>OY728159.1:654616057-664616057 GCA_963277665.1 Viscum album
ACTGAAAAAAATTCAATTCCACCACACCGTTAAGAGTCTGGGTAGAACCAACAACTATAAGAGACTCACTAGAACCCTTTAGGACTTTTCTAGGTGGAATACTAAAAAAAGAGAGTCACAAAGACAAAACAAAACTCATCATAAATCAATATTCCACACTTCAATCACAAACTAAAATGAAAACTTAAACCCCTATTATGACCACAATTCAGTATGTAGAAACTAAGATCCCACAAAAAGGATGCCAAACACAAAAATAGAACACTAAACAATTGCTCACTCCCTTTTCAAAACATTTAAATTACCCTTTTTTAAAAACATTTTTTAGTAAACAAAAAAACTTAAATATCCACCATTGGTATTCCATGAAGTCTCACATATACATATACCCTTGTGCTAGCTCATGCACCCATCCACACATACCACCAATTATCCCTGAGCCACATGCGTATCTATATATATGTGATACCTCATAGGAGTACTAAGGTTAAATTCAAAACATATCGCATTTTCAAAATAGACCATTCAATATAAATCATATATTCTCAACCAATTTGAAAATTCCACTTATCATTAAAGAAACACATTTCGAAATTCCAAAATTTTTTCCATTTCAAAACACATTTTCTTACTCCAACAACCATATTACCTTTTAGAAAACCCTTTCACTAAAATCTGTTTTCATTTTTGAGATCCACTCACTCCAACCAAAATGAAGGTCAAACATAACTCACATCAAAACTTCAAAAAATAAGTAAATAGTGGCTATGACAACCTGAAAACATGGCTTAGTAGGCCATGATCCAAGAGAGAATCAACCACAGGAAGAATCTTGAACCCTGCATTTGGGATGTACATGGGTCTCTACTCCATACAAGCCTTCAATGTAACACTATCTCACTTCCTTCGTCACCCCTCATACACACAGACCAAGCCAAATAAGAAAATTCAAATCCCAAACTACCCATGGAAACTCAAGGCTCGGGATGGGAAAGAGTTCATGACGTCCTTCCCGCGCCTACCTATCGAGTCCTGACACACCTAATCACCAAGATACTCGACACCTAAAATAAAAAGAACCTGCCTCTGATACCATTTTGTCACGAACCGGCCCGAGTCGACCCTGAACTGGTCACTCAAACCAGTCTACAGCATGGCCCGAAGGGTGTTCCTGATCTCCATGGGTTGACAACTAGTGCTAGACATCAAAATGAGATAGTTTGGAAGAGTTTGGCCCATAAAAAAAAGACATATAACTGAATATAAACTAAACAAAACAAAATTAACACTAGCAGTGGGAATAAAAATAAACTAAGTTTCAAAACATACCTGAAGTGACCTCATGGGTCACCATAGAACACAAAACCACACTTCCTCCAAGAGCGATCCAAACTAGAGGAACCTGAAACTGAATAATAAAGTAGGTGTGAGCACCAAAATGCTCAGTAGGAATGCCAAATAGCAATGACATCGTGTTCCCTTTCCTTTAAAAAGAAACTCAATCATGCTAGTTTGAAAATAAGACATATTAAAACAATGTTTTCATTCTTTTCAAAATCAAGTCACATATATATATTTTTAAGTAAATCATTTCTATTCCAATACATTTTCAAAATAGTTCCCAAGCATGCATTAACATATCTAAATGAAAAGAAAGTAGTTTAGATTAAAATTTGGTTTTTCATAAATGATACATCAAGTATGAAAAAACTGAAATGAAAATCACATCACAAGAATCATGTCACAAGCGAGCACCATGGGAAATCCCTATAGGTAAATTGCACAAGTGGGACCCAAGAGACCTTATACCTCAGTGAAACATGGAATAATAACCACACTGAACATGGTTCTTGTGCACGGGCCACTAGTAGGGAACAAACCCATAACCTAGTGGTCTCCAAACATCATAATGTTTAGTTAGTGTTGTAATTGTCAATCCTACTTGACAAAACCAGGATGAACCAATTATATATAATCTAGAATACTAGTCCTAGTCTACCCATCTAGATACCATGGGCTTCCCATGTGATCTATTTCAAGTGGTGGTGAATTTTCATAAAACTAACATACATGAACATATCATTTTATAAAAAGGGGGGGGGGCATGTCTCAAGAGGGGTTTTACTTTTTCATAAATAATTATTAAAGTGAGAAACAACTTAATTATTTATATGAAAGATTTTTCATTTTAGAAACAAAATCACCCAAAATTATTAAGTTTCCAAAATAGTTTGAAATATTAACTACACAACCAAGGTTCTATATATTTACTTTAATCTTAAAACCACACTCAAGAATGAAATAATCCTTTTAAGAAAATCAACTACCCTTTAACCTTGAGTTCACACCAAAGACCATTTTGGAAATCACTTTGGAACTACTTTGGAAAACAACATGTCATTTAACTTTTACAAAAAAATCGTCCAAAAGACCACACATCTTTGGAAATACCCTCTTTATGTTTAAAACATCAAAGAAATCACTTTTCAAGAACAAAAACCATTTACATGCATACATACATACATACATACATACATACATACATACATACATACATACATACATACATACATACATACATACATACATACATACATACATACATACATACATACATACATACATACATACATACATACATACATACATATATATATATATATATATATTTCATATGCATTTCATATAGAATAAAAAACATTCATTTTTAATAGAACACCAAGCAATTATGGAAATTCAAATTAAAGTTCAGGGCATATGGGACCTACCTCAAGGTGGAACCAAGATATCCACTTTGGCTCTTGGTGCTTTCTAACTAAAAGTTGCTGCTTCCCCACTAAGTATATGCAACTTCACATACATGTAAGGACACCTAGTCCCTATGCACACACCCGCATGGCCATGAACACGTGCAAGGGGATCCTTACACATATTCTCATATGCATATACTAGTCATCACTCACCTACGTATGCATTTTCATATATATACATGGGAACACCTAGCCCCATACATGTATATTCACTGCCATGGATGACTATACAGGTAACGGGAGAACCCATATATATATATACTTATCTATGCACATGTAGGCGAGTCTCCTTAAACCCAACAACTCCAAACCACGAATTTGGGACCACACACTGCACATATAATTTAATAAGACAATTAAACACTTAAACAATATATGAAACATTTCAAAATAACACACCAAGGGTTTTCACCAATAACACACTCAATTTCAAGTAGAAAAAGACACTTTAAAAACAAACATACAACAAAGTGACATTAAAAACATACTTTCTATCTTTAAAAAGAATTTAAAATACACATTGAGAAATTAAAAACAAGGATAACATGCTCAAAGTGGTACATTTCCCATCAAAAAACCTTTTTCAATACTAACGCACCTCAAATACCCAAGAAAACACATTTCTCACTACTCAAACAATTAATTGAATAGGTCTAATGATTTTCACAAAAAGGAACACACACAAAAATACCCCCATTTGAATACTCAAACTCACTTTTGAAAACATACACACACTAAAGAAACATCCAAAAATGTTTCACACACTTTATAAGATTTAATAAACCACTTAAAATTTTATGAAACAACTCCGAGTGATATCACAAGACTTTGAACACAAAGCCACACTCAAAAACCTCTTTTAAGGCCAAACACACACCAATAACAAGTCAAAAAAGAATTCACAGCCCTTTTATAGCATAATCAAACACTAATAAAAGACTAAACATGGGTTTTTATCACAAAATCACTTCACTTCATATAAACATGCTACAAAATGGGTCAAATACGTATTAAACTCCATTAAAACCAAATTCTCATCAAACAATTTAATCAAAGACCATGCTAAATTAATTTAATAATCAAAATAGATCATAAAATAAATATTATGCACAGAACCCCCTACCTTTGGTGTCAAAACCCCCAAATTTTTATGTGAAACTTTAATTTCTCGCCAATCGCACCACAAAAAATTCAAATTGAACCCTAAAATCATAACATCGAACTAAAAAATAAAAATCAAACCAATTACAATATGAAACCCTAATCCAAAAACCTAAAAAATGGAAGAAACAAACAATCTAAGTAGAACGCACATGAAAATAGGATGCGAGAGGGAAACTGATCAAGAAGGTGGGCTGCTAGAGGTGAATCACAGCTTAAGGAGGACGCCATAGGGTCCGACCAAGAGGGGGGGGGGTAGTGCAAGAACTGTGTGGCGATGTGGTTTGGTGTGAGGCAGAACGGGTGGTGTGCGACTACTCGACGAGAGGGATATAGGGGTGATATTCAAGTCTTGTCGAAAGGGAGTTGAGGGGAAGTGCCACCAAAGGGGAGGTTGGGGAGGAGGAAGGGATCAGGGAGGGGGCTTGCTGCACGACGTGAGGGAGGGAGGGAAGAACAAGAGGGGGAAAAATAAAGAAAAAAAAAACAAAAAAAACATAATAATAATAATAATAATAATACTAATAATTGTAATAATAACTTAATAATAATAATAATAAACTTAATAATAATAATATTATTATCATTATCATTATTATTAAATTATTTCCCATTTATTTTATTTTTTTCATTTTGATTTTAATTTAATTATTTTTTAAACATTAAGAAACCAAAATACTCAAATATAAATATAAATAACTGCAACCTCAAGATGTTGGGCCGGGGTGTGACAATTCTCCCCACCACAAAAACTTATTGCCCCCAAAAAGTCACCCAGCCAAATGAGGAATCAAACTTGAGTTCAAAATTGAACAAGACTAACAAAATCATGAACTAGGTGTGACTTTTCACTCCATCAGTCACACCCGACCAACTCTAAGGGAAACTTCAAAGAGAAGAGCCATTAGGAAACAAGGAGGGTTCTCCCCACCACAAAAACCTAGCTAGAACAACCAACATTGAGACTCTCAACACGGGCAAACTCTGGAACTGCTAACTTGAAGCAAAGCAAAAACCGCCAACAAAGACCAAAACTACTATATAGACCAACTATCGAAGAAGGGATGACAAGATCAATGGTGTTTCTTCCCAACAGTTAAGAACCGACAAGCAAGGAACAAACCCAGACTGGTACAAGAACTTCCATCCCACACTAGAAACCTCCAACACATTGGGAAACCCATGGAACAAGATCAAACCAAATAGTGAACTGAACCATGATTCATTATTTATGAAATAAATGAGTATCTCTAAGACGACCATGAAATAAAAAAAGAATGAGTCACAAAATGAGTTAACCACACAAGAGAGAAAATCATCTCGAGACTCACATCCACAAAGAGACAACCTTCAAATCTCACATTTAAGGAGGCAAAACTACTATAATTATAAGAAAATGAGATCTCCAAACCTTCTTACAACCAAGGTGGGGTATTCAAAGAATAAAGACCAAAATGAGGAAATGAGACCTATATGCCTCTTACAGAAAAATAGAACCTTCAAATACAAGGAAGCTTGAACAAAGAAATATAAACCCTCCCCATTCCATCACTAGAGACAAAAGTCAGACCAAGGTCCTCTATAGACAAAAATTCCTGACTGCATAAAAAGCTTCACTCTGAGACTTGTGGCTGGAGCTCTTATGTCTTGAAGCATATGATACCCTATAGTTAGGAGTTGACATCCTTCGGTTGAGACACTTTCTGAGGATGCCACTAGCGAAACCTCTCCAAGTGTCCCAAATGGCCACACTGACAGCAAGCCTTTGGAGGATAACAACAAGGTGATTTAAAGTACCCAAACTAGCCACACCAAAAGCAAAAAAGAGAGTGGCATGACTAATAGAAGATGGAATTGAAAAGAAGACTTTTCTGAGATAGGTTCCTCTGGTTTGATCTTCTAATCAGATGGGGAACCTTCTCAAACACCAAAAATAATCGGTCCTTGAACCATGGATGAAGACCCCACACAAGAGAAACTTTAACTGATTTCACGACGCTACCTCTGGAGAAACGGGAATCAACCCTTTGAAATGCCCGATGTAAGCCTTTACTATTCTTTGGACTTTCTAGACACTCATGAGCTTCGCCACTTTCCTCACCTTCACTTCCTTAGTTATAAAACTTCGGATGAGAGTGGTCTTAAGCACCTTCCAAGACATCCCATCATACAACGACGCTAGAATTATCTCCTCCACCAATCCAAAGTTGAACCCTCAAATAAACTTGAGCCAGCATGAGCTCTCATAGATCTAGGAGTTCCCAATAACCTGATAAAACCAACGATTTCTCCAAGCCAATCCACTACCTTCAATAGATCATGATCATCATAGAATATGGACAACAACCGAAAAAAATTCAATTCCACCACACTGCTAAGAGTCTGGGTAGAACCAACAACTAGAAGAGACTCACTAGAACCCTATGGGACTTTTATGGGAAGCATACTCAAAAAAAAGAGGCACAAAGAAAAAAAACTAATCATAAATCAAGATTTCACACTTCAATCACAAACTAAAACTCAAACCACCATTTTGACCACAATTCAGTTTTTCAAAACCAAGATCCCACGAAAAAGGATGCCAAACACAAAAAGTGAACAATAAATAATTACTCACTCCCTTTTCAAAACATTTAAATTACCCTTTTTGAAAATCATTTTTCAGCAAACAAAAAAACTTAAATATCCACTATTGGTATTCCATGAAGTCTCACATATATATATACCCTTGTGATAGATCATGCAACCATCCACACATACCACCAATTATCCCTATGCCACATTCATACCTCTATATATGTGATCCCTCATAGGTGTACCATGGGTCAATTTAAAACACATCTCATTTTCAAAATAGACCATTCAACGTAAAGCACATATTCTCAACCAATTTGAAAATGTCACTTATCATTAAAGCAACACATTTCCAAATTCAAAAATTTTTTATATTTAAAAAACCATTTTTTACTCCAACAACCATATTCCCTTTTGGAAACCCCTTTCACTAAAAGCCATTTTCATTTTTGAGATCCACTTACTCCAACCAAAATTAAGTTCAAATATAAAACACATCAAAATCTAAAAAAATAAGGAACTAGTGGCTATTCCCACCCAACAACATAGATTAGCAGGCCATGATCCAAGAGATCATCAACCACATAGAGCATCTTGAACCCTACACTTGGGCTGTACATGGGTCGATACTCCATGTAAGCCTACCGTGTAACACTGGCTCACTTCCTTCATCATCCCTCATCCACACAGACCAAGCCAAAGAAGAAAATTAAAATACCAGACTACCCCTAGAAACTCGAGGCTCAGGACGAGAAATAGTTCATGACATCCTTCCCGCACCTACCTATCAAGTTCCGACACACCTAATAACCAAGCTACATGACACCCCAAATATTAAGAACCTTCCTCTGATACCATTTTGTCATGAACCATCCTGGGTTGACCCTAAATTGGTCACCTGAGCTGGTCTGCAGTATAGCCTGAAGGGCGTTCCCGATCCCCAGAGGCTGGCTACTAGTGTCGGGCCTCAAAATGAGACATGTAGGAATGGTTTGGCCCAAAAAAAGGCAGATAACTGAATATAAACTGAAAAAAATAAAAACAACACTATAAGTGAGAATAAAAATAAACTAAGTAGAAAAACATACCTCAAGTGACCTCGTGGGTCACCATAGAACACAAAAACACACCTTCTCCAAGAGCAATCCAAACTAGAGGAACCTGAAACTGAGGAATAAAGTATGTGTGAGCACCGAAATGCTCAGTAGGAATTCCAAATAACAATGATGCCCTATGACCTCACCTTTAAAAAGAAACTCAATCATGCTAGTTTGAAAACAAGACATATTAAAATAATGTTTTCATTCTTTTTTAAATCAAGTCACATGTATAGATTTTTAAGGAAAGCATTTCTATTCCAATACATTTTCAAAATAGTTCCCAAGAATGTATTAACATCTCTAAATGAAAAGAAATCAATTTAGATTAAAATGTGGTTTTTCAAAAATGAGACATCAAGTATGAAACAACTAAAATGAAAATCACATTAGAAGCATCATGTTGCAAGCGATCACCACGGGCAATCCCTATAGGTAACTAGCACAAGTGGGACCCTAGAGACCTCGTACCTTAGTGAAACATATAATAGTAACCACAATGAACATCGTTCTCATGCACGTGCCACTAGTAGGGAACACACCCATAACCTAGTGGTCTCCAAACATCATAATGTTTAGTTAGTGCTGTAATAGTCAATCCTACTAGAAAAAACTGGGAGGAACCACTTTTGTATCATCTAGGGTACTAGTATTAGTCCGCCCACCTAGATACCCTGGGCTTCCCATGTGCTCTATTTCAAGTGGGGGTGAGTTTTCATAAAACTAACATACATGAACATATCATTTTATAAAACAAGGGGGGAATGTCTTAAGGGGTATTTTCATTTTTCACAAACTATTATTAATTTTCCAAATGACTTAATTATTTATAGGGAAAACTTGTTCATTTTAGAAACATAATCACCAAACTTTATTAAGTTTTCAAAATAGTTTGAAATCTTAACTACACAACCAAGGTGTTACATATTTATTGCAATCTTAAAACCAAACTTAATAATGAAACAATCCTTTTAAGAAAATCAACTACCCTTTAACATTGAGGTCACACCAAAGCCCATTTTGGAAATCACTTTAGAACTTCTTTGGAAAACAACATGTCATTTCACTTTTACAACAAAATCGGCCGAAAGACCATACATCTTTTGAAATACCTGCTTTATGTTCAAAACATCAAAGAAATCAATTTTCAAGAACCAAAACCATTTACACACACACACACACACATATATATATATATATATTGCATATGAATTTCATGTAGAAGAAAAAAAAATCATTTTTTAAAGAACACCAAGCAATTATAGAAATTATAATTAAAGGTCAGGGCACAGGGGACCTACCTCAAGGTAGAACCAAGCTATCCAATCAGCTCTTGGCACTTTATAACTAAAAGTTTCTGCTCACCAACTATGTATATGCACCTTCACATACATGTAAGGATAATTATACCCTATGCACACACCTGCATGTCCATGGACATGTGAAAGGGGATCCTTACACATATGATCATATGAATATACTAGTCGCCACTCACCTACGTATGCATTTTTGTTTATATACATGGGAACACCTATCCCATACATGTAGATTCACTTCCATGGATGACTATACATGTAACGGGGGAACCCAAATATATATATATATACTTACCTATGAACATGTAGGTGAGTTGACTTAAACCCAAATACTCCAAACCAAGAATCAGGGACCACACACTGCACAAATAATTTAATAAAACAATTAAACACTTAAAAAATCTATAAAACATTTCAAAATAACACACCAAGGGTTTGCACCAATAACAAACTCAATTTCAAGTAGGAAAATACACTTTAAAACCAAAAATATAGTAAAGTGATATTAAAAACATACTTTCCATATTTTAAAAGAATTTACAATACACATTAAGAAATGAACAATAAGGATAATATGCCCAAAGTGGTAGATTTCCCCTCAAAAAACCTTTTTCAACACACACACACCTCAAATACCCACAAAAAAATATTTTTCACTACTCAAACAATTAATTGAACACGTCCAATGATTTTCACAATAAGGCACACACACAAAAATACCCCATTTTCATACTCAAACCCACTTTTAAAAACATATGCACTCCAAAACAACATCCAAACATGTTTCACACACTTTATAAGATTTAATAAACCCCTTAAAATTTTATGAAATAACTCCAAGCGGTATCAAAAAACTTTGAACACAAAAACACACCCAAAAGCCTCTTCTAAGGCCAAACTCACACCAATAACATGTCAAAACAGAATTCACATCCCTTGAGCAACATAATAAAACACTAATAAAATACTAAACATGGGTTTTCATCACAAACACACTCCGTTCCATATAAATGTGCTACAAAATGGATCAAATACATATTAAAATACCTTAAAACCAAATTCGCATCAAAAAATTTAATCAAAGACCATGATAAATTAATTTAACAAGCAAAATAAATCATCAAATAAAGATTATGCATGAAACACTTACCTTTGGTGTCCAAACCCCCAATTTTGGTGCGAAACTTCAATTTATCACCAATTGCACCACAAAAAATTCAAATTGAACCCTAAAATCAAGACATCGAACTAAAAATATCAAAATCAAACCAATTACAACATGAAACACTAATCTGAAAACCTACCAAATAGAAGAAACAACCAACTGAAGTGAAACACACCTGCGAATAGGGTGCAAAAGGATAATAGAGAAACAAGGTAAGATAACGAAGGTGAATCGCACCTTAAGAGGCCGCTTGAGGGTCTGGCCAAGAAGGGGGGGGGGGGTGGCGCAAGAACTGTGCGATGATGCGGTTCGGTGTAAGGTAGCAGGGGTGGTGTGTAGCTACTCGACAGGAGGGATGCAAGGGAACCGTTTGGGTCTTTTGAGAAGGGAGTGGAGGGGGATCACCACCAAATGGGAGGTCGTGGAGGATGAAGGGTTCGGGGAGGGGCTACACGATGTGAGAGAGGGAGGGAAGAGCAAGAGGGTGAAAAAAATAAAGAAAAAGAAAAAGAAAAAATAAATAAAAACAAAACGTAATAATAATAACAATAACAATAACAAAAATAACAACAACAATAACAACAACAACAACAATAATACTAATAATATTAAGAATAACTTAATAATAATAATAATAAACTTAATAATAAAAATAATATTATCATCCATAACAATAATAATATTATCATTATCTTTATTATTAAATCATTTCCCATTTATTTTATTTTATTTTTATTTTATTTTAATTTAATATTTTTTTGAACTTTATGAAACTAAAATAATCAAATATAAATATAAATAACTACAATCACAAGATGTTAGGTAAGGGTGTGACAGTAAGGTATTTTTGTCTCAATTTTCCTTCATTGAGACATATGTTATGTTATACACCTATCTTATTTTATGAGGTGTATACATTTCCCCTTGGACATGTTTTATCATTAATACCATTATTTTAATGGTATTATAAGTTCTAATTAATGATATTATTTCATGGGTATTATGACTAAAAGTTACCAAAGTGGTAAGAGTCGTATGTTACTATCTCATTATTTGTCAGGACTGTTTATAATTACTCTTCTAATGATGGGATCTTATGATATACCTCTCAGAAATTCTCATGAATTTTATTCTTCTCTATTTATTCATGATATTTTCAAATAATAGTACGATTTTTCAATTATTTGGTACTTAGAATAATTGAGAAAATGTTTTTAAGAAAACCTGACTTCATTTCTCTCTTCGTTTGGAAATACGTTTTCTACCAAAACCATTTTTTCAAGAAATGTTTTTAAAAATATTTATAACATTTTCTAAATGATTTATTTAAAAAAAATTACACAATTTTTTATTTTTAAGAATTGTTTTTAACTAAATATTTGTGATTTTTTTTTAAAAAAATTACAATTTGGATTTTAATGAAAACATGAAATGAATATACGTTTTTTTTGCGTACGACATGAATATAATTTTCTACTGTTATGACCATTATTTTCTTTGAAACTTCCTTTATAAGTTTTCAAGGTTATTTTAAAATAAAATGATTTTATAAATTTTGAAATTTGTTTTTCAAAATAGAATAGATATTCCCTCAAGAAATGTTTTAAATTATTTTTTTAAATCTTCCTTTATATGTTTCCAAGGTTGTTTTCAAAGAAAATTATTTTTTAAATATTTTGTGATTTTTTATTTTTTAAAAAGTGATTTTCAAAAAGAAAAGTTTATTTTCCTCAAAATATTTTTAATTATCTTATAATGATATTTACATTCATCAACATGAACAACCCTTATTGTTAATTATTCTTTAGTGGAGATATATTTTAATGAAATAATACTCATTATTTCTCTAGAAATATTAAGATTGTATGAAAGAGATTGTTGTGGAACCCATTTATTTTCCATGGGTTAATCCTGTTTCAAAAATATTGTTATGGAACCCATTTCTTTTCCATGGGTTAATCATGTTTCAAAGAGATTGACATGGTACCCATTTCATTTCCATGGTTTAATCAAGTTATAAAAGGAATAATGATTGTTTATATGACTTTTATGATGAAATGAAAGCTCTATGTACTTTATTTATGGTTCTTGGACATTATATATGATGGTTGTTCCAAGATAGTGTTGGGTGAGTCCGATATAGATTTTACGATGAGTGTGACTAGATATAACTCCAATGCATTGGGTAATGATTATGTTTTTTGAATAATTATATAAGAAGTCAACCGTATGGTTATTCTAATTGTAGGGTTTCTATAAGGGTTCTTTAAATTTTCTATAATGATGATGTTACAAGATACCATCATGTTTTATCCATGGTTTTCATGAGTTTATAATGTTTCATTTGATCAATATTAATATCACATGGCTCATAATTATTGATTCCTATCACTCTTTCCTTTATTAAATCCTTATGAAATGTTTCATTATTGATGATTCTGGTCTTGATGGTTATGAGTTATTTTATGATTTACTCAAGCACTCTGATTATGTTATCATTCCCTTATGCATTTCTTATGCTCATTGATGAAACTCAATTGTTAATGATTATTTTTACCCTTAATGAGCATTTGATCCCACCCTTATTATGTTTCCTTTTCTTCAACTTATAAAGAATGAGGTTGAATGAATTATGTCTATAAGGGATTTCATATGGATGATGATGATGAATTAATGTGAAATAAGAAAATATATGATAAGTGAGAGAAATGATCATTTACTGAAATAGGTATTGTTTATGTAGGAGTTTATCCTAATTATCTAAAACTATAAACATAAAAGGTCATTGAGAATATAAGTGATCCAATTTTTAATTTTGATGTTGTAAGGTTTGGAAGGAAAAAAACTGGGTCACAATTATCGACATTAAATCCAGAAATGTAAAGTTTACGATTTCAACATCAGATGTGAGAGTGTGGTTTTGGGTCTATTATAATTGGTATCAAAGGAAATGTTTAGATAAATTTGGAGATTACGATGTTTTTATGCGAGGTTATATTAATAGTTATAGATACCATCATAGGTCTATAAGATTAAAGTTTATCATAAGTTCAAAGTTTTAGACACCCCATTTGCAAGTATTAAGTAGTAAAATTTTTGAGGTGATTAATGAAATTTTGGGATATTTATTATTGCTTTGGGGTATTTTTAACCCATAGGATCAACATTAAGTGTTATTTAGAGAAGAATAATTTTTTCATGTTTTAAAAAAAGAACAACCCGAAGGCCGGGTGACAACCCATCCTATCCAAAAAGGTCATGGGGCTTGAACCCATAAACAAAGGTTGAAAAGGGTGTAGCACCAACCATTGACTTACATGATGTCCTAGTTAGTATGAAATTTTTATAGGTAATGATTAAATTTATTTCAGAAACATATGCTATTTTATTTGAGTAATAATGGTTGATTTATCTTGGAATAACATATGATAAAATCTTTCTAATCTTTTGGTTTCAAACTTAGTTATGAAATGCTTGAAGAATTTTAAGGATAATTAATTATGGAATGATTTGGTTTGAAATTTAGGCATTAATTTTGAAATTTTGTGATTAATTTATGAAGGTTTATTTTGGAAATTATCTTACTATGTTCTAACCATTTTGGTTTTGGTTAATTTCTAAATATTTGAGGAATATCTAGTTATGCTTTTGGGGATTATATAGTCCTTTAAAAGTTTATTTTAGAGATTCATAAATGAAAAATTCATCCTAAATACACATCATTTGGAGAAAAAGATGATATTGTGGTGGAAATTTATTAAAGGATTAAATTATACTCACCATGTAACTATATTTCCATATTCTTTTAGTCTATATAGAAAATAATTTCTCAACTCTTGGAAAAGTTTTTTGAAACAAAAATATTTTCCTATTACATCCATATCTGCTGAATCAGATAGTCTTTTAGATCATAAAAAATTGATGGTTTTGAGGCCCTTAACTTTCCATTTATCATTCAATTTATTAGGATCAATTACTTAAATCACTCTCTATAATTATTAATTATTTTCTTCCATTCCAACCTATGTTATCTTATTTTTAAATCTAGTTATGTGTTATTTCATATGAACTTTGTACTTCCCTTTATCTCTTAAAAAGAAATTTTTTTATTAACATTTTTCTATGATGTGGGTTTACAAAAAAGGTATTTTCAAATTTTCAATATTTTATTACCAAGATAAAGTTCAAATTGTGAGGAAACAATTTGTTGGGGGGGGGGATGTAATACCCTGAGATTTTAAATGAAGAAAATTATGTTTGATAGCATAAACGACATGAAAAATTGAACTTAAAAGAGAATGTAAATCCCTGAGAAATTACAATATAATTATTTTTATATAAATTTAACCTCATTTATGGATTTTGGTATATGAAACCTTGAGATTTTTGATGTTCTATAGCATATTCAACGTGCAACACTGAGCTTAAATGACCCACGATGTAGATTAACATTATAATATACTCATTAAATTGGTGGGTATGAATAATATTAACTATTTTATAATATATATATATTCTACTCAATATAAACTATTTATTTTTTAGTAAATAATCAATTAATTTTTAGTAAAGTGATTTCATTCTTTAAAAATATGTTTTCTTCAAAAATGTTTTTATTTGTTTTCATGAAAATAATATTATATTAATTTTTTAGAACTTTCAAAAAATTTATTTGATATAATTTAATTCATTTTTTAATAGGAATTTCAAAATTTACTTTGGGTGATATTTTAGCATTTTTCAAAAAATATTGTTTTTAGTGAATAGTGAAAATACCATTTTGTGTGTCAAAAAAGCTAGTCCATTTCAATAAATTAAGTAATTTAAAAGTTACATTATGTTTTGAATATTATTTAACATAAAATAATTATTATTTAGTTATATTTAATCCACTTAATTACATTTTAATAATCATTATATTGTATTTTAGTATACGTTTATTTTTGGGTTTAGAAAAGGGATTTTTATGAAAAATGTTTTAATATACATAATATTTCTCCATTTTAATTAATTAAAATAACTAATAATGAGGAATGATTTAAATTAAATTTATAGATTATATATCAATAAATTTTAATTTGGATTCATACAATGATTTTTATTATACATAGAGTTAATATAAAGTCATATTATGCTTGAAAAAAATACACTTCTCAAAAACCTACTTTTTCACCACCTATGCGGATTTTGTTTTAAATTTAATTTTTTTCCATTTTGAGTGAATTTATTTGAAAAAATTAAAATTAATTATTAAAATAATAATTTCAAAATTATATTAGGGTAAATGTTTGATAATGTACTGAAAAGATTAATTTTTTGATGAATAGTGAAAAATCCTAAATTTTAATTGAAAACTGCCTTTTTGTTTAAATTATTTATAAAGTTGATATTTATTTTAAGTAGGTTTTAAAGTAAATTTAGTTCAATTATATATCAATTAATACAATTTAGGTCATTTTTATCTTTTTAATATTAATTTTTTATATAAAAACTCTATAAGTTTTTGAACATTTTCTCTTTAAAAACTCACTTTCTCATCACGACTGCAGGATTAATTTTAAATTAAAAATTTCCCCTTATGTAAATTTAATTTGAAAAAATGGATTAAATATTTTTAATAATAATAATTTATAAGTTAAAATAATTCAACTTAGTCTTTTACCAAAATAAATAGTGAAAACATTAAAAATTATTTACCACGGTTAAGGTAAAAATGGATTTACTAAGGGGTTATACTAAAAAGATAAGGGTTAAAATGACCTAACCACTTGTCCAAAACCAATTTTTTGGAAATATTTATACATTAAATATCATTTTTTCTATAATTACTCAATTTTAAATCTTTTTTAATGATATTAACATGTTTATGAATGAATATTTTCAAAAAGTTACAAGTGTGCCACTCACCTCACTTATAAAAAACCACCCACTCTATTGTCTTCCTTACACCTTCAAACCTATTTGGTTTGGATAATAAATTCATAAATCACTTATAAACTTCATAAAATCATTTTATAATCCTTATTTTGGGAAAAAATATAACCCCGGAAGAATTTTGGTGCAAACCTAAGGTGGATACCCGAAGAAGAGGTAACGTTCTTCAACAAGTATTTTTATTTTATTTATTTCTTCACCTCATTAAATTATTATTAAACCATGATGATATAATAAAATAAGTAGATAAAATATAATTTAATTTTTTTGTAATAATTTAATGACCTAAAACTATCTCCACTTCCATCAAATGGGTTACAAAAACATTATTTGTGTGTACAGTGGACTACCACTTCGCGAACCGATGTCTTTCGTTTTTACATTAAAACCTATCACAGTTGGGTATTATGATGGATATAAAGTATATATATGAAATTTATAACCTAATTATACCTTTGGAGTCATTATACCACATATACTATTTTTTACTTTCTATTTCATAGAGGATATGATAACGTCGCTCGTGTGTACAACGGACTACCGCCCTATGAAGTTATGTGATTCGTATTTCACTAATGCTTTACAAGGAATGTAATAAGGATAGTTTTAAATAATATAGGTTATATAAATGAAATAATTATGACATTAATGAAATATTTATCACTATTAAAATATAATATATCCTTTTTTACACTAAAAATATGATAACATCATTCATGTACGTGTGGACTGCTACCTTTATGAAGCGATGCGACTCTCTTTTCATCACCACACCACATGGATGGTATATAAAAGTATATTTAAAGAAATAATATGGTATATATTATATAATTATAATTATGTAAAGATAACATATTACTTACCTCCTTTCCATTACAACCATTGAAAAATGGAAATGTTACTCATGAGTACGTGCGACCTACCGTCTCCATGATTGTAACATAGTCCAATTCTACTAACCATATTTCTTGATTGGAATTAAAATTAAAATTTATATATATATATTATAATTATTTCATTATTATTATTATGTATATGAAGTAACTATATAATATTAATAATAACTGAAACATTCATAACAACACAAAAATGATAAAATAAGGCAATTAACACCCAAAACTATGAAAATAACGAAATATTATTAACAAATGGGTGATAATATGGTATAAAAGGATCATATATGATATTATAAATATTAATATGGTTCATTAATAAGTTAATAAAATGTTTAAAACCTCTATAAAAGAGTTTAAATCAAGATCAACCAAAATAAAGTGCGGTGTATGGGTTTTCTCGCCTCACTTTCATTTTTGTGAGATGTATGCCATATTCACCATTTATTTTTATTGTGTTGCATATATACTACCCATGAATGTATTTTATGATTATTATCCTTAAATTTATGGTTCTTTACATATAAATTTTAGTATCTCTATACCATGGGGTTTATATTTTTAAAGCTACTAAAGTGGTAAGGGATCTTTGTCTCAATTTCCTTTCCATGAGACGTATGTTATGTTATACACCTATATTATTTTATGAGGTGTATATAATGACAATTTGACATGTTATATCATTAATATTTTTATTTTAATGATATTATAAGTTCCAATTAATGATATTTTTTATGGGGATTACAATTCATAGTTACCAAAGTGGTAAGAGTCTTATGTTGCAATCTCATCGTTTTCGAGATTGTTTATAATTATACTTCCAATGATGAGATCTTATGACATAAATCTTATTAATTCTTAAAAAAATTATTATCCTTTAGTTATTCATGATATTTTCACATAATATAACAATTTTCTACTCTTTGGTACTTAAAATAATTGAGAAAATGCTTTTAAGAAAATCTGAATTCATCTCTCTCTTCGGCCAGAAATCTGTTTTATACCAAAACCATGTTTTCTAGAAATATTTTAAAAAATGTTTTAAACTTTTCAAAATGTGTTATTAATAAAATTTTTATCAATTTTTTTTTCAAAATAATTTTTTTTCATTTTAAAAACAATTTCCATTTGGCTTTTACCAAAAATGTGAAAGTAATATTTGTTTTAAAGCATACAATATGAAAAAAAATTCTAATATCATGAATATTATTTTATTAAAAGATTCATTTATAAGTTTTCAAGTTTATTTTAAAATAAAAGTATTTTTAAAATGTTTTAAAATGTGTTTTTTAAAATGGAAAGGATATTTTCTCAAAAAATGTTTTAAATGTTTTTTAATAGATTCCTTTACATGTTTCTAAGGTTTATTTGAAAGAAAAATATTTTCTTAATAGTTTTTTAATTTTTAGTTTTTAAAAAGTGATTTTCCAAATGATATGGTTATTTTTCTCAAAATGTTTTTAATGAAATTTTAATGGTATTTAAATTTATCAATGCCAATAACCCTTATTGATAGTTATGTTCTAGTGGTGATATTTTGTAATGATACCATCCTCATTATTTCTATGGATGGATTAAAATTTTTTCAAAGAGATTATTATGGAACCTGTTTATTTTCCACGAGTTAATAAGGCTTCAAAAAGATTGTTATATAACCTATTTATTTTCCATGATTTAATCATGTTTCAAAGGGATTAACATGTTACCTGTTTCATTTCCATGGGTTAATCAAGTTATAAAAGGAATAATGATTGTTTATATGAGTTTTATGATGAAATTAAATCTCTACACACTTTATTTATGGTTCTTAGACATTATATATGATGGGTGAACCCAGATATCACTAGGTAATCCTGATATATCTTATATGATGAGTGTGCCCAGATATCTCTCCAATGCATTGGGTATTGATTATGTTCTTCAGATAATTATATTATAAGTTTCCTATATGGTTATTCTAATTGTAAGGGTTTTATAAGTGTTCTATAATGATGATGTTCCAAGATACTAACACATTTTATCTATGATTTTCATGAGTTTATAATGTTTCATTTTATCAAGATTGGTGTCACATGGCTCATGATTATTTGTTCTTATAACTCTTTCCTTTATTAAAGCCTTATTCCATATTTCATGATTAATTATTTAGGTCTTTATGGGTATGAGTTATTTTATGATTTGCTCATGTACTCTGATTATGTCTTTATACCCTCATGCACTTCTTATTCTCATTAATAAAATTCAATTTTTAATGCTTATGTTTACCCTACTGATTATTTGAGCTCAACTTTATTATGTTTCCTTTTCCCCAGGTTATAAATAATGAGGTTGAATAAATTATGTCTAGAAGGTATTTCATATGAATGATGATGATGATTTAATGCAAAACAAGAAAAGATGGGTTAAGTGGGAGAATTAATCATTTAAAGATATGGTTATTATTTATGTAGGATTTTTTCATAATTCTCTAAAACTCTAAACCTAAAAGTTCATAGAGAATGTAATTCCTTTTGATGTTGTAATTATTTTATAGAAAAATATTGGGTCACAATTATCGACATCATATCCAAAAATGTAAAGTTTATGATTTCATCATTGGATATAGGAGTGAGGTTTTGGGGATATTATAACATGAGTTTGATTGATCATATTTCTAGTTATCCAATCATTGAACTTATATGCACCTATACTTGTAACTTCTTTCCATTCACATTCTTCATCTGGAATAGTAATAGAAACACATGCCACTTGTGCCAGTGGATTACCCAATTTTACCTATCCAGAATCAACTAACTTCCATAGAATGTATTTAAAAACAAATAAATCCTAGATGGTGTGGCCCAAATTTCAGTAGAAGGGGTAATAATTTGGGTAGTCATTGAGACCAACTTTATTAGGCCATTTAGTCACTGGCATCCTTAATAATTTATTTTCCATAGCTTCTATAAAGTATCAAGGATCTTTTTCATCTCTAAAGGAATAAATTTTTTTCTTCTTGTGTTCAAATTAAATATGATTCTACTACTTTAACTCATCCTAATAGGGATATTAATACTGTTTTTTCCATTCATAAGGAGGCACCATGCGATGGTATTTGGTGGAGGAGATGGTAAAAGAGTTGGATTAAGTATAAAGGTCGTGATTTCCACCTTTCCTATTCTCTTTACTTGAGCAGCTGGTGATGGTAGAGACTTGGCTTTGGTTCTTGAAATGTATTATTCCAACCTTTGTGAAACTATTGAAAGTTACTAAAATCAACATGGATACTTTACCTAAATAAGTGATTTTTTTCAACTCATCAAAGAAGTTATTTATAAAGATACCCAACAAATATTCTCAAGGAAGATACAGGTTTAGAGATCAAGTCAAACCATTCCACCTAGAAATGAAATCCAAGATGCTCTCATTATCACTATTTTCAATTTGAGATGTCATGTATTGTTTTATTCTAAAACATATAGATGAATTCGTAAAGAAAATTATGGTGGAGGTCTTCTGATCCCTTGATTGACCAGTCTGGTAAAATAGTATACCAGATGAAGGTGGGTCCTTCTAAAGTCTCTATGAAGTACCTGAGTTTAGATACCTCTTTCTGCTCAAGGGTTCCCATCATGGATCAACACTGAGATACAAAATTCTTCTGGTTCCCTTCTAGATCCCCCAATCCATTGAATATTGGAAATATAGGATTCCAAAATTTGGGTGGGGGAAGATTTATGTCTACCAATATAGGGTAAGGCTTCCTCTCAGGCTGTATTTTTTCATGAAATCCTTTTTTATCTTCCAATTGGAATGTCAATGACTCAATAATGTCAATGTGATTTGATGGTATATCCAACTAATAATGTATTTAAATGGGATAAATTTTGGGTGGATCCAAATATGGTTGGTCTAACTATATTTACGGTTAATAACCATCATGAGTTGGCATGTGATAATTCACCTGACATAGCTCAAGCTAGTTCCCTAATAGATGGAACTCTAGATGTCTTTCCACCATTATATATAGATAAATTGGTTTTCTAGATCCCAAATTAAGTGGGTGACCTGGATCCACCTTTATTGGCTTTGTGGGTTATTTCTATTGAGATAAATCTAATGAGAGAGTAAGATAAGGCTCTACTTGAAGAATATATATAGTAGGGATATTACTTCTAAGTAATTATACATTAACTCTATTTAGATCCTTTATCTTTTCCTCATACTGGTAAAATATTTCCTCAAGCGTAATAGATTCAATTTCCTCAGGTAAGGGGTGGGTTATAGACACACCTTTACCCATTTTTAATTTAAGACAATTTAGGAGGTGGTAGATGAACATTTGAGGGATCCCTCAAATTTATAGCAATCCTTTTATTTTTGGTATGAAAACCCTCTTAATTCATTTTGGTGTAGAATATGTTTCGAATAGAAACATCCTCCTCATGTTCTCCAGCATTGGTTTCATGTTCTGTAGCATATTTAGGGCTAGTTATGTTGATTTTTACTAATGTATAATGAATTTCAGGAATCACATCACCATTATAAGGGTAGGGGGATTGGTCAGCCTTAAGATGTATATTGAAAAATTTACAATCTTCAGGAGCATTGGTCCACTTTACATGCCTCTTTGGCTTACAATAATTACAAGTCCCCATCTTTTCCTTCAAATATTCCCCTGAATCCACTTTGTGAAGGGTAATCTGGAGTGATTACCAAGAAGAAAGTTAGGTCACATGATGATTCAAAATATGAAAAATAATTTTGTAACACACCTCCTAAATAGGAAAATATAGAACTTTGTGGGTGAAGTGGTTGAGGTAAAAATTCACCATACCTATGGGTTAAGTAAAATCTTGCTTCATTGATATATCATTTTGGGATGATTTTGGTGTCCTTGAAGGAGGTGGCAATAGTAAAAATTCCTATAGCCTTACAGGATGGGGTTTATCTTGTATTTCCATAACCGCAACTATTGTGGAATCCCTCTTGATCTTGTGGATCTTTTTTCAATCATTATTTGGGTGAAATTAATGTCTTGAATGTGAACTATTTACTTCTAAAGGCATTGATTCTACTCAATGATTATATTTCCTTAAGTGTGAAGTTTTCTCAATATTTTCAGATGCTTGATACAAGAGTCTTTTGATAACTCAATATCATTGGTCTTGAAACTTCTGAGATATGGTCATGGTTGATTTCTACAAGGCGTACCATCTATTATGGATTGAAATTTATTCTAGGAGTCGATTCAAAGAAAAGAAATTACATGATGTCACTTATGGTAGGTTTTGATGACCAGAGAGTGAGGTGAAATGCAATGCTCCATGTTCACCCCATCCCCTGATATGAACACTAGATGGGGTATTAGAGATCAACTAGCATAAAATGCACAAATCTTTAAGACACATGTATTGAATACCCTCATGCTACTTTCCTAATTTCAAGTGACGTACTCCTAAAAATGCATCCAAGTTAATATAATGATGAAGTTCTTATATTACCTTGATGTGGTTTGTGTATCCTTCATTAGGAATTAAATTAACTTTTTATAGGAGATGATTCATCCATAGATTTAGATGAATGTGATATATGAATTCCTCTAAAAAAGTCTCTAGAATGTTATACCGAGAAGTGATGAGGGGAAAAACATGATTGATATGTTATATTTGTATAGTTGTTTCCTCATGAGCAATGTATTCTATTTATCTTCTATAACATATTCCATCACTTGGTCTGACCAAATTAGACATTTCTCGGTTTCCTTATTATAGAAAGAAGGATTGGTAGAAATATCCTATATTGTATTAAAAGATAGGTGATCCAAATGTGGTTATGAGAATGATCATTGCCTTGGGATATCTTCCAATTGATAAAGAGTTCCAATTTTCAACAAAAGTCATAAAAAATGGTGGCATTATAACAAAATGATCGTATAACAACCATTTTTTATCTAGCGGCCATTTAAAACACCACTATATGGTTTTGTGATGGTTTCAAAAAAATGCCGCTAAAATTGGTGTCGACAACCAACACATGACGATTTCATACATTTAGCGGAGTTTTTTGGAAAGTGTAATAGAATACATATTTAGTGGTAGTTTTATTTGTTTTAGCGACAATTTTCACTTAACAAAATAACTGGGATTTAGCAGTGGTTTTCAATTTTTCTCATATTTAGAATAGGTTTTAACCACTGCCCACAGAAAAATACCATAATATAGCAGTAGTTTAAACTACCACAAAAAAAATCTATCTTTAGTGGTATTTTAAACTACCGCTATATCATGAATTAAAAAAAACAAGCTGTAGATTCTGCAGCCCCAAAACCTGCAGCCAGAACAACAAAATAGTGACATTGAAAATTTTACCAGATCATAAAATATATCATCAATGTACAAGGAAAAACATGTTAAAACTAAAGAATAAATATAGGTTTATTCACACTAAAACATAAATAATCAACACATTGACCAAGGAAAACAACATATTGAAATAAATAATACATTTCTCAATACATTGAGAGAATAAAAAAAACACATTAAAAGAATAAACCTATATGTAAAAGAGAGACAAGAAAATAAACATCATATATGATCATATAGAAATTTCAATCTCCATAGCTAGTTGAAACACAACATATAGACACATGATTATACGACACACACATAGGGAACCAGTTATCCCTATCACATATAAAATATAAGAAAAAAATAAAAAATACCCACATTGGATGTATTGATACCTGAACAAATAGTCTCTACTAATCATTGACCAATGATGAAATCTAATCATCACCCTCTTCATCTCCATCTCTAATTCCTATTACCGGAACCTGTAAGATAATTATATTTAAAATTTAAAAATGTTTTATATTTATATTTAAACATAAAATCAATAATAGTTTGTGAACTAAATGATTTTGAAGTTGTTTGATTCACCTTATCACCACCATTCATCACTTGAAATCCCCATTTGTCTACCAAAGACCTCAGATGGTAATAGTCCCAAACCCATCTGTGCACTCAACTAGGATGCTCCTTCCGAAGGACTTTACTAACTAGGTTATCCTGGGAGACTAAATAGGAATGTATGGGATTGACATCCCATAGTTGTTTAATTTTTACCTATAATAAAATATCACTCATATTAGAATCAATATATATTAACACAGTGACAACTAATAATAAGTTATTATAATGAAAAATGAAACCATACCCCAACTTCTTTGGAAATATCATTAACAAAACACCCATCATATTTTTTTATGAACATTCAAGCACACTTCTGTTTGGGATGCTTGGTGGCCTAAACTTGGTGACTACATTAAACAAAGATAAATAAAAAATTTTATATATTAAATAGATAACATTGTATAATAAATATTTAAACTAACAAAAATATTACCAGAGTCGATCAACTTCTAGAAAAACTCTTTGTCACCGCAATGTGAGTATAACACTTCCTCAACATTCATATCATTTAATCAAATAAAATTAAGTTCAGAACATATATTTCAAAAAAATTCACAAAAAAATAGAAATTATTATAGATGCATAATACTAACAAACAAAATATACATAACAATGATAATGATTGACTGTAAAAATGACATAAGTGGTTTTTAAATTAAGGGATAACTGCACATACAATCATTTTCTCCTTCAATCATGTTGGTTTCCTGGTCCATCATTACTTCATCTACTCCATCCACTCTTTCAAGAATAATATTTTCAATATCATGATGAAAAAATAAGCCCAGTTCTTGATGTTGATGGGATTCAATCTCAAGGGTAAAATATTCTACTTCATCATCCATACCATACAAGTCTCTTTGTTTTACGTGAGTAACTACACTCCACCCTTCATCCATGTCATCTTTTACATAATATACCATTTTTGCTTGAAATTATAAGATACATAGATCATGTAGTTCACAGTCTCCAAAATCAATCAAGAAAGAGAATTTCACCAAAGTAAATTGCAAGGAATATATTTTAACACCCCTGATAATATCCACCCAATTGAATTTGAATAAAACAATTGAAAAATGTATGTGGCAGTTTAATTCGATAATATCAGTCAATTTTCCATAGTATTCCACTTTATTAAACATAAATATATCACTATTATGTGTTTTAAAATCCTCTTCCTGATCAACTGTATGAAATCTAAATCTATTCACATTATAAGCATTGAACTTTTTAGCTTGTTTTAGAGGACTTAGAACAAGAAAATTTAAATATTCTGAAAACTTTTCTGGATTATTAGTATTCATGATCTAAAAAAATTAATATACATTATTAGATTTACAAAATATATGTATCAATCTAATATCTGTATTGATTGCAATATTTATGAACTTAAACATCATGAAAACCATTCTACAATCTCTTTATTAGCATATTTTGTTATATCTTTCTCATTTAGTGTTCATCCTCTCATTCATCTCTTTGTTTGTATCCTTAACTCTTCAATAAAGGGATCTATAATTTCACTATTCAGCATCACATATCAATGTGCCTATAATAATTCCATTTCTATTAGTGTAAAATTTGAGCTCATCTCAACTGATCGGCCAATAGATGGAAAGATTTTTGATTTCCCATGTATTTCAGATTGATTAGATGTGTCATCAACATGTACAACTTGATTTAATCTTATCTCAATATCATACAAGTATATAGAACAAAAGTTATGACACTCCTCTGCCAAATAGCCTTCAAAAATAGAGCCTTCAGGTTGAGCTTTATTTTTCATGTATGATTTTAAATGCCCAAGATATCTATTATTTAAAATAAAAAATAATAATTATGTATTTAATGAAGTGACAATAATTGTTTACTAAAATTAAAAACATATAAATGAAGTAACTCTCAATTGGATACATCCATCAATAATGTACATGGCCTCCTAATTTAGCTTCCTCAACCAAATGCACAGTTCATTGCATCATGATAGTAAAAAATGATGGAGGAAAGAACATATCCATTGCACAAGGTGTCAATACAAATCTCTACTAAAGGTTTTCAATCTTAAATGGATGTAGAGTTTTAAAAAATGTGCAGAATTGGAGTACAATATTAGTAACCTTTTAAGGTAATAATGAACTCAATGCCAATAAAAGTAACTATTGTAACAAAATATGTGAATTTTGGATTTTCAATCCTTGTAACCTATGATTATTTAAGTCAACACACCTTGAGATGTTACTTGAATACCCATCAGATACCTTCACATGTTTTAAAATTATGAGTAATACATCTTTATCCTTATTTTTCATTGAAAAAATTGTCGGAGCATACTTTCCATTCTCATCTAGACATAGATCAAACTTTATGTTCATTGCTTGTAAGTATTTCTGAGTATTGAGATGATCCTTCGACTTTACATGCTCATTAAGCAATGTGAAGATCAAATTATCACAAACATTCTTCTTAATATGCATCACATCAATATTATTCTGCAACAAATTAAATTCCCAATATGGAATTTTGAAGAATGTACTTTTTTTTCTTCCATTGTTGCATTCTAATTTCACTTGATGATTAATTTTGAACTCATTTCCCACTATCATTAAAATGATGCACCTTCCCCTATTCAGTTTCAACATTTCCAAGTTGTTTCAATATTTTTGAACATGTTAACAACATTTCAGGTGGTTTGCAATCAATGAAACCATTGAATTTTGACTTGTTCAGCCAAAATCTATGATATGCATCAAGAAATATTCATTGACACAAGAAGTAATGTTTTCTACTATAAGGTAGCTGCTCGGGATCAAACTCAAAGTTACAAACAGGAAAATCCAAACCTGTGTAAGTGTTCTAACTAGATAAATTCCCAAGTCTAAGGAAGTCACTAATGGTTCACATTAGAGAAACTTTCATTTTGAACATTGTTCTAGAAGATGCATCATATATATCAACACTGTTGCTTCATAAATCCAGTAATTATTCAATTAAAGGTTGAAAGTATACATAAATATCATTTCCAATAATTTGTTTTCTAGGAATAATCATAGAAATGATAAAATATGTTTCTTTCATACACATCCATGGAGGAAGGTTGTAAGGGATCAAAACAACTGGCCAAATGCTATAACTAGCACTCAAAGTCCCAAATGGGTTGAATCCATCGACAACCAATACCAATCAAACATTCCTAATATAAAATGAGAAATTTGGATGTAATGAATCAAATTTCTTCCATGATTTTGAATATCTTGGATGTCACATTAACCCATCATTTTTATTATCTATAGAATGCCACTTCATGTGTTCGACAGTTTTCGATGACATGAATAATATTTTCAATCGATGATTTAAAGGAAAGTAATGCAAAACCATTGAAGATGTGTTCATTTTCTTCTTCTTCATGTTATTATGTTGATTCATACTTCCAACATCACCCATAGACTTCCATCTAGAGTAATAACATTTCTTAAAATCTTGTTTTCTTGAATCCTCTCCCCAATAAAGCATAGAATCATTGGGACATGCATGAATTTTTGTATAATTCAGACCAAGATTGTTAACAAATTTTTTCATATCATAAAAAGACTCTGGGATCTTTACTTTAGGAAATTCATCATGAAACAATTCCAATATCATGGAAATCACCTTATTTGTAATTCCACATAGGCATTTGATATGGTACAACTTTAGCAGAAAAGAAAGTTTTGAATATTTCAAACATCCACTATAAAACTCTTGACTTCCATCGTCAACTAAACCATGAAATGCATCTTTCTACTCAGTGAAGTTTTCTCTTACATTAGTCTCTATAGAATCAAGAGGAGGATCTAATGATTTGTTACAGTCTTGATCTGGTTGTACTACAGTCTCAAAAACATCACTTGTCACATTTCTATTTGTAGCACCCTCAACTGGTTGTTCTGATATGTTTTGATGTTGATGTTGGTGTCTTGAAATTCCAAATTCATCATTTATAATGTTTTTCATTTTATTCTCTATTGTTGATGAAGTTGGGAGCTCATTCCATGGATTGACATCAATTCTAAACCTTTATTTAACGTTCGATTCTCTATGCCAAATCCAACAAAAATAATGATCATGGAATTGCTTCAATATCAAGTGTTCATAAACTTCATCGCTCTTCAGCCATCTTCTAAATTTACATTTTAGGTAGGGATATCTTATTCTCCCATCAACAGATCTATTAGAAATTAAAAAATCTAAAAACTCTTCCAAACCCTTAGCATACTGAGGTTTGTTCCTCAATAATGAGATCCAACTTTTATCCATATATATCACAATGTGCCTACACATTATGAAAAAAAATTAAAACACATAACTATTACTAAATAGGAAAATAGATTCATATATACTAGTTGAAAAAAATATGAATATGTTAAATAACCATACACTAACTTTTAAATGAACTTATAACCATATGTGAAATAAGAATTATAGACACTTATGAAAAATAATAAAACTATTTAAACTATTAGAATCTGTCAATGAAGAAAATGATGTAGAGTAGTGAACTTCGACCCTTCTTTAATTGATACAGAATAAGGAAATATATGTCAACTAGAAATTCCTCAACAAACCAGTATAATGAATCCATGAAGTTCTAAATGTCTTTCTTATTATTTATCTACTTATTTCCTTAGATTATATTTATAGACAAAACACAAATGGATAACATTATTTAGAAATCCATTGAATCTTCTACACATGGGTGTTTCCTAATTCTTCATCATACATTTAAAACCCAAAAAATGTGAAATCCAAAGAATATACAAGAAACATAAAATTAAAATCACAATTAATAAATAAGTTTAATA
Organism: Viscum album; assembly: GCA_963277665.1. Lineage (NCBI taxonomy): Eukaryota > Viridiplantae > Streptophyta > Magnoliopsida > Santalales > Viscaceae > Viscum > Viscum album. Next base: position 654,644,799 of record OY728159.1, read on the forward strand.
ATACATTTCCATAAACCAAGAACATCCTTTTCAGGTAAGGAAAATTCTTGATCCATGGAGTAATCACCATTATAAATCAATTTAGTTGAAAACATCACGTGTAATTCATTTATTTTAGAGAAAACCCTCATTGGAATTTTATCAAACATGAAACATTCATATAATTACATTTGAAATTAATATACCTTATCATTATGAATTCTTTTGATTTTTCCATAAGGAAGACATGGGAAAGTAGTGTTTTTCCTTGATAAAACCATTACAAGTATCTTATAAATTAGTTTTCTAGTTAATAAAATCAATTTTAAAATAAAATCATTAAAATAACTCCCAAATAAAAGAAAGGGTATGGAGACACCTACCTCAATGAAAAAAGTTACATCACCTTTGATGAATAATAGAATATGAGGTCACATAAGGAACTTCACAATACCTAGAAAAAAACCCCCCCATTTAAGACATCCCTAGACATGAGGTTCAAACACCATTTCTACTAGGGTTAGATAAGAGGTGAGGACCATGGAATAAATAAAGAGAATAAAGAAGGATAATAGTGAAGAGACCCTCACCTTATGATTTGAATGAGAAACCACAAATAAATCACCTAAATCACACTATAGAAGGATAGGAGATGGAGAGAGTTGGTAGGGGTCAGTCTCTTGAACTTCTTGTTCAAATTGGGGAGTTAAATTAGGGAAAAAATAACTAAAAAAAATTAAAAAATTAAAAAATAAAAACAATTCCTCTTTTTAAGTAGGTTTCATTGTTTACCTACTCAGTTTACTTTCATGGTTTACAAAACCATGTGGAAACCTTACATCCCAAAAAAGTATCAAATTTCTTATATTTTTCATCCCAAAACACTTTAAACTTAAGATAATATATAATATAATAAATTTATACACATAAAAGTGAGAATGGGGTGTTACAACATGTAGTGTAATAATATGGGGCTTATCAGGGGATGGCTCCACATTCCCTCGGATTTCTCCTCCCTCTCTCTCTCACTCGCTTAGCTCATGGTCTTAGGGTTTCTTCCTAAAACCTTATCTACTCATGGATTCTTCCCCCCTCTATCCCCCCTTCTCATGCTTCTTCCATGGATCCTTCTTAGGTTCTTCCTCCTGATCTCTTTTGAGGCTGGTTTGATCCTTCTTTTTTTGTCGGCTTGGCTTCTCACTTTCGCTTCAGATAAGGCATTCTGGTTTTTCCCTAGGTCACAACTACTGTTCTCTGATCTCGAGTTCCATTGTTCCTCTCTAGGTTGGATCTAGAGTGATGTAATCTCTAAGGTTTTGGGCTAGAGGCTCAACTATCTTGGGTCTTATCGACATCTACTTCTTCTTCTCTTTTGGGTTTCAGTCCCCTCTCTCCCCTTCTTTCCAGGTTTTGGATTCTATTTAGTTTAAGGTTTTTTAGCTACTTGTTTTTGTTCTGTGGTCGGTCATATGGTGGGGAGTCTAGAGGATGAGCTCCACTGGACTCTGTCATTCTTTCTTCTCTGCTCTAGTTCCAAGACTCCACTTCCATTTCCAAGTGGGTTGTGCAAGGTGGTCTTCCAGGAACTTTGGGATATGCATTCGAGTGGCTAGTGGCTTATGGTGGTCTCTAATTTGTTGGCTCCGGGCGTTATTAGTAAAGGATTCATGGATGAAACTTGTTGGATGATGGTGTTTCTGTGATTTTTGTGTTTCTTGGTGGATGTTGGTGGCTACGGTGTTTTGGGCGGCTCACTTGGTTCGGTCATTTATCGATGGTGTGAGTGGGTTTCGGTGGACGTTCAACGTCACCGACGGTTTTGTGTTTCAGGCTAATGGTAAGGTGAAGCAGTTTGTTTTGGCTATGTTTCTCTCTATCTGTGTTTTTTGATGTCCATCCTTGACAACGCAATGACTTTGTCCCGATGACGGCGATGATGTCTCTGTGTTTGTGGAAACGATGATGGATCCCCTTTTGTTTCAATGGTTTACTTGGTTGATGCTATATTTTTTTGTGTTTTGATGTCATTGAGGCTCCATGTCAGCAATGATGGACTCCGATGGAGGATTTATGGTGCTCTGGTCAGTTGTGTTGATGGGGCCTGGGTGTGATTGGTGCACGACTCAAGGTGGGTGAGAATCGATGTTTACGCGATGTGAGATGGCACTTCGATCAATGCGGAATGATGGCAGATGCCACTTGGTCTGAAGATTGGTTGTATGTCTTTTGAAATTTGAATTTGAAACAAATTAATTTTAAACTCGTGTTGTTGGTGCTCTTCTTTGGATTCTTTCTAGGTGGACTGTGATGTTTGTTTTATTTGGTTGGAAATCTGTAAGGTTCACACTTTCCCTTTAAAATGTGTTATTTGAAAATGCAAAAAATATGGATTAGAGGGTAATCCTATGGGGATTGTTATACTCACACCCTATAACCACCCTTATGGTGTATATAGATTTTGTATTATTTTACTCGATTAAAGGAAATGATCCTCTATGAGGTAGTGGGTTTATTGTATCTTTTTTTGGGGGTTTTAAGGAGGTGGATAGGTGGTAGATACCCCTTATTCACACAATTATGAGTTACAATGGTTCATTTTTTGTTTATTTTTGGTCATTTATTTTGGTATCTCATTTATATTCAGCCTAATAGGCTTACCATCACATTGTTTCCTTTATTTTAGAATTATTTAAGTACACGTTGTTTTATATTTGAATTTTCCTTATTGTTTACATTTGGTTTTGAGTTGATATTCCATGTTTGGTTATATTTTATTTTAAAACTTCTTATCATGTATGTATCACCTACCAATTTAATGGAAGGATATTATACGTTTTGGGGTGGAACCCACTTGTCTTGTATTATATCTTATTAGGTGAAATACTTCCCAATATAGTATGTTTGATTCTCATGAACTAATTTCTATCCTGTGGTGATAAAGAATTCACTTTAGGCCTTTTAGTGGGATGAATCATGGATTTATTGGGGGAAGATTGGGTTGGTTTATTACATGTTGGATACTGAAACTTCTTCCTTTCTCCCTCTATATTAGATGAATTTCTAGTATGGTTCTCCACTTTAAACTTATTATCAAAGACTCAAAGATCATTGACTATTCAATAACTCTATTTCCAAATTACCAGAATAACATAAAATTAATTTATAAATATTAACCTCCTAGATTTCTAAATTATTATAAATACTTGGATTTAATCCATTATAAAATCTATCAATATTACTTTCTAGATCAATGAAAAATCCAAAATCATACCTTTCTAACTGAGTAAAGTTAACATCATATATCATAGTGGATAAATTATTCTTCAAATTTAGTTCAAGGAATTTTTATTTCAACTTGTTTTTTACATTTTGAGGGAATTATTTCTCAAGGAACAACCTCATGAAATCACACCATAACATAGATTAAATGTCTTCTTCATTATTTATATTATTTATTAATGCACATCATTGATCAAAATTTCCTTCAAGATGATAAATTATTTAAAAAAAATTATATTGTTCATATTTTTCCAATATATTAAATATATTTTCCAATGATGATACCCACCATTAAACTATAAGTGGATTAATGGGACCACAAAATAAAATAGGTCATTTCCTCAGGTTAATGCTATGACTAATTAGTACTTTCCATATGGTTATGGTTATTATCCATAACTTGAGTCATTGTGTTAATACAACCATGGTGTTTTCAATATTAGCACCCATGATTTTTTTTGAAAATATGGATAATCATCACATTGACTGTTGTATCCACCACATTGGTTATTACTATTAGTTCATCTCTTTCCTCCATCCATCTTAGGAATTTTGAAAAAATTAATTAAGATGAAATTAATAAAATTAAAATTGAGTATAAAATTCTATCCCCATAGACTTATGATAGCTCTAGAGAACTATGGGTTTTCTCCAAGAGTTTTCATCCCAATTACCTAATGTTACTAAGTGATCTAATATGTAATACTATGGAGGGGTTTTAATTAATATTACTAAGTTTTTATAATTTCCTTTCTAGATAACCATATTTAACTGGTTAAAGTCAGGAACCCCTTGAAATTAGAAACTATCACTTACTCGTTTGCAAAAAACAAACATGAACACAAGGCACACAAGTTTTTTACAAGGTTCACCCCCGATGTGAGTGAATTTTACTTAATATGTCCAAGATAAGTCTAATAAATAGATGTATCAATAATGTAATAAAGTGATTACAGTAGGGTATGTATCATCCTTAACCAAAATCCATTCCCTAATAAAAAAGTCTCCTCCCTTTCTTGATACTGGATCCATCTAGTTTACAATGGTGTCCAAATTAGAAATTAAAATACCTTTCATGATATCTAGAATGATTCAACAAAAAAGATAGATCTTCTATTTGAGCCTTTATAATATTCAAAATAAATTCAAGCTCCCTCTTGATTTAAGAATTTGATGTATAGATGATTTAATAATTAATTTTAAATTTATAGTCTTACTTAATTCATCATAAAACACTATTCTTAAAATAATTTCCTCTTATTTAAATCTCAAAAGACCATGATGATATTTTACAATATTAAAAATTATAAAGTATATGAAAATCAATAAAAAACAACCTATATATTTGAAACTATTCAAAATGATAATCTTAAAATAATATAGTTTGGTTATCATAATTAGAGTCAAAACTTTTCTTTTTTAAATCTATAGAACTATCACACAAAGATCATAAAATATATTATTTGAATATATATAATTCAATAACCTCAAAACTCATCTTGAGGAATCTAAAAATCTTATAGCAGAGGGGTGGTGAGGCTCAGGACCAGCGGTGAGAAGCGGCGAGGATCGGGATCAGCAGCGAGGCGCGGCGAAGGGTGGAGATGATCGGGACCAGTGGCAAGGCGCAGCGATGGTAGAGATACGGGGGGTAGCGAGGGTCAGGTGAGTGTAGGGTTTGGGGGAAAAGTGTCAGGATTTTGAAAAAAATGAAAGTTTTAGTGGCAGTGTTTAAAAAACCACCGCTAAATTATTTTAAAAAAAGTTATTGGTGGTTTAATAAACCTCCACTAAAAAACCTATGCTAAACACTAATTTTGGTGTAGTGTGGGCCTCATCTTCCTAAGTGAGTCATGATACAAGGGCTTTCTCATAATTGACTCGACAATGGGAGGACCTTCTTTTCGAAGAAAATATCACTATGGTGAGGACCTTTATAGTGAACACCATCACGGGGAGGGAAACCATCATAGATTAATGTTCGACCATAGGGGGGAGTCCTGCAACATATTCCCTAGGGAGGAACTTTAAGGTTGACAATAGAAATGGGAGTAATTTATTTCCATTCAATATTATAACTACGAATAGATATTCCGTGGTACCCATCATAAGAAAGGTTCTCATGATTGATCTTAATATGGACACAAAGGTGTCATTTAAGGTAAATATTCTGGGAAGGACCTTTAGAGTTGATGGAAACAAAATTTTAGTGAGGACATTAACAATTAAAACTACAATTTATCTGATCTAGAAACGAGTCAACAAGATCTTTGGATTCTATTAATAGATGTTTGAGGGCATTAAGAACACCAACATTAAACAGAGTAGGGTTTTGAGCCTACTTTTGGACTTTAGATTACGTTTTCAGTAACTTATTTTTATATTTTCACCATCAATAAATCAAAGTCTCATGTTGTGAACAATGAATTTCATATATGGGAGCCTGCCTGAGAGACTCTTATGTTGATGTTGGGATATGTTGACAAGCTTATGTGGTTTTGGTAGTGATATGTGCTTGCTCTGAGGTATCCATTAGAATGGACCAATAATCTTAAATTGGAATGATAATGTGTTCCTACTCCTACCATTGATTTATTATGAGAGTTTTATGAAGGCCCCCCTATATGAGAGTATAAATATGTGCCTACTTTTGTTTAGTCTTCATATGTTGTTGATGAGCCACTCAGATGATGGGGTCAGGGTTTTATGCCCAATTCTTAACCAATGCCGCTACTATCAAGATATTTTAATATATTTTTAGAATGTGGGAAGTAATAAAGGATTACCCTCTATTGATGTAAGGATGCGATGGTAGAATTTTGTAGCTGGAATGAGAATATATGCCCATTCCTTGGTGGGATAAGGGATATATTTCTTCTCTTGTCCTCTAATTCATACCAGAATATACTGTTCAGATTTTTTTTTTGGGAAGAAACATGGGTATTCCTTCTATTTGTTGCTGAGATATATAAAAACCTTCTCTGGGTACTACTAGACTATGCTGGTAGGCTTGATGGGTGTAGGAATGAATATGATTCTACTCATAGATTTCCACCATAGTTTTTTGGAGAACTTATTTAGAGTAAATAGGGATGTAGGCCACTCCCATTTGTTGATCATTTCCCACCCTTGGTGGGCTATCCAGGTCACTCGAGTCCGGGTGACCTTAGCCAAGGCCCATAGGGTGTAATCCTCAAAAGGATGGGGTTTTGATACTATATAGTGTAGGTGAAAGTGACTGTTTGTAGGATCCCTTTGGGGAAAATCCTATGCTATTGAGATGAGGCCTCTATTGACCTCCCGATCCACCTCCCTAAGATAAGGAAGGAAATTTCTATTGTGTTCTGGGGAGAGAAGCCCAAAATAATTTGAGACATAAACAGGTGCCACTTTCTTCTCTGTAATCCCTCGTTGTAGGGTAGATGGTCAGTGAGGCTTCATGTCTTGGAGAGATTCTCATGTGTCCCCTGAGGTTAGGATAATTCCATTGAGATGGTACTCTTGAATCAATATGTTTTACACTTGGTGTTGAAGATGTTGGGTGGGAGATGTTGTCTTATGGTCCAACAAGGACCCTGGTCATACGACTACATATGTGTATGTTTTTCATGGATGGTAAGACACCATTTTAGATTTAAGTGAGTTCTGATGGATGTGCCAGTGCTTTTTTTTTAACAAGCATAAACAATGAAACCTATCAAAGTATCATTACAAGTAAACAAACACATGCATTATTGATTACTTTAAAGGATCCATATTGGGATCATTTTCACTTTTTAATCGTATGTAAGATGAAATGTCCTGACATGTAGGTGACACAATTATTTTTTTAACAAAAAATTCACACCAGGTTTGCTATTTTTTTTCACTTGAGAGGGTGGCCATGTAATTATTTATATATAGATAATTGCTCTCACCCTTCAGGGGGTTTCCAATTGGGTTTATTTATAAAACCAAAAAAACCCAATCATTCCCACATTTGTGATGGGCTATAAACATACTTTCCAAAGGTAGGTGATCACTAATAATTTTTCCAATGATTATTAGGAACTCACATTGGTCAAGAGGATGGGAGTTTGGGATCATAATACCCTTTTAAGGGGAATTATTTCTTATATGGGACTCTATTATATATTTAATTCATGTTCATGAATCCTTCCTAAATCCCAATATAAGGTTGGTCCATATTTACATTTGAAATTAGTCATTTTTATATGAGTATTTGAACATTTGTATATATTAGAGGTTCTCCATTTTATTTCATTTATTACTTTGTGATGCTAGTTTTAAGCCATATATCTGGGCACTCTAGAATTTATAATTTTCTAGGTTTATAATTTCAATGTTGGGATCAGAACCTTAATGGAGTTTCCTATGTATCCTCATGAAAGGAATCAAAACCCACATAGTTTAATGCCACTTAAGGACACACATCATATATTTTAAGGTCATGTAACAAGGACCAAACCATGAAATTTAATGTCATATGGCAAGGATTTGTTTGTGAAATGTTTATAAAAAAAGATGATGTGTGGATTAAACATGAGCATCCCTTTATGGTTGATCCCATAGGGAATATGGAATGATGAGATTGGGATGATCTTATAAGGAACATGTCCTTGTGAAGATAACTAGCATTGGGAATATAGTTTGATGAGGATGATATGAAAGGTCCCATAAAGAATGTATTCCTTTGGGTGAGGTATGGTCTTACTAGTAATATGGTCTAATAAATATGGTAATGGATTGAAGATGTTGGGTTTGAATCTCATGGAGGATTCCTACATATCCATATAGGATGGAAATCAAATCCCATATAGTTCAGATTGGTTGGGGATTACACCTGAGGAGGATTCCCAAATAAGATATTTTTATTATTCTAGTGTCATGATCATTACTAATCTCAAAGACCATGTGAGTCATGCTTTGTTTGAGAAATAAGAGATGGTAACAGATCTTCTATGTCACAAAATCACATTCATAATATACTTACACCTAAATTAGAAGTCTAAGGGTTGAAATTAATTCCTTATCTTCTAGTGGATGAGATAAGAGATATGTAAGGAAATAATGGTATGATATCCTGCAAGAAAGTATAGGTTCTTATTCTAGGAGGCATTCTTATAGAAATGTGCTCCCCGTTCACTAATGGATGATGGTGAATTTATGGTGGGGTTGATTAGAAGAAAGGAAGAGAGACTACTCTAAGAGGGATGCCCATTTTTATCTTCTTTCCTATTTATAAACCTCAAAATGGGGCTTAAATATCTATTTATAGGATAAAAAATGGAATAGATACTGCCTGAATTGCTTCTCATTTTAGGAATTATGTAGAAGATGAATATCGTTACATGAATTGAGAAGCTTACCACTACCACTTCCAAGGATGTGATCCTCATTTCTATGGGAATGCATGATTTTTAAAATCACGAGGAACCCAATTATAAGTGATTTTAAATAGGGGGATTTAATTTACTAAGGGAATGCATGATTGAAAGGGGGACATGATGGTGTGTCTGATACCCTAATCGTATAGGTTTGGATGCCTTAGAGGTGGTATTAATTTGGCTTTCCTTAGGCCTTGGTATTGGTCAAAGAGAACCATTGTGATTTTTTTATAGGGGATAAGATGAGGAAAAATTATATGTATAAGGAGAGTGGTGATAGAGGAAAGGTAAACACCCCAAGGATACCTTATTTTGCATACCATTCTCGCTATGTGGGATGAGGGATATCTCAAAGGGGTATCTTCTACAAAAGAGGTTTTTATACAAAGGGATTCCATTATGAATGGGAGTATCCCCTTTACAGATGACCAACTGGGTATCAAATTTTGTGAAGTGTGTCCTTTTATAATCAAATCCTTTTAAATTGAGGACTCTTTTGCAGAGGACTTCCCATTCCTTTTTGGTAAGCGGATTATCTGTGATTTTCAATGAGATTCCCTAAATGGGAATTTATCTCTCTCAGTATTTATACTCTCCCCTTCTGGTTCGCCTGAGTGTTCCTCTGTGTTTTGATTTGGGGAAAACATCAGGTATTTATAGGTGTTTCAATAATAACCTATTTACTGGAATGTTTAGCCACATAGAATATCTGACGCTATGCATCAGGTGATAGTCAACACCTCATCCTTATGAACATTTTTTTATGGGGGGCATGAAATGATCTCCTCACAACGTAAATGATTTTCATTTTTGGGGGTCATCAGGACACTGCCTCACACCAGAAATGATTTTATTTTATAGGGGGAACCGCCTCACACCACAAGTGATTTTCATTTGTGGGGTGTTATGCGAAGGAGTTGGTTTTGCATAGCATATATGCTATGTGGAAAATTATGGTTGTTGTGTGATTTCATGTACTTATTCAAATCTAATACCTTTATCATATTATTGGTTTGGTTGTTGACTTCCAAAATTCTCTTAGTAATTTTCTTGTAATCTTTATCAACTTTTTTATCCCAATAATATACATCATAAGTAATGCATGATAAATGAACATCATAAACATGTGGTTAAAGGACCCCCTATGATAATAAAACCCATTGAAGTCATGATATCTTAATGGATCCTATGATAAGTCTACCCACCAAAGTCACAGTATCATAATCAGTTCAAAAACTAAAAAAAATTAGTCCCATACATCTCATAACATGTCTAATAATAACTGCAATACATACATGAGAGCATACTATAAATTATTCTTAATGTGTATCATAAATCAACATTAGACCATGAGTAACAGTTTGGGGTGTCAATATTATAAATCCACAGTCAAAGGATGATGATTATATCTAGATGAACACCCTTAAATCAGAATATTAAAGTATAAAATATTCACAATGTAGAGTATATGATAACCGTAACTCTAAAAATAAATCTTTTTTTACAAAAAGATCATACGGAATAATAATAAATGTATCAATCAAATTTATCACTATGAAAGGGGAATCCTAGTGTAATAATATTCAATATCCCTTGATGGATAATGCACAAGACATGTGATATTACATTGATAAGACACTAAGTCCAGGTTACCCTCGATAACATCGATGACATTGGTGAACCCAGTGATGAAGATGAAACCACATCCTTGACAACACTGATGATGAATCTAATTCCAATGGTGGAAATGATTATGAAAACACCGATTATGCTGATGATAAAATTAAATTTTCCAAAAGAATATTTGAAATATCTCTATAAGGAGATGCAAAGGTTGTGATGAATAAGGTTATTCTTATGAACTGATTATATAGAAAGAGAATTGATAACACATGGATATAGTAAATAAAATAGAAAATACTACAATAGATATAGTATAATATTTTATTATGTAATTGAAAATGTAAATATTACTACAAAGGAACTTCAAATAGAGAATATAGAGGAATAAAATGAACCCTTACCTTTCTACATTTCCATTATTTAGAACTGACCATTTGGAACCTCCAAACTTCTCCAAATTAGAGAGAGAACTTCATAAGAGAGATAATAAGGGAGAAATGAAGAAGATAACCATAATTGAAGAGATAATAATTATATTAAGTGTTGAGTATTTATAGGTAAAGAGGGATGATATTTTTGAATAAAAAATTGAATAAAAAATAATTTCCCCATACCTCACAACGATGATTACTTTTATGGACATGGATAGTTGTTTTCATATTTAGGAAAAACATTATCTTATACATCTTTTTCATCATTAATTATTTTTTACTTACATAGTAGTCCTAAAGAATCATATATAGTATTTTAACATTCACATATATATGTTACTATATTTGAAAAATATCAAAACTTTACTCTTACATAATTTTGAGTCATTGAATAGAAATTTTCAATTAATTATATGAAAATAATTATCAAAAAATAAAAAATTTAAATATTAAATAAAAATATGTGTTTATTTAAAATTCATTCATTTAGTGTGAGATATTTTATTAAACTATTTTAATAAGTAATTATTATTCTAATATATTTTCATAAAAATTTATTAAGATTAATTAATTCATAAATATTATCAATTAATATTAAATACACTATTATCAATGTTTAACATTATTTTTAATGGAAACCTGTAGGTCACACTTAACAATTACATAATGGTCATAATACTATTCCAACAGTCATATTACTATTATAATGGCCATATTTCCAATAACTACATTACCCATACGAAATCATATTACCCATTTAGCTTCCAATAAATTCTCTCATATTATACTATAAAACCATATATTTTATTTCATCATTTTTCCCATATAAGATTAGAAGAATGACTATTTTATTTATAGTGTTTTCTTTTCGAGGTACCATGGTTTTTCTAGATATAATAGTAGTGAACCATTTCAATCAACATACTTTAGGCATCCTTACATATCCATTTAACCTTTCATGCATAAACACAGACACCAATAATTATAAATTCCCATCATCTCCATTTTGTTACAATATTTAAGTGATTAACCAATTACACAAGGTGATACCAATATATCAACACCAACAAGCAATATATATATCACAACATCAAAAAAAAACTCTCAATAACAATTATAAGTAGTCATCAATCATAAGCAATATCAGTCATATATACCCATGTGAATCACCCTCCCCCCTTTAATTCATTTAGATTGAATTCATTATATTTAATTAGGTTAATCCATACCATCCACCTAAAAAATATAAAAGAATGATAAATCCATAACTGCAAATAAATATAAAGGAGAAGTTTCAAATCACCTAACTCAATTGTTGCTTCACAATCACTAAATGGAACCATAAATAAACTCCAATCAAACACCACCACATGGATAAGAATTGAAACACTCCACATTTTTAGTATGTATTTATCTTTAAATAAATCTGATGTGTTCAATAAAATTTGATACACACAACACTAAACAAAAAATGAACATTTTTTTATTTCATTAAGATAGAATATTACAATTCAAAATGAAATACATTAAAATATAACTAGATGAAACATAATTAGTATAATTTCTAAAGTAATGAAACCATATGTAAATAAAAATATAATAATTAATTAAAATTATTTATTATAAAAATAAACATTATTATCATTATTTTTAAAGAATGATTTGATGCATTTATAAAATTCAAAGGAATATTATAATACAAATGGATTGATAAAACCAAATGGTTAAAAGATAAATAATTAATGGTATTCGATTAAAATTATTGAATGTGAAAAGAGATATTTTTAAAAGATATTTTTAAGTATTAGATTTTTTTATCCAAATAAATTAAATTGATCACTTTTAAATGATGATAAAATTTAACATTTCATTTTATAAACTAATATATTAACACTCATTTAATTATTAATTTATATGAAATAAGATTAAAAATACTTAAAGTTGAAAAAGTCATTTTTCTATAATTTTTTTACTTCATATCTCATGTATTCATTTAAAAGTTAAATTTATAAATTTTATATTTTTAATTTTATAAAATTTACTTCATTTTTGGATTAATCAGGTCAAATTTATATTTGATTAAACTTTTGGGAATTTTCTGAAAAGTTGATTTTCGGTGAATAGTAAACATATAGTTTTTATAAATGTTGTAACTTTTATGACACATATTGGTATAAATATGAATTAGAAATTTATGAAACATTTTTCTTGAAAAAAATTATTTAATAAGTAAAAAATTTCATTTAAAACAAATAATTTTAATTTAGAAACCTATGTTTGAAATTTTAGAACCTAAGTTATATTGTATTCTAATAATAATTTTTTTTTTATTTTTTTTAATTAAGTGTCTCCAAGATGAAATTTGGTTTTGTATTGGTTCTAATGTAAAATAAACCTCCTTATTTTACCATAATACTATAAATTTCCAAGGAATCAATATTATTTATAATCTTTGGCCTAAATGAAAAAATAATAAGTACTTTATTCTAAAATATCACCCCTTATCACCTATAGAAGGACTCATCCTCTACCTATCTCAGAGAACACATTTTATTAGGTTTTATCTTATAACCCTAAAAAAATTCTCTCCTAAACAAGTCTCCCATATGTTTGGAACCTTTATCCATAATAAAGAGTCCCAAATCCCTCATTTCCAAGAGGCTCTCTAAGAGGCGATTCAAGTATTCGATGTAAGTATTATCATCTCCTTAATCATTATTCTTTTATTTATTTATAAAAATATTATTAAATATGATTTATCACTTTAATAACATGTTTTTGAAATTATTAAACTACAATAAAAGTGATATTATTACTATACAATAGAACATCTTTACTCATGCAGTCATTATAACACGTCCTTGTTTGGGTCAGTTTTACCACCAACATGAACGATGTTATAATTTTTACATAACAAATGATTAATAAAAATTAAATATTGGTAATATTATATAATAATGATAAATTTAATATATTTTCATAATTTTGGAATTGTAATATACATAAGTATATTCATTAATAAAATTAACTCTTTTTATTGAATCAAAATTCCCAAAAAGGATATTTTTAAGAGTTCCATGAGAACCATCACCATAAGTTCCATGAAATGACCATGAGAATCGAGAACTATATCAAACACACATATTATATCTTCATTAAAATTCTAGAAGTGATGAATCCATGATCAAGGATCGAGGACCAACACCGCCAAACTGAAGCATTCATGGAATAAAAAACAATTAACACAAAAATAATAATTTTAACTATAAAAAATTAATATATGGGTAATAATGAATTATTAATTAATGGTATTAAGTAAAATAAATGTTAATAAGGTTATTATACCTATTAATAATAAACCTAAATTTATTATTCATGGAGTTATAACACATTCGACCAAGTGAAAGTCTAAGATAAGGATTTCTTTTTTGATATCACTTTGAAATCAAGATTGTATATGTATAAATTTATATTGGTAAAATTGCATATTATTTATATATAAATACCCATCTATTTTATTCTCCTTAGTGTAAATATTATTTATTTTTTTGATTTATTTCTCTATACTTCTATTATTTCTTAAAGACATTTGACTTTAACTTTCTTTACAAAGGTGAGGAATGATTTTTTAATGCTTTCTGCATAATCTCATTTTCCCATCATCTTTATTGCTTTTATATATAAATCTTAATATTTAATTTTTCATTGTTTTTATAAATGAATTTTCATTCTCATTGATTTATTAATTATTTAATGTTAAAAATAAATGTTATCAAAAGTAACAGATGTTTTTTATTATATTTCAAAGAAATTTTCTAATGCCCTTATAAATGTGTTTTACAAGTATGTCAATATCCTTTAATTTTTATTATACTTAACTGAAGATATTCTATAATTATACCATACACCTTTTTTCTATGGATATCTTATGATCATTTTTAAAGTGTTTATGAAACTCATTTATTTTCCATGAGTTAATTAATCTATGATTATTTCTTGTGGTATTTTGTGGTGTGGAATGGATTCTGCTCATTGCATTACTATTGTCACTTTTCCCTAAAACTCCCAATGGTTCCCCTATCCATAGTTAGGCATGAAACTTATTTCCAAAGGCTGGTGTTCGTATGGGTTTCTAGGACCATTGAATAATGGGGACTCATATTGGTCGATAGGATGGGAGGTCAGGCTCATCATACCCTTTTGGGGGGAATTATTGCCTACTTTGGGACTCTTTTATAGATTTAAGAAATGTTCATGAATCTATTCCTAATATCGATGCAGGACTGGTTACCTTAAAAAAACATATATGAGTTAACTCTCTTTTGTATACAATAGAATGAAATCTATTTTGTGGATCCATCTGTATGTATCTGAGGTTCTTCATCATTTTACAATAATGATAGGTCACTTATATGTTGAAACCATATGACCAAGTGTTTCAGTCTATACTCCCTCTTATAGAGGCGTTTAGTATTATGAGGGTGGGATTGAGCCATTATGAGGAGTCCTACATATCATGGTTATTGTAGGAATCAAAACCCACATAGTTCAGCTAATCTGTGTAGTTTAACTTCATGTGGTAAGGAATAATATGGAAGATGTAGAAATGAAAAATATTTGAGCTCGAGTTTGGAAGAGACATCCTATGTATCCCAATTATGGTGGGAATCAGAGTTCTCATAATTATTTTGTGTTGGGACTTATACACTAATGCTGGCCATGGTGAATTAGTGTTTGATTCCTTATGAGGTGTTAATTGCATCCCCCTAATCCCACATGAGCCATGCTCATTGTGAGAAACAAGGGGGAGTTCCTGATGAGACTCATGGCATATGGATATGGGATCTATGTATTGGGGTAGTCCTTGGAGTGTTTGATATGGAGCTCGGGCCTTTAGGGAAGCATCCTTCGTATCTCAGTTATAACAGGAATCAGAGTCCTCATAGTTCTCTTAAGTGATATTGGGGCTTACACATTGAGGCTACCATGGTAAATTGGTTTTTGATGCCTAATGAGGTGTTTGATGCATCCCCCTAAGCCCATGTGATCCATTATCATTATGAGAAACAAGGGGGGTTGTATGATCAACCTCATGGCATATGGATTTGGGATCTTCATATTGGGATAGTCCTTGGAGTATTTGACATGGAGCTTGATCCTTTAGTGAAACATTCTTCATATCCTAGTTATGGCGGAAATCAGAGTTCTTGTAGTTCTCTTAAGAGATATTGGGGATTACACACTGAGGCTGCCCTGGTGAGTGAGACTTCTTATCTAGAAGGTGTTGCATGACCCTATTGGCATACCCTAGTGTTCATCGCGTGACCTGGATTGACACATGTGGAGGGTGTTGTGAAATCCATGGTGGCATGGTCTGAGGGATGTCGTGTGTATTGGATGACACCTATGGGAGACATCACATAACTAGACTAACATGTTTGTGGGGTGTCGCATGTATTGGCTACACCTCAGAGAGACATTGCGGGACCAATCCAACATGTCCAGGGGTATGCCGTGAGGGATGGATTTTCATGTACAAATGTTTTGAAGAGACTCAGCTAACATGAGTAGGCATTGTTATATGAGTCGGGAGATGCATCTTAAGCATGTTGCAAGTCTAGGGTGATGAACCCATAGGATTTGTAGGATCCAAGTGGTGCATGCGAAGGGTCCACAAGACTTGTCCTGACATTTTTGTAGCATTCTGCATATCCCATATGACATGTTAAAGGGATTTCATGAGGTTTGAGTGGTGCAAATCAGTACCATCGTGTGTTCTTGATTGACACATGAGAAGCATTCATAGGTCTGTGATCATGTTTTCCTCTTGAGTATTGCACTTTGAATCCATTTTTTCCCTTTTATTACGAGTGAATTGGTTTGGTTTAGTGTCAGTTTGTTTCAGTCTCACATGATCTAGAGGACATGCGATATGGTATTCTCATGCCTCACCATAAGTCCTTCGTGTGATCTTTTATTAATTACGTGGAGGGATTTATACCTGACACATGACTGTTCTGGAAGTCTGCCAGTGTATTACCTGGAGGAAAGTCAACTGGTCATGTGATCGAATGTGTGTAGAATCCCAGAGTTTGAGCACCAACATGTGTGTCAATGGTCTGGGTCCAAACCTCTAGCATCCTATCAACCAACCAAGAAACCAACCAACCCTTTTTCTGAGTTGGGGTAGATAATTTATAGGCATATCCATCCATGTACTTGTTGGTTTGTATAGGGGATCTGGTGAGATTCTAGGTTGGAGTTTATGTGGGGTCTAGAATTACGTAGTTTTGTGAGTCTCTGCGGTGGACCACATCAAGGGAACTGCCTGATTTTCAGTAGTCTCAAGTCCATCTGTCCTTTATCGGATTATTTATGACTATTGAGAACTTGCAATTCAAAGGAATTCCATGTCATCATGTCATGTACAAGGGTATTTGTGAGATCCAAATGACTATTGGAAGGAATTCATGAGTCCTTGGATGAATTGTATCGAGGTCTTGTGGGACCATACTGAGGGTATACTGGGTGTATCACATGCCCTTCAGTAACCTAAAACCCTACTCTTCTCCTTTCCTATCTCCTTCATTTTATGTGACGAAGGTTAGCAGTCATGAGAGATTTTATATATGGTACTGAGGGTATTTATTATATTTTTTTGGAGACGCATCACGTGACCAATATGGGTCATATGGTGGTGCGTGAGTATCCCATTGGAAAACATATTCGTTTTTCCTTAGATCACTGTGGATTTTCCTAAACATGCGTAAGGTCTTCTATACGGTGAGGCTGAAAAGCTAGTGGGACTTCATGAGACAAGTCAGTCATGACACTGAGGTCTCACAGTGTCTTGCAGATCACTCGAGGTGCATGTCACATGTCTTTTAGTGACTGGTGGAACCACTCACTTCCTCCCTTTTGATCCCCTTTGTCTTATGTGACAAGGGTTGGGAGGTATGTGAGTTTGGTCGAATAATATCTGTGAATTTTACTCGATTTTCTAGTGGTGCCTCATGTGACCAATGTGGATCTTATAATCATGTATAAGTATTGTATAAAGAGGCACACATCTGTCCTTAGAGTGACGCCAAATTTTCTGGAGGTTTCTATGTGGCATGACTGATGAGATGAAGGGGTTTCACAAGGTGAATCAGATAGGTAGTGGTGCGTCCCATGTCTTCAGGGGCAGGCTGCATATCCTGTAGTGACCGCGAGCCCCTCTCACCTACTCCTGGTTATCTCCTTAATTCTTTTTGATGAAGTCTTGGAGGTCTCACATGATGCCTTGGACATCATCTAGGGATTTTATTCTTCCCAATGATGATTTTTCATGTGATATATGTGACCATCAGGGGGTTCTTCCTTGGAATATTGATTTCCTTGATTTTCAAAGGATTCTGAGTGGTTTGTCAAGTACTTTCCAATTACAAACTGTGTGTCTTGGGGGATTCTTGTCTAGCTATCACCGCTCGGCCACTGGTGAACAAGGGTGCTCGTTGGGGAGGGTTCTGCGATACTTTCTGTAGGTTAGGTTCCTTGTATGGAGACTTCACATAACCTTGCAATGGTCATGCAATCAAGAGTCTTTAACCGTCCTCTTCTTTCTTTCTTTGGTGGGGAAGATAATAGCCACATTTGGATTTTCCTTCCTTTGTGGTTTTGCTGATGCCTATTTGGAAGGAATCAATAAATTCTCCCCTCAGGAGCGATGTCTGAGGGGATAAGGACCCAGTCTTGGGGAAAACTAAATGCCCTCGAGAGTCCTTGGTGGTGTTATGAACCCGTGCTCTCGGGTAACATTTGGTCTATCAATAGACCTTTGGTATTACATGAACCACCTATATATTGGGGGGGGGGGGGCTGTGGAGGAAATTTCATTCCACCAGCCTCCTTCTTCTCTAGAGTGCTCCCACTATGGCCTTATTGCAAGACCTTTCTGTGAACCCTGATTGTAAGCCCTGCCTGTGAGTCTGTACCGTGAGTCCCGATCATGAGCCCTTTTCTTGCGCAAGACTGATTTTTGTTCAGACACTCATCTGTCTTGGCTATAGAATAAGCCTCATTAATTTCTTAAAATTATGTGGTAGTCATGAGGAATTTTCGAGTTTCTCTTTCTCAACCTATCGATCAATTAATGTGACCATTTCCAGGTCACGTGACTGCAAGCCTCTAAGGAGGCCATGTGATGTGCTTGGGGCCTCTCAGGGGTTATGCACCCTGCAAGTCTTCTGGATACCAGGTGGTTTGAGAACTCCTTAATGTGGCTCGTGAACCCTTGGTTGGGTCATGCGATATGCATGATGCCATTAGGGAATTTTCATACCTTTTATTTTTGTCAAGAATTTATATTTTTCAACTGAAATGTGCCACTTATTTATTTTTTATATGGATTCTAGATCTCATCAAGGTTCGTTGGATTCATATAATCAAATGTCCATGATTTCCAGGAATAACAATGTTGATCCTGACTATCATGTGCATGCTGATATTGAGATTTTGTGGAAGTTCCTTTTTCCTGACATCCAAGATTATCCCCTATCTAAATTACTTTTATTGTATGAGTTTGTTTTGGTGGATGATGTAGCTATTCCCTCCCTGGACTTTAATTTTCCATCTTGTTGTGTATTTAGTTCCTTCGACTACATTCATATGATGATTACCATGGATGGTTAGTTGTAAATTTCCCAGCCTCAGGGCTTTTCCTATCTGTTGGACAACTCCCCCCCCCCCGAGCCCAGATGGTTGTGATCATTCCCAAAAACCTATCACTTAGAGCTGTTAAAGCATATTTTCCTCTTCCTTGAATGCTCCTGGTGGCGGGTGGTACTCAAAGTGGGGCCTTCGTCCTGGTGGAAACTTCTCTGATGTATGGGTATAACCATCATGGGTATAGAAAAGTTGTATGGAATTTTCTGATGATCTATACAGGGTTCATCTTTATGAAGTTATGTGGATATCTCAATTCATCATGTACTGCTAGCCTAACCTCCTTCGAGAAATGATTAGCCACTGGTACCCTGGGACTAACACATTCCACCTTCTCCATGGAGAGGTGGGTATCAGCCTATGGAATATCTATCATCTGAGTGGAATCCCTCATCTTGGAGAGATGTATAAATAGGTTATACCTACTTAAAATGTTTGGGATGATCCTCTGTAGACTATGTATTTTGAAAAAGATATGCTTTTCCTCATGAGGAAGAATTTGGGGAGAGAGCTGATAGTGTGATCACTTATTTCCTTCACTGATTGGATCAAAAATTTTCTTTGTAGTAGTGGAGTCAAACCAAGCATCATTCACCCTCATCGTTGTCCCTCCCAACAAGTTTGTAACAATTTTGGATCATATTCGGACATTCTAGAAGGTGGGTATCATACTTCATGGGAATATCAAGTGAAACTAAAGGTTTCTCTAGACCTTAGTCTAGTGGGTTTTTTTACTATATTTTTAAATGGGTGGTTCTTCCTTGTTTGGTATGCATGCTCGAGCATCCGCATTAGCACCCTGGTGATGGAGGAATGACTCACAGAGGAATGACATATCAACTTGGTGGTACCTATCCTTGCATGCCTTTACCAGATGGTAGGCCATATTTAGTAAGGCAACACTCCCTATAGAATTTGTAGTCCCCTTCAGTTTCTATTTAGTTGGATAGGGGATCACTTTCATCGCTACGAGTACTACAATACTTCCCAGATTCCAGACCCCATATCATACCCCAAATTTCTATACATCTTTGGAGTTGGACTTATGGCCCTAACCCTTATAGAGGTCAAAGGTGCACTGTGATGGTTTGATAGTTTTTAATTCTCTATCCTATGTATACCAACTAGTTCAGTCATTGATGATGGTAGTGGATCTCTCGATGGGAGATCTTATATGGTTTCCCTTCGATATTGTGTCATTTAAGTAAGGGTAGATGAGGTTATTATCTATAAAATGTTTTGCTCGACAATTTGGTTGTGTGCAAAGGTTTTCCCCCATTACCTTATCTAGTGTCTATGGGGAATGGTATCCTGGAATCATCCACCAATATTGGAAGATGCTATCTCATGAAGAAACCAGGGCTGTGATTATATTTCTACCTACCGATGCTCCTTCTTGCCTCACCCAGGATTATACTCGGGCTTGGATGATGGATTATCCCAATGGTGTATTAGGACAGCCAGTCCATCATGAGGACAAGCCTCTTGCATTGATGAATCTGTTATCTATGGAATTGATGGATTCAATTTCGGATTTGGGCGAGGTGTCCCAGAAATGACCTCACTTGGATCACAAATATTCAAACAGAAGACCATATTCTGTTGAAAAAATAGGTTCTCCCATGTAGGATATAGATGATTATCCTATTGAATGGTGGTGTATGAGGACTCCTCTCTTATTTAATCATTGATTCGACTGGTTAGTGATCCTTCTTCTGTATCTATTTTATCATCTACTGAGGCTCGGTCACTCTATAGAATGGTTTGGGAGCATATCCAGGCCTTAATTACTGAGACCCCTATAGAGACATTCTATCATCAAGGGGAGAGGCTTAGCCAACTATTCCATGATTTGGGGGAAGTCAGTTTTTATTGACAACCTCTATTCAAAATTATGCAGTAGATCATTCTAACTTGGGGATACTTGGTTGCACTAGAGAGGAGCTTGAACGCTTTTTTGAATGAGGACTCCCTCTCCCAATAATTGAAGGAGATGGAGGAGGCACTGGAGAAGGGTCACCAGTTGTTTTCTAAATTGAAAGCCCATATAGACACTTGGATGAAACATATATGGAGGCATAAAGAGATGATTTCTTCGTTAAAGTCTAATCTTTCAACATCATCGGCTTCCTTTACCACTTCTTGAAGGAGTGTTAAATAAATGACTGCTCTATTCTATGTTTTTCATCCAATGAAAGAGGTGGAGGAATTAAGTAGGGAGACACTTCAATGCTAAATTAACACCACCCACCGAACCCTTACTGATTTCCTAGAACTAATAATCATATTTTTCTTTAATTCAGTTTTATTTCACCAAAAACCATAGTTTTTCACTACACACCATTTTTTGTTGATGTTTTTGGAGAAACTCCAAAATGTGGAGATTCCTCCCTCCTTTCCATACTATGAATGGATGAGTTTAGATTACTATCTGCTATTCTTCTTCATGTGATGCTTTATGATTCTATTTCATTAGGAATTTTTGTAAGGGAACATCTCTTACATTGTGATATATGAGTGTGAATGTTTTATGTGTGGGGAAATCATTGGGGTAGGATATATTTCCTAAAGGATGAGTTCTTTTCATATACATGAAGAAAATATCGAGTGCGATGGGGCCGTATAGTGGGCCTCACGACAATTGTCACATGCTTTAGTTTAGGGTATTTATCTCAGACCACCTATTTCTTTAGTTTAGGTTATTTTAGCTTGGACATTATGTTTCTTTAGTTTAGGGTATTTTAGATTATACCTTCTATTACTTTAGTTTAGGGCCACTTATCTCAGACCTTCCATTTCTTTAGTTTGGGGTCTTTTAGTTCCAAACTTCTTTTGCTTTAGTTTGGGGTTTTTAACTCAGATATTCTATTGCATTAGTTTAGGGTCTTTTATCTCGAACCTTATTTTGATTTAGTTTAGGGTCTTTTAGCTCGGACCTTATGTTACTTTAGTTTAGGTTCTTTTAGTTCAGACCTTCTATTGTTTTAGTTTTGGGTCTTTTAGCTCAGACCTTCTATTAATTTAGTTTAGGGTCTTTTAGATTGGACCATATGTTGCTTTAGTTTAGGGTATTTTTACTTGAACCTTATGTTTCTTTAGTTTAGGGTCTTTTAGCTCAGAACTTTTTTGGATTTAGTTTAGGTTATTTTAGCTCGGACCTTCTATTTCATTAGTTTAGGGTCTTTTATCTTAGACCTTTATGAAACATGGGGCTGGTAGGACATAAATAACTCAAAACACTATGGGGTTCTAAGTTCTACCATGGTACTAATAGGGATCACGAAGATAAGAGTTCCTTTTATATAAAGGGGGATATGCTTTTAGCTGGTGGGTTAAGTCCCTTATGCGTCGGTTGCATGGCTAGGAAAAGCTAATCCCCACTATTCTCCAAGAGATATAGAAGATTCATGTGGTTAATATGGTTGATGGCATAATACTAGGGAATCTAGGCACACTTGGATAGTTGGGATGTGGGTAATGTAAATCAAAACCCAGAAGATTGAGTTAAATGATACTGAATGGGGTAGGAATTCCAGGTATATCCCTTGACACTATGGGTGTGTCAAGTTCTGCCACAGTGTCGTTGATGCTCACAAGGATTAGGAGACCCTTTATAACAGGCCGATATGTTTCCAGTTGGTGGGTTGAGCCCTTGCATCAATAGCATGTCCAATAGAAGAGATCTATTTCTCTTTCTAGGGGCTATGAAATATTTTTGAAGCCTCAAATATCAATATGATGAAGTTGGGTATGGAAGGAAGGATATCCAATAAGGGTTTTGACACCCTAGGGAAACTTATCTCATAATTGGATAGCTCGATCCCTACACCTTGTGGTTTCTAATCACGAGGTGTGAGCCATCAAAAGGTTCAATAATGAAGGGTCACATTTTGGCTTTGAGAATGGGTACAAAAACAGGGTGATGCAATATCGAGGATATCAAATATGCTTGGATATTTTGATATGGAGACTATAAATCATTGTCCAAAGCATTCCAGTCATGAGGAAGGTATAGTGAAGTCACCCTGGAGGGAACCTATAACACAATGGGGTGATGGGTTCTTCCGTGATGATGCTAAGCTCACAAGAATAATAAATTAATTTATGCCGGGCCAAGATGTCTCTGGTTGGTGGGTCTGAGCCCTCACATCAATAGCATGGCCAAGTGGAGAGATCTATTTTACTCTTCAGGGGTAATGAAAGATTTGTGACAACCTGAGATGATTCAGATCATGAAGTGGGATATATAGAAAATGTAAGATCCAAGAAGGTTTTGAGCTCCCAAAAATTTGTTTCACCACCTGTCGAACATATTCTCATAATAAGGGGATGTGATGAATCATTTCTCTAATTATTTCCTAGAGAAGGGGGGTCCAGTGACCATAGCGTGGATTTTACTAGGGCTACAGAGTAGACCCTATGAGCTTTATGCCTTATCTACTTATGCCCTAATTTTTTCCTAAACTCTAATAATGAGGAGTTTAGGGGGTGGAGACTTGACTTTTTCCCAGGTCTCCCTTTATGAGCTTCCATCCTGATGATTTTTGCGTCTCTTTTGTTGGAAATTTAATGTCTCGTGATTTGGACCATTATGTGATAGAGTTTATCTTTGTACAACTTTGACCAAGGTGTGAGCAGTTTAAGATCATTCCACTTGGACCTAGTATAGTGCGTGTTACACAAGATGCTCATTAGGATACCCAATGTCAAGAGTAATCCAACACCCCTTTGAGAGGGAAATGGAGATATCGTAAATTATAGATCAAGGTTCTCAGGTCATGAGTGATGATATGGGACAATACTTATAGGGATAAATTATAACATAATGGGGTACTGGGTTCCACCTTAGTGACATCAAGATCACAAGAATTAGAAAGCCGTTAACACCAAGCCAAGATTTCTCTGGTTGGTGGGTATGATCCCTTGTATCAATAGCATGGCCAAGAAAAGAGATATATTTTACTCTTCAGGGGAAATGAAAGATTTTTTACAACCTAGGATTCTTGAGCCTAAAGCATGGAACATGGATTTAGGTTCTTAAAAATATGATAGAAGCACTATATTATCTGGTTTTCCATCGTGAGGCTCTCATGGTCCTTTGATAAGGCAGGATGATGGAGTTGGTTTGCATAGTTTATCTTCATTTATTGTGGAAATTAATCTCCATGCAGTTCAAAATCACATGGTAAGGATGTGAGAACCGACATGAAAGGCTATAATGTTTCGACTAGGCCCAAGGATGAGAACTTGGGAATCATTACATATCTCATGGGAGTGTGAATCAAGGAACATGTAGTTCTGGAAGGACCATGCAGTTTAACATCATGC
This sequence comes from Viscum album, assembly GCA_963277665.1. Lineage (NCBI taxonomy): Eukaryota > Viridiplantae > Streptophyta > Magnoliopsida > Santalales > Viscaceae > Viscum > Viscum album. The sequence goes on from OY728159.1 coordinate 654,669,532, forward strand.
TGAAATGACTTACTTTCATGAAATTTAATGTCATGTAGTAAGGATGATGATAAAAATTTTAATGTCATGTTGTAGGGACATATTTAGATAGTTTAGGGTCATGTGATTCTGGCCATAAGATGGAGTCCTTGATAGGGATGCACGTTGTGGTGCCATAAAGCAACCCAATGTGAATGAAGACCAATGAGGTCTTAGCCAAACCACACATCTTTATGAGATAACTCAAGCCAAAGAGGCCAAAAGAGGTTATACCCATGGATGTGAATGAAGAAAAAATGTTTGAGTGTCACTATGTATCTCATAAGGATAAGAATATGTCCACACATAGTTTTTAGAGCTCCATTCAGTTTAACATCATGCAGTCATGACATATTTCCATGCAGTTTAACGTCGTGCAGTAAGGATGAAGGAGGAATGACATAAATTAATGTGGGATATTTTGGTTGGCACCACAAATGGAAGTTCAGGCATCACTACGTATCCTATTCCAACAAGAATAAAACCAAACATAGTTATTGAAGGACCGTTCAGTTTAACATCCTATAATAAGTAATTACATCCATGTAGTTTAACGTCATGCATAAGGATAGACTCCAAAGTAGTTTAACATCATGAGGTAAGGATGAAGGTGAGAGAAAAAGGTCCTAAAGGGTATGTGCATGGTGTGATAAATAAAACCTAGCATGAATGAGGACCAAAGAGATCTACACCATTCCATACATCCCTGAAAGATGCTTATTCCAAGTGGCTGAAAAGAAGACATGATTTTCAATACTTGGGGCTACAATCGAAGAATAAATGACCATGTGTTCCTACATATCCCATAAGTGTGGGAATAAAGCCACATAAAGTTATAGAATCATTTTTAAGTTTAACATAATGCAAAAATGATGAATTTCCATGCATTTTAATGTCATGGGGGTAAGGATGTGGGTCACCCGATGTGAGTGGAGATGGATGTCCCAGGTCCGTACAGTTTTATGTCATGTGGTAAGGACATTGGATCACCCAATGTGAAAGGAATATAATACTATAAATGGTTCTAGAAGTAGGGGTTCAGGAATCACTACCTATCCCATAATTATGGGAATCAAGACGTACGTAGTTTTTGGGATGCTGGTGCAGTGGGAGACCGACACCGACGATGGTGTTCCTCTCGGACGAGGTCTACAGGAAGGTATAGTTTCATGTTTTGTAGGGTACATCGAACATGCAGTTTAACATAATGGGGTGAGAACTCATTGAACACCCCTTACCTACTTTTATTTAGGACAATAATTATCTCATACTGAGCCTTAATTCCCTATTTTATGTATGGAAACCCTTACCAGAATTCCTAAGCTCGTTTGAGCTATGCATGGTGCGAGAAACAAGGACTGACAATGGTCCCTTCCACTATTCAAAGGCATAAAGTATAGGATAAGAGTATTTTATATTGTGTGGTGGTTGGGACAAGATATAGGATCAAGGTGTCCATATGTATCTCATTGAAAATGAGAATATAGTTATACATAGTTCTAGAGAGACTCTGTAGTTTAACATCATGTGATGAGGATGTGTCTGTACAATTTATTGTCATGTGTGAGAAATTTCATGCAGTTTAACATCATGTGGAAAGGAAAAATATGGGACTTACACCAACGTGTATGCCATATTGCTAGCGATTATGCAATGTATTTCTTGAGAAATATCACCTTGGTGGGTGGTGTGACACGCTCCCCATCCATGGTGGCCAGTGAATGTGATCCATTATGATAGGCCTTATGTATAATTTAAGGTCTCTGCCACTTGGGTTCCAACGTCAGGGGATTATTTCCCTATATCATTGGGGTCCTGAGAGCTAGCACCAGTTCTCCTTGGAGGAAAGAACAGAGGCGAACCTTTTTATTTAAGGCTCGTGCTATCCTGTTCTGGTAGACCTAAAGGTTGTGCAGTGTGCACAACCTCTTCACATCTAGCCACTCCAACTCATCCAGCCTTTTTTATGCTTGTTCATCATCTGAGATTTTCCCACAAATGGCTATTTGGAGTGAGGGAATATGGATCTCTATGGGTAGCACTGCCTCAGTTCCGTACACCAATGAGTATGGAGTCTCTTGTGTAGCAGTACGCATGGTAGTACGGTAGACCCATAAATCATGGAGGAGTTTTTTGTCCAATAATTATTATCCTTGTTCACCATCTTCTAGAGTATGTTCAATAGGGTATTATTTAAGGCCTCTATATATCCATTTTTCACTGCATGATAGTAAGATGAGTGATTGGATTTGATGTTATATTCATGGTATAGTTTCTTCAACTCCGCTAAATAGAAGTTGGTTCCATTGTCTATCAATATCATGTGAGAGACTTCGAACCTGGTGATGATATGAGACTTTATGAAGTTGATGATATTATTCATTCTGACTTCCTTGAGTGGTATCACCTCATCCCATTTGGAGAAGAAGTCGATAGCTGTAAGGATATACTTGAACTACTTTTTGGTGGCTATAGGATATGACCCCATGACTTCCATCCCCCAAATGGTGAATGGCCAAGAATATTTGGCTGTATGCAGTAATTATGAGGGTTTATGGATGAATTTTTCATGAACCTGGAGTGTATGACATTTTATTGTGATTTCCACATAGTCTTGTATCATGTTCTACCATTAATACCCCAACATTATAATCTAGTGGGAGAGAGTAGTTCAAGATTTATGGGCACTATAAGAGCATTTGTGGGATTCTTCCATGATGGTGATGATTTCTAATTCTGATATACACCTGAGGAGAATTCTATTGCAACCATGCTTGTATAGGTTTTTTATCATTTGGTCCATCCTGCAAGGTGAAGTTTTCTACCTAGTGCAGAATTTGTTCCTTTCCAGCATGATCTATTGGGGGAGTTCTATTCAAAAGATAGCTGATTATGGGATCTATTAACCCAAAGGAGGTCACTAGTTCTTTATGCTCTGGGGTGATGCTGACATGATTGATCTCTTTCATATCACATATGATTATCAATAAGACCATTCTTTGATGTGTTATGCAGAAGGTTGCTTCCTCCTGATCAGGGTATGCCAAGATGACCACTTCATTATCCAGTGCATCAGCATGGGTATTATATGATCGAGGAATATAATGCAATGTGGGATCAAAGGAGAACTCCACCATTAGTCCCATGACATAGCCATTGATGGGGGATAATTCTTCCTTCTTAATGGAATATTCATTGTTGATATACTTTATCCCCAGTTCTGAATCCCCTTTGATGTTCAAGTAGGCTATATGCAACTCTAAAGCTAGTTCCAACCCAATGATGAGGGTTTGGTATTCAGACCCATTGTTCGTGTAGCCTTCAGATAGAGAGAAATAGTAGGGTAGAACTACTTTGTTCATGGAGAAAAATATGACCCCTAGACCAACCCAATTGAGCTTCAGGTTTTCCATTATTATGTTGATAGGACTCAGGGAGGATCCATAAAAATATATCTCCCATGTCTAGGGAGTGTTGTGGGCATAAAATACCTCTTCTTTTAGGAGATCAGTTTCCTCTAGTGTATTTTCTAGAGGTGGATGTGCTGCCAATAATTTAGATAGATATTTACCTTTTAATAACTTTTGGGATATGAACTGGATGTTGTATTGCTGAAAAATAACCACCCATCGAGCCAAGTTCCCAGTCAACATAGGGTGGCCAAGGATGTACTTGAGAGGGTCGATACGAGAGACTAAGTGGACCTCATGGTGATACAATTAATGCCTCATATTTTGGACTGTGAATATGAGTATGAGGAAATTCTTTTCGACATTAGAATATCTAGTCTTGGTACCCAACATAGTCTGGATGAGGTAGTAAAGACCATTCTCGCTCCCCACGTCATTCTTCTGTGTGAGGTGGGCACCTACTGAGCATTCTATGGAACCCGCATATAAGATGAGTGGACTCCCCTCCACCAAAGGCATCAAAATAGGTGGGTGTAGAAAATAATTCTTGAAATTTTTGAAATATTTTTTACACTCATCATACCATTGGTAGGAAACCCCCTTCTTCATTAACCTCATGAAGGGGTGGGCTTTGGCGACTAGGTTGGATATGAATCTCTGAATGTTGGTGAGGTTCCCTTGGAACCCCTTAGTTATTTCATATTTCTATGGGGATAAATTGCTTAGATAACACTAGTATTCTCTAGGTCTACCTTGATACCATGGCACCATACCACAAAAATCAAGCAATTTACCTGATGTTTTCCCAAAATTGAACTTTAGCAGATTCATATTTAGACTATGCTGTCACAACTTGTCAAATATTTCTTGGAGATCTGTTAAGTGATAACATCAGTATCAGAATTTGATGACCAATTTGTCGACATAACACTTGGCTATATTTCCCAAGAACAGATTAAGATATGCGATGCATGGAACATTGATATATGGTGCCAACATTCATTAATTTTAATTGCATGACTTGGTAGAAGAAGATTCCATGGGGCACTCTGAAGGCAGTGTATTCTTCATCCTCGGGGACTATTTTCATCTGATTTTACCCCGAGTACCCATCCATGATGGGAAGAGATAAGAATCCAGTAGTTGCATCTATCAAGAGTTATGTGATCAGCAATAGGAAGTCATCCTTCGGGAAATGCTGATTAAGTTATCTTAAGTCAATACAGTCCCTAATATTCCTGTTCTTTTTCTTAATAGAGATGATGTTGTAAAGCCGTTTAGGGCATTTCACTTCTTAGAAAAAGTTGTATTTGATTAACTTGTCTACTTCGGCCTCCAAATTTTTGGCATGAGAAGGGTGAATTAATATAGATTTCTACTTAAAACCCCGATTCTGTTCAGGTAGTCCAAGATGGTGTGTAGGCACATCTAGATTCAACTTGGGAATTTATATATAGTTACAAGAAAACACATGTCTGTGTTGCTTTAGGAATGTGATATGAATCTCCTAATCTTAAAGGGGCTTGCCGACACTAATCAAGGTAGGACGTGGGTCTTCCTCTATCCCCAGTTTTATCTACTGAAGCTCATCTATGGTAGTGGAAACACCTTCCTCAAATGATGGAGGGGATTTTATGAGATAATCCGCATCTTCTTCCATTTATGAGCCTGTAGGGACAATTTAGGACGAGGATGAAAGTTTGGGGGTCTCTCCATTGCTATCAATGTGAGGGAGGTCATAAGAAGAAATATCATCATTTCTTGTCATCTGAGTTGCATCAAAGAGATACTTAAGATGATTTTTTCTAAGGACAGGAGAGGCCTAGACCTCTTGGATCGGATCTTCTATTTCTACCATGTTTATAAGGAGCACATAATTATAATTGAACATGCTCTAGGTATTTACAAGGGCAGTACCTAAACCATTTAGGGTGGAAGACTGTATAACATCATCTACCATTGGTTTCTTGCCTCCCTTCTTATAGAAGTATTCTTTAGCATATATAGATCTTAAAGTCTCAAAGGGGGTACTGTCGTCTTGAAGTATGATGACCTTTCTATTGATGGGGTATTTCAAACATTGATGGAATGTTGATGGTACCACCAAGTGGCTATGGAGCTAGGGTATTCCAAGAAAGACATTATATGTGGTGTATTACTAGATAACCATGAAATCAACATTATATGTGAGTTCCCCAAATTGGGTCTCTAGATTAATCTTTTTTAGGGAATTTTTCTCATGCTTATCATACCCCTGGATGGTTAGCTTTGTAGGGGATAAGTCCCCTTCTCCATACCCCAAACATTGGAGGGTTAGGGTTGGGATGAGATTGATCCCAGATCCATTAATGATCAACACCCTTTGGACGTTAACATTATTCAGTTTTCCTAAGAAGTACAAGGGTATAATGTGTCCTTGGATGGCCTCCTCTTGATCTTGATCTGTTAATGAGATGGAAGCATGACATCTTAAGGATATGGTCTCTGCTCGATAGACCACAGTTTTAGTGAATTCTATCTAAAATTTATACGGGCTTCAGAGGGATTCAATAATTTTTCCCTAAGTTATTTTAAAAGATAAATCACATAAAGGATTGAGAGCTTGGATGGGCCCACAACTAGTTGTTTCAGAACATCATACTTTTGTTCCAAAGGTCGTCGTTTCTCATTACAATGGTGATCCTAGGAATGCAGCTCATGAGCTGGGGTATATGAGGTCGATGTACCTGGGACTTGCATGGAGGTTGAGGTAGTATCCTCCTCTAATGGAATAGGTTGTGTAGACCTTCCCCATTTCCTGGGTTGATCAGGTTGAACCCCTACTAAGAAATCATGCAAGACAATCTGGTGCGAGAGAATACTAGAGGGATTTAAGGCACCTCCCTACCTCCTTTGATCCTACTGGAGTACTTGTCCACGATTCTAGGATGCATATGTGTCTTCTGTGGGGATATGACTGGGATACTAACTCTGACCATATTTGCGTTGTCCCTTGTATCATTGGATTTAGCGAATGTGCCCCCCATCCCCCTATTATACATGGGAAAACCATATTCGTGGGCATAATCATCATTTGAGAAGGGGTTCATTAAGTGTATTGTGTTGGCGAAACCGAATATGATCTCTTTTTGTAATGCCCTAACCCTAGTTACCCAGAGTCAATGCTTTATTACATAACATTGGCATGATACAAGGAATCATGTCTCGAAAGACTGATCGGTTTAGTATTATTGGAAACAAGATACATACATAAGTTCAACATTACAACTTGAAAATAAATACAACACTAATTTATTCCATTAGAAACATCCAAGCCTCCTATATTATGCCTACAAGTCACTCATAACTAACATATTTATATCCTGGGAAAATGAAACATAATAAATGGGTGAGATCAAACACTCAATAAGTGTAATCAATACAGTGAAAGATAACATAAACATTAGACATGATGAATAATTCAAAACACGTGCCTTTACAAATAATAAATATGAAAACTTTATGGCAGGAATATGAGCTTAGTAAATAATTCCATAATAAAACATATTCATGGGTATTCTACTAGTCTAATAACCACATGAACCATCATTATTATTTTCATAATGAGGGAATGTACAATTCTGGACATTCTGAAACATTTTTTCAAGTCCTCGGACAAAACATCTAAAAATGATTAAGGCCTCATCCAAAACCACATATCAAATTGGGAAAGGCCTTGGTCAATTCCATGTCTAATTGTCTCATGAGACCTACCGATGCACCGAGGAGATATATCGGGCTCCACCCATCACATACTAAGTCCAATACATTCCTCATATGAAAAGGTTGAAACATAACATAAACATTCATATTAAAAATAGCATACGAAATGTCAATACTTTAACCATAAACCATGAATGGTATACAAATAACACATCCATAGTCAAACATATCACAAAAATTTCAATACAATATGGAATATTTGTATCATAATAAATCAACTTCAAAAAAGTTTAAAATCTATCAAAGGATGTTGACATAGATGAAATGAAAAATATTTGAAATAAATACCTCTTTCTATTTTGAAACCATTTAAGAGTCACATAATTATAAAAGAAAACATTTATTTTTAAAATATTCTTATAATCTTATAAGGTAATCTTTGATGATGTTATAACTGTGGAAAATAGCCGCACCTTCCGTATAAGTTAAAAAAACATTCTTACCTTAATTTTGTCGAAAAGGTCAAAAATTACCTTGTTTGGAAAATGACAGAAAGATTCCTTTCAAAACATATAAGTTCAAATAAGGGTATAAATGACTTTAACCTATAGTATAGTAAATATTAAAAATGTTTTGAAATACATTTTTAAGAAAACATGGATGTGGATGATAAAGAGGTCCTAGTAGATACTTACGTAAAAACAACCTCAGATAATAAATAGATTGTGAAATTAACCCTTACCTTGTACTTTTCCTTAGTATATTATATGTTAAAATCCTGTATAATAGTTAAAAGATTTTTATTAAATTATACAATAACTATATACATAAATATGATATCATATACGATCCTCTAATATTTCTTTGTTAATAATATTTCAGTAGTATTATCGTTTCGGGTGTTAACTGATTCACTTTCCTTTATATGATTGGTTAAGTAAGACATGTTTGTTATGGATATTATTTATTTGATTCCTATAAATAATTATATTATGTTCATAAAGATTATTTTTAATCATAAAATGAAAATGATTCTTGAATGATTATGATGGGGAAATGAATCTCATCTTGTTTGTGGAGATGGTAATCCGTACGTACGCACGACCGACAATATCATTATATTGATGGTGTAATAGTATATAATTGGATGTTATATCATATATACAGAATAAATAACATTCTATATTTATTATTTAAATTAGTTATACTCATTATTATACACATCTAAACGATGAAGTGTTTGAATAACAAACTACACCACGACGTGGAGACAGTAATCCGTACGTACGCATGTATGGTGAATTTTTCATTCATATGATGGATAGAATAATTAATATGGTTATACCATTTTTATAATAACATCAAATTATATATAATATACTTGAGTTATTATTTTATAATGGAAAAAACAAAGAAAGAGGAAGTGGAAGAAGAAAATAACTTGAAAGAGGTGATGAAATATTTACCTCTTCTTCGGGTTCTTCCTTTTGATTTGATAAAAAGGGCTCCTTAGGTTGGATTTATGACCAAATTAAGGCCTCTAGGATGAAGGGAGGAAAGTTTATAAGATATTTTGGAAGGATTTTGCTGAGCTAAGTGGCTTTGGAGGTGTGAAATTAAGAGAAGGGCGAGTTCCCTTTTATAAGAGAGGTGAGGGTCACTTTAGGAAAAGCTTGAAATATTATTTTATAATAAAATAATTTTCAGTTTCTAATGGATAAAAAATGATTTATTTAGAGCATAAGGTTGGTATGGGTCGAAAACTCTCACCAATAGGTTCTATATGTTTATGTCACCATATTAACCTTATCTTTTAGATTTAACTCTTAGTTAAATAGTTTGACATTTACCACGTCTCTTTGTATTTTTATATTATATGGTTAATAAAATTACTATAAACTACCAAGAGAACCCCAAGTGGTTAATTATTAATATATATAACCTTATCTAAGTCCTTTGGATGAACCTTATATTTTTATGAATATTATATCAATTAATAATATAGTATTTTTTTTTTAAAAACTCAATTATGTCAATTTTGACACTATTTAGTATTTGATTTTTTTGAAAGCCTTTAAAACTTTATCACTACGAATAAAATTTATTTAACCAACCCTAAAATGTCATATTAACCTATAAAATTAGTGGAATTCATCATAAGTCTCAATTTACATTTATTTGGATATTTATAATATCAATTATTTTAATATTTCATTAATAAGGTACTTAATGCATCATCATTGTGTCATAAATAAATTAAATTATTTAATGTCTAAAAATTATAAATAAAACACAATTATGTATTAAATAATTTTATATTTCTAAATAATATTTATGGTAGAATTTATATTGTGTGTAACCCTTTATTAAAAATGGTTTAGTTATTAAACATTGAATTTAACTCTTTTAACTCTTCTTTAAATAAAATAATAATAAATGTCCTAATCTAATCCAAGTGGACCAAAGGGGATAATATTTTATTACTAAGGTTTTTTGGTCGAATTAAACTTATAAAATAGAATTAGGGCATGTGTTAGGCTAATTATGATATCATTTTTACCCTTAATTACCCTATTTACTTTTAACCGCGATAAATAAAAGTCAAAAGTTACTATTCACCAAAAATTATTTTTATCTTATTGAACCAAATTTTACTTACTGATATTAATCATGTCTCTCATATTTTATAAATTCAACTCACATAAGTGGTAAAATTATGTTTTATGCAAATTTTCAAATGCTCCTAGGAGGTGGGTAAAAGACGGTAAAAAGTTCAATAAAATTTTTATATATCTAAAATTATTATAAAATGACTCCAATGAATTACATTGAACATATATAGGTATTATGTATATATTTTTTTCTAAAATAAATTTAGATAAAACAAATAATTATTTAAATAAATAGTCGGTTCTAACCAATAACATAGTGTTTTTCACTATTCATCAAAAATTGAAAGTTTTCATAAAAATTCCAAAAATTTACCCTAAGATAATTTTGATATTATGAATTCAAAAATTAAGTCCATTTTGAAAAATAAAATTTATAAAATCTCAAAAAGCAGGTCTTACTATTCGTGGCGTCTAGTTTGATTAGTCGCAGTGTGTTAGAATCTCGAAGTTGCATATAATGCAAGATATTGCATTATTAAAAGGGAAATGTACCATATAATCTTGGGGTGTTACAATTTTATTGATGAGGATTCCATTTGGCGGTGTGTTTCATGTTCCATAGATGTTTTAGGGAATAAATATTCAATAGTTAGAGTCTACTTTGGAGAAAAATATGACTCTTCCTCTTCTATTTTTTCCTACTTCCGGTGGTCACACCCACCCTTGGGAGGTACATAAAAATTATTATTTTTGTGTGGTGGAAGTATTATGATTTTTCACAACTATTCCTTGAGGTATCCATGGTATTGAACAACTATTTTACGATTCATCCATTTGTTGAAATTCTATGCTTTCCTGACAATAACTTTCTGTCATCCTTTATCTTCCTCTGACCGAGCAATGGTTATACAAACCATTTTTTTTCTGGAGAATCATCTAATGTAACCTATCCAGATTTGACCATGCCTTAAAGGACATCCTTAAAGACAAAATGGTTCTATATATTATTACCTAGCCTTCCATGGAAAGGGTAGTAATCGGGATGGTCGATGAGGTTGACTTCATCAGGCTTCCTGGTTTATGGAAGTTCGAGTAGGTTGTTGTCCATGGATGCCATGAAGTAGCCCAGTACTTGATCATTTTATAATGAGTAAACCTTGTTCATTCATTACTAAAATCCTGGGCGACCTTGGTTTCTCTGTGCTTCTAGCCGAGGGTGATTTTGTAGCTTTCGTCGGTCAACAGGTGGTATTGGGAAGTTCAGAGATTTCCTGGGTTCTTATACTATTGCGGGATTGAGGGTGACATCTACAACTTCCTCTAAACCTAGATTTTTCCTTATGCTATGGGCATGGTCTAAGACTTGGAATGGGTTTGTTGAATAGCCTCTTCAATATACTGTGCTATTTCAGAGAACTCTTTGAATCCACTTAGATATTTCATGGGGATTAGGGGTGTCTGTAGCTCATCCCTGAGATTTTCAGCACAAAGTTACATTTTTTGTTCCTATGAGAGAGGGATAATGAGCGAATAGGTCAGACCCTTCATCCTTTCTATGAAGTCAGACACACTCTCATTCTCATGCTGCTTGCAGTTCATCTGGTCGACGATCATCGTCTTCCTCAGTATTGAACTGAATTGGTAAAGGAACTGATGATGAAGGTATTCCCATCCTATGATAGATCCTACGAGCATACTACTATACCGGAAAAGGCTAGACCTATCAATATCAGTATGAAAATCCTCATCTTGGTCACCTCATGATGATCCTAAGGGCCCATCATCGGCCTGTATCGAGACATGAAGTGTCTGAGATGCTGCTTAGGATCACCTACACCATTGAAGGTGAAAAAGGTAGGATTGCTGAAGTTGGGTGGAGTCGGGGTATTGTCAACACATTCGGTATATGGATTCTTCTCATGCTACATTGGGGAGAGTATCCCTTCCATGGATTATATCCAAGTATCCCGGGATTCAATGGTAGTGAGAAAATTTGGAGGTGCTATTTTTTGAGAAGCCTCCTATCCATAGGGAGTGAGTGGGGGATGATAATGTGGTCCCACTTTCATCTCCCTCTAATTATCTATTTTTCCTATGACTGAGGAGTTACCCTGGAAAGGGAGAGGCTATCACCGCAGTGGGGGGAAGTCCCAATCATTCCTAGCTTCCTTATTTATATGTATGGGTTTTCTAGACCCAGATCCAATGTAATATTAAGATACTTATTTGGTTGGAGGATCAACCATATAAGGAAGAATGTTTTCCTCTAGATAGAGATGATACCCAACATGAATATTTCTCCTAAGTAGCTCCTCATTGAGCTACTATAGAGCTCATATTTCACTCTCATATTGCAATAATTTCTCTTCTGAAGATGGAAACCTAGGTGTGGTCACTTATTTCCATTTATCTTTAGAGATGTTCCGTTGAGGAGGTGGAAACTAATTATTTGGTGGTGCCAAATTATGGAGCTTTCTTTGATTCAGAGTGCACGCACCCTTATTTGGTGCATCCAAATCACCCGCCTCTTGGGGTATGTCTTCCATGTTGTGACCCTCCACATTCATATCTTAATCCATTTCTTCCATGTTAATAGTAATAAAGTTCACAAAGGTATATTAGAAATGGTGGTTGTGCCATTTATTTTCACATGTCAAGCTAGTTCTGTAAGGTTTTCATTAGGGTCGTTATTCAACCCTTGCACTTATTGACCTATTTTGAATTGTGACCCCAACAGGGCCTGATTTATTTCATCATATGATCATCTCATCTTGGTTTATGAATGGTGACCTTGAGGGAATTTCCAGCCAGGGTTGATGAATGAGCACTAACCAATAGAGGGTTGTCTTGTGGTGGGAGGAACTTGTCGGATTCCAACCGTTGATCTCTTCCTCCCAACCTAGAGAATACTGATTCCCTTTGTGGTTCCGATGATGATAAAAATTACCCCAACCCTGTGGGATGGGGTTTATCTGAGGATTTCATTAGACATGAAGATGTATCATTCCACAACTTGTTGGGGTTGAGGTGATATGGAATCACTGTTGATGTCTCCCATATTTTTCAGGGTATAATGAATTTGGATATAGAGTTTAAGATATAAATTCCCCAATCCTATGGGCTGGGGTTTTCCTATGACTGCTATAAGAACATCCTGAATTTTCTCAGGAACCGATGACTTGAGGGGCGGAGGCAGTGGAAAATGTTTTCCAGGAGTAGGGGGCCAAGTCTAGTCCTGGATGGCTGCTCTGGTAGCTACTACTATATTCTATGTGATGTGTAATAGTTGTACTCATGTGGGAACTAGGTGTGATGGAAGCCCATGGTGAGAGTTATTCCCTACGAGAAGTTGTCTGGGTGATCACAACTTTGATTTCCATGTCCAGAATGTTCTTTTATTATCTTAAGGGCCCCAATTTGGATTCCTGTTGGCTATCCTCTCTCCCCATTTGTGGTGTCTAGGTACTATTGGAGCGGGGGAATTCTATTATAGTGACCAACTAGCCTGAGAATTTACTGGTCCCATGACTTCTCGAGGCACTATAACATTGAAGGATTCTATGTATGAGGGGATATTCTATTCTAGGAGAGCGGTGAAGTGTAATGCTCTATACTATCCCCATCCTTGAATTCACATGGCTTTGGATATCTACTAAAGAAGTGTCATGATGCAATGGTGGAAAGTGTGTTGCAAATTTGTTTTGTGCTTTTCTGTTCTGGATCTCAGGATATGGAGATTGCAGCTAGGTCGATCTGGAAAGAGAGTATCCTAATGGTTTGAAGGTGAAAATCATATTTTGGATAAGGGAGATGTTGATCCTTTAGTCTTTGATGAATATCCCACATATTATGGTATAGATAAGGAATGCACTCCTTTTCTATCTTATCAGGGATCTCATAGTTGGAAGTAGCGAGGGGCTAGAACATGATAGGGAGGTTGTTTCCGGCTAACTCTATCCATATGTCAATGTTGGCCTCTTCTTTATTATACTTACATGCCTCCATCTAGTTAGACTATAGAATATGACTATGATGGTCACCTAATAATGGGAACAGAGTGCTACTAGATGCTAATAGAGAACTAAATATAGATGAACTGAGTGTTTCAAGCACCTCTCTATATGATAGTATTTCTATTTGGTTCAAATCTCTATACAGAGGTGTTTGGAGAAAGGGAAGACTACCTTTCCCATGGTAGATATCATTGTGGGGATGTTGACCACTATGGATGTCAGGAGTAGATTCCCTACAATCCATATCTACATTACCATGAGGAGGAATATCATGGTAATGAATGTGTCCTACTTTCTCTTTTATAGAAGAGTTGATGGACCATTGTGGTGTTGAGAGCATATCTTGAACAACCTCAAGGGCACTGGAATTGAGAAGATCAAAAATACGAGTCATGTTCTATGTCGTGGTCAGAGTATGTTGACCTGCCTATTGTGTTTGTGTAGGGATATGGGCTTGTTGTATAGTGGCTTCTAGAATTTTTATATAACCACATGGTGTTGCAGGGATATGATCCCACTACTAAGGAGATGTTGGAATATTCTGATAAGCTATCTCATTATTCATAGGGATATGAGCCTATCCCGAGGCATGTTTCATTCCCACTCAGTGAGTCTTAGTAAAGACGGGGATATTGTCCTGATTTTGAGCCTTTGGGATATGACACCAGTCTTTGTTAGAAAGAGTATGAGCCTACCCTGAGGCATGTGCCGCTCTCACCTGGTTGGCCCCATTTGGATAAAGAATATAATCCTGGGCTGAATATGCATTCTCGACCGAAATTTACTAATAGACCTCCAGAATGGGAGAAGGAATATGATCCTCCTCTTGTATTGCCTTGGAATGATGCTGGTGTAGTCATTTGTTGGATGAAGTAGGAATATATAACTTTCTTTTTCGATTTATTGGAGCATGCCAAGTGGATTCACTAACATGAATATGAGCCTTTCCTGAGACTTGTTCCACTCTCACCTTGTTAGCCTTAGCCAGAATGGGGATATGAGTCCAATATGGGCCTCCAGATTATGCCACATGACTTCTTCAATAGGAATGTTCCCCTTTACTGAGGTGTGTGCCACTCTCACCTGGTTGTCCCCAGTTGGAATTAGATTATGATCCCAGTTTGATGTCTTTCCCTTCATTGGGATATGCTGATAATCCTCTCAGGTGAGAGAAATAATATGTGCTTTCTTCGGTACAACCACGTGATCATGGTGATCAGAGTTTTTATTCATCCTAGATATAGAGATAGAAGTATGAACCTATCCCTTGATTTTAAATAGTGCTGTAATATGCTGATAGAGTTCTTAAGCTATTGCTAAAATGTATTGGAATTTTAGAAAATTGTATGCAAGGGTATAATCCCACACTTTTTCCATATCCATGACATATTGACAGATATCTTCTATTGAAGTGGGGATGTGTTCCCACTTATGTACTCCATGTGACATCAGGATATGTTGATGGGATTCATGCATGAGGGGTAAGAGTATGAGCCTTCCCCATGTTTGTTGTGGGAATACTCCCACAGACTTGTTCTGAGTGAGCAGGGATATGAGCTTACTGACTGGTCCCTACCAGAGTATGCTAGTGGGAACTGTCTGCATGAGTGGGGATTTTTGCCCATTCCTGGGCATCTGGAGTCTTTCTTCTCTGATAAGTCTTCCTTGGTGGAGCCCGTGCATGGGTGTCCAAGGCGACTGTCTGTCAGGAGGTACCCTCAGCATGTGGCTAATAGGTACTAGTATGATGATGCTAGCAATGATGGTTAGTTGGCGCCCTCCTTAACGGTGCTTGAACCATAAGTGTGTCGGATCCGGTCTCCTGATCCACCTTCATCAGGTATAGAAGTTGGTGGTTTTCAAACTCTGAGGATAGGCTCCCAAAGCGATTGGTCGTGGGGATGGGGTACACTGGTTTAGCAACAAACTTCATCGAGCGACATGGAATCACCAGCTACCGTGCTTGAAAAATCTCATGATCCACTTACATAGTTATGATTGTACCATATTAGTGGTACTCCTGAATCATCATGTTTTCTACCTACTACTAGAGCTCTTTGGTAGGTGAGACTGTTTCACAACCCGTAGGGGTCGCGGTGGCAGATGAGGTACCATAATGAGTGCTAGAAGATGAAGACATTCTATCGAATTATAAGTTTGAAATCATGCAAAAAATAAGGAATAAGGCCACCAATAAATTCTATATCATTGGCATAATAACGCTCAATTAGATATGAATGGTTAACATAATTGTCCTCCATTATTTTTATGGCTATTCTGCTCATGTGGACTTGTCAACATGAGGATGGACTTACAGGAATCCCAATTTATGATGGTCTTACTACTTTTTTGTATATGGTTTACAAAGAAAAGTGGCCTAAGAGGTTCACATCGAGCTTATCAGTGTTGTTTTCATATAAGGGGAAAACAACAAGTCTCAATGAATCATAACCCAATTGTCTATTATTAGAGAGATTTACATCAGATTAATCACTTTTGTTTGTCTATGGGGAAAAATGGAATGGTCCAATGGATTATAACCTGATCATTTTGTTATTTTAGAGATTCACATCAGGTTCACCATTTTTGTTTCATCAGGATTTATGGATTGATGTAGATATCTTTGGTCCTCATTCACATAGGGTTTTCTATTTTTGTTTCATGTGGGATATATGGCATGGTGTAGATCTTTTTGGTCCTCATTCACATCAGGTTTACCATTTTTGTTTCGTGTTGGATTTTTTAGCATGGAATAGATTCTTCTCATTGTGTTACTATTGTCACTTTTCCCTAAAACTTCAAATGGTTCCCCTTTCCATAGTTTTTCATGGACTTGATTTCCATAGGCCAGTGGTAATCTAGGTTTTCAAGCCCAGTGACTCTTGGGGACTCTCATTAGTAGGGAGGATGGGAGGTCGGGCTCATAGCACCCTTTTGGAGGGTTTTTTTCTACTCCGGGCTCTCTTATAGACTTAAGATATGTTTGTGAGTCTCTTCCTAATCCCAATGTAGGATTGGTTACCCTAAAAAAATTTCTATGGGTTAACTCTATTTTATGTGAAATAGAATGTGATCTCTTTTTTGAATCCATCTGTTTGTATCCAAGGTTCATCATAATTTTCTAATAATGAGTAGTAGCTTATATGCTGAAACCATATGACAAAGTGTTTCTGGCTATGATCCCTCTTATGGAGGCGGTTGGTATTCTGAGGGTGGGATTGATCCATTATGAGGCATCCTATATGTCCTCGTTATTGTAGGAATCAACACACATGTAGTTCAGTTGATCCTTGCAATTCAATATGAGGGATGTAAAAATTCCAAATACTTGAGATCGAGTTTGTAAGAGACGTCCTACGTATCCCAGTTATGGTGGGAATCAGATTTATCATAGTTCCTTTGTGTTGGGACTTATACACTGAGGCTGCCATGGTGAATGGGTGTTTGATGCCTAATAACGTGTTCATTGCATCCCCCTAAGCCCATATGAGCCATGATTGTTGTGAGAAATAAAGGGGAGTTCATTATCAGCCTCATGGAATATGGATATGAGATCTACGTATTGGGGAAGTACCTAAAGTGTTTGCTGTGGAGCTCGATCCATTAGGGAAGCATCCTACATATCCCAGTTTTGGTGGGAATCAGAGTTATCATAGTTCACTTAAGATATGTTGGGGCTTACATACTGAGGCTGCCTTGGTGAATGGGTGTTTGATGCCTAATGAGGTGTTCATTGCATCCCCCTAAGCCCACACGAGCCATGATCATTGTTATAAATAATGGGGAGTAATAGATCAGACTCATGGAATATGGATATGGGATCTACATATTGGGATAGTCCTTGGAGTGTTTGATATGGATCTCAGGCCTTTAGGGAACCATCCTACGTTTCCCTATTATAGAGGGAATCAGAGTCCTCATAGATATCTTAATAGATGTTGGGGCTTAAACATTGAGGATACCTTGGTGAATGGGCCTTCTTATCTAGAAGGTGTCACATAACCCTGTTGGCATACCCTGGAAGTCATCATGTGACCTGGCTCGACATATATAGAGGGTATCATGAAATATATGGCGGCGTGGTCTGAGGGGTGTCATGTGTATTGGCTGACACACTAGGGAGACATCACGGGAATCAGAAGACATGTCTAGGGGGTTTCACATGTCTTGGATAACACCTTGGAGAGACATCACGGGACCGGGCTGACATGTCCAGGGGGTATGCAGGGAGATCTAGATTTTTGTGCATAGATGTATTGATGAGACTCGACTGACACGAGTGGGAATTCTTATATGAGTTAGGAGATGCATCATAAGGATGTCACAAGTCTGGGGTGAAAAAACTAGAGGGTTCATAGGACCCAATTGGTTCCCGTGAAGGGTCCTCAATACTTTTACTGACATTTCTGAAGTGTTCTGGATATCTTAGATGACATGTCGAAGGGATGTCGTATGGTCTGGGTGGTGCAACTCGGTACTATCGTGTGTTATTTATTGGCACATGAGAAGCATACGGAGGTCCAAGATCATGTCTTCCACTTGGTTATTTCACTTTGAATCCTAGGTTTTCACCCTTGTATTGGGAGTTACTTTGTTTGATTTAGTGTCAGTTTTTTTGGGTCTCATGTGATCTGAAGGAAATGCGATATGGTATTTTCATGTCTCACCAGAAGTCCTTCGCATGATATTTTATTCATCATGTGGAGGGATTTATTCCTGGAAAATGATTTCTCTAGTGGTCTACCTTTGTATTAATTGGTGGAAAGTCATCCGGTCACTTGATTAAATGTGTGCAGAAGCCCAGAGTCTGAGCACCGATCTGCGTAAAAATAGTCTGGGTCCAAACTTTTAGCATCCGATCAACCAACCAAAGAACCAAACAACCCTTTTTCTGAGTTGGAGTATAGAATTTATAGGAGTAACCATCCACGTACTTGCTGGTTTGTGTGGGACATCTGGCATGAGTCCAGGCTGGAGTAGACATGGGGTATGGTGTTACGCGGTTTTTTGAATCTTTATAGTGGACTGTGTCAAGGGCACCGCCTGATTTTTAGTGGCAGCAAGTCCATCCATCCTTTATCGGATTATTTCCAACTATTGAGGACTTTCACTTTGAAGGAATTCCATGTCATCATGTTGACATTTTCAAGTGTCTTCATGAGATCGAAATGTCTGTCAGAATGCATTTGAGATTCCTTGGATGGCTTTTCTCAGGGTCTCACGGGACCATGATGAGGGTGCGTTGGGCACATCACATTCCCTTCAGCGACTTCAAACCCTGCTCTCCTTATCCTTTCTTATCTCCTTTGTTTTATGTGATGAAGTTCAGGAGTCATGCAATATTGTATATATGGTATTGATGATATTTACTCTATTTTTTGAGATTCTTTGTGTGACCAATATGGGTTATATAGTGGTTCATGAGCATCACATGGGTAAACCCATTAATTTGTCCTTAGAGCATTGTAGAGTTTCCTAGACATGTGTAAGGTCTTCCATGCGATGAGGCTGACAAGCCTATGGGACTTTGTGAGACAAGGTAGTCATGACACTGAGGTCTCACAGTGTCTTGTGGATCACTCAAGGCATGCATAAAATGTCTTTCAGTGACCACAATCACCACTCAAATCCTCCATTTTGACCCCCTTTGTCTTATGTGACAAGTTTTTCGGCGTATGAGAGTTTTCTCGAGTAATATATATGAATTTTACTCAATTTTCCAGTGGTGTATCATGTGACTAATTTGGATCATATGAGAGTGTGTATGTATTGTGCACAAAACCATGTGTAAGTCCTTAGAGCACTGCAGAATTATCTGGAAGTTTCTATGTGGAACATATGATGAGCCGAAGGGGTTTCACGAGGCACATCAAATAGGTCATAGTGTGTCACATTTCTTTAGAGGCACACCACATGTCCTTTATCGACTGTAATACCCTCTCACCTCTCCTGGTTATCTCCTTCATTCTTTGTGATGAAGGATCAAAGGTCTCGTGCGATGGATTGGATATAATATAGGGATTTTATTCTTACCAATGATGATTTGGTACATGATCAGCGTGACCACCAGGGGTCTCTTTCTTGGAATATCTCTTCCCTTGAATTTTTAAAGTATTTCAGATGATTTTTTTGGAACTTTCCAATGAAAAACCATGCAGCCTAGGGGATTCTTAACCAGCTATCACAACTCGACTACTGGTGAACAAGGGTGCTCATTGAGGAGGGATCTTTGGGACTTTATATTGGTTAGGATCCTTGAATGGATCATTCATGTGACCTTGAAATGGTCATGAAATAGAGAGTCTTTAATCATCCTTTTCTTCCTTTCTCTGGTGGGGAAGATAATATCCATGTTTGGATGTTTCTTCCTTTTTGGTTTTGTTGATTCCTATTTGGCGAGTGTCAACAATGATTGAATTATTAATGTTTTTATGTGGCACGCATAGGTTTGGGTTTTCATTATGGGATGGGTGAGATCAAAATTATATATCCCTCTGATGAATTGTGTAAAAATTTGTATATCATGAGATAATATTAAATAGACTTGGGAGTGAACCCAATCCACTAAAGTTTAATGGGAAAATGAAGTGAACCAATACACTATGAGAATCTGTCTACAATATGATGATAGTCTTATCAGTGAGCCTTGAAAAATGAAATAATTTTTTATGATTATGTTTATGTCACATTCTTATGACACATTTATATGTTATTCAACATTCCTATGCCATGTTTCCATGACTTATGAGAATTTTTTTCATGATTCATGATATACGATCCATTTTTTTATTGGGTATGATTTCCCTATGTAATGTTAATGTACCTTGAGTATGTTCTCATACCCACAAGTTCATATTATGATCACTTATGATCTTTGATTGATATCTCATATATTCACCTCTTACCAAGCATCTAAGGTCACAGATTTCTTATGTTTCAATTCACTAGGTTATGAGTAAGAGTATTATATATGAAATTTTTAGAAGGGTATCATGTGTGAAGAATATTTGTGGGTTATATTCAAGAATATTTTGTAATTGAGTTGGTTATGTATCTAATGTTCAAATACACTAAACATATATGTTATGGGGTGTGATTCCCCATGATATGTAATGAATATTCAAGTAAAATGGTGTAATATATTGGTATGATATGGTTCGGTTGTATCAAGGATCAACTGTGAGTCCTATGATCCCCATTGAATCCATAACTTAACAATACCCAAGATGATCAACACTACTATCACGACCCCACAAAGAAGAAAGGGGAGTGAGAAAACTAAGAGGAAAAAAGAGAAAATATCCTTGAATCACAAAGTGGTTGATCTCTTGAAGTTAAGGCCAAAACCAATAAAAATGGATCTCAAAGGTCTCCAAGTAACCACCTCTAGTTTCCTAGGGTTCAAGGGAAGTTAAGAAATAAGTAATGATTTGATAATGGGTCTGAATTTTTACTAAACCCTGAAATTTAACAAATCAATACATAACTAGTAGTGGTCACACTATAATGGGGATAAATCAAGAACACCTCTAAAAAACATACCATGACCCCCTTATCTTTTCCCCTGAATTTGGTGATCAAAATTACCTTAACTACATGAATCTAATAGATTCCATGACACAACAAGATAACCACATTTAAATGATACAAAAAATGTAGATTTGTGAAATCATCCACTTCAGGCTTCATGCTATGGAAGCTATTACCATGCCATGATGGATTCTCATAGAAGTTTTAACAAACTCCCTAATAAACTTTATAATGTGATCATATATCCTCACACTATAAAGGAATCAAATGTATGGGTGACCTTAAACCCCATGACCCTTACATGTCATCATTTTCACTTCTCAAAGACATACATAAAGGTTACCTATGGTGTAATCATTACATATCATCCCCTAATCCTTACACAAGAATGGATTAAAGGACCCTACACAACAACCAATATCCTCACAAAACAATCAATATTACAACTCAAGACAATGCAACATCAAACTCTCATGACTCATGACCCATGTCACAACATAAGGACCATATTGTTAATCAACCCTTAATGGGATGACACAACAGATTGTAGAAATACCCTCTCCTTTAACCAACCCCTCATAGAAAAACACCTATAGCCATTCTATCACACCCATGATTTAATTTTGAGTATATTTCTATTTATTTAAGGTCTATATTTTTACCTTTGGATTTCCTTTGAGTTTTTGGAATAAAATGAGAAAATTTGGGTAAATAGCAAGTGGCACACGGTTGGCACATAGTTTGGAAAACCGTGCACCCTTACCTAGGTAACCATATGACCAAGTGGTATTTTTAGGCAGCAGATAATCGCAAGATTAGGGAACAATTTTTAAACCATACGAGCTAACTGTGCAACATGTCCAACTTGGATAATAAGGGGTGCATAGTTTCCACATGGTTTGAAAACCTGTACAAAAAAACTGTATGACATATCAAGGTCATTAAAAATTATATATATTTTACCTTTTTATCCCCTAGCCCTCTTGGTCCCTTGCACCTCTATTTTTGGGGTAATTTTGGTGGTATTTATCTATTAAATTTTCAATTAAGTGGTTCTCCTCTTCGATTTCCCATCTTTTATAGGGAATCTATCCTTCTTAGGGCTTCATATCTCTAATGGGTATGGTTACATTTTAGGGTTGGATATTTCTCTTTAGGGACCGATCTTGATGTTTTTGGTTCGATCTTTCCTTTATAGAATCCATTGGTGGTGCGGTTGTGATTTAACACAGATTTCTGAAATTTTCTTCATCTGAGATAGGTGGTTTAATGATTAAACATTATTTAGTGATTTTGATATGCTTTATTTTCTTCTTTTTTATGTTCTATGGATTATATATGAGGTTTAAAATGTGTTTTAAAAAGGATTCAGGGTGCGATTGAAGTGGAATATGGTTTTTCAAATAAAATGGGTTAATTTCATGTGTGATTGGTTATTTTTCTCCTTAAAGGTGGTTAATAAAATGTGTAAGTGGGGTGACACATGTTCTTAAATATATTTGGGGTGAATTTGAATTAAAAATTGGTTTTGGGTTATGGAAAAGGTGGTTTATTATGTGTGTGTTATATTGATTGGATTGTGATTGTGTGAAAGTAAAGTTGTATGTGATATGTGGAATGAAAATTGAGCATGAAGGGAAACCTAGGTATCTAGGTGGGTGGACTAATACATGTATAATAGTTGACTTAGAAGTGGATTTTCCTAAATTAATCTAGCAAGATTGATGATGACAACACTAACTAAACTATGATGATATTTGGAGACCACTAGGACCGTGGGATGTTTCCTCCTAGTGGATTATTCATGAGAATGCTATTGGTAGTGGTTTCAATACCACATTTCATCGAGATAGGATGTACCTATTGTCCCACTTTATCTAGTCCATATACGATTTTCCTATGAAATTTGTGTTCTTTTGGAGATATTTATCTTACTGTCAGCATATGGTGGACTTGGTTGGTTACATTAAAATAAAGTCATGTTTTCCTTAGTAAGAATGTTTTTACTTTAAAAAAAAATTTCTATAAAAATTTCTCCAACTTTTATTTTCATAAAAATTACATGTAAATTGTATTATAATGTTTTTGGAATGGAATCTATTTATTGGATGATATCCTACTAGTCTTTGGATCACACCCTGCATACACCTTTGGGTGTATGTAGACATGGTTATGTTTGAAATAGGTAAAATAAAGATGTATCATGACGGTGGTTTGAGATTCTAGTGGTCTCCCTTTTTAGGTGTTGGTGGTGGTAAATTGAGGATGATGCTCCTCTTATCACAAGGTGGTTTTTGGATAGTTTCATTTTCTCTATTTTTGTTGTATCCCATTTCAATTTTTGTTTAAAGTTGTAAACTTGAATATGAAATTTTTTATTCCATTTTGGATATGGTTATTCAATTTTATTTATTTATTATTATTGGTTGTTTATATTTATTAAGTTGGGTGAAATAATTCCCAAAGTATTTTGTTGATACTCGACAACTAGTTTCCAGCCTGTGGGGATCAGGAATGCACTTCAGGCCATGGCATAAACCAGGTCAGGTGTCAAGTTGGATGTCACTCTAGCTTGGTTCATGAAAAAATGGTAATGGGGAAGGTTAATCTCTTTTGGGTCATTATATTTGCGATATTTCTATGTTGAAAGGAGCTAGGATTGTAGGGAATTCATGTTCTAGTTGTGAGTAGGGTGCCTGGACAACACACCACATGATAGATCTCGAGTCACCATGGGATAATGAGATTTTTGTTTGGTTTCTCCTATAGGTGAGACGTACAGGCTGCAGACAATATATGGATACTGGGTAGAGGTGAAGTGGTCTAGTGGACATGTTATTGTGATGGATTTGATTTATTTGGATTTATGAAATTTTTTTATTTGTTGTTATTGCTGAAAATTTTCATAATGGTTGTATTGATAGTTTATCCTTGTGGTCATTACTTCTTGTAAAAAAATTCCTCCTTGAGGAGATCCTACGTAGCTATAGTAAGAGGTTGTAGAGAGTTATCCCTCACAAATTGATCAAAGATTAGTGGAAGTAGTGGTTTGGGATATCCAAGATTTGGGACAAGGAGTCAAATCTAGTCCTTCTCAGGTTAGAGAAGACAAACCAGGTCCTAGTAAGTACAAGGCTCAGGAGTTCCTCAAGAACAAGACACCTTCTTTATGAGGTAGCATAGAACCTCAAGAAGTATATGAATGGATTGAGAAAATAGATTATATGTTTGAGTTCCTTGACACTCCCAAGGCATTCAGGGTTAAATTCGTTTCATTGTTTCTAGAAGTTCCCAGTCAGAGATGGTGGGACTCAGTGGTGAAAGTTGGTAAGCAAGAGAAGATGAGATGTAAAGACTTCAAGGTTGTTTTTAATGAGAAGTATTGTCATGAATTCTTATCCTATTATAGATCTTAAGAGTTTATGGATATTTTCTAGGGAGACCAGTCCATGATGGATATGCCAACCACTTTATTGAGCTAGTTCTTTATGCACCTAAACTTGTTTCCAATGAGAAAATAAAGGATCAAAGGTTCAAAAGGGAGTTGTGGACGTAGATATATTTTCAAGTATTTATTTTTAAGCTGGAAAACTATGCTAAAGTGGTTGAGCGTGCTTCTATAGTGGAGATTGATCGCAATGGAAAGTTTGGTTTCTTTGGGATTGTGACAGTATTGGGCAATGGAACTTGTCAGAGAAGAGGAGGAAATAGGATGAGTAGGGGAAGAAGGGAGGTGGTAATTCGGGACACCAATCCTAGTATTCTTCTTCCGTGGCTTTCGATGTTGGATCGGTTGTGTTCCATCATTGTGGAAAGAAAGGAACTTATGAACTAAGTGAACATCTCCTCAAAAACCTTGACATTAGTGTGAATCTATGGGACACTTATAGCTCTTTTTCAAAGTGACATGCCCATATCAGAGTGGTGCAGGATCAATGGATTCTATGGGGATGTTAGCCTATTCAGAACCAACTAGGTCAGTGGGTCCTTGTTTTGGCAGTCATTATGGTAGAATTAGATCATCTTCTAGGAAGAGTCATTTCAAGGAAAATTTAACGGCTATTGGTTGTCCTCAAGATCAGGATGATACTAGTTAGATTTATTTGGTGGATCAAGCACCTGTAGAATCAGATGCAGGGCTTGCAACAATTCAAGGTACCGTTATCATTGCATCATCTTCAGCTATTGTTCTATTTGATACTAGTGCTTCAGTTTCTTTTATTTCTACCCACTAGGTTTATTTGTTAAAGTTTTAAACTGAACTTATGCTGTATGCGATGGATTTGGTAATGTCACTTGGTAAGAAGTGAGAGTAGGGTATCAGGTGTCCTTCTTATGCACTCACCTTGTCAGGGGTCGAGCCAGAATGGGATTTCCTAGTCTTGGATATGTACCTTTTTGACATAAGCCTAGGTATGGATTGTATGGTGCACCTTCAGGCACACATCGATTTCTATATAAGGTGAGTAGATTTTGTGTCACCTGATGGTAGTACCCAAGTTTTTCATGGAGAATAGAATCCTTGATTGGGTCGTGTTGGACCTCCACTCCTAGAATTGGGTAGTATCATTTTTCAATTATTGTTTATTTCATTAAAGGATTATGGTAGTTCTCCTAAGGGTGAATTACCTCTTATGGTGGATGAGTTCCCAAAGGTATTTCTAGAGGAATTGTTGAGTTTATCTTTGGAGAGGGATGCGATGTTCTCTATCGATTTGGCACTTGGAACACAACAAATATTTCTATCCTCGTCTCGTATGGTCCCTAGTGAGTTGAGAGAATTAAAGGTACAATTAGATGATTTTGAATCAAGAGGATTCATTTTCCTAAGCATCTCACCTTGGTTACCTAGATTTTATTTGCAAATAAGGCCAACAAATCTCTCCGGTAATTCATCGATTACCGAAAGATGAATAAGGTAAGGATCAAGAACAAGTACCACTTTCCATGAATTGATGACCTGTTTGACCTATTAAAAGGGGTGAGGTGGTTTTACAAAATTGATCTATGTTATAGTTATCACAAAGTCAGAGTGAAAGAGGAGTATGTTTTGAAAATAGGGTTCTGAAGTAGATATAGCCATTTTAAGTATTTATTCATGCATTTTTGGGTTAAAAAATTCTTCAGTGGTTTTTATGGAACTTATGAACAGGTTTTTCCACTAGTATCTCAAATCCTTGGTTGTGGTATTCTTGGATGAAATCATAGTTTATTTCAAATTTGAATAGGAGAACGAGTGGCATTTTTGGATCGTGTTAGGCACTCTTTGGGACTATCACCTCTATGACAAATTTTCTAAGTGCACCTTTTATATAAAATAGGTAAAGTTTCTAGGCCCTGTGATCTTGGAATGAGGGGTTTCTATGGACCCTGAGAAGATCAATGCAGTCATATAATGGGAACAACTGAATAATGTGTTTGGGATTATAAGACTTTTGGGCCTAGTAGGGTATTATAGGTGGTTTGTTTGATATTTTTCCTGGCTTGATTCACCCATGATGGTGATCAACCAGAAAGAGGTGAAGTTTAAATAGATCCTAGAGTGGAAATCATCCTTTGAGGAGATTAATTAGTGAATAAATACCACTCCTATGTTGATCTTTCCATAATATGGGAAGGACTATGTGGTCTATTATGATGCCTTGGGTATGGGTCTTGGGTGTGTGCTCATGCAGAATGACTATGTGGTGGCGTATGGATCTCGCCAACTCTGACCGCATGAAAATAACTACCTGACCCATGAACTGGAGTTAGAAGTGGTGATTCATGCCTTGATTATGTGGCACCATTATCTTTCTGGGAAGAAATTTGTGTTTTATTCTGATCATAAGAGTTTGTACAACATTTTCTTACAAAAGGATTTGAATTTGAGGCAATTTCATTGGGTTGTGTACTTTCATGGGTTCAAATTTAATATTTCATATACCCCAAGAAGGTAATGTTGTGGCTGATACATTGAGTATGAAGGTGCCAGTGCAGGTGTTGTGGATGTCTAGCGATGAGTGGACCTTGATGGGCCTTTTTGATCAGATACACTTAGAGACCAAGGAGTATAGTGGAGGCACATTCTTGGTTAGCGCGTAGTTGAATCCTCTTCTAGAGATGATTTAGCAGGAGAAGCCTGGTGATGATTTATGCCATCAGTCTATAGAGCTTCTTAATGGTGGGGATATTCCTTGTGATTGGTCATTGTATTCTGAGGGAGTTTTATGATTCAAGGGCTGCTTTGTGGTGCCATTGTCCATGAGGAAGATGGTGATGTAGGATGTCCATTAGTCTTAGTGGTTTGTTTACCCTGGTGCTAACCAAATGTACTATGATTTACATTGGTAGTTCTGGTGGCTAGGTTTGAGGTGGGATATATCTAACTTAGTATCGTAGTGTTACACATGTCTGTAGGTTAAGGTAGAGAACCAAAGGCCCTTTGGTTTACTCCAGTCACTAACTATTCATACCTAGAAGTGGGATAATATTGTCATGGATTTTATTTTTGGCCCACCTCATACACCCTAGTGAAGGAATGCTATTTTGGTAGTGAGCGATCATATGACCAGATAATACCATTTTATTCTTATCAAAGATTCAGCTAAAGTGGATGATTTAGGCCAGTTGTATGTCTGAGAGATAGTGAGGCTTTATGGTATGCCATCAAAAAAATTTTCTAACAAGTACCCCTATTTCGCCTCTCGGTTTTGGGAAGGACTTCAAAATGTGATGGGGTTACAGGTCAAATCAAGCACAGAATACCATCATCAAAATGATGTTTATACAAAGAGGGAAAATTAGATTTTAGGGGACATGCTTCAAGCATGTGTCTTGTATTTCAGTGGTTCGTGGGATAACCATTTTTGATTGGTCGAGTTTACATATAACAATACCTACCAATCCTCGATTTGAATGGATCTTTTTATGTCACTATATGGTTCACCATGTCAGTTTCCCTTGTGTTGGGATGAGGTAAGTGAGGTCTCATTGTTTGGGATGATATTAGTGCAAGAGACATCTGAGAAGGTCAAGATAATTAGGAAATTGTTTTTTGATAGCTCAGAGTCACCATAAATCCTATGCCTGTCAAAGATGTCGAGATTTAGAGTTTTTCATGGGTGATCAGGTGTTCCTGAAATTAGAACCTTGTTTGGGTCATCACTGTTTGGGAAAGTAAGGGAAGCTAATGTCGAGATATGTCAGACCTTTAGAGATCATTGAGAAGGTTGGTAAGTGGCATACACATTAGATTTTCCTTCACAGTTTACATCAATTCATGAAATGATCCATGTTTATTAGTTTAATAAATACAACCCAAATCCATCTCATGTGATAAATTGGGAAGAGTTTGAAATAGAGCCCAATTTGTCTGTGTTTAAGAAGCTAGTGCAGATTGTAGATTCCCATGAGAAAGTGATTCGTGGAAAGTCTATCCTGATTGTCCATGTCCTATAGAAAAATGGTAATGATGAGCATGATACTTGGGAGTAAAATCTGTGGATTGAGAAAGAATACCCATCTCTATTCTTTAATCAGGCTTTGAGTTGAATTTCTGGGTGTATAAAGTTTTCGTAGTGTGGGGAATTGTCACACCCGTGATTTCATTTTGAGGTAGATTTCTATTTATTTTCGGTCTAGATTTTTCTATTTGGGGTTCCTTTGAGTTTTTGGAGAAAATGAGAAAATTAGGGTAAACAGTAGGTGGAGCACAATATGGAAAACTGTGTACCCTTTCCCAGGTAATTGTGTGGCCAGGTGGTGTTTTTGGGAAGTGTCTAATCGCATGGTTAGCACATGGTTTGTAAACTGTGCAACCTAACCATGTGACATTTCCTTCTTGGATAGTAAGGGTTGCACGGTTTCCGCACAATTTGACAAACCGTGTAGAAAAACTATGATTCCTGTCTGGTTTATTAAAAATTTTATTTTCAAAATTTTTCTCCCCCAGCCCTATTACTTCATTGGACCTCCTCCATTTTGTGGTGATTTTGGTGGGATTTATCTAAGAAATATTCAAGTAAGTGGTTCTCCTCTTTGATTTCATATCTTTTCTAGGGAATCTCTTATTCTTCTTGGGGTTTCATATCTTCAGTGGGAAGGGTGACATTTTTAGGTTTGGATATTGTTATTTATGGATTGATATTGATTTTTTGGTCTGATATTTCCTTCATAAGATCCCTTAGTGGTGAAATATTGATTTAGCACCCATTTCAGGTAGTTTTTCTTTTAAGGTAGGTAGTTCCATGATTAAACATTATTTGGTGATTTTGATATGTTTTCTTTTCTTCTTTTTTATGTTATATGGATTATATATGAGGTGTGAAATGTGTTTTAAAAAGGATTTGAGGTACGATTGCAGTTAAATATGGTTTTCTAAAGAAAATGGGTTACTTTTCAAGTGTTCTTTCTTGTGTTGATCCTTAAAAGTGTTTTATAAAATGTGTAAGTGGAGAGAAACATGTTTTTAAATAGATTTCATATGTTTTTGAATTCAAAAGAGGTTTTGGGTTATGGAAAAGGCAGCTTATTATGTGTGTGTTATATTGGTTGGCTTGTGACCATGTGAAATAAAAGTTTTATGTGATATGTGGAATGAAAATTGAGTATAAAGGGAAACCTGAGTATTTAGGTAGGAATACTAGGACTAGTATTCTAGTTGACTCAAAAGTTTCTTGTCCTGGATTTATCTAACATGATTGAAAATGACAACACTAATTAAATTATGATGATTTTTGGATTCTACTAGGCCCATGGGAAGTTCCCTCCTAGTGGCTTGTTCATGAAAACATTGTTGGTTGTGGTTTCTATACCACGTTTCACTAAGATAAGATGTATATAGTGTCCCAATTTAGCTATTTCCTATAGGGGTTTCCCATCACAGTTGTGCTATTTTTGGAAATATTTCTCTTACCATCAGCATGTGGTGCATTTGGTTGGTTAAATTGAAATCAAATCATGTTTTCCTTGGTAAGAATGTTTTTACTTTAAATGTTTTATATAAAAATGTATCAATATTTTCTTTTTATATAAATTTCATGTAAATTGTATTATAATTATTTTGGCATGGAATCTATTTATTGGGTGCATCTTAATGGGGTTTGGATCACACCCTACATACAAATTTATGTGTATGTATACCTGGTTATGTTTGACACAAGAAAAATAAAGATGTATCATGAGAGTGGTTTGGGATTCTAGTAGTTTCCTTTTGTAGGTGTTGGTGGTGGTGGCTTGATGATAATTCTCCTCTTCTCACATGGTGGTTTTGGATTGTGTCCTTGTCTACATTTTTGTTGTAGCCCATTTTAGTTTTTGTTTAGAGTTGTAAACTTGAATATGAAATTTGTTATGCCATGTTTGGTTATGGATATTCAGTTTTGATTTGTTTATTATTTTTTGTTGTTTATATTTATGAATTTGGGTGAAATCATTCCCAAAGTATTTATCTGATACCAGGGTGCTAGTTTTAAGCTCATGGGGATTGGGAACACCCTTCGGGCTATGCCACGAACCGAGTCAGGTGTTGAGTTGGTTGGAACTCCGGATTCATTCATGACACATTCTGTGACACTTAATGTTCAACTGAAATCCTATCTTGAACTCCACCATCATCCCCATAACCTTTACTTGACACCTATAACACCCATAAATCACAAATTAATGGTATGGAAAGGTCTAATACATTATATTAGGTAACTCTCAAATGATTCTCATCTTCAAGAATCAAAACCAATCCTAGGAATCAAAAAAATTAATATGAACCAAAACATCCCCAAGAGATACCTATCAAATAAGGATCTTTCAACCTTTGAAATATGATCATGATTCAAGGGATGAAAACATTAGTGGTAATAATGCAAAGTCAATTATTTCAAAATCAACATGATCTAGGGAAAAGAATCCCCAAAAACATAACCACTAAGAGAGATACCTCTCCATCAAAGTTGATGCAATCTAAAGGAATTAATCCCTAATACTAGAAGGACCAGACTACTCAAGGCACCACCTACCAATCTACATGGATTATTACACTTAAGGGAAAAAATATACTATTCACTCACTAATATCGACTTAATAATTCTACTGCAACACCAACCCTACTTGAATATGGGAATGCCTAAAACCTAATAACCAAACATGATACCTCTCAAATATAAATTCCACCATCAAATGAGGATAATCATAAAAAATAATAAAAGAGGATAACATCAATCACTTCCACCCAAAATTTACAAATTTTTATTAATGGTTAATCCTTGCATAACATCAAAAAAAGTTTTTGAAATTATGTTTATGAAACTTTTCATTTTAATAAACAAGTTTTTGTTTAAATTTTCCATTTTACTTCTCAATTCCTTCATATAACTTCAAAACCATTAAAGTTTCTATAATAAACCCTAAAATTTATTTTCCATTTATTTTAACTTAGAACTATTTTTAAAACAAAAAAATATTAAATTTTCAAAGCCACTTTAAGAGAATTAGAGTCAGAATATGCCAAGAACATTTTAATCTAGAATGATAATGATTATTCAAAGAGATGTTATGAAAGTAATAAGGCCACTAAAATAAAAAAAACACTCTTAAATTCTAAAACCAAACTCACCTCATCTTAACCAACTACCCACTAGAATCTAACCATCTAACCTAATAAATCAACCACCTTACCTGAAACAAGAAACACTATGAATCATATAGAACTCATACCATTGATTTACCACAACATAAAAATGAAAACATATCAGATTACCCAATATATGATTCCTAGATCTACTCAAAATCAAGGCTTAAAGTTGTTAACAAACCTCAAGAGACTTCCTCACTTTATTTATTTACTTACTACAAGCTACAAAACTTATGGATCCATTATAAACCTTCTCAGAAGTTTGGAGAAAACCCCTCTCAATCACCTCAACATGATCCCTTATCTCCATCCAAGACCCAAATCACAAACTCACCACACTTCAAAAAATCTATATCCTCAAGGAAGACTCAAAATATCATGCTCACATATCTTCATCAGATAAGAGGTTTGGAAATTGGGCCATCAATGTGAAAAAATAAACCCTGAGATTACACATAATGGACTCCCCATACTGGAAATATAATATCTCCTTTATATGTTCATCCCTATAAACTTGAGGAAAAAACTTATCCTTGACTGAGGTAGCGATATTGTAACAAACCCGGTGGGCCTAAAGCCCAATGAACTCGGCCACGCCCGAGCCCAGCCCTCTGGCAGATAGCAGACCCCCACCCTCAGGCAGATAACAGGCCCCCACCTCAGACCGGCCCAAATAACACATGGCAGGAACTGTCCCCTGCCTGGCGAGGATTTAATACGCCTCCCCCGCAACTCGAACCCCTGACCACAGGCTTAAAGGCCAATCGGGAAGCGTTACGAGTACCACTGTGGTACTCGTAACGCTTCCCGGTTGGCCTTTAAGCCTGTGGTCACGGGTTCGAGTTGCGGGGGAGGCGTATTAAATCCTCGCCAGGCAGGGGACAGTTCCTGCCATGTGTTATTTGGGCCGGTCTGAGGTGGGGGCCTGTTATCTGCCTGAGGGTGGGGGTCTGCTATCTGCCAGAGGGCTGGGCTCGGGCGTGGCTGATTTCGTTGGGCTTTAGGCCCACCGGGTTCGTTACAGATATCTTTCTAAGAAACCTGTATAGACTGAACATGATTTTTCTTCCACTACACTTGAGCCACCCCTCAAAGAAAACCCACTACTAAGGAAACTTAGAATTTATTTAGATTCCTTATCAATTTTAAGGAACCCTCAACCTCTTTCAACCAATCCTAAACCACAAGGCCTAACATTCCACATAGGAACTTAAACACTTTTTATTGTGGAAATATGGACAACACTTTATTCCATGAATCCTTTTGTTTTCAGAGTGAAAAAATTTGATGATGATCTATATATCTTTAACCCAAATATAAAAATCAATAAGGTTAGTTAATACAATCAAATCACACACCAAAAACTAAGAAAACTCAAACACACTGCAAGAATCAAACCTAATTCTACACCCTTGAATCACTAAACAAACTCAACATTCATTAAAAAAATCCCATCCTCCTCAAAAATCAATACCATTCCTTCCCAAAACAACACAAATATCTCATAACTCCCATGCCACTATCTATATAACCATCGAGTAATCAAACAACCCCTTCTCCCTACCAATCATACATACCACACAATGAGTAAATAATCTTAGTTAAAGAAAGGATCTCAACAATACCCTATAAGGAAAAAACAATCTGCTTTTCATAAATTTAATCATGAAAAGCATGCTCAGAAGGATATTAAAACAAAACATTAGTTTAAAACATGGAAATATTTCAATAAAACCCACAAATTTAAAAATCTAAAAATCAACCATAAATTTTTCCTCAAAACTTCCATTTTTATTCCTCTCAATCCATGTTTTTGGTATTTTATGAAAACAATTTTTTTAGAATGAGTGTGAACCCACAAATAAATTCGAACCTCATATAAAAGACAACCCAAAAAACCAAATTACAATAACAAAACCAAATTAAAAACTACTAATTTCAAATTAAAAATTGAAACCAAAAATTAAAATTTCAAATTAAAATAATAATTTCAAATTTAAAAATTCAAAATTCGAAGATAATATTTCCATGTCAACACAACATCATCTCATGATGATCAAGGGGAACCAATATCAATACAAGTCATGTAAATTCCATAATTTCTCATCATTATAATCTCACCGCTATCTAGATAGACACCACCAATCCATATTCTATCTCACTCCATGTCGAGTCCATCATTTTTGTAACATCAACATAACATTGAGCAACACACCGCCAAACCATCCACTTTCAGAGAAAATCCACCATATAAGAAAACAACAAAGTGATACAATTACTATAAATCACCATAGAACATAAAAATAGCTAAACCATAATATAAAATCAATTTCATCAAAGGATTAGCCACAATCTTGTTTTTATTCTATCTTCACCATGAAAAATTCCAGGAACATGAACCAATTGATGATGAAATGAAAATCGGTAACACCACTCCTACTACAGATATGAAAGTGAGAACAAAAATCTACCAAATCACTAGGTCACCATTGATTCAAGGAAGATGGTACAACACTACTTAGGTCTAGGAGTACCATGACTAAAACCAAATGGAACTACTGAGGTTTATTTTGAATAACTAGATACAAGAACCACCAATTTGAGCTTGAACATAAAATCTAGTCAAGATCCAATTAAAACTAAAGATTTGAAATGAAATAAATGATGAGTGAGTGAAAACGAGTAAAGTATAGGAGGAAACAGATACAACCAAAAACCGAGACAGTAGAGAAAGGGGAATCTAGGTGTGAGACCAAGGCCAAAGCTTGAGAGAGAAAAAGAAAGAAAATCTTCTGACCCAAGACTAAGGGAAGCTAGAGAAGGGACCCCAAAAAAATCATGAGATAATCATGAGGAGGAGTCACTAAATCACCTAGAGAGGATTGTCAAGAGAGAGAGACACCATCCCTTACATTTTCCCAAAAAAACCATTTAAATGAGAAACCCTTAAATATTTCTTTAAATAAAGGTACCAACAAAAACCTTTATAAAATACTCCAAACCATTTTTAAAGGACACTTATAAAATCAACAAAACCTTCCTAAAAATTAAAATTTCCTCTTATTTAAGAAAACATAATTCCAATAGAGCACATCCTTGTTTAAGAAAGTTAAGTAATCATTTCCAAACAACACCATGCATATTATTATAGAGCATGGGAAGTGATTTAAAAATTCAGTATGCTAAATTCTAAATTTCCCCTAAAAATATCTAATTACTAATTAAATAGACTCAACCAATTAATAAATTATCCAATTTAACTTATCACACACAATAATATATTAACAATCGAACCATTATGGCATTAATACTTTAACATGTTTCTTATTAAGACAACTAATAACCCTAATAAATTTATGATATACTAAAAATGATGAATAACATAACATGCTAAACAGTATTTCCCTAATAACTTTAATATTTCAAAAGTAGAAAATATTACATGCTTTCGTTATATTTCCATTTTGACTCATACAATCCCAATTAGATCATTTTCTAACCAATATTAATATGTTTAAATTTAAAAATAGGAACCCTAGACTGGATAAAAACATGTTATATAAAAGTTTAGGCTAAATAAATTCATATGATCTAATTAAAATATCCTTTAATCAACTAATATATCAGTAATTTTCAAGAATTTACCAAGCTAAAACAATCAAA
Organism: Viscum album; assembly: GCA_963277665.1. Classification (NCBI taxonomy): domain Eukaryota; kingdom Viridiplantae; phylum Streptophyta; class Magnoliopsida; order Santalales; family Viscaceae; genus Viscum; species Viscum album. Next base: position 654,705,089 of record OY728159.1, read on the forward strand.
TTACACATGTTGAGAAAATTAATAAAAGCATAAAGTTGTTTTCAACATTTCCAAGGTTTACATCAACCATTCACATCAAGTAAAATCCCTTTATTCTTATACCCTTATATCCCTTTAAATAATATAAGTACATTTTATCACAAAAATATTAGTATATATAACTTTATATGTACAAATCAGTGTAGAAAAGAAATATCTCAAAACATAGGGTAAAACTACATCACAAACTGTAACACCCCAGGTAACTAATGAATATGACATTTTCATATTTATCCATATTTGTGAATAAAATATTTAAATGACTTTAAAGGGGACTCTATGCTCGATGGCGTACCCAACACGCAACAACGAGTTTCTTGGGAATCTTACGTTGCACTCTAATAATAAAATAATATTATTTTAAATGGTAGTTAACATGTAGCAGTTGTAATGGCGGGAATGGATAGAAATAACTAAAATATGATTATATATGTTTTTAAATGTTTTTACATTTATCCAATAAAGGATAGAGGCTTAAAATACAGAAAGAATTCAATTTTAGGCATATATGCCCTAGTTTTCACTAAAGGTTCACTTATCGCCTTTTGATGGCGAACCGTCATTAAATATAGTTTTGTTCACTCTTATACATTATATTGGACCAAATAAAGCTCTTCTTAAGAATCGGGGCATCAAAATTTACTTTGTGTAAATTTTTGGTATCTTTCCGATAAAGTTCATTTTTTTAATGAATAGTGTAAAATGTTGTATTTTAATTCAAAACCTATTTTTAATCTAATTTATTTATATGATTATATTATCTTTTGAATTGGTTTTAAAGTGAAATTAGAAAATATTTTTACCATTAAATCCAATAGTGGTCGTTGGAATTAATTTCACTTTGAAATCGGACTTAAACTAGTGTCAATCTTTTGATACTTATTGTTTCATAAAAATACGCTATTTGCTCTGACAGCGGGAATTAATTATTAAATTAATTAATGTGACTTATATGTTTTGAATTTTGTAAAATAGACTTCATTTTTGAATTCGTAAAATCAAATATAGCTTAGGGTGAATTTTTGGTAATTTTCTGAAAAACTTCAATTTTTGATGAATAGTGAAACCACTAAGTGGTACTTATAAAGACTGATTTTCCGTTTAAATGAAATTTTGCCATCATTGTATTTTGAATTTCAAAAATCCGACATACATGGTTGTCACTAAGAAGTAAAATGTGGTTCAATGAGATTATAATAATTTTTTGGTGAATAGTAACTTATTAAGTTCTTAATCGCGATTAGAGGTAATTAGTGTAATTTAAGGTAAAAATGATATTATAAGAATGTGAAAACACCATGACACTTGTCCTACACCTATTGGGTGAGTCATGTCCGACCAAGACAAGCCATGGGCCAACTTGGGGACCCCATGGAGACACTTTGGTTGGGAAATGACATAAATAACTTTTTATTTAATGTAAAAGTAAAAATGACACAAACATGATATGTTTTACTAAAACAATTTTTAAGTGGGGTTATACAAGTCATATTTTTTATTATAAATAGTAATTGGAAATCTAAAAAGATTTCCTACATCATAGTATTAGTTTTATAATTTTTAGACATTAAATAAATTAAATTATTTATGACATAATAATGATGCAGTGATGACATCATTATTTGACGATTTAAATAAAATGAAAAGATAATGTAAAATCTATGAACTAAACATTTCAAACACTTATTGTATGGGTGGATTTCGAACCTTTATAACCTTATCCACGAATTATATGAATTTGGGACCTTTTAAAACCGAAACACATTTTCAAATAAAGTAATATTTCCTTACTTTCCAAAAGTGCCCCTCCTCTCCTCTTATAAAAGGCCCCCACCTCTACCTCTTTTCACACACTCCTCAAGCCTTTGGCTCGGCCAACCCCTGACCATTTACTCTCTCCACATCCCTCTCCTCATCCTAGAGGATTCACTTTGGGCATAATCCTTTCAAAGGAAGCCTTTAGGCTCAAATCAAAAGGAGTTACACTTTTAAAGGTAATTCATTCTCTCATGTTCATTTGTTTTGTTTTGCTTCTCCAACCCCCTAAACTCTTTTTATTTATTTCTTTTGTAACAACAACAGTATATTAAATATATTAGGATGTTGTTATAATATTTATTCGAGCTACACTCTCACACAACTACATCAAATGGTTAAAGAACATACGGTTTCCGTGGATGGCGAAATTGTGCCTCCCGAAACGATGATTGTTCAATACTCATTTAACACCTTCAAAGGTGGCCATTATGATGTAACTATTTTTATATATGATATATAATATGTTTATGTTTTACTTATTCTTCTTTATTTTTCATTTGTGTCTTACCTTTATGGCTTCCATTATGGGTATACACGATATCTTCATTTTAGGAAGTGCGGACTACCGCCCCCTCAAAGTGATGTGATTCGTTAATGCCATACGTGGGACATATAAAGGATGGATTTAATGTTATTATATATGATGTTATACTGGAATTATTATTTACCTATATATCATTATTATTTCTTTCCATTAAAGTATGAGATAGAAATGAAAGTAGCGTTCATGCGTACGTACGGCTTACCGTCTCCATGAACGGTGCATTTCATTTCTTATCCCCAAATGTAATGTACTATAATAAGTACATATATATAATGGATATATATGATGTATGATACATATAAATGATTAATATAATTCTGTAATTAAAATATACATACCTCTCATATAGTTTTAATTCCATTAATACGACATAGAAATGAAAGTAGCGTTCATGCGCACGTACGACTTACCGTCTCCATGAACGGTGCATTTCATTTCTTTCCTCTAAATGATTATGTGATTTTATAAATACATGTATATGCTGGATATATATGATATATATGATATCCAAATCAGGAATTTCATTTTTGGATATGAAGAACCTTTGACCACATGAACAACATGTAATTGTAAGAAGTCCACTTTCGACTTAAGAACCAAATATCGACAAAACAAACATGATTAACTTAAATGATTAAATAATGTTTATAACATGGTAATAAGTGATATAAAAGGAATAATGAACTTTAAAAAGGTTCTTAAGGAAGTATAAATTAACTCAAGTTTATTATTCACGATATTAAAGAACGATCGAGTCAAGTCGGACCCGAGGTAAGGGATCCTACTCTTCTCTTTCTTTTTAAGTACACACTTTTATGTCATTCCTTTTAAAGCTCATCTTTCTTGTTATTGGGATGATCTTTTATATTAAACTTACTGTAATTTTTATTTTCATGTGATGATAGACCCTATTCTCTCTCATTAATCCATTTTGGAAGTTTTGAGTGGCGCCGTTAGGCTGCCGAATTTTCGTAAGAGATCTAACCTCTCTCTTTCTTTTTAAGTACTCTCCTTTATGTCACTTCTTTTAAGATCCTCTTTGTAATGTTGGGGGATGTTCTTTTATATTCCTCTTTCTGTAAATTTTATTGTAATGTGATGAGATACCCTATTTGATCTCATCAATCCATATTCGGAAGTTTTATGTGGCGCCGTTAGGCTGCCGAGTTTTCGTAAGGGATTTTTCATCTCACTTTTATTCCCGTGAGATTTATGCTACATTTGCCACAAATTCCATTGAGTGGTGTATATACTACCCATTATTCTACTCTTTGTGTAATATACTTTCGTTTATGAGTATTTACATCAATGATCTATTGTCCTTCTTTCATGGGGTGTATGTTTTGAAAGATACCCAAGTCGGTAAGGGAACCTTTCACCCTCCTCTTTTTTAAAAGACTTCTTTTGTTGGGTATTTTAATTTACATATTGTTATATTGGGGTACGTTCTCATATATCCTTATTGATGTAAATTTTATGTCCAAGTGATGAGATACACTTTTTATCTCTCATCAACTCATTTTGATGTGATGCCGTTAGGCTGTCAAGGGAACTTTTTAACCCAATTTCGATTTCTTTGGGTTCAACATGTAGTCATTGAATATGTCATCCATTGAATATGTGTGAATGAACTTTTATTTTTTTACACTTAATATCCACTTATATTTGGTGTATTTATATTTGTCACACATATTTTTGAGATTGATTTGTCCTTAATTTAAGGATACCTTCTTTATAGGGGATTTCATCACATTTGACATTTCTATTGAGGGTTCATTATTTTTATGCACCAATTCACTCTTATATGGTGTATATACTGTCCTTTGGAGTATTATATCATGAATCCATTTATTCTCATGATATTATAAAGTTCTGACTAAATTTTATTACTCAATTATTGTATTCAAGTGTCTCTAATTTTGGTAAAACCCCTTTAACCAAAATGTCGTTTTAAATGTTTTAATTATTTGTTCTTATTAATATCCATGTTTTCAAAATGGTTTTAAGGATTTATTTATATGGATATTAATGGTTTAAAATTTTAAGCTTCAAGGTGGTATGGGACACTTTGATTCAAAAATCTCTTTATTAAATGTTTTAAATGGTTTTGAAAATGGTTTTGATAAAGGATTCTATTATGATATATTGTGATGTGGAAATGTTATCATTTATATTGGTTTTATGTTTTATGATTTTATATTGGTACTTGGAAATTTTAACGGGTGGTTACGTTATAAACCATATGACGGGTGGTGCCGTGAATACCAGGACGGGTGGTTACGTTATAACCTCCAATGCATTGGGTATGGAAGTCGGCCATATGGCTATTCCATTAAGTATGTATGGAAATTGGCCGTATGGCTATTCCATTAAGTGATATGTGTGGAAGTCGACCGTATGGTTATTCCACTTAAGTATGTTTATGTCCCAAGTTACCTTTATATATGTTATGTGTTCTTTTTATGGATTTTATGGTAATCCTTTGCTTACAGAAAGGTAAGTAATGATACTTTTTTTTCAGTGAAGAGTTTTTACTAATTCATGAAGGTGAAAATTATTACATTGATAAAGTATTCGTGGTTTACTTGTTGTTTTGAAAAACTAACGGTTTCCATTCTTTTTGTATCCCTTACTGAGCTTCTTATGCTCATCCCAAGTTTTTGAAATGTTTTTCACAGGACATAGCGTGGAATAGGGTCAAGGATGGGATCAAGGGAAAGTCATGCTACCTAAAACATAGAACTATACATGTTTCTTTTTAAGAGTTTTCATTTTATGGAAATTTAGTAGAAGAGACTACTTTGTAATCTTTTGAGATGTAATAGTTATGTCCTAATTCTCTAAAACTCTAAACCTAAAAAGATCCTCAATGTGAATTACTCATTTAATTCAATATTAAGTAAGGTTTAAGGCTGGGGCCCTATAGTTGGTATCAAAGGTCGGTTTAGTTAACTTTAGAGGTTAGGGTATTCTCTAAGCACAAGAGACATTACCATAATGGTTAGGATTTCAGAAAGAGTCCTAGTTTTAGATAAAGTGAATGAGTAAGTGTATCTTAGTGTTTACCTTCATCATTTGTATATGATGGTTTTGTTGATATACTCACACTGACATTTCTATTTTTAGTGAATGGATTGATCTAGCAGGCACCAAAGAGACAACAGGTTTGAAGGAAACTGTGGTGGTTCTCTGATTAAGATACTAGATAAAATGGAGGATTCAATGAGGAAACTCGTGGTTGTTCTAAACCAAATATCAAGGAGTCATGATCAACCACTTCAACCTTGGTGAGTTATCTAATTCATCATGTATGAGACGGACAACCCGATGTGGAAATTCAGGTAATAATTATTAAGGTAACCATTAGGGTTTATATGATACTTAATTTTTAGGTAATTATGGGTTACTCTATGATATGATGGAAAATGAATGGAATGAGATAAACTTGAGGTTAAAATATGTTATGATTATTCTTGAAGATTTTATCTCATTTTGGGGAATGTTTTAAGAACTATATAGTTTTGGAAAAAGGACAACACGTAGACCATGTGACATCCCGTCGTGTCGGACAAAGCTGCGGGAATCGAACCCACAACCAATGTGCGACTGGTATTTATCGCCTACCACTGGACTACGTGAAGTCCCTGGTTAGTTTGACTGATTCATTCTAGTTATATAATTTTATGAATTAAGAGTAAGTTGATTTTGGGTTATTTATGAAAATGAATAACCTATCATGGAAAATATGTGATTAGGTTAATTACTTTTTAATACGAGACTTTAGGAGCAACAGATGTTGTTTGGAGATAAATGTTACGATTTAACTTGGAAGACTATGCGACTAAATCGTTCAAATATTTGGGTTTCAATCTTATATTGGTTTACTTTGAAGAATTTTATGGACAAATTGATTATAGAATGGTCCTCGTTGAACTTTGGGTTTTGTTGGACAAATTTTGAAGATTAAGAATAGATTTTCTTTTTATAAAGGGTTATCCTTTTCTGGATTATCTGATCTTGTACTAGCCTTTTTGGTTTTGGTTTTGGTTAAAGTCTAAAGACATGGGAAGTATATAGTTCTATTTTGTGGATTAGGTGATTCTCTAGAAGTTGATCATAGTACTCTTAATGTGAACAAGTCTTCCTAAATACTCGTCTTTTGGAGAAAATATGAGTTTGTGTAAGGAATCTAATAAAAGTTGAAAGTCAATATGATAAGTGATTATGTTTCCTTATGAATAAATTCCTCAATAAAAAGTAACTTAAAACAAAAATGTTGTCTATTAACTTTTCCTACTGGGGAATCGAATACCGTTTAACCCATCACAAGTTTGTGATTTTCTCGTGGTTAACTTTCTCCTAAACATGTTTTCTATCACTCTCCATCAGAACATGACCCTTTGTTTTTTCCTCCATGTCCATATTTTCATACTTGGAATCCTAGTATGGTTTAACTCGGGTGACCTCTGTACTTATCTTTCTTTATTTTAAAGTGATTGTTTTACCGACTCTTGTTCCGATGTGGGACTTTCAAGGATGTTTCCAAGCGCAATTTTAAAATTGCGAGGACGCAATTTCCAAAAGGGGGGAAGGATGTAACACCCCAGGTAACTAATGAATATGACATTTTCATATTTATCCATATTTGTGAATAAAATATTTAAATGGATTTAAAGGGGACTCTATGCTCGATGGCGTACCCAACACGCAACAACGAGTTTCTTGGGAATCTTACGTTGCACTCTAATAATAAAATAATATTATTTTAAATGGTAGTTAACATGTAGCCGTTGTAATGGTGGTAATGGATAGAAATAACTAAAATATGATTATATATGTTTTTAAATGTTTTTACATTTATCCAATAAAGGATAGAGGCTTAAAATACGGAAAGAATTCAATTTTAGGCATATATGCCCTAGTTTTCACTAAAGGTTCACTTATCGCCTTTTGATGGCGAACCGTCATTAAATATAGTTTTGTTCACTCTTATACATTCTATTGGACCAAATAAAGCTCTTCTTAAGAATAGGGGCATCAAAATTTACTTTGTGTAAATTTTTGGTATCTTTCCGATAAAGTTCATTTTTTAATGAATAGTGTAAAATGTTGTATTTTAATTCAAAACCTCTTTTTAATCTAATTTATTTATATGATTATATTATCTTTTGAATTGGTTTTAAAGTGAAATTAGAAAATATTTTTACCATTAAATCCAATAGTGGTCGTTGGAATTAATTTCACTTTGAAATCGGACTTAAACTAGTGTCAATCTTTTGATACTTATTGTTTCATAAAAATACGCTATTTGCTCTGACAGCGGGAATTAATTATTAAATTAATTAATGTGACTTATATGTTTTGAATTTTTTAAAATAGACTTCATTTTTGAATTTGTAATATCAAATATAGCTTAGGGTGAATTTTTGGTAATTTTCTGAAAAACTTCAATTTTTGATGAATAGTGAAACCACTAAGTGGTACTTATAAAGACTGATTTTCTGTTTAAATGAAATTTTTCCATCATTGTGTTTTGAATTTCAAAAATCCGACATACATGGTTGTCACTAAGAAGTAAAATGTGGGTCAATGAGATTATAATAATTTTTTGGTGAATAGTAACTTATTAAGTTCTTAATCGCGATTAGAGGTAATTAGTGTAATTTAAGGTAAAAATGATATTATAAGAATGTGAAAACACCATGACACTTGTCCTACACCTATTGGGTGAGTCATGGCCGACCAAGACAAGCCATGGGACAACTTGGGGACCCCATGGAGACACTTTGGTTGGGAAATGACATAAATAACTTTTTATTTAATGTAAAAGTAAAAATGACACAAACATGATATGTTTTACTAAAACAATTTTTAAGTGGGGTTATAAAAGTCATATTTTTTATTATAAATAGTCATTGGAAAGATAAAAATATTTCCTACATCATAGTATTTGTTTTATAATTTTTAGACATTAAATAAATTAAATTATTTATGACATAATAATGATGCAGCGATGACATCATTATTTGACGATTTAAATAAAATGGAAAGATAATGTAAAATCTATAAACTAAACATGTCAAAAACTTATTGGATGGGTGTATTTTGAACCTTTATAACCTTATACATGAATTATATCAATGTGGGACCTTTTAAAACCGAAACACATTTTCAAATAAAGTAATATTTCCTTACTTTCCAAAAGTGCCCCTCCTCTCCTCTTATAAAAGGCCCCCACCTCTACCTCTATTCACACACTCCTCAAGCCTTTGGATCGGCCAACCCCTGACCATTTACTCTCTCCACATCCCTCTCCTAATCCTAGAGGATTCCCTTTGGGCAGAAACCTTTCAAAGGAAGCCTTTAGGCTCAAATCAAAAGGAGTTACACTTTTAAAGGTAATTCATTCCCTCATGTTCATTTGTTTTATTTTGCTTCTCCAACCCCCTAAACTCTTTTTATTTATTTATTTTGTAACAAAACCAGTATCTTAAATATATTAGGATGTTTTTATAAGATTTATTCGAGGTACACTCTCACACAACTACATCAAATGGTTAAAGAACATACGGTTTCCGTGGATGGCGAAATTGTGCCTCCCGAAAGGATGATTGTTCAATACTCATTTAACACCTTCAAAGGTGGCCATTATGACGTCACTATTTTTATATATGATATATAATATGTTTATGTTTTACTTATTCTTCTTTATTTTTCATTTGTGTCTTACCTTTATGGCTTCCATTATGGGTATACGCGATATCTTCATTTTAGGAAGTGCGGACTACCGCCCCCTCAAAGTGATGTGATTCGTTAATGCCATACGTGGGACGTATAAAGGATGTATTTAATGTTATTATATATTATGTTATACTGGAATTATTATTTACCTATATATCATTATTATTTCTTTCCATTAAAGTATGAGATAGAAATGAAAGTAGCGTTCATGCGTACGTACGGCTTACCGTCTCCATGAACGGTGCATTTCATTTCTTATCCCCAAATGTAATGTACTATTATAAGTACATATATATAATGGATATATATGATGTATGATACATATAAATGATTAATATAATTCTGGAATTAAAATATACATACCTCTCATATAGTTTTAATTCCATTAATACGACATAGAAATGAAAGTAGCGCACGTACGGCTTACCGTCTCCATGAACGGTGCATTTCATTTCTTTCCTCTAAATGATTATGTGATTTTATAAATACATGTATATGCTGGATATATATGATATATATGATATCCAAATCAGGAATGTCATTTTTGGATATGAAGAACCTTTGACCACATGAACAACATGTAATTGTAAGAAGTTCACTTTCGACTTAAGAACCAAATATCGACAAAACAAACATGATTAACTTAAATGATTAAATAATATTTATAACATGGTAATAAGTGATATAAAAGGAATAATGAACTTTAAAAAGGTTCTTAAGGAAGTATAAATTAACTCAAGTTTATTATTCAGGAGATTAAAGAATGATCGAGTCAAGTCGGACCCGAGGTAAGGGATCCTACTCTTCTCTTTCTTTTTAAGTACACACTTTTATGTCATTCCTTTTAAAGCTCATCTTTCTTGTTATTGGGATGATATTTTATATTAAACTTACTGTAATTTTTATTTTCATGTGATGAGAGACCCTATTCTCTCTCATTAATCCATTTTGGAAGTTTTGAGTGGCGCCGTTAGGCTGCCGAATTTTCGTAAGAGATCTAACCTCTCTCTTTCTTTTTAAGTACTCTCCTTTATGTCACTTATTTTAAGCTCCTATTTGTAATGTTGGGGGATGTTCTTTTATATTCCTCTTGCTGTAAATTTTATTGTAATGTGATGAGATACCCTATTTAATCTCATCAATCCATATTCGGAAGTTTTATGTGGCGCCGTTAGGCTGCCGAGTTTTCGTAAGGGATTTTTCATCTCACTTTTATTCCCGTGAGATTTATGCTACATTTGCCACAAATTCCATTGAGTGGTGTATATAATGCCCATTATTCTACTCTTTGTGTAATATAATTTCGTTTATGAGTATTTACATCAATGATCTATTGTCCTTCTTTCATGGGGTGTATGTTTTGAAAGATACCCAAGTCAGTAAGGGAACCTTTCACCCTCCTCTTTTTTAAAAGACTTCTTTTGTTGGGTATTTTAATTTACATATTGTTATGTTGGGGTATGTTCTCATATATCCTTATTGATGTAAATTTTATGTGCAAGTGATGAGATACACTTTTTATCTCTCATCAACTCATTTTGATGTGACGCCGTTAGGCTGTCAAGGGAACTTTTTAACCCAATTTCGATTTCTTTGGGTTCAACATGTAGTCATTGAATATGTCATCCATTGAATATGTGTGAATGACCTTTTATTGTTTTACACTTAATATCCACTTATATTTGGTGTATTTATATTTGTCACACATATTTTTGAGATTGATTTGTCCTTAATTTAAGGATACCTTCTTTATAAGGGATTTCATCACATTTGACATTTCTATTGAGGGTTAATTGTTGTTATGCACCAATTCACTCTTATATGGTTTATATACTGTCCTTTGGAGTATTATATCATGAATCCATTTATTCTCATGATATTATAAAGTTCTGACTAAATGTTATTACTCAATTATTGTATTCAAGTGTCTCTAATTTTGGTAAAACCCCTTTAACCAAAATGTCATTTTAAATGTTTTAATTATTTGTTCTTATTAATATACATGTTTTCAAAATGGTTTTAAGGATTTATTTATATGGATATTAATGGTTTAAAATTTTAAGCTTCAAGGTGGTATGGGACACTTTGATTCAAAAATCTCTTTATTAAATGTTTTAAATGGTTTTGAAAATGGTTTTGATAAAGGATTCTATTATGATATATTGTGATGTGGAAATGTTATCATTTATATTGGTTTTATGTTTTATGATTTTATATTGGTACTTGGACATTTTAACAGGTGGTTACGTTATAAACCATATGACGGGTGGTGCCGTGAATACCAGGACGGGTGGTTACGTTATAACCTCCAATGCATTGGGTATGGAAGTCGGCCGTATGGCTATTCCATTAAGTATGTATGGAAATTGGCCGTATGGCTATTCCATTAAGTGATATGTGTGGAAGTCGACCGTATGGTTATTCCACTTAAGTATGTTTATGTCCCAAGTTACCTTTATATATGTTATGTGTTCTTTTTATGGATTTTATGGTAATCCTTTGCTTACAGAAAGGTAAGTAATGATACTTTTTTTTCAGTGAAGAGTTTTTACTACTTCATGAAGGTGAAAAGTATTACATTGATAAAGTATTCATGGTTTACTTGTTGTTTTGAAAAACTAACGGTTTCCATTCTTTTTGTATCCCTTACTGAGCTTCTTATGCTCATCCCAAGTTTTTGAAATGTTTTTCACAGGACATAGCGTGGAATAGGGTCAAGGATGGGATCAAGGGAAAGTCATGATACCTAAAACATGGAACTATACATGTTTCTTTTTAAGAGTTTTCATTTTATGGAAATTTAGTAGAAGAGACTACTTTGTAATCTTTTGAGATGTAATAGTTATGTCCTAATTCTCTAAAACTTTAAACTTGAAAAGATCCTCAATGTGAATTACTCATTTAATTCAATATTAAGTAAGGTTTAAGGCTGGGGCCTTATAAAAACACCTTAAGATAACATAAGTAATAACAATTAGAATTAAAATATCCCCCATTCATATACCTAAAATATTAACAATGGAAACCTACATGAAATTAATCCCTAAGAACAGAACAAGTAATTTTACATAAGATCATTTAATTAATATCATTTTCATTCCTTAAAATAACCCCACTTAAAACATAGGCACAATAATCATGGTTCATGTAAAAAACCTAATTTTCTACCCCATAATAAACATCATATTACCTATCATGTTTAGTTATATTAATGTCTTTGAATTAGATCACGTGGGGCCTAAACTCCCATGTATTAGTTGGTCTCCCTTGCTATGTGACATTCTGAGTTTTGTTGATACGATTGCCCTACCAAACCCAGGTGATCCTCACTAGTGACTAACTCCAATCTCTACCCAAACTATCATCCATACATTTGATACCACTCTATCATGTCCCACCACCATTGGTAACCATTTCTTAACTAGTATTGAAGATGATTGTGACCTTATAAGTACACCTCCAATAGGCCATGGGTTGGAGACAAGACTCAAGGGTATAAAACACATGAATGGGAGGAATTACCCTCATAATCCTAGGAACTTTTAGGGAAACTAAACAATAAACTCCATTATATAAAATAAAAACCAATATCCCAAAATTTATGTAAATTTCATACAATAAAAAAAACTTGAAATAAAATAAAAAGTGAAACTCCCGCAACAACTATTTCGACAACAACTCTAAGACTTGAGATAATAATATCTAGTTCGGTCACTTATTGCCTACTAAAAAATTGAAAAAATATTTATATATATGGGGGTAATAATATGAGTATAATTAGTAGGATCCTCATCAATACCTCTCATGCAAGGTGGAATAATCATAGTAATGCCTTAATTAAAAAATAGTAAAACCAACATGCACCTAAACCATGTTAACTATCACCCAACCTCATCGAGGATCATTCATCAAATATCACATTTAAGTATAATAACATAATATCAAAATGATGTATACAGAATGTACCCTAAAACCAATTTCCATTAGTTTTTCTATCCCTAAAACCCAATGACATACATCATGTAATTTAATTCATTATATATCCATATATCCATATAACTATGAACTATATCAGCACCACAACCACATTCTCACATTCCCATTACAGTAAGGTATTGTTAACATAAAGAATGTAAACCTCATATCATCCTCATAACTTGAACAACCCCACCATGTAACCATATCACAACCACATTCCCATCATAATAGGTTAGAATGAATATAAATGAAATCAACCTTGTTCCCTCCTCTTACTATGAACAACCCCCACTATGTAACCATTTCACAACCATGTTAGCCACTATATAAAAACTATAACCTTTATCCATCACAACTCATATGTATGTGTATACATTGAGCCGTCATAAATCATACTAAATTTTAAGGGAGAGTGGGGAGGAGGATGTAGGCATCCATATATTCCCTCATCAACTTGGATATTGGTAAAAACACCTGGAACCCAAAATATTTGGGTTTCTGTAAGGCTATCCAAATTAGGTGGGGTGTATACGAAATCAAAACAAAATAAAACATATATCATATCCACACACACACCCAACCTAAGGTTTTATACCAAGATAACACCACTTATACCAGCAACAATTACCACACTACCACTATCGCAGACTGACAACTACTTTCAACACTATACCATAAACTATCCCCACCATTTCACATAAGTCAACCATATAAATCATAATTAACTTTCTATTTAAACATATCATTATTATGATTATTAGAATTACCATTTACCATCCTTGTTAGATTCATCATGCCATTAATTTACCCATATTTAATGTTAATCCATTCAATAACCCACATCCTATTCAATCCATTCATTAATTTATATTTTATATTTATATTAACTTCTACCACTTATTAACCACAACCAATCTGACCATTGAACATTTCCCAACCCATAATTTTTCAATTGCATCTTATTTTCCATTATTGATTTCAATTGTTCTAACAATATTCTATGCCACTGATAAACCACATCGCAACACTACAATAAGCACAAAACCATTTCCTTTCTAAAAAACCATCCATGCCACCACTATCAAACCACTCCACATCCTCCCAATTAGCCCAAAACACTAACAAAAAAACCTATAGTCACAAAAAGAGAGACTCCAAATTCAATAGTGAGTAAGAAATCATAACAACAATTCACTTTGAATGGATTATTATGAATTATTCTTTCACATCAAATCAGTATTCCATGTTTGAACATCATCACCAACAAATTTATTTTTCCACACAACCAATTTATTACCAAATTTTTGCAATTTAGCCAATTACAAGGGTGGAAATCTTATCAATGGTAGCTTATGATGTTATCATAACAACACACATCAATCAATCATATTTTAAATTATTATAAACACAAAAAATATAGTCAAACATGTCAAACAACATCATTTAGGCATGTTTCCATATCCATTAAACCGTTTATTCATAAACAAGACCACCAATAATTCAAACTTCCCACCATCTCCATTTTATTACCATCATTAAGTGATTAAACCATTATTCAATTTTATTCTAATAGATCAATCCTATTAATAAATATATATCACAATATCAAGAAAAAAACTCAATAACAAAGCTAAATAATTATAAATCATAAGATATATCAAGAAATCATATAAAAACATATAAATAACCCTCTCAGTTTCAATTTATTTAGATCTGGTTGATTATATTTAATTAGGTTAATCCATACTATCTACATTAAGAATGAAACAATATGGTAAATCTTAAATTGCACATAAATATAAAAGATAATCCTAAAATCCTCTACCTCAATCAAATCTTTATAATCACTGTGTAGAATCATGGAGAAACACCTATCAAACACCACCTAATAGAAAAGGATCAAATACAAGGCCTATGATTAACCATACCCAATTTAATTTACAACATAACAACACCCAAAATTATTATCACTATTATAACAACCTATCTAAGAAGGAAGGATAGGTAGAAAACCAAGAAGAAATAAGATAAACTCACCTTAAATCAAAAATTGGTTAATCTCTTAATTCTAAGGTAAAAAATAATCAAAAGGGAACTCAAAGGTCTCCGATTATGTACCTATGGTCACCTAGTATTATAGGTAAGTTGGGAAATAAGAAAGGATTCAAGAAAAGGATTAAATTTATACTAAAATTGGAATTTCTTAGTATCATTGTGTGACTAGTCATAGTCACATCGCAATGGGTCTAAATCTAGAACAAATTTGAAAATCAAGACATGATCCCCCTTATATTCCCTCATAATCTCATGGTTAAAACTTCCTTAACTATATACATACAATGAACAACATAACACAATAATATCACTACAGTGTAATGATAAAAAAAATGTAGAACCAAAAAATTAGCTACTCATGGCTTCCCACCATGGCAGCTGTGGGAACACAACGATGACCACTTACAGAAGATAAAAAACTCCCCAAGACTCTTTAATATATTACTAAAGCTTCTGATGATGTAAAGGAATCATAACAAGGGTGAAATAAGACCTCATGACTCTTATATATCATCATTTACACTTCCATGAAAAAGTAATATATAAAGGTTACATGTGGTGTGACCCTTACATATCATCACCTAACCCTTATATAAGAATAACCAGAGATCCACCACACCATGAATAACACTCCTCACACTATAATCAGGATTCTAACTTGATATAGTGTGACACCAAACTATCATAGTTTACATTGAATTTCACAAAAAAAGAACAATGTCATGAATCAAACCTTTCCAATGAAACACACCAGACTATAAAACTTCCCTCTCTTCCGAACAACCCTTAAAAGTACAAAACATATGGCTAAACCAAGATACTTCCATTCTAGCTAAAATCCTAGCTTTAACTCCACCTTCCTCCCCCCAGACTTTACCTGACACATCTAACACCCACAAATCACAAAGTAATATTCCATAATGGTTAGGTTTGTTAAAATGTTGAGAAATATACCACCATATAAAACATGATATAATTATAAAACATGGTAAAGAGTATGATACTTATAAAATATATATTACTCAAGCAATTCATGATGACTAAAAATCATAAAAAATTGGTCAAATGATCCCCTATGACAAGACTACCCACAAAAGTCATATTATCTTAATGGATCCTATGATAAGGATACCCACCAAAGTCACAATATCATAATCATTCCATATAATACATAATTTTAAGACCACCTATCTCTAACAAGTCTAGTAATCATTTAAATACATATATTAGAACATAACAAAAATCATTTTTAACATGTACCACATATCAAAATTATCCCTTGAGTAAGAGTTGTGGGGGTCAATATTGTAAGTCCGTTATCAAAGGACGATAATGGTATATAGATGAACACCATTCAATTAAAATATGAAATTATAAAACATTCAATTTGTGGAGTATATGATAATAGTAATTTCATAAGTAAATCTTATTACAAAAGGATCTTACGAAAGAGTTATCAATGTATCAATCAAATTCATCTTTATAAAAGGGGAATCTAAGGTCAATGATCCAATGATACCCCGGTAGAGAATGAAAAGGACACTTGGTATTTCCTTGAAAATACACAAATGATAAGTGACCCCTTATGATGTTGGTGACATTGGCGACCCTAATGATTTAGACGACACAAATGTCCTTGATGGGACTTACATCAAGGATGATGCCAACAACATCGATGATGATCACAATTATAATGATACTGGTGTTGAAAATACCTTTTCACAAATAGTATTTGGCATCCCACCATAAGGATATGAAAAGGTTTCAATGAGAATGGTTATTATTATAAATTGAGTATATATAATGAGAATTGGTAACACATAGACATAGTAAATCAAGTGGAAAATACTACAATGGATATACATTGATACTTGAATAGGGAATTAAACTTGGAAATATTACTACAAAGTAACTTAAAATATGGAATATAGATGTAGTAAATGAATCCTTACCTTTATACATTTCTATTCTTTAGAAAAAACCTTTGGAACCCTAAACTTCTCCAAAATAGAGTGAGAAGTTAATAAAAGAGAAAATAAGGGAGAAGTGAAGGTGATAACCATATTTGAAGATAAAATAATGTGATGAAGTGATGGGTATTTATAGGTGAATAGGGGTGAGATTTTTGAATAAAAAATTGAATAAAAATGAATTAAAAGTTAAATAAAAAATAATTTATGCCCATGCCTCACAATAATTATTACTTATATGGATATGGATAGTTGTTTACACATTTAGGACCAAAATTATCTTACACCATATTTTTAATCATGTATTATTTTTTACTTATATATTAGTCTTATAGTAACATATACCATATTTTACTATTCCCCTATGTATTTTACTATTTTTGAAAAATATCAAAAATTTAATCTTATCTAATTTTGAAATACTAAATCAAAATTTTCAATTAATTATATGAAAACTATTATAAAAAAATGAAAAATATAATTATTAAATAAAAATATATGTATATTTGAAAATGGTTCTTTTAGTTTGGGATATTTTATTAAACCATTTTAAAAAGTAACTAATATTTTGAAATATTTTCATGAAATTTTATTTTATTAATAGATTTATAATTATTATCAATTAATATTAAATACACTATTATTAATGTTTAACATGAATTTTAATGGACACATGTGGGTCACACTTAAAAATTACCTAACGATCATAATACTATTCCAATAGTCATGTTACTATTCTAATGATCATATTTCCAATAACTACAATACCCATACAATATTATTACTACCTAATTACTTTCTTATAAATTCTCTCGTATTACACTCTAAAAAATATCTTTTATTTCATAAATTTTATAAAAATATATTAGAAGAATACCTATTTTATTTCTAGTGTTTTCATTTGGAGCTACCATGGTTCTTTTAGCTATGATATTTACAAAATATTACACGGGAAAATATTTTCAACTTAGTCATAAAATTTTTCTATATTTATTACCTAATTTTATTTTTTTTGTTATATGAAATGTATATGTCCTTTTTTGGTAATAGTATATTATGAATCAATAAAATATGGTTCATTTGATAGTGTTTTACATTGTAATTGACGTATCCCAAAATTTTCTCTTATTAATTTGTGGAAATAAAAATGAAAATGTATAAGCTCAAACTATACTAGCTAATTTTAAAACATAGTAGAGTGGTGATCGTGGTTGATCCACAAATAATGGTGTAAAAATAACTTAAAATATTTAAAAAAAACTTAAATTACAGAAACAAAAGATTGAATTTGTTGGTTTTGGATTGACAAAGATTAATTTATTAAAAAATATAAATCCAGTTTCATTACCCTAGTGAAGTAAAAAATTCATGGTAATTAGAGTGATGTGGGAATTGGATCTAAGTGATCCTCCTCTCAGAGTACTCACACTCTAAACTAATAATTACCCTTTCCCCTATTAGTTAATTGGTTTAAGTAATTAGTTAGGTACCCAAAACCATGTTTAAACATATCAATTTCAATCCATACATTGATTGTGTTATGGAAGATATGAATAGTAAATATATTTAAATAAGAAATGTTTTTGCAGACTATAATGATCATGTGAGTAAGAGATGAATAATATTGGAAAATTAAAATGAATATAAAAACAAAATTTCATTACCATACATGACTCCCTTCACTTGGTACAATACCCTATCAATAAATGCTTCATAAAAAATAGTTTACCCCCTCATTCTAGTCATGAGGGTATGGAAAATAGAAAATAACCTATGGTAGTAGGATCACTCCACAACAGTAGTAGCAGTGTTCATATCTATTCTTCCTCCTAGGGTCTAGTTAAAGTTCCCCATATAGCTACCTCATATTTTTATTAAAGAATTAATCCTTTATATGCTATTAAAAATTTGGATTCTTCTTATTTTTTTAAAATTTATCCCTCCCTTAGTTTGAGTAACACTCATTATCTATTAATGAGAGAGGGTCTGTTGACTAAGTCATCCTATGTATACATATCTTTGAATTCAATCAACTACCTCATCTTATTCTATTTGTTTGGTGGGAGTGATTTGACTCCTTCGTAGTTAGTAAGGACCCACACACACATGGTGTTTTCTACTAACTCCATGAAGCTTAGAAATAGTATGTTGAAAGCCTATTGAGTTCAGGTATTTGAAAAATGCAGATAACTGACCCCTATGATGTGGGAGGTAATATTGTAGTGTAATCCATTTTATTGGTTTCATGGACATTCATGGACACAATTCAGTGGTATTTTGAAAAAAAAGTCGGAGTTCCATCCAACCCGATACCCAATCCGGTCCATGGCATAGCCCAAAGGGCATTCCCAATCCCCACAAGCCAGAAACTAGTTCATGGGTATCAAAAATACATCATGGGAATGGTTTCACCCATTTATACAACCATAAACAACCAAAAATAACCAATAGAAATAAACAACACAATGATAAATAAATAAATCCAAAAAAGTCATAAAAACTTTTATATTCAATGTTTACAACATTTTAAAAAAACTAAAAGGGGATATAAAAAAAGGGAACAAGGAACTATCCAAAAACCACCACTCAACAAGAGGATAATCATCCTCAATTCACCACCACAACACCTACAAGGTAAAACCACTTGCATCCCAAACCACGATCTCTAAATATATTTCCTTTACCAGTGTCAAACATAACCTAGTCTACATACACCAAAGGTGTAAGTAGGGTGTGAGCCAAAGCCTAATAGGTTTCCACCCATCAATGAGATTTCATTCTATAAACATTGTGAGACAATTTACATGCAATTTTTATCAAATAATGACTAGATACATTTTTATATAAATAATTTTAAAGGAAAATTTTTAAAGGAAAACATTTTATAGGAAAACACAATTTATCTTAAAAAAAGTATACTCAAGTTCCACCATATGATGACAGATGGTACCACATCACAAGAGTGCACTAAGTCATGGAAAACCCCATAGGCTCTAGCTAATATTGGGATGTTGGGGACATTGTATCTCAGTGAAACATGGTATAGTAACCACACTAATAGTGTTCCCATGCACGACCCACTAGAGAGGATCATTATCCAAAATTCTAGTGGTCTCCAATCATCATCAAGTATTTAGTTAGTGTTGTAATCATAAATCCCACTAGAAAGAACTGATACGTGGCCCTACCAATATAACTAGTATACTAGTATTATTTCACCCACCTAGAAACCTAGGATTCCATTTGTTCTCCATTTTCATTCCTCATATTACACACAATTTCACTTGAACACAAGCAGAAGCCTATTAACATAACACACATAATTAACCATCATTTACATAACCCAAAAACATCATTTGAAACCAAAAACACACCAAAAACACTTTAAAACACGTTTCACACCACTTGAAAAACCTATTAAACATCTTACATAATTTATAAAACACATTCAAGATTCCCAATAAGGGTTCACACTTGAAACACACCTAATTTTCTTTCTAAAAACCATGTTTAATCCATATTCATATCAAAACCCTTCCAAAACACCTTTCAAACTACACACATAAACCATAGAACATAATTAAATACTCAATAAAGTATATAAAAACCATCAAATAATGTTTAATCATGGAACCACCTACCTCAAATGAATAAAATTTCAGAATCTTATGGAAACCAACAACCACGTGCCAAGTGAACCCTAATGAGGAAATATAGAACCTTAAACATTAATATTAATCCTTGAGAATCAAGATTAAACCCTAAATAGGTCACCCATCCTATTGAAGATATGAAACCCTAAAGAAAGAAGAATAAAACCCTAGAATAGAGGTAGAAACCAATAAATGAGGGACTTACTTGAAGAATGTGGGGAAACCACACCAAATCTACTAAGAAAATGAAGACCCAAGGGAGGAAGAGGGCTGAGTGGAGATGCCTAGGGTGAACAATTCCAAGGGGGGATTTTTGGGATTTAAGGTTAAAAATTGGGGAGAGAGAAAACATAAAAATCCAATTTTAATGTCCCAGACATGTCGCACAATTTTCCTGCATGGTTTCCAAACCATGTGGAAACCATTCACCCCTATCTTTTTAAGAAATTAATGACTCATGGTTAGCCTAAATGGTTCAAAAACCACATTCTAATCATGCGATAAGACTCTATCCAAAAACACCACTTTCATTCATGGTTACCTGGGAAAGAGTGCACGGTTTTCCAAGCTGTGCGCTAACCGTGCGCCACCTACTATTTACCCAAATTTTCTCATTTTACTCTAAAAACTAAAAGAAAACCCATATGAAAAAATATATAACAAAATTAAATAGAAAAATACCTCAAAATGAAATCACATATGTGACTATTCTTCTCACCATGAAAGCTATCCGTCCCTAGAAAGTCAAATCGAAGCTTGATCAGAGAATATAAAAGTGGGTATTATACCTCAATCCAAGAATTCTACTACCAAGTCTCATGAAAATAATTTACATGTTTACAAAGGACCCAGAATAGCAGAATAGACTTCCCATGATGCACTTTATCTTGGGAATATATAATATGCGCTGGCAGCTCAAACATAGACAAATCGGGATCCAAATCCAATTATTCCCAATTCAACATATGAGACGGATCTTGGTTATACCTTTTTATATGAGAGACATGAAATAGATCATGAATTTAGGTCAAATGATAAGGAAAATCCAATCTATATTCCACCTTACCAATTCTCTCTATAATCTCAAAAGGTCTGACATACCTCGGTGTTATCTTCCCTTGAATAACCAAATGACGATGACCCAAGCGAGGTGCCACCATCAGGAACACCCAGTCACCCATAGAAAACTCCAAGTCTTGACACCTTTTATTGGAATAAGATTTTTGATGACTTTAAGCTATAAAAAAATACTACCAAATCAACTTGAATTTATCAGAAGTCTCTTTCTGAAGGCTCAGTCCCAACAATGAGGTCACACCCACCTCATCCTAATATAAGGGGGAATGAAATGACCAACCATAAAGAACTTCAAAAGGATCCATTAAAATAGAGGATTGGTAACTATTGTTTTATGATAACTCAACCAATCTCAGATGGCTATCCCATGATCC
Source organism: Viscum album (assembly GCA_963277665.1). Classification (NCBI taxonomy): domain Eukaryota; kingdom Viridiplantae; phylum Streptophyta; class Magnoliopsida; order Santalales; family Viscaceae; genus Viscum; species Viscum album. Next base: position 654,727,338 of record OY728159.1, read on the forward strand.
ATTGAAATCCAACACACATGCCCAGAGCATTTCTTATAAAATTGGATTCACCCATTCCATATGACCATACATTTGAGGATGTTATTCCATGCTCAATTTGACCTATAACTCCATTTACTTCTTACAGTATTACAAAAACCACAATGTAAAATGGGGGTCCCTATCTAAAATAATTTTTGATGGCACACCCTGAATCCTCACAACCTCCTAAATATACCAGTGGCCCAACTCGTACACCTTCGCTAATTCTTTAATTTGAATAAAGTTGGATGATTTGATCAAATGATTGATCACTACCCATATATAATTCCTACCCCAGGTTGTTTGGGGTAATCCAATAATGAATCCCATAGAAATCTCATCCCACTTCTATGTAGGAATGGGTAGTAGTTGAAGAAAATCTAAGGGCCTTTGGTGATCTTCTTTCACCTACTGACATGTATGAAACCGTGATACAAAATAAGCCACATCCCACCTCATATATAGCCACCAGAACTGCCGACGCACATCATAGTACATCTTGGTAGCACTGGGATGAACGAACTGTTGGGACTGGTGACTATCCTACAACACCACACTCCTCATAGAAAACATCACCACAAAGTGACCCTTGTAACACAAAAATCCCTTGGGAGATAATGAAAAGTTACAAGGTGTCTCCCCACTATGAATAAATTGCGTAGACTACTGACACAACTCATCACCAGGATGCTCCTACTGAATCAATTTTATAGTAGAGGGTGTCAATTGAACACTAGCCAAGAACACAACTCCAATGTTCTCCTTGGTATCCAAGTGCAGCTGAGTAAAAATACCCATCAATGTTTATTCATCACTAGACTTCCTCAAAGCTTACACTAGAACTTTTTTTCTTAAATCATCTTCCACAACATTCCCTTTTCCTGGGGTATACACAATATTAAAATCAAACCCCTGAAGGTACTCAACCCAATGGAGCTGCCTCAGATTCAGATATTTTTGAGAGAATATGTAGGCCAAAATCTTATGGTCATAATAAACCACAAAATTCTCCCAAAAAAGATTGTGGCATCATGTTTTCAAAGCATGAATCACTATTACTAACTCCAAGTCATGGGTGGGGTAATTACTCTAATGTGGTTGGATTTGGATGGATACATACACCACCAAATGATTATTATAAATCAACATATACCCAAGACCTATACCTGAGGTGTCATAAAAAACCACATAAACCATCCTAGATTCTGTCTAGATCAAAACATGGGTTGTGGTCAACCACTACAAGCTGCTCAAAGGATGCTTGACATTCTGGGATCCATTCAAACTTTACCCCTTTTTAGGTAAGTACCTACATGGATGAAGTAATCCAACAAAATTATAGAATTATTTCTCTTGATGGGTACCTTGATCAACTTTTAGTAATCAATACACAAATGAAGAGATCCATTGGACCTTTTTTTGAAAACAGAACTGGGGCGATATAAGGAGAGACACTTGGGTGAATGAATCCTTTGGACTCCAAATTTTATGGATATAAATTTAATTCCCTCAAATCATTGGGTGAAATACAATACGAGGGAAGAGATATCAGTTGTGTTCCTGAAGCCAAATATGTAGAGTACTCCAAAACCTACTTCAGAGGCAAACTTGAAAAGTAATCTAAAAACACCTTGGGGAACTTATCTAATACAGAAGGTAATCCACCATTAGGAACACCATCATCTTCTTCCAATGTGAGTGATGATAACTAAAAATAGAGACTGCCTAACTTAGTAAGTCTAGGTCCATCATGCCTCAACTGAGGATCCCATTCACCATGAAAAACTTGGGTACTTCCGTCAGGTGCCACAAATATCACTCACCACTTATAACAATCGATGTGTTATTGAAAGTGCACCATCCAATCAATACCAAGAATTACATCAAATAATTCCATCTCCAAAACCTGGAAATCCCATTTTAGATAGACCCCTAACATGGTGAGTGCACATGTCAGGCACCTAAGGTCCTACTATTGCTTCTTACCAAGAGACATTACTAACTCCACCACATATGGAATAAAATCAGTTGAAAAATTCAACACACACACACAATGGGAAGTGATAATAAACTGAATCACCAATATACAAGAGAACAATATATAAAAATCATTTAATTAGAATGGTACCTCGAACTGTTGAAGACGTTGCATTTGGTTCCACTGGTGCTTGGTCCACAACATGGAGATGTCTATTATCTGCCTGAGTCTGAGCATGACCACTGACCTTTAACTAAACTCTGGGATGACACTGATTGGAAGATAATCTAGTCCTACCACCATGATCTCCAAACTTAGATTCCACCATCCTGGTTGGATCTGACTGGACTGACATTCCTCTGGAATCCACAGATCCTACACCACTCTGATAAGGGAATGCCACTTTGAAAAAATATTGCAAGTGTCCCATAGATACACATTATTGAAAAGGTTTGGGAGGATATGCACATTCATGTCATATGTTCCCTTCCTCTCCATATTGGTGTCACACAACAGACCCTGCATTAGGAGCCATAGACGAAGGCTGATAGGAAGGATGGCCCGAACTACCACTTCCCTTCTTCCTTTACTCACCTCGCTTCCTCTTATTTTTTGACAAGCTACCACTACCCACAACTGAAACTGATTCCGTAACACCTAAAGATTTCATGGTAGGTTTCCTTTTAAATAATTCAATAGTGTGCACTACACGCAACATCAAGTTCGAGTGCACCATGACCTTTCAAACTAGCCGTTTAAAAATAGTTATGAATAGTATTAACCAAATTATGAAATTTAACAATTTAACCTTTAAAAATAGACTTCATTTTTGAATTCAAAATATCAAAATTATATTAGGGGTGGAATTTTGGTAATTTTATGAAAAGTTTTAAATTTTGATAAATAGTGAAAAATACAGCATTGTTGTTAAAAACTGCCTTTTTCATTTAAATAATTATTTTACCGTAGATTGATTTTAAAGTCAAAATAGATAAATAATACATATATTAATCCAATGTATTTCATTGGAATCATTATATAATAGAATTATATATAAAAGCTTATTAAACTTTTGAATGTCTCTTTTACCTACCTTATAACCGCATCTACGAGATTTGCATTAAATGTAATTTTACCACTTCTGTGAATTAAATTTCAAAAATAGAAATACATGGTAGTAATCCATATGAAAAATCTCTTATAATAAGATCAAAATATTTTTTTTTGAATAGTAACTTTTGGATTTTATTTATCACGATTAAAGGTAAATAGGGTAATTAAAGGTAAAATTAATATTATAATAATATAATATTACCCTAAAACTTGTCCTAATTTCATTGGATAAGTATATTTAGACCAAAATAAACCTTATGTATTGAATATTATTCTTTTTAAGCCACTTGGAATATATTAATACATTTATTATATTTTATTTAAAGAAGATTTAAAAATGTCTTTCTCAAATTTAAATAATTATTTTATTTTTAATATGAGGAAATATAAGTGATATGGAAGACTATAAATAGTATTTAGAATGATAAAATTATTATCTACATAATGAAAATTTATTTATAATTTTAGGAAATAAATAATTGAATTAAACGATGACACAATAATGATGCAGTAATTGAATTATTAAAGAAAGAATCATTTAAATGATATTAAAAATATTAAAATAAATATAATTTGTCTTAATTAATGACATCCAATAATTTTATACATAACATAGACATGTTATTGAAATATTAGAATTATTTTTTTGAAGTTATCATGTTGGTTTGATATTTTTAAAAATGAAAATTTTGAATACTATCAAAATTGACATAAATGATACTTTAAAATAAATAATATTTCATTAAATTTTATAAAATTCATAAAGATATATGGTTCTAGAAAATAACTATTATATTGTTAAATATGTCATAAATGATTTAATGAGGGTTTTTTGGCATTTTATAGTAACTATATTAACCCTATAGTGTAAAAATACAAGAAGACATGGTAAGAGTTAAACTGTTTAACTAAGGGTTAAATCCAAAATAAAAGGTTAATTCTATGACCTAAACTTGTCTAAAAATCATTTAATTAGAGTATTTATACCCATACCCATATTATCCTTGAAATAAATCACTTTGGAGCTATTTGAAACTGAAACTCAATTTATTATAAATTAACATTTTAAGATCTTTCAAAAGTGCCCCTCACCTCTCTTATAAAAGGGAACTTCTCCTTATCTTATAATTATGGGAAAACCATATTAATACTTTTATCCATACTATTAATAACAATATCACCATGAATTATTACGCACAACTTATCGTCTCCACACTGTGGTGTAATTTTTTATTCAACACTACATTATTTGGATGGGTATAATGATGAGTAAATGGATGAAAATAATAAATATAACCTGATAATGATTATTCATAATTAATATACCATACAATTTCATACCATTTAACTATTAAGAGAATGATACTATCGCTCGTGCGTATGTATGACCTACCGTATCCACTACATGATGAGATTCATTCTCCACATTAACCATTCAAGAATGATTATAAAATTTATACGATGAGTAAAAATAATAATTATGAACTTAATATAATTATTTATATGAATAAAATACATCATATTCATAACAAAAATGACTTACACAACAAAATATCCATAGAAAAACAAATCATTTAACACCCAAAACCATAGTAATATTGAAATATTATTAACAAAATGATATAAGAGGATCATATATAATATCATAAATATGGATATGGTCTTGGTATAATTTAATAACATGTTTTAACCATTATATAGGAGGATAAATCACCCTATACTAAAGAAAAGTATATGGTAAGGGTTAATTTCTCAATCTCTTTATTATTCGAGATTGTTTATACGTAAGTATCTACTGGGAAATATTTATCATCCATATCTATGTTTCTTAAAATATTTTTCAAAATATCGTTGAAAATTATTTAAAGTCATTTTTACCCATGTTTGACTCTTTATAAATGGGTTTAAAGGAATCTTTCCATCGTTTCCCAAATGAGTTACTTTATGACCTTTTCAACAAATTAAATAAAAAAATGTTTTTTTAACTTATACGGCACGAGTGACTATTTTCCTCTATTACGACACCTTAAAATTTTGAGGATTTCGTTATAATATTATAAAGTTATTTTCAAAATATTTTTTTCTTTTATAATCTAATGTCTTAAATAATTTTAAAGTAAAAATAGATATTTTTATCAAAGAGTTTTAATGAATTTATTAGATTATTTTCATCTATGTCAGCATCCTTTGTTAGATTTTACTCTTGATTGAGGTAGATTTATTATGATACAAAATTCCATATTGTATTGAAGTTTTTATGATATGTTTGACTGTTGATGTGATATTTTAGACCATTCACGGTTCATGGTTAAATTATTAACATTTCGTATGCTAGTTTTAATACGAATGTTTATGTTATGTTTAACCCTTTTCATGTGAGGAATGCATTGGACTTAGTAAGTGACGGGAGGGGAACATTATAGCCCCTAGATGCATTGTTATGTCTTATGAGGTAAATTTTTGTCGTAGAACAAGGCCTATATGGTATGGTAATGGTCTTGGAATGAGGCCTTGACGGTATGGTTATGATGTCCGACATTATAAATTTCCTTGTTATGAGATTAATTATTGATATTGCATGTGATTATTTGACTATTAGAATATCCATGTGAAATTTAAATGACATTATTTGATTTATTCTTTCCATATTATGTATAATATTATGTTTAAGAGGCATGTATTTCAGTTTTATACCATTATTTAAAAGTTTATGTTTATTTATGATAGCCTCCATTATAATGTTTATCCTTACTGAGCATCTGAGATCAACCCTTTCTTATGTTTCATTTTTATCCAGGATGTGAAGAAATATATTATGACTGAACTGTAGGGATATTCTAAGGGATATGTGTTTGTTCAAAGAAGAAACTATGTAATTTTTTATTTCATGATGTAATGTAAAACTTATGTTTGTATCTAGTTTTTCCAAGGATACTAAACTGATCAGTCCTTTGAGATTTGATTTTCTTTTGATAATGAAAAAAGTAATAAAATAATGCATTATCTCTGGGGAATTGGGGTCGGGGGAATTATAGTTGGTATCAAAGGAATATTTAGTACACAAATTTGAAACTAGATTTAGAAAAACTTTGATTAGGGAACATTACCCTAAGATAAACTTTGAGGACAAGTATAAAGGAACATCATAAAATTTTGGGTAATGTAGAGATTATGTGGATAATCCTAGAAAATAAATCCCTATCTGGATACTACAATTGTATATGGTTCTGGAAGAGATGTACCTAGGGGTGATAACTCTAACAAGGTGTTCCGGGCTTGACTTGGGGTAACCTAGTACACAACAACAAGCCACACTATGCACCTGGTTTGACACTCCCATGGTATATGATTAGGATAATTCATATTTTCATTACAAACCATTATGAAGGATTTATGATTAAATATGTCCTCAAAGAAACCATGTTTATGATTATGGATTAGATATGCATAGATTTTTTAATTTATGTTAAATATTTTACTAGTTTGGAATTATTCATTATGATTCATAACCTAATCTAGTGTATACCATTTTTTAGAAATGATGCCTAGTGGAAGAAATAGAAATCGTATCAATGCACGTAATCCATGTAGATATTTCACTCATACGTAAGATAATTATAGTGGAACTAGTGATACAACTTGTGCTGAATAGCTTATAACCATACTGGGATAGCTGGTTCAGGTTATGAATAATAACCTTACCCATATAGAGCACCCTGATCCACAATGTAGAGGATCAATGTTAGACTACTTCATGAGGAAAAAAACTCTAAAATTAAATGGGATTGAAAATCTATTTATAAATGATCAATGGATAAGTTCCTTAGAGAAAATAATTCATGCTTTGGGGAGTAATGAAAGAGAAAAAGTTGTCATGGAAGTTTAGCATCTCTCAGGAGATACAGATCAATGATGGTCATTAATTCAAAATATTAAGGAAGATGAAGAAGTATAAAATATGTAATAGAAGGAGTTTAATTAAATTTTCTTATAAAAATACTTTCTTCATGAACAATGAGATGATATGGAAAGGAAATTTCTGAGTCTAAGGAAAAAAGGATGAGAATTTTGGAAAGTATGAGGCTAACTTCAGAAGGTTAGCAAGGCATGCTGCGAACTACATACGTAACCCAAGAAGTAATATTGATCAATTCTTTGATGGGTTAAAACTATTCATATAATAGGAATTGGTCTCAAAATGTTTCTCATCGTACAAAGATATAGTCTCATGTGCTATCAAGATGAAAAATTAATTCTCCAGGTCTTATGATTTTAAAGTAAAGAAAGAGAATAAGAGGGTTGCTGAACACTCTGAAAAAAGAAATAATGGGAAGAAGGTCTGACATTCCACCCTATAATAATTGTGGTAAGAAACACCCCGATACTTGCCTAAAAGGAATGGGAGTTTGCTACAGGTGTGGATAAAAATTCTACCAAGCTTGTGATTTCAAGGGGAAGAAAGAAGCTACCAATATTCAATGATACAATTGTAAATAGATTGGACATTATGAAAAATATTTTACTATGTGTCATGGAAATTTTCCCCAAAAAAGACAAAGGGAGAAAGGCCAATCTTATGAGATCACAACTGCTGAGGTTGAAGTTCCAAATGACATGGTGGTAGGTACTATAATCATCTCCTCAAATTTATCCAAAGAAATATTTGATTTTGGAACCTCTAATTCCATTAAATATTCCCAATTTTCTTTAAAAATTTGATATATCCAATTCACTTTAACAATGGAGTTGTCAGTAAAAAAACCCTAAGGAAAGTCTCATTGCAAATAATATATGTTAGGAAGTTCCCATTATGGAATATAAACATGATTTATCTGCTGACTTTATCATCATACCTATAATCGACTTTGATATAATACTCAACATGGATTTATTATCAAAATATGATGAAAATATTTATTGCAAGAAGAAGGAAGTTGTGATTTGTGAGGATGATATAGAATCTACTACCTTTAGAGTAGAAATTGCATCATATTATTCTTATCTAGATCCACCCCAGTAGCTCTTCTAAATGAAATTATAGGGGAGGAAGAGAAAACATCATCCATTGGTGAAGAAAGAAATATTTGAATTGAGGATGTGCCTATTATACAAGAATAGATTGACTTATTTACAGAGGATTTACCTGGAAATCCTCCAAAGCGGGAAGTTAAGTTTACTATTGATTTAATCCCTGATGCAAGGCCAATATCAAAAAATCCCCACAAATGGATATAGTGGAATTAGTAGAGCTAAAGAAACAACCAGAGGAGTTGAGTAATAAGGTATTTATACTCCCTATTGTTTCTCCATGGGGAACCCCGGTTCTTTTTGTTAAGAATAAAGACAAATATATGAGGCTATGCATTGACTATAAGAAATCAATGTTATTATAACAAAGAACAAGTATCCTCTTCTTTTCATTTATGATTTGTTTGATAAACTTCATAGAGCTAAATATTTTTCAAATATTGGCCTTCATTCTGGATATCATAAATTGTATGTAAAGAAGGAATATATTCTAAAGATAGAATTCTGAATAAGGTATGGTCATTACGAATTTACAGTAATTCCATTTGGATTGACTAATTCACCCTATGTTTTCATGGATCTAATGAAAAGTATGTCCAAGGAAAATCTTGATGATTTTTTGTAGTATTTATTGATGATATCTTGGTATACTCCAAAAGCTATGAAGACCATGAGAACCACTATGGATTGTTCTGAATAATCTTAGAAGAAATTAATTATATAGTAAATTTAGCAAGTGTGAATTATGGATTTAGGAAATTTCTTTTCTTGGCTGTATTTTCTCAAAGGATGGAATCTATATTGATCCTTCAAAGACAAAGGCAATCCAAGAATGTCTAGAACTGAGGATCATAACTGAGGTACACATTTTTATTGGTTTCTAAAGTTAATATTGGAATTTTTTTCAGAATTTTTCCCAATTGGCTAACTCATTAAACAAGATCACACATAAAGGGGTTAAATTCATTTGGAAAAAAGAGTGTGAAGAATGTTTTGAATAATTGAAGGGAATATTTGTCAATGATTATATCTTAAATTTACCTTCTAGAAATGATGGTTTTGTGATTTATAATGATGCATCAAGGAAAGGACTTGGTTCCGTCCTTATGTAGAATAATAGGGTTATTTATTATGAATTAATGCAATTAAAAATTAATGAACAAAACTATTAAATTAATGATCTTAAGTTAGATACAATAATATTTTCCCTGAAGATATGGAGACACTATATCTATAGTGAATGATGTGAGATATATACTGATCACAAGAGTTTGAAATATATTTTCTCACATAAATAACTCAAAATGAGACAAAGGACATGGATTGATCTACTAAAGGATTATGATTGCATAATACACTACCATCCAAGGAAGGAAAATAAGTTGGAAAATGCTTTAATTATAAAGGACCATGGATTTCTAAACAAGATGAGAGTTTAAAGGGGTCCTATATTCATGGATCTAGTAAATATGTATAAGGGTATTATCACAGAAGGTGAAACATCACTACATTTTTAAATGGTTTCAAAACCATATTTATTAGAAATTATAAAAAGTTTTTAGACTGACGATGAGAAGTTTCAAAAGAAAATTAAATTTTTGAATGATGGGAGATTGATTGACTTCATATATGAATATGGAATTTTGAAATTTGGGAAGAGGCTTTTTGTTCTTCCTATACCTAAGCTAAAAAGGGAATTATCGGATGATTCTAATAGCTCCAATTTCTCTATACACCCTGGTATCACTAATATATATAAATATATAAAAGAATATTTTTGGTGGGACAATATGAAGAGGGAGATTGCTGATTATGTGTCAGGATTTTTGGTTTTTCGATATGTGAAGGTTGGAAGAAAACCTCCTAGTGGTGTCATGAAACCTCTTCCTATACCTGCATGGAAATGAGATTATATTATGATGGAATTTTTCATGAGGCTAAAAAATACTCCTAGAAGGAATGATGCGATATGGGTTATTGTTGATCATCTTACCGAATCAGTACATTTTCTTACTATAAGAGAAAATTTACCACTTGAACATTTTTCAAGACTATATATTAATGAAGTTATAAGACTTCATGGTGCACCCCTATCAATTGTTTCTTATCATGATCCCCATTTTACATTATAATTCTAGAAAAGTCTTGAGAAGGACATAGATACTAAGCTTAATTTGAGAATATCATACCACCATCAAACTAATGGATAATCCAAAAGGACTATTAAAACTTTAGAAGACATGTTTAGATCTTTCTCACTTGACTTTCAAGGTATGTGGGATCAATATTTACCTATAGCAGAATTTTCCTATAATAATAGCTTCCATTCAAGTATACAGATGGCCCCATATTAAGAATTATATAGAAAGAGATGTCATACACCAACTTGTTGGGATGATGTTGGATAAGGAAAACTTGTAGGCCCAAAACTTGTTGAGGAAACAACAGAAATGGTGAACATTATCCAAACCCACATCAAAATAGTTCAAAGTAGGCAAAATATCTATACTGATAACTGAAGGAAGGATTTATAATTCAAAGAAGGTGATCATGTTTTATTGAAGGTATCTTCATGTAAGGGTGTTAAAAATTAGATAAGAAGGGTAAATTAAATCCAAGGTACATCTGACCTTTTGAAAATACGGAATGTATTGGAGCTGTAGCTTACCGTTTGGAAATGTCTTTAAGTCTCTCTAAAGTTCATGATGTGTTCCACATATCACTATTAAGGAAATACATGCGAGACCCAATGCATTTACTCACCTATGAAGAAATATAAATGGAACCTGATCTATCTTATTTTGATGAGCCTATAAAGATTCTTGATACTATAGAACAAGTTTTGAGGAATCAGACAACCTTCTAGTTAAAAGTTCTTTGGAGAAACCATAAAATGAAAGAAACGACGTGGGAACCTAAATAACTTATGATAAAGAACCACCTAAATATTTTTATGCAGTGATATTATAGAAATTTTGAGGATGAAATTATTTGAAGTAGGGAAGAATGTAACACCCTAAGATTTCATGGTATACTTCCTTTTAAATAATTCAATAGTGTGCACTACAGGAAACATCGAGTTCGAGCACACCATGACCTTTCAATCCAGCTATTTAAAAAGAGGTTATGAATAGTATTAACCAAATTATTAAATTTATAAATTTTATTTTTCAAAATAGAATTCTTTTTTGAATTCAAAATATCAAAATTATCTTAGGTTGAAATTTTGGTAATTTTTTAAAAAGTTTCAATTGTTGATTAATAGTGAAAAATACTGCATTGTTGTTAAAAACCAACCTTTTCATTTAAATAATTATTTTAATTTAAATTTATTTTAAAGTTAAAATTGATAAATAATACATATATTAATACAATATATTTAATTGTAATCACTTTATAATATAATTATATATAAAAAGTTAAACTTTTGAGCATCTCTTTTACTCACATTCTAGCCACATCTACGAGATTTGCATTAAACATAATTTTACCACTTATGTGAATTGAATTTAAGAAAATGGACATGTATGGTACTAATCAGTATGAAAAATTTAGTCCAATAATATCAAAATATGTTTTGGTGAATACTAACTTTTAGATTTTATTTACCACGATTAAAGGTAAATATGGTAATTAAAGGTAAAATTAATATTATAATAATATAATATTAACCTAAAAATTATCCTAATATCATTAGATAAGTATATTTAGACCAAAATAAACCTTAGTTCAAAAATTTGATCATTTTAAATCCACTTGTGTCAGATTAAGACATTTATTATATTTTATTTAAAGAAGAGTTAAAAATGTCATATTCAAATTTTAATAACTATTTTATTTTTATTATGAGGATATATAAGTGATATGATAGACTATAAATATTATTTAGAAATATAAAATTATTATATATATAATGGTAATTTATTTATAATTTTAGGAAATAAATAATTAAATTTAATGGTGACACAATAATGATGCAGTAATTGAGTTATTAAAGAAAGAATCAATTAAATGATATTAAAAATATTAAAATAAATATAATTTTACTTAATTAATGAAATACATGAATTTTATAGATAAATAGACATGTTAGTGACATATCAGAAGTATTTTTCCAAATTTATCATGTTGTTTTGATATTTTTAAAAACAAAAATTTTGAATAGTATCAAAACTGACATAAATGATACTTTAAAATAAATAATATTTATTTAAATGTTACTAAATTAATAAAAATCAAATTTTATCCAAAATAAATAGTATAATTTTAAATATTTCATAAATTATCCAATGGGGGGTCTTTTGTCATTTTATAGTGACTATATTATCCCTATAGTGTAAAAATACAAGAAGACATGGTATGAGTTAAACTGTTTAACAAATGGTTAAATCCAAATGATAAGGTCAATTTTGTGACCTAAACTTGTCTAAAAATAATTGTATGAGATGATTTATACCCATTACCATATTATCCTAGAAATAAATCACTTTGGAGATATTTTAAACCGAAAATAAATTTATAATAAATTAATATTTTAAGATCTTCTAAAAGTATCTCTGATCTCTCTTATAAAAGAGCACTTATCCTTATCTATAATTCACACCTCCAAATCCCTTTGTATTTTCCAAAAACTACAAAATTATTCTAAAAAATTATCTCACTTTATCTTAGATTCCACACTTTGGGCATAAATTCAACATAAGGAGTCCTTTTGTGAAAATCAAAAGGAGACACCCAAAAAAGAGGTAATTATTTTATCACCTCTTTCAAAGTTATTTTCTTATTCTATTTCCTCTTTATATGATGTTTCTATACTAATTTAATAAATACTATAACTTATACACTATTTTATATTATTATAATTATGGTAAAACTGTATTCCTCCTTTTATCTATCCTATGAATAACAATATCACCATGCGTGCATACGTATGACTTACTGTCTCCATGTCATGGTGTAATTTTTTATTTGAAAATAAGTTATTTGGATGGGTATAATTATGAGTATAATGGATTTAAATAATTAATATAACATGATAATTATTCATTATAATTAATATAACATCCAATTATATACCATTTAACCATTAAGAGAATGATATTGTCGCTCGTGTGTACGTACAACCTACTGTATCCACAACGCGATGAGATTTATTCTCCAAATTAACAATTAAATAATGATTATAAAATTTATATGATGAGTAAAAATAATAATTATGAAATTAATATCATTATTCATATGAATAAAATACATCCTATTCATAAAAAACCTGAATTACATAAAAAAACATGCAAAGGAAAACAAAGCTGTTAACACCCAAAAAATGGTAATACAGAAATATTATTAAAAAAATGATATAATAGGATAATATATGATATAATAAATATGGATATGGTATGTTATAATTTAATAACATGTTTTAACCATTATACAGGATTCTAAATCACCCTCTACTAAAAGAAAGTATAAGTTAAGGGTTAATTTCACAATCTCTTTATAATATGAGATTGTTTATATATAATTATATACTGGGAAATATTTATCATCTATATCCATGTTTCTTAAAACACATTAAAAATATTATCAATAGTTATTTAATTTTTTTACCCATGTTTGACTCTTTATAAATGGTTTTAAAGGAATCTTTCCATTATTTTTTAAAAAGGTACTTTATGACCTTTTCGACAAATTAAGGAAATAATGTTTTTTAACTTATACGGCGCAAGGAGATATTTTTTGGCATTATGATGCCTTAATATTTTGAATATTTCATTACAATATTCCAAGATTATTTTCAAAATAAATTTTTTCTTTTATAATTGCATGAATTTTAAATTATTTTAAATTCAAAATTTATATTTCTCTCAAAGAGTTTTAATGAATTTATTTGATTATTTTAATCTACGTCAACATCCTTTATTAGATTTTATGCTTGATTAAGGTTGATTTATTATGATACAAAATTCCATATTGTATTGAAGGTTTTATGATATGTTTGACTATGGATTGATATTTTTATACCATTAATTATTTATTGTTAAAATATTAACATTTCATATACTGGTTTTAATAAGAATATTTATGTTTTGTTTCACCTATTTCATATGAGGAATGCATTAGAATTAATAATTAATGGGCATGGATCACTATTGTCCCTCAATGTATCAGTAGGTCTCTTGAGAAAAACTAAGGTCTTGAAACAAGGCCTTGATAGTATGGCAATGGTCTCGGCATGAGGCCTGACGTATGGTTATGATGTCCAGCATTATGCATTTCCTCATTATGAGATTAGTTAATGATATTGCATATAATTATTAGACTAGTAGAATATCCATGTGAAAGTTTAAATGGAATTATTTAATTTATTCTTTCCATATTATGTTGAATATTATGTTTAAAAGGTTTTTTTAAATTTTATACCGTTCCTTAAAATTTTATGCTTATTTAATATAACTTCTTCTATAATGTTTATCCTTACTGAGCATATGATCTTACCCCTTTCTTATGTTTCATTTTTTCCCAGGATGAAAAGAAGTATATTATGTCTGACCTATAGTGTAACAACCCAATGTTTTTCAATGGAAATTCCCTTCTTATATTTATGTCATAAAATAACATGAAAACACAACATAATGAACTACTAAGTGATAAGTGACCTTTAAACAAAAGTTTATCACTTATGTGTTTGGAATTTTAAAAATTCGACATACACGGTTGTGCTCAAGATGATTTTTGGAGTCTAATGAAACAAAAATAATTTTCAGTGAATAGTAATGTACCCTTAGGAATAGTAACATACCCTTATGAATACTAATATGACCCTTATGAATATTAAATCATCCAACATAAGAGTAACCTTACCCTTGAATAATTAAATAAAATTTAGACATCTTAGAAAGTGACAATTTGACCTTATTAAACGTTTTGGAATTTTGTAAGTCATAAATAATTAATTATAACTAATTAATTAATTTGAAGGAAAATTTATTTTCTTAAAATGTATTCATTATTTATCAAATAAATTTCTTATAGTTTTTATATAATTTTATAAGAACCTATGTAATTTTTGAAAGCACTATAAAATCAGTTTTAATCTTAATAACTGTTTTTAAGTAAATTATGATTTTAATTAAATATTAAATTAATAATATTTAGAAAATTATTTTTGAAAAATGGACTTCATTTTTGGATTCTACACATCGAAAAATGGTAGGGGTAAATATTTGGGATTTTTCTGAAATATTCGAATTTTTTGATGAATAGTAGAATCCAATAATTCACAATAAATGCTAAATAATGGATTAATTGAGTCATCGATGATGATATGATGATGTAAGACCACTTGGTTCGGGATCACATGATTAAATTACTATTCTTGGTCATGTAATACTCATTATTACTTGTCTTGTGAATAAATAATAATCTAATGAATTTTATATTAAGGAAACCCCTCTCCCCTCCACTATAAAAGCAACCCTTGACACCCTAATTTACTCACACCTCTCAAGCTCCAATACTTCTCTAAACTATGCCCAAACACCTTCCCTTTCCCCTACCCCACGTCCAAGAGCTTCTGGTCTCATCAAAAGATCAAGCTTAGGCCCTTAAGGAGGTTCTCAAGAGAAGGATTCAAGAGGTAATTTCTCTCCCTCTTCTCCTTTAATTTCCTTTCAAGTTCAAGTTCATTTCTTGATCTCTCCCCACCTATCTTCATACAAATTGTATTGTAACTTAAGTATCATTAATATAATTTAATTTTATGATTATAATGATATATTATATCATCCAACCCCCTTTCCAACTTCCTTTTATTTTATTAAAGATAACGTTGTTCGTGAGGTGTTAATTTATCGCCTTCAAGAACGACATGCTTTCTTCTTTCATTTCTACCTTCAGATCTGGTCATGAAAAAATTTTATGGTTGAACCAGAATATTTTATATGTATTATTTTCTATTTAATGTTCTGGAAATAACCTATGGCCATATTACTAAGTGATAAGTTAAAACAAGTTCATTGTGATCCAAAAACCGCCCAAATTGACCAAAATAACCATTATTTAATTCTTATCTAATGATTCATCCACATGGATCTAATATAATTCATTATAAGATCATTAAAACTCCTATAATATCATTAATGACATATAATATAATTTCTGGATGTTTACTCATGTTCTACCCAAACTTCAATTTAAGAATACAAGTGAACCACCCAAGAAAAACCATAAAAAAAACATCCCGAACAATGTTTTTAAACTCTATAAGTCATCCAAAGGAAAATAATATGACATAATGAAACCAGAATAAACCATATTAATGTACACATGGTTCTGTATTTATAATTAATTAATATAATGTCATTATACAGGACATTAAAGAGAAGGAAGCATTCGGGTACAAGGTAAGGGGAAATTATCGAACCCAACTTTCATCCTTCGGGTTCTCCCTCTTTCACTCTGTTTTGATATGGTAACTCCTTAAAGATAATTTATTCATAATTATCTTACCTTTTATGGGATATAAATGTTTTATAATGAAGTTTATTTCAAACCAAATGTTTTCCAAAAGAACTCTTCTTCTAAGAACTCAACTTTTACCTCTCATTCATGGTTGATAGTTCTTGTATCAAGTATGTTGTTCCCTCTTTCTTTTGGGAACCCAAAGCTTATCAATTTATTCTTATGAGGTTAAACCAATTAATTTACATGGGT
Source organism: Viscum album (assembly GCA_963277665.1). Taxonomy (NCBI): domain Eukaryota; kingdom Viridiplantae; phylum Streptophyta; class Magnoliopsida; order Santalales; family Viscaceae; genus Viscum; species Viscum album. The sequence goes on from OY728159.1 coordinate 654,744,190, forward strand.
TATTTATTTTCACTTTTTATATATGTTCTATGTGGAAATCATGATAATGATAATGTTATGATGTGACGGGTGCGCCCAGAATTATATAGCACAATATGAATGTTTCAAAGTGACGGGTGCGCTCAGAATTATACAGCGCTCCAATGCATTGGGTAAAGTGATGAATCTCATGAGTAAATGTGAAATGATGTGTGAACAATATTCTAGTTTGGTTCACAAGTATGTGTGGTAGTTAACCACTAAGACATGATGTTTCATTTTTATGAATTTCCACATTTCAATTCTTATATTTATGCTTCCTCTCATGTTCATGATCTTTTTCCTATGTTATGATTATGCTCACCCCATGATATATTGTTCTTATATATCATCTTACTGGGCTTCTAGCTCACCCCTTTTGATGTATATCCTCAGGTGTCTACATGTACTAAGGAGAGGAAAAGTGCCAATAAGAAGCTAAAGAAGAAGAAATTAAATAAATGTTTATGATTAATGTTGTATTTGTTATGTGTGGTCCTAGTTTTCCCAAGACACTAAAACTTTGGATCCTCTATGTGTAATACTATTATGTTTTTTATCTTTTAAATGATGTAATAGTAATGTAAGAAAAGGTCGGGTCACTGTTTTTATGGATAGTCTAAGGGATATGTGTGTGTTCAGAGGATACACTATGTAATTTTTTATTTCATTATGTAATGTAAAACTTATGTTTGTATCTATTTTTTTTCAAGGCTACTAAATAAATCAGTCCTTCAGGATTTGATTTTCTTGTGATCATTACAATGTAATAAAATAATGCAATGACTTTGGGTCACTGGGGTCGGGGCGTTACTGATTCCTGGAAACCGGGATGGTTGCTGCAATTAATTTATACCATCATGGTATGATCAAACACCTCAGCATAGGTCTTTATTTTGGACAAAAATACTTAAGATTGTATCTCTAGCGGTAACCCCCTCTCGAACCTCAGAGTATTTATTTTCTCATTGGAAATGTGATCGGGCATATACTGAACTAGCTCAGAAAAACGATGATCATATCCCATCACATACTGACCTCCCTATCTAAGCTCCATAAACTCCCAGGATATGAAATATGAAAAGACCCTAGGATAGTACTAATCATTGAACATGACCTTAAAGTGTTTCCAACCCAACTTCCCGTGCCTTCCATCATGCACCACCGAGTCCAACCACTTCTGACTGGGATCTTCCAACATAAATATAGCACATTTAACCCTCACAACATCCATAGTATCAAGGATCATGAACATTCTATCTATATTCTCTAGCCACTCATCTAATTCCTGAGGTTCAATGCTTCCTTAAAAATAAGGATGCTTGTTCTTTAGGAACACCTGAACATTTTCCTTTACAGGACATGGTTCAGCTTCTCTAACCGGAATAGGGACAAAACCCGCTCCTTGTCCTAAATCTTGTACAACCCAAACCACTTCTACCACTAATCTATGATCAATTGGTGAGGTAAAACTCTCTCTATCCACTTCTCATGACTTCATAGGAAGTCTCTGGGGAAGAATTTTTCTACAAGAAGAAATAATCGTAGGAAAAACTATCAATACCACCATTCTGAAAATTTTTCAATAGTAATAATAAATACCAACAATCCATAAATCCAAAAAAATCAAACCCATAACAATAACAAGTTACATGACCAAAACATTCCACCCCCACCTAGTGTCCATATACAGTCTATATCATGTATGTCTCACATGGTGGAGAAGTCAAATCAATGTCCCAATATCCCATGGTGACTCAAGTCCCATCACAAGGTGTGATGTACAGGCTCCCTACTCACAACCATAACCTCAATCCTTGATATTCCTAGCTTATGTCTATCTAGATTCATCCTAAATATCATGAACCAAAATAATATGACCTACCCTGATACTATTTTTTCACGAACCAAGTTGGACTGCCATCCAACCTGACACCTGACCCGGTCCGTGGCATTGCCAGAAGGGAATTACCGATCCCTATGGGATGAAAACTAGTTCTTGGGTATGAAAATTACATTATGGGAATAGTTTTAGTCATTTATAAAACCATAAAAACAAACAATAACAAAGAAAAATAAACAACACAATGATAAATAACTAAATCCAAACAAGTATAAAAAACTTTTAGATTCAATGTTTACAACATTTAAACAAAACTCAAAGGGGTTAAAACAAAAAGGGAACAATACACTATCCAAAAACCACCACATAATAAGTAGAGCATCATCCTCAAGTCACCGCCACAACACCTACAAGGGAAAACCACTAGCATCCCAAACCACTATCTCTAAACATATTTCCTTTACTTGTTTAAAACATAACCAAGTCTACTTACACCCAAAGGTGTAAGTAATGTGTGATCCAAATCCTAGTAGGATGCCACCGAAAAAAGATATTCTATGATATAAACTTTGGGAGATAATTTTCATGCTATTTTTTTTAAAATAAAGACTAGATACATTTTTATATAAATATTTTTAAAGGAATTTTTTTATAGGAAAACATTTTAGAGGACAATAAACTTTGTCTTTAAAAAAAAGTATATTCAAAGGCCATCATATGCCAATGGATGGTACCACATCACAAGAGAGCACTAAGTCATGGAGATCCCCATAAGATCTAGCTAAGAGTGGGACCCTAGGGACATCGTATCTTAGAGAAATTTGGTATAGTAACCAAACTAATAGTGTTCCCATGCATGGACCACTAGAGAGGAGTATCATCCAAAATTTTAGTGGTCTCCAATCAAAATCAATTATTTAGTTAGTGATGTAATCGTTAATCTCACTAGAAAGAACTGGGACTTGGCCCCGTAGATACAACTAGCATACTAGTCCTACCCCTCCCACCTAGATTTCTAGGATTCCCTTCATTCTCAATTTTCATTCCACATATTACATAAAACTTTACTTTCACACAAGGACAAGCTAATTAAAACAACAAAAATAATAAACTATCCTTTATATAACCCAAAAACCTAATTTGAAACTAAACACACACCAAAATCACTTTAAAACATTTTTCTCACCACTTTTACAATTTATTAAACATCTTGTATAATTTATAAAACACATTCAAGATTCAAAAAAAGGGTTCACACTTGAAAGAAGCCCAATTTACTTTAGAAAAACCACTTTCAATCCATATTCATATAAAAAACCTTCAAAAATACCTTTCGCATCACACACATAAATCATAAAACATAATTAAACACTCAAGAAAGAATATCAAAATCGTCAAATAATGTTTAAGCATGGAACCACCTACCTCAAATGAAGAAAATTCTGGATTCTGGTGGAAACCAACAACTGCATGCCAATCAAACCCTAAAGTGGAAAGATAGAACCTTAAACATCACGATTAAAACCTAAGAATCAAGATTCGAATCTAAATAGTTCACCCATCCCACTGGAGATATTAAACCCCCAGAAAATAATAAGAAAACCTTAATAGGGAGGGAGGAACCAAGAAATGAGGGACTTACTTGAATAATAATGGAGAAACCACACCAAATCCACCAAGAAAATGAATACCCAAGGGAGGAAGAGGGTTGGGGGGAGGCTCCTAGGGTGAAGAATCCTGAAGGGGGAGGATTTTGGGGGTTTAGGGTTAAAAATTGGGGAGAGTGAAAACATAAAAAACTAATTTTTAATGACCTAGATAGGCCACATGGTTTGCCTGCATGGTTTTCCAACCCATGAGGAAAACATGAACCCCTGTATATCTAAGGAAGGGATGCCACATATTTATCCCACAAAATTTATAGGCCATGTGCTAACCGTGCAATAAGTCTCTGTCCAAAAAAACACTTGGATGCACGTTTACTTGGGAAAGGGTGTATGATTTTCCAAATCGTGCAACACCTGCTATTTACCCAAATTTTATCATTTTCCTTAAAAAAATCAAAGGAAACCTTTAGGAAAAAATATAAACCATAATTAAATTGAAAAATACCTAAAAATGAAATCATGGATGCGGCAGTTCTCTGTTATGGCATATCCTCATTCCTCTTTTTTTCATGTTATTTCCATTAGAGGAAGCTCCACAACATAGTAGTCACCCAATGATGTAGCTCTCTTGTCCCTTGTATGGATATGGTGTATCCATGGAAACAACTACAACCATATTTCTCCCTCAAAAATGAAATTATACCATTATTGAAACCTCCACTTCATAGTGGAAACACTATGCCGCCACTCCTTATTCTTCATCTTTAAGATTTAGGGACTATGACATAGCATCCAAGACAAAAAACAATGCTTCTTCATTATCTCAGACTCCCTAGGACACTACAACACAAGGGTGAAGCCTACAACATAGTGGCTCTTGATTTTCCAATGGTAACCTAATCTCCTCTCATTGGCCATGGAAGAACTACAACAAATCATAAGTGGATACAGTGCGATTTATGCGGTTGGTGTGTCCGAGGAAGATGATACGGGGCACAAATTGAAACAGTGTCTTTTTTTTGAATGATAAATAGTGTCCACATCTCCATAACCCACATAGAAAATTTGGAGGGCTATCCTCTTCTATTTAAGTAAACCTATGGTGGCTTAGTGAAAATGAAGCCAGATTTGGGTCAGAAGACTCCTATTTCTACGGTGCACTGCCCCACTGTAGGGTCCTGAAAAATCCGCAAAGGAGAATGAGAATCCCCTTTAATCCAAGGGAGATTTTACCCAATTTCCCCACAAAGAATTGGGGAAAGTGTGGAGAATACTCAAAGGATGGCATAAGCCAAACCGGTCCGCAGACCAGTCCAATGATGACAGAACACGGCCGGTTCCGCGAAGCACCCCCTCCGCGGACCGTTGTCATTCACGGAATGGAGGTAGAGATCCTCCGCGGGCGTGAAGTAGGATGGGTGCCATACTGGTCCACCATCAGGAATAGACCCAGCCGTGGACCACATCGACTCGCCCAGGCCACATCCGCTTTCATTCGCAGAATGGAGGCAGAACCCTGCGCGGCCGTGAAGCACTCCCCGAGGCTGATTTGGTTCGTGGGGGAGATGCGTTCAATACCCCCTGTGAGTTGCAGATTGACCAAGTAATTCATAAACTGGGTTTTCAATCATGAGATTCCGCAAAAGGTTCTGCATGACCATAGATACATCTCTTTCTCCACTCTATAAAAGGGGACCGAGGGGGAAGAGGAAAGGAGGATTTGGAGAAATCGACCATATTCGAGTGGAAGGATTTCAAAGGAAGGATCTTAGGATTTCGCAAATAGTGAAGCTCCAGTTTGTGAACCAGAACAGGTATAAAGTTGGAAGTGAATTAATACGGAACCAAAAAAGCATAATAACTTGGTGAACCATGAACTTAAAATAAATAATAAGAAGCTACCAGGAACCATGGCCCCTCCGCGGATGCACTCCCCACAGACCAGAGAGTTTATGCCCCTTTTCCAATCCGTCACACCGCGTAGCACCCTCCTACGTGGGCGAAGCCCCGACCGACGAAGCCCAGACCGACGTCACCCTTGGCCGCCACTGCTTGCATGGATCCCTCAGTGTACCAACCTGGTACGCGGGCTGAACCTGAAGCCATGAACCACCCTGGTTCGCAATATGCCCATCAGTCTACGGACCACCCTGGTTCACAGACGACCTCTCCAGCAGCGTAGCACTTCCCTACGCGAAGGGAACCACTCCTCATACACCCATATGGCCCGCCAAATCCTTCTAAGTTCCCATTCCCCCACCCAGATAAAATCCTCCAAATCTGGCTTGATCCTCCGCAGTTCCCTCATTGGCCCATTCATCGACCCCGAGCTGAGGCCTCCACCGGAGCCACCAGACCCGTGTGAAACAGGGGTGAAGGGGTTTCTCCGGCCCCTGAGCGGATTTCCAAAACATTCATGGGTTCACATTCCCACGGTAATGAGGAATTAGAGTCCGGGAGCCCCCTTTTTTCCCTTCCACTTGTTAGGACCGGGGCACTTCTCCCCTCTCCGAGGCGTGGCGGGATACCCATCAGAAGGAAGCCCCCATGCACCTCCGTACTTCCCCACGGCCATGCCCAAGGAAGGGTGTAGTGGGAAGGGTGATGCTCCGTCCTTCTTTGAGGCCAAGCCCCTCTCCCGCTACGCTTTGTCGCTATGGGTGTCCATCTCGGAGTAAGACCTGACTCTAGGGTCCGCTTCTATGCGTAAGCCCCACTCCACTTCCCAAGGATGCACCTTTCACGACGTGATCGTCTGGTCCCTACTGCCTCTTTTTTCTCACACCGAGCATGCCTCACGTGGGCTTAGAGTAGGCATCTACCATGACATCCTCCCATGGGACTCCTCAAAGTGTAAGACCCAGTCCACACCATGGGCCTCCTCAGAGTGTAAGCCCTAGTCCACACCATGGGCCTCCTCAGAGTGTAAGCCCCAATCCGTTACTATGGGCCTCCTCAGAGTGTAAGCCCCAGTACACACAATGGGCCTCCTCAGAGTGTAAGACCCAATCCATTACCATGGGCTACCTCAGAGCATAAGCCCCAATCCAATTCGAACTACATGGACTTTGATCCCTATCTTCCAGACATGGTACGTAGGAATCCTCCCTGAGGTTCAAGCCCAAAAACCGGTCGATCCGACTATCTTCACATCGGTTCACCACGCCACTCCTTGTGCCGCCTCAGTGAGTCCAGACTCCCCAGGGTCATTAATCCTGTGAGGGATGGTAAACCTCAGTCATAAATGATTCTGAACCCATGCGTCCAGTTGACCATGTCCAACTAGGAGTAATCCGTGGATACTATGCTTGGGTATAAACCAAATATTCGCGAACATATGAATACATCTTAAATCTATAAGAGAGTCCCAGAATAGGTAATAATTCCCCCAAAAAGGGTGTGATGATCCCAACTTACCATCTTATCGACCAATGTGAGTTCTTAAGAGTCGCTGGCCAAATCACCCAGTGAACACCTGCCTTTGTAAAGAAGGTCCACGTGTCATCGGATATAAAACCGTTGGGCGTTTCAGAACCAACCCGAGACAAAAAATGGTGAACCTGCCATGAATCTTTAACCAATCATGAAGGATTTAACTTAATCACACCCTATTCCCCCTTTATACTCACAAGGAGGGCCAATCAAGGTCATTAATTACGCATGGGATCATGAGATGCTGCTTTGACGGGTTTTCTGTTTATATTTGTTAAAATGTTTTACAGGTACCACACATAACTCCCTTCGATCCAATGGCATCCCAAAGGAACTCACAGGTGCGTGCTTCTAACTACGCAATGAAATGACTTCCTCACCAACAGAGGACCCTGTCACCTACCCAGTGTCTTCAACGCTGGGTCTCAGATGCATTGATCTGAGAGTACCACGTAAACGGTACTCTCCCAATGGTGGAGGCGGCCATGCATGCCCTCCAATCCGCCAGGACTCGTCGGTCACCTACCCAGAAGTGGCCGCAAAGGCAGGTCCAGACGGCCCCTGTTGCTGTCTCCAATCATTTCAGGAGTCTATCCATATAATGGGACAATGCGTACCTGCCTTATCTTAGGGAGGCAGATGAGGTCAACGTTGAGGACTTAATCCCCACCGAATGGGGGTTCCACTCCAAGGCCCCCGCCGACAGACGTCATTGCGGTTATTCCGCGACTCAACATCCTTACGCTCAGGAGGATGTAGCCCCGAGGATCCAGGTCCACGCTCCTCGAGCTCCGGCCCCTCGAACCGCCCGATGAGGGCATCAAAATTACAACTGGGGACCGGTTATTACCCTTGTCCCTGAGGAGGAGATCCGTTGCACAGTCACAGAGATGCATCACGAACAGGCACATACACCTATTCGCTCCTCGAAAGCCCGACATCCAGACATGGAGGCCAGCCATCCGGACATGGCGGCCTCATACGAGCAGGCATGCACCCCCGCCGAGCTCCATCAAGCCCGTCTCTCACGCAGGATGGCACTTACTGGGCAGGCACCTCCCCCTGCCTAGGGTCGTGAAGCCCACCAACTCGACGTGGTGGCGACCAAGAGACTGCAGGACCACCTTCTAGCAGATTCTCTTGATGCCTACCATCTCAATGTGGTGGCGATCAATAAAGCCTGCCACCCAGATGTGGCGGCAACTCATAGGCGGGCACGTCTCCCCGCCAATAAAGGCCATCGACTCGATACAGTGGGAAACCAACATAGGGAGGGCCATATCCCTGTAGATGAAAGTAAAGTCCACCATCCCAATGTGGTGGAAAATAGAGAGAAAAACTGGCATATCCCGGCCCAAGGGAAGATTCGTTCACCTGCCCCGACACAGGATAATTGTCAGTACCCACTGACCACCAGAGTACCGGAGCAGGATATTCCTACTCTGATACCGGAATGGGCCTTCATACCCATTCTAGCCAAAGATGTCTCTCTGCATATCCTGACAATGATGGAGGAGCAGGTATCGATCCCAGATCATATCTTGCAGACTTGCTAGAGTGTAATTGCATCAGCAGAAACAGCAAGGACTCGAGCCCGTGAGCCCATCTCCCCAATTGAGTCAACTCATCTAAGAGACGAGATAGCCACCTCGGAGCAGATCTGTATCCCTGCTTCCGCCCAGGAGGGTCGCCAGATATATTCTGTGACGCAAGGGCAACCAGATCAAGCAACTTCACTTTTTCCAACTGGGGGACACCAGTCCATCACGGTAGATGCTCCAGTGCAGGCATATATCCCTGATAAAAGTCAATATGTTCATCGGCATATCCCAGAAACATCACTGGACCCAATTAGATAGGGACCCAAAGGTGAAGTCCATTGTAAACAGCAGATGGTCCTCGCTGCCCACAAGAAAGCACCCCGAATGCACTGAAGGAAGCCAGAAAATGAAGATTGGGTTCATGACTCTGGTCTGCGGGAATCTAGGGTTCCCGATGCCGCTAAACGTATATCAAAGGCTCAGAACCCTGCCCACCCATTAGCATATTATGGTAGCGGTAGTATCAGTTGCAAAGGTCCTCCCCACAATATTTTTACCAACAGCTCTGAAGGACCTCCCCAGAGCCCCCACAGGGGCCTCCCCTGCAGGCATATAATGATCGATCATGAGAGATCCTCTTTTGATGTGAGTCACGGAAACCCTCCACGTGACCAGAAGATCAAGCAGCAAGAAGGTCCTCCACTTGCTGCGGTCCACCCTGAAGGTCCTCCCCGGGGTATACACTACAAACACTCTCCATACAGCGGGACCACAAATTATGATAGTAGTCCTCACTATCATAGTCTCAACTGCGGAGGCCCTCCCCGTAGTGACATCTCATCATGATAAGAAGGCCCTCCCCTTGTCGTGGGCTACCCTGAAGGCCCTCCCCATGGGTCACGTTTCAACGACACTTCACGCAGCCAGGCATCATATCATAGTGGTAGTCCTTGCCACCCTGATAACAGAGGTCCTCCCCGTAGAGACGTAAAGCAACGAGAAGGCCCTCCCCTCGTTGCGGTACATTCTAAAGTCCCTCCCCAGGGTGTACCCCGCAGATATTCTCCCTGCGGAAGCTGTAATGGTAGTCCTCACCATTACAGCAGCTGTGATGGTAGTCCTCGCCACCACGGCCACCATTGCGAAGTTCCTCCCTGTAGTGGCCCCAAGCAACAAGAAGGTCCTCCGCTTGTCGCAGTGTGTCTTGATGGTCCTCCCCAGGATAAACATCGAACATCAAACCATGATGGTCATCCTCACCATGATTCCATTTGTTGCGAAGGCCCTCCCTGTAACAATGCTATGCAGCCAGAAGGTCCTCCCCTTGCTGCGACATGCCTCGGAGGCCCTCCCCAAGGTATGCACTACAAAATTCCTCTATGCAGTGAGGAGTCAATAAGTAATAGTAGTCCTTGCCATTATGGCTGCCATTGCAAAGGTCCTCCCCGCAATGACATATCATATCGACAGGAAGGTCCTCCCTCAGCCGAATCAGGCACAAAAAATCCCTCGTATGCCGAGGAACTCAGAAGGACGGGATCGAGCATGTCATATTCCCAGTCAATCATTAACGACACCCTTCTTCAATCGGGAGATGTTTCGGGGCCACGTTCATCTTTATAACCGTCCTGGAGTCGCCCACATGATAATTCAATACCTACCAGTCCCACTGCCTCCGACCACACTGACAACAAGCGTCTCAGTTGGGCTTACCAGGTAGAAGAATTACTAGAGAATGAGTATACCGACATGTTGTACCTGAGGAAATGACTAGCCAGGGATGATATACCAGTTATGTTTTGGACCACGACCACCTCTCAATTCTACATACCCAGAGATTTTTCAGAAGAATGCGTTCATGACATCCGCCATAATATATGGACAACCCTCCACCGAATGAAATCAAGATTTCTTCCCTATGTTGGGTATGTAGACCATGTCACAACAATAGGAGACCTCCTGCGTCACATCGACCTAGAAGCTCTTTTGTCGTCATGGAAACAGCGACCCGAGAAGCGTAAAGGAAACATGGAGATAGCCTGCCTCCGTGCGCTGCACCAGTTGCGCCGCCTCATCGGTGATGCCCCGACGGGAGTCCATATCATGGGATGGGGAGAACATGGAGCTCTGTATTTTACTCTGCTCCCCACCCAGAAGAACCCATTCGGCATGATGTCTTGCAACGCCATCACATCAAGATAGAAATTGAGTGGTCTCCCTATTTTTGAAAGGCAACACACCCAATATAGTCGGGCCTTGAGTAAGTATCAGAAGCATCCGACCTGATGGGAATAATCCATTCAAGAACTTTTGAATCATGCCACCGAGAGCATACAACAGGCCTCTCGCCTAAGAGAGGCCAATCAACAGTCATTGTCTACCTCCCCAGAAGGGGTTGATTTACAAAAGAACTCGGCACCAAATCCGGTTCACCCCCAAATGGGGGCACGCAAGATCAGGCAAGTAGCGATAGTAGCAGCCACCTCCGCAATCTAGGGTCAAACCTAGCCTGTAGATATGGGGGCATTTTTAACAACAAATTCCCCTCTAAGACCAATAAAAATGGGAGGAGACTCAACATCCAAGGAACATAGCCAACCACAGCCCTCAGGGTTGGGGGCATTATTACCTCATCAACAACAACCTGCCCCACGAGAATCAATATTCTCTCATCTAGGGAGGACAGTCAGAAGAGGAGGTTCCTACCCTATCCCATCGTTTGAATCATCATCCCCTTCAAGAGGGAGGCGTACCGTAAGGTTGCATCAAAGGACTCTCCGCGTCACCCTTTGTCAGGGAGCCCGAAAGCAATCCCGGCATAGGAGAGGGAAGACCAGTAATAGACGCGGGAGATCCTATTCCTATTCGGAAGATGAAATCCTCTCTACCCTACAATATGAATCCATCAATGCCATAGAGGCTAACCCCACGGGTAGTATCGAAGATGATGCAAATCTGGATGGATCAGGAGATGATGGTTCCGGTCAGGCTGTGACTCACAATGAACCACCAGGTGTGCACACCCGGAACCAGAGGGACGCTCTAAACATGGCCGCCCCTTTAGCTAACCTTCCTTCACTGACCCTATGAGCTTCCAATAAGGATAAGAATAAGGGACCGGTTACCCTCAACCCTCATCCTTCTCTCGATAAAAATGAGCCTCTCACGCTTGAAGAGAGGTTTGCTCTACAGGAAGAGGAAATGAAATAATTGAGGTGGCTTAACGCCGAGCTACTCCAGAGGAACCATCCTATTGAAATCACATCCCAAGAGGATCCAAATCATGCACTTCTAGTAAGTTCTCCTCAAAGACCAAGGTTTCCCCGGGAAAATGAAGCACGGTTAGGGCTCTTTCCCAACGAGGTGCTCGACCCATCCAACTACCTAAATGTGGATCCAGATGAATACCAAGACTTCCCTCCACTTAGGAAGCAACCAGAGTGAGTATTCCTAAACCCTCCAAAGGTGTCACAAATGGAACATGCACCCCAAGAGCCAACCGAGATGGATCCTCAAGCAATGCCTCGGGCTACACCTTCCCAGGACCGATACCAATAGGATGAAAACTAGGGTCTCACCAACACCATCGAGGCACTAAAATCTCAATTAGAAGGAATGGAAGGTCGACGTGCTCTGATACAGCCAGAGCGGAAACCTTACCCGGATTGGGTGAGCAACACGCCACCTCCACCCAATTTTGGGAGCCCTGTGTTCCCTATTTTCAATGGATCAGGCAATCCGGAACAGCATTTGATGCACTACGTGTCTTATTGTGACCCTATGATGGGAACTCCGGAACAATAAGAAGCAGTGAAACTCAGATTCTTCGTACAGACCTTGAAAGGATCCACCTTCGTCTGGTAGACGAGTCTTCCATCCCAGTCAATATAAAGTTGGGAAGACCTTAGGCAACTGTTCCTCTTTCACTTCAGCTCGATGTTGCCCAAAACAACGGTCAGCGACCTCATGAACTGCAAGCAGAGGGAGAACGAGAGGGTCTCAGATTTCATCGCCAGATGGAAAGGTCTGACCTACTCTCTAAACAGGCCAATGCCTCAAGATGAGTTACTCGCCATATGCATCGACAATCTTTGAGATGAGCTGCAAACTCTGATCATACCAGTAGAGTGAACCACTGGCTTCTACCGTCTCTCGGCCATTGCCCAGAGAATTGAGGACTCCCTACAGCGGACCAATTTGAAGTCCCGAATAGCCTCGCAGGCTCCTGCAAAGAGAACAATTAGAGCTGAAGCATCCTCTTTCATGCTCAAGCCAGACCCCATGCCTACTCCACCGCTCAGGCCTCCAGCAAATCGTCAAGGGACCCCTTGTATATCAGCGGCTGCCTCCTCCCAGGAGGGACGATCAGAAAGAGGCAAAGCGGAACCAGTTTGAGGAATGAAGACATAAAGTATACTAGTTCTGAGAGGACCAGGTCCGTGGGTACTTCATCGCCGCCATGAATTGCAACTTGATCCACCTCCTGGAGCCGAGGAAACCTGAAGAAGTCGGCCGTGATGATAGGCCAGATTACTGTCCCTACCATCGAACGTTGGGGCACAATATTCGAGAATGCTTCATTTTCAAGGACCTCCTGCAAAGGATGGTAGACTCTGGGCGGGTCGAGCTGGGACCACCACCAGCACATGTGACATATATTTCTACCACTAGCTCCAATGAAGGGGAGGGGTGGTAGGAAGTTACCAGAAAGAAGCGGAAGAAATTCGATAACTGGATGACTTGTAAGACTATCAATCGAGGCCACGACATACTCTGAGCACAACTACAGCAGCCGGTGTTGCCACCAACAGCCCATGACGCCGCACATGTGACAATATCAGCCTCACAACCCTCTACGAGCCAGTCATCCAGGCGTAATCAAAGAAGGAGGAGACAAGCACAGGAGGAGCAGTCTGCGACGAGGCCAAAGTTAGCCCTGATGCTGTCAGATTTCATGCCCTCAAATTTGGTGCCACGGGAACCGACCCACCAAACGACACCATCAGGGACAACTGACCAGGTTGACCTGTCAGAGGTTGAAGAACCAATCTTTGGTTCCATCAACGTCATCCATCTTATGGAATTGTTCCCTGACGAAGGGTATGGTTATGAACCTAAGATCCCAATACGAGGATCCGGGATGAGGAATCACAGAGGCAGGGGATATCATGGGAGGCGCAGTCACGGCCGAAACCAACCCTACGGTTGGAACTCGGCCCAAACCATTAATATTGCAGAAACTCGTGGGAGAACCCTTCAACGGACTCACCAGGAGAAAGAAAATCCCTCCACCTCCACAAGAGGACACTCTTCCCCCTCCATTCTGTGGTAATCCATCAGAGGAGGAACAAGGGTCTAGCCACCGAGTGCACACAAACAGACCGGACGGGCCGAGTCTCCAGAACTTGGGGACATCATCGGCATCTGACCCCGCAGCCGGTCCCTCCTCATCACGTATTCCAACTTCCAAGATGCCTGCTAAAAGTCTTCTTCCAATGGAGAAGCGTCGGCCACTGGAACAGAAATATGAAATCCTTAAGTAGCTGGCGTCGGTACCAGCCAAACTGTCGATCCTGGACACCCTGGGTTTGTCAGCCAACCTCAAGGAGGCACTTATAGAAGCCTTGCACAACCCCTAGGAGTTTCAAGACAAGGTAGCTACCGCCGAGATTTACAGGATGAAGACTGGCTCGGCTGAATGCAATGCAGTGATCTCATTCACCGATCTAGATGAAGATGCCATCATGCAAGGACACATCAAACCACTATATGTGTCCGACACACTAGATGATGTTGAGATTCTCAAATTATTTATTGACAATGGTTCTGGAGTTAACCTCCTTCACCTATGGACACTCCATAAGTTGGGCTTCAGTGAGGGTGATTTAATACCCTCAGACACAACTCTGTTGGGTTACGACAAGATTGATTAGAAGCCAATGGGACAAATTAAGATAAAGACCCATTTTGGTGACCTTGTGGCCTATTCGGAATTCCTGGTGGTTCGATAGAGCACATAATTCAATGCCTTGCTAGGAAGGTCGTGGCTCCATAAGCACATGGTCGTTCTTTCATCCTACCACCAGTGTATTAAGTACTGCATCAATGGGAAAAGTGGGACATTACACGCTGACAAGGCCCCTTTTGAGCTCTCTGAGTCACACTACATTGACACCAGGTTTTATGAGAAAAAGAGGAAGAAACCTTTGACTGATGGTATCGACTAGATCCCCACTCCAAATGGTCTGGAAATGGTTCCTGATGACCCCCTCAGACAGCATGGCAGAGACTACGTACTGCCCATCAACCACGTTGAGAGCATGGATTCAAGTTTGGACACACACTCAGCTATCTTCATGACTTCATCCATAACAACCGAGCGTGAAAATGCGGGAACATCCGCCAAACCACAATCTGGGGATGAATACTCGAGCGGGGATGCCCACGATGCCTCTCCCTCAAACCCCCGAGAGCCCGGCCGGAAACTCTGCCCCCATCAGATCAAGAAGATGGGGATTCAGGAGAAGAAGAGGAGGAAGATCTTAGGGATGCACCTCCTGCATTTGAGGAAGGTATATCCACCACTGTGGATGAGCTCAAAGAAATAAACCTGGGTACCGAGGAAGACCCGAGGCCCACTCTTGTTAGTGCAGCGATGTCCCCCGAGGAGCACGAGGTATATACCTCTTTCTTGAGGCAACATCGGGATGTCTTTTCCTGGAATTACATGGAAATGTCGGGACTCAATCTCGAAGTGGAAACACACCTCCTAGGTCTGCCAAAAGTCCACCAGGGCTATAAACAAGCCGCTAGAAGGACACACCCCTTGCATGTTTCCAAAATAGAGGCTGAAGTCAATAAGCTCATTAAAGCAGAATTCATTCGGGAGGTCCATTACCCCATCTGGTTGGCCAACATCGTCCCCATCAAGAAGAATAATGGACAAATCCGCGTTTTCATTGATTTAAAAGACCTCAATCGGCATTGCCTGAAAGATGATTTCCCGGTTCCGATCACAGAGTTATTAATCGATGTAACAGCCGGGTACGAGGCTATATCCTTCATGGACGGCTATTCAGGGTATAATCAAATTAGAATGGCCCGAGAAGACGAAGAATCCACTGCCTTCAGGGCCCCTCAAGGAGTATTCTATTACAGGGTCATGCCCTTTGGTCTCAAGAACGTTGGCACCACATATCAATGTGCCATGCATCATATCTTTAAACCATTCATGGGGAGATTCGTTGAATGCTACATTTATGACTTGGTGGTTATGTACAGAAAACACTTATATCACCTATTAGATCTTGATACTGTCTTCAACAAAATTTGACAGCATAGTCTGAAGATGAACCCCTTGAAGTGTGCCTTCAGGGTTACCTCAGGGAAATTCCTTAGCTTTTTTGTACTCCATCGTGGCATCGAAGTCAACCCTGAAAAGACAAAGGCTATTCTCTTCCTGCCACCCCCTTGCAATCTCACCAAGTTGAGATCATTCCAAGGGAACTTGGCCTACATCAGGAGATTTATAGCCAACCTGGTAGGAAAATGTTTTCCCTTTACCAGGTTAATGAATAAGGGAGTCACATACCAATGGACATATGATTTCCCAGAGGCGTTCGACAGCCTAAAGAAGTATCTCTTAAGCCCATCAGTGTTCATTCCCCCTGTTGAAGGAAGACCCCTCATCCTATACATGACGGCCCTAGAGTGATTGCTGGGATCCTTCCTCGCACAGAAAAATGACGCCGGCAGTGCAAACAGTCTCTACTATCTCAGCCGAACCATGATTGATTCTAAGACTCGATACTAAAACATCAGGAAGAGTTGTTTGGCCTTGGTATTTGCAGTCCAAAAGTTGCGACATTATCTACAACATCATGAAGTTCACTTGATCTCATGTAATAACCTTCTCAAGTACATCCTCAGCCGCCCGATGATGAATGAGTGCCTATCCCGATGGGCAGTCATACTGCAGCAGTTTGAAATCTGGTTTGTGCCTCAGAAGGCCATCAAAGGCCAGACATTAGCAGATTTTCTGGTAGAGCATCCTTCAATAGGGACCACTATACCAGACGTCAAGCTACCCGGTGAAGACATCTTCGTGGTTCAAGAGGAGTTCCCAACATGGGAAATGTACATCGATGGTGCATCCTGAAGCCTAACCGGGAATAGGATGGAAGATCCCAAATTTAACAAGGTGGTCTTGGGGAATAATACTCATGTCCCTGGAAAAGGAAGTTTTTCCATATTCCTTCCTCTTGTTAGAAGGATGTACGTACAATGAAGAGGAATATCAAGCCCTCATTGCAGGCCTGGAGCTCTCACTCCAAGCACAAGTACAACACCTTAAGGTCAAAGGTGACTCAGAACTGGTCATCAAGCAAGTCAGTGGTGACTATGATTTCAAAAAAGGAGGAGCTGATTCCACTATTTGACCATGTATGAGGGTTAATGGCAGAATTCTCCATAGAACCGACATTGAATTATATTCCCTGGTCTAAGAATGCCCAGGCCGATGCATTAGCCAATGCAGCCACACCCCTAGCCGACCCAGACCAGGATAAAACGGTCATCAGTATTGCTCACCGCTGAATGGTCTTGCTGTTTGTTCAGGCCAAGACGGAAGAGATCAATGAAATCAGTCCTATCCCAGAGACATATGCTCCTTCCACCAGCTGGATGAACCCCATTTCAAACTACCTTCAATGAGGAGAAATTCCACCAGATAGGGCTAAACAAGAGCAAATACAGAGAAGGGAAATCAACTTTGTCCTATATGGAAGCATGGGTCAGCAAGAGGTCCTCTACAAACGAGGCCTTGACAGAATCCTCTCCAGATGAATTAATGGAGAAGAAACCACTACTGTCATGACTGACGTACATGCCAGAGTATGTGGGGTACATCATCCGAGGTCCAATCTTTCCCATCAGGTTCAAATACTTAGGTATTATTGGCCCACAGTGGCACGAGATTGCGAGAACTCTACCGTAAAATGCCACTCATGCCAAATTCATACACCAACCCCCATAGTTACTTCATCAGGCTAAGTACTCCTGGACATTTACCTTCTGGGGAATGGATTTCATGGGACCATATCCTCCTGCCATAGCCAAACAGCTAAAGTATATCCTCACGGCAACCAACTTCTTTTCCAAATGGGCAGAAGTTGTACCGCTTAAGGAAGTCAGGGTAAGAAGCATTGTTAGCCTTGTGAAAACTAATATCATCACCAGATTTGGTGTCCCTCATACCATACTGATGGATAATGGAACCAAATTCTGCTCTGCTGAATTGGAGAAACTATACCAAGAATATGGTATCAAGGCTAACCACTCATCCCGCTACCATACAACGGCCAACAGACAGATAGAGGCTTTCAACAAGACCCTGTCCAACATTCTCCAGAAATGGTGGAAAAAGACAAGAAGTCATGGCCGGATAAACTCCTCCATGAATTGTGGTCTTATTGAACCACAATCTACACCGCTACTCGGGCTACTCCGTACTCATTAGTAAATGGAACAGAAGTAGTCCTGCCCATTGAACTCCAATTACCCTCGCTCCAGGTTTCCATTTTTGATCAGTTATACAATGATGAGAAATCAAAAAAGCGGTTAGGTGAATTGGAACAGCTAGATGAGAAAAAAGTGCACACTTTTCACAATATGGAAGTATAATAGAACCAGATTGCACAAGCTTTCAATAAAAATGTCCTTCTTTGGTCTTTCTTGGAAGGAGAATTGGTGATGGTCCTCTGGACCCCAATGATACCCAGAAAGAAACCTCCAAATCTGGAGCTCAAGTGGGAGGGACCATATGTTATACACAAGGTCTACTCCTACGGAGCATATTCCCTGATCTCTATGGATGTTCAGTTCACCACTGCTCCTAAAATGTGAGATTTCTGAAGAAGTATTTCGCATAATAACTAAAAGCAGTTATCGTCCGATCTGCAGGATGTTAAACTACCAGGCACTCAATGGTCCAAGCTCTATGACCCTAAACAAAGAGTATCCCATCCTCACCAGAATAACATAAAGCAGTTATTGTCTGAGCTGTAGGACATTAAATTTCCAAGCACTCAACGATCCAAGCTCTATGACCCTAAACTAAGAGTATCCCATCCTCACCGGCATAACTAAAAGCAGTTATCATCCGAGCTGTAGGATGTTAAACTACCAAGCACTCAACGGTTCAAGCTCTATAATCCTAAACTAAGAGTATCACGTCCTCACTGGCCTAACTAAAAGTAGTTATCATCCAAGATGCAGGATGTTAAACTACCAAGCACTCAATGGTCCAAGCTCTATGACCCTAAACTAAGAGTATCCCATCCTCACTGGCATAACTAAAAGCAGTTATCATCTAAGCTGCATGACGTTAAACTACCAAGCACCAAATGTTCCATACTCTATAACCCTAAACTAAGAGTATCTCATCCTTACTGCAAGATGTTAAACTGTATGGATCTTAGAGAACTATGTACGGATTGATTCCTGCCCTGTACAGAATACGTAGCAATGCCAGGGTCCCTAATCCTGGCCTAGCCATCCCCAAAATAGTTTTAAAAAAATGCCCTCTTCCCCCGTGTATAGACCAGTGCACAGGGTGTATTGTCATTCAGAGAACTACGTACGTCTTGATTCCTACCTTCACAGGATACGCAGCAACGTCGGGATCCCCTACCCTGGCCCAGCCACTCCCAAATAGAATAAAACTAAGAAAAAAAATGTCCCCTTCCCCCGTGTATGGACCAGCCCTGCACGGGGTGTACTCCTTTCAGAGAACAATGTGTGGCTTAATTCCTAACCTCGTAGGATATGTAGTGATGCCAGGGTCCCCCAACTTGGCCCAGCCATCCTCAAATAAAATTTAAAAAAACCCCTCTTCCCCCCCGTGTATGGACCAGACCTACACGGGGTGTATTTAGTAGATAACTACATACGGCTTGATTCCTTCCCGCACAGGATACATAGTGACGCCAGGGTTCCCCATCTTGTCCCATACACCCATTCAAATAGGAGTTTTCAAAAATTCCCCTTTCCTCCATGTGTATACCAGACCTACATGAGGTGCACACTTCGTCCTTACCGCATGACGTTAAGCTGCACAGATAAGAAGATAAAAATTACCTTTCCCCTGTATACGGACCAGACCTAGATGGGGTGTATTCCTCGTCCTTACCGCATGACGTTAAACTACATGGATCTCAGAGAGCTATGTATGTCTTGATTCCTACCCTGTATAGGATACATAGCGACGCCAGGGTCCCCAATCCTGGCCCAGCCATCCCCAAAATAGTTTTAAAAAAATGCCATCTTCCCCCGTGTATAGACCAAACCTGCATGAGGTGTATTGTATTTCAGAGAACTACGTATGGATTGATTCCTGCCTTTGCAAGATACGTAGTGATGCCAGGGTCCCCCACCCTGGCCCAACCATCCTCAAATAAAAGTTAAAAATGCCCCCTTCCCCCCGTGTATGGACCATACCTGCACAAGGTGTATTTAGTAGAGAACTACGTATAGCTTGATTCCTGCCCGCACAGGATACGTTGTAATGCCAGGGTTCCCCATCTTGGCCCAACCACCCCTTCAAATAGATGTTTTCAAAAATGCCCCTTTCCCTCATGTATGGACCAGACCTGCATGGGGTGTACTCTTCATCCTTACCGCATGATGTTAAACTACACAGATAAGAAGATAAAAATGCCTTTTCCCCTGTGTACGAACCAGAACTTCACAGGGTGTATTCCTCATCCTTACCACATGACGTTAAACTGCACGGATAAGAAGATAAAAATTCCCTTTTCCCCCGTGTATGAACCAGACCTGCATGGGGTGTATTCCGTGTCCTCACCACATGACGTAAATATTGCATGGAATTCTTCTCAACCCACCCAAGATATAT
Source organism: Viscum album (assembly GCA_963277665.1). Classification (NCBI taxonomy): domain Eukaryota; kingdom Viridiplantae; phylum Streptophyta; class Magnoliopsida; order Santalales; family Viscaceae; genus Viscum; species Viscum album. The sequence continues at coordinate 654,764,545 of OY728159.1, forward strand.
GGAAAAACGAGATAGAGATACTCCTTGCGCATTTAGATGCATCCTCTCCATACATCAGACTCCACAGCCCGGATAATTATGGATCTTCATAACCATTCACGGCCATCAGAAGTGGAAATTTATCAACCTGTGGACACCTTTTCATGAATATGCATACCATGCCCTCAGCAGATCTGCATATTGATAGCCCCTGGCCCGTCTACCAAAGGAAAGATTTCCTCAGGCGATACTCTTCCTAGCTCTGTACTCCTACCGAACTCAGAGCCCCCACATCATATCCCTCGATCCAGAAATTTATGGCACAATGGTTTACAAGTTCACCCCCCTTTTTACATCCAAACGTTTCCAGGGTATCCCTACCCGGTTAGCCTATGTATCCTCCAGTGGTTCACATAACGACCTGCATCTACGAACATCAAGCCATAGCTGGGCTACTTTGACTCAACGGACAATTGCAGTGAATATGTTTCTTGTATGCTCGGACACCATTATTCCCATATGACGAAATCTATAATGTGAGTAATCTCAGGTTTTCATAATCATTCATGGCCATCAGAAGTGGAAAGTCATCGACCCGGGGACACCTTTGAATGATTATGCATAACATGCCCTCAGCGGCTCTGAATATCGATAACCCCTGGCTCGTCTATCAAAGGAAAGATTTCCTCAAGTGGTACTCTTCCTAGATTCGTACGCTTACTGGCCTCAGAGCCTCCACACCACATCACACGATCCGGGAAACCTAAGAGTTACAGTTTATAACCTTCACCCCCACCCTGTTTAGAGTATATCGGAGCGTGGTAACTCAGTTATCCTTCGAGTGACTGCAGCAATAGTCACCCAATGGTCTGAGCTCTATGACTGCTAAACTAGGAGTACTTCATCCGTACCGCACAACGTTAAATAGCATGGAGTGAAGGTGCACCCCCGTGCGCAAGATAAATCAGCGCAGGGAGCTCTCTAAGCTTTAACAGCAACCAGTGCCGAATATGCCCGACATGTCCAGATATTTTCTTACCAGATAACAGACTTCGTGGCCTGGACAATTGTGGATCCTCATAACCATTCAAGGCTATCAGAATTGGAAATTTATCGACCCATGGACACCTTTTAATGACTATTCATACCATGCCCTCAACGGCTCTGCATATTGATAGCCCCTGGCTCATCTACCAAAGGCAATATTTCCTTGGGCGGCGCTCTTCCTAGCTTCGTACACTTACTGGACTCAGTTCCCACATATCATTTCCCCTGATCCAAGAAGCCCCGGAACCACGATTTACACCATCAACCCCTCTCCATGTCTTGGGTATGCCGAGGTGTTCAAGCCCAGTTACATTCTAATCAAGAGAAACCTTTGCAACTATGTCCTTACCGCATGACAATAAACTGCACAGAACATCTTGGATGCTTAGCATAAAGCTGTAAAGACCAAGCATTAAACATATAGGGAAATGCCTCCAAGTACAATCATTTTAACTGGTTTAAAAATGCCCCCGTCCACGCTGTATGACGTTAAACTGCACAACATCCTTTAATAAAGCTTCTCGTCTTTACCGCATGACGCTAAACTGCACAGAAGCCATCCTTACCACATGAAGTTAAACTACATGGCCAAACTTGTCATGTGTTCAGTAAGGAATATAGGATTTTCTCTATCCTTTAATGCATAGGTCAAACCTGCACAAACCACCCTCTCACTCCAGCCTGATAAGGGGTGACTTCACCAATTCTTGGGAAATTTAGCATAAATGTTTCTCCCGTATCCAGGCACCCTCTTCTCATAAACCGTACTCTATACTCAGAAAAATCCGAACTCTCATAAGCCACCCCTGGTGGTCCCGAATCTCAACTTCCCTAAAGTTTCCTGACTATTGGGAGAGTGGAATCATTGACCCAAGGAAACATTTGCATGACTATGAACACCATGCCCTTAGCAGCTCTACATATTGATCTCCCCTGGGTCGTCTACCAAAGGCAAGATTTCCTTAGGCAATGCTTCTCTCCGTACGCCTTTTGGCCTTTGAGCCCGCATTTCTATCCTGGGATTCAGAAACCCTCTGAGATACAGTTTACCATCCTCTTTCATAACCCTTCCTGAATATGGTGGAACATATCTGACGAGATTACCAAATACCAGGAGAAGCCATTCCACTTTGAAGAATGTCCCAGATGCACGAATTTAAACTACTCCAAGCTCCAACCATCCTTTATGCTAGATAAATGCATAGGATAGGGACCCTGAGTCCACACTCATGATCAACACAGATGTTCTCAAACCCTTTCAGATGTCGCATTCCCTTTCTGAGCCACCCCCGGTTGTTTCCATAATTCTCCAAGCCACCCATGGTGGTTTCCATAAGCCAGAATTCCATGAATTCATTAGGCCATCAGAAATGGAGAGTCGTTGAATTAAGGACACCTTTGCATGACTATGCATACCGTGCCCTCAGCAGCTCTACATATTGATCGCCCCTGGCCCATCTACTAAAGGAAAGATTTCCTTGGGCGATGCTCCTCCTACCTCAGTACGCTGATATAGCTCCAATGCCTTGAGACATGCCCCACATGTAGTTCAAATCTAAACATGTTCCACCCATATGCGTCTGGAGGATATTGAGACATCTTTTAATCAACCAAACCTCATTGGGTCCCTTGCCCCACCATATCTGGTCAAAGCTGTTCGACCTAAAACATCATTAATGATAGTCTTGTCAGCGAGACTTTAAACCGCTCACAAAAAGAGGCACAAAGACTATTAGGCCGAAAATCTGAAAAGGGAGACCTAATAAAAAATCAGGCCATACCCGCTGGGTCCACACTAAATGGGACCAGGAAAAATTAGGGCATTAACAAAAAGAGACAAAACGTTTGTGGGGTTTTTCTACAAAACCCTAGAAATAGTCAAACTATTCTCGCTAGATCCCATGGTCCAGGCAAAAGTTAGAGCTCGTTTTTATTAATAGTCCTGAACTCTGATTATTCTAAGTCCAGTGAATTGATATATGCAACAATCATGCCAAATGATTTCTATCACAGGAGAAGGCAACAAGAGAACCAGGGAGAAAAAGTTATTTGTTTCATAACAATATCGGTAAGAAGGGCATCCACAATCCGGAGCCTCCTCTGGCATAAAAGGTTATTACAAGAGGTTTTTAGTGGATTCAAAAAGTTGTATCAGGCACTGATAAGAATCATCGATTGTCTGATGGAGATTCTGCAGTGAGGCTGTCTCAGCCTCTGCCCCAACCTGCAACGCTTCCACCTCCTTGGCCGCCTTCAAGCTCTTCCTCATCTCCTCCTCTATCTGTAACCCCCTTCTTCAATTATGGCAGTGACAACAGTCTCTTCCTGCTGAAACCACTGTATGTCATTCCTCAGCACCTCCAATCGAGAATGCTGCCCAATGACTTCTCCCTGGAGTCTCACAACTACCCCAGCATGATCATGATCCTCTGTTAGGCAAAGATGTCAGGTTGCGGAAAGATAGTATTCAGATTGAGCAGCAGAGATGCGAGATTCGAAACCACTCAGTCTTTCCCGGTTAGTGACCAACTTCTTGACTATATCATAAATACCATGATAATCAAAGCCATCAAACCCCAGAAGCACAAACAGATTGCGCATCTTTGGTAATTTTCTCGGCATCTCGTCTTGGGGCGTCTGAGAAATCAGCTTCCAAATTTTCTCCCAAGCCCTTTGGTGAGCAGGTCAAAGACTAGAGATGACTTGTTGATCAGGTTCAGAGTTTCTCTCAGATGAAGATACATATTTAGGGATGAAAATCACCAAGGAGGGACCTGGTGTGACTTCACTCGCAAACTCTGGTGCTATGGCAACTTCACCCCCGACGGTTGTGGTCAGAGGAACGATCAGATCCGACAGCACAATCACCAATGCCAAAGGTCATCGTCCTAAAGCCCAAGAGTCGATAAGACAGATAAGTATCCCTAATCAAAAATGGGAATAGGAAAGATTCAGTGGAAAGATATTGAGGGACTTACCCCCGGTCATCAAATCACCAGTATCTTCAAGCTCTGCGCCACCACGACCACTCGAGGAAGACGCTACATCTTCGAGAGGCAAGGGAGTCCTGGAAACCCCCAGAGGTGTCCATGACCTGAGGCCATACCCAAGGATAGAAACTCCTAGAGCTTTCCCCAAGTGATAAGTTATTGAGATCAAGACCGTGGAAATCACTCCCCTGGTAAACAAAATAATGGCCCGATCTGGGTTTCCAATAACTAGCCTGATGGCAGGTTATTCCGCCATCGCCAAGGGATCCGTTGGGTCTGAGGTAGCTGGACCTGTCAGATTTAGGGCCTCTTCAGTAATCACGGGCATCCTGTACTTCCCCACAATTATAAAAGTTATATGATCACCAGGAGTCTTGACTCCCAACTATTCCTCCTCTGACATATCTATGACTGATGAAGGCAGAAGTAGAGCATCCATGTCACTTTCCCCTTCAGTAGGGCCCGCCATCTCGCCATTCTCAGGTATGGCTATAGGTGATCCCTCAGATGATAAAGAGGTAGAAGATATGACCACAGGGGTCACCACGACCGGGTCTCCGAGTGGCACTACACCATGCACCAAAACAGTTAATAACTGGAAGAATCAGAATATATGAGTCAGTAATCGAGGAAACGGGAACCCATAATTACCCGACATACCCTGTCTGAGCTGTTCTAATAAATGGGACACCTGCTGATGTCTTTGGATCTGCCCGGGGGACAGTTCTTTGCTCAGAATGCTGGGAGGAGTTGGAGGAGGAAAGACCCTAGCTGGGTCCGCAATGGTCACTTCCATGAGCTCAGGTGCACCGGGAGACCCCTCCTCGATGATCCCCATAGTCGAAAGCACTTGTTCGCCTGTTGTGGTACCACAGGGAGTATAATCCGGGGAAGGAATTTCCCCCTGGGACTCCTCGGCACCCTGCATAAAGGGAAGAAACTTTAGAACCTTCACGGTAAAGGAGGAGGGAAAGCCGGAATGGACGAACATGATGAACTCTTCTTCGGGATCATAAGATTCAGGATGTCTTATCATCATGGACACTCGGGTAGACCCATAAAACTAGTTCTGGAGTGAATGAATGTAGGTGTCCATATCCTTCAATGAGGCAACTATTTCATTCAGATCCTCTTCCAACAACAAGTGGGGTGGAGCAAAGATCGTCCCAATACCCGAAAGCTCGAGAGAGCCCATTTGGAGTAATGCCCAAACCTCTTCATCTGATCCAATGGACCTCAGGTCATCCCAAATTCTCCATGTGTCTGGGAATGCGGCCATAATGGGAATAGCTAGCCTGGAGGGATCAACCTGAGAGGGTCTAGCAGCGACAGGCACTGTTAGGGGCACCAATGGCCATGTTTGTTTTCCGAATTTCTCCGCCTCCCTAGAACTCTCTGGAGATACCTGTGGACAAGACCTCATGGGTAGGGGGGATAATTCCTTTGTTTCAGCCACGAAAGGGGGACCATCGAAATCACTTCCCCCTAAAGAGTGATCACTCTATTCCTCCTCCTCATCAGTCACCAACCGCAGCATGGCCTGGACTCGATGACTCGAAACTACATAACCCCAACGAGAATAAATGTAGGCCTCAAGGTCCCAAAGATACCGATCAACCCTCTCTAGGTCTACATCGTAAAGGACGTTGACAGGGGCAGATATGTAGCCCAGTCCGTAAAATGCCACTTCTGATTCCTGGAGATACTTCCATAGAGAACGGGGGTACTGGCTGCGAAAGGCTGACCGACCTTTGAATTCGTCCCATTGGCCCCATGCCATCGGGAAGGCAACATCAGCAGGAATAACCATCCCTCTCCGGGTGGCTTCGAGAGCACGAGAGGATACACCTCTGTCCATTAAAACCTTCCCCGGAATCACGGGACCAGCAGGGAGGCGAAGAACCTTGCTTGACCTGGTTGAAGCATCATCCCCCTTTCGTTTCCTCTTGCCCTTCAAAGGCTTAGGACTTGCGAGAGTGGGCACCCACAGCCCTAGCTGGCCATTCAGGTATGATTGCACCCTGGGGTAGGCGTAATTCTTGGATAAGAAGGGCATGGAGTCTGCAAGTGCGGGAGTCATAACCTCACAGTTGGTATCCTCCTGAGTAAACATTAACCACATTTGCCTGTCCACCATTAAATGGCGGTTCTCGCGGTCGCCATTGAGTATAGGAGAACATAGTGCTTAGACGCATCCAAATTGACGTCTGAATCGGCAAGGCGTGTACCCCTCACAAATCAGTTCCCCACCGATACGAGCCACCAGAATGCCCTCTCGGAGGGAAAAGAGGTAGCCCCACTTGCTAAACTCCTCTGATATGGTGTTCCTAATTTCACCAGTTGGGGAGGGATATGGTCGAAAATTGAAATGATCATGACTCGAGATTCGACTCGACAACAGACGCCTATTATGAACCATATGTTGTCCATTCTTCTCTTGGGTCACCCACTCTTCAGGCATGACCCCGTTGATCGTTTGCAAGTAAGACCAGAATGCAGTGTCCAAAATCTGAAGAGGGTTGATGAAGGTGTAGCAGTTATTGATATGCACTCCCAACCATCCCCAGAGAATTTGGAAAGGGCCGACTACCCAGTGTGGTCGGATCTCGTCGGTAATATTACCAAGCAACCTATAAATCCTAGCCAATACCGGGACAACTAAGTTGATAACATTTCCGGTGGCCAATTGTGCTATCATGAAAAAAGTAGAGGCCCACACGCCGCCAGTCTCGCGTACGGGAAATAACCAACTGCTCAGGAACATGGCTAGAAATTCTGTTAGACGAAGCAACCGATCAACATCCGGAACAAGCTCCAAGCCCCAGTCGTTGAACTGGCCTTCCTCCAGGATCAGCCAATAGTTTCCCCTCTGTTTTCTGTACTCCATCGTAGGGCAGGTTTTTGGACTACGTGGGAGAGCTGCAGACTTGCTCTCTCTAGCGAAAGCCTTGACCCATTCACAATATGGTACAAGCTATTTCCGAGACGTATCCTTTGAATACTTCTGGGATTGGTCAATAAGCTACTTCACTAAAGGGGGAGTCCTCTCTTCGTCATTCCACACACAAGAGGGAGGCAGGAATTCATCATACATACCCCCAACGATGGGGACCCCTAAAATCTAAAAGATGTCCCAAAGACTAATACCCACCTCACCATGGACTAGATGAAATGTGTTGGTGTCTGGACTCCAACGGCTCATAAGTTGCCTGGTGAGGGCTTGAGGCCGATGGGTATAGGTTTGGGACACCCAGGCAGCTTCATAGAAGCCTATGGCTCGCAACTCTGCTTCAAACTCAGCACACCTCTGGCGAACCCAGAAGGGCCACCCCCAATCCAATGACTTAAATGCCCCTCCGGGCCTAAGGTCTCGGTCCACTGACCAGCCATGCTGGTTGTTTACGATCACATTGCGGGAAATGACCCAGTAACAATGAATTGTTCTATCCAGCTAACGTTGCTCCCTTGTCGGGGACACAAGAATGTGATTCAACACGGATCTGGAAGCTTTATCCTTTACAGATGGCTACCCTCTGGTGGATATCATAGATTGAGGGATGGTTCTAGTAAATATCCATGCTGCAGGATTGTTGTGATGAGATGGTACCAGAATTGGCGTATCAGACAGTAAACCAAACTCGTAGGCAGGAAGGCTGTTGGAAAAAGGATACTCCTGCTGTGACTCGGAGAACCGATCAGCAAGGAAGGAGCACAGTGGAGAGTGACAGATTCCATCCTTAACGGATCTGGCCACATCCTTCAGGCGTTAATCGCCAATTGGGAGAGGCTCGGCAGCAGGCCTGGGTGCAGGATGAGGGGGAACCATGTTTTCTCCCTGCATTATAAAAACCAGGAAAATGGTTAATCAAAGGAGTCAAGAAGCCTTCATGATGAGGAACTCAAGCATGCCTCAAAATGTGGTTTGCGATGAATGCATCCCATGAACCAACCCTACGTAGAAGCAGTCCATGGTACCCTGGACTGCAGAGCGTTGGACAGAAAACCACGAACCAGGTTGCTCCGTGGAATCTTAATCCCAGATTTAAATAATTAGATTCGGAGGACTTAAGAAATTTTAAAAAAATTGGAATATTTCAATCTGCGGACCATCAAAACCGCATAGAAAGTTCCTACAAGGCCCATCATGACTTACTTTTTAATTAATTAAAAGTGTTAGTTCGCAGCTGGAGATTGGTATGCGGGTGAAGGCGACCACGAAGGAGTAATGGTTCGCGGAAATGGCATTTGGTTCGCAGATGAGGCGTTTCACGAAGGAATGAGCACGTGGAGACAAAAAGTGAGAGGGCTCTGGTTTGACGAAGAATCCAGTAAAATAAAAATGAAGGGACCCCGTATCTATATATTTGTTCCCCTACTGGGTCCACTCCTCTACCGCAAACCATCTAAGTTTCAGGACCATTCTGCATCAGAATGGCCTCCTCTTCGTTCCGATCGGACCCCATTCCGATGGGGGGAATTTTTAGGGTCCTGAAAAATCTGCAAAGGAGAATGAGAATCCCCTTTAATCCAACCGAGATTTTACCCAATTTCCCCACAAATAATTGGGGAAAAGTGTGGAGAATACTCAAAGGATGGCATAAGCTGAACCGGTCCGCAGACTGGTCCAATGATGACAGAATGCAGCTGGTTCTGCAAAGCACCCCCTTCGCAGACTATTGTCATTCACGGAATGGAGGCAGAGATCCTCTATGGGTATGAAGCAGGATGGGTGCCAGACTGGTCCACCATCAGGAACCGACCCAACCGTGGACCACGTCAACCGGCCCAGGCCGCATCCGCTGTCGTTCGCATAATGGAGGCGGAAACCTGCGCGGCCGTGAAGCACTCCCCGAGGCTGATTTGGTTCGTGTGGGAGATGCGTTCAATACCCCCCGTGAGTTTCGGATTGACAAATTCATTCATAAAATGGGTTTCCGATCATGGGATTCCGCAAAAGGTGCCGCATGACCAAAAATACATCTCTTTCTCCACTCTATAAAAGGGGACCGAGGGGGAAGAGGAAAGGAGGATTCAGAGAAATCGACCATATTCAGGTGGAATGATTTAGAAGGAAGGAGCTTAACATTTCGCAAACAGCGAAGCTCCAGTTTGTGAACCAGAACATATATGAAGATGGAAGCGAATTAATAAGGAACCAAAAACGCATAATAACTCGGTGAACCGTGAAATTAAAATAACAAATTAAAATAGACTGGGAACCATGGCCCCTACGTGGATGCACTCCCCGCAGACCAGGGAGTTTATGCCCCTTTTCCGATCCATCGCACTGGGTAGCACCCTTCTACGCGGGCGAAGCCCCGACCGACGAAGCCCTGACCGACGTCACCCTTGGTCGCCACTGCTCGCATGAATCCCTCTGTGTACCAACCTAGTACGTGGGATGAACTCGAGCCATGAACCACCCTGGTTCGCAGGATTCCCATCAGTCCGTGGACCACCCTGGTTCGCGGACGGCCTCTCCAGCCGCGTAGCACCTCACTACGCAAAGGGCACCACTCCTCATACACCCATGTGGCCTGCCAAATCCTTCGGATTTCCCATTCCCCCACCCAAATAAAATCCTCCCAATCCAGCCTGATCCTCTATAGTTCCCTCATTGGCCCATTCATCGTCCTTGAGCCGAGGCCTCCACCGGAGCCACCAGAACCGTGTGATGTAACCTTCAGGTGCATCAGTGCGCAGTTTTGAGTTCACATACCCACGGTAAACAGGGGCGAAGGGGTTGCTCCGTCCCTTGAGTGGATTATTGAAACATTCCTGGGTTCACATTCCCACGGTAATGCGGAATCCGAGCCCGGGAGCCCCCTTTCTTCCCCTCCACTTGTTAGGAACGGGGCACTTCTCCCCTCTCCGGGGCTTGGCGGGATACCCATCAGAAGGAAGCCCCCATGCACCTCCATACTTCCCCACGACCATGCCCAAGGAAGGGTGTAGTGGAAAGGGTGATGCTCCGTCCTTATTTGGGGCCAATCCCCTCTCTCGCTGCGCTTTTTCACCATGGACATCCATATCAGAGTAAGCCCCAACTCTATGGGCCGCTTCTATGCGTAATCCCCACTCCACTTCCCACGGACGCACCTTTCGCGACGTGATCGTCTGGTCCCTACTGCCTCTTGTTTCTCACACCGAGCATGACTCACGTGGGCTTAGAGTAGGCATCAACCATGACATCCTCCCATGGGCCTCCTCAGAGTGTAAGCCCCAGTGCACACCATGGGCCTCCTCAGAGTGTAAGCCCTAGTCCACACCATGGGCCTCCTCAGAGTGTAAGCCCCAATCCGTTACTATGGGCCTCCTCAGAGTGTAATCCCTAGTCCATACCATGGGCCTCCTCAGAGTGTAAGCCCCAATCCATTACCATGGGCTGCCTCATAGCATAATCCCCACTCCAATTCGAACTACACGGACTTTGATACTTGTCTCCCAGGTAGGGTATGTAGGAATCCTCCCTAAGGTTCAAGCCCAACAACCGGTCGATCCGACTATCTTCACATCGGTTCACCGCGCCACTCCTAGTGCTGCCTCAGTGAGTCCAGACTCCTCAGGGTCATTAATCTAGTGAGTGATGGTAAACCTCGGGCATAAATGATTTCGAATCCATGTGTCAAGCTGACCATTGCCAACCAGGATTAATCCGTGGATACTATTCTTGGGTATAAACCAAAGATTCCCGAATATATTAATATGTCTTAAATCTATAAGAGATCCCCAGAACAGGAAATAATTCCCCCCAAAAGGGTGTGATGAGCCCAAATTCCCATCCTCTCGACCAATGTGAGTTCTTAAGAGTCGCTGGACAAATCACCCAGCGAACACCTGCCTTTGGAAAGCAGGTCTACGAGTCATCGGATACAGAACCGTTGGGCATTTCGGAACTGACCCGAGACACCCATGCTGGTGAGACCATCATCCCACCGCCACATAGATATACCCAGTGCGCCTATGTACTCCCACTTGTATGCTTCTTATCATGTGCTTACCCATGCAGCGGAATTCTTATACACTCCTCTACCATGTGGTTGGATCTCCCTATGGGGTGGTGTAACGTCTCGATTTTGGGTGATGCCCAAAGGTGCGCCATACCTGGTTGGTCACATGGCCTCAAGTGAATTTACCTAAATGCTAGAGGCTATTGAATAGGAACGCGGGACTTGGGTGTGATAGTGGAGAAACTATTCCCTTATTTGAAGAGTATACATAGTGTAATAATAATAATAAACAATAGTGAAAGCAATAATACCATACAAAAAAGTTAATAGTGGAAGAGTGATAGTATAAAAAACTAAAACATATATATATATAAATAATGATTCATGTCACAGGTATCTAACAAAGTATCCAAACAAGTCACAATGCAGGAAATACAATACCTAAACCAAAGTACAAAAAATAATAAACTCCAACAGCATCACAAGCCTCAACTTGGCCCCATGATCTCTAGCCCCAATATCAATCTAGTACCTAATGAAGAAGAGTGATTTACCTTTTCTATACTTGTAACTGTATAATATGTTTGGGTCCAAAAGCAAGACCCAAACATGGTGTGATATGAGTCCCAATAGGAAACCACAAAAAGATCTGCACCTAACTATTAGTGAATTTATATAACAGGTAATAAGTAGAAATAAAGCAATAAACTAGGAAGTACTCAAAAGTAAACAATCCTACAATTTCCAATAACATTTATTTACATTTATTAATTATTAAATCCATTTAATAATATAACCTCAGGATCTAGACTAAGCTCTGTATCCCCTTGTACAATAATAACAAAGAGACATCTTAGAAGACCATCTAAACAAACAAGTAAGACAAAGTCCGAGCTTGTGCTTTAGCTTGGAAGACTTGTCATAATTATTAAATCATTTAAAAGAAACCCTCTAGGAAAGTTCTCATAGTCTAACCCCTATAGTTCAACATATCACCAAATCAATAAATAATGACCCTCTGGGAAAACTCACATAGTCTAACCCCTTTGATCCCACATAGCACTAATCATTTAAAACGTCCTCCTGGGTAGCTCTCATGGCCAATACCCCCTTGGTCTGCATAACAATAATATAAAATATAATGAACCTCTTGAATATCTCACATTCAATGCCCTATAGTCCAACGTTCATTTAATAATTACCCTCTGGGTAGCTCTCATGGTCTAACCCCTCAGATCTATAACCACCCAGCAGCTCTCACGGTCAATGCCCTATGGGTCAACATAACAGTAAATATATATAAAAGACCCTATCTCGTGAATCTCTAACAGTCAATTCCTCCTGGTCAACATTCACAATGCAAAAAACATGCATCTCATATAAATAATAACTCCATCCTAATAACACTAGGCATAGAAAACAAATCAAGCCTAACATGCTTCCTAGACCCAACAACCATAATCAATCAAATATGGGGAACACACCCATAATCAAGGTATAAAAACTTACGCATTAATCAAAAACCCTATCTCAATAAAACACACAATAACAGGTCTTAAACAGAGTTAAATTCCAAAACATGTAATACCCTAAACATGGGTATTCGTCACTTAAGCATATATATTCCAAAGAAAATCCAAGAAAGGAACAAACCACCTAACTCAACGTTGTACGAGGAACAATCTTGAATGTTGACCCTTGAATTGGCCTAGAACGTCGTAGATCTACAAAAAGTTCAAAAATCATTAAACCTTGAATAACTCATGTGATAGGAGTAATCGGGAAGAGAGCCTCTAGTGAAAGATATAACTCACCAGTGGGAATCCAACACACCCAGCAACGTCTCATTCAGAGCTCAGATAGAGGAATGGTAGGGGTTCAAAGTTCTCACTCATGTCGTCTCCCTCCTGTATGAAACATGGGAAGAAGAAGACACTTATGGAGATGATACATGACCCCGATATGATTTATCAAATAAAAAGAAAAGTACACGATGTGTTCATTTAATGTACACACCGTGTATAAGCCTCAATCAGCCCTTACTTTAGGCATTTTTCTAGGTCACCTAGATGGCCATGTACTCGGCCATTACACAGCCAGTACATGACTACACACAACAACCGAGTACACGACATGTATTCCAAAGTACACGACATGTACTTAGAAAAACATCATTTCTTCCTTTTTCTAAAAAACATCCCTAAATCAAGATCCATACCAGAAAAAAGAGATTTGGGTTCTTACAAACTTCCCCCCTTAAAACAATTCATCTCCAAATTTCCCTTCCAAGGGTGGTGAAGAAGAAACTTCAAACAAATCTGGACACTGGGATCGAACGTCAGCCTACCTCTCCCAAGTCTCATCCTATACTCGCCTGTGCTGCCATAACATCCATACCAGAGGAACAAACCAGACACGGAGAAACTTCATGCTATGATCCGCAATCTGAATAGACTTCTCTTTAAAGGATGAATCCACCTCCAACTCAACCACCTCAGGTTGAAAAATGTGAGATGAGTCTGAAAAGTAACGTCATAGCTGAGAAACATGGAAGACATCATGCATATCTCAATACCTATGAGGTAACTGTAACTGATAGGAAATTGGTCTAACTCTATCCAAAACCTCAAAATGGCCCAACTTTTCTTGGTGAAATATTTACCTGTCTCCTAATCCTCATGTGTCCCAACCTTGGTGTAACACCTAAGAAGACCTGATCTCCAACCTCGAACTCTAGATGCCTTCTCCAACGATCAACATAAGATTTATGGAGAGACTATGCAGTATCCATCCTCTTCTGAATCAAATCCACCTTCTCAATGATCTCGTAGACAAGATGAGGTCCCAACATATATTCTTATCCTACCTCCACCCAACATAAGGGTGATTGGCATGGCCTACCGTACAAGGCCTCATAAGGTGCCATCTGAATCATCATATAAAAACTGTTATTGTAGAAAAACTCCACTAGGGGTATGTTTCTCTCCTAACAACCCCCAAAATCTAGGACACATACTCATATTTTGTCCTCCAAAACCTCGTGTGCTCAGAATGGCCATCTATTTAAGGATGGTAAGTTGTACTAAAAGGTACCTGTGTACCCAAATCCCTCTGTAGTCCCTTCTAGATATGAGAAGTAAAACATGCATCCCTATCTGAAACTATAGAGTGTGGAACCCCATGAAAACTTACAATCTCTTGGATGTATAAAAATTCAAGCTCATCAACTCTGTAGGTCTCCTTGATTGGAAAGAAATGTAAAACCTTCATGAGGATGTCAACAACAACCCAAACTGCATCATTCCCTCAAGGATACCTTGGTAAACCCGTCACGAAATCCATCGCGATATCATTCCACTTCCACTCGGGAATGAGTAACTACTGTAGAATCCCTAACAGATGTTGATGCTCCACCTTCACCTGCTGGAAGGTGGAACATCTCATAACAAAACCAAAAACATCCCTCTTCATACCTGGCCCCCAATACTAACGGTGTAAATCTTGATACATCTTGGTGACAATAGGATGAACTGGCCAAACTGAGGAATGGAAATCTCACATCAGCTCCTCACATATGTTTGCTGACACCCAAACACGCCCATGAGAACTCAAGATACCATTATTAATTATAGTTCAACCAGGAGTAGGATCCTCTCCTGACACACTCTCATGTAGGACTAGGCCTTTGAAATCTGATAGTTGCCTCGTTCTCACCCGATCCGGTAGAGTAGAGATAATAGTTACAGAAGAAATAAACGTATACCCCTATCTATCATGCACCTCCAAATGCATCTCAGAGAATAGATCTATAAGATTCCACTCATTTATAGCCTCCAGAACTACCTGTATCTAAGTCCTCCCGCTCAATGCATCATCCAATGCATTGCCCTTCCCAGGTGTATATGCAAGCTCAAAGTAAAAGGACTGAAGGTACTCAACCCACCTTCGCTGTTTCAAATTCACATCACACTGAGTAAAGATATAACCAATACTTTTGTGGTCAATGAAACCCATAAAATGATCTCACAAAAGATAATGTATCCAACAAAAGATAATGTATCCATCAAAAAAATCATGCACAACTGCAGCCAACTCAAGATCATGTGCTGGGTAGTTCCTCTCATGTGGCCTCAACTACCGAGACCCATACGCAATGACTCCTTCCCCTTGAATAAGCACTAGTCCCAACCCAATACCTAATGAATTGTAGTATACGATGTAAATCATTCCCATATCTGAAAAAATTAGGATCGGTGCTAAAGTCAATCTCCATTTCAGCTCCTGAAAGGTTGAATTGCAGGAATCTTCCCACAAGTACTTCACACCCTTCTTAGTTAGGCTTGTCAGTGGCACTGCTAAGCATGAAAAGTCCTGTATAAAGCATCTTTGGTAACTAGATATCCCCAAAAACTATGTACCTCAAAGATGTTCTTCAGTTGCTCCGATGAAACTACTACTCTCACATTCTCTAGGTCTAATGATAATCCTATCTCTGAGAGAACGTAACCCAAGAAGTGAATCTGATTCATCCAAAAGTGGAATTTTGAGAGCTTATCATAAAACTGATGCGCCCTCAATGTACTCAAAATGATCTTAATATGGGTGGCATGGTCTTTTCGAGTGTGAGAGTACACTAAGATATCATCCATGGATACTACCAAAAAATAATCCAAATAATTATGGAAAATTCAGTTAATCAATGCCATGAAAACTACTGGCATGTTCATGAGATCGAACGATATAACCAAAAAATCGTATGGACTACACCTACTCCGAAAGGTTGTAAGAGGTATATCTTATTGTCTAATGTGTAACTGATGATAACCAGAACTCAATTCAATCTTCGAGAACACTAGGGCTCCTCGAAGATGATCAAAGATATCATATATCCTTATCAAGGGATATCGGTTCTTGACCATAAACTGGTTCAACATTCGATAATCCACACAAAGTTTGAGGGTATTGTTCGCCTTCTTTGAAAAAAGAATATGCGAACCCCAAGGAGAAGTACTGGGTCAGATGAAACCCTTTTCTTGTAACTCCTATAACTACTTCTTGAGCTCCTATAAATCTAGTGTAGCCATCCTATAAGGAGAAATATACACCAGTGCCACTCCTGGCACAAGCTCAATAGAGAAATATACCTCTCACTCTAGAGTTAAACCTGAAAAGTTGTCTGGAAAGACATCTATGAAATAATCCACTGCTAGAGGAATGTCCATCTGTGAAGTCCCATGGTCATAAAAATATAAACTAGCAATCTAGGATATAATTCCCGCCAACCCATGATGCTTGGTCCTAGCTCTGCTCACCTGGACATCCCATTCTCCCTTGTGTAGAAAAGACCCACCCTATGGTGATGTGAAACTCAACATGCTGTGATAGAAGTCAACAATGTCCTAGAAAGAGATTAACTAGTCCATTATGATAATGAAATTGAAGCCTGTCATCTATAAGACATATAGGTCCCACAAGAAGTGACACCCACCAACCTCAAGAGGGTACTCCTTGCACTGATGTACACTAGTCGTCCTAATCCCCAACGAAGTTTCTAGCATCATGACATCCTCAAAAGTAAGTATACAGAGCCCAAGGCTCTCTACCACAATAATAGATATAAAACTATAGGAAGCCACTCTATCAAAAAGAGAGGAAGCTAAAAATGAGGAAAATAGAATCATACTTATAACCGTAGAGGGTCCAGGATCCTGCTCTTACTGGGTCTAATCCACTAAAAAATTATGACATGTACCACAACCCTGTGGCCCTGCATGACTACCCTGAGCCGATCCACCCTATTTTCACTGAAAACCTGACGACTGGATACCATAACCACAACCTCCACCTCTACTTAAACGGTTGGAAGAACTCCAGTTCCCTGAATAATGAGAAACTGGTGGTCCTACTCCTGAATGTGGAGTCACAGAAGAGCATCTATCTCTAGATACTAGTGATAAAATCCTGAAAAAATGCTGAAGATGACCCATCTTGTTGCAAGATCGACACTCGATTGGGTCCTTTGAGCAATGTGGTCTCATATGCCCACTCTTCCCACACTAGTAGCATACCACCTAGATAACCAAACAAACATCTCATGAAGTATCCCTATAGTGATTCTTACTATCTGTCGAAGGAGTACTATTCATGGATGCTGAACCACCTTGGCTCACAGCTCCCAACTCCCTCAGATTACACTCGGTAATCCACGTCTTGTTCACTATAGCTATGTCTTCCTGAATACATTCACCTGTGATTGGATGTCATACCCAATACCATCCTCAAGCCGCTTATCCAATGATAACTCGTCACCTCCTAGAACAGGTGCGAAGCACTGAAGCTCTGTAAAATAAGATAAGTAATCCATCACTGAGAGAGTGCCCTATTCCAAATGCATAAAATTTTGGGATTGATCGACCCTCAACGTCTCGGGGTAGAATTAATCATAAAAGATCATATGGAACTCTTCCCAAACCATATCTCGATGAAGTCCCACCTGTCAGATAACATCCCACCATCTCTTGGTGGAATCACGTATCATGTACGTAGAAAGATTCACCCTCCTCCACGGAGGAATCTTCAGATGGTCAAAGATAGAAAGAATGGACTCTAACCATGACTCTGCAACCTATGGTCCTCCATCCCCTGAAAAAGTGGGAGGATGATACTACTGGAACACCCACGTCAGCTCTTCCATAGATGGGGAAGGATACAGTGCTCCTTGGAAAGTTTGTAACATACTCATAAAGTCATCATGAAACCGTGTATCAGTACCTACGTCCGGTATAACAACTGTTTCCAAGATAGACATGATGGGAGGATATTCTGGTAGTCCCTGATCTACCATCTCCAGTGTCTAATCATCGCCTTGTACATGGAAAACAACTGGAGGAAGACTTGGAGGCATGAATCTGTAAAGTCAATTGCACACCTTAATTTAAGATTATCAAGGATAACAACTTAGAAGTGCTAGAAATGAACAGGAGAAGAAACATTCATGTTTTATAAAATAGGGTTACACGACGTGTATAACACCTACACGATGTGTTCCCTTAATCTTATAACATGGTGTGTACCTCTTCCAAACCTGGTCGTGTAACACCCATACACATGGCATGTTCCTCCTAAGACATGGTGTGTACTTAAATCTTCCCTCCTGCCCAAGTTCCTCTACAGAGCTAAGCCACACAATTCTCTCCTGGGTAACACTATATGGAATTTCACCATAGACACGATGTGTTCTTGTTAAGTTCTAACCACCTGTGTCATTGGTCACATGGTCAGAGACATGGTCGAATCTACACGGCATGTAAGAATGGGACATGATATGTACAACCTAAGTTTTATCCACCAGTGTTATTAGTCACACGGAAAGACACACAATCCTTATGGAACGACGTGTACTCCCAGTACATGATGTGCTCTACCAAAGTTTCCCAACCCTATGTCTCTTCTCACACAGTCATTCACATGAACAATAACTATACGGTGTGTACATACAATACATAACATGTACTTAAGAAAAGTTTCTTCTTACAGAATAGAAGAACACATGGTGTGTGTTCATAACACCATATATCGTTTTGTCTGGGTTTCTAGACATTAAGCCTATGAAACTCCTTCGAAACCCCTGAAAACTTTGAATTTTTTCGAAGGAGTAAAAACTTATGACCCGTGAGATCCCATACTCCCACGAATAAAAGTTTGGAATCCTTATTCATATTAAAACTTGAAAAAATTCAATTAAAGTTCTAACATGATCCACCAAATTCCGATCTAGGAGGGCCCATAACACCTCAGGGACCAAATTTTGGCATCCATAAAAATGAAACTTTACATATTCCAATACACTATCAAAATATTTAGTATTATATCAAGGAATCTATCAAAACATCATGCATATCTAGTACAACATCTATCACAATAACATGCAATCAGTAATGCACCCTAAATTGCATGAAAAGAGTGCATGACATGTGATCTCTATCAAGTGCCTATATGATTCATGAGATGGAATACCATCATATCAATGGGTTGTAATAGAAATAGAACCGAAATAATATCAATGATAACAACACAATGCAAGTGAATCACCCAACGATGAAATCAAATCAACTGTAACAATTGAAAAACCATAAAAACTAAAATATTCGAGGTAACTGGGATTTTTCCTATACACGAGTTAGCTATTCCTAGGCACACATTATTACCAACTACCTATTCCTTCCTATCCCTAGCTATCGGCTCCAAACAATAAGTTAAATAAGAAAAAAGACTTCCTCTGATACCAATTTGTAATTTCTCGGTTCCAGGTGCCGCCCAAAGGTGCCCTGTACTCGGTTGGTCACATGGCCTCAAGCGCATTTCCCCGAAATCCAGAGGCTTCCGGATAGCAGCGAGAGCCTTGGGTGTGATAGTGGAGAAACTATGACCTCATTGGAAGAGTATACACAACAAAATAATAATAATAAACAATAGCGGAAGCAATAATTCCATAAAAAAAGTAAATAGCGGAAGACAAATAGTATAAACAACTGCAACATATATATATAAATAATGATGCATGTCACAAGTATCTAGAAAAGCATCCAAACATGTCACGATGCTGGAAATACAATACTGAAACCAAATTATAGAAAATAGTAAGCTCCAACAGCACCACAAGCCACAACTTGGTCCCATGTTCTCCAACTCTAACAACAATCAAGTACTTGATGAAGAAGGGTGATTGACCTTTTCTTTACCTGCAACCATATAATCTATTTGGGTCTAAAATCATGACCCAAATAGGGTGTGAGATGAGTCCTAGTAGGAAACCACCAAAATATCTATGCCTAACTATCAGTGAATTTATATACCAGGCAATATGCATAAATGAAGCGATAAACTAGGAAGTACTCAAAAGTAAACAATCCTACAGTTTCCAATTACATTAATTTACATTTATTAATTATTCAATCCATTGAATAATGTAACCTAGGGATCTATCCTAAGCTATGTATCCCCTTTTATAATAATAACAAACAGACATCTCAGAAGACCATCTAAAAAAAACAAGTAATGCCAAGACCAAGCTTGTGCTTTGGATTGGAAGACTCATCACAATCATTCAATCATTCAAAAGCAACCCTCTGGGAAAGTTCTCACAGTCTAACCCCTCTGGTTCAACATATCAGCAAATCAATAAATAATGACCCTCTAGGAAAGCTCACACAGTCTAACCCCTTTGGTCCCACATAGCACTAATCATTTACAAAAGACCTCCTGAGTAGCTCTCACGGTCAATACCCGCTTGGTCTGCATAATAGCAATCTTAAATATAATAACCCTCTAGAAGATCTCACAGTCAATTCCCTATCATACAACGTTCATTTAATAATGACTCTCCAGGTATCTCTCATGGTCTAACCCATGTGGTCTATGACCACCCGACAGTTCTCATAGTCAATTCCCTATGGTTCAATATAACAACAAATATATATAAAAGACCCTATCTCAGGAAGCTCTCACAGTCAATTCCCTTTGGTCAAATTTCACAATGAGAAACACATGCATCTCATATAAACAATAACTCCATCCTAACAACACTAGGTATGGAAAACAAAGCAATCCTAACATGATTCCTTGAACCAATGACCATAATCAATCAAACATGGGGAACACACCCATAAATAAGGTATAAAACCTTATGAATAAACAAAAAAACTCTATCTCAATCAAACACAACATAATAGGTCTTAAATAAGGATAAATTAATTCTTTCTTTTCATGTTGTTTATTTAATTTGTGTTGTTCTACTTTTTTTTCACTGCTTTATTTATTTTCACTGGGAAAAATCATTCCCAACGATTAAATTATGATGCCCTAGCGCTTGTCGCCAGCCCAGGAGGATCGGGAACGCCACTCGGGCCATGTCGTGGACCGGCTTGGGTGACTGGTTCAGGGTCAACCAAGGTTGGTTCATGAAATAATGGTATCAGAGGGGCCCTTGTTATTTGGGGTATCCGGTAGATGGATATTAGGACTGTCGGTACTCGAGAGGTAGGAATGGGAAGGACGTTATGAACCCTCACCCGTTTCGAACCTCAAGTCGCCAGGGGTAGTTTTGGGAATTAAGTCATTGTTTCATTCTGGTTTGTTTTGATTAAAGGATGACAACAGAGGAAAGCCGATGTCACATCGTGATTTCACATGGAGTAGTGACCCATGTGGAGTCCGAGTACATGATTTAAGTTCCTCCTAGTCATTGACAATTACTTGGGGCATGACCCACTACCATGTCACCAGGTTTAGCATGACTACTAGTCCCTCCCTTCGGTAATTTGATGCAAGTTGCGTGTTGTCTTGGTTCTTGTGGGTGTAAGTGCACTTTTGAAAAGGAAAAGTGTTTTTGAAATGAGAAAGATTTACATACATACATACATACATACATACATACATACATACATACATACATACATACATACATACATACATACATACATACATACATACATACATACATACATACATACATACATACATACATGCATGCATGCATGCATGCATGCATGCATACATACATACATACATACATACATACATACATACATACATACATACATACATACATACATACATACATACATACATACATACATACATACATACATACTATTTGGGGTAAGGCAAGATGGTATGCAACCTCGCAATCTCCTTGCATAATCTCAAATGACCTGATAGAACTCAGGGGATAGTTTTCCTCCCCATTTGAACCTATACATCCCATTTCACAACTAGAATCACTATTTTTCACTAGAATATAGTCTCGTGATTCCCTCCTTCAGAATATCCATCTGGTGAAACACCTAAGGATATTTGGTCACACAAGATTTTACAGTCGAAGAATCACAACTGAGACTCTCTTACACACTTGAGAAGTGAAGGAGTCAACACCATTGATGGAAGAAAAGTTATACCCTCCTATCCCACCAGGGTCAGCTGCCGGGAAATAAACTACTCTAAAACTTCCCGCACTAGGTGAGTCTGAGACTTCATACACTTCCCGCTAATAGAATCTGCTACACAACCGCACCTTGAGTGCACAAGTCATAGGGACTCATCCACAACACTTCTTTTGTGTTTCTTGGGCCCCATAAGACCATGTTCTTTCAACCGATAATGAGAAGACATCCTACATTGAGATATCATCGTTTGGTGTCTTCTGGCTGCAATCGACATCTCAGCTCTATTGCGCTCACTGCCACAACTATGTTTATAAAGTTCTTCTCACAAAAATATCTCCATCACCAATGCTTTCTCCAGCACCCCAACATAGGTGGGGATTCACAAGGGTACTATGATAACATGGATCTCCCTATGGATTCCTTTCTCAAACCTACGTGCTCTAAAGTAACTGTTATAGATCATGTCTATAGAGTAGTGTGCAAGGTCTGTGAACCTAGTCGCATACTCAGTCACCATCATTCCTCATTGATATAACTATAGGATCTCTTGAAGTCAAATAGATCGCAAAAAAGAGGGGTATAACTCCTCATGAAATAGCTATTGGAAGTCATCCCATGATAGTGCCAACTAATCGTGTATTTGAGTAACCAAGCTCCACCAACGTCTAGATACTCCAAGGAAAAGGTCAGCTGCCAAATCCACCATCTGATATGCTGGTGTCTGCACAATACTGAATAGGTAAACCATCGACTCTATCACAACCTTCACTATCTGAGGGTTTGGATCACCATGGAACCTCAACGGTTTCTGGTGTGGGAACTCGCAAAGTGTGATCAGCCTACACACATCCTCAACCCGGTCTATTGGGGATATATACTAATCAACAGGTAGAGGTACTACTACCTACCCACCTAGATAATGGGGATCGAATGATGGGTCCTGAACTGAGGTCTCCTTGCTCACAAAATTGTCATCACAAACTAGAGCCAGTATCCTGGCTGGATGTCATCACAAAGAAATCTTGAATATTTTCAAGGAGTACTGTGATCAGATGAGAATATCTATATATAAACAATGATGGGGAGCTGACTCGAGAAGGATAGTAAAAGACTCAATTCTATATGATGCATGTACCATTGTTCCCTTAAATAAGTGTATTAGGGTGCTGAGTTGACAAATGGGTAATCAAGGTCTTGGTGAATGGATACGCCGACCGCCTATACCATCACTAGACTCCCGAGCCTAAGAGAAGATCTTGAGACACTTTGAAACTATTACCTTAAACCCAACCAATAACTTTTTAGGAAAATGACTGAACAACGTCCCAAGGGTCTAACCATCCTCTGGTACCACTTGTCATGACCCGAACCGTACCGAGAATCGAGCCACAACTACCCCAAGCCCACATCCATAGCTCAGGGGATGGAAACTAGTGCTGAAGGCACAATAAACTCAGGGAGGCCTTTGCCTAAGAACCTGTACACACACACATGAAACCAACTTAATGAAAAAGTGTAGAGGAAAATAAATCAAGGTACCAAACTACTATAAAAAGGGAACTAAACATATATTAATCGACCTCTAAATAGTACAAGTACAAAAAAAGTAAAGCTAAAAGGGAATGGAAAAAATACACACCCAAATAGAAAAGTTCCAAAACATGGAAAAATGTGAAGAAGTAAAACATATGGGGGAGTCCCACTCTTGAATCCCAAGCTACAACCACCGCACGCAGTCTAAGAACCTTGTATCCCTAAGCTCATATGATATCACGATCAACATGTCCATCGTCTGGAAGGGCACACCAAATGATGGAAAAGCCCAATAATGTGTGATTATAAGAATACTCAATAGGATGCCTTGAAGGATCAAGGGAGCATAAAGATTGGTACGGAAGAGGGAAGCAGTAAGAGAGAACAAGGTATAACAAGAGTGAACAGAAAGAGTAAAACTCCACCAAATAGTAGATATGCTCGCTCAAGGAAACCCAAACAAGAGAGTAAGGGGAAATCCATCTCAAAGATCACACCAGGTACAACTTAAAGAACAATAATTATGATGCTTAGTCATAAAGATAAATCATATTATTCCATTGAGAAGTTCCACTGCTGAACCAAGAAGAAGTCATTCTGTTATTGATCCATAGAGGGTCGTATGTCACCGATCCACACAGGGTTGTAAGTCTTTAATCCGCACAGGGTCGTAAGTCATCGATCCACATAGGGTCATAAGTCACTAATCCAAAATGGGCCACTCTAAGGCTGGTCCTTGTCAGGTTATGCTACTTTAGATCCACATAGGGTCATAAGTCATCGATCCACATAGGGTCGTAAGTCGCTGATCTATGACGGGCCACTCTAAGGCTAGTCCTTGTCGGGTCGCACTTCTGCAGATCCACACAGGGTCGTAAGTCGTCGATCCACATAGGGTCGTAAGTCACTGATACATGACAGGCCTCTCTAAGGCTAGTCCTCATCGGGTCGTGCTACTACTGATCCACATAGGGTCACTCTGATGCTGATCCATAATGGGCCACTCTTCACTTGACAGACAACCACATTATTCCTTCACTTAGTAAGTTTGAGTTCCATAGATTCCTCTCCTCAAATCATCAGTCGTAAATCAAATTCCACAAAGTCCCTTGTAGAAGTAACCCAAAGGACCGCCTTGTCTTAAGCGTTCCAATGCGACAGACGACACGTCAATCAGACGCCCAATACCTTTCCATACTTGGGCACTAAACTGAAAATCAAGTACCCCTAGGGGTGCTAGTGTACTCCCAGAGTACATGATATCTCTAGCCAAAATGCTGAAGAACGCACATTTTTCATTGTTAAACCAAAGGGCGAAGACATACTTTTACTGGCAGGCCTCCTCAAACGACACTAGATAACCAGACAAATCACACCGTTGCGATCCTTAGAGAAAAACACACAGGATTGACTATTCATTATACCTAAATGGATATCCAATGAAAAAGTCATATATCACCTCATTGTACTCGAATGGTGTCACATGGGTCCCATGAATTGGTCTCGAAACAAATTTTATATATCACTCTATTGTGATCCTCACGGAAAAACACACGAGATGGACTGCCCATTTGTCCAAAACAGATACTTAGTGAAAGAGTTTCATTTCACCACAACATGCACGAACTGGCCTCATAGGGCCCATGCCTCGACCTCGACTTAATTATCCAATATTGGTCGTGAAACATCCGTCTTAATTTTAAGGTCACAACATCACAAACGGTTAGTCATTCTGACATCGTATGAGGGAAATATGTCGGATACAAGATCCCACAATAATAATAATAATAATAATAATAATAATAATAATAATAATAATAATAATAATAATAATAATAATAATATTGGGTGTTTTTTGGACCTGAGCTATGGACTGGAATTTAATATTCAACATTGTACTTAAATCAACCATCTTAATGACAAGATCACATCACCGCTGATGACAAGTCAATCAGATGTCGCACGCAGGAGTTATGGAGGGTGTAAGATTTAATAATAATATTAAATCAATTATTTCACGAGCATTTCAGGTACTTGATCTGAAAACCTGAAAAGACATCCAATATTGGGCTCATAATTTCCATCTCAAAGTCAGGGCCACAATGCCGCTGACAGTTCCTCAAACCGAGCTCGCACGGGTAAGTTACGGATGAATTATTGTTTTACAACCAAAAAATAATAATATAATTATTATTATATTATTATTATTATTATTTATAGTAGATTTAATTCAATCTCACATGCCAAGAACAACCCAAAATTGGCTCCCTATTTTTTCGAAGTTCTTCCATGCTGGGTAACCTCTCCAATCTTCTTTTATTATTACTTTAAATTTTAATACTATTGTTATTGCATTTTTAGTTTCTCTCTCTAATTAACTTTCATTCATGGTTTTCTTCTTGCTACCCTAACCGCTAGCCCTTCACGTGGCCGACTACGCCATCCCTTTACGTAGCTACCTATTCCGCCAGATCTGCTGCTGCCATAGCCGGTTGCTCGCTGCACCATCTCTGGCCGCCTCACACCCAACTCCCGCCACACCGCATGACCCCCAGTCCACTTTCCGCGCCGACCTCACTCTGCTGAACCACCCTACTCATTCCGAACCAATCTTCCACACCGCTTGAACTGCCAGAGCTGCCTTGCATTCCATCGGAGCTACCATGCGCAGCCGCCGCAGTTGCCTACTCGCCTCACCGGAACCACCACCTTGAATCATCGGAACCCTCCCTAGACCCACGCCACTGAATTGTTCTACATACCATTCCATCTTCAATCTAACTCAGAATGAAGAGATTAATGTAGATCCATGATCCTCAGGTCGATATCTCCACATCTGTATTCCATGCTCAACAAAACATCGCGTTTTTGATGTGCTTAATTATTTGGTGCTGAAGAACGCATGGAGAACGCATGAAGAATGAAATAGAAAAGGGAATGGACTATGTGCGGATCGATGGCCATGTTTTATTGGACATAATCATTTAGAATTACGAACACAAGGAATTGGAAAATAAATATTTATCATACATCAAGAATTTCAATTTCAAGGTAAACAAGAAGAAATTGATTCAACCAATTGTTTTTTGATTCACGAATTAATTCATTTAATTCACGTTCATCATGAAAATTCAACCAAGGTAAGGAATCCAAAAATATATATCCCACCTGGATTGGATCCATTGTTGTTGATTAAGATCACAATTGTGCAACGATCAGAAGAAGTTTTTGTGTTCTTCGCGCTTTGATTCACCTGGATATAAGGCTTCTTTGTTCTTCGTTCATCATTTTTCAATGGGAAGTGGAGGAGAGGAGAGAAAGGGATGGTTTTTCGTCATTGGCCAAACCAAATTTTGAGGCCAACATCCTCTAAACAAAGAATTTATAACCTTTCACTATGTTAAAAAAATTAATCAAATAGTTAAGTAATCATTTATTTAATTATTTAAATAATCATACACGATGACACATAGACCAACCTCCTGATGCAGATAAAGGTTATACTCTACCTAGGGTAAAACCTATGTTCTGATCTTATCGGTGGTCTCAAAATTTTCATTCAAGTCCCCATTCGAGAGATATTTGGGTTTGATCTATTAAATGAATTAATTAATAATTTAATTTATCTATTTAACACACCGCCAACAAGAAATGGGCCCGAACGTCCCGCACCGACTTATTTTATGTCGCGTCTAGGGGAAACACTATGTTCCAGACCCAACTGTGGTATCAGATTTACAATACGATCAACCGTTTAAGAGATATTCCATTTTATTTAGTTAACCATTCATGTGTAATATCAAAACAATTAATATTTTTATAAAATTAATTCTAGCCACATCAGGCCTCAGAATTGCACGCAGTCTCTATGCCTAACTTTAGAAATATTCTTAGAAAAATTTTAAATTTTTATTAGGAAAAAACCGGGTCTCAACATCAAATCCATATCAACTTTCATCTTATTATTTCTCAGTTCAAATCAGTTTAAATTAAATTTAATTTGTGATTTTATAAAAAAATAAATTTAGCTTTGGAAACATATTATTTATTTACCAATTTTATTACCGATATAGAATTTCAAATATTATCATTTTAAATTACCAAATATCAAAAAATTATATTCTCTATCTTCTATCTCACTCAACATCTTCAAACACAACTTGAATCATGGATCTTCAAATGTTTATGATGTTTTGAACATGTTAAAAAAACTTAGTTATAATCCCGAATAATTTCCTTATTCATGATTTAATAAAGGAAAGATATTATTTTTCCTATATAGAATTCTAGTAATTTTAAATATGGAAAGATTTTTATGTATATGGATGGACCTTACGGTGATGGAAAATGATGTATACACAACAAATAATTCATGTTTAGACATATCATTGAATGATGTTTATGAAACTTTGTATGATGCTTATACATACACAAAATCATGTATATACAATGTATAGATGATCCTTATG
Organism: Viscum album; assembly: GCA_963277665.1. NCBI lineage: Eukaryota > Viridiplantae > Streptophyta > Magnoliopsida > Santalales > Viscaceae > Viscum > Viscum album. The sequence continues at coordinate 654,792,456 of OY728159.1, forward strand.
AAGTCACTAAACCTAAATAACTTTAGTGTATCATGTTATATAGTAGATTTCCTGTTTACATAGATCAAAATGATGTTTACATAAGTTATAATGATGCTTATGTAGGTCTAAATTCATGCTTCTACAGAGTCTAAATAATAATTACTCATAGCTCAAATAAAATTAGATGATGTTTATGCAAAACTAGATCATCCCTACACAGTTTATTTTTATATGAGATGATTCATACATAGATGTCCATACATAGCCAAAATTATCCTTTAAACTCCAAAATCTTGACTTTGAGTTAAACATGTTAGGATCTATTCAAAACATCTCCAAGACATATTCAATCATCTTAAATCAAATCAAATGACTTCAAATGAATTTGGGAAACATTATAGTAATTCCAATGTACTTCAACTAATGCTCAAAGATTCTTGTATCACATAAAAGCAACATTGATTTTTTTTTCATGATCATCCATTGCACATATATTCCAGCTTAAAATTTAAACATTATAGACCATCATCTAAGTAATATTAAACACCCAAATTATCATATTTCATACTTATTTACACTATGATGGTTTCTATAACGCTTACACTCTATAATCTCCCATTTATGATTGGTTTAAACTCAATTTTCTATAGATATTAAAGTTATTCTTCCTACTAAATATAGTATAAAACACTATATTTTTTAGTACATGTATTTAATATGAGTACTAGAAAAACAAATCTACTTATGTTTAGGGATTCACACCAAGTATGATGTTAGAGGATACCCCAAAAGTAGGATTTTAGGGGTTGTAATCCAAGGATCCATCTCAATATTCCTTTTCCTAACCAAATATGGTAAACTTCAGTCACTTCATTGGGTGGATACTTATTCCATCACCAAACTTATTTTCCAACATAATGACATTGAAAACATACCAATAACATATTGAAAAAAATATAATAATCAGCTCCATCAATCCACTATGGTTACTTTAATGTTCCAATTGTACCTCTTTAATATAGAGTATATGTAATAGAATTGGCATATACTTCTTTAATAGAGATATATAAAATATATCATGAACTATGAAAAAGTTCTATGATAAATTCAATCAATAAGACATTATTCATATTCACTCCCATTTTTTAAAGTGGCCAATATATCTTGGGTTTATTTTTATAATCCTTCCAAATGTCATGATTTCTTTCTAAGGTGATATATTAAGGAATAATTGATCACTAAATTGGTACTCTAAATATCATCATTAGTTGTATTAATAGCTATTATAATTTATTTAATATGTTCTTATGTATTTTTGGGTAATATGAACCTTCATCATGTTCTCTTGAATCAAATTTTGTCATATAAAGTCCGTTTAACCAACTTTGTCTCCATTGGATGGAGTTTAATACTTCTTCTTATACAAATCCTTGTAGGGTTCTGTGTGGATGTTCAAATGATAACTTTGGTGTGACAGTGGGTTCACTAGAACCAACTCAAACTTATACTTCTAAATTACCATGTCATGAATATAGTCTAATATATAAATGATTTATACATACCATGATAGTAATAAAACTTCTTCATGTACTATTTATGGTAATGTCATTAGATTATATGTCATATCAAAAGATTATATCAATTATAAAAAATAATGATAAACTCGTGATACTATGACAATAATATTAAACACATATCATATTGTCTAGATACATCAATATGATGAGAAAAAAATAATTTTTTACTATCAAATGTTGGGTGAGCATTGGGACTTCTTCTCATATTGATCACACTTGGTGATATCAAGTACAAGATATCACTAGGACTGATATACTAAAAAGTACACCACTTGTTTTGGGTGTCTTGGATGTGATTATCTACAAGAATGTGTAGTGGTATCTTAACTTGAGATAATTATTAATGTATATCATGGTTCACATACGTTAATTCATGATTAAAACCATAATAGTTTATGTTTATTTGCAAGGTATCTTATATCTGGTGCATCATTAATGGCATAACATTAATTGAATGATCAAGATAACATTTTTCACCTCCAAGTATGAGAAAATGAAATATATACCCATTTGGTTTAGATAGTAGTTCATTTACTAAATCCACAACCATGATGAAATAAATTACATCCAATAAAATCAAGGAAATATAAATAAAGCATGAAAGGATGGTAACACAAATCATGCTTCATGCTTTATGAAATATTACAAGTCCAAGAGATTATATTACATAGTAAGTATTCATAGGAGCCTATTGTAGATATGAATTATCCTTACCTATTTAATGTTCATGATTTAATGGTAAATATATCACTTGTTATATATGTAGGACTCACTGAAATTAATACAAGTTCATAGAGGATGATATATAAAGTTTATATAGTAGTTTCACTAATTCAAATGAATTTGAGTTTATTATGAAGTGGCCATGCATCTATGGACTAGTGAATGTATGAGTGTGAATGATCATAAGTAAATGAATAAATATATTCAATTAAATATTATTCAAGTTTAGAATAATGGTAATTGAGTTTATATCTCATGGAATTCAAAAGTTATTTAAGTTTAAATTATTCAACATTAAACAATATATTTTTTTTAAAAATATTAATTATTTAAGGTTTGTTAAAATTATGTAGGAGGAATGAGTTGCGTTAATGGTTTTTATTTCATCAAGTGACATGTGAGAGTGTTCCAAGTGAGTGATGAAATATTTATGACACTTATGACAAGTTAACTAAGTTTTTCATGACCCAGAAAGTCATATTTAAAGGTTAAATTTATTGAAGGACTAAAGTGTAATTGAAGAGAATATAAATTAAGTATGGAACCTCATTTTAGACCCAAAATTATAGTGGAACTCCATGGAACGAACTATATTTCCTCACTTAAATTATCTCAAGTTATTGAGAGAGAAATTGAAATAAATAACACAAACAATCTATTCATTCATCATGAATCATGTTCATCATGATTTAGTGATTATATGAGTGTTAAAGAGAACTTGTTTATTTCATGACAGCACAAAACTATTGTACATTGATGAAAAAGGAAATTAAAATTCATGTGTGGAAAATCTATAGGGTTCTTAACTTATATTATTTGAGGTATAATGATCCAAAATTTATGAGATAACACTAGGATAAAATAAATTAATGATGTATTGTTTTGATTAATTTCTTCATAATTAAATTTTATCATACTTGATCCACAGATGAATCCATGCATTGGTTTGAAAAAATTATGTTATGAAACTATTTTTTTTATTTTTTTTGAAAATACTTGTACTGAACCATCCTTCTATACACAAATTCATTTAAGTGGTATTAGAGTCGTTGTGTATCATTTTAGAAAAAAAATTAATCAAATTTCATAAAATTATAGTAGAGTGATTTTATATGGTCTCAATGGTTAAAAAAATATAGTATTAATGACTTAGATATGTCTATTTGAATAAGAGTAAGAAACTAGGATAGGGTAGGTCTAGTTGGCACATGTTGAACACATTTTGGGAGGTGTTTGGGTAGCTCACAGGTCATAAAAAGTTACAAAATTAAGGAAAATGTTATTTTCCACCCCACATACCAACCCAACTTTTTTATTGGGGATACCTACTTATTATACTCAAAACTTTTTGTTTTTTTATTTAGGGAATCACAGGGGTGTCGCCTAACTAGGAGGCATGGTAGACCAAACCTAGCATGGGTTGGGATAGGTCTTTCCTTTATCACCCAGCTTGGCAGGCCTAGCCTGACCCATTTCTTCCCTATTAGACCCCATTTATGGTCCAAAAGACCGAAAAAATCCTAAATAATATTTAAAAATATTTTTAATTTATTTAAATTACTTTAATAACCAAAAAATGCATCATTAATAAATTAAAATTATTGTAATACTATTATAATTCATTAAAAAATTCCCTCAAGTAGAATATTATGTTATTTGATTATTTTTATTCAATATTTATGTATTTTGAAAGATTATGAGATGCAAACCACCCATGTATGTTTGGTTTATTATTTATTTAATTTTAATTATTTCAAAAAGTAAGATTTTTAATTATTATTTATTAAATACTAGTTTTTGATGATTTTTATATCTCATCTACCTCTTTATAATTGATAAGGGTATGTGTGTCCATATTTAATTATTAAATTTAATTCCTATATACTGAGTTAGACTCACTTTTAGGTGAGTATGAAACTATAGAAAAATAGGTCCTCACGATAAGATGGTTCTAGATGAGAGTTGGAATAAAATAAAACAAGTAAAAATACATAAGAGAATGAGGAAATTGTAGCTCAATCTAAGTCGATAGATCAAGGACGTACCTTTGGGTCTTAATTAGTCTATCACCCACTTGATGGATCAATTAATAACATACAACTACTGATCAATTCATTTTTTATAATTCATGGTTAATTATTTATTATGTGAATGCATAGATGACACTATAAAAAAAGGGGGAAGTAGTTGAGGTTTTTTTTGGGGAATATCTATAGTTTAAACCACCACCTATTAGTATCACAACGTTTTCAAAAACAGCCATGTATTGGGAAGTCTTTAGTCATTTAGTAGCGGTTTCAATAATTTCTAGGCAGTTTTACTATAAATCATTTTTGGAGTATTCAATGGTGGTTTTTTTATTTAGTAGTGTTTTTTTATTAAACAAATATCCTAGAAATATTAATAAAATGTAAATAACCACCTCTAATATGTTCACTGGAGGTTTTTTTAGCGGTGGTTAATCCTAACCATCACTAAACACATTTTATTTAATGTATCTAGTGGTGGTTTCTACAAATCACCAATAAATTAAGTTTTAAAAAAATATTTAATAAAAAAATATAAATATAAAAAAGTGACATGAAATAAACTCAATAATGAATATATGATAAACCATAATATATACATCATACATCCATAACAAATATACATTCATCTACAGTCATCATAACCTTAATATTAGTCAACCCATACATCTTTCAACCAATACATCTATCTACCTCCATTGCATCCATGTCACGACCAATATACATCTATGTCACAACCTCCACTGTTTCTTTCTACTTACCTTGTATCTCACCAACTGAAACTGACCACATCATCTCATCAAATTTAACGAAAAAAACAAAAATTAAAAATAAACATAACAAATCATAATTACAGTAGAATATTTGATGAAATTCTAACATACAATTGAAACTAAGAACCATCAAGACTTCTTTATGAAGAATTTCATGGATCAGAATAGTCAAAATTTTGCCTAGTGCCCGTATCTTCCACCTATAATGAAAACGAGAATATTTATGAAAATAAATGCGGAAAAGAAAAGACACAATATATATTCAAAATGATGGACATAAAATCTGTTATTTTTTTAATCAAATATAAGAAATTTTAAAATAAAAAAATAATATATAATGAAAAACACTTTCAAAATGTAAACCTACCTATTTAATAGAATATTCAACACTTGAAATTGAAAATGGATAATTAAATATTCTAATTTATTTTAAAAGCGATGTGCAGTGTGCTTGAAATTTACTTAATAAATATTTTTTAAAGGATTTGATATAATTTTTTTTCATATATTTTAAAAAAACTTATCAGTGGTCTAACAATTATTTGATGTTAATATGTGGTCGTTTTCTATGGTTTTGACCATTCCACAAATGTTTTAGTGTTTTTAAACACTAAAAATACATTTATGGGCATAACAAGAAAACAATCATTCAGAATGATGTGATGTTAATTTCTATATCTCAAAATTAAATATACAATCATTGTCCCATGATTTTAGGGCAATATGATGTCATTTTGCAAGTTTTTAACCACATACACTTGTTTTTAATGGGTTTTATACCTTTAAGAAGTGGTTACTGAGTCAGTCCAAAGACAATACACATCATATTGACATGTTTTCTATGTTTACATGTCAAAAATAACATAGCAGTGGTTTTATAATTATTTGAAATCAATCTATGGTCGTTTTCTATGGGTTTTACCATTCCATACATGTTTTAGTGTTTTAAAACAATAAAAATACATTTACAACCCTAATGGGCAAACCATCATTCAAAATAATGTGCCATCACTTTCTATATTTCACAATTAGATATACGGTATTTTTACCTTTATTTGAGATAAATCAAATTTTGTTTTCCTTATTTTTGATCCTCCATCACTTGTTATTAAAGGTTTTTATACCTTTAGGAATTGGTTACTGAGTCATTCCAACCACACCACACATCATATCGACATGTGGTCTATATGTACAAATAAAAAATAACCATGCAATGTGTTTACAATGATTTTATGTCAATCTATGGTTGTTTTATATGGTTTTGACTATTCGACGCACTTTTTAGTGTTTTCAAACACTAAAAACATGTTTACATCCATAACACGCAAAACATCATTCATAATGTCATGTCGTCGGTTAATACATTTGAAAATTAAATATACAATCACTATCTCTCGATTTTAGGGAAATCTTATTCCTTTTTCCTAGTTTTGACCCTTTGATGTGTGTTTCAAAAACTTTAATATATTTTAATTTTTTTTTATTGAGTGATTCCAAGCACACCACATATTGAATGAATGCGTTGTTTGCACGTACACATCAAAAATAACTCAATGGTGGTTTTATAATGATTTCACATCAACATAAGGTCTTATATGGTTTTGACCATTCCATACATGATTCAGTGTTTTAAAAAACTAAAACTTCATTTATGGACATAATGAACCAACCATAATTAGAAATGATGTTCTATCAATTCCTACACTTTACAATTAAATATATGGCATTTTCCCTCTAATTTAAGGGACATCCAATGTCATTTTCTTGGTTTTTACCCCATGAAACTTGTTTTTAAATGTTTTTTTACCTTTAAGAAGCGGTTACTGAGTCATTCCGACCATACCACACATTGGATTTACATGTTTATTAGCAAAAAAAATAATTTTACTAAATAAACAGACATATTCACGGCCAGTTCAAAGCTAATTTGGACTCAAACAGCCCCAAAATTCATCCAAGGAGTCTTCTTTGTGAATATACTTCATGAATACCCCTCACCTCCACACGCGAAAAGGAGTATGGTTATAGAATCATGCCTTTTTATCACATAAACTTTCATTAAATTTTACAAAACCGAGGATCTTTAAGGTTTAGTGTCTTGGAAACCGGGAACTTAAAACATGAAAACATAAAATATTCTTCTTAAACACTTGAAAGGCTTCTACTCATGTTCATCCTAGGTTCATTATTGAATCTCATAACCTGGGGACATACATCAAAAGAAAGGGTGAGCAGAAGGCCTAGTAAGGGAAACAAGAGAAACATTTTACATGTGAACTTGAGATACTTCTATAAGGTCATGAAAAGAACTTTAAGGCATGAGAAATAAATCATGAGATATATCATAATAAAAATAACATTTTTCATAACTTGAAGATGTGTCTGAAACATTTAATATTTACAATCATTTCGTTTCACCAAGGTCCATCCCCAAGGTGTCATTAAAAATTACCAAGGTTATTCACCAAGGTATCAGTCTAAAAAGTCATCTCTAGAGATTAAGTCTTTACCCAATGCATTGGAGCGCTATCTGGGCGCACCCTTGAAATGTCTTTTTTATCATGTGTGCCACATATATCATCATCAATCATTTCATAAGAAACCCATATAGCATAAAGGAAATGGGTTTCATTTCATAATCATAACCTTTTAAAAACTGCTTTAAAGACATGATCTTTATGTCACTTTAAACCCACAGAAAAGGGAAAGCGGGTTTCATGTATGTAAATCCCAGAATTTAAAATAGAAAATTTTGATATATATGTGAATACCCCTGTATAAATAAGAGCTTTGAGTATTCACTTAATATTATAAAATAATTTTGAGATAAAGAGGGAGGCATTTTGAGACGAAAACTATGCAGCATAACGTCTACGATACATGGTTTTAGAAAACATTGAAAAGAGAGGGGACATGGGTAACCCACTCAAAAATGATAAATAAAATAGTAGGGGAGCATAATATAAAGTATTTAAGAACATGGTAATGAAATTTAATGATATACCATATGAAACGAAGAACTTGAAATGAAGACAAAAATAAGATTTCTCTTATGAAAATTCGGCAGCCTAACGACGTCACTTAAAACTTCCAAAAAATGGATTGAAGAGATCAAATGAGGTATCTCATCATATGAACATAGATGATAAGTATGATAGATATAGAGATAATACCCCAACATAATAAAAAGGAACCTGAAAGACTTTACATGAAAGTAGATCTTGAAAACGAGAAGGGTGAAAGAACCCCTTAGAAATTCGGCAGCCTAACAGCGCCACTTAAACTTCAACAAAAATGAATTGATGAGATCAAATAGGGTCTCTCATCATATGAACATAGATGATCCGTATGATAGATATAGATATCATACCCTAACATAATAAAAAGGAACTTTAAAGAATTTACATGAAAGTAGATCTTGAAAACGAGAAGGGTGAAAGAACCCCTTAGAAATTCGGCAGCCTAACGGCGCCACTTAAAACTTCAAAATACTGAATTGAAGAGATCAAATGTGGTATCTCATCATATGAACATAAAAGGTAAGTATGATAGATTTATAGATCATACCCCAACATAATAAAAATGATCTTGCAAGACTTGACATGGAATTAGAACTTTGAAAAAGGAGACAGGTGAAAGAACCCCTTAAAAATTCGGCAGCCTAACGGCACCACATAAAACTTCAAAATATTGAATTGAAGAGATAAAATGGTGTCTCTAATCATATGAACATAAAATATCAGTATGATAAATTTATATATCATACCCCATCATAATAAAAAGGAACCTTAAATACTTTACATGAAAATAGATCTTGAAAAATGAGAAGGGAGAAAGAATCTGTTACAAAACATTCGGCAGCCTAACCGCGCCACTTAAAACTTCATAAAAAAAATAATGAGAGTAAGAGGGGATATATAATTATATGAGCATGAAAATGGAAGTTATAGGAGTATAAGATAACATCATTTAACATAAGAACATGGAGCATAAAAGAAATTACATAAAAGAGATTTCTTGAAAAGAAAGAGAGAGGTCGGATCCCTTACCTTAAAACGTAACTCTTAAAAATCAAAGGTTGGGACCTTGAGGGCTTCAAGGAACCTTTAAAGGACTCCTTGGGAGGTAATGAGACCATAAAATTCGTTGGGGGAGAGTGGGGAGTCGAAATGGATGAGAGGATGACTTGGTATTTATAGGGAAAATGAGGGGACAATGCATTAATGGCCAAGGGATACCTCAAAAGTGGTTTTCTCAAAACCATGTGCTCTCTCATGGTATTTCCCAAGGAGTTAGGCCACATGGGGTCCCCCATACAATAATTCATTACCTTTGATCGGCAAACCCATAAAATATCTCATGACATCATCATGACACAGTTATGATGTCATTAAACATATAGAAATCCTAAAACTGTATTTTTACTATTCACTGAAAATTCAACTTTCTCAGAAAAATCCCAAAATTTTACCTTAACCAAATATCAATGCTCTGATTTAAAAAATGATCTCCATTTTATAAAAATAATTTTCTAAATATTTTTAATTTATTTTTTAAATAAATACACTATTCACTGAAAATTCATTTTTTTCAGAAAAATCCCCAAAAATTACCTTAACATAATATCGATGCGCTGAGTTGAAAAATGAAATCCATTTTATAAAAATAATTTTCTAAATATTTTTAATTTAATTTCTAATTAAAAAACACATTTCACCCGAAAAAACTAATACTTGAATAATAATTTATGAAACCATTATTTAACCATTTTATTGAATCACATTACTTAATCAAGGTGCCTAGATTATATTAATACTTTCATTAAGTGATATTACTAATCCATTTGGTCACATTACTAATCCTATGCATAAAATCACTATTCATAATTTACTATTCATAAAAATCAAGTTGATCTTATTAGACTCTAAATTTCGTACTGAACATAATTGTAGAAGACCATTTTTCGAAAATCATTACACATTTTTAATTATTTAAGGTTTACATAAGCATTTTTAAAATATCCTTTTTCTAAAATTCATCAAAAATATGCATACTATATTTATCCGGTCATTTGAAAATTCATAAACTTCATCATAAGAAGAAATCCCAATTTTTATTTAAAACAAAGGATTACACAAGGCAGTTACGGTCTCCTTACATAGCCCCTTATCACACCAGCATAGGACCTAAGTGTAAGGTGTGCTAAGGTGAGAGAATCTGAGGGAGGCTCGGCCAACATCACATGAGTAGTAATTTCTATCAGTTTGAACTTCTCGCAAAGGCGATTCCGTTCTAGCTTCACACGATGAAGTTCAACTTGGGTTTGGTCCAGAGCAAAGCCCAGGGGTGCTACCTCCTTCCCATGTTCTGTTAAATGGGCTTCGATCGGTCCAAGAATACTGGGTGAGGCCATCAAATCAACTTTCTATAATAATTAACCAAGATTACTTGTATTTAGAGACAATAATCGAAACATTTAGTTTACAACGGTCATATAATAGTCAAAACCAAACGGTCTAATTTTAATTATACTCATGTAATCAAATGAAACATTTTTTTGAGTATAAAAATAAAATAAAATAACACATAAAATTAGGAAACAAGATTTATTCAAAATTTTGGGTCATTACAATCTTCCCCCCTTAAGAAATTGCGTCCTCACAATTTTTAAAATTGGGTTTTGAAATTTCATTGAAAGTCCCACATCGAAAAAGGAGTCAGTAAAACTATTACTTTAAAAGAAAGAAAGGGAAGTACAAAGGTCACCCGAGTTGACCCACACTAGGATTCCATGTAGGAAAACATGGACATGGAGGAGAAAACAAAGGGTCAAGTTCTGCGGGAGAGTGATAGAAAAAATGATTAGGAGAAAGTTAACCATAAGAAAATCCCAAACTTATGATGTGTGTAAACGGTCTTTGATTACCTAGTAGAAAACGTAAACCAACAGAGTTTTTGTTTTACGTTCCTTTTTATAATTTTGAGGAATTCATTTACTACATAGAACAAAAACATAAGAAAATATACCTACCTTCATGTAGAGTTTCATACTTTAATAAGTTTCTACCAAAACTAATCTTTTCTCCAAACGACGAGCATTCAAAACTACTTGGTCTCATCAAAACACAAGAATCATCTTCTAGATAATCACATAATCCACAAAAGATTAACTATCTATTTCTTCTATCTTTAAACATTATCCCAAAAATAGAAAGGGTAAGGTAAAACAAATCTTCAAAAAGAAAGAATCCCATAGGAATGGAAACTAATTTTAAATCTTCAAATTTCCATGGTACTACCCAAAGTTCATCATAGACCATTCCATAAATAACGGTCCTTAAAATTCCTCAAAATAAACCAAACTAAGATTGAAACCCAAATACAAGAGGGATTTGATAACATAGTCTTCCAAAATAATCTTCATTGTTCATCTCCAAACAAAATCAACCACTCCTAACATATTATAACAAAATTAGCTAACCTAAACATATTTTAGCCAAGATAGGTTAATCATTCCCATAAGTAACCTAAATTACTATAAGTCCACCTTAAATTCATCAATTATTCAAAATATATGTCAAACTTACTTCTCAATGAAAATACCGTATTAATCTATTTACCTCGATCATATAGGGTCCCCAAAATAGTGCATGTCTTCCAAAATAATAATCATCTTTCAATCCCCTAATCATCTCTGTCATATTAATATGGCAATCTTCACATTTCCTATTACATTGGTTGTTGGGACATGTTCTTCCATTTCCTGCCATTAACTACGAAAAGAAAGTACAATTAGGGGCTTGAATACTTAGCCAATAATCATGAAAAGGAACTTAAAGCATATAAGGATAACTTGTAGAAGAAAAGCATACCCTAACTTGTGATCCCCTAGGTTCCAATCTAGGTTATCCATGATCATATATTCTTATGTGAATCTTTATTTTATTTTATCTTTGTTCCTTTAACAATGGTTCATACTAAGCTTATGAATTTACCAAAGCATATCCCCCGGGAGTGTCGTAACCAAGAGTGCAGCAAGACCCGTTGTCATGTACCAGTTTCCGTTCGAGTCTAGATCAAAGCGGTGTTTTCGGGTTTTACCCCTATGTACATCTATGCCAGAGCCACCTCTACCTGCTCGTATCCAGACAGGGATGTATTTTCTTGGCAAACCCTTACTCAATACTTCACCAAAATACCAGGAACATTTCATATATTTAAACTTTTCTATAGGTTTCTTCCTAAAGTTTTCATATCCTAATTTCCATAAATAACTAAACCATCCTTTGATACCAACTATAGAATCCCGCCTTTTTATCACATAAACTTTCATTACATTTTACAAAACCGAGGATCTTTAAGGTTTAGTGTCTTGGAAAATGGGAACTTAAAACATGAAAACATAAAATATTATTCTTAAACACTTGAAAGGATTCTCCTCATGTTTATCCTAGGTTCATTACTGCATCTCATAACCTGGGGACATACATCAAAAGAAAGGGTGAGCAGAAGGCCCAGTAAGGGAAACAAGAGAAACATTTTACATGTGAACTTGAGATACTTCAATAAGGTCATGAAAAGAACTTTAAGGCATGAGAAATAAATCATGAGATATATCATAATAAAAATAACATTTTTCATAACTTGAATATATGGCTGAAACATTTAATATTGACAATCATTTCGTTTCACCAAGGTCCATCCTCAAGGTGTCATTAAAAATTACCAAGGTTATTCACCAAGGTATCAGTCTAAAAAGTCATCTCTAGAGATTAAGTCTTTACCCAATGCATTAGAGCGCTATTTGGGCACACCCTTGACATGCCTTTATTATCATGTGTTCCAAATATATCATCATCAATAATTTCATAAACAACCCATATATCATAAAGGAAATGGGTTTCATTTCATAATCATAACGTTTTAAAAACTGCTTTAAAGACATGATCTTTATGTCACTTTAAACCCACGGAAAATAGAAAGCAGGTTTCATGTATGTAAATCCCAGAATTTAAAATAGAACATTTTTATATATATGTGAATACCCCTGTAGAAATAATAGCTTTGAGTATTCACTTAATAACATAAAATAATTTTGAGATAAAGAGGGAGGCATTTTGAGACGAAAACTATGCAGCATAACGTCTACGATACATGGTTTTAGAAAACATTGAAAAGAGAGGGGAAATGGGTCACCCACTCAAAAATGATACATAAAACAGTAAAGGAGAAGAATATATAGTATTTAAGAACATGGTAATAAATTTTAATGATATACCATATGAAATTAAGAACTTGAAAGGAAGACAAAAATAAGATTTCTCTTATGAAAATTCGGCAGCCTAACGACGTCACTTAAAACTTCCAAAAAATGGATTGACGAGATAAAATAGGGTCTCTCATCATATGAAAATAGATGATCAGTATTATAGATATAGAGATCATACCCCAACATAATAAAAAGGAACTTGAAAGACTTTACACGAAAGTAGATCTTGAAAACGAGAAGGGTGAAAGAACCCCTTAGAAATTCGGCAGCCTAACGGCGCCACTTAAACTTCAACAAAAATGAATTGATGAGATCAAATAGGGTCTATCATCATATGAAAATAGATCATCAGTATGATAGATATAGAGATCATACCCCAACATAATAAAAAGGAACTTGAAAGACTTGACATGAAAGTAGATCTTGAAAATGAGAAGGGTGAAGAACCCCTTAGAAATTCGGCAGCCTAACGACGCCACTTAAAACTTCAAAATACTGAATTGAAGAGATCAAATGGGGTCTCTCATCATATGAACATAAAAGGTCAGTATGATAGATTTATATATCATTCCCCAACATAATAAAAAGGAACTTTCAAGACTTGACATGGAATTAGAACTTTGAAAAAGGAGAAAGGTGAAAGAACCCCTTAAAAATTCGGCAGCCTAACAGCGCCACTTAAAACTTCAAAATACTGAATTGAAGAGATCAAATGGGGTATCTAATCATATGATCATAAAATATCAGTATGATAAATTTAGAGATCATACCCTATCATAATAAAAAGGATCTTGAAATACTTTACATGAAAATAGATTTGGAAAAATGAGAAGGGAGAAAGAATCTGTTACAAAACATTCGGCAGCCTAACGACGCCACTTAAAACTTCATAAAACAAAATAATGAGAGTAAGAGGGGATCTATCATTATATGAGCAAGAAAAGGTAAGTAAGAGTATTATAAAATAACATCCTTTAAAATAAGAACATGGAGCATAAAAGAAATTACATAAAAGAGATTTCTTGAAAAGAAAGAGAGAGGTCAGATCCCTTACCTTAAAACGTAACTCTTAAAACTAAAAGGTTGGGACCTTGAGGGATTGGGGGCACATTGGGAGGACTCCTTGGGAGGTAATGATACCAGAAATTCGTTGGGGGAGAGTGGGGAGTCGAAATCGATGAGAGGCTGTCTTGGTATTTATAGGGAAAGTGAGGGGACAAGGCATTAATGGCCAAGGGACACCTCAAAAGTGGTTTTCTCAAAACCATGTGCTCTCTCATGGTATTTCCCAAGGAGTTAGGCCACATGGACCCCCAATAAAATACTTCATTAAATTTGGTCGGCCAACCCATAAAATATCTCATGAAATCATCATGACACAATTATGATGTCATTAAACATACATAAATCCTAAAACTGTATTTTTACTATTCACTGAAAATTCAACTTTCTCAGAAAAATCCCAAAATTTTACCTTAACCAAATATCAATGCTCTGATTTCAAAAATGAAATCCATTTTATAAAAATAATTTTCTAAATATTTTTAATTTATTTTTTAAATAAATACACTATTAATCGAAAATTCATTTTTTTCGAAAAAATTCCCAAAAATTACCTTAACATAATATCGATGCTCTGAGTTCAAAAATGAAATCAATTTTATAAAAATAATTTTCTAAATATTTTTAATTTAATTTTTAATTAAAAAACACTATTCACATGAAAAAACTAATACTTGAATAATAATTTATGAAACCGTTATTTAACCATTTTATTGAATCACATTACTTAATCATGGTGCCTAGATTATATTAATACTTTAATTAAGTGAGATTACTAATCCATTTTGTCACATTACTAATCCTATGCATAAAATCACTATTCATAATTTACTATACAAAAAAAAATCAAGTTGATCTTATTAGACTCTAATTTTCATACTGAACATAATTGTAGAAGAACATTTTTCGAAAATCATTACACATTTTTAATTATTTAAGGTTTACATAAACATTTTTAAAATATCCATTTTCTAAAATTCATCAAAAATATGCATACTATATTTATCCGGTCATTTGAAAATTCATAAACTTCATCATAAGAAGAAATCCCAATTTTTATTTAAAACAAAGGATTACACAAGGTAGTTACGGTCTCCTTACATAGCCCCTTATCACACCAGCATAGGACCTAAGTGTAAGGTGTGCTAAGGTGAGAGAATCTGAGGGAGGCTCGGCCAACATCACACGAGTAGTAATTTCTATCAGTTTTAACTTCTCACAAATGTGATTCTGTTCTAGCTTCACACGATGAATTTCAGCTTGGGTTTGGTCCAGAGCCAAGCCCAGTGGTACTACCTCCTTCCCAAGTTCTGTTAGATGGGCTTCGATTGGTCCAAGACTACTGGGTGAGGCCATCAAATCTTCTTTCTATAATAATTAACCAAGATTACTTGTATTTAGAGACAATAATCGAAACGTTTAGTTTACAGCGGTCATATTGACCAATGGTCATATAATAGTCAAAACCCAATAGTCTCATTTTAATTATACTCATGTTATCAAATGAAACATTTTTTTGAGTATAAAAATAAAATAAAATAACACATAAAATTAGGAAACAAGATTTATTCAAAATTTTGGGTCATTACAATGGTGGTACCTCCACAAGTCCGATAATCACCGCGATTACACAAGCATCTTTGATGGGACCTCTTCTAGTCCAATGGATCCCTTTCACTTCAAAAAAATATTTTTCTTCACAGCACACCCTGTGAACACCGCAAGCTATGTTGCCTATAAATACTCGACTCCCTCCACTTCAAATGGATCATTACCCTAACCTTTCAACTTCCAGTCTCCCATATTGTGAAGACCCTGAGAATCGCAAACATGAACCAAAAATGGATCATCCAAGGTACTAGAGAATCACTATCCATGCCTTACTTTATTCCTCATATCCCCTACATATGATAGGGATTAACTTTGCGAATTCCTCCAAACTTCATGAAGGAAGGATCCCCTTCAGGTTACTCGAGGATCCACAAAGAATTAATCCATTGTGGAGAACTCTTCTAATAAGCTCTATGATAAGGAAAAGGATCCATGATCCATGAGGGTATTTTCTTCATAAAGCACCTTCCCTTCCTGAATTACCCTTGCTATGCAAATATCCTCTTGGAGATCCCCCTGGCTTCGTGAGATCCTCTCCTGTGTGGCCCTCTAAGCTTGTGTGAAGTGATTTCATGGTTCCTCATATGGTATCCATTTTTGTGATGACCTAACTCTTTATTTTTGGAATAGGTACACTAATATCTATTGATTATTTACATATATATGGTAATGCAGACCCCTCAAGTGACCATTCTTCCACCACCTCCCTTCAGGCATTATTTGGGTCATGTACCAATCAAAGGTGCATGAATTACAACTATGTAAGCCCTATTGGATAAGAAGTGAATCCTACCCATCCAAGATGTAGGATGTTAAACTACCAAGCACCATCATCCTCATCACATGATGTTAAACTATAGTCTCACCCCGTGTAATGCACATTGGGTGTCACACCATGGTCATTCTCCACACCCACTCATCTATATGGTAGTGAGATCTTCCTATCCCACTTGGAAGGGAATGAAATCCTACTCACATGGAAAAAGATCCTATTTGGGAGTCTCTCCTAGAATAATCCCCAATATCAATCCCCCCTAGGCCTATAACCATGCATAAGCCCCACTCCATCCCTCACTGACACATCTTTCATGATGTGACCGTCTGGTCTATTGCTTCCTTTTGTTTCTCAAAACAAGCATGAATCATGTAGGAATATAGGTTAGTAGTGACCATGCCATCCTTACATGAGCATCCAACCTGGAGTAATCTCCAGCTTCTATATTCACAGGCTACTAACCATACATAAGCCCCAGAACTTCGAACTACGTGGGATTTGATCCCTATCTTCTACACAGTGTACGTAGGAAACCACCCTAAGGCTCAAGATCGACATTGCTATATTCATTTTGGTTCACTCTAATCATTACCATATTAAATTAAACTTAATGGGATTCAAGAACTATGTGGGATTTGATCCCTATCTTTTACACAAGTTATGGATGAAGCCTCCCTAATGTTCAAGCCCTATCATCCATTCCCATCCTGGTCTTTCCCTTAAGGCATTATGTCTCGAGAGGATAATTCCCCATCCCAGAGGTGGCATTTCCTTAGAGATCCATATACATGCATTCAATTACCATGAGTCACCTCCTTAGGTGTCTCATATCCCCCCAGAACTATGTGGTATTTGATCCCTATCTTCTACACAGGAAACATAGGAAGTCTCCCTGAGGTTTAATCCAACATCCCGTCACACTTTATCCATTCCATCCAATCTATTTCCAAAATTCCTCCATTTCCATCTTTATTCTTACCTGTGCCACCACATCTTGGTGATATCATGACTTCCACACCATCACTTCTCCTAGAAGTACCAAAGAAACTAACCATGCATAATCCCCACACAATCTACATTCATCCAACTATGAGTGCTCCTCCTGCGATGAGTAGCTATCCATGTGTAAGACCCAAATCAAACCTTCAAAATACATTGGATTTTATCCCTATCTTCTACACATGGTACATAGGAATAATCCCAAAGGTTCAATCACAGCCAATGGTAAACTTTGGTGCCCCCCTCATTAGGGCCCAAACTCCTAATCCACCCTCAATAGTATCTAGACCAACCCTCACAGTGTGAAATATTTCCCATTATGGGACACATCATATGGGTTCTTAATTAGAGTAATTTCCACCCATCTAATGGTAAACCGTAAAGGTGAACCCTCTTAGGGATTTACCTATATGATCCACCTTTATAAGTGTTCTGATCAACCCATTCTGTCTCTGCAAGACATTAAAATCACGACCCTCTATCCCTACAGGATATTAAACTCATGACATAACATATGCTAAACATGGGATGCCTAAGTAAAATATCATAATAAATGTATCTAGAATAAGATACCCCATGATCAATGTAGTATGCCTTGGGTTTCAATTCCCTTAAGAATCCATCTTATGAGGAAGAATATAGTTGACCAATGTTCCAACTTCCAAACATGCCACTGATGCCCAATGTGACTACTTTCCTGAACAAATGTTACTACCCTAGATAAACCCCTTGTAATGTACAAAAATAAGTAACATAATTTACTGGCTTCCATAACGAGATGGCCCTGAGAAAGAGTTTCACAAACAACATCTTAATCTATGAGGGAGACCCGGACTAGGTGATGAATTCTGAGACGGAATCCAGGGAAGAAGGGACTAACATCCCATCATCCTATTTAGATCAAGGAGTATAAATATTTGAATAAGTGATGAATAACTCCTTCCTTTGTAATGCAGGAATGCGGGGCAACAAATGCGACACCAGCAAAAGATGGCATGATGAGGTGGACGCGCCCTTCCAAAAAGTGTCAGAAATAGAAATTGTGAACCTAAAATGACATCTTCTCCTCAACATGGGATTAGTAATATTCAAGACATCAGAAAATGAGTGTCTGATTAGATCTATCTATCTAGTTCTAGGTCCTTCCAAGAAAATGGTGAGCCTAGGGTAGAACTCACCAAAAATTGGGGTAGTTAATCATTGGGAATTACGGTCTGTGGCATTATTAGTGTGGATCTCTCTCTCCAACTATGGAATCCAGAATGGAACTAGGGAATTGAGCATTGATTTCCTATTATCTGTAATAATAGCTAAATCTTCCTAATTTATAGGACCAAATCCATAGAAAATCAATCACCCCTACTTGCAGATGCAGGGGAAAGAGAAAAAATAACACGGCAGTCCTACATGACTCCACCTACACCATGAAATCATCCACGACCACGACTACTGGGTGCCCATACCCTGTCTCACCTTTAGAAATTGTTTAGAGAATGGTGATTGATGTTATTTGTCTAACAATATGAGTAGGAGGGGGTCATTCCCATGAGAGAAATAACCAACCAGGACCTAGAGGCTTCCAGGCCTCACCATCACCACTATCCCCAAGGGCTGTGTAAGGAGCCACTACTCCCCACTATGACCTTCAACTACTTTGGGAGCCTCTCCAAAGAACATTCTTGTGACTAAATCCACTATTTAAATGATGTAAGGGACATATGATTCAAACCATATATGACTACCACATGAGAGTTTCCATGGAGGGCTCCCACCAGGCCATATCAATACCACCAATCACCATTCCCTCAGGCCAAAGAGCAGGCACTCTATACCCCTTCTCTTCAATCCTCGGTCCAGATAATCCGACACCAATTTTGGGAACAATATTTGGGGTTATGTCTAATAATATACTATGTTTCATCTTCAGATTTAGAGGCATTGAGATCAACCTAGAGAAGATCAAGGCCATCAGTCAGATGCCCCCCCTCCAAGCAACCTATGAGAGCTCCAAGGATTTCAAGGCCACTTGGCCTATATACACCGATTCATATAGAACCCAATTGGAAAGTGTAATAACTTTTCAAAAGTCATGAATAAATATTCCATCAACCAATGGGATGAATAGTACCATGCCACTTTTGATAAGATCAAGTAGTATCTGCTGCACCCTCCGGTTATACTGCCACCTATCTTCAGAAAGTTGCTGGTCCTTTATGTGACCACCCTATAATAATCCCTTAGTGCCCTTCTAACCCATAATAACA
Organism: Viscum album; assembly: GCA_963277665.1. Taxonomy (NCBI): domain Eukaryota; kingdom Viridiplantae; phylum Streptophyta; class Magnoliopsida; order Santalales; family Viscaceae; genus Viscum; species Viscum album. The sequence goes on from OY728159.1 coordinate 654,812,518, forward strand.
ATTAAGGGAAAAATAAAATTTTTTACTATCTCAATATGCTCCTTGACACAGAGACAATATATTCCTTTTATTGAGAAGAGCTATCTCATGCTGGTTTTTGCAGTGTAGAAGTTGTGACATTATCTACAGCACCATGAGATACAGCTAGTGTCCCATGTGGATCAACTGAAGTATATCATGAACCAACCTATATTGATTGTTTTACTAGCTCAGTGGGTAGTGATCCTTCAATAGTTCTATATCAGGTTCATCCTATAGAAGGTAGTCAAGGTTCATGTGCTGGAAGACTTTCTGGCTGCCTATCCAGCCCCCAAAGAGTAGTCACTGGATCTTGACTTCCCATATGAGTCCATCCTCTTAGTGGATCAATCTATTCCATGTTGGAAGATTCATTTCGATGGTGCCTTAGGAATTTTAACTGGTATAAGGCTCAATGGTCCCAAAATCAATAGATTTGGCCTGGGAATCATTTTCATCACACCTACAAAGGCCGTATTTCCTTATTCTTTCTTATTATCAGAAGGTTTCACAAAAAATGAGGGGGAGTGTCAGGATCTCATCAAAAGCCTTAGGATGTCCCTTTATATTTATGTTTCCCACCTACATGTGAGGGGAGACTATGAGATAGTCATTAAATAGATCAATAATGACTATATCATCAGAAATCCTGAGGTCATACCCTTTCTCAAGCATTCTTGAAATCAAATGATCAGTTCCATTATTATCCACAGGTGACTCATGTTCCCTAGTCATAAAATGGTTGAGCTTATTTCATGGCCAATCTAGATGCATCTATCATAGATCCTAGCCAGAACGATCTGTCCATTCATGTTGTGCATTGATGGGTATTCACCCCTATCAGTGTAGATGATGACAATAACCAACAGGTAAACCACCTTACCATCGATGCTTCCACATAGGATCCTATGGATCCCCCTGTAGCTGAATAAACCTCCAATTACACAATTCCATTCAACAAGTATCTTCAGCATGACAATATCCTTTTGAATAGAGCCAAATGTAAGAAAATTCTTCATCATACAGTTCAATTCACCATCTAGAGCGGTACCATCATAGAGTATAATCTCTACAGATGTGGGTTTTATGGAATTCTTTTCCACTCTATAGAAGGATATGAGATTCCCTAGGTTATTAAGAAAGTTCATGCAGGGTCTTTTGGTGCTCATCATACAAGGATGAAGCTTTACCACCAGATTTAAAGGATGTTCTACTTTTGGCCCACCATGGTCCATGAATGTATTGAGTTTTCCAAATGGTTCCATGCATGTTAGATCCACTATAACTTTTTGAATCGACCAACAAATCCCCTACACACTTCAAAGTACTATTGGCCCTTTCTAGTTTGGGGAATTGATGTTGTGGGACCTTATCCACCGTCAAAACTCACCAGTTTAAGATTATCCTAACCACAATATATTTTCATCCTAGTGGGAATAATCTATTCCTATCAAGGAAATCAAGGCCAGATATATTGTCGAATTCATGAGTTTTAACATCATCCATCAATTTGGAGTCCCCTATGCTATTCTCATTGATAACCGTACCAACTTCCAAGTAGCTGAGCTGAATAAATTGTATGCTAAGTACAACATCTGGTATAACCATACTTATCGCTACCATGCGCAAGAAAATGGATACATCAATGCATTAAAAAAGACAATCTATAACATTTTATAGAATATAGTTGGTCAAAAAAGAAGAGTTGACCGGAAAATCTCCCCAATGCTCTCTAATTTTATCAGACGATAACTCATAATTCTACCCAGGTAACTCCATATTCCATGGTGTATAGAACATAAGTAGTCCTACCCATCGAGATTCAATTTCCATCGCTCTGTATAGTTTTTTATGATCAGTAAACATCAGAAATAGTATCATAAGTCCATCTAGAAAAACTATAATACCTCGATGAAAAAATGATTTAAGCCTTGAATAATCTAGAGAATAACCAAAACAAGATAACTAGAGCTTTAAACAAGAGAGTTTATCTTCAATCCTTCCTTAAAGGTAATATAATATAAAATATAAGGAAACCAATGATTCTTGGAAGGAAACTGTCAAATTTGGAGCCTAAATGGGAAGGGAATTAAATCATTCACAAAGTTTATCCCAAAGGTGAATACTCTTTGATCACCATGAATGGTGAGATAATTAATCCTCCCACCAATGACAAGTTCCTCAAACAGCACTTTCCAAGAACATGGTCTATTTTTCCTACATGATAATAAACTACACAGTGTACCCAATGGTCTAAGAACTATGACCATAAACTAAATATCTTTCATCCAAGAAACGTGATTTAAACTATGCTACCCCATCCTATATGATGTTAAACTTATATTTATTCCAAGAAACATGACATTAAACTATGATTCCCCATCATACATGCTATTAAACATCCATTTCGTCCAAGAAACATGATGTTAAACTATGATGCCCCATCTTACACGACATTAATCATCTATTTCATCCTTATTACAGGATGTTAAATTGTTCAACAGGTCAACATCCTAGTTTCATGACGATAAACTGAACAATTTGGTCCTCATTCACATCGGGTTACTTTATGGCTTCACACTACACATTTCTACTTTGGAAGCCTCATCCAATGGTCTAAAATTTACTAACATAAACTAAGATTTCCAATGTCCTTGTTTAATGACAATAAACTTCATAACATCCCCCATCCTTATTGCATGACATTAAACTATGTATTCTGCATCTTGGCTGTATGATGATAACTATACAGTGCTATGATGTCTTCACCTGGTAAGACATTTACCTTAATATTGGTACCCTTCAATTCCATATCAAGAATTACATGTGGCTTGATTCTCATCCTTGTTGGATATATAGCAACGCTTATACATCTTATCCCCGAGCCTAGCCATAGAATCACAAGCTCATCCCTTTGGCCCCCAATCTTGGGTATCATTTGGGAATGTTTCATATGTAGTAGACCTATTAGGCTCTCATTCATGTTTGGACACCTCATGGAACCACAATTTACATCCCCACTCTAATTTCTCTAAAACCTATGACCTTAAAATAATATTTCCAGTTTCTAAGTCACATGACAATAAACTATGTAACAACCACAGTATTTTCATTTGGGAGAATATTGTCCCATTTTTGGCACTGGATATCTTCCATTCCATCTTCCATATCTATGTGTTCCTTGATTCCCATATTTATGGGATACATAGCGAAGCCTATAAATATTTTACCTGGGTCCATCTGTAGAATTGTAAATTCAACCTTTTGGCCCTTTGTCCTAGTTTACCCTTTGAGATTGTGTGGTGTGGTCTGGATCTCTTTGGTCATCATTCACATCAGGTTTATTTACCACACCATGAACTTATCCATTAGGATGAAAATTTCCTAGTCATGTGATGGTAAAATGCATGGAATTTTTATCCTTACCGCATGATGTTAAACTTAACAAATATGTCCCATGCACACGATGTTAAACTAGGAACTATGGTTCACACTATATAACCTTTAACTGAGATCTTTTGGTCTAAGAAACATGACCCTTAAAATGTTCACAAAACCCCATATAAGAACTCGATCCATGAAGGAATATCTAATCCCACCTACTGATGTTCCAAAATTACATTCTTGAATGTGTGGCGGTATGAGACCTGGAGTGTTGGATTCCATAAGGAAATTACCCCAATCCATTTCCATGCTTCATGTTTTCCATTATCTGGTTCCCTATCCTCTTCCACATCTGTAGTGACCCCCATTAATGACCTAATTATTCCATATTGTCCCACCTACCATTTTGGGCCAATTCCCCAGAAGGATTTGAATGACATTTTGAGATTGGTCCCATGTTTTGAACATGGTCAACGATCGACCCTCATTTGTTTATCCTCATCCTTGGTAACATGATATGAATGCTGTTTTTTGAATAAGTTCAGTATTTATCCTCCATAATCATGAAACCCTCATTTTGTTCCCGATATCAGGCACATTGATTCACATTTTCCACTTTCTCATCTTCTTTTTGATCTCCAACACCCATGGTGTTGTCCCTCCATGCATCCGTGCATGTTGAGTGGGAATGTTAACATGGATGTGACTTTCCCACTATGTATTTCCTTTCCATCATTGTGTGATCCAATATGATGGGGAAAACCTAAAATCACTCCTTGTTTCCTACATAGAGGATGGATCATATGGTTTTAGGAGTCTTGTTAGGGTTTTTACCCACATGGAGTGGCCACATGACCCTCATGTCCAAATTTTATGACCATAAACTAAGATCATCTTCATGGTTCTCCCAAGAGTATGTGGTGTGGTGTGGGCCTCTTTGGTCCTCATTAAGGTTGGGTTTATTTTCCACACACACACTTACTCTATGGGTTAATCCTTCCTCCATCCTCCTTACCACATGATATTAAACTACAAGAGATTCCAAAACTATGTGTGTCTTGATTACCATCCTTATGGGATACATAGTGACACCTAGAAATTTTTTCTTTAGGCCCAACCACAAAATCTCTGGTCCAAGATCTATGACCTTAAACTGTATGCAGTTAATATTAAGACATCCATGTGACATGTGGGCTCTCTTTTCCCTCATTCACATAGGATTTTATCTCTTGTGTGTCACTTGTGTACCCTTGGGATGAGAATTACTCATTACAGTCCATGGAACACGACACTAAAATGTTTACCATGGTCCATGAAATATTACTTTAAAATGTGTGAAACATCCTTGTCACATGATATTAAACTTCGAGATGGATCTTGATCATATGATGATAAACTATTCCATGTATTGTCTCTAACTTCATGACATGAAACTACAAGATCTCTTAGGACCTCATCATAGATGTTCTCCCTAGAATATGGGTTTGATATTTGTTAATCCTAATGTGCCTACACGAATGTGCTTTAGTCATAGTGGCGTAATTTCAAGAGTGTTAGTATCCTTTTGAACATTCCATCACTCCTCCCCATGATTTGTATACCCCTTATTTGGATCCTCACCCTATTTTATGTATGAAGGGACCCCCTAATGGCCTGGTCCCATTCTGATTTGGCTCACCTAATGACCTATGACAATGACCTAAAAGGAAGGGTCTGACACTTAAAATTAGGTCTTGTGTTTCAAACATGGTTTGTGATCGACCCTCATTTTTATGTCCCCATTCTAGGATAGAGGCATAGATGTAGTATTTTTAATACGATCAATAGTTTTCCAACATCATGATATCATTCTATATGTGTTCCAAATTTTGGTCATCATGATTTACATTTTCCATTTCCCCTTCGGATTGATTCCAACACCCCTAGCATTATCCCGCTCGTGTACTAGAGCATGTTGGGAAAGGAGAGTTGGCTGCTTCAAGGTCCCTATTCTCTAGTCACAACCTCTCTTAGACCAAAAACTCTAGGTGGTCATTCAACAATAGTAGACCTTGAGTATTTTATAATTATCTAGCACTGTCATACAAATTGAATGATTATGTGGTTGTCCCTTTTTTGTCACACACGGAATGACCCATGTGAGCTTATGGATTGGTGAAATAATTGAAATAAAAAATAAATATGCTCATTCACATAGTTCAAAACATGAAAAAAAGAAAAAAATTATTTTTCTTAAGTTTGTACAAAACATGGCCCTTATGGGTCTGCCCCTTCGATGGAGCACTTCAGCTCCGCCATCTTCTAATGTGTGGCCCCCAAGGCCTGTTGTCACCTTCTAAGCCCCTTTTCTTCATCAATGGACTTATACTGAAGCCCATCAACTTATTTTATGCTTGTTCTTACTCAATATGATGATCAACCACCTGCCGTGATGCTTGCCTCATCCTCTCTTGGGTCTCCATTAATTGGGCCCTTATTTGTGCAACAAGCCTTGTCTGGGTAGAAATGAAGGGTCCTATCTCATCTAGCCATTCCTTAAAGAATTAAGTCTAGATAAAAGTAATAATATGCTAATTTTTATTATATAAACCAAGGATTATCATAAAAAATATATTTTATAATTTTTGATAAATATTCATTACATTACCCAAACACATGCCTGAGGACCATAACAATTTAATTTATTTGGAATATTGGAAACAAAAACACCTAGTCAATAGGTAAAAAACATAATCTACCACTAATATCTTTATAACTAGCACCCTTGTTAGAAATATCATACATTGTACATTTCTTCATAACTTGGGGAAAGGAAACATAAGAAAGCGAGAACTCATATGCACAGTAGGGTAAACAAGGGTGATGCGTAATCATAACATGAATAAGGGTATGAGATCATGAGAATAACATTTGAAAACCATTCCCTACATATCAAAGATTAAAATATGGAGTCATGGAATAAATATTGGTAGTTTAGAAGACATGAATAATAAGGGAATCACCATGAGGGATTAATATTTGAATAAGACATAAAATTGTGTCATACACATAAGTATAGAAAACATTATGTCAAGGCTACTCACCAAGACATTCATAACATGTTAGACTTGGGATAAATACCCATGTACCTACTTCGGGCTTGGGATAACCTCATGTGTACCCTCTTTCAGGATTGAGATAACCTCCCATGTACCCTTTGAGATTATATATAATTAATCATTACCCAATGCATTTTAGAGAGATATAGGTCCCACCCATCACATAATGAAAATCATACATATGTGTGCCACCAGATCATAAAACATTAATCATTTCATAAACCACAAAATTAAATGGGTTTCATAATCATTTCATCATATCATAACCTATGGAAAATTGAAAGGTTTCTTAATCATTTTATCATTTAATCATATCATAACCCGTGGAAAATAAGTGGGTTTCATAAGAATTCTATAATGGTATAACCCATGGAAGAGAAATGGGTTTCATAAACACCATGTCATCAAAAATATAAACCATTCAGATAAAGAATAATAATGGTATCCTTATATCATATCCACAGTAAGGAATAATTAACATTAGCGGACATCATCTTAGATTGAAAATTATTTTTAATGATCATTTAAAACATTTCTTGAGGAAAATATCATTTTTTTCTTTGAAAAAAATACTTTTTTAAAACATAAAATATTTTGAAAATATTTTACCTTGAAATTAATCTTGAAAACTTTCAAAGTAAGCTTCAGATAAAATAATTTTCATGTTGAAATGATTTTTCATTCATTCTATACACGTTAAAACAAGATTCCTTTCACTTTTTTGGTAAAAGATAGACGCACATTATTTAGAAAATGAAATGAATATTCCTTTAATTTGTTTTTTAAAATTAAAACATGGGTTAAAAGTTCTTTAAAAAAATATAAAATAATAATAATTTTTAAAAAATATTTTTAGAAAATAGTGTTTTGGAATAAAATGGATCTCCGAATGAAGAGAAAAATAAAGCCAGATTTTCTTAAAATTTTTATCAATTATTTTTATTACAAAAGAGTGAAAAAATGGTACTATTATTATAAAATATCACGAATAACTATAGAAGAATAAAATTCATGATTTTATTGTGGTATAGATCATAATATTTATCATCAAAAACATAATCGTAAATAATTCCGATAAACAATGAGATTGTAACTTAAAATCATTACCACTTTAATATCTTTGAATCATAAGCCACATGAAGGAATAACAAAAAATAGAACTTAAAATATTATATTTATAAATAAATTCACGATATTACATATCAAATTGGTTGTATATACGCCTCACAAAATAATATAGGTGCATAACATAACGTATGTCTCAAAGATGGAAAATTGAGACAAAAATTCCTTACCTTAAGTCTTGACTTCAATAAAACATGTTAAAAACTACTTTATAATAAATATAAGTTTATTATATATATATTAAGAAAATATTTATATATATCATACCATATATGATTTTATTATGAACTTTTATTACCCGTTTATTAACAATTCCATGTTTATTTTACGTTTCAGGTAATAACCGCTTTGTTTTTTGTGTATTTTTTGATTTTTTATTTTTGATCCTCTTACTTTGATCAAAGTTAAATAATATAAATAATTTTAACAATTATATAAATATAATATATATTCATTATATATGTATTCATATTAATCCATAAGATTTAGTGATTAAAAATTAAATACACTGTTCATGGAGACGGTCGGTCGTATGTATGCATAAACACTATTTCCATTTTCTAGTCAGATTGAAATAAATAAAAATAAATGATATATTATAATTATATAATAATTTATATATCATATATGTAATATATTTTCATTAAATACATCATTATTACCTTCCATTTTAAGCATTAATGAATTACATCATTTTGTGAGGCGTCAATCCGCTATACACACGAGCAACGTTATCGTATTCCCACAAATGGAGAGTATGAGGGTATGTGTGATATAATAATTATAAAAGTATAATAATATCATATATATAATATATAAATAATTAATATATCATTATTTATAGCTTTGAGAGGTGGTAATGGAAAAACAAATGACATCAGTTCGTGAGGCGGTAGTCCGCCGTACACATGAACGATTATTTCATAATACATTTGATGTAAGTGTTGATAGTTGTAGGTTATTACCTTAATAAAATAATATATAATTATATTTAATATAAATAGTTTATTACATAATTATGTAATAATAATAATTTAAGTAGTTGGAGGAAGAAATAAAATAAAAATGCTTATTGATGAATGTTACCTCTTCTTTGGGTATCCTCCTTAGGTTTTAACCAAAAGCCTTATTAGGTTAGCTTTATATCCAAAATATGGATTTTATTATGAGTGGAAGGAAGTTATAAAGTTATTTTGGTTGGTATTGGATGAAACAAAATGGTTTTATGTCATGAATAAGAGAGGATAAGAGGTGACCTTTTGTAAGAACCCGGACCTTCTTTTCAGGTATGTTTTTCCCTTTTTTGGAGTTTTTGAGAAAAGATAAGTTTCTGGAAATTTTTGAAGTATACATCGTGTACTTTATGATTACATGCCGTGTAATTAGATGTTGTGCAAGGCCGTGTGCTGGTCATGTCTGGGCCACACACACGGTCGTGTGGGGTGATGTGGAGGCTGCTCAAAGCGGAGTATGGAAAAGCCTAGTACACGCCGTGTACTCCAAAAGTACACGCCGCGTACTTTTTTTTTTCATTAAACGCACCGAGGTCATGCCTAATCACCAGAAAATACTTATTCTCTAGCTTCTTTGATCGAGAGCATCCCGTATGGCTGTGAATCTCCTCTAAGCCCCCTAGTCTCTGTCCGCTCTCCGAATCGTCCGTCGTCAATTATGTTGGAACCATAGTTGTAAGCTCTTCCTTCTCCTAGAGATTTGTTTTCCAATTTCTCTTTTATCTCATGTTATCATGGGTTGAGCATTTTGGACGTTTTCATAGATCTATGAAGTTCTAAGGATATTCAAGCCTCGTAGTTCAAGTATATTGATCTCCTAGCATCAAGGTAGGTGGTTAGTGACTTTCCGTTCAAATTCCTTGAGTTTTATGTGCAAATTCCACCAATACCCTTGAACGGGGTATTGTGTGTTTACTGTTTTTTCCCTTTTGTCTTCCTGCCTTGCTTGTATTCTTGTGTAGAAGTAATTTGGTGATGTATAAGGATAATTACTATGCTTTGATGTTTTTCCCATGCTTATCTGTTTACGACCTTTTGGTCTTGTTTAGTCTATTGGCCTTTATACCTATTTTCCATGACTTGTGACCGTAGGATGGAGTGTTGTCCCGTAACATGATTTCTATAATGTAGGCTGGTTAGCCAAGTAGCTCGGTAGGTTTAGTTTGGCCTTATAGAATTATTATGCACTGACTGGCATGGGGTCGTGATAACCTGATGCTATAGACTATAAGGGGATAGACTGAGTGAGCTTCTTCAGAGAGTCTTGGACATTATATACTATAGGGGATAGATCAAGTGAGCTTCCCAAAGAGTATTGGATATTATAGACTACAGGAGGATAGACCAAGATCTTCCTTAGAGAGTCTTGAGCTTTATAGACTATAACGAGATAGACCGAGTAAGCTTCCTCAGAGAGTCTTTGTTTTGTTTTATTTTTCCTTAAACCACTCCAAGCTATTAGAGGAATTGACCGAATGAGCTTCCTCAGAGAGTCTATGATCTACCTGAGGCTATAGGAGTAATTGACCAAGTGAGATTCCTCAGAGAGTCTCTAGACCTTGGGGATATAAGGGGAATTGACCGTGTGATCTTCCTCAGAGATTCCTTAACTACCTTATACTATACGGGGAATTGACTGAGCGTGCTTACTCAGGGAGTCTTATAATTTCATATGACCAAACCATAGGGTTTATGTTGAGTGTACTACCCATAGGGTTTTTGGCACTTCTTGGATAGAACCAAAGGGGATAGCTGTGAGTACTTCCCAGAGGGATTCCTGTTGTGGTTAGTTGTTTGCTTCACTGTTGCTTATTGATATGTGAATTGTTTACTGTTGTGCATCATCTTGTTTACTATTTACTGTTTACTGCTTACTATACTATTACCTGCCATATGATCACTGACTATTAGGCACAGATCTTCGAGTGGTTACCTACTGAGATTTAGTCTCACACCCTATTTGAGTCATTCTTTTGGGCCTAAACAGATTATATTACTACAGGTATAGACAATGGCAAGCACCCTTCAACTTCAGGTACTTGATTACATTGGAGCAGGAGAGCACGGGACTAAGCCGAGGCTTGCGATACTGAGGAGTTTCTTATCTGTTTTCTTTTATACTTTGGATAAGTATTGTATTAAGTATTGTGACTTGTTTGGATACTTTCCTAGACATATGTATCATACACCATTTCTTATATATATATATGTGTTCTCCTGTTGTTTATTATTTAGTCTTTCACTTTTTACTGTTGTTGGATATTTACTTCTTTCGCTATTGTATGTTCTTTTTTACTTCCACTGTGTACTCTGCCAATGAGGGAATAGTTTCCCCACTATCACACCCAAGGCCCTCGCTGCTATTCCACAACCTCTGGCATTTGGGGAAATGCGCTTGAGGCCATGTGACCAACCGAGTACGGGGCAACTCTAGGTGGATTTCGGAACCAAGGTGTTACAAAGTGGTGTCAAAGGAGCTCTTTTCTCTTGACTTACTATTTGGAGCCTATAGCCAGGGATAAGACAGAATAGGTACTTGGTAATAATCTGTGCTCAGGAGTAGCTAACCTGTGTATAGGGAAAATCCATACTACCTTGTTTATTGCAGTTTTACTAGTTTTCGCTTTTATAGTTGATTTGATTTCACCGTTGGGTGATTCACATTCTTTGTGTTGTTACTGTTTTTGTTAGTATGGTTCTATTTCTGTCTCACCCTAGTGAGTTGAGGGTATGACATCTCATGCATGATATAGGCACTAGTTAGAAATCACATGCCATGCATTCCTGCCATGCCATCTAGGATGCATTAGCGATTTCATGTTGTTGTGATAGACGTTGTGTAGATTATGCATGCTGTTGTGATAGATGCTTGATAGAATCTCTGCTATTTGATAAAGAATTTTTTGTATAGTGATTTGCTTAGATGGATCCCAAACTTTGGTCCTTGAGGTGTTATGGTCCCTCATGGACCGGAATTTGGTGGATCATTTCTTGGTTGCCTTGTTATAACTTGTATAAGATTCCAAGCTTTGATTCTCGGGGAGTATGGGCCCTTACAGATCGTAATTTGGTACCTCAACTCTTGTTTTCTATGTTTTCTGGTCCTCTAAGCAGTTTCTGAGCTACTACCTGGAAAAACCCAGAATATACGGTGTGTAATTTATTAACACATGCCATGTAGTTTTCAAACTGTGTCACTGACTGTGTGGGTAGAAACATGGGGTTGTGAAGAAAAATCTTCAGGAACACGCTGTGTACGGTTAGTACATGCCATGTTGTAGAGACCGTGTGTCTATCCGTGTGTCTAACGACACAGGTGGAAGAAACTTTGACTTTACACACTGTGTCCTGTTATCACATGCTGTGCCATGTAACCTAAGTACTCTACTGTGTCACGAACAACACGGGTCATGTAAAACCTTCAAGTACATACCATGTTCTCAGGGAACATGCTGTGTAGAGTGAACCGTGTAGCCGTCTGTGTAACTAACAACACGGGTCGTTGAAACCTTGTCTAGTACACGTCGTGTCCTTCTTGAACCCTCGGTGTAGTCTAGGATTAAGAGGACCATGTGGGTTAGTCGTGTAAGGAGACTCGGGTAGGGGAATAGAGTTCAAGTACACGCTGTGTGTGGGGACAACACTCCGTGTGGTTGGGGTGTTACATGACCAGTTGTGGTAGAAGTACACACCCATGTGAATGGCTTAAAAGAACACACCATGTAGTTTTTATACACACCATGTAGTTGTGTTTTGTGAAACTTGAATGTTTTTGTCTCATGTTCCCATCTTGTACTCTTGTGTTATCAGTCTTTATAATCCTAATCTAAGGTGTGATTTTTAACTTTCAGAGCTATTCCACAAAGACTTCCTCTGGTTGTATGTCAGCTTCCAGACGGTGATCAGACACCAGATATGGCTGATTAGGAACCTCCTACAGATCCTCCTGCTGTGCCATCCTTTGCACCAGCAGTTATACCAGTTGTAGGCGTCGATGCGCAGTAGAGGGAAGACATTCTGAGGATGATGCAGACCTTCCAAGGAGCGTCGCCTCCTGCCCCGTCGATGTTGGAGTTGACGTGGGTTTTCCAGCAGCATCATCCTCCTACTTTCTCAAGGGATGGAGGACCTCAGGCTGCAGAGTCATGGCTAGTGTCTAGGCTGAAAATTTTCAATCATCTAGAGATACCTCTAGAGAAGAGGGTGAATCTCACTACCTATATGGTCCGAGACTCCTCCAAGAGGTGGTGGGAGGTGATCTCGTAGTCAGGACGCCAACAGATTATGAATTGGGATGAGTTTTGGTGAATCTTCTACGACTAATTTTACCCGGAGACCTTGAGGGCCAATCGAGCTGGGGAGTTTATGAGTCTAGAGCAGGGTACTCTTTCTGTTATGGAGTACTTGTCTCACTTTACTGAGCTGCATCATTTCCCGTCGATTCCAGCAGGTGATGAGTTGTTCCTTACGCGGAAGTTCGAGGATGGTCTGAGGCACAACATCCACTCGCTGGTGAACATCTTTAGGTTGAATTTGATATCCTCTATCTTCAACAAAATGCTGATCACAGAGTGCAATCTGAGGGATTCTGAAGTAGTGAGCCAGAGCAGTTTGACATCCAGAGTCAGTGTTCCTCCTACTAATAGCAGGAAGCGCCGCAGAGAGTCTGCTCGAGGAGATTAGAGTAGGATGAATGTAACTTCGGGTATCCAGGTAGTATGCTACCAATGTGGGAGGAGAGGGTATATTGGGCCTCACTACCAGAGATACTTTATGTAGTGCCGATCTTGTGGAAATATGGGCCATCTTCAACGTTTTTGTCAAATATTCTCACCTACAGTTGGTGGTAGGGGTTCTTATATTACCTCGCGTCTAGGGGATGCATCACCAGTTTCTCACCAGTCTGGGAACTAGAGTTATTTCGGTCGTTCGGGCCGAGGTAGAGGTCACGGACAATGTGGTCAGTCACCAGGTTACCAGTGAAAGAATAGTGGATTAGCTCAGAGTGGTCAGCCAGGGTCGTAGGGCTGCGGTATAGGCCATATTTTTACTATGGAGAAGACCCATCATGAGAAAGATCTTAACCCTTCTACAGTTCGAGGTATGATCTTAGTAGCCTCAGTTTTATCTTCAAATATTTTTGATATTGGTGCTACGCATAGATTTATCTCTATTGATGTTGTGGAGAGCCTTGGGCTCTGCATCTTTTCCTCTACCGATACTTTGACTCTAGACACACCGTTGGGGACTGGAGCAATTAGCGTACGTCAGTGCAGAGAGTGCCCTCTTGAGGTTGCAGGGTTTCACTTCTTATGGGACCTCTATGTACTAGAGATGAAGAGCTATGATATCATTCTCGGAATGGATTTTCTAGTTACCTTCCAGACATTCATCGACTGTTATCGCCACAGGGTAAGTTTCGTATCACCTGAGGGTGGATCCTTTATTTATAGAGGTGAGTGGGATGTTCAGGAGAGTTGAGAAAGACTCGAGCATCATGGGCTAGGAGGAGTTATAGATCAAATTTCTAGTCTATATCTGGATGACTAGGGGACTTCACAGTTAGAATTTACTCTAGTGGTGGATCATTTCAGAGATGTATTTCTAGAGGACTTTTCAAGTTTTCCTTCGGAGTGTGAGGTAGACTTCTCGATTGAGCTCGTGCTAGGAGCGTCACCGGTGTCCATTCCTCCTTATAGGATGGCTACACCTGAGTTGCAGGAGCTCGAGAATCAATTGGAGGAGTTGCAGGAAAAGAGTTTCATCTGACCCAGTACTTCTCCTTGGGGTTCACCTGTCTTGTTTGCGAAGAAGGAAGACAACACCCTTTGGCTTTGTGTGGACTATCGGAAGTTGAACCAGCTGAAGGTAAAGAACTGATATCCCTTGATGTGGATCGATGATCTCTTTGATCAGCTTTGAGTAGCTCGAGTGTTCTCGAAGATTGATTTTAGATCCAGTTATCACCAGTTCCGCATTAGACCATCTGATATACCTCTTACAGTCTTCCGGAGAAGGTTTGGTCTATACGAGTATATGTTTATGTTATTCGGTCTCACGAACGTGCCTGAAGTTTTCATGGCACTGATTAACTGAGTGTTCCATCCATACATGGATTCCTTTATGGTGGTTTTTGTGGATGATATCTTGGCGTACTCTCACACTCGATACGACCAAGCTACCCATCTTGAGATCATTTTGAGTACACTAAGAGAGCATTGGTTATATGATAAACTCTCAAAATGCCACTTTTAGATGGACCAGATTCACTTCTTGGGTCATGTTATCTCAGAGACAAGAGTATCAGTAGACCCAGAGAAAGTGAGGGTAGTAGTTTCCTGGGAGTAGCCGAAGAACGTATTTGAGGTACAAAGTTTATTAGGGCTGGCTGGATACTACAGACGCTTCATACAAGACTTTTCACACCTAGCAACACCACTGACAGGTTTGACTAAGAAAGGGGAGAAGTTCTTATGGTCAGATTCTTGTGAGTCAGCCTTTCAAGAGTTGAAAGGGAGGTTGACTTCATCACCGATACTAGTATTTTCAGAACCGGTCAAGGGCTATACTATCTACTACGATGCTTCTGGTATCGAGCTGGGAGCTGTGCTTATGCATGGTTATGGAGTAGTTGCGTACGAGTCTCAACAGTTGAGGCCACATGAGAGGATTACCCGACACACGATCTGGAGTTGGCAGCTGTTGTCCATGCTCTACGCTGTTGGAGACATTATCTTCTGGGAGATCACCTTGTGGTGTTTACTGACCACAAGAGTCTAAAGTACATCTTCACTCAGCATGATCTGAATCTGAGACAACGTAGGTGGGTCGAGTACCTCTAGTCATTTGACTTTGAGCTTGCCTATACGCATGGGAAAGGCAATGTTGTGGCTGATGCACTGAGTAGGAGAACTCAGATATAGGCAGTTCATGAGGCCAGAAATGAGTGGCAGCTTATGGCTTTGTTCTCTGAGATGCATTTGGAGGTGCACGACAGACAGGGGCAGACCTTTCTATCTTCTGTATCTGTTACCTCTACACTTCTTGATCAGGTATAGATGAGGCAGCTATCAGACTCAGAAGGCCTAGTCTTATGGGAGAGTGTGTTCGAAGAGGACCCGCTTCCTAGATGGACAGTAGGAAAGGATGAGATCTTGCATTTCCAAGGATGCATATGGATGCCAGTAGACATATGCGAGGAGATGATGTAGGATTTTTATTCCTCAGTTTGGGCCATTCATCCTGGCGTCACCAAGATGTATTGTGATTTACATCACCAGTATTGGTGTCCAGGTATGATGAGAGATGTTGCTGGTTTTGTCAGGAGGTATTCCACTTGTCAGCAGGTGAAAGTAGAGCATCAGTGACCAGTAGTCCTTCTACAGTAGTTACCCATTCTAGAGTGGAAGTGGAATGATGTCATGATGGACTTCGTGACCGGTTTTCTGATGTCTCTTCAAGGGAACGACACAATTTGGTTTGTCATCGATAGACTCACAAAGGTTGATAACTTCTTGCCGATCAAAGAGACCTTTAATGTTTAGGAGCTGGGGCGGTTGTACATCCGAGAGATTGTACGTCTGCAAGGAGTTACACACTCCATTGTATCAGACAGGGATGCATGTTTTACTTCTCGGTTCCGGCAGGGGATTTAGAAGTATTTGGGTACACAAGTATTTTTGAGTATAGTATACCATCCCCAGAAGGATGTCCAGTCCGAGCGTACGATTCAGATGTTTGAGGATATGCTCCGAGCATGCATTCTGGACTTTGGAGGTTCTTGGGAGAAGCATATACCTATTGTGGAGTTTTCCTACAACAATAGTTTTTAGGAGAATATTCATATGGCACCGGTTCTTGGGAGAAGCATATACCTCTTGTGGAGTTCGCCTACAATAATAGTTTTTAGGAGACTATTTAGATGGCACCTTATGAGGCTTTGTAAATTAGGTCATGCCGATCAACTTTATGTTGGCTGGAGGTAGGAGAGGCGGCTTTTCCGGGACCTTGTCTTGTTCAAGAGACCTTAGAGCAGATAGAGTTGATTTGGAAGAGGATGGCTACGACATAGTCTCAACAGAAGTCTTATGCTGATCGACGGAGACGACCTCTGAAGTTCGAGGTCAGGGATCAGGTTTTTCTGCGTGTCTCACCGAGGTTGGGACACAATAGAATTAAAAGATAGGGTAAGCTTTCACCATGGTACGTCGGGCCATTTGAGGTGTTGGAGAGAGTTGGTCCAGTTGCCTATCGGTTGTAGTTACCTCAGAGGTACCGGGCTATGCATGACATATTCCATGTTTCTCAGCTCTAACGTTACTTTTTAGACCCGTCTCATGTCTTTCATCCCGAGGAGGTTCAGCTCAAAGCAGATGTATCATTTGAGGAGAATCCTATCCCGATTTTCAATCGCAGTATGAAGGTTCTCCGTGACCGGTCTGTTCCTCTGGTACAGGTGCTATGGTAGCACGGGCAAGTACAAGATGAGACTTGGGAGAGGGAGGCCGATGTACGATCGCAGTGTCCGGAGCTGTTCGGGGTTTCTTCTTCTACACCTCTCTAGGGAAATTCGGGGATGAATTTCATTAATGGGGGAAGTTTGTAAGAACTCATACCTTCTTTTCAGGTATTTTTTCCTTTTTTTTGGAGTTTTTGAGGAAAGAGGAGTTCCTAGAAATTTTAGAAGTACATTCTGTGTACTTTATGAGTACACTCCGTGTACTTCGATGCCGCATGAGGCTGTGTGCTGGACATATCCGGGCCACACACATGGTCATGTGGGGTAATGTGGAGGCTTCTAAAAGTGGAGTATGAAAAATCCTAGTACACGCTGTGTACTCTAAAATTACACGCCGTGTACTTTTTTTTTCATCAAACGCACCGGGGTTGCTCCTAATCACCAGAACACGCTTCTTCTCCAGATTCTTCGACAGAGAGTGTCCCGTATGGCTGCAAATCTCCTCTGATCCCCCTAGCCTCCATCTGTTGTTTGAATCGACCTCCGTCTATTGCATTGGAACCACAACGGTAAGCTCTTCCTTCTCCTAGAGCTTTGTTTTCCAATTCCTCCTCTTTCTCAAGTTATCGTGGGTTGAGTGTTTTGGATGGTTTCGTAGATCTATGATGTTATAAGGAGATTCAAGCCTCATGGTTTAAGTATATCGATCTACTAGCATCAAGGTAGGTGGTTTGTGCCTTTCCATTCAAAGTCCTCGAGTTTTATGTGCAAATTCCACTAATACCCTTGAATGGGGTATTGCATGTTTACTATTTTTCCCCTATTGTTTTCTTGCCTTGCTTGTATGCTTGTGTAGAAGTAATTTGGTGATGTATAAGGATAATTGATATGCTTGGATGTTTTTCCCATGCTTATCTGTTTATGACCTTTTGGTATTGTTCAGCCTATTGGTCGTTATACCTTTTTTCCATGCCGTGTGACCGTTGGATGGAGTGTTTTCCCCTGACATGCTTGTTATGCTATAGAATGGTTATCCAATTATCACGGTAGGTTTACTTTTCCCTTATAGCATTATTATGCACTGACTGGAATGAGGCCATTAGAACCTGGTGCTATAGACTGTAACAGGATAGACCGAGTGAGCTTCCTCAGAGAGTCTTGGACATTATAGACTATAGGGGATAGACTGAGTGAGCTTCCTAGAGAGTCTTGGATATTATAGACTATAAGAGGATAGACCGAGAGCTTCCTCATAGAGTCTTGCACTTTATAGACTATAATAGGATAGAACGAGTGAGCTTCCTCAGAGATTCTTTGTTTTGTTTGATTTTTCCTTAAACCACTCCAGGATATAAGAGGAATTGACTGAGTGAGATTCCTCAGAGAGTCTGTGATTGACCTGAGGCTATTGGAGGAATTGACCGAGTGAGCTTTCTCAGAGAGTCTCTAGACATTGGGGCTATAAGGGGAATTGATCGTGTGATCTTCCTCAGAGAGTCCTTTACTACCTTAGACTATAAGGGGAATTGACTGAGAATGATTCCTCAGAGAGTCTTATAATTTCATATGACCAAACAAGAGGGGTTAGGTTGATTGTACTGCCCAGAGAGTTATTGGTACTTCTTAGATAGGACCAGGGGGGATGGCTGTGAGTACTTCCCAGAGGGATTCCTATTGTGGTTTGCAGTTTGCTTCACTGCTGCCTATTTATCTGTGGATTGTTTACTATTGTGTATCATCCTGTTTATTGTTTACTGCTTACTGTACTATTACCTTCCATATGCTCACTTACTGTTAGGCACAGATCTTCGGGTGGTTGCCTACTGGGATTTAGTCTCGCACCTTGTTTGGGTCATGCTTTTGGGACCAAACAGATTATATTGCTATAGGTATAGACAAGGGAAAGTTCCCTTTGACATTAGGTACTTGATTGCATTAGATCCGGAGATCATGGGACCAAGAAAAGGCTTGCGATGCCGAGGAGTTTCTTGTCTATTTTCTTTTGTACTTTGGATTAGTATTGTATTCAGCATTGTGACTTGTTTGGATGATTTCCTATACATATGTATCATGCATCATTTCTTATATATATATGTGTGATCCTATTGTTTATTTTTTTGTCTTTCACTGTTTACTGTTGTTGGATATTTACTGCTTCTACTATTGTATGTGTTGTTTACTTCCGCTGTGTACTCTGCCAATGAGGGCATAGTTTCCCCACCATCACACCCAAGGCCCTCATTGCTAGTCGGCAGCCTCTGGCATTTGGGGAAATTCGCTTGAGGCCATGTGACCAACCTGGTACGGGGTGCCTCTAGGTGGCTTCTGGAACTGGGGCGTTACACCTTTTATTAGTGAGGTGAGTGACACACTTGTAATTTTTGAAAATAAAAAAGGCGTACTCAGTTTTTTATCACACCAAAAGTTTCCAAAATGGACCATTATATATCCTATAAGGGGTAATGTAAAATTATATATATAAAATGGGTGTTTTAAAAGTTTTGGGATATTTTTAACCGTGATATGTTTCTGTTTAAGTCCCCTGGTAAACCATTTTTACCTTAACCGTGGTAAATAATTTTTACTCTTTTCATTATTCATTTTGGTCAAAAAATAATTTGAACTTATTATATAATATAAAATTTAATTATTCCAAATATTGAATCCATTTTTTTAAATTCCATTCATATAATTGAAACCATTAATTTAAAATTAATCCCACAGACGCAATGAGAATATGAGTTTTTAAAGAGAAAATGTCCAAAATCCTACAATGTTTTATATAAAAATTCAATATGAAATTGATTATAATGACCAAAATTGGATTAATGGATGTATAATTAAACTAATATTACTTTAAAACTAATTTAAAATATAATTTAAATTTATAAATAAATAAAATTAAAATGTAGTTTTCAATTAAAATAAATTATTTTTAAATAGTCATAAAAAAATGAAACTTTTTGAAAAAATCCCAAACATTCCCCATAAGATAAATTTTAAATTATGATTAAAAAATTATGTTTATTCTATAAAATTAATTTTCTGAAAGTGTGAAAAATTAATTTTATCAATGTTCACAGAAAGAAATAAAAATCATTTTTTGAGAAAATGGTATTTTCTAAAAATATAAAGACTACCAAAAATTAAGTAATTTTTTTATAAATATGTTTCCAATATATAAAACCATTATAATTAATATTTTAATAGTATTTATTAATATTAATATCTCTAAGTTTAATGGCTATGTTATAATGGTTACATTTAAATAACTATATTGACAATATATCTTGGTTTTGTTAAAACTCAATTTTGTGTGTAACACAAGCTATCCTGGTGTTATATGTAGTAAAAGATTAAAATGGTTTTGTGTGTAATACAAGATATCAAATAAATTTAATTTCTGGAAAACAAAAATAATCCATAAAAACTCAGGGTGCTGCATTCTACCCCCTTTAAAATGAATTTATCCCTAAAAATTCATCACTTCAATATAAATGAATGGGGATAATTCTAAATCATTATATCCTCAAGTTCTCACATAGATTTCTCAAACTGGTGGTTTTAACCAAATCCTTTGACAAGGCGAGTGGTCTTATTTCATATAACTTTCTATGTACAATCCAAAATCTACATCGATTATTCCTCATAAGAATGATATTTCTCTAGTGGTATGACCTCCAAGTTTAGTACATATGAAGGGTATGTATGTGCTTCCTCAGGAGAGATACTTGTAACACATCATGTAATTGATAGAGGTCTAGTGGAAGTTCTATCAATGGGTTATCATCATGATATGATCAAGAATTCTGAAGGGATCGATATACCTAGGGCTCAGTTTCCCTTTCTTTCTGAATCTCATAACATTATTCTATTAAAAAATTATTAGAAACATCTTGTCACGAAATTAAAATTCTATATCACACTGATGATTATCAATATAATATTTATGATGACTTTGAGCTTCCTTGATGTGTTTCTGAATGATTCTAATCTTATCTCCCATTTCTTCATCTATCTTAGGTCCCAAAAGATTCCTTTCTCTAATTTCATTCCATCATCTTGGAGATATACATTTCTTTCTATATGGGGATTCATAATAAGCTATATGAATGATTTGTTAAAAGGCATTATTTTAATAAAACTCAACTAGAGTAAGGTGTTTATCCCAACCACCCTTGAAATCCAAAGAACACGATCTCAACATATCCTCTAGGGTATGACTTGTTCTTTCAGACTAACCATCTATCCGAGGAAGATACATCATGCTGAAACTTTAATCCATATCAAGATCTTGCTAAAGACTTCAATAGAACTTTGAGGTAAAACTTAGATCCTGATCAGACATAATGGAATTTGGAACTCCATGAAACCATGTAACATTATGTTATGTCCACAATGTTGAATACCCCGAGGTGGGGGGGTGAATCAGGGTATGATAGATTAAAACTTATAACCCTTCAAATATTGTTTCATTATTAAAAAAAATTAATTCTCTATTCATACCATAACAATATATGAATAGATATGAAATCATACACATGACACAATGATTTTTACTTGGTTCACCCTCACTGGGATATGTCCAAGGAGCATACAACGACGATGTGCCGATGTACCAAATTCACTAAGGCTGACTGCCAATAATGAGTCAAAGGTTTGGGCTAGATATTCTATGCCCAAGATTATTGACTTTATAAGGTTTAGGTTTTTCTAACTGTATTCCCAAGGGTAACCCCCTTTACCTCTTTCTCTAGCCCACTGCTGGTGGAAAGGGTCATCATCTTCCTCTTCTTTCACTCACTGCTCTTGGAAAGGAATACACTCACAGTTTATAGAATTGTAGGTCGAACATAGTTTATGTACATATAGGTACATTCATTTTCATGAATACAACATCCTCAATTGTAGGTATATTCTCTATTGAAGTCACTTTTTCACCCATAGATGAAATCCACCATTCTGTGTACTGTTAGATAATAAAAATGACTTTCACAAACTCACTTGAAGCCTTTTCAAGCTTCCTTGAGTGTTCTGTGAACCACCTTCTCCTCCTGTGTACTGTGTACCAAGTATAGTACATGTAACAACTCCTCTATGTACCAATTTCTCTTCTATGAACTTCCCTTCGTCTACAGACTCCTCTTTCATCACTGTCGTGTATCACCTCTGCCTACTGACTCCGCGAACCTCCTCTACGAATTACCCTATATCCATGAACTATTCTCTATTTGTAGATTGCATTTTATTCTTCATAACAAATCTCCCCTTATGCATACCACATTCTTTTTCTACAGATTGTTCTTCTTTTGTGAACTAAAATGTCCCACAATAACACTTTCGTGAACTGTTCTGTGAACTTCTTCAACCTTTGCAGAATCACTTCCCGAAAACCATTTTTGAACTTCACCAAATTCCCAGAGAAAATATATGTCCTATAATGATATTAGATCTACCATATAATCAATGAGATTAGCACTCCTTTTATAGGAATAGATATCTAAAAAATATTATAATCTAGGATTTACCAAATCTTTGATTCGGTACAATCTCCACCACATACTGATCCTCCTACCACGAATTGCACCCATTCCATGAACCATTTTTCCATAGAGGTCCACATACTATGTTTTCTCCTATGCAGAACCATTATTTTCTACCATTCGGTGAATCATAATAGCTTATTCATACCTTACTCCCTTCACCATGAACCATCACCACGAGCCATTTTTGGTTTCACGAACCACTCCCGCGTACCATTCCTGCTACCTGGTACGCAGTCGCGAACCCTTCCCGGACATGGTATTCTGTCCATGTCTTGGGCTCCACATTTATCTTAATTTTATAAATTTTTTCATCATTCTTCACAATATTCAGTATGATAAAGAAAACCTTACATTTCTAAAGAAAAATTACCAATTTTGAGGCACAAAAATTTGGCAAACACTAGGAAACTGCACCACCTTAAAATCCCATCTTCGATAAACACCAACCAAAATCCTTCACGGTCATATGAATTTGTCAAAAAACATAATCAAATCAAAAAAATACCAAAAGGAAACATTAAGGGATTTTCTCCCAATAATCTCCCCCTTTGGGTTTTTTTACCACTCTTCTCATAATAATTCTTCACATTTTGATACCTTGTTAAAGCTCCTTATTCAATTGGTATTCATTTCTTACGATTAAGATAGAGATCTAATATTTACTCAACACATACCCTAAGCCCACATGGGCCATTATTGGAAAGATAAACAAGAGTATAATGAAAATTTCATCAATGAATCACTTCAGTCCAGACACCAACTATTGAAAATAATCAACTACTTTCACCACAGATCTCAACTTTCGTGATATGTAATCTTTGATCAATCACTTATAGCATCGTATGATTTAATACTCCCCCAATGTTATAGCTCCTCCAAATAGATTTATCTCATCTTCAAATCCCCCTATCTTTTTGATCCACTTAACAGCTTCTCCCCATAAAATAGTTACACATTATCCCCCTTTGTCAACAAACCCGAAGGGAACTTTAGGGTAGTCTGCAACGCAGTATGGAACACATATCAGTACATTAGGGAGAACACACCATACCTTGGGGATAGGGGGTCCCACATCCATACCTTTTCAATGTTGGTGAGTTGACTGGACTCCCAGAGCCAATCTATGTGTTTAAAATGCTTTTTTAGGTAAGGGATTCATAATAATATCTGCAACTTGTTGTTCTGTTGGAACATACTCTAACTTCCTAAGCCTTTGTTCCACTTTCTCCTAGATAAAATGATATTTTATTTCAATTTTATTTTTGTTTGAGTGATAGACTGGATTTTTTCTCATATTTATAGAACTTGAAATATAAAAATGGATTCAGATAATATACTTCACTTCAACTCCCATATCATCAAGTTTTTGCTTCATCCATAGTAACTATGTTCATGCTTGAGTAGCCACAATGTACTCAACTTCTGCAGTGCTTAATGAAATGAAATCTTGTTTCTTAATCAACCAAGAAATACACAATCCACTAAGATAGAAGTAACCTTTAGATGTTTATTTCCTAACATCTTTTGAACAAAACCAATCTACATTTTTATATCCCAATAACTCTTACTGAGATTTGTTATTATACATTAAGCCAAAATCCACTATGCCCATGATATACCAAATTATTCTTTTAACTACAATCATGTGGCTCTCATTGGGATTTCTTTGATACCTCACTGCTTGGCATGTGGAAAATACAATATTAGTCCTTGTCACTATCAAGTACAACAGACTTCCAATGATTTTCCAGTATTCTGTGATATTAATTTCCTTGCCTTCATCATCCTGTGACAGTTTCAACAAGGTAGAAAATAGAGTCTTCATCACTTTGGAATTATCCATTCCAAACCTTATCAAAACCTCGTTGGAATATTTATATTGAGAAATAGAAGTTCCATTACTTCATTGTGTCACCTGTAATCCAAGGGAAAACTTCAACTCACCAATTATCAACATTTCGAACTTACTTTTCATGAATTTAGAAAACTATCTGGATTGTGCTTCATCTAATCCACAAAAGATTATGTCATCAATATAAACTAAAACCATAATCCTTTGACTACTATCATTGTTTAAATACATATTGTAATAAACTCCACCACGCTGGAAAACAAGCTTCTTTAGAAACTGATCAAGCCTCAAATACCATTATCTTGGTGTTTGCTTCAAATCATATAAATCCTTCTTTTGCTAAAAAACTTTATTCTCATATTCATGAATGAGAAAACCATCTGTTTGCTCAATTTAAACTTCTTTTTTCAAAACTCCATTCTGAAATGATGATTTGACATCCATCTAGAAAATATTAAACTTTATTTTCACTGCCATGGAAAAGAATAATACGATTTTCTCCATCCTTGAAATAGGTAAAAATGTCTCACCAACATCAATACCCTCTATTTGGGAGTACCCTTTCCACACCGATAATGATTTTTTTTCGAATAACAACACTATATTTATTCATTTTGTTGTGAAAGACCCATTTTTTCTTGATGAAATTCTTGTCTGATGGTCTCAAAATAATCTACAACATCTGATTCTTCTCAATTTTTTCAACCACTTCATTAATTTTCTAAACCCCATTCTTATCTTGAGATGCTTCATCAATGGATTTAGGCTCCACTTGTGATAAGTATGATTCTTGTTGTAGGGGATTCATCCTCCTTGTCTACACTGGTGATGTTAGATCACCAATTATGTTATATCTTTCAGTTTTATATTTTCTTATTTGTCTTTGTGTAGAAACTAATTTATTATCATCACTCTCATCATCTGAGTCTTCTTATGAATCAATCTCTAGAACTGGATCATCTACTGATCTGCTTATCTCTTCATCACTATCCTCCTGAGACTGATCATGTATTTTCTGAATATTCTGCTCATTCTACACTATGGTTACATCATGGATTTCAACAATATTCCCCAGATACTTATTAAATCATTTATATGATTTTATCATCTTTTATTATCCAAGAAATATCCCTTCATCTCAATGAGATTCAAACTTCTTATGTTTCTCCTTATTGAGAATGAAACACTTACTTCCAAAGACTCTAAAGTATTTTAATGATGGATTTACCATAGATCATGTTGAGTTTCACTTCTTTTGGGAACAATAAGGCTCTGTTTGATGTGAACACTTTTTTCATCACTACCTTTTTCAAAAACTTCTCTATAATATCTTTCTCAATGAGCATTGTTCTAGACATGTTGTTCACAATTTGATTTCTTTTATCAACTACTCCATTATGCTAAGGAATTATTACCACTGAAACCTGATGTCGTACCCCATGTTTCTTGAGATAATAAACTACTTGGATATTTGTGAAATATATTCCATTATCTATTCGAATCTTCTATATTTTCTAACCAAGCATCTTTTCACATTCTGATCGATATCTTGTAATGCAACTGAACAGATCAGATTTGTGGGTGATGATTGAAACTCATGCCATTCTGCTATAATCATCAATTAAGAGAACATAATATCCCCTACCATCAATATCCCTTGGTGAAATTGTCCCACACACATTGATATGCACCAAATCAAGTAGTCTTGTTGAATTTTTCTCCTTTGGCTTATATGTCTTTCGAATGATCTTCCCTTATTGTAAGAAATCGCATGTACGAGTATGATCACATGACAGTCTTGGGAGATTTTGAGCAACATCATTTTTCACCATATCTTCCAAGGAGATTTGGCTTCTGTGACAAAATAATCTCATGCCATAACTTGTTTTCTTTATCCTTGGATAGAAAGAAAATATCTTCTTCTCCACTAATGAGGTATATATTTCCTTTTGCATGCTTTACTTGAAACAAAAAATCACCATCCTTTATGTTGATGATACAAAAATTCATTTAAAAACTTATGGCATACCCTAAGTCACATAATTTACTAATACTAAGGAAGTTATGAGTAATCCCTTCAATAACCAAGACATATTCTTATCTCATGTCTTTTCCTCTAAACTTGGATTTTCTTTAACCAATAATTTTCAAGCCCTCATCATTACCAAATCTTACGATACCTTCTTTATAATAACTGATTCTGATCATAAGATCCTTATTTCTAGTTATATGGGATGTGAATCCACTGTCAATGATCCATATCCTAGTGTGATAAGATGCCTTAAATACAATTTCCAAAACCACATCTTGCTCAACCCTTTTCTTTTTGACCCATTTATTTGACTTCATAACCAACATAGAATGATAATATTGATATTCCTCAGTATATGATGGACCAACTTCAACTTGTAGATCTGCAAATTGATTTTGAATTTTTAGCTCTCTTGATGATACATTTGGATGCTTCCTATGAATAAATTCAGTTTACCTCAGCACATTCCTCTATATTGTTGATTTGAAATATTTTTCTATATGTCTAAGTCCTTTACACCTGAAACAAAGACCATAAAATGATGACCTGGAATATTGATCTATGTACGACCACCTCTATTGGTGTTGTTCCCTTTTCTACCTTTTTCTATGGAACATACATTATGAGAGTGTCCCATCTTACAAAAACAATAGAATCTTATGCGAGGTATATTCCTATATGGCAATGATGCACCACTAGTTATACCTTGGGTTCTCTAAATCATCTGATTCTGCTTCGTACCCAAATAAATCTTCAATCATGGACTTGGTTCTTGTGGTATGACTTGAATCATAACTGATCTCTATTTGATATCAATCCCCATACCAGTCTTATTATTCAGAGATTATTGTTTCTTCTTTTTTTCTGGACCATTCTACTCAAATTTCATCTTCCCTGTTTCCTGTATGATATTCTTTCCTGATGTCGAACCAAGAGTTGACAATTTTTCTTGGTCTTTAACTATTCATCACATACCGAAGAATTCCTCTTTTATTTCTTTGATACATTTGATTTGATATTTTCTAGTTTTAGTCAAACTATTAATTTCTATTTTTTTTCTTGAATTTTGAGTTTGTACTCAACCACCATTTATGATCATTCTAGAATTGAATACCCCCGCCTTTCAATTTCTATATTCATCTCAAAATTATCTTCTTCCTACTGTTTTATATAGAGTTTGGAATCACGAACAACTTTTTTAGCTTTCTTTGTTTTGAAACTCAAAATATCTATCTCTTCAAGGGAATCTTCTAATTCATCATAAAGATCAACTCTTCCTTCAAGTTCAACTTATTCATTGTCACTTTCTTCTCTTGTTATAGAATTTTCGACAACTACCACCAAAGCATCTACTTTATAATCTTTGAATTCCTACAACTCTTCTTCCTTATATTATTTTAACTTTCATCATCTTTTGAAAGAAGATTCTTCTTTTTGAAGAACTTTCTCTTAGTACTTCTCCTACCTTTAAAATTTGGGGAATACTTTTTTTTGGAAATTTCATCATTGTATTAATTGTCATCATAAAAATTCTTAGGACACTTTACTGCAAAATTCTCAATATTTCAGCATCAAAAGCATGAAAATGGAAGTTTTACTTTGAGTTTCCCTTTTCCTCTTTGTAGATTTGGGGAGAGAAATGACATGACATCATCCAAATTTTCCTTCTTAGGACTATCTTCAACAGAGAGATTCTTTATAGCCTTGAATGTCACTTTTTTGGACTTCCCCTTTTCCAGCATATCATTATCATCATTTTTCATTTCATATGCTACAAGGGTACTATGTAGGTTATCTAGTGTCAGTTCTTTTGGGTATTTGTCTTCCAATACCAAAACTTTCATATTGAACTGTGGTGGAAGTTTTCTCAAGATATGTTCACAATATTTATGTCTTCAATGACTTATCCAAGACCCCACATGTCTTCCATAATAAAATTTAACCTATCGAAGAATGCACCAACAACCTCATTGGGGTTCATTTTGAGATCCTCATACTTGTTCCGTAAAACCTACAACTTTGCTTCTTAGAATTTTGTGCCACCCTCATAAATGTTCAACAATTTTTCCCATATAGCATGTGATTTTTTACTGGAAATAACCTTTTTATAAATCGCATTTGATAGGGATACCCCTAAAGCATTGATACCTTTATCATTAACATCCTATTCCCTTATTTCAACTTCTGATAAAGCACCACAATTGATGTCAACTGATATTCCATGCAGAGCTGCTGTGAAGACATCCATTCCTAATGATCAGAAGTAGTACTGCATCCGATTCTTCCATAGATGAAAATTATTTCCATCAAATATTGGAATTAATTTATTATTTACCACCTCCATTTCTTCTTCTAAGATAGAACCACTAACTTTTAACCTTTCACTCTGATACCAATTGTGATGCATAGAATGTTGAATACCCTGAGTGGGGGGGGGGGAGGTGAATCAAGGTATGAAAGATAAAAAACATATACCCCTTCAGATCTTGTTTCATTGTAAAAAAACTCAATTATCTTATCCTACCGTACTAATATATCAATAGATATGAAATTATTCACATGAAATAATTATTTTTACTTGGTTCAACCTCACTGGGCTACGTCCAAGGAGTATACAACAACGATGTTCCATTGTACCAAATTCACTAAGTCTCATTGCCAATAATGAGTACAGGGTTCAGGATAAATATTCTATGCCTAGGCTCATAGCCTTTACAAGGTTTAGGGTTTTCTCACTGCATTCCCAAGGTTCACCCCCTTTGCCTATTTCTCTGGCTCACTGCCTGTGGAAAGGGTCACCGTCTTCTTCTTCTTTCGCTCACTACTCTTGGAATGGAATCCACTAAAATTTTATAGACTTGTAGGTAAAACATAGTTTATAGACGTGTATATCCCTTAATTTTCATTAATACCACATCCTCAATGGTATTTATATTCTTTGTTGAAGTACATTTTTCACCCGTATATGAAATCCACCTTTCTGTGTACTTTTAGGTAATGAAAATGACTTCTGCAAACTGAATTTAAGACCTTTCAATATTCCTTGAGTTTTCTATGAACCACCTACTCCTCCTATGTTCTATATACTAGGTATGGTTTGCATAATACCTCCTCCATGTATCACTACCACTTTCGCGAACTTCCCTTATTTCGCAAACTCCTCTTCCTTTGCTGTCGCATACCACCTCCACGTACTGACTCTACGAACCGCCCTCTGTCTGTGAACTATTCTATGTTTGTGGACTGCCTTCACTTCTGTGTACCAGAGATCCCCCTCCACAAACCATGTTATTCTTCCATAGACCATTCTTCCATTTCAAACTACAACATCCCACAAAAACACTTTCGCAAACTATTCCACGAACTTATTCAGCCTTTTCGGAATTGATTCCCACAAACCACTTTCGGACTTCATTGAATTCCTGAAGGAAAGAGATGTTCTATAATGATATTAACTCTACCTTATAATTGGTGGTATTATTACTCCTTATATAGGAAAAGATATCCCCAAAATCCACTAATCCATGATTTACCAAATCATTGATTCGGTATAGCCTCCACTGCATACCGATCCTCCTACTGTGAACTACACCCATTCCGTGAACCATTTTTCCATGGTGGTCCACATATTACCTTTGATACTATGTGGTACCATTATCTGTTTTCCATACCATGAACCATCATAGCTACTACATAACACACACCCTTCACTACAAACCATTGATGTAATCCATTTTCGGTTCAACGAATTTCTCCTGCGTACCGTTCCTGCTGTCTTGTACATGATTACGAACCCTTCTTGGACATGGTATGTGGTCTATGTACCAAGCTCCACATTTCTCTTAATTTTTTGATTTTGTTCTCTATTATTCACACCTTTCAGTTCTATTAAGAAAACCTTACATTTCCAAACACAAATTCTTTATTTTGAGTACCAAAAAGTTGGCAAACACTAGGAAACTGTGCAACTTTAAAATCCTATATTAGGAAAACACCAAAAAAAATCATTCACTATCATTTGGATTTTTCAACAAACACAATCACACCCCAAACATATTGGTAGGACTCATTGAGTGATTTTTTCCCAACACCTTACCACTTTTTTAATGCATATCCTGCAAATTTGATCCAAAGAGAAGTTTTCTCTATTAGTGATGGAGTGTGATAACTTAGTAAGGTGATCGAATGTAACCCATATATTATTATTCACTTTATATGTTTTGGGGAGTCTAATGATAAAATACACAGTGATGTTTTCCCATTGCCATTCTGGTATGGGAAATGGATGCTACATCCCCTTAGATTTTTTTATTTATGTCTTAATTTACTGACATACCAAGAAATGAGATAAAAACTCTATGATATCTCTCTTTATTCCATCCCATCAAACATAATCTTTTCAAATATCTATATATCTTCGTACTTACTAGATTAATAGAGATTGAATAACTGTGAGCTTCCTTTAACAAATCCTTCTTCAAATCTGGTAGTAAAGGAATGCATACACAGTTATTGAACCTTATCATTCCTTCATGATCAAGGATAATATCAATAAAATTTCTAACCTTATTTTTCAACTCTACATCTTCCTTCTGTTCCTCTTTAATCCTCACTTGGATAGATGGTTGAACATTATGTTGAGAGATATTAGATTTTTCCCCTTCCTTTAGGATTTTTAGATCCATTTTTTCAAATCTAGAAATATCGGATCTTTTTAAATTCTTATCATGGATAATATAGCATGATCCTTTCGACTCAATGCATCAACCACCTTTTTTTCATTCCTAGGGTGGTAATGTATTCAAAAGTCATAATCTTTAATCATATCTAAATATATTATTTAGCACATATTCAAATCCTTATATGTGAATATATACTTTAAAATTTTATGATAGATATATATATCTCACTTTTCTCCATAAAGATAATGCTTCCATATCTTTAATAAAAAAATTACCGTAGTTAACTACAAACAATGAGCTGGGTTATTTTTCTCATGAATATTCAATTTTTATGAGGCATAAGCTTTAACCATGTCACTATTCATAATAAGACATCCCCATATATTATTGGATGCATCACTATAGATTACAAATCCTTATCCACTATAGTATAATGTAATCACAGGTTCGCTGTTTAATCTTATCTTCAGTTCCTTAAAATTTTCCTCACATTCATCTATTCAGTGGAACTTGGATTCCTTCCGAGTTTACTTGGTCAAAAGATTATATAGTCATGAGAAATTATCCACAAACCGTTTATAATATCTAGCTAAACCATGGAAATGCTGAATCTTAGTCACCATGGTTAGTCCGAGCCAACTTTTAATAGACTCCATATTTGATGGATCTATTGATATATCCTATCTTGAGATTATATAACCAAAAATGAAACCTTTTGTAGATAAAATTTACACTCTACAAATTTAACATATTTTTTCTCCTTCCTTAGGGTATTTGGTACAATTCTCAAGTGGTATTCACGCACTTACTTACTCTTTTAATATATAAGAATATCATGTTTAAGGCTACCATAAACTGATCAAGGTAATATCTAAAGACTCTATTTATTAAATTGAGGAAGATAGTGGGGGAATTAGTAATACTGAATGGAATCAATATATATTCATAGTTTACATACCTTGTACAAAATGCTATATTTTATATATCCTCCTTCTTGAAACTTAATTGATTATATTCAAAACAATGTTCAATATTAGAAAAGTATTGAGATCCATATAGTTGATCAAAAAGGACATCAATATTGGGAAGATGATACTTGTTCTTAATTATAATCCTTTTCATCTTCTATTAATCAATACATAGTCGCATTGATCTATATTTATTTTTAACAAAAAGAATAGGTTCACCCCAAGATGACACACTTGGCTTAATTAATCCCTTTTCAATGTTTTTCTATAGTTTCTTCTATAATTCACTTAACTGAATCATGATAATTCTTTAGGGAGTATTTGAATTTGGTATATCAATAGGAATGAGTTCTATTGAGAACTCAACTTTACATTTTGGTGGAAGTCTAGACAACTCTTTCAAAAATACACCAAAAAATTCCTGAAAATAGGCATATCATTGATGTTAAATTTCTCCCTAACCATTTAACATAAACACTCCTTATAAATGGAAATTAAGACCCATACAATGGATGTGATCTCCATTAGACGTTTATACTTATCATCACATTGATAAATGATCATAGGTTGGTTTGGAATATCGAATGAAACTTCCCTTCCTCAATAATTGATGTGATATTTATGTAGAGAAATCTAATCCATGCCCAAGATAACATCAAATCCAACCAGAGGAAGAATAAAAATATTTTCAAGAATAATATTCCCATCAACATCAACTATATAGGAATCATAGACTTGATAAGTGATCACCATACCATTAGGAGTTTTCATTACTAATTCGATATCTAATTGTTTGTGAGGAATATTGATTACCTTAAAAAATTATTAGATATGAAGGAATGGGTAGATCTATAGTCAAATAAAACATTATCATTTCTAAAGTGGATGGTAAATGTTCATTTCAACACATCATTATCACACATTCATCAGAAACAGTGATCACATGAGATTTACCTTTGTCCCCCAGCTTAAGAGGTTACTGACATTGATCACCATTATTAACTCTTATATTTTGGAACTTGTTAGCCAGATGCCCAAACTCCTTGAATTTTAAACTCTATAGTGTGGGTAGTGAATTATATGGATATTTATCATTATTCATATCATTATCTAACTTATTCCCAACACTTCATCATTCATACACTTGATGACCTTCCCCTTCACATTTAAAACATTTAATATTATCCATAATTAAATTTCCTCCACGATTGTTCCCACACTTTTATCATAAAAAAATCTCATCTTATTCTATATATGGTTCTTATATTTTCATTTAAATTCCACTTTTCCATTCTTATCAAAAAATTATGAGATTGATACATAACTCCAAACTCCATTTCCACCTTGATAGCACATTGAAAAACCTCTTAATATCCACTTAAGTTTTTTATAGCTAACTCCCTTCCTATACTTGGTTTTAATTCACTGAAGAATCGATCAACCTTACTTTGTTGTTGGATGATAAAACCAAAATCATACCTCATATGTCTTGTAAAAGTTTCCTCACAGGTACCAAAAGATTCATTATCCTTTTTCTTTAGGTCAAGGAACGACTTCTCTATCTTCATATGAGTAATATGAGGAAATTATTTATTGCAAAATAAGTTCTTGAACTCATACCGATCCATGAAGTTAATTTCATCCCATTTACTTATATTCTTGATTAGAGTCCACCATTTATCTACTAAAACTTATAAAAAGTAGATATCCAAAATGAATTTTTGATGTTTTGAACACAAGATAATGGAAAATATCTTTTCATGGGTGTTGATCCATTATTCAAAAATTAGTATATCAAAATACCCACTAAAAGAAGGTGGAAATTTACTCATTAAGGAATTAATATAATTTTGTTCCCTACTTTGTTTGTTTGGAAGCCTAGTATGATTCATATCATGAGAAAGTTGTGTGATCATAGGAATGATATCTTTCATTCTGTCTCCCATAATGTTTGGATGCCCAATATAAGAATTATTTAATTTTCCTTTATACTTATCATTAACATGATTCTTTCAGGTTCCAACCATTGATCAAAACCAAAAAGTGTATTGTAAGAAACAATGATATTGATGGGGAACCACATAATCATGAAAAATCTACTTATAATATGTATAAATGATAAAAACTTTATTTTTTAGTATATGATGCCTTATTTTTATTCTATGTTATTCATATCAATATTATAATTAGATCCTTCATGATGGTTTGTAATGAATTTGTGAATTTCCAAATCATATCCCCTAGGAGTTTTAAACTAGGTGTGAATCAAGGTCTGTTGTCAAGCACTAGGTGATGACCGAGTCTAGATCAATAGACCCTTTTCAGAGTTATTACCCCTATGTACCTTTGTTTCAGATCCACATCCACTTTAATATCTATACATGGATGTAATTACTTGGAAATAAAAAGCTCTATCCTTTACTAAAACTACAATACATTTTATTATACTTTGACTCATCCATAGACTTATCCTTAGACATGTCCTTATGGACATCACTATGTTTTTCTCATCTCTGTTCCCAAAGTTTAACTAAAACTATCCTCTAATACCAATTATATAGACCCATGTGTATCATTAATATATATTACATCATTTTTTATGAATATTAATTATAATTAAAAAATTCACACCTAAGAACTATAATAGTTTAGTGTCTTTGGAAACTTGGAAACATAAAAAACTGGTCTATAGGTAAACTGCATCATCTCCTACTATGATATTAATAACTACAAACCTTATTATAATTATTATATAAAATAAATTTATTTATAACTTGGGGAAATGAAACAAAATATAGTGTGAGATAATATGCTCAGTATGGGTAAATAAGGGATATTCATAATCATAACATGAACATAAGTATATGAGAACATGAACATAACATTTTAAAACCATACCTTGCATATAAAAATAATAATCTTGAGTCATGGAATAAATATCGTAATTTCATAAGACATGAATCATAAGGTAATAAAAGAACATTATCCATGAGGGCATAATGATGGCATAAGACATAAAACTGTGGCATAAACATAAGCATAGAAAATATTTTTTCAAGGATACACATCAAGACATTCATAATATGTTAGGGTTGGGATAAACACCTTTGTACCTACTTCCAGATTGGGATGACCTCCCATGCACCATCCTTTGGGCTTTAGATAACCTCATGTGTACCCTTTGATCTCATATAACATTAATTATTACCCAATGCATTGGAGGGAGATATAGGCCCCACACATCATATAATTAAAATCATATATATGCATGGAAAAAGATCATAAAACATTAATCATATCATATCCCATTAAATGATCTAGTTTTCATAATCATTTTAATAATATCATAACCTATGAAAAATATAAAATTTTTATAATCATTACATTATTTCATCATAGCATAACCTGTGGAAACGAAGTAGGTTTCATAAGAATTATATCATGGTATAACCCGTGGAAGAGAAATAGGTTTCATAAATATCATTTCAAAATAATCATAAACCATTATGAGAAATAATAATAATGGTATTCTTGGATATTATCCACTGTAAGGAATAGGGTACATCAATAGATGTCATCTTATATGGAAAATGATTTTGAATGGTCATTTAAAACATGTATTAGTACAAATATCCTTTCCAATTTTAAAAAAACATTTTTAAAATATGAAACATTTTGAACATCATTTTATTTAAAAACAATATTAAAAAAATATAAATTAATATTGAAATAAAATAATTTCCATGATAATGGGTAGTTTCATTTGTGTCTTAGTTAGAATAAATATTCCTTTCACATTTTCAATAAAATCCAGACAAGCATTTATTTAGAAAAATATAGGAATTCCTATTTCAAAAAATTTTATAAAAATTAAAACATGGGTAAAAATTCCTTTTATAAATCATAAGATAATAATAAAACATTTTTAAATTTTTTTAGAAAACATGGGTTAGGAACAAAATAGATTCTTAGTTAAAGAGAGAAATAAAGTCAATTTTTCTTATAAAAAACTTCCCTATTATTTTAAGTTCTAAAGAGTGAAAAAATGGAACTATTACTATAAAATATATTGAATAAAAATAGGACAATAAAATTCATTATTTTATTCATACATGGATCATAACCTTTTATCATAAAAAACATAATCATAATCAATCCTGATAAAAGACGAGATTGTAACATAAAATCATTACAACTATGGTATCTTTGAATTGTAATCCCCATGAAGGAATAACATAAAATGTTACATAAAATATAATGAGGATAAATAAATTCATGATATTACATGTCAAAGGGGATGCATACACACTTCATGAATGGATATAGGTTCAGAACATAACGTACATCTCAAAGAAAACAATTTGAGAGAAAAATACCCTACCTTAAGTCTTGATTTCCATCATACACATGCAAACCTTATATATAATAAATATAATTTTATTATACATATTATACATAAAAATATTTATATATATCATATCACATATGTTTTTATAACCTTTTATCACCCTTTTATTAATAATTCCATTTTAAATTTACGTTTCATGTAATAACTGCTTTATTTTTTGTATATGTTTCGATTTTTTATTTTTGGTAATCTTACTTTGATCATGGTTACATAATCTCCATAATGTAAAAAATGATATAAATATAATATATATTTAATATATATATATATATATATATATAATTAGAGTAATCCATAAAATATAGTGATAGAAAAGGGAATACACCATTCATGGAGAATGTTGACCGTACGTATGCATGGGCGCTGTTTTGATTTTCTTGTTGGATTGAAAGAAATAAATTTAAATGATATATTATAATTTTATAATAATTTTTATGTCTTATTTATCAAATATTTTTATTAAACTCATTTTTATTTCATTCCATGTAAAGTGTGAAGGAATCACATCACTTTGTGAGGCGGTAGTATGTCGTACAAACAAGCGACATTATCATATTCCTAAAAAAAGAATAATATGAATGTATGTGTGATATAATAAGTATATAATTATAATAATATCATAAATATCATATATAAATAATACATCCATCATTATTTCCATTCTTTATAAGTGGTAATGAAAAAATGAATGACAACGGTTCGTGAGGCGGTAGTCCACCGTATACACGAACGGTGATTTCATAACCCATTTGATGGAAGTAGAGATATTTGTAGGTCATTAAATTAAAATTAATATATATATGTAATAAATTGAGGTTATTAAATAATAATTATATAATAATAATTAAAGAATGCAGATGAAGAAATAAAACAAAAATTCCTATTGATGAATGCTACCTCTTGTGAGAGTATCCTCTTTGGGTTTGTAACAAAAGCATTTCTAGGTTAGATTTATTTCTAGAAAAAGTATTATAATATGAGAGGAGGGAAGTAAGTAAGTGATTGTGGTAGGTATTTTCTGAAATAAAATGTTTTTAAGGTTTAAATAAGAGAGGATTGGAGTTTTCCTTTTATAAGTTAGGTGAGTAGCACACTTTTTATTTTTAAAACAAAAAAGGTGTAACCACACTTTTATCATGACACAAGGTTCCAAAATGAAAAATTATCAATAATAGAAGGGATAAGGTCTAAATATGGCCATAAAATGTGTTTTGGAAAATTTTTTGGATATTTTTAACCCTTATCTTTTTAGTTTACCCCTGATAAACCCATTTTACCTTAACCATGATAAATAATTTTATTCCTTTTTTACTACTCATTTTGACCAAAAATTAAATTAAAATTATTAGATAATATATATTATTATTATTAAAAATATGAATTCATTTTTTTAAAATTACTTTCACATAATCTAAAAATTTTCATTTGAAATTAATTATGTGATGTGAATAGGGTTTTTAAAGTGAAAATGTTCAAAAGTTTATAAAGTTTTTTATATAAAAATTCAATATGAAATTAATTCCAATGACCTAAATTGGATTAATGGATTTATAATTGTAATAATTTTACTTTGAAACCAATTTTAAATATAATTTAACTTTATTAATTAATTAAATAAAAACACATTTTTTAATTTAAATTAAGTATTTTTCACTATTCATCATAAAATGAAACATTTCATGAAAATATCAAAAAATCACCCTATGATAATTTTTATATGATGATTTTAAAAATTAATTTTATTTTATAAAATTAAATTTATAAAATTTTGAAAAATTAATTTTATTAATTTTTACAAAAAGAAATAAACATTTTTTTGAGAAAATAGTATTTTTGAAACATAAAAAGACTTTACCAAAAATTCCATACATTTTTTATGAATATGTTTAATTTATATAAAATAATTATAATTATTATTTAAAAATTATTTAGTACGATTCATATCAATAAGTTTAATAACCTGGTTATAATAGTCATGTTTAAATTACTATATTAATAATATATCATGGCTTTGTTAAAACTCTGTGTTGTGTATAACTCAAGATAACCTAGTGTTGCATGTAGTTCATGCTAAACATGGTGTCACGTGTAACACAGGATATCAAATAAATTTAATTTATTAAAAAATAATAATTCATAAAAACTTGGGGTGTTACATTTATTTTATAAAAATGGAATGTAATAGCACAAAATCACTATGAACATTTATGAAAATGATCATGTCCCCACCAA
This sequence comes from Viscum album, assembly GCA_963277665.1. Classification (NCBI taxonomy): domain Eukaryota; kingdom Viridiplantae; phylum Streptophyta; class Magnoliopsida; order Santalales; family Viscaceae; genus Viscum; species Viscum album. The sequence continues at coordinate 654,851,334 of OY728159.1, forward strand.
TATAAAATTTTAGGAGTGGTATAGGTTCTTACACATAGTACAATGAAATGAGAGAGAGTTTTATGTTTTGAATTCCCCTCTACCTGATAACCCACCTCATGAAGCTACTATGGATGAGAGTGAAGCCTAAATGTGACACATGGATGATTCACTTGTTTAGTATATCATCATGTTATCATAAGTGTATAATTAGTTATGAAACAAATATAAGGACATGGATGGATGAAACATGTTATCACATCTCCAAGAATTTTATGAGAAGAAATTAAGGAATTAAAGTAATGATATTATCAATACACTTTACACATGTAAGATGGAAGATGGAATCAAGGATTACCCTTATATACTTATGATGATAAAGTACATAAATCAATTAGTAGATTTCGGATTCAAGTTGAATAACAATTTATATACACAAATCATAATTTCATTTTAATCACTCAATTACTCTAGTTTTATTAAACATTATGAAATAAATAATATAGAGAAATCACTTCAATATCTTTTGGGTAATGTTTTACAATTTTATATGAATATAAGGAAATATAATTATCCAATACTTATGGTTAACTAGAAGAGATAAAAGGACAAAGGAAAACAAAATGCTGAAGGCACATTCCCAATATACTTTTAAGAAACCAAATATTAAGTGAGATACCATCAAACAAGATTTTATTTTCTTCACATGTGTCAATAAAGTACACTAGAAGATACATTCCAATGATTTGAATAAGAAATAATAAAAATCTTCTATTTCAGGTATTTTCATTATTGCATTTAATATTTCTATTTTTCACTTGTTGGTTATTAGAAATAATTTTCATGTCACACATTTTTATCCAAATAAAAGTACTAAAGAGTTTCAAAAAGATTAAAGTATTTAAAGCAAATATTCATGTTTCTAATGGATCTTGAATCCTATGTTAGCTAAAGAATTTTATATATTCACATTTCCTATTATAAATTTTATCTTATTTTAAAACTATTATTATGAATTATGAATTACCAAAAAAATATTCTCAATTTCAAGTTTAGAAAGAATGATAGTTTAGTTAAAGTTTCAAAATAAAAATTGTTATGTTTTCAACCAAGTGGTTATATGTTTGTTTTCTTGAAAATCACTAAAGAGTTATTATGATGGATGGTTATGTGTTTCCAAGAATCTGTGAGAAGTATTTTTTAAAAACAATAAAGGGTAATTATTGTTGAAACACAAGGTTGTATGTTGGATTTCATTAAAATCACCGATGGTTGATGATAATGGATGGTCATCAAGGTTGTGTGTTTTTAAGAAGTTGTGAGGAGGATTTTTTTGATAATCACTTGGGATGGATCTATTAAAGACACAAATATAAATAATAAATTCACTCTGATATGACTATATATCAAGGAAATGGAATGTGAATCATTGAATAATAGATCATGTTTTAGTGTGTAAATGTATATCTAAATTTGATAGGTAATAAGTGATCTTTTTCAAGAAAATTATTTCTTTGAAAGAGTCATGATAAGTTTTAAATATGTTTGGAGATATATGGAGACAAATTATGAAGTTTTTAGAGATAAAAATTTATAAGAAAATGGAAAAGTACATGTATATAAGGGTTACTTGGATAAATAAAGGCTACTTTGTGAAAAAATGGTTAAGTAATTGATATGTAAGGGTTGATCTAGATGATATGTAAGAGTTGATCTACATGATACATCAGGTTTGAACTATACAATACATAAGGTTTGATCTTCATGATATTTATGATACAAAATGGTTTATCTGAATGATACATAAAGGATACCATTCCATGCTATCAAATATATAAGTGTTACACCAGAATTATAAATTAATAAGTAAGAGTTTTCCCATAATACAAAGGGATGAATAAGGGTAACTTTACTGAAAACCTTGATATATAAGGTTAATACCTTTACCAATATATCCTAATATAATGGCTATTCTACATGAGGAGTTAATATGGAAGAATGAATAGATATATAGATTGGAAAAGGATATAGAGTTTTTCTCCATGAGGTAGTGTGTCACACCACAATAGGTTTGAGGATCGTGAAGAGAATGAGGATTAAATCATGATGTTAATAGGATTTAAATATAAGATATTATTCATATTTTGTGGATTTGGTTATTGAATAAGTATAATGATGTGAATAAGGACATCACACCATGATCAGGATATGAAAGTAAAAGGCCATGGTATAGTTAAGGAGATCATTCCATGGACTGTATGGAGCCAAGGAATGATACACCACAATTCATGGTAGTATGTTGTGAATAAGTGATTTCTAGAATATCAAGAAGATTCCGTTAGATTTTCAAGAAAAATATATGGAAAATATTCCAGGTTTTTGATTCATTTTAATTAACACATTATAACCACATTATAATGTTTGGGTTAAATGGATTGACCATGGTGAAGTAAGATCAATCCCAAAAATCAAATAAATGATTATATACATAAAATATTTTACAAAAACTATTTTTATAAGTTATATTAAAAGGATATTGATATTGATATATCTAGTTCATAGAAGAAGAAGAGAGGAGGGAGACTAAACATATTTATATATCCAGTCAATAGAAGAAGAAAATAAAAGAGCCATAGAGGATTTCCATTGAAATATATGTTCATTTCAAGAGAGATGGATTATAAAATAAGGAGTTATATTTCCATATCTGGATGTTAAAGAAGGATAAAAAACTATTATATCAGATGTGATTATTCTTTTTATGGAATAGAAGTTTGATGATGTAGTTAATTTATGGAAGAAATTGAATAAACCATCACATTAAGGAGTTTATATCATTTGATATTGAATAAGGAGAGTGAAATAATGTAGATATTAATATAGAATATATTTAGAGATGAGGATGTATGGTTTCTCAATAACCTATACGGATCTGGAAGAGAAATTGATTTGTAAATTTTTTAAGATACACTAATATCTATTAACTAAATTTTCCTTCACTATAGTAGTGCATAAAAGGGAATAATAAGGAGTGTCCCTTGGATAGATAGTGATTCATTCTTAACCCATTAATGGTAGTGTGCCTTGGAATAAAGTGATGATGACCTAAAATATACATCTTCTGGAACTGTGGGTTTATTGTCGATTTTTGGTGTATTGACAAAAATACGGGTGTATGATATTTGGTTGTATCCCAAAATAGGAGAACCAAGTAAAACATTTGTGTGCTATTTAATTTAAATTTTTTCATTCATTCTTGAGATTCCATGAGATTATGTGAGAAAGTAATTGATCAACATGTTATATATGAGTTCCAACTAATACATGAACAATATCCAATAAAGAGATTACTGTGTGAAATAAAAAATTGAGTTAGTTAACACATTAATTTACCCCCACATTGGGGTTTCTATCAGGTTATGATAAGTGGTATTATATCCAATAGCGTTGGACAGGCTTATGTTGTTCCAACATATCACTTAAACTCATCTATATTTTGATGCTCACAAAATCCTTATGTGTTTCTACGATATTTTTATTTTAATTGTTTTAGGATCATATTTAAGGTTTATTAAAATATTATTTACTCATTTAAATGCATTAAATTTTTGTTTAAAAATTCCACATGCACTTTCTTATATGCACTTAGATTTTTCTTACATGCTAAAGAATCCTCTTACGAACAGTCTCATTGGTTGCCCTATATTTCAATTTTTTGTTAAAGGAATTTATCTTATAGAAGACCAACATAAGTAAGTTATTTTATATTTTAATGAATTATATTATATAAATTATCCATTATTATAAATATATAGAAAATGAATATTCAATTAAGTCATTTATCTTACATGAATCTTGATTTATCTTGTGAAAATGAACTTTATAACTAAATTATCATATTTTCTAACAAAGTAAAAGTGCAGATAAATCAGGTATCATATAAAATCTTATTTATTATATAATGGTAGAATTATATTATAAGAATAGTAGTTCTAGATCATTTAACTTTTATGGATCAAATTTTCTTATGAAGGCTCATTTTTTATTCTCAGACTCAGTGTATCTCTTGATGAAGAAATTTTTTCTATTTTCTAAATCCCTTGAATAATATATAGTTTTTTCTAATATTTGTTTATATCATTAAAGAAAGTATTTAATGTTATGAAATATTTTTCAAAGTGAACTTATTATTTAATTTTTATCATAAAATAAGACATCTAAATAAATAAATACCAATTTTCATAAAGTATCTATTTCCAAAAATAAAATGTTCTGATGACAATGCAATTTGATACAACCTGCAACCTTTATTTTTCCATATTTGGAGAATAAACCATCTAATTAAGATATTTTTATTTTATATTTTAAATATATTATTCACTCCACTATTGGATTTAAGAAGTGCATTGAGTTCAAATTGAAGGTGGATAGATGAAAAATATGGGCAATAATATTTGTGTGTGCATCACTCTTCTCTAATATTCATGATCAATCTTGATGAATGAACAATATTTTATCATATATTGTTAATGTGATTTAAAATATATATCCTCCAATAAAAGAACATCTGAAGATACTCTTTGAATCTATTCTATCTCTCTAGATGTTTCTTCTTTATCTATCACTTTACACTTATAACTATGTGATAAACCTATAAAATTCTTTTATTTTCTTCATTGTAATTTTCTCACTCATTTTTCAGAGTCTGATAAGATCACAGAAAATTATTATGATGGGAGAGATTAGTTCAAATCTCTTTGATCTTTTTACCAACTAATATTTTCTTAAACTCAGTTGAGAAACCACTGAATAATGGTTGGTCTAGTGAAAATCACTAAACTTGATGAGTAGTGTGTTGGTTAAGTGGACTTAGGGATCTTTGTGTCCCAAAAAAAATAAAAAAACTTTTTGTTCTGTCTTTTATCTTACTAATTTTAATTCTACTTCTTATTTTTGATAAGGGAAGATCAGACTTTTTTATACCTTGAGATAGGGTGGTTTTAAGTGGAGAAAACTTTTATAACTCAATTCAACCCCCTCTTGAGTCACTATACAATGAATATTCAGCCAATAATTAGTATCAAATGTTGTTAATTTTGAGTTCTCAACTTCCATTATTTGAAATTTAAATATCCAGTTGTGATAATGGATGTTTCCAAATAAGGTATGTTTATGGTCAGAATATTATATTTCGATGGAGAAAATTATGGGTGCTCGAAGGGTTGAATGGTTTTTTATTTAACAAATCTTATACTAAAATAATATTTAAAAGAATTTAATACCTATAAAATATCCAAAACTGAACCCAATACATGGAATGATTCTTAGAATGCTTAATACAATCTCAAATCAAATTCCATGAATTCTATCATTTGCAGACTAAGTCAATATGAGTTTAATCGAGTCTCATAGTGTAACACTACTCATGAAATGGAGAATACCATTTCAGTTGTTTTTAAAAAAATGAAAAACATTCAATAACTTTGATACAACATGAAAAAACTCATGTTTGGAACCTTTAAAATAGTGTATATAGAAATCATCACACAATTTAATGGAATATTAAACGAGATTGTAAATTATTTTGCTTCTCTAGGAATACTTATTATTGATACTAATCAAGTTCTAAAAGTTTTAATAATTCTACCTTTAAAATGGAGTAGAATCTTAGCTGATATAGGTCAGTCAAAACCTATTAAGGATATTAAGATAAAATATCTAATAGGGACTCTTATAATGTATGTGGCTAAAATTAAAGTATATTTTTTATGGTCATGATCCAATGAAAAAGGAAAATATTACTTTAAAAGTTTCTATTTCTAAATGTGAGAAGAAATCTAAAGAAAAAATATTACCCAACTAATCTAAATAAGAAGATTCAAGTTGTTCGGAATTTGATGAATAAATTTATCAATTTTCATAAAAGTTAAAAAAAGATATACAATAAATTAATTGGTTTTAGGGAACCCTTCAATATGTAAAAAAAGTTTTATGGATATTCAAAAGAGGTCAGATGCTATGAATGAGAAAATATAGGACATATCAATCCCAACTATCCTTAGCTGAAAGATGAGAAAAATTATGAAAATAAGTTCTTCATGAAAATTGGTTATAATAAGAAAGAAAAGAAAGATATTAAATCCTATTAGATGAATTTATAATACTCAAGTTGTGATTCATATTCCAGTTCAGAAGCTAGAAAATTTAATCAGAAGGATAATATCTTCTTTATGGATTATACAAATGAGTGCAACCTATTTATTATTCTTCCTTTGAATCTAAATATGAATGTTTGTTTGTTGAAGAACACATTGAATAATGATCAATGTTATGAGATAAATATGTATCTCGAAAAATAAAAATAAGGCACTTAAAAATACTCTTGATATTTTTATCCATGAAAGATAATATTTTTCTAAAAACCTTTTTGAATGGAAATGAAATTTGGAAAAATTTGTTTCTATATGTGCTCTTCATGAAATAAAAATTAACCAATTACTAGAAGAAGTATAATCTATTAAAAAGGATACTTGTGTTTTTATTATGGGGGAGAACTATCTCAAACAGACACTGAAATCTAATATAAAATAAGTTAAATGAAGGAATATAAATTAATGGTTAAAATCCTAAATTGTATCAAAATTACATTATGAGATAAAATAACAATAAAAGAATGTATAGTATTACCTACTTTAATTATGGAATTTCTAGAAATTATTCCAATACATATAGTTATATAAATCTTAAATAGTTGAATAAAATATGCTAATATAACTAGAAAATTACCTGATGATAAATATGAAGTTTCTAATAGATATAAGAAGAACTATTTACCTAGATATTTAATAGGTAACAATTTTGGACCCAAAAGTGTTTAGGGGCTGGAAAATTCCTTTGTTTGATTTCTTTTGTATGTAAAATACCACAAGGAAAATGAAACTAAATGAGATTTTTATAGTGGATTCATGAGTTATATGAGTGGTTACTTCTCCATGTTTCACAATATTTCTAAAGTTGATAGAGGCTATGTCACTTTTGGCTATAATACTAAAGGAATTATCCTTGGTATTGGAATAATTAGGCATGAAAATGAAATTCCTATCAATAAATTTGTTTATGTTCAAGGTTTGAATCGTAATATGATAAGTATCTCTCAAATATGTGTTGAGGGTTATTCTGTTGATTTTTATAATAATTATTATTTTTAAGAGATAAAATTCTTAAGTTTAAATCACTAAGAACTAAAAATGTTAAGACATTATATCTTTTTTACTTATTTAAACAAAATTTAAACTATTTTAATGATTAAATCAATGAATCATGGATTTGGCACAAAAGGATTTGACATTATAACGTTTAATTTTTGAGAAAGATTTCATTATAAAATTTTAATTTTAATTTTCCTCACCTTAAATTAGAAAAAAAATAAACTATGTGATTCATTACAAATGAGAAACCAAAACAAATCCACTTTTAAGACAATTACAGAGGTTTCTACAACTAGAAAATTAAAAATAATCCATATATATCTATTTGAATCTACTAGAATAATAATTTTTGTGGTAAATATTTTATATATATTAATGTTGATGATTTTACTAATTTAATTGGACTTAAAAGTGAATTCTATTCTATTTTATTAATTTTTTCAAGCTTGTAAAAATGAAAAAGATACCAAAATTGTGACTTTAATAAGTGAATATGGGGGAGATTTTAGAATCATGAATAAAATCCATTTTTCTTAGAACATGGAATAAAAAATACTGTTGATCCTAGTAGATAAATCAAGAGGGGGTTAATTGAGTTTACAATAAAATTTCTATTTAAAAAAATTTAAAAACATTAATCCTAAAATTTTATAACAATTCTTAGTTAAGAAAATTGTATAATTATATAATTTGATCTTTCAAAGAGATTCTCAAAATCTCAATCACAACATAGTTAAAATAATTTTGAAAAGTGCTGTAAATTTTGAAAATAATCTACCTATATCAAAAAATGTATATAAAACACCAATTTGAGTTAACTATAAAAGTAATGTTTTTCTTAATCAATTTAGATAATTTAAACTTTTTTTATTTGAAATAATGAAAAAATGATAGATAAAAAGTAACAAAATTTTAAACAAGGGGATCAATCTCAAGATGATACTTAATCTATTCCCCTTATAAATAACCTATTTCTAAGTAGTATATTATTAAATAAATTGATCCATAACCTCGATTATGTTTTAAAAAAAACAACACACAAGGCTATCCAAGAAAAATGCCTCTTTCATAGTTGTACATGTGATAAAAACAAGTATATGATAAACAAAACCTATTCCACAATTATTTATGGGAAAAAAATAAAAAAATTTAATAGATTATGAAGTACTCTCCAGTTTTGATTATGAGACCGTGTTATACAAATAGACATTGAAATACAAAATACACCTCAAATGTAAAGCATAAAAATAAAAAGAAAGAGATGTAATATAAGGGAAATGTGTTTTAGCTCTATCTAAATATCTTAAATTGTCTAGGGTCATTTGAATTTGTTTTTGGAATGATTATAGACATGTTTCATAGTACGTTCAGGAAAATAGAGTGTTGTAGAGATTTCTAAATGGGTATTATTTATAACACAGTTTCACAAGTAATATACTTTGATCTTTTCTATAGAAGCATGAGTTTGATTCTTATATCACATGATCAATTTTTCTTCTTAAAAATATCTTTATTATAAGTAACCATTAAGTAATAATCAATATAGTCCTAAATACACCTACAATTTATTTAATGATCCATGAAATAGCCATTAGAGATTTTAAATACTCCACTACTAAGTTATACATGAAAATATATCTTTACTTAAAACATAGTTAGTTGGCATAATAACTTTGCACAGTTAGTTTTGATGGTTAGTTGGCGCAAAAACATATCATGGTAGATTCATTTCTTCATGTGTCCCGTTCATTTGATCTTATAGTAGGCATTCCTCTTAATTTGGTTAATATAATAAAAACACAATTAGTAAATTAGTTAATGAAACTTTTACTTAACTTGGCACAATAACTGGATTTATTCATGAGTTAGGTAGTTTCCATCATGCAGTCACTTCATTAATTAAAATTTTCAGGTCATTTTTACTCACAATAGGTACATCTCTATTGCACAGTAGGCTGATCATACATGTGGTAATCAATGCATGATAAGCTCAAATTAAATACATATTCAGTTCATGAATTTGAAGGAATTTTTCCATCTTCAAGGTTATTTCAAATCTTCCACATGGTAATCACATTACACATCTAGTTGGGTGTCACGGTAAGTTCCGGGATTTTCTATTTTGAAATATTTTGAAATAAAATAATTTACCATAAAAATTAAATTAATCTATAAAATTATAAAAGTTATTTGAGATAATTAAAATAAAGAGGTTCTAGACTAATCAAACAATATCCCCCCTTTTGATGATCACAAATCATGAAATTTAAAATGAAATTAATTGAATGCATTAGAAGTGAATTTATAAAGGATTAAATTAACTATTTAGAAAGTTCCTAAAATTATTTAATGTTTTACAATGAATTAAATTGGTTTTAATTAAATTTATCACTTATTCACCCTTTTAGGATTATCAAAAGTGATAACAAAGAAAAGTAAAATAAATAAGGTAATGGAAAATTGAGAATAAAAAATGACATTTCATTACGATAGAAAAAGAGAGTAAAAAAAAGGTTACAAAAATTCCATATCATAGAGTCTAGCCTGAATCTGATTCCCATATATCATTCATATATATAGGAAGGATAAGATCCTTTCCTATTAAATTTGAACTAGGAGAAGAGGTAGTCTGAGGTACTGAGGTGGAAGTAGGGTCACTAATAACTGTACATCTATAAACATGTCATAGTTTCTCAAAGGCCTGTCTAGGAGAAATGATGAAATGATTAGTGGTAGAGGAGGTAGTAGTAGTAGTTAGGTAAATTTGAATGAATTAATGGTATGGAGTATCTATTTGATAAGTTTATAGATAAGGTTCTATCAACCAGGTAAAATCACTGATTAATCTAGAAACATTCACCAAATCCTAAAGGAAATCATCTCTGTGATCCATAAAATATTCCAAAATGAGATTTAGTGGCTTGATATTCTCAACTTTAGACTCACAATATTTATTAAAGGGTGACATATTTATATACAAGTAAATTTTTCTAAACATACCATCTAAATAAGATTTAGAAAAGTTTCAACTAAGATAACAATCAATAGATTTATTTATAGTTTCTATTTCTTACGCTGTTTTCTTCACATATTCCATTAAAAGTTCTAGAGACTTGGAAGTATGGGTTTTAAAACCATAAAACAAATTTTCTTGAGTTTTTATTGAACTATCAAACATAATCTTCAACTCATCCATATTGATTTTCATCATATTTTTTTCATCAAATACCGAATAAACAGGAGGAGATAGAGAAGTAAAAAAGAAAGAAAGAATGTATAAAACTTTGGTCTTGCTCTACTTATATATTAGAAATGGCTAATTAGAGATCACCCAACTATGGTTTTTTAGATTATTAATCTCATTTTTCATCATATTCATCTCTAGATAAAATCTTGGATGATGATGAGAAATCACAAGTATCACAGACTTTATAATGTATTAATTTCTAGTAGACTCCATATAACTTCCAAAACTAAGAAATAAATCCTTTAAAAAACCCATAATATATGATTTTAATTCATTAAAAACATCCTTGGTAACACATTATGTAGAATAGATTGAGGTAGAGGGATTATAAGATGGGTTACTACCATCTAACTTATGGAAATCCTACACTAATTCAGCTCTATTTTCTTGATCTAGAATCCCAGAATCAACATAAAATATTTGTACATGAAAAATAGGGGAACTATCCTCAACATCTTCACCATGAATATTACCCTAAATATGTTCCTCACCTTTTTTGGTTGGAGTTGGAAAAAAGATATCATGGATAGTCTGGCTAATTGATGGTCTCATAAAAGATACCTCAAGCCTATCTTGAGTTTCTATAATAGTAATAAGATATTCCTCTATAAATATTTCATAAGAAGGGATTTAAGGACCACCATGTCTAGGAGAACTTCCCCTATCATCATCATCATCATCATCATAATCTTGATAATCTATCCCCAAAACTAGAGATTCAGGTGACTTCCCACTTAGAAGGTGATTTTGGTACATGTTTCTTAGGTGTACTTATTATCACAGGTGATCCACATGAAATTCTTTCATAAACCTTAATAGAATCATAATAATATAGATTATATCCACTAATAGATACATACATGTATACTAAATCCTCTATCTGAAGATCGTCTTCATGTGATGGAAAAGTTAGGGGTAATTTAGGTGGTCTAAATGATATGGTAGGATAGGATACCATTATATCCTTATGTGAATATATTTATCCTCCGTAAAAATATACAATTTCATCCACTTCTTCTTCTTTATATTTCTCACCGAAATCCACCCCATCATCTAAATATTAAACAATTTTATCCGGTTTAAGACTTGGATCCATAAGATTCTTTAATCTAACTAGGTACTTCACAAGATCAAGTTTTTCATAAATATTTTCTCTGTCATCTATCCATTCTATTATCCAACGGTTCAAATTAAATTTCATTCAATTAAAAATATTTTTGTGTAAGGAAAAATCCACCTGATGAGGTAATTATTACCTCCCCAGAGGAACTAATCCTTTTACACAACAAGGCTAAAATAAATTTATGGTAGGGAAGAGAACTAAAATTTGAGAAAGGCTTACACAAATAAAACTTATGTATCATAAAATATCTGAAAATTTTGATATGAAAACCATAATTCATAAGAAATGATAAAAATAAATCCATACCTTAGGATACCAAAATCCCCTTTCCTTGGACAAATCAGGAATTGAATAAACTTGAATAACAGTTTAAATTTTCCACTCAACTCAATAGGAAATGGTATCTGGGGATTTTAATTCCTATTTAACTCTTATAAATCAATTTTAAACTAAATAATATTATGCTTAATTGGATATGATCTTTAGTAATCATTATATTATCCTTTTTTAGGCACACCTGAGAAATTTTTCCATCACTTCAAGGAGAACTCCAAAACTTCACCATTAACCACTATCTTAATAGTATCCCTTTTCTCTATAGGAAAAAGTTCTAGGTATGAATAAAATTACTTTACATTATTTGGATAGAATGGATTACCATTATATTTAAACCAACTAGTCCAAACCTGATACATAATCACATCATAAACTAGTGATTTACTAGATTGAAAAATCAGTAGGTCGACTTCTTTTTCTACCAAAACCATATGATCAACTAGGTGTAGATTATATAACTTCATTGTTGTGATAAATTTGGATTTTTATTTCTTCAAATTCTTTGAAGGAGGTGACTGAATAGTAAATTCACTTTCAAATATGCAATTTATCCTTATCATTTTCAGTTCGATTTGGTTTCTCCAAAGATCTAGGTTTGATAGAGAGATTCAAAACTCGAAGGTTCTATTTGAAGAGAGAGAGATAGATATATATAATTAAAGCTATTAAACTTAAAGGAGACGATTCAAAATAAATAAATAGATTTTGGGAAAAGATAATCATCAATTTATATTTGGATTTTACATCACGTTTAATATTTTAGAGATTAAAAAATAAAATAATTAAGTGAAATTATTCCGTAATATTTTCATGAAAATTCTAATTATGTAAACAAACATAGTAGGTCTTCTAACTATAGATCCATGGAAATAAAATTATGGAAGGAATGATTACTGTGACCTCATGGCAGGCATGTTAACCACATGAATGAAATCTTTATGCTAGGAAGTAGTGATCCCATGAATGAATAATCATGGTAAGTATAGTGAGTATGTGATTAAGTGTTCATGGTAGGTATACTAACCATGTGCCAAACAAATCATGGTCAACATACTGGATATGTGAAGCACACTATAGAGTTACTTCAAGAAAAGATCAAGAAAAAAAGGTTAAACAATTTAAAAAAGGAATTGAATAAGTAAATCTAAATTAAAACAATTAGACATAATTTATCATGCCCAATTCATGTGTGATATAATTAATTCTCTCAAAATTCAAGTTCTTTATAAATATACCAGCAAGATGATGTTCAGTACCTATGTAATCAAGAATTATATCACCCTTCTAAAAATTATCTTTCAAAATGTGATTTATTATATCAATTTTCTTTGTTCTAGAATGAGAAAAAGGATTTTTAGAAATATTTATTTCACTTGTATTATCAAAATTTATAGGGAAATATCAGAATTTATATCCATATACTAGTAAAGTATGTTTTATCCATAACATTTGTCCAGAACAACTACCTATAACTATGTACTCAGCTTCTATAGTGTATAATGTAAAAAAATTATGTTTCTTACGACACCATGATATAAGATAATTTCTAAAAAAGTTACATTTTCTAGAAGTGATTTTTTTATCTAACTTACAACCACCAAAATTAGCATCTAAATAACTAACTAAATGTAACTCTTTGGGATTTTCTTGAAAATGTGAACACAAATACACACTAATCATTATATCAGACCAAATAGCAATTATGTATAGTAAAATTCCAATCATACCTCTATAAGTTGTTTGATTAACCGATTTCCCAGTTTTATAAAGATCTTGTTTATATCTTGTACTCATGGGAGTATTACTAACTTTAGTAATATCCCTTCCAAATTTTTTTAAAATATATTTAGTGTGTTTAATTTGATTTATAATAATTCCATCTCCATTTTAAAAAATATTAATTCCATGGAAGAATTTATGTTCACCCACCAAACTCATTTCAAAATCATTTTGCATCATTTTTTAAAACTTAGTACAAAAATAATTTCTCGAAGATCCAAAAAATATCATTAATATATATATTTAAAACTAAAACATATTTTGAAATTAATGTAATAAATAAAGTAGGACCAACTAATACTTTAAAAAACATTCAGAAATAAAAAAATGAGTTGATCATATCATACCATGTTCTATGATATTTTTTGAATCATATAAATACTTTGTTAATTAAAAAAACGATATATAAGGTTAGGGTTTTGAAATTAGGGGGTTGTTCAAAAAAATCCTCAACTATATACCCATTTAAGAATGCACTCTTAACATACATTTTATATAGTTTTAAATCAAAATGTGCTACATAAGAAAAAAAAATTATGATAGCTTCAGGTATAGCTAGTGGTGTAAAGGATTCATTATAGTCAACACCTTATTCTTGACTATATAATTTTTCAACCAATAATTTTTTATAATTATAGTACCTAACTCATCAACCTTATTTCTAAACAACAATTTTGTTCCAATAGTTAGGTAGTCCTTGGGTATTTCAATTAGTTCCCAAATTCTATTTCATTCAAATTGATTTAACTCTTCTTGCATATCCATTACCCAAAATACATCATTAATTGCATTATTAATGTTCTTAAGTTCAAGTTATAACAAGAAATATTGATGTTCAACTTGGTTTCTAAAAGAAACTATTGTATGAGTTCCTTTATATAGGTATTCTATAAATTCATCTATGGGGTAATATATATGAGTTCCAACATCTCTTGGAATATAAGTTTTTGAAACCTCATTTTCATCTAATGGTTTAGGTTCAAGCTATTCATTAGAACTAGAGGATTTCTTTACCGAAGGTTTTGTAGAATTTTATTTAGGTTCAACACTAATGTAAAGATTAGAAAGATCATCCTCCAAAATTTCTAATGGGTTCTCAGACTCATGTGGATATGTCCCATCAAACTTTACATGTACAAATTCTTCCACAATATTATTCATTTTATTAAATACCCTATACGGTTTACTGGTTACATAATATCTAAGTAAAATTCCTTAATCACTTTTGGGATTGAAATATTCTAAATTATCTTTTATGTTGACTATAAAGACTTTACAACCAAAAAATATAATCTAATTAGATTTTATTTTTCTACCATTCTGTAATTCATATAGGGTCTTATTTAAGAGTGGCCTAATTAGAAATATATTAATTATATAGCAATATATATTTAAATACTCCAACCAAAATTAGATAGGTAAATCATACTCATTGAGAATGGTTTGGAAAATTTATTTAAGGGTTATATTTCTTCATCACTATCTGAAGATGATTCCTCATCACTTAAACTTTCAGATTTTATTTTCTCTTTTATCTTTAATTCGGATGTCTTAAAGGCCAATGAATTATATTTGGCTTCATCTACTTCCAATTTGTTCAATTGATTTTTTCTTCAAACACCATGATATTTATAATGAGTTCTTTTACTGGAAGTGTATTAATGCCATTGGACTCTCTAATGGAAAAATAATTTTCTCTCTATCTATCTGATAAGAATATAAGAATTTTCATGACTTTATCCTTATTATAAATCTAATTTCCTAGTGCATGAATTATTTTAACAATATCATTTAACCTGAGATACAGGTCATAAATTGATTCATTAGGCTTAATCTTGAAAGTACTATATTTATTAGTATAAGTGTCCAAACACATTTCTTTAAAATTTAAATTTCCTTTATGAGATATAACAAGAGTATCAAAAATATCAAAAGTAATACAAATACAGATATTCTATTGAATTCATCTTCCAATAATGTCTAGTAAAATGAATTCATAGATTTATAATTAAAATCATATGTTTTCTTAGTGGAATCACTCTATGTAGCTCTAGAAATTTGATGTTTTTCATATTTATCTACAATAATAGTCCATATATTAAATCCTATATATTCTAAATGTATTTTAATATTGATCTTCCGTTGAGTATAATTTTTTATATTAAAATAAAGAGGCCAGTAAGTGGTAGTTTCTTCTTGCCTTTTATTATCTATAAACAATTAAACTTATATCTAATAAAACTAAATCATAGTAAAATGATATTTTTTAAAGAGGCTCTGATACCAAATGTTGGTCCCAGGGGATAACTCAAGAGGGGGGTAGTTGAGTCTCCAATAAAATCTCTATTTAAAAATAGTTTTAAAAATATAAATCCCCAATTGGATAAGAATTCTTGATTACCAAAAATAGTATAATTCTATAATTTAAAATTTTGAAAAGATTATCAAAATCATGATCTGAGGCCAATTAAAATACTATTGAAAAATACTCTAACTTTTGAAAATAATATACCCATATCAAAAACTGTATATAAAACGCCAATTTGAGTTTACTATTAGAGTTAGGTTTCCCTTAATCAATTTATAAAATTGAAACTATTTTTATTTAAAATAAACAAAATAAAACAGATAAAGAACTGTGGAATTTTAAGTAAGGGGTTCAGTGGAAATCACCTGCTAACAAGTAGTTTATTATTAAATAAAATGATCTACAAAATAGATCAGGTTTTACAAATAAAAAAACATAAAGATATACATGCACAAATAATTTTCTATGGTTATATGTGGGATAAAAACAAGTACAGGTCACACAAAACCTCTTCCATTTTTTTTCATGGAAAAAATGAAAATATTTAAGGGATTATCAAGTACTCTCCAGTTTAGCTCAGGATACCATGTTATACTGATACATAGAGAAATAAAAAGCACATCTTGAATGAAAATCATAAAAATAAATATAAATAGATTTTAGATAAGATAAATGTGGTTTAGATCTATTTGAATGGATTTTGTTTTCTATGATTCCTTTGAATTTGTCTTTGTGAGGATATTGAACAACTTTCACTATAGGTTTATGAAAATAGAGTGTCATATTTTTTTAATGAGTCTTATTTTTATCAAATATTCATGAGTAAGTTCCTCTATTCTTCTATATAGGATCATGTTGTCTATTCTTATTTAACATGATCATTTTTTCTTTTTAAAAGATCTTAATCAGAATTATCTATTAGAGAACTATCAATGTAGTCATAAATGAAATGATGCTTCAATTAATGCTCCAAAAACTTGTTGTTGGAGAATTGAAATGATCCACTTCTGAGTTAAACACAATAAGATATATTTACTTAAAACAAGGATAGTTGGAATGAAAACTTTACGTGGTTGTTTTTCATGGTCATTTGTCATGAAAACGTTTCATAGTGGGTTCATTTCTTCAGGTGGTCAATTAATTAGATCTTTTAGTAGGAATTTTTCTTCATTTAGTTACTAAAATAATATAAATAATTACATAACTTAACAAAAAATTTACATACCTTGGAATGTTAACTTGATTTATTCATATGGTCAGTAGTTTTCTAATGTGGCCACTTCACTGATTTGCATAGTTAGGTCATTTTTACTCACAATAGGTACATATTTTTCACACAGTAGGTTGATTGTACACGTGGTAATCAATAGATAGTAAAATCAAATTTATTTTGTAGTCGGTTTGTGACATTGATTTTTTACATCTTTACTATTAGTTTAAATACTCTATTTGGTAAACACATTACACATATGTTAGGGTGCCACGATAAGTTCCAAACTTAGCCATTTTTTCAGTTTTGTCTAGAAAATCATTTACTACCAAAAAACATGAAATTTATGAATAAAATTGTAAACATGATTGGGTATCATTAAAATAATAATGTTCTGGACAAATCCAACAAAGATCTGTGAACCTATAACAACTCAACATAATAAAGTTGTTTAATGGAGAAATAATACTTTGCATGAAACTTCTTGAACTATGTTTTACGAATATAACATGCCCGCTCACTTCTGAGATAAATCTATTAACACAACATGTTTTGTAATCAATAGAGTTATAATAAGGCCTATATTAAAAAAGACATCCTTTGAGTTATGGAATAGTTTGAAACCAAATGTTGGATACCTTAAAGTATGTGGGTGCAAAGTGTACATCTTTAACACCAAGGAAAATATTAGAAAGTTCAAACCAAAGGTCAATGAAGGAATATTTTTGAGTTAATCTACTTCTTAAAAATATTATAGGATTTCTAATAAGATATCAAAGGTAGTTAAAGAATATAATATTTTTAAATTAGATAAAATTGATCTTTTTGATCACAAAAACACTAAAATAGATAACTTAATTGATTCCTTGGAAAACCTAGGACTTGAAACTCACTTTGATGAAAAAAATGATGAGGATTTAGAATATGATCAAGAAAAATATAGTCCCGAAGGGATTTATTTTAAAGAACCTAAGAGAGATATTCCTAGAAAACCTAAAAACCTTCAAAACATCCTTTATAAATAGTTCTAGGAAACCTACATGTAGGTGTTAAGATAAGAATTAATACGGGAATATTTGCTGAGTTTTTTACCATTCTTTTTGAGATTTAATTTAGAAAAATAGAAGAATACTTAGATGATGAAAATTGGATATTTACTATGAAATAAGAGATAAAAAAGTTCAGTAGGAATAAGGTATGAGAATTAGTTAATAAACCATTTAACTATCTAGTTATTGAAACTAAATGGGTATTTAGGAACATATAATATGATCAAGGTGTAATCACTTGAAAAAAGGCTTGTTTAGTTTTCCAAGGCTACAATTTGGATGAAGGAATCAATTATGAAGAAATATTTCCCCTATTTCTATATTAGATTCCATTATAATACTTTTATAATATACATCCCATTTGAACTTTAAATTATTTTAGATGGATGTTAAATATATTTTTAAATAGGTTTTTAATGGAGGAAGTTTAAGTTGAAATACCACCACGATTTGAATACTCTCATTTTTAAAATTCTATTTTCAAAATTACCAAATCCTTGTATAGTATTAAACAGGAACCAAGATCTTGGTATGGAATATTTAGTTATTTTTTTAAATGTTTTTAATGTTGGTTCATAAGACCCCACTCTTTTCCAAAAAACTTCATAAAAAGACAATTTACTTGCATAAATTTATGTTGATGATGTTATTTTGTGTTAAAAAAAACAAAAAATGTATAGTGAATTTTCAAAACTCATTTAGAAATAATTCTAAATGATCATTAAGTGTGATTTAAACTTTTTTCTTGGTCTGCAGATTTACCAAAATGATTTTGGAAATATTTCAAACCAAAGAAAATATATAATTGATTTAATTAAATGATTTTGATTTGATACATATAAGACTTATTCTACTCCTATGAGATCCAATATTAAGCTTTGCATGGATTAACCTTAAAAAATAATTGAAAACAAGCTATATAGAGAAATAGTTGTGATCTTTCTTTATATCGCTACAAGTTGACTAGATATATCATTTTTAGTATGTATTTATGCTCATTATCAATAAAATATCAAATAATATAATTTTACTACCACTGAAATAATTTTAATGAATTTTAATGGAATAATCTATATATATTTGATCTTTTTACAAGCTTATGACTTTTATTTGACCTCATATTTAGATACTGATTTTGGTGGGTGTAGGTTAGATCGAAAGAGTACCTCAGAAACCTATCACATTCTAAGAAAATATTTAGTTTTATGATTAAGTAAGAAAAAACGCTCTATTTTATTATCAACTATGGAAAATAAATACATTTCAGCTAGTAGTTTTTGTTCAAAAGTGTCTTCGATGAAACACACCCTGATGGAATTTGAATTAAATGTTTTTTGGACCATGATGTCTTGGGGTGTTTTGATGAATCTTAAGGAGTTAAATTATGTTGATTATTTTTTAAGAAGTTTTTCTTTAATGTGTTATATATTTTTTTAACATCTAACACTAAACATTATTTATAATTGAAATCAATTAACATTTTTAGTAGAAAAATCATTCGTATGAAGTAAAATAGGTTGATTTAATTGAGAAAACACTACCAATTTGATGTGATTGGTTAGTGTTTTTTGATTAATGTTTATCCAAATTTTCTCTCATGTTCTATTAGGTAGAATATTCAGTAAATTAAACTAGATGATTATTTATTGTACTTATTGTTTTAAAAATTCTAACTATTGAAAGTTTTCATGATCCAATATTAATCCCAAATGGGAAGTTTGAGGTGTGACTATGCAAAGATCAATAATTAAGGTTGTATGAAGTTTTATAAATTGAGGATAGAAAATCAAGTATATGTTATAAAGTGTAATCAGTCAGAAATTTATAAAATATGTTGATTAGATGAAGTTTGAAAAATTATTATTTGCTGGTCTCCAAGAAATTTCATCATATAAAAGGTTCTAAGAGATTAATAAAATTTTTGTAGATATTAAATGTGGCGATGTTGAGTAGGTAGATTAACATTCCAAAATCACAAAGGAAATACTCATGATTCTCACCAAGATATAAGGAATGTTTGAAGGATTTCATTGACATCGAGTGTTATGGAACCTTGACTCTTATATTTAAGGCAGTTTTAAGGCAGTCAAACATTAAAAATCTTGAGTGAGAGTTTGAATTTTAAGTTCATGCATTTCCCATAATTATTATTGAAACAATGCCTATATAAAGGTGTGAAGATGTGTTGAGATTAGAAGTAGATTTTTTTGGTAATTTGGTGAAGATTTATAGAATTTAAGAGATGATCATATGAGAATTTTGAAGAGGAATTGGTAGGAAGGTTACAAGACAATGTTTTCTATCTGTTAGTACTAGATGAATTACATGAATAGGTTTCTAGTAAAACAAGTGTAAGAGGTATCATAAGAATGGTGTGAAAAGATGATTAAAAAAATGTGGCATCATATTGGTGTCAGTTTTCAGAGGAGACATTGGACGGACATACCAAATAGAGTATACTAAATTTACTTCCCAGATATAGTAGCTACCAGATGGAAATGAGGTTCCTACTCACTACTATGAAAGCAAGAGAAAATGAATAAAACATGAATAAAGGGAAATTGTGATAAAAGCATCACAATGAAAATATACTGAAGCCTATTGGTTAAGTTTATTATATTTTTTACAAAGACTTTGTTATATTTTTATTTTTTCGAGTAATGAATACACTATTGATTGACTATAGTTCTACACAAGTGAAACTATACTCCTTTATTTATGTAACCAGAAAAAAGGATTATTTTCTTGTAATTTGTATGGTATTGGATTACTTCCAAAACATTATAAGGTCTAGATAATCTTATTGAGTAGTTATCCTTTTAAATACATGTATTCCGGTGGCTGTTCAAATTTTCTTATTTTCAAATAGATTCATTTCTCACTACCATCGGTGATGGTCATTTCTTAATTAATAAAACCTAAAAAGAGAATATCACAAATTGAACCCCCTTTAAATGATCACAAATATCCTAATTGTTCATTTTATGTGGTATCATAGAAAATGTTACCTTCATTTACTCTTTACTAATTTTTTCTGAAAAAGAAGGTTTTTATGGATGTTTCGAACTTTATGAACAGTAAGGAAATTCCTATCTTTGATTAGAATAACTATAATATATAGAAGGATATAATAATTAATT
The DNA here is from genome assembly GCA_963277665.1 of Viscum album. Taxonomy (NCBI): domain Eukaryota; kingdom Viridiplantae; phylum Streptophyta; class Magnoliopsida; order Santalales; family Viscaceae; genus Viscum; species Viscum album. Next base: position 654,872,713 of record OY728159.1, read on the forward strand.
ATCCTATTTTCATTGGCTATGATGTTCTTGTGGTTACTACAAATGGTTTCCCTCATCAGGGGGAGTGTTCTCCCTTAACATATAATAATAAATAAAATTGGAGAATGATTGGTGAGAAAAAAGTTTTATACTTTCCTCACTCTTTAAAAGTTATTTTACGAGAGTTAAAGTAATTGAAATGGATAAAGGAATATATGATAAGTTTAATTTAATTTATGAAAGAAATATGAAAGTGAAGAAGGATAAGTTATAAATATGAATATTAAAGTTTCAATATATTAATATGGGTGATGATTAATCTATTGGAGAATTTTTTACAAGATTTAATGACATTGTAAGCCCCATTATATGTCTTGGTGAGAAGTTATTAAAATAAAAAGTTATTCTAAATATCCTATGAATTATTTTTGATAAATTTGATTCCAATTTTTCATCCTTAGAATATTGATATCCAAAAACCCTTTATCCATATGATCTATAGATCATTCTCATTATATATAAAATGATGAGAGAAAATTCCATCATGAAGAAGGAGAATGATGATCAAGAAATATATTTCAAGGACACTAAGAAAATAAAATATAATAAAACTGTGTTTGAATAAGAAGTATGGGAATCGAAAATAAAATATATGGTTATTAAAAAATCTGATGAATTTATGTACTTGTTTTCTAAGAAGGTTAAAAGAGGTATACAGAAGTACATAAGAAAGTTACTACTGTAGTTCTTGGGATGCATTTCTATTAGACACTTTGCTGTAAATTATAAAAGAATAAAATAAGATAAAGATATTGATGAATAGGTTATAAGACTGAGAAGATATCTAAAAAAGAATTCAGATAAATAGAAGTATATTTCTAAAGGAAAATACTTGAAGTTAAGTAAATATAATAAGATAAACAACTTTTTCCAAATGTAAGGAAGATGATGATAGGGAAGTGGAAGCTGGAAACTCTAGTAATGATGTTGCTGAAACATTCCCCATTGTAAAATTCAAAAATGAAAATTTAACCAATAATGAAATTAGTTTCTCTAAATAACAATTAGAAGATAATCAAAGGAAGTTTATGCATATGAGAGAGTTAAAATAATGTATTGTAAAGATTACTAAAAGTGAAAAGGGGAATAAGAAGTTGAAGAAATAAAATCTTTCAACAAATAATCAAGACTATTTTATTGAATAAAGAGCTAACTATATAAAATATATTGATGATATAAAGAAGTACCTTGATGAAGAGAACAACCTCAAAATTAATAATGAAGTAAATATATAAGTTAATGAGAAATATTTAGATTTTATTCAATAAAATCTTTTTAAAAATGAGAAAGAAATTACAAACATCCAAAACTCAGTTATATAACTCAATGAATATTCTATGAAGTGTAAACAACTAAAGGATCAATTAAAATTATTCTCTATAGTGATTTTCTATGAATATTCTTAGAAAAATTAGTAAGTTAAGAAGACCGTGTATGTATCCAAAACAATCGAAGTTGAAAATATGAAAATTTTAAGGATTAAATGTTTGAATCAAAATCTACTATAATTAGAGATTCTGTTAAGGATGATAAGAAATATAAGCTAAAGAAGAAGATTTCAGGATATTACGAAAACTTTAGTAGACATCAAAGTTCCATGGTGAATAGTAAGAAAGATGAAGTAAAGTAGGTACATAGTTCTGGACAACTTGTAAATTACAAAGTGAAATATTATTTTTATGGATACATATGGTAATATATAGGCATTGGGAATATGAAAAACATATAGGGACCTAATTTTTTTAACAAAAACAAATCTAGGAAGAGTTGGAGACAAAATTGGAGGGGTGTTTAATACACTCAAAGAAGGTAACCCAAGAAATCTAGTTTGAAAACTAAAAATAGATTTGAAACTTTGGAGACTATTTTTAAAATATGTGATCATCCTGGAAATATTGTAAAAATATAACCTACTATGTTACTTTCTCTAAAATAATTTTATAAAAAATCATCAAATCTTAATTAGAAGGAAGAAAAAGGAATTTAAAAGGACTTAGTTGTTGAAACATCTCTCAAAGATACAAATGTATAATGCACATGGATATTAGATAGTGGTAATTATTCATATATGATAGGAGATTTTAAATAGTTTAAGAATGTAAAAAATTATAAATAATGGATAGTGATGTTAGGAAATAACGGGCCTCTCAAAATAAAAGGTGTTGGAACTGTAACCATTGGAAAATAAGGATTGAAAATTAGAATTTATTTATTTATTTATGGGTTAAAACAAGTTTTAAAGTATTTCACGATTTTTTGATTAAGGTAAAAATTTTGTTTCAAAAGAGATAGTTTTATAATTAAAATTATTGAATATTAAAAGGTTATTATGTGAGAAAAATAAACAAAGGGAAACTTGTTTCAAGTTGGGGAATCATAGGGTTCATGATATCTGACCATGATGGAAGAAAATATTTTATGGAATAAAAGGCTTAGAAATATGTGGTAAAAGAATATGATAAAACTAAAAAAGAGATACATAATTCATGATATTCCTAACATGGAAAGAATAAGAGACTCATGTTGTTGAATATGTAAAAAATGAAAGATTACAAACTCATTATATATGAAATTTTGAGATATATTTAACTCATACCTTAAAGATTATACATTATGATATATATGGGACAATGAGAATATAATCAATAAAAAATATAAGTAATGTATTTTCCTTATTGATTATTTTACTCAAATTACTAGTATTATTTTTTTAAATATAAATTAGAGGCTCTTAAAATGTTTAAGAGTTTCATGATATGTGATAGAAATTAAAATCGTTATTCCAAGAAGCATATTCAAACTGATACTGGTGCTGAGTATAAAAATGGGAAGTTTAGAGTCTATCTTGGAAAATATTACATTCATTATTAATTTAACGCACTATAGAAAACACAAAAAAATGTTTCAGAAAGAATGAATAGAAGTTTGGTGCAGATGGCATGAATGATGTTGATCAAGAATGATACTTATTGATTATTTTGGAGGAAAGTTATCAGAGAAATAATTCATATTCATAGTCACTATTTCTATAAGTCAAACTCTCATATGGATCCTTACAAGAAGTATTATAAATAAAATTGAAGTTTTAAATACCTAAGGGTGTATATAAGTCCTTTTATTATCAAATTAAAGGGATAGAATCTTGGGAAGTTTGATAAGAGTTGTTTTGATGAAATATTTCTTAGTTAACCTCCCAATAGAGGATATAGATGTTATAATAAAAAAATAGGAAATATTGTTGGATCAATATATAAAAAATTTCTCAAACAATATAATAAGAATGTTTCATAGAATATTTTAGATATTAAATAAAGGTAAAATGAAGTGGTTATTATTAGACAACATGAAAAGGTTATTGAAAAGAGTAATAATGTTGGAGTTGTACTAGGTGATGATTCTGATAAAAATATCTCAAGTGATGAAGAAAATTACATTCATCTCATCCTATTATGATGAAATAAGTGTTAGTGAGAAAAATTACCATAGATCAAAGATAGTAGGTTCAAAAAATAATAAAATTAAGGATTGTTTTTCATAATTCCTTATATTTATATGTTGTTCCAAGAGATGTTGGAGAATATTTGGAGCATCAAGAGTGGACTGATTCTATGGATGAAGAGTCGGATCAAATTGGGAAGAATAAAACATAGAACTTGTACCCTAATGAAAAAATAATAATGTGATTGGAAAAAATGATTTTTTAAAACATGTTTAATAGAAAAGTTGAATTGATAAGAAACATGGAATGAATGGTTTGTATAGGTTACTCTCAGATAGAAGGAATTAACTTTGATGAGACATTTTTCCTAGTAATAAGACTAAAAACTATCAAAATATTTATGTTTTTTATTTTGAAATAAATATATAAGATATTCTATATGGATTTCAAGTTAAATTTTCTTAAAAGAGATCTTGATTGATTATTTTATATTGAACAACTATGTGGATTTTTTATTAATAAAGATGAAGGATTTGTATAATAGTTTAATAAGTATTTGTATGGGTTGAAGGAAGCTCTGAGATCTTGTTATTATAATTTGGATACTTAATAAATTAGAATTTCAAAAAAAGAAGTGTTGATAGTAAAATATATATAAAATAAAATAAATAGGTTTTACTCATGGTGATTTTTTGTGATGATGAAATTATATTCATAAGGAATGATAAATAAACACGTGAAAAGTTTTTAGAGTTGATGAAGAATATATTTGAAATATCCATTCTTGGAGAAATGAAATACTTTCTTGGCTTAAAAATATCTCAAAATAGGAAGTAAATTTCCCTATTTCAAGAGAAGTATACTAAGGAACTTATATAAAAGTTTTTCATGAAATATTCAAAACCTATTTACACACTAATTTCAGTGGGAACAAAGTTTTCAAAATATGGGGAAAGAAAGGATGTTGACCATGAAGAGTTTAGAATTTTGGATGGAATTTTGTTATATATAATTAATTCAAAGCTAGATATAGTGTATGCTATTACTATTTATTCTAGGTATCAAAATAATCTAATGGAATCTCATATTATAGATGAAAAAGAATTATTAGTTATACTAGATGCAAAATTTATTTTAGAATAAAATATAATAGATCATGTTACATTGATATGTTTGGTTACATAGATGCATATTAGGAAGGTTTTATTGATGATAGAAGATCCACATCTAGTATATTTTTCTTCTTAAGATAAATTTTTGTGACTTTTCATACAAATACGAAAAATCTAGCAACTCTCAGCATGGATAAAGCTAATTGTGCATTTTCCACTCAAGCTATAACACAATTAATATGGATGAAGGAACAGTTGGATGATTTTTGATTGATATGAAGTATCCCATTCTCTTGGGTTATGATAATAAAAGTGATATAAATATCACTAATAATCTAGTGTAACATTCTCAACCCAAAAAATATTGATATTAAATATGACATTATCAAAGATCATGTGGAAAGAAATGAACTAAATTTGAAGTTTTTTCTTTCAATGGAAATGTTTCTAATATTTTTCACTAAAACTTTGACAAAGAAATTTTTTTAAAAATTGGGGTTGATTGTGTGTAAATAACCTCACACTTTTCAAGGCCATATTATGTGATTATTTTTCCCCTCTGTCATCTTGTATTTCAATAGTGTTGTTACAGGGGGAGAAAATTAGGTAATGTAAATCTATCTATTGGTATATGCATTACTTGTTAAGGAATATCATATATTTAGGGGTAGTTTTTAAAAGGTGTAAGATACAATTTCCGAATGTGTGAATTATTATAATATTTTGTTAAAGTGGACATATTAAGATATTTTTACAGATTGAACTTTTTTTTATAGAGTTACGAGAATTTTTTTTGAAATAAATATTATGGAAAAGATGGTATTATTGTTCAATTATTCTTGTTTCTTTCACCAAGTTCACACATATAGGATTAGAATTACCGGATAAGTGATACATTTATCATGTTAAAAACTATCTATGATTTATGTTCCTTGGTTGATAAAAAAAACAAAGAGGGAGATTGTTGGGACAAAGATGCATTGAAGTGTTTTGAATAATATGAAAGAGTTTATAAGATACTGGTTGTGTTGTAAGATGGTTTCATTTGAGTTTTTGTTTTTGTATTTCAATGTTTAACACTTAATATTATTAATAAGATAAACCACTTAACATTTTTTAGTTACAAAATTTATCTGATAAAATGTAATGACTCAAGTTCATTGGAATAATTCTATCAATATAATGTGATTAGTTAGAGTATTGCACTGAATGTTTATCCAAGTTTTATCTCAAGTACTATTAGATAGAAGGTAAATTAATGGAAACTAGGTGATTATATTTTTTTCATAGTTATAAAAATCATTATTATTAAAAGTTTTCTTGATCTAATATTAATTCTGAAGGGGGAGTTTGTGGTGTGGCTGTACAAATATCATACTAAAAGGTTGTATAAAATTCGCTAAACTGAGGCCACTGAATCGATTTTATCTTAAAAAGTGTAATAAGTAAAAAATTGAACAATTATTTAGATTAGAGAAAGTTTGAATACATGTTACTAAATGTTATCTGATAATTTTCATAGTAAGTAAGGTTGAAATAGATTTATTAAATTTTACTAAAGATATTAAATATTACGATGCTATGTTGGGAGATCAACATTTAAAAATCATGAAAGAAATATTCATGATTATCACTGAGTTATAAGACAGGTTTTAAGTAATTAATTGATGTAAGGTATTAAATATATTTTAATTCTACATTTAAAGAGGATTCAAGGTGATCAAATTTGGAATAGTTGGAGTGGGAGTTTGAATTTGAAGTTCCCACATTTCCCTAAATTATTGGAGGAACTCTTCCTTTAAAAAGGGGTAATGATGTGTTAAGATTGGAATTTCAATTTCTAGTATATGGGAATAGATCTACATAAGTGAAGGGAAGATCATATTAATAGGTTGAAGTGGCATCAGTTGGATGGTTACTGGATTGATGTTTCTATCAGTTGGTGCTAGAAGAATGGTGTGAATAATTTATTAGTTGAATAAGTTAAAGCGGTATCATATGAATGGTGTGCCTAGGTTACTAGATGAACAAGGCATTAGATTAGTATGAGTCTTCGAAGGAGAAACTAAATACATACAACATACATATTATAAAAGATGAACTTTCCAAATGAAATTATTTTTAGATTGAAATAATGTTCTTTCTCACCACTATTCAAGAGAGTGAAGAAGAATGAAACTTGCATGAAAGAAAATTGTGAATAAATAAACATAGTGAAAATCAATAAAACCTATTGTTAAATGTTATTATAGTTGTTAAAAATATTTTTTATAAATTTTATCTATATAATGAGCACATGAATCATCGATTGACTATAGGGGTATGAAAGTGAAAGGACTCTCTCTACTTTATATAATTAATAAAATGATTATTTTCAAGTGGTTTGTGTGGTCTTGGATTAATTTTAATACATTCTAAGGTATATATAATCTTGTTTAGTAGTAAACCTTGTAAATACACATGTTTCTATGGGTATACCCATTTCTTTTCTCTAGAAGAGTCATTTATCACTAACCATAGGTGAAGGTTGTTTCTTAAGTAAGAAAATATAAAAAGATAAGATCATTGATTCACTGCCTCTCCATCTTAGTGATCACATAGATCCTAATCAGTCATTTCAATTTTGATCATATAAAATTCAAATGTGGTATACTAGTGCTATTAAAATTTCAAAAAAAAATCCAATAAACCATTCAAGAAAAAGTACTTATATTTAAGGTATCACCTATTATGAGATCATACATAAAATGAGGATATCTTGTTGGAATTTATTTATAAATAAAATAAATTAGAAGTAATTTTTACCAATTCATTTTCTAATCAACAATTTTATTTTATTATATATAAGTTTTACCTATTTTTATTTTAAATGATTTCTTTCTCAGTGAGTATCTATGATTAACTAATTAAATGTTTTGAGATTTTATGCATGGAAATATATTTTTAGTTAATTTTTCATTCTTTTTTTGCTAATTTCTTGATTACTATTGCCTATTTGTTTCTCTATGTTTCATAAAGTGATTTTTTTTATTATTCATGTCAATATAGTTGTGAAATTTTGTGTATCTTAAGATATAGAGAGTAAATTAGTTATTCATGAAAAAACCTTTAACTTTTGTAAACCACAAAGTTTATTCCTTCAACATAAAACCCTTATTTCCTTCAATCATTTAAACCTCCATTATTTTATATTTATCAAACATGGAAAGAATAAGCACCCAATAACTGCAGTTGTAAGTTGTTTTAAGATACCAAAAGTGTTGACGAATGCGCTCATTAGAAAATATATGAATTTTAGTTGGATAGAAAAAAGTGATATCCTTTGAAGAAATATTTGAACCACAAAGGATGGAATTTTGATTATAATGAAATATAGAAAAAGTTATTTTATGAGAATGATGTTTGATAGTTTTATCAGCATGAAACTTTTCACTTTAGGGAAAATAAAGACCTAGTTTCCTCAATGGTTAATCATAAGGGGTTTTCAATATCATATGTGAAGATGGATATATTATTTCATTTTCTATAATATAGAATCCATGACTTTAGTACCTCTCTCGCTACAATAAATGTGTTTATCCTTAATGAAATTGAGAAATTTTTTTGGAGTACCAAATGTTGAGAAGAAATATATCAATGAACTTAAGCTATAATATAATTTTCTCATGAATTTTATCCAATTTTTAATCACTCATAAAGATGGAGGGTTTAAGAAGATTCTGTTATATGATATTTATTTTTCTATATCTATTCCTAATATATAGGATAGTTAATATTTTAAGATATCTTCTATGATACATGATTCATGTTAAGAATAAGTCCATGATATTATTTATATTTGGTTGAATATTTACCACAATATTTTTGAAAGTTTGAGTTCTATTAAGTGATTTATTGGCATCCTGATGTCATGGTTTGACTAATCTTGGAGTGAGAGTAATCAAGTATAGTGGATACTTTTGGAGTTTTTCTTTGAAGAAACTATTTCCTATCAGCGATGATGATGATTTTGAAGTGGATCCTTCTCTAGTTGAGGGGGAGCATCATATAATTTTTTTTATTGAATGAATAGAGGAAGTTGTTTCCAATATAGAACTAGAAGATCCCCTAGATGTTATATCCCTTGTTGATATAATGAGAGTTAGAGTTTTTATTTATAATGAGAGTAGACCTAAAATTGATAATAGGATAAATAAATATTATCAAGGAGATTAATGAGTCATAAATTGGGATATGGATCAGGCACCTAAGGTTAATTCTATCTCTTCTCAAATCCATGAATGTGAGAACCTAGAAAACACTCTACCAAAGGATATTGTTCCAATTTCCTCTACTTGAGAAGGGTTGGCTATGACAATCACTAATATTGTTGCTATTTGACAAACAAAATAGAGAACTATCAGTATAGTTGCTAATGAACTTCATCACTTTTTGGTTCCTAGATCTGATAAAATTGAAAGTATCATAAAAATAAGATGATTTGTTTTTTCAGGAGTGATTTCCTTATATTTGAAGAAGAAGAATAAGTTGAGGAGGATGTTCCTTTAGTCACTAAGTGTATAAATTTTTTGGATGCACCCTATAACTAAGATGAAAATAGAGAAGTTATATCCTATGTTTGAGACAAATATGAGTGTAGTAGCTCTGATGTACCCACCATTAAAGTTATAAATTTTTCTGAATAGATTTTATAAAATTTTGATGAGATGAGAATATATGTTAGTTCTTTTAATACAACATTGACTTAATTTAAAGCTTAAGTACAAACTCGTATGGAGAATTCAGTCTTGAAAGATGATCTAAACTCATCGAACAAGATAATAATATCACAATTAAAGTATATAAAAAATATTCTAATGAATCAACCCAATTTTTTTAAAAAGATAGACTATTATGGTTTAAAAAAAAATATTTAGTTATATATTGATGCCTCTCAAGGAGAACCATACACTAGAATGAGTATTCAAAGATATAATAATCTTTTTTCCATGGAATATAAGTTGTAATTAGTTTCTCTCACTCTTGGTATTGTGAATCAAATTATTTCATCTATATTGTTTTATTTTCTTTCACCAGAAACTATACAAGCTATTAAGATATATTTTTATGCTAATATATAAAGAATTACTAGTATAAAAAGAGGCACTACCCAAATTTTTTATAATAACTTTAAAGAGTTGGGAAGTTTTTTTCAATTTAATTTTCTCTCAGTCAAGGAGATATCATTCAAGACCCTAAATGAAAAGTTTTATTGTGACTAGCCTTGGAAAGATTCCCGGTTCCCTATATAATAATTTTTCTTATTTGGGGAATAATATTATGGAAATTCATAAGTTTTCTTCCATGTATCATTATTTTGACTCTTAATTATTGGAAGTATATGAATTTTCTAAGATGATAGAGTAGTGTGTTACCAAAAATATTAAGGAAGATTTTATGGATGTTACTCCTAAAGTTGTTCCACTTGTATCATATGTAAGAACTCAGGTTTTCATATGAGGTATGTAACCATTTTATTTTTGTTTAAATGATTAATTACATCCTAATGTGAATATCCTTTAAGGTCACATGTGTATCAGAGGTGCCCTAGGACTTTTCGAATCCCAAAACCCATATTTTTGGAAGAAAGGAATAGGCCACACAGTTAGTAGAAACCTTATAGGGTAGTTCATAGGGTTTATACAAACCGTGCAAGGCTGCATAGTGGGGTCCTACATGAAACATGATTTTAAAACCTGTGTGATTTGAGGTGCATGACCATTCAAGTACTCCTTTAGTTTTTGATAGTGGCCTGAGACACAGTTTTCACGTAGTTAATCAAACTGCTCATACAAACCATGGAAGTGACCATTTCTATAGAAAAGGGCACACGATTTGCGCACGATTTTGCTAACTGTGAGGCTAAATCGTGAGGCCTAATAATTTTGGTGAAACTAAAAAATAAACCTTTATGAATATTTTAACATAAACCTTTTTCTCCTCTCATTAAGTGGACAGAAAATTGATGTGAGCAGATCCTTTTAAATCCTATTCAAGGATTTTACACTGAATCTCCATCAGAGTCTGATTTAAGAACCATTTGTCTCATTGGATCCATGACAGTAAGATCTCAATTCCTTTTGGGCCATTCCTTATTCTTCTGGGTATCATCTATACTATTTGGGTGCAAGCTAAATTACCATATTTTTAGGTTTTTTATTTGTTATTCAATTTTATTTTTATTTGAGTTGATCCAGGAGATGATATTATATGAGAAATCTATTACTGACCTATGGTAGGTGGTTTATACTTTTATCATTTGGTTTAGTGATATATTAATCTAGTTGCTATTGTGACACCAATCAGACTTTACAGAAAGACCCTAACATTTAAATGATAAATTAAATTAAATTAAATGAAACTATTTAGGGAATCCTATTAGTTCATTGTGATGAGTTGGTGGTGGTTTCCCCAACCAAGTCCAACCATGGGGGCATTCCATGGAATTTCCCTTTCCTTTTACTATTGTTGAACCACCCAAGGGGCATGTTTTGATCTATCCTAGTTAGAGGAAGCCCATAAATAAATGGGTTGAATTAAATTTATTTATTAGAGATGTTTTCATCCCTTTTCATGTGATTCTTGATTAAATGATTAATATTGTTTTTTATATGAGTGGGTATACTCATGAGATTTAAATTACATAAATGGTTTATTTAGAAAATGTGGATAATGAGTGGGTATACTCATGGGTTGTAATTGGATGCTTGTGAATTGATACATGGGATAAATGATGAATGATTACATTAGATTGATTGGATGTTATTACTTGGATCTTGAATGTGGTAGTGGATGACTTGGACACATATTTCTCATTTTGTATTGATTCCATGGGATGGATTAGGCCTTTTTACCACTTGGATCCGTTTTTTTGGGATCCCAGTGGACATAGCCTGGTTTCACTATCCTTGGAACTAAACTAAAGCTGAAACGATTTTCCCTCAAGATTCCACTGGGACTCAATAAGGATGACTTGGTCTTCTACACCTTGGATTTTGACCTTCATGGTCTAAAACATTAATTCTATGGTGCAACCATGATTGTGATAAAACTTTTATATTATGGAAAAGCTATGATTATTTTGATATTCATATTAATCATCAAGGTAATTGTTAACATGATATGTATGGATGTATGGTGAGGTTGTGTTACTTATTTATGCATTGTTTGTAGATTCCTTGTTATATTAGACTATCCATATTTTTAGGGAGCCTTGTTGGGCTATAAGATATCACTTAACTTGTTCCATGGACACTTCTCTATTTTCTACTTCTTACTTATTTTCACTTTTCACTCTACTTTAGTTTGTTATATAGAACATCCATGATTTATTATGGATCTTTGGGTGATTTCATACTCGAATTGTATCTCATACCCAATTCAAGATGTTTTTGGGTACCCGAACAGACTATATGGATGTTGGTACGGACTAGGGAAGGCACCCACAATTCGATGGTAGATTTTGTTCCACGCTTAGGAGCAGGGGAGGATGGGACTAAGTTTAGGCTTGTGATGCTATTTAAAGATAGTAAATTTTTGGTCTTTTTGGTATTTTGAAATATATATTGTATTGTAATGTTGTGTCTACATTTTTTTGGCTATTTTGTATAAACATGAAATGTATCATCGTTTTTTGTATATGAGATCCTTTTTGGGAATTATTATATATTTCGGTCCTAGTTTTTTATCCACTATTTTATTCTTGTATCTAATTACACTATTGAATATTATTTATATCCTGCTATGTCACACTATAGTTATGAAGGAATAGTCTCCCCATAAACACACCCTAGGCCCCCATTTCTAGTCGGCAGCCTTTGGCACTCAAGAGATGTGCTTAAGACTATCTGGAAAACCAGGTTCAAAGAACTGTTGAGTGGCATCTGTCTACAAGATGTTACAAAGTGCTATCACAGTGGGTGTTTATTATTTGATTTATTATTCGATGCTAATAGACTATGATATGAAGGAAATGGAATTTAGTAATGAGTTATGCCTGGGTGTAGCTAACTCATGTATAGAAAAATTCCAAATTGCCTCAAATGATAATTACTACATTCTAGATTTTTACTATTATAGTTGATTTGATTCCACATTGGTGAAGAACTTGAATTATGATGTCATTATTGATACAATTTTGGATTCTATTTTGTTAAAAATTGATAATACATGGGTATTCCATCTCATGCATCATTTTAGGAACTTTAAAAGAATCACATTCCATGTGTTATGCCATTCCATATAGGATTAATTGATTGTTTTCATGATGTTGTGATAAGTTCCATGATAGATATATATCTATTTTTGTGGTAGACTTATGTGTAGGTAATTATGAAACATGGTTGGTTGTAATGGCTCAGAACTCTCTGATCTATTCCTTTTTTAAAATTTGGTGTTTGAGGTGTTCCAGGAGGTCAAGGTGACTTTTCCCCAAAACTTTTCCAAATTTCTAATTCTATGAATAGTTTTTCCAATTTTGTGTATAGTGTTTCCAACCATTGGCAGGTGTAAAATGTTTCTAGCCGTTGGTAGGTGTACAATATTTCAAGCTATCGGTAGGTGTACAGTGTTTCCAGCCGTCAGTAGGTGTACAATATTTCTAACCGTCGGTTGGTGTACAATGTTTCTATCCATCGGTGGGTGTACACTGTTTCCAGCCGTTAGTGGGTGTATAGTGTTTCTAGACATAAGTAGGTGTAGAGTATTTCTAGTCATCGGTAGGTGTAGATTTTTTCCATCCATCAGTAGGTGTACAATGTTTCAGGTTGTTGGTCTCCTCATGTATTAATCATGTTTTAAGGATCACAAATATTATTCAACCTAGTTAACTCCTGTAAATTATATCAAATCATGTGTATTAATGTTTAAAGTATTCTTAGGCTTTAATAAGAGATATTCAAGATATTAATTTCTCTATATTCAGTTTACTTACTTTATACTGTCTTTGATCTACTATCATAATACCTTCTTTGACAAATGCTTAATTATAATCCATTCCATTATCATCATTGCTTAAGTATGAACACAATTACTTTGAATTTTCTGAGACACCATGAGTTTTCCACTGGTTATGTCTTTCTGGCACTATGAAGTAGACACAGTGAAGTAAAAACCGTGAAGCAAGACACTGTGAAGCAAGACAATGTGAATAAGACACCGTGACCAAGAGACACCATGAAGCAGACACCGTGAAGTAGACAACATGAACAAGACACTGTGACCATGAGACACTGTGACCGCGAGAAACCATGACCCTGAGACACCGTGACACTCAGACACCATGATCAATCTAGACACCGTGTGAAGGGGACACCATTTCCATGACTTACTGTGACACCGTTTCTTAAACTATTTTGTCGTATTTTAATTTAATCTCTAACAGTCATATTTGAAGATTTTAAATGCACTGATATAATTAATGTTTCTTTGTATACATATTACCTGACAGTACGAGGTTTGAGGTGCAGAATACATGCAACCTATCAGCTCTAACACATGAATTCCAAGATAAAAGCGAAGTGTGGACAAGGATCAAGAGAGCGTGATACTGAACAAAAAACAAGGTTGTGAGAACGATAATGAAGAACATTGATAGAACTTTAAAATAAAGCCCTACTGTATGCAACCCGACACTACTAAAGAACACACGAATAATATTTGAAACCTAGAGAATATATTTTCTCTGTTGAACCTAAAGATGAACACAATATGAATCGCGACACTCTGTTTTATAGACGAGGACTCGAGATCTGCATTTTCTTCATCTCAAGAAGTCTAAAGATGAAAAGACTAACACTCAGAGCACTTATAAACCCATATCCATATTTCTGCTCTATTGTGTATCTGTTTATTACCTTTCGAGCAGAGTGTGTACCTGTAGAACAACACACTCTGTCTCTTGCATTAAACTGAAGGATACCAGATATCCTTACTCAATCATTATTTTACTCTTGTTTATACCCACAAAAAATTGTGGAAGAGGTCCCTATGTGGCATGGTTATTTTTCCCCAAAAAAACTATGGAAGAGGTCCCTGTGTGACCTGGATAGTCTGTGTACTGTTCTTAACCCCGATCCAGGGTGTGGATCAAAGTTTATTTATATAAACTGCTTGGTGGCAGGTGATCACCAAGTGGAGTGGATTAGGTCTTGGCTTGAGACTGAACCACTTGTTTCATATCTGCTGTGATGCTTAATTAAGTTTTCTATATTTTATTGATTTAATGTATAATCCATAAATCACTAATTTTACATTGATAGTTATTCTTGGAAAGAAGTTATAACTGTCTTGTCTTAGTAGAATAACTTCAAAAGTAATATTAATAACACAAATTAATATTACTGAGAATTAATCAATCTTCTAAGAAGTTACTTAAATAGTCAAACTCTTATAACAGTATAACCTTGACTAACTGGGCTGTATTTAATCTTTGGGGAAAACTTTTTAGAAATATTTTTTACAGAAATTTTTATAGTTACTCAATTCACCCCTCCCCTCTAGAGTAATCTACTTCGACCAACATTTGGTATCAGAGGTTGTTTATTAGGACTCTGTGTAATCTTATTCAACTATGATTGTAGTTGTACATTAAATATCTCTAAATTTATGTTAGTTCTAAATTTCTAGCTCTCTTAAAGTAATAATTTATTATGGATAAAAAATGGAAGGTGTTGCAACCAATAGACCACCATTATTTAATGGAACCAACTATACTCAATGGAAAATTAAAATGAAAATGTATTTAGAGAGAATGAGTTTTGAAATTTGGTCATCCATTATAGATGAATACAAAATTCCTACCACTAATAGAATCACATTGGATGAACCTACCAAAACTTCCTATAATAACAACTACAAAGCTATTAATGCTTTATACTACTCCTTAAGAGATGAGGAATTCAATAGAATTTCTTCTTGTAAAACAGCCCTTGAAATTTGGGATACCCTGTCTGTCTCACATGAAGGAACATAGAGTGTAAAAGAAATGAGACTTAATACTTATATTATCAAATATGATGATTTTAAAATGTAACCTGATGAGCCTATTTATAACATGTATCATAGGTTCAATGAGATTTTCAACACAATGATTTCTATAGGAAGAGAACTCACTTATAAGGAATAGATCATGTGAATCCTTAGATGTCTACCTGACAGATGGAGGGGAACCTTTATCTCTATAAGAGAATCATGCGACATCAGCAAAATGCCTGTAAAATAACTCATTGGGAAACTGATGATGTATGAAGAAGAGCTGAAAGTCAACAAGGAAGAGGAGGATGAACCAAAGAGGAAATCTGTTGCATTCAATACCACCACCTTTAATCATAAAGACAAAGGGAAACTGAAATCTTTTATAGAAATCTCCACCAGTGAACAATATTCATCTAACAGTGATGAGGAGATGGCTCAACCAGCCAAATGATTCAAACGATTTTACAAAAAAAGGAACTTTTTTCAGAAAGCCGAACTTCATGGGCAAATATGACCACAAACAAAACTAGAAGAAGGGCTAGAAAAGAAGTGACAAAACTGATGAAATTGTATGATATTAATGTAAGTGGAAAGTACATATAAAGGATGACTATCCAAAGCTCAAGTACAAAATGAAATACAGGGACAAGGATAGGAAGTACAAAAAGGTAATGAAAGCAACCTGGAGAACTTCTGAGGATAGTTCAAGTGACTCAGAGATATCACATGATGAACATGCTAACAAATCCAATATGTGTTTTATGACAAACACATCTGAGGTAACACTGGACTCTTCTATACATAATTCATATTATTCTGAAGATGAAAGTGATTCTGAAAAAATGACTAATGAAGAAATGTTTGAATACAGTAACATGCTTGAGGAAACATGAAATGAACTAAAAGACAAATATAAATCATTGAAGAAACAACATGATCTTACAATAACTATTAAATCTGAACTCACAAATGGAAAGGAGAAAAATTCTGAACTGCTCAATGAAAAAAATGAATTATAAAATGTCTAATGAGAAATTAAAGAGTGACCTAGAAAAGTTTACTAATGGGAAAAATACCCTTACCCAAATTCTAGGAAAACAAATTGCACCTAAATACAACACTGGCATTGGTTATAAACCCGGTAAAAGAAACCTTGGTAGAACAAAATTTGTCTCAAAATCTAGGACATACAGTTTTACTCCATGTTCTGGACTTAAATCAACTAATTCAATCCATGATACATATTCTACTATTTAAAATTTTTGTAGACCAAATACAGTTTATTTTTCAAATACTTTACACAATTCTTATAGGAAACCTATAAGGAAAATATGGGTTCCTAAAACACTTATTACAAATATTACTGGACCCAAACAAGTATGGGTACCAAAATATGTTTTTGCTTAATCTTTTTTAAGGAAAGCTACTTAAAGAGCTCCTTCAAAAGTCTATGGTACATGGACAGTGGATATTCAAGGCACATTAAATGAGACTAATCATGCTTCAAGAACCTAATAAAAGTAGATGGAGGACATGTCACATTGTGTGACAATGCCAAGGGAAAAATTATTGGCCTCGACCAAATCGGTAACTCTAACTCAGTTTTGATTTCCAAAGTACTATTTTTTGATGGATTAAAATATAATATGCTTAGTACCTCTCAATTATATGATGATGGATTTCAAATTATATTTGAAAATGATGCTTGTAATGTCTTTAATTTTAAAGTTGAATTAATATTTTCTGCATTAATAAATGAAAATGTTTATTCTGTTAATTTAGATTCTTTAGCTTCTCAAAATGCTTCATGCTTAAGTATATTTCATAAAGAATCTTGGCTCTGGCATAGGAGAATATGACACTGTAATGTTCACTCCCTTAGAAAACTAACTACAAAAAGTCTAGTTAAAGACTTACCCAAACAAGAGTTTCCAAATGAAAAAGTGTGTAATCTCTATCAAAAGGGAAAAAACACAAAGTTTCCATAAATCCAAAGAAAGAAGTGTCAACTTCTCAACCTCTCGAACTGGTTCACATGGATTTGTTTGGACCATCTATAGTTTCTAATTTAAATGGGAAGCATTATATTTACCTTCTTTATGTCTCACAAAAGTGAAGCCTGCTCTTATTTTACCAAATATGCCTAGTTTGTAGAAAATCTTAGTGGACTTAGAATTAAATCATTAAGAAGTGATCATGGCCATGAGTTTGAAAATCAAGAGTTTGAATGATTTTCCTCACAAAATGGTTATAGTCACAATTTCTCTGCCCCTAGAACACCTCAATAGAATGTATTTGTAGAGAGAATAAATAGAACCCTCTAAGATATTTCTAGAACAATGCTCAGTGAATATGTCCTACCTATTTATTTTTAGGCTGAAGCTATCAATACAACATGCTACATAATAAATAGAGTGTTGATCTGACCTATTCTCAAAAGGAATCCTTACGAGTGATAGAACAATAGAAAACCAAATGTTATCTACTTCAAAGTTTTTGGTAGAAAAGTCTATATTATTAATACCAAAGAAAATCTTGAAAAATTTGTATCCAAAAGCGATGAATGTATATTTTTAGGATATTTCATGTCTATTAAAGCCTATAGAGTGTTCAATAAAGAACTAAATGTGTGAAAGAATCTATTCATGTCAAATTTGATAAACAGATCCACATGAGCATAAAACCATCCAAGAGAATTTGGAGGATGATGTATCAAATCTGGATATCAATTCAAAATCATAAAATTATTCTGTGAAAGAATTTGTGAAAACTTCTAGCTCTGGAAATTCCTTAGAATCAAGTCATAATGAACCTGAATCTATTGATGAACCTGAAATCACTAGTCCCTCTTTTTTTAGAACTATTATAACTCTTAAGAAACATCCCTTAGATGTTGTTGTAGGAGACTTAGAAAAAAGAACTCAAACTAGAGCTTCTCTTAGAAATCAGTTTGAACATCAAGTATTCTTGTCACAAGTTAAACCTAAAAAAATTAATGATGCTATCAATGATGAATTTTGGGTGATGGATATGCAAGAAAAACTTAATCAGTTTGAAAGGAACAATGTTTGGAAGCTTATTGAAAGACCCAAGGACATGTTCACCATAAGAACTAAATGGGTGTTTATAAATAATGTAGATGAAGCTGGTAACATAGTTAGAAACAAGGCAAGATTAGTTACAAAAGACTATAGTCAAGAATAAGGAATTGACTATGAGGAGACCTTTTCACTAGTAGCTAGATTTGAATCCATCAGAATACTGCTTGCCTATGATGCACATCTGAATTTTAAACTATATCAAATGGATGTTAAGAGTGAATTACTAAAGGGTATATAGCTGAGGATGTTTTTGTTGAACAACCCCCTAGATTTACAAACCCTCATTTCCCAAATCATATTTTTAAACTATCAAAATATTTATATGGTTTAAAGAAATCTCAAAGAGCATAATATGATAGATTGAGTACTTTTCTTATTTCTAAAGGTTTTACAAAAGGAATCGCTGATCCTACCCTTTTTATAAATCTAATTTATAATGATGTTTTAGTTGTTCAAATATATGTAGATGACATTATTTTTGGATCTTCGAAGAATCCTTTATGTGTTTATTTTTTAAAAATGATGAAAAATGAATCTGAAATGAGTTTAATGGGTGAACTAAAATTCTTTCTTGGATTTAAAATATTTCAAAATAATGATGGATTTTTTTAACTCAAAGTAAATATACTAGAGATCTTCTAAATTTTTTTGGATTGGATAGAACTAAAATTAGTAACACTCCCATGAGTACCACTTGTAAGTTAGATCTTGATGAAGATGGAAAATCTATTGATCAAACCACTTATAGAGGAATGATTGAAAGTTTACTCTACTTAACTACTAGTCATCGGGACATTATGTTTAGTGTGTGTATGTGTGCTAGTTTTCAAGAAAACCCTAAAGAAAATCATTTAAATGTTGTAAATATATTTTTGAAATACCTCAAGAATACACCCAATCTTGGACTGTTTTATCCTGAAGGACAATCATTTGAATTAGTTAGTTATTCTGATGCTGACTTTGGTGGCTGTAAGTTAGATAGAAAAAGCACCTATAAAACATGTCACCTTTTAGGCAAGTCACTAGTATCATGGCGTAGTAAGAAACAAAATTCTATTGCATTATCTACTGTAGAAGATGAATACATAGCTACTGGCAGTTATTGTGCACAAATTTTGTGGATGAAACACACATTACTAGATTATTGATATCAATTCAGAAATGTACTTGTAAATTGTGACAACACAAGTGCTATTAACATCTCCAAAAATCCTGTTTCACATTCTAGGAAAAAGCACATTGAAGTAAGACATCAATTTTTTGAGAGATTATTATCCAAAAATTGATATCACTTTGGAATTCATTGGTACTGAATATAAACTTTCTGATATATTCACCAAACCATTAAATTCTGAAAGAATAGACTACATCATACATGAACTAGGAATGATAAATCTCAAATATATACCTTACTTGTTACTATTTAAAATGTTACTGTTTGATATCTTACTATTTTATACCTTACTGTTTCATGTTTACGGTCTCACAATTAGTATTTTGTACTTACTGTCTGACGTTTACTGTCTCACCGTAACACACACTGAGAAGTTCGTTCACTGTCTCACTGTGAAGCTCGTTTACTGTCTCACAGTTTACTGACTCACCGTAATGACCAGACATAGTGTCACCATAAAAAAAATTTATAATTTTTTTATAAAAACCAGTATCGTAGTAATTATCCCTTTTCACCTTTTTTTGTTTTTCCACACTTTTATTTTTGTGACGTTTGGTATTCCTAAATGATAAAATAAAGAAAGTATCACCCGATTCTTCACTCGGGGTTTCTTCTACTTACTCATTTTGAACCATTCTTCATTCTTACAACCCATCTCTCTCTCGAACCTTCAGTGAATGCCAAGAATGAAGTGTCATTCATTGTCGACACTAGAGAAGCGCAGCTCGAAGAAGAATAAGATTTCACCTAAGATAACACTAGAAGGACCTTTAAATCCGAATATGGTAAACCACATTGTTGTACATGAGAAAGAGATTTTCCCCAAATGGATTTTTTCTAGTATGTCTCTGGTATTGAAAATGTTAGAACAACAAGACTGGTTAGAGTGGTTCTCGAAGGAATATAGACCCATCTACCCTAGGTTAGTGGCTCAGTTTTACCCGTACATACAATTCTCTTTTGATTCTAGTGATATTTATGTAGTAAGAAGCTAGGTCAATGGCCATAGATGCTCATTCTCTTTGAGGTTATAGGATTCATGCCTTAAGATACCTCACGAAGGCATCTTTGAGGATTATCAGAGAGGAACTCCACCTTCAACCATATTCTTTGATTTAGAAGATGCACTGAAAACATTAATTGGAAATGGCACCCAGAGGAGAGCCATTGCTGCTAAATTAGATAGAGAATCAAGCCATCTGTTCAAGTTTATACATAATTTGGTTAGTCCCAGAAAAGGTGATTTTTTTGTTTTGAAATATCAAGATGTGTTTCTGATTCACCTTATGAAAAATGGGTATAATATCAACCTGTGAAAGTATATCATATATCATAAGTGTGAGCTTATCAATGTCACGTCCATGTCAACTTCACTATTTTACTCTCAATTAATCTTAGCCATGCTTCTTTCCAAAGGTATGGTTGGACCTAATGGGGAAGTAATTAATGATTTTGAATTATTTCTCTCAAAATACACTATCAAAAGAGTGAAGATAAACTAGAATCCTTTGAAAAAAGAATGGGTGTAAGATAATGATAGAATTTATGAGATATTAAATCTATTGGATTATCCCTAAAAACCAAGAAATATTTTTGATCCTGGTTTGGAACCAGATGAGATTGTTGAGTATCCTGATTAAGATGAAGAAGAGGCTGAAGTGCCACCTAAAGAAGCTGTTATTGTTGAGGAAAACAAGACTACTGTTCCTCATGAAGTTCTTGAAGAAGAAGTCCCTGCTCCTAAAGACGCTGTTAATCTAGAAACTCAACCCGAGGCTGAAATAGAATCAGTTGTCAAAGAATCTGAAAAGCATTCCATGGAAGAGCCTATAGTGGAAGAGCCACCTGTTTGGCAAGAGGTCAATCTTGAGGAACTCCCAGTGGAACAATCTGTTTCTAAAATCATTCCTTCAGCTAAAGAACATATGAAACTAGACTTTCAACTGGCTATACAGGAAATGATTGAGGAACTTAGAGCTTAGTTTGTAGAATTAGACCGAGATCATAAGCCTCTCAATCCTGAGAAGGAGGTACCTGTTGAGGGGGATAAAACCCCAAATCTTGAGTCTATTGAAGATTCACATCCAACTGAATAAAGTACTATAGATAATCAGTATAAATTCCCCATTTTATATGATGTGGATGACTCTTAACATGTTACAACAGCTGGACCTAATCTTTCATCTTTATTCCAGTTGAAATCAGTCTCCAATATCGCACCTGAGAAGGAACGTGAGCCTGTACTAGTCCCTATTCCTGAACCTTTATCTGCACAAACATCTTTTTTGAGTAAGGATGATCTGAAAGAATTTGGTTCTACCCTCATGTCTAGAGTTGAGAAACTCATGAATACCCAACCTCTTCCTATGACCAATTTAAGTGAGAGAGATGCCTCACTATTGTTGGAAAAGATAATTTGGAAGATTCAACCTAAAATTCTCCATGAGATTTAATAAGTAATAGGTGAAAATAATCTACTTAGTGATGAAGTGAAGTCCCTAAAAAGTATGGTTGAAGACATCCAGAGAGAGATACATTCAATATCTGAGCCTGTTGCTCCTCCTGTAGAACCTGTTGCTCCTCAAATATCATAGGTTGTTGTGTCTCAGATTCAACCTTATTTGGATTCCTTAGATGAAAAGGTCACTGAAAGGAACAAAAAAATTATGAAGGAAATGAGAGTTCTTGTTTATAATCTTAATAAACTCACTGATGAGTATACAGGGTGTCTTCAAAAGGTGCTGAATCAACTCAAATATCTGACCACATCTGTCAATGCCTCTAAAGAATCTGGTCAATCATCAAAACTCTCCTTAGACAGTGATCTTCTTAGAACTATAGTCAAAGAAGAGCTTCAGAATGAACTCAGTGGTTTCAATACGGCTTCTCTATCGGAATTTTTCATGAATAGTGATAGAGTTATTGACCTAGTACAAATTCACTCAAAAATTGCTAATGATGCTCAGAAAGAGATTACCAAGAAAGTGGATTTCTACTTCAAAAAAATCTTCTCCAATACCGACATGACAAACCATTTCAAGTATCTTGTAGAAAATCTCCAGATTCTTCCTGTGACTCAAGCTTTCAAGACCCAAGTCCAAAAGCTCACAGAGTTTACTCGATTGTTGGAAAAGTTTATGGAGAACACGAATGTTTTTGAGAAATCCATATAGTATGGTGGAGAGATCATTACAGATTTCATAATACTTTTGATGCCCTATCTTCATGTCCAGAGTACAACCATTGTTGCTCCAGTGACTGCACCTCTAAGTCCTAGGCTGCCTACCTTCACCTCTTCCCTAGCCTCAACCACTATGTCTGTCGGCCAAGCACTAAGTCAGATCAGGCTTGTGATTCTCAATCAACAATTTCCTAGATCTTCTACTGCTCCTACTTTGGCTCCCTTAGTCTTTGAATGCCTTCCTTTACCCTATTTTTCAACCACATCACTGCCTTCTTCTACCTCAACCTCTTCCCCTATGTCTTCCTCTTCTGTTACTGCTACTAAAGGCAAAGAGAAGGCCAACCCCTGAAGAAGAACTATGATTACTCCTTTTTGATAGTAATGATATTAATTTTTTATTTCTATTTTGTTTTTTACTAAACCTTATTTTCTATTAATGGAATGTGCATTTTTGACTTCTCCTATTCCATATTTTTGATAATCCCAAAAGTGGGAGAAATCTCTATATGTTAGACATTTATCTCTATAGTTGAATCCAATGTACACTTTGATTGTACAAGATTTGTGATCATCCAAAAGGGGGATATTGTTGGACTCCTCATGTATTAATCATTTTTAATGATCCCAAATCTTATTTAACCTAGTTAACTCCTGTAAATTATATCAAATCATGTGTATTAATGCTTAAAGTATTCTCATGCTTTAAGAAGATACATTCATGATCTTAATTGTTCTATATTTAGTTTACTTACTTTATAATATCTTTGATTTACTCCCATAATACAATATTTGAAAAATTCTTAAGTCTAATCCATTCTATTATCCTCATTGCTTAAGTCTGATCATAGTTACTTTGAAAAGTTTGAGACACCGTGAGTCTTCCACTGGTTATGTCTTTATGGCACCGTAAGCAGACACCGTGTATTAGACACCGTGAAGCAAAACACCGTGAAGCAAGACACCGTGACCACGAGACACCATGAAGCAGACACCGTGAATGAGACACTGTGAAGCAGAATCCGTGAACTAGACATCTTGACCATGATACACTGTGAGCGAGAGACACCGTGACCATGAGACACTATGAAACTGAAACACCATGATCAATCTAGACACCATGTGAAGGAGAGACCATTTCCATGACTTACTGTGACACCATTTATTAAACTATTTAGTTGTCTTTCAATTTAATTTCTAACTGTCATATTTGAGGATTTTAAATGCACTGACATAATTATTGTTTATTTGTAGACATATTACCTAATAGTACGAGGTACGAGGTGAAAAATACATGAAACCTGTCGACTTCAACACATGCATTACAAGATAAAAGCGAAGTGTGGCCAAGAATCAAGAGAGCATGATATTGAACGAAAAACAAGGCTATGAGCATGATAACGAAGAACACTGAGATAACTTCAAAATAAAGTCCTACTGCATGAAACTCAACACTACTGGAGAAACCACAAAGCATATTTGAATCCTAGAGAACATCTTCACTTTATTGAACCTCTTGATGAATACAAGATGAACCGTGACACTCTATTTTACAGACAAGGACTTGAGATCTGCATCTGCTTCATCTCAAGAAATCCAAAGCTGAAAATACTAACACTTAGAGAACTTCTAAACCCATATCCATATTTCTGCTATGTTGTGTATCTGTTTATTACCTTTTGAGAAGAGTGTGAACCTGTAGAACAACACACTCTGTCTCCTACATTAAACTAAAGAATACAAGATATCCTTACTCAAAAATTATTTTACTCTTCTTTATACCCACAATGAACTATGGAAGGGTTCCCTGTGTCTCCGGGTTATTTTGTCCCCACAAAAACTATGGAAGATGTCCCTGTGTGATCAGGACAGTCTGTGTACTGTTGTTAACCCCGATCCAGGGTGTGGATCAAAGTTTATTTATATAAAATATTTGGTGGTAGGTGATCACCAAGTGGAGTGTATTATGTCTCAACTTGAGACGGAACCACTAGATAAATAAATTGGCATCGATCTTATGTTATTGCCTATTGTTTGGCTAGATAGTTTGATATCTATGCCTTCCTTGTTTAACATATTTCTCTTAGAAGATATTGGTAATGAACATAAACTAATATTAATTGTAAACTATTTTTCAAAGATAAATAGGCATGTAAATGAACTCGTTTTTTGCTGTTGTAAATTGATGATAATCAAATTGATGTAGTAAGCATGTTTAATTAATTTGTGATAGCTATGATATCTTGCTATTTAGGTTTCCAATAGTTGGAACATAATAATAATAAATCAACTAATTCAAGATGGATTAAAGATATAGTTGATTGATAAAATTTAATTCCTTGTAGGGTTTTGAGTTACCCTCTTTGTTTTAAGGACGAGTTCCTTCTACTTTGGAGCCATAAGTGCTCATTTCATGTGAAGGCATAATGCCTTGTTTAGGTCTAAGAGCCCATTTTCTTTGTTATTTCCTGCTGTTTGTGATGTTTTATGATCTCGGATGGATGTTATAAGATGTGGGGGTAGGGAGGCCCAATGGTTTTGGAAGAAGTTGACACTTAGAGTGGCGAGGTGCATCGATTTATGCATGTGGGTGTTGGAGAGGACACTAGAAATGATGAAACGAGTTGGATGTGAATGTTGGATGGTTGCTAAATCTTTTTGTTGTTTATATTCTTCAATTTACCCAATAATTAAGGTAGCTGATCTTTTTATCCTCTATACAAAAGGAGAGAATATGCATAGGGTTTTCCACATACTTTCTATGTTTAGATTTTAGAGGAAGGATGGGTCTACGCTCCTACTATAGGTGGTAAGGACTCGATAGGTAGTTCATCTACTCACCGTACTTATCCCCTTGTGTTTGGTAGCTTATAATTATTTTATAGAATACCTAGAATTATGGGAAAATAATAATTATGTAAATAAATGATTGAATAAATGATGTTAACCCAAGGGGTTGTAGTTTTTTGGATGTAATGATGAGGTAATATTTTTGAGAAGCTGTGGACTTAGTTTGGTTATGCCTAGAGGGAATGAATCTTTGGTGTGATGCTAATGAAATGTAATGTGGAATTAATAACAATTAATTAATGGTTAAATAATTAATTAACATAAATTGAAATTGATAAAAAAAAGATAAATTAATCTATTGTATCTATTTAAATGGTTGTGTGCTTATAGGATACCTAGTCTTAATAGTGGAAGCTGGGAGTCCGAGAGATGTTAGCTACAGTTGAGTCTAAGAATAGGTTATGCCGATAGAGTGTTGATTCAATAAGGTTTTCCTTATGAATTTTCCATTCCTTCATACTTGGGGGAGATTTTTGAGCCAATAAGGTTTCTTTTTGACTTTACCATTCCTTTTTGTTTTGAAAATCACAAACACCTTGTCTCAAGCCAAATTTCATTTTACCCTCGGTTTTACTTCTATATGGAAAATTTTCCTTTCCCAAGGAAATTTTTCCTTACCATGTTTTTCATTGTTCATCATCTTGTCTAAGTATAAAATTTGGTTTCATATCTAAAACCTCAGAACCAAATAATACTTAGATAAAGAGCATTCTATTTTCAAACTCCAAACTCTTCTGAGTTCTGACTCCGAGTTATCTAAATTTAGACTCCGAACTCTTCTAAGTTTAGACTCCGAGTTCTCTAAATTTAGACTCCGAAATCTTCTGAGTTCTGACTATGAGTTTTTTGAATTTAGACTCTGAACTTTTTTGAGTTCTAAATCCGAGTTCACTAAATTCAGACTCCGAACTCTTCTGAGTACAGACTCAGAATTCTAATGAATTCAGACTCAGAAATATATAAGTTTAGACTCCAAATTCTCATAAAATATGACTCCGAACTCTTCTGAGTTTAGACTCCGAATTCTAATGAATTCAGACTCCGAACTTTGTACGTTCAGACTCCGAATTCTCATGAACTCTGACTCTAAACTTTGTAAGTTCAGGTTCCAAATTCTTGTGAATCCATTTTCCAAATTTCCATGAAATTCTGACTCTGGAATTCTATAGAGTTTAGGTTCCGAATTCCTTAGAAAACAGAATCCGAATATCCTTGTATTATAGACTTCAAATTCATTTTTGGTTAGACTCTAAACTTTTATTTTCTTATACTCTGAGTAATTAATTTTGGTTATGTAACCATATTTTTTATTACACTTGTTTTTTTTATAAAATGATGTCATACATTCAGTTACTAACTAACTGTTGTTTGAGTGACATGTGTATAGGTCCCTCTGAAATTCAAGGAAAAATATGACCATTGGAAGAGGGAGACGACCGTTGGTGTTGTTCTTATAAATAGGAGCTCATTTGAAAGAGATAAACATTTTTCTATGACTCTAGAGATTACATGCTGTTGAAGTGATTTCTAGAGAGAGACTCTCATTACATAGTGCGTACTGAACACCTTGTTCAGATTTGCTTCATGTGACTCTGAATGTTGCTGATTACATTCAAGGACTTTTAGGGATAAGAGGACAGAGGTGCTGACTACCTTGAAGTTGAGGGCTTCCTTACTGAGGAAGACAGAGTTTCTGACTACCTTGAAGTTGAGGTCTTTCGGGGATAGAAAGACAGAATCCGATCTTTATATCGAGGGCTTACCCTGGTGTGGGTAAGACAAAATTTCTTGAACAAATAAATCAAGGGATCTTTATCCATGGTTTTTGGATACCCTTCTCTTTGGGTTAAAAGATTTACTACTTGTTACTTGTTTTGTTACAAGTTTTCCACTTCATTTTATTTGTTGAGGAAAGTATAACTATCTTATACTTCCTTATACTTGTACTCTGATATTGTAAGATTCTATACACTTTAATGTAGAATCTTTGTTGATGTAAACTTTCATTAAGTTTCATTCTCGGGAACTATATTTCCGGATTCACTTTCTCAGAATCATATTTCCTGAATCAAGCGAGTGTGCAGAACTAGAGGTTTTGTGAATTACCTTATTTAACATTGTTAAACATAACCATCTTTAAAATTTCTAAAGGAATTTTTAATGTGTACAATTCACCCCCCTCTTGTATTTTGAGCATCATTAGATACTACATATAGTATCTATGTTATTTCTATCCTACATTTGGTATTATAGAGTATATCATACTCCATACCATCTTAACAATTGGTATCATAGGATTGGTTCATTCTGATTTAATCTCAGGATTATATTTAGAAGAGAATTTATCATATTCTTATTCTCAGAATCAGTTTTTTAGACTCATAATGTTCAAATTCATTTTTACTTAGAGATACTATTGTTATATTTTTTTCTTGCTGAGGAATATTTTCTTTGTTTACAAATTTTTTCTATTAACAAGTTTTTGTGGAAAGACTTTTCTTTAAGATGGAAGGAATCAATATTGGTTCCATAGACAATCTCAATCCAAAAAGACCACATATTTTTTATGGGAATGATTACGAATATTGGATAGATCACATGAATACTTTTATTATCAATACTGGAGTTGATAATTTTGTTATTCTTATTAGAGGATATAAAATCCTTGACAAGGAAGTAATTACCTTCACCAATCAAGAAAAGTATGAATATCAACTGAATTATAAGGTACACAATACATTGCTTTGTTTCATGACTAGAAATATATATAGCCAAATTTAATATTGTGAAGCAAAAAATTGTATTTGGAAGAAACATGAATTTACTCACTTTGGAATTTCTAAAGTTATTGAAACTAAAAGAGCCATGCTCAGAGCTGAAGATCATGGTTTCTTCTTTCCTTATAGAGAACCCATATGTATGGTGCAACAACGATTTATGACTATTGTGAATATTTTACAATATATGGGTGAGAAAGGATTATTTGATGAATCTCTTATTGATAAGATCATATACATCATGCCCAATGAGTGGGAATCCAAATGGACTACTATTGATGAGAACAAAAAGGTTACTCAGATTTCTCTTGATGAAATTTTTGGAACTCTTCTTCAATATGAGAATAGAATGAAGAGAGATGCTGATAATGTAAAGAAGAAAAATGGGAATGGAAGTGTTTCTTTTACTACAAATTCAAATCATACGAAAGCCAAGACTCATGGGAGAGTTACTAGATCCAAATATAATAAGGTTATTAACAAATCTGAATCTAGTGGAAGTGAATCTTCATAAAATGAGTTAAAAAATCTTGCTCGAAGGATGAACAAGATTTTTGGACAGAAGAACATTCAATCCAGATATAAGAAGAAGGAAAGAAAAGACAAGAAAGATTCAGAAGTCACATATTATGAATGTAAGAGATCTGGACATATAAGACCTGATTGTCCTATGATTAAGAGAAAAGAAATAAAGGAAAAGCATTATGAGGGAAAATAAATAATTAATACAAAGCTAAAGCAAAGAAAGTTTTGAAAGCTAATGACACCTGGAGTGCCAGTGGTGGTGACTCTTCAGATGAATCATCAGATTACGAATCTTCTGGATAGAAGAATTTTGGTCTAATAGACAGAATACCTATAGACAATCATTGTTTGATGGATAAGGTACACAATACTGAATCAATGACCAATGTTTCTTTAAATAAAAATTATAGTAATGATAAATATTATGAATCTTCGGATGAAAAATCTTCTTCTGATGAAGATAATACTTTACCTACCTAGGAATAAGTTTTTAGGTTTGCTATTCTCCTTGAGATTGAAAATTCAAAACTCATGAAAAAGATTTATAAAGAAGATTATAGGAATACTATTATTAGTAAGAAAATATCAAATATTTCTAAATATCTTGATAAGAAAATTGTTTATTTTGAAATTATTTCAAAAAATCTTGAGGAATTAAATTCTGAGAAGAATAAACTTTTTAAAGATCTAGAAAACGTAATTTATAATAAAAATGTTTTCAAGCCTAACTCTAGTTCCAAATAAAATGTTTTAGAAGACAAGAAATTAATTATAAAACTTAAATTTGAATTTTTTTCCTTGAGGAAGTGTTTTTCAAACTTTACCATAGGTAAATAAAATTTTAATAAAATATATTCTCAAATCCAACCTCTTAGGAATAGTTCTGGATTTGGTTGTACTAGTTCTAAACTGTTTTTTAGCAACAATTATTTTTTTCCTCAAAGTACTTTATTCTGCACTAAGTGTCAGTGTGGTGGATACTGGGCAAAAAATTATTCCTTAAACAAAACACAGTATTTTGGATTTCATAAAGCCTCTTTTTCTAAGAAAATGGGGGTACCTAAAATTTTGCTTTCTAAAATTTCCGGATCCAAGAAAGTTTGGATTATGAAAGTCTAACTCTTTTATTTTTAAGAAAATAAAGAGAGTACCAATAGCAATACTTAGAATATGGATAGTGGATGTTCCCGACATATGACTGGTAACAAATTTTTTTTGGAAAATATTATCCAGATGAAAGGAGGAAAAGTAACTTTTAGAGATAATGCTTAGGGAGAAATTATTGGTATAGGTAACATCGTTCATCTTGGAAAAACTTTGATTTCAAATGTTTTATTTTTTATGGGTCTTAAGAACAATCTCATTAGCATAATCCAATTATGTGATGAAGGTTACCTTGTGAATTTTAGGAATGATAAGTGCTTAGTACACAATTCCAAGGAAGATTTTATTCTTTCTTCCCATAGGAAAGAGAATATATACACACTAAACATAGAAGACCTTAGGGGCCAAGATATACCTTGCCTTAGTGTAATGGAAGATCATTCTTGGTTGTGGCATAGAAGGTTAGGTCACTATACCCTTAAGAACCTATGAAAAATTTCTAGGAAAAGATTAGTTAAGGATCTAACAGATCTTAGATTTGATTCTTCAAAAGTTTGTGATCCTTTTCAATATGGAAAGCAACATAAATCAAGTTTTAAATTAGTCAGTGATGTCTCAACTACTGATGCAATATAGTTAGTGCATATGGATCTCTTTGGTCCTACACAAACTGGAAGCATTGGAGGCATGTATTATGTATTTGTTTTAGTTGATGATTACACTAGATTTACATGGGTCTATTTTATAGAAAAGAAATCTGAATCCTTCTCATATTTTAAAAGTTATAGAGCCCAAGTTAAAAATGATAAAAAACTTCCATTGAAAACTATTCATAGTGATCATGGTGGATAATTTCAAAATTCTTATTTTGAAACTTTTTGTAGTATAAAAGGCATTACTCAAAATTTCTCAGCACCATGAACTCCTCAACAGAATGGTGTTGTTGAAAGAAGAAATATATTTTTTCAAGAGATAATAAGAACCATATTGAGTGAATATTCTGTAGCAAGACATTTTTGGGTTGAAGCTGTAAGTACTACTTGTTATACTATAAATTGAGTTTTAATTAGACCGTTTCTTAATAGAATACCTTATGAGTTATGGAATGGTAGAAAACCTAGACTTTCCTACTTCAATGTTTTTGGTTGCAAGGTTTTCATCCTGAATACTAATGATTATCTACACAAATTCGCACCAAAATATGATGAAAGAATTTTCTTAGGATACTCCAAAAATTCTAATGCTTATAGAGTTTTCAATAAAAACACTTGTACTGTTGAAGAGACAGTACATGTGAAATTTGATGAAACTGATCCCTTTCTTTTTAAACGACCCCAACCTACATCCTCAAAGGTGTTTTCGAAAAATGATTATCAACCTTTGTTAGAAGATCCTTCTGATAAGGAAAATTCCCAAGAAAATATTTCTGAAGCATTTAGCCCCTAATATTTCCTACCCTATGTTGATGAACAGGTTTTACAGAACCCAAATCAGTTGTTTCTAAAGAATCATCCTAGTGATAGAATCATTGAGGATGTAAATCAAGATGTAAGGAATATAAGTTTCTTAAGAAATGAAGTAGAACATCTAGCATTCCTTTCCCAATTAGAACCAAAAAGCACTGATGAAGTTTTAGGTGATGATGATTGGATAAAATCCATGCAAGATGAGCTAAATAAATTTGAAAGGAATAATGTCTGGACCTTTGTTGAAAGACCTAAGGAAACTTCTGTTATTAGAGTAAAACGGGTCTTTAGAAATAAGTGTGATGAAAATGTAATAATAGTTATAAATAAAGCTATATTAGTTGATAAAGTCTATAATCATCAAGAAGGAATAGACTATGAAGAAACATATGCTCCAGTAGCTATACTTGAATCTATTCGCATTTTACTTTCCTTTGCAGCATTTTTCAATTTCAAAACGTTTTCAAATGGATGTGAAATGTGATTTCCTTAATGGTTATGTTCAAGAGGAAGTTTTTGTTGAATAATCTCATGGTTTTGAAGATAAAAAACATCCTGATCACGTTTTTAGACTTACCAAATCTTTGTATGGACTTAAGCAAGCCCCTCGAGCCTGGTATGATAGACTTACATGATTTTTTATTCAAAATAATTATGTTAAGGGAAATGTAGATCCAATGATTTTTATAATGAAAGGAAAGAAAAATGTTTTGATTATTCAAATCTATGTTCATGACTTTATATTTGGTTCAACTAAACAATCTTTAACTGATTCCTTTGTGGATCTAATGAAATCTGAGTTTGAAATGAGTATGATGGGTGAGTTAACATTTTTCCTTGGTTTTCAAATTTCTGAAAAACTAGAAGGAATATATATATCCCAACATAATTATATTAAATATCTTCTTAAAAAGTATGTATATGACAACACTATGATTATAAGCACTCATATTGGTACCTCAAATACACTTGATCTTGATGAAGCTGGGAAACCAGTAGATCAAACATCTTTTAGAGGTATGATAGGCAGTTTAATTTACATGAAAGCTAGTCGTCTAGACTTAATGTTTTTAGTATGATTATGTGCAATATATCAATCCAATCCTAAGGAATCTCATTTAAAGTTAGTGAAATGAATATTTCGCTACTTAAAGGGAACCATGGATTTAGGACTCTTTTATAATTCTAGAAATGATTTTGTTTTGAAAAGTTTTCCAGATGTTGAATTTGGATGTTATAGAATAGATAGAATAAGTACATTCAGAACTTCTCATTTCTTAGGAGATTCATTAGTTTCTTGGTCATGCAAGAAGCAACACTCAGTAGCACTTTCCAATGCTGAAGCTAAAAATGTAGTAGCTGGAAGTTGTTGTGCTCAAGTGTTGTGGATGCAACACACACTCACAGACTATGGTATGAGTTTTACCAAAACACAAATTTTGTGTGATAATATTAGTGCCATTTACCTTAGTAAAAACCCTGCACATCACTTCAGTGACAAATACATAGATATTAGGAATCACTTTCCTAGGGATCACACTCAAAAAGGAGATATCATTCTTCAATTTATCGTAATGGAAGATCAACTTTCTGATATTTTTACAAAATATTTACCCTCTGATAGATTTTAATACATTAAACAGAAGTTAAGAATGATAACAATAAGGTAATACTACTTGTTAACATCCAGTTGAACCAATCTCCTTATAGTAATAAACTCCTTTTCATAGGGGGAGTACATTTGCTTTTAAGTTTTCAATTTTTTTTTCATAATGAAGTTCTCAAAAATTTTCATAATGAAGTTTTCAAAAATTTTCATAATGAAGATTTCAAAATGTTTCGTAATGAAGTTTTCCAAACAAAATTTAATGAAGTTTTCAAAATTTTTTATAATAAAGTTTTCAAATTTTTCAAAATGAATTTTTCAAAAATTTTCGTAACGAAGTTTTCAAAAATTTCATAATGAAGTTTTCAAAATTTTTCGTAATGAAGTTTTTTTTAAAAAAAAATTTGTAATGAAGTTTTTAAAATTTTTCATAATAGAGCTTTTCAAATTTTCCGTTTTAGATTTTTTTGAATTCTTCATAATGAAGTTTTTCAAAATTCTTCATAATGAGGATTTGCTAAGTTTTTTTTTCGTAATGGAAATTTTCATAGTCATATTTTTTCTTAGTCAAGTTTTCTTCATAATCTAAAGTTCATCAAGAAATAATTTTCCTCGATATGAATAATTTTCCTGAAAATATGAAAGGTAGGTTTTTTTTCTTAATTTTTCGTAGTCATAATTTACTTGCTGGTATTTTCTTTTTTGTTTTTAAATTTTTTGGATTCTAGTTTCCTTAAATCCGATTATTTTACTTTAAAAACCTCAAAAGATTGGATCCTACCAAATTTTACTTGTGGCTATCATTTCAACCGTATGATTTGATCAGGAATATTTTCAACCATTGGATTGTCTTTGGAAGTTCAACCGTCGCTTCCAACACCTATATAAAGGACCCCCGAAGGGTTGTCCCACATCGGATTTCAAGATTTTGCGTGCTAAAGATCTTTCCCCCTTTCAAAATATCGTTATGAACTTCTCAAATCTTGCTCAAATCCAAAGTTCTGTTGAAGTTTCTTCTCAAGAGATGTCAACTGTCAATCCGATTTCGGAGTGGCATATTTACAGAGAGAGGTTGGTGCATCTGAATTTCTTCAACAAGTATGATTCTATAATCTTGAAGAATATCAAACTCAATGGATGGGAGAGTGTTTGTATATCAAAGATAGGGGATCAAGATTCAATGTATCAGGATCTGCTTATTGATTTCTATGAATCAGTTAGTTTCTTTAAAGAAGAAGGTAGAGAGAAGTTTTCCTTTAAAAGATATGGTAATACCTATGCTCTATCATATACAAAGGTAGCCAGTTTGGTTGGAGTTCTATTTGAGGGGGAAGCTGAGTTCTGTTCTCATAAATTTCCAGATGTACAAGGAAGTTTTGTCAAAGTGAAAGCTATGGAGTGTCTTGGACTTTCAGATGTCAATACTACAAAGATTGATCATTTTTATACAAATAACTGGATCCTTGAATTATTGGTTCAGGGTTTTATCATTCTGAGAAAGGGTGACAAGGACACGTTGAAGAAGAGTGACATGTACTTTTTGGACTTCTTGGTAAACCAAAGGAAGATTAACTTAATGAATCATGTTCTCATTACGATTGAGAATATTAATAATGGGAACTTGAAAGCTCAGATAATCATGTATCCAACCATCCTCTCTAAACTAATTGTTCGGTGCCTTGAGTCTTTTAAGATTCCTTACCGTTCAAATACGAGGAAATGCAAAGTCATGCTGATTAGTGATGATACCCTAAAAAGAATGAATGTTGGTTTTTCTAAGGAGTTAGGATAATTATATGACTTACCGGTGTAAGAGTAAGAAGCTATTCTGAAGGAACAGGAAGTTCCTGAACCATCAAAAAAAAAGGGGAAAGAAAAGGAAGTAGTCGTTGAAGTTAAAACCCCAGAGGCTAATGAAATCCAATACACACCTCCAAATCCAAAGAAGCAAAAATCCTATCCGGATGAAGTTGTTTCCAAGTGGAGGGAAGATAAAAAAAACAGGAAAGCAGGGGAGCCAAGTTTTGGTTTGGATCCTGCAGAAGCTAAGGCTTTGAAAGATAAGACAACAGATGAGCTTGAGAATAATGCTAAGGAAAATAAGTTAAAGAAAAAGATGTCTAAAACCGAGATTGTGCAATCCCTTCTGAGGGATACTGAAATAGAATCTGAGAATATTCTGATACCAAGATCCTTCCTGGTAGAACCCTTACCTGACACTCTGCATAAGAAGTTCATGACTCCAGAAAAATCCCAAGAGTAGGTTTTTGAACAGAAAGAAGCTATGGAAGAAGTGAAAGAAGAAGAAATTAGTAGTGATAACATAAAATATTTGATAAATCAAGTTGAATATTTTCATGAAAAGGAAAGTGCATCTGAGAAAATTTCAATCCGGACTTCTCAAGACGGATCTTCAAAGATTGCTACTCCTGGGTTAGATGAGAAAGCTGAAGATGAAGTGAATAAGCTCTCTTAGGAAGAAATTTATAATCAAAATTTCATTCATCCTGAAGATGTTGAGGCAGGAGCTGAGAAGGAGAAGATAGATGAAGATAGAATTGTTCAACTATCTGATAGTGAACATGAGTCTCCAGATAAGGAAGCTGTTCTGAGAAACGATAAGGGTAAACAGGTGGTTGTGGATACAAATATGAAATAAATTTTAAGGAAGAAGAAAGATTCTAGATCTTCTAAGAGGAAGCTTGTCGAGCTAGAGAAAGAGCCCTCACCAAGCAATGTCTTAGATTCGAAATCATCATCCCGATGACATGATTTTGTCATTCAATCATTGCAGAAGCTTGTTGACACCATTCCAATGTTTCCAAGCATTGAATCGAGATGTCAGATGCTCTAACACAACTTGAATCAAAAATCATATTCAGTATCCATGGTGATGGATAAGTGTGTAAATATTGAAGATTATTTCAAGAATTTCCTCATAAACTACGATGCCCACAAAAAATCTTGTAAGAAAGTGGTTAGATGGTCAAATAAAATAGTTGAATATTTGAGAGATCTTGATGAGTTTCAACATGATGTTAAGGAAGATTTTGATAATGAAGATAGTAAAATCAAGGATCTCATGACTAGATTTGAGGAAAAGCTAACCCTTGAGCAGAATACTTGGATTCAAGAGGTAAATGATCTGAATGGGAAGCTTTATTATGTTGCCAAAAGTTGGAAGAGGGAAAGAGATCTTCAGATCGAGATCGATGAAAATCTAGTCAAATAAGATGAACTAATGAAGGTTCTGGTAGAAGCTCTCAAGACTCAGGAAGAAAAGATCAATGCTTTAGAGAAGAAATCAGAGGATCTGGATCAACTCCTAAAGCAAGTAGAGGATGATCACAAGGACCTCAAAAATCTGAAAAAATAGTGAATAAATTGATACCCAAGGAGAAGGAAGGAAAATATATCCATTCTGATCTTTTGTTGTATTTTTCTTTCCTTGTACAAATTCTTCCTATCTTAATGGAATTTTGGTTTCTTGTTTTTGTTTGGATGCATTGTACTAATATTTTAGGTACTATAATTTATTTTCCATTCCCTCAAATTATTTCTGAAAATCAAAAAGGAGAAGAAAGGAAAAAGAATACTCAGAAAAGATTAAAAATCCCTAAGTAAGGGGGAGTTTATCTAAGGGGGAGTTTTCATTACAAAGATTTCCGTACTCAAGATAATGGAAAATCTCATTCCGGAAATCTAGAATATGATCCTTAGAGTTCCAAAGCCTAAGGGGGGGTTATTCATATTCATCATTGACCATGTGTAAAGGGAGATAAGTTTTATTTCAAAGTTTAGAAAAATATTGTCTAAGTCCTTTTATTCTTTTTCGTAAGGATGTTTGTGCTTTCCAAAAAGGGGGAGATTGTTGAGTCAAAAAGATTTTACTTAGGACTTTTCCATTTCATCATACATGGGGGATATTATTGAGTAAATAAGGTTTCCTTATGACTTTACCATTTTTTTTTGTTTTGAAAATCACAAACACCTTATCTCAAGGTAAATTTCATTTTACCCTGTGTTTTACTTCTATAAGGAAAATTTTCCTTCCACAAGGAAATTTTTCCTTACCATGTTTGTCATTTTCCATCATCTTGTCTAAGTATAAAATTTGGTTTCATATCTAAAACCTCAGAATCATATAATACTTAGATAAAGAGCATTATGTTTTCAGACTCCGAACTCTTCTGAGTTCGGACTTCGAGTTCTATGAATTCAGACTCCTAAATCTTCTGAGTTATGACTCCAAGTTCTCTGAATGCAGACTCTGAACCCTTCTAAGTTCTGATTCCGAGTTTTATAAATTCAGACTCTGAACTCTTCTGAGTTCTAAATCTGAGTTCTCTGAATTCAGTCTATGAACTATTCTAAGTTCAGACTCAGAATTATAAGGTATTCAGACTCCAAAATTTCTAAGTTCAGACTCTGAATTCTCATAAACACTAACTCCAAACTCTTCTGAGTTAAGACTCTGAATTATAATGAATTCAGACTCCGAACATTGTAAGTTCAGACTCCGAATTCTCATGAACTCTGACTCCAAACTTTTTAAGTTCAGGTTATGAATTATTGTGAATCCAGATTCCTAATTTCCTTGAAATTCTGACTCCAAAATTCTATAGAGATCAAGTTCCAAATTCCTTAGAAAACAGAATCCAAATATCCTTGTATTATAGACTCTGAATTCATTTTTGGGTAGACTCCGAACATTTATTTTCTTACACTCTGAATAATTGATTTTGGTTATGTAACCATATTTTTTCTTACACTTGTTTTTGTTATAAAACTATGTCTCACATTCAGTTACTAACTAACCATTGTTTGAGTGACACATGTATAGGTCCCTCTGAAATTCAAGGAAAAATATGACCATTGGAAGAGGGAGATGACCGTTGGTGCTGCGCCTATAAATAGGAGCTCATTTGAAAGAGCTCATCACTGTTCAATGACTCTAGAGATTACATGATGTTGAAGTGATTTCTAGAGAGATACTCTCATTTCTTAGTGTGTACTGAACACCTTGTTCATATTTGCTTTATGTGACTTTAAATGTTGCTGATTACATTTGAGGACTTCCAGGGATAGGAAGACAGAGGTGCCGACTACCTTGAAGTTGAGGGATTCCTTCCTGAGGAAGACATAGGTTTCAACTACCTTGAAGTTGAGGGATTGCAGGGATAGAAATATGGACTCAAATCTTCGTATCGAGGGCTTACCCTGGTGTGGGTATGAATTTTTTTTTTGAAATTATAAATCAAGGGATCTTTATCCAAAGTTGTTGGATACCCTTCTCTTTAGGTTAAAAGATTTACTACTTGTTACTTGTTTTGTTACAAGTTTTCTACTGCATTTTATTTGTTGAGTAAATTATAACTATCTTATACTTCCTTATACTTGTACTCTGATATTGTAAGATTCTATACACTTTAAGGTAGAATCTTTATTGTTTTAAACTTTCATTAAGTTTCATTCTCTGGAACCATATTTCTGGATTCACTTTCTCAGAATCATATTTCTGAAATCAAGAAAGTGTGTAGAACTATAGGTTTTGTGAATTACCTTGTTTAACGTTGCTAAACATAACCACCATTAAAAGTTATTAAGGTATTTTTAAATCATACAATTCACCCCCTCTTGTATTTTGATCATCATTAGATACTACATATAGTATCTATATTATTTTGATCCTACATTTGGTATTATAGAGTATATCATACTCCATACCATCTTAACATAGTGTGGTTGTGAGCTATAGTATATTCCATACTTTTGGTGTTTCTATATGTTACTCTACCCTTTCAGTTAGGGTAACTGACACCTAAAGGATTATGATACCTGGGAGGTGTTTTCCCCAACATTCTAGTGGGAGGATGGATGGATGACTACCTGTTTTCCCCCCACACTCTTCTCTTGGTAGATACTTGTTATAGTATGAACAATAGTTAGTTTTCCCCATATATGTGTGTAGATGGATGTAATGTCTTCTGGTTATTCACATACATATATTATAGATATATTTTCCTATTGACTACTATTGGTGCAATGTGTATAGGATGTGATGGCTTGAGGATCCTTACTCGGTGTATGGGTTGTAATAGCTTGAGGTATAATGCCCAATATATGATACAAGTTATGCAAGATGTGTTGGATCCTGGAAAATACATGTTTACTTTGGTTACATGGATGTAGTGGTTGTGTTGCACGAGGTGCATGTTGTGGTGCTACGCTCAGGTTTCTACATGCAATCCTTTTGGGAGAGAGATTATTAGGGCGTGCAATATTGGGGAAAAGCGACAAACTAGTGGAGAGGTGGTAACATGGTAACCTTGATATTATTTATTATATTATATAATCTTGTATGTGATAATTGGTGAGATTATCCATGGTGAGGCTGGGAACATAGTGTACCTATTTAGGTGATGAGTTAGTTTCACTTGTTGTTCACTGCACTTTAACATGCTTTCTTTACTTTTTCATGAGAGGCTCTAGGGAGGATACTACTGAGTACACTGTTATACTCACCCTATGTATATATAAACTATATTTCAAGTCACTTGGAGCAAGTTGGAGATCAGGCTGGTTACTACTACCTTGGGGTTGCATGAGTTGTTCGGTATTCATGGTCACTTCCGTTTTACTTTCTTTTGGTACTTGTAGTTTACCCTTTCATTTTAGTTGTTCTTTCATGGCATTACATATGTATAATTGGGATTTATTTTATATTTCATTATGAGTTGGATTTTTTTGGTGTCTGTCTTATCTATCTCTTCTTATTGTGTTCTCTTAGAGAGTAATGTCCTCCATTTGTCTGTTCATTATACCCTCAGTGCTAGTTGCCAACCTGGGGACAACTGGAGGGGGACTTAGGGGTGAATATATCCCTCCTCACATTTATTTCCTAGGAGGGGTACGCTTTTTGGGGAGGGGTCGAACATTGGTACTCAGAGTGCCTACCATAAGCTAAGTAGGGCTTTCCTGATTAGGCTATAACAGACACAATGAGTAACCTATTGTGGAACATTGAGTCATGGACATTGAGTCACATGGGCTGGAATGTGTTATGGGGTAGATTAGGTAGACACTATATTTCAGTTCATAAAGAGCATGGTCCCTTATGGATCAAAATTTTGTGAACCATCTGGTTCAACCATTTAGAGGGTAATTTGAAATGGATGTGAAATATAAATGGAAAATGGAAAGGATGAACATAGAATTGACCTAGACCCAACCTTTGAGTGGGAAAGAGGAAGTGTCTCTAGTGATATTCGGGACCATTATTTTTATAGAGTCCTATATTTAGGAGTAAGATATGTGTTATGACCTAGTTATAAGAAGTTTTTGACCTTCCCTATGATTTTAGCTATGAATTTTGATATCGTTCTTTTCTATGGTATGCGTTTGGAATTATAGAGGTATTCCACCATGAAGAACTCCAATCATACACCAGGAGGGTGGCGATGAACCTGCTCTAGAGGTGTTGGGACATGGGATACTAGTGGATCCTCATTTACTGTCACTTCCAACACTATTTTTTTTTCAGATATAGGTTATGAGGCATAGTTCCATGAGGGATTTTATCACTTCATACAGACTTTTCAAGGAGCACCACAACCTGCCTTGTCTATGGTTTAGATGATGCATGTGTTCCAACAGCAAAATCCTCCCATTTTTTTAGTGGATGATAGAACAAATGATAGTGATATATTTCTTGAGACGATGATATTGATCATTGAGTATATAGAGAAACGTCTTGAGAGGGTAGTGACACTTGTGATTTATATGCTTTAAGGAGTAGAAAAGCGTAGGTGGGATGTTCTGAACCAGGCTGACAGGAAACAAGAGATGGTTTGGGATGATTTCTAGAGTAGGTTTTATAAATAATTTTACCCCAATACTCCGAGGGAAGAGTGGTCTAGTGAGTTCATGTGTCAGGAGTAGGAAACTATAAAGGTTATGGAGTACTTGGCATGCTTTAAAAAGTTTCAACATTTTTCACTGATGTACCTTACTAATGAGTTATCAAAGGACATGCGCTTTGAGGAATGTATCCAACATGGCGTTTGATATCAGGTCAACGTGTATAGATTGAACTCTATTAATAAAATTTAGAATTAGGTGCTGGATAAAGAGCAGAACCAGAGGAAAGATGGGATCTTAGAGAAGAGTAGTGTAACATCTCGACCCAGTGGTTCAACATCTTCAAGTAGGAAGCATTGTTTTTAGGATTCCCATGAGATGTGTACTAGTCAGGCTATGTGTATTGGTAGCTTGGTTTTCTAACATCAATATGGTAAATGAGGCCACATGAATAATTATTGTGACTATGGCCTAGCCAAGTGACAAGATTTCAGAAAGATAAGCCATGTGAAATATTTATGTAGGAACTTCCCTCCAAAAGTGAGTGGTAGGGATTCATCTTTAACACTAGGTCCATGAGAAGGTTTCAAAGCTCTGCATTAGGAAATAATCTGGAGTAGTACTAGTCGATCAGTCTGAGGTGGTGGTGGTCATGACCAAGGAATACAAACACCAATTAAACCAAGAGAAGAGAGTGTTCCTAATCCGGGTGGTGAGTTAAAGGACCGGTTTGAGATACATCTAACACCGGGGGGGGGGGGGGAATCCATGTTGGTGGATTTTTAATCCAAATGTGATTTTATCCCTTTACCTCTTTGACCTGTTAGGATATCAATTATTTTATTATATTCTCCCTATCGCATGAAATAATATTAAAGTAGTAATGACAAGAACATGATGTTTTTATAAGGTTCACTATTAAATAAGAGTATCTATTCCTTGGAATGGTTGGAAATAATCTTGACCACACAATCCACTAGAAAACAACACTTTTGTGTGGATTACAATGAGTAGGATATGACCATACACTCATGATCTATGTAAACAATCCGATAGTTCATGTTTTATAGTTCTTGGATGGATCTTTATACTGTATCCCAAGGCATACATCTTCTTATTGATAAGGGTTTGTAACACCATGAAATTCCTCCACCTGTTGATTCTTGTATAATGTCACAGTTCTACTTTGTTCTTACACTCTTTACTTGTTACTTTCTTAGTAGAATGCAAGTAACTCTTCTTACCCCTTTCCAAAAAAAAATAAAATCTTCAAAATATTCTACTTCAACCAGTCACAATAATATGAATGTGGTAAACTAATGAACTAAATTCTCTCTAAACTAAATGATAATCAACTGATATCAATTTTTCCAGTAACTTCCTCTTCTCCCTATGATCTATGACACAAAAATATATGCATTAGTATATTGATGTGTCTTGATTTCTCTTTCTTCTTTAGTGAGAAACCAACTGTATTGAATCACCTTCTTCTAATCTATCTAGAATCACAATACTCCTTTATGATTATCAAAATAATAATGATTAGCTCAGCATTGCATCATCACAATTGGTATGACCAGAATAACAGAGTATATATTTCCCCCCTCTTCTTCTTCTTTTACACACAATAATTGTAATGACCTGAAAAATGCACTTCTTTTATTTATGGATATCTTTTCTCCTAATAAATTTTTATTATATTTTACAATAAAAGCACATAAAATTACTTTGGAACCAAATTGTAGTTTTCAAAAATAGTATAATTATTATATCAAATTAAAGTATATAGAATAATGATTATTTTAATTAAATAGTATAATTAAAAACACCTATTTTTAAATTTAAATGATAAAATAATTTTAATTTTTTATGTTATAAATTTCACTATGCAATTTCACTATTCATTTTCTATCCGCTATTATTTCTAATAACTAAGGATTTTCATATTTAAAAGTCAATTTCTCATACTTAGATAATTATTATGGTCAAATAAACATCATTTTTTAATTCCAAATTTCAAAATTAACCTAGGATGAATTTTTAGAAATTTTCTATGAAGTTTCAATTTGATGAATAGTATTTGATGAATAGTGTTTTTTATGAATAGTATAAGAATATTTTATTATTAAATAAATTTTTTGTGAAATGATTTTAAAAAAATGGTCTACTACAGTTGTGTTCAATATGAAATTTAGAGTCCAATAAGATCTACTTAATTTTTAGTGAATAGTAAAGTATGAATAGTAACATACCTGTATGAATAGTAATGAATAGTAATAAATAGTAATGAATAGTAATGAATATTAAATCACCCAAAAAAATAGAAACTTCACCCATGAATGTATAAATACATTTTAGACACCTTAAAAGTGAAAAAAATGATTATAGTTTAGGTTTTGGTATTTTTGTTTGTCATAAATATTTTATTTACAATTTTATAATTAATTTAATAATTTAAAATGGAAATATATTTTCATAAAATGTAATAATAAATTTTTACTTTATTTTATTATGGTTATATGATAATTTTATGAGACCTTGATTACTTTTTTAAGGTGTTACAAAATGAGTTATAGTTTTAAAGTTGTATTTTTGAAATAAATAATGATTTTATTTAAAAATTAAATTCAAAATTTTTAGAAAATTATTTTCATAAAATTTAGTTCATTTTTGAATTTACAGAATTGATATTAGGTTAGGGTGATTTTTTGGGTTTTTTCTAAAACAATTGAATTTTCGGTGAATAATAAAAATATAGTTTTGAGTTTCAGGTGTTTAATGACACCATTAATGATGTAATAATGATGTAAGATTTCTGGTTGACTTATGAATAGTGATATATTCCATGAGGTGTCCCAAGTGGCCAATAAAATGGGAAAATACCATGGTAAAGCCATGGTTTTGCAAATATCACCGATGAGGTGTCCCTCAGAAATTAATAATTTATTCCCTCACTTTTCTTATAAATACCAAGACATTCCCTAATTATTTTCATTCCAAAATCATTCTCAACAAATATGTGGTATTTATACCTCCCAAGGTGTCCTCCCAAGGTTCCCTTAAGCCTCCCAAGGTCCCAACCTTCAAGATTTCAAAGTTACTCTTCTAGGTAGGAGAACCTTTCACCCTCCTCTATTAAGTCACAAATTCAATTATGTTATGTCTTATTGTTCCATTTTATTATGAGGGGGCTTGTTCTTATATATCATTACTATTTTCCATTTCATTTCCAAATTATGAGAGACCATTTCCTCTCTCATCAATTTA
Organism: Viscum album; assembly: GCA_963277665.1. Classification (NCBI taxonomy): domain Eukaryota; kingdom Viridiplantae; phylum Streptophyta; class Magnoliopsida; order Santalales; family Viscaceae; genus Viscum; species Viscum album. Next base: position 654,917,227 of record OY728159.1, read on the forward strand.
TTTTCTGAATTTTTATGTGACTTCATTAGGCTGCCGAATTTTCGTAAAAGAAATCATGCTTTCTCTTTCCTGGAAAGTTTCCTTTTCATGTGGTTTGTCATTCAATTGTCCACACCATGATCTTATTTATTTTTATTATTTAACTCTACTATAAAATTATTCATTTATTTATGGTATAACCTTTTCACTTCTCTTTATATTATTTTCTAAAACCATGTTATATAGCTGTTATGCTGTAGAAATTTCATCTCAAAATGTTTCTCTCTTTTTCTCAAGGAATTCTCTTGTTTTATTTATGTGAATACCCAAACCTATTTCGTTTCTATGGGTGTTAATAGATACAAAAATGATATATTTTATTTTGGAATTGACATACATGTATCCCTCACTCCATTTCCATGGGTTATAAATGACATAACAATATTATTTTTAAGCACTTTTGAAACGTCATAATTTTGAAGTGAAACCCATTTCTTTTAGACTCTTTGGGTTATTAATGAAATGTTTGATTATGATATTTGTGGACAACATGAAAATAAGTACATATTAAGGGTGATCCCTGATATCGCTCCAATGCATTGGGTAAAGAATTAATCTCTAGAGATGACAAGTTTCACAATTCCTTGGTGAATAACCATGGTAATATTTATATCACCTCAAGGATAATCCGTGGTGATATGTTCATGAATGTATAAATGAAATGTTGTAGCCACATATTCAAGTTATGATTCATGTTATTATTATTATTATATTCCTATTATTCCATTCCTCATGCCTTTATGACTTTTATCATGTTCTTATTAATATTGCTCAAGATCACATGTCAACTGTTTCACATGTTTTCCTTGCTCAACCTTTCCTTTGATGTATGTCTCTAAGTTATGAGATGCAGTAATTTTACTTAGTATGAAACTATTATGAAGCCTTAAAAGTGTTTTAGAATGATGTTTTATGTGGTTTTCATGTATTATGTTCCTAATTTACAACACACTAAACCACAATGATCTTCCGATATGTTAAATTCGTATTATGTAAAGAAAAGTTATGTAATAAAAAAGGTGGGATTCCATAATTGGTATCAGATTATGGTTTAGTTATTTGTGTAAATTAGGATATAAAAATTTTAGGAATAACCCTATAGAAAATTTTAAATATAGGAAAACTTCCAAGTATTTTGGTGAGTATTGAGTAAGTTGTTTATCAATCAAATACATCCTTGTCTGGCTATTAGCAGGTAGAGGCGGTTCTGGCACTGAGGTACCTAGGAGTGAAAACTCTGACAAGGAGTTTTGGGCTTAAACCGGGGTATCCTAGTACACAACAATGGGCCTTACTTCACTCTTGGCTACGACACTCCCAGGGGTTATGTTTGGTTAATCATAAGCTTTTTATGAATCATTATGAAGGACTTATAGAAAATTAAATTGTTATTAAAGAATAAGATTTGTTTTAAGTAAGATTTTTAATACATTAAATTACTTTATAATTATAAGATTCATAATAGTAAAAAAAATTAATAATAAAAAATTGCGAGGATGCAATTTCTTTAAGGGGCTAAGAATGTAACGACCCAAAAAATGTACTTCTTTTATTTATGGATCTCTTTTCTCCTAATAAATTTTTATTATGTTTTACAATAAAAGCACATAAAATTAATTTGGAACCAAATTGTAGTTTTCAAATATAATATAATTATTATAACAAATTATGATATATGGAGTAATGATTATTTTAATTAAATAATATGATTAAAAACACCTATTTGTAAATTTAAATGATAAAATAATTTTTATTTTTTTATGTTATAAATTTCACTATGAAATTTCACTATTCATTTTCTGTATGCTATTATTTTTAATAACTAGGGATTTTCATATTTAAAAGTCAAATTTCTAATACATAGATTATTATTATGGTTAAAAGACATCATTTTTGAATTTAAAATGTCAAAATTAACCTAGGATGAATTTCTGAAAATTTTCTATGAAGTTTCAATTTGATGAATAGTATTTGATGAATAATGTTTTTTTTATGAATAGTATAAGAATATTTTATTATTAAATAACTTTTTTGTGAAATGATTTTCAAAAAATGGTCTTCTATAGTTGTGTTCATTAGGAAATTTAGAGTCTAATAAGATAAAGTTAAATTTTATTGAATAGTAAAGTATGAATAGTAACATACTTGTATGAATAGTAATGAATAGTAATAAATAGTAAAAATTATAGAAAAAATAGAAACTTCACCCATGAATATATAAATACATTTTAGACATCTTAAAAGTGAAAAAACGTTTATAGTTTATGTTTTGGTATTTTTGTATGTCAAAAATATTTTATTTACAATTTAATAATTTAAAATGGAAATATATTTTCATAAAATGTAATCATCAATTGTTACTTTATTGTAATATGGTTATACGATAATTTCATGAGACCTTGATTACTTTTTTAAGGTGTTACAAAATGAGTTATAGTTTTAAAGTTGTATTTTTGGGATAAAAAATTATTTTATTTAAAAATTAAATTAAACATGTTTATAAAATTATTTTCATAAACTGGAGTTCATTTTTGAATTAAGATCATTGATATTTGGTTAGGTTTAATTTTTCTAGTTTTCTGAAACAGTTGAATTTTCGGTGAATTGTAAAAATACAGTTTTGAGTTTCAGGTGTTTAATGACACCATTAATGATGTAATAATGATTTAAGCATTCTGGCGGACTTATGAATAGTGATATATTCTATGAGGTGTCCCAAGTGGCCAATACCATGGGAAGATACCATGGTAAAGCCCATGGGTTAGCAAATACCACCGATGAGGTGTCCCTAAGAAATTAATAATTTATTCCCTCACTTTCCCTATAAATACCAAGCCATTCCCTCAGTATTTTCATTCCAAAATCCTCCTCAACGAAGCTATGGTCTTTATACCTCCCAAGGAGTCTTACTGAGGTTCCCTCAAGCCTCCCAAGGTCTTGAACTTTAAGCTTTCTAAGTTACTCTTCAAGGTAAGGGAACCTTTCACCCTCTTCTTTTAAGTCATGACTTCCTTTATGTTATGTCTTATAGTTCCATTTTATTATGAGGGGGATTTTTCTTCTATATATTTACTATTTTCCATTTCATTTCCAAATGATGAGACACCCTTTCCTCTCTCATCAATTTATTTTCTGAATTTTTATGTGACACCATTAGGCTGCTGAATTTTCGTAAAATGAATCAGGCTTTCTCTTTCCTTGCAAGATTCCTTTTCATATGGTGTGTCATTCAATTATCCACACCATGATCTTATTTATTTTTACTCCATACCTTTACTGTAAAATTATTCATTTATTGGTGGTATACCCTTTTCCCCTCTCTTTATATTATTTTCTAAAACCATGTTATATAGTCGTTATGCTGCAGAAATTTCGTCTCAAAATTTCTCTCTTTTTCTCAAGGAATTCTCTTGTTTTATTTATGTGAATACCCAGACCAATTTTATTTCAATGGGTGTTCATAGATATGAAAAAATTATATATTTGATTCTAGAATTGACATAAATGTAACCCTCTCTCCCTTTCCATGGGTTATAAATGACATAACGATATTATTTTTAAGCACTTTTAAAACGTCACGATTTTAAAGTGAAACCCATTTCTTTTACTCTCTTTGGTTTATTGAAGAAATTTTGATTATGATCTATGTAGATCACATGAAAATAAATACATATTAAGGGTGTTCCCTAATATCTCTCCAATGCATTGGGTAAAGAATTAATCTCTCGAGATGACAAGTTTCACGATACCTTTGTGGATAACCTTGGTAATTTTTATGACACCTTGGGGATAAACCTTGGTGATATGTTCATGAATGTCTAAATGAAATGTTGTAGCCACATATTCAAGTTATTATCCATGTTATTTTTATTATGATATTCCTATTTTTCCATTTCTCATTCCTTTATGACTTTTATCATATTCTTATCAATATTGCTCAAGATCACATGTCAACTATTTCACTTATTTTCCTTACTAAGCCTTCTTCTCACCCTTTCATTTGATGTATGTCTCTAGGTTATGAGATACAGTAATTGTACTTAGGATTAACCTATGATGAATCCTTAAAAGTGTATTAGAAGGATGTTTTATGTTGTTTTCATGTATTATGTTCCTAATTTCCAAGACACTAAACCAAAAAGATCTTCCAATATGTTAAATTTGTATTATGTAAAGAAAAGTTATGTAATAAAAAGGCAGGATGACATAATAATATAGAATAGTAAAATGGAATCTAATTCTCCTTATTTGATACTCAATACCAACACATGAATGTATTTTTTTACTTATCTTCTTCCTGGAGAAAATATGAACTTAGGTGAACATCAGATTCTTCATCACAAAAAAAAACTGTGTGTACTTGTTCTTCTCTATCAATTTTATATCAAAAAAGTACACACACAGCTTTAATTTGAAGAACACAATGAAGGTATTTTATCGAAGCACTAGTTCACAGAACTGTTCTTCGAGAATCACTATATGAGTTTGAATTTAACATGTGTCAGGTGTCCTTGGATCATATTCTTCACAAGTCATGAAGAGGGTGTAAAAACCTATCACGTGTATGTGATATTTCTCCTTCAAGAACTTTAATTTACCATCCAAAAACTAAGTTAATGCTCTTTTAATTCTCTGTTCACTTAAACCATATTTTCCAAAATGTAGTTCATGAAGCTCCCTTGGGAAGTTCACAACCTTCATGAAGAATAATGCCTTCCTGGAACTAATTACTTCATGAATCTCACTTGATCAACATGGAATATCAAACCACTGTGAAGTACCTATTAATTAGAAGAATTTGAATCATTCAATAATTTAGAAGCCTTTTCATGATGCTTGAGCTCGCATAGAAATCCGGATTTATGAAGATCCTATATCTCCATAAAATTAGAGAAATTTTAGATTTTCTATAAATTTTCAGTATTAAAATAAGTTGGTATTGCCTCATATTTATAGGCTCTCCTGTTCGCGATACTTCACTAGATACAACACATTTTTCGGATCACTCAAAAATATCTTGGTGGCGCTCCTCCATTGACGATGCTCCTTTTTTATTTTTCAATGTCGTAGAGCTCACCGTCAAACCATAACATGCTTATGATGATCCACTTATGATAATTAGGGAGATTACTATCACCGTTTTCAATGCTCCACATCTATTCATAGTTACTCTATTCAAAATGATTCACTTCTCCTAATTATGGAACTTTCCACAATAACCTTCACACCTTCACAAACAACCCTTCACAAAACCCAATCTTCACGAAACTCACACCTTTTCCATATTTTCATAAGGCCTTCAAGGAAATCCATATTTTATAATGCTATCCCTCCATCAAATTTTTGACTACAAAAATTTGACAAACAGTAAGAAATAATGCCACCTTAAAAATATAATTTATCAACACCAACCATATTCTACCAAAATTCAATTCATTACAAAACCACTTGATTTATTTCATCACGAACCCCATATATCATGATATTTGAACTTTGATTGATCACCATTAGCATCATCATATTTACCAAGGAAAGTATTGTAACTTACCTATCTTCTAGAGACATTTTTTTCCAATCAAGACCCGAATACGATTGGCAACACCTTTACTCTTTTCCTTCACAAGGATTGCATTACAAGTTCACCAAAAAACTTATAATATTTTTGAAATACAAAAAAGCAATATATAGTCATATTTTATAGTATAATTATTCAACCATGAAATCCAATACCATCAGATAAATCCATAATAATTCTAAAATAATCAATTTGAAACTCAAAGTCTTCAAACCATTCACATGTTTCTTAGAATATCAAGACTTGAGAACATTATCTAGTATCCATTAACTTTTTAACTGCATCATCATGTTGACTGAAATGAAATATTATCATCACATTTAACACCATTGAAAACAAATTAAAACAAGTTGATAACAAATACAATACATACAAAAAGTGGGATCTTCAATCTCCCCCCTTGTATTTGTTTGTAATACCTTTAAAGTTTTTTAAAATGAATGTGTCAATATGTGGAACTATTTTCTTATCCCCAATTTACTTTTCAAACTTTCATTTCACTTTCTCTCCCCTTTATTGACAATAAATACAAATTTCATGGGAAAAAGTGTATTGGTTCATACATAATCAATGCACCATACATCATTTCACTATAATTATACTTGATCTGTGCTCAGTGTAGAAAACATGAGGATTTTATTCAGACAAAAAAGTTTTCACTTACCAACTAATCATGATACCTTATGAAATGAAAATTCATATAATTGTCTTCAAGTATTGTTCACTTTCATTTTAGGATGAAATTACTAAATGTGAGATGAATATTTTTAAGAAAAATTAACCTGAAATTCCTACACTCACAGAAAATAAATGGATTAAAAACATCCAAGTGAAATAAGCAAGATAAGTGTCCTTGGGGGACTTTAATTATTCTTATGTAACTTGATAATTCAATTTCTATATCTTTATAAAAAACTTGTTATTTATAATAGCAAAGGATGAGACATTAAGAGACATACCCTTTCCAATGAAATGATCTACAAGCATTTTCCAGAACAATAAAATTTTAAAAAAATTGAAATAATAATTCGGGTAGCTTCTTCATTTGTCTCCCCTCAATGAAGACTCTCCTCATCATATTCATAATGGTGGATCTCATCAAAAATTGATTCTAGTATGGAGAATACACTAGAAATGGGTTTTCATATTCTGATAGTATATATTGGACAAATTTCATAACATCATCAAGTATGATCTTATAGAACATTTATTCTTCAAAATTCTAAGAAATAAGATCAATCCAAAATGGAATCTTCTTTATCAGGGATTTATAGAATAGAACATCACATTATTCATCTTCATCAAAGGTGATACCTCATAATATTAATATTTGAATATCAATTGAGGAATCATTCAAGGATGGTTACTTCTTTTGCTTTTCTATCAATAATTGACAACACTCACTGCTTATCAGGTTCCCCCCCTTAGAAATTGCTTCACCTTCAATTCCTTGTATTATAAACAAAAATTCTATAATTTATTTTAAGGGAATAAGGTGGATACTCCTTAATTTATTAGTATGAACAGTAATATTGAGATATTATTCTCAACCAAGTTGATCTATTTGGTCCAGTATTCATGCTTTCACATATGATCATCTATTCTGATTTATGTTGAGGAAACATGTATTTCTTCAAACCCTCTTCTACTTTGTGTGGATGATTTTTATTCTTAACATCCATCATGGATGATACGTTATTACTCCTCTTGATAATTGCTACTTACTCTGGTAGTATTGTAACACCCCAATCTTCCACGGTATGTTTCACTTCGAATAATGCAATAGCGTGTGTTGTACGCAACCTCGAGCTCTAACACACACCAAAACGAATTAAACTAGCCGTTGTGAATAGTAATACCTACTTTTTGAAATTTAATAAATTTTATTTATCAAAATGGACTTCATTTTTGGATTCGGAATATCGAAATTAGCCTATGTTGAATTTTTGGTATTTTTCTGAGAACTTCTATTTTTTATGAATAGTGAAAAATACTTAAAAACAACTTTTTTAATCAAAATAATTTATAGTGATAAATTATACTATTTAGTGGTTTTAAAGTATAATTAGAATATATTTTTACCATTTTATCCAATGGTGTTCATTAGAATTAATTTAACATTGAAATTGGACATAAACAATTGCCAATCTTTTGATATAAATTGTTTCTTAAAAATACGCTATTTGTTGTAATAGCGGGAATTAATTATAAAATTAATTAATGCAACTTATATGTTTGGAATTTTGTAAAATAGACATCATTTTTGAATTCGGAATATCAATTATAGCTTAGGGTGAAATTTTGGCCTTATTCTGAAAAACTTCAATTTTTGATGAATAGTGAAACCACTAAGTGGTTGTTAAAAACTAATTTTTCGTTAAAATGAAATATTACCACTTCTGTGATTTGATTTTCAAAAATCCGACATACATGGTTGTCATTAAGAAGTAAAATGTGGTTCAATGAGATCAAAATAATTTTTTGGTGAATAGTAACTTTTAAGTTCTTAATTGCGATTAGAGGTAATTAGTGTAGTTTAAGATAAAAATAATGTTTTAATAATATGAGATGGGATTGACACTTGTCCTAATCCTATTGGATGAGTCATGGCCGACCAATACAATCCATTTGTCAACTTGGGGACCCCATGGAGCCACTTTAGTTTGAAAATGACATAAATACCTTTTATTTAATGTTAAAGTAAAAAAATGACACAAACATGAAATGTTTTACTAAAACAATTTTTACATGGGGTTATACAAGTCATATTTTTGACTATAAATATTCATTGGAAAGATAAAAAGATTTCCTACATCATAGTATTTGTTTTTTAATTTTTAGACATTAAATAAATTATATTATTTATGACATCATTATGATGCAGCGATGACCTCATTATTTAACGATTTTACTAAAATGAAAACATAATGTACAATCCAAGGCTTAAACTTGTACAAAGACTATTTTATGGGTAGATTTCGAACCCTTATCACCTTATCCACGAATTATATAAGTGTGGGACCTTTACAATCCGAAAAGAATTGTATAATAATGTAAAATTTCCTTACTTTCCAAGAGTGCCCCTCCTCTCCTCTTATAAAAGGCCCCCACCTCTACCACCTCATTCATACTTTCAAGCCATTTGGCTCGGCCAACCTCTGCCCAAATACTCTCCCAACTTTCTCCTCTTACTCCTAGAAGCCTCACGTTTTGCAGAACTCTTCCCAAGGAAGCCTTTGGCTCAAATCAAAAAGAGTTACCCGATTTTGAGGTAATGTCTTCTCTAATGTTGTTTTGTTTTATTTTTCTTCTCCAACCCCCTAAACTCTTTTTATTCATTTATTTTGTAACAAAACCAGTGTCCTCAATATACTAGGATGTTGTTATAATAAGGATTAGAGCTACAATTACACACACCTACATCTAATGGTTAAAGAACATACGGTTTCTGTGGATGGTGAATTTCTGCCTCATGAAACGATGATTGTTCAACACTCATATAACACCTTAAAAGGTGGCCATTAAGATGTCACTATATTTATATATGATATATAATATGTTTATGTTTTACTTATGCTTCTGTATTTCTCATTTATGGCATACTTTATGATTTCCATTATGGGTAAAACGCGATAATTTCATTTTAGGAAGTGCGGACTACCGCCCCCTCAACGTGATTTGAATCGTTAATGCCATATGTGGGATGTATAAAGGATGGAGTAAATGGTATTATACACTATATTATACTGGAAGTATATTATAAATTTATATCATTATGATTTCATTCCATTAAATATGAAATAGAAATAAAAGTAGCGTTCATGCGTACGTACGGCTTACCGTCTCCATGAATGGTGCATATCATTTCTTACCTCTAAATGTCATGTAATATTATGAATAAATGTATATACTGGATATATATGAGATATATGATATCTATATCATGAATATAATTCTGGATATAACAGATATTTCACCACATGAACAACTCGTAATTATAAGATGTCTATTTTTGACTCAAGTACCAAAGATCGACAAAACGACCGTTATTAACTTAAATAATTAAATAATGTTCATATCATTGTAATAAGTGATATAATAAGGATAATGAAATTGAAAATGGTTCTTAATAAGGTATATATTAACTCTAGTTTATTATTCAGGAGGTTAAAGAATGGTTGAGTCAAGTCAGACACGAGGTAAGGGAATTTCTTAACCCAACTTCCATTCTTTGGGTTAATCTCCTACTTTCAAATTATGTCATGATATTATTATGTCCTATTTTGTATTTTTACTTTCATTATGTGTACCTATAGTGAATACACATAATAGATCTATTTTATTTTAAAAATTATTTTTTAAGGACTTCGTCTCAATCCCCTTTCATTGAGGCATATTTGGTTTTATACACAACTTTCTTTTATACGGTGTATAAACCCCTTTGACTTTTACGTTTATTCAAAAGGAATGTTTTTTATATGAAGCGTTTTGTTAAATGAAAAAAAGGGAATGTTTTTCTTTCCGTACATATGCGGCGACAATGACTTCTCCGCCGCCGTGACCACTATTTGAGTTTCGACTTCCTCTACAAGCCATACCATTTTTTTAATGAAAAATAAATACCATGTTATTTTTGTATTGAAAATTGTTTTGAAAGCGTTTTTATTATATCAATGTGTTGTATTGATATCTTGTGATTAAAATGTGGAAATGTTATGTTTCCTTTATGCATGTTTTATGTGATACGATTATGTTATGGTTTATGATACATTTAAACCTATTCATATGAGGAATGTATTGGACTTAATAAGTGACGGGTGGAGCCCGTTATAGCTCCTCGATGCATCGGTAGGTCTCATGATACAAACTAGTGTCTTGGCACGGGGCCTTGACAAAATATTATTTGTGGTTTTGGTACGAGGCCTTGGCTACGTGGTTATGATAGTCTGGCATTATGCATTCCATCATTATGAAAGTGGTTATTGATATTGCATGTGATTATTCGACCAGTAGAATATCCATGTGAATAAGTAAATGGAATTATCTCATTTTACATTTTCCATATTATGATGCAGTTCATGTTTAAAAGGCTTTTGTTTTAGTTATACATTGCCTTAAATGTTTATGTTTATTTATGAAAGCTTCCGCAATATTGTTATCCTTACTGAGCATCTGAGCTCACCCCTTTCAATGTTTTAATATTTTCCAGGATGTGAAGAAGTATTTTATGAATGACCTGCAGGGATTGTGAGAAGAGGATATGAGTGTGGACTATGGAGACTTTGTTATTGTAGTTTTTCACTTTATGATGTAATGTAACGTTTACGAATGTATCTAGTGTTTCCAAGGCTACTAAACTAATCGGTCTTTCGAGACTTGATCTTTTGTGATCATGCCAATGTTACGAAGTAATGCACCGACTCTGGGTAGCTGGGGTCGGGGCATTACAGTTGGTATCAGAGGCAGTTTAGTACTAACCTTGGAAGCTAGATTTAGATAAACTCTGATTAGAGAATATAGCCCAAAGATAGACTTTGAGGATTAGTATAGAAGAAATTCCTAGAATTTTGGTATTATAGAGATGTTATGAGTTTTCCGAGAAATACATCCCTGTCTGGATACGAGCAGGTAGAGGCGGCTCTGGCACAGATGTACCTAGGGGTAAAACCCGAAAACACCGCTTTGAGCTAGACTCGAACGGGAACTGGTGCACGACAACGGGCCTTGCTGCACTCTTGGTTATGACACTCCCGGGGGATATGATTAGGATAATTCTCATTTTATTTACAAACCACTATGAAGGGTTATGAGTATATACTTCCCCAAAGAAAAAATTTCTTTTTATGATTATGGATTATATCCATAAATAGTTCAATTTATGTAAAGTGTTTTACAAGTATGGAATTATGTATTTTGATTCATAAACTAATCTAGTTTATGCCATTGTTTAGAAATGGCACCTAGTGGAAGGAATGGAAACCGTATCAATGCACGCACTCCGTGTAGGGATTTCCCTCCTGCTCAAGATAATTATGGTGGAGCTAGTGATACAACTGGTGCTGATCAGCTTCTCACCGTACTGGGACAACTCACGCAGGTTATGAATAATAACCGTACTCGTATGGACCACCCTGATCCGCAACGTGGAGGATCAATGCTAGACCGTTTAATGAGGAAACAACCACCAACCTTCAATGGGAGTACAAATCCTATAGTAGCTGAGTAATGGATAAATTCCTTAGAAAAAATATTTCATGCCTTGGGGAGTAGTGAAAGGGAGAAGGTTGTCATGGCAGTTTACCGCCTCACTAGAGATGCCGATCAGTGGTGGTCGCTGATTCAAAACACAAAGGAAGATGATGAAATATCGAATATGGAATGGAGGGAGTTCAAAGAGATTTTCTTATAAAAATACTTTCCTCGTGACCATCGAGCAGATATGGAGAGACAATTTCTGAGTCTGAGGCAGAAGGAGGATGAGAATGTCGCAACGTATGAGGCTAACTTTACAAGGTTAGCGAGGCATGCTTCTGATTATATACGTAACCCAAGGAGTAAGATTGATCATTTCGTTGATGGGTTAAAACCATTTCTCCGTCGAGCTTTAGTATCACAATCCTTCTCATCATACGAAGATATTGTCTCGTGTGCTATCAAGACAGAAAAGGAATTCTCTAAGTCTTATGACAACAAAGTAAAGCAAGAGAAGAAGAGAACGGGGGAACAAGAGATAGATAAAGGGAAAAAGGGAAAGAAGGATTTTCAATTATGTGATAATTGTGGGAAGAATCACCCTGGTACGTGCCTAAAAGGAATGGGAGTTTGTTATAAATGTGGAGAAAAGGGTCACCAGGCTCGTGATTGCAAGGGAAAGAAAGAGGCTGTCAAAGTTGAATGCTACAATTGTAGGGAAATGGGGCATTATGAAAATGAATGTCCTAAACGTCAAGGAAACTTACCTCAGAAAAGGCCAAGGGATCAAGGCCAATCTTATGCTGTGACTACAGTTGAAGCAGAATAATTAATGTATTGGTGCTTTTGGAATCAAGGATTATATTATGGTTATAAGAATAATGTGATATATATAAATATTGTACTGCAGTACTTTTTGATTTTAGTAAGGTTTTAATATGATTAAGGTAATCATATTTTTAGTATGTGACAATAAGAGAAACTTTTCTTTGTTTGGGGAATCTGATGTTACAATTGATTTTGGAATTAAGAGACCTTTTAGAGAAAGTCTGGACAGAGGTATTTTGGATAACTATAAAGGTTGGAGTGGATTAAGTTGATCTTTGGATAGTATTGTTTAAGGTTAAAGCATTTCTGAAGATTATTTTTGGAATATTATAATACTATAGTTTTAGGAAAAGGACAACCTGCAGGGTGGGGCATAACCCGTCGCGTCGGACAAAGCTGCAGGAATCGAAACCACAATCAAAGTGCGACATGCCTTTTTTTCCTACCACTAGCCTACAGGAAGTCCCTGGTTTTTACAAAATAATTTTACTAATCTAAATGGAATGTGTTAATATTTGGAACCTTATACAATTAGGATAAAAAGAATATTTTTGAGTCCTGTTACCATTTGGAGTAAAAGATGGGTTTGTGATAAAAATTTGTTAACGAATGAAAGTATACATAACAAGTATGTATATTCCCTTACGTTCTTAGTAAATCTCCAAAATAAATTCCTCAACATTATAAAAGGTAACTTAAAACAAAAATGTTGTCGGTTAACTTTTCCAACTGGGGATTCAATGACCGTTTAACCAGTCACAAGTTTGTGATTTTCTTGTAGTTAAACTTTCTCCTAATCCTGTTTTCTATAACTCTCCATCAGAACTTGATGGTTTGTTTCTCCTCCATATCCATATTTTCATAGAATCCTAGAATGGGCTATATCGGGTGACCTTTGTACTTATCTTGCTTTCTTTTAATGTTATATATTTATTAACCTTATTTCCGATGTGGGTTTTCCTCAAAGGTATTTTCTCTTTTCAACCTTTTATTTTCAAAGAAAAATTTCAAATTGCGAGGACGCAATTTATTGAAGGAGGGGAGAATGTAACACCCCAATCTTCCTCGGTACGTTTCACTTCGAATAATGCAATAGCGTGTGTTGTACGCAACCTCGAGCTCTAACACACACCACAACGAATTAAACTAGCCGTTGTGAATAGTAATACCTACTTTTTGAAATTTTATAAATTTTATTTATCAAAATGGACTTCATTTTTGGATTCGGAATATCGAAATTAGCCTATGTTGAATTTTTGGTATTTTTCTGAGAACTTCTATTTTTTATGAATAGTGAAAAATACTTAAAAACAACTTTTTTAATCAAAATAATTTATAGTGATAAATTATACTATTTAGTGGTTTTAAAGTATAATTAGAATATGTTTTTACCATTTTATCCAATGGTGTTCATTAGAATTAATTTAACATTGAAATTGGACATAAACAATTGCCAATCTTTTGATATAAATTGTTTCTTAAAAACACGCTATTTGTTGTAATAGCGGTAATTAATTATAAAATTAATTAATGAAACTTATATGTTTGGAATTTTGTAAAATAGACATCATTTTTGAATTCGGAATATCAATTATAGCTTAGGGTGAAATTTTGGCCTTATTCTGAAAAACTTCAATTTTTGATGAATAGTGAAACCACTAAGTGGTTGTTAAAAACTGATTTTTCGTTAAAATGAAATATTACCACTTCTGTGATTTGATTTTCAAAAATCCGACATACATGGTTGTCATTAATAAGTAAAATGTGGTTCAATGAGATCAAAATAATTTTATGGTGAATAGTAACTTTTAAGTTCTTAATCGCGATTAGAGGTAATTAGTGTAGTTTAAGATAAAAATAATGTTTTAATAATATGAGATGGGCTTGACACTTGTCCTAATCCTATTGGATGAGTCATGGACGACCAAGACAATCCATGGGTCAACTTGGGGACCCCATGGAGCCACTTTAGTTTGAAAATGACATAAATACCTTTTATTTAATGTTAAAGTAAAAAAATGACACAAACATGAAATGTTTTAATAAAACAATTTTTACATGGGGTTATACAAGTCATATTTTTGACTATAAATATTCATTGGAAAGATAAAAAGATTTCCTACATCATAGTATTTTTTTATAATTTTTAGACATTAAATAAATTATATTATGTATGACATCATTATGATGCAGCGATGACCTCATTATTTAACGATTTTAATAAAATGAAAAGATAATGTACAATCCAAGGATTAAACTTGTCCAAAGACTATTGGATGGGTATATTTAGAACCCTTATCACCTTAGACACGAATTATATAAGTGTGGGACCTTTACAATCCGAAAAGCATTGTATAATAATGTAAAATTTCCTTACTTTCCAAGAGTGCCCCTCCTCTCCTCTTATAAAAGGCCCCCACCTCTACCACCTCATTCACACTTTCAAGCCATTTGGCTCGGCCAACCTCTGCCCAAATACTCTCCCAACTTTCCCCTCTTACTCCTAGAAGCCTCACGTTGGGCAGAACTCTTCCCAAGGAAGCCTTTGGCTCAAATCAAAAAGAGTTACCCGATTTTGAGGTAATGTCTTCTCTAATGTTGTTTTGTTTTATTTTTCTTCTCCAACCCCCTAAACTCTTTTTATTCATTTATTTTGTAACAACACCAGTTTCCTCAATATACTAGGATGTTGTTATAAGAAGTATTAGAGCTACACCTGCATCTAATGGTTAAAGAACATACGGTTTCTGTGGATGGAGAATTTCTGCCTCACGAAACAATGATTGTTCAACACTCATATAACACCTTAAAAAGTGGCCATTAAGATGTCACTATATTTATATATGATATATAATATGTTTATGTTTTACTTATGCTTCTGTATTTCTCATTTATGGCATACTTTATGATTTCCATTATGGGTAAAACGCGATAATTTCATTTTAGGAAGTGCGGACTACCGCCCCCTCAAAGTGATTTGAATCGTTAATGCCATATGTGGGATGTATAAAGGATGGAGTAAATGGTATTATACACTTTATTATACTGGAATTATATTATACATTTATATCATTATGATTTCATTCCATTAAATATGAAATAGAAATGAAAGTAGCGTTCATGCGTACGTACGGCTTACCGTCTCCATGAATGGTGCATTTCATTTCTTACCTCTAAATGTCATGTAATATTATGAATAAATGTATATACTGGATATATATGAGATATATGATATCTATATCATGAATATTATTCTGGATATAACAGATATTTCACCACATGAACAACTCGTAATTATAAGATGTCTATTTTTGACTCAAGTACCAAAGATCGACAAAACGACCGTTATTAACTTAAATAATTACATAATGTTCATATCATTGTAATAAGTGATGTAATAAGGATAATGAAATTTAAAATGGTTCTTAATAAGGTATATATTAACTCTAGTTTATTATTCAGGAGGTTAAAGAACGGTTGAGTCAAGTCAGACACGAGGTAAGGGAATTTCTTAACCCAACTTCCATTCTTTGGGTTAATCTCCTACTTTCAAATTATGTCATGATATTATTATGTCCTATTTTGTATTTTTACTTTCTTTATGTGTACCTATAGTGAATACACATAATAGATCTATTTTATTTTAAAAATTATTTTTTAAGGACTTCGTCTCAATCCCCTTTCATTGAGGCATATTTGGTTTTATACACAACTTTCTTTTATACGGTGTATAAATCCCTTTGACTTTTACGTTTATTCAAAAGGAACCTTTTTTATATGAAGCATTTTGCTAAATGGAAAAAGGGAATGTTTTTATTTCCGTACATATGCGGCGACAACGACTTCTCTGCCGCCGTGACCACTATTTGAGTTTCGACTTCCTCTACAAGCCATACCCTTTTTTTAATGAAAAATAAATACCATGTTATACTTTTCTTTTATTTTTGTATTGAAAATTGTTTTGAAAGCGTTTTTATTATATCAATGTGTTGTATTGATATCTTGTGATTGAAATGTGGAAATGTTATGTTTCCTTTATGCATGTTTTATGTGATACGATTATGTTATGGTTTATGATACATTTAAACCTATTCATATGAGGAATGTATTGGACTTAATAAGTGACGGGTGGAGCCCGCTATAGCTCCTCGATGCATCGGTAGGTCTCATGAGACAAACTAGTGTCTTGGAACGAGGGCTTGATAAAATCTTATTTGTGGTCTTGGCACGAGGCCTTGGATACGTGGTTATGATAGTCTGGCATTATGCATTCCATCATTATGAAAGTGGTTATTGATATTGCATGTGATTATTCGACCAGTAGAATATCCATGTGAATAAGTAAATGGAATTATCTCATTTTACTTTTTCCATATTATGATGCAGTTCATGTTTAAAAGGATTTTGTTTTAGTTATACATTGCCTTAAATGTTTATGTTTATTTATGAAAGCTTCCGCAATATTGTTATCCTTACTGAACATCTAAGCTCACCCCTTTCAATGTTTTAATATTTTCCAGGATGTGAAGAAGTATTTTATGAATGACCTGCAGGGATTGTGAGAAGAGGATATGAGTGTGGACTATGGAGACTTTTTTATTGTAGTTTTTCACTTTATGATGTAATGTAACATTTACGAATGTATCTAGTGTTTCCAAGACTACTAAACTAATCGGTCTTTCGAGACTTGATCTTTTGTGATCATGCCAATGTTACGAAGTAATGCACCGACTCTGGGTAGCTGGGGTCGGGGCGTTACAGTTGGTATCAGAGGCAGTTTAGTACTAACCTTGGAAGCTAGATTTAGATAAACTCTGATTAGAGAACATAGCCCAAAGATAGACTTTGAGGATTAGTATAGAAGAACTTCATAGGATTTTGGTATTATAGAGATGTTATGAGTTTTTCGAGCAATACATCCCTGTCTGGATAGGAGCAGGTATAGGCGGCTCTGGCACAGATGTACCTAGGGGTAAAACCCGAAAACACCGCTTTGAGCTAGACTCGAACGGGAACTGGTGCACGACAACGGGCCTTGCTGCACTCTTGGTTACGACACTCCCAGGGGATATGCTTAGGATAATTCTCATTTTATTTACAAACCACTATGAAGGGTTATGAGTATATACTTCCTCAAAGAAAACATTTCTTTTTATGATTATGGATTATATCCATAAATAGTTCAATTTATGTAAAGTGTTTTACAAGTATGGAATTATGTATTTTGATTCATAAACTAATCTAGTTTATGCCATTGTTTAGAAATGGCACCTAGTGGAAGGAATGGAAACCGTATCAATGCACGCACTCTGTGTAGAGATTACCCTCCTGCTCAAGATAATTATGGTGGAGCTAGTGATACATCTGGTGCTGATCAGCTTCTCACCGTACTGGGACAACTCACGCAGGTTATGAATAATAACCTTACTCGTATTTAGCACCCTGATCCGCAACGTGGAGGATCAATGCTAGACCGTTTCATGAGGCAACAACCACCAACCTTCAATGGGAGTACAAATCCTATAGTAGCTGAGTAATGGATAAATTCCTTAGAAAAAATATTCCATGCCTTGGGGAGTAGTGAAAGGGAGAAGGTTGTCATGGCAGTTTACCACCTCACTGGAGATGCTGATCAGTGGTGGTCGCTGATTCAAAACACAAAGGAAGATGATGACATGTCGAATATGGAATGGAGGGAGTTCAAAGAGATTTTCTTATAAAAATACTTTCCTCGTGACCATCGAGCAGATATGGAGAGACAATTTATGAGTCTGAGGCAGAAGGAGGATGAGAATGTCGCAAAGTATGAGGCTAACTTTACAAGGTTAGCGAGGCATGCTTCTGATTATATACGTAACCCAAGGAGTAAGATTGATTGTTTCGTTGATGGGTTAAAACCATTTCTCCGTCGAGCTTTAGTATCACAATCCTTCTCATCATACGAAGATATTGTCTCGTGTGCTATCAAGACAGAAAAGGAATTCTCTAAGTCTTATGACAACAAAGTAAAGCAAGAGAAGAAGAGAACGAGGGAACAAGAGATAGATAAAGGGAAAAAGGGAAAGAAGGATTTTCCATTATGTGATAATTGTGGGAAGAATCACCCTGGTACGTGCCTAAAAGGAATGGGAGTTTGTTATAAATGTGGAGAAAAGGGTCACCAGGCTTGTGATTGCAAGGGAAAGAAAGAGGCTGTCAAAGTTGAATGCTAAAATTGTAGGGAAATGGGGCATTATGCAAATGAATGTCCTAAACGTCAAGGAAACATACCTCAGAAAAGGCCAAGGGATCAAGGCCAATCTTATGCTGTGACTACAGTTGAAGCGGAATAATTAATGTATTGGTGCTTTTGGACTCAAGGATTATATTCTGGTTATAAGAATAATGTGATATATATAAAGATTGTACTGTAGTACTTTTTGATTTCAGTAAGGTTTTAATATGATTAAGGTAATCATATTTTTAGTATGTGACAATAAGAGAAACTTTTCTTTGTTTGGGGAATCTGATGTTTCAATTGATTTTGGAATTAAGAGACCTTTTAGAGAAAGTCTGGACAGAGGTATTTTGGATAACTATAAAGGTTGGAGTGGATTAAGTAGATCTTTGGATAGTATTGTTTAAGGTTAAAGCATTTCTGAAGATTATTTTTGGAATATTATAATACTATAGTTTTAGGAAAAGGACAACCTGCAGGGTGGGGCATAACTCGTCGCGTCGGACAAAGCTGCAGGAATCGAAACCACAATCAAAGTGCGACATGCCTTTTTTTCCTACCACTAGCCTACAGGAAGTCCCTGGTTATTACAAAATAATTTTACTAATCTAAATGGCATGTGTTAATATTTGGAACCTTATACAATTAGGATAAAAAGAATATTTTTGAGTCCTGTTACCATTTGGAGTAAAAGATGGGTTTGTGGTAAAAATTTATTAACGAATGAAAGTATACATAACAAGTATGTATATTCCCTTACGTTCTTAGTAAATCTCCTAAATAAATCCCTTAACATTATAAAAGGTAACTTAAAACAAAAATGTTGTCGGTTAACTTTTCCAACTGGGGATTCAATGACCGTTTAACCAGTCACAAGTTTGTGATTTTCTTGTAGTTAAACTTTCTCCTAATCCTGTTTTCTATAACTCTCCATCAGACCTTGATGGTTTGTTTCTCTTCCATATCCATATTTTCATAGAATCCTAGAATGGGCTATATCGGTTGACCTTTGTACTTATCTTGCTTTCTTTTAATGTTATATATTTATTAACCTTATTTCCGATGTGGGTTTTCCTCAAAGGTATTTTCTCTTTTCAACCTTTTATTTTCAAAGAAAAATTTCAAATTGCGAGGACGCAATTTATTGAAGGAGGGGAGAATGTAACACCCCAATCTTCCACGGTACGTTTCACTTCGAATAATGCAATAGCGTGTGTTGTATGCAACCTCGAGCTCTAACACACACCACAACGAATTAAACTAGTCGTTGTGAATAGTAATACCTACTTTTTGAAATTTTATAAATTTTATTTGTCAAAATGGACTTCATTTTTGGATTCGGAATATCGAAATTAGCCTATGTTGAATTTTTGGTATTTTTCTGAGAACTTTTATTTTTTATGAATAGTGAAAAATACTTAAAAACAACTTTTTTAATCAAAATAATTTATAGTGATAAATTATACTATTTAGTGGTTTTAAAGTATAATTAGAATATATTTTTTCCATTTTATCCAATGGCGTTCATTAGAATTAATTTAACATTGAAATTGGACATAAACAATTGCCAATCTTTTGATATAAATTGTTTCTTAAAAACACGCTATTTGTTGTAATAGTGGGAATTAATTATAAAATTAATTAATTCAACTTATATGTTTGTAATTTTGTAAAATAGACATCATTTTTTAATTCGGAATATCAATTATAGCTTAGGGTGAAATTTTGGCCTTATTCTGAAAAACTTCAATTTTTGATGAATAGTGAAACCACTAAGTGGTTGTTAAAAATTGATTTTTCGTTAAAAAGAAATATTACCACTTCTGTGATTTGATTTTCAAAAATCCGACATACATGGTTGTCATTAAGAAGTAAAATGTGGTTCAATGAGATCAAAATAATTTTTTGGTGAATAGTAACTTTTAAGTTCTTAATCGCGATTAGAGGTAATTAGTGTAGTTTAAGATAAAAATAATGTTTTAATAATATGAGATGGGCTTGAAACTTGTCCTAATCATATTGGATGAGTCATGGCCGACCAAGAAAATCCATGGGTCAACTTGGGGACCCCATGGATCCACTTTAGTTTGAAAATGACATAAATACCTTTTATTTAATGTTAAAGTAAAAAAATGACACAAACATGAAATGTTTTACTAAAACAATTTTTACATGGGGTTATACAAGTCATATTTTTGACTATAAATATTCATTGGAAAGATAAAAAGATTTCCTACATCATCGTATTTTTTTTTATAATTTTTAGACATTAAATAAATTCAATTATTTATGACATCATTATGATGCAGCGATGACCTCATTATTTAACGATTTTAATAAAATGAGAAGATAATGTACAATCCAAGGCTTAAACTTGTCCAAAGACTATTGGATGGGTAGATTTCGAACCCTTATCACCTTAGCCAAGAATTATATAAGTGTGGGACCTTTACAATCCGAAAAGAATTTTATAATAATGTAAAATTTCCTTACTTTCCAAGAGTGCCCCTCCTCTCCTCTTATAAAAGGCCCCCACCTCTACCACCTCATTCACACTTTAAAGCCATTTGGATCGGCCAACCTCTGCCCAAATACTCTCCCAACTTTCCCCTCTTACTCCTAGAAGCCTCATGTTGGGCAGAACTCTTCCCAAGGAAGCCTTTGGCTCAAATGGAAAAGAGTTAACCGATTTTGAGGTAATGTCTTCTCTAATGTTGTTTTGTTTTATTTTTCTTCTCCAACCCCCTAAACTCTTTTTATTCATTTCTTTTGTAACAACACCAGTATCCTCAATATACTAGGATGTTGTTATAAGAAGTATTATAGCTACACTTACACACACCTACATCTAATGGTTAAAGAACATACGGTTTCTGTGGATGACGAATTTCTGCCTCACGAAACGATGATTGTTCAACACTCATATAACACCTTAAAAGGTGGCCATTAAGATGTCACTATATTTATATATGATATATAATATGTTTATGTTTTAATTATGCTTCTGTATTTCTCATTTATGGCATACTTTATGATTTCCATTATGGGTAAAACGCGATAATTTCATTTTAGGAAGTGCGGACTACCACCCCCTCAAAGTGATTTGAATCGTTAATGCCATATGTGGGATGTATAAAGGATGGAGTAAATGGTATTATACACTATATTATACTGGAATTATATTATACATTTATATCATTATTATTTCATTCCATTAAATATGAAATAGAAATGAATGTAGCGTTCATGCGTACGTACGACTTACTGTCTCAATGAATGGTGCATTTCATTTCTTACCTCTAAATGTCATGTAATATTATGAATAAATGTATATACTGGATATATATGAGATATATGATATCTATATCATGAATATAATTCTGGATATAACAGATATTTCACCACATGAACAACTCGTAATTATAAGATGTCTATTTTTGACTCAAGTACCAAAGATCGACAAAACGACCGTTATTAACTTAAATAATTACATAATGTTCATATCATTGTAATAAGTGATATAATAAGGATAATGAAATTGAAAATGGTTCTTAATAAGGTATATATTAACTCTAGTTTATTATTCAGGAGGTTAAAGAACGGTTGAGTCAAGTCAGACATGAGGTAAGGGAATTTCTTAACCCAACTTCCATTCTTTGGGTTAATCTCCTACTTTCAAATTATGTCATGATATTATTATATCCTATTTTGTATTTTTACTTTCTTTATGTGTACCTATAGTGAATACACATAATAGATCTATTTTATTTTAAAAATTATTTTTTAAGGACTTCATCTCAATCCCCTTTCATTGAGGCATATTTGGTTTTATACACAACTTTCTTTTATACGGTGTATAAACCCCTTTGACTTTTACGTTTATTAAAAAGGAATATTTTTTATATGAAGCGTTTTGTTAAATGAAAAAAAGGGAATGTTTTTATTTCCGTACATATGCGGTGACAACGACTTCTCCGCCGCCATGACCACTATTTGAGTTTCGACTTCCTCTACAAGCCATACCCTTTTTTTAATGAAAAATAAATACCATGTTATACTTTTCTTTTATTTTTGTATTGAAAATTGTTTTGAAAGAGTTTTTATTATATCAATGTGTTGTATTGATATCTTGTGATTGAAATGTGGAAATGTTATGTTTCCTTTATGCATGTTTTATGTGATACGATTATGTTATGGTTTATGATACATTTAAACCTATTCATATGAGGAATGTATTGGACTTAATAAGTGACGGGTGGAGCCCGCTATAGCTCCTCGATGCATCGGTAGGTCTCATGAGACAAACTAGTGTCTTGGCACGAGGCCTTGACAAAATCTTATTTGTGGTCTTGGCACGAGGCCTTGGCTACGTGGTTATGATAGTCTGACATTATGCATTCCATAATTATGAAAGTGGTTATTGATATTGCATGTGATTATTTGACCAGTAGAATATCCATGTGAATAAGTAAATGGCATTATCTCATTTTACTTTTTCCATATTATGATGCAGTTCATGTTTAAAAGGCTTTTGTTTTAGTTATACATTTCCTTAAATGTTTATGTTTATTTATGAAAGATTCCGCAATATTGTTATCCTTACTGAGCATCTGACCTCACCCCTTTCAATGTTTTAATATTTTCTAGGATGTGAAGAAGTATTTTATGAATGACCTGCAGGGATTGTGAGAAGAGGATATGAGTGTGGACTATAGAGACTTTGTTATTGTAGTTTTTCACTTTATGATGTAATGTAACGTTTACGAATGTATCTAGTGTTTCCAAGGCTACTAAGCTAATCAGTATTTCGAGACTTGATCTTTTGTGATCATGCCAATGTTACGAAGTAATGCACCGACTCTGGGTAGCTGGGGTCGGGGCATTACAAGTATGGTTAAAAAACCATTTTTAATGTGACCATATTTCTTGCATCTCTCACACATAAATTATTTAAAAAAAGAGTTACTATTTTTTTAATCACTCATTCACTTTTTATTCATCATAAAAAATCTTTTCATTTCCTATTACACTAGCTTTATTTTGTGAATCTTCAAGTTTCTTCATTCTTTCTTAGTATTCAATCCAAATAACTAACATGTCATTAATAACTGTGGAAGAAAGTTTGGATCTTTCACATGGGTTCTTATGAGTGTCATTCCTTTTGGTAGTTATTTTGGATGAACCACTATTAAAATTCATAGATTTATAATTCAAGTTCCTCTCACTATTCTTAGTATAAATATTCTTGGGAGAAGTTTTGTTCACAACATTCTTTATATTTCTTTCAAAGGCTTCTTCTTCCTTCCAAGTCAGATTTTGTGATTTTATTTTCTTATAAGATTTAGATACATGTAGAGATTAGCATGTACCAACCTTGTGACCACTTACATTGAATACATCACAAATGTTATTAAGAATTATAAATATATTTGAAGTATACAAATGATTATGGACCTATGGATGTTTATTATTCTTTACTATATTTATACCCCTCGAGATAAGCTTACTTTGTGCTTTTATATTTGGAGGATTGTACCAAAATTTTAATGAAAAATTCCTAAATTTGTTGTATCACCAACATTGAACCACAAATACTGATTTCCTTATATCTTATGTATGAGATTATTGGGTATTCTTCATGATTTTTTGTGCTCTTTATGGGAAAAAACCTTCCAAATTCATCTTCCTATCCACCTTAGACATGGTTGTAGGTATCTTATCACCTTTATTTATCCATACTTGTTTTGAATGTTTCTTCCTACCAAAACTATTTGTAGAAATATATTTAGAAACATCAGTAAAAGATGGTATGGATGGTATCGTTTCCTTCTCATCTTCTTGTAATAGATCATTGAATAAAGTCATGAAATTCTTATAACATGATGGAGTTATTTTGACAATAGAATCCTCCAATGAACATCGAGTACTGGTAGAAACTATTTCCTTCTTTTGTGAATACTCAATATGTGTCTTCTCAATATTTCCCAACAAAATTTCCAATTATAGAATTTTAAAATTGAGGATGATTTTATGATATTCAATCATAATCATATTCTATTCATAGAACTTCTTTATTATTTTAGCTTCATATTCAGGCAGTTTAACTTTTTTTTTGAATCAAAGAGTCAAGTATCTTGATCTTATTAGATATTTATTCTATTTTTAAACCCTTAACATTAGTGATGATTTTCAATTTATCTTCAACTTAATGGATATTTGATTATATATTAATTTTTACTATATCTTTCTCTTAAACTTCTTTGAGCCATTTTAATGAACTTATTTCAAGTTCCTTCTTTATTGCTTCAAATGTTCTAACCTATCTATAGAGCTTTAGACACTCAATAATTTTTGTTTTCAAGCTCTTCTCCAAAATATCATCATCATCTTCTAGCTGAGTGATCTCATCATACATACATTTAAAGATTCCATAAATAAGGTATGCTCTTTATTCGGGAATATAATTTAGAATAACCCTTAATCTATCAACTGACAATTCTTGTGAATTTGTAGATTTATTATCATCACCACTTGTGTTAGAATTTTCATCTTAAGGAATGTTTTAAAATGTAATAACACATAACTAATGATCACTAGAGGTTGGAAGGTTAGCCATATTATTGTTGGAAACTTGAGACACCTACTCATTACTTTCCAAGTTTGACATGTCTTCATTCTCAGCAACATATGGAGAAACATACACTTCATATTCTTCAGATAACAGAGACTACTTATTTAACTTTATCTTTTCTTTATTTTTGATCTTCATCATTGTCTTGGTAGATATAGAATTATTCATAGAGTTAACTAAATCTTCACCAAAACGACACTTCATTGTTGACTCAGGAAAGCAAATAAAATCTTCAAAAGAGAATAGATTCAATGTAGATAATCTGAAAGAGGTTAAACTTGGATCTAATACCAATTGAAAGGAGTAGTTTGGGATATGTATAACACTAGGGGGGGGGGGGGTTGAATTAGTTTCGGGGGATTTTAAAACCAAATTTTATTTTTATCCTTTTACCTCTTTGACCTGTTAGGATATCAATTCTATTATTATATTCTCCATATCATATGAAAAAAATATTAAATAAGTAATGACAAGAACATGATTTTTTTACAAGGTTCACTACTCAATAAGAGTATCTAGTCATTGGCATGGTCGAGAATAATCCTAACCACACAATCCACTAAAAAAATCCTTTTGTGTGTATTATAATGAGTATGATATGACCCTACACTCGTGTAACACTATGTAAATAATCCAATATTACATGTTTTAAATCTCTTATCTAGATCTCTATACTGCCTCCCAAGATAGTCTTATCCTTGTTGATAAGGGTTTATAACACCAAGAATGTCCTCCACCTATTGAGTCCTATCTGATGTCATAGTTTTTCTTTGTTCTTCCACTCTTCACATGTTACTTTTGTAATAATATATAAGTAACTATTCTTACCTCTTCCAAATATAAAAATAATAGATGAAAAATCTTTTACTTCTATCCTTCACAATAATATGAATGTGGTAGAGCGATGGAATGAATTTTCCCTGACAAAAAGGATAATCAACTAATATCAATTTGTCTAGTCACTTCCTCTTCATCCTCTAATCTATGACAAACAAATATATGTATTAGTATATTATAGTGTCTTGATCTCTCTTTCTTATTCAATGAAAACCAAATGCACCGAATCACCTTCTTACAATATTACTATAATCACAAAACTCATTTGTGAGTATCAAAATAGTAATGATAAACTCAACATTGCATCATCTAAATTAGTATGACCTAAATAACTAAGTATAGATTTTACACTCTCTTCTTTTTTTTAACACATAATAATATAGAATAGTAAAATAGTTTATTATTATGATTTTTTGATACTCAATAAAAAATGAATGTATCAATTTACTTTTCTTTTTCCTTGTGAAAATATGAACTTAGGTGCATGTATGATTATTCATCATACAAAAAAACTGTGTGTGTTTTATCTTCTCCATCTGTTATGTATAAACCGAGTACACATATGTTTTTACTTTGCAAGAAACTGTGGGGGTATTATACCCTAGAAATTTTTCATAGAACCATTATTATAGAATTAATAAAATTGTGTGAATTTAACATATTTTGGGTTTCCTCAGATAATATTTTTCATAAAGTATCATGAGTGTTAAACACCTATCACATGTACATGGTATTTCTCTTTCTTGAACTATCCTTTATCCTACAAAAACTGAGTGGATTATCTTTTAATTATATGTTCACTTAAACTATATATTCAACCCTAATTTCCATGAAGCTCACTCACTAAGCTCAAAACCTTCACAAAGAAAACTACCTTCATAGAACCAACTGACTTCGTGAAGCTCACCGAGTCAATGTGGAATATACCATCATATTGAGGCACCCATTAATTAGAATCTTTGGCATCATTCAAGACTTTATAAGACTTTTCATGATTCTCAAAATCATATATAAATCTTACTTCATGGAGATCCTATACCTACATGAAATCAGAGAAATTATAGATTTTCACTAATTTTTTAGCCTTAAAAGAAGTGAGAGTTGCCTCATATTTATAGGCTTACCCATTCGCGATGCTTCAACGCCTCCAGTGAATTTTTTGGATCTCTAAAAAATATCTTAATGTTGCTCCTACATTAATGATGCTACTTTGATATTTTTTATTGTTGAAGAGATCACTATCAAACCATCATCCACTCACAATGCTCCAGTTCTCATAATTGTGAATATTACCATCACCATTTTCAAGGTTTCACATCTTTATAGTGCTCCTCTATATTTGATTATCCACTTATCATAATCATAGATCATTCCATCAAAACCTTCACGCCTTCACGAACTAACCATCATGAAACCCAATATTCATGAAGATCATGCCTTTTCCATATTATCATAAGGCCTTCAAGGAAATCTGTCTTTCACAATGCTAGCCCTCCTTTGAAATATGGACCCCAAAAATTTGACAAACACTGGGAAATGATGCCACTATAAAATTGTGTTTCATCAACACCAACCATATTCTACCAAAATTCACTTCATTCCAAAACCACTCGATTGATTTCATCACAAACCCTATTTTCAGGATATTTAACCTTTTATTGATCACCTTTGTAAAAGTTAGATTTACCAAGGAAAGTATTGTAACTTACCTATATTCTAGTAATATCGTTTTTCCAATAAAAACATAAATATGATTTTAAAATCCTTTAATCCATCTTTATTTCATAGGGATTTCATCACAAGTTTTCAAAAGAACTTTTGATATTTTCTGAAATACAAATCATAAACGCACCATTATATTTTATTGGAGAATTACTTAACCATGACATAAAATGTCATAAAATCAATCCATAACAATTATCTAGGAATCATATTGAAACCCAAAGTCTTCAAAAAATTCACATGTTTCTTGGAATATCCAGACTTGTGAACATTATCCAATATCCATTAACTTTGGAACCACTTCATCATATTGACCACAATGAGATCTTCTTATTTAATTGAACACAATTTATAAACAATGAAAATTAGTTGACAAAAAATAAAATACATACACAAAGTGGGATCTTAAATGATTTTGTGTAAAGGGCCACAGTTTATTCCAAATAAATTCTATACATCCTACCCTTGAGGATCAGGGTGTTAAACTATTTACAGTGAGAGGTTTGATCTTAGTATCCTCAACTATTGTATCTGGTCTTTTTTACATAGGTACATCACATAGATTTATATCTGTACCTACTGTGGAAACCATGGATATAGTGATTCAATTTTATGATGGAATTATAACACTTGACACTCCATTGGTGATCAGAATGGAAAAGGTATTCCAGTTAAGTAGTTCTCTATTGAGATAGGTGGGTATCACTACATCTAAAATCTTTTATCCTTGAAATGTATGGGTTTGACATCTTAATCGAGACAAAATGGATAGTATCTCATTGATATTACATTGATTGTCATTGTCAGAGGGTGACGTTCACATTATTATAGGGTGCAGTTTATAGTTACAAGGGTGAATGGGATTTCTTGGAAAGACCAACGAGACCACAATATTGATGGATGGGCCAGATTATACCCTAGTTTTCTAGTTTGTATCTAGATGATTTATGAGTGCATTAAGAAAATATTCCTCCAATTGTTGATCATTTTAGGGATGTATTCATAGATGAATTTTATGGTTTAAATCCTAATATATATGTGGAGTTATCCACCTATCTAGTTGTAAAAGATAAAATAGTATCCATTTCTCCTTACAGGATGGATACAACAGAGCTACAAGATATCAAGAGGTGGTTAGAGGATTTGGAGGTAAATGGGTTTATTCGACCCACTACTTCTATGTGGGGTTCACCAGTCTTTTTTTGAGAAATTTAGATGATACCCTTAGGCTCTGCATGGATTATTGAAAATTGAACCAAATGATGGTTAAGAACCAATGTACCTTGCCGTAGATAGATGACCTATTTGATCAACTTTGAGGAGATCGGCTGTTGTCAAAAATTGATTTGAGTTTTGGATATCACCAGGTATGTGTTCAAATAGCAGACATACCTCATAAATTTTTTTGTAGAAGTTATGGTAAATATGAGTATCTAGTTATGTCGTTCATTCTCATGAATTCACTAGCGGTTTTGATGAAGCTAATGAACCGAGTTTTCCATACTTATTTAGATTCATTTTTTGTGGTTTTTTATGGATGATATCTTGGTGTATTCTCATAATTGACATGAACATAAAAAACATATTGGGATCTTTTTGGATACATTGAGATAGAATTAGTTATATCCAAAGATCATAGATAAAATTCACTTCCCAGGTCATATTATCTCAATGATAAGAGTATCAGTTGAGATAGAGAAGGTGAGAGCTGTAGTTTCTTGGGAGAAAAACAATAAAATCTTTAACACCTAAATTTTCTTGGGGATAACTTGATATTACTTACAATTCATATAGGAATTTTCATGCTTAGAAGCTCCATTGATGAGATTGACTAAAAAAGGTTTGAAGTTTGTATGGTTAGATACATATGAGATAGCATTTCAGAAGCTGAAAGAGAGATTAACTTCTACATAGATCCTAATACTGACTAAGTAGAGTAAGAGATAAATTGTGTATTGTGGTTCATCATGTATCAGGCTTGGAGTAATACTGATGCAGGGAGATAGAGTCATGTATTACATGTCTTGACAGCTGAGGCCACATGAGAAGAATTGCCTGACACATGATCTTGTGTTAGATACAATCATTTATGCTTTATGTTGTTGGAGAAATTACTTAGTAGGAGATAATTTTATGGTTTACAAGGACCAAAAAATCCTTAAGTATACATTGACACAGTGTGATAGGAATATGATGTAGTGGAGGTGGTTTTAGTACCTATAGTCTTTTGATATAAATATTTTCTACGTGCTTGGGAAAGGTAATGTAGTGGATGATACACTAAGAAGGAGGACTCAGATATAGGTAGTTCAGTAGATCAGTAGTGAGTGGAAGCTTTTGGATTAGTTCTATGAGATGAACTTAGTGGTGTTGGATAGTTAGGGGTATACTTTTCTTTCATCATTAGCTATTACCTCTACCCTACTGGATAGAGTGAGGATTATGAAACTATCATATTCTGAGGTCCTAGATCTATGGGAGAGTGTGGCAGGTGAGGACCCACCTCTAGGTTGAACCATAGGTGAAAATGAGGTCCTTCTTATCCATAGTCATGTTTGGGTTCTAGTGGAAATATGTGGGGAGATTATGCGGGATTTTCATGCCTCAGTTTGGGCAGTTCATCCCAACATCACCAAGATGCACTGTGACTTACACCACCAATACTAGTGGTCATGTATAAAGAAACAAGTAGATGGTTTTGTTACAAAGTGTTCCACCAGTCAGTCAGTGGATGTGGAACATCATCAACCAATTATAATTTTACAGTAGTTTCCTATTCCCGAGTTGAAATGGGATGACATCACGATGGATTTCATGATTGGTTTAAAGAGTTCTACTCAAGGTAGAGATTCTATATTAGATGTTATTGATAGGATCATGAAGTTTTATCATTTCCTACCAATCAAGGAAACCTTCAGTGTAGATGATCTTGGTAGGTTATATGTTCGGGAGATAGTATAACTTTATGAGATCCCAAAAACTATCATTTATGATAGGGACACCCATTTTATGTCTCATTTCTAGTAGAGTTCACAGAGGGAGTTGCGCACACAAGTTCTTCTGAGCATAACATACCACCCTTAGACCGATGGTCAGTCAGAGCATATAATAAATGTGTTTGAGGAAATGATATGAGCATCCCTCCGAGATTTTGGGGGATATTGGGAGTGGAGTATACCCCTGGATGATTTTCCTACAATAATAGATATCATGTGATGATATAAGTGGCACCTTATGAAGGTTTTTATGGTAGGCCATGATGATCATCCCCTTTCTACCTAGATTTAAGTGAAGTAGCTTCACTGGGACTTTGTATCATGGAGGATACTTCTGATAAGGTCCATTTGATTCAAAAGAGTATAGATACTTCACATTATTGGAACAAATCTTCCAATGATCTCTGAAAATGATCACAAGAGTTAGAGGTCAAGGATCATGTCTTTTTATATATTTTGACGA
Source organism: Viscum album (assembly GCA_963277665.1). Taxonomy (NCBI): domain Eukaryota; kingdom Viridiplantae; phylum Streptophyta; class Magnoliopsida; order Santalales; family Viscaceae; genus Viscum; species Viscum album. Next base: position 654,948,727 of record OY728159.1, read on the forward strand.
TGGTGGGACATATATGTATTGGGAGATAGGGTAAGCTTTCACTATTGTATGTCAGTCCATTTTAGATTTTAAAGAGAGTTGGGCCTATAGACTATCAGTTGAAGTTACCTCAGAGGTACCGGGATATGAATAACATCTTTCACATATCTTAGTTGTTCCATTATCAATTATAATCATATCACGTTCTGCATCTTGAGGAGGTGGAGTTACAGGTTGATGCATCCTTTGAGAAGCATCCTATTCATATCATGAAAAGGATCATGAAGGTTCTATAATGATGATCTGTTTCTATAGTACAAGTTCTATGGAAGAAATACCATTTAGAGGATGATACTTGGGAGTTGGAGGCCAATGTACTTGATCAGTGGAAATAGTTGTTCTCAGATGAATCTTAAACACCCTTGAGAGGGAAATTTAAGGACAAATTTCTTTAAAGGGGAGAGATTGTATGAACTAATGTTTTAATATGTGGTATGTATCCTTTTTATTTTGGTTTAAATGATTAATTATGGTCTAATATGAATACCCTTTTAGGTCATATGTGTATTAGAGGTGTTTATGGATTTTTCAAATCCCGAAACCTGTTTTTTTGGAAGAAAAGAATAGGCTGCACGGTTACTAAAAACCATATGGGGAAGGTCACAAAATAACTAATAAGTGTATGAGGTTAGAAAATGGGATCCTATAGGTCACACGGTTTAAAAAAATTGAGATTTAAGGAGCGCGCTCATGCAGGTATGTATAAAGTTTTTAGTAGTGGGTTGAGACATGGTTTGTATACGGTTAGTCAAACCATGCATTCAAAATATGTGAAGTGGCGCTTCCTATAGTAAAGGGTTCATGGTTTGGCCAACTATGTGGACAAACTATATGGCCCAGTAATTTGGGTGAATTACAAAATCACCCTTAATGAATCTTATAGCTTAACAATTTTTTTCTCATCTCCTTTGGTGGATAAAACCTTGATGTGATAAACTCATTTTGAAGCCTATTACAGGCTTTTCGACCAAATCTCCATCCATTTTCCAATTCAATAATTGTTTGTTGCATTGGATCCATCTTGGTAAGATCTCAATTCATCTTGTTCTATTCCTCATTCATGTTGGTATCAATTGTACTATTTGGTTGTAAGATAAATTTCCCTATTTTTCTAATTTTCATCTATTCTTCAATTTTATTTTGATATGATCTGAATAAATAGATGATATCAGATGAGAACTCTACTACCGACCGTCATTAGGTGGTATATACCTTTTCCATTTGGTTTGGTTCTATATTAATCTAGTTTATGTTGTGTTGCCCACGGTAATTTCTTGAACAACCCAAAAATTGAGGTGATAAATTGAATTAAATAAAATAGAACCTATTAGGGATTCCCATAAATTCATTGTGTTATGTTTGTGGGTTTTTCCCAAACCAAGGACACCCATGGAGTGTTCCATGTAATTTACCTTACCTTTTACTATTGTTGAACCACCCTAGGGGCGTGATTTGAGCTATCCTAGTTATAGGAAGCCCGTAAATAAATGGATTGAATTAAATTGATTGATAGAAGATGTTCATACTCCCTTTAAATTTGATTCTTGATTAAATAGTTAATATGATTTTGTTATATGAGTGGGTATACTCCTGAGATTTAAATTTCTTAAATGTTTTATTTATAAAATGTGGATAATGAGTGGGTATACTCATGGGTTATAATTGGATGCTTGTGAATTGATAAATGGGACAAATGATGAATGATTTTATTATGTGCCTTGTATGTTGTTCCTTGGATATTGAGATTGGCATAGGACACATTGTATAGATATGTTTCCTTTGGTCTTGATTATGTGGGATGCCTTGGACCTTTTTACACCTTGGATACAATTTGTTTGGTCTTATAGTGGACATAATCTAGTGACATGACCTTATAACCCAAATCAAGACTAAAAAAGTTTCCTTTAAGATGTTACAAGGATTTGATGAGGATTCCTTGGTCTTCTACACCTTTGATCTGACCCTTCGTGGTTTGAAACATTGATTATACAGCACGTCCATGGTTGTGATTACACTTTGGTACTATAGAAAGGTTGTGATTGTTTTGATATTCAGATTATATGGGAAGGCCATGGGTGACATGATATGTATGGATGTACATAAAGGATGTGTCAATTAATTTTTCATTGTTTTTATATTCCTTATTATAGGATCCTGATTGTGTTTTTAAGGGATCCTTACAGGGATAGATGGGTTCACTTGACTTGTTCCATAGGAACTCCTCTATTTACTAATACTTACCTATTTTCACATTTCAATCTAATTTATCATGTTATATAGTGCATCCATGATTCATTATAGACCTATGGGGGATTTTCTACTGGGACTATATCTTACATTCTGTTCGGGCCACAGTTAGGCACCCAAACAGACTATTTGGATGTCGGTAAGGATTAGGGCAAGAACCCACAATTTAATGCTTGATTTTGTGCCATGAAAAGGAGGAGGGGAAAATAAGATTGAGATAATGCATGTGATTATATTTATAGATAGTACCTTTTTGGTTTTTTTGGTATTTTGACATATATATTTTATTTTAATGTTCTGTATATCAATTTTGGATGTTTTGTAGAAACCTGAAATGTATCATCATCTTTTGTATATGGGATCCCTTTTTAGCATTATTATCTATTCCTATCTTAGTTATTTATCTGTTGTCTGATTCTTGTATCTTCTTCTACTATTAACTGTTATTTATATTCTTCTATGATACACTATGGTAACTAGGGAATAGTCTCCCCAAAGGCACACCCTAGGCCCTTGCTACTAGTTGGAAGCCTCCGGCATTCAGGAGATGCTCTTGAGGCTATGTGGCCAACCTGGTTAGGAGCCCTGTTGAGTGTAATCTAGGTATTGGACATTACATCAGCCCTAAAAATAAATATTTCTTGTCCATAGGATTCATAGATAAATTTTTGAAGTGGATTATTGGAAATTTCTCCAGGAATTCTAATCATTAGAGCAGTATAAACACTTTTTTCTAGAAATCATGTCAAGTATTTACTACATTTTTGGATTTTTTCATAGTTATATAATAATGAAGATCAATATGGGCATGGATAGAATCTTTAATTTGTTTTTTAGACATTATATTAGACCCTCCATTCCAAATTTCCCTCATTTCACTTCATAATACTTGAAAGTGATTTTTGATCCAAATGTATTCTATGAAAATGAAAATCATAAGACCATTCCTGAAGCCTTAAAATATTATGATACTTCTACCACCCATTAAAATCATATTTTCACTCCAAAATATAAGTAAAAACACTCCAAATATTTTTATGTTTTTTTAGTAATTCAGGCTATCCCCACAAATACGTTCTCACACGATAAAGCTGATAACATAAGACAATTCAGTTCTAGATTCTCTATTGGTAATGTTTGTGGTGAAAGTGATAATGATAAACTATTTTTTATCTTCCTTACAATATGGAAAACCTCAATATTTCAATAAAACTCTACAAAAAATTGATCTCTTGATACCCAGTAAAAATATTGAATTTTCTTTGTATTCTTTTTGACTTTCTTCATGATATTTTCTTATGAATGGATATTCATTACTTCAAAAAAAAATCATTTCATTCCTTGAGTGTTTACCTACTTTTTTAGGTCCATTAAAACTATAATTTATTTAATTTATTTAATTAAAAACCATTTATACTTATTAATGTATTATAATAAATGCGTTGTCTCTATAATTTTGTTGTCCTTTTTGATCTCACAAAAAATGGGGTGTATTTATTGAAGTATTTATGTGAAAAAATATTTTTGTTCAATTATTTTACATTAATAACTCTATAAGATATTTTTAGTTGTTTTCATTTTTCTTAGTTTTTTAGTCATCAAAAATTGGATGATTATTAGATATAATTATAATATTCCACCATATCTCATAAACTCATCTATATTTTTATTTTCACAAAATCCTCATTTGTTTTCCAGATATGTTATCTTAAGCATTTCAGGGAGAATATCTCATGTTTTTTAAAATATTATTACCTCATTTGAATACTTTAAACTCTTATAAAAAATTCCCTAGCGGCTTTCTCTTTTGCACCTAGATTTCTCTTTAGCGTTAAATAATTATCTTAAGGACAGTTTCTGCGCTTGTGCTAAAATTTAGTTTCTATTAAATGATTTTTTTATTACAGAAGAAAAAAATAAGTAAATTATATTATTTCATAAATTAATTATCTTACAGAAAGGATTCATGCTCATGAATCTAATTCCAATGAATATTTATCTATGTCATTTCTCTTATCCAGATCTCGATTTATCTTATGAAAAGGAACACTATATGTAGATTATCTTATGCATTAAAAAAGTATAAGAGCAGATAAATCATGTATATTATAGAATATGATTTATCCTATAATGACATAATTATCTTATGTGAATAGTACTTCTAGACCATTTTTCTTACACAGATCAAATTGTGTTATAAATGATCATTTTTTATCCTCAGATTAAAAGTACATTCAGAAGAATAATATTGTCCTCTTTGCTAAAATCTATTAAAGAATAAATATTTTTTAAAATATTTATTTATATCATTCAAGAAACTATTTATTGTTAAAATATATTTTATAAATTCAACTTATTCTTTTATTTTTATCAAAAAAGAAGACGTCCAAATAAGGAAAGGCCGATTTAAATAAAGCAGATATTTTCAAAAATAGAAAGTTCCAATAACGATGAAATATGATACAACTATAAACCTATATTTTTAAATATTTATAGAATAATGGCACAAAATAATTAAGATATTATCATTTCGTATTTCAAATAGATTATTTTCTCAACTACTGGCTTTAACAACTGGGATGAGTTCAAATTCAAGGATAGGAGATGCAAAAGAAGAACACTAATGTATGTGCGTGTATCACTCTACTATTATTTTAATGGAAAATATTATTGAATGACTAATATTTAAGAATATAATATTATAATTATTTAAAATATATCTACTATAATTGAAGAACCTCAAGAGATACTCCATGAAGTTATTCTATCTCTCTAGATGTTTCTTCTTCATCCATCCATTTCTATATTAAAATATGCGATAAACCAATAACATTATATTATATCCTTATTTTTAATTTTATAACTAATTTTTTTTGAGTATAATAGGTCTATGTATAGTTCTTTTGAAGGGGATACCAATTAAAAGTTCATAGTACTTTGTACCAAGTGATATTTTCTTACTGTCATCTAGTCAGTCCCCAGAAAATGGGTTGGTCCAGTGAAAATCATTAAACTCGAGGAGTGGAGTGTTGGTGAAGTAGACTAGAGGATATTTACGCCTCAAAACACTATAAGTCCCTTATTTTTTTATTTTCTCTTAATTATTTTAATTGAAATTTTTTTATGAAAAGTGAAGATATATATCATTCATACTCTAATAGAAGGTGGTTTTAAGTGGAAAAAATTTTAATAACTCAATTCACCCTCTCTTGTGCAATGATTATCGGACCAAAACATTAGTTCTACCATGGATTCAAACTGAAATATTTGAATATAAAAGATTTGAAGATTATGTAATATATGAATTCTATCGTTAAAAATAATTTATTTGATAGAATACACTTTTCTAATTAGAAGAAGGAATTAATGTCATATTTAGGGATACATGTTGAAATCCATCAAGATATCATGTTTATTGGATTTGTAAAATTAGCACGGAATTTTGTTTGATATAGATAAAAGAAATTTATATTTTGATGCATGTGTTAATAATTTAATTAAAAATACCTTTTATAGAAAGGTGTAAATGTAGATAACTCGCTGTAATAATCCAAAAGATATGTGGATGATATTTGTGGGCTTGTATGAAAAAGAATATATTTCAAAACAAGAGAACCATGTTGCTTCTAATAGTGTATAATATCAATTAGTTAAAGATATTTGTATCAATTCTATTGAAAAATAATTTCATATGTCTAGTAGAAATAATAATAAGAATAATAAGTCAACCAATAAATTTGGTATTCCCATTATGGTGAAAAATATAAATTATTTTTTATGTCTCTAAATCTAACCCTATAGTATATGTTGCTTGTAAATATGAAGATAAAAGGTATAAATCACCTAAATACATGGAGAATAATGGTATAATAGAGTAAACCACATAAAGTGGTAAATCATGAGATTATTCATAGAACAATCAAGATAAGAATCAATCCGTGAGGAGTGTAGTTTAATTATTAATGGTTGAAGGTTAAAAGAACTATGATTACATAACATATTTAGGGGAATATAATAGAATATTGATGAAGTAATGGATGGTTTCAAAATATTATATTACAAGAATAAAAAAATAAAATATTGGAACAATATGACACACTTGAAGAACTCGTTTATGAGATGAATTTAATCATTGAAAAAGTGAAACTCCATGAATCATAAATGTCTTCCCTAAGTGGGAAGTGTAAATAGAATTGAAGATTATATATAATTAAAATAATAATCAATTTGATAATTTAAAATAACAACTAAAGTAGAAGTATTTAAGGATTAAAAATATTAAAGGAAAGATTAATTCTGTGAGAAATAAGTCAAAACTAAATATTCTCACATGGAGACTTCTGTTGGTAGTAATAGGAAAAAAATTAGAATCAGTATAGAAGAAGATTATGAATGAAATATTAATCTGAAAGGATAGTATTGAATAAGTTCTATTTTTATTGAATCATTGAACAAACAATGGATGTGTACAATGAATAATTGTTGATGGGAAATCAAATGATACCAACTGATACATCTCATCCATAAGAGTCTATTGAAGGGCATGAAAATTTCATTGTGAGATGTTAAATTTGTGATAAATTTAGAAATAGGGAGGGGTACTAGTATAATAAAAGTAATAGAGGTGTTAATATGAGATCCATTGTAACAAAAAACCCAAGGTCAACCCTAATCTAGTCACCCAGGCTGACCAACGATAAGGCCCGAGTGGTGTTCCCGATCCTCCTGTGCTAAAAACAAGCACCAAGGGAATCAATGAGAACTAAGGAGAATTATTTTGACCAATATAAATAAACCAATGTAGTGTAAATAAAAATAGAAACAAAAAAATATAAATAAATAGAATAGCTAATGAACATCCTTACATAAACTGAATACAATAATAATTGAACAAAACCAAACCAAACTAGGTGAAGACTAATTCTTCATGTTTCCCTGAGGGTCACTCTCCAATCTCAAACCCAAAAATTGACCTTGATGATTGAGACCAAACTGAAACCTACATTAGAAGCTAAAAATAATAAGAAACTGTAGACCTATGTATTAAAAGTCAGTAGGTGTGACCAAAAAAATCCATTCCCAATTCATTTCCCTTAAAAAAGAACAATGAATTATAGGTTTGAAATACAACATATGAAAATAGGTTTTTATACACTTTATCTTTTAAAAAAACATTGTCCATTTTTCCTTTTCCATTTAAAACTAGGTTATTCTTCAAGAAAGAGACATTAACATTTTAGAGGGTAGGGATAATGTTTTCACTTAAAAAGGGATAAAGAAAGTTTAAAACATTTTCCATAAACATTTACAAAACCAACACATCAATTTTACAAAATAAATGAACCATAAAAAAGAGAAGAAGAAATGATCACGTTGAAAGGGAATTGGAATATCACACATATGTGTAACCAACCAAACATGGAATCTCAATCATATATTAATGGAAACTAAGTGCTGAAGTAAATGGGAGAATATATAAGCTTAGTGGATAGTCTAGAACATACCATACATATGACTCATTTTGTAGGCATGCCTCACCCAATGACATCATTCTCATCCACATGATCAGTTCTTTCCCTACCTGTCCTAACTGAGTGGAACTATCCCAGAGTAGAATGTGGTATATACTAAGGGCCACCATCTAGAGTATAATCGTAAGCTAGTGCAACAACCATTCACTAAAAACCCACTAGTTATGTCTGGTTCCCATATAAATATTAAAGTGGAGTGAGAAAATAGATCCAAAATGCAGCCAAAAACATATAAATATATCACATACATAAGCGTTACACACAATAATCACACACAAGAAACACACCAAACCACCCCAAGGTTCAATCCCTTGCATTTCAAGCATTTTCTCATAAGAGAGTCCCACACTAAGGACCTCCCACATCGTTTGACATAACCAAGGAAATAGGATCATTCATGGAGAGTTTTCAAGTGAACCAATTTTAAAAAATTTCCAAATAGGCCTCAAGCACTATTTAAGAAACCACCCATTTTCAAAGATCCAATCCCACCTTTTTTAAAAAGGTGAAACACACCATTTTTAATTTCTTGACCATTTAGAAAATACATTTAAGCACTCACACCACATTTTCAAACCCAAACCACTATGAATTTAATTTAAAGAAACCTAAACTACTATTTTAGGAGATAAATATACTTACAAAGCCAAAAAAATTCCTTAGAAATCAAAAATAATTTACAAAATCCAATTGGGAAATTTATAAAACACTTAGTGGGCATAGCTTAACAAAAAAATTCTATACACATAAAGAAGAAGTAAATCACCTTATTTCACATCAAATAATTATTCTAAAAATCATAAATCACAAATTTATATCCAATTAAGGTGAGAAAGGAAACAAATCAACAATTCTCAATTTTAAAGTACAAATGTAAAGGTAAAGCTACCTCAAACCACACACGCTTCAATAACACCAACCCAAAACAACTTCACAAGGGTTCCAAGAAGCAATAACATCCATGATAAACCTTAAAAACAAAAAATACATAATTTAAACTTAAAAATACATGAAACCTAGACCCAAAAGACCAATAGAGAAGAGGAACCACCAAGAAAATAGAATAATAAGGAAGAGGAAGAATAAAGGAGGAGACTACCTTAATGATCTAGCCCCAAACCTTGAAAAAACACCTTTGATCCACCGTAATAGGAGAAGAGGAGACCTGGATAAGGAGGTAAGAGATCATCCTAGGTCGAACAGGCCAAGATAAGGTATGAATGGGTGTTTTGGTGCTAAAATTTGAAGAGTGTAGAAGAGGAAATTCATATTTTTAATGACATGGAAACTATGCATAGTTAGAAAAAATGATTTCCAAAACCATGTTCCAACTATACACCCCTCACTAGATGCACTAGAAAACCGTATGTTTTGGTGACATTGTTTTGGAAACTCTGTTCCATCCATGTGAAATGGTTCTTTTAAAATGTGCAGAAGCATGCACATTCCTTTTGCATGGGTTTTTATACTATGCTTTGGTCGTGCACCCTTAACTAGAGACATACCAAGGATCACACAATTTTCTTTTATAGACACATGGTTTGGACCAAACTACATTCATCATGTACGTCTAAAACCGTTCATGTTAAAAATTAACTAAAAAGAGACTCAATATCAAGTGGTCGCATGGTTACCCCTTAACCATGCACCTACACCAAGAAATTGAATAAAAACCACCCAAAAGTAAAATTAAAATCTGGAACACCCAAAATCAAGGTATAAACCAAGAACAAAAAAATAGGCTTGAATAAAAGTGGAAAAAAAGGGGTGTGACAATTTTCCCCACCATCATACTTTCTTATTGTAAAAAGACACAATATCTCCTATTGATCAAGGAAGAGATAGATGTTCACACAACCACGTGATCCAATTCCTCAAACTGAAAATCACCTTAACCACCATCTAGATAAAACATGAAATCCACATAAGATAAACCATTGATCTAAAACCACTTTATTCAAAACAAAAAAATATCTACAACCTCTTCAACCTTTATCCAACAAAACAACCTGGCCTAATCCAAGATCCCAACCTTTACAAAGAAGTGGAGAAAGAAATAATGACATGAAAAAATAAAGATACTTACTATATTCAACCTGGGAGGCCAAAATGGACTCCCCACCATTTTAATATTTTAGTAGGAAGCCCTACCATCATCACCATCCACACACCAACACTCTAATCAAGAACAGTCACAACAAACCCCTAGAAGGAATCAAATGAACACAACACACAAAGGTACTAGCTTAACTCTATTTGGGAACTTTTAATAGAAAATTTATTTAGAGTATAAAAACACATCATCCTTTTCACCCTAAACATGAAGTAGTATATTCAAGAATCACAAGAAAACACACCACCAATCAAACTGACAGAACTTAGAAATTCTAAAAGGCATGCTTCTATTTAAAAAGAGTTTCTAAAAAATATTATAAAAAAATTCATTGTTATAAGGAAAGAAAAATTCTATAAAACAAAACCACTACAAGGGAATGTAAAATCTAATGGAAGGGGACTTTAAAATGAACCCAACACAATAGATCACTTCTATAAACATGCTGAGTTGTCTTATGAAGGGATGGATCTGGCTTACATTGCTTCCTAGAAAGACCCTAAAAAACGATTTACTGCGACCTAGGAATTCGTAAGTACAAAATATCTTTTTAGAACTTGATAATGATGTATTCTTATTACTAGGCTTGCCGTATCGATGAAAAATTAGGATCCTATGCCTAGATGAAGCTATCAAAAGGTCTTAAGGCCTCTTAACTCCTCTACCAACACTACCAGCTTCAAGAAACTTTATAATCTCATAAATGGGATTCCATTTATTTATTACATAGACTAGAGTAATGATATATAACTCAAGAAGTAAAACTAGTAGAGCTTCAACCTGAATAGCATGCCTCACCACGTTAGTAAAGGAAGTCATGCCAAATTCTGATACCTTCAACTATAGATCAGGATAACACCCATTATCATAATGTTGGGCCTTTGTGGAATCATCATACAACCATTCTATAATATAGGGATATTGGTCCTCAAATAGTTGAATGAACTCTTACACAAAACCATCACCTTACTGAAGAAATCACATTTCTATCAGCTTCCTCACTTTTACAACCTCATAAAAATAATTTTGGACAAAAAAAGAGTTGAATAATTCCCAAGAGAGGCCATTTCAAGGCTTGGTTTGAATAACCGACTTCCACCACTTTTAACTCAGACTTTCGAGCATAAAGGTTAAAAAATTAACCTTTAGAGACTCAGGAAACTCGAGAAAATCAATGATCATTTCTATTTTCTGAATTCATTCTTACACTTCTAAAGGATCCTTTTGACCATAAAAGAGAGTAGGGTTCAACTTCCAAAACAAAATATGGAATTCCTTAGGTTGATAAACTGGAGGTTCCACTAATGATAAACTACCCATATCCACACCTTTAAAATCCATTGAAACTTTAGTGGGGGCATACACTAAATAACAAGGAAAACCAAGAACACGATCAAAACTAATTCACTAACAAGAAATAAAACTTGAAAAAACACTAAAAAAACATTTCCAAATCACAATATAATGCACTAAACAACCATAAGTTCTCAAATAATTAAATTTTTTTCCTCTAAAAACACATTTGAAAAGAAAACAACTTGGTGGGTTGAACACTCACTAATGGTATTCCATGGAGCCTCACACACATACATTCCCATGGCAATCTGAGAACCCATACACCCATGTTATGAATAATCCACTTCCTTAAACAAATCCATTCATGTGAGATATCATAATAATACCAAAGTTCAAAATAATACTTTTCCATTTTTGAAACAAAAAATTAAACCCAAGTTTCAACTTATCAATCCACTTCCCATTTCAAACTTCACAAAACCTTTTTCAAAAGACCACTAACCACTAAATCATAATCTATTTTCACACTCTTCATTTAAATTCATTTTATTTTTTCTCAAATTTTTTTAATAAACTCCATCAACTAAAAAAATACCATTTTATCAAAATCAATTGATTAAAAACTCATTTTACCAGAAATTTATTCTCATTTAAAACATATATCTAAAATTATATTTAAAATAAATATAAATTATCATTTTTCATTTTACATTAACCAAAAAATTAGGTCTTGAACTAAGGTTTTCAAAATTAAAAAATTTATTTTCAAGATAAAATCAAAATCAAGGACGCTTAAACAAGATCAAAATGTGGGAAACCTAGTGTTGACGGGTGATTTGGAAACATGGTTAGGGATCATATGCCAATCACACCATTGTTACAGATAGTCTTTCAGGACCATTTATTTGGATCCAAATGGATTTACAAGCCTTGAAGGATCAATGAGTCTATTGGACAAACTCCCACCTCATTTTATGAAATATAGAACAACTATAAGAACAAAAAAAACCAAACCAAGCCAGACTTCCCATGGAAACTAAATGTTTGGTCCAGAAAGTGTTGGCCATACACTCCCTCTGACCTACTCCCCAAGCTCTGACATTCTCACTCCATCTACCTTGAAATCCCGAATAACAATGGGTACTATGAAAGCTACATATTTTAAAGATCCCAAGATTTGATACAATTTTGTCATGAGCCACCTCGGGTCAACCATAAGCTAGTTTCCTCGGTTGTCCCATGACAAGTCTCAAGAGGTGTTCCTAATCCTCCTAGGATGGGGAAAAGCACCTAGGGAGTCAATAAGAACAAAGGGAATTGATTTTACCCAATATAAATATAAAATTATAATAAATAAATAGATAATCCCAAAAGATAAAAAAATAGAATAGCTAAACAAAATATTTACATAAAATTAATACAACAAAAAAATAAAAAAAACCAAACTAAACCATGTGAACACTAAGACTCCATGTGTTCCTGAGGGTCACTCTCTAGTCTCAAAACCAAAAAAACCCATGGTGATTGGGAAAAAACTGGAACCTACTCCAGAATGTAAATATTAGAAGAAACTATAGTCATGTTGTAACACCTCGAGCTTCCATGATACGCTTCTCATTCAATAATGCAATAGCTTGCATTGTACGCAACTTCGAGTTCTAAAACACCGCGACTAATCAAAGTAGCCGTTATGAATAGTAAAAACCACTTTTTAAAATTATAGAAATTTTATATTTCAAAATGGACTTCATTTTTGTATTCGTAATATCGAAATTACCCTATGTTGAATTTTTGGTGTTTTTCTGAGAACTTCTAATTTTTTATGAATTGTGAAAAATACTTAAAAACAACTTTTTTAATAAAAATAATTTATAGTGATAAATTATACTATTTAGTGGTTTTAAAGTATAACTAGAATATATTTTTACCATTTTATCCAATGGTGGTCATTAGAATTAATTTAACATTGAAATTGGACATAAACAATTGTCAATCTTTTGATATAAATTGTTTCTTAAAACACGCTATTTGTTGTGACAGCGGGAATTAATTATAAAATTAATTAATGAAACTTATATGTTTGGAATTTTGTAAAATAGACATCATTTTTGAATTCGGAATATCAATTATAGCTTAGGGTGAAATTTTGGCCTTATTCTGAAAAACATCAATTTTTGATGAATAGTGAAACCACTAAGTGGTTGTTAAAAACTGATTTTTCGTTAAAATGAAATATTACCACTTCTGTGATTTGATTTTCAAAAATCCGACATACATGGTTGTCATTAAGAAGTAAAATGTGGTTCAATGAGATTAAAATAATTTTTTGGTGAATAGTAACTTTTAAGTTCTTAATCGCGATTAGAGGTAATTAGTGTAGTTTAAGGTAAAAATAATGTTTTAATAATATGAGATGAGCTTGACACTTGTCCTACTCCTATTGGATGAGTCATGGCAGACCAAGACAACCCATGGGTCAACTTGGGGACCCCATGGAGCCACTTTGGTTGGAAAATGACATTAATATATATTTATTTAATGTTAAAATTAAATTGACACAAACATGAGTTGTTTTACTAACAATGTTTTTAAGTGGGTTTACACAAGTCCAAATTTTGATTATAAATATTCATTAGAAAGATAAAAAGATTTCCTACATAATAGTATTTTTTTTATAATTTTTAGACATTAAATAAATTAAATTATTTATGACATCATTATGATGCAGCAATGACCTCATTATTTAACGATTTAAATAAAATGAGAAGATAATGCAAAATACAAGGCATACACTTGTCCAAAGACTATTGGATGAGGCTATTTCGAACCCTTATCACCTTATCCACGAATTATATAAGTGTGGGACCTTCAGAATCCGAAAAGCATTGTATAATAATGTAACATTTCAATCTTTCCAAAAGAGCCCCTCCTCTCCACTTATAAAAGGCCCCCACCTCTCCCACCTTATTCACACCTTCAAGCCATTTGGATCGGCCAAACTCTGCCCAAATACTCTCCCAACTTCCCCCTCTTACTCCTAGAAGCCTCACTTTGGGCAGAACTCTTCCCAAGGAATCCTTTGGCTCAAATCAAAAAGAGTTACCCGATTTTGAGGTAATGTCTTCTCTAATGTTGTTTTGTTTCATTTTTCTTCTCCAACCCCCTAAAATCTTTTTATTAATTTCTTTTGTAAAAACACCAGTATCCTCAATATACTAGGATGTTTTTATAGGAAGTATTAGAGCTACAATTACACACACCTACATCTAATGGTTAAAGAACATACGGTTTCTGTGGATGGCGAATTTCTGCCTCACGAAACGATGATTGTTCAACACTCATATAACACCTTCAAAGGTGGCCATTAAGATGTCACTATTTTTATATATGATATATAATATGTTTATGTTTTACTTATGCTTATGTATTTCTCATTTATGGCATACTTTATGATTTCCATTATGGGTAAACGCGATAATTTCATTTTAGGAAGTGCGGACTACCGCCCCCTCAAAGTGATTTGAATCGTTAATGCCATATGTGGGATGTATAAAGGATGGAGTAAATGGTATTATACACTATATTATACTGGAATTATATTATAAATTTATATCATTATGATTTCATTCCATTAAATACGAAATTGAAATGAAAGTAGCGTTCATGCGTACGTACGGCTTACCGTCTCCATGAACGGTGCATTTCATTTCTTACCTCTAAATGTTACGTGACATTATGAATGAATGTATATACTGTATATATATGATATATATGATATCTACATCATGAATATAATTCTGGATATAATGTATATTTCACCACATGAACAACTTGTAATTATAAGAAGTTTATTTTTGACTCAAGTACCAAAGATCGACAAAACGACTGTTATTAACTTAAATAATTAAATAATGTTCATAACATGGTAATAAGTGATATAAATGGAATAATGAACATGAAAAAGGTTCTTAAGTAAATATAAAATAACTCTAGTTTATTATTCAAGATTTTAAAGAACGGTCGAGTCAGGACAAGACGCAAGGTAAGGGAATTTCTTAACCCAACTTCAATTCTTTGGGTTAATCTCCTACTTTCAAATTATGTCATGATATTATTATATCCTATATTGTATTTGTACATTATTTATGTGTACTTATAGTGAATACACATTATAGATGTACTTTATTTTAAAAAAATGATCTTTTTAAGGGACTTCATCTCAATCTCCTTTCATTGAGGCATATTTGGTTTTATACACAACTTTCTTTTATACGGTGTATAAACCCCTTTGAATTTTACGTTTATTCAAAAGGAATCTTTTTTATAAGAAGCGTTTTACTAAACAACAAAAGGGAATGTTTTTCTTTCCGTACTTATGCGGCGACAACGACTTCTCCGCCGCTGTGACTATTATTTGAGTTTCGGCTTCCTCTACAAACCATCATTTTTTTAATGAAAAATAAATACAAAGTTTTAACTTTCCTTTATTTTGGTATTAAAAATGGTTTTGAAAGCATTTTTATTATATCAATGTGTTGTATTGATATCTTGTGATTGAAATGTGGAAATGTTATGTTTCCTTTATGCATGTTTTATGTGATACGATTATGTTATGGTTTATGATATGTTTAAACCTATTCATATGAGGAATGCATTGGACTTAATAAGTGACGGGTGGAGCCCGCTATAGCTCCTCGATGCATCAGCAGGTCTCATGAGAAAAACTAGTGTCTTGGCACGAGGCCTTGACAAAATCTAATTTGTGGTCTTGGCACGAGGCCTTGGCTACGTGGTTATGATAGTCTGGCATTATGCATTCCATCATTATGAAAATGGTTATTGATATTGCATGTGATTATTCGATTAGTAGAATATCCATGTGAGTAAGTAAATGGAATTATCTCATTTTATTTTTTCCATATTATTCTAAAGTTCAAGTTTAAAAAGGCTTTTGTTTTAGTTATACGTTTCCTTAAATGTTAATGATTATTTATGAAAGCTTCCGCAATATTGTTATCCTTACTGAGCATCTGAGCTCACCCCTTTCAATGTTTTAATATTTTCCAAGATGTGAAGAAGTATTTTATGAATGAACTGCAGGGATAGTCCGAAGAGGATAGAAGTGTGGACTATGGAGACTATGTTGTAGTAGTTTTTCACTTTATGATGCAATGTAACATTTATGAATGTATCTTGTGTTTCCAAGGTTACTAAACTAATCGGTCTTTCGAGACTTGATCTTTTTTGATCATGCCAATGTTACGAAGTAACGCACTGACTCTGGGTAGCTGGGGTCGGGGCGTTACAGTTGGTATCAGAGGCAGTTTAGTACTAACCTTGGAAGCTAGATTTAGATAAACTCTGATTAGAGCACATAGCCCAAAGATAGACTTTGAGGATTAGTATAGAAGAACTTCCTAGAATTTTGGTATTATAGAGATGTTATGAGTTTTCCGAGCAATACATCCCTGTCTGGATATGAGCAGGTAGAGGCGGCTCTGGAACAGATGTACCTAGGGGTAAAACCCGAAAACACCGCTTTGAGCTAGACTCGAACGGGAACTGGTGCACGACAACGGGCCTTGATGCACTCTTGGTTACGACACTCCCGGGGGATATGCTTAGGATAATTCTCATTTTCTTTACAAACCACTATGAAGGGTTATGATTATATACTTCCTCAAAGAAAACATTTTTATGATTATGGATTATATTCGTAAATAGTTCAATTTATTATAAGTGTTTTCAAGTTTGTTATTATGTATTTCGATTCCTAAACTAACCTAGTTTATGGCATTGTATAGAAATGGCGCCCAGTAGAAGGAATGTGAACTCCATCAATACGTATGATCCAAAGAGTAAGAAGGATCATATCTTTCATGGTATTAAGCCAACATTTAGAAGGGAAATGTTCTCCCATGTGTTATCAACATATGATGAAATAGTATCATGTGTTAATAAGATAAGTAGAGAATTCTCCGAGTCTTATGGATTTGAAGGGATGAATGAGAAGAAAAGGATGGAAGAGAGAATGATGGATAAAGGGACGAGGGAAAAGAGTAATTTTCCAATATGTGATAATTGTGGGAAGAATCACCCTGGTACATGCCTAAAAGGAATGGGAGTTTGTTATAAATGTGGAGAAAAGGTTCACCAGGCTCGTGATTGCAAGGGAAAGAAAGAGGCTGCCAAAGTTGAATGCTACAATTGTAGGGAAAAGGGGCATTATGCAAATGAATGTCCTAAGCGTCAAGGAAACTTACCTCAGAAAAGGCCAAGGGATCAAGGCCAATCTTATGCTGTGACTACTGTTGAAGCAGAATAATTAATGTATTGGTGCTTTTGGACTCAAGGATTATATTCTGGTTATAAGAATAATGTGATATATATAAAGATTGTACTGCAGTACTTTTTGATTAAGGTAATATGATTAAGGTAATCATATTTTTAGTATGTGACAATAAGAGAATCTTTTCTTTGTTTGGGGAATCTGATGTTACAATTGATTTTGGAATTTAGAGACCTTTAGAGAAAGTATGGACGAAGGTATTTTGGATAACTATTAAGGTTGGAATGGATTAAGTTGAACCATGGATAGTATTGTTTAAGGTTAAAACATTTATGAAGATTATTTTTGGAATATTATAATACTATAGTTTTAGGAAAAGGAAAACCTACAGGGTGGGGCATAACCCGTCGCGTCGGACAAAGCTGTAAGAATCGAACCCCCAACCACAGTACGACAAGCCTTTATTACCTACCACTAGCATACAGAAAGTCCCTGGTTATTAAAAAATAGTTTTACTAATCTAAATGGTATGTGTTGATATTTGTAACCTTATACAATTAGGATAAATGGAATATTTTTGAGTTCCGTTACTAGTTGGAGTAAAAGTTGGGTTTGTGGAAAAAATATTTATTAACTAATGAAAGTATACATAACAAGTATGTATATTCCCTTACGTTCTTAGTAAATCTCCTAAATAAATTCCTTAACATTATAAAAGGTAAATTAAAACACAAATGTTGTCGGTTAACTTTTCCAACTGGGGATTCAATGACCATCTAACCAATCACAAGTTTGTGATTTTCTTGTAGTTAAACTTTCTCCTAATCTTGTTTTCTATAACTCTCCATCAGACCTTGATGGTTTGTTTCTCCTCCATATCCATATTTTCATAGAATCCTAGAATGAGCTATATCGGATGACCTTTGTACTTATCTTGATTTCTTTTAATGTTATATATTTATTAACCTTATTTCCGATGTGGGTTTTCCAAAAAGGTATTTTCTCTTTTCAACCTTTTATTTTCAAAGAAAAAATTTCAAATTGCGAGGACGCAATTTATTGAAGGAGGGGAGAATGTAACACCCCGAGCTTCCATGATACACTTCTCATTCAATAATGCAATAGCTTGCATTGTACGCAACTTCGAGTTCTAAAACACCGCGACTAATCAAAGTAGCCGTTATGAATAGTAATAACCACTTTTTAAAATTATTGAAATTTTATATTTCAAAATGGACTTCATTTTTGTATTCGTAATATCGAAATTAGCCTATGTTGAATTTTTGGTGTTTTTCTGAGAACTTCTAATTTTTTATGAATTGTGAAAAATACTTAAAAACAACTTTTTTAATCAAAATAATTTATAGTGATAAATTATACTATTTAGTGTTTTTAAAGTATAATTATAATATATTTTTACCATTTTATCCAATGGTGGTCATTATAATTAATTTAACATTGAAATTGGACATAAACAATTGTCAATCTTTTGATATAAATTGTTTCTTAAAACACGCTATTTGTTGTGACAGTGGGAATTAATTATAAAATTAATTAATGCAACTTATATGTTTGGAATTTTGTAAAATAGACATCATTTTTGAATTCAGAATATCAATTAGAGCTTAGGGTGAAATTTTGGCCTTATTCTGAAAAACTTCAATTTTTGATGAATAGTGAAACCACTAAGTGGTTGTTAAAAACTGATTTTTCGTTAAAATGAAATATTACCACTTTTGTGATTTTATTTTCAAAAATCCGAAATACATGGTTTTCATTAAGAAGTAAAATTTGGTTCAATGATATTAAAATAATTTTTTGGTGAATAGTAACTTTTAAGTTCTTAATCGCGATTAGAGGTAATTAGTGTAGTTTAAGGTAAAAATAATGTTTTAATAATATGAGATGTGCTTGACACTTGTCCTACTACTATTGGATGAGTCATGGCCGGCCAAGACAACCCATGGGTCAACTTGGGGACCCCATGGAGCCACTTTGGTTGGAAAATGACATTAATATATATTTATTTAATGTTAAAATTAAATTGACACAAACATGAGTTGTTTTACTAAAGAAGTTTTTAAGTGGGGTTACACAAGTCCAAATTTTGATTATAAATATTCATTAGAAAGCTAAAACGATTTCCTACATCATAGTATTTTTTTTATAATTTTTAGACATTAAATAAATTAAATTATTTATGACATCATTATGATGCAGCGATGACCTCATTATTTAACGATTTAAATAAAATGAGAAGATAATGCAAAATCCAAGGATTACACTTGTCCAAAGCCCATTGGATGAGGAGATTTAGAACCCTTATCACCTTATCCACGAATTATATAAGTGTGGGACCTTTAGAATCTGAAAATCATTGTATAATAATGTAACATTTCAATCTTTCCAAAAGAGCCCCTCCTCTCCACTTATAAAAGGCCCCCACCTCTCCCACCTTATTCACACCTTCAAGCCATTTGGCTCGGCCAAACTCTGCCCAAATACTCTCCCAACTTCCACCTATTACTCCTAGAAGCCTCACTTTGGGCAGAACTCTTCCCAAGGAAGCCTTTGGATCAAATCAAAAAAAGTTACCCGATTTTGATGTAATGTATTCTCTAATGATGTTTTGTTTCATTTTTCTTCTCCAACCCCCTAAACTCTTTTTATTCATTTCATTTGTAACAACACCAGTATCCTCAATATACTGGGATGTTGTTATAGGAAGGATTCGAGCTACACTTACACACACCTACATCTAATGGTTAAAGAACATACAGTTTCTGTGGATGGCGAATTTCTGCCTCACGAAACGATGATTGTTCAACACTCATATAACACCTTCAAAGGTGGCCATTAAGATGTAAATATTTTTATATATGATATATAATATGTTTATGTTTTACTTATGCTTATGTATTTCTCATTTATGGCATACTTTATGATTTCCATTATGGGTAAACGCGATAATTTCATTTTAGGAAGTGCGGACTACCGCCCCCTCAAAGTGATTTGAATCGTTAATGCCATATGTGGGATGTATAAAGGATGGAGTAAATGGTATTATACACTATATTTTACTTTAATTATATTATAAATTTATATCATTATGATTTCATTCCATTAAATACGAAATAGAAATGAAAGTAGCGTTCATGCGTACGTACAGCTTACCGTCTCCATGAACGGTGCATTTCATTTCTTACCTCTAAATGTTACGTGAAATTATGAATGAATGTATATACTGTATATATATGATATATATGATATCTACATAATGAATATAATTCTGGATATAATGGATATTTCACCACATGAACAACTTGTAATTATAAGAAGTTTATTTTTGACTCAAGTACCAAAGATCGACAAAACGACCGTTATTAACTTAAATAATTAAATAATGTTCATAACATGGTAATAAGTGATATAAATGGAATAATGAACATGAAAAAGGTTCTTAAGTAAATATAAATTAACTCTAGTTTATTATTCAGGAGTTTAAAGAACGGTCGAGTCAGGACAAGACGCAAGGTAAGGGAATTTCTTAACCCAACTTCCATTCTTTGGGTTAATCTCCTACTTTCAAATTATGACATGATATTATTATGTCATATATTGTATTTGTACATTATTTATGTGTACTTATAGTGAATACACATTATAGATGTACTTTATTTAAAAAAAATGATCTTTTTAAGGGACTTCATCTCAATCTCCTTTCATTGAGGCATATTTGGTTTTATACACAACTTTCTTTTATACGGTGTATAAACCCCTTTGACTTTTACGTTTATTCAAAAGGAATCTTTTTTATAAGAAGCGTTTTACTAAACAACAAAAGGGAATGTTTTTCTTTCCGTACTTATGCGGCGACAACGACTTCTCCGCCACCGTGACCATTATTTGAGTTTCGGATTCCTCTACAAGCCATCATTTTTTTTTAATGAAAAATAAATACCAAGTTTTAACTTTCCTTTATTTTGGTATTGAAAATGGTTTTGAAAGCATTTTTATTATATCAATGTGTTGTATTGATATCTTGTGATTGAAATGTGGAAATGTTATGTTTCCTTTATGCATGTTTTATGTGATACGATTATGTTATGGTTTATGATATGTTTAAACCTATTCATATGAGGAATGAATTGGACTTAATAAGTGACGGGTGGAGCCCTCTATAGCTCCTCGATGCATCGGCAGGTCTCATGAGACAAACTAGTGTCTTGGCACGAGGCCTTGACAAAATCTAATTTGTGGTCTTGGCACGAGGCCTTGGCTATGTGGTTATGATAGTCTGGAATTATGCATTCCATCATTATGAAAGTGGTTATTGATATTGCATTTGATTATTCGATTAGTAGAATATCCATGTGAGTAAGTAAATGGAATTATCTCATTTTATTTTTGCCATATTATGCTAAAGTTCAAGTTTAAAAAGGATTTTGTTTTAGTTATACATTTCCTTAAATCTTAATGATTATTTATGAAAGCTTCCGCAATATTGTTATCCTTACTGAGCATCTGAGCTCACCCCTTTCAATGTTTTAATATTTTCCAGGATGTGAAGAAGTATTTTATGAATGACCTGCAGGGATAGTCCTAAGAGGATAGAAGTGTGGACTATGGAGACTATGTTGTAGTAGTTTTTCAATTTATGATGCAATGTAATGTTTATGAATGTATCTAGTGTTTCCAAGGCTACTAAACTAATCGGTCTTTCGAGACTTGATCTTTTGTGATCATGCCAATGTTACGAAGTAACGCACCGACTCTGGGTAGCTGGGGTCAGGGCGTTACACATGTGTATTAAATATTTGCATGTGTGCCCAAACAAATCTATTCCAAATGAATTTCCCTTGAAAAAAATAATAATCAATTATAGGTTTGAAATAAAACACATGAAATTGTGTTTTTACACATTTTCTCTTTAGAGAAAACACATAACACTGCTCATTTTCAAATTAAAAACATGTTTTTATTCAAGAAAGAGACATTATCATTTTAGAGGGGATAGATAATGTTTTCACATAAAAATGAAGAAATAAAGTGTAATTTTTTAAAATAATTTTCCATAAACATTTTCAAAACCAAAACATAACTCTTAACAAAGAAGGGAACCATATAATAGAATAGAATAAATGACCACATAGAAAGGGAATTAAAATATCACTTGTATGCTTATCCAACCAAATAAGGAATATCAATCATCTGTCAAAGACAACATAGTGCTGAAGTACATGGTATAACCTAGGATCTCAATAGATAATCTAGAACATACTATATATATGACTCATTCTGTAGGCATGTTTCACCTGATGACATCATTCTCTCCCATACACTCAGTTATTTCCTTACCTGGCCTAACCGATGATAATTATCCCAAAGTAGAGCATGATCCATACTAAGGTCCACCAGCCAAAGCCGAATCCTAGGTTAGTGCGAAAATTGTTCACTGAAAATATACTATCTATTATAGGTTCCCATGTCAAGACTAAAGTGGGGTGAGCCAATCAAGCTAAAAAAACAAACAACCACAAATACATATATCACACACATAAGTTATCACACATAAGAATAACCCTGAATTTACCTAAGGATCAATCCCCTTCCTTTTATCCATTTTCTCACAAGAGAATCCCACACCAAGAAAATCCCACATCATTCAACATAACCAAGGTAATAAGATCATACAAGGATTGTTTCAAGTGAAATAATTTTATAAAATTTCCAAACAGTCCTCAAAAATCATTTATGAAACTACTCATTTACAAAGAGCCAAGCCCACCTTTTAAAAAAAAATTTAACACACCATTTTTAATTTCACAACCTTTTATAAAATACATAGAAATAACACCAAATTTGAAAACAAAAACCACTTATAAATTCATTTAATGAAACCCAAACCTCCATTTTAAAATACAAATATGATTACCCTGACAAAAAAATTCCTTATAAATTAAAATTTGTTGTAAAATCCAACCGAGCAATTCATAGAACACTTGGTGTGCATAGCTCAACAAAACAATTCCATACACTTCAAAAAATAAAAATCAAAAAACCTAATTTCAAATAAAAAATTATTATAAAAAACATAAATAACTAATTTATATCCTAGGATGGTGCAAAAAGATAGAAATAAGTAATTATTAAATTTAAAGGACAAGTGAAAAGGGAAAACTACTTCAAACCAAAAGCGTTTCAACAATGATAACCTGAAATAACTTCACAAGGGTTCCAAGAAGCAAGAGAATCCAAGATAAAACTTAACAACACAAACCCCTAATTTAAACTCAAAGAAACTTGAAACCTAGACCCACAAGACAAAGGGAGAAGAGTAACCACCAAGAAAATAGAAGAAGAAGAAAAAGTAAGAAGAAAGGAGGAGAATACCTTGAGGATATATCCCCAAACCTTGAATAAACCCCTTAGATTAACCCTTGGAGAAGGAGGAGAGACCTAGATAATAAGGGAGGAGATATTAATGGGTCACACGAGCAAAGAGAGGATAATAATGGATGTTATGGGTTTAAAATACAAATAATATAGGAGAGAAAATTCAAAATTTTAATGACCTTGGCACTATGAACAATTAGAACACATGATTTACCAAACTGTGTGCCAACTATGCACCCCTCACTAAAAACATTTGGAACCCTCACAGTTTGGTCACATGGTTTGGGAAACCATGCACCAATCATGCGACATGGTTCTATCCAAATTTACAGAACCATACACATGCCATTTGCATAATTTATCAAACTTTTCTTGGGCCACATGACCTCTACTATTGAAATATCAAGGATCACATAGGTTTCCCTTAGAGTCACAAAGTTTGGGATAAACTATGAAAATCCCATATAACTCAAAAAATGAATATTCAAAATGAACTAAAAAGAGACTCAATATCAAGAGGTTTCACAGTTAACCCTAATTGTGAACTTAAACCGTGAAACTGATGAAAAATATCCCAAAACTCAAAATTTAAATATGGAACACTCAAAACCCGACATAGAAATGAAGAAAAATAATAATAGGCCAATATAAAAAGAGAAAATAAAAAATAGGGTGTGAAATCCCTGAATCCTATTAAAGGAAGGATAAATAAATGGAAGAATGAAAAATATTTTCTACTAAAAAACAAATTCATATAATTAAATGATTATTAAGTGGGAAGGTAAAGGTGGATGACTCAAGTATCATCGATGTATTATTTATATTAGCTATTGTAGAGGGAAAATAATAGATTATGGAACATAAATAAGATATCCCCTATTGAAAAAATATGAATATATGTTTAAAGAAAATATCATCAAGGATAAATAGGTGGTTCATCAAAAGAATATAGAGAAGAAAATTTGTTAGACATAAAGAATACATTTAATTTACTCACATGGATTTATTTGTAATGGTACAGATAAAAATGCCTTATATTTTTTTAACACAATGTCAATTGGTTAGGATATTATTATGGATAAAATCACTCATGTATACATGTGATTTATTCACATGGATTTATTTATCCTTGATGAACCATCACATTTATCCTTGATGAAATCAGTTAATAATTCTTCATATTTATGAAATAACTTAATCATACCTCACATGTATTCATATTTTGAGTTATTTCCCATGAAATCAAGTGACCATTAAACCAAATACAATTTTAATAAATTATAGTCTATCTTATTCATTCTTGATTCTTTAAAAAAGATAGACCTAGTCAATAAATACATTACATGTCATTACTTTGACATGTGAGTACATCACATGCCCCTCATCCAAGTAAATTAACACATTATATGCGACTTGAATAAGCATGGACATAGATTTTATTAGTCTAATAAAATCAAGGGAAAAATTTCTTCTCTTATTATATGATTGGTAAAATACCATCTTGATCATGCTATAACTGAATACATGATTAAAAACATACCCAACCACCCCATAATTAACTATGTTTAAATGACTTGTGTAAGAAAGGTATAAATGTATGAATTTTCTCATTCTAGGTATCTCAATAACCACAAGTAAGAAGAATTTATTATATGTATACCATCCCTAATTATATTTATGACTATATGACATTCCATGCACTATTAGAAGAACAAGGTATAATGGCAGTTTTCCTTATTAACGATTGTTTAATCCACTAGAAAACCAATTTTCAATGATTATTTAAACCACAACATATTTCACTATTAGTGATTAAGTAGCGGTGGTTTCGTTTTATTTAGCCGTGATTTAGGAACGTATCATTTTTTATATTTAGCATTTGTTGTTTTACATTCAATGTAAATTTTTATCATAAATTTTGTTTATATAGGTAATAGAGGAAACATAAACTATTAACCACTGCATTATTTTTAAGTGGCTTTATTTCATAGAATTTTATTAGAACCACTGCTAAAAAAATATAATAATTTAGAAAAAAAAATCTCTTAATATGTATAATGGTGGTTTCGTTCAGAGATTGTTCATAGAAATCACATCTAAAAGTTTAAAATAAATAATTTTTAAAATTTTATAATAGACAATGTTAGTAAATATAAATTAATTAAAAACATCAATATGAAATAATATATACAAGATATATATACAAGATACATCCATCTCTACCACCACTACATATACAACCATTTTTTATAAATTCAGTCATCATATACATATAAAATAAGTCCAACACCCATCTGAAATAAATATGCACATGTATCCACCTCAACAATATATAACCACCATCATAGCTAGGATCATCATATAAAAAACCAACATGTCTATCTATCCACCTGCATATCTAGGATTTTAATACATCAAACTGACCGCATCACAATAATATCAACTGAAATAGAAACAATATATAAATTAAAACAAATGAACAAAATAAATAATAATTATAATAGAATCCAAGAAAATTTTTAACCATACAAAAATAAATTTAAACCATCATTAATACCTTCTAAAGAGTGTGATGGGATATAATGGTCAACCTCATACCCACTAACGATACCTATCACCTGTAATACAAAAAAATTTAATAAAATTATCAGAAAAAATAATAGGTGTAGAATATATTCAGATTTATTTATATAAAATTTATTATTTTATTAATAAAACACATTAAATTTCAACACAAAATAAATGATATATCATCCAAAACATCATATATTAATTGAAGATATTAAAATTATATAAGAAATTAAGCCACTAAACTCACCCATAATACTTTGAAAACAAAAAATCACATATCTAATGCAAGAAACCCAAACCTGCACTCCCAGATTCAGTGATGAAAACATAAAAATTAAATTTCTAGCTTTGATATCAATGGAGGTGACCAAATTATATCTATATAAAATATACGACATCAAAAGGAAATATTGGATCATATACATTCTCAAGAACCTTTTAGGTTTATAGTTTTAGAGAATTGGTAAAAAAATGTTAACATCATGGATTCCTAAATAAATTGTTTATAAAGATGAACATAATATCACACTATAACCATATTTTTCATATTCCACATTAGGTCATCATCATCATCGATATGAAACCATTCTATAAATAATTCATTTAAAATGATTCTTGATAACCTGGTGACAATGAAAAATAATATGGGTGAGCTGTAATGCTCAGTAAGGTTAAACATAATCATTAAAAATTGAATTTCATCAGTGAGATTAACATTATTATAAGGGTATGATGATATAATAAATGTGCATGAGCATAACATATGAGAACTCATACACATCAATACTAGGATCGATAGACATGAAAAAATAGAATAAGGATTTAACAGAGGTAAGAGTCATCATAATCAATAATCACGAGTAATGTGATATCGATCTTGATCAAAGAAAAATTTATAACCATAGAAATAATAATGAAATCATATTGGTATCTTGGAACATCATCATATAGAAACCTTAGATAATCTGCAAAATTGGAATAACCATACGACCTACTTCCAATATAATTATTTGGAAGACATAATCACTACCCAATGTATTAGAGTGATATATAAGGGAACCCATCTTAAAATCTATATCGTGATCACCTGTAATTATCAGGGTTCACTCATAATGTATAATATCGAAGAACCACGACATGAATAAGGTACACTGAGCTAGAATTTTATCATAAAACTCATAAAACAACATTAATTATTTTAAGAACTTGATTACCATTGGGAAAATAAACACTTTCCATGGATATATCCTTGAAACATGATTAAAACATGGAAAAGAAATAAGTTCCATAATAATCTCTTCGAAAAATTATTAACCCATGGAAAAGAAACATATTCCATAACAATATCTTTGAAATATGACTAACCCTTGGAAATGAAATAGGATCCATAACAATCTATTTGAAAAAAAATAATCTATATGGAGAAACAATGAGGATGGTATCATTACAAAATATCCCCATTGTAGAATAAGTAAAAATAATTATTGGTTATTTTGATGAATGAAAATACCATTAAAATATTATTAAATATTTTATTGAGGAAAATAACCTCATCAATTTAAAAATAACTTTTAAAAACTAAAAATTCATAAAATATTGAGAAAATAATTTTCTTTGAAAACAAAACTACAGAACATATAAAGTGAAGTTCAATAAAATAGTTTTCACAATGGTGGGAAAATCCATTCATGTTTTAATTGTTAAAAAAATATGAATTCTTTTCAAAACATTTTGTATAAGTGAGTAAAAAGAGACTCATTCAGAAAAAGTTAAGAAAATTAATTTCCAAAACTATTATAAGAAGGTAAAAGATCATGAAAAACGGATTTAATAAATAATTTAATTTTATAAAATAAAATTTGAGAAAACATTTTAGGAAACATGGATATGGAAGAGAAAGATACCCGATCTAAAAGAAAATAAAAGATCAGTATCACTTAGAAATGACTTTCTTCATATTTCATTAATAAATAAGCGGGGAAATGGAAATAAAACATGTTAAAAACATTCATAAATAGTTTATAATAAATATATTTAGTTAAATAAAATAATATCATATGATTTCCACTAAAGGAACCCTGAAGATAAACAATATCAAAAGGATGGAGATTGTAACATAAAGACTTTGCACTTTGTTAACTCTTCAGTTATAAGACCTACCAAATAATAACATAAAATTATAGTTTAAATATCAAGAACAAAAGGATTTTCATGATATAACTTTTAAAAGGGTATTATATACACCAAAAAATGAATTTATGTGCATATTATAAATGTATGCCCTAAAGAAGAAGAGTTTGAGATGAATAACCCTTATAAAAATCATACCATTGAATTAGATAATTAACCAATGAATAAATTTTTGTGTATCAAATGTATATCAACATAAAAAAAGTGGAAATAAAAAATAATATAATAAATAATTCAGTACACACATAATCATATAATATCAAATACAATGAAGAAGAAATATAACCCAATGAGAATAAATTGAGTTTTGAAAATATTTACCACTTGATAACTTTCAATTCAAATTCCATTGGATGAAATAATTAAAATTGAAACATAAAATACCATGATTTATGAAGGATTTATGATATTACTTTTAAAATGGGATGTATATACACCAAAAAATATAAATAATTTATGAATATATAATATGTCTCACAGAAATAAAAAGTGTAACGAGAAAACCCTTACCCCGAGTCCATACTTTCCTAGTATGTCTTTTATCACTTGTATAATAAGATAAAATAAATTATATTATTTATTAATAAAATTTTATAGGTTTAATACATTATACTTAAATCATTTATTTTATTTATTTTTTATGACATATTAAAATACTTAATTAGTTAAGTCCACATCGTGTATTTTGAGGATGTTCGGTTCATTGTTTCAAAATAGATTCAGTGTGCCATCCGTGGTCAAAGAATTCATTGTCTAAAATTTTATATAATAATAATAATTAAATATTTAACATATTTATACATCAATTATAGTTTTAAAACTAATCATGAAATATGGTTATAATAAATGAACTATGTTACAATCTTGGAGACGACATGCCGTATATATGCATGAGTAACGTTTTAATTTTTCAAGGATCAATATAGAAAGAGGGTAAGTATTATTTTAACTTTAAATAATTATAATAATATAATAAATATCATAAAGAACATTTTATTTCATTAAATATATATATATATATCATCCATATGTTTCGGTTATGAAAAATAATCACATCGCTTCGTGGAGGCGGTAGTTCACACGTGTACATGAATGACATTATAATTTTTAGTATAAGAAAGAAAATGATATATTATAATTTCAGAATGATAAATATGTCATTAATATCATAATTATGTCATGTAATTCACATATAATAATTAATTTTATTCTTATTATCTTACTTGGAAAGTTTCGGTGAATAACGAATCACATCGAATCGTGAGGAGGTAGTCCTCCATACACACGAGCAACATTATCGTATCACTCATGGAATGGAAAGTAAAAAAGGTATATGTGATATCTTATATAAATAAGTATAAATATTTTTTAAATATCATTTATATAATTTTAATGCATTATTATATCAATTCGTGATAGGAAATTATGGAAAATGAATGAAATCAGTTAGTGAGGCGACAATCCTCCGTACACACGAATGATGATTTGATATCCCATTTGATGAAAGAGGAGATGGATTTAGGTTATTATATTAAAATAATAACCTTTAAGTATATTTTAGATAATTCTGTTACTATATAAGTATAATTTAAGGATATTTTAATGAGGTGGATGAAGAAATAAAATAAAAACGCATAGTTAGGGATTTTACCTCTTACTGGACCACCTCTTTAGGATTATACCTAAGATATTCTTAGAATGAATTTATGAACAAAAACAAGATTCCAAGATAAGGTTAGGGAATTTGAGAAGTTTTTTGGGTAGTTATTTGATGAATCATAATGGTTTTATGATGTGAATAATAGAAGAGATGGGGTATCCTTTTATATGTGAGGTGAGTGACACACTCGTAATTGTTGAAAAGAAAAAGGTGTATGCACATTTTCAAATTCCAAAAGGCTAAAAAATGGACCATTATAGACACTTATAAAATATAAGATATAAATGTTTCTATAAAATATATTGTATACTAGTTTTAGGTTATTTTTATCCTTATCATTTTTACCCCTAGTAAACCTTTTTTCACCTTAATCGCGATAATTACTTTTTATTGTTTTTTAAATTAATTATGGTAAAAAATTAAGTTCAACTTATTAGATAATATAAATTATGGTGATTAAAAACATGTAATCCATTTTACCTAAATAAATGTTGAGTTAATAAAGTTTTCCTTGTGACTTCTCCATTCCTTCATACTTGGGGGAGATTATTTAGTCAATAAGGTTTCCTTATGACTTTACCATTCCTTATTGTTTTGAAAATCACAAACACCTTATCTCAGGGAAAATTTCATTTTACACAGTGTTTTACTTCTATAAAGAAAATTTTCCTTCCCCAAGGAAATTTATCCTTACCATGTTTTTCATTGTTCATTATACTGTCTAAGTGTAAAATTCAGTTTCATATCTAAAACATTAGAATAATATAATATATAGATAAAGAGAATTCTATTTTCAGACTCTGAATTCAGACTCCGAACGCTTCTGAGATTTGAATCCGAGTTCTCTAAATTCAAACTCCAAACTCTTAGGAGTTCTGACTCTGAGTTCTCTGATTTCAGACTCGGAAATATTCTATGTTCTAACTCTGAGTTCTTTGAATTCAGAATCTGAAATCTTATGAGTTCAGACTCCAAATTCTAATGAATTTGGACTCTGAACTTTGTGAGTTATGACTTCGAATTCTAATGAATTTAGACTCCAAACTTTGTATGTTCTGATTCCAAATTCTCAGGAACTCTGACTCCAAACTTTGTGAATCCAAATTACGAATTTCCTTGAAATTAAGACTTCAGAATTATATAGAGTTCAGGTTCTGATTTCCATAGAAAATAGAATCCAAATATCCTTGTATTATAGACACTGAATGTGTTTTTGGTTAGACTCTAAACATTTATTTGTTACATTCATAATATTTGATTTTGGTTATGTAATAATATTCTTTTTCTTACACTTTTTTCTATTATAAAATGATGTCATGCATTCAGATTCTAACTAACCGTTGTTTGAGTGACACGTGTACAGGTCCCTCTGAAATTCAAGGAAAAATATGACCGTTGGAGGAGGGAGCTGACCGTTAGAGCTGTGCTTATAAATAGAATCTCATTTGAAAGAGCTTAAAACATGTTGATAAATCTAGAGATTACTTGCTGCTGAAGTGATTTCTAGAGAGGGAGGATTTATTGTTTTGTGCATACTAAAATTCTTTTTCATATTTTCTTTATGTGAATCTGATTGTTGCTGTGTACAATCGAGGGCTTTCAGGGATAGGAAGACAGAGGTGCCGACTACCATGAAGTTGAGGGCTTCCTTTCTGAGGAAGACAGAGGTGCCGACTACCTTGAAGATGAGGGCTTGCGAGGATAGAAAGACAAACTCCGATCTTCATATCAAGGGCTTACCCTGGCGTGGGTAAGACAAGATTTCTTGAAAGTATAAATCAAGTGACCTTTATTCAAGGTTATTGGATACCCTTCTTTTTGGGTTAAAATATTTAATACTTGTTAATTTTTTTGTTACAAGTTTTCTACTATATTTTATTTGTTGAGGAAAGTATAAATATATTATACTTCCTTATACTTGTATTCTATGATCTAGTGATATTCTATAATCTTTAAGGTAGAATATTTATTTTTGTAAACTTTCATTATGTTTCATTTTCCGGAACCATCTTTTCGGAATCACTTTCTCAGAATCATATTTCCGGAATCAAGCAAGTGTGTATAACTAGAGGTTTTGTGAGTTACCTTGTTTAAAATTGTTAAACATAGCCATATTTAAAAGTTCCAAAGGAATTTTTTTAAATTATACAATTAAACCCCCTCTTGTATATTGAGCATCATAAGATACTTCATACAATATATATATTATTTATATCCTACATTTGGTATTATAGAGTATATCATACTCACATACCATCTCAACCATAGGTATCAGAGGTTGGTGACCTCGTACCCTAAACCAATTCAAAAAATTGGTATTAGAGGAGGTCCCTGATAAACTTATATTCACATATAAGTTTTCCTTTCTTAGTTTTCATTGTTCTATATTTTTCCTTTCTTAGGAATATTTTCCTTGAATACGAACTTTTTTCTGTTAACCAGTTTGCGTGGAAAGTTTTTTTTATTTAAGATGGTAGGAATCAATGTTGGTTCCATAGACAATCTCAATCCAACAAGAACACATATTTTTTATGGGAATGATTATGAATATTAAAGAGATCGCATGAAGACTTTTATTATCAATACTGGAGTTGATAATTTTGTTGTGCTTACTGGAGGATATAAAATCCCTGAAAAGGAAGTTAGTACTCCACCAATCAAGAAAAGCATGAGTATCAACTGAATTATAAGGTACACAATACCTTTATTTGTTCCATGACTAGAATATATATATATATATATATATATATATATATATATATCCAAATTTCATCTTGTGAAGTAAAAAAATTGTATTTGGAAGAAACTTGAAGTTACTCACTTTGGAAATTCCAAAGTAATTGAAACTAGAAGAGTCGTGCTCAGAGCTGAATATCATGGTTTCTTCTTTCCTTATAGAGAACCCATTTGTAAGGTGCAACAAAGATTCATGACTATTTTAAATAGTTTAAAATCCATGGGTGAGAAAGGATTGGATGATTAGGATCTTATTGATAAGATCATAGAAATTATTCCCAATGAGATGGAATCCAAGAGGATTGCAATTGATGAGAATAGAAAGGTTACTCAGATTTTTCTTGATGAACTTTTTGGAACTCTTCTACAACATGAGACCAAAATGAAGAGAGATGCTGATAATGTAAAGAAGAAGAATGGAAATGGTTGTGTTGCTTTTACTACAACTTCAAATCATATGAAATCCAAGACTCTAGAAAGAGTTACTAGATCCAAATCCAAAAAGATTCTTATTCAATTTGAATCTAGTGGAAGTGAATCTTCAGAAAATTAATTAGCCAATATTTCTAGAAAGATGAACAAGATTTTTGGATAGAAGAACTTTCAATCTAGATATAAAAAGAATAAAAGGAAAGACAATAATGATTCAGAAGTCACTAGTTATGAATGCAAGAGATCTGGACATATAAGGCCTGATTGTCCTATGCTTAAGAGAAAAGAAAGAAAGGAAAGCATTCTGAGAGGAATAGAAAGAAGTACTATAAGGATAAAGCTAAGAAAGTCTTGAAAGCTAATGACACCTGGAGTGCCAGTGGTGGTTTCTTTTTAGATGAATCATCTGATTACGAATCTTCTGGACAGAAGAATCTTGGTCTAATACCCAGACAACCTATTGACAATCATTATTTAATGGCTAAGGTACACAATGATGAATCAGTGACCAATGTTTATTAAAATGAAAATTATAGTAATAATAAATATTATGAATCTTTGGATGAAGAATCTTCTTCTGATGAAGATAATATTTTACCTACCTATGAATAAGTTTCTAGGATTTCTAGGCTCCTTGAGATTGAGAATTCAAAACTCATGAAAAAAATTGATATGGAAAATTCAAGGAAAACTATTCTTACTAAGGAAATATCAGATCTTTCTAAAGATATTGATAAGAAAATTGTTGATTTTGAAAGTATTTAAAAAAATATTGAAGAATTAAATTCTAAGAAGAATAAACTTTCTAAGGATCTAGAAAACGTAATTTCTAATAAAAATGTTTTTGAACCTAACTCTAGTTCAAAATCAAATTTTTTAGAAGAAAAGAACTTGGTTATTAAACAGAAATCCAAAATTTTTTCCTTGAGGAAGTGTTTTTCAAACTTTACCTTAGGTAAGGAAAGTTTTAATAAAATGTATTCTCAAATCCGACCTCTAAGGAATAGTTCTGGTATTGGTTATACTAGTTCTAAACCGGTTTTTAGTAACAATTATTTTGTTCCTCAAAGTGCTCCATTGTGTACTAAGTGTCAGTGTGGTGGACACTGAGCAAAAAATTATTCCTTAAACAAAACTCAGTCTTTAGTATTTCATAAAGCCTATTTTTCTAAGAAAACGTGGGTGCCTAAGATTTTGCTTTCTGAAATTTTTCGATCCAAGAAAGTTTGGGTTCCGAAAGTCTAACTCTTTTGTTTTCAAGAAAATAGAGAAAGCACCAACAAAAATTATTGGTACATGGATAATGGATGTTACCATCATATGACTGGTAACAAAAACTATTTTGAAATTATTATCAAGAAAAAAGGAGGAAAAGTAACTTTTAGAGATAATGCTCAGGGAGAAATTATTAGTATAGGTAACATCGTTTTCTTGGAAAAACATTGATTTCAAATGTTTTTTAAGGGTCTTAAGCACAATCTCATTAGAATAATCCAATTACGTGATGAAGGTTACCTTGTGAATTTTAGTAATGACAAGTGATTAGTACACAATTCCAAGGAAGAGTTTATTCTTTCTACGCATAGGCAAGAGAATGTATACACACTAATCTTAGAAGACCTTAGGAGCCAAGATCTACATTGCCTTAGTGAAAAGGAAGATAATTCATGGTTATGTCATAGAAGGTTAGGTCACTGTAACCTTAAGAACCTATGTAAAAATTCTAAGACAAGATTAGTTAAGGATCCACCATAGCTTATATTTGATTCTTCAAAAGTTTGTGATCCTTGTAAATATGGAAAGAAACATAAATCAAGTTTTAGATCAGTCGGTCAAGTATCAACTACTGATGCATTACAATTAGTGCATATGGATCTCTTTGGTCCTACACAAACTAGAAGCATTGGAGGCAAGTATTATGTATTTTTTTAGTTGATGATTACACTATATTTACATGGGTCTATTTTCTAGAAAAGAAGTCTGAAGCCTTCTCGTATTTTAAAAGTTTTAGATCCCAATTTAAAAATGAGAAAAACCTTCCATTGAAAACTATTCATAGTGATCATGGTAGAGAATTTCAAAACTCTGATTTTTAATCTTTTTATAGTAGAAAAGGCATTACTCACAATTTCTCAGCACCGAGAACTCCTCTACAGAATGGTGTTGTGGAAAGAAGAAATTTATTTATTCAATAGACAACAAGAACTATGCTGAGTGAGTATTCTGTAGCCAAAAATTTTTGGACTGAAGTTGTATGTACTGCTTATTATACTATAAACTAAGTTTTAATTAGACCATTTCTTAATAAAACACCTTATGAGTTATGGAATGGTAGAAAAACTAGACTTTCCCACTTTAAGGTTTTTGGTTTCAAGGTATTAATTTTGAATACTAAAGATAATCTACATAAATTCGCACCAAAATACGATGAAGGATTATTCTTAGGCTACTACACAACTTCAAAGGCTTATAGAGTTTTCAGTAAAATCACATGTACTATTGAAGAGACAGTACATGTGAAATTTGATGAAACCGATCCTTTTGTTTTTAAACAAACCCAACCTACATCTTCAGATGTGTTTTCAAAAACAGATTATCAACCTTTGTTAGAATATCCTTTTGATAAGGAATATTCCCAAGAGAATGTTTCTAAAGCATTTACCCCAAAAGATTTCCTACCCTATGTTTGATAAACAGGTTTAACAAAACCCAAATCAGTTGTTTATGAAGAATCATCCTAGTGATAGTATCATTGGTGATGTGAATCAACCTGTAAGGACTTGAAGTTCTTTAATAAAGGAAGTATAACATCTAGCATTTCTTTCTCAATTAGAACCAAAAAGCACTGATGAAGCTTTAGGTGATGATGATTGGATAAAATCTATGAAAGATGAACTAAATGAATTCAAAAGGAATAAAGTACGTACCTTGGTTGAAATACCTAAGGAAACTTCTATCAATGGTGTTAAATTGGTCTTCAGAAATAAGTGTGATGAAAATGGAATCATAGTTAGAAATAAATATAGGTTAGTTTCCAAAGGCTATAATCAACAAGAGGGAATAGACTATGAAGAAACCTATGCTTCAGTAGCTAGAATTGAATTTATTCATATTTTACTTTCCTTTGCAACATTCTTCAATTTAATACTTTTTCAAATGGATATGAAATGTGCTTTCCTTAATGGTTATGTTCAAGAGGAAGTTTTTGTTGAAAAACCTCATGGTTTTTAAGATACAAAACATCCTGATCACGTTTTTAGAATTACCAAAGCTTTGTATGGACTTAACAAATCCCCTCAAGCCTTGTATGATAGAATTACAAGATTTTTTCTTCAAAATAACTATGTCAAGGGAAATTCAGATCACACCCTTTTTATAAAGAAAGATAAGAATTTTTTTTTGATTGTTCAAATTTCTATTGATGACATTATATTTGGTTCAACTCAGCAATCTTTAACTGATTCCTTTGCGGATCTAATGAAATCTGAGATTTAAATGAGTATGATGGGTGAGTTAACATTTTTCCTTGGTTTTCAAATTTCTCAAAAACCAGAAGGAATCTATACATCCCTACATAATTATATTAAAGATCTTCTTAAAAAGTATGTATATGACAACACTAAGAGTATAAGTACTCCTATAGGTACCTCAAATACACTTGATCTTGATGAAGCTGGGAAACCAGTAGATCAAACATCTTTTAGAGGTATGATAGGAAGTTTATTTACTTGACATATAGTGATCTAGACTTAATGTTTTTAGTATGATTATGTGAAAGATATCAATATAATCCTATGGAATATAATTTAAAGGCAGTGAAAAGGATTTTTTTCTATATAAAGGGAACCATGGATTTAGAACTCTTCTATACTTCTGAAAATGATTTTGTTTTGAAAAGTTTTTCGGATGCTGACTTTGGTGGATGTAGAATGGATTGAAAGAGTTCATCTACAAATTTTCATTTCTTAGGAGATTCATTAGTTTCTTGGTATTGTAAGAAGCAACACTCAGTAGCACTTTCCACTACTGAAGCTGAATATATAGTAGCTGGAAGTTGTTGTGCTCAAGTGTTGTGGATGCAAGACACTCCCACAGACTATGGTATGAGTTTTACCAAAACAAATTTTTTTTGTGATAACACAAGTTCCATTTCCCTTAGTAAAAACCATGCACATCACTCTCGTGCAAAACACATAGATATTAGGCATCAATTTCTTAGGGATCACATGAAAAAATGAGATATCATTCTTCAATTTATCGTAATGCAAGATCAACTTGCTGATATTTTCACAAAATATTTACCCTCTAATAGATTTGAATTCATTAAACAGAAGTTAGGAATTATAATTGTAATGTAATTCTCCATATTAACTTCCTGTTGAAATCAATCTCCTTATAGTGATAAACTCATTTTCATAGGGGGAGTACATTTGCTTGTTAGTTTTTCAAATTTTTCGTAATGTAGTTTTTCAAATTTTTCGTAATGTAGTTTTTCAAATTTTTCGTAATGAAGTTTTTTATGTTTTTTGTAATGAAGTTTTTCAAGTTTTTCGTAATGATGTTTTTGAAGTTTTTTGTAATGAAAATTTTCAAGTTTTTCGTAATGAAGATTTTCGTACTCAAAATTTTCAAAATTTTCGTAATGATGTTTTTTCGTTTTCAATTTTTTTCTCTTAATAATATTTTTTGAAATCTAAATTTCTTCAAGAAGAATTATTTCCTCAATACGAATAATCTTCCTGGTAATCTGAAAGGTATGTTTTCTTTCCTAAGTTTTCATAGTCATCATTTACTTGCTGGTATTTTCTTTTCTATTTTAATTTTTTTTGGATTATAGTTTCCTTAAATCCGAATGTTTTTCTTAAAAAACCTTAAAATATAAAATTCTATCAATAGTTCCTTGCGACTATCATATCAGCTGTCATATCTGATCTAAAGGATTTCCAGCCATTGCATCGAGTTTGGAAGATTAATCGTCACTTCTAACACCTATATAAAGGACACTTGAAGGGTTGTCCCACATTGGATTTCAAGTCTTTGTGTACCTAAACTCTACCCCCTTTCAAAATACCGTTATGATTCTATCAAATATTGCTCAAATCCAAATTTCTATTGAAGTTCCTTCTTAAGAGATGTAAACTGTCAAGTCGATTTTAGAGTGGAAGATTTACAGAGAGAGGTTGGAGCATCCTAATTTCTTTTCCATGTATGATTCCATTATATCCAAGAACATCAGGCTGAATGGATGGGAAAGCATTTCCATATCAAAACTAGGAGCTGAAGATGGAGTATATTCAGATCAACTGATATAGTTTTATGAATCAATCTATTTCTTTAAGGAAGGAGGTAGAGAAATGTTTTCTTTCAAAAGCTATGGAAAAATTTATTCCCTTTCATACACCAATGCTGCTAGCTTTTTGGGTTGTCTTATGAAGGGGAAGCTGAATTCATTTCCCATAAATTTCCAGATGTACAAAGTAGTTTTGTCAAGGTGAAAGCTATGGAGTGTACTGGAATTTCATATGTAAAGACTCCAAAGATTGCTCATTTTTCTATAAATAATTAGATCCTTGAATTATGGGTTCAAGGATTCATCATTCTGAGGATGGGTCACAAGGACACGTTGAAGAAGAGTGATATGTACTTTCTAAACTTCTTGGTAAACCAAAGAAAGATCAACTTGAGGAATCATATTCTCATTATGATTGAGAATATTAATAATGGGAACTTTAAAATTAGATAATCATGTATCCAGTCATCCTCTCTAATCTAATTGTTCGGTGCCTTGAGTCTTTCAATATTCCTTGCAGTTCCAAGATGAGGAATTGAAAAGTCATGCTAGTACGTGATGATACATTGAAGAGAATGAATATTGGATTTTCTAAGGAAACTAGAGAATTATATGACTTACCAGAGGAAGAGGCTGAAGCTGTTCTAAAGGAACAAGAAGTTCCTGAACCATCGAAAAAAGGAGTAAAGATGAGAAAGTTGAAAGAAGTTGTAGTCGAAGGTAAAACCCCAGAGGCTAAAGAAACCCAATCCGCACCTTTAAATCCCATGAAGCAGAAAGCTTATATGGATGAGGTTGTAGTTAAATGGAGGGAAGACAAATAGAATAAGAAAGTAGGGGAGCCATGTTTTGGTTTGGATCCTGCTGAGGCCAAAGCTTTAAAAGGGAAGACAACAGATGATCTTGATAAGAAAGCTAAGGAATAGAAGAAAAATAAGAAGATGTATGTGACTGAAATGGTGCAATCCCTTCTGAGGGATGCTGAAATAGCATCCAAGAATATCCCTATACCAGAATACATCCTAGTATAACCCTTACCTGAGACTCCAGGGAAGAAGTTCATGACTCTATAAAAATCCCAAGAAAAAGTTGTTGAAGAAAAATAATTTGTGGAAGAAGTAGTAGAAGAATAAAGAAGTGGTGACACAAAAGAACTCATAAAGAAAGTAGAGGAATTTCATGAGAAGGAATGTGCATCCGAGAAATTTTCAATCCGAACTTCACAAGATGAATCTTCAATTCTTTCTACTCTTGGGTTAGAAGATGTAACACCCGAGACTTTTATGTTATATAAATCATCAAAGGAATCTTTTTCTACACAACACTTGCTTGGCTTGCTTTACACGAAATCGTGACCTTCCTCGATAGCTTGCGTCGTACGCAATACCGTGTTTCACTAAACAATGATATGCTATTAAAATAAAACTAGCCGTTATGAATAGTAAAAACCACTTTTTAAAATTTTATAAATTTTATTTTTCAAAATGGACTTCATTTTTGGATTCGGAATATCGAAATTAGCCTAGGATGAAATTTTGGTATTTTTCTGAAAACTTTCAATTTTTGATGAATAGTGAAACCACTAAGTGGTAGGTTAAAAACTGAATTTTGCATAAAACTTAATTTTACCGCTTCTGTGAATGGAATTTCGAAAATCCGACAGACACAGTTAATATCAAGGACTAAAATGTGGTTCAATGAGATGAAAATAATTTTTGGTGAATAGTAACTTTTTATTTTTTTTACCACGGTTAATAGTAAATAGGGTAACTAAGGGTAAATAGGATATTACTATTACCCTAACACATGTCCTAATTCTATTGGATAAGTGTAATTCGACCAAAAACAACCTTATGAATATAATATGACCATTTAGGTCCACTTGGATTAGATTATGACATTTAATATTATTTTATTTAATGAATAGTTAAAATAGTTAAAATCAAAGTTTAATAACTAAAACATTTTTAATATGGGGTTATGCATAAGATAAATTCGACTATAAATATTCATTATAAATCTAAAAAGATTTCCTACATAATGATATTTTATTTATAATTTTTAGACTTTAAATAAATTAATTTATTTATGACACAACGATGATGCAGTAATTACCCTTTTAAGGAAATGTTAACATAATTGATGTTATAAATGCTCAAATAAATGTAATTTGAGACTTTTTATGAATTTCACTAATTTTCTAGGTTACTATGATATATTAGTGTTGATTTAATCAACTTGGTTCGAACATATAATTCTGTTATGACTTTCACAAAAATCATATATCAAATAGTGTCAAAATTGACACAAAATAGTTTTTAAATCAAATATTATATTATTAATTGTTATTTTATTCCTAAAAATCTAAGGTTCGGCCAAATGACTTAGATAAGGATATATATATTAATAATAAACAACTTGGGGTTCGTTTGGCATGTTATAGTAAGTGTATTAACCATATAGTGTAAGAAAACAAAAAGTCACGGTAAAAGTTAAATTATTTAACTTATAGTTAAATCTAATTGATAAGGTTAAAATAATAACCTAAACTTGTCTAAATA
Organism: Viscum album; assembly: GCA_963277665.1. NCBI lineage: Eukaryota > Viridiplantae > Streptophyta > Magnoliopsida > Santalales > Viscaceae > Viscum > Viscum album. Next base: position 654,990,078 of record OY728159.1, read on the forward strand.
TTATTGGTTGATAGGATTTCGACCCATCCCCACTTTACCTTCTAAATAAGACCCTTTGGAACCATTATAAACCGATTTTGACTTTAATATAAAATAATATTTTGAGGTATTCTTAAGGTGCCCCTCTCCTCCCTTATAAAAGGGCACCTCCTCCTCCCCCTCCTCCTCCCACCAATTTGAGCACTCAAGCTCGGCCAAACCCTGACAAAATCCCTTCTCCACTTCCCTAGAATAATCCTAGAGGTCCTGGTCTTCTTCAAATACCAATCTTAGTTCCCTAAGTGGAGGATTCAAAGAGGCGTTTCAAAGAAGAGGTAATATCCATTACCGATCTTTTCAATTTCATTCTTCTTCAACTTCTTCTTCTTTAGTTGTTTCATGATAAAGTAATAACATCAGTATTACTTAAATACTGATATGTTATTATAAATATGAAACAACCTTAATTCACCTTCTATCCATCCTACGGAAAAATGAAATCACTGCGCGTGCGTACGTACGGAATACCGTCTCCACGCCGTGGTGTAATCTATTTTCCATCATCACCTTACAAGGATGGGTATAATGGTGTAATGAGTAACTATATATGATTATTATAAAGTGATATTGATACTGAAATATTATAAGTACACTTAAATACAATTCCATGATCATGGGAACAATATCATCGCTCGTGCGTACGTACGGAATACCGTCTCCACGATGTGATGCGACTCGTTCTACATGATCATCATTACATAGTAATTATATAAATGAATTGAATGAATAAATATGATATATGTTACACTAATACCATTCTGGATATAAGGTATCTATAACCTTAAAAGAATAATAAGAATTTATTAGGCAAAACACGCATAAGAACAAAAGGCAATAAAGACCCGAGTAACAAGTAACAATGAAATATTACTAATAACAAGCTAAGAATATGACCATATATGATATCATATCAATATGTATGATTCTGGAATAAGTCAATAACATTATTTAAACCATTATACAGGAGCTTCGGACACGTACAAACTAAATCGGATCTAAGGTAAGGGAAATATCACAATATCATTTTTATCCGAGATTGTTTATACTTTAGTATTTACTGGGGTGTATTTTATCATCCACATACATGTTCCCTGAATATGTAATATTATTTCCATCCTTCGAAAATAGTTTATATCCAATTTTACCCTTCGGTAAGTTTTTATAAAAGATATGAAAGGAATCTTTTGTCGTTTTTCGTACGAGGTACTTTTTGACTTTTCCGACAAAAGTATGAAGAATGTTTTTTTAACTTATACGACATGAATGGATTTTTAAAACATTATTTCCAAGAAGATTCCTTTATAAGTTTTCATGTTTATTTTTAATAAACTTATTTTAGTTTATAATTGTATGACATGTCAAGAAAAGAAAAGTGTTTTTGAAGTAGAAAGGATATTTTCCTCAAGAATGGAGTTCAAATGTTTTATCAAAATTATTTTCCATCTAAGATAATATAGGGTTATGTTTTTATCCCTATTATTACATTGATTTGATTATGTTTTGAGGGAATTATTTTTATGAAGTCATTTACCTTATATGATTTTTTTTATGATGTCATGATGTTTCAAGAATCCCATTTTTGTTACATGTGTTATGCGAGGATGTATGATTTATGATTATGTGGCACACATAAGAAAGGATTCATTATAAGATGGGTGGGACCTATATCTCCCTCCAATGCATTGGGTAAAGATTTATATCTCATGATATAGACATGGCTGGAACGGAAGGTTATTTCGGTTCAGTGATACAGGACTGAAACGAGGAGTGAACTCGGTTCAGAAATGGACTTTGTCCGCTAAGATAGTCTTGGCAATGAGTCATGACTAACAAGAAATGATTTTACATGATTATGTGTGCATGCCACAAAGTTTCATGTTTTATGTTATGATTATGGGGATCTCATTTTCACTTCTATGATTTATTCCATGTTAAGATATTATGATCTCTTTTGCAGGTTATGCTTTTCAAAAAGATATGATATGATTTTTTATTTCCTTTATTTGCCCTTGCTGAGCATTTGAGCTCACCCTTTTTTTTGTATGTTTTATTTTCCCCAGGTCAGGAAGATGGATATTAAGTAGAATATGATAAAAGGGACCCTAGATATGATGAAATAACTGGGAGGCACTGTAGAAGATTTATGAACCAGTTGTTTATGTTTCCCAGTTTCTAAAGGCACTATACCTATACGGTCCTTTGTGGTTTTGTCATATGTTGTAATAAGTGTACTTCAATTTTGAAGTATTAACAATGTATGTAAAGTATGGGTCGTTATAGTTGGTATCAGAGGAAAGGTATAGTCAACCTTTGGAAACTAGGATGTGAAAGCCTTAGTAAGAACCCTAAGGATAAGTCTAAGCATAGAGCACAATATTAGTGTTTTAGAAATATCCATGAATAACCTAGGATAAGACCTTAAGTGTGAATTTTATTCTTAATTATGTGGTTTTCCTATTATAATTAGTGTTGCTCACACTATTCTTCTTGGTTTTAGTCAATGGCTGGAACCCGAAGGAATCGTGTTAATGCGGAATGCAACGGGAAATGCAATGATTGTCCCCCTGAGCAACCAATCAATATGGGAGCTGGAATACAAAATCTTGTAGCCATGCTCACACAACTTTCTCAAGCTATGAATCATGCAGGACTTCCAAACGAGCAAAGGAAGGAGCAATATTCTGTTGAATCCTTCATGAGGCAGCGTCCACCTTCTTTCAACGGGTCTACTGATCCATTAGTTGCTGAACAATGGATTAATACTACTGAAAATATATTTTCAGTTCTTCAATGTTCCGAACATGATGAAGTCATCCTAGTAGTGTATCGTTTGGAAGTAGATGCTGATCAATGGTGGAATCTTATTTAGAATACGAGGCAAATGGACGAAATTGAGTCCATGGAATGGGACGAGTTCAAGAACTTATTTTTCAATAAGTACTTCCCTCATATTCTCCGAACAAAGATGGAGAAAGAGTTTCTTGAACTGAAGCAAAGGGATGATGAATCTGTTGGTACCTATGAAGAAAATTTTACAAGACTTGCAAGGTACGCTTCTGGTATTATTATCCAACATGAGAGTAAGATCGATTGATTCTTTAGTAGCTTAAAACCAAGTCTTCGAAGGGCGTTAGACATAAGGGACTTCAATAGCTACGAGGAAATCATTCGATATGATCTCAAAGTCGAGATGGAGATTGGAGTAACCCATCAGTCATATGGGTTTGATAAGAAGAGGAAAATGGAATTCAAAGGAAAATCTAAAGAGCACACTGAAAAGAATATGAGCTTTCCCTTATGCTCAAAGTGTGGAAAGAAACATGGAGGGAGTTGTCTTAAAGGGACAAGTAAATGTTTCAAATGTGGAAAGGAAGGTCATCGGGCATTTGAATGCCGCGATAATGGGAAGAAGATGTCTAATGATGCAAACAAAGGAAGGGATACACAGAATGAACCTACTACACTTCAATGTTTCAAGTGCAAGGAGATGGGGAATTATGCCAATCAATGCCCAAATCCAAGGGTTGATGATGATGGTCAACGTCAACAAACTCTTAAGGCTAAAGACAAAGGAAAGTCACATGCAATTTCTATCAGCGATGTAGAGTACGATAACGATGTGGTGAAAGGTACACTTACCATCCACTCTAAAGTAGCAAATGTTTTATTTGATTCTGGATCCACCCACTCTTTTATTTCTGAAGAATTTTCTAAGGGTATCACCGTATTACCTCAACAATTAGATGTTGAGTTAGCTATGACAACACCTAATGGCACATCAATCGCATCAAAAGTTTATAATTCTTCTCCGATCGAAGTTTGTGGGAAAGTGATTCCTGCAAATATTGTGATCCTTCCTATAGTGGAATTTGATGTGATTCTTGGCATGGATTGGTTTTCTTTATACGGAGCTCATATCAATTTCCAAAGAAGGGAAGTCACATTTCATATTCCAGATCAATATATGATCATCTATCAATTCAAGGATGAACATAACCTTCTAGTGGAAATTTCTTCCATTTTATGGGTATTTATTACACTAAATGAAGGTTATTTATCTCAAATGGTTGGTGAGAAACTCGCGATTAAGAATATGCCCATCGTACGGGAGTTTGATGATGTCTTTCTGGAGGAATTACCGGGTCTTCCACCAAATCGTGAAGTTGAGTTTTCAATAGAACTCATACCGGGTGCTTTGCCTATTTCAAAGACACCTTATAGAATGGCCCCAATTGAGTTGCAGGAATTGAAGAAGCAACTCCAAGAGAATCTTGATAAGGGATTCATACGCCCTAGTGCGTCACCTTGGGGAGCACCTGTTCTATTTGTTAAGAAGAAAGATGGATCAATGAGACTCTGCATTGATTATCGAGAACTTAACAAGATCCCTATCAAGAACAAATATCCTCTCCCGTGCATTGATGACTTATTTGACCAACTACGCGGAGCTCAATACTTTTCCAAGATTGATCTTCGTTCAGGGTATCATCAATTAATGGTCAAAAGGGAGGATATACCAAAGACGACTTTCCGTACAAGGTATGGACACTATGAATTTATAGTGATGCCTTTTGGTCTTACTAATGCCCCTGCTATCTTCATGGATCTAATGAATAGAGTCTTTAAATAATATCTTGATCAATTTGTGGTAGTCTTTACAGACGATATTCTTGTCTATTCAAAGAGCAAGGAAGAGCATGAAGATCACTTGAGAATTATATTGAAGACCCTGAGAAAGGAGAAGCTTTATGCCAAATTTACCAAGTGTGAATTTTGGCTTAAAAAAGTTGCATTTTTGGGTCACATAATCTCAAAAGAGGGGATATCTGTGGATCCAGCAAAAATAGAGGTTATCGAAAGATGGTCGAGACCAACAACAGTAACTGAGATCCAAAGTTTTCTTGGTTTGGCTGGATATTATCGATGTTTTGTAAAATATTTTTCACGATTATCTAATCCACTCACCAAGTTGACTCGGAAAGGAGTTAAGTTTGTTTGGACAGAGGAATGTGAAGAGAATTTCAAGGAGTTGAAAAGAAGGTTATCCAGTGCACCTGTGCTCACACTGCCTTGTAGTGGAGAATGTTTTGTGATCTACAGTGATGCATCCAAGAAGGGATTGGGGTGTGTTCTTATGCAAAATGATATGGTGATAGCTTATGCCTCACGACAGTTGAAAATCCATGAGCGAAATTACCCAACACATGATTTGGAGTTAGCTGCGCTAATCTTTGCATTAAAGATTTGGAGGCATTACCTTTATGGTGAAAGGTGTGATATTTATACTGATCATAAAAGTTGAAAGTATATTTTCACACAAAAGGAGCTGAATATGCGTCAAAGAAGATGGTTGGAGGTGATTAAGGATTATGACTGCTCAATCCATTACCACCCTGGGAAAGCAAACAAGGTGGCAGATGCATTAAGTCGACAAGACCATGCTAGTTTATCCCTGATGAGGATCACAAAAGATCCAATATTTATGGATTTACAAAGGATGGATCTTGGAATTATAATGGAAGGGGAAAAATCTTATCTTTCTCAAATGAATGTTCAACCATCTATAAATGTGAAGATTAAAGAGGCACAGAAAGAAGATGTCGAGTTACAAAAGAAGGTGAGAAATGTTCCTGAATTCAACCTTGATTGTGATGGGATAATAAAGTTCAGGAATCGGGTTTGTGTCCCTACCATCCCCGAATTAAAGAAGGAGCTGCTGGATGAGGCTCATAGTTCTTCATTCTCTATTCATCCTGGAAGCACGAAGATGTATAGGGACCTGAAAGAGTACTTCTGGTGGGATGGCATGAAAAGAGATGTTGCTGAATATGTCTCTCGATGCTTGGTTTGTCAACAAGTTAAAGCTGAGAGACAGAAGTCTAAGGGGATGTTACAACCATTACCCATACCTGAATAGAAATGGGAAAACATCACTATGGACTTTGTCACAGGACTTCCTAAAACATCCAAAGGCAATAATGCTATCTGGGTCATAGTTGATCGTCTTACAAAGTCTGCACACTTCATTGCTATTAGAGAGGATTTCTCTCTAGATCAGCTTGCCAGGATATATGTAAAGGAAGTGGTAAGATTGCATGGAGTACCACTTTCTATTATATCTGATCGGGATCCGAGATTTACCTCAACGTTCTGGCGAAGTCTTCAGCATACTCTGGATATAGAGTTGAGTTTCAGCACTGCTTATCATCCTCAGACAGACAGTCAGTCTGAGAGAACAATTCAAACCCTAGAAGATATGTTGAGAGCTTGCTCCATGGATTTCAAAGGAGGTTGGGATAAACACCTACCTTTGGTGGAATTTTCTTATAATAATAGCTTTCACTCCAGTATTCAGATGGCTCCTTATGAAGCTCTCTATGGAAAGAAATGAAGGACTCCAACTTACTGGGATGAAGTTGGGGAAAGAAAGCTATTAAGACCTGATCTCGTTGATGAAATGGCAGAAAAGGTCAGATCTATTCAACAACACATAAGAGCAGCTCAGAGTCGATAGAAAATTTATGCCGACAACCGAAGAAAATACCTAGAGTTTGAAGTGGGTGATAAAGTGTTCTTACGAATATCTCCCTGGAAGAGGGTTATGATATTTGGAAAGAAGGGGAAGTTGAGCCCTAGATATATCGGTCCTTTCGAAATACTGGATCGTGTTGGAAAGGTAGCTTACCGATTGGCGCTTCCACCGAATCTCTCTCAAGTTCACGATGTGTTCCATGTATCTCTACTGAGAAAGTACATACCTGATCCTTCACATGTACTCAGCTCAGAAGTTGTACCGCTGGAGTAAGATCTTTCTTATGAAGAACAACCGATAGAGATTCTGGATCATAGCGAAAAAGTCCTACGAAACAAGAACACTCAATTGGTGAAAGTTTTATGGAGGAACCACCAACTTGAAGAAGCTACATGGGAGCTTGAGGATATGATGAGGGAGAAGTATCCTCATCTGTTTGTTACAAAGTGACGAATTTCGAGGGCGAAATTCATTTTAAGGGGGGTAGAATGTAACACCCGATACTTTTATGTTATATAAATCATAAAAGGAATCTTTTTCTACACAACACTTTCTTGGCTTGCTTTACACGAAATCGTGACCTTCCTTGATAGCTTGCGTCGTACGCAATACCGAGTTTCACTAAACAACGATATGCTATTAAAATAAAACTAGCCGTTATGAATAGTAAAAACCAATTTTTAAAATTTTATAAATTTTATTTTTCAAAATGGACTTCATTTTTGGATTCGGAATATCGAAATTAGCCTAGGGTGAAATTTTGGTATTTTTCTGAAAACTTGCAATTTTTGATGAATAGTGAAACCACTAAGTGGTAGGTTAAAAACTGAATTTTGCATAAAACTTAATTTTACTGCTTCTGTGAATGAAATTTCGAAAATCCGACAGACACGATTAATATCAAGGACTAAAATGTGGTTCAATGAGATGAAAATAATTTTTGGTGAATAGTAACTTTTTACTTTTTTTTACCACGGTTAATAGTAAATAGGGTAACTAAGGGTAAATATGATATTACTATTACCCTAACACATGTCCTAATTCTATTGTATAAGTGTAATTCGACCAAAAACAACCTTATGAATATAATATGACCATTTAGGTCCACTTGGATTAGATTATGACATTTAATATTATTTTATTTAATGAATAGTTAAAATAGTTAAAATCAAAGTTTAATAACTAAAACATTTTTAATATGGGGTTATACATAAGATAAATTCGACTATAAATATTCTTTAGAAAGCTAAAAATATTTCATACATAATGATATTTTATTTATAATTTTTAGACTTTAAATAAATTAATTTATTTATGACACAACGATGATGCAGTAATTACCCTTTTAAGGAAATGTTAACATAATTGATGTTATAAATGCTCAAATAAATGTAATTTGAGACTTTTTATGAATTCCACTAATTTTCTAGATTACTATGATATATTAGTGTTGATTTAATCAACTTGGTTCGAACATATAATTCTGTTATGACTTTCACAAAAATCATATATCAAATAGTGTCAAAATTGACACAAAATAGTTTTTAAATCAAATATTATATTATTAATTGTTATTTTATTCCTAAAAATCTATGGTTCGTCCAAATGACTTAGATAAGGATATATATATTAATAATAAAAAACTTGGGGTTCGTTTGGCATGTTATAGTAAGTGTATTAACCATATAGTGTAAGAAAACAAAAAGTCACGGTAAAAGTTAAATTATTTAACTTAGAGTTAAATCTAATTGATAAGGTTAAAATAATAACCTAAACTTGTATAAATCTTATTGGTTGATAGGATTTCGACCCATACCCACTTTACCTTCGAAATAAGACCCTTTGGAACCATTATAAACCGATTTTGACTTTAATATAAAATAATATTTTGAGGTATTCTTAAGGTGCCCCTCTCCTCCCTTATAGAAGGGCACTTCCTCCCCCTCCTCCTCCCACCAATTTGAGCACTCAAGCTCGGCCAACCCCAACCAAAATCCCTTCTCCACTTCCCTAGAATAATCCTTGAGGTCCTGGTCTTCTTCAAAGACCAATCTTAGTTCCCTAAGTGGAGGATTCAAAGAGGCGTTTCAAAGAAGAGGTAATATCCATTACCGATATTTTCAATTTATTTCTTCTTAAACTTCTTCTTCTTTAGTTGTTTCATGATAAAGTAATAACATCAGTATTACTTACATACTGATATGTTATTATAAATATGAAACAACCCTAATTCACCTTCTATCAATCCTATGGAAAAATGAAATCACCGCGCATGCGTACGTACGGAATACCGTCTCCACGCCGTGGTGTAATCTATTTTCCATTATCACCTTACAAGGATGGGTATAATGGTGTAATGAGTAACTATATATGATTATTATAAAGTGATATTGGTACTGAAATAGTATAAATACACTTAAATACAATTCCACGATCATGGGAACAATATCATCGCTCGTGCGTACGTACGGAATACCGTCTCCACGATGTGATGCGACTCGTTCTACATGATCATCATTACATAGTAATTATATAAATGAATTTAATGAATAAATATGATATATGTTACACTAATACCATTCTGGATATAAGGTATCTATAACCTTAAAAGAAGAATAATAATTTATTCGGCAAAACATGCATAAGAACAAAAGGCAATAAAGACTCGAGTAACAAGTAACAATGAAATATTACTAATAAGAAGCTAAGAATATGACCATATATGATATCATATCAATATGTATGATTCTGGAATAAGTCAATAACATTATTTAAACCATTATACAGGAGCTTCGGACACGTACAAAGCAAATCGGACCTAAGGTAAGGGAAATATCACAATCTCATTTTTATCCGAGATTGTTTATACTTTAGTATTTACTGGGGTGTATTTTATCATCCACATACATGTTCCCGGAATATGTAATATTATTTCCATCCTTCTACAATAGTTTATATCCAATTTTACCCTTCGATAAGTTTTTGTAAAAGATATGAAAGGAATCTTTTGTCGTTTTTCGTACGAGGTACTTTTTGACTTTTCTGACAAAAGTACGAAGAATGTTTTTTTAACTTATACGGCATGAATGGATTTTTAAAACATTATTTCCAATAATCTTCCTTTATAAGTTTTCAAGTTTATTTTTAATCAACTTCTTTTAGTTTATAATTGTATGACATGTCAAGAAAAGAAAAGTGTTTTTGAAGTAGAAAGGATATTTTCCTCAAGAATGGAGTTCAAATGTTTTATCAAAATTATTTTCCATCTAAGATAATATAGGGTTCTGTCTTTATCCCTATTATTACATTTATTTGATTATGTTTTGAGGGAATTATTTTTATGGAGTTATTTACCTTATATGATTTGTTTTATGATGTCATGATTTTTCAAGAATCCCATTTTTGTTACATCTGTTATGCGATGATGTATGATTTATGATTATGTGGCACACATAAGAAAGGATTCATTATAAGATGGGTGGGACATATATCTCCCTCTAATGCATTGGGTAAAGATTTATATCTCATGAGATAGACATGGCTGGAATGGAAGGTTATTTCGGTTCAGTGATACAGGACTGAAAGGAGGAGTGAACTCAGTTCAGAAATAGACTTTGTCCGCTAAGATAGTCTTGGAAATGAGTCATGACTAACAAGAAATGATTTTCCATGATTATGTGTGCATACCACAAAGTTTCATGTTTTATGTTATGATTATGGGTATCTCATTTTCACTTCTATGATTTATTCCATGTTAAGATATTATGATCTCTTTTACAGGATATGATTTTCAAAAAGATATGATATGATTTTTTTATTTCCTTTATTTGCCCTTACTGAGCATTTGAGCTCACCCTTTTTTGTATGTTTTCTTTTCCCCAGGTCAGGAAGATGGATATTAAGTAGAATATGCTAAAAGGGACCCTAGATATGATGAAATAAATGGGAGGCACTGTAGAAGATTTATGAACCAGTTGTTTATGTTTCCCAGTTTCTAAAGACACTATACCTATACGGTCCTTTGTGGTTTTGTCATATGTTGTAATAAGTGTACTTCAATTTTGAAGTATTAACAATGTATGTAAAGTATGGGTCGTTATAGATGATAAGGCTGAAGATCAAGTGAACATGTTGTCTGAGGAAGAAGTTTATAATCAACATTTCATTCATCCTAAATATGATGAGGCAAGAGATGAGAAGGAGAAAATAGATGAAGATATAATTGTTCAGCTATCTGACAGTGAACATGAGTCTCCTGATGAGGAATCCGTTCGGAGAAATGATAAGGGGAAATAGGTGGTTGTGGATACACCTTCTAAAGCTGTTTTTAAGAAAAATGAAGATGGTGGATTTTCAAAGATGAAGCTTGTCGAGATAGAGAAAGAGCCCTCACCAAGAAAAGCCTCAAATTCAGAATCATCTTCCCAAGGACATGATATCATCATTAAATCATTGAAGAATCTTGTTGACATAATTCCAATATTTCCAAGCATTGACTCGAGATATCAGATGCTCCAGCACAACTTGAATAAAAAATCAGATTTAGTATCCATGGTGATGGATAAGTGTGTAAAACTCGAGGCTGATTTCAATAACTTCTTCATTAACTACGATTCCCATAAGAAATCTTATAAGAAAGTGATTAGATGGTTAAAGAAAATAGTTAAAGATTTGAGAGAGCGTGAAGAGTTTTAACATGAAATTAAGGAATATTTGGATGTTGAAGATAGTAAAATCAATAATCTCACGACTAGATTTGAGGAAAAGCTAACCCTTGATCAGAATACTCGGATTCAAGAGTTAAAGGATTTTAATGGAAAGATGTATTCTTTTTTCCAAAGATGGAAGATAGAAAGGGATCTTCAGATTGAGAACGAAGAGAAGCTAGTTAAGCAAGATGAGTTGTCGAAGGATCGGGCAGTGGCTATGAAGGCTCAGGAAGAAAAGATCAATGTTTTAGAGAAGAAAACAGAGGATTAGGGTTAGATCCAAAAGAAAACAGGGGAAGACCACACGGAACTCAAAAATCTGAAAACCATAGTGAAGAAATTGATACCCAAGGATAAGGAAGGAAAATAGATCCAATCTGATCTTTTGTTGTATTTTTCTTCTGGTACAAATTCTTCCCATCTTAATGAAATTTTGTTTGTTTTTTTTTGTTTGGATTCTTTGTACTAGTATTTCAGGTACTATAATTCTTTCCATTCCCTCAAATTATTTTTGAAAATTAGAAATGGGGAGAAAGGAAAAAGAATTCCAAGAAAAGAAGAGATATCCCTAAGTAAGTGGGAGTTTATCTAAGGGGGATTTTTCATTACAGACATTTACATACTCAAGATAATGAAAAATCTCATTCCGAAAATCTATAATATGATCCTTAGTGTTCCAAAGCCTATAGGGGAGTTAGTTGTATTCATTCTTTCCAATATGGTAAAATAGATAAGTTTTACTTCCAAAGTCTTGAAAAATATTTTCTAAGTCCTTTTATTCTTTTTCGTAAGGATGTTTGTGATTTCCAAAAAGGGGGAGACTGTTGAGTCAATAAGGTTTTCCTTATGAATTTTCCATTCCTTCATAATTGGGGGATATTGTTGAGTCAATAATGTTTCCTTATGAATTTAACATTCCTTCTTGTTTTGAAAATCACAAACACCTTATCTCAGGGAAAATTCCATTTTACAATGTGTTTAACTTCTACAAGGAAAATTTTCCTTCCCTAAGGAAATTTATCCTTAACAAGTTTTTCATTGTTCATTATATTGTCTAAGTGTAAAATTTGGTTTCATATATAAAACCTCAGAATAATAAAATACTTAGATAAAGAAAATTATAGTTTCAGACTCTGAATTCAGACTCCAAACTCTTCTGAGTTCTGAATCCATGTTCTCTGAATTCAGACTCCGAACTCTTCTGAGTTCTGACTCTGAGTTCTCTAAATTCAAACTCTGTACTCTTCTGAGTTATGACTCCGAGCTCTCTGAATTTAGACTCTGAACTCTTATGGATTCAGACTCCGAATTCTAGTGAATTCAAACTCCAATCTTTTTGAGTTTTGACTCCGAATTCTAAGGAATTCGGACTCCGAACTTTGTAAGTTCTGATTCTGAATTCTCATGAACTCTAACTATGAACTTTGTGAATACAGATTCCAAATTTCTTTAAAATTCAGACTCCAGAATTATATATAGTTGAGGTTCCGAATTCCTTATAAAACAGAATCTGAATATACTTGTATTAAGGACACCAAATGTGTTTTTGGTTAGAATCATAACTTTTATTTATTTACATTCTGAATATTTGATTTTGGTTATGTAACTATATTTTTTTCTTACACTTGTTTTGGTTATAAAACGATGTAGTTAATTCAGTTACTAACAAACCGTTGTTTGAGTGAAATGTTTAGAGGTCCCTCCGAAATTCAAGTAAAAATATGACTGTTGGAGGAGGGAGCCGACCGTTGGAGATGTGCCTATAAATAGGATCTCATTTGAAAGATCTTCCAACAATTTGATCAATCTAGAGATTAGATATTGCTGAAGTGATTTCTAGAGAGAGATAGGATTTATTGCTTTGTGCATACTGAACATCTTGTTTATATTTTCTTTTTGTGACTCTGATTGTTCTTGTGTACAATTGAGGGCCTTCGGGGATTGGAAGACAGAGGTGACAAATACCTTGAATTTGAGGGCTTCCTTGCTGAGGAAGACAGAAGTGCCGACTACCTTGATGTTATGGGATTTTGGGGATATCAAGATAGACTCCGATCTTCATATCAAAGGCTTACCCTGGTGTGGGTAAGACATACTTTCTTGAAAGTATAAATCAAGGGACCTTTATCCAAGGTTGTTGGATACCCTTCTCTTTGGGTAAAAGATTTACTACTTGTTAATTGTCTTGTTTAAAGTTTTCTACTATATTTTATTTGTCGAAGAAAGTATAACTATCTTATAATTCCTTATAATTGTATACCCTGATCTTGTGAGATTCTATACGCTTTAAGGTAGAATCTTTATTTTTGTAAACTTTAATTAAGTTTCATTTTCTGGAACCATCTTTTCAGAATCACTTTCTCATAATCATATTTCTGGAATCTAGAAAGTGTGTAGAACTAGAGGTTTTTTGAATTACCTTGTTTAACCTGGTTAAACATAACCATCTTTAAATGTTCCAAAGGAATTTTTTAAAGTATACAATTCACCCCCTATTGTATATTGAGAATCATAAGATACTACATACAGTATCTATATTATTTCTATTCTATATTTGGTATTATAGAGTATATCATACTCACATACCATATCAACAATAGGTATCAGAGTCGGGTGACCTCGTACCCTGAACCAATTCAAAAATTGGTATCATAGGAGGTCCCTAAAAAACTGATATTCACATATAAGTTTTCCTTGTTCAGTTTTCATTGTTCTATATTTTTCCTTTCTTAGGAATATTTTCTTTGAATATGAACTTTTTCTATTAACAAGTTTTTGTGGAAAGTTATTTTTATTTAAGATGGAAGGAATCAATTTTGGTTCCATAGAAAATCTCAATCCAACAAGACCACCTATTTTTTATGGGAATGATTATGAATATTAAAGAGATCGCATGTAGACTTTTATTTTCAATACTGGAGTTGATAATTTTGTTATGCTTACTGGAAGAAATAAAATCTCTGACAAGGAAGTTAGTACCTTCACCAATAAAGAAAAGCTTGAGTATAATCTAAATTATAACGTAATCAATACCTTTCTTTGTTCCATGACTAGGAGTATATATGGCCACATTTCATCTTGTGAAGCAAAAAATTGTATTCTGAAGAAACTTGAAGTTACTCACTTTGGAACTTCCAATATAATTGAAACTAGAAGAGCCATGATCAGAGCTGAATATCATGGTTTCTTCTTTCCTTATTGAGAAAACATATGTAAGGTGTAATGAAGATTCATGACTATTGAAAATAGTATACAATCCATGGGTGAGAAATGTTTAAATGATGAATATCTTGTTGATAAGATCATAGAAATCATGCCCAATGAGTGGGAATCCAAGCAGACTACAATTGATGAGAATAGAAAGGTTACTCAGATTTCTCTTGATGACCTTTTTGGAACTCTTCTTCAACATAAGAGCAGAATGAAGAGATATTTTGATAATGTAAAGAAGAATAATGGGAATGGTAGTGTTTCTTTTACTACAACTTCAAATCATATGAAAGCCAAGACTCCTAAAAGAGTTACTAGATCCAAATCTAAAAAGATTTTTATTCAATCCAAATCTAGTGGAAGTGAATCTTCAGAAAATGAATTATCCAATCTTGCTCGAAGGATGAACATTGCTGGACATAAGAACATTCAATCCAGATATAAGAAGAAGGAAAGGAAAGTCAAGAAAGATTCAGAAGTCAATTGTTATGAATGCAAGAGAACTGGACATAGAAGGCCTGATTGTCCTATACTTAAGAGAAAATAAAGAAAGGAAAAGAATTTTGAAAGAAACAGAAAGAAGTACTACAAGGATAAATCTAAGAAGGTCTTGAAAGCTAATGACACTTAGAGTGCCAGTGGTGGTGACTCTTCAGATGAATCATCTAATTACGAATCTTTGAGACAAAAGAATCTTGGTCTAATAGCCAGACTACCTATTGACAATATTTTTTTGATGGCTAAGGTGCACACTACTGAATCAATGACCAATATTTCTTTAAATGAAAATTGTAGTAATAATAAATATTATGAATCTTCAGATGAAGAATCTTCTTCCGATGAAGATAATAATTTAGCTACCTATGAAGAAGTTTCTAGGTTTTCTAAGCCCTTTGACATTGAGAATTAAAAACTCATGAAAAAACATGATAAGGAAAATTCTAGGAATACTATTCTTACTAAGGAAATATCAGATCTTTCTAAATATCTTTATAATAAAATTATTGATTTTAAAAGTATTTCAAACATCTTGAGGAAGTAATTTCTGATAAGAATAAACTTTCTAAGGATCTAGAAAATGTAATTTCTATTAAAAATGTTTTCGAGCCTAACTCTAGTTCAAAATCAATTTTTTAGAAGAAAAGAACTTGGTTATTAAACTAAAATCCTAAATTTTTTCCTTGAGTAAGTGTTTTTCAAACTTTAACTTAGGTAAGGAAAATTTTTATAATATGTATTCTCAAATACAACCTCTAAGGAATCGTTCTGGTTTTGGTTATACTAGTTCTTAACTGGTTTTTATTAACAAGTATTTTGTTCCTCAAAGTGATCAATTTTGTACTAAGTGTCAGTGTGGTGGACACTAGGCATAAAATTGTTCCTTAAAAAAACTCAGTGTTTAGGATTTCATAAAGCCTATTTTTCTAAGAAAATCTAGGTGACTAAGATTTTGCTTTTTTAAATTTCCAGATCCAAGAATGTTTGGGTTCCTAAAGTATAACTCTTTTGTTTTCAAGAAAATATAGAAAGTACCAACAAAAATAATTGGTACATGGATAGTGGATGTTCCCGGCATATGACTGGTAATAAAAACTACTTTTAAAAGATTATCAATATGAAAGGTGGAAAAGTAACTTTCAGAGATAATGCTCAGGGAGAAATTATTGGTATAGGTAACATCGTTCTTCTTGGAAAAACTTTGATTTCAAATGTTTTGTTTGTTAAGGGTCTTAAGAACAATTTCATTACCATAATCTAATTATGTGATTAAGGTTAACTTATGAATTTTAGGAATGAAAAGTGATTAGTACACAATTCCAAGGAAGAGTTTATTCTTTCTGCCCATAGTCAGGAGAATGTATACACACTAAACCTAGAATACTTAGGAGCCAAGATCTACCTTGCCTTAGTGCAATGAAAGATCATTCTTGGTTGTGGCATAGAAGTTTAGGTCACTGTAACCTTAAGAAACTATGTAAACTTTCTAAGAAAAGATTAGTTGAGGATCTACAAGAGCATAAATTTGATTCTTCAAAAGGTAGTGATTCTTGTCAATATGGAAAGAAACATAAATCAAGTTTTAAATCAGTCGCTGAAGTCTAAACTAAAGATTCATTACAATTAGTGCATATGGATCTCTTTGTTCCGACAGAAACTAGAATAATTGTAGGTAAGTATTATGTATTTTTGTTAGTTTATAATTACACTAGATTTACATGGGTCTATTTTCAAGTAAATAAGTCTGAAGCCTTCTCGTATTTTAAATGTTTTAGAGCTCAAGTTAAAAATGAGAAAAACCTTCCATTGAAAACTATTTATATTGATCATGTGGAGAATTTCAAAACTATGATTTTGAAACTTTTTGTAGTAGAAATGGAATTACTCACAATTTCTCTGCCCCGAGAACTCCTCAACAGAATGGTGTTGTTGAAAGAAGAAATAGAATTATTCAAGAGATAACAAGAACCTTGTTGAGTGAGTATTTTGTTGCCAAACATTTTTAGGATGAAACTGTAAGAACTACATATTATACTATAAATCAAGTTTTAGTTAGACCTTTTATTAATAAAACACCTTATGATTTATGGAATGGTAGAAAACCAAGACATTCCTACTTCAAGGTTTTTGGTTGCAAGGTATTCATTTTGAATAATAAAGATAATATACATAAATTCGCACCAAAATATGATTAAGGAATATTCTTAGGCTACTCTAAAACTTCTAAGGCTTATAGAGTTTTCAATAAAAACAGTTTTACTACTGAAGAGATAGTACATGTGAAATTTGATGAAACTGATCCTTTTGTTTTTAAACAAACCCACCCTACATCTTTAGATGTGTTTTCAAAAAATGATTATCAACCTTTGTTAGAAGATCCTCTTGATAATGAAAATGCCCAATAAATTTTTTTTGAAGCATTTACCCTAGAAGATTCCCTACCCTATGTTGATGAACATGTTTTACAATACCCAAATTAGTTGTTTCTAAAAAATCAACTAAGTGATAGTATCATTGGTGATGTGAATCAACCTGTAAGGACTAGAAGTTCTTCATGAAATGAAGTAAAACATCTAGCATTTCTTTCCCAATTAGAACCAAAAAGCATTGATGAAGCTTTAGGTGATGATGATGGGATAAAATCTATGCAAGATGAACTAAATGAATTCGAAAGGAATAAAGTTTGGACCTTGGTTGAAAGACCTAAAGAAACTTCTATCATTGGTGTTAAATGGGTCTTCAGAAATTAGTGTGATGAAAATGGAATCATAGTTAAAAATAAAGCTACGTTAGTTTCTAAAGGCTATAATAAACCAGATGGAATAGACTATGAAGAAACCTATTCTCCAGTAGCTATACTCGAATCTATTCATATCTTACTTTCCTTTGCAGAATTATTCAAATTCAAACATTTTAAAATGGATGTGAAATGTGCTTTCCTTAACGGTTATTTTCAAGAGGAAGTTTTTGATGAACAACCTCCTGGTTTTGAAGATACAAAACATCCTGATCACATTTTTAGAATTACCAAAGCTTTGTATGGACTTAAGTGAGCCCCTCGAGCCTAGTATGATAAACTTACAAGATTTTTGCTTCAAAATTACCATTTCAAGGGAAATGAAGATCCAACACTTTTTATAAAGAAAGATTAGAAAAATATTTTGATTGTTCAAATTTATGTTGATGACATTATATTTGGTTCAACTAAGATATATTTAACTGATTCCTTAAAGATCTAATGAAATCTAAGTTTGGAATGAGTATGATGGGTGAGTTAACATTTTTCCTTGGTTTTCAAATTTCTCAAAAACCAGAAGGAATCTATATATCCCAACATAATTATATTAAATATCTTCTTAAAAAGTATGGATATGACAACAGTAAGAGTATAAGTACTCCTATTGGTACCTCAAATACACTTGATGTTGATGAAGTTGGGAAACCAGTAGATCAAACATCTTTTAGAGGTATGATAGGAAGTTTACTTTACCTGGTAGCTAGTCGTCCAGACTTAATGTTTTCAGTATGCTTATGTGAATGATATAAATATAATCCTAAGGAATCTCATTTAAAGGCAGTGAAAAGAATTTTTCGCTAATTAAAGGGAATCATGGATTTAGGAATATTCTATACTTTTGGAAATGATTTTGTTTTGAAAAGTTTTTCAGATGCTAACTTTGGTGGATGTAGAATGGATTGAAAGAGTACATCTGGAACTTGTCATTTCTTAGGAGATTCATTAGTTTCTTGGTATTGCAAGAAGCAACCCTCAGTAGAACTTTCCACTACTGAAGCTAAATATACAGCACCAAGAAGTTTTTGTGATCAAGTGGTGTGGATACAACACACACTCACAGACTATGGTATGAGTTTTACTAAAACAAAAATTTTGTGTGATAATAGAAGTGCCATTTCCCTTAGTAAAAACCCTTCACATCACTATCGTGCAAAACACATAGATATTAGGCATCACTTTCATAGGGATCACACACAAAAAGGAGATATCATTCTTCAATTTATTGAAATGCAAGATCAACTTGCTGATATTTTCACAAAATCTATACCCTTCGATAGATTTGAATACATTAAACATAAGTTATGATTGGAAACTATAAGATAATCATCCATATTAACTTCCTGTTTAAATCAGTCTTCATACAGTAATAAAATCCTTTTCATAAGGGGAGTACATTTTTTTTAGTTTTTCAAATTTTTCATAATGTAGTTTTTTAAATTGTTTGTAATGTAGTTTTTCATATTTTTTGTAATGTAGTTTTTCAAATTTTTCATAATGATGTTTTTTATGTTTTTCATAATTTAGTTTTTCATGTTTTTTATAATGAAGTTTTTTCATGTTTTTCGTAATGATGTATTTCAAGTTCTTCGTAATGAAGATTTTTTTACTCAAAATTTTCAAGATTTTTGTAATGAAGTTTTTCATTTTCAGTTTTTTTTCTCTCAATAATAATTTTCAAAATCTAAATTTCTTTAAGAATAATTCTTTTATAAATACAAATAATCTTTCTGGAAATTCAAAAGGTATGTTTTCTTTCCTAAGTTTTCGTAGTCATCATTTACTTGCTGGTATTTTCTTTTGTGTTTAATTTTTTTTGGATTCTAGTTTCCTTAAATCGGAATGTTTTTCTTAAAAAAACTCAAAATATTAGATTCTATCAGGATTTACATACGGCTATCATGTCAATCGTCAGATTTGATCAGAAGGATTTTAAGCCGTTGGATCAAGTTTGGAAGATGAATCGTCACTTCTAACACTTATATAAAGGACCCCGAAGGGTTGTCCCACATCAGATTTGAAGCATTTGCATGCCGAAGCTCTTCCACCATTCAAAAGCCCGTTTTGAACCTCTCAAATCTTTCTCAAATCCGAATGTCTGTTGAATTTCCTTCTCAAGAGATGTCAACTGTCACATTGATTTTGGAGTGGCATATTTACATATAGAGGTTGGTGCATCCGAATTTATTTGCCATGTACGATTACATTATATCCAAGAACATCAGGTTGAATGGATTGGAAAGCATTTTCATATCAAAACCAGGAGATCAAAATTTAGTATATCTGGATCTACTAATATAGTTTTATGAATCAGTTAGTTTCTTTAAATAAGAAGGCACATAAAAGTTTTCTTTCAAAAGATAAAGAAAAACTGATTCCCTTTCATACACCAAGGATGTTATCTTGGTTGTGTTTTCTTATGAAGGGGAAGGTGAATTTTGTTCCCATAAATTGCCAGATGTACAAGGAATTTTTTTCAAGGTGAAATATATGGAATATCTTATACTTTTAGATGTAAAGACTCAGAAGATTTCTCATTTGTCTATAAATAATCAGATCCTTGAATTATGGGTTCAAGGATTCATCATTCCGAGGAATGGTGATAAGGAAACGTTGAAGAAGAGCGATATGTACTTTCTAGACTTCTTGGTAAACCAAAGGAAGATCAACTTGATGAAGCATATTCTCATTATGATTGAGAATATTAAGAATGGGAACTTGAAATCTCAGATAATCATGCATCCAGCCATCGTCTCTAAGCTAATTGTTCAGTGCCTTGAGTCTTTCAAGATTCCTTGTAGTTCTAAGACGAGGAATTGCAAAGTCATGATAGTAAGCGATGATACATTGAAGAGAATAAATAATGGATTTTCTAAGGAAACCATATAATTCTATGACTTACCATAGGAAGAGGATGAAGCTATTCCGAAGGAACAATAAGTTCCTGAAACATCAATAAAAGGAGGAAAGAAGAGAAAGTTGAAAGAAGAAGTAGTTGAAGATAAAACCCCAGAGGATAAAGGAACCCAATCCGCACCTCCAAATCCCATGAAGCAGAAAGCTGATCTAGATGAGGTTGTAGCTAAATGGAGGGAAGACAAAATGAATAGGAATGTAGGGGAGCCATGTTTTGGTTTGGATCCCGCTGAGGCCAAGGCTTTAAAAGAGAAGACAACATATGAGCTTGAGAAGCAAGCTAAGGAAAAGAAGCAAAAGAAGAAGATGTATGAGACTGAAATTGTGAAATCCCTTTTGGGGGATACTGAAATAGAATCCGATAATATCCCAATACCAGAATCCTTTTTGGTATAACCCTTACCTGAGACTCTAGGGAAGAAGTTCATGACTCTGGAAAAAAACCCAAGAAAAGGTTGTTGAATAAAAAGAAGTTATGGATGAAGTATATGAAGAATAAAGCAGTGGTGACACAGAAGAACTCATAAAGTAAGTGGAGGAATTTCATTAGAAGGAAAGTGAATCTGAGAAATTGTCAATCTGAACTTCACAAGATGAATCTTCGAAGCTTGCTACTCCTGGGTTAGATGATAATGCATAAGATGACGTGAACAAGTTATCTGAGGAAGAAATTTATAATCAACATTTCATTCATCCTGAAGATGTTGAGGTAAGAGTTGAGAAAGAGAAAATAGATAAATATTTAATTGTTCAGCTATCAGATAGTGAATATGAGTCTCCGGATGAGGAATCTGTTCTGAGAACTGATAAGGGGAAACAAGTGGTTGTGGATACACCTTCTAAAGTTGTTTTTAAGAAAAAGAATGCTGGTGGATCTTCGAAGAGGAAGCTTGTCAAGATAGAGAAAGAGCCCTCACCAAGCTAAGTCTAAGATTCAGAATCATCTTCCCAAAGACATGATTTCATCATTTAATCATTGAAGAATCTTATTGACACTATTCTAATCTTTCTAAGCATTTGCTCGAGATGTCAAATGCTCTAGAACAGCTTGAATCAAAAATCAGATTTAGTATCCATGGTGATGGATAAGTGTGTAAAACTCGAGGCTGATTTCAAGAACTTCTTCATTAACTATGATTCCCACAATAAATCTTGTAAGAAATTTATTAGGTTGTTAAAGAAAATAGTTGAATATTTGAGATAGATTTATGAGTTTCAACATGTAATTAAGGAATATTTTGATATTGAAGATAGTAAAATCAAGGATCTCACGACTAGCTTTGAGGAAAAGGATAAAAGAGAAAAAGGATTAAAGAGATAAAGGATTTGAATGGAATGCTGTATTCTGTTGCACAAAGTTTTAAGAGGGAAAGGGATCTTCAGATCGAGATCGAAGAGAATCTAGTTAAGCAAGTTGAGTTGTTGAAGGCTCAGGAAGAGGTTTTGAAGGATCAGGATGAAAAGATCAAATTTTTAGAGAAGAAAGTAGAGGATCAGGGTTAGATCCTAAATCAAGTAGAGCAAGACCACATGGAACTCAAAAAGATTAAAACCATAGTGAAGAAATTTATACCCAAGGGGAAGGAAGGAAAAAAGATCCAATCCGATCTTTGTTGTATTTTCATTCTTGTACAAATTCTTCTTATCTTAACGAAATTTTGGTTGCTCATTTTTGTTTGGATGATTTGTAATAATATTTTATGTACTATAATTTTTCCCATTCCCTAAAATTCCTTTTTGAAAATCACAAAGGGGTAGAAAGGAAAAAGAATATTAAGAAAAGTAGAGATATCCCCAAGTAAAGGGGATTTTATCTAAGGGGTAGTTTTCAATACAGAAATTTCCATACTCAAGATAATGAAAAATCTCATTCTGGAAAACTAGAATATGATATTTAGTGTTCTAAAGCCTAAGGGGGAGTTATTCATATTCATTATTGCCCATATGATAAGTGAGATAAGTTTTACATTCAAAGTCTAGAAAAATAATTTTTAAGTCATTTTTTTCTTTTTCGTAAGGATGTTTGTGCTTTTCAAAAAGGGGGAAACTGTTGAGTCAATAAGGTTTTCCTTATGACTTTTCCATTCCTTCATACTTGGGGGAGATTGTTGAGTCAATAAGGTTTCCTTATGACTGTACCATTCCTTCTTGTTTTGAAAATAAAAAACACCTTATCTCAAAGCAAATTCCATTTTACCCTGTGTTTTACTTCTATAAGGAAAATTTTCCTTCCCCAAGGAAATTTATACATACCATGTTTTTCATTGTTCATTATATTGTCTAAGTGTAAAATTAGGTTTCATATCTAAAACCTCAGAATCATATAATACTTAGATAAAGATAATTCTATTTTCAGACTACGAATTCAGACTCCGAACTCTTCTGAGTTCTAAATCCATGTTCTCTGAATTCAGACTCCGAACTCTTCTGAGTTCTGACTGCAAGTTCTCTAAATTTAGAATCCGAACACTTCTGAGTTCTGACTCCGAGTTATATGAAATCAAACTCTGAACTCTTATGAGTTCAGACTCCGAATTCTAATGAATTCAGACTCCGAACTTTTTGAGTTTTGACTCTGAATTCTAAGGAATTCAGACTCCTAACTTTATAAGTTCCAATTCCGAATTCTCATGAACTCTGACTCCGAACTTTGTGAATATAGATTACAAATTTCCTTGAAATTCATACTCTAGAATTCTATAGAGTTTAGGTTTCGAATTCCTTAGAAAACAGAATCTGAATATCCTTGTATTATAGACACTGAATGTGTTTTTGGTTAGACTCCGAACTTTTATTTTCTTACATTCCAAATAATTGATTTTAGTTATGTAACCATATTTTTTTCTTACACTTGTTTTTTTTTATAAAACGATGTCGTGCATTCAGTTAGTAACTAACCATTGTTTGAGTGACATCTGTACAGGTCCCTCTGAAATTTAAGTAAAAATAAGACCATTCGAGGAGGGAGATGACCGTTGGAGCTGTGCCTATAAATAGGAGATCATTTGAAAGATCTTACAAAAAGTTGATCAATCTAGAGATTACATGATGCTGAAGTGATTTCTAGAGATAGAGGCTTTATTGCTTTGTGCATACTGAACTTCATCTTCAGATTTTTTTGTGCGACTTTGATTGTTGCTGTGTACAATCGAGGGCCTCTAGGGATAAGAAGACAGAGGTGATGACTACCTTGAAGTTGAGGGATTACTTGCAGAGGAAGACAGAGGTGTCGACTACCTTGAAGTTGAGGGCTTGCAGGAATAGAAAGAGAGACTACGATCTTTGTATCAATGGCTTACCCTAGTGTGGGTAAGACAAACATTCTTGAAAGTATAAATCACAGGACCTTTATCCAAGGTTGTTGGATACCCTTCTATTTGGGTTAAAAGATTTACTACTTGTTACTTGTTTTGTTACAAGTTTTCCACTGTATTTTATTTATTGAGGAAAGTATTACTATCTTATAATTCTTTATACTTGTATACTCTGATCTAGGGAGATTTTATACAATTTAATGTAGAATCTTTGTTTTTATAAACCTTCATTAAGATTCATTTTACGGAACCATATTTTCGGAATCACTTTCTCAGAATCATATTTCTAGAATCTAGAAAGTTTGTATAACTAGAGGTTTTGTTAATTACCTTGTTTAACCTTGTTAATCATAGAATTATTTAAAAGTTCTAAAGAATTTTTTTAAAGTATACAATTCACCCCCACTTATATATTGAGCATCATAAGATACTACATACTATATCTACATTATTTAAATCCTACATTTGGTATTATAGATTATATCATACTCACATACCATCTCAACAATAAATTCATTTAATTATTAAAATTTAATTTAAAAGGAACTCGTAGATGTGAAGAAAAATCTGATTTTCAAGAAGTGTATTTTTCAAGAAAAATATGATTTTATATTAAGTTTATGACTAATAATAATCATTTTATGAATATAAATTAATATTTATTGATATATAATATAAATGGTTTATTTAAATCATTCAAAATTATGGTTTTTTAATTAAATAAAAAGTTGAAAAATTATGCACTTTAAAACAGTTTTCAGAAAAATACCATTTTTAAACCCAAAAACAAACTTATACTAAAATAAGGTATAAAAATAATTATAATATAATTAAGTTGATTTAATATCACTAAATAATACTTATGTTAATTTAAATCATATTCAAAACATAATAAGTCTTTTAAATTACTTAAGTTATTGAAATAAAATGACATTTTTATAAAAATCAGTATTTTTCAGTATTCATTAAAAAATCAATATTTTCTAAAAAATTAAAAATTTCGCCCAAAGTAAATTTTTATATGAAAATTTAAAAAATGAATTTCATTTTTCAAATATATTTTCTAAAATTTCCAAAAAATAATTGTAATATTTTTTCATGAAAATCAAAAAAATCATTTTTGAAGAAAATGTATTTTTGAATATAAAAATTATACTACTAAGAATTGACTGATTATTTTCTTATAATTTATCAGTAATTTATATTGATTAAGAAATTTATATATGTATATTTCATTAATTATTTAATACTATTGAAACCCTCCATTTTAATAGCTAGGTTATACAGGTAATATATTTTGTGGGTCTTTTAAGCTCAATGTTGTGTGTCGAATATACTATCTAACATAGTTTACTTTTATAAAATCCTGGGGTGTTATATAAACCCTATTTAATAAATTATTTTCTTATAGTTTGAAATTTTTATCAATAATCAAAATCTGGAAATTTTAAAATGCTTTTGATGGAAACCCAAATCATAAAAAGGGTTAATAATACATCCTCTTGATAAGAGAGTAAATGACATATAAAGGTCATCTAGAATAACACACACTAGATTTACAAATTGGAAAACATAGATGTGAAGTGAATATTTGGACATGGAATAAAATATTAAATACCAACTAATTATATAGAATTCTAGGGATCATCGATCATAATAAAGTGAATGATCAAGGGAAGGTTAACAACCACAAATCCATAAACCAAAGAGGTGTGAAAAAGGTTATTGATACCATCAGAAATGATAGTAATAAAAATATATTCTGTTTTAGGATACTTTTCCTAGAGTTGAGGAATTAATTTTCCATATAGACTAATATCATAATGAAATATACATACTTTATAATTTTAATTTTATCCTTTAATCAATTTCTACTATAATATCATTTTTTTCTCCAAATGATGTTTGTTAAAGATGATTGTTTTTCTTTAATGAAGTACAAGAATCAACTTTTAAAGGACCAAATAACCATAAATGTGATAATGAATCTATTACATAAGTGTTTATATATTAACTAAATAAAAAACTCTTAGAACATGGTAATATAATTCCCAAAATTAATAAAACTTTATTTGATGAAATAATACATTAATCTAAAAAATTTAACTGTAATACCCATGTTAAAACTAAATCATTACTTATATAAATTACTCTATATCCCAAAGAATATTAATAACGTTAACATTAAAGAGTTTTATAATATCAAAGGTTATATCACACCTTTCATCTTATAAGCTCAAATATATAGCGAACTTCTTCTTAAATAACATCAATTACTTAGTTACCAAATAACATTACAATACCATGATTATCTATATGATAAAACTAGTATTCCTATAATTACCATAACATACAATATCATATAAACCCTAAATTTTATAAATACCTTAAATCATATGTCTGAAAAATTTAAAGGAATACATCACATTAAATACAAGACTTACATATACTTAAACCCAATAAAAATTTTCCTATAGTGTTATTAATCGCTTCAAGATCTCATCACTTAAAACCTCAAAAGTGGTGTCTAAGACTTTGAACTTATGATCAAACATAATCTTATATACCTATTATGGTATTCATAACTCTTAATATAACCTGACATGAAAACATATTAATATTCAAAGTTATCTAAACCCATCTATGATTCCAACTAAAATAGACCCAAAACCGAACTCCCAGATCCATTTCTAAAAACATAAACATTACATTTCTGTATTTGATACCAAAGAAGGTGGCCCAATTTTTTACATACAAAACATAAGAAACCTAAATGAAATATTGGATCACTTATATTATCAAGGACCTTTTAGATTTACAAGTTTATAGAATCAGGAAAAAATATTAACATCATGGATTCTTAAAGAATTGGTTTATAAAGATGAACACCATACCACTAATCCCAAATTTAAATATTACACATTATTTCATCATCATCATATATATGAAACCCTTCTAGAAATAATTCCTTTAACATCATTCTTGGTAACCTAGGGAAAATGATACATAAGAAGGGTGAGCTCAAATTCTTAGTAAGTGTAAACATAAGTATTAATAATTAAATGTCATTAGTGATATTAATATGACTATAAGGGTATGATTACATAATAAAATTTCCCAGGAATAATATAATAGAACCGATACACATCAATACCTAGATCATCAAACATGAAAACATGGAATAAAGATTTAACAAAGTAAAGATTTATTGGAATCAATAATCACGAGCCATGTGATATAAATATTGATCAAAGGAAACATTTATAATAATAGAAAGTATAATGAATCTATATTGGTATCTAGGAACATCGTCATCATAAAACCCTTATAAGTCCCTTACAATTGGAATATCCATCCAAATTACTTCCAATATAATTCTTTGGAGAACATAGTCATGACCCAATGTGTTGGAGAGCTATCTGGGAAAACCCATCATATAAGCTATATTGGGATCACCCATTATATATATTGTCCAAAAAACAAAACATGAATAAGGTACATAGATCTTTAATATTATCATAAAACTCATAAAATAACATTTATTATTTTCAGAACATGATTAACCCTTGGAAGATAAATGGGTTCCATGAAAATCTATTTGAATCATTTTTAACTTGTGGATGATAAACAGGTGCTATAACAATTTCATTGAAACACGATAAACCCGTGGAAAAGAAACAAGATCCATTAAGATATCTTTGAAACATGATTAACCATTGGAAAATAAACAGGTTCAATAATAATCTCTTTGGAACAATCATAATCCATCCTAAGAAATAATGTGGATGAAATCATTAAAAAATATCCCCATTAGAGGATAAGTAAAAACTGGGGTTGTTGGCGTTGGTTAATATAAATACCATTAAAAAATCATTAAATATATTTTCAAGGAAAACAAACTTTTCATTTTAAAAATAACTTTTCAAAAATAAAAATTCACAAAATATTGTGAAAATAATTTTCTTTTAAAATAACCTAGGAAATATATAAAGTAAGGTTAAAAGAAAATAGTGGCCATAATAGTGGGAAAATCAGTTCATGTTGAAAATGGTAAAAATAAATATATTTTCAGAAAAATTATAAAAGGGAGTTAAAAGTGACTCATTTGGAAAACATTAAGTAATATCCTTTAAAAACATTTTAAAATATGGTAAAAGATCATGAAAAATGTATTTAGGAAATCATTTATTTTTATAAAATAATTTTTTGAAATAATTTTATAAAATATGGATATATTAAAGAAACATAGCCGATCTAAAAGAAAATACAAGATTATGTATCATAGAGAAATTAATTTCTTGATATTTATTCAATAAACAAGGGAGGAAACAAGAATAATACATTTTAAAAACATTAATAACCAGTGTATAATAAAGATATGCAGTTCAAGAAAATAAAATCATAATATTTTCTCCAAAGGAACCTTGAACAAAAACAATCTCTAAAGAAAGGATATTGTAACATAAAGAATTTTCTAGTTTAGTAACTATTCAATCATAAGAACCATGGAAGAATAACATAAAATTATACTTTAAATATCAATAACATAAGTATTTTCATGATTTATCATGTTAAATGGTAGTATATACACTTCACAAATTAATATAGGTTCATAATATAAATGTATGTCTCAAAGAAATTTAATTTTAGATGAATAACCCTTAAAAAATCATTCTATTGAATTTTAGAATTAATCAATTAATATATTATGTGTTTTAAATTTAAATAAAAATAGAACAAGTAGAAATAAAACTTAACATAACCAAATTTAATTACACACATAATAAAACTAAAATAAAATAAAATGAATAAGTAATATAACACAATCAAAATAAATTGAGTTATGAAATTATTTACCACTTGGTAACATTCAATTAAAATATACTTGATTGAAATAATTAAAAATAAAACATAAAATAACATTATTTATGAAGTATTAATGATTTTACTTGTAAAATGGGTACTATATACACCACATAATATAAATAAGTGGTTAACATAACATATGTCTCACATAAATAAAAAGTTAGATGAGAAAACCCTTATCTTCAGTCCAGAATTTCTTTATATGTACTTTAAATACTATATAATAATATTACACAAATTATTTGATATAATTATAAATTTTTATGGGATTAATAATTTATAGTTAAATAATTTAATTTATTTCTTTTTAATGACATATTCAAATAATTAATCAGTTAAGTCCACGTCATGTGTTTTTAGGATGTTCTGTTCATTATTTCAAAATAGATTCTGTGTGTTGTCTGTGGTCAAAGAGGTCATTATTTAAAAATATATTGAATAATAATAATGAAATATTTATCATTTTTATATATCAATTATAATTTAAAAACCAATCATGAAATATGGTTTTGATAAATGAACTTCATTACAATCAGAGAAATGGTAGACCTTACAAACACACGAGTAATGTTTTAATTTTTCAATGATCATTATGGAAAGAAGGTAAGTAATATATTATATTTAAATAATGATAATAATATAATAAATCACACATTTTTTCATTAAAAATACTTAAATATATCATCTATGTGCTTTGGTGATGAAAGAAGAATCACTTCACTTCATGGAATCTGTAGTTGAGATGTGCACACGAACGTCACTATAATTTTGTAGTGTAACAAATAAAATGATATATTATAATTTAATAAAGATAAATATGTCATTTATATCATAATTATTTCATTTATATCACATATATTCATTAACATTATCATTATTAGCTTCCATGTGAAGAATTAGTGAATAATGAATCAAATTGCATCGTGAGGTGGTAGTCTGCCGTACACACGAGCGATGTTACCATATCACCCCAACAGTGGAAAGTAAAAAGGTATATGTGATAAAATATTTAAAAAAGTAAAAATATGTTACAATAATAATTTATATACTTTTAATCCATCGTTATATCATGTTTTGAGAGGAGATGATGGAAAATGAATGACATAAGTTCGTGAGGCGATAATTCGTCATACACACGAATGATGACTGTGTATCCCATTTGATGGAAGAAGAGACTCATTTAGGTTATTAAATTAAAATAATGAAATATAATTATATTATATATACTATTTTTATTATATAATCATAACTAATAGATATTTAAAAGAGGTGGAATAAGAAATAAAACAAAAACATAGTTATGAATTTTACCTTTTCTTGGACCACCTCTTTTAGATTATACCTAAATTATTCAAAGAATGACTTTATGAAAAAAAAACGTATTCTAGGATGAGGGGTGGGAATTTGGGAAGTTATTTTTAAGGGTTTTTCTGAAATAAAATGTTTTTACGGTGTGAAGAGGAGAAGGGAGGGGATGACCTTTTATAAGTGAAGTGAGTGGAAGACTTGTAATTTTTGAAAAGAAAAAGGTGTACCCACATTTTTCACATGCTAAAAGGATTAAAAATGGATCTTTATAGATAATTATACATTATAAAGTCTAAATATAGAATAAAAATGGATTTTATAAACTTTTTTAGGCTATTTTTACCCTACCTCTTTAGTTTAACCCCTAGTAAACCCATTTTCACCTTAACCGTGATAATTAAATTTTACTATTTTTACTATTCATTATGGTAATAAATTATATAGATATAATTAAAAAATATAAATTATTATGATTTTGAAATATGGAATATATTTTAGAAAACTAAATTCACAAAATTTTCAATATTTAATTTAAAACATAACCCATAGACCTGACGAAAAAATGGGTTTTCAAGAAGTGTATTTTTCAAGAAAAAGATGATTTTATAATAATTTTATGACAAATAATAATTATTTTAAGAATAAAAATTAATATTTATTTATATAAAATAAAAAAAATTCATTTAAATAATTCTTCATTATGATTTTTTTTATTTAATAAAAAAGTAGAAATGTTATTCACTTTTCAAAAAGTTTTCATAAAAAACCCTGTTTTAAACCCAAAAAACAAACTTATACTAAAATTAAATATTAGGATGATTAAAATGTAATTAAATGAATTAAATATAACTAAATAATAATTTTTTTACTTGAATTAATATTCAAAATATAATTATACTTTTCAATTAATTAATTTATTGATAATAAAAGACATTTTTACTAAAATCTGTATTTTTCACTATTCGTTGAAAAAGCAATATTAAAAAAAAACTAAAAAATTATCCCTATGTTAATTTTGATATGTTTATTTAAAAAATGATATTAATTTTATCAAATAAATTTTCTAAAAGTTCATAAAATCCAATATAATATTTCATCAGGAAAAAAATAAAATTATTTTTGAAGAAAACATATTTTTTTTAAAAAAATTACCTTACTAAAAATTGATTGATTATTTACTAAGAATTTATCAAAAATTTATATTGAGTATAAATTTTTATATGTATATTTAATAAATTTGTTAATAGTTTTTATACCCTCTAATTTAATAGCTAGGTTATTATGGTTATATATTTCATGAATTTTTTATGCTTAGTGTTGCGTGTCGAATATGCTATCAAACATAGTTTTATTTTACAAAATCTTTGGGTGTTACATATAAGATATGATTAAACTCTAAGAACACAATATTTCTAAGTTTATAAAAATATAAGTAGTTTTTAAACAAATATAAGGTTTTCTCAACATGAATCAATAATAAGTTTCTAAATAATTTGATATAACATTATTATTTATATATTTAAAATAATTCTATAGTCACTACCCAATGATTTCATGTTAAAATGAGGCGGTTTTCATATTTTTGACTCATGAAACATGCTTTTAAAGAATTTGAAATATTTAAAAATTACTTATTTATTCATCTTAAATATGTTCGACATGTTTTCTGCTCATACACAACACAAATAATTCAATAATAGTTATCCCGTGATTTCATGTTTTTTGGTCTTTTCTAGGGTTTTAACTACTGCACACACTCTTTAGAGTTTTAAAACACTTAAAATAATTATCCCGTGATTTCATGATTTCACTCTAATATGAGGTTGTATGCTTGGTTTGAACCCTTAAAACTTGCTTTAAAGACCTTGATATCTTTGAAAACTATTCATTGGGTTATTATGAGTACAAAAGTCATCTGATTAATGTTTTTTATACTCATACATGTTAAAAATAATTCAAAGATAGTTTTTATATGATTTCATTCGAATCCATGGTTGTTTGATATGGTTTTGATTTTTACATGCATGTTTTAGAGTTCCAAAACACTATAATGTACTTATGAACATATTGAGAAACCAACCAAGAAAATTTATATGGATCTATTTATTAAATTTATAAAATCAATATATGGCCATTTTTCTTATGACTTAAAGATAATATATGGTCATTTTTTCATTTTAACTCCTTGATACATGTTTTTAAAGACTTTCATATTATTAAAATCTTCTTATTCAATAATTTTGAGCACATCGTACATCAGATTCATGCATTAATTTCTTTTATAAATAAAAAATTAATCAAAATTTATTTCTCCAATTTTAAACTAATACGAGTTCATTTTCTATGGTTTTTATTGTTATACACATGTTTGAGAGTTTTGAAACAAAAAAATATGTTTACACATATCTTGAAAACATCACACATTGGTTTGATGTTTTTTCTATTAAAAATAAAATAAAAATAATTCAGATACCACTTTCCCTTGATTTCATGTCATTTTCATGTATTGTTTCTATGGTTTTGACCCTTACAAGCACATTTTCGTTTTTTAAAACACTAAAAATGTATTTTCTATTATCTTAGGAAAAATTTTACTTATGTTGACATGAAATCAATTACTATATTTCAAAAATAAATCTAAATACATTTTATTATTATTTCACTCCATTACAAGGTCACTTTCTTGGTTTTTACCACTTAATTCATTATTTTAATGACTTTCAAATCTTTTAAAATTGATTATTGAGTCATTTCAATAATACCACACGTCATTTTGATTTTTTATCTACTCATACATATAAATAATAATTAAAAGAAATATTTACTATGATTTCACAATAATATGAGGGTTTTCACTATGGTTTTGTCTATTACACTCATGTTTTAGAGTTTTAAAACACTAAAAATGCATTTATATACACCTTGAGAAAACCTACACTTAGATTCATGTAGATTTAAATCCTCAATTTTAAAAATAAATATATGTTTATTTTCCTACTATTTATTGAAATATGAAGTTTCTTTTTGACCCCATGAAACACATTTTTAAAGACTTCCATATTATTAAAAAATGAGTATTCAGTCATTTTAAGCACACCGCACATCAGATTGATGTATCATATACTCATACATGTAAAAAATGAAGCAGTGAAAATTTTAATATGATTTCATGCTAATATGAGGATATTTTATTTGGCTTTTACTTCAACACACATGTTTTAGAGTTTCTAATCATAACAAAAATATTTATGGGCCTCTTGAGACCACCACACATCTGTTTGACATGACATCTACTCGTACAGATCAAAAAATAAACTCAACGATATTTTTACATGTTTTTATGTAATTTTTAGGGTTTTGATATTATTTTGACCACTAAACACATGTTTTAGAGTTTTAAAACACTAAAAATGTGTTTTATATCATCATGGGATACCAAAAATTTGATTTATGTGGAGTATGTTTGAACATTTAAAAAATAACTCAATGGTATTTTTCCTTTGATTTTACAATAGTATGAGGACATTTGGTTGGTTTTAACCCCATGATGTATGTTTCTAAAGACATTGGCATTTTTTAAAACTGTTTATTGAGTCATTATTAGAAAACCATGAAATGGTTCATGCCTTCCCAACCAGTTAATTTTTCATTTTTGTGTGTTGGAAGTTTTTGGGAGGAGGCTTGAGGAGGGTTTGACAGTTTTTGGTGGAGGCTGGAAGTGCTACAGAGCTGTTATAGGAAACACATACAGTGTATTTTCTAAACGATGTGTAAAGACTGTTCACAACTTGTGTAGCCAATTGGTTCATAGATTTTAAATCTAAAAAGTGTTATCTCATGAGATGAGTACACATTGTGTAAGTGGGATTCATTATGAGTATTAAATAATTTTTGAGGTGATATGTTTTATTGGTAAAAGTAAGAAAATTTTGAAACCTGAGGATTACAAATTGTGTAATGGTTACAAAACATGTAAATAATAAGATCTTGTTTTTAAATCCCTTTTCTCATCCAATTATTTTCATTTGGATATACTCACCTCTCCCTTTATCTTTT
The DNA here is from genome assembly GCA_963277665.1 of Viscum album. Classification (NCBI taxonomy): domain Eukaryota; kingdom Viridiplantae; phylum Streptophyta; class Magnoliopsida; order Santalales; family Viscaceae; genus Viscum; species Viscum album. The sequence goes on from OY728159.1 coordinate 655,024,320, forward strand.
TTGATAAGCCCTAGACACATCGATAGGATCTTCTATCCCCCTTCATCCCAATTTGGTTTGTTGGTTCTGGTGGATCCCCATTGGCGATCCGTGGAGAGTTCTTCTTGTTTCCCATTGGTTTTGTTTTTTTATTCTATTGGGGATTTGTTGTGGTGATGAAGAGTTAGTTTGTAGTGTAAGTTGGTATGCGTTTTAATGATCTTTGGGTGTGGTGTGGGTTGATTCATGGTTTCCCATGTGCGATTGTGGTTTGTATATATTTATTCTTCACTTTACGGTGCACAACAAGTCATCAAAGATTATTTGAGGAAGGGAATCTCTCATTTATCTTTATTGTTTAACTTGTGGGAGTGGTTTACCCTTGTCCATTTATGGGTTATGTTTGTGATGGATTAATCAAATTTAAATAATTTATTAATTAAATTTGAAGGGAAAAGGGGAATGATACACATGTTTTGGCACCTTTGATATTGAATTTATATGATGGATTATACAGGCTTGATGCCCAGCTGAAAATTGTTATATTTGGGGATTTTATTTGTGCAATATGATATGTACAATGATCGATTCTTTTGTTATAATTTTTATGATATCACTTTAAAATGGAAATTGGATTACCAATCATATTTATCTAATAAAATGGTTGCTCCATGATTATGGATTTTGTGATAACGGCCCTAAAAATAAAGCAAATTGTGATAAAATAACTTTCCATTAAATCTATAAAATGATCTTTATGTGTTGTTATGCGTGGAAGTGATTTTTAGGTGTGTATATGTGATTGTGAATTGGGGATGGTGGTTGATGTTTGGTTGTACTTTTGAGGTAGTAAAGAGGTAGTTTTTATGCTATTCTTCTTTGGGTGGGGAGGTGGTTGTTGTCTGGCTGTGTTTTCTGGGCAGTGAGGCGGTTGTTTTTTGGTATTGTTTTTATGGAGGAAAGGTGGTTATTATTTGGACATGATTTTAGGGAATCTGGGTGGTGGTTGTTTGGCCATGCATTTGGGGTAGTGAGGTGATGGTATTATAGGGATGATGATATGTTTGTCATGTGTGGTTTCTTTGTATTAGATGTCTTGGTAGTGATAGTATAAATTTATTAATAATGATTTAAATGGATGGGGTTTTTTAGTTAATGGGAAGAAAATAGATAATGAATAAATAAATGAAAAGCTATATGGTTATGTGTGGATAATGATAAATAATTAAATGAATGGGTTGAATAATGGGAATCAGTTGGTGGTGTGATGTGGATTATGGTTTGTTTGGTTTTTTGCATTTAGAGGTGGAAACAAAAGTGACAAGGTTATGAGTTATTTAGGGTTAGGTTTTAAACATATAGGTTGGGATTATGTGTGGCTATATTTCTATACTTGTATATTCCTTCTGATATCTATATGCACCCCACCTAGGTCGAGCACTATGTGCCGAAACCCGTATAGTCATGCATGGGGTGTTTTTCTCAACATCTGGTGAGGTGGATGGATGGTTCGGTACCCTTCCATTCCCGATATCTATTTTAGGTGATGTAGGTATTTCACAGTCTATGATGGATGGAAGTCTGTTAGTGCACTAGATAGTAGCTGTGATAGCCCAAGTGTCTTTTTGAGAGATGTTACATGGTTGTTCTTGTGGGCTGACAAGCCCATGTTTGTTTGGGTGAGATGTGACGTAGCCCAGGTATCTGCAGGTGGGATGAGATGTGATGAGATAGATTATGGTGGAGTTTGTGCTTGGTAGGAAGAGGGAATGAGGTTGATTTCCTTCATGTTCATGATACCCTACTACTATGGTTATGGTTGCTGATGTGTTGTGGACTAGGTGTGTTCATAAGAGATGTGATGCAACCATTCTTGTGTGGAGGTGATCCCAGGTGTCTTCAGTCGAGATGTGTTTTGACCGTTCTTGTGGGAAAATGTTGTATATGGAAGATATGAGAGTGCGAGGATGTATGAATTTGGTGTGTGAGAGAGGCATACTGGTGGGAAAGTGATGAATGATACCCTTAATTTATGTGATTCATGTTATATTATATTACTTGTTTTTAATTATTTAGTGAGCATGCCTTGGTGAGGTTGGGATGGATAATTGACCTGTTTAGGTGATGTTAGTTCTTCTTTTTTTCTCATAGGTGCATTACTATGATTTTTTCACATGTGCATGTGAGACTTTGGTTTTCCTACTAAGTATACTTGTATTATCACCCTATATATATAATTTTTTTCAGGTTTATAGGAGTATTACCTTGACCATGATGGACATTACTAGTTTGAACCCTTGGAAATATTTTGTGTTGCTATTTTATATTTTCTTTTGGGTATTTAATTTGGATAATTTTATCCATGTCCTTTTTATTTATACATGCATTTTTTGGATGGTTTTGGTTTATTTTATGTTATTCCATGGAGTTTTTTATGGATAATTAATATTATCACATATTCTTATGTTATGATAGAGGGTAATGCCTCCTATTTCCCGAGATTTTTATACCCTCATTTCTAGTTGCCAACCTGAGGCATATTGGAGGCAGGAATCAGGGGTCATTATCTATCTCCTCTCGTTGTGGTATCTTTGGTGGGAGGGGGTCGTGATAGAGATTTAATTTGGAGTTAGGAATAGTAAGGATTGCATGGGTTGGTATGAAAATAGTGCGAGTTGACCTTGGTGAATGACATAGGTTAGAGAGACTGACTAGGACATAGGATTTTTGTGTCCCCATGATCCAGTGCACAGACTCTTACCTTATTGAATGACCAGGTGAGGTGGAAATATTTGTAGGGAAGAGACCTAGGAGAGGTACATGCCTCATGATGACTTGTTTTCTTATTTTAGGAGGGCTATTTTGGTAAGGGTGAAATGAATAGAGTGAATTAAAATTAATTTAAGTAAAGTTCCATACTACTAAGCTTAAGAAATTATTGTTTTATTTTTAGCTACAGATCCTATTAATATTTCATGAGTTATTTAGGTAGTTGAGGTTCAGAAGGCTAATCTGATTGATTATTGTATAGTTGGTCTGGAAAAGGAGGATAAGGCTTGGAAGAAGGTGTTTTATGATTTCCAGTGGTAGGATTTGAGTACGTATTAGGGAAGTGTTTCAGATGTGAAGAAAATGAGTTGGATGGAAGAGTTTGAGATTGATTTTTGTTTTATCTGGGACCTAGTGGGATATTGGGTCCCTCTGTTGTTCAGTTAGATTTGGGGAGCTACCTATTTGTAGTGGACACTATATCTGGTAGTGCGGAAGGAGGAAGATGTTTCATGGGTTGAATTTCAGAAAGAGTTCTGGGTAGAGTTTCTTGCATCGACTATGAAGGTAGTGAAGAGGTAATGGATTCTTGCACTTCATCTAGGGATTATTCCAGTGTGGGAGTTGGGTATCAAGTTCAAGGACCTTCTGTGTTTTTACCTACTTCTTTTTTCAAATGAGGAGTCGTGTGTGAGACATCTTGAGGGGGTAATCCATCCTTTTATCCAACATATAGCTACTTATTTTATATTGTTAGTGTATCTAGAGGCTCATAAGAAGGTGGAGGTGATCTAGGATATAGAATCACGAGGAGGTTTTTTCTAGTGGGGAACTAGTAGGGTTCCTTGTGGAGAAAAGTTGTTAGTGAAAGGATGTAAGAACTACAACCTTCAAGGTTTTGATCAGTGGGAAATCAAATTTAGCATCTTCCTTTATGGCCTTCTAGGTCTAGTAGTTTCCATGCTTTTCCTGTGGGATTTTTGATTGTATTTCTTAGTTGTGGGGTTCATGTACATCACTAAAACCATTTCCTAGTGGTTCTTCGATCTCAGTTTAGTGGGGTGAATAGGTTTAGTTCTAGCCTCAGTAGTAGTTTCTAGTGAGACTGTTCAATCATTAGGGGTAGCAGGATTATGCTTCATTGAGGGGAGATGAAGCTTAAAGAGTAAAACCTTAGTATGTTACTCATATTTAGGGACCTCCACCCAAACATGGTTGTGGATTTGGTCATTAGTAGAGAGGTAGAGGAGCTAGGTTTAGTTAGTTCCAAGTAGTGGAGGGAGCAGTTCCAGAGGGGTTTGAGATCATTAGAGGTACGATCAGTTTCTTTAGTACCCTTATTTGTGACTTATTTGATTTAGGAGATTCAAACTCAATTTTTGAACTCACCCTATCCCATTCTATGAGACTAGATGTAGTGTGGAATTCTATTCCCTTTGTGATGAATACACAAGTCATAATCCATGAAAGCTTGTTTGATATGTGTTGGGGGTGTAGACTGAGGATGGGGAACATCAATCCCATGGGCATCATTTCTTTATATAGATACATCCATACAATGTTATTCTCAACATTTACTAGTTTTATTATATGTGTTATATTATTTAATACTTATAGAGAATATTCTTCTTCTCAGATGTGGATATCCAGTGTGTGGTTTTCATTGGCAAGCGAGGTTGTTAGGTGAGCAGTAAGTGTGAGAATCCCCTTATTTCTTTTTTGGATGATTTATCAATGGATTCAGTGAATTATAGGATAGTGGGGGTCACCAGAGTTGTTGGGGGAGATCTTGGATCTTTTCGTAGAGGATGTTGTGATGCTACCCCCTGATGTTGAGTTTCAAATAGACTTGCATCCGGCTGTTTCTCCGATTTAGACGAATCCATATTAATGACACTTTTTGAGTTGTGGGCGTTGAGGTCCCAGATATATTATCTAATTTATAATGGTTTTATATATCTCAATGTGTCACTTTGGGGTGCTCTAGTATTTTTCAATAATAAGTCGGATAATAGTATGAAGTTGTGCAGAGACTAACAGAGGTTGAATCAGGTGATAGTCAAGAACTGTTACCCTCTTCCAAGGATAGATGGTATTTTTAACCAAATTATAGGGGGAGATTTGGTTTTCTATGATCGATATATAGTCTATATATCACCATTTTAGGGTGATGAAGAGAAATATCCCAAATACTGCCTTCACATGTAGGTATGAACACTTTGAGTTTTTTCATACCATTCAATATTACGAACACACCATACATGTTCATGGGACTTATGAACTCCATGTTCCATGATATTTTGGACAATTTTATCATCTTATTCATCAAAGATATCTTGATCTACTCAATTTTAGAAGAGGATCATACTGAGCATCTCAGAGCTATCTTGCAGGTTATTTGATGCCACCAACTCTATGGAAAGTTTTCCAAGTTTATGTTTTGGAATAAAGAGGTTCACTTATTTGGGTATGTGGTGTTTCAGTAAGGCGTGATAGTAGATCCATCAAAATTTTAAGTGTTTGTTTATTGGGAATCACCTAAGAACATGTTAGAGGTTCACAATTTTCCTAGAATTGCAGGCTAGTATTAGAGGGTTGTTCCTGATTTATCTCGATTTGTAGCCCCACTAACAATGTTGACCTGGAAGGATCATGATTTTTTGTTGATTATTTTGTGCCATGCAATTTATATTTACCTTAAGGGAAAATTGTTCAGTGCTCTCAAGTTTTAGTTTCCTATAGAGGGAGTGATGTTTGAGGTGTCTTTTGATTCTTCCTGTATGGGTTTGGGATTCACGTTGATGTGGAATTGAGAAGTGATCTCTTATGGGTATTGGTTTTTTTATCCCCATGAGTGTAACTATGCCACCCATCATCTAGATCTTGCATCAGTTGTGTTTTCATTTAAGTTGTGGTGACATTACCTCTTTGGGGATCACTTATTTTCTTGATGAATCACAGGAGCTTGAAGTATATCTTTTCTCAACATAATCTAAACAAGAAGTTATAGAGTTGGATGTATGTTCTTCAATAATATGATTTGGAGATATCCTATATCATGAGATGAGTGAATTTTATAGTCGATAATTTGAGAAGGATGTCAAAGAAGGATGTTTTTTGGGATTATTGGTATGCTTGGATAATAATGGTGGAGTTGGCATCCTTACACTTAAACTAAAGGGTGGATTATAATAGAGGGTATTTCTTTCGGATGATGGTGCATTATTTTATGATCCAGTAGGTGGAGGAGTCTCAATGGGGATACATAAAGGTAGAGGTGATGCAAAGTCATGTTGGCCATGGTGATGCTCCTAATAGATGGTCATAGGATGGTTGGAACTAGATGTTTTTTGTGGGAGGTAGTTTTCTCTAGAAGTTATGAATGGGGGAGTGCTTTTTGAGTTTAATATCTCAAATTTTGTTGTATAACCAAGAGTTTACAAGATCTATCATAGTTTTAGGATGCTGTTTTGGTGGTCTGAGATAAACAAGAAGTGACAAAGTTTGTCAAAAGGTGCATGGGTTTTTAGCAGGTAAAGGCCAAGAATCTTATTCAGGGAAGTTTTTTATAGACCTTGAATGCTAATAAGTATAAACAAGATGAAATATCAATGGATTTAATCATAGGGTTACCCTGATCTCAAGGAGGTTGTGATTCTATACGGCTATTTGTGGATTAGTTAATGAAATCAGGCAACTTCTTACAATCAAGACATTGGTCATATTGGATTCTTTGGCCAAGAGGTATATGGATGAGGTGGTGTAGTTGCATGGTGTTATAAGATCCATTGTATCAGATCAGAATGCCCATTTTACCTCACAAGTTTGTAGGGGATTATAGAATGCTTTAAGATTTTAGTTACACCACAAGACTTCTTTCTACCCTTAGAAAGATGGGAAGATAGAGTAGACTATCCAGACCCTAGAGGATATATTTTGGGCCTGTATCATAGACCATGGTGGATCTTTGGTATGACTTTTTTTTCTTTCATGAGTTTTCTTATAATAATATATATCACTCTTATATTTTAATGACTCTATTTTAGGCTATGTTGGTCAGAGTGGATACTCAAGAGGGGGGTGAATTGAGTTCCAATTAAAATTTCTATTAAAAACATTATGATTAAAATCCCCTAAATTAAATAAAAATCAAAATGTGGTGAATTTATAAAGATTGTAAGTTTTCAATTAGTTTCTCAAGAGATTTATTATTTCTCAGTTAACTCATTCTAAAGATTAATTAACTTTTGAAACTAACTTACTGGATAAAAAAAGTTATAAACACTTACTAGTTTAACTATCAGAGTAACTTTAAAATAGATTTATATTTAAAGTACTTAGCAGTGGAATGTAAGATATAGTTTAAATCAAAATAAACATGCACAACAGGTTTAACCAATAGGTTCAGTCTCAAGATGATACTTAGTCATCTGAAATAGTTTATATAAACTTTGATCTACACCCTAGATTAGGGTAAACAACAGTACACAGACTATCCAGGTACTAATACCTCTACCACAGTTCTTCATGGGGAAAAACAAAACAATAGCACATAGGCTATCTAGGTCACACATGACCTCTACCACTATCCATAGTGGGATATAAGAGTATAAGTAAAGATTGAGTGAGGATTTATAAATCCTCCAGTTTAGAACTTGAGTCAGTGTGTAAATACATAACACACACTTCTCAAAATGAAAATAAATGAAACACAATATAGCTAAACAAATAGAGATCAGTTTAGAATTCTCTATGTGTTTTGAGTGAAGCTCTAGACTCCTTGGATTGATGCATATGCAGCTTTGAGTCTTTCTCTAATTTTTTTCAAGAGAAATAGAGGGTCGTTTTTGTATTTGACTTCCAGGTCTGGGTTGATCATCCTGATAATCTTGAATGAAAGTGAAATCATTGAAGCTCTTTTCTGCTTGAATGTTCAGGTTCTATAGATTCAGTATGTATTCTTCCTTCTTCTTCTATGCATGTAAGTTCTTTAGTATCTTTAGAAGATTGCCTCGTATATGCATGGTAAGACTGACCGACCATGTATTTAGTAGTTTGAGGTTCCCTTATATAGATTTAGCTCTGGAAATAGTAATGATTACATTTTTACAGGTACGAGGTACGGTTCCTGAAATGCCAACAACTATTATTACTTATTGGAAGAAGCATTAAAAACATTAAATATGACCTTTACTAAATAAAACAATAGTAATAGAGTTTAGAGATATAGTGACCAGTTTTCATTGATATCTCTTAGTTTCAGTGAGCTTGAATCGTTGGACTTGAGTCAATAGGTCTGTATCAGTAGCTGTTACTCTTTGTAGCATTAGACCGCTTGAATCAGTAGCTCCTAATATCATTATTTCCTTCTATTGGTATCTCCTTCTATCAGTAGCTCCTTCTGTTGGTAGATCCTTCTATCGGTATCTCCTTCTATTGGTAGCTCCATTTATATCAGTGACCCATACTGGTGACATTCTTGTATCAATAGACTTTGTAGCGGTAGCCATCTATCTGTATTAGCAGACTTGTATCGATAGCTGTTTGTTGGTATCTGTCTGTATCGGTAGACTTTGTAGTTTTATCGGTGGAATTTATATCAGTAGATGTATGTCTGTCGGTTTGTATCAGTAGCTTGTATCGGTAACTATGTACTAGTGACCTTGTGTCACAAGAAGCTTGGTCTATCAGTGACCTTTTCTTATTGGTAGACTATGTACTGGTAGGTCTATATCAGTGACTCAATACTTAATACTCATCTGTTCTATGCAAATCATATTCAGATTGAGTCAGTAACATTTCTAAACAAGTATAAACATAGATAACCATTTATTAAAAAATTCCAATTATCATTTTGATATTTTATTAACTTAATAATATGATGTCATAGATTGAAAGAATAATTATCATAAAGATAAACATTATTTTGGATTATCAAAGCATATTGAAACATAATTGAGATTATCAAAACTGGTGAGGTCAACAATCTCCCCCTTTTTGATAATCACAAATTATGATATTACAATTCCAAAATAAGCAGTAATGTATCATTGTAAAATACATTGGGTCTCATGACATCTTCAAATGTATCAGTGAATAGAGTATTACATGAAAATGTAGTAGAGGTAAAATTATAAAATAAATGTACCAGAGGTATGAAAAAACTGTATCATAGGTAGTATATATTATGATCATATTACATATTTCTCCCCATTATATAAAGTACGCTATATTATGATAATATTTCATATTTCTACCCCTTTGTGATTAACAAAAAGTATTAAACAAAGGATGAGAGAAGTAACAGAAGATAAAAAAAGTAAGATCATATATATTTCGTGGGGAAAAAATATACAGAGAAATACAAAATTGAGACAAAAAAGAGTACAAGTGATTCCTATCAAATGTTCTATCCACTATTCAATCCACCTCCTCATTATGAGATTTACCCTTGGGATCATAAGAGGATTCATATTTGGTGGATGCAGGTGAAGGCTTAGGAACACCAAAGATGATCAATGGAGGTTGAGCTACTGATATAGTGCCTGGCCTATACTGTGTAGCTCACTGGGTGATCATAGGAGTGAGGCTCCAGATTTCTTGAGCTAGAGTCATCTGAGGAATGGAGGCAGACTGAGCAGAGGCAGGCAGAGCTGGAGGTACAATGATTTTATTACTATCTACATGCAAAAATGGCAGCAACAGATTCCTAAAGTCCATTATGATCCCTCCTCCTCTTTCCATAGTAGAAATGAAGTCATCCTTGTTCTCTATAAATTTATCTAGAGCAGGATTCAACTCCCTCATCTTGCTTACTTATTCTCTGAAATCCTGATTTAATGGAAGAAACAGAAGCTTGAAATGATTGTTCAACAGATGCTTAGTGTAGATCCTTTGGAAATAAAAATCCACTTTGTCTTTGACCTCTTTTTGAGAAGCAGTGGCCTCTCTCATAAAATTCTGAACAATTTTCCTAATATCCCTAGTGGTATTCACCACTTTGGTCAAATCAGCAAAGTATATAGAGCCACTGGTAGAAGACTATCCAATATCTTCTCTCATCACAGCTCGAATCTGATCAATATCCAAATAAGTCCTAGTAGAACTTAGAGGTTCAATAGTAAAGGAAAATGTTTCCTTAAATGATTTAGTCAGCCCACTTATGAGATTTTTTACAAGAGAGTCCTGGGTGCTGACATGCTATTCCATGGAAGTCTTAAATTCCTCAAAAACCGATACCATCTGGCCAACTACACTCTTCAAAAAATCCAAGTCTTTGTCTGCTTGAGATTTAGATCTCATATAAGACTGCATAAAGACAATTGATTTCTTTAGAGATTCAACATCCTCTGCCAAGCTTGAAACTTGATTTTGGCAGGTCTTTAATTCATCCAAAACACCAGATACTGATTTTGTAATCATAGACCGAATAAAATATACTAAAGAGGTTTCCGTTATTTTTATTTCTTCCACAAAACTGGCCTGGATATCAGAAATAAATTGGTTTAACTCAAATTTTCTTACTATGTCCTCAGGTAAAGTTTCAGAAAGGGGATTATAAGTGACATGAGGTCTATTGATTGGTGTCTCATCTTCTGAATCAGGATAGTCTAACCCAATCACTAAAAAACCCGGGTCTTCAGTACAATCTTCAATATCGTGAGCAATTGAAAAAGTACCATGTATGGTAGGATGCCCCCCCTTAATCTGTGCATTCTCCTATATATGTACATTAATAGCAGCCTGAGAAAGTAGGTCTTCCTCAGAATAATCTTCCACAACCATCTCCAATTCAACAATAGGAGGATCTTCAAAAATAGGTGTAGGTCTATATACTTAAACAATTTCCTCAGTTGGCATTGAGGAGTGCCCAATCAGTGGACTGAGACTCAAGAAAGCACAAACATATGCTTCATTTTCAGATTCTCTTTCTTCTTCATTCTACGGGGCAGTCTTCTCATGATATGAACTAGCTTGGTCTTCCTCATCAATAGGTCCTTCTTCATTGCATACACCCATAACTATTGATTTTATAGGTAGGTTCAAGGAAGGATTTTCATTTTCATGTGATACCACATCACCAGCTAGATTGGGGGGAAAATCAGGATCCCCTCCATCTTCTACATAAATATCCTCCTCATCAGTATCATTACTATACTGTGTTTCCTCTTCATCGGGTCCTAGACCTAGATCTCTTCTATCTTTTGGCCTATTAGGATGGTCAACAGGGTTAAACTTATCATAAACCCTATCATCATCAATTACCCACTTCCTTTTCCATGGGTTCCACCCAATCTTCATATATTTAAAAACTATGCTTATGATGAAAAAATTGTTCCTTACCACCACAGTCTCATCCTGAGACTCAGATACTCCCTTCACTTTGATCATAACCGAAATTAACTTGGCAAAGAATAAAACCTTGAACTTTGATTTAGGCCTAGTCATATCCTCAATCTGAGTCATTAATAGTCTACATAGATTCACCTTAACACCATATCTTAACAGATGCAACAAATATATATCTTGATACCTCAGATTTTCAATGTCCCCACTTCTTAGACTTAGCACATGTTGGATGTACTTGAAAAGCAATCTATTTTCTCCACCCATCTATGCAGCCACTACATTCCTTTGTTTTCCACTACTGGTGAGTTCTTAAAAGGAAATTTCATAATAAAAAATTTCAATGGTATGTGGAATTTTCTTCGAGCAATACCCAAAAATGCCTCATGTGGAAATTTCAATCATTTAGCCCATTCAAGAGAGGAAAAAGATATTTCTTTTCCATTCACAAATGAAACCATTCTACTCTCCTCTTCAGATTTCTCAAAGCTCACAAACACATAGAATTATATTACCAGCTTGGGATAATATGGGCCATTATTGTTTGCGATGCATTAGAGCCATCCCTAGTCCTCCAATATCCTTATAATCAACGACTTACTAGACATAAGCCATTATGCACAAATTTCCTTTTCCATTACAATTTATCTATTATGAAAATGCGGGTTTACTACATTCCCTCCTGATCTTGTTCTACTGCCACTACCACTAGCTTCAGGTCCTATTTTATGCTTCTTCACATTCATCTCATCACTCTCATCCCTGACTATCGAGAGTTTTGTTCTTGTAATATCTGATCGAAGAACTCAGGGTTCTCATGAAATGTGGGGGTTCGAGAAGAGATATTTGAAGAGTGGAGATTTTGCGATGGATTAAAAAGTGATTAAGGATTATTTTTTATCATTTAGGAATTGAAATGTAATAAGATGAATTATATCGAAAACAATAAGAGTATAGAGAAACTGACAACGCATGACATATCGATGACAACTACCAGTGAGCACCCAAACGATGAGGTTTACCTATCAGTGAGGTCTCTCTAATGGTGAGGTGTCTCTAGCAGTTAGGTGTGTCTAATGGTGAGGTGTGCTGAACGGTGAGGATTCTAAAAGTGAGGTTTCGAATGGTGAGGTTTCTAATGGTGAGGTTTCTAATGGTGTGGTTTCTAATGGTGAGGTTTCTAACGTACAAATTCTATCATTCCTAACCCATGTCTAATGTAACTTAACCTATCTGAACTTAATGGTTTGGTGAATATGTTAGCCAGTTGATGTTTGGTACTTATAAATTCTAGAGTAATATCACCCTTTTGGTAATGATCTCTCAAAAAGTGGTTCCTTACATCAATGTGTTTAGTCCTATAATGAGACACGAGATTCTTTGAAATGTTAATCACACTAGTGTTATCACGGTTTATAGATACATGTCTAAATTGATATCCAAAGTTTAGTAAAGTATGTTTCATTCACAGAATTTGTGCACAACAACAACTAGTAGTAATGTATTCTGCTTCAGCAGTAGACAATGCAACAGAGTTCTGGTTTTTACTACACAAAGATACTAAGGACTTACCTAGAATATGAAATGTTCCAAACATGCCCTTTATATCTAACTTGCAACCAGCAAAGTCAGCATCGAATAACTTATTAAATCGAATGATTGTCCTTTTGGATAAAGTAATCCTAAGTTAGTAGAATGTTTAAGATATTTGAAAATTCTTTTAACAGAAATCAAGTGTGACTCTTTTATATTAGCTTGAAATCTTGTAGACATACACACACTAAACATAATATCTGGTTGACTAGCAGTAAGATAAATCATACTCCCTATCATACCTCTATAGTTGTTTTGATCCACTGGTTTTCCAATTTCATCAGCATCCAACATACAAATCATACTCTTAGGTGTATGAATTTACTTAATACTATCTAAACCAAAAAAATTTAAAAGATCCTTTATATATTTACTTTGATTTAAGATAATACCATTTTCATTTTGAAAAACTTTAAATCCAAGAAAATATTTCAGTTCTCCCATTAAAATCATTTCAAATTCATTTTTTATACTCTTTTAAAAATCAATACACAAACCATTTTTAGAAGATCCAAAAATAATATCATCAACATAAATTTTTACTTTAAAAAAATCTCTGTAAATTCTTTTAATAAAAATATTTGGATCAGTAACCCCTTTAGAAAAACCTTTTGAAATAAGAAAACTACTAAGTCTATCATACCAATCTCGTGGATCTTCTTTTAAACCATATAATGAATTAGAAAGCATAAAAACTAGATTTAGAAAATGAGGAATAGTAAATCCAGGTGGTTTTTCAACAAAAACATCTTCAATTATAAAACCATTTAGAAAAGCACTTTTAACATCCATTTGATATAACTTGAAATTAAGATGAACATCATAGGCAAGTAGAATCCTAATAGCTCTTAATCTATCTACATGTGCAAAGGTTTCCTCATAGTCTATTCTTTCCTCTTAACAGTACCCTTGTGCAAATAGCCTTGCCTTGTTTTTAATGATATTTCCCGATTCATCAACTTTATTTCTAAAAACCCATTTAGTGCCTATGGTCAAAGTTCCCTTAGGTCTGTCAACTAATTCATAGACTTTGTTTCATTAAAATTGATTTAATTCTTCTTGTGTATCCATTACCCAAATTTCATCATTGATTGCATCGTTGATATTTTTAGGTTCTAACTGTGAAAGAAAGGCTTTATGTTCTACCTGGTTTCTTAGAGAACATTTAGTCTGTGTCCCTCTCTCAAGATGACCTACAACATCATCTAAATGATGATTATTTAGAATCCTAGTTGATCTAGTAATGGTAGGACTAGAAATGTCAAGTTCTTCTCTATGCTCTGGTTCACCCGAAGCAGATTCTGGAATATTTCCAGAACTGGTTGTCTTTACAACAGGTTCACTAATTTTATCATTAAGGTCCAGAATGGACAGATCATCTTCAATATTTTGAAGATAAGACTTAGGTTCATGTGGATCAGTTTCATCAAATTTTATGTGAACAGATTCTTCCACACATTTGGTTCTTTTTTTGAAGACTCTATAATATTTTCTGGTTAAAGATAAACCTATAAATATTACCTCATCACTTTTAGAATAATTTTTTTTAATATTATCCTTTGTTTTGAGAATAAAAACTTTTCAACCAAAAACTCTGAAGTAACTAAATTTAGTCTTCCTATTATTCCATAGTTCATAAGGGGTATTTTTAAGAACAGGTCTAATCAAGACTCTATTTATAATATAACAAGCTTTATTCACAGCTTCATCCCAAAAATAAATAGGTAGATCATATTCATTGAGCCTAGTTCTTGCAATTTTCTGAAGGGTTTTATTTCTTCTTTCTACTACACCATTCTGTTAAGGTGTCCTAGGGGCAGAATAGTTGTGACTATAGCCATTGCGTGAGAATTAAGAGTCAAACTCATGATTTTCAAACTCACGACCATGATCACTTCTCAGGGTCTTAATCCTAAGTCCACTAAGGTTCTCTACAGACTTGGAGTATTTCAGAAAATAAGAACAAGATTCACTTTTGGGAGCAAGAAAGTATACCCAAGTGTATCTAGAAAAGTTATCTACTAAGACATAAATATAGTGCTTCCCATTTAAACTAAAAACTATGGAAGGTACAAAAAAGTCCATGTGAACCAACTCGAGAGGTTGAGAAGTTGAAACTTCTTTCTTTAATTTGAATGAAACTTTATGTTGCTTTCCCTTTTGATAGGGAGTACAATGTTTGTCTGTTGGGAATTTTAGTTGAGGTAGGTATCTAACTAAATTTTTATTATTCATTTTCCTAAGTGAATGAACATTATAGTGTCCTAATATTATGTTCCATAGCAAAGATTATCTATGAAAAACATTTAAACAGGTAACCTTTTGTTTTCCTAAAGAATTTAAATCTACAATATAAACATTTTCATTTCTTAATGAAAAAAATACTAAAACATTTTTTGAATTAAAAACATTACAAGCCTCATTTTCAAATTTAACATTGAAACCATCATCACACAACTGAGAAATGCTTAAAATTTTGTATTTTAATCCATCTACAAATAATAATTTAGAAACTAAAACTGAATCATTATTACCAATCTGGCCTAAGCCGATGATTTGTCCTTTTGAATTATCACCAAAGGTGACATGCCATCCATCAACCTTGACTAATATTTTGAAACATGAGTAATCTCCAGTCAGATGCCTTGAACATGCACTGTCCAAGTACCATATCTTCTTAGAGAAACTCTTCAACCAAGTCTCTTACAAAACAGGTTTAACCAGAAAATGATTTTGGTACCCAGATTTTCTTGGGTCCATACAGGTTAGCAAGAAAAACTTTTGGTACCCAGATTTGTCTAATGGGTCTCATACAATCAATAGATTCAAAATATTTTGAAAGGTAAACTTTGTTTGATATATAACTATGTGAATATCTAGTTGAGACATAGGAATTTCCAGAGTTGGAACTTGCAGAATATTGTCCAGATTTTGGAATAAATTCATTCTTAACAAGCTGTCTCTGTCCAGGTTGATAGCCTAGACCAGTAGTATACTTTGGTGCAACTTGTTTTCCATGCATTTGATTTAGAGTATTCTTTCCATTTGTGAACTTCTCTAAATCTATTCTAAGTTTCTCATTGGGAAATTTAAGTTGAGTATTCTCCTTTTATAGTTGAGCATTCTTTTCATTTTCTACTTCTAATGCAGATTTGACAGTGCTAGTTAAAGCATACCGTTTCTTTAATGATTTGTACTTATCCTTCAGCTCATTGAAAGTATCTTCTATCATGTTACAGTATTCAAATAATTCATATTTAGACATATTATCATCACTATTTGAATCACTTTCATTCCTATAATAATAATAATTCATTATAGGGGAAACATGTACCTTAGAAGTATTAGTCATGAAATACATGTTGGCTTGATTCTTTTCAAAATCAGAAACCTCAGACTCACTTGTGCTATCTTCTGAATCACTCTATGTTGCCTTCATAGCTATCTTATATTTTTTGTCCTTATAATCATATTTATTATTGAACTTCAATTTTGGACAGTTAGCCTTAATGTGACCTTTCCTTTTGCATTCATAACACACTATATCATCATCCTTATCAGCTTTCTTCCCATCTTTCTTCCAATCACCTCATTGGTCATATTTACCCTTATAATTTGGTTTTCTAAAAATTTTCTTCTTCCTATAAAATTTTTCGAATCACCCGGCTATTTGAGCCATCTCTTTATCACTATCAGAATTTGAACCTTCACTTGTTGAGATTTTAGTAGGTATGTGAACTTTCTCCTTGTCCTTTCTCTTTGAGGCAGTAGACTTAAATGCCACTAACTTCCTCTTTGGTTCATCATATTCATCTTTATTTACCTTTATATCTTCTTCATACATCATTAAATTACTAATCAGCTCTTTAATAGGTAGTGAAATTATTTCAAATGATTCTCTTATTGAGACTGACGTGCCTCTCCATCTATCTAGAATACATATTAATATCCTCATGATTTTCTCTTTGGTAGGAACAACTTTTCCAAGTGAGCTCATTGTATTTACAATTTCGTTTAACCAGAGATACATATCAGAAATAGGTTCATCAGGCTTCATTTTAAAATTATCATACTTAATAGTTTAAGTGTTTAATCTCATTTCTTTAACATTAGTTATTCCCTCATGAGAAACAACCAAAGTATCCCAAATTTCATAAGCATTTTTACAAGTAGATATCAAATTAAATTCTTCATCTCCTAAAGCACAATACAGGGAATTCATTGCTTTATAATTATTATTGTAAGAAGTTTTCGTAGGTTCATCCCAAGTAGTTCTTTTAGCTTCTGGGATGTTATACTGAGTCTCTATAGCAGTCCAGTTATCAAATCCCATACTTTCTAAATGAATTTTCATTTTCAGTTTCCATTGGGAATAATTTTCACCATAAAAGAAAAGTGGTATGTTGGTAGCAGAACCTTCTGGTCTATTTTCCATAATTAGATTTTAGAAACTATACTTAAAGAGATAAAATTTATAACTAAAAGAAATTTAATATCTTTAATTTACAACTAAAACCACAGTTGAAAAACAGAGTATTTAGAAATCCTTTATTAACAAATATACCTCTGATACCAAATGTTGGTCGGAGTGGATACTCAAGAGGGAGGTGAATTTAGTTCCAATTAAAATTTTTGTTAAAAAATTTATGATTAAAATCCCCCAAATTAAATAAAAATTAAACCGTATTAAATTTATAAATATTTTAAGCTTTCAATTAGTTTCTCAAGAGATTTATTATTTCCCAGTTAACTCAATCTGAAGATTAATTAACTTTTGAAACTAACTTACTGGATAAAAAAAGTTATAAACACTTTCTAGTTTAACTATCAGAGTAACTTTAAAATATATTTATATTTAATTTACTTAGCATTGGAATGTAAGATATAGTTTAAATCAAAATTCAAAATCACAACAGGTTTAACCAAGAGGTTTAGTCTCAAGATGAGACTTAGTCCTCTCAAATAGTTTATATAAACTTTGATCCACACCTTGGATTGCGGTAAACAACAGTACACAGACTATCCAGTTACTAAGACCTCTACCACCATTCTTCGTGGGAAAAAACAAACCAATAGCATACTGGATATCCAGGTCACATTTGACCTCTACCACTATCCACAGTGGGATATAATAGTATAAGGAAAGATTGAGTGAGGATTTATAAATCCCTCAGTTTAGCATAGGAGTTAGTGTGTAAATACAGAACACACACTTCTCAAAATGTAAATAAATGAAACACAATCGAGCTAAACAAATAGAGATGAGTTTAGAATGCTCTATGTGTTTTGAGTGAATCTCTGGACTCCTTGTATTGATGCAGATGCAGCTTTGAGTCCTTCTCTCATTTTTGTCAAGAAAAACAGAGTGTCATTTTTTATTTGACTTCCAGGTCCAGGTTGATCAACCTGATCAGCTTGAATGATGGTGAAATAGTTGAAGCTCTTTTTTGCTTGAATGTTTAGGTTCTACAGATTTAGTATGTATTCTTACTTCTTCTTCTATGCACGTAAGTTCTTTAGTATCTTCATAAGATTGTCTTGTATAATAATGGAAAGACTGAACGATCATGTCTTTAGTAGTTCGAGGTTCCCTTATATAGCTTTATGTCTGGAAATAGGAATGATTACCTTTTTACTGGTACGAGGTACGATTCCTGAAATGATGAAAACTAACATTAATTAATGGTAGAATCATTAAAAACATAAAATATGACCTTTCTAAATAAAAAAATAGTAATAGAGTTTAGAGATATAGTGATTGGTTTCCATTGGTAGCTCTTAGTATCAGTGAGCTTGAATTGGTGGACTTGAGTTAGTAGGTTTGTATCAGTATCTGTTACTCTTTATAATGGTAGGCCACTTGAATCAGTAGCTCCTTCTGTAGGTAGATCCTTCTATATCAGTGACATATACTGGTGAAATTCCTTTATCGGTAGACTTTGTTGTGGTAGCCGTCTATCTGTATCAGCAGACTTTTATCGGTAGCTGTATGTTGATATCTATATGTATCGGTGGAATTTGTAGTTATATTAGTGGACTTCATATTGGTAGTTGTCTGTCTGTCTATTTTTATCAGTATCTTTTATCGGTAACTATGTACCAGTGACCTTGTGTCAGAGTAAGCTTGGTCTATCAGTGAACTTTTCTTGTCATTAAACTATGTACTGGTAGGTCTGTATCAGTGAATCAACACATAATACTTATTTTTTCTATGAAAATCATATTCATATTGAGTCAGAAACATTTCTAAACAAGTATAAACATAGATAACCACTGATTAACAAATTCCAAGGATCATTTTGATATTTTATCAACTAAATAATATGATGTCATATATTAAATGAATAATTATTTTAAAGATAAACATTATTTGGGATTATCCAAGAATATTGAAACATAATTGAGATTACCAACACAGGTGAGGTCAACAAGCTATTTACGAGATACCATGTCGTTCTCCATTGAGTTCGAAGGAGGTTGGGGAGGCATCAATTTTTTTTCCTGATGTGGTGAAAAGAACAACAAAGAAGGTTCGACTTGTTCACGAGAGGATGAAAGCTTTAAAATACCAAACAAAGTCTTGTGATGGTCAAAGGAGAAGGAAATTGGAGTCTGAGCTTGGGGAATATATATTCTTGAAGGTTTCCCCTCGACATGGGAAGAAGAGGTTTTGAAAATGGAGTAAGCTTTCTCCTAGGTTTGTTGGGTCCTTTGAGGTGTTGGGGAAAGTTGGTGAGGTGGTGTATCATTAGGTGTTTCCACTAAGGATGGATAGGATCCACAATGTCTTCCATGCCTCTTAGCTTTGTTAGTATCTTCATAGTGACTCCTATATCACTGAATGGGGAGAGTTGAATATCAGGGATGATGAGATGTTCATGGAGAGAATAATAGAGAAGGCATATCATGGATGAACCATCCCTTTGGTTTGTGTGTAATAGAGGAATGATCTTCTAGAGGAGTGTAAATGGGAGTGAGAGGCACAAATCCTTTCCTAGTACCTAAATTTGTTTTGATATTTTGTTTATCTATCTTTATTTGTGATGTGATGTTTATATCATTTGGTTTTTATGAGATGTGTTTTTTTCCATTTTTGTGATGTGTTTTGTGTAATGTGTGATAAATTCCGAGCATATGATTATGGGAGGACCTGATTCCTAATCGAGATGCATTAACTGTGATCAATTTAACCTATGTGGAAGAGTTGGTTCTACCCAGAGTGGATAGTATCTTGACATGAAGGATGAAATTTCCTGATTTGTGTGTTTGAGATGGTGCATTTATTTAGTTGCAGTGGTTGTTGGTTTGGGCTACACGAAAGTCAAGATGGTTGTGTGGCAGTGTGCTTGTGTGAGAGGCGGCTGTTTGTGGCCGTGTGTGATGAGGGAGTATGATATGATTGTGGCCATTTCGTTTGGCATGTTTGGATGGTGTCATTGTTTTAGGTATGAATAGATCCTTGAGAGGTATCTCACAACGTGGTTTTTCAGACCCCTTTAATTTTGAGATTTTTTTTGGATTCTTAAGGGTGAGAATCATTTGAGAGGTGTCTAATGTAACTTTACATTCCTTCATGTCCTATTACTTTTCCATTTTCGGATGTTTTAGAAATTTAGGGGGTGGATTGAGGATGTTTCAGAAGTTTTCTATGGATGCTATAGGGACAAAGGAGCTATTGCCGGAAATACCCACCATGTATTGTCAACATGGCATGTAAAGCTTGTTCACAAATTGTGTATCTAGCTAGTTCATGACTTTTAAATCATGTATGGGGTATCCCATGAGATGAGTACCTGTTATGTATGTGGGATTCATGATTTATATTTAATAAGGGCTGAAGTGATGTGTCTTTTTGTGATATTTATAAATTTTCGAAAACCTAAGGATTACATGATGTGTAATGGTTACATGATGTGTAAATTATGGGATACAGGTTGTAAATCCATTTTCTCCGCCAAAACGTTTTATTAAGATATTTCGTTCTCTCCCTATCTCATTTTGGATGTGCCCTAGGCACCTTGAGAGGATCTTATAGCCCCTTCCTCCCACTTTGGCTCATTGGTTCTAGTGGATCCCCATTGGCAATCCATGGTGATTTCTTCTTCTTTACTTGTGATTTTCTTTCATTCTTCTCTTGGTGATTCACTATGATGATGATTTTTAGTTTAGGATGTGATTTGGGCTGTGTTTTAATGATATTTTGGTGCAGTATAGGTTGATCTATGGTTTACCATGTGTGGTTGTGGTTTGAGGATGTTTCGTCTTCACCCTACAATGTATAGTTAGTCAGCAAAGCTTCTTTGAGGTAGGGAATCCTTCATTTCTCTTTATTGTGTACCATGTGGGAAGGGTTTACTCTTGGTCATTTTAGGGTGATGGTTGTTATGACATAATTAAAGTTAAATAATTGGTTAATTGAAATTGAAGGGGAAAATGGGAAAAATTAATATGTTTTTATAGCTTTGATATTGTTGTGATATAATGGATTTTATGGGCTTGATGCCTTTTTGAAAATTGTGGCCATTGGGGTTGTCACGACCTGTCCCCCAGGGCCCATATCGTGACTACCCCAAGCCCGCCTTGTATAAACCAGGGGATGGAGACTAGAAACAAAGGTATAAATCCCTAAACTGGGAAGGCATTGCCTTTATAAACTGAACACACACAACAGTGTATGCAACAGGAGGTAAAACACCAAGTAAAAACTGTAAACAAAAGTGTGCTGGAAAGTAAAAGGGGCTGGAAATACAAGCCCAACTAAAAAGTACAAGTACAATTGAAAAAGGGACAAACAACTAAAAGGTAAAGAGAAGATCATGGATCATCCTCTGGGGTTCCTACCTGAAGGGTAGGTATAGATGGCCACCTCAGCACTCCACGTCCGTCATAATCCTCTATTTACCGACTCGTCGTAAGGTCCACCTCCGGGTACCATCTAGTCCTAGTGCTCTCGGTCTCCGTCAACGATGTCTGTCGTTTGCATCCAACACAACGAGGTGCATGCATAGATGGTATAGGCGTGAGTATAACGATACTCAGTAGGAACCCCGAGACCCTCAAGGTCTCACTAAATCCAAAAAGGATAAACCACAAGTATGAAATCAGAAGACAACCATCACTTAGGTATATTCCCATACATATACCTAAGTTATCTAGTAACCCATCTCAATCATGAGGTAATCAGAAAAGTCATTGACTCAGATCAAACCAGGATTTCATTCTAGGGTGTAGTATCAAGTAACAACCCTAGTAACACTAACAGAACCTCAGCTGATGGTGTACTCCTCCTCAATTGAGTACCGTGGGCCTACCGCGTCACACAGAGGTGCTTCCCACTATCCTGGACTACTGTGGTACTCATCCTGTTGAGTACCGTGGGTCTGTTGCGTCACACAAAGGCGCTCCCCACTGTGGGTCTGCCACGCTCACACAGAGGATCTCCCCCTCGTAGACTACTGAGGTACTCCTCTTGTCGAGTACCGTGGGTCTACCACATCACACAGAGGTGATCCCCACTGTGGGCCTGACACATCACACAGAGGCACATCCCACTGGGCTAGTCGAAACCCTTTGAGTCGAAAGGTCAGCAGTAATCAGGTTTCAGCCAGTAACTAGGTCTCCGTACTCCGCTTTCTCGTCTCCGGGAGGATCCGCTCCAAGAGATACTGGTCGATACTTAAACTGTCACAAAGTCCCAAGTAGAAGTATCTCAAAGTTCCTCCTCTTCAAAGGGGTATCAACGCAATAGATGACGCGTCAATCAGACACCCGGTCTGTGAGTTATTGGAATTTTTGTTCTAGGGGCCCAGTTAGATTTTAGGTTCAAACCAACCTGAACATATGCCAACTGTCTCCAAACCTCAAGTGGGGTATGCCAAATGAATAGCCTCACTCTAAACATTTCATCACCGCAGACGATTCGTCGATTAGACACCCGTAGCCCAAGATATGGGTGAAAAGGTGAAAATAGGGCAAAGCAGGTCCGGATCAGGTCTGACCCAATCAGACTGACCTGGACCGACCTGGGTCTGGTTCGGAGTTTGACTCGGTCCGCGGGTCCGACCCGGTCTGAGGGTGGCCCGACCCGAGTGGTCCAGCTCGAGGGGGCGGCCCGGCGTGGCCGGACGGCCACACATGGGGGGGGGGGGGGTTACACCCCCCTATCTTTCACAACGGTCGGCGTGTGGTGTCGGCCCGGTCACCGTGGGACACTTTGGGTCTCGTCTATAGTGCGAACCAGCAGCCGACTCACCCGAACTCCCTCCTCTGTCCGCCACGGCCTATGGCCATGGTTCTTCTCCAACGGGGCGCGGCGACGCCACTCCCAGCCCATCCGACGGTCGCGGTCCGCGTGACGACAACTCCTTCTTCCAACGTAGTGCAATGGCACCATGACCCTCCGGCACTGCCACAAACCACCTGGTCGAAACTCAGTTCTCTGCATGGCGCGACGACACCGTGCACCTCCGGTGGCCCAGTGGCCCTTACGCCGCCCACTTCTTCTACGACCAGCTCGTTTCCGGTCACCGCGTGTACCACCGATGCCCGTCAGCTGCGACCCCCTCCTCCGACAGTGGTCCTCCCTTCAGGCGACGCCGTTGCGCCACCACCATTGTCAACAGATGAGATAGAACAAAGGGGGGAGGTTCGGGCCATGTTCATATGGTCTGATCCCTCCTTGTTATTGTGATATCAATCGGCAATTCTCAAACCATAAATTGAACGATGAAGAATGAGAATAAATTCTACTCAAATCCCCTACCTCACTTGTCAATCGTTGATGGTGGAAGGAGAGGAATAGAGATTGTCGATTTGTTGACATCGGGAAGCGTCCGTGGTAGGTAACCGAGGAAGAAGCATTGTCGGAATTCTTCACAGTCGGCTCCTTCTCTTTTGGCTTGGTCGAAGATCAAAGAAAGAGTTTGTCATTCTTTAGTGGATGACGAAGATGCGTTATTCATGGGCATCAGTTCTTCGTTGGAGAGTTCTTCTCCTCCTAATGCTCCACCAAAATTATAACAAAAAATAATAGAGGAATCCTCTATTATTTGTTGGCACAACAACACAAATACTTGTGTTTAATTAAATGAGAAAACTCATTTAATTAATGGTGAGGAATTGATTCAAATTGAAATTAGGGGAGATGGAGAGTCTTAATTAAATGAAGATAGGTGTTCAAATAATTAATGGGGTGTTAAAGGGGAGCTTAAAACCCATGTGGGCGCCACCAAGGATATCCTCCCATGGGAGGTTATTATAAAGACCCAAACTTATTACATATGTAATCTTGAATTTATTCAAGAAAACACTTCCTTTTACATTGAGGATCTTTTCAAGTTTATAGCTTTATAGAATTAAGACAAAACATTCATAACATTATACATTGTTACATAGTGGATACCATAAAATCAGTTTCCATTTTTCTCAGAATATAAAACATTAAAACTTAAAACAAGACTCCTTGAAAATTCTTCAACATTTAACATGTCTTCCTTCTTTGTATTACTCATCCATTAACCTGTGAACAATCATTTAAAAACTTGGGATGAGAACAAAAGCTCAGTAAGGTATGAAAAAGAAGGAAAATTCACATTAGTCCATGAATACTCATAACGTATGAAAACATTTTCAAAAGACATGATTTTCACCCATAAATACTTACTTCGTGTAACATGATATATACACAAGATCCACACAAACATAAATATAATCATAGAGGTATCTTGGGGCATTACTTACATAATCTTATAACCATCTTGGCTACCTTAAAATTTGTAACCCTCACGGCTACCATACTTTGTGTAACCATCGTAGTTGCACGTGGAGTAACCATACAGATGACCTCCAACTTACTCATACCAAATGCATTGGAGGGAAATATAAGTCCCACCCTTAATCATAAACAATTCCCAATACCAAAAACATAATCATACATCATAAACAACAACATAAAAACATTTCTTTTGAATCTTATAAAACAGAATTTTAAAAGAGGATTTTAGAAGAAAAGTCCCTTATAAACATCATATACTTGAAGTGAAACTTAATAGAGTGGATGGAATATGTATATACTCTGTAAATACACATAATGAAACATAATATAAACAGAACCCATCACACAAACAATTTAAATAGCACATAAATTATAAAGTAGAAGGTTAACCCAAAGAATGGAAATCGGGTTAAGAATTCCCTTACCTTATGATTGTCTTACTTAACACTTGTTAAAAACTCCTGTATAATGGTTAAAAGAGTGTTATTAGTATTTTATAGAAACATTTTCATGTTTATAAAATCTTATATGGTCATTTCATAACCTCATTTCACCCCTTAATTGTTAGTATTTTGTTCCTTGCATTATTTTGGGTGAGTTCTTTTGTGATTTCCACGATCGGTTCATGATGAATCGTTCTTGATGATTGGAAGTGAAACTACAGAATTGGAATGGAGTAGTATTTACATATTTCCAGTACCATAATTTATACCATTTATCACTTTTATGCTTTATATGAGAATAAATTATAAGTTAAAACATTAATGATGTTCATTTAGATCATTTTAGTGGTTCTTTGATAATAACAATGTCATTTTGTCTTTTAAATTATAACCAATGGAAATTGAAAATACATCGTCCACGATGTCGGTAATTCGACACAAATGGACAATGTTTTTTGATTCTTTAAATAAGTGGAAGAGGAGAAGAATACTGATGAGGAATTTTCCATAATCATGAGAACATAATTAATATACATGATTTTGGATATTTCATGCCTCTTGGATAAGAGGGAGTGAGGAAAGAAGAAAAACATATCATAAAATAAAAGAAAATCTTGAGAAATTTCTCACGAAAATTCGGCAGCTTAACTGCGTCTCTTAAAATTTCATAAAAACAAGATTGATGAGAGGAATGGAATAACTCATCATTCACACAAAATATGGAAAGTAAGGGGGGAATATTTAATGAAATATTCCAAAACAAGACAAAGGGAATGGAAGAGAATAACAAAAAATGAAAGAAAAGAAAGAAAATAAAGGAGGTTGTTTACCTCTTGATCTCTTCTCCTTGAGATACTTCTTAATGGCTTTGATTTTGGTCTTTTGGTGAGACCAGCAGCTCTAGGACGTGGGGAAGAATATTGGGGAAGAAATTTGGCAGAAATTAGATAATTCTCAAGGCTTGATAGGTGTGGGAGGAAGAGGGGAGTGACGGTGGTATTTATAGTGGAGGATGGGAGGTATTTTAGATTATTTTAATCATTATTATAATATTTTTTTCAAGACTATGAATAATCTCAAATCAAGTGGCCCTAAATAGTGATAATATCATGTGAGTTTGAATAAAGTGTCCTTTCATCACTTATGATGTCATAAATAGTACATTTTTACTGATAAATTGATTATACGGTATTTTATCGTATTTCACTATTCACCGAAAATTCCAGAGTTTCAGAAAAATACCAAAAATTTACCCCAACCATTTTTCGACGTGTAGAATTCAAAAATGAACTCCATTTTTCATAAATAATTTTCTAAATATTATTAATTTAATTTTTAAATAAGGTCATAGTTAATTCGGAAAATAACAATATTGAAGTGCAATTAGTTTTATGTGACATTGCAAAATTAATTAAGATCCCATTATCTTATTTCCTTGGGAAAATAAAATAATAATATTATTTACTATTCATGAGGTCATATTACTATTCAGATTATTATTCATAAGGGTATGTTACTAGTCACCAAAAAAACAAGTTTGTTTCATCAGATTCTAAATAACATACTGAACACAATTGTAGATGACAGTTTCTTGAAATTCAAAACATAGAAGAAATTAAATTATGTTTAAGGGATACTTATAACTATATACCTTAAACAAAATTTTCAAGCATTTTCAATTTATTTTTAGAAAACCTTGGGATGTTACAGTTATGTGTAGGTGGGCCCCACCACCATAACCTCTCATGGGAGGTTATAGTGTGGTGGCCCCCACCTCTAACCTCCTCTTGGAGGATTTAACCACCTTAAAAATAAAAATAGGCTACACTTATATTTATTTAACTTATTAAAAATCCAAAATCAAACTTCCATTCTCATTAGAACGTAACTGTGGTGAAGGTCTCACTAAGCAATCACCGATGATGCGAGTTCAATGGAGGCCTCAGATTTCAATTCCAAGCACCGGTTAAAAAATTATAAAATACCGCTCGTATATTTACTGAACGTACCCAAAAAAAAACATCAGAATTGATTCCGGTCACACCGGTCCATGGAATCAAGCGCCATAAATTTTTGGGGACTCGTAAAAATCCCATGAATTTATGAAAAAAAATTCCACGGAATTTCCGGGTGTTTAAATTCTCCCACCTCAAGGCTATACGTCCCCGTAAGATACAACTTGAACTAAGGGATCAAATGGGGGTACTGAGCACGCATATGAGCCTCCCGCTCCCATGTACTCTCCTGGAGGTTCCCATGATGCTAGTGAACGCACACTAGAGATATTGACCGTCCTCACATGACCCGCTCCTGTTGATCCTCAATCTATACTGGAACCTTCGTGAAAGTCACTCCGTCATTGATGTCCAGCTCTCCATGGTCGATGATGTGGGAAGGGTCGTGCACGTATCTCCTCAGATGAGATACGTGGAAGATGTTGTGCACCCGGTGCAACTGAGGTGGAAGAGCTAAGCGGTAATCCACCTCGCCTAATCTTCTGAGGGTCTGGAAAGGTCCGATGAATCTCAAAGATAACTTTCCACCTAATCCAAATCTCTATAGACCTCGTCGAGGTGAGACCCATAAGAATACGTGGTTGCCATCCTCGACCTCCAGAGGTCTCTATCTCCTATCAGCATACGACTTATGCCTACTCTGTGCAGTCTTCATCCACTCCTGGATGATCTTCACCTTCTCTGTGGTAGCCCATACCATCTCTGGTCCCACTAGTGCGGACTCCCCTGGGTCTGTCCAGCATAGTGGTGATCTGCAAGGTCGACCATAAAATGCCTCAAAAGGTGCCATACCGATGGTGGAGTGATAGATGTTGTTGTAGGAAAACTCCACAAAAGGTAAGTGGTCCTCCCAACTGTGACCAAAGTCGAGGAAACAAGCATGGAGCATGTCCTTGAGGGTCTAGATGGTCCTCTTAGTCTGATCATCAGTCGGAGGATAGAAGGTGGTTCTTATACGTAGCTATGTCCCGAAAGCCTCATACAACTCCTTCCATAGCCAGGATGTAAACCGCACATCTCGGTCAGAGACAATAGAAGAAGGTAATCCATGTAAACTCACAATCTCTTGTATATAGAGGCATCCCAATCTCTCTACTGAGCCCTTATCTCTGATCCGTAGGAAGTGGGCCGACTTGGTGAGTCGGTCAACGTTCACCCATATCGAATCATGACTACTAGATGTACATGGAAGACCCATCACAAAGTCCATTTATATCCCACAACACTTCCACTCTGGGGCCTCTAAGGGTTATACCATGCCTGTTGGTACCTAGTGCTCTGCCTTCACTTGCTGACAATTGAGGCATCATGAGACAAAATCAGCTACTGACTTCTTCATACCTGGCCACCAGCGCTATCGTCGGATGTCCTAATACATCTTTGCCACTCCAGGATTTACCGCAAGAGGGGAAGTGTGGAACTCCCTCAATACTTCTTCCTAAAGTGCAACAGGTACCATGGTACGTCCTCTGAAGAGGATGACATGTTACCAACCTTCAGAAAATCCATCAGGTGCCTACCCTGTGGATATCTAAGCACGTCCAATCTCACAGTCAGCGTCTCTACGCTGTGCCTCCCTGACTCACTTAAGAAGTGGAGGAGTGACTGTAAGAGACTATAGAAAGGATGATACGTCTCTATCCACAAATGATACCTGCAAAGCGGATAGTTGCTCTGTCGCCTCTCCTAGAAGCTGTATACCAGTCCTCCTATTGAGCGCATCCTCAACAACGTTCCCCTTCCCAGGAGTATAGACTATCTCAAAGTCATAGCCCTGGAGGAACTCAATCCATCGCCACTGTCTCAGGTTCAGTTCCTTCTGAGAGAAGATATACCTGAGACTATTGTGATCAGAGTAGATTGTGAAACACTCACCCATAAGATACTGTCGCCACATCTTCAAGGTGAAGACCACTATTGATAACTCCAGGTCATGGGTAGCATAGTTCTGCTCATGCTGTCTCAGATTCTAAGAGCCATAAGCGATCATAGCTCACTCCTACATCAGTACACACCCGATTCTGGTCCCTGATGCATCGCAGTAAACTACGTACCCTATGACCTCCTATGTAAGCCTCAAGATGGGGGAACTAGCCTGCCTCTGCCTCAGCTCTTGAAAGCTATACTGGAATCTCTCCGACCACATGAAGTGTTTCCCCTTCTTTGTCAAGGCTAATAGTGGTGATGCAACTCTGGAGAATTCTGGAACGAATCTCTGGTAGTATCTAGCCAAGCCCAGGAAACTCCATACCTCCGTCACACTTCTGTGTGGATCCCAAGAATGTACTGCCACAATCTTCGCTAGATCTACTACAAATCCAGCCTCCGAGATGACGTGTCCCAAGAAGTGAAACTCTCGAATCCAAAATTAGCACTTCGAGAGCTTAACATAAAGCTGGTCCTCTCGGAGTGTGTCCAGTACTACCAGCTAATGGTTGGCATGCTACTCCTCAGTAGTCAAGTAGATCATTATGTCATCGATGAAGAATACAACAAAGTGATCGAGGCATGGAAGGATGATCCTGTTCATGAGACACATGAACACTGCTGGAGCACTGGTTATTCCAAAGGGCATAACTAAGAACTCATAGTGGCCATACCGACATCTGAAGGCCATCTTTTGCACATCCTCATCTCAAAATCTGATATGTTGATAGCCTGATCTAAGGTCTATCTTTGAGAACCATCATTCTCTCTTGAGCTGATCAAAGAGGTCGTCAATCCTCAGGAGTGGGTAATTGTTCTTCATGGTCACCTGTTTCAGGCGACGGTTGTCAACACAAAGCCGCAAGCTCCCATCTGCCTTCTTGGAGAATAGAATTGGGGCTGCCTAGGGAGAAACACTGGGCCAGATGAATCCCTTTCCCTGCAATTCCTCCAGCTGTACCGACATCTCACTAAGCTCATCGGGATCCATACGATATGCTAGAGTAGATATCGGTGTCATCCCGGGGTACAAGTCAATGTAGAAGTCCACCTCTCTGTGAGGAGGTAGTCCTGGAACATTGTCAGGGAAAACATCCACATACTGGTCCACCACTACAAGATAAGTCAGACTCTCCACATCAACTACTCCAAGGGAAAAGCAAGCCAACTAATGAGTGATCGGCTGCACCCTCCTCCAAGTAAGTCCGTATTGTGCTGCAAATGTTCCCTTCTCATAGATGAAGGTAGACCTGCTCCCATCCATGTGGACACACCACACTTTTCACTTAATACAATCAATCTGAGCATGAATGGAAAATAACCAGTCCATACCCAAGGTGACGTCGTAAGGCCTCAACGCTGCTATGAGAAGATCTCAGCCGAAGATCTCGCCTCCTAGAGTAAGCTCACACTACCGGCACCAATGTGTGATCATCGAGTATGCTCCCGTAGGAGTCTCTAGAAATAAGGATCGAGCCAACGGCTCCGTCGGAATCTCTGAGCGCCGAACGAGGGTAGTGGCTATGAAAGAATGAGTGGCACCTGTGTCTATAAGAACGAAATCTATGGTGGAGTAGACATAGATCATACCTCGAATCATCTCCAGAGCGCCATGGTCGTATGACTCAGATACCTGAAGATGATCTCTCCCCTATCCACAAGCTCCCTGTGGTCAGGGTGGTCCTCCTGGTGGTGGTGGTGGTAGCCCCTCGTAACATCGTCCACCATCAACTGCAGGACCAGATCCTCTGCCACGTTCGCCTGTGCCCTGCGGACCACCTCGATCAAACCTTTGCCTCTGCCTGGGAGGTCCTTCAACTGTCTGCTAATCATATGAACGATGGGTTGGAAAGTCACGAGCCATGTTACTCTGCAGGGAGGCATCCTGAATGAAACAGTTGTGACATGGTCAAAAGATTATACCTGGTGAGCTGACCTGGTTGAGTTGACTTAAGAAAACTTTTGAAAACACACACGCAATCAATGTTTTCATGCACTAAGTTGGAAATCAGTATTCAGGGACCTGTTGTATGGATACATCGGCTTCCCGCACCAAAACAGGACTCCCAGAACTGAAAACCACACTTAGTACCCTTAACACTATTGATTCATAGAAAAAAAAGATCAGATTCCTAAGTTTCACAGTAAAACCAACTCCTCTGATACCAATTTGTCATGACGCATCCCCCGAGGCCCATATCGTGACTACCCCATGCCCACCTTCCATAGTCAAGGGGTTGGTGAATAGAACCAAAGGCGTAAATCCCTAAACTGGGAAGGAATTGAATTTATAAACTAAAAACACACAACAGAGTATGCAACAGGAAGTAAAAAACCAAGTAGAAACTATATACAAAAGTGTGCTAGAAAGTAAACGGGGCCGGAAATAAAATCCCAACTAAAACGTACAAGTACAACTGAAAAAGGCACAAACAAATAAAAGGTAAAAAGAAGCTCTTGGATCGTCCTCCGGGGTTCCTACTTGAAGGGTAAGTACAGATGGCCACCTCGGCACTCCACGTCCATCAGACTCCTCTGTGTACCGACTCGTCATAAGGTCCACCTCCGAGTACCGTCCAGTCCTGGTGCTCTCAACCTCCGTCAGCACTGTCCATCATCTACATCCAACACAATGAGGTGCGGGCATAGCCTATGCAGGGGTCAGTATAACAATACTTAGTAGGGACCCCGAGACCCTAAAGGTATCACTAAATATAACAAGGATAAACCACATGTATGAAATCAACAGATAACCACCACTTAGGTATATGCCCATACATATACCTAAGTTATCTAGCAACCCATCTCATTCATGAGGTAATCACAAAATTCATTGACTCAGCTCAAACTAGGATTTCATTCTAGGGGGTTGTATCAAGTAACAAACCCAGTCACACTAACAGAACCTCGGCTGATGGTGTACTCCTCCTCTATCGAGTATTTTGGGCCTGCCACACCACACCGAGACACTTCCCACTATCCTGGACTACTGTGGTACTCCTCCTGTTTAGTATCATGGGTTTAATGCATCACACAGAGGCACTACGCAATGTGGGTCTGCCACGCTCACACAGAGGTGCTCTCCTTCGTAGCCTGTTGAGGTACTCCTTCTATTGAGTACTGTGGGTCTTCCACATCACACAGAGGCGCTACCTACTGTGGGCCAGCCATGTCACACAGAGGTTCTTCTCACTAGGCTAGTCGAAACACTCTGAGTCTAAAGGTCAGCAGTCATCAGGTCTCAGCCAGTAACTAGGTCTCTGTACTCTGGTTGCTTGTCTCCGGGAGGATCCACTCCATGAGTTACTGGTCGATACTCCAACTGTCATGAATTTCCAAGTTGAAGTATCTCAAAGGTCCGCCTCATCATAGGGGTCTCAACACAATAGAAAATGCATCAATTAGACGCCCGATCTGTGAGTTATTGGCATTTCTATTCCAGGGGTCTGATTGGTTTTTAGGTTAAAACCAACCTAACCATATCTCAACTGTGTCCAAACCTCAAGTAGGGTATGCCAAAAGAACCATCTCGCTCTAAGATTTTTGTCACCGTAGATGGTTCGTCGATCGGACACCCATAGCCCAAAATTTGGGTGAAAAGGTGAAAATATGCCAAATCGGGTCCAGGCCAGATCCGACCCAGGTCCTGTCCGGAGTCCGACCCGGTCCGCGAGTCTGACCCGATCTGAAGGAGGCCTAGCTCGAGTGGGTGGCCCAACCCAAGGTGGTGGCCCGGCTGGCCACGCATGGCGGGGGGGGGGGGGGGGGGGGGTTCCACCCCCTATCTTCTGCAATGGCCGGCGCGGGGCACTGGCCCGATCCCCGAGGGACCCTTCGGGTCCCTCTTGTAGCACGCAATGGGGGATGGCTTAGCTGGCTGCCCTCCTCTGTCCGCTGCGGCCTATGGCAGTAGTTCTTCTTCGGCACGACGCGATGACACCGCGCCCAGCCCATCCGACCTATGCGACCTACGTGGTCTTGGCTCCTTCTTATGACACGATGTGATGGCACCGCTCCCCTCCAGCACTGCCATGGCCCGCCTGGCTGCAGCTCGGTTCTCTATGGGGCACGACGGCACCGCGCCCCTCAGACACTTTTGTGGACCTTGCGCTGCCAGCTTCTTCTGCGGTCGGCTCGTTTCCGGTCGTCGCATGTACCTCCGTGGCCCGTCGGCCGCGGCCCGCTCCTCCTGTCGTGGTCCTCCCTTCCAGCAGCACCATTGTGCCACCGCTATCTTCAACAAACCAGATAGAACGAAGGGGGGTAGTTTGGGCCGTGTTCGTGTGGTCTGATTCCTCTTCATTACGGTGATATCAATCGGCAATTATCAAACCATAAATTGGACGATGAAGAACAGGAATAAATTCTTCTCAAATACCCTACCTCTCTTGTCGATCATTGAAAGTGGAAGGAGAGGAATGTCGGATGTTGATTCGTTGACGTCGGGAAGCGTCCAGGGTAGGAAACAAAGGATGAAGCGTCATCGGTGTTCTTCACAGTCAGCTCCTTCTCTTTTGGCTCGGTCGAAGATCAAAGAAAGTGTTCGTCGTTCTTCTGTGGATGATGAAGATGCATTCTTCGTGGTCAACCATTCTTCGTTGGAGAGTTCTTCTCCTCCCGAAGCTCCACTAAAATGCTAACCAAAACTAATAGATGAATCCTCTATTATTTGTTGGCACAACAACACAAATAGTTGTGTTTAATTAAATGAGACAACTCATTTAATTAATGGTGAGGAATTGATTCAAATTAAAATTAGGGGAGATGGAGAGTCTTAGTTAAATGATGATAGGTGTTTAAATAATTAATGGGGAGTTAAACGGTAGTTTAAAACCTATGTGTTCCCCACCAAGGATATCCTCTCAAGGAAGGTTATCTGTGGGTGGACCCTACCACCATAACCTCCCATGGGAGGTTATGGTGTGTTGTCCCCCACCTCTAACCTCCTCTTGGAGGTTTTAACCACCTTAAAAGTAAAAATAAGCTACACTTACTTTTATTTAACTTATTAAAAATCCAAAATCTAACTTCCATTCTCATTAGAATGAAACTGCGGTGAAGGTCTCAATAAGAAATCACTGATGCTGTGAGTTCAATGGTTCCCTCAGATTTCAATTTCGAGTACCAGTTCAAAAGTTATAAAATCCCTCTCGTACGTTTACTGAATGTACCCTAAAAACTTTAGAAATTTATTCTTGGCACACCGGGCTTCAGAATCAAGCGCCGTAAATTTTCGCGGACTCGTAAGAATCCCGTGAATTTAGGAAAAATATTTCCACATAATTTTTGGGTCTTTATAGTGTTTTTTTCACTGGATGATATGTGTGGTGATTTCTTCTTTTGTTGTGATTTTTTTGATATCACCCTAAAATAAAAATTGGATAACCACTTATGTTTTTTAATAAAATGATTTCCCTAAGATTATGGATTGTGTGATAATTCCCCTAAAAATAAAGTGTAATGTGATAAAATCCCATTTTGATAAATTTTTAAAATGATCTTGATGTGTTGTCATGTGTGGATATGATTTTTGGGTGGTGACATGTGTTTTCAAAGTGGGGATTCTAGTTTATGTTTGGACATGTTTATGGGGAGGGGAGGTGGTTGTTATTTCAAAGTAATTTTTGGGTGCCGAGGTGGTTGATGTATGACCATGATTTTAGGGAGGTGTGGTGGTTATTGTTTGGATTTGATTTTGGGGGAGTGAGGTGGTGGTTGTTTGGATGTGATTTTGGGGTGGTGATGTGGTTATTATTTGGCCATGCTTTTGGGGAAGTGAGGTGGTTTTAGTTTGGCCATGCTTTTGGGGCGGTGAGGTGATGGTACAATGGGGATGCTGAGATATTTTTTATATGTGGTTTCATTATATTATATGCATTGGTAGTGATGAATAATTTTTTTTAGTAATGTTTGAAATGGATGGGGTTTGGATCAGTCAATGGGATGGAAAAGGATAATTATTAAATAAATTATGCTTTATGTGGTTAAATATGGATGATTATAAATAATGAAATGAATGTGTTGAACAATGCGAAATGGTCAATCGTGTAATGTGGCTTCTGGTTTGTTTGGTGTTATGCAATTAGAGGTGGCATAAAAAGAGATTATGTTGTGATTCAGTTAGTGTTTAGTTGTGAAATCATAGGTTAGTCATGTGTGTGACTATATGTATATACTTGTATATTCCTTGGGATTTCTATACACACCTCACCCCCATCAAGAACCATGTGCTAACACCTGTA
Source organism: Viscum album (assembly GCA_963277665.1). Taxonomy (NCBI): domain Eukaryota; kingdom Viridiplantae; phylum Streptophyta; class Magnoliopsida; order Santalales; family Viscaceae; genus Viscum; species Viscum album. The sequence goes on from OY728159.1 coordinate 655,059,406, forward strand.
TAGTCAAGAAGGGCGTGTTTTTCCTAACATCTTGTGAGGAGGATGGATGGTTAGGTACCTACTCTATTCTGATCTCTATTCTAGGAGAGGTAGGTATTACACAGGTTGTGATGGCTGGAGGTCTTTTAGTGCACTATATGGTGAGTGTAAAATTCTAGGTTTATTTGGGTGATATGTGATGTGGCCATGATTTTGGGGCGGCAAGCCTAGGTGTCTTTGGGAAAGATGTGATACAACCTAGGTGTATTTATGTGGGGTGAGTTGTAATGACATGGATTAAGGTGGGGATCATGCATGGTAGGATGAGGGAAAGAGTTTTATGTCCTTCATGTTCATGATACCTTATTTCTATAGTTAAGTTTTTTGATGTGTTGTGGCCCATGTCTATTTGAATAAGACATGATGTAGTTATTCTTGGGGGACAACGAGCCCAAGTGTCTTCAGGAAAGATGTGTTGTGACCATAATTGTGGGGTGATGTGGTTTATGAAAGTGATGGGAGTGTCTGGAAGTATGATGTTGGGTTGTGAAAGTGATATTACAATGGGAAAGAATTACAGGGTACCCTTTATTTATGTGATTCATGTTATGTTATATTAATTGTCTTTTTTTATTTAGTGAGTTCACTTTAGAGAGGTTGGATGGATAGTTGACCTATTTCAGTGATGTTGGTTCCTATGTTTTCTCACAGGTTCATTAGTGTGATTATTTCAAATGTGAATGAGAGAATTTGGTTTTCCTACAGAGCATACTTGTATGTTAACCCTACATATATAAACAGTTTTTAGGTTTCTAAGAGGATTAAATGTACCATGCTAGACATTACTAGGTATGACCCTTGGATAACTATTGTGTTGTTGTTTTAGATTTATTTGGCCTAAAACCCTTCATTTTTATTTATTTTTGATTACCCCCCTTTCAAGGGGTGAGGGGGAACCCTTACAAGGCCCTTAGACTCAGATATTACATGGCCCGTAGGCTTAAGAGATTATATGACCCGAAGGGCTTAGGCAATTCATCCAGACAATCTACAAGGAACCACCCCTCCCCAGCATCTGCATCTTGATAGTAGCTCTCCACCTTTGCATGACCGTCTGGTTAGGCTTCCCATGCAAGAACAGGCTGGTACCGATGGCATATCCGTACCCTCTCATTCTGAAAATCCATTTGGCTCTGCTCTGGTGAGTGAACCTGCTTTGAATCCTCTTCTAGGACTGCTCCTTTTTTGTAGTGTGTCTGGGGCCTGCATTCATGTCGCCCGAAGTCCATGGGGTGTCCCTAAGGCCATAAAGAGGCCCAAATTCCTTGATAATCAACTGGCCCGAAGGCTTTGGGTGGCCCGAAAGCCTTGTAGGACCCAAGGACCAAACCGGTGGCCCGAAGGCCCAGATGGATGATATTTTTGGTTTCTTATATATTATTCCATGTATTTTTTTGTGGATGATTCATCTTATCTCCTGATAATGTGTTAGTATAGTGGGGAATTCCACTCATTTCATGAGACTTTTATGCCCTTAGTTCTAGTCACTAACTCGAGGTCTATTGGAGTCGGGATTCAAGGGTCATTATCTCTCTCCCGTCATTACAGTTTCTTTGGTGGGAGGGTGTCGTGACACACTGCATATTGAATTGATGTTCCATATTCTCATACAAATAAAAAATAATTCAAAGTTAATTTTATGATTTGATGCTAATATGACTTCATTATATATAGTTGTTACCATTACACCAATGATTTAGAGTTTTGAAACCCAAAAAATTATTTTAAGAACACCCTTAGAAAACATCCAATCATATTGATTTGGTGATAGTCTCTACAATCCATAAATAAATTTATGGTCATTTTACTATTATTTAATGACAATATGAGGTTGTTTTCTTAGTTTTAATCTATTGATTCACTTTTTTATGAATTTTATATTGTAAAAAAATTATTATTCAGTCATTTCAATCACAATGCACACAATATTAAAATTTCATCTATTAATACATATTATTAATAATTCAAATATGTTTTTCCAATGATTTAATATCAATCTATGATAGTTTTATTTTGTTTTGACTATTAAACACATATTATGGAGTTTTAAAACTCAAAAAACGTGTTTATAGACATCCTAGGAACACTAAATGTCATTGTTATCATTCGTATACTAGTACAATTAAAAATAATTAAATTGTGGTTTTCTCATGATTTCACATTATTATGAGGTCATTTTATATGGATCTGACCATTATGTACATGTTTTAGAGGTTTCAAACACTATAATTACATTTTCTATCATCCTAAGAAAATTCAAACATTGATTAATGTGGAATATATTTATACATTTTATAAAATAAATATATTTCTTTATCCTGATGATTTATCTCCAATATGAGGTTATTTTCTTGGGTTTTACCCCATAATGCATGTTTTTAAAGACATTGATATCTTTTAAAACTATTTTCGGAGTCATTTTGAGCACATCAAATGTCAGATTGATGTTCTATATTCTCATACACATCATAAATAGCCCAAATACATTTTATCAATGATTTCAGTCCAATCTGTGGTCATTATCTATGATTTTGAGAATTACACCATTGTTTTAGAGTTTTAAGACACTAAAAATACATTAACAGATATACCAAAAAATATGCCACTCAGACTGATGTAGGTTCAATTCCTACATTTCAAAAATCAATATATGGTCATTGTCTTATGATTTCATATCAATATAAGTTCATTTAACCTCATAAAACATGTTTTTATAGTTTTGTTTTTAACTTTTACTGTTACTTTTCTTTATTATATTTAATAAATAAAAATTTAAGAAAAAATAGGTTCAATCAAAAATACAGAACCATGTGATTCAAATAGAACACTCATGTCACATTACCATAACTCCCTCTTATAGAAACAACCTAAAAAGGATACAAAATCAACATAGTAATAAATAAAATATTCATTTTGAAATGTTATGGATTAAGTTTAGAATTTACCTCTATATGATGAGATATAAGACTAGAAATTTCCTCAAGTGCTGTGCTCATCACCCTATGGAATACATAAACTAATGAATTTTCCATTATTGACTTCCACTAATCCTATGTTTTCCCATTTGATTTATTTTCTTGCACATTTTCCTTCAGCCTTGAAATTTCACTTTACACTTATAGATCAAAGACACTACATAAACCCCCACTAGGTGGAGTAAAAATTATGGATGAGGATGACCTAGCAAAGAAATTTGATAGTTTAGGCCCAAAACCGTCATTTGTACAAGATTTAGATTCTTTTTACCTAAAATGATTACAATTACATCATTATGGGAAATAAATAATGATTGTGTAGGGTCTTCATCCTAGCATTCTGGAATTTTTACCTATTAATAAAATAAAATTACTAATTAATTTATAATTATCTAAACATTATAATATTATCTAATTAATTTATTTTTCATTATCATTATTTTATAGTAATTAAATAACATTAAATTGTAATGAAAATTACTTACTCCAATGTCTTTGGTAGGTTCATTCATTAAAGTTCCATCAGGTTTCCAATGAACATTAAGACACATATTTGTTCATCAAACAAGGTGACCTAAATTGCGACCCTTTATAAAAAAACATATATATCATATTTGTGAAAAAACCTTTAGGCATAATTAAATAATCTAAATAATAATTAAAAAAGTACAACCTGATGGAAATGAGTGAAATATCTATGTTTGGTGTAGAATTCATTTCCATATTAATGCTTGGGATTTTAGGAGATTTCATGATAATGTAATTTATTGATAATTTTATCATTACTTCCTACTAACATATGGATAAGATCCAGTAAATATATGATTGATTAAAAGAAATAATTGATATAGGAAACACCCCAATGTACTCCCCCTCTTAGGGTACCTCTTAAGTTACATGGGTAATGGCATACTATACTGTAATAATAGTTTACTTATAACTAAATTAGAGATATTACTCTTTAGTAATAAAAGAAAAATGTAACACATAAGAATAAAAATTTACCAAGATTTTTAAGTGTAATACTAAGGCAAATAAAACCGTAATAAAATGTTATAGATTCACCATTAATAGTGTTTAGAATATTTTGAGCTAAAAATGATATGTTTTTGACATGTATTATTTTTAGGTATGTTGGCCATGACACCTTTTAGTGAAAGACCCTAAAATATTACAAAATTAATTTCAAAAGATGCATATAAACTATTTAAAGTATTAGTTAGAGATAAATTTTGTACTTCATGGATTTTGATAATATCACGAATATATATAGACATATGTAATTAATTAATCAAATATGATATTACATTAATATATCTAAGGAATATAAAGATGAAATAGAGAATGATATTGTTAAGAAGATAAATATGTTTCACTCAGAATAAGTTATATAATATCTTAATCAAAGATTCATTGATCATTAAATGTAGAGTGGATAATATTATTAAACTCAAATCTACTTGTACACATCAGAGTGATGGTATTAATAAAATGAGTAACCACACTGAGATTATCATTATGACATTGATGATGAGTACTCCAATTCTTCCATTTTTCTTTTAGGATGTTATTTATTAAATAAAGGAATTTCCACTTAACCACATACCAACTAGAATAAAAAATGATATATTATAAGGGTTATAATATGAGAAACTATATGTACTATTATAAATTTAGGTGTTAAGATAAGACATTTTTGCAAAGTGTAATTATTTAATCCAACGTGAATCAAAAAATAAAAAGTACATCAATGTGAAGTATCGTGAAAATTATTAAGGATATTATATAAATCCATAATATAGAAAATTAATGGCTAGAGTGAAATACTATATCTTTATGGGGGAGAAAAAAACTAATTTATATAGTAGAATAGAAGAATTTTTTAATGTTAAAGCTCAATATACATAGTTAGTTTTCTTTGGAACAACATCTACTAGGGATTGTGAAAGAGAATGTTTCAAAGGCATATATGTTACATAATTTTTTTTAAAAAGAGGGATAGTTTTCATAATCACTAAGTTAGGTGATATATTATTATTTAATAATAATAAATCCCTACCCTATAAGATAAAATAAAATGACAAATAAGTTTAAAAAATAGTAAGTAGTTATGAAATTAGAATTAAATTCCCTATAACAAAATAATGTTTTTATTTTTTAATAACTTTTGGATGATGTAAAACCAACTGGTTCCAAAAGGGTATTAAAATAAAATATGAAAAAGTATGGTTAATCTAATAACTTTAAATATATATTGTTAACTAAATATTTAAGATATATCATTATGTTAACTATTTGTAATCTTTCTCACCAACAAAGATGCTAAAATAAATTAAAATTCTAATTCTTATAAAAATTTAGAATAAATAAATCATTAAATCACGGGATGATTATTTTTATATATAACTATAAGATGTTAGTGGGATAACCACATGTTTACAAGTTATATATATTGACAACATATGAGAAAAATTATTAGCCTTATAGTTAGTGGAGTTTTAGTTCAAAATATTACTCTATGAATGATTTAAATTAGTAACCTAATTTCGTAGGAATATGATATAATGGGATTTATGTATGGACTTATTGAACTAATTTAGAGTATATAAATAGGTAAGGTATTGAAAAATATAATATGGAACACTTAAAAAGAGGTTTTTTACAAATTTCAAATGGAATATATCTCTCCCTGATAATGTTTCTGACCAAAAGGATTAGTGATGGTGATTAAAATATTTTATATCGACTAAGGGAAAAAATAGCTTTAAAAAGTGATAAACCTTAAACTTAAGTCCCAAAATGACCTATAAAATTAATAAAACCCGATTTTATTTCCATATTTATACCCAATAATCCTTTTTCTCATATTGGGACCATTTTGAGAGCTAATTTACATAGGAAAAATATCGGTGTAATTCCCTTTTCAAAAATTTACAAGAATTCCACTCCCCTTCCACTATAAAGAGGCACTCACCCTCCCACTTATTAACACCTCTATAGACATTTATATCATAAAAAATATAAATATATATCCTATAAAAATCCATAAATTCATCATAGAAACCTTACTTTTGGAATAAATCTTTCCAAAGAATCCCATTGGTGCAAACCAAAAGAAGTTACACAAAGAAGAGTTAACATCCTTCCTCAAGATCTTTTGTTTTATTTTAATTCTACAGCCCCAAAAATATTATTATTAAATACTTATATAATAAAATAAGAATCATAAATAGACTAATAATTTGTTATTATAGGGGTTATAAATACTTTTACACACACTTCATCTAACGAGTAACAAATTTACCATTCTTTTGTATGGTGAATTATCACCTCATGAAATAATGTTGTTATTTTTCACTTTAACACCTCTCATGGTTAGGAATTATGATGGAAAATATACTTCTATATGATATATATGATATTTAAAATTTATTTATTCTTATTTCATTATTATATAACACATATCTTCATGATTTCCATTTTGTGTAAATACGATAACTTTGTTTGGGGAAGTGTGGACTACTACCTCCTCAAAGTGATGTGATTTATTCACAATCTACATGGAATTTATTAAGTATGGGTTAAGTAAAAGTATTAGACATATATGAAATAATAATTATACTATAATTAGTATACACACACACACAAACACATATATTCTATTTACTTACTTTCATTCAGTACGATAATTAAACAGAAACAACATTTATACGTACATAGGACATACAATATCCATGAATGGTGTATTCCATTTCATATTTATATCTTTAAAATATTTTCATAAATACAAATATACTTAATATAAATTTTATTTATATCATGGTTTACATTCAAAAAATCATGATATAACAAATTAAGACACATGTTAAAAACAAAGAGGATATTACCTGAAATGTGACCTTAACATGGAAGTGTTAATGAGTGGGTAATATAAAGACATATATGATATTTTGATATAATAATATTATTTTTTTGTATATTTTTTATAAAATTATATTTATTATACTGGAGGATTGAATGTGTATGATGAGAGTCAAGACATAAGGTAAGGTGATTTCAAGTCGGAGTTTTATTTCTGTGAGATTTATGCCTTATTCACTACTAATTTATTTCGTGTGGTGTATATACTAGCCATAAATATATTATATTATATTATCCTAAAAGATATTGGTATTTTAATATTTATTTTATGATATCTCTTTCATGTGGTTTATGTTTCAAAAGTTACCAAATAGGTAAATTATTTATGTCCCAATTTGGTTTCTTTGAGACACATTCCTTGATCTAAAAAAAACGTTTTAAAATTTATTTTAAAAAAAAGATATTTGAAGCTTGTTTTAATGGAATAAGGATTTTAAAAATGTTTTATGGTTTCCAAGATTCCTTAAAAAATTAAATCCATTTTCAAAGAAACAGGGTATTTTGGAAATTTTTTATGTTTCAAAAAGTATCATTGAAGAAGAAAGGGTATTTTCCTCAAGATATGTTTTTCAAATATCTTCCTAAATTATTTTACATATAAGATAACATAAATTGGTGTTACTCATGACTTTATGGGGAAAATATCCAATGGTTCAATTAATATTATTTCTTTGAATGGTATATGTTTTGATTGCATGATTTTTATAAGACCTGTTTTTATTTCACGGGTTATATGATTATGAAACAAGATTCTTTTTATGGGTTATAATTTAATGAAATAATGATGAAACCTATATTTTTCCATATATTAAAATTTGTTTACATGTTTATGATACTAATATAATTTCATGGGTTATGACAAGTTTTTTATGAATTTTTGGTACATGTATGTATGATTTCATTATGAGATGGGTGGGTCCTATATTTCTCTCCAATTCATTTGGTAAAGATTTTTACCACATGAGATAATGAGGGGAATAAAGTTGACAGGCTTGATCCACTAGAGAAATATGTGGAAACCTGATCCACTATAGGATAATGGGTAAACCCAATACACTAAGGAAACATGGGAAACCCCAATCCCTTTCAAGGAAAGGATTGCGGCTAGGGATGGTGTTAGGTCCATCCAAGTTGTTGTAGTCCCAATGAAGTTCCCTTAAAAGTTATAGAAATTAATCTTTAATTATAGGGAATGATATTACATGTTTATGTGTCTATAACAATTCAATTAATGTGTTATGATTTCATGTATTATTCTCTTGATTATGAATTATTCGTGGATTATTAATTGCCAATATTTATGCCATGATTCATATTTATTATCTTTGATATACAATGTATGATCTTATAATGTCATAACCACATTCTCATACCATTATGCTCATGTTTATTCTTATATATCGCCCTTGTTTACCCTTACTGAGAATATTATCTCACCCATTTTTGTGTTTCCTTTCCCTCGGTTATTAATATATGTATTTTTTATGAAGTGTCTAATAAGGTTTCTAGTCATGAAGAACCTAGTGGGAGATGATTTAGCTCACTTATATACTAGTGTGTATGTTTCTGTGTTTCCAAATGCACTAGACTAATATGGTATTCGGGAATCCATTTGTGTAATGTTTTAAGTATTTTGAAAACAATGATAAAATGTTAAATTATAAAAACTGAGGGTCCCAATAAATATATTATTAAAAATAATAAGGAATAATACGATTTGTTAATAATTCATGATAATGGAACATGTAATCTAAAATGAAGAAAAATATAACAATGCATAAGAGTGTTAGATAAACATGAAAACATGGAATAATGGAATGGTTTTATAATTTTATAGAGTCATAAATATGTGTAAACAACATTAAACATGACATCAAGTGCATAATTCAAGGATCATCGACAAGAAAACATATCATAGTGTGCTTAGGTTAACCACCTTTTTACTATATATGGTATCCCATTAGATGAAAAAATTAACCAATCAATTAGAGAAATATAAAAGAAAAAACCTTCATATTCATAACATGTATATGCATATGTGTTCCACAATAAGAAAAAACCATATAAAAATCATAATAATGATAAAAACCATGAGAAGAAAGTGAGTTTCATTATCTCGTATCAATAAATAATTGAAGGCTATAACATAAGGACTCTCAAGATTAGAAATAATTATATCATTTTAGAATTTAATATTTGAATAAATAAGAAAATTAATTAAACATGGAATTATAATGTATAAAAATTATTAAGAAATATTGGAAAAGAAATGGAAAAATTTAACCACATAGGTTATGCTTTATAAAATGGGTAAATAATAATAAAAAGAAGTAAAGAGTTTATTTTTTATATTTAAAAAATAATTTAACCAAGAGGGTTTTCAATAAAATAAGTATGGTTTTAATAAACTATTCATGGATAAAAACATTTTATAATTTTGTTACTTTATATTAACTAAGAAATGAAGATGTTTCCTAAAATTGGGTTTTCTTAATAGAGAAAATCGTAAAGGGAACTTAAAACATGTAGAAACCCATAAAAAATGACGAATTAAACTTTTTATCCATGTAAGTAACATATATATAGAATATTAATGAAATAAATGAGATTAAGAAAGAGTAAAATTGATAAAATGAAGAAAAACATGTAACCCAGAATGAGGTAGTTCATAAGATCCCTTTTAATATTTGAAAATTCCTTTTTTGAAACCCACATCGTTAAAGGGATAAAAAATTTTATTAAGAAAATGGTTAAATAGAGATACAAGGATCAAATTCACTAAAATATATTTGGGTTCCCAAATAAGAAAGTATATTATTGAAGGTAAGGGAAAATATGGATATAAAGAAGATAAAGAAATTAGAAAATATGATTACTAATCATAACAATGTTGTAACTTTTAAGAAGAAACCACCCAACAATGAAATTTTTTATTTAAAGAATTAATTTACTGATATAAAACTATGATTTATCATTTATAATTGATAAATGTAAAAATTACGCAACCTAGAAAGTAATAGTCAAGAAAGATATCCCATGACACAAAATGAAAGAAAATTGAGTTAAAAAACCACATACGAATTCCTAATATTTCGAATCGAAAACCCCTAAGGATATATTTTTAAATTATTTAAATTTAAATAAAATTACTATAAAATTAAATACATGGGAAATATTTACATCACAAAAATGGAACAACTGGTGAAAACAAATCATATCTCAATGAAGCAAAATTGAGATGCGAAAACCCTTACGGATGTCACAATTCATGAAGCATTGAAAAGGTTTTTATGTGATGGAAATGTAAATACATATAAAAGAAATCGGAAATTAAAAATAATACAATCCTAGGTAAGAACATGAAACATACTGATATTTTTGAATATATTTTTATTTTTTATAGTGTTTTATAACTTTCTCTACACACAACACATAACCTAAATGAAATGTGTTTAAAATATAATATTTTATATATCTTGGCCATTGGATTTGTGATTATTAATAATAATAAATGAATTATTAAATATATGAATAAAATATTTCCTTATTATAAATTTATTTAACAATGATAAGGAAAAATTATTACTCAATTTGAAATTATAAGAATAAATTAATTTATTATTAAGAGATTTTTTTTCAATATATTTTATTTTTCTATAAATTATGTGTCATAATCACTAATTAAATTTTATCTTTATGTAATATAATTTTAGTTAATTAATAATAACATATAAATCAGTTATCAATTTAATTGAAATAATGACAAAATCATTTGATGGTAAAAGGGACATTTTTCAGAAAACTGGTTTAAGTACACATTATATTTCTCTTTTAATAAATTAAAATAATCTCAACTGATTAATTATTTTATTTTTCATATTATATTTTAAATTAAATAAATTCACATTCATTTAATTATCATTAGTAGGTAAATAATTTGAGTAATTTCATTTATTCTTGAAAAATGCATTTTTCTAAAAGTTGATTTCATCGCATTTTATGATTTTATATTTATATTAATGTAATAAAATTATATGAATTGAATTTTATAAAATGGTTTCCATATTTAAAATATTATGTAATTTTTTTTGAATAGGTCAATTTCATTTTTGGTGATAATGAAAAGTAATTGTGGAAAAAAATCATTACTATAGTAAAGGATAAAAGGGTTAATGAGGGGTTAAAATAAATAGATAAGTATTAAAATAACCTAAATTTTATAAATTATGTGGGTTAAATGGATTTAGAACCTATATAATCCAACCTTATAAATTGATCTAATTTTTATCCACTTTTTCATGAAAGCGACCTTATATTATTGCAAAGTTTAGAATAGTTACAAGTGTTGCAATCCCCTCACTTGTAAAAGGAAACCTACTCTCCCCTATTATTTACACATTATTAAGTAAGATAGATAATAAAATAATTGAAATAATCGCTTAAAAAATTTCCTATACATATTTAATAGGTTTTGGTTTTCTGGAAAAACCAACCCAAGGGTTCTTAGAAAGATATCCAAAAGAGGTTTCTCAAAGAAGAGGTAATTAACTTCACCAAATCATTTTAAAATTATTTTTACTTCTACCACCTAAAATATTATTTTACTATATTTATATAGTGACATCAATAACCTTATATTATTAAATTTATATTATTTTAATATAATAACCATAATATATTTATCATTTTTCCCAATAGAAAGTGAAAATGTTGTCATGTGTACATATGCTCTACTATCTTCATGAATCACACATTTTATTTTTACCGACCACCTATCATGGATGGTTATATAGATAGATTTTATGATTATAAATGACATTTATGAAATTATTACGATTAATTAATGATAAAATATTCTTTACCTTCTGACCCTCTCATCCATTAGAAGATGAAAATGCTACTCATGCGTATGTGTGGATTGCCGCTTCCATAAAGTGATGTGATTCATTTTTCATGTCCAATTTATATGAATGGACATAAGGATAGATTTAATAAATATATATGATATATAATACAATCACGATTCTATAAAGATGAATCATTTTTTACCATCCTTTTGTTCCATCCATTGAAAAGTAAAAACCTCACCCGTGCGTACATGAAAACTGCCAGCCCAATGAAGTGATGTAATTCATTTTGCATCACCAAATAATATGAATGATTATGAAATTATATATATTGAATAAATATGAATATAATAAAATTATTTACATTATGCATATAATGAAACCATGAGCAAGGTTAAATTATCGAAACCACCAAACCAAAACCTGCGTAAAAAATGGAATAGTGAACATGTAAAATGATAATTTTATTGGGAAAATGTTAATAAATGATTAATTGGAAATTATAAGAAAATAATATCTAGTAAGATAATTATTAATATGTTTTATGTATACATTTATATTGTATATAAATTTATTATAAAGAGGTTAAGATAATATTTTGCACCCATTTGGGTTTATATGATGCATATACTTCCTCTTTGATTTGTTATATCATAAATACATTTATATTTATGGTATTTAATATTTAATTTGAATTTATTTAATTCAAGGGGGTTATGATTAAAAAGTTACCAAATTGGTAAGGGTTTATGTTACAATCACATTTCTTTTTGGGATTGTCTATTTTAAATTTACATTTAGTGAAATTATATGATCCTTATCCTTTAAAACCCATATATTTTCTTCTCATATATTTATTATTATAGTTTTCAAGTATTATTACTATTTTCCTATTTTTTATTTAAAATTAAAATTTTTTTAAAAGAAATATACTTTATTTCCTCTCGGGTCAATTTTTATCTTCCATGTCCATTTTCTAGAAAATATTTTATGTAAGTTTTTATCTTTACATAACTTTTTAAGAAATATTATTTTTATTAGCTTTATATATATTTAAAAATGATGAAAACAAATATTTTATAATGTTTTAAATATGAATCAATTTTTAATTTTTAAAAAACTGTGAAAAGAATATTCTATTTTAATATATATGATATGAATGGCTTTTCCCAAATTCATGGATGTTATTCACATTGAAAAATCGTTTACAATTTTCTATTGTTATTTTCAAAGAAAATATTTTTCTCAATATTCCGTTTTTTTATTTTGAAATATACTAAAATAAAATTACATTATACATGTTTTTAAATAAATATTCAAATTATCTTCTTAGGTAATTGTTTTATCTAACTCAACAATCTTATATGATTTTTATGATTCACTAGGGATATATTCTTATCTAACTCAAATTATCTTCTACATGTTTTTAGGAAACATGTTTCTTTCCATGATCTAATTAAGTTATGATGAAATAATTTTGAAATCCATATATATTCCATGGGTTATTCTATGGTGTATTGATTATTTTTTTTTATCCTATGAAAAACTTATAGATGGTTTCTATTATATGATGGGTGGGATTATAATTATGTATCATTGTAATGAATTGGGTAAATATTGATATCTCATGAGGTAATATGGATTGGAATTGGGAGTGAAACTGGTTCAGTAAGGGACTATGTCAAACATGATAATCCTGGTGGTGAGCCTTGAATAAGAAAATTATTGAATGAAGAGTGAACCCAATCCACTATGGGACTCTATCTACCATGTTAGTCTTGGCAGTGACCCTTGACTAAAGAAATGATGGAAAAAAATTGAACCTAATCCACTGTGGGAATCTATCCACTATTATAGTCTTAGCTGCGAGGCTTGATTGGGGAAATGGTTTTTTACTTATTTTTATACCAAAAACTTATTTTAATTATTATGATATGTTATCATAACCATTGATTGATTATTTATGGTTCCAAAATATTATAAATTATGTATATTTTTATGATAATAACTTATTATAGCAAATGATCTCACCAATTTTTATGTTTCAATTTTTATAGGTTATAGAGAATGATATTATGTATGATATGAAAATAAGGGTATCATGTGTGGAGAATTTTCAGGGATATTTTAATGATGTATTATGGAACAAATAAATCTATATATAAAGGTAAAAATTACCATTAGATGAGAAATACATGTTTTTTTACTTAAATGAATTTTCTAAACATTCTAAAACTCTAAAAATTAAATTTCTTGGGTATTTATAAATACTAAAGTATATATTCATACAAAAAGAGTTGATTATGTGATAAAGAATACGGTTAGAGTTGATTAAAAAATATGACTGCTTAATATATTACAACCATGGGAAGGAAAAAGAGGTGGTTGATTCTCTAAGGTAAAAGGATCAGTCTAGTTTTCCCATGATTGGGAATTAAATAGATCTAATAATTTTGGATTTTTAGAATATGGATATTTAAATCACAAGGTAAGGGTATATAGCATATCTTTATTAAATTAATGTTCAAATTTCAATCCATGAAAGGATTAAAGAGGCACAGAAGTAAGATGTGGATGTATTGAAGAAGGTGATGACTGTTATTGAGTTAAACCATGAATATTATAAAATGAATAGGTTCATTAATAGAGTATGTGAACAATCAATTCCGTACTTTAAAAAGGATATATTGAATGAAGCACATAGTTCATAATTCTTTATCCATCTTTGAAGTATGAAGATGTATAAATATCTGAAAGTGAATTTCTGGAGGGACAACATGAAAATGGATATTACAATGTATATATCTTGATTCCTAGTATATTATTAAGTTAATAATAAATGCAATAAGTATAAGGGGAAATTATAACCATTACCCATACCAAAATGGAAGTGAGAAAACATCAATATGGATTTCATCAATAGAATCCCCAAAAAATATAATGGCAACAATGGTATCTAGGTTGTTGTAAATTAACATATGATGTTAGTATATTTCCTTTCTACTAGGTATGTTTTCTCTCTTTATCATATTAATAGAATATACATTAATGAAATGGTAAGGTTATATAGAGTATCATATTCTATTATATCTAATTGGGACAAAGGTTTACCTCAAAACTCTTAAGAAATATTCACTAGGTGTTGAATATGAGATTGATATTTAACACTATACATGACCCTTAGAAATATGGTCATACAGAGAGGGCTTTTCAAACCCTGTAAGATTTGTTGAGAGTTTATTCTATTGATTTTAAAGGTTGATGGGGTGAACACCATACAATAATTGAATTTTCTTACCACAATAGCTTTCAATCAAGAAAACAAATGGATTTTTATGAATCCCACTATGGAAAGAAGTGTAGAACTCCAATATATAGGTATTAAGTTGTAGAAACAAAGCTATTGGGACCTAATCAAGCTCTGGAAATTTTTTATAAGTTTAGAGCCATTCATCATCACATAATGATATATTAGAGTCGATAGAAGAGGTATGCTGAAATTTATCAGCGAAAAATACATTTTGATGTTAGATATAAGTTATTACATTGAATATCTATTTTTAAGAAGGTTGTTATATTTTTACAGAAGTAGAATATGAGTCCTTGATATATTGGCCCCTATGAAATTTTTGATCGTATCAGGTTTCTTAATTATTTCTTTATTCTTCTAAAAAAATATCTATCAAGTTCATTATGCATTCCATATATTTCCCATGATCATTAAAATTTACTAAAATAAGTGGTTTTATCATTGTAAAATGATATTTTTTATATGGAATACCTGGGGGAGATTTTGGATTGATGAGAGAATGTATCGTGAAACAAGACCACTCACCTGGTCCTTATTTTGTGGTAAAACTATAAATTTGAGGACGTTACATAGGGAATCGAGGATGTGATGTGGTAGAAGTATCCCCCATTTTTTTTATTATATTAACATGATTTATATGGCCAAATTCTTCTTATGGGGGAAAAATGTAACACTCTGATATTTTAGAATATAAATTTATTTTATTTCAAAGTGTTAGATAACATGGTTTACACCTGAAAATAAACCTAAATGAACCATGATTAAAATATTATATTATATAAAACATAGAATTATATTTGTGGGTAAGAATATGACCAAAAAAATTATGAAATATATTAATAAAATATTTCTGAAATAATAATTTATTAATAAATACTAAGGAAAATGAGTACTCAATTTGAAATGTTAAGAATATTTTCATTTAATATTAATGTATATATTTTTAAATATATTTTATTTTTCTATAAATTATATAAAATAATAACTAAAAGGATTTTTTTATAAAACATTATTTTTTTTATGAATAATAATTGATACATTTTTCATCAATTTAATATAAATGTAGACAAAATTATTTGAAGGTAAAAGGAATATTTTTCAAAAAACTGTATTTAAGTGTGCGATGTATTTTTATATTAATAAATTAAAATAATATCTATTGATGGATGATTTTAATTTTGTGATAATTTATTTAACCAAAATATTTTATATTCATTTAATTTTTATTATTAGGAAATATATTATAGTGAATTAAATTTATGCTTGAAAAATAATTTTTTCTAAAATTTATTTTCATCACATTTTATGGTTATATCATTATTAATTTATACAAATTAATGAAATTAAATTTGATAAAATAGTTTCTATATTTGAAATAAATATGTCAAATTTTATTAAACAGATCAATTTTATTTTTGGTTCCAATAAATATTAATCAATGAAAAAAATCATTAATTCGGTAAATGTTAAAAGGGTTATCGAGGGGTTAAACTAAAGAGATAAGGGTTAAAATAACCTAAATTATTTTATAAATCCTATTTAATGAATTTATTTTTACCCTATATCATCCCAAAATAACAATTGATCCAATTTTGAAGCAATTTTCCATGAAAATGACAATATTTTATTTTAATGTTTAGAATAATTACTAGTGTGCCCCCATTTTCAATTATAAAAGTGAACCTCATATACTATATTATTAACACATTCTTGATCCAATTAGATTTTAAAAAACTTTAAAAAATATATTATAAACTTACATATAAAATTTATGGAAGTTATATTCTAATTATAATACCAACCCATGGGTCCCTAAGATGAGATCCAAGGGAGGTCTCTCAAAGAAGAGGCAATTATCTTCACTAAATCCTTCGAAGTTTATTTATTATTTTACCTCATGTTATTTAACCCTATTTACTTCGTTAAATTTGTGAAATTATCTAACTAAAATGATATTATGATAATATAATAACCATTATCAATTTATGATCCTTCCAAATTGAAATTAAAAATGTCGTTGTGCATACATATGAATTATCGTCTCTATAACCGATATATTTTATTTTTCATCACCACTTATAATGGATAGTTATATAGATATATTTAATGGTTATATATGTAACGCCCCGACCCTAGTTACCCAGAGTCGGTGCATTATTACATAACATTGGCATGATCACAAGAAAGATCAAATCTCGAAAGACCGATTGGTTTAGTATCCTTGGAAACACTAGATATATTTATAAGTTTTACATTACATCATAAAATGAAAAACTACTACAACAACATAATGTTTCCACAGTCCACACTATAATCCCCTCATAATATCCCTGCAGGTCATTCATAACTTACATCTTCACTTCCTGGGAAAAATAAAACATAGAAAAGGGGTGAGCTCAAATGCCCAGTAAGGATAACAATATAGCAGAACATTCAAAATAAGCATAAACATTTAAGACAATGCATTACTAAAACAAAAGCCTTTTAAACTTGAATTTCATCATAGTATGGAAAAAGTAAAATGAAATAATTCCATTTACTTGTTCACATGGATATTCTACTAATCGAATAATCACATACAAAAATCAATAACCACTTTCATAATGTTGGAATGCATAATGCCAGACTATCATAACCATATAGCCAAGGCCTCGTGCCAAGACTACAAATAAGATTTTGTCAAGGCCTTGTGCCAAGACACTAGTTTGTCTCATGAGACCTACCGATGCATCGAGGAGCTATAGCGGGCTCCACCCGTCACTTATTAAGTCCAATGCATTCCCATATGAAAAGGTTTAAACATAACATAAACATTCGTATTAAAACTAGCATACGAAATGTCAATAATTTCACCATAAACTATGAATGGTATAAAAATAGCACATCCATAGTCAAACATATCACAAAACTTTCAATACAATATAGATGTTTTGTATCATAATAAATCAACTTCAAATAATCTTAAAATCCATCAAAAGATGTTGACATAGATGAAATCAAAATTCTTTTTAAAGAAATATCTCCTTTTATTTTGAAATCATTTAAGATCCATATAAAATAAAACATTTTCTTTGAAAATATTCTTATAAGCTTGTAAGGAAAGCTTTGAAGATTTTATAACGGCGTAAAATAACCGCACCCGCCGTATAAGTTAAAAAAAACATTCTTACCTTAATTCTGTCGAAAAGGTTAAAAAGGACCTTGTTTTGAAAACGACCGAAAGATTACTTTATAAACCACTTATAAAAGTCAAAAAGGGTATAAATGACTTTAACTCATATTCTAGTAAATAGTAAAAATGTTTTGAAATGTATTTTTAAGAAACATGGATGTGGATGATAAAGAGATCCCAGTAGATTATTACGTATAAACAACCTTGGATAATGAAGAGGTTGTAAAGTAAACCCTTACCTTGTACTTTTCCTTGGTTGGAGTAGGTTAACCTCCTGTATAATGGTGAAATAGTTGTTATTAAATTATACAAGAATCATATATATTAATATGATATCATATATGATCTTTTAACATTGATTTGTTAATAATATCTTAGAATTATCGTCGTTTCGGGAGTTAACTTACTCATTTTCTTTTATATGATTTGTTACATAAGCCATGGTTGTTGTATCTTATTCATATCCAGAATGATATCCAGTCCTTAAACATCATTTTTAAATCATCAAATGATAATTATACTTTAATGGATACGATGGAGAATGAATCTCATCGCGTTCGTGGAGACGGTAGTCCGTACGTACGCACGAGCGACAATATCATTCTTTTGATATTAAAATAATATATAAATGGATGGTATATCATATATACAGAATCATTAACATGTTATATTTATTATTTACATGAGTTACACATCATTATTATACCCATCCCAATAATATTATATTGAATAACAATTACACCACGACGTGGAGACGGTAAGCCGTACGTACGCACGTATGGTGACATGTTATTCAAAGGGTGGATAGAATACGGAATATGATTGTACCATATTTATAATAACATCACAGTATATGTGAGATACTGGAGTTATTATTTTAGAATGGTAAGAACAAAGGAAGAAGAAGTGGAAGAAGAAATGAACTTGGAGAAGGGTGGTTAAATCATTACCTCTTCTTCGGGTTCTTCCTTTTGATTTGATCAAAAGGGCTCCTTAGGTTGGCTTTCTGATCAAACTAAGGCCTCTAGGTTGTATTGAGGGATGTTGGGAGAGTATTTGGGCAGATTGTGGCCGAACCAAAAGGCTTTGAAGGTGTGAAGAAATGAGAAGGAGGAGTGCCCTTTTATAAGAGGGGTGAGGGGCACCTTTGGAAAAGCTAGAAATATTAATTTATAATAAATTCATATTCGGTTTCTAATGGCTCCAAAGTTGATTATTCAAAGGTTAAGTTGGGGATAGGTCTAAAACCACTCAACCAATATAATTTAGACAGGTTTGGGTACTTATATTAACCTTATCTTTAAGTATTAACTCTAAGTTAATTAGTTTCACTTTTACAATGTCTCTTTGTATTTTTATATAATATGGTTAATAAACTTACTATATACATACAAGAGACCCCCAAGTGGTACATTAATGATGAACCTATCATGATATAAGTCTATTGGACGAACCTTAGATTTTTAGGAATTTAATATCAATTAATAATATAATATTTGTTTTAAGAACTCTTTTATGTCAATTTTGACACTATTCAATAGTTGATTTTTGTGAAACTCATAACAGATTGATTACTTCGAACAAAGTAAATTAAATCAATAATAATATATCATATTATCCTAGAAAATTAGTTTAATTCATTAAAAGTGTCATATTATATTTATTTGGGTATTTATAATATCAATTATTTTAATTTTTCACTATTATAGTAATTACTGCATCATCATTGTGTCATAAATAAAATAAATTATTTAATGTCTAAAAATTATAAATAAAATATCATTATGTAGGAAATCTTTTTATATTTCTAATGAATATTTATAATCTAAAATCCAACATATATAACCCTATGTAACAATTGTTTTTCTAAAAGATATATGCTTGTGTCATTTTTGTATTCATTTTAACTTAATTAAAATAAAGTGTCATTATCACTTACAAGTGGATCCATGGGGTCCCAAAATAGACTCAAAGATTCACATGGTCGACCATGTATCAACCAATAGGGTTAAGACACGTTTTAGGGTAATTTAGTATTATTATAATATAATTTTTTTAACCCTTATTTACCGGATTTACCCTTAACCATGGTAAATAAAATATTTACCGCAGTAATTATTCAAAATGTCTAAAAATAAAAGTTACCCATTTACACAATTTGAACATCATGATTCCAAATATGGAATCCATTTTCCTAAATTCAAAACACAGAAGTGGCAGAAATTAATTTAAAATTAATTCCTGCTGTCAAAACAAAAAGCGTGTTTTTAAGAGATAATAACTATCAAAAGATTGACACTTGTTTATGTCTGGTTTAATTGTGAAATTATGTCCAATGACAAACATTAAATTAAATGGTAAAAATATATCCTAAATATACTTTAAAACCACTCAAATTCGTAATTTATCACTATTAATTATTTTGATTAAAAAAGTTGTTTTTAATTAAAATTTAGTAATTTTCACTATTCATCAAAATATGAAAGTTATCCGAAATGTACCAAAATTTCACCTTAGGCTAAATTCGATATTCCGAATCCAAAAATGAAGTCCATTTTCAAATATAAAATATATATAATTTCAAAAAGTAGGTATTACTATTCATAACGGCTAGTTTGATTAGTTATGGTGTGTTAGAACTCGAGGTTGCGTACAACACACGCTATCGCATTATTCGAAGGGAAACGTACCGTGGAAGCTTGGGATGTTTCATTTTAAATTTTTGATGTCCCCATTTAGTCAAAAAGTTTAAAATATAGTATTTAAAAAGGGTTCACTATTAAAGTTGATAAAAGTGCAATACTGAAAATGAATTTGTTCTTGCATTATATCTAAGAAACTCATAATATGGATTCTAAAATTATAAGGATTATATAAACATTAAAATTTATCTAATACTATTCATAACCTCTTTTGAACGGCTTGTTTGGTAAGTCATGGTGTGCTTAAACTTGGTGTTTCATGTAGTGAAAGTTATTGAATTATTTTGAAGAACTAACACACTTATGAAATCTTGGGGTGTTACATTCTCCCCCCCTTCAATAAATTGCGTCCTCGCAATTTGAAATTGTTCTTCGAAAATAAAAGGTTGAAAATAGAAAATATATTTGTGGGAAAACCCACATCAGAAATTGGGTTACTAAAATTTAGTCTTAATATGTGGAAAAGAGAAATGAAAGGGTCACCACCAAATTATGATCTTGATTAGGATAACATTGGTGGCAATTAGAGACATTAAATTGGAGGAAAAACGTAAATATTTATAGGTAGTGATTGAGGTCATCAATCACAAACAAGTATAAAATTGAGGTCCTTAAACTCATTAATCTATGATGATTTAAAGTACCATCAGTTCAACAAAATATAGGGTATTGGGATAACACATTTTTGACGTTTCAAAATATCTTAGTTGAAATCCCACATCGAAAAATGAATTAACGAGGCCTCTATTTAAAATAAAGAGTGGAAAGTATGAAGATTACCGAAAATAACACATACTAGGGTTCCATGTAGGAAAATATGGATATGGAAGAGAAATCTAACCATCAATTATCTGATGGAGAGTGGTAGAGAACATGGCTATGAAAAGGCCAACAATCCCAAAGCCATGAATTAGTGATGATTTAAGGTACCATCTAGGAAAACATTTTTGTTCTAAGTTGTTTTTCTTAATGTTGAGGAATTTATTTATGAGATTGGCTAAGATCATAAGGAGATATAATTAGTTTATAATTAGAGTTTTATCCATTAATAAATTTCTACCACAAACTCATCTTTCACTCTAAAAGATAATAGAATGTAAAAAAAATTCTATTTACACTATTCGTATAGGGTCCCAAAATAAACGAATTTATAATTCATCTACATGATCTTTTAATAAAAACTTCATTATTTAATCCAAGACATCTCATGGTCCAGTGGTAGGTGATACACCCTTGTCGCCCTTCGGTTGCGGGTTCAAGTCTCGCAGCCTTGCCGGATGCGACGGGTTGCCGCCCGACCTCCGGGTTGTCCTTTTATGGCAATCCAAAATAGTCCAAACTAGAACTATCCAAAATACTTCTGTCCAAACTCACAGTCTAACATTTATAAGGAAGGTAAACATAATATTGATCCTTTTTACCCCGTAATAGTATATGAATACCATCATCATGTATTACCATATTCCTTATTGATTACATTCATTCTCCCTTATTCCATATAGAATGCTGGATATACTTCATTAATCCAAAAATGTTTTAAACCCAAAAAATGATGGAATATACAAATCATTAATCAGTTCCAAGGTAGTCAAGAATATCCAATATAATTTATCTAAAACAATCACATATTATTCCAAAATCACTACCTCAGTATCAGAACTATACTATGATTTATCATTCTCTCAACCATATATTTTCCAAAAAATTATCCTGCTATTGAGTCACTTTTCTTTGTTCCACACAATCTCAAGTCCTTAATGAAATAGTACTGCAGTACAATCCTTATATACTCCATAATTATTATAACAAGTACATTGTTGATACAACACTCAATTGACATAATCAACTTAAGAACTCTAATCATTCCTCTTCATCTGTGGTAGTATCATAACTTGATTATTATCCAATAACATCATTTGCGGCATAGTCTGATGGCTGGGACATAGGTTCGCGTAGTGTCCAAACTCCTTGAAAATGAAGCATTGTACATTTAAAACCATTTTCTTACCCTTGCAGTCACGTACTTTGTGCCCTTTTCCTCCACACTTATAACAAACTCCCATTCCTTTCAGGCAAGTTCCAGGGTGTTTCTTTCCACAGTTACCACATATTGGAAAATTCTTCTTTTCCCTTTTCCCTTTATCCATCTTTCTCTCTTCCATCCTTTTCTTCTCTTGATTCCCTTCAAAGCCATAGGACTCAGTAAACTCTTTACTTATCTTATCAACACATGATATTATTTCTTCATATGATGATAATACATGGGAGACTATTTCTCTTATAAATTCTAGCTTATGACCATGAAAGATATGATCCTTCCTTCTCTTTGGATCATGTGCATTTCCGGAGTTCTCATTCCTTCTACTGGGCGCCATTTCTAAACAATGGAATACACTAGATCAGTTTATGAATCAAAATACATAATCCCATACTTATAAAACACTTAACATAAATTGAACTATTTATGGATATAATCCATAATCATAAAAATGTTTTCTTTGAGGAAGTATATACTCATAATCCCTTCAAAATGATTTGTAAAGAAAATGAGAGTTATCCTAAGCATATCCCCCAGGAGTGTCGTAACCAAGAGTGCAGCAAGGCCCGTTGTCGTGCACCAGTTCCCGTTCGAGTCTAGCTCAAATCGGTGTTTTCGGGTTTTACCCCTAGGTACATCTGTGCCAGAGCCGCCTCTACCTGCTCGTTTCCAGACAGGGATGTATTGCTCGGAAAACTCACAAAATCTCTACAATACCAAAATTCTAGAAAGTTCTTCTATACTAATCCTCAAAGTTCGTCTTAGGTCTACGTGCTCTAATCAGAGTTTATCTAAATCTAGCTTCCAAGGTTTGTACTAAACTTCCTCTGATACCAACTGTAACGACCCGACCCTAGTTACCCAGAGTCGGTGCATTATTACATAACATTGGAATGATCACAAGAAAGATCAAATCTCGAAAGACCGATTGGTTTAGTAGCCTTGGAAACACTAGATATATTTATAAGTTTTACATTACATCATAAAATGAAAAACTACTACAACAACATAATGTTTCCACAGTCCACACTATAATCCCCTCATAATATCCCTGCAGGTCATTCATAACTTACATCTTCACTTCCTGGGAAAAATAAAACATAGAAAAGGGGTGAGCTCAAATGCCCAGTAAGGATAACAATATAGCGGAACATTCAAAATAAGCATAAACATTTAAGGCAATGCATTACTAAAACAAAAGCCTTTTAAACTTGAATTTCATCATAGTATGGAAAAAGTAAAATGAAATAATGCCATTTACTTGTTCACATGGATATTCTACTAATCGAATAATCACATACAAAAATCAATAACCACTTTCATAATGTTGGAATGCATAATGCCAGACTATCATAACCACATAGCCAAGGCCTCGTGCCAAGACTACAAATAAGATTTTGTCAAGGCCTTGTGCCAAGACACTAGTTTGTCTCATGAGACCTACCGATGCATCGAGGAGCTATAGCGGGCTCCACCCGTCACTTATTAAGTCCAATGCATTCCCATATGAAAAGGTTTAAACATAACATAAACATTCGTATTAAAACTAGCATACGAAATGTCAATAATTTCACCATAAACTATGAATGGTATAAAAATAGCACATCCATAGTCAAACATATCACAAAACCTTCAATACAATATAGAAGTTTTGTATCATAATAAATCAACTTCAAATAATCTTAAAATCCATCAAAGGATGTTGACATAGATGAAATCAAAATTCTTTTTAAAGAAATATCTCCTTTTATTTTGAAATCATTTAAGATCCATATAAAATAAAACATTTTCTTTGAAAATATTCTTATAAGCTTGTAAGGAAAGCTTTGAAGATTTTATAACGGCGTAAAATAACCGCACCCGCCGTATAAGTTAAAAAAAACATTCTTACCTTAATTCTGTCGAAAAGGTTAAAAAGGAACTTGTTTTGAAAACGACCGAAAGATTCCTTTATAAACCACTTATAAAAGTCAAAAAGGGTATAAATGACTTTAACTCATATTCTAGTAAATAGTGAAAATGTTTTGAAATGTATTTTTAAGAAACATGGATGTGGATGATAAAGAGATCCCAGTAGATTATTACGTACAAACAACCTTGGATAATGAAGAGGTTGTAAAGTAAACCCTTACCTTGTACTTTTCCTTGGTTGGGGTAGGTTAACCTCCTGTATAATGGTGAAATAGTTGTTATTAAATTATACAAGAATCATATATATTAATATGATATCATATATGATCTTTTAACATTGATTTGTTAATAATATCATAGAATTATCGTCGTTTCGGGAGTTAACTTACTCACATTCTTTTATCTGTTTTGTTACATAAGCCATGGTTGTTGTATCTTATTCATATCCAGAATGATATCCAGTCCTTAAACATCATTTTTAAATCATCAAATGATAATTATACTTGAATGGATACGATGGAGAATGAATCTCATCGCGTTCGTGGAGACGGTAGTCCGTACGTACGCACGAGCGACAATATCATTCTTTTGATATTAAAATAATATATAAATGGATGGTATATCATATATACAGAATCATTAACATGTTATATTTATTATTTACATGAGTTACACATCATTATTATACCCATCCCAATAATATTATATTGAATAACAATTACACCACGACGTGGAGACGGTAAGCCGTACGTACGCACATATGGTGACATGTTATTCAAAGGGTGGATAGAATACGGAATATGATTGTACCATATTTATAATAACATCACAGTATATGTGAGATACTGGAGTTATTATTTTAGAATGGTAAGAACAAAGGAAGAAGAAGTGGAAGAAGAAATGAACTTGGAGAAGGGTGGTTAAATCATTACCTCTTCTTCGGGTTCTTCCTTTTGATTTGATCAAAAGGGCTCCTTAGGTTGGCTTTCTGATCAAACTAAGGCCTCTAGGTTGTAGTGAGGGATGTTGGGAGAGTATTTGGGCAGAGTTTGGCCGAACCAAAAGGCTTTGAAGGTGTGAAGAAATGAGAAGGAGGAGTTCCCTTTTATAAGAGGGGTGAGGGGCACCTTTGGAAAAGCTAGAAATATTAATTTATAATAAATTCATATTCGGTTTCTAATGGCTCCAAAGTTGATTATTCAAAGGTTAAGGTGGGGATAGGTCGAAAACCACTCAACCAATAGAATTTAGACAGGGTTGGGTACTTATATTAACCTTATCTTTAAGTATTAACTCTAAGTTAATTAGTTTCACTTTTACAATGTCTCTTTGTATTTTTATATAATATGGTTAATAAACTTACTATATACATCCAAGAGACCACCATGTGGTACATTAATTATGAAAATATCATGATATAAGTCTCTTGGCCGAACCTTAGATTTTTAGGAATTTAATATCAATTAATAATATAATATTTGTTTTAAGAACTCTTTTATGTCAATTTTGACACTATTCAATAGTTGATTTTTGTGAAACTCATAACAGATTGATTACTTCAAACAAAGTCAATTAAATCAATCCTAATATATCATATTATCCTAGAAAATTAGTTTAATTCATTAAAAGTTTCATATTATATTTATTTGGGTATTTATAATATCAATTATTTTAATTTTTCACTATTATAGTAATTACTGCATCATCATTGTGTCATAAATAAAATAAATTATTTAATGTATAAAAATTATAAATAAAATATCATTATGTAGGAAATATTTTTATATTTCTAATGAATATTTATAATCTAAAATCCAACATATATAACCCTATGTAACAATTGTTTTTCTAAAAGATATATGCTTGTGTCATTTTTGTATTCATTTTAACTTAATTAAAATAAAGTGTCATTATCACTTACAAGTGGATCCATGGGGTCCCAAAATAGACCCAAATATTCCCATGGTCGACCATGTATCAACCAATAGGGTTAAGACACGTTTTAGGGTAATTTAGTGTTATTATAATATTATTTTTTTAACCCTTATTTACCGGATTTACCCTTAACCATGGTAAATAAAATATTTACCGCAGTAATTATTCAAAATGTCTAAAAATAAAAGTTACCCATTTACACAATTTGAACATCATGATTCCAAATATGGAATCCATTTTCCTAAATTCAAAACACAGAAGTGGCAGAAATTAATTTAAAATTAATTCCCGCTGTCAAAACAAAAAGCGTGTTTTTAAGAGATAATAACTATCAAAAGATTGACACTTGTTTATGTCTGGTTTAATTGTGAAATTATGTCCAATGACAAACATTAAATTAAATGGTAAAAATATATTCTAAATATACTTTATAACCACTCAAATTCGTAATTTATCACTATTAATTATTTTGATTAAAAAAGTTGTTTTTAATTAAAATTTAGTAATTTTCACTATTCATCAAAATATGAAAGTTATCCGAAATGTACCAAAATTTCACCTTAAGCTAAATTCGATATTCCAAATCCAAAAATGAAGTCCATTTTCAAATATAAAATATATATAATTTCAAAAAGTAGGTATTACTATTCATAACGGCTAGTTTGATTAGTTATGGTGTGTTAGAACTCGAGGTTGCGTACAACACACGCTATCGCATTATTCGAAGGGAAACGTACCGTGGAAGCTTGGGATGTTTCATTTTAAATTTTTGATGTCCCCATTTAGTCAAAAAGTTTAAAATATAGTATTTAAAAAGGGTTCACTATTAAAGTTGATAAAAGTGCAATACTGAAAATGAATTTGTTCTTGCATTATATCTAAGAAACTCATAATATGGATTCTAAAATTATAAGGATTATATAAACATTAAAATTTATCTAATACTATTCATAACCTCTTTTGAACGGCTTGTTTGGTAAGTCATGGTGTGCTTGAACTTGGTGTTTCATGTAGTGAAAGTTATTGAATTATTTTGAAGAACTAACACACTTATGAAATCTTGGGGTGTTACAATATATCATTTTTTGTAATTTTTATGATTTTATAATAATAATATATTATCTGTCTTTTGACCTTCCCATCTATTAGAAGACAATAACGTCGTTTGTGTGTATATATGGATGACCACATCTTTGAAGCGATTTAATTACTTTTTCAATTACACATTATATGGATGGAAAATAAGGATATATTTAATGAATATATACGACATATATGATATAATTATTATTCTATAAATTTTAACTATTGTTTATTTTTTTTTCTTTCCATGCATAGAAAATTGAACACATAACCCGTGCATATGTGTAGACTACTAACTCTATAAAATAATACAATTAATTTTTCATCACCACTTTATAAAAATGGTTATAAAATTCAATATAGTGGTTAAATATTATTATTATTATGTTATTAATATATAAAAACGACGAAACCATTACCCTGGATCAAGGATTGAAACCACCAAACCAAAAAATGCATGAAAAATGGAATAGTGGACTCCCAAAATAACGGTCTTAAGGGAGAATTATTTGCAATGGAGTAATTGAGAATTATAAATAAATAATATCTTTTAATATATTTATGATTTTGTTTATGGTATAAATATTATCATAAATCTAAATTTATGATACATGAGGTTAATAGAGTTTATGAATAATGTTAGGACTATTTGTAAGGGTTTCTCAGCTTACATTTATTTTTATGATAAATATTCCATATTTTCCACTTATTTATTTATTATGGTTTATATACTACATATTAATTAATTTTATGATTATTTTAATTAAAATTATAGGGATTTACAAATGATTCTAATGTTATCTATTTTACATGGATTTGATTCATATATTATGAAAGTTATATGTATTCTTCATCTCAATATTATTTTGTTGAGTAATGTTTCATGCTATGAACCTATTTTTTTATATAGTATATATAATTTACATTTGATATGTAATATCATGAATCTATTTATATTCCTGGTATTTAAAATTTAATTTGAATTTCTTTCTTTTAGTGGGTTATGATTTAAATATTAGAAAATCACTATGGGTTTATATTATAATCTCATTTCATTCTAGGATAGTCAATGTTAAATTTAATTTTGGGTAAATTATATTATACATATCCTTAAAACCCAATATATTTTATTCTCTTCTTTATATTCCTAAAATTTTCAAATATTAGTTCCATTTTCCTCACATTTGTAATCAAAATGACTGAAAAAATGTTTTTATGAAAGGATGAATTTATTTCATATTTGGTCGTTAAACATTTTCTTCCATGTATATGTTCTTGGAAATGTTTTAGGGAATGATTTATGTATAAAAAATATTTTAGTAATATTATTTTTAACACATTTTTATTTCTTTATAAATGATTAAAAGTAATATTTTCAAATGTTTATTTATAACTGACTTTTGAATTTTTACAAATGTGTGAAAAGAATGTTCTCATTAAACATATACAATATTATTTAATTTTACATTAATCAATAATTTTAATTGATTTTAAGATTAATTTAAATGTTTCCATGGTTATTTTTAAAGAAAATATTTTCCCCAATATTCTTGTAATTTTTACTTTTTAAAGTTATCAAAAGAAAAAGGATATTTTCCCCATTTTCAATGAAATGTTAAAATTATCTTTTAAAGGATTTTTTCATACATGTCAATATACATTACAGAATGTTATGATTTTATAAGGATATATTGTACTGATACCATCCTATTACTTTATTTGGATATATTATGATGATGGTGCCTTAATATTTTTTTATAAAACCCATTTATTTTAATAAGTTAATTAAATTATAATGAAATTTTTATGAAACCTGATTATTTTTCATGGATTATGATATGATAAATTGATGAATGTTTTTAAAATATCATAGAATAGTATTGAATATTTTACATTAAGTGATGGATGGGTCAAAAATTATATAGCACTCCAATGAATTGGGTAAATATTGATATCTCAATAGATAATATGGATTAGAATTGGTAGTCAACCCAGTTTTGTAAGGGAATCTATCCACTATTGTAGTCTTAGTATTGAGCCTTGAATTAGGAAACAATGGAATGGGGAGTAAACCAAATCTGCTACGAGGATCTTCCCGCAATGATATACTTGAATGTGATCATTGACTATGTAAATAATAGAATGGGGAGTGATACTAATAAACCATGTGGCTATATCCACTAAGATAGTCTTAACAATGATCTTTTAAAAAGGTATTTTTTTATAATTATATCTATACCAAAAATTTAGGTCTTATTTTTATGATATTTTCTCATGGATTATGATTGATTATTTATGATTTGATACTCTTTTGACTTATATCTTTTTTATGACAAGGGCTTATTATATGAATCTTGATTAAGGATATTTGAATAATTTGGTATGAATTCTATATGTTATGTTCATTATCTAAAACCATTATACTTATATTATACTTATATATGATCATTGATTAATATATCCCATGTTTACCCTTATTGATCATATAAGCTCACCATTTCTTATGTTTATATTTCTTGAGGTTATGAAGAATTATATTATATAAGATAAAACTAAAAGGGTATCATTTTTAGAAAATATTGAGAGAAATGTTCATGTATTATTATAGAATAAGGAAATCTAGGTATAATGGGTAAAATACCCATATGGTGATAAATACATGGGATTTGTTACGTAAAGGGTTTTTCCTAACTCTCTAACAATATATAAATAAAATGTCTTGGGTATGTATGTGACTCAAAGATGACTATTGATACTATAATTATGGTTTGTTAAAGTTGTATTACATCAGTTGGTATCCAGTCCAGTAAATAAAAAATGTTTTTAGCACTGGATCTGGTTTTATATATCACAATATATCTCATAACATACCCTTCTTATAAGATTAAATTTCAAGAAGAACAATCCAAAATTAACAATTGAATATCAAATTATCCAAACCCTTAACATGGGTATGGATTTTCTTTTCACATGATATTTACTTCATGAAATACAAAATCAAGCCTATTAAATTTTTTTAAGAACCATTTTCAACTATATTTTATTTTATATGATCTATTTATTATCATTTGGTATTCAATTATTAAATATTTTTCACTTATGATAGTTACTTATGGTGGTTCAGTAAATTTCCTTGAAACATCCATAGTATATTGACAATGGTAAAAATTTTATTTAAAGTAGACTGATAATATATATAATTATAGAGATGTGTGTATTTTATTATTCCATTTTCCAAAAAATTTATATAGTGACATAGGTTTTTCAAAATGGACTCAAATTAAAGAAGATGCCACGATATGTTCATTTAATGTGGTTAAGTTTACTATGACTGTTTATTATTAATATCACCTATAGATTGTACAATATTATGTTTACAAAATACTAATAATGTCATGAATATAATTTTTATACACTAAAATCATTTTTAAATTCAACTATGTTAGGAAATAGTGGAAAATAAAATACATCATTCTGTGAAGGTGGTAGTTCAGATATACACACATATGATGTTATCATTTCTCATAGAACATAAGGGAGGTAGAAAATAAAATAATTTATAATTTTAGAATCTTAAAAATCATATAAAATATATAATTTTTCATTAGATATCACTTTTTTACCATTCAAGTAAGTAGACCATGAGAAATAGAACCTGTCATTCATAGAGGCGGTAGTTCACACTTTACCATAACGACGTCTTCATTTTTCAAATAGTTTTAGAGGAAAAAAGAAAAAGGATATTACATTAGTAAAATAAAATTTAATCATATTAATAATACATATTTTATAATTCTTTCATGGTTATATTATTATTAAGAGGGTATAAAAATAAATGAATTAAGAGAGCTCACATGAGAACATTGCCTCTCCCTTTGGATGTTCTCCCACGGGTAACACCTTAAGGATCCTTAGACTGGTCTTTTGGAAATACCATGGTTTATAAGTCATGGGGATAGAGTTTAGTAGAGAATAGGGTAGAGCTTTTGTTGAGATAAGTATTTATAATGAGTTGAGAAATAGGGTAGAAGTGAGCTCCATTTATAGGTGAGAGAAATAATTTTTTTTGAAAATATAACCTTTTAATATAAAAAAGCTTTGGTTTCACTTGAAATATAGTTCCAAAGTGGACAATAATGGAGTGTGGGATGAGTTAAGTCTGATAATCCCTAAACCATTCATTTTCAAAAATGTTATTAACATGTTTTATGTCTTTCACACTTATATATTTTTACTTTTACGATTTTTGGTTTTTACCATTGTAATTAATTACCCAAGTAATTTACATTTAATGATTAAAAATAAAATCGGAACTATTAAACAATTTGAGCCAAATTATTTCAAATAATAAATATATTTTCTTAAATAAAATTATATTTTTCAAGAAAAATTAATTTTAACATTAGCACAATTAACATGTAAAAACCATTTTTTAGAAAAAGTATATTATTAAACATAAATGTTATTTTTACAAAACAATTATGACTTTTTATATTAAGGAAATTAGTAGGTTTAATATTAACCAAATTCGAGTTACGTGACTTTAGAATAATTGAAAAAAATAATTTCACCTAGACAAAACATAATAAAAAAACAAAGACTAAAAATAATTTTTATTAGAAAAATATTGTTTATTATTTAAAATATTAAACATTAGTTTTATAAATTAAACATAGTATTTTTTAATGAATAATTTCACTCCATATATTAATTTTTTATTATGAAAAATGTTTTATAATATTATTAAATAACACTTACTTCTAAATAAAGTCATAAATGCTATAGTTTGAGTCAAAGCATTATTTTTCATTATTCAGTTAAACTTGAAATAATTTCAGAAAAATATAAAAAAATTATTCCAAGATAATAAAGAATTGGTGATATAAATATTGAAATTAATTTTATAAAATTAAAATTCAAAAATTCAAAAAATTATTTTTTATATGAAAATAAAAATTTAAAAAAAAAGTCGACTTATTGAAAAATAACGTTTTTAAGATTTTGTAATAGTATTTCATATTATTTTATAATTTAAATAATGTTAATGTATTATGTTAGATAAAAAAGTATTTCAAATGTGGTCTATTTAATTTATAATATATTACTTTTATCTACGATTAAAATTAACTATTTGTATTCTAAAAATTTAATTTGACTAATCAATTGTTATTAATATATTTCTTTGAATTTTATGAATACAGAATATCATACTTTGATAATAATAAGTCACGTATAAATATATTTATATATATATATTTAATATTTATACAATTATATTTTTTATTTAATTATTTATTATTGATGATTTATATTATTTTAAATATAAAATAAATATTATATAACATCTGTATACCTATTGTATACATGTATATCCAATGACCATATTTCTAACAATCGTAACTCCTATGACCATATTTATAATGGTCATATTTTATTCCTATATATATATATCCTATGATCATTTATCCCTTTAATTCACTTCTTTCTCAACTTGCTTATAATAGTTTCTGTGCTTAGCCATATTTCCATAGTTGTGATCCAAGTTATGATTGACATGTCCAACCATGAGGATAAAGATTTTATATTTGCTGTATTTTTATATGATTTCACATTTATGTTGTGACGACCCGAATCCGGAGCCACTCAACTGGTGCCCGTACCCGGTTCGCCACATGACCTCAAGAGCATTCCCCCGAATGCCAGAGGCTGCCGACTAGCAGCGAGGGCCTTGGGTAAGGTAGTTGGGGGAACTATGCGCTCATAGGTTATAAAAAAAAAGAAGGAAACATTTTATAACAGTGGAAGCAGTGACAACATTCTCATCAGAATTTAACAGCGGAAGAATTTATAAAATAATAAATAAATGGAGCGGAAGATATGATGCATGGCATGTTATAAGTCTAATTAAATATCCAAACCAAAAAAAAGTTGGAAGAAATATTGTAACAATGAAAAGGAAAAAAACAAATCATCCAAAAGTCTCCTCAGCATCGCAAGCCATAGCTTGGTCTCATGATCACCACCTCCACAACAAGTCAGGTACCTGAAGAAAAAGGGCGCTTTCCCTTATCTATACCTGCAACAATATAATTTGTTTGGGACCAAAAGCATGACCCAAACAGGGTGTGAGACAAGGTCCCAGTAGGCAACTACCCAAAGATCGGTGCCTAATAGTCAGTGAATACATGGAAGTAAAATACAGGAAGCAGTAAAAAATAAATCACATAGAAGCTACAATCCAGTGTCTAGCATGCAAAGCACACAAGTAATAGCCAAATCATCAAGTAGAACAAATGGTAACCTCTGGGTAGTTCTAACAGTCTAACCCCTAAGGTTCAACCTACAAGTACTAGAAACCCTTTGGGAAGCGCACACAGTCTCCCCCCTCTGGTTTAGCTAAAGAATAGACTCTCTGAGAAAGCACTCACCATCAATTCCCCCTATAGTCTCGTATCGTGCTAAAGGCTCTCTGGGGAAGCAATCAATGTCTCATTCCCCCTGTGGCCCACGTCGATGAACTACAGACTCTATGAGGAAGCACTCATCGTCAATTCCCCCTGTGGTCTTGCATCGTATTAAATGAAACTCTGGAGAAGCCCTTACATCCATTCGTCCTATGGTCTACTACACTAGGTTCTCACAGTCCTGTGTGGAAATAAACATGCATAGTGTGCATGTATCGTCCAAGTAAACCTCAAAAACTACTTCAATATCATTCTAAGGCTCAACAGCATAATAAATCAATAGTTCCACTATCTTAAAACTAGGCATGGAAACTGAAAAAACACTTAATTAGCAAAACATGCAAGGCAAAGCACAAGGACACAATATAAATTATCCAAATTTACAAGCAATGATCTCTACTCAAGAAATCAAGAAAGCAGACAATAACAAGGGTAAAATAGTAAACACACAATTCCCCGTTCAAGGGAATTACTGGAATTGCACAAAAATACTCAAAGAAGTTTTACAGAAAGGCACAAACAACCTACCTCGAGGTGAGAAGGACGATATACTCAGATTTTGGCTTTCAGTTTTCCCTTGGGGTGGACCCAGGTTAACACACCTTTCTTTATCGGTCACGCAGTCACACGTGCACAACTTTTTTGTGCGTATGTATACATATATATATATATATATGTATATATATATATATACCTATACACATAAAAGTGATGCGTATATATAACCTTCAACATAAACAATAATATATTGCTAAAAGTAATAACTCAGGTAAACTGAATCTGGACCAGATAAAGGCCGCAAGGGTTCATAGACTCAAATTCATATTTAAATTGGTGCAAGATATACAACAATTATGTATATATATTCTAACCCAAACTTTGGTGATAAACGTAGTCATGCTCACCCGCGGTTGTCGGAGCGTGGCCCAATGGTCCCGACACACTTCCCACACAACCTCAAAAAAATTGGTTGAGCCAAGATTTCTATCTCAAAGTAGTAGTTTGCACACACACTCTTTGGCACAAGCGCGCATGGACTCAAAGTCTGACGCGCAACCTAAAAACAGTAGTCACACCCAAATATTAGTGCAGAAAAAACCATCTCACTTAAAAACAATCATCGAGAACTCATATAAATTAATCATCCTTTAAATTAAGCAGTGAAAACAAAAAATGCGGGTTTTAGAAACTCACCCGAAACAATGGCGGCATGGAAAAATAAACTCATACTGCCTCACCTTCGGCAGCGGTCACCGGAACACAGACTAAAAGGTCCCGATAAAACAGCACACTCCCTAAAACAAGGAGAGTGCTACAACTGGGTTAAACCCAAACTGCGTGTTTCGGTCGAATCCCAATCAGACGCCGAAAATGAAACAAATCACCAGAGTAATGTAGGATGACATATCCAAGAGCCATAACTCAAAGAATCAGAGCTAAACCAAGGAGAAACTAGGATAAATCCTCCACCGAAGGGAGGAGGTCACACATTACAGGGAGGGTGCTCCGGGTCTCACGCGGTGCACAGGTGGTTCGTTGGGGGAATCCACGCCTCCTGCGGAGAAGGTGGAGGAAATAGGCGCTGCATGGGGGAATCCAAAGGGAGGTCTGGCCGCTGCATGCCTAGGGTTACAGGAGACCGCATCACGCCATGGAGGTCCGGCCTCTAGCTGGTGCGCGTTGTGCGGAGAGGGACAACAGCAAAAAGCTGCATGGGAGAGCAGGCCGCCGCCATGGAAGGATAGAGTCGTCGTCGCGTTGTAGCAGTGGAACCCGTGGGAGGAGGCGGTCCAGTTGTGGGAGGGGCCCTGCGTGATGAAAGAAGAAAAAGGGCAGCGGGGAGTCACTCCCCCCTTGCCCAGCGCCTCTAAAAAATATATATATATTCTCTTTTTTCTCTCTCATATATATATATATATTACAACTAATCTATAATCACACACACACACACACATATATATATATATATATATATATATATATATTACACTCTATATATATATATATAGGCCATCATTAAGGTTATATTTATAATAACATTCACAATAATATAATAATAATAATAATAATAATAATAGTCCATAATATTTATTATTAGGCTTAATTACACTTAAATACTTAAATGGATTCTTCACCCATCTATCTAATTAATTAAGTCAACCATAAACCTTATTTAATTGCCCAATTATTATTATTATCTAGAATAATAATAATAATGATGAAAACTAATAATTATAACTAAAAATTTAATTAAACCCTCTCGTTTAATTAAACGCTTCATCGCGAAGCCGCCGTAATTAATATAACGCGTTATTAAAATAACGCGCCTTTAATAAATTGAAAATCTTCCTTTAAATCTTTCCCAATTAATCCATCATTATTATTATCCAAATTAATAATAATCACCACCAATAATTATATTTAAATTTCTCATATAATCATATGCCATTTTTTTAATTAAATCCATCATTGCGAACTTGATTCAATAATTCGTTATTAAAAGTAATGCTTCTTTATATAAAATTCAATGTTAAGTAAAATCCGCTAACACTTGATTTTAAAATGACATTTTTGTCAAACTACGACGTCACATTTAATGGCGTGTGACCGACACTTAAATAAACGCATCTGCATAATATTTAATAACAATAATCTTCCAAAATTATTATTATTAAAACATCTACATTTAATCTCATTTGACCATCATTTTATTAAACACATTTTCACAACATTTAATAATAATAAAAATATCCAACTATTTTTATTATTAAAACGTCCATTAATTCAAATTAATTAGATAACATGTTTTGACAATCTGTCAACTGAGTGACTTGACCCGGATGGTCTAACCGCTCATGCGCAGCCCGATGTCACCTCTTGAACTGGTTCCCACACTCGGAACCTCATTCCGAAGCGCGGTTTTAAAACTGACCCACCGATAAATGAAAATTAAAAAAACTCATATTTTATCAGGTCAAAGAACGCGAGTTCTTACAAACTACCCACCATAAAAACTTCTCATCCCTAAGAAGCCTTCGAGAACCAACGAAAACATTACCCGACCTACAAGGGTTGTAAAGTTCCGTTCAACAAGATCGCATTGCATTCCCAATGCCCAATGCATCCTTAAGAATTTCCTAAGAAAATCACACTTGAGCTTTTAAACCCGATCCAACACTCACTTTAAAACTCAAACACCAAAACGAAGCTTTACATCTGAGGCCATTACATGGACCTCATCAATGAAAATGGTAAATCTCAATCAACCAACATAAAGAGGGTACACATGCTTCCTCGGAAGACATCACTGACCGAAAACCCGCACTCATCATTTAACTGACGACATGTCTTTAAAACCATTAGTTTAGCAACTGTGCGTACACCAAAGTCCTGACCTAATCTTCATTGACGTTTCTGAAGTCTAACCTTCACAAGGTTATTGAAAACAACCATGCCTTAGCATGAATAAGGTCAAGGTTTAAAAAAATCACATATCCCTTGAACAACTACGAAGTATATCGCAAGACAAGCCTATAGCTTTAAAACTTTAGCGTGGCGTATAACCGACGCTATCCTAGTGCCTCTAGAATGAGTTCAAGATGGGGGAAATGCTCATCACATTCGAGAGAGTGCACTAAAAGGAAACCAAGATCATAAAGAAGATCAGTCAAGCTTACTAAGTAAGCATCGACACATTTATGGAAACAAAAGCAACACTACCCACCTTAAGATTTTCCATGTCGTCGCAAAAAGCTATCAGCCGCTAACCAGCGTACTATATGAGAATATCTTAACCCATGTGTGATGTTCCAAGACCCTCGATCTCCACGTGAACATATTACATGGAAGATGATAAATACACCAGTCGGCGTGTCAAAATACCCGAGTAAAAAGTTATCCCAAGCAGTGGGATGCAACTTATTCCTTAATGCACAGGTCACTCTACCACGGAGGAAACCCGAAATCGTACTCAACAGCACAAGAAGGTTTACATCAGGGTTGTGTCACGTCACATGATGATTTTCCCGGAAGACTTCATAACAATTCATCCCTTTAAAAAGAAGCAAGGGGTTCAATAACCACCTATCCAAACGAGGATGTATTTATAAACTAAAAAGGTCCTACTAGGAAGAACATCACGAAAGGAATCAACCATAAAAGTTCACAACCAAAACAAGGAATATCAGGCTCTAATGGTGCTATATACCATGGGCTAGCCCCTTATAAAGCCCACGCATTTACTCTATCTCTTGGTCACGCAAAGCAATTTAAATACTAGGCTCAATATCCATTTTTAGTTTAACCATTTAAATTTAATTCATTTCAACCCTTAAACATTTGAAAGAATTCTAAAAACACAAAAGTATTGTTCACAACAAGTTCACTTGGTTTTCAATCAACACCCATGGTAAAAAAAGAATGTTAGAACAAACTTCCTCTTAACATTTAATCATTCAATGTTATTCAAACATTAGCAAGAAATTTAACATCTAAATTCCTTTTACTGAAAAGGCGGCCTCCGAGGGTCCCATTCATTTAATTTGGGTTCTTCAAAAAAAAAAGAAACACTAATATACATCATTTAAATAAAATAAAAATACATAGTTTTATACTTATAACAATTTTAAAACACACATAGTTATAAAAGCCTTAGTCACATGGGTGGCCACATACCAATTTATAAGGCACTCACACACCTTACCACTGACATTTGGCTCCCATTCAAGATCAATTCACTTTATGATTCACATTAGAAACCTTTTTCATAAGTTCGAATACATGGGTTACCCATTTTCCCAGTTATAAGGTGCCCATACACCTTACAACTAAAAAACCTAGTTCTGTCGTATTCGCAACCAATAACATTTATCCATAATAACCTATCATTTATCAGCAAGCTACAATGTCACCTAAAATAAATATCACAACACAACATGTTTAAATCACCAAAACATGTTATAACATAAAATCATGGCATATAACAAGATAGGAAACATGGAATTTTATCACACAATCATGTTAATTGTATCACCGAAACATGCTATATAATAAAGTCATACTAAATAAATGAAAGACATGTCACATATTCAAGGCACACAATCAATATTAGCAGGAAATTTACTAATGCAACTACATGGCATGGAACATATGAATGCATATGAATCTCTAAGTGCATAATATGATGCATGTAATGGAATTTTTCTTGACAAAATAGGCCAAGGAAAATTTTCATAAAACATTTCATAATCAATAAGCAGCGGAAAGTACAACAATCACCCAAGGTGAAATCATATCAATTGTAACAAAAACTAGTATGAATATCAATCCCAACCCTGGTCACTTGGTCATTTACTGTACATGGGGTGATCAGCCCCAAACACGACTATTAACCCAAGCACCGACACATTCTAAGTCTACTGTCTACAAAGACCGAAACAATAAGACAAAAGGAAAAGAAAGAATAACCTCATTTGATACGACTTTGTAATGACCCGAATCCAGATCCACTCAACTAGTGCCCGTAACCAGTTCGCCACATGACCTCAAGCACATTCCCCCGAACGCCAGAGGCTGCCGAATAGAAGTGAGGGCCTTGGGTAAGGTAGTTGGGTGAACTATGCCCTCAGAGGTTATAAAAAAAATAAGGAAACAATATATAACAGTGGAAGCAGTAACAACATTCTCATCAGAATTTAACAACGGGAGACTTTATAAAATAATAAATAATTGGAGCTGAAGATATGATGCATGGAATGTTATAAGTCTAATAAAATAGTGAAACCAAACAACAGGCTGGAAGAAATACAATAACAATGAAAAGAAAAAATAACAAAGCAGCCAAAAGTATCTTCAGCATCGCAAGCCATAGCTTGGTCCCATGCTCACCAGCTCTACAACAAGTCAGGTACCTGAAGAAAAAGGGCGCGTGTCCTTATCTATACATGCAA
Source organism: Viscum album (assembly GCA_963277665.1). NCBI lineage: Eukaryota > Viridiplantae > Streptophyta > Magnoliopsida > Santalales > Viscaceae > Viscum > Viscum album. Next base: position 655,099,751 of record OY728159.1, read on the forward strand.
CAATATAATCTGTTTGGGCCCAAATGGATGACCCAAACAGGGTGTGAGACAAGGTCCCAGTAGGAAACCACCCAAAGATCGATGCCTAATAGTCAGTGAATACATGGCAGTAAAATACAAGAAGCAGTAAACATGAAATCACACAGAAGCTATAATCCAGTGTCTAGCATGCAAAGCACACAAGTAACAGCCAAATCATCAAGTAGAAGAAAAGGTAACCTCTGGGTAGTTCTCACAGTCTAACCCATAAGGTTCAACCTACAAGTACTAGGAACCCTTTGGGAAGCACACACAGTCTCACCCCTCTCGTTTAGCTTAAAAATAGACTCTCTGAGGAAGCACTCACCGTCAATTCCCTCTATAGTCTCGTATCATGCTAAAGGATCTCTGGGGAAGCACTCAACGTCTCATTCCCGCTGTGGCCCGCGTCAAGGAACTACAGACTCTCTGAGGAAGAACTCATAATCAATTCCCCGTGTGGTCTCTCATCATATTAAAAGACACTCTGGAGAATCCCTTACATCCATTCTCCCTATGGTCTACTATACTAGGTTCTCACAGTCCTGTGTGGAAATAAACATGCATAGCGTGCGTGTATCATCCAAGAAAACCTCAAGAACTACTTAACTATCATTCTAAGGCTCAACAACATAATAAAGAAATAGTTCCACTATCCTACAACTAGGCATGGAAACTGGAAAAATGCCTAATAAGAAAAACATGCAAGGAAAAGCACAAGGACACAATATAAATTATCCACACTTACAAGCAATGATCTCTACTCAAGAAATCAAGAAAGCATCCAATAACAAGGGTAAAATTGGAAACAGACAATTCCCTGTTCAAGGGAATTGATGGAATTGCACAAAAATACTCAAAGAATTTCTACAGAAGGCCACTAACCACCTACCTCGAGGTGAGAAGGATGATATACTCGGATGTTGGCTTTCAGTTTTCCCTCAGAGTGGACCCAGGTTAACACGCCTTGCTTTATCGGTCACGCAGTCGCACGTGCGCGACTTTGATGTGCGTATATATACATATATATATATATATATACGCATATATATATACCTATACACATAAAAGTGATGCGTATATATGACCTGCAACGTAAACAGTAATATATTACTAAAATTAACAACTCTGGTATACTGACTCTGGACCAGATAAAGGCCACAAGGGTTTGCAGACTCAAATTCATATTTAAATAGGTGCAAGATATACAACAATTACGTATATATATTCTTACCCAAACGTCTTTGATAAATGTAGTCGCGCTCACCCGCGGTTGTAGGAGTGTGGACCAACGGTTCCGACACGCTGCCCACACAACCTCAAAAAAATTGGCCGAGCCAAGATTTCTAACTCAAAGAAGTATTTCACGCAAACGCGCTTCGGCACAAGCGCGCACGCACTCAGAGTCTGACGCGCAACCGAAAAACAGTAATCACACCGAAATATTAGTGCGGAAAAAACCATCGCACTTCAAAACAATCATCAAGAACTCAGATAAATTAATCAGCCTTTAAATTAATCACTGCAAACCAAAAATGCAGGATTCAGAAACTCACCTGAAACAACGGTGGCAGGGCAAAATCAACTCGAACCGCCTCGACTTCAGCGACGGTCACCAAAACATGGACCAATGGGTCCCGATAAAAAACCGTACACCCTAAAACAAGGAGAGCACAACAACCAGGTTAAACCCAAACCGCTAGTTTCGGTCGAATCCCAATCGGACGCCGAAAACGAAACAAATCTCCAGAACGATGTAGGATGACGTATCCGAGAGCCATACCTCGAATAATTGAAGCTAAAACAAGGAAAAACCAGGATAAACCCTCCACCGAAGGGAGGAGGTCATGCATTGTAGTGAGGGTGCACCGGGTCTCGCGCGGTGCACAGGAGGATCGCCGGGGGAGGCCATGCCTCGTGTGGAGAAGGCGGAGGAAGAAGGCGCTGCAGGGGGAATCCAAAGGGAGGTCCAACCACTGCACACCTAGGGTTATAGGAGACCGTGTCACACCATAGAGGTCCGACCTGTAGCTGGTGCGCGCTGTGCAGAGAGGGACAACATGAAAGAGCTGCGCGGGAGAGCATGCCACCGCCATAGAAGGAGAGAGCCGCCGACGTGCTACAGCAGGGGAACCTGCAGGAGGAGGAGGTCCGGTCATGGGAGGGGCCCTTTGTGATTGAAGAAGAAAATGGGTAGGGGAGAGTCACGCCTCCCTTGCCCAGCGCCTCTAAAAAAAATTATATTCTCTATTTTTTCCCTCTCATATATATATATATTACAACTAATCTATAAACACACACATATATATATATATATATTACACTCTATGCATATATATATATAGGCCATCATTAATGTTATATTTATAATAACATTCACAAGAATATAATAATAATAATAATAATAGTCAAAAATATTTATTATTAGGATTAATTACACTTAAATCCTTAAATGGATTTTTCACCCATCTATCTAATTAATTAAGTCAACCATAACACTTATTTAATTACACAATTATTATTATTATCTAGACTAATAATAATAATGATCAAAACTAATAATTATAACTAAAAATTTAATTAAACGCTCTCATTTAATTAAACGATTCATTGTGAAGCCTCCATAATTAATATAACGCGTTATTAAAATAACGCGCCTTTAATAAATTGAAAATCTTCCTTTAAATCCAACCCAATTAATACATCATTATTATTATCCAAATTAATAAGAATAACCACCAATAGTTATATTTAAATTTATCATATAATCATATGCTCTTTATTTAATTAAATCCATCATTGTGAACATGACACAATAAGGCGTTATTAAAAGAAAGTCTTATTTAAATAAAATTCAATGTTAATTAAAATCCACTAACACTTGATTTTAAATTGACGTTCTTTGTCAAACTATGACGTCACATTTAATGGTGTGTGACCGCCACTTAAATAAATGCGTCTGCATAATATTTAATAATAATAATCTTCCAAAATTATTATTATTAAAACATCCACATTTAATCTCGTCTGACCATCATTTTTTAAACACGTTTTCACAACATTTAATAATAATAGTAATCTCCCACTATTGTTATTATTAAAACATCCATTAAATCAAATTAATTAGATAACACGTTTTGACAATCGGTCAACTACGTGACTTGACCCGCATGGTCTAACCACTGATGCGCATCCTGATGTCACCGCTTGAACTGGTTCCTGCACTCAGAACCTCATTCCAAAGAGCGGTTTTAAAACTGACCCACAGATAAAAGAAAATTTAAAAAAACTCCTATTTTATCCGGTCTAAAAACACGGGTTCTTACATATGCCACTGGTAAATTTATTATTGTTAATTATTACTACATCCTCCCAATGTATTGATTTTTATTATATGTTGAAATGTTTTACCTCATTAAAATGTATCATGGTTTGTTTTATTCCAGTTTTGTGTAAAAAATTATATATAGTATTTTTTAAAGGAAAAAAAATATTGAAATCTTGAGGAATTACATTCTCCCCCCTTAAATAAATTTCATCCTCACAATTTTAATTAATAATCACTAATGAAATAGTTAAGGGTTTCCATAAGATAAGAATTACTAAGTATTTGATTTCTAATGTGGTATCATCCTTAATAACTTGTGTAATTAAAGGAAAATCATATACTCATTAATAATAGACAAATCATAATATTGAATTTATAACTACCAATTAATTCTAAACACTCTTCATGGATAGGTGTTAATATATATATATAATAGAACTAATTTTCCTAGATATTTTATTATCATACTTCAAATGATATATGATCATAATTTGTAATGAGATATGAATTTTTATTACCATATTTAACTAATTAATATAGATTGTATGGGGAGATAACACATTTCCAAAGTCATATAAAATTTATATCAAGGAAGGATAATAAGTCTTACATGAATCATAATTACAAAATCCATGAAGAATGTTCACATACCTTATATATAATGAAGATACCATCAAGTTTTTTTTATTTATAATTCATAAGAAATAAGACATCCACAAATTTAGAGTGAATAATAAATGTACCCAACCCCACATGCATAGTATTTTTTATGCCTTTTCTTGTTTCCATGGTCAAGGAAGTTGTGGGTGTAAATTTTCATTTTAATCCATCAGATTAATGCACTAGTTTACATTGTTCCCAAATTCTACACATCTAAAAATGAATTTCTAATAGATCCTTAGAAAGAAAATTGGGTTTATCAATCATGTTAACTAAAATATTCCTTTTTTTAATGGGTATATTTATGCTCGAGAACCACCTTTTCCATAGATAAAACATCTTAAAGTTCCTTTGAGACATTCCCTTGGGTTATACTTCCTATATTTTTGACACATAGAAAATTGAACCTTCTTTCCTTTACCATCTTTATCACTAGGACTTCCATAAGAGTCCATCTTTCTATTATTTTTTGTGTTTATAAAATCAACTAATTTCCAATTTTTAATCATAATTCATGATATATGATTGGGTATAACCAAAAAATTCTTCACTCTAGATCTTATACTGTTAGGTTTCTCATTGGGACAACCCTCATATTGTCTACATCATCCATTGTTAACTTGGATCATTTTGGTTTTATCAATACGAAAACAAAAATGGGTTAATATGAGTGATCAATAATTAACACCATAATATAAATTTTATAAGTTAATTATATAAAAAATTTAACCTCAAAATCGATTACTCTTCAACATAATCACATTAGCTATTAGTTCAACCAAAATTGCTCTTAATTCAATATAGGTTTCTTTAGGATGGGTTCTATAATATTGCTTGATCTAATTCTATAACATAATATATCTTTCATAATGGATCATAAAGAGAATATGATTGACCAAGTCATATACCATGGTAATTTCTAGCCTTGTGTGCAGTCTTAGACCCACTCCTCATGCATCGAGTGAAGATTGAGTTAATACTAAACCACCCCTTTTAGGTGATCGCCCCTAGGTGAATCTATGTCACAATAACATCCACATGAATGTATCTAGATAAGTACGTAATTTCCAAGAAATACACTTACTTAACCTTGACCATAATTTGAGGTTGTTATCCTATACTTAGACTTATCCCTTAGGAATATCCCTAGGGTTTTGACAAAAGTTCTCTTATCTCAATCTAAAAAAATAAGGAAAATAATCCCCAAAAATAACTAAACTCAGATATGATACTAAATGAGGATACCTAGACCCAAAATCCTTGGCCTAGTGAAAAAATATCATTTTTTATCACCAACTTTGACACCAGGTGTTATGATCTAAGTTGTAACATCCCCCATTCTATAGTAAATAAACCACCATCTTGGTTTTAATTTGAAGCACCTATGAATTGAAATTAAATAAAATTTAATTTAATTTTTAATCTTATGCATGGTATATGATTTTTTAAGGATAATTTCCTCTTTTCATGAGTTTCATAAGGGTAAGGGTGAATTTCCTTCATTTACGTAAAGGTAAGTCCCCTGTGTATTCATCGAGTAGGGTATAATTGGTGTTGTGTAAGGGTAGATGGGATTTTATATGAACTTTTTAAAGGTAATATTATCACTATGTAAGGGTATACAAATGTTTATTATGGTTTATTAATGGTATATAGACACTATTTAAAGGTATTTTATTTCATAAGGGTCACACATAAGGGTACCAGAACACATAAAGGTCTTTTGTAAAGGTAACCTAACTCTCATGTAAGGGTAAGTGAGAGACACGTAAGAGTCAAATCATAGATACTTCTATTTTATAAGGGTAATGAACTATTTTAAAAAAAGATTCATAAGGGTAACTTTACCCTCAAACAACACATAGGATTTGTTTAAGTGTAAAACCATGTTATCGTTAGACAATGATATTTTTGTGGAAAAAACAAATAAAAATTACATTTTCAATTTCTTCTTCTTATACTCACCCAAAACACCTTTTCAGCATTTTTAAATACTAAAATTCATGGTAATCAATTTTTATCTAATTTTAAATGTTTTACCTTATATTTTAATGCTTTTAAAACCCTTCATATTCAATATTCGAGTGAAATATAAAATAAAATTGTTTATTTAATCCAATGATTTTATTGATTGGAACACCCAGTCTTATTTTAATAATACAAACACATCATCTATATTTATAAATACCCAACAAAATGTGGCCATCAATTTTTAGTTCCCTATTGGGGGATTCTTAGGCATCCATTTTCTGGGTAATTAATGCGAGTGGGTTAGGGGTGGTTTTTATCAGTTCAATAGATGAGCACCTCCTCCAATTGTTTCTATTGATTTCTTATTAAGTAATCTATAGTTTTTTCTTCTAAATTAAGTGTTTTGATGTTGTTACTTCATTTTATATTTCATTATTTATGTAAAATTCATGGAAATGTGTTTCAAAAATTTTAACACGTGTTCTGTGTATATTTAGAACAAAATTCCTCATGAATTCTTCTTAATCTCCTTCTCATTGAATTGAACACGTCATGTTTATAATTAATCTAATACTGATTTTATTTATTATAATAAAGACTTGATTCCACCATTTTGTAAATTTATAAAGTAAATTTTTGTCTTTATAACATTTTTCATGATCTTTCAAAGAGTTCTTTGATGAAAGAAAGTGATTTCATCAAGTTTTTTTAACAAAAATTCCATGATTTAAATAAAAATTGTTTATTTTTTGGAAATTGTTACACATAGTTTTTGAATACATTTATTTGTGAAATAAAAATGTAACCCTCTTGAATGATTATTATTCATTCTATTAAAATGGGCATCATTGTGGGATTTTAAATGAGTGATTTTTATGTATGGAAAAAAGATTTAGACCAATATTTTGGAATGACTTCAAGACTTTTTAAATTATAAAATTCATTTGAATTCCTTAGGTTTATTTAAAAAATAAATTTTTTATTTATAGGCTTATTTTAGATTTTTTTGATTATTTGTGAAAGGATTCAGGTACAATTACCATTTTCAATGTTGATTAAAAAATAAAGACTTATTTTAAATTTGACGATTCATGACAACCTGATTAGAACTTTATGATGTTCCTTTATTGTGATAGTCCCTTGATGTAACTTATTGATTATTGTTCTTTTTGATTCTTATGCTTCCTATTAATGGGTAATGAGAAATGGATTATTCACTTTTAGGGAGTTTGAGAGTGGGAGTTATTTGTGAACTCAGAATGATTTAAATGTTGATGTCATAAACCCATGTTGATACTGACGGGGGATCCCTTGGTAATTATCGTAACATTATTATCTAAGTCACCTTATTTTGAATATTCATGGGAACCTAGATAGTTGGATGATATGACCATGAATTTTGATTCTCTATTGGGCTCATTCACCATCTAGTGGATCCATAGAGAATGTAAAGATATTCAATTATAGACATGTGAGTAAGAAAGTGGGTGTGCAAGGAACTGATTTTTTTGAGAACCTGTGGAGGACCCAAAAAACATGAAATTAGCCTAGTATTTAGACATTATTGATTTATTAGATATACTATGATGTAATCTATATATTATCATGTTTTTACCCATGTCATCATTATACTTGATACTTGAAACATGATAGTGTTCATTGCCACTACTTGGAACTAGAGTTTACTTTCATTATTGATTTCATTCTTGATTGATTTTCTTATTAAGATGATTTTCCATGAATAAATTTTATTTTTTTTAAATATTGTTAATATTTGGTGCATATTATTATATTTTATTTATTTATATAACATTATATTGGGAAATTATTCTCAAATAATTTTAATAAAAGGTTTTTTTTTAAATAAAGAAAAACATATTTCCAATTTTGTTTTGATAAATTATTTTGAAATATTTAAATTTTTGTTTTTAAACTCAACATTAATGTAAGTTTTACAATGATGACTTTATTTTCCTATTTTTAAATGCAAGTCTTGTACTCTGTTTTTAATTAAACTCTTTTAAAATATTGGGATTACCTAATAAAATAACCATATAGAATCTTTTGTAAAATAATACTAGGCTCTATATCTCACACCCTCCTTCTAAAATTTGGTGTTTTATCCTTTATACTATTCTAGTAGGTGTTCGTATTCTCACCATCTTTTTTAGGTTTCATGCTTGGTTTTCTAGGAGTAGGTGGTTTGGGACATAGTGGGTCGTCATAGACCACTAAGAGATTGGATTTGATATTATTGTTTTACTTTCAACTTTGTATTGTCTCCATGTATACTATTATGATTATGAGATGATGTTCCATAGTCTTAACTTTGATTATTGTTATCTTTTTGTTTTGTGAAATCATTATCATGAGTATTTTTCTTGATTCACATGTGCTATTCTCCATGCTGTGGGGATCGAGAATTCCCTTTAGGTTAGTGGTGAATTAGCTTGAATACTTGTTTATATAGTAAACTTGGTTGGTTTGTTACAAACAGTATCATAAGAGGTTTTTTCTTAAAAATAAATTAATTTTCCTTGGAATCCCTCATGTTATTTGGGGAATATTTTTATATAAAGGAGATTAATAATGTTTCAAGACTCAAGAGGTAGTTCATGAGAAGGTGCATGATCACCATATCTTCACAACGAGACTAGAGTTACCAGGGAATGTGGGGACTTGAGAATTTCTTTTTAGTTATTTGTTTTTTGATGATAAATTATATTTTTATTCATGATGATGTTATATTTTATTTTGGAAATATCTTATGAGTTTTAGGTTAGAACAAAAAGATGAAAAGATACAAAATATCATTTTATGGTCTATTAGACTATCTATAATTAGAGTGACTAATCTAGAATTCAATAAAGGAACTATTGTGAGGTTTGTGTGTGGTTTACTATCCCATAAAACCAATACATGCATAGTTCTACTCTAACATAAACATTTTTCCCTATCCTTTTGTTTCTAAATTACTTCACATTTGTGAAGTTATTTTATAGTGTACTTTATTTTTTGATTGGAAATTATGGGTTTGGATTGTTTTATACTCTTATTTTTGTTTTAACATTAATCAATTTGGTTATGTTTATGGAACCATTGAAATAAAAAAATCCGAGACATAAAACAAATATCATTTGAGGTCTTTGAAAGGTTTTTTAATTTTCTAGAGGGTAACTTTTCATGAAAATATTTATTTGGAAAATTAAATTTTGAAGACTATTGTATAATATGATAAATTTATTTTTTAATAATAAAATATGTTTTATAATGTGTTTAAATTGAAAATGGATTTTGAATTATAAAAGTAATTAATGTTTTGAAACTATGAATAATTTCCATGATATGGTAATGAAATTTTTAAATATGATGATTCATGGAAATATTTCACATTTTGATATGAAAATATAAAAAGTACATAAAAGGGAATTTTTGAATTCTTTAAAAACAATTATGATTTGATAAAATTTCTCTTTATATTTGATTGAATGCATTCATGTTGTTTTTATTTTATTTCAGGTTTTGTTTTTACGCTTGAGTTGATGAGACTATGTTTTGTGATGTCAAAAAATGTCTCCCAGAAATTCTTTCAAGAAAGTAAGAAATTTTGTTCATCGGTCTAGTCTTAGAAGTAGTGCTCTACATTTCCCATAAGTGAAATTTTTAGTTTATGACATTAACCTTAATTTGAATCAAGTAGAGGAGTTAGAGCCTTTCCTGCCATTGAACCCCATCCAACTTTTTATTGAACACCATCCACTTTCTTATGGAGGTGATCAGGGTTCTTATGAAGTAGTGAGGTGTCTTGAATAAATTTATGAGATATTTAATTCTCTAAATACTCACATTTCGTTAAATTTAATGTATATCGACCCTATGTTTGAGGGATTTGGCCAAGATTAGTGGGAAATTGTTATTCCATCGCATTTGTATGAAGGAATGTATTGGGAAATATTTAAGTCAGTCCTCATTCAATGGTAGTATCCTGAGGAAGAGAAGCGTTAGAAAGTTTATAAGATATTGGGTTTCATTTAAGGTGTATTTCCTTTTTTATAGTATGAAAAATAATTTTAAATATTAGTATATTATTCACCTAATCATATTGGCGATGACTATATAAAAACATAATGTTTTATATAGGATATTCACATCGGACTTGGAACTACCATGAAAACAATATATCTATCCACATATTAAATGTTACTTGAAAATAATTTTTACATTAAATCAAATCTAGTTATACAATATTAAGTGTTTGGGTTCCTCGAACATGGTTATATTAGAATATGACATCCTATCTAGTAGACATAGTAGTTGTCTATATAGAGATAATATTATTTGGGAAAGAAGAAGATTTTCATATGTTTCCAATGTGTAGAACTTTGTCATTCTAAGAATGAATTATTAAAAGATCCTAAATTTTGTATATAGTGCGGCCACATGGGCTAGCATAAGAGTTTCTGAAAGCTAGGCTATAGAAAGAAGAAGTTTCAGTTTGGGATTATCATCACTTGACTATGGGGTATACGATGCTTCAAGATAACGGGGATCCAACCTTAGGCCTTGGAGTGAATCTTTTAACGCTGTAGAGGAACCTCTGGTTATAGTTTATGTTAATCAAATATATTGTTGCTGATGATAGTGTAAAAACCATTCGAGTTTTAATTTTTTTAAATCATCATTATTTAGAGTATTTATTATTTTGTGGATGCCTTTTGTATTTTTCAGGATCTTTTAGTTGATCCATTATGGAAGTTGGTTTCAATCATGAGGATGGTATCTTTTTATTGAGATCTATTTTGTTGTGATGTGTGGATGTGCAATCTAGAGTTGTTATCCTTTTTAATGAATATTTTTTATCCTTTTAGGTCTATAGTTATCCTAGGATTGAGTATAATATTATGATATGAATCTATTGTTTCTTGAGTTTATTATTTATTGTAATTGAACAATTTATTCCTTCCATAAGTGTCTTCATATTATCATCATTGAATACCATTCATGTTGGGTTTTTTCCCTTTGTATCTGAATGTATTTTTCTTTATGGTTAGAGATCAGTCTTTATTTCATGGATTCTCTCCCTTGTAAGAGTGTAGTCACCTATTTGTGCACTGAAATTTTCATTTTGAGATTTTTCTAGTTGGACTTGGATATGCCTTATGGATGTACTTATGTAACTAGGGTGATGCAGATTTTGATTAACTAGGAACCCGAAGGTGCAAGTGTATGATTTGATGAGATCAATGAGGGGTGAGGCTTGGTGTTAGAAACCCTTGGTTACTATCGATTAATTTATAGAGGTAGAAATATTTTTCAGTCTTATACCTTACTCACGGATGGTTTGTTCATTAATGAATATTTAGAGAGTTTTATATTTTAGGAATCATTTATGTGTTTTGGATAAACCATTAATTGAGGTTCAGTTCTAAATCTTGGATGTTCCATTGTTAAATGCGATCATAGTCTCTTATTTTCATTAAATAGATGTTTTTTGTGGATTTTTACTCATCTTACAACATTTTAGAGAATCTTTAAATGGCGAGGAGACCTATGCTAGGTCTCCAGTTCCTTCCAAATGTTTTTTGGTTCCTCTCTTTTGATTGTACCTTGATGTAACTAACATGATTCTTATTATTCCCTTAAATGGATATTAAAAAAATGATTTTTCAATTTGAGTGAGTATGTGGGTGAAAGTTAGATTTAAACTGAGAATAAATGAATTTCTTAGGTCATGAGCCCATGTTGACACTGAAGGGGGATTCCTATGTAATCCTTGTAACTTGATTATCTCACTCACCTTATTTTTACTAGTCATGGGAATATTGATAGTTTGATTAGATGACATAGATTAGATATTTTTAATGGAATCACACACCATATAAAAGATAAATATATAATTTGAAGATATTTATCTACATATATATTGATAGGAATGTAGGTGTGTGTGGAACTATTTTGATTGAGAACCTATGGAGTACCTCAAAAAATTTATATAAGTCCAAAAGTTAAAAATGTTTGAATTTTTTATTAGATAGAAAATGGTAGAATTAATATTTTATATTGGTTATACCCATGAAATTCTTATACTAGATACTCGATACATGAAAATTATCATTATAACAACTTGGCATAAGATTCTCATTGATTGACTGTTACCGTAATTGATTGATCTTTTTATTATGAGGATGCAGCTAGACTCTATTGTATTTTGTATATCTTGTTGATATCTGGTGGATGTTCTTATATTTTCTGAATTTATTTGATTATAGGTTGTGAAATAGTTTTCAAATATTTTTAGAAAATGTTTTGGTTTTTAAATGGTAAAAGGCATGTTTCTAGTTTTGGATTGATAAATGATTTTGAAATGTAAGAAATTTGGGGTTTAAACACATCCTAGATGTAATATAAATCAGATGGATTTATTTTACTCTTTTAAAATTTAACAATTTTAATCCCTTTATCATTATTATATTTTAGAATAATTGGATTACATTATGAATTAACATAATAGACTCTTTAGTGAAATCATAATGGTCTTTTTAGATCAAACCCGGTTTTTACCATTTTATGTTTGAAACCATTATACTTATATATTAGGCGATCTTGTTCTCATCATATTCTTTTGAGGGTGTATTCTTGGTTGGTTGGGAGTAGGTGGTTTGAGACATGGTGGGTGGTGGTGGACCACTATGATATGAGTTTTGGTATTTTTAATTTTCTATCAAGTCATTATCATCTCTAGTTAGCTTGTTATGATTAAGAGATGATGTTTTAAAAAGTGTAACTTTTATTTTTATTAGATTTTATTGGAAAAAATCATTCCTAAAAGGTCATTCTTGATTCATGTGTGATAGTAAGCAGCCTGTGTGGATCATGAACTCCCTTCAGGTTAGTGGTGAATTATCTTAGATACCAGTTTAGATACTAACCTAGGTTGGTTTGTTACACAAGATAAAAATATATTTATCTTATACAATTTTCATAAGATAAACATTAAATCTCTCAATGGACCCAAAATCCACATAGAATAAAATTTAGTTTCATTGAGAATCAACAAGATAATAAAATTATTTGATTATTCTTGTGCACGTTGCTCCATAATTTAGTCACACCAAATTCACTTCTATAATTCTCATAAGTTATTATTATCTTCAAAACATGGGAAATAGAAACACAATAAAGGGGTGGGATCCTCCTATAAACACTTTTTTTTGTAATTTTTAAAAATACACTTTATGGTTAAGTGGTAACCTCACATCCAAACGGATTCAAACCAAAAAACTTGATTAAAAAATTCAATTTAAAGAGGGAAATCATCCAATGATCCTAAATTTTAAATTCATAAATAATCAGGCATGAATCCCATTACCATTGAATCACGTCGAGTCATGAAAATTTGAGCAATGAGCCACCTAGATCTATGTCCCCAGAAATTTGATATCACCAAAATCACATTAGATTTGTAGGAATAAGAACACAAAAAACAAATTACACCATATCTTCAAACCACCAACATAGAAGGAACCTTCCAATTCACATTATTCATTTAAAAAAATAATATCCAACAACACACAAGTTCACCGGTGAGAACTACCTACTAGAATAGATCATCCAAACCATTAAGACACCATAATTTCTATTAAAATAAATACATCATTTCAGAAATAAAACATTATAGCAAAAAAACCAGACGTCGTTGATGACCATAACCAATCACCAAACTAATGAAAAAGAAAAATATGGAACAAATTCATCATCGGTGATGAAATACCTGATCGATATCAATAGGCTAGTATAAAACCAATAAGAACACCAATTCCAAATAATCCCAAAGGAAGGACTAAAGCCTACTCATGTCATGCCTTCTGGTACACCATTGAAAGTTGAACCATCATATATTTATTAAGAAGTTTTTTTCTTATGAGTCTATTACTTTAGTTTTGTAAATCAAAAAAACATTCTTAAAAGCTTGTATACTAACTTTTTTGTCCTAAGTGTTTTAGTATGTTTTTATAGAAAAAATTATCTTTTACTACACAATGAAAATGGTAATAAGTATTATAGATATAAAGTTTTACATCCTCATTAAAATTATCAAAATGATATTTTGTTTGATATATATTTGACTCACCTTTATAAAATAAGGTGTCAGACATTCTGTATTGTCTAGCATACTGAAAAAGTTTTAAACATCAGAATGACACCAATACCGTTAAACATATGACTTATACTCATAAAGATTATTGTATTTACATTATTAAGGAAGGAAATCATACTGAATGTTTTTATAATTAAAATAAGATAATCTTATTCCTAAAGCAAGGAACATTTTAAACACTAATATTGTGTTTACCAATACAATGTTGGTGTTTTAGTTAAACTTGGTTGTCATGTGCTGTCAAGCACCAAGTGTCTGATGTCATTGGAAATAAGTATATGAATATGACTTTTTAATGGATTCATATAAATACTGGGTCATTTAAGGAGTTTGGAGATGGGCAATTACATTTTATCTATAATTTTTAGAAGAATACTCAGTGTGAAAAGCACATTTATTTTCTTTTGGTTTCCTTAGAGAGTTGTCTTCTTAACAAAACCATATCAGGTGGTCTGATTTAGAATATTTATAATTGTTACTCACATCCTATCATCATAATTATTGGGCTCCTATTGGGATAGGAAGATAGAGAATCAAATCGATCAGATTGAGGGCTATTGAGTTTCGGTAGATAGAGAATCCAATCTTCATATGGAGGGATTTAAGGGATAGGTTGAGAGAGCCATTCTAATCTTCATATTAAGAGATTAACTTGTTAAGGAAATAAAAAATTTCTTAAAAGTATAAAATATCGGATACCTTTAGTATAGGTTATAGACTACATTTTTAATAAGTTTAAAAGAGTTAAGTTTTTAATATATTGAAATTCATTCTTTCTTTTGTATTATATTATATTACTTGTTTCATACAAATTTGTATTCCTAATCTGAAGTATAATAGAAATATTTTGATCAGAAATAAATTTCTATAAAACATATTTTATCATATTAATTATGATTACGATAATAAAATTACTTTGGAATTAATCATATCTATCGTGATTAGGATTATTTTACTTTGATAAATCAGATCCATAGTGATTTCAATTTTTACTATGATATAATTGAACCATAGCTAGGTTCTAATTCTCTAACTTTGAATCAGACCAAGGGATAATTTCGATAATCTACATAAATAGGATTTGGGTTTTAGTTAATTTAATTATTTTAAACAATGTTTTTAACTACAATTCAGCCCCCCTCTTATAAGTATTGTGATTTGAACAGATCTTATGTTTTTAAAAATGGTATCATAACATTGTCAAGAGTTATGTAATATTGATACCTACAATTGGTATCAAAAAAATATTCATCTTCTCAAATAATTGTTGATTTTTTTTATTTCTTTACTATTTTATGTTATTTAATGTTTTTTATATAAAAATCCGGTTTATAATTTTTTTTATAATATATTAGTTTTTTCTATAATTTTTTTATTATTTTAGATATTTCAGGAATGAATATCATATCCATTGAAAATATGAATCCTAATAGACAACCTATCTTTGATGGCTCTGATTATAAGTACTGGATAGATTTAATGGAATCCTTTTTTATCAATATAAGAGTTAACAATTTTTTAATGATCACTAGAGATTATAGGATTACAGATAAGGAAGTAACTGGTTTTACCAATCAAGAGAAAAAATAAGATCATTTAAACTAATGGGTAAGAAATACTTTGTTATGTTCTATAAAAAGAAGTATTTATAGTCATATATCTTCTTCTGAAGCTTCTAACAGTATTTGGAAATATGTAGAGATCCCACATTTTGGTACATCTAATGTTGTTTTTACTCAAAGATATATATTAAGAGAAGACTACCAATCCTTTTACTTCTTACCTAGAGAATCTGTTACCAAGATGCATTAGATGTTCATGACTATTATTAACAGTTTACAATCTATTGGTGAGAATTTTCTTGATGATGAGATACTTGTTGAGAAGGTAATTGATATCATTCTTAATGAGTTAGAATCAAAGATAACAAAAATTTATGAGATAAGAAAGTAAATAATCTTACCTTGGATAATGTTTTTGGAACACATATACATTATCAAGGTGTAATCAAGAGATATACTAAGAAAAAATGAAAATAAAAATGGCAGTTTTGCCTTTAAAACAACATATACATTACCTTATAAAGTACAACCCATATAGAAAGTTGTTAAGTATTCAAGAAAGAATAAAGTGGTTGTTCTATCCCATTAATGTGTTTCAAAATATTCTGTTAATGAATTAGAATCTTTTTCTAGAAGGATGAATCATATAGTTATCATGAAATATTTCTAATACCGATATTATGAAAGTAACAAGTATAAACGTGATAATAAAGATGAAGCTACTTGCTATGAATGTAATACAACTGGACATATCTGACTAGATTGTCCAGACCTGAAGAGAAAAGATAGAAAAGAAAAGACTTTAGATAGGAATTCTAAAAAGTATTATAAATATAAGGCAAATAATGTGATGAAATATGCTGATGCAAAGAGTTATAGTGCATGTGATTCTTTTGATAATTATATAAAAAATGAATGTTTAAGTCAAAGGAACATAGTTCATTATGAAAATGTTCCCAATATAAAAAACTGTTTCAGGGATAAGGTATAAATGACCAAAAACCTAACCAACATGTCTTTAAGTGATAATTATCCTAATGATAAGGATTCAACATATTCTGATAATGAATCTTCTATAGTAAAAGATAATTCTCTTTCATTTTATGATGAAGTTTCAAATTTTTCTAAATTTCTTGAGAATTAATATTATAAAATTTTCCAAAAACACGATAATGATAAGGATGAACCTGCTAAGGATTATTTGAGGATAAAATTTCTAACAAATAATAAATAATATCTTTCAAAATATCTTTATGAGACTATTTATTAGAAAGAAACTATATCTAAAGACTTTGAACAAGTAGTTTCTGAGAAAGATTCTTTAAAAATTAATATTATTTAAGAAACTAATACTGACAAGGATAAAAATTTAGTTGTAAAACTAAACTCCGAAATCTCATGTTTGAGAAATATTTTATCAAAATTTACTAATAGTAAGGAAATTATTGATAAAATGTATACAAAAATATATACCCCTAGTCATATTTATGGAATGGGTAATACATATAAAAAACCAGTTTTTAGAAACAATTTATTTTTCATTAAAAATTACCCTTTTTCACTAAGTCAAATAAGTGTTCATTGTAAAAATAATTGTTCATTAAAAAAAGAACAATCCCTAGGATTTCATTAAGCATATTTTTCTAAACAAATGTTGATTCCTAATGTTTTTTATAATGTTATAAGGCCCATGAATGATTTGGTTCTAAAAGATAATATTTTGTTAGGAAAAAATAGTACCAATAACAAAAACATATTGTACATGGATAGTGAGTGTTTCAGAAACATGTCTGGAAATAAAGATTTATTCCATAAGATTATGAAAATTAAAGGAGGAAAATTATCTTTCAGATATAATGCTCAAGAAGATATTATTGGTGTCACGACCCGTCCCCAAGGGACCATGTCGTGAGTACCCTATGCTCGCCTCTCATAGGCCAGGGGATGGTGACTAGAAATGAGTAGGAATATCCCAAAGAAATGGGTGGAATTTCCTTAAGTACCTGTACACATGCACACAAATCCAAGCCAGAAATACTGGAAGGTTAATACACTAGGTAAAAAAACACAAGGTATGATAGTAGAAAACTGAAGGTAAATGGGGCCAAAATACAAGCCCAACTGAAATAGAAAAGTAAAATTCAAAGTCTTTGGAACTCCTCCACAAAAATCCCTACCTGAAGGGTAGGTATAGAAATAGCTATTTGAAGTCGCAGAAGAGCATCTCGTCTATTGGGACCTACTAAGAACCACCTAGCCCCAGTCCACCAGGGACTCTATTAAGGAGTTGATTATCTAAATAAGACACAATAAGTACGGGTGAAGCTCATGCAGGGGTAAGTAAAACAGTACTCAGTTGGGACCCCAAATTACAAATGTATACCACAAATCAATATACAAAGCAGACTACCAATGAGGTACATAAAGTGTAACCTCTACAGAGTACAATCAAGAGACTCACTATAGTCAGCTCATAAAGGTATAATCAAAAGTATAGAAATCCATATTATTAGCCATAATTTTGAACATTTTTTACTATTGAGGGAGTAATCCCAGACGAGACACTAAGGTCTGCTAGGACACTAAGGTCCGCTCGTCACTAAGGTCTACTGGTCCACTGAGGTCCGTACATCACTGAGGTCTGCTGGGCCACTATGGTCCGCACGTCATGGGGGTCTACTGGTCCACTAAGGTCCACATGTCATTATGGTGTGCTGGGCCACTAAGGTCAGCATGTCACTGAGGTCTGTTTGTCCACTGAGGTCTGCACCTCACTGAGGTATGCTGGGCCACTCAGGTCTGCACCTCATAGTGGTCTGCTAGACCACATAGGTAGGAAAGTCACTGAGGTCAACTAGTCCACTGAGCTCCCTGCCTCATTGAGATATACTAGGCCACTGAGGTGTAGACATAATTAATTTCTTCTTGTCCAATGAGGTACGCACATCACTAAGGTCTGTTGGGCCACCGATGTCCACATGTCACTTCCTTCTTGTTACAGCCAGATGCATGATTCCCACTCATAGAATGATTTATTCAGAGAGAATAGACTCTAGAATCCATTTGTAATAATTCTACTTCTACAAAAACTAACATGTATTATGTCAAAAGGACCATCTTTTCATGGGGGTTCCAACTCTAGAAATGGATCATCAATCATATGTATTATTTGGATGTTATGAGAACTTCAGAAAAAAGGGGTTGGTTGGGTATGGGTCTGGTCCAAACTAGTTGGGACTGTGTGGAACTAGTCTAGCTTGGCCCAATGGGAACACTAGACCTGACTGGATATGCTGAGGATCTAGCTTGCTGGGCTGCCCAGCAGCACGATCCCTTTCCTCTAGCATGGACCACATTGGTGGGCCGGTTTCTTCCCAGTCGGGCTGCCTTGTGGCCTGGTTCCCCCAATGGATCAGCCCACGATGGAGGGTCGGTTCAATCCAGCCAATATGTGGTTGGTTCCACATCTACTCCACATCACATGATCAGCTCAGCCGACCGCCTCCCCACACGTGGTCTGCAGACCGCGAGCCATCACCCCACTGCGGCCTGCCCAAGCTGCGGTGGCTGCTATGGGTTCTTCTACCTTTGATGCCCTCCTGGACATTGTATTTCATCGCCACCATGGCCCGATTGGTCATGGCTGTCCCTATACTACTGATAGCTACCATTTCGGTGGGCGTTCACCTAGAGACGCCATCTCCCTCAGCCTGAAGCCTGGGCTGATCCACTACCACAGTCCTACTTGGAATGCAGTTGCCACCACGTCACGAAGAATAGAAGAAAAAGTCAAGGTAGAAGAATGCACAATGAACACCCAAATGACAGGCCATGAACATTTTTCATTTCAGTGCAATTCATCCTTTTTAGGAGTTTTTACAAATAAGAGAAAACATGATGTGAATCCAACTCCGTTAAATTCTCGCAAGTCAAATCCAATCCCCCAAAATACTCGATCAATCCATGGGTCAACCTGTTCGTGAGTTGATCCATGTTTTTTTCTCAAACTAATGGACATAGAAGAAAGGAATTCACTTAGAATTAAACCCCTCTCTGGAATTTGATCACTCGTTTATGATGAATGATGTCGCTCCACCTTCGTTCGTCAATTCTCGATCCACAACTCTCATCGATGAGGAGATCCTTCAATGGTGGTGGAAGAAACTTGTGGAAATTGGCCATTAATAACTATTCAACACTTGCCAATGCCACTCCACCAGAGCCTCAGAGAAAATAAAGGATCATGTCAATGATCTCATATCTCTCTTAAACAATTAAATGAAGTAAAAGTGTTTCAACATTTCAGTTAAGTTGAGTCACTTCAGCATTATGGTGTTTCGTTTATGAAATGAAACAACGTTTCTGTCACGCTTGAGTTGCAACATCCTTACACTGTTTCATTTATGAAATTAATCATTTCACTCAATGTTGTGTTGTAGGGATTTTTTAGATAAAATAACATTTCTTAAGTTTATTTTATTTTTCTTTTAAATGTTCAAAAATTTACTTTTACCCTCGACCCGCGCCGGTCGAAGTTTGACCCAACCTATGGAAAGAAAACCATCATGAGCTCAAAGTTACTCTTGGATTTACAATCCATATTTTTTTTGAGTTATAATGATTTTAAAATAAAATAATATTTATTTAATTATTTTATTTAAAATCACATCTTAAAAACTACTTTCCACAGTTGGCCCGCACTGGAAAATGTTAGGCACTGCCTATGGAAATTACTCCTTCATGAGATCAAAGGTGGTCTCAGATTTTTAATCTGAGTCACCATTCATGACTTATAAGGAATTGAAAAATAAAATAATTTTATTGAATTATTTTATTTATGGTTTTAACATATTATGGTTTTCTCACTAGAGACCCATGATGACTAAACTGAAGTCACGCCTAGGGCAAAAATATCATTCTAAATGCAATAAAGCCCTTAGAATTTTGATCTGGGAACCTATAGAAGTGTTATTTAAATATTTATTTGAAAACTGCTCATGAATACTATTTAAAAACATAACATTTTTCAACGGACCATTCCGGGAACACCGGGAATCAAAATCCCACGCCATCTCAATGCATTGTCTAGGAATTTTCCTAGACATTTTCTAAAAAAAATTGGAAAATATTAGTCATTACATATTCCCCACTTTAAGACTTTATGTACCTCAAATCCAAACCAAGAGATTCCAAAAAAGATGAGGGTACGATCCCAAACCCGAGCCTCCTGCTCCCACATGCTCTCATAAAAATTTATGTGCTGCCAATGAACACACACTAGGGGAATCGATCACCCACAGAGTCACCTCTCATATCGATCCTCATTATCCATAATAATTCCAAAAAAGTTTCCCCATCATCAACGTTCAGGTCACCCAATTCAATAACGTGTGACTGGTCATGTACATTTCTCTTGCATGTAGAGGCATACCAATATCTCTACAGGATTCTGTTACCCAAAAGCTAAGAAGTGATTGACATGGTGAGTTGTCAAATGATCACCTAGTTGGTATCGTGTCCCCTAGACGTACATGTTAAATGTATAACAAATCCCATAGATATCCTTCCTCGCCCCCATCTTGACACTTCAAGGAAGAGAAGAGAAACCCCTTCCAAGCATAGGGGCTCCACAAAGTGTGTTGACAAACCACATAGATAATTAAACAAGAACATAGATTTTATATCAATAGGTAAGCCTAGATTCAACATATTTGTTCATCCCAGATGTCTGCCTTGACACCCACAAAAATATCCCGATGCATCTTTTCACTCTAGGCGCACACTTCTACTACTGTGTGTCCTCTAAAAGGAATGACATGATCCCCACCTTTTGAATATCCATCATGGGCATTCTTTGGGGAAATTTGAGAACTTAAAGACACAAAGATGTTATCATCGAGTTGTGCCTCACTGGATCACTTTTAATAGTATAGGGGTAACAATCACTGATTGGAGGTAAGCTTCATCGTCTCTACCCATTAAAGATAAATGTAATGGTGACAAATGATCTATTTACTTGTTCAGTAACTACAAACTGGATCTCCTGCTGAGATAATCCACTACCACATTTCCCTTACCATGAGTATATACTACTTTGAAGCCTAGTAATGGAGGAACTCCATCCTTCATCTCTGCCTCTAGTACAAATCCTTTTGAGATAATATATACTTCATAATATTGTGGTTAGAGTAGATAGAAAATAATTCTCCCATAAGCTTGTGTCGCCACATCTTCAATGTAAAGAATACTGCTGCCAAATCAAGATCATGGGTCATGTAGTTCTACTCCAGTGGTCTCAACTGACTAGAACCACATACAATTACCTCTTTACTTTTCATCAGGACACAACCAAGACTGGTCCCTAATGCATTTCATAACTCTACGAACTCGACTCCCTCCTTTTCAACAACAAGATCAGGGTGCGTTTCAAACTATTAATTAACTGCTACATAGCCTGTATGTACCTTTCTATCCCCATGAAAGGATACCCCTTTCAACCGATCAATTTTTTCATTGACCAATTGGTAGTGGATACTCATTAACGGTGCCACTTGGTTAAAGTTAAAGTAATACACACATAACCTCAAGAACTGAGTCTTACTAAGCCCTTCCTATGCAAGCCCTCCACTTACACCCCTAGCTCATGATCTCTGTGAAAGCCATACAATATACTAATGCTGATATCGGTGGCATATTAGGGTGTAAAACAATGAATAATTTCATCCCCTTGAGGGGAGGTAAACATGTAAACATCTTCTTGGAAAGGTGTTCTTGTAATCTTCCACTACTGCTTGGAACTGAAAACTCAAAACATCCACTACCACGAGTGGAAGGCTGGCCAAATCAACAGTGATCAGCTGTACCCTCCTATGCAAGAGTTTATCCCATACTGCTTGGTTTTCCTTTTTTGGCGGCCAAGGAAAACCACATTCCAACATTGTGGAGATACAATGTCCTTTTTCTAGAAATAGTAAATCTGAGCATGAACTATGGATGATCATTATATACACATACTAATGTCGTAAGGCCTCAACGCTACCACTAAGAGGTTCTAAAAAAACTCTTGCATCAAGGGTCAGATCACAGCATCATGATAAGTGTTATTATAGAGTATCCTCCCATAAGTATCTACTAAAATAAGGTTAAATTCAATGGTTTTACCAAAAACTATTGGAATTGAACAAGATTCGTTACATGAATGAATTATTAGAACCCATGTATATTAATACGACATCTATGATTTGACACTGATGATACCTCAAATCAGTCATGGATCCCTGGTTCATATGCCTTGACCGCATGTAGCTACCCCTTCCCATGTACTCTAGCTCCCTGATCTTGGTGTGGACCATATTGAGGTGGTGGTTATAACATTTTGAAATGTATACCACCTCTTGTTGATCCCCCAGCTCCTCTGCCACATCTACCGCCCTGCAGATCCATCTATTCATATCTTTGTCTCTTCCCTGGTGGAACATCCACCATGTTACTATCAGCACGACAGGATGGAAAATATCTATAAAGATGCATCCTACCATAATTTGAAAAGAATTTATTATTTTGAGGCTGTTTGGACTCATCCTATGAGCCCTAAGCTGTAGATCCACTATATTGGGACCTCTTCTTAGAACTTCTCACAATTCCAAGTCTCTAAGACTGACTTTTGCTTCTTACTTGCCCACTATTGACTTCCACTGGATATATCTAATTAGCCAAAGTACTTTAAACCTCAAATTTTCACTCTTTCAACCTAACATAAGTTGGAATGCATAGATGAATAGTGTTGGATCAGATGTCCCTAAACACACCTCAGTCAAAGGTCTGAGCCCTGAAGAACTAGTCTTATCGTCTTTATCAAGTACCTGTAATGGTTAGTACACCTCGATGAATAATCAGCTACTAACATGTAATCCTAACAAAAATGTAGAAGCTCTTGGGCATGCATAGCGCTTAGCTTTTGTGGTGAGAGAAACTTCTATAAGAAAGAATCTCAATATCTGTCCATGGAAGAGTCGCTTCATTGTAATATCAGGTAATCTAAACCCCACCATCACCCTATTGATCCACATATAAAGGCACACTACCAAGACCACCATATAATCAAATAGTGTCCTAACTAGATGGAAAAATTGGTCCCCACCTCATGTTTGTCCTTAGCCACCCATGAGTCGGGCTAACCTCATAACCCGATGGGTCTCTATTGCTAAAACTCTTGAAGTGCGACCAACCCACGCATATCATCTACAGGTACTATAAGTACCGTGTGCTACTCTGTAGGTGGTGTTATAGCTGGTACACCACTTGGTGGTGCTGTCTCAGGTATGAACCCATGTACCCATCTCACCACCCCGCAGATCATCCTCATGATCACACAATGGAATCCTAGTTGGCTGTTTACATTGAAGTATCTTGAAACAAAATAATATGTACCACGACCAATATAGTATACCTGGAGATCTGACTAAATAAGGACCTAAGAAACTCAAACCATTCATATGTGATGCATGTACCATCATTTTTCCATACAATAAGCTTTATTCATGTATTGAGTTAAAAAGAATAATTTAGGGTCCTGGTGTATGGATATGTCGACCGCCGCAACAAAAATGAATTCCCTAGCCTAAAATTTGAATTCAAAACACTTAACAATATTTACCCAAACCAAACTCATAGACATAGGTTATTAAGGTAGAACCGACAACCTCTGATACCCCTCTATCATGACCCATCCTCTGAGGCCCATGTCATGACTACCCCAAGCCCACCTCCCAAAGGCTTGGGGTTGAAGACTTGCACCGAGAAGTAATATCCCATAAAAATGGGAGGAATTTTACTAAGTACATGCACACATGCACAAAAATCTAGGCAATATATGCTGAAAGGTGAATTCACTATGTAATAAAACACAAGGCCCAATAGTATAAAACTAAAGGTAAACAGGTCCAAAATACAAGAACAACTGAAATAGAAAAGTAAAATTACAAGTTTATGGGACTCCTTCGTAGAAAACCCTACAAGAAGTGTAGGTATAGAAACAAATGTCTAAAGTTGCAGAAGAGGGTCACATATTTTGGGTCACTCTAAGCACCAACTGGACTTGGTCCACCAATGAATCCATAAAAGCGATGATTGTCTATACAAGACACAGTATGTAATGTCGGATCCCATGCAGGGGTGAGTAAAAAAATAATCACTAAGGACCCCTAAAAAAAAGGTATACCACAAATCAATATACAAAGAAGACTATGAAAGAGGTACATTAAGTGTCTCCTCTAAGGAGTACATTCAAGAGAGACATTAGAGTTAGCTCACATAGGTATAATCTAATGTATATAAAGAAAGACTAACGGTCATAATGCTGAAAATATTGTTCTATGGAGGGATTCATCCCTGATGAGTCTCTAAGATCTATTGGGCCACTAGGGTCAGCATTTAAGTGAGGTCTGCTGGGCCACTGAGGTATGCACATCACTGAGGTATGCTAGGACAGTAAGGTACGCACGTCACTATGGTCTTCTAGGACATTGAGGTTCGCAGGTCATTGAGGTCTCCTAGTCCACTAGGGTCTGCACGTCACTGAGGTTTGCTGGTCCACTATGGTCTGTGCGTAACTTCCTTCTCACCATAACCAGTCACAGGATTCCCACTCCTAGCATGCTTGATTCTGAGAGAACCTACACCTTAAGAAATAGGTTGTATTTAAACTTCAACAAAATCTCACTTGGAGTATGTCAAAAGTAACATCTCATTACATGGTCCCAATGTTACAAACAACTCATCAATCAGACACATGGGTTGGAATTTATGAGTCTTTTAGTAAAAAGGGGACGGTTGAGACTGGATCTAGTCTGAACCGACTCGTTTTGACCGACCCAACCCAACCCGGTCCGGCCTGCACCAAGGGCCAGGACCATTGGCCCTACAAGACTCAACCCATTGGGAATATGGTCCATCTCACTAGGCCACCTAGTAGTAATGTGCTCCCTCTTGTAGGTTGGTTCAGTCCAGTACTGATGCAGCAGGTGCCACATTTTCTCCGCATCATGTAGCCAGATGCCTCCTCACATGTGGTCTGCTGACCGTGTGTTGTCTTCTCTCCACGCCTTGCCCTGACAAAGACCTACATTTGTAGCCCACGGGTCTGTCGCCATCCTCTTTTGCTGCCGCATCGTGCCGCCATCGCCGAACATGGTCCACCACCCATAGAGGTTTCCAAAAGTTCTACCATCGCAGGCCTTCGAGCCGGAGACCCTTGCCACCATTGTGGCCCTCCTGGTCGCGGCCTTACGCTACCACTATGGCCCCCTATCCATGGATCTTGCTCCACCACCACCAGCTCCCATTTTACCAATTGTTCAACCGTAACTTCCATCTCCCTCAACCTCATTCCCGATTTGATAAACGAATACAATCCTTCTTAGACCACGACTGTCATCACGTCACAAAGAAAAAAAATAAAAGGGTGGAGTAGAAGAGTGCGCAAGGAACACACAAAGAAAAGACCATGAACTTTGTTCATGTTGGCGTGATTCTTCCTTACTAAGATTTTCGATGAATAAAAGAAAAAATCACGTGAATCCAATTCCATTAAATTCGCACAAGTCAAATCCCATCCTGCAATAAATGTGATAAATTCGTGGGTCAGCCTATTACTGGGTTTATCTGCATTATTTTCTCAGAACAAATAATGGGGAATAAATGAATTCACTTTGAATAAAAACCCTACCTAGAATCAGATCACTTGTCGATGATTAACAATGTCACTCCACCGCCGTACATCAATTGTCGATCCAAAAATCTTGTCAACAATGAGATACTTCACAGGGGAAGGAAGGAACTTGTGAAGATTCGTTGTGCGTCACCATTTTACACTTTATATATCCACTCCTCTAGATCCTCAGAGAAAATTCTGTATCATGCTAACAATATCATATCTCTGTTAAAAAATTAAATGGAGAAAACATTTTTCATCATTTCTGTTATACTGAGTCATCGCGTCGTTATGGGTGATTTACAGTATCCTTACACTATTTCGTTTTGAAATGAAACAGATGGCTCGAATTTGAATTGTAGTGAAACGTTTTTAGATAAAATAAAATTTATTAAGTTTATTTTGTTTTTCTTTAAAACACCCAAAAATTATTTTTACCCTTGACCCACATTTGTCATGTTTAGGGCTCGCATAAGGATAGAGCACCCTCACGAGCTCAACAATAATCTTGGATTTTCAATCTGAGTTACTGTTTATGATTTAGAAGTATTTGAAAATAAAATAATCTTTATTTAATGTCACATCCTAAAAACTACTTTCCACAGTTGTCCCGTGCTGACCAATTTTAGGCTCTGCCTAAGGAAAGAACTCCCTCATGAGATCAAAAGTGGTCTCATATTTTCAATCTGAGTCACCATTCATGAGTTATAAGGATTTGAAAAATAAAATAATTTTATTTAATTATTTTATATATGGTTATTCCATTTTCATGTTTTCTCACTGGTGGCCCATGCCAACTAAAATTAAGTTGTTCCTGGGGTGAGAACTAAATTCTATGTTGAACGGTGACCTCATATTTCTAATCAAGGAAACCGTTTAAGAGTTATTCACCTTATCCAGGAAAACCGCTCCCACATGCTATTTAAAAACTTAACATTTTTCAACGGACCATTATGGGAACACCTGGCCTCAAAATTGTACACTGTCTCAGTACGTGGTCTCAGAAGTTTCACAAAAATTTTATAAAAATATAACTGGGAAAATTCTTGTCATTAAAATGGGTATAAGTAATATAATTCTTCTTAGAAAAGATAATATTTACAATGTTTTGTTTGCTAAAGGTATTTAGAAAAACATTATAAGTATAATTCAATTATGGGATGAAGGTTACCTTATGAAATTAAGAAATTATATTTTTTAGTACATAGTTCCAAGGATGAGTATATTTTTTTTACCAATTGGCTTGAGAACATTTATAAAATTAACTTATAAGACTATATGAACCAAAACCTAAATTTCCATAGTGAAATGGAAGAAAAATATATGGTATGACATGGACGGTTAGGACACTGTAAACTTAGAAACTTATCAAAGTTAACTAAAAATGGACTTGTTAAGGATATACCGGATCTTAGGATTGATACTTCAAAAGTATACAACCCTTATCAATAAAGTAAGCAACATAAGTCCTGTTTTAAATATAATAGTGAAGCATCAACTTATAAAGATTTATATTTAGTTCACATAGTATTATTTGATCCAAAAAAACAAGAAGTATTGGTGTAAAATATTATATATATATATATATATATATGTCTTAGTAGATGATATCAGTAGATACAACTGTGTTTATTTTATCACAAATATATTCAAAGCTTTTTATTATTTTAATTTTTTTTTGCCAAAGTGAAAAATGAAAAAACCTTCCCCTAATAAATATTCATAGTGATCATGGTATATAATTTTTAAATTTTGATTTTGAAACTTTTTATTGTAAGAATGGTATTGAACATAACATTTCATATCCTAGAACCCCTTAGAAAAATGGTGTAGTAGAAAGACGAAATATAATTGTTCAAGAAAAAACTAGAACCATGTTGAGTGAATACTAGATTGGTAAGTTTCTTATTATGAAGTAGTTAGTGCTTCATACTATACTATAAATCTAGTTTTTATTATACATTTTATTAATAAAACTCCTTATGAGTTGTGGATAGGGAGAAAACTAATCATTTATTTCTTCAAACTATTTGGTTTCAAAGTATTCATATGGAAGATGAATGATAACTTATATAAATTTTCACCCAAATTCGATGAAGGAATATTTTAGGTTAATATTCTTATTATATGACTTGTGTAGTTGTTACTAATTTTTTTTACTTCTTACGAAATAGTTCACGTTATCTTTGATGAAACAAATCCTTTTTTAAACAAACTCAACAAATATCCTCAAATGTGATTTCTAAAACTGATTTTCATCCCTTTATAGAAAGTTATTATCATAAGTATATAACTGAAATTTTTTTCTAAAGTTATTCCTTAGGAATATTTTGTACATATTGTTCAATAATAGACTTTTAAAAACCCAATTAGTGAGTTGTTTCTTAAGAATCATCCTAGTGATACTATCAATGGTGATTTAGATTAACTAGTTAGGACTAGAAGTTTATAATGAAATGAAATTGTACATTTTCTTTCTTATACTAATTTGAACCTAAGAACCATGTTGAGTATTTAGGTGAAGAGGATTGGATTAAGGCTATGTATGATAAGCTTAACGAATTCCAGAAGAAAAAATTCTGGACTTTGGTTGAATGAACTTTATAAACATTTATATTTGGTGTAAAATGGATTTTTCAAAATAAGTGTTATGAGAAGGGAATAATTGTTTCAAATAAATATAGACTTATTTCTATTTGTTATAATCTACAAGAAGGTATATGTTATGAATAAACCTATTCATAGGTATAAAGACTTAAAGAAATTCAAATACTACTATAATTTACAGCATTCTTTAATTTCAAACTTTTTCAAATGGATGGGAAGTATGAATTTCTTGACGGATATGTTAATTAAGAAGTTTATGGGGAAAATACTTCTTGTTTTGTAAATAAAAAACATGTTGAATATATTTTTAAACTTACCAAATATTTATATAGATTTAATCAATCCTGAAGTGCTTCTTATGATAGATTAACAAGCTTTTTTACAATTTTTTTGAGAGCTTTGGATCCAACCAATTTTATAAAAGAAGTTAATAAAAACATTATGATTGTAAAAATTAATGTTGATGAAATTATATTCAGATCAACCCAACAATCATTAACATATTACTTTATAGATCACATGAATTGTGATTTTTAAATGAGAATGATGGGTGAGTTAATATATTTTCTAGGTTTTCAAATTTCACAAAAACCAGATAGAAATTTTATATCTCAACATAATTATATAAAACATATTCTTAATAAATTTCAATATGAAAATACTAGAATTATAATTACTCCCATTGATACCTCAAATGCTTTATATCACGAGGAGGTTGGGAAACTAGTTGATCAAAATATTTTTATAGGTATGATATGAAGTTCGCTTTACTTGACTTATAATCATACATATTTAATGTTTTCTATATTATTATGTATAAGATATCAGGAAAATATAATGGAATTCCATTTAAAGGTTTTAAAACAATTTTTTCGTTATCTTTAGGGAGCTATGGATTTAAGTCATTTATATTCTTCTGGAAATATTTTCAAACTAAATATATTTTCGGATGCTGAAATTAGTGGTTGAAGCATGGGTAGTAAAAGAACATCTATAAATTTTCATTTCAAAGAATATTCTATAGTTTCCTTTTAATTTAATAATCAAATCTCCATAGAACTTTTCACTACTTAAGGTGAATATGTAGCAGTTGGAATTTGTTATGCCCAAGTGTTGTGGATGAAACACACACTCACTGATTGTGGATTGAGTTTTATAAAAAATCAAATTCTCTGTGATAATAAAAGTACCATTTCATTATTTAAAAAACCAACACACCAATCAAGTGCTAAACACATAGATATAATACACAATTTACTTTGAGGTCACAAACTCAAAGGGGATATAATTTTAAAATTATACAGAATGCAAGATTGACTTGCTGACATTTTTAATAAACATATTCCTTCTTATAGATTTGAATATATCAAAAATAATCTTGGAATAATAAATGTAATGTAATCTTCAATATCTATTTCTTATTGACCTATATCCTTACATTAAGAAAATCCTTTTCATATGGGAAGTACATATGTTTTATGTTTTTAAAAAACCTTTGGTTTTTTAAAACTTTTTGTTTTGTAAAAATTACATTTTGTTAAAATATTTATCATAATATGTTTTCTGGACTCATATTTCTTTATAAACTTTTCAAAGTCAGAATCCTCAAAATTATTTTTATCTCATAAAATATAATAAAATTTCCAAACTATGAATTTTTAAAAACATTTTTAGAATCAAAATTTTTAATAAAATTTTTTCATATTAAAAAACTATTATAATTTTATTTTATACCAGAAACTTTTATATTCAATAACTCATAATTAAAACCACCATAATAAATCTATTTTATGAAAAAAAGAATATATTATACATACAGAGGGAAATCCTCACTCTGAAAGGAATATCTCTATTCTTTTTTAGTTTTCACACTATCTTATTACATTAGTCCTTTTATTTTTGTTGACATACATTTAGTTTTCATAAAAAATATTTCAATATTTTAAATTTTTTTCATAATTTGATTCATTCTCAATTTGATAATTTTTTAAAACCACAAGAGTTAAGAAATATTTAATTCTATATTCATATTAATGAAAAATGTCAGATAAAAATATATTTCAATATCAACTATTGGATTTTTCATGGAAGATGAACCATCACACCTAATTCCTATATAATGAAGGACCCCCCTCTGTTCCATATTGATTGTTCTAGATAATTTATCTTAACCTACTAACCCATTTACATTCCCTAGTACGAAAGTTTACTTATTTTCATTCGATTTACTAGTATAAGTATCAATTCGTGGGAATATACCGAAGACTACAATAAATGGTATTTATTTCAAAAATCATTAGTCGAAAGTTATTTTTTTTGAGAAATCTGATCCTAATTTTGGGAAGTTCATTATTTTTGAAGTATGGGAGTCTCTTTGTGTGTGGAAAAACCGGAACATGATTTTGGTGTTTATTACCCTGATCTATTTCATGATTTTTATGTCTCCTTTATGTTTCATAATAATATTTAATAATTTTTTTTAGTTTTCTATCTTTGAAATGTGATACAAATTGTATTATAAAAAATATTCAAGAATAATTGGAATACCCTTAGAAGTGGAAGAATATTGTCTATCACATAAGACTCTAGATGATCTTGGATCGTTTAATAACAAGAAGGCCTAAGATTCATTGATTGATCACTATGAAGATGTCTAGAAGGTTTTTAATTTGAGATCGGATAACCATGTTATTTCTTTATGGATGTATGGTTTTCTCATACCAAGGAAAAAAGATCTTGATATGTTAAATGTTCATGGTGTTTTCATATAAGATTTTATAGAAAACATGAGAAATAGATAGTTGGTATGTTTTATTTTTTAACCACAGAGAATATCAATTCAAGAACAATTATGTTAAATTACCTCATGTTCCATTCCTTCTTATGGAAATTGGTAATTAATTGCATGATGTTTTTCAATATTGAAAATAAATCATTTTCAATGATAGAAAATATTTCAATCATTAATGATGATATAGTGAACTAGATGATATGTTTTTGATAAAATGTCTAAATATTTTGTTGAGAAAGTTGATGGTGTTTCTTCAGAAGAAGAACCATCAAGAAATATAAAAAAGTTTGAGATTAAAGGGAAAAGGAAAGTAGAGAATTCTCTTTCATAGAAGAGGAAGAAAGAAAAGAATTTACCTGATGATGTTTGAAAGGAGTGGATAATAAGAAAGAACAAAAGAAATCCAAAAATCCTTCAATAAAAATTGACCTTACTAAGGCCAATTCATTGAGAATACGAGATTCCAATACATTATAGATATAATAAAAGAGGAAAAATTAGAAAAAAAAGTTGACAAAACCTCAAATTTGTGAGAATCTATTAAAAGGTGTTCAAAGAGCCTATGAGATGTTTTATATACAATTTTATCAAACCAATCAAGTGAATATGGGAGCCAGATTATCTTTTAATGAAACCGATATTGTTTATGATAATATTCCTTATATTTTTGAAAAAGGAAAAGAGAATGTTGTTGAAGAAGAATAAATACCCCCTATTCAAGAAAAAGAATCAGAACCGACACCAATTGAAAAAGGTGATTTGATAATAACTGGATA
The DNA here is from genome assembly GCA_963277665.1 of Viscum album. Taxonomy (NCBI): domain Eukaryota; kingdom Viridiplantae; phylum Streptophyta; class Magnoliopsida; order Santalales; family Viscaceae; genus Viscum; species Viscum album. Next base: position 655,132,333 of record OY728159.1, read on the forward strand.
GCTCCAAGAGAAGCATGATAAAGTTGTTATTGAAGAAGTTTATGTGAATGAAAAAGAATAAAAATATGGAGATGAAGAAGAAAATGAAAGTTAATATGAAGTGGATTAAGAATAAGATAAATAAGATGTGGATGAAGAAGAAGAGGATGAAAATGAACATGGTGAAAGGATGATAGTCATTATGATAAGTCTTCATTAGTATGATAATTTTCATCATCATAAGACTTACCATCTATGAACTATAAACAGGAGAAATAAGTTATTTTTGAAGAAAATTATTCATCAAAAGGAGAGGAAGATTCATCATCTAAGAAAGAAGAAGAAGATCATAATTCAAAGACAAAGGTTGATGGAAAAGATAATACTAAAGATGTGGATATATCAGAAATATTTGATGAAACAATAGCTTCTATGAAATATTATTAAGTTGTTTCAAAGGACGAAAAGATAAAAGGAAATAAAGAAGAATCCGAATGAAGAAGAATAAAACATCGTGTGGTTCATCAATAGAAATCATATTTAATATAGGAAATTACTTTTTAAGGTTTTGATTATATTTTTTATGTTATGAGAAGGCTTAATGGAAAAATTATATATTTTCTGAGACTTGAGGCAATAGTAAAAATAATATATGAAATTATTGATAATAAACCAGATTCAATAAAGATTCTAATAGAAAATTTAATCTAGATTGAGGCTGATTTAAAAACTATTCAAGACAGTTATTAGGAACATGGAAAGGCATTCCATAAAATGGTCATGTGGTCTCATCAAGTTTATACTGATATAAAGATGCATGATGCTCAATTTTATGTTATAAAGTAACAATTAGTAGATTTGGAAATTTTTTATTGAGTTATTTTCCTACATGGAAGAAAGAGTGATGTTTGTAGAGGAGTTAAAAGATGCAATAGATGAAAGATTTGAGGAAGTTGAAGCTTTGAAAAAGAAGATTTGATATATGGAACTTCAAACATCCATACTCTGATCATGTGAGGATGAAGTTATAATAATCAGAGATTATAAAAAATAATTATCTGAGAAATTTGAGATCCAAGAAGAGAAAATTGAGAATCCTGAAAAATACATACAAGAGTTTCAGAAGATCATGGATTTTTTAAAAACCTTTGTGAAGAAAGATTAACACATTTTTCTTTTGAAATATAATTGTGTATGTTTTTCAAAAAAATTAAATCCTTGTAATATATTAATTTTTCTCTTTATAAAAATCTATATTGTTTTTATGTTTTCCAATTATGATTGATTGAATTCTTTTTTTTCAATTTTTTCAATGATATATTAATTCATTATATTTTTTCATTTATATTTTTCCCTCTCTAAACATTCAAGAAACACCATAATTTTCCCTATTTGTTTTTAAATCAAAAATAGGGAGAATTTTATAGAATTAGAGAGATTTTGTTAAATAAAGTGAAGGTTTTATAAAGGAATAATTTTAGAGAAAGGGGGAGAAATCATTACGGGGGAGAATTTTTTACAAATAGAGAGATGTTTCTTTAAGGGGGAGAATACAATCCTTAGTGGAAGAAATTATCCTAATAGGGAGTTTATTGTTTTCAACAGCATACTATCCATCGTATTCATAATAATTATAAACATAGGGGGAGTTAAATGTTCTTTAAAGGTTTAACTCTGAATATAATGTTCTTTAAAGAACAAGGACAATATGTTTTTCAAAGTTATTTTTCATTTATGTTTTGGGGTTTGTGATTTCCAAAAAGGGGGAGATTATTGATTCAATTTTTTTAAATCATACAATTCCATTCTATTTGATTTGGAAATCACAAACTATTACTTAAAAACATGTTTACTAAATATTTATGTCCTAAGTGTTTTAGTTTGTTTTTGTAAAATTAGTATCTTTTACCATACATAGAGTATATTCATACGTATTATATTTATAAACTTATAAATATTCATTATAATCATTAGAATGAGATTATATATGATATATATTGGACTCACCTTTATCAGATCAGGTGTTATACTTTCTATCTTTTCTATCACACAGAAAAAATCATAAACATCAGACTAATACTAGTACCAATAAACATCGAACTTATACTTATAAGAATTATCATATTGAAAGTATTAATGAATTCCATTGGACTAACTAAGTTTATAATATGAATAAGGAAAAAATATTTTTTAAATTCAGGAATATTTTAAGCATTATGATTATGTTTACCTATAGACGTCAGACATTCTGTTATTCCAGGTTGTCATGTGCATTCAAGCTCTAGATGCCCGATTCCATTTAATAAAAAATCAAAGAATATGATTGTTGGAAGGATGCCTATAAATTCCAGGTCAATTGATGAGTTTGGAGCCGATCGATTACATTTTATCTCAAAATTATGGAAGAATAATCAGTGCAAACAACTCATTCGTAATAATTCAATTTCCACAGGGTGTTTTATTCTTAAGGAATCCTTGCCAGATTGTATCCTTAATATTCTTTGTAATTTTTACTCATGTCTAATATTCATAACAATCAGGAGATTTAGGGGAATAAAATATATATAATTTGATCCTTCTGATCGAGGGATACTGAGACTAAGTAGATTGAGAATCTGATCTTTTTGTCGAAGGATTATGGGGATAGGAAGACAGATCCATTTAGATCTTCATATAGAGGGTTTTACTTGTTAAGGAAAGACAAAATTTACTATAAGTATAAAATATTATATACCTTTAGTCTATTTATAGACTAAATTTTTTTTAATGTTAAAAGGGTTATCATTTTAATATGTTGAAGTCATTCTTTCTTTTGTATGCTATTATAATTCTTGTTTTTACAAGTTTTTATTTCCTCATTGCAATATAATAAAAATATGGTCATTGTAAATGAATTTATATAAAATCTATTTTATAGTATTATTTATAATAAGTATAATAGAAAAACATCTAAATTAATCATATCCATCAAGATTATGATTCTTATACTTTGATAAATCTGATCCATAGTGATTACTATTTTCCACTAGGATATAATCAGACTATAGACAAGGTACAATTCTATGACTTTGTTAATCAGACTAAGGGTTGAGTCTGATAATATACTTAATGAGACTTTTAGTTTTGGAAAGTTTAATTCCTTTAAACTATGTTTTAACTAAAATTAACCACCTCTTGTAAGTATTGTGATATCTGTAGATTTTATGTTCCTACAACACATCCCAAAACCTCGAAGTATGCTACCACACTACCCTGACTGGGGGGAGTAGTAGAACACGAGGCAAGGGTAGAGATTGAAGTAGTAAATTGTCCCAAAATTGACCCATGACCTTCTCCTGGACATGGAATCCTTCCTTTTAGGGTTTTATCATAATCATATAAACAAATATGAGTCGGGGAGAAATATCATTTTAAAATTAACATGGAGATATAAGATTTTCCCATATGTCTAGATAGTAGAATATGTAATGAAAAATGAATAAAAATGCACTTTTACATAAGCAATATGATATTAACATAGAAAAATGGTATAAGGGAATGATACATAAGTTCATCAAATTAGAAATATGTGGAAATAATATAAGAGAAGACATTATAAGAATATGTGAAGGATCACCAGAAAGACACATAACACAATGTTCTTATGATAACTATGCATACAATATATATAGTATCTCATGAGATTAAAACATTACACAATGAATTAAAGTACTACTAGGGAACACCATTCATTTTCATAACATGTCCATGAATATGTGTTCCACAAGAGGAAAATAAACCAAAAAAAAATTATAATCATGATAAAACCCATAAGAATAAAGTGGGTTTCATAATCTCATCTCAAAGAATAACGAAATGCTATATCATAAGGATTCCTTAGAAAGGAAAGAAATAAATCATTTTAGACATTCATATTTGAATAAAAAATCACAGGACATGAAAATGGAGTTATAATGAACAAAAATTCACGAGAAGGGTTAGAAAAATAAGAATAAAAGAAAACCTCTTATGTGACTCTTTATGTAATAGGTAAAAGGTATTATAAATAAAAAAAGAGATTATTATTTACATTTAAATTAGAGTTTAATAGAGAGATTTTTACAAAAAAAAATTACAATTTTATAAACTATTAATGTTTAAAAACATTTTATATGTGTGTAACATAACATTAAATAAAAAAATAGGTATGTTCCATTATAAAATCTTTACATAAAAAATATAATCACAAAGGGAACTTAAAACTTGTATAAACATATAAAAAAAGCTAAATTAAACTTGGTGAGTATTTAAGAAACATATATATAAAATATAAATGAAATAAATAAGAATAATATATATGAAATGGGATAAAAATGAAGAGAACACAGAAAAAAATTAATGAGGTGTGTTTAGAAGATCATTTTTAAGGTTTTAAAATAATTTTTTAAAACCCACATCATTAAAATGATAATAAAACATTATTTTGAGTCACAAAACCACTTATTACTATATTTGAAATTTAATACCATAATTATGGATTTTTTAATACCTTATATTTTTAGAAAATTATGATAAACATTCCCCCATGTTAAATATTTACATCACCAAAATGGATTAATCGGTGAATTAAATCATATCACAATGAAGAACAATTGTGATGTGAAAACACTTATGAATATAATAATTCATGAAGTAGCTAAAATTTAAAAAAAGGTTTATTTTATAGATATGTAAATCCCTAGATAATAAAGAGGAATTTTAAAATAATATAATCATAGGATAGAATATACTATCTTAAATGAATGAATTTATAGAAGAAAAATCACAACTTAATCCAAAACATTAAGTTAACAAAGACCCTTACCTCGGGTCCTAATTCACACTTTGTATGATCTTAACAAACTAAAAAATAAAATAAATTTTATTAAAATATTTATTGGAAACCCTTTTCATAAATATTTAATTTTATATTCTTTATTTATTATCTTATTTTATTAATTTATTAAATAGTTTTTCTTATGATGGTTACATAAGGTGGCTCATTCAATTTATTCAAAACGTTATTTTTATATTGACCATGGTAAAATGTATTGTAAAATAGATTCATAATCTATATATATATATGTATGTATTTTATTAATACATTTCATTAAATTTATCGAGTGTTAGACCATAGGAGATTATTGGCCACTCTCTCTGACTATAATGGTTATAATTATCATAAATCATGTCATATATTAACATATATCTTACCTCATAACAGATCCTAAATTATATCAAAGCTTATATTTTATATCAGATCATTTCAATAATATAAATAATTATGTTTGTTTATGACTAAATAAGCTTATAATAGATTATCTATATGTAATTATGGGTATTAACACACTCTGAATTTGTTGTACTACAAGACAAACAAAACATATAAAATTTTCTTAGAATGAGTCACTAACACTGATAGAAGAACTAAGACACTGATGGAAAAATGACTCACTGATGCATATGACCCACTGATGCAAGCAACCTACCAATGCATATGACTCATAGACGAAGCTGAACTACCAACGCACATGTCTCATAGATGTAGATGACCTACCGATGCAATCAACCTACCGTTAGTCCAAGTGACCTACCGATGCATGGTGCTACCGACTTAAGGACTCACCAATAGTTAAAACAAGTTTCCAATGTACTGAGTCACTGATGTATGGAAATACCAACTAAATTACATACCGATGGGTTGAGTCACCGATAGAAGAAGATACCAACAAACGATTCACCAACCGGATGACACACCAATAGGATGACTCACCAATAAAGGAGTCACCGATAATCTTTTTAAATTGGAATTTATTAATACTATTTCTAACAGTTATACATGAGTCATTTAATTATACTTACATATTTAATAATATTTAGCAGGAATTTAAAAGATAGTATGAGGTACTATGAACCTATAAACATAGAGAGAACATGATCTTTGTTGGCCCTTAATAATCGAAAGCATTTTTGATGATAGAAGCAACACTGAAGAGAAGTGTGGCGTACCCACCTGTAAGACATATAGAAGAACATCGACAACTCTCATGCACCAACTCCGAAATCAAGAACAAAATGAAGAACACATGAGGAAATATCAATCGAGCTGTAAATCGAATTGACAAACTACTTCATCATATCAAAGAAAGAGAAGGATTTACCAATTGAACCATATTTGTACTTAGAATCTAGAATACGACAATATATTTTTGTGTAAACTTCTAGAAGAGAACTAAAACCTTATCTCAGCTACATCTGAAGAGTCTAGAACTTCCTATCCATGCACACAAATCCTTCTAAATTCTTTATCATTTTTATTTTCTTTATTGTGCGAATTCTTACATAAATTTGAGCAGTGTGTGTGTCTTTCTATAAAGAACAAACTATATCATGTATCAAACTGATGGATAAAATATTGTCTTCCACTATTACCTTATTACACCTTCTTTCTCTTAGAGATATGTGTGGAAGAGGTCCTTGTTTGACCTCGTAGTTTGTACCCACAAAGAACTATGGTAGAGATGTTGTAACCTAGACAGCCTGTGTGTTGCTGTGAACCCCGATCCAGGGTGTAGATTAATATATTAATTAATTTAAACTACTTGGTGGCAGGTGATCACCAAGTGTAGAGTATTAGGTCTCTACTTGAGACTGAACATCTTGTTTCATTTCGACTGTGTTTTTTTTACTTTCAGTTGTACTATGTTTTATCACATATTTCCTAAAACTAAATTAAACTCTGATAGTTAATCCTTGAAATTGTTTATAATAGTATTGAACTATTAAGTTAGTTTTAAAAGTTATATTAATTTTCGAATAGATATAACTGATAACTAATTACTCTTTTGAGAAATTAATCAAACAGTCAAGATCTTTTAAATTCACTACTGGCTAACTGGTCAATTGAATATTAAATTTGGGGGAGTTTCAAATTATAATTTTTAACAGAAATATTTATAGGAACCCAATTAACCCCCCCTCTTGAGTGTCCAACTTCGACCAAAATTTTGTATCAAAGGTATTTATAATATTTTTTCAAATATTTTTCAAACTTTTCAACTATCATTTTATTTGCATTTCAATGATCTTAAAATTTCTGTTAATACTAAATTTGTATCTCTTTAAAATATTTTTCTAAAATTTTATTATAAAAATTGACTGGAAGGTGCTACTACCAACATACCTCCATTATTTAATGGAACAAATTATGAACAATGTAAAATTAAAATGAAGATGCATTTAGAATGTATGGGTTTTGAGATTTGGTCTACAAATATTGATGAATATAAGATTCCTACTACTACTAGAACTACTTGGGACGAGCCAACTAAGTTAGCTTATAAAAATAATTTCAAATCCATGAATAACTTATACGATTATTTAGGATATGAATAATTTAATAGAATTTATCCACGTAAAATAGCCGATGAAACATGGGATACATTATCTATTTGACATAAAGTAACTTATAGTGTTAAGTAAACAAGACTTATCAAATATACCATTAAATATGATAGCATTAAAAGGAAGCCTCACGAGCCTATTTATGACATGTATCTCAGGTTTAATGAAATAATGAAAACTATGATCTATCTGGGAGGAAATTTTACATCCAAAGAACAAATTAGGAGGATTTTCAAGTGCTTACCTGATAGGTGGAGATGAACTTATGTCTAAATTATAGAATCACATGAAATGAGAAAAATACCTGTCAAAAAACTCATTGGAAAATTGATGAGGTATGTAGAAGTGCTATAAGTCAACAAGGAAGAGGATGATCCTAAGAGAAAATCTATAGCCTTAAAGACTACTACCCTTAAAAACAAGGACAAATAGAAGGTGCTAGCCAATGTTGAAGTCCCCAATAATGATGAATCAATATTAGATAGTGATGGAGAGATGGATAAACTAGCCAAAATATTTAATAAATTATATAGTAAGAAGAAGTTCATTAGAAAGCCCAATTATGAAGGAAGATATGATAACATGGGAAACTGAAAAAGGATAGGAAAATAAATATCAAATCAGAGGAGATTGTCTTTTATGAATATAATAGGAGTGGAAATGTCAAAGATGAATTTCCAGAATTAAAAATAAAAAAGATGTATGAAAACAAGGACAATAAGTATAAGAAAGATATGAAGGCCACCTAGAGTGCCTATGAGGATAGCTCTAGTGAATCAGAATCAGCTAATGATGACAAAGATGGCATTGAAAATATGTTTTTAAGACTAACACATCTGAGGTAACCTTAGATTATCCTGTAAACAATTCCTACTATTCTATAGAAGAATGTGATTTTGAGAACATAACAATTGATGAACTATTTGATTATTATAAAATGATAGAAGATACATGAAATGAATTGAATGATAAGTATAAATAAATAATGAAATAACATGATCTCACTATAAATATTAAGTCTAAATGTACTATAGAAAGGGAAAAGAATGCTCAAATACGTAAACAAAACAATGAACTAAAAATGTATAATGACCAATTAAAGAAAGATCAAGTAAATATGACCAATAGTAATAATAATCTTACTAAAATGATTAGTAAATATATTTCTCTTAAGTACATTTATAGTATTGGATATCATCTTGGATAAAGAAACCTATCTAAAACATATTTTTGTAACTAAATCTGGAGAATCTGTTTTTCTACTTAGAAATAAAAATTTGAATAATAGTTCTAGTTATGGAAAATATTTTACTTCCTCTAAGTGTTCTGTACTAAAGATATTCTATTTTTAAAATATGTTATATAATGCTTCTAGGAAACCCATGAAGAAAATGTGTTTACCTAAAGAATTAATTACTAATGTCACTGGACCCAAACAAGCCTAGGTTCCAAAATCTATTTTTTTATAATTCTACAGGAAAGCTATTGGAAGAGATCCCAAAAAAGTAAATGGTACTTGGATAGTGGATGTTCAATTTATATGATAGGATATTACTCAATATTCTAGAATTTAATCAAGATTGATGGTGGATATGTCACATTTCATGACAATTTCAAAGAAAACAGAATTGGCTTAGGGAAGATTGGTAGCTCTAATTTAGTTTTAATTTTTAAAGTACTTTTTTTTTATGGATCGAAATATTTTTTTTCTTATTATTTCACAATTATGTGAGTATAGTTTTTAGGTTAAATTTGAATATGATGCTTGCAATGTTTTTAAATTTTAAAACGAATTAGTATTTTCTACGTTTAGAAATGAAAATGTATATGTTGTCAACTTAGATTCTTTAGTTTCTCAAAATTTTTCTTTTTCAAGTTAATTTAACAAAGAGACTTGGAATTGACATAGGATATTAGGACACTGTAATGTACACTCTCTTATAAATATTACTCAAAAAGTTTTAGTCAAGGATCTACCCAGACTTGATTTTCTAAATAATATAGTGTGTAACCCTTGTAAAAAGTATAAACAACACAAGATATATTTCAAATCAAAGAATGAAATTTCACCTTCTCAACACTTAGAGTTGGTTCACAAGTACTTTTTTGGGCCATCTATATTTTCTAGTTTAAATGGGAAGAACTATGTCTACGTTCATGTACATGACTATTCTAGGTATACATGGACTTATTTCATAGCTCAAAAAAGTGAACCATGTACTTACTTCACCAAGTATTCTTAAATAGTGGAAAATATAAGTGGAATTATAATAAAATCCTTAAAATTTGATCAAGGTTGTGAGATTAAAAATCAGGACTTTGAATCTTTTTTCTTAGACAATGTATGTAGTCATAACTTCTCTTCCCATAGGACACCTAAAAAATGGAGTTGTGGAATAAATAAATAGAACTTTACAAGATATATTTCAAACAATACTTAATGAATATGACCTAAATATTTACTTTTGTGGTGAGGCTGTGAATATATCTTTCTATTTAATTCATAGAGCCTTAATTATACCTATCCTTAAGAGGACTCCATATGATTTGTGGAATAATAGAAAACCCAAAGTTAGTTATTTTAAATTTTATGGTTGCAAAGTCTACATCCTTAATAAAATGGATAATATCAACAAATTTTCATCCAAGAGTGAGGAAGGAATCATCCTTGGTTACTCAACTTATAGTGATTCCTATAAGGTCTTAAATAACATAACTAAGTGTGTGGAATAATATGTGCATGTAAAATTTGATGAAACAAATCCACATTATCCTAAGACCTCCCTAGATAACCTTCAAGATGATATGTCAAATCTGTACATAAATGTAAAGTCATCTAATCCTCTTGTCAAGAAATCAATTAAATCAAATAGTTCAAGAAAACCATCAGAATCTATACATGATGAACCCAAACCTATAGATGATCCTGAAGTTACTAGCCCATCTTTTTCTAGACCAACTAGAACTCTCAAGAACCATCCTAAAGATGTTATTGGTGGATACTTAGATAAATGGATAAAAACTAGAGCTTCTATTAGAAATTAATTTGAACATCAATCATTTCTATTATAGCTCGAACATAAAAATGTGAATGATGATATCAATGCCGAATTTCTAGTTATGGATATGTAATAATAATGTATTCAATTTGAAAGAAATAAAGTTTATAAAATTGAGGATAGAACCAAAGAAACCTTTACTATAGGCACTAAGTGGGTGTTTAGGAACAAAGTTGATGAATCTGGAACAATTTTTAGAAATAAAGCAATATTGGGTGAAAATGTTTATAGTCAAGAAGAAGGCATTGAATATGAAGAAACCTTTTCACCTACTTCTAGACGTGAGTCCACCAGAATGATACTTTCTTTTACTTCCCATCTTAATATCAAGATTTATCGAATGGATGTCAAAAGTAAATTCCAAAAAGGGTATATAGTTGATGATGTTTTTGTTGAGAGACCCCCTTGTTTTAGAAACCCTCATTTTCAAAATCATGTCTTCAAACTAAAAAAATATTTATATATATTAAAACAAGTTCCAAGAGCTTGGTATGATAGACTAAGTAAATTTCTTATTAGAAAAGGTTTTACAAAAGGAATTGATGATCCTACTCTATATATTAAATGTATCTCTAAAGATTTTTTATTTGTTCAAATTTTTGTAGTTGATATTATTTTTTGATCATAAAGAAATAATGTATGTATTGATATTTCTAAAATGATGCAATGTGAGTTTGAAATGATTTTGATGGGTGAACTCAAAATCTTTCTTGGATTCAAGATTTTTCAATATAAAAAAGGTATCATTTTAAATAAATGTAAATACAAAAATGTACTTTTAAAAATATTTGGATTTGATAGCATTAAAAGTAGTGACATTCTAATTACTACTAATTTTCAGTTGCATCTTCTTGAAGATGGTAAATCTATTGATCTATCCACTTATAGAGGAATGATTGGATTTTTTCTCTACTTGAATGATAGTAGGATTGATATAATGTTTAGTGTGTGTATGTGTTCCCATTTTAAATCTAATACCAAATAATCACACATAAATTCTGTTAAAAGAATTTTCAAATACCTCAAACATACTATTAATTTAGGTTTGTTTTACCCTAATGGAAAATAATTTGATATAGTGAATTATTCTGAGGATGATTTTAGTGGAAGAAATTTAGATAGAACTAGAACCTCTGGAACATGTCACTTTTTAGGAGAATATTTGGTTTTATGGTGTAGTAAGAATCAAAATTCTGTTGCATTATCTACTACTGAAGCTAAATATATATCTCCTGGAAGCTGTTGTACTCATATTTTGTGGACGAAGCACACTCTTCTACACTATGGATATTAATTTAGACATGTACCTATAAATTGTGATAACACAAGTTAAATTAACATTTATAAGAACACAGTTATTCATTTTAGAACAAAACATATTGAAGTATGACATCGCTTTTTGAGATATCATTATTAAAAGGGTGATATCACATTAGAATTTATTCTCACTAAATATCAATTTTTGGCTATATTTACTAAGCCATTGATCACTGAAAGAATGAATTACATCACACATGAGTTAGAAATGATCAATCTATATGACTTTTTGTTGCTATTCCTTTGATCTTTTAAAGTGATTTTTTCATACCGACACCAATGTTATGTCATAAAGTCATGGTTGTCATGCTAAAATTGATGCTATGTCATGATGACATTGTTGTCATGCAGACATCGACACTATGTCACGCTGAAACAGTTGTCATGCTGACACTTATACTTGTCATGACGACACCTTTATTTTTATGCAAACTCTATCATTCTGACACTAATGAATCTAGAAAAGGAATTTATTACAGAATGGATTTTTGAAAGCATGTGTATGTTGCTAAAGGTACTTCAAGATAAAGGTTGGCTTTGGTTGTTCTCAAATAATGAACGAACCATTTACCCAAAGCTAGTTCATGAATTTTAAATGAATATGGAGTTTTTATTTGAAGGATGTGATGTCGCATGGATAAAATCCATAGTAAAAGGGAAGAAAATATCTTTCTATTCAATACATAGTGATGAATGTCTTAAAGTTCCCCATGAAGGTGTATTTGATGGTTATCTGGTGCCTCTCCACCTGAGAGTGATATGTTTTTCTTTGAGCCAACATTAAAGAAATATACTAATAATGACGAGCACAAAATACCCATTTCTATAGAGTTAAGTGGAGAATATAGAATCTTGTTTAAGATTATCTAGTATCAAATCTATCCCAGGAAAGGGGACTTTGCTTCTTTGAAATGTCAATATGTTTACTTGGTTTATTTGATAAGAAATGGGATCAAGGAAAATTTGTGTAGATACCTTGCTATGAACATGAATGAGATGATTAAACCTTCAATATAAAATAACTGCTTGTTCTATCCAAGGATGATCTTAGCTATTCTGAAAGAAAAAGGTTGTGTAGATGATGGTCAAGAAGTTTTTTCTAAGTGCAGTCGGATCTCCCTCCATAAAGAGAATTTTAATAGGATGAAAATCAACTAGAACCCATGGAAGAGAGAATGGGTTAGAGATGAAGATAAGATCTATGAAATGTTGAATGCAGTGGATTATCTTACTAGACCTAATAATATGGTTGATCAAAGTCTGGGACCAAATGAGGATGATGTTAACAATTCTGAAGAAGTAGAAGAGACTATCACTGCAGTTAGAGATCAGGGACCGCCTATTGATGATATGAGTGATCCTGACACAACTGGACCTCGCAAAGATTTTTTTACTTTAGGCCTTCTAGTCATCCACTTACCTTACCCTATGATGATCCCACTCTAGAAGATAATGGGAATGTGGATACATAAGTCTTAGGTAGTGGGGAATATGTACGCAGATCCAGTGACTCTGAAGAAGAAGAAGAAAGTGAAGATGGTGAAAGTGGCACTGGTAATGAACATGAACAAGGTGAAGAATATGGTGATAAAAATAAAAATGAAGAACATGTCTCTGAACATGATGATAATAAAAGTAATATAAAATATAATGACCACCATAAGGATGATCATGGTTAAGATTTTGAAATGATTGATGTCGTAGATCAGACTCTGTTGGAAGATCCTCCTGAAGTTGTTGTTGAAGTGAGAGAAAATGCTAAAGTTTTAGTTGAAGTAGAAGCTGGAGATATTCCTATAACACATTTTGTTTATGAAAGAAAAAGACCTCATGCCGAGGATGAGAAACCAGTAAAGGAAGATCAGATTGAGGGGGAGCCTCAAGAAAGATAAAATCAAGCTGAAGAAGAGAATAAAATTGGAAGAACAAGGCTTGACACTCTCACTCCTCTGGATGATTGTTCAATGATTGAATGGGAGAGGAATATTGGGTATGTGGAACTGGAATTAGAATATGAAGATTTAGATGATGAAGTTTTTGTACCTGCTGCAAGATAACTAGTGGATGAGGCCCATTCTAGTGACTATGTCACTAAGGCTGATTTGGAAAAATTCAAGGAAGATATAGGTTCATCCTTAAGACATTCATTACAATCTCAGATGATGTATGAGATTGATGAAGCTAGGAGAGAAAACACCAAGCTGACTGATAACTTGAGTGATATATATTCTATAATAGTAGGTGTAAGGAAAACTGGGACTTCTAGTTCTACTCCTGCCTCTAACAGTGTATCTCAAGTTGATGATGTTTCAGTCTCACAGATGGTGATAAAGAAAATTCATTCAAATTTGATTATAACTACCAAAACCATTGTAGCAATAAACCCCAATCATGGTAATGAGATGAAGACGTTAACTATTAGAATCAATGGGTTAACCACTAAGTACAGAAATACAATGGAGAGTGTCATGAAAGGACAGGTATATCTTGTTTCTCATATTAAAGTTCCTGATTTTTACAAACTGAGAAAGGAAGTAAAGGAAATTGTGAAAAGGGATTCAACCTCAACTCCTACTGCTATTACTTCCATATGTGGAAATACCTCTCAATATTTGAAAACTATGACAATCATAACTATTCTAAAAGAGGATCATAATGCTCTATTTGATACCTCTGGGTTGGGAAGCCTAGAAAATATTAAGATAAATAGTGATCATGTGCATGATATCATCAGATTATATACTAAAGAGGAATCTTCAACTCAGGAAGAGATTAAAAAGTGGATAGATTCATATTTCTCTAAGATTTACTCCAAGAACCAGTTGACAAATAATTTTAAGTATTTGGAAGAAAATTTGACTTTACCCCCAGTTACAAAAGAATTCAAAGAACAAGTAAAACAATTGAAGAAATTCACTTCTATGTTTGATAAATTTATATAGAAAAAAGATGAAATAGAAAAGGAAATGAATTATGGAGTAGAAATAATTGAGGACTTTATCAGGCTACAAAAAAGCATATCTGGATGTTTAGAATGAATCCATTGTTGTTACAGCTACTACCTCTATTCACTCTGCTGCACTAGTGACTTCTTATCCAATTTCATTTGCTCAATCCTTAACCCAAATATAGCCTATTATCACAGAACAACCACATCCTTGGGTGTTATCCTAGCACATAACAAGACTCATACCAACTATTCTGGAAGAAATTCCTTTATCTCCACTAAATATTCCTTCAGATTCTCTTTTTTCTTATCCACCACCTACAAGACCTACCATTGATCCCTCTGATAATGGGAAGTCACCTTTTGACCCTAAGAAGTTGTGTTGAGTGATTTTTTTGAGATGTCAGAGTGCTTATAATTTTTTTCTTTCAATGTAATTTGATTATGACTGCCAATTCACCATTACCTCTTTTCTATTTTAGTTGTTAACCTTCCACTTTGTGCTAATCCCAAAAGGGGAGAAATTTTTTAGGAATTATTATTTGTTTAATAATTATTATTTGTTTATGTTACTCTGATACATTTGACTACCCATAATTATTTTTGAGCTTATTAATCTTTATGGGAGATAATAATCATATTGTTTACATTAATCATTCTCTAATGGTAGCTAATAATGCCATGATTTGTGATCATCAAAAAAGGGGAGATTTTTGGAACATAGTAGATTGTTGGCCACACTCTCTGGCTATAATGGTTTTAATTACAACTGATCATGTCATATATTATAATATATCTTACCTAATGAGAGATCCTAAATTATTTTAAAGCTTATATCGTGTATGAGATCATTTCAATCATATAACTAATTATGTTCGTTTAATTCAAAAGAAGATTATCACTGATTATCTATGTGTAATTATGGGTATCAACACTTTCTGATTTTGCTGTACTATAAGACAGACAGAACATCTAAAATTAACTATGTTTGAGTCACTAACACAAATAGAATAACTGAGACACCAACAGACAAATGACTCACCGATGCATATGACTCATCAACGTAGATGACCTACTGATGCATGTGACTCACCGACAAAGAAAAACTACCGATTCATATGACTCAAAAAACACAGACGACCTGTCGATAAAATTGACCTACCGTGAGTCCAAGTTACATACCTATGCATGGTGCTACTAGCACAAGGACTCACCAATAGATAAAATATGTCACCTATGTGAAGAGTCACAGACATATGGAAAGAATAACCAAATGTGGTACTGATGGGTTGAGTCACTGAAAAAAGGAGATACCAACAGACGAGTCACTGAATGATGTCTCATCGACATGATGACTCAAAGATATACTTATTCACCAACAAAGTATTCATCGACAGACTTTATAAATTGAAATTTATTAATATTATTTTTAACAGTCATATTTGAGTCATTTAATGATAGTGACATATTTAATAATCTTTTGTAGGACTTTTAGCAGATAGTATGAGGTACGATGAAACTATGAAAATAGAAAGAACATTCTCTTTATCGACCCTCAAGAGTAAAAATAATTTTTGAAGATAGAGGAAACAAAGAAGAGAAGTGTAGCATGCCCGACATGTAAGATATACAGAAGATCATCCGCGACTCTCAAGCACCCATAGTGAACTCAAGAAAAAAATGAATAACACACGAGGAAATATCAATCGAGTTGTACATTAAATTGAATAACTACTTCAACATATCAAAGAAGGAGAATAATTTACATACAGAAAAATATTTGTACCAAGAATCCATATTACGACACTCTGTTTTTGGGAAACATCCAAAAGAGGACTCAAACCATATCTCAGCTACATCTGAAGAGTCTAGTGCTACAACTGAAGACAGAAAGAGCCTTCTAAATCCATTATCATTTTTATTTTTTTAATTGTGTACATTATTACATACTTATGAGAAGTGTGTGTGTTTTTTTGTAAAGAAAACACTTTCTCCTATATCAAACTAAAGGACACAAGATATCCTTTAACTCTTACCTTATTACAAAATTTTTATCCAATGGATATGTGTGGAAGATGTCTTTGTGTGACCTGGTAGATTTTACCCATGAAGAATTGTGGTAGACTTCATATAACCTGGACATCCTGTGTGCTATTGTGATGTAACACCCCAAGATTTTATAATACGTTATCTTATTAAAGAAATTCAATAGCTTGTGCTACAAACAACACCGAGTTTGAACACACCACAACTTACCAAACTAGCCTTTCAAAAAGCAGTTATGAATAGTATTAACTGAATTTTGAATCTTATATATTCTATATAATTTTAACACCCATATTATGTGTTTCTTAGACATAATATAAGAACAAATTCAATTTTTCAAATAAAGGAAGTATTTAAAAAAAATGCAATTTTACTGCCTACTAATGGTGATTTTTTTTAAATGAAATATATGATACTTTTATATTAAATTTGACAAAAATAAACTTTTTATCTAGAATCGGGACATAAAAATTTAGTTTGGACAAATTTTTGGTACTTTTCTGATAACTTTCATATTTTGATGAACAGTGAGAAATACTATGTTTTAATTGAAAACAACTTTTTTAATCGAAATAATTTATAGAGTTAAATTATGAATTTGAATGGTTTTGAATTATAATTAGATTATATTTTTATCATTTAATAAAATATAGTCCATTATATGTAATTTCACATTAAAATATGACATAAACACATGTCAAGCTTTTGATAGTTTTTACTTTTTCAAAAACTAGCTTTTTGGTTTTGACAACGGGAATTAATTTTAAATTAATAATTGAAAATTCTATTTTTTGAATTTGGTAAAATTGAATTCATTTTTTAATTTGAAATATCAAAATTATCTTAGGGTAATTTTTTGGTATTTTTCAGAAAACTTTCAAATTTTGATGAATAGTGAAAAACATTGCGTTATTATTTAAAATCGAATTTTATTTAAATAATTATTTTTTTATTTATTTTTTTAAAGTCAGAATAGATATATAATACCTATATATGTTCAATTTAATTCATTGGATTCATTTTATAATAAAATTATATGTATAAAATTTTATTGAACTTTTTTAACGTTTTTTACGCACCTTCTAGGAGCATTTGGAAATTTGTATAAAAAATAATTTTACCGCTTCCGTGAGTTGAATTTAGAAAATTTGAGAATTTTTTTTGAAATCAATAAGTAAAATGTGGTTAAATAAGATGAAAATAATTTATGATGAATTGTAACTTTTGTCTTTTATTTTCCGTGGTTAGAAGTAAATAGGGTAATTAAGGTAAAAATGATATTATAATTACCTTAAAACATGTTCTAATTCCATTGGATAAGTTTAATTCGACCAAAAAAACCTTATATATAAAATATTATCCTCTTTGGTCCACTTGTATTAGATTAGGACATTTATTATTATTTTATTTAAAGACGAGTTAAAAGTGTTAAATTCAATGTTTAATAACTAACCCATTTTTTATATTTGGTTACACAAAATATAGATTCAACTATAAATATTAATTAGAAATATAAAAATATTTCCTACATAATTTAATTTTATTAATATTTTTTAGACATTAAATAATTTAATTTATTTATGACACATTGATGATGAAGTAATTACCTTATTAATGAAATATTAAAATAATTGATATTATAAATATCCAAATAAATGTAAATTGGGACATATGATGAATTAAACTAATTTTATAGGTTAATATGACATTCTAGGGTCGATTAGATAATTTTTTTTCTAAGTTATAAGGTTTTTATGACTTTCACAAAAATAAAATACCAAATAGTGTCAAAATTGACATAATTTAGTTTTTAAAAAAAATACTATATTTTTGGTTGATATAATATTCCTAAAAATATAAGGTTTGTAAAAAGGGCTTAAATAATATTATATATGTCATTAAATAAATACTTGAGGTTCACTTATAAGTTTAGAGTATTTTTATTAACAATATAGTGTAAGAATACAAGAAGACACGGTAAAAGTTAAACTATTTAACTAAGAGTTAAATCTAAAAGATAAGGTCAAAATGGTAACCTAAACTTGTATAAAACCTATTGGTTTAGAGGGTTTTGACCCATAACCACCTAAGTCTCTAAATAAATTAATTTGGAGCCATTATTAACCGAATATGACTGTATAATAAAATAATATATTAATTTTTTTCCTAAAGTGACCCTCACCCCTCTTATAAAAGGGAACTTCCCCTTATCTTAATTTTACACCTCAAAAGCCATTTGGATCAGAAAAAAATTACCCAAATATCCTCTAAAATATCCTACATTAATCCAAGAGGCCTTAATTTGATCATAAATCCAACCTGCTGAGCCCTTTTGGTCAACTCAAAAGGAAACACCCGAAGAAGAGGGAATAATTTCACCACCCTCTTTCAAGTTCTTTTCTTCTTCCACTTCCTCTTTATTTTTTGTTTCCATACCAAAATAATAAATAGAGTACCTTATACATACTATGATTTTATTATAAATATGGTACAACCATATTCGTTATTCTATCCACTATATAAATGAGAAAGTCACCACACGTGTGTACATATGGCTTACCGTCTCCACGTCATGGTGTAGTTTGTTATTCAAACACTTAATTATTTGGATGGTTATAATAATTAGTATAAATAATGTAAATAATAAATATAACATTATAATGATTATTTATATATGATATCCCATCCAATTACATAGTATTTCACCATCAATATAATGATATTGTCGCTCGTGTGTATGTATGGATTACCGTCTCCATTAACGCGATGAGATTTATTCCCCATCATAATCACTCAAGAGTAATTTTCATTTTATGATTAAAAATAATTTTTAAGAACTTAATATAATTCTATATATGAATCAAATACATCATATCCATAACAAACATGGCTTACATAACCAATCATATAAAGGAAAACCGACCAGTTAACACCCGAAATGATGAACCTACAAAAATATTATTAACAAAGCAATATTGGAAGATCATATATGATATAATATTTATGTATATGATTCTTGTATAATTTAATAACAATGATTTAACTATTATATAGGAGGTTAACTGTAAATACCCAAACATTCATTAATGAACATCCCTCTTGGTCTAATTAATTGTATTATTATGGTTATATAAAATGTGAACTTCATTGGTATTATGTTTCTGAATTTTAAAATACTATTAAGAATTGTGAACATTTCTAATATATCTGTTGAATAGTGATCACATGATTAGTATGAATATAAGGCTTTAACAAATCCAATTTACTAAGACAAAGTAAGCGATGGCCTCATCCAGTAGATGTGCCCCATACGAAGCCCATTTGTCAGAGCTCGGAAAGAAGGTTGTGTCTTTGGGCTTCATTCTTGAAAAAACCCAATCCGAGCTTGAATATGTTAAGCTCGAGCATGACCTCCTATGAGATAAGTGGATGTTGATAGAGATTACCACCCGAGCAATGTAATCCAAGTCACCCCAAGAGTCTATCACCGTTGCACACCTTACTCTTCGGTCTTATGCGGGTGTTATAAGGGGTTATATAACAAGACCTTCGCACTATGGTTATATAAATTATTTTTCTATATAATAATGAATATACTTTCATTTTATTATTATTACCTTGTAAATAATTTTTAGAGAACAAATATTATTTTTAGTTAATGTTCAACTAAGAAATCTATTTGTTTGAGTTAATTTATTTTTGAATTTAAATTTTTTTAATAAAATATTATTTTTTATTAAATTAATTTTTATTCAATATAAATGATCGTATAATTTTATGAATAGAATTATAATTTTTATTATGGTTTCAAATCCATTTTTGTCAAAACCCATGAATTTTCGATAAATGTCGGTTTTTTTTACTTTAAAATTGAAAATTAACATATCTAGAAAATTATTTAGATTAAATGAATATTATTTATGGAATCAAGGCATCAAAATTATCCAACATTGATTTTTTCATAATTTTCTGAGATAGTCAAAATTTTTGGTAAAAATTAAATACCGTTTAAATATATAATGTGTTTATGACATCATAATGACAAAATATGTATATAATAAAAATATTATAAACTTTATGTTTGGACCATATATGTTTAATAATTAAAATTAATTACCGTTTAAATATATAATGTTTTTTCCACTCCCCTTTGTCAAAAACCATGGTGAAAAACCACATGATGGTTTGTGGTTTTGATTAGTTTAATGTGAGGTGTCCCAAATCTAAATAATAAACAATTACCTCTCCTTTTCTATATAAACCCACACATGATCCCACTTCATCCTCACCCAAGGACTTTGGAGTACGTCCAAATGCTTCCATAATCTATCTATAATCCTCCCATTTTTCCCTAAGCTCCCAAGAAGCCTCTATCAAGCCTCTCTCAAGCCTTTGGAAGCACACTTCTATGTTAGGGTTTTATTCCTTTCTCATTTTTTCCAATATTATTTAAGTTGTTATACGTTTTTAATTTCTATTATAAATGTTGGGGTATGTTTTTTCACCTCTCCCATATTTCCCTATTTATGTTTGAATGATGGGAGACCCCTTCCTATCTCATTAAATGCCTCCCATGTACACCCGTTACTATGCCAAAATTTCAAAAGGAATTTCTCTCTCCTCATTCACATTCAAGGAATTATTTTGTATCATGAATCAAAATTACATTACATTTGTTGGGACATGTATATTTATGACCCCTTAGTGTCCATGTCATGTAAATATGACGAGACACCCCTTTATCTCTCATCAACCATTTTTATGAGTTCTTATGTCACGCCATTATGCTGCCGAAATTGCACCACATTTTTCCATGCCAAAGTCATTGTGTAGTGAATACCATGCCCATTTATCTATCAAGGGT
This sequence comes from Viscum album, assembly GCA_963277665.1. Lineage (NCBI taxonomy): Eukaryota > Viridiplantae > Streptophyta > Magnoliopsida > Santalales > Viscaceae > Viscum > Viscum album. The sequence goes on from OY728159.1 coordinate 655,153,967, forward strand.
ATTCACATTTATGCACATTTACTTGTTGTTTAAAGAGTATCAAGTATGTATTCCACATTATTTTATCTTAGAATAAATGATTATGTTGAATGATTCAATGTTTTATGATCCATGTGGCACACTTACGCATGACATGAAATGTTTAAGAAGGGTGCACCCTAATAGCACTCCAATGCATTGGGTAAAGTATATTATCAGGATATGACATGTGAAATGGGTGTTTACTCATGCTAATTAAAGTGAAATTAGGGTTTACTCTTGCTCTATGTGCAATGATCCTTGGCTAATTTCTAATTCCATGTTAAGTGTCGTTGCCACATTTCAATGTTATGATTATCATGATTTACCATGACTTTATTTTCATGCTTATCTTGTGCCCTATTGATATTCCTATTGTCTAACATGTATTGTATTCTTCATGTTATTCCATAATTATTCTTACTGTTCTTTATAGCTTAACCCTTTCTTATGCATGTCCTCAGGTTATTCCATGCAATGCTACGTATGAGAGAATGTATTGGTCATATAAAGGAAGTTTTCAATAAATATGTTGTATTTAATGTTTTAAGATGTTATGTAATGATCCTAAGCCCCAAAGACATGAGACCTCTCTATCTTATATGTTGTATCAAGTGAAGTTTATGTAATAAATTATGTTTAATTGTGTAATAAAAGCAGGGTTGTCATAGTTGATATCAAAGGATAGGTTTAGCTATTTTTTAGATTAGTATTAGAAAACCCTTGTAAAGCCTTAGAGACAAGAATAAGTATAATAAAAACATCCCTAGGTTTTGGTGAGTATTGAGTAAGTGGTTTATCAAGAAAATACATCCCTGTCTAGATATGAGCAAGTAGAGGCGGCTCTGGCACAAATGTATCCTAGGAGTAAAACCCAAAAACATCACTTTGAGCTAGAATCGAATGGGAAATCGTGCACGACAACGGGATTTCTTCACTCTTGGTCACAACACTGCTGATGTATATGGTTTGGTAAATTCACAAGCTTAGTATGAAACATTTTTAAGGGACAAAAAAATTCCCTAAGAATATATGTTAGAATGTAGATCATGGATAACATAGACTGAAGCCAATAGATTCATATGTTAAGGAAAAAAAAGTTATTTATAAGTCATCAGTTTTTTCATTGGATTACCCTTTATGTGTTACCCCTAACTTTCCTCTTATTCCAGCCAGTTGCCGGTAATAGGAGGACTCGGGCTAACAACCGATGTGAAGATCAATGTTATGATTGTACTAATGAGATGCCCAATACAATGGGAGTGGGAATCACGAACTTTGTCATGATTCTATCTAATATAACTCAATATTTTAATAGAAACATGGGTAATGTGGAATGTTTGACCCCCCTAACAAAGAACAAGTCACTATTGAGAGCTACATGATACAAAGGCCTCCTAATTTTAATGGATCATCCGACCCCTCAATCGCTAAACAATGGATCAACTCCATTAAAAATATCTTCTCCATACTTCAATGTTCTTAACAAGAGAAGGTTCTACTAGATTCTTATCATATGGAGGGTGAATATGATCAATGGTGGATGTTGATCAAAAATACGAATCTTGAGGAGGAGATCAAGGCATTGTAATGGAAGGTTTTCCAGAAGATGTTTTTCGATAAATATTTTCCACGCACCCTCCAGCTTAACAAGGAAAGGGAATTCCTTCCCCTCAAGAAAAAATACGATGAATCTATTGGAGAGTATGAGGAAAAATTAACATGGATTGAATGATACACATCTAGCATTGACATTACCCCAAATTCAAGGTTGACCGCTTCTTCGGTGGGATGAAACCTAGCCTACAGAAAGCACTGGTGATCCGTGACTTCGACAACTATGAAGAAATTGTTCGATGTGCCCTCAAGGTAGAAATAAAGATCGGAGAATCTCAAGGGTATCATGGAGATAAGAATCATAATGTGAGATTCAATGTTGGTGGTCTGATGGATAAATCCAACGGTGATAAGAAGATCCAGCACCCCACTTGCAAAGGTGTGGAAACAAGCACCCTAGAAATTACCTGAAGGGTACGAGAAAATGATTTAGGTGTGGAAGAGAAGGGAACCTGGCTATTATCTGTCGGCAAGAAAAACTCGTGGCTAGAATAGAGGAGAGAAATTCTTTGTTTGAATGTCAATGTGTTGTTCACTGCTACAGCTGCAAATAACCAGGGAATCTTGAAAATCAGTGCCCTAAGCCAAGGGTTTTTTAAGGCAACCAACAACCTCCAAGACAGTAAGGGCGAGCGTTTTCCATAACTACTGCAGAAGTGACCCCCGACAACGAAGTAGTGAAATGTACGCTAGTTATTTTTTTGAAATATAGTGAACATAATGTTTGATTTAGGTTCGACATAGTATTTTATATCTTGAAATTTTAGTAGAACAATCCCAACACCACCACAAATCATGGAAGTGAAGATGTCTGTGAGTATGGAAAATGGGGAAATCATTGCATCCCATGAATATAACTCCTCCCCTATCAAAATATATGGATTGAACTTTCTGGTGAACCTCATCATACTTCATCTGGTAGAATTTGATGCAATTATTGTCATGGATTAGCTTTCCTTATATAGAGCCAACATAAATTTCCGTGAGAGGTAAATAACTCTCCATGTAGAGAATCGACCCCGGCTTATTTACAAGTGAAAGGAGGAAGATGAATCTTCATTAGCTCTATCATCTCAAGCATGGATGTTACTACCCTATTAGAATGCATAGCTGGCTCATATTATTGAGTCTAAAGAGGCAGCCACCCTAGAAGACATGCCTATTATGAGGGAATTCGTTGAAGTGTTTTCCGAGGATTTTCCTGGTCTTCCTCCTAGAAGAGATGTTTAATTCTCAATTGATCTTATACCTGGGGTATTTCCAATATCCAAGACTCTATATAAAATTGATATTGTGGAGCTTAAGGTGCTGAAGAAATAACTACAGGAGAATCTGTATAAAGGGTTTATACGCCCATGTGCTTCCCCATGGGGTGCACCATTCCTCATCATCAAGAAGAAGGATGGGTCAATGCGCCTTTGTGTAGATTATCATGAGATTAACAAAATCATGATAAAGAACAACTATCCTCTCCCATGAATTGATGAATATTTTTATAAAAAACAAGGAGCACAATACTTCTCGAAGGTGGATTTGTCGTCAGGATATTATCAAGTAAGGGTGAAGAAGGAAGATATCAACAAGATTGCATTTCATACAAGATGCGAGCACTATGAATTCATAGTAATGCCTTTTGGACTCACTAATTCTTGATAAATATTAATAGAATTGATGTATAGAGTCTTTAGATATTACCTCAAAAAAAATTTGGTAGTATTTATAGATGATATTATTATATACTCCAAAACCAAGGAGGATCGTGAGGAGTATCTAAGAACTGTACTAGAGAACTTTTGGAAGGAGAAGATCTATGAAAAGTACATCAAGTGTGAGTTTTGATTAAAGGAGGTCCCATTATTGGGCCATATCATCACAAGAAATGTGATATATGTGGATCCCTCCAAAACAGATGCAATTGAGGGATGGTCGAGGCCAATATCGATAATGGATATCCGCAACTTCTTTGGGTTAGCTGGATATTATCAACAACTTGTGAGAAATTTCTCACGACTGTCCGACCATCTTACCAAGATAACTCGGAAGGGAGTAAATTTTTCTTGGATTTATGAATGTGAAGAAAGCTTCAAGGAGTTAAAAACGAGGCTTATCACTATGCCTGTGCTCACTTTACCCACAAGTAGATAAATTTTTGTAGTATTTAGTGATGCTTCGAAGAGGGGCCTGGGATGTGTGTTGATGAAAAATGAAAAATTCATTACTTATGCTTTATAGAAATTGAGTGTTCATGTACAGAAAAATCCAACACATGTCTTTGAGTTGGCTGCAGTGATCTCCACTTTGAAAATTTTGCGACATTATCTCTTTGTGGAGAAGTGTGAGATATATATGGTCTACAAAAGCCTCAAGTATATATTTACACAGAAAGAGTTGAACATGTTCCAATGAAGATGGTTAGATCTGATCAAAGACTATGACTTCTCAATCCATTACAACCCTAGAAAAGCGAACAAGGTGGTGGATGCACTAAGTTGAAAGGACCTAGAAATTATATCATTGATTAGAATTGAAAAGGATCCAATATTATTAGATTTGATGAAGATAGATATTTGAATCATAAAGAAGGTAACATCATCAATACTTTCACAAATGATTGCTCAACCATCAATTTTGGAAAAGTTAAAGGTTGATCAAAAGGATGATGTGGGAATTCTAGAAAAAGTGGAAGATATCTGAAAAGGGAAATCCTTAGAGTTTAATTTTAATGAAGAAGGAATTGTGAGATTTGGGAAAATACTATGTGTTCCATAATGTCTGGAGTTGAATAAGGATCTTTTTGATGATGTACATAGTTCAAATTTCTCTATTCACCTATGAAAAACAAAGATGTATCAAGATCTCCGAGAGCATTATTGGTCGGATAATATGAATAAGGAGATCACTAAATATACATCAAAGTGTTTGGCGTGTCAGCATGTGAAGGAAGAGAGGCATAATTATAAGGGGATGATGTAACCATTACCCATAACAGAATGGAAATGGGGGAACATCACCATGTACTTTGTCATTAGACTTCCAAAGACATCCAAAGGAAACAATGAAATCTGGGTTGTTGTGGATTGTCTTACAAAGGCTGCACACTTCATTTATATTCGGGATGATTTCTCATTGGATTAACTGGCAAAAATATATATCAGGGAAGTGGTAATGTTTCATGAAGTACCACTATCTATTGTGTCCGATCGAGATCCAATATTCCCCTCTATGTTTTGGAAGAGTCTTCAAAATGCTCTGAATACTGAACTGAACTTCAGTATGGCCTATCATCCTCAAACTGATGGCCAATCCGAGTAGACTACCGAAACAATTGATGACATGTTTCGAGCGTGCTCAATGGACTTTAAAGAAGGATGAGATCAAAATCTTCATCTTGTTGAGTTATCTTATAATAAAAATTTACACTTGAGCATCCAAATGTAACCATATGTAGCCCTTCATCAGAAAAGGCACAGAACACTGGCGTGTTTGGATGAGGTCAGTGAGTGTAAGAAGCTTGGACCAGAAATGGTCGATGAAATGGTGGAGAAGGTGAAAACCATTAAACAACATATCAAGGTATCCCAGAGTTGACAGAAGAGTTTTTTAGATAAATGTCAATGAGAAATTGAGTTTAAAGTTGGAGACATGGTATTTCTATGCATATCTCTGTGGAATATGGTCATGAGGTTTTGAAAGAAAGGGAAGTTAATTCCATGGAACGTCAGACCCTTAGAGATTCTTGATTGTGTCGGGGCTGTGGCCTATCGACTAGCACTTCCACCTACCATAGCCAAAGTATATGATGTCTTTCATGTATCCCTCTTAAGGAAGTACATACTAGACACTTCACATGTACTCTATTCAGAGGTGGTACAGTTATAGGATGATCATTCTTATGAGGACAAACCAGTGAAGATCTTAGATCATAGAGAAAACTTTCTACGAAATAAGACAATTCCCCTTGTCAAGGTGTTGTGGTGAAACCACATGTTTGACCAAGCGACATGGGAATCATAGGAAATTTTGAAGCGGAGTTACCCACATATGTTTTAGTGTGGGAAAAGGAAATTCTGAGGGAGAAATTTCATAATGGGGGAAGATTGTAATGACCCAAACATTAATTAATGAAAATTACTCTTGATGTAATTAAATTATTATTATGGTTATATAAAATGTGAACATATTTGGTTTTATGTTTTTGGATTTTAAAACACTGTTAAGAATTGTGACTGTTGCTAATATATCCATTGAACAATGATCACATGATTAGTATAAATATAGGGCTTTAAAAATCCAATTTACTATGAAAAAGGAGGTGATGGCATCATCCAGTAGACGTGACCCATACAAAGCCCAATTTCTAGAGCTCAAAAAGGAAGTTTTGTCTTTGGGATTTGCTCTTGACTAATCCCAATTTGAGTTTGAATATGTTAAGCTCGAGCGGGACCGCCAACGAGAGAAGTGGAAGTTGATAGAGATTACCACTCGAGGAATGTTATACGAGCCACCCCAGGAGTTTTTCACCATTGCACACCTTAATCTTTGATATTATTTGGGTGTTATAAGGGGTTATGTAACAAGACCTTAGCAGTATGGTTATGTACATTATTTTTTTATATAATACTGAATATACTTTCATTTTATTATTGTTACCTCGTAAATAGTTTTTAAAACACAAATAGTATTTTTAGTTAATGTTAAACTAAGATATTTTTTTTGAATTAATGGATTTTTGAATTAAATAATATTTTAATAAATTATTATTATTTCTGTTAAACTAATTTTTATTAAATATAAATTATCGTATAATTTTATGAATGCAATTGTAATTTTTATTATGGTTTGAATGCTATTTGGGGAAAAACCCATGAATTCTCGAAAAATGTCAGTTTTTTACTTTAAAAGTGAAGATTAACACGTTTAGAAAATTATTTAGATAAAATGAATATTATTTTTGGAATCAGGGAATCAAAATTATCCAATGTTGAATTTTTCAAAAATATTCCAAGCCAGTCAAATTGTTGGTTAAAAATTAAATACCGTTTAAATATTTAATGTGTTTTATGACATCATAATGACCCAATAGTGATGTAATAAAATAATAAAAACTTTATGTTAGGACAATATATGTTTTAACATTAAAATAATGTGATTTTGGGTTTGTTTAATTTATTTTACAAAGTTTTAGTGGACTCTTGAAGACTTATGAAACATTTTGTCTTTTAAAATTGTTTTCCTTGGGAGTGTGATTCACCTTCACATAAGCAACCCCATTATTTTAAGAAGTTAGGACTTTGGACTTATAAATTATTGTTTTCCACTCCCCTTTGTAAAAATCATGGTCAAAATAAATGGGCTGGTTTGTGGTTTGGATTAGTTTAATGTGAGTTTTCCCAAACCTAAATAATAAAAAATTCCCTCTCCTTTACTATATAAACCTACCCAAGCTCCCACTTCCTCCTCACTCAAAGCCTTTTAAGTTCGTCAAAACTCTGCCCTCCTCTCTCTATAATCCTCCCAAGGTGCCCCATGATCCCAAAATCCTCTCTCAAGCCTTTGGAATCACACTTCGAAGTAAGGGTTTTCTTCCATTCTCATTTTGTCCAATATTCGTTAAGTTGTTATGCCTTTTTAATTTCAATTATAAATGTTGGGGTATGGTATCACACCTCCCCCATACATTCCTATTTATGTTTTAATGATGTCTTACCCCTTTATCTCTAATTAAATGCCTCCAATGTACACCTGTTACTATGTAGAAATTTCGAAAGGAATTTCTCTCTCCTCATTTACATTCAAGGAATTATTTTGTATCATGAATCTAAATTCCATTACATTTGTTAGGACATGTATCTTTACAAAAAAAATTACTGTCCTTTTCATGTGAATATGATGAGACACCCCTTTTTCTCTAATCAACCATTTTAATGAGTTCTTATGTCACACCGTTATGCTGCCGAAATTGCACCGTGTTTTTCCAAGACAAAGTCATTATGTAGTGAATACCATGCACATTTATCTATCAAGGGTATTAATTGTTTATGCACATTTACTTTCTGTTTATAGAGTTTCAAGTATATATACCACATTATTTTATTATGTAATAAATGATTATGTTAAATGATACAATGTATTGTGATCCATGTGGCAGACTTATGCATGAAATGAAATGTTTATGAAGGGTGCGCCTAGATAGCGCTCCAATGCATTGGGTAAAGTATAGTATAATGATATGTCATGTGCAATGGGTTTTTACTCATGGTAATTCAAGTTCAATGAGGGTTTACTCATGCTTCATGAGCAATGATGGTTTACTCATGCTCCATGTGCAATGATACTTGGCTCAAGCTAATCCCATGTTAAGTGTTGTTTCCATATTTCCAGGTTATGATTATCAAGCATTATCATGCCTTTATGTTTATGCTCCTATTGTGGTATATTGATATTCCTATTATCTAACTTGTATTGTATTCTTCATGTTATTCCATGATTTTTTATACTAGGGTTTATTGCTCACACTTTTCTTATGCATGTCCTCAGGTTGTACCATGTAATGCTAAGTACGAGGGAATATAGTGGTCATGTAAAGGAAGTTTCCAACAAAGACGTTGTATTTCATGTTTTATGTTGTTATGTAATGATCCTAAGCCCCAAAGACACTATACATCTCAATATTCTATGTTGTATCAAGTGATGTTTATGTAATAAATCAGGTATAATTGTGTAATAAAAAGCAAGGTTGTCATATTAACGTATCCTCGACTAATGAAATGTACAAGGTAAGGGTTAATTTCACAATATCTTTATTATCTGAGGTTGTTTTTAAATAAGTATCTATTGCGACATATTTATTATCCATGTCGATGTTTAATAAAGGAGTTTTCAAAGGGATTATTTTTAAGGGTCTTTTTTACTAAAAAATCATTTTAAATATTTTAAAGATTTATTCTTCTAAACCATTATCATTAATGTCCTTGTTTTCAAAATGGTTTTAAGGATTTAATTATATTGAAATCAATGTTTTAAAATGTTAATTATTTTCAAAAGTTTCATAGTGGTATTGGACACATTGATTCAAAAAAATCTTTTAAATGAATTCCTTTATTAATTATGATACTTTTAAATGATTTCAGGAAAAAGGGATATTTCTCTTAAAGATTTTTACCGATCATTTTTTACTATGTCAACATCATTTAAGGGATATTATTTTTGATCGAGTTTTATTTATTATGATAAAAATCTTCCATATTGTATTGAAGGTTTTGTGATATGTTTGAATGTGGATGTGTTATTTCTATACCATTCATGGTTTATGGATAAAGTATTTACATTTTGTATACTAGTTTTAATAAAAATGTTTATGTTATGTTTAAACCTTTTAATATGAGGAATTCATTTGACATAGTTAGTGTTGGGTGGATCCCACTATAGCTCCTCGATGCATCGGTATGTCTCATGATACAAACTAGTGTCTTGGATCAAGGCCTTTAAAAAATCTTATTTGTAGTCTTGGCATAAGGCCTTGAATATGTCGTTATTAAGTCTAGAATTATGCATTCCAACAATATGAAATTGGCTATTGATATTACATGTGATTATTCAACTAGTAGAATATCTATGTGAATAAGTAAATGCAATTATGTGATTTATATTTTCCATATTATGCATAATTTTATGTTTAAAAAGCTTATGTTTTATTCTTATACATTACCGTAAATGTTTATGTTTATTTATAAAAGTTTCCGCTATATTGTTATCCTTACTGAGAATCTGAGGTCACCCCTTTCTATGTTTTATTTGTCCCAAGATGCGAAGAAGTATATAATGAATTACCTGCAGGGATAGTCTAAGGTATATGAATGTGGTAAATGAAGAAAATGTCGTTGTTGTTTTTAATTTTGTAATTTAATGTAAAACTTATGAATGTATATAGTACTTCCAAGGATACGAAACTGATCGGTCTTTTAAAACATAATTCCTTGTATCATGCCAATGTTACGTAATAATGCACCAACTTTGGGTAACTAGGGTTGGGGAATTACACTTGGTATCAAAGGAAGTTTAGTTCATACCTTGGAAACTAGATTTAGAAAAACTCTGATTAGAGAACATTACCCTATGATAGACTTTGAGGATTAGTATATAAGAACTTCCTTGAATTTTGGTAATGTATAGATTTTGTGTATTTTCCAAGCAATACATCCCTCTCTGGATATGAGCAAGTAGAGGCAGCTCTGGCATAGTTGTACCTATAAGTGAAAACTCCGACAAGGAGTTTCGGGCTTGACCCAGGGTATCCTGGAACAGAACAACGAGCCTTGCTGCGCTCTTGGTTATAACAATCCTGGGGGATATGCTTAGGATAATTCACATTTTCATTACATAACATTATGAAGGATTTATGAGTAAATGATTACTCAAAAAAACATTTTATGATTATATATTATTTGCATAATCTTTTCAATTTACGTTAGGTATTTTACAAGTTTGGAATTATGCATTGCGATTCATAAACTAACCTAGTGTATTCCATTGTTTTGAAATGATTCCCAGTAGAAGGAATGAGAATTCCGGGAATACTCATGATCGAAAGATTAAGAAGGATTATATATTTCATGGTAATAGTACAACTTTTAAAAGGGAAATAGTCTCCCACGTGTTCTCATCATATGAAGAAATAATATCATGTGTTAATAAGATAAGTAAAAAATTTTCTAAGTCCTATGGATTTAAAGGGAAGAAAGAGAATAAAATTATGGAAGAGAGAAAGATGGATAAAGGGAATAGGGGAAAGAAGGATTTTCCCATATGTGAAAATTATGGAAATAATCACCTTGGTAAATTCTTGACTGGAATGAGAGTTTGTTATAAGTGTGGAGAAAAAGGACACCAAGTACGTGACTACAAGGGTAAGAAAAAGTTTCAAATGTATAATGCTTCATCTGTAAGGAGTTGGGACATTACACGAATCAATGTCCAAATCATCAGAGCATACCACTAATGCTGCTATTGGATAATAATCATGTCGTGATACTACCAAAAATGAAGAGGAATGATTAGAGTTATTATATTTTTATTAATGTATTGTGTCCTTTGTGTATTGTATAATGATGTACATGTTATAAAAATGATAGATTATATTAGGATTGTACTGCAGTACTATTTGATTAAGGACTTGAGATTGTGTGGAACCAAGAAAAGTAACTCAATAATAGGTTATATTTTTTGGAAAATATATGGATTAGAGAAAGATAAACCATAATACCTTTTTTGATACTAAGGTAGTGGTTTTGGAATAATATACAATTTATTTAGATAAATTATATTTGATATTCATGATAACCTTGAAACTGATTATTGATTTGTATATTCCATCATTGTTGGAGTTGACAACATTTTTGGATAGAAGGAGTATATCCAGTATTCTATAAAGAATAAGGGAGCGTGAATGTAATCAATAAGGTTTTATGGTAATTCAGGGTGTTACAATGTTTTAAAAGAATACACGATGAAGGTATTCACATGTTATTACGTGGAAAAAAGGATTTTCATTGTGATTAACTTTCTTATAAATTTTGGACGGTGAGTTTGGATAGAAGTATTTTGGATAATTATAATGGTTGGAATCGATTAAGTTTGACATTGGATACTATTGTTAAGGTTAAAACAGATCTTGGGATTATTTTTGGATTATTATAAAAAGGACAACCCAGAGATCAGATGACAACCTGTCACATCCGACAAGACCGCGAGTCATGAACCCACAACCAAAGAGTGACAAGGGTGCATCGCCTACCATTGGTCTACATGATGTCCTGTTTTGTATAATGTAGATTTTTAAATGGTCTGACAAATAAATTATAAATTCATTTTTTGGAACCCTATACGATTAGGATAAATTGAATATTTTTGAATTCTATTATCTTTTGGAGTGAAAGATGAGTTTGTGGTAGGAATTAGTTGAATGATGAAACTCTACTTGTCAATTATAAATATATTTTTCTCCTATTATTCTATGAATACTATAATTATTAAACTTTAGATAGGGGATCTTGAAACAAAAAACATGTTACTCTAATACCATATGTTTTGTTGAACCGATGATATTTATCATCATCTTAGATTGATGGCTTTGAGGCCCTTAATTTTACAATTGACTATGATTGATGACCTCAATAGATCCCTATAAATATTTACGTTTTCCCTCCAATTATGTGTCTCCAATTTCCAAAAATGTTCTCTTTATCGAGATCATAATTTGGTGGTGACTTTTTCATTTCCCTTTCCCTCTAATTAAGAATAAATTTTATTAGCCGAATGTTTGATATGAGTTTTCCACAAAGGTATTTTTATATTTTTAACCATTTATTTTCAAAGAACAATTTCAAATTGCTCAGATACAATTTATTTAATGAGGGGAGAATGTAACACCCCAAGATTTTATAGTACATTATCTCATTAAAGTAATTCAATATATTGCGCTACACGCAACACCGAGTTCGAACACACCACAATTTACCAAACTAGCTGTTCAAAAGGTTTTTATGCATAATATTAACTGCATTTTGAATCTTATATACTCTATATAATTTTAACACCCATATTATGTGTTTCTTAGACATAATATAACAACAAATTCAATTTTTTTAGATAAAGGAATAATTTTTCAAAAATGAAATTTTATCGCCTACTAATGGTGATTTTTTTTAAATGAAATATATGAAACTTTTATATTAAATTTGATAAAATAAACTACTTATGTAGAAGCAGGTTATAAAAATTTAGTTTGGGTACATTTTTCTTAATTTTCTGATAACATTCATATTTTGATGAATAGTGATAAATACTATCTTTTAATTGAAAACGAATTTTTTAATTGAAATAATTTATAGTGTTAATTTATGAATATGAATGGTTTTTATGTATAATTAGATTATATTTTTATCATTTAATACAATTTAGGTCATTATCATTAATTTTAGATTTAAATTTGACATAAATAGATGCCAATATTTTGATAGTTTTTACTTTTTAAAAAACCCGCCTTTTGGTTTTGACAACGGGAATTAATTTTAAATTAATAAATTAAACTTATATGTTTTGAATTTGGTAAAATAGACTTCATTTTTTAAATCAAAATATCAAAATTATCTTAGGGTAAATTTTTTGAATTTTTCTGAAATCTTTCAATTTTTGATGAATAGTGAAAAACACTACGTTATTATTTAAAACCGACTTTTTATTAAAATAATTATTAATTTTATTTAAATTTATTTTAAGTAAAAATAGATATATAATTCCTTTATAAGTTCAATTTAATTCATTATATTCATTTTATAATAAAATTAGATGTATAAAATTTTATTGAACTTTTTAACCTTTTTTACCCACCTTCTAGAAGCATTTGCAAATTTTAAAAAAAACATAATTTTACCGCTTCTGTGAGTTGAATTTAAAAAATTCATGAGAAAAAATTGAAATCAGAAAGTAAAATTTGGTTCAATTAGATGAAAATATTTTTTGGTGAATAATAACTTTTGACTGTTATTTACAGCGGTTAAAAGTAAATTGGGTAATTAAGGGTAAAAATGATATTATAATTACCATAACACATGGCCCAATTATATTGGATAAGTGTAATTAGACCAAAAACAACCTTAGGAATAAAATATGATCCTATTTTGTCCACATGGATTAGATTAGGACATTTATTATTATTTTATTTAAAGAAGAGTTAAAAGTGTTAAATTCAAAGTTTAGTAACTAAACCATTTTTATATATGGTTACACACGATATAAATTCGACTATAATTATTCATTAGAATGATAAAATGATTTCATACATAATGGTATTTTATTTATAATTTTTAGACATTAAATAATTAAATTTTTTTATGACACAATGATGATGCAGTAATTACCTTATTAATGAAGTATTAAAATAATTGATATTATAAATATCCAATTAAATGTAAATTGAGACTTCTGAAGAATTAAAATAATTTTTTTATTTTAATATGACATGTTAGGGTTTATTAGATATTTTTTTTGAATTTATAAGGTTGTTATGACTTTCACAGAAACAAAATACCAAATAGTGTCAAAATTGACATAAATTAGTTTTTAAAAGAAATACTATATTATAGGTTGATATAATATTCCTAAATCTATAAGGTTCAGTCAAAGGTATTAAATAATATTATATATGTCATCAATGAACAAATTTTGGTTCTCATGGATGTTTAGAATAAGTTTATTAATCATATAGTGTAAGAATACAAAAAGACATGGTTAAAGTTAAACAATTTAACTAAGAGTTAAATCTAAAATATAAGGTTAAAATGGTAACATAAACTTGACTAAAACCTATTGGTTGAGAGTATTTAGACCCATAACCACCTAATATTCTAAATAAATCCATTTTTATCCTTTATAAACCGAATATGGTGGTATAATAAATTAATATTTTAATCCTTTCCTATAGTGATCCCACCCCTTTTATAAAAGGGCACTTCGACTTATCTTATCTTCGCACCTCCAAAGCCATTTGGATCGCAAAAACCCAGCCCAAATGTCCTCTAAACTATTTTTCATTCAACATAGAGGCCTTAAATTGATCATAAAGCCAACTTAACGAGCCCTTTTCATCAACTCAAAAGGAAACACCCGTAGAAGAGGTAATAATTTCACCACCCTCTTTCAAGTTATTTTCTTCTTCAACGTCCTCTTTCTTTATTGTTTACATACCAAAATAATAAATCCAGTACCTTATACATAATGTGATGTTATTATAAATATGATACAACCATATTCATTATTCTATCCATCTAATAAATGACTAATTCACCATACGTTTGTACGTACGGCTTACCGTCTCCACGTCGTGGTGAAGTTTGTTATTCAAACACTTCATTATTTAGAAGGGTATAATAGTAAGTATAAATGATGTAAATAATAAATATAAAATGTTAATGATTATTTATATATGATATACCATCCAATTACATACAATTTCACCATCAATATAATGATATTGTCACTTGTGCGTACGTACCGATTACCGTCTCCACGAATGCGATGCGATTCATTCTCCATAATAATCATTGAAGAGTAATTTTCATTTTATGATAAAAAATAATGTTTAAGAACATAATATAATTATAGATATGAATCAAATACATCCTGTCCCTAACAAACATGGATTATGTAACGTCTCGAGCCCGGAGCCCCTCCACTTGTGCCCCATACCCGGTTGCCACATGACCTCAAGCACGTTTCCCCAAACGCGAGAGGCTGCCGACTAGCAGCGAGGGCCTTGGTGAGTCGGTGGGGAAACTATTCCCTCATTTGGTAAGGTATTCAAGGTATGAAAACAACAATACACAACAGAAGAAGTAAACGACATGCATAACAACAAAAACCAAACAACCGAAGCAATGTAGATATATAACTATGATGAAAATGATGCAGCATGTACAAGTATATAAGGAAAACAGAAAACACAACAACGTGCTGAATTAAAACTGAAACCAAGTGAAAAAGAAAAACAAAATAATCTCCTCAGCATCGTGAGCCACGGCTCGGTCCCATGCTCCCCAGCTTCTGATGCAGTCAAGACCCTGAAGTAGAAGGGCGCTTGCCCTTATCTATACCTACAGCAACATAGTCTACTTGGGCCCAAAAGCATGGCCCAAACAGGGTGTGAGATACAATCCCTATAGGCAATGAACCAAATATGTGTGCCTAATAGTCAATGAATACATGTTAGTAATAAAACAAGAAGCAGTAACGGAAAAGCACAAGCAGCTACAAACCACAGTTCTAATAAGTAAAGCACACAAGTAAGTAGTCAGCAACAAGAAGAAAACAGGTAACCCTCTGGGTAACTCTCACAGTCTACCCCCTATGGTTCAACCTCTATGTACTAGCAACCCTCTGGGAAGCACACACAATCTCGCCCCTCTGGTTCAGCTACGTAAGTAAGCAGACTCTCCGGGGAAGCACTCACCGTCAATTCCCCCTATAGTCTCGTATCGTGCTAAAGGCTCTCAGGGGAAGCACTTAATGTCAATTCCCCCAGTGGTCCGCGTCATAATTAAAAGACACTCTGGATAAGCCCTTCCGTCAATTCTCCCTTTGGTCTAATACTCTGGGTTCTCATAATCCTGAGTATAACTAAACATGCTCAGCACGTGTATATCGTCCAAGTAAACCTCAAGAACTACTTGGCTATCAACTAAGGCTCAAAAAAAAAACAACAGTTCCACTATCCTACGACTAGGCATGGCAACTGGAAAATGCCAAACAGGTAGAACAAGTATGGAAAAACAATCTGAGAACAAAAAAACTACTCTAATCACAAGCAAGAACCTCTACTAAAGCAATCAAGCAAAGCAGGCAAGCAACAAGGGCAAAACAGAAAACACACAATACCCTGTTTAGGGGTATTGGTGGAAATTGCACAAAATATTCATCAAATTTCTACGGAAAGGCACAAACCACCTACCTTGATCCTAGGAGATCGATATACATGAACCACGATGACAGATTCCCCTTAGAACGACGTAGATCCGAGAAAATGCACAAAATATTCATCCCACGATAACATGGAAGCAATGAGGAATCAAGAAACGATACTGTGGTAGAAGGAAGAACTCACTGATGCGATTCCTATGCAACTGACCATGATTGAATCGGATAATGGACGACCAGGCAGGACTCCGTCGAAGATCCAGTCGTACGGTCGCTCTCGGACGGTCGAAAACTGGAGAAGAAGATGGAAATAGGGGTTAGGCGCGACCCCAGTCCGTTTAATGAAAAAAGAAAGTACACAGCGTGTACTTCTTGAGTACATGACGTGCACTTCAATATTTCTGTACTCCGAATTAACCGACCTCCACCTCAGCCTTACACACCGTGTGGGTGGCTCGGACACATCCATCACATGGCTTCGAGCCGGAACAGAGTACACGGCGTGTACTCAGAAAGTAAATGGCGTGTACTTTGAAAATTTCCAGAAAAACAATTTTTCTTAAAAACTCCAGAAAAAAGGAAAAACATACCTGAACGAAGATCTGGGTTCTTACAAACTTCCCCCCTTAAATAAATTCATCCATGAATTTCCCTAAAGAGGTGGAGAAGAAGAATCCCCAAACAGCTCCGGCCACTGCGATCGTACATCGGCCTCCCTCTCCTAGGTCTCGTCCTGTACTCGCCCGTGCTTCCATAAAACTTGTACCAGAGGAACAGACCGCCCGCAGAGAACCTTCTTACTATGATCGACAATCCGGATAGGATTCTCCTCGAATGATGCATCCAATTCAAGCTCGACTTCCTCAGGCTGAAAAACATGATATGGGTCTGAAAAGTAACGTCGGAGCTGAGAGACGTGGAAGACGTTGTGGATGGCCTGATACTTCTGAGGTAGCTGCAACCGATAGGTGACCAAACCAACTCTCTCTAAAACCTCAAACGGACCGACGTACCGTGGAGAAATATTACCCTGTCTCCGAATCCTTTTGTGTCTCAACCTCGGTGCGACACGTAGGAAAACCTGATCACCGACCTCGAAATCCAGAGGTCATCTCTGCTGATCATCATAAGACTTCTGTCAAGACTGCGCTGTAGCCATCATCTTCTGAATAAGATATATCTGCTCTGAAGTCTCCTGAACAAGATGAGGTCCCAGAAAAGCTGCCTCTCTTGCCTCCATATAGCATAAGGGTGATCGACATGGCCTACCGTACAAAGCCTCGTATGGCGCGATCTGAATGGTTTCTTAGAAACTGTTGTTGTAGCCGAACTCCACCAGAGGAATATGCTTCTCCCAAGAACCGCCAAAGTCAAGGATGCAATCTCGGAGCATATCCTCAAGCACCTGGATCGTGCGCTCGGACTGGCCATCAGTCTGGGGATGGTATGCTATACTCAAAAGTACCTATGTACCCAAGGCCTTCTGAAGTCCCTACCAGAACCGAGAGGTAAAGCACACATCTCTGTCTGAAAAACTAGAGCACGAAACTGTATGAAGACGAAAGATCTCCCTGATGTAATGTCCTCCCAGATCATCGACACTGAAGGTCTCCTTGATCGGCAAGAAGTGATCAACCTTCGTAAGTCTGTCGAAGACAACCCAAACATCATCATTCCCTCAAAATGATCTCGACAACCCGGTCACGAAGTCCATCACAACATTATTCCACTTCCACTCCGGAATGGGTAACTGCTGTAAGAGCCCCATTGGTCGCTGATGCTCTGCTTTCACCTGCTGACAAGTAGAACATCTCATGACAAAACCAGCAACATCCTTCTTCATACCTGGCCACCAATATTGGTGATGAAGGTCTCGATACATCTTGGTGACACCAGGATGAACTGCCCAAACAGAGGAATTGAAATCCCGCATCAGCTCCTCGCGTATGTCTGCTGGAACCCATACACGTCCTTGGAAATGCAAGATCTCATGCTCACCCACTGTCCATCCAGGAAGAGGGTCCCCCTCATGACACACTCTCCCGTAGGACTAAGCCTTCTGATTCTGATAGCTGCCTCAATTGTACCCGATCAAGTAGCATGGAGGTAACAGCTACAGAAGATAGAAAAGTTTGTCCCCGTCTGTCTTGCACCTCTAGATGCATCTCAGAGAACAAAGCCATCAACTGCCACTCACTACTGGCCTCCTGAACTGCCTGAATCTGAGTTCTCCTGCTCAACGCGTCTTCCATGGCATTGCCCTTTCCTGGTGTATAGGCGAACTCGAAGTCAAAAGACTGAAGGCACTCGACCCACCTACACTGCCTCAGATTCAGATCACGCTGAGTGAAGATATACTTGAGACTTTTGTGGTCAGTGAAAACCACAAAGTGCTCTCCCAGAAGATAGTGTCTCCAACAACTCAAGGCATGAACAACAGCTGCCAACTCCAGATCGTGCGTAGGGTAGTTCCTCTCATGTGGCCTCAGCTGCTGAGACCCATACGCAACGACTCCTTCTCCCTGCATAAGCATAGCTCCCAGCCTGATACCTGAAGCATCACAGTAAATAGTGGAGATCTTGCCTGGCTCTGGCAAGACTAGTATTGGTGCTGACGTCAACCTCCCTTTCAGCTCCTGAAAGGCTGACTCACAAGAATATGACCATAAGAACTTCACCCCCTTCTTGGTCAGACCTGTCAAAGGTGCTGCTAGATGAGAAAAGTCATGAATGAAGCGTCTGTAGTATCCAGCTAGCCCTAGGAAGCTCGATACCTCAAAAATGTTCTTCGGATGCTCCCAGGAAACTACAACACTCACTTTATCTGGGTCCACAGATACTCTTGCCTCCGAGATGATGTGACCCAAGAAGTGAATCTGATCCATCTAGAAGTGGCACTTCGAGAGTTTAGCATAAAGCCGATGCTCTCTCAGTGTACTGAGAACGATCTCAAGATGTGTGGCATGGTCGAGTCGAGTGTGAGAGTACACCAAGATATCATCCACGAAGACCACAATGAAGGAATCCAAGTAAGGAAAGAACACTCAGTTCATCAGTGCCATGAAAACTGTAGGGGCATTCGTGAGACCGAATGGCATGAATGTATACTCGTAAAGACTATACCTGTTCCGGAAGGCTTTCAGAGGTATATCTGATGGTCTAACACACAACTGATGATAACCGGACCTCAAGTCAATCTTCGAGAACACCCAGGCTCCTCGAAGCTAATCGAAAAGTTCATAAATCCTCGACAGAGGATATCGGTTCTTGACCGTCAACTGGTTCAGCTTCCAATAATCCACACAAAGCCGAAGGGTACAGTCTGCCTTCTTCGCAAACAGAACAAGAGAACCCCAAGGAGAAGTACTACGTCAGATGAGACCCTTAGCCTGTAACTCCTCCAACTGCTTCTTGAGCTCCTGCAACTCAGGTGTGGCCATACTATAAGGAGGAATGGGCACCGATGCCGCTCCTGGCATGAGCTCAATAGAGAAGTCTACCTCATGCTCTAGAGGAAAAACTGAAAAGTCCTTTGGAAAGACATCCCTGAAGCGATCCACCACTGGAGGAAAGTCCAACCGTGGAGTCCCCTTATCATCCAGATAAAGACTAGCAATTTGGGTTGTCACCCCTCCTAGCCCAAGATGCGCGAGTCCTGCCCGACTCGCCCGAACGTCCCATTCGCCTCTATGAAGGAAAGATTCACCTTATGGTGAAAGGAAACTGACTCTGCGATGATAGAAGTCAACGACTGCCCAGAAGGGAATCAACCATTCCATGCCACAGATGACATCATATCCTGTCATCTCTAGGACATAGAGATCCCATAAGAAGCGATACGCTGCAATTTCGAGAGGGCACTCTCTACACTGACGTACACTAGATGTTCTCATTCCCAAAGGTGTGTCTAGTGTGAACGAGTCGATAGAAGAAATGATGCAGAGTCCAAGGCTCTCCAAAATGGAAACAGAGATAAAGCTATGTGTATCACCAGTATCAAAAGGGCTGAAGATAAAACAGAGGCTACTAAAATCGTACCTCGAACAGTAGAAGGGCCGGGATCCTGCTCATGATAAGTTTTCTCCACAGTGAAAGACTGGCCTGCACTGCGGCCCTGCACCCATGACTGACCACTCTGAGCTGAACCTCCTTGCTGGTGATGAGGAACTGGTGGCTGACTATCATGGCCTATACCTCCACCTCGGCCTGAACATCCGGAAGATCTCCAGTTCCCTGACTGGTGAGAGACTGGTGGGGTTTCTCCAGAACGAGGAGTCATGGAAGAACCTCGGTCACTTGCTGCTGGTGAGAAAACCTAGCAGAAACGCTGAAGGTGACCCATCTTGCCGCAAGATCGGCATTCCATGGGGTCTCTCTGGCACTGCAGCCTCGTGTGCCCTGTTCGGCCACACTGGTATCATGTCACCTGGCTACCTGATGATGTGTCTCAGTTCCTCGCATCACCGCATGTAGGATCCCTATGACGCTTCTTGCTGTCATCCGAAGGGAAGCTAGCTATGGAAGCAAAACCACCCTGACTCACAGCTCCATAGTCTCTTAGATTGTGTTCCACAATCAGTTCCTAGTTGATGATGGAAGTAATAGAAGTCAGCTGGAAGATGTTCACCTGCGAGAAGATCTCCCGCCTGAGTCCAACCTCAAACTTCCTCGCCAAGAACACCCCACTCCCATCCCGAAGGGGTGTAAAATGCTGTAACTCAGTGAAACGAGAGGAATACTCCATGAAAGATAAAGTACCCTGCTCTAATCCCATGAACTCCCGGGCTCGACCGGCACTCAGGGTCTCCGGGTAGAAGTAGTCGTCGAACACGCACTGGAACTCCTCCCAAGCCATAGCCTACTGCTGACCCACCTATGAGATCACGTCCCACCACCTTTTGGCGGAGTCTCGGAGCATGTAGGTGGCGATCTTGACCCGACTCTCTAGAGGTATCTCCAAATTCTTGAAGATAGTCATCATGGCTTCCAGCCATGACTCTGCAGCCTGAGGTCCTCCCTCCCCCAAGAGTGTGGGAGGATGCTGCTGCTGAAAGACCTGCATCAAGTCTTCCATAGATGAGGCAAGAGGTGGTGCTCCCTGGAAGGCCTACATCATCCTCATGAAACCTTCCCTAAACTGCGCATCAGCGCCCATAACTGGTACAACAACCAGTGCCAAGGCTAGCTCGGGTGGGGGATCGACATGAAGTCACTGATCCGCCCTGTCTCGCATCTGATCACTGCCTGACGACAGACATACAACCAGAGGACGTCTCAGAGGCATAGCTCTGAAATATAAAAAGCACACCGTAGATCATGAAAATAGGGACAAGGAACACAAGAGTACAAAATGGGAATAGGGGAAGAAAAACACACAAGATTGCAAAACACGACTACACGGCCTGTATAAAACTACATGACATGTCTTCTTAAACCACTGACATAGGCGTGTACCCCTGCCCTACAAGTCGTGTACACTTCAAATTACACGGCATGTTGATCCCCACACACGGCGTGTACTTGAAAACTACCCCCCTGCCCGAGTCTCCTTACATGGCTAACCCACACGGTCCGACTCAACTCGAGGCTACACGGCGTGTTCGAAAAAAACACGGCATGCACTAGGCAAGGCTTAGGCGGTCCGTGTTGTTCAGTACACAACTGTCTACATGGCTGGACCTTACACAACATGCTCTGAACAAGCACGATGTGCATAGGTGAAGGTGAAACCGTTCCGTGTTGTATGTGACACGGCCGTGTGCCTGAGAAAGACTACACGGCATGTTCTGAACAGACACGGCGTGTGGAAAGAAGGTCATGTCGGATCGTGTTGTTCGTGACACAGCCGGGTACCTGGACAGGACTACACGGCGTGTTCCCTACGGACACAACATGTTCTACCTAAGCTTCCCTGGCCCGTGTTTTTAGTGACACGGCCAGGTACACAGCTATGAACTCACACGGCATGTTCCCGAAGTTACTCCCACGACACCGTTTTCTGCCCACACGGTCAGTGACACGGCCTGAAAACTACACGGTGTGTATCTAAAAAGTACACACTGTGTATTTTGGGTTTTTCTGGGCAGTAGCTCAGAAACTACATAGAATCCCAGAACACAAAAACAATGCAAAAAGTTCCAAATTACGATCCGTGAGGGCCCATAACACCTCAAGAACCAAAATTTTGCGTTCAAATTAAGCAAGGAACAAAACAAATAGTTTTTTAACATAACAGCATAGAATAGATCAAGAAACTATCACAGTAGCATGCATAATCTACACATAGTCTATCACAACAACATTCAATCGCTAATTCACCCTAGATGGCATGGCAAGAATTCATGGCATGTTATTCCTACAAGTGTCTATATGATGCATGAGATGACATACCCTCACCTCATCGGGTTGCGACAGAAATAGAACTGAAATATCAAAACAATAACCGCACAAGTCATACGAATCACTCTAGGTGAAAACATACCAACCATAAAATCTCCAAACTAGAAAACTGTAATTAACGAGGTAGTATGGCTTTTCCATGTACACGGGTTAGCTACTCCCGACCACAGCTTAATGCCAAGTACCAAATCTGACCTATCCCTGTCTAAGGTCTCCAAATAGTAAGACAAGAGAAAATAATCCCTCTGATACCACTTTGTAACTTCCCGAGTCTGGATCCCCTCCACTGGGGCCCCGTACCCGGTCGCCACATGACCTCAAGCACGTTTCCCCGAACACCAGAGGCTTCCAACTAGCAGTGAGGGCCTTGGTGAGTCGGTGGGGAAACTATGCCCTCATTAGTTAAGGTATGCAAGGTAAGAAAACAACAATAAATAGCGGAAGCAGTAAACGACATGCATAAAAACAGAAACCAAACAACAGAAGCAATGTAGATATATAACTATGATGAAAATGATGCAGTAGGTACAAGTATCCAAGGAAAACAGAAAACACTACAACGTGCTGAATTACATCTGAAACCAAGTGCAAAAGAAAAAAAAATATCCTCAGCATCGCGAGCCACGACTCGGTCCCATGCTCCCCAAATCCTAATGCAGTCAAGACCCTGAAGTAGAAGGGCACTTTCCCTTATCTATACCTGCAGCAATATAGTCTGCTTGGGCCCAAAATCATGGCCCAAACAGGGTGTGAGATACAATCCCAGTAGGCAATCTACCAAAGATTTTTTCCTAATAGTCAATGAATACATGGCAGTAATAAAACAAGAAGCAGTAATGGAAAAGCACAAGCAGCTACAAACCACAGTTCTAACAAGTAAAGCACACAAGTAAGCAGTCAGCAACAAGAAGAAAATAGGTAACCCTCTGGGTAGCTCTCACAGTCTAGCCCCTATGGTTCAACCTCTAAGTACTAGAAACCCTCTGGGAAGCACACAAAGTCTCGCCCCTCTAGTTCAGCTATGTAAGTAAGAAGACTCTCCAGGGAAGCACTCACCGTCAATTCACCTTATAGTCTTGTATCGTGCTAAAGGATCTCTGGGGAAGCAGTCAACATCATTTCTCCATGTGGCCCGCGTTGTAATTAAAAGACACTCTGGAGAAGCCCTTTCGTCTATTCTTCATTTGGCCCCGCATCTTGATTAAAAGACACTCTGGAGAAGCCCTTCCATCAATTCTCCCTTTGGTCTACTACTCTAGGTTCTCACAGTCCTGAGTATAACTAAACATGCACAGTTCATGTATATCGTCCAAGTAAACCTCAAGAACTACTTGGCTATCAACTAAGGATCAACAACAAAAATAAAACAACAGTTCCACTATCCTACGACTAGGCATGGCAACTGGAAAACGCAAAACAGGCAGAACAAGTATGGAAAAACAAAATGAGCACAAACAAACTTCTGTAATCACAAGCAATAACCTCTAATAAAGCAATCAAGAAAAGCAGGCGAGCAACAAGGGAAAAACAGAGAACACGCAATACCCCGTTCAATGGTATTGGTTGAAATTTCACAAAATATTAATCAACTTTCTACGGAAAGGCAAAAACCACCTACCTCGTCCCTAGGAGATCGATATAGGTGATCCTCAATGACAGATTCCCCTTAGAACGATGTAGATCTGAGAAAACACACAAAACGTTCATCCCACGATAACATGGAAAGGAGGAGGAATCAAGAAACGAGGATAAGGCAGAAGGAAGAACTCACCGCTGCGATTCCAACACAACTGACATTGCTCAAATCGGAGAACGGACGGCGAGGTAGGATTCCGTCGAAGATCTGGCCGTACGGTTGCTCTCAGACGGTTGAAAACTGGAGAAGAAGATAGAAATAGGGGTTAGGCACGGCCCCGGTCTATTTAATGAAAAAAATAAAGTACACGGCGTGTACTTCTTGAGTACACGGTGTGTACTTCAATTTTTATGTACTCCTAATTAACCGACCTCCACCTCAGTCCTACACACCGTGTGTGTGGTCCGGACACGGCCAACACATGGATTTGAGCCGGAACAGAGTACACGACATGTACTTTGAAAATTTCCAGGAAAACCATTTTTCTTAAAAAATACAGAAAAAAGGAAAAACATACCTGAACGAAGATCCGAGTTCTTATAGATTACGTAACCTATCATATAAAGGAAAACATATCAGTTAACACCCAAAAATGATGATAACACTAAAATATTATTAATAATGTAATATTGGAAGATCATATATGATATCATATTTATGAATATGATTCTTGTATAATTTAATAACAATTATTTAACAATTATACTGGAGGTTAATGTACCCTCGACCAAGGAAAAGTACAAGGTAAGAGTTAATTTCACAATATCATTTTTATCTGAGGATTTTTTCACATAAGTTTCTACTGGGACATATTTATTATCCCTGTCCATGTTTCATAAAAGAGTTTTCGAAGGGATTCTTTTTAAGGAAATTTTTTACTAAAACATAATTTTAAATGTTTTAAATATGTATTCTTCTAAACCATTCTCATTATTATCTATGTTTTCAAAATGGTTTTAAGGATTTATTTATATGGACATGAATGTTTTAAAATTTTAATTCCTTTAAAAAGTTTCAAAGTGGTATGAGACACTTTGATTAAAAATAATATTTTAAATGACTTTCTTTATAAATTATGTTACTTTTAAATTATTTCATGAAAAATGGATATTTCTCTAAATGATTTTTACTAATAATTTCCAACTATGTGCACATCCTTTAAGGGATATTATTCTTGATCAAGGTTGATTTATTATGATACAAATCTTCCATATTGTATTGAAGCTTTTGTGATATGTTTTATTGTGGATGTGTTATTTTTATACCATTCATGGTTTATGGATAAAGTATTTACATTTTTTATGCTATTTCTATTACAAATGTTTATGTTATGTTTAAACCTTTTCATATGAGGAATGAATTGGACTTAGTAAGTGATGGGTGGAGCCCGCTATAGCTCTTCGATTCATCGGTAGGTCCCATGAGACAAACTATTGTCTTGGCACAAGGCCTTGACAAAATCTTATTTTTAGTCTTGGAACAAGGCCTTGACTATGTGCTTATGAAGTCTGGCATTATGCATTCCAAAATTATGAAATTGGCTATTGATATTACTTGTGATTATTCTACTAGTAGAATATATATGTGAAAAAGTAAATGGAATTATTTGATTTATCATTGCCATATTATGCATAAGTTTATGTTTCAAAGGATTATGTAATAGTCTTATATATTGCCTTAAATTTTTATGTTTATTTATGAATGATTCCGCAATATTGTTATCCTTACTGAGCATCTGAGCTCACCACTTTCTATGTTTTATTTTTCCCAGGATGAGAAGAAGTATATTAAGACCTTCCTATAGGGATAATATAATGGATATGAATGTGGTCAATGGAGACAATTTTGTTGTTGTTTTTTATTTTTTAATGTAATGTAAAACTTATGAATGTATCTAATACATCCAAGGCTACTAAACTGATCAGTATTTCGGGACATGATTCCTTGTATCATGAAAATGTTATGTAATAATGCACAGACTCTGGGTTACAAGGGTTGGGGCGTTACAGTTGGTATCATAAGAAGATTAGTTCATACCATAGAAACTAGATTTAGAAAAACTCTAATTAGAGAACATTATACTAAGATAGACTTTGAGGATTACTATAGAAGAAATTCCCAGAATTTGGGAAATGTAGATATTCTGTGTATTTTCCATGCAATTCATTCTTGTCTCTATACGAGCAGGTAGAGGTGGATTTGACACAGATGTACCTAGGAGTGAAAAATACGACAAGGAGTTTTGAGATTGACCCGGGGTATCCCAGTACATGACAATGGGCCTTGCTGAACTATTGGTTACGATACTCCCAGGGGATATGCTTAGGATAATTTATATTTTCATTACAATCCATTATGAAGGATTTAAGAGTAAATTATTACTCAAATAAAACGTTTTATGAATATAGATTATATGCAGTCTGTTCAATTTACGTTAGGTATTTTACAAGTTTGGAATTATGGATTGTGGTTGATAAACTAACTTAGTGTATGCAGTTGTTTAGAAATGGTGCCCAGTATAAGGAATGAGAATTCTAGGAATACGCTTGATAAAAATATTAAGAAGGATTATATCTTCCATGGAATTGATCCAACATTTAAAATGGAAATAGTCTCCCATATATTCTCATCATATAAAAAAATATTTCATGTGTTAATAAGATAAGTAAATAATTCTCTGAGTCCTATGGCTTTGAAGGGAAGAAAGAGAAGAAAAGGATGGAAGAGAGAAAGATAGATAAAGGGAATAGGGGAAAGGACTTTCCCATATGTGATAACTGTGGAAAGAATCACCTTGGTAAATGCTTGAATGGAATGGGAGTTTATTATATGTGTGGAGAAAAAGGACACCTCGTATGTGATTGAAAGGGTAAGAAAAAGGTTTTAAATATACAATTCTTCATCTGCAAGGAGTTGGGACACTACGCAAATCAATGTCCAAATCACCCGAGTATACCTCAAATTCTGTTATTTGATATTAATAAAGTTATGACACTATCGAAGATGAAGAGGAATGATTAGATTTATTATGTTGTTATTAATGTATTGTGTCACTTGAGTATTGTATAATGATGTAATGTTAAAGAATTATATAGTATATAAGGATTGTACTGCCATACTATATCATTAAGGACTTGAGATTGTGTGGAACCAAGAAAAGTGATTCAATAGCAGGGTAATGTTTTTTGGAAAATATATGGTTGAGAGAAAGATAAAACATAATATAGGTCTGATACCGAGGTAGTGGTTTTGGAATAATATATGATTGATATGGATAAATTATATTCGATATTCATGATAACCTTTAAACTGATTAATTATTTGTATATTCCATCATTGTTGGAGTTTAAAACATTTTTGGATATAAGGAGTATATCCAATATTCTATAAGGAATAAGGGAGCATGAATGAAATCAATAAGGTTTTATTGTAATTTAGGGTGTTATAGTATTTTAAAAGAATGCATGATGAAGGTATTCACATGTTATTAAATGGAAAAAAGGATCTTCATTGTGTTTAGCTTTATTATAAATTCTTGATTGTGAGTTTTGAAAGAAGTATTTTGGATAAGTCTTATGTTTCGAATAAATTATGTTCGACATTGGATATTACTGTTAAGGTTACATCATTTCTTGAGGTTATTTTTTGATTGTTATAAAAAGGACAACCCAGAGGTCGGGCGTCAACCTGTCGTGTCTGGAAAAGATGTGATCCTTGAACCCATAACTGAAGAGCGACAAGGGTGAATCACCTTCCACTAGCCTATGTGATGTCCTGGTTTGTATATTGTAGTTTTTAAATAGTCTGATAGATAAATTATAAATTCATTTTTTTAACCCTACATTGTTAAGATAAATAGAATATTTTTGAATTATATTATCTTTTGGAGTGAAAAATGAGTTTTTGGTAGGAATTAGTTGAAAAATGAAAATCTATTTGTCAAGTATATATATATATATATATTTCCCTCTTATTAAATGAATAAATTAATTATTAAACTTTTGGTAACAGATCTTAAAACTGAAAATGTGTTACCCTAATAGCATATGTTTTGTTGAACCGATGATATTTTACATCATCTAAGAATGATGGCTTTGAGGCCCTTAATTTTACACTTTTTTATGATTTATGACCTCAATCACTCCATATAAATATTTAAGTTTTTCCACCAATTATGTGTCTCTAATTTCCACCAATGTTCTCCTAATCGAGATCATAATTTTGTGGTGACGTTTTCATTTCCCTTTCCCTCTAATTAAGACTAAATTTTATTAACCTAATGTCCGATGTGAGTTTTCCACAAAGGTATTTTTCTATTTTTAACAATCTATTTTCAAAGAACAATTTCAAATTGCGAGGAAGAAATTTATTAATGGAGGAGAGAATGTAACACCACAAAATTTTATAGTACGATATCTCATTAAAGTAATTCAATAGCTTGTGTTACACAAAACAATGAGTTCAAACACACAACAACCTACCAAACTAGCCATTCAAAAAAGCAGTTGTGAATAGTATTAACTGCATTTTGAATCGTATATACTCTATATAATTTTAACAGTCATATTATGTGTTTGTTAGACATAATATAAGAAAAAATTCAATTTTTCAAATAAAGGAAGTATTCTTCAAAAATGAAATTTTACCGCCTACTAATGGTGATTTTTTAAATGTATTATGTGACACTTTTATATAAAATTTGTCAAAAAAACTTATTATTTATAAGAAGGACATAAAAATTTAGTTTTGAAAATATTTTGGAACTTTTCTGATAACATTCATATTTTTATGAATAGTGAAAAATACAATGTTTTAATTGAAAAAAACTTTTTTAATCGAAATAATTTATAGTGTTAAATTATTAATTTTAATGGTTTTGTAGTATAATTAGATTATATTTCTATCATTTAATACAATTTAGGTTATTACAAGTAATTTCACAATTAAATTTGACATAAACACATGTCAATCTTTTGATAGTTTTTCCTTTTTTAAAAACCCGTTTTTTGGTTTTGAAAACGGTAATTAATTTAAAATTAATAAATATAAATTCAATGTTTTGAATTTGGTAAAATGGAATTTATTTTTGAATTCAGAATAATGAAAATTATCTTTGGGTAAATGTTTGGTATTTTTCTGAAAATATTAAAATTTTGATGAATAGTGAAAAACACTAGGTTATTATTTAAAACCGACTTTTTATTTAAATAATTTCTTATTTTATTTAAATTTATTTATGTAAAAATATATATATAATACCATTATAAGTTTCATTTAATTAATTGGATTCATTTTATTATAAAAGTATATGTATAAAATTTTATTGAACTTTTTAACGTCTTTTATCCATCTTCTAAGAGCATTTGCAAATTTGCATAAAATGTAATTTTACTTCTTTTGTGAGTTGAATTTAAAAAATTTGAGAGACATGGTTGACATCATTAAGTTAAATGTTGGTCAATAAGATGAAATAATTTTTGGTAAATAGTAACTTTTGACATTTATATACCGCGGTTAAAAGTAAATAGCACAATTAAGGGTAAAAATGATATTATAATTACCCTAACACATGTCCCAATTCTATTGTCTAGGTTTAATTATAAAAAAAAATAACCTTATGAATAAAATATTATCCTCTTTGGCCCACTTGTATTAGATTAGGACATTTATTATTGTTTTATTTAAAGAAGAGTTAAAAGTGTTAAATTCAATGTTTAATAACTAATCCATTTTTATATAGGGTTACACACAATATAAATTAGACTATAAATATTCATTATAAAGCTAAAAATATTTCCTACATAGTGTTATTTTATTTATAATTTTTAGACACTAAATAATTCAAATTTTTTATTACATAATGATGATGCAGTAATTACCATATTAATGAAATATTAAAATAAATGATATTATAAATATCCAAATAAATGTAAATTGACCTTTTCATAAATTACAATAATTTTATAGGTTAATATGACATGTTAGGGTTTATGATGTTATTTTTTTTGAAGTTGTAAGGTTGTTATGACTTTCAAAAAAATAAAACACCAAATATTGTCAAAATTTACATAAGTTAGTTTTTAAAACAAATACTATATTATTTATTGATATAATATTCCTAAAAATCAAAGGATCAGCCAATGGGATTGAAAAATATTATATATGTCATTAATAAACCACTTGAGTTTTTCTTGTAAGTTTAGAGTCTGTTTGTTAACCATATAGTGTAAGTACACAGGGAGACATAGTTAAAGTTAAACTATTTAACTAAGAGTTAAATCTAAACGATAAGGTTAACATGGTAACCTAAACTTGTCTAAAACCTATTTGTTGAAAGGATTTAGACCCATATCCACCTATGGATATAAATAAATTCATTTAGAGCCATTATAAACTGAATATTATTGTATAATAAATTAATATTTTAATTTGTTCCTAATTTTGCTAATGTGACCCTCACCCCTCTTATAAAAGGGCACTTCCAATTCTCTTAATTTAAAACCACAAAAGCCATTTGGATCAGAAAAACACTACCCAAATATACTCAAAACTATCATCTCTTAAACCTAGGGGTCTTACTGTCATAAAAAATCCATCCTAAGGATCTCTTTGGATCAACTCAAAAGGAAACACCTGAAGAAGAGGTAATAATTTCACCACCCTCTTTCAAGTACTTTTCTTCTTCCACTTCCTCTTTCTTTATTTTTTCCATACCAAAATAATTACCCCTATACCTTATATGTAATGTGATGTTATTATAAATATGATACAACCATATTCATTATTCTATCCATCCTATAAATAAAAATGTCACCATACGTGGGTACGTACAACTTACCGTCTCCACGTTGTGGTGTAGTTTGTTATTCAAACACTTCATTATTTTGATGGGTATAATAGTGAGTATAACTAATGTAAATAATAAATATAACATATTAATTATTCTGTATATATGATATACCATCCAATTAAATATGATCTCACTATCGATATAATGATATTTCCGCTCGTGCGTACGTACACATTACCATCCCCACGAACAGGATGAGATTCATTCCCCATCGTAATCCTTCAAGACTACATTTAATTTTATGATTAAAAATAATGTTTAAGAACTTAATATCATTCTATATATGAATCAAATACATCCTATCCATAACAAACTTGGCTTTTGTAACCAATCATATAAAGGAAAACAGATCAGTAAACAACCAAAATGATGATACTACTAAAATATTATTAACGAAGCAATATCATAAGATCATATATGATATCTATTTAGGTATATGATTCTTTTATAATTTAATAATTATTATTTAACTATTATACAGTAGGTTAAAGTACCCTCGACTAGGGAAAAGTACAAGGTAAGGGTTAATTTCACAATGTCAATATTATCCGAGGTTGTTTTTATGTATGTATCTACTGGGACATATTTATTATCCATGTCCATGTTTTATAAAAGTGTTTTCAAAGGGATTATTTTTAAGGGAATTATTTACTAAAACATCATTTTAAATGTTTTAAGGATTTATTCTTCTAAACCATTCTTATTAATATCCATGTTTTCCAAATGGTTTTAAGGATTTATTTATATGGACATGAATATTTTAAAATGTTAATTCCTTTAAAAAAACTCAAATTGGTATGTGACACTATTATTCAAAAGTATCTTTTAAATTAATTCCTTTATAAATTATGTGCCTTCGAAAATATTTCATGAAAAATGGATATTTCTCTCAAATATTTTTACTAATCATTTTCAACTATGTCAACCACCTTTAAGGGATATTATTCTTGATCAAGGTTGATTTATTATGATACAAATATTCCATATCGTATTGAAAGTTTTGTGATATGTTTGACTGTGGATGTGTTATTTTTATACCATTCATGGTTTATGGATAAAGTATTGAAATTTATAATGCTACTTTTAATAAAAATGTTTATGTTATGTTTAAAACTTTTCATATGAGGAATGCATTGGACTTAGTAAGTGATAGGTGGAGCCCACTATAGCTCATCGATGCATCGGTAGGTCTCATGAGACAAATTAGTATCTTGGAACAAGGCCTTGAAAAAAATATTATTTGTAGTCTTGGAACCAGGCCTTGACTATATGGTTATGAAGTCTAGCATTATGCATTCCAACATTATGAAATTGGAAATTGATATTATATGTGACTATTTGACCTGTAGATTATCCATTTTAAAAATTAAATGGCATTATTTGAAATATCTCTTCCATATTATGTTGAAGTTTAATTTCAAAAGGCATATGTTTTAGTCTTATAAGTTTTCTTAAATTTTTATGTTTATTTATGAATGTTTCCACTCTACTGTTATCTTTACTGAGCATCTAAGCTCAACCCTTTCAATGTTTTATTTTTCATAGGATTGAAAGAAGTATATTATGACTTACCAGGAGGGAAAGTCTAAGGGATATGAATGTGGTCAATGGAGAAAATGTGGCTGTTTTTTCTCATTTAGTAATTTAATGAAAAACTTATGAATGTATCTAGTACTTTCAAGGGTACTAAAATGATTGGTCTTTTGGGATATGATTCATTGTATCATGCCAATTTTATATAATAATGCACCAACTCTGGGTAACTTGGTTCGGGGTGTTACATGTGAACCCTAATCCATGGTTGGGATAAAACTCATTATTAATTTAAACTACTTGGTTATATGTGATCACCATGTGGAGAGGATTAGGTCTCTTCTTGAGACTGAACCTCTTGTTTCATTTCTACTGTGTTTTTAATTTTAGTTTTACTTTGTTTTATCACATATTTCATAAAACAAAATTGAAATCTGATAGTTTGTCTTAGAATGTAATTACAATAGTATTGACTTATTATTTTATATTCAAAAAATTTACTCTTTATCAAATTGATATAACTGAGAAATAATCACTCTTTTGAGAAACTAATCGAATAGTCAAGCTCTTGTAAATTCACTAATGGATAACTAGTTAATTGAATTTTAAATTTGGATGAATTTAAAATAATAACTTTTAAAAGAAATATTTATAGGAACTCAATTCACCCCCCTCTTTAGTTTCCAACTCTGACCAACAGAGAGTTCCATTGGTTTTCCCAAAATAGACTCAAATTTAGAAAGGTTTCTTGATACGTTCATTTAAGGCGATTAAGTATTATATGAGTATTTATTATCAATTTAAATTATAGAATGTAAAATATTATATTTATAGATTATTAATAGTGTAATAAATATTATTTTTTAAATTAAATATTTTTTTAATGTTATACAAGTTAGATGGTAATATCAAATAAAATACTACATTCCACAGAGGTGGTAGTTCATACGTACACACAGACAACACACTTATTTTTCATAGAATGAGAGGGAGGTAGAAAATAAAATAAAATATCATTTTATAGTATGAATAATGTTATAAATATTATATTTTTTAATTTAATTAATCTTTTGAACCATCAATTTAGTGTGTCTATGAGAAATAGGACACTCCAACCAAGGATGTACTAGTTCGCACATACGCATGACGACATCTTCAAACTTCGAATAGTTTTTATGGATGTTAGAAAATAGATATTTCATTAGTATAATAACATTTCATAATATTAATAATAATTATTTTATAATAATTTAATGGATATATTATATTTAATTTTGTAGAATAAGAAATGATTTAGGAGATCTCAGTTGAGAACATTACCTTTCCCTTAGGATGTTCTACTATAGGTAACACCTTAAGGACCCTTATCTTTCTCTTTTAGAAAAACCATGAATTATGGAATATGGGGAGAGTGTTTATGATAGAATATGTATCATTTTTTTTTGATATAAGGATTTATAATGAGTGGAGAAACAAGGTGGAGGTTATCTTCTTTTATATGTGAGGTAAATGACATTTTTGTAAATATAACCTTTTAATATAAGGAGAGAACATGTTTTACATGGAATGTGGATCCAAAGTGGACAATAATGGTTTTAGAGATGAGGTACGGTAGATAAAACCACAATAATTCATCTACAGACAAGATTTAAACATGTTTTTATGTTTTTAATAATATATTTTTTACTTTTACCATTTTTGGTTGTTACTATGGTAATTAATTTTTACCCAAGTAATTTAATTTTTTTCCTAAAAATAAAATTTAAATTATTAAATAAGCTAAACATAATGATTCAGAATATGAAATACATTTTATCAAATAAAATTTAATTTTTTAAAAAAAATGAATTTTAATACTAGCACATGTAATGTGTAAAAACCCATTTTAGATAAAGTGTAATTTGAAGCATAAATGTTATGTAGAGGAAAATATTATCAATATTGTTGATTTTAATGACAATAATTGGTTTATTATTAACTAAAGGATATTTATATGACTTTAAAATAAATTAGAAACCTAATTTAATATATAGAACACTTAATTTAAAGATAAAGACAAAAAACAATCTCTATTTGAAAAATATTGCTTAATTTTTAAAATGATAAACATGGGTTTTTAAATTAAACTTTATATTTTTAAACGAATAATTTCAACCTATAATAATAAATTATCATGTGTTTTAATTATTTTATATTTTATACTTACTTATTGATACAATCATAAATGTTAATGTTTTATTAAAAACTTTATTTTTCATTATTCACCTAAAATTCAATTATGTTAGAAAAATTTAAAAAATTTATACTAGGATAATAATAGAAAGATTAATTAAAAAAATAAAATTCATTTAATTAAATTAAAATAATAAAATTGTAAAATATAAGGGAAATATGTTTTTTTATTGAAAATGGAATTTTTAAGTATTCTTAATAATAGTTAATATTAATTTATAATTAAAATAATGTTAATATATTAGTTGATATATAATAGTATTTTAAACATGGTCAATTTAATATATTAGGACAAAATATACAACACATAAATAAAACATTTATTTGAGAAATATTACTATTATATTCCATTAATTTTTTATTTATATTCTGAAAATTTAATTTTACTAATCCGTTGAAAACAATATATTTAATTAAATTTTATAAATAAATAATATCAAAATTAAATAATTTTAATTTTAATAATAATACATAACATATAAGAATATATATATATATAATAATATTTTAGTATCATAGTTTTATTTCATTGTTTATTATTCCTGAATTATGTTATTTTAAATTTTTTAATAACAATAGATAACATAAATATACATATTTGTAAAATGTATATCCAGTGAAATTTTTTCTAACGCTTATATTTATAATGACTATATTCCAAAAAAAATATTTATAGCTATCAAATTTCATTATATATATATATATATATATATATATATTCTAAGATCATTCCTCTCATCACATTTAATTCTTTATCAACATGACTATAATTGTTTTTGTGCTTAACCTTCTTTCCATAGTTGTGATTATGGTTATGCTTCGCATGGCCAACCACGAGGATAAATATTATATATTTGTAGTATTTTTATATGAATGAATATTTATACAACTTGTAATTTTCTTATTATTTATTAGTCATACATTCTCTTAATGTATTTATTATTATCATATTTTCTATTTTTTTACCTCATTAAAATGAATTGAAGTTTTCAGTCTATTGTTTCATGTAAAAAAACATATAGTATTTATTTTAAATAATAAATTAATACTAAATTATTAGGGAACTAAAAAGGTGGTGTATCAAATATAAAATCCTTATCTTTTGAAATTATTTTATATAAGGTGGTATTATGGTAGTAAAACCAAGTAGTGAATCTTGATTCTATTAAGGAATAAGTTATCTTAATTCATTTTGAATGTAGGATATGTAGGTATTATTTCAATGAGATAATACAATTTGTTTTGGATATAATGGTTGGATATCATTGATAAATATTTCAATATTGTGTTGGATATGATGAAAATGTGAGGATATGGAGTTTGAAGTACTGAATTTTTATAGCCTTAAGTGAAGAGAAGGGGGTTTCATAGAAAATATATTGTGAACTATAATATTATGTAATTAATTTTAAATATTTAGATGACCATTTTATTCCATTATGATTAGTGATGTGGAAATATCAATGGATTTTGTTTGTACAAAAGATAAATGTACACAATATTATAATTTTAATAGATTAGATGATAGGGTTTAAGGCTCTTATTAACTAACATGTTCATAGAGTCTCTTTAACCATACATGATGATAGTTACTACTCATTCTTTTGAGAGTGGAAGACTCATGTGTGATGAGTAATAAATTTATAAAAACTATAAATAATTTTACAATCAAGTAGTTGGGACGATTCTTGGATCATTGTAGACAAAAGATAGATATTTATTGAGTATGGTATTGTAAGACATTTTGGATGTATTTTAGATGATTTTTATGGACAACCAATAGAGATTTATGTGGATCGTTTGGTTGATTTATCTCTGGGAACAATTTTGATATCCTTGGTTTCATATCTTATGATTCCTATTTACCTATGAGATTTAGATAACCAATTAAAATATTTGGAGGGGAATGGATTTATATTACCATGTCTATCACATCGGGTAACACTGGTTCCTCATTTTAAGAAATCTAATGTAATTTTTTACATTTGCATCAAATACTAGAATCTAAACTAGTTGAATGTGATTAATAATTCCTATAACCAACATTGATGATATTTTTGATAAAAATAAAGGATATTAGTAGTTTTAAAATATCAAATTAAGGTTGGGACTCAATAGTTGAGAATAAAGAGTTAAGATATTCTAAATTTAGTTTTTAGGATTATATATGATCCTTATAAGTTCCTAGTGATGCCTTTTGGGATAAATAATTCATCAAATTTTACTATGTTTCTAATGAATAATATCTTTTACAAATACCTTGGCTCACCCAAAGTTTTTTTTTATGGATGAAATTTTTATTTTTTCAAGTTCAAAGGAATATAATGTAATACATTTAAATATTTTATTAGTAGTGTTACGAAAGTACCAACTATATTCAATGATATTATAATATATATTTTTGATTTATGATGTGATGTTTCTAAGGTACATTATATTCGAGAATGGAATTCATGTAAACTTAGAGAAGGTAGAAGAAGTGGTGTCATGGGAACATTTCAAGAGGTTTTAATGAGATGATGTTTTCATAGACTTGTGGGAAATTAAAAATAGTACATTCAATATTTTTAAAAAACTATCATTCCTAATGAAGACATTGACATATATATATGTTAAGTTCAAATAGAGTGAAACATTCTATAGAAATTTTGATTAATTGAAGAAAAGTTTGGCATTCTATATAGTGTTAATCTTACCTGAAACATTAGAATTATAATCAACATATTTTGATGTCTTAGGATTTGGATTGGGATGTGTGATCATATATAAATAAAACATAGTGTAATATAGAAAATTTAAACTATGAAACCTTGGAAAAAATTTCTCAATGCATGAATTGGAATTAATGTTAGTTGGTTATGCCCCAAATATTTGAAGGAATTATCTATTTTGGAATAGTTTCATTATATTCTATGCTTATAAAATTATGAATTATATATTATGATAACAATATTTAAACTTGAGGAAAATTAAATATGTTGTGTATCTTAACAATTTTTATTTATATTTGTCTTGTACATAAGAAAAGTGTAATAAATAAGTGTATAACATAAGTAAAAAGGACTCAACTGGTATAGGAATTAAAAGATCCATGATAGATAATTAACATGACAATGGATATGAGCCTAGAATCTTAGAATGAGAGAGCCCATATGGTGTTATATTGTATTGATGTCACTTCTTTGATTTTGGATTAAGTGAAGGGTTTTCAAGAAACTAATAAAAAATGAAAAAGGATATGTGATTCCCTAAACAGTGAGGTGGCTATTGATATGTAGTTTATAAAAATATAATGAATTATATAATTCAATGATATTATGGAATTTTCCACAATTTTCAAAAAATAGGTTATAATGATATTTGATAACTCCATTTGGGTGGTTTTTTAATGGATAAATACTATGTATAATTACATATGAGAACAATTATGATGGATGGGAATGAAAAATGAGATAATAAATTTTGTATATAATTGTTTGAATTATCTATGGGTGAAGGATGCACATTAGTGGCATATAGGATTTTTATAATATTTACCTACGTTATACCCACATGACATTGAGTTTTATTTATTATTAGTAAGCATAAATTCAATAATAATTATGACAATATGTTTTGAATACAAACATCATGGAAGGTTTTTGGAGTACCCCATCATGCTAATGAAAATAGAGAATGAATTACCAGTGTAAAGTGTCATTATATATTGAAGTTTAAACATTAAATAGGGATTGATTAATTATATGATAAATGAAATTAGATTACTTCATTTTTTATATTCATGGAGATAAATTTATATGGAAATGATATTAATTTGTTTTCAGAATTACATGAATATTAAACTTTTATTAATTTTTGAAAAAGGTCTTTGACGTCTAAATCTTCTGCTTGAAGGTTTATGTGAAAAATATATTTGAGAACATTTCTTGAATTTAAGGAAGAATAGTTCCATAGAGTTTTAATATTTGTAGATATAATATCTCTATTAAGATGTTATAAATTCTAGTTGTGATGTTCCATCTCTGTAGTTATCAAGCTTCAGGAGTGATATATCATATGAAAATATATTTTCTTGATGTTTGAGGAAGAAAAAAAGATTATAAAGAAACTAAGAAAGATGTAAAGTGTTGTACCCATATATGGATTATATATTTTTTAATAATGAAATATTCTAGGATAATGAGAATGTATCAATATGTTCTGAAAATAACTGATCTAATACCATTGACAATGGTAAATAAAGTTGGAAGATAACTTTCTTCCCTTGAAAAACTTATCTTGGATGGATTCAATTATGTAACCTTATGTGTGATGATTTTGGAGTTGATCATGAACATAATTAATGAAAAGTGTTGGTGGATTAAATAATACTATATAAGAAATTTTAAAATAATATTTGAAGTGGTGGAGTAACCCTGTAGTTGAGTTTCATGAGTTCTAGTTATATTTATGTGAAAACTAATGAAAAATTAAAATTCCTTGGCTGAATATGAGTATTTGAGAATCTACTTTTGACTAATTTTATATACTATATAAATATCATCTATGATGTTTATAGGGTTTATCTGCTATATTCTTTTTAAAAATGGAAAATACATGAGCCATAAGGATGAATTGTGAGGAAAATACAATCTGTGTAAGCATCATCCTATATACTATAAGCATGATGTTGCTTTGCATAAACATGATTTTATGTTATGTAAACATCATTATAGAGACATTTTCATTGTTTTTAAATATAAAACCCTATGCATGCATATCATTAGGTAGTGTTTAAGTAATAATATAGTGCTTTGTTGCCATTAATACTTAAAGAAGAGTATTATGAGTAAAAATTTGACTTTCTTGAATATTATATATTCTAAATAATGAATAGAATCATATTATTATCATGAAATTTATTTTTGGATTTATCATACCAATGAAATGAAAATCTATTATAGTCTATAATGATGTGGGAGAACTATACAGTGAACTTGGAGTTCGATAATTATTCATGCCATGATTCTTTAGAGGGGAAGAAGTTCTGATTCATAATGCAAGAGAGAAGTATGAAATACGAAGATGATGATTTCCCCACCTTAGGGTAAACAATAGTAACTACGAGATCATGAAAATACCACACCTTGGTAATGATTCCATGGGTGTTTTTGCCACTTTGGTTCTAGGGTAGATATAATTTAGGCACCGTGCTGTAGTGGTGAGTAATTTAGGAAAATTATTTACCAGTGAGAAACAAAAAGTTAAAAAATGTTGTGGTCCACACTTAGTGATCATTTTGAGAATCAATCCTACCAAATGTAGTTAGATATCCAATATGAGGAGTGCCACACTGCATGACATATTATGGTGCCATATGATTCATACAGTTTTAAAATATATTTACATTTCTAGATAATTTGTAGATAAGACTGAGACATGATATTCTAATATGATATGAAAATAAGATGATATTTTATAAGGGTATTTATATATAAACCTTGACTCAAATTTTATTGAGTTTAAAAGATGATCAAATCCTTCCCCATTTCATGGAATTTAAAAAATTCAATATAAGGAAATACTATTCATGATAATTCCCTGAATATAAATATGGTAAGTGTTAAATTTGGGAATATAGAGAACTTGATACTATTGAATTTGAGATGAAGACAAAATAAGTATCGAAGGAGATACCCTATCATATCTAGGACTGATTGTGTATTGATGTAAGAAATAATAATTTATAAGAGAATAAAAGTCACTTTGATTCATTTTCATAGTGAATGTGGCAAGGATGAGTGATCCAATCAGATTATTGGATGGGAGGACTTGAAGGAGAACATGGTCGAAACACACTATAAAAGGAGTCAATGCTATTAGAGACTTGTTCAAGGAGTAGTTCAGGAGGACCCTTAAAAAATATCAGCATGCATTATAAAATTTACATTAGGAGATGTCCTAGATCATTTTAGGATATGGATTAAATTGGTGGGAATCATTATAAAGAACCTGATGAGAGATAGTCTACTATATTCATTGGAGGATAATTTTTTTGGTTATTTTGTATCGGGTATTTTGGGAGATTAACTATAATATTTTCAAGTGATATATTGCCTTTGTATTGATAGTGATTTATAGTGTCGAATCAAAGGTCATTTTTAGATATAAAGGAGTAGTCTTACATTAAGACGGAACCTTGTAAATTCTTGTGTTCCTACCTCTTTATACTACACCACTTGTGTAAAGTTGAGAGGTATTAGTAATAGAGGATTAGGATTTAACTTGAAATAAATGTTTTTAACAGAGAATAAATCATAATTAAAAAAGAAAACCGACTCAACCCTATCCCTCATGGATATCTCACTTGAACTGGGAACTATAATTGGCATCAGAGCACTTGGTTCTCTCTTAAAATATCTATCCTTTATTGAAAATTTATGGTGAAGTGTCTGAATTTATTAAATAGTAGAGGAGTTCTTTTATTAGATGGAAAAAATTTATATATGGAATAATTGATTGTTTCCATATCCACTATCTTAAAGACTAAAGATAATTGATGTTTTTATAGTGGTATTTACTTCATAAAGAAGGTATTACCCCATGACTCATGAAAACAAGCGAAATCTAGAATTATATGGGAAATTAGGGAATTAAATCCAATCATACCTATCTATAAAACAATTCACTAAGTTTATGTGACATAAAATTTACAAGGATATGTGGGAAAAATTGATAATATTTATGGAGGTGATACAAAGATCATGGAACTAATGGTTTAGATTTAGGGGGAAAAGTTTAAAGATATCTAGTTGAAAAGTTATGATAGAATTGATTATTAATTCACCTAAAAAAATGAAATAGTAAACAATATCAGAGGTTTTTTGATACCTTTAAATATTCAACTATTGTGATGAATTTGATGATAAACTATTCTTATGGATTTGATCCAAAGATAAATTCTCTGATATAAGTTAGAGATCTGTCTCTTGATGAATTTTATAACACTATTCTCAACTATGAGATGAGAACCCCCCTGTGTTCATGAAAAATATAAAATAAAAAGTGTCAGTTAATTCCATGAAAGTTTTCATGTTAAGTTATGATAAATATAAATCCCTCTAAAAATCAAAAGATGAATATAAAGAATAATATAAAAAAATCATGTCTCTTAAATTTAAAACCATGAGAAGAGGAAGAGGTAATTATAAAGGTAAGAATCATATTAAGATATTTAATTTTTTATGTGTTGGTAACATTGAAATTAATTTCCTAAAGAATGAATATGATGAAAAATAGGGAGAAGATGAAAGTGAAGACTACTTTTAGAGGGTTTATTGAAAAATACAAAAAATGGATCATAAGAAGAAAACAAAGTCTTATAAAATATTCATGGGAATATAAAGATTATAGTAGAGTGTGAAAACTATTAATACTCAATTGAGACATATAATAATCTCCCTCAAAATCACATAACCCTTATATCCATGATTAAAAATCACAAAAACACATTAAGAAATGAAAAAGTGAAGGAATAAGGTTATACTGAGTATATGCACAGGTTAAAACTGGAGCCCTAACATGATAAAAATACCAAGATCAAGGAGAAGATAAATATATGTTATAATGATAAACTATGTGAATATGTGAAAATAAGTTATCCCATATAGTATATTAAAATTCATAAGTTGAAAATTATTGTAAAATATAAGAAACTATAAGATCTTAATGAAAAACTAATTTTCAATGATGAAGTACTCCATAAAGTTCAATATCTATACCTTAAATCTAAAAACACATCGAATATCATTAGTATAATATTATTAAAAGGTAGTGGGGATATAGTATAAATCATCAAAATCTATATAGAAGTCTGAACCCAAGAAAATGTTAAATCCTACTTCAAATTGTTCAATTGACACTGAATCTGTTTTGTCAGTCAGCAAGATTTTGAAGACAAATATTGAGAAGTTAACAAAAAAGAAAATTGTAAAAAATTCCTCTTTTATTTTGGGGAGGTGAATATTTTAAGAGAAACTAAATCTCCCCAATAATAATTCTTAATAAGATGAGAAGATTTCTAGAAATTAAAAAAAAATAGACTCATCAATAAGTTAACAAAGAATTCTTCAAGGGACACTAATGACGTTGTGGATGCTTTGGAAAAAAAGACTATGAATTCTAGTAAACCATTTCTCGACAAAGTAAAATACATTAACTTACTTGAAAAGTGTCTGAAAATAAAAGAATAAACTTTATCATAATAAGAAAATATTATAGAATACATAAAGTAGAAGCTGAAAAGGCTATATGATTGAGTTTATAGGTTGTTAAAATAAATAAAATTATAATAGTAATGATGAAGCTTGAACAATAATATTTTGTTTTTTCTTATAAAAATGAAAAAGTGATGAAGGTAAAAGTTAATTATTTTTCTAAACAAAGACATGAAAAATCACATGATATAGTACTATGTTGAATGAATGAGTATGTTGGATAGAATTAAAGAAGTGATTCATTAGATCCGTCACCTCAAGATGATGTGCCTAAGGGGAAGAAATGATCATTCAAATAATAATTTTAATTACTAATTAATAATTTTAAAATTATCCCACACAAGTTTAAAAACCAAAACAAGAAAACAACCATTCTTCCTTAAGAAAAATAGAACTAGAAATTCAAAATAAGATCTATGAATAATCCTTTAAATGGGGAAGCTCGATGGAATATAATATCTTGGTTAAGTGGAAAATAT
Organism: Viscum album; assembly: GCA_963277665.1. NCBI lineage: Eukaryota > Viridiplantae > Streptophyta > Magnoliopsida > Santalales > Viscaceae > Viscum > Viscum album. Next base: position 655,197,455 of record OY728159.1, read on the forward strand.
CATCCCTGATTCTCTAATTAATGTGTTTTTAATCTCCACAATTTATTCTTAATTGTGTGTTTATTTATTCTTAGAAGAAGTGAATTAATGGAAAATAAAATAAATGGGGAGTTGGATGAGGTTTTCACAACTATACATTAAGAGAAAATGATGCTCATGGATTATATAAATTACTATAATCAGGAGGAAGAGATTTCAACCCATAAGTGGAAGTAAAACATCTTGAAAGTATATCAATGTATGCTAAAACTTAATTTTTTAAATTTTCTAAAAAATAATAAAAATATAGAAGAAGGGGTATGCTAATCACATTTTCTACACTATATTGATTATAATAAATGCTTCTACAAAGGGGAAGTACTGGTTACTTAAAATTATAGGATAAAGGAGGGGTTTTATGCCTTTTTAAATATTTTTGAGGTATTTATTAATAGGTATGTAGGATTTAATTTTCTTAAGGAATATATTTGATATATCCTCATAATGTAAAATTGAGAATGGTATCACATACAAGTTATGGAAAACCATGATGTATTGGTGAAGTATCAGTTTTTTCTATATTAGGATACCTATGAAAACATATCGTTGATTAACAAAATACTATTCATTATGTTTTGTGTGGTGAAATCCCTATCTCACAAGATAATAATGATTTAATTTAATCTATTAGGGAGAATAATTTTAGATTAATTAACCCTTTTCCAAATAGAATTAGGAGAAATGATTCATGTATAACCCCTACATGAAAATTTTCATTTGTCTTCAATAATGGGGAGAATGAAAAAAATAACAATAAAGTAAATTGCTTGTATTGAGAATAAATCAAATGAGGATGCATGAATTATATTTATTTTCAATAAGGAAAGCTTATATGTTTATGATGAGGTTCCAATATGTTTTAAGGATAAGTGATCTACTATAATTGAACATATAAATGAAAGTAAAAAGATAATTGTATTCATTTGAAGAAATTTTCATAGATATATTCAAGGGTGAAACCTTTGGTGTGATGATTATGGAGCTGATCTTTCAAGGAATTGAAGAAATGTGTTACTAGATAAAGGAAAAATATCTACAATTTTTTAAGGATATTTTTAGTTGTTGAGTATCCTAAATATAGAATACAAGAGTTTTGGTTTGAGTTAAGTGAATGTTGATGAAAATGGGTAATGTACCTGGCTATCTATTAGTGTTTCATCATATGCGTATGGGTACTTTTTTGTTCTGTGTAAACATCATTTATAATCTTCATAATGTTATCTATAGAAATTGACTGAAAAATATACATGGATTGAGATTTTAAGTATATTTTTAAGTAAAAGGAAATCTATATAAGCATCTTTATATACACCGTAGGCATGAAGCTCCTATACATAAACATGATTTTATGGTGCATAAACATTATTATAGAGACCAATAAGTTTCATGTAAACATGAAAAAAGAATATATAAAAATCATTATTCTATGTGTAACAGTCAATCTAGTGCTGCATAACCATAAATACTTAGAGAAGATTCTTTTGGGTGAAAAATTGAGTTTCTATAATGTCATATATTTTTAATAATTAATATAATAAAATGATTCTCATGTAATTCTTATCATTGGTTCAACATCATAATGAGATCAAAATCCATTGTTATCTAAGATGATGTGGTAGAAATAGTAGGTGATGTCAGAGTTTGAGAATTGATCATACCTTTATTCTATAGGGAGAAAAAATCTATTATAATTCTTCATGCTATAAAATAAAATCACAAAATGGGAATATGAAGTTTGTAATTACAGAATGTAAACAATAGTTACTATCAAATTATGAAAATACCACAATGTTGTAATGTTTATATGGGTGATTTGTTCACATGGTCTAAAATAAGAAGACTCTAGACACTTTTTTTGTTGTAGGAATCAATTCAGAAAAAGTCTTTACCTATGAGAAACGACGAGTTTTAAAATGTTCTGTTCCACAATTTGTGAGTATTTTGAGAATACCATGACCTTTTAAGTCAATAGCTGTCCAACAATAGGAGAGCACCTCTATATGACTTTTCATGGTGATACATAATTCATAAAATCGTGGAATATGTTTGAATACTAATAGAATTTGTAATAAATACTAAGATCTTATATTCTAAAATCATGTAGAAATAAATTGAATAGTCTTAATGAAAGTTATAGGGAATCCTTGAATTTAATTTGAATGATTTTAAAGGATAAGAAAATTCTACTTCATTTTATGGGGGGTTTTCTTATTCAAAACAAGTATAAATATTTATGATAATTATATGAATATAAATATAGAAGGATGAATAGATGTGAATATAGAGAACTCAATACTGTTGAACCAGAGGAGAATATTAGCTTTGTATCAAAATGGGGAATCCAACACATCTAGGATAGATTTTTTATTAAAGGAAGAAGTATGAAGTGAGAAGATAATAGGAGTCATTGTAATTCAACATCATAGTGAAAGTGAGTAAGGTGAAGTGATCCAAATAAAGAATTTTACATAAGGACTTGAATGAGAACAAGGTCGAATCACACTATACCAGGAGAGAGTGTGATCAAACATTGTTCGAAGTAGAGTTTATATGGACCCTTTAAGAATGTTTATGAGGTAGTTTAAATATCCTATTGGTTTAAATATATATTTTGGGGGTGATAAATTCAACTGGATAGATCAAGTATAAAAAATGCATCAAGTTATATTCTTATACATTCACTAGATTATAGGAATTTGAAGAAATGATATATTTGGTATTTTTAAAGATATCCATTATTGTTTTTAAGACATAGATTGCCTTTATACAAATAATGATTTATAATAGAGTATCCATGTAACTTTACTTGGTAAGGGGTGGGCTCACATTGAGACCAAAACATGTAAATAATTGTATCATTGTGTTTATAAAATACAGAAATATTTTACATATGATAGATATAAGTAAGGTAGGATTAAGATTTAATAAACCAAAAAGGTTGATTAAAATATAAGAAACTATAAAAAGAGAAGATAAAGTGGATTCACCCCACCACATATTAGTGATCTCAACAGACCTAAGAACCATATCAATTATAAACTAACTAAAATGTTTTTAGGTTTGATATGATGATTCCATATTTAAAATTCAAATAATTAAATATCATGATTTTTTTGAGAATAGATTATGGTACATGATGATTATAGAAGTTATAATGCCTCAATATGGTGATGCATCAATAAACTAGAAGACTGAAGAATTAGAAAATCCCTTAATAAGTCACTCCTCTGATACCTAACATATTCGAATGAATACAAAAGATATTTTCCAAATCATATTAAATAAATTGCAAGATGAAAAAATCTTACACCAGGGATCCACCTCCCAATACATAAGAAGTAATCTAAGGTGGAGTTGAATATAGAAAAAGTCTGGAATTCACTATGATTGATAATATAGAACAAAATTGTTTTAATATATTTATCAAGGCTCATATATAAATTAAACTAATAGAAAACATAAAGTTAATATTTAAGAATTTTCATAAGAAAATTTGTAAGGTTTATTTAGTACTTGAAAATTAGAAATTGGAAAGGGGAAGAACAACACTAACATATGTAGGAGTATATTTGAGTAGAAGTTTAAGAACTAGTAATAGAAAAAATTTACATTAATTATTAAGAGTAACGTCAAGATAATACGTAAAGGTAATCAATGATAAAAACATAAGAATTTTTTAAAGTCCCAAGTCTCACTGTTATATGTAAGAGTGATAATTTCTTGAAGAAAGGAATTACTCACTAGAAAACTAAAAAGTCACATATACTCACTATGTTACATAAGATTAAATCATAATTTCCAAATCACATGTAAGAGTATCAATTTATTATGTAAAGGTTATTAGGTTGAGAAGAATATAATATTTCTAGAGATTAAATATGATAATGATTAGTGGTTATTTAGAGATTAAACCGCATAATTATGATTTCTTAATAAATGGTTAAGAAATTTTTTTTGGTGATAAAAACTAAGGAATTTTAATTTCTTATATTCAATGAATAATAATATCACATCATAATGTATTTTGAGGATTAAAAACATGAAAAATATAGTAATTTTATTTGATATATAGTCACACTGTAAAGAGAAGTACATAATGTTGTGCATGATAAAGAGAGTGTAATGGGAGAGCATCACATCGTGGTATCATTCAATGAATTTTTGGTTCTATACAAGACCCATAATTATGTATTGTTGAATTAAATATTATGATACTAATAATGAAGGGTTTTATATTAAAATGTATGAAAACATAATTGAACTATGATAATTAGTATATAATAATAAATTAATGACAAGAGGAAAGGATTTATATGATAGATAACCTATAGTTTAATATGGAATATCCTTTGTGTTGAAGATAATTATAAATCCAATTTTTTATGTGAAAGATTTTTCTTGTGAATTAAATAAGAAAAATTTGATAAGATAGAGGACACAATGTTTCTACTACAGAAAATATTTAACATTTAAGAACATTGATCATCCTAGAATATGATATATCTATATCATAAGGACTGAAGCTCATGATTCCCTTATATTATAAGGTTGGAGATAGTCTTCATGATTACGTCATTCTATGTAAAAATATCATATGCTATTATTTTAGTAGATAATTGAGCTATATTGTCGATAATTATTCAAAATGATTCAAAAAATATAATATTTATAATGGGAGTCCTAGTTGGTAATAAATATTGAAGAAAAATTTTTGGGTCCTTTCGTTGTACCTAGTTGGTTTTAAGAGTACATGTTTGCGGATATACCCTTTCTTGATATTCATCTTGAAAATAAATTAAAATCTTTGTGGGAGTGGGATAAAAACTATCTTACACCAATTATGTAATGTTCTAATATAGTGGTGAAAAAATAACAAATCCAAGTGTGACTTTTTATGTTTCTTTCTTTTTTTCCATTTTATTAATATTGGACAAGGTTTGATAAAAAAGTATGTGATCCATTAACCAAATAGATTTATAGGAAAATAGGGGGGAAATTTTTTAATTGTTTAATCATCAATCACAGTAACTCACCCCTATTTTAGTGTGATTTCAGAAGTCATGACTCAAAAATTGAATAAGGTATAATATTCCAATTTTTTAGATTCTAAATAATATAAATTAATTAATGATTTTATGTTTGGATTTTATCTCATAATGGATTTTTGGATTAAATATTTTATTATTCCCATGAGTTCTCTATCAAAGAAACCATCAAACCTATATCTATTATAACACTGAATAACATGAAGAAAAGATATGAAAATAAATTGAGATGGTCCTTATAGAAGAAAAAAGATATTAGTGATTCATTTATAATTTAAGTTAATAAAAGTATATTTCATTATCTTAAATCAATTAGAAATTTTTATCTTGAATAAACAAATGATGAGAAGGAATCCCTCATAAATAAATAGAGAGAAATAATTACTCCCACATGTTTTAATCATGGAGAAATAAAACCTAGCATGGATGGAGAATACATGGTTCAGAGATCCAGTTGTGAGAAGATGATAAACACTTCTACCTGGGGTGATTAAAAATCATTATATAATGAGGTGGAAAATGAATATTATTTTTAAAAATGTCCTATATAAGAACCAATAAAAAATGGAAAATCATATATATGTGGATTCATAAGATAAATATGTTTCTTATTTACGGGATATTAAGAATGTAATGACCTAGTATTTCACTATATATATATTTTTTAAATAAATATTATATTCAATTAGTGTATGTAAATAAAAAATAGAATCCTTTTATGATAAAAATATATTTTCATAGAAAATAACCTTTTGTATACTATTTTTATTTTATTATGGATAAATAATTGTTTAAATATAATTTATAGATAATATATATAATAAAATAATCTAAAATAAATATAATAGTTATTTCAACGTAAGTAATAAATTTATTTTATGTGGAATAAATACATATTTCTTAATTTTTCTATGTTTCATGCATGGTTATGTTAAATTTTATTTTTATCACTTTTAGAAATCTAATAATATAATAATATTTGTGTATTTTTTATCATAATTTTTAAATTAGGTAATTGCATAAATTTTGTTTTTTTAGCATAAAATTATGTTTCCAAGACAATTATTTATTACCATGGTAAAAGAATTACTTTTAAAGGAATGATAGTTTTATAAATATTATGATTTGAAATTAAATTTAACTATTTTAAAATAAAAAATATAATATGATGTTTAAACATACATAAAATTGAATTAACACTCATTTAATTGGTAACCAATGTTAAATAATATTAAGATTGCTTAATAAATAAAGTAAATATTTCTATAAACATAGGTTTTGAAAACATTATATTTTTTAATTTGAAATTTAATTTTATGACATTTATGAATTGATTTGGATTAATGGAATAAAAATTTTGATTCATCACATAATTTTTTTTAAATAAGGATAATCTTATATTTTTCAGTAATAAAATAATTACCATGGTTAAATTTTAATCAAGATTAATAAATTTAAAAATGTGTAATCTATTGTGGCTCAAAATTTTCTAAATAAATTTAAAACATAGAACACACAGAATACATTTTTTTAAATCATACCTACTAGTGTTACCGACATTTATACACTTAAAAAACCTATCAATATTTCAATTCCATTATTATCCCTCACCTAACATTCCTTTCCAGCAATTTATCCCTACTTTACACCTATACAAGGAGATCACTACTACGAACATGAAGACACACATATACCTAAAAATTATAATAAAAATATACCCAATATACTTATTCAAGAGTGCAAAATCTTTATCCTCAATAAATCACTTCATGTTATATATTCCCAAAGGATATATCAAGAGAAGATCCAAAATCTAATTGTAAGGATTACATAATAATTTTCTTTCATTCTCCATCCTTCACATACATCATCCTAAAAATCCTTAGAACCATATGATTATAATGATATAAATATAAATAATATACTGAATTGTTATTAGGTAAGGGTTTCGTTTATCAAATTATCACCCCTTGAGAAGTATATCCAATAATAAACCATGTATTCTTTGAAATAATTTAATTAATACCTAATTAATGTATTTATATGTTAAATTTAATTCAGGGGGTTTTAATATCCACATAATTTCCACTATTTAAATGTCTTTCTATTAAAATAATATCAAAGTGGTAAGGGTTTTCTTATGAAAAATAAATTCCCTCTATTGAGTTATAATTCATCATATTTAAATAATTTCTTCCAAGATTGGGTTATTATTCCTTAAAATATAATTCCATGGTATATTATCTTCCACAATAGTATAAAATTAAATTTTACATTTGATATTTTACTTTAATAGAACATTATTCCCAAAAGAATCTCATTGTTGAGAATAATTCCCAACCTATTTTGTGATGGTTTCCCATCCTTATAAATAATTTCCTTTCCTATAAATGTAGACATTTATAACTAAATTAATAATTATTTTTAATCTCATTTTATATCTATTTTTTATTTCCCCTCCTTTAAAAATATTTTTTTGTGACTCTTATTATGATATGAATTTTCGACAAATATATTTCAAAAAATTTAAAATGTTTCCATCCTTTTTTATCAAATGTTTTATCTTCCACCCCATTTTTATTTTCATAAAATTATTTCAATTGAAGAATATATTGTTGAAGTTTATTTTTAAAGGGTAGATATTTTTTGATTTTTTCAGTTCACATTTTTGAAAATAACATTTTAAATTGATACATAACATATTCTTTTTGAAAATATCTTCTAAAATAAAAATTTTAATATATTTCCATGTGAACACATATTTATATGAAATTTTCCATTTTATAAGAAGTTTTATCTCAACATTTTAAATATTCCTAAAATAAATTAAATTTTTCCAAGATTTATAAAATATTTCTTTAAAAATTAATTTATGAAAGCAAGGATACATTTTATTTCGAATGTAATTTTTCAAAAACTATTAAGAAGTATTTTTTATCTAAGTCATTATTATTCGACATATCTTTTACTTTACTAGTTAAATTAATAAAATTATAGAATCCACCTTCTTTCTATTAATTAATAAAGTTACATCCTTCACTTTGGGAGAATTTATCCATCGCTTCCTTTATCTTGTGTAATAATATTCGGTGTATAACTGTATATTTTCATAAAATTATTTTTTTCTATTATTACCTTATTTTTATTAATTTTATTTAAGGTTGGTTACCTAAATTATATATATATATATTAGGGAAATAGTTTTATTAATCATATTCCCTTTACCTATATGGTTTAAAAACCATGTACTTTATTATCTTAATTGATAGGTATTTACCAAGAAAGTTACTCAATATCTATGTTTACCTATTTATTTTTCATGGGTATATATTTTTTATGAATTATTTTTGTGTTTTAATTTTAATAGTATATGAAACCTATTTTAATTCCATAGGTTCTTTGTAATATAAAAATTGAATGATTTTACTTTTAATGTTATATGAATCCCATTTTATTTACATGGGTTCTTTAGGATTTGATAAGTGAATGATTTTTAAGTGGAACTCATAAGTATGTATGATGAAATATGGGATCCTATATCATCTTATATTTGTTTGGTTAAATAATTAAATCTCATGATATTTATATTCATAGATACAATTTTATTTTTCAATAGAACGAGTGCAAGTGCATGACTCAGAAAGTGTTTTAATGTGTGTATATTTTAGTTGTATTACAATTATGGGATCATGTGTGTGCTTCAGGAAGTAATGTTTTTATTTAATAATTTGTGCTCTATAGGTGAAGGATGTTTTACATTTTATGCTCATTATGAGGTTTATATTACGCTCTCATGGATCATGTCTATTGAATCAGGTTTACCCAGTCTTTTGATTCATGTATTATGTTATGCTAAGCGTTATTCCATTATTTATGATATACATTTTTTGGGTACAATTATTTTATGTATCTTTATTATAAAAATATTGTCATTTTATAATCACATATGATCATTGATTTTTAATCTCTTCTATTTACCCTTAATGAGCATCTAAGCTCACACCTTTCCTAATTTTCTATTTATCTTGGTTATAAAAGTTGAGTATAACTTATGATAAATCAATAATGATTCTAGTATGGCTAAATTATCATGAAATTTTCATAGCAAGTGTAAAATTAATTGATTATTTTGTTATTCATCAAAAACACTATGAATTCCATTCTCTATTTTGTCGAAAATTTGGGGAGATAGAATGATTATTCATGTAAAATAATGAAATAGATGCATTTATTTATCTGGAGCCTCTATACTGCATTATACTGAAGAAATAATAATTTTTTCTTTCTAAATTCTTAAAATCATGTAAGAGGAGGTCACCCAGTTTGAAGAAGAATCATAAAATTTAGAGAATGCATTTTAAAAAGGGTGTTGTTGTGTGGGATTATCTACAAACAAGTAGGAGATATAAGTTCCATAAGTGTGTAAGTAGAATAAATATTCTCCAAATTATAGAATTTATGGATTAATAAAATCCCATAAAAAGGTAAATCTACGGAAGAAATTAAAGAAAATATCCACACATTATATGACGTAATTTATATTAAGGATACTCAATTGGTGATAAAAGGTAATATGATTAAATATATTTATATTTACATTAAATAGAATAAAAATATGCATGATGATAAAAATTATAAAACCATAAAATATTTTTAAGATAATTTGGGGTTCGTTTAGTACCTGAATTCTCTTATAACCATAATTTTTATAGAGTTTGATGTTATGTTAACCAATCTTATAGTGAGACAAGATGAGTGCTCAGAAGCTACCAAGAAAATACTTTCTACCACCCAAAATTACAAGGAGAATACTTATTCTAAAAAATTATATTATATAGAATCAAGATACCAATACAATTTAATGATTTATATATTTTAATATTTAAGCAAGAGGTACCATACTCTCAAAAACATATGATTGTGCTAATTTTATTTTCATGATCATTCTGGGATAAAAAATTTCAAACAATATGTATAAAGAAAAATGTTGAGAGAAAAAACCACTACATATTTAGGGGATATGAATATTCTTAGAAAATTATTATCATCAAAATATTCCTAAAATAAAGGTGTAACTAACTAAAAATATAATGATTCTAAAGTTGACTAATTAATGTTCAAAGGAGAGTAACATGGTTTGTTGGATTCAAATTAAGAAGGGGAAGGTTTAGGAATATAGATATTTATTCTTGGAATAATTTTTCAACCAATATAATAAAAATGAAACACAAATCAAGGAGGTTTAGAGATAAAGTGTATAAAATTCAACAAAATAAATGTTAGAATATATATATCCCAAATAGATTTGATGGCTGTGAAATTATCTATGGAATTTACAATCAAAGTGGTCATTGTGATGATTTATTATTGTTGGACTCCTCATCTGTTAATCATGTTTTAATGATCACAAATCTTATTACTGTTAATTAATCTCGATCTTCATTGCACATCTTGCTAATGCTCCCCAATCTCTATAATAACTACTCATCACGTTTTAATGATAACAAATCTTATGGATGTTAATTACTCTATTATTTATAATTCTCATGCATGATCACAAATCTCACATATATTATCAAGCCTTTATGTTTATGATTCAAGTTCTCTTACTCTCTAATGGTTAAACTTAATCCATATTCTGCATATTTCTGTCTATGTCTAAATACAGATATCTGTCGAAGTATGGACTCACTGTGAAGGACTCACCGTGACCCAAACACCGTGAAGGACTCACCGTGACCCAGACACCGTGAAGGACTCACCGTGACCTAGACAACGTGAAAGAAAAACTGTGATCCAGACACCGTGAAGCTCATACCGTGAAGAAGAAATCGTTTACCTAATCACTGTGACACTTTTTCTTAACTTTTTTTCAATATTATTTAAATAATACTAACGGCCATATATGATGTTTTTAATGCAATTAATGTTATTTAATGATAGTTGTTGGCATGTCAGGAAACCAAATCTCGTACCTATGAAAAGGGAATCATTCCTACCGCCAGAACTCGTGGAATATAAGGAATATTAAGACGTATTACATGAGAAAAGAAGTGTAGCGTGCAAGTGTGACTATACAACGAGAAGAACTTACACACACCTGAGAGCACTGTGCTGAACAAAAAGAACAATCCTGAGAAAGAAATAGATTTCCAGACTTTCAAATAATTCTCATGAATGCAATCCAACACCACTGAAGAACACATGAAGAATCAAGAGATCAAATTCATTCCTATAGAAGACAAGCTGACTACAACACTCTGTTTTTCAATAAAAAAACCATAGAAGGACTCAGAAGCATTCCTGCTGAATCCAATGAGTCCAGAGCTGCATTGATAATCACTAGAGGTTTCTAAACTCTTATCTGCTCTATCTAAGTGATTTATTTATTAACTTTTTAGTACTGTGGTGTACTCTGTATTTCTTATACACACACTGTCTCCTGCACTGAACTGGAGGATATCAAAATCCTCAATCCAAATCTCTTATCTCTTGTCTACCCATGTCAACTATGGAAAAGGTCCTTGTGTGTCCTGGTCTTTGTTTTGTTTCCCACGAAGAACAGTGGTAGAGGTCCCTGCATGGCTTTGATAGTTTTGTAAACTGTTTTTAACCCCGATCCAGGGTGTGGATAAAATTTTATATAAATTTGAGAGGACTAATTCATAGCTTGAGACTGAACCTCTTGTTATATCTACTGTGCACTTTTAGTTTAAGTTCAAAGTTTACTACATATATCTTATTTATTCCACTGCTGTTACTTTGAAATACAAAACTATTTTAAAGATACTTTGATAGTTAAATTAGCAAGTGTTTACACTTATTGTAAATCAGTAGGTTAGTTTCAAAAGTTAGTTTAATCTTGTGGTTAAATTAACTGAGACCTAATCAATATTTGAGAAGCTATGTGAACATTTAGAATCTGTATAAATTCACTACAGTTTAACTTGTTGTATAAATTGGGGGATTTTAAATAGACAAAATTTTAACAGAAATTTTAATTAGAACTCAATTCAACCCCCTCTTGAGTATCCACTCTGACCAACATTTGGTATCAGAGGATTTGTTTTTGTTTAATGATTTTTGAAATAATCTGTTTTTCAACTGTGATTTTAGTTTCATATTTAAAGATCCTAAATTTCTGTTAGTTCTAAATTTTATCTCTTTAAATTATCTTTCTAAAATCTAGCTATAGACAATAGACTAGAGGGAGCTACTACTAACAGGCCACCTTTTTTCAATGGTACAAACTATGCTCAGTGGAAAATTAAAATAAAAATTCATTTAGAAAGCATGGGTTTTGATATCTGGACTACTATAGAGTCACAATATTAAATTCCAGAAACTGAAAGAATAACTTGGGATGAACCTACAAAGACTGCCTACAATAATAATTGTAAAGCTATGAATTCCATATATTGTGCTCTAGGAGATGAAGGGTTTAATAGAATTTCTGCTTGCAAAACTGATTTTGAAATATGGGATACTTTGAATGTTTTTTATGAGGGAACAATCAATGTTAAAGAAATGAGATTAAATTCTTATACCATTAAATATGATAATTTTAAAATGAAGACTGATGAACCTATTTTTGATATGTATATCAGGTTTAATGAGATAGTCAATACAATGAATTCACTCAGAAAGGCTGTTCCATCAAAGGAACAAATTATGAGAATCTTGAAATGTTTACCAGACCGATGGAGAGGCACATCTGTTTCAATCAGAGAGTCATGTGACATTTCTGCTCTGCCTGTCAAAGAACTCATTGGTAAGTTTATGATGTATGAGGAAGAACTCAAGGTGAATAAAGAGGAAGATGATGAACCTAAGAGAAAATTTGTGGCTTTAAAGACTACTGCTTCAAAGAGTATGGACACAGATAAAGCTCAAATACAAACTGACAGTTCAACTAGTGAAAATTCAGACTCTGATAGTGATGCTGAAATGGTTCAAATAGCCAGCAGGTTTAAGAAATTTAATAGGAAGAATAAGTTTTTCAGAAAATCAAATTACAATGTTAAGTATGACAACAAGGGACACTGGAAAAAGGATTGGAAGATATCTAACAAATCTGATGAAGTTGTATGCTATGAATACAAAAGAAAAGGACATATAAAAGAAGACTTCCCAAAGCTAAAATACAAGAAGAAATTTGAGTATAAGGATAATAATTATAAGAAAGCCATGAAGGCTACGTGGAGTGCTTCTGAGGATAGCTCTAGTGAATATGAAGCTTCTGAGACTGAAAACAGAAATAAGTTAAACATGTGTTTTATGAAAAACACTTCTAAGGTAAGATTTGAAACTCCTGCTTTAAATTCATATTATTCTAAATATGATTCTGATTCTGAAAATATGTCAAAATCTGAACTGTTTGAATACTGTGATATGTTGGAAGAAACCTGTAATGAGCTAAAAGACAAATACAAAGGTTTAAAGAAACAATATTCTTTAACTGTTAAACATAAATCTGATCTTGACATAGAAATAGAAAAGGATGATCAGTTTCTTAAAGAAAACATTGAACTGAAAATGCCTAATGATCAACTTAGACAGGATTTAGAAAAATTCAAAAATGGAAAAGATACACTATATCAAATGCTAGGAAAGAACGTTGCACCAAAATACAATACTGGAATAGGCTACAAACCTGGACAGAGACAGATTACCAAGAACAGATTTATTCCTAAATCTAGACAAAATATTGGAAGTTCTATTTCTAGACATGTATATGCTTCAACTAGTTATTCACTTAGTTATAAATCTAATAGAGTTTATCTTTCAAAATCTTTTGATTCTGTAAATTATATGAGACCCATAAGACAAATATGGGTACCGAAAGCTTTGATTTCTAACCTGTCTAGAACCAAGAAGATTTGGGTACCAAAATCATATCCTATTTAATCCGTTTTGTAGGAAAACTACTTGAAGAGTTCCCACAAGAAGACATGGTATCTGGAAAGTGGATGTTCAAGACATATGTCTGGGGATTACTCGTGTTTCAAAAGTTTAATAAAGGTTGATGCAGGTCATGTCACCTTTGGTGATAATTCTAAAGGAAAGATCATCGACCTAGGTCAAATTGGTAACACTGATTCAGTTTTAATTTATAAAGTTCTATTTGTTGATGGACTTAAATATAATCTGTAAAGTATTTCTCAATTATGTGATGATGGTTTTAATGTTAAATTTGAAAATTATTCTTGTAAGGGTTTTAATTCTAAAAATGTTGTAGTCTTTTCTGCTATAAGAAATGAAAATGTTTATGCTATTGATTTAAATTCCTTAGCTAAGCAAAATGTTACGTGTTTAAATGCTTTTCATAAAGAGTCCTGGTTTTGGAATAGAAGATTAGGACATTGCAACATCCATTCTCTTAGAAAAATAACTAGGAAAAATTTAGTTAGAGACCTACCTAAACTTGAGTTTCCAAATGAAAAAGTTTGTAATCCCTGTCAAAAGGGAAAGAAACATAAGGTTTCTTTCAAATCAAAGAAAGAATTTTCAACTTCTCAACCTCTCGAGTTGGTTCACATTGATTTGTTTGGACCATCTATAGTTTCTAGCTTAAATGCGACGCACTATGTCTATGTCCTAGTAGATTCCTTTTCTAGATATACCTGGGTATAATTCTTAGCTCACAAAAGTGAAGCTTGTTATTACTTTGTTAAATACTCCATATCTGTAGAAAATCATAGTGGACTTAAGATTAAAACCCTAAGAAGTGATCATGTCTGTGAGTTTTAGAATCATGAGTTTGAATCCTACTGCTCACACAATGGTTATAATCACAATTTCTCTGCCCCTAGGACACCCCAGAAAAATGGTGTAGTAGAAAGGAGGAATATAACCCTGCAAGAAATTTCTAGAAATATTCTTAATGAATATGACCTGCCTGTTTATTTTTGGGCTGAAGCTATCAATACAGATTTTTATATTATTAATAGATTCTTAATTCAACCTGTTCTTAAGAAAACCTGATATGAGTTGTGGAACAATAGAAAACCTAAAGTTAGTTACTTTAGAGTCTTTTTCTACAAAGTCTTTATTCTCAATACAAAAGATAATATTGATAAGTTTGCTTCTAAGAGTGATGAAGGAATCTTTTTAGGATATTATTTAACCAGAAAATCCTATAGAGTCTTTAATAAGAGAACCAAGTGTGTGGAAGAATTTGTTCACATCAAATTTGATGAAACTGATCCTCATGAGCCTAAAACCTCTCTTGAAAATCTTGAAGAAGATTTAACTGTTCTGGACCTTAATGATAAATCTAATGAACCTGCTATAAAGATAACCGATTATGGACTTATTCTAGAATCTGCTCCTAATGAACCTGAACCTAGAGAAGAACCTGAAATTTATAGTCATACCTTTACTAGATCATCTAGAATTCTAAAGAATCATCCTTTAGATGCTGTTGTAGGAAATCCTGATAGAGGGACACAGACTAGAGCTTCTCTTAGAAATCAGGTTGAACATCAAGCCTTCTTGTCACAGCTTGAACCTAAAAACATTGATGATGCTATTAATGATGAATTTTGGGTAATTTCTATGCAAGAAGAACTCAATCAATTTGAAAGAAATAAAGTTTGGAATCTTGTTGAAAGACCTAAGGACACTTTCACAATAGGCACTAAATGGGTGTTTAGAAACAAAGTTGATGAGTCTGGAAACATAGTTAGAAATAAATCTAGGCTAGTTGCACAAGGCTATAGTCAAGAAGAAGGTATTGACTATGAGGAGACTTTTTCTCCACTAGCCAGATTAGAAGCTATTAAGATTTTACTTGCTTATGCTGCTCATCTATATTTCAAACTATATGAAATGGATGTCAAGAGTGAATTATTGAATGGATATATTGCTGAGGATGTTTTTTTTTTGAAAAACCACCTGGATTTTCAAACCCTCATTTTCAAAGTCATATTTTCAAATTATCAAAAGCTTTATATGGTTTAAAGAAAGCTCCAAGAGCTTGGTATGATAGATTAAGTACTTTTCTAATTTCTAAAAGTTTTACAAAAGGAATAGTTGATCATACTCTTCTTATTAAATGAATTTCTAAAAATGTTTTAGTTATACAAATTTTTGTAGATGATATTATTTTTGGATCTTCAAAAACTACATTATGTACTGATTTTTCCAAAATGATGCAAAATGAATTGGAAATGAGTTTAATGGGTGAACTTGAATTCTTTCTTGGATTTCAAATCTTTCAAAATGATGATGAAATTATTTTAACTCAAAGTAAATATACTAGATATCATTTACAACATTTTGGATTGGATAGCACAAAAAGTAGTGACACTCCCATGAGTACCACCTGTAAGATGGATCTTGATGAAAATGGTAAATCTGTTGATCAAACCACTTATAGATGAATGATTGGAAGTCTACTCTACCTAACAGCTAGTCGTCTTGACATTATGTTTAGTGTGTGTATGTGTGCTCGTTTTCAAGAAAACCCTAAAGAGTTACATTGAAATACTGTAAATAGAATTTTCAAATACCTCAATCATACTCCCAATTTAAGACTATTCTATCCCAAAGGACAATAATTTGAATTAGTTAGTTATTCTGATGCTGATTTTGCTAGATGTAAGCTAGATAGAAAAAGAACCTTTGGAACATGTCACCTTTTAGGAAAGTCACTAGTATCATGGTGTAGTAAGAAACAAAATTATGTTGCATTATCTACTGCAAAATCTGAATACATAGCTACTGGTAGTTTTTGTGCAAAAATTTTGGCGATGAAAGACACATTTCTAGACTATGGATATCAATTCAGACATGTCCCAATAAATTGTGACAACACAAGTGATATTAACATTTCTAAGAATCCTGTTTCTCATTCTAGGACAAAACATATTGATGTAAGACATCACTTTTTGAGGGATCATTATCAAAAAGGTGATATCACTTTGGAATTCATTGGTACTGAATATCAACTTGCTGATATATTCACTAAACCATTAAATTATGATAGATTAGACTACATCATACACGATCTTGGTATGATTAATCATAATTAAATATCTTACTGATCTTAATGTTTAATACTTTACTATATTTTACTTTACAGTTTCAGGGTCACTATTTCTAAGTTTCTGTTTTATGTTCATGGTCTCACCGTCAAGACTTTATGCTCACGGTCTGTCAACTTACTATCTCACCGTGACAACACAGAATGCTCACTACCTCACCGTGATGACGTGTTTTCATCACACAATAACACCTACTCACGGTCTCACAATGAATATTATTTATATTCATATTTTAACCCGTATCGTTTAATTTTTTACATTACCGCTATTTTATTTCCCGCGTTTTTGTTTTTATGATGTTTGACATTACCAAATGATAAAACTTAAGGGTTTCATTCGATTCCTTACCCGAACTCTCTCATGAACCTTCTCTTCCCTCTCACCTGAACCTTCAGTGGATGACAAGGATGAAGCGCCCATCTTCACCCTCGTCTGAGAAGCGCCACACTAAGAAACAGAATAGGATACCGAGGATAGCTCCCGAAGGACCTCTAAACCCAAACCTAGTAAGTCATATAGTGGTACCTCAAAAAAAGGTTTGTGCAGAGTGGTTGCTGTCTAGAAGATCTTTAGTTTTGAAGGTTTTAAGAGAACAAGGATGACTTGGATGGTTCACTGGATAGAATTGACCGATTTACCCGAGATTGGTATCTCAATTATATCATTATGTGAAGTTTTCTTTTGAGTTTGGAGAAAGATTTATGGTAAAAAGCTAGATAAATGGTCAAAAGTGCTCTTTCTATTCGAGGATGTGGTCTGTATGCCTAGGGATTCCCCATGAAGGAGTTTGTGAGGATTACCAGAGAGACCCTCCTCCAACAATCGACATCTTTGACCTGGAGACTGCTTTGGAAAACCTGACTGGAAATGGCCCCAAGCGAAGGGCCATAACTGCTGAATTAGATGGGGAGACTAGACTTCTGTTCAAGTTTGTTCAAAATTTGATTAGCCCATGAAAAGGAGATTTTGCTGTGATGAAGTATCAGGATGTGTTCCTGATTCATCTGTTGAAGAATGACCATAAGATCAACCTATGAAAGTATGTTATCAACCATATCTATGATCTAATCAAAGTCACTTCCAAATCCACCTCCTTGTTTTACTTAAGAATGATTTCAGCTATGTTAGTTGCCAAAGGGACAGTTGGACCAAATGAAGAAAAGCTAGAGGAACTTGATTTATGCCTATCCATGCATATCATTAGAAGGATAAAGATTAGCTGGAACCCCTGGAAGAAGAAGTGGGTTGAGGATAATGATCAAGTGTATAAAAGGTTTAATCCCGTTGACTACCCAAGAATGCATAAAAATCTATCTGATCCTGGTTTGGAACCAGATGAAGTGGCTTAGTATTCAAACGAAGAAGAAGAAGAGGAAGTAACAGCTAAAGTATCTCCTAGAGAAGAGGTTGAAATACCACCAATGGAAACAACTCCTGTTGAAAAAGAAAGGACTGTTTTCCCTGCTGTTATCCCTACTGAAACACCTCAGGAGGAGGAAGTTGATATTAGTTTGAGAGAAGAGGAAGCTCCTGCTTCTAGTGCAGATGTAAATACAGAAGCTCATCCTAATGCTTCAAGAAAGATGGTTTTTCTAGATTCAGAACAACAAGTAACCTTAGAGGCAAATCCTGTTGAAGAGGGTCTTTCTATGGAAAAAGAAGCAAGTCTGGAAGTTCAACTAGTGGAACAATATGTTCCTGAGATTATTCCCTCTACTGAAGAGAGGATGGAAATTTCCTTTCAGCTGGTAAGGAAAGAGTTTTTTGAATAGATCAGGGATGATACTGTGGATCTTTTCCATGTCCATGAGCCTCAAGAATCTGAAAGGGATGCCTAGTTTGAGGGGGAGAAACCTCAAAACCTTGAGATTATAGAATCTATAACTGCTGAGGCTTCTCAACCTTCTATATCATACTCTGTGCACACCCGATTTGTTTTCCCAAGCTTTTATGATGGGAATGATTCAGAGCAAGTGTCTACAACTGGAATGGATCTTTCTTCTCTTTTTCAACTGAAGTCTGTAGCTCATCCAGAACCAGAATCAGAGCCCCAACCTTAATCCGAATCAGAATCTGAGTCTGAAGATGACTCTGAACCTCAACCAGAATCTGAACCACTACCTTTACCTGCACCCTTATTTGAGCATCACTCTTTTGTGACCAAAGATGATCTGAATGTTTTTGGACAAACTTTGTTAGCTGGAGTTGAGAAAATTGTCTCAACTCAAACTTGTCAAGTGACTCAGTTAAGTCAAGAAGATTCATCAATTCTCTTAGAAAATATTATCTTGCATATTCAACAAAGGATGATCCGAGAAATTCAAGAAGTCAGAGTTGAGAATAAGCTCCTGAGTACTGATGTTGCAAACCAGAAAAATATGATAGAAAATTTTCAGAATGAGTTATCTTTGAGATCAGAGCCTGCTCCTGTTTCTGCTCCTGCTCTTGTTTCTGCTCCTTCACCTGTTGCTGCTTCTCCTGAGACATCTGATTCCCTCCTTGCTAGTGAGATTGTGTCTCATGTTCATCCATACCTGCTTTATTTTGATGAAAATATTGGAAAAAGATACACCAAGATGTTGTAATGCATGAGAGTGCTTGTGGAAAATCTAAATAAGCTTTCAGATGAATATACTGGATGCCTGCAAAAAGTGTTGAAACAGCTCAAAGTTCTAACCGAAGCTGTCAAGGCTTTACCTGCTTCTGGTCAGATCTCCACATATTCTTTGGATGATTCGTTGCAGAGATCCTTAATCAAGGAAGAACTTCAGAGTTCCTTCAGTGGCTTGGATCTATATTCTTTGTCAGAAGTGGTTAAGAATAGTGATAGAGAATTGTACTTGGTTAGGATTCATTCTAAAATAGCCAATGATGCTAAAAAATATATCACCAATAAAATAGATCTTTATCTCTCCCGGATTTTCTCAAAAAGTGATATGACAGATCACTTTATATATCTTGTTGAAAATTTGAGAATCCCTCTGGTGACTCAAGCTTCTAAATCCCAAGTTCATAAACATACAGAGTTCACCAGATTGTTGGACAAGTTTATGGAGAATAAGGATGATTTTGAAAAGGCTATGAAATAAGGTGGTGATATAATTACTGATTTCTTCAATCTTTTGAAGCCGTATCTTCATGTATAGAGTACTGCTATAGTTGCTCCAGCTGCTGCACCCCTTAGACCTGGTCTACCTGCCATAGCCTCAACTGCCATGATAGTCAGTCAAGATCTTTCTTAGATCCGACCAGTCATTCTTGACCAACCTAAGCCTAGATCTTCTACTACTCCCACTTTGGCTCCATCTGTTTTTTGAAGGTGTACCCTTACCCTCTTTGTCTACTGCATCTATTCCTTCTTCTACTTCAGCACCATCTCCTACTGCTGATAAAGGCAAGGAAAAGATGGATCCCTGAAGAGTCTAGCGACTGTTTTCTTTTTGATGAGATGTCTTTTCTTGTTTACTATTTTTACTTCTCCTGTATGTTCTATTCTGAACCCTTTTATTAATGAAAAATGCCGAGTTTCATTTCATTTTTTCTACTATTTGATAATCCCAAAAGGGGGAGAAAACTCTATAAGTATAAATGGGGGAGAAAAACTACATGTTTCAGTTCTATAATGTTTTTTTCTATGCTAGTATCTTTAATATTACATGTCATTTATATTATGCCTATATCTTATTTGTGATCATCAAAAAGGGAGAGATTGTTGGACTCCTCATGTGTTAATCATGTTTTAATGATCACAAATCTTATTACTATTAATTAATCTCGATCTTCATTGCACATCTTGATAATTCTCTTCAATCTCTATAATAACTACTCATCATGTTTTAATGATAACAAATCTTATGGATGTTAATTAATCTCTTTATTATTTACAAGTCTCATGCATGATCACAGATCTCACATATATTATCAAGACTTTATGTTTATGATTCAAGTTCTCTTACTCTCTAATGGTTAAACTTAATACATATTCTGCATATTACTGTCTAAGTATAAATAAAAATATTTATCTAAGTATGGAATCACCGTGAAGGACTCACCGTGACCCATACACTGTGAAGGACTCACCGTGACCCAGACACCGTGAAGGACTCACTGTGACCCAGACACCGTGAAGGACAAACTGTGATCCAGACACCGTGAATCTCATACCGTGACGCTCATACCTTGAAGAAGACACTATTTACTTAATCACTATGACACCATTTCTTAACTTTCTGTCAATATTATTTAAATAATACTAATGGTCATATTTGATGTTTTTAATGCAATTAATGTTATTTAATGATAGTTGTTGGCATGTCAGGAAACCGTATCTCGTACCTATGAAAAGGGAATCATTCCTACCGCCAGAACTCGTGGAATATAAGGAAGATTAAGACGTAGTATACAAGAAAATAAGTGTGGCGTGCAAGTGTGAATATACAACGAGAAGAACATACATACACCCTAGAGCACTGTGCTGAACAAGAAGAACAATCCTAAGCAAGAAAGAGATTGCCATACTTTCAAAGAATTCTCATGAATACAATACAACACCACTGAAGAACACCCGACGAATCAAGAGATCAGTTTCATTCCTATAGAAGACAAGATGACTACGACACTCTGTTTTTCAACAGAAAAACCAGGGAAGGACTCAGAAGCATTCCTGATGAATCCAACGAGTCCAGAGCTGCACTGATAATAACTAGATCTTTCTAAAATCCTATCTTCTCTCTCTAAGTGATTTATTTATTAAATTTCTATCAGTGTTGTGTACTCTGAATTTCTTATACACACACTATCTCCTGCACTGAACTGGAGGATATCAAAATCCTCACTCCAAATATCTTATCTCTTGTTTACCCACGTCAACTGTGGAAGTGGTCCTTGTGTGGCCTGGTCTTTGTTTTGTTTCCCATAAAGAACAGTGGTAGAGGTCCCTGCGTGGCCTGGACAGTTTTGTAAACTGTTGTTAACCTCGATCCAGGGTGTGGATCAAATTTTATATAAATTTGAGAGGATTAAGTCTCAGCTTGAGACTGAACCTCTTGTTATATCTGCTGTGCACTTTTAGCTTAATTTCAAAGTTTACTACATATATCTTATTTATTCCACTATTGTTAATTTGAAATACAAAACTATTTTAAAGCTACTTTGATAGTTAAATTAGCAAGTGTTTACACTTATTGTAAATCCGTAGGTTAGATTCAAAAGTTAGTTTAATAGTGTTGTTAAATTAACTAAGACCTAATCAATCTTTGAGAATCTAAGTGAACATTTACAATATGTATAAATTCACTACAGTTTAACTTGTTGTATAAATTTGGGGATTTTAAATAGACAATATTTTAACATAAATTTTAATTGGAACTCAATTCACCCCCCTCTTGAGTATCCACTCCAACCAACAATTATTGTGAAATAAATCTCAGAATATTGCAAAATAATTTTTCATTAGAATACAACAGAATAAAAATTTTGATAGATGTTGAGGCAAGTTACCCTTGTGAAATAAATAATAAAAGAATACTATTCAAAACAAACCCAATAAGACAAAGATGGATTCTGCACCATAAATAAAAAGGCTCTTCTACTATTGAAGAAGAGGACACACCACAAATCGTTGTAAATAGACCAAGTAAATAAGTGTTGATGGAGGTAATCCTAAACAATAAAGAAGAGAATAAATCTAATAAAGAATCAATATGATTCGTTTAGTGGAAGAAATTCATAAAAAAACCATGTTCATGAAAGACGACAATGACTTTTAAGGATTCATGATCATTTTAACCACTTAATTGGAAATGGAATGAAATATTGATACATTTTTGGTATAATATAGTGGTAAATGGAAAGAAGTTATTCCATATCATGAAATTGAATTTCCTAGGTGGTTCTCAAAAATTTATTACAAAGTACCTCTTGAGATGTTGTAAAGAAGTTGAAACTAGGATAGTCATAATTCTGAGGACTGTTTGATCGTATTACTAAGATAAGAATAAAATAAAAATACGAAGAAGTTAGAACAAAAAATTTTATTTTCTTTTATTTATAAAATGAAATAACAAATTCCAAACTAGGATGTTTTTGAAAATGGAATGTAGTATATGAAACCCAAGTCATCTAATTAGAATCATAATAAAGGAAGTATGAAAAGTTATATCAT
Organism: Viscum album; assembly: GCA_963277665.1. NCBI lineage: Eukaryota > Viridiplantae > Streptophyta > Magnoliopsida > Santalales > Viscaceae > Viscum > Viscum album. Next base: position 655,220,749 of record OY728159.1, read on the forward strand.
AAATGAAGCTAAACAGTAAGGATTATCTTGGTTTAGAAGTAACTCGCAACATTTTTTCTCTTACTAAGGAGAAAAGGAGTTCCACCTTATTCTCATATAGCATGTTTGTTCTTTCTATATAGAATATTAAAGGTGGTGCATGTTTAAGGGGGATATATGGGGATTTTATCAAATATAGAAAGAATATTAGAATTCACTATATTAAATGGATACAAAAATTTGATATATTTAAGCATATTTGATAAAGATATCAATCTTGATAAAGGTAAATTGGAGTTTTTACCTTGAGGGAGAGAAATTCGAGTAAGATTATAAAACCATTTATCTTGAGAAAATGTATAATTTTTTAAAAGTGCCTATAAAATTTTATTTAAAAAATATAGTTTTATATTTTATCATTTTTGTGTTTTAAGAATAAATTCTAATGTTAAGGGGAGTGAAATTGGAATTACTAGTGGCATAAAAAAGTGATAAATTCAAATAATCTGTTCTAAAACTAAATCTGCTATATTATTAGATTATTTTAAATTTATTTTTATTTCAGAGTGCAAGAATTTTGGTAGAAAATATCATTGTAATAGTGTAAGAAATTTTTATTATCATAGAAATATTTTCAAACAACCCATCATACAATAGTTTCTGAGTGGGTATCATATTCTTGTTTGTTTATAAAAAACCATGTTGTCTCAATTAGGCCATCATTTTATCTATATTGAGAATTTATAACATTAAATTATAGTTAAATAATTTACTATACATTTATTTGAGTAAAATGATATCACACTCTTCAAGAATCTTTGTATTTATTGATAATAATGTGGAGTGATATGAAAATTAATGAAATACAAATTGAAATTCATTTTCTATATTGGTACTGATAACAAATCTAAAGGGTGTTATTTTTTTAACACACTTCGGGTTGAGTTTTAATTTTTCTTAATAAGAATAAAGTAAAAAATAATGCTTCCAATATATGTCAAAGAAGAACTATGTTTAAGGGTTTTGGAGAAACCAATAATATTGATGAAAATGTGTAATGAAGTACTGTCAAAAGGCACCATTATAAAATGATTTGTGAAATTTTCATGAGCATTGAAGAAACACCATGTAGCTTGAATGTAAGTTACTGTCATTACTCATATAATTGAGGAAATGAGATACTTAAATTGTAGATATAATTATAGATCAACTAATATGGGAATATATTGAGTTTTATATATCACTACAAGATGATTCTACTTTTGATAAAGATTGTAAAATATCATTGAAGTGTGGAGCATCGGATTGGAGGTTTATTTATAAAATCTATTTGAGTATATAGTTTGAATTTAAGGAAGAATACTTCCATGTATTATTAATATTTTTGGACATTATATCTCTATAAAGAAGATGATAAACTGATCTGTGATGTTCCATCAATGTATTTAACAAGATTAAAGAGTGGTATATCTTATGTAATTATTCATGAATGATGTTTGAGGAAGAATTGAAGTTGATGATATAGCTGAGAAAGATTCAAATTATGTACTAAGTGTATGTATTTGATGTTAAATATGATGATGTCAAGATGATAATTAAAAGTAACAAACTTCATGATTATTTGAGAATAGTTCATGATTCACGATATGTTTAGATGATAGAAGGTTTAAAGAAGGTTATGTTTTCAAATGTTTAATTATTTTAAGGATACGAAAAGTCCCTTAGAACTAACCTTTTTGATACGTAAGAAATTTGAACACACAATAAAGATATTTTATAAATCATATTCATGAAATTATAAAATTCAAAAACCTTATGCTAGGGTTCCTTTTCCCAATAAATATTAAAGACTCCATGGTGAATTTGTAAATAATATAAGACAAGGATACACTATGATACATAATTTATATTGGAGAAAACACCATATATTTGATGAGGCTCATATAGAAATTCAAAAATGGGTAAAACCTCAGGTAATTTTTTATTTGTACTAACAAGATAATACATAAGGTTTATTTAGTGATTTCGAAATAGATATAGGAAAAGCGAAGAACTAAATTTAGTCACATAAGTGTACCTTTGAGTTAAATCAACAAAATTGAAATAATAAAAATATTTACAATGATATAGTAGAATAACCTTAAGTTGAAACATAAAATCACTTAGTGATAAGAATAAAATAATTTAGAAAAGTCACAAGACTCACTTCGATACGTAAGAGTAAAAATTTATTATATAATTTAATTTCTAAAAGGAAAATTGGAAAAGTATCAGATCCCAACTATGATGCATAATATTAAACTCTAAAATATGGTGCATATATAAGAGGAAAAAGTTCTTTTTTAATAGTTAATAGTTTGAGAGTATTTTTTTATTTTAGAGATTAAATTTATGATGATAAGAAATTTTTTAAAGAATAAATATCATAATGATAAAGTATTAACTCATTATTTAAGAAACTAGTTTTGGTGATGAAAATGAATAATTTTAATTTGACATATTTCATAAAGAATACAACCTAATCACTATGCTATTTGAATATAAATTCCAAGATGTATAGAGTTTCACATGAGTGATTAATATCACCATGTAAGACCATGAATGCTAGGCACTATACTAGAAGGATAAAAAGACTATGTCACATCACAACTATAAATTCCATGTTGCAACCAAGATTATAATGTGAAAAGTGAGAGTTCATTAACACATTGATGGATATGTAAAGCCAAAATGATATTCTTATATATTTAATATTACACATAATTTTTTATTATGGAAAAATTATATTTTTTAAGAGTTAAATAAGAAGGGAATAGGATATGATAATTAAGTGATATTATGAATTAAAAAGTCCAAGATTTTTGGTAGGAAAAAGATAGAAGCTATTAAGGCTATTTCATGTTATTCTTTAACAATGGTTGGATATTTAAAATTAATGAATCATGTAAGTTATCGTGGATTCATCTTGTTTAGCTATAAATGAATTTAATAGTGATAATAATATTGGATAAACTAGAATGATAATTACAGAAGGCTAAATGAGTGATAATAATATCAAGATTGGATATTTTTTATATTGAAATGTATAAAAAATATTAATGTGATATATTGAGAATATAATAATCAAGTAATTAGAATAATAAAGGATTGGGAAGATAGAAAAATGGCTCTTCTGTCCTAAATATTCTCTATTTTGAAGACATGGAGAGATCCAATATGATGTGTGAAAGATCATTCATGTGGTTTAAAGAAGAAGAGGAGGAGAAGAGAGAGGAGTTGATGTCACTCTTATTAAACATATCATGCATCGAAGAACATTGAAAATCCACGCCTATGAAATTTCAATATCACAAGGATTGGATATTATAATTCCCTTATATCGTAGAGTTGGAGGAAACACACTTGATTATTATAATCAATCAAAGAATATTAGATTGTGTTTTTTCAATAGAGACATGAGATACATTACTGATAATTATTCAAAAGGAAAAATATGAATCTAATATTTATAGAGTGTGTCATAGTTGGTTATCAATCCTTAATAATAAAAAGTTAGCAATTTTATTATACCTGATTAGTTCTAGGAGTATAATTTTAGGTATATACCCTCACATGATATTCATGTTGATAATAAAATTCTATATTTTCAAAAGTGGGATAACAGTCACTGGACACCAAGGATTTAGTCATATATCTTAGAGGAGATCGTCATTAAAAAATCTTGATTTTCATTGTAATAGTGTTTTTCTAATTTCTATTAAATTTCTGTTGTCTAAGGGGTGATAAAATATAGAGATATCAATTCACTGAATAGGTACAGTGGTAGAGAGAAAAATGATTTTAATTAGAGGAAAGTCACTGACATTGATCCCCCTATATGTGTAGTTTCACTAATCCAAGTTGAACAACAACATATATTAACTTAATAATGTGTGAATATTTCGGTGGACTTTGTTTTTTTCCTCCTAAGGTCACTAAAAAATATTAACTTTTTTATGTGATTAAAGAATGATTTTTGAAATCATACACCTATTTACCCATAGGGGAGGTATTCTTAGAGAAATACTTGTATATTTTATATATGGAATTAATAATAAAATTACCTAGAGTTACATTATCTATGGTATCAAATAGGGACCCTCATTTCACATTAATATTTTATAGAGGTTTGTAAAAGGTAGTGGGTACTCATTTAAAGATGAGAATATTATAACATCCTTTAATAAATAACTAATTATTATGGATCATATAGACTTTGGAGGATACGCTTTGATATTTTGTATTGGATTATGGGATGTCATGGTATAATGATATTAATTTGGTTGAAGTTTCTGGTAAAAATAATAATTGATATGAAATAATCATTTTTAAGCTCTATACTAAGGGTTTTATAAATCACCTATATAATGGATAAATATGGGCAAGATGTCTTGCCTAGGGTTGAGTTTAGTGAAAACAAAAATGATTCATATTCATTTAATCTGGAAGGGAATGACAAAAACATATACCTTATAAAAGTATTATGAAATCCATTACTGATGATCATTATAGATTTTAGTTGGTGCTAATGTTTTTCTATGGGTTCCAAAATGGTTGTTAAATTGATAACATGGGAAGCAAGTAAGGCTTTCACCATGACATGTGGGGCCTTTTGACTTTATTGAGTGAGTTGAGAATTTTTCTAATTAGTTATAGTTACCAATTAAGTATGAAAACATGTATTATGTGTTTCATAATTAAGGAATTATCAACCTGATCAATCTCATATCCTTTGGTGGAAATATATTAATTTGAAACCTAATTTTTCTTAAATGTTTAGTACAAATTATTGATAAACGTGAAAAAAATTATGGGAAATGTTATTCAATTGGTCTAAGTGTTATATAAACACAATAAATATTAAGAGGAAATATGGTGGAGATATGATCACACGTTATAATAGTCGATATATCTTTTAAAATTGAAGATACTACACTAAAGTTTCATGGGTGAAAAGTCCAATAGTTGTTAGAATTGTAACACAAATCCTTTTAGGATTTAATTAATTAGTTTGGAGATAACATAGATTTTTTAAATAAAAGTTATTATTATAGGAAATAGAATTATCCTCAATATTATCTAACTATTTAATTATGGGATAATTTGGTGGAATATATTTAATGGTAAATTATTTATCTTAAAATGTTAAATATCAAGGGATTAAATTGGTTATTTTTTGGGTATTAATTTATTATAATGAAATTTATAGAAATTGGGGTGTTAATTTCAGATGAATAATTTTTAGGTGATATGAGAGGACTTAATGGAGTTGATTCCATTCATGTTAGATAGAGGGTTAAATTGGGATTTTATATTATAAATCTTTGTTTTAGGTATTTATGGTGGTTTTATTAGAGGAAATTTAATGGAGTATATTGAACCCTCTAGAGAATGATGTTCTATTTTTTGTCAATACTTTGTTTTTTGCAGTTATTATTGGTGGATGCTTGAACATTTATGATGATTATTATCAGTTTCCTGAAAATATTTCTGCTATTACATTTGATCTTGAACCACCTATTTAGATGAGTTAAAGGAATTGTAAATTTTGATGATAATTTGTGTTGATCTTCAAGATAGTGTAAGGTGCTGATTGATGAAGAACAAATTCCAATTAAATTTTTAATGGGATATGGAAGTAATAGTTATGAAAATAGATTTTAGACCTTTGTTGAATATGGGAATACAAGCTTCGAGTTTATAGGATTTCATCCAATAAAGGTTGATTTTTGGAATCTATTTTGATCATATGCCACCGAAATTTTGATGAAGGTCTTGAAATATTTTGAGATTATTTTAAGCAGTTAAGAATGCCCCATGATCATTTTAATAGGTTATAAGATATATTATAGAGATTCAATTTTGATTTTATGACTTTGATTATTGTATGACTAGTTCATATAACTTCTTTGTATGACTTGTTTGTATGAATTCAATTTTTATGACTTCATAATTAAAATTTGATCTTCCAAAAATAATAAATTATACCATATGACATCAGTCTGTATGAATTCAGTTTGTATGACTTTTTTAATGTCATACTTCTATATCAGACTTCAACATCATACTTTAAGAGTTTGTATGATTTTTAATGATAAAAAATCGAGCATATGACTTTTAAGATCATGCGAATTATAAAGTCTTACTAAAATAATGAAAATGGTAGAATTAATGTTATGATAAATATAAAATTTGATTAATAATATGAAACACATTAAAATTCAAAAATAATAAGGTGTATTCCATTATTTTAGTAGAGGAAGAAGAAAAAAATATACAAAAATAATCTATACCCCACATATCAAGGATTTACCCAATTGTATATGATTTTTTCATTCATTTTAGGAATGTGTTTCAAGATAATGTGGATTTTTTAGAATAAGTTAATGAGGAGGAATTATATATTTTTTTATATCATGAAAAAAGGATGGGAGATTAGTTCCAATATTTTAGCAAGTTTAAGATGAGGATTTAAATGGAAAAGAATATTTGGGGTTCTAAGATTTAAAAGTATTTGAATATATAGAAATAAGGAAATAATATTCATATGATTCTAGAATATTTAATAGATAAGAAAAGAATAATGAAGGTGTGGTTGGGGATTATTGTATATGTGTGAAAATATTTTTTTGAGTATTATGAACAACCTCTATGATGGTATTTCATGATAAGAAGAAGAGGATCTGGAATAAATGAGAAATGAATAGGTAATGAACTTCAAATTTATGTAATATTTAGTGATTTTTTGTTTTTCTTGTAAGACAACATTATAATTTTATGGTGGGTTTCAGTATTCTATAGTATGATCAATATCATACAATTCCTTATAGCTATTATTGATAATAAAAGTATAGTAGTGTGTCTGGGATAAAAAACACCATACAAAATTGATATATTAATACTTTGGTTGGTGAAACTCATTATAAAATATGATGGGATCCCTCACTACTAAATAAGAAGAATGGATTATAGGTTTTTTGAGAAAGAAAATTTATGGAAGTAATTCACTATAATGAACCAGCCTGGGTTGACTTGACATGTCACCTAATCTAGCTCCCCACAAGACTTCAAGAGTACCTCTTTGAACACCAGAGGCTTCCAACTAGTGGTGAGGGTCAAACACATATAGTGCAGAGTCTATAACCTATGATCACAGTTCTATCAAAATAGAAACAACTAAACTCATACACATAGATTAACATAATATTATTCATAATAAATAATTGATATAGAAGCATACTATAAAAAATGAAATGAAATATACAGTCATAAAAAATCTCAACCATGTGAAACATAAAACAACCAATCACCAACTAGGATGACCATATATACAAAATACAATATCTAAAAATAAATCTATTACCAATGTGCCAGAATTCATACCTGACGTCTTTGATGCTTGAGTTGTACCATCAAAATATTGATACTCTACACAAGCATCTCCACTCAATCAAGAAATAATGGGGCTTGACCAAAAACATCTCTCAACATGTGATCTATGTAGACATTAGGTCAGTATGTACACTGAGGTTCATGTTCATGGGGTAATAAATAAATCAATGTAGGACACCAACAACATTGAACCTATAATATGCTATCATGACAAGTGCATGATCTTGTGACTTTCCCATCCTAGCTGTAACTAATAATAAATTGAATAAATATTAAAAATAGTATAAAAAAAAGGAATTTAAACCATGAGGAAAAGGATCCAAGAATGAGTTATAATATGACACCTAAGGTAATTCTACCCCTATCTTACCCTGACATAGGATTTATAGAATGTGGCTCATAAAGCCACATAACAGCTGGTGCAATCTTCATTTCCACAAAGGACTTCCAAGATGTATAAATTCAATAGGCATGAATAAAGTATCCCTTGTAGTAATTATTAGAATCCGCATGAAAAATCCCATCTACCAGGATCTAGGACTCCAATTGAATAATATAAGGTGGGAATAGGAATATCTAGGTCAACACAACTATTTAACCCACTAGTCTCAAAGGTCCTTCATAATAAATCAGTTACCAGCTATGGACCCAAAAAGGTGGTATGCATAAATAAAACTAGGACCAAACAAAATCCATGTAACTAGGAGAAAAATAACATCTATAATAAAAAACCCACTCTACAAGTTCCTCATCACCTTAGGAGAAAAAATCCACTCTTCTCAAGGCGCCACACTAAACTTGATGGGGATTACACTCCTCCATACGACCCATTATCTCATAAATCCCATATAACTATAAAAATATAGTAAAGGAGATAACTATATAAAAACATAGGTCCAAAACCCATTCCATGATATCCCACATGGAATCCCACCTTTTTCTTACATAACTTTTCATTATATTTTACAAATAGAGGATCATTAATGTTTAGTGTCTTGGATATCTGGAACATACTACATGAAAACACAAAAAATTATTCGAATAAAATTGTAAGGATTCTTCATAGGTTCATCCAATGTTAAATTACTGTATCACATAACCAAGGTACATACATCAAATGAAAGGGTGAGTAAAAGGCCCAGTAAGGGAAAACAACGGAAAAAATTTACTTGTGATATGAACAAGAACATGATAAGATACATGAAGACATGATAAATGGAAAAATAGGAATATAATAATAATAATAATATGAATCATAACATGAAAATGTGGATACAAAACTTTATTTATACATTCATAGGCATATCACTAAGGTCTATCCCCAAGGTTTCATAAAAATGACCAAGGTTATTCACTAAGTTATCGTAAAAATTATAATCTATAGAGATTAATTTCTTTACCCAATGTATTGGAGAGATATTAGGTCACAAACTTAACATGTATTTATTTTCATTTGGGACACATAAATGATAATCAAAAAATTTATAAATAACCCAAAGATAATAAAACAAATGTGTTTTGTATCAAAATTGTGACATTTTAAAAAGTAATTAAAAACAAGATCATTATGTCATTTATAAACCACCCAAATGGAATGAGGGTTTTATTTATTTAAATTATATAATAAGATATATCATTTTTATTTATTTATGAATACCTCTTTTAATTAAGTAGGTTTAGGTATTCATATAAAAAATATATATAATTTCTTGAGAGGAAGAGAGAGATTTTGAGACGAAATTTTTTCAACAGAACTTCTATTCAACATGGTTTAAAAAACATTAAAAATAGATAGTACAAGGGTATCCCATAATTAAATGATACCTAATATAGTATAGGTAAAGAATAAAATTTAAATTAGAACATGGTATTGAAAATTTAAAGTGATACCACCTAAAAGAGTACTTGAATGGAAAAAAGAGAAGTTAAGAATTCCCTTATGAAAGTTCTATAGCCTAACGATGCCACTTAAAAATTGAGAAAATGAGTTGATGAGAGAAAAAAGGGGCTATCGTAATTTGGAAATAAAATGGAAGAAAATAAGTATATATAATAAAATACCCCTATATATGAAAGTGGAAATTAAAAGACCAAACATAAAAGAAATCATTGACTAGAAGAGGAGGGTGAAAGGCTCCCCTACCATGAAGAGTAACTTCTAAAAATATATGATCGAGACCTTGGGGGCTTGAGGAAACCATGTAAGGACATAATGGGAAGTATAAATAGTATAAAGTTAGAGATAATGATTTTTTAATTAATTTATACAAAGTAATTGGTGGTATTTATAGAAAAAGTGAGGGAATACTTTATTAATTTCAAAGGACGCATCATTAGTGGTATTTTCAAAACCATGTTCTTATCCATGGTATTTTACAATGGTATTGGCCACATGGGAAACCTAATATCATATTTCATTCCTTAAGAGTCTACCAGAAACATTAAATCATGATTATATAATTATTACATAGCTATGATGTCATTAAACTAACAGGAAACTGAAAATTGTATTTTTATTATTCATTGAAAAACAATGTATTTTATAAAAATCTCATAAATTCACCATGACCTAAAATCAACTCTATGATTTCAAAATTTTCATTTATTTTATCTTAATAAATTTATACATATGATAAATTTATCTTTTAACTATAAAATTACTTTATTATTAAAAATAATAGCGTTCATAAAATCCATGGTGACATGAATAGTAAATTTTTCAACTCCAAAAAAATTATATTTTCATTTTTAAATAATAATATGGTTTTTTATAATTATATTTTAGTATAATAAGACATATTAATAAATTATAATATTAATATATTAATAAAATTACAATTTTTTTACATGTAAAATCAATTTATCATATTTATCTCAATTAAAAATATATCATATTAAGAAAACTATTCTTCAAATGGAAATGATGAAATGAAAATTTTCTTTACAAAAAGGGATTACATAAAGTAACTATGTCCTCAGTACATAACACCTTATATCACTTTCATAGGAACTAAGAGTATGGTGTGCAATGATGGTAGAATCTTGGCACAGCTCAGACAACATTGCATGAGTGGTGAATTCTATTAACGTGAACTTCTCTTATAAGCAATTCTGTTCAATATTAACGTACTCATGGTTGGCTTGGGATTGGTCTTGAGTAAATCCAAGTGATGGCACCTCCATCCCAAGCTCCAATAAAAAGTCTTTGTACGAACCGAGTCTACTAGATGTGGCAATCTACTATTCTTTCTACAATAATAACCATGATCATTTATATTTATAAACACTAATATTAACGTCAAGAGTATATTTTAGAATGGTCATATTGGCCAAGAGTCATATAATAGTCAAAACCCAATGATCTTGTTTCAATTAGTATCACTTCATTAATAATGGAATATAGTTTTATTGAGTACAAAATAATATAACATACTTTTTCAAGAAATATTTTTTATTCAAAATGTTCGGGTCATTACATTATCCCCCCTTAGGAAATTTTGTCTCTGAAATTTTATCTCTTACCCTTAAAAGAGAAAAGGTGTGGGTACTTCTGCCTCATAGTCTCCTCTAGTTCCCTGGTGGCTTCTTCATATTTATGGTTCCTCCATAACACTTTAAAAAGGTGGGTAGTCTTATTGTGTAGAACTTTGTCTTTATGATCCATGATCTCCACCGAATGCTCCTCATTAGAGAGATCATGTTCCAGTTGCACCACCTTAGGATTCATACAAGTGAACGGTTAGGTATGTACTTACTCAAGAGGGATACGTGGAATAAATCATTAAATTGATCAATACATGGGGGAAGTGCTAGCTGATAGGCCACTGGCCCTATGAGATTGAGGATTTCATAGGGTCCAATGTACCAGGGGCTGAGTTTCCCTCTCCTCCCAAACCACATGACTCTCTTCTATAAAGAAATTGTATAGAAGAATTATCCAAAAATATAAAACTCTAAGTCCCTTCAATAGTTTTCAGAATAGATCTTCTTCTGAATTGGATCATCCTTAATTTGTTTCTATATTTCATGAACCTTTTTCGTCATCTCATGCACAAGATCAACCCTAAGAATCTTTCTTTAACTAGATTCATCCCAACAATTATGAGTTATACATCTCTCTCCAAATAGAGCTTCATAGGGTACCATTTGAATGATCGAGTGGAAGTTGTTGTTATAAGAGAACTTAACTAATGGGAGATGTTTAGCCCATCCACCTTTAAATTCCATTGATCATGTTATCAGAATGTCCACGAGTGTTAGATAATACCTTTCAGATTGGCCATCAGTTTGGGGATGATAGGTTTTACTTAATTTCAATTCAGCACCCAAATAATTTTGAAGACTTCTCCACAATTTTGATGTGAATCTTGGGCCATGATCAGATACGATGGAGAGTGGTACTCCATAACACCTTACCATTTCCTTTAGGTAAATCCTGGAAAATTGATCAATAGATAAATCTTCCCGAATAGAGATTAAATGGGTAGTCTTAGTGATATGGTACACTATAACCCATATCACATTTTTTCCTTTGGATATTCTTAGGGGACAAAGAAAAATTCCATAGTGATATTGTCCCACTTCCATTCTTGTATGATTAGTGGTTGTAATGACCCTTTAGGAAGTTGTTTCTCTTCCTTCACTTGTTGAAACACTAGGCACCATGTAGTATAGTCAAAAATCTTTTTTTTTCATGTTATCCAACCAATAATGATCACGAAGGTTCATATAAAATTTTGTGCTTTTAGGATGTATAGATAATATAGATATATAAGCTTCATCCATAAGGTCATTTTTTATTTCTAGAATATATACAATACATATTTTTTTACAAAACTTCTATACACCTTCTTGATCAATATTGAACTCTAGATACTCTCCATTCTTTAGAGCATCAAAATTCTTATGTAACAAGGGATCTTATTTTTTATATTTCTTTATATTCTCTAGTAATGATGGTTGAAAAATCATTTGGGATAGGGTTGATTATGTCCCTTACCTTATGATTACCATGTCTAGTTTTACTAAGTCGTTGATTAAAGGATCTCTTTCAATCCCCATCATTGCCACCAAAAAAGGTTCATTTATACTTAATGCATCATTGACTTTGTTTTCTCTTCTGGGATGATAATGAATTAAAAAATCATAGTCTTTAATAAGTTCCATCCATCTCCTCTATCTCAAGTTCAATTCCTTTTTTTGAAAATATAATTAAAACATTGATGATCTGTGTATATATCACACTTCTCCCCATAAATATAGTGCCTTTATATCTTCAGAGTAAAAACAATAGCAACCAACACCAGATTATGTGTAATATAATTCTTTTTAGAAGTCTTCAACTTTCGAGATATATAAAAAATAACCTTTTCATTTTACATGAGAACATACCCAAGCCCTTTTAGATATGAATCACTAAAAATTACGAATCCTTCTCTATTTTAGGGAATTGTTAACCTAGGACCTATAACCAATCTCTTTTAATTAACTTTTTTAATGGATTAGAAAGTTGTGAATTTTTTTTCACGAGCCATCTATAATATCCCACTAATCCAAGGAAACTAGGAATTTTAGTTACTATTGTAGGATGAAGTGATTCCTCTTCAACCATTATCATTGTAGGGTCAACTGAAATTCCTTCACTGGTTACAATGTGCCCAAATAAAAAAACTAGTTATAACAAAAACTCACACATTCTAAAATTTCAAAATAATATCTCCTTTCTTAGAGATTTTAACATAACCCATATATAATCTTTATTCTCCTCCTGAATTTTGTAATATATCATAATATCATCAATAAAAACAACCACAATGTTATCATGGTAGTCCTTATAGAATCTATTCATCAAATCCATAAAAATAGAAGGTGAATTAGTCAATTCAAAGGGCATAAAAAAAATTCATAATTACCATATATTGACCAAATGTAGGTTTTTGGAATATCATAATTCTTCAACCTCAATTGATGATAACCAGACCAAATATAAATAATGGAGAAGAATTGATCCCCCTGAAGTTGGTCAAATAAGTCATCAATTCTTGGAAGAGGGTATTTGTTCTTCATTGTGATCCCATTCAATTCTCTATAATCAATGCATACCCGCATTGATCTATGGTTATTCTTCTCAAAAAGAACATGAGATCTCTTGGAAGACACACTTTGTTCAATAAAACCCTTCTCTAAAAGATATAAGAGTTGTTTATTTAAATCATCAAGGTCAAAAGTTTCTATACTATATGGGGTTTTTGATATCTAATGAGATCTAGGTATGAGTACAATGGAGAACTACACCTCTCTTTATTTGGGAGGTCTAGGTAACTCCCCAATAAATAAATCAATGTATTAATGAATTATGAGGACATTTTGTATCCTTATATTCTCATTTATGTTTGTTTATTCACCGACCAACTTAATAAAAAAGGTTATATAAGGTTCTTCTAGAAAAATATAAGGTTGAGATATCTCTCCTTGGAAGATAACTGTTGGTTTTCCATTCAAGACTACTGATAATTCCTTTCTTCTTTATTTTATCGTAACATTATTCTTTGAGAGCCAGTCTATCCCTAGTATAATGTCTAATTTCAACATGGGAATTACTACTGGATCTATGATATGACTATTCTCACTTAAGTAAATACTATATTTTGGAGATATTGTTGATGCTTGGATAATACATCCAGGTGTCTTGAATGATAACTATACTTTCAGTGGTACATGAATAGATTCTATATTCCTTTCAAAATTCTAAAAAAACAAAGGAATTCATAGAACTATAATCAAACAATGTACATTCTATATTTGAGAGAACAAAATGAGTACCTACCGCAACATCATTTTGAGAATCAACTTCTGCTGTCATGGTAGAGAAAACACAACCTTTCTCCATTGACCATTGATAAGGCTGATGGTGATTCCCCTCCACTACCCTTGGATTTAGATACTGATTGGAAATTTTCCCAAGTAGTCCACACTTCATACATTGGATTTCAGTAAAATAGTACACCATATTACCTTTTTCATTAGTGTTGTTATATTGGGGATTCACCTAAATAAGAATATTCTGAGTGATATGGTCATCTCTTCCAAATGTGTAACACTTTTTTCTCATGAGCAAGTAGTTCTTATAATGCTTCTTCCCACATTTATTACATGTGGGGAGTTGAACTTTCTTTCCACATCTTCCCTGATCAAAGCTCCTCCCCATTCTTGGATCCACTGATCTCTTATTTTCCATGGATTTATGAGAAGAATTCATCTCATGAACTCAAATTAAACTTTCATAGCACTATACATGATCTCTTCATATCTATCATAGTATCGGTTGGCTAGATTATTTCGCAGAAGATGTCTTAGTCCACCATAGAATTTATCAACCTTCTCATTAGGATCCGTGGCAAAGAATGAGGTGTAATGTGAATTTCTTGTGAAGTTCATCTCATAGCTTCTAAAATATTAATTATCTTTCTGATTCAGCACAAAAAAAACCTTCTCCAATTTTCTTCTAATCGAAAAAAGGAAATATTATTGAATATACCCCACTGAAATCTTCCCACTCCATAGATTCAATATCCCCTCTCAGCCTCGTGTTTTTAATTAGTTCACACCACTGAATAACTTGTCTCTCAATGTGTTAAATGGACATGGTGACTTTCTATTGTTCAGAACTATGATTTATGGACAATATATTTTCTACCAAGCGTATCTAATGTTCTGAAATCAATGGGTCGGAAGATCCACTAAACATTGGTGGCAGTTTATGCATAAAGGAATCAATGGAATGTTGTTCCATTCTTTGTGAAATCGGTATCTCATCTTGATTCAAGTTATTTACCATAACTTAAGACAATTGATTCATTATTCACATGAAATATTCCATTCCGTCTTCTATTGGGGGGTTGTCAGTGCATGGTCCATTGAAGTCACCATTTGCACAGTTCCTTATATTTCCTGCCGTTTTTAAAAGAATAAAAACATGGTGAAAAACTTTTTTCATTTAATAATATTATAACTCTAAAAGATTTTTTACGTCTTAAAACATTTTGCTTAAACATGTTATTCAATATCAATAACTAAATTTCCTAAAAATCCTTCATAACTATTCATTAAAAGATTGTGACTAATCAAAAATATCCCCCAGAACTATCCAACAAATATTGAAGCAAGGCCCCTTGTCAAGCACCAGTTCTCATTCGAGAACTGGGATTTATTTGTTCGAAAACCACTTACTTAATATCTCACAAAAATACCATTAAGTTTTACTGTATTTAGTCTTTTCTATATGGTTCTTCCTAAATTTATCATATCCAAATTTTCAAAAATAACTATACTATACTTTGATATAAACTATGACATCCCACTTTTTTATTAGATAATTTTTTATTTCATTTTACAAAATAGCGAATATTTAATGTTTAGTGTCTTTGGAAATCAGAATAATAATACATAAAAACATAAATAATTATTATAATAAGATTTTAATGCTTCATCAAAGTTTCATATTAACTTCAATCACTACATATCATAATTTAGGGACATACATCAAAGGAAAGGGTGAGCAGAAGGCCCAGTAAGGGAAAATAAAGAAAACAATTTTATTGTGATATTAGTAAGAACTTGATGCGATGCATAAATATGAAAGCAATGGAAGAAGAGTCAGATAATAATAAAAATAACATAAATATTAACATTAAAATGTGGATACAAAACTTAATTCAGACATTCATAAACATATCACTAAGGTCCATCCCCAAGGTGTCATAAAAAATACCAAGGTTATCCACCAAGGTATCGTAAAAATTAGCATCTCTAGAGATTAATTTCTTTACCCAGTGAATTCAAGAGATACCAGATAGAACCCATATTATTTATTTATTTTTATATGATACATATATATAATAATAAAAAATTTCATAAATAACATAAATATAATAAAATAAATGGGTTTTATATCAAAATCATGACGTTTTAAAAAGTTCTAAAAAACTAGATCATTATCTCATTTATAACCCACAGAAAGAAAATGTGGATTTTATGTATGCAAATTACTGAATAAAATATATAATTTTTATGTATTGATGAATAACCCTAGAAATTAATTTTTTGGGTATTTACATAAATAAAATAAAATAATTTCTTGAGAAAAATATATATATTTTGACACGAAAATTATGCAGCATAACGACTATGCAACATGGATTTAAAAAACATTAATATAAGTGAGGAAAAGGCACTACCATACATAAATTAATCATTATAAATTATAGGTAAAAGGAAAAATTTAAATAAGAACATTATATGGAAACATGAAATACGTACCACATAAATGAGAACCTGAATGGAAAAAGAGAAGTTGAGAATTCCCTTATGAAAATTCGACAGCCTAACAACATTACGTAAAAATTCATAAAATGGGTTGATGAGAGAGAAAATGGAATATATTTATTAGGATATAAAATTATGATCAATAAGGATATATAATAACATGCCCCAAAATTATAAAATGCAAATTAAAATACCTAACGAAAATGAAATATTTTACTGAAAGAGGATGGGGAAATGTTCCCTTACCTTGAAGAGTAACATCTAAAACTCTAAGATTGGGACCTAGGGGGCATGAGGAAACATTGGTAAGACAAATTGGGCGGTAGAATTGGAATAAGGTCTTGGAGAATGATTTTTTAAAGAAATGAAATCTTGTAATGGGTGGGTATTTATAGAAAATGGGAGGGAATATTTTATTAATTTCAAATAACACCTCATTAGTGGTATTTGAAAAAACATGGGCTTTCCCATGGTATTTAGCCATGGTATTGGACACCTGGGACAACTAATATCATATTTTATTCTTTAATATTCTACCATAATTATTACATTGTAATTACATCATTATTACATAGCTATGATGTCATTAAACTTGCTGAAAACTCAATGATGTATTTTTAGTATTCACAAAAAAACAAAGTATTTTATTAAAGTCTCATAAATTCACCATAACCTAATATTGAAATTATAAATTAAAAATGAAATTTATTTTATCTAAATAAATCCATACATATTATAAATTTAACTTTTAAGTATAAAAATAATTTATTATTAAAGATAATAACGGACATAAAATGCATAGTGACCTATAGTAAAATTTTCGACACTAAAAAAAGTAAATTTTTTAGAATTTGTAAATCAAAATTAGTTTTTTATAAAGCTATTTAATTATAATAAGTATTAGTAATAAATATATATTTTAATATATTATCAAAAGTACAATTGTTGTACTGGTAAAATAATTTTTTCAAATTTATCTCAATTAAAAATATATCATGTTAAGAAATCTATTCTTCAAATGGAAATGATGAAATGAAAATTATGTTTACACAATGGGATTACACATTGTAACTACGGATAATTAAATAACCCCTTATAAAACTTGTATAGGACCTAATAGTATGGTGTGAAATGGTGACATAATCTTGGGGCGGCTCAGACAACATTGCCTGAGTAGTGATTTCTATTAACATGAACTTCTACCGTAAGTGATTGCGTTCAAGTATAACATGTTGATGTTCGGATATGGGTTGGTCTAGAGTGAAGCCTAGTGATTACACCTCCTTCCCAAACTCTAAAAAAGGGCTTCATATGGTCTGAGTCTACAAGACGAGGCCATCAACTCTTCTTTCTCCAATAATAACCATTATAATTTCTATTTACACACAGTAATCATAATGTTAAGAGTATAGTTTCCAGCAATCATATAGAATTAAAAAACCAATGGTATCATTTAAATTATACTCACATTGTAACACCCGAGACTTTTATGTTATATAAATTATCAAAGGAATCTTTTTCTACACAACACTTGCTTGGCTTGCTTTACACGCAATCGCGACCTTCCTCGATAGCTTGCGTCGTACGCAATACCGAGTTTCACTAAACAACAATATGCTATTAAAACTAGCCGTTATGAATAGTAATAACCACTTTTTGAAATTTTATAAATTTTATTTTTCAAAATGGACTTCATTTTTGGACTCAGAATATCGAAATTAGCCTAGGGTGAAATTTTGGTATTTTTCTAAAAACTTTCAATTTTTGATGAATAGTGAAACCACTAAGTGGTAGGTTAAAAACTGAATTTTGCATAAAAATTAATTTTACCGCTTCTGTGAATGGAATTTCAAAAATCCGACAGACACGGTTGATATCAGTAAGTAAAATGTGGTTCAATGAGATAAAAATAATTTTTTGGTGAATAGTAACTTTTTACTTTTTTTACCGCGGTTAATAGTAAATAGGGTAACTAAGGGTAAATATGATATTAATATTACCCTAACACATGTCCTAATTCTATTGGACAAGTGTAATTCGACCAAAAACAAACTTAGGAATAAAATATGACCATTTAGGCCCACTTGGATTAGATTAGGACATTTATTATTAATTTATTTAAAGAAGGGTTAAAATAGTTAAAATCAATGTTTAATAAGTAAATCATTTTTAATATGGGGTTATACATAAGATAAATTCAATTGTAAATATTAATTAGAAATCTAAAACGATTTCCTACATGATGATATTTTATTTGTAATTTTAGACATCAAATAATTTAATTTATTTATGACACAAAGATGATGCAGTAATTATCTTATTAATGAAATATTGACAAAATTGATAATATAAATACCAAAATAAATGTAATTTAAGACTTTTTATGAATAAAACTAATTTTATAGGTTACTATGATATATTAATGTTGATTTAATCAACTTGGTTCGAACATATAATTTTGTTATGACTTTCACAAAAATCATATATCAAATAGTGTCAAAATTGACACAAAATAGTTTTTAAATCAAATATTATATTATTAATTGTTATTTTATTCCTAAAAATCTAAGGTTCGGCCAAATGACTTGGATAAGGATATATATATTAATAATAAACAATTTGGGGTTCGTTTGGCATGTTATAGTAAGTGTATTAACCATATAGTGAAAGAAAACAAAAAGACACGGTAAAAGTTAAATTAATTAACTTAGAGTTAAATCTAATTGATAAGGTTAAAATAATACCCTAAACTTGTCTAAATCCTATTGGTTGATATGATTTCGACCCATCCCCACTTTAGCTTCGAAATAAGACCCTTTGGAACCATTATAAACCGATTTTGACTTTAATATAAAATAATATTTTGAGATATTCCTAAGGTGCCCCTCTCCTCCCTTATAAAAGGGCACCTCCTCCCCCTCCTCCTCACACCAATTTGAGCACTCAAGCTCGGCCAACCCCTGACATTTTCTCCTCTCCACTTCCCTAGAATAATCCTAGAGGTCCTGGTCTTCTCCAAAGACCAATCTTAGTTCCTTAAGTGGAGGATTCAAAGAGGCGTTCCAAAGAAGAGGTAATATCCATTACCGATCTTTTCAATTTATTTCTTCTTCAACTTCTTCTTCTTTAGTTGTTTCATGATAAAGTAATAACATCAGTATTACTTATATACTGATATGTTATTATAAATATGAAACAACCCTAATTCACCTTCTATCCATCCTACGGAAAAATGAAATCACCGCGCGTGCGTACGTACGGAATACCGTCTCCACGCCGTGGTGTAATCTATTTTTCCACCATCACCTTACAAGGATGGGTATAATGGTGTAATGAGTAACTATATATGATTATTATGAAGTAATATTGATACTGAAATAATATATATATATACTCCAATACAATTCCACGATCATAGAAACTATATCATCACTCGTGCGTACGTACGGAATACCGTCTCCACGATGTGATGCGACTCGTTCTACATGATCTTCATTTCATAATGATTATATAAATGAATTGAATGAATGAATATGGTATATACTACACTAATACCATTCTGTAAATGAATTATCTATAACCTAAAGATAAGAATAAGAATTTATTTGACAAAACACGCATAAGAACAAAAAGTTATAAAGACCCGAGTAACAAGTAACAATGAAATATTACTAACAAGAAGCTAATAATATGACCATATATGATATCATATCAATATGTATGATTCTGGAATAAGTCAATAACATTATTTAAACCATTATACAGGAGCTTCGGACACGAACAAAGCAAATCGGACCTAAGGTAAGGGAAATATCACAATCTCGTTTTTATCCGAGATTGTTTATTCGTAAGTATTTACTGGGGTGTATTTTATCATCCACATCCATGTTTCATCAATATGTAATATTATTTCCATCCACCTACAATTTTTTAAATCCATTTTTACCCTTCGGTGAGTTTTTAGTAATATGTATGAAAGGAATCTTTTGTCGATTTTTCGTACGAGGTACTTTTTGACTTTTCCGACAAAAGTACGAAGAATGTTTTTTTTAACTTATACGGTATGAATGGATTTTTAAAAAAATTATTTCCTAGAATCTTCCTTTACATGTTTTCAAGTTTATTTTTAATCAACTTCTTTTAGTTTAAAGTTGTATGACATGTTAAGAAAGGAAAAATGTTTTTGAAGAATAAAGGATATTTTCCTCAAGAATTCAATTCAAGTGTTTTATCAAAATTATTTTCCATCTAAGATAATAAAGGGTTATGTTTCTATCCATATTTTTACATTGATTTGACTATGTTGTGATGGAATTATGTTTATGAATTCCTTTATCTTAAATGAATTGATTTATGATGTCATGATGTTTCAAGAATCCCATTTTTGTTACATGTGTTATGCGATGATGTATGTTTTATGATTATGTGGCACACATAAGAAAGGATTCATTATAAGATGGGTGGGACCTATATCTCCCTCCAATGCATTGGGTAATGATTTTATATCTCATGAGATAGACAGGGCTGGAACGGTAGGTTATACCGGTTCAGTGAAACAGGACTGAAACGAGGGTTACTCGATTCAGAAAGGGACTTTGTCCACTAAGATAGTCTTGGCAATGAGTCATGACTAACAAGAAATGATTTTCCATGATTATGTGTGCATGCCACAAAGTTTCAAGTTTTATGTTATGATTATGGGGATCTCATTTTCACTTCTATGATTTGTTCCATGTTATGATATTATGATCTCTTTTGCAGGTTATGATTTTCAAAAAGATATGATATGATTTTTATTTCATTTATTTGCCCTTGCTGAGCATTTGAGCTCACCCTTTTATCTTTTCTTTTCCCCAGGTCAGGAAGATGGATATTAAGTAGAATATGCTAAAAGGGACCCTAGATATGATGAAATAAATGGGAGACACTGTAGAAGATTTATGAACCAGTTGTTTATGTTTCCCAGTTTCTAAAGACACTATACCTATACGGTCCTTTGTGGTTTTGTCATATGTTGTAATAAGTGTGCTTCAATTTTAAAGTATTAACAATATATGTAAAGT
This sequence comes from Viscum album, assembly GCA_963277665.1. Classification (NCBI taxonomy): domain Eukaryota; kingdom Viridiplantae; phylum Streptophyta; class Magnoliopsida; order Santalales; family Viscaceae; genus Viscum; species Viscum album. The sequence continues at coordinate 655,242,546 of OY728159.1, forward strand.
ATGGGTCGTTATTGTTGGTATCAGAGGAAAGGTATAGTCAACCTTTGGAAACTAGGATGTGAAACCCTTAGTAAGAACCCTAAGGATAAGTCTAAGCATAGAACACCATCTTAGTGTTTTAGAAATGGCCTTGAATAACCTAGGATAAGACCTTAAGCATGAAAATTTTATTCTTGAATTATGTGGTTTTCCTATTATAATTAGTGTTGCTCACACTATTCTTCTTGGTTTTAGTCAATGGCTGGAACCCGAAGGAACCGTGTTAATGCGGAATGCGATGGGCAATGCAATGATTGTCCCCCTGAGCAACCAAACGATATGGGAGCTGGAATGAAAAATCTTGTAGCCATGCTCACAAAACTTTCTCAAGCTATGAATCATGCAGGATTTCCAAACGAGGAAAGGAGGGAGCAACATTCTGTTGAATCCTTCATGAGGCAGCGTCCACCTTCTTTCAGCGGGTCCACTGATCCATTAGTTGCTGAACAATGGATTAGTACTACTGAAAAGATATTTTCAGTTCTTCAATGTTCTGAGCATGATAAAGTAATCCTAGCAGTGTATCGTTTGGAAGGAGATGATGATCAATGGTGTAATCTTGTTAAGAATACGAGGCAAAGGGATGAAATTGAGTCTATGGAATGGGACGAGTTCAAGAACTTATTTTTCAATAAGTACTTCCCTCGTATTCTCCGAACAAAGATGGAGAAAGAGTTTCTTGAACTGAAGCAAAGGGATGATGAATCTGTTGGTACCTATGAAGCAAATTTTACAAGACTTTCAAGGTACGCTTCTGGTATTATTATCCAACCTGAGAGTAAGATCGATCGATTCTTTAGTGGCTTAAAACCAAGTCTTAGAATGGCGTTAGCCATAAGGGACTTCAATAGCTACGAGGAAATCGTTCAATGTGCTCTCAAAGTCGAGATGGAGATTGGAGTAACCCATCAGTCACATGGGTTTGATAAGAAGAGGAAGATGGAATTCAAAGAAAAATCTAAAGAGCACACGGAAAAGAAGATGAGCTTTTCCTTATGCTCAAAGTGTGGAAAGAAACATGGAGGGAATTGTCTTAAAGGGACAAGTAAATGTTTTAAATGTGGAAAAGAAGGTCATCGGGCATTTGAATGCCGTGATAATGGGAAGAAGATGTCTAATGACGCAAACAAAGGAAGGGATACACAGAATGAACCTACTACACTTCAATGTTTCAAGTGCAAGGAGATGGGGCATTATGCCAATCAATGCCCAAATCCAAGGGTTGATGATGATGGTCGACGTCAACAAACTCTTAAGGCTAAAGACAAAGGAAAGTCACATGCAATTTCTATCAGCGATGTGGAGTACGATAAGGATGTGGTGAAAGGTACACTTACCATCCACTCTAAAGTAGAAAATGTTTTATTTGATTCTGGATCCACCCACTCTTTTATTTCTGAAGACTTTTCTAAGGGTATAACCGCATTACCTCAACAATTAGATGTTGAGTTAGCTGTGACAACACCTAATGGCACATCAATCGCATCAAAAGTTTATAATTCTTCTCCGATCGAAGTTTGTGGGAAAGTGCTTCCTGCAAATCATGTGATCCTTCCTTTAGTGGAATTTGATGTGATTCTTGGCATGGATTGGCTTTCTCTACATGGAGCTCATATCGATTGCCAAAGAAGGGAAGTCACATTTCATATTCCAGATCAATCTACGATCGTCTATCAATGCAAGGATGAACATAACCTTCCAGTGGAAATTTCTTCCATCTTATGGGTATTGATTCCACTAAATGAAGGTTATTTATCTCAAATGGTTGGTGAGAAACTCACTATTAAGAATATGCCCATTGTACGGGAGTTTGATGATGTCTTTCCGGAGGAATTTACAGGTCTTCCACCAAATCGTGAAGTTGAGTTTTCAATAGAACTCGTACCGGGTGCTTTTCCTATTTCAAAGACACCTTATAGAATGGCCCCAATTGAGTTGCAGGAATTGAAGAAGCAACTCCAAGAGAATCTTGATAAGGGATTCATACGCCCTAGTGCATCACCTTGGGGAGAACCTGTTCTATTTGTTAAGAAGAAAGATGGATCAATGAGACTTTGCATTGATTATCGAGAACTTAACAAGATCACTATTAAGAACAAATATCCTCTCCCACGCATTGATGACTTATTTGACCAACTACGCGGAGCTCAATATTTTTCCAAGATTGATCTTCGTTCAGGGTATCATCAATTAAGGGTCAAAAGGGAGGATATACCAAAGACGGCTTTCCGTACAAGGTATGGACACTATGAATTTATAGTGATGCCATTTGGTCTTACTAATGCCCCTGCTATCTTCATGGATCTAATGAATAGAGTCTTTAGAGACTATCTTGATCAATTTGTGGTAGTCTTTATAGACGATATTATTTTCTATTCAAAGAGCAAGGAAGAGCATGAAGATCACTTGAGAATTATATTGAAGACCCTAAGAAAGGAGAAGCTTTATGCCAAATTTACCAAGTTTGAATTTTGGCTTCAAAAAGTTGCATTTTTGGGTCATATAATCTCAAAAGAGGGGATATCTGTGGATCCAGCAAAAACAGAGGTTATCGAAAGATGGTCAAGACCAACAACAGTAACTGAGATCTGATGTTTTCTTGGTTTGGCTGGATATTATCGACGTTTTGTAAAAGATTTTTCACGATTATCTAATCCAATCACCAAGTTGACTCGGAAGGGAGTTAAGTTTGTCTGGACAGAGGAATGTGAAGAGAATTTCAAGGAGTTGAAAAGAAGGTTATCCAGTGCACCTGTGCTCACACTGCCTTGTAGTGGAGAAAGGTTTGTGATCTACAGTGATGCATCCAAGAAGGGATTGGGGTGTGTTCTTATGCAAAATGATATGGTGATAGCTTATGCCTCACGACAGTTGAAAATCCATGAGCAAAATTACCCAACACATGATTTGGAGTTGGCTGCGGTAATCTTTGCATTAAAGATTTGGAGGCATTACCTTTATGGTGAAAGGTGTGATATTTATACTGATCATAAAAGTTTAAAGTATATTTTCACACAAAAGGAGTTGAATATGCGTCAAAGAAGATGGTTGGAGATGATTAAGGATTATGACTGCTCAATCCATTACCACCCTGGGAAAGCAAACAAGGTGGCAGATGCATTAAGTCGACAAGACCATGCTAGTTTATCCATGATGAGGATCACAAAAGATCCAATATTTATGGATTTACAAAGGATGGATCTTGGAATTATAATGGAAGGGGAAAAATCTTATCTTTCTCAAATGAATGTTCAACCATCTATACATGTGAAGATTAAAGAGGCACAGAAAGAAGATGTCGAGTTACAAAAGAAGGTGAGAAATGTTCCTGAATTCAACCTTGATTGTGATGGGATAATAAAGTTCAGGAATCGGGTTTGCGTTCCTCCCATCCCCGAATTAAAGAATGAACTTCTGGATGAGGCTCATAGTTCATCATTCTCTATTCATCCTGGAAGCACGAAGATGTATAGGGACCTGAAAGAGTACTTCTGGTGGGATGGCATGAAAAGAGATGTTGCTGAATATGTCTCTCGATGCTTGGTTTGTCAACAAGTTAAAGCTGAGAGACAGGAGTCTAAGGGGATGTTACAACATTACCCATACCCAAATGGAAATGGGAAAACATCACTATGGACTTTGTCACAGGACTTCCTAAAACATCCAAAGGCAATAATGCTATCTGGGTCATAGTTGATCGTCTTATAAAGTCTGCACACTTCATTGCTATTAGAGAGGATTTCTCTCTAGATCAGCTTGCCTGGATATACGTAAAGGAAGTGGTAAGATTGCATGGAGTACCACTTTCTATTATATCTGATCGAGATCCGAGATTTACCTCGAAGTTCTGGCGAAGTCTTCAGCATACTCTGGATACAGAGTTGAGTTTCAGCACTGCTTATCATCCCCAGACAGACGGTCAGTCTGAGAGAACAATTCAAACCCCAGAAGATATGTTGAGAGCTTGCTCTATGGATTTCAAAGGAGGTTGGGATCAACACCTACCTTTGGTGGAATTTTCTTATAATAATAGCTTTCACTCCAGTATTCAGATGGCTCCTTATGAAGCTCTCTATGGAAAGAAATGCAGGACTCCAACTTGCTGGGATGAAGTTGGGGAAAGAAAGCTATTAGGACCTGATCTCGTTGATGAAATGGAAGAAAAGGTCAGATCTATTCAACAACACATAAGAGCAGCTCAGAGTCGACAGAAAAGTTATGCCGACAACCGAAGAAAAGACCTAGAGTTTGAAGTGGGCGATAAAGTGTTCTTACGAATATCTCCCTGGAAGAGGGTTATGAGATTTGGAAAGAAGGGGAAGTTGAGCCCTAGATATATCGGTCCTTTTGAAATACTGGATCGTGTTGGGAAGGTAGCTTACCGATTGGCGCTTCCACCGAATCTCTCTCAAGTTCACGATGTGTTCCATGTATCTCTCCTGAGAAAGTACATACCAGATCCTTCACATGTACTCAGCTCAGAAGTTGTACCGCTGGAGCAAGATCTTTCTTATGAAGAACAACCGATAGAGATTCTGGATCGTAGGGAAAAAGTCCTACGAAACAAGACCACTCGCTTGGTAAAAGTTTTATGGAGAACCCACCAACTTGAAGAAGCTACATGGGAGCTTGAGGATATGATGAGGGAGAAGTATCCTCATCTGTTTGTTGCAAAGTGACGAATTTCGAGGGCGAAATTCTTTTTAAGGGGGGTAGAATGTAACACCCGAGACTTTTATGTTATATAAATCATCAAAGGAATCTTTTTCTACACAACACTTGCTTGGATTGCTTTACACGCAATCACGACCTTCCTCGATAGCTTGCGTCGTACGCAATACCGAGTTTCACTAAACAACAATATGCTATTAAAACTAGCCGTTATGAATAGTAATAACCACTTTTTGAAATTTTATAAATTTTATTTTTCAAAATGGACTTCATTTTTGGACTCAGAATATCGAAATTAGCCTAGGGGGAAATATTGGTATTTTTCTGAAAACTTTCAATTTTTGATGAATAGTGAAACCACTAAGTGGTAGGTTAAAAACTGAATTTTGCATAAAACTTAATTTTACCGCTTCTGTGAATGGAATTTCAAAAATCCGACAAACACGGTTGATATCAGTAAGTAAAATGTGGTTCAATGAGATAAAAATAATTTTTTGGTGAATAGTAACTTTTTACTTTTTTTACCGCGGTTAATAGTAAATAGGGTAACTAAAGGTAAATATGATATTAATATTACCCTAACACATGTCCTAATTCTATTGGACAAGTGTAATTTGACCAAAAAAAAACTTAGGAATAAAATATGACCATTTAGGCCCACTTGGATTAGATTAGGACATTTATTATTAATTTATTTAAAGAAGGGTTAAAATAGTTAAAATCAAAGTTTAATAAGTAAATCATTTTTAATATGGGGTTATACATAAGATAAATTCAATTGTAAATATTCATTAGAAATCTATAAAGATTTCCTACATGATGATTTTTTATTTGTAATTTTAGACATCAAATAATTTAATTTATTTATGACACAAAGATGATGCAGTAATTATCTTATTAATGAAATATTGACAAAATTGATAATATAAATACCAAAATAAATGTAATTTAAGACTTTTTATGAATTCCACTAATTTTCTAGGTTACTATGATATATTAATGTTTATTTAATCAACTTTTTTCGAACATATAATTCTGTTATGACTTTCACAAAAATCATATATCAAATAGTGTCAAAATTGACACAAAATAGTTTTTAAATCAAATATTATATTATTAATTGTTATTTTATTCCTAAAAATATAAGGTTCGGCCCAATGACTTGGATAAGGATATATATATTAATAATAAACAATTTGGGGTTCTTTTGGCATGTTATAGTAAGTGTATTAACCATATAGTGAAAGAAAACAAAAAGACACGGTAAAAGTTAAATTAATTAACTTAGAGTTAAATCTAATTGATAAGTTTAAAATAATACCCTAAACTTGTCTAAATCCTATTGGTTGATAGGATTTCGACCCATCCCCACTTTAGCTTCGAAATAAGACCCTTTGGAACCATTATAAACCGATTTTGACTTTAATATAAAATAATATTTTGAGATATTCCTAAGGTGCCCCTCTCCTCCCTTATAAAAGGGCACCTCCTCCCCCTCCTCCTCACACCAATTTGAGCACTCAAGCTCGGCCAACCCCTGCCATTTTCTCCTCTCCACTTTCCTAGAATAATACTAGAGGTCCTGGTCTTCTCCAAAGACCAATCTTAGTTCCTTAAGTGGAGGATTCAAAGAGGCGTTCCAAAGAAGAGGTAATATCCATTACCGATCTTTTCAATTTCTTTCTTCTTCAACTTCTTCTTCTTTAGTTGTTTCATGATAAAGTAATAACATCAGTATTACTTACATACTGATATGTTATTATAAATATGAAACAACCCTAATTCACCTTCTATCCATCCTACGGAAAAATGAAATCACCGCGCGTGCGTACGTACGGAATACCGTCTCCACGCCGTGGTGTAATCTATTTTTCCACCGTCACCTTACAAGGATGGGTATAATGGTGTAATGAGTAACTATATATGATTATTATGAAGTAATATTGATACTGAAATAATATATATATATACTCCAATACAATTCCACGATCATAGGAACGATATCATCACTCGTGCATACATACGGAATACCGTCTCCACGATGTGATGCGACTCGTTCTACATGATATTCATTTCATAATGATTATATAAATGAATTGAATGAATGAATATGGTATATAATACACTAATACCATTCTGTAAATGAATTATCTATAACCTAAAGATAAGAATAAGAATTTATTCGACAAAACACGCATAAGAACAAAAAGTTATAAAGACCCGAGTAACAAGTAACAATGAAATATTACTAACAAAAAGCTAATAATATGACCATATATGATATCATATCAATATGTATGATTCTGGAATAAGTCAATGACATTATTTAAACCATTATACATGAGCTTCGGACACGAACAAAGCAAATCGGACCTAAGGTAAGGGAAATATCACAATCTCGTTTTTATCCGAGATTGTTTATTCGTAAGTATTTACTGGGGTGTATTTTATCATCCACATCCATGTTTCATCAATATGTAATATTATTTCCATCCACCTACAATTTTTTAAATCCATTTTTACCCTTCGGTGAGTTTTTAGTAATATGTATGAAAGGAATCTTTTGTCAATTTTTCGTACGAGGTACTTTTTGACTTTTCCGACAAAAGTACGAAGAATGTTTTTTTTAACTTATACGGTATGAATGGATTTTTAAAAAAATTATTTCCTAGAATCTTCCTTTACAAGTTTTAAAGTTTATTTTTAATCAACTTCTTTTAGTTTAAAGTTGTATGACATGTTAAGAAAGGAAAAATGTTTTTGAAGAATAAAGGATATTTTCCTCAAGAATTCAATTCAAGTGTTTTATCAAAATTATTTTCCATCTAAGATAATAAAGGGTTCTGTTTCTATCCATATTTTTACATTGATTTGACTATGTTGTGATGGAATTATGTTTATGAATTCCTTTATCTTAAATGAATTGATTTATGATGTCATGATGTTTCAAGAATCCCATTTTTGTTACATGTGTTATGCGATGATGTATGTTTTATGATTATGTGGCACACATAAGAAAGGATTCATTATAAGATGGGTGGGACCTATATCTCCCTCCAATGCATTGGGTAATGATTTTATATCTCATGAGATAGACAGGGCTGGAACGGTAGGTTATACCGGTTCAGTGAAACAGGACTGAAACGAGGGTTACTCGATTCAGAAAGGGACTTTGTCCACTAAGATAGTCTTGGCAATGAGTCATGACTAACAAGAAATGATTTTCCATGATTATGTGTGCATGCCACAAAGTTTCAAGTTTTATGTTATGATTATGGGGATCTCATTTTCACTTCTATGATTTGTTCCATGTTATGATATTATGATCTCTTTTGCAGGTTATGATTTTCAAAAAGATATGATATGATTTTTATTTCATTTATTTGCCCTTGCTGAGCATTTGAGCTCACCCTTTTATCTTTTCTTTTCCCCAGGTCAGGAAGATGGATATTAAGTAGAATATGCTAAAAGGGACCCTAGATATGATGAAATAAATGGGAGACAATGTAGAAGATTTATGAACCAGTTGTTTATGTTTCCCAGTTTCTAAAGACACTATACCTATACGGTCCTTTGTGGTTTTGTCATATGTTGTAATAAGTGTGCTTCAATTTTAAAGTATTAACAATATATGTAAATTATGGGTCGTTATAGTTGGTATCAGAGGAAAGGTATAGTCAACCTTTGGAAACTAGGATGTGAAAGCCTTAGTAAGAACCCTAAGGATAAGTCTAAGCATAGAACACCTTCTTAGTGTTTTAGAAATGGCCTTGAATAACCTAGGATAAGACCTTAAGCATGAAAATTTTATTCTTGAATTATGTGGTTTTCCTATTATAATTAGTGTTGCTCACACTATTCTTCTTGGTTTTAGTCAATGGCTGGAACTCGAAGGAACCGTGTTTATGCGGAATGCGATGGGCAATGCAATGATTGTCCCCCTGAGCAACCAAACGATATGGGAGATGGAATGAAAAATCTTGTAGCCATGCTCACACAACTTTCTCAAGCTATGAATCATGCAGGATTTCCAAACGAGCAAAGGAGGGAGCAACATTCTGTTGAATCCTTCATGAGGCAGCGTCCACCTTCTTTCAGCGGGTCCATTGATCCATTAGTTGCTGAACAATGGATTAGTACTACTGAAAAGATATTTTCAGTTCTTCAATGTTCTGAGCATGATAAAGTAATCCTAGCAGTGTATCGTTTGGAAGGAGATGCTGATCAATGGTGGAATCTTGTTAAGAATATGAGGCAAAGGGATGAAATTGAGTCTATGGAATGGGACGAGTTCAAGAACTTATTTTTCAATAAGTACTTCCCTCGTATTCTCCGAACAAAGATGGAGAAAGAGTTTCTTGAACTGAAGCAAAGGGATGATGAATCTGTTGGTACCTATGAAGAAAATTTTACAAGACTTGCAAGGTACGCTTCTGGTATTATTATCCAACCTGAGAGTAAGATCGATCGATTCTTTAGTGGCTTAAAACCAAGTCTTCGAAGGGCGTTAGCCATAAGGGACTTCAATAGCTACGAGTAAATCGTTCGATGTGCTCTCAAAGTCGAGATGGAGATTGGAGTAACCCATCAGTCACATGGGTTTGATAAGAAGAGGAAGATGGAATTCAAAGAAAAATCTAAAGAGCACACGGAAAAGAAGATGAGCTTTTCCTTATGCTCAAAGTGTGGAAAGAAACATGGAGGGAGTTGTCTTAAAGGGACAAGTAAATGTTTTAAATGTGGAAAAGAAGGTCATCGGGCATTTGAATGCCGTGATAATGGGAAGAAGATGTCTAATGACGCAAACAAAGGAAGGGATACACAGAATGAACCTACTACACTTCAATGTTTCAATTGCAAGGAGATGGGGAATTATGCCAATCAATTCCCAAATCCAAGGGTTGATGATGATGGTCGACGTCAACAAACTCTTAAGGCTAAAGACAAAGGAAAGTCACATGCAATTTCTATCAGCGATGTGGAGTACGATAACGATGTGGTGAAAGGTACACTTACCATCCACTCTAAAGTAGAAAATGTTTTATTTGATTCTGGATCCACCCACTCTTTTATTTCTGAATACTTTTCTAAGGGTATAACCGCATTACCTCAACAATTAGATGTTGAGTTAGCTGTGACAACACCTAATGGCACATCAATCGCATCAAAAGTTTATAATTCTTCTCCGATCGAAGTTTGTGGGAAAGTGCTTCCTGCAAATCTTGTGATCCTTCCTTTAGTGGAATTTGATGTGATTCTTGGCATGGATTGGCTTTCTCTACAAGGAGCTCATATCGATTGCCAAAGAAGGGAAGTCACATTTCATATTCCAGATCAATCTACGATCGTCTATCAATGCAAGGATGAACATAACCTTCCAGTGGAAATTTCTTCCATCTTATGGGTATTGATTCCACTAAATTAAGGTTATTTATCTCAAATGGTTGGTGAGAAACTCACGATTAAGAATATGCCCATTGTACGGGAGTTTGATGATGTCTTTCCGGAGGAATTGCCAGGTCTTCCACCAAATCGTGAAGTTGAGTTTTCAATAGAACTCGTACCGGGTGCTTTGCCTATTTCAAAGACTCCTTATAGAATGGCCCCAATTGAGTTGCAGGAATTGAAGAAGCAACTCCAAGAGAATCTTGATAAGGGATTCATTCGCCCTAGTGCGTCACCTTGGGGAGAACCTGTTCTATTTGTTAAGAAGAAAGATGGATCAATGAGACTTTACATTGATTATCGAGAACTTAACAAGATCACTATCAAGAAAAAATATCCTCTCCCACGCATTGATGACTTATTTGACCAACTACGCGGAGCTCAATATTTTTCCAAGATTGATCTTCGTTCAGGGTATCATCAATTAAGGGTCAAAAGGGAGGATATACCAAAGACGGCTTTCCGTACAAGGTATGGACACTATGAATTTATAGTGATGCCATTTGGTCTTACTAATGCCCATGCTATCTTCATGGATCTAATGAATAGAGTCTTTAGAGACTATCTTGATCAATTTGTGGAAGTCTTTATAGACGATATTCTAGTCTATTCAAAGAGCAAGGAAGAGCATGAAGATCACTTGAGAATTATATTGAAGACCCTGAGAAAGGAGAAGCTTTATGCCAAATTTACCAAGTGTGAATTTTGGCTTCAAAAAGTTGCATTTTTGGGTCATATAATCTCAAAAGAGGGGATATCTGTGGATCCAGCAAAAACAGAGGTTATCGAAAGATGGTCAAGACCAACAACAGTAACTGAGATCTGAAGTTTTCTTGGTTTGGCTGGATATTATCGATGATTTGTAAAAGATTTTTCACGATTATCTAATCCAATCACCAAGTTGACTCGGAAGGGAGTTAAGTTTGTCTGGACAGAGGAATGTGAAGAGAATTTCAAGGAGTTAAAAAGAAGGTTATCCAGTGCACCTGTGCTCACACTGCCTTGTAGTGGAGAAAGGTTTGTGATCTACAGTGATGCATCCAAGAAGGGATTGGGGTGTGTTCTTATGCAAAATGATATGGTGATAGCTTATGCCTCACGACAGTTGAAAATCCATGAGCAAAATTACCCAACACATGATTTGGAGTTGGCTGCGGTAATCTTTGCATTAAAGATTTGGAGGCATTACCTTTATGTTGAAAGGTGTGATATTTATACTGATCATAAAAGTTTAAAGTATATTTTCACACAAAAGGAGTTGAATATGCGTCAAAGAAGATGGTTGGAGCTGATTAAGGATTATGACTGCTCAATCCATTACCACCCTGGGAAAGCAAACAAGGTGGCAGATGCATTAAGTCGACAAGACCATGCTAGTTTATCCATGATGAGGATCACAAAAGATCCAATATTTATGGATTTACAAAGGATGGATCTTGGAATTATAATGGAAGGGGAAAAATCTTATCTTTCTCAAATGAATGTTCAACCATCTATACATGTGAAGATTAAAGAGGCACAGAAAGAAGATGTCGAGTTACAAAAGAAGGTGAGAAATGTTCCTGAATTCAACCTTGATTGTGATGGGATAATAATGTTCAGGAATCGGGTTTGCGTTCCTCCCATCCCCGAATTAAAGAATGAGTTGCTGGATGAGGCTCATAGTTCATCATTCTCTATTCATCCTGGAAGCACGAAGATGTATAGGGACCTGAAAGAGTACTTCTGGTGGGATGGCATGAAAAGAGATGTTGCTGAATATGTCTCTCGATGCTTGGTTTGTCAACAAGTTAAAGCTGAGAGACAGAAGTCTAAGGGGATGTTACAACCATTACCCATACCCAAATGGAAATGGGAAAACATCACTATGGACTTTGTCACAGGACTTCCTAAAACATCCAAAGGCAATAATGCTATCTGGGTCATAGTTGATCGTCTTACAAAGTCTGCACACTTCATTGCTATTAGAGAGGATTTCTCTCTAGATCAGCTTGCCAGGATATATGTAAAGGAAGTGGTAAGATTGCATGGAGTACCACTTTCTATTATATCTGATCGAGATCTGAGATTTACCTCGAAGTTCTGGCGAAGTCTTCAGCATACTCTGGATACAGAGTTGAGTTTCAGCACTGCTTATCATCCCCAGACAGACGGTCAGTCTGAGAGAACAATTCAAACCCCAAAAGATATGTTGAGAGCTTGCTCTATGGATTTCAAAGGAGGTTGGGATCAACACCTACCTTTGGTGGAATTTTCTTATAATAATAGCTTTCACTCCAGTATTCAGATGGCTCCTTATGAAGCTCTCTATGGAAAGAAATGCAGGACTCCAACTTGCTGGGATGAAGTTGGGGAAAGAAAGCTATTAGGACCTGATCTCGTTGATGAAATGGCAGAAAAGGTCAGATCTATTCAACAACACATAACAGCAGCTCAGAGTCGACAGAAAAGTTATGCCGACAACCGAAGAAAAGACCTAGAGTTTGAAGTGGGCGATAAAGTGTTCTTACGAATATCTCCCTGGAAGAGGGTTATGAGATTTGGAAAGAAGGGGAAGTTGAGCCCTAGATATATCGGTCCTTTTGAAATACTGGATCGTGTTGGGAAGGTAGCTTACCGATTGGCGCTTCCACCGAATCTCTCTCAAGTTCACGATGTGTTCCATGTATCTCTCCTGAGAAAGTACATACCAGATCCTTCACATGTACTCAGCTCAGAAGTTGTACCGCTGGAGCAAGATCTTTCTTATGAAGAACAGCCGATAGAGATTCTGGATCATAGCGAAAAAGTCCTACGAAACAAGACCACTCGCTTGGTGAAAGTTTTATGGAGAAACCACCAACTTGAAGAAGCTACATGGGAGCTTGAGGATATGATGAGGGAGAAGTATCCTCATCTGTTTGTTGCAAAGTGACGAATTTCGAGGGAGAAATTCTTTTTAAGGGGGGTAGAATGTAACACCCGAGACTTTTATGTTATATAAATCATCAAAGGAATCTTTTTCTACACAACACTTGCTTGGCTTGCTTTACACGCAATCACGACCTTCCTCGATAGCTTGCGTCGTACGCAATACCGAGTTTCACTAAACAACAATATGCTATTAAAACTAGCCGTTATGAATAGTAATAACCACTTTTTGAACTTTTATAAATTTTATTTTTCAAAATGGACTTCATTTTTGGACTCAGAATATCGAAATTAGCCTAGGGTGAAATTTTGGTATTTTTCTGAAAACTTGCAATTTTTAATGAATAGTGAAACCACTAAGTGGTAGGTTAAAAACTGAATTTTGCATAAAACTTAATTTTACCGCTTCTGTGAATGGAATTTCAAAAATCCGACAGACACGGTTGATATCAGTAAGTAAAATGTGGTTCAATGAGATAAAAATAATTTTTTGGTGAATAGTAACTTTTTACTTTTTTTACCGCGGTTAATAGTAAATAGGGTAACTAAGGGTAAATATGATATTAATATTACCCTAACACATGTCCTAATTCTATTGGACAAGTGTAATTTGACCAAAAACAAACATAGGAATAAAATATGACCATTTAGGCCCACTTGGATTAGATTAGGACATTTATTATTAATTTATTTAAAGAAGGGTTAAAATAGTTAAAATCAAAGTTTAATAAGTAAATCATTTTTAATATGGGGTTATACATAAGATAAATTCAATTGTAAATATTCATTAGAAAGCTAAAAAGATTTCCTACATGATTATATTTTATTTGTAATTTTAGACATCAAATAATTTAATTTATTTATGACACAAAGATGATGCAGTAATTATCTTATTAATGAAATATTGACAAAATTGATAATATAAATACCAAAATAAATGTAATTTAAGACTTTTTATGAATTACACTAATTTTCTAGGTTACTATGATATATTAATGTTGATTTAAGCAACTTTTTTCGAACATATAATTCTTTTATGACTTTCACAAAAAATCATATATCAAATAGTGTCAAAATTGACACAAAATAGTTTTTAAATCAAATATTATATTATTAATTGTTATTTTATTCCTAAAAATCTAAGGTTCGTCCAAATGACTTGGATAAGGATATATATATTAATAATAAACAATTTGGGGTTCGTTTGGCATGTTATAGTATGTTTATTAACCATATAGTGAAAGAAAACAAAAAGACACGGTAAAAGTTAAATTAATTAACTTAGAGTTAAATCTAATTGATAAGGTTAAAATAATACCCTAAACTTGTCTAAATCCTATTGGTTGATAGGATTTCGACCCATCCCCACTTTAGATTCGAAATAAGACCCTTTGGAACCATTATAAACCGATTTTGACTTTAATATAAAATAATATTTTGAGATATTCCTAAGGTGCCCCTCTCCTCCCTTATAAAAGGGCACCTCCTCCCCCTCCTCCTCACACCAATTTGAGCACTCAAGCTCGGACAAACCCTGCCATTTTCTCCTCTCCACTTCCCTAGAATAATCCTAGAGGTCCTGGTCTTCTCCAAAGACCAATCTTAGTTCCTTAAGTGGAGGATTCAAAGAGGCATTCCAAAGAAGAGGTAATATCCATTACCGATCTTTTCAATTTCTTTCTTCTTCAACTTCTTCTTCTTTAGTTGTTTCATGATAAAGTAATAACATCAGTATTACTTACATACTGATATGTTATTATAAATATGAAACAACCCTAATTCACCTTCTATCCATCCTACGGAAAAATGAAATCACCGCGCGTGCGTACGTACGGAATACCGTCTCCACGCCGTGGTGTAATCTATTTTTCCACCGTCACCTTACAAGGATGGGTATAATGGTGTAATGAGTAACTCTATATGATTATTATAAAGTAATATTGATACTGAAATAATATATATATATACTCCAATACAATTCCACGATCATAGGAACGATATCATCACTCGTGCATACATACGGAATACCGTCTCCACGATGTGATGCGACTCGTTCTACATGATCTTCATTTCATAATGATTATATAAATGAATTGAATGAATGAATATGGTATATACTACACTAATACCATTCTGTAAATGAATTATCTATAACCTAAAGATAAGAATAAGAATTTATTCGACAAAACACGCATAAGAACAAAAAGTTATAAAGACCCGAGTAACAAGTAACAATGAAATATTACTAACAAGAAGCTAATAATATGACCATATATGATATCATATCAATATGTATGATTCTGGAATAAGTCAATAACATTATTTAAACCATTATTCAGGAGCTTCGGACACGAACAAAGCAAATCGGACCTAAGGTAAGGGAAATATCACAATCTCGTTTTTATCCGAGATTGTTTATTCGTAAGTATTTACTGGGGTGTATTTTATCATCCACATCCATGTTTCATCAATATGTAATATTATTTACATCCACCTACAATTTTTTAAATCCATTTTTACCCTTCGGTGAGTTTTTAGTAATATGTATGAAAGGAATCTTTTGTCGATTTTTCGTACGAGGTACTTTTTTACTTTTCCGACAAAAGTACGAAGAATGTTTTTTTAACTTATACGGTATGAATGGATTTTTTAAAAAATTATTTCCTAGAATCTTCCTTTACAAGTTTTCAAGTTTATTTTTAATCAAATTCTTTTAGTTTAAAGTTGTATGACATGTTATGAAAGGAAAAATATTTTTGAAGAATAAAGGATATTTTCCTCAAAAATTCAATTCAAGTGTTTTATCAAAATTATTTTCCATCTAAGATAATAAAGGGTTCTGTTTCTATCCATATTTTTACATTGATTTGACTATGTTGTGATGGAATTATGTTTATGAATTCCTTTATCTTAAATTAATTGATTTATGATGTCATGATGTTTCAAGAATCCCATTTTTGTTACATGTGTTATGCGATGATGTATGTTTTATGATTATGTGGCACACATAAGAAAGGATTCATTATAAGATGGGTGGGACCTATATCTCCCTCCAATGCATTGGGTAATGATTTTATATCTCATGAGATAGACAGGGCTGGAACGGTAGGTTATACCGGTTCAGTGAAACAGGACTGAAACGAGGGTTACTCGATTCAGAAAGGGACTTTGTCCACTAAGATAGTCTTGGCAATGAGTCATGACTAACAAGAAATGATTTTCCATGATTATGTGTGCATGCCACAAAGTTTCAAGTTTTATGTTATGATTATGGGGATCTCATTTTCACTTCTATGATTTGTTCCATGTTATGATATTATGATCTCTTTTGCAGGTTATGATTTTCAAAAAGATGTGATATGATTTTTATTTCATTTATTTGCCCTTGCTGAGCATTTGAGCTCACCCTTTTATCTTTTCTTTTCCCCAGGTCAGGAAGATGGATATTAAGTAGAATATGCTAAAAGGGACCCTAGATATGATGAAATAAATGGGAGACACTGTAGAAGATTTATGAACCAGTTGTTTATGTTTCCCAGTTTCTAAAGACACTATACCTATACGATCCTTTGTGGTTTTGTCATATGTTGTAATAAGTGTGCTTCAATTTTAAAGTATTAACAATATATGTAAAGTAATGGTCGTTATACACATCATTAAAAAATGGATATAGTTTTGTTGAGCTCAAAATAATATAACATATATTTTCACGAAAAATTTATTATTCAAAAATTTCGGGTCGTTACATCCCAAGTGTATCCTCATCAATCCAAATGTTTGAGTAGAAACTACCTCTAACATCACAACCCGAGGACAAAGGAACATGGGATGATCCAAAATCAAACCCATCATCAAAATAGATAAGTAGTTGCATCGATCCACTCTTGGACAAAAAATAATTAGAAATATCTCAACACCCTGGATCTGAACATCCAACCAAGAATCCACCATAGGCTTTCAATGAACCACCCTAGTGTGAAACCAAATTTTAGGGATCCTGTGGTCCTCTTGGTCACAACAAAAGTGAATTCATAAAAGAGAGTCCCCTACTACACCCAAGATATCATGCCAATCCCATAGAAACTTCCTTAAATAGATTAAAGGATACAAAAAATAGAACACCTTAAAAGGGGTTAAATTTTATCATCCAAAAGAATTGAACACACGTAGTTCTAAAAAAACTCAAATTACCTTTAGTGGTATCCATCTAATCCTCAATAAAAAATGCACTAAAAGGGGAATCTGAAATAAAATAATTCCTATAATGGAATTCACAATAGTACTCACATCTACCTCAAAATAAGACTCACAAAGGGATCCTCAGAAAAAGCCAAACCTCAGGGTAAATCCCATGTATGAAAAACCATAGATGGCCTCCCTAGAGAACAACCCATCCATAGGTACTAAATCTCCCAAAGGGTATAAAAATAATTACATTCCACTTAGGCATCATCAATAGCAGACTAGAATATGCACTAATCACTCAATTAGTTACTATCTCACTAGGGAATCCTCAAAAGCCCCAGAAAATTATCTCAATAGCTTTAAAACACTTGTACCTAGAATCAAACTAGCATAAATGCTCTAATAGCTATGGTCCCCTCAAACCCAAGAACTGACCTCAACTATTCTAACCTCAAGAAATCAATCCCATCATGCAGGTATAAAACAATGTCTCCATGGGGATTTATATTGATCCCACCCTACAAAATCTATCTAAAAGAACCTCAAATAGATCACCAGGTCACACTATAACCCAAATCATCACTGAGATAAAAACCCTCACTTGTGCCTCATATATCACAACCCCAGCCCACTGGAGGAATCAAAAACCAAACCCCAAGAAAATCCCAATGTTGAACTATTTTTCAGTCCAAACAACATTTCAAATAAAATATGAATTCCAAAATAGATCCAGTATTTTTATTTTCATGAAAAATTTCTCAGAATAGACTACACATAAGTCCAATTATGACACCATGGTGAAAACGGAAAAAATTAACAAGAAAAGGAGAAATAAAGGAAATGTACGTAGGGGTGTGCATCGTGTAACCCCAAAGACCCCAAAACCATTTTCCTTTAGAAACTCAACATGTAATTTTCTAAATTACATGGTGTGTGTTGGTGCCAAAATATTGCACGAATGGAAGGGACGGAAAAGAAGGCCGACCTGCTGCCTCACGAAGCAGCGACGCAAAGAACCCCGAGCATCGTGGTCTTGCGAAGCTCCAGAGGCGGTAACTCTCTGCGAACAAATTTGACATTCGCGAGCCCTCCGCGAAGCTCGGGAGGCGGTATCTCTCCACGAACGCATTTGACGTTCGCGAGCCCTCCGCGAAGCTCCGGAGGCGGTAACTCTCCGCAAACGCATTTGACGTTCGCGAGCCCGCCGTGAAGATCGAGAGGCGGTAACTCTCCGCGAACAAGTTTGAAGTTCGCGAGCCCGCCGCGAAGCTTCGGAGGTGGTAACTCTCCGCGAACGACGCTGACGTTCGCGAGCGCGCCGCGAAGCACCTGAGGCGGCGCGCGAGTTCTACTTCGTGGCGCCCCTTGCCTATAAATACTGGGATCCCCCTGAGTCCCAGGGATTGAAAATCCGACTTTTCGGCTTCTCCTATCCTGAATCGCGAAGCACTCTTTTCCCCCGTGAATCATGATCTCCACGAGGTACTTCTACTTCGCGTGACGCCTTCGCTTTGACTCGTTTTGAGCCCCTCTTCCGAGAGGGATGCCCTTTGCGAAGCTCAAGGGCATTCGCGAAGGACGGGGATTCCCAAGGGAACCAGGTCAGCCTCAGAGCGTTTATGCTTCGTGAAACACCCAACCTGTACTAGTGATCCCTAAGCTAAGGCAGGATCGCTACACATCGTGAAGCACACTGTTTCGTAGCACCCTGCTTTGTGAGGCACCTCTTCTTTGCGAGGCAGTGCTTCACGAATACTGTTCCACTTCGCGAAGCACCTTACACTCACACCTATGACCTATGCTATGGCTAAGGCAGTCTTCTTCCCGAAGCACACTCCTTTGCTTGGAAATTATGCTTCCCGTGCGACCCTCCAGGTATGCACAATGTGATTTCAAAGTCCCACAGACAATACTACTCGTAGCATTTCTTCTCCAAATGCTTCTTCGCATAGGCATGCTAACGGCTATTGCTTCTTCGCATAGCCACGCTAACGTGGACCCATCGATGGTTCACTCTACAACCCCCTTTACCATGGCCTTACTGGTACCTTCCCTCCCCCAAGGAGCAAAGGGTACCAGTTATGTAAGTCCTAGGGGTGTGGAGTGAATCCACCTCGTCTGAGCTGCAGGACGTTAAACTACCAAGCACCACGTCCTCAACACCTGACGTTAAACTATGACCCGACCTCGTGCCTCTCACAAAGGGTCCCCCCCAGCTCGAACATTTTTTACGCCACTCGTCTCCACAGGATTGGAATCACCCATCCACAAGGGATGAGATCCTCCTTATTGGAGTGGCGTATGTTCTCAGGAGAAGGGAAACCCTAGTTCCCCATTGGATGGTTTCACCCCTGCATCTCCGTACTTCCCCACTTCCATGGTCAGTAGAGGGCATGATAGGGAACGAGGCACCTCCCATCATTGGTCCCAAATCCCTCTTTCGCTGCGCTTTGTCACACTTTGGGCCTCCATCCTGGAGTAAGTCCCAGCACCATGGGCCGCCTAACGCTAAGCCCCTCTTTGCTTCACACGGATGCACCCTTCGCGGTGTGATCGTCAGGTCCTTGTTGTCTCTTGTTTCTCACACCGATCATGACTCACGTGGGCTTAGAGTTGGCATTGGCCATGACAATACCTCATTCCGCATGACGTTAAACTGCATTCCCTCGTCCAGCAAGACATTAAACTGCATGCCATTGTCCCGCATGACATTAAACTACACACCCTTTTTGAACTACGAGTTTTTTGATCCATGTCAAGGAATGGTACGTAGGAAGCCTCCGCGAGGTTTAAGAATGCCCGTCATTTCTTCACGTCGAGTTCTACTTTCGTCCAGCATGACGTTAAACTGTATTCGTCCAGCATGACGTTAAAATACATTCCAGTCCGATGGCAAGCCGTTCTGACCAATCCGAACTGCAAGGACTTTGATCCATGCCAAGACGTGGTACGTAGGAATCCTCCACGAGGTTCAAGACCACCGCCCGTCATTTATTCACGTCAGGGTTCACTTTCGTCTAGCATGACGTTAAACTGTATTCCAGTCCGACGGCAAGCCGTTGTGACCAAACCGAACTACTAGGACTTTGATCCATGTCAAGGCATGGTACGTATGAAGCCTTCACGAGGTTCAAGCCCACCACTAGTGGACCCCTGGGTCTACTTTCACGTCAGTTCACCGATGAAACCCTTTGAACTACGAGGTCTTTGATCCATGTCAAGGCATAGTACGTAGGAATCCTCCCCGAGGTTCAAGCCCATCTCTCATTGGACCAAGGTCCAACTTCACGTCGGTTCACTGACGAATTCTATCATCCAAACTATGAGGACTTTGATCCATGCCCAGGCATGGTACGTAAGAAGCCTCCCAGAGGTTCAAGCCCACCACCCTTAGGACCAAGGTCCACCTTCATGTCGGTTCGCCGATGAAGCCCCTTTGAACTACGAGGTCTTTGATCCATGTCATGTCATGGTACGTAGGAAGCCTCCACGAGGTCCAAGCCCACCACCACTAGGACCCTCCTGGTCCTCCCCATTCACGTCAGTTCGCTGATGATGCCCATCGGACCAAGGTCCACCCTCATGCCGATTCACCGGCACCATCCCGAACTACGCAGACTTTGATTCCCTACCACGGGGATACGTAGGAAGCCCCTTCGAGGCTCAAGCCCAACTTCACCGTCGCCCTTGCGATGGTCCCTTGACATTCCCCCCTCCGCTTCATTCATCCATCCATCATCCACCCTGATTCCCACCCGGACCGTAATATCCCTGTGAGACCATGCCGACCCGCTCCTCTTCATAGCCGTCTATAGGCTGGTCCCGATATCTCCCCCCCCCCCATCAAGGGAAATCCCTCAATCCGATCCATTCTAGCTAATTCTCTGATCAGGCTGATCCATCTCCGCTGGACGTTAAACTTGCGGCATAACCAATGTTAAACACAGGAAGCTGAGGAAAACCTCAGATATGTGTCTATGGAATATAATTCCTCGCGCTCGATGTGGGATGCCTCAGGCTTCTATGCCCTTGAGAAGCCCTATGACCAAGGATAATAGATAGACATGCCGGCTTCCCAGCATCCAGACACACTACTGATGCCTCAACATGACTACTCCCCCGACTAATGGTTGCTGCCCTGACCGGACCCTTGGGAATGTCCCGACAGAAGCAGTGTAATTAACCGGCATCCATGGAAACATGGCACTAGGAAGAGTTTCACGAACAACGTATTAAATCTATGAGGGAGACCTGGACTAGGTGACCAGTTGTGAGGAGGATTCAACAGAAGGAAGAACAGAAATCCCATCATCTCGTTTCGTTAAAGGAGAAGACGTCCCTGAATAAAGAGCGAATGCTGCCCGCCTTTGGAAAGCGGGAATGCGGGGCAACAGTGCAGCGCATCCTCCTCCACGGACGGACAGATGCGCGCGCCCCGGCGAAAGCATCGGAAACATAAATGGTGAACCCGATGTGAAATTATTCTCCTCAATGTGGAGATTAGTAGCGTTCGAGACACCAATATATTGACGTGTCACCGGATCCAGATATCCGGCGCCTGGTCCTGCCAAGAAAATAGCGGGCCTGTCGTGAAACTCACCGGATGTCAGGGTAGTAGAACGTGGGGCACTCCGTTCTGCAGCGTGTTGGTGTGGATCCTTATTACAAACGTGGAGAATGGAAGGACGCTGGGGCACTGGTTGTCAATCCTTTTCCTCTGAGTGCTGATGAGTTGATCCCTTCGTTTCTCAGGATCCAGGTTGCTGTTACAGAGACACGGTCACCGCCCACTCGCCTACGTAGGGGCAGGGGCAACACCACCACAGCCACCCCACATGGCGTCGCTACCGCCACGACGGCTGCCACATCGTGGAATACGGGGCACCCACATCCCCTTTCCCCATCAGAGGTCATCCAGCTAAGGGTGATCAACAACCTCGTACGCAGGTACGAGGAGGAAGGGGTCATCCCGACTCAGGATATGGCCCGCCTGGACCTGGAGGCATCCAGGCCCCGCCGTCAACGCCGCCCTAACAGGCCACGCGGGGAGCCCCTGCTCCCCACCCCAACGTTCAACCATTTCGAGAGCCTGTCCCTGGAACGCCTTGATGACTCCTCGCCTTACACTGATGAGGCAGGCGCCGTCCGGCTCGGCCTGCTCAGGGTCCCGACCCAAGGGCTCCAGGCAAGGGCTCCTGTCCGTCCGCGTCAGCGCCACCATCCGACTCTGCAGGAAGAGCAGGCAGGCCATGCCCCTGCACCACCTGCACCAGCTCGTCTGACCCGACGTCAGCGCCGGGCCCGGGTTGAGGACGCTCTCCCAGATGCGTCATCGTCAACAGCTACAGTGGACCGAGCCACCACCGACATGCATCATGGAGTCCCTGCATACCCTGAGGAGGGGCACTCCTTCACCCAACTAGGATCAAGACCCCATCTGCCCCACGGGCAGGCTGGGTTGACTCTCCGGGTTGCAGGCCCGAGTGGTGATCGCCACGAACTAACTCGTGGTGATGTCACCCCGTACAGAGGCCCTCCACATACAATTACTCCACAGAGTGTGGGACTTCCCCGCTCCGAAGCTCATCATGGAGGTATTCCTCATGCTACCCCCATCCCAAAGGAAGACCTGCCCCGCGGGAGTGACGCTCGGGGTAGAAACCTTTCCCATGCCCACTATAAAGGATATGGAGTCCATCCTCCTGCCCCCGACCACCGATCTGAAGGCACTATCCTTCCGGTCCTTCTTCAACGTGGGGGCCCTCCCAACGTCCTGTCTGCAACGGGCGAAGGTCCTCCTCGCCCCAGCAACTCAAGGAGTGAAGGTCAGCCTCGCTCTGCCCACATCGACCATGGAGGTCCTCTCCATGCTCCTGCCGATTCCAACAGAGGCTCCGCCCACATGGGTGATGTCCATGGAGTTCCTCCCCATGTACCCTTCGACATTTGCCCTGGTGCCCCTCGCACCCCTTCTATCTTGAGCGGGGGCCCTCTCCGCCACGGTGCCAGCACCGCCCTGAGATTACATGATGAGAATCAATCGTGTCCCAAAGAGCCACCCCGGGGTAGGAGAGCGGGTCGTCGCGGCCACAAGAAGCGTCCTGTGAAGGCCCGGGTGGAGATCAAGCCTTCCCGCTTCTTGGACTCTGAAGCGGAATGCGACTCAGCGTTGGAACCTTCTCCCTGCTCCTCCATATCAAGGACTGGGGTAGGAACCAGGCATGTTAGCCTCATTCTATAGGAATATGAGGTCCACCAGATTCCCATCTCCCTCCACAGGTACATCCAAGAGGAAGAAATCGTGGAAATTACGCAGGTATCGACTATGAAATCATCACCATTGTCACCAGAAGCGCCCTCTACCTCTACTGGAGGTCATAGAGAGCTATTTTGGGGGCCAACGGCGGTAGAGCGACGACATGACCTATCGCCGACAGTTGCGACTCCTGTGCCGGAAGCTGTGGCTATCAGCCCATTGTATCTTGACATCATGGCCATGTCACCTCACTCTTCAGAGGATGGCTCGGAATTCAGCGGCCAGTCATCTCGTTCGCCGTATTCTCCTCCATGGAGTTTACTATCCCAGAGGTCCGCCTCGGTACCGCTACTGGTCCCTCAGCTGCCCCTGGTTGACGAGTGGGGCAATACAGGGCTAGACCCCGAGTCCGAAACGAGGAGCTTCTGGAGCATTCTCACAGTAGACTACTTCCCGGAGAGGTTCTGGCAGATGACGACGTTGAACTTTCGTGCACTAGAGTCACTTACCCCTGAAGAAGAGGGGTGCTTTTGTCGCACCCTATGGGCGACACACTTCCGCCTTCATTACGAGCGGGTGGTGTACCCCAGAAGTCGAGAGCACTTTGAAGAAATCGGCAAGCAATGCCGCCTGATCGATTTGGCCGCACTCCTTGTGGCCCAGCACCCTGAGTTGCCAGGCCGTCAGAGCGCCCTTCAACAGAAATGTGTTCAGAGTTTCAAAGTACTTCATAGAGTCGTCAGGGAGGCTACCCCCCATGTGCAAGTCCATGGTTGGGGACGCTATGCTTCCCTCCTCTTTGAACCTATCCGATGGCAGCCCGATTCGCTATGCGACATCGAGGACATGCCCTCGAGAGGGGTCGCGGTCCACATGGCTGACATAGTGGACAAGGAAGACGAGCTTGAATTTCTTGATGGAGACTTACCCCCCGAGGGCGTACCGCCACTGCTGGACCCGTCGGGGAGGGTTACCCGTCAGCAGAGGAACCTGCTAGGCCTCCCTGTACCCACTGAGTAGCTGGTACTCGCTCGAAATACCGGCAAGGGTAAGGAGCACGTCAGAACTATCAAGCACTCCGACCCGTCTGCCTCTGTGCAGAAAACGGACGAAGATCCCGAGAAGGCCACGTTACGCCAGCAGCTTGCTGAGAAGAAGAGGCTAGTTGACGAACTCTTGGCTGAGCACGCTGTAGAGCAGCGACCTGACTATGGTAATCCCAGGCCGGGGCAGCAAGGGAAGGAACAATTTCCCCCAGTGAGATGCCTCTGGGAAACCCTGATCATGCTACTTTCGCAGACAGGGCAGAAGCTGGAACGTACGGCAAGAGGGCGCGATACGTCTCGCCAAAACCCCCCGAATGATGGGGCAATCTGAAGAATCCAGTCCGGGTTCCCCCAGTCACCCTATAGGTCGTTCCACCAGTTGATCCACGAGCTTCCGAAGCCATCTACCATGTTGAAGAACTTGAAAATGCACTTGTGATTAGGGATCCCCTTCAAGATAGGGACCCCCACCCGGATGATCTTATAGAGGCACTCACAGCTCGCCTTGAAGCGTTGGAAACGTGGAAGGTGGCAGTCCCACTGGATGGCAAGCCGTATCCCGCATGGGTGGATGATATGCCCGCGCCCCCGGGTTTTGGGAACCCCACTTTATCTCCCTTCAATGGGACAGGGGACCCACCGCAGCACTTGGATCATTTTTCTTCCAGGTGTGGCCCCATGCTGGGGACCCCGGCCCAGCAAGAAGCTGCCATGCTTCGATGTTTTGTACAGACATTAGAAGGTCCCGCATTCGTTTGGTACGACCAGCTCTCTATAGGATCGGTGACCGGTTGGGAGGATCTCCGCCGGCAGTTCGTATACCAGTTCAGCTCCACCACGTGGAAGACCGGCATTGCAGACCTCTTCAAGTGCATGCAAAGGCCTGATGAGCGAGTCGCAGATTTCATCGCCCGATGGAAGGGACTTACATATTCCCTCGATATGCCACTGACTCAGGAGAAATTACTGATGATGTGTGTGGGTAACATCAAAACAGAGCCGGTACCCTCCCTAATTACCTAGAACTACCCTGGGGGGTTCAGAGATTTCTCAGATAAGGATCAGCGCCTTGAGGAGGCTCTGCAACAGGCTAGTCAGGAAAGTTCGTTGCCCACTATGATCCCAGCTAGGAGGACCGCCAGAGCCGATCCCACCACGGTGGCCCAAATAGAAGCCCCTAGGCAGCTGAAATTACTACTAGTGGCACCATCCCAGTAACCCCGCAGAGGTCCTCCACCTCAAGTACAGGCTCCTGCCCAGCAGCGACCGCCTCAGAATCGACAGGTTCCCCCACGCAATGTGCCACCTCCACCTAGGAGAGACAATCAGGCGCTGCCTCCTCGTCAGGCCTCTCTGAACCCTCGTCAGGGCCAGGCTCCCAGGGCCCCTATTTGAAAATAAGGCACCAGACTTATTCGTTCAAAAAAATCTGGTCCTTGGCTACTTCCGAAGTGCTCTAGAGCAAGAGATTGTGCGGCTGCCCGAGTGCAGAAGGCCGGCAGAGGAGAATCTCACCGAACACCCCAACTACTGTCCTTATCATCATATTCTGCGGCACACCCTCATGCAATGCTATGTGTTTAAATACTGGCTTCAAGACCAGGTCAACAACAACATAGTCAGGTTGGACCCAGCACCAGCACAATTGACGTGTGTCTTAGTAGGGTCAGAGATCGACAGTGACAACGAAGGCGAGTGGCAGCAGGTTCCCAGCTGCGGAACCTGGAAATACGACGACTGGATGGCTCGAAAAACTGTCGTATGTGCCCATGGTATCATCCGGGCATGCCTGAAGTAGCCAGAACCTTCAAAAGAAGTAGCCAGTACCTCCGCATCGCCTTCACAGTCGACCTCTTACCAAAAGGGCAAGCAGCGACGACGCAAGAAGAAGCAACGCGCTCCACTGGTGTCGCCGTCATCCCGCACTCTCAGCGACTTTTTGCCCCCTGAAATGGGGATTCCTCCCAGAATCCACCCGGTGGTGGATGAATCCTCGAGTGACAGTCAGGGGTACGCTTCGGTTAACACCGTGGAACTGGTAAATCCCTATATGTCTCCCGACGAGGGGGAACGCCATGCGAACCTCCCCAATGTTTCCAGCTGATGTCAACGTCAGCGGAATCGCAACTACACCGGTCATCGAGGTACGTCAGCGGGCACTTTCAGCCAATCCGTGCATGCTACTGAGACCAGACAGCAGGCTTAGTGCAGATCTCAGCACATGCAACCCCATCTAATGCCCTCAGCTCTACCTCCACCGCCGTTTGTGCTACTAGATCAGGGAGAGCTGCCTCGTTCGTATCACAGTCAGTCTTGCCCAGCTAAAGGCCAGCCTCCGCTGTCTGATCCTAGTTTAGCGACTACTCTCCAGGCTTTAACTAGTACGCAGATGGATGTACCCAGTACTAGCCAATCACCGGTTCAACCGGCATGACCTGCTATGCCTCCAAATGGCGAATGACCTCCTATAGGCAGAGGTTCGCGTTTGGCATGAAAGTATGATGTCCTGAAGCACCTTGTCGGCATTACGGCAAGGATTTCTATCCTTGAGGCCCTTCGCCTGTCATCTAAAATGCGTGAGGCACTTTCTGAGGCCCTAAGGAGCCCCCTCCAGTTTGAGGCGGAGGTAGCAGCTGCAGAAGCCTTCCATACCGAGACAATTGAGAATGCCAAATATCAGGAAGTTATCTCGTTCTCCAGTGAAGATGAGGACCCTCCTATATAGGGGAATATTCTACCGCTCTACATCACTTGCCACTTCAATGGTGTGGAAGTCTGCCGCTGCCTCGTTGACACGGGTTCCGGAATCAACCTAATTCCGACTCGGACGTTGTGAAATCTGGGTCTATCTGAAGGTAATTTAACTCCCTCTGACCTTAGAATCTAGGGGTACGACAGGACTAAGCAAACCCTAGTCGGCAAGATCCACCTAAAGACTCAGTTCGGTGGCTTAATTGCCAGCACCGAGTTCATGGTCATCTCTCAGGACACCGCCTACAACGCGTTGATGGGTAGGCCATGGCTCCATCTGCATGCAGCAGTCCCTTCGTCGTATCACCAGTGACTCAAATACTAACTCAACAGTCGAGTAGGCGTGCTCCAAGGAGATGCATCTCCTTTCGCCTCTTGTGAGGCCCGTTATCTGGATGCTGGTTATTACAAAAGTAAGGATAATCAAATCCTAGTAAGTGAGGATGAACCCGCCCCGGTCACAAGTGATCCCTGGGCAAGCATGGATGACGACTATATTCTCCTGATCCACCGATTGGAGGCCACGACCCCTGACATGGGGCAATGTTTTGTTGTTTTGGGTACACAAGGAAGGCATGTTCCTGTGTCCAAGCGATGGCGGAAAATCACCTCGTACTCCAACATAAACCAGGCTCAGGTGATCCCAGAACCTCCTACCCCTGTACGGTACCGGGATGTCAAGCGTATGACAACGACGGTATGCCATACGTGTCTCTTCCGCCGGGCTGGAATCCACCGACTCAGGCCGACACGTCACCACTACTTTGATATCATCAAACGTGGACCCTTAGGCTGAAGGCCAGATGGGATAGGGTTGACTACCTTCATTGCTATGGTCTCAATGGCGAGTGAGTCTGCTGATATGATGACCACTGCTGCCCAAGCAGGCACCAGCTGCCCCTCAGGTTTTGATAGCCTATAAGTATCTCCCGTCATGTGAAATCCCCCCACGGGTGGAGAGGAAGACCTGGAGGACGCTCCCCCCGCCTTTGAGGAAGGCGTCTCTACCACAGTTGATGAACTGGTACAGGTGAACCTTGGTAGCGAGGAAGATCCAAAACCCACATTGATCAGTGCATCCATGTCCCCCGAGGAGCGGCAGTAGTATGTAGAATTCCTCAAAAGACACTGTGACATGTTTTCTTGGAGTTACAATGAGATGCCAGGACTAGATCCCCAGGTAGCCATTCACCGTCTGGGCCTCCCGGCAAACCATCATGGATTTAAGTAGCCTCCCAGGAAGATTCACCCTTCTCATGGTGATATGGTTGAGACCGAAGTTGACAAGCTTATAAAAGCCAACTTCATTAAGGAAGTCCAGTACCCCAAGTGGCTTGCCAACATTGTGCCAGTCAGGAAGAAGAATGGGCAGATCAGAGTCTGCATCGACTTCCGCGACCTTAATCGCCATTGCCCAAAGGATGACTTCCGACTCCCAGTGACGGAGTTATTGATTGATACCACGGCCAGGTTCCAAGCTCTCTCTTTCATGGATGGGTATTCCGGGTACAACCAGATCCGGATGGCCCCTGAGGAAGAGGAGTCCACTGCCTTCAGGGCTCCCCAAGGTACCTTTTTCTACCAGGTTATGCCATTCGGCTTGAAAAATGCAGGTTCCACTTATCAGAGGGACATGCACCACATATTCAAGCCGATTCTCGGGACGTTGGTGGAATGCTACGTAGATGACCTAGTGGTCAAATCATGCCAGCGCCAGGACCATCTCAAAGACCTTGAGAAGGTGTTCGGTTCCCTCCGTTCCCGTCACCTAATGATGAACCCGTTGAAGTGTGCTTTTGGGGTCACCTCTGGGAAGTTTATGGGATTTGTTGTTAGATACCGAGGTATTGAGATCTACCAAGAGAAGATCAAGGCCATCAGCCAAATGCCTCCCCTAAGCAACATTCGGGAACTTCTAGGCCTCTAAGGCCACATAGCCTATATACGCCGATTCATCACGAATCTGGCCGGCAAGTGTAAGCCCTTTTCCCGGCTCATAAAGAAGGGCGCCGACTACGGATAAGATGAGGAGTGTCGGACCTCCTTCGATGAAATCAAGCAGTATCTTCTCCAAACTATAGTTTTGTTGCCACCCCGTCTCTGGAAATCTGCGGGTCCTTTATGTGACCACCTTGGAAAGATCCCTTGGTGCATTGCTCGCCCAGAAGAATAATGAGGGTACCAAGAACAGTCTCTACTATCTCAGCCGCATGCTTATCGATACGGAGGTCAGATACTCCCCTATCAAAAAGAGCTGCCTTGCACTCGTCTTCACCGTACAGAAGCTACGACATTACCTGCAGCACCGTGAGGTGAAATTGGTCTCCTGGGTAGACCCACTGAAGTACATCCTGAACCGCCCCATGCTGACTGGCCGACTAGCACGGTGGGCGGTGATTCTCCAACAATTTGACATCAGGTTTGTACCTCAGGAGGACATTAAGGGACAGGCGTTGGAAGAATTTTTACCTGCCCATCCAACCTCCGCGGATCAATCCCTGGACCTAGATTTTCCTGATGAGAGGATCCTCTCAGTCGATCATGTCGTCCCATGTTGGCAAATGCATTTTGACGGTGCCTCCCGGAGCCCCACCGGTAGGCGGCTCAATGATCCTAAGCTCAACAGAGTGGGCCTGGGTATTGTCTTCATTACCTCGGTGCAAGTCGTCCTTCCATACTCGGTCTTGTTTTCAAAAGGTTGTATGAACAATGAGGCAGAGTACCAGGCTCTAATCACCGGTCTTGAGTTGGCCCTTGAGATCAATGTGCCCCATCTACATGTGAAAGGAGATTCTGAGCTGGTAATCAAACAGGTTAATGGAGACTATGTCGTCAGGAAGCCAGAGCTTGTACCATTGCTGGAGTACACCCTCCACCTAATAGCCCAGTTCTCTTCTCGACCAGAGATTACCCATGTCCCACGGCCACATAACGGTCAAGCAGACGCCTTGGCTGGCTTAACCACGTCGCTCGCAGAACCCGAGCAAGATGATTTGATCATACATGTGGCACACCGGAGAGTCATTGTTCCCGTGACCGAAGAGGACAATGATGTCCTGCGTGTAATTCATCTCACTGTCGGACCCTCTACGTCAGGGGTCCCAAGTTCATCAGACACAGTGGTTGAAGCCACTCCCGACTGGAGGGAACCTTTTTTCTAGTATCTCCAAAATGGTCGCCTCCCGGACGACCAGGCCGAGCGCGAGCAAATCCGACGCCACGCGCTGCAATTTACCCTCTAGAGCGGCCCCACTCTTGAACAGATACTTTATAAGTGGAGCTTTGATGGCATCCTCCTCCATTACATTCAAGGAGTAGAGATTCCTCAAGTTATGAAAGAGGTTCACGCCGGTTCATGTGGCGGCCATCAAGCTAGGCTGAAGCTGTCCCATCAAATCTGGAGGTTGGGGTACTTCTGGCCCTCTATGATCTATGATTGTATTGGGTATTCGAAGAGATGCCACGCATTCCATGTTCACGCCAACTTCCTGCATCGGCCGTCGGAGCCCCTCCACCCCACCAAGTACTCTTGGCCATTTGCGGTATAGGGACTTGATGTAGTGGGACCATATCCACCGACAACAGCTCGCCAGTGTAGGTTCATCTTGACTGCTACAGATTTCTTCTCCAAGTTGGCCGAGGAAGTTCCACTCAAAGAGCTAAAGGCCCGTTTCATCGTCGACTTTGTGAGCTCCAATATTATCCATTGGTTTGGGGTCCCTCACGCCGTCCACACCGACAATGACACCAACTTCCGAGCGGCTAAACTGAAGAAATTGTACGCCAAGTACGAAATCCATTCAATCCATACCTCCCGCTACCACACGTAGGAAAACGGACATATCGAGGCGTTCAACAAAACCCTCTCTAACATTCTGTAGAAGATGGTTGGTCAGAATAAGAAAATTTAGCCGGACAAGCTCCCCAACGCCCTCTAGGCTTATCGGACGACGACTCATAACTCTACCCAGGTGACCCCATATTCCCTGGTGTATGGAGCTGAGGCCGTCCTACCCATTGATATCCAGCTGCCATCGTTACACACTACAGTCTATGATCACCATACATCAGATGAGGTAGCCGAAATTCGTCTAGCTGAATTAGAAGCACTGGACGAGAACCGGCTTCATGCCCTGCACAATCTAGAAAGGCATCAGGATAAGAGAGCGAGGGCCTTCAACAAAAAGGTACGTCTCCGTTCTTTTCTACAGGGCAACCTAGTACTGTCCCTTCGAGCACCAATGATCCCCGGTAGGAAACCGCCCAAGTTAGAACCCAAGTGGGAAGGGCCTTATATCATCCATAAGGTTTACCCTAATGGAGCATACTCCTTGGTGACCATGTATGGAGAGTGAATAACTCCTCCCACCAATGCCAAGTTCCTCAAGCGATACTTTTCCTAGGGCAAAAGGGTCCTGCACGACCTTAAACTGCATCTTCGTCCTGCAAGACGATAAACTACAAAATGGTCCCGCATGACCTTAAACTGCACGGTATAGTCCAACACGACCTTAAACTGTAAGGTCCTACACGACCTTAAACTGCATCTTCGTCCTGCAAGACGATAAACTGCAAAATGGTCCGAGCTCTATGACCGTAAACTAAGATCTCCCCCCGTCTTTACTGCAAGACGTTAAACTGCAAGCCAGTCAGGCCTTCCTGACTGAGGCTCAGCCTCAGGCCCCTTGGCCTTCTCGGCCCCACGACCCCCTTCTTCACTGTGAGACGTTAAACCGCAAGCTGGTCAGGTCTTCCAGACCAAGGCTCAGCCTCAGTCCCCTTGGCCTCCTCAGGCCCACAGCCCCCGTCTTCACTGCGAGACGTTAAACCGCAAGCTGGTCAAGTCTCCCTGACCGCGGCCCGGCCTTAGGCCCCTTGGTTCTCCCCGACTTACCCTCTTGCGGGATTGTACGGTATGGTGTGGGACTACATCCTCATTCACGTCGGATTACTTGTCGTACCTTACATATCCCCAAATGAGATGCATCCTCATCCCGCTTGACGTTAAACTGCATCTCAAGAACTATGTGTGGCTTGATTCTCATCTTAATGGGATATGTAAGAACGCTCAGACGCCTCGTCTTGAGCCCAGTCCCAAGCTTTTCTCTTCCACTATCCCCCTGGGAATAGTTTCCTTGGAGGATCTTTGTGTAGCGAGGAGTAGGCTTTCTTAGCCCCGCTCATACAACTCCTCTCATACAAGGATTGTAAGGGTTTCACCATGTTCCCACTCCCGTTCTTCTATACTTCCACTTCCTCGCCGCATGATGCTAAACTGCATGGCCTTCAGGAACTATGTATGGATTGATTCCCATCCTAATGGGATACATAGGAACGCCCAGACATTTTCTCTGTTGGCCCAGCCCAAAATCCAAAATCTTCCCCTCGGGTCAATACATATGGCAGGGTGCACACTTTTTCCCCAACTCACATCGAGCAAGCCTCGACCCGGCTGCACATCCCCCCTGGAGATGTTTTCCTCTTTTGTGGATGGATATAGATATGCTTCACCCACTCCTTGACTGGGATCCCATCATTTTTAACATACCCGGAGGGACCCCCAAGAACGTCCTCGATACTACGCCCCAGGGCTCTCCTACCGATACGGGCCAACGCCCCCAAGGGTTTTCAAGAAACAAGCCGATACAAGTCCCGCGTTGCGAATTTGGTCAACGTTCGATGCTCTTTTGTTGCTCCCATATCAGGTCGCCATAGGAACGCTGTGTTTCAAACATGGTCAATAGTGTCCTGGATCTTCTGGTCCACCCCGAGATGTCCCAAACATCGAGTGCATTGATTCGTTCTACCCCATCCCTAAGTGACAAACTTCCCTCCGGGTGGTGCTAGTGGTCGGGCCCACGGCCTTAATTCCCCTATAAGGAATGTATGGCGTGGTGTAGGATTACATCCTCATTCACGTTAGGTTACTTGCCATGCCATACACACCCCTGGATTAGATACAGTTATCTCTTTTCCTGTCATCATGTAAGACGTTAAACTGCAAACCAGTCAGGCCTTCCTGACTGATGCCTGACCTAAGGTCCCTCGGCCTTCTCGGGCCCCTCCGCCCAACCTCTTACCCGGGGTGTACGGTGTGGTGTGGGACTATGTCCTCATTCACATCAGGATCATGTACCATGCCATACGCCTTCCCTCACGAGGCCCAGCCTCCGGCCCCTTGGCCTTTTCGGGCCCCGGCCCAGGCCCTCTCTTATAGGAGTGTATGGTGTGGTGTGAGATTACTTCCCCATTCACATCGGTTTATTCTCCGTACCGTACACCTCCCTTGTTTGAGGGTATATTACTCCCTTCCTCATCTCGTATGACGTTAAACTACATTTAGAGAACTACGCGTGGCTTGATTCCCATCCTCATGGGGTATGTTGGACCACCTGAATGTCTAGGATTAGGGTCCGGCCCCATCTCTCGGGAATCTTCATCCCACCTTGGCCCCTTGGTCTACCCTTCCTCCATGAGAGGATTATATGGTGTGGTGTGGGATTATGTCCTCATTCACTTCAATCTCGTAATGACCACGCCATGTACCTCTCCCTCCTGAGCTGTTTTGTCGAACCCTTTTCGGCGGTTCACCAATTTGCCCAAGGGGACTCTTGTCTATTACCTGGAATGCCAAACTTTACTCAGACACGTCCGCACCCGCTTTCCAAGCTTTGTGTATCCCTGCATCAGGGCTTCCATCATCTTTCACACCCGGAGGGACCCCCAAGAACGGCCTGGATACTACGACCAAGTGCTCTCCTACCGTTACGGGCCAATGCCCCCGAGGGTTTTGGACAACAAATCGATAAAATCATGCGTTGCGAATATGGTCAGCGGTCGATGCTCGTTTGTTGTTCCCACCTTAGGCTAACACGATATGGACACTGTGTTTCCACCATGGTTAACATTTTTCCTCTATCCCCATGCCAACCCATTAAGCCTAAAATGTCGGGTACACAATTCACACCCTTCATCACTTCATCGTGTCCAAGTAGAGTCTCATAACTCTTGGTATTTTTCCTCCGTGCACGTCTCCACGTTGGGGAAACAAGCTGCGTCAAAGGTCTCCTTCAGGGCTCTCTGCCGACTCCCTTCTGATGGACGCCCCAAGTATTGTGATAAGGATTCCCCCCCCTTGTTTCCCTCACCGAGTTTAACTCACATGGGCTTAGGAATCGGGTTGACGTCTGCACTGACTTGGGAGGTTGTTACCATTCACGGTCCAAGCTCTAAGACCCTAAACTACGATCCATCTAGAACTATGTTCAGCTTGATTCCCATACTCATGGGATATGTAGGACCACCTAGACACCTTGTCTTCAGGTCTATCCCATTTGGGGAGCTAGTATCTCCCCCCTGTTTCACCTCTTACCTCTATATAGGCCCCTCAGCCTAAGGTCTCCCTCTCCGAGTGGCGTACAATGTGATGTGGGAACATGTCTCCATCAATTGTGTTTTATAACACTGCGCACATTCCCCACCCAGCATCGCCTCTGCTATGTCTGCGCTGCATGATGATAAAATGCACACTTGGCCCTGTCAGACAACCCTAAACCGTGACATTATCGTCTTGGACGCATGATGAAAAATGGCACTGCGTTGTGATGACCTTGTTATAGAGGACATCGCGTTGGGTATTGGTCACGTGCCATGCCATTTGTCAATGCCTACCACAGCTTGATCCTTGTGGACACACCATGACCTACTACTTTAGGCCTGTCGGTTCACAAAAAAAATCACTCACCTTAAAGGACAAACAAGATTTATCAAATTCCACTTCTTTTAGTGCAAGGTCCACGCCCGCACTCCCCTTTTCCCCTAGAACTGGTATCTTATCATGTCACCCATCTATAACTATGTATGGCTTGATTCTCATCATCATGAGATATGTAGAAGCGCCCTGGAACTTCCCTGCAGGCCCAGCCTAACTTTCTCTTTCGGTCCCTTGACCAAAAACCTCTCCCAAGGAGGTCGTGTGGTGTGATATCACGTCGGGTTGTTCATCGCACCACACACAACCCCTATTCCAATTCATGCCAGGTGTTTGAGTTACTCCACCATGTGCCTCTTATGTCTCCTCCCATCTATGGTCCGAATTCTATGACCCTAAAATAAGATCTCCCTATGGGAAAGGAATCTTCTCCCTCTATCTAATATGTCTCGTTGTCGTATTTAGATGTGTTTTAACAAAGAGCCCGAAGTGTGGGATTTTCATAGGGACATCCTCCTCATCCCATGACCATGCTTTGTGAGCTCGCTATTTGGATCCTCATCCTCTTCCACATCCAAAAGGACCCTCAGACGACATGGATACTAGGCTTAAGGTCTCTCTATGAATGCTGGACCTAAGGGCCCTCCAATCGTTTCGGGCCAACGTCCCTACGGATATTTGACAACATTTGTGACATGGTCCCGTGTTTTGAACATGGTCAATGGTAAACCCTCATTTGTTTGTCCCCATTCTAGGCTAAAACGATATGGGTGATGGGTTTCTGCCACGGTCCACAGTTATCCTCCATCGTCACACCGCCATCATCACGATCTGAATCTCGAGCGCCATGATTCACACATTTCCACTTCCTCATGTTCAAGTGGAATTCCATCATACTCGGCTCTTTCTCTTTGTGAATCTAGGTGCGCTAAATGATCGTATTAGTGTCATTGGGCCGGTATTCACCGAGCGGCCCTTTTCCCTAACCTGCCCCTTTTCGTGTCAGGAAATTCCCACCACTACTGCTTGTTTCCCACACCGAGCACGACTCACTTGGGCTTAGTAGTTTTTGCGGGATGTGTACCAACATAGCCAGGCTTCTCATCGTCCCGCATGATGTTAGACTGTGCTTTTAGAACTACGTATGTCTTGATTCCCATCCTCATGGGGTACGTAGGAACGCTCGACCACTCTGCTTCGGGCCTAGCCTAATCCTCACTATTAGTCCCTCGACCTGAAGAGTTTCCTCCGGGGGTACGTGGTGTGATTTGGACTCCAAGTCCTCATTCACGTCGGTTTCATATCTACCACACCACACGCTCCCTGGGATCTTCCCTTTTATTCCACGTCCTATCGTATGACGTTAAACTACAGGTGTCCGTGTGTCCTCAACGAATGACACTAAACTACGGTTCTACCCTAAAAAAGTTCAGGATGCCCCATGTTAATCATGGGATGCACCAGAGCCTCTACCAGAGAGGATTTCACCTATCAGTGTTGTTCTATGACTGTACTGTGCTCTAGAACTACGTATGGCTTGATTCCAATCCTCATGGGATACGTAGAGACACCCTGGTATTTTTCCTAGGGTCCAGCCCACAGAAATCATTAATCCCATCCTTCCCCTTTCCGGCCCCCTGGCCGAATCCCTCGCTAGAGAGGCCCTGTCCCAAAGAATGAAGGATCCATGACCAAACCAATGCGCCCATCTGGCGTACTCCCACCACGGTGGTGTAACTACCTAAGTGTTGGATTCTGTTTGGACAAACCATCACTCCATATTCCACGCTTTGTATGCCCTTATTCGGACCCTCGTCCCCTTTCATGTCTGACGGGACCCCCTAACGGCCTGGTCTCATGCCGTATCGGCTCACCTACTATCCGGGGCCAATATTCCGGAAGACTGGTCATGTTTGGAAGGACCCCCTAATAGTATGGATGTTTGACCTATGGTCCGCCAACTATCCTGGGTCAATGTCCCGAAAGATTGACCGACAATACTTGTGACATGGTCCCGTGTTTCGAACATGGTCAATGGTTGACCCTCATCTTTGTCCCCATTATAGGCTAACGCAGTAAGGATACCACTTCTCCACCATGGTTAATGGTTGACCTTTATTGTCATGCCATCCCCACAGTGCTCTGAATCTTGGGCATCGTAATTCACGCTTCACGTTTCCGTCTGTTTAGACTGATTCTAGTGTCCCTGATGTTGCACCGTTCGTACATGAGGGCACGCTGAAGAAACGGTAATTCGGCCGTTCTGAAAATTTCCTTCTCCGGTCAGGCCCCACCCATCTTTCAGAAATATGGACAGGTAATCCGAATCCTGGATGCCCGGAGCATGGTCTCCAATCCTATGTTAGGTGGGACGAGAAGGTATCTATCTCCTGTTTCTCACATCGGGCTCGACCCACGTGGGCTTGGGGAATTATCGCCGAACGTCCCATAAATATTGTAGGGATGTAACGAGGCGATTCAAACAGTGGAAATTGTGCGTGCTACGACATTCAAAACAAATAAAGAAGAAATTGAAGCACGAAAGTAGCAATAAAATGTTTTTGGTTTGTTACAATACCCGAGGGTCGACTCCCCCCATGGAAGGGTTGACCCCGTTAAAAGAGCGTTGCAGCTCCGCCACCCGTTGGCTTGTGGAGTCCAAGTCTTGTTGCCATTGACTTAGCTCCCGCTCCTCCTCAGCAGCGGTGGGGCGCAGTTCGTCAGCCTTGGCCTTGGCCCTCTCTACACCAGCTTGAACGACAACCATCTTTCCAAAGGCCTGCCTCATATGCCCTTCTGCCTCTGCCAGCTGGGCCTTCAATCGTGAGATCAGCTCATATAGTGCATTAAGAGGGGCTGAAAGATCATCTACCTGGGTCTGCATCTGTTGGTCCTCGCTTTCAGCCTCCTGGAGATTCTTGATGTTGGTCACCTTCCTCCGCTGCCAGCCCACGCTGATCCCATGATCATGCTCCCGGATCTTCTCAGCCATAAGATCTCGGATGAGTGCGTGAGGACGTTGAGCATCCACTCCCCCAGCGCATATTTCATGCAACCGCGAGCGGAGTCTGTCCATTTCGGCCAGCCATTGCATTTGGGGGGTGTCCTTGATGAAGCGCGTGATTAGCTTCCACAACCGGCGGTGGACTATGCTGTTGTCTTCCTTGTCGAAGGCCGTTTCGTCCCAGTCTGCGTGATTGGTAGGCTCGTACGCGGGATACACCCACAAGAAATCCTCGGCAGGATCTACATCTGGTGTTGAATCCAGTACGACATCTGGCGCCGAAGTAGGCGTGACAGGACTGGGACTGACCGGTTGATCCTCTTCATTGGAGTCCACCTCAATGACTTCAGGCATGACCTTGCTGGTGGTCCCGCCAGTGATGATGTGTGTTGCAGCTTGAGGAGATGGGGGGAATATCACCGCCATCACCAGCATGCCCCTAGGAGGGATGCCACTAGACATCCTGACTAGTCTTGTCGCAGCAGCCCATGACAGTCGGAGAACTGTATGATATAGAGGGACATAAACGTTAGTTGGCATAGTCTACATATGACGACAAGGAAACCGGTAGAGGAAACTTACAGAGACTGACCTCCTGGTGCTGCTCTTGAGCCGATATTGACGGGACCCCGAGGCGAGGCCCTTCGTATACTATTGGAAGGTCTGGAGATTCCGGAGGAGCCACCTCGGGTGCTCTGGTCCCACCAGACGCGGAACTGGATGCAGCCATAGGTGAGAGTTCAGAAGGTCCCGCATCATCACTCGTTGAGGGGCGAGAACGAGGCCTACGAACAAGTTCCTACTACATGGCTCAAACATCGGTGAGAAGTCCATAGTGGCCCAAGAATGGACCATAAGAATTTTGGAATTCTACCTCGAGAGCCTCTGCGAAATCATCGGAATCTGATCCTTGATCTCTGACCTCGCCCTCCTCCAACGGGCTCCCTCCTCCAACTTCATCCTCCCGAGAGGAGTCCTCTGATTCTTCTGGCAGGGGGAAGCGCTCCCTCAGATCGGAAACCGATAACTATGGGGGGACCGTTCGATTCAGTAGTACCCTCACCTGGTCTGTCATTGGGATAGGGACACCACTGGAGTGAACGTAATCCTCCAGCTCATCCAGGTATTGCTCTGCCTCCGCCGGATACACCATGAAACCGGCCCGGACTGGGCCTATGCCCAGTAATTCCATCCCGAGGCTATTCAGGTGGGCCCATATCTCGGGTGGGCTGAGGAATTTTTGATTGACAACCCAAATGTCCCAGGCTTCCGGGAAGACGACATCATCTACCATGTTGATATGACGCAGCCGCTTCCCCGGAGCCTGAGTGGATATCCTACGAAATCCCCTCGGTGGCTACCCCTCTGGATGGCCTTGCTTTTCCAGAATCACCGGATCCGCCACTGCTGCCACACCCTCTGCCAGTGCGGGTCTCGCCACCATGGCAGCCCCGCTAACGCGAGAGGCCCTAGCTTCCCTTAAACCCCGACCTTGAGATAGAGGAGGCTCGCTGTCACCGACCCGAATAGTTGGCTGCTTCAGCATCTCCCCTAGGTAAGCAGCCTCCCAACTAATGGCATACACCCTCACCAATCCGAAAGCGGCAGTGGATGGAGGCAATGCAATTCACATCTTCCCAAATTCTTGTGTGAACATTAGCCACAACTGCCTCATCACACACGGGTGCTCCTCGTGATGCACCTCCCAGTAGACCTGCGGGGTCAGCCGTTGGAGGCACCGGAACTGCCTCGCAAACCGATGCGGGGTGTACGGTTCACAGAGTGGCTCACGATCTATTCGTGCCACCAGAACTTCACCTCGAAAGGCCAGGAGGTAAGCCCAATGTTCTTTCGTTCCCCGCCCGTCTTCAGTAAGTGTCCCCGTCGGCAATGGGAAGGGGTGGAAATTAAACTCATCCGCCCTCCACACCCGATTCAGCACCATCGGCGCGACTAGTTTGAACGGGAAGCTCCCGACCACATTCATGATGGAGGGGTGGAAATTTGATCCCGGCGGCAAAATAGGGCTTGGATACTCATAAATCCCCCTGATGTGCGCTGCGATCCACCCATACAGGAGGTCTAAGGGCCTGCATATCCTTGGCGGATTCTTGCCCTCGCTAATGTGCCACAACATTCTGTACAGTTTTGTGAGCATTGGAATCCCCTGATTGATCTGCTGCCCCATGGCCAACATGGATTCCATAATAAACGAGCTGGGCCGCACCCCCATTCCTGTATCCCTCACCGGTAGAATCCAACTGCAGATGAGAGCCGCGATGAACGCCGCCAGCCTGACTATCGACTATTGTTCAGTGCTGACACTGAAACCCCAAGTCTTCCATTGGCTGTCCTCCAAGACCCGCCAATACAAGTGCCCCTTACCCCGTTGGGCCACCCTCGGACAAGGTCGAGGCCTCAGAGGGAACTCTGGATTCCCTGAGAAATTCAGGAAGCACTTGAACCATCTCTTAAAGTGGACATCCCTTACTGCCTCCTTGTCCTCTCCAGGGATGAGTGCTATCAGCACTGACGC
The DNA here is from genome assembly GCA_963277665.1 of Viscum album. Lineage (NCBI taxonomy): Eukaryota > Viridiplantae > Streptophyta > Magnoliopsida > Santalales > Viscaceae > Viscum > Viscum album. Next base: position 655,283,100 of record OY728159.1, read on the forward strand.
CAGTCGCGGCATTTTCTCTGTATCCTCCCACGTGCTCATGATAGGGAGGAACTCATCATACATGGCCCCCAAGATCAGAACCCCAGAAATCTGGTGGACATCCCACAGGCTGATGCCCACCTCCCCGTGATGCAGGTGAAAGGTATTGGTCCTAGATGAACATATGCTTAGTAATTACGGAATCAGTTGTTTCAGTTGGTAAATGTGGAATTGGGAGGCCCATGCCGCCTCATATAACCCCACTCCCTCAGCTCAACCCCAAACTCCTCGCATGAGGCGCCTACCCAGTAGGCCCAGGCCCAGTCATGAGTAATGTCGCCGCCCTGGCGTAGGTCCCACTCATCGGACCATCCCTTATTCGAATCCTGCAAAGCCGCCTTCAGCATGGTACAGTAGAGAGGAGGGGACGTCTCCAGTTGTAGTGGCTTCCCGTCAATATCGTTCACATGGTTGTAGAGACATTCAGCGGTGACGGGTGTGAAGTCCTCCTGCGCATGACCATCGGCCGCCCTAAAACATTGGTGCTGACATGGTGTGCTCCTGAACCAGCAAGATGGTTCTTCCCTACTTGCCTCGGGGATGAAGACATCATCCCTCAATCCAAAGCAGTACAATGGTAGCTTCTTACACTTTAGATAATTATTCTGACACTTTGATAGTAGATCTGTCAAAGAAGCATGGTCCGAGTTGCTGCGGACCATCTCACCAATGCCTGGACAATTGGCCGTCTCATCCCGACGGGCAGCGTCTACAAGCACCCCCAATACAGCTTCTTGATGGACCATTTCAGTTCTGGCACTCGAATAGATTTTTTTTTCAGACCGGATCGTGAAGTTGGATCGCGAAGATGGATCGTGAAGGTCGGTCGCGAGACCATGCCGCGGAGTCTGGCCTAGGCCGGTAAATAGGAGTTCTCTTGGCGTGGTTGCGGATTCAGAGACCTGCGGTTCGCCGCGAATCTCGATTCGCGGAGAGAAGCTGCGGAGTACGCGGAGATTCGTGAAATTGAGAGCACAAAAAGACAAGGAAGGCGCGTGAAGACAAAAGAGGTCGACCCCCTATTTATAGGCGGCGACCCCAGAGCATCGCGGCGCACCTCACCCGCACGGAGCATCACGGCGCGTCCGGATCCGTGGCCCCAGTTAGCACCGCGGGCCCTTTTCGCGAAGTCGCATCGCGAACCGCCGAAAATTTTTGCGATTTTCCCTCAGACTTCGAACCTTCACCCTCCGTGGCTCCACGTCTGCGGGGGGGAATTTTCTGGTGCCAAAATATTGCACAAAAGGAAGGGAAGGAAAAGAAGGCCGACCAGCTGCCTCGCGAAGCACCGACGCGAAGCACCCCGAGCATCGCGGTCTCGCGAAGCTCCAGAGGCAGTAACTCTCCGCGAATTCATTTGACATTCGCGAGCCCGCCATGAAGCTCGGGAGGTGGTAACTCTCCACGAACGCATTTAACGTTCACGAGCCCGCCGCGAGGCTCTGGAGGCGGTAACTCTCCACGAACGCATTTGACGTTCGCGAGCCCGCCGCGAAGCTCGAGAGGCGGTAACTCTCCGTGAACGAGTTTGACATTCGCGAGCCTTCCGTGAAGCTCCAGAGGCGGTAACTCTCCGCGAACGACGCTGACGTTCGTGAGCGCTCTGTGAAGCACCAGAGGCGGTGCGCGAGTTCTGCTTCGCGGCGCCCCTTGACTATAAATACTGGGCTCCCCCTGAGTCCCAGGGATGGACAATCCGACCTTTTGGCTTCTCCTCTCCCGAATCGCGAAGCACTCTTTGCCCCAGGGAATCATGAGCTCCGTGAGGTACTTCTACTTCGCGTGATGCCTACGCTTTGACTCGTTTTGAGCCCCTCTTCTAAGAGGGATTCCCTTCGCGAAGATTAATGGAATTCGCAAAGGAGGGGGATTCCCAAGTAAACCTGGGCAGTCGCGGAGCGTTTATGCTTCGCGAAACACCCAACCTGTACTAGTGATCCCTATGCTAAGGCAGGATCGCTACACATCATGAAGCACACTACTTCGTAGCACCTTGCTTCGTGAGGAACCTCTTCTTCGTGAGGCAGTGCTCCGCGAATACTGTTCCACTTCACGAAGCACCTTCTACTCACACCTATGCCCTATGCTAAGGCTAAGGCACTCCGCTTCGCGAAGCACACTCCTTTTCTTGGAAATTCCGCTTCCCGTGTGACTCTCCAGGTATGCACGATGTGATTTCAAAGTCCCACGGACAATACTAATCGTATCGTTGCTTCTCCTAATGCTTTTTCTCATAGGCACGCTAACGGCTATTGCTTCTTCGCATAGCCACGCTAACGTGGAACCCTTGATGGTTCACTCTAGAACCCCCCTTGACCATGGCCTTACTGGTACCTTCCCTCCCACAAGGAGAAAAGGGTACCAGTTATGTAAGTCCTAGGGGTGTGGAGTGAACCCACCTCGTCCGAGCTGCAGGACGTTAAACTGCCAAGCACCACGTCCTCAACACATGACGTTAAACTGTGACCCGACCTCATGCCTCTCACGAAGGGTCCCCCCAGCTCGAACATTTTTTACGCCACTCGTCTCCACAGGAGTGTAATCACCCATCCACAAGGGTTGATATCCTCCTTATTGGAGTGGCGTATGTTCTTAGGAGAAGGGAAACCCTAGTTCTACAATGGATGGCTGCACCCCTGCATCTCCGTACATCCCCACTACCAAGGTCAGTGGAGGGCGTGATAGGGAACGAGGCACCTCCCATCATTGGTCCCAAATCCCTATTTCGCTGTGCTTTGTCACACTTCGAGCCTCCATCCTGGAGTAAGTCCCGACACCATGGGCCGCCTAACGCGTAAGCCCCTCTTCGCTTCACACGGACGCACCCTTCACGGCGTGATCGTCAGGTCCTTGCTGTCTCTTGTTTCTCACACCGAGCATGACTCACGTGGGCTTAGTGTTGGCATTGGCCATGACAATACCTCGTCCAGCAAGACGTTAAACTTCATGCCCTCGTCCAGCATGACGTTAAACTGCATGCCATTGTCCCGCATGACATTAAACTGCACACCCTTTTTGAACTACGAGGTCTTTGATCCATGTCATGGAATGGTATGTAGGAAGCCTCTGCGAGGTTCAAGCACGCCCGTCATTTCTTCACGTCGAGTTCTACTTTTGTCCAGCATGACGTTAAACTGTATTCGTCTAGCATGATGTTAAACTGCATTCCAGTCCGACGACAAGCCGTTGTGACAAATCCGAACTATGAGGACTTTGATCCATGCCAAGGAATGGTACGTAGGAAGACTCCACGAGGTTCAAGCCCACTTCCTGTCGTTTATTCACGTTAGGGTTCACTTTCGTCCAGCATGACGTTAAATTGTATTCCAGTCTGACGGCAAGCCGTTGTGACCCACCCGAACTACGAGGACTTTGATCCATGTCAAGGCATGGTACGTAGAAAGCCTTCACGAGGTTCAAGCCCACCACTAGTGGACCCCTGGGTCTACTTTCACGTCGGTTCACCGATTAAAACCTTTGAACTACGAGGTCTTTGATCCATGTCAAGGCATGGTACGTAGGAAGCCTACCCGAGGATCAAGCCCATCTCTCATTAGACCAAGGTCCACCTTCACGTCAGTTCGCTGATGAATTCCATCATCTGAACTATTAGGACATTGATCCATGTCATGGAATGGTACGTAGGAAGCCTCCTAGAGGTTCAAGCCCACCACCCGTCGGACCAAGGTCCACCTTCACGTCGGTTCGTCGACGAAGCCCCTTTGAACTACGAGGTCTTTGATCCATGTCACGGCATGGTATGTAAGAAGCCTCCACGAGGTCCAAGCCCACCACCACTAGGACCTTCCTGGTCCTCCCCATTCACGTGAGTTCACTGATGATGCCCATCGGACCAACGTCCACCCTCATGCCGGTTCACCGGCACCATCCCGAACTATACAAACATTGATTCCCTGCCACGAGGATACGTAGGAATCCCCTTCAAGGCTCAAGCCCAACTTCACCGTCGCCCTTGCGATGGTCCCTTGCCATTCCCCCCTCCGCTTCATTCATCCATCCATCATCCACACTGATTCTCGCCCAGACCGTAATATCCAGGTGAGACAATGCCAGTCCACTCCTCTTCACAGCCACCCATAGGCTGGTCCCGATATCGCCCCCCCCCCTCAAGGGAAATCCCTCAATCCAATCCATTCTATCTAATGCTCTGATCGGGCTGATCTGTCTCCGATGGACATTAAACTCACGGCATACCCTATGTTAAACACATGAAGCTGAGGAAAACCTCAGATATGTGTCTATGGCATATAATCCCCCACGCTCTATGTGGGATTCCTCGGGCTTCCATGCCCTCGAGAAGCCCTATGGCCAGAGATAATAGACAGACATGCTGGTTCCCCATCATCCAGACATGCTACTGATGCCTCAACATGACTACTCCCCCGACTGAAGGTTGCTGCCCTGACCAGACCCTTTGGAATGTCCCGACAAAAGCAGTGTAATTAACCGGCATCCATGGAAACATGGCACTGGGAAGAGTTTCACGAACAATGTATTAAATCTATGAGGGAGACCCAGACTAGGGGATGAGTTCTGAGGAGGAATCCACAAAAAGAAGAACAGACATCCCATCATCCTATTTCGATCAAGGAGCATACATCCCTGAATAAGGAGCGAATGCCGCCCGCCTTTGGAAAGCGGGAATGCGGGGCAACAGTGTAGTGCGTCCTCCTCCGCGGACAGATGGATGCGCGTTCCCCACTGAAAGCATCAGAAACAGTGTGTATAGACTATACATGGTTGCTTCCCAACATGGATAATTACAGATTTTCCATAACCCCAACTCGGCGTTTACTCCACCATAATACACTTTATTCACCACCCTATACATGGCGTGTGACCCACATAGGGTCCCCATATATGTACCTAGATATGCAACTGTACATGTGGTTTGGCCAAGAATAGTATATAGCTGCTTTCCATATACCTCACATGGGCTCTAGTTGTGTACCCTATATAACCACGGGAACCATCACTCCTCGCGTAACCACTAAATGGTTCATACCCTGGTATATGGAATATTTTCCAAATTATCATCTTCCTCGAATATGAATAACACATTGTGTGTGTTATATAAACCAAAAATATGTACATGGTATTACTGAATGGAAACCCCTCAAAACTGTAATGAACGAAACATTTATAAATGAAATTCCATTTTTAAAGGAGTAATTTCCTTATTAAGAAATGAAGTTATAGAAAACACATGCCTACTATGGCTATTTTGAATAGAAATGTGGTCTATAAAATTTAAAATAACTTTTTCCATCCACACCATTGATAATATAGTCACCGAATAGTGATAATATGATCAGTATATATAAATGGTTATGATAAAGTCCAATTGATACTAATGAAAGAAGAAATATATTTGACCAATAGGATTTTACCCTATAAAACCAATTTATTGGAGATTTTTAGTGAGATAGTACTACTAGGATTTTTCCTTGACCAAGACCAAGACAATATTAAATAACTAAATCATGAATGAACCATTTAAATTAAAAGTTCATTTTTATCATGATCAAGGCCCAAACAATATATGTCGAATCACCGTAAAAAAATCCCAACATTGCACACCTTAACATTAGGGAGTTCGCTAGTGTAATAAAATGTTATGGGTCTAGAACCTGATAGTATGAATTTTAATATGTTTATTTTTTTCTACCACAATAATTATTATATTTATACTTTGAATATTTTCATAAAATTATTAAATAACAAGTTTGATAAAATTACACTTAAATGCGATGAAAAACAAATTATATTTATAGGAAATACATAGTATCAATAAAGACACACTTTTTAATGAAATCAATAATGTTTAAAATAAATTATATTTTAATAAAATATTATAAGTAAATATTAATTTTCAAATAGTAATGATAATATAATTTTATTAAGTCAACTATAAATTTTATAAGAGTCAGAAAACTATTGTAATAAAAAAACTGTATTTTTCAATAAATGAGGATTCTTATTTTAAACTTGTAAATTAAAATATTTTTATAATTATTTTGATAAAATAATTATTATTTTTGAAATCTACAAATCAAAATTATCCATTAGTAATTTTCTGATAAATATACGATATAGATGATTTTTTGGGGGAAAATTAAATATAGTATATTTAAACATTATATATTATGACATCATAATGACCCCAAATTGGTGTAATATATTCCATAAAATTTATATGTGGCCAAATATATAATTTAAATTTAAAAAAATGTGTTTTTGATGTTATTTGATTAATTTTATAAAGCCTTAATGAATCCTCCAAAATATATATTATAGTTTGCATATTTTGAATCAATTGTTTATAAACATGAATCACTTCCACATCATCTAGGTTATTATTTTAATGATGTTGGATCATAAACATATAAAATAATTAAAACAAATCCAATTTCTAATAAACCAAGGGAAAATACATGTTGTGTATTGTGGTTTTGATTACATTATTTTATAGAGTCTATAACCTATGTTTATAAATTAATAAAGAACTCTCCTCTCGATCGCTATATAAAACCACCAAACCTCACATTTATCTACACTAAATACTAATAGAAATCTAAATTACTCTTCCATTCCCTATTTATATCCCTCCCAAGGCTCCCTCATTCTCTCAAGAAGATCCTCCCAAAATTTTAGAAGCACCCTCTCAAGGTTGGGGATCCTCAAATTCTCCTCCTTTTTCAAACTGCTTCTTTATGTAATGCCTTTTTTTTTCATTTTTTCATATTGTGTCATGTTCTTACACATACCTTTTACTATCCACATAATTTTAATATGATGATATACCATATTTCTTCTCATTAATACCTCCCAAGAATCATTATGTACCCCGGTTATATTGCAAAGTTTATCATGTGAGTTTTCAATGAAAACCTTTGTATTGTGAATACACATCTCCATTTTAACTCAAGGGTATTAAACTAGGTTAACCTATACATTATTTATTAGGTAATTACATATATATAACCCATAATCATTTATCATTAGATTAATGAGATGAAATATTTATTTGTATTGAATGATATATGTGGAATATATGAGAATGTACATATTATGATGGATGAGACCAGATAACACTCCAATATATGAGGTAATGTTTCGGTCTAATGAGATTTCATGTATAATATTTTTATGTAAATATAATCCATTATGGGACTTTGTACACAATATGCTGTTGTCTTGGTAGTTTGACATTACTTATATTTATGACCTGATTTATGTTGTTTCCATATAAAAAATTTGCCTTTATGTTATCATGTTATATCAAGCTTCATTATTAAAGATTATGATTCTCATCACTCTTATGAAACCTTGACAATAATCTTAAATCACAAGTACTAATTTATCTTATACTGTAATTTTTTATTCACTTATTGGGATTTATATATCACCCCCTTGAAAGGTGTTTCCTCAGCTTATCCCATGAATTTTTAGAAGAATGATAGAATTTTAGTAGAATGTTAATGATGTTTTAAATAATGTTGTTGTATCTATGTTTCATGTTAATGTACCATGTTTTAAATTTACAAACCACACCAGGCTCCATGATATTCTCAAATTATTGTTTCTACACCTTTATGAAAACATTCATGTAATAAGGTGTAATAAAATATGGGTTTTCAGAGTTGGTATTAGAGGAAAGCCACATTATTTTTGAGAGTAGGATTAGAATAATAAAGAAAAATAATTTCGGATAATACTAAACATAATAAAGCATACCAATGTTTTTGAAAATTATTGATTAAGTTGTTTCCAAGAAAATATATCCATGTATGGATACTACATATGGATATGGCTCTAGCATAGAGGTACCTAGGGGTAATAACCATGAAAAGGACACATGAAACATGACTTAATCATGACCTAGTTCATGATAATAAGCCTCACTGGCCATATAGTTTTTCAGTCTCAAAATATATGATTTGGTAAATTTAAGATCACTTTACGAACCATTATCAAGGGACCAAGGATGCCTATAAGATTTATGTTTGGAAAAAGATCATGGATAAATTATACTGAAACATAAACATTCATATTCCATATAATATGAATCATTTATGATTTATCTCTTCAATGTATATGATTTACCTATTATTTGTTTAATATTTTAAAATTAATCCTTCATAATTTTACTTTTATTCTAGTTAATTATTGTGAATATAAGGAACCTAGTTAACAACTAATGTGAATAACAATGTGATAACTACCCAAATGAAATGAAAAACACGTTGAGAGAAGGAGTTATGTGATTAGAGACAATAATTTCTCAATTGACACAAGTTTTAACTAGAACATGAATTCGGAGGAATGCCCAAATATATGTAATAATGGGAATGTTGAAATTGAGTCCATTATGTGGAAAATGCCTTAGACTTTTAATGTATATTTTGATCCCTTAATTGTTGAAAAATAGATCAAATCAATTGAGAATATTTTCTTCATACTTCAATTCCATGTGAATGAGAAGTTAGTATTGTGTATTTATCATATGAATGATAATATGATCAATGGTGTACATTGGTAAAAAAATATGATGATTGAAGTGGAGATTGATGTAATGAAGTGAATTGAATTTTGGTAAATGTTATTCAGAAAATATTTCCCTCAAACTAATTGACTAAAAATAGATAGAGACTTACTTACCTTAAGAAAAAGAATCAAGAGTCCATTAGGATGTATGGGGAATAATTAACAAGACATTCACAATATGCCTTAAGCTTGATCATTCACTAGTGGAAATACGGGTTTTCGCGTTGGCGTAATAACGTCGGTTTTTTAAAACCCGACTCGAATAGTATGTGCGGGGAATTAATGGCGTCAGTTCTGCAGAAAACTGACGCCAATAATATTAGTTAACATATTTTCCGCGTCGGTTTCCAAAAAAACCGACGCGGAAGTTTTTATTTTTATTTTCAGCGTCGGTTTTGAGGAAAACCGACGCCGAAAACCGACGGCGAAAAAACACATTCGGCGTCGGTTTTCCTAAAAACCGACGCGGAAGATAGTTTTTAAAAAAACATTCGGCGTCGGTTTTTCTAAAAACTGACGCCATAAATTAAAACTTCCGCGTCGGTTTTCCTAAAAACCGATGCCGAAATGTTTTTTTAAATTTTCGGCGTCGGTTTTCCTTAAAACCGACGCGAAAATTCTTATAAAATTATTCGGGGTCTGAAACCCTCATTTTGTTCTACCATCGAAATCGAGCTCCACTGTCCCGAAACCCTCGTTTTTTTCCATCGTCGAAATCAGGCTCCGCTGCGGCCCTTCGGACATCCGACTACCTTGGAAACTAATTTGCGATCTCGGCCGAAACCCTTATTTTGTTTGATCGTCGAAATCAAGCTCCGCGACTGCACTTCGGACTCCCGACGACCTTCGTACTTGATTTGCGATCTTGGACGGATATTTTTGAAGGTTTTTTTTTCATTTGCACGATTTCTGGTAAGCGTTCTTCCTCTTTCTCTATTGCTATCACACAATTTTTGCACTTGAAATGTATAAGTGGGTCAATACATGGAAATGGTTGAATATTATTTGGATGTGCCACTAGATTGGATAGTTTATAACAGAAAACTGGTTATTGACTATGGATTTGCACTATATACTGGTATTTGATTCCGATCTGAGTGCCTCCACGGATTTCCTCTAGATATATTTAAGAGATTCCATTTATTATCTATCTGTATGTTCTATTTTTTTATACTTCTTATTGGTCATTATCCCTTCAAGTTTATATCATATTATTTGTTTCATTTACATTCATTATATTCACTATTTGATCTAGTAATAAATTATATTTTTGGTTTTGTTTTTAAAATGAATTTTTATTGTGAAACCATTTTTGAAAAGAAAGGATGCATGTGTGATTTTTAAAAAAGGGAATTTGTGGAAATATCTATTTTGTTTTTTAGAATAATTAAAATCCTACTTTATATAAGTATTTTAACCTTTTTTAGACTTTTTTGGAAAGGAAATGCATTGAATAGGGTGTGATAACCTACTGAGCTATTTATGATCACATCATACTTGTTCCAAACAACATTGGTTGACCTAATATATTTTGTAGTTTATTATTTATAGTTAAATATTCCATTAGAGCATGTTGGCGTTGTGTTTGGTGGTGACAAAGAGGTCACATGGAGATCACGATTTCATGGTGTATCATAAACTGATGCCATGAGTCATATTACCAATGAACTCAAGCATGCGTCCCAATATAATTGAGGCTCCTAAGCATCATTATAGGTTTATAAACGTATAATGTGGAGACTATACCCACTATTCGGAGTAAAACCATATTATAAATAACCTTAGGAGATAAATAAACCAAATGAGCCAGTAAGAATGATACACTTATTTGGATGTCTTATATTTTACCATGTGACCCAACTGCAAAATGTCAATTTCGACCAAAATTTAAATATTGAGGAATTTTATCTTTGTATTTGACTCTTTCATTTATTATGTTCAAAAAAATAAGAAGTATTATATTAACATACTCTTCATCATGTTCAATAATATCCTCAGAATAATCAAAGAACCAATCATTAATTTATTTTATTTTAAACTACATCATTGATTGAAATGACATATCATTTTCTTTCTTGATCTTATTTTTTAAATTTTGATACTTTATAATTTTTTAGGAAATTAGAATGTCGTTAACACACATGTATATAATATGAAAATAAACTGTTTACTCTATTTGTAAACGTGTTTCATATCTGATGTATTTTATCTGATTATCAATAGTTTTTATGGAATATGTTTTTGTTTACAATTTATCTGATAGATATTTAAATGTTTCTATGTTTTAATATATTCATCAATTATATTGTGATATCAGGTATTAATGGATCATAATTGGATTTATCTACGATGAACTACTAGTGAATATGAAAGAGGAGTTGAATTTTTTTTGGAATTTGCTAAACGGCATAATCAAAATATTGATTTGATTTTCTGTCCATGTGTGAAGTGTGTAAATATGAGAAAGTTAAACTTCAGAGAAATCAAGGATCATCTCATTTGTTATGGTTTTAGCCTTAATTATACACGTTGGATCTTGTATGGTGAAAGAACTGAAAATTCAACATCCAATGTTGATGACGATATTCATAATGAGGCAGAGGATCGTATTGAAGAATTAATTCATGATTTAGGTGTTGAAACCATCGAAAAAACACCAACTGTTGAACGATTGTAAGGAGATTCTAAGAAACCATTATTCCCAGGTTGCAGTAAATATACAATGTTATCAGTAGTTTTGAGATTAGTTAACTTAGAAGCAAAAAATGGGTGGAGTGATAAAAGTTTCTCCAGTTTACTTGAGCTTTTAAAAGAGCTTCTTCCAAAAGGCAAAGGGCTTCTAGATTCCAATTATGAGGCGAAGAAAATATTATGCCCAATGGGATTGGGGTATAAAAAGATACATGCTTGCCCCAATGATTGTGTACTGTATAGGAAAGAAAATTAACATTTATCAAGTTTTCCTACATGTGGAACATCGCGCTATAAGATGGATGAGAAAGTCAACTCAGATTCATTTTTAGGTGATGTCATGTAACGTTATGAAAAATCAATTTTTTTACTTTCCAATGATATCATCCAATATTTTTTTCAAACAATTCTGATAATTCAATTCTGATTTATTTTTAGGTACCAAAATCAAAACTCCATCTAAGGCAATTTGGTACCTTCCAATTATTCCTCGTTTGAAGCGCTTATTTGCAAATTCAAATGATGCAAAAAGGTTAAGATGGAATTCAGATAAGCGCATTTCTGATGGTAACTTACGTCACCCTGCCGATTCACCACAGTGGAAGAGTTTTGATAAAAAATTTCATGATTTTGGATGTGAAGTTAGAAATCTCAGAATGGGATTGTGTACTGATGGAATGAATCCATATCGGAGCCTCAGTAGCCAACATAGTTCATGGCCTGTTTTGCTGGTACTTTACAACTTATCCCCATATCTATGTATGAAGAAAAAATATGTTATGATGAGCTTGATGATTTCTGGACCAAAACAACCGGGAAATGATCTTGATGTGTATCTTACACCATTGATTGAGGATTTAAAACTGCTATGGGAGAAAGGTGTTACAGTTTTTGATGCATACAAGAAAGAGTATTTTCTTTTGTGTGCTATGATAATGTTCACTATAAACGACTTTCCTGCAAATGGAAACTTATCTGGATATAGTGTTAAGGGACATAAAGCATGTCCAATTTGTGAAGAACAAACTTCATATTATCAATTGCAGAATGGAAGAAAGACAGTGTACATGGGACATCAAAGATTTTTGCGAATTGATCATCCGTATCGTAGATTGAGAAAAGCATTTAACGGTTTACAAGAATACAATCTCCCCCCTCAACCATTGTCATCTGAAGAATATTATGATAGAGTGAAAGATATTGATTCAACATTTGGAAAGAGAAAAAGTTCTGGTTTATAAAAACATATCTGGAAGAAGCAGTCTATTTTTTTCGAACTACCTTATTGGAGATTTTTAGAGATAAAACATAACATTGATGTTATGCATGTTGAGAAAAACATATGTGATAGTTTGATTGGAACTTTGTTAGACATAAAAGGAAATACAAAAGATGGATTACATGCTAGATTGGACTTGATATTAATGCGAATACGTTTGGAGTTAGCTCCCGCTGTGAAAGGAAACAGAACATATTTACCTCCGGCTTGTCACACATTAAGCAAGATTGAAAAGATGTATTTTTGTCAGTGTCTTCATGGTATTAAAGTACCCAGTGGTTTTTCTTCAAATGTGAATAATTTTGTGTCATTGAAGGATTGTAAATTAATAGGTATGAAATCACATTATTTCCATGTGTTAATGCAACAAATTCTACCAGTAGCAGTGCGTGGTATATTACCGAAAGATGTCAGGAAGACAATCATCAGGTTATGTAATTTCTTTAAATCCATTTGTAGAAAAGTCGTTGATCCAAATTTGTTAGATTTGTTGGAGAATGAAGCAACTCTTATTCTTTTTCAACTAGAAATGAATTTCCCACCCACATTTTTTGATATAATGGTTCATCTATTGGTTCATTTGGTGCGTGAGATAAGAATGTGTGGGCCTGTTTATTTAAGATGGATGTATCCTTTTGAAAGATATATGAAAATTTTGAAAGGATATGTTAAAAATCCTTATCGACCAGAGGCCTCTATTGTTCAAAAATATGTATCAGAAGATGTGATTGAGTTCTGTACTGATTATTTGAATGAGGTGGAGCATATTGGTCTCCCTGTATCTCGACATATGACAGTTGACAGAGAAGGTAGAGGGGTTCAAGGCTTAAAGGTAAAGTTCATTCCACGTGATGAAGTGATGCAAGCACATTTATACATTTTGAACAACACAGATGAGGTTCAACCATATATATCCTCACATATTGCTGAATTAAAGTTACGATATCAGAAAAGAAATGAAAAGTGGTTGGTGATTGAGCATAAGAAGACATTTGTTTCATGGTTTAAAGAGAAAGTCACCCCAGATATATCTGTATCAGAAACATTGAAGTGGTTATTAGGGGGACCATCTTTTAATGTGATCACTTGGTCTGGTTTTGATATCAATGGCTACACATTTTACACAAAAAACCAGGATGACAAGAGTACTGTTCAGAATAGTGGTGTGATGGTATTCGCTAAAGCAGTGCATTTTTCGAGTGCCAAAGATAAAAACCCAATTTCTGCATCAACATCATATTTTGGAGTTATTGAAGACATATGGGAAATTGATTATATTAAATTTCGAGTCACTATTTTTAAGTGCAATTGGGTTGATAGTAATAGTGGCCTGAAACATGATGAATATGGGTTTAAACTAGTTGATTTGAAAACATTTAATCACAATGAGGAACCATTTATCTTGGCGACACATGCAAAACAAGTATTTTATGTCATTGATCCGTCGAATGATCAGTGGTCAGTTTTTTTGCAAGGGAAAAGATATCATTTGGGTGATGATGATGATTCTGATGATGCTAGTGATTTACATGAGCCTTATTCATCTATTATGCAATTTTCAAATGATTACAATGAATATAAGACAGACATAGTGCATGCAGTACGTACCGATCATGATGAAGGGACGTGGGAAAACACTAAATTAGTCTCCTAATTTTTCTGGTAAATATTTATATTTTGTGTCTATTTTTAAAACTTACAAATGCATGCCTCTATTTTTACATATTTATTTTTCATTTCCTTGTTTCTAATTATTCAGTTTTCTAATGATATGCAGGTACCCAAAATTTCATTACACTTTCTAGTAGCAATGTCAAATACAGATAGAGAGGAGCAGTTACCGAGGTATATCTATTTTGACATATTATTAAATATTCAGTAATATACATATTTAATGAAATAAAACTGTTAATTTATAAAAAAAATTGCAGGACTACTGATGCGTCCTCGGCGGAGGAGACTTCTCCAGTTACTACTCAAAAATCAAGTTATCTAGTTGGTAAACGTGGTATTACACGTTTACCAAAACTATCACTCGCTCGTGATGATAACAAATCACACATCCGTTTTGATGATAATAATAATGCAGTTGGCCCAAATGAAGTTCAGTTTGTCAGTTATATAGCGATATAGAGCCGTTGCAGGATTAGTATTTTATATCCTGATTGGAAGTCAGTGGACAGGACGGCGAAGCAAATGCTTTGGGAGGCCGTGACGGTAAAATATATTTATTTATTTATTTTATCTCATTTTTTTAATATTATATAGTTTAAATGACATATTTAATTTTTTTCAATTACAGATGACATTCAATTTTGAGGAAACCAAAGAAATTAGGAAAAGACATCTCTCTTTAGCGGCGGTTCGATGGAGAGATTTTAAAAACAAACTGACAAAAGATTATGTTTTTGGAAAGAGAAGGTTTGAAAGCCCATGTCTTAAGTATCCATATATAGATGAAGAAACATGGAAGCGATTTGTTGACAGTCGTCAGGAAGAGAAATTTCAGGTATTGTAATTGTTTTATATTTTAAAATTTATGCTATATTTTCCTTATTACTTATGTGTTTATTTTTATGTAACAGGCCTCCAGAAGATCTCATCAGGAGATCCAGTTGAAAAACATATACCCTCAAACTTTATCACGTGGAGGATACTCGTATTTGGAGCAGAAAATTATTGAAGAAAAATTTGAAGCATTAAGTGCTCGATCAAGTAGTGGTTCAGAAGAGGTCCAATATGGTCCTCCATCTCCTCCCACTCGCCATGAGAAATGGAAACGAGCAAGAAGAAGAAAAAATGAACAATATCTTACAGACGAAGCTCATCAATTGGCTGATAGAATTGTAAGTAAATATTAATTATTTGTTAACAATTTTCCTTTTTTATAATTTATAAACACTAATATAAATTTTTTATTTTTCATTTCAGGATGAACTTCAGGAGAAAGAGACACAGGGCTCTTTTATCCCCGAGGGTAGGATGGATATCCTAGCCACTGCTTTGGGAAAGGCTGAACACCCCGGCCGTGTTAGAGGATATCAGGAGGGTGTTAGTATTCAGAAGGTTTTTGGTAAGAGTAAGCAACCAAGAGACCCGGAAATCGAATCCTTAAAAGAAGAGCTGCAGGATATGAAACGGTCTATGGGTGATCAAATTCAAGCAGTAGTACAGAAGGCTTTATTATAACACATGGCAAGACAGTCACAGTCTGCTCATCCTTCCGAGGTATATTATTTACAGTTAACAATTTTTCTTTTCTATAAATTATAAACACTGATATAACTTTTTCATTTTTCAACATTCTCAGCCTACTCACTCAGACTATCCTGCCTCATATGCTTACCCAACACCGTCTGGGCAGCCTTCCGAGGTATATTATTTAATGTCATCAATTTTTCTATTTTATAAATTATAAACACTGATATAAATTTTTCATTTTTCAACATTCTCAGCCAACTCACCCGGACTACCCTGCCCCATCTACTTACCCTGCCCCGTCTATGCAACCATTTGAGGTATATTATTTTATTTAATTTTTAATCAATTTTTCTATGTTATAAATTTTAAACACTAATATACCCATTTCATTTTTCTGACTTCTCAGCCTGCTCACCCTGACTACCCTGCCCCAGCTGCTAACATTGAGCCTCCACCTCCTCCATCGGATCGAACCTTATATTGTGAGTTGTTTGCGGGAGATCCTCATGTACATATTGTTGCGTTAGGACAAGTGTATTTTTTGGGGGACTCGGTACATCATCAGCCTATGCAGATGGGTCAGGTTAGAGTATCAGTACTTGTTATTATAGATCCTACTGCTCTACTTCCATTTCCTACTGCGGAGATCACCTGTGTTGGGTAATGTATGGGCCATTTTTTACTTTCGCCAACTGCACTTCTTCGTTATATTTCAAATGAGCTATGAGTTTTTTTAAATAGTAATTAGAAATTATTCCAAATTACATATAATGTTTTCTGACATTTAACTTATATAGGAATATCTGAAAGCAAAAGAAACTGTACAAATGCAGCAAAATGTTCAGAAACAGTCGGCTGTAGATACTTCTGATATTTCTTCTGGGTTGAAAAGATTATCTCAGTGCTCTTCTTCCTTGAATTTTATCTATGAGTTTCGGATGACGTCCTATATATGTGGAAGAAATTATAAATTGAGAATATTGAAAGAAGATATCATGAATTTAGTTAATTTTGAAGAGATCGGGCTGAATATGGTGCAGTTGTTTTCCATGTAAGTAAATTGACGTTTGAATTGCTATTTCTTTAATAAAATATTGTTATGTTATTGAATAACTATATTTTCTTTTTAAATTAGGTATCTATACAGGATTATTTTACAAAATGAAACTACAAGCATTTACAGCTTTATAGATCCAGAGTACATTTCCTTGGAAGTCAAACATGTGAAAAATGAAGAAAGAGTTCAATATATATCCGAGAGATTATCACAAACAGAGATTCAGTGCTGGTTTTTTCCATTTCTTGATAAGTATGAATATCAACATAATTTTGAACTCATTATCATTATAATGTCATTAATTGTGAACTTTTTGTATTATAGGGGGCATTGGATGTTAGGTGTATTTTGCCCAAATGAATGCACCTTATATTGGTTTTGCTCTTTATTAGGAAAAGTGCGTAAACCGTTTTCCAATTTATTAAACAGGTAAATTGTTTTTTTATTTTTAGAAGTTTGTTATGTTTAATTTTAATTGTTTACACAAGTTTTATTAGTTCTTATATAAAAAAATGAAGTTCATGGAAACATTTTACAAAGGAAAAGAAACCAATGAAAATCAAATATGTGGAAGTACAGGTAATTAGTTTTTATATTTTTGTTATATATTGGGTTTCATTATTAGTTAAATGTATTATAACTGCAGTGTCATCATCAAAATGGACATGTTGAATGTGGTTATTATATTCTACGATTTATGTACGAGATAATTACAACTGGGGAAACTACTGATTTTCATAAGGTTAGTTGTATTAATTTTTTTATATATTTTAATCCACTTTCTTCTATTTATTAATTTCATATCATTCAATATTATTGTAGGTATTCAATGATTCACAGTCATATTCTCAATCTGATATGATCCATATTCAATCTACTTTTGAGGACTATTTGTTAAGTATGATTAAGATTTGAGGTATGTATATACTAATATTTATAAATAATAATATATATGGGTTTAAAAAACTAACTCTTATGATATATTAGGTGTTTGAACCTACTAATAATCAAATGAATGCTTCAACAATAACAAACAATGAGCATGTCATATATTTCAGGTACGTGTATTTTAATTCTGCTTTACTGAGTTTTCTCAAGTGCCTCTGCAAAAAACTGTTTTATTGAATCTACTAATAATAAAATGAATCCTTCAACAATAACCAACAATAAGAATGTCGTATATTTCAGGTACGTGTATTTTAATTCAGAATTAGTTATTATATTTGTTTTCATTGTTATTTCTTAAAATCATTTGTCTGTACAGTGACAGATCTGGAGGGTGGTACTTGGATCATGAACATAGAGATTCGTATAGCGAAATAACATTCACAAACACTAAAAATTGTCTCCCTTGCATGCACATCAATATCTTCTAGGCCTTTTTATTTTTTATGCAAATAAATATCGTAAAATGATTGCCGAGAAGCATATCACATAATACCTGAAACAGTGCTTAGTGGGTTTGCACAAAGATAAAATAGAAGGCGTCAATTTTTAAGGTATGTTTCTTTATGTCTCTTCAATCTGCATTTGATTTCAATTTTCTAACCTATTTTTTGCACTCAAACTTATTTCTCTGTTATTCCGTAACTTAAACAAATAACAACAGTGAATGGGTAATGCACGTCTATACAGAGAAAATATAAAAACCTGAGGTTGGGGGTGGTGGGGATCCTATGGTGAAAAGAAACCCCCAACATCTTCAGTGGGGGAGGTGAGGAAGAGGTTGCATCGGCTGAGTGTTCCTGGAATTTTGATCAGGAGTCTTAACATTTCATTTTGGTAATTTACTTTGTGAAAAAATGAATGATTCAAATAAATTACACATTTTCATTTAATGTTTATTCATTGCACTAATATCTTGGATTGATTTTTTCACGCACATCTCCTTAGTTTCATTACTGTTTTGACAGGATTGGTGCTATCTATGGGAGGAAACTTACAATGATTGATACTGAGTATGGTTAGATTAAGAAAATGCACCATGTAGGTACGTGTATTTTAATTCTGCTTTACTTTGAGTTTTCTCAAGTACTTCTGTTAAAGATGCTTAATTGTTTTTGTATACTTCGTTTTTTTTCAGGGTTCCGATTTTTTTGGAGGAGAAAATATATGTATTTTATTTAAAAAAAAAATTATTTACAGCGTCGGTTATTTTAAAAACCGACACCGAATAGTTTAAAAAAAATTTATTTATGGCATCGGTTTTTTTAAAAACCGACGCCGAAAGTTTGCTATGGAGTCGGTTTTTTAAAAAACCGATGCCGAAAATCCTGTGTAAATTAGTTTCGGCGTCGGTTTTTAGAAAAACCGACGCGGAAAACCGATATTTCGGCATCAGTTTTATATAAAACCGACGCTGAAAACCTAGTCGACTCTATTTTCCACGTCGGGTTTTTAATGAACCGACGCGGAAAATAATGTCTAAATGTAGCTTCAGCGTCGGTTTTTTATAAAACTGACGCTGAAGCTCATAAGCGAATTATTTTTCGCGTCGGTTTCTATGAACTGACGCGAAAATTGTATTTTTAACGTCGCCTATAAAGATGTCGGTTTATAACCGACGTTAAAAATTAAAAAAAACCAATGCTAAAAAGTGTTTTTGCACTAGTGATTATCCATGAAAGTAATGTTTACCAATTCTTTAGTGGGATGTAGTCAAGTATATGAAAATCCTTGTAAATTCAAGACTTCAAAATCCATTAGGAAATTTTCTTATTTTCCATAAAAGTCAATTTGGAGATCGTTGAATCTGAATGTTATCATGGGGGTAAAGAAAAAGAAAATGAAATTTCATTCTCAGGGTGTGAGATATATAATGGTGGAAAGAAAGACCATCATCCCACTTTTAAATGTGTTGGATGAAGAATAACAAAAGTTACCTAAAGGGTTTAGTAAATGATTTTTTTACAAGAAGAAAGAGAACCTAGTTAGTAATAAATGATGGGAGAAACCCACTAATGTGATAGAAGAAATGAGTGATCTATTCTACACTCGACCAGAATTACATTGTATCAATTTGAAGGAACATGGGAATTATGCACTCCAATACCCTAATATAATGTTTTTTGGATACAACCAATGCCGATAACTTCTAAGAAATTAAGGGTGAGCATATTCCATCACAACTATTGAGGGGGATCCTGAAAAAATTGTAGTGATATGAACAATAGTTATTCATTCAAGGATATCGTATGTAATTTTTTGACTATAGTTATATAAATTATATTATATCACACATTTTTAGTAGAACTATCAAACACAACTTAAAATAATGAAATTATATCTATCAGTGAGAATACAAATGGTAGAAATATTGCATCCTAAGTATATAATTCCCCACTTGTCAAAATGTTTGGGTTGAACTTCCTACTAAAACTTTTGATACCCCATTTATTGGATTTTTGATGAAATTCTTGATACAGATTGTCTTTACTTATGTAGAACCGACATAAAAATCCAAGATAATGAAATCACCCATCATGTTTTGAATCATCCTGTGATTCTATACAATTGGAAGGATGAGGATAAATCTCCTTTAGTATCTCTATCTCATAAATGGGTATCATTTCCATATAAGAAAAAATATATAGATTAAATGATTTTGGATAAAGAAAAAATAATCATTGATGACTTTTCTATTGTAAGGGAATTTGCTGATGTGTTTCTCAAAAAATTATATGGTCCTCCTTTTTTCTGATTGGTTGTATTTTAAATTGATCTTACACCTAGATCTTTAACAATGTCCAATATTCCCTATAGAATGTATTTTATTGAACTAGAAAAGCTGAAGAAGGAACGATAACAGAATATAGAAAAAAGGTTCATATACCCAAGTGCTTCATTGTGGGGTGCACCAGACCTCTTTTTCAAGAATAAAAAATGAGTAAAAATTCCACATCATTAATTATTGTGAGCTCAAAATGATCATGATAAATAAAAAACATCCTCTTCCATAGAATGTTAACTTGTTCAACCTACAATGTGTAGCCTAGAATTTATCTACGAAAGATCTCTAGTTAGCATACTATCAAGTAAAGGTGAAGAATGATAGTTTCCACAAAACTAATTTTTGTACAATGTACAAACTTTATGAGTTTATATTGATTCCATTTTGAATCACAAATGCTCCATAAATATTCATGGACTTGATTAATAGAGTATTTAGATATTAACTTTTCAAATTTCTGGTTCTATTTATAAATTATATTCTCATATACTACAAAATAATTTTGGAATATGAGGAGAATTTGAACACTATACTAAGGACCTCATGTAAAGAAAAAATAGGTGAGGATAATAGTAAATAAGAATTCTGTTTAGAGATACAATCATTCATGGGAATTTTATCCCACAAAATGGGATATTTTTGGACCCTTTAAATATATAGGCAATTGATGGATGACCTAGATAAACCTCTATAATGGATAAAAATAGGTTTTTTAGATTATCTAGGGACTATGGTTAATTTTTGAGAAATTTATAACAATTTTCTATCCCATTAACCAACCTAACTCTGAAGGGGGTAAAGTTCTTTTGGAATATATAATGTGAGGTACGTTTTTAAGATATGAAGAAAAGGATTTTCTCTATAACCATATTCACATTACCCACTAATGGGGATGTATTTGTGATATAAAATGATTTATAAAATAAGGTATTTGTTTTTGTTCTCATGAAAGATGAAAAATTGATAGCATACGCCTCTAACCAACTAATGATACATGAGTATTAATTCCCAAAACATGATCTATAATTGGATGTGGTGAAAAAACTGATAGATTCTTTAAGTAGGAAGGACCCTGCAACCTTATCCGTGATGAGGATTGTAAGGGTTCAATCATCTTGGAAATTAAAAGGATGAATATGGGAATAATAAAAGGACCATCATCCTACCTTAATGAAATAACTATTAAACTATACATTCTTGAGAGGATCAAGAGGATTATAATGATGATGAGGTTCTATTGAATATGGTAGTAAATATAATATATTTCAACTTTACTAAAGATAGATGTATAAATATTAGAACAAAAAATATTTCCCATCAAAATCGTAACTGAAGAGGGAACTTCTTGATGATGCACATAGCTCGTATTTCACTTTTAAGACAAGAAAAACAAAGATGTTTACCGATTTGAAGAAAAAATTAAAATGGGATAACATAAAGAGAGATATAGTGAAATTAGTATCTCGATGCTTGGTATGCAAGAAAGTCAAGATTAAATGATATAATTATAAATTTATGATGCATCTATTTCCTATACCATCATGGAAATGGGAAATCCTAACCCTGGATTTCATCATAATACTCCACATGACATCTATAGGAAATAACTCCATCTTTATGGAAGTCAATAGCCTTACAATGTTAGTAATTTTCACTACTATTTGAGATGTTTTGTCTCCGGGAAAAATCACAAAGAAATACATAATGGATGTAGTAAGAATACATGGAGTACCAATATCTCTTATATATGATTTAGATATGAGGTTTACCTTGAGGTTTTGGATAATCCTTCAGAAAGATTTGAATAAAAAACTAATATTAAACATTTTTTATCACACTCAAAAGGATGGTTAGTATGAAAGGACCATTAAAACTTTGAAAGATACAATGATATCACATTTATTTTATTTACAAGGATGTTGGTATAAAAAAAATTTCATAGTGGTGTTCTCATATACAAATAGGTTTCATTATATAATTCAAGTGTAAACTTATGAAACTCTTCATGGTAAGAGGTGTTGGCCTCCAACATGATGGGATGAAGTTGCATATTGGAAGCTGATTGGACTGGATCTTACCCAAGAGATAACAAATAGGGTTAAATCCCTTAAAGGGCATAAAAATCCACAAAAAAATATGATATAAAAGTATGAATATAATAATCAATGAAAAATAATGTTTAAGGTCAAGATAACGAGTTCATTTCTATATCACCATGGAATAATTTCATGTGGTTTGGGAATAAAGGAAATCCCCATCATAGATATATATTACACTTTGGGATCCTCATTCGCATCAGAGTGTTGACTAGATTTCCCACCTGACCTATCTCATGTACATGATGTGTTCTATGTATCCCACTTGAGGAAGTATATACCATAATCATTTCATGTAATTAATGTGGAGGTGGAGGTGTTGGAAAATTATCTTTAATGTAAGGAGTATCTAGTAAAGATATTAGATCCTAGAGACAAGGTTCTATGAAAGAATAATACTCACCTAGTCAATTAATTGTGGTGGAACAACAAGTTTGAAGAACCAACGTAGGAATTGAAAGAGGTGATGAAAGAGAAATACCCTCATTTTTTTGTTGTATGAAATAAAACTTTTGAGGGAAAAATATCTTAATGGGGAATAATATAATGTATTTAACTCTCATAAATTAAATTTCCTTTTTAAATTAGTAAATTTCTTTTTAAGAAATGATGTTATAGAAAAAAATGCACTACTTTGGATATTTTGAGATGATATATGATCTATGAAATATAAAATATCATTATGAGTCATAATTGTTGATAATATAGATGTTTAATAAAGATCATACGACTAGTATATATAATGGGTTATGATAAAGTGAAATTGACATAGAAGGAAGAAGTAATGTACTTGACCAGTAAGATCATACCATCTGAAGCCCATTTATTAGCATTTTCTAGGGAGATAACATCACTAGGAATTTCCCATGACTAAGACAATACATGATAAAATAGATAAAGCATGAATAATTCCATTTCTGGGAGAGGTTCAAACTCACCATGTTCATTACACAAACCATGTATATCGAACCACCCCAAGAAAATCTGAACATCGCACAACTTACACATATATCACTTAGTGGTGTAATAAAGGGTTATGTATTTAGATGATAATATTTTTAATTTTATTATTTTTTCTAATAAAATCATGATTATATTTATCTTTTAACTTTTACTTTAAAATGATTAAATTATAAGTTTGATGAAATTGGATTTTAATGCGATGAAACACAAATTGAATTTATGGGAAATATATAGTTTGAATCAAGAAACTCTTTTAAATAAATTCAAGTATTTTAAAAAAAATATATTTTAGTTAAATATTAATATTAAATAATAATTATTGAATATAAATGATATATAATTTTATTAAGCTAAATATACTTTTTATAAGGGTCATGGAACTGTTTTTGTGAGAAAACAATATTATTAAAGAAATGGGGATTTTCAATTTAAATTTATAAATTATCATATTTAGATAATTATTTTTATAAAATAAATATTATTTTTGAAATTATCATATCGAAATTATACAATAGAATTTTTTTCACAATTTTCTAAGATAATTGGTTTTTTGAGTAAAAATTAAATATAGTGTAATTACACATTATGTACTATTACATCATAATAATCCAAAATTGATGTAATATATGTCATAAAATGTATCAATGACCAAATAAATATTTCCACATTAATATAACATCTTTTTCTAGTTATTTGATTAATTTAATAAATCTTTGATGTATCCTCCAAAATCCATATTATATTTTAAGGTTTCAAAATCAGTTCCTTGTAAACATGACTCAATTAGACATCATCAATGGTATTATTTTAATTATATAGGTTATCAAAAATGTAAAATAATTATAAACACTACAATTTGGTATTGAAAATGGGAAAAAATCATGGGAGGGTTTGTGGTTTTGATTACATTATCATATAGAGTCAAAAACATATGTTTGGAAATTAATAAAGAACTGTTATATATTTTTCTACATAAAACCACCAAAAATACAATTTAACTTCACTAAAAAACTATTAAATCACTAAATTACTCAAATATTACCTCTATAGATAACTCCCAAAGTTCCCCAAGCTCTTAGGAACCTCATCACAAGATTTTAGAAGCACCATCTCAAGATAAGGGGTCCTCTTCTTCTCCACTTTGTTCAAGAACCTAATTTATGTTATGCCTCTTATTATTTATTTGTTAATGTTTGGAAATGTAATAACACATCCATAATAATTATCTTCTGATTTATAAGTGATTATAGAATCTTTTACCCCTCATTCATTCGAGTCATGAATCATTATGTAATCCTGTTATGCACTCACATTTATCCTATGAAATTTCTATACCAGACATTTATATTGTGGTCACCCATCACCATTTCCACTCAATAGTAATAAAATAGTTGTACCTATCCTATATTTATTAGGTCAATTATAGGTATTTAATCCACACTTCTTTATCACTAGAATAAATGTGATGAATTATGTCCTTATTTTTAATAATCTATATAGGACACAAGAGCATTTACATATTATGATGGGTGGGGAAAGATAATATTCCAATGCGTTGGGTATTTTTTAGTCCCATGAGACATAAAATTTGGGATTATTGAGTAAACATAATCCATTGTGGGGAAAAATCCACCATATTATGTGGTCTCTTCAGTTATCCTTGTTTTATGTTTATAACATGACTTGTGTTGTTGCCACATTCTCATGATTCTCTTATTCTATCATGTATATCATACTTCATTTTTCAAGATTATTATTTTTACCCCTATAATGATACCTCAATATTCTTCTTTCATAACATTTACTAATTTAACTTATTTAATTCTTTGTTTATTCCCTTATTGGGATTTTAGCTCACCTATTCCTTATGTACATTCCTAGGTTATCCTATAAATTTTCAAAAGAATAATGCAATATTAGGAGCATGTTAAGGATGATTTAAATAATTTTGTTGTATTAATGTTTGAATTTTATGTTGTATGTACATAATTTAAAAAAATAAAATAGTATCCAAGATCTTCCAGGACCATCTTATTTGTATCATTATGTAATAATTTTTGAAATAAAGTGTAATAAAACATGGGTTGTCCAAAAATGGTTCAAAACACCTAATTTATCTCCATAGAAATAGATCAACCTCAAAGGGGCCCCCATAAATCAATATAAGTATTTAAAACTAAAAAACTATTTTATAGGTATTTATGGTGAAAATATAAAAATAGTTCTACCTTTAGGTGGAAACCATCAAATCATCACACTAGATCTGTGCCCCACACCCATTGAGATTTGATCTACCTCTAGAAGAGCTCATTGGACATTTCCTCCTCCTCAATATTCCACTTATCTCTCTCTCTCTCTTATCCTAAGAACCCAAATTTGATATCCTTTTAGTTTTTACACGAGAATCCAAAGGTATAAGAGATAAGAGAATTGAAAAAAAAGAAGGAAAAAATAAAATGAAAAAAAAGAAGATAAAATAAAAAGGAAATGAAAAATAATATGGTCCTAAACCCAACAATGGTTTATAACACAAGAGTATGACTTTCGTAAGAAAAAATCCCCTACATTATAATTTACCATGAAATGAAATATCAATCCAATGGTTAATTTAAACAGTATCACCAAACAAACATATGTGAATAAATTAATATTTAATTAATGATATATTAAATATTATAATTTTTCTTGAATAACTCAAATTTGAAAAAAAATTCTATCCTAGGATAAAAAACCTATATTAGGACTAGCATAGTGGTTGGAAAATAATCTGAGATTATTTTTTAGGATAACTTATAATTTCCCTTGGACAATCATAGGAATAATAAGGTTAAAATTTACCCAGATTTTTATAACCCTTGATGATGTGAGTCATCACAAACTCCACACTAAAAATTCTTTTCACCAACAAGAATCCTTGATGGATAACCAGAATCAATGAAATCCCCAAATAACTATCACATCCAACACCATCTCTACGATCCATTGATTAATCTTACAACTCCCAAAATAGTCTCCGAGCATGAGACAAATTCAACATTGACTAAAAAGATGCTCATCACTGCAGAAGTATCCTTATCGCCACTCCACTACCCAAATAGAAAAATACATTGACCATGGTATGTATATCATTGAACATAATTGAAAAACGTGGAAAAACTTATGAAATCTAAGTTCCATCTTAAAAATATGAATTCTTTTTGGTAAAAAACCACTTAAACAAGGATCATGACCTCTAACATCCTATAGTGAACCCCCCAACACAAGAAATTTCTTAAACTATTCCCCAACAAACACGAAGACCCATGAACACATTAGACAAGTCCTAAAAAAACTATGATAACACATCTAAAATAACTTTCCATGCTTCTCAAAATGTTTATATCCAATAAGCCTGATCACCCTCATTACACCTCTACAAAAAAACAAGGTATCTATCTTATGGAAAGATCTACCAAAATATAATCCTACAATAATGGCTTGTTCCAAAGCCACAAGTATCCAACCAGGCTTCCACTACACTACCCAAAACACAACAAAAAATGTGAATGTACCTAAAACCTACCAAACCCACCCTCCCAAGCTAGCCACGATACAAGCAGTACTCACAACACTCTAATTCTAAAATGACAAGAATCCTCATTCATTACCACATGATGATGATAAAAGACCACATTGGACCCACTGATGCAGTACATCTAATCCCACCCAATCCCCTTGGTGATTGCAGGAAAACTAGCCCCACGACATTACCTGATAGACAAAAAAAAAACAAAAACAACTCGCTCTTAAGGACCACAAACATGGGACATTAGGGAACCACCAATTTATAGAAACTAGAGACTAATACAAGGATATCCAAGGCATCATTTCCCTTGTTGAACCAATAATAAGGAACTAAAATCTTACACCGAACCACATGGTTTTCCATGCATCCCATGAAAAAGGGGAATGCATCTTCTTCACAGGTGAGTTTCACATCACATGATATTCATTAATATTCATCAGAAGAAAATATATACATGTGGTTTAGTTTAGTAAAATTCTACCATGTAATTATATGAGAAAATAGTATATAAGAATATGTTGACGCTTTAAACAACTAAATCTCCATCTTCAGTTAAGCACCATAGACATGCATTTGTCATGTGAATAATCTGTCTCTAGAATGATGCATGAACATCATTATCATGGCCATGGGTGGAGAGCCAAAAACTAGAATAAACCATAAATCCAAAAACCTAAGTGAATAATTCTATGTGAATAATGCTATGTGAAATCTCACAACTGTACGAAAAAAAATCCATGAATGACAACCCCATGCACTAGAAACATGGAGTTCCTATTAGTAATGGTGTCCATGGGACACCAATATAATATTGATAAAATGTTATAAAACATTACAAGAACACCTATCAAACAAATCCCCAATTCAGAAAAATATACACCTATGATACCATTTTACAACAAATCTATCTGTGTTGACCTGACATGTCACCCGATCTAGCTCTCTATAAGGCCTCAAGTGCTCTTCTTAAATTCTAGAGGATTTCAACGAGTAGTGATGGTCTAACAGGTATAGTCGGTAGACTATACCCTCTGATTAGAGAATAATAACAGAAAAAATAACCAAACTCATATATGTGGATGAACATCATAGTTGGCATAATAAATAACCAAAATAGATGAATTATATAATAAATTAAAATTTTAATATAGTCACATAAACTCTCTCAAGTATGATAATCATTTAAAAAATGATCACCCACTATGAAAACTATATATATAAAATAAAAAATTTGAAAATACATACAACAGGCTTTACTACCAACATCGATCCAAACCCCATACCTAGTGTCCATGATGCTCGAGCTACACCACCCAGATCCAGAGACTCCACATGAGTGGATTCACTTGATCAATGTACACGAAGACAAGAACTTATCCATTTTATAACATGTTCTACAACTAGAAAGTATACATCCGGTTTACATGCACACCAAGGTGCACATACATGGTGTAAGAAATAGATTTAAGAAGCCACCACCAATGAAAAGCCTACACTATGATGTCATAAAAAGAACATGAATTGATGATATGACCAAAATATCCATAGATAACATGAAAATTAATAAATATAAACAATTGTATAAAATGAAGGGGTAAAAAAAAGAAAATAGGCAACTATATGTTCTAGTCTAACACTTGAGGTAAATATACCTCCACTCTGGCCCCCACAAGAAGATTTATAACTTGTATTTCACCCAACCACATGAAAACTAGTACATCAGAAAAATATTTATAGGATCTCGTTGACATATAAACACAAAAAGAATGAATTTCATACCACATCGAGTTACCGTAGGCATCCACATGACGAATCATATATACCAGGATCTAGGACTCTAATAACACTGTCTAAAATAGTAAAACAAACATATAGTTTGACACAAATAGAGAACAAGTCATCCACATAGGTCTTTCAGCATGAATTGGGAACTGAATATAGTTCCTAAAATGGTAGGTTCCATACATAAAATCTACATAAAAATAACAAAAACATGAAGAGCATGACAATATCCATGGAACACAAAACCCCCTATGTGTACCCCTCAACACCTAACGATCCTGAATCCACTCTCTTTAGGGGGTTACACTAAAGTAGATGTGGGTTAAAATCTTCCCGATCACCACCTAGATCCCTAATACCATAAAATAGCAGACAAATATAGGTAGATAGAACAACATCACAACTCAAGGACAATGCCTAATCAAAGATATCCTAATGGTATCCTCTATAAATCAAATTACTGGGGTGAAACTCCTTAAAACACCATGATCCATGGAAAACTGAATGAGGAATAATCCAACCTCAAACCCACAATCCAAAAAGTTGAAGTAGAAGTTATGATCCACTCTCATCCAACAAATCATGGGGACTCTCACAATACTTTGGTTCTCAACACCCAAAAAATCATCCACCATAGGCTCTCAACAACCTAGGTATAAAACCAAAATTAGGATTCCATGGTCCATGAGGTCAAAACATAAAGATATGTCTTACCAGGGACACCCATGATACACCCAAGCTCTTGGGGAACAACCAAAGAAACATCCTTAAGTATCCTAAAGGCCATAGAAAAAGTTGGATACCTTACAATTCTTACCACTAGATCATCCAAAATTATTAGAAATAAACAATGTAGAAACTACCCTATGACCCTCAATGAACTCTATCCAAAACTTGATCAACAAAAAACCTAAAATGGAAATTCAAAAGGCAATAACACCTATAAAGTCATTCAAAATTGTCTTTGTAACCACCTGAAAACTGGATCCAACATGAGATCTTCAACAGAAGACAGACCTTGGTGTAAATCCCACAAAAGAAAGTCTTAGTCTGACTCCCCAGAAAACATCCCATCCATGAGTAACAAATCATACACAAGGGTATCTAAACAAATCCATGCCACTCAGGCATCCTCAATAGTAGACTATAGAACCCAATAATCAATCAATCATTAACCACCCCACTAAGGAATTATCAATATCCCATTAGAATAATCTCATAAAATTAACAAAACCTATCCATAACTTACATCCCATATCATGAATCAATTCCAAGTTCTCTAATATCTCTGGTGTCCTCAAATATAAGAGTTATTCTCAACTACTCTAACCTCAAGAAACTAGTCTATTCATACATG
This sequence comes from Viscum album, assembly GCA_963277665.1. NCBI lineage: Eukaryota > Viridiplantae > Streptophyta > Magnoliopsida > Santalales > Viscaceae > Viscum > Viscum album. The sequence continues at coordinate 655,313,428 of OY728159.1, forward strand.
GGGAAATCAAGATCTCCATAGAGACCACTAAATCCCTTCATTAAAAATCAATATAAAATAACGACAAATAGATCACAATCTAATAGTCAATGTAGGTCAATCATTATACTCACAACCCTCACTCATGCTTCAAAAATCACAACCCCAACCCACTGGATGATTTCAAAGTCAAATCATCTAGAAATAATACTAATGAACTCTATGAGAATAAAAACCCATATAGATATCCTCTAAATTTTAAAAGGATTCCACCATTATGGTCTATAATAAAATCCTCAAAATGAAATAGTCATGAGAATAATTCTAAAACTAGGGTGGGAAACTAGAAAAATGGACTAAGGGAGGAAATATATATGGTGTGTACTTAAGGGTACATGAAATTTAAGTTTAAATATCATACCTGAACATTTTCTTTAGGCTAATATATTTTTAATTACCCAAAGTAAACATAATGTATGATATATACATGGTGTGTACCCCCATGAGGGTACCTACTTATATACCAGAATCCCCACTCGTCATGCCCACATCAGCACAACACAACATGAACAACCTCGTACACGAAGTGTACCCCACACAAGGTCCCATAGTCATATACCTGGTCATGTACCCCCATATGGGGATAGCCCAAGCATAGTATACAACCACTAGAAATGTACATTGGATATGTTTTGGCCATGTACACAATATGACCTTATGCCCCCGAAAAACCTTGAGTGACCACTACACATCCTATTCCAATGGTGCATGAAATGTAGTACGAAAACATTACATTATCTGAAAAAGAATAACACAAAACATGGGTTCTCTGAAAAACATTCCATGTACATGGGTATTATTGAACAACCCCCCCCAAATGTCTTGAAATGCCCTGTTTCTACCACAAATCTATAGATTGATCCCCAAAGGGTCCCCAACTACCCCTAAATGACTTAAAAAAATAAAAAAACTATTATAAAGGAATTTTAGGTGAATACAAAAAAAGACTTAACTTCGAGAAAAAACTAGTGAATCTTCACAACTAATATGTGATTTTCACTCATCAACCCTCGATCTACATATTGAGGAGATTCCATGGAAAACATTCTTCCCCTACCTATTCTCTCTATCTCCCTCTCTCGGTTGGAGAACCCAAATGGGATATTTCCCATAGTAATACATGGACATTCAAGGTGAGAATAGAAAATATAAAGGAAAAAAATAAAAGGAAGAAAAAGGAAAAATAAAAGAAAACAAAATAAGAAAAAAGGAAAAGGAAAGGGGCGTGAAACGTTCCCCACTTCTCGATGCAAGGTCATGCCTCATCTAGGAAAAACCACCCATTAGAAACTCAACTATGAAGACAAATTTCGATCCGATGATGCATTTAAAAGATATCAAAAATATAATATGTGTGAAAAATTTAATATTTAATTAATTAAGTATTAAATATTCTATAAAAATTATAATGGCTCAGATTTCCACCGAACTGCTATCATAAGGTAAACACCCTATTCTGGGATCAACATAGTGGTTAGAAAAATTAACTTAAGATCGTATTATAGGATAATTTGTTATTTTCCCTTGAACAATACCAATAACAAGACGGTTCAAAATTTTACTAATTTTCAAAACTCACGACAATGTGAATCTTTACATATACCCCCTCTCTTAGTGGATTCCATTCATATTAAATACTATTCAATTGGTATCAGAGAACATTTTTTACTGGCAATATCTCTTGATGATATACCAGGGTATACAAACACATGGTTAATTGGTAATTATTTCAAAAAATTTATGGAATATTCATTTGTTTATGGAAAGAGAGGATGTTGGATTATTTTTATCCTTAGTATTGGATGTTTTTTATTATACTCTTTTAAGATTGACTATGCTGATAGATATTACTTTTTGGTATCCCATAGACAAGAGGAATGTCATGAATGATAAATTAAAAAATTATCTGCTCCATTGATTTTTAGAGAAATAATTAAAAAATGTGAAAGGATATAATATTGAAAATTATGCTTTGGAAAACAATATATCTTCTATGGTAGACAAAAGGTTTTGTAAAATTACCACATAACAAACAATAGTTTTAATAGTTAATTCTCTAAGGAGACGAATCTACTAATGAGTTTTTCATATGATTCAGGGTTATTTTAATCTCTATTAGTAGATTCAAAGTCCTGATTCTACTATGATCAAGAAACTCATTTGGATTCTCCCTAAAAAATTTGATACTAAAGTATCTCAATTAAAATATAATGTTTATAGTTCATTTTCTATTGATTAATTTCATAGGAGAACATTAATTTTCAAATGATAAGTGGAACTACTATTAGTAGAAAATTAAATAAGGAGAAATGAATTAATTTTAAATAAATCAATTAATCAATGATTTATAATTAATAAATCTCTTTTTATGGGGCATAAAATATAAAACATTATATTGAAACACCCTTTAAAATATCACTAAAATTAACTAGAGTAAGAGGATGTAAGTGAAAAGTGAAGAAACCTTTAAAATAATTTAATTATTTTAAAGTTAGTTATTTATTTTCTAAATTAACCATGAATTTAAATGATGAAAACAAAGATGATAAAACTAAAATGGATTCATTTTATAAGGCAAAATCACTATCATAGTTGATTGTGAAGAATAAAAGCACTACAAAAATTTTAAGAAGGATTTTATTATCTATTGAAGAAGGCATTTCTAATAAAAATGTAAATAATGATGATCAGAATACACATTCATAATATTTTTCTAAATTTCTTATGGATAAATAAACGGATTAAAAACATTCATCATATGATGATTCACATACTAAAAATTAATATGTTGCTGAAGAGGGTTAGTTATCCAAGTAATATACTATGGGGATTAAAATGATGATGTGTCTAAAAAAAATTATGTTTGAGAATTTAGAACACTCATCTCAATGGTGATTATAAGGAATAGAAATAGCTTTAGATTGAGGTAGATAATATTATTGAAAAACAATAGAAACTTGAGAATGTATAAAATTAGTATATAATTAATGATATGAACTCTACAATTATCATTTGGGATAAAGAGGTTTAAAAATTAAAGAAGAATTTTTTTGAGATTTAAATGTAGGTAGAGAAAGAAAAATAATGTAAGAAAAATAATTTGGAAGTAAAATATGAATCTTTCAAGTAATATAAATCTATTTATTCTAATACTAAAGTTGGTGAACATGAAATTAAACTCTTAAATTACAACCCTTTAAACAATGAAGTTATTATTTGTCAAGATATAAGGGAATAATTTTTCACCCAAGAAAATTTATGAAAATTTAAATTTTTTAAAATATAGAAATTGGAAAATTATAATAAAATTTATAAACTATCATCAGATATATAGAGGACAAGAATACAAGACGTTTTTGTGAAAAAATCAACACTTTCTTGAAAATGTGCAATGATATAATGTTGAACAATATTAAACATTATACCAATGGATAATGTTTTAGGGGTTTTATTGGTGTTGAGACTTTTATATTCATAAATCATACAAATTATAGTATAATTATATAAATTTATGGTCCAAGGATTAAATATACATAAAGGAGGAGACATAAAAAAAAAATTAATAACAATTTTTGGTATCAATAGTCTGAAAAGAATATTGAGATGAAAAAAATTATTTTATTGATTGAAATAATCATATAGATTATGTGGTAAGGATTGTAATATTTCAACTGAAAATGTTGTATTTAAACCAATATATTATTATCACCATAATAAAATAGGGACGATTTAGAATGAAATTTATAAAGGTTATGTTGTTGATGTTTCTATTAAAATAAATAAAACTAAGAATCCATGGATTATAGATAGTGAATTCTCTTCCCACATGAATAGAGATATAAAAACATGAATAATGTGGAGAAATATAATGTTAGAGTTGTCACTTTTTCTAATAAATCCACTTTGATTGTTAATGGAGTTGGAATTGAAAAACTTTGTAACAACCATATCATTTCTATGAATTTATTGTTTGTTGAAAGTTTAATGAATGTACTACTCAGTGTATTAAAAATTTGTGGTGATGGAAATGAAGATATTTTTTGGAAAAAATTTTCCTTATAAAATTAAAAATATATAGATCTATTATATTATTGTTATTTATTAATAAAATATATTTATTTGATGTTTGGGATGAAAAAGAAATTTTTTTTCTTTGTTTACTAGAAGATAATATTTCATGGAATATATGATTGGGATATATTAGTCAAAATAAAATAAAAATTTTGATCAAAAAAATTTCTATAAAAATATTACTTAAACTAAAGAAACAAATAACTATTCTTTGAAATAATTTCAAGAAATTTAATATGATTAAAAAAACTCAAAAAGGATTCAATATTTAAATGAAGGAATTAATGAATATAGAGCACACTATCACGTGTCATCCAATGAAAAGGAATTCACTAGGTAGAAAAATGAATTTCTTAACTGTTATTGAAGGTTTTAACCAAATTAAATATATTATGTTTTTCCCACAAGTCTAAAACACTCGAATGATTTAAAATATTCATGATTATGAATTAAAACAATACTAGTTAATCATTAAAAAGGATAACATCATATAATGAATATAATTATTACAATATAAATTTTATAGAAGATATTGAAAAAGTGGCATAAAATATGATTTTTGTACCCCATCAACACATTTAAAAAATGATTCAGTTGAATGTAAGAATATAATCTTTGTTGATATGGATATAGTTATTCTTACTTAGCATGAAACTTCGAGTTTTTTCAATTTACAAGAAGTAAAACCTACTATAATGTTTCAAAACATATTCATTTTGAGGCCCAAATCTTACATGTCTCTCTATAAAATGTGGTTCATGCTGAAACCAAGTGTAAAAAATTTATATTTTTGGGTATTTATGTTTGATCAAAATGAAAAGAAGAAATAGAAGTAAATTTTATTATAATTATGATGAAATAATTTTCATTAGTTACATGAAAAATTGAAGTACGTAATGATTTTATTACTAAAAAATAGAGAAAATTACTATTTATAATGATGTTATTGTCTTTGAAAATATCGATCATGTTAATAAATCTACTACAGTGGACTATGAACAGGATATTGTTGATTCTGAATCCATATGAGTTAATGAAGAAACTACACAACCTTATGAAGATGATTCTGATTATATATATACCAGTGATGAAAAATGATGTCAAGTGTATGCAGGTTTAGGTTTATGAAAAAAAATATATGGATACAAAAAATAAAATTGGTGGCCAAAATATGGGTTTTTAGACTTGAAATAAATAACAGAATCCAGTCATACCAGATTTTATTGCATATTTAAACATAAAAGTATTTTAATTTATTTTAATCACAAAGAGTGGATCAAACAATCGAGTAAAAAGATCAGTATGAAACATATAAAAATGATGCTAGAAATCTAGTTTAATGAATATTTCAAGAAAATATAATTAGAAAAAATTTATTTTTAGAATAAATCATAATTAGGATGGAAGTGTGGTATAAAATAAATCCATATATGTTTTTCATGGATATTTACAACTCAAGGGAATTGATTTTGATGAGAAATGTTCTCTAGTGGACATACTTGAAACCATATAAATGTTTTTTATATCAGTTTTAAATAATTGTTTTTAAAAAAAAATATTAGATTGATGTAAATTTATAATTTTTAAATAGTAAAATTATCAAGGATGTTTTTAGAAGAAAAATTTATTTTAGTTTTTTCATCATTCCAAAAGAGTTTTAAAAATAAATTAGGTCTTGATAGAGTAAATAAAGATATAAGATCTTATTACTTCAAACTATGTTAGTATTTGAGATGTATGATGTTTAAAAAAGGATCGGTGGACTTCAATATTTAAATAAAGAAAATAAACCCTACATCACAAATTATGATTGTGTATTATATAGGTATAGTTGTTTCTAGTGATGAAGAAATGGATTGTATAGTTTTTATGCTCAAATGAAGAATATAATTAACTTTTCCTTATTTTTTTAGGATTACAAATTAATCAAACAGCTGGTTATATTTTCATATCACATGAAATGTATGCTAATGATCCATTAAAGGGGTTTGTAATAGTTGATGTTAGTAGAGTATCTACTCATATATAAGAAGAGACAGTGTTTATAAAGGATGGGGAAGAGGAAATAGTGAATAAAATAGAATTCCCTAAACTCGTTGTATATATTTTATATCCATCAACATCAATGCTAGGTATAGTATTCGCTTTCAAACATTTTTTATTTTTCAATACCATATTAATGAATCTCATATTCTTGTATCCATAATAGTAGTCAAATAGATTTATAATATAGATTACATTTTATTTTTATATTGAAAATAAATAGAAATTAAAATGGAAGTATTTTCATAAGTTGATTGGGAAAGATTTCTGTTTGTAAGAAATTCCACTTCGAGTAGCGTAATTTAGAAAACTAATAAATGTGTGCCTTGAAAATAAAAGAATAAATCTTCAATATCTTTGAGTTCTATTAAGAAAAAATATGTAGCTACATCACATTAATCTACTCAAATGATATGGATGAAGACTCATCATGAGGATATAGATGTTTAAAATGGTTACCCACTAACTATAAACTTTGATAATCAATGTTCCATAAATAATTCAAATAATATTGTTAATCATTATAAGAAAACTCATATTGATATAAATTATAATTTCCTAATGTAGAAGGTGGATGATGTACTTTTAAATCTAGAATTTGTTCCATATAAAGAAAAAGTTGTTAATGTAAAGAAAAATACCATTACAACTAATCCATTTGAGAAGATAAAGTTGTAAATGGGGTTTCATCCCCAAGTGCAACTTTGTGATATGATGTTCGTGAGTTTCCCATTATATTATTTCATTAATTAAATCATGTGGAGATGTTTCCTTCATGGGGAAAAAATCATTCTCTATGATCATGATTTTTTAATGTGTGTTAATTTATGCATGACATACTTGATCAAATCAGTTTTAATATACTCTTCTATGAGAATAAGGGACTAGAAGTGTTTACGATGTGGTCTTTGCTGGATATCTTTGATTATTGAATTAATCAATCTTTTTTACCCATAGATCTAGATTATGTAGACTTAGAGTTTATTATTTCATGAATAAATACTTTGAGGTATTTGAATGAATATATTTCCTCTAATAACTTTATTTTTACTATGAAGAAGGGAGAGAATAATTTATAGCATAAGAAATCATAACATATTGAAAATAAATCTAATGGTGGAGATTGTTTAACCCTTTAGAGGATATTGTTTTATTTTTCTGATACTTGTTTGAGAACTAATGTTGGCAGATTTTCAATAATTTATGATGCTGATAATCAATTTCATGAAAATATTTCAATTGTTACCTTTAATCTCAAACAATATGTACAGATGAGTAAAATGAATTATTAATTTTGATGATTATTTATGCTAATATTCATGTTCCTAATAGGTTTTTAAGGATAATGAATTATTTTCAACCACATGTTTCAAGGGATATTGATGTTATTATAGGATAAATTTATTTCATGCTCACATTAAAGATGTAATGTATAGCTTTGAGATTTTAAAAAATCATCTAATGAAGGTTATTTTTATATTTGTTGTGATCAAGTTTTATATACCTGTTTGATGATGTTCTTGGGAATATTTTCAATCAGTTTAATCTATATAGAATGCAACTATATCATTAGAATAGGTTCTGAGATAATGTTTCGAAATATAATTCAGATCATATAACCTTAATCCATCATATGAACTATTTATATTTCTTTTCTATATTAAATCAATTTGTATGAATTTAGCATCATAAATTGTGTTTTTAGGTGTATGAATTTATTTTGTATAACTTTAATCCATATGAATTTAGTTCATATGAATTTTTTAGGTGACCCGAGTAGTATAAACATAAATATCACATTATTTAAGATGAATTTTCAATAAATATTATAATAATACATGAACTATAAATTAAAAGGAATAATGTCTTTGGAGAGTATATATAATCAAATTATTTTAAAAAATATCATATATAATTTACAAAAATTTATTCTTACACAAAACCTTTTTTATACATACCCTACTTGAAACCTTTATCCATAACCCCAGTAAATAAAAATATAAGAAATGGTGAACTGAGATGCATTACAAAGGTAAATAAAAAAATATTAATTAAAGACAATAAATATCACAAGTGAAGATAATATATTAATAATGGTATGATAACATGATAAAAAATTATTAATGTATTACCAAATTAGTTAATGATCATTAATCATGAGTCATGGATTAAATACTTTTCAAAAAAAAAATACACAATTCATATGAGTGTAAAATCACTAATAATGAATCATGATCCCTGATAAAATACCACAAGAATAATAATTAAGAATATTGAATACACATAAGTATTGAAATTAATATCCATCATCCATGTTAAGTTCCAATACTATCATAGTTGACAAAGTCCCATAGTGTATTGGGTTCACTCCCCATTCCATCATTGACTTAGTCATGGTTCACTCCTAAGACTATCATAGTGAATAGAGTCCCTTACTGAATTGGGTTTCCTCCACATTCTAGTATATATTACCCATCATGATATCAATATTTAATGAATTATCTAGAGGGGATTATAATTATGGGATTACCATTACCATAATGGAAATCAAACATATGTTTTCTATAATATTATAAAAACATTTGTCAATTCATCACATCATAACCCATTAAAGAGAACAAAAAAATCATAAAGAATTCTCCATTAGTTCATTAGCCCATGGAAAGAAACAAGTTCTATAGAAATACATTTAAAACATCCTTATAACAATACATATTTAGAAATTAATTGGATGGTATCATAATAACATATCCATTGTGAATTATAACAATCCATAAAGGATTAAGGCATAAATGAAAAATACCTTTAAAAGTGTATTTGAGCATTTCATCGAAATAGGGAAAATATTAATTTCTTTTGATATCTTTAAAAACATAAAAATACTTCAATATTGAGAAAAATAATTTATTTGAAAATAAACATGGAACCATGTAATGAAATAATCAATTAAAATAAGATTAATGATTGTAGGAAAAATCAGTCATGCCATAAACCATAAAAGAGAACATTCTTTTCACACATTTGAGTAAGAAGTGTACCTTCATCGATGGAAGTCTATGGATATATTTGGGGATAATAAACCCCCTCTACCACTCTTCCAGAAATTCATTAATTCATGGGGTTTTTTGGATCCATCATGGGTCTCTATTTTGAACTATTATTCCTTTTATGTGATGCTTTCCTCCAGGTGAATTAATTTTTTACAGGTCAAGGGATCTCTATTTGGTTTGTAAATATACCTTCACCATTCTTCATTTGTTGATAGAGGTCACCCTAGGGCATGAATCACCATGTTCAAGAGTCTGGATTAATATATTGGGTCCCTTGCCTTTATTTCACAACTTATATTTCCTTCATAGTATTGGATAATCCATCAGCTTTTTTTGTGCACTGATGACCAAAATCATCTGTTTTGGGTTAGGAAATTGGATCACATTCATGTTGAGAATATCTTATCCAATGTTCATCCACAGTGTATCCTCTTACAAGATATTCAATATATCTAATGGTGGAAAACATTATTTTATTGGGATAAACCATGTTACTATTCCTCCTATCACTTCCATGGCCATGCCGCTCCATCCTATAAGATGAAACACTATGATATATATACCTCACTTGTGTTAGTAATCCCTATTCCCATCCTAATTTCTGGGTATAACGAGATCACCCCTCCCATTTATTCTATCACTCCACCAATGACTATTACATCTACCCTAGCCACACACCTCCCTCTCTCGGGCCACAAGTTTCTTCACCTCTCCTCCAATGATCCTCCTTCCCCACGTTTCCAATGGTAATTCTGAGTCACCCCCACTTTCAAAAATTCCTATAGATTTTTTCTGGTCCCTAGTTCTTTATAGTCTGCACCCTCTCCCATATCTTATGGAAAATCAAGATAGATTCCATACAGCAAATCCCCCTCATCATCTTGGGAAAGCCACTTTGCATTCCTCAAGCCTCCCCACTACACCCAGTTCCCATGAACCATTCTCCTCTTCATCCTCACCCATACCCACATCTATCAACCTTTACCTTTTATAAAATTATCCTCTTGAGATGTTCCAACCATACCCCACTCCCCTGCCCACTCACAGTGGTGTCTGCACCAGATCCAACTCCAAGTGTTCTACCTCTTACTCATCATAATAGGTATGATTCCAATCGATGCAGGTTACCGTTGTTAGTCACAATATATTTCGATGATATTTAGTATTTTAAATAATTCCATTTCCTTAGATCTTGGGTAAATAATTAATTTATTTCTACTAAAATCCATCATAATATGATCACTCTCAGAGTAGTGCTTGAGCCTAAATAAGATGCCTATAATATTGAGTTGGTTTTGAATAAGTTAGGTCTCTATAACTGTATGCATTGATGTTTTATCAACCATAATATATGGGTTTTTTAAAATAACTCAATAATGGTCAAAATTATGATGACCTATGAAAAAATATATTTCAACTAAGGTGATTTGTGGAATTATTTTCTTCTTCTTTTCATTATTCTATTCCAGGTGTGAAGTACGACCTAGAGAATTTCTATGAAGATATCTTGAATCTTTTAATTCTAGGTACATGTATTGGATTATGGAATGTGATTTCAAAACTATCATTGATATTTCTGAAAATAAGGTTGGTGGGTTGCACCCGTGGAAATATCGGTAGGATTTTATCTAACTTGCATCCATGATGGGACTCATGGACCTTGGATTCTCAGTAGGTAGGTCAAAATGGTTTAAAAATCAAAAGGGAACTTGACTTATTTTGTGGCGCTTGAACTGATGTCTTTCCAATTCACAAGACATCTCTCTCTTCCCGGATGCTACGACCTCCCACATGGTCAATTCTCTATGTGATTATTTTCTTATTATCATCAACTTAGCTTCAAGGATCAGTGGTAAAGAGTGGTTTATCTTCTCGAAATGGTGGGTATTGTAGACTGACTGTCGCTAAAGGGTTCGTGAGTCCTAGAATAAACCTATGGGATATCATTCTTAGATAGGTTCTCACAATATGATTTGAAAGATGAAATGTGTTCTTCTAAAACGGTCGAGTAATAAACCAAACCACCTTGAAACTATTACTCCCATATAAAATGATATTGATCTAATTTAGTCTAACCTTTTTGATGAATATAATGAAGACCTCTTGAATAATCCTATCCATAAGAAATATAAATATTTATATATTATTTTAATATAGGAGAGAACCAAGCATGATAAGTCAAAAGCCTTTTTTTCTAAAAGAAGGAGAATGTAATATTTCTTTCTTCCATACATAACCCAAAGAGAAAATGAATTGTTTCCTCCAAAATATTAATTGAGATGATAGATACTACTACAATTATCTTGAGATAATTAGTTATTTGGTCATGGGGTATTTTAATGATCTCCCAATTGAGGCTAATCCTCTCATGTAGGGAGGACATCCTGGAGGCTATTCTCACATTTCCTAGTGTTGTTTCTAGGTATACCAATGATCAATTCATAATTAATTATGGAGAATGATAGATTTAAGAAGCCATATCTTCTCGCATTCAATATAGTTCCCTAATCCCAGATGGCTTTCTCTGGTTCATTTTATGTTACCTAATGGGATCTCATCAAATGTGAGTTTATTGGAGTGATTCAGGATTATTTTCGAGGGTACTTTTACCCATGGATTTCTATGATAAAACTCTCATTATAATTATAAATTTTAATCAACACTCCTCTATTAATAAATTAATACCAATTATTATATTAAAATTCACGCACAATGTTCTTCCCATTATTCTCAATATATGTATATAACCCTTCCTACATACATGGGTGTTTGATGAGTAGCATGGATTCATAAGTGGAAGGTGTTCCTAAACAAGTATTGTTATTGGTTAGGAGATGATTAGTGTCTTGAAATAATATACTAGGCTCCAATTTGGTGATATATGTTGATATGAAAAATTAATATGATAGAATGAAATGAGGGTTTATTTCTAGAGTTATGGCTTACATGGGCTTCTCAATATGTGTTTGGGATATATTCATCGATGTTTTATAGTCCACATGCATTACTATTTATTTTATGTAGAGATATTTGGTTTTATTCAACTACTCATGGTCTTAAATAGTGATACCCCCTATCCCCTAACTTTTTTTATGGTTCATTACTCATTAAGAAGACTTAATTCTCAGTGAATTAATAATTTTAGTATATGAATCTTCAAGAATAAGATCCAATTTACTTGTGTATCTCACCACATTCATGCAGATTATTTGATCTTCTTCATCAATAGGGGCTACATGTCTATTATAAACCTCAACGATGTTTTGGAGGAAAACACAAAAGGGAGTTTCCAACATAGAAATTGAGATAAAAGTGATATCTTTAACACCAAAATATGAAGTAATCATTGGGGGAGAACCATGTATGTTTTTTTTGGATATTATGAAAGAAAATTTCCTTGTGGATTATCTAGGAGTTACCCTTTCTTTGTAAAGGAATTGAATTCGTCACATCGAGGGCATTGTTAGAAATATCATCATACATATCAATAATTGGGACAATCATTTCATTTACCTTAGGGGACGAATCTTTTTTTTAACCATGTTATGTCTTCCAACCTGATGCATGTTCTATGTTCTCTTATGGTGCCTAAAAAAATTGTGAAAAAACAGTAATAAAGTCTTGACTACCTTTAACTAGGACTCTTAAGGAAAGGGAGTGTGTCACTAGAGTTCATAGTAATTATTGACCATACATGTTATTAATGGTGGGATCAAACTCTTCTTGGTGGATGGAACCTTGCATTACCATTAAACAAAACTGGTCTGGAAGGTCATTGAAGGATAGTCCCTATAATAAAATTAAATCCTAAGTATGGAGACCTCGAGTATCCAAGGGGGAAGGTATATTCTCTTTTAATGTCCCTTCCAGCCCATATTTCAAACCTTAAACAATGTTCTAGATGGATTGGGGGTTGTGGGGGGATTAGATTTTTATTTCTAGAACTAGGTTGGTGAAACTCTTGGCTTCATGAGGTGTCCTTATTAAAACATCATGTTCTCTTAGGTGACCATCCACCCTACATTGATTCAAACAAAATGTAAATATCAACATCGGGTTGTTTTGTATTCCAATGATATTTCCTCAGGCTGAAATATCATCAATTCTACTAATTACATGGATGATATTTTTTCTAATAAGGTGTACAAGATCATTATACTAGATTATAGGGATGTATCTGAATGGGTTTCTTCAACCTGGTATAAAGACATCCCTAGAATTATTAATTTAATTGTCTAGATAATTTTCCATAATTCAATTTATATAGATAAATATGTCCAAATGTAGATGACCTACCTTGATTCAAGATGTTCATGTTTTCATTAGCTGAAAGAGGAGTCCACCTATCATCTCTTTCTCACGAAGAATGGATAATGGAAATCTAGAATGGATTTGGTCCTCTCAATGTCTTGAACATGTAGGGAAACATTGGAACTTATTTTTTTTGAGTAATTAGTTAAATGGGATAGGTTATAGTAACATGGATTAAAGGGAAATTTCTAATCTCATAGTTTCATTCAGTTTGACTATTTCAAAGGATTTAAATAGTAAACACTTCTATGGTAGACCCAACTCACTGTTGGGAAAGAAAATACATTTGAGAAATCATATGGTGGAGTTGTGTTCCCTGGTTAAGTAGTGGAATAAAAACACCATCCTTTGGAAGATCACCACTAGTGGAATATATTCCCCATCTCACCTGGGATTGACCGATATGGGTAGATGGGTTCATTGGTATCCCTAAACCTAGGGTCTCAAACTCAATGTTAATGGTTCTTACTATTTTAACCTTGTTAGAGGTGGATGTATGGTGTGTTATCACAAAAGGTCAATTTTAGTGGATTTCAAAAGATTATTTGGATAGGGAAATGCGATTAGAGTCAAATCCCATGACTTATTAACTACTTTGGAGGTCTACCCTCTAAATGATAACAACCATACTATAATTTAAACTGACTCAAATTTGATTTATGACTCTATTCATGGAATTTATACAATTCCTTGGTCAATTAAATACGTTATCCATAGGTGAAAGAGGTATGTTTTAAATGACTTGAGCCTCCTTCACAATCACAAGGGAATAAAGTGTAGGATCTTCAGGCTTCAAGTGGTATAGAATACAATCCTTGTATGATATTGTTCAATATTGGGTCCCTTCCCTTGGATGTATTGGACTCATTTGTTCTAATTCTCTTAGGATTCACTATTAAAGGGCTCCATATATATATATATATATATATATATATATATATATCTTATCCCCAAATTTTTATTCTAGTTTCCCCATATCTTTCATTTTTCAGATTAATAAAAATTGAGCTATTTATTCAAAAGTTATTCATACATAAAACATTTGAATAAAATCTATTTAATCATTTGTATAAAATTAAAAGGTAATAAAAATATTATTCCTTAAAAATTTTTATAGTTAAGAAATTCAATAAAATATTTCGAAGAATATGGTCATGGATGAAAAAGTTCAGTGACAAAAGAAGAAGTAAGTTCAATTTTTAGTAAAAAAATTTCTCTGTCATATTAACTAATAAAGAGAGGAAAACAATATAAATAATTGAAAATTTTAGGAATAACTAGTGGATAAGAAAAGAATTCGTGTTTAAAGACAATGAATTTATATAGGAGATAAGAAGGCTAGAGAAGAGGGGGGTCAATTACTTTTAAAAATAATTATAAAATGATTCTATAAATTAAAAGCTATTCTCATGAAATAATTCAATTTAAGAAATAAAAAATTATTACAATGAAAGTGTAGTATAAATTGAAACATTAAAAATAAGGTTATATACAATGAATAAATTAAGAACTCACACTTTTATAATGGAATTTTTAAATACCTCAGGAATGAGTCCCTATGTCTCCTCCCCACACGATGTCTTGAAAGGGTTATATTTGTACCTTTGTTTTAATGGAAATCAGAAACCAAAATAAGAATATAAAAAATTATATTTTAATGGGAAAAAATAACTAAAAAGATATTTCTTGGTTTTAATGGAATCCAAGAACTAAAAAAACTCACTCTGTGGTTGATGACAACCAAAATAATAAGATATATAAGATATATATTTGTTTTCACAAACCCTTTACAAAGAACTCAAAAATATTTAATTGATTTAAAATAATATGAAGTAGAATATATAGTGAGAGATAATGTAGGCGAAGAGCCTCTTAGATTTTAAAAAAGTCAGAAAAAAGGCTTAAGAAGAAAAGAAATTGAAACTGTATTGTAGATATTGAAGCCCTATTTCCTTTTGAGAATTGGAAGTCTCATGGGAGATCTTTTGAAAAGGAACATTGTGGATCAATAAAGAATTATTTAGTAGAACTTATTTTTCATAGATATTTATTATTGTGATCTAAGCCTATCAGTATGTTTATTAATACACTTATTATGAGTGGGAGGTTCCTTAGGTTTATAAAAAATTTTAATGATTGGAGATTAGTCTTTAAAGACCCATAATTAATTACATTTTACAATTCAAGACTAAAGAAAAAACTTAGTCACACAATGGATCCAACTAATCAGTGAAATTTATTTAGCTTCTCCGGCTATTAAAAATTCCATTAGGCAGCCCATGAGATAAAGTAATGAATTGGGGGTCCTAACATAGCTGTGAAATCTACTTCCTCCCCTACTGGTAGGCCAATGCACTTATACTGGTTGGCCAATGCTGTTTTCCAGTGAAGGTCTACAAAATGGTCCTCCATACTCATATTGATGCCCATGTTTGGTAAATATTTCCCTAATAATATGACTAAAACTATACAAAAAATACAGTAAAAAATAATTTGTATAAATACAATTAGTGTTTTTTATCATAAATACACATTATAGGTTAAACAATATCCCCCATTTTGATGATCATAAAACCCCATTTTAGATATAAAAAGAATAAATAATAATATTGTGTTAAAGAGAAAAGAGTTAAAGGATAAAATATTTTAATTGGTTTTTCAATGAAATAATATGTATCCCACTTGAACAAATATTCTTCTCTTCCTTCAAAAACATTCAATTACACTAAAAGAGATATCTTACCCTTTTGATACCTTTTCTTCCCTTTCACATTTGAATTTTCTCCCCCAAAACATTAGACCTTACCCCCTATACAATAGACCTTTCTCCCCCTATGTGATTATCAATAATAGTTTTGAACCAAAAGAGAAAGATTTTTAAGAGACAAAACATGCATTAGATATTCACATTGATCCTAAAAAAACCTTTTGAAAATTTTAACATGATTTTATTTAAAAATAAGAAAAAAATATCAAAGGCAATAAATATTTGAAATAAGGAAAAACCCAAGAGTTAATAAAATCTAATTACAATCAGGAAATTCCTATCCCCCATTAATATAATTAAAATACTATAAATTATTGGATTTTATGAAGATATTGGCTAATTTATGATTCATGAAAATTTTTTCTAACATGATATGTATTTTTTGAAAGTGTTCTCTCAAAAAGAAATGCTAAATATTAATTTGGTTAGTACATTCATGTTGAACATGATATATATAGATTATGGTGACCCTCAAACTATAACATTTAAATGTATTTTGAGGCGGGTATCTAGGAAATCAATGATGCAGATGCTGGGGAGGGGCAGTTCTAGTGGGTTGGGCCTATGAGTCATGTATTGGGATTTATATGCCTCTGGGCCTTTGGGTCATGTATTGCAAGTCATGTCAGGCCTTGTTCCTTGGGCCTACGAGTTATGTGTGTGTTACCCTTCAACACTTAAAAAGGGGGATTATCCATAATTAAATAAAAGAAGAAGGCCTTCAGGCCATTCAAAAATGTATTTTGATGAAATTTTATCCCAAAATCTAATATATTTTGTTTAACCAAATTATTTTCATGTAATAACACCCTGTGGATATTTATTTTTCTTTGGCTGTAGAAATAGAAACTGAATTTTTCTTTTTTATTACATCAGGAGATTATATAATTTCTAATTAAGTGATATGTCCCACTTTTACTTTTTCTATCTAGTTGGAATCCACCAAAACTAGTGTTACAAAAACCTAAAAAAATAATATAGGCTACTTTAGGATAAAATAATGAAAGATATAAAAATATTTTAAAAAATGAATACTAATTTTTAATATGTTTTAAAAATAATTATTTAGGATTGAATTGAAAATGATCACAAAGAAGAACACTAAAAATATTGTCATGTCAGGTCACAATAAGGTAAATAAAAGTTTCAATCATACTTTTATAAATATTATTACAATCCAATTTATTGTTTTCATCAAATTCTATATTATAATAAATATTCATTTTTTACTAATATCTTTATCTTGTTCCATCAAAAAATGATTTATAAGTAATTTATGGAATTTTATTCAGTTTATAAAAGTTCCATCTTCATTTTGAGAGATTTCATAATCATGAAATAATTTTAACTCACCCATAAACCTCTTTAAAAATTATTTTCTAATCATATTTTAAAATTCATTATAAAAAGATTTTACTATAATACTTTAAACTTCAGTTAGTCCAAAAAGATGAAGGTGAGAAAGATAAAGGTATTTGGAGGTCGATACTTCTATTTTAGGTGCGATATATGTTTTTTGTTGTTTACTAAGATGGTATGGTTTATAAAAAAACATTATCTTTGAAATTCAATTTTGTTTAATCCCATACTAGATAATGTAATTTGATATAAACATGTGTCCCGGTGTTCTATAATGAAAAAGGCATCAATTCAAAATCCAAGCCTCACTATCTTGAAAACTAAAAAATTTAATATTATGAGAATAAAGAAACTTCAAATTGATACTAAAATCATTTTGAAAATACAAAGTGAAAAAATATTTTTCATTGAGATTAAAATCATGGTTATAATCAGTTTCAAAAGATATTTTAAAACCATTTTCAAACAATTAAATAATTCTTGTTAAATTCTATTTTATACCATCAATGAATAAATCATATTTTATTAGTGTGGAATTGAGAAAATTTATTGCACCTATATCGATGATTTCACTTCATCAGTTATCACCAAAAGTCACATATCATCTACTGAGTTATTGTAGTTGAATAAATTCAGAAGGGTCACCAAAAAATATAAAGAGCATCCACTAACCTTGTACCACATTTTCTTTTGGGATTTACTCAATATGAATGTTTCCTACAAAATTAATAAATAATGTTTTCGGTACCCATATTTTAGGATCACATATGACATATATAAGGGATTTTTAAAACCAATTTTTTTAAAATAATTTTTGACATGAGATATGCGATTAAAGATGAATTGTTTTTGTTCTACCATACTGATTATTTTTTGTAATTACAATACTTTGGAGTTAGTGTCCTATTACCGATAGATTGTAATTTGATTCCTTGTATATTTAACGAATCGAATATTAATAAAAAAATTATTACATATTTTTCATTGTAATGAAAGAAATTAATGTAATAATGTATTAGGGTATCTACCACATTGATACGATGACAGACTTTATGTTATATGATGATATTCTTAAATATACATCTACGGTTGGATAATGTACTATAATAAGGAACATAATATATTGAATCACAGGTGTAAGTACTCGTAAGTGGATGACACTTTTTATAATGATGTTTACACTCAGTAATATCAAAGATGGGATATTATGAGAACAAATTTTATATTAAGAAATCTGTATGTTTTAGTGTCATTGAATATTCCTATCTACAAGCATGTGGAGTGGTCCTTAGACTTTATGATTATCATTTATTCATTTCATGACTGACTCACTTAGGTTTACAGAACAAAACCATCATTCCATATGTTTTTATAAAGTAAGGTACATTGGGTGAATCACATATGACATATTATTAATATATAAGTCGAGGAATCATTTTTTCCTTTAATCTTTGTAAAATCCTATATCTTGGCCAATTAATTTTAATTTAAGTGTCACATTAAATTCTCTCGACATGGTGCAATGATTTTTTCATTTTAGAGAGTGAAAGAAAAAAAATACCAAGCACATAGGTAGATAACATAATTGTGAAACTTTCTTGATGAGATATTATGGAATAGGGAATATATTACACAAAAAAAACACATATGTGGTTATTGATGCTAGGATAGTAAATTCATTCTCTTGAGTGACTTGACTTGTAACTAGATATTATTCTATGACTTTAGGACAACCCATATAATTCCAATGAAAAAAAATCATAGAGGATCACACACTAGGTGTTTTCATTGATCTTTATTACAAAAAATTTGATATTAATTATTGGAATAAATATTATTCTCAAGACTGTGGAATAATTTTATTCAATTTTTACAAATCTCTAATATTCACATGGTAAAAAATAATTTAGTACATGAATAGTTTATATATATTTATTCATTGGATTGTAAATTAAATATTTATTTTATTGATTAATCAATAAAATATTTAATTAAATATTTATTCATGTATTCAATAAATTCAAAGAAGGATGAACAAACCAAGATAATTCCCATTGGAAAATATTAAATTTCTAGTTAGTAAAATATATTTATTATTGTGCTAGTTAACACAGACCATAAAATAATAATCATATTTTTATTATATGGCGTGGTATTTGTTAAATATTATTATATTATTTAAGGGTATGTATGTAATAACATAATATTTTAACCTAAACACTATCTTTATAAATAGACGGTTATATCTACTATGTAGTGTAAAAAAAGAGAAATGAGAATCATTGTGCACAAATAGACTTACCCCTCAAAATTTCCTCCTCTCCTCCTATCAAGAATGATAATAATTTATTCAAGCCCAAAGGATCATAGAGTGATCAAGAATAACAACACTAGATGATTCATTTTATATGATCTCACTTATAAATCAATTAGCATTGTTTATAGATCAATGATACATGTTTTAATCATCACTATTGGGATTTTAGATGTGGATCCTTATAGTGAAAAGATGGTAATATCAAAATGGTATTTCGGAAGATCCAAAACATTATCGAAGAAAGGATCCTAATATGTGTTCATTTATTTCTTCATATCTAAATTAATTAATTATAAATGTCACTTGAAAAATCATCTATTGCGGTTTCATAAAAATATAAATCAAAATTAAATTTTAATTTAACACACACCATCAGTGATTCTGATGCGATCGAAAACATTAAGTGGTATCAGAGTAGTCACATTTTCAATTTGTAATTATTTATCTGATTTGTTGATTTATATAGACAATAGTTGTCATATTTTAATTTTAATAATTTTTCATTGTTTATTCCAATCATTAAAATTAACATGACTTTGAATTTTTAATTTCATCTTTCAAGATTAAAAATTTATTATGTCCAATAATAGATGAATAATGATTGGTGATTCTATATAGATTTGTTACAGAATTTTGATGGATAGTAATGGATTAGATTCAATTTATCTAGAGTACATGCGTTGTACCTTGGGGCACTGCACATGGTCGTGTCATAGAATATAAATAAATGCATTGAAGTAATTACACGTGGTGTATGTATTTCACACCACATGTAGACTGAGTCAACTAGGCACACAACATGTCATATTACCTAACATGTAGCTGGAGTACACACCGTGTAGTAAAAATGGTTTAAAATTTAAATTTGTGTAGATTGTGTGGTTAAATACATGGTCTAAATAGCATGAGGTCGACACCCTAAAAATTAAGTAAGTACATAACTTGTATCTGACATACATAGTGTGTAGTTCATTACTTTATATGTTTAAAATGCATTCCATGTTACTCAATGAGTTATGTAGAAACATAAACTGTGACACACATGATGGGTAGCTAGATAATACAAGTTTTATATTCCCATGTATGATTAAAAAAGACGAATTTTTCAATGGGCTAAAGAAACACATGAAAAGTGGAACATACAACTAGCAGCTAGTTAGTACATCCCATTATGTCTAGTGGAGGAACATTCCAAATCCCCATTAATATACCCCGGATATAAGACAACTAAGATTCATGGTGTGTGGTGGATGGTACATGACATGTTGTATCCCAATAAAGGACTGAATTAAAAATACATTAAACTTATAATTTTGTAATTAAAACATTATTTTATTGATTGAAACCTAGTTTTTTAAAATTTAATTAGTTTTTTAAATAATTTTAAATTATCAATTAATATATTGTAATAATCTTTAATTATTGGATTTTCTATTTATTTTTCATGGATGAATTTATGATGGGTATGTCTAAAAGAATTCATATGGGAATTATGTTGAAAGGTAATTAATTAATTAGTTAATGAAAGATTATTTATCTTTTTAATAAAGTAAAAATAAGAAATTAATGTTTACTGGTTTTACTTTTGTGTATTTGTTGCATGTATAAACATTCACGATCTTGACCAAGACCTATGTATGAGTTGATTAATTTAATTTAATTTATTAAATGTATTCTTAATTAAATAATATTAAATTAAATTTGATTTCCTATGAGTCATCCTTGCCTCTATTGTTATATAGGACAAGTATGCCCAAGATAATTTATGTAAATCCACTTAATCAAACCTTTATTTTCCCTCACCTATATTTGAGTTATAAATAAATGTAATCAATGGAGTATCTCAAGGAATGATGAGGAGGTTCAAGAAAAAACTATATTGATGACAACCGATGTGATACATAGGGGGATTGGTGGAATGTTGAAACTCTTGAAAAGATTGGCAAAAATAGATATTCCCCTAGGTCATATATGGATTTATTTTATGATATGTAAATCAACTATTTGGTAAGCTCCAGATCTTTCCATTTATTTATATATTTCTTTATATGCATGATATCTATACTTTATGAATATATTTTAGAGTGTTTTAATAAATTTATTTCAGTATTTAAATGATTAATCTTAAAAGTTTTGGAACGAATTGAATTGTTTTGGGTTTTATAGAAGGATAGAACTTATATTTGGAAAAAGAGTGAAAATCAATGAATTTTGGAGCTTAAAAATACTTCGCACTGAGAGTCTAGGGAAGAGGCACGACATAATATTTTTTGGATGCAGCAGAACTAGAAAACTGCGGCAGGGTATTTATATGTCTTGTATTCCATTTACATGATGTGATTTTTTTTCAGATGATTTTTTTGGAAGAGATATTTTGAAATTCACCATTAATGGAAATTAAAAGATTACACATCATGAAAACACATTTCACATCTTGTAAATTTCAACAATGAATTTTAAAAATCTATATTCATCGTATCATTGATTTTCCACACAATCTGTCTCACGGGACCCACCCTAGACTACCTTTATACCAATTCATAATGATTTTAATTAATACCCAAGCACTAGGGAGATCTATAAATAAGAGGATAAGGCTCCACTAAATGTATTCATTTATATATCATCCACTATTGGTATTAAGGAATTCACAATTGTGATGCATCAAATATGTTTTTTATTTTCAAACCACCTCATGACTAGCATGAGTGGGTAAACCGTATAAAATGTAATTGTAATGATAGTGGATTTATTTTAAAATATATTTTATTTTTAAATTCAATTAATTTGGGTATTCTACCACAAACTTGATTTCTCAATTCTCTTGTTCACTCTATCATTCATGACCGTTGTGTGATTGACGATGGAGTAATAATCTCAATTCATTGAATAATGAAAAATTCACACTATGAACAATGGGTGGATTATTTCCTATGATTAAATATGTTTCCTCATTACCATATTAATGCAAACCAGAAGTAACATTACCACTGTATATAGGGGATGTCAGTGATTTTGGGGTTTTCAACCATGACCATTGGATTCAACTAACTCTGTTTTGACACCAATTTTTGCATTAAAATAATTTTATACCCTAATAAATAATGAACCCATATTTTCAATTTCTAAGAACATTTTTCCATTTTCTTAAAAATGAAATCAATAATCATCTCTTTATTCTATAAAATAGTTATATTTCATTCATAATAATGTTTGGTTTTATTTTATTTAATTAATATTTTCCTCAACCCTATCTCTGTGAGTTCAACCTCAGACTTGGAATTCCAATAATACCCTGTAGTTTAGTGATTTGTTTTTTATGTCCTTAAATTTCTAAATTTTGTAACCTTTGGGGAATTAATTAAGCCTTTGGGGATATCAATAGATTGTTTAATTTATAGATAAAATACCACGATCACGAAAATAAATTATTTAATTTGAAAATATGAAATTAAATAAATGTATTATACAAATATGCATTATACAAAATTGTTAATTAATTGAGTAAAACAGAATTAATATTAAAATGTCATGTAATGTATAAAATAGGATAAATTTATGCATAATAAATTAAAATACCTTAACTATATATTTAGTTAGGTGTGACCTTCAAATATGTTATTAAGAATTTAATCCTTAGAAATAAGTGTTTGTCCAAACCTGGTTGGGACACTTACATTTAATGTGGCTTTATTATAAATTTTATTGGTTGAATTAAAGATATTATATAAAAATAATTATCTCTCGCTAGACATGATGTAACTTGGTGGAAATTGTTACAGAAATCCATGTCATGATTTAAATATTTGGGATTCCAATAAATAGATCAAGGTGCTAAAAGCCCACAGTTGGAGAATACCTAACTACCTAAATGCATTGAAATAGATTGACCAAACATCTTTGATGTTATATGAAGGGGAATATAGATACTTTCTACTATAATTTACTAGAAACCAAATATTCCAAGTTCAATATTGATGGATATTGGGATTATATAAAATAATGGGAGAAATAATACGCAAAATTTATTATTTCTCACATATTTTTAATGAATAAAATTACTAATAATCTGAACTTTTATAATTGTAAAAAATGATAAATTCATCATTCGAATAATTCATATGATATATATTGGTGAAATACCATCTCTTTACAAGTAATAACATCAAGGAGTGGGTCAGATGTCAATAGGTCGTGCTATGAGATGAATTGAATTATTTGGTTCTAGAACCTTCAATGCCTGATCCATCTACCAAGGAGGTGAGTAATGAATAGTTCTTTGTCTAGGAAGAACATATGAATGATATAGTTGTCATTGGATACGTGACTCCATCATCTATGTCTAGTGAAGTCATGAAGGCTCATAAAAAAATGTATAATTATCACATGCTATAGAATCTCTATTGTCCTTATTTGGAGATAAAAATATTGGAATAGTTTGATATTTTCAAATCACTCATTCATAGTAATCTTATAGAGGGTGTGTCGGCTGGGCCTGAAATAGTTAATATCATTGGATAAATTGATTTATTTGAATTTATAGGGGTTAAAATCCCTAATTAACTATACATGGATCTCACTCTTTCATCACTACCTTATAAATTATTAAGTTTTGTTTTTTATTTTAATAGGAAAAAAATTGTGATGTCTCTTCGAAATCTTCTTTCTATTATTCACAAAGTAGATAAGGAGACAAAGCATAAAAATACTTTCATCCTTATGGTGAATAATCTAAAAATAAAATAAATAATCTCTAAGACCAAATATTATTCACACCCATCTAAGAAGAGAATGAAAAAAGAGAAAATAATGGGGAATGATTCTATTTTTTCATATAGAAATAAGGTCTGCTGGAAGAAAAACTACCCCCCCCCCCCTTAGATGGAAGGGAGTTCTTTAGGTGAAATTTTTAATGAGTGTAATTTATTTATTTTTCCATAAATTAGTTATTAGATAAAACATTTTGTTTTTATATAATTACTAAAATAATGGTATCTGTTATATTTAAAAACACTTATGAAGGAGAGGTAGATCTACGAGATTATAATGGATCAAAACTACCTGTTGTGGATATCGGGGACTACCACATCATGTTTCCAATGGGAATCATGTTGGTTTTAAATGTTTTTTAATTTGTTCCATATATTATAGAAATATTATTTCTTTATCCAGACTTCATATGGATGTATTTATTTACCTGTTAGGGAATAATTTTTTTCCCTTTTTACAAATATAACATCTTTTATAGTAAGAAACATTTAAATAATAGTCTTTATGTGATGGATTATACAAGCTATGTAATGAAAATCAATAATTAATCCACTTCACATAAATCACACCACATTAAAATTTGAAATTACTTGATATATCATGTAAATGAAAAGTGTTTGACTAAATTACATCCAGATGGATATTTAGTTTATTTTCAACTAAAACCACAGGGTTTATGTCACAAATGTTTTCAAGAAAAAATAACCAAATCCCCATTTGGTGTAAAAAGGCGAAAAGGAGAAAAGGCTACCTAAATTAGTTTATACTGCTGTTTGTGGACCATTTCCTATTAATTCAAGGAGTGAGAACTCGTACTTTTTAAATTTGGCTGATGATTTTTATTTGACATGGATATGTCTACTTGATAGGGTAAAAGTTAGATTCCTTTGATTGAATCAAGGAAAAGAAGAAGGATGTTCAGAACCATCTTGTGATGATAATTTAGAAAATATACCCAGATTATTGTGGATAATAACTTAATCAAGACTTCATTTATTATTTATGATAGTTTGGGATTCAATCCCTACTCAATCCTCCTTATACCCCACAATGGAATTATTTAGTCAAATAAATGACCACACGTTATTGGGTATGTGGAGATCAATGATGAGACATGTAATTATTAAATTATCCTTTTAGGGGATACATGTTTTAAAAAACCACAAAAATACTAAAACTAGTGCCAAATAAAGCCAAAAAATATCCCATACCAATTTTGGAATGGAAAGAAACATGTGTTTCCATACATACATGTGTGGGGTGGTGAAGAATTTTTCAAGGCCTCTTCAGGTAAAAATATTTCACGTCAAGGAAAAAATTATACCTTTATAGGTTACCCTAAAGAAAAAATGGATATTAACTATATAAAACCATAGAAAAAAGGTAATATTATACGTAAATTCTATATTTCTTGATAGGGATAAAATATATAATAGACATAGTTGGAGCTAGATATAATTTATGGATGTAAAGGCTTATGGTATATAGGTGTTGGAACAAGAATAGATTCTACAAATCCCTATGTAATAAGAAGAAGTTCTAGACACACATGTACTATATAAGAGTATAAGCGAGGATATAAAACAACAAAAGTATGGATTTTTATTCATTGGTAATGGTGACCCATAATTATATGATAATAATGATCTTATAACCTATAAGGAAGCATTAATTTTCCTAGATGTTTCCATGTGTAATGAATCCCTGAATTCTAAAATAGAATCCACGTACCAAAACCATGTTTTGATTTTTGTAGATCCTCCAATTGATGTAGAGATTATTGGTTTTAAATGGTTATTCAAGAAAAAAACTAGACATGGATGAATTATTCATTACTTATAAGTAATGAATGGTTCTAAAATAGATTAATTAGATTTAAGGCCTAGACTATGAGAAAACCAATTTACCAATTACAATGATGAAATCCCTTGAATTATACTTGTCATTACAGGCTTCCATGATTATAAGATATGAAAAATGGATGTCAGAATATCCTTTCTTAATATTATCCTTAATAAATATTTCAATATAACACATCATGAATGGTTTGTGACACCAGGGTATGCGAATAAGTTATGAAATGTTAGAGAAACATTTATGCGAAAATGAAAGCATTTAGGTCAGGGAAAATTTTATTTGATGTGTCCATAATATAATTTGGATTCCTAAATAATGGATTTGATCCTTAGGAAAATAAATAGTTTAGTGGAAGTTCTATCATGTTCTTAATTGTATATGTTGATTATATTTGACATATTAGAAACAAAATACCCTTCTTAGAATCTGTTAAATCCTGATGGAATAAATGATTCTCCAGGAAATAATTAAGTAAGTCAACATACATTCTTGGGATCAATATTCATCATGAAATATCTAAAAGATTACTTATACTATGTCAAGTTATATATAATGACAAGATACCGAATAGATTTGGTATGGAACAATCAAGGAGAGGATTGTTACCAAAGTAACAGGGCTTTCATCATTTTAAGGAAATGTGTCCTCAGACACATGCGTACATTCAAGTAATGGAATGGTTTTTATATAATTTTATTAGTGTATATTTCATGTATTCCATATAATATACTAGGATTGATATTGTTTACACCTTAAGTGTGGTAGGAAGATATCAATCTAACTTAAGTGACCGATATTGGATAGTAGTCAATATTTTCCTTATATATCTGATGCATATTAAGGATATATTCTTGGTTTATTTTTAATTTGGGGAACTAATATGTAGAAGATTTGAAAATTATAGTTTTCAAATAGATCAAGAAGTCGTGAAATCACAAAAGAGATACACATTCACATTAAATGGAGGTTCAGTGAGATGTACGAACTCAAAGTTTCTTGTGTTTGAAAATTATATAGCAGAGTATGAGTTTATTATGACTTATATGGCTGATAAAGAAGTATCTATGATATGAAACTTCATCCATGGGATTTATATTTCAATTAGTAATAAAGATTCTATCACACTCTATTATGACAGTACTATAGCAATGTGGCTTTCCAAGGAGTTGAGGTCGCATTAGAAGATAAAGAATATACATTGATAGTTTCATATCTTGAGATATTTTTCTAATAGTGGTGATACTTTAGTGAGAATATGGAAAGAAATATGGTGGGAGCCTTTTCTAAAGTCTTAAATCATTAGAAACGTGAATGTCCTATGATTTCAAGCAGAGTAAAAGTCATATGAATTTGGCTCTAGTAAGAATGGGTGTTTTTTGGAGTTGGTTTCCTATGACCAACTTATTTCAATTTTATTAAATTAATATTCAATTAATTAAATATTAATAAAACATATTATTACATATTATTAATTGTTCTTCATAACATTAATGTAATAATGTCCTCAAGTATTTTTCACATTGATAAGGCCATAGAAATTCCCCACTACGCTAATAACATTGAAGCGATACGAAGATATTCGTAAATATAGTTCTATAGTTGGATAAATTACTATGGTAGGAAACATAGTATGTAGACTATCTAGTGTGAGTACTCTTTAAATGATGAGTCTTCTTCTCATTAAGTTCAGACATAGTAATCATTGATATAAGTTAATATGGGAATAGTCCTTCCAGTTGGACTTCATTATGTTTTTCAGTCATCTGATATTTTTATCTATGGGCAGGTGTATTGGTCTTTAGACTTTAATATTATCATTGATAAAGGGAATGAATCAAAGAATTAAATTTCATAAACAAAATTGTAATACAATATGTATAGATATGTATGGTACGATGGGTGTTTCACAAATGAAATATTATTAATGGATATGTCAATGAAGGATTCAAACCATCTATATTTATGGAAGCTTATACCATAGTTATTTTATTGGAATATAACCATGATATTAAATTCTTTTTCCATGGTACTATGAGGTGTTTATTTGATAGATTCAAGGAATTACATATCAAGTTCAATGTTTGGTGACATAGATGTGCAACCTTCATGATGAGATATTGATACAAATGGATTTACTAAACAATGATCATTCATAAATGGTTGTCGGTGTCATGAAAATATGTTATTTACATTTGTTGGTTTAACATATTGCTAGATAGTAATATGTGACTATAGGCATGCCCATATAATGCCAATAAGAAATAATCATATAGGGTCACACAATAAGTGTCTCTATTGATCTCAAGTAATAAAATTTGAATTTGATTATTTTTATAAATATTATTCATAAGACCAAGGAAAAATTTTATTCATGTTTTATTGATCACTAATATTCTGAAGGTAATAAATATTTTTTTACATGACTATTTGTTAAATAATAATTCAATTTATTGAAAATGAAATATTAAATTATTTATTGATAAATAAAATATTGAATTAAATATTTATTTATTAATTTAATAAATGTCAATGAATATGAATGGAATAGTATTGCGTCTGTGAATAAATTTTAATTTTGTAGTTGGAAAAAATATATTTATTATTTTACAAGTCAGTTCACACCATAAATAATAATATTATTATTAATTTCCTTCAGGTCTATTAAAGGTTATTATATCATTTAAAGGCCCATATGAAATTAAATAATATTTTAACATAATCCCTCGATGTTTAAATAGATGGTTATGTCTATTATGTAGGTTTAATCAAAATTTGATAATTGAGAATAATGGAATTATGTTCTAATATCCCTCTTCTCCTCTAAAGAATGAGAAAAATTATTTTGATCCCTGAAGGATCTTATAGTGATCAAGATAAAAAACAAAAGACAAATGATTCACCATGCTAGCACCCAAAAATCAATCGATGATGTTTGAAGATCCAAGGAGCACCTATGGATCCCCTCTATAGGGGTTGAACACTTTTGATCCTTAAAATGTATTGATACTAATCCAAAAAGTGTCTTTTATAAGATGAACAACATCATCTAAGAAATTATACTAAGACAAAGAAATTCATTTCTTTATACATACATACATGTAATTATAAATTTAACATGCAATAACCTTTTTTTGAGTTTTGGGGAAAAGATAATTAAAATAAATTTTAATTTAATGACCACCATGAGTACTTCCACTACACTGAAAACCTTAAAATTAATGAATTACTTGTCTTTTTTTATGAAAATAATTACAAAACCAGTTTTATATAATCCTTTTGTAACGTCCCGGTTCCAGAAGCCACCCAGAGGTGCCCCGTACCCGGTTGGTCACATGGACTCAAGCGCATTTCCCCAAACGCCAGAGGCTGCTAACTAGCAGCGAGGGCCTTGGGTGTGATAGTTGGGAAACTATGCCCTTATTGGAAGAGTACACAATGGAAGTAATAAACATGAAATAGCAGAAGCGGTATATAACCAACAATAATAAACAGCAGAAGATTAAATCAACAAACTGGAGAACATATGTATATATGGAATGATGCAAGATACATGTCTAGGAAAGCAGCCAAACCAGTCACAATGCTGTAAAACACCACAGTACCAAAACAAGTACAAGAAAAGTAAACAGCTCCTCAGCCTCGCAAGCCAAAGCTTGGTCCCTTACTCTCTTGCTCCAAGCAATCAAGTACGCGAAGTCGAAGGGTGCTTGCCCTTGTCTATACCTGCAACAACATAGTCTGCATGGGCCCAAAAGCATGGCCCAAACGAGGTTTGATATAAAATCCTAGTAGGCAACCACCTGAAGATATGTGCCTAACAGTCAGTGAGTATATGGCAGGTAAAAGTAAAAAAAAAACAGTAAATAACAACAGCACAACAGTAGGTAGTAAACAGTAAGCAGCAAGCAGGATGATACACATCAGTAATCAAATCCACAACCAACAATAGCAGTGAATCAAACAACTAACAAGCAAGAAAACCCTCTGGGAAGTACTCGCAGTCATCCCCTCTGGTCCTATCCAAGAAATACAAAACCCTCTGTGCAGTGAACTCAGCCTAACCCCTCTGGTTTGGTCATACGAATTTATGAGACTCTCTGGAGAAGCACACTTAGTCAATTCCCCTTATAGTCGAGGGTAGTCAGGGACTATTTGAGGAAGATACCACGGTCTAACCCTCTTATCCCCAAGGTCTAGAGACTCTCTGAGGAAGCTATCTAGGTCAATTCCTCCTATAGCCTCAGGTATACCACATACTCTCTGAGGAAGCTCACTTGGTCAATTCCTCCTCTAGCCTTGGAAGGTTCTTAAAGAGAAAACAAACAAGGTAAGACTCTCATAGGATGCGCACTCGGTCTATCCTCATGTAGTGTATAATAATCAAAGACTCTCTAGAAGCTTACTCGGTCCATCCCCTATATTCTAATGTCCAAGACTCTCTGAGAAAGCTCTCTTAGTCTACCCTCCTGTAGTCTATAATGTCTAAGACTCATTGGGAAGCTCACTCAGTCTATCCCTTGTAGTATATATCACCAGGTTGCCTCAGTCTCATGACGTTCAGTTCATAATAATTCTATAAGGCCAGATAATACCTATAGATCTACATGGATAACCAAAGTAAACATATAGAGATACTTGTCTAAAAAGTCTATAGGGAAACAAACATGTTATGAATTTCACTCCAACCTATAATCACAAGGCATGGAAACAGGTGTAATAGCCAAAGGAAACGAAATCCGAAGGTCGTAAATAGAACAAAGCAGGGAAAAAACATCCAAGCACAACAAATTATCCTCTAACATGATCGGTTTACCTCTACGCATGTATACAAGAATGGCAGGAAAACAACAAGGGTAAGACAGTAAAAACGCAATACCCCGTTCACGGGTATTGGTGGAATTTGTGCATAAAACTCAACGACTTTTAATGGTATGGTAAAAACCACCTACCTTGATCCTAGGAGATCGATATACTTGAACCACAACAACTGATTCTCCATTGAATGTCGTAGATCACTATGATTCCGACGCAATCGACTGTGCTCGAATTGGAGAACGGACGGAGAAACAGTGGCTCGTCGAAGATCCGCAGATTCTCGGTGCTCTCAGACGAAAAAGTTGGAGAAGAAGAGCTTTTCGTCGATTAGGCGTGTCCCCGGTCCATTTAATGAAAAAAATAAAGTACACAGTGTGTACTTTTAGAGTACACGACGTGTACTAGGTCTTTCTGTACTCCGCCAAAATCAGCCTCCATGTCACCCCAACACACCATGTGTGTGGCCCGGACACGGCCAGTACACGGCTTCAAGCGGGAAAAGAGTAAACTGCATGTACCCATAGAGTACACTATCACGACCCGTCCTCGGGGCCCGTTCCGTGACTACCACAAGCCTGCCTTCCATAGGCCAGGGGCTGGCGACTAGCACCAAGGCATAAATCCTGGTAAAAAGGGAAGGCATTAGCTTTGTAAAGTAATCCAAAAACACCACAGAGCAAGCAGGCAGAAGTAAACACTAAGTAAAAACTGGTACAACAGTAAGTGTGGAAAAGTTAGCGGGCCATTATACAAACCCAAACTGAAAGTAAAGTACAACTAGAAAGGGAAAAAAGCAACTGAAAAGTAATGCTGCCACGTCGAGCTGTCCACTGGAAATCCCACCTGAAGGGTGGGTACAGATAGCCTCCACTGCTCCTCGGGTCCAGCCGACCGCTCCGAGTACGTCCCGCCCAGTGGTCCACCCCCAGGTACCGTCTTGCTCTGCAAGCCTCAACCACGATCAGCCCTGTCCGTCGTCTGCGACCAACACAACGTAGTGTGCGCATAGCCTGTGCAGGGGTGAGTATAAGCTACTCAGTAGGGATCCCGAGACCCCCGAAGGTCTCCCAGAATCCACAAAGTATAATCCACAAAGGAAATACACAATCACGAAGTAACATCCGACACTGCTTAGGTATATGCCCATACATATACCTAAGTCATCAATTCAAAGTTCGGCTCCAACATTTGAGCCCAAGTACAACCCAGTCCACACAGGAAATAAAAACATAAATCCACACAGGATAGCACACCACAATCCACATAGGAAAGAAAAAAATAAATTCACACATGTTAGCACAACATAATCCACATAGGAAAGAAAAACAGGATTCAGCTCACATAGGAATACTACTTCGTAAGACGATAGAGATGATCAGATGTAGCCACTGATTCATCTAAACCGTCAGACCCACAAAGGATCGGTAGGTACTAACCCCCGCAATGACCCACAGAGGATCTATCATAAAGTTGAAACCATAGCAATTGGGAAACTCCTTCTCCATTAAATACAGTGGTTATGCCAGTACAACCAAGCGCTTCCCTCTAACATTAGACTGCTGTAGTACTCCACCTATCAAGTATTGTGGGCCTGCTGCTACAACCAAGCGCTTCCCACCATGGGTCTACCGCTACAACCAAGCACTCCCCCTCATAGCTTCCAGGGGTACTCCTTCTGTTGAGTACCACGGGTCAACCGCTACAACCAAGCGCTCCTCAGTCATGGGTCTGCCACTACAACCAAGCACTCCCCTGTACTGCTACAACCAAGCACTCCTTCGTCGTCGGTCTGCCGCTACAACCAATCACTCCCCCTCATAGCCTCCAGAGTCACTCCTTCTGTTGAGTACTGCGGGTCTGCCACTACAACCAAGTGCTCCTTCGCCATGGGTCTGCTGTTATAACCAAGCACTTCCCACTGGGCTATCCGTAACACACTGAGTCATTCGATCAACAGTCGTCAAGTCTCAACCGGCTCTAGGGTTTCCGCACACAGCATGCTCGTTCCGGGAGGGTCCACTCCACGAGCCAAGAGGTCGATGCATCAACTGACACATATTCTGGAGTTGATGTATCCCAAAATTACCATAGTGGTCACTACCGAACCCATGGAGGATTCCCGTACTGTCTTCATTGTCGTCGCAGACGCAGACAACTCTAGGGTTCCCGCACACAGCAAGCTCATTCGGGAGGGTCCGCTCCACGAGCCGAGTGGCTGATACATCAACTGACACATAGTCCAGAGTTGATATATCCAAAAGTTCTGTATCGTCAACAGGAACTCAACGCCGCAGACAACGCGTCAAACGGACGTCTGGTCTGTGAGTTATCAGCTTTTCCGTTCCAGGGGCCCGGTTGGATTTCGGGTACTATCCAACTCGGCCTCTATCCAACTAAATCCATAACAAAATAGAGGTATGCCAAAAGTTCTGTCTCATCAAGAGGAAATCAATGAGACAGACGGCGCATCAATCGGACACCCGGTTTGTGAGTTATTGGCTTTTTCGTTCCAGGGGCCCGGCTAGTTTCGTGAGCAAACCAACCAGACCACACTCCGACGACATCCAAAACTCGATCGGAGTAATCCAAAAGTTCCGTCTCACTGAGAGGAATCCAGCAAAGCCGATGGAACGTCAATCGGACATCCTGAGCTCAAGTTATAAGCGTTTCCGCTCATAGGGCCCGGTTGGTTTCGTGTACGAACCAACCCGGCCGAACCCAAAGTATTCCGAAACCTTGAGTGTGATATACCAAAAAAACCGTCTTGATCCAAGAATCGAATCTCTACTGACGGCGCGTCGATCAGAAGCCCGTAGCTCAAGATATGGGCAAAAGAACGAAAAGGTCCGAAAACGGGGGGTCTAGGCCCGGACCGACCCGGCCCAACCCCCCGTGGGTCGGCCCGAACCGGGTCGGCCTGACCCGGGTCCGGGTCCCACCCGTCTGGGCGGCTCGGCGCTGGCCGAGCGGCCGCACCAAAGGAGCCACGGCCCCCATGCGGGGGCCGCTCCGTGTCACCGGACGCGGCACAAGGCCTCGTCCCTTCCCCGCGGTCCCGCATGGCTGCGGGACCGGCGCTCGCCGACACAGCTTCAGCCGCAGCGGGTCTTCCTGGAGGCACGCCGGGCGCCGCCGCTTCCTGGCGGCCGGCCGCCGGCGGAAACTTTTGCGGACCACCGGACGTGCTCCAGTGGTCCATTTTGCTTACGGTTTGTACCTATGGCTCTTCCGGGATCCGAACTTTGCTGCAAAGTCCTCCAATCGCCAGTCTGATATCATTTTGTAAACGCCGTTAAACCACGCATCAACGAAAAACTACAGAGGGTTGTCGGGCCGTGTTTGTTTGGCCCGCACCCTCCATGTTAGGTGATAACAATTGGGAATAATAATCAACACATGAAAACATAACAAGGCACAATTTTAATAAAATTAAAATTTAACTTTGATTCGGGTTCTTTATTTTAGAAGGAAACAGCCATGAGAAATAATATTATTCTCAAATAAAGCCCCTACTTCGTATTAGTCGTCGAACGAGAGTTCTTTGCGGAATTGACCGTCGCGGAAGAAGAGGATCGTCGCGTCGCGGAAGGGCGTCGCGTCGTCGCGGTATACGGCGTCGCGTCGACGATCTCCAAGGGTTAAAGAAAACACACAGATTTAATTTCATGAATTAAATCCATGTTAAGGATTAAATCCACAAAGGAAATTAAAAAGATCCGTATTTCCCCACCTCAATCGGTGTTGATCGAAGATTGTCTTGGGGAAGGATCGCTGCAGAAGAACGTCGGGGGAGGAGAATCATCGGCGTCGCGGTACACGGCGTCGCGTCATCGATCTCAGAGGGTTTGGCATTGTTTGTCGCCTTTCTTCGAAGGCCAACATTCTTCACGTTCTTCGCGTTCTTCGCAAAGTAGGATGAAGATACTGTTTCTCCAAATCCTCTCAAAAAACCGCACCCAAGAAGAAAGTGTGTTGGTCTTATTTTATTATTATGCCAAAAGTTTGAAAACATGTTAAGAAATGAACCATTAATTCGGTGAATTAATGGTAACGACTTAACTGTCCAATTAATAGGAGCATTTAAGAGTTTTATAAAATGCACCAGTTGACTTCCATTAAAGGGGAGTTTTCGCTGGTGTGTTACTTAGGGGAAAAGAAATGGTGGGGCTCATGTGGGCCCCACCTCACAAATATCCTACCTAGAGGGTAGGATATTTTGGGTTCTACCTTATCCGATTAAACTTAGATTAAGCAGCTTTAAGTGTCTTTATGTGGATTTAAGTGAAATAAAATAAAGTTGTCGCACCACTTTATTTTATTTTCTTCACTTAACGCCAAAAATTAAAAACCACACCCGAGAAAACGCAACTCTGGAAGAGGCGTTTCTAAGAAAGTACCGGCGCTGAAATTCTATCGGTGCCCTCAGAATTTGTTTCCGAGTAGCGGTTCAAAAGTTAGAAAAACCTTCTCGTTTGTTCACTGAACGTACCCGAGCCAAACTTCGGAAAATGATTCCGGGCACACCGGGCCTCGGAATCACGTGACGTCAGAAACTGCGTTCTTGTAAAATTCCAAAGAAAATTAAGAAAATAAATTTCCTTGAAATTTACATGTCTTTATATCACTCCCACCACAGGGATTTACGTCCCGTAAAGATACATCATAAACTAGGGAAACAAAAGCGGGTACTGAGCACGCATCTGTGCCTCCCGCTTCCAAGTACTCTCCTGGAGTTTCTCGTGCTTCCATATAATGCACACAAGAGGAATCGACCGTCCACGTAGGACCTGCTCCCATCGATCCTCGATCTCCACAGGGTCCTCCGTAAAAGTCTCCCCATCATCAATGCCCAGCTCCCCATGGTCAATGATATACATCGAGTCGTGCACGTATCTCCTTAGCTGAGATACGTGGAAGATGTCGTGCACCCAGTGCAACTGAGGTGGTAGAGCCAGGCGATAAGCCACCTCGCCAATCCTGATGAGGACCTGGAATGGTCCGATGAAGCATGGAGACAACTTTTTGCCTTAGCCAAGTCTCCGTAACTCATGTCGAGGTGTGACCTGTAAGGAAACATGCTCACCATCCTCGAACTCTAGTGGTCTCCACCTCCTGTCATCACAAGACTTTTTCCGGCTCTGAGTTGTCCTCGTCCTCTCTTGGATGACTTGGACCTTTCTGGTCCTACTCGAGATGCTGGGATTTCTTCTTTGCCGAGAAGAGAAATCTGGTCTCATCCCCTGGATGAACCACGTTCTTCGGCTAATAAAGTCAATCCCGTCATTGATGATACAATTCCATACCAAGGATGACGTTGTACGTCCTCGACGCTACTACCAAGAGATCCAACCGTTACTCTCTTCTCCAAGGGTTGAGTCACACTGTCGGCATCCGTGTGTGGTCATTGGGTCTCCTCTAGTAGGTATCTCAAAATGAGGGTCAAGTCAATGGTTTTTAAACCGGAACCACTTAGTAACAACACAAAGAGAGGACAGGAAGGTAAATGCCAAAAGAAAGGTGTATTTTATTATTGCAGCTCAAATTACAAGACACAAATCATCTGCAAACAAACATCAACAATGCTAGAAGTATCATAAACAAAAGTCTCCAGGTCTGGAGCTAGTCCTGCTCCTGTCCATCTACTCCCGGAGCTCCACGATTGTAGGCCTCAGCTGCCTAAAGCTGAGCTCTCCCATGTCCACCAGCTCCCTGCGGTCGGGGTGGACCTCATAGTGTTGGTGGTGGAAACACCTCGAAGCATCGTCCACCTCCAGATGCACAACCAGCTCCTCTGCCTCGCCCACCTGCCCCCTGCGGACCGCCATGGTCGACCCTCTGCCTCTTCCTGGGTGGCCCCTCAACCGTCTGCTACTCCTCGACAAGGCGGGTCGGGCAGTCACGAGCCATTTGACCAACCCCGCCACATGAGCAACACTGTCTTCTCATGGTATGTCGTTGTCCACAGTGGGTGCCTCTCAAAAACGATCCTGTGTCACGCAGTCAACCACCAGTAGGTCTAGTCCTCTTGGATGCCTGCGTCATCTGTCTACTGCCTGCTGCAGAAGACTCTGCCGCATGCCGACCAGTGGTGGTTCCTGCTGCTGGAGACTGCTCAACAAGGAAAATATCCACTAAGAGGGATCTCTCCAACACCCTTGTCTGTGTCGGAATGCTG
This sequence comes from Viscum album, assembly GCA_963277665.1. Taxonomy (NCBI): domain Eukaryota; kingdom Viridiplantae; phylum Streptophyta; class Magnoliopsida; order Santalales; family Viscaceae; genus Viscum; species Viscum album. Next base: position 655,351,002 of record OY728159.1, read on the forward strand.
TGAGAAACAACTGAAGCTCTGATCTCTTTCCTAAGCCCCTGTTTGAAGGTTCAGGCCCTGAAGAATGGGTCCTGTACCATGTTTGTGGAATAGCACGAGAGATCGGTAAACCTCGCTGCGTACTGTGCAACTGTCATGCTGCCATGCCGCAGTTGTAGTAGCTCATGGATGCGCACCGCTTCGAGGGTGGCTGGGACGAACTCTGAGAGAAAAAGGCTCTCAAATTCTGTCTAAAGGAGTGATGGCTCGTCGTGCACCAGGAGAATCAAGCTTCACCATCTGCCTGCTGCCGCATGCAGGAGGCTCGCTGCAAGGACCACCATAAGGTCTGCTGATGTCCTCACTAATCGGAAAACCCGTACAACTGCCTCCAGCCAGTCCTCGGCTGCCTGGGGGACTGTCTCCCCGCGGAACCTGGGCGGTCGCTGGCAATGTAACTCATGCAGTGCACTAAGGAAACGTGCATCGTCAGCGGCTGGGGATGGAAGCATCGGTGGCTCGGAAGGTAGAGGTACTGTCGGTGCCTCTGCTATTAAAGGGCCCTGCACCGAGGCCTCGTCGCTCGGTGGGCTGTCGTCACGTTCAACTCTCGGAACCCTAGTTGGCTTCCATCGTGGGGCCATCCTGAAAAGGAAACAGGTATGCCACGGTCAGAACAATATACCTGGTGAGCTGACACAAAGTAATCACAATGAAAACTTGAAACACACATGCAATCAATGTTTTCATGCATTAAGTCGTAAATCAGAAGTCAGGGTCATGGTGTATGGATACGTCGGCCGCCGCACCAACACTGGGCTCTCTGGACTGATAACCACACTAAATACGCTTATCACTATTGATTCACATAGAAGAAAGATCAGAGTCTGTGGTAGAACCGAACTCCTATGATACCAATTTGTCACGACCCGTCCTCGGGGCCCGTGCCGTGACTACCCCAAGCCCGCCTTCCATAGGCCAGGGGCTGGTGACTAGCACCAAGGCGTAAATCCCGGTAAAAAGGTAAGGAATTGCCTTTGTAAAGTAATCCACAAACACCACAGAGCAAGCAGGCAGAAGTAAACACTATGTAAAAACCGGTACAACAGTAAGTGCGGAAAATTAAGTGGGCCAGCATACAAACTCAAACTGAAAGTAAAGTACAACTGGAAAGGGAAAACAACTGAAAAGTAAAGCCTCCACGTCGAGCTATCCACTGGAAATCCCACCTGAAGGGTGGGTACAGATAGCCTCCACTGCTCCTCGGGTCCAGCTGACCGCTCCGAGTACGTCCCGCCCAGTGGTCCACCCCCAGGTACCATCCTGCTCCGCAAGCCTCAACCACGATCAGCATTGTCCGTCGTCTGCAACCAACACAATGTAGTGCGGGCATAGCCCATGCAGGTGTGAGTATAAGCTACTCAGTAGGGACCCCAAGACCCCCAAATTTCTCCCAGAATCCACAAAGGATAATCCACAAAGGAAATATACAATCATGAAGTAACATCCGACACTGCTTAGGTATATGTCCATACATATACCTAAGTCATCAATTCAAAGTTCGACTCCTACATCCGAGCCCAAGTACAACCCAGTCCACACAGGAAAGCAAAACGTAAATCCACACAGGATAGCACAACACAATCCACATAGGAAAGAAAAACATAAATTAACACAATGTATCACAACACAATCCACATAGGAAAGAAAAACAGGATTCAGCTCACATAGGAATACTACTTCGTAAGACGATAGAGATGATCATATGTAGCCACTAGTGCAGAAAACATTTTTTACGTCACCATTTTTTACGTCGGTTATTTAATAACCGACGTAAAACCCTGTGTTTAGTACACCTTTAACGTCGGTTATTTTGATAACCGACGTTATTAATAGCGCGACTTCGTTTTTTACGTCGGTTATACATTAACCGCCGTAAAAAACAGAAGCGGGGGGCGTTTGTTACGTCGGTTATTCAATAAACGACGTAACAAACGCGGTTTTTGAAGGCCTTTTTACGTCGGTTATAAAATAACCGACGTAAAAAAAGAATCCGCAGATGTTTTTGACGTCGGTTATGGAATAACCGACGTAATAAAATGCGGATTTTGAGCCCTTTATAACGTCGGTTATAGAATAACCGACGTAAAAAAAGAATCGGAGGAAGGTTTTTACGTCGGTTATTGAATAACTGACGTTATAAATGTTTTAAAAAAAATTATAATGTCGGTTATTGAATAACCGACGTGATAACTCATTTAAAAATTTACCCAGACCCGTGGATTGTCATTCGCGAGTTTACCTTCGACAGTCGCGACTCGTCTCTCTCGCACGTAAACCCGAATCGGCTCGTCCATTTCGTTGGTTTAGATTCGTTTTGCGATCATCGTTTCTCATATTTAATCTCCTCGGATCAATCATCTAAACTCGCAGCACTAAGGTAATCCTCCCACTCGTTCGTTTTTTTTTCGCGGATAGTGTATATATATGTGTTGTGATTTTTTTGTTGAAACTAGCTAAGATTCTTCGATTGCGAACCCTTTTAACTCGTTTTGGCACCATAATCTTATTTATCATCCCTAGATCTATTTGTTCGACTTGCAATATTGAGTAATTTTATGATTTCACTAATTTTTCATCGTTTTCTATAAATCCCCGAGAGGGTTGGGGCGTGTCCATTTGGATGGGTTGCCCTTTTACAGTTGTTACTACTTTCTTCACACACAACCATGGCTTAGGTGCATGGATTTGGGGTCGGGGGGTGTCCAGGGGGGTTTACAAGGGGGTGGGTGGGTGTGGGGGGCTGTCCAAGGGTGTGGGTGGGTGTTGGGGGGTGTCCAGGGGGGTGTCCAAGGGGGTAGGGGGTGGGGGGTGGTGTTTAGGAGGGGTGGGGGGGCTGTCCAGAGGGTTGGGGGGTGTCCAGGGGGGTGTCCAAGCAGGTCGGGGGTGGGGGTTGTGTCCAGGAGGGGTGGGGGTGCTTTCTAGAGGGGTCGGGGGCTGTCCAGAGGGGTCGGGGGGTGTCCAGGGTGGTGTCCAAGGGGATGGGTGGGTGTGGGGGGCTGTCCAAGGGAGTGGCAGCCTGTCCAGAGGGGTCGGTGGGGTGTCAAGGGGGGTGTCCAAGGGGGTGGATGGGTGTGGGGGGCTGTCCAAGGGGGTGGATGGGTGTGGGGGGCTGTCCAAGTGGGTGGCGGCCTCTCCAGAGGGTATTTGGGGTTGTCCGGGTGGGTGGGGGGCTGCCCCGAGGGTTGGGGGATGTCTAGGGGGTGTCCAAGGGGGTAGGGGGTGGGGGTGGTGTCCAGGAGGGGTGGGGGGCTGTCCAGAGGGGTCGGGGGCTGTCCAGAGGGTTGGGGGGTGCCCAGGGGGGTGTCCAAGCAGGTCGGGGGTGGGGGGTTGTGTCCAAGAGGGGTGGGGGTTCTTTCTAGAGGGGTTGGGGGCTGTCCAGAGGGGTCGGGGGGTGTCCAGGGTGGTGTCCAAGGGGATGGGTGGGTGTGGGGGGATGTCCAAGGGGGTGGCGGCCTGTCCAGAGGGGTCGGTGGGGTGTCCTGGGGGGTGTCCAAGGGGGTGGATGGGTGTGGGGGGCTGTCCAAGGGGGTGGATGGGTGTGGGGGGCTGTCCAAGTGGGTGGCGGCCTCTCCAGAGGGTATTTGGGGTTGTCCGGGTGGGTGGGGGGGCTGCCCAGAGGGTTGGGGGATGTCCAGGGGGGTGTCCAAGGGGGTAGGGGGTGGGGGTGGTGTCCAGGAGGGGTGGGGGGCTATCCAGAGGGGTCGGGGGGTGTCCAGAGGGTTGGGGGGTGTCCAGGGGGGTGTCCAAGCAGGTCGGGGGTGGGGGGTTCTGTCCAGGAGGGGTGGGGGTGCTTTCTAGAGGGGTCGGGGGCTGTCCAGAGGGGTCGGGGGGTGTCCAGGGTGGTGTCCAAGGGGATGGGTGGGTGTGGGGGGCTGTCCAAGGGGGTGGCGGCCTGTCCAGAGGGGTCGGTGGGGTGTCCAGGGGGGTGTCCAAGGGGGTGGATGGGTGTGGGGGGCTGTCCAAGTGGGTGGCGACCTCTCCAGAGGGTATTTGGGGTTGTCCGGGTGGGTGGGGGGCTACCCAGAGGGTTGGGGGATGTCTAGGGGGGTGTCCAAGGGGGTAGGGGGTGGGGGGGTGGTGTCCAGGAGGGGTGGGGGGCTGTCCAGAGGGGTCGGGGGCTGTCCAGGGGGTTTACAAGGGGGTGGGTGGGTGTGGGGGGCTGTCCAAGGGTGTGGGTGGGCGTTGGGGGTGTCCAGGGGGTGTCCAAGGGGGTAGGGGGTGGGGGTGGTGTTTAGGAGGGGTGGGGGGGCTGTCCAGAGGGTTGGGGGGTGTCCAGGGGGGTGTCCAAGCAGGTCGGGGGTGGGGGTTGTGTCCAGGAGGGGTGGGGGGCTGTCCAGAGGGGTCGGGGGGTGTCCAGGGGGGTTTACACATCGATTTGTTTTATATTTCAAAATTGTTTACATTCAAATTATGATTTTTTTTCATATAAACATATATTTGCCTTATCTAAAAAAATCTATATTTTTGCTATTTGTTATAGGTAATAATGAGTCGAAGTTGGATTACGGAACATCGAATGAAAAATGAATATGAGAAAGGTGTTAATGCCTTTTTGGAATTTGCTAAACGAAATGTTCCAAGTAGTGACATTTTTTTCTGTCCATGCCTGAAATGTCTGAATATGAAGAAGTTGAAAAGTAGAGAGATAAAAGATCATCTGATTTGTCATGGTTTCAATCCGAGTTACAACCCTTGGATTTGGCATGGCGAAACTGGACAGAATGTCACTGATGATAATGAATCGCAAGATGGTAACTCCGATGGAATTGAAGAAATGATTCGCGATATTGTAGCAGAACAAATTGAGATAGAACCGATAGTTGCACGTCTATATGGTGATGTCGAAAAACCATTATATCCTGGTTGTACAGATTTTACGGTTTTGTCGGCGGTGTTAAGATTGATTAACCTGAAGGCGAAACATGGATGGAGTGACAGAAGTTTTACAGAGCTGCTACAATTGATGAAAGACATTCTTCCAAAAGATAACGATCATCCAGATTCACATTATAATGCCAAAAAAATATTATGCCCGATGGGATTGGGATACAGGAAAATACATGCCTGTCCGAATGACTGCATTATATATAGGAAGGAATATGAATTTCTGAAAGAGTGTCCTAAATGTGGGACATCACGGTATAAGGTGAAAGAAAAATCACAAGCTGATGTAGAGATTACAAAGCTCCCTTCAAAGGTATTTTGGTATCTTTCTATAATTCCTCGTTTCAAACGTTTATTTGCTAATTCACATGATGCAAAAAGGTTAAGATGGCATGCTGATGAGCGGGTATGTGATGGAAAAATACGTCATCCAGCTGATTGTCCACAATGGAAGAAAATTGATGCCCAGTACCCTACATTTGGAAATGAAATTAGAAATCTGAGACTAGGCTTGTGCACAGATGGAATGAATCCATACCAAACCCTCAGTAGCACACATAGTTCATGGCCTGTTTTATTGGTAATTTACAACCTCTCTCCTGACGTTTGTATGAAGCGCAAATATGTCATGTTGAGTATCATGATCTCTAGTCCAAAGAAACCCGGCAATGATATTGATGTATACTTGTCACCGCTGATTGATGATTTGAAACTGTTATGGGTTGATGGTATTAGGGTGTATGATTCTTATAAAATGGAATATTTTCAACTGCATGCAGTGCTTCTATTCACTATAAATGACTTCCCAGCATATGGAAATTTGTCTGGATATAGTGTTAAAGGGCATAAAGCATGTCCAATTTGCGAACAACAGACGTCATATTGTCAATTGCATCATGGGAGGAAAACAATGTACATGGGTCATCGAAAGTTTTTGCCTATGGATCACCCTTATAGAAGACTAAAAAAGGCATTCAATGGCTCACAAGAATTTGATACTGCTCCTCAACCTTTATCCCCAGAATTGTATTTTGAGAGGGTGAAAAACCTTGATGTGACATTGGGAAAGACACAGAAATCTGGTAATGATAGACATATTTGGAAGAAAAGGTCAATATTTTTTGAGCTACCATATTGGAGGTATCATGAAGTCAAACATAATATTGATGTCATGCACGTGGAGAAGAATATCTGTGATTCTTTGATCGGAACATTGCTAGATATTAAAGGAAAGACAAAAGATGGGTTGAATGCAAGGTTAGACCTACTGTCAATGGGAATACGTTTGGAGTTAGCTCCCACTCCTAAAGGAAGACGAACATTTCTTCCCCCGGCTTGTCATACATTATCGAAGAGGGAGAAAAGTAGCTTCTGTCAGTGTCTTCATGATATCAAAGTGCCTCAAGGTTATTCTTCAAATGTAAAAAATTTTGTCTCATTGAAAGACTTGAAGTTGATAGGTATGAAATCACATGATTGTCACGTCATGATGCAACAAATTCTACCAGTTGCACTGCGTGGAATATTGCCCATCTGTGTCAGAAAGACTATAATGAGGTTGTGTTATTTTTTCAATTCAATTTGCAACAAGGCGATTGATGTGAATGCTTTGAACATTTTGGAAAAGGATGCAATTTTTATACTTTGTCATTTGGAAATGTATTTTCCTCCAACTTTTTTTGATATGATGGTGCATTTAATGATTCATCTGGTTCAAGAAATAAGGATTTGTGGACCTGTATATCTTCGTTGGATGTATCCTTTTGAAAGGTATATGAAAATATTAAAGGGATATGTTAAAAATCCATATCAACCTGAAGCCTCCATTATTGAAAAGTATATTTCTGAGGAGGTAGCAGAGTTTTGTACGAGCTACTTGGCTACGGCGCAACACATAGGTTTGCCTCCATCTCACCATGAACGGGTTAATAATGAGGGAAAGGGGATTCGTGGCTTGAAAGTCAAATCACTGTCAGCTGAACATATGAAGAAGTTAGAATCATACATCTTGAATAACATAGCTGATGTTCAACCGTATATCACATTGCATATTAATGAGTTGAAACAATGTCATCCAAAGAAGAAAGAAATGTGGATTTTGAATGAGCACAACAAAACTTTTTTGCCATGGTTTAAAAAGACCTTGCTTGGTAGATCAGATGTATCAGAGACATTAAAATGGATAGTGGGTGGTCCATCTTTAAATGTGATAACATGGTCCGCTTATGACATTAATGGCTATACATTTCATACGAAAGCTCAGGACAACAGAAGTGCAGTTCAGAATAGCGGTGTATTGGTATTTGCAGAAGCAATGCATTTTTCGAGTGCTAAGGACAGAAACCCAATTTCGGCATCAAGTGCATATTATGGAGTGATTGAAGACATATGGGAGGCTGATTACTTTAAAATTAAAGTTCCCGTTTTTAACTGTAAATGGTTTATCGGTAACAACAGTGTCAGACACGATGAATTTGGAATGACACTTGTTAATCTGAATAGATTGGAAGACACAGCTGATTCTTTTATAATGGCAACACATGCCAAACAAATTTTCTATGTAGTAGATCAATCAGATATGCAGTGGGCTGTTGTTTTACAAGGGAAAAACCAATTATGTTGGTGAGGATGAATTTGATGAAGCTGCTGATTTATGTGACATCCCTACTTCCATGGAAAGATTAACAGAACATAATGATGAGTATGTTGAAGACATGGTTTGTGCCATAAGGAACGATCACGACGAAGGAATTTGGGAAAACAATCCATCTGTACATTCCTAAAATTACAGGTAACACAAGTTTATTTCTTGTTTACATTTAGTTTTTTAATATAATGTTAGATACTGTAAATTTTTTACTTATTAAAACATGTATCAAACCAAAACGATAAAACAATAAAAACCGTAAAGAGGAGAAGTCCTGGGCGCACCGGCTGGCCGGTGGTGGATCACCGGTTGGCCGGTGGTCCAGAACAAAGCTCTGTCTGGTCCACCGGCCGGCCGGTGGACCAGACAGAGAGCCTTCCTCTCTGTCTGGATCACCAGCGGCCGGCCGGTGATGAGCCAGCGGCCGGCCGGTGGTCCAGACAGAGAGGAAGGCTCTCTGTCTGGTCCACCGGCCGGCCAGCGGCCGGCCGGTGGTGAGCCAGCGGCCGGCCGGTGGCACCAGGCAGTGGGCAAGTCCACTGCCTGGGTCCTCCGGCTGGCCGGTGAGCTCACACCGGCGGACCGGTGGACTCAGTGAGTCCACTTTTCAGCTTTCTTGGGCCAACTCCTTGGCAACCTTTTGCCTGTGTTTACCATGTTTATCATTGTTTAACATGCTTACCATATTACCAATGTTTTCTATTATGTAATTTAGTACACTTTTCTATTTGTGAACTAATGTTTGTTTTTTTGATTTGAAGGAAAATGACAGATCAATCAGTTGATCAGCCACATGATTCTGGAGATGAGCATATTGGTCATACATCTGGGGAGGAACATTCACATGCTCCTATTACGAAAAAGAGTTCAAAGGTTGGTAAGCGTGGGTGCACACGTTTACCAAAATTATCACTTGCCCGTACGAAGGAGGAGAGGATAGTCGTGGAGTTTGATGATGATGATCTTCCTAGAGATCTAAATGCTAAAGATTTTAAGGGTTTTGTAGCAACTCAGGCTAAGAGCAAAGTAAGCATTCTCTATGATGATTGGAGAAGTGTGGATAAGGCGATAATTTCTCAGCTGTGGGAGACCATTTTGGTAAGATCTTTTGCTATTGTTTGACTGTTCTTTAAATGTTTCTAATATATATATTATTTTTAACCTCTTTTTTATCAGATGACATTTGATATTCCTGACACTGGAGGAGTCAGGAAGAAATGCTTATCGTTGGCTGCTAGGAGATGGAGGGATTTCAAATCAACCCTCTCATCTGATTTCATTTATGGTCATAGGAGTCGTGATAATCCATGTCGTATATATCCTTTTATAGATGAATACACATGGAGACAATTTTTTGAAAATAGAAGAAAAGAATCATTTTTGGTAAGGGCAATGTAAACTTTTATAAGCTTTCTTATATAAATGATCTTATTATTGTTTTGTTAATTATTACTTATTCTTAATTTACAGCAAACAAGGAAAGCTCATCAAGAGATCCAATCTAAAAATGTATACCCTCATAGTTTATCTCGGGGAGGGTATGCATTATTGGAAGAACAAATGATGGCAGAAAAATTTCAACAACTAAGAGCTGAGTCTTCAAGCTCTGGAGAGGTGGCCCCTCCATCCCCTCCATCTAGACATGAGAAATGGAAAAGAGCTCGGAAGGGCAAAAAAGGACAATATCTTTCGGAAGAATCGAGACTCGTAGTTGAGAGGATTGTAAGATATCTATTTTATTTATTTAAGTTTACTATTTTCGTCATATATTTCCAATCATTATAGAAATGTTCAATTAATTATTACAGGACTCTCTTGAGGAGCAGAGTTCACAGGGGACATTTACACCATCTGGGAGGGAAGATATTTTATCTGTGGCATTGGGAAAGCCCGAACATCCTGGCCGTGTAAGAGGATATCCGGTAGGTGTATCGGTAAGAAAAGTGTTGTCACGTTCCTCAACTTCTAACGTTGAGGGAGTTTATAAAAAAAATAGAATCCTTGGAGGCTGAAGTCCATAATATTAATGCGACAATGGAGGACAAGATTAGAGCATCGGTGCAGTTAATGTTTGCAGACTTGCAAAGACAATTTCAGGGTGCAGCTCCCACTCCACCTCTCCCAGTAGCTCCCACTCCCCCACCTCAGCCTTCGGACCCCATTTTTGATCCTCCTCCTCCGCCGAAACTACCTACTTATTGTGAGTTGTATGTTGATGATCCTCAACATCATATAGTTGCATATGGGATGGTATATTGTATAGGAGATACAGTTCATCATCAACAGTTAGAGGTAGAGAATCAGAGGGTGACTGTACAGGATATTATAGATAGATCAGCTCAGATACCATTACCTACAGATGAGGTGACGACAGTTGGACATAGTATCAGCCATTTTTTACTTTGGCCATCCAGACTTCTTTGACTCATTACCATAGAGGTATGGATGTTATATCATTTATTTTATATTTTTATTAATGTTTTATCATTTGAAAACTAATATATTTTTCAATTTATTTTTACAGGAATACTTCAAAGGTAAAGAAATACTGTATAGACAACAACAAAGACAGATAGCTATGACATCAGATGCAGATACTAGCAGTCTTGACAAATTGTCAAGATATTCAAATTTGTTGGCGGATCATTATGACTTTACAATGGAAGATCATGTCTGTGGACGTGAACTATGTGTGGGGATTATGAAAACTGATATCATGGAGTTTGTCACTGGAGATAAGTTGGGAATCAACGTGGTGCAAATTTTTATCATGTAAGTCTTAACACATTTTCCTTGCGTTATATTTATTAAAAATGTATGCTTATGTCTGCTTTGTATTAGGTATCTGTATAAAATTTGTGAGAGGAATGAGCTGACATATGTATATGGATTCGTGGACCCACAATTGATTTCCCCTGAAGCATGTGCATTGGATGAGGAACAAAGAATGCTTTATATTGCTGATAGATTTGAAAAGAATGTAATCACACAGTGTTGGATGATGCCTTTTTGTGAGAGGTATGAAACACATCCCTCTCAAAGAGTTAATTATCTTTTAACATAAAAAACCACTAACGTTAAATTTCCTTTTATCAGGGATCATTGGATGTTAGGGGTTTTTTGCCCTAGGGAGAAAACACTTTATTGGATATGCTCTCTCCATGATGATGTGCGAGAAAGTTTTAAGAATATATTGCAAACGTAAGTTTCAATTTCACAATAGTTTTATATATTATAATGAATTTTAAATTTACCCCATTCGTATTATTTTCTAACAGGGCATGGGTCCACTTTCGAAAAAGCGCAAAGAAAAGGAATTTCAAGATCAAATATGTACATGCGAAGGTAAATATCCATTTATAATTTGTACATTTTGATTTATTACATAAAAATAATATATTGAATTTACACTCATTCAAACAGAAATGTCATGAGCAACAAGGCATCATCGAATGTGGATATTACATGTTAAGATTTATGTATGAAATAATAACAACTGGGACAGTTCTGAGTTTTGACCTGGTAAGATTTCCTCTTTCTCATAATATTTCAATTTGATTTATTCATTATACACGTTGACTACTATCCTTTTCCTTTGTAGCTTTTTGATGACCCTCAACCCTTTACGGCTGAAGATATCAAACACTTACAAGTGGAGTGGTCAAATTATTTTACAGGTTTGATTGACTTTTAGTTGTTTGTAATGTAAAATGTAATTTTGAATATTGTCAATGTAATTGTGTATTTCGTAGTCGTTTAGGTTGGATTTAGTTTTTTTTTGAAGTTGACAGTGTAAGTTTTGAATGTTATATAAGTGAATGTTTAATTTTTCTCTACTTCTTGTTTTGGTCTACTGTTGATGGTTTTTCTGGTCTGGATTTTGGTATGGGGGGAGAGGTTCCAAGGGGGTGGGTGGGTGTCTGGGGGGTGTCCAAGGGATATGGGAGGGGTGTCCAAGGTGTGTTTGGGGCTGTCCTAGGGGTCGGGGGGGGGGGGGGGTGTAAATGAGGTGGGAGTTCTGTCCAAGGGGCCGGTTGGGTGTAAATGAGGGTGGGGGTGCTGTCCAAGGGGTGGGGGGGGGTGTCCAAGGGGTGGGGGGTGTCCAAGGGATTAGGGAGTGGTGTCCAAGGTGTCTGGGAGTTCTGTCCAAGGGGACGGTTGGGTGTAAATGAGGGTGGGGGTGCTGTCCAAGGGGTGGGGGGTGTCCAAGGGGTGGGGGGGTGTCCAAGGGATATGGGAGGGGTGTCCAAGGGGTGTTTGGGGCTGTCCAAGGGCTCGGGGGGGGGGGGGGGTGTCCAGGGGTCGGGGGGGGGGGGGGGTGTCCAAGGGGTCTGGGAGGGCTGTCAAGGTGTGGGGGGGGGGTGTCCAATGGGTGTTTGAGGCTGTACTAGGGGTCTTGGGGGTGTAAATGAGGGTGGGGGGCTGTCCAAGGGGTGGGGGGGTGTCCAAGGGGTGGAGGGTGTCCAAGGGATATGGGGGGGTGTCCAATGGGTGTTTGAGGCTGTACTAGGGGTTGTGGGGGTGTAAATGAGGGTGGGGGGGCTGTCCAAGGGGGGGGGGGTGTCCAAGGGTTGTGGTGGGGATCCAATGTGGTGGGGGAGGGCTGGCCAGGTTGTTAGGTGGGTATAGATGAGGGTGGGGTTCAGTTGGGGCTTGGGGGAGGGCTGGCATGGTTATTTTTGTTTGGTTTCTGGTTGCTTTTTGGTGAGAGCAGTGCAATTATTTTAAAAAAAAAATTTCTTTCACGCCGGTTATTTTATAACCGACGTGGTAAATAAATCGGTAGGGGTTTATCACGTCGGGTTTTTCTATAACCGACGTGATAAACCGTTCCCGGGGCTTTTATCACGTCGGTTCTTAATATAACCGACGTGCTAAAAGGCCTGGGAATCGATTTACCACGTCGATTATTGGATAACCGACGTGCTAAAACGTTTCCCAGGCCTTTTTATCACGTCGGTTATTTAAGAAACCGACGTGAGAATAGGCCAGGGGAAGGGTTTATCACGTCGGTTATGACATAACCGACGTGATAAACGATATCCCAGGCGTTTTATCACGTCGGTTTAGGGAATAACCGACGTGATAAAGCCCCCCCGCGCGTATTTATCACGTCGGTTATTATATGAACCGACGTGATAACCACCGTGATGTTAGGGATATTACGTCGTGTTTTAAATAACCGACGTAAAAAACGTTATTTATAACGTCGTCCGTATTAACGTCGCCTAAAAACCGACGTAAATAATAAAAAATAACCGACGTAAAAAATGTTTTCTGCACTAGTGAGCCACTGATTCATCTAAGCCGTTGGACCCACAAAGGATCGGTAGGTACTAACCCCCGAAATGAACCACACAGGATCGATAATGAAGTTGAAACCATAGCTATTGGGAAACTCCTTCTCTATTAAGTACAGGGGTTATGACACTACAACCAAGCGCTTCCCTCTAACCTTGGACTGCTGTAGTACTCCACCTATCGAGTATTGTGGGCCTACTGCTACAACCAAGTGCTTCCCACCATGGTTCTGTCGCTACAACCAAGTGCTCTCCCTCATAGCCTCTAGCGGTACTCCTGTTGAGTACCACGGGTCAGCCGCTACAACCAAGCACTCCTCCGTCGTGGGTCTGCCGCTACAACCAAGCTCTCCCCCATGCTGCTACAACCAAGCGCTCCTCCGTCGTGGGTCTGCCGCTACAACTAAGCACTACCCCTCATTGCCTCCAGAGGTACTCCTTCTGTTGCATACCGCGGTTCTACCACTACAACTACGCGCTCCTCCGCCGTGGGTCTACTGCTACAACCAAGCGCTTCCCACTGGACTATCCGTAACACACCAAGTCGTTCGATCAGCAGTCGTCAAGTCTCAACCGGCTCTAGGGTTTCAGCACACAGCATGCTCGTTCCGGGAGGGTCCACTCCACGAGCCAAGAGGTCGATGCATCAGCTGACACATAGTCCGGAGTTGATGTATCCCAAAAGTACCGTAGTGGTCACTACTGAACCCATGGAGGATTCCCGTACTTTCTTCATTGTCGTCGTAGATGCAGCCAGCTCTAGGGTTCCCGCACATAGAAAACTCATTCGGGAGGGTCTGCTCCATGAGCCGAGTGGCTGATACATCAACTGACACATAGTCCAGAGTTGATATATCCAAAATTTCTGTATCGTCAACAGGAACTCAACATCGTAGACGGCGCGTCAAACGGACGTCTGGTCTGTGAGTTATCAGCTTTTCCGTTCCAGGGGCCCGGTTGGATTTTGGGTACTATCCAACCTGGACTCTATCCAACTGTATCCAAAAATCAAGTGAGGTATTCCAAATGTTCCTTCTCATCAAGAGGAAATCAACGAGACAGAGGGCGCGTCAATCGGACGCCCGATCTATGAGTTATTGGCTTTTTCGTTCTAGGGGCCCGGTTGGTTTCGTGAGCGAACCAACCCGACCACACTCCGACGGCGTCCAAAACTTGAGTGGAGTATGCCAAAAGTTCCGTCTCACTGAAAAGAATCCAACAAAGCTGATGGCACGTCAATCAGACGTCCAAAGCTCAAGTTATGAGCGTTTCTGCTCCGAGGGCCCGGTTGGTTTCGTGTATGAACCAACCCAGCCACACCCAAAGTATTCCGAAACCTTGAGTTTGATATACCGAAACGACCGTCTCGATCCAAGGATCGCATCTCCGCTGACGGCGCTTCGATCGGAGCCCCGTAGCTCAAGATACAGATAAAAGACCGAAAAGGTCCGAAAAAAGGGGGGTCTGGGCCCGGACCGACCCGGCCCAACCCCCCTGGGTCGGCCCAAACCGGGTCGCCCGACACAGATTCGGGTCTGACCCGGCTGGGCACGACCCGGCCCGGCCCGGGCGCGACCCGGCTGGCCGGTCTGGGCGGCTCGGCGCTGGCCGAGCGGCCGCACCTAAGGAGCTGCAGCCCCCACGCGGGGGCCGCTCCGTGTCACCGGATGCGGCACAAGGCCGTGTCCATTCCCCGCGGTCCCGCGTGGCTTCAACCGCGGAGGGTCTTCCCGGCGGCCGGGGCCGGCATGGTGCGCCGGCGGAAACATTCGCCGACCACCGGACGCGCTCCAATGGTCCGTTTTGCCTACGGTTTGCGCCTACGGCTATCCCGGGATCCGGACGTTGTTGCAAAGGCCTCCAATCGCCATTCTGATCTCATTTTGTAAACACCGTTAAACCACGCATCAACGAAAAACTACGGAGGGTTTTCGGGCTGTGTTTGTTTGGCCCGCACCCTCCACGTTAGGTGATAACAATTGGGAATAATAATCAACACATGAAAACATAACAAGGCACAATTTTAATAAAATTAAAATTGATCATTAATCCAGGTTATTTGTTTTAGAAGGAAACAGCCATGGGAAATAATATTATTCTCAAATAAAACCCCTACCTCGTAGTAGTCGTTGAACGAGAGTTCTTCGCGGAATTGACCATCGTGGAAGAAGACGATCGTCGCGTCGCGGAAGGGCGTCGCGTTGTCGCGGTATACGGCGTCGCGTCGACGATCTCCGAGGGTTAAAGAAAACACACAGATTTAATTTCATGAATTAAATCCATGTTATGGATAAAATCCACAAAGGAAATTAAAAAGATCCGTATTTCCCCACCTCAATCGGTGTTGATCAAAGATTGTCATGGGGAAGGATCGCCGCAGAAGAATGTCGGGGGAGGAGAATTGTCGGCATCGTGGTACACTGTGTCGCATCGTTGATCTCTGAGGGTTCGGCGTTCTTCGTCGCCTTTCTTCAAAGGACGGCGTTCTTTGCGTTCTTCGCGATGGAGGATGAAGATACAATTTCTCCAAATCCTCTCAACAAACCGCACCCAAGAAGAAAGTGTGTTGGTCTTATTTTATAATTATGCCAACAGTTTGAATACATGTTAAGAAACGAACCATTAATTCAGTGAATTAATGGTAATGAATTAACTGTCCAATTAATATGAGCATTTAAGTGTGTTAGAAAATGCACCAGTTGACTTTCATTAAAGAGGATTTTTCACAGGTGCATTACCTAGGGGAAAAGAAACGGTGGGGCTCGTGCGGGCCCCACCTCACAAATATCCTACCTAGAGGGTAGGATATTTTGGGTTCCACCCTATCCGCTTCAACTTAGATTAAGCAGCTTTAAGTGGCTTTAAGTGAAATAAAATACTGTTGTCGCACCACTTTATTTTATTTTCTTCACTTAACGCCAAAAATTAAAAACCACACCCGAGCAAACGCAACTCCGGAAGAGGCGTTTCTAAGAAAGTAAAAGAGCTACGATTCCATCGGTGCCCTCAGAATTCTATTCCGAGCACCTGTTTAAATGTTAGAAAAACCCGCTCATTCGTTCACTAAACGTTTCCAAGACAAACTTCGGGAAATGATTCCCGGCACACCGGGCCTAGATTCCCGTGACGTCAGAAACTACGTTCTTGTAAAATTCCAAAGAAAATTAAGAAAAAAAATTTCCTTGAAATTTACGGGTCTTTACATAACCAGCCTGGACTTCAAAAACTTCCAGAAACATTTTTTTTTCAAAAACTCAATAAAAAGGAAAGCATACCTGAAATGAAGATCCAGGTTCTTACAAACTTCCCTCCTTAAATAAATTCATCCCCGAATTTCCCTAACGAGGGGTATAAGAAGAAATCTAAAATAGCTCTGGCCATTGCGATCATACATCAGCCTCCCTCTCCCAGGTCTCATCCTATACTCACCCATGCTGCCAAAGAACCCATACTAATGGAACAGACCTCCCACGGAGAACCTTCGTACTGTGATCGACAATCCGGATAGGATGCTCCTCAAACGACGCATCCGATTTGATCTCAACCTCCTCAGGTTGGAAGACATGATACGGGCCTGAAAAGTAACGTCGGAGTTGAGAGACGTGGAAGACATCGTGCATAGCCTGGTACCTCTGAGGTAGCTGCAATCGATAGGCAACTGGCCCAACTCTCTCCAAAACCTCAAACGTCCTGACGTACCGTGGTGAAAGCTTCCCCCATCTCTGAATCCTCTTGTGTCCCAACCTCAGTGCGACACATAGGAAAACCTGATCCCTGACCTTGAACTCTAAAGGTCGTCTCTACTGATCAGCATAAGACTTCTGTCAATACTATGTTGTAGCCATCCTCTTCCGAATCTACTATATCTTCTCTGAGGTCTCCTGAACAAGACGAGGTCCCAGCAAAGCCGCCTCTCCTGCCTCCAGCCAGCATAAGGGTGATCAGCATGGCCTACCGTACAGAGCTTCATATGGTTCCATTTGATTGGTCTCCTGAAAACTATTTTTGTAGGTGAAATCCAAAAGAGGTATATGCTTCTCCCAAGAACTACCGAAGACTAGAATGCAAGCTCATAGCATATCCTCAAGCACCTAGATCGTGCGCTCAGACTGGCCATTAGTCGGGGGATGGTATGCTGTACTCAAAAGAACCTGTGTACCCAAGGACTTCTGAAGTCCCTTCTAGAACCAATAAGTATTGCGCGAATCATTTTCTGAAATAGTGGAGTGTGTAACTCCATGTAGACGTACAATCTCTCAGATGTACAATCATCCCAGATCATCAACACTGAAGGTCTCCTTGATCGGCAAGAAGTGTGAAACCTTCGTAAGTCTGTCGACGATAACCCAAACATCATCGTTCCCCCGAGGCGACCTTGTAGACCGTTCACGAAGTTCATTGGGATAACGTTCCACATCCACTCGGGAATGGGTAACTATTGTAAAATCTCTGCTGGTCGCTGATGCTCTGCTTTCACCTGCTAACAATTAGAACATCTCATGACAAAACTAGCAACATCATTCTTTATACCTGGACACTAGTACTCGCAGTCTAGATCACGATACATCTTGGGGATGCCAGGATGAACCACCCAAATTGAGGAATGAAAATCCTGCATCAGCTCCTTGCGTATGTCTATTGGCACCCATACACATCCCTGGAAACACAAGATCTCATCCTCTCCCACTGTCCATCAAGGAAGAGGGTCCCCTCCTAACACACTCTCCCACAGGGCTAAGGCCTTAGAATCTGATAGCTGCCTCACTCCTACCTGCTCAAGAAGTGTAGAGGTAACAACTATAGAAGATAAGACAGTCTGTCCCTGCCTGTCATGCACTTTTAGGTGCATCTCAGAGAATAGAGCCATAAGATGCCACTCACTGCTGGCCTCCCGAACTGCCTGAATCTGAGTTCTTCTGCTCAATGCATCTACCACTACATTTCCCTTTCCTAGAATATAGGCGAGCTCGAAGTCAAAGGACTGAAGATTCTCAACCCACCTATATTGTCTCAGATTTAGATCACGCTGAGTGAAGATATACTTGAGACTCTTGTGGTCGGTGAAAACCACAAAGTGCTCTCCTAGAATGTAGTGTCCCCAATAGTGTAAGGCGTGAACAAAAACTGCCAACTCCAGATCGTGCGTAGGGTAATTTCTCTCGTGTGGCCTCAACGGTCAAGACCCATATGCAATGACTCCATTTCTCTGCATGAGCACAGCTCCTAGCCTGATACCTGAAGCATCACAGTAAACAGTGTAGCCCTTTCCCGGCTCTGGAAAGACTAGTATCGGTGTTGATGTAAACCTCCCCTTCTACTCTTGAAAGGCTATCTCACTTGAATCTGACCTTAAAAGCTTCGAGCCTTTCTTGTTCAGACCTTTCAACGGTGCTTCTAGAAGTGAGAAGTCCTGAATGAAGCGTCTGTAGTACCCTGTTAGCCCTAGAAAACTCCGTACCTCAAAGACGTTCTTCGGCTGCTCCCAGAAAACTACAGCTCTAACTTTCTCTAGGTCCACAGATACTCCAGCCTCTGAGATGATGTGACCCAAGAAGTGAATCTGTTCCATCCAAAAGTGTCACTTAGAGAGTTTAGTATAAAGTCGATGCTCTCTCAGTGTACTCAGAACGTTCTCAAGATGTGTAGCATGGTCGTGTCGAGTACCAGAGTATACCAAGATATCGTCCATGAAGACCACGACGAAGGAGTCCAAATAAGGATGGAACACTCGGTTAATCAGTGCCATGAAAACTGCTGGTGTGTTCGTGAGACCGAACGGCGTGACTGTATACTCGTATAGACCATACCTTCTCCTAATGGATGTCAGAGGTATATTCGATGGTCTAACGCGCAACTGATGATAGTCTAACCTCAAGTCAATCTTCAAGAACACTCGAGCTCCTCGAAGCTGATCAAAAAGGACATCAATTCTCAGCAAGGGATATTGGTTCTTGACCATCAACTGGTTTATCTTTCGATAATCCACACAAAGCCGAAGGGTACCATCTTCCTTTTTCTCAAACAACACAGGAAAACCTCAAGGAGAAGTACTAGGTTCGATAAAACCCTTTGCCTGCAACTCCTCCAACTGCTTCTTGAGCTCTTGGAATTCAGGTGTATCAACCCAATAAGGAGGAATGGACACTGGTGCCACTTCTGGCATGATCTCAATCGATAAGTCTACCTCACACTCCGGAGACAAACCTGAAAAGTCATCGAGAAAGACGTTCCTGAAACAATCCACCACTAGGGGAAAATTCTAACTATGAAGTCCCCTGGTCATCCAGATAAAGATTAGAAATCTAGGCTGTAACTTCCCCTAGCCCATGATGCTCTGGTCCAGCTCTACCTACCTGTACATCCCACTCGCCTTTATGAAGAAAATATCCACCCTCTGGTGATACGAAACTCACCTTGCGGTGATAGCAATCGATGAATGCCTGGAAAAGAACCAACCAATCCATCCCGAAAATGACATCATAACCCAACATCTCTAGGACATAGAGGTCCCATAAAAAGTGACACCCCACAACCTCAAGAGGGAACTCTCTACATTGATGTATGCTATATTTCCTCGTTCCCGACGGCGTGTCAAGAGTAAACAAGTCATCAGATGAAAAGATACAGAGCCCAAGGCTCTCCACAACCAAAACAGAGATAAAGATATGGGAAGCACCAGTATCCAAAAGAGCTGAAGTTAAAACTGAGGCTATTAATATAGTACCTTGAACTGTAGAAGGGCCGAGATCCTTCTCCTGATAGGTCTGCTCCATGGTGAAAGACTGGCCAGCACCACGGCCCTGCGCCCCTGGCTGACTGCTCTAAGCTGATCGACTCTACTGTAGCTGATGACCTGGTGACTGACCACCAAGGTTGCGACCTCCACCTCGGGCTGAATGGCCGGAAGAAATCCAGTTCCCAGAATGGTGGGAAACTAGCGAAGAATCTCCAGAATGCGGGGTCATTGAGGAACCCCTACCACCAGCAGAAGGTGAGAAGATGTGACAGAAGCACTGAAGATGGCCCATCAGTGTGAAACGCTACAGCTCAGTAAAACGGGACGAATAATCCATGATAGAAAGAGTACCCTGCTGCAGGCTCATAAAATCATGGGATCGATCAGCCCTCAGGGTCTCCAGATAGAATTAGTCATAGAAAATACATTGAAACTCATCCCATGACATACCCTACTGGCGCCCCGACTGTGAGATAACCTCCCACCACCTCTTGGTGTTGTCCCAAAGCATATAAGTAGATATCATTACCCTTTTCTCTGGAGGTATCTCTAGGTGCTCGAAGATAGTCAGGGTGGCCTCGAACCACGACTATGCAGCCTAGGGTCCTCCATCCCCTGATAAAGTAGAAGGATGTTGCTACTAAAAACCCTCGTCAACTCAGCCATTGACGGGACAGGAGGCGGCGCTCCCTAAAAAGTCTGCATCATCCTCAAGAAGTCCTCCCGGAACTGTGTATCGGCGCCTGCAATGGGTATAACTGTTGGTTCCTAGGCTGGCACAGTAGGAGAATCAACAGGAGGTCCCTGGTCGGCCATATCTGGTGTCTGATCACTGTCTGGCAACTGACATACAACTGGATGATGTCTCGGAGGCATAGCTCTGAAATATCAAAAGAAAACCTTAGATCAGAATTAATAAGGACTGAAAACACAGGAGTAAAAAACGGGATCAGGGGAAAGAAACTATCATGTTTTACAAAAAGTGACTACACGGCGTGTATAAAAACTACATGGCCTATACTTTTAGCCATTAACATGGGCGATTACCCAGCCCAACAGGTCGTGTAACACCCCAAACTACACGACATGTTTTCCAAACACACGGTGTGTACTTGTACTCAAAACCCCTGCCCGAGTCTCCTTACAAGGCTAACCCACATGGTTCGAACTATCCCCAGACTACACTGCATGTTCCCTAGGGACACAGCGTATACTAAACAGGGTCTCGGCGGCCCGTGTTTTTAGTTACATGACCGTTTACATGGATGACCCTTACACAGCGTGTTTCAAAAAAACATGGCGTGTATAAGAGAATATAACAATGACCCGTGTTGTTCATGACATGGCCGGGTACCTGGGACAAAACTACACAATGTGTCCTACTCAAGATCCCCCGACCCGTGTTGTTAGTGACACGGCCAGGCACATGACTCTAAGCTACACGATGTGCACCCACCGTACATAGCGTTTTCCTAAAGTCATTTTTCACGACACCATGTTTCTGCTCACACGGTAAGTGATATAGCCTGAAAACTACATGGCGTGTATCCAGAAAGTACACACCGTGTATTCTAGGCAGTAACTCAGAACTACACAGAAGCCCAGAAAACACAGAAAACAAGGAAAAGAGGTGACAAATTCTGATCTGTGAGGGCCCATACTCCCCACGAATCAAAGCTTGGCATCTCCTACAGTCATAGACAAGAGAATAAAGGATCATGATCCACCAATTTTTGATTCAAGAGGGCCCATAACACCACAAGAATCAAAATTTGGCATTCATTTAAGCAAGGTACAATACAAACAATACTCTAACAAGGTAGTAGAGATTCTATCAAGCATCTATCAGAAAAACATGCATAATCCACATAGAGTGTATCACAACAACATGCAAACGCTAATGCACCCTATATGGCATGGAAATAATGCATGGCATGTGATTTCTAACAAGTGCCTATATGATGCGTGAGATGTCATACTCTCATCTCATCTGGTTGCGACATAAATAGAACTATAATATCAAAACAATAACAACACAAAGCATGTGAATCAGTCTAGGTGAAATCATTTCAATCGTAAAATCTCAAAACCAGAAAACTACAATAAACGAGTTAGTATGGATTTTCCCTGTACACAGGTTAGATACTCCCGGGCACAACTTATTACCAAGTACCGAATCTATCCTATCCCTGGATAAAGTCTTCAAACTATAAATCAAGTGAATAGAACATGACTTTGATACCACTTTTTAACGTCCCGGTTCTGGAAGCCACCCAGAGGCACCCCGTACCCGGTTGGTCACATGGCCTCAAGCGCATTTCCCCAAATGCAAGAGGATTCCGACTAGCATTGAGGGCCTTTGGTGTGATAGTGGGGAAACTATGCCCTCATTGGAAAAGTACACAGCGGAAGTAATAAACACGTAATAGTAAAAACAATATATAACCAACAATAATAAACAGCGAAAGACTAAATCAACAAACTAGAGCACATATGTATATATGGAATGATGCAAGATACATATCTAGGAAAGAAGCCAAACTAGTCACAATGTTGAAAAACACCACATTACCAAAACAAGTTCAAGAAAATTAAACAGCTCCTCAGCATCTCGAGCCAAATATTGGTCCCTTTCTCTCCTTCTCCAAGCAATCAAGTACCAGAAGTTGAAGGGTGCTTTCCCTTGTCTATACCTGCAACAACATAGTCCTCTTGGGCCCGAAAGCATGGCCCAAATAGGGTTTGAGAAAAAATCCAAGTAGGCAACCACCCGAAGATTTGTTCCTAACAGTCAGTGAGTATATGGAATGTAAAAGTACAAAAAATAAACAGTAAACAGCAACAACATAGCAATAGACAGTAAACAGTAAGCAGCAAGAAGGATGATACACATCAGTAATCAAATCCACAACCAACAACAGCAGTGAAGAAAACAACTAACAAGTAAGAAAACCCTATGGGAAGTACTCACAATCACCCCCTCTGATTCTATCCAAGAAAAATCACAACCCTCTGGGAAGTGCACTCAGCCTAAACCCTATGGTTTGGCCATATGAATTTATGAGACTATAGAGAAGCACACTTGGTCAATTCCCCTTATAGTCTAGGGTAGTCAGGGACTCTCTGAGGAAGATCACGCGGTCGAACCCTCTTAGCCCCAAGGTCTAGAGACTCTCTGAGGAAGCTATCTCAGTCAATTCCTCCTATATCCTCAGGTATACCATAGACTCTGTGAGGAAGATCACTCGGTCAATTCCTCCTCTAGCCTAAGAAGGTTCTTAAAGAGAAAAAAAACAAGGTAAGACTCTCAGAGGAAGCGCATTCAGTCTATCCTCCTGTAGTCTATAATAATCCAAGACTCTCTGGGAGCTCACTCAGTCCACCCCCTGTAGTATAATGTCCAAGACTCTCTGAGGAAGCTCTCTTGGTCTACCCTCCTATAGTCTATATTGTCTAATACTCATTGGGAAGCTCACTCAGTCTATCCCTTGTAGTCTATAGCACCAGGTTCTCTCAGTCATGTGCCGGTTAGTGCATAATAATTCTATAAGGCCATAGTATACCTATAGATCTACTTGGCTAACCAAAGTACACCTATAGAGTTAATTGTCTAAATAGTCTACATGGCAACTAGCATGTTATGAATTTCACACCAACCTATAATCACAAGGCATGGAAACAGGTGTAACAGCCAAAGGCAACGAAACCCGAAGGTCGTAAACATAACAAAGCATGGGAAAAACATCCAAGAACAACAAAATATCCTCTAACATGATTAATTTACCTCTACGCAAGCATACAATCAATTCAAGAAAACTATAAGGGTAAGATAGTAAACACACAATACCCCATTCATGGGTATTGGTGGAATTTGCATATAAAACTCAAAGAAATTGAATGGTAAGGCACAAACCACCTACCTAGATCCTAGGAGATAGATATAATTGAACCATAATGACTGATTCCCCCTTGAATGTTGTAGATCACTACGATTCCAATGCAATCTACCATGCTAGAATCAGAGAATGGACGGAGAAACGGTGGCTCGTCGAAGATCCACAGATTCCTGGTGCTCTCGGATGAAGAAGCTAGAGAAGAAGAGCTTTTCGTCGATTAGGCGTGACCCTGGTCCATTTAATGAAAAAAAATTACATGGCGTGTACTTTTAGAGTAAACAGTGTTTAGTAGGTCTTTCCGTACTCTGCCAAAATCAGCCTCCACCTCACCCCTACACACCGTGTGTGTGGCCCGGACATGGCCAGTACAAGGCTTCGAGTGGGAAAAGAGTACACGGTGTGTACCCATAAAGTACACGGCGTGTACTTCAATAATTTCTCGAAACTTTATTTTTTTTCAAAAACTCCAGAAAATGGAAAGCATACCTGAAATAATGATTTAGGTTCTTACACCCTTCTACAAAATTTATTTTATTGGATGAAGGAGAATTATTTATAAAACAGAAAAAATGATTTTTTAAATGTCATTGAGAACCCAGAATTTTACTTATATTTTTTTAACCATGGGAGAATTTTGTGAGAGATTTATAAAGATCATTGATAATCAATTGTAACTCATTTAAATTTGTTTTATCATTCATTTTTTATAAATAAATGGTCCTTTTTATTATAAGTTGATAATTTTATTTTTGTTATTGATTATACTTATTTAATTTTATTTTTATATTAGAGTTAGTTCAACAAAACCTTCTTCAAATTAAGCACGCTCATGTTTTATATCTTCATTTCCAAGGTGATTGGAAAATAAATAAGTAGGGGATAAATTTGAGGAGTTTTAGAAATATGATTTAGAGTTTACTTTTTTATTGACCTCTACTTAATCCACGAGAAAATTGGTACTTTCATTTCATGACTCACTTAATAAGAGGGAACCATCTATTTCACTACACATTGAATCCTTAATTACTTTATAGATTTTATTCTTCATAACCATGGTCTTCTTTTTGATCCACTGGAATTATATCCTTATGTTTACTTTGTTTTTACAATCAAATAATGCCACTTTTTTTCACATGGATCATCATATTTTTTAGAAAATTGATTGAATTTATTTAATTTTATGACTTTATTCACCTTTTGGGCTAGTTTATCCTTTTAACCACCATTGTATGAGTAATCATTAATTTTTTTTGAAAGAAATCATTGTTTTCTCATTTACCAATTTAGATTATGTTTCATCTAGTCTCATTATTGTGATCTCATAAGTAATGGGAGATCCAATTATCTCCCTGAATGATTTTTTATTTATGCCATTTCCTTATTTGTTTTTCATTACCTTGGGTTCCCAGTTTTTGTAAAGACCCACAGAATCATTTTTACTAATGTTTATATAGAAAAATCATCACCATGCAACTTTTTACTGATGTAAATGTCAATAAAATGTTTAAACATATCAATAATAGATTCATTTTGTTTCATAATAAATCTCTCAAAAATATTTTCTAAACATGTCAATCCTAGAATCATTAACTATATTGATTCCATCCTAAGTTTCTTATAGCAATTTCTATATTTTTTCTATATTTTACTTCTATAAATGAAATTAAACTTAATAACATCTAAACCAAAATGTAAATAATACATATATTTTTTATTAATTTCAATAGAAGTTCTACCATTGGGTGCCTATTTTTATTTGATTCTCTATAAGGTGAAAAAGGCATGCATAATAGTTTTCAAAATTGGACGTCCTATACTAACAAGAGAATGGTACATTTGATTTTTTAAATAATTATAGTCCGAACCATTATAAAATGATGCAAAAACCATAAATTTTATTTTAGGAACAGTACAAATGGGTGTTTAAAAATACACAATCACAAAAAGTTATATCTTTGAAATCAATTAATATTTTGAAAACTAAAACAAAATTTTAAAACATGGTTATTTTGAGAAAAACATAAATATCTCCTCTAATAATAATGGTTGGTTAAAGATAATATGGGAATGTGTTGAATTTCATTAAAAAATTAAAATTATGTAATAAAATAAAATCTATTGTCAGGAAATTATTCAATTTAATAAAAAATTGAAAAATTAAAGAGGGTGTGGTTGAATAAAAAAAATATGAATATTAGAAAATAGATTAAACAAATTTGAAAGTAAAACATTGATAAGGAAGTATGGAAATATCTTAAGAACAACTCCCTACGTATCCTCCCCTAAAGAATATTTGGGAGAGTTATATTTCATTGCTAATTTTAATATAATCCAAAAACCAAAATGGTAAAGTAAATAATGCATTAGTTTTAATGGAAACATAGAACCAAAATAAATACACTTGGTTTTAATGGAAACCAAGAGCCAAGAACCAATAACCCTAACTTTTACTATTTTGATAACCTACAAATAATATAGAGAAGATAGAGTTTTTTTATAAAACCTTTACAAAGATCTCAACTCTCTCTAAAAGATTTTGAAGAATATAAAATATAAGTGAGAGAGAAGGTAGAGGAAGATACAATAAGAATTAGAAAAAGGGTTAAAAAATAAAAGGCACAATAAGATACAAAATTGAAATTGGATTGTAGCTATTTAAGCATAATTACCATTTGATAATTGGAACTATTCTTTTATATCTATTGAAAAATCAAATTGTGGACCATTGGAGAATTGTTTGGCGGAAATTATTGGTTATAGAGTTCATTGTTGAGACACAAGACACACTTTATAACTATTTATAATCTTAATAGGATCTAAAGGCTCCATGGGTTGATCAAAACCTATAATGAGATGATTCATGGATTTAATAATCCTTAATTAATGTCATTATACTTCTTTAGATTAAATCCATTGACTAGAGGCCCTATACAATCAGCAATCTGATGGGGGTTTTTATTACTTCTTGTTATATATAAAACACCAATTCATAGGTAGTGATATCAATCAAAAATATAGTGGGATTGATAGAGCTATATGAGCTACTATCTCCTCTTCCAGCTGGTCAATGTACTCCAACTAACTGAATGGTGTTGTTACCTCGTGGTGGTCTTGAAAATGGTTCTCTATAATCATCTTGATGCATATGTTTGGTTAATTTATTCCCTAAGAATATGTCTAAAAATATTAAAAAAATATAATAAAAATATATTATAATTTAATTTATTGATTTTGATTATAAAAACAAATTATTGGTTCATATATTATTATATAATATCACTCAACAAGTATTTTTCTTTGATAATCATGAAAAGAAATGAGATTGCAACATAAACTCTTACCACTTCCAAAACATTTGAATCATAATCATCTTGAAATAAATTACATAAAATTAAACTTTTAATAACATGAATATAAATTTATTAATTATATAATATGTCAAAGGGGTAGTATATACACTATATAAACTCAAATAGTAATATGACATGAATCACGTCTCAATGAAACAATATTGAGATGAAGAACCCTTACCTTATGTCCCCTCTTGCTTCATACGCATTAAAGACTCCTATATGATTAATATACATTTATTTTAAATGTATTATATAACCATATAAATGTATATATTACTATATATCATCCCATTATAATTTACTATTAACCTTTTATTAACAATTCTTCATTAAAATCATTATTAGTGTGAAAACTGGTTGATTTTCCATGCATGTTTCTGTTCAACAGTTCAAGTCCATGAATCTTCATCATAGAATCATCATCACCATAATATTAAAAACATTATAAGTATAATATTTATTCATTATATAAACTTTTATATTGATTCATATAAATAGGTTCTAAAAAAATAATTAAATTACTTCGTGAAGATGGTAGTTTGTATATAATCACGGGTGATATTGTCAGTTTTTGATGGATCGAATGAGAGAAAGTTACATAATAATTCTCCTTTACAAAAATAATAATTATATCATAAATATAATATATATTCAATAAATCTATCATTATGACTATACTTGTAAATTTTAAATAAAATATGAATCACATCTCTTTATAGAGGTGGTAGTTCTAACATACATAGGAGTGATCTTATCATTGTACATTGAATAATAATGAGATATAAAATTGATATAAAACTAAAATATAAAATCTATATAGAGTAAGTATATTGATTCCATCAATTTTTAATGGTTATATAACATTTTTATGAGGTTTTAGAAGAAATAAATATGAAAAAGATTAGTAATAACATATACCTCTTCATTGGGTATCCTCCATCAAAAATCAACATAAGGTTTCTTAGATGGGTATTTTTTCAGTTTGTAAGCCCAAGGTCATGAATAATAATATTGGGAGATTATTATTTTATATCCTGGTCTAGCTTAAGGGATCAACCGGTGTAAGGAATTAATAAATTAGGTTCATTTTTATAAGTGAAGTTGGTGAAAAACTAAGAAATACGAAGAATAATAATATATAATAATGTCACTCTCATGGTAATGTGGATCAGAAGTTATAATATTATATTAAAATAAGTTTAACATCCCATTAAAATATTTTAGGTATTTTCCTTCAATTTATTCATTATATTATTTATTTGGGTTCGTATTGGATCTCTTATGTTTGTGAGAATTTTTTAGGAAAAATGTCATAATGTTTAGGGATATATGTTTGTTTGAATTAATGGAGTCTGGGTATAAATTTGTTAATGGATTAGAGGGGTTCTCTTTAATTTTATAGAATGAATGAGGTGTTTTGGGTTTTCATGTATGAATCTTCTGTTTTTGTGATATTATATAAAATGACATTCTTTTTAACCAATTTACTCATCTTGTGTTTGGTATCCAGTTTCATGTCATGAGATGAGTATACAACATGAAGGAGTACATACTGTGTAAATTTTACACACTATGTAATGGTTAAAATCATATTTTTTTAAATAAAAAGTGAAAGGGGTTTACGTGTATTCGTGCTTTGTGAATTACAAAACAAGTAAATGGGTAACATTCCGTGTAATTATCATAGGTTGTGCTTTTATGGTGCTTCATGTGTGATTTATTATTTTATTTGGAAAATTGTTTCCTTTCGCTATACCTAGAGGCTCTTATGGGTGATTTTGGGGACCTATGCTCTGTCCAAATAATTTCATTCAATGATTGATCATCATTGTAGTTTCAGGACATCTCCCCAGGTGAGAAATCCTATCTTCTTCTTCATTTACTGTGATCACAGTAGTTCAATTGTGTTACATTGTCAGATCCATTCAATTATGATGATGTTTTTTCTTGTTCCTTTCTATATACACTGTGAAATTTTATTCTGAGGTCATTCCTTTACTAGTTGTAGTGTGAAGAGGGTGAATGATCGAGGTATATTGTGATATTTCATCTTCCCAGACCCCTTTTAAAATATTAAATCAATTTAGAGATGTTTGGATAGATTATAGGGCCTCCATTATCATTGTTGTGTTCATCTGTGTGGCTGGATCCCTTTGTGGGTGTCTGTGACCCAAATTCTTGAAGTAGGTGGTTCTGTCACTAGCCTTTGTTGGATGAACTGTATTTCTTTGTGTTTAATTTTTTTTATAATTTAAATGAAATTGTTTACTGATTTTATGTGTGTTTGTGGTAATTTATTTTTTATAAAATATGGATTCCCCCTAGTCTTGCAAAATGAAAAGGTTTTTTCAAAGCATTGCGAAATGGATGTGTGAAATTCTTTTTAAATCATGTTTTTTATGAAATTGTTTAGAATATACTGCACATGGGTAGCATTGTGTAATTATGTAGAATGTGTACTATATGCCTTTCCAATTATGGGGGGAGGTCATTTATATAGTATTTATATGCTCCATATACCTCTTTTTCTAGGAAGATATTAGACCTTTTGGGGGGTATAATTTTTGGGGTGTTCCTCTACTCTCTAGATTCAATTCATATGCCTAGATATTATGTGTGCACTATTGTCCTTTTTTTGGTATGAGTGTTAGAGATATCCGAACATAGTGTGATCCTTAGTGTAAATTTACATTTTCTTTGTCTTATACTTTTTTTTTATACTTCCATTTATTAATATGAGATACCTGGATTTTTTTATATGACTGATTTGATGTATATAAAATGCTTTGAAGAGATTTACCTATTTTATTTAGAAATGAAAAAATGGGAATTTAAATTTTTTTTCCTTTATATTAATATAAAACAGTTATACAATTTATGAAGAATGTTTTTCTTTAAATTTTAACATGGTGGCTTATTTTTAAAAAGAGTTTTTATGGAACACTAGGGTGGGATCCTACTAATCCTATTAGTAGAAACCTTGCGCACCCCTTTTCTAGTGTATAAAAAATTACATGTATTTCAACTCAGGGAAATTAATGGTGGCACATTGAGGTGGTGAGTTATTCTACTAACTAGGATTGGGTAGTTATTTGTGAGGTGGGGTGGGGGTTCCCATGCTATCATATTGAGACTATTAGAGTAGCTATTTTATTTTTTTCAACCTTTGCAGTTTGAATTATCACTTGTAGATTGTTTTTCTACCTCTTCAGTTGTATTAATTCAATTTTTATCTATATTTTATGATATATATTTTCATGTTTTCAATCAATCTTTATTCATGTACATGTATATATTTCATTTTTTATACTTTAGAATGGGTGAAATAGTACCCTTTGTTTCTTGTTGATTCCCAAGTGCCCGATGCTAGATCGTGGGGACCCAGAATTCCCTTTAGGTATGTGTTGGCTTGGATTTCATGCCAGTTTGAGAGGGTATCTAGGTTGGGATAATCATAGTTTAGTATTAAAGGTTTGTTTTTCCTTTATATTTCTTATCTTGGGATGTTTGATAGACTAGATATATTATTTTTGAGAATTGAGAGGTTGGATGTAGTGCGTGTATGACCATCTATTGCTTGGAAGAGACTCAAGTTAACATGATATTTTGGTATGTATATCTCATATTTTGGGATCTTGGTCATAATATTTGTTTTTTATTATGGGTTTTCTGGTTTGAAGTGATATTATTTTTTTCGGATCATTTATTATGTTTCAGTGTGAAATAGTATGCCTCTGTGACGTCTTCCATGAGATCTAAAAGAGGTTGGAGTTGATGATCCTCATAGAAATCCACATCTGGATCAGAATATTACAAAGGATATCATGGGGATGTTTTTTTGTCAACTAAAATGTACTATAATTCTAGAATGTAGTTATTCAGGTACAACTAGGAGCTACAGGAATGACCATGATACTTATTACATGTTAAGAAACAATCCTTTAAGGGTAAAAATTAACCTAATGAGGTAGAGTACTAGATGGATAATATAAATTAGATCTATGAATTCTAGGATACACATGGAAGTTTCAAGGATAAGTTCACGACATTTAAACTTGAGAGTCCCATCAAGTATGGGTCAGATTCCATTGTATAGACATATATGGATCCTGGATTTGATTGGAGGGGTTTCAAGACTCTATTCTTCTAGAAGTTTTTGTAGAGTCGCTGATGATGGTGAAGTTTCTAGAGTCTCTATATTTAGAGAAGGGATACAATTCTATGATGACATACAACAATTAATTTTCTGAGCTTCTTCACTTTTCACCAAAGGTAGTAATGAATGATCAACTGAAATCTCAATAGTACCTATAGGGTTTGAAAAAATATTTTAGATCATAGGTACTTCGGATGATGATTTCGACCTATGTGTTGATAGTATATTGGGATACGATGGTTGAGATGAACATGGTATGAAAGGTTGGATACTGTTACTCCCCTCTTTAACCCTATGGAAGCTTTAGTGGAGAATATGGGAAGAAGAGGAAGTGGGAAGATCATCACAGGAGTGGTGGAGGTGGTTTTCAATGGAATTTTTCTTCTATACCTTCAATTACATCTAGTAGTGTGGATTTGACATGATATTATGTGGAAAGGTTTGACACACCTAAAAATCATTTCCTTCACCTATAGAGACGTGTAATAGTTTTGGATGTTACGGTCATCTACAACTTTTTTTTCAGGCAATGTCTATGCCTCGATATGGTTAGGAATCATTAGATACAAAGGATAATTTAGTGGAGTTAGACACTTCAAAGACTACAAGGCTCTAACTACATTCCTCATCAGTGAATCACATTCAAACAGTAGATAATTTTCCAATGGAGGTTGATGTGGGTCCAAAAACAGTGAGAGGTGCGATATTTATTGCATATTTAGTCACAATTTCTTTATTCAATATCGATGTTCCTGAACATTTCTATCTGGTCATTTTTTATATACATAAAGACCGAAAGAATCTGTTATCATTTTATAGAGTTGGAAACACCTATTGGGAATATGAGATAGTAAGGGTTTCATTTTCTAACATTTGCACTGTCGAATTTTGATATAGAGTTATTATAGGATTTTTATGTTCGTGACCTTGATCTATTTGATGTCACCA
Organism: Viscum album; assembly: GCA_963277665.1. NCBI lineage: Eukaryota > Viridiplantae > Streptophyta > Magnoliopsida > Santalales > Viscaceae > Viscum > Viscum album. Next base: position 655,382,964 of record OY728159.1, read on the forward strand.
TTAAAATAGATTAGATTATTACTCATCATGATGAGATTGATTGTTATCACCAACATGGATCATTTCTTGTGGCTAATGGGAAGTCATGGGTGTTTCATGGAGAGTGGCATATGAGTTCTGGATGTATAAGACCATCCCACCTAGAGATCATGATTTTTTTATATATAGTAGATGTTTTTCCCATTTATGTTTCTTTTATTTTTGATCTTCTTACCATGCTTTTGGACTTTCCTACTGTTCTCGTAGGGGATTTTTTTAGGGTTCCTCTACAGAGTGAGGTAGAGTTCACGATTAACATGGTCCCAAATTTGATACCAATTTTGATACCTTATTTTCATATTGAAAAAACAAAGCATAGAGAGATCAAGATTCTATTGTATGACATGAGAATGATTTTTTTGTTCTCCCTATTGTTTCACCTTGGGAATCCCTAGTTCTATTTGCTAAAAAGGACGATGGTTCAATTTTCTTGTGTGTGCACTACTGGGTGTTTAACTGATTAATCATTAAGAAAATGTTTAATTTGCCTCATGTGGATATTTATTTTGATCAGTTAAATTAGAGAATGAGGTTTATAAATATAAATTTTTGGTAGGGTTATCATTAGCTCAGAGTTTTGGAGCCCGATATACCAAAGATAGATTTTTGAAGTAGGTATAATCATTTCTAATATAATGTGATGTCGTTTGGTATGGCTAAAGATACTAATGTTTTTATGGCATTGATGAATCTGATATTTCATTATTATATCAACACTTATGTGGTAGTTTTGTGGATGATATTTTTTTATTTGAGACTGGAGTGTGAGCATGAGAACCACATGAGTTTGGCTATGAAAATTATAAGGAATAACCATTTATAAATAATGATTTATAAATTAAATTTATGGATCTAAGAAGTGATGTTCTTGGGGTAAATTATTTATGAGCATGGGTAATTAGTTTATTCTGAGAAGGTGACAATTCATTTTTCATTGGATGAAACAAATTGTAACATACTATGTTTTTGAATCAGGTCAAAAACCGCCATAGTTTTTATGTTTTGATTTAGTTGATATGACAATTTATTTTTTGCTGACCATAATGAAATTTTTAGATTTATATTATCCATAATTCATGTTTTTGGGTGGGATTAACTTCTTGGAGAGTTCCTCTGGTGTTTGGAAGGGTATTGAGAGTGTCTGAGGCCCAAAAACCTTGTTTTGGGTAGTAGATCATGGCGTATGGTTTATGGTAAACCATATAACCTATTCCAGCAAACTATGTGACCAAATTTTGAACAGAAACATGGTTTGGAAATCTATGCAGGTGAGGATCATGACCATACACCACCTCTACAGTTTTTAGCAGAGGGATACCACATGGTTTTTTCACTCTTAGTGAAAACTGTGCAGTAAGCCGCACAAGTAGTTCCTTTGAGGTAGTACCTCAGCACTGTAGCCCCCATAATTTTTTCACAATTTGGAAAACACTATGAAATAACCATGTGAACCCTTATGAGAGTGTAATTTACCAAAATACCCATCCCTCCTTAAATCTACTTTCCACTCTTTCTCCTCCCATATGTTGTCTTTCTCCTATCCAATCATGGGGTGCTCTTCCTCACCTCCAGGGGTGTGAGTTATCTCCCTCACTTGACCTCCTTTATTCAATCTGTTGATTATGTTGGACCTATAACAGTAATTCTCTCCTCACCCATGCCTCTATATCATTATTATTTTTGACTCTCAGATCTCTCAATCCATCCAAGAAATTTTACACTATTTTCTAGGTCTTTGAAGGTATCATCAATTTCTTCTAAACTGGTTGGAGTAAGAGGCTAATTCTGGATGTGCCTACATCTATGGGTCCAATATAGGATGTTCATGCCTTAAATTATTGTTTTCGGTCATTTTGGGGGTGAAAAGTTTAGTGAACTATTGAGTACTTGTGAAAGACCAACATTCATGATATTAAATTGACCATATGACTTTAGGAGGTGTTGTTTGGAATGCACTAGCCATTTTTATGTGTGAGAGTATGGTTTAAAGTCTATTAGACACCTAGGGTAGTTATGTTGTGGTGAGTTCTTGATTTAATTTGAATTTTTTAGTTTAATTTTTTTGCTTAATTAAAATAGAATTTATCATTTGAAGATTTCTTAGTAAATTCAATTAAATTGAAGTGTTGTGATTAATTAAATTTTACAATTCGATCGTATTAAATTTAATTTTTTACTAAAGTGATATTTTTATTGAATTCAAGATGTGTAGTTCAATTACCTGGAATGTCTTGTTTATTTGAAGGTTAATTATTTATATATAATTCTTGTGATAGACTTTTCAGACCCATGAGGTCATGAAGGGCTTGATTCGAGGAGTTGGGATGGTGTAGACATCAATATTGAGGCTAAATTGATCTTATGGTTGGGATTTTCCCTTATTACATGGGTGGTGTGATCACTGGTTGGGCATCAAGGATGTTGGATTAAGATGAAAAGGTTGTTAGGTTGGGGAATGGCTCATGTTGTTGGATGGAAATGCCATCGAACCTGGGAAACTTGGTCATAGTGGCACGAGGTACCAGTTGGATGTGTATTAGGTATTGATTTTGTGATTTAAAATCTCTAATGATGACAAAAGATCTAATTGGAGTCATGTAATCAAATAGGTTGACTAAGTGATGAGGTGGTTTTGACCACTCATGTGGGTAGATGGTCCCGGTAGTGAGGCATAATAAATTGTGTTGGGGTTGGTTTCCATAGATATCAATGAGGGTGGTGAGGATACTTTAGTTGATATATATGTGCCTATAGATTGATGGTAGATTCAAATTGAGGTCATTGAGCCTAGACTTTATGTGAAGATGAACATCGTCATTCCCCGAGATGATGTTCTATGATCAGACTATGGTTTTTACTTGAGAATAGGTATCAATGTGTCTTCAGTTGTTAGGATTCAAGCCAATGATTGCATTTGATTAGGGTCCCATGTGACTAGTTTATTGGGTTTGGGAATGCCTTTGGGATATGGATATGTTGTTGAGACATGATGTATCCAAAGGCACGTGGTGACATTTGACATTTGAGGGGTATCCTTAGGTTTCACATAGGATATTTGATATCAAGGGATACCTTGGGACATGGACCAAGGATCATTTTACCTTCAATGATTCTAACTTTGGATGATGTAGATATAAGAATTCCAGTGGATGTTGAACAAAAGGGAAGCTTTTGTATAATTTGATTACATTGAGAAATTTTTTATTTTTATTAAAAACATGCTTAAATATTTATGTTGGGTATGCACACTTGGGTGATATCATACTGAGGCACATTATCATACCCTACATGGGCCATTAGATATTCATACAAACTTTATTTTATTGTGTTTAGGTAAGTTATTGGCTTCAGGAGCTGGAACATAGTGACCGTTTGGAATGGGAAGTTGGGAAGGGATATTGAAGTTCTTTCCTCTACAAGAATAACTTTTGAGTTTTCTTTTTTTTTCATTTTATTCATCATTTTTCCTTTTATTTGTATTTATCTACTATGGTTATCCATGGGAAACCCCTTTTTTATATTATTATGTATGACATTATTTGGACCTAGGATCTGTTTTAATTGTCTCTAAAATTGGTATATTAGAATGTTATTCATTCCCGCTGATTCTATTATTAATGATTCAACTATTGTTATATGATGTTAAATTTTCTTTGGCTATTAGAGGGTCAATATTGAGTCTGGGGAGTCTTTATTTTTGCTTCATATTATATATTAGTTCTCAGACAATTATTATATCATTATCCAAAGGGCATAGTCTGCCCAATATTTCTCATTAACACCATAACTACTAGTCAGCATCCTTTGGAATACGGGGAGGCTCACCTAAGGAAAGTGAAACCATACTTGATTGTAATGATAGAGTGTCTATTTGGGTTGGGGTTGTCACGTGTTGTTTCAGAGGAGTTCTTGAATAGGATTTATTGGTAGTGTGTGTCTGTATACGAATGGGACATAGAATGTTTTTTGTGGTCTAACTATTTGGTTTATGGTAGACTAGAGATTAATATGTGGTTAGAATTGGATTCAAAGATCATTCTTAGGTTCTTATATCCTCATGTATGTGGGATTGACCATGTGACCATTGGTGGGAATTTCCATTTTATTTAGTTCATTTTATGGTTGGATTGATTTCCACCTAGAGTGTATTATTCTTGAAATGTGAAATTTAATGTTTTTGATATGTGAACCTTGACTTGGTGAGCTAAGGGAGAAATTATTATCCTTGTCCTAGTATGACAAGGAAGATATTTGGACCCTTAAAACATTATAGAAGGGGGTGTATTCTTATGTGTTGGGTTATACTTTCACTAGGCACATATTAGCATGGTTTAAAATTGAATATTCACATGCCTACAATATGAGTTTTTAAAATGAGAAATTCATTATGAAATTTATATTTTTATATGTTTTGATATAAAATTTCCATATATATGGTGTTGATGGATCTTATAAAGGTGGGAAGGTATGCTGAAATAGGGTGATGATGACCACCAGGTTGGGAGACATGGTCATCAGTTTGAGGAAACATTGGTTTCCAGAATGGGAATAGCCTGATGTATGTTTTATAGTTGGGTCTAAGATTATTGGGTAAGGAGGCCTTGAGGCCAGGATGCTGTGGGGAATGTTTTCAACAGGGGAGAGTAATGGTAGAGAGTAAACATTTCTTTTTACTGGTTTACCTATCTATATAATATATATATGTGTGTGTGTCTTTGTTATAGGGTTTATGGCCATGTAGTGGTATTCAGAAGGTTCCTCCTAGATGTGTCAAATAGATATTCAAGAAGGCAAGGCCATGGTGCCATTAGATGAGGGTTAGGCTCATCCATAGGTACATGCTCAGGCATGGTTTGTAGTACATGTGGGTAGCCACCAGATTTGATAGCGTTTGGGTCAAGGATTGAAGAGAAGCTCTGAACGAGCCTGGTAAAGGTTATCCATGGTATCAATAGGGGTACTCAGGGAGCAGCTCCATCTATAGAGTACCTTACTCAAGAATTTATATAGAAACACCCGCCACTTTTTCATGGTGAGGGGGGGGGGTCCAAAGGTGGATGAAAATTTAATCGAGTTGATGAAAATGATTTTCTTCCATCTAGATATGCCTTGAAGGTAGAGGGTGAAGCTGGAAACCTATATGCTCAGAGGACCACCTAAGCACTGGTGGGATTTGTAGGTTTAGGAAGGAAGACTTGAGGGAATGGCCTAGAAGGATTTTGAGGCTAGGTTCTTCAAGAATTTTTCCCATAGATGCTGAGGGCAGAAAGAGCTTGGAAGTTTGTGAGCTTTTAAAATGTAGACATTCATTTTATGGATTGTGATTCGAAGTTTACTTAATTTATTCAATTTACACCCAAAATGGTGATAAAGACACCTCAAGGGTAAGGTGCATCGACGATGGTTTATGATACACCATTTGGGTGTAGATAAACATCATTTGGTTGGCCTCATCCTACGAGGTTGTGAACCAAGAACTCATAGCCCAGGGAAACCAGACAGATAGGTTTTACAAAATCTGGTAAGCTTCTTCAAGTGATTTTAGTTGTGATGCTTTAGATGTTTAGAAGTGAGTCCGGGATGAGTTCTTATAGGGAAGTCAGGCCAAGGACTCAACTAGACCATCTTGAAGTGCATCTTCAATGGTTTTATTTCAGTCTGGGCAGCTCATACATGTCAGGACTCAGTGTGAGCGGCCTCCAATAGAGTGTCAATCATATCGATAGGTTGATAATTAAGAGAGGCTCTATACAAACCCTTATCTAACAGCCGATAGTTAGAGACCATAGCAGACACAAGGTTCTAAGTTCTATTCGGAATCGGTACACAGTTATGGTAGTTGAGGTTCAACTGCACATGGAAGTCATGCTGAGGAAGTAGGACCCACCATTGGGTTCAATGGTTGGTGGTTTTTGTAGTACCATAAAAAGGTAAACATTTATGCATTCACACTTTTTTCCTTGTGCACACTATGGAACTACTAGGGGATGAGCATCCTGGTGAGCCAACGATGGTTAGAGGTACTCCAGGGTCAAATCCTAGTTTCGTTTTTTTCTTTTATCAGAGAATATTGTGGAATGTCTATTTTTGGTGCAAGCGGTGCATAGCATATGTAAATGGAATAACCATAAGATGGTTAGTAGGATGGAGTTAGCTCGAGTGCGTGATATATATATGTGAGGGGTGTGGCACTAGGTTCTACTTGTGTGCAACATTGGGTGCATAATTTGTAGAGGTTATTAGAATTGGGGCATCAATGAGATGCGTGTTATTGGGGTGCACAAGTATCTTAGCACAATTGAGGTATGAGACATGATTAAGGTGTGAGGAACTGGGGTCTGATTTGTGCATCTATTGATATTCATGGCCTCATAGGTTCCATGTGAGCCATGGGAATTAGGTGGGAATTGATTTGGTGAATGACGTTTTTGGTTATCAGATTTGACACTAGATCACCTGATGAGGTGTAGGAGTGATGAGGTGTCATAGGAGGACCTTGAGTCTCAAAATTGGTTGATGAACCATTCCTTGATGTATGTTTTGGGTCTATTAAGACTGGGGTAAGTCACTCCTAAGGTGGGGATCCCCCTTGAGGTGGTTGACCTATACCCTTATGACCCGGGTATTTTGCAGTGTTTTTACTAGGATGTGTATGTTTGGTATCATCTTCAAGTTTCATTTGATAGATCATGGTTGATCTATGTTAACACGGAGAGATTATAAATTTGTGGTTTTTTGAATCATTTGAAAAACTACTCCCATTTTGAACTTTTTAATTAGTTGATACGACAATTTCTTTTTCATTGAAGGAAACCAAATTCCAAGAATTATGTTAGCCTTATTTTATGGGTTTGGATGGGTTTATAGGGTTGGAGTGTGTCTTGTCTTTTTAGAAGGGTTTCAGGAGCACTCTAGCATTAAAAACCCTTTTTTGGAGTTTCAGATCAAGCTGCCTAATTTAAGGTAAAATGTGTGGCCTCTTCTATCTAACCATGGAACCCTATTTTGAATTAACACATAAATTGAAATATATTACTAGTTTGGTGAATATCCATGAAACACCTATTAAATTTTTAGAAGAGACCTACCATATAGTTTGCACATGGTTAGGGAAAACCATGCAACAAGCCACACTAGTAGTGCCTTTAGGGCATTACGTCATCACTGTAGCCCATATAGTATGCACACAATTTAGAAAACTATGTATCCCCTTAAAAATGGTGAATTTACCAAAAAAACCCTCCCTAACTAAATCTAATTTCCTCCTCTTTCTTGTCCCATGCGTGGTATTCCTCCTAGCTAGCCATGGGGTGCTCCTCCTCTCCTCCTTGTGTGTGAGTTATCTCCCTCATCCAAGATCTATTCGTCGATCTGTCAATTGCGTTGGAACTATCTTAGTAAGGGTGTCCTCACTCATGCCTCCTTATCATTTTTATTTTTCCTCACTGATAGCTAAATCCATCTGATAAATTTTACCCTATTTTATAGGCATTTTATGGAATTGTCAATTTCTTCCCAACCTATTGTATGTTAGAGGCTAATACTTTATGTGCCTTCATCTTTGAGCCCAAGGTAAGTGGTGTGTGCCTTACTTTTTGTTTTCACGATTTTTTGGGAGTGTTTATTTTAGTGAGCCATTTCGGAATTGATAAATACCATCATGTTTGATATTTTATTGACTGTATTACCTTGTGGGGTGTTTTTGGGCACGTCGTATCCATGTTTATATGTGCGAGGCTAGGTTAGATATCATTGACCACCTTGGGTTGTTAGGACGAGGTGAGTTCTTGATTCAATTTGAATTTTCTAGTTTAATTTGTTTTTTTACTTAAAATTGAATTGATAATTTGAAGTTAAGTTATTAAATAAAATAAAACTGAAGTGTTATGCGGATTTAAATTATAAAATTCAATCATATTAAATTGAAATGCTTACTAAAGTTAGTTTTTTATTGAATTCGAGATGTGACATAAAATTACATTGAATTTATTGTTCACTATAAGTATGATTATTTATATTTAATTCATGTGATAATTATTAAGACCCATGGGGTCATGATAGGCTTAGCCCAAGGAATTGGGATGGCATGGCCATCGAGATTGAGGCGATGTTGGTTTTCTGGTTTTTCTTGGTTAGATTACATGGGTGATGTGATCACAGATTGGGAATCATGGGTGACAATTGATATAGAAATTTCATAAGGTTTGGGAATGTCTTGTGTTATTGGATATAAATGACATAGGTCTTGAGAGACATGATCACAGGGGCATGAGGTTCTAGTTGGATGTGTCTTAGGTTCAAATTTAGTAATTTCCACTCAACCATGATGGCCAATGCACCCATTAGAGTCTTGTTCACAAAGTTTGACTCAATGATAAGGTGGTTTTGACATCTTAGGTTGGTGTAGGCCCTTGGTAGTGAAACATAGGAAATCGTGTTGGGGGTTGTTTCCATAGAAACCCACAAGGAAGGTGAGTAGCCTTCAGTTGATAGTGATGAGGCTATTGGTTTGGTGAAGAGGCTCACTATATTGAGTCCTTTGGGCCTGGACTAAATTTTAGGGTGAACTTTTACATTCCTTGGGACATCGTTCTTTGAGTTGATAGTGGATTTTACTTGAGGATAGATATAATTGTGGCTATGGTTTGTAGGCTTCGATCCAATGAGTGATTTTGAGAATATGTCTAAGGGACCCATTACATGGGTTTAGACATGACTTTGGAATGTTGATACTTTGTTGAGGTAGAAGGTGTCATGAGGCACGTGGTGCCATGTGAATTTTGAGGTGGAACATGAGGGTTTACCATGGCTATTTGATATGAGGGGAAACCATGAGTTGTAGGCCAAGGATACATTCCTCTTAAGTGATTTCGGCATTGGAATGCTGGTATAATATTCATAGTGGCTGTTGAGAATCAGAAAATCTTTTGTATAATTTTATTACATTGATATTATTTGTTTACTTATTTTTTTCACACATTCTAAAACACTTTTGTTCGGTATGAACACATGTGTGGTATCAAATTGAGACACGTTCTCAGCCCCTACATAGACCATTCAAGATATATATTGAACTTATATTATTGTATTCATGTAAGGGATCGACTTTAGGGGATAAACCTTAGCGTTCAATTATCACGATATGTTTAAAAGAGACCTTATGGTTCTTGCTTCTACTATAGTTACTTTGGAGTTTTCTTATATTTATTTATGATGCTACCTTTTATATGTATGTAGAAATTGTGGCCTTCCATGGGTGACCCCTCTTTCTTATATTGGTATGTATAACCTATTTTGGATGTTTGTTGTGTTTTATTTATCGGTACAAGTGGTATGTCATCACATTATTTATTTCCCTTTCTTCTATAAGAATTAATTTTGCTACTATTATATGATATTGACTATGCCTCTACCATTACCGGGTCATGTTCGGGTATTCTCAATATTTATTTATTTATCATATTATATATTATTACATAGGCCTTTATCATATCATTCCATTAAGGGCATAGTATCCCCACTCTTACTCATTTAAACCCTCTCTACAAGTTGACAGCCTTTGGAATACACAGAGGCATACCTAAGGCTAGTGGCACCTGACTTGATAGAATTTCTCAGGTAGCTAATCTGGTCCGGGATTCTACACACATAATTTATTTGAGATTCATAGCTTCCTTGGTCTTTCTTGATAATAATGATGGTTCATTAATGATTTATCAATGTTTAAATGACCTTTGATTTCACTTATTGGGAAAGTGGATAAATTTACTTGGGATAAAAAAATTTAGTCTTCTTTGGAGGAACTAAAAATAGGTTTTACATAAACTCATATTTTAATCTTACCAAAGCTCAGTAAGGGGTATGTTGTTTTCTATGATTATTCTGGCATTAGTTTGTGTTTTGGGCTCATGTAGTATGATAATGTTGTGGATTATATCTCTAATAAGCTTTTAATACATAAGATTAATTAAAATACTCATGATTTAGGGATTTGTGAAGTTATGTTAGTGTTTAATTGTTGGAGACACTATCTTTTTGAGAATATATTACCAATATTTTCTGATCTTAAAAGTGTGAGATATATATTTTCTCATAATTAGTTTAATTTTAGACTTTTTTAGCGGGTGGAATACCTTTAGATGTTTGTATTTGATATTGCGTACATCACAGAGATGTTTAATGTCATTATAGATGCTCTTAGCAGGAATATACCATCACATGCTATTTTGGAATCTAAGGAAGAGTGGAACCCTATGTAGAGTTTTTTTAGTTGCATATATATGCTCAGAAGGAAGCTTCATGTATGGTTTTGTATAGTGTTTTGGTATCATCATATCTCATTGAGTATATTCTATAAATTCATTAACAATATGATGAATTCAGTGTAATTTGTGAAACCCTATATAGTGGGAAGACTGTTTCTGGTTGGTCACTCTCATTGGATGGTATTATTACTTTGGGGGATTGTTTATTCATCCCATCTTCCATGAAGAGATCAATTTTTTTGATTTTTATAGTTCATTGTGGGAAATTCATCTAGATATGATGAAGTTGTTTTATAAATTAGGATAGTGAATCTAGTGGCCATATATAAAGTGTTACATTTCTAATTATGTGTCTCACTATTAAACCTAAAAACTAATAAAGGAAGTGAATCTGTAACCTATTAGATTTCCCAGGATATTTTGGGTGTTAGTTAGGTAATGATATGAGGTGTTAATGGATTTTTATATTTGTGATAGACTATTTGAGGAATGAATTCTATTTGGGTGGTGATTGATCAGTTGAAAATGTCATCTCATTTCATTATGATTGGAGAAACCAATAATGTTGAAGATCTAGGTATGCTGTATGTGTTGGAGATTATAAGGTTACAATGGGTTCCTTTAGCGATTATTTCAAATATGGATACTAGGATCACATTGAGGTTTTATAGGAATATTCAAGAGGATATAGGAACTTAGTTCATGTTGGGTACAATTTATCATCTATAGAAAAATGATCAGATGGAGAATTCTATTTATATACTAGAGGAAAAACACGATGACTATATCTTGGATTTTGATTGATATTGGGATAGCCATATGGGGTTAGTAGAGGTTTTTTATAAAAACATTTATTAGTCTTAGATAATAATGTCTCCTTTTAAGGATATATATGGTTTCCCATGTAGGAAAACTCTTTTTTGGGAATAAGTGAGAGAATCCACTTTGGTGGGACCATGTTTGGTTACAGAGACATCTATAAGGATTCAGTATATACATGATCATCTGGTTATAGTTTAGAGTCGATAAAATTATTATGTACACTAGAATTATCATCCATTAGAATTTTCCTTTTGTGATAATGTTTTCTTGAATGTTTTTCCTCATATGGGTCACCGTTGGCTTGGGAAAGAAGGAATGTTTTCTCTAATATATGTTTGAACATTTTGGGTTATTGAACAACATGGTAAGTTTTCCTTTTTATTACCATTTTCGTTTCATCTGATATTGATTTTTGATGTTTTACACATATCGCATCTTAGGAAATACTATCCCGATCCCTCTCATGTTTTGAGTTATAATTATGTTGAGTTATATCGAGCTATTTAAATTTTGGAGAAACAGTAGAGATCATTGAATATCAAGTGAATTTTCTACAAGGGAAGATTAATTTTTTTGGTCAGAGTGTTTTGGAGGCAGAAATCAGTTTCTCACGATACCAGGGAGTGTTAGTCGTTGATGAGGGAGGAGTGGCATAACCTCTTTATGTGACATCATTCTTCCATATGACTTGTTGAGGACATAAATTATTTTGGTTGGGAGTTTATAACATCTCATTACTGTATTTTATGTAGTTCCCTTATGTTTATTCATTTTATTCTTTATTTGGGTGCATCTTGGGATTCCTGAGGATGGATATCATTTTCAAGGGGAAATGAACTAATGTTTTGGGATGCATGTTTGTTTTAATTAATGGTATAAATGTGTTAATGTATTTTTTGGGGTTCTCCCCATGTTTAGTTAATTCTCAAGGATGTTAGGTATTTTTGTGAGAATTTATTATTTTTGTAGTTTTCAGCATGATTACATGTCAAGTAATTAGTTTACATATCATGTATTGGGTCTCTTGGGTCATGTCGTGAGATGAGTACATGGTGTGAAGAAGTACACATCATGTAATATTTACACACTGTATAATTGTAAAATGTTTTTTAATAAAAATAAAATCCATTTTTAACATAGTCTTGTTTCATCAATTACATGATGTGTAATGAGGTTAAATGTCGTGTAGGTCCGAGAAGATGTACTTTTACAGAACATTTGGACTGATATATTATTTCATTTGGCCAATCTCTTCCTTACTCTCTACCTAGAGACTCTCATGGATGATTATGGGGACTTACGGTCCATCTGAATCATTTAATTAAGTGATTTATCATAATTGTAGTTGTGGTAAATATCCATGGGTGATAAATCATTTCTAGTTGTTTTTTTACCTTGATCATGATACCACCATCATGATGTGTAATTAGATCCATTGATATAAGATTGATATTTTTCTTGTTCTTTGATTGATCTGTTATGTGACCTTGTTTTAGGGGTTGTGACTTTGTTGGTTGTGGTGTAGTGGGTATGAATCATTTAGGAATGTTGTTATATTTCATCTTCTCTAAACCATTTTGATAAATTGAGTCAATTATATGATGTGTGGATTGATTATATGGACTCAATTTTCATCTTCATATTCTTCCTTGTTAGTATATCCCTTTGAGGGAATATGCAACCTGGATTTTTGAGGTTGATCATTCTATCTCTATCATATGTTGGACAGACAACATTTCCTTGGGATTTATAATTTTTTTATAAATGGAATGGCATGATTGACTAATTTTACGTGTGTGTGTGGAAATGGATTTTTGATAAAATATAGTTTCCCCATGTTTTGGTAAATGAAAGGGTGTTTTCAAAGCGTTGAGAAATGGATTTTACAAATTTTTTACAAATAATGGTTTTGATGAAATGGTTTGGGAAATAGAGCACATGGGAAGCCTTGAGTACTTAGGTTGAAGGTGTTGTAATAGTCCTCATCCACTATTAGAGGTTATATTTTTTGGTTGTTTCTATGCACTCTAGGTCTATTGATCTAGGGACATGTAATACTTATTGAGTGTTCACATTCTAGGGTGTTTCTTAGATCTCTAGATTATATTCATATTTCTAGAGAATTGATTCACATGATAATCTATGTATGGTATGAGTGTGGTAGATATCCTGACATAGTGTAGTCCTTAGCATGATATTACCCATTCATTGTCTTGTATTATTTTGGTTGTACTTCTATGGATTGATATGTCATACCTATTTTTTATATATTTATTATTAGTTATATATTAAATTCTTTCAATATATTTAATTTCTTTATTTGAAAATTTGGAAAATGGGTAAGTTAATTTTTTTCCAGGATTTTGATATAAAATTGATAAACTATTTATCATTACTTGATTTCATTAAATTTAATAATTCAATAATTATTTATATTGAGACATGATATGGAACAGCTGAGCGGGATCCTAAGGATCATGTGAGCTCAGACCATGCGCACGCATTCGGCAGTTCATATAACTCTGTATATCTTTCATTGTTGGGAAAAGTAGGGCACCATAGTGAGGTAGCAAGGATTTTTATTAGCTGGTATTATGTGGCTGGTACTAAGATGGTGGGAGTTTTTCTAGGCTATCACCAAGAGACTATTTTGGATGTTGTTTTATTTTTTTCATCCTTTATAGTTGGACTTGTATCTTGGAGTTTGTTTCCATACCTTTTTAGTTTTATCACATCTATTGTTCTCTATCTATTATGATATATATATATACATTATTTTGATCTTTCTTTTTGTACAAACACACACGGACACACACAATATATATATATATATATATAATTCCATATTCTTCATGTTAGGAGTAATCGGTCCCTCTAGTTGTCATTGATAACCAGGTGCTAGACGCCAGTCCGTGGGCATCAAGAATGCCCTTCAGGTATGTGATGGCTTGGGTTGGGTTCTTATTTAAGATTCTATCAAGGTTATATTCTTTTCAATAAATTTATGATTCAAATAAAATAAACCAATCAAATTATAACAAGTGTTTTTGATATGTTGAACCTTATTTATGATGTTAAATCCTATTTTATCCATTTCAATACTCAGCGTGATAAAAATATTTTTATTATGGAAAAACATTCATTATGAATTTTTTTAAAACTTATATAATAATTTTAATTTAATAATTCCAAATATAGAATCTATTTTTTATGATTTATTTTTTATAAGTTGTAGAAAGTAATTCTAATATTAACACAAAAAACACATAAAAAACCATCTTTATAGAAAAAGTAATTTTAAGCATATAGATTATTTAGTTCTAATTATTTTCCTATTTACAAATTATTAGATGAATGTTAATATATATTATTGACTAGATGACCAAAAAAATATATTAAAATCATTCATCAATAGTGATAAATTTAATTTACTATGATAAAAAACATTTTCACATAAAAATGGTATTTTGAAAAAAAACTCCCTTTACATTCAGATGATTTTATATTCACTTATAACAAATTTTTAATCAATGTATGAATAATTATTGATTTTTTAACATTATATTCCAGTATATTTCATGAGTTTTTGTCTTATAGATCATAATACATACTATATAGAAAAACTAAAAGTGATATTTTAACATAAAATGACATCATATTCATTTGCTAAAATTGAGTACTTATATCACCAATATTAACCCAAATATTTTCATTAAGGAAAACGTTTACACATATTTTTCAAAGTTTAGACATCCCAATTCATAATATCTAATCTAATAGATAGATGATAAACATCACATTTAATTATAATATTTAAATAGTGTCAATCAATCATATCAAATTTATTTAAATAAAAATATATCATAAAATCATTGGGTATTAGATTCTACAACACTTATAAGAATATTATATTAAAATATTATTTATTTGATACATAAATGTTCCCTCTTATCATATCCTTAGGTTCCTATATAGATTCCTCTAATTAATGGCTTCCCCAAAAAACATTCACTAGGTGAGTGGTATTATTTCACATCACTTTCTCTATTTGATCTAGAATCTCCATCAATTGTTCCTCATAAGAGAGATCATGAACCAATGGTATGAACACTAAGTTCCGTACCTCTGAAGGATTTGTTATGTAATTCCTTAGAAGAGATACATGAAATACAAAACAAACTAGTGATAGGTTCATTTGATGTTCCAAATGATAAGTTACCATACTAATATGATCAATACTATCGAAGTGATCGATATATATAGGGATTAGATTTACCTAATTTCAAAATATCATAACAATATTCCAAGGAGATATTCATATAACGACCCATACTTTACATACATTGTTAATACTTCAAAATTGAAGCACACTTATTACAACATATGACAAAACCACAAAGGACCGTATAGGTATAGTGTCTTTAGAAACTGGGAAACATAAACAACTGGTTCATAAATCTTCCACAGTGTCTCCGATTTATTTCATCATATCTAGGGTCCCTTTTAGCATATTCTACTTAATATCCATCTTCCTGACCTGGGGAAAAGAAAACATACAAAAAAGGGTGAGCTCAAATGCTCAGCAAGGGAAAATAAAGGAAATAAAAATAATATCATATCTTTTTGAAAATCATAACCTGCAAAAGAGATCATAATATCTCAATATGGAATAAATCATAGAAGTGAAAATGAGATCCCCATAATCATAACATAAAAATTGAAACGTTGTGGCATGCACACATAATCATGGAAAATCATTTCTTGTTAGTCATGAATCATTGCCAAGACTATCTTAGCGGACAAAGTCCATTTCTGAACCGAGTTCACTCCTCGTTTCAGTCCTGTATCACTGAACCGAAATAACCTTCCGTTCCAGCCATGTCTATCTCATGAGATATAAATCTTTACCCAATGCATTGGAGGGAGATATAGGTCCCACCCATCTTATAATGAATCCTTTCTTATGTGTGCCACATAATCATAAATCATACATCATCGCATAACACATATAACAAAAATGGGATTCTTGAAACATCATGACATCATAAAACAAATCATATAAGGTAAATGAATTCGTAAAAATAATTCCCTCAAAACATAATCAAATCAATGTAATAATAGGGATAAAAATAGAACCCTATATTATCTTATATGGAAAATAATTTTTATAAAACATTTGAACTCCATTCTTGAGGAAAATATCCTTTCTACTTCAAAAAAACACTTTTCTTTTCTTAACATGTCATACAATTATAAACTAAAAGAATTTGATTAAAAATAAACTTGAAAACTTATAAAGGAAGATTCTTGGAAATAATTTTTTAAAAATCCATTCTTGCCGTATAAGTTAAAAAAAACATTCTTCGCGTACTTTTGTCGGAAAAGTCAAAAAAAGTACCTCGTACGAAAAAAGACAAAAGATTACTTTCATATCCTTTACTGAAAAATCACCAAAGGGTAAAATTGGATTTAAAAAATTGTAGGTGAATGGAAATAATATTACATATTGAGGAAACATGGATGTGGATGATAAAATACACCCTAGTAAATGCCAAAGTATAAACAATCTCAGATAAAAATGAGATTGTGATATTTCCCTTACCTTAGGTCCGATTTGCTTTGTACGTGTCCGAAGCTCCAGTAGAATGGTTTAAATAATGTTATTGACTTATTCCAGAATCATACATATTGATATGATATCATATATGGTCATATTCTTAGCTTCTTATTAGTAATATTTCATTATTACTTGTTACTCGGGTCTTTATTAACTTTTGTTCTTATGCATGTTTTGCCGAATAAATTCTTATTCCTCTTTTAAGGTTATAGATAAATTATATCCAGAATGGTATTAGTGTAACATATATCATATTTATTCATTCAATTCATTTATATAATTACTATGTAATGATGATCATGTAGAACGAGTCACATCACATCGTGGATACGGTATTCCGTACGTACGCACAAGCGATGATATTGTTCCCATGATCGTGGAATTGTATTTAAGTGTATTTATACTATTTCAGTATCAATATCACTTTATAATAATCATATATAGTTACTGATTACACCATTATACCCATCCTTGTAAGGTGATGGTGGAAAATAGATAACACCACGGCGTGGAGACGGTATTCCGTAGGTACGCACGCGCGGTGATTTCATTTTTCCGTAGGATGGATAGAAGGTGAATTAGGGTTGTTTCATATTTATAATAACATATCAGTATGTAAGTAATACTGATGTTATTACTTTATCATGAAACAACTAAAGAATAAGAAGTTGAAGAAGAATGAAATTGAAAAGATCGGTAATGGATATTACCTCTTCTTTGAAACGCCTCTTTGAATCCTCCACTTAGGGAACTAAGATTGGTCTTTGAAGAAGACCAGGACCTCTAGGATTATTCTAGGGAAGTGGAGAAGGGATTTTGGCAGGGGTTGGCCGAGCTTGAGTGCTCAAATTGGTGTGAGGAGGAGGGGGAGGAGGTGCCCTTTTATAAGGGAGGAGAGGGGCACCTTAAGAATATGTCAAAATATTATTTTATATTAAAGTCAAAATCGATTTATAATGGTTCCAAAGGGTCTTATTTCGAAAGTAAAGTTGGGATGGGTCTAAATCCTATCAACCAATAGTATTTAGACAAGTTTAGGTTATTATTTTAACCTTATCAATTAGATTTAACTCTAAGCTAAATAATTTAACTTTTACCGTGACTTTTTGTTTTATTACACTATATGGTTAATACACTTACTATAACATGCCAAACGAACCCCAAGTTGTTTATTATTAATATATATATCCTTATCTACGTAATTTGACCGAACCTTAGATTTTTATGAATAAAATAAAAATTAATAATATAATATTTGATTTAAAAACTATTTTGTGTCAATTTTGACACTATTTAGTAATTGATTTTTGTGAAAATCATAACAGAATTATTAGTTCGAAAAAGTCAATTAAATCAATAATAACATGTCATATTAACCTAGAAAATTAGTGTAATTCATAATAAGTCTCAAATTACATTTATTTTGATGTTTATAACATCAATTATGTCAATATTTCATTAATAAGATAATTACTGCATCATCTTTGTGTCATAAATAAATTAAATTATTTAATGTCTAAAAATTAAAAATAAAATACCATTATGTAGGAAATATTTTTATCTTTATAATGAATATTTATAGTCGAATTTATCTTATATATAACCCCATATTAAAAATTATTTACTTATTAAACTTTGATTTTAACTATTTTAGCCCTTCTTTAAATAAATTAATAATAAATGTCGTAATCTAATCCAAGTGGACCTAAATTGTCATATTATATTCATAAGGTTGTTTTTGGACGAATTACACTTATCCAATAGAATTAGGACATGTTTCAGGGTAATAGTAATATCATATTTACCCTTAGTTACCCTATTTACTATTAACTGCGGTAAAAAAAGTAAAAAGTTACTATTCACCAAAAAATTATTTTTATCACATTGAACCACATTTTACTTACTGATATCAACCGTGTCTGTCGGATTTTCGAAATTCCATTCACAGAAGCGGTAAAATTAAGTTTTATGCAAAATTCAGTTTTTAACCTACCACTTAGTGGTTTCACTATTCATCAAAAATTGAAAGTTTTCAGAAAAATACCAAAATTTCACCCTAGGCTAATTTCGGTATTCCGAATCCAAAACTGAAGTCCATTTTGAAAAATAAAATTTATAAAATTTCAAAAAGTGGTTATTACTATTCATAACAGCTAGTTTTAATAATATTTTAATAGCATATCGTTGTTTAGTGAAACTCGGTATTGCGTACAACGCAAGCTATCCAGGAAGGTCGCGATTACGTGTAATCTAAGTCAAGCTAGTGTGTAGTGAAAGATTCCTTTGATGATATATATATAACATAAAAACAAAATATTACTCATAAAAATCTCGGGTGTTACATTCTACCCCCCTTAAAAAGAATTTCTCCCTCGAAATTCGTCACTTTGTAACAAAAAGATGAGGATACTTCTCCCTCATCATATCCTCAAGCTCCCATGTAGCTTCTTCAAGTTGGTGGTTCCTCCATAAAACATTCACCAATCGATTGGTCTTGTTTCGTAGGACTTTTTCGCTACGATCCAGAATCTCTATCGGTTGTTCTTCATAAGAAAGATCTTGCTCCAGCGGTACAACTTTTGAGCTGAGTACATGTGAAGGATCAGGTATGTACTTTCTCAGGAGAGATACATGGAACACATCGTGGACTTGAGAGAGATTCGGTGGAAGCGCCAATCGGTAACACGATCCAGTATTTCGAAAGGACCGATATATCTAGGGCTCAAATTCCCCTTCTTTCCAAATCTCATAACCCTCTTCCAGGGAGATATTCGTAAGAACACTTTATCACCCACTTCAAACTCTAGGTCTTTTCTTCGGTTGTCAGCATAAATTTTCTGTCGACTCTGAGCTGCTCTTACGTGTTGTTGAATTGATATGACCTTTTCTGCCATTTCATCAACGAGATCAGGTCCTAATAGCTTTCTTTCCCCAACTTCATCCCAGCAAGTTGGAGTCCTGCATTTCATTCCATAGAGAGCTTCATAAGGAGCCATCTGAATACTGGAGTGAAAGCTATTATTATAAGAAAATTCCACCAAATGTAGGTTTTGATCCCAACCTCCTTTGAAATCCATATAGCAAGCTCTCAACATATCTTCTAGGGTTTGAATTGTTCTCTCAAACTGACCGTCTGTCTGAGGATGATAAGCAGTGCTGAAACTCAACTCTGTATCCAGAGTATGCTGAAGACTTTGCCAGAACTTCGAGGAAAATCTCGGATCCCGATCAGATATAATAAAAAGTGGTACTCCATGCAATCTTACCACTTCCTTTACATATATCCTGGCAAGCTGATCTAGAGAGAAATCCTCTCTAATAGCAATGAAGTGTGCAGACTTTGTAAGACGATCAACTATGACCCAGATAGCATTATTGCCTTTGGATGTTTTGGGAAGTCCTGTGACAAAGTCCATAGTGATGTTTTCCCATTTCCATTCGGGTATGGGTAATGGTTGTAACATCCCCTTAGACTTATGTCTCTCAGCTTTAACTTGTTGACAAACCAAGCATCGAGAGACATATTCAGCAACATCTCTTTTCATGCCATCCCACCAGAAGTACTCTTTCAGGTCCCTATACATCTTCGTGCTTCCAGGATGAATAGAGAATGAAGAACTATGAGCCTCATCCAGCAGCTCCTTCTTTAATTCGGGGATGGGAGGACCACAAAACCGATTCCTGAACTTTATTATCCCATCACAATCAAGGTTGAATTCAGGAACATTTCTCACCTTCTTTTGTAACTCGACATCTTCTTTCTGTGCCTCTTTAATCTTCACATGTATAGATGGTTGAACATTCAGTTGAGAAAGATATGATTTTTCCCCTTCCATTATAATTACAAGATCCATCCTTTGTAAATCCATAAATATTGGATCTTTTGTGATCCTCATCATGGATAAACTAGCATGGTCTTGTCGACTTAATGCATCTGCCACCTTGTTTGCTTTCCCAGGGTGGTAATGGATTGAGCAGTCATAATTTTTAATCAGCTCCAACCATCTTCTTTGACGCATATTCAGCTCCTTTTGTGTGAAAATATACTTTAAACTTTTATGATCAGTATAAATATCACACCTTTCACCATAAAGGTAATGCCTCCAAATATTAAATGCAAAGATTACCGCAGCTAACTCCAAATCATGTGTTGGGTAATTTTGCTCATGGATTTTCAACTGTCGTGAGGAAAAAGATATCACCATATCATTTTTCATAAGAACACACCCCAATACCTTCTTGGATGCATCACTGTAGATCACAAACCTTTCTCCACTTCAAGGCAGTGTGAGCACAGGTGCACTGGATAACCTTTTTTTCAACTCCTTGAAATTCTCTTCACATTCCTCTGTCCAAACAAACTTAACTCCTTTCCGAGTCAACTTGGTGAGTGGGTTAGATAATCGTGAAAAATATTTTACAAAACGTCGATAATATCCAGCCAAACCAAGAAAACTTCGGATCTCAGTTACTATTGTTGGTCTCGACCATCTTTCAATAACCTCTGTTTTTGCTGGATCCACAGATATCCCCTCTTTTGAGATTATGTGACCCAAAAATGCAACTTTTTGAAGCCAAAATTCACACTTGGTAAATTTGGAATAAAGCTTCTCCTTTCTCAGGGTCTTGAATATAATTCTCGAGTGATCTTCATGCTCTTCCTTGCTCTTTGAATATACAAGAATATCGTCTATAAAGACTACCACAAATTGATCAAGATAGTCTCTAAAGACTCTATTCATTAGATCCATGAATATAACAGGGGCATTAGTAAGACCAAATGTCATCACTATAAATTCATAGTGTCCATACCTTGTACGGAAAGCCGTATTTGGTAAATCCTCCCTTTTGACCCTTAATTGATGATACCCTGAACGAAGATCAATCTTGGAAAAGTATTGAGCTCCGCATAGTTGGTCAAATAAGTCATCAATGCGTGGGAGAGGATATTTGTTCTTGATAGTGATCTTGTTAAGTTCTCGATAATCAATGCAGAGTCTCATTGATCCATATTTCTTTTTAACAAATAGAACAGGTGCTCCTCAAGGTGGCGCACTAGGGCGTATGAATCCCTTATCAAGATTCTCTTGGAGTTGCTTCTTCGATTCCTGAAACTCAATTGGGGCCATTCTATAAGGTGTCTTTGAAATAGGCAAAGCACCCGGTATGAGTTCTATTGAAAACTCAACTTCACGATTTGGTGGAAGACTCGGTAATTCCTCCAGAAAGACATCATCAAACTCCCGTACGATGGGCATATTCTTAATCGCGAGTTTCTCACCAACCATTTGAGATAAATAACCTTCATTTAGTGGAATAAATACCCATAAAATGGAAGAAATTTCCACTGGAAGGTTATGTTTATCCTTTCTTTGATAGACGATCATAGATTGATCTGGAATATGAAATGTGACTTCCCTTCTTTGGAAATTGATATGAGCTTCGTATAAAGAAAGCCAATCCATGCAAAGAATCACATCGAATTCCACTAAAGGAAGGATCACAAGATTTGCAGGAAGCACTTTCCCACAAACGTCAATTGGAGAAGAATTATAAACTTTTGATGCGATTGATGTGCCATTAGGTGTTGTCACAGCTAACTCAACATCTAATTGTTGAGGTAATACGGTGATACCCTTAGAAAATTCTTCAGAAATAAAAGAGTGGGTAGATCCAGAATCAAATAAAACATTTTCTACTTTATAGTGGATGGTAAGTGTACCTTTCACTACTTCGTTATCGTACTCCACATCGCTGATAGAAATTGCATGTGACTTTCGTTTGTCTTTAGCCTTAAGAGTTTGTTGACGTCGACCATCATCATCAACCCTTGGATTTGGGCATTGATTGGCATAATGCCCCATCTCCTTGCACTTGAAACATTGAAGTGTAGTAGGTTCATTCTCTGTATCCCTTCCTTTGTTTGCATCATTAGACATCTTCTTACCATTATCGCGGCATTCAAATGCCCGATGACCTTCCTTTCCACATTTTAAACATTTACTTGTCCCTTTAAGACAACTCCCTCCATGTTTCTTTCCACACTTTGAGCATAAGGGAAAGATCATCTTCTTTTCAGTGTGCTCTTTAGATTTTCCTTTGAATTCCATTTTCCTCTTCTTATCAAACCCATATGACTGATGGGTTACTCCAATCTCTATCTCGACTTTGAGAGCACATCTAACGATTTCCTCGTAGCTATTGAAGTCCCTTATGGCTAACGCCCTTCGAAGACTTGGTTTAAATCCACTAAAGAATCGATCGATCTTACTCTCAGGTTGGATAATAATACCAGAAGCGTACCTTGCAAGTCTTGTAAAATTTGCTTCATAGGTACCAACAGATTCATCATCCCTTTGCTTCAGTTCAAGAAACTCTTTCTCCATCTTTTTTCGGAGAATACGAGGGAAGTACTTATTGAAAAATAAGTTCTTGAACTCGTCCCATTCCATGGACTCAATTTCATCCCTTTGCCTCGTATTCTTAATAAGATTCCACCATTGATCAGCATCTCCTTCCAAACGATACACTGATAGGATGACTTTATCATGTTCAGAACATTGAAGAACTGAAAATATCTTTTCAGTAGTACTAATCCATTGTTCAGCAACTAATGGATCAGTAGACCCGCTGAAAGAATGTGGACGCTGCCTCATGAAGGATTCAACAGAATGTTGCTCCTTCCTTTGCTCGTTTGGAAGTCCTGCATGATTCATAGCTTGAGAAAGTTGTGTGAGCATGGCTACAAGATTTTTCATTCCATCTCCCATATCGTTTGGTTGCTCAGGGGGACAATCATTGCATTTCCCATCGCATTCCACATTAACATGGTTCCTTCGGGTTCCAGCCATTGACTAAAACCAAGAAGAATAGTGTGAGAAACACTAATTATAATAGGAAAACCACATAATTCAAGAATAAAATTTTCACGCTTAAGGTCTTATCCTAGGTTATTCATGGCCATTTCTAAAACACTAAGATTGTGTTCTATGCTTAGACTTATCCTTAGGGTTCTTACTAAGGCTTTCACATCCTAGTTTCCAAAGGATGACTATAACTTTCCTCTGATACCAACTATAACGACCCATACTTTACATACATTGTTAATACTTCAAAATTGAAGCACACTTATTACAACATACGACAAAACCACAAAGGACCGTATAGGTATAGTGTCTTTAGAAACTGGGAAACATAAACAACTGGTTCATAAATCTTCTATAGAGTCTCCCATTTATTTCATCATATCTAGGGTCCCTTTTAGCACATTCTACTTAATATCCATCTTCCTGGCCTGGGGAAAAGAAAACATACAAAAAAGGGTGAGCTCAAATGCTCATCAAGGGCAAATAAAGGAAATAAAAATCATATCATATCTTTTTGAAAATCATAACCTGAAAAAGAGATCATAATATCTTAACATGGAATAAATCATAGAAGTGAAAATGAGATCCCCATAATCATAACATAAAACTTGAAACTTTTTGGAATGCACACATAATCATGGAAAATCATTTATTGTTAGTCATGACTCATTTCCAAGACTATCTTAGTGGGCAAAGTCCATTTCTGAACCGAGTTCACTCCTCGTTTCAGTCCTGTA
The DNA here is from genome assembly GCA_963277665.1 of Viscum album. Lineage (NCBI taxonomy): Eukaryota > Viridiplantae > Streptophyta > Magnoliopsida > Santalales > Viscaceae > Viscum > Viscum album. Next base: position 655,407,310 of record OY728159.1, read on the forward strand.
TCACTGAACAGAAATAACCTTCCGTTCCAGCCATGTCTATCTCATGAGATATAAATCTTTACCCAATGCATTGGAGGGAGATATAGGTCTCACCCATCTTATAATGAATCCTTTCTTATGTGTTCCACATAATCATAAATCATACATCATCGCATAAAACATATAACAAAAATGGGATTCTTGAAACATCATGACATCATAAAACAAATCATATAAGTTAAATGACTTCATAAAAATAATTCCCTCAAAACATAATCAAATCAATGTAATAATAGGGATAAAAACAGAACCCTATATTATCTTAGATGGAAAATAATTTTGATAAAACATTTGAACTCCATTCTTGAGGAAAATATCCTTTCTACTTCAAAAAAAACACTTTTATTTTCTTAACATGTCATACAATTATAAACTAAAAGAAGTTGATTAAAAATAAACTTGAAAACTTATAAAGGAATATTCTTGGAAATAATGTTTTAAAAATCCATTCTTGTCGTATAAGTTAAAAAAAAATTCTTCGCGTACTTTTGTCGGAAAAGTCAAAAAAAGTACCTCGTACGAAAAACGACAAAAGATTCCTTTCATATCCTTTACCAAAAAATCACCAAAGGGTAAAATTGGATTTAAACAATTGTAGGTTAATGGAAATAATATTACATATTGAGGAAACATGGATGTGGATGATAAAATACACCCCAGTAAATGCCAAAGTATAAACAATCTCGGATAAAAATGAGATTGTGATATTTCCATTACCTTAGGTCCGATTTGCTTTGTACGTGTCCGAAGCTCCTGTATAATGGTTTAAATAATGTTATTGACTTATTCCAGAATCATACATATTGATATGATATCATATATGGTCATATTCTTACCTTCTTATTAGTAATATTTCATTGTTACTTTTTACTCGGGCCTTTATTGCCTTTTGTTCTTATGCGTGTTTTGCCAAATAAATTCTTATTCTTATTTTAAGGTTATAGATACCTTATATCCAGAATGGTATTAGTGTAACATATATCATATTTATTCATTCAATTCATTTATATAATTACTATGTAATGATGATCATGTAGAACGAGTCGCATCACATCGTGGAGACGGTATTCCGTACGTACGCACGAGCGATGATATTGTTCCCATGATCGTGGAATTGTATTTAAGTGTATTTATACTATTTCAGTATCAATATCACTTTATAATAATAATATATAGTTACTAATTACACCATTATACCCATCCTTGTAAGGCAATGGTGGAAAATAGATTACACCACGGCGTGGAGACGGTATTCCGTACGTACGCACGCGCGGTGATTTCATTTTTCCGTAGGATGGATAGAAGGTGAATTAGGTTTGTTTCATATTTATAATAACATATCCGTATGTAAGTAATACTGATGTTATTACTTTATCATGAAACAACTAAAGAAGAAGAAGTTGAAGAAGAAAGAAATTGAAAAGATCGGTAATGGATATTACCTCTTCTTTGAAACGCCTCTTTGAATCCTCCACTTAGGGAACTAATATTGGTATTTGAAGAAGACCAGGACCTCTAGGATTATTCTAGGGTAGTGGAGAAGGAATTTTTGCAGGGTTTGGCTGAGCTTGAGTCCTCAAATTGGTGTGAGGAGGAGGGGGAGGAGGTGCCCTTTTATAAGGGAGGAGAGGGGCACCTTAGGAATATCTCAAAATATTATTCTATATTAAAGTCAAAATCGGTTTATAATGGTTCCAAAGGGTCTTATTCCGAAGGTAAAGTGGGGATGGGTCGAAATACTATCAAACAATAGGATTTAGACATGTTTAGGTTATTATTTTAACCTTATCAATTAGATTTAAGTCTAACTTAAATAATTTAACTTTTACCGTGACTTTTTGTTTTCTTACACTATATGGTTAATACACTTACAATAACATGCCAAACGAACCCCAAGTTGTTTATTATTAATATATATATCCTTATATAAGTCATTTGGCCAAACCTTAGATTTTTAGGAATAAAATAACAATTAATAATATTTTATTTTATTTAAAAACTATTTTGTGTCAATTTTGACACTATTTAGTAATTGATTTTTGTGAAAATCATAACAGAGTTATTAGTTCGAACAAAGTCAATTAAATCAATACTAACATGTCATATTAACCTAGAAAATTAGTTTAATTCATAAAAAGTCTCAAATTACATTTACTTTAATGTTTATAACATCAATTATGTCAATATTTCATTAATAAGATAATTACTGCATCATCTTTGTGTCATGAATAAATTAAATTATTTAATGTCTAAAAATTACAAATAAAATACCATTATGTAGGAAATCTTTTTATATTTCTAATTAATATTTATAGTCTAATTTATCTTATGTATAACCCCATATTAAAAATGATTTACTTATTAAACTTTGATTTTAACTATTTTAACCCTTCTTTAAATAAATTAATAATAAATGTCCTAATCTAATCCAAGTGGACCTAAATGGTCATATTATATTCATAAGGTTGTTTTTGGTCGAATTACACTTATCCAATAGAATTAGGACATGTGTTAGGGTAATATTAATATCATATTTATGCTTAGTTACCCTATTTACTATTAACCGCGGTAAAAAAAAGTAAAAAGTTACTATTCACCAAAAAATTATTTTTATCTCATTGAACCACATTTTACTTACTGATATCAACTGTGTCTGTCGGATTTTCGAAATTCCATTCACAGAAGCAGTAAAATTAAGTTTTATGAAAATTTTAGTTTTTAACCTACCACTTAGTGGTTTCACTATTCATCAAAAATTGAAAGTTTTCAGAAAAATACCAAAATTTCACCCTAGGCTAATTTCGGTATTCCGAATCCAAAAATGAAGTCCATTTTGAAAAATAAAAATTATAAAATTTCAAAAAGTGGTTATTACTATTCATAACGGCTAGTTTTAATAATATTTTAATAGCATATCGTTGTTTAGTGAAACTCGGTATTGCGTACAACGCAAGCTATCGAGGAAGGTTGCGATTGCGTGTAAAGTAAGTCAAGCTAGTGTGTAGTGAAAGATTCCTTTGATGATATATATATAACATAAAAACAAAATATTACTCATAAAAATCTCGGGTGTTACAATTCATAGGAATAACTTGTCACCAAATTCAAAATCTATATCTCACCAACAATTTACATCATAAATTTTTTATCGACTCTGATCATCCCTAATGTGTTGCTGAATGGATCTATCCTTCTCTTCCATTTCCATAGATAGACTAGGTCACAATATATTTTTTATAAATTCATCCATATAATTTATATTTCAAAAATTCCTACCATATAGAGTTTCATAATCAGATATCTGGTTTCTCAAGTGAAAGCTATTATTATAATAAAAGATCGACCAGTTGAAGATGATGATCCCTAACACCACTGAAATCCTTAGAAAAATCCCCCATTGTATATTTTGGCATCTGAATGGTAAAAATGACCATCAATATGAGAATGAAATACAATTATAAAGTTCAACTACATATTCAAAATCTTTTTGATGACCTATCCAGAACAAAAAGTTAATCCTTAGTCCTAATCAGATATAATAAAATGTGGTACCTCAGGAAACCTTACCACATCCTTAATGTAAATCCTGGAAAGCTAAAAAATATAGAAATCTTCTCTGATAGAAATGAAATTATCTAACATCATAAGGTAATCAACTACAAACCAAATATCATTATGGCCTTTATATATTTTGGGGATCCCATTGATGAAATCCATGGTTATTTTTCACATTTAAAATATAGTATGAGTAACGGTTATAAAATTAATTTATACTTCCGTTTCTTAGCCTCAACTTACTAAAATACCGTGAAATGAGATACATACCCCAAAATATCCATTTTTATTTTTTCCCATCATAAATAATGTTTTATATATCTATAAATATTTGTACTTATATGTTGAATAGATAATAATGATCTATGAGAATCATCCAACAACTCCTTCCTCAAATAGGGTGTTTATGGGACACATAATCGATTCATAGACCATATCATTTCATCAAAATCATGGTTAAACTCAAGAAAAATCCATAACATCCTTTTCAGTTCCACATGTTCCTTATAAATATATTTAGTTCTCATATATATGGACGTTTGAACATTCATCGAAGAAAAATAGGACAATATCTCATTTCCTTATGATTTTAAGATCCATATTAAAACAATTCACAAGTATTTTATCTCTTTCAAGCCTCTTCATGGAAACAATTGCATGGACCTAAAATAGATCATTATCCACCTTGTTCAACATCCTAGGGTAATACTATATTTAGAATTCATAATCTCTAATCAAATCCAACGATATCATTTAGTTTATATTAAACTCTTTCAATGTGAATATATAATTCATGAATTTATGATCAGTATATAGATCATATAGATGGAACCAAGGCTATTATGTGATGAAAATAGAGTATGGTTTGTGTTTATTTTCAATAATCATTAGAAGATTAGTATGTTTTCAAGAAAAGTGTTCATATAGTTCAAGTAGACAATAACATTGAAGGTGGAATCGTTTCCAAGAGTTTGGAAATTTTTTATGTCCAAAACATTGGAAATAGAGAAGATTTTTTTTTGGAAAGGAATTTGCATGCAAGGTTGAACGTGGTTTGGAATAATGCTCGAAAGGAATGTTTTGGGATCCATTCATAAAAATATGGGAAAGAAAAAAATTGTGTGTAAGATCTAAATGTGTGTGAAAGATAAGGTTTCACGGAATAATCGTTAACGCCCATTGTGACATTAATAGAGGTTCTGTGTGCTCGGAAAGAATATTATGTGCATTGATGAAGACGCATTAGAAACTAGTTCATATGATCATCAAGGACTATAAATAGGCATATAACCCCAATATAGTTTTAATAAAGTTCAAATGAATATCCGGTTGTTCTACCACGTGAAATATTTATGTACAAAATAATTACAGATAGTTAATATTGCATGCAAGGTGTTCCTTCAGTCTGAAAAGACCAACTGAACCCTTTAGTGTTGTTACATGAAAGAAAGGAGTTAAATGAAAAAATTGGTTTCATTGAAGTCATATTGTGCAACAAATCCAAAATCTTTTTTGAAAGATCAGTTGTTTCACAAAAGTGTATAGTTATGATTGTAAATTTTTTTTGATATCCGGTTTATTAGATCAATTATTTCATGGTTATCAATTATAGACATTGAGGAAAGTAGTGTCTGATGTTGGATAGAGATAATGAATTTAATGGATATCTATTTTTGAATCCTTGAAGTTGATAAACTAAGTAAGACTTCTCAGAAGGAAGTGATCTAGAGGGAGTCAACAGAAGTGTTCTGAGGGATGCAGTGAGCTATCCCTGAATTCTTGTAAGGGCAATGTTCCTTGCACAAAGTGAATGTGATTGAAATTTTTTATTCCACAGGTAGTGAATATTAGTGTATTTTGGTACGACCGACACAGTATCAGCGTATTCTCTTTAGATGTGGCCTTTAGTGGTGAACCATGTAAAAGTGATATGGTGTCTCGTAGAATATGAATGTTTGATGGCATATCATATCCATCATATAGGTTTAACGAGTTCCTACCAATATTGGCACAATATACATCATATTAAATTAAAAATCTGACAACCTGATTCACCCCTCCCCTCTCCAAGTGTCCCTAGGTTCTACACATATATTTCACAAAATGGAAAATTCCTCTATATTATCAGGGTAAAAATTGATACTACCAACTACATATTGAGAGTTGGGTAATTTTTATCTTGAATTTTCCAATGGAATAAAAAATAATCTATTACCAAATAATTATAAATTAGAAAAAATCCTAGTACATACTTTGATGCATCATTATTGATTAAAAAAACCTCCTTACTGTAGTTTAATGTGAGTACAGATTCACTGATTGAATTTCCCTTCATCTCTTTTGAACTTTTACTCACATTCACCTCTATAATGAATCTTAGTTCACTTCCAAGTCAACATGGTTATAATATAATATAGACAAGATAAATATCTCACAGATCATTAATAACATCCATGAAAACCAAGAAAACTATAGATTTTAGTGACTACTATTGGAATTGGATATTTTTCAATAATGTCTATTTTTGAAGGCGCTACTAATATTCCCTCAATTGAGATTATATAACCCAATAATGAAACATTATATACCAAAAATTCACACTTTATAAATATGGTATATTTCATCTTCTTCCTCAAGGTCTTCAAAAAAATCCTCAAATGATATTAATGATCTTATTGTATCTTGAAATATTAAATAATACCATCTATAAATACTACTACGAAATTATCAAGGTAATATATGAAGACTCTATTCAAAAAATCCACAAAGATAGCTAGTGAATTTATCTGTACAAATGGAATCACTATAAATTCCTAATGTCCATACCTCATAGAGAGGGTTTTCTTCATTACATCATCCTTTTCGACCCTCTTCTTCTAATATCTAGATCAAATATTAATCTTTAAAAAATATTTTTCTCCCCATAATTGATCAAACATATCATCAATACGGGGTAGAGGGTACTTGTTATTAATATTTACCATGTTAATTTACTAATAATCAACAAAAGGCCAATTAAACCATCTCAATTATTATAAAAAAGAACATGTGCACCCCTTGGTGACACACTCAGTTATATGAATCCATTTTCTAGATTCTCTTATTGTTTATTCTTCAATTATTACAACCCAATAAGGTCCATTCTGTATGGATTCATTAAAATAGGTGTAGCACTAGGTATTATTTCTAATGAAAACTCATCATCATGATTTAGGGGAAGACTAATAATGTCTCCAAGAAATTAAATTGAATATTCTTGAACAATATGTAACTCTTCAATTTCTATTTTCCCCATTTTTTTATAATTACCCCCCATGAATAGGTAATATGACCCATATAATGGAATTAATTTAATTCAAAAGATCATTTTCATCCTCACATTAAAATATGATCATACACTAATTCATAATATAATATGAGATTTCACATACCTAGTAACTGATATGGTATATATATAAAGAGAGTTAATCTATACAAAAAATATCCTCAAATTCAACTAGAGGGAGAATAACAATATTTACATGAATCATATTCACAAAGAATTATATTATAGAGGAGCTATAGGATTTATATGTGATCATCAACCCTTAAGAGTTTTTACTACTAAATCACCATCTAATAATTGTGCTTGTGAGGTGATACCATAATAAAATTATTTAGATATAAAAGACTGAGTAGATAAATAATCAGATAATACCTTCTTAGTTATAGATTTGATGGTATGGGTACCATTAAATAATATCTTATCATGAACTACTTTATTAATTGAAATTATATGATATTTCCCTTTACCTGATGGAATAAGATATTTTTTATACTGATTATTTTCATTAATACTCATATTTTTTCATACATTGGTTTAAGTCCTTCCTCCTTACAATTAATTAATTTGAGTGTGGGTAGAATATTCTGTTTATATTTCTCATCAATAATTTCCTTTATTGGCCTCTTGAAATTAATTCAATATTAATTTTCTCAACGACCTTATATTCCCCATTTAAAAAATTTACCATACCCCAAAAGGAAATTTCAATATACTTCCTTCCACACTAATAGAATGAAGGATGATAAATTTTTATTCCTTTATGTGTATTATTATTATTAATTACTCCGAATTACATATTTCTCTTCTTGTCCACAAAACCATGAGAGCAGTGAGATTCTCTATTCTCTATTTATGGCTGTAAAGTAAATATAATTATTTCTTTACAACAATCAATGTATCTTATAGACAATACCTTTTGTATACATGGTCAAAAGAAACTGATTAATCATTCAAATTTTCATTTGTGGGAAATGATATAAATTGAATCATACATTGGAAGTTGGTGAAATTTTCTTCAAATATAATAATTGATTCATCATCACTCTACATCAATTTAATATATTTTATATTTATCTTAGTGAAAATATTTTTGGGAAAATATTTATTGAAAAATATCATCTTATACTCTCCTGATATCATGGATTAAATTTTCTCCTCTTTCCTCAATTTTTGGATAATATTCAAGAATTAATTGGCCTCACCTTCCATATGATACACAACAAAAATAACTTTCCCATGGTCTAAGATTTGGTGGACAAAGATTATCTCTTCTATAAAATTGACACATTTCTCAACAGAAAGTGGATCAAAAGAACCACTGAAAAATGGTAGATGTTATCACATAAAAGACTAAATAGTGAGTTATTACTTCCTTTGGCCAGCTAGAAGTTGAACATGATTTATGTTACTGTTTATAACTTGAGAGAGTGGGATGAGAATAGATACCCTATTTCACATCCTAGATCACATTTTATTTGATTTATCATAAGAATAGTCATTTAATTGGCCATCACATCTATTATTTATATGATACCTCCTTTTTTCCAAACATTATCTAAAACTAAAAAAATTATCATGAGTATCAAACATCAATAATCATGGAAATCAATCACATGATTATGAAAATAATTATTATGATTTCTTAAATTGTGACACCATATCTTAACCCATGAAACTCCTAGTTCATCTAATCTCACTTTGAACTATTCTAGGTTTATATATATCCTATCACCTCATTCATCATAATAGTTCATAAAGATAATTTGAAATAGCTAAATCATATCCCTTCATAGATTTAAAATATGTTTTTATTAGTCCACTTCTTCATTCACCAGGTGAAGTTCAATTTTATACCCATCAACCCTATTCTAGGACATTACATCCAGGTAAATCTATACTATATCCAACATCCACTTGATTGTATCTAGATGGGGATTCCATTCTAATGAAACCTAAATATATATACATTAAAAAAATTATTAATCTATTATATAATTAGACTTAAAAATGTGTTTTAAAAATGTTTTCTAATCCTAATGTCAAAAAATAATTAAACATTACTTTGATATGAAATGAGGTGACCTAAGAATTACATACATAAATATTATATCATTCTAGATGAATATTAAATACATATCATAAGATTACATGGCTCAGAGCCCTAAATGTTTAATGTCTTTGGAGACTAGATACATAATCAACATATTTCATGAATCATCTTCAACATATTCCAAAATGTTCTTCTCACATAGTAACCTAATAATATATACCCTATATAAAACCATTCATCGTATCCTAGGGAAATGAGAATATAATAAAGTATGATATTAGATGCTTGGTTAGGAAAAACATAAGAGATATCAATAAATAATCATAAATTAGCATAACATAAACATAATTGTATGATAAAAAAATCTTAATATATGAATGTCACACCCCAATCAGTCAAATATCAATAATGACGATCCATGGGATAAGGATTTATCATAATAAAATAAATAAGTCATAAGAGCGTGGAATCATCAATGATCAATCATGACCCATGAGAACAAAATATAAGAATACGTCATAAGTTTTTGGCATACACATAAGAATATAAAATCATTTCTCTAGTCAAGGTTAATTTATTAGATTATCATAATGGTAAAATCCCTATAGTGGATTGGATTCAGTCCCAATTAAATTATATCCATAATAAAGATCCACTCCAAAGACTATCATAGTGGATGGAGCCACTTACTAAACAATGATTAATGTTCCTTCTATTCCATATTATCCAATGAGATAAAATCATTTCCCAATAAATTAAATGACTATATAATTCCAGACCCACCCATAACATAATAGAAACCATACATCAGTTTTCCACAAGATCATAAAAACATTACTCGATTCATCATAGCATAACCCACAGAAATGAAATGGGGTTCATAAATATTTCATCATAACTTGTTAACATGAGGAAAGAAACATGTTTCATAATAACATTCTTAAAATATCACCATCAAAAGCTATCCGAAGGTAGGATGTGGATAAAATCATAATAATATATCTCTAATGATGCTTAAAAATCCTTAGAAAAAGTTTACATTGATAAAAATAACTTTCAAAGATAATTTGACCAATTTTTTTAATCAATTAAAATATAATTTTCTTTTAGAATCCTTAAAAAATAAAAAATTAAATAATATTGAGAAAATATTTAATTTTAAAATAACCATGGAATATTATAAGGTAATCCTAAAAGCAAATAATTGTCAAAACAATGTTAAAATCCATTCAAAATGTTTACATTAAAAAGAACATTATTTTCACACTTTGTAAAAAGTGAAAACCATGATGTACATAAAACTTTTGAAAATATTTCTTTGAATAATTTTAGAATAAAGAAAAATATAGTAAAAATAGTAATTCTTAAAAATTTATGTATATGTAAAAACTTCTATAAAATATTTAGAAGGACATGGACATTAATGAAAATGTATTTCAAAAAATAGGAAAAACGTCAAATTTTCTATAATACATTTCCTCATTAATTTTAAGTTCAAAAGGTAAAAATTGATACTAATAATCGAAAATTATATGAATAATGATTAGAGAATAAAATATAAGGGTCTTAAAATGAAAGTACCATTAAATTTCACATAATTTAATTCAATTAAAGAATATTTTGAAATGAAATGATATTGTAACATAATCCCCTACCGCTTTAGTGAATATTGAATCATAAACCCCTTGAAAGAAATAAACTAGAATAAAAAATTATATACTATGAATATAAATATATCCTTATATCATATGTCAATGGGTATGTATATACACCATATAAAACCAAATAGTATCATAATTTGAATCTTGTATCAATGAAACAATATTGAAATAAGGAACCCTTACATTGGGTCCCTCCTTTCTTCATATGCATTAAAACCTATAATATAATAAATATTGATTTACTATATACATATTCTATAAAAATATTCATATGAATATTACTACCTATCAATCTCTTCAAAACATGGATCATGGGATGGATTAGGATTGTAGTTCCGGAGCTGAGATATGGAGAAAAGATCATGGATACCTATCAATTGTGCTAGAATTTCCAACTGATAAGAAAATTGGACAATCCACTTAGTGATCTCAAATGGACAGTTATATATTGAATCTATATTTATCAATTTACAAATTTATTAGTGACCCAACTAATGAGAATATTTCCAGAGAACCCAGTCTGTAATAAAAAAAATCCAAAGGATGGTGTTGATAATCTACATATGATTTCTACTGACACAACATTATAACCAGAATACAACATTTATTTAAAATCCACCCTGATTTCTCCTAAACAAGGCTTAGTCTCAAAATAGAATCCTCACCTAGCTCTTTGCAATAAAGTGGTGACCTGAACATGCGACTATATAAATCCACAATGGGTGCCATTCTGATCAAGAATTGACAATTGTAATTATATGAAAACTCAACCATTACAAAATGGATATACCATGATATTCCAAAATAAATGATTCTAGAATGGATTATTTAATCTATTATCTATCTATCCTACTCTGTCTAACTATAAATCTTTGGATAATAAGTAGTATTCAACTATACCTAAGTACCTGTCGCCTCATGGAGAATGTTATAAAATCTAAAAGTTGACCTAGGGTCCCTATTCGAGACAATGGTGGAGGGAACCCCATGTAACCTCATGATATCTTATACATATAACATAACCTGATATTATAATTTTTATGGTGTATTTTATGGGAATAAAATGGGATAATATCACCAAATAATCAATCACCACATAGAGAGAATTAATCCTAGAGGGAGTATATTGGAATCTAATAAATATTTCCATAGAAACGTCATCCCATTTCCAAACCAGCACTAGAAGAGAATTGATTATACCATATTGTTTCAAATGTACTAGCTTTATACATTGATAGGTGTAAATAAAGGACAAAAAATCAATGATGTTGTTATTTAAACGTGATAACCATAATCTTCAACTCCTATCATTATACATCATCGTGGTTCCAAGATGAAAATATGATGAATAGCTATAAGAATCATGAAACACTATATTTATTATGGATGATGAGATGAAAAAATGAACCCATAATAAGGAATACCATCTAAAGAGAGAGAAAAACAAATAATGGTATCCCCACCATAAATGTTTTCCCTAATTCTAATGAACTTTTCATTTTTTTATTGAACCTGTAGAACAGACTAAAGAAGTGAAAATGATAACTAGGCGCTGGTCAAAACCATACATGAATTACCCCTGAGTATCCAGATGAATCTGAGTAATAATTCCAATTAGGATTCACTCTTCCTTTGATTCTAAGACAAACTATGGTGGATATTTACTACTAAGAGAATCAATAATGACATTCTCCATTCTCGGGATGTAGGTGATGTTTATGTAAGACATATAAAGGTATCCCACCCATCTTCTATGCCAAATATTCAAGTACTTCAATGAAAACATATATTTAAAACATTAATTTTTAGAAAAGACTCTATGACTCCCCACAAAAAGATATTTCCACCAACACTTAAATGAATTAATAATAATATAAAACTCCAAATCATTTATGGGGTAATTTTTCTCATACTACCAAATCTAAAAAGATCCATAGGATAGAACATGATTATCCTTCCAAAGTACACAAACCATACCAGCACTCGAGGAACCATAGTACACCACATTGTCCCTTGGCTTAGGTAGGATCAAAATAGCATTAGATGTAAAAATCCATTTCAACTCATAAAAAGATGTCTAGAACATAGTATCCCATGTTAATTTCATATATTTACTTGAACAAGATGTCAAGGGGGATTCCAACAGCAATAATCCTTAACAAATCACTGATAATATGTGGAAATTTCATGGAATCTCCATATCTTGAATATGTTTTGTGGTTCATGTCATTATAAGAAAACTTTTACCATTTTAAGAATGATTGAATGTCCATGATCTAAAATCACATTCCCTAATAACACCACTTCTTGAAAATAGATATTAAATTTTAATAGCATTCCAAAAATTCAGGGGATACTCAATATTATCAAAACCAAATATAGATGTTGTGCATGATCATGCTCACATCTCGAATAAAACAGGATAAAATCCATTCATAAAACAACAAAGGTGTCGAGATACTAATGGAATACACAATTAATCAAATAAAAAAAATAGTAGCATTAGTCAGACCAAATGGATTCAGAAGATATTCATAGTAGTGATACCTACTTCTAAAATTTTTATTTGAGATATCAATTAGTTGGATCCAGAGTTGATGACACCCCGACCAAAGAACAATCTTCCAAAATCACTCCATCCCTTTTAACTAATCAAACAAATAATTTACATGGAAAAATTGTACTTATTCTTAATAGTTATTTGATTCAAAATTTGATAGTCCGTTCAAAAATTAAGTGAACCATATTCCTTCTTGGTAATGTTTAACGGGATACCCAAAATGAATCACTAGGTTAGAGAAAATCCTTCTATATTAAATAATCCAACTAGATCTTGAGCTCTATTTTTCTTAGCTAGAGACATATCTTATGAGGTTCTCGAGATCAAGTACATACGTAGAACCGAATAAATTTTAAATTAAACATTCGTCTCAAGAGGAAGACTAGATACTCATATTGGTAAAAATTAGGGAAGTCCCTAACCACCAAGGGAATATTTTCAATAGAATAAATGTCATTAGATTCAACATTATTGGAAGATAATAAACTCTTATGCTTTTGAATAGAAGGTCCTATATGACCAAAAATCATATTTATCAATCCCTAAAACACCTATGATCTTCCATTAGTTGAAAGGAAAAAAACATACCAATAATAAAAATCAGAATAATAATTATGATAAAAAATCCAATCCATCATGATAATGGCATAAAAAAGATCCTGATTGAGAACCAAGAAATCCTAGACTAACAGTATTTCAGCTATCGATAGAGAACATGACACACAATGAAACCCATTCTATTTTCTCTTTCCAATAGGTGTTACCAAATCCATAACATAAGATTCGATATCTATTAGAAGTTTTAACACATCAAAAAAGGGAATATATAAACAAGTGAGAGGCACCTATATCAAGAAAAACAGTTTCTATAGAAGATGAAACAAAGATAGTACCTATCACTCTCAGTGGGACCATGTCAACCTACCCCAAAAACTCATTCACGATGTGATGGTTATTCTCTCATGATAAATGTGCCTAGATACCTATGAATATTGATGCTTCTAACTACATCATATTGGAATTTGGACTTAAGGATCCAAGAACACAATGGGTTATATACGTAGCCTTATAAAACCTCAGAAAATTGTAATGGTGGCTATAAGAATTTCACATCTTCATGGGGGTGGAACTAGAATGTTTGGTGTCCCTGACCTTTCCAAACTAGTATAAATTCATGGGAACACTACTGGAAGATACTAATGGTATAGAGGATGCTCACTACTGAGAATCACCTCCAATAACCCTATGATTATCAGGACACTTCCTATTATTTCCCTACATGCCACTAAAGATACCACTTGGTGGAAGGGAAGAGGAATTATAGGCAATATTTTCTTCCAGGTTCATTTCTTCCACCATATACCTATCATATATGTCAGCGTAGGAAATAATATTCAACATATACAACTGATATCTGATATCTAGTCCCAAACCCTAGAAGTACATATGATCTTTCTTCTTCCCATTTCTACCCACCTCATGGGATATAGAAACTAGATCTACAAAGTATTTGGTGTACTCCAACAATAAATTCTCTTCATTTTATTTAGTGTATAACTCTAGATAATTTTCTACCATTAGGGAATCTGGGAAAAATTGATGAAAGAAGAGAATTTTTAAACCATTCCAATGTTATCCCACATGATGACCTACATGTACAATGGAATACCAAAATCACTTGATTTGATCCTAAAGTATGAACATCATTCACTTCACATTGATACCCATTACAAGATTATTATCAATAAGAGGATTCCCATAAGGAGAATATTTAGCATCACACTATTATAGAGCCTATAGAAGACATATAAAATGAATTTTTCTACACACCAGAACAAAAGAAACAATCAAAAAACAAAATGTTATCAATTTAAAATAGATATAAAAAAAGGAAAAACTGATATAAAGGTCAAAACATAATACAAAATACACAAACATCTTGATATCCTAGGGTAAGATGAGGCTACTTGTAACGCCCCGGTTCCGAAAGCCACCCAGAGGCGCCCCATACCCGGTTGGTCACATGGCCTCAAGCGCATTTCCCCAAACTCCAGAGGCTGTTGACTAGCAGCGAGGGCCTTGGGTGTGATAGTGGGGAAACTATGCCCTCATTGGCAGAGTACACAGCGGAAGAAAAATAAACATGAAATAGCGGAAGTAGTAATAACCAACAATATAAACAGCAGAAGACTAAATTAGAAAATGGAGTACATAAGTATATATGAAATGATCCATGATACATAACTAGAAAAGCATCCAAACAAGTCACAATGCTGGAAAACACTACAGTACCAAAACAAGTACCAAAGAAAATTAAACAGCTCCTCAGCATCACAAGCCAAGTCTTGGTCCCATGCTCCCCTGCTCCAAGAAATCATGTTCCAAAAGTCAAAGGATGCTGGCCCTTATCTATGCCTGCGACAACATAGTCTTCTTGGGCCCAAAAGCATGGCCCAAATAGTGTGTGAGATAAAAATCTCAGTAGGCATTCACTCGAAGATCTGCGCCAAACAGTCAGTGAGTAAATGGCAGGTAAAAGTACAATAAGCAGTAAACAACAACAGCAAGAAATAGGTAGTAACAGTAACCAATGAAACAGGATGATACATAGTAGAACAATCCACAACCAATCAACAGTAGTGAAACAAACAGCTATGAAGCCGGAAACCCTCTGGGAAGTACTCGCAGCCATCCCCTCTGGCCCTATCCAAGAAGTACCACAACCCTCTGGGTAGTGCGCTCAACCCAACCCCTCTGGCTTGGTCATACAAATTTATGAGACTCTCTGTGGAAACTCAATTGGTCCATCCCCTGTAGTCTGTAATATCTATGTCTCTATGGGAAGCTCACTCAGTCTATCCATTATAGTCTATAGCACTAGGATCCCTCAGCCCTGTGCCAGTCAGTGAATAATAATGATATAAGGCCAAAGTACACCTATAAATTGACTTTTTTAACCAAAGTACACCTATAGAGATACTTAGATAAATATTCTACAAGGCAACGAGCATGTCATTAAATTCACATCAACCTATAACTGCAAGGCATGTAACAGGTGTTGCAGCCAAAGGAAAACGAGACCCAAAGGTCGTAAACAGAACAAGCAAGGGAAAGTGCATCCAAGCACAACATAATATCCTCTAAAAAGGTCAATTTACCTCTACACAAGCATAAAAGAAAGTCAGGAAAACAATGAGGGAAAAAAGTTAATCACGCAATACCCCATTCATGGGTATCAGGGGAAATTCTCACATAAAACTCAGAGACTTTGCACAAACCACCTACCTCTATCCTAGGAGATTGATATACTTGAACTACAATGGATAATTCCCCCTATAACATCGTAGGTATGAGAAAACACACAAAACATTCAACCCTAGATAACTTGAGAAGGAGGAAGAATCGGAAAACAAGGCTCAAGCAGAAGGAAGAACTCACCACTGTGCTTCCAACGCAATCGATCATGCTCAAATTAGAGAACGGATGGAGAGGCAGGAGGTCAGGGAAGATCCCGCCATTTGGGTCGCTCTCGGACGAACCATACCTAGAAGAAGATGATTATGGTGATTAGGTGCGACCTCAGTTTGTTTAGTGAAAAAAAGAAAAGTACACGGCGTGTATTTTTAAAGTACATGGCATGTAGTGGGTTTTTTCCATACTCCGCCAAAATAGACCTCCACGTCACCCCTACAAACTGTGTGTGTGGCCCAGACACAGCTATCACATGGTTTCGAGCAGGAAAAGAGTACACTACATGTACTTCAAAAATTTTTAGAACCTCCAAAATTCTCAAAAACTCTAGAAAAAGAAAGACATACCTGAAACGAAGATCCGGGTTCTTACAAACATCCCCCCTTAAAGAAATTCGTCCCCGAATTTCCTTAGGTGGGCATAGAAGAAGGATCCTCAAACAGATCCGGCCACTGCGATGGAACCTCGGCCTCCCTCTCCCATGTCTCATCCGGTACTCGCCAGTGCTGCCATAGCACTCGTACCAAAGGAATAGACCGGCCTCGGAGAACCTTTGTGATGCAATCAACAATTCAGATGGTATTCTCCTCAAATGACGCATCCACTTCGAGCTCAACCTCCTTAGGCTGAAAGACATGAGACGGGTCTGAAAAGTAATGTCAGAGCTGAGAGATGTGGAAGATGTTGTTCATGGCCTGATACCTCTGAGGTAGCTGCAACCTATAGGCAACTGGTCCAACTCTCTCAAAAACCTAAAACGGCCCGACGTACCATGGTGAAAGCTTACCCTATATCTGAATACTCTTGTGTCCCAACCTAGGTGTGACATGCATGAATGCATTATCTCCGACCTCGAACTCTAGAGGTCGTCTCTGTTGATCAGAATAAGACTTATATCGATACTGTGTTGTAGCCATCCTCTTCCGAATCAACTCAATCTACTCCGAAGTCTCCTAAACAAGATGAGGTCCGAGAAAAGCTGCCTCTCCTACCTCTAGCCAGTATAAGGGTGATCGGAATGACCTACTGTACAATGCATCATATGGTGCCATCTGAATGGTCTCCTGAAAACTGTTGTTGTAGGCGAACTCCACTAGATGAATATGCTTCTTCCAGGAACCGCCAATGTCTAGGAACAAGCTCGAAGCATATCCTCAAGCACCTGGATCATGCGCTCGGACTGGACATCAGTCTGGGGATGGTATGTTGTACTCAAAAGTACCTGTGTACCCAAAGCCCTCTGATGTCCCTACCAGAACCGAGAGGTAAAGCGTGCATCCCTGTCTGAAACAATAGAGTGTGGAACTCCATGGAGACAAACGATCTCTCTGATGTAAAGTCGTCCCAGATCATCAACACTGATGGTCTCCTTGATCGGCAAGAAGTGTGGAACCTTCGTAAGCCTGTCAATGAAAATCCAAACAACATCACTTCCCCAAGGTGACCACGGTAACCCAGTCACGAAGTCCAACGCGACATCATTCCACTTCCACTCCGGAATGGGTAACTGCTGTAAAAGCCCTCCTGATCGTTGATGCTCTTCTTTCACCTGATGACAAGTAGAACATATCCTGACCAAACCAGCAACATCTCTCTTCATGCCTGGCCACCAGTACTGGCGATGTAGATCCCGGTACATCTTGGTGACGCCATGATGAACTGCCCAAACTGAGGAATGTAAATCCCACATCAGCTACTCGCGTATGTCTGTTGGCACCCATAAGCGTTCCTAGAAACACAATATCTCAGACTCACCCACTGTCCATCTAGGAAGAGGGTCCCCTCCTGACACACTCTCCCACAGGACCCAGACCTCTGAGTCTGATTGCTGCCTCATTCGTACCAGATCAAGAAGTGTATAGGTAACAACTTCTGAAGATAGGACAGTCTGTCCCTGCCTGTCATGCACTTATAAGTGCATCTCAGAGAATATAGCCATAAGCTGCCACTCACTGCTGGCCTCCTGAACTGCCTGAATCTGAGCTCGTCTTCTCAACGCATCTGCCACTGCATTGCCCTTTCCCGTCGTACCGGCGATCTTGAAGTCAAAGGACTGAAGATACTTGACCCACCTGCACTGTCTCAGATTCAGATCACACTGAGTGAAGATATAATTGAGACTCTAGTGGTCGGTGAAAACCAAAAAGTGCTCTCCCAGAAGATAGTGTCTCCAATAGCGTAAGGCATGAACAACAACTGCCAACTCCAGATCATACGTCGGGTAGTTCCTCTCACGTGGCCTCAACTGCCGAGACTTGTACACAACGAATCCATCTCCCTGCATGAGCACGGCTCCTAGCCCGATACCCGAAGCATCAGAGTAAATAGTGTAGACCATGCCCAGCTCTAGCAAGACTAGTATCGATGCTGACGTCAACCTCCCTTTCAGATCCTGAAAGGCGGACTCACAAGAATCTAACGATAAAAAATTCACCCCCTTCTTGGTCAGACCTATCAACAGTGCATCTTGGAGCGGGAAGTCCTAAATGAATCATCTGTAGTATCCGTCCAGCCCTAGGAAACTCCTCACCTCAAAGACATTCTTCGGCTGCTCCTGGGAAACTACATCTCTCACTTTCTCTGGGTCTACTGACACTCTTGTCTCTGAGATAACATGACCTAGGAAGTGAATCTGATCCTTCCAAAAGTGGCACTTTGATACTTTAGCATACAACTGATGCTCTCTCAGTGTACTCAGAATGATCTCAAGATGTGTGGCATGGTCGTGTCGAGTGTGAGAGTACACCAAGATATTTTCCATGAAGACCACGACAAAGGAGTCCAAGTACGGATGTAAATCTAGGTTCATGAGTTCCATGATGACTGCTGGCGCATTCATAAGACCGAACGGAATGACTGTGTACTCATAAAGACCATACCTTCTTCTGAAAGATGTCATAGGTATATTTGATGGTCTAACATGCAACTGATGATAATCGGACCTCAAGTAGATCTTCAAGAACACCCGGGCTCCTCGAAGCTAATCAAATAGGTCATTGATCCTCGAAAAGTGATATCAGTTCTTGACTGTCAACTGGTTCAGCTTCCGATAATCCACACAGATCTAAAGGGTATCGTCTGCCATCTTAAAAAACAGGACAGGCGAACCCCATGGAGAAGTACTGGGTCAGATGAAACCTTTTACCTGCAAATCCACCAACAGCTTCTTGAGCTCCTGCAACTCAGGTGTAGCCATCCTATAAGGATGAATGGAAACTGGTGATGCTCCTGACACGAGATCAATTGAGAAGTCAACCTCACGCCTCAGAGGTAAACCAGAAAAGTCTTCTGGAAAGACATTCCTGAAATGATCCACCACTGGAGGAAAGTCTAACTGTGAAGTCCCCTCGTCATCCAGATAAAGACTGGAAATCTGGGCTGTAACTTCCCTTAGCCCACGATGCTCTGGTCTAGCTCTACCCGTCAGGACATCCCACTCTCCTCTATGAAGGAAGGATCCACCCTCTGGTGATATGAAAATCACCCTGCAGGGATAGAAATCGATGATTTCCTAGAAAGGAACTAACAAGTCCATCCCGAGAATGACGTCATAGCCCTTCATATCTAGGACATAGAGGTCCCATAAGAAATGACACCCATCAACCTCGAGAGGGAACTCTCTGCACTGAAGTACACTATATGTTGTCATTCCCAACGGTGTGTCAAGAGTCAACAAGTCAGCAGATGAAAAGATTCAGAGCCCAAGGATCTCCACAACCGCAATAGAGATAAAGCTATGGAAAGCACCAGTATTGAAAAGAGTTGAAGATAAAACTGAGGATACTTCGATCGTACCTCGAACTGTTGAAGGGTCGGGATCCTGCTTCTGATAGGTCTACTCCACAGCGAAAGACTGGCCTGTACCACAGCCCTATTCCCCTAGCTGATAGATCTGAGCTAATCTACTCTACTGTTGCAGATGACCTGGTGACTGACCACCACGGCCGCGACATCCACCTTGGTCTGAATGGCCGGAAGAACTCCAGTTCCCAGACTGGTGGGAAATTGGCGAAGCATCTCTAGAGCATGGGGTCATAGAGGAATCCCTACCACCAGCTGAAGGTGAGAAGATGTGATAGAAACGCTGAAGATGGCCCATCTTGCCGCAAGACCAGCACTCCATCGGATCCCTCTGGCACTGAGGCCTAGTATGCCCAATCCTACCGCACATGTAGCATACAACCTGGCTGCCAGAAGACGCATCCCGCGAACCTCAATCTCCTCATGAAGACTCTCTACGATGATTCCTACTGTCCGTAGAGGGAACACCAGCTCTGGATATCGAACCGCCCTGGCTCACTGCTCCAGAATCTCTCAGATTGTGCTCAGTGATCAGTGCCTGGTTGACGATGGAGGATATCTAAGTCAACTAGAAGATATTCACTTGGGAACGGATCTCCTGCCTGAGACCATCCTCAAACTTCCTATCAAGGAACAACTCATCACCTGCTGGGATCAGTGTGAAACGTTGCAGCTCAGTGAAGTGAGACAAGTACTCCATAACAAAGAGAGTACACTACTGTAGAATCACAAACTCCTGGGCTCGATCGGACCTCAGGGTCTCTGGATAGATTTAGTCAAAGAAGGTGCATCGAAACTCGTCCCAAGATATATCCTGCTGACGCCCTGACCGTAGGATCACCTCCCACCACCTCTTGGCGGTGTGTCAGAGCATATAAGTAGCCAGATTTACCCTTTTCTTCGGAGGGATCTCTAGGTGCTCAAATATGGTCAGTGTGGCCTCTATCCATGACTCTACAGCCTGAGGTCCTCCATTGTAACATCCCAAGTAAGTAATGAATAATAGATATTCTTATCTATGTCTATCTATGAATTAGATAGTGTTTTAGAGGCTTAAAATGAGAATAAATCCAATCTTAAGCATGGAATACTCTAATATTTTTAAAATATTGTTTTACCGCCTTTTGATGGTGAAAAAATTTTAAATATAACTTTTGACAATTTTATAAGCTATATTTGTCAAAATAAACTTATTCTTTATGATTGGGACATTGAAATTTACTTTGGATAAATTTCTGGTATTTTTCTGATAATGTTCATTTTTTTAATGAATAGTGAAAAGTGTTGTATTTTAATTCAAAACCACTTTTTAATCTAATTTATTTATATAGTTATATTATCTTTTTAATTGGTTTTAAATTGAAATTAGAATATATTTTTTCCATTTAATCCAATGGTGGTCATTGTAATTAATATCACTTTGAGATTGGACATAAACGAGTGTCAATATTTTGATAGATATTGTTTCCTAAAAACACGCTATTTGATTTGACAGCGGGATTTAATTATAAAATTAATTAATGAAACATCTATGTTATTAATTTGGTAAAATAGGAATCATTTTTGAATTCGTAATATCAAATATAGCTTCGGGTTAATTTTTGGTATTTTTCTGAAAAACATCAATTTTTGATGAATAGTGAAACCACTAAGTGGCAGTTAAAAAAACTGATTTTTCATTTAAATGAAACTTTACCACTTCTATGATTTGATTTTTAAAATTTCAGCGTACATGGCTGTCATTAGTATTTAAAATGTGGTTCAATGTGATTAAAATAAATTTTAGTTGAATAGTAACTTTTAAGTTTATTAATCGCGATTAGAGGTAATTAGTGTAATTTAAGGAAAAAATAATGTTATAATAATATGAAATTACCTTGACACATGTCCTACCCTTATTTTATGTGTCATGGACGACCAAAACATTCCATGGGTCAACTTTGGGACCCCGTGGAGCCACTTTGGTAGGAAAATGACATTAATAACTTTTTATTTAAAGTTAAAATAAAAATGTCACAAACATGTATTTTTTTGCTAAAACAATTTTTACATGGGGTTATACGAGTCATAATTTTGACTATAAATATTAATTGGAAATATAAAAAGATTTCCTACATTATGATTTTTTTTTAAAAATTTTAGACATTAAATAAATTAAATTATTTATGACACCATGATGATGCAGCGATTACCTCATTATTTAACGATTTAAAAAAAATGAAATGATAATGTAAAATCTAAGAACTAAACTTGTCAAAAACCTATTGGATGGGTGGATTTAGAACCCTTATCACCTTATACTCGAAATTTATAATTTTGGGACCTTTTTTATCCGAAAATCATTTTATAATAAATTATCATTTCTTAACATTCCAAGAGTGCCCCTCCTCTCCTCTTATAAAAGGCCCCCACCTCTACCTCTTTACCCACACCTCTCAAGCCTTTGGCTTGGCCACTCTCTATTAATTTTGTCTCTCCAAATCCCTCTCCTCATCCTAAAATCCTTAACATAGGCAGGAATCTCTTCAAGAAACTCTTTTGGTTCAAACCAAAGGGAGTTAACCGATTTTAAGGTAACGTCTTCACTTTTGCTCTTTTGTTTTATTTTGCTCCTCCAACCCCCTAAACTCTTTTTATTCATTTCTTTTGTAACAACACCAGTATATTCAATATACTAGGATGTTTTTATAAGAATTATTAGAGCTACACTTACACACAGCTTCATCTAATGGTTAAAGAACATATTGTTTCTGTGGTTGGGGAATTTCTCCCTCACGAAACGATGATTGTTCAATCTTCTTTTAACACCTTTAATGGGGTCCATTAATATGTCAATATATTTATATATGATATATATTATGTTTATGGTTTCCTTATGCTTCTTTATTCTTCATTTGTGGCATACCTTTATGGTTTCCATTATGGGTAAACGTGATATCTTCATTTTAGGAAGTGCGGACTACCGCCCCCTCAAAGTGTTTTGATTCGTTAATACCATATGTGGTACATATAAAGGATATATTTAATGATATTATATATGATATTTTACTGTAATTATAATATAAATTCATATAATTATTATTTATTTACATTAAAATATGAGATATAAATGAAAGCAGCGTTCATGCGTAGGTACGGCTTACCGTCTCCATGAACGATGCATTTCATTTCTTATCCCCAAATGTAATGTAATATTATAAGTATATATATATATAATTGATATATATGATGTATGTTACATATAAATGATGAATATAATTATGGAATTAAAATATACGTATCTCTCATTTAGATTTAATGTAACGCCCCGACCCTAGTTACCCAGAGTCAGTGCATTATTACATAACATTGGCATGATCACAAGAAAGACCAAATCCCGAAAGACCGATTGGTTTCGTTGCCTTGGAAACACAAGATATATTCATAATTTTTTACATTACATCATAAAGTGAAAAACTACTACAACAACATAATGTCTCCATAGTCCACACTATTATCCCCGCATAATATCCCTACAGGTCATTCATAACTTACTTCTTCATATCCTGGGAAAAATAAAACATAGAAAAGGGGTGAGCTCAAATGCCCAGTAAGGATAACAATATAGCGGAAAATTTCATAAATAAGAGTAAACATTTCAGGCAATGTATAACTACAATAAAAGCCTTTCAAACTTGAAATTTCAACATAGTGTGGCATAAATAAAATGAAATAATGCCATTTACTTTTTCACATAGATATTCTACTAATCGAATAATCACATGCAAAATCAATAACCTCTTTAATAATGATGGAATTCATAATACTGAACTTTAATTTCTTTTTCAAGGCCTCGTCCCAAGACCATGGGGCTAACTGTAACCAGAACCCAACCCGGAGTGCCTCTAATAACCAGACACCAACCCGGAGTGCCTCTAATAACCGGACACCAACCCGGAGAGCCTCTAATAACCGGACACCAACCCGGAGTTCCTCTAATAACCGGAGACCAAACCGGAGTTCCTCTAATAACCGGAGACCAAACCGGAGGTCTTACATTTAACGGTCCCCAACCCGGAACATACTTGTCTCACACATTCATCTGAATGAAAGGTTGAAATATAACATAAACATTCGGATTACAAATAACTTATGAAATGTCAATACTCTAAACAAAAACCATGAGTGACATAAGAATAACATATCCACAGTAAAAAATATTACAAAACCTTCAATAAAATATGGATGTTTTGTATCATAATAAATCAACTTCAAATAAGCTTAAAATCCATCAAAGGATGTTGACATAGATGAAATAAAGACTATTTTAGAAAAATATCTCTTTCTATTTTGAAATCATTTAAGAGTCTTATATTTATGAAATAAAACATTTTTTTTGAAAATATTCTTATTATCTTGTAAGGGAAGCTTCAACGATTTTATAACGGCGGAAAATAGCCACACCCGCCGTATAAGTTAAAAAAACATTCTTACCTTGATTTTGTCGAAAAGGTTAAAAAACACCTTGTTTGAAAAACGATGGAAAGATTACTTTATAAACCTCTTATAAAAAGTAAAACAAGGGTATAAATGACTTTAACCCATATTCTAGTAAATAGTAAAATTGTTTTGAAATTCATTTTTAAGAAACATGGATGTGGATGATAAAGAGATCCCAGTAGATTATTACGTACAAACAACCTCGGATAATGAAGAGATTGCGAAATAACCCTTAGCAATTTGGTAACTTATGAAACATAAAACCCATGAAAGAGGTATCATACAATGAATATGTAAAAACACATAAATTAGAGTGTATTACACGAAGAATATAATTATGGGCAGTACATACACCACACAAAAGGTGATGGTGGCAATATGGCATGAATCTCACGGGAATAAGGAGTGAGATGAAAACACCTTACCTTGTACTTTTCCTTTGTTGAAGTAGGTTAACCTCCTTTATAATGGTGAAATAATTGTTATTAAATTATACAAGAATCATATACATTAATATGATATCATATATGATCTTTTAATATTGATTTGATAATAATATCTTAGTATTATCATTGTTTCGGGTGTTAACTTACTTGTTCTATTTTATATGTTTTGTTACGTAAGACATGTTTGTAATGGATAGGTTAAATATTATTCATATTCAGAATGATATCAAGTCCTTAAACATCATTTTTAAATCATCAAATGATAATTATACTTGAATGGATATGATGGAGAATGAATCTCATCGCGTTCGTGGAGACGGTAGTCCGTACGTACGCACGAGCGACAATATAATTCTTTTAAAATAATATATAAATGGTTGTTATATCATATCTAAAGAATCATTAACATGTTATATTTATTATTTACATGAGTTACATATTATTATTATACCCATCCAAATAATAATATATTGAATAACAATTACACCACGACGTGGAGATGGTAAGCCGTACGTACGCACGTATGGTGACATGTTATTAAAAGGGTGGATTGAATACTGAATATGGTTGTACCATATTTATAATAACATCACAATATATATAAGATACTGGAGTTATTATTTTAGAATGGTAATAACGAATAAAGAAGAAGTGGAAGAAGAAAGGAACTTGAAAAGGGGTGGTGAAAACATTACCTCTTCTTCAGGTTCTGCCTTTTGATTTGATCAAAAGGGCTCCTTAGGTTGGCTTTCTGATCAAACTAAGGCCTCTAGGTTGTATTGAGGGATGTTGGGAGAGTATTTGGGCAGATTTTGTCTGATCCAAAAGGCTTTGAAGGTGTGAATAAATGGGAAGGAAGAGTGCCCTTTTATAAGAGGGGTGAGGGGCACCTTTGGAAAAGATAGAAATATTAGTTTATATTAAATTCATATTCGGTTTCTAATGGATCCAAAGTTTATTATTCAAAGGTTAAGGTGGGGATAGGTCTAAAACAACTCAACCAACAGAATTTATACAGGTTTGGGTACTTATATTAACCTTATCTTTAAGTATTAACTCTAAGTTAATTAGTTTCACTTTTACAATGTCTCTTTGTATTTTTATATTATATGGTTAATAAACATACCATATACATCCAAGAGACCCCCAAGTAGTCCCGTAATGATACATCTATTATTATATAAGTATCTTGGCCGAACCTTAGATTTTTAGGAATTTAATATCAATTAATAATATAATATTTGTTTTAAAAACTCTTTTATGTCAATTTTGACACTATTCAATAGTTGATTTTTTTGAAACTCATAAAAGAATTATTAATTCGAAAAAAGTTAATTAAATCAATCCTAATATGTCATATTATCCTATAAAATTAGTTTAATTCATGAAAAGTTTCATATTATATTTATTTGGGTATTTATAATATCAATTATTTTGATTTTTTCACTATTATAGTAATTACTGCATCATCATTGTGTCATAAATAAATTACATTATTTAATGTCTAAAAAATTATAAATAAAATATAATTATGTATGAAATCGTTTTATCTTTCTAATGAATATTTAAAATCTAAAATCCAACATATATAACCCTATGTACAAATTGTTTTTCTAAAAGATATATGCTTGTGTCATTTTTGTATTCATTTTAACTTAATTAAAATAAAGTGCCCATATCACCTACAAGTGGCACCATGAGGTCCCAAAATCGACCCAAATATGCCTATGTCCGAACATGTATCAAACAATAAGTCTAGGACATTTTTTTAAGGTAATTTAGTATTATTATAATATTATTTTTTAACCCTTATTTACCGGATTTACCCTTAGCCATGGTAAATAAAATATTTACCGCAGTAATTATTCAAAATGTCTAAAAATAAAAGTTACCTATTTACACAATTTTAACATCCTAATTCCAAATATGTAATCAATTTTTTTAAATTCAAAACACAGAAGTGGTAGAAATTAATTTAAAATTAATTCCCACTGTCAGAACAAAAAGCGTGTTTTTAAGAGATAATAACTATCAAAAGATTGACACTTGTTTATGTTCGGTTTAATTGTAAAACTATGTCCAATGACCAAAATTATATTAAATTGTAAAAATATATTCTAAATATACTTTAAAACCACTCAAATTCATAATTTATCACTATTAATTATTTTTATTAAAAAAGTTGTTTTTAATTAAAATTTAGTAATTTTCACTATTCATCAAAATATTAAAGTTATCCGAAAAGTACCAAAATTTCAGCTTAGGCTAAATTAGATACTCCAAATCCAAAAATGAAGTCCATTTTTAGAGATAAAATTTCTAAAATTTTACAAGCTAGGTATTACTATTCATAACGGCTAGTTTGATTGGTTGTGGTGTGTTAGAACTCGAAGATGCGTACAACACACGCTACTGTATTATTCAAAGTAAAGTGTACCGTGGAAGCTTAGGATGTTTCATTTTAGATTTTTTTGATGTCCCCATTTAGTCAAAAAGTTTAAAATATTGTATTTAAAAAGGTTTCACTATTAAAAGTTGATAAAAGTGCAATACTAAAAATGAATCTGTTCTTGCATTATGTCTAAGAAACTCATAATATGGCTTCTAAAATTATAAGGATTATATAAAGTTTAAAATTTAGTTAATACTATTCATAACCTCTTTTGAATGGATTTTTTTTTTGTATATCATGGTGTGATTGAACTCAGTGTTGCGTGTAGTGCAATTTATTGAATTATTTTGAAGAAATAACAGACTATGAAATCTTGTGGTGTTACATTTAATTCCATTAATATGACATAGAAATGGAAGTAGCGTTCATGCGTACGTATGGCTTACCGTCTCCATGAACGGTGCATTTCATTTCTTACCTCTAAATGATTATGTAATATTATAAATGAATGTATATACTGTATATATATGATATATATGGCATCTACATCATGAATATCATTCTTAAGATAATGGATATTTGACTACGTGAACAACTTGTAAATATAAGAAGTTCACTTTTGACACAAGTACCAAATATCGACAAAACGACCGTTATTAACCTAAATGATTACATAATGTTCATAAAATGGTTATAAGTGATATAAAAGGAATAATATACTTGAAAAAGGTTCTTAATCATGTTGAAATTAACTCAAGTTTATTATTAAAGACATTAAAGAACGATCAGGTCAAGTCGGACCCGAGGTAAGGGACCTCGTCTCAATCTCCTTTCATTGAGGCATATTTTGTTTTATACACAACTTTCCTTTATATGGTGTATACAACCCTTTTACTTTGACTTTTATTCAAAATTAATCTTTTTATATGTATCATTTTACTAAATGACAAAAGGGAATGTTTTTGTCGTACGTATGCAGTGACAACGACCTATTCTACTGTCGTGAGTATTATTTGGTCTTTGACTTCCTCAATAAGCCGTAATGTTTTTAAAATGAAATAAATACCATATACTGTTTTATGTATTTTGGTATTCAAAAGGGGTTTTATAATGAATTTTTTTATGTCAATATATTTAAGTGATATATTGTGATTGAAACGTGGAAATGTTTTCTTTCCTCTATAATTGTTATGATTTTATAATGGTAATTGGACATTTGATGGGTGGTTATGTGATAAACCATATGACGGCTGGTGTCGTGAATACCAGGATGGGTGTTTATGTTATAACCTCCAATTCATTGGGTATGGAAGTCGGCCATATGGATATTCCATTAAGTGATATGTGTGGAAGTAGACCGTATGGTTATTCCAATTAAGTATGTTTATGTACAAAGTTACCTTTATATGTTATGTATTCTTTATATGGATTTTATGGTAATCTTTTGGTTAAAAAATGGTAAGTAATGATATTTTATTCAGTGAAGAGTTTTTACTACTTCATTAAGGTGAAAAGTATTACTTTGATTAAGTGTACATGGTTTACTTGTTGTTTTGAAAAACTAACAGTTTTCATTCTTTGTGTATCCCTTACTGAGATTTTTATGCTCACCCCAAGTTTTTTAAAATGTTTTTCATAGGAAATAATGTGGAATAGGGTCAAGGATGGGATTAAGGGAATGTCATGCTATCGAAAACATGGAACTAGACATGTTTATTTTTATGAGTTTTTATTTTATCGAAACTTAGTAGAAGTGTCTACTTCGTAATCTTTTGAGATGTAATAGTTATGTCCTAATTCTCTAAAACTCTAAAACATGAAAATATCCTCAATGTGAATTATCCATTTAATTCAATATTAAGAAAGGTTTAAGGTCGGGGCCTTATAGTTGGTATCAGAGGTCAGTTTAGACAACTTTAGGAGTTAAAAAATTGATAAATTATAAGTTAATTTATGGTATGACAGAAATGATATAGCATTTAAAGATTACCATGTTGCTTCGCCTAAGATATTTCGGTGTTCAGAATTGTTTTTTGCAGAGGAAACAAGACAACTATGTTGGGATGACATTAGGAGGAATACAGCCTTCAAAATAAGAATCCTGAGTTGGTCGGAATCGGAACTGAACAGTTTGTTGCAGTGATGGCACAATTGGCTCAGGCTATAAATGGTGGTGGTATCCATGCACGAGATCAGCTAGATCCACCACAGAGGAACATGTCAGTGGTGGAACATTTCATGAGGCAACATCCCCCATCATTCATAGTATCATCTGACCCTGTGCTAGCTGAAGGGTGGATTAAAGAACTGGAGAATATTTTTGATGTCATGGGGTGTTCAAAACATCATAAGGTTAGTCTTGTTGTTTACCGTTTTGAAGGTGAAGCTGATCAGTGGTGGTTGATGGTGAAAAATATTAGGGATAGTGATGAGATTGATGATCTTCACTTGGACGAATTCAAAGGTATGTTTCTTGAGAAATATTTTCCTAAGGTGGTTCATCTTAGGATGGAAAAACAATTCCTAGAATTGAGGCAGGAGGATGACTCAGTGGTGGCTTATGAAGCAAATTTCACTCAACTGGCAAGGTATGCTCCAAATTTTACATGAGATCTTGATAGTAAAATCAACCGTTTTAACTCAGGGTTAAAGCCAAAGTATCAAAGGTCTTTAACTTCTCTTGAGTTCAGAAGTTATGAAAATCTTGTTCGATGTGCGGAGAAGGTGGAAATGGAGTTTGCCGATGATCAGGTGTTCTTTGAAAAAAATAGAATAAGAGGTCCAGTTGGCAGGAAAAAGGGAAGAATTCATCAAAGAAGCAAGGAGGTAAGAAAACCAAATATCCATCCTGTGAGAAGTGTGGTAAAATGCATCCTGGAGAATGTTTATCCAAGTCTGGAAAGTGCTTTCGGTGTGGTAAGTCCTGTCATATTGCTCATAACTGTAAGTAAGATAATCAAGTAGGCAATGAAAAGCCAGCGGTAAGATGTTTTAAGTGTAATGAAATGGGTCATTATGCAAATGAGTGTCTAAAGAAGAACTAAAGTGAGGGAAATCAGCCTGACTACAAGCAGAAAGGGGTGGTGAAATACTTTGCAACTACTTCAGTAGATGTTGGGCCATCTAATGAAGTAGTATCATCTCTAGGGATCTCAGTATTTTTAGAAGATTGACTTGAGGTCGGGGTACCCTCAGTTGAAAGTAAATTAAGCAGAAATTCCGAAGACTGTGTTCCATACTAGATATGGCCATTATGAATTTGTAATTATGCCTTTTGTGTTAACCAATGCACCTGATGTATTCATGGACCTTATGAATAGAATTTTCCATGAGTTCATGGATAAGTTTGTGGTTGTTTTCATTGATGATATTT
Source organism: Viscum album (assembly GCA_963277665.1). Lineage (NCBI taxonomy): Eukaryota > Viridiplantae > Streptophyta > Magnoliopsida > Santalales > Viscaceae > Viscum > Viscum album. Next base: position 655,438,462 of record OY728159.1, read on the forward strand.
TGGTGTTTTACTAAAAGTAAAGGGGAGCCTGAAATTCATTTAAGTGTTATCTTGCAAACCTTAAAATAAAAAAAACTGTATAGCAAATTCAGCAAGTGTGAGTTTTGGTTACAACCAATTTCTTTCCTTGGTCACATTGTTTCAAAATATGGCATAACTGTTGATCCTGCTAAAACAAAAGTTGTTGATGAATGGCCAAGACCCACAATTGTAACCGAGATCCATATTTTTTTTGGTTTTTCAGGTTACTACAGAAGGTTTGTTGAAATTTTTTCAGAGTTATCTAGTCCAATGAATAAGCTAAATCGTAAGGGTGTTAAGTGTATCTGGACAAAAGAATGTGATGATTGTTTTCAGGAGTTGAAGAGAAGATTGGTGAATGCTCTAGTTTTGGCACATCCTTCCAGGAATGGTGAGTTTGTTATCTACAGTGATGCTTCATTGAAAGGACTTGGTTGCGTCCAAATACAGAATGATCAGGTAATTGCTTATGCTTCACGTCAGTTTAAAATTCATGAGGTAAATTACCCTACACATGATTTGGAATTAGCATCTGTTGTTTTTTTCTCTAAGAATTTGGAGGCATCATTTGTATGGAGTAAAGTGTGAAATATATACTGATCACAAAATTTTAAAGTATATATTCACTCAGAAAGAATTGAACATGAGATAGAGGAGATGGCTAGAATTATTCAAGGATTATGATTGTACAATTCATTACCATCCAGGAAAATCAAATAAAGTGGCTGATGCTTTGAGTCGAAAAAGTAATGCTTCATTAACCATGCTACGTTTGGAATGAGATCCTTTGTTTTTTGATTTGATGAACTTTGGCATAGAAGTTTTTGGTGCAGGAATTTCTTCTGTTTTGTTTCAGGTATCAGTGGGATCGTCCCTATCAGACAGAATTAAGCAAGCATAGAGGAAAGATAGTGGGTTGCAGAAAAAGGTAGAGCTGGTTCAAAAGGGTAAGTTTCTTGAATTTAATATTGATAATGATTGTGTTTTGAGATTTGGGAAGAGATTGTGTGTGCCTTGTCATTCACAGTTGAAGAGAGAGTTGTTATGTGAAGCTCATAGTTCTATGTTTTTAGTTCATCCAGGGAGTACTAAGATGTATAGAGATCTTCGGGAGTATTACTGGTGGGACGGAATGAAAAGGTATATTGCTGATATTACTGTGAAGTGTTTGACTTTTCAACTGCTTATAGCAGAGCGGTAGTTACCAAAAGGGATGCTTCAGCCTTTACCTGTTCCAGAGTGGAAATGGGAAAATATATCCATGGACTTTGTTGTGGGACTACCAAATACACCTCAAGGTAATAATGCAATCTGGGTTATTGTTGATCGCTTGACTAAATCTCCTCATTTCAGTCCTATTCGAGATACTTTCTCTCTAGATCAACTTTCTCGATTGTATCTTAAAGAGATAGTTAGGTTGCATGGAGTTCTTCTATCCATTGTATCTGATCTTGATCCCAGGTTTACTTCTATCTTTTGGAAGGGCCTTCAAAAGTCAGTGGGTACTGAATTAAATATTAGTACAACTTTTCATCCGCAATCAGATGGGAAGTCAGAACGAATAATTCAGACTTTGGAGGATATTCTATGTGCTTGTTCTATGGATTATTAGGGAATTTGGGACCAACATCTTTCATTGGTTGAATTTTTATATAATAAAAGTTTTCATTCCAGTATACATATGGCTCCGTTTGAGGCATTATATGGGAAATGGTGTCGAACTCTGGATTTTTGGGATGAAGTAGGTGAAAGGAAGCTGATGGGACCAGAATTGGTAGAAGAGATGGCAGAAAAAGTTTAGTTGATCCAGAAACACATGAGAACAGCTCAGAGCAGACAGAACAGTTATGTGGATAACCGGAGGAAGGATCTATCTTTCGAGGTAGGTGATCATGTTTTTCTCAAAGTTTCACCATGGAAAAGTGTGATGTGATTTGGTAAGAAAGGAAAAATGTGTCCAAGGCTCATTGGACCATATGAAATTCTGGAGAAATTTGGATCAGTTGCTTACCAAGTGGCTTTACCTCTGAGTTTATCTTAGTTACACAATGTTTTTCATGTTTCGATGTTGAGAAAGTATATGCCAGATCCATCTCATGTTTTGAGCCGAGAGGTAGTTCGGTTGGAAGAGAATCTATCTTATGAGGAACAACCGGTTCAGATTCTTGACCATAGAGAGCAAGTGTTTTGGAATAGGTTAATTCACCAGGTAAAGGTTTTATGGAAAAACCATATGGTTGAAGAGGCAATGTGGGAATCTGAAAATGCTATGAGGGATAAATACCCCCACTTATTTTGATAAGTGAATAAAATTGCGAGGACGCAATTTCCAAAAGGGGGGAAGGATGTAACATCCCAATTAATTAATGAATAATAGATATTCTTATCTATGTATATTTATGAATTAGATAGTGTTTTAGAGGCTTAAAATGAGAATAAATCCAATCTTAAACATGGAATACTATAATATTTTTAAAATATTGTTTTACCGCCTTTTGATGGAGAACCATTTTTAAATATAACTTTTGACAATTTTATAAGCTATATTTGTCAAAACAAACTTATTCTTTATGATTGGGACATTGAAATTTACTTTGGATAAATTTCTGGTATTTTTTTGATAATGTTCATTTTTTAAGGAATAGTGAAAAGTGTTGTATTTTAATTCAAAACCTCTTTTTAATCTAATCTATTTATATAGTTATATTTTCATTTTAATTGGTTTTAAAGTGAAATTAGAATATATTTTTACCATTTAATCCAATGGTGTTCATTGGAATTAATATCACTTTGAGATTGGATATAAACGAGTGTCAATCTTTTGATAGATATTGTTTCTTAAAAACACACTATTTGATTTGACAGCGGGATTTAATTATAAAATTAATTAATTTAACTTCTATGTTATTAATTTGGTAAAATAGACATCATTTTTGAATTCGGAATATCAAATATAGCTTATGGTGAATTTTTGGTATTTTTCTGAAAAACTTCAATTTTTGATGAATAGTGAAACCACTAAGTGGCAGTTAAAAAAACTGATTTTTCGTTTAAATGAAACATTACCAATTCGGTGATTTTATTTTTAAAATTTAGACATACATGGTTGTCATTATTATTTAAAATTTAGTATAATGTGATGAAAATAAATTTTTTTTGAATAGTAACTTTTAAGTTTATTAATCGCGATTAGAGGTAATTAGTGTAATTTAAGGGAAAAATAATGTTATAATAATATGAAGTTACCTTGACACATGTCCTACCCTTATTTTATGTGTCATGGCCAACCGAAACATTCCATGGGTCAACTTGGGGACCCCATGGAGCTACTTTGGTAGGAAAATGACATTAATAACTTTTTATTTAAAGTTAAAATAATAATGTCACAAACATGTATTGTTTTTCTAAAAAAAAATTTACATGGGGTTATACGAGTCATAATTTTGACTATAAATATTAATTTTAGAGATAAAACGATTTCCTACATCATGATATTTTTTTATTATTTTTAGACATTAAATAAATGAAATTATTTATGATACCATGATGATGCAGTGATTACCTCATTATTTAACGATTAAAATACAAAGAAACGATAATGTAAAATCTATAACCTACACTTGTCAAAAACCTATTGGATGGGTGTATTTAGAACCCTTATCACCTTATCCTAACAATTTATAATTTCGGGACCTTTTTAATCCGAAAATCATTTTATAATAAAGTATCTTTTCTTAACTTTCCAAGAGTGCCCCTCCTCTCCTCTTATAAAAGGCCCCCACCTCTACCTCATTACCCACACCTCTGAAGCCTTTGGCTCGGCCAAGCTATGATCATTTTGTCTCTTCACATCCCTCTCCTCATCCTAGAAGCCTTACCTTAGGCAGGAAGCTCTTCAAGAAACCCTTTTGGTTCAAACCAAAGGGAGTTACCCGATTTTAAGTTAACGTCTTCACTTGTGCTCTTTTGTTTTATTTTGCTTCTCCAACCCCCTAATCTCTTTTTTTTAATTTATTTTGTAACAACACCAGTATCTTCCATATACTAGTATATTTTTATAAGAATTATTCGAGCTACACTTACACACACCTTTATCTAATGGTTAAAGAACATACTGTTTCTGTGGTTGGCGAATTTCTGCCTCACGAAACGATGATTGTTCAATCTTCTTTTAACACCTTTTATGGTGTCCATTAAGATGTAACTCTATTTATATATGATATATATTATGTTTAGGGTTTCTTTATGCTTCTGTATTTTTCATTTGTTGCATACCATTATGATTTACATTATGGGTAAACGCGATATCTTCATTTTAGGAAGTGCGGACTACCGCCCCCTCAATGTGATTTGATTCGTTCATACCATATGTGGTATGTATAAAGGATAGATTTAATGATATTATATATTATATTATATTGGAATTATAATATACCTTTATATAATTAATATTTCTTTACATTGAAGTATGAGATAGAAATGAAAGTTGTAACACCCCGAGATTTTATGAAAAATATTCTTTTCATTAATGTCTTGTGTTGTACGCTACACCAAAAGGAGCTTACACAACACACATCATTGAATTTCCTTGCATTACATGCAATCGCGACCTTCCTCGATAGCGTGTGTAGTACACAATACCGAGTTTCACTAAACAATGATATGTTATTAAAATATTATTAAAACTAGCCGTTATGAATAGTAATAACCACTTTTTGAAATTTTTTAAATTTTATTTTTCAAAATGGACTTCATTTTTGGATTCGGAATATCGAAATTAGCTTAGGGTGAAATTTTGGAAATTACTAAATTTTAATTAAAAAAGAACTTTTTTAATAGAAATAATCAACAGTGATAAATTATTAATTTGAGTGGTTTTAAAGTATATTTAGAATATATTTTTACAATTTAATAAAATGTTGTTCATTGGATGTAATTTCACATTTAAACCAATTATAAACAAGTATCAATCTTTTGATAGTTATTATCTCTTAAAAACACGCCATTTGTTTTGACGATAGGAATTAATTTTTTAAATTAGTTATTGTAACCGATATGTTTTGAATTTGGTAAAATAGACATCATTTTTGAGTTCATAATATCAAATATAGTTTAGGCCTAATTTTTGGTATTTTTCTGGAAACTTTCATTTTTTGATGAATAGTGAAACCACTAAGTGGTAGTAAAAAAAATGAATTTTTCATAAAACATGATTTTACCGCTTCTGTGAGTAGAATTTAAAAAATCCGAGAGACACGGTTGATGTCAGTACGTAAAATGTGGTTCAATGAGATGAAAATAATTTTTTGGTGAATAGTAACTGTTTACTTTTTTTTGCCACGGTTAAAACTAAATAGGGTAATTAAGGGTAAAAATGATATTATTATTACCATAACACATGTCCTAATTCTATTGGACAAGTGTAACTCGACCAAAAACATCCTTAGGAATAAAATATGACCATTTAGGCCCACTTGGATTAGATTAGGACATTTATTATTAATTTATTTAAAGAAGGGCTAAAATAGTTAAAATCAAAGTTTAATAACTAAATAATTTTTAATATAAGGTGATACATAAGATAAATTCCACTATAAATATTAATTAGAAAGCTAAAAAGATTTCATACATAATGATATTTTATTTTTATTTTTTAGACATTATATAATTTAATTTATTTATGACACAATGATGATGCAGTAATTACCATAATAGTGAAAAATTAGAATAATTGATATTATAAATACCTAAATAAGTATAATTTGAGACTTTTTATGAATTAAACTAATTTTCAAGGTTAATATGACATGTTAGGATTAATTTAATTAGATTTGGTCGAAGTAACCATTCTGTTATGAGTTTCAAAAAATCAACTATTGAAGAGTGTCTAAATTGACATAAAATAGTTTTTAAAACAAATATTATATTATTAATTGTTATTTTATTCATAAAAACCTAAGGTTCGGCCAAATGACTTAGATAAGGATATATATATTAATAAAACACAACTTGAGGGTCCCTTGGATGTATGTGGTAAGTTTATTAACTATATAATATAAACGTACAAAGTGACATGGTAAATGTCAATCTAATTAACTAAGAGTTAAAACTAAAAGATAAGGTTAATATAGGAACCTAAACTTGTATAATTTATATTGGATGAGAGGATTTCGACCCATCCCCACCTTATCTTAGAAATAAATCAATTTGGAGCTATTTAAAACCGAATTTGACTTTATAATAAAATAATAGTTTTAGTTATTTCAAAGGTGCCCCTCTCCTCCTTTATAAAAGGGAATCTCCTCCCTCTCTTCCTCACACAACTTTGAGCCTTCAAGATCGGCCAACCCCTGCCAAATTCTCTTCTCCACTTCCTTAGAAATATCCTAGAGGTTCTGGTCTTCCTCAAAGACCTATTTTAGTGCCCTAAAGGGAGATCTCAAAGAGGCGCTTCAAAGAAGAGGTAATTTCCATTACCGATTCTTTCAACTTTATTTCTTCTTACACTTCTTATTATTAGGTTGTTCATTATGAAGTAATAACATCAGCATCACTCATATAATGATATGTTATTATAAGTATGAAACAAACCTATTTCACCATCTATCTATCCTACGGAAAACGAAATTACCGCGCGTGCGTACGCACGGAATACGGTCTCCACGCCGTAGTGAAATCTATTTTCCACCACCACCTTACTTGGATGGGTATAATGATGTAAATAATAACTATATATGATTATATTAATGTGATATTGATTTTGAAATAGTATACATACACTCCAATACAATTCCACGATCATGAGAACGATATCATCACCCGTGCGTACGTACGGACTACCGTCTCCACGACGCGATGAGATTCATTCTCCATGTTAACCATTCATGAATGATTATAAAGTATATATAATAAGTGATAATGCAATATATGACATAATAATGATACTGTATTTATGTGTATATATATGTATGTCATCTACTTAATGCTATTCAACTCAATAAGGAAAAGAAAATAGTGTTCATGCGTACGAATGGTCTACCGTCTCCATGAACGGTGTCTTTCTTTCCATTTACTGATCTATTATATATATGTATATTCTGAATTTATATTATATATAAATCATGTTTTATATTCTGTAATTAAGTAATCATGATCTAAGTAATCATATGAATAATTACAAGTCAAAACACGGATGACAAATGAAACGATTTTACCCAAAACGCTCTTTAACATGGAATTTACAAAAGAACAGGTAGTATAAAGCCATAAGTGAACCATATATGATATCATAAAAATAATTATGATTCTTTAATAAGTCAATAAAATTATTTAAATCATTATACAGGAGGTTCAGACACATACTATGAAAATCAGACCTAAGGTAAGGGAAATATCACAATCTCATTTTTATCTGAGATTGTTTCTAATTTGGTATTTACTGGGGTGTATTTTATCATCCACATCCTTGTTTCCTCAATATGTAATATTATTTCCATCCACCTACAATTTTTTAAATCCAATTTTACCCTTCGGTGAGTTTTTAATAAAGGATATGAAAGGAATCTTTTGTCGTTTTTCGTATGAGGTACTTTTTGACTTTTCTGACAAAGGTACGAGAAGAATGTTTTTTTATCTTATACTTCATAAATGGATTTTTGAAACATTATTTCCAAGAAGCTTCCTTTACAAGTTTTCAAGTTTATTTTTAATCAACTTCTTTTAGTTTAAAATTGTATGACATGTTAAGAAAGGAAAATGTTTTTGCAGTAGAAAGGATATTTTCCTCAAGAATGGAGTTCAAGTGTTTTATCAAAATTATTTTCCATATAAGATAATATAGGGTTCTGATTATATCCTTATAATTACATTGATTTGATTATGTTGTGATGGAATTATTTTTATGAATTCATTTATCTTATATGAATTGTTTTATGATGTCACGATGTTTAAGATTCCCATTTTTATTACATGGGTTATGCAATGATGTATGATTTATGATTTTTGTGGCACACATAAGAATGGTTTCATAAAGAGATGGGTGGGACCTATATCTTCCTAAAATTCATTGGGTAAAGATTTTATATCTCATTAGATAGACATGGCTGGAATGGTAGGTTATACCGGTTCAGTGAAACAGGACTGAAATGAGGGTGACTCGGTTCAGAAATGGACTTGTCCACTAAGATAGTCTTGGAAATGAGTCTTGACAAATAAGAAATGATTCTCTCTGATTATGTGTGTATGCCACAATGTTTCATGTTTTATGTTATGATTATTGGAATTTCATTTCACTACTATGATTTATCCCATGTTATGAAATTATGCTCTCTTTTGCAGGTTAAGATTTCCAAAATGTTATGTTCTTATGAAAATGATGTGATTGATATTTCTTTTATTTACCCTTACTGAGCATTTGAGCTCACCCTTTTATGTTTTCTTTTCCCCAGGATATAAAGAAAGGTTTTAGGTAAAAAAAGGAAGATCTTTATGGGAGATGTTGAAGATCTTTCACCACGATTAGAAGATTATATTCCGAGTTTCCAAAGACACTAAACTATTACGATCCTTGTGTTTGTGTTTTTGTTATGTACTAAGTATTCCGAAAAAGTAATGTAATGTCCATGTACGTCAAGCTTCGGGTCTCTACAGTTGGTATCAGAGGAAAGGTTTAGTGAACATTTGGAAACTAGGATGCGAAAACGTTAGTGAGATCCCTAGAGATATTTCTAAGGTAGTCTAGGGATGTCTCTAAGGTTAAGTATATGTATAGGTTATAGTTCTAGAATTGCGCTAAGGATCTTATAATTTAACCTAAGATGTTAGATATTGATGGTACTCCCCCTTTACTATGTTGTTTTCCCTAGAATGATTTTTCCTCTCACAGAATTCTTTTTATGTTTTAGTTAATGGAGGGAACCAGAAGGAATTCGGTTAACATTGAATCCAATGGAACAATTGGTGACTATGAGCAACAAAATTGTGTAATTCCTAGAGATAAAGATATTGTGATTATTCCAAATTAGTCATCACGATATATGATTAACAAGGTGAAATTTAGTGGTATGCCTAATTCATCAAATAAGAGGAAGATAGACTATTATGCATGTTCGCATGTTGAGGAGCATAAAGAAAGGAATATTGAGATTTCTAAAGAAGGGAAGAAGAACCTTGAGGAATACCTCAAATGGAGGGACCGATGTTATCTGTGTGGAGAAAAGGGTCATAGAGTGACAGGCTGTTATGGAGTTCAACATATTATTTGTGGAGAACATGGGCATTACCCAACTCAATGTCCTGACCTAAAAAGTTACTTCTAAATCAAGGAAGGACTTATTCCAGGACAATCATTGAAGAGGATGGATTGAAGTGTTTATGTATTGGTATTCAAGAATAATGTTGTTGAGGTACTTTTATTGTGTATTGGAATATTTTTGTATTAGTCTATTGTGGTTTTCAATAATTTTAAGGTATCGGTAACCATGAAAAGTGATTCAAATATTTTGGAAATCAGATGATATGCGCATAATGAAGGGATAAGGAGAAAATGAAATGTTTGACAGTATTCATGAGCTCATGATTGATATGAGGACTAAGTGATATCATGGTTTGAGTATATAGTATTTTGAGGATTTTGGTATATGGAAAGTGTTAACTTTTAACTACATTAATGTTTTCACTAAGGTTCAATGGGTATTTATTTTTCAAGAGAATACATGATTAAGGCCTTCAAATGTTTGGAATGTGACCAACAAGACATATCTCATGATATACGGGGATCAATGATGGTATTAACATGCTTGTTATATGAACTATTTGGTAATCATTTTCACTATAATATGAGATTGGACAACAATATTATGGATATTCCTAAAGATTGGAATGGACTATGTTGGACATAATTTAGTATTGTTTAAGGATAAAAGTTTTTTTCGATATTATTGATGGGATGTTATAGTAATGTAGTTTTAGAAAAAGGACAACATGCAGGACGGGTGACAACCCATCGCGTCGGACAAGGATATGGGAATCGAACCCACAACTGAAGTGCGACTGACTTTTATCACCTACCACTGGCCTACAGGAAGTCCCTGGTTAGTAGAAACTAGTTTTATTTTATTAAGCGGTATGATATATGAAGTATATGTTCATTTTAGGAACCATATATGATTAATATCACTATAGATGGACTTATATATATTTTTTGATAACATTTCTAACCTTTTGTTTGAGACAGATGGAATGACCCATAATTCTATCACATGATCTGTTAACACATCACGAATGACAAATTCAACTTCATTTAATTAAGAGATGAAGTGGAAATTGTCCAAAGAACGACCAACGGTGAGACTATACCAAAATCACGAAAGTATTTATTCTAATTTCAATTTCATCAACTTTAGAGAAATGATCTTGAAAACCAAAAATGTTGTCCTAGTGCTCTTATATTTGATGATTCAGATGACACCTTAGATCATCACAAATTTATGCCTTTGTGATTGCTGGCTTTTCCATAGCCATGTTCTCTACCACTCTCCATCAGAACATAATGGTTAGATTTCTCTTCCATATCCATATTTTCACCTATGTGGAAACCCAATGATTAGTTTATTTGGGTAACCGTTACATTTCATACTTTTGTTTTTAAATATTGGTTTTGGTATTCCTTTTTACGATGTGGGTTTCTATTAAAGAAACATTCAAGTAGTAAACCATTTATAACCCTGACGAATTTCGAGGGCGAAATTCATTTTAAGGGGTGTAGAATGTAACACCCCGATATTTTATGAAAAATATTCTTTTCATTAATGTCTTTTGTTGTACGCTACACCAAAAGGAGCTTGTACAACATGCATCATTGACTTGCCTTGCATTACATGCAATCACGACCTTCCTCGATAGCGTGTGTAGTACGCAATACCGTGTTTCACTAAACAACGATATTCTATTAAAATATTATTAAAACTATCCGTTATGAATATTAATAACCACTTTTTGAAATTTTGTAAATTTTATTTTTTAAAATGCACTTCATTTTTGGATTCGGAATATCGAAATTAGCTTAGGGTGAAATGTGGGAAATTACTAAATTTTAATTAAAAAGAACTTTTTTAATAGAAATAATTAATAGTGACAAATTATTAATTTGAGTGGTTTTAAAGTATATTAAGAATATATTTTTACAATTTAATAAAATGTTGGTCGTTGGATGTAATTTCACATTTAAACCAATTATAAACAAGTATCAATCTTTTGATAGTTATTATCTCTAAAAAACACGCCATTTGTTTTGACGATGGGAATTAATTTTTTTAAATTAGTTAATGTAACTGATATGTTTTGAATTTGGTAAAATAGACATCATTTTTGAGTTCATAATATCAAATATAGTTTAGGGCTAATTTTTGGTATTTTTCTGGAAACATTCATTTTTTGATGAATAGTGAAACCACTAAGTGGTAGTAAAAAAAATTAATTTTTCATAAAACTTAATTTTACCGCTTTTGTGAGAGAAATTTCAAAAATCTGAGAGACACGGTTGATGTCGGTAAGTAAAATGTGGTTCAATGATATGAAAATAATTTTTTGGTGAATAGTAACTTTTTACTTTTTTTACCACGGTTAAAAGTAAATAGGGTAATTAAGGGTAAAAATGATATTATTATTACCGTAACACATGTCCTAATTCTATTGGAAAACTTTAATTCGACCAAAAACAACCTTATGAATAAAATATAACCATTTAGGCCCACATGGATTAGATTAGAACATTTATTATTAATTTATTTAAAGAAGGGTTAAAATAGTTAAAATCGAAGTTTAATACTAAATCATTTTTAATATAAGTTTATACAAAAGATAAATTATACTATAAAAATTAATTAGAAAGATAACAAGATTTCCTACATAATTATATTTTATTTGTAATTTTTAGACTTTAAATAATTTAATTTATTTATGACACAATGATGATGCAGTAATTACCATAATAGTGAAACATTAGAATAATTGATATTATAAATACCTAAATAAGTATAATTTGAGACTTTTTATGAATTAATCTAATTTTCTAGGTTAATATGACATGTTAGGATTAATTTAATTAACTTTTGTCGAAGTAATCATTCTGTTATGAGTTTCAGAAAAATCAACTATTGAATAGTGTCTAAATTGACATAAAATAGTTTTTAAAACAAATATTATATTATTAATTGTTATTTTATTCCTAAAAATCTATGGTTCGGCCAAATTACTTAGATAAGGTTATATATATTAATAAAACACAACTTTAGGGTCGATTGGATGTATATGGTAAGTTTATTAACTATATAATTTAAAAATACAAAGTGACATGGTAAATGTCAATCTAATTAACTAAGAGTTAAAACTAAACGATAAGGTTAATATAGGAACCTAAACTTGTCTAAATTATATTGGATGAGAGTATTTCGACCCATACCCACCTTATATTCGAAATAAATCAATTTGGAGCTATTTAAAACCGAATTTGACTTTATAATAAAATAATAGTTTTAGTTATTCCCAAGGTGCCCCTCTCCTCCTTTATAAAAGGGCACCTCCTCCCTCTCTTCCTCACACAACTTTGAGCCTTCAAGCTCGGAAAACCCCTAACAAATTCTCTTCTCCACTTCCCTAGAAATATCCTAGAGGTTCTGGTCTTCCTCAATGACCTATTTTAGTGCCCTAAAGGGAGATCTCAAAGAGGCGCCTAAAAGAAGAGGTAATTTCCGTTACCGATTCTTTCAACTTTATTTCTTCTTCCACTTCTTCTTCTTAGGTTGTTTTATTATGAAGTAATAACATCAGTATCACTCATATAATGATATGTTATTATAATTATGAAACAACCCTATTTCACCATCAATCTGTCCTACGAAAAACGAAATCACCGTGCGTGCGTACGTACGGAATACCGTCTCCACGCCGTGGTGAAATCTATTTTCCACCACCACCTTACTTGGATGGGTATAATGATGTAAATAATAACTATATATTATTATTTTAAAGTGATATTGATTCTGAAATAGTATACATACACTCTAATACAATTCCACGATCATGAGAACGATATCATCGCTCGTGCGTACGTACGGACTACCGTCTCCACGATGCGATGAGATTCATTCTCAACGTTAACCATTCATGAATGATTATAAAGTATATATAATAAGTAATAATGAAATATATGACATAATAATGATACTGGATTTATGTGTATATATATGTATGTCATCTACTTAATGCCATTCAACTCAATAAAGAAAAGAAAACAACGTTCATGCGTACGAACGGTGTATTTATTTCCATTTACTGATCTATTATATATATGTATATTCTGAATATATATTATATATAAATCATGTTTTATATTCTGGAATTAAGTAATCATGATCTAAGTAATCATATGAATAATTACAAGTCAAAACACGGACGACAAATGAAATGATTTTACCCAAAATGCTCTTTAACATGGAATTTAGAAAAGAACAGGTAGTATAAATCCATAAGTGAACCATATATGATATCATAAAAAAAAGTGTGATTCTGTAATAAGTCAATAACATTATTTAAATCATTATACAGGAGGTTCGGACACATACGAAGAAAATCGGACCTAAGGTAAGGGAAATATCACAATCTCATTTTTATCCGAGATTGTTTATACTTTGGTATTTACTGGGGTGTATTTTATCATCCACATCCATGTTTCCTAAATATTTAATATTATTTCCATACAACTACAATTGTTTAAATCCAATTTTACCCTTCGGTGAGTTTTTAGTAAAGGATATGAAAGGAATCTTTTGTCGTTTTTCGTACGAGGTACTTTTTGACTCTTCCGACAAAGGTACGAGAAGAATGTTTTTTTAACTTATATGGCATAAATGGATTTTTAAAACATTATTTCCAAGAAGCTTCCTTTACAAGTTTTCAAGTTTATTTTTAATCAACATCTTTTAGTTTAAAATTGTATGACATGTTAAGAAAGGAAAATGTTTTTGAAGTAGAAAGGATATTTTCCTCAAGAATGGAGTTCAAGTGTTTTATCAAAATTATTTTCCATCTAAGATAATATAGGGTTCTGATTATATCCCTATCATTACATTGATTTGATTATGTTGTTATGGAATTATTTTTATGAATTCATTTATCTTATATGAATTGTTTTATGATGTCACGATGTTTAAGATTCCCATTTTTATTACATGGGTTATGCAATGATGTATGATTTATGATTTTTGTGGCACACATAAGAATGGTTTCATTAAGAGATGGGTGGGACCTATATCTCCCTCCAATGAATTGGGTAAATATTTTATATCTCATGAGATAGACATGGCTGGAATGGTAGGTTATACCGGTTCAGTGAAACAGGACTGAAACGAGGGTGACTCGGTTCAGAAATGGACTTTGTCCACTAAGATAGTCTTGGAAATGAGTCTTGACTAATAAGAAATGATTCTCTATTATTATGTGTGTATGCCACAATGTTTCATGTTTTAAGTTATCATTATTGGAATTTCATTTCACTACTATGATTTATCCCATGTTATGAAATTATGCTCTCTTTTGCAGGTTAAGATTTCCAAAATGATATGTTCTTATGAAAATGATGTGATTGATATTTCTTTTGTTTACCCTTATTGAGAATTTGAGCTCAACCTTTTAGGTTTTCTTTTCTCTAGGATATAAAGAAAGGTTTTAGGTAAAAAAAAGGAAGATCTTTATGGGAGATGTTGAAGATCTTTCACCACGATTAGAAGATTATATTCCGAGTTTCCAAAGACACTAAACTATTATGATCTTTGTGTGTGTGTTTTTGTTATGTACTAAGTATTTTGCAAAAGTAATGTAATGTCCATGTACTTCAAGCTTCGGGTCTCTATAAAAGTAGCGTTCATGCGTACGTACGACTTACATCTCCATGAACGGTGCATTTCATTTCTTATCCCCAAATGTAATGTACAATTATAAGTACATATATATAATGGATATATATGATGTATGTTACATCTAAATGATGAATATAATTCTGGAATTAAAATATACATATCTCTCATTTAGTTTTAATTCCATTAATATGACATAGAAATGGAAGTAGTGTTCATGCGTACGTATGGCTTACCATCTCCATGAATGGTGCATTTCATTTCTTACCTCTAAATGATTATGTAATTTTATAAATTCATGTATATACTGGATATATATGATATATATGGTATCTACAGCATGAATATCATTCTTGAGATAATGGATATTTGACTACGTGAACAACTTGTAAATATAAGAAGTTCAATTTTGACTCAAGTACCAAATATCGACAAAATGACCGTTATTAACTTAAATGATTAAATAATGTTCATAACATGGTAATAAGTGATATAAAAGGAATAATGGACTTGAAAAAGGTTCTTAAGAAAGTAGAAATTAACTCAAGTTTATTATTCAGGACATTAAAGAACGATCGAGTAAAGTCGGACCCGAGGTAAGAGACCTCGTCTCAATCTCCTTTCATTGAGGCATATTTTTTTTATACACAACATTCCTTTATATGGTGTATAAACCCCTTTTAATTTGACTTTTATTCAAAATGAATCTTTATATACATAGCATTTTACTAAACGACAAAAAAGAATGTTTTTGTCGTACGTATTCAGCGACAACGACCTTTTCCGCCGCCGTGAGTATTATTTGGTCTTTGGATTCCTCAACAAGCCATAATGTTTTTAAAATGAAATAAATACCATATACTATTTTATGTATTTTGGTTTTAAAAATGGGTTTTATAATGAATTTTTTTATGTCAATATATTTAAGTGATATATTGTGATTGAAACGTGGAAATGTCTTCTTTCCTTTATAATTGTTATGATTTTATAATGGTACTTGGACATTTGACGGGTGGTTACATGATAAACCATATGACGGGTGGTGCCGTGAATACTAGGACGGGTGGTTACATTATAACCTCCATTTCATTGGGTATGGAAGTTGGCCGTATGGCTATTCCATTAAGTGATATGTGTGGAAGTCAACCGTATGGTTATTCCGTTTAAGTATGTTTATGTACCAAGTTACCTTTATATGTTATGTGTTATTTATATGGGTTTTATGGTAATATTTTGGTTACAAAAGGGTATGTAATGATATTTTATTCAGTGAAGAGTTTTTACTACTTCATAAAGGTGAAAAGTATTACTTTGATTAAGTATACATGGTTTACTTGTTGTTTTGAAAAACTAAAAGTTTTCATTCTTTGTGTATCCCGTAATGATATTTTTATGCTCACCCCAAGTATGTTGAAATGTTTTTCATAGGACTTAATGCGGAATAGGGTCCAGGATGGGATAAAGGGAATTCCATTCTATCTAAAACATGGAACTAGACATGTTTCTTTTTAAGAGTTTTTATTTTATGGAAACTTAGTAGAAGTGTCTACTTTATAATCTTTTGATATGTAATACTTATGTACTAATTCTCTAAAACTCTAAACCATGAAAAGATCCTAAGTCTGAATTATCCATTTAATTCAATATTTTGTAAGGTTTAAGGCCGGAGCCTTATATCCATCCCCTGAAAAAGTAGGAGGATGCTGCTGCTGGAAAAACCGCGTCAACTCAGCCATCAATGGGGCATGAGGAAGCGCTCCCTGTAAGGTCTGCATCATCCTTAAGAAGTCCTCCATGAACTATGCATCGGTGCCTCCAACTGGTATGACAGCCTGTGCCAAGGATGGCTCGACTGGAGGATCGACAGGAAGTCCCTGATCAGCCATATCTGGCATTTGATCACAGCCTAATGATAGACGTACAACCGAAGGATTTCTCGGAGGCATATATCTGAAAAATCAAAAGTATTCCTCAGATCAGAAAACAAGGACAGAGGAAAAAAGTGTACAAAACAGGGACATGGGAAGAAAAACACACAAGTTTAAAAAACACGACTACACGACATGTATAAAAACTACATGGCGTGTCTTCTTAAGCCACTGACATGGGTGTGTACCCCTGCCCTACAGGTCGTGTAACAACTCAAACTACAGGGCGTGTTGACCCAACACACAGTGTGTACTTGAAGACTATTCCCCTCCACAAGTCTCTTTACACGGCTAACCCACACGATTCAAACTAACCTCAGACTACACGACATGTTCCCAAGGTAAACGGCGTGTACCAGACACTGACTCGGTGGACCGTGTTGTTGGTTACAAGGACGTCTACATGGATGGCCCTTACATGGCGTGTTCCGAACAAACACGTCGTGTATAGAAGAAGGTGACACCATCCCATGTTGTTTGTGACACAGCCGGGTACCTGGGCAAGACTACACGACATGTTCCAAGAGAAACACGACATGTCTAATAGATGGTCTCGCCAACCAGTGTTGTTCACAGGACGACCGAGTACCTGGATAGAACTACACGATGTGTTCCTTTACAACATAGCTTGTTCTACTCGAGATTTCTTGACCCGTGTTGTTAGTGACACAACTGGGTACAAGGCTCTACACTACACGGCGTGTACATACTGTACACAGCATGATCCTGAAGTTATTTTCACAACACCGTGTTTCTGCTCACATGGTCAAGGACACAGCCTGAAAACTACATGGCGTGTAACCAGAAAGTACACACCGTGTATTCTGGTTTTTTCTGGGTAGTAACTCAGAAACTGCACAGAAGCCCAGAAACACAGAAAACAAGGCAAAGAGGTGCCAAATTCTAATCCGTGAGGGCCCATACTCCCCGTGAATCAAATCTTGGCATCCCCTACAGTCATGTACAAGAGAAAACAGGATCATGATCCACAAATTTCAAATTCAAGAGGGCCCATAACACCTCAAGAATCAAAAGTTGGCGTTCATTTAAAAAAATTACAATACAAAAAATTCTCTAACAAGCACCAAAGATTCTATCAAGCATCTATCACAACAGCATGCATAATCTTTCAAAACGTCTATCACAATAGCATGAAATCGCTAATTCACCCTAAATGGCATGGCAAGAATGCATGGAATGTGATTTATACAAGTTCCTATATGATGTATGAGATGGAATACCCTCATCTCATCGGGTTGCGATAGAAATAGAACTATAATATCAAAACAATAAAAGTACAAAGCATGTGAATCACTCTAGGTGAAATCGTATCAACCGTAAAATCTCAAAAACAAAAACTGCAATAAACAAGGTAATATGGCTTTTCTCTATACACAGGTTAGCTACTCCCGGGCACAACTTATTACCAAGTACCGAATCCATCCTATCCCTGGATAAAGTATCTAAATAGTAAATCAAGAGAAAAGAATTCCTCTCATACCACTTTGTAACGTCTCAGTTCCGGAAGCCACCCAGAGGTGCCCCGTACCCGGTTGGTCACATGGCCTCAAGCGCATTTCCCCAAATGCCAGATGTTGGCGACTACCAGCGAGGGCCTTGGGTGTGATAGTGGGGAAACGATGCCCTCATTGGCAGTGCACACAACGAAAAAAATTAAACATGCAATCGCAGAAGTAGTAATAAAAAACAATATAAACAACAGTAGACTAAATTAGCAACTGGAGCACATATGTATATATGAAATGATGCATGATTCATAACTAGGAAAGAAACCAAACAATTCACAATGCTGGAAAACACTACAGTAAAAAAACAAGTACAAAAGAAAAGTAAAAATCTCCTCATCATCGCAAGCCAAGGACTGGTCCCATTCTCCCCTGCTCCAAGCAATCATGTTCTAGAAGTCTAAGAGTGCTTTCCCTTGTCTATACATGTGAAAACATAGTCTGCTTCAGCCCAAAAGCATGGCCCAAACAGGGTGTGAGATAAAAATCCCAGTAGGCATTAACCCGAATATCTATGCCTAATAGTCAGTGAGTAAATGGTAGGTAAAAGTACAATAAGCAGTAAACAGCAACAACAAGTAATAGGAAATAATAGTAAGCAGTGAAACAGGACGATACATAGCAGAACAATCCCCAACCAATCAACAGTAGTGAAACAAACAGCTAAGAAGCCGGAAACCCTCTGGGAAGTACTCGCAGCCATCCCCTCTGGTCCTATCCAAGAAGTACCACAACCCTCTGGGTTGTGCGCTCAGCCTAACCCCTCTGGCTTGGTCATACGAATTTATGAGACTCTCTGGGGAAGATTAATCGGTCAATTTACCTTATAGACTAGGGTTATCAGGGACTCTCTTGAGGAAGATCACGTAGTCTAACCCTCTTTTCCCCAAGGTCTAGAGACTCTCCGAGGAAGCTATCTCGGTCTATTCCTCCTATAGCCTCAGGTATACCACATACTCTCTGAGGAAGCTCACTCGGTCAATTCCTCCTCTATCCTGGGAAGGTTCTTAAAGAGATTCAAACAAGGTAAGACACTATGAGGATGCTCACTCTGTCTACCCTCCTATAGTCTATAATATCCAGGACTCTCGGGGAGCTGACTCGGTCCATCCCCTATAGTCTATAATGTCTAAGACTCTCTTGGAAGCTCACTCGGTTTGTCCCTTATAGTCTATAGCACCAGGTTCCCTCATCCCCATACCAGTCAGGGCATAATAATGCTATAAGGCCAAAGTACACCTATAGAGATACTTGGCTAACCAAAGTACACCTATAGAGATACTTAGCTAAACAGTCTACAAGGCAACGATCATGTCATTAAATTCACTTCAACCTATAACTGCAAGGCATGTAACAGGTGTAGCAGCCAAAGGCAAATGAGACCCAATGGTCGTAAACAGAACAAGCCATGGAAAGTACATCCAAGCACAACATAATATCCTCTAACAAGGTCAATTTACCACTATAAAATCATACAAGAAAGGCAGGAACACAACAAGGGAAAAAGGGTAATCACTCAATACCCCGTTCACGGGTATTAGTGGAAATTCGCACATAAAACTCGGAGACTTTGAACGGTAAGGCACAAACCACCTACCTCGATCCTAGGAGATCGATATACTTGAAACACGACAGCTAATTCACCGTATAACGTTGTAGATCTGAGAAAACGCAAAAAACGTTCAACCCTAGATAACTTGAGAAGGAGGAAGAATTGGAAAACAAGGCTCAAGAAGAAGGAAGAACTCACCGTTGTGCTTCCAACGCAATCGACCGTGCACAAATCAAAGAACGGACGGAGAGGTAGGAGATCAGGGAATATCTGGCTGTATGGGTTGCTCTTGGACGAACCAGACCTAGAAGAAGATGATTATGGCGATTATGCGTGACCCCAGTCTATTTAGTGAAAAAAAGAAAACTACACGGTGTGTATTCTTAAAGTACACAATGTGTAGTGGGTTTTTTCCATACTCCGCCAAAATCGGCCTCCACGTCACCCCTACACACTGTGTGTGTGGCCCAGACATGGCCAGAACACGGATTCGAGTGGGAAAAGAGTACATGGCATGTACTCAGAAAGTACACGGCGTGTAATTAAAAAATTTCCTGAAACTCCAAAATTCTCAAAAACTCCAGAAAAGGAAAGAAATACCTGAAATTACGATCCAGGTTCTTACACTACTCATGGAAAGATATGGAAACAAACTTAATGTGACCTACCCTCCAAGTCCAAAAATCAGATATTTTTTCTACCAAACATCCCAAGAAAATGACTCTTGAGGATAAACCCTCTTTGATACCATTTTTTAATGAACCAACCTGGGTGACCCTCTTAACAAGTACCCAAACCGACCATCAATATACATGAAGGGATTTCCCAATCCCCATGATCTAGCGACTATCCGAAAAATTTCAAAAAATAACCTATGGGGATAATTTCACCCAACCCAAAATAATTTACATGGTATATATATTCAATGTAAATAAACACTACACAAAAAGAATAAATATATTCCATAACTATAGAGTAGACACAATGATGATACATCTTGAAATCTAAATAAATCCAAAGGTATAAGTATAATAAAACCCTAATGGATAACATAAACCAAAAAACGACTACTCCATGTAGTATGTGTGTAATCTCCCACCATATCACCACCAAATACCCATTCGTGTCTTCCATAAACCTCACCCCCTCATTGTGGAGCCTTTACATTTCCTGTATAAAAATATAATCCAATATATACACACTTCTGAAGTGGCATGTTGGTAGTGAGATAAACATTCTTAGTGGGACCAAACCCAGGTCATCCATATATTGTATTTAAAAAAATAATTTTAATATTCTTATTTTAAAGAAAACATGGAATGATAAATAGTGAAGGAGTTTCGTATCCAAAGCATGGAAAATATTTCTCTTTTTATATAGTTCTAAAATAAGGACACATAAAATAAATTTTCAAAGTATAAATAAAAATTTCTCAATGAATTTATATTAAATCAAAAATAGTAATAAAATAATTCATAATGGTAAATTATCAAAGGATTCACAATAGGTTGAGATAGCATACTACTCATATCATAATCAATTACTAGTGCACAGTCATGTCCACAAAAAAAATCCAAAAGAGTAGATGAACACCCCATGAGTTAACCCCTAGATATACTGAAGACAAGGACCCTATAACACATACCTAGGGAGTAGAGGAACACCCAATGAGTGAATCCTCTAGAAATAAAATGGATGAGGCCCAATACTACCCCATCCATCTAAGTATCCAAAGCATAGCATGTGTTGTTTTTATCAAATCAATTTCAATGGGATTCAAATTTCAAAAATAATTCCAACAAACCTTTTATTAAGTAAAAAAAATTCTAGAAAACCAGTTACATATTACATTGGAAACAAAATTACCTTACCAAAATAAGGAAAAAACTATCTTTCATAACAAACCAATTTTCGCAACCAAATAAATCATGCCAATTTATTTATAAAATAATTTTTAAAACCAAATTCAATTACGGTTAGTAAAAAATAGTCTATAAATGGAACCACCTACCTTAAAATTGGTTCATACACTACCAGTAATAGGATCCAGAAAATAGCAGGAATGAAGAACAATGAACGTTGGACCTAGCATTGATTCCCACATCTCAGAATCAAATTACAAAAGTAAAATGGTCGGTAGAGATGATAGATCAAAATATACCTCAAGAAACTCACAAGACAAATAAAAAAAATCATATGGAAAGGCCCATGGAAGATAATTATTCAATGAATATAGAAGGGATCAAATAATAATCATCATATGTCATTGAAATCACATTGATTCAGCCCAACACCACTACTACAACCAATAGAAATATAGAAGGAGAAAGGTAATAATTACCCAAAGGGAGAAAACCAACCACACTATAGATCATTTAATCCAAATGAAGTGGTTAAGAGGGGATGAAATATATAAACTCAACATGATGGAACCTAGGATTTGAGGGAGGTGGTTGAACATTGAATGAAGAGGGAGTTTTGAGAGTTCTATATAAAACCCACTGGGCATGGTGGATTTAATTCGTAAATCCATTCATTATGACATGAATATCTTATGAATTAATATATGATGAAAACAATCACCTCATGTTAATTTATATTGAGTTAAACATTTATTTAATAATAGTGTTTTTACATCCTGAATTGATTTTATGTCACAATACATTTTTTATGACTTATTCTCAATGATATATTTACACCGTAATGTAGAAATTTATGATGTAAATGTGTCTGATAGGTTCTTCCCAACCAAGGTTATATAGAAACTCCCACAAAATATATTATTCCCCATGAACACATAGAATGAACCATAAGAACCTAAAGAGAGTATAAATTTTTAAAAATGATGTTACAGTGTGCATGGGATGAAAGAAACCATACTCTAGGGTGGTAGTCATCCTTAGTGGGTCGAACCTCATTATAAAAAATATTATGATTAATTTATTATATTATTTTTTTGATTGGTGAGATCACTGCTGAATAAATAGAATTTAATACATGTTTTTTGAAAAAATTAAAAGGCACTTATTCACTCCTTTTTGTGCCTTATATACCTATTTGATCCACTTTATAGTTATTAAATATGATAACTCTAATTGATATGGGGGATTATGAACTCATCAAAGTTAATTATGTGAAATATTGTTAATGGAAATGTTTATCATGGGATTAATGAATGGTTATTTTATTAATAAATTGTTAATGATTATTAATTTGAAATCACTAGACAATGATGGAGGAATTGGAAAATAATAATAAGCAGTTTGACATTGATATTATAGTGCGGGATGTGAGAGGTTTTTTGCAGTGAATTATGGTGGGTTTATGAGAACATTATTTGAGGTAGTTTCTTATATAGAATTCATGATAAGAGATATATGAAATTTATTATATAAATAAAGGATTCCATTCGAATACTATCTTATTTGGATTCTTGTATCTCTCCATTGATGGTAGTAGAATCTTGGAATGTAGTGGTCAGTGGACTATGGGTTGGATGTATTATCATGAAAAATTAAAGGTATGTTATTAATAAAATATGGATTATAAAAAACATAGTTTCATTTTTAAATAATATATCCTTATTTATTAATACTTAGTTTTTTATATTTTTCTCAATTAATAAAAGTTCAATGGATTTATGATGTTTAACATAGGGAAATGACAAATCGAACAAGGGTTGTTCCACTCTCTAGTATTCATCCTACAAGTTCTCCCATTCATTACCTATAAGTAAGTGACTTGCATCGATCCATGTTAAATAGAATGGGGTTCATTCTTGTAGTTAGTGTCCATGGTCTATAAACATTAGTCTTACATGAGGGTGGTTCCATTCAAGCATGTGTTATGACAATCCAACATAACATTATTATAAATTTGTTAATGACATTCCAATCTCTTTTAAATTGTGATTTTTTCTTTGGGGTTCAGATCTATGGTTCATAAAAGTACTAGATGACATAGTTAGGTGGGTCACCTCATTATGGTCATAAATTTTATAATTTAGGTCTTATTATATGGAAATAATCTAAGGTAAATGGATTTTATTCAATACATAGCTGGTTAGATTCCATTTCTTTTGATTAATATAATTTTCAAATGCTTAATTTAATGTATGATTTTTATAAAATAATTTATGGTAATTGATATGATAAAATTGTTTTTATATAGTTCTATGGAAAATGGGAAATGAGGATTTCTAATAAAAATTTTGAGTGATGCGTTTTCAAATAATTGTATTTGCTTTGTAAAAAAATAGGGATTTTCACATATATGGGTGTTGAATTTAAAATGTGACAAATAAAATCCACTATTGTTTTGTATTTTATATTAATTTAGTGTATATTAAATTATTTTGTGTTTTATGCTCGAAAATTTATTTTTATATAATTTACACCAATTTTAGGGTTTGTGTGCATGATCTAGGTGAGAAAGTGCAAATTCCTAATATAATAAACCTTCCCAGATGAATTTTCTCTTTCACTATTTAGCATGTGTGGGTAGATCACAATTAGGTCCAAAACATACAAAACTAGATAGTACCATTTTATGTCCTCTTAGGCAAGGAGTGTTTTTTCTTGGATTACACATTGTTAATAAAAACCATGTGAGTGAACATGTTCCAAGAATGTAGTTTGTAGTGCTGTGGTTTTGCGTAGTTAGTGCATAGTTTGGTTAATCATGTTCCAAAACTCAGTGTGTGTGTCTTTTTTATCTAGTTTTTTACACCTAATTGGAATACAGTTTACCAAACTGTAAAACCTAACCATGAGATCTACCAAATTTTAATTAAAATTTTGAATTTTAGGTTTTTCTCTCCTCTAATATGAAGGGGCTTCACACCATTACATCCCATCTCTATTTAACTTACCATATGCCAGATGAGGGGAGATCCTTCCACCCTTATGTTTGGTTTTAATGGATCATCACACTTGATTTAAAATATAAACTCCAAGCTAATCCCTTGATATCTCTTTTAGCCTTTCTAATAATCACATATCCCATCTATTGGTACGTTGGTATCCTCCCAAGAACTTAAAGGGGATTTTGTCTGTGAAGAGAGTTTTAGGGTGGTATCTAATCCATGTTTTGGGTGTTTAGAGATTGTAGTGGGCATGTAATTTCTTATTAGATCAGTCAAACTTGAAAGAATCATGGTCCAAGTTATTGTAGCTTGGTTATTTTATGTTAGAGGTAGGTGTTTTTTCAAATTTCATTGAAATTACATATCATTGAATGATTTTTGGTTTCTAATCAACTATTTTTTAATTAAATATATATTTTGTAGTTGTGGTATATTTTATAAATCATCTTATGTTTTCACCCATGGTAATAAATGATTTTCTTAGTTTGAAAATATTTTTAAAGTACTAATTTTATGTTTTAAGTGTTTTTGAACATGGTTATGATCTTTGTTTTGAAATAATCTCTTCATCAAGGCTTTTGACCCCATTTTTGTTATGTATAAAGAAAAACTATAGCTTTATGTGGATTTTTAGGAGGAATTTATTTGATTACATTTGTGGGTTTCAAATAAAAGGTGTGTTTTTTTCAAATGGTTTTAGATGTTCTTCTATGGAATTTAAATTTAGGAAATTTAGTTTTTTCAAGGGATGTTGGAAATGAAATTTCAAGTGGTTTGAAATGGATTGGAATCTTGAGAATGTTTTTGAAAGGTTTATTTGTAAACTTTATATATGTTTTTTAAAATATATTAGACACTATATTGAGCCCCCTATATTCATATTCCCATTTCATATTTTGATCCCTTAGGGAGTGTTTTTTTGTTGTTATACTATTAGTGATTCTTCTATTTATGGGAAAATGGGTTGTTTCATGAGAGGGTGTTGGATATGAGATGCATTTATTATATTATAATATTATTCAATTTTCAATTATTTTATTTATTTTATTTATTTTATCCTCAAATATATTGATTAATATCATTTGAATCCTTTGAAGATATCGAAGAATATGATTAATGCATACTTTAGTTGAGCCTATGTTCTAGATACAGTAATAATCATGGTGGATTAGTGCCCCAAAATGGTTTGTTCCCATAAAAAAATTTCTTTATTAGGTTGGTTATAGGACCATACTAATTCTATGAGACTAATGGAAAAAACAATGTCTTATATGCCATCCTGGGGTACAATTCAAAAATTCAGGTTTTTATTACTTGAACCCTAGAGAGTTTCCATTTATGATTAAATCTTAATGAGGATTACTTATGGAATTTTTTTGTACACATTGTTTATATCCCTTATTCTGGATTTATTTCATGGAACTATGTTTTGATTATATATTTTTTATACCTTATGTATATCCTTGGTTCAGGCCTGTGATTATTTTTATTATATTTATCAATTTAGTTTATGTTGAAATGGATTTTTGAAAGGGTTTAAAAAATTGGATTTTAAAATAAATGTGTTCTTAAATTATGAAATGGTATATAGATTTAATTTATAATGGAGGAAAGGGTTTTTTCTTATTTCCATAAATCGAATGAGAAATCATATTTCTAAGGTTTTAAAAGTATTTGATAGAGTGATTTTGGGAATTTACCAAGATTATAGTAATAATATAAATTGTTTCAAAAATTTACTTTACCATAATACATGGTTTTATCAGATATCTATGTGAAAACATATTTTCTTTAGAGTTATTTCATATTAGAATTAATGAAATGTATTTTGAAGGGAATGAGTAAATTCTCATTGGGAAAATTCAACTAGGGAAGTTTATATCACACCCATTATACTCTATTGGGTGTATAAAACTCTTGTGTTTTCTTTTAGGAGCCCAAATTATGTTCTTCTATAGATTTGGTATATAAACGGGGTTATGTATGGGTGGTTACATTCATAGATAATTGGTTTATGGTGAGTGACCATGGCTCATAAAGACACTATTGGTAACTGTTTTGTATTTTTTTGGGATGTATATGTATCTATATTGTATTATAGACATTTATTTTAGATATTTTTGTAAATTTATTATTGGTTGATATTTTATGTTTAGTTTTATTATTATATCTACTATGTATTACTCTTATTAATTATTAAATTTATGTTGAAACTATTTATTTGTTGGTGTGGATGGCCTATTTGTAGATGACTCGTAATATAATTCTTGAAGGAAATCATGATATGTATTTTTAGATTCATTGGGTGAAATATTTATAAATCATACTTTATTTATATTTGGGAAATATATTGTGAACTCCCTTCAAGATGAGTGGTAATTCGGGTTGGGTGATGTGTTGTGTCAGGCAATGCTGATTTTTTACATATGTTATTAGAGACATTATTTCTTGTATTACTAGGTTCTTGAGGATCCATATTGTTATTTAGTAAGTTAGGTATTATTGTTATAGGGATTTTAGAACATGAGGGGTTGGTGTGGTGAGTGTGTTGTGAGCTCTTTCTCACACTAATCCTTGAGTTTCCATGGGTATTTAGGTTTTTAGTAATGAGTTTAAGATTATTAATGTATACTCTTGATGTTTAATGATATGAGATTATGATCTTTTGATCCTCCATGAGTGAACCTCTGATTTTTTTTTTCAAATTGATATTTTGTGGAGAAATTAGGCGAATAACCTAGAATTCATAGTTAGATGACATAGTCCGGAAAACCATACAGATACCATGTAGCTAGATCTGTCACCCATCATAGTGGTTGTTTGACGATTGACATGTGGTTATCCAACTCATGTAATGAAATATTATATAGTTCTAATTTTCCATAGATATTTTGTTTGTCTCCCAATACCTTCAAATTTATCCTAATGTAATTTTATCTTAGAAATAATCAATGAATAGTGTTTTATAGTGGATTTATATGGATGATTGGTTTCTTTAGTGATGATCAATTTATATTCTCTGACTTTTGGTTTGGTCTCTTATTTTGAAAAGGTTATTTTATTCTATAATAAATTGGTTTTTGAATCAAAAAATGATTTTAATATTTATGAGTTGTTTTAAAGGTCACTAGACCTCCCATTTAATTTTGAATTAAACGGATTGTTTTGATTTGAATAAATAGTTATATGGAGTGTCTGTGGTTTTTAATCAAGGTGTTACAAATTTATTGTAAAATATTTCATTATAAGAACAATTTCTGTCAACTTTAATTATTTTATAATTCTATTATTTGATTATGAGGGTTTGAAAAGAAATTAGTAGTTGATATATTAGTTTAAAATATGATTTTTTAATTGAATTAATGGAATTTTTTGGAAAAGAAAGATAATTTATAAAACAAAAGTTATTTTTTTTGATTTAAAATAAGTTGAACGTTTGAAATCTTATATGTGACTTTGTGAAATTAGTTTCTATTTTTTTTGAAATGTTGACATATTATAGGATGTTGTTATGTGAGTTTTCTAGTTGATATGAAATGTTTCCAAAGGGGGGTTGGGATATTTTTGGAAATTTAATTTCTATTAAAAAATTTATTTGGATCTTTTTTTAGAAAATGACTATTTTAATGTAGAAGGGTAAACATTAAAAGAGTTTCATTTATGTTTTCATATAGGTACATTTTATATATTAGTATTTATCCATTTATGTATATTGGAAATATTTTTTTTTATGAAACCTGAATTGTTTAGAATCATGTTTCATGATGTGTGATTATGCCTCCCATATCTATATTGAGGAAATATTAAAAGATTATTTCTATGGATAAACCATAAGGTGTGTCATTTTTTATTTTAGGTGTACCAAAATTGAATATTGAATCCCCCCAGACATTGAATAGAGTGGTAGAGTGATATCTATCCTTTCTTCAGGATTTAATGAGTTATAATACCTTATTTTTCAACGATTAGGGTTATTTACTACAAAATTATGTTTTTAGGTTATTTTATGAAATCTTGTATGTTGGTTTATATAGCGAGTGGGAAATTTTGGACTACTTCTTGGAATTTTTTTATTTTGGGATTTCTTCTCATTGAATTAAAATAGATCGAGGCTTTGAGGTTATTTTTATGGGATGTATTTCTTGATTATATTGTGGTCCCTAATTTTTGATGTGTTGGTTGTGATTTTTGTAATTATGCATCATTTTTTGATACTATTTATTTAGGACTATGTGTTTTACTTGATAGGGTAGAGTTATGATGGGTTTGACTTGGTAAGGACTTGGGAATTTGGTTTGAGTGACTAGGACGAATGTGGAACTAGTTATGTTTATATACTATTTGGTATCCATTTATATCTTTTTAGGTTCACCATGATTTGGTGACTCAGTTAGGAGTTCCTAGATCACCATTTTTCTCAATCCATGTCCCAATGTTAGTGCCCGTGTCAATTTATTATTGTTGGCATATATTAAAGTGAAGTATCCTTTCCCTTAGTTTATATTATATGTGTTGAATTGGGTAAATTTTCTTGGAAATTGTATTGATGTTCCTTGGTCGATTATTTCTTTAATATTAACTAATTGGTTCTTCAAAAGGTTGTTTTCCATCCCTTATTGAACTATAAATGAAGGGGGTACCCAAAATATTTCTCTATCTTCCACGGGAATTTTGAACCAATATGTTATGAGTTAGGAATGTAGGGATTTGTTTATTCATGTTTGAGGAATTTTCTCTACTATTTTCAAGAATTTAGTGTCTGAGTTGTTTTTGGTGTATTAGGTTCTTTATGATTTTCCATTTTCCCTCTAAACTCTAATGTTCATGTTGATGTATTTTATTTTACATTACATCTGTTGTTATCAATGAATTATGGGAATGAATAGTGGTAATGAGGGATGAATTGCAACCCCCACATGTCAATATAGTTTTATCCATTATATTATTTTTGGGTATTTGAATTTTCATTTGTTTCTTTCTTCAAAACTAATATTTTGGTAAATTACTATATTTTAGGGGTTATGTGCATGGGAATGGAGATATTGTGTGTGGTCCTGAGAGAATAGATTATCCCAGTCCATTTTTCTCTTACATGGTTTAGTCTATGCATGTAGAGTATGGTTGGGTCCAAAATGTCTAAATCCCAGTAGTAACCATGTGATTCATTTGGATCTTGGAGTTTTTAAACCTGAATTGTTCATGGTTAAGTGAAACCTTGTTAGTGACCATGCATGAGTGATATAATTTGTAGTAGATGTGTTTTTCTTGGTTGGCACATAGTTTGGTAAACCATGTAGCCAAAAAATTAAGAAGTGTTTTAAATGTCTAGTATGGGTCGCACAGTTTACCAAAATATTTGAAATAACCATGTGATCCACCTATTTTTCATTAAAAGTATAAAATAATCTTTTTTCCATAGGTTTACGCGGGTTTCCCCTTCCTTCCCCTCATATTTGGGCTCACCTTATGAAACTTGAAGGGATCTCTTTCTTTTATTCAGATTGTTTTTTGTCTCCTCTCACTCAATTTCAATTGGAAACTCTAAGGGAATGCCAATAGTTTAATTTTATTTATTTTTTTATTACAATTTATCATATTTCTCCATCACTTGTTATCCTCCCACAAACCCTGAGGGGATTTTGTCGAAGAATTAGGTTTTAAGGCGGTTTATAATATGAGTTTTGGGTGCCTATGGATTGAATTGAGAATTCCCATACTTATTAGAGCCTTAACCATCGAATGTGAAGGGTTCCAAATAATTTCAACTTATTTATATTTAATTGAAGTTATATATTTGTTATATTTTTTTAAATATAATTTCATTGAATGATCGTTCTTTTTTAATGCCACGTTTTGTTAAATGAAATGTATATGTGGTAGCCATGGTGGATTTTATAAATAAGATAAATGTTTAATCACTTTATGTAAATGTTATTCATGGATTTTTAATATTTATAATGTCTTTATTTGAAATTACATTTATTTTTAAAAATAAATATAGGACTTATTTAAATAGAATCTCTAGATTAATGATTTTAACGTAGTTTGGGTCATGTATAAATGGAAAATATGGATTTACATTAAATATAACGAAATGGCAGATTTGGAAAGAATCCTTCTATGGTTTTGAAATAAAACTTTTTTAGTTTCAAATGGTTTTATATGTGGTTACCCCTGACTTAAATTCAAGGAATTATTCAATGTGTTTTTAAGAGATGTTAGAAATGAAATTCTATGTGGGGTGAAATGGCTTGGAATCCTGGTCTTGTTTTTTAAAGGTCTATTTGTAACCATTAAATAAGTTTTTTTAGAACACAAAATACCCCCGACTGATCCACTTGGTGTCATTATTAAATTTCATATTTTTACCCCTTA
This sequence comes from Viscum album, assembly GCA_963277665.1. Taxonomy (NCBI): domain Eukaryota; kingdom Viridiplantae; phylum Streptophyta; class Magnoliopsida; order Santalales; family Viscaceae; genus Viscum; species Viscum album. The sequence continues at coordinate 655,469,640 of OY728159.1, forward strand.
GGAAACATATTATATTGTTACAGCCTTATTGATTCTTCTTCCAGAGAAAAAGTTGTTTCATGTAAGGGTATTAGAGGTGATATGTGAAATTTATTTATTTTATTATATTATATTTGATGCGATTATTCTAGGATTTTTTGATCACCTCCATTGATTAATTTAATTTGAATCCAAGAAAAGTAGTATATTATTTTTTAGTGAAAACTATATTTTATCTTTTGTTCTAGATAGTGTAAAAAATATGGCAGTTGAGTTGTCTCAGATGGTTCTTCAATAGTATCATCAAACATTGTGAATGGTTATAGGGACCAGCTAGTTTGACAGGACTACTACGATGGATGAAATCTTATAGGCTATCATTTGGTACCTTGCAGTTATTTAGGTTCTTATTACTTGAGTCATAGGGAGATTCTCATGATGCATAGCTCATGGTTAGTGTTTATTATATGATTTTAATTTAGACATTACCTGTATCCTCTATCGTTGATTGGTTGCATGTAACCATTATTTGATTTATTATTTTGGTATACCTTATGTATTTCCTCAGGGCCTTTTTTATATCTTTCTTATAGTTATTTATTCAATTTAAATTCAAATAAAATTAAAAAAGGGGTTTAAAATGGGATTTGAAAATAAAAATGGATTGTGTGTTATGAAAAGTTATTTGAAATTTTTTTAGAAAGGTGGAAAGGTTTTTTGTCTTTTAACATATGGTGAATACAAAATCAACTTTCCAACGTTTTTAATGCGTCTAGTAAATATGTTTAAGGATTTTACATGGATGAATAAAAGAAAGTAAATAAGTTTCAAAAATAAATGTGGCATGATACTTAGTTTTATCTCACATATATGTGAAAACATATTTTACATAGTTATATTTGAATCTATCATCAATGAAATATATTTTGAATGAAATAGAAAAAATTATTTGGTGAAATATAATTGATCATGTTTCACTCAAACCTTGCATATAACATTGAGTGTATGCATCTCTTTTGTATTCCTTTAAGTGACTGGTTTCTATTCTTCTCTTGATTTGGCCACTTTTGAATTATTTTTTGGATAGTTATATTTCATCTTTGTCATCCATACCATAGGTTTAGATATTTTTTATATGTAATGTTGTTTACATTTTAATAATATATTTTATTATTAGTGTTGTTGTGTATTACTCTAATAGGCTATTTCCTTTATGTTGAAACTATATATTTTTTGGCATTGATTTTTATTTTACTAATGGGTCATAAAGGAATTTTGGGAGGAAACCATGATATTTTTTCTTGTATTCCTAGGTTGAAATCATTCCCAATCCTATAATATTAATACCTAAGTACGGGTTTATAGACCATGGGGATCAAGAATTCCATTCGTTCTTAGTGGTGGATCAGGTAGTGTGACATTCCTGGTTAGGAAGAGCTAGTTTATTACATAAAATATATTGGTTGTATGGATTTATGAAAAATTGGAAATATGTTTTTAAATAACATAGAGTTTTTGGGAAAATAGTTTAATGTCACGGGAATTGAGGGTATCATGGGCTATAAATAGTTATGTATGGCGTGGAAGACCTTAGATGAACACCTCGATGGGTATCGATTTGTTGTAGGAATAAAATGATCATAGTTGGGATTGATTATATGTAACAACATATTTGATTAATTTTTATTAATATCATGATTTTTAGGAAATTATCATTTAATAGAAAACATATAGGGACATGAGATGTTTGAAAAAATGGTTTCTCTAGTAATCATGCTGGTAGTTCAGTATTCTTTTTTTAAAAATTTGTTAAATGCTAAAATGAAAAATGTTTTATCTATTTTCCACATTAAATTGGGTACATGGGTTGTAATAGAACATACATGGGAATATATATGAGTGATTTCGGATAATTATATTGGGTAATGTTTTTCTCACCCCTAACCGCAAATCACAATGTATGTATAATAATTTTTACTATAAAGGAAATGGGAAGAGTCCCATGTTTTAAATGATAGATCCTATAAGATATGTTCTTGTTGTGTTGTGATGGTGCTAAATAGGGTATTTTAGAATACGTTTTCTATCATCATGGAATATGTGTAAGTTTTCTTATACTGTTTCAGTGGATTAATTTATTAACATTTATTCTAGTTGATTATATTACTTAGTATCATTAAAGTTCATTTCCAAAATATTTGTTTGGTTTTAAAATTAAATATTTTCTTCACTATAATATATTTATTTTTCTGGTAAATCATTACCAAATAATTATGTGGTATCAATAGTCACTAGTTACCAACCTTTTGTGGTTGTGGAATGAACTTGAGGCCATGTAGTGATTTGGCTAAATTCATGGTATCCAGGTCCTGAGGTTGGGTCATTATATTTTTTCTATTTTATCAAAAATATAAATAGTGGAAGGGAGTTCTTTATTTCATGCTCAAACAATAGTTATTAATGTCAATTAACTAGGGAGGTATTATGAACAAGTGGATTTTCTATTCGTTTACTAACATGGATTCTTTGAGGAATACTTATCTGACATCGATCAGATAATTAAACAATAAATTTAATTTATTCATAATTAAATTATATTATACTTGATCTGTTTATGATTGTAATAACTATTATGCTTGATTTATTTTTGTAGCATGGATTTTTTCTGAAATAACATAATCAAACCCATTTTTTTATAGTCACATCCCTTCAAAATATAATTATTTGAGAAATAAATCAAGGGAATATTTTGGTCCTAATTGAAATAGAAATATATTGAGAAATATCTTAGTATATCTTTTAATTTCAAAACATTCTTATTAGATTTTACAATTTTATTACGAAAATAAGTAATGTTATCATGTATATTCATACTTAATTCATGTTATATAATCATCTAAAATGTTAATGTGAACCCCAGATAATAATCAAATGTAATGGATATATGTGTAAAATAATCCTCGTCAATTATTTTATATATATTTAAAATATTATTAAGAAAAGTATCTTATATTTCTTGTATGAAGTGGGCTGGCTTTTTAAATCATTCAACCACTACCCAAATAATAGTATTCTCTTTGTTTTAATTCAAAGATTAGTTAAAAAATACATTATGATATTATTTAACTTTTATATGGGTATTAAAAATGGTTACGTCATCCCATTTGGTAACAACCACTCAACATTGACTTGTTGGAACCCAAGATTCCTTTCAAAGTCATAAATAAATTCAAAATTCATGTAATCCCACTAATAATTATTTTAAAGATCCTTTTAAATCTTGGTACTCAAAGGATGTGTAGAGAAAATTGAGATTTCATAATTATCTATCAATCCATTCATTGACATAGATTTTAATGAAACACATAATTCATCTCAGATCACATGACTCCTTGTCAATGCTGAACTCAATAAAATCTCCATCTTCCATAAATTCCAATTTCTTCAACAAGACAACCTCATCTCATTGACTATTATTGTTCTTTATTTTTAATGCTTATTGAACAAACATGTGGGAAAAATATGATGGAAGTATTTTCTTTTTTGTTATAAAATCCAATATTTCTAAATCATTGATCATAGTATCTTTTTCTATCCTCATATTACAAAGAGTTCTATAATAATTTCAACTAAAGGCATCAACCAACATATTTACCTTCCTAGGATAATAATTAATAGTGTAGTCACAATCCTTTAAAAAATACATCTATCTCATCTTGATAATTTTTATCTCCTTATGTGTGAATATATACTTTATAATTTTTTGTCTATTTAGATATATTGCACATTTTTTCATAGAGTAAATGAGTCCATCTCTTCAGAGAAAATATTACTTCTGCTAATTCTATATCATGAGTAGGATTATCATTCTCATATGGCTTTCACTATCATGATTTTTATGCTATAATCTCCTCAATATGCATCCTGATACATCTAATAATCTTCTTTTATGAATTTATATAGATAAAAAACCCTTCACCTCTGGAAGTCAATGTTAATATAGTATCACAAACCAACATACTCTTGATCTTTTGAAATCTTTGTTCACATTAGGTGGTCTAAATAAAATTTTCCTATTTACATATCTATATATTTTATGAAAACTATAGATTTACATTATTAATAATAGATTGGACCATTCATCAATCACTTTAGTCTTTGAAGGATATATATAATTCCCTTCACTGGAGACTACATTCCCCAAAATGCTACTTTATGTGAAAAAATTCACATTATCTAAAATTTTCATATAACATATTTCTTCAACAATCCTCATATGATATTTATGTCTAGTTGAATTTTTTAATAAATAAAAATATCATTAATAATGTCTATCAAAAACTTATCAATGTAATATTTAAATATTTTATTCATTTAACCTATGAATATGATAGATGAATTCATGAAACCAAAGGGAATAACAAAAATCTAATAGATATCATACATTGTTCGAAATGAAGTCTCTAGGATATCATCCTTTCATGATTTCAATTGATGATACAAAGATCATAGATAATTATTATATAAATTTTGGGCATTTTGAAGCTAAATTAAAAAAACTCGCAACTCTTAGTGAGGGATATTTAGTCATAATCAAAATATTATTAAAATCATAAAAATAAATGAATAACCACATTGATCTATATTTATAAGAAAATAAAATTGTATTACCATATGGTGGTACACTAAGATTAATGAAACTCCTATCAGGATTGATTTATAACTTCTTATTAAACTCTTCCAACTCAATATTCTCCATTATATACACTTCCTTTAATATAAGTTGTGATCTAGGTATGCAGTCAACAAAAAATTCACTATAAGATATATTTGTTTTATAAGAAACTCTTTATAGAATAAATCTATGAAATCTTGAACAATGGGTATAACCTATTTATTAATTTTTTATTTGAATGTATTATTTGACTGTGGCATCCATTTCCAACCTTAGCTTAGAATCCTTCCACATCCTACGAATATGTTAATATAGAATTTTAATTATTATTATTAATTTTTTATACTTACCAACATTGGATTAAGATATTTAGTGGAACTAGATTATCAAATGTTTATATTAGTAATATAATATGATACTAATTAAACACCAAAAATATTATCAAATCAAACTAAAGAAAGAAATACTATATTTATAGGTAATAATTTTCCACAAATCATGATGTGGGAAATCATTAAATATAAAGGTGGAAAAAATGAACCATCCAGTGTAATTATGAAAAATAAACTCCTAGAATTTTTGGGGTGAAATTCATATACACCTTAATTTTGTATATAGTAAATGAATGAGTTGAACCTATTCAAATAATGTGTTATATATAGATATATATAATATATGTGACAATATAATTAGCCTAAACTAACTGAAAATTCATTATATAATATGTTGAATACCTCCCTTTAGTATTTTGTAGTTGTAGTCATTGATCCCCTTCATGAATCCTATTCTTTAAGAATTTCATGGCATAATTCCTGACCTTATTACAGTAAAAAATCATAGCATGGGTGAAGTATTTTGGAAAAAAATATTTTCATTTTCATGTGACACGATATTGTTATAATGGAATCCTTTATGAAATTAAAATCCTTGATATACACCCTTCCCACAGTTGAATAATCACCATGTTCTTTAAAATCAATTGCTTAAGGGATTCCTTCCACATCTTTGATAGGTCGGATGTTGAAAATTCCATAGAGATGAAATTTTATCCAACACATTTTAATGATATATATTTATGAGCCTACCAATATCATAACATATTCCAAAATCAATGAAATACACACATGAGATCATGCCAAAAATCATTCAAAACATGCCTCAGAGATCAGGGTTAACCCATGAGTAAGGGTTATGAGTGTCAATATAGAAATTTCCTAGACAAAAGAAAGATAATAGTATATAAATGAATACAATTTAATTAAAAAAATATAGTTTATTCAAAATATGAGTTATATTATAATAATAACTCTGTAAAAAAATCTTATTATTAAGGGGCCATACCAAAGGATTGTTAATGTATCAATTGAATTTATAAAAAAAATACAGAGAAATCACGGAAAAAATAAAACAAAATCCATAATATTTAATTTATATTACTTTGGATCATTCCGTGGGAAGAAAAAAAGTTTGGGTGACCCCCACATACTTAGAATTACCTTATTTAAAAGATTATTTAATGTCCCCACTTAAGTAGATATAAATCATATTATGGACATGGGTTGTTCTTATGAACATAGTTTACCAAAAGGGTATAAGTAACACATGGGAATATAAAATCAAATAGAAAATACTACAATTATTATTAAATAATAATTTAATATGAAATATAATAATGAAATGATTACGACAAATAAACCTCAAATAGTAAATTGTCATGAAAGGGAAGGATCCCTAACCCTTATATGCTCCATTGATAAAATAAAAAACATCAAATCCTTATAGATTCTTTAAATTATATATATAAATCAATCAAAAAATATAATAATATTGAGATAAAGAAGAGAATTATACTTGAAAGTAGGGGAATGAAATTAAGTGTTGGGTTTTTTAGGCGAATAAGGGTGATGTTTTTAAATGATCATTGAGTTTTTAAATACACATTAGCGATATAACATACCTTTCTCTGCTAATTTTTTCTCCATCAAAATAACATGTTTTAAGAAAATTGGATTGAAATTTTATTAATAAATTAATAATTTTTTAAATATAAAATTCTATCACCACTAATAGATTCATAAGAAATATCAATTAATATTAAATCCCATATTACTGTTGGCGTCAAAATATTGCACGAAAGGAAGGGACGAAAAAGAAGGTCGGCCCACTGCCTCGCGAAGCACTGACGTAAAGCACCCCGAGCATCGCGGTCTCGCGAAGCTCCGGAGGTGGTAAGTCTCCGCGAACGCATTTGACGTTCGCGAGCCCGACGCTAAGCTTGGGAGGCGGTACCTCTCCGCGAACGAGTTTGATGTTCGTGATCCCGCCGCGAAGCTCCGGAGGCAGTAACTCTCCGCGAATGCATTTGACGTTCGCAAGCCCGCCACGAAGCTCGGGAGGCAGTAACTCTCCGCGAACGCATTTGACGTTCGCGAGACCACCCCGAAGCTCGGGAGGCGGTAACTCTCCACGAACGAGTTTGACGTTCGCGAGCGCGCCGCGAAGCACCTGAGGCGGCGTGCGAGTTTTGCTTCGGGGCACCCCTTCCCAATAAATACTGGACTCCCCCTGAGTCCTGGGGACGGACAATCCGACCTTTTGGCTTCTCCTCTCCCGAATCACAAAGCACTCTTTGCCCTCGGGAATCATGAGCTCCGAGAGGTACTTCTACTTCTCCTGACGCCTTTGCTTTGTCTCGTTTTGATCCTCTCTTCCGAGAGGGATGCCCTTCGCGAAGCACAAGGGCATTCGTGATGGAAGGGGACTCCCAAGGGAACCCGGGCAGCCACGGAGCGTTTATGCTTCACGAAACACCCAACATGTACTAGTGATCCCTATGCTAAGGCAGGATCGCTATACATCGTGAAGCACACTACTTCGCAGCACCCTGCTTCGCGAGGCATCTCTTCTTCGTGAGGCAGTGCTCTGCGAATACTATTCCACTTCGCGAAGCACCCTACACTCACACCTATGCCCTATGCTAAGGCTAAGGCACTCCTCTTCGTGAAGCACACTCCTTTTCTTGGAAATTCCTCTTCCTGTGCGACCCTCCATGTTTGCACGATGTGATTTCAAAGTCCCATAGACAATACTACTCATAGAGTTGCTTCACCTAATGCTTCTTCGCATAGGCATGCTAACGGCTATTGCTTTTTCGCATAGCCACGCTAATGTGGACCCCTCAATGGTTCACCCTACAACCCCCCTTGACCATGGCCTTGCCAGTACCTTCCCTCCCCCAAGGACCAGAGGGTACCGGTTATGTAAGTCCTAGGGGTGTGGAGTGAACCCACCTCGTCCGAGCTGTAGGACGTTAAACTGCCAAGCACCACGTCCACAACACATGACGTTAAACTGTGACCCGACCTCGTGCCTCTCACGAAGGGTCCCCCCAGCTCAAACATTTTTTATGCCACTCGTCTCTACGGGAGTTGAATCACCCATCCAAAATGGATGATATCCTCCCTATTGGAGTGGCGTATGTTCTCAGGAGAAGGGAGACCATAGTTCCCCAATGGATGGTTGCACCCCTGCATCTCCGTACTTCCCCACTACCAAGGTTAGTGGAGGGCGTGATAGGGAACGAGGAACCTCCCATCATTGGTCCAAAATACCTCTTTCGATGCACTTTGTCACAGTCCAGGCCTCCATCCTGGAGTAAGTCCCAGCACCATGGGCCGCCTAACGTGTAAGTCCCTCTTCGCTTCACACGAACGCACCCTTCACGGCGTGATCGTCAGGTCCTTGTTGTCTCTTGTTTCTCACACCGAGCATGAATCACATGGGCTTAGAGTTGGCATTGGCCATGACAATAAATCGTCCAACATGACGTTAAACTGCATGCCCTCGTCCAGCATGACGTTAAACTGCATGCCCTCGTCCAGCATGACGTTAAACTGCATGCCCTCGTCCAGCATGACGTTAAACTGCATGCCCTAATCCAGCATGATGTTAAACTGCATGCCCTCATCTAGCATGACGTTAAACTGCATGCCCTCGTCCAACATGACGTTAAACTGTACGCCCTTGTCCCGCATGACATTAAACTGCAAACCCATTTGAACTACGAGGTCTTTGATCAATGTCAAGGCATGCTACGTAGGAAGCCTCCACGAGGTTCAAGCCCACCCGTCATCCAATTCATGTCGAGTTCTACCTGCGTCCAGCACGACGTTAAACTGAATTCCAGCCCGACGGCAAGCCGTTGTCACTACCTGAACTATGAGGACTTTGATCTGTGTCAAGGCATGGTACATAGGAATCCTCCCAGAGGTTTAATCCCATCTCCCATCGGACCAAGGTCCCTCATTTACGTCGGTTCTCCGACACCCACCACCATTCCGAACTACGGGGACTTTGATCCATGTCAAGGCATGGTACGTAGGAAGCCTCCATGAGGTTCAAGCCCACCGCCTGTCGTTTATTCACGTCAGGGTTCACTCCCATCCCGCATGACATTAAACTGTATTCCATCAATCCTTTGAACTATGAGGACATTGATCCATTTCAAGACATGGTACGTAGGAATCCTTCCCAAGGTTCAAGCCCACCACTAGTGGACCCCCGGGTCTACATTCACATTGGTTCACTGATGAAACCCTTTGAACTACGAGGTGTTTGATCCATGTCAAGGAATGGTACGTAGGAAGCCTCCCCGAGGATCAAGCCGATCTCTCATTGGAACAAGGTTCACTTTCACATCGGTTCGCTGACAAATTCCATCATAAAAACTACGAGGACTTTGATCCATGTCAAGGCATGGTACGTAGGAAGCCTCCTTGAGGTTCAAGCCCACCACCCATCGGACCAAGGTCCACCTTCACGTCGGTTCGCCAACGAAGCCCCCCTGAACTACATGGTCTTTGACCATGTCACGACATCGTATGTAGGAAGCCTCCACGAGGTCCAAGCCCACCACCACTAGGACCTTCCTGGTCCTCCTCATTCACGTTAGTTCGCTGATGATGCCCATCAGACCAAGTTCTACCCTCATGCCGGTTCACCAGCACTGTCCCGAACTACGCAGACTTTGATTCCCTACCACAGGGATATGTAGGAAGCCCCTTCAAGGCTCAATCCGAACTTCACCGTTGCCCTTGCGATGGTCCCTTTCCATTCCCCCCTCCACTTCATTCGTCTATCCATCATCCACCCTGATTCTCGCCCGGACCGTCATATCCCGGTGAGATCGTGTCGGTACGCTCCTCTTCATAGACGCCCATGGGCTGGTCCCGGTATCAGCACCCCTTCAAGGGAAATCCCTCAATCCGATCTATTCTAGCTAATGCTCTGATCGGGCTGATCCGTCTCCACTAGACGTTAAACTCATGGTGTACCCTCTGTTAAAGACGTGAAGTTGAGAAAAACCTCAGATATGTGTCTATGGCATATAATTCCCCACGCTCGATGTGGGATGCCTCGGGCTTCCACGCCCTCGAGAAGCCCTATGACCAAGGATAATAGACAGACATGCCGGTTCCCCAGCATCCAGACACGCTACTAACGTGTCAACGTGACTACTCCCCCGACTGAAGGTTGCTACCCTGACCGGACCCTTTGGAATGTCCCGACAAAAGTAGTGTAATTAACCGGTGTCCATGGAAACATGACACTGGGAAGAGTTTCATGAACAACATAATAAATCTATGAGGGAGACCCGGACTAGGTGACGAGTTCTGAGGAGGAATCCACAGAAGGAAGAACCGACATCCCATCATCCCGTTTCGATCAAGGAGAAGACGTCCCTGAATAAGGAGCGAATGTTGCCCGCCTTTGGAAAGCGGGAACGCGGGGCAATAGTGCAGCGCGTCCTCCTCCGTAGACGGACGGATGTGCGCACCCAGGCGAAAGCCTCGGAAATAAAAATGGTGAAACCGACGTGAAATTATTCTCCTCAATGTGGATATTAGTATCATTCGAGACACCAGTAGATTGACGTGTCACCAGATCCAGATATCCGGCACCTGTCCCCACCAAGAATATAGTGGGCTTGTCATGAAACTCACCGGAATTCGGGGCAGTAGAACGTGGGGCACTCCATTCTGCAGTGTGTTGGCATGGATCCTTCTTACAGACGTGGAAAATAGAAGGACGTTGGGGCACTAGTTGTCAATCTTTTTCCTCGCAATGCTGATGAGTTGATCCCTTCGTTTCTCAGGAACCAGGTTGTTGTTACAGAGACACGATCACCGCCTGCTCGCCTACGCAGGGGCAGGGGCAACACCGCTACAGCCACCCCGCATGGCACCGCTACCGCCACGACGACTGCCACATTGCGGAATACGGGACGCCCACGTCCCCTTTCCCCATCAGAGGTCATCAAGCGAAGGGTGATCAACAACCTCATACGCAGGTATGAGGAGGAAGGGGTCATCCCAACTCGGGATATGGCCTTCCTAGACCTGGAGGCATCTAGGCCCCACCATCAACGCCGCCCTAACAGGCTACGTAGGGAGCCCCTGCTCCCTACCCCAACGTTCAACCGTTTCGGGATCCTATACTTAAACGCCTTGACGACTCCTCGCCTTATGCTGATGAGGCGGGCACCGTCCAGCTCGGCCCGCTCAGGGTCCTGACCCAAGGGCTCCAGGAAAGGGCTCCCATTCGGCCGCGTTAGCGCCGCCGTCCGACTCCTCAGGAAGAGCAGGTAGGCCATGCCCCTGCACCACCTGCGCCAGCTCATCTGACCCGACGTCAGCGCCGTGCCCGTGTTGAGGACGCTCACCCAGATGCGTCGACGTCAATAGCTACAGTGGCCCGAGCCACCGCCGACGTGCATCATGGAGTCCCTGCATACACTAAGCAGGGGCACTTTTTCACCCAACCAGGATCGAGACCCCAACCGCCCCATGGGCAGGCTGGGTTGACTCTCGGGGTTGAAGGTCCGAGTGGTGATCGCCACGAACTAACCCGCAGTGATGTCACCCCGTACAGAGGCCCTCCCCCATAACACTACTCCATAGAGCGTGGGAATTCCCCACTCCGAAGATCGTCATGGAGGAATGCCTCGTGCTACCCCCATCCCGAAGGAAGACCTGCCCAGTGGCAGTGACACTCGGCGTGGAAACCTTTCCCGCGCCCACTATACAGGGTATGGAGTCCATCCTCCTGCCCCCGACCGCCGATCTGAAGGCACTGTCCATCCAGTCCTTCTCCAACGTGGGGGCCCTCCCTACATCCTCTCTGCAACCAGCGAAGGTCCTCCTCGCCCCAACAACTCGAGGAGTGAAGGTCAGGCTCGCTCCACCCGCATCGACCATGGATGTCCTCCCCATGCTTCTGCCGATTCCAACAGAGGCTCCACCCACATGGGTGTTGTCCATGGAGGTCCTCCCCATGTACCCTTCTACATTTGCCCTAGTGGCCCTCGCACCTCGGCAATCTCGTGCGGGGGCCCTCTCCGCCACGGTTCCAACACCACCCCGAGGCTACCTATTAGGGATCAACCATGTCCCGAAGAGCCACCCGGGGCAGGAGAGCGGGTCGTCGCCACCACAAGAAGAGTCCTGGGAAGTCCCGGGTGGAGATCAAACATGACTGCTTCAAGGACTCTGAAGCAGAATGCGACTCAGCGATGGAACCATCTCCCCGCTCCTCCATATCAAGGACTGGGGTAGGAACCAGGCACATTAGCTTCATTCTCCCAGAATGCGAGGTCCACCAGATTCCCATCTCCCTCTGCAGATACATCCAAGAGGAAGAAATCGTGGAAATTACGCAGGTCTCGACCGTGCAATCACCGCCCTTGTCACCCGAAGCGCCCTCTACCTCTACCAGAGATCACAGAGAGCTATTTTGGGGGCCAACGGCGGTAGAGCGATGAAATGAACTGTCACCGGTAGCCGAGACTCCTGTGCTAGAAGCTGTGGCTATCAGCCCATCGTATCGTGACATCGTGGCCAGGTCACCTTACTCTTCAGAGGATGGCCCGTAATTTGGCGGCCAGGTAGCTCATTCGCAATATTCTCCACCGCCGAGTTTACTATCCCAGAGGTCCGCCTCGGTACTGCTACCAGTCCCTCAGCCACCCCCGGCTAACGAGTGGGGCAATACAGGGCCAGACCCCGAGTCTGAACCTAGGAGATTCTGGAGTATTCTCGCAGCGGATTACTTCCCGGAGAAGTTCTGGCCAAAGGCGGCGCTGAACATTCACGCACCAGAGTCCCTTACCCCTGAAGAAGTGGGGTGATTTTGTCGAACCCTGTGGGTGACACACTTCCGGCTTCGTTACGAGCGGGTGGTGTACCCCAGAAGTCGAGAGCACTTCTTAGAAATCGGCGAGCAATGCCGCCTAATAGATTTGGCTGCACTCCTTGTGGCCCAGCACCTTGAGTCGCCAGGCTGTCAGAGCACCCTTCAACAGAAATGTGTTCAGAGTTTCAAATTACTCCGCAGAGTCTTCGGGGAAGCTACCCCCCATGTGCAAGTCCGTGGTTGGGGACGCTATGCAGCTCTCCTCTTCGACCCTATCCGACGGAAGCCTGATTCGTTATGAGACATTGAGGACATGCCCTCGAGGGGGGTCACGATCCACATGGCTGACGTAGTGGACAAGTAAGATGAGCTTGAATTCCTTGATGGAGACTTACCCCCCGAGGGCATACCGCCACTGCTGGACCCATCAGGGAGGGTTACCCGTCAGCAGAGGAACCTGCTAGGCCTCCTTGTACCCACTAAGTCGCTGGTACTCAGTCGAAATACCGGCAAGGGTACGGAGCACGTCGGAACTGTCAAGCACTCCGACCCATATGCCTCTGTGCAGAAAACGGACAAAGATCCCGAGAAGGCCACATTACACCAGCAGCTTGCTGAGCAGAAGAGGCTGGTTGACGAAATCTTGGCTGAGCGCGCCGCAGAGCGGCGACCTGACTATGGTAATCCCAGGCCGGGGCAGCACGAGCAGGAACAATTTCCCCCGGGTGAGATGCCTCCGGGAAACCCTGATCATGCTACTTCCACAGACAGGGAATAAGCTAGAACATACGGCAAGAGGGCGTGATACGTCTCGCCAACCCCCCACCCCCCCCCCCCCCCGAACGACAGGGCAATCTGAAGAATCCAGTCCGGGTTCCCCCAGTAGCCCCACAGGTCGTTCTGCCAGTTGATCCACGAGCTGCCGAAGCCATCTACCGTGTTGAAGAACCTGGCAACATAGTTGTGGTTAGGGATCCCCGTCAAGACAGGGACCCCCACCTGGATGATCTTGTAGTGGCACTCACAGCCCGCCTCGAAGAGTTGGAAACCCGGCAGGTAGCGGTCCCACCGGATGGAAAGCCGTATCCCGTGTGGGTAGATGATATGCCTGCACCCCCGGGTTTTGGGAACCCCACATTCTCACCCTTCAACGGGATAGGGGACCCTCCGCAGCACTTGGTTCATTTTTCTTCCAGGTGTGGCCCCATGCTGGGGACCCCAGCTTAGCAAGAAGCCGCCAAGCTCCGATGTTTTGTACAGACATTGGAAGGTCCAGCATTCGTCTGGTACAACCAGCTCCCTATCGGATTGGTAACCAGTTGGGAGGATCTCCGCCGACAATTCCTATACCAGTTCATCTCCACCACGTGGAAGACCAGCATTGCAGACCTCTTCAAGTGCAAGCAAAGTCCTGATGAGCGAGTCACAGACTTCATCGCCCGGTGGAAGAGACTTACGTATTCCCTCGATATGCCACTGACTCAGGAGAAATTTCTGACGATGTGTGTGGGGAACGTCAAAATGGAGTTGGTACCCTCCCTGATTACCCAGAACTACCCTGGAGGGTTCAGAGATTTCTCAGATAAGGCTCAGTGCCTTGAGGAAGCTTTGCAACAGGCAAGTCAAGCACGTTCGTTTCCCCCTATGATCCCAGCCAGGACGACCGCCAGAGCCGAACCCACCGCGGTGGCCCAAATATAAGCCCCTAGGCAGCTGGAATTACTACCAGCGACACCATCCCTGCAACCCCGCAGAGGTCCCCCACCTCAAGCACAGGCTCCTGCCCAGCAGCGACCACCTCAGAATCGACAGGTTCCCCCGCGCAATGCGCCACCTCCACCTAGGAGAGACAATCAGGCACCACCTCATCAGCAGGCCCCTCCGGCCCCTCATTAGGGCCAGTCCCCCAGGGCCCCCTATCCGGAAAGAAGGCAACAGACTTATTTGTTCAACGAAAATCAGGTCCCTGGCTACTTCCGAAGTGCTTTAGAGCAAGGGATTGTGTGCCTGCCCAAGTGCAGAAGGCTGGCAGAGGTGAATCTCACCGATCACCACAACTACTGTCCTTATCATCAGATCCTGGGGCACACCCTCAAGAAATGCTATGTACTTAAAGACTGGCTTCAAGACCAGGTCAACAACAACATAGTCATGTTGGGCCCATCACTAACACAAGTGGTAGGTGTCTTTGCAGGGTCAGAGATCGGCAGCGATAACGAAGGCGAGTGGCAGCAGGTTCCCACCCGCGGATCCTGGAAATACGACGACTGGATGGCTCGAAAAACCATCGTTTGTGCCCATGGTATCATCCGAGCATTCCTGAAGTAGCGGGAACCTTCAGAAGAAGTAGACAGTACCTCCGCATCGCCTTCACAGTCGACCTCTTCCCAAAAGGGCAAGCAGTGGTGACGCAGGAAGAAGCAACGCGCACCACTGGTGCCGTCGTCATCCCGTACTCTCGGTGACTTTATGCCCCCTGAAATGGGGATTCCTCCCATAATCCTCCAGGTGGTGGATGACTCCTCGAGCGATAGTCAGGGGTACTCTTTGGTTTACAACATGGAGCTGGTAAAGCCCTATATGACTCCCGACGAGGGGGAACGTCAGGCGGACCTCCCCAACGTTTCTAGCCAACATCAACATCAGCAGAATCGCAACCGCGTCGGTCATCTAGGTACGTTAGCGGGCACTTTAATCCAAGATGTGCACGCTACTGAGACCAGACAGCAGGCTCGGCGCAGAGCTTAGCACGCGCAACCCCATCTAACGCCCTCAACTCTACCTCCACCGCCATTTGTGCTACTAGATCAGGGAGAGCTGCCTCATTCGTATCACAGTCAGTCTCGCCTGGCTACAGGCCAGCCCCCGCTGTCCGATCCTAGTCCAGCGACTACTCTCCAGGCTTCAACTAGTATGCACAAGAATGTAACCAGTACTAGTCGATCACCAGTTCAACCGGTGGGACCCTCTATGCCTCCAAATACCAAACAACCTCCTGTAGGTAGTGGTTCTTGTTTGGAACAAAAGTATGATGTACTAAAGCACTTGGCCGACATTCCGGTAAGGCTTTCTATCCTTGAGGCCCTTTGCCTATCATCCGAAATGCGCGAGGCACTTGCCGAGGCCCTAAAGAGCCCCCTCCAGTTTGAGACGGAGGTAGCAGCTGCAGAAGCCTTCCATGCCGAGACAATTGAGAATGCCGAATTTCAGGCGGTTATCTCATTCTCCAGTGAAGATGAGTACCCTCCTATATAGGGGAATATTCGCCCGTTGTACATCACTGGCCACTTTAATGGTGTGGAAGTCCGCCGCTGCCTCGTTGACACGGGTTCCAGAATCAACCTAATTCCGACTCGGACATTGCGAAAGCTAGGTCTGTCTGAAGGTGATTTAACTCTCCCTGACCTCAGAATCTAGGGGTACGACTGGACCGAGCAAACCCTAGTCAGCAAGATCCACCTGAAGACTCAGTTCGGTGGCTTAATTTCCAGCACCGAGTTCATGGTCGTCTCTCAGGACACCACCTACAACGCGTTGATGGATAGGCCATGGCTCCATCTGCATGCAGCGATCCCTTAATCATATCACCAGGGTCTCAAATACTCACTCAACGGTCGATTAGGCGTTCTCCAAGGAGATGCATCTCCTTTCGCCTCTTGTGGGACCCACTATCTGGATGCTGGTTTTTACAAAAGTAAGGATAAGCAAATTCTAGTAAGTGAGGATGAACCCATGCCGGTCACAAGTGAACCCTGTGAAAGCATGGATGACGCCTAAATCCTCCCGATCCACCGATTGGAGGCCACGACCCCCGACATGGGGCAATGTTTTGTTGTTTCAGGTACACAAGGAAGGCATGTTCCCGTGTCTAACTGACAGCAGAAAATCACCTCATACTCCTACATCAACCAGGCTCAGGTGACCCCGAAACCTTATTCCCCTGTACGGTACCGGAATTTCAAGCTTATGACAAAGGCGGTACACCATAAGTGGCCCTTCCTCTGGGCTGGAATCAACCGACTCAGGCCGACATGTCACCACTTCTTTGATATCATCAAACGTGGCCCCTTAGACCGAAGGCCATATGGGATAGGGTCGACTGCCTTCATTGCTATTGTTTCAATGACGAGTGAGTCTCCTGATATGATAACCACTGCTTCCCAAGCCGACACCAGCTGCCCCTCAAGTTTTGATAGCCCAGAAGTATCTCCCATCGTGGGAAATCCCCCCACGGGTGGGTAGGAAGACCTGGAGGATGCTCCCCCCGCCATTGAGGAAGGCGTCTCTACCACGGTTGATGAACTGGTATAGGTGAACCTTGGTAGCGAGGCAGATCTGAAACCCACATTGATCAGTGCAGCCATGTCCCCCGAGGAGCGGGAGCAGTACATAGACTTCCTCAAACAACACCGTGATGTGTTTGCCTGGAGTTACAACGAGATGCCAGGACTAGATCCCCAGGTAGCCATTCAGTTCACCGTCTGGGCCTCCCGAAAAAACATCATGGGTTTAAGCAGCCTCCCAGGAAGATGCACCCTTCTCATGGTGCTATGGTTGAGGCCAAAGTTGAAAAGCTTATCAAAGCCGACTTTGTTAAGGAAGTCCAGTACCCCAAGTGGCTTTCCAACATTGTGCCCTTAAAGAAGAAGAATGGGCACATCAGAGTCTGCATCGACTTCCGCGACCTTAATCTCCACTGCCCAAAGGATGACTTCCCACTCCCAGTGACGGAGTTATTGATTCATGCCACGGCCGGGTTCCAAGATCTCTCTTTCATGAATGGGTATTCCGGGTACAACCAGATCCGGATGGCCACCGATGATGAGGAGTCAACTGCCTTCAGGGCTCCCCAAGGTACCTTTTGCTTCCAGGTTATGCCATTCGGCTTGGAAAATGCAGGTGCCACTTATTAGAGGTCCATGCACCGTATATTCAAGCCAATTCTCGAGACGCTGGTGGAATGCTACGTATATGACCTAGTGGTCTAATCATGTCAGCGCCAGGAACATCTCAAAGACCTTGAGAAGGTGTTCGGTTTCCTCCGTTCCCGTCACCTGAAGATGAACCCGTTGAAGTGTGCCTTTGGGGTCACCTCTAGGATGTTTCTGGGCTTTGTTGTTAGATACCGAGGCATTGAGATCGACCTAGAGAAGATCAAGGCCATCATCCAAATGCCTCCCCCGAGCAACATTCGGGAGCTTCGAGGCCCCCAAGGCCACTTAGCCTATATATGATGATTCATCGCGAATCTAGCCGGCAAGTGTAATCCCTTTTCCCGGCTCATAAAGAAGGGCACCACCTACGAATGGGATGAAGAGTGTCAGACCGCCTTTGAGGAAATCAAGAAGTATCTGCTCCAAGCTCCGGTTTTGATGCCACCCATCTCCGGAAAGCTGCTGGTTCTTTACGTGACCGCCTTGGAAAGATCCCTCGCTGCGCTGCTTGCCCAATAGAATAATGAGGGTACTAAGAATAGTCTCTACTATCTCAGCCGCATTCTTCTCGATACGGAGGTCAGATACTCCCCTATCGAAAAGAGCTGCCTTACGCTCGTCTTCACCATGCAGAAGTTTCGACATTACCTACAGCACCATGAGGTGCAATTGGTCTCCCGGGTAGACCAAATGAAGTACATCCTGAACCGCCCCATGCTGACAGGCCGACTAGCATGGTGGGTGGTGATTCTCCAGCAGTTTGATATCAGGTTCTTACCTCAGAAGGCCATTAAGGGACAGGCATTGGTAGACTTTTTAGCTGCCCATCCAACCTCCACGGATCAATCCCTGGACCTGGATTTTCCTGATGAGACGATCCTCTCAGTCGATCATGTCATCCCGTGTTAGAAAATGCATTTCAACATAGCCTCCCGGAGCCCCACCGGTAGGAGGCTCAATGATCCCAAGCTCAATAGAGTGGGCCTGGGTATTGTCTTCATTACCCCGACGGAAGCTATCCTACCATACTCGTTCTTGTTGTCAGAAGGCTGTACGAACAACGAGGCATAGTACCGGGCTCTCATCACCAATCTTGAGTTGGCCCTTGAGATTAATGTGCCCCATCTACATGTGAAAGGAGATTCCGAGATGGTAATCAAACAGGTTAATGGCGACTACGTCGTTAGGAAGATGGAGCTTGTACCGTTGCTGGAGTACACCCTCTGCTTAATGGCCCAGTTCTCTACTCGACCAGAGGTTACCCATGTCCAGCGGTCAGAGAACGGTCAAGCAGACGCCTTGGCTGGCTTAGCCGTGTCGCTCGTAGAACCCGAGCAAGATGATTTGATCATACATGTGGCACACCGGAGAGTCATCACCCCCGTCACCCAAGAGGACAATGATGGCATACGGGTAAGTCATATCACTTCTGGACCCTCCACATCAGGGGTCTCGGGTTCGTCAGACACAGTGGTTGAAGCCACTCCCGACTGGATGGCACCATTTGTCGAGTATCTCCAAAATGGTCGCCTCCCGGATGACCGGGCTGAGCGCGACCGAATCCGATGCCGCGCACTGCAATTTACCCTCCAGAGCGGCCCCAGTCTTGAACAGATCCTTTATAAGCGGAGCTTCGATGGGGTCCTCCTCCGTTGCATTCAAGGAGTAGAGATTACTTAAGTTATGCAAGAGGTTCACGCCGGTTCCTGTGGCGCACATCAAGCTGGGCCGAAGTTATCCCATCAAATCCGGAGGCTGGGGTACTTCTGGCCCTCTATGATCCATGATTGTATTGGGTATGCCAAGAGATGCCACGCGTGCCAAGTTCACACCAACTTCCTGCATCGGCCGCCAGAGCCCCTCCACCCCACCATGTACTCTTGTCCATTTGCGGTATGGGGACTTGATGTAGTGGGACCGTATCCACCGGCAACAGCCCGCCAGTGTAGGTTCATCCTGAATGCTACAGATTTCTTCTCCAGGTGGGCAGAGGCAGTTCCACTCAAAGAGGTCAAGGCCTGTTCCATCGTTGACTTTGTGAGCTCCAATATTATCCACCGGTTTGGGGTCCCTCATGTCGTCCTCACCGATAACGGCACCAACTTCTGAGCGGCTGAACTGAAGAAATTGTATGCCAAGTACGACATCCGTTTGAACCATACCTCCCGCTACCACGCGCATACAAACGGATAGATTGAGGCATTCAACAAAACCCTCTCTAACATTCTGCAAAAGATGGTTGGTCAGAACAAGAAAATTTGGCCGGACAAGCTCCCCAACGCCCTCTGGGATTACCGGACGAAGACTCGCAACTCTACCCAGGTGACCCCACATTCCTTGGTGTATGGAGCTGAGGCCGTCCTACCCATTGAGATCCAGCTACCATCGTTACGCACTGCAGTCTATGATCACCACACATCAGATGAGGTAGCCGAAATCCGTCTAGCTGAATTAGAAGCACTGGATGAGAACCGGCTTCGTGCCCTTCACAATCTGGAAAGGCATCAGGATAAGATAGCGAGGGCCTTCAACAAGAAGGTTCGTCTCCGTTCTTTTCTATAGGGCGACCTAGTACTGGCCCTTTGAGCGCCAATGATTCCCGGTAGGAAACCACCCAAGTTATAACCCAAATGGGAAGGACCTTATATCATCCATAAGGTTTACCCCAATGGGGCGTACTCCTTGGTGACCACGAATGGAGAGCGCATAACTCCTCCCACCAAGGCAAAGTTCCTCAAGCGATACTTTTCCTAGGGAAAAAGGGTCCTCCATGACCTTAAACTGCATCTTCGTCCTGTAAGATGATAAACTGCAAAATGGACCCGCATGAACTTAAACTGCACATTATGGTCCGACACGACCTTAAACTGTAGGGTCCTGCACGACCTTAAACTGCACCTTCGTCCTGCAAGATGATAAACTGCAAAATGGTCCCGCATGACCTTAAACTGTACGTTATGGTCCAACACGACCTTAAACTGTAGGGTCCTGTACGACCTTAAACTGCATCTTCGTCCTGCAAGATGATAAACTGCAAAATGGTCCCGCATGACCTTAAACTGCACGTTATGGTCCAACACGACTATAAACTGTAAGGTCCTACACGACCTTAAACTGCATCTTCGTCCTGCAAGACGATAAACTGCAGAATGGTCCGAGCTCTATGACCATAAACTAAGATCTCTCCCCATCCTTACTGTAAGATGTTAAACTACAAACCAGTCAAGCCTTCCTAGCCGAGGCTCAGCCTCAGGCCCCTTGGCCTCCTTGGGCCCTTGGCCCCCGTCCTTACTACAAGACGTTAAATTGAAAGCCAGTCAGGCCTTCTTGACCCAGGCTCAGCCTCAGGCCCCTTAGCCTCCTCGGGCCCACGGCCCCCGTCTTCACCGCGAGACATTAAACCACAAGTTGGTCAGGTCTCCCTGACCGCGGTCCGGTCTCAGGCCCCCTGGTTTTCCCCGACTTACCCTCTTGCGAGATTGTACGATATGGTGTGGGACTACGTCCTCATTCACGTCGGATTACTTTTTGTACCTTACATATCCCCAAATGAGATGCATCCTCATCCCGTATGACGTTAAACTGTATCTCAAGAACTACATGCGGCTTGATTCCCATCATAATGGGATATGTAGGAATGCTCGGACACCTCGTCTTGAGCCCAACCCCAATCTTTTCTCTTCCACTATCCCCCCTGGGAATAGTTTCCTTGGAGGATCTTTGTGTAGCGAGGAGTAGGCTTTCTTAGCCCCGCTCATACAACTCCGCTCATACAATGATTGTAAGGGTTGCACCATGTGCCCACTCCCGTTCTTCTATCCTTCCATGTCCTCACCGCATGACGCTAAACTGCATGGCCTTCAAGAACTACGTATGGCTTGATTCCCATCCTAATGGGATACATAGGAACAACCAGACATTTTTTTTGTTGGCCCAACCCAAAAGCCAAAATCTTTCCCTCAGGTCAAGACATATGGCAGGGTGCACACTTTTTTCCCAACTCACGTCGAGCAAACCTCGACCCGGCTGCACATCCACCCTTGAGATGTTTTCCTCTTTCGTGGATGGATACAACTATGCTTCACCCACTCCTTGACTGGGATTCCATCATTTTTTCACACCCAGAGGGACCCCCAAGAACGGCTTGGATACTACGCCCAAGGGATCTCCTACCGATACGGGCCAATTCCCCCGAGGGTTTTCAAGCAACAAGCTGATACAATTCCCGCATCGTGAATTTGGTCAACAGCTAACACTCATTTATTGCTCCCATATTATGTCACCATAGGAATGCTGTGTTTCGAACATGGTCAACAGTGTCTTGGATCTTTGGGTCCACCCCGAGATGTCCCAAACATCGAGTGTAGTGATTCGATCTACCCCATCCCGAAGTGAAAAACTTCCCCCCAGGTGGTGCTAGCGGTCGGGCCCACGGCCCTGATTCCCCTATAAGGGATGTACGGTGTGGTGTGGGACTATGTCCTCATTCACATCGGGATCATGTACCATGTCGTACTCCTTCCCTTACGAGGCCCAACCTCATGCCCCTTGGCCTTCTCGGGTCCCCGGCCCCCGTCCTCATGTAAGACGTTAAACTGCAAACCAGTCAGGCCTTCCTGACTGATGCCTGACCTTAGGCCCCTTGTCCTTCTCGGGCCCCTCCGCCCAACATCTTACCTGGGGTGTAAGGTGTAGTGTGGGACTATGTCCTCATTTGCTTAGGGATCATGTACCATGCTGTACGCCTTCCCTTACGAGGCCCAGCCTCAAGCCCCTTGGCCTCCTCGGGTCCCCGGCCCTCGTCCTCACTGCAAGACATTAAACTGCAAGCGGGTCAGGCCTCCCTGACCAATGCCTAACCATCAGGACCCTTGGCCTTTTCGGGCCCCCACCCAGTTCCTCTCTTATTGGAGTGTATGGTGTGGCGTGAGGTTATTTTCTCATTCACATTAGTTTATTCGCCGTACAGTACACCTCCCTTGTTTGGGGGTTTATTACTCCCCCCTTGTCCTATATGACGTTAAACTACATCTAGAGAACTACTTGTGGCTTTATTCCCATCCTCATGGGATACCTAGGACCACCTGAATGTCTAGAATTTGGGTTCAGCCCCATCTCTCGGGAATCTTCATCCCATCTTGGCCCCTTGGCCTGCCCTTCCTCTATGAGAGGATTATATGGTGTGGTGTGGGATTATGTCCTCATTCACGTCGGTCTCGTAATGACGACGCCATGTACCTCTCCCTCCTGAGCTGTTTCGTTGATCCCTTTTCGGCGGTTCACCAATATGCCTAAGAGTACTCTAGTTTACTACCTGGAACGCCAAGCTTTACTCGGACACGTCCGCACCCGCTTTCCAGGATTTGTGTATCCCTCCATCAGGGCTTCCATCATCTTTCACACCCGGAGGGACCCCCAAGAATGGCCTGGATACTATGCCCAATGGCTCTCCTACCGTTACGGGCTAACGCCCCTGAGGGTTTCAGACAACAAATCGATAAAATCTTGCGTTGCGAATATGGTCAGCGGTCGATGCTCGTTTGTTTTTCCCACCTCAGGATAACACGATATGGATGCTATGTTTCCACCATGGTAAACAGTTTTCCTCTATCGCCACGCCAACCCATTAAGCCCAAAATGTTAGGTACACGATTCACACCATTCATCACTTTACTGTGTCCAAGTAGAGTCTCGGAACTCTTGGTACTTTTCCTCCGTTCACATCTGCGCGTTGGGGAAACAAGCTGCGTCAAAGGTGTTCTTCGGGGCTCTCTGCCGACTCCCCTTTGATGGACACCCCAAGTATTGCGATAAGCATCTCCCCCCTTGTTTCCCACAATGAGTTTAACTCATGTGGGCTTAGGGATCAGGTTGACGTCTGTGCTAATTTGGTAGGTTGTTACCATTCATGGTCTGAGCTCTAAGACCATAAACTAAGATCCATCTGGAACTATGTTCAGCTTGATTCCCATCCTCATGGGATATGTAGGACCACCCGGATGCCCTGTCTTCAGGTATAGCCCATTTAGGGAGCCATTCTCTCCCCCTGTTTCACCTCTTACCTCTATATAGGCCCCTCGGCCTAAGGTCTCCCTCTCCGAGTGGCGTACAATGTGATGTGTGATCATGTCTCCATCAATTGTGTTTTATAACACTACGCATGTTCCCCTCCTAGCATCATCCCTGCTACGTCTGCGCTGCATGAAGATAAAATCCATTCTTGGTCCTATCATACGACCCTAAACTGTGACATTATCATCCTGGCCGCACGACGAAAAACTGCACTGAATTGTGGTGACCTCATTGTAGAGGACATCATGTTGGGTATTGGTCACGTGCCATGCCATTTGTCAATGCCCATCACGGCTTGATCCTTGTGGCGACACAACAGCCTACTACTCTAGGCCTATCGCTTCACAAAAAAAAACCACTCACCTTAAAGGACAAACAAGATTTATAAAATTCCGCTTCTTTTAGTGCAAGGGCCATGCCTGCACTCCCATTTTTCCCTGGCACTGGTACCTTACCGTGTCACCTTTCATAACTATGTATGGATTGATTCTCATCCTCATGAGATACGTAGGAGCGCCCAGGAACTTCCCCGCGGGCCCAGCCTAACATTTGTGTTCGGTCCCTCGACTCGAGCATTTCCCCAAAGAATGCACGGTAAGTAGGGATTAGGTCCTCCTTCACGTCAGGTTTTGTTGCCACGTGCCCCCTGATCCCTTTACCCATTTATGGTCTAAGGTACATCAAGAACTACGTGAGGCTTGATTCTCATCCTTATGAGATACGTAAGAGCACCCGAGCACTTCCCCGCGGGCCCAGCCTAACTTTCTCTTTTGGTCCCTTGACCTAAAACCTCTCCTAAGAGGGTTGTGCGGTGTGATATGGGATTACGTCCTCATTCATGTTAGGTTGTTCACCGCAACATACACACCCCCTATTCCCATTCATGCCAGGTGGTTGAGTTACTCCACCATGTGCCTCTTATGTCTCCTCCCATCCATGGTCCGAATTCTACGACCCTAAACTATGATCTCCCTATGGGAAAGGAATCTGCTCTCTCTATCTAATACGTCTCGTTGTCGTATTCATATGTGTTTTGACAAAGAGCCCGAAGTGTGGGATTTTCATAGGGACATACTCCTCATCCCATGACCATGCTTCGTGAGATCTCTATTTGGATCCTCATCCTCTTCCACGTCCAAAAGGACCCTCAGACGACATGGATACTAGGCTTAAGGGCTCTCCATGAATGCTGGACCTAAGGGCCCTCCAATCGTTTCGGGCCAACGTCCCTACGGATATCTGGAAACATTTGTGACATGGTCCCGTGTTTCGAACAAGGTCAATGGTCAACCCTCTTTTGTTTGTCCCCATTCTAGGCTAACGCGATATGGATGCTGGTTTTTCGCCACGGTCAACAGTTATCCTCCATCGTCACGCCGCCATCATCGTGATCTGAATATCGAGCACCATGATTCACACATTTCCACTTCCTCATGTTCAAGTGGAATTCCATCATACTCGGCTCTTTCTCTTCGCGCATCTAGGTGCACTAAATGATCGTGTTAGTGTCATTGGTCTGGTGTTCACCGTGTGTCCCTTTGCCCTAACCTGCCCATTTTTGTGTCAGGAAATTCCCACCACTACTACTTGTTTCCCACACCGAGCACGACTCACGTGGGCTTAGTAGTTTTGGCAGGATGTGTACCAACACGGCCAGGATTCTCATCGTCCCGCATGACGTTAAACTGCGCTTTTAGAACTACGTATGGCTTGATTCCCATCCTCATGGGGTACGTAGGAACGCCCGACCACTCTGCTTCTGGCCCAGCCTAATCCTCACTCTTGGTCCCTCGACCTAAAGAGTTTCCTCCGGGGGTACGTGGTGCGATTTGGAATCCAAGTCCTCATTCACATCGGTTTCATGTCTACCGCACCACACGCTCCCTGGGATCTTCTCTTTTATTCCACATCCTATTGTATGACGTTAAACTACAGGAGTCCATGTGACCTCAATTCATGACACTAAACTACGGTTCTACCCTGAATAAGCTCAGGATGCCCCATGTTAATCATGGGATGCACCAGAGCCTCTATCAGAGAGGATTTTACCTGCTAGTGTTGGTATTTGACTACACTGTGCTTCCAGAACTACGTATGGATTGATTCCCATCCTTATGGGATACGTAGGGACACCCAGGCATTTCACCTAGGGTCCAGCCCCAGGAATCGTAAAATCCTATTCCTCCCCCTGGTCGGACCCCTCATAGGGGACCGTGTAATTATGACTCTGCCCTGAACAAGTTCAGAATGCCCCAAGATTACATTGGGAAGCGATAAATCCCCTCGCCAGAGAGGCCCTATCTGAAAGAAGGAATGATCCATGATCAAACCAATGCGCCCATATGGTGTACTCGCACCACGGTGGTGTAACTACCTAAGTGTTGGATTCTGTTCGGACAAACCATCAATCAATATTCCATGCTTTTTGTGCCCCTTATTCGGACCCTCGTCCCTTTTCATGTCTCACGGGACCCCCTAACGGCCTGGTCTCATGCCGCATCGGCTCACCTACCATCCTGGGACAACGTTCCGGAAGACTGGTCATGTTTAGAAGTACCCCCTAACAGCATGGATGTTTGAACTATGGTCCGCCAACTGTCTTGGGTCAATGTCCAGAAATATTGACCGACAATATTTATGACATGGTCCTGTGTTTCAATCATGGTCAACGGTTGACCCTCAATTTTTCCCCATTACAGGATAATGCAGTAAGGATACCGCTTCTCCTCCATGGTTAATGGTTGTCCCTTATTGTCGCGCCATTCCCACAGTGCTCCGAATCTTGGGCATCATAATTCGCGCTTCCCGTTTCCGTCTGTTCGGACTGATTCAAGTTCCCCTGGTGTTGCACCGTTCGTGCATGAGGGAACTCCGAAGAAACGGTAAGTCGGCTATTCTGAAAAGTTCCTTCTCTGGTCAAGCCTCTCTCATCTTTCGGAAATCTGGACTGGTAATCCAAATCCCGGATGCCCGAATCATGGTCTCCACTCCTATGTTAAGTGGGATGAGAAGGAAACTATCTCTTGTTTCTCACATCGGGCTCGACCCACGTGGGCTTGGGGAATTATCACCGAACGTCCAAAAAACATTGTAGGGATGTAACGAGGTGATTCAAACAGTGGAAATCGTGTGTGCTACGACATTCAAAACAAATAAAGAAGAAATTGAAGCACGATAGTAGCAATAAAAGGTTCTTGGTTTGTTACAATACCCGGGGGTCGACTCCCCCCATGGACGGGTTGACCCCATCAAAAGAGCGTTGCAGCTCCGCCACCCATTGGATTGTGGCGTCCAAGGCTTGCTGCCGCTGACTTAGCTCCCGCTCCTCCTCAGCAGTGGCGGGTTGCAGTTCGTCAGCCTTGGATTTGGCCCTCTCTCCTCCAGCTTGAACTGCAACCATCTTTCCAGAGGCCTGCCTCATATACTCGTTTTCCTCTACCAGCTGGGCCTTCAACCGTGAGATCAGCTCAGATTGTACATTAAGAGAGGCTGAAATCTCATCTTCCCGTGTATGCATCTGTTGGACCTTGCTTTCAGCCTCCTGGAGCTTCTTTATGTTGGTCGCCTTCCTCTGCTACCAGCCCATGCTGAGCCCACGATCATGCTCTCGAATATTCTCAGCCATAAGATCTGGGATGAGTGCTTGAGGACGTTGGGAATCCACTCCCCCAGGGCACAGTTCGCGCAACTGCAAGCGGAGTCTGTCCATTTCAGCCAGCCATTGTGCTTGGGGGTGTCCTTGATGAAGCGCGTGATTAGCTTCCACGACCGGCGGTGGACTATGCTGATGTCTTCCTCATCGGAGGCCATTTCGTCCCAGTCTGCGTGATTGGAAGGCTCGTACGCGGGATATGCCCGAAAGAAATCCTCGGCAGGATCTACATCTGTTGTTGAATCCAGTACGACATCTGGCGCCGAAGCAGGCGTGACAGGACTGGGACCGACCGGTTGATCCTATTCATCGGAGTCCACCTCAATGACTTCGGGCACGACCCTGCTGGTGGTCCCACCAGTGATGATGTGTGTTGTAGCTTGAGGATATGGGGGGACTATCACCACCATCACCGGCATGCCCCTAGGAGGGACGCCACCAGACATCCCAACTAGTCTTGCCGCGGCAGCCCACGCCAGTCGGAGAACTGTACAACAGAGAGGGACATAAACGATAGTTGGCATAGTCTATATATGACGACAAGGAAACCGGTAGAGGAAACATACGGAGATCGACCTTCTGGCGCTGCTCTTGAGAAGGTACTGATGGGACCCCCAGGAGAGGCCCTCCTTATACTGTTAGAAGGTCTGGAGATTCCGGAGGAGCCACCTTGGGTGCGCTGGTCCCACCAGATGCAGAACTGGATGCAGCCATAGGCGCGGGTTCTGAAGGTCCCGCATCATCACCCACCGAGGGGAGAGAACGAGGCATGCGAACAAGTTCCTCTTGCATGGCTCAAACATCGGTGAGATGTCCATAGTGGCCCGAGAACAGACCATAAGGAAAGAAGTTTAGAATACTACCTCGAGAGCCTCTGCAAAATCTTCGGAATCTGAACCTTGATCTTCGACCTCGCCCTCCTCCAATGGGCTCCCTCCTCTAGCCTCATCCTCCCGAGAGGAGTCCTCTAATTCTTCCGGCAGGGGGAAGTTCTCCCTCAGATTGGCAACCGATAACTGTGGGGGGACCGTTCGATTCAGCAGTACCCTCACCTGGTCTGTCATTGGGCGAGGGAGACCACTGGAGTGGATGTAATCCTCCAGCTCATCCAAGTATTTCTCTGCCTCTGCCGAAGACGCCATGAATCTATACCGGACTGGGCCTATGCCCGGTAATTCCATCCCGAGGTGATTCAGGTGGGCCCATATCTCGGGTGGGCTGAGGAATTTCCGGTTGACATCCCAAATGTCCCAAGCTTCCGGGAAGACGGCATCCTCTGCCATGTCGATATGACACAAGCACTTCCCCAGAGCCTGAGTGGATATCCTACGAAATCCCCTTGGTGGATGCCCCTCCGGATGGCCCTGCTCTTCCGGAATCACCGGATCCATCGCTTCTGCCACACCCTCGGCCGGTGCGGGTCTCGCCGCCATGGTAGCCCCGCCACCGCGAGAGGCCCTAGCTACCCTCCGATCCTGACCTAGAGATAGAGGAGGCCCACCGTCACCGACCTGAATAGTCGGTTACTTCAGCATCTCCCCTAGGTTAGCAGCCTCCCAACTAATGGCATACTACCTCACCAATCCAAAAGCGGAAGTGGATAAAGGCAATGAAATTCACATCTTCCCATCTTCCCGTGTCAACATGAGCCACAGCTGCCTCATCACACACGGGTGCTTCTCATGACGCACCTCCCAGTGGACCTAGGGGGTCAGCCGCTGGAGGCACCGAAACTACCTCACAAACCGATGCATGGTGTACGGTTCGCAGAGTGGCTCAAGATCTACCCGTGCCACGAAAACTCCACCTCAAAAGTCTTGGAGGTAAGCCTGATGCTCTTCTGTTCCCCGCCCGTCGTCAGTAAGTATCCCCGTCGGTAATGGGAAGGGGTGGAAATTAAACTCATCCACCCTCCACACCCGATTCAGCACCATCGGCACGGCTAGTTTGAACGGGAAGCTCCCGACCGCATTCAGGATGGAGGGGCGGAAATTTGATCCCGGCGGAGAAATAGGGTTTGGATACTCATAGATCCCCCTGATGTGCGCTTCGATCCACCCATACAGGAGGTGGAAGGGCCCGAATATCCTTGGCGGCTTCTTTCCCTCGCTAATGTGCCACAACATTCTGTACAGTTTGGCGAGCATTGGAATCCCCAGATTGATTCGCTGCCCCATGGACAACATGGACTCTATAATAAATGATCTGGGCCACACCCCCATGCCTGTATCCCTCACCAGTAGAATCCAACCGCAGATGAGAGCCGCGATGAATGCCACCATCCTGACTATCGGCTGTTGTTCAGTGCTGACACTGAAACCCCATGTCTTCCATTGGCTGTCCTCCAAGACCCACCAATACAAGTGCCCCTTACCCCGTTGGGATGCCCTCAGATAGGTTCAAGGCCTCGGAGGGAACTCTCGATTCTTTGGGAAATTCAGGAAGCACTTGAACCATATCCTAAAGTGGATATCCCTCACTGCCCCCTTGTCCTCTCCATGGACGAGTGCCATCATCACTGACGCCAGTCGCGGCATTTTCTCTGTATCCTCCCACGCGATCATGACGGGGAGGAACTCATCATACATGGCCCCCAAGAACGGAACCCCAAAAATCTGGTGGACATCCCACAGGCTGATGCCCACCTCCCCGTGATGCAGGTGAAATGTGTTGGTCCTAGACAACCATCTTCTCAGCAATTCCGGCATCAATTGTTTCGGTTGGTAAATGTGGAATTGGGAGGCCCATGCCGCCTCATATAACCCCACTCTCATCAGCTCGGCCCCAAAATCCTCGCATGAGGCGCCTACCCAGTAGGTCCAGGCCCATTCATCAGTGATGTTTCCGCCTTGGCGCAGGTCCCACTCATCGGACCATCCTTTCTTCGAATCCTGCAAAGCCTCCTTCAGCATGGTATGGTAGAGAGGAGAGGATGTCTCTGATTGCAGTGGATTCCCGTCAATACTGTTCACATGGTTGTAGATAGAATCAGCGGTGACAGGTGTGAAGTCCTCCTGCGTATGACCATCGGCCACCCTGAACCATTGGTGCTGACATGGTGTGCTCTTGAACCAGCAAGCTGGTTCATCCCTACTCGCCTCCGGGATGAAGACGTCATCCCTCAACCCGAAGCCGTACAATGGCAGCTTCTTACACTTCAGATAATTCTTCTGACCCTCCGATAGCAGATCTGTCAAAGAAGCGTGGTCCGAATGGCTTCAGACCATCTCCCCAAGGCCTGGACGGTTGGCCATCTAATCTCGACGGGAGGCATCTGCAAGCACCCCCAATATAGATTCTTGATGGGCCATTTCAATTCCGGCACTCAGAAAATCATTTTTTCAGAATGGATCGCAAATCCGGATCGCGAAGCTGGATCACGAAGGTCAGTCATGAGACCAAGCTGCGAAGTCTGGCCTAGGACGGAAAACAGCAGTTCGCTTGGCGCAGTCGTGGAGTTAGAGACCCGCGGTTCGCCGCGAAGCTCGATTCGCGGAGGGCAGTCGTGGAGTACACGGAGTTTGCGAAATCGAGAGCACAAAAAGACAAGGAAGGCACGTGAAGACAAAAGAGGGAGACCCCCCTATTTATAGGCGGCGACCTCGGAGAATCGTGGCGCGCCTCACCCACGCGGAGCATCGCTGTGCATCCGGATCCGTGGCCCCAGTCAGCACCGCGGGCCCTCTATGCGAAGCCACATCGCGAACCGCCATCAATTTTGGAGATTTTCCCTCAGACTTCGACTCTTCACCCTCTGTGGATCCAAGTCTGAGGGGGGGCATTTTTTGGGGCCAAAATGTTTCATGAAAGGAAGGGACGAAAAAGAAGGCCGGCCCGCTGCCTCGCGAAGCACCTCGAGCATCGCGGTCTCGTGAAGCTCCAGAGGCGGTAACTCTCCGTGAATGCATTTGACGTTCGCGATCCCACCGCGAATCTTGGGAGGTGGTAACTCTCCGCGAACGAGTTTGACATTTGCGAGCCCACCGTGAAGCTCCGGAGGCGGTAACTCTCTGCGAACGCATTTGACGTTCGCGAGCCCGCCACGAAGCTCGGGAGGCGGTTACTCTCTGCGAACGCATTTGACGTTCGCCAGCCTACCGCGAATGTTGGGAGGCGGTAACTCTCTGGGAATGAGTTTGACGTTCGCGAGCACGCTGCGAATCACCTGAGGCGGTGCACGAGTTCTGCTTCATGGCGCCCCTTCCCTATAAATACTGGACTCCCCCTGAGTCCCAAGGACGGACAATCTGACATTTCAGCTTCTCCTCTCCCGAATCAAAAAGAACTCTTTGCCCCCGGGAATCATGGGATCCACGAGGTACTTCTACTTCGCGTGACAACTTTGATTTGTCTCGTTTTGAGCCCCTCGTCCAAGACGGATTCCCTTCGCGAAGCTCAAGGGCATTCGCGAAGGAAGGGGATTCCAAAGGGAACCCGGGCAGCCGTGGAGCGTTTATTCTTTGCAAAACACCCAACCTGTACTAGTGATCCCTATGCTAAGGCAGGATCACTACACATCGCGAAGCACACTGCTTCACAGCACCCTGCTTCGCGAGGCATCTCTTCTTCGCGAGGCAGTGCTCCGCGAATACTGTTCCACTTTTCGAAGCACCCTCCACTCACACTTATGCCCTATGCTAAGGCTAAGGCACTCTACTTCGCGAAGCACACTCCTTTTCTTGGAAATTCCTCTTCCCGTGCGACCCTCCAGGTTTTCACTATGTGATTTCAAAGTCCCACGGACAATACTACTCATAGCGTTGCTTCGCCTAATGCTTCTTCGCATAGGCACGCTAACGGAAATTGCTTCTTCGCATAGCCACACTAACGTTGACCCCTCGATGGTTCACCCTACAACCCCCCTTGACCATGGCCTTGCGAGTACCTTCCCTCCCCCAAGGACCAGAGGGTACCTGTTATGTAAGTCCTAGGGGTGTGGAGTGAACCCACCTTGTCCGAGTTGCAGGACGTTAAACTGCCAAGCACCACGTCCTCAACACATGACGTTAAAATGTGACCCGACCTCGTGCCTCTCACGAAGGGTCCCCCCAGCTCGAACATTTTTTACGCCACTCGTCTCCACAGGAGTGGAATCACCCATCTATAAGGGATGATATCCTCTCTATTGGAGTGGCGTATGTTCTTAGGAGAAGGGAGACCGTAGTTCCCCATCGGATGGTTGCACCCCTGCATCTCCGTACTTCCCCACTACCAAGGTCAGTGGAGGGCGTGATAGGGAACAAGGAACCTGCCATCATTGGTCCCAAATCCCTCTTTCGCTGCGCTTTGTCACACTCCGGGTCTCCATCCTGGAGTAAGTCCCAGTACCATGGGCCGCCTAACGCGTAAGACCCTCTAGGCTTCACACGAACGGAACCTTCGCGGCGTGATCGTCAGGTCCTTGCTATCTCTTGTTTCTCACACTGAGTATGACTCACGTGGGCTTAGAGTTGGCATTGGCCATGACAATACATCGTCTAGCATGATGTTAAAATGCATTCCCTCATCTAGCATGAAGTTAAACTGCATGCCCTCGTCCAACATGACGTTAAACTGCATGCCCTCATCCAGCATGACGTTAAACTTCATGCCCTCGTCCAGCATGACGTTAAACTGCATGCCCTCATCCAGCATGACGTTAAACTGTATGCCCTTGTCCCGCATGACATTAAACTGCACACCCATTTGAACTACGAGGTCTTTGATCCATATCAAGGCATGGTACGTAGGAAGCCTCCAGGAGGTTCAATCCCACCCGTCATCCAATTCAGGTCGAGTTCTACCTACGTCCAGCACGACGTTAAACTACATTCCAGCCCGATGGCAAGCCGTTGTCACAACCCGAACTACGAGGACTTTGATCCGTGTCAAGGCATGGTACGTAGGAATCCTCCCATAGGTTCAAGCCCATCTCCCATCGGACCAAGGTCACTCATTTACGTCGGTTCACCAACACCCACCGCGATTCCGAACTACGGGGACTTTGATCCATGTTAGGGCGTGGTACGTAGGAAGCCTCCATGAGGTTCAAGCCCACCGCCCGTCATTTATTCACGTCAGGGTTCACTCCCATCCCGCATGACATTAAACTGTATTACATCAATCCTTTGAACTATGAGGACTTTGATCCATGTCAAGCCATGGTACGTAGGAAACCTTCCCAAGGTTCAAGCCCACCACTAGTGGACCCCCGGGTCTACTTTCACGTCAGTTCCCTGATGAAACCCTTTGAACTACGAGGTCTTTGATCCATGTCAAGGCATGGTACATAGGAAGCCTCCCCGAGGTTCAAGCCCATCTCTCATTGGACAAAGGTTCACTTTCACGTCGGTTCGCTGACAAATTCCGTCATCCGAACTACGAGGACTTTGATCCATGTCAAGGCATGGTACGTAGGAATCCTCCTTGAGGTTCAAGCCCACCACCTGTCAGACCAAGGTATACCTTCACATCGGTTCGCCGATGAAGCCCCCCTGAACTACGTGGTCTTTGATCCATGTCATGACATGGTACATAGGATGCCTCCACGAGGTCCGAGCCCACCACCACTAGGACCTTCCTGGTCCTCCCCATTCACGTGAGTTCGCTGATGATGCCCATCGGACCAAGGTCCACCCTCATGCCGGTTCACTAGCACCATCCCGAACTACGCAAACTTTGATTCCCTGCCACGGGGATACGTAGGAAGCCTCTTCAAGGCTCAAGCCCAACATCACCGTTGCCCTTGCGATGGTCCCTTTCTATTCCCCCCTCCACTTCATTTGTCTATCCATCATCCACCCTGATTCTCTCCCGGACCGTCATATCCCGGTGAGACCATGTCGGTACGCTCCTCTTCACAGCGGCCCATGGGCTGGTCCCGGTATCGGCACCCCTTTAAGGGAAATCCCTCAATCCGATCTATTCTAGGTAATGCTATGATCGGTCTGATCCGTCTTCGTTGGACGTTAAACTTGTGGCGTACCCAGTATTAAACACGAGAAGCTGAGGAAAACCTCAGATATATGTGTATGGCATATAATTCCCCGCACTCGAGGTGGGATGCCTCAGGCTTCCACACCCTCGAGAAGCCCTATGAAGAGGGATAATAGACAGACATGTCGGTTCCCCAGCATCCAGACATGATACTGACGTCTCAACGTGACTACTCCCCCGAATGAAGGTTGCTACCCTGACTGGACCCTTTGGAATGTCCCGACAGAAGCAGTGTAATTAACCAGTGTCCATGGAAACATGGCACTGGGAAGAGTTTCACGAACAACGTATTAAATCTATGAGGGAGACCCGGACTAGGTGACAAGTTCTGAGGAGGAATCCACAGAACGAAGAACCGACATCCCATCATCCCATTTTGATCAAGGAGCAGACGTCCCTGAATAAAGAGCGAATGCCGCCCACCTTTGGAAAGCGGGAACACAGGGCAACAGTGCAGCGCGTCCTCCTCCGCGGACGGACGGAAGCGCGCGCCCCGACGAAAGCGTCAAAAATAATTAGCAATCACTAATATCTATTTTAAGGGATATGTATAAGCTATACTTTACAGTTACGTAATGATTATAATAAAGTTATAAATCCCATGTTATAAGTATGAATATTATATTTCCAATGGAAACATTACCCCTCCAACATTCATATTACCTATAAATTTTGTCATAATCTACTCCAAAACCATATTTTACATACTGATAATTTTCTCCAAAAAGATTACTAGAATGATTATTATATTTCTAGTATTTTATTTTCTAGTTAACATATTCTTATAACTATAATATTTATATAAGTTTATGAGACAATATATTTCTATCTTGTAGTTATGATATTTTTCATAGTTTTTACTTGATTTTATTTTTTTAGCTTTAAGGAATGTTTGTGTCTTTGATTGATAATGTTGTATTATAAAGAAATAAAATAATATTAATTTCATGGTGTGGTGGATTATAATTTATTTATTTTAGTTATTTATCCATATTGTTTTTTAATTGATCATTACATCCATAATTATTACGTAAGAAAGTCACACACACACACACACACATATAAAATCTCAGTATATATAGGTTAGGGGAAACTAACAGAAATGTCACCTCACAACCAAACTTATAGAGAAAAAAATCCTATTATTTTGAAGTATTTTTATGAATTTATGGTTTTTAAATGGGTTATATTGGATTGAGTCCATTTTATACTTTGTGTTTTTTTATAAACTCATACTCATTGGTTTCAATTAGATTTTCATTTTTTCTTGGTTTTTTAATAATATTTTGTTCTATTTTCATTGTAATTTTAGTCATCATATTTTTGTTTATAGGATTTTGTGAAATTAATTAATGATCTTTGTCTAAAGTGTTGAATTTCATTGAAAATAGTATACTCATTGAATCTATGTTTATAGCCATGAATTGATTAGATATTGATGATAAATAATTTTAGGAATATGGGTATGGAAGGTAACTTATTGAAATATAATGGTTTCAAAAGATTTAATCTTTTATGTTGAGATAATGTTAGTACCTAAATGTATCATATGTTGGAGGATGATAAAAAATCACCTCACTAATTTACTATAAACCAAACTACTAAAGAAGGTGTTGAGGGTCTATGAAATCCTATGACAGCCCTTGATAGTATTATAGATACCAAAAAATTCATGTGTAGAGCCTTAATATGACGTCATAATGAAAAATATTTCTCATAATTGATACTCCCACTGCATCCATGTAACAAAATGTGTGGAATAAATGAGATTATAATGTAAGGCCAATATATCCATGAAACCCAATTTATATTGTGATGTCCCTCAAACATACTCAATATTTTAATGCTTTGGTTTTTGGGAACGGGAAGAGTTATAGTGAAACATCATACCCAAATTCCAATATAGCTTCAATTCCTCTCCAAAAATTACAACAAAATCCGATGAATCCTTAAGATCCAATGTAGCTTATGTTATTATGACGAAATGGTCTTGCAACACAATAATAATAAAATACTGTAATCTTATTTCTACCACACACCCAGGGTGATGAATAAAAATAAAAAACACAAATGATGCTTTTTTAAGCATTTAAAAATAGAAAATTAGAGAAGAATTAATTTTAATGTTGATAAGTATGGAAATAATCACCACCATGGATGAAATTAAATTCCAAAATGGAAAATATTCATGTATTGAGGGGAATAAAAATAACATTTTACTAAAATTACCTAATTGTAATAGGAAAGGGATTAAATAGAATACAACCTTGAGGTAGATTGTGTAGAGAGAGTTAGTTGTTGAAATTCATGATTAAGAAGGAAAGAATCAATCATTACACATGGAAGTCATTCATTCTTCTAAATTCAACACGTCTTGATCACATAAAAATGGTTTTAAATGAACATTACATATCGTGCATAAGAGGGGGAGAATGAATTAGATAAAAGGGATCCTTGATAGAAAATATCATAAATAAAGAAAGGGTATCGATATTTCCAAAAGATGATATATACAAGAGGAAGATGAAGTAGGATAAGTGCACAAAAAATCTTGTGTATTGGGCTAGATATCATATAATAACTGACTCATTTACTTCCTTGTTCTATATTTTATACATTTAAGTACATTTTTTTTGAATTTTTACAGATATTAAAATTATTTTTTCTGTTGTATCACTCTTATACTATTTTTATTAATTCAAATGTTATTATTATTACCTTTGAATTCAATTTTTCTACAACAAAACCAATGAGTAAATGAGCATAGGGGGATTGAGTGAGTAGAAATATTTAAATCTCACCCACGGAACAAAGGTTTGGCATTTGAATGATGGGAAAGGGGAGATTAATGAAGTGGAATTGCACACTTAATTTATTTACTACCATTTATATTGGATTTAAAACCCAAATGGAAAACCTAACATCTTGAGAAATTGGTATCACACATATTATTGAGAGATAACTTGACACCCTAATTTTTTATTTTTAGAGAATACTTATGTTTCTTGGTAGGGATTATTTTATAATTTTCATAATTTGTAAGTAGTAAAGGGTGATTTAGTTAGGTTGACTTCCACTGAAAGTGAAAAAAACACTAGTGGATGTTAACTATCATGTAATATAATCTTAATAGATCCTTTAATTCACACTATTTCAATCTATACAATCAATATGTGACACATCTTTATCATTAATTTAATTAAATTCGTTAATAAGAAAAATATTAAACTTGTGATTTAACTACCATCTCAATATAGATGACCATATTTCTCAATGATATTATTCTGTAATAAATAGAGTTGTTCATTGTTTACTAACAATACATTTTCAAAATTAATGTTTTGTTCAATTTTCCAAGATATGTTGTGGTTAGTTTTTATTTTTTAGGAAAATAAACTAAAAAATAAAAAATAAAAAATCTAGAAAAAACACAAAATAAAAAAACCCAAAAAACATTAGAAATTTAACATATTATATTCTAAACTCTTTTAATAGCATAAATTGATTATATATTTTCTTATTTTACTTCAATAACTTATAACTCACTATGTGTTTTTTATTTGTGAAAACATGAACACATGTGAGTAGAGTGGTCAATGTGAAGTGTCTTGTGATATTTTTAAAGGCTTAAAGAATCCATTTTGGTGGTGTGATGGATTACGGTAGAGGATAATCTAACTTATATAGGATGAACATAATGATGATTGGTCACAAATATAAATGTTCATACTATATAAGATCAATGAAATCATTGAGAATCAATTAAAGAGGGAATCCAAATTGGTATAACTAGATACCATAATCTAACATAAAACTCAATAGTGTATTTTTATACTGATAAAATAAAATAATAGAATCTAAGAGATTTAAGAATATATTGAGCATATAGGCTAACAAATGGAGGAATAAGAAGAAGAATAAAATGGGACCATTACACATGAGGAGTTCATAGAATAAGATGTACAAGTCAAATAAAAAGAATAAAAATTATAGAAGTGTCCCATGGCTATGAATAAAAAGAGGAACTAAAGGAGAGAACCCCCATCATTTTACTAGTCTCCATGGAAATATATATAATATAATACTACGATAAAGTGATGGAAGGGGTTTTTTAATTTTCTGGTGATAGGGAAGCCCAAGTGGCATTTATAGTAGATAGGTTTAATGTTTATTTCATAGAGAATTGGGGGAACACTATTGAAATTCTAATATATAAGAGTAGATGATCATCCCAAATGTGGATGTTTTTGTAGAGGATGTCAAAAACATTTTATAATGAGTATATTTTGTAGTGAAGCCTAGTTGAATGGGTTAGAAACAAAGCACTGGTTGGGAGGAAACCCAATAAATGTCCTAGTACTTTTTTGTTTTACTATTGAATTTCATTTTTTATTTTAATAATTTACGTTATATACCATAGATTGATTACTTGATTATATTATATTTTAGTGTAACAAGTAAAATAGTACATAATTGAAGGAAAAAACATATCATAAAAGGAGAAACCTGGGAGGGATGTATTATACTATTCCTTGAATTATATTTGAATTTCATTGATTTATGATTCCCTTGAATTCCTATCTTTTAAAAATAAATTCTTTATAAAATAATAACCATGTTGAGGGTGGGGGGGTAGTGAGTGTACATAAGTGTTGTATGTGAGTAATCCATAGGATAATTGCAACATATCATGAAATAGGAGACAAGTTAACCTTATATAAATATGAAATCATTTTATGAACTAGTGTATTGGATTTTACATTGTTATAATATAGTCTAATAATTGTTGTTAAATTTTCTTATTAGTTATTTGAACATAAAAATAGGAAAATATTTTACTTCAAAAAATTTACAATTTAGGGAGACAACATATATTAAAACTGGATAATTCATATGAATTAGAGAAAAATGAATGGGTTTT
Source organism: Viscum album (assembly GCA_963277665.1). NCBI lineage: Eukaryota > Viridiplantae > Streptophyta > Magnoliopsida > Santalales > Viscaceae > Viscum > Viscum album. The sequence goes on from OY728159.1 coordinate 655,509,038, forward strand.
TAGAGACTAATAGTTTTCTTAGACCTTATGCCAACGTGTGTGTGATTAAAAAAAATAAAATCATCAAATAAGAGTAAAAGGTAATATGAGAGTCATCTACCCAAACATTACATCCATATCCCAACTATTAAAATTAGTAACAAGGTATACATACAATTTTAGGATATTTTTTTCTATATTATTCATAAAAAATGAATAAGTTTAATTCACAACATTGGTTAAGAAAAATAAAAAAATAGTGTTCATACATAGTCAAGGGAGATGGATATAAAGAGGAATATTGAATTCATTTAGATAAGGGTCATATAAAGTACCGTATTATTATATAAGATTAACTAAGTTTTTAATAGATTAGTGGAGGAAAATACTAAAATAGAAAGTTATATTTATAAATGTGTTTATTATTATAATATTGATTCAAAATAATTTATTTCTATTTAAAATTAATTGACCAATGAATTATTTTTTAAATTAACTCAAAAGGGTGAATATATTATTAAGGGTAATTATCTAAGGATAATATTTTATCATGTGTGGTGGAATGTAGTTAGCACAAAATTTTTGTTGTCTTAGAATATTTAAAATGTATTTTCCATTATTTTAGGGTAATTTATTTTTTCCAATTATAATTTGTATAATTTTAAAAAATTATAACCATTCAAAAACTAGAATCCTATGGAAATGAAAAACTAGATACATACTTGAATCTCACATTATATTGGAAAACATACATCATTATATTTTATTTTTGAACATCACTATTCAATCTAGGATATCCTTGTATATAAATAATAATATAATTACAAGAATCCTATGGAAATGAAATACAAGAATGTTCTGAGGTCATATGATTTGTAAAGGTATGCATACAATATATGTAAATAAGACATGAATAATATGGTAGAAAAAAATAATGATCAAATAATTACATATAAATAATAACGTCATCTTAAAACCTAATTATGTATAGAAAAACTATTCAAATAATCAATTAGATATAAATAAATGATTTCAAAATGATGAAATGCACAATGATAGACATCATAACATACCATTGAGGCATTCTCCAAGACATCTACATAAATGGGTATGACCTCAGCTAAATACCCAAACTATTTATCTACTAAGACCTATCAATGAATTGGGGGGTTATTTAATTCCAGGCCCACCTATCACTTATTAAATTCAACGAATTTTTTATATGAAAAATAATACAACATAATCAATATTTCTTAAAAATTAATAATAGTCATTATTAAAATAACTAGAATGTAGAATGTTAATAATTTCCCCATTCAAAATGTTCATAAACCATCTAGAGAAAAATGGTGGATGATATCATAACAATATATCCTAAAATATCGTCATATTCAATAAATTATTATGACATAATAGAAAATACTTTGAAAATATTACTAAGAATTATCTTCAGTAAAATAAGCATTTCACACTAAAATAAATTATTTTAAATCTAAAAAAATTTCAAATATAAAGAAAAACATTTTATTTGAAAGTACACTTTGAAATAAGAAATAAATGTTTCAATGTATTTGGTTGTCCAGATTGTGGGAAATTCTGTTCAAGCCGTGTATATGTTAAAATAATGATCCCATTCACATTTTTTGTAATTGGTCAAAAGCACCTCATTAGAAAATGACAAGCTGTTTTATTTTAAATCATTTTTTAAAAATCATATCACTTGAAAAAATTTATTTAAGAATCATTATAGAATAGTAAAAACATTCTTTAAAGACTTACACATAATATAACGACATGAAAGAAAAACATTCCAAACTGAGTAGAAAAACAATGTCAGTATTATTTAGAAAACATATTTAAGTATATTGTGTACTAAAAAAATGAAAAATTAAATTAAAAATTTTAATTTATATAATTAATTATAGGAGAAGAAAATATGTTGGGATTATGATTTAAATACCAAATAATTCTTCCAGAGGAGACTTAAACATAATCAATCTGGAATAATGATTTCATTTCGAAATAAAACATTACAATAGTATGAATTCCTTCATACATGTTTTAAAATCATATAAAATAAAAGTATGTATAATATAAATCTATTATAGAATAATAATAATATATATAATACCACATAAAATTTACTTCTAACCTTTTACAACCCTTTTATTATCAGTTTTTTTAAAATTCCTTTTATTGGGGATAACTGCTTCGTTTTTTTGTATGTTATGGTTTGTTTGTTTTAGTAATTGTAATTTGTCATGGTAACATCATATAAAGAATTTTTATAATGATATAAATATGATATATATTCATTATATATATACACATATATTATCATGCATAAACAGTAGATATAGAGAAATGAATCACACCATTTGTTAAGACAATAGGGCGTAGAAATGCGTGAATAATGCTTTCTTTTTTAGGTGTATTGAATTAAATAAAGGTAATTAATAATTAAAATTTATATAATAATTGTTGTATTATATGTATTTAATAAATATATCATTTTTACCATCCATGTAAATAGTAAATTAAAATAGAATCTCATTTCTTTGTGGAGGATGCCATATACACGTACACACGAGAAACAATATAATTTTTCATTTGATGGAAAAGTGGGTGTATGAATATTTATTAATAATCATAATTACATTACATTATATTGAGGATAATTAAATTATTATTTTATGATAAATAACCTTTATTTATATTTGATAAAAGTAGATGTAACAAGAAAGCAATCAGTTTTGGTGATAACCTCCCCATTGAAAGAACTCCTTTATATATTCTCTTAAAGACACCAGGGTTTGTCATTTTAGAAGACCCAAAAAACAAATAACATGTATAAGGATTTTGGGGTTGAATTTTTATATGTTTTGGTCGATATAAGTGTCTAAAAATTATGTGAGTAAAATAGACAAGGGATTACCTTTTATGAGGAATGGAAAGGTCACACTTGGAATTACTAAAAAGATAACAATTTAACTCCGTAATTCTCATGAAAAATGTATCCAAATGGTTATACATTTGAATAAAAATTGTATAAGGTCAATATATTAGAATCTATAGTAATATAGGCATGTTTTGTTCTCATTTTAATCCTTATATTTTGGTCTTACCACTTGATTAAAAAATATTAAAATTAATCATTGTAATGAATTTTCAATATTAAAGGGTTATAAATTTAATTATAAGTTACAAATCCTCCCATGAAAGGACATGGGTTGGGATTTTAGATCATTTATCATGCTACTGATCCTTTTTCAAAAAATTATGATTTTTAATAAATTTAATAAAATATTGTATAACATAAAATTTCATTAATGTAATTTTTACACTATTAATTTAATTTGAATTTAATGTCCACATCATCGAAAAATAGTTTAAATATAAAAATTTTACACATTTATGATATATTATTTGTATATTAAATTTCAATAATTATAATAATTCACCAAAATTTTATTTGTTTTATTTTTAAAATCATTTATTTTATTTTTCTATTAACTGAATAATCATTATATCAAAATTACATAAGCAATTAACATAATTATTTAATATCCAAAAATTATTGATAAGTTACTATGATAAATAAAATTGATTTATAATTTAAATAAATATTTATAATTTATCATAACTTATTTTTATCCATATATAAATTTTTTCTTTTTTTAAATTCAAGAGAGTGACATTTTTCATTAATTCTTTCTTTAAATTAATAAAAAGGTCATAATCCAAGAAAACTAGAACCATGTTCTCATATATTAAATAATTTTATGGAAATGGATGAAATAAATCCATCCAATATGATAAAGTTAATTTTAAGAGAAATTTTAAATCCTTATCCCAAATTTGTAACCCTATTTTACCTGTTTTACCTATACCGAGGTGACAAATATTTTCTATGGTTACTAACCATATTGATAAAAAATAAAAGGGTAATATTTAACTAATTTTGAGATCCTAATTCGAAATCTTTTATACTATATTTTATTCAATTCACATAATTTTTAGAAATTAAATTAAGATAAAATTGAAAATTTCAACCAAAAAATAGTTTTTTTTTAAAAATTATTCTTAAGAATATTTTTTTATATCAAATTCAAACATAAAATTGATCCTAATGAACATAATTAGATTATTCAAGATATTTGAGAAAATGTTTTTGTTTGAAACAATTTTAAAACAAAACGTATCTTCTTAAATTCTTGAATTAAAATTATAATATTTAGTAAAAATTATTATTTTTCTATATTCAATAGAAAATCAATCTTTTCAGAAGAATAAAAAAATTATGGTAAGATTAATTTTACATAATTAATTAAAAAATTAAATCAATTTCACAAAATATTAATTTAAAATTTTAACAAATTTATCATAATTCTTTCTCACAAAAAGATATGCAAACCAATTTTGAGGAAAAATTTATTTTTAAAGCATCTAATGAATTTACTAAATATATAGATTCTTTACCTAAATTCATTATTGATATTTTTAAAAAACATTATTCCTATTATTTCCCTAATATAGAGTCTTGGTTATAATGATATTCAATATTATGGTTCATTTAGACTTGGGGTTTAATTTATTGCATTCTATCAAAGAAACTAATTTTATTAATATTATATAAAATTTTAGAGTGTTGCCTTCGACCCCCATAAAATGAATTTCAACCAAAAAATATATAAATATAATATAAAAAACTAGTCAATATATGTTTCATAATACCTTTAGGTTCCCATGTAACTTCATCAAATTTGTGATTTTCCCACAAAAAGTTGACTAGATGAGTGGTCTTGTATCGTAGAACATTCTCCCTATGATCTGAGATCACCACTAACTATTCCTCATAAGATATATATTTCTATAGTGGTATGAAATTTGAGTTTCGTACATATGAAGTATCAGGTATATACTTCATCATGTGTTATTCATAGAATACATACTAAACTTGAATGATATTTAGTGGAAGTACCAAGTGATAAGGTACCATCCTAATATGATTAATAATGTAAAAGGGACCAATTTAACTAGGGCTCAACATTAACTTATTTCTGAATCACATTACTTTATTACATAGAGAAATTCCCAAAAATAACTTAACAATAAATTTAATCTATTGATCTCATTGACGGGTTTGGGCACCAAAATAAGTTCCATAGGAATTATTGAAGAAGGCAGAACTAGTTCAAAGTGAATTTAACCTCAAATGGCCCAAAAATACATCTAAGCATCTATTTCATGAAGCCTTGTTCCTCTAAGAATGGACAAATCTCACATATCTCTCGTTCCACAATTTTCAATGGAGAAAATGTGACGGTTCTAAGGTAAACTCCACCCAGTGAGTTTCAATGTCCAAGAGTGCTTCACAACCCCATCAAGAGTTGACGATATTCATTCATGAGTCTGACAGTGCCACACCCATTTTCAAAGCTAAAAAATTCATCGTGAACCACATAAACTCTTCATAAAACCCATTTCCTTTAAACACATATTCAGTTTTCTATTTTACATATGGATAATCAACCTTTCTACTTCATGATTTCTCCCAAATCACAAACATTCTAAGAATCATGAACAAGAAAAAAATGGATCATATATGGTACCTAGTATTTGAAAAACCAACTCTCATATGTTCTAAAGGACTCCACCCTAGCTGGATATTACATTCAAAAATTTTAATGCCCTTTGCAATGGTATAAGGCCTTATGGGGAACTTGACTCTCTGTGATACACTCTTCTCATGAACCAGGATGTCATCCTAGGGTACCGTCACCCTGTTTCATGAATACCCCTCCTTCATGAAGCCCAAGAACTAAATAAATAATCTAATATTATTTAATAACCTCTTTCTAATTATCTATTCTTTAAAGAACCTCTCTCTTGGGACAATCCATGCTTCCCCCCTTCTGTTTATACATCTTCAGGATGTTTGAGTTCCTAGATCCTCCACACCCATCCATGTACAGTTCAGTAGCACCAACGATCCTTATGCTACATGTTCCATCCTTTCCAATGGACTGTGACACCCACCTAGACTTTTATACTAATAATATATATGCTAATTTTTGTTTCCTATCAGTATAGACACAACAACATGGCCTTGTTGATTGCCAAACCTCCCTATCCATACACCATGAAATTTCCAAAGTCATTCCCCACCCATAGGTGCATGATAAATGGTTATGTTTTCCCAAGTTGTATAGAGTTAATCCCCCCCTAATTGAGCTATATGAGGTTAAACGTCCCAATCCCAACATTCCCAACACATGATGAGAAAATGTGTGTTTAACATAGGAAATAAGGACTAGATGGTTTATGTATAAGTGGCATGGGATGTTCTCTACACCAACTACCCTCACATGGAATTAAATCCACCTCATAGGGAATGATATCCTATTTGGGAAGCTTCCACACATAAGTCCCCAAACATCTCTTGTTGTTTCTTCTTTCATGACATGAGAATCATGTCTACTTCTTGTTCTTGTATCTCACACCAAGCATGAATCTTATTGGATTAGAGGTTTGTGGTGTTCATTTAATCCTACCAATCCCAAACATGAGGATTCTATATAGATATAATCCTTATACTCCATTAAAATGGTCATCCTACTGAGTTTAAGTCCAAAAAATCATGCTCATCATATGGGATGAATTCATTTATAAGCACCAAACAAATGCTCCCCTAAGTCTCCTCCTTAGGTATAAGCCCCAACCTATTTTGAACTATGTGGGATATGATTCCAAACTTACTGGGATAAATAAGAATTCTCTATAATGTTCTAACCCAACAGCCTCATCCGTCCTTATTTTGTCTAGGTCACATCCCTCGTACGATCATGTACATCACCTGGGAGACCACATATCTTCTGTGTTCCTCTGTATCCCCAATGAATAAGACCCAAACCAACTAAATCCAAGATAAATCCTCTTGCAAAGTAAATATATCATGAGTAAACCCTATGAAATCCCTCATTCATGCTCCCTATGCGATGCAAGCATTCTTACCGCACAATTTTAAACTACAGAGATCTACCCTATCACATAAAATTAAACTACAAGAGAAAACTATGTGGTTTTAGATTCTTTTATTTTAATCAAGGAATACAGGATTCCAATTTCAAGTTCAATCCTGAACAATCGTATACCAAGGTTCTCCCTCCAAGGGATGTACCTCCCTAATCCATACCAAGGGGTTTCCCGATCAACCTTCATGGTGTGAAATCTTCCATTAATGGGATACACCTCCCAGATCCACCTTCATTGAGAATTTAGATCCATCAATCTGCAAACATTTCATGACCTCCCTCCTAGGGATTTACCTCCCTAATACACCCCTAATGGGTGTTACAATCAACAATAATGGTGTTACAACTTCTCTTTATGGGACATACCCCCCGGATCCGCCACTATGAGGCGTTCTGAATATTCCATTGGTAAACCAAGGAGCTCCCTCATAAGGATGTACCTCCCGGATCCACTATAAGGAGTGTTCGGATCAACATTCCTGGTGTGTCATCTTCCCTCTAAGGGACTAACCTACCAAATCCTGCTCCACAAAGCACTATGATTCTTCCACAGGTGTAATTATAGGTGTGACATCTTCTCACCTAGGTATGAAACTCCTTGATTTTCCTCTATGGGGAATTTCGATCAATCCAATATATCTCTACAAGATGTTAAAATCATGCCTCGACACATCACAACTAAACATCCTGATATATCTTTCCAAGATGGTAAACTCTAATATAGAGCCCAAATACATAACCTATGCATAATATCTCCATACATGTGTTGAAATACTTATGATATATGCACCCAAGGAATCATCTACCACATGAAGAACATGGGATGCCTGAGCTGAAATCCTTGTAATATATTCCCCTTTAGCATTAGATACCTTGTGATTAACACAATATGTATTGGGTTATATGCCTAATATGCCTTAATTAAATTCTATCCAGGGAGGATGAATACAATAACCAATGTCCCCAGCATCTAAATATGAAAACAATTACAAATGTGACTAATCACCTGATCGAAGGTTTCGGCCCTGTCATGAACAAACTATAATGTCCAGAGAGGTGCACTGTAATTGACCAGTGAACACAAAGTGGTGGAACTACAAATGAGTTATAATAACAATACCTAACTCTACAAAGGAGACCTATACTAGGAAAAAAGTTCCAAGGAGAATCCATGGAAGGAGGAACCAACATACCATAATTCCATTTCAATCAAGGTGCTGACATCTCCATTGAAATTGATGAAATATTACAATGTTTAGGAAGGAGTGTGGAGTAACAAACACTAACATGTGAGTAGTGGTCCCGAAAAAAGCACCAAAAACACAAATTTTGAACCCGGTGTAAAAATATTATACTCCACATTGGGAATAATTTCATTCAAAATATTAGATGATTAACATGTCACTAGACTTATATCTTTGGCACTAGGACCCACCGTGAAAATATTGGGCCCTACATGGAACTCCACAGAAATTTGGGAAGTAAACATTTATTGCTCCTCGGTCTATGACATTAACTCCGTGGATCCCTATCCACCATTAGAATATTGGATGGTGCTGGAATAATGGGAAACACCTTCCTTATACATATACTTATATTTGAATCCACCTAAATTGAAAGACCCCATCCATTGAAAAAAAACCTCCCAATTCCAATAGTATCCAAGGTATGATAAATGTCAATGCGGAAATCCTGCATGACACCACCTCCACCGTGAATTCCACTATGAACTTAGCTACTAGGTTCCCACTCCGTATATCACTGTTACATATCATCCATATATGGGTGATGGACACCCTCATATGTCTATACAAGAATGATAGGGTCATTCCCACAAGGGACATATCAATCCAAGACCTAGAGGATTTAGTGTCTCGCTAACACTAGAAACCCCAAGGGCCACATAGGGAACAACCACTCCCCATTCTAATCGATAATCACTTCAAGATCCTCTCCCCACAGTGATACTATGACTCACTCCCTTATGTTGAGTAGGTAGGAGATTCTCGAGTCATTCCGACCATTACTACTAATTAGAATCGACCAAGAAGGGCAACTACAAGGCCCTATCAGCAACAATAATGACCAGTCTTTCATACCATAGAATAGGTGTACTTCACACCTGCCATGCCGGCCTAAGTCTGGACCACCTGGCACCAATGTCGGACAAAAGATCAAGATAATTCCATAAAATAAACATCATATTACATGGATTTAGTTTCTCCTTCTACTAGTATCTCATTAAACTATATCCATTTGTTGAAAAAGAAAGAAATCATTTTCACCTAGTTGGGATCGAGACCTCAGCCACCATGTAAGAATGTTGAGTTGACTCTATCAATCCTGGGTGCCACAAGTAGATATTATGGGTTGGCCTATAATAGTAATATTATATATCTAATTCCTTCCCATACCTTCACTAATAAAAGTGGAGGTCCTCCATATTCCCACAATCAACATGGAGGTCCTCCCCATGTTCCAACCATTCAAGTCGAATGTCATCCCTGCTACATAGACAATCAGTCTGAAGGTCCTCCCTATACATATTCTTCCTAACACGGAGGTACTTCCCATGAAACATTCAATCAGTGCGAAGGTCCTCCTTATTCTGTTAATATCTCAAGTGAATGTTCTCCCCGGTCTAGAAAAAATCAAATTATAGTTCCTCCCTGCTTCATTGAAAATGAATATGGAGGTCCACCCTTTGTCTCAACCAACTAGAGTGGAGGTCCTCCCACTAATTCAACAATCAATATAGATTCCCTTCCCATTTTTCCACTAAAAAAAGTTGTGGTCCTCCCCATTCTTTCGTATCTAGTATAGAGGCCTTCTCTATATTCCTAATCCTCAACATGGAGGTCCTCCCCATGCCCATTTCGAACAGTGTAATGGTCCGCCTCATGCTTCAACTCTCCAGTATGGATATCCTCCCCATTACATTTCTATAAGTCAGCATAGAGGCCCTCCCCATGTTTTGGAAGACCAAATTGGTGGTCCTCCCCAATTCCTCAAAATCGAGAGTGCAGTTCCTCCCCATGAAATCACCAATAAACCTGATGTTACTCCCTGAATCAACATCAACTGATATAGAGGCCCTCCTATTTCCCTATAAACCAGATTGATGTTAATCCCCACTTCATTACCAAGAAGAGTGGTGGTCCTTTTAGCGATAAAACAGATCATATAAGTGCTCATATATGCTTCTTTGAAAAATATCATGGAGTTCCTATGTTTGGTGAAGATATATCCTTCCCTAAAGGATCTTCCTTGGGTAGAAGAGAGAACCACCACCACCAAATGGAAAATCCGGGTAAGAAATAAGTCATAATCAACCCTATCATCCTATTGGATTCCAAGGGGGAATGTGACTCAATGATGCGGATTTTACACTAGTCTACAACATCAATGTCTTGGGAAGGAACATGATATATGTGGTTTTCAATCCCAGAAGTTGAAATCCATATGATTACCAAAATCCAAAACATGTATCTGTAGGTGGAGGAAGATTAGTCCCCTTCCAGGGGCTCACAATGCAACCATCTCCATCATCACCAATCTCTATATCCACCATTACTCTAGATCCTAGAGACCTATTCTAGTCTGGGATGACACCTTTAGACTACGAGTTACCTGTAGAGTCATCAATGAGTGTCACTGCACAAGTACTTGAGGCAGTGGTGAACACCTAATCATATAAATACTTGATGATGTTATTAGTTCCACATAAAAGTGATGAATTGAAATTAGGATAACATGTAACCAATATAGAGTATCCTTTTTCAGACAGCATATCGTCACACTGATCTGCATAAGTTCCCCAAACCATTCCTCATCCAGTGACTGAAAAAACATGGGTTGACTAGGAACAAGGCCATACCTCTGACAAAGAAAGCCTATGGGAGACTCTTTCTACTGATTAGTTATTGGTAGTTTTCTAAGAAAATATGACTTCCATCATTGAAACTTTAGAGTTCATCACTGATAGATAGATCACATGTTTCTACTGGAACATGTGGGATACTCTTCACCACTTCTGTTGTAGTCATTTGGTATATCTAGGAAGCTAATAGAATTTCAAAAACTTTGATCAACAGAGCATAATGGTTGATTTGGAAGAACTCCTAGTTGCTCAGAACCCTGTGTCAGCTAACTACCATCGGAATCTCCAACATGGATGCATCAAGAGACTCATAGTGCTCCAAATAATAATACAATATTCTTCTCTAAATGTGAAAGTAATGGGTTATAGATTGTAATATGTGCTCCACATTAGCCCTATCCTGCAACATCCTGACCTACCTGGTGATATCAAGGGTTTCCGTCATAACATATATAGTGTAAACATGTTTGTTCAAAACATTTCCAAGGATGGGTGAACCAATGTTGGGTTTGATGAGGAAACCCCACCCCTTGGGGAAGAAGAATATTAAACATACCCTCATATAGGTTTCTTCACTCACCTGCAAAGGTAGACACCTAGCCTCAAAGATCCCTCTGCATCATTTTTGACTAGTCAAACCATCAATATGGGGAAAGAACATCTCATTACCTATGATCTATCTGATATCACATAGAAGACAAGGGTTGATCTTGTGATTGTCACCCTGCTTTAGTAATTCATAGATTAGAAAAGAATCAATGATGATATCCTTACAGAGTGGCACCAAAATTATGGATCACCTTAATAAGATCAAATTCCTCCTTGAATGGGGTATCAGAAATTACACCTTGGAATGTAGTCCCCAGTTAATCATAGTTATCCCACACATTAAAACAAAGGAAAGAGAGGGGATTATGGAATGTGGATGATATGTGAGTCTCTGAATCCACCTAATCAATGTGATAATATTCATCAGGACCCAAATCAAGCCTCTCCACAAGTCACAAAGCCTTCCGACCAAGATTAAAATATATTCAACAGATTGGGGATTACAAGTCCTCATCAGGATAGGGACCCTCATCGAGATGATTTGATATCCACAATCACCTCTCATTTGAAAGACCTTGAGGCACGATAGTTGGAAATCCCACCAGAGAGTAATATATACTCGGTATGGGTGGATGACATACAAGAACCCACAAATTTTGGGAAACTGAAATTTTCCCTTTTCAATAGGATGGTTGACTCGCTGCAGCTTTTAGGCCACATCAAATAGAGGCACATACCCATGTTGGGATATCCAAAGCAATAGGAGGCCACTAAGTTCTGATGTTTTTTTCAGAAATTAAAAGAGAATGAATTCATCTTGTATAGCTAGTTTCTCATTGGTTCTATCACTAGTTCCAAAGTTATTAATATATAGATCCTATACTAGTTTAGTTCCACCATGAATAAGGCAAGCATTTCTTACCAATTCATGTTCAATAAACTATATTATGAGCATTTCCCAAATTTTTTCACCTGATCGAAGGGCCTATAATATTCACTTGATATGCCATTAACTCAAGGGATGTTGTAGATGATGTGTGTGGGGGAATTTCAAGACTGAGATGGTCCCAACCCTCATCACTCAAAACATCCCAGATGTGTTTTTGTTATTTTTCTGACAATGTCGTACACCATGAAGAATCCTCAAAGAAAGATAAGAAAGCACATCCATTGAAACCTCCAGCCCCTACGAGAAGGACCGCCAAAGCTGAGACTACCACCATAGTATAGGTATAGGTATCCATTGGAGATGTTGGCCTCTTTACTATAAAAAACTCATCAAATAATTTATCCTTGTTAAGATCATCCTTGAATAGGGTATAACTACTAATAAGTGACTTTCTATGTACAATATCCTAGACAAGAAAATGTCTCTCCAACCCCTCACCAAGAATCAGCCTCTCATCAGGACTTGGTTCCCATAGAAATCTTTCCAGATCTGAGGAACCACACCTATTCCTTTAATGATGCAAAAATTCCTGATTATTTCATTAGGGCTGTAGAACTCTGGATTTTAAAGATACCAGCATGAAAAATATCCCTCGAAGTCGAGCATACTGATCCCCTTGACCATTTACCTTATCATAGGATCCTTGGACACACTATCAAAAAAAGATATGTGTTTAATGCTTACATTCAGTTTTGAGTGGATAATGGTATGTTTATGTTATGAATTGTCCTAGAATAGGTTGAACACATATCTTTTGAGCCTAACAGTGATAATGAAGTTGAATAGAAGCATGTTTCCTATCATGGGAATCCGAAGTATTAGGATTGGTTGGACCATAGTGAAGTCGCTCATGCCCATGTTGTCATTAATTTCTGGTTAGGCCATCCTGAACCTCCTAAATTCATCACACCTTCCCCTGATGAGACTTCAATATCCACATTATAGTCCCCCAAATATCAAAAGAGTTGGAACCAATGGTTCATGGGAAGGAAGATTCACCCACCATTACTAATTGCATCCCTTAATCTCATCAATTTCATGACTCCGGTGTTGGGAATGTCCCTTAGGTTCATCCTCGAATTATAGGGACCCTCTAATGATGATAATGTGTATTCCTATATGATATCAATTGAGTTGATAGATAAATTAACCGTACTTGATACTGAGTAAATCTCTAAAAATCCTCCAGATACCTCTAATTGACATTGTTAAAAGAATGGTAAAAGAAATGCATGCTGAAATGATGTTATGGTTATCACATCAAATCAAACTATACAAGCAAATGAGACCACAAAATAGGTTATGTGTAGAGACCATCATATAAAGCCCTCTTATATCACTCTGTCAGACACGCAACCCTAACTAATTGGGTTAACCAACCAGTTGGAATAGTGAGGATCTCACCATGACCATCATGACCTAGCTGAATCTAGGCCTCATCTAGCCGAAGATCAGCTGGTATTGGTTCTAGGTGAGTTATCATATGAGAATGATGATGTTTCCATAAGCATCTAGAATAATGTGGTCCTGCTGGCATCACCCATCATGCCCCTTTCCAAAGAGAAATGCTATATAGGAAGAAATGTTCATCTAGGAAGAAAGTGTGATGTCTGAAACAACATTAACATCATACGAACTATTTTAGTGATCCTCTAGGCCCTCTGGATTTTAGAAGAGTTTCATGAGGCCCTCACAGAATCCTTGAATAGCTCCATCTAGTTCAAAGCAAACATAGCTACTATTGAATCATAATATACAGGGGAGGATAACCCAGTAGACTGCTAAGCTGTCATCCCATTCTATGGGTGGGATGAAGGTTCTCTCATGCCCGGGGCACATTCACCCACTAAATATCACTGAAAAGCTCAATGAAGTACAAATCTATCACTCCATGGTGGACATAGGTTCCATGATTAAACTCATCCTTACCCAAATACTCTGCATGCTGGGGCTCACTGAAGAATACTTAAGTACCTCCAAAATGGAGATTCAAGTTTATGACAGGGCTGAGCAGAGACCTTGTGTAATGATTCGGTTGAAGACCTAGTTTGGAGGCCTAATATCAAGCACCAAATTCATGGTAGTATCACATGATACTATTGGAAAACACACTACTGGATAGAATGTGGCCTTATATATATGCTTTAATCCTTTCCTTATATCCCAAATGCTTCAAGTATTTCCTCAATGGTAGGGTAGGTGTGAATTAGGGTGATGTGTCACCCTTCAACTCCAATGAAAAAAATCATGTAGATGTCATCTATTATAAGAACACGGTAATTTAGTTACAAAGAAAATTGGTTGAGCACTCAACAACCATAATCAATCGATGTGAATATGTGGATGACATTTTCATCCTTCCGATTCGTCGGTTGGAAGCCATGATGCTGGACTTGGGAATTTAATTTATCTATTCATATAGGAAATGGAGAAACATCCCTAAGTATAAGGAGAATCTAAATATTACCTCATACTCCCACATAGTGTAAGCCCAGGTGATACCAGAAGCCCCAACCTCTATGAAGTACCCAGATTTTCACCCTATGGATATCATTTCATGACATTATCACTTGTTTCGCAGTGTAGGGTTAACCAGCCAGAAGCTGACCCACCACCATTGAATTGATATGAAGCATGGACCCTGTAGTCATAGTCCTGATGGGATGGGATTGATGGGTTATGTCGCCATTATATTAGGAGAGAAGGATTTCTCCAAGAGAAGATTCCATATATTTCCATGAAGGTTTTGACACTCCTCCAGAATTAGTTGACCTAGATGATCCTCCTACCAATGATTCTCCTAACTCTGACAATGAAGAGGACATGGAAGATTCTCCATCCACATTTGAAGAGGGTTTCTTCACCATATTTGTTGAGTTGGTTGAAGTGAATCATGGCACCGAGAAATACTTGTGGACAATTCTACTAAGAGTAGGCACTCCATTAGAGGATCTATTTCAGTATGTGGCTTTCCTGATGAAATATCATTTTTTATATTCATAGAGATATGACAAGATAACAAGATTATAACCTTAGGTCACCATCAATCATCTTGTTATACTAGTAATTCACAATGGTTTCAAGTATCCTCATAGTAAAATTAACCTTTCTCATGGTTCCAGGGTTGATGCTGATGTTGATGATATTATAAAAAAAATTAATTAGAGAAGATCAATGCCTCAAATAGATAGCCAACATCATTCTAGTTAGCAATAAGAATAGGAAAAATAGAGTCTCTATTGAATTCCTGTATCTCAAATTCCATTGTTTGAAGTATTATTTTCCCCATCCATTGATGGAGTTATTGATCAATGCCACAACTATATTACATTATCTATTTTTCTTGGATGAATACTCCAGGTAAAATTTGATTTGTATGGCCCCCAAGGTTGAAACATTTACCACCTTCAGAGAAACACAAGAAACCTTTTTCTTTTAGGTAATTCCTTTCAGTCTTTAGATTTTAGGGGCCACATTATGGAATTCCATGCACCACATCTTGAAACCAATCCTCAAGATTCTAATGGGATGCTATGTGGATGATCTGTTGTTGAATTCTATCCACCATCATAACCATGTCAAATATATCAAGAAATAGATCGAATCTATTTCCTCCCGACAACTGAAGATGATCACCCTAAGGTGTGCATTTGGGGTTACCTATGTAATTTTTCATGGCTACACAATCAGATTCAAAGACATTTAGATCTACCAATAAAAGATAAAGTCCATCATCTAGATTCATACTCCGAACAAAACGTAAGAACTCCTAGGATTTAAAGGCCACTTAGCCTACAAACATAGATTCATCATGAATTTGGTCAGAAAGTGTATTCCCTTTTCCATGATCTTGAAAAATAGTATAGTGTACTAGTGGGATGAAGTGTGTCAGAACACCTTCATGAAAATCAAGAGATATCTTATAGAGCCCCAGGTTGTAATGCCACCAATCTCTAGGATACATTTTTTCATCTAAATAAAAAACCTATAATTGTTTCTCAGTACCCTTATTATCTAGACAAATAAAGATGGTAAATATACTTGATTATACTGGCTCTGTTTCATGCTCCTCGACATAGAGACCAGGTACTTTGCTATTGAAAATAACTTCCTTGACCATGTTTTTATAGTGTATAAGTCATGGATATATTTTCAGTATCACAAAATAGAGATGGTTTCTTTAGTAGACCCACTAATATATATTTTGAATCATCCCATACCTGTGGGATGGATATCACATTGGGTAGTGAACCTTCAGTAGTTTGACATGAGTCTCTGGAAGGTGTTGTTGTGGGAGATCTTAAATGATGTTTCATTTCGTGGGAACTTAAGTGAAGCAGAGTGGCTGGCCACGATCATATATAAAAGAGATAGTAATTAAAATAATTATATAAATCTTTTAAGAAATCAAGGATTAAATAAATAAATAACATAGAAGGATGGGTGCGGTGGGGTGGGTTTGTTTTATTTTTATAAAATAAGAAGAAAATTTTTAGAAAAATATTGTATTTTTTTGAAAAACAATTAAATAAAAAGACACAACGAGAAAGTGTTTTTTATAAAAAAAATTGGAATGCATAATTGATATAACACTACCTCTTAACATACTTATTAATCATTATAAACTAAATTAATATAATTGTAATTATGATCCCCTAATTTTTTAACCCCTGAAACCTACAATAATTAACTTAACTTCAAAGATTAAATTAATTAAACCACAGGATAGCTTCAGAACATGAAATCATAGTACCCTTATTTTATTGATGTTATAAGGCTAGTTTATGGTCAATAGTAAATTAGGGAACATATCCACTCTGAAAATGAGGATGAATTGTGTTTAGGGATTATATTTTAACTGTAAAAATTGATCTTGGGTGGTTTTTTATTACCGATTAAGATCACGCTCTCACAATTCCCCCAATTCTCAACCTCCCGGGTTTTGTATTTATTGTTCAATAGTTTTATTGGTTTCATTTATATTAAAAAAATTCCTAGAATATATTAAGTTTATTATATTATCTCATTTAATCAAAAAAATTAATGAAGAAGTTAAGATGGTGATTGATTACTACAAATAAACACTCTTCCAAGGGTGGTGTAGACATTGTAGAAATGTCTTGAATGAATAATTGTCATGGAAAGGGTATAAACCAATAAAATTTCTAATATAAATTTCCAGACCAAAGTTGATGAGTAGAAAAGAATATTATAGAATACAATAGAAGAAAATAAAAGAAATATGATTTGAACTAATATGTTTATTGAATGAACAAAAACATTACAACGTAAATAAGAAGAAGAAGGATTCGATGAAGGGATCCAAGATTCAAGAGATATTCCACTTGAAACTCCTAGATAAATGAATAGAAACTAATTATTATTCTCCATAAATATCCTAATTATATTCCTAACCGCATTCAATAATAAAAATAAAAATTTACAGAGTATAGGGTAGGCTATGTAAAATGTTTTTTAACATGTGAATGGGGAAATTATTCCAAATATTTTAAGCTAAATTTTACAGACTATTTGACATCAAAAACTCATGAACCAACTATTCTTACAGAATTATGATTTGTTTGAAAATGTGTTCTAGATATTCTCTATAAATTTGGTCCCAATAAAATCAAATATGGAGAGGGTATGGCCAAAATAATGAAGCTGTGTTCAATCTAGAAATCCCTATCCAACTTTAACATCATATCGCATTTAATCCAATAAAATGTATGATCTACATATGTACTAAATTAAATTTTTAGAATATTTTTTTTTTAACACATTTACAAAATTTTATGTTCAACTAATTAAAATAAAAATATTTATGTTCAAAACAATATAGTGAATTTAAATGGGGAAAACTAGAATTTTCATCATATTATAAATGAATGATCTAATCCCAAATATTTTATAATTAAACATATTTAAAAAAATATGGGTAAATTATTTCATATATTATCAATAAAATAATGTTTCATCAACTCCCCCACACTTACCGTTTTTTAATCATTGGAAGAATTTCATATCTTGTAATCCAAAAAATTGTGATAAGTTATGGATGTTCATATATCTCAATACAGAGTGGAAATATAGGAAAAGCAAGAAACCCTACAATATTAAATATAAATATATTTGAAATGCATTAGCTCAAAAATTGTTTCAAAAAAAAAATCCAGTGAGATTAATGATATTAATCACAGAGAAACATGTCGTGGGTATACTATTCCTCTAATTCCCCATGTGTGTGTGCCAACTATTTCATGTTCTTATATCCACACTTTATTAAGTATATTCAGGTCAAGTAAAATAATTATTATTACCAGTTTTAATTCACAGAACCTCTTTGAAATTCATTTTCAAAAAAATTTCAAGACCTACCCACTTAAGCATTCTCGAATGTCAAACATTAAGCTCCCGGTCTAGATTTCCCCTTGTGTTGTACATTTCATCAGTCCCCTCTTTATTAAGATAATATATTTATTTTTTGTTTATTTATTTATTTTTATTTTTGAGGGTTTAAAACTATCAGATATCATGTAAAAATAGATAGATCAATTTAGAATAGTAATTAAAATGATCATTAGAGAAACTGACTTATAGATCAACCATTGATATATGATGATTTTTTTACCCAATGCAGTAATAAATTCAATTGAGTAGTAAAAATTTCACAAGTTATATTTTTGTGAAAATTTGTGTGGATAAATCAATGAAAAAATTTACCTTGAAAAAATATCACAAATAATGGTTTCAAACAATAAAATGTTTTATAATATGACAACCAATCATATCATTGAAACCTTCTATTTTTATAAAAAAACCACCCTTAATGTTGACATTTTTCTCATAATTATTGTGATACCAATGAATCTTGGAAACAAAAATTTTAAATATGTTCCACATGTAAATGATCATGTTAAATGATATGTTTTTTTAAATTTATTTATCTATGTACTTTTCTAATATTTATCATAAAACATAACAAAAAACACACACAAAACACACAAATGAATTTCCTAAAAATATAACCCCACAGGTTGTACCCTCCCCCATGACTAAAATATTTCATTTTCCTCAATGTGAACCTATGAGATTATATGTTCCCATGATATGTAATATTTTCAATAGGATAAATATTATAAAAGTAAAACTATTAGAAACAACCTAATATTCTAAAGTGATTATGGGGGCATGCGGTGCAATGAAATCAAGTGCATTGGTAGGAAACACCTTAATGCATTACTTAATAAATTTCCAAATGATAATAAATATCTTTCTTGTGTCCTCTTTTGTGATATCTAATGCACCATATGGATAGAAATTAGATACAATATTATTTCTGAACCATATGGAATACAACTTAATAGACATCATCAATAGTTGTAAACTATATAGAGGGACTTTCTGTACGACATGAAACTTCATTTTTTGGATCATTCTATCATGAAACACCTTTGATAAATCCTTGGATATTTTTAAGATTTCATATGATGATGATCAAATCTCCTCATGCTTTAGAATTTTCATCTTCCTTTGAATTACAGCTTGGGCTAAATCCATGTTTCATCAATTTATCACTCAATATTCTCAATGATCAATCTCTATAAATAGATGATAGGATTTAAAAAAAATAAAATGAAATGGGGAAATACAAATGGGAGTCTTGTATGTCAAACTATAATCCCACATTGAATAATAAAATAACATTCTTCATTCCTTTCTATTCTGCACTACCTTTTTTTAAGAAAAATTATTTTCAAATATTAATTTGAAACCTCAGCCTGACCATTTGTTTTAGGGTGGTATTGATTATAAGTATTTTACAGAACCCCATAATTCTAAATGAGGGAATCCAAATTCCAGTTATTAAACTTTGTCCCTTGGTAAATGATAATGTAATTTTCTACTCCAAACCTATTGAAATTTTGGGCATAGAAAAAATACACTACAACATGAGAGATATTTTTCCTAGAATCCTTGGACTCTAGCCATTTAATTATATAATCAACAACAACCAAATTTACAAAAAACCAAATGAACATGGAAATGGACTAGTGAACTCAATGTTCCAGACATAAAAATTCCCATAGAATTATTTGGGTTATTGGGGAATCTCTTGTCTCTTAAAAATGATTTTAGTGTGTTGGAAACATCATCATGACATAAAAAACACATCAGAATAATGTAATAATCTCGGAAAATATAATCAAGAGTATACGACGTTCTTTTCTATCAATTAGGGTTAGAAGTGTCCTCTATATGAATTTATATGGAAGAAATATAGAATAGAATCAAACTCATTATCAGGAACACACCTCCTAATAAATTGATCACTATATATGCACCGTAGGTAGGGATCACCCAATACATAAAACCTAGAAACACTATAAATTTTTTTGTCTTGTTGTTTATTTAAATTGGACGTAATTTCAGAGGCAAAAAGGTAGTTAACTAAATCAACATAAAAAGTATATATACCTAAGAGTGGAAAATATTATCACTGGAGAAAGAGTCTCGAGGTGGTACATGATCCAAGGTTTCATCATACAGTGTGTGTGTAATCCTACTCATGCGGGATATCACCAAGTCTTCTAACCCCTTACTTCCCATTATCTCAATATCTAATAATTGAAGAAAAAGAATCCATCATATGTGTTTGGGGATTGTATCTGGATTCTTTAAGAGGTACCTTAGAGCTCTATGGTTTGAGAAAAAAACTACTTTAGAGAAGAATAAATATAAATGAAATTAATCTAATGTAAATATTATGGAAAAAAACTTTTTTTCTATGGCTGTGTAGTTTGATTAGGATGAATCTGATGTCCTCAAAGCATATAAAATCACATGTGAATGTCCCACCACCCTCTATGAAAATAAATATTAAACTAAAAACTGTGAATAACCCAACATAAGATCAAATGGAAGGTCCTACAATTGGGGATGTATGATCAATAGAGTGTTCAAAAGCATTTTTAGTGTAACATCCCAGTTCCAGGTGCCACCCCATGGTGCACCATACACAGTTGGTCACATTGCCTCAAGTGGATTTCCATGAATGCTAGAGGCTGCCAAATAGAAGCGAGGGCCTTGGGTGGGATATTGAGGAAACTATGCCCTCATTGGCTGAGTATGCACAATGAGAAAATAAATAATAATCAGTTGTAGAAACAGTAATAATGTACCACGTGTAAACAATGGAAGAATAAATTTAAATAAACAAATGAAGCACATATATATAAATGATGCATGTCAGATATGTCTAGGGAAATAACCAAACAAGTCAAAATGCTATAAATATATTACTTAACCAAATGAAAAATAAAACAAGTAAACTCCAACAACATCTCAAGCCTCATCATGGTCTCATGCTCTGCATCCCCACAACAATCAAGTACCTGATGACAAAGGGTGCTTTCCCTTGTCTATACCTACAACCATATAATCTGTTTGGGTCCAAAATTATGACCCAAATAGGGTGTGAGAGGAATCCTAGTTGGAAACCACCATAAGATCTATGCCAAACTTCCATTGAGTAGATATATTAGGTAATAATTGAAATGTATCAAAGAAACCAGGAGTACAAAAAAGTAACCAATCCTACAGTTTCCATTTACATTCATTATCATTTAATGTTCAACATTTAATTAAATATCACAAACATGTATCTCCAAAGAATAATTAAAAAGAAAGAATCCAAGCTTGTTATGTTTCTTGGCAGACACCTCACAGACATTCAATATATACATTAACCCTCTGGGTAGCTTACATAGTCTAACCCCTCTAGCCATGTAATGCAATAACAAAAAATACACTTTGAGGAAGCACTTACCATCAATTCCCCCTATGATCTTTCCACAATAACTAAACACTCTCTAGGAAAGCACTCAACATCAATTCCACCTTTGGTCTTGCAACGTAAACTATAGACACTCTGAGGGAGCACTCACCATCAATAACCTCTATGGTCTCATAGCGTTAAATATAATAGACACTCTGAAGAAGCACTCAACGTCAATTCCCCATATAGTCTAAAACACTGGGTTCTTAAAGCCCTGTGTAATTCAAACATTCATATATGATATCAAGCATCCCAAAGTAATCTCAACTAATACATGGATAAATAGTTCCAATTCATATCACAAGCATGTAACAAGCATCAAGAGACAATCACTATCATTCTATCAATAAGGGGAAGGAAACAAGGTCTTCCTCATAGGAAACCAATACCAAATGGCCCCAAATATTCAAATAACGAAATGCACCCCTGGGGTTTTCCTTAAACATGAGATTTCATATAATTCCACAATTCCAAACCCTTAGTCCAACTATCAATCTAAGGAAGATAAAACAGGGATCAAATTCCTTAACCCGAAATACCCAAGACATAGGTAATCGACACTTTGTTATATAAAACTCAAAGACAACCAATGAAATGAAATAAACCACATACCTTGAAATTTAACGGTAAATAATCTTGAATGTTTTACCTTGAATCGGCCTAGAATGACATAGATCTACAAAAATGTCAAAAATGTTCAACCTTGAATAACTGGACAGAGAGTACAAATTAGGATAAGAGTCTCCGGAAGAACCCTGAAATCACTGAGGGGATTCCAACTCACCCATCAAAGATTGAATTATACCTTGAATAGAGAAATAGTGGCTTGGAGAATAATCGGAAATTTCGGTCACTCCTTCGTGAGTTAAGACTGGATGAAAATGTTTACGGGGATTAAATGTGTCCCCGGTCCGATTATTAAATTAATCGGAAAAGTACATGGCATGTACTGTTAATGAACTTGTCCTATAATTTCCTCAACTGGCCCCGACAATAGAGGTCTGTGACGTCACCCCACAAGGCCATGTCTCGGCCATTACGTGCCCAATACATGGATGTATGCGGTAATTGGGTACACATAATGTACTTATAAATCTTTCAAATTCTCCCCTTTTCCTAAAAAACACCCAAAATAAAAATCCATACTTGAAAATGAAGATCCATGTTCATACAAACTTTCCCCCTTAAATAAATACATCCCTGAATTTCCCTAACATGGAGGCAAAGAAGAATCCTAAAACAGCTCCAGCCACTATGATCACACATCGGTCTCCCTCTCCCATGTCTTGTCCTAGACTCGACTGTGCTACCACAACACCGGTACTAGAGGGATAGACCAGCCATAGATAACCTTCATGCTTTGATAAAAAATTCTTATAGGATGCTCCTCGAATTATGCATCCATCTCCAACTCATCCTCCTCAGGTAAAAAAACATGATATGAGTTTGAGAAGTAATGTCGTACCTAAGAAACATGGAAGATGTCATGCATAGCCTGGTACCTCTGAGGTAACTTCAACCGATAGGCAATCATCTAGACCCTCTCTAAAATCTCAAATGTCCCAACATATCTATGTGAAAGATTTTCCTATCTCCTAATCCTCATGTGTCCCAACCTCATTGTGACACGTAGGAGAACCTAATCTCCAAACCTCAAACTTTAGAGGTCATCTTCGTCGATCATCCTAATACATCTACCATGATTGTGCATTATCAATACTATTTTGAATCAACTCCACTTATTCTGTGGTCTCCTAGACAACCCAAGGTCCCAACATAGCTGCCTCTTGTACCTCTAGCCATGATAGGGGTGATTGACATGGTCTACCATACAATTCCTTATAAGGTTCCATATGAATAGTTGCATGAAAAATATTATTGTAGGATAACTCCAGCAGTGGTATGTGTTTCTCTGAATAACCTCCAAAATCTAGGAAGTAATGTCGAAGCATTTAATCTAGAACATGAATTATGTGCTTCGACTATACATCTATCTGTGGAAGGTAAGCTACACTTAGAAGTACTTGTGTACCCAATACCATCTGTAGCCTTTTTCAGAAATGTGAAGTAAAGCTAGAGACCTGATCTGAAACTATAGAGTGTGTAACCCCTTGAAAACATACAATATCTCGAATTTATAACCTTCAAATATCATAATCAATGATGGTCTCCTTGGTCAGTAAGAAGTGTTAAACCTTTGTGAGCCTTTCAACAAAAACCCACACTGTATCATTCCCTTGATGCAACCTCAGAAAACCCATCGTGAAATCATCACGACATCATTCCACTTCCACTAGGGAATGAGTAATAGGTATAAAAGACCTGATGGTCATTGATTCTCTGTTATCACTTGATTACAGGTGGAACATATCATAACACAACCAAAAATATTCCTCTTCATACCTGGAATCCAATACTGATGGTGTAGATATCGATACATCATTGTGACACAAGGATGAACTGCCCAAACTGAGGAATTAATATCATGAAACAACTTCTCACGTATGTCTTCTGACACCCATATGCGGCAATGAAAATGAAAAACCTCATCCTCACCTATGGTCCACGCAGGAGTAGGTTCCTCTCTTGACACACTCTCTTGTAGGACTAGGTCTTTAGAATCAGATAGATTCCTCATTAGCAATCGGTCTAGTAAAGTAGAGGTAACAACTATAGAATAAAGAAACGTCTTCTCATATCTGGTGTGCACCTCCAAATGCATCTCAATGAATAGATCCCAAAGTTGAAACTCATTGATGGCCTCCAAAACTCTTATATTTGAGTCCTCCTACTCAACACATCAGCCATTGCATTTCCCTTCCCAGGCATGTAGGAAAGCTCAATGTCAAAATGATGAAGGTAGTCAACCCAACTTTACTATCTCAAATTTAGAACATTATATGTAAAGATATACTAGAGAATTTTTTCATTAGTTAAAACCACAAAATACACTCCCAAAATATAATGTATTAAAAAGTGAAAAGCACAAACAACTGCAGCTAACTCAAGATTGTTCATTGGATAATTCTTCTCATTTGGCATTAACTACCGAGACCAATACAAAATAAATCCTTCCCCTTACATAATCACTGCTCCAAGATTGATACCTGAAGAATCATAGTAAATATTATAACTCCTTCCCGGCTTTGGAAAAAATAGTTTCGGTGTAGAATTGAATCTCCATTTTTGCTCTTGAAAGGCTTACTCGCAAGAATCTATCAATGATTAATTCACACCATTCTTAGTTAGGCCCATAAGTTGTGCTGCTAAGCATGAAAAATTATATATAATGCATATGTAGTAACCATCCATCCATAGAAAACTCTGTACAACAAATACATTATTTGGATGCTCCTTGGAAACTACTACTCCCACTTTCTCTGCGTCTACAGTTACTTCTATCTCTGATACAATATGATCCAAGAAGTGAATTTGATCCATCCAAAAGTGTAATTTTGAGATCTTAACCTAAAAATGATGCTCTCTCAGTATACTCAAAAAGTTCTCAATATGGGTGGCATGGTCGTGCCGAGTATGAGATTACACCAAGATATCATCCATAAAAACATCCACAGAATATTCCAAGTAATGATGGAAAACTCGGTTCATCAGTGCCATGAAAACTACCAGTGCGTTAATGAGACCGAACGACATAACCACATACTCGTACAGGCCATACCTACTCCAAAATGTTGTAAGAGGTATATCTAATGGTCTAACATGAAACTGATGATAACCAGATCTCAATTCAGTCGTATAGAACACTTGGTCTCCTTGAAGCTGATCAAAGAGATCATCAATTATCATTAAAGTATTATAGTTCTTGACCATCAACTTGATCAGCTTCTGATAATCCCCAAAAAGTATGAGGGTACCATCTGCCTTCTTCGCAAACATGACAGACAAACCCCATGGATATGTACTGGGCCAGATGAATACCTTTATGTGTAACACCACTAACTAATTCTTGAGCTCCTATAACTCTGGTGTACCCATCCTATAAGGAGGAATAGACCCCGATGATGCCTCTAGAAAAAACTCTATAGAAAATTCTACCTGTCTCTTAGGAGGAAACCTAAAAATTAGTTTCGAAAGACATCCATGAAATGATCAACCAATGGGGGAATTTCTATCTATGAAGTCCCCTAGTCATCAAAGTACATACTAGCCATCTGGGCTATACCACCTCTCAACCTGTGATACTGGGGTCCAGCTCTGATCTCCAAAACATCCCATTCACCCTTATGTAGAAACAATCCACACATTGGTGAAGTGAAACTCACCCTACGATGATAGAATTCGACAAAAGCCTATAAGGGAACTAACCAGTCCATTATGCGAATGATTTCATATCCCATCATCACTAAGACATAATGTTCCAATAATAAGTGAAACCCACCCACCTAATTAGGGAACTCCTAGCACTGAGGTATAGTATCTGTTCTAGTCCCAAACAGAGTTTCCAACATCATGATATCAGCAGAAGTAAAGATACAGAGCCCATGGCTCTCCACAACAGGCACATATATAAAGCTATGGGATGATCCTGTATCAAAAAGAGAAGAAGCTACAACTGAGGCCACCAAAATCATACCTCTAACCGTAAATGGTCTAGGATCCTCCTCCTGTTGGATCTACTCCAATGAAAAAGCCTGAACTACACCATAGTCCTATGAAGATGTTTGAGATCCCTGAGATGATTCACCCTACGGCTATTGAAAACCCTATGTCTGACCACTGTGGCCACAACCAACATATCATCTTGAAAGGCCCAAAAAACTCTATTTCCCAGTCTAATGTGGTCTTGGTGGTCCTACTACAGTACGAGGAGTCGAAACAAATCCTCCCTCATTAGCTGTTGGAAGGAAGATGTTTCCAAAATGGATAAGATTACCCATCTTTCCTCAATAATGGAACTCAACTAGGTCTCTTGGGCACTGAGGTTTCTTATGTCCTCCCTTCCTGAACTGTTAACACAACACCTAGATACCTTAAGGACAATCCTGCCTACTCGGATCTCCATGAAGAGACTCCCAACAGTTCTTCCTACTATCAATTGGAAGAGTATCAACACTGGATACTGAACCGCCTTGGCCCCCAACTCCAGAATCCCTTAGGTTGTGCTCAGTGATCAGCACCTAGTTTACTATAGAAGATATAGAAGTCAACCTGAATATGTTTACCTTAGATTGGATGTCATTCCTAGGACAATACTTGAAAATTCTTTCACAAAATAACTCATAACCACCTAGCATGGGTGTAAAGTGCTAAAAATCTATGAAGTAAGAAGAATACTTCTAGGCTGAGAGAGTACCCGGATCTAAATAAATGAACTCTATGGCTTGGTCGGCCCTTAAGGTCTCTAGGTTGATATAGTCATATAAGGTCTACTGGAACTCATCCCAAGCCATAACCCACTGGCCTCCTGCCTGTCATATCACATCCCACCATCCATTGGTAGAATCTGAAAGCATGTATATTTGAAGATTCACCCTCCTCTCAAGAGATGTCTCACGATTCTTGATGATAGACACCATAGATACCAACCAAGACTATGTATCCTGATGACATCCATCCCCTAAGAAGGTGGGAGGATGCTGCTGCTAAAAAACCTGCGTAAATTCAGCCATAGACGAGGAAGGATGAGGTGCTCCATAGAATGTACGCATCATCCTCAACAAGCATTCTCAGAACTGTGATTCGGAACCTATATCCAAAATAATGGCTGGTTCCATGAATGGAATGACTGGAGGGTCTACTAGCAGTCCTTGTTCTACCTTTTCTAGTCTCTAGTCATCGCCCCGAACCTGGCATACAACCAGAGGATGTCTCAATGGCATGACTCTGCATGATCAACCACACACCTCAGTTCAAGATTATATTGAATTGAAACATAGATGTGCACGAAAGGAATAGGAGAAGAAAACTATAAAGCTTTACAAAACAAGGGTACACGGTATGTATAACCCCTAGATGGAATGTTCCCTTAGGATTTTAACATGGATTGTACCTCTACCAATCCTGGTCATGTAACACCCATACAAACGACATGCTCTCTTTGAGACATGATGTGTACTTGAATGATCTCTCCTCCCAAAGTACTCCAACATTTCTTGAACTACATGGTTCTCTTAGAACAAAATTACATGTCGTGTATATTCCATACACGATGTGTACTAGAAGGATTTCACCGACCCAGGTCATTATTCACACAACTAGATACACGGATCACAAAAACAAGGTTTGTATTCTAGATACACAACATGTTTAGGAATATATTTCCAACCCATGTCTTTGCCCACATTGTTCGTCAGACGGTAAACGGATACACGACGTTTAGAGTAAGTACATGACATGTACATAAGAAAAACATTTTCTTCCCAGACAGATGGATATTGGGTGTGTATTCCTCATTACACGCCGTTTATTTTGGGTTTTTTAGATAGTAAGCCTCATAAACTACTCTAGAAACTTATAAAAATACTAAAACAAGAATTAAAGTTCCAAATTCGGATCCATGGGGGGCCATAATTCCTGTGAATCAATGCTTGGAATCTTATTATTTTATATAACAATGTATAACAATGAAATCAATCACATGATGCACTAAATTCGAATCCATGAGGGCCCATAATACCTCAGGGACCAAAGTTTAGCACCCATTCAAATGAAACAATAACTTTCTCAATACCCTATCAAAATAGTAGGTATTCTATCATGGCATCTATCACCACAACAAGAATATATACCACAAAATTTATCACATCAACATGTGATCAGTAATGCATCATAAATGGAATGAAAAAATTCATCACATGTGATATCTAGCATCTGACTATATGATGCATGCGATGTAATACACTAATCTCATCGAGTTTCAACAAAACATGACCTATGTGATATAAATCATAACAACACAAATCATGTGAATCGTTCAATAGTGAAATCAAATCAATTTTAATAATTGAAAAAAATTGTAATAATCGAGGTAAATTGACTTTTCCCTATAAATGGGTTAGCCACTCCTTGGAAAAAATATTAACAACTACCCATTCCTTAATATCCCTATCCACAAGCTCTAAATATTAAGACAAAATTGAAAAGAACCCCGTTTGATAACACTTTGTAACATACTGGTTCTGGGTGCCTCCAAAAGGGTCCCTATATCGAGTTGGTCACATTTCCTCAAGTGAATTTCCTTGAAAACCAGTGGCTATCAACTAGAAGCGGGGGCCTTGGGTGTGATAGTTGAAAAATTAGGCCGTCATTGGATGATTATGTACAATATAAAAAAAATAATTAGTAGCAGAAACAATAATACAATACTACTAGTAAACATCGGAAGACTGAAAGTAAATAAACAATTGAAGCACATATATATAAATGACGCATGTTAAACATGTCTAGGAAAATAACAAAAAAAGTCACAATGATGGAAACACATTAATAAACCAAATGAAGAAAGAAAACAAGTAAAACCCAACAACATCGCAAGCCTCATATTGGTCCAATGTTCTCTAGCTCCAAAAAAATCAAGTACCTGATGAAAAATGGTTCTTTCCCTTATCTATACCTGCAACCATATAATCTGTTTGTGTCCAAAATCCTGAACCAAATAGGGTGTGAGATGAATCCTAGTAGGTAACCACCATAACATATGTGTCTAATAGCTAGTGAGTATATATAGTAGGTAATAATGTAAATACAGAAAAGAAACTAAGAGTACACAAAAGTAACAAATCCTACAGCTTCCATTTACATTCAATAGCATTTAATGTTCAACATTTAATCAAGTATCACAAATAGGTATCTTTTAAGACTAACTAATAGGACTAAATCCAATATTGTGATTTTTCTTGGTAAACACATCACAAACATTCTATATATACATTAACCCTCTGGGTATCTCACACAGTTTAACCCCTCTTCCCATGAAATGCAATAAAGACAAAGAAACTATGAGGAAAAACTCACCATCAATTCCCCCTATGGTCTTCCCACAATAACTACAAACTCTCTATGGAAACACTCAATGTCAATTCCCCCGATCGTCTTGTAACATAAACTATAGACACTCTGAGGGAGAAATCACCGTCAATCCCCCATGTGGTCTCGTAGAGTGAAATATAACATACACTCCGAGGAAGAACTCAACGTCAATTACCCATGTGTTCTAACTACACCAAGTTCTAATAGCCCTGTGTAATTCAAATGTGCATATATAATACAAAATTCCCAAAGTAGTCTCAAATAATGTAAGGACCCGACCCCAGTTTCCCAGAGTCTGTGCCTTATTACATCACATTTTCATGATTACAAGAATGTCTAATCCCAAAGTAATGAACTGTTTAGTAGGTTTGGAAACAATATACATATATAATTTCATCATTACATCCTAAAATGAAAAACAACACTAAATTATTCAATTTGAAACATCCAAGACTCCTATATTATGCCTGCAAGTCACTCGTAACATATTTCTTCATATCCCAGGAAAATGAATCATATGAAAGTGGTGAGTTCAAACACTCAGTAAGAGTAAGAAATATAATATAAGATAACATAAATGTAAACATTAGGCCTGGTTAATAATTTATAACACATACCTTTATAAATAATAAACTTGAACACATTATAGCAGCAATATGAGGTGTGTAAATAATTCCACAAGAAAACATATTAATGGGTATAATACTAATCGAATAACCACATGAACATTAAATTACTAGATTCATAATGAGGGAAGTGAATATGTCAAAAATTCTGAAACATATTTTCAAGGCCTCATCCAAGATGTCTAAAAACTATTAAGGCCTCATCCAAAACCATATCTCAAATTGGGAAAAGGCCTCAGCCAAGTCCACTTCTATTTGTCTCATCAGACCTACCGATGCATCCAGGGGATATAGTGGCCCCACCCATGAAATAATAAGTATAGTTAATTCCTCATAGGAGTAGGGATAAAAATAAATTTCATATACAATATATTGAATCTAACATATGAAATGAAAATAACTTTCCCCTACCATTAAGCTTAAACACAAACCATTCGGGGTAAATTGGTGAATGGATTTAGGATAACACACCCACAATAAAATTAGTAATAAACCATCCAATTAAATAATATATATTATTTAATAAAATATTAATCCCAATAATATATAATAATCAATAAGTGTGTTGAAATAGAAGAAAATACTCTTATAAAATCATTGAGAAATTCTTGAGATAAATACTCTTCTATTTTGAAAAGAGGATTTGTTTTGGAAAAGTAATTGTATAAAACCAAAAGTGAAGTAATATTTTATTTTCAAAATAATATGATTGATTTTATGAAGATAATTGTTTCCAAAAAATAGATTATAGTGTTTCCTTAATGATAGGAAATAATTTTAGAAATTCGCTTGAATCAGGCTTGTATTTCAGAAATTATTTTGAATGTTCCTTATAAAATGTGAAAATCCCCATAATATAAGGATGGATTCTTATTATTAAACATATATATACCACTCAAACATAAATTATGATGAGTAAAATATAATACTTAATAATTCCATTGAGGTAATTAGACTATAAATTTAACCCAAATGAAAATAAAGGTTTGGGTGGAAAACCATTACCATAAGTCTGAGTGTCTTCTGCTCTTGAACATAAGGTCCTAAAATATGCAATTAGAATTTTTAATAAATTATATCAGATCCTATTCAAAATTTATTTAGTTTATCATAATTCTGTTTAGTTTATTTATTTCTTTATGGATAAGTTATTATATTTAATTTGGTCGTTCTAGAGTATTTGTTTTCTTGATTTTCATAATCGGTTCACATGTTTTAAAGTAATAGTGTTCATGTGGAATGGATGTAAATCTCTAGAATTAAAATAAAATATTATTTATGAACATACATAAGTTTTAATTGTCATTTATTTCATTTGGCTACATGTAAAGAGGATGAATCATTAGATTAAATATTAATTACATTCACTTTGATTATTTTAGTGGTATTTTGATTATTAAGAACTAGTTTGGTGATATGATTTAATAATACGAACTTATACTGTTTCCTGAATATTAAATAGATTATAGTCTGGTTCATCCATCAAAATGGTTTCATGATCAGTAATGAAGGAGAAATCGAAGAACAATACTTATTCTTCCACAAGTGTCAAAAATTGGAACCTCATGGACGTTGATTTCGTTTGTAAAATTAAACGAAGATAGTAAGAATAATGATGAGGTTTCTTCCATTCACATGATATAATTATATTATATAGATGATAACAGAGTTATGATGGTCATTTGTATATATGAGGTGGGGATAGGATAACAAAAGAGGATAAATTAAAATGAAACTAAATAAAAAAGAAGGGTGATTTTCCTCTTGAAATAACCTCCTCGGGAACATCCTTATGGGAATGGTTTTGGTCTTCTAAAAATACCAAGAGATTATTGGATGTTGGGAGTGACTAGGGAAGGTTATTTGAACAGAAAGTTTTGGATCTTCCAGGCTTAGAAAAGTGAATAGAAGTGGGAGTAATGGGGGGTTTTATATTCAAGGGTAGGAGTAAATTTTGAATATTTTACTCATTATATTATTATTTCCCTCAAGAAAACCAATATTATTGTTTTAAGTGACCCATAATAGTTATAATATCAAGATATTTTTAACCATGTGGCCTTTTATTACTCATGATGTCATAGATAGTTCATTTAACAGATAATTTTTAAATACAATATTTTACCTTATTTCACTCTTCATAAAAAATTCAAGAATTTCATAAAAATCCCAAAAATTCACCCTCACCATTTTTCAATGTGTATAATTCAAAAATTATTTCAATTTTTCAAAAATAATTTCTAAAATATTTTTAATTTAATTTTTAAATAAAATTCTAGTTAATTCGAAAAATAAAAATGATAATGGTATAAATAGTTTTATATCACATTGAAAAATTAATCATCATATCATTATCTTATTATGCTAAGGAAATAAATAATATAATTATTTACTATTCCAAAGGGTCATATTACTATTAATGTTACTATTCATAAGGGTATGTTACTATTCACAAGAAATCGTTTTTGATCTATTAGAGTCTAATTGACTTACTAATCACAACTCTAGATTACCATTTTTAAAAATTCAAAACATAGTATAAGAAAAGTTTTGTTTAACAGATATATTATAAAATGTGTTATTTTGTAGGGACTTACTGTTTAATGCATTCAATATTTATTTCCAAAACCACGGGGTGTTACACTCTCCCCTCACAAAAAATTTTCCTCGAAATTCAAAAAATGCTACCTCACAAAAGGATTTGGGTATGTCTTAAAAATAAGCCCCTTAGGCTTCAATATAGCCTCTTCAATTTTATGATTTATCCAAAGTACCTTTACCAGATGAGTCATCCAATTTTTCAACACTTGTTCTTTATTGTCAATAATCTGGATAGGCTCTTCACAGTACGATAGGTCAGGTTCCAATTCAATACCTTCAAAAGTGAGGACACGTGTTGGGTCTAGAATGTACATTCTCAGCAATGAGAAATGGAAAACATTGTGTACTTTGGATAGGCAAGGCATCATATCCAAATGATATTCAACAACTCTAATTATCTCTAATATTTCAAAAGTCCTAATCTACCAAGGGACCAGTTTCCCATTATTTCCCAATCTTATAACGCCCTTCCATGGAGATACTTTCACGAAAACATGATCTACCACATGAAATTATAGATCCTTTCATTGATTAGCTGAATAGAACTTTTGTATGCTGACTGTGGTACCAACTTCTTTGATGCTGAGATGAATCCATTGTACACCAAGTACAATATTCAATTAAACCATATTTCTCTCTATCACACATAGAAAAAAAGATGGATTGATAAATTCAATAATATTCCCTCAAAAATTATTCAGAATATAGTGGGTCAGAACATGAAGAGTTGACCATTCAAACTCCTTAACACCCTCTAGGCATATCAGATGATGTAAAAAAAATCCACCCAAGTGACATCATATTCCATGGTATATAGAACAGTGTCAGTCCCACCAATTGAAATTTAGCTACCGTCACTGCAAAAATCTTTCTATGATAAGAAGGTGAAAAAAATAATTGCATAATTTCATATAAATGAGATGTAATCCCTTGAGAGAACTAGCTTCAGGACATTCCCAATCATGAGAAGAATTATTAGAATATTTTACTCGAGTTCAACAAGAAGGTTTTCCTCCTATCCTTTTTTAGGGTGACATAGTACTGGCCCTTAAAATTCTAATGATACATGGAAAATTCCAACAAAGTTGGATCCCATGTGTAAAAGACCTTATATCATTCACAAGTTCTATTCCAATGGTGTGTACTCTTTGGTTAACATGGATGAAGAGAACATTACTCTTCCAACTAATGCAAAGTCTCTCAAATATTATTTCATGTAGGGAATCCATACACACTATTTGCCTAATGTTAAGCTTCATAAAAACTATCTTCCTCATTGTATGATGTTAAATTTCAAATCCAAATCCCAGAATCATGACATTAAACTATGCGCCAAGTCCAAAATATATGACCTCAAACTAAGATCTTAGGGTTATTTCATGATAAGATTAATTTTTTTGAAAATTTTCAATATCCCTAACCTTAAAATAGGAATCCTTGTCCAACCATCATGAATTTAAACTAGTTGATGGTTTATTTGGGACATATTATGCGACAGTAGGCCTTATAGGCCCTATTTCACACCAGGTTTGTTACTCTACCAACCTATGTGCATTACTCTAAATAAATCCCCCCTCTATTTGGTCCAAACTCCATGACCTTAAACCAAGAGTTAACATCCCAAAATCTCAACCTTAAATAGTATGGGAGTCTTATACGGAATATATAGTGTGGTACTGGGCATTATTGTCCTTCATTCATGTCGGGATTGTCACTCAATCATGCTAAAGATAACAATGTGAGAAGACCCCTCTCATCGCATGGAACATGATGTTAATATAACGACCCATACTTTACATACATTGTTAATACTTCAAAATTGAATTACACTTATTACAACATATGAAAAAACCACAAAGGACCGTATAGGTATAGTGTCTTTAGAAACTGGGAAACATAAACAACTGGTTCATAAATCTTCTACAGTGTCTCCCATTTATTTCATCATATCTAGGGTCCCTTTTAGCATATTCTACTTAATATCCATCTTCCTGACCTGGGGAAAAGAAAACATAAAAGGGTGAGCTCAAATGCTCAACAAGGGAAAATAATGGAAATAAAAATCATATCATATCTTTTTGAAAATCATAACCTGCAAAAGAGATCATAATATCTTAACATGGAACAAATCATAGAAGTGAAAATGAGATCCCCATAATCATAACAAGAAACTTGAAACTTTGTGGCATGCACACATAATCATGGAAAATCATTTCTTGTTAGTCATGACTCATTGCCAAGACTATCTTAGTGGACAATGTCCCTTTCTGAACCGAGTCACCCTCGTTCCAGTCCTGTTTCACGGAACCGGTATAACCTACCATTCCAGCCATGTCTATCTCATGAGATATAAAATCTTTACCCAATGCATTGGAGGGAGATATAGGTCCCACCCATCTTATAATGAATCATTTCTTATGTGTTCCACATAATCATAAACCATACATCATAGCGTAACCCATGTAATAAAAATGGGATTCTTAAACAACATGACACCATAAAACAATTCATATAAGATAAAGGAATTCATAAAAATATTTACATCACAACATAATCAAATCCATGTAATAATAGGGATAAAAACAGAACCCTTTTATTATCTTAGATGGAAAATAATTTCGATAAAATACTTGAACTTCATTCTTGAGGAATATATCCTTTCTACTTCAAAAACACTTTTCCTTTCTTAACATGTCATACAATTTTAAACTAAAAGAAGTTGATTAAAAATAAACTTTAATACTTGTAAAGGAATCTTCTTGGAAATAATGTTTTAGAAATCCATTCATGCAGTATAAGTTAAAAAAAACATTCTTCGTACTTTTGTCGGAAAAGTCAAAAAGTACCTCGTACGAAAAAACGACAAAAGATTCCTTTCATATTCTTTACTAAAAACTCACCGAAGGGTAAAATTGGATTTAAACTTATGTAAGTGGATGGAAACAATATTACATATTGAGGTAACATGGATGTGGATGATAAAATACACCCCAGTAAATACTTACGAATAAACAATCTCGGATAAAAATGA
This sequence comes from Viscum album, assembly GCA_963277665.1. NCBI lineage: Eukaryota > Viridiplantae > Streptophyta > Magnoliopsida > Santalales > Viscaceae > Viscum > Viscum album. The sequence goes on from OY728159.1 coordinate 655,545,514, forward strand.
GATTGTGATATTTCACTTACCTTAGGTCCGATTTGCTTTGTACGTGTCCGAAGCTCCTGTATAATGGTTTAAATAATGTTATTGACTTATTCCAGAATCATACATATTGATATGATATCATATATGGTCATATTCTTAGCTTCTTGTTAGTAATATTTCATTGTTACTTGTTACTCGGGTCTTTATTGCCTTTTGTTCTTATGCGTGTTTTGCCGAATAAATTCTTATTCTTCTTTTAAGGTTATAGATACCTTATATCCAGAATGGTATTAGTGTAACATATATCATATTTATTCATTCAATTCATTTATATAATTACTATGTAATGATGATCATGTAGAACGAGTCGCATCACATCGTGGAGACGGTATTCCGTACGTACGCACGAGTGATGATATCGTTCCTATGATCATGGAATTGTATTGGAGTATATGTATATTATTTCAGTATCAATATTACTTTATAATAATCATAAATAGTTACTCATTACACCATTATACCCATCCTTGTAAGGTGATGGTGGAAAATAGATTACACCACGGCGTGGAGACGGTATTCCGTACGTACGCACGCGCGGTGATTTCATTTTTCCGTAGGATGGATAGAAGGTGAATTAGGGATGTTTCATATTTATAATAACATATCAGTATGTAATTAATACTGATGTTATTACTTTATCATGAAACAACTAAAGAAGAAGAAGTTGAAGAAGAATGAAATTGAAAAGATCGGTAATGGATATTACCTCTTCTTTGGAACGCTTCTTTGAATCCTCCACCTAGGGAACTAAGATTGGTCTTTTAAGAAGACCAGGACCTCTAGTATTATTCTAGGGAAGTGGAGAGGAGAAAATGGCAGGGGTTGGCCGAGATTTAGTGCTCAAATTGGTGTGAGGAGGAGGGGGAGGAGGTGCCCTTTTATAAGGGAGGAGAGGGGCACCTTAGGAATATATCTCAAAATATTATTTTATATTAAAGTCAAAATCAGTTTATAATGGTTCCAAAGGGTCTTATTTCGAAGCTAAAGTGGGGATGGGTCGAAATCCTATCAACCAATAGGATTTATACAAGTTTAGGTTATTATTTTAACCTTATCAATTAGATTTAACTCTAAGTTAAATAATTTAACTTTTACCGTGTCTTTTTGTTTTCTTACACTATATGGTTAATACACTTACTATAACATGCCAAACGAACCCCAAATTGTTTATTATTAATATATATATCTTTATCTAAGTCATTTGGCTGAACCGTAGATTTTTAGGAATAAAATCACAATTAGTAATATAATATTTTATTTAAAAACTATTTTGTGTCAATTTTGACACTATTTGATATATGATTTTTGTGAAAGTCATAACATAATTATATGTTCGATCCAAATTGATTAAATCAACACTAATATATCATAGTAACCTATAAAGTTAGTGTAATTCATAAAAAGTCTCAAATTACATTTATTTTGGTGTTTATAACATCAATTATGTCAATATTTCATTAATAAGATAATTACTGCTTCATCATTGTGTCATAAATAAATAAATTATTTAATGTCTAAAAATTATAAATAAAATATCATTATGTATGAAATCTTTTTAGATTTTTATTTAATATTTATATTCGAATTTATCTTATGTATAACCCCATATTAAAAATGTTTTAGTTATTAAACTTTGATTTTAACTATTTTAACTATTCATTAAATAAAATAATATTAAATGTCATAATCTAATCCACGTGGACCTAAATGGTCATATTATATTCATAAGGTTGTTTTTGGTCGAACTACACTTATCCAATAGAATTAGGACATGTGTTAGGGTAATAGTAATGTCATATTTACCCTTAGTTACCCTATTTACTATTAACCGTGGTAAAAAAAAAGTAAAAAGTTACTATTCACCAAAAATTATTTTCATCTCATTGAACCACATTTTAGTCCTTGATATTAACCGTGTCTCTCGGATTTTCGAAATTCCATTCACAAAAGCGGTAAAATTAAGTTTTATGCAAAATTCAGTTTTTAACCTACCACTTAGTGGTTTCACTATTCATCAAAAATTAAAAGTTTTCAGAAAAATACCAAAATTTCACCCTAGGCTAATTTCGGTATTCCGAATCCAAAAATGAAGTCCATTTTGAAGGATAAAATTTATAAAATTTCAAAAAGTGGTTATTACTATTCATAACGGCTAGTTTTAATAATATTTTAATAGCATATCGTTGTTTAGTGAAACTCAGTATTGCGTACGACGCAAGCTATCGAGGAAGGTCGCGGTTGCGTGTAAAGTAATCCAAGCTAGTATGTAGTGAAAGATTCATTTGATGATATACATAAAAACAAAATATTACTCATAAAAATCTCGGGTGTTACATTCTACCCCCCTTAAAAAGAATTTCTCCCTCGAAATTCGTAACTTTGTAACAAACAGATGAGGATACTTCTCCCTCATCATATCCTCAAGCTCCCACGTAGCTTCTTATAATTCGTGGTTCCTCCATAAAACTTTCACCAATCGAGTGGTCTTGTTTCGTAGGACTTTTTCGCTACGATCCAGAATCTCTATCGGTTGGTCTTCATAAGAAAGATCTTGCTCCAGCGGTACAACTTCTGAGCTGAGTACATGTGAAGGATCAGGTATGTACTTTATCAGGAGAGATACATGGAACACATCGTGAACTTGAGAGAGATTCGGTGTAAGCGCCAATCGGTAAGCTACCTTTCCAACACGATCCAGTATTTCGAAAGGACCGATATATCTAGGGCTCAACTTCCCTATCTTTCCAAATCTCATAACCCTCTTCTAGGGAGATATTCGTAAGAACACTTTATCACCCACTTCAAACTCTAGGTCTTTTCTTCGGTTGTCGGCATAACTTTTCTGTCGACTCTGAGCTGCTCTTATGTGTTGTTGAATAGATCTGACCTTTTCTGCCATTTCATCTACGAGATCAGGTCTTAATAGCTTTCTTTCCCCAACTTCATCCCAGCAAGTTGGAGTCCTGCATTTCTTTCCATAGAGAGCTTCATAAGGAGCCATCTGAATACTGGAGTGAAAGCTATTATTATAAGAAAATTCCACCAAGGGTAGGTGTTGATCCTAACCTCCTTTGAAATCCATAGAGCAAGCTCTCAACATATCTTCTCGGGTTTGAATTGTTCTCTCAGACTGACCGTCTGTCTGAGGATGATAAGCAGTGCTGAAACTCAACTCTGTATCCAGAGTATGATGAAGACTTCGCCAGAACTTCGAGGTAAATCTCGGATTTCGATCAGATATAATAGAAAGTGGTACTCCATGCAATCTTACCACTTCCTTTACATATATCCTGGCAAGCTGATCCAGAGAGAAATCCTCTCTAATAGCAATGAAGTGTGCAGACTTTGTAAGATGATCAACTATGACCCAAATAGCATTATTGCCTTTGGATGTTTTAGGAAGTCCTGTGACAATGTCCATAGTGATGTTTTCCCATTTCCATTCGGGTATGGGTAATGGTTGTAACATCCCCTTAGACTTCTGTCTCTCAGCTTTAACTTGTTGACAAACCAAGCATCGAGAGACATATTCAGCAACATCTCTTTTCATGCCATCCCACCAGAAGTACACTTTCAGGTCCCTATACATCTTCGTGCTTCCAGGATGAATAGAGAATGAAGAACTATGAGCCTCATCCAGCAGATCCTTCTTTAATTCTGGGATGGGTGAAACACAAAACCGATTTCTGAACTTTATTATCCCATCACAATCAAGGTTGAATTCAGGAACATTTCTCACCTTCTTTTGTAACTCGACATCTTCTTTCTGTGCCTCTTTAATCTTCGCATGTATAGATGGTTGAACATTCATTTGAGAAAGATAAGATTTTTCCCCTTCCATTATAATTCCAAGATCCATCCTTTGTAAATCCATAAATATTGGATCTTTTGTGATCCTCATCATGGATAAACTAGCATGGTCTTGTCGACTTAATGCATCTGCCACCTTGTTTGCTTTCCCAGGGTGGTAATGGATTGAGCAGTCATAATCCTTAATCAGCTCCAACAATCTTCTTTGACGCATATTCAGCTCCTTTTGTGTGAAAATATACTTTAAACTTTTATGATCAGTATAAATATCACACCTTTCACCATAAAGGTAATGCCTCCAAATCTTTAATGCAAAGATTACCGCAGCCAACTCCAAATCATGTGTTGGGTAATTTTGCTCATTGATTTTCAACTGTCGTGAGGCATAAGCTATCACCATATCATTTTGCATAAGAACACACCCCAATCCCTTCTTGGATGCATCACTGTAGATCACAAACCTTTCTCCACTACAAGGCAGTGTGAGCACAGGTGCACTGGATAACCTTATTTTCAACTCCTTGAAATTCTCTTCACATTCCTCTGTCCAAACAAACTTAACTCCTTTCCGAGTCAACTTGGTGAGTTGATTAGATAATCGTGAAACATCCTTTACAAAACGTCGATAATATCCAGCCAAACCTAGAAAACTTCGGATCTCAGTTGCTGTTGTTGGTCTCGACCATCTTTCGATAACCTCTGTTGCTGGATCCACAGATATCCCCTCTTTTGAGATTATGTGACCCAAAAATGCAACTTTTTGAAGCCAAAATTCACACTTGGTAAATTTGGCATAAAGCTTCTCCTTTCTTAGGGTCTTCAATATAATTCTCAAGTGATCTTCATGCTCTTCCTTTCTCTTTGAATAGACAAGAATATCGTCTATAAAGACTACCACAAATTGATCAAGATAGTCTCTAAAGACTCTATTCATTAGATCCATGAAGATAGAAGGGGCATTAGTAAGACCAAATGGCATCACTATAAATTCATAGTGTCCATACCTTGTACGGAAATCTGTCTTTGGTATATCCTCCCTTTTGACCCTTAATTGATGATACCCTGAACGAAGATCAATCTTGGAAATGTATTGAGCTCAGCGTAGTTGGTCAAATAAGTCATCAATGCGTGGGAGAGGATATTTGTTCTTGATAGTGATCTTGTTAAGTTCTTGATAATCAATGTAGAGTCTCATTGATCCATCTTTCTTCTTAACAAATAGAACAGGTGCTCCCCAAGGTGACGCACTAGGGCGTTTGAATCCCTTATCAAGATTCTCTTGGAGTTGCTTCTTCAACTCCTGAAACTCAATTGGGGCCATTCTATAAGGTGTCTTTGAAATAGGCAAAGCACCTGGTACAAGTTCTATTGAAAACTCAACTTCACGATTTGGTGGAAGACCCGGTAATTCCTCCGGAAAGACATCATCAAACTCCCGTACTATGGGCATATTCTTAATTGTGAGTTTCTCACCAACCATTTGAGATAAATAACCTTTATTTAGTGGAATCAAGACCCATAAGATGGAAGAAATTTCCACTGGAAGGTTATATTCATCCTTGCATCGATAGACGATTGTAGATTGATCTGGAATATGAAATGTGACTTCCCTTCTTTGGCAATTGATATGAGCTCCGTATAAAGAAAGCCAATCCATGCCAATAATTACATCAAATTCCACTATAGGAAGGATCACAAGATTTGCAGGAAGCACTTTCCCACAAACTTCGATCGGAGAAGAATTATAAACTTTTGATGCGATTGATGTGCCATTAGGTGTTGTCACAGCTAACTCAACATCTAATTGTTGAGGTAATACGGTGATACCCTTAGAAAAGTCTTCAGAAATAAAAGAGTGGGTGGATCCAGAATCAAATAAAACATTTGATACTTTAGAGTGGATGGTAAGTGTACCTTTCACCACATCGTTATCGTACTCTACATCGCTGATAGAAATTGCATGTGACTTTCCTTTGTTTGTAGCCTTAAGAGTTTTTTGACGTCGACCATCATCATCAACCCTTGGATTTGGGCATTGATTGGCATAATGCCCTATCTCCTTGCACTTGAAACATTGAAGTGTAGTAGGTTCATTCTGTGTATCCCTTCCTTTGTTTGCATCATTAGACATCTTCTTCCCATTATCGCGACATTCAAATGCCCGATGACCTTCCTTTCCACATTTGAAACATTTACTTGTCCCTTTAAGACAACTCCCTCCATGTTTCTTTCCACACTTTGAGCATAAGGGAAATCTCATCTTCTTTTCAATGTGCTCTTTAGATTTTCCTTTGAATTCCATTTTCCTCTTCTTATCAAACCCATATGACTGATGGGTTACTCCAATCTCCATCTCGACTTTGAGAGCACATCGAACGATTTCCTCGTAGCTATTGAAGTCCCTTATGGATAACGCCCTTCGAAGACTTGGTTTTAAGCCACTAAAGAATCGATCGATCTTACTCTCAGGTTGGATAATAATACCAGAAGCGTACCTTGCAAGTCTTGTAAAATTTGCTTCATAGGTACCAACAGATTCATCATCCCTTTGCTTCAGTTCAAGAAACTCTTTCTCCATCTTTGTTCGGAGAATACGAGGGAAGTACTTATTAAAAAATAAGTTCTTGAACTCGTCCCATTACATAGACTCAATTTCATCCCTTTGTCTCGTATTCTTAATAAGATTCCACCATTGATCAGCATCTCCTTCCAAATGATACACTGCTAGGATGACTTTATCATGTTCAAAACATTGAAGAACTGAAAATATATTTTCAGTAGTACTAATCCATTGTTCAGCAACTAATGGATCAGTAGACCCACTGAAAGAAGGTGGACGCTGCCTCATGAAGGATTCAACAGAATGTTGCTCCTTCCTTTGCTCTTTTGGAAGTCCTGCATGATTCATAGCATGAGAAAGTTGTGTGATCATGGCTACAAGATTTTGCATTCCAGCTCCCATATCGTTTGGTTGCTCAGGGGGACAATCATTGCATTGCCCATCGCATTCCGTATTAACACGGTTCCTTCGGGTTCCAGCCATTGACTAAAACCAAAAAGAATAGTGTGAGCAACACTAATTATAATAGGAAAACCACATAATTCAAGAATAAATTTTTCACGCTTAAGGTCTTATCCTAGGTTATTCATGGCCATTTCTAAAACACTAAGATTGTGTTCTATGCTTAGACTTATCCTTAGGGTTCTTACTAAGGCTTTCACATCCTATTTTCCAAAGGTTGACTATACATTTCCTCTAATACCAACTATAATGACCCATACTTTACATACATTGTTAATACTTCAAAATTGAAGTACACTTATTACAACATATGACAAAACCACAAAGGACCGTATAGGTATAATGTCTTTAGAAACTGGGAAACATAAACAACTGGTTCATAAATCTTCTACAGTGTCTCCCAATTATTTCATCATATCTAGGGTCCCTTTTAGCATATTCTACTTAATATCCATCTTCCTGACCTGGGGAAAAGAAAACATAAAAGGGTGAGCTCAAATGCTCAGCAAGGGAAAATAATGGAAATAAAAATCATATCATATCTTTTTGAAAATCATAACCTACAAAAGAGATCATAATATCTTAACATGGAACAAATCATAGAAGTGGAAATGAGATCCCCATAATCATAACATGAAACATGAAACTTTGTGGCATGCACACATAATCATGGAAAATCATTTCTTGTTAGTCATGACTCATTGCCAAGACTATCTTAGTGGACAATGTCCCTTTCTGAACCGAGTCACCCTCGTTCTAGTCCTGTTTCACTAAACCGGTATAACCTACCGTTCCAGCCATGTCTATCTCATGAGATATAAAATCTTTACTCAATGCATTGGAGGGAGATATAGGTCCCACCCATCTTATAATGAATCATTTCTTATGTGTTCCACATAATCATAAACCATACATCATAGCGTAACCCATGTAATAAAAATGGGATTCTTAAACAACATGACACCATAAACCAATTCATATAAGATAAAGGAATTCATAAAAATATTTCCATCACAACATAATCAAATCCATGTAATAATAGGGATAAAAACAGAACCCTTTTATTATCTTAGATGGAAAATAATTTCGATAAAATACTTGAACTTCATTCTTGAGGAAAAATATCCTTTCTACTTCAAAAACACTTTTCCTTTCTTAACATGTCATACAATTTTAAACTAAAAGAAGTTGATTAAAAATAAACTTGAATACTTGAAAAGGAATCTTCTTGGAAATAATGTTTTAGAAATCCATTCATGCTGTATAAGTTAAAAAAAACATTCTTCGTACTTTTGTCGGAAAAGTCAAAAAGTACCTCGTATGAAAAAACGACAAAAGATTCCTTTCATATTCTTTACTAAAAACTCACCAAAGGGTAAAATTGGATTTATAATTATGTAAGTGGATGGAAAAAATATTACATATTGAGGTAACATGGATGTGGATGATAAAATACACCCCAGTAAATACTTACGAATAAACAATCTCGGATAAAAATGAGATTGTGATATTTCCCTTACCTTAGGTCCGATTTGCTTTGTACGTGTCCGAAGCTCCTGTATAATGGTTTAAATAATGTTATTGACTTATTCCAGAATCATACATATTGATATGATATCATATATGGTCATATTCTTAGCTTCTTGTTAGTAATATTTCATTGTTACTTGTTACTCGGGTCTTTATTGCCTTTTGTTCTTATGCGTGTTTTGCCGAATAAATTCTTATCCTTATTTTAAGGTTATAGATACCTTATATCCAGAATGGTATTAGTGTAACATATATCATATTTATTCATTCAATTCATTTATATAATTACTATGTAATGATGATCATGTAGAACGAGTCGCACCACATCGTGGAGACAGTATTCCGTACGTACGCACGAGTGATGATATCGTTCCAATGATCATGGAATTGTATTGGAGTATATGTATATTATTTCAGTATCAATATTACTTTATAATAATCATAAATAGTTACTCATTACACCATTATACCCATCCTTGTAAGGTGATGGTGGAAAATAGATTACCCCACGGCGTGGAGACGGTATTCCGTACGTACGCACGCGCGGTGATTTCATTTTTCCGTAGGATGGATAGAAGGTGAATTAGGGTTGTTTCATATTTATAATAACATATCAGTATTTAAGTAATACTTATGTTATTACTTTATCATGAAACAACTAAATAAGAAGAAGTTGAAGAAGAAATAAATTGAAAAGATCGGTAATGGATATTACCTCTTCTTTGGAACGCTTATTTGAATCCTCCACTTAGGGAACTAAGATTGGTCTTTTAAGAAGAACAGGACCTCTAGGATTATTCTAGGGAAGTGGAGAGGAGAAAATGGCAGGGTTTGGCCGAGCTTGAGTGCTCAAATTTGTGTGAGGAGGAGGGGGAGGAGGTGCCCTTTTATAAGGGAGGAGAGGGGCACCTTAGGATTATCTCAAAATATTATTTTATATTAAAGTCAAAAACGGTTTATAATGGTTCCAAAGGGTCTTATTTTGAAGCTAAAGTGGGGATGGGTCGAAATCCTATCAACCAATATGATTTAGACAAGTTTAGGTTATTATTTTAACCTTATCAATTAGATTTAACTCTAAGTTAAATAATTTAACTTTTACCGTGTCTTTTTGTTTTCTTACACTATATGGTTAATACACTTACTATAACATGCCAAACGAACCCCAAATTGTTTATTATTAATATATATATCCTTATCTAAGTCATTTGGCCGAACCTTAGATTTTTAGGAATAAAATAACAATTAGTAATATAATATTTGATTTAAAAACTATTTTGTGTCAATTTTGACACTATTTGATATATGATTTTTGTGAAAGTCATAACAGAATTATATGTTCTAACAAAATTGATTAAATCAACACTAATATATCATAGTACCCTATAAAATTAGTGGAATTCATAAAAAGTCTCAAATTACATTTATTTTGGTGTTTATAACATCAATTATGTCAATATTTCATTAATAAGATAATTACTGCATCATCATTGTGTCATAAATAAATTAAATTATTTAATGTCTAAAATTTTTAAATAAAATATCATTATGTATGAAATCTTTTTAGCTTTCTATTGAATATTTATAGTCGAATTTATCTTATGTATAACCCTATATTAAAAATGTTTTAGTTATTAAACTTTGATTTTAAATATTTTAACTATTCATTAAATAAAATAATATTAAATGTCATAATCTAATCCAAGTGGACCTAAATGGTCATATTATATTCATAAGGTTGTTTTTGGTCGAACTACACTTATCCAATAGAATTAGGACATGTGTTAGGGTAATAGTAATATCATATTTACCCTTAGTTACCCTATTTACTATTAACCGTGGTTAAAAAAAAGTAAAAAGTTACTATTCACCAAAAATTATTTTCATTTCATTGAACCACATTTTAGTCCTTGATATTAACCGTGTCTCTCGAATTTTAGAAATTCCATTCACAGAAGCGGTAAAATTAAGTTTTATGCAAAATTCAATTTTTAACCTACCACTTAGTGGTTTCACTATTTATCAAAAATTAAAAGTTTTCAGAAAAATACCAAAATTTCACCCTAGGCTAATTTCGGTATTCTGAATCCAAAAATGAAGTCCATTTTGAAAGATAAAATTTATAAAATTTCAAAAAGTGGTTATTACTATTCATAACAGCAAGTTTTAATAATATTTTAATAGCATATCGTTGTTCAATGAAACTCAGTATTGCGTACGACACAAGCTATCGAGGAAGGTCGCGGTTGCGTGTTATGTAAGCCAAGCTAGTATGTAGTGAAATATTCCTTTGATGATATACATAAAACAAAATATTACTCATAAAAATCTCGGGTGTTACAGTTAATCTGTGATTACAGCCCATCTTGAGACTGGATGACTCTTAATAATAAATTATGTTTACCCCCACTTCAAATATGGATTCCTCATATGATATTTAAGGGATGGATAAAAAATATTACCCCATACCCCCAACATGGGATGTCCCATGATAACCATGGGATTTCTCAGATTCCCCCATCAGAAAGGATAACCCTACCATCCCAATTCTCTTTCCAAGGTATGTTTTAGAACTATATATGGATTAATTCCCATCATAATGGGATACATGGAAACACCCGAACTTCTCATCTCCTGACCCACCTAAAATTCATAAACCCTTTGGCCTTCTGGCCTAATTTCTTTAGTACATCCAGCAACAATTTATTCTGAATTCTTGAGTACAATAATTGTGTCCTTAAACTATATATAGATTCTCTTTAGAGTATGTGGTGCAGTTTTGAACAACCTTGGTCCTCATTCAGATAAGGTTTTCACTCTACCACACTGTATATATCTACTCAAAGAGCCCCATGGTCCAAGCACTAGGACCTTAAACATGGAGTCTAAGTCCAAAAATTAAGACTTTATATTATGTGTGAGCCTTCCATTTAGAGTGTTATATGTGATGAGGACATCCTTGTTCCTTATTTAGGACATGTTATATATGTTTCACCATTCACAAACCTTTCAAGAGATTTCCCCCTTGTTCATCAGTGCATGAAATTAAATTGCAATCTTACCCTAACTACTTCAGGATTCCCTCTTAAATAAAATATGATGTTTACTTCATTTTAAATTGGGATGACTCATATGATATGTATGGAATTGTTAACAAATGTTACCCAATTCCTGAAACATGGGATATCCCACGATGACCATGGGATGCCTCAGATTCCCCCACCATAGAGAATCATTTCCAAAGATGCTAGTCTCTTAACACACCATGTTTCAAGAACTATCTATGGTGTGATTCTCATACTCATGGGATATGTAGCAACACCCGTACTTCTCATCTCTATCCCCATTTGTAATGTGATCAAACCTTGGTCCACTTGGCATCAGTTAAATTCCATGCATTGTGACCCAAAACTATATGTGGTTTATTTTATGGTGTATATATTGTACAAAATTTTCTATGGATCCATTCACACAAGGTTATACCTCTTTCATTATACATGCATATCATTAGAATTAACATTAATCCCCATATTCTATGCAACAATACATTAAAATATTTTATGTGGTGTAGTACTTATAACCTTAAACTCCAAGTAATGTCCCAACCAAATGACATTAAACTATGAGACACATCCTAATAACATGATTTTAAACTGTACCACGTACCATCCTTACCACATGAAGTTAAATTATGTGTCTTTCATCACTGTTAAATGAAATAAAATTTTAAGGCATCCTAATCCCACACCTAAGAGGCCCTCTCCTCTAATGATGGCCATCTATCTCATCATTAACATTTTATGCTATAACTTATCATCAGAGATGAGGATCCCCTAGCATATGAGTTTTATCTTTGTCTAGAACAATACACCTAGACAATCATGATTTAAACCATACTGGCATAATTCCATGTGTGTTGGATTCCATTCCAACATTCCATCACTATATTTTCACACTTCACATACCCCTTGTTTGGATCCTCCTCCCTATCCATGTTTGACGGGACCCCCTAATGGAATGGTGTCTCGCCCAGGCTCACCTACCATCCTGGTCCAATTCCCTAAAAAAATTTAGATGACAATATAAGAATGGTTTCATGTTTCAAATATGTTTTGTGGTTGAACTTCATTTTTTTTCTCCCAACCCAAAGATAAGAGATATAGATTATGTGTTTCAAAAATGGTCAACTATTATTCTCCATCGTGATTCTAAACTCATTGTGCCCTATGTTTTGGCCATTAAGATTCACACCTTTCCATTCCACCTTATTCAAGTAGAATTCAATTCCCCTTACATTACCCCATTCGTTCACTAGAGCACATGGGAAAGGAAAATCAGTTGTTCTGAGAGCCTCGTTCTCCAAACATAACATCCCTCAACCCATACACTCTCAATGTTAAATAATCAATAAAAGACCCCAAGTACTCAATGATTATCTAGCCCTCTCATATGAATTGATATCACATGGTTGTCCCTTGTTTCTCACAACAAGATTGACCCATGTGAGAATATGGATTAGTTTTTGGTTGTCTAATAAATATGATCAAATTAAGACAATAATGCAAGAAAATATGTTTGATCAAAAAATTTAACTCAATGATTCATAGTTTCATCCACATATTGGAGCCTTATCTCTAAAAAATTATCATTTATAGTTCTTTATAAGATATTGAGCACTAATTCTCAACCAACATTTTCTTGGTGGCCTCTAGTATTTTCTACCACAACGCTAGGTATTCCTTCTCCCCATAAACCTTGGAGAAAACATATTTAATGTAGATTCAATTTCATTAACACTCATCTCTGTACTCAACCTCTACCTTATTGTTATCTTCCTCTTCGATCATGACTACTACCTATTGAACCCTCAGAATATTAATTATCTCAGTTTGAGTAGCAATGATAATTGCAAACTCCGGTGCCATACCCTCCAGATGATAAATTTATTCTCCATATTTTTAAACTTCCTTCAAGAACACAAAATTATGTTTTCTCAAGGTGATGTCAAGCTCCTTACTCTCCGAACATTCCTAATCGATGAGTAAGTTCAGGGATTTGCACGAATTGTATTGAAATTCACCTCATGGTCCTCAGACTGGATAAACGGTGAAATATAGATCCCATCTATTATGGAAGTCTAATAGTCTACATGCAATTGAAAAAATTCCATACCTTCCAACATAGTTTTTGATGGACAAATTGGTTATCCTTAGAGACCTCTAGGCCTGGATCTTTAAAATATTCATGCAGTTCATGCTCGTATAAATGGAACACCACTAGTAAATTGTTGGGTGGATCTTCTAGGTGCATATAATCAGTAGTAAGCATCTCAAGAACTATATCTAGGAATGGATACTCTCATGCCACTTTTTCAACAACAGAGGCTCCCACTACACCTTATGGAATCACCGAGGAGACTCCATTGTATCAACTTCCTTGGTTACACCTATTAGTGGAAAAAACATAAACTCAACTCCTAAAGCCACCACTTGTGTATATTTTGTTATAGGTACATCCAATGAAGCCTCCCAAACTACTGTAGCCTCTGGTGCATTCACTACCCATTCCACTCCAACTTTGTCTCAAAAATCTACTTCCTGTGCCACATATTTGATCAGATCATCTACTATATATCCTTCAGCTAGCCTTGTAGTGGGTCTTTCCTCATCCCCCTCCCAAACTAATGGCTTGATCTCAACAATCTATTGTAGTAGTAACATTGTGGTTGGATTGACCACGGCAGCCACCACAACATTCTCTACTCAGAGAGTAGCATCCACCGTCAGTATCTCACATTCCAAAACCACTTACAAAGTGGAAGTCACCGATGGTTGATCACCCATGGACACAACATATATTAGGGTCCCTACACTCTCCTCTTTATTGGTTGAGGTTACCTCTCCCTCTGTATGAGTTCTATGTTGGAATTCACCTTCTTTAGTGATTTTATATTCCTACATAAATATTGGATTATGAAATGAGCTTGAAAATTGAGTGATGTTTGAATTTATGAAGGGATTAGTGAGTTTACCTAGACATAAACAAAATCTTGTCCCCTTATGATATTCAATAGGTGTCACTATGCATGGAGTTTTCTGATTATTCACCTTCGACCATGCTGGTAGCTATGTAGCTCACAATGGTGGTTAAAGGGAAGACATTCTAAATAACATCCTTATCCAATAAATCAAAGAACACACAGTACCCTGAGAGTAAATTATATCTTCTAGCTCCACCATGTGTTGTATCTCTTTATCATGGGGTGCATAAAAGAATATCTTTTCATGGACCATTCTACTGATGAATATCCCACCAGTAATGTCATACTTCCACACCCCTGAGGTGTAGTGATCTATTTGTGAAGTCCCCCAGACTCCCAGGCCTTAGGATACACAATCTCAGAAGGAAATTTTATTCAATGTAATCATTTACATTGACAGTGAATGTGAAACCTCATGATCTCCCTATAGAAATCGCCTTCTTCCTGTGAACTCCTACCTAGGATCATTGAGCCAGGTTTTGTTCCTCTCGCTACAACTACAGCCTGTTTGGGACCATGAACTATTGGACCCACTACTGCTGTCCTACACAATGGACTATTTATACAACCATGGTGCCATAAAAAACTATTTGGACTTATCCCCATGGTTGAGGGAACACCCCTTAATTAACGTGGGTGGACCACATCAAAATTAGAATCCAAGGATACATGCTCACCTAACATTTCACATAATCATGAATGAGACCATATGCAGCAGTCGATAACAAAAGTTGTTTTTAAACCCTTCCATATTAGTGTGTGAACATGCACCAAAGATTCCTTATCAATGAAGGGTGTCACTCATGACAAACCTCTAAGTACACCTTTGGATTTAATCTGTCCAGACACCTGAACTGACCTAAAAACTTGTGCGGCATGTATGGATCATAAAATGTCTCATAGTACACTCTTACTAACATTAACCCATATCAAAAGTCTAGATGGTTCATTCTATATTATAAGGTATATGTTCCATCATCACTCACTACTACCATCAATAGGGGGAATAGATTAAATATGAAGTTATCTGCTAGCCCAAAATTTTCCATCACTTCCACGATACCCAACTTAAAAGGGATGCTTCCCACAAAATTAAATATTAACATAAAAATGTTTGTTGATGGAGGGTAAATGGGGTTTGGGAACTCATAACCTCCCATGTATATGGCAGCCAAACTATATTGAAGGTGAAAATTCCTACACATACACAACAATGAATTGCATTTAATGACAAGCCAATGTACATTTTTTCACTTCAATGGTACTGGGAAAACATGGTTAAAATTCTAACCCCACACTAGCATTTCCACCATTATCATGTGGTTGGGAACACCCCCTTGTGCACATCCACCAATGAGAGATTCCATTTAAATATGATCATTGTGATGAATCCCATTAGCCTGACTATTGGTTGGGCCTCTATCTTGAAACATTATCCCAAAAACATATACTATATCATCTCTAGAACCTGCTAGTTGGAGCCGCAATTACAACATTTGTATCCCCTAGGACATGTGAATGGACTATTCAGAAACTTATCTACTGGATACTCTCCATCAACTTGTTCTATCATTGGATGCTTCAAGAAATAGTTAAACCACTACCTAAATGGAATATCCCTCATCCCCAACTTCTCTTCCCTGGTGCCATGCACCTTATACAGAAGCCCCTTCCCCAGAGATGACTTCTTCTCTTGGTATCCCCATAAATTCTCCGCAGAGATGAATTCATCAAACATCACCCCTAGGATCAAGAAACTATTGATTTAGTTGAGGTCCCAAAGGATGAAATCGATGTCCCCATGATGCTAGTTGAATGTATTGGTCTCTAGTGACAATATTCTCACCAGATATGGCATGATATCTTATGTATGGTAAACATGTAATTTTGAAGCCCATACTTCTTTATAAAGTCTTACCCACTCTTCATCTTTCCTGAATTTAGTGCATGATGTTCACACTGAGTGTGACTAGGCCCACTCATCCGTGAAGTCTATACCTTGGTGTAAATCCCACCCATCAATCCATCCATTGAGTAGATACACCAAACCACCATTGATGATCATCTGATATCATAGTGGTATTACTCATCCACCAGATTCACCCCCATTGATATTGTTGATGTGGTTTTAGAGAAGGTCCATTGTAAGTGGTGCATGGTCATTCCAGATCGGGACTACCTTAGATCTATGCCACTGGTGTTACCCCAGTATGCCTCTGAAATTGTAAGAGGGTTTTTCTCTGATTACCTCTAGGATGAAGATGTGGCATCTTAATGAAAATCTATAACTGAAAATCCTATTTCATAATGGATATTCCTATTTGAGCATTTGATAGTAGTTGTAGAAGTGATTCATGGTTCGAGGAACTTCAGAAGAACTCCCCAATCATGATGTTGAATGTTATTTCTTCCCTACAACCAGAATATATGGTGACATCCATGAGTGCAAATTGGATTAAAAAATTATGTTTTTTATCTTGGTTCTTGATGTTTGTTTGAAAATACTAATCACTATTATCAGTTCCCAAAGAACTGTTTCATAGAGTTAGCTCCATGAAGATATGCTTTGAAGTGTCTTATTAGATGAGTAGTTCATGTATAGAAAACAATCCATAGGTCTGGTTCACTAATGAAGAGTTCATGGAGTATGTTCATAGAGATCAAGATCCCCACAAAAAGTGATAAAAACATGTTATTTACAGGATGTTTTGGTGTGTTTGTGGTCCCCATCTCAGCTATTTATAAAAATACAACCATTTGGGTTTGGTGATTCCCTTTTTTCTAATGACCATCATACATGATCATCATGAGGGATCATCATTAATGATCTTCTTGAAAGGGAGGTGATTTATAATTTTTAGTAATTCACCCTCAAAATTATACCGCCATTTCCCCATTGTCTCCCATTATAAGGGTGGAATTTTTTGTTTCCAAAATACATGCCATGAGAATAGTCAAGGAAGGTAAGGCTGGTTCAAAGAATATTTGACCACAAATGAACCAAAATTCCATCTAAGTGCCTATTTCTCAAAGAAAATATGCTTTGTGAATGGTCAGATCTCATAGAGCTCCCTCATCAGGTGTTTTCTACTCAATCCCATGAATGATTGAATGTAAAATTCACACAACAATTTTTGGATTCGCATGGTACATTGAAAACCTAGGAAGTATTGATGGCATTTCATTGTGAGAGTCTGATAAATCCACTCCCATTTGTGAAGAAAAAAAATTCATCAGGAACCACATCCTCTCTTCACAAAACCCCTTGCATATAAATTCCACTTTAGTTCACTATTTTACAGAATTTTTCCTTTCCTTCGGAATTTCATATTACTCCCAATTCACAAAAAATCATTGGAATCATGAACCTGATGAAAAAATGGATCATCCAAGGTAACATGTATTTTTGAAACCCACTTTCAAGTATTCTTAAAAGCCTCCAACTATGTTGAAGATTCTTACCATGAAGTCCAATTACCTTAACGAAGGAATATGTACCTATTGGGAACTTGAGGGTTTAAAAATCATTCAAACTTCATGGAACATTATTCCCATGAATTGGGATATCATCCTAAAAAAGGATCACCCTGTTCAAGAATCCTCCTCCTTTGCGAAGCCCCAAACCTCCACAAAGAACCTGAGAATCATGAAAAACCTATTTAAGAGGACATATGATTTTCAAAACATCTCTCACAGTCCTCTTAATGTAGCCTCACTTTTGATGACACCACCTCACTATGGTTAACAGCCCATATCCCCCACACCCAACCAGGACCAGTTTAGATACACCCGAACACCCTATGCAACCTCTTATATCAATTATAATGGCCCACTCTACTTCACATATAGCCCAAGACTCCCACTTACCTTTTTATTCTCAATAGAGTTATACTAACTCATGTTTCTTATCATAATAGGCCTGGTAACATGGACCTAATGATTGACCAATCCTCCAAATAATTACACCTTGGCATTGGAAACCCAAGCCCCTCCCATAGGTGAATATGCATTGGTCACCTATACCCCAAGGGTAAGGTGTGAGTCCCTCTTGTCTAAGCTACATGGGGTAAAAATGACTAGTCCCAACATCCACAACACATGATGTTGGATTATCTCTAAGAATTAAGTGATATATGATTTTTCTATGAGTGGAAAGGGATGAGATCCTCTACAAATGCAATGAGATCCTCCTTGGGAAGCTTCTGTTCATATGCCCCACACCATCTTTCATTGATGCTTCTTTTTCAACCTAAGTGTCAGGTCTACTAGTTCCTCTTGTTTCTCACACCGAGCATGAATCTTTTGGTCTTAGATGATAGTGGTAATCATAAAATCCAACCAATCACCACCATTGAACTTTTCTATAGATATAATCCCAAACCACTATTTAAACAAGAATCACCTTGAGTGTTATCCCAAATAACCATACTCATCCTATGGGCTACTTTCATCTGTATAACCCAACAGAAAGCTCCCATGGTCCTCCTCCATAGGTATAATTCGTAGAAAATTATAGAATATGTTGTATTTTATCCCTAACTAACTGGGATACATAGGAAGCCTCCTTAAGGTTTAAACTCAATTTCCACATCCATCATGATTTTCTCCATGTCAAATCCCTAGTAAGATCATGCCCGTCACCTGCGAGATGACATATCCTTTAAGTCCCTCAGGAAGATCAATGTATAAGCACCACACCAACTCCAACCAAGAGAAATACTCTTGCAAACAGACGTTTTCATGAATAATCCCCACACCACCCCTAATTATTTATCCCTTTGTAATATGAATGTCTTGCCCATAAAACATTAAAGTATATGGAATGGTACTATAAGATGACTATAAACGAAAACATCAAACTACAAGGGTTTTTATCACTCTGATGTAAATTGGGCATGTGGGACACCTTTTAGAGGTTCCATCTCAACCATTGGTAAACAAATGTGCTCCCTAATCAGTATGTAAATCCATAATCCACCACATGGGGTGTTCTGATCAACCTTTATGGTGTGACATCTTCCCTTTATGGGCACACCTCCATGATTCACCTCTATAGGGAGTTCTAGTCCATCCATTAGTAATTCATTTAGTGGTTACCACCATAGGATGTTACTCCCATATCCACAGAAGGGGTTTTATGACTAACCTTCATGTTGTGACAACTTCCCATAATGGGACACCACTAAATTTACCTCATTGGGGCATTATGATCCATGAATCGATAAATCAATGTTCTCCCTCAAGGTATGTACCTCCTTGATCCACTCTATGGGGTTTTCTAATCAACCATAATTCTGTGAAATATTCCCCTTTGGGAAAAAACCTCCTTGATATTCCTATATGGGGAATTATGATCTGTTCCCCAGTAAAAGTCTAGGTGTGACAAATTCCATGCTAGGGATTCACATACTTGATTAGACTCCTTGGGGAATTTTGATTAATCCACCATTTCTATTGAAGATGTTAAACTCAAGACACAACCATTCTCAATTATATTTTCTAATCCATATGTATAATAAATTAAATTTTTTACCAGACCCCCAATACATAACATATTCTTAAAAAATGGAATGATTGAGGTGAAATCCTTGGAAGATATATGTCCATGGAGTGAGATAATTCAGAAAAAACATGGAATACTTGAGTTTCAAGCCCTGAAAAATATATTACCTTGAGGTTAGATACCTCATGATTGAGATTACATTGGTTACATACCTAATATAACCTCCATGATATTCCCTTTTCTGAGGATGGATTTGGTGACCAATGCTCCCAGCATCCAGACATGTCTGTGATGCCCAACATGATTACTCTCATGACCGATGGTTAGGGAAATATCAAGACCAAACTAAAATGTCCATTTAGAGGTAATGGAATTTAGTAGTTTACACAATGATATTTTACTAGGGACAAGTTCCAAAAACATGACTATAATCTATGAGTGAGACCCGTACAAGGATACAAGTTTCAAGGTGGATTTAATGGAAGGAGTAACTGAAATCCCATCATTCCATTTCATTCAAGGAAAACACATCACTATTGAAATTGATGACAGATTACCAACTTTGGAAAGTAATAATTATGGTGAAATGCATGCTAGTTCAGATTAAAAGTTGAGTGGTGGCCCTGATTAAAGAATTAGAAACAATTATTATAAGAAAAACCTTTTTCTCGAATCTAATTTGACCTTATGTGTTGTTGAATATCTCTAAACTTATCTCCCATTTTATTAGATAGATCATGTACGAATAGATTTATTTCGCTATCTTTATTCCATGATGTTGTTTCTCTACACTTGTTTCCATAGAGGGATTCATAAGGGACCATCTAATTACTCGATTGAAAGATGTTATTGTAAGAACATGACACTGAAGGATGGTATTGATCCAAAACCCCATTGAAATACATTGAAAAAGATATGAAAATGTATTCTAGATTTTGAATATTCCTCTCTGACTATCTATATATATAATGATGATAAGTAGTACTCAAACTTAACTATGTATCCATATATTCCTAAACACTTTACATGAAATTCAAGGTAATCCTCAGATACTGATCATTTAAAATAGAATATCATACTCAATGAAACCTTACCATTTTCTTAATGTATATTCTCGTAAGATTTTCAAGATAGAAATATTTTTTGATAGAAGATAAGTGTGTGGAATTTGTAATGCGATCCACTATAACCCAAATAACATTATGTAATTTTATCATCTAAGGTAGTCTAACAAAAATATACTTGGGGGGTTCTCCCGATAATCTGAATTCATATATATCATTTGGATACATTTATTTAATAATTTTTAATTCAATATTCAGGACTAAATTGGGTTTTGGATGATTTTTACAGGTAACAGTAATTCAAGACTCAATGTAATGGATGTTGAAAAAATATAAAAATTAGACATTACATGTGGTGAAATATATTCACGGCGTTTATTCCTCGAGAAGAGGATATGCCAACCGGTTTAAAAGACAATAATACAAAGTACATGATATGAACATAATAAATTGTGGAAAGATATATCATGATACAGAATCTTAAAAATATGAAAATTAATGAAGATAAATTATGTGATCACATTACATGATTTTAAGGGTCAAAAATAAATCCCACTTAAGATATATGATGTGAAAATTGGGAGATCAAATATCATTAGAGATCTTTTTAGATCTGAATTAATGATGTGAAACCAACTTTCATGTCATGTAACTCTCATAATATAATTCATTTAAAAAATTTTCATGTCATGAATAATTTGCACATCATGAACCACTCAGACAAATAAATATTTTTTCTCCTCAAATGTCGAAATGGACATGGATTAAGATGGATGATCCCTTTGATTTATTATTCATTTCAGATTTATTGTTCTCTAAACATAGTTTTATTCCTTTTTATTTCCTATTTTAAAAATTACATTGCTTTATATTACCATTCCAAGTCTAGTTTATAGACTGTTTTTTATCCTACATTTGAATCTAATTCAAATTGTAATTAAACTTCAATAACCACTTGTTTCATTATTATTATGTCATTAAATTTACTATTTTATTGATTTTAAATTTTAAATTTTTTGGATTTTATTTTTATGAATTGTGTAATTATTATTTCAATCATGCAACATATTTAATCACTTTTGATTAATACTATCATGCACGACTAATCTTCTTAGGATTAGTGGTTGAGAGTAAGGGTGTTCCAAAATGTAATGAATCTCCATAAAAAGATGGTAACTATGTGGATAGTAATTTGGCTAAAAAAAATTATGTATTACTTTATTTTTCATTTCCCTATTCATGGGACATGTAATACAAATATACTTATCTAGTTTGTGTTGATAAATATAGGAACAATAAGTTTTCATACTTTTAACCTTTGGAGCTAAGTGTACCACATTTAGGTTGATTAAAATATTTTGACCAAAGAATAATTTTATCTTAGGTAGATTTAATTTTTTTGACCATAAGAAGTAGTTGAAATTTTTGTTGCTTCATAGCCAAACTTATAGGTCTATCTAATGCAATATTTCAGTGTAATAGTTTTCCAAAACACTAAAATTGACCTCGATCAATTTTCAATTTCATGATTTAAACCAAAGCTATGTAAGTTCTAGAAAACTAAACTACATGGAGTTTTTGTGGAATACTAACAGAAATTTTTAACCACTTGGATACCAACCTTACAACTTGTCTCATTGGGTTCTTCCCCGTATTTCTGCTGTTATACAACTTTATAGATTTTGTAGTTTTGGATAATATAAATTCTAATTTGATCAAAGCCCATGTGGAATAAAAAACATATTGTATGTTGGTCAAATTTTTGCACCGTTTATGGGGAAATATATTTCCTAGGCATAGTATTTTTTTATTGAAATCCTAGTATTTCCTCTCCCCCTTTTTATTCCCCCATTTTTTAAATTTAAACACATGAACTAGAAGCTATGTTTGTTCTCTTTCTACTAGTGAATGCGCCAATTTCTTATGAATCATTCTAGGAAGCTAGATGATGAGGAATTACCACCTTTAGATCCTAGAATCAAATGATATATTTATTCAAATATCAAATTCATTATGGTTTATCATCTTAGTCACACGTCATTAAATCAGTAAAATGATCAATTTGTGCCACGTGAATAGTAAAGAGAGTGACCTTTATAGTAGGAGCGCACCATAATGGATAATGACTTTCCAACCATTCATGGTGCTATGACCAGTATAACATTACCTCATATCTAGGAACATAAATGTGTTATTAAATATGGACTCATTTATATGATCTATAAATTTGGACAATTTAATGGACTTCAGGGAAAATATCCATATAAACGTATTTCAAAGATATTAAAAGACTATGTTACCTTTCAAAATCAATGTTTATCATTGGTTTCAATAGAAATTGACGTATTTAACTTCTATTTATTTGGAAATAAGCATGTATTTAATCAAAATCTATGCTACTGAGTTCATCATGACTTGGGATGATTTATCGAAGAAGTTTATAGAAAAACCCCACTAATACGAACATGTAAGCTTAGATGTGAGATCTAAAATTTCACCCAGAAAGAAGGAGAATTGTATTGGGAGGCTTGGGATTATTTTATTAATATTACCCACAGGTACCCACATCATGGAAATGACGTGTCACTACACCTGCAAACATTATACTATGTAACCCAACTAGATATAGATAGAGTTGTGGATGATGCTAATGGTAGACTCATGCTCTAGATGCTAGAAGTTGGTAAATAGATTTTAGATTAGATTTCCCAAAATTTTGGTATATGGAAGAGTGATAAAGGAATTAATTTATGTGTAATTCTGTAGGTAATAGTGAATACCCTACTTCCAACCTGGGTTGATGAACTTATAATGAAGCTAGGGCCTTTCAGGTACCTATTCCACCATCAGAACTGAAACCAATATTATGTAAATAAAAAAATAAAAAATGTGTGGAATACCGTACCCATATCAGGACCATGGAGAAATAATTGAAGGGAATAAATTCTGGTATTGTAATTCAGTAAATTAGAATCAATAAAATCAATAGTTTCAATAACCCCAGTAATATCACCAGAAATATTATCAACAATGGTCGACTCAATAGCTGTAACAAGGAATCCAAGTCCACTACCATCAAAGGAGTGGTAAAGAACCATCATGAAATCAAGGACCACATAAGCACCCGACGTAGAATCAATATCCTTAACCAAAATAATAATTTCACCAATAACCTTTTCTATAGAGATTAGTAATTTCCACCAACTCAGGAATAATAATTTCAACATGATTTGAAAATCCCAAAAAAAATTACTCACCTCTATAATCAAATCATGAAAATTTTCTCACTATGTTCTTTAGTAAAGAGTATCATATGATTACTACCCAAGAATATGAAATATGAAAACAAAGGGATTCCCAGTGAAACATTGAGAATAATGTGGGATAGATCTCAAAGACTATATCATATCAGTTACGAGGTACATTTATTGGAAATAATGAGACATATCAAATATAAGAGGATAATTATATGGTCTTTATGAGTAAAAAAATGATGTATTTCAAGTATCCATTCATAGGTGGGGAAAATATGCTAAAAAAACCTCAAACACGTGCTATAATAATCAACAAAGAGAGAGATGACAACACCCATAATGTTTTTCAGGAACAATTTTGGGAATTAGGTCGAACTAAAAAGCTCCCATAAAAGTTCATTTGGAAATAGAAGACGATTTTGTGGAACCAACACATTAAAATCCAACTCTCCCCTTTTTATGGAGGACCAGACTAGGTAAAATAGAGTGACAATAAAAAAATATTCTCATGATGTTTAAGAAATTACACATCATTATCCACTTTATAGAGGTCATCACTGAAATACATGATTTTGCCTAGTTATTAATGAATTTACCTCTAAAAAAAAGAAAATAAATAACCCATGATTCATCTCCTTGAACCAAGAGTGTCCATAGTCAATTAGTGGATTCTCCGACCTAAGATGCTAGAATCCGAAAGAATCTCAATTCCACACACTATAGGGACATGATATTTTGTAAAATCCTTATGAAACCTCGATGAACGTATTAATATCATGGACATGAGTGTTATTAAAAAGTTAGAGATCAATGATTTCAAAACAATGAGAGTTTTACATCAACTGGATGACAGACCAGTCATGTACTCTTGAGGACTTCTCAAGGACATTTTTGTGAAGGTCAACAAGTTCAAATTTTTTCCTGACTACGTTATAATGGACATAGAGAAGAAAATGGATGTTCACATCATTATATATTGATAATTTATCCCCACTGAGAAGACATTGATTGATTTAAACAAAGGAAGGTTGATTTTTAGAGTCGACAAAGAACATGTTTTTTTCAATATAGTGAATGCGTCCAAGAAATGTGGCGAGTCATTTGATTTTCAAGACATCATTATTTATGATGATAATGACGAATATATAACCATTAAGGATGAATGAGATACCATGTATCCTGATGAAAATTTATGCAATGACCTTGAGGATGTGAATTACATTGAAACACTAACATGGGATCTCTTACCATCATTCACACCCTCATACATCAAACGACAAATCTGGAATTTGAAACCTTCAACAAACACACTAATGTATTCATTCAAACAAATACAAGCCACACTAAAAATAAATATCTATTCATAGATGACAAAAATATAAAAATAAAAACTCATTAAATTTCATGAAAAGGCATAAAAATTTAATTTCCCAAGGAGTGACTGACATTAAAGAAATAATCCCCATGATATGCAACCATAAGAATATCTTGGAGGAAGGTGTTAAACCCAAACAAAAACCCCATAGGATACTCACTTCACACAAGAATGTGGTATTCAAGAAATAATTAATTAATCTTCTTGATGCAGGTATAATATTTTACATCTTCGATGGTTATTGGGTTATCCCACAAATGATGTCCTGAAGAAATGTGGCATGACTATTGTTAAATAGGATAAAGATGAGTTAATTTCATCTCAAACCATCAATGGGTGGTGATTATGTGTTTATTATCTAAATATCAACATGAATACTTGAATGGATCATTTTATTATTCCTTTTATGGATCAAATGCTATAGGGAATAACATGGCATGAATTATATTATTCTATGGATGGATAATCTCGATATAATCAAATTGAAGTCATCCATGATGATTACTCCAAAACCAAATTCACATGTAATTTTAGATCCTTTTCCGATAGAAATATTGCATTTAGAATTTTAAATACACTAGTGATATTTTAATTGTTAAAGACATTCATTTTCTATAATATAGAAGATTAAGTCCTCAAGATCTTCGTTAATGATTTCTTAGTTTATAGAATATCCTTCAAAGTCTTCCTAAGAAATATCAACCTAGTTCTGAAGCATTGTCAAGGGAAGTTCCTAGTTATAAATTGACAAAAAAAGTCATTTTATTTTCTATTTAGGGATACTAATCAAACAAAAAATTTAAAACCATAGCATCGAGGTTGATTTATTGAAAATAAAATTGATTAATGATTCACCTGATCCCATGATGAAAAAATGGAATAATGTGTTTTATAGGCCATGTGGAATTTTCTTACCTATTTTCCATGAAATTGAAATAAAATCCCATCATATGACACACCTTTTATCAAATTATACTCCTTTCGAGTTCATTAAAAAATACAAGAAGAAATTAAAAATTCTAAAGTATAGCATGGTGGCCACTCCGATCATAATTTCACCAAACTGGGTTAGGGATTTTTATTTAATGTGCGACACTAATGCTTTCCTTATAGTCACTGTTTTAGGAATTCAGAGAACACATATCTTCTACCCAATTTATTATTATATTCATACACTAAAATAAGCTCATGTCAATTATATGGCCATATAGAAAGAGTTTCAGCTAGCCATAGAACGTTTTGACATGTTTTTCTCACTCCTTATTCTCTCTAATGTAGTGGTATATATAGATTATGCATCCCTAAAATACATAATGAGTAAAACTTATGTCAAACTGGGACTAGTATAGTGGATACTATTATAGTAAGAATATCAAATAGTCATTAAGGACACAAAATGGGATAAAAATATCATCACTAATCATTTATCTTGACTTCCATGGTCGATCATTGGATATAAAAAAATTTGAGCATTCAGGAGGAATTTCATAATGAAATGAATTTTAATAAAAACACGCAATCATAACAATGGTATTTTGAAATTACAGTCAATATTAACACATTAAAACTTTACCCGCACATATCCTACAAAAAAAGAAGAAATACTTGGGTGATGCCTCACACTATTATAGGGATTATCCACTACTATTTAAGTGATATGTTGATTTTTTGATGCGACGTTGCATCCATGAAGATAAAGTTCAATGTGTACTTGTGATTTGTCACATGTCACCAGATGAAGTAAATCATGTTCCTTAACACACTACGATCAATATTCCATAATGTGAACTATACTATCCCAATCTCCAGCGGGATGTAAGGAGTTTCACTCAATTTTGTGATCACTGATAGTGAACCAAAACCATTTAAAAAAGAAATGAAATTACCCTGAATACAATTTTAGATGTTGATATTTTCAACATATGTGGAATTTATCTTATTTTTTTATTCCAAAGTTTTCATGTGAAATATTATATAATGAAGGTGCAGAGTATGTCTCGAAGTTGGTAGAATCAGAAGCCACCACTAATGACACAAAAAAACAGTCATGAGATTTATATGGAAAAACATATTTTCAAGATTAGTACTCCCCTAAATACGCAATAGTGATTAGGTTACACAAATTCCAATAATTCAATTATAGGATGGTTCAAAAAATATGGAATTATAAATAACATTGAAACTCCCTACCACCCAATGTTAAGAGAGCAAGATAAACTGTCTGTCAAGGAGATTAAACAAATTATAGAGAAGATAATGAGTACAAATATAAAGGACATGATTCATAAATTGGATGATACACATTGGGTGTATCACACAATGTATAAAACACCCATTCACACCACTTTGTTCCAACATGTATATAAGAATCCATGTCACCTAGAAGTGGAATTAGAGCACAATCTTATTAGGAAATTAAGAAACTAAACCTTGATGATAAAAAATTCAAAGTTTATAGAATGATAAAATTTACGAGTTATAATAGATTATAATGGACTCCTATAGAAATGAATTCACTTATAAATTAAAAATAAATTTAACAAAGAACACATTTCATGATGAATATTTATACTAGAGGATAAATTTATACTTTTAAATTTCTGACTAAAACCAGTCCAAGGGATACTAAAATTACAATTTCTAGGTCCCTTTAGGCTTTTAAAATTTTCCCCATATGAGAAAATTGAAATTAAACATAGCGAAGAAAAAAACATTAAATTCAATGGGAAAATACTAAATATCTATTAAGTACCATTCCATGAAGGGTTTTTTCCTTTCATTAAAATTCATATAATTGTTTTTTCCATAATTCTAGATAACAACATCATTCTTATCACTTTATGGGAGGAAAAAATAATTTTTGATTTTTATATTTTCATTGAGTTTTTTGGAACTTTGTTTTTTATATTATTTTTGTTCATTATTATTTTGTCATTAATTATGGCATGGTTTATTCATTTATCTAAAAATTGTTCTATTATTGTTTACAATGTGAACCTACATATATTTTTATTATGTATTGATTATCCCTTATGAGATAATGGTTTATATAGTGGAAGTATCTTTTTTTTCTAAAAATACTTTTATGGAGAGTAATTTCCTATATACATCAGACAATTCTCCCTGTGTAATGACTTTCAATAAAGTGAGATATTGATTCCTTATTTTAAATTTATAAGTTTCACCTCCAAACGATATATTCTTATATTAACATCTCTCCTATGTCACATCACAAAACATTGTGGACACTATTTTATTTTATGTTTTGAGGAGTCCTTATTGATATTTATTGTCTGCACACATGGATTTTTTCTTATTTTCATTTGTATAGGATACATTTTTCATTAAAATCATACTTTAACTAGAAATATCACTACACCCATTAAAATTAAAAAAAAAAATTGGTCAGAGATAATGGAAATCCACATTTATTATTTTTTAAAATTTTATAATGATTTTTTAGTTGAGTAATTTTGTTTAAATTATAGATTCTTGAAATATATTATGATTAGATTATTACTGGATATTATTCCCTAAGTTATTTCCCAATTTTATATTCCCATTTCTAAGAGGAATCTGGGCATTATTTTAATATTATTTTCTGAGAATATTTTTTGGGAGATAATTGGGGCATGAAATTGTATCATAAACTGCATTGGAATATTATCGAGGCTATGAGTGAATAAATAAATTTCTAAAATTATTCAGACAATCTTCCTTGAACCATTTATCCAAACATCCACTTGTACATTTTTTCTTCTTAAGCCCATAGAATACATGAATGAACATTTAAGGATTGAGCCATGTTATAAGCCCATTTTATCCCTTCTTACCATAATATGGTTATAATTTCATAATTTTCATTTGAACGAGTACATGGTAGACATTCAATACTCAAGGATGTAGATGTTTACTACTAAATATATGTACGGTGATTATTTCACAAGATCTGCAGGAAGTGGTATATAGTTTTTCTAATGTACCGTTAGTGATTATCCTATTAAAAATGTAAAATAAAGTTATATATATATATATATATATATATATATATATATATTATGACCTGTGTATTAGGAAGGTAAACAATCAGTATTACTTTCCGGATGAATCTAATCATGGAGTGTATTTGGATAGGTGATGTCATGACCCGTCCTCGGGACCCGTGCCGTGACTACCCCAAGCCTGCCTCCCATAGGCCAGGGGCTGGCGACTAGCACCGAAGGCGTAAATCCTGATAAAAAGGGAAGGCATTGCCTTTATAAAGTAAACAAGCACCACAGAGTAACAAGATTAAGTAAACACTAAGGTAAACTGGGTACAACTGTAAGTGCTGGAATGTAAATGGGCTAGAATACAAACCCAACTAAAGTAAAGTACAACTGAACAGAAAGTACAGAAACTGAAAAGTAAAGTAGAAGCACCGAGCCATCCACTGGAAATCGCACCTGAAGGGTGGGTACATATAGCCTCCTCCAATACTCCTTGGGTCTAGCTATCCGCTCTGTGTGCGTCCTACCTAGTGGTCCGCCTCCAGGTACCGACTTTCTCCACAAGCCTCAACCACGATCAGCGTTGTCCATCGTCTGTATCCAACACAATGTAGTGCGGGCATAGCCCATTCAGGGGTGAGTATACGCTACCCAGTAGGGACCCCGAGACCCCTGAAGGTCTCCCAGGATCCACAAAGGATAATACACAAAGGAAAGATACAATCACAAAGTAACAACCAACTCTACTTAGGTATATTCCCATACATATACCTAAGTCATCAATTCCAGTTCGGCTCCAACATCCGAGCCCAAGTTCAATCTAGTCCACACAGGATAGCACAACCAATCCACAAAGGATAACACAATCCAATCCACTTAGGATAGAAGGTCAATCATATCGAAGATAATGATTGAAAGTCAAGACTCAGCTCACACATGTATACTACTTCGTAAGATGATATAGATGATCAGATGTAGCCACTGATTCATCTAAGCTGTCAGATCCACATAGGATAAAAGACCAGCTAAGCTGTCAGACCCACAAAGGATTCAAGACTAGCTACTCTGCCAGACCCACGTAGGATACAAATACAAAGTGAAATACTGTCGGACCCACGTAGGATACAAGAACAATCGTACTGCCGAACCCACATAGGATACAAGAATAGTAGTCATCGCCGTCGAACCCACAAAGGATTTCAGTACAATCGTCGTCACTGCCGAACCCATGGAGGATCCTAGTACAGTCTTCGTCACTACAGAACCCATGGAGGATTTCAGTGCATTCGTCATTGATGCTGAACCCACGGAGGATTTCAGTGCAGTTGTCATCACAGTCACAGCCAGCTGTAGGGTTCCCGCACACAGCACGCTCGTTTCCGGGAGGGTCCGTTCCACGAGCCAAGGGGTCGATACATCAACTGACACGTCATCCTGAGTTTATGTATCCCAAAGTTCTGTCTCGACAAAAGGAACTCAACACGATAGACGGCGCGTCAATCGGACGCCCAGTCTGAGAGTTATTGGCTTTTTTGTCCCAAGGGCCCGGTTGGTTTTTAAGTCAAAACCAACCCAACTATACTCCAACTGCATCTAAACTTCGAGCGGAGTAAGCCAAAAGGTCCTTCTCAATAAGAGGAATCGAACAAAGTCGACGGCACATCAATCGGACGTCCGGAGCTCAAGTTATAAGCGTTTCCGCTCCGAGGTCCCAGTTGGTTTCGTGTTCGAACCAACCCGGCCATACACAATGTTTTTCGAAACATTGTGTTTAATATACCGAAATGACCGTCTCGATCCAAGGATCGCATTTCAATGTAATGTGCATCGATCGGAGATCCTTAGCCCATGTTACAAGAATTTAAATGTACATTACCGGTTTTAGGGGGTTTTGGGCCCAGACCGACCCGGCACAAGACACCCTGGGTCGGCCCGAACCGGGTCGACCCGACCCGGGTCCTGGTCCGGCCCATCAGAGTGTGGCATGGCCCAGATGGCGTGGCCTGGCCCAGCCGGCGCGACCCGACCCAGCCGGCGCGGCGCGGGTGGACTGGACCGGTGCGGCCGGTCCGGCCTAACGCAGGCGCGGCCTGCAGGGCCAGTGGCTCGGTAGTTTGGCCGAGTGGGATGCAGAGGGGGCCGCTGCTCCCCCCCCCTTGATTGAAGAAACAACCCCCATGAGGGGGGACCTCTTCTTGGCCAGCCGGGGGTTACGACCCTCGGATCTTTCGAAACGGCCGGCCCGGCTGGCTGGTCGGTGCTGCCGCTGTGGGACCCCGCAGTCCCACCCCTCCGAAGTGCCAGTGGCTGGTGGTTCCGACTACCCCTCCTTAGACCACCGCGGATTTAAGCCCATCTTTTTCCGACCGGCATGGCGCGACGGCACCGCACCCCTCCACCACGTCCCCGCTTCGGCCACGGCCCCCTTCGGCCTCAACGGCGCGGCGTGACGGCGCCACGCTCCCTTGCCATGGTAAAATTCCTCGTCCCCACACAGTTTCGTTGCACCGTGCTGCCTTCGTCCCAAACCACAACGAAGAACATAAAAAATGGGGGGGGGGGTAGGAAAGGCTATGTTCGTGCATTCCGACCTCCTCCCGTTGATTTGATAACAGGTGGCCGAAATAAATCAACATCGTCAAGAGAGCACAAATTTAATCCATTAAATTTGGACATAAAACCCCTACCTCAAAGAAGTCGTCAAATGAGGATCGTCGTGGGAAAAAGACGTGGCGGAAGATGGCGTTGCGGAGCGAGGCTCTATAAGCGTCGTCGGTGTTCGCCTGATGATGGATGCGGCATGTCGTCGTTCTCTGAAGAAGGCGTCTCTCACCGGTTGCGGAGAGGAGAGGAGATGGTACTGTGATCTCCCCTTGTGGTGACATAGTTCTTCATCGTAGACTCGGCGTTCTTCGCGTTCTTCGATGTGGAAGAAGTTTTTCTTCAGAGCGCAATAGTTCTATTCTTTGTTCCACACAATGAATCCGCCAACAAATAAATAAGAACTTGTATTATTTTATTCACACACACACATGCCATCATTAATTTGAAAATAAAATTTAATTCCTGAATTAATTAACGTGCGTTGTCCAATGAATGAGGTGTTTTATTGACATGTAAATTAATGTGGAGGAGGTACAAATTAATGGGGAGTTTTCCAACTTTATGGGAGGTTTGAGGAAATTGAAAAGGTGGGGCTCGTGTGGGGACCACCTTACTAATATCCTATCTAGGGGAGTTAGGATTGAGTGGGTCCCACCTTAACTTCCATACGTAGGTTATAATTACACAGTGGAAATAAAATTTCATCATGTATTTTATTTCACTCTTTAATTAAACCACTTCATTTTTAACATCACCTCCCGAACAAACGCAATCCGAAGAAGGTGTTCCTAAGAAATTATTGGTGCCGTGGTTCCATCGATGCCCTCAGATTTCGATTCCGAGCAGCGGTTCAAAAGTTAGGAAAACCAACTCGTTCGTTCACTGAACGTACCCGAGCTAAACTTCAGAAATTGATTCCGGGCACACCGGGCCTCAGAATCAGGTGCCATAAGAAACTGCGTACTAGTAATATTCCAAAGAAAATTAAGAAAAAATTTCACTTGAAATTTACAGGTCTTTACATTACTCCCACCTCAGGGATTTACATCCTCATAAAGATACATCACAAACTAGGGGAACAAATGAGGGTACTGAGCATGCATCTGATCCTCCCGCTCCCAAGTGCTCTCTTGGAGGTTCCAATGCTGCCATCTGATGCGCACTAGAGGAATCGACCGCCCATGTTGGACGCACTACTGTCGATCCTCGATCTCCATCGGGACCTCCACAAAAGTCGCCCCATCGTCAATGTCCAGCTCCCCATGGTCGATTATATGCATCGGGTCGTGCACATATCTCCTCAGATGAGATACATGGAAGACTTCGTGCAACCAGTGCAACTGAGGTGGTAGAGCCACGCGATCAGCCACCTCGCCTATCCTGCTGAGAACCTGGAACAGTCCGATGAAGCGTGGAGATAACTTGATACCTCGGCCAAATCTCTGTGATCCATGCCGAGGTGATAACCACAAGAAAACATGGTCTCCATCCTCGAACTCCAATGGTCTCCGCCTCCTATCAGCATAAGACTTCTTCCGGCTGTGAGGTGTCCTCATCCGCTCCTGGATGACCTGGACCTTCTCTGTCGTGGCCTGGACCATCTCCGGTCCCACAATTGCTGACTCCCCAGGGTCTGTCTAGCACAGCGGTGATCTGCAAGGTCGGCCGTACAATGCCTCATATGGCGCCATCCCAATGGTGGAGTGGTAGCTGTTGTTGTACGCAAACTCCACCAAGGGCAGGTGATTCTCCCAGCTGCGACCAAAGTCGAGGACACATGCACGGAGCATATCCTCGAGAGTCTGAATGGTCCTCTCCATCTGACCATCCATTGAGGGTGGAAGGTGGTGCTCAGACGTAGCTGTGTCCCGAATGCCTCCTGTAACCCCTTCTAAATCTGGGAAGTAAAGCGAGCATCTCGATCGGATACGATGGAAAATGGAACCCCATGAAGCAGTATAATCTCTTGAACGTAGAGGCGTCCCAATATCTCCACTGAGCCCGGCTCTCTGATGGGTAAGATCTGGGCTGATTTGGTGAGTCGGTTGATAATCACTCAAATGGAGTCGTGACCTCTAGAAGTGCGTGGAACTCCAGAAACAAAATCCATAGATATCATGTCCCACTTCCACTCCGGGACCTCCGAGCACTGTACCAAGCCTGCTGGTACCTGGTGCTCCACCTTTACCTGCTAGAAGGTGAGGGATCGAGAAATGAACTCTGCCACAACCTTCTTCATACCTGGCCACCAGTGCTATCGTCTGAGATACTGGTACATCTTCACCACTCCTAGATGTACCGCTAAAGGGGTAGTGTGAAACTCCCTCAACACCTCCTCTTGTAAAGAAGCTAGTACCATGGTACATCCTCTGAAAAGTACTTCGTGCTCTCCTCCTACAGAGAATCCATTAGGTTCCTGTCCTAAGGATATCTATGCAAACCGTGTCTCATAGTCAACATCACCACGTTGTGCCTCCCTAACCCACTGAAGCAGTGGAGGAGTGGCTGTGAGTGACTTATGAAAGGCTGCCCCAACTCTATCCACAAAGGATATCTAAAAAGCGGCTAGCTACTCTGTCACCTCCCCAAGTATCTGAATGCCAATCCTCCTGATGAGAGCATCGGCTACTACATTCCCCTTTCCAAGAGTATAGACTATCTCAAAGTAATAGTCCTTGAGGAACTAGAGCCATCACCGCTGTCTAAAGTTCAGGTCCTTCTGCAAAAAGATGCACTTGAGACTCTGATGGTCCGAGTAGACTGTAAAGAGCTCACCCATCAGATAGTGTCGCCACATCTTCAGAGCGAAGACCACTGCTTCCAAATCCAGAACATGGGTAGCGTAGTTCTACTCATGCCGCCTCAACTGTCGTGATCCATAGGCGATCACTGACCGCTCCTGCATCAGGACACACCCAAGTCTGGTCCCTGATGCATCGCAGTAGACTACATACCCTACTCCCTCCTCAGGTAGCCTCAAGATAGGTTCGCTGGTCAATCTCTGCCTCAGCTCCTAGAAGCTCTGCTGACATCTATCTGACCACACGAAGGGTTTCCCCTTCTTCATTGAAGCTGAAAGTGGTGCTGCAACTTGGGATAAGTCTGCCACAAATCTCCGATAGTATCCAGCCAAACCTAGGAAACTCCGTACCTCTATCACGCTCCTCGGTGGCTCCCAAGCTAGCCCTGCCATGATCTTCGTAGGATCCACCGAAACTCCTGCCTCAGAGATGACATGTCCCAAGAAGTGGACCTCACGTATCCCTAACTGACACTTTGAGAGCTTACCACAAAGCTAGTGCTCTCAGAGAGTGTACAGTACAACTCGCAAGTGGTAGGCGTGCTCCACCTTCGTGGTCGAGTATATCAATATGTTGTCAATGAAGACCATGAAAAATCAATCGAGGTATGGTTGAAAGATCTTGTTCATGAGACTCATGAACACTAATGGAGCATTGGTTACGCCGAAAGGCATAACCAAGAACTCATAGTGGCCATACCGTCATCTGAAGGTCGTATTCTGCACGTCCTCGTCCCGAAATCTGAGCTGATGATAACCTGACCTGAGGTCTATCTTTGAGAACCACCAGGATACTTTGAGCTGATCGAAGAGGTCTTCAATCCTCGATAGCAGATACTTGTTCCTCACGGTCACCTGGTTCAGGCGACGATAGTCGACACATAGTCGCAAGCTCTCGTCCGCCTTCTTGGAAAACAAAATCGGGGAAGCCCAGGGTGAAACACTAGGTCGGATAAATCCCTTTCCCTGCAAGTCCTCCAAGTGTACCCATAGCTCTTGAAGCTTAGCGGGGGCCATCCGATCTGCTGGAGTTGATATCGGGGTTGTCCCGCAGTATAGGTCAATATAGAAGTCTACCTCTCTACAAGGAGGTAGTCCTGGAACGTCGTCAGGAAAAATGTCCACATACTGATCCACCACTACAGGAAAACTCGGACTCCACACGTCAAATGTTCCTTGGATGAGTCTAGCCAACTGATGAGTGATCGGTTGTCCTCTCCTCTGCGTGAGTCCATCCTGAGCTGCAACGGCTCCCTTCTCGCCGGTGAACGTGAACCTGCTCCCATCGGTGCGAACACACTGCACCTTGAGCCTAATACAGTCGATCTAAGCATGGATTGTAGATAACCAATCCATGCCCAATATGATGTCCTAAGGCCTCGACGCTGCTACAAGAAGATCCCAACCAAAGCTCTCTCCTCCTAGAGTAAGCTCACACTACCGAAACCAGTTTGTAATCGTCGAGTCTGCTCCTGTAGGAGTCTCTAGCCGTAAGGATCAAGCCAACGGCTCCATCGGAATCTCCGAGCTCCGAACATGGGCAGCGGAAATGAAATAATGACTCGATCTTGTGTCTATAAGAACTGCAGCAAGGGTGGAGTAGACACAGATAGTACCTCGAATCATCTCTGGCGTGCCGTGGTCATAGGCCTCTGCTACCTGAAGTTGAGCCTGCCTCTACCCGCCAGCTCCCTATGGTCGGGGTGGACTTCCTGGTGGTGGTGGTGGTGGTAATGCCTCAAAGCGTCGCCCACCACCTGCTGCTCGACCAGCTTCTCTGCCTCTTTCTGGGTGGTCCCTCAACCATCTGCTGCCCCTCTGCACGGTGGGTCGGGCAGTCCCGATCTATGTGGCCCTGCCCGCTGCATGCGTAGCACTATCTTCTCCTCAGAAGGCTGGATCTGCGCCGTGTGCCTCGCACCTCTGAGCCAATGTCCTGAGGTTGTCCGCCAGATGGTCTGGTCCGCCTAGACCCCTGTGACGTCCGTTGAATGTCAATTGTAGAAGACTCTGCTGCGTGCTGCCCTGCGGTAGGTCTCACTACTAGTGTAGGCTTAGCAAGAAAGCTCTCTATGTGAAGGGCTCGCTCCAGTACTCTTTCCTGCGTCAGAATTCTAAGGGAGATCATCGATTCCCTGATCTCATGCCTCAATCCATGCTCGAAGGTCTGGGCCTAGAAGAATGGGTCCCATACCATGTCTTTGGAATAGCGCAAGAGATCGGTAAATCTCACCGAGTACTGGGTTGCCGTCATGATGCCCTACCGCAGATGTAGTAGCTCCTGAATGCGCACCGCACACATGGTGGCTGAGACTAACTCTGAGCGGAAGAGGCTCTCAAAGTCCATCCAGATGAGAGATGCCTCGTCGTGCACCTGGAGCATCGACCTCCACCATCTGCCTACTGCCGCGTGCAGGAGACTCGCTGCTAGGATCACCATGAGGTCAGCTGGTGTCCCCACTATCCTGAAAACTTGAACTACAACCTCAAGCCAATCCTCAGCTGCCTGAGGGTCCATCTCCCCGCGGAACCTGGTCGGTCTCTGACACTGAAACTCGTGCAGTTCACTAAGGCGACGTGCACTCTCAGCGGCTGGGGCTGGTGGCATCGGTGGCTCAGCGGGTAGACATACCGCCGGTGCCTCCACTGTAAAAGGGCCCTGCACAGAGGCCTCGTCGCTCAGTGGGTTGTCATCTCGCACAATGCTCTGAACCCTAGTTGGCTGCCATCGGCTGCCGCACCAACACTGGACTCCCTGGACTGGTAACCACACTCAATACCCATAACACTATTACTTCACATAGGAGAAAGATCAGAGTCCCGAGTTCTACGGTAGAATGGAACTCATCTGATACCAATTGGTCATGACCCGTCCTCGGGACACGTGCCATGACTACCACAAGCCTACCTTCCATAGGCCAGGGGCTGGCGACTAGCACCAAAGGCGTAAATTCCGATAAAAAGGGAAGGCATTTCCTTTATAAAGTAAACAAACACCACAGAGTAACAAGCTGAAGTAAACACTAAGGTAAACTGGGTACAACTGTAAGTGCTGGAAAGTAAATGGGCCAGAATAAAAACCCAACTGAGGTAAAGTACATCTGAACAAAAAGTAAAACAACTGAAAAATAAAGCAGCAATGCTGAGCCGTCCATTGGAAATCCCGCCTGAAGGGTGGGTACAGATAGCCTCCTCATCAGCTCCTCGGGTCCAGTCGTTCGCTCCGTGTACGTCCCGCCCAGTGGTCTGCCTCCAGTTAATGACTTGCTTCACAAGACTCAACCACGATCAGCACTGTCCGTTGTCTACATCCAACACAACGTAGTGAGGGAATAGCCCGTGTAGGGGTGAGTATACTCTACTCAGTAGGGACCCCGAGACCCCCGAAGGTCTCCCAGAATCCACAAAGGATAATCCACAAAGGAAAGATACAATCACAATTTAATAACAAACTCTACTTAGGTATATGACCATACATATACCAAATTCATCAATTCCAGTTCGGATTCAACATCCAAGCCCATGTTCGATCTAGTCCACACAGGATAGCACAACCAATCCACACAGGATAACACAATCAAATCCACTTAAGATACAAGACCAGATAATATGTCAGACCCACAAAGGATACAAGACTAGCTACTCTGCCGGACGCATGTAGGATACAAGTACAGAGTCAAATACTGCCAGACCCACGTAGGATACAAGAACAATAGTACTGCCGGACCCACGTAGGATACAAGAACAGTAGTCATCGCCGTCGAACCCATGGAGGATTTCAGTACGGTCGTCGTCGCTGCCGAACCCACAGAGGATCCTAGAACAGTCGTCGTCACTGCCAAACCCACAGAGGATTTCAGTGCAGTCGTCGTCACTGCCGAAACCACGGAAGATTTCAGTGCAGTTGTCGTCACAGTTGCAACTAGCTCTAGGGTTCCCGCACATAGCACACTCATTTCCGGGAGGGTCCGCTCCACGAGCCAAGTTGCCGATACATTAACTGACTCATCTTCCAGAGTTGATGTATCCCAAAGTTCTGTCTCGACAAAAGGAAATCAACACGACAGACGGCGCGTCTATCGAACGCCCGGTCTGAGAGTTATTGGCTTTTTCGTCCTAGGGGCCCAGTTGGTTTTTAAGTAAAAACCAACCCGACCATACTCCAACTGCATCCAAACATCATGAAGAGTAAGCCAAAAGGTCTATCTCACTAAGAGCAATCCAACAAAGTCGACGACACATCTATCGGACGTCCGGAGCTCAAGTTATATGCGTTTCTGCTCCGAGGGCCCTGTTGGTTTTGTGTTAAAGCCAACCCGGCCGTACCCAAATTTTTCCAAAACCTTAGGTGTAATATACCAAAACGGCCACCTCTATCCAAGGATCGCATCACAATTGACGGTTCGTTTATTTCAGGTCTGTAGCCCAAGTTACGAGCATTTAAACAAACTTGTCCGGTTTTAGGGGGTTTTGGGCCCTGACCGACCCGGCCCAAGACCCCCTGGGTCGGCCCGAACCGGGGCGACCTGACCCGGGTCTGGGTCCGGCCCATCAGACCGCGGCCTGCCCCGGCCTCGCCTGTGTGTCCCGGTCCGGCTTGATGCGGGCGCGGCCCGCGTGGCCAGCGGCTCGACTGTTTGGCCGAGCGGGATGCGAAGGGGGGCACTGCCCCCCCCCCTTGATTGAAGAAATGGCCCCCATGTGGGGGGCCCGCCTCTTGGAAAACCGAGCGTTATGAGCCCCGGTTCTTCCAAAATGGCCGGCCGGTGCTGCCGCTGCGGGACCCCACAGTCCCGCCCCTCTGAAGTGCCGACGGCTGGCGGTTCCGACCGCCCCTCCTTGCACCACCGCGGCTCCGCTACGGTCGCGACCCCCTTCAACCTCAACGGCGCGGTGCGACGACGCTGCGCTCCGTTGTCGCAGTAAAATTCCTCATCCCCGCACGGTGCTGTTGTACTGCGCTGCCTTTGTCCCAAACCGCAATGAAGAACATCAAAAAAAGGGGGGAGGAGGAACGACCGTGTTCGTGCGGTCCGACCTCCTCCTGTTAATTTGATAACAGGTGGCCGGAATAAATCAACATCGTCAAGAGAGTAGTATTTAATCCATTAAATTTGGACATAAAACCCCAATCTCGAAGAAGTCGTTGAATGAGGATCGTCATGGGAAAATGACGTCGCGGAAGACGGCGTCGCAGAACGAGGATTCGTAAGCATCGTCGGTGTTCTCCTGATGAAGGATGTGGCATGTCGTCATTATCCGAAGAAGGCGTCTCTCACTGGCTGCGGAGAGGAGAGGAGATGGTACTGTGATCTCCCCTTACAGTGACAGAGTTCTTCATCGTAGACTCGGCGTTCTTCGCGTTCTTCGACGAGGAAGAAGATGTTCTTCAGAGCGCAAGAGTTCTCTTCATTGTTCCACACAACGAATCCGCCAACAATAAAATAAGGCCTTGTCTTATTTTATTCACAGACACACATGCCAACATTAATTTAAAAATAAAATTGAATTCAATAATTAATTAATGTGTGTTGTCCAATTAATGAGGCATTTTATTGACATGTAAATTAATGTGGATGAGGTACAATTTAATGGGGAGTTTGCCAACATTATGGCAGGTTTTAGGAAATTGAAAAGGTGGGGCTTGTGTGGGTCCCACCTCACTATTATCCTATCAAGAGGAGTTAGGATTGAGTGGGTCCCACCTCAACTTCCATACGTATATTATAATTACACAGAGTGGAAATAAAATTTCAGTACGTATTTTATTTCACTCTTTAATTAAACCACTTCATTTTTAACATCACCTCCCAAGAAAACAAAACTCCAAATAAGGTGTTCCTAAGAAATTACCAGCGCTGCGGTTCCATCGGTGCCCTCGGATTTCGATTCCGAGCACCGGTTCAAAGGTTAGGAAAAACTGCTCGTTTTTTCACTGAACGTACCCGAGCTAAACTTCGGAAATTGATTTCGGGCACACCGGGCCTCGGAATCAGGTGCCGTCAGAAACTGCCTACTCGTAAAATTTCAAATAAAATTAAGAAAAAATTCCCCTTGATATTTAAGGGTCTTTATAGGTGATTTAGGTGAAATAGTTCCCAGAGATATTTTTTGAAAAAAATGGAACACGATACTCTCATTATGCTATTATGAAACATCCATGCACATTCCCTGAGATTTTGGGAGTACAGAGATAAAACCTTCAAGAGAAGATTTTACAATGAATAATTCATAATTATAATTTATTATACATGAGAATTTATCAGCCTTTTAGATATATTTTAATCATATACCCACCCACCCCCAACCATAGTGTCATTTAAAAATTATTACTGAAGCCTTTGTGATTAGTTGTGTCTTTTTCATTATGAGGTAAAATGTTAGAACCAATGAAATTATATGGTTAGGAACATGTATTCAGTGTATGAACATAACTCTAATTTAATATTACCTTTATTTATGATAGAAAATTTATGGTAAGATAAATTAAAATATTGGTAATGCTTCTGATGAACATTTAAATATTTATAACTAAAGGAAGAAATAATATGAACAAAGAACATAACCTTGAGGCACACATTATTTTCGATGTAGGAGTGATTTCATAGAAATTTATTTCTATTCTATAATGTAGTTATATTTTCTAAGTTTTAATTCATTATTCTTGTCAAAAAATAAATTTATTTGGAATCCCTATTGAGGTGATTTTTTCTTGAGGACAAGCAATTGTTCAAGTGTGAGGAAAATTGATTATCCAAATTCATATATATGTTTTGGATAAAATTATTAAATAATTTGACATGATTTATTCTATAATAAACCAAATTTAGGTTCGTTATATAAGGTAATATGAACACAATAATCAAAAGAGGCGATGATGGAAAAATAAAAAAAAAATACATTACATGCTGTAAAAAGAGATTCACGACATGTATTCCTTGAGCAGATAATTTTCCAGCTAGTTTTCATGATGTGAATCCAAGGTACTTTATGTGAACCTAATACAAAATATGAAGATAATACATCACATACAATCATTGAAATCTGAATCTCAATGAAGATACAAGATGTGGGCACTTTACACAATATTAATGTTCAAAATATAAATCCCTCGAATGATACATGCCATGAAAATTAGGATATTGAAGATCTCTAATGCTTTTTGTGGATCAAATGTACATGATGTGAAACAAACTTACATATTTTGAATTCCTTGATATATAAGTCACTTAAAACATTTTCACAATGTGAATAATTTATATGTTGTGATCCATTCAAGCCTATAAATATCCAAGCTCCCTCAAATTTGAAACATACTTAGATTCTGATAGCTGGATGATTTTATTTCATTTTTTTCACTTATGTAATTCTATAAAAATTGTTTTATTTTATTAACTTTCTCATTTTAATCATTCAATTCATATTACATACTATTATGAGACTCTTTCATTGTGTGTTGTTGTTTCAACATTCGCATCCAATTTCAATTTCCATTCAACATCAAATACCACTTCTTTATTTCTTGTTCATTCATTAATTTATGTATTTGAATGATTTTATACCTTTTCTATTGCATATTTCATTATTTTAACTTTTTAATTATTATTTCTAGAATAATGAATATTTCCTCAATTTTGATTAATACTGTCATACAAGACTAATATTATTGGGTTTAGAATTTAGAAGTAAGGGTTTATTTAATTATAATGAATGTATAAATCTATACTTGGTAACATTATGGCAATTAATTAGGTTATAACATTTGTGTGTCATATTATTTTGT
Organism: Viscum album; assembly: GCA_963277665.1. NCBI lineage: Eukaryota > Viridiplantae > Streptophyta > Magnoliopsida > Santalales > Viscaceae > Viscum > Viscum album. The sequence continues at coordinate 655,588,327 of OY728159.1, forward strand.
ATGAACCTGATCATGGGACGTGTAATCGGAAGATCCTAACCCTGCAGAAGTTGATAAAGTGAGGATGAATAGATTATGATATTTTTTCCTTCGAAGAAAAGCGTACAACATATAGGTTTTACTATATATGGGCCAATGAATAGTTTCTTCTTAGGTAGTTCTAGTTGGTTCTACCATGACCAATTTGTGGAATTTTCACTGCTTCACTACCTATATGACAACTCGAGTTTTTATGGACCTTTTTTTTGAATAAAATAAATATTTATTTGTGTCTTTCATTGAATTAGGTAAAAAAATAATTTCCCATAGAACTAAATCATCATAAATTATACACAAACCTGACTTGGCATACATTACATTCAATATCGACTTGGTGTACTATACATGCAACACTGACTTAGTATACATCACATGCAAAAAAGAGTTTCTATGAAGCATCATTTTAATGATATAATTAATTAAATGAAATAATTATAACCTAGCTGTTAAACATAGTAATATAAATAGTAATAACTAGTTTTAAAGCATTTTTATAAATTTTTTATAAAAATAAAATATATTAATAATGAAATATCTAATTTTTGGTAAAGCCCTTTTATTTTTTAAAATAATATTTTCTCGAATGAACTGATTATAATAATAAAAATAATTTAAGATAAACATTTAAATTTAAATTCATAAAATAATAAATATTTTTGAATTCAGAACTTATAAATTATATTAGGGTGAATTTTTGGGATTTTTTTGAGAAATTTCATTTTTTGATGAATAGTGAAAAATACTAATTTGTAGTTAAAAAATGCCTTTTTAATTAATTATTAATTATAAATTATATAATAAATTATTATTATGGTAACATTAGATAAATATTTAATCAATGAATGTAATTTAATTCACTATAATATAATTTTCTATGAAATTGAATATAAAATCTTAAGAAACTTTTGAACATTTTTCTAAATTAAAAATCATTTACTTTATCTAGTCTATGGGATTAACATTAATATTAATTTTGTCACTTTTTATGATTTTAAAATAAAAAAATTTACATAACCGATTTTATTCAGTATATATTTGAATGAATAATAAGAAGAAGTTAATTTTTGACCAAAATGATTAGTAAATTTGATTAAAATTAATCACTTTGATAAAGGCCATCTTAAGCTTAATTTATGACTAAACCCTGACATTAAGGTCCCAAATGTCCTAGATAGTTCTCCAAACCCCTTTTATGTCCCTATAACGGCCTTAAAACTTTTGGCCTTATGTTTTTGGTTTATTTTTACTTTTTTAGGTAACAACATGTGTACACCAAACATGATTCTAAAAATTCCAAGTGAGTCATTTTCCTTCCCTATTAAATGCCACCACCTCTCCCACTTTATCACACCTCTAAAACCAATTAATTTCGTCCATGAATAACCCAATACACTTCCCCAAATCCATATATTCATCATATATTCATTCCATTTTCTATAATGAAATCCAAGGAAGATGTTTGGCACAAACCAAAAGGAGTTACCTGATCTAGAGGTAACATCTTCTCTCATGTCCTTTCTTTTATTTTCTTTATCCACCCCTAAAATTTATTTTTCCATTCATGAATAAAAACACCAGTATAATTAATATAATTTAATTTTTTTATTCTAATGATTCAACCTACATTTACACACCCTTCCATATAATGGATAATGAAAATACTATTTATGTGTATAGCAAACTACCGCCTAATTAAACGATGATTGTTCAATTTCATTTACCGCGTCTCATGGTGGCCATTATGATGGAAAATATATTTATATATGTTATATATGATATTTATTATGTATTTAATCTTATTTATTCATTTTTACAACACATATATGTTACATTACAGTTGGTTTTAATATGATAAACTCATTTGAGGAAGTGTGGACTATCGCCCACTAAAAGCGATGTCATTTGTTCACACACCACATGAAATTTATTAAGGATGGGTTTAGTGAAATAATATGATATATATATGATATAATAATTATACTTTAATAATTATATATATTTATATATAAATATATATTTACACATATTTCATTTATATTCTTTTATTCAATACGACAATAAAAATAGAAACAATGTTCATGCATACATATGACTTACCATCTCCATGAATGGTGTATTACATTTCATAATTTCTTACTGTATAGATTATTATAATATAAATATACATAATACACATTATATTTATATCATGGTTCACATTCTAGAATTACGATATATGTATATGGACCAACAATATAACAAATTAAGACATATGAAAAAAACAAAGAGAATATTACCTGATGTGAAACATAAACATATGATCGTTAAAAAGATAGAAATATATGATCATAATCAGAACATATAAAATATTAAATATAATTATATAGTTATATAAAATATTTATAATTAATTCATATTTGTTATACATGTTGTCTGAATGAGTTCAATGAGAGTGAAGATACTATGCAAGGGGATTTCTTCTCACTTTTTATTTTCGTGAGATACAAGCTATGTATGCGACTCTTTCATTTTTGTGGTTTATGTACATAACATGATTGTATTATATGTATATTGTTCTTAAATTTATGGGTATTAACATATCCCTTGTATGAACATTCATTCCTAGTGATTATGTTTCAAGCTTTACCAAATCAGTAAAAACGTTTCGTCTCAATTTTCCTTCTTTGAGACTAATGTTTTGTTTTGCACCTAACAACTTTTTCAAGGTGTATATACTTCCATTTTAAATGTTTTATCATGAATCTAATTTTTAATGATATTTTAATCTTCATTTAATTTCCTTTTACTACATGATGATTATGGTCCCACGTAATGAAGTGGTCAGAGTTAATTGAAACAATCTCATCAGTTTTTGAGATTATTAATAACTCTTTGTCATTGATGAAATATTATGATCCATATCTCAATATCACACACATGTTTACATATCATATATTTATTCTAAATATCCTCAACTGTTATTAAAATATTTTCTAATATTTTATTCTTAAGATAATAATTTTTTATATAAAATATGACTGTATCTCTCTCGATTTGAAATCTGTTGTACTGAAAAAAATGTTTAGAAACTATTTTAAAAAGACCAATGAAGATAATTTTCACAGAAAACGTATTTTAAAAATGTTTTTTTTTTGTTTTCAAATTTTACATTATAATTTTTCATGGCTATTTTCAATGAAAAAGTTTTTCAAATGGTTTTATGTTATAAAAAACATTCTTTTAAACAAGAAAGGATATTTTTCCCAAGAAATGTTTTCAAAGATCTTTCAAAATTATTTACCATATAATATATCATCCATTTATGTTACTCATTAATTCATGGTAATTTATTCAATGTTTCCAATAATATTATTTCTATGAATGTATTACATTTTTATGGAATTATGATTATAGGACACATTTATCATAAACTAGTTATGTGATTTTGGAACATGTTTCTTATCACGAGTTATGTTTATGATGAAATTATTATTAAACCCATATATTTCCATTGGTTATAAAATGATTACATGTTTATAACACCCATTTCATTTCATGGGTTATGATATGATTATTTATGATTCTGTGGAACATATGTGTATGATTTCATTATGAGATGGGTGGGTCCTATAACTCCCTCAAATACATTGGGTAAATATTTCTATCTCATTAGATAGACTATGATAGTATTGGGAATGAACATTGAATACTAAGATGGCCATGAAAGTAAAATATGGCTACCAAGCTGGTATGCAGAGTGAATTAATGCTACTAAGACGGCCATGGGAGTGAACCATGACTACCAAGATGGCAGGGGGAATGAACCTATACTACCAAGATTGTCTTGGAAGAAATTCCTTGGCTACTATGGAAATAATATTACATTATTATGTGTTTGCCACAATTATATGTTTTATTCCTGGGCTGTTATTTCATGGATTATGTCATTTATTTCATTATTTATCATGCCTTATTATCTTACATGATTTATGCCATGATTCAAGTATATGATCATTGATATGAAGGGCATAATCTTATCTTTTCATGATCATGTTCTCATACATTTATTCTCATGATTTTTCGTAAATGTCTCCATTGTTTACCCTTACTGAGAAATGAAGCTCACCCATTTTTTATGATTCTTTCCCTAGGTTATGAAGATATGTATTATGTTTGATTTTAATATTATGATTTATATTCAAGAATATCCTAGTGTAAGATAATATTACTTATTTATGTACTGGTCTTTATGTTTCAATGTTTCAAACGACACTAGACTAGTATGGACTTTAAGTGTTTGTGTGATGTTTTATGTATTCTGAAAAAGTTGGGTAATGTTAATGTACATCAATATCATGGTAATTATAGTTGGTATCAGAGGAAAATATTAGTTAACATTTTTATACTAGGATAAGAAAACCTTAGTGAGAACCCTAAAGAATTTTCTAAGGAAATGTATATGGATGAGTCAAAATTTAAGAAAATGTCCTAGAATTTTAGAAGAGGATAGAGTGAGTGGTATACAAGATATATATACATGTCTGGATAATACAAGTGGATGTGTCTCTGGAATAGAGTTACATAGGTGTGAAACTCCAAAAATGCATTCTCGTCCGGACTTGGCGTAATCTGTTAGACAACAACGGGAATTGATGTGCTACTGATTTGACACTCCTGAGGGATATGCTTTGAAAATTAAAAAACTCTTAATTAACAATAATTATAGATTTTAATTGAATGTTTCTATGAATAACCTAGAATAAACCTTATTTTTAATATATAAATTATGGTATCAGGTTTTAGGAATCTTTTACATGGTTTGTCATGATTATGCGGTTACTCGCTATGATAATTGTTTTTTACACTATGATTTTGGTTTTAGTCAACAGTTGGAACCCGAAGGAACCACATTAATGGTGATTGTGATGGAAAATGAAATGGTTTTCGTCTTGAAAAATTTAATTCTATGGGATCTATAATGCAAAACCTCACTTCTATGCTCACACAGCTTTCTCAAGCTATGAATCAAGGTGGAATCTCAAATGATCAAAGGAGGGAACGAAATTCTGTTAAGTCATTAATGAGTAAACACCCACAATTTTTCAAAGGGTCTTATAATCCACTTGCTTCTAAATAATTGATCAGTACCACTAGAAAGATATTCTCAATTATTTAGTGTTCAGAGTAAGACAAATTCAATTTGGATACATATTATTTAAAAGGGGCATAAAATAAATGGTGGACTCTAATCAATAATAAGTGGAAAAATAAGATATTTAATCCTTGTATTGTGACGAGTCCAATAACATATTATTTGATAAGTATATTCCCCTGATTCTTTGTACGAAGAAGGAGAAAGTGTTACTTCAGTTGACGAAATGTGATGTTGAATCTGTTGGTATATACAAGGATAATTTCCTAAGACTTGTGAGGTACACTACATGAATTATCATCCAACCTGAAAGTAATGTTGATAGGTTCTTCAGAGGCTTAAAGTCAAGTCTCTTAAGGGGGTTACCCATAAGAGAATTTAGTAGTAATTAACTAATTGTATATTGTTAAACAATGGCTGAAATATAGGTTGGAGTCACGTATCAATATCATGGTTTTGATAAGATGAATAAAATAATGTATAAAGGAAATTCTAAAAAGAATGAACAAAATAAGATGAATTTCCATTATGCTCTATCTATGGGAGGAAGAATGGAGAAAATTTACTTATGGGGTCCAATAAATATTTTATGTATGGAAGGTAAATCCATCAGGCATTTGATTTTTGAGGTGATGGGAAGAAGTTAGCACATTTAGTGAATGGGGGTAAAGAAACACAAAATTCACCTCCCACGATTTGGTTTTACAAGTGTAAGGAGAATGATAATTATTCTAACCACTTCTCAAACCCTATGGATGATGATGATTATCAAATTTGGCAACCTCATAAGTTGAGGGAAGCGGGGAAATCTCATGGAATTTCTTTTTCTGATGAGGGGTGCGATAACGATGTGATGAAAGGTACACTTTCCATCTACTGTAGAGCTTCTCATGTCATATTTAAATCTATATATAGTCACTATTTCATAATTAAAGAATTTGTTGATGGTGTAATGATTCCCCCAAAACAATTCAATTTGAAATTAGAAGTGAATCCCCCTAAGGGTTTTCTTATTACATCTCAAGTCTATGATTCCACTCTTATTGAAGTTTGTGGGATTTTGCTTCCTGAAATTTTTTCCATTCTTCCTTTGGTAAATTAGGTGAAATCTTAGACATGGATTGGAATTTTCTATATAAATCCTTCATAAATTGTAAAACTATTGAAGTTATTTTGATATTTAAAACCCTCATATGACTATCCATCCATGTAAGGATAATTTTGATCTTCATGTAGAGATTATATCTAGTGCATGGGTCTTCATTCAAATTAAAAAGGTATTTCTAACTCAAATGGTTGGGGTGAGAATTGACATCGATGATATGATTAATGTTTTTGATTTGGTGGATGTATTTCTGGAAGTGTTTCCTAGTATTACACCAAAATATGAAGTTGAGTTCTCAATATAACTCATACCTTACTCCACACCAATTTCAAAAACTCTTTATAAAATGTCCCTGATTGAGATGTAGTAAATAAAGATGTAACTTCGAGAAAACCTTGATAAGGGATTGATTGGACAAGTGTTCCGCATTTGGGGGCACCAGTTTTTCTTGTTAAAAAGAAATATGGATCAATGTGACTCTACATTGATTATTGAGAATCGAATTAGATCACAATTAATAAAAAGTACCCTCTTCCCCATATTGATGTCGTGTTTAATCAACTACTTGGAGCACAATTGTCTTCCTAGATTTACCTTTATTCTGGATATCATCAAATGTTGGTCATGAAAGCGTATATACCCAAGATAGCATTCTGTACAAGGTATGGACTCTATGAATATATAGTGGTTCCTTTAGGTCTTAATAATGACCCTAAAATATTCATGGATTTAATTAATAGAGTATTTAGATATTACCTTGATAGGTTTGTGAGAGTCATTATAACTGATTTTCATATCTATTCAAAGACTAAAGAATCACATGAATATCCTTGGATAATTGTACTAAAAACCCTAAAGAAGGAGACTATAATCAAAAATTTTAAAAAGTGGGAATTTTGGTTGTAGAAGGTTTCATTTTTGGGTAACATAATATCAAGAGATGGTATAGTTGTAGATCCATCAGACATAGAGGCTATTGAATGCTAGCCTAGAAAAACCATGGCGACTGAGATCTATATCATTCTTGGTTTAGAGGGATATTATTGAAGGTTTGTAGAGAATTTATCTTGTTTATCTAATCCTTTGACCATGTTAACTAAGATGGGTTCCATGTTCTTATGGACATATAAATGTGAGGAAAATTTCAAGGAATTGAAGAGAAGGTTGGTCAGTGAACCTTTTAATACATTTCCTTGTAGTGGAGAAAGGATTGTAATCTACAATGATGCATACAAGAAGGGATTGGGACGCATTATTATGTATAATAACATGATTATACCCTATTACTCATCACAGTTGATGATTCATGAGTAGAAATACCCAACATGTGAGTTGGAATTAGAAGTGTTAAATTTTTCATTAATGATATGGAGGCATTATCTTTATAGATAAAAGTGTGATATATATACAGATCATAAAATTCATAAATATATCTTCAAACAGAAGGATTTTAACATGTTCTAGAAAATATGGTTATATTTGATAAAGGATTATGACGGATCAACACATTACCACCCTAGGAAAGCAAACAAGGTGGCAGATTCTTTGAGTTGGAAGGATCATTCTAGATTATCCGGGAAGAGGATCACAATAGATCCAATATTTTTTGTATTTTAATAGGATAGATCTAGAAATCCTAAATGATTTGAAAATCATATCCTTCTCAAATGAATGTTCAACCCTATATCTATGTTTAAATTAAGGATTCACTAAAGGAAGATGAAGAGATGAAAAAGAAAGTTAGAAATGTTCTTGAGTTTAACCTTGATCAAGATGGAATGATAGGATTCAGGAAAAATGTATGTGTTACTAACATACCATATTTGAAGAAGGATCTATTAGGGGAAGCTCATAGTTCTTCATTTACTATTAATCCTATAATTATTAATATGTATAGGGACATGAAATAATACTTATGGTGTGATGGAATGAAGAGACATATCATAGAGTTTGTATCTTTGTTCTTGGTATACCAACAAGTTACGGCTAAAAAAAGTCAAAAGGTATGTTTCATCAATTACCAATACAAAAATGGAAATGGGTGAACATCAATATGGATTTTTTTTGTTGGGATAACCAAAACATATAAAGGGTTTAATGCTATCTGGGTGGTAGTCTATCGCCTTATAAAGAAAACCCACTTCATCACTATTAGAGAGGACTTCTCTCTTGATCAGCTTTCCAGGATATACATTAAGGAAGTGGTAAATATGCATGGAGTACCACATTCCATTGTATTATACTGGGATCCAAGATTTATTGAAAATTTCTCTAAATGTCTTGAATAAACACATGATTCAGAATTGAGTCTCATCACTAAGTATCATCCTCAGATAGATGGTTTGTTTGAATGAATTATTGAAACCCTAGAGGATATGTTGAGATAATTTTCTGTGGATTTCAAGGGAGGTTGGAATTAACACCATCCCATAGTTGAGTTTTCAAAAAACAATAGCTTTAAATCAAGCATTAAGATAGAACCTTATAAAGCCTTTTATGGGAAGAAGTGTAGATCTACAATGTTTTGGGATGAATTTGGAGAAATAAACCTATTGGTACCTAAGATCACTAATGAAATGTCTGAAAAGGCTCGAACCATTAAACAACATATTAATGTTTCTCAATGTTAGAATAAAAGTTATGCGGATAGTCATTAGTGTGATCTAGAATTTGAAGTTTGTGAAATGGGTTTTTTAAAAATATCACCCTAGAAAAGAGTTATGATATTAAAAAAGGAAGGGAATCTAATCCCTAGGCATATTAGTCCCTTTAAGATTCTTGATCATTTGGGATGGTTGCCTATCAGTTGTATATTCCACCAAATATCTATCAATTGAATGATTTGTTCCATGTATCTCCCTTAATAAAGTACACATCGAACACATCACATGTAATGAACTCAGAGGGTATATAACTATTGTAGGATCTATCTTATGAAAAACTACCAGCCATAATTCTGGCCAGATCAGAAAAAGTTCAATAAAATAAGATCACTCACCATGTAAATGTTTTGGGAAAGAAATTACTAGTCAAAGTAAGCTTCATGGGAACATGATGATATTATGAAGAAGTAGTATCCTCATATTTTTAACTTAGTGACAAATTTCAAAGGTGAAATCTATTTTAAGGGGGGTGGAATGTAAAACCTATAGTTTTATTGACTATGTTTTCAAATAAATTAATTACTCATTTCTGTCTTGAAATGAATTATGTCAAGAATTCCTTTTCATAGAACATAAAATTGTCATATGTTACAATCAACATTGACTTACTGTATGTTATACTCCACATTGACAAAATGTACGATACACGCAACCCAAACTTAACACACATCACTCGCAACAAAGAGTCTCTATGAAACGTCCTTTTAATGATATAATTATTTAAATGAGATAATTATAGGCTAAATATTAAAAATAGTAATATAAATAGTAATAAATAATTTTCAAATATTATTTATAACTTTTTTTATATAGATAAAATATATTGATAATGAAATATATGATTCTAGCTAAAGTCCATTTATGTTTTAAAATACTATTTTCTCAAATGAACCAATTTAAATAATAAAATTAATTTTAGAAAAAATTATAAGTTAGATTTGACAAAATAAACATCATTTTTTAATTCAAAAAATTAAAATTATCCTAGGGTGATTCTTGGAATTTTTCTGAGAAAATTATTTTTTTCATGAATAGTAAAAATACTGATTTTTTGTTAAATCTACTTTTATTTTTAATTAATTATTATTAATAAATGATGTTACAAATTTTATTTTAGGTAAAATTAGATAAATATTACATATATTAAAACATTTTAATTCATTAGAATCAATTGCACAAGAAATTGAATATAATATACAAACAAACTTTTTGAACATTGTTTAATTTAAAAACCTGTTATTTCACCCCATCTACGTGATTGGAATTAATTTTAATTTTTCCTCTTCTATTATATAAATTTTGAAAAAATAATGTACACCACTGAACTCAATATAATATTTATTTTCTAGTAATACCAAGTTAATTTTTGACCAAAATGATCAGTAAATGGGAAAAAAATTAATCACAAGGATTAAGGCCAAACTCATATTAATTAGGGACAAAACCTTACAATTAAGGGAAAAAATGACTTATACACTTGTCCAACACGGATTTTATGTCCATAGTGTGTCCCTAAACCTTCAATTATTCATTTTTTTGTTTTGTATGACTTTTTTAGGTTAAAAAAAGTGTACACCTAACTTTTTTTTATAAAAATTCAATGTGAGTCTATTTCCATCTTTATAAAAATCACCTAGCTCTCCCACATCCTCACACATCTCAGAACACTTAATTTAATAAAATACCTATTTAATATACATTCTTACTTACCTATATTCATCTATAATCCTTAACAAGTCCATAAGGCAATCCAAGGGAGCCTTTTGGCACAAACCAAAAAGAGTTACCCGATCAAGATGTTACATCTTCTGTCAAGTCATTTCTATTATTTTCTTTCACTACCCCTCAAATTCATTTTTTCATGACTTTATAATAACCCCATTATCATCAATATACTTTTATTTTTTTACGAAATGTAATAAAGCAAATCTTACACACACCTCCATCTAATGGATAACGAAGGCACTGTTTATGTGTACAACAAACTATCGACTCACTAAACGTTGATTGTTCAATTTTCCTTATCACATTTCATAGTGGCCATTATGATGGAAACTCAATCTAAATATTTTATATACTATATTTATTATGTCTTTATGATTATTAATTTTTTTTACAACTCAAACCTTTTATATTTCATTTGGTGTTAAAACGATAATCTCTTTTGAGGAAGTGTGGACTACCGCCCCGTCAAAGCGATTTGATTCATTCAAAAACCACATGGAATGTATTAAGGATGGGATTAGAGAACATATATGATATATATGATAAAATAATGATTCTATAAGAATTATATATAAATATATATAAATATATAAATATATATATATATATATACATATACATATTTCATTTACATAATTTTTTCCAATATGATAATAAAAAATGGAAACAATGTTCATGCGTACGTACAACTTACTGTCTTAAGGAATGGTGTATTCAAATTAATTATTCTATATTATATAGATTATTATAATATAAATATATGTAATATACATGATATTTAGGTCATTTTTCACATTTTGGAATTGTGATATTTGTATAAGGACCAACGATATAACAAATTAAGACATATGCGAACTACAAAGAGAATATTACATGAAGTGAAACCTTAACATATGATTGTTAACAATAACATAATATAAGGTCATAATAAGAATATATATGAAAATTTATATAATTATATGGTTTTAAAAAATATTTATAATAAATTTATATTTATCATACTGGTGGTTTGAATGAGTATGATGAGAGTCCAGATAAATGGTAAGGGGATTTTTTCTCAATTTTTATTCTCTTGAGATACATGATATGTTTTCCACTCTTTCATTTTGTGTGGTTTATGTACTTACTATGGTATTATTCTATGTATATTGAAAATAAATTTATAGGTATTAACATATCCTTTTTATGAACATTCATTCATAGGGTTTATGTTTTTAACGTTACCAAATCCGTAGAAATGTTTTGTCTCAATTTTCCTTTTTTGAGACTAATGTTTATTTATGCACATAAACTCTTTTTTGATATGTGTATAAATCCATTTTACATGATATATCATGAATATCTATTTTAATTATTTTTTATGATTAATTTAATTTCCTTTTATTACATGATGAGTATGGTCGCAAGTAACAAACTGGTAAGAGTTTATTGAAACAATCTCATTAATTTTCAAGATAGTTAATGACTATACATATTTGAAGACATATTATGATCCATATCTCAAGAACAGTCATGATTTTAACTCTCATCTATTTATTCTAGATATAATCATGTTTCAGAATTATTTGTTCCACTCATTAGTACTTAAGATAATATTTTTATGTAAAATATGACTATCTCTCTCTGTCAAAAATCTATTTTATTCAACATACTTTTTTTCATAAATGTTTTCAGAGATTTTTCCAGAATACCCTTGAAGATAATTTTCAAGGATTTTTTTTAAAAATGACTTATTTTTTTAAAATTTTCCTTTATAAGTTTATAGAGATATTTCCATTGGAAAAGGGTTTCGAAGGGTTTTATGTTATAAAATTAATTATTTGAAAGAAGAAAGAATTGTTTTCTCAATAAATGTTTTTAAAATATATTGAAAAATTATTCACCTTCTTAGATAACCTAAATTGGTGTTACTCATGTAATTATGGGGAATTTATTCAATGCATACATTCATATACTTTCTCTAAATGAATTTTTTTTGATAAAATGATGTTTACGGAACCCATTTCACATTTCCAATTTATATTATTTTGAAACCCCCTTATTTTTAGGTTTTTTTTATGATGAAATGATTATGAAACCTATATCTTTACACATGTTATGACATGATTACTTGTTTATAATACCCATTTCATTTCACTGGTTATGATATTATTATTTATGATCTTATGGAACATGTATGTATGATTTCATTATGAGATGGGTGGGACCAATATCTCCCTCTAATGTATTGGGTAATGATTTATATCTTATGAGATCGACTAAAATGTTCTTGGAAATAAACCTTGATTACTAAGATGTCCATATGAGTGAACAGTGACTACCATGATGATATGAGGAGGGAACTCACAGAAATTAGATGGTTATGGGAGTGAACCAAGACTACTAAGACGGTATGGGGAGTGAACATATACTACCAAGATGGTCTTGGCAGTGATTCCTTGAAACTATAGAAATTATATTATATGATTATGTGTGTGCCACAATTCCAAGTTTCATTCCCTTGTTATGATTTCATGGATTATGTTCATTATTAATAATGTATTATTATATTCCAAGATTTATACCATGATTCATGTATAGGATCTTTGATATATATGGTATGATTCTCTCTTTTCATGATCATGTTTTCATACCCTTATTTTCATGATTTATCTTACATGTATCATTTTTTTCCTTTACTAGGAATTTGAGCTTACCCCTTCTTATGTATCCTTCCCCATGTTTTGAAGATATGTATAATTTTTTTTTTGTGTCTAAGAAGGGGTAAATTCAAAAATACCATAATTGTAGATAATGTAGCTCATTTATGTACCTAGGTTTATGTTTCATTGTTTTCAAAGGCACTCGACTAGTACAGTATTCAAGCATCTGTTTGTTTAATGTATTATGTATCCCAAAGAATTTGTGTAATGTTAATGTATTTCAAGATCAAGGTCATAAAAACCCAACCCATAGGTCTATACCAAGATTGATTTCGGATTACTCTTTTTCCTAAACCCTGTAATTTACCCCGATCTATTTCATTATTCCGGATTTAAACCCGATCTATATATATTCTAGAAATCCAATCTGAAGAGAGTTTATCTGGAATCCTACCATAAGGTTCTGATAACTAGGTTTCTATACTAATTAATTATATCCTTGAGTTCGACCATATAATTATGATATGATACACCTTTTTATTTAGTATTGTTTGGGGTAATATAAATTCTAATATATTCAATAACTATGCAGAATAAATAATGATATGTGGGCTAGCCATTTTCCACATTCATTATGGTATAAATAACGGTTATAGAATCCCCTCATACTTTAGCATCTCAATATTAATATGTGAACACACCACACACTAAGATACAGACTCTATAACACCCCTATTCTTATTATCATACAAGAAATACTCTTTCAGATCTCTATACATATTCATATATCCAAGATGAATAGACAATGGTGAGCTATGAGATTCATCTGAAAAATCATTCTACAAATCTATTATCTATGTGAGTAAAATCAATTACTAAAAATTAACATTCAATCCTAACCAGGTTTGAACTTAGGAACATTCCACACAATCTTTTGTAATTCCATATCTTCCTTTTGTGCAGTCTTAATCCCCTTATGGATGTATGACTGAACATTCATCTGACAAAGACTAAATCATTACCCTTTCCTCATTATTTAAAGATATAACTTATTTTAATCCCTAAATATTGGATCTATTTCAATACTAATTATGGGAATCCAAGCATAATCATTCAAACTCTAGGCATCAATCACCTTTTTTCCTTCTTAGGGTTGTAATGTATTGGAAAATCATAATATTTGGTCAACTCCAACCATCTTATTTGGAAAATATTAAAGTATTTCTATGTAAATATATAATAAAATATTTTATGATCAATATATATATTAGACCTTTCACCATAGAGATATTGCATCTATATTTTCTACGAATAATATTACAGCTTCCAACTCCAACATTGAGTGTGGTAAATTTTATCATGAATTTTTAATTGGTGTGGGGCATATTCTATCACTATGTCATTATGAATGAGCACAAATAAGAGTCAATTATTTGATGCATAACTATAGAAAAAACCATTCTATACTACATGGTAGTATATGAACTGGTACACTGACCAACATTGTCTTCAATTATTGGAAACACTATTCACATTCATCTATCTTTAATAAATTTACCCCCATCTAAGTCATTACAGTTAGTGGATTATATTTTCATGAGAAATATCTCAAAAATCATCAGTAGTATCCAAACAAAAATATAATTCTTATTTCAGTTTCCATGGTTTTTGAAGAACATTCCTCAATAACTTCCTACATTAATGGGTAAATTGATATACCTTCATTTGAGATTACATGTCCAATTAATGAAGCTTTATAATACTAAAATTTACACTTGGTAAATTTAGAATACAACACTTCTTTCCTTAGGGTCTTAATAAAAACTCTATAATTATCCTAATAATTATTCTGTATCATTAAATATATAAGAATATCATCTATAAGGACTACTTAAAATATAATATGTTAATATATAAATACTATAGCCATTAAATTAATGAATAAAGTAGGATAATTGGTAAGTTCAAATGGACTTACTATAAATTCATAATGACCAAAAATTGTTTGGAAGGATGTCTTTGGTATATCCTCCAAGTTGATCCTTAGATGATGATATCCAAATTGAAGATCAGTCATGATAAAATATAGATATCTTCATAATTTATCAAATAAATTATCAATAATGGTTGATGATACTTGTTATTAATAGCGACATTTTTATGTTCACGAAAATCAATGAAAAGATGCATTGAACCATGTTTATTCTTGATGAAAAATAGGTACATATCATAGAGAATAACTAGGTAGAATAAATACCTTATTTATATTCTCTTGGAGTATTCTCTTTAATTATAGTAACTTAATCAGGACCAATCTATATAGATTCCTTGAAATTGGCATGACACCAAGTATGATTTCTTTTGAAAAATGAACATCATGATTTAGGGGAAGAATTGAAATTTCCTCAAGAAATAAATCATCATATTACCAAATAATAGGGAACTTTTCTATGTTTAGTTAACCCATAACCACATGAGATAAGTATTACTTATAAATAATTAGTAAGACCCATATGATGGATGTAATTTCATGTAGCTGTTAAGGTTTATTATCATTGAAATATATTATTGGAGGATGATTCATAATATCGAATGTAATATACCATCCTAAAAAATTTAAGCATTTTCTATACTAGGAGAGCCAATCCATACCCATAATTACAAATAATTTAAATAGAGGAAGAAATAGAAGATTTTTAGGATCAATATTCATCCAATTTTTTTAGAGATGAATTATAGTCTTGAGATATGGTCATAATACAATAAATATATATTACTATTAACACAATATCAAATCATTCAGTGGTAAAATTATAGGATTAGAAAATTTATCAGATATGAAAGAGTGGATATAAGTAGATTCAAATAAAATATTTACAATCATGGAGTGAATGATAAGTGTACAATTGACCAAGTCATTAAGAACTTCCTCTTTGGTTTTAGTAATTATATGAGCTTGGCCTTATCCCCTTGGATTATTTTGTTGTATTTTTTTTTTGAAATTATAGGTATTCATTGGAATATTTATACATCTATTTATTGTTAAATCATTATGCATTGATGTCTTCTCCTTTATCGTTTCATTATTGAGAATGATGGTATTTTCGTCCCTACTTTTATAAAAATACTTTTTTTCCTTTTAATAATATACCAAGGTGTTTTCTTACAGAATTACCACATTGTGATGAACCAACCTTACTTAGGCTATGGGCCTGGTTAACATAGACCATGGGTCTCTTATAATACCTTGATTTAATTCCAAGAAAACTACAGTCTATTACACAATGAGTTCACTTATATGACTAATAATTATTCCTAAAAATTTATAGATGTTCCTTTTCATCACTCACACACACCATGAAAAGATTACCTAGGGGTCACCCATCATGAACACCCCTCTAGGCCAAGAATGATTAAATATTCAATTCTAATTATAATGGATCCTGAAAATAAAGCTATACCTTGTTAACATGGGTAGTAACATATAGAATTTATGTCTCACCATTTAGTCTATTATGTATCACTTTTATAGGATTGTTACACTCTCCCTACATTAAAATAGAAACTCCCTCATTGTGGACCCTAAACTACAAACCTAGGTAGTCCCTCTACACTTCTAGATGAGTATTGGATTTGGTACAATTTTTCATGTATCAGCCTCCTTGGTTCATGAACCTGGTCATCTGATCCCATTGGTCCCTTATAATACATTGGTTTCCTTCCATGAACACCACAGGCACCCACAAGGGTCACTTATCTGACTAATAAATATCCCATAGGACAATACATGTTATTTTAGTGTGCATTCCCCTTACTCACTCACACCCTGGGAAATTTCCTAGTGTTTAACTAATCCTAAACACTACTCCAGGCCAAGCAAGTTTAACTATATAATTCTAATAAGGTAGGATCCCAAAAATAATGGTGTACATTGTGGACATGGGTATAAACATTTAGTCATTTATGTCTCATATTTCCATGGGTTATATATATATGTTTGAAACTTCCCCTTTCTCTTATCCACCTTACCCATTTTTTTCCTTATCATCCACTTTTTCTCTTGATTTACTTTTAATCAATAAGACTTGAATACCTATTCCACTATATTGATATATCATGATACTATATCCTAATATGATGAGAATGTTTGGGGAACTAGTTCCCATTGATGTATTGCCTTAAACACATTAAATAAATGAAAAATATTTCTCTTCAGAGTATATATATAGTCTACGTCATGCCTTTCTAACATTGTAATGTTAGCTTCATACATAGCATCATTTTACTATTAAATTTTTCTTGGAAATAATAATTGTCGATCTATATCTGCTCACTGGTCATAAAGAAAATACATTTAAAATAAATGTATCTTAAATTCATTACATTTCCTGATTTTTATTTCATCATCATCCTCTGGATTTTACATAAATTACCACTATTATTCCACTTTCCCTAAGAGAAGATAAAATAACATGAAAAAAATCTACCTTTCATTACATCCCAATGGATGAAATATATTATATAAGGAACATATCTATTTCTTAACTAAAAATGGATTTTTAGACTCATTGAATGATGAATTTTAATGATGCATGAAGTGGTATAACATTGGTACAGCTCATTGTGGATCAACATGATGCATCATATGAAAAATCTTATTGGCCATGAAATCTGTCAGCTACCCTAATATAGTTATACTTCATTCAGTTCCAACTCCATATACATTTACTACTTCATTATCTTTACTAGGAGGAAAATCCCTACATACATTACATGAATTGATACGCATTACATTCCATCATCTAAGAGCCATTTATAGACAATGGTATACATTTTATTAGATTATAACATTATGAATAAAAATTTATAATTTAAAACTAGTGAAGCATTTAACATAAATAGAAAATTTTTGTATAACTAATACCAAAATAATACACTCAATTTAATTGGGAATATTTAACAATCAGAAAATTATTTTCAAGTTTTACATAATGGTTTGAAAATAAATTTGGAATTAATTAAAGCATATCTATCGATAGTGTCATAAAAAGTGCATAGTAAGGTCACACTCACCATACATTCAAATAATGGTCGAGATATACTATCAATAATATTTTTGCTGTTCTTACCCCAACATTAATCTATTCCAAAACCATGTACACTTTTACTAATAATACATGGATACATTTATAAGAAAACCAAACAATATCTACATTAAAAATACATTAGGATGTTATTAGATACATATAATTTTACATAAAGTCAGTAATATGGATGTTTTCCATAATTTATATTATCCAAAATCCTATCCTCAAGGATAATAATAAAGTTTATAATATACAAAATTCAAATACCCGAACCCTATTAGTCCAAAGATGGTGATTAATTTGTTATGTTGGTACTAAATACAAGTTATCAAATCCCAAAGGATTGAATATTTTTTTAGTGTTGGAAAACAAGATACATACTTCAATATCACATTACATTTGAAAACATAAAATTCAACTTAATATTTTCATTAAGAACAAAATTATTCAATCTATAATATTTATACATATCAATCATAATACACTTTCTAGAATTTAAGGGAATGGAAACAGAAGAATGTGGTGAGATTAGATTTTCTGTAAGGGTATGCGTACAACCAAATCTAATATGGAATGAATAATATGGAAGGAATAAATGACGATAAAATGAATCCATAAAAATAACCACATTAGCTTTAAATCATATCCATAGATATAATAACTACTTAAATAGGTACATAGATAGTAATAAATTATTGTATAATTATGTAATGCATAAGGATTGACATCATAGCAATATCATTAGGGCCATGAACATGACATATATATAAATTGTATGTCCTCAACAAAATATCATACATATTTTATCTCATGAGACCTACCAAAACATATAGGGGAATTGTAATTATGATCCCCATCCATAAATTAATATGTTGAAGGCATTAATTATAAGAATATAAAATAAAAATTAATCAACATGCCTTAAAAATAAATAACAATCCATGTTGGAAAAAATATATCATAGAATTTCAATTCATTCCCCAATGAAACCAACAAGAAACCATACAGATAATAATAATTGATTATATAATTATATTATATACTAATATAGTCATAATATTTAATAAATAATGATAAAAAAGATGAAAATACATTAATAACATCATTAAAAACATTCTTGAGGAAAATAACCTTTTCACTTTGAAATAGCTTATTTAAAATAAAAAAACGACAAATTGTAAATATAATAATTTCATTGAAATTTAAAATTTATAAAATTAATGGAATCTTCAAAACAATGGGTAGTAATCAATATATAAATTTTTTTCTTGATGTATATGTTAAAAAATATATTTCCTTCACATTTTTTATAAGAAGTGATGTGTAAATCTTCAAGAAATTGTCCAGATGAATAATTTTAATCAAATTTTTAAAATTTCAATCATGGGGAAAAATTTAATTAATAAATCATTTCATAATAGGAAAAAAATATTTTAAAACATTCTATGTAATATATATACATTTAAGATAATTTTTACCAACCAAGTCGAAAAGCAATGTTGGTCTTCAATAAAACATTATTTTGGAATCTTGAGATCTTAGAGAGAGGAAAATTAAAAGAAAACTTTTAATTCATATAAATAACCATAGGAGAAAAAATATATTCTGATTATGATATAAAGTTCAAATAATTACCCCCATAGATACTTAAACAAAAAAAAATTATAAAAATGATGAGATTGATAAATGAACTCTTCACAGTAGTCTGGATTCTTTCGTATTTGTTAAAACCTAATGTATAATAATTATATATTTTTTAAACCTATATTATAGAACCATATTGACATATATCATACCATATATGATTTAATAATAACCTTTTATCACTCATTAATTAATAATTATTATTAAAGTCAATATTAAGGGTGACAACTGATTTGTTTTTCATGTATGTTTTAGTCTTGTAGTTTTGGTAATTTAAATTTTATCATGATTCCATAATATAATTAATCTTAATCATGATATAAATTTCTTATATATCAATTATATATATAAGTATAATTAACTATAACATGTATATATATAGTATTAAATTACACCTTTCATGGAGATCATAGGATATATTAACAAGTGATATTATTAAATATATCCTTAATACCATTCATGTAATATAGAAATGAAAAACTAATCACATCACTTCAAGGTGGTGGCAGAAAAAATGTACACACGTACAAATGAGCGACACAATCATTATTCATATGATAAAAAATTGAGTGTATAATGATGGTTTCATAATCATAATAACATTTTAGTATACTGAGACTATTGAATTTAATATTTTATGATAAATACTATATATTTATAGGAGGTAAAATAAGAAGTAAAAAAATAATGTGACTAGTTAATGTGATTACCTATTCATTTAAATAAATCCTTTAGATATTAACATATAGAACCTAGGGTAGTTATTTTGGGAAGTCTATCACCTCTAGAACATGTATAAGGATGTCAAAGATTGATTTTGGTAGGGGATGATTGAAGTAGATAGATCAAAGTGGTGTGAATAAATGTTATAATGGGTTCCCTTTTATGAGGAATTGAAAGGAAACATAGAAAATTAGGATATATTAAAATATTACTACTGAATTCTCAAGAAAAAATTCCAAATGGATATATATTTTAATAAATAAATTATGCTGTAAAAGTATCATCATAAAATGAAAATTAGACAAGTATTGGTGCCATTTTAATCCTTATCATCTAGATTAACCCCTTATTTAACCAATTTTAATTTTAACCATGTTAATGAATTTTTAATATTAAATGGATATAATTTTATTTATAAGGAAGAAATTATCTCCTGAAAATACTGGGGATGACATTTTAGAACATTTTTAATCATACTTGTCCCCTTTCTAATTTTTTTTATGATTTTTATATAATTTAAAAAAATATTATTTAACATAAAATATAATTAATGTCATTTTTGACAATATATAAGTATTTTGACTTAAAAACAACATAAAAATAAAATAATTTGAATATAAACGTTCAACACTTATCTAATACGTAATTTTCATCTAGAAATTAATTTTTCAAAATAATTTATCCAAATTTTATTACTACAAATATTTTCAAAATAATTTTTTTTTATTTTCTATTAAAACAATAAATTCTATAACGATGTTGGGTAAGAATTTAAGTTATTTATTTACTCAACAAATGATATTAATAAAATACCATGATAAAAAATGTTAGTTTATATTTAAAATAAACCTTTATAAACTCAATTAATTATTATTTATCCTTATGAAAACAATTTAGAGATATTAAATTTAAGAGAGTGACATTTTTTATTTATCCAATCCTTAAATTAATATAAAGGTCATAATACCAGAAAAATGGAACCTTATAGCCATATATATGAGTATTAGTTTGAAATGGAAGAACTCCACCAGTCTAATATGATAAAGGAAAGTTGGAGGTAAATTTTAATGATTTTTCCCAAATATATAAAGTTATTTTACATATTTTATCATTATTGATGTGGCAAAAATTTATTATGGTTTCCACTAATATTCACATAAAATAATAGGAAAATATTTAAAAAATTTGAATCATATTATTTAAAGTACTTATTCTCTTTTTAGTGATCTAATTTATATATGTGTAATAAATTATATTTAGATAAAAAGAAAAAAACAACGAAAAAACAATTGTTCAAAAAATTCATTTTTATGTGTAAAATTTTTTAATAACAAATTACATAATAAAATTGATTAAAATAATATTAAATAAATTATTACTGATATTAAAAAAATAATTTTACTTTAAAAAAATTTTAAATCATAATTTAACTATTTATGTTCTTGAAACAAAAGAATATTTTTCAGTAATAATTAGTATTTTTCACTATTAACTAAAAATTCAATATTCTAGAAAAAATACCAAACCATTAACCCTTAGATAATGTTGATACTATTATTTCAAAATTATTAAGATATTTATAAAATAAAATTATTATGTTTTTATTAATTAGTTACTATATTCCCTCAAAAAAATAAATGAATACAATTTTTGACGAAAATTTATTTTTAAAACATATAATGACCATTCTAAAGATATTTTTTCTTTACCTAAAATATTTATTCATATTTTTAAAAAAATTTGTTTATCACAATTAATTATACTAATTTAAAATATTTTTATAATTTTATACTATATTATGGTTCATTTAGACTCAATGATTATTTTTTCTCATGCTATCAATGAAAATAAATTTATCAATATATAATAACATCTTAGTGTGTTTCATGCATAGGTTATATAAATATTGAAATAGAGAATTTTTATTTATATTTACTCATTACATTTTTTTATTTTTAATGTATGTGTTGCAAATCTTCCATTAAAACTTAATTCTTCATCCACACTACTAGTTGGTAGATAAACATAGAGAGATTTTGTAAAGTAGAAAAAGTTAAATATCACACTTGGAACTGAGGATTGGAAACTGGGAATGGATTTGGGTGAGTAGATAAGTGACCATTTATACTCATGTGATTTACTACTGCATATAAGAGATTAAAAACCCTAAAATATAAATTAACATTATGATAATGTGGAAGCAGAAATATCACCAAGATTGAACTTAATGACATGAATTTGGCTTGTGAGAACGTACATAGTTAAATTTTGTTTTTTTATATTATAATTATAATGAGTATTCATTAGTATAGGGTGAGATAGTAGTATTAAATTACCCTATAGGTGAAAACCACTATATTGGATACTAACTCTATGGAAATTAATTACTATGCAATTTTCACTTTACCATCTTTTAATCTATCCATTGGGGATTTGACATTTCCACCTATACTATTTTTGTTGTTTTCTATTAAAATTTAACCATATAAACTCATTATTCAACTATTTTCCAAATATTAATGACTTGATTACTCACCTTTATTATGCTACACTAAATAAGGTAGTGTGTTGTTTCACAAAAATATGTTTTCACCATGCACTGATGCCTAATTGTTTTCATAATTAATTTTCTTGAAGGAGGATGATAAATTATTTCACCCATTGGTAAATAATATCCATGGTCCAATATCTCCCTATTTAATATTCATTGTAGTATACCTGAGTTATATTTATTTTTATGTGAGATGTTTTATAAACATGTTCATTTATTGATGAATGTAGCCTTCATTATGAATATATGACCCATGTTATTTTGGTTAAATATCATTATTTGAAAATAAAATTAATTAATTTGTATGAGAGATATAACAACACATACATCACATATATAATTGTTACAATATTTGTAGATAAATATACACAATATCACATAGTCCAAAATCAATATGTTTAGGGGCTTGGAAAATTAAGATCATATTAAAAAATTAATAAACATATGACCATAAATTTATTTAAATCACTTATCAAAGTTCCCCTATAAATTTATCATAACATTATTAATTCATATGATCTTTTAGGTACATAAATTATAGAATATATGGAGATACATCATATAATAAGTGACATAAAAATCCTAGTAAGGGGATTAAAAATATGAAAATATTGAAGATGTTAATCAATATGAGTGAATGAAGGATCATAATGGTCATCATTATGGCCTAAACATGGGAGAAAAACATAATAATAAGAACATTATAAGAATGTTTCATAGAATTTGGTATATTTATAATAATGAAACATTATTAAAATAAGTCAAGAATAAATGGAAGGAAAAACTAACATATTTTTTCTAAGATCTTTCCCATGCCCAATAATTATTATCTCATGAAATAAAATCCTTAAATAATGTATTGGAGGGATATATAATTGTTGGCCCACTCAATATATCACAATATTTTTTAAATAAACTATTTCATATAGAGATTAATGGATATGATGATAAAACAAAAATTAGTAATCATAACATGGATAAATCCTAATGAAATTTAACTGGGATGCATAACAATTTTATATATAATAATATATAATCAATACCAAGTCATAATTATAAAGAGAGATAACTACACATGAGGATAAACATAATATCAATAATATAGTTTAAATATAGATACATATTAAATTAGGATAATACAGAGGAAATAGACTATAAAGAAGATAAAGGACCCCCCAAAAATAATTTTCAAGTAATTAATAGGGGAAATGAGAAGATACCTTCTCATAACATGATTTGGTTGTTTAGAAAGAAAATGAATAATGTTTTAATAGAAATTTATATATTAATACACATAAAATTTCCATAAGAAATATGATAATTGAAATATTATATTATATACAAATCATATGAAATAATATATTAAAAAATAGAGGATTTCAAAAGAGAATAGAGTAAATGTTGGTATAAAAATGTGGTGACTAAAAAATGGAACATGTAAAATGAACGAACATTCCAGAATAAAAGGAAAATGAAATGGGAGAATCCATATGACGAAATAAAACAAATAAATGAAGATATATAGTAAAAATTAAATTGAACCAATGATGGAGATAAATTTCACATAAACCCCTAACGTTACATATTGTGCTTCTTTAACACACGTAAACCTCATGTATGACCCAATTTTATTTATTACAATATTTCCATAGAATAAATTTTACATTCACATAATTTTTATTATTTTTTATGTTTGTTATTACTTTTTGGCATTTCATTATTGATAAAATATAACTTTAATTGTTTGATTGAATAGTTATATGTTCATTTAGATATTGATGTATTGATTTTTTTTATTTTTTACATGAGATCCATTATCTCTAAATGTTTAAAAAAAATAAACATATTTATAAATTATATATATCACACAAACTAGAGATTAATGTGATGAAAATTAAAATATGTATCTTCATTGAGGGTTGTAAAACCATCCATGTAAGGATGTGTTAAGGGAGAGTTATAAGACACACACACACACACACACTAACAAACACACACACACACACTCTCTATCTATATCTCTCTCACACATCCACACACACACACATAGACACAACCAATTTATTGTTTAGATTAATTATATTATAAGATAATAAAACATTAATTGTGTTTATATATATTTTGGAAATATTTTTTTTAAAACAAAAATGATAGAAGAAAATAAATAAAATTAAAAAACAAGAGATACAAGACATTGATTTTTATTTAAAGATGTATCGTAATCGATGGGAAAAAACCATGGGTAATTATGGTGTGGTGTGTTCATTAGGTCCCCAGGATGTTTAGAAGTATGAAGATATGAAATAAGAGAAACTTTTATGATATGACAGTGTTTTTGTAATATTTTTTTAAATGGTTCAAAAAGATGTATTTTTAGCTAGAGGGGATAGGTATTTTTAGATAAATTATTGACCCAAATATAATTTTATGAATAATACATGAAATAGTTATCTTATTTGTGTATATAAATAGTTTTAAATATCGTTTTGAGGAACTTTAATATTTGTGACATCATACGTGATCTTTTTTTATTATGATGTCCTAGATACATAATTATTGAATAAAATTTTATCTATGTGTTTAATTTTTGAGTAAAATCCAAAAAAAACCAGAAAAAAAATTCTGATTTCTTGGTTAATAATATGAAAATTATTTTATGAAATTTAATTTATAAATATAATAAAATTTATGTTTTTTAAATAACATTATTTATTCAAAATCATTTTTTAATTTTGAAAAATGTTTCCTAGTATTTAAAAAATCTCATTTTAGGAGTAGGAAATGAATTTATAGGTAATAAAAATTAAACATAAAAATATAAAATAACTTATTTAATAAATACATAATATTTTTGTTAATATAAATTAATAAAGTATATATTACAATTAAATATTTTATCATCCACCAAAAAAATCAATAATTTAAGAAAACACCTATAAATATACTGTTAAATAATTTTGATGAGTTGGATAAATTTTCTTAATGATTTTTCTCAAAATAAATATTTAAATGATGTAAATTCAGTATTTAAATTAAAAAAAGATTTTAAATTTTAAAAAATAACATATTACCAAAAATAATTAATTTCTTTGAGTTCAATGAATTAAAACATTATACCGATTACTCTATATATTCATTTATAGTATTTTGGTAATCTTATTTTGGTATTTATTTACTTATATTGTTCTTATATTAGTTAACCATAATGGTCATTCTAGTAATCTGTTGGTCATGTTACTATTTTGACAACTACATTTCCAATGATTACATTACACATTACAATGGAATTATTTACTTTCATTAATAAATATTTAACCATTAAATCCTACTCATTTCATTCACACTGTTTTATCGCAATGCTATCTACATTTTCATCCAAATAAATTCTTAATTTTTAATATTTTATGTTCTTACTAGAATAATGTTCACGATTTGGGTACTTATATTAGAACGCAAATCATCATATTTACAACTTCTATTTATGTTATTTATATGTTTTTATTATCCTAGTGTAATTATAATAATATTACAGAATGTATTTATCCTTCATTAATACTATTATATAATGAGGAAATAAGATAATTTTTTTGTTGAGTGGTGTATGTGATTTAGTTATGGTATACCTTGAATTTATGTTCATTATTTTATAAATAAAAAACATCTATGTACGATACCCATATAAGCGAAGAATGAAATTTTCATATTGAAAAAATTTAGTTCATTATATTTTTATCTATTTTCAAATCTCACATTCAAAATATCAATTTGAATTCTTTGTTAATAATAGATATAGATAACTTTTTTTCATTACATATCTAGGTTCCCATGTAGATTCTTCTTACTTATCATTATTCTATAATACCTTGAAAAGGGGAGTTTCCTTCTTTCATAGAACATAATCACTATGATTCTTGTTATTCTCTAGTTTCTTTTCATAAAAGTGTTCATTCTCTAGGTTTCTGACCCTAGATTCAGTAAATGTGTGGGATATTCAAAGGAATACATTATCCCCAACATTGAATTTAAGGTATCATCAATGGTTACTATCATTGTTTTTTATTCAACTTCATTCTACCATAATATATCAGTAAATGGCATATACCATTTTTGTCATTTCTCATTCAAATTTGAGTCCCGAAAAATTTTATCACTAAATTATTATAAAAAGGATAGAGTTTAGTATCACATCCTACATAAATATTAATATAGTGTCATCCATATTATGAACTAAAAATTATTATTATATGAGAACAAAATTAGGGTTATATTTTGATTCTGACATCCATTGATGACTATTGATAAATTTATTAGTATGTCTTAAAGAGAATTAATTATTATTTCGTACTGAAAATTTATTAATGGATTATGGATTATACAGATGTTCAACTGAGAGAGGAATACATATTAAAGAGTCCCTCCAATCATTAAAGTGAATGTTAGATCTTGATAAGATACCATTGAATGTTAATCCCCATGAAACCTCACAACATCCTTAAAACATATATTGGAATGTTGACCAAATGTAAAATATTATCGAATGGTGATTATGTGAGAATCAGTTTTAAATTTATCAATAATATCATATATGGTATTTTTCATTTAGATGTATTCTAAATAACTTTTAAAAAATCCAGGGTGATGTTCTCTAATTTTTATGTTTGTATGGTAAATAATTATAATTACCCATTCTAATTATTAAATTTTACCTTAATTTTTAGAGTAATAATAATCATTAGGTGTGATTTTAAATATCTATTTTTATTTTTTCTATCAAGAATTTTTCTTAATGACGGCGATACATCTTGGTAATTTGTAGGAATATGAAGAATGATGATCTATACGTATAATCCAATCGCTTATCCTTTCTCATTGGTTTTAATAAAATATATAATCAAGTTCTAAACCAAATTAAGTCATCTTAATAAATTTCGAATTCACGAATATTCCCTTCCTCGGTGGTTTTCAACTAATTTATTCGATCTAAATAACTATTTAATGTCGTAATTATTTTTTAATAGATAAATGTTTGGAAACAATTTTAAGCAAGGTAAAATGTCTTTCCACCCTTTAGAATAGAAAAATAAATCCTTTTAATATCGATGATGATTTTATAGTTACCAATTCTAATTATGTATATGGTAATTGATTCTATTATTTTAGAAGTATCAACTACATTATACACCTTCTAATATCCAAGATTAATTTAAACTATATTTATTTATTCCTTTTCATATGCTTTTATGAGAAAATATAATAAAATATTTTTTATGGATGATATATGTAAATATATATATACCCTAGATACAACGTATCAAAAAATTCAATGAAAAGATTATATCCACTAACATTAAATCATGTTCATGTTAGTCCTAATCATGGATCTTCAATTATCATGATACATAAGCAATTAATTTATCATTTTATTTAGGAAAAAACCATTCCCTCCATTGAATTATAAATGTGCATCAAAAATTTGTATCCACTCATGTTTATTATGAGTAAAGGTGTATTAACCATAATTTTTCTTGATATCCATAATGATTTTTTTAATATTGTTTCTATACATACTGATCTACCTTATTTAGTAACATAGTTAGTGTAGTGGAAAATAATAAAAAATATATCAAAATGGTTTGAACTACACAACTAATTATAGAAAAATATATATATTTATTGAACTTGTTGGTTTGGGACATTATTTAATTACATTTTTCATTGAAGGATCCATTGAAATTCCATTACCTATGATAATATTCCCCAATAATATCACTTTATTTATCCAAAATCTACACTTCGTTAATTTTATAAACACATTATGGATTCATAATTATTTCAACAAAGTTATTATATTATATTCATGTTTCTCTTTTCACTTGGGTATTTAATGGTATCTTAAGTAAATAATTTAACATTTTTAATTATAAAATATATAATGTATCTATTCATCACATATATTAAGATATTTGTGTTATTTATGAGCCTAAATGACATCACTATGAACTTATAATGGCTATATCTTATGTTGAAAGCTGTAGTTTGAATATATTATCTTTTTATTTTAAACTAATGATATATTAAATAAATATTCACTTTTAGAAAATATTTATATCTGTAACTACCCAATTTTTATCAATAGAATTACCTTCTTAAAATTAGGCCTTATACTATAATCATATTAGGAAACATAATTCCAGATCATTCTTAAATGAACTAATATGTGACCTTTAAATAAAAATTTTCCCCTTTTGTATTTTGAATTTCAACAAATATGACATAAACGGTTGCGATCAGTAAGATGTTTGGGGCCGATAGGAAAAACATAATTTTTTTTGAAAAGTAACATAAACTTATGAATATTAACCTACACTCATGAATAGTAATATGACCTGTATGAATATTAAATACTCTAAGATAATAGTAAACTTACCCATGAATGATTAAATAAAACTTTCAAATCTTATAAGTGACAGTTTGACCACAAAAAAGAATTAGTATTTTTTAAGACATAAATAATTAATTATAGTTAATTTATTAATTTAAAAGAAAATTTATTTTTCCAATTTATTTTTTCAAAAATAAACAATTATATGTCTTCTGGTTTTAAGATAATTCTATAAGACCTTATGTAATATTTGAATGCATTATGAAATAAGTTGTAATTTTAAAATATGTATTTTACAAATAAATAATAATTTAAATTAAAAACTAAATTAATCATATTTAGAAAATTATTTTTGAACAATTGAGTTTATTTTTTTATTCTACACTTCTATAAATGGTAAGGGTGATTTTTTTTGATATTTATGAAATAATTTAAATTTTTATGAATTGTGAAATATGATAATTTAATAAATAAGTTAAATTCCTGAATTATAGAATCATTGTTGATGTTCTACTATGGTAAGCACATATTGTTCAGATTCACATGATAAAATTACTATAATTTTTCATTGGAGACTAACTATAACTTGTCTTGTGGAGAAATAATAAATTAATGAATATTATATTTGAGAAAACCCATCTGCCCTCTACTATAAATACCCCCCACCAAACCATCATTTCCTCAAATCTCCCAAGATTCAATCCTGGTCTAAACTCTACCCAAACTTCATCCCTAGACCCTAAACCACGTCCAAGAGCTTTTTGTCTCATCAAAAGACCACTCATATATCCATAATGAGGATCTCAATATGAGGATTCAAGATGTAGTTCCTCTCTCTATCTCTCTCTTTTCATTTATTTTTCTTTAAATTTCAAATTTGTTTCTTAATCTCTCCCCACATATCCTCAGACACATGGTATGGTAACTCTATTATATCACATATAATGTAATTTTATGATACTAATTGTATAATATATCATCCAACCCACTTGTCCTCTTTTTTTTTATATTAGAAAAGAAAACGTTGTTTGTGAGGTGTTAATTTATTAATATCCTGAACAACATGTTTTATTTTTTCCATTACCACCTTCAGATCTGATCATGAATTTTTTTTATGTTTTAACCTGATTATATTATATGTATTATATCCTAATTAATGTTCTATAACTATCATATGTACATATTAATAAATTATTAAACAAAACAAGTTTTTTGTGGTCGAAAAACTTCCCGAATTAACCCAAACAATCTTCCTTAAATTATTATCTAATGAATCATTATCACGGTATATAGAAAAATTATTTATAATACCATTTAATTATATATAACATCATAAATAAAATATGATTACAATTCTGGATGTTTATCCATGTTTTAAATGAACATACAATCATGAATACAAGTGAACCGTTCATGGAAACTATAAAAATGAATATTACCACTAAATGAATTTAAGATTTAAGAATCATACAAAAGACCATAATATAAAATTTTGAAACCATAATAAACCATACTAATGTAAAAAATGTTATGTAATTGTTAATTAATTATTATAATGTGGTTATATAGGAAATTAATTTGAAGAAATCATTGAGATAAAACGTAAGGGGAAATTCTTGAACCCAACTCTCTTTCTTCATGTTCTCCTTCATTCAGTCCATATTCAGTACGGGTTCTCCATAAAAAAATTTATCCATAATTATCTTACCTTTTCTAGGATATTCATTTTCTATAATTTATTTTATGAAAAACCCAATGTTTTCCAAGAGAACTCTTCTTTCATGTATACACACCTTTTTTTACTTCTTGGTTATTGTTTCACTCTTCACTCAGGGTTATTGGTTCTATGTCTATAATGTTATTCCGTATTTATTTTGGGGACCATAATTTTATGAATGTATTCTATATTGTGTGAAAACCATTTATTTCCATGGGTTGTGTTGTGTTAATTTTGTACATATTTTTAACATGGCATGCATGATAATGTAAATATTATGATGTGAGAGGTGCACCGAGAATTATATAGCCCAATATGAATGTTTGAATATGACTACTACCCCCAAAATTTTATATCACTCCAATTCATTGGGAAAAGTTATTAATCTCATGATTAAAAGTAAAATTATGCATGAACATGGTGCTATAATTGTTCACAACTTTGTGTGGTATATGACCACTAAGACACGATGTTTCAGTTTTATGCATTTCCACGTTTCAAGTATTTTATTAATGCTTCCTATCATGTTCATGATCCTTTAAATATGTTATAATTGTTATCACACCTTGTTTTATTGTTCTTATCTATCCACTTACTTGGATTTTATCTCACCCTTTTGATGTATATTCTCAGGTGATTATGTGTACTAATGTGTTTTCAAGGGACAATAAGACGGTGGAGAAGAATGAATTAAATAGATGCTTATGAATGGTGTTGTAAATATTATGTTTAGTACTAGTTTTCCCAATACACTAATCCTATATATCCTCATGGGGTAATAAAATTTTGTCTTTATCTTTATAATGATGTAATAGTAATGTAATAAAAGGTAGGGTCACTATATTGCGTATCAGAGGAAAGGTTTAGTTAATTTGGGAATTAGGATTAGTGAACCCTAAAGAAAATATCTAGCATGAGACTAAGTAAAAATATACACACATGAAGATTTACATAGGGATCCCATAATTTATTATTTTATTGTAAATCATAAAAATAAATAATTTATTCATGACTTTATGACTTATAATTTTTTCCGACCTTATCTATTTTAGAAAATGTTGGGAGATAGGATAAACAAGACCAAAAAACAGTGCAAGGGCCAATGCAATGATTGCTTAAACAAAATCCCAAATGCCTTGGAAGGAAGGGTTAAAAGTTTCATGGTGATGCTTACATAACTATCTCAGATTATGAACAATAACCATAATAATGGGAAATTTCCTCTTTTACTACGGCGGGAGAAAATGGATATCGAGTTTTTTATGTAGAAATAACCACCAACATTTAGTGGATCTTCCGATCCACTAGTTGCAAAATATTGGGTCAAATCCATGGAGAATATCCTTTATGTGCTTCACTGTTCTGAGATAGAGAAGGAAAAACTGGCCATTTATCATCTAGATGGAGAGTTCGACTGATGGTGTGATTTTATTAAGAACACCAATCCAAGAGATGAAATTGAAGAGATGGAATGTAAAGACATTAAGATAATTTTTCTTAAAAAGTATTTCCCACAATCACTTCATAAAAAGATGGAGAGAGAATTCATAAAGATCAAGATTGAGGAATGAGAATCTTCCAAAACCTATGTAACAAACTTCACAAGGCTTGAAAGGAACACATTGGGTTTTGTTATCAACAATGATAGAAAAATTGATAGATTCATTAGTAGATTAAAACCACGCCTTCAAAAGGCTATTGAAATTTGAGACTTTGTGTGTTATGAAGAAGTTGTTTGATGTGCTCTCAAATTAGAGATAGAGTTTTAAGAATGGCCCCAAGTTTATGTTGATTAGAAACTAAATATGGAGTAACATTCTTGGGGATCTAATGATAAATGTTGGAAGAAAACTCAACGCCCCACATGCAAAAAATATGGGAAGTTGCATCATGGGAATTTCCTCAACGGGACGAGGAAATGATTCATGTGTGGGAAAGAAGGAAACCATGCTCAAGAGTGTTGAAAATACATGAGAAGGAAGGAAAATTTGGTGGAATAAAGGAGAGAACCAACCGTGGTTCAATGCTACAACTATAGAGAGAAAAATAATTATGAAAGCTAGTGCACTAAACCTCAAGTCCTCAAGGGTAACCAGTGTCAGTTGCCACCAATTCCAAACTAATAAGGGAAGGATTATGACATCACTAATGTAGAAGTAGAGAAAGATAATGAGTTCGTAGAAGTTAAACTTAATATTCACCCATGAATGGAAAAAAACTTATTTGATTTTGGTTCTACACATTCCATTATATCATGAAAGTTTTCTAGAACTATAGAATCGATTCCATGAAAACATGAAGTAGAGATATCTATAAAAGATCCATGTGGTGAAATCATTAGAACCCATGTGTTTGAATTTTATCCTATTGTCATAAGTGGGGAGATTCTTCCAGTGAATCTAATAAGACTTCCCATGGTGGAATTCTATGTTGTAATGGGAAAGGATCAACTCATATCATATAGATCACATATCAATTGTCGGGAAAAGAAAATATATTTTCATATTACAAACCATCACATGATCCTCTAAAAATGAAATGAAGATCATGAATCTCCTTTTAAAAATCCTTCAATAGTGTTGGTGTTGATACCCTATGATAAAGAATACCTTACCCAAATGGTTGAGTTAAAGGAAAATATCAACCATACAGAAATTCCCATCAAAATGTAATAATGTGTCATATTTCTTTTAGAGTTACCCTAATTTCCCCTATAATGTGAGGTAGAGTTCCAAATAGAACTCATACCTAGAGCTAGTCCTATCTCAAGGTGTCCCTATAGGATGGATCCTATCAAACTGGAGGTGTTAATGAAGAAACTAGAAGAACATTTAGAAAAAGGGTCCATATTCCAAAGTGTATCACCTTGGGGTGTGCCAGTTCTCTTTGTGAATAATATGGATGTAACAATCTGGATATGTATCAATTATTAATAAATCAACAAGATCACTATAAAGAACAAGTATCCTCTTACAGGGATTGTAACGCCCCAGACCCAGTTACCCAGAGTCGGTGCATTATTACATAACATTGTCATGATCACAAGAAAGATCAAATCTCTAAAGACCGATTAGTTTAGTAGCCTTGGAAACACTAGATATATTCATAAGTCTTACATTACATCATAAAAATGAAAACTACAACAACATATTTTCTTCATAGTCCACACTCATATACCCACATACTATACCCGCAGGTCATTCATAAATTACTTCTTCACATCATGGGAAAAATAAAACATTGAAAGGGGTGAGCTCAAATGCCCAGTAAGGATAAAAATATAGCGGAAACTTTAATAAATAAGAATAAACATTTAAGGAAGTGTATAAATAAAACAAAAGCCTTTTAAACTTGATCTTAAACAAAGTATGGAAAAAATGAAATAATTCCATTTACTTATTCACATGGATATTCTACTAATCGAATAATCACATGCAATATCAATAACCACTTTCATAATGATGGAATGCATAATGCCAGACTATCATAACCACATAGACAAGGCCTCATGCCAAGACTAAAAATAATATTTTGTCAAGGCCTTGTTCCAAGACACTAGTTTGTCTCATGAGACCTACCGATGCATCGAGGAGCTGTAGCGGGCTCCACGCATCACATATTAAGTCCAATGCATTCTCATATGAAAAGGTTTAAACATAACATA
Source organism: Viscum album (assembly GCA_963277665.1). Classification (NCBI taxonomy): domain Eukaryota; kingdom Viridiplantae; phylum Streptophyta; class Magnoliopsida; order Santalales; family Viscaceae; genus Viscum; species Viscum album. The sequence goes on from OY728159.1 coordinate 655,623,400, forward strand.
AAAATTCGTATTAAAAATAGCATAAGAAATGTAAATACTTCATCTATAAACCATGAATGGTATAAAAATAACACATCCACAGTCAAACATATCACAAAACCTTCAATGCAATATAGAAGTTTTGTATCATAAAAAATCAACTTCAAATCAGCGTAAAATCCATCAAAGGATGTTGACATAGATGAAATCAAATTATTTTTAGAGAAATATCTCTTTCTATTTTGAAATCATATATTTATAAAATAAACCATTTTCTTTGAAAATATTCTTATAATCTTGTAAGGGAAACTTTGTAGATTTTATAACGGCGGAAAATAGCCGCACCCACCGTATAAGTTAAAAAAACATTCTTACCTTAATTCTGCCGAAAAGGTTAAAAAGCACCTTGTTTGGAAAACGACGGAAAAATTCCTTTATAAACCTCTTATAAAAATTCAAACAAGGGTATAAATGTCTTTAAACCATATTCTTTTAAATAGTAAAAATGTTTTAAATACATTCTTAAGAAACATGGTTGTGGATGATAAAGAAATACCAGTAGATTACTACGTATAAACAACCTCGAATAATGATGAGATTGTGAAATAACCCTTACCTTGTACTTTTACTTGGTTGGGGTATGTTAACCTCCTGTATAATTGTGAAATAATTGTTATTAAATTATACAAGAATCATATACATTAATATGATATCATATATGATCTTTTAACATTGATTTGTTAATAATATCTTAGTATTATCGTTGTTTCGGGTGTTAACTTACTCGTTTTCTTTTATATGTTTTGTTACGTAAGATGTGTTTTTCATGTACATGTTGTATCTTAATCATATCCAGAATTATATCAAGTCCTTAGATACTATTATTAATCATCAAATGATAATTACACTTTAATGGATACGATGGAGAATGAATCTCATCGCATTCGTGGAGACAGTAGTCTGTACGTACGCACGAGTGACAATATCATTATTTTGATATTAAAATAATATATAATTGGATGGTATATTATATATACGGAATCATTATCATGTTATATTTATTATTTACATGAGTTACACATCATTATTATACCCATTCAAATAATAATTTATTGAATAACAATTACACCACAACGTGGAGACGATAGGTCGTACGTACGTACGTATGGTGACATGTAATTAAAGGGATGGATAGAATACTGAATATGGCTGTACCATATTTATAATAACATCAAAGTATATATAAGATACTGGAGTTACTATTTTATAATGGTAATAACAAATAAGGAATAATTGGAAGAAGAAAGGAACTTGGAAAAGGGTGGTGAAATCATTACATCTTCTTCGGGTTCTTCCATTTGATTTTATCAAAAGGGATCTTAGGAAGGCATTCTGACTAAAGGAAGGACTCTAAGATGATTTGAGGGAATTTAAGAGAGTATGTGGGAAGATTTTGGCCGATCCAAAAGGCTTTGAAGGTGTGAATTAATGAGAAGGGGGAGTGCCCTTTTATAAGAGGGGTGAGGGGCACCTTTGGAAAAGATAGAAATATTATTTTATAATAAATTCATATTCGGTTTATAATGGCTCCAAAGTGGATTTTTTAAATTTTAAGGTGGGGATGGTTCTAAAACCACTCAACAAATATAATTTAGACAGGTTTGGGTTACTATATTAACCTTATCATTAAGTATTAACTCTTAGTTAATTAGTTTCACTTTTACAATGTCTTTTTGTATTTTTATATTATATGGTTAATAAACTTAATATATACATCCAAGAGACCCCAAAGTAGTCCACTAATGATATAAATATCATGATATAAGTCTCTTGGCCGAACCTTAGATTTTTAGGAATTTAATATCAATTAATAATATAATATTTGTTTTAAAAACCTTTTTATGTCAATTTTGAAACTATTCAATAAATGATTTTTGTAAAAATCATAACAGAATGATTACTTAGAAAAAATTTAATTAAATCATTCCTAACATGTTATATTAACCTAAAAAATTATTTTAATTCATAAAAAGTCTCATATTATATTTATTTGGGTATCTACAATATAAATCATTTTAATTTTTCACTATTATGGTAATTACTGCATCACCATTGTGTCATAAATAAATTAAATTATTTAATGTCTAAAAATTATAAATAAAATACAATTATGTAGGAAATATATTTATATTTATAATTAATATTTATAGTCGAAAATCCAACATATATAACCCTATGTAAAAATTGTTTTTCTAAAATAAATATGCTTGTGTCATTTTTGTATTCATTTTAACTTAAATAAAATAATGTGTCCCTATCAATTACAAGTGGCACCATGGGGTCCCAAAATAGAACCAAATATGCCCATGTTCGGAACTGTATCAACCAATAAAGTTATGACATGTTTTAGGGTAAGTTTTTATTATTATAATATTATTTTTTAACTCTTATTTACCAGATTTAACCTTTAACCATGGTAAATAAAATATTTACCGAAGTAATTATTCAAAATGTCTAAAAATAAAAGTTACCTATTTACAAAATTTGAACATCCTGATTCCAAATATGGAAACCATTTTTCCAAATTCAAAACACATAGGTGGTAGAAATTAATTTTAAATTAATTCCCACTGTCAAAACAAAAAGAGTGTTTTTAAGATATAATAACTATCAAACGATTGATACTTGTTTATGTTCGGTTTAATTGTGAAATTATGTCCAATGACCGACATTTTATTAAATTGTACAAATATATTATAAATATACTTTAAAACCACTCAAATTAATAATTTATCACTATTAATTATTTTGATTAAAAAAGTTGTTTTTAATTAAAATTTAGTAATTTTCACTATTCATCAAAATATTAAAGTTATCCGAAAAGTACCAAAATTTCACCATAGGATAAATTCGATTCTCCAAATCCAAAAATGAAGTCCATTTTGAGAGATAAAATTTCTAAAATGTTAAAAAATTAAGTATTACTATTCATAACGGCTAGTTTGATCGGTTGCGGTGTGTGTTAGAACTCGATGTTGCGTACAACACACACTATTGCATTATTCAAAGAGAAGTGTACCATAGAAGATTGGGGTGTTACAAGGATTTATGACTTGTTCGATCAGTTAAGGGGGGCTCAATAATTCTCAAAGGTGGATCTTTGTTCTGGATATCATCAGATAAAGGTGAAGAAGGAAGATATTCAGAAGACTGCCTTATGTACAAGGTATGTGAACTATGAGTTTCTGGTGATGCCCTTTGGACTTACTAATTCACATGATATCTTCATGGATTTCATGAATAGAGTATTTATAGATTATCTACAAAAATTATGGTAGTATTTATTGATGAGATTATCATATAATCCATGATAATGAAGGAACATGAAGAAGATATATGACTTGTGTGGGTGAAATTGAGAAAGGGAATGTTTTACTCCAAGTTTATTAATTGTGACTTTTGGATGAAGCAAGTCACATTCATGGGACATGTGATCACAAGAGAGGGATTTTATGAAGACCCGAAAAAAAATGAAATTGAGGAATGACCCAGACCCTCGACTATCACATATATCCATAGTTTTCTTGGATTAGTTGGGTACTACTGACATATTGTGAGAAATTTCTCACTATTTTTAAGCCTGATCACTGCACTTGTACTCACATTACCAAAAAGTGGGGAAAGTTTTATGATATAAAGTGATGATTCCAAGAAAGTATTCGGTTGTGTACTCATGAAAAATGAAAATCTGAAAGACTACACCTCATGGCAATTTAGTACCCATAAGAAAAACTACATATCAAGTGCTAGCAGCTGCGATTTTTGTCCTGATAATATGTCGAAACAACCTTTATGGTGAGAATTTGGGCATATACACAGAACACAAGAGCTTAATGTATATATTAAAAAAAAGGATCTCAACATGCTTCAAAGGAGATGGTTAAATCTACTATAGGATTACAATTGATCTATTCACTATCATCATAGAAATTGAACCAAGGTAGTTGATGCTCTAAGAATTAAAGAACTTTCTAATCTATCCTTGTTATTGATTGAGAATGACCTTATCTTCATAGATATTAAAAGGAAAAATTTGGAAATCATAAATGAAGGTGAGACACCCCACCTTTCCCAAATAATTTCACAACCATCTATCCCAGAGATGATTAAGGAGGCACAATTGTATGATCTGGAGTTACAGAAGAAGTTGAATGCATTAAAGGAATGGAAGATACAATATTTCAATACCAATGATGATGGTGTGATTTAGTTTGGAATTAATCTTTGCATGCCTACATCACCCAGGATAAAGAAGGATCTACTAGATTATGAACATAGCTCAACATTCTCTATCCATATTGGTAGTACTAAGATGTACCGAGATCTTCGATAACACTTCTGGTGGGATAACATGATGAAAACGATTGCGAAATATATCTCAAGTTTCTTGGTATGTGAGAAAGTTAAATAAGAGCGACAAAAGTGCAAAGGGACGATGAAACCATTGCTTATAACCATGTGGGAATGGGAGAATGTCACTATAGACATTGTCAGAGGTCTTCCAAAGACGTCCAAGTGAAATAATGCGATATGGGTTGTAGTTGACCGACTCACCAAGTCTTCCCATTTAATCTCTATTTGAGAAGTTCTCCCTCTAGAAAAACTTGAAAATATAAATGTGAAGTATGTAGTGAGAATTTCTATTCATCCACTATCTGTTGTCTCTGATCATGATCCAAGGTTCACATCTAAATTCTGGAGGAGACAACAACATGTTTTGAGCGATGAATTAAATTTTATCACGGACTGTTACCCCCAAAATGATGGCCTATATGAAAGGACTATTCTCAAACATGATGACATGATAAGATCTCACTCTTATGAATTAAAAGGTAGATGATATCAACATCTCAAATTGGTTGAGTTCTCATGCAACAATAGATTCTACTTGAGTATTCAGATGGATCCATATTAAGCTTTGAATGGAAAGCAATGTAGAATACCAACCTGTTAGGATGTAGTTAGAGAATGACATATACTTGGACCCAATATTGTGAAAGAGATGATAAAAAAGGTTAAAGTCATCCATAAACACATCAAAACTTTTCAGAGTCAGCAAAAGATCTATTCTGACAACCATAAATGGGACATGGAGTTCAATGTTGGAGATAAAGACTTCATTCATATATCTCCATAGAAGAGAGTCATGTGGTTTTGAATGAAAGGGAATCTAAACCCAAGGAACATTATCCCCTTTGAGATATTTTACCACATAGGTCTATCAGCTTAAACATCCACCGAATGTGGCTCATGTTCATGATGTGTTTCACCTATCACTCCAAAGAAAGTACATACCAGATCCCTCATATGTACTGAATTCAAAGGAGGTACAATTAGAATATGATCACTCTTATGAGGAGCATCCTATTAAGATTCTGGACAGGAGATATAAGGTTCTACACAACAAGAGAAATCATCTTTTAAATGTTGTGTGACAAAACAATAAGTATGAATAAGCTACTTGGGGTCCCGAGGAGGAGATGAAGGAGAATTACCCACATCTCTTTGTGTAAAAAAAATTTGAGGGCGAAATTTTAAAAAGTGGGAAGAATGTAACAACCCAATGTTTTATCAATGGAATTCTCTTCTGATAATTAATCCTTATAATATAATCACTCTAGGAAACACAATGCCACATAATTTCTAAATGAACTACAATGTGACCTTTAAACACAATTTTTCAACTTTTTTGTTTTCAGTTTCGAAAATTTGATATACACAGTTGCGATCAGTAAGATGTCTGGAGTCTGATAGGACAAACATAATTTTTGGTGAATAGTAACCTAACTTATGAAAAGTAACCTACCCTTATGAATAGTAATATGACCTTTAGTAATTGTAAATTATACAAAAGAATAGTAACCATACCCATAAATGATTAAATAAAATATAGGTGTCTTATAAGTGAGAGTTTGACCATAGTAAAATAATATTTTTTAAGTCATGAATAATTAATTAAAAACAATTAATTAATTTAAAAGAAAATTTATTTTCAAAAATGTGTTCATAAATTAACAATTATATGTCTTTTGGTTCGAAGATAATTTTATAAGACCATATGTAATTTTTCAAAGCATTATGAATTCAGTTTTAATTTTAAAATATGCATTTTTCATATAAATTTTGATTTTAATTAAAAATTAAATTAATCATATTTAAAAAATTTACTTTAAAATATGGAGTTAATTTTTATATTCTACCCATAAAAAAATGGTTAGGGTGATGTTTTTGGATTTTTTTGAAATACAGGATTTTTTGATGAATATAGAAATATGATAATTTACAAAATAAGCTAAATTCATGAAATATAGAGTCAGGGGTGATGTTATAATGATGTAAGAACATATTGATCAGATTCACATGACAATATTACTTTAATTATTAATGTAAGATTAAATATTACCTGTCGTGTGGGTAAATAATAAATCAATGAATATTATATTGAGAAAACCCCTCGCCCCTCTATTATATATACCACCCTTCACACCCTCATATCATCACAACTCTCAAGCTTTAATACATGCCTAAAATCTTCCCAAACATCTTCCCTAGCCCCTCATCCACGTCCATGATCCTTTGGTCTCACCAAAAGACCAATCCTAGGTTCCTTAAAGAAGATCTCAAGAGGAGGATTCAAGAGGTAATTCATCTCTCTCTCTTTCTTTTCCTTTATTTTTCTTTCTATTTCAAGTTCGTTTCTTAATATCTAACCCATTATCCTCATCTATATAGTATGGTAACAATATTATATCACATATAAGATAATTTTATGATACTAATGATATAATATAACATCCAAACCGCTTGTACTCTTTTTTTTAGAAATGAAAATGTTGTTCGTGAGGTGTCAATTTATCCCCTTCAAGAACGACATGTTTTCTTTTTTCAGTTACTGCCTTCAGATCTGGTAATGAAACCATTTTTATGGTTGAACCATATTTTATTATATTTATTATATCTTATTTAATGTTTTGGAACTATCTTATGTAAATACTACTAAATGATTAAAGAAAGCACGTTCGTTGTGGTCGAAGAACTGCCCGAATTAACCAAAATGATCATCATTAAATTCTTACCTAATGATCCATTCTCATGGTACATAAAAAAATTATTTATAATATAAATTCAGGATATATAAAATGATCAATAAAATATAATTATAGTTGTGAATTTTTATCCATGATTTAAATGAACTTCCATTCATGAATACAAGTGAACCATTCTGGAAAACTCCAAAAAATGAGCATTCCCAAACAACGAATTTAATCTTTATAATGCGTCCGAATGCCCATAAAAGAATTCAATGAAACCATAATAAACCATATTAATTTACAAATTATTTTGGAATAGTTAATTAAATAATCTAATGTGGTTATACAGGACATTAAATTGAGGAAAGCATTCTGATACAATGTAAGGGGAAATTCTCGAACCCAACTCTATTTCTTTGGGGTCTCCCTCTTTCACTTTAGGTTTGGTATGGCTTCTCCATAAAAATAATTTATTCAACATTATATTAACTTTTTTGGGATATACATGATATCTAATTGATTTTATGAAAGCCCCAATGTTTTCTGAAAGAACTCTTCTTTCATGTAAACACACCCTTTTATACTTCTTGATTATTGTTACACTCTTCACTCATAGTTAATGGTTATATGTCAAGAATGCTATTCCCTCTTTATTTTGAGGAATTTTTTTTATTTTATTCTTTTTTATCTGAATAATATTTATTTGCATGTGTTTTTTTATGTTCATGTTTTATATATTTTTAAAGTGGCATTCATGATAATGTAAATATTAAAATTATATAGCATAATATGAATGTTTGAATGTGTTAGGTGTGGCTGGAATTATACTGTACTCCAATAAAATATTTAATGTGATGAATCTCATGAGTAAAAGTGAAATGATTCATTAAAATGATGACAGAATTGATCACAACTATGTGTGGCTGATGACCACTAATACATGATGTTTCATTTTTATGCATTGCCACATTTCAAGTGTTGTATTAATTATTCCTCTCATATTCATGATCCTTTTCCTATGTTATAATTATTTTCACTACATTCTATATTGTTCTTATCTAACCTCTTACAAGGATTTTTGGTCACCCCTTTTTGATATATATACTCAAGTGATTATGTATACTAAAGAGTTTTCAAGGGACACTAAGAATTTGGAGAAGAATGAATTAAATAAATGTTAATGTTTGATGATGTAAATGTTATGTTTGGTCCTAGTTTTCCCAATAAAATAAACCTCTAGATCCTTGTGGTGTAATACTATTATGTTGGTTATCTTTATAATGATTTAATTGTAATGTATGAAAAGGTAAGGTCACTATAATATCCCTAAACATGATAAAAAAATACATCAATTAATGGAAAATGAAAGTAGTTATTAATAATTTTCCTTTTAAGTTCATGATAATAAATGAAAATACCACTTTATGAACACTTCTTTAAAAAATGACATGTTCACCGCAAGCTAAATCACTAGATCATACAAACCGTTTAACAAAATTATTTTTTAACTTATTATTTAATTCGTAAAATTTTATCAGCGGATTTATAAAGGTGATCATTGATATAGATATCACACCTTGTATTAGTTATATGGATAACATTATCTCACGATAAAGGGGAAATTCAAACAATTATTTTAGGAATAAATTAGTATATTCCATTAAAATAAGAATGTATTCAATATTACACATTTCATTTTTTATAATCATTTGGGAATAATAATTTTCCCTTTTGTTATCATGAACTATATTTTTAGAGGAGTTTCTAAAATGAATTTATAATTTTATTTCCATTTATATAGAATCATTTTATAGTTATTTACATGGACTAATATTTTAATTTCCTGACAGTTGACATGATATTTAAATACGAAGATACAATGCATTCCTAGTATCACATTTAATTTCATTAAATAAGTAATTATGTAATTTTAATGAAGAATCACCTAATAAATTTTATTGTTGGAAGATTCATATATCCATCGTGAAAAACATGCACCACTATATTTATTCATAGAAATCTCAGCATCAATTTCTCAACATGGTGATTAAATATTATTGGAAAAAATCAAAGATAAAAAGTAATCTGTTTATCTAGAATAAAATAAGTGTTTATCCATTATTTATTTAATAGTATATGTACCGATGAAGGAACAATCATAAGTCCCTATTAAATATATATTTAATTCAAATGTATATCCTTGTAGTTGACCTAGGTTTTTTTTCAAGGAGCCTTACCAAATTATAACAATACATACGGTGTTACTGCTTACTAGTATTTTTTTAATTTTTAATATAATGAAACCATTGAAAATAAAAATGAGAATAAAAATCAGAAAAAAATAGTAGAAGACATGGGAGGATGGAATAGCACACTAGTTTATAATAGATAACTACCTATTCTGAATTCGCCTATAAGTATTCTCACCAAAAACGTGAGATTTTTCTCTCTCTCAACAAACGTACAATTCCTACCATACTATCACAAATTTCTTCATCACTTGTGTGTGAATTTTATCACATACTCCCTTGTTCCATGGGTTGGTGAATGGTGGAATCCTAAACTGAGAGAATCCCCCACTCACATCCAGGGTTTTCTTCCTTACTCATTAAAACCCATTATCGTTAGAATCATGGTGATAGAGGGATGGAATGAATGATTTTTTTAATAATGTATAATAATGTAAATGAAAAAATGGGTAATAGCTATTATCACTTACCAAAATCCCACTTATTCTTGAATAATTTAAGTGTGAAAATATGAAAATAATATATTGAATAAAAATTTGATAACTAAGGAAATCCTCTAATGGGTGAACTCAGTTATTCCTACACTAAGAATGGAGGTATTATATCGCAACAGAAGGGAAATAGTCACAAAAAAATGTGAAAAAATTAATATTAAACAACAATTGACAATAAAAAATATAAAAATAATGAAAAATAAATGATTCTAAACAAATTAAATATAGACCTGGGAGACTATATATAGAATATTTTTCAATACCTAAATTAAATTTTATAAATAGATTATAGGGTTATCTTCATTATGGAAAAATGGATAGAAGAAAAAATTGAGTCGTTATTGGATGTATACACATATATACCTTAGTGATTATTTTTTACTTCTTTATTTCATCAGCCTAATTAACACACGGTCCTATGTTTGTTAATTTTCATGGATGAAATTTTTATGGTAGGAATTCTCAATCACTACCCAATTTATCCAAATAAAATAGATTAGAATAATAATTTTTTGTATGTGAGGAATAATTAGACTCCATGTGTATGAATGATTTATCCAAGCATATATTTCTTTACATGTGTATCATTGAGTCTTAATAGTGATCTCAATCATCATTTTAATTTGTTTTATTAGTTCCATATGATAAGGTATTCTTGGATGTGAATTTCCTACCCTAAAATGTTGGTTATATTTCCATACATTCAGATAGCATGTAGAAACTTATGGTAGACTTAGGTAGAGACACAAATTATTAGTGAATATTTCAAATGTCATAGGTCAGAACTCATTTGTTTTGTGTACTTTTATAGAATATATTGACTTATATCCAGGAATGAAAAGAAAATTTTCATTTATTCTGTATTTTGTGGTATTGTTTCATATTGGTGACAAAGTTTCATAGTAGATGGGATTTTTGGTTCCATTAGATCATCATTAGTGAGATCCAAAATCTTAAAATATAATTAATTCAGGGATAATGTTCCTCCACCTTGAAATAAGTGTATCAATTACCTTTGATGATATAACAATATTATAGGATATGTTCCAATTCATAGGAATAAATATAGTGAATTTGTTGGATATTAATGATTTTTAACGTCCCACTATCATGAGAACACTAATAGATGTCCAGACTGGGGTCAATACTTGACCTTAGACCCACCTCCCCAAACACCAAAGGCTATATTCTAACAGGTATGGTCTAAAATGTTACTATGGGGGGACTACATCTCTATATGAGATTATAATAATAGTGTAAGTAACTCAATCAATAACCTATATTATTAACTATAAGAGTATACATAATAAATAAACCACCATGAGATAAAAAATATAACTGTAGAAGCAAATATTCATACATCCAATTGATCACCCCTATGGCCAATCACATATCTAAAAAATAAAATAAAATATAGGAGTCTTTACTAACATTATCAAGCCTCATAACATCTATACCATAACTCCATACAAGGTATCTAACTTAAATATGTATTCTTAGTTCTCTATCATACTCAAATATATGACAAATGAGGTCTCTCAGGTACCCAAATTCAATGGACTCCTGAGCATGTTGTGAGTGAAACTCAATAGGTCACCCCCAATATGGTCCTAAAGATAAAATGTATAGAGATTTTTCGAACATGTTGAATGGTTAGTAAACAACAAAATAAATAAGGAAACCGTATAAAATAATCATTATAGATCCTTGTTTTCTAATGTGACATTTGAGATTGACCATACTTGTTTCAGACAGTGTTGAAGTATCTCTGAGATTGAAGAATCATCATCTAAAACCTAGGGTAATACCCTCACATTATAGGAAATCATATCATCTCAAAACAACAGGGAATACCCACACCCTATCAGAAAAACTAATATTCAGAAACAATAACTTCAGTGAATTCCCACACCATACTAGAAAATGAGAAATTATTACCAAGATAATCATAAGAGTGAACAAAACATTTGAAGAAATAAGTATCTTAACTTGGAAACTCATGGGAATCCACACACGCTTCCATGAAATATGTATAATCATATATAATATTAGGGGAATTCCCATAACCTTCTAGGAAATAGGTATCATCATCTAAAAACATAGTTTTAGGCCCATACCCAATGAGTAATCAATGATCATCATCTAGAAACATAGGGGAATGATACCACCCTATCCAGAATAAAGTATTATGAAACTCAAGGGAATACTCTCCCTTCATGTAAATAGATAAAAATCATAACACAGAAGGGGAATTCACTTTCTTTGGGACTATGAAATTCATATTGGGTATCACATCCTTTATACGATCTCACTAGAACATGTCCTTGGAGTTAATGACACAAGAGAAATTCCATATCTCTCATAACACCTTTACATTTACATAACCTCTTGATCATCACCCTCAAGACAATCTAGGTCACATATGAACATCACACTAAAACAATCAGTGTCCTTATGTCACCTTTATAGAATCCACTAGTGTCCTATAAAACTATCTCAAGCTCTATTACTATTTCTAGATCACACCATCAACTTATATTTTCTGAGGTGAAACTTTATTTTGACAATTTATACATTTTTTCACTACACCTCTTCAGTGTCAACATGTAATTGGGAAACCTATTATGGTTTTATAAGTCACACCATAATCCATATACACTATTAGGGGTCCTTAATATTATTCCTAATCATTAGGCCAAATCATGTCATTTGGAGGGAATAACATCCCTTATCATCCCAATAATTATAAAATTTCCTCATAGGCCTCATATGAAATGTATCATTGACATCAAACTAAGGATATGGAATAATGCCCATATCACCTCCCAATTTATCATAGTTTTTCCCTCATGCACCCAACCCATCAATAACCTTCTCAGTGCCTACACACTCAAATACTCATGCAACAGTGAGGGAGGAACAATCCTCCAACTCCTTATTCAATTAGACTAAAGGCTCTATGGTATATCACTTTTCATCCATGTACAACTTAATCTAATCATCCTAGTTCAACACTCTCATAAATATCAACATGTCTAAGGGAACATATTATTGTGTCCACTATATCAATTCATTTCACTTAATTTATATCCCTAAGGGTCTATATATCTAAATAAATACAATTTATGTTCAATCCCACATCCAACAAAGGCTGATGTACCAAGATAGTGATCTAGGGTTCTTTATGGACCTTAAAACTTAATCTATCTATGTAATTTTAATTTTAAATATAAAATTTATTTAAATTTTTTTTGACCACCCACATCTATGAAATCGCATCTTTGATTTACATTAAAACATACAAGAACCAAATTTGAATATTCAAGGACCTCCTACCTCATATAGATGTATTCCCTTTAATAAAAGATTGATCACTCTCACCCAATAAAATCCAAATACCTACCAAGCATATATAATTAATCAATCCCCTTTAATATGAAATAACATCCAATATAATCAATTATAAAAGTTTGTAATTAATTTCCCAATTTTATTTTAGTAGGAAAAATTACCAAAAACCTCACCTGGTGGAATAAATATGTTGAAACCATGATCAATGGGGTATGTTCAACTCCTAACATGCACTCATACCTTAGAAACACATATTAAATTATTTGATTAATTGATTAAATGTGAAATTTCATTCAATTTTTTAAAAAACACGATGAAATAACGGTATCTATATACCAAAATTGAAATGGTGTGCAAATATGTTTGTTCTTCCACGAAATCATCCAGACACATTGAGAAAATTACCATCACATAAAATGATTTCCACCATGCCCTGGTGGAATCATCTCCACTAAACCACATGAAGAGAATCAGGTTATTAATATCAATAATAAATAAAATGAAATAATTTTTTTACATTAGATTACAATTATACGATTTCCATATGTTTATGTTTCATTTAAATTTCATCTATATTATTATATATGAAACAATTATAAATTTAAATTATCCCGGTAATTTGGTGTTGTTTAGCTTCTACTTTATATGTTTCTTTATTTTTTATGGTTGTTTCATGTATGAATACTATGTATGTTCAAGTTATTTTCAAATTTCCTTATATATTTTATTATCCCAACCTTACTTATTTCATTATAAACTAGTAGAATTTTTTTATTTATATTCACCATTGACCTTGCTAATCCAAAATAGAGATTTGGATTTGGAATGTTTCTGTAAGAGTATTTTTTCCCACAATGTCTTAGGCTCAATCATCATAGGACCCCTCAAAGCCAATTTATTGCCTATGCATGTCCTCCCAAGTTCTGTCTCCTATGATTAGTCAAACTATCACTATAATGACAACTATCCACATGGATATCATCCAGAATCTTCTCATGTTCCACATGACTCTGTCATGACAAGTATTTATGGATTTATTGATCTTTAATCTCTCCTAATTAAAAATTCAATCTCATTCAATGGTTTAAGGTCTTGTTTCCAAAAGGGTTCTAAGATTCTATTCATGAAATTCTTAATCATGAAGTCAGAGAATAAGGAGGAAACAAGGGTTTCCCAACCATCCACTCTCCCTAACATCCTTATCATGTTGATTATTTCAACTGGAGTTACTTTTTACTAGAGAATTTGTGGATATAATGAGATCTTGGGATTAAGAAGGTTTCACACAAAAATGATTCTCCAATCATCAATTTTTTTCTTTATAACCAAGTTTCATATAAAAAAAATTCTTTAAAAGAAATGAATTTTTATTTATAGAAATCCATTAACTAGTATCATTTTATGGTGTGTGTGAGTCTATCAAGAACTAGATGTAGTTGACTCTATGTTCTGGGTTTTATCACCACCACTTGTTTCAATAGGGTTAGCCTCTTCAGGTAATCTTTAAGGTATTTCCATCATTGAAGTTGAGTTTGTAAATGATTTCTAGTTATTTCACACAATAATAGAAATTATACTTTGTTGGTGTTCTCTCCAAGAATTCAGTATAACTATGATATAAAGAATATCACATCTTGGTGTTCATTAAAAATTTATAATTATTTATATCTATTCCTTTAATAAATAAGACTGATCATTATTTTTTTTAAAAAGTAATTCAATATTTTTTTAAAAAATGTTTTACCTATTTAAAATGTATACCATAAATATGAATAATTTTATCCTTAGTTATTATTGGGGATAATGATGAAAATTATTCCCCAAAAAATTTTAATCAAATCCCTGTGAATAATAGATAATGGGGTCTATGAAGATTTATATAGATAAGTATAATGGAGAAAATTATTTCATCCTCTTGAAAATTTAAATGACTGCTTCTCTAGATCATATTGAACTAAATTAAATCTCAGTGAATCTAAAATGAATATCACAACCCTTTCCCTAGATGAACATACCACTATCAACTATATTGATGTTTTTAATATATCCTTAGGAAATATTGTATGTTTTTTTCACTTATCATTAGAAGATTAAGTGTTTAAAGAGTTCACATTTGAGTCATTTTCTACTCTTATTTGGTGTCAATTAGAATCCCTCTATATTATAAATCCACTTTATGGTATACAATATAATAAAATGAGATTATCTACATTCATGATTCACCATGGAGATGCATTTATGGATCACATTGTTGAATATAATAAAAGTTTCATAGATGTTTCCAAAATATATATTAAATTATAGGATGATGAAAAATATTTAATAATATTAACATCATTTTTTGATTACATTAAATCTATTAAGTATTCCATGATGTATTATAATGATATTACTACTCATAGGGAATTTAAATATTCTTTACTCTCCAAAACCATCAAAAGATGGATTGTGTTAGGGTTGTGGACGAGGGTCTAAATATCAGGGGTAAAAGTGAGTCTAGGCTTAGGATGAGCGATTGAGTTCAGTCTAAGAATCATATATCTAAATCCATCAATAAGGTGATTAAATGTTTCTAATGTAAACAACCTTATCACTTAAAGAGGAACAGTTTTAATAGGAAAAGTGACTATAAAAGAGTAGTAAACACCATTATTTTCTAGGTGAACTAATAAATGATAATACCAATAATTTGGATATTTGTGATATTTCCATCTATGAGGAAATTATATTTTACTCATTATTCTCTTTCCACAATTTTCATAAGAAGGTATATTTCACTTAAAAATGGAGTGTTTGATCAGGTAAGGTGTTGTTATTGAATAATATGATTTTTCAAATTATATGGATAATCTTTATTTATTTAGAGATTAATGAATAGACTAATAGAACTATTTAAGAAGTTATGTGGGTTCTTAAACTATAAATAAACATAATTTATCTAGGGTTACTTTATAACAATGTCTATATATTTAGGTTAACCACATGTAGTGTAAAAATTTTCTATGGATCTCTCAATATTATGAAATGAATCCTCTTAAACGCTTTATATGTATTAGATGATAGAGTTTATGGGAATTAGATTAATGCCTCTAAAAATTCATGTTTATATAGTACAACACTTTAGCATAGAAAATTTTGGAAAGTGATTTCCAATGGTCTTGATGTTATTATAAAGAAAGGGTTATTGATATGTTACTCATAATAGTCTTCCATTCTTTAAAGACTCTATTCATGTGAGATCTTGAAATGAAATATTTATTAGGTAAATGTATGAGGCTAGAGAAATTTTTTTGTGTTTCCACTTTATCCTTTCGGTTCCTTCTAGTGTGTCATCATAAGGTGACCGTTTCTTCTTTGATACTTTTATTGACTACTATAATATAATGGTCTTGATTTTTATACTAAAAAACAAGTATGATACTCTAAAGATTCATGAAATGGAAAGATGGTGTAGAGAGATAATATAGTATCAAGAAAAATAACCTTATAACCGATAATGGTTTAGAGTACCCATCCACGGAATTCATTTAATTTTTTTGATTATCTTGGTTTAAAAAGATACCTGACTATTGTGAAACCCAATAAATAGAACATGATAGTAATGTGGATGAATAAAACTATATTAGAAAGGGTTGGATTTATACAGTACCATTGTAATTTTCCCAAGTCCTTCTAGGATGAGGCATTCTCTACTTCTATCTACTAGATTAATCATTTCTCATATTTTGCAAATGCTTTTGAAACACCGTTAGAACTCTAGTAGGTTCCATAACTAACCATTCGAAACTTAGTAGTTTTTGATTCATATCTTATGAACATAACTGGAATGAAAAGATAGAACCTAAGAGAGTTAAGTGCATATTTTTGGGATATCCATGGGATGTTAAGAGTTACTCCCTATGTGAATATTAATTAGGTTATCAAAATTTTATCATTTCTCACATTCTTATGTTCCATGATTCTGGGATCTCTGTGGGGAAGAATGTTTTTCTTGTTGATTATTAAAATAAGGATACTATGTCTTTTTAAAGATCTCATCCATACATTGGTGTTTAAATTCACTTAAAATCTAATGACCACCCCAACCAGTGGATGAATCCATCTCTCTTCCCCTAAAGTCTAATACTAAAATATGATACTTATTAAAATTATGAACCTAAAGATGGGGGAAAATTATCTTATTTATTATTAGCACACCTAGTATAGAGCGAGAAAATTTTGAATGCCTCTAGCCCGGTTCATCCAAGATATTTTGGATTCTTGTGCCTTTAATATTTATCAATAAATGATTATTGAGTATATTAAAACATATAAGTGGGATATTAGGTCTAAAGAGTCTAGGAATTGGTTAGTTGTAATTATATGATGATATGAATTCAATTCTTAATAACATGTCAAGGTTTGTTTTAACAAAACCAAAAAATGGCAAAATTATAGGTTGTTAATGGATATTCAATAGAAAGGAAGAAAATAATGGACATAATAAAATCATGTATAAATTCCAAATTAAATCCAATGGGTTACTTAAAGATAAAGGAATTGATATAGTTAAATTTGAAACCTTATTTTTAAACATTCATCTATAAGTATTATTATTTATTTTTCTAAAATATTGTATTTCCATATTTTATAGTTGGATATAAAGACTTATTTATCACATGGTACTCTTGATTAAGCCAGATATATGATTCATCCCAATGGATTTTCAAATAATTTTATACCTAACCATGGATTCCTTTTATGGAATTCATTACATGGGTGTAAACAATAATATCAAAAAAATTATATAAGGATTGATTATTTTTTATTAGAAAATGATTTTATTAGAATTATGTTTTATGAATGTTTCTACTATAAATGTGTTAAAAAATGATTTTACTACCCCCTATTTAATGTTTATTACATGTTATTAATCTATAAAAATATAAGGATCATACCTTTCATAAATTTCATAAATACCCAACTAAATTTTCTCATTGAGATGAAGGATTTTGGCGATTCTAATCATCTACAAGGTTTGGACATAATTAGAAATATAAAAGACAAAAACTTGTATTTATCTCAGAATGAATATGTTAATAATTTTTTTAAGAGGTACATCTTTGAGAATATTAAACAATCTGGTATTCCTTTAAGATTTTTTTTCAAATTTTTCTTATAATAGTCAAATTAAAATTAAGTGGCTTCATTTATGAGTAAGATTCCCTAAAATATTATTGTAAGATGTTTTATGTATGTGATGGTTAAATGAAGACCATATATTTCATTTCCAATATATACTTCGAGGTAGTTTATGGGGAAACTTGATTAGCATCATTTGAATGTTTTGAAAGGGATCCTTATATATTCTATATATTTTCTCTAAAATAGTCATTTTATATGGAAATAATTATTTTTTAGTGATGATATTGTATTATTTATTGACTCTAATTATACTATAAACATTTACAGTCTTAAAACACTCATTTTTTAATTTTTTGAATATATAGGAGAGGTATACTTGAAATACAATAGGAAATATATGGTTACATTCTATTCTATATGGAAGATTATATATCATTGAATAATGAAATCAAGGAACCTATATGGTAATGAGGTTTTATTGATTAGTCACTATAGTATTTTGATAGAATTTTTGTCCAATATGAATTCCAATATTTTCTTTATTTATTTAATGGCATTGTATTCCATTATAGATTAGAGATCAGTTACAAAGGAATTTATTTTTATAGGCATATAATATAATTTTGGACAATGTGTGTCATTAAGATTGATAATGGAGACAATTTGGTATCTAGTTTGACTGAGGCCATTCCATTGTTTTTCTTCAAACATTGTATAAAGTTGATTAAATTTATCCAGATTATATTATTTTAGTTGTGAGAACAACATCATTTAATTCATTTACTTAAAAGGGTGAGATTTTTTATAACATCCCCCGCATTTAAATTTAATTTAAATTCCATTGATATGATTTTATATTCTACCATTCCTCTTTTTGGTATCCATGTAATTGGGTCCGGTTTCACTGAAACTTTATTTACTAATTTGTTCTTTCATGGGATCTTCGAGCATGGAAAATAATTTCATATATCTTATTTTAAAATATCCTTACCAATTTTTATGTCACGAATTTTATTATTTTTTTTCTTATGAATTATTATATAGGATTAATTTATCTAGGACATTGAACCTATAGATCCAATGATGTAGATTTGGATCTAAATAGTTTTTTGGCATGTTTCATCCCCTCAAATCATAGGATCATTCATCCTTAGGACCCCAATGTCCAATATAGTTCCTCTATGTTTTCTCACCAACTGTGCTCCCTATGGTTACGTTATCAATTACTCTGACCTTAGCCATCCACAAAACATGCATGATGTTGCTTCTCCCATGTTACCTGACTCAAGCATGAAAATCCATTAAGACCTCAATTCTCATTCTTCCTTCAATATTTGATTTTCAATCATATTTTAAGGATCATTTTATAGTTTTTGAATGGTTTCTGGGAGGTTGTTCTTGTGAATTACAGACTAGAACTAATAAAAAGGGAGGAAACTAAGGTTTCCTGACAACCTAAACTCCCTTGTATTATTTTTATAATGAAACATATAATTTGAGAACTTTAAAGTGGAGAATTGATGGATACTATAAGATATTGGGTTTAGTAGAATTTAACACTTGAAAGGAGGCTTCAATTGTTGATGTTGTTCTACTTAAACAAGTGTCACTATTGAAAATTAGCACTATACGTGATGAATTTTCTATTCATTCATGTTTAAACATATATCCCTATCAAATTTTTATGTGAGTTTATATAGGATTGTATGAGGTTGAATCCAAGTGATGGTTTTGATCAATACCACCTAGTTCAATAGTGTTTTCCTCCATAGATAGCCTCTGTTATTTTATATTCATTGCATTCAAGTCTAGAAATTATTTATGGTTATTTTAATTAATAATAAAACATAACATAAGGGGGTATTCTCAGAATTCATGTAGGATAACCATGATGTGAAAAATGTTACATCCGGGTGTTATTTACTTCATTTAGTTTCTTTCATTTTTTTATTGTAATAAAGAAGTCACATATTCAATTTCAATAAATATTAATTCATTTTTTTTGTTAAAAAAAATTTATCTATTCACAATGTAAACTCAAAATATGAATTAGTTGATCCTAGTATAGTCATGGGGAAAAAGATGAAATAAGTTCCCTAAAAATTTCCTTCTAAATTCATTGGATCTACCTTATTCCATAGGGAATGAAGGAGGGGAATAGTTTATAGAGGTTAGTGGAAATGGGATCCTCCCATAACCCTTGGACCCTAAATCCAAAATAACCAAATTATAAGAATGTAGAACTATCCATACTTAAGAAATTAGCTAGGATCCCATCGCATCATGACCATATTGGTCACCAAAGAACCAATCCTCATCCAGAGGCACTGTCTAAGGGGCACTTAGACTTCAAGGAGTGACCTCATATGCCTCACCCATCTTGTTACATGACACCACTAGGAAGAGGATCTTACCACAATTTTACCACCATTTATAGTGAACCCCTCTAGGATTGTGGAGTTTTGCACTCCTATATATAACCACCCTCATCATTCCACCTCATTTTGAGATCTAATTACAAGATTTGAGAAACAATTCCCTCATATATTGGATGTCAGATCATTAAATAAATCCATTATGTTATGAAATGCTTCATACATATAAAAAATTAAAATTTTGGCCTCCTACCACTTTTCAAATTGGCACTTAAGACCCCAAGGCACCCAGAACACATAAAACACATCCAAAAAATCTCATATAGATTTCCAAAAAATCAAAATTCCAATGTGAATGAAAATTAATGATTTAACTACTATCTAAAATGAAAAAAATAAATCCCTTCTTTATTTAATAATATATAGAACCTCATGTATTTATAACCTCCCCAGCATTGCATTTCTCATCCCTGAGTGGACACAATGACCCTTTAACAATTAATCTCAACCTTCCTAGGTTTCTATATCATAAAAAAATAACCAGGTTCTAAAATGAAATACCAAATGAGCTTCCACTACACACCTCTAGCCATCAAGGAGCTCTATTCATCAAAAGATATTCCACCGCTAATCACCGTCACTAAATCACTAAAAAATTTATTATAGTTAAACATCCCAAATGATTGACATTTGAATTTTTTTTTAAATGGTTGGACATGGTTTTGAATATATGGTTGGTAAACATTATTGATGATAAGGATGGTCAATATCGATAGCCAAGATGTGTTTTGACATTTTAATGAAGTAAGTTGTATTTGTTAAAACTATCATTGTTGAAAAACAAATTAGAGATAGACAAAGTGTTGAAGTATTTTATGGTAAATTGATATATCTAAAAGATGATATCCAAGGTATTTTTTGACAACAAGAATCATAACTATGTTTATATGTTGAAAAATCTGAGGATTATGCAAGTGGTTAAGTCTACAAACTATTCGCAGATCATGATTTATGTCATAAAGGAGATTTTGAAGAGTGTATTATGTCATAGTGTATCAAGATACACCATATATGAGATGTTGATGAATGTATTATGTCATATCACATCCAACTGTGCGATAGAAGAATTATTAGAGGGACACTCCAAATATTTCCCACATCATTGTCAACCTGGTTGCACCACAATGAAGGATGGATGATAAAAAATGATTTTATCCTTGGTTGTCTAGATGATCAAGCTCATCCTTGCATATGTGAGATAAATCTCAAGCACATAGGGAAAACAATAAGGCCATATAGTTGTGACAACACTATGGAGGCATGTGATAATGCATGAAAGTAGATGCTCTTGTATAGAAGTTGTGGTCCACACAATAGAGAATCACCGTGGAGGTAGGGGTCCAAACTATAGGGTATCTATTTTGATGAAGCAAAAAACCAAACCCCGTTACTTGTAACTGGAGTGTCGATGAAGTGATGTTTATTATATTCTATTGTAATTCTAGATTGAATTCTACTAGGGGACATAAAGTTATTACGTTATTCCACAATTAGGTTGACCACAACATAAAAGTGAAATAAGAGGAATTTTGGTGCGACTATACCCATTGTGGTGGCCATTCCATAATTGATAAGTGTATAATATAGTCCCTATAGAGAAAAATATTTCTATATTAGATCTTAGACTTGCACCATGTAGGGTTCAAATTCAATAAAAGTAATGAATTCAAGTTCCCCAATCCAATAAAAGCCCATGCTACATTGATGTTCCCACATTTTTGTTATTCTGGAAAGTCATGTGACTATAGGATATTATGTTGGTGATCATTCAAGAAAAATAGATGAATTTCTACATAAGAAAAGTGGGTCTTTTCCCAACAGGTGTCCACATCATAGTATAATTTCCCAGGTCATTATATAATTTGAAGCGATCGATGGTTACTTTACAAGATAAGTGACCATTACATAATATTTATAAAACAATTAGTACTACAACAAAACAAATATTACAATTTTGTATCCATGTAGTTTCTATCAGCTATAAAATTTATTATAAAACTAAAAAAAGGGAAGTTACGTCTCAGATATCCAGTTTATTAATTTGGATTTAATGGAAACTTAAAATTTAATTAATCATGTAGGACACTTGGATAAATCCTATCCAATGGATATTAAATTACATCCATTGGATTGAATGGACAAAGATGAAGTCTATATAAAATTTCTTGTATCAATTATAGAGAAAAATATCTATTCATATAGAATATATTGTCACATTAAATTCTCAATAATTAAGGAATAATTGTTATAGTGAGGGGGAAAAATTCTTAAATAACATAAATTGATTAAATATTAACCCAGTAATAATAATAATGATATTTTTGTACTTATAAAAAATTAAAATTGTTCCATAGGAATTCTGGAAAATGTAGAATGTTCATCATGGAGGTATTTCAACAGAACTGAAGAAGCAACCCGTATATAATTCATCGAATAAACAAACTTTTTAAGATGTATTTAGTGATGTTAAAGAAGTGACTTGCATGCCCAAAAACAATGAAGGTGATCCCTTACATTGGAAGTGATCCAATAATGAACTGTTTAAGTAATTGACCCTTTGGAATTATTTATCTATCCCTAAAATTTATAAGGTATGGATCTTAGTCAAATAAGTGATGTATCCTGGTCTATTTTAAATAGTAAGATTCATAGTGGATTTTTTTCATGGATAAATGTTGTTGAATGATCCTTGGATGTAACCCAATCATAGTGAACCAATTAAATACTCATGTTCAAATTTACATTACACATGAAAAATAAAATAAATCAATAATACTAAAGTATATATAGTTAATGAATAATCCACGTGACTCTAATGAATGAGATTTCAAGATCCTATAAGTTAACTAGTTTTGTTAGTGGAGAAAGAGTTTTAATTGGTTTGATAATAAATGACCTAATTGACCCCACCCCTCCCCCTCTTGGTGAAATCTCTTACTACATCCCTTGTATAGTCCAAACAAGTGGTATTATAGTGATAATCCCAAAATAGTATTTTTTTCCATTACATGAACTAAAGTGTGGTTGATTATTTTATCCATAGTGAATTCTCCTTTCCTTGATGGAAAAAATTTCAGTATGTGGAAAAAGGATTTCATCATGTTCATTGAAATTCATCTCTGTGTTTATTTAGTAGTACTGTAAGATTAAAATTTTAATTTGAGTAGAGACATAGTTATCTTAAAATTTGATAAAATAAGAAATACAATTGATGTTTAAGTCAAAGATGCATTAAAATAGGGTATTGCGGAATAAATTTTCAAAAATATAAATCATTTCAATATCTCTTAATACAAGTGGATAAAATCAGAATATTTTTTTAGAGAATAAGACAGTCAAAGTGAGAGTTTCTTTTTGAAAAAGGAAAATAGAAGAAGAATAAGTTAAATTCATCTTACAAGTTTTTTCTCTAGCTATTTTAAAAAATGGATATGAATTTATCTCTAATTATTACCCTTGTGTGGTGAAAGGATTTTAAATATAATAATATCTCTTGTAACTAAATATAATATTTGAAACTGGTGATGAAGTGGAAACAATATTAAATATATTTTTTATGGATTGATCTTGAAATGACAACCAAATCGATGGAGTAACAGAAATGAAGTAGACTATTCCATGATTAATGATTTTTCATTTTAAAATAATATATTAGGAATGAAAAAGGTGATCTTTAATCTCAAAAAAATAAAATTGGAACCGATATTAAGAAGAAAAGTCATGTGATTGGAGATATTTCTGTAGTGATTTAAATAATAATAGTCATAGAGGATATAAAGGATATAATCAAGCCTCTTAAAACCCAACTTTAATAAAGGATACAATCAGGTATTGACGAAGCTTCACATATTAATATAATTGATTCTCATTTGAAAGATCAATATATGAAAATAAGAGACCTATAATCGAGGATGAAAACATTAGTTGAGAATAATGAGATCTCTCCAAAAGATGCTTCAATTTGTGTAGTTATTAAGAGGAATGTAGATCTAAAATCATGATGTAAATTGTTGTTCCATAATTTTTTTTAAATTATGCTTCCAAAAAATGTAAATTGTTTATTCTATGGAAGTTTTAAGCACATCATGAGTAAATGTATCAAAGACAATAATATGAAATTTATCAATTTAACTCCAATAGTTCCAACATCTAAATCATAGAGAGGAAAAATAAGTTATGATTCTTATGGAAAATGTTTCATTTTTCCCAAACTTAGTCATAAGGAAAGGTATTGAAGTCAGAGGAATGTATGAAAGGGAAAATAATCCATATAGAGACACATCAATACTTTGAATGATATGGAGAATGCTTATCCTGGAATAAGGTCTTTTAATATTAATAATATGTTCAATGTTTTGGAGAATAAAAATGATCCCCAATAAATTTTGTATCATGAAGAAAAATTTGATAACTAATAATAATTTTTTGGGAGGAAATAAAGAAAAATATGGTTGAAAAAAAATATTAGTTTATTCTAACTGTGATGATGTTGGATGATAATGTGATGTTGAATACCAATTTAAAGATATATTCCAAGATGTATACTTTGGATATAATGGATGAGTATTTCTAAATAATTCGTAGATTTAACACATAGAGGAAAAGGTAGAGTATTCTATTGTGGAATAAATACATAGGTGAGATCCACAAGTGAGGTAACACAAAAATATACTTGTTTAAGTGTGATTGAATCCACAATTGTATAAAATGCCAAGCTGTAGAAGGATGAAAATGTGAAAATCCATAAAAAAATAAGTATTTAAGGGGCATAACATAAAGGATATCGTTTTAAAAGAGGTTGAGTTATCTGAATACATGTGATGATAAAGAACATGAAGAGTTTATTTCATCCCTATCCTGTAATCTAGAAAAAGACAAAAGGAAATATTGAAGGTGATGGGTTGGTTCTTCTTGACTAGCCCTATTACTCAACTTGAGAAACATTAATGTAAAAATATAAACTTATTATATATTATGTCTAATTTTTTATGATGAAGTGTAGAATTAATGGAGATATATGATCCATGAGGTTATTTTTAATATAGACAAATGAATTATTGTATATTGAAGCACAAGTGAATGGATCTTATTAAAAAACTGTTCAATCAAAAGATGTGTGCAATTTTTTCCACCAAAATGTGATACCATAAATTGTATCAAGAGACATATACTTATGGGGAGATACTATGAACACAAAAGTATGTTAAGACTCATCAAAATAATATAATGTCTATGATGATAAGAAATATGGGGAGTTTATATGATACCATTTGTTTAAATTGATATTCTCATGAATTAAAAAGGGTTAACAGTTTATCATGTGGTAACAATTACTTCATCCTATGATATATTCCTTACATAAAAGTACTTTGATGTTACATACTAATGTTTTGGGGTCATGTGATTTTGATCAGAATATGTATTTTGAATGATGAAAAGCTAAAGTTGTTATGTGTGTTTCCTTGTATTCACAAGAGACATGGACAACATTGTTATTGTTTGTAAAAACTATTATTTCCTAAACCAAGATATATATTATCATTCTTAGACTTTGTATTGAAATATTAAGTTAAATCACATAAAATTACATAGTTAATATCTTGAAAAAATACAACAATAAAAAAAATTGGCTTGTGTAACATGTGGTTTCGATGGATTTGAATATTCAATTTGTGGTTGATTCTATTGAATTATGTTATTTTGAAACATGTGAGAAAAATATAATTACATAGGGAAAATATCTCCAAGGGGAGTTGATCATTCAATGAATAATTTCCAACATTAATAAAAGGATGATGGGGAGATAATGTTCCCACTAATATAGATGATAAGAAAGAAATGTGCATCCCTACAAAAGTAGAAGGATGATTTCAAAGACCATTCAATTCAAAAATAACATTGTATTTCATTGATAATTAGGGGGATAATAATATATACTTATATAAAAAAGACATCTTTATGTGGAGAAAATACATTCATGGGTACATTGAGCAAGTGATATAAAGGTATTTTGTTTATTTTCAACAAAATCCAATGGGGGTTATTATTATCAATCCCAAAGGATTGATTTTGTATTTGTTGACATTAAGTTTTCTAAAGGTAGTTGACAATATTTTTGGCCATGAATTTTGAAATAAATATGATCAAGGTTGATGAAAAAGATATGTATTATAATCTCAATGAAGCTAGTTGTATTTGTTGATAATGTCATTATTGACAATACATGATGAATATGATTAAATTGTTTAAGTATTGGTTAAGAGATTGATAGATCCCAAGATGATGTCCAATGAATATTTTTGAAAACATGACTCATAGGTATGTAATGTTTTGAAAAAAATATTATTTTCCAAGTGTATAAGTCCAAATACTAGCCACAGATTATGCATCACACAATAAAAGAGGTGTTGAAAAGAGGACTACACCATAGTGAGTCCAAATACACCATATAGGACATGTTTGTGAGTGGACGACACCATAGAACATCCATCTACATTATAGAGGACTTCATGGGGGGTAAATCAAATTATTCTTCATGGAATAGTCACTATGGTTTCACCATAATGAAGGATAGAGGATTCAAAATGAGGCCAACCTTGACCACCTAGAAGTGAAAACTTGACCCTATATATGTGAGAGCATGAATGACCATATACGGTAACCAAAAATGATATCCATACATTGAAACATTAGGGAATCATGCGAGCATACATGTAGCAAATATTTCATGCATAAAATTAGTGGTCTATTCTGCATGTTGAAATCATAGAGATAGTGTTACACAACATAGGTGTGTAGTGTGGAGTAGGATGAGAGTGGAAACTTTTACATGAATGTGGTGAGGCTAGAAAGTGAAGCTTCATATAATCTATAATAATTATAGGTAAATTCTGGATCTAGTATTTATTGTTCTTACACTATATTTCATTCAGTTTTGAAAAAATATAAAATTTTGGTATTAGGAATTTTGGTTCCACTAGAGAATTTGAGGTGTATACCCTATAGGAGAGAAGGATATGCCACAATCCTCTTATCAAAGAATAGTACAACATTTTAGCTTAAACTTGCACTATAGAGGTTCAAAATTCAATAAAAGTAAACAATTCGGAGTCCCTATTTGTATATGATCCAAAATTGTAATGAAGTACCCACACCAGATTAATTTTGTTGAGTCAAGTGGTTATAGATCATTATGTTGGATATGATGAAATATTAATTGGGGATTCAATACACAAGAAGAGAAAACCAGGAAACGATGCGTGTTAATTTCATTTTGTATTTTCGTACACAATAATAAAGCCAGATGTAACTTATGTATGCACTATAATAAAGGTGGTCACACCATATTACTTGAAAAATGGGTGATACAATGCCGCAATATATATTTTCATTCCACATCTTGGTAGTTTCTTTCATATGGTAGTTTTAATGAGTAATAGATTGAAGTGGAGTTATGTCTTAGATATCTAGGAAATTAATTAAGATTTAATGAGGCATTAATATTTCATTAATCATGTGGGACACATGGATCAGTCTTATCCAATGGAGATTCAATCACTAACATCAGATTTAATAGGGAAATTTGAATTCTCTATAAAATTTCTTATAGAAGGTCTAGATGAAAATAGCTCTACATAGAGAATACATTGTTAGATCTAATTCTTCGAGATAAGAGACCGTTTTTTACAATGAGGGGATATGCATTATGAAATATTATAAAACATTAAATATATTCTATATAATAAAAATAAGTTGATTCATTGATGTGACTAAAATGAAGTAAATATTTTCCATACACATTAAGGAATTTATTAAGCGGATGCATCCTGATATTTTAACTTATTTTAAGAAAGAAACTAATAGTAATTCATCAAATCATATAAATTTTAGGTAGATATTATTAGTGAAATTGTAGAAGGGAATTGTATGTCCATAAACTAAAAAAGTGATCATGTCTACTGACATTTATCCAACAAGGGAACATTTGATGGAGTGACTGAAAAGAAGTAGTGAGTTGTACCTAAATATTATAGGGCAATGATCTTGGGCATATGAGTGATGTAGCCCAATCCTTTATAAGTAGTGAGATTCTTATGGGTTTTGGTTCATGGTACAACACTGATGCATGCTCCTTCGATGTAGCCCATGGAGGTTGAATCTTGTAAATACCAATGTCCAAATTTATTTTTTTCATTAACATCAATAATTCTAAAGTATATAAGGAAAAAGAACAATCTAATTGATCCAAAATTTTGAGAGTTCATGATCCAATATTTTAGGTGATATAGTTAAAAGATAATGAGTTTCAATTAGATAATCACCTCATACCTTGATTCAGCCACTCCTTAAAAAATTTCTGGCTCTGACACTTTTATATGTCTGACACATACTAATTCAGGTATATATTGATACATAATGATTCCTTTAACCATTTTATCTCAAATATTATATTTCTCTTCAACATTAGAATCATATACAAAAAATAAATTCCAAATGGTCCAATGATAAAATCAGTGTGGTTGCAATCTCACTACAACCAATTCCATGAAAAAACACCCACATTCATATTCTGGAAATCCTCTCACAAAAATTCTCTATAACCCCTACTAATATGTTATCATATCACCCAATAATGATTCATAAATACATGGATACATCACATGATTATCCAATTACTGACACATGGAAAATCTATACAAAACACTCAATAACATTCCATGGTTGGATCCTCATCCATCTAAAATCTCCATCATACTCCACTCATGTGTACTGATATGTCTCTAATAAAATTCCCTATTATTTTATTTAATATCCATATCAATCCCAATTCAAACACTTTAACACTATTTAATACCACATAATGGACCTATCAATATGAGGGACCTATATCCATAATTGATTATATTATCCCTACTGTAAGAGTATCCTTATAATCATCTTGTTGAATCCGAACAATACTATCTGTAGACCATGAATCATTTATTACCACATATAATTAATAGATGTGGTTATCCCACTCATACATGAGTATAAACACAAAAAATCAGTTTATGTCCATTCAAGTATCATCGGGAATGTCATCATTTGTATACTTTGAATTTTCTATCACTAATGAGGTTTAAACAACGCTATATCCTATGGAATGTTACCCATAATATGGATTTTCTTATACTACTCCCTATGCACTGACTGCAAAAATACAATCATTATAGGTAGGTTTCTCTTCCTAATCCATGCTCACATTATGATAGAAAAAACCTATCTTTTATCAATCCCATATTGACCGTGACACCGCTTTCTGATCCACTACCTATGTTACCACTCACCATAGAGAGAAATTTCTGATTTTCATATAAAACTCAGGGCTTCCATGCCTATAATAATATCAAAAAATCCATTTTCCTTTTTCTAAAAATGTCCATTCATAAATAAACAACCCAAACAAACACAATGTATAACTATTATGAAACTCTAAATAACTTCTCAAGGGTTCTTATCCACTATCCATCGTGATCTCATCTGAACCAAATAAGAGTATTCTCCCTAAACACTTTATTGTATAACCTAAATCATGCACTTATTAGTCACATTATATCAATCCTAGGATCAAACACCTAAACCAATGACTATGTTCACTGATTTCCAATATCATCTTCAAAGAAACACCTCGATGTTTTCTTTTTGAACAGTCTAACATATCAATCATGATAATGAATCTACCTATTCCCTTTTTGATATTTATCCCACCATCCAGGATCAATATCAACAAAATGATCATGAACTACCCCTGAAATCAGATGGACAAGGAATCCTGCTGATCCTTCCCTCAAAATCATTCCTCAATACCCAAAGGACTCCAATTTAATTATCATATAAAAATACAAGGAGTCTCACATACCTATACTGCATACATGGTGTCACATCCTATGCACTAATTACATAACCCAAATCATATTACCATGCCTCTAGTATCTAAAGGAACTCATCCAATTGGGAAAACCCTTTCTCAAGTTACCAAAAAATATTATAAATAATCTCAACCATAGTTCCCATCTCATCAATATGTTTATCCACATCTAAGATTCTAATATCTCCCATGTTTCTTGTAAATCACATGTCATACATGTCATAGATCATGGGGAAACATCCCTTATCCAATTTCATAATCACAAGAAAATTCATATTCCATCACACCCAATCTAGGGTTATCAAATACACATATCAAACATCATATACATTGTCAACCACCAACTACATGGAACTAATACTTATCATGAATATATATACTAGACTAAACCCTCAAATACCACAAACTCATCCTATTAAAATAGGGACATTTTCCGAAGATGAATCATATCAAGTATAACAATAATCATATAGGTTGGTTAAGTATTATTACACCAATAACCAATGTGGGAAAACACCATAAAACTTAATATTTATATTATAAGTAACTGAACCCAATTTTATTTTCAAAATAATTATTCTAAATACCCACTAGGGGTTCATAATGAAGGTATCCAATGCTTGTCCCAACTTATTCAGGGCTTCATGCATCCCTTACACGGATGGATCATACATCCATCAGTATAGAACATTGATCTATAATATATACATGACTTTTCATCAAGATAATTATATCATGGTTTAGTTGAGTATAAATCTACCAACTTGTTATATTGGAAAATTCTATATAACTTATTGTTGATAGTTTAAACATCTAAAACCATATTTTTAGTGATATCATTCATAGGGAATCCCACATATTTAATGTGAATCCTGCATTCCAAGAATTATATATCTACATAATAATATTTCCAATTGGAAAAGATAAAAATCCATAAATGAAAATCTCAAATACAATCATCATATTAAATAAATACCTCAACAATTACATTGAAAACTATGAATAAAAATCACAAGTCCCTGATAACATGGACATTGCATCAAAATATTTTTCATGACACACCAATTGGAGGTTTATCACAAACATTGAATCATACATAATCAATATATACCATATATCTAAATTGTATGAAAAATAAAAATTCTATAGTAAAACTTTGTAAAATATTGTTATCTTGATACCACTAATCAATTTCTGTGATGTGGTTCCCATTTTACCTCAGGAGTTCCTCCTCACACATTAGAGGCTACTCAATAGTATCAAGGAAAAGAGTTTCTGCAATGGGGAGATTATTCCCTTATATTAGCGTATAAAAATAATTGAAATAATCAAATAAAGTTTTTCTAGAAAATCAGTGAAATTAAAGAAAATAAAAAATCCCAGTATCAAAAATGTAATTTGGGAGCATAAAATCATACAAACCACTGATCACCAGCTATAAAATAACATATCCAAGGAAATAAAATAATAAAATAAGGAATTCAGAATTACCATACCCAAGCCTCGTCTCATTAATATTCTAATTCAGTCCAAGATGTTCTATTAAATGATGAAATCATAGGCCTTTTCACTACCTAAATCCATGAGAAATGAGGGTCTGTTTGGGTAATCATGTGCCATGGACAATTGAGTAGGGTGTGGGTAAAACATAGTAGGGACCAATGTGCTCCAAAACAGAACTAGTATATACCTGTAAATGTTAGATGATTTCTAAATAAATTAATAACTATGGAATTGTAAAAAAATACCATCTTTGATCATCAGGTTCTAATGTGACACTAGATATTGACCAAACCTACATCAATTAGTGCCAGGGTAACTCTAATATTGATGAAACTTATCTAAAACATAGAGGAAGATTGACCACACCTAAAAAATAATGTCATATAGAAACATATGGTTGTTCCCATAGCTTACTGGGATACTAATCATCATTATCTAAAAACATTGGGGTGGGACCACGCTCAACTTAAAAACAGTGTATCATATTTTGGAAACCCAACGGTGTGAAAAAACCTTTCCATGAAGAAACTATTATCATCTTGACACTCACTGGAATCCACACATCTTTATTAGAAACATCTATAATTCTCTAGAAACATATAAGTTCACTCGCATCCTACCTGGAAACATGTATTATTATATAGAAACTCAAGGTAATACTATCACCATATCAAGAATCTAATTTCATCATATAGAAACATAGGGACTTTCCCATACCCATACAGGAAACATGTCACCCAAAATTCAGGAGTAATAAATCCCTACTATGAAGCACAAACATTTCATCACACAATGGGAGAATTATATCTCACAAGGTCCATCACACAGCACACAAACATCTGTCAGCAAAACAATTATTTAAAATCACTAGATAGTCACTAGGTATTAGCCATTTGGGACTATCCCCACATTTAAAGGAATGTGTATTCATCCTATAAGCCTTTATACACTAACACTCGTGACCATCCTGGTTGCGCAAGAACATCATGATGAATCCATTGCAACACTTTTCTCACTCCCAGGCTATTTAATATGGTCCACCAGACCTATCTCAGTCTTTACAATTATTGATGGATCATACCATTGACATTAAAGTTCTATGATGACACCCAAAGAAGATGATACATGCCTCTCTACACTACCCATATTCAGCTTCAAATTTGGGCTTCCCCCAAGGTCACATAAGACACACAATAGTTTGGAAACCCTACATGGGATCCCCAATATCATTACCAATTATAAGGATAAATCTTGATATTTGAAGGGAACATCCTCCCTTATCATTACTATAATCATAACATCATCTGATTAGAATCATAAGAAATTTCAAACCAACCTCAGACTAAAGAGATCAAATAATTCCCATATCAGCTACCAATCCATTTTATGACTATTATAAGACACCCAAACCATGCACACACAACCTACGGTATACCCTCTAGGTCACTCATGCACAAATGGGTGAGGAACAGTCAACCCACACTCTATTCAAATTTCCCTATGGCTACAATGTATATCAATGTTTTAGTAATGTGTACTTAGGCTAATCATATTAGTATAACACTCTAATATACAAGGATGTACCTAAGGGAACCTATATCATGGACCACTATATTTATTCATTTATCTAAATTTGTAATCCTACAGATACTTATATCTAAAAGGAATTTATTTTAGGATAAATCTCCCAACCATCAATGGTTATGGTACTAAGCCAGTGGTCAAGGGTTTTTCATGGCGCTTAAAAAATACATCTATCCATAATATTCATGTTTCTAAGAAAAAATATTTTAAATTAAAGGATGGCCACCCATAGTGATGTGACTAAATATTTCATGCTTCTAGAAAAATGAATACACCATAAATGAATATTCAGGGAAAACTTACCTCATAAAGAGTTATTCACTTTAATTATATATCAACCACTCTCACCCATGTTTCTCGATATCCTATCCCAGCATGTATCATTACCAAATATCCAGTACTCTTTCATTACATTAAATTTAATTTATTATAAAAATATATATCTAATATTAAATTTTAACATAAATAGAAATAATTTCCTAAAAACTCACCTCTTTGAATAATAATACTAAAATTAGGATTAACATGGTTTAATACCTATATGAAAAACACCCAAACCTAGGACAGACAAATCCCAAATTTTATTACTTAATTTAATGGTAAATTTCATCTAACATCACAAAAAACTTAAAAATAAGAGTTTTTTAATATAAATATTTAAATTGTATGAAATTATGTTCTTTCAACCTCCTGAGACATCCTCTAAACATTACATTAAAAATACCCATCATATTAGATGATGTCCACTATGATCTGGTGGAATCATTGAAAAATTCCTGAATTAATTACATGAAAATAAGAGGTCCATCAAGGGAAAAAAAAGATAAAACCAGAATATATTACCTCTTATTACAATAAAAAATGTACATAGAACCCCCCCACACCATTGGAAAAGTATGAGAGAAGGGAGATAAGAGAGACCGACTGAAATGGAATCCTTTGATCTCCCTTCACCCCCAAAACCCAAATACACCTTTGAAGACCGAATGGAACTAAAATAACATCATAATGCACCCAGACATTTGTCACAATGTGAGAATAGGAGTCATGGAGTGACTATCCATTAGGAAAAAGAACCACTAGAGTCTATCTAGGACTTAGAGAAACAACATCATATGCCCTATTATATCATGACAGAAGTAACCCGAGGGGCCATCCCCTTAGCCAACCTTTATTGTCATTCAACCCTTTATGATCACAATGCGATGTTCCTCCAAGAATAACCAACCCTATTAATTATCCTATTTCACATTATAACTCACACAATACATGGAATTACACCCTCCTCTACAATTCATTTTAGCATGAACTGTAACCATCATGGCATGATGTGATGTATATTGATAAATTTTCAGATATCGGGCTCTTGACGCTTCTATAATGCTCACCTAATAAAGTGAGGCAGTCATCATGATTTAAACCATGTCCAAAGTATACTCCTAGTTATTTATGATCACCCAAAAATCTAATTCAAATATAAATTAATGAAATAAACCCTTCACTTGTATAAAAAATTAAAATCCATTTTGATATTTAAAATCTATAAAAACACAAGTCATTATTGTTTTCTCTATTCTCATAGCATCAATCATCACTAGTGATAATTATCGTTATGCGCACAC
The DNA here is from genome assembly GCA_963277665.1 of Viscum album. NCBI lineage: Eukaryota > Viridiplantae > Streptophyta > Magnoliopsida > Santalales > Viscaceae > Viscum > Viscum album. The sequence continues at coordinate 655,658,739 of OY728159.1, forward strand.
AACCTCTTACACAAATGTTATTTATATTTTTCATATTAGTCATAGCTGGTGAGATGAGACTCCCTCCATTGTATTCCTATGTAACACATTGATAGATGAATTACCTACATAATATCCTACTTGAATTGATATTATGCTAATGCATGGGAAGCAATACATAATAAATCTCATATAAATACTTTAAGAACTAGACCTATTGACATGAAATAGTGTTTTTTTATTTAATATTACAAATTAGTATATCATATAGGGATTTATGAATCACGACCAGTGGATCTATTCATCTAAAATAATTTTTAGTTTCATCCTATTATATGTTCATTCCTTAAGATATGAAATATATATTTCTTTATAGAATATTATTTATTCATTAATTCTTGGGACTATATTAGCTATTTCTCACTTGAAAACCTAGAATTCATTAAAAAATATTGAATAATGATTTTATATGGACTTTATATCAAAAAAATAATTAACCCATTTACTTCAAAAAAATTATCTTATTTCACAATTAATTCCAAAACACACCAAAATTCAAAAAATGAAAAAAATTTCCTTGAAAAGTTAGAATATATTGGAATTTTTGAAAATAAATTTAAATAGAAATTCACTATTATTGCATTTTTTCACTCCCACTGACACTCATTCCATTCCACCATTAGGTAATGCCAAAAAATTCATACAACAATGATCATCCTACCAAATTAATACATATATACCAAAGAAATAAAAACCAATGAATTTATGCACCCTTGGAATTTATCATGCTTCCTCTATAAGTGAGGTTAAATTTCTCACTTCATATCACACATTTTTTCAACCTTTTACTCATTCTAGTTCCACTAGTGACTTATCTATTATGAAATCTTCACTCATCACAAAAGGAACATATGAAATAGAGTTATGATCAATCCTTGAATGCATGTGTTATACCATAGGATTGTGAAGATCCTAGGTTCTCTAGTATAAGAAGCTCGTGCTCTATTCAGGAATACGTAAGTTATGAACCCCTGCTCCCAATGATTCCCCTAAAGAGATGGTAGGGGAGAAAGAGAGACAACGACACCACAAGCCCTGTCTCCATAAGGCCCAAGGGTGGTGACCATCACCATTCTATAAAAACATCAAAAAATGGGAGGCATTATCATATTTACAGTAAACAATATCTAGAGATAAGACATATCAAACAAAAAAAACTCTACAAATTATTTGAAATATAATCCAAAATACAATCCACATGCATGTATAATTTAAAAAATTGCTACAAATACAATTAGAAGATCAAATGTAAAGACAAAAAAATGAATCATCGACACAACAACTATCCCCAAAAATCAAGCTAGTAATGCCTAGCACGGTCCCTATAGTCCTCCATGAATCCTAAATGTAGTTTCATATATGTAGGATGAGCGTACAAGTATACATTAGTAGAGAAAATCCAAATTCATTCGTGCACAAGTGGAGAATCATACTTATGACCTCGTGAGACAAAAACAAAAACCAAAAGCACAAAACATGGTATACTAACCACCCCAAAATTATCAAAGGAACACTCAACAAATAACACAAGTAAAATAATGTAATATTGAGAACATCGTTAATAGGGTACCCCGTACCACTTTCCCACTGATTAGCTGCTCTCACATCCTAATGGAAGATGTCCTAGTGATACCACCTCTTTTTAAAGAGCTAAATCATAGCTCATTCACACACACACAGAACATAGAACTACATCAGATCCCTCCTGCATACACTTGGGCCACATATCAAATCACATCCTTCCCACACACACTTAGTCCAAATACCACATCACATCCCTAATACACCTGTGATCCATGACACATTTCATCCCAAAGTCAGAGGGTAAGAACAACTCTCCCTCACACACCTGGGAATCAAAAACCATAACCTACAAAAAGAGTCTTAAGATATCGCCTCTTGGAAGAGGGATCATGGAAGAGATGGTGGCCAACCATCCATCCTCCTTCTATTTTTTTTAACAAATACACCCTCCCCCTTGAAAAATGAGGTGTTCTGCACTTTGCGCTCAATTAGGGTGGGGTGCATATAGAAATCAAAAGGAAATACATGTATATATATAGGTATAAAACACTCAACTGAACCTATAAGGTTCCAAAGAAAAAACAAACCACAAAAATACATTAACTATTACCTCTAAATTCATTTATTGGAATAAACAATGGTAACTTCCAAATTTGATAAAACAAAGCCACCAAAAACCAAATTTTTTTGACATAATTAAGAATTTACTAGTCATTCCATCCCAAAAAAAAACTAACAACCACATCACACAACCATCCACACAACCTAGAAAAAAAGGATTTAAATTTTGATAATGTTCCCCACTCCACATTTTCTCTCCACTAACACTCTTTCAAACCACTGTCATCATAATTCTTCAAATTCATGTCACCCTATACATTATCTCAACAAGAATACCCCCAAATTATATCCAAAAACTGAAAATCACCCCATCACAATCATACATGAAATCCCTACTTCATATCCACACTCATCACCACCATAAATATTCATATCCCCCAAACAAAACCGTCGATAGCCCCACTCCATAAACATACTAGGCCCCAAAAACCACAACACAAACTAGATGAAGTCCCACTGAATAACAAGTTCATCCATTCCAAAATCAACCAATCCCTCAACCTAAGATTTTATTACACCACTCGTACCACCCCATACACATATCCACACCTCAAATACAACACCACATGATCAACACTAGACACAAGTCCAAAACAAAACATGCATAACACCCACCCACACTAAAAAATGAAATTGCATTCTGATTTAGTAGCACTCATTCGTTAATTACACTTTAACTATAAAGGGGTGATCAAATAAAAAGTTCAATACTAGGGTGTCAATTTATTTAACAGGGTATATGAGATTAGTCAGATTTCCAAAATTAAAGCATTAATCCACTATCCATATAGGTGCAAAAATATAGACCACTAACATCCATGGTTTTTAGAATGATACAACCCATAAAATTCAAAAATTGTATCAAATATAACATATAAAACAAACGATCATCATCATCATCTTCCCAACACCTCATTTATTACCAATGTAATAGGTCCAATTATTATTTTATCATCATATTCCACCACACATTTTTTAATTCGTTTAAAATGGATCCAGTCATAATCATAAGAAGACATCTGTAAACCCACCTAGCATGATTCCCAATTAAAAGTGTGCTGAAGGAATCCATACTTGGATGAACAGATGATGTGAAACTCATCTTTATGGCAAAAATGGGGTGCACGAGTAGTAGGAAGACACCAAGGGAAAACTGGATCTGAATTACATAACAAAAATCTTGACTCAACATGGAATAAAGGCTCTAGTGAACCAAGAAAAATTGGAGGGGTTTAAGGAATAGTGGAACTCAGCTTTAGAAAAGGCAAGATTCTATATCAACAGAAGAATGGTTTTAAAAACGATTAAAGTCATATCATGACCAAGACCATGTGAATTGGACAATTCAATGTCTCAGGTCATTATGATATTAAAGATATAATTAATATCATTTCAAAATACATTAAAAATGGTAAAATATGGTTTAAAACATGATTTACATCAAATAAAACATAAGAGTGTTGAATCTGAAAAAACTGCGCCGAGAGAAAGAAATGAATCACTGTTGGGAGAGTCACTCATGACACTCATCATTAAAAACTATTGATTCCACTCACCTATAGTGAGTCACTAATGAAACACACCAACACCACCAACCAACACCACTCACCGATAACTAGTTAATGACATTACCCATTGATGCATCCTACAGACAGTGAGTCCGCAACATAGAGCTACCAACATGATCCAATGATGCTGAGTTATCGATGTTGACCTACCGACGCGAGATACCGATGCTGATCTACTAATGAGAGAAATGAACACTGATATACTGATGCAAGATACTGACACTAGTCTAATGATAAGAGTTTCTGATTCTTATCTATCGACACGAGTCACCAATGGATGAGTCCCCAATGTGACTCACTAACACCACCTACCATTGGAAAAACTGATTTTTAGGAAAACTCAAGAAATGAGTCGCCATTGCATCCCAGAACAACCCAAATCTAGATTTTCACTAAGGAATGAACTATAGAGGTTTGTTTAATTACATCAGATACCTCTCAAACTATTCTTTCCCTCAAGAATTCAAAACCACACCCATATGAAATAGGGGTCTGAGCAACCACTCTGTGAGATACCTCTCAAAGATAAACCACCTTGTGCTGCTCGTAAGATGATATGAATCCTAAATATTCAATAAAAAATCCGATAACATCCACTACCCCAACCAACCATAAGACACACCACAAAATATCCAAAATACACACTACTAGAACACATGAATAATGGAATTCATTCATCCATGTCATGATACTATACAATTTTGGTGGCACCAACTTGCCCGTACAGGTTTAATTGCATCTATATTTGTGCATCTTGATTGGGTATCTGGTCTTCCTATATTCATCTGTAAGGACATATCACACATTACAGAATAAGTAAACAACTCATCTCATAGAAAAAATCACTCAATAAATACACCGACAAACATGACAATGTAAAACTCAAAAAAACTTAGGGTACTGGGTATGCATCTGTGCTTCTTGCTCCCATGTACTCTCTGATAGGCCATACTAACTTCATAACACATGATCCAAGGGAATATTTCTTCCACATAAAATCTTCCCCCCAGTGATCCTGGATGTCCAATGGTCATTCCATGAACATTATGGCATACTCTATATCCAACTCTCCCTAGTCAATCACATGGGAGTCTCTATTAAGATACCAATGAATCTAGGAATAATGAAAAAAATTATGGATCCTCTCAATCTATGGTGGAAATTCCAACTGGTAAGCTAGGTCTTCGTCCCTCCCCAAAACCTCAAAGTGTCTGATGACCCTTGGTGAAATCATTCTTCACATGGCAAACCTTCACTACCAATGCCGAGGGGACACCTTTAATAACCCATGGTCCCCCAACTCAAACTCCAATGGCCTCCTCATACAATCAAGAATATGAACTCTTCCTATATTATGCACCTTTCATCCTCTCATGTACAAGATAAATCTTCTCTTTCGTGGTATGCACTACATCAGGACCAAGAAATTAAATCTCCCCAACCTCTTTCCCATTGAAGGGTGAACAACACATCCATCTTTACAAGGGTTCAAACTGATCCCTGAGAAAATAAGATTGGTATATATTATGGTATGAGAACTCAACCAAGGGTATGTCTCACACCAATTACCCACCAAAATCTAAGATGCATGCTCACAACATGTCTGCCAACGTCTAGAGGGTCCGCTCTGTCTACACATCTATCTGAGGGGGAAGGTAATTATAAGGCGTAATTGATTACCAAAATAATGTTAGAATTCCCTCCATACATGTGAGGTAATCCATGTATACTAGTCTAAGACAATGGAACCCATAACTTCATGTAGCTGCACCACATCATCCTCATACCACTTGGCCAATGCATCCACCATGCCCGACCCCTTAATCGCTAAGAATTGAACTGATTTTGTCTTCCAATCCATCACTACCCATATTTTATCACATCCACCCTATGCCTCAGGTAAAAATGTGATGAGATACATCTAAATTACATCCCACATCCACTCAGGGACATCTATGGGATGCAATAAACAATCAAGAACATGGTGCTCAGCCTTCTCCTGCTGGAACACCAAGCACATCACCACAAAATATGCCACTACCCACTTAATTCTGAGCCATGGAAACTAATCCCTCAAGCCACAATACATCTTGGATATTCATAGGTGTAAGAATAAGTGTGATATGTGAAACTCAAAGAGAAATACCTTAAATAAGTCACCATAACAAACAACTTCCCATGAAAGAACATCTGATTTTGACCATCCTCCAACAATCCTTACGGAGTGTCACCGTAGTCAATGGAATCACACATCACCTCTTCCTCAGAGTTTCCCAACCAAGACTACTCCACATACTGCATCAGATATGACTGAACTATCATCTGATGTAGACACCCTCCTCGACTATCCATTTATGTATCTTAGTGAATGGTGGCCAATTCCTCCATCGCCTTCCAGGCATCCAAAGATTCCCAAACTACCTCTTTATGCGAGTTCCTTCTCAAAATATTTTCCACCAAATTTACCTTTCATGATGTGTAAGATATTTCAAATTTTTAGTCTTGGAGAAACTCCATCCACCTCTGTTGTCACATGTTCATACCTCATAGGAATAGATATCCCTAAAGATTTTGTGATCTGTAAAGACCACAAAGAGAACACAAAATGAAGTAATTCCACCACACATTTAGCACAAACATGATCGTTTCTAGCTCCAGATCATTGGTGGCATAATTACATTCATGGGGACATAACTTCCTAGACCCATAATAAATCACTCACAATTTCAACATCAATACACACCCCAAGCCTATATAGGAGGTGTCACAAAACACCCCAAACTTCACCTCATTCTTTGGAAACCGAATCAGTATAGCACTTACCAACATCCCCTTTTGGTAGATAAAATTTCCTGAAACTACTCACTCCACACAAAGGCCTATTTTATTATGATTAGATCTGTCAATAGAGATACAACTCGAGAGAAATCAGGTACAGATATCAAGTAATATCCTCCAAAACCCTATAAACTAGAAACCTCTTCCACCTTATTTGGAGCTTCCCAAGAAAAAACGGCTTTAGCCTTGAACGAGTCCCTTTTTATGCCATTCTATGACACCATGAGTCAATTTATGTGGCCTCATGTCTCAAAAATATGAAAATATACATCGTTCTGTAGATATGGTGTTGTTGAAGAACTTCCCAAACAATCCTGAGATGCTCGGTATGCTCATCCTCTATTTTATAGTAGATCAGGTTGTCATCAATGAATATGATGAGGAACTGGTCTAGTAACTCCTGAATGATAATGTTAATAAGACCCATGAACATGGATGGTGCATTTGTAACACCAAAATACATAAACACAATCTTGATGTGCCCATATATTCATTTGAAAGTTGTCTTCGGGATGTCACCCTCCTTCACCTTCAACTAGTGATACCCAAACCACATATCGATCATAAAAAAATAACTTTCTCCCATTAATTTGTTGAAAATAACATATAACATTGGGAGAGGGTTACATTTCTTGACCATCATCTGATTAAACCTTCGGTAGTCTATGCACAGCCTGATACCCCCATCTTCCTTCATTAAGAAGAAGGCTGCAAAACCCCACAGTGACACACTAGGCCAGATAAATCCCTTCCTCATCAGGTCATAAATCTAAATCTATATCTCTCATAAATCTGATAGTTATATCTTATAGGGATCCATTTAAATCGGACTAGAAACTGGTTTTAGGTATATCCACAACTCAACATCTTGTTGAGGGGGTAGAGTCACAACCTCTTCAGGGAATATATCCAGGAAATGTTTAATAACTCTTGGATCCTATATCTTCTCAGTATCTAACGATTCCCCCAATATTTCTTCCAACAAGGAAAGAAGACTCTCAACACACCAACTGCCCATAAAAAACTCCTCTCACCAATGAAATCCACACATAGTCTATCCATGTATTAAAACATGAATCTTCTCCGAAATCAGTCGATAAAAACCTGAACTAAAAACTAACAGTCGATTACAAGGATAAAATCATGTGGCTACCTGTTTAGAAAGAAGAGATACTCATGGTTCTGAAGCATCCCCAACATCAATCTACATCCCTAGAAAACATCAAACAAGATAGTCTGGCCTCTGGCTGAGGTAGTCAACTTGAGGGGAACAAAAGGCCTTTCTATGTCTAGTCTCAGATCATGGGCTATAGAGCGTGTAATGAAGGAGTTAAAAGCTCCCAAATGAAACAAAGAACAATAACTAGTACTAAACAAGATAAACATACCATGATCAATCTCTAGACCTACTAGAAGTACCGCCTTTATGGAGTGTAACTTACCATGACCATATCCTCTTCACTTGATCTGACAACTACCTCATCGAACATGCCCTGATCGAGGTACCTAATGAAAACCTCGAGTTAAAACTCTACATGCTCTATCTCCCCTTAGAGGATCATGAGGCAGCTATACTTGCTGCTGAAATAGCCTGACCGACAACTGCTGCTGAGGCTGGAACTGAACATGCCCACCTCCACCAAACTAAGCTCAAATGGCCATCAAGCACTAACCTTGAAGGTGTCCAAAAACTCTAATGATAAAATACGTCGACCTTAGGAATGCATGATTGGATTGAGGATCAAAAGATCAAAATGGAAACTGCTGAGGTCGACTCCATAATGGTCAAAACCTCAATGTCCCTAGAAAATAAGTCCTTCAATGGGTAGCCTTACCATTTAAAGAACCCTGACGTCTACCCTATCATAGTGATCCTCTGAAGTAGTGCATCCTCTAAACTACCTCTACCTTATACTGGATCAATTAGTATGTCGGAAACGTGGAAGGAGTAACCACATAATATAGACATGGATGATGTGCCTCCTCTAAGCGCGTTGTCTAAGACTCCTCATCCAAAAATAGATCCATAAAAACACAAAATGATCCTTAAACTTGATCCCCAACTCCCATAATGACATACTCCCTTGCTCGAGGGAGAGTTTATCCAGTCACTTCTTAGCCTTCATGGTCAAAGAATGAAAGTCTACCTAGAACTCATTCTCAAAATTGACCAATAGAACATCACCCTATCTATTATTTCCTTTGTACATCATCCACCACAGACACATAGCGCCCCAAAATTGGATCACTGCCAAGGGATCCTGGTACTCTATTGGAGCCTGGATCAAGCTGAAGCTGATCACAAGATCTTCAATACAACTCTCTATCACCATGTCTGAAATACTACCATTATAATTTCCCAGAGTTTGCCTCTAGAAATCACGTAACATTTTTTTCCATTGGTCATCCTCTTCTACAGGTTCGACCCTACATTGACCATCCATATTGGCCTTCTGAGCCTCCAATTCATGATCCACTTAGGGATGATGACCATGTTCCATAGATGTAAGGTAAACAAGGAACTACTAAGCCTGAGTAGTATGTAATTTTTTTAATATTCCTTTTATATTTTTAATATTTAATTCCCCAGAAAAAAACAACTCAAACAAGAATAGAAGTCATCATGATGCATGTACCTTTTATAGGGTCTCTACCCTGCAAATAGTGTAGCCTCACCTAGTCTTTTGGTTGGCTCAGCTTCCTTGTGTTTGATCATAGGGGGCCCTCAAATCTAGTTTCCTAGCTGGTCATCCCTAGTCTATGTAATGAACCAAGAACACCTAAAACTATTTCCATAAAAACCTAGGAAATCATTAATATACCAAAATATATACTCTATAATATCTCCCAACCATCACCTATGATACCATTCTATCATGACCACCTCCCTCTAGTGATACGCCTCCTAAGTTAGCAGTGGAGAATGAGAGATAATGACCCCCAATCCTGCCTCCAGTACGCCCCGGGGTGGCGACCAGCACCAAGGGTATACAAATCTCACAAAATGAGATCTATTACCCTTTTTATAGTAACTATGACTAGGATATAATATATATCAACGTCAAAACAAATCCAAGACTTATATAAAAGTGAAAAAAAATCCTACCCACCAGCATCTACAAATTAAAAATTGTAAAAAATTTAATGAAAATATCCAAAATAAATGCGAAAAGAAAATATAAGATGTGTCACAGAAAATACCCCCAAATCTGAAGATAGTAAAACCCAACACGGTCTTCATACTTTTCATGGAAACCAGAAAGTAGTTTTATATATTTAGGGTGAGCATTCATGTATACACAGTAGGAAAAAAGGGTCTCTCATAAAAAAATATACGATCATACTAGTGCCGCCATGAGAAAATTGAAAAAACCAAAAGAAACAAAAAAGGATTAATAATAACCCCATCTTCACCAAAGGAATGCTCACCAAATAACACATGAAAATTAATTTAATAAATATCACATTGAGAATAGGGTACCACACAACCATTTCCCATCGACTTTGGACTCTGACACCCTAACTAAAGACGTCCTAGTGCACCCACCTCTTCTGAATGCAACCAAACACAACCCGACCACACACACCTAGTCCCAAAAACTACATCACATCCCACCTGCAGACACATGTGCCTCATATATCATAACATCCCACCCACACACACTTGGGCCACATACCACATCACATCTCAAAGAGAACTGGGATCCACAACACATCTCATACCGAAGACACATGGTGAGCACAAATCACTTGCAGAAAAATGGGTCTCACAAACCACAACCTGCCCTAAGAGTCTTGGGAGATCACAACCTGGCAGAGGGAGGAGGGAAGAAAGGGTGGTCAGTCATCCATCATCCCACTGATATTTCAATGAATGTAACCCTCCCCCATGAAAATGTGGGTGTTTGGCGCATATCTCTCAACTAGAGTGGGGTGAGTATTTAAATCAAAAGGAACTACATGTATGTATATATATATATGTTGAAAACAATCATCCCAACCTATGTAGTTGGGGTTTGGATTATTGGTAAGCACCCCTTAAATCTACATGAAAAATGGGGGTTTAAAACCCATTGGGCACAGGGTACTGTTGCAGTACTGTAGCGTACTGTAGTAGTGGCGAACTGTAGCAACGGCGGGCACTGTAGCGGCGACAGGGTACTGTAGTGGCGGCAGAGCACTATAGCAATGGTGGGTACTGTGCAGAACTGTAGCAGCGTGGGTACTATAGCAGTACTATTCACAGAATGGGATTTGGGCAAAAACAATGGGTGTACGGGCCATGTAATGGGCTAAATGCCCACTTGGCCTTCGGGCTATGTAATGGGTCTCCCTCTACCCAGTTAAAGAGGTCTTTTCTTTGCTTTAATAATAAATGAGGATTCGGCCCAAACTTAAAAAAAACAATCGTCCCAACCTCTGGAGTCCCAAAATAAAATCATTCCATAAAAAAACCTTTTCTATTGCCTCTAAATGAAAATATCAGAACGAACGATGGTCACATCCGAATATAATAAAATAAGCCTTCATAACACCCAAACATGCTGAAGTTATTAAACATTTACAAGTTATCCCATCCCTACTTAGGAAAATAACTTCCATAGTAAACATCCAGCCTCACAACCAAGAAAAAAAATGGAATAAAACTATGATAAAGCATCACACTGCAGATTTCCTCTCCTCTAACACCTATACCGACCAATTTCATCATCATTATGTAAATTCATTCTACCCTGTCCTTTCTCTAAATAATAAAACCCCAAATTATTTCCAAACCCTATAAATCACCTTATCACAACCATATATGGCAGTCCCACTACGTATCAATGCTATAGTCATCACAGCCATAAACATCCATCTCCCCTAAACACATCCATCCGTATCCCCACTGCATAAAAATTAAACATCCCAATAACCATAACATTGCCTATATCCAGTCCCACTGCATCACAAGTTCATCCATTCCACAATCAACAAATCTCTTAACCTAAAATTATATTACACCACCCATAACACTTCGTACACATTACCATACACCCAACCACAACACCACACGATTTACAGAAGACACAAGGCCGCATAGAATCACACAGAACACAAAACCACACAAAACACTCAATTTTTATTAATATTTATCTGCAATAATTCTTTAATTCCACATTTATTATTTAGGGGTGATCATAGAAGAAGTACAATCTTTTTCAATCCATTTATTTAACTAGGTATACGTGATTAGTCAGATTTCCAAATTTGTAGCAGTAATCCAAAAGACATACAAGTGTACAAACAAAGACTACCAACGACCATGATTTTTAGAAGGATATAAACCATAGAATTCATAACAATGATCAAATATAACAAAAATTAAAAAAAATTGTCATCATTATCTTTCCAACCCCTCATTTATCACTAAATAAATAGCTCCAATTATCCTTGTTAACAACATCTTCTTCCACTCATTTATTACTTATTTTAAAATGGATCCAGCCATATTCACAAGAAGATATCAGTAATACCACCCTAAATGATTCACAATTAAAGGAGAGATGAAGTAATCACTACCTTAAAGAATAGAAGATCAAAAACTCATCCTTGTGCCAAAAAGTGGTTGTGTGATTAGCATTATGACTCCAAGAGAATACTAGATCTAAAGGACATAACCCAACACACAACTCCACAAGGAAACAACAGTTGTGGGCGCACTAAGAGAAAATGTAAGGGATCAGGGAAGATAGTATCTCATCTTTAGAGGAGGATAGATCATATATCAATGGAAGAATGGTTTCAAAACCCATTAAAGATAGATACTGACCAATACCACATGGCCTGGCCATTTTAAAGACTCAAGATGTTGGGATATTAAAGATATAAAAAATCTCCTTTGAAAATGAATCAAAAATGAAAAAATAACTTTTTAAACTCTATTTTAATCACATAAAACATTAGAGGGGTGAAATTGGAAGAATTGGGAAAATATGGAAATGACTCACCATTGGGTGAGTCACCGATAACACTCACGGATTCCACCTACTAAAACCACTCACCAATAGTGAATCACTAACGCGACCAACCCATTAATCCTCTTGATTCCACTCACTGACATTGAGTCAAAAATGTGACCTACTAACATTACCTAATGATAGTTATTCACAAATGTGACCTATCGAAACGAGCCACTAATAATGACCTACAGATGATGAGGTACTGACAGGAGCTACCAATGATGAGCTACCGATGCAAGCTACAGACACTGATCTATTGATATAAGCTGTGGACACAGAGATACCAATGTGATCTACTGAAATTGAGCCACCAAAGAGAGTTACCAGTGCGAGTCATGGATGGATGATTCACCAACATGACTCACCGACACCACCTACCTTTGGAAAAACTAAGTTTTTTGAAAACTCATAAAATGAGTAACCGTATCATCACAAAACACCAAATACACTATATTTTCACAATGGATTAGACTGAAGATGACTGAGCCATTATAAAATATAATATATTTTTCTAGAATTCAAGGTTTGGTAGGGTTTTTAATGATAAAAATCAGAGGTAGAATGAGGAGTTTATTCTCGTTATGACAATGCTTGATAAATTTTTTGAATGTGTTACAAAATGGAAGTATCTGGCTCATCTATATTAAAATATACCAATGAAACTCCCTCCATTATTATTCCATGGGTGAGTAGAAACCAAAACAATTATTACCAATGAGAAATAATTCTTCTAAAATACAAAATTTTATATTTAATTTTTTATATTTATTAGATTTATATTTTTTTTGTATACATATTTTTTATTAGAGAAAAATAGTTAACAAGTATAATAATAAAAACATCTAGTTTATAATGACACTACTGATATTGAAATGCAAAGTCACCCAAAAATTTTCAATAATAATAATAATCCTTTATATAATTAATATAAACATTATTTCTCCTTAAATATTTTGGTGTTGTTCTAGATGTATCAACGAGATGTAAATTGTTTTTCATCGAGTCCAACTGGTAATCCTGAGGAACTTGATAAACAATCATCAATTCAACGGATAAATCCTAAGGAACTTAACAAAAACATCACATAATTTTCTAGAGAAGATATTACAAATTTTATTTATAATTTATTTAAAACAAGAATTACCTTTTATTGATAATTATTTTTATTTTTGATCTATTAGGTTTCTACTATTTTCATGTTATTATTGCGATGAATAATATAAAAAATATTTTTTATGTAGTATCCAAACTTACTCTATGAATAATTGAATGAGAATATTGGTATTTCTAGTGCTAAAATGAATGAACCAACTAAATTATTTATTTTACATTGATCAAAGCAAGAAATATCTTAATTGTAACACCCCAAGGTTCCAGGGTACATTTCTCTTTGAATAATACAATTACATGCAATGCACGCAACAGAGAGTTTAAGCTCACCAGGACCTATCAAACTAGACATTTAAAGAGAGATTATGAATAGTAATAACCACATTTTAAATTATATATATACCATATAATTTTAACATTCATATTTTGTGTTTCTTAGAAATAATATAAGGAAAAATTCAATTTTTCAGATAAAAGAAGTATTTTTTTAAATGTACTTTTTCCCTCTTTTAAAAACAAACCATTTTTAAATAAAATATTCGAAACTTTTATATATTAACTATTATGTTATTAAATGAGTATTTATAATCTGTACATTAAAATATTTTTTGGAGAAATTTTGGTACATTTCAGATAACCTTCATTTTTTGATGAATAGTGAAAAATAATAAATTTTAATTAAAAACAACTATTTAAATGAAAATATATTATAGCGTTAAATTATAAATTTGAGTGGTTTTAAAGTATCATTATATTATTTTTTTATCATTTAATATAATTTAGTTTATTTTTTGTAATTTCACATTTAAATTTTATATAACACATGTCAATCTTTTAATAGTTTTTATTTATTAAAAACCTGCTTTTTTGTTTTTGACAATGGGAATTAATTTTAAAATAAATTTCACAAATTCTATATTTATAATTTCAAAAAATAGATTCCATATTTTCAATCAGGAGGTAAATTTTTTGTAAAGTGGTATCTTTTATTTTTAGACATTCTGAATAGTTATATCAGTAAACATTATATTTACCATGGTTAAAGGGTAAATCCTATAAATAAGAGTAAATAAGAATATTGTAATAGTATTAAAATTACCCTAAAACGTTCCCTAACCCTATTGGATGATACATTAGATACAAAGGACATCCTTGGGTTGATTTGGAGACCCCATGGAGTCACTTGGGAGTGATAATGACATTTTATATTAATTAATTTAAACTAAAGAGAAAAATAACATAAGCATATATCATTTAGTAAAACATTTTTTATAAGGTGTTATATAATTGATATCTTAGACTATAATTATTATTGTGAAATATAACAAGATTTAATACATCATGATATTTTATTTATATTTTTTATACATAAAATAAATATATTTATTTACGACACAATAATGATACAATATTTTCCTTATTAATGAACAAATCAAATAAATGATGTTATAAATATTAAAATTCATATAATTTGAATGATATTATGCCTTATAAAAATTATATAGGTGAATATGACATAGTAGGGTTTATTAAATATATTTTTTTAGAAGTAATAATGTTTTTATGACATTCATAAAAAACTAATACTAAATAGTATCAAAATTGACATAAATGTGTTTTTAAAACCTAAACTATATTATTAAATGTTATAACATTTTTAAAAATATAATGTTCAGAAAAAGTACTTATATAATAATATATATATATTTAATGAATAAATTTAGGTCCTCTTTGAATTTTATATTATTTTTATTAACCATATAATATAAAAATACAAGGAGACATGGTAAATGTTAAACTATTTAAGAAGGAGTTAAATATAACAGATAATGTTAATATGGTAGCCTAAACTAGTCTAAAACCTATTGTTTTAGAATATTTAGACCCATAACCACATAAGTATTGAAATAAATTCATTTGGATCCATTATAAACCGAATATGATTGTATAATGAAATAATATTTCAAGATTTTCCTAAAGTGATCCTCACCTCTCTTATAAAAGGGCACTTCCCCTTATCTCAAATTCACACATCCAAAGCCATATATCTCGGACATAACTTGCTCAAATATCCTCCATTATACCCTAAATTAATCCTAAACGCCTTAATTTGATTAGAATATATCTTAGGGATCCCTATTGACCAAATTAAAAGAAAGCAACTGAAGAAGAGATAATAATTTCATCACCTCTTTCAAAGATATTTTCTTCTTCCACTTCCTCATTCATTGTTTTTTCCATACCAAAATATTAAATCCAGTACCTTATAAATACTATGATGTTATTATAAATATTTTACAACCATATTCATTGTTTTATCGATCCTATGAATAAAAAAGTCACCAAACGTGCCTACGTATGGCTTACAGTCTCCACATCATGGTGTAGTTTGTTATCCAACACATCATTATTTAGATTGGTATATTAATGAGTATGATCTATTTAAATAATAAATATAACATGTTAGTTATACTTGATATATGATATACCATGCAATTACATATGATTTCACCATCAATAGAATGATATTGTCGCTTGTGTGTACGTACAAACTACTGTCTCCATG
Source organism: Viscum album (assembly GCA_963277665.1). Lineage (NCBI taxonomy): Eukaryota > Viridiplantae > Streptophyta > Magnoliopsida > Santalales > Viscaceae > Viscum > Viscum album. The sequence continues at coordinate 655,675,007 of OY728159.1, forward strand.
AACATGATGAGATTCATTCCCAATTATAATCATTCAAGAATAATTTTCATATTATAATGTCTAAGAACATAACATCATTCTTGGATATGAATCAAAAAATCCTATCCATAACAATCATGTCTTATGTAACAAAACATATAAAGTAAAACGAATCAGTTAACACCCAAAACAATGATACTACTGAAATATTATTATCAAAAAAATATTATAAGATCATATATAATACCTTATTTATATATATGGTTCTTTTGTAATTTAATAACAATTATTAAACTATTATACAAGAGGTTAATGTACCCTCATCGAAGTAAAAGTACAAGGTAAGGGTTAATTTTACTATCTCTTCATTATCCGAGGTTGTCTATACGTAAGTATCTAATGGGACCTCTTTATCATTCACATTTGTGGTTCTTAAAAATGTATTTCATAACATTTTTACTATTTACTAGACTACGAGTTAAATTTATTTACACCCGCATTTGACTTTTTATAAAATGGGTTGAAAGGAATCATCTCATAACTTTCCAAACATGGTACTTTATGACCTTTTCAACGAATTAAGGTAAGAATGTTTTTATCTTATACGGAAGTGTGACTATTTTCTGCCATTATAACAACTTTGTAGCTTCCCTTACAATATTATATGAATATTTTCAAAATAAATATTTTCTTTTATAATTACATGACTTTAAAATTATTTCAAAACAGAAAGAGATATTTCTCTCAAATAATTTTTATTTTTTCTATGTCAACATCCTTGTTGGATTTTACACTTGTTTGATGTTGATTTATTATAATACAATATTCCATATTGTATTGAAGGTTTTTTAATTTTTTTGACTACAGATGTGCTATTTTTATACCATTCATAGTTTATGGTTAATGTATTAAAATTTTGTATGCTAGTTTTAATACTAACGTTTATGTTAGTTTTCAACCTTTTCATAAGAGGACTGCATTGGCCTTAGTAAGTGACAGATGGAGCATGCTATAGTTCCTCGGTGCATCAGTATGTCTCATGAGACAAACTAGTGTCTTGGCACAAGGACTTAAAAAACTTTATTTGTAGTTTTGGTATGATGCCTTGATTATTTGTTTAGGATGTTCAGCATTATGTATTCCATCATTATGAAACTTTCTATTGATATTACATGTGATTATTCGACAAGTAGAATATCAATGTGAATAATTAAATGACACTATTTGATTTATCTTTACCATATTATGATGACATTTAAGTATAAAAGGTTTGGGTTTTAGTCTTATAGATTGCCGTAAATTTTTATGCTTATATAAGAAATTTTACACTATATTGATTTCCTTACTGAGCATCTGATCTCACCCCTTTCTATGTTTTATTTTTCCCAGGATGTGAATATGTTTATTAGGATTTTCCTACAGAAATATGCTAATGGATATGATTGTGTTCAAAAGGGGGTACAATGTATTTGTGTTTCCATTTCATAATGTAATCTAAAACTTATTTATGTATATAGTACTTCCAAGGATACTAAACTGATCGGTCTTTCGGGACATGATTCCTTGAATCATGCCAACGCTTTGTAATATTTCACTGACTCTGGGTAACTGTGGTCAGGGAATTATAGTTGGTATCAAAGGAAGTCTAGTAAAAACCTTGGAAAGTAGATTTAGAAAAACTCAAATTAGTGAACATTACCCTAAGATAGACTTTTATGATTAGTATAGAATAAAATTATAGAATTTTGGTAATGCAGATATTTTGTGTATTTTCCATGCAATAGATCCATGTATGCATACGAGCAGGTATAGGTGGCTCTGGAATATATGTACCTAGGAGTGGAAACTATGACATGGAGTTTTGGGCTTGACTTGGGTATCATGATACAAGACAACAGGCCTTGCTGCACTCCTAGTTATGATACTCCAGGGGGATGTGATTAGGATAGTTCACATTTTCTTTACAAATGATTATGAAGGACTGATGATTAAACACTTCCTGAAAAAAACATTATAATGATTATGGACTATATCCATAAACTATTCAATTTATGTTAAGTGTTTAATATGTTTGGATTTATGTATTGAGATACATAAACTAAGTTGAGTATGCCATTTTTTAGAAATGGTGCCTAGTGGAAGGAATGGAAACCATATCAATTCATGTAATCCATGTAGGGATTTCCCTCCTACTCAAGATAATAATAGTGGAGAAAGTGGTGAAACTGGTGTTGATCATTTTATCACCATACTGAGACAACTCACTCAGGTTATGAATAATAATTTTACCAATATTGAACACCTTGATCCACAACGAAGAGGATAAATGTCAGAACGATTCTTGAGGAAAAACCAACAACATTAAATGGGACTACAAATCTACTTATAGCCGAGCAATGGATAAGTTCCTTAGAAATTTTTTTAATGATTTGGGGAGTAACGAAAGGGAAAATTCTTTTATGGTAGTTTATTTCCCCACGAGAGATATAGATCAATGGTGGATATTAATTATAAACACAATAGAGGATGGAGATGTATCAAATATATAATAGAGGGAGTTTAAAGATCTTTTCATAGAAAAAATACATTCCTCGTGACCATTGAGTGGATATGGAAATGCAATTTCTAAGTCTGAGGAAAAAGGAGGATGAGAATGTCACAAAGTATGAGCCTAACATTACAAGGTTTGAAATGCATGTATCAGTTTATACATGCAACCCAATTAGTAATATTGATAAATTATTTTATGGTTTAAAACCATTTCTCCATCGAGCATTATTCTCACTATCTTTTTAAACGTATGGAGATATAGTCTCATGTGATATCAAGACTAAAAAGGAATTCTCTAAGATAGATGATATTAAATTAAAGCAAGAGAAGAAGATACCAGTGGATAAAGATACAGTTAAATAGAAAAATGGAATGTAGTATTTTCCATTATCTGATAATAGTGGGAAGAAACACCCTGGTACATGCCTAAAAGGAATGCGAGTTTGTTATAAATGTGTAGAAAAAGGTCATCGGGCTCGTGATTCCCCGAGAATGAAAGAGGCTATCAATGATAAATTCTACAATTGTAGAGAATTGGGGAATTATGCAAATGAATGTCCTAAGTTCTAAGGAAACATACCTCAGAAATGGTCACGGGAGAAAGGCCAAGTTTATAATGTTACTATTTATATTTGTAGTGGAATAATTAATGTATTTGTGTTTTTGGATTCAAGAATTATGTTCTGTTTATAAGAACAATGTGATACATATATGGATTATACTACAGTACTTTTTTTTCATTAAGGATTTTATATGATGAAGGTAAACCTATTTTCTGTATATGGAAATAATAGAATCTTTCAGTTGTTTGGGGAATCTGAGGTTACAATTGATTTTGGAATTTAGAGAACTTTTAGAGAGTGTTTGGACATAAGTATTTTGGATAACTATAAAGGTTATAATGGGTTAATTTGAACATTGGATAGTATTTTTTAATATTAAAACATATCTTACGATTATTTTCGTAATATTATAATACTATAGTTTTTGAAAAAGGAGAACCTGCAGGTTAGGCGATAACCAGTCAAATTGGACAAAGCTGTAGGAATCAAACCCACAACCCAAGTGCGACAAGGATTTATCACCTAACACTAGGATAAAGAATGCCCTCAGTTATTACAAAATATTTTTTCTTCCTTTAAATGGTATATTTTTATATTTGGAACCCTATACAATTAGGATAAATATAATATTTTTGAGTTCTATTATGTTTTGGAGTGAATAATGAGTTTGAGGTATAAATTAGTTAAAGGATGTAACTATACTTGTCAAGTATTATTTTTTATTATTATATGAATAAATTTATTCATAATCTTTTGGGAAAGAATATTAAATCAATTTTTTAATCCTTATACCATATATTTTGTTGAACTGATGATATTTTAAATCATCATAGATTTATGGATTTAAGGCCCTCAATTTTCCATTCAATTGTTTGTGATTGATGACCTCAATCAAACATTATAAATATTTACTTTTTCCCTCTAATTATAATTTCCACCAATATTCTCGTATTCTAAATCCTAATTTTGTGGTGACTTTTTCATTTCCTTTTCCTCTAATTAAGACTAATTTTTTTAACCCTACTTCTGATGTGGGTTTCAAATAAAGTACATTCTATTTTTTTAAACCTATTATTTTTTAAGAACAATTTGAAATTTCAAGGATGTAATTTATTGAAGGAGGGAATAATCTAATACCCAAATCTTCCACGATACATTTCTCTTTGAATAATACAATAACCTGTGATGTACGCAACACCGAGTTCAATCCCACCACAGACTATCAAACTAGTCATTTAAAAAGAAATTATGAGTAGTAATATCAATATATTGAATTTTCTATATATACTATATAATTTTAATATTCATCTTCTCTGTTTCTTAGACATAATCTAACGACATATTTAATTATTCAGATAAAAGAAGATCTTTTTTTTTCAAAAATGCATTAATTATGCCTTTTAATGACAAACCCTTTTTAAATCCAATATTTGAAACTTGGATATATTAAATTTGATGAAATTAAATTCTTCTTTTGAAGTGGTATATAAAAATATAGTTTTGATAAATTTTCGATACTTTTCTGATAACATTCATATTTTGATAACTACTGAAAACACTAAATTTTAATTGAAAACATATTTTTTAAATCAAAATAATTTATAAAGTTAACTTATATATTTGAGTGGTTATAAAGTAAAATTAGATTATATTTTTATCATTAAATATAATTTAGGTCATTGGATGAAATTTCACATTTAAATTGTACATAATCACAGGCAATATCTTGATAGTTTTTGAATCTTAAAAACCCATTTGTTGGCTTTAACAATGGGAATTAATTTTAAATTAATTCCTACAACTTATGTGTCTTGAATTTTGATAAATGGACTCCATATTTGAAATAATTAGGTCCAAATTTTGTAAATATGAAACTTTTTTAGACATTATAAATAGTTACATCAGTAAATATTTTATTTACCATGGTTAAAAGGTAAATCCGGTAAATAAGAGTAAACAATACTATTATTATAATATTAAAATTACCCTAAGACGTTTCCTAAGCCCATTAGATGATACATGCCCGACCATGGGCTTCCTTGGGTCTATTTTGGGACCCCATGGTGCAACTTGTGAGTGATAATGTCTTTTTATATTAATTAATTTATGGTAATGACAAAAATAACATAAGAAAATATATTTTAGTAGAACATTTTTTATATGGGCACAGGTAATTAATTTCTATGAATATAATTAATTTTTTGAAAGCTGAAAATATTTCATAAATCATGATATTTTATTTATATTTTTTAGATATAAAATAAATATATTTATTTATGACACAATAATGATGCAATATTTTCCTTATTAATGAAAGAATCAAATAAATGATGTTATAAATATTAAAATAAATATAATTTTAATTATTTGATTCCATACACGAATTTTGTAAGTGAATTTGACAATTTAGTGTTGATTAAATGTATTTTATTCTATGTAATTAGGTATTCATGATATTCATAAAAACCAAATTCTAAATAGTGTAAAAATTGACATAAATGAGTTTTTAAAACAAATACTATAATATTAAATGTTATAATATTCCTAAAAATTCAAGGTTTGGATAATGGACTTATATAATAATATATATGTTATTATTGAAACACTTGAGGTTCACATGACATTTTACAGTAAGTTCATTAACCATATACTATATAAATACAAGGAGACATGGTAAATGTTAAGCTATTTAACCATGAGTTAAATCTAAATGATAAGGTTAATATGGTAGCCTAAACTATTATAATACATATTTTTTGAGTTTAATTCAACCCATAACCACCTAAGGATCGAAATAAATTCATTTGGATCCATTTGAATCTGAATATGATTGTATAATAAAATAATATTTCAATCTTTTCCTATAGTGACCCTCACCTCTCTTATAAAAAGACACTTCTTATTCTCTCAAATTCACATATCCAATGTCATTTGTCTCAGCCAAACCCTACTCAAATATCCACCCAACTACACTCACTTCATCATATGGTCTTTACATTAATGATAATCCAACCCAATTATCCTTTTTGATCAAATCAAAAGCAAGCACCAGAAGAATTGGTAAAAATTTCATTATCTATTCCAAATTTATTTTCTTCTTCCACTTACCTTTTTTTTGTTTCCATACCAAAATAATAAATCTAGTGCCTTATATATAATGTGATGTTATTATAAATATGGTACAACCATATTCATTATTCTATCCATCCTATGAATGACAAAGTCACCATACATGCGTACGTACGACTTACCGTGTCTACATTGTGGTGTAGTTTGTTATTCAACACTTCATTATTTAAAAGGGTATAATAATGAGAATAATTGAGGTAAATAATAAATATATCATGTTAATTATTCTTTATATATGATATAACATAAAATTACATATGATTTTACCATCAATAGAATGTTATTGGCGCTCGTGCGTACGTACAGATTAATGTCACCACGAACGCGATGAGATTCATTATCCATCGTAATCATTGAAGAATAATTTTTATTTTATAATTTTTAAGAACTAAATATCATTATTTATAGGAATAAAATACATCTTATCCATAAAAAACATGAATTATGTAACAAAACATATAAAGGAAGATGAATCTATTAACACCTAAAACAATGATACTTCTGAAATATTATTAGCAATACAATATTATAAGATTATATATAATATCATATTTATGTATATGGTTATTTTATAATTTAATAAAAAATTATTTAACTATTATAAAGGAGGTTAAATTAACCTAGACCAAAGAAAATTACAAGGTAATGGTTAATTCTACAATCACTTCATTAACTAAAGTTGTTTATACGTAAGTGTCTACCATGACCTCTTTATCATCCACATTCGTGTTTCCTAAAAATACATTTCAATTTTTTTACTATTTAATAGACTATGTGTTAAAGTCATTTATACCATCACGTGATTTTTATAAAATGGTTTTAATGGAATCATTTCAACTCTTTACAAACAAGGTTCTTTAGTACCTTTCCGAAAAATTACGGTAAGAATGTTTTTATCTTATACAGAGGGTGCGGCTATTTTACACCATTATAAAACCTTCAATGATTCCCCTATAATATTATATGAATATTTTAAAAATAAAATTTTTTACTTCATAATTACATGACTTTTAAATGATTTTAATATAGAATGTTATATTTCTCTCAAATATTTTTGATTTCATCTATGTCTACATCCTTTGATGGATATTACACTTGTTTGAAATTGATTTATTATGATAAAATCTTCCATATTTTATTGAAAGTTTTGTGATATGTTTGACTGTGGATGTGATATTTTTATACCATTCATGGTTTATGGTTAAAGTATTAACATTTTGTATGATAGTTTTAATTTGAATGTTTATGTTATGTTTCAAACATTTCATATAAAGAATGTATTGAAAATAGTAAGTGACGAGTGGATCCCAATATAACTCCTTAATGCATCAGTAGGTCTTCTGAGAAAAACTAGTGTCTTGGAACCAGACCATGAAAAAATATTATTTGTAGTCTTGGAATGAGTCCTTGACTATATGGTTATGATATCCAACATTATGCATTCCATAATTATGAAATTAGCTATTGATATTACATGTGCTTATTTTTCTAGTAGAATATCCATGTGAATAAGTAAATGACATTATTTGATTTATATTTTCCATATTATGTTGTTGTTTAAGTCATAATTCTTGTGTTTTAGTTTTATAAATTACATTAAATGTTTATGCTTTTTTATGATAGTTTTCACTATATTTTTATCCTTACTGAGCATCTGAGATCACCCCTTTCTATGTTATATTTTTTCTAGGATGCGAAGAAGTATATTATAATTGACTAGCAGAAATAGGATAAGGTATATGAGTGTGTTCAAAAGGGGATACCATGTTGTTTTTCCATTTCATAAAGTAATCTAAAACTAATTTATGTATCTAGTACTCCCATGGCTACTAAACTAATAAGTCTTTCGAGGCATGATTCCTTATATATTGACAATGTTTTTTAATAATTCACTGACTCTGTGTAATTGAGGTCAGGGTGTTACATTAATGTTATATATAATTCGTGTCACGAACCGACCCAATAGGTCCCATGCCATAAGTCCCCATGACGACCTCCATTGGGCTAGGGGCTAGCGACTAGTGTAGAGTAGTCTATCAAACACATAGAACACATTATCATATCGTACCTATACACATGAACCCACATACACTTCCATGCAATAGTGCAGTGATATATAAAAACTAAAAAGAAATGCATGCATACATCTATCAAAACGAGATTAAAAAAAGTTCAAAAACAAAAAAATAGGGTGCACAAATAACTACAAAATCATACAACTGTCTCAGATAGAGGGGATCACTATCAAATACACATTCAAGAAATATCCTTACCCCAACTCTGGTAAACACCCACAATAGTCTATCTCACAAAGCTCCACCTACTCCGGGTCTTCGAGGGACTCCATCGAAAGGCATGTGGTCTGTACAAGACACAAGACATGTGTCGGAAAATCTCATGCAGGGGTGAGTATAAAGATACTCAGTAGGCTCCCTAGAAACCCCAAAATTAATGGTAGAAAATGAAAGGTATCAGTCCTCTAATCCTAGCCAGGGAAAACCCAAACAACAGAAAAATTCCATATCAAGACCATCCTCAACTAAACATGACTTATCAGCTCAAAAAATTTGGTGTGTCAATGAAGAAGTGAAAACAACACAAGGGAAACCCAGAAATCACAAGATATATTATTCTCAAGGACCAAGTGTCTAGAGGTTTTGATCCCAATTCTAGTAACAAATTTTACTTGAGGATCTAATGAAAACAATAAAAATGACACTCCATGATCTAAGTCATTCCATATAGCACTGGTCAGAGGGATGTAACCATAGTGAGAAAACGAACTAATGGCACCACCCGACCAACCCTTGTGGTGTCTATTGAAAAGGTCACTCTTGATTGATAGCTCCATAGAAGAATTCACCCAGTGAATAAACCAACTCCAACTCCTAAGGCAGCGGATCACACCTAGGGTCAATTGGGGGACACTAAACCCTTTCCAGAAACTAAGAACATCAAAAGTGTTATTGCACAACAACCCGAAACTAGAATAACTCACATAGAATAGGATCAATCCCTGTGTATTGTTTGTCATGCAGATCCAAATAACTTTTTTGAGAAAACTAACATGATAGATGATAGATGAAATGCATCTTGATACACAGATAGGGAGACTTCACCGAGGGATCACTAGGGGATTCGTACCCTACTAAAACATCCTAAGTGGAGGATCGATGCCTGCAAAAATATTGGTCACATAGTTTCCTAGAACAATATTAGGGAAACATGATGGGGCATGGGGATCACGTTGGACGTCTCAGTATGATACAAGCTCCAAATCTGTTGAGTGTATTATCAAAAATAATTATGATAATTCACTGAAGAATGTGGGAAACCCATGCTGTACATACGCAAAGTAGCTAAAGGGGGGGTCACAGTCCAGTGAATAGAGTGTGAATAACTACAAACCATATAGTATTTGAAGAGGGGTCCTATTATAATAAAGGGGACACGATACTGAAATCCCTTATAGCTAAAGTACTATAGGGACTTAGTCAACCTAGATGATCAAAATTTCACCAATAGGGACTAGGGGAACCTCTAAACCATTTTGGTAAATGCGTCGTTGTGAAAAGAGATCCAATAAACATCACATGCACACAATGTTTCCTAGTCCCAAACCAAGTCCACAAGTATGTTTTATGTAGAAAAACATGATGGATAGACTATTTAATTTCCCAAAATAGATAACAGGTATAAAATTCAGTTTTCACCTCAAAAATCCCAAATGGTTCATCATGGGGCCCAAAACTCATTTCATGTTTAAGTACCTAAAACCAGTATTGAAATTTCCACCCTAAAATTAGGGTCGGAATGCCGGTGATGGCGCATTAATCGGACATCGGTCACATGAGATACATCTGATACAAGATTACCCAAATAATAATAGTTATATTATCATAACTATTATTACTAACATTAGAAATTTAGGGTTACTGAGCCTTGATCTTTGGACATAATGTCCTAAAACCAGTCTCAAAATATCCTCCATGATGATTGGAATGTGTGGTCGTAGAAGTCACCAAAATCAGACACTAGGGTTGAGAGATACAAGGGTTTAAAACACTTCGACTCATTCTGACCCATAACATTTGGACCGTCCAACTCTAGAATGTTTACATTGATGGGACCAGACCAGTTCACCAAGATGTGTGATAGCACTAACCATCCCCCCTCTTCATGGCCTGCACACCCAGTTCACTACTACCTCAGTCACCCCGGCACTCTACGCCACCGCTGAGGCTTGCTACGGTCATGTTCGCCTTCGTATGGACAAGATTCCCTGCTTCCTGGCTCTGGCCTGTGCTCCTGGCGAGCCATCACATTACCATACTCCTCTAGATACCACCACAATACATTCAACCAAATCTATTGCCTCACTGGAATCACCTCTAGAGATTCAACGGACCACCAAAAGAACCCCAGTGGTCGAAAAAATGTAATGGGGACAAATATGGGATCCCTGAATCCCGATCTACATAGATCTGGTGATGAATTGAAAAAAAATAAAAAACTAGGGTATCTGGATTAATACTCCAAACATCTTATCTTAGAGAAAAATGATGATGCTTCAGGGTTAGATTCAATCTCTGAAGCAACATTTTCATGATCCAAGAGTGATAGCCATCCAGATCGGAGATCGATGACACTTCGTTTCGTCAATTTGGTCATTTTTTAGTAAGGAGGAAGAGGGGGAGGGGGATCCTTCCATGTGAACCTAGTGGGATGATGGATTAATGGATTTAAATTTTAATTAGATCCATAACCCCTAATTTTACTCCCCACATATGCTTCACCCTTAACAAAACACCCGTCAATGATGATTTTTATGTTGCGCTTAGGGTAGACATGGTGTTCCGAACTCAACCACGTTCCCAAAAATTCTATTCAAGACATTATTTAGGAGTTATTCGATCCAACCTCCAAAAAGAAATAGATAAATTTATTTCTATAATTCCCCTCTAAAACTTTTTCCATGGAAATCATAGGCCTTAAAAAAGTATACCCTACCCCAGGTAAGCAACACGCTTTAGACTCAACCATGGCCTCATTTTTTCGATCCAATCTACCATTTAAGGGATAAACCATTTCATCCATGTTCATAGTATAAAAAAAGATAATATTTTTATAAAACATATTTTGGGCACATGGGGACACTAATTCACACGTCGACTTAGTTCTTAGCTTTGTAAATATATTAAGAAATATTCCAAAGGATAACAAAAAAAAATCCGAGTCGCTATCATACAAAAGAGGGAGTGAGCAGAAGGATGTTATCATAAGGATTTAGAGACTTCATAGAGGGGTTATGTTGTAAAAAATAAATTAAATCACATAAATTTTCTAATCTAGATTAAATAATCAGGGTTAAATAATAGTTAATTTGTCAAAGTCCCTTTATATAATGGTCTAGTCTATGAAAACCCTTTGAAAAATAAAAAAAATATTAGTATTATATTCCCATGAAATGTTCTAAACATTTATATTAATATATTAACAAGCATAGGACCTTAACATGGATTGTGAATCCCCCTTGAAATTTACCAAACTAGGAATAATAAAATGTTTATTTTAAATATTCACATAAATAAATAAATATTTATGTTAATTAATTCCCTAAACTAGTGAATAAATTAATATTTATTTATTACCCAGTCAATATTAAAAAAATTGATAAAAAATATTATATTCACTATACTCATGAATATATATTTATATTAATATTCTTCCCCTATATTCTAAACATAAATATATGGTGATTGAATTTACATGATCAACATTACATGAATAATAATTATTCCACAATCCATAAATATTATTTATTTTCAATATTAAATTCAACATAATTTAACGAGATTTTAGTTATACATAGTGGGTGCGCTTTAGGCCTCCATTTTAGTTTCATTAAGCGAGCTTACCTAAATACCAAGATCAACATCAAGAAACATGTTAAGGAACACATAGAGAAATAAGTTAATATCGCAATAGTAAAAACCTTTATTAAAATTTTTCTTTGTAATATAATCCCATGGTTTTGATATCTAATCAACCATGTTTCATTCTTTATGTCATGACCCTATGTGATTTATTTATATTTCTTTGAAACTGTGAAATGAACTAGTAAATAAACTACCATGGGAATGAATTTTATCAGATTTTTTTTGAAATCAAATGGTCATATACATCTTCATCAATAAACTTGGATCGGAAAAATCCTGGCCTAACTTACTAAATTAATGTAATATCACTTAATATACATTCACTGTATATTACATCTGCATGCGAATATGTCATCATAGTTTTACTGACACATCAATTTACATCATTCAATATATACATTAATAATACTTTAAAATATAAAGACCAATACACACTTCCATATATAAGAATACTTGAGGGCACATATGACATTTTGAATTCTTATTAGTGGGTCTACAATCATAACCACCTCATTTGGAGATTAATAAGTGAGAAATATATGTTAAGAAGCTCTAATGTTGTATAATAGCCCAACATATTATAATCAAATAACTCCCATGACCAATATGAAAAATGTTATCTAAAACATAGGATATATTTTTAAGAATATTTTTATATGATATCTACATTCTCATTATAGTTGGGAACTACTATTACCTTTCAACGTGACACATATTATATATAAATTTTACATCAATGCTATGTATAATAACATGAATCATGTGATGATATATTTATCAATATCATAGAAATTGAAAGTATTAAATAATTTTTTGGGAACTATGTTCAATATAATTTCACTTATAGAAACACTAACTACTAATAAATTTTATTGTCATATACCTCATATTATCTACATGCCTCTATTGTGATAAGGCTTTATTCAATGGGTATACCAAAAAGTCTAACTTTATTTACTATTCATAATTTGTTTCACCCCTTTTAGAAAAAAAACAATAATTTCTAATACTTTTAAATTACATAATTGATCAATTGACGTGATCTTGACTCATTATAAATAAACAGTGCTATAATAATATAATCATATAGAGTAACAACATCTTTACTTCTAGGTATAACATCAAAATCCTAGAAGAATTTTAATTTCCAAACTAATTATTTAGATACATTTGAATCCGTAATGTATGTAGACTCTTATATAAAAATGACACCCACAAACAAATAAAAAATATTTTAGCCTACGACACATCCATCAATTCAAAACACATATCCCAACTACAATTTACGATAATTCTTATTTATCTGCAAACTAGAATCTATGTATCTTATGATAACTAGGTCCTTCCCTTATATATAGACATTAAATAAATCCTCAATTCACCTCATGTACTTCAAGATAGTATTTATAACTGACCAACATGTACCACTGGGGTCTTTTGGAAATTTACTTACCACACTCAATGGGTCAGTTGTCAGTTAGAGAAATGTTGAATGGGGGGGGGGGGTTAAATTTAAAGTTAATATATTTAATGGAAATATTTTATGAAAATATCACATTGGGTGATACATTAAAATAATAATAATTTGACAAATATAATATATATTTTGAAACATTAATCACACAATAGAAATGATTAGTGAATTGAAATACAAAAAAATAAGCATACCAATAATTATATATTAATTATTAAAGGGAATGATTTATATAAATTAAGAGATTACAACATTTATGTGATTAATTTTTAATAAATAGAACAATAGTGATTAAAAAGTAAAATATAAAGAATGTAAATAATTGAAAATGAACACAATTTGACATCCAATTTAAAAAGTAGCACAATTATGAGGCCCTACATCTCCCACAACAATTTCTTGAGGGTTTATGAAATAATAGACCTTAAATTTATAAATATAAAAAAATTCTGAGAATAAACTAAAAAGTTGATTTTTTTTGGAATAATGAATGAAATAAAAAGAAACTTTTTATTAACTTGAAAAATCTAAGAAACTAAAAAAAGATTCACGGTTTTTTTGACTGGGAGTAAGAAAGAAACAAAAATATCCTTGGTTTTAATGGTAATTAATAATAAAAAAAATAAGAATAAGAGAAGATTATTAAGAAGAAACCCATTATATCATGGTCCTTAATCATTCAATAAGAATTAACATGAAATATTTTTGAGATATATAGAAAATATAGAAGAGAGAGAATAATATTATATCTATAGAGTATAAATACTCTTTCTTGAGATAAAATAAAGTAATAAATTTAGTCACGGAGAGAATATATAGATTGATTTTATCAAAATTCAATCAAGGATGATTTTCAAGCCTCATTGGAGGACAATTTAGAGACTCCATATGTCTCTTCATGATCCGTGGGGTAAATGAGTCATATGAGCGATTGGAGGTCGAGTCAATGAATATAGGACCATAATAATTGCATGAATTAACCTGATGTCTCAATGCATATAGGTAGTCATTGACATCCATTTGGTTGATGGTGGGATACCTGTATCTCATTGATTCTTTCCTGACCCGACATGTAACCTAGTGATCTCTATCAAATATTTTGTTTACTTACTAGAATATTGTGGTTCTATAAAGTTCAAACAACAATTTAGTGACACCCCACAAGGTATCTGACTGAAATCCTATAACTAGTGAATTTTTATCTTCTTCGAATGACTAGATTGTTTTCATATACTATTTTTTAATGTTATTTCCTAGTGAGGGTCATAAAATTGGACATCCACAATTCTTTTGATTACTTTTCCTATTTCATTGGAAACCTATATTCATAATCAAACATAAATACTAAAATATCAAAACTTGGAATAGTTAGATCAAAAATAGGTTGTTATGACCATTAAAACACGTTTAAGACATTTAGGTTCAATAATCCAATACATTTTTATGACCATAAACACCTATAAATTACCAAATAAATTTTTAAAATGATTTTTAATAATTAATAATGAGATTAATATGTGAATATAAATCATATTAAATACTCAAGAGATTAAAATAATTATATTTTAAATAGGATTTACCATATTACTTGTTAAAAATAATTTCTACTCCAATGGAATTTGAATCATTCCTTTGAACCCATACTTTGAACCCTTTGTGAAATAAAAACACCAATAACCAAATTTCATTAATAAAAATTTCAACCCATTGTTTATTAAAAAAATAACTCCTACATTAGGTTAAATACATAAATTTTAATATAAAACTATATATTATATAAGAGAGGAAAATGAATATCAAAAATACATATCATATGTTAAAAACATTTGTTATAATTTGAATAGAATCCATAAACTCTAAGAATAAAAGGATTTTATATATGATCAAACATTTGATAAATATGGGTATCTCCACTAAAAAGATTTCAATATTTATAAAAGTGTTTTCTTCCAAGAAATTATTATTTAAAATATAAGGTTCCAAAAAATATTATTTAATATGTATATGAAAAATCCCAAAAGATTTAATAATAACACTTTAAAATCAACATTTTTTCGATTTTCATTAAATTAAAATTTTAAGAGATTTTAAAATTAATTGTATATTTTAGAAATTTTGAAAAACAATCCAAATTTGATATATTTTTCTATAGATTTTATATTTATGATATTTTTCAATAATTTGACGAGTGAAACATAATGGTTATGTGAATTTTTCAAAGTAAATCCTCAAGGATTGTCAAACCCGGTGTATAGTAAATTCCAACTACTTGTTCCAAGGGTGATAGTCAAGTTAATACTCAACATCCCTTTTAGGGGTTAATACCTCTAGGTTAATATGCACTGAAACAACATTCAATTGTTTTTATTTAGATATGTATGTTTTTTCTAGGATAATAACCTTACAATACTTTTCAAGAATTCATGGATATAAATTGATAACGATGAAAACATTTAGGATAATCTAAAGAAAAATTAATATGGAATTATATAATTTCACAATTAAACAAAAAAAGATGATTTTTTTTTCAATATGAAAGTATAAAAATATTAAAAATAAATAAAATTTTAAAAATCAATTTTAGGCATAAAAGGAATTTCATCAATAAAAACCCATTAGAGAAATAAATCTTACATTTCGACCCTTTAAAAAACAACCCACACCCCTTTATGAAAAATACAATCTTGAAAAATATTTTGATGGATAGAGAATATAAATTATAAATTATTTTACAATTAAGATTAATTAAAAGGTCATAGGAAGTGTTTAAACCCATAACAAGGGATAAAGCACATATAATAATGTAATCCATAAATAAATCATAAAATAGTTATATGAATCAATGAAACATCATAAAAAGGATTTTATAGATAGGATAAAATCATAAGTTAATTATAATAAAAAAACCCATATGGTAATATATTCCAATACAAGTGATATATCTCTCCTTATATTGAGAATCATCTTAAGATACAAAGAAAAGAGGACAAATCAAGAATTTAAATCCAGAAGAAGAGACTGAGGGTAGGACAAGAAATAGATAGATAAAGAATAGTAAGCATAGAATAAACCAATGGAGTATTTATGTAAATAATAATTCTTCCCCTAAGAGAAATAATATTTTTTTCCCTGGCTCGACTAGATATTCTGTGAGAGTTTCATTTTGGTCGGTGAGCTCTTGGGTATGTAAAATAGAGAAATAAAAAAAATGGAATCAAAGAAAAAGTGCACATAAAAAGGTGATAAAATGATTAAACAAATAAAATACATGATTTAAATTATATTCAATTTAATAATGAAGAAATAGAAATAAAAAGTCAATATGTAATATAATTTGAGATTTAAAAACTTATAGAAAAGAGGATTTATATTTAATATTAATTAAATGAAACAATAATAAATGAAAAAAATAATTTAATGATAAAATAGAATAATAAAAGAATTTTCAGAAGATTTAAAATAATTTTTATACTTAATGCATGATAGCATATAAACAAAATTTTTTAATATTTTTAAATTAAATAGTTATAAATCATCAAATTATATATTTGAATTTGAAAAACATTTTTAAAATAAAAGGAATGAATAATGATCAATATTAACTTAATTTAAAATGAATTGACCCAAAATAACCACACCTATTTCCTCTTAATAAAATCAAGATTTCATAATGAAAGGTGTTATTAGAGATAAATACATTCATGGTTCAACAACATTTAAAACATAAAAAAATGTATTTAAAAAAATTGTAATTCAAAAATCCGGTAGAAATAATTTCATTAATATTACTCCTTGAGTTAAACTCTGAGTATTTATCATATATGTGTCTTGAGAACCCTCTCTCCAAGTAAAATGTATCTCCATGGAATTTTCTCTTCAGATATAATGAATACAAAACATTATGAAACAATAGATGTTGGTACAAAAAAATTGATTCCATAAATGTTTGAAAAAATGGAATTTAATATCCATACTTTTTTAGAATAAGATATTCCATTTTAAATCCAAATAAAAGCACTATAAGAGATATGAACTAATTTAGGCCAACCATAATGAGAATTTTTATAATCATATTCAAAAAATAATATGATCATTTTTTATTATTATTGTAAAATTTATCTTTAGCGGATCCTGTTAATAATGTTGTAGTATTTTTAGAGTTGTTGGATTTATTTGTAAAACCAAGACAAAAATTATTATTTTTATTTCTTTGAGAACCCAACATTTTTTATATGTTTCTTATATTTAGTGTATTTAGTAAGATAATTATTAATATCCATATAATTTTATTCTAAATTTTCAATGTTATGTGGTTATTTTAATTTCAAATATAAATCTTCATATTCTTTAATAAGTTTATTCTTCAAAAAAACAACTTGATTATATTTTTTTGGAACATTGAAAATAGTGGTATGTTTAAAAGAACCATTTCAATGTTTACATCTAGTATATTTATGATATTCAGACAATAAATTTATAGAATAATAATAAGAGAGCCCCCAAATTGTAGCTTAGTTTTTTGCAGTCCCTATGGGGTCTCAGCGAGGTCTTGAGTTCGAGTCTCACTGTGTACTTCCTTGCATTGTATGTTGGTTGATTTTCTATGTAATGTAGCCACTTTCCTTGAATAAACTGAGGCTTCATCCTCAATATTTAAGAACAATAAGAGGTGGAATAATTAGAAGTAGAAGAATAGACCACATAAATTACATCATTTTCATTTATGATAAATTTTATGTTATCATCAATTGAGTTTAAAGAGGATAGATAATGATCACTTACACTCCAAGTGGTGACTTTAAGTTAATTTTTTACATTATTTTCCTTTTCATATTATTTTTCAATCTAAGAAACTCTAGTTTTATATAACCCCTTTTGATGTATGATATAAAGTTAACTCTTGTTATTTTTATGCATTATCATTTTTTCATGTTGGAATGATATATTCTTCTACATGTATCTTTTTCAAATTATTTGGAAGGAGTGAAATATTTTTATCATAATTTTTTTTACCTTAAAGGAAATTTAATTATGAAAATCCATTAATTTCATATAATGTTTATGGATTGTATTTTTATAGTTGTATAGTATTTCATGAGAAATTAAATAAGTTTTATAATAACCAAGTTCTTGATATTAGTGGTTTCTTGGATTACCGTTACCTTGGGTGCTGAAGTACATGGAATGAAATAAGTATATTATTCACAAGGTTTTATGTAGTATGATTATCACCATATATATTATTCAATTTAATGTATCAATAAAACAACTAAACATAAATGTAATTGATTCATTTTGATTCATAATAAAACATTCAGAATCTCATCTAAACATATCATGTATAGTATCATTAAATTTATTAGTTCCTTTATGAGTAATTATAAGGCCCCTGCCTTAAACATTACATAATATTAAGTTATGTCAAGAATTCACATTGATTATATTTTCATGTTTTGAGTTTTAGATAATTAGGCCATAACTATTACATTACATCTCAATATTACAAGTTACACACTTTAACTCTATTCAAATTATTCCCAAAAAACTCCTTAAATAAAATAAGAGTTATTTTCTTGATATAAATCTTCATGAATACATCCTTTATCTGACCCGTCCTTATACACTGTGAAAGTTATTTAAAAAACATGGGATAAGTATAAAAATATCAGAATTGGTTACAAAATAAATAAATAAAACATTATCCCATTAATACATACAAAACATAGTCTCTTTAAGATACCTCATGAAATCATAATATTTATGAATAACACATAGTAATCATAAATCATAATGGTAACTTATGGAATTCATATCATAAATACATTGTATATTTCACCAATACATAGAGAGCTATTTTTGGAATACCCATAATAGTATATTACTTAAATCTCTTAGGATAAACAACAACATTTACCTCTGTCGCATTACCCAATGCGTTGGAGAGCTATCTCAGACTCATCTACCCTAGGTTTATCACAAAACCACTCATATATAGTTTATCAAATAACAACCTATCAAATATCCATGTACCATTACATAATCCTAACACATAAAAGATTGAAATTATCATCATTTCTCTCATCAATTAGAAGAAATCAATTAAATATATTGAAATATTCAGTTCATTTACAAAACCATTTAAAAAATTTAATAATGATATTTTTGAATCAATGTGTCACATTCCACAATGAAACATTTGAAATAAATTACAATTTTAAAATATTCATGAACATATAAATAAATTTCTAAAAACCATTTGAAAACATGGACATGAAATAGATGGTTTTAAATAAATCTTTAAAACAATTGAAATGGTCTTTTAGTGAATGATTCATTTTCCACATGCGAAAATACTTGTATAAAAATAATTATATAATAACATTAATCAAAGCATATAATATCACGAGAATATGGAAATTCATGATATAATATTTCAAAGGGTGGTATGTACACTGTACAGAGTGAATTTGTGTACAATAACAAATAAGTCTCAATAGAATGTAAATTGAGACAAAATCCATTACTAAGACCCTATACTTAGATTAAGGATAAATCAATGAAATAATTATGTGTGACAAATATAAATACAAACAATATAATTGGATATTAATTGTAAAAAAACAGGAGTACATTTACACACATTCTTTGAAAAAAATCGAATGAAAAGATATTTAACTCAATGAATGGATATTGAGCTAAGATTTCTCATACAAAGTATATATAAAAGATGTAATAATTTATCAATGAGGTGATTATGTGTAAAAATAGTATATCAAAAAAGGAAGGTGGAAATTATAACATTAATAAATAAATATTTATTCCACACACAATTATGGCATAATATAATCAATGAAGTATGTATAAAACCCAATTAGTGGAAATTGAGATTAGAAATTCCCTTATGAAAATTCGGCAACCTAATAGCCTCACAAAAAAATTCATAAAATGAGTTTATGAGAGATAAAATGGTATCTCCCCACATGGATATAAAATTTACTACAATATAGATATAGAATAACATCTCCCCATATAAGAAAATAGAAATTAAAAGACATAACATAAAATAAGTCATTTGACGAAAATATGATGGTGAATAGTTCCCTTAATTTGTGTCCAACTTGCCTTGTTCATTCTTTATCTACCTGAATAATAAACTGAACATAATTCTAATTGCTTCAGAACCCTTTTCATATATATTATTCCTTTTATATCACTTATTACCTTGCTATAACAATCATATAATTATTCAAGATCATATCTATCTTTTTCTCAATGTTTAGTACTTGTGTAAAAAATGAACTAGTTACAATTACAAGTTGTCCATGTGGTAAAAAGAAAGTATATCCAGAATTTTATTCATGATTTAAATATAATATATATCCAGTATATATGTATTTAGATCCATAGCATTAGGATATATGAAAATGAAATGCACTATTCATGGAGACGGTAAGTTGTACGTATGCATGGACGATGCTTTCATTTTTTTCATTTTTAATTGAATTTAATATAAATGATAAATAGGTATATTATAATTTAATTATAATATCTATGTTATATATGTTACATAATTTAATTAATTCCATAAATTAAACATTCTATGTATAACATGAATGAGTCACATCACTTTGAGGGGGCAGTTGTCCGCATTTCCTCAAGTGAAATTATCGTATTTACAACATGAAAAGATAAATGTTATGTAATAAATGATAATTATAGAATAATATAAATAAAATAAATAAAATATATATCATATTTAATTACATTTACATTTTAATGGCCACCTTAATAGGTGGTATAAGATAATTGAACAATCATCATTTTGTGAGGTAGTAGTTCACCGTCCATAGAAATAGTATCTTCTAAATCCATTTGATGGAGGTGTGTGTGAGTATAAGTCGAATAATTATTGTAAAAACAACCCATTATATTTAAGATAATTTTTTTAAAACAATTGAATAAATATAGTTTTAGTGTTGGAGAATGGAAATTAAATGAATGAATCTTGAGAGAAGACAATACCTCAAATTGGGTAACACCTTTTGATTTAAGCTAAAAAGACTTATTTAATTTCCTTATACACACATTAAGTATTATAAGTGGGATATATTGATGTTTAGAGCTTATTTGGACCGAGGTTTGTTGAGACATGGTGGCTTGAGAGGTGTGATTAAGGGTTATAGGTAGTCAGATTTTATAAGAGGGAGGAGGGGTACTTAAGGAATATCATGAAATATTATTTTATTGTAAATTATATTTTGACTATAAATGTGTCCAAATTATGTTAGTTAAAATAGAATATTCATATAAGTCAAAATCAAACCATCCAATAAGAATTAGACATGATTTACATATTTTTTAATCCTTATTATTTTTATTTTACACTTTTTTTCACTTAACGTTTTATAATGTATTTTACACTTTGAGAATCAAAATATCAACCAAAACATGGAAAATATCAAATTAAAGAGTCAATAACAAAATTTTAGGCTTATTATAACTATTTGGACGAATATTATATTTTTTTAATTTTATAATATTTAATAAAATATTTTCTATTTTAAAAAATGAATTACGTAAATTTTTACACTATTTATATCATGAATTCTTTAAAAATACATTACATCATAATTAATACAAATAAAATATGTATATATTATCCACAAAATTCGTGTATGACATCGAAATAACAAAATTACATTTATTATAACATTTATAATATCTTTTATTTGAATCCTTCATTATTGAAGCAATCACTGCATCACTATCATGTCACAATTAAATTTATTTATTTAATGTATAAGAATTATAAATAAAATATAATGATGTAGAAAATATTATTTTCTTTCTAATGATTATTTATAGTCAAAGCGATAAGTAATATAAAACCATATAAAAATTGTTTACTAAATGATATATGTTTACATTATATTTTCCTTACATTTAAATTAAAAGCCATTAAATGTCATTTTCACACACAATTGGCTCCATAGGATTCTAAGATCCTCCCAATGATTCCTATGGTCAGACATATCTCATAAAAATTGTTAGGACATGTGTTTGGGTTACTTAATATAATTATAATATTATTTATTTACCCTTATTTACTAGATTTACCCTTTAACCTTGGTAACCAAAATATTACATCAGTTACTATTCATAATGTCTAAAAATTAAAGGTACATATTTACAATATTTTTTCTTCCTGATTTCCAATTTGGAATCTGGTTTTCTAAATCCAAAAAACATAATTGTCAGAAATTAATTAAAAAATAATTCTCGTTGTCAAAACCAAAAAGTGTGTTTCTATGAAGTAAAAATGACCCAAAGATTGACATGTATTTATGTCAAATTTATGTGTTAAATTACATAAAATGACAATAATTTTATTAAATGGTAAAAATATAATTCAATAAAACTTTAAAACGAACTGAAATTACAGTCTATCTATATAAATAAATTAGCCTAAAAGGATATTTGGATTAAAATTAAGTATATTAACTATTAATTAAAAAATGAACATTATCAGAAAAATAGAAAAAAAATTACCCAATGTAATTTTTGATATCCTAATTCTAAATAATAATAATATTTTTTTTCAAATTAAACATATAAAAGTGAAAAAATAGTTTTAAGAAGGGTTCTCCATCAAAAGGCGGTAAAATGTCCTTTAAAAAATATTAGAGTTTTTCATGCTTAAAATCAGATTCATTCTTATTTTAAGCCTCCAAAAATTATTGGATAAGTTTATATACATTTAAAAATAATATTGTAGTTAGTTATGTTCATTCATGGAAATACAAATTCTAGGTGTTAACTATCATATAAAATAAAAATATTATTAAATTATTTTTCTGGTATAACTCAATGTTGTGTGCAACATATGATTTCCTTGAAACTTGTTGTTGCATGTGGAGTACACTATCATAAAAAGTGTACTATTTAACATAAAATAAATATGTTATTCATAAATTTAAATAGATATGAAAGTGTATTATTCTATAAATACCTCGTTTGTTATAGTAAATTTAATTAATTTTAACTTTTCATGATTAGTTTCACAAGTATATAAATGATTAAATCCATTTATATCTAAACCATAATGAAGGGAATTTGTGTATTTTAAATCACTTCTAAGAGAGTGATTAGAGACCATATTACATGTTCTATATCATTATAACACTTCTTAGAGAGTGAGGAGTAACCTAGGAAATATCAGCATTGGTACATATTGTGACATAAAAGATAGACCATATTGTAGATGCATGAGGGATTATACTCATTCTGTCACTATTCTGGTATACATGTGAGATATTTTCTTTGAGATATGTAAACCATGTGACATTGGAAAGAATTATCACTTTGATTATTCTTTATTGAATCTCTTTAGTACCATATCAATGTATATACTGTTACTTAGTCAATGTTTCTTCATAGATCTATCATGATAGATATTGATACCTAGAATGTGGGTAAGTTCACCTAAGTATTATATGGATAATTATTTGTTTATCCATTCCTTATCTAACTATAAGACTATTATCACATTACTCCTCAGAAATATATCATTAACATATAATTCTAAGAAAAATAATTTTCCCTCACATAGTCTCTTATATTCATATGTATCACATTCATTAATTATGAATCAAACTTCTATGATAGATTTATCAAAATTAATTTTCTATGATCATTATGATTTCTTCAACCAATAAATGGATCTCTATAACATTCACATATTATTGAAATCCTTTCTATCACAAACACTTCTCATTATGTGATATATTCATCTTCTAGAGGGTTTCTATTTAGGAATTTTGTATTGATATTCATTTTCTAGATCTAATAATAATGGTATATTGTTTTGTATAGTATTTTTCTAGTGTATTTTAGTATAGATATATGAAAAAAGGTTTTGTTAGAGTGTATGCATTGACATTTCATAAACCATTTTAAAACCAGTCTTTCTTTTGTTTCTGATTTTACCATCTATATCTATCTTATTATTTAATATCCATTTTCATCCAATAATATTTAATTGTGTTGAAGGATCTACTGAAAACTATACTATTTTATGATACATGGAACACATTTCAAAATTACAAGTTTCTATCTACTTTGAAAATTTTGAGTTGGTTCAAGCCCCTTTTTAGGATAGGGGTTCCTTATTTTTAAATAATAACTTGTCCCTTAAATTAGTGACTATATATATATCTATTTATTTAACATCTGTAGCACTCCTACACCATACATAAGTATCTTGGACAAATTCTTCCACTAGGTCATATGAAAATTTTTCTTATTCCAACTCCTGCACATCTTTAGCTTCAACATCATTAAATTTTACCTTATTGTCACTATTTATTTTTGATATGTTTTCACTTTAAGTAATTATTAAACTTTTTCAAACCTAACCATTTAATCTGAGTGATTTTATAGATAATATCTTTTAGTTTCTCTTTGATATCCAATAAAGATGCACTTCTTTCCTCGGGATTTTATTTTTTATTAGGAATAGATTTAACAAATATCACTCATCCCCATACAAAAATATTTTACAATAATTTTTTTACCATACAAAAACTCATATATAATATTGATAAATATTTAGTGGGAATTTAGTTTTGTATGTATGTCACAGTCTTTAATTCATAACCTGGAAAGGATAATGAATTATTTTCCCGAGTCATCATTGATCTTACCATGTCTAACATGATATGGTTCTCCCATTCACCAATTTCAATCCACTATGTTTTATGAATATGATGGATTTGGTAAAATATCCTTATATATTTGGAATAATCAACAAAATTTTGGTTAATGTTCACTCAGACTTGATATGAGAAGGTTTTATTTATCATTTTACCATACTTATTCTCTTCTTGATTCTTGTATTCCATAAATTTTAAAAGGAATAATACTTATTCCTCAACTATTATACATCAACATATCTAGTAAATTAAATAATAAAATGTATACTTTATAAATATATGCTCCAATAATTTACTAGGAAATTTACACATACATATTTATGTAATAATTCTATAAGGGTGGTTCAAAGGAGGCTTTGACAAAGAGTTAGTATTAGATATTTTCTCATTGACATTCATTTTCTTCAACCGAATGGAAAACAGATTTTAATTCTTTATTTCCTCATATGATTAGATAATAAATTTCAAGATATCTCAGAGTATATCCTATGTATTGTTAATGTTGAAACTCACAATAAAAATCGAGATACTTAGAAGATGTGAGGCGAGTATGAGGTATTTGAAAAATTATTTGGGAAACATTGAACAAAGAATTTTGTAATTCTCATTATGGCCAATTATATTAACTACATGATCTTATTTTGGTAAATATTCTCCTAGATTTCATTAAAATAGTTTTTTAAGGATCAAATGCCCCTATTATATATAATTTTTTTGATATAGATCATATAGATGAGAAAACATGGTGTATAAATCCATGTATTAATATATATGATCTCTATCAATAGAATAAAATATTAGAGGGTTAGTTTCTCTATAAGAAACTATTATAATGAAATATAATATAATTTGTAGTAATCATGGTTGATAGCATAAGGCATTGGATATCTAATTAATTTTCCATGCATTTTCAAAATAAATTTCCATCCTCCTCATTTTCTTTCATAGAGGACTCATTATGAATTGGAGACTCCAACACATAAAAACTCTACTCATTGAAGAGTATGGTCATAAGAACCCATACCATTTTAAGAAGTTAAAACTGATAAAGATATTGTATTTATCCAAGATATATCAACGGGATAGTTTCATGGTCAAATGAATTTCTATTTTACGATAAAATAAATGTAGTATTTAATACTTTATCTTGATTATCATGTGTGATGCAATAAAACTATTTTTTGACTCTAACAATAATTTATCAATACTCAAAATCACTCATCATTAGATTTATAATGTCTAGATTCTTGGATAATTTAGTTAAAAGAATCCATATTTTCCTCTTTAAATCCTAGACTACAACCATGAAAATTACTCAAATTTATATAGGAAAGAAAATAATTCCATCTAAATGGACTCGTATTTCCATATTCCATTGACTGAAACCCCTAATAATGAAATCCAAAACATATTTTACTCAAATTGTTTCACCAAATTTTGTTAAATTGACAATGTTTGTAACCCATAATACTAGTTTAGCATGTCATCCAATTATCTTTGTTATGAATCCCACATAATTAATAATTTTTATAGTTATTTATTGACACAAATTAACAATGATTTTATATTATCTTTGAATTTGTAAGGTGATAACTAAATTAATATTTACTTAGAGTTATTTTTTAAAGTTATCTTTAGATATATTTTATTTTATTCTTTACATGTTCAATAATATTATGCATATTGTACCAAATTAATTTACCATGTTTGATAATATAAATTATGCACAATTCATTTTATCATAATAATTTTTTGCATGATTTTATATGAACATTATTAATCAAAAAAATAAACTACACATCAAAAAAATAAACTTGCCCAAATTACAACATTTAACCAAAAATCTTTGTATATCTTTGGTTAGTCTCACCTATACACAAGTGTCATCTTTTACAAATTCTTAATCCTTTTTGGTGAGGGGAACCAAGTGGTTTTTATTTACATAATATAGTCTTTTGAAGATCTAGCCTATTCCAAATAAAGGATGAATGTATGGCACACATATCATAATATTTAATTTAAAAATTAATTTATAACAAAAAAACCCCCGAAATAAATAATTAAAATAAATAAAACCAACATAAACAGAGGATGGTCAAACTCATTATCATTGACTAAATGAAACAAATTTTCATTTGAAAATATTATAATTAATTTCAATACATTTTTTATTAGGATAAATTTATTGGATTAATAATTAATTTACTAATTAATTAATTAATTATTTATCTCAATCATCTATCCAAATAGTTAATGGGATTATCATCTTGTATAATTTCAAATAAATTAAATAAAATTAGTTTGAATTTATAATTATAAGTCCATGAAATGTAGTAATTAGGTAACACAATATGTTCCTTGTTAGAATAAATATAGTACTATAATTTAATATATACACAATATATACTAGTGGTTAAAAAATATATACCACTCTATGTTTGATTAAAACCATTTTGGGAGTCTAATACTTAGAAGGAATGTTTTGTCGCTAAAAATGTTATTTGACATATGTTGTGTATTTTCATTGTCATGTATTGTGAACTTACAGAATATGTATGCCTATAATATGTGTATTCATATACAGGATGTGGTGTTTCATGAGTCATGATTCATTGTCTATATAACATCTATGATTTCATAACATTCCATGAATATACACGGCATGTACCATTGATAGTGACCACGATGTACATAGAATGTATGATGATCAGTCATGTCGTGTAGTTGTTTAATAATTGAGAAAATAACACATAAATATTTATTTTCACTTAAAACACTGAAAATCACTTGGCGTGTTATCGATGTCGAGTTACACTTATTACACGATAGGTTCATACAGCTATATGCCATGTAGTTTTACATCTCACATAATTATAAAGCACGTTGACTCACACAACATGCCAATAACAATGTGTACCTAGTGTATGTTGGAACATATTATAAGGAATTTATAACAAGATACAAACCTTGTACATAACTAGTTTATATTTTTCATAGTTGGTAGTCAGTATGTAGAATTCAACAACACCATATACATTGACCATATGTATTCACATGATTTATATAGATTCAATGTTGTCTGGGGTTACACGACTTGCACACCAGTTATACACAATGTGTTCCCTATCAATCCACATGTCAATTGGCGGTAAATAAATGACATATAATGACATTGCGTACTTACCCCAACATGATATTGCTTGAATATAATGGACCCCCTAGTGTGGTTGACTATGGAAACACTCTATGTAATTTACCATCACATATTGGGTATCCGTGTCACATAACCAGAAATCATCGATCATTAAGAGAATATCATTACGAATTCTTCAAATGTTATTGGCCTTCTATCAGTTAAATGAATTTAAACAAATAAATTATCTAGATTTTTCTATTTAAGAACCAAAAACATGAAATAAATATTAATAAAACAAATTTGGAATTGATCAAACAAATAAAAGATAATTATTACTTATAATTTGACCGTTACGATATCACAGTATGGATTATGTGGTGCAACAGATGTGGCAAGGGGATTTCAAAATATTTTCTATTAAATCCAATTAAAAATCATGAGGATCATGTTGAATAGCTATAAAATCCCTTTGGTAGATTATGAAGAACAAAGAGAACACATCCATTGAATTTTCAAGGCATGATATTTCTCACATAATTAGGAATAAATTTAAAATAACAAATAAAAATAATTGACAATTCTACTCATTGTTGATCAAATAAGTTTTTTCTATTAGTGTAACATCATTATGGAGAATACTAAAAACTAGAATTTCTCTAATGGTATCCACAAAAGCTCTTAGAATCTATAATTCAATAATGTGTCATTCTTAGTCCAAGAAAGGAGGAAACAAGTGCCTTGAATCATTCTTCATTGATCCCAAAAAGAATATGTCTTCATGTTCTACATTTATCGTGAGAGGGGGAGAGGGAGGAGTGTGTTTCTTTAAGGATTGAAGGAATTCATAAAATGTTTCTATTGTGTAAAAAAAATCTAATTACCAAAAATGAAATAATTAGTAAAAAAAATTAATGATAAATAACAGATAATTGTAAAAGGAAAATTTATCTAATTGTTTATTCTATAAAGACCACATGTCCAATATTAATAATAATAATAATAATATAATAATAATAATATTATTATTATATTATCATCACATGTACTAAACTCATAGATAAATATATCTGCTCCCTCAAGACCTAAAATGATCCTACAAATCATCTTTTTCATTTATAAACCATTGAATAATTAAACATTTATTTAAATAAATTTTATTCGTTAAATAAATAAATGGATATTATATTAACGGAACTCATGGAAAAATATTTATTTTAAATATTCATTTAATATAATAAATATTTATATTAATCTATTCACTAAACTGGGGAATACATTTTTATTTATTTATCACCATGGCAATAATAAATAAGAGATAAATATATTTGGTATTCATTGGACTCATGAATAAATTTATATTTAAATATTCAACTCACATATTCTAAAATTGAATATTTAGAGTTTGAATTTACAATATCAACAAAATTCATGTAATTATTATTCATTAAGACAATAATAATACACATTTTTACTATAAAATTCAATAGAATTTTGGGGGAACATGAATAAACATATTGTGTGTCCCTCTAAGACACATTCATAGTTTAATTCAGTCAACATACCTAAATTACATGATAAAAAACATAAAATATGTCAATGAGGATATAGAGAGAATTTTTAATTCTACAATAACAATAACAATCCTCGAAAAATTACTATGTATTGTAATATATTTGTCTCAATTTATCATCAATTAGGATGAATATTTTTTATAATCAAACTATGTGTTGGATTTATATTTATTTAAATCTATAAAATGAACTCATTTATGAACTACCATGGAAATGGATTTAATCAATCCATTACATTTCAATAAAAGTGATAGAGATATATTTTTTTAATAACATATATGGGGAAAACGACCTTTTTTGAATTATTAATTAATTTCTTTTTACTTAAGACACACCCATCATATGATTCTTCTATATGAGAATATGTGATAATTTTCTTTCTGATACATAAAAGTTCATGATTCATGATATAAATCAATAAAAATATGATTTATATGGGAAAATACACACATTTTTAGATAAGAATATCCATCGGCATATATAACATATGGAATTCCTTTTAGTGTTTTTGACCTCATAAAATATCCACTTGTAGATTACCAAGTGAAAAAATAATGATAAGAAGGATTAATGTGTTATGACCCTCTAACAAATGATAATCAAATATCATCTATATATCATGATATATATGTTATCTAGACCATATAACACATGTTTAAAAATATTGTGCAAACTTATCTATGTTCTCATTATAGTGGTGAACTCCAATAACCTTTCGATGAGACAAATACTCCAATTAAATTATCACATTAAATTCATGAAAATGAATAATAATTATTTGAATGTATATTAAATAATATTACAATAATAAAAGGGAAATAATTAACTTGTTCTAGAGAAATAACTCCAAAAATCCCCTACACATATCTGAAAATATAACATGAAATAAACTATGTCATGGGTATATTATAGTGACCCAGAACCAAGTAGCATAGAAATAGCATCTGATTTATTTCATTGACATAAGATACAAAGAATCAAATCCCAAATGTCATAATAGATTAGTAGTCTTGGTATACTAGATACATACTTGAGACTTACATTAAATTTGAATATGTAAATTGAAATATAATTTTTAGGGAATATCATTTTTCCCTCCATCATATCATTACATTTAAACCATATTGAACTTCTTGGATTCCTAGGACATGAATCAAAATAAGGGAGAGCTAAAAAGATAACTAAGGTTTAATTATAGTGGAATCTATTGTGAATCAATACACATAATAAATATGGAAAGGTAAATAATTGAACACAAATTCCATTAAAATAACATGACTGATATGATAAGGTGTAATGAATATGTAAAGATAAATAAAAAACACATTCTATTTAATAAATAAATTAAAAATATAATTCGTCCAAAGATAATATTGTTGGTGGAATATCATGAATAACAATAACTGAATACTTAATGATGGAAATTATTAATTAAAGGATGTAGTGACCTCAAGGATCATGATACCTCTATCGTCAAGACCTTTCACAATACGGTTTAAAACTATAGGTAAAAACATGTTTAATTCTATCTTAAAAATTTTCCTCATGATACATACTAATGAATCAAGAGGCTATATAATATTTGTCCCCACTAATCATTAGAGGTCCAAAAAATATCTCCATATATCAAATTATCAATTTAATTCATTAATAGAGTGCCTTTAATCAAATATATGTATTTTGTAAGGAAAATGAATTTATCTATATTTCCCCACACAATAAAATAAAATTCAATGCGAACACCATATTTAGAAATTATATACAATTTAAAAATAAGAATATATGTGATAAAACATATGGAAAATTATTATAAATTTAATTTCCAATAATCACATGAATGTAAATATTTCAAGGGAATGCTAATGAATAAAAAAATGGATAAATAAAAAATATTTCAATACAGTACTTGGTAAACAATGATCCAAAAAGATAAACCGTATTGTAGATGCATGAGGGATTATACTCATTATGTCACTATTCTGGTATTAATGGGAGAAAATTTCCTTGAGAGGTGTAAACCATGTGACATTAGCAATAATTGTCACATTGATTATTATGTATTGAATCTCTTCAGTACCATATAATTGTATATACCGTTACTTATTTAATGTATCCTCATAGAACTGTCATGATATATATTGATCCCTAGAATATAGGTAACTTCACCTATGTATTGTATAGATAATTATTTATTTATCCATTCCTCGGCTAACTATATGACTATTATCACATTACTCCTCAGAAATATATCATTAACATATAATTCCATGAAAATTAATTTTCTCTTACAGAATCCATTGTATTCATATGTATCACATTCATTACTTATGAAACAAACTTCTCTGATAGATTTATCAATATTAATTTTCTATGATCATTATGATTTCTTCAACCAACAAATGGATCTCTATAACATTCAAACATTATTGAAATCCATTATGTCACAAACACTTCTCATTATGTGATATATTCATCTTCCAGAAGGTTTCTATAGAGGAATTTTTTATTGATGTTAATTTTCTATATCTAATAATAATGGTATGTTGTTATTAATAGTAGTTTTCTAGTGTATTTTAGTATAGGTGTTGGAAAAAAATTATTCATCAGAGTGTATACATTGACATTTCATAAACCATTTTAAAACCAATATTTCTTTAGTTTCTGAATTTACCATTAATATCTAGCTTGTCGTTAAATACCCATTTTCCTCCAATAATATTTACTTCTGTTGATGGATCTACCAAAAACTATACTTTTTTATAATACATGGAAGACATTTCATAATTACAAGTTTCTATCTACTTTGAAACTTTTGAGTTGGTTCATGCACCTTTTTAGGATAGGGGTTCATTATTTTTGAATAATAATTTGTCCCTTAAATTAGTGACTATAAAAAAACACACACACATACACAGATACATATATATATATATATATATATATATATATATTTGACATCTGTAGCACTCCTACACCAAACATATGTATGTTGAACAAATTCGTCCCCTAGGTCTTATGAAAATTGTTCATGTTCCAACTCCTACACTTCTTTAGCTTCAACTTCATTAACTTATACCTTATTGTCACTATTTATTTCTTATATGTGTTCCCTTTAAATAGTTATTAAATGTGTCTAACCCTACACATTTGATCTGAGTTATTTTATAGATAATATCCTTTAGTTTCTCTTAGATATCCAATAAAGATGCACTTCATTCCTCATGATTCTAGTTTTTTTAGGAATAGATTTAACTAATGTCTCTCATCCCCATTCAAAAATATGTTACAACAATTTTTTTACCATACCAAAACTCATATAGGATATTGATAATCTTTACTGTGAATTTTGTTTTCTATGTATCTCACATTCTATAATTCATAACCCTAAAAAGGATAATTAATTAATTTCCAGAATCATCATTGATCTCACCAGGTCTAACATGATATGGTTTTTCCTTTCACCGACTTCAATCCACTATGGTGTATGAATATGATGGATTTGGTACAATATCCTTATATCTTTTGGATAAGAAATGAAATTTTGGTTAATGTTCTCTTAGACTTGATATGAGAAGGTTTTATTTATCTTTTTACCATACTTATTAACTTCTTGATTCTTGTATTCCTTAAATT
The DNA here is from genome assembly GCA_963277665.1 of Viscum album. Classification (NCBI taxonomy): domain Eukaryota; kingdom Viridiplantae; phylum Streptophyta; class Magnoliopsida; order Santalales; family Viscaceae; genus Viscum; species Viscum album. Next base: position 655,708,692 of record OY728159.1, read on the forward strand.
TTTAAAAGGAATAATACTTATTCCTCAACTAGTATACATCAATATATCTAGTAAATTAATTAATAAATTGTATAATGTATGAATATATGCCCAAATATTTTACTAGGAACTGTGAACAAACATATTTATGAAATAATTCTATAATGGTGGTTCAAATGAGCCTTAGACATGGAGTTAGTATTAGTTATTTTCTCCATGAATTTAATTTTATTCAACAGAATGGAAAATGGATTTTCATTCTTTATTTCCTTATATGATTATATAATAATAGTCAACATATCTGGGAGTACCTCCTATGTATTTTTAATGTTGAAACTCAAAATAAAAATTGAGATACTTAGAAGAAGTGAGGCGAGTATGAGGTAGTTGAAAAATTATTTGGGAAACATTAAAAAAAGGATTTCCTAATTCTCAATATGGCCAATTATATTAACAACATGAGCTTATTTTGGCACAAATTCTCCTAGATTTCATTAAAATATTTTCTTATGGATCAAATACCCCTCTTATATTTAATTTTTTTGATATAGATCATATAGATGAGAAAACATCGTCTATGAATCCATGTATTCATCAATATGATCTATATCAACAGAATTAAATATTAGAGGGGTATTTTTTCTATAAGAAACTATTTTGATGAAATATAGGATAATTTTCAGTAATCATAGTTGATATCATGAGGCATTTGATATCCAATTAATTTTCCATGTGTTTTCAAAATAAATTTCTCTCTTGCTCATTTTCTTTCATAGAGGACTCAGTAGGAATTAGAGACTCCAACACATAAAAAATCTACTAATTTCATTGAATGGTCACAAGCACCCATACCATTATTAGAAGTTAACACTGATAAAGATATTGTATTTATCCAGGATAGATCATGGGGATAGTTTCATGGTCAAACGAATTTATATTTTATAATAAAATAAATATATTATTTAGTACTTTACCTTTATTATCAAGTGTGATGCAATTAAAATCTTCAATTACTCTAACAATAATTTATCAAAACTCAAACTCCCTCTCCATTAGATTTGTAATGTCTAGATTCGTGGATACTCTAGTTTAAAGAATCCATATTTTTCTCTTTAAATCCTAGATTATGACTATGAAAATTACTCAAATTTATATAGGAATGAATATATTTCCATATAAATTGACTCGTATTTACATATTCCATTGAGTGAAATCCACCATAATTAAATCCAAACATATATTTCCTCAAATTATGTCACGAAATTTTATTAAATTGACAATGTTTTTTACCCATAATACTAGTTTAACATGTCATCCCATTATCTTTGTTAAGACTAAAACATAATTAAAAATTTCCATAGTTATGGAATGAAAAACACAATTACTATGATTTTATCTTAACTTTTAATATTGAAGGTGATAACTAAATTAACATTTACTTAGAGGGTTTTTCTAAGTTATGTTTAGATATATTTTATTTTATTCTTCACATGTTCATTAATATTATGCATATTTTACCTAATTAGTTAACCATGTATGATAATATAAATTATGCACGATTTATTTTATCATAATATTTTTTATAATGGTTTTATAGGATCATTTATAATCAACAAAATAAACTACACATAAAAATAAATAAATAATTAACCTTGAACTTGAATAATAAAATAAATATGTGATATTTACATTATATTGTATCTAATATTTTTTTTATCAAAATAATTATAAACCATCATAGACCATAGTGGATAACTCATTGAGAAATTAAATAGACCAAATTAAAACATTAAACCAAAAACCTATGTATATATTTTGTTAGTCTCACCTCTGCTCAGAGTTTCATCTTTTACAAATTCTTAATCCTTTTTGGTGGGGGGAACCAAGGGGTTTTTATTTACATAATATAGTCATTGTAACCTCTAGACTATTCCAAATAAAGGATGAATGTATGGAACACATATCATAATATTTATTTTAATAAGTAATTTATAACAAAAACCAACGAAATAAATAATTAAATTAAATAAAACCAACATAAAAACAGGATGACCAAACTCATGATCATTGACTACATGAAACAAATATTCATTTGAAACAACAATAATTAATTTCAATAAATTTTTTATTAGGATAATTTTACATTATTAATAATTAATTTACTAATAAATAAATTCATTCATTATCTTAATCATCTATCCAAATAGTTTATGGGATTATCATCTTGTGTAATTTCAAATAAATTAAATAAAATTAGTATGAATTTAAAATTATAAGTCCTTGAAATGTATTAATAAGGTAACAAAACATGTTCCTTATTATAATAAATGTAGTACTATAATTTAATATATACACAATAAATACTAGTGGTTAAAAAATATATACCACTCTATGTTTGATTAAAACCATTTTTGGAGTCTAATACTTAAATGTAATTTTTTGTCCCTCAATATGGTGTTTGAAATATGTTGTGTATTTCCATTGTGATGTCTTGTGAACTTACAAAAAATGTATGCCTACAATATGTGTATTTATATAAATGATGTGGTGTTTCATGAGTCATGATTCATAGTTTGTAAAACATCTATGATTTCATAACATTCCATGAATATACATGGTGCGTACCACTGTTAATGATCTTGATGTACATAGAATGTATGATGATCATACATGTCATGTAGTTGTTGAATAATTGTGAAGATAACACATAATAATATATTTTTACATAAATCACTAGAAATAACTTGGCGTGTTCCCGGTGTCAAGTTACAATTATTACACGATAGGTTCACAGAGCTATATGCCATGTAGTTTTACATCTCATGTAATTATAAAGCATGTTGACACACACAATTTTCCTATAACGATGTGTACCTAGTGTAAGTTGGTACATATTATAAGGCATTTTTAAGAAGATACAAACCCTGTACATAAATAATTTTTATTTTTCGCAGCTGGTAGTAAATATATAGAATGTAAGAACACTACATACATTGACCACATGTATTCACATGATTTACATATTGTCAATGTTGTGTGGGGTTGCACGACTTTCACACCAATTATAAACAATGTGTTCCTTATCAAGCCACATGTCAATTGGTGATCAATAAATGACATGTAATGATGTTGCGTACATACCCCAACATGATATGGCATGAATATAATGGCCCCCTAGTAAGGTTGACCATGGGAACACTCTGTGTAATTTACCATTACATATTGGGTATCCATGTCACATGACTAGAAATATTCGATCTTGAAGAGGAGATCACAATGAATTATTCATATGTTATTGGTCTTCTATCGGTTAAATGAATTTAAACAAATACATTATATAGAATTTTGCTATTGAGAACCAAAAACCTAAAATAAATATTAATAAAATTTGGAATTGATCAAACAAATAAAAGAAAATCATAACTTATAATTTGAAAATTATGATATCACATTATGGATTATGTTGTTCAGAAAATGTGGCAAGGGGATTTCCAAAATTATTTCCATAAAATCCAATTAAAAATCATGAGGAGCATGATGAACAGCCATCATATCCCTTTGGTAAATTCTAATGAACCTAGAGAACACATCCACTGAATTTTTTAGGCATAATATTTATCACCTAATTATGAATTAATTAAAAACAAAAATTAAAAACAATTGATAATTATAATTATTGTTGATCAAATAAGTTGTTTCTATCAGTGTTCCATCATTATGGGGAATACAAAAAACTATAATTTCTCTAATGGTATCCACAAATGCTCTTAGAATCTATAATTAAATAATGTGTTATTCTTGGTCCAAGAAAGGAGGAAACAAGTGCCTTGAATCCTTCTTCACTGATCCCAAAAATAATATGTCTTCCTATTCTATATTTTTCATGAGTGGGGGGGAGGGGTATGTTTCATTATGGATTGAGGGAATTCGTAAAATGTTTCTATTGTGCGCAAAAAACCTAATTACCAAAAATGATATAATTAGTAAAAAATAATTAAGGATAAATAACATATAATTGTGAAAGGTAAATTTATCTAATTGTTTATTCTATAAATACCCCATGTACAATAAAAATAATAATAATAATAGTATTATTATTATTATTATTTTATCATCTCATGTACTAAACTCATAGATAAATATATCATCTCCCTAAAGACCTAAAATGATCCCATAAACTATATTTTTCATTTATAACCAATTGAATAATTAAATATTTATTTAAATAAATTTTATTCGTTAAATAAATAATTGGATATTATATTAACTGAACTCATGAAAAAATACTTATTTTAAATATTTATTTAACATAATAAATATTTATTTTAATCTATTCACTAAACTGGGGAATACATATTTATTTATTTTTCAGTTTTTTAATAATAAAAAAGAGATAAATATGTTTGGTATTCAATGGAATCATAAATAAAATTATATAATAATATTCAACTCACATATTCTAAAATTGAATATTTAGAGTTTTAATTTACAAGATCAACAAGATTCAAATAATTATTATTCAATAAGACAATAATAATACATATTATTACTATTAAATTCAATAAAATGTTGGGCGAACCTGAATAAACTTGTTGTGTGTTCTCTAAGCCACATTCATAATTGAATTAAGTGAACTTACTTAATGTACATGATCAAAAATGTAAAATATGTCAAGGAGGATATAGAGAAAATTTTTAATACCACAAAAACAATAATAATCCAACAAACATTACCATGCATTGTAATATATTTGTCTCAATATATCATCAATTAGGATGCATACTTTTTATCATCAACCTTTGTACCGTATTTATATTTATTTAGATCGATATAATGAACTCATTGATGAACTACCATGGAAATGGATTTAATCAAGCCATTTCATTTCAATAAAAGGGTTAGAGATATCTTTTTTTTAATAAAATATATGGGGATAAGGACCATTCTTGAATTACTTAATTATATGCCTTTTATTTAAGACACACCAATCATATGATTCTTCTATATGAGAAAATGTGATAATTTTCTTTCTGATACATCAAAGTACATGATTCATGATGTACATCAATAACAATCTCATTTATAAGGGAAAATACACACATATGTAGATAATAATATCCATAGACATATATAACATATGGAATTCCTATTAGTGTTTTTGACCTCATAAAATATCCACATGGAGATTACCAAGTGAAAAAATCATGAGAAGAAGTCTTAAAGTGTTATGACCCTCTAACACATGATAATCAAATATCATCTATATATCATGAGATAGATGTTATCTAGACCATATAAAAATCGTTTAAAAATATTGTGCAAACATTTCTATGTTCTCATAATATAGGTGAACTCCAATAACCTTTCTATGAGACAAATACTCAAATTAAATTATCACATTAAATTCAGGAAAATGAATAATAATTATTTGATAGTATATTTAATAATATTCTAATAATAAAATTGAAATAATTATATTGTTCTAGAGAATTAACTCCAACAATCCCTTACACTTAGAAGAAAATAAAACATGAAATGCACTATGTCATGGGTATATATAGTGTCCCAGAACCCAATAGCATAGAAATAGCATCTAATTTATTACATTGGCATAAGCTATAAAGAATAACATCCCGAATGACATAATAGATTGGTAGTCTTGGTATACTAGATACATACATGAGAATCACAATACATTTGAATATGTAAATTGAAATATAATTTTTAGGGAATAACATTATTACCTCTATCATATCATTACATTTAAACCATAGAGAAATTCTTGGATTCCAAGGACATAAAAAAATAATGGAGAGCTAAAAATATATGTAAGGTTTAGTTATAGTTGAACATATAGTGAATCAATAAACATAATGAATATTGAAAGGTAAATAATTGAACAAAAATTCCATTAAAATAACTTCACTGATATGATATGGTGTAATGAATATGGAAAGACAAATAACTAAAAACACATTCCATTTAATAAATAAATTTAGAATAAAATTCATCCAGAGATAAAATCGTTGGAGGAATATCATGAATAATAATAACAGAATACTTAATGATGGAAATTCTTAATTATAGGATGGTGTGATCTCAAGGTTCATGATACCTCTATCATCAAGACCATTCACAACATGGTTTAAAAATATAGGTAAAAACCAATTTAATTCTATCTCACAAATTTGTCTCATGACACCTATCAATGCATCGAGAGGCTATATAATACTTGTCCCCACTGATCATTGGAGGTCCAAAAAATTCATCATATATCAAATTATCGATTTAATTTATTAAAACAGTGACTTTAATTAAATATATGTATTGTATAAAGAAAATTAATTTATCAATATTTCCCCACACAATAAAATAATTTTCAATGTAAACACCATATATAGAAATGATATACAATTTAAAAATAATAATATTTATGAGAAAACATATGGAAAATTATTAGAAATGTAATTTCCAAAAACACATGAATGTAAATATTTCAAGGGAATGTTAATGACTAAAAAATGAATTAATAAAGGAGATTTAAATACATTACTTGATAAACAATGATTATAAAAAATAAATAAAGAACAAGGATAATATCCATACAATATATACACATTGGATAAAGAACAAATTGTTGTTTTCATTGATAAATATAAATACCATAAAAGATATTTAAAAACACACTTGATGAAAATATCCGTTTCTTTTTTAAAATCATATTTTAAAACTAAATGTTCACAATAAATTTTGAAAAAAAAATATTTGAAAATAATATATGATTCATATAATTGATTAAAAAAACAAATAAGTTTTCACGATGGTTGGAAATTTTGTTCAAACCATACATGTTAAAACAAATACTGGTTCAACTTTTTTGGTAAATAGAAAACATGATTTTTTTAAAAAAAATTAAATAACGATTTCTGTGAAAACAATTTGAAGAAAGTATGGGTATGTTTTTATTTAATAAATCATTTCTAATTTTAAAAAATATTACTGAAAATGTTTTTAGAAAATATTGTTTTGGAAGGAAAATGACTTCTGGCCGAAGAGGGAAATGATGCCATATTTTATTAAAAATATAATGTCATTTATATTAATTAAAAAAGAGTAGAAAATGGTAATATTACTTGAAAAATATCAAGAATAATAACAAAAAAATAAAATTAAAGGTTTTATTACCCAATGATCAAATAATTTCCCTCAATGGAAATTTATGTATAAACAATCCTAACTAAAATGAGATTGTGAAATAAACCCTTAAAGAAGTCAAAATGTTGAAGAGAGGATAAATTAATTAATAAATTATGTTTATGAAATATAAATACACATAAATAAAGTGTAAATGAAAAAAATATATAGTAAAAACTCACTACACTCATAGTTTTAGAGTATCTATTGCAAAGAAGAAGTAATACAACCCAATGCAATAAAACAGAGTTATGAAATTATTTTCCACTTGGTAAATTTTGATTAAAACCCAATTAGATGAAATAATTTAATTTGAGACTTTAAATATGATTAATAATGATTTTTTCATGATATTACATGTCTAAGGGGTAATATGTACACCATATAAAAAATTATGTGTGCAACATTATAGTGTGTTGTAATGAAGTGAAATTAAGATGATGTCCATTACTCACACTTCCATTGGGTTGAGCATTGTTTAACTTAATGTAATTTTTTTATAAATAATCTTATTAAATTATTCAAGAACCATATTAATATTTATTATATTATATATTTTCCTTAAATTATATTTGATCACCTATTCGTTAATAATATTTCATTATTCGCATTATTTCATGTGTTAATTGCCATATTTTCTCATTAATTATTTGTCATGAAAGTTACAATTATTATAAATATTATATGGTTATATCACATATATAATAATAATGATGACATATATACCATTTTTATATGAATTTTACTTTTAAAACCAATCATGAATGTTGGTTTTGAGAAATGAAGCATGTTACGTTCATAGAGACGGTAGATTGTACATACGGATGTGTAACATGTCCATAATTCAGAAGTCATTATGGAATGGTGGTAATAAATATTTTACATTTAAAAAATAATCATAATATTAGAATATTTATTTAAATTTACTTATATATATCATATATGTGTTGTGATGATGAAAATAGAGTCACATCGGTTTTTGATGGGGGCAGTCTAAATGGTCACGAATGATGTTATCATCTTTCAGTGAGTGGAAACATAAAAAATGATGTAATATCGGTTCAAAATGATAAATATATCATTAATGTAATAATTATTTATTTTCCATCAAATATATTCATTAACTTTATCTTTATCACCTTCAATGTGAATCATTGGTGAAAGATGAATCACATTTCTTTGTGAGGTGGTAGACCACCATACACTTGAGGGATGTTATCGCATCACTTATGAAATGAAAAGTAAAATGGTATATATTATATAATAATACATAGGTATAATTATGTTATAAATATAATATTTATTATTTATATATATAATTGTACCCAACTGCTATATTTGGTAATGAAAACACAAATGATATCTGTTCGTGAGGAAGTGGTCTATTATAAAAATAAATTATGATTTCACAATCCATTTGATATAAGTGGAAGTGGTTGTAGGTAATTATCTTGAATCAAAAAAATATCATTATATGGAAAAATTGAGGTTATAATATCAAAAAAGTATCATATACATTGTTAGAGGTGGTGGAAAAAATAATATAAAAATGGTTGTTGATTAATATTTCTTCTTCTTCAGGTATCCACATTAGGTTTTCACCAATGTCCTTCCTTGGATGTAGTTACGCCCAAAATAGGGATTCTAGGATGATATGATGCAATTTTAGAATTTAATTGGAGAGATCCTGGCCAATGATATTGGGTATGAAGGTGTGATGAAGAAAGGATAGGGGTGGCCTTCTATAGGTGAGGTTAGTGGAACACCTGTACTTTTTAAAGATATTCAATAATACCCACATTTTTATCTTACCACAAGCCACCAATATGGGTCATTCTCGAACGAATAAGTTACAATGTAAAAATAAGGAAAGTTAAATGATTTTTCTCATGTTTTAGGTTATTTTAACGCTTTATTTATTATTTTAACAACTGGTAAATCCATTTTACCTTAATTATGATAATTAATTTTTAATATTTTCACAATTTGTTTTCATAAAAAATAAATTTAACTCATTAGAAATATTAAATCTTGAGGATTCTAAATGTCACGACCCATCCCTCGGGGCCCATGCCGTGACTACCCATGGCCCGCCTTCCTTAGGCCAGGGACACACACAACCAAGCACACAGTAAGATAAAAACACAAATAAACTATACAAAATAAAGAGTGTTGAAAGTAAGTGGTGCCAGAATACAAGCCCAAAAATAACAATACAAGTACATATGAAATAAAATACAACTGAAGAAAGAGAAGGACAGCTACTGGGTCATCCTACAAGGGTCCTACCTGAAGGGTAGGTACAGATCAGCTCCTCATTAGTGCAATTTGTCTTCTGAACCAAACACAACAAGGTGATGGCATAGCTCGTGTAGGGGTGAGTATAACGATACTCTGTAGGGACTCACAGACCCTCAAGATCTCACAACATCCACAAAAGATAAACCAAAAGTCATGAAATAAACCAACAACCCTAGTTAGGTATATGCCTATACATATACCTAGGTAATCAAGTATACCCATCTCAATCATGTGGAAAACACAGAGTCCGAATCAAGGCACAAGGCTCAACCGTTTTACAAAAGAAGGAATACCACGATGGTAAGTACCACACAGGTATGCCACACAGAATAATACCATCATCGTATTACCATGAAGGAACGTACTACAAGGTACATACTCTGCTCACACTAAATATAACTTAAGTATAGTAATAGAGATGATTATATGAAACTACTAATTCATCTTATTATTTTAAGAGGCAGAACCATGATGGGTCGTAGTACATCGTTAGTACATCCTTAGACCCAAATAGGTTCCTAGTACATCTCCAATACGTCTTCAGACCCACAAAAGATCCTAGTACATCTTGAGTATATTGTCAGACCCAGAAATAATCCAAGTACATATCATGTAAATTGTTAGAGAAAAATAGGATCCTAGTACATCTTTAGTACCTCGTCAGACCCACACATGATCCTAGTACATCTCGAGTATGTCGTCAGACCCACACACGATCCTTGTACATTTCCAGTACGTCGACAGACCCACATAGGATTCTAGTACATCTCTAGTACGTCTTCAACCTTACACAGAATCCTATTACATCTCCTGAACATCGTTAGACCCTCACATGATCCTAGTACATATCTAGTACATCATCAGACCCACACATGATCCTAGTACGTCTTCAATAAGTCATAATACCCACACAAGATACTAGTACATCTTCAGTACGTCGTTAGACCCACACAAGATCCCAGTACATCTCCAGTACATTTTCAGTCACAAACAAGATCCTAGTACATCTCCAGTACACCATTAGACCCACACATGATCCTAGTACATCTATAGCACATCGTCAGACCCACAAAGGATTCAAGTACATCTTTAGTACGTCGTCAGACCCATACAAGATCCTAGTACATCTCCAGTATGTCGTCAGACCGACACATGATACTAGTACAGCTCCAATACGTCGTCATTCCCACATAGGATCTTAGTACATGTCCAGTACGTTGTCAAACCCACACGGGATCCTAGTACATCTCCAAATCCAGCTACAGGGTTCCCACATAAAGCTTTCTTATCTCCGGGAGGGTCCGCTCCTCAAGACACAGGTCGATACTCCTACTTACACGAAGTCCCATGATAAAGTATCTCAAAATTCCTCCACGTCATAGGGGTCTCAACGCAATAGACTGTGCGTCAAACAGACGCTCGATCTGTAAGTTATTAGCCTTTTAGTCGCTAGGGCCCAGTTAGATTCTTGCTCGATCCAACCTGACTGTACCCCAACATTATCAGTAGGGTATACCCAATGTGACCATCTCAATCTAATGTCTTTGGAATAGTAAACGGTTCACAAAACAGGCGTACGGTTCCAAAGTTATGGCCAAAAGAGAGTATAGGGTCAAAACTGGTATGAGTCTGGTCCGACCCAGTCAGACCGACCCACTGGGTTGAGCCCAGTCTGCTGGGTCTGGCCTGGCGTACACTGGGCGGTCTGGCCCATATGGCGGTCCGGCCTGGGCAGCGGCCCGTGGGGCGACGAGGAGGTTGCGGAAGCCACAGGCGGTGCGAGGCTGCAGAGGCTGCGAGGGACACAGAGCAGCAGAGGCTGTGGGCGGTGCGGGGCCATGGAGGCTATAGGGCGGTGCAAGGACACGACATCCATGGAGTGGCGGAGGCCGTGGGGGCCATAGAGAGGCTGGGTCCATGGGGTCGGCGAGGTTGCGGAGGCTGGGGACCGCGGAGGCCGCGAGGCGGTGGAGTAGCCGTGGTGCGGCGGGGTGGCAGTCCTCCGCGGCCGGCCAGAGGTCCAACCGTTCTCTCTGCACAGTGCGGTCGTGCGCCGCCCCTTCGTCTACGGCAGGTTCGGCTAACCACTCTTCATTCATCATCGTGGCACAAAGTCACATTCTTCCATCGATAAGAACACACCATTCTTGATGAACGACGGAGGGGTCGGGCCATGTTTGTTTGGCCGGAACCCTTCATGATAGAGAGGTAGCAAGCGGCTCAAGGGGGATGAGTCAATGTGAGGGGGAAAATTAACATTGATCAATTTAAAACACACACCTACCTCATTTGATTGATGATGTTGATGAGGAGGGAATGATGATCATCAATAAAAGATATCCCATGTGGGAGGATATCCCAAGGAAGAAGTTGAAGACGTTAAAGAACGTCGGCGTTCTTCATTGGAGAAGTGTTCTTCATTGGAGAAGTATAATTCCACCAAGATTCTCCTCTTCCATTCCTTTTTACCAATTCCACCCAAAAAAAGTTACCAATATGTTCAATTTCTTAAATTTAATTATTGGCCCAAAATAAAATTGAGGACATTAATTAAGATGTGGTTGGCCCCACGAAAGTGGGAGGATACCAAAGGTTATCTCCCATTAAATGGATGTTCAAGACTTATCTCCAAATTAAAGAAGGATTTTAGGGGGTTTGGGTGGTCCCCACCCTTAAATTCAAATTGGGATATTTTGGGCTCGGTGGTCCCCACTTCTATAACCCATGTTGAGGGATTTCAAAAATAAAAATAAAATGTTAAAATAATATTATTTTCATTTTCCCGAGAAATGTTTAAACCTAATTTTCACCCTCAACCTACTACGGTCGAGGTGATGGTCTCCTTAAGATAATACTGGTGCTGTGAGTTCAACAGTGCCCGCAGATTTCAATTCCGAGCACCAGTTCAAAATTTAGAAAAGCCCACACATACATTTACTGAACATACCCTAATTTTTTCACAAATTCATTCCAGGAACACTGGGCCTCGGAATCACACGCCATCAATTTTTGTAGACTCATAAAATTCCCATACATTTAAAAAAAATACTTGGAATTTTTGGGTCTTTACATTCTCCCAACCTCTGGGCTTTTCATCTCTAAAATCCACATCACAAAACTAAGAAATCAAGTTGGGGTACTGAGCACGAATCAGAGCCTCATGCTCCCAATTTCTCTCATAGTGGTTCCCATGCTACCAGAAAACGTGCACTAGAGATATAGACCACCAATGAAGGCCCCGCTCCTATCGATCCTCAATCTATACTAGAACCTCCGTAAACGTTTCCCCATCATGGACGTCCAGCTCGTCGTGGTCGATGAAGTGAGAAGGGTCCTGCACGTATCTCCTCAGCCGGGATACATGGAAGACGTTGTGCACATAGTAAATCTAAGGGGGAAGTGCTAGGTGGAAAGCCACCTTGCCAACTCTGCTGAGGACCTAAAAGGGACCAATGAACCTCAGAGATAACTCGCCGCCTTGGCCAAATCTCAATAATCCTCTTCGTGGTGAGACCAATAGTAAGACGTGGTCACCATCCTCGACCTCTAGAGGTCTCTGTCTCCTATCAGAATAAGAATTCTACCTGCTATGTGTAGTCTTCATCTACTCTGGGATGATCTGCACCTTCTCTGTGGTAGCCCGTACCATCTCTGGTGCCACTTGTGTCGACTACCCTAGTTCAGTCCATCACAAAGGTGATCTACATGGTCTCCCGGACAACGCCTCAAATGGTGACATCCAAATGTTGGAGTGATAACTGTTGTTGTATGAAAACTCTACCATAGAAAAGTGATCCTACCAACTACGACCAAAGTCGAGGACACACACACATGCAACATGTCCTCAAGATTCAGAATGGTATGCTCAGTCTGGCTATCCATCTGAGGATAGAAGGCGGTTCTCAAACGAAGTTGTGTCCTAAAAACCTCATGCAACCCCTTCCATATCCAGGAAGTGAAGCGTTTATGATGATAGGAGACAATCGTCGAGGGTACTCCATGAAGCCACACAATCTCATGCACATAGAGGCATCCCAAGCTCTCTACTGAACCCTACCCTCTGATCGGTAGGAAGTGGGCCGACTTGGTGAGTCGGTCATTGATCACCCAGATAGAGTCATGACCTTTGGATTTACGTGGAAGTCATGTCACGAAGTCCATGGATATCCCATCCCACTTCCACTCTAGGGCCTCTAAAGATGAACCAGTCCTAGTGGCACCTGATGCTCTACCATCACTTGTTGACAAGTGAGGCACCAAGAGAAAAACTTTGCAACTACTTTCTCCATTCTCAGCCACCACTCCTATCGATGGAGATCATAGTACATCTTCTCCACATTTGGATGTACCACTAGAGGGGATGTGTGGAACTCCCTCAACACATTATCCTGAAATGAAAATGATACCATGTCATGTCAACTGAAGAGGATGACGTTCTCCCCACTTTCAGAAAATCCATCATGTGCCTGCCCTGAGGATATCTGAGCATGTCGAGCCTCGCAGTCAGTGTCCCCATGATTCTCCTCCCCGACTCAATGAAGATGTGGGGGAGTGACTGTAAGAGACTGAATTAAATATATACTTCATCTCGACTAAAAAATGATATCTGCAAACAGGCTATCTACTCTGTCACCTCAATCAGCAACTGCAGGCCAGACCTCCTACTGAGTGTGTCGGCTACCATGTTCCCCTTCCAAAAGAGTATAGACTATCTCAAATTCATAGTCCTAGAGAAACTCTATCGACTCTTGCTCGGAACCAAAAACTGAAAACTTTTGCTTCCACGGGGGTGAGGCTATCTGACTCACGAGTGATTAGTCGTACCCTCCTATACATGAGTTTATCCGGTGCTACCCGGGTTTCCATTTTCACTGATTAAAGAAAACCTCATCCTAACGTTATTGATAAACCACAACTTTTTTTCCTAATACATTCAATCTGAGAATGAATTTTGGATGTCCATTCATACCCAAACTAACATCGTAAGGCCTCGAAGTTTCCACCAAGAGGTCACAATTGAAACTCTCCCCTCAAGGGTCAGAGCACACCATCGACATATGTGTGATAATCGAGTCTCCTCCAAAAGGTGTCTCCAAACGTGAGGGACAAGTCAACGACATAACATGAAACTCTTGGTCTTGAAAAAGATCTGTGTAAAGAAGGATTAATTAGTTTCTATGTCTATTCATACGACACAAATTAGTGGACACATAATGTACCTCGAATCATTCCTAGAACCCTTGGGTTGCACTCCATCACCACATGCAGCTACTTTCTTCCCTTGTCCTCTAGCTCCCTGAGTCTAGCATAGAACACAAATGGGGGTGGTTGTAACATGTTGAAAATTAAACCACCTCACGCTGCCCTCTAAGATCTGCTTCTATATCTACAGCCCTACAGATTCACCTATCCCTATCATATCCTCTTCCCAAAACATTTTACATGCCTATGTCCCTGAGACTGGGATCAGTTTCCTGCTTTCCCACTGCTAACATTCACTGGAAGTATCCTCTCACCCAAAGAACATTCAACCACAAAGGTTCTCTCTAGCACCCCATCCTATGTAGGAATGCATAGAGGAAAAGTGTTGGCCCAGATGTCCTTAAAAACACTTCACTCGAAAGTCTGAGATCTAAACACTAATTGTATCATATTCATCGAGTAACAAGAATGGTCAGTATGCCTCGATGAATACTCAGCTACCGACATGTCATCCTACTAAAGCTGTAGAGGCTCTTGATAACTCTCAGCCACATCCTCAAGCCATCCTCAGCCGCCTATGAGTCGGTCTCACCTCGAAACCTGAGGGGTATCTGACTTTGAATCACACATAAGGAACTAAGCCTATATGTATCCTCTATCGGTACCATCGGTTGTAACTACTGACCAATAGGCAGTGATATAGCTGACACAAAACTCGAAGGTACTATCTCGGGGAATGGTCCATGTACCGAAAACTCATCACTATGTGGTCTATCCTCATGGTCTGGCACTGAAAAGAGATAAGTAGCTAAGGTCATCATCTGCTCTATTGGTGCCTCAACTTGGCAGAAAACTCTAGAAATTCCATCTAGCCAACCCTTAGGTGCATGGGAATCTATCTTGCCTTGAATCTTCTGAGGCCTCTACTATTGGAACTTGTGAAATGTTCTCAGTCGGCATGCACCGTATGCCAGTGAAGTAGGTGGTATCTGCTACCTAATGGGTGGTGGTACTACTTGTACACCACCCAAAGGTGCCAACATAGCAAGAGGGCCCCGTATCAGAGCCTCATCACTCGGTGGGCTGTCATCGTGTACTCTCTTGGGAATCCTAGTCGGTTATCTACACAGAGGCAACCTAATAATGAAAAGGTGAACCACGATCATTTAGTTAAACCTGGGGAGATCACTCAAGAAAAAACAATAAAAAAATTTCAAACACACATACATAATCCATTTTTTCGTGCACTGAGTCAGAAATCAGAAGTCAGGGTCCTGGTGTATGGATACCTCGGCCGCCATACCAACACTGGATTCCATAAACTGATAAACACACTCACTACACTTAACACAATTTCCATTAAAAATATTAGAGTACAATATTCTACGGTAGATCCAACTCCTCTGATACCAATTTTTCACGACCCGTCCCCCGGGGCCCGTTTCGTGACTACCCCAAGCCCGCCTTCCTTACGCCAGCGGATGGCGACTAGAACTGAAAGACATATTCCCTAAACCTGGGAAGGAATTTCATTTATAACCTATAACACACATAACCAATCACACATCAAGATACGAACACAAGTAAAGTGTATATAAAAAAGAGTGTTGAAAGAAAGTGGGTCCAAAATACAAGCCCAACAGTAAAGGTACAAGTATATATGAAATAAAATACAATTGAAGAAAGATATAGATAGCTACTGGATCATCCTCCAATGTTCCTACCTGAAGGGTAGGTATAGATCGGCTCCTCATCTCTCCACGTCCTCCCGTCTCCTCTCTGCACTGACACACCTTATGGTCCACCTTTGTGAACCATCTAGACCTTATACCCTCAGCCTCTATCAGCGCTATCTGTCGTCTTCACCAAACACATAAAGGTGAGGGTGTAGCCCGTGCATGGGCCAGTATAATGTTACTCAGTAGGGACCCCGTGACCCTCAAGATCTCACAAAATCTACAAAGGATAAACCAGAAATCATGAAATCAACTCAAAACCCTACTTAGGTATATTCCCATACATATACCTAAGTTATCAAGTATACCCATATCAATCATGAGGAAAACACAGAGTCCAACTCAAATCCCAAACCTCAACTTTTCAAAAAATGAAGAAATACCATGAAAGTAAGTACCACACAAGTATGCGACACAGAAGAATACAACCAAGGTATTAACACAAAGAAAAGCACCACAAGGTATAGACTCAGGTCACAAAAGGTAAAATTATGTAAAGTAGTAGAGATGATTAGATGAAACTACTAATTCATCTTACTCTGTTAAGAGGCAAACCCATGAAGGATCACAGTACATTGTCAGTACGTCGTCAGACACAAACATGATCCAAGTATATCTCGAGTACTTCGTCAGACCCACATAGGATCCTGTTACATCTCCTATATGTCGTCAGACCCACATTTGATCCTAGTACATCTCCAGTACGTCGTCAGACGCACACAGAATCCTAGTACATCTCCAGTTCATCGTCATACCCACACAAGATCCTAGTACATGTCGAGTCCGTCCTCAGACCCTCATAGGATCCTAGTACATATCCAGTATGTCGTCAGACCCACAGAGAATCCTAGTACATCTACAGTATGTCGTCAGACCCAAATAGGATCCTAGTACATCTCCAGTACGTTGTCAGACCCACACAGGATCCTAGTACCTCTCCAGTATGTCGTCAGACCTGCAAAGGATCCTAGTACATCTCCTGTACGTCTTCAGACACACACAGGATCCTAGTACATATCCAGTACGTCATCAGACCCACCCGGGGTCCTAGGAAATTTCTAGTACGTCTTCATACCCACAAATAATCCTAGTACATCTCCAGTATGTCGTCAGACCCACACAATATTCTAGTACTTCTCAGTACGTCATCAGACCCACAAAAGATCCTAGTATGTATCCAGTACGTCATCAGACCCACACAGGATCCTAGTACATCTCCAGTACGTCTTCAGACACACACATGATCCTAGTACATCTCCAGTACGTTGTCAGGCCCACACAAGATCCTAGTACATCTCCAGTACGTTGTCAGGCCCACACAGGATCCTAGTACATCTCCAATAAGTCGTCTGACCCACACATGATCCTAGTACATCTCCACAACGGGCTACAGGGTTCCCACACTATGTTCACTTGTATTTGGGAGGGTTTGCTCCTCAAGCTACTAGTTGATACTCCTATTACCATAAAGCCCCACGAATAATTATCTCAAAGGTCTGCCATGTCATATGGGTCTCGTCATAATAGATGGTGGTTCAAATGGATGCCTGGTCTTTATGTTTTTATAATTTTTTTCCTGAGGCCCCGGTTGGATCCGTACCGGATCCAACCCGACCGTACCCCATCTTTATCAGAATCTCTAGTGGGGTATAACAATTGGGACCATCTTTCTCCATGGTTTTTGTCACCATAAACGGTTGTCAAATGGACGCTCAGTGAAAATGTTCTGGCCAAATGAGAGTATAGGGTCCACACTAGTCCGGGTCTGGTCCAACCCGGTCGGACCGACCCGACCAGACCCTACCTAGGATGACCCGGTTCGGGTTGACATGGCCCCCTGGGTCCAGCCCAGCCTGCATTAGGAGGTCCAGCCTGGACAGAGGCCCACAAGGCGGTGGGGGTGGCCACGAAGGCCGCAGGAGGCGAGGGGTGGCAAAGGCCACATGGGAATCAAAGTGCCGGAGCCCGTAGGCGGCACAAGGTCACGGATGTTGTGGGGGCCACGGAGCGGAGGAGGTCATGGGGTAGAGCAGGTCCACAAGGGCCGTTGGGCGATAGAGGGGCGGGGACCGCTGGGTGGTGGATGCCATGGGGGCCGCGGTGCAGTGGAGGCCACAGGGGCCGCGGGGCGGCGGAGGTCGCGGAGGCCGCGGGGCGAGGGAGCAGCTACGGTGCAGTGATATGCCGTGGCTGGCCGGAGGGCCAGCCGTATTCTCCACCTGGCGTAGTTGCATTCCCCGCCTTTTCTGGTGGTTGGTTCGGTCGGCCACTATTTTTTCGTTTTCATGGAACAAATCCACCTTCTTCCATTGTGAAGAACACACCATTCATGATGAACGAAGGAGGGGTTGGGCCATGTTTGTTTGGCTTTCGGCCTCCCCGTTAGAAGGGTAGATACTGGCTCAAGGGGGATGATTAATTCTCAGGGGAAAAATTAACATTGATAAATTTAAAACGCACCCCTAGCTCATTTTATTGATGAATTCAATGAGAAGGGAAGGATGGTCATTTATTGAAGACGTCCCACATTGGATGATGTCCCGAGGAAGAAGTCAATGATTTTTGAGAATGTTAGAGTTCTTCGTTGGAGATGCATTCTTTGTTGCAGAAGAATAATTCTTCCAAGGTTCCCCTTTTCCAATCCTTTCTCCTAATTCCACCCAAAAAAAGTATCCAATATATTGAGTTTCATCAATTTAATTATTGTCACAAAATTAAATTGGCATCATTAATTATGATGTGGTGGTACCATTAAATTGAGAGGATACCAAAGGTTATCTCCCATTAAAGGGGAGTTCAATAGTTATATTTAAATTAAAGAAAGAGTTTAGGGGGTTTGGGTGTTCCCTGTCCTTAAATTAAAATTGGGAGGTTTTGGGCTCAGTGGTCCCAACCTCCGTTACCCATGTTGAAGGGTTTCAAGAATAAAAATAAAATTTTAAAATATTTTTATTTTTATTTTACCACGAAAAGTGTAAAAATAACGTTCACCCTCAACCTACTATAGTGGAGGTGAAGATCTCCTTAATCTAATACTGGTGCTGCGAGTTCAACTGTGCCCTCAAATATCAATTCTGAGCACCATTTCAAAATTTAGAAAAGCCTACATGTACGTTTACTGAATGTACACAAAAAAGACCATAAATTCATTCCGAGCACCCTGGGCCTCGGAATCACGCACCGTCAATTTTTGTGGACTCGTAAAATTACCATATATTAAAAATAAATTACATGGAATTTTCAGGTCTTTACACTGAATAAGTAATCTATATTCCAAATCCAATTTATATATGTGTCAAATTTTAATTTCAAATTAATCCTATAAATGCGATTAGAAATTTGATTTGGAAAGTGAAAATGATAAAATTTTCAAAACATTATTATATGAAAAATAAATACAAAAATTATTAAAATGAACTAAATTGGATTAATTGATATAAATTTAAACTAATGTAACATTAAAAAATTTTAAAATATAATTTACAATCAAAATATATTTAAATAAAAATTCATTTTTCAATTATATTCGAGTATTTTTCACTATTATTCAGACAATGAAATATTTCAAAAAAATCCAAAAATTACTCATTAAGAAAATTGCGAAATGATAATTTCAAAAAATAAAATTAATATTTTCAAATAAAATTTATGATCCTGGTAATGATTTATTTTAAATTATGTACGCAATGGGAAACAAACAGTCTTAGGAAGAATATAATTTTTAGAAAAAATTTATATTTATTTTAAATGATTCTTATTTTGTTTTTAAACAATTTTGACCTTAAATATAATAATTTAGCTAGTACAATTCATACCCACTAATTTAATAGCTATGTTAAAACAATATAATATATTATGGTTCATTTTGAATTAGGGTTTCATGTTCCGCAAGGTATCAAAGATATTATGTTTATTTTAAAACAAATATTTTTAATTCTTTCACTTATTATATTTTTGTATAATATTATTGTTGATTTTCATACATGATATTGAAAAAAAATATTTTTTTAAAATATCATGTTTTACATTATCCCTACCTTAAATAAATATCTATTCTCCCAATTTAAACTTGATCTCGGTACTCAAGGGTTTGACATTTGGAAATACCATTGTTGAAAAAACATATATCAAAATAGGGTTAATAAAATATTTTATTAATAAGAGTGAATTAGTAGTACAAAGGGACCATGAAATAACACATAAAAATGATTCTAGTTAGTATAGCATCATTGGAATGTGAATATAAAGACATTAAATAAAATTTTAAATATTTATTGATAGTGATTGAGGCCATTGATCACAAAAAGTGGATGATCTATGAGAATCTAGGGACCTAAAACCCATAAATAAAATAGGTGTATAAAAATTCATTGATATCATTAAAAACGATGGTGATATGATAAAATTTTACTTCTATATATTATTTCATAAAGATGAGGAATTATTTGGAAAGATAAGAATATAATGAAATAAACATACTTGGTACATTTGTATTATATAAGTATAATTACATCCTCTAGTTCTGCTTCAATCAATTTCCAATTCATTACATACTCTAAGAAACAAATATGAAAAAACGTATATTTAAATCCAGATGAACTAAAATTAAATTTTAACAAAATGTAATATCCCTAAAATAGAGGCAAGTATTTCTATTTGCCTCTAATGATTTCCTAAAACAAATATGGTTATCTAAAGTTTTCAAATATAATAAATTAATCACCAAATCTCAAATAAACACTGCTATCTCATGAATAATATTTTTTTTACAAAACAATAAATTAAAAATAGTGACATATTAACCCAGACATCATGTAGGCCAGTGGTAGGATCTATGAAATATCATCATTTGATCATGGGTTCAAGCCCCACGACCTTGTGAGACATGATTGGTTGTCATCTGGAATATTGGTTGTCCTTTTTCTTGAAATATATTAATATAAGTATGATAATGTTGTTTAACAAATATGATTGACATCCTTGAAATAAAATTAATCATTAAATAAACATTTTTATAATGTTTTTTATACAATTTTTTTTTAAAATTCTAATAATATTATTAATATATTAATAATAATCATATAAACCCTAAAGGTTATCATTACCTTTAAACTTATGTCTACAAAATGTAAATTTATTATTCCTCAAATAATTTTTTCACTTAAACATTTACTAAACCAATTTATTTTATTCCAAAAAAATTTTTCTATAAAAAATTCATCAATAATTTTTTTTCCTATAACAAAAAGATTACAAAGGGAAGGTTATGACATGGAACTTATAAAAAAATTCAAACTCATAAAACCATGATTATATTCCAAGCTATTATGTTAATGAAGATATTTATTTTTCTGAGAACTAAAATAATCCTTAAATGTTTAAAAATTCTTATACCGAAATACCATTGGAAAAAAATACTTTGATAATATAATTCATGAATACTAATAAATAAATCAACTGTTTTATTTAAAAATAGTTATTTATATAGTCTAGGATTTAACCATCATAGGAGTTCATTGACTTGGATAATACCTTGGTTCCCCACATTTAAGTAAATTAAATATAAATGGATCCCTAGTAAGTGATTTAATTCATTTCTTCATACAATTCATTTTTCCTTGGAAATTCATTACTTTATTCTCTTATATTAATACACAAAACCTTTTTATATTCCATTGAGACACATTATTTTTAATATATGACAACCTAGTATTATCTTGTGTTATTCCATGTCATTATTTATTCAAATACATTATAATATTACGTAAATAAAGTTTGAATTATCCTAATAATATCCCTTAGGACTAGAAAACCACATGTACAGTAAGGCCCATTTTCATGCACTAGGTGATGATCAAGTCAATCCCAATGTTCCCTTTTCTTAGTTGTTACCCCTAGGTTCGTTTATTTAAGAAACACATCCATTTTCTGAATCTTGATATAGATGTATTTCTATGAAGAATGAAATAATTTATTCATTGCCAAAATTTCAGGCTGTTCTTAAATTGTTATCCTAAAATTATATCATTGGGATTGTTCTCTAATAATATTTTTACAAAATTTAATTCTTATGTTCTCTCTTAAACATCCTCTAATACCAACTATAGAAACCCATAACCTAATACCTCAGATCTTGTGTCTAATTAATTTTATTTTCCTAAGATACATGGAATCCCACCCTGAAAATCTAAATAGATTAGTAATGTTAGTAAACTAGAAACATACTTGAGACTTTATTATATTTTAATACACAAATTACAACATATATTGTTTCAGTAATATAATTGTAACCTATAGAATATCCTCACATATAAATCATCTAAAACTTCATGGATTCATGGGAAAGGACAAAAAATAAGTGTGACCTCAGAATAATAGTAAGGGTTAAGTGATATAGAATCTATCATGAAATAATAAAAATAATAAAAATAATAAATATATAAAGGTAATTAATATAATAAAAATTGCATTTAAATACCCTTGGTGATATTATATGGAATAATCATTATAGGGTGGTAAATATTTGAAAACAAATTACATTTAATTAATAATAATTTAATTAAATTAATCTAGATATAACATAATTATCAAAATCACATGGGTAATAATAACTTATTTCTTAATGGGAGAAATTAATAATTATTAGATGTCATGATCAAAAGAACCATGATACATTAACTATCATGACCATTCATAAGATATTTTAAAGCAATTTTTAAAACCTAGTTTAAACGGACTTTATTAATTTGTCTTGTGAGAACTACCAATGCATCGAGGGGATATATAATATGAGGCCAACCCATCACTATAGGTCCAAATAATTCCTCATATATCAAATAATCTTTTTAATGTTATGAAGAATGTTCCATATCATCAAATACTTTCATTAAGCAAAGAATACAAGTTTATCAATATTTCCCCATCACATGAAATAAATTTAAATGAAAAAAATGCATGTAAATATGATACAAGGTTTAATAAATTTTAATATTAATGATAACTGATATGTATAATTAGGGAAAATTTAATGTCCAATGATCATAATAACATGAATATTTCACAAGAAATTTGATGAATAAAAAAATGAATCATGAAAGTGAATGTTAATAAATTTCATGGTAAAAAATTATCATAAACCATTCATAGAAAGAATAAGGATTGTATAAATAAAACATATACACATCAGAGTATGAATAAAATGTTTTCTTCATTTATGAATATAAATAATGTAAAATATTTTAAAAATATACTTAGTAAAATATGCTCTTCAATTTGAAAATCACTATTTAAAACTAGATGTTCTAAAAAAAATTGAACATACACTAATTTGAAAATAATATAAGAAAAATATAAAATAATATTTAAAAAAATTATTAATTACAATGGGTGGAATTACTATTCATTCTATAGATGTTAAAACAAATATTCCTTTATTTTTTGGTAAAAACCTATTAGGCATTGTTTTGAAAATGACATAATGATTCCATTACATTTTTTTATAAAAATATGTTTTTTTTCAAAATGAAACTAATAAATAATTTGGAAAATTTTCAAAAACATTTTGAATATATTTTTTGAAAACATTGTTCTAGATGAAAATAGATTTCTGTCCTAATAATGAAATGAAGTCATCTTTTATTAAAAAAAATTTCCAAAATTTTTTTAACATAAAATGAGTTTTAAAATGCTACTATTAAATGAAAAATTACATGAATAAATAGAGTAAAATAAAATTAATTTTTTAATTATCCAGTGATCAAATAAATTTCATTAATGAAAAATCAAGTACAAAAAATCATGACTAAAAAAGATTGTGAAATAAACCATTAAAAAAGATTTAACATTGATGTAGAGATTTTTCAACGAATGAATTATGTGTATAAAATTTTAATCCAAATAAAAAATTAAATAAAAAATATATAGTCAATTTTTTTACAGAAATCATCTTATAATATCAAATATAATGAAGGAATAATGTAACCAAATGAAAACTAAATGTTTTATGGACATCCATACCAGTTTGTAACTATTATTTCAAATATAATCAGATGAAATAATTCAAATTGGAACATAATATAACATAAATAATTAATTTTAATGATACTTCATAACATTGGGAAGTATATACTCCTAACAAAATAAATGAGTTGAACAACATTTCAATATGCCTCAATAAAGGGAAATTGAGATGAAGTCCCTTACCTCAGGATTCCATTTGGGTGGATGTGAATTAAAAATATTATATATTAGTTGAAAATTTTTTATTAACATATTTTATAATAATAAAATTTATAATTTCATAAATTATCCCCTTTTAAAATAATATCACAAATTTGTTAATAATCATTCATTATTCCCCTTGTTTTACGTATTAATTGACTTGTTTTGTCATCCGTGATTTGTCTAAAATTGTAGATGCCGAAAAGTGCTCAAAGGCTGAAGAAGGTTTCCAAATGACAAAGAGAATTCATATTCGGATCTGGGGACCCCTTCCGGGGGGACTGGAGGGGCCGCACGAAAACAATTCATTGGTGCCCAAAAAATGTATGTCCTGTGCGGAATGTTCCGGGATTTGCGAAAATCCTTTGGCATGGGCATGAAATATTTATCACCCCAACCCGCACGGTCGATATTTAATTCTGCCGCCTATGTCGTGCTATTTTTAACGCGCCGACCTGGTTTTTGTGCCCCTGGACTCCTATGAATAGAAGGCGACCCCCTTCCACTTCGGGGATGAAGAATCTGAACTACCTCTCGTGCGCGAAATTCGTCTTCTACGCACGCAAATATGGCCATCAGGTATGGTTCTTTTCATGCCACGTCTCCCCGAGGTCCGCCTTCATGGGAGATCCCCATGGTTTAGACTAAATTATGATCCCTTTGGGGTACGTCCCTGGCGCGCAATCCTTTCCACTTTTGCACAGGCTAGCCAATTGCGCTCAATTCCCTTCCTTTGCACACACCCCATCCAATCGCGTGCAATTCCCTTCCTTTACACACACCCCGACCAATCATGCGCAATTACCTTCCTTTTCATGCACCTTAGTCATTTCCCACACCCTCTGTTGATTGTGCGCAATTCGTACTCCTTGCGTGCAATCCTTTCTAGTTGCGCACAAATCCTCGACTCTAATTATACGCAATGATCATTGATATCACACCAACCCAGTTTTTTTTGTGTAGGAATACTGATTTCACACACAATCCTTAATGGTTGCACGCAATTCCTCAGGGCCCCTCACCTCGGTACTCCCCGAGCATCCTCTAGCACGAGCAACCGATGCTCTTCTTATAGATGACATTCGCGGGTGCCTTTCATGCCCCGGGCATCCACACCATGCACCGTTTTCCCATGCGACCTTCTAGGCTTGTACGAAGTAACCTCAAAGTCCCCTAGATGACACCTCCCGTTGTGTTTCTTTGCCTCATGCTTCTTCACATAGGCACACTAACGACTATTTCCTCTTCGTATAGCCATGATAATGTGGACCCCTCGAGGGTTCGTTCCATGACACCCCCTCACCACAGTGTTGCTGATGCCTTCCCTCCAACAAGGAGAAGAGTGTACCGGTTATGTAAGTCCTAGGGGTGCGGAGCAAACCCACTTCTTTTGAGATTCAGGACGTAAAAATTCCAAGCACTATCATCCTTAGCATATGATGTTAAACTGTGACTTGTCCCCATGCCTCGCACGCAGGGTCCCCCGGCCTTGGACATTCTCCATGCCCACTCATCTCCATGGGGACAAGATCACCCTTCACATGGGATGATATCCACTTTATTAGAGTGGCGTTTGTCCATGGGATAGGGTAACCACCTTGGTTTAAGCCCCTATCTTTTCATTGTGGAGGAAGCATCTCTGTTCCTTCTTTCATCTTCGGCCCCCAAGGCCCGTGAAAGGCGTGGTGGGAAACAGGGCTCCTTCTTTCTTCATTCCCAAGTACCTATCCCACTGTGCTTTGTCTCCTCGGGCCTCTATCTTGGAGTAAGCCCCAACTTCTCGTGCTGCTAACCATGCATAAGCCCCTATTTCCTCTTTGGGTCACCTCAGAGTGTTAGCCCTATTCAATCCCCCACGAACGCACCTTTCACGACGTGATCATCAGGCCTGTGCTATCTCTTGTTTCTCACACCATGAATGACTCACGTGAGCTTAGAATAAGCACTGACCATGACCAAAACCTTGGGCTGCCTCAGAGTGTAAGCCCTAAACAACCCATCCTGAACTATGGGGGACTTTGATCCATGTCAAGGCATAGTATGTAAGAAGCGTATATGAGGTTCAATAACCCCACCCGGTCGTTCTGACCACTCTCACATCGGTTCACCAGCACCTTGGGCCGCCTCAGCGTGTAAGACCTAAACAACCCCTCCTGAACTTCGAGGACTTTGATCCATGTCACGTCATGGTACGTAGGATGTAACACCCGAGATTTTTATGAGTAATATTTTGTTTTTATGTTATATATATATCATCAAAGGAATCATTCACTACACACTAGCTTGACTTACTTTACACGCAATCGCGACCTTCCTCAATAGCTTGCGTTGTATGCAATACCGAGTTTCACTAAACAACGATATGCTATTAAAATATTATTAAAACTAGCCGTTGTGAATAGTAATAACCACTTTTTGAAATTTTATAAATTTTATTTTTCAAAATGGAATTCATTTTTGGATTCGGAATACCGAAATTATCCTAGGGTGAAATTTTGGTATTTTTCTGAAAACTTTCAATTTTTTGATGATTAGTGAAACCACAAAGTGGTAGGTTAAAAACTGAATTTTGCATAAAACTTAATTTTACCACTTCTGTGAATGGAATTTTGAAAATTCGACAGACACGGTTGATATCAGTAAATAAAATGGGGTTCAATGAGATAAAAATAATTTTTTGGTGAATAGTAACTTTTTACTTTTTTTTACCGCTGTTAATAGTAAATTGGGCAACTAAGGGTAAATATGATATTACTATTACCCTAACACATGTCCTAATTCTATTGGATAAGTTTAATTCGACCAAAAACAACCTTATGAATATAATATGACCATTTAGGTCCACTTGGATTAGATTATGACATTTAATATTATTTTATTTAATGAATAGTTAAAATAGTTAAAATCAATGTTTAATAACTAAAACATTTTTAATATGGGGTTATACATAAGATAAATTCGACTATAAATATTCCTTAGAAAGCTAAAAAGATTTCCTACATAATTATAGTTTATTTATAATTTTTAGACTTTATACATATTAATTTATTTATGACACAACGATGATGCAGTAATTACCCTTTTAAGGAAATGTTAACATAATGGATGTTATAAATGCTCAAATAAATGTAATTTGAGACTTTTTATGAATTCCAATAATTTTCTAGGTTACTATGATATATTAGTGTTGTTTTAATAAACTTGGTTCGAACATATAATTCTGTTATGACTTTCAAAAAAATCATATATCAAATAGTGTCAAAATTGACACAAAATAGTTTTTAAATCAAATATTATATTATTAATTGTTATTTTATTCCTAAAAATATAAGGTTCGGCCAAATGACTTAGATAATGATATATATATTAATAATAAACAACTTGGGGTTCTTTTGGCATGTTATAGTAAGTGTATTAACCATATAGTGTAAGAAAACAAAAAGTCGTGGTAAAAGTTAAATTATTTAACTTAGAGTTAAATCTAATTGATCTGGTTAAAATAATAACCTAAACTTGTCTAAATACTATTGGTTGATAGGATTTCGACCCATACCCAATTTACCTTAGAAATAAGACCCTTTGGAACCATTATAAACCGATTTTGACTTTAATATAAAATAATATTTTGAGATATTTCTAAGGTGCCCCTCTCCTCCCTTATAAAAGGGAACCTACTCCCCCTCCTCCTCACACCAATTTGAGCACTCAAGCTCGGCCAAACCCTGCCAAAATCCCTTCTCCACTTCCCTAGATTAATCCTAGAGGTCCTGGTCTTCTTCAAAGACCAATCTTATTTCCCTAAGTGGAGGATTCAAAGAGGCGTTTCAAAAAAAGGTAATATCCACTACCGATCTTTTCAATTTCCTTCTTCTTCAACATCTTCTTCTTTAGTTGTTTCATGATAACGTAATAACATCAGTATTACATACATACTGATATGTTATAATAAATATGAAACAACCCTAATTCACATTTTATCCATCCTACGGAAAAATGAAATCACCGCGCGTGCGTACGTACGGAATACCGTCTCCACGCCGTGGTGTAATCTATTTTCCACCATCACCTTACAAGGATGAGTATAATGGTGTAATGAGTAACTATATATGATTATTATAAAGTTACATTGATACTGAAATAGTATAAATACACTTAAATACAATTCCACGATCATGGGAACAATATCATCGCTCGTGCGTACGTACGGAATACCGTCTCCACGATGTGATGCGACTCGTTCTACATGATCATCATTACATAGTAATTATATAAATGAATTGAATGAATAAGTATGATATATGTTACAATAATACCATTCTGGATATAAGGTATCTATAACCTTAAAAGAATAATAAGAATTTATTTGGCAAAACACGCATAAGAACAAAAGGCAATAAAGACCCGAGTAACAAGTAACAATGAAATATTACTAATAAGAAGCTAAGAATATGACCATATATGATATCATATCAATATGTATGATTCTGTAATAAGTCTATAACATTATTTAAACCATTATACAGGAGCTTCGGACACGTACAAAGCAAATCGGACCTAAGGTAAGGGAAATATCACAATCTCATTTTTTTCTGAGATTGTTTATACTTTGGAATTTACTGGGGTGTATTTTATCATCCACATCCATGTTTCCTCAATATGTAATATTATTTCCATTCAGATACTATTGTTTAAATCCAATTTTACCCTTTGGTGATTTTTTGGTAAAGGATATGAAAGGAATATTTTGTCGTTTTTCGTACGAGGTACTTTTTTTGACTTTTCCGACAAAAGTACGCGAAAAATGTTATTTTAACTTATACGGCAAGAATGGATTTTTAAAACATTATTTCCAAGGATATTCCTTTATAAGTTTTCAAGTTTATTTTTAATCAAATTCTTTTAGTTTATAATTGTATGACATGTTAAGAAAAGAAAAGTGTTTTTGAAGTAGAAAGGATATTTTCCTCAAGAATGGAGTTCAAATGTTTTTTCAAAATTATTTTCCATCTAAGATAATATAGGTTTCTGTTTTTATCCCTATTATTACATTTATTTGATTATGTTTTGAAGGAATTATTTTTATGAAGTCATTTACCTTATATGATTTGTTTTATGATGTCATGATGTTTCAAGAATCCCATTTTTGTTATATGTGTTATGCGATGATGTATGATTTATGATTATGTGGCACACATAAGAAAGGATTCATTATAAGATGGGTGGGACCTATATCTCCCTCCAATGCATTGGGTAAAGATTTATATCTAATGAGATAGACATGGCTGGAATGGAAGGTTATTTCGGTGCAGTGATACAGGACTGAAACGAGGAGTGAACTCGGTTCAGAAATGGACTTTGTCCGCTAAGATAGTCTTGGCAATGAGTCATGACTAACAAGAAATGATTTTCCATGATTATGTGTGCATGCCACAAAGTTTCAAGTTTTATGTTATGATTATGGGGATCTCATTTTCACTTCTATGATTTATTCCATGTAAAGATATTATGATATCTTTTGCAGGTTATGATTTTCAAAAAGATATGATATTATTTTTATTTCCTTTATTTTCCCTTGCTGAGCATTTGAGCTCACCCTTTTTTGTATGTTTTCTTTTCCCCAGGTCAGGAAGATGTATATTAAGTAGAATATGCTAAAAGTGACCCTAGATATGATGAAATAAATGGGAGACACTGTAGAAGATTTATGAACTAGTTGTTTATGTTTCCCAGTTTCTAAAGACACTATACCTATACGGTCCTTTGTGGTTTTGTCATATGTTGTAATAAGTGTGCTTCAATTTTGAAGTATTAACAATGTATGTAAATTATGGGTCGTTATAGTTGGTATTAGAGGAAAGGTATAGTCAACCTTTGGAAACTAGGATGTGAAAGCCTTAGTAAGAACCCTAAGGATAAGTCTAAGCATAGAACACAATCTTAGTGTTTTATAAATGGCCATGAATAACCTAGGATACGACCTTAAGTGTGAAATTTTATTCTTGATTATGTGGTTTTACTATTATAATTAGTGTTTCTCACACTATTCTTCTTAGTTTTAGTCAACGACTGGAACCCGAAGGAACCGTGTTAGTGCGGAATGCGACGGGCAATGTAATGATTGTCCCCCTGAGCAACCAAACGTTATGGGAGCTGGAATGAAAAATCTTGTAGCCATGCTCACACAACTTTCTCAATCTATGAATCATGCAGCACTTCCAAACGAGCAAAGGAAGGATCAACATTCTGTTGAATCCTTCATGAGATAGCGTCGACCATCATTTAGCGGGTCTACTGATCCATTAGTTGCTGAACAATGGATTAGTACTACGGAAAAGATATTTTCAGTTCTTCAATGTTCTGAGCATGATAAAGTCTTCTTAGCAGTGTATCGTTTGGAGGGTGATGCTGATCAATGGTGGAATATTTTTAAGAATACGAGGCAAAGGGATGAAATTGAGTCCATGGAATGGGACGAGTTCAATAAGTTATTTTTCAATAAGTACTTCCCTCGTATTCTCTGAACAAAGATGGAGAAAGAGTTTCTTGAACTGAAGCAAAGGGATGATGAATCTGTTGGTACCTATGAAGAAAATTTTACAAGACATGAAAGGTACGCTTTTGGTATCATTATCCAACCTGATAGTAAGATCGATCGATCCTTAGTGGCTTAAAACCAAGTCTTCTAAGGGCGTTAGCCATAAGGGACTTCAATAGCTATGATGAAATCGTTCAATGTGCTCTCAAAGTCGAGATAGATATTGGAGTAATCCATCAGTCATATGGGTTTGATAAGAAGAGGAAAATGGAATTCAAAAGAAAATCTAAAGAGCACACTGAAAAGAAGATGAGCTTTCCCTTATGCTCAAAGTGTGGAAAGAAACATGGAGGGAGTTGTCTTAAAGGGACAAGTAAATGTTTAAAATGTGGAAAGGAAGGTCATCGGGCATTTGAATGCCGCGATAATGGGAAGAAGATGTCTAATGATGCAAACAAAGAAAGGGATACACAGAATGAACCTACTACACTTCAATGTTTCAAGTGCAAGGAGATGGGGCATTATTCCAATCAATTCCCAAATCCAAGGGTTGATGATGATGGTCGACGTCAACAAACTCTTAAGGCTAAAGACAAAGGAAAGTCATATGCAATTTCTATCAGTGATGTGGAGTACGATGACGAAGTGGTGAAAGGTACACTTAACATCCACTCTAAAGTAGAAAATGTTTTATTTTATTATGGATCCACCCACTCTTTTATTTCTGAAGAATTTTCTAAGGGTATCACCGTATTACCTCAACAATTAGATGTTGAGTTAGCTGTGACAACACCTAATGGCACATCAATCGCAACAAAATTTTATAATTCTTCTCCGGTCGAAGTTTGTGGGAAAGTGCTTCCTGCAAATCTGGTGATCCTTCCTTTAGTGGAATTTGATGTGATTCTTGGCATGGATTGACTTTCTTTATACGGAGCTCATTTCAATTGCCAATGAAGGGAAGTCACATTTCATATTCCAGATCAATCTATGATCGTCTATCAATGAAAGGATGAACATAACCTTCCAGTGGAAATTTCTTCCATTTTATGGGTAATGATTCCACTAAATGAAGGTTATTTATCTCAAATGGTTGGTGAGAAACTCGCGATTAAGAATATGCCCATCGTACGGGAGTTTGATGATGTCTTTCCGGAGGAATTACCTGGTCTTCCACCAAATCGTGAAGTTGAGTTTTCAATAGAACTCATATCGGGTGCTTTGCCTATTTCAAAGACACCTTATAGAATGGCCCCAATTGAGTTGCAGGAATTGAAGAAGCAACTCCAAGAGAATCTTGATAAGGGATTCATACGCCCTAGTGCGTCACCTTGGGGAGCACCTGTTCTATTTGTTAAGAAGAAAGATGGATCAATGAGACTCTGCATTGATTATCGAGAACTTAACAAGATCATTATCAAGAACAAATATCCTCTCCCACGCATTGATGACTTATTTGACCAACTATGCGGAGCTCAATACTTTTCCAAGATTGATCTTCGTTCAGGGTATCATCAATTAAGGGTCAAAAGGGAGGATATACCAAATACGACTTTCCATACAAGGTATGGACACTATGAATTTATAGTGATTCCATTTGGTCGTACTAATTCCCCTGCTATCTTCATGGATCTAATGAATAGAGTCTTTAGAGACTATCTTGATCAATTTGTGGTAGTCTTTATAGACGATATTCTTGTCTATTCAAAGAGCAAGGAAGAGCATGAAGATCACTTGAGAATTATATTGAAGGCCCTGAGAAAGGAGAAGCTTTATGCCAAATTTACCAAGTGTGAATTTTGGCTTCAAAAAGTTGCATTTTTGGGTCACATAATCTCAAAAGAGGGGATATCTATGGATCCAGCAAAAACAGAGGTTATCTAAAGATGGTCGAGACCAACAACAGTAACTGAGATTCGAAGTTTTCTTGGTTTGGCTGGATATTATCGACATTTTGTAAAAGATTTTTCATGATTATCTAACCCACTCACCAAGTTGACTCGGAAAGGAGATAAGTTTGTTTGGTAATGTGAGGAGAATTTCTAGGAGTTGAAAAGAAGGTTATCCAGTGCACCTGTGCTCACACTGCCTTGTAGTGGAGAAATATTTGTGATCTACAATGATGCATCCAAGAAGGGATTGGGGTGTGTTCTTATGCAAAATGATATGGTGATAGCTTATTCCTCACGACAGTTGAAAATCCATGAGAAAAATTACCCAACACATGATTTGGAGTTATCTGCGGTAATCTTTGCATTAAAGATTTGGAGGCATTACCTTTATGGTGAAAGGTGTGATATTTATACTGATCATATAAGTTTAAAGTATATTTTCACACAAAAGGAGCTGAATATGCGTCAAAGAAGATGGTTGGAGATGATTAAGGATTATGACTGCTCAATCCATTACCACCCTGGGAAAGCAAACAAGGTGGCAGATGCATTAAGTCGACAAGACCATGCTAGTTTATCCATGATGAGGATCACAAAAGATCCAATATTTATGGATTTACAAAGGATGGATCTAGAAATTATAATGGAAGGGGAAAAATCTTATCTTTATCAAATGAATGTTCAACCATCTATACATGTGAAGATTAAAGAGGCACAGAAAGAAGATGTCGAGTTACAAAAGAAGGTGAGAAATGTTCCTGAGTTCAACCTTGATTGTGATGGGATAATAAAGTTCAGGAATCGGGTTTGTGTTCCTCCCTTCCCTGAGTTAAAGAAGGAGCTGCTGGATGAGGCTCATAGTTCTTCATTCTCTATTCATCCTGGAAGCATGAAGATGTATAGGGACCTGAAAGAGTACTTCTGGTGGGATGGCATGAAAAGAGATGTTGCTGAATATGTCTCTCGATGCTTGGTTTGTCAGCAGGTTAAAGCTGAGAGACAGAAGTCTAAGGGGATGTTACAACCATTACCCATACCTGAATGGAAATGGGAAAACATCACTATAGACTTTGTCACAGGACTTCCTAAAACATCCAAAGGCAATAATGCTATCTGGGTCATAGTTGATCGTCTTACAAAGTCTGCACACTTCATTGCTATTAGAGAGGATTTCTCTCTAGATCAGCTTTCCAGTATATATGTAAAGGAAGTGGTAAGATTGCATGGAGTACCACTTTCTATTATATCTGATCAGGATCTGAGATTTACCTCGATGTTCTGGCGAAGTCTTCAGCATAATCTAGATATAGAGTTGAGTTTCAGCACTGCTTATCATCCTTAGATAGACGGTCAGTATGAGAGAAAAATTCAAACCCTAGAAGATATGTTGAGAGCTTGCCCTATGGATTTAAAAGGAGGTTGGGATCAACACCTACCTTTGGTGGAATTTTCTTATAATAATAGCTTTCATTCCAGTATTCAGATGGCTCTTTATGATGCTCTCTATGGAAAGAAATGCAGGACTCCAACTTGCTGGGATGAAGTTGGGGAAAGAAAGCTATTAGGACCTGATCTCGTTGATGAAATGTCAGAAAAGGTCAGATCTATTAAACAACACATAAGAACAGCTCAGAGTCGACAGAAAAGTTATGCCGACAACCGAAGAAAAGACTTAGAGTTTGAAGTGGGTGATAAAGTGTTCTTACGAATATCTCCCTGGAAGAGGGTTATGAGATTTGGAAAGAAGGGGAAGTTGAGACCTAGATATATCGGTCCTTTCGAAATACTGGATCGTGTTGGGAAGGTAGCTTACCGATTGGCGCTTCCACCAAATCTCTCTCAAGTTCACGATGTGTTCCATGTATTTCTCCTGAGAAAGTACATACCTGATCCTTCACATGTACTCAGCTCAGAAGTTGTACCGCTGGAGCAAGATCTTTCTTATGAAGAACAACCGATAGAGATTCTGGATCGTAGCAAAAAAGTCCTACGAAACAAGACCACTCGATTGGTGAAAGTTTTATGGAGGAACCACAAACTTGAAGAAGCTACATGGGAGCTTGAGGATATGATGAGGGAGAAGTATCCTCATCTGTTTGTTACAAAGTGACGAATTTCGAGGGCGAAATTCTTTTTAAGGGGGGTAGAATGTAACACCCGAGATTTTTATGCGTAATATTTTGTTTTTATGTTATATATATATCATCAAAGGAATCTTTCACTACAGACTAGCTTGACTTAATTTACACGCAATCATGACCTTCCTCGATAGCTTCTGTTGTACGCAATACCGTGTTTCACTAAACAACGATATGCTATTAAAATATTATTAAAACTAGCCGTTATGAATAGTAATAACCACTTTTTGAAATTTTATAAATTTTATTTTTTAAAATGGACTTCATTTTTGGATTCGGAATACTGAAATTAGCCTAGGGTTAAATTTTGGTATTTTTCTGAAAACTTTCAATTTTTGATGAATAGTGAAACCACTAAGTGGTAGGTTAAAAACTGAATTTTGCATAAAACATAATTTTACCGCTTCTGTGAATGGAATTTCGAAAATACGACAGACACGGTTGATATCAGTAAGTAAAATGTGGTTCAATGAGATAAAAATAATTTTTTGGTGAATAGTAGCTTTTTACTTTTTTTACCGCAGTTAATAGTAAATAGGGTAACTAAGGGTAAATATGATATTACTATTACCCTAACACATGTCCTAATTCAATTGGATAAGTGTAATTCGACCAAAAACAACCTTATGAATAGAATATGACCATTTAGGTCCACTTGGATTAGATTATGACATTTAATATTATTTTATTTAATGAATAGTTAAAATAGTTAAAATCAAAGTTTAATAACTAAAACATTTTTAATATGGGGTTATACATAAGATAAATTCGACTATAAATATTCATTAGAAAGATAAAACGATTTCATACATAATGATATTTTATTTATAATTTTTAGACTTTAAATAAATTAATTTATTTATGACACAACGATGATGCAGTAATTACCCTTTTAAGGAAATGTTAACATAATTGATGTTATAAATGCTCAAATAAATGTAATTTGAGACTTTTTATGAATTCCACTAATTTTCTTGGTTACTGTGATATATTAGTGTTGATTTAATCAACTTGGTTCGAACATATAAATCAGTTATGACTTTCACAAAAATCATATATCAAATAGTGTCAAAATTGACACAAAATAGTTTTTAAATCAAATATTATATTATTAATTGTTATTTTATTCCTAAAAATCTAAGGATCGGCCAAATGACTTAGATAAGGATATATATATTTATAATAAACAACTTGGGGTTCGATTGGCATGTTATAGTAAGTTTATTAACCATATAGTGTAAGAAAAAAAAAAGTCACGGTAAAAGTTAAATTATTTAACTTAGAGTTAAATCTAATTGATAAGGTTAAAATAATAACCTAAACTTGTCTAAATCCTATTGGTTGATAGTATTTCGACCCATCCCCACTTTAACTTATAAATAAGACCCTTTGGAACCATTATAAACCGATTTTGACTTTAATATAAAATAATATTTTGAGATATTCCTAAGGTGCCCCTCTCCTCCCTTATAAAAGGGCACCTACTCCCCCTCCTCCTCACACAAATTTGAGCGCTAAATCTCGGCAAAACCCTGCCAAAATCCCTTCTCCACTTCCCTAGAATAATCCTAGAGGTCCTGGTCTTCTTCAAAGACCAATCATAGTTCCCTAAGTGGAGGATTCAAAGAGGCGTTTCAAAAAAGAGGTAATATCCATTACCGATCTTTTCAATTTCCTTCTTCTTCAACTTCTTCTTCTTTAGTTTTTTCATGATAAAGTAATAACATAAGTATTACTTACATACTGATATGTTATTATAAATATTAAACAACCCTAATTCACCTTCTATCCATCCTACGGAAAAATGAAATCACCGCGCGTGCATACGTACGGAATACCGTCTCCACGCCGTGGTGTAATATATTTTCCACCATCACCATACAAGGATGGGTATAATGGTGTAATGAGTAACTATATATGATTATTATAAAGTGATATTAATACTGAAATAGTATAAATACACTTAAATAAAATTCCATGATCATGGGAACAATATCATCGCTCGTGCATACGTACGGAATACCGTCTCCACGATGTGATGCAACTCGTTCTACATGATCATCATTAAATAGTAATTATATAAATGAATTTAATGAATAAATATGATATATGTTACACTAATAACATTCTGGATATAAGGTATCTATAACCTTAAAAGAAGAATAAGAATTTATTCGGCAAAACACGCATAAGAACAAAAGGCAATAAAGACCCGAGTAACAAGTAAAATGAAATATTACTAATAAGAAGATAAGAATATGACCATATATGATATCATATCAATATGTATGATTCTGGAATAAGTCGATAACATTATTTAAACCATTATACAGGAGCTTCGGACACGTACAAAGCAAATCGGACCTAAGGTAAGGGACATATCACAATCTCATTTTTATCTGAGATTGTTTATACTTTGGCATTTACTGGGGTGTATTTTATCATCCACATCCATGTTTCCTCAATATGTAATATTATTTCCATTCATATACAATTGTTTAAATCCAATTTTACCCTTTGGTGATTTTTTGGTAAAGGATATGAAAGGAATATTTTGTCGTTTTTCGTACGAGGTACTTTTTTTGACTTTTCCGACAAAAGTACGCGAAAAATGTTATTTTAACTTATACGGCAAGAATGGATTTTTAAAACATTATTTCCAAGGATATTCCTTTATAAGTTTTCAAGTTTATTTTTAATCAAATTCTTTTAGTTTATAATTGTATGACATGTTAAGAAAAGAAAAGTGTTTTTGAAGTAGAAAGGATATTTTCCTCAAGAATGGAGTTCAAATGTTTTTTCAAAATTATTTTCCATCTAAGATAATATAGGTTTCTGTTTTTATCCCTATTATTACATTGATTTGATTATGTTTTAAGGGAATTATTTTTATGAATTCATTTACCTTATATGATTTGTTTTATGATGTCATGATGTTTCAAGAATCCCATTTTTGTTATATGTGTTATGCGATGATGTACGATTTATGATTATGTGGCACACATAAGAAAGGATTCATTATAAGATGGGTGGGACCTATATCTCCCTCCAATACATTGGGTAAAGATTTATATCTCATGAGATAGACATGGCTGGAATGGAAGGTTATTTCGGTTCAGTGATACAGGACTGAAACGAGGAGTGAACTCGGTTCAGAAATGGTCTTTGTCCGCTAAGATAGTCTTAGAAATCAGTCATGACTAACAAGAAATGATTTTCCATGATTATGTGTGCATGCCACAAAGTTTCAAGTTTTATGTTATGATTATGGGGATCTCATTTTCACTTCTATGATTTATTCCATGTTATGATATTATGATCTCTTTTGCAGGTTATGATTTTCAAAAAGATATGATATGATTTTTATTTCCTTTATTTTCCCTTGCTGGGCATTTGAGCTCACCCTTTTTTGTATGTTTTCTTTTCCCCAGGTCAGGAAGATAGATATTAAGTAGAATATGCTAAAAGGGACCCAAGATATGCTGAAATAAATGGGAGACACTGTAGAAGATTTATGAACCAGTTGTTTATGTTTCCCAGTTTCTAAAGACACTATACCTATACGGTCCTTTGTGGTTTTGTCATATGTTGTAATAAGTGTGCTTCAATTTTGAAGTATTAACAATGTATGTAAAGTATGGGTCGTTATATAGGAAGCCTCTAGAAGGTTTAATCCCACCACCCGGTCGTTCCGACCACCCTCACGTCTGTTCACCAACACCTTGGGCCACCTCTGAGTGTAAGTGCCAAACCATATCAAACTATGGGGACTTTGATCCATGTCAAGTCATGGAATGTAGGAAGCCTCCATGAGGTTCAGGACCATCACTCATGTCTCATCCTGACCTCTCCCTCGAGCCTATGTGTCTCAGGAAGCTCAGGCCCTAACCCGGAGGTTCCACTTCCTCTAGGTCCCATCAATGCATCCATTCTCATGGGTCGCCTCCTTAGGTGTCCCATCGTACCGTCGTACTATACAGACTTCGATTCCCCACCACTAGGATACGTAGAAAGTCTCTTTGAGGCTCAAGCCCAAAGCCATCATCCATCTTGAGTCTTACCCAGGCCACCACATCCCGCTGAGATCATGCCACCTCATTTCCTGTTCCGTTTGACAACATTCTGGAATCCACCCACGTGTTGGCCCCAATATCAATGTTCCCACCAGGGGGTTCCTCAATCTGATCCACTCTAAGCAGTGTTCCAATCAGTTCTATCCATCTACACTAGATGTTAAGCTCGCGGAATACCCTATGTTAAACTTGGGAAGCTGAGGAAAACCTTAGATACATGCCCATGGCATACAATTTTCCACGTTCGATGTGGTTCCCAACATGACTACTCCCCTAACCAAAGGTTGTTGTCCTGACTGGACCCCTTGGAATGTCCTGACAGAAGCAGTGTAGTTAACTGGTGTCCATGAAGATATGGTACTAGAAAGAGTTTCACGAACAATATCTTAAATCTATGAGGGAGACCTGAACTAGGTGACGAGCTTCGAGGAGGAATCCACAGAGGGATGAACCGACATCCCATTATCCTTTTTTGATCAAGGATCAGACATCCCTAAATAACAAACATATGCCGCCCGCCTTTGGAATGCGAGAATTTGGGGCAACACCCACGTGTCCTCTGTGTGACGGATGCACGCGCCCCAGAGAAAGCGTCAAAAATTGAAATGGTGAATTCGACGTGAAGGTATTATCTTCAATATAGAGACTAGTATCATTTGAGGCACCAATGGATTATCTTGTCCTTAGACCCAGTCATCCAGTACCAGTTCCCCCATGCAAATAGCCGGCCTAACGTGAAACTCGCCAGAAGTTGGGATAGTCCGGATGTTGTGCATTCTATTCTATGACGTTGTCAGTATGGATCCATCTTACCAGGCATGGAATATGGAATGGTTTTGGGGCACTGGTTGTTGATTTCATTTCCTAGTAGTATTAATGAGTTCATCTCCCTGTTTTTTAGAACCATGTTTTTGCATCTGGAGCCCGATCACCTACCCACCGGTGTAGGAGAAGGGGAAATATCGACATGGTTACCACGCGTGGTTCTTCCTCTTCCATGACAGCCTCGAACATCATGACTGTTGGGCTCCCACACCCCCTCTCCCTAATAGAAATTATCCAGAAAAGGGTAATTAATGATCTTGAATGTAGGTATGTGGATGAGGGGATCATCCCCACCAGGTATTTGGCCCACCTAGATCTCGAGGTGGCCACACCTCTCCGTCAACACTACCCCTGAGGGCTACGCAGTGAGCCGCTGCTCCCCACCCCAACATTCATTCATTTCTGGAGATTTTCCCCGGAATTCCCTGACACCTCCCGGCCCAATGCCGAGGAGGTTGGGGGTGTCTAGGTCGGCCTGATTGAAGTCCCACTCCAAGGGCTCCTGGCGAAGGCTCCCGCCAGGCTGATTCAGCACTGTCGCCTGGTTCCATGAGCTGAGGTGCAGGTAAGCCATGTTACTGCACCACCGGCACTAGTTCATATAACCCAGTGCAGCATCGGGCACAAATGGAAGAGGGTGCATTCCATGGGGTGTCAACGTCAGCGACTAACATGGCATGAGCCACAACAGAATCATATCCTCAACTCCTAGCTTATGTCGAGTATGGTCAGTTATGTTCCAGTCTTTTATTGAGGCCCCAACTACCCCATGGGAAGGTTGGGTTGACTCTCTCGGTCTCTGGCATAGGTGATGGCCACTGTGGACCTATTCGCGACAATGCCTTCTAGTGCGGAGGCCCACTCCGTGATGCCACTATGGAAGTTGCAGGTCCTCTCGGATTCCACCCTCAGCTTGGAGGTATGCCCCGCGCCACCTTCAACCCGAGGATGGATCTTCCCCATGACATCAACACTCGATATGGGGGTCTCTCCCACGCTAACTACATTGGGTACGAGGTCAATCCCTCTGTCGCAGACTATAGGTATAAAGACATTGCATGTCCTACCACTTTCCAACATGGAGGTCCTCCCCATGTCCTCATGGAAGTCAGAGAAGGCCCTCCTCACCCCAGCGATCGTAGAGGTGGAGGACAAATTCACTTCACCAACACCCAACATGGAGGTCCTACACATATCCCTTTCAACATTAGTCCCAGTGCTCCTCGTACCCTGGCTTTTTCGGGTGGAATCCCTCTCCTCTCTAGCACCAATACAGCCAGAGGATCTCATGTCAGAAATTAGCCATGTCCCGAGGAGCCACCCAGGTGCAGGAAGGAGGGTCACTACTGCCGCGATAGGAATTTTAAGGAAAGCCATACCAGAATTAGACCAGTCCACTTCTCAAACTCCGAGGCGGAGTATGACTTGGCTCTGAAGCCCTCTCCTCAATCCTCCGAGTCAAGGGCTTTGGAAGGAACAAGGCGCATCAGCCTCATAATCCCGGAATGTGAGATCCATATGATCCCTTTTTCCCTCCGGAGGTATATCCAGGAGGATGGGAACTTGGAATGTCCCCAGGGACTAACCACATAGTCGCCATCGACATCTCTTGGAGTACCCTCTGTCTTGGCTAGAGACTACAGAGAACTATTTTGGGGGCCAATGGTAGGAGATTCGTGTCATAGCCCACCCTCGGTAGACGGAGATGCTGTGTCAGGAGCTCTAGTTGCTAGTTCATCCTATTTCGATATAGCGTCCATGTCGCTATAGTCCTTAGAGGATAGCCCAAGGTTTGGCGGTCATTCAGCCCGCTCTCTGTATTCTCCATCATCCAACCCACCGTCCCAGTGGTCCGCCTCAGTGCCGCTATCAGTTACTCATCCACCCCTAGTTGAATAGTGGGTCAATCAAATTCTAGAACTTGAATTTGAGCTGAGGATCTTTCGGACTATCCTTGCAGTGGGCCACTTCCCCCAGAAGTTTTGGCCTATCACAGGACCAAATTTTAGCACTCCGGAATCTTTCACCCCTAAGGAGTTTGAATTTTTCCGCCAGACCCTCTGGGCGACTCACTTCGGTCTTCACCAACAGCGAGTGACTTATCCGAGGAGCCAAGTACACCTTGAAGACATCGGTGAACAATTCCTTCTGGTTGACTGGGCCACACTCCCCGTGGTCCAGCATCCTGTGTCACCTGGTCACCACAGGGCCCTCCAACAGCAATTCATTCAGAGTTTCCAAGTACTCTGCAAGGTTATTAAAGAGGCTACACCCCAAGCACACGTTCGTGACTGGGGGTAGTATGCTACACTACTCTTCAATGCTATTTTTCGACAGCATGACTCTCTAGGAGATTTTGAGGACACACCCTCGAGAAGAGTTGTGATCAACATGACCGATCTGTCGGGAGGGGAAAATGAGCTAGAACTTCTCGATGGGAACGTCCTCCCAGAGGATGTGTGCTCACTACTAGACCCATCGGGGAGGATTACTCATCAACAGAGGAACCTACTAGGTCTCCCTCCACCCACTGAGGCATTAGTACTCAGCCGAAATGTCAATAAAAGAAAATAGCATGTCAGAGTGGTCAAGCACGCCGACCTGTCCGCCTTAGTGAAAAAGACAGAAGATGAACCCAAGAAGGCCACATTGCGCTAGCAGCTTGCTGAGTAGAAGAAGTTGGTCGATGAAATTCTAGATGAATGTATTACAGAACGACGACCCGACCACGGTGATCCTAGTCTAGGGTAGCAGGGGCAAAAACAACTATTATTTTGCGAGCTACCCCCAAGAAACCATGATCGTACCGCTCCCGGTGATAGGGCGGAAGCTGCAGCTCATAGAAAGAGGGCATAGTATTTCTCACCAAACCCTCCTAAACAGTGCGAAAATACAAGGAACCCCACTCGGGCTTCCCTGGCAGCCCCAAAGGTCACTCCACTAGCCGCTCCACGAGCCGCTGAGCTTGTCTACCACATTAAAGAACCCGACACAATGCTCGTGTTTAGGGACCCCCATCAAGATAGGGACCCACGTCCAGATGATCCAATGCCATCACTTATCTCTGGAATCGAGGCTTTGGAACACTGTAGGTGGCCATCCCACCTGATGGCAAGCCATACCTGGCATGGGTGGATGATATGCCAGCACCACCAGGATTCGGAAAACCCACCTTCTCCACTTTAATTGTGACGGGGGACCCGCAGTAGCACCTGGCCCATTTCAACTCAAGGTGTGGGCCTATGATAGGGACCCCAACATAGTAGGGGGTTTCCAAGCTCCATTGTTTTTTTCAGACGCTGGAGGGGTCGACATTCGTTTGGTATAACCAACTCCCCGTCGGATCTGTGACAAGCTAGGAGGACCTTGGCAGGTAGTTCCTTTACCAGTTTAGCTTTACCACCCGGAAAACGAACATCACAGACCTCTTCAAGTGTAAACAAATGCCTAATGAGTGTGCCGCAGGCTTTATCTCCCGGTGGAAGGAGCTCACATACTCCCTCGACATGCCACTGACTCAGGAGAAATTACTGAAATGTGCATGGGGAATGTCAAGAAGGAACTAGTTCCCTCTATTATTAATCAATCCTATCCCAGATGGTATCGAGACTTCTTAGATAAGGCCTAGTGCCTCGAAGAAGCCCTGCAACAGGCTAGCCAAGCACGTCTGATGCCTCCTGTAATCCCAGCAAGGAGGGATGCCAGAGCCGAGTGTGCTGCAGTGGCCTAGATAGAGGCCCTTAGGAAGCTGGAATTGCTACTAGTGGAGCCATCTCTACAGCACCGCAGAGGTCCACCACCATGGGCACAACTTCCAGCCCCGCAGCATCCACCTCAAAATCGGTAGGCACCCACTCTTAACATGCCGCCACCGCCATGGAGTGATAATCAAGTTCTACCTCCTCACAGGCTCCTTCGTCCCCCTATCAGCATCAGGCTCCTAGAGCCCCCTTTCTGGATAAAATAAATTTGACCTAATAATTAAATGAGGCATAAGTCCCTAGATACGTCCGCAGTTCCATAGAGTAGAGAATTGTATGACTGCCTGAGTACAGAAAGCCAGAATAGGGGAATTTCACTGATCTCCCCAACTACTTCCATTATCACCAGATCCTAGGGAACACCATAAAGTGATGCTATGTGTTCAAGGACTGGCTCCAAGACCAGATTGGCAACAAAATTGTCAGGTTGGGCCCGACCCCGACACTAGTGGTGGTTGCCTTTGTGAGGTTAGATAGCAGTAGTGACAGCGAAGGCGAGTGGCAGTTGGTTTCTGACTGTGGGTCATAGAAGTATAATGACTGGATGACTCGCAAGATGTTCACCCGTGCCCATGGAATTATCCCGGTACATCTGAATCATCTGGATCCTTCAGAAGATGTGGTCACCACTTCTG
The DNA here is from genome assembly GCA_963277665.1 of Viscum album. Taxonomy (NCBI): domain Eukaryota; kingdom Viridiplantae; phylum Streptophyta; class Magnoliopsida; order Santalales; family Viscaceae; genus Viscum; species Viscum album. The sequence continues at coordinate 655,753,183 of OY728159.1, forward strand.
TGTTGTCATCTCTACCAGCCTCTTCCTAGAAGAGAAAGCATCGGTGGCGTAAGAAAAAACAACACGCCCCGCCAATGCCATCATCATTCTACAATCTCAGTGACTTTATTCCCCCAGAGATGGGGATTCCACCCTGAACCTGCCCGGTATTGGATGATTCATCAAGTTATAGTCAAGGGTACGCTTCAGTTAACACCGTTGAGTTGGTAAAACCCTATATGACTCCCGACGAGGGGGAGTGCCATGAGAACCTCCTCAATTTCCCCAGTTGAAGCCAACATCGGTGGGGCCATGACCATATTGGTCGTCAGGGCAGGTTAGTTGGCACCCCCAGCCAGGACATGCATGCTACTGAGACTAGAAGGCAAGCCAAGCACAGAACTCAGCATGTGCAGCCTCTTCATCTGGTGTCAAAAGGCCCACCTCTACCACCGTTTGTGCTACTGGATCAGGCAGAACCACATAAATCGTGCCATGACCAAATTCTCCCCGCTACAGGATGATCTCATTTGTCTGATCCTTATCCGAAAGCTACAATCTAGGCTTCGACTAGTGAACAGCGGGATATTCCAAGTACCAGTCAGCTGCTAGTCCGCCCGGCAGGGCTCGCCATTCCTTCCATCACAGAGCGGCTCCCTGCAAGCAAAAGTTCTCACTTGGCACGAAAGTAGAATGTTATCAAGCACCTCGTCAGCATCCGAGTGAGGATTTCCATTCTTGATGCCCTTCAACTATCGCTGGATATGTGTTAAGTAGTCGCTGAGGCTTTAAGGAGCCCCATCCAGTTTGAGATGGAGATAGCAGCTGCAAAATCTTTCAATTGTGAAACAATTGAGGATACCGAATTTCAGGCCATCATTTCATTTTCAGGAGAGGATTAATGCTCCCCAATACAGGGGAACATTCACCCACTATATAACATCAGCCAATTCAACGATGTGAAGGTTCGTCATTGTCTCATTGACACTGGCTCTGGGGTCAATCTTATCCTGACGCGGACACTACAGAAGCTAGGGTTATTCAAAGATGACATGAATCACTTATATTTATGAATCCAAGGATATGACAGGACTATGAAAACCCCAGTCGGCAAGATCCATATGAAGAACCAGTTCGGCGGCCTAGTGTCCTATGTTGAGTTCAGGGTTGTCTCCCAAGACACCGCGTATAATGCATTGATGGGAAAGCCATGGATCCACCAGCATGCGACGATCCCCTCATTGTATCATCAATTCCTCAAGTACTCCCATAATGGTAGAGTGGGCAAACTCCAAGGTGATGCATCTCCTTTCGCCTCTTGTGAAACCCGCTACCTGGATGTTGACTATTACAAAAGCAAGGAAAAACAAGTCCAGGAAAGTGAAGTTGAGCCCATCACCGCTACGAATAACCCTTGGTCGGGCCTGAATGATGCCAACATCTTCCCAATCCATCAGTTGGATGCCACGAACCCCGATATGGGGCAATGTTTTGTCATTTCTGTGACAAAGGGGAACCATGCTCCCAAATCTAGGCGACGTTGAAAGATCACTTTATATTCTTAAATGAACCAGGCTTTAGTGATCCTGGAGCCTCCCACTCCCATCAGGTATCGGGACGCATGACTCATGGAAACGACGGTACGTCATACTTGTCTATTTCACAGGGCTGGAATAAGTCGGCTCCAGACGATGCGCCATTAATGCTTTGATATTGTCAAGCATGGACTATTGGGCTAGAGGCCAGATGGGATTGGGTCGACAGCCTTCGTCACTATGATCTCGGCAGTGCCGGAGTTTCCCGATGCAATAAACACTGCCACACAAGCTGGTACCGGCCTCCATTTGGGGCCTAGTAACTTAGAAGAAACATTCCACATGGAGGATCCCTCCATAAGTGGAGAAGACGATATTGAGGATGCCCCTGCCTTTGAAAAAGGCGTGCCCACCATAGTGGACAAGTTGGTACAGGTGAAACTCAAAAGCGAGGCAGACCCTAGACCCACATTGATAAGTGCCGCTATGTCCCACTAGGAGCAGCAACAGTACATAAGCTTCGTTAAATATCATTGTAATTGATTCGCCATGATTTATGAAGAGATGCTTGGACTACGTCCTGATGTAGCAATCTACTGTCTCGGTATTTCAGAAAATGATCACGGATTCAGGAAACCTTTCAAAAAGATGCACCCTTCTCATGGTGCCATGGTCGAGGCCGAAGATGACAAGATCATTAGGGAAAACATCGTTAAAGAGGTCCAGTACCCCAAGTGGCTGGACAACATTGTACTAGGAAGGAAAAAGAATGGATATATCAAAGTCTGTATTGACTTCCAAGATCTCAGCCACTATTTTCCAAAGGATGATTTCCCCTTCCAGTGACAAAATTCTTGATCGATGCTACAATAGGGTTCCAAGCCCTCTCCTTCGTGGATGTGTACTCTGGATATAACCAGATCTAGATGGCCCTCGAGGATGAAGTGTCCAAGGCTTTCAAGGAAACCCAGGCTACTTTCTATTACCATGTTATGCCCTTCGGACTAAAGAATTCAGGTTCCACCTATCAGCGGGCCATGCACCGCATATTCAAGCCAATCCTCGGGACATTGGTGGAGTGATATGTGGATGATATGGTAGTCAAATCTTGCCAGAACCATGACCATCTCAAGGATCTTGAGAAAGTGTTTGGATTCCTACGTTCCCGCCACCTGAAGATGAACCCTTAGAAGTGTGCTTTTGGAGTCACCTCCCAGAAGTTTCTTGGTATTTTTGTCAGGTACTAGGGCATCAAGATCAACCTAGAAAGGATCAATCCCATCATCCAGATGCCTCCCCCGAGTAATATTCAAGAGCTTAGAGGTTTCCAAGGACACTTGACATACTTACTCTGATTCATTGTGGATCTATCCGGCAACTGTAAGCCCTTATCTTGCTCATGAAGAAGGGAACTGCTTACAAATGGGATGTAGAGTTCCTGACCGCCATTGAGGAAATCAAGTAGTATCTACTCCGGCCTCTAGTCTTAAATCAACTCGTCACCGGGAAGCCGCTGGTCCTCTATGTCACCACCCTAGAATGGTCCCTTCGTGCCCTTCTTGCCCAGAAGAATAATGATGGGACATAGAACAACCTCTACTACCTCACCTGCATGCTCCTCGATGCAGAGACCAGATAATTTGCCATCGAGAAGAGCTGCCTTGCGCTCATATTCACTATAAAGAAATTGTGGCATTACCTGAAGCACCATGAGGTACAACTGGTGTCTCGAGTAGACCCATTAAAGTACATAATAATCCATCCCATGTTGACTGGTGGACTAGCATGGTGGGAGGTAATCCTCCAGCAGTTTGACATTAGGTTCGTGTCTTAGAGGGCTACAAAGGGACATGCATTGGAAAAATTTCTAGCTTCCCATTTGAACTCTGCGGACCAGTCCCTGGATTTGGATCTTCCTGATGAGACAATACTCTTAGTCGATCAAGATATACCATGTTGGAAAATGCACATTGATGGTGCCTCCAGGAGCCCCAATGGTAGGAGGATCAATGATCCTCGACTCAACAGAGGGGTCCTGGGTATTATTTTTATTACCCTGATGCAAGACATTCTACAGTATTCGTACCTACTGTTTGGAAGCTGCACTAACAATGAGGTTGAGTATCAGGCCCTCATTACTGGTATCGAGCTATCCATTGAGATCGAAGTGCCCCATTTTTATGTGAAAGGGGACTCTGAGAAAGTTATTAAGAAGTTCATTGGAGACTGTGTTGTTTGGAAGCCATAGTTCATACCATTGATAGAATACACACTCCAGCTAAGGGCCCAATTCCCTTCTCTTCCAGAGGTTATCCATGTCCCTCAGTCATAGACTGGTCGAGCGAATGCTTCGTCTAGCTTAGCAACATCACTTACAGAGCCCAAACAGGATGATCGGATTATCCACGTGGCAAATCAGAAAGCCATAGCTCACATTACACTAGATGGTGATGACAGCCCAGATGTAAGCCATCATACCATCGGTGGCTCTACGTCAGGAACCCGTGACATCCAGATGCAGTGATCAAAATGATCACTGATTGGAGGACACAATTGGTTGAATACCTCTAACCCGGTAATCTCCCATCAGACCGGCCCAAGCGCGAGCAAATCCGACGTCACACACTACAATTTACTCTCTAGAGTAGTCCCAGCCTTGAGACAATCCTCTATAGGCACAGGTTTGATGGTGTTATCCTCCGTTTCATTCAGGGGGTCGATATTCCACAGGCCATGCAAGAGGTTCACGCAGGTTCCTGTGGTGCCCATCAGGCTGGGCCAAAATTGTCTCACCAAATTCGAAGACTTGGGTATTTTTGGCCCTCCATGATCCATGACTGCATGATGTTCACCAAGAGGTTCCATGCATGCCAATTTCATTCTAAATTTGTGTATCATCCACCAGAGCCTCTCCACACTAAAATGTACTCTTAGCCCTTTTTAGTCTGGGGATTAGATGTCGTAGGACCATACCAACCGGCAATGACTCGCCAATGAATATTCATTCTGACCGCTACGGATTTCTTTTCCAAGTGGGAAGAGGAAATTCCACTCAAGGAAGTCAAGGCCCATTCTATCATTTACTTCATGAGTTCCAATATCATCCGTCGGTTTGGAGTACCTGACACTGTCCTCACCTATAACGGAACCAACATCCGAGTAGCTGAGTTGAGAAAGTTGTACACCAAGTACAATATCATCTCTAACCATACCTCTCTCTATCATGCACAAGAAAATGGACAGATTTAGGCGTTTAGTAAAACCATCTCTAACATCCTATAGAAAATGGTTGGTCAGAACAAGAAGAGTTGGCTGAAAAAGCTCCCCAATTCCCTATGAGGTTATCGGATGATGAATCATAATTCCACCAAGGTGACCCCATATTCCCTGGTATATGTAACTGAGGCCATTTTTCCCATCGAGATTCAGTTTTCCTAATTGTGTATGGTGGCCTATGACTAGAAAGCGCCAGATAGAGCGGATGAAATCCAACTAGCTGAATTAGAAGCACTGGATGAGAATAGGCTTGGTGCCCTACATAATATAGAAAGGCATCAGAGCAGGATAGCTCGAGATTTCAATGAGAAGGTTCGCCTCCACTCTTTCATATTGGGCGACTTTGTACTGGCCCTCAGAGCGCCAATGTTCCCCAGCAGGAAACCACCCATGTTGGAGCCCAAATGGGAAGGACCTTTCACTGTTGATAAGGGTTATCCCAACAGTGTGTACTCATTGGTGACCATGGGTGATGAGAATATAAATCCTCCCACCAATGCCATGTTCCTTAAACAATACTTTTCATGTCCCGTTTTTTCGGGTCCTACATGACCTTAAACTTGATTATAGTCTCGCACGACCTTAAACTGTTGGTCCACATGACCCTAAACAGCATGCTCATCATGAATGACATTAAACTATATGTCATCCCACATGACGTTAAAATTAATGGCGTCCTGCATGAGGTTAACTTTTATGGCGTCCCACCTGATGTTAAATTGTATGCCATCCCAGATGACGTTAAAATGTATGTCGTCCAACATTACATGAAACTGTATGACATCTTGCATGACGTTAAACTATATAGAGTCCTACATGATGTTAAACTGTATGTCATCCCGCATGATGTTAAATTGTATGTCATCCCGTATGATGTTAAACTATATGTCCTCCCGCATGACGTTAAACTATATCTTCAAGAACTATGTGTGGCTTGATTCCCATCCTTATGGGATACGTAAGACTGCCAAAAAAATTATATTTTGGGTCCATCCCCTCTCAGGTCAATCCCCTCTACCCTTTATAGTGGTTCACCAATGTGTCTAAGAGAACTATGGTCTAGGACATGGAGTGTCAGATTCAGCTTGGGGAAGTTTCAATCCACTTGTCAAGCTTCATGTTCCCCTTCATTTGGGCCCCCGTTATCTTTCACACCCGATGGGACCCCCAAAGCGGCATGGATTCTAGGCATAAGGGATCTCCTACCACTATCAGACAATGACCCGGAGGGTTTTAGAGAAAAAATTGATACAATTCCCACGTTGCGAACAAGGTTAGCGGTCGATGCTCATTTGTTTGTCCCCATTTCAGGCTAACATGATAGGATGCTTTGTTGAGAACATGGTTAGAAGCAATCCTCTATCGTCATGACATCCCTTTCAGGCCTTGAATGTTAGTTATCTGATTCACATTATGTGCCACCCCATCATGTCCAGGTGGAATCTCGAAACTCTTGGCACTATCCCTCAGTGCACCTCCGCACGTCAAGGGGACAAAGCTACAATACGGCGTCCTTTGGGGCTCCTGCGATTCAAGTGCTAAGACCATAACTGGGATATTCTCTAAGGGATATGTGTGGCCTAATCCTCATCCTCATGGGATACGTGGGATCACCCGGACATTGTGTTTTTGGGTCCAGCTCAACTGGAGGCTAGCTTCTCCGGCCCCTTGTCCTCTGACCCTCACTTGCCTCATAGCCTGAGGGTCCTCTCTTGGAATTGTGCACAATAATGTTGTGGACCTCGTCCCCATTCACTATAGGTATGCTTTATCACGTCATGCACATTCCTTCATTTCCAAGCCATATGACTTTAAACTATGTTGTTTGGTCCTATCACATGACCCTAAAACCTCGATAGTATCGTCATAGCCGCATGATGAAAAACGACACTGCATTGTGATAACCTCATCGTAGCGGACATCACGTTGGGTATCAGTCATACACCATACCATTTGTCAATGCCTCTATATGGCTTGATTCTTGTGGAGATTCCAGGAATTTATATCCTATGCATGTCTCTTTACAAAAGGGAAACCATTCTCCTTAAAGGAGAAACAAGATATATTAAATACCACTTCTTTTGGTGCAAGGGCCAGACCCGCACACCCATTTTATCCTTTTCACTTGTACCTTACGATGATACCACCCAGAACTATGTATGGATTGATTCTCATCCTCATGAGATACGTCGGAACGCTTGAGCATTTACCCACAGGCCTAGCCTAACTTTTGTGTTCGGTCACTTGACCTAAACACTTCCCCAAGGAACACATGGTAATATGGACTTATGTCCTCATTCAAGTCGGGTTTCATGATCACATTACCATGTGTCCCACACATTCTTTACCAATCCCTAGTCCGAGATCTGTGACCTTAAACTAATACCCTTACTAGAACAATGTGTTGCTTGATTCCCATCCCTATGGGATACGTAGGAACGCCCAAACATCTCTTCTTGGTTCCAACCTCGAGAATCAAAAATTCCATCCTTTCCCCCACCATCGGCCCCTTGGCCTGACCCTTTGGGAAGTTGTGTATCCGTATCATTTTCCCTGAACAAGTTTGGGATGGCCCATAATGAAATTGGGAAGCAACAGTTCCCTCACCAGAGAGGTCCTGTCTAAAATTAGGGATGATCCACGATCAGATTAATGCGCCCGCCTAATGTGCTTCCCCCATGGTGGCATAATGTTACGATTGTTGGATTCTATTCGAACAAACCAACACTTCGCTTTCCACTCTTTTCATGACCCTTTATTAAGACCCTCACCCCCTTTTATGTCTAAAAGGACCCCCTAATAGTATGGATGCTCGACCTATGGTCTGCCTCCTGTCTTGGTCCAACGTTCTAGAAGTTTGATGGATGATATTTGAGTTATGTCCCATGTTGCGAACATGGTCAGTGGTTGACCCTCATTTTTTGTCCCCATTTCAGGCTAACACAATAGGGATGCTATGTTTTGAACATGATCAATAGTTTTCCTTTATTACCATGCCCCTGCCATAGTGTTCTGAATTTGGGTAATGTGACTCACATTTTTCATTCCCCTATGTTCGGGCTGATTCCAATGCCCCTGACATTGCCCCTCTCAAGCGCCAGAGCACATTGAGAAGATGATACATCAATCATTCAGAGGTCATCTTCCTTTGATCAGGACTCACTCTTCTCCTCAAAAATCCGGATTTAAATTTCAAATTCCGGATTCTTGGTTGGCGTTCCCATGATCAAACAATGTGATAGTACTAGAATCCCTTGTTTCTCACATCAGGTATGACCCACGTGAGCTTAGGAATAGATTGTTATTTATTTTGGGATTGTGATTGAGCACGTTAAACCAAAGGGAAAATAAATAAATTTTAACAAACATACAGCTCAAAAAACAAGAAGCATTAAGGCGAAATATGTTTATGGGTTCAGCCAAAATAGGGACCTTAGGGGTCAACTTCTTGTATGGATCTTCCAAGGCCGCTAACTTTTGGCTGGTGGCCTCCAAGACTGCCTCCTACCCCCTGCGGACTCTCTCTTCATCAGTGGCTACAGAGAGTAGTTCACTAACTCTTGCATATGCCTGCACCTGTTCAGTTTGGAGCTCAGTCATCTTGGGACTCGCTTCCACAAGTTGTTCTTGGGCATCTACCAGCTAGGCCCTCAACTGCTCCACAAGCTCAGAACAGTTTGCGATGAATATATCCTTTTCTTTCGCCTATTATTCAAGGAGTTGAATCTCCTGCTCCACCCTCAAAAATGCTTGGGTACTCCCCGACTCCTCCCGACACTGGGTGACGTTGGAGCACCAGCTACTCTCGCGCACCTTCTCAACCATGTAATCATGGACCGTTGTGTGGAGGTGTTGAGCATCTGCCCCTCCATCACATAGGAAGTGTAGCCCAGTGTGGATTGATCACATCCACTTCAGCCATTTCACCTACGGAAGACTGGGGAAACACCGGATGCACTTCCACCCCATGCGTCGTGTCATCCGGCTCTCCTCAACCGCTTCAGAGTCTTAATCATCAATTTCCTCAGGGTCAACGGGCAGATAGAAAGGAAAAAAATCCATAAGGCTAGCCGCATGGCCCTCCTCGGAGATTCCTCCCATGGAAATAGGATCCTCATCATCTATGTGACCTTCCTCTCTCACCACAACCCCGGTGGCGCCTTTGTCAACTATCAGACCTGCCCCGACAGTAGTTCCACTGGTGTCCGCCGCTCCCTGCTCACCAATTTCTAGGGACGACTTGGTTTGGGAGGCATGTTCTAGATGGGGATGTACATTTTCCATCGCATCACTCGCAGATGGTCTGGGTTCAACAGCCTGACGAGTCTCCAATTCCATGATCACTATATCGACAAGGAGCACCCTAATCAGTTGAGTCCTCCGACAGTAAGTACCAGTATCATAGCAAGGATCTTACAGGAACCCAAGGTGCCAGCCTCCAGTGATCTGGCCACTACAGGAGCTATCATAGCAGGGGATCCCCCAATGCTCTTCAGTTTGATAATGAGAATCGGTGCCCCTCCTTGTTCCATTGGTGCTTCCCCACCTCCTTCGACTGGTGGCTCTTGATCAGCACCATTGTTCTCATGAGTAAGATAAGCAGGGTGGATTTGGGATTTTAGAAGAGATCGGATAAATAAGGGGGATAAATAAGGGTTGAATCATACCTCGAGAAGCTTAGTCACATCAATATCGGAGCCAACAATCTCGCCGCTCTCCCACAAACTCCCTTGTTGGGACACCCCTTGATACCCTTCAGCTTCAGGCTCCTCTTCTCCTTCACCATCTCCTCCACTCTCTCCTTCACCCTATCCTTCAGCTTCTCCTTAACCTTCTCCTTCTACCTCCCCCTTATGTCTCATATCCCTCAGACTCATCATTGCTGTCATCACCCCCCAGCGACATTGTTTTCAGATCATGCTCCTAGCCGAGCAACACATTCACCAAGAAAGGTAGCTCCACACGCCGAACCTGTTGACGTGCGTACATGTCCATGGTTGTCAGATACACATTTCGTCGATTGAAGTCCACTATATCGACAACCTGAATGATCCCGAATTATAGAAATTGGATCCCATATCGCACTATCTTCTGCCGGAGGGCTACAATGTGCACCGACTACCGTAGGGTTAGCCAGGCTGACCATAGCGTAGGGAAAATGAAATCTTGGGAAGGTTGAAGCAGATATATTATTTTCTTCTCAGGAAGATCTCTGGCCACTTCGTGTGACCCACCTCCTCTAGGAGATGATGGAGTGGCCATGCCATGTGACGTCCCAACTACAGAGGTCCTGACCTTTGTGTGCTCAGTTGCTCGACACGCTTCTGATCTTCCCCCTCTAGTGTCGCTCTGCCTGCTCTCTCGTTGCCCAAGTTTCACACTAGAAACCTTGAATTGCCTTACTCACTTCTGCAAAATCCCATTAGGGAATTCTATGGACCAATGTTCGGCATACTCGGTCGAGAGACCAGAATCGACTCCGGTGGGAGGAAATGTGATGAAGTCGCTAGATCCACAGGTCTTGAACATCAGCCACATCTAACAAAGAACACATGGATGCGTTTCCTCTCGGATGTCTGTGTATAATTTTTTTTTTTCAATCACTGGAGGCACCCTAACTACCCAAAAACCTAGGCAACACATAAGGCTTGTAGAAGATCTTCCCATCAATCTGGTCCACAAGCACCCTGCCTATGATGCTATGGAAGTACTAAATTTGGTCCAGTGAGACTTGCCCATTGTATATCATTTCACCAGTTTGGGTGAGGAATGGGATGAATGCGAAGTTTGAATGGTTTCCAATTCTAATCCTTACTCCCTCCTCATTGAGCATCAACGGCATGACCCTGACAATGTTCAGTAGAGAGGGTCACAAGCCATTCCAGGAGGACAAATGGTATTTAGGAAGGTGTATCTGCCACAATGAGCCGAAACCCAGCCATAGAAAATCAGTAAGGGGCCACATACTCTCCTAGGTGACCCCCATCTCAAGATGTGTCCCAAAAAGGCGTATAGTCGAGCTAGCATGGGGACCCCCATATTGAACCTCTTGTTGGCAGCCACAATGCCATCCATCACTGGGGTCACTAGACGGACTCCCATCCTTGCATCCCTCACCGGAAAGAGCCACCCGCTTTGGAATATAGCAAGAAATCTGGCGTACCGAACATTCAGCTCCTGACTCTTGTTTATGCTGTAGCCCCATGACTGGTAGTGCGCTGCCTCCAGGACCCTCCAGTATGATCCGCTCTTGCTCCTCTGTACCACGGTTGGACACAATCTCCCCAAACCTAGCATCTTGACTTCCAGATCCCTCTCTAGGAAGAGGTTAAACTAGTCCTTGTATGTGATGCCCTTTAGGAAGTCCTTGACCCCCGGCTTCTCCTTGGCTAGCTCCACCAGGTTCCATATCAGTATGGGGGTTAATGATCTATCTCCACATGTGTTCATCGGCGGAATAAATTCTTCGTATTGGTGGCCCTCCAAAAAGATACCCCTGATGCAGTGAATGTCTCAGAGACTGATTCCAACTTCCCCATGATGGAGATGGAATGTGTTGGTATCAGGGGACCACCAGTTGAAGAACTCTGGCCCAAGCTTGTGCTGGTGGTAGAAGTGAAATTACAATGTCCACACCACCTCGTATAATCAAAGATGACACAACTCATCCCCAAATTGGTCACATGTATGGCGAACCATGTACACCCAGGCCTATTCGCTGGTGAAGTTGCCTCCAGACCGCAGGTCCCTATCCTTCAGCCATCCTGTAGTCTCATCAGTGATGCTCTGAAAAAAGTTGCTTGCATAGAGGGCCAGAGAGCTCTCCACTATAGGGTCACCCCCATCAATGGTCCTAGTCTTGGGATTCAGGATGTAAACGTCCATGTGCCTGTTTTCTCTAGTAGGATGACTATTTTTGGTGATGTTGTATTGAGGGAGATCATCCTCACGAGTCACCCATGACCTCGGTGTATCCTCCTAAAAATCCAGAAAAGGAACCTCCTCCAAAATACCAATGTCCCATAGGGGAAGATTGTTGGACAAGGCATACTCATTTTGGATAGGGGTTAGTATATTGAAGAGGGTATAGTTATTAGAGACAATCCTTTTAGAACCATAAACCTCTTGGTTGGCGACCATTTCTACCCTACGAATAGTGGCTTCTCCCTCGTCAAACTGGTTTGCAGCCATCTTCTTTCGAACAAGTGTTTTAGTAGATGGCGCAAAATCTGGGAGGATGGCATGAAATATCAGTGGGCGTCGCGAAAAATCAGACTGCAGCACAGAAAAAACTAGGTTTTCAGGTAAAACGACGCATGATCTCAGTGGGATTATGTGCGGCCAGAGTGGTTTTGCGCGGAATACAAAAGAACATTTTGTTCACGAGAGTTCAAAACATGTCGTGCGATAAGAGTCGTACGGAGCATGGGACCCACAACTACTTTTATTAGCTAAGCCTGGGTTCCGCACTCGTGCGAAAAGCGATTTCCGCAACTTTCTGAGTTTTATGCACTGATTCCATTTTTTGCGTGCATGGATCCAACAGAGCCCTGCATTTCCGAATTTCCCTCTAAATCCAACCGTTGCAACCCCTTGCCAGTCTAATACTGAGGGGGGCATTTTTCGATGCTGAAAATCACTCAAAGGCTAAAGATGGTTTCCAAACAACAAAGCATAGTCATATTTGGATATGAGGACCCCGTATGGTGGGCAAGAGGGGCTGCATGAAAAAAATCATTGGTGCACAAAAAAATAATTCCCCGATCAGAATGTTCCGGGATTCGCGAAACTACTTTGGCGTGGGCGTGAAATATTTCTCGCCCAGACCCGCGCAGTTGGCATTTTGCGCTGCCACCTACGTCGCACAATTTTTTATGCGCCGACCTAGTTTTTGCGCCCTCAGACGCCTATAAATAGAAGGTGACCCCCTTCAACGTATGGGATAAAGAATCTAAATCGGCTCTTGTCCGTGAGATTCATCTTTCGTGCCTGAAAAGATGGCCTTTAGTTACGGTTCTTTTCATGAAAAGTCGCCCCGAGGTCCGCCGTTGTGTGAGATCCCAATGGTTTTGACTGAATTTCGATCCCTTCATGGTCCACCCCTGGAACGCAATCCTTTTCACTTGCGCGCAGGCTGGATAATTGCATGAAATTCCATTCCTTTGCATGCACCCCATCCAATCGCGCGCAATTCCCTTCATTTTCGCACACCCCAGTCATTATGTGAACCCTCTCCCAATTGCGTGCAATTCGTACTCCTCGCGCAGAGTCATTTCTAGTTGCGTGCAAAACCGTGCTCCCATTACGTGAAATCCTCATTGATTTCGCGCCAAACCAGTGTTTTTGTGTGCAGGAATACTAATTTCGTGCACAAGCCTTAAAGGTTTCACACAATTCCTTGGGGCCCCTCACCTCGGTGATCCCTGGGCATCCCCTGGTGCCAGTTCCCAATGCTCTTCTTATGGGTACCATTAGCGGGTTCCATTCATGCCCCAGACATCCACATCATGCACCGTTTTCTCATGCGACCTTATAGGATCGTACGAAGTAACATCATAGTCCCCTAGAAGACACTTCCCATTACGTTGCTTTGCCTCATGATTCTTCACATAGGCACAGTAACTACTATTGCTTCTTCGCATAGTTATGCAAACGTGGACCCCTCGATGGTCTGTTCCATGACACCCCCTTTCCACGGTGTTTCCGATGCCTTCCCACACACAAGGATCAGAGGGTACAAGTTATGTTTGTCCTAGGGGTTCAGAGAAAACCCACTTCGTCAGAACTACAGGATGTTAAACTGCCAAACACCATCTTTCTTATCACATGACATTAAACTGTGACCTGTCCCCGTGCCTAGCACATAGGGTCCACGCGCCTTGAAAATTCTCCACGCCAACTTATCTCCATGGGTATGGGATCACCCTTCACATGGGATGATATCATTATTATTTGAGTGGTGTTTGTCTGCGGAATAGGAAATCCACCTTGGTGTTAGGCCATGAATTTTATTTTTGGAGCTAGTATCTGTGCTCCTCCTTTCAGCTTTAATCCCTAGGGCCAGTGAAGGGCGTGGTGGGAAATAGGGATTCTACTTTCTTTGTTCCCAAGTCCCTCTCCCACCGCGCTTTATCACCTCGGGCCTCCATCATGGAGTAAGCCTCGACTTCTCGGGTTGCTAACCATGCATATGCCCTTGTTTCCTTTTTGGGCCACCTCAGAGTGTAATCCCCATTCCATCCCCCACAGACGCACCTTAAACGACGTGATCACCAGGCCTGTGCTATCTCTTATTTCTCACACTGAGCATGACTCAAGTGATCTTAGAGCTAGCACCGACCATGACCAACACTTTAGGATGCCTCAGAGTGTAAGCCCCAAAAAACCCATCCCAAACTATGGGGATGTTGATCAATGTCAAGGCATGGTACATAGAAAGCCTCCACAAGGTTCAATCCCACCACCCGGTCGTTCCGACCACCCATATGTCTGTTCACAAACACCATGTGATGCCTCAGAGTGTAAGACCCAAACAACCCATCCCGACCTATGGGGACTTTGATCCATGTCAAGGCATGGTACGTAGGAAGCCTTCACGAGGTTCACGCCCACCACCCGGTCATTCTGACCACTCTCACATCGGCTCAACAGCACCTTGGGCCGCCTCAGAGTGTAAGCCCCAACCCATCCCAAACTACGAGGACTTTGACCCATGTTATGAAATGGTACATAGGAAGACTCCACGAGGTTTAATCCCATCACTCATGTCTCATCCTGACCTCTCCATCGATCTTATGTGTCTCGGGAAGCTCATTCCCAATCCTGGAGGTTCCACTTCCTCTAGGTCCCATCCATGTGTCCATTCTCACAGGTCTCCTTCTCAGGTGTCCCATCATCCCATCAATCTATGCGGACTTTGATTCCCCCCCACGGGGATACGTAAGAAGTCTCTTCAAGGCTCAAGCCCAATGTCATCGTCCATCATGATTCTTACCTGGGCCACCATATCCCGGTGAGATCATGAAACCTCATTCCATGTTCCGTTTGAAGGAATTTGGGAAGCCACCCACGTGTTGACCCCAATATCAGTGTTCGCTCAAGGGAGTTCCTCAATCAGATCCACTCTAATCAGTGTTTAGATTAGTCTGATCCCTCTCTACTGGATGTTATACTCGCAGCATACCCTGTGTTAAACATGGGAAGATGAGGGAAATCACCAATATATGCCCCTGGAATACAATTCCCCGCTTTCTATGTGGGATGCCTCTGGCTTCCGCGCCCTCGAGAAGCCTTATAATAAGGGACAGAAGATAGGCATGCAAATCTCCCAGCTTCAAGACATGCATGTGGTTCCCAACGTGACTACTCCCCTAACCGAAGGTTGCGGCCCTGACCAGACCCCTTGGAACGTCCTGACAGAAGTAGTGTAATTAACTAGTGTCCATGAATATATGGCACCTGGAAGAGTTTCACTAAAAATGTCTTAAATCTATGAGGGAGACCCAGACTAGGTGATAAGCTTTGAGGAGAAATTCGTGGAGGGAAGAACCAACATCCCATCATCCCGTTTTGATCAAGGAGCAGACGTCCCTAAATAAGGAGCAGATGTCTCCCATCATTGGAAAGCGGGAATGTAGGGCAACAACAGCATGTCCTCTGCGTGACGGCTTCGCGCGCCCCGACGAAAGTGTCGGAAACAAAAACGTTCTGATTATTGTGAATACTAATAAGTAAAATCATCTTCAAAATTATAACAATGAAATAATTATCATATTTACACATCAATCATACTTTCATAAAAAAATCATTATTTATTTTTTATGAAAATAAGTATGTTCTAATAATGCAGATGGTAGGTTATATGTACATATGAGTAACATTTCCATTATTCAATGGTCTTTGTGGAAATGCGATAAGTGATATTTTTACATTTTAGAATGATAATAATATAATATTATTTCATTTTATTTAATTATATAAAAGTCATACATGTGGTATAGAGATGAATGGAGAGTCACATCCTTTTGTGAAATTGGTAGTCCACTAATTCACGAATAATGCGATTATCTTTCCATGAGTAAAAAGGTTAAAAATAAAATGATGTATTAAATTTTTAGAATTATAAATAAGTAATTAATATCATTATTATTTAATTTATATTATTTATATTCATTAACTTTATCCATATCACCTTCCATGTAATGCATTAAGGAAAGAGTAATCCCATTACTTTGAAAGGAGTTAGTCTGCCGTACGCATAGATGACATCATGATATACCCAAAGGATTGAAAATTAAAAGGGTATATATGAGATAATTAATATATTGGTATAATATTGTTAAAAATAACATATATATATATAATTTATATCCAACATCATATCCGACATTGAGAGGTAGTAATGGAAAATCTAATGACATTGGTTTGTAAGGCTATAGTACACCGTACACACGAACAATGATTTTGTAACCCATTTGATGGAAGTATAGGTGGTTATAAGTAATGAAATTAACATAAAGGTAGATAATTATATGGAACATTGTGAGGTAATTATACCATCTTGTTGTAATAATAATTGAAATATGTGGAGGAAGAAATAAAATAAAAAGGCTCATTGAAGAACGTCGCCACTTCTTCAGGTATCCTCCTTAGGTTTACACCAAATGTCTTCTGAGGTTTGATTTATGTCAACAATAAGACATCTAGAATGAGTAAAAAAGTTGGTAATTGCATTGGGTAGGTTTTGAAAAAACTAAAAGGGTTTGAAGGTGTGAAAAAGATAGGATATATGGTGGACTTTTGTAGGTGAGGAGAGTGGCACACCTGTATTTTTTTACAATATTCAACCATATGCACGTTTAGATCATTCCAAAATTTTTAAAAATGGGTAACTATCAATACTAGGAGATATAATGTTTAAATATATCCATCTAATGATTTTTTTAAAATAAATTGGGTAATTTTTTCCAGTATATTCATTGTTTAATTCAATTGTAAATCCATTTTTAACATAAATATGATAATTAATATGTATGTTTTTTACTATTGATTTTGGTCAAAACATTAGCTGGTCATATTAATCAATATTAATTAATCAAATTTAAAATATGAAACCCATTTTTATAAATTCAATATATAGAATTGGAAAATATTAATTTAAAATTAAACCTGTAGACGTGATGGGAATGTGAGTTTTCAAATAGAAAATGTTCAAAAGTTTATATCATTTTTACATCAGAATTAAATATGAAAATTAATCCAATTAACTCAATTGGATTATTTTATATAAAATTTTACTTATTTTACATTAAAACCAATTCAAAATATAAATTATCATCATAAATTATTTAAAATACATTTAAAGGGTCAATTTTATTGTTGTATATTTTCGTATTCCTCAAAAATGACATATTTCTAAAATATCAAAATAAATCACCATAGGAAAATTTTGATATGATTATTTCAAAAATAAATATGTTTTATAATAAAATTTCAAATAGTGATAAAAATTATATTTCAATTATGTGCACAAAGCAGGATTAATAAGTCTTTTAGACAAATAATGTTTTTCTGAAAACAATTATTGTTCATTTAAATGATTCATATTATATTTCTAACCAATTTATAACTATAATTTTCATATTTTGGTATGTACTAATCATTAACTAGAATTTAATGGCTATATTATAATGTTTTAGTATATATTTGTTCATTTTGACTCAAGATTTCATGTTCTATAATCAATCGAAGATATTAATTTTTATCAAAAATAAATATTTCATAAAGTATTGATTGTATTATTTTATTGTAATACTGGTGTTAGAAGTTATAAAAATTGTTAAAAATAGTATATTTATTTTAAAATATTGGGTTGTTTCATATACAAGGTGTAAAATTATTATAATATGGCTTAACTCAAAGGAAATGCATGATCTATAATGATTAAAGAAATAAAATTTCTTGATGAATTATAAATAATGGATTTATCGGGGAATCTTTAATGAATAATGGACTCAATCATTCATAAAATGACTGAATCCTACATATTTGAACAATAATTAAGGGAAATTTTAGATTAACACATGTATTGAGACTCTAATGAAATGGGTTACAAGAAATAAAATAAAAAATAATCTCTTAATTCCTCTTAGGTAGGGGATAAAAATTTAAATAGTCAATTCCTAGCATGGAAATTCATATACAATTTTCTAAAACAAGTCCAAGTCCATGAAAAAATACAACTCACCACAATAATCATTTAAATCCAATGATATCATAACTAATAAATTCAACAAAATGTAAATGATTCTTTATATGGAAGGATGAATTTTAAGCTCAAAAATATTCAGTTTTTTATTCATTTATAACAAAGAATCAAAAAATTTAAATCATAAACAAGGAATTAAATTCATAAAACTAGTAGAGACCACGAACATTCAAATGTTACTATCCCTTAATGACACAAAATAATAATAAAAAACTATATTAAATACATGATGATATAGATAAATACAATATGGTTAATGTTCTCCATATGGTTATTGTGTTTATCTGTTTTCTACTATCTATACTACTCCATAAAAACATATAATTAAAAACAACCACAACATGATAATTTACTCAAAGTAAAAAAATGAAAATGATTCAGATGGTGAGAAAATTTTATTGGGTGATTGCACCATGTGGGTGAATTTTTTTACTACATACATATATTTATATAAATTATTGAGCACCCCCAGTAGGAAGGGGGATTAGTTTCCTTAATAAGTTTTACCACATATTATTTTTTCCAATGTCCAAGAGTGTGAACTATTTTTGGAGTAATCCATGGATAATGTCCTTCAACATAAACCCAAAATGAATATGAAATTATATAATGTATTGGAATCACATAGAGGTGGTATCCCTTCAATTGTATCCTTATCCAGTAGATATTATTTATCTTATTGAGGAGGTATTTGTTTCTATGTAGTTATATAAATACGTAATTAGTCTTTATCCAACTATTCTATGATAAATTATTTATCAACCATGGAATGATTTTATGGTGTTTTTAAAATATTACTAAAAGTGGTGTCATTGAATTATTTTATAAGAATAATATCAATAAAATATTTATTCAAATTTAATTCTTCCCCCTTAAAATGGATAGCTTCTATTGTTTGTCCTCTTACAACCACTAACAACTCATTTTCAATTTTTTCATTATATTCTCTCTTATTTTTTCATATTATTTTTCTTCTTCATTGAATATGATTGTTAATGGCTCAATAACAACTAAAATATTATCATGTGAAGAGTTATATGGAAATTTAAATCGTGAAATATGAATATAATTTGATTTCTAATAAATTTTATCTGCCATAGTAAATTTTTATAGGACCACTTTATATTAATGGAATTCCTCCCAAAAGAATTCATAGGGGTTTTGTAGAAAAATGTTTTCAAATTATACTTTCAAATCCTTAAAGACTTGATGAGAAAACAATATATTCTATTTTTTCTCCATTAATTCTTGTTTTTGTGAACTTTTCTGGTTTTATAGTTAGAGATTTAGGAATATCATAACTATCATATCCTTCAATTCCCCCATATTATGTTGTTTATATTTTAGTTATTATCCCAAAAACAATGGACATGTTAAGAACGTTTTAACATCCTCTTGTGTTGGTTATTTTGTTCCATGATGGTATGTGGTCGTATGAAGTCGATGTTTAATCATCTCATTATGATAGAAATAATTATAAACAGATCTAGTAGTGTACACAAATGGTTTCCCATTTCTCTATCATTTCAATAATCCTATAGAAACCAATGGGAAGATGGAGTGGTTAGTAATAAATTATTTGGTATAGAATTAATCTCATACCACCGTTGTGAGCATATACACTACCTTAGACATTGAATATAAGTTATCATCCATTATATATGAATGTTCAGTGAACAAAATTTATCACCATTTTTAGTGGTAAGAAATAATTAAATAAGATATAGTATACAATGTAAAGTAAGAAAAACAACATTCATATGTGAAAAAGTAGTGTGTATAATAATCAAATCCCTATAAATAGTTCCAAATGGTGAAAAGTTATAAACATTGGGTTATATAAAATGTTTTTTTATTCCTAATGGATATCGTAGTGAATGACATGAGATTTATTTTTTGAATACATACAAAATTCTCAATATTATTATGTTGTTAACACATATTCATAATTTTGGATTCTAATTTAATGAAAGAATTAACAAACATTAATATGAATAGAAGAAAAAAATGATAAGAAATTGGATAAGAAAAAAGAACAAAAAAGTTGGTATAAAAGAATCACATGTTGGGAAGAAAAATAGAAATACTCTCACTATCTCCCATAAATTTTATAACATTAACAAAATATACACACCCAACTATAAAAGCACACATCCATTCACCACTTGTGTGTGAATCTGTAATAAATCAAAACCTTATAATAACATCAAACACTCAATTATTACATGTGTAAATTCATGATTTAATTATCAAGTGTGTGTATCCCCACTCACATCCCTAGTGTGTTACCATTCCAATTCAAAACTGTTATTATCACCATCATTGTGATAGAGGTAAGGCAAGAATGATTTGTGAAAATGTGGAAGATAATAGAATAAAAATGTTGGATAATAGATAATTTCACCCACCCAACTCCTAAACTCCTATGTAATCTTGATATAAAAAAAAGAAAATAAAAGATTATATAGAATTTTGAGAAATAATGTCATCCTCCCTGGGGAAAACATTGTTATCTCTTTATCGATATTGCAGGAATGAGATCAAAACAACTTGGAATGAATAAAAACATATAAGTGAAAACAAAAATAAAAAATAATAGGGAGCCATATAAAATAAATAGAAATTAAAGAAAGAAAAGAAACCAAAACAAATGAAACATAATACATGTACCACCCCATTACCTTTCCATCAGGTATGTTTTTAACTTTGTTTTCTATTTCCTTTTCCAATGACTTTATAATTACAAAAATGAATTTTAATGATACATATAATGGTGATGTCGAATATTTTTTGTAATTTGCATCTTAAACCAATAGTTTATAATATTTTTTCGAAATTAAAGTCTGTGGAATAAAAGTACACACTTTGTAATCTTCATTTGGAAGAAAATGTAAAAAGGGTACCCCAGATGAGGGGTTTACACACCATGTAATATTTTCACACTGTAAAATGGGAAAAATTAGGTTTTTAATATAAATGCGAATCATTTTTTAGAATATGTGGGAATTTATAAATACATGACGTGTAATTTGATTACATGCTATGTAAATCTCATGAGTGGTGGTTTTTAAAAGGAATATCATATAAATTATTATTTCATTCAAAACGAATGTCAATCTCTCTCGACCTTAAGCATACTGAAACTATTTTTTGGTGACTTTTTCAATTGTGGATAACCTCAATATATGATTAATAACATTTGGAATTATATTCATTATCTCTAGGTTTTTAATCCTTTAAGGTTTTCATTGGATTTGGTTGTGACTATATTTTTGCTACAGATGTGATTAAATATTTTTTATTTCCCCATTTTAGTTTCACTGAATTCCTTTTCATCTGAAAGAAATTGTATTTGATTTTTATCACCATTGTTGAAAGCAGCTAGGTGTCTACCATATAGAGGTAGTGGTTTCACTAAAACTGGTTAATTTGATTAATTTCATATAATTTTTGATGAAATAATTTTTATTTTTTCATTGATTATAATTTATAAGTGGTTTTAAATGATTTTTTGGAAATCAAAATGTTTTCTGAAATGGGATTTTATTTGAAAATAAACATTCTTGACTTAGGAAAGGGTTTTATAAATTTTATGTAGACTGTATTGGGATTGAAATCATATAATGAAATTTTTAGCATAGTTTGGAAATGAATTTTAAAAATTTAACATTGGAAACCTTGGGTGCGTTTAAAAAGATAACTGAATAGACATAGTGTGTGTACCACCACCATAAGGTAGCCTTCTATGAAATCGACTGGTAGGACATAATAACTGTTTGATCCAACGTCTTCTAGTTTATACATGTGATTATCTAATAAGTAGTGTCTCATATTCCAATTCCCAATATGTGAGGTAATTTTTCATTATTGTTTATTTATCACATGTTTTTTATCATGTATTATTCTTAACATATTTTTATATGAGGTTGTATCACATAGCTTGAAATGATATGTTATTTCATGTATATATATAGCTCTTGATACATGGTTATGATTTATTATTTTCCCACTAATACTTTTTATATTTCTAGTTTGACAATATGAAATCATTTTATGAAAATTAAAGGGGAAAATAATTCCATATAGATTTACATTATGATAATTCTCAGTAAAAATATTTTGTCATATAAGGTAGAATTGTTTCATTCTTGATATTATACCTTTATAGAAACAATGGTGGTATCCTACTAGAAATTACCTCACCAACTAATTTTGTATTAGGGAATTTGTAGATGTTTAATTGTAGGATTAAGGTAAAGGGAAGGTTATATTGAATCTTTCAAGCTTCTATTAATGCTATTTCTTTCAGATTGGGTTGGTATAAAGGTGACTTTTGGTCATGTGGTAAATTCAATTACTGTATGGTCTACACTTTATTGGATTGTATTATACTTATTTGCGGTATCTCATCTCTTTCCTCTACACACTAGTGTTTTATGATTTATTTTGATTAAATTCAAAAGTATTTTCTATAATCTTGTTTTCCTATATTACATGATGGGCCTATTCTTAGGGAATATCTAGTAGACACAGTTTAGTTTGTCAAAATTTTGGATTAAAGGGATCTTGAGTCTGAAGTGTGTTTGCACTGCCAGATTTTGGTTCTGTGTATTGGGTAGATATAAGTTTGGACCATCAGAGTTGTCATAGAAAATGCAGGAAAAGGGCATGTCTAGATCACTTCCTTGACTGAAACTATGTTACCATGGGCATCAATGGACAATTACTAAGTTTGATACATAAATTTTGGCATCATTTGAATGAAATATATATGATATTTAGTTAAATTAACCATTTTCCTTTTTTATGTATGGTTTTTTGTAGGTGGTTTCAGGGTATATTTAAACTCTTATTTATTTAATGATTTGTAATAAATACCTGATGTTGGTCCTATTATTTTGGAATTTTCTCAAGAGTAATTGTTTTTTGTCTTTTTTTGGACAATGCCTCCGTGAAGAGATTTTCTAAATTGGAGAGAGTGAGATAAAATAAAATTTCCACATAAGAATCCTTAAGTGAACTGTTCTTTGTTAGAAGTTATCACGCACACTATTTTGACTCTGGCGCAAGTGGGTAAAAGGAACCCTATAATCATGGTGGATCGTGGATATGAATTTACTAAGAACCATCAGCCCCTCTTTCATGGTGAAAAATGACCACATGAATCTGAGGAGTGGCTTGAGTGGATTAAGATAATCTTCAACATATTGAATACTCTATAAGAATATATGGTTATTTATTCCATATATATGCTCAAGGGACCATAAAAGAAGACCGTGTGAATATTGTGAAAGATTATTTGCATGAGGCTCTGAGCTAGGATTCCCTCAAGAAAATATTTGACTATGTTTTTTACCCAGATTAATTTCTTGTGGAAAAGACCCTAGAATTTCTGACATTAGAGTAGTGGGAATATACCATTTTGGAGTATTCTACCCATTTTACTGAGTTGGGGAATTTGGAACTAGATCTTCTCACAAATGTGTACATAAAGGATAAGAGGACTAAGTAATATTTGGGGCCTAATATTTTGTTTATGTTGATATTATTGTGCATTCCGACCGTGGTGGAGGTAGTTGAAAAGGTAAATATGGATGATGCCATCATAACAGGAATACAAGTTTCAGTTGAGCATCAGCTATTTCAGTGGTTACACATGGTGAATCATATGGAATGAAAAGTAAACATAAGGGTGGTAAATTTTCATCAAGACCACTTTCAGGGGCTATGATTGGGAGTCTGTAGGTTGTCTTCTACTAGTATGGAATGGAAGGTCATACCAAGCCAAACAATGTGGAGGTTCCCATGAAATGTCATTTTATGGATGATCTCATAATCTAAAATGTTTTTAAAAGATATCCAAAGGATATAGGGTAATATCCACATTCCCCAAGTATTTTCATGTTCATTTAGATTCTTCCAAGGGAGGTGGGACTAATCCTCAAGCCAAGGGAGATGTTCATGTGGCTAATACCATATAACTTTTTTCAGTGGAGTATCCACTTATGGAATGTGAGGTAGGTATATCAACTGTTAGAGGTTTGATGTTTATTACATCTTCTATGCTGATATATTTGTTTTATACAAGTGATATTCATTATATAACATCAACAATGTTCATTGACATGTTGGGATTGTGTTCGGATCTTATTTCACTGTTTTGGTTCGTTCAAGCCCTTTGCGAAAGTATTTCAAACAAGGATTCAGATGCACCACATTTTGGGTGATGAAAAGTAATGTTTTGGTGTATTGGGAATTTTCAATGATTTATATTTACATAATTGACATGAATATCATCACGGATTGGATGATTAGTGTTAAGGATAATTTAGGTTGTTATCACAGTCATTATTTTTTCTCAGATGATCATGGAAAAACAAGTGTTTTCTAGGGTGAGTGGGACTCTAGATCGGGGAGGGAAGGGATTTTTGTTCATTATGATTGGGTAATTTCATTCCATATTTCAATGATGTTTCATGATTATGTTTACCCTTGTTTGGGTGGTCAAAATTTTATAGTGTTTCATGCATACAACAGGGTCTTTCGGGTTGATTTTTTTTAGATTACTAATTATATGTGGGGCTGTGTTTACTATATACATTATCCTGGGTATGATTCCCATTTATATGTCCTCTTACCATATGAAATTTATTGAGTTTTTTTAACTTCATTTTCATATTGAGGACCTGTAGGTTAAAGCATTTATTTATCATAATATGTCACCATGGAATTCACCTAAACTATTTTCTGAGAAGGTAGATGTGAACCTCCAAGTTTATATTTAATTTCAAAATTAAATTGGATGATTGTTAAAAAAATATAGTTTTCCATGGATTGATAATATCATTGATCGCCATAGAGGGGTTCCTTAGGTTTTTATTATTAGAATGTGGTTAGGGTATCACCAGTTGAGAGTTCGAGGTAAAGATATTGGAAGACAAGATTTATGAGTTTATAAGAGAATTTCAAGTTTCTTGTTATATCATTCGATCTCAATAATTATTTTATAGTGTATATGGCTTTGATGGACTGAATTATATTCATATATTCTTGGAAACGTTTTCTTGTTATGTTCATGGATGATATTTTTGTGTACTCTATGTCATAGGAGGACGATATGAACCATTTGGATATCGTTCTTCTAAATTATTGGTAACATTATTTTAATGGAAGGCTTTCAAAATGAGAGTTTTGTATATGGGAAGTTATGTTTCTTTGTAATTTGATATTTTTAAGAGTTATTTTAGTAGATCTTGAAAAGTAATAGGCAGTTTTGTCTTGGGAGCAGCCCATAAATATTTCTGAGATCTGGAGCATCATATATTTTGATGGTTACTATAGAAAGGTTGGTTAGGATTTCCATGAGATCACATCTTCAATTAATTCTTTATCCCATAAGGGTGTAATGCTTTAATGTAATGAAAAGTGTTAAAGATCTATTGAGGAGCCGAAGGTGAGGTTGACTTCAACACCAGTTTTGAATATTTCGGATCCATGATCACATTATGAATATTTTAACAACACTTCTAGTATGAGTTTGGGATTTGTATTGATTCATGGGTAATATGTTGTGGAATATGCCCCTCTCTAGTTATACCCTATTTAGTATAACTACCCTACCCATGATCTAGATTAGTTAGTGGTTATTCATGAACTCAAAATGCGGTATAACTGCCTCATTATGGAGTGGTTTATAGTATGTTCTGATCATAATATCCTAAAATAGAATTTTACATAGAGGGATATAAATTTATGTCAAAGAAAAAAGGTATAATATCTTTATACTTTGTATTTTAATATTTCGTAAACCCTTCAGAAATCGAATGTGGTTGTCAATTCATTTAATAAAAAAGTACTAATAGAATCTCTGAATGAATTGGTTGAGTAATGATATCTGATGAGATTTATTTTCTAAGATTATCATTGAAGTGTAAGAGGCTGGTGGACATGTGTTCTTAGCTTCGATAAAATATGAATAATCTATTGATGAGTGATTTTGGATCAATTAGGTGATAGGAACCAATTCCCAATTCTTTAGTCAATGTCTTTATGGTAAGGAGAACTTATGTGAGTGGTCCTGGTCACTTAGTAGAGAGCTGTGTTTTAGTAGCAAGTTGGTTCTTCTAATATCCTTAAGTCATGAGTCATGGGAAATTTGACATTGTACTTATTAGTCCATAGACCAAAGTAATACTAATATGTATCATGATCTAAGAATTTGGTGTTGGTGGTAGGGGATGATATGGACTATTACAGATTTTGTATAGTAGTGCCTCACTCTCCAGAGAATTAAGGCAGAACCACAGAGACCTGTAGGGTTGTTTTAGACCATACCTATTCTGCTATATCTATGGGATGATATTTCCAAGGATTGTTTCACTAGTTTTCCATGAACTCATAGTTAGAAGGATGTTATTTTGGGTGAACATTGATCGAACCAAGAAAGCAGGGTATTTTTTACCTATCTAGGAGACGGAGAAAGTATAGTATCTTGGGGACTTTTATGTCAAAGAGGTTGTGAGACATTATGGGTTTCTCCTTAAACTTTTTTTAATATGGATCTGAGGATAACATGTAGGTTTGGGAAGGGTTTTCCAGAGGTTATGGGTTCCCAATTAAAATTGGTCATGTATTATCATTCGTATAAGGATGAATATATGTAGATGGATATCATTTCTCTAGAGGATATGTTCCAATAATGTTTTTTTTTGTTTCAGAGGATATAGGAAAATCCATTTTCCATTGGTTTAAGTTTCCTATAAAAATAGTTATCAGGCTTTGATTAGGATAGATCTCTATGAAGATTTGTATGGACGACCATATAGATCTCCCTTATGCTAGCCAGAGCTGGTAAAGTAGTCCTTAGATGGGGTGAGTGTACATTAAGATATGATGGTGATGGTGATGTTGATCCATTAAAGATTGATCACGACACAAAGTGGTTACAAATCTATTGTAGGACCAATGTCATCGGATGCTTGAGTTTTAGGTTTTCTATCAGGACTTTCTCATTATTTCACATCCCTTGGGACTAAATTTGGTGTGTATGCAGGTTATGTTGGATTTGAGGTTTTTGGGCCCCTTTGAGACAATTATATGACTAGGGGATATGATCCATCTCTTGGGAATTCTGGTTGTCTGGACCACTATCTATGACGAGTTTCATGTTTCCTAGTTAAGGAGGTATATACTAGATATATCCCATTTTAATTGATTGAAAGATGTTGATCATTATCCCGATAAAACTTTGGTTGAGTATCTAGTTAAAAATATGGATCTCTAAGTTAATGTATTTTGCAGATAAATGATCCCACTAGTACAGGTACAGTGGCATGGAAGACATGGTATCCCTGATACATGGGATTTGCAGTCGTTGATGAGGCTGTAGTGGCCTTCAAATTTGGTGGATCAAGGATCTTGAGTGATTTTTGGGGGACAATCATTTTTCTGGGGAGATTTTATCACCCCATTACCATTTGTTCAGGTATGTTTTAACATTTGTTTTTGTATACTTTTTTCGGATGAATGAATCTAAAAAATAAATTCGGAGGAAACCTGTAATGGTGACATCAATTATTTGATGGAATTTTCAGCTTAAACATAGAGGTCTATTATCCACTTAGAAATTAAACAACGTTTAATGGGAGTACATAACATATAATGGCCACCAGGTATAAGCCATTAACTGGAAACATAGTGTGAGATGTTTACACGCTGTGTTATAGGTTCACACCGTACAATGGAAAAGAATTTTGTTTTCAATATAATGTTGATGTAATTTTCAGAGTATATGAGACTCGATGGTTACACGATGTGTAAGGGGACTACACTCTATGTAAATCTCAATAAGGGAGGTTTTAAATTGAAGATCAAATGAATTATTTATTTCATTCAACTTGCAGCCAATATCTCTCATCCTGAAGCTTACCCTATACAATTTTGGGAGACTCATTTCCTTTTAGATCAGTTCGTTCATCTATTGATCACCTTTTTTGTTGTATATAATCTTTATGGGTACAAAAGTTTTATATTTTTTCTTTAGCATCAGTTATATTTGTGGTTATAACTACATATGTGAACATATAGTGTTTTTTATTACTCCATTTTAGTTTCTTGGTGTGCCTTTTCTTTTAATTGTTGTTCACTTGGTTTCTGGTCACTGTTATCGAAATATTCTTGTTTTTTACTGTGTTGAGGTATTTTTTTTCTATAAAATATGTTAATTTAATAAATTTCATATTATTCTTGATAAATTCCTTTATTTATTTGATTTATTAAAAGGGTTAAATTGTTTCAAATGATTTCACGGAAAGGTAAATGTTTTCAATAGGTGGTTTTCATTAAAAATAAATTTTCATTATTTAGAAATGGGTTTTAAAACATAAAATTTAATTCAAATGTATTTGATTATTTTATGATATTTTGACCTTGGTTTTGAAATTAATTTGGAAAAGTGCACATTGGGAACCTTGGGTGTGTCGAGAGAGAGACATGGGTAACCATAGTGTGTGTTTCACCTCATGGAGGTACCATTTTGTTATATTGACTGGTTGGAATTGATATTTATCTGATCCACTATAGGAGTACATAAGATTGTATGTACTTATAATGTAGTGTCCCATAGTCTATATCCCAATATTTAAGGTGCTTTATCATTATTAGTTATTTATCACATGATTTTTTTAATCAGTAATTTTTTATCACATGTTTTTATATGAGGTTGTATCACATAAATTCACATAAAAGGATATTTCATGAATACTTGTACCTATTAATGGATGGATATTATTACCTATTTTATCACTTCTACATATTTTTTTTGAGAATATGAAAGAACCTTATGAAAACAAAAGGAAAAATGATTCACCAATGGATTTACATTAAGAAAATTATTTGATAAACTATTTTGTTTCCAAGGAAGTAATTATTGAATTCCTTATATCAAACATTATATAGATACTATGGAGTTATCTTATATGGATTTGGCTCATACCCTACTGCTGGATTTTGAAATTTGTTTGAGTTGATATACGGAATTAATGTAATGGGAAAGGTTTCTTGTAGCATGCTGGCATCTCATGTTTCTAGTGATTTCAGTTCAGGTTGGTCCAAATGAGATTACTGGTCACATTGGGAATGAATTACATTATTATATAGATGATTTGGGTTTTGATTATTTGTTTTTGTTGTATCTTGTATGTTTCTGCATCATATTGTGGTTGTATGTCTTTTATTTCTTATATTCAAGACTGGTCTTGTTACCCTGTTTTACCTATATTACATGATGAAATGGTATGCGAGGCTTGTTAATTTCACCCAGGATTGTTCATTAAATGACCAAGAGGCCAAGATTGGTATCCATTACATGATGTAAATGAATATATGTAAATATCAATTGGGATTATTTTATTTGTTTGTGGTGTATTTGGGTGAAAAGTTAGTTTTTTCTCGATATATAGATGGGGATAGCATCTCAGTTCTCCTTATTAAATATATTATAGCCCCAATCAAACCATGACCCCATATCAATTATTTTTTAATGATGATATCCACATGGGAAGAATTCTCACCCACTACCCCATTTAGCTAAAGATGATAGTGAGAGTATTTCTTGTGGTACTGAAGGCATGAATTGACTTCGTATGTATGATATATTAATCCAATGGCCATCAATTATTTTTATGTTTTTACTCTGTAGATTGCATTATTTTCAAGGATGAGTTTTATCCATAAAAAACACTGATAACTGGGGGTCCTTTAACATTTCTTGTAAAAAACATTGTTAAATATTGATTTTATCAGCACTAAAAAATTATAAAATGGAACTCCATGCCAATTTTTTATTTAACCATAATAAAGATGCCACTTTATCAGAAATGATTTTATCACTGATAAAATATCCACCAAGAATTGTAAGAAAAAAACTATTTACTGTCATAATGAATAATTCAATTTATATATAGATATTTTCATATTATAAATAATATTTATATTAAAATAAATATATTTATGAAAATATAAAACATAAATATGATTTATATAACTTTTATTAAAAAAATTATTATCAATATTAATTTCATAATTTTATATATAAAAATTTATCAAATTATTATTAGTCAACAAAAATGATTAATATAATTTTTATATAAATCAATTACATAAAATTCTATCTTAAAATAAATATGATATATAAATATTTTATTTAATTTTTTTTATAAATATATAAATGGATATATTTATTTAAATACATGATTCATAATTAAATTTACATATTTTTTTATATTAAATAATTAAATATATATATATATACATTAATCTGTATGTATATTTATGAATGTGTATTTATGTGGATGTTTGTGTATGTCTACATGATAGTGTGTATGTATGTGTTGTATGTGTATGCATGTGTTGTGTGTGTATTTATCTGTACATGTATGTATTTATATATATATATATATATATGAATATACATATATGTATGTGTGTCTGTGGATTTACATTCATGTGAATGTATGTGTATATGTATGTGTAAGTGTACATGTATGTATTTATATGAAATGTGTATTTGTGTATGTATATGTACTATTGTTTATGTTTATGTAGTATATGTATTAATTCTTAAATATTTGTGTGTATGCAAACATGTATGTAATTATATGTATGTGTATGTGTAAACTTCTGTGTACATGAATGTATATGAATGTATGTGTATGTGTGTGTATGTGTATCTGCATGTATATGTCTTTGTATGTTTCTGGATATGTATTTGTATGTATGTATATAAATTTATATGCATGCATGTGTATATATTTATGTCTATGCATATGTATGTGTGCATGTGTATGTTTACCTGCATGTGTGAATGTATGTGTATGTGTATGCTAATGTGTATGTGTGTGTGTGTGTCTATGTATGTTTATGTGTATTTTTGTGTGTATATGTGTATGTATAAGTGTTTTTGTATGCTAATGCAAGATTACATGTTTGGCCATGCGTATATATGTGTGTATGAGTATGCATATGTGGATTTATCATTATGTAGAATGTGTATGTACGTGCATGCACATGTATGTAATTATATACATGTGTATGAGTATATAGATGTGTATTTGTATATATATGCATATTCATTTATATTTTTATGTGTATTTGTATGTTTATGTGCATATGTGTATTTTATGTGTATGTTTATGTGTATGTGCATGTGTTTTTATATATGCATGTCTATGTATATATAACTGTGTGTGTATGTGTATGTTTCTGTGTTTGTTTGTGTGTGTTTATGTGTATGTGTATGTTTGTATGTGTATGTTCATGTATCTGTACTTGTATGTGTGTATGTGTTTGGGTATGTATGTGTACATGTATATGTGTATGTGTATGTTTATGTATGTGTACATGTATGTCTATCCATAAATATGAATGTATGTGTATGTGTATGTATATTATTGTCTATGTAGTATCTATATGAATGCTTTTGTATGTGCATGTATGTGTATAAACATATAAGAGTATACATACACGTATGTGTATGTATATGCATACACCTGTGGATGTATATGCATACACATGGGGATGTATGTGTGTATGTGTGTGTGAATGTATACATGTGAATATGCATGTGTTTGTATCTATATAGGTGAAACTCTACATATTTATGTGTGTATGTGAATGTTTATTAATTCAATATAATTTATTAATTTTTAATATTTCTCTATTTTCATTATTTTATGTAATGTATTCATTTTTAATAGTAATTTTTTAATATATATTTACTTAATATTTTTTGTAATATAATCAATTTTTACAATTATTTATACATTTGTAAATTCTTATATATTTAATTAAATCCCAATATTTTTAATTTTTTAACAATTATAAATGTAAGTGATTAATTATATTTGTTATATACAATCAAAACAGTGAATATATGAATAATTATTTTATTATTAAAATGTTTTATTTATACATTTTTAATCATTTTATGTCTTTTCAATTCATGTAAATAACATTATAAATTTATTTTTAGAAAATTATAATTTATTTAATTTTGTGTTCATTTTTCATATAGTTTCATTATATATATATATATTACATTTTTTATATTTATTAATTTTTGATATTTTATGAATGTATTCATTTTTACAAATTTGAACATATTTGTTTATTATGTATAAATATTTCTAGTATATATATAATTTATATAATTAATGTTTATTCATTTTTAATTTTTATGTTTTAGTAATTTTAACATGGATTAAATTTATATAATTGATTCTGATAAGACCATTGCCAACCCATTCAATTTTGGAGTGAAAACACAATTTTAGAATGAAATTAATCTCCAATGTACCCCATCCCCAACACAATTATAGTGTTTTACTATAGTGTAATACCAAAATTGGTGTTTTTCTATAGAAACATTGTTGTACTTGTTGGGGGGGTTTTGTTTATATTATTAATAATAAACATAATTTTAGATATTGTTATTTTTACTTATTTATTTTATTTGACCATACTATAAATAATATTTATTTTAATAATGAACATATTTTTACCCGTACATAAATTTATTTTACCATTACATAGCATTGTTTCACCCTTACATAAATTATATTTACCCCTACATAACTTTAGTTTACCATTCCTTAAATTCTATTTAACCTTACTTAATTGTAATATCCAGGATTTTACCTGTATTATTTTTAAATATTAAATGGATTAAATTGAAAACAATTCACTGAGACGGTGTGTGATTCAAAGGCCTGATGCGCCCAAAAATATTTCTTGATAAATAATAAAATATAAAATATCAATCATGAAAAGTTTTCCAAAAAAAGTGTTATAACATCTAAATGGGTTCCTAAATAATAAACTGATGTCACTGTTACATTCGGAGAAGCAACTTTACCCTAGGAATGGATGAACATTGGCTGGCATAGGTCAAATGTGAAAAGTAGTTTCATATATTTTTAAGGAATAAAATCAATTTAGAATTTATTTTATTTCTCAATTTCATCAACACAACAACACAACGACGCTCTTTATTCTAATTAAGTCTTTAGGAAGGGGTCTAAGGATTGGATCATAACCCAAGAATTATCTGGATCCTCTATAGAGAAACCATAGATAATTCTCTTGGTGGTGACGACATAGACATTGATTTATGATTTTTTGTTGACGAGATTCGCTAAGAGAAATCAATCTTGAATTGCAAACGATCCAATTAATTGGTATGATAATTTTTTTAGATTTTATTACCTATTTTGTAGATTCAATTATGAACACAACAAAACCAATGAATAGGTTGATCCATGGATCAACAGTTCTTGTGGGATGCACTTTAAATTGATTAATTTATGTGGTTCATTATTAGATTGATTTAAATGTTGAATGTTATTATAGGAATGGATCAAGGTCGGAACAAACAACAGTCAAAGTTCATACCACGATAGATTCAATCCCCCATTTTCTATGAATTCTACATTCCTTTATGGGTTTATGAATGAATGATCACTTCACCTTTGTTTCTTCTCACAACAATCTGAAATTGATTATCCATCCTTTGGATGACCTAATAGAGGTATGTCCACAACTACGACGGAAGAATCATAGAGATTTAGAAGAAACTTTTCTTCAAAGAGTTTGCATCGAAATCAATTTAATCATTTTTTCAAGAAAATTGAAGGCCGGAAACACCTCGATTTAGTGTTAGGGTAATGAAAGAAGCCTATATCCGGAGTATCAAGGAAAATAGACCACCATAGTAGAAAATAGCATATTGTTCAAGGCGTGGGAAAAAAATTGATGTTCTGGAAATACTCGATGGACACTACGTGTAACCCAGGGTAACATAGTGTGTGACCCCCACTGAGTGGAGGGTAAGGTTTAGATATATAGTAAACATTCACATGGTGTTTTACCCTATCACATGGTGTGTAGGCCCTTCCCAGAGACTCAGTGTGTATATCAGTAGATACATAGACTCATGGTGGAGTACATAGGTTGCCTACATGGCCTCTACCCCACCACATGACTTGGCTTTGACGAAGTACATTAACTACCCTATGTACTGGTACACAGGCCGAGATACATGGGTTGACATCATGAACATGCACATAGCTAGAGTACATGGTTGGAACCCAAATGGAAGGACACAATGTGAGAATTATTCTACACTCAGTGTACCCATCTTTTACACGACCCAGTTGGGAATGACACATGCCTTTGTACAAAGGTAGTACATGGGGTCAAGAAACATGGTGTGTTACCCTACTACACATGGTGTATCCATTTCTACATTTATTGATTAAATTTTACACCATAACTTGAACATGTTTTGTTAGGGTTCACACCATTTATCGTTTCCCTAAGGGTTGGTGTGTATCACTTCATACTCATATGTGTGGTGCTTTCAACATGAATTCTTGGATATAGTTTCTGGAATACCATAAGAGGCTTGGAGATGACCCTCTATTCATTATTTGTGCCCCAGGTAGAGTCCTTGTAATTGACATGACCAATTTCACCGGGCATCGATCCTCTACATAGCAGTTTAATCCAGATGGAGTTTTTGGTATCACCCCATGGACCATACAGTGATCATCATCTACTGTATCATGTCTTTATTTTTAGATCTATCATTGAATCTCTATAATTAAGGTTCTCGATGAAAAATATTACTGGGGAAGACATCATATGTGCAATTGGACACAAGAGTGTGTTCTCCCATATGATTACTTCATGGAATCTTTGAGTTGGATCCCTAATGTGGGTATGCAGTAGCTTTGACTTACATCAAGACTACATGTCTTGGATTGAGTATATCTAGATATTCTTTTTATATGTTCTGTAGACATATACTGTGTAGAGATGACTATATATTTCCTTTGTGTATTGCTTTATAGTTTTGGGGTGTCCTACAGAGTATTGTTATACTCACCCCTACATGGGATTTTCCCACCCATGTTGTGTATTTTGTATGTGAGTGACATTTTGAGCGATTCCTTGGTGGAACCAGAACAGATGATTTTTTGTGAGATCAAACAGTCTGAGGTGTTCTTATGGCTACCAAAAGCAGTCCCCATACCACTTATTACATGTTGTACTTGTGGTTATAGAATTATTTTTTCAGTACTTGTAATATGGGATAGTTTACATTACTATACTTTACATCGATTTCATACTATGGTTGTGATATAGTGGTAGGAATGCATTTGGTTCTTAGAGGTTTTTACATTTGAGCATTTTATGAGATTGGATATGTGTGAATGTGTATAGGTACATAGAAAACCCCTCTCATGTAAATGATATGCCTACTCTTTTCTAGTTATCTACCCCTGGCCTATTTGAGGTGGGCATTGGGTTTTTCAACATGGGCACCACTGGGACAGGTCACGACAGAGTGTTATCATAGGGGGTCCATTCTACTATATGACTAGGTGTCTCTGAGATTTATTTGGGAAAATGTGTTTAGTGTTTTGAGTTCATCTTTTTGGCCAGGGATTTTAGTGTTGGTGCAACCACAAACTTATTCATATAATAGGAAGCTGATAACATTATTTTCGAGTCAATTCATGATAAAATAGGATGTAAGGAAAATAATGGTACATGAATCATATAGAAATGGTTTGTGGTTCCATGCATTTCTTATGTCATCTCTCTAGATATATTCATTCATGGGGGTACATATTGTTTTCATACAGGATGGCCCCCCAAGTTTCATACTAATAAGGATTCAGCAGCTCAATCATTAGGATGTCCCCCATAGTGATGAGGCTTCGGTATAGGGACTATTTCCCTAGATGTTACCTCTAGGTGGTGCTCCCGTTATACATCCAACTACAGATAAGAACATAATACCCGCAATACCAGAAGATAATGAGAGGTTGCTGAGAGAGGTACACAAGATTTAGAGATCGAGACCCTCATGTTTTTTGGATGGCCGACCCTTAGGCGGCTGAGGACTGGTTTGAGGTGGTGAACTAAGTTTTCAGTCTAGTCAGGACACAATAATATATGATGGTAGTACTAGTAGTGAGCCTAAAATTCTTCTTAGTAGGGAGATGGTGGAGTTTTTCTATCCAGAGCAACTCTTTCGTGGACTGATTTTGAGCATCTATTTAGAGAGAAGTATTCACCAATTGTATTGAGAGATGTGCATATTTGGGAGCTTCGTCTACTCTAGCAGGGCTGCATGACTATGGATTATTATTCATCTAGTTTCACCAACCATTCTAGGAACTTGATATATATGGTTGGCAGTTAGTACTTCCGGGATCAAAAATTTGAGCAAGGTCTTCATAGATACATCTGACCCAACATTATCCTTCAAGGAATTCTAACTTATTCTAGGGTGATGCAGTGATCTTTGGGGGTAAAAAAAATACTTGGCTGAGAATATATAGTCGGTGATAGGTATCAATGGATTACTATGTGAAGAGACCATAGCCGTAGGGAGCTGACATTAGTCCTAGGGACATAGACATGGGATACGTTTCAAGAGGAGGTCACAAGAAAGATGATTTGTAGTTCACGTCTCATATGGTGGGACAGTCATCCTAGGGATAGGAAGTTCTATATATGTGATGGAAGAGTACATCTTGCTCGAGACTATCTAATCTGTTGTACTACTGACAGAGAGACAGTGGTTGGCCCACCGAGGAAAAGACAATGATAGGAGAAGGTAGAACCATATGGTGGCATACATGGCCTATGATTTGGGAGTGCAACATGAGGTGATGGGATGTTTCAACTTGTTAACACCACCACCCCCAGGTGGTTCACATCAGGCTTAGTGAGTTGAAGGAAAGGTAAGGGGACAACATCATGCTGTTAAGACATAAGACCTAGGGGATTCAAGGATGATTAGAGGCATCATATATGACTTTTCTACATCATCTAAAGTTATAATAGAATTATGTTATAGTCATTCTATTCTCCCCACATATCTTTTTCAAGATCTAGAGATATCAATTAATCCATCGACTTGACCCTTACACATGGAGACACATACTAGAGAAGACTCAATGATCACACATCTATGTCAACTGTGTTACCTGATGCATAGAGGTGAGAGTTTTGATTGGAAGCTCTTGATGGTGGTGTTGAGGGCTTATAACATCATTTTTGGTATGTAGTGGTTATCCATAGTTTATGCCCATATTTAATATTTTAGGTGAAGAGTAGGGAGTGTCTGTAGTGATGGAATGAGGGATTCATTTTTTATGGAATGGAAAACTCAATATGAATAGGATGGACTCATGCATAGAAAGGTGTAGATGATTTCTCATCAGTTATCTAGAATGACCGTTGGTGCAGTGGATGTGATGAGTTATCAGTTTCCTATAGTGGTTGAAGAGTACATGGACATCATCCCAAAATATGTTCCAGGATTACCTCCCCACTAAGATATAGACTTATTAATTGATTTACACCTTGGGATGACACTGATATCTACACCAACATATCTATAGGCTCCCGCAGAGCTTCGTGAGCTAAGGGTGGCGTTGCAGGACTAGAAGAAAAGGGATTCATGAGAACCAATGTTTCACCTTGTATGGGCCAAATTTTTGATTCAAAGAATGATAAATGGAGATTAAGTATGTGTGTGGACTACCGATTCTTGAACTATAAAACCTTTAATAACAAGTATTAACTATCTAAAATCGATGACTACTTTGATCAGTTAGGAGGATAATGACAGTTTTCAAAGGTTGACCATCAACAAGCATATCACCAGCTGTGAGTATGAGATGAGGATATACCAAGGAAATCATTTAGATTTTGTTATGATTATTATGGGTACATGATTAAGCCCTTTGGAATGACGAACACCCCAGTAGTGTTCATGGGACCCATGAACCGGATCTATTAGCCTTACTTATACTAGTTCGTGGTAGTTCTCATCAACGATAACCTTGACTACTTAATATCAGATGAGGATCATGCATGAAACTAAAGGATGGTTCTCTATATACTTAGGGAGAACTATAATTATGGATAAATATCGATGTGATAATTATAGATTCAAGAAGTCCTATTTCTCAGATATGTTATCTCAGTGGATGGAGTGGTGATGGACCTGACCAATGAGGAGGAAGTGTTACCATGAGAGCCACCTAAGAGCGTGATGGAGGTGTGGATCTTCCATGGTCTAGCAGGATATTTCCATATATTCAATCCTAATTTCTCTAGGATACTTTCACCTATAAAAGATTTGACTCAAAAGGGAAATCCTTTAGTGTGGTCATTGAAGTGACAACGTGCTTTTCAGTTGTTGAGGCAGAGCATAACGAGATCTACGATCATGTGATTACTGGAGGAGGATTTTTAATACATAGTGTTATGTGATGCATAAGGAATCAGGCTTGGTTGTGTCCTGATGCATGAGAATGTGGTGATTGCATGTGGTTAGTGTTGTTAACACCACATGAGCAGAACTACGTGGCCTATGATATTGAGATAGAGTTTGTAGTCTTCATGTTAAAGTTGTGGAGGAACTACCTGATGGGTGATTGGTTTATAATATACTCTAATCATAATAGTCTCAAGTATATCATCTCTCAAGAGGATCTAAACATTGAGAGAGAGGTTATGGATAGAGTTCCTCTAGGACTATGGCTATGAGATTTTCTATACTCCTTGGAAGAGGAACACGGTTGCTGATGCTTTCAACAGGAGATCTAGTCCACAATTGTGGATAGATGCATCAAACCAGATGGCCTTGTTGTAGTTTTCCTCAGTGGATGGAGATGGAGTATCTTACCTATAGTTGATGGTTTTTACCCCTCCACTCTTATAGAGAGATTGGGAAGCACAACTTAGGGATACCAACTGTGAGAAACTTTGTGTTTAGATGTTCCGAGGGAATGATCATTATGTATACTCACAATATGGGGATCATCTCATCCTTTTCAGAGGACACACAGTAGTACCAGTGGTGTCACAAGAGGACGTTTTGTAGGAGATTCATAAATACCCATAGACAATACATTCAGGTGTGGAGATAAATTTTCTAGGACCTCTGATGTTAGTTTTCATGCCCAGGAATGAAGAGGCAAGTTGGAGAGTTCATTTCTTGATGAAATATTTTTATTCATGAAAAGGCTGTGCACCAGATTCAAGCGGGTTTACCTCAACCCCCTGAGGTATAGAATGGATGTGGGATGTAATATCAATGGACATCATTATTGTTTTACCACATACGTCCAAGGGGAATGATACCATCTGAGGGATGGTTGACTGACTCACCAATTCAACAAAATTCATAGATTTTTGAGAGAAGATTTCAGTAGATAGAATGTGACACCTCTAAATCCATTAGATAGTTCGACTCAATGGAGTTACATACATGATTTTTTTCAGATCATGTCACTTGTTATACATCCCAATTGTGGATGATATTTTAAGAGGCATTTGGAACCTAGTTACACTCACCCCCAATGTTTCTATTATAGAAGGAAAACAAGACAAAGAAAACTATTCAGGTTCTAATGGACATACTGCAAGATTGTGTGTTGGACTGCAGTCATAGTTGAGAGGACTACATACCACTGGTGGAGTTCATGTACAACAAAATATATCATTCCACCAATTGAGTACTTGTACGAGTGACCATGAAGCTCACCACATTTATAGAATGAATTAGGAGAGTCAGTAATTATAGACCTGAAGATGGTTTGAGCTACTATAGAGAAGGAGAAGACCATCCAGGAGTAGATGACGACTACCAAGAACCATCAAATGTCTTATTTCGATAGGCAGTAGAGGCCTTTGAAGTATTAAGAAGGAGGCTGTCTATTCATATGGTTTCTACCTAGACTAGTATTATGGATATTTGGTCATTGAGACAAGTTATCTCCATGGTTTATCAGCCATTTTTAGATACTGTGTAGAGTGGAAGAGGTTTCATAACACTTACCTCTACCTCCATAGTTATATTGGGTACATGATGTCTTCCATGTGTCACAATTGTGGAGGTACATTCATGACCCATCACAAGTCATTTACTGGGGTGATATAGACATTAAGGATGATGAAAATTTTTCTGAGTACCCATTATATATTGAGGATCAGCAAGAGAGGATCTTTCATGGGTGATCTATTTCTTTGGTGTGTGTCTGGTGGTAGCAAGAAAATCTATAGGAGAGCACTTGGGAGTGTGAGGCTTAGATACAAGCTCATTATCCACATATTTTTTAGAAGCCAATCTCCTGTATTTTTGGGGACATAAAGCCCCACTGTGGGGAGAATTTAATGTCCTTGATTTTTAGTGTATTGTTTTTAAAACATTTATGGGTTAAATTCGAGACATGAAGTTGAAACTATGTGTGATTTTGATGCCCAGTGTTCTTGGAAGAATTTCATAAAAAATATTAAACAATTAATTAACATGTGCATATATTTTTCTTGAAAAAGTAGAATATCATCTAAAAGTGTTCCTATATTAGAAATTTGAGGGTGCTGTTGCATTTAGAATAATGGCTATACCATAGGTGGGCCCTAACATTGGTAGTCGTAGGTCAACTGTGAAAAGCTGTTTCATGATTTTTTAATGAAAAAAATAAATTTATTTTTTTTTCATCAATGAAAAAATGCATCAATAATTATTCTTTTAATTAATACTTTAGGTAGGGGTTCATAGTTTGGCTCATAACCCTGTAATTCTATAGAGGCTCTTGAGATAAACCCTAGAAAATTATCCCAGTGATGACAATAGATTCATGTACTAGGGATCGTTATGGATGAGATTCATTGATGGACATTTTTCATCAATATTTAACAATACAATTTATAGGTAGGATGTGTTATTTGAATTTTCTTTCTAATTATTAGATTCAATGATAAAAGTGGACTACCCAATGAACATGTTGAAATGTGGTTCGGTCATTCTTGTTGGATGGGTAATAAATTGTGAGATTTAAGGTTTTTATTATTATATTAGTTTGATTGATGATCATTCTTATGGGAATAGATTGATGCCAGAATGAAAATGTTTGACCTTAATTCCACATATATGTTCAATGTGAAATTCTCTCCCATGTTTTCTTCATGATATTCATTATTTTGTGGGTTTATGAATAAATGATATTTTAACCTTCATTTCAAGGCAGAATGATCCAAAACTGGACATCTAACCCCGATATGACTTAAAGAAGGAATGACAACGATAATTAAATTTTAATTATAGAGAATCAGAAGAAACCGTTCTTTGATAGGTATATATAAGAATCGATTTAAATGTTTTTTCATGCGTATTAAGGGCCTAAAACACCTCGATTCGATGTTTGAGTGATGAAGCGATCATAGATCTATGGTTTTGGGGTGAACTGACCACTAGAGAATAACCCAGATGACCGATTGAGGCACGGTAGGATGGACTCAATGTTTTGGGAATTCCTGATAGACACAGCATGTAACCCAGGGTTACATGGAATGTGGCTCCCACTGGGTGGAAACTAGGATTTTGAGAGATAATAAAATATCACATGGTGTGTGAGCCTATAACACAACGTGTAGGACCTTCCTAGAGACTCGGTGTGTATCTTGGGAGATACACAGACTCAGAGTGGAGTACACGGGTTGCCTACACAAAATGTATCCCACAATATGACATGTCCTAGACCAATTACATAGGCTACCCCATGTATGATTGCATGGGTAGAGATACATGGGTTGACACCATGTACTGGAACATAGTCGGAGTACATGGGTTGAACCTGAATGGAAGTACTTGACATTTGACTTCATCTACATGTTGTGTACCAATCTTTTACACAACACAGTTAGGAATAACTTGAGCCATTGAACATAGGAAGTACCCAGGGTTAAGGAACATGACGTGTGACCCTACTACATGCCATGTATATTTTTCTATATTGATGGATTCTCATTTCCACTATCTCATAGAATGTTTTTAGGGTTAGAACCCTTGATCAGTTCCGTGAAGGTTTGTTTATATCGTTTCATACTCCTA
Source organism: Viscum album (assembly GCA_963277665.1). Taxonomy (NCBI): domain Eukaryota; kingdom Viridiplantae; phylum Streptophyta; class Magnoliopsida; order Santalales; family Viscaceae; genus Viscum; species Viscum album. The sequence continues at coordinate 655,795,217 of OY728159.1, forward strand.
AGAGTATGATTAATTCACTAGGACATCCTCAATATTGTTGTTGGAATCCACTGATAGGCCCAGAGCAGATCCTATATTCATTCTTCATACCCTATGTAGTTTCCTTGGTATTAATGTGACAAAATTCATCCAGAATCAATCTTCAACTTACTAGGTTAATCCAAATGGATTTGTTGGTATCACCACATTGCCATGGTTGTGATCCTCATATGTGGTATCATATGTTTCTCTTCATATCTATAAAGTTATCTCTCTCACGACAGTTCCAAATGATCAATAAAAATACCAAAATACATCATCAGTGATATCGAACATAGGAGTGTGTTATCCTGGATGAGTTCTTTTGTGAATCTTAGAGCCATATCCCTAGTGCGAGTATGCATTAGTTGTGAGTTACCACAATATTTCATGTCTTAGATTGAGTATATCACGATATTCTAGACATATGTTCTAAGGACATATACTATGTAAATATGATTTATATTTCCATTGTGAATTGATTTTTGGTTTCAAGGAAGCCTACTGAGTATTTTTATACTCAACCCTGGATGGGATGTTCCCACACGTGTCATGTCTTGTGCAGAAGAGTGACCTTTTAACTAAGTCCTTAGTGGACCTAGACCAGATGATGCCTTGTGAGATCATTCATGCCAAAGTTTTCTTACAACTATATACAACAATCCCCATACCTCTTATAACATGTTGGATTTGTGGTTATAGACTTCTTTTTGTGGGCTTATATTTTAGACCAGTTTACCTTACTTCACTTTACATTCCCATCATACTCTGGTTGTGATATAGTGGTATGCATGCATTTGGTTCTCAGTGGTTATTACATTTCATCATTTTGTGATCTTGGGGATTTGGGTTTGTACATGTACATAGGAAATTAATCCCATGATATTGATGTTCCTACTCAATGATAGTCACCAGCCCCTGGAATATTGGTGGTGGGATTGGGGAGTCATGGCATGGGCCCCACTAAGATGGGTCAAGAAAATAATATGCATTTAAACTTACATAGCATTGAGTTACCCTTACATAATGTTTATTTAACCTTACACTTTTTATCATTACATAACTTTTGTTTACATATACGTAACATTATTTACCCTTAAATGACTTTGTTTTATCCTTACTTAACATCTATTTACCATCACATGATATGTACAAGTTTCTATATACCAGAATATATATTAGGCTTACCCTTAGTTATCTTATTTACCTTTATATAACATTAATTTACATTTAAAAAACCTTTTTTACCCTTACATAACTTCAATATCCCTTGCATTACCTTTATAATTTTATATTTACCCTTACATAACTTTTATATATGCTTAATTAATTTTTTTTTACCCTTATAAAACTTTTTTTTATAGTTACATAAAATTAATTTGTCCTTACATAACCCCCATTTACACTTCCATAAATGAATTTTACCCTTAACTTTTTTACCATTAATTAATTTATTTTAACCCTTATATAAAATGTATAAGTTTATATCTATCTTTACATAATATTTTTAACTAAACGTTTCCTATATTTATCCTTATATTACATTAGTTTACACTTCATAAATTATTTTACCAAAAATTAACTTTTTTTACCCTTATATAACATTAGTTTATCCTTATATAACTCTGATTTACCCAGACATAACTTTTATTTTACCTTAAATTACTTTTATTACTTTATTTTTACCCTTATATCTTTCATTACCCTTAGTTAAAATTTTTTTACCCTTAATTAACTCCAATTTAACCTTACATAACATTTATTTACCCTTAACCAATATTTACCCATATATAAATTTAGTTTACCATTATATATCTTTTTTACTATTACGTAATGTTAGTTTTCTATTAATTAACATTGATATGTATCTGTTTACTTTTATATAATTTTTTTTTCATCCTTAAATAACTTCAATTTACTCATAGATAATTTTTCTCATCCTTAAATAAATATTTATTACCCCCACTTATCATTTGTTTACAATTACTTAATCTGTATAAGTTTCTTTTTACAACGCATAACATTGTTTCATCCTCTCTTGAATTATGTTTACCATTATATAATATTAGTTTACCCTAACAATACATTTCTTTACATATAATTAACTTATGTTTACCCTTACATAACTTTAGTTTACACTTAGTAAACCTGTAATTTAATCTGGTTACCTTACATAACATTGTTTTACCTATACTTGACTATTATTTACCCTTATATAACTTCATTATAATGTTAGTCAACTTTTATTTTCCCTTACATAACCTGTAATATTTTCTCATTACTCTTACATAACTTTTTTATACCCTTACGTAATATTTATTTACTATTATATAACATTAGTTTACCCTTACAAGAAGTAGTTTTGAACATAAATAAATTTTATTTACACAAATATAACATCATTTTAGCCTAACATGAATTTTTTTTACCAATACACAACATTTTTTTACCTTATATAATTTTAATTTACAGGAAAAAAAACATTTTTCAGCCTTAAATAACATTTTTTATCCAAACATAACATTATTTTACCCTAAAAAGTTTTTCCCTCACATAACATTATTTTAACCTTACAAAACATGTGCACGTTTTTTAACCATACATACATTTGTATCACCCTAACATAACTTTTTTACCAATACATAACTTTACTATACCCTTATATAACCTTATTTTTCCAATACATAACTTATATTTACCCTTACATAACTTTAGTTTACCCTAACATATATTTTTTCCCTTCCCTAACTATTGTATACCCTTACTTATACTGTATATGTTTATCTTTACCATTATATATCATTGTTTTTTCCTTACTTGACTTTGGTTAACCTTACATAATATTATTTTACCATTACAAAGATTTTATTAACCTAATATAACTTTTTTACCCACGCAAATTCTCATTTTTTATTTTTGTAACTTCAAATATTTTTAATTGAATGTAATTTTAAATAAGAATGTTCGATTTAATTTATGTTTATGTTATTGAAAAACGAGGTCACATTTAATTTAATGTAATCAAAAATTATTTGTATGGTTAATTATGTTATTAATTTAAATTTATTTATATATATATAATAAAACTAATTATTATTTAACGAGTTTTTTATATGTTTTAACAACTTAATCAATTCAAGTAATCATATTTATTTTAGTTTTTTTCTGAATATATTTGTGTGTATTTAATTTAGTTTAATTAATAATATATTTGTTTTGTCAATATAATACTTTTTTAATAATTTTGATATCTACATAATTATTATTATATATTTATTTAGTTTTATTTATTTTTTTGTTATTCATTTTATTAAATTTATGAATTCACATTTTAAATTATATTATAATTTATTAAATTTTAATTATTCATTTTTAATATCTATTAATTTAATATTATTAATTTATATTTGTTATTCAATTTATTAATTTTTAATATTTATTTATACATAATTATTTTCATTAATTTAATTTTATTAACATATTTTTAATTTAAATGATTAATATTTATTCAATTTTATTTATTAAATGTAATTTTTTTTGAAATATATAAAATAAATTTATTTAAATGTAATGTTAAATTTTCATCCATTTTTGTATTTATTTAAAATTCATGTTGTTAATATTAAAAATTAAATATAATTATATATTAGGTTTTAATTTACATAATATTTTTTTAATTTATAGGATTAGTATTTATTCAATTTCGTTTATTATGTTGTAATATTTTTAAATTAATTTAAATTTAAAAAAATTAATTTATTTAAATACATTTTTAATATTTGATTCATTTTTTCCCGTGTTTAAAATTAATTTAACTAATCTTATGAATTTATTTTTAAAAGAGTTTTTTTATTTTAGATATTATTTATTCATTTTTTATATTCATTCAGTTATCATTATGTATTCATTTTTAATATTGATATTTTTTTAATTTATTCATTTTTAATAAGTATATATATATAATTATTTATTATGTTTTCATATTTTTAACATGTATTCATATTCATTTTAATATATATATATATATTATTTAATTTTAATAATTTATATAATTAATAAAACTTGTTCATTTTTTTAATATGGTTGATGACTACTAATTTTTATTTATTCAATTTCAATCGTTGTTAACATTCATTAATTTAAGATTATATATATTAACTAATAATTTTAATTACCTTTCACATTCATTTTATAATTTATTCATTTTTAATATTTATTTGTTTTATATTTTTGTATTTTATTTTAAATAGATTTTGTCACACATAAAAATGTACTTAAATATTTTCTTATCAGTGCTAAATAAATACCAACAAAAAAGTATATTTATCAGCACTAATATTCTAGAGATGATAACTATATACCTTTATATGTGCTAAATTTATCACTAATAAAGATACCTTTTATTAGTACTTCTATTTAAGCACTAATTAAACCCCATATTTATCAGCGTTTAGTTGGTAGGCACTAAAAAAATCTTTCCCGATCATTTAAATTCTACCCTAACAGAACCAAAATCATTGATGTTGTTCATGTACTCATCGAACTCGATCCTTGCCTCCACTCCACCTTGAACCTCTCATATGAATCAACCGTGTCAAAACCTAAAGTACGGGTTTCTTTATACGCGTAATTATTTGATATGTCATTGTTTCACCATTTTTAGATATTGTTTTTGGATATAAAATAATTCACCCATTCCCCTACGAATGTTTCTTGACATTTAATAAATGATTGAGACCACTGTGATTTCAATTTCCAAGGATTTATAAATATAATTAGTCCATGGTTATTTATTGGGTGATGATCACCAAATGGGTTGGATACTCATGTTTGGATGTTTTTATTTATTATTGTATTCTAGAGGATTTTTTTTATTCTTATTCAAAAAATTATTCCCTAAGGGTTTGGATACTCATGTCTATAGTCATGTTATTTTACAGTTGAAAATTGGTTACTAAATATTTTTTTTTGAATAAGATGATCAGGGATTGGGAAATAAAATACTCAAATAAATTTTCTTATAATGAAACTATCCATTAAAAAATGATGTTGTTCTCCATTAATATTGAAACAAATAAATTTTCAATGTATAATTCTTCTCAAATGAAGTATATACATGTTTCATAGATCCAAATGGTGTAGCATACATGAATAATATGACATCATGTAGTGTGTTGTGAAAATTTTAATTCATTATACCCATAAAAATGGATTTTTATTGTTATATTCATCATAAATTGGTTATCCTGAAATAAAATAAGTTTTTGACACATATAATGTTTTAAAGGGGATTACTTCAAACATCGTCATCATTCATAATTTCTTCCTATAAGATAGATATTGATAATTGTTTAGTGAAAATGGTTGATTTCTATGGTTTACAATAGATGAAAATGTAATTATATTTCTTGTAAATTTTTTAATATCACACATTACCTTCTATCAATGATTTCGACTACTTCATAACATACACAACACACATTATTGAACTATTATTGTCATAGTAAAAGAACTCCATCTATCTTAATTGATTCATTAAGAATAAACATTTGGTTTATATGATCATATGTTTTGTGTATTTATTTATTTTTTCAAATTTGATTATTATTGAATCAAATAGGATGGATATGAATAAAAAATGGATGGATTTCAATTATATTACAAAAAAGAATGCGGATTGGGTGGAAGATTTCATCATATTTTCAAAAGATCATGCATAAGACCATTTTTAAATCTATTTTTTGTGATGACACTATTCCTATTTAATACAAATTTATTCAAAGTAGTTGGTAGAACACTTTATATATCATATAATAGATCATAGTTATATGTTTTGGAATAAACATGGGGAATACTTATTATTGGAAGTTACTAAAACAACACTGAGTTTTATTGATAATATGCTATGGTTATATGTGTGAACTATGATAGAGACCATATGAAGGATATGATTACAAGTATGAAGGATGATTAAGATCATGTTGAGGAAAGGATAATAAATGCTTAAGATATAATTCATGATTTACAAAATCTATTTTAGAAGATAATGAGTTGTGAGAAGAATCTATTGCATGCTAGTTGTACAAAATATATGTCATTTCCATCATTGCCGAAGCAATAAAATATAAAATATAGAAATGGATAGACTGACACTAACTTCACTATACTAGTTTCCCTCTTTGATGATACTCTAACAGATGATAATGAGATTCCATTCCTAACATATGATACTAAAAAATTCTAGGATATATTGCTATGATCTCTAAAAGAATAAATGCATGTCCAAATGGATATATACTATTTTACTATGATCATGAATAAATTAAAAAATGTTCATAGTTTGGTTCTCCTCGATACAAGAAAGGAGAATCAAGCCCTTAGAATATTGTATGGTACATTCCAATCATTCCAAGGTTAATGAACCTGTATAGAAGTGAGGTGACTACATGTAAATTTCTATGACACATAGACATAAGAAATACAGATAGTAAACTTCATCACTTTGAAGATTATTCTTAGTGGAAGAAAATGAACCATGAGTACCCTCACCACAGAAACATGTAAAGAAACCTTCATCTTGACCTTTATATAGATTGAGTGAATCATTTTTGGTTACAATGTATCCCTCATAGCACATGGAATGTTGTGTTGGAAATTTATAAAATTCAACAACAGTTATGCATGAAGTGATACTACGTTATGAATTATATACATATATGATGGCCAATAAAACTAAGTAATAAATTAATGTCTATTTAGATCTATTGATGAAATATTAGAAATTAATGTGGGATTATAGTGTTCTGTTCTATGATTCTTTTAGAAATAAATAATTTACATTTAGAACCATGTAGTTTCAGATAATAAATGACTTTTTTATTTGGAATATTTTCTAAGACGTAGAATTAATGGAACTCAAGGGTGTCCCATTTTTGAACAAGGTACACACTCAGTAATGTTGAAACATTCATGGAAGATATTGTTTCATGGGATCCATATATTTATACCCTAGTGACCTAAATACTAATATTACATCATATGATTCAATTATAATTACAAAAAAAGGTACAAAAACATCTATACTAATAGGTGTTAAACTATTTCAGAAATTAAAATATATGGATACAAATTTTGGTAAGCATTCTATAAAAAACACAAGAAATCTGGTTGGGAAATGAGATCATCTTTTCTAAATTACCTTACTAGAATTTATGGTTTGTCATTCATGTTCTTGAAATCATTCATGTTGAAAAAAATGTATATGATAGTTTTATTGGAACAATACTAAATGTTTTTATAAATATAAAGGATGGACTAAAGTCTATTTCAAACATGATTTACCTGAGGATATAGGAATATTTAGTTCCAATAAATGGTGAAATTGGACTCCTCTTCATCTAGTTTCTAACACACATTCTAGAAAAGAGATATATTACTTTTCCAAATTCGTGAATGATATTATGGTTACATAGTGGTACTTATCCAATATAAACAATATAATTTAAATGAATAATTTTGTTTTAAGGGTTTAAAATCACATGAAAATCATATTTTGATGTAAGAACTAATTTAGGTATACATTAATTTTTTATTAAGAGTGTTCATGATACATTAAACATGATCTGATTCTTTTTCAATGCTATAAGTCATAATTTTATAGACATACAGAAAACTTTTAATATGGAAAAGTAAACTGATATAATATTTTGTCTATTGGATATGTTATTCCCACCATAATTTTTGATATGATTGGTCATTTGGTTAGAGATATACTTCTACATTTTTTTCATTATAATATAGATGGATGTTCCCCCATTAAATGATTCATGATGGTATTTAAAGGGTTATTTCAAAAATATAAGTCAACCAAATGGTCTCATTGTGGAGTTATATTTTTTCATTGAAGACATTGAATTAATTATTCAATATATCTCTGATTTGGAAATCATTGGTATACCAAAATCACATCACAAAGGTTGGATTGTGGGTGAAGAAATCATTGGAATAGATGTTGTTCCATGTAATATTACAGAGTGGGAGGTGGATAAACATTACATTTTCCATAATAGTTTAAAGATTTTTCAAAATATTGAAACCCCCAATGTAAATATTGGGGATTTAAATCCATAAAGGGATACCATTTTATTATAAAATAAACATAATTAGTATTTTATTGGATGGTTTCAAGACCATATTTTATGGATTCAACTAAAAATCCAAATTTAATTTTAGAAAAAATTTAAATGTCCTTATATATTACCAAGTCTCCATATATTATCTTATGATGGTAATTTATTTAAGGATAATATGTTCTATAAAAAATAACTTGATTAATGTAGAAACATGAAACATAGTGGATTTAATGTTTTTGATGAATTAATGCTTTTATTTTGTACAAAATACATAGATCAAATTTATTTGAATAATTTATAATATTTCATTATAGATAAAATATAAGGGTTGGATTAGAGAATATTCCATGTGACAATTTTTCAATGCAAGTGGGTTGATCACATGAGTGTAGTTATAATCAATGAGTTGGAATTTCTGAATGTGTATTTCAATAAGGATGGGTACAAGGATGAATGGTTTATATAGTCATATCATGCAGTACATGAATTTTATTTTCTAGATCCTACAATTAATAAGTTGAACAATGTTCAGTTATCAAAAAAACACAAACAGGACAAATATAAATTCAATCGATAATGTGACATTAATTGATACATTGAATTTATTTCAAGATGGATCCAATATAGGTTGGGATTCTTATTTCATAAGAGACTAAAATGTGGGAACATGGATATGTGATAGAGGGGTTAAATTCATTCAACCTTTATTGAAAAAGCTATTTCAATAATTGGTTAATTTTGTTTTGTTTTATACATTTCATTACATCATATTATTATTAACTCCCAATTTACGTTACATAATCGAACATAAATGTTTAATAATTTATAATGGTATTGGATTCTACACATTACAATGCACCTAATTCTAATGGAAAATGTTTTCTCATCATATTGATACTCCCAATGCATAGGAATTCCAAGATTCCCCGCTTTTCAATGGTACTAATCCCTAGGAAAAAAATATTGTTGATATTGAAGATGATGAAATGGCAGAAGGTGAGAAACCTATGTCCTAGAAAAAAATAGGATCGTTATAGTGCTATAGTGTTAACAAATATTATTATGGGGATAATTAGATGCATCAAATTTGATGTTGGAAGGAATGCACATGACTATCCTATTAACCCCAACAAGTCCATTTTTATTAGTTACAATGGACACACTACTTGAATGCATGTGTCAATTAAGGTAGATACATTGAATACTATTTTAACCACGGTTATGACACTAATTTGGGAAGCTATTATCGTAAAAATATGATATAAATTATTAATTTTAGTGAAAATTGACAAAACACAAATTTACTCTCCATAAACCCTTGAAATGTGAATATACTATAGATGAATACCAAATGAAATTTTGATTAATGGTCACTAAAAGTTTTTAATATGATTTCAATAAATATTATGTTGCATAATCTTAGTGTTGTTGAAGGGAATGTAAACTGACCCCCACTATAAATGTATGCACAAATGACAAACCAAGAAATAGAAAATGTATTTATTATTTTTTGTGGGGAGGAATATATTCAGGTACATTGGGATTTGTAATTAATTACATGAATATAAAATATTTAATAACAATTATTAACAATTTCTAATTTATAAAAGAATAAAAAAGTGATGAAAATAAGCTGTGTGTAGGAAACCCAAAGAACCACTACATTAAATCAAAGATGGTGTACATTTCACATTAAAAATTGTTTATGTATTTTAAATATATAGTAAAAGTTTTATGTGTAATCAATCAAAAAATTTATTATATACATTTGTTTGTATGTACATTCATGAATAAAAAGAAAACCCTCATCGATCCCATGTCATTTACAATAGAAAGAAGATTTTTGAATAATTGTAAATTAATATTGGATGAAAACACACCAAATGTGTATAGGAAACATGTGTGAGTATGACATATTAAAAATTATCTGTACATTAATTTGGTAATATTGTATAATGATTAATTATTTTTATATATTTTTAACTAATTTAAACAAAATAATCATCCATGAATGTACCCAGTGAGTGATTACATATAGTTGATTGGGAGAAGAAAATACAATATGGTCGTATCAGAGTTACATGTTTTTGTGTATCTCATTAGAAATGTTTTCAGGAATGAAATGTGTAGGGGTATAATGATATAAAAATGGATGGGTTATAGACACAAATAGATTCAATATAAGAAAACATAATTGGAAGCTTGTGTTTTTAGAAATTGTTATGGGATGTCATCAAAAACAATAAAAAACCCAACAATTACCACTACCAAAAGACCCCCATGCTTTTAGGTAGGCCATTCCCTACAACTCTATACCTTACCAGAGGTAATCAATTTTTTCATAACTCTTTCAGAAAAATGTGAATCATAATGACACTAATATCATTCCGTTACTGATATTCCACTGGATCAAAATGATTCTGATTTATATACATCCAAACTCACCCATTTCCCTATTTTGATGAGTAGAAATTATTAGAAATGAGAAGATATTCTAAAAAAATAGACATAAAAACGTAATTTTAGAATGGGTATTCATGAAGCTAAAAATCTAAGAACCTAAATACCTATTCCCATTAAGTATTAGGATATTTACATGACAAAACATGATAATGGACATTGGAAAATTTATAATATATCTATTTTTTCATGTAAAAATATATATTGATAAGGAGGTATTCCTTTCAAATTAATTTTTTTTTGAAAACCCATTAAAAAATAATGAAGTAATTTTTGAATAGAATAATGTTATTATAGATAGATAAAAGGATGGGAAAATATATTTTTGAATCAAAAAATGGAATGGATCAACCAATCGATAAAAAATTCCTTCAAAACGTACCTTTTACCCACCATTTCATCTTCTATATTTAATAATATTACATGTTCATGTGGATAAAACTATAAAAAATTATGATACAAACATAATTGATTTTAAATAAAAAAACTACAGAAATGTTATTTTATATTTTATTTAAATTTATAATGTGAATGAAATCCTATAAATAGATAGATTAGAGTCTCTTTTATAAGCGTTTACATGAGGTGTGTTTTCAAAAAATGTTTTTCAAATAGCTGATATAATACATTAATTATAGTTAAATACTATTCATATTTTTTAGGAGTATATATCACTACTATTTTAATGGAAACCCTCTTAAAAAATTAAACTCATTATTCCTCACAACACTTTTAAAAAAAGTTATTTTAAATAAGAGGAATATTTAGTAACACTGGGAAAACTGGTTAAAATTCTTTAAAATTAAAAAGAATACTCTTCATAATACCCATGATTCAAGGGTGGAACTCATCAATTTAATTATATCAAACATATATTCATCCCATTAATTAATTATTATATTTACTAAGGAGATTGATAACACATTATAATAAATTTGAACACTTTAATGATTTTACTAGATTCAATGCATGGATACCAGTCAAATAGACAAGATGTGATGATGTTTATTAATTTATAAAACATTGTATGAAAAATTTTATAAATAAATATGAATCTATAAAATTTATTTAATATTTTAATTAAAATATTTTAATGAAATGATGTTGTTGAAATATAAGGGAAATCATGGAATGAGGGTAGTATATAAGCATAAGAAGCCTATCTATCTCTACAAGTGGGTAATTATTAGGGTATATATAATAAGATCTCACTAGAAAAACATATATAAAAAAATTACTTACTCTTTCTCAATTTTTATATAGTGTTTGATACAAACTAATGAATACTATTGTATTAAATGGGCTAGCCTGCATCACATTCTAAGCCATTGCTCAGTCTAACATCACACTTATTTGAGGGGAATCCAAAATCCCCCCTGGGCTGATAACAAGCATCAAGGTTGTAAAATAGAACTGTTAGGGATGGTCCCCCCCAATAACACGAACATAAAAATTTAAAAGTGGAATAATAAAAGATATATAATAATAAACACCAAAAAATTTCATTTCTAATGAAAACCATTTAATATTAGACTAGAATACTATAAACTAAAACTAAATGAAAATGAAAAAATGACAAGGACAATGAAACACAACTCAATTCAACCAATTTCAGGAAACCGAAGGGCTCACTAATATCACTATGTGACACTTAAGCCACTTCCAAAATCCTAATAATCCATCCTCTTCCCAAAGAAGATGAAACATGTTTGAAAAAAAGACTAATACAGGAATAATAATACATAATTAATGAAAACTACATACCCAAAAACATGAGTATATAGGTTGTAAGATAAATGAATGTATGACAACACCATGAGCCCATTTTATTTATTATATAAATAAAATAAAAACATATAGTTTGTAAATAAAATATCCATATAGGTTTTCATTTTCATTTTCATTATATTGAAATAAAAAATATTGAAGATACAGGTTCTAAAAGAAAAATGTATAGAAAACATGGAATAAATATATATTTTATAAAAAACAATTCCAATTTAAAACCCATTTATATATCTTTAAAATATCAAACACTGAAAACAATCACTCACATGGTTCAAAAACATTACATAGGAATTTTTAATAAAGACCAGTACATTTAAAACAATTTCCCAATTTCTTTTAAAAGATTTAACATAAAAATTTCTAAGGTAAGCAAGGAACATGTGTAAAGTAAACTGACGAGTAACTATATATTGTTAAAAATAATGCTAATAAATATATAGAAAAATACTAGTCATAGTAAATAAAAAATATCAAGGGGATGAATATGATAATTATTTCTATCTAAGTAATAATAAACACAAAATACACCAAATAATGAAAGTCATAACATAGTATACATAACATGAGGCAACACATTAGAGAGGAATGGGAAAATTTAGAGACATGAAAAGGTTGAATTACTATCAAAAAGTTAATTTTCAAAAATCCCATTAAATGATCCAATCATACCTAATTTCATTGATGACATCCAATTGGATAATAATGTGTACAACTAACATTGACTAGTAAGTGAAAAATCACAACTATCATGGAATTGTCATGTTAAAACCCACTTAGTATCTTAATATTACTCATTGAATTAATAAATCATGTGACCCATTTTATAGAAACTTTTATCCATGATTATAATAAATCCAAAAGGCTAACATTAAAATCACATCCATCCCACCTCCCACATTATACTTGGAAAGATCCCCAACCCATAAGCACATAATGAATCATAATACAGACATCTATCACATGGATAAACATTAAATTCAAAAAATAAACATGAAGGGGACCAAAAAAGTCACAATTAACTAATCAATCAAATGTTACATTACAAAGTAAAAAAAATCAGAATATTCACTTTTCAGATATACTATATTCATTGGGAAATCTCTTTCGAGAACTGTTTGGAACAAACAAAAAATCGAAGGGAAATCTAAATCAAAACTAAAATAAAAACATGAAAAATCAAAGGAATCACTATATAAATTCATACACAACACTACTCTTTGAAACATAGATACCAATTAAATCATAAACAGGAACCATACTTGAAAATAACATTTGTATTAAATCACACTAAACAAGTGTTTTTTTATAAGAAGTCTTCCTTTAAATTTTATGAAACATTAATAATGCATAAAAGAAAAATTTACAACTATATCTATTTAACAATAATATTTCACCCACCAAACCACTTGAAGAAATAATTCCCATGGAAAAAAATAAAAACAGATCCTATATAACACACACCATAATTATTTAGATTAAAAATGAATTTTGAATTTCAATCATTCATAGAATACTTAAATAAAAGAAAATGAAAAGGAAATAACTACATAATGTGATGAAATCATATACAATTTTATAAAAACAACAATTTTAGGTAATAATTAATAGATTAGAACCCAATAAAAGAAACTCCCCAGTTTTAGAATTGGCATATGTATGGATATAAAAGGATATGGTTAGAAAGAATGATGAAAAAGGGATGAAAACTCAATAGGAAGGATAATGGGGCCCAAAAAATTCAATATTGTTGAATAATAACTAATAATTCATCATAAAACTACATTAGAGAATATTTTAGGAGAATATGAGGCCTGGAAGAAGTGGATCAGCCAGGGGAAAATAAATAGGGAAACAATTGGTGGAAACCTCAATTAAAATGAAATTAAATGAAAAAAATTCCCTTCTTTGATTTGGTAACATTTTTACAAGAATAGTTTACCGAACCATCCATTTAACATGAATATTTCCTTTAATAATAGGTTTAATTAATACACATATAGTTTTTATGGTTGGTTTAACCTTTCACAATAACCATGGAACATAGAGATTATCCCCAAATTTTCAATGTTTCATAAAAATACTCATCCAACTTAAGGGAAAAATCCATAAAAAAATACCCACACATAAAATGACACTGGGGTGTCAAAAAATATTTAAAAAAACAAGATTTTTAAATATAAGACTACATTTAATTATGAATAATTCTTGCATCATCAATCCTAATTGAACCACAAATATTATTATTTTAACATGACTATTATAACATGGCCGTTAATTTGGAGGATGTAAAAAGTATTAACTACATTATAAAAAATATTCAACATTCATAATATATATAAATTTACTTAGAAACTCATAGAAAATGAGTACTCAATATTTAATGTAGACATTTTATTCATCAAAAAATATTTTTTTTCCTTTCAAAAATGCTTTTCATTACTTTATTGTGACAAATATAACAATTAATTTTAGGAACATTTCAAAATTTCATTTGATAAAATAAAAATAATTTTTTAAATTATCATATCAACATATACATATGGTGAAATTCTAGGGTTTTTATAAAACGATTTCTTTTTAGGGAAAAGTGAATATTTCAGTTTTTTTAATTACTATCATTTAATTTAACTAAGTATGTAATATAAATATATATTGTATTTAATATATTCTTTAATGTTTTATATGAACCATTTTATTTAATATAATTTTAATAATTTATTTTTAATCATAAAAATTTCATTTTTTTGTGATAGTATCTTTTTATGCTTAAAACACAGTTTTTTTGTAAACTATTTCTAGTGCTTAATGTTTATCAAATTTAGTAAAATAAAATAACCACTAGTAATAATGGTTTAACTGAAATTAATATATTATAAATATATTTATATGAATTTAAATTCAATTAATTATCATTTCTAGTCATATAGTTAATGTAAGATCATCTATTTCCTAAAAAATGCATTTAGTAAAAAACCATTTTTTGAACTAAATATAGGGGTTTGATTTTAATTTGAATTCTACAAATTATATGATTTGAATTTTATAAAATGTATTCATAAATTCTAATCAAAATAGTTAAAATTATTTAACAGGGTCAACATAGGGTTTTCATAATGAATTGTAAAATTGTAAAAAAAATAGTTACTACGATGAAAAACTGAAATTATAAAAGTGTGAAACATTCGAGGTAAATAGAATAACATGATTAAAAACTTTTAATTTCAAATGGTAGAAGTTTTAATCTCTATATCAACCATACACACTTTTATTTATTTATTTTGAAGGTACATGTCGGGAGGGGGATTTTCCATAATTGAATAGTTTCTAGTATTTAAAAAAATGCCACTCCCTCTCACTTATAAAAGGTAACCTCATATCCAATCCATTAAAACTAAAAATAATAAATTTGATTCAGAAAAATATAACAAATAACTTAATTACTTCATTACCAATATCTCATATCAATTTTTATCATAATGAATTTCTTGGAAGGCTCTCAGTATAGTCCCAATGAGGTGGTATGAGGAAGAGGTATCATTCCCAGCTAATTGTTTTTGTTTTGTGTTTTCTTCCATCTCATTAAAATAATATTATACCATGATTACGTCATAAAATTAGTATTTATTATATAATTATATGTTATTATTTTAATATATTAACAAACATCCGTATCTGCTTCTATCAAATGGGAAATGAAACCATCATTTACGTGTATGGTGGACTATATCCTCATGAACTGATGTAATTTGTTTTTAATCATCTTCTAACAAGATAATTTATGATTATGTACTTAATTTATATTCATATGATATTAATGAAATATTTCTCACTATGTACATTTAATATATCATATCCTTTCAAAATATTCCATCCTATAAAAAATTATTACATTGTTCATGCATACAGTAGACTACCACCTCATAATATTACAATATTTAAAGGATAATATTAACCAAGGATTGAATAGTCTACTATATTTGGATTTCTTGGTAAATTATTAGTAAACATTAAACTAAAATTAAGAACATATTTTATATATTATTATTTAGGAGATCATAACACCCATTGGGCTCCTATAAATGTAGAGGTCAATATTGGGAAATATATAAACATATGGAGGATCTAAAAAAGACCATTATGAGAATAAATAAGGAAATATATCATAACACATGAGTTATAAGGTTTAAAATAATAACAAAAAAGGTATGAATCATGAATCAACACGTGGAAGCAAAACATATAGATCATGGAATCATATGATCTGTAAAAAATTGGAACGTGTGATCAACATATAACAAGAGATAAACTTGATTCAAGGATAACTATAAAGACTGTATCACATGGTGGACAATGTCCCATAATGGAGTAGGTAAAATCCCAAATCTCATACATGACATCGCATGGGACTAAATAATACCAAATGCATTAGAGTGATATATATTTCCCCCCATCAAAAATGGTACTGAATTTTTATGCCACATAAATAACCAAACATAATGAATAAACATAAGGGTTACCCAAGGAAAGAAATGTGTATCCTAATCATTTCATAAGGTACAACCAAAGGTTATATCATATTCATATCCCTAAAATAAGGACTAAATCATTTCTTGAAAATCATAAAATAAAACTAAGAATAGATTATGATTAATTATGACATTATAAAGTGAATTCATGAAAATAAGTCATTAAAATACATTATAAATGTGCTACTATAGTGTGGTTTGAGGGAGAATTTTAATGAGACCCTAAACACGAAAATAGAATTATTATTTTTATAAATTCACAAATGATCTATGATAGTTTTCATGATAATATGAGTCATTTTAGAAAAATAATGGTGTATAAAAATAATTTATTTATTCTAATTGAAAAGTTGGTATGAAATGGGGAAGATCCATTTAATCATGCTTGCTTATCAGAAGGAATTGAGAAGGGAAACTTTTATAACATTGTTTTTCCCATCAATGAAATATCTATTGACCTATATAAATATGTATGGTACATAAAATAATAATATTGGATAAGTATTTATGAATAATGAATAATTAAATTTTTGAAAAGAGAGATAAATCATAACTCAAAGATAATTTAGAGGTTCTAAGAGATCCCTTTCCATATATCTAAATGTGTTTTACAGGAAAACATAATTTACATGAAAATAAAATTAAATTAATTACTGATTTAAATTATAACCTATTCCACATATATTTTATTAATTATATTTTTATTAAGTTAATTTATGTACATTTTTATGTGTCACAGTGTTTAACAATATCGTTTAAGGAGAATTTATTTCATTGTTTCATGGTCAGTTAACTTGTGTATATTTTTGGATGTTATTTATAAATGGGAATAGTATTCCATACACTAAATTATATGGTGTTGACACAACTATAGATGTTTTAATGGTCCCATATATCAGTTTGTTCTTTGAAATGATAATTATTCATTAGAAAAATTGTTAATGAAAATCGGTTAGTTTATTTAGACGGGGGTTTTATGACCATCACAAAGTCGTATCATTTTATTTGATGTTATGTTTATATATTGGTTCCAAAAAATTAAATATGTTATAATATATATATTATTATATGATTTAACCATAATAATGATTTTATTACATGCCTTGAAGGTGGTAATGGGAAACTAAAACTCATCGTCAATGAAGGTCGTGGATCAACATATTACAGATGTTGTTTTAATTTTTAGAAAAAAAGAACTGATATGGAATTTGGTGATGGATATTACAATAAAAAAATTAATTTCTTATATATATATATATGATTATATGATAAAAATTTCACTTTTTATAGGGACTGATGATATGGTATAATAATGAAATAATTGAAAAGGGAGAGAAAGAGGATTTTAGCTTGTGAATAAATTCTCCTTTAGAACCCCCTTAAGTTACTTGGTTTTGAATATTTTTTGAGGCCAAATTCTCTTGGATATTAAGAAGTGGATTATAAAGGGAATTGAGTAGAATATTTTCAAGATACGGGTTTTAGAATGTGTGAGGATAAAGGGCGGTGTGGGTTGGTTTTTATAGGGGGAGAGGGTTGTTTTTTATTATTATATACATTAGTTTATTATTTCCAATAAAGACAACCAATTGTTTTATTAATATGAATAAATATAGTAAATAGATAATTTTATATAAAAAATGATTTTTTACATTATTCACGAGTCATAAATTTATTTATTTAGCTTATAATGTCAAATAGTAAAAATACGGAACTTCACTTTTCACCAAAAACTCAACTATTTTAGAAATATACAACAATTCACCCAACCCATTTTTAATGTGTGGAGTTTAAAAATGAAAAGCATTTTATGAATATAAAATTTTAAATATGAAAATTTTAGTTTTTATATAAAATCATCATTTTTTCAAAAAATATTCACTTTGAAATTAAAATAGATTTTATAACTGTTTGAAAAATTATTTATGGTCACCAATAATTATATAATTATTCGAATAAAACATTATGTTGATTTTTAAAATGATAATAATAAAACAATTTCTTCTAAATCATTATGTTCATTTTGAAATTGAAAAATAAAATATTTTTGTTTTATAGAAATACCAAAACATAATTTATCATTTTCAAAACATTTCATAACTTCAACCTTGATATATCATATTTTTTATAATATACCTAAAAATTATTTTAAAAACTCAGTGGTGAGGTAACTATTTTAATGGTTAGACTACTATTCATTACGGTCTCATTACTATTCCAACAGTAAGATTTAGTACAATCAAAAGAGTTCACTATTTCCTATAAATATCTCTTATTTCATTCGTCTAACAATTCTATTTCTCTCAATGTTGTATATAATTTTATATTTAAAATGAATTATTTTTATTAAAATTATGTTTCATCGGTCAATATTTTTTCATGAGTGCTATCATTCCAGTGGATCAAGTATATCCAATTTTTTTTATTTTAATTATCTATGTATCTATTTATAATCCCTTAGTAATATTTTTTGTTCTTTTTGTTTTTTACTGAATAAAGTATCATTATTAAATATTGATTGTAATTTTTATATATTTTTTTATATGTGATGTATGATCTTTTTAAAATATTATTTAATTATTATAATTTATAATCAAAAAATAAAAAATATTTCATTACACAAGACATTTTATTTCCATGTGTAATTATTTTGTTTGTGCCTTATGATTGTCTTTTTTGTGGAACCCATACATCTTGAACTTCTAATTATGGGTTTTCCTAGAAATCACTCCAATGAATTTGGTAAATCATTAGTATCATGATATTTTATTAATGGGATTATGGATTAAAACTAATCCACTATGGTCATTTTCCAACTATGTGACATTGTCTAAGATTTTATACTTAAATCAAGCTTACATCATGTTATTAGTCTCTATAACATTTCCTATGTTACATGGATCTGATAAAAATATGTAATTTTTTTTATTCTTCCATGTGACTAATCACAAACCTTTATTTAATTATATCATATTTCACCATCCCTCAAATGTTATGTTTCCTTATCATGTTTATTTGTTTACAAGTATTTTTAGCACAACCATTTCATTTATGTATTCCCTTGGTTATCGAAGGCTGATTTAAGAAAACAAAAGGATTTAAGAGCTCATTATTGAAAATAAAATTAGGATGTTAGATTTTAATTTCATTTTGATGTCTTATAAAACTATTATTTTAAAAACACTAGTTCTATGGATCATTAGGTTGTAATTAAAGGATGTTTATGGTAAGAATCATGTAAGAATATGTGAAAAGGTCTAAGGTAATTAGTTTTGTTATTATAGAAAGGTTTATTTATTTCCAAAATTATGAAGTTAATAATCTAATTTGAACCATAAGAATAAGTTTAAGGATAAGAAAATGTATGGGAAAAATATATTTTAATAGTGGTGATATGTAAACTGAGTGGGTTCCATGAAATAAAATCCTTTTTGGATACTATAATTCTTCATGGCTCTTTAATGGTTGTCTCCAATTATAATAAATATGAAAAAAACATTGGAAATTGACATGATTTTCATGAGGTGTATGATAATGGGCCTTACTATAGACCTATTTTGAAACACATGGAGATATGTTTTGGAAAGACACATACTCTTCATGAACCATCATAAATCACATGAATAGATGACAATCATGAATGAAGTAGGTTAAACCAACTGTCTCTTGGGTTGATAAATCTATGTTTGATCATAAGATTTAAGGTATAAATACCCCATTTGAGGTTTTAATTTATATAATTCAAAGACAATAAAATGTATACTAGGAGATATATACGAAAATATAATACTTGGTTTTAGTATGGATTTTATTGAAAAATGTATTTGAATAATAATTAATTTTTTTGACATAAGTTTTTATGATATTAGTAAACATAAGTGTTTATCTCATAATTTATGTTAAGATAAAAATATTAAATTTAGATTACTTTATTTTGATGGAAAAATAAATGGTATATAAAGCCTAAGTAGTTAGAAACTAATTTTTCGATTAATTTAATTTTCAGTATGTTCATCATATTTTTTGGGAACATTTTATGAATTATATTAATTTAATTTTAGAAAAACGAAAAACTGAATTGTAGGAGACAACTCATCAGATCTAGCAAGGCCAAAGGAATTAAACAAACAATTAATGGGAAATAAGGGTACACTGCCTACCACTAGACTATATGATATCCCAGTTAGTATGAAATTTTTTTTCTCAAATTATTTGGTGGATAAATATTAGGGTGACTTTGGGGGACATATTATATGATCAATGTTTTTTGGATTTCTTATATTTTGAGGTGAATGATGATATTTTTGTAAATTAGTCATTGGATTGAGATATATGTAACCCTTGAGAATGACATTTGATTAAATAATAAATATTATTTAGGATTAATATAATTAAATTTTGTACGCTGAATTTATTTAGGATATATAAATTTTCAGCTTTGGAATAATATATGTTTAATATTTGGTAGAAAATATAAAGTAAAATGTATTAAATATTCATATGATTGATTATATAATTTTTACTACATTATGGTAACCATTTTATTTTTGGTTAATATTTAGTGACATAAAGAATATTTCACTTTTTTTATGGATATTAGGATCCATTAAAAATTAATTTTACTTCTTCACGCATAAAAATTATTATTTCATATTTATTCCTTGGACTGATGGATGATGTATAAATTGATCAAATAACAACCAAATAATGAAATTTTTCTTATGAAATTTTAGTATATCAAGTAAGTAAATTTCCTTTAGTTCATATTCTTGATGGTAATGGAATTAATCAACTCTAGGATTAGTATATTGAAGAAAAAATGTTATCATATTATAGTCATTTTTGATGAATTCATGTTTTTCTCACCCATCACAGATTTCTATTTTTATAGTTGTTAGTGTTATCATGGTCATTCGCTTTATTGTGATCAATTATATCTATCACTCTCAATAATTATTTAGGAATCATTATATTTATTCATGTCTATTTTTGTCCCCACCAACTAATTTTTTCCTATTTGAAGCATAATTTTTAATTATTCAAGATAACCTTATATCTTTACATTATATATTATTAAGAAGAAATTTTATTAACCCTTTTTATGATATTGGATTTCAACAAAGGTATCTTTAGATGTAAATTTTTTTTACCTAATAAGATTAATTTAAATTTGTTAGGATGAAATTTTTTAAATGTGGGAATAATATAAATCCCAATATTTTGATAAATAAATATATATTTGATAGTTTATAAAAAATTAAACATTGATCCTATATAAACCGTGAAATATTATTATTTAAACATGATCATTATAACCAATCTGTTAAAATAGATAGTGTCGATAATATTAACTAATAAATTAAATATACATAAAGTTCATATTTTATATAAATTTATTAATAAATTATTATTAAATATGTACCAAATTTTTATGTAAGAAGTTTTATTTACCAAAAAAAAGTTATATTAAAAAATAATTTTTACTAATTTTTCTGAGAAAATATTAAAATTAATTTCTCAGAAATTTTAGAAATTTTATTTTTTAAATTTGACATATTTATTGAAATTATCATATCAAATTTTACATAGGGGGAATTTTTGGGATTTTTCTATAAATATTGACTTTTTAGTATATAGTGAAAATCACTAATTTTCAACAACTGAAATTTTTTTAATTAGAGAAATTAATATAAAATATCCATTATATTGTTTGATATGGTATTAAGGTTAAATATTAACCATTTTTTTAGCATAATATAAGAAAATAACTCCTAACTATTAATTTTCATGATTTTGGAGGGAGTTTATTTTCATGATAATATAATATAGGGTAGTAGAAATTGTTTTTATGTCCATAATGTTTATTAGTTTTAGATTATTAAAATTAACAATAGTAAAGAAAATTTTCAATGAAATGGATATATTATATGTCTATATATATATGAATTTATATTAATATAATTTTTTTTCTATATTATTAATGTTAGACCGTCGAATACTTGAAATATTCCTTTCATGAAAAACCATTTCTATTAACATTTTGTGGGATTAATTTTGAATTTAATTATACTATTTATGTGATTTTAATTTTATTAAATTGTTTTTATATTTACAATTATAATAATTAATATTATTAAAAATGGCCATCTTAGTTTTTATCATAATCAATATTAATAATAGTAAAAAAAACTAGTTACGACGGTGAGAAATTGAAATGATAAAAGTGAGTAACCTCAAAAGAAAATGGAATAAAACAATTAAATCATGTTTAATTTTGAATGATTGAGGTTTCAATCAACCATATAACCCCAAATTTACATTATTTATAAACTCTTTAGGCACTTTCCTTGATGTCTACTTCCCATTTTTGAATAGGTTTGGGTAAAAAGAAAATTCCACTCCCTCCCACTTATAAAATATTACCTTCTCTCCTCTCATTTAAACACAAAAAATACCATTAGTAATGCTAAACTGTCAAATAAATTCCTTACATACATATATAACAATATCCTATAGTTCTTTTTTTATCATAAATACAGTTTAGCATTGCATTAGTTATAATACTAATGAGGGGGTATGAAAACATGATATTATTCCTAACCAAACAATTTTTTTGGAAAAAAACAATAATCCATACACACTCTGATCAACTAGGAAAAAAACCATCATTCGTGTATATGGAAAACTGGCACCTCGAAACCCAAGTTGTTCACTTTCTATTATTTCCTCTAATTTACATTTTGGATGATAGATTTTATTTATATATTATATTTATAAAATATTTATCATTATTTAAAATTAATATATCACATATTTTATTTACATTAACATCCATTGAAAATTGATAATTTCATTTAGGCAGATGGTGAGCTACCACCACATGAAGAGTTATGATTTTTTTCATAACTACTTGGCCTAAAAGGTATATATAATTTTTTTAAAGGAATAATATGATATAATAGAAATAAATAAAAATTATTTTAAGATAAAATGATAAAAAAATTATTTAAATCATGATAGTTAACAAATAGAAACATCATTTATACATATATGAGACGTACTATCTCTATGATTATAATATACTTCAATTTTCGTAACAATATATCACAATTATATTTAAAAGTATAATTGATTGATATAAATTTAAATTATTTAATGGTTATTATCATTTAAATTATGGAATTATTAACCCTTTTTCCATGATCAATACACCGATGCCGTTTTGAAAATAAGAATTGAGAATCCTCAAAACACTCGATGTGGACATAACTGATTTGGTAATTAAATATTCCATTAAAATATATGATGTAAATTTTTTAAGTATAATGTATTAAAATTATATTATTTTATTCATAAAAAATAATTGATATTTGTTTTTGGTATAGGATATAAAATACATTCAGCATAATTATTGACTCATGGTAAGGGTTTTCATCTCAAAACATCAATCTTTTAGAATCATATTAATTTTTACACATAATTTATTTTTAAGAAATTATGTACGTAAAATTTTATATTTAAAATAATGCATTATTATATTTAATGATATTATAAATTCATATTAAATCACTATCCCTCTATCACATGCTCTCTTATGTGGATTTATTATTATTTTTCAGAAACCATATAGGTTTTCGTCCTAATTTCCTTTCATTGAGGTATATTTTAATATTATGCACAACATTATTTTATATAGTGTATATTATTTCATTTTTAAATGTAAAGAAACTATTACATCATAATTACTGGTATTTTATGATTCATTATGTTTTATTTCATCCATGGGGTTTTAACCTGAAAGATGCCATGTGGTAAGGGATTTCAAAACACAATTCTTTTTATTGTGTTATATTTCTTCTTTAGGGTATTTTATTATCTATGATTGTTTATCTAATTTATTTATATAATATTTTTCTATTTATACATTTTTTGTGGATTTACATTTTATACTCACAATCAAGTCGTTGATTAATCCCATCATCAATGGTATGATATTTATAAGTGATTCATCTCAATTTACAGTCCTTTAAGACATATTTTGTTCTATGAAACTATTTATTTTCATGAGGTTTATATTCTACCCATTTTATAAATTATATAAATAATCTCTTTAAACTCTTGGTATTTAATGTTTTAATTGATGTTTTTTATTTCATGTGAGTTAGGATTCAAAGGCTACCGAACAATTAATAGTTTACACTTCAATATCATTATATTAAATATTGTTTATGCTCAAATTTCCATTGAAGGAATTTTTTTGATAAATATTTAATAAAACCCTGTAATTTTCATATCTGGCATTTATTCAATATTTTTTCATGTAATAGTACCATTTTCTTCTATTTGGTTCTTAAAATGATTCAAATTTTTTTAAGGGAAGCTATTTATATTTTTCTTTTCAGTTGAAAATTATTTTTCATTCATATCCATACATTCCATAATGATTTCTAAAAAATATTTTATTATATCCTATAATGATTTATTAAAGAACTTATTATCCAATTTATACTATTTATAAAAAAAATTTCAAATGAATATTTCTATTATTTTCTAATCAAGGTACATTTTGAATTGATAAAAAAATATAAAAGGAATGTGTTTTTTAACTTATATGACATGAACAGAATTTCCCATCATCCTAAACACTCAATAATTTAAATTTTCCAATAATATTATCCCTGATTATTTTAAAATAAAATATTTTATACAATATTTTTGGAAGAATTTATATTTTAATGAATAAATTTCAAATTGAAAAGGGTGTTTTTATCATGAAATATTCCCTGTTATATTTTAAAAATGTTTTCATAAATAATATCAACCACTCTTATTATGAATTGAATCTAAATTATATATATATATATTTAATAAAAAATAATATAATTATAACATCCATTTATGGGTAAATACATGATTTAAGTTCATTTATCAAATTACTTCATTATGAAATCTCTTTTGATTATTATATGAGACAGGGTTTTGCAAACCATTTAGTATATTGATAATTCTAATGTTTATTCATTGTTATTAACTTCTATTTTTGGAAGACATAAGTCATGGAACTTTTTTGATGATTTCAACAAGATAACACTTTGATGAATTAAAAAATGCTTTAGTATCATGAGACAATATGTATAGAATTAGGGAGTATACATAATCTATTATGGAACATTTTCCACTAGGTGGTATTGTATAGGAAAACGACCTTGACTCATTTTGATGTAATTTTATATTTTTCTACAACATTTCTTTTTTTAAAATGATGTTATTATAAAATATTGTTTATATTGTTATTGTTTTTTCCTTACTCACGAGACTTTTCATTTATTAAATCATGTTGTATCTTAACACACATGTTATGCTTCTTTATCTTGTTTATTCTCTTACTGGGATTTATAACTCACCCATTTTTTTATGTATTCCCATGGAAATCTTATATAGTTTTTGGAGAAAAAATGGATTTATGAGATCATTAAGGAAAATAAATCAAGGATGTCACGTTTTAGTTTCCATCCAATTTATTATATATGAAGCCTAGCAATGAAAATATACCTCAAGATTATTAGGTTTTAATTAAAGTAAGTGAATATTAAAAATTAGGTTTTAATATGTGAAAGAGGAATTTGGTAATTTTGTCCCATAGAAAGTCTTCAGAAGCTGACGATTAGTGGGAATTACAATACTTACCTCCCTCAAATTAGGAAATGATTACTATAAAACATCCATAACCTAAAAACCAAGGACATGAGATATGGATAACCCAATCATTAGGATAAACACTATTGAAATATTCCAAATTTACAAACAGATGACACACTAGGAATCCATGGAATAAGACTCATTAAAAAAAAGAAAAGATACAATAAAATATGTCATTTGAATCTCTTATGATCTTATTGAGATAAGGAATATAAATATATCCACAACTACCCCTAAGATTCTCTAGAATAAAATATCAGATCATTGAAAAAGATTTAAAAATAACCCCCAAAACATCTGAGGTCACTGGATCCAAATAATAGAACATTAAAACAAAAGGTACTATATAGGATAACTTCATATGAATGGTAAAAATATAGAGTCCAAAAAAATGTCCCCCACTGATTAAAAGTTTTCTACAATGGTGAAACATTAGATAGGATCCCCAAAAAATAATATCACCACCAAAGAGACATGATTCAACATACCATGGATAAAACCCACACACCAAAACAAAGAATTCCCTCATGAAAATACAATACGTCACTAGAATTGATAAAAAAAAATAACACACTACATGAAACAATAGGAACACCCATTATTCACATGCCTAATAATTGAATGGCATGGTTTTAAATTTTTGTCATGAAACTACCCAAAAAGTAATGGTGGGATAAAATCATGCAATTCACTTTAATGGAGATCATAAGGATAATATCAACATGGTATCTCTTATGGTGAATATGGAAACCAATTTATTATTCTCATTACCATAGTCGGAACCTAATGAATCCTCAAGCCATCCATTAAGAAAATATTAACACATGGTCCCTAACATGCATAGAAGACAAGAAAAATATAGAATTAATGAGGCATGAACATATCAAGAGATATAAAATATGTGAAAATATTTGTCATCTATTATATATTATGGATCTTTGTATTCATAAGAAAGAAAAAGTCCTAGAAAAGGAAAATTTTAAAAAATTGTATGTTCTTCAAAATAACGCAAAGCTTCCAACTCTCCAATGGAAGTGACAATGCGTAAAACTAACCAGATTCAATATTAACCTGATTTATTTTCTTCTGAAACCCAACCATCTCAAAAATCCATTAAGGCGACTCAAACAAACACAGATATAGAAAAAATAAGGAGATTATGGACATGATCACCCAACATGTCAAGATTTCCCACACTGGAAACCTAATAATGAATTTATCATTACTGAAATAGTAATAGTGGGATGAGAGGATGAATTATAATTTATATCACTTACATGTTTACCCTTATCATTATCAAAATCATCTTTAATAACTTCATCTGGGGTCAGGTAATCTCTTGCCACATATTCCCCAACTAATATTTTTTCAATGTTGGTTGAATTACATAGTACATCCATATAGGTGGTCATTATCAATTAAAACATTTATAAACAATGATATGAATTAAATTAACTCAAATTGATCCATTAATTATTTTAATATCCATTATAAAATTCTATCTAGAATGATATTAAGCCACCGAAAAGTTCAAGATAGTATTTCAATGACTAGTCACGTTGGAGGATACCAAAAAACGTCACCACTTTTACAATTATAACATCTTTATAGTAAAACCAATGAATAAATTTGGTCTTGAAATAACCCCATGAGAGCATCAAATTACTATTCATAGACACTATGCTTCTACCACTCCAATTCTAATCTGTTTAATAAGGAAATTAAACACCTCACCCAAGAGGCTTCTTGAATTTATAGTAAGTATAATATCTATTCAACATTGGATATCCACTCAATTGGCATATTATATCCTTAACAACCACAAAATATTGGAGTATATTATTTTAAAAAACTGTCAATTATGATCTATGAACTTGTAAGAACATGGATGTACCGCTAAATTAAGTGTATGGGTAAGGTTACAGAATGTAAGGATAACTCCTAGATTATTTGGACAACAACCCAAGGCATTCCCTTATATACTTTCTATTTATTTCCTAGTGTTTCACTATAAAAATCATAAAAATATCACTCTATAAAACTAATTTAAATTTAAATCCAAATACAATAACCACAAAGTAATCAATAAAAAATCTCAAAACCACATAAAAATTCACTAAAGTGGAACAAAATGTTGATTAAAAAATTCATGTTTGCAAACAACTTTTTTCAAAATCCATCTGAAAATAATTGAAAATATTTCAAACGACACACCAAAAGAAATTTAAAATTTGAATATGAAAATTTTAATCATAATGAAATTCCAATAAAAAAAATAATATGAACACAATCATCCAAAGAGTAATCCAAAAGCAACAAATGAATGGATACTAATGAAATTCAAAATTTTCTCCATTATAGATGGTTTGGGTGAATGTTTTGTTATAAGGATTTAAAATCATGTGAGTACCACACAAAGTCATCAATAATGATCTCCACATGATACACATTTTTTGATATACTATGAACCTTAATTGTGTTCCCTCTAGATCCCTTCAAATTTTACTTTGAAATGATGAATTTCCTCTGATGCCTCCTGAAATTTCCCTATAACTCATAGTAAGGACAAACCAAATTATAATATCCAAAAAATTATAGACTATAAATACCAAACTCAAAATTAAACACCTGAAAAATAATGTAAACTTAAGATCTAATATATGTAAGAGTGGGTCTTGTAATTC
Source organism: Viscum album (assembly GCA_963277665.1). Taxonomy (NCBI): domain Eukaryota; kingdom Viridiplantae; phylum Streptophyta; class Magnoliopsida; order Santalales; family Viscaceae; genus Viscum; species Viscum album. The sequence continues at coordinate 655,824,524 of OY728159.1, forward strand.
CCCAAACCTATCACTGGAGTCTTGGCAGTCCTATATCCACTTTACAATTGAAATCCAAATAGAAATAAATTTAATATGAAACTAAAATGCCCTTTTTTTGAAACCATGTCCTATAACACAATTTGTAATGGACAAACCTTGGCCACTATCTAGACTAGTTACCATGCCAATCAACCACTATCCCACGGGGAATCCCCAACCCCCTCGAGATGATGAAACACATCATGTGTATCAAAAATTAATGTTGTTGATAATTTCACCCTCAAGAACCTAAAAAATTATTCTAAAAATGATATACTAAAATAGGAAGAACAAAAGAGGGAAAAAATTCCATTTCTTATAAAACAAATTTAATGTATCTTTATAAGATTACAAAATATAACTAAATGGAAGAAGAATGAAAGGACAAGGAGTCCAAAAAAATAAATAAATCCAAACTATTTCATGAAACTCAAGTATTAACCACTATCATCCCCTGACTATCATGTAACCTCCATAATCCCTAAAATCATATACATTACAAGGTGGAAAATACAGGATTCAACCCAATAGCTAAGGGATAAATTATTATGTATAAGAAATAAAGACTACATACCCACCAATGTGAGTTTTTAGGGTTGGAGACAAAGGAAAATTGTATTCCACCATGTTTCCAATTAATACGTTTTATAAACAAAATAATAACTACTAGTTTGAAAATAATATAGAAAAATAGGTTTTAATTTTCTATTTTATAATATAAAAGTTAAAAAATATATTAAATGCACATAAACAAAACAAAATTTATAAAACATGAAATATTTTCCCCAAAATTATAATTATTTAAAAAAATTCATCTCACTTTAACATAAATCAAACTTTGAAAATAAACCTTCAAATATTATAAAACAATATTCAAATACATTTTTAATAAAGGCTGTAAATTTGGAAACAACTTTACCCTTCCCTTTAATGCCTTAAAACAACCAACTGAATGGTATGAAATGATGACAAGGTAAACTGAAATGAAGATCAACCATATAAAGAAATAAATAATTCCAATACAAAAATATAACAATACAATCATAGTCATATATATTGGAAGGGGATTAATATAGATAAAAATTCCATATAATAAGTAATAAAAACACATGGCCAAAAATAATAAATGGCATAACATAGGTTATATATCATGAGACACTGTATTAGTGACTAATGGGATTATTATAAGACATGTAATGGTGGACCTATTGTCGAAAGGTTAATAGAATCTCATCCCACCAACCAAATCACTAATTCCAAGACTCATCGATGACCCTCCCACTAGAATGGAATATATACAACTAGTGGTGACTGGAAAGTGCATAATATGATATAGCCTAGAAATATTCCATAACCACCAACTTCTTAGTCTATGGGTTCTCATGGAATAAAAGATAGACATGCGCCACATTAAAGAAAATTTCATCCCATGAAAATAATAAATCCCAGATTCTCACAACATGATCATATCCTTCCCACTACCCAAATTTCAATTTGTTAGATCCCCAAACCATTAGAACATCATGAATCACAATGAAATATATATCACATGTATGTACATAAACATCGTAAAAAACAAAAAGGGGATCTACTTGGGAACATTAAACCAATTAATCCAAACATCATATTACAAATTTCCAATCAGACCTTTAACTTGTCACAAATATTATGTAAATTTGGTTTAAAAGCCAATGAAAAAGTGGTTTTATTATATATAATCATCCTTGTAATTTAATAAAATATATAAAATTCATAAAATTCCAATTTATATAAAATTATATTTAATTATAAAATTATATACATCTAACCACATAAAAAAGTGATGTTATGGAAAAAATATTTCATCCAAGCCTAGATTACCCACACATAAATTACCGAAATTAAAATAAAATTTAGAATATCATGCATCCATGTAATTCTTAAATAATATTCAATAAAATGGAAAAACCTACCACATGAGGTGGAATCATAAAAGTTGAAATAAAATTATAGGTTTAGGTCTCAAATGAGGGCTTAAAACTCATAGAATGCAATACCACTCTTTTTTAATGATCATATTCGTGGAAATTTTCTACTATAATTAGTGACAATAAAGGAAAGTGAAAAAAGTAGAGGAAAGAGAAGGAAACCCTATCATTTCAATCTGAGAGAAGAATCGCCAATAAACCATCACAAATCCACCTTATTATATCTTGGAGGAGGAATGTAGGAATAATAGGGGTAAACCAAATATAGTAATAAAATTAGGAATCAAAGGGAAAAAAATTCAATAAAATAGAATCCAAGATGAAAAAATACCCAACTTCCAGAGGGTCATATGGTTTATACAAAATTTCACCACTTCATAAATTTGGATGGGATGTAGAATAGTGATACATAGGGAGTTTAACCATGAGACTATACCATAAGACCAAGAAAAAGTCCCAAAAAATTTACCTTTTATATAAAAAACACCTTCAACTTGATAGGACCTAAAATGAAACAAATACCTATACATAAAAGTGACAATAGGGTGTCACATTGTGGATATTATGTTTAAAAATATATGAAAATATCATATTTCATTAACAAAATAGCTTTCCAAGTTATATTTATGATTATAATAACAATTACATATGATGAATTTATTAATTTGTTAATTTATTTATAATTTTCTAGAACTACAATGATTGTCAATGGTTCTCATATTCAAAATAGGAAATGGATTTATTTATAAATTAATATGTAGAATGCAAGGCACCCTAATGTATATAGATGACATGATGCACTCATGTACTATTGGTATTCATGACAAATCTATTTTCATATTATTAGAGATGTTTATATTTAGTATTTTGTTATTTTGGTTTAAAAATGGCTCAAAATGTATGTTTATAATTAAAATTTACAATTTAGATAAAACGAAGCATGAAACACTAAAAACCTATAAAACAAATTCATAATTTTTAGAAACCTAAGGATATTGATCCATATGACATTTTGGATATGTAGGATTAATTAATATCAAATAAAAATAAATAGTCTACCATGTATAACACAAAATGATTATTTTTATTTTAAATTTTAACTATTAGTTAAAAACATTTTTCAATCAATAAAAACTGAGAATAAATGCTTGGACTATTTTGATACTTTAATAAAATTATATATAAGTCATTATTTATGAGTAGTAATTAACCACATGAAAATCTAAGTCATATTGTGATCAGTGAAACTCAAACAGTGTGTTTCAAATTTAAAACGAAATTCTAGTTCAAAATACTCTTGGTATACTTAAATAATTAAAAAATTAAAATTATTTTGAAACACTGTAAAAAATATATAGAATTCATTTATGATTTCATGGAATCAACCATACCTCAATATAATGCAATGTATAATAGATAAGACCAAACATCTATGGTTTTTTTAAAAATAGAATTATATTAAAAGAGACCGATGCCATAATCAAAACTGTGAAAACAAATTTGTTTTTTGATAATTTAAGAAAACGACTCATAAGTCTTGTGTGACATATAAGAAATAGTCATACCATATCCCGATATACTTTTTGAACAATAATTTTCCAAATGATTGTTTTTAGTTTAAAACTTACATTGTCGTAAGAAACATGCGTTGGTCACTAAAAAATGAGAAAACAAACACTAAATGTCTTGATACATTAGGAAAATGAATTTTTTTTTAATTTTTAATGTGTAGGAATAAACCACACATCAATCCAACGCACGATGTAATTGGTTTGAATCAGAGTCCATGTTTTTAGTTTGAAGTTACATTATCATTAAATAGACATGTGACATACTAAAAAATATTAAAATAAAGTCATATTGTTTTTATACATAAAAAATTAATCTATAAGTCATTTTTGACAACTATGAACCAATGAAAATGAAATCTGACATAGTGTGTGACCGATATGATTCATAATATGTGGTTTCATTTTAGAAATTACATTTATAAAAAATACCTGTGACGTACTATAAAATGATAAAACACATTAATTTTATTGTATACTTTAGGAAAATGATCCATAAGTCAATTTTGATGTGTAATATTTAGTCATACATCAATTTTAGACACGGTGTGACAAATCTGACTAAAAATGCGTGTTTTTAGTTAAAAAAATATTCATTTTATTTAAGAGTATGTGTCACTCACAGAATACATAGAAAAAATTCTAATATTGTCTTCTTACTTTTGGGAAAAAAATTATAATTCATTTTTGATGTGTATGAATTAGTCGAACATTAATTTGACACATGATGTGATTGATATAACTTAAAGAATGTGTTTTCAATTTAAAAATGGATTTTTTGATAAAAACATGGGTCACTCGTATAAAACCTAGAAAACACACTCATATTTTATTGATAATTTTGTAAAATTATCCTTATATTGTTTTTGATGGGTAGGAATCACCCTCACGTTAATCTAACACACAATGTGACTGGTATGACAAAGAGTTTGTTTTTGTATTTTTAATTGACACTTTAGTTCAAAAATATTAGTGACATCTTCAAAATAATGGAAAATACGTAGATTAATTTTATACTTTACATAAATTATCCACAAGTAATTTGTGATGTGTCAAAATCTACTACAGATGAATATGATACACATTGTAACTGGTATGACTTAAAAAATAGGCTCTTTGTTTATAAATGAAAGATTACATAAAAAGACACATTATATGATAAAAGAAGATAAAATTACTTCAAATAATTTTTATACATTAGGGAAACAATCCATAAGTCCTTTGTGACATGTAAGAATTAGTCATACCTGATTCTGAGGCATAGTTTGACTGGTATGACTGAAAATGTGTTTCTTTCTATTTGAAAATGTAATATAGAAAAAACATGTGTCACCCAATAAAAACTAAGAATACATGCTCATATTTTGCTAATGTTATTACAAAAAGACCCAGAATCCATTTTTGACATTTATGAACTATTTTTACATCGATCTAAAACAAATAGTGACCGATATGAATCAATGTGTGTGGATTGAGTTTAAAATTTTCATTTTAGTTAAACACGTCTGTCACTCATTTAAAAAATATAAAACATAATATAATTGTCTTGATACATTAGGAAAGCGCTTCTTGATTAAATTTTTATGTGAAAGAATCTACTGAAAATCCATATGACATGCAAGGTTACCAGTATAACCCAATGAGTGTTTTTTATTTAAAATTTTTATTTTATATTAGAACACATGCTAAATACTTAAAACCAATCAAATTCAATCATATTTTCATAATACTTTAGAAAGATGATCCATAAATCGTTTTTTATATGTATAAATCAACCACACATGAATATGACACCTTATGTTTCTGGTATGAATCTAAGAGTATGTTTTTAAATAAAAATTGAACCTGTAGTTCAAAACACTCATCACATTAATAAAAACAAGAATAATAAACCACACTATCTTGATACTTTAGGAAAATGATTCACAAACCATTTTTCACATTTATAAATTAGCCTCATAATAATTTGTCATATGATGTACCCTATATAACCCAAATTTTAGGTTTTTATTTTAATAGTGACAATTTATTAATGTGTTATTTCATATTGTTGTTTAATTTTTTTATTTATAGTTTTACTTAAAAAAAATTTGGTTCCTTCTTTTTCACGAGGAAGGGCCGTTTTATTAGCAACCGGTAGCATGATCAAGCTCATTTGAGAGTTGGTTGGGGTAAAAGGACAAACAAACGTTGTTTTTTTTGAATTAGTTCTTGTTTGTGATAAATTTTACATACCAGTTCAATTATAAATACAATTTTTTAAAATGTTTATAACATAGTGTTTTTCTTGCATTTGTGATGTAAATTTCATTTCTATTAAAAATTATATTTTCAATTACAACGTGATGTAAATTTAATATAACACTACCACATCTTTTATTTTATCAGTCCTATTTATATTTCTGATAAAATTGTCCTTTATCAGTACAAAAAAAAAGCAGTTAATGGGGGGGGGGGTCCTTTATCAAAACAAAACTGTCACTGATAAAGGAAATACTTTATCAGTTTTTTAGCAGTTATGAAGGGTCCCTTTGTAGGTGATATTTTTATAACCTATAGAATCCATCATATTTTATAGGCTCTTACAACATAATTTCATTTTTATTAATGAAAAAGTATATCTCTAGAACTGATAATGGGTGTATATGTAGTTTTTTTTCATTGATTCCTGAAAGCGATCACAATCCTCATTTAGTGTTTTTTCATATTTTCCTTATGATCATGTGATCATGGAAGTGCATGGATCGAGTTTCAATATTTTATATCCCTTCCTCCTATCAAATAAAATTTAGTTATTTTTAGTTGTCAAATATAATGACATAGATAATTTGTGATGATTTCAAAGGTTGTTGTCTATATATAATTTGTTTTGGGTACTACCATAATTGATATTGGTTTATCTTCGGCAAAAAAAAGATATTCTTTGTGTATTATCCTTAATATATTTTCAGGTTGTATTGATGATAGTGTGGCTTAGTAGAGGGGTTATTGGATCCTTCAGATCATTTCCAATGAGATTCTTGATTGAAAAATAATGTTTATTGATACTAATCCTTAACCCCAAAATATATATATTCTATTATCATAGTTTATGATCTAACTCATTAGAACTGATATATGGGAGTCCTAGAATACAACTAATATTCCATTGTTTTATACCTCATTCCTAATAGATGATATTTATCTTTACTCATACACAATAGTGGTTTTAGGAAATAAGGGATTCCATCCATTTTTTAGTAAAGAATACTAGAGAAAATTTATTTCCTACATTGTTGTAGGAGAATCCAAATTTTCAAAATAATCAATGTATTGTGGCCTATTATTTTTGAATTTCATTAGATATGACATATTCATTTCATCACAGCCTATTATGTCTTCATCAATTATGGGGATTATCTTAAATACACCTGGCATTTAATCTTGAAAGATAAAAAAACATAATTATAAAATTTTTATCTAGTATTTAAACCATAATTTTTTTCTTATCTATTAAATTCAAAAAATTTAAGGTAACTCCCCAAGCTTCCATGGTATGCGTCTCTTTGAATAATACTGTAGCATGTGTTGTACGCAACTTCGAGTTCTAACACACCACAACCAATCAAACTAGTCATTATGAATATTTATACCCACTTTTTGAATTTTTATAAATTTTATCTTTCAAAATGGACTTCATTTTTGGATTCGGAATATTGAAATTAGCGCTGGGTGTATTTTTAATATTTTTATGAAAACTTTCAATTTTTGATGAACAGTGAAAAACACAGAGTTATAGTTTAAAACTGAATTTTTTTTTAAAAAAATTATTTATTTTATTTAAATTTATTTTAGGAAAAATAGACACATAATACCTATGTATGTTCATTGTAATTCATTGGAGTCAATTTATTATAATGTTAGATATATAAAAGTTTTATATAACTTTTCACCGTCTTTTACCCACAACCTAGGAGAATTTTTAAATTCACATAAAACCAAATTTTAACGCTTCTGTGAGTAGAATTTAAAAAATCTGGGAGGCACAGTTAATATCAAGGAGTTAAATGTGGTTTAATAAGATAAAAATAATTTTCGGTGAATAATAACTTTTTACTTTTATTTACCACGGTTATAAGTAAATAGGGTAATTAAGGGTAAAAATGATATTATTATTTCCCTAACACATGTCCTAATTCTATTGGATATGTATATTTCGACCAAAAAAACCTTTTTAATAAAATATAAATCTCTTTGGTCCACATGGATTAGATTAGGAAAATTATTATTATTTAATTCAAAGAAGAGTTAAAAGAGTTAAAATCAATGATTAATAACTAAAAAATTATTAATATTGTGATACACATAAGATAAATTCGATTATAAATATTCATTAGAAATATGAAAATATTTCCTACTTAATGGTATTTTATTTATTATTTTTAGACATTAAATAATTTAATTTATTATTGACACAATGGTGATGTAGTAATTACCTAAATAATGAAATATTTAAATAATCGATATTATAAATATCCATGTAAATTTAATTTGAGACTTTTATTAATTCCACTAATTTTCTAGGATAAAATTACATAATAGGGTTGGTTATATGAATTTTCTTCGAAGTAATAATGTAGTTATAAATTTAGTAAAAACAAAATACCAAATAGTGTCAAAATTGACATAAAAGACTTTTTCAAATAAATATTTTATTTTTAATTGATATTATATTCCTAAAAATCTATGGTTTGGCCAAAGGAATTATAGAATGATAGGTGTATCATTAATAAACTACTTGGAGTTCTCTTGGATGTATATATTAAGTTTATTAACCATATACTATAAAATTACAAAGACACATGGTAATTGTCAAACTATTTAACTAATTGTTAAATCTAAAAGATAAAGTTAATATGGTGACCCAAACCTGTCTAAAACCTATTGGTTGAGTTTTTTAGACCCATACCCACCTTATCCTTTAAATAATACATTTGGGATCCTTTAGAAACCGAATATTATTTTATAATAAAATAATATTTCTAGATTTTCCTAAGGTTCCCCTCACCCCTCTTATAAAAGGGCACTCCCCCATCTCTTTAATTCTCACCTTAAAAGCCATTTGGATCAGACAACCTCTACCCAAAAACCCTCAAAACTGTCCTCAATTAATCCTAGAGGACTTCCTTTAGTCAGAAATCCAGCTTAATGAGCCGATTTGATCAAATTAAAAGGAATAACCTGAAGAAGTGGTAATAATTTCCCCACCCACTTTCATGTTCTTTTCTTCTTCCACTTATTCATTCTTTGTTATTTTCATTCTAAAATAATAAATCCAGTATATTCTATATACTGTGATGTTATTATAAATATATTACGACCATATTCATTATTCTATCCATCATTTGAATGACATGTCACTATACATGCGTACGTACAGACTACTGTCTCCACGTCGTGGTGTAATTGTTATTCAATACATTATTATTTGGATGGGTATAATAATGATGTGTAATTCATGTAAATAATAAATATAACATGATAATTATTACATATATATGATATACCAACCAATTATATATTTCTTTCATATCAAAAGAATGATATTGTCGCTCGCGCATACGTACGGATTACCATCTCCCTGAATGCGATGAGATTCATTCACAATCATATCCATTCAAGACTAATTTTAATAATATGATTAAAAATAATGTTTAAATACTTGATATCATTCTGGATATGATTAAGATACATCCATACATTACATATATTACTCAAATATCAAATAATATAAAGGAAAATGAATCCATTAACACGTGAAATGATGATTATGCTAATATAATATGAAAAAATCAATGTTAAAAGATCATATATGATATCATATTAATGTATATGAATATTGTATAATTTAATAACAATTATTTCACCATTATACACGAGGATAACCTACACTAGACCAAGGAAAAGTACAAGGTAATGTTTAATTTCACAATCTCTTTATTATCTGAGGTTGTTTTTACGTAAGTATCTACTAGGACCTCTTTATCATCCACATCCATGTTTCTTAAAAATGTATTTTAAAACATTCTTACTATTTTATAGAATATGGGATAAAGTAATTTATACACTTTTTGACTTTTTATATGATGTTTATAAAGGAATCTTTTTGTCATTTTTCAAATAAGGCCCTTTTTAACCTTTTCGACAGAATTATGGTAAGAATGTTTTTTTAACTTATACGGAGGGTGCGGCTATTTTCCACCATTATAAAATCATTGAATCTTCCATTACAATCTTATAAGAATATTTTCAATGTAAATATTTTCTTTTATAATTATTTTACTTTTAAATTATTTCAAAAAAAGATATATTTCTCTAAAATAGTTCTGATTTCATCTATTTCAGCATCCTTTGATGGATTTTAAGCTTCTTTAAAGTTGAATTATTATGATACAAAACTACCATATTGTATTGAAGGTTTTGTGATGTGTTTGACTATGGATTTGTTATTTTTATTCCATTCTTGTTTTATGGATAAAGTATTGACATTTCGTATGCATGTTTTAATACGAATGTTTATGTTATGTTTAAACTTGTTCATATGTGGAATGCACTGGAATTAGTAAGTGACGGGTCGAGCCCGCTATAGATCCTCGATGCATCGGTAGATCTCTTGACTTAAACTAGTGTCTTGGAACAAGGCCTTGACAAAATGTTATTTGTATTCTTGGCACAATGCCTTGACTATGTGGTTATGATAGCCTGGCATTATGCATTCCCTCATTATAAAAGTGGTTATTGATATTTCATGTGATTATTCGATAAGTAGAATATCAATGTGAATAAGTAAATGGCATTATTTCATATCATTTTTTCCATATTATGTTGAAGTTAAATTTTAAAAGGCTTTTGTTTTAGTTATACATTGCCTTATATTTTTGTGCTTGTTTATGAATGATTCTGCTATATTGTTATCCTTACTGAGCATCTGAGCTCACCCCTTTCTATGTTTTATTTTTACCAGGATGTGTAGAAGTATTTTATGATTGACGTGAAGGGGTTTTCTGAGGGTATATGAGTGTGTAATTTTAAGACAATTTTGTTGTTGTTTTTCACTTTATCATGTAATTTTAGACTTGTGAATGTATCTGGTGTTTCAAAGGATACTAAAATAATCGGTATTTCGAGACTTTATCTTTTGTGATCATGATAATGTTATGCAATAATGCACTGACTCTGGGTAACTGGGGTTGGGTCATTACAGTTGATATCAGAGGAATTTTATTAATAACCTCGGAAGCTATATTAAGATAAACTCTGATTTGATCACAAATCCCTATGATATACTTTGAGTATTATTATAGAAGAAATTCCATGAATTTGGGTATTTGTATATATTTTGTGATTTTTCCAAGCAATACATTCACATCAGGAAACGAGCAGGTAGAGGAAGCTCTGGAACATGTGTTCCTAGTGGTAAAACCTGAAAACACCACTTTGAGCTAGACTCAAATAGGAACTGGTTCCAACAACTGGCCTTGCTGCACTCTTGGTTACGACACTCCCATGGGATATGCTTAGGATAATTTTAATTTTCTTTAAAAACCATTATGAAGGGTTTATGAGTATATACTTCCTCAAAGAAAACATTTTTATGATTATAGATTATATCCATAAACTGTTCAATTTATATGAAGTGTTTTAGAAGTTTGGAATTATATATTTTGATTCATAAACTAATCTAGTTTATTCCATTATTTAGATATGGTTCTTAGTGGGAGGAATGGAAACCGTATCAATGCATGCACTCCATGTAAGTATTTCCCTCCTACTCGAGATAATTATAGTGGAGCTGGTGATACAACTGGTGCTGATCAGCTTATCACTATACTGGGACAACTCACTCAGGTTATGAATAATAACCTTACCCGTATGGAGCACCCTAATCCACAATGTGGAGGGTCAATGTTAGATCACATAATGAGGAAAAAACCAACAACATTCAATGGGGGTACAAATCTATTAGTAGCTATAAAATGGATAAATTCCCTTAGAGAAAATATTCATTGCTTTGGGGAGTAGTAAAAGGGAAAAAATTATCATGGTAGTTTACCACCTCATTGGAGATGCTGATCAATGGTGGTAGTTGATTCAAAACACAAAGGAATATTATGAAGTATCAAATATAAAATGGAGGGAGTTTAAATAGATTTTCATAGATAAATACTTTCCTCGTGACCATTGAGCAGATATAGAAAGGCAATTTCTGAGTCTGAGGCAAAAGGAGGATGAGAATGTCACAACTTATGAGACTAACTTTACAAGGTTAGAAAGGAATGCTTCAAATTATATACGCAACCCAATAAGTAAGATTGATCATTTCATTGATGTGTTAAAATCATTTTTCCATCGAGCATTAGTCTCACAATCATTCTTGTCATACTAATATATTGTCTCATGTGCTATCAAGACAGAAAAATATTTCTCTAAGTATTATGACTTTAAAGAAAAGAAATAGAAGAAAAGATCTGCTGATAACTATAGAAATGGAAATAAGGGGAAGAAAGGAAAAGTTGAATATCCATCCTACAGTAAATGTGGGAAGAAACACCCCAGTACTTGTTTTAAGGGAATGAGAGTCTATAAAAATTGTGGTGAAAAAGGCCCCCAAGCTCGTGATTTCAAGGGGAAGAAAGAAGATACAGATGTTCAATACTACAATTTTAGGGAGATGGGACATTATGAAAATTAATGTTCTAAGTGTCAGAGAAACTTACCTCAGAAAAGGACAAGGGATCAAGTCCATGCTTATGCGATCACTACTGCTGAGGTTGAAGATCCGAAAGACGTGGTGGCCGGTAATTTAATGGTTTTCTCAAGTATAGAGAATTCTTTATTTGATTCTAGATCATTTCATTATTTCATATATTCTCAGTTTTCTAAGAAAATTAGATATTTCCAATTTGATTTAACAAGGGAGTTGTTAGTCAAAACTCCCAAGGGAACTATTATTGCTACAATGTTCTGTGAATCAGTTCCCATTAGGGAATATAAATGTTCTTTATCTGTTGATTTCATCATCATACCCATGATTGAATTTGATATAATCCTCAGTATGGATTGGCTTTCTGACCATGATGTAAAAAAATTTTGTAAGAAGAAGTAGGTTACTATTTTTGATGACGATGATAAAGAACACCTTATCCTTAAAGCAGAATCGTCACCACCTAATTCTTATCTAGATCCACCCCTAGTAGATCAACTAAATTCAATTATTGGTAGGAGGATAATCAAATGACTGTGGGTGAGGAAAGGAATGTTCAAATAGAGTATGTACCTATTGTGAGAGAATATGTTGATGTGTTTCCAAAATATTTACCTGGACATCCTCCAGAATGATAAATTGAGTTTTCCATTGACTTAATTCTTGGTCAAGGCCCATATCTAAGTCCCCTTATAGAATGTCCACTGTGTAATGAGTGGATCTAATTAAACAACTAGAGGAATTGAGTAATAATATATTTATTCACCCTAGTGTTTCTCCATGGGGAGCCCCTGTTCTTTTTGTTAAGAAGAAAGATGGATCAATGAGGTTTTTCATTTACTAAAGGGATATCTATGCTATAAAAATACAGTACATGTATCCCCTACCTCATATTGATGATTTATTCGACCAACTCGATGGAGCTCAATATTTTTCAAATAATGACCTTCGATCTGGATATCATCAGTTGTGTGTGAAAAATAAAGACATTCTAAAAACAGAATTTTGAACCAGGTACGGGCATTAAGAGTTTACAGTAATGCCTTTTGGATTGGCTAATGCACCCTCTGTCTTCCTGGATATAATGAATAGATTTTTCAAGGAATATCTTGATGACTTTGTAGTGGTATTTATTTATCATATGTTGGTATACTCAAAAATATACAAAGATCATTAAAACCACTTGCGCATTATTATAAAGTCTCTTAGAAAGAAATGAATAATATTGGAAATTTAGCAAGTGTGAATTATGGCTTCAGGATATTTCTTTTCTTGGCCGTATTGTCTCTAAGGATGGAATCTATATTGATCCTTCAAAAACCAAGGCAATCTAATAATGGCCAGCAATGAAGAGTATAATTGAGGTATCCAGTTTTATTACTTTAGCAGGTTATTATCAATGTTTCGTTCAGAATTTTGCCCTGTTGGCTAACCCATAACAAAGATCACACGTAAAGGGGTTAAATTTTTTTATACAAAAGAGTGTGAATAATGTTTTGAAGAATTTAAGAGTAGATTAGTCAATTCCCTTATCTTGACTATACCATCAGGGAATGATGGGTTTGTTATTTATAGTGTTGCTTCAATGAAAGGACTTGGTTGTGTCCTTATGCAGAATGATAGAGTTATTGTCTATGGGTCACGTCAGCAAAAAATTCATGAGCAAAACTATCCAACTCATGATCTAGAGTTATCATATGTAATATTTTCTTTGAAGATATGGAGACATTATCTCTATGGAAAAAATGTGAGATAAATACAGATCACAAGAGTTTGGAGTATATTTTCTCACTGAAAGCACTCATCATGAGGAAAATGGGATGGCTTAAACCACCCACAGATTAGGATTTCACAATAGACTACCACCCAGGGAAGGAAAATAAGGTGGTAGATGCTTTAATCAGAATGGATCATGGAGTTTTGAACTATAGGAGAATTGAAACGGATCCTATTTTCATGGATCTAGTGAAAATGGATATGGGAATAATCATGGAAGGTGAAACATCAATACCTTTTCAAATGGTTTCCAAACCTACATTTCTAGAAAATATAAAATGTTATCAGGTTGATGATGATGAGTTTCAAAAGAAAATTAAAGCTATGAACAATAGTAGATTGAGTGAATTCATATATGAAGATGGAATTTTGAGATCTGGGAAGAGACTTTGTGTTCCTAACATACCTGATTTAAAAAGTGAATTGTTGTATAATGCTCATAGATCCAATTTCTCTATACACCCTGGAAGAACTAATATGTATAGAGATTTGAAGAAACATTTTTTGTGGGACAACATGAAGAGGGAGATTTCTAATTTTGTGCCACAATGTATGATTTGTCAACAAGTGAACGTTGGACGAGAATGACCTTGAGGAGTCATGCAACCTCTTCCCATATGTGAGTGGAAATTGGATAATATTATGATGGTCTTCGTCATGGGGATACCAAAGACACATTGAAAGAGTGATTAAATATGGTTCATTGTTGATCGTCTTACCATGTTTGCAAATTTTCTTGCTATAATAGATGATTTACCACTTGAACGTTTAGCAAGACTATATATTAATGAAGTTGTAATACTCCATGGTGTACACTTATCGATTTCTTATGATCGTGATCCCCATTTTATATCAAGATTCTAGAAATGTCGTCAGAAATCACAGGATACTGATCTTCATTTGAGCATAGCCTACCTCCACCAAACTGATGGACAATCAGAACAGACTATTTAAACCTTATAAGACATGTTTAGATCATGATCACTTGACATTCAAGGTATGTGGGATAAATATTTACCTATGGTAGAATTTTACTTTAACAATAGATTCCATTCAAGTATTCAGATGGAACCATATAAAGAATTGTATGGAAAGAGATTTCACACAACAACATGTTGGGATGATGTTGGTGAAAGAAAACTCATAGGCCCATAACATGTTGAAGAAACAATGGAAAATGTGATGGTGATTCAAACCCACATCAAAACAGCACAATATAGGCCAAAGATCTATGCCAAAAACTAAAGGATTTGGAATTTTTTGTAGGATATCTTGTTTTCGTGAAGGTATCTCTATGGAAGGGAGTTATACAATTTGGTAATAAGGGTAAAGTATGTACCGACTACATCTCACCATTCGCAATTCTAGAACGAATGGGGGATGTACCTTACTGGTTGATAATACTACTAAGTCTATCCATGGTTCACGATGTGTTCCACATATAACTATTGAGAAAATACATGCCTGACCCAACACATGTAGTCACCTATTAAGAAATTGAAATGGAAGCTAATATGTCTTATTGTGAAGAGCCAGTCGAAATTCATGATAACAGAGAACATGTTTTGAGAAACTTGATGAATCGTTTGGTAAAAGTTCTATGGAGAAACCAAACGATGCAAGAGGCGACGTGAGAACCTGAGGAACATATGATGAAAAACCACCCAAATATTTTTATACAGTAATATTCTAGAAATTTTGAGGACAAAATTATTTGAATGAGGGGAGAATGTAACACCCCAAGCTTCCACGATACGTTTCCATTTGAATAATACAATGGCATGTGTTGTACGTAACATCGAGTTCAAACACACCACAACCAATCAAACTAGCTATTGTGAATAATAATACCCTCTTTTTGAAATTTTATCCATTTTATCTTTCCAAATGGACATCATTTTTGGGTTCAGAATATCGAAATTAACTTGGGGTGAATTTTTGGTATTTTTCGAAAAAAATTAAATTTTGATGAAAACTGAAAACCACTGACTTATTGTTCAAAACCGACATTTTAGATAACTAAGTATTTATTTTATTTAAATTTATTTTAGGTAAAAATAGATACATAATACCTATATATGTTCAATTTAATTCACTGGAGTTAGTTTATAATAATTTTAGATATATAAAATTTTCATTGAACTTTTTACCGTCTTTTACCCACCTCCTAGGAGAATTTGAAAATTTGTATAAAAACTAATTTTACCACTTCTGTGAGTTGAATTTCAAAAATCCAAGAGACACAGTTGATATTAGTAAGTAAAATGTGGTTCAATAAGTTGAAAATAATTTTTGGTGAATAGTAACTTTTTAGTTTTATTTAACACAGTTAAAAGTAAATAGGGTAATTAAGGGTAAAAATGATATTATTATTACCATAAAACATGTCCTAATTCTATTAGATAAGTGTAATTTTTTTTAAATTGTTGGGGGTCAAGCCCCCTTTATTGATCATGAAAAAAAGAGACCTCTTTTGGCACTGGGAAAGAGAAAACCATTACATGAAGGGAAAAAAGCCTTAAAACATTGGCCAAGTGGATCCAACAAGTTCCAAAGAAACAAAAAACCAAGAAGGCAACTAAAAATCTCATCACCCCTCTCACCAGATAGTGCACCAGTGAGATCAGTCAAAAAAATGCGTCACCCTCTCTGTCAAGAATTTATATCATGCTTGTGGCACAACGTGACATAGCATCTCTCCAACAAACATAGAAATTTTGAGGAGAGCCGGATGAAAGGTACCAGCACACCTTTCGCTCTTTCAATCCGCCCACCTGACAAAGCATGAGATAAATCTCTGCAGTGTCAACCTAATGTAACGCAAGCATAGAATGAAAAAAACGAGAAAAAGTTACAGCAAAGAACCCATCCGTCCATCAAAAGATGATGCGTGGATGATGATGGGTGTCAACACACTCATCCCTCAATCGAGGTCACCCCCCAATGATGCCAGAAAAATAATGCACCATTCTATTGTGACAAGAGCAATAAATACCCACAAAGAAAAATGTTTTAGAAGAACACGCAGAACCAACAACCAATGAAGAATAAGATGAAATTCAAGAGAATCACTCTTGAGAAGTGCAACTAGAAGAGTTGCCAACACAAATCATCAGAACAATTAAATAGAAAACCCCCTCTTCACAAATCTCAGAATCATATCCTAGTCCACAATAAGCAACTGAGTAAAGGCAAAGAAGCCGAACCAGAAACTCTCTCAACATGAAGAGCCAAGGCAGCCCCAAACCATGAGCCCCACATATCCTCAACCAGCTCTTCGATGCATCCACCCCCTGAAATATGCTCCACATCAACCAACGGATGTAGAATCACATCCACAAACCCAACACCAGAAAACCTCATAGCAGGTTTTGAATCCACAAAGTCGGAGAGCCGGCAGCTCACCATCCACCACCCGAGATCCCAACGGCACCTTCGACCCACCGGACTCCACCACATAATCCCAAAGGCCAAAATCAGATGGTTACAATTTGAGCCAATCTCCCTGCAATATTGACATGAACCACCTCTGAATAATCTAGGACTGCCGATGTCGCCGTCCTCACCCGTCACCGCTCGAAAAAGCGGCAGACACCCAGAGAAGACCAGATCCAAGGGGATCTGGTGGAGGGGGATTGCGCAACAGAATAAGGGGGCCGTTGGAGATGCCAAGATCACTAGATGTGGGAGAAGAATCTCAAGTTCAAAAGAGGCATTATCCAAAGAAGAACCAGGAACGAGGGAGCCAAATCCAGACATCGATGAAGAAGCAATCCCGAGCGAAGACATGGAACATGAAAATCTATAGTGAATCTCCAAGATCAGAGTTAGAGAAAAACTCGCAAAACCAACTGATTATGACAAAATCACCGACCAAGCGAGAAATGAGATGTTGGAAAACCACTGAAGGGAAAACCAAGGAAACCCTAGGAGAGGGATATCACTGCCCAGAGAGTGCGGTGCCATCTTCACCCAAGGGATCCTTCTTGGATAAGTGTAATTCGACCAAATAACCATAGTAAAAAAATATGATCCTTTAGGTCCACTTGTATTAGATTAGGATATTTATTATTATTTAATTCAAAGTAGAGTTAAAAGTGTTAAATTGAATGTTTAATAATTAAACCATTATTAATATAGGGTTACAAATAAGATAAATTCGACAATAAATAGTCATTATAAATCTATAACGATTTCTTACATAATGGTATTTTATTTATAATTTTTATACATTAAATAATAAAATTTATTTATGACACAATGATGATGTAGTAATTAACATATTAATGGATGATTAAAATAATTGATATTATAAATATCAAAATAAATCTTATTTGAGACTTTTAATAAATTACACCAATTTTTAGGCTAATATGACATGTTAGGGGTGATTAAATGTATTAATTAGAATTAATAAAATTTTGTCGGACTTTAACAAAAATCAATTATTAAATAATGTCAAAATTGACATACATGAGTTTTTAAAACAAATACAATATTATTGGTTGATATAATAATACTAAAAATATAATGTTTCGAAAAAATAATTATATAATGATAGGTATATCATTAATGAACCACTTGGGGTTCTCTTGGATGTTTATTGTAAGTTTATTTACAATATCCTATAAAAATACAAAGAAACATGGTAAATGTCAAACTATTTAACTAAGAGTTAAATCTAAATGATAATGTTAATACTGTAACTCAAACCTATATAAAACCTTTTGGTTTGTGGTTTTTGACCCATACACACCATTTCTGAGAAATAAATCATTTTGGGGCCATTAAAGACTGAAAATTATTTTATTATAAAATAATATTTCAATTTTTTCCAATGGTGCCCCTCACCCCTCTTATAAAGGGAACTTCCCCTTCTCTCAAATTAACACCTTCAAAGCCATTTGGCTCTTCCATCCCATGCCTAATAATCATCCCAACTGTCCTACCATCATCGTAGAGGCCTTCCTTTAGTCATAAAGCCAACCTAAAGATCTCATTTGATCAAATCAAATGGAAGAACCCAAAGAAGAGGTAAATATTTCGTCACATATTTTAAGTGATTTTCTTCTTCCACTTCCTCTTTATTTGTTGTTTCCATTATAAGATTATAAATCCAATATCTTCTATATACTGTGATGTTATTATAAAAATGTTACAACCATATTCATTATTCTATCCATCCTATGAATGAAAAAGTCATCAAACGTGTGTACGTACGGATTACCGTCTCCACGTCGTGGTGTAGTTTGTTATTAAAACACATCATCATTTGGATGGGTATAATAATTAGTATAAATGAAATAAAATAATAAATATAACTTTATAAGGATTCTTTATATATGATATGTCATCCAATTATATATGATTTTAATATCAAAAGAATGATATTGTCGCTCGTGCGTACGTACAGATTACCGTCTACATGAACGCGATGAGATTCATTCCCCCTCATATCCATTCAAGACTAATATTCATTTAATGATTAAAAATAATTTTTAAAGACTTAATATCATTATGAATAAGAATATGATACATCTTATCCATAAAAAACATTACTTATGTAACAATGTGTATAAAGGAAAACAAATCAGTTTACACCCGAAACAATGATAATACTGGAATATCATTAACAGAGAAATATTATAAGATCATATATGATATCATATTAATGTATATTGTTCTTGTACAATTTAATAAAAACTAAATAACCATCATACATACGTTTATCCTACCCTCAACCAATGAAAAGTACAAGGTATGGGTTAATTCTATAATCTCTTTATAATATGAGGTTCTTTATACGTAAATATCTATTGGGACCACTTTATCATCCACATCCATGTTTCTTAAAAATGTCTTTCAATTTTTTTTACTATTTCCTAGACTACGGGTTAAATACATTTGTACCCTTTTTGGATAATTGATGTTTTTAAAGGAATACTTCCATCGTTTTCTAAACAAGGTACATTATAACCTTTTAAACAAAATTAAGGTAAGAATGTTTTTTAAACTTATACGGTGGGTGTGATTATTTTCCGCCATTATAACATCATCGAATAATCCATTACTAGTTTATAATAATATTTTTAAAATAAATATTTTCTTTTATAATTATGTGACTTTAAATGATTTCAAAAAAAATAAAGAGATATTTCTCCCAAATTGTTTTGATTTCATCTATTTCAACATCCATTGATGGATTTTACACTTGTTTTAAGGTTGATTCATTATAATACTAATATTCAATATTATATTGAAGTTTTTTGTGATATATTCGACTATGGATGTGTTATTTTTATTCCATTCATTGTTTATGGTTAATGTATTAACAATTCGTATGATAGTTTTAATACGAATGTTTATGTTATGTTTCATCCTTTTAATATGAGGAATTCATTGGACTTAGTAAGTGACGGATGGAGCCCATTATAGCTCCTCGATGCATCGGTATGTCTCATGAGACAATATAGTGTCTTGGCATAAGGCCATTACAAAATATTTTTTGTAGTCTTGGTATAAGGCCTTGACTATGTGGTTATGAAGTATGGAATTATGCATTATATAATTATGAAAGTGGCTATTGATATTGCATGTGATTATTCAACTAGTAGAATATCCTTGTGAATAATTAAATGGAATTATTTGATTTCATATTTTCCTTATAATTCTGAAGTTCATGTTTAAAAGGATTTTTTTCTTGTCTTACATTTCCTTAAATGTTTATACTTATTTATGAATGTTTCTACTATATTGTTATCGTTACTGAGCATCTAAGCTCACCCATTTCTATCATTTATTTTTCCCTGGATGCGAAGAAATATATTATAACTGACTTGTAGGGATAGTATAAGGGATACGAGTGAGGCCTGTAGAGAATATTTTTTTGTAGTTTTTCTTTTTATAATGTAATGTTAAACTTATGAATGTATCTATTATTTCCAAGGATACTAAACAAATCGGTCTTTCGAGACATGATCTTTTGTGATCATGCAAATGTTATGTAATAATGCACCAACTATGGGTAACTAGGGTCGGGGCGTTACACCAATCATATAATTTTTAGGATTTGATTTAAATTAAAACATATAAATGAATTGAAAAGGATGAGTTTTAATGTAAAATTGTTCAAATCATTTTTAGGTGTTTTTAATATAAAATGTCAAATTTCAATGTATTATATTGACATATAATAGATTAATTTATTTATAGATAATATATTGTGTATTTAAAACCTATTTAAAATATTATTTATCATTATATATAAATTAGATGAAGAATCATTTTTCAATTAAATATTAGTATTTTTCCCTATTCATCAAAAAATAAACCTTCATAGGAAAACATAATAGATTAACACAAAGATAATTATGAGATTATTATTTAAAAAATGAATTTCATTTAAAAATATATTATTTATCAAAGTTTCAAAAATTTTATTTCAAATAGTTTTCCCATTAAAAAGAGGTAAAAACTAATTTTTTAAAAATTATTTTTTTTGGTAAAATTGAGGTGTTCTTAACTAATAAAAATAAATTATATTACATGAATGTAAAATTATATTATTTTATATATATCATTTAAATTCAGTATATAAATTATCTTAAAGTGTTTAGAATTTGGTTACTATATATAAGATGACAAAATTGTGTATTTTTAAACTCGGTGTTGTGTGCATTGTAAACTAACTCAGTATTGAATATTTTAAAGCTGTCTAAATAATTAAATATATTATAAAAGGAAAACACGGTAATTTATTAGGGTTATAAATAATATTTTTTCATAATATTAGTTTTTCAATTTCATCAAGATATATATGAATGTTATACCCATCCAATAATATGTTTCCAATCATTGATTATGTTATGGAATATAATAAAATTGTGTAATTTCATATAAAATATCAATAATCATAGAATGTAACAAAATAAGATATTATGTTAATATTAAAATACTGGCATAATCAAGAAGATAAATAATTATAATTATAAAACCCATTATGCTCATGACTATGTGAACAAACTCAATATTTTCACACAAAAAAATATAGGAAATTCATTATAACAACACATATGTCAACATACTCGTTATTTTAATTGCTTAATATCTCCTAAAAATTGACAGAATTGAATCAGTTTGAATGTTTTATTAGACCCCACCAATCACCATGTTTAAATATGGGTACCACATAATGAACCCCATTTTTTATAACATAACGAACATTAGAATGTATATGAATTTTCATATTCTATTCAAAAGGAAAGAATAAGCAAAAGATTCATAATTATATAAATAAAAATAACATGAAATACCCATATTAAAAATATGTATCCACTTATATTAAATAAATTCATATAAAATAACGTTTAATAAATATAATATATCTTATTTTGTTAAAATCTTATATATAATGGGCATATGGTTATGTCAATAATTTCCACAATTAATAAATATTTAGAATTTTGGTAAACCCACTTCATTCAAAGGATTTAGATTTAAAATGTTCATAGAAGAGAGGAATTTTAATAAAAATCATAAACTATATATGACTTGGAATGAAAAATAAGGTATTGTATTTCCAAATGTTTAATATCTCAAAATATTATTAATGATTTTTTAGGGTAATTCATAAAATCAAATTTATATGGAAACATATAATTTTAAAATATTGAGGAATATTAATATTAAAGTATAAAATAGTTTTCCTAAATGTTTCTTTTCATTCTAATAAAATAAAAACTTATAAATCTAATTTGAGACTATTTTTAAGAAAAATGAATTATAAAATTTGAAAAAATAAATTTTTATTAAAATTTAAACATCAACATTAGATCCCTGAAAGGATAAAATGTTATCAAAATAAAAATTATGTTAGATAATAAAATGATTGAGTTTAAATTTTAGAATTTATTTTTTAATTTTCTGAAATAACATTACTAATACCACAAAAATAAAAAAACTTATTTCGAAAAAATGGGAAGGGTAATATTATGTTTATAGAAGATATTACCAAATTGGTAATCCAAATATAATAAAAAATGGTGGTAGAAAAAAATAGATAATGTAAGGGGAAAATATAAATAAATAGGATGTGATTCCTTTAGGAAAATGGTAATTTTTTTTGGTAAAAACTGATTTCTCAAGGAAAAATATTAGAATATTATATAGTTTTTGACCTGACATATACAATACCATTATTTTAAAAGGTAAATTATCATTTATTTTTACATTAAATACAATTAAATTGGTAAATATAATTCATTCCTCGATTATGAAAGATCATGTGACTGTCATGGGGGTTTAGGACATGAAAACGAGGATGCGTGTCCATCCATTGCATAGTACAAAACTATCAATAGTTTAGTATTGATCATGTGCTTGAACCATGCATGTTGCATATAGGAGGTAATCCATTTGTAAACTATGCAATGGGAGGGTTAAAACCAGGTTTCCTTGGATTGAGCCAACCAAAAATCCTCCAAATGGCTTGGATAACCTTATGGTGATAAAAAACAAGTGACCCAGCACATCTCTTGGATAGAGGCAACAAAAAATTTGGCACATGGTTTGGCCAACCGTGAATGCAAAGAATGTAACTAATATAATGTAGATAATTTCCCATTTTCCCTCCTTTTTATATGATTTCCCACTAATTTCCTCCCCATTTTATCCTCAACAGTCTGGTGTTCATACCAGGGTCCTTCAACTCTTACAAGGACAAATATTCTTGCAATTCATATATGTTTAGTGTATATATAGTTTTCATCAATTATCAATTTGATATTAATTTAAATAATCGTACTATTAATCTGGAATAATATTTTGTGGGATATTATAATAATTCCAAGTCTCCTATGTCCTATTATATTGGGGAATCCGTGGAATTTGTGTATATTTTTTTTGGAAGAAAGGTTAAAGGTTCATTGATTTATTGTCTGTAATTTTGAGTTAGGTGTTCAAAGAGACATCTCCCAATTAATTGAACATATACAACTATATGTGAACGTGAAATTGGGTTTTCATTTTTTAAACTAAATTTCATTGACTAAGAAATGTTAATATCTCCTTTAATTGATGCGTGAAACCATTAACACTTTCCAATGGATTCATTTATGATTATTGGATCAGGTCTATGGTTACCCTTGATCTGTGTCACACCCTTCTTAATAAACATATGCATTGTGGAATTGGGATTTTAAATATTTTTGTTTTAATGTTTTTTTAGGTGTGTTTGAAATTTGATCATATTATAACTATTGATTACATTTAAAAGGTATTGTTAATGGACTATGTGATAATTGTGAAAATTTTGTTTAATGGTAAAAATGGTATCTATGTGTTGTAAGTGGATTTAAAAAAAATTGTAGTGTTTTTGTGAATAATATATCTAACATACATGTTATCAATTTGATTTAATGGTGTTAAGTGGAATAATTTAGGTAAATGTTATGAATTAAATGGTGGAAACATGATGTGTTTAATAAAAAAATATTTTCACTAATGATGAACCATGGTAAATTGGAATAATTGTATGGTAGATGTTGGACTGAGGTTTCAAATCCTTAGGTTGGGCAAGACTAATTCTCTAGGAACCATTGATTTACTACGTTGTCTTATATAAGATAGATAATATAGGACTAAATAATGCATTACATGGTTTCAGGTATTGGACTGATGCTCAAATCTCTTATGGTTAGACATGGTATGGGCACCTAAAATGAAACTCAAAGGCATAATCTATTAAAAAAAATTTATTAATGTATAAAATATTGGATCACTATGATTAACCCCTCATAGTACACGGTTTATATTTTTGAGAGGTCCAAATATAATTTATTGAGTCGAGTTACTATGATACGTGAGATTCCTTATGGTGATTTGGTAACTATTAAATTACAAATAATTTTTTATTTGTTTCTATATATTATTTGTTCATAAACATGTATACACCATATTTATAGTAGATATTACTTTTAAAATCATTGGTATTGTCTTACTAAGTTCTAATCACACCCTTCTCTATCCTTTATTGGTTTCCCATAATATTTCCTAATTTGTGATCATGATATGGTCAAGGTCCCTATATTTGATTCTCTATTACTGATTTGGGATACATTATGTTTTAGTGGACTCTGATTATTTAGGGATCCATTTCTGGGGATTTTCATAGTGTATTTATTTTCAATTTCCATAATTACATGAAACTATTAAGACTTGATAAATTTACTATATTGGTTTAAGGGAATTTAACCATTTTTGGAACATATTTCTTGATTCATGGTTATTTTTTATAATTAAAATTGTTAGGTTTTACATTAATTCCTGTTGTTGTGTTGATCTAGTAAAGAGTTTCGAGGCAATTAATGATTCATATTAGACTCTCACATGTAGTTGGTTATCTCAAGAATATGGGGAGGTGTGTTTGATGTCATGTGGTGTATTGTTTCTTTAGTAGTTTAGTGAAACTTGGGACTATATGTCATTAGATCATTTTTTAGTTCTATTTCTTAAATTTATGGGGATGGTATAACACATTTTTGGATTGGTCATGTCCTAGAAATGAGCTCTAGAATAATAATCAATAACCAGTTTATGGGAAAAACTCATGCTCCAATATTGAAATTATTGTTATATATGTTCACTTGTTATAGTTAAATGTTATTTCATCATGGCTTATACACATGTGTTCTTTTATTATCATTTCTCTAAAATTTTACTTGTTAGAAAATAAGGAATGATGATTGTATATACATGAATCATTATGTATATTAAGAATTTAACATATTGGTGTCTTGTTAGAAAAATAAATGGAAATAATATATTGGTTAGGCTATGGGATGTGATAATTTTCTTATGTTTCCTTGAGGGTTCCCAAAAAAATCCAAATAAACAAGTTCTAATTATTTATATTGAAATGTGTTATAATGGAATCATTAAAATGGTGTGAAATTAAATCTTTTTAGTGAGAAAATTAGGATTACCCAAAGTTGACCATCTAATATTATAGGGGTGGAAGAGGGTAGTGATAATATTTCCATTGTATCCATTTGTATTATCTATGTGGGGTGGTCTGATTATGGCCAGTTGTGAGCCCTATTTCTTGAAATTGTTGATTCTATATATTCTGATTCATGAAACATGTAATTGGAATTGTAGAGATATGTAACAAAAATGATGGTTTCTAATAGGGTGATAAAAGAAAAATTCTGAAAATGCTCTTCTATAATTGGGACCAAATCCCATAGTGGATTTGAGTGATATTTTGGAAGTGAAATTCCTTGAAATTTTCAATTGTTTAATTAAATTTATGTAGAGAGTATATGGACATGTTATGGAAGTTATATTTTATTTTCCAAGGAAGGATTATTTATAGCGTCTTCTGATGTTATTTGGTGATTGTAGGCAAGAGGTATCTGAGTTATGGATTGTATCTATTTATTTGATTTTAGACCACATAAATAATTCTACAAACTAGAGGGTTAATTCAGGATTTTATATTTCAGGTGGACTAGTGATTTTGATGTTGGATATCTAATATTATGATGAGTGGTTAGAGTGAATTCAATGGAATGATGCTTAGAATATGTTCATATAAAAATTTTACCTTGGGACACTATGGAAATATAAATCGATTGATTTTATTTAATTAAAAGAAGGGAAAATTTCGTGTTGTATTATTTATCCCACTTCATCGACATTATATGGTTTTAAATGACATTGATGAAATATGTGGTAACTAAAATTATATATTTTTAGAAGTTACTTAATGTAATATCATGTCCCTTGTGAATATATTTAGTTTGATGAAGTTATATTATCCAGACGATCATGCTAAAGTTTCTAAGTGGAGAAAAAAAGTAGATCCAAAAGGTGAAAAAAAAGTCTATTATATTATCTGTTGGTGCATTTTATGCTAGTAGGGAGCATCATCATGATAGTTTTTACCAGGATAGTGGTGGGAAGAGTATCCAGGATAGTGGATTGACCTTACCAAGTAGTAATTGAGTGTCCATCTATTAGTGATGAAGACAGAGTCATATGCATGGTATGTTTCCTTGAACACTGATGAATTTTTGATCATGTGGAAAAATTGTACACACTTATAGTATCTATAGGACCCCCTTCTAGATGTTTTTTTATTCGAAACTCATCCTGATATAGATAACTGAAAGGGGTTCTTCTACACCATATTATTCAAGAAGTTGGAGATCCATCCACCAAGTAATGTCCCAGTTCCGAGTGCCACCCAAAGGTTCCCCATACCCGGTTGGTCACATGACGTCAAGAAAATTTCTCCAAATGCCAGAGCATGCCGACTAGCAGTGAGGGCATTTGGTGTGATAGTGTGCAAACTATTCCCTCATTGGTAGAGTAATGTAGTATAAAGAAACATATGAGAGTATAAAAAGAAAAAATCTTACCATATAGATGTAAACAGTGGAATATTGGAAGTAAATAAAAAACTACATCATTCAAATATATCAATAATGATACATGTCACAAGTATCTAGGAAAACATCCAAAAAAGTCACAATGCTAGAATACAGTACTAAAGCAAAGTAAAAAAAATGAAAAAAATTAAATAACTCCAGCTGCATTGCAAGCCTCAGCTTGGTCTCATGCCTTCCAGGTCCACAACAATCTAGTACCCCACATAGAATGGCGCTTTACCTTATTTATACCTGCATCAATATAATATTTTTGGTGCCAAAAATCATGACCCAAATGGTGTGTGAGAAAGATACCAATATAAATCCCCCCAAATATATGTCCCTAACAGTAAGAGAATATATATGCATGGCAATAATAAAAAGATGCAATGAACTAGAAAGTACTCAAAAGAAAACAACACTACAATTTCAATTACAATTGTCAATTAATCAACCAAACAAAAAAAGCAACCCTATTAGATTTTCTCATAGCCCATCCCCTCTTGTTCAACCATTAAATCTTAAGTAACCCTCTTGGTAAGTTATCATAGCATAACCCCTGTTGTTAAATATTATACAAGCATACAACAACATCATGGGTAATCTCACACAACCTAACCCCTTTGGTCTCACACAGATATAGACTCTATGAGGAAGAACTCACAGACAATTCCCCCTATAGTATTTTAATGATAAACTATATAAACTCTTGGGAAGCACTCAACATCAATTCCCCATGTGGTCTCATAACGTTAACTATAAACAATATGAGGGAGCACTCAACATCAATCACCTCTATGGTCTCACAATGTGATAAATAATAATAGATACTCTAGGGAATCCCTCAATGTCAATTCACCTTATGGTCTCACTACACCAGGTTCCCATAGCCCAGTGTAAAGAAATTGTGCAAAAACGATGTTCATTAGCCAAAGTGAACCTAAAAGTACTACTTTTCTAAACATCTACAAGGCATAAACACCATCAGATAAATCACTCATTCCTAACAACACTAGGCTTGGAAGAAAAGTATCCTAACAGGAAAAACTATACCACATGGTCAATATCAAATCAAACATGCAAAAACACCTTCATATTATGGCAAAAAAACCTATTTATAAACAAGATATAATGACCCATACTTTAAATACATTGTTATTACTTCAGAATTGAAGCACACTTATTACAACATATAACAAAACCAAGAAAAGACCATATAGGTATAGTGTCTTTAGAAACTGGGAAACATAAACAACTGGTTCATAAAGCATCTACATTGTCTTCCATTTATTTCATCATTTCTAGAGTCCCTTTTGAAATATCCTACTTAATAACCTTCTTCCTGACATGGGGAAATAAAACATACAAAAGGGTGAGCTCAAATTCTCAGTAAGGGTAAACAAAAGAAATATCAATCACATTATATTAATAAGAACATAATATTTTGGAAATATTAACCTGCAAAAGAGATCATAATTTCATAACATGGGATAAATCGTAGTAGTGAAATGTAATCCCAATAATCATAACATAAAACATGAAACTTTGTGTCATACACACATAATTATAGAAAATCATTTCTTAGTATTCAAGACTCATTGCCAAGACTATCTTCGTGGACAATGTCCATTTCTGAACCGAGTTCACTCCTCGTTTCAGTCCTGTTTCACTGAACCGGTTTAACCTGCCATTCCAGCCATGTCTATCTCATGAGATATAAATCTTTACCCAATTCATTTGAGGGAGATAAAGGTCCCACCCATCTCATAATGATACCATTCTTATGTGTGCCACAAAATCAAAAAGAATCATACATCATTGTATAACCCATGTAATAAAAATGGGATTCTTAAACATAGTGACATCATAATAAAATTCATACAAGATAAAAGAATTCATAAAAATAATTCCATCACAACATAATAAAATTAATATAATAATAGGGATAGAAACACAACCCTATATTATCTTAGATGGAAAATAATTTTGATAAAACAGTTGAACTCCATTCTTGATGAAAATGTCCTTTCTACTTCAAAAACATTTTCCTTTCTTAACATGTCATACAATTTTAAACAAAAAGTAGTTGATTAAAAATAAACTTGAAAACTTGTAAATGAAGCTTCTTGGAAATAATGTTTTAACATTCCATTCATGCCGTATAAGTTAAACAAAACTTTCTTCTCCCACTTATGTCGGAAAATTGAAAAAGTACATCGTACGAAAAACGACAAAAGATTCATTTCATATCTTTTACTAAAAACTCACCAAAGGGTAAAATTGGATTTAAACAATTGTAGGAGGATATAAATAATATTACATATTGAGGAAACATGGATTTGGATGATAATTATTCCTCAGTAAATTCTGAAGTATAAACAATCCCGGATAAAAATTGAGATTTGTGAGATTGTCCCTTACCTTAGGTGCGATTTGATTTATAAGTGTCCGAACCTCTTGTATAATGATTTAAATAATGTTATTGACTTATTACAGAATCATACTTATTTTTATGATATCATATATGGTCATATTCTTATCTTCTTATTAGTAGTATTTCATTGCTACTTGTTATTCAGGTGTTTATTGGTTTTTGTTCTTATGCGTGTTCTATTGAATAAATTCTTTTTCTTCTTTTTATTTTATAGATACATCATTTAAATAATGGTATTAGTGTAATATATATCATATTCATTCATTCAATTCATTTATATAATTATTATTCAATGAAGATCATGTAAAACGAGTCGCATCACATCGTGGAGACGGTATTCCGTACGTACGCACGAGCGATGATATCGTTCCCATGATCGTGGAATTGTATTAGAGTGTATGTATACTATTTCAGAAACAATATCACTTTACAATAATCATATATAGTTATTATTTACACCATTATATTCTTCCAAGTAAGTAGGTGGTGGAAAATAGATTACACCACGGCGTGGAGTTGGTATTCTGTACGTATGCACGCGCGGTGATTTAATTTTCCATAGGATGGATAGATGTTAAAATAGGGGTTTTTTAGTAAATATAATAACATATCATTATATGAGTGATAATTATGTTATTAATTCGTAATGAAACAACTGAAGAAGAAGAAGTGGAAGAAGAAATAAAGTTGAAAGAATCGGTAACAGACATTACCTCTTCTTTGAAGCGCCTCTTTGATACCTCCTCTTAGGGCACTAAAATTGGTCTTTGAAGAATACCATGACCTCTAGGATGTTTCTACGGAAGTGGAGAAGAGAATTTGGCAGGGGTTGGTCGTGGTTGAAGGCTCAAAGTGGTGCGAGGAAGAGAGGGAGGAGGTGCCCTTTTATAAGGGAGGAGAGGGGAACCTTTGGAAAACCTAAAAATATTATTTTATTATAAAGTAATATTCGGTTTTTAATAGCTCCAAATTGATTTATTTAGAAGATAAGGTGGGTATGGGTCTAAATACTCCCATCTAATAGAATTTAGAAGAGTATAGGTCATTATATTAACCTTATCTTTTAGTTTTAACTCTTAGTTAATTAGATTGACATTTACCATGTCACTTTGTATTTTTATATTATATAGTTAATAAACATATCATATACATCCAAGAGACCCCCAAGTGGTACATTAATTATACACCTATCATGATATAAGTATCCAGGCCGAACATTAGGTTTTTAGGAATATAATAACAATTAATAATATAATATTATTTTTAAAAACTATTTTATTTCAATTTTGACACTATTTGGTAATTGATTTTTGTGAAGCTCATAACAAAATGATTAGTTCGAAAAAAGTTAATTAAATCAATACTAACAAGTCAAATTAACATATAAAATTATTGTAATTCATAAAAAGTCTCAAATTACATTTATTTGGGTATTTATAACATAAATTATGTCAATATTTAATTAATAAGATAATTACTACATCATCATTGTGTCATAAATAAATTAAATTATTTTAAGTCTAAAAATTACAAATAAAATAAAATTATATAGGATATATCTTTATATTTCTAATTAATATTTATAGTCTAATTTACTTTATGTATAACCTTATATTAAAAATGATTTAGTTATTAAACTTTGATTTTAACAAATTTAACCCTTCTTTAAATAAATTAATAATAAATGTCCTAATCTAATCCAAGTGGTCCTAAACGGTCATATTGTATTCTTAAGGTTGTTTTTGGTCGAATTACACTTATCCAATAGAATTATGACATGTGTTAGGGTAATAAAAATATCATTTTTACCCTTAATTACCCTATTTAGTTTTAAAAGTGGTAAAAAAGTAAAAAGTTACTATTCACCCAAAATTATTTTCATCTCATTGAACCACATTTTAGTCCTTGATTTTAACTATGTCTCTCGGATTTTCAAAATTCCACTCACAGAAGTGGTTAAATTAAGTTTTATGTGAATTTGGAAATTCTCCTAGGAGGTGGGTAAAAGACGGTGAAATGTTCAATAAAATTTTTATATATCTAAAATTATTATAAAATGACTCCAATGAATTGGATTGAACTTATATAGGTATTATGTATCAATTTTGACCTAAAATAAATTTAAATAAAATAAATAATTATTTAAATAAAAATTCGGTTTTTAAATAGTAACCCAGTGTTTTCACTATTCATCAAAAATTGAATGTTTGCAGAAAAATACCAAAATTTTACCCTAGGCTAATTTCAATATTACGAATCCAAAAATGAAGTCTATTTTGAAAGATTAAATTTACAAAATTTCAAAAAGTGGTCATTACTATTCATAACGGCTAGTTTTAATAATATTTTAATAGCATATCGTTGTTCAGTGAAACTCGGTATTGTGTACGACGCAAGCTATCGAGGAAGGCCGCGGATGCGTGTAAAGTAAGCCAAGATAGTGTTGTGTGTAGTGAAAGATTCCTTTGATGATTAATATAACATAAAAAAAATATTTCTCATAAAAGTCTCGGGTGTTACATTCTACCCCCCTTAAAATGAATTTTGCCCCCGAAATTCGTCACTTTGTAACAAACAGACGAGGATACCTCTCCCTCATCATGTCCTCATGCTCCGATGTAGCTTCTTATAATTGGTGGTTCCTCCATTAAAGTTTCACCAAGCGAGTGGTCTTGTTCCATAGTACTTTTTCGCTACGATCCAGAATCTCTATCGGATGTTCTTCATAAGAATGATCATGTTCCATCGGTACAACTTCTAAGATGAGTACATGTGAAGGATTAGGTATGTTCTTTCTCAGGAGAGATACATGGAACACATCGTGAACTTGGGAGAGATTTGGTGGAAGTGCCAATCGGTAATCAACCTTCCCAATACGATCCAGTATTTCAAAAGGAACGATATACCTAGGGCTCAGCTTTCCCTTCTTTCCAAATATCATTACTCTCTTCCATGGAGATATTCTTAAGAACACTTTATCACCCACATCAAGCTCTAGGTCTTTTCTTCGATTATCGACATAACGTTTTTGTCGACTCAGAGCTGCTCTTATGTGTTGTTGAATAGATCTGACCATTTATGCCATCTCATCAACAAGATCAGGTCCTAATAGATTTCTTTCCCCAACTTCATCCCAGCAAGTTGGAGTCCTGCATTTCTTTCCATAGAGAGCTTCATAAGGAGACATCTGAATACTGGAGTTAAAGCTATTATTATAAGAAAATTCCACCAAAGGCAGGTGTTGATTCCAACCAACTTTGAAATCTATAGAGCAAGCTCTTAACATATCTTCTAGAGGTTTAATTGTTCTCTCAGACTAACCGTCTATCTGAGGATGATAAGCAGTGCTGAAACTCAACTCTGTATCCAGAGTATGTTGAAGACTTAGCCAGAAATTAGAGGTAAACCTTGGATCTCGATCAGATATAATTGAAAGTGGTACTCCATGAAATCTTACCACTTCCTTCACATATATTCTGGCAAGCTGATCCAGAGAGAAATCATCTCTAATAGCAATGAAGTGTGATGACTTTGTAAGATGATCAACTATGACCCAGATAGCATTATTTCTTTTGGATGTTTTAGTAAGTCCGGTTACAAAGTCCAAAGTGATGTTTTCCCATTTCCATTCAGGTATGGGTAATGGTGGTAACATCCCCTTAGACTTATGTCTCTCAGCTTTAACTTGCTGACAAACCATGAATTGAGAGACATATTCCGCAACATCTCTTTTCATGCCATCCCACCAGGAGTACTCATTCAGGCCCCTATACATCTTCGTGCTTCCAGGATGAATAGAGAATGAAGAACTTTGAGCCTCATCCAGCAGCTCCTTCATTAATTATGGGATGGGAGGAACACAAACCCGATTCCTGAATTTTTTTTATCCCATCACAATCAAGGTTGAATTCAAGAACCTTTATCACCTTCTTTTGTATCTCTACATCTTCTTTATGTGCCTCTTTAATCTTCACATGTATAGATGGTTGAAGATTCATTTGAGAAAGATACTATTTTCCCCCTTCCATTATAATTTCAAGATCCATCCTTCGTAAATCCATAAATATTGGATCTTTTGTGATCCTCATCATTGATAAGCTTGTATGGTCTTGTCGACTTAATGCATCTGCCACCTTGTTTGCTTTCACAGGGTTGTAATGAATTGACCAGTCGTAATCCTTAATCAGCTCCAACCATCTTCTTTGATGCATATTCAGTTCCTTTTGTGTGAAAATATACTTTAAACTTTAATGATCAGTATAAATGTCACACCTTTCTCCAAAAGATAATGCCTCAAATCGTTAATGCAAAGATTACCGCAACTAACTCCAAATCAGGTGTTGGCTAATTTTTCCCATGGATTTTCAACTGTCGTGAGGCATAAGCTATCACCATATCGTTTTTCATGGGAACACACCCCAATCCCTTCTTGGATGCATCACTGTAGATCACAAACCCTTATCCACTATAAGGCAGTGTGAGTACAGGTGCACTGGATAACCTTCTTTTCAACTCCTTGAAATTCTCTTCACATTCCTCCTTCCATACGAACTTAACTCCTTTTCAAGTCAACCTGGTGATTGGATTAGATCATCGTGAAAAATCATTCACAAAATGTCGATAATATCCAGCCAAACCAAGAAAACATCGGATCTCGGTAACTGTTGTTGGTCTAGACCATCTTTCGATAACCTCTGTTTTTTCTGGATCCATAGATATCACCTCTTTTCAGATTATGTGACCCAAAAAATGCAACTTTTTGAAGCCAAAATTCATACTTGGTAAATTTGGCATAAAGATTCTCCTTTCTCAGGGTCTTTAATACAATTCTCAAGTGATCTTGATGTTCTTCCTTACTCTTTGAATATTCAAGAATATCATTTTTAAAGTCTTCCACAAACTGATCAAGATAGTCTCTAAAGACTCTATTTATCAGATCCATGAAGATAGCAGGGGCATTATTAAGACCAAATGGCATCACTATAAATTCATAGTGTCTATACCTTGTACAGAAAGCCGTATTTTCTATATCCTCGCTTTTGAACCTTAATTGATGATACCCTGAACAAAGATCAATCTTGGAAAAGTATTGAGCTCCGCGTAGTTTTTCAAATAAGTCATCAATGCGCGGGAGAGGATATTTGTTCTTGATAGTGATCTTGTTAATTCCTCAATAATCAATGCAGAGTCTCATTGATCCATCTTTCTTCTTAACGAACAGAACACGTTCTCCCCAAGGTGATGCGCTAGGGCATATAAATCCCTTATCAAGATTCTCTTGTATTTGCTTCTTCAATTCCTGCAACTTAATTGGGGCCATTCTATAAGGTGTCTTTGAAATTGGAAATTCACCCGGTACGAGTTCTATTGAAAACTCGACTTCACGATTTGGTGGATGAACCGGAAATTCCTATGGAAAGACATCATCAAACTCCCGTACAATGGGAATATTCTTAATCGTGAGTTTCTCTCTAACCATTTGAGATAAATAACCCTCATTTAGTGGAATAAAGACCCATAATATGGAAGAAATTTCCACTGGAAGGTTATGTTCATCCTTGCATCGATAGATGATCATAGATTGATCTGGGATATGAATGGTGACTTCCCTTCTTTGGAAATTGATATGAGCTCCATATAGAGAAATCCAATCCATGCCAAGAATCACATCAAATTCCACTATAGGAAGGATCACAAGATTTTTAGGAAGCAATTTCCCACAAACTTCAATTAGAGAAGAATTATAAACTTTTGATGCGACTGTTGCGCCATTAGGGGTTGTCATAGCTATCTCAACATAAAATTGTTGAGGTAATACGGTGATACCCTTAGAAAATTCTTCAATAATAAAATATTGGGTGGATCCAGAATCAAATAAAACATTTTCTACTTCAGAGTGGATAGTAAGTGTACCTTTCACCACTTCGTTATCGTACTCCACATCAGTGATATAAATTTCTTGTGACTTTCCTTTGTCTTTATCCTTAAGAGTTTGTTGACGTTGATCATCATAAAAAACCCTTGGATTAGGGCATTGATAAGCATAATTCCCCATTTACTTGCACTTGTAACATTGAAGTATAGGAGGTGCACTCTGTGTAGCCTTTTCTTTGTCCGCATCACTAGACATCTTCTTCCCATCATTGTGGCATTCAAATTCCCAATGACCTTCCATTCCAAATTGTAAACATTTACTTGTCCCTTTAAGACAACTCCCTCCATGTTTCTATCTAAACATTGACCATAAGGGAAAACTCATCTTCTTTTCAGTGTGCTCATTAGATTTTCCTTTGAATTCCATTTTCCTCTTCTTATCAAACCCATATGACTGATGGGTTACTCCAATCTCCATCTCAACCTTGAGAGCACATCTAATGATTTCCTCATTGATATTGAAGTCCCTTATGGATAACTCCCTTAAAAGACATGGTTTTAAGCCACTAAATAATCGATCGATCTTACTCTCAGGTTGGATAATAATACCAGAAGTGTACCTTGCAGGTCTTGTAAAATTTGCTTCATAGGTACCAACAGATTCATCCTCCTTTTTCTTCAGTTCAAGAAACACCTTCTCCATCTGTGTTCAAAGAATACGAGCGATGCACTTATTGAAAAATAAGTTCTTGAACTCATCCCATTCCAAGGACTCAATTTCATCCCTTAGCCTCATATTTTTAATAAGATTCCACCATTGATTAGCATCTCCTTCCAAATGATACACTGCTAAGATGAATTGATATTTTGCATTCCACCTCCCACAACATTTGGTTGCTCAGGGGGACAATCATTGCATTTCCCATCACATTCCGCATTAACACAGTTCCTTCGAGTTCCATCCATTGACTAAAACCAAGAAGAATATTGTGAGAAACACTAATTATAATAGGAAAAAACATAATCAAGAATAAAATTTCACGCTTAAGGTCTTATCATAGGTTGTTCATGGACATTTCTAAAACACTAAGATTGTGTTATATGCTTAGACTTATCCTTAGGGTTCTTACTAAGGCTTTCACATCCTAGTTTCCAAAGGTTGACTATATCTTTCCTCTGATACCAACTATAAAGACCCATACTTTACATACATTGTTATTACATCAGAATTGAAGCACACTTATTACAACATATAACAAAACCAAGAAAGGACAGTATAGGTATAGTGTCTTTAGAAACTGGGAAACATAAACAACTGGTTCATAAAGCATCTACATTATCTCCCATTTATTTCATCATATCTAGAGTCCCTTTTGGCATATCCTACTTAATAACCTTCTTCCTGACCTGGGGAAAGAAAACATACAAAATGGTGAGATCAAATGATTAGTAAGGGTAAACAAAAGAAATATCAATCACATCATATTCATAAGAACATAACATTTTGGAAATCTTAACCTGCAAAAGAGATCATAATTTCATAACATGGGATAAATCATAGTAGTGAAATGTAATCCCAATAATCATAACATAAAACATGAAACTTTGTGTCATACACACATAATCATAGAAAATCATTTCTTAGAAGTCAAGACTCATTTCCAAGACTATCTCAGTGGACAATGTCCATTTCTGAACCGAGTTCACTCCTCATTTCAGTCATGTTTCACTGAACCGGTTTAACCTGCCGTTCCAGCCATGTTTATCTCATGAGATATAAATATTTACCCAATTCATTGGAGGGAGATATAGGTCCCACCCATCTCATAATGATACCATTCTTATGTATGCCACAAAATCAAAAAAAATCATACATCATTGCATAACCCATGTAATAAAAATGGGATTCTTAAACATCGTGACATCATAAAATAATTCATACAAGATAAAGGAATTCATAAAAATAATTCCATCACAACATAATCAAATAAATGTAAACATAGGGATATAAACAGAACCCTATATTATCTAAGATGGAAAATAATTTTGATAAAACCGTTGAACTCCATTCTTGAGGAAAATATCCTTTCTACTTCAAAGACATTTTTCCTTTCTTAACATGTCATATAATTTTAAACTAAAAAAAGTTGATTAAAAATAAACTTGAGAACTTTTAAGGGAATCTTCTTGGAAATAATGTTTTAAACTTCCAGTCAGGCCGTATAAGTTAAAAAAACATTCTTCTCGTACTTATGTCGGAAAAGTCAAAAAGTACCTCGTACAAAAAATGACAAAAGATTCCTTTCATATCTTTTACTAAAAACTCAGAGAAGGGTAAAATTGGATTTAAACAATTGTAGGAGGATATAAATAATATTAAATAATGAGGAAACATTGATGTGGATGATAAATATTCCCCAGTAAATTCTGAAGTATAAACAATCTTAGATAAAATTTGGGATTTGCGAGAATGTCCCTTACCTTAGGTCTGATTTTCTTGGTAAGTGTCCGAACCTCATGTATAATGATTTAAATAATGTTATTGAATTATTCCAAAATAATACTTATTTTTTTGATATCATATATGGTCATATTATTAGCTTCTTATTAGTAGTATTTCATTGTTACTTGTTATTCATGTGTTTATTGCTTTTTTTTCTTATGCGTGTTCTGTTGAATAAATTCTTATTCTTCTTTTTAGGTTATAGATACCTCATTTACAGAATGTTATTAGTGTAATATATATCATATTAATTCATTCAATTCATTTATATAATTATTATGCAATGAATATCATGTAGAACGAGTCGCATCACATCGTGGAGATGGTACTCCATACGTACGCACGAGCGATGATATCGTTCCCATGATCATGAAATTGAATTGGAGTGTATGTATACTATTTCAAAAACAATATCAATTTAAAATAATCATATATAGTTATTCTTTAGACCATTATACCCATCCATGTAATGTGGTGGTGGAAAATAGATTACACCACGGCGTGGCGATGGTATTCCGTACATACGCACGCATGGTGATTTCGTTTTCCGTAGGATGGATAAATGGTGAAATAGGGTTTTTTTCATAATTATAATAACATATCAGTATATGAGTGATACTGATGTTATTACTTTATAATTAAACAACTAAAGAAGAAGAAGTGGAAGAAGAAATAAATTTGAAAGAATCTGTAACATACATTACCTCTTATTTGAAGCGCCTCTTTGAGACCTCCACTTAGGGTACTAAAATTGGTCTTTGAAGAAGACCAGGACCTCTAAGATGTTCCTAGGGAAGTGGAGAATATAATTTGGCAGGGTTTGGTCGAGCTTGAAGGATCAATGTGGTGTGAGGAAGAGAGGGAGGAGGTTCCCTTTTATAAGGGAGGAGAGGGGCACCTTTGGAAAAACTAAAACTATTATTTTATTATAAAGTCATATTAGGTTTCTAATAGCGCCAAATTGATTTATTTTGAATCTAAGGTGGGGATGAGTCTAAATCCCCTGATAAAATATAATTTAGACAAGTTTAGGTCATTATATTAACCTTATCTTTTAGTTTTTACTCTTAGTTAATTAGATTGTCATTTACCATGTCACTTTGTATTTTTATATTATAAAGTTACTAAACATACCATATAAATCCAA
The DNA here is from genome assembly GCA_963277665.1 of Viscum album. NCBI lineage: Eukaryota > Viridiplantae > Streptophyta > Magnoliopsida > Santalales > Viscaceae > Viscum > Viscum album. The sequence goes on from OY728159.1 coordinate 655,863,987, forward strand.
GAGACCCCCAAGTGGTCCATTACTATTACACCTATCATGATATAAGTATCTTGGCCGAACATTAGATTTTTAGGAATATAATAACAATTAATAATATAATATTTGTTTTAAAAACTATTTAATGTCAATTTTGACACTATTTGGTAATTGATTTTTATGAAAATTATAAAATAATGAATAGTTCTAAAAAAATTAATTAAATCAATAATAACATGTCATATTAACATATAAAATTATTGTACTTCATAAAAAGTCTCAAATTACATTTATTGGGGTATTTATAACATCAATTATGTTAATATTTCATTAATAAGATAATTACTGCACCATCATTGTGTCATAAATAAATTAAATTATTTTAAGTCTAAAAATTAAAAATAAAACACCATTATGTAGGAAGTCTTTTTATATTTCTAGTTATATTTTTAGTATAATTTACCTTATGTATAAACCTATATTAAAATTTATTTAGTTATTAAACTTGGATTTTAACTAATTTAACACTTCTTTAAATAAATTAATAATAAATGTCCTAATCCAATCCAAGTGGGCCTAAATGGTAATATTTTATTCTTAAGGTTATTTTTGGTCGCATTACACTTATCCAATAGAATTAGGACATGTGTTAGGGTAATAATAATATCATTTTGGCCCTTAATTACCATATTTACTTTTAATCGTGGTAAAAAAAGTAAAAAGTTACTATTCACCAAAAATTATTTTCATCTAATTGAACCAAATTTTAGTCCATGATATTAACCGTATCTCTCTGATTTCTGAAATTCCACTCACATAGGCGGTAAAATTATGTTTTATGTGAATTTGGAAATTCTCCTAGGAGTTGGGTAAAAGACGGTGAAAAGTTCAATAAAATATTTATATTTCTAAAATTATAATAAAACGACTCCAATGAATTGCATTGAACTTATATAGGTATTATGCATCAATTTTGACCTAAAATAAATTTAAATAAAATAAATAATTATTTAAATATATGTCGGTTTTTAAATAGTAACGTAGTGTTTTCAGTATTCATCAAAAATTGAAAAGTTTTCAGAAAAATACCAATATTTCACCCTAGGCTAATTTCGATATTCCTATTCCAAAAATGAAGTCCATTTTGAAAGATGAAATTTACAAAATTTCAAAAAGTGGTTATTACTATTCATAACGGCTAGTTTTAATAATATTTTAATATCATATCGTTGTTTAGTGAAACTCGGTATTGCGTACGACGCAAGCTATCGAGGAAGGTCGCGGTTGCGTGTAAAGCAAGCCAAGCTAGTGTTCTATGTAGTTAAAGATTTCTTTGATGATTTATATAACATAAAAAAACAAAATATTTCTCATAAAAGTCTTAGGTGTTACACAAGATCCCTAACATAAGAAAACAAGCATATCAGGAATCAATAGGGTTAAAATTCCTAAACACGTAATACCCCAATCTAGGGTATTGGGAACTTCTGATCCTAATATTCAAATAATAACTATGGAAAGGCACAAACCACCTACCTCAGGGTTGTGTGATTAATATAGTCAGGCATTGTCCCTTGAATCGTCCTAGAATCACGTAGATCTAAAAAAATTATAAAACATTCAATAAAGGATATCTCACAAAAGAGAAGAAATCATGGAACGAGGCTCTAGAAGAAGGAAGAAATCATCATGGAGATTGCAACACAATCGACAGTGTTTGATTCAAGGAATAGATGTTCAATCAGAGCTTAGAAAAGAATCATTCCCACTAGTTGCTCCTGGATGATATAATCCACGAAAAATATATTTTGGTCAATTAGATGCAACCTTGGTCCATTTAAACAAAAAAAAGTACATCATGTGTTCATTTAATGTACATGCAGTGTACATGCCTTAACCGGTCTCTACATTAGGTGGTCTGCAGGTCACCCCACATGGATATTTACTTAGCTGTTACATGGCTAGTACACGGCTAACTGTGGAAACTAGGTACATAACATGTACTCATAAGTACACAGTGTGTACCCCTTAAATTTGAAAAACCCATATTTTTCTAAAAAATACTAGAAAAAAAGATGCATACCTAAAAAAAGATCCAGGTTCTTAGAAACTACCCCCTTAAAAAAATTTGTCTCCTAATTTCCTGAGCAAGGAGACGCAACAGAATAATCCTCGAACAACTCCGACCACTATAATCACACATCGAACTCCCTCTCCTAAGTCATTTCATGTACACTCCCATGCTTCCACAACACCCATATTAGAGAACAGACTGGCCATAGAGAACGTTCATGATGCGATCAACAATTTGGATAGGATGCTCCTCGAACAATGCGTCCACCTTCAAATCAACCTCGTCGAGTTGGAAAACATGAGTGGGGTCTGAGAAGTAACATAATTTCTGAGAAATGCGGAAGACATCATGCATATCCTAAGACCTCTGAGGTAACTGTAACCGATAGGCCTCTGCAATCACTATCTTCAAAACCACCAACGATCAAACATATATTGTCGAAATCATTCCCTATCTCTTAATCCTCCTATTTTCCAACCTTGGTGTGACACATAGGAAAACCCTTTCTCCGACCTCGAGCACTAGAGGTCATCTCTGTCAATCCGCATAATACTACTATCATGGAAATGTTGTATCCTTCCTCTTCCGAATCAACTCTATCTTCTTTGTGGTCTCATGGACAAGACGGGGTCCCATCATACCTACCACTTCAACTTCTAGCCAACATAGGGGTGATCAGAATGAACTATCGTAGAAATCCTCATATAGTTCCATCTAAATAGTTTATTGAAAACTATTATTTTAGGAAAAATCCTCAATTTATGTTCTTCTCCCAAGAACCTCAAAAATCTAGGACGCATTCTCAATGCATGTCCTCAAGAAGATGAATAATATGCTCAGACGAGCCATCTATTTGGGGATGGTAAGTTGTACTCAAAAGTACCTGTGTACACAACACCCATTGTAGTCGCTGTTAGTCCTGAGAAGTAATATGGGGGTCCATGTCTAAAATAATTTTGTGTGGCTCCCTATGTGAATGTAAAATCTCTTGGATGTAAAACATTCACATCTCATCAACACTGAAGGTCTCCATGATTGGTAAGAAGTGTGAAACCTTTGTTAGTCAGTCAATGACAACTCTAAATGCATCGTTCCAAAGAGGATAACTTGGTAAACCTATAATGAATTCCATGGTGACATAATTACACTTCAACAAAGGAATGGGTAACTGTAGAAAAATCCATGCTTGTTGTTGATTCTTTGCCTTCACCTACTAATAGGTGGAACACCTCATGAAAAACCTAGCAACATATTTCTTCATACATGGCCACCAATACTGATGGTGCAGATCTTGATACATCATGGTGACACCAAGATGAACTGCCCAAACTATGGAATGAAAGTCCTTCATCAACTCCAATAGTATGTTTTATGACACCCAAATGCACCCATGAAAACTCAAGATCTCATCCTCTTCTACAGTCCATCTTGGAATAGGGTCTTCTCCAGACACACTCTCTCGTAGAACTAGATCATCAGAATATGATAGCTTCCTTATTCTCACTCGACCAAGTAAAGAAGAAGTTAAAACTATAGAAGAACGAAATGTCATCCTCTTTCTATCATGGACCAACAAATTCATCTCAAGGAACAAATCCATAAGCTTCCACTAACTGCTAGACTCCTGAATAGCCTGTATTTGAGTCCTCCTTCTAAATGCATCATCCACTGCTTTGCCTTTCGCAGGTGTATAGGAAACCTCAAATCAATGTACTGAAGGTATTCAACCCACCTTTGATGTCTCATATTCAGATTTCACTGAGTAATTATGTACATGAGACTTTTGTGGTAGGTGAAAACCACAAACTGATCTCCCAATAGATAATGTATCCAACAGTGCAAAGCGTGAACAACTACAGGAATCTAATGATCATGAGTTTGTTAATTCCTCTCATGTGGCCTCAACTATAGAGACCTGTAAGAAATGACTCCTTCCTCATGCATATGCACTACTCCTATCCCGACACCTAATGCATCATAGTAAACAGAATAGCTCTTTCCCAGCATTGGAAAAACTAGAATCAGCATAGAAGTCAACATCTATTTTTTCTCTTGAAAGGATAAATCATCGGAATTTTTCCACATGTACCTCACGACCTTCTTAGTCCGTCCAAAAAATGGTGAATATATGCATGAAAAGTCTTGTATGAAACCTCTATAGTAACCAGCCATCCCTAGAAAACTCGGTACCTCAAAGAAATTCTTCAAATGCTCCTAGGAAACTACTGCTCTTACTTTCTCTAGGTCTACTATTTCTCTTGTGTCTAATATTAAATGACCCAAAAAGTTAATTTGGTCCATCAAAAAGTTTAATTTTGAGATTTTAACATATAACTGATTCTCCCTTAGTGTAATCAAAATATTCTCATGATGTTTGGCATGGTTGTGTCGAGTGTGAGAGTACACCAAGATAACATTCATGAAATGTTCCACGAAATAATACATGTATGGATGGAACAATCAGTTCATTAGTGCCTTGAAAGTTGAAGGCATGTTCATGAGACCAAAAAACATAACTACATACTTATCTAGACCATACCTACTCTAAAAGTCTGTAATAGGTATATCAGATTTTATAACGTGAAACTGATGATAACCAAATCTCAATTAATTCTTTGAGAACACTCGGTATCCTCGACATTGATAAATGATATCATCCATCCTACGAAAGGGCTATGAGTTCTTGACTGTCAACTTGTTCATCTTTTCATAATCCTCACAGTGTCTGAGGGTACAATCTGCCTTTCTCGCAAACAGGATTGGCGAACCCCAAGGTGAAGTTTTGGTTCGGATGAAAACATTCGCTTGGAACTCCTATAATTTCTTCTTGAGATCCTGTAACTCTGGTGTATCAATCATATAAGGATGAATGGACACTGGTTCCACTCATGGAACATAATCAATTTAAAATTCCACCTCTCTTTGGAAGAAAATCTAAAAAGTAATCTGGAAATACATCCCTAAAATGATCCAACACTAGAGGAATGTCTAACTGTGAAGTCGCCTAGTCATCCAGATATAGACTAGGAATATGGGTTGTATCTCCTCCAAACCCATGATACTCAGGTCCTGAACATCTTTCCTGGTCATCCCATTCTCCCTTATGTAAGAACAAACTGCCCTCTAGTGATGTAAAACTCACCTTATGGTGATAGCAGTTGACAATAGTCTAGAGTGGAAATAACCAGTCCATTCCGAGAATGACATCATTACTTGTTATCTATAGGACAGATAGGTCCCACAAAAAGTGACACTAACCAACCTCAATAGGGAACTCATTTCACTGACATACACTAGCCATCCTTTTCCCCAAAAGAGTGTCTAACAGAAATACATCAATATCATTAATGATATAGTTCCCAAGTATCTCCATAACAACAATATACATGAAACTATGGGAAGCCCCTGTATAAAAAAGTGCATAATCTAAAACAGAGGAAACTAGGATCATTACTCGAAATATAGAGGGTATGGGATCCTAGTCTTTTTGGGTCTCACCACTGGAAATGTCTGGGCTATACTACTGCCCTATGGCCTTTCCTGAAAACCCTAATCTGATCAACCCGGTTGTCGTTGAAGGCCTACTGACTAGTTACCATGGACACAACTTTCACCTTAACCTGAACATCTTCAAGAAATCCAGATCCTAAACTGATGAGAAACTAGTGGTGATGCTCCAATGTGAGGAGTAATAGAGGAATTCCTGTCAGTATCTTTTAGTGAGAAAAAAAATGATAGAACCACTGAATATTCCCATATTATGACACGATCAACACTCAATTGGGTATCTCGGGAAATGTGGCCTTGTATGCCCACCTATCCCACACTAGTAGCATACCAACTAGCTACCTGAAGGTGTATCCTGCCAACTCAAATCACCACATGTAGACTCCCTATGGCGCTTCTTACTATTATCAAGAGAATCACCCACTCTAGATGCTGAACCACCCTAGACCACAACTTCAGAAATCCTTTTGTCGAACTCTGTGATCAGTGCCTGGTTGACTACAGAAGATATGCTCATCTACCTGATGATGTTCACTAGATATCAGATTTCATTCCTGAGACCATCCTCAAACAACCTTTCTTGGAATAAATTATCACCCCCAAGAATGGGTGTGAAGCATTATAACTCTGTGAAGTGAGAAGAATACTCAATTATTGAGTAGTTTTTCTACTTCAATCTCATTAAATCACGGGCTTCATAGGTCATCAATGTCTCTAGATAGAAGTTGTAATAGAAGGTACGATGGAACTCATCCCACACCATAACCTGCTAGCTTCTATCCTATGATATCACATCCCACCATCTCTTGGAGGAATCCCGAATCATATACATTGTGAGTTTCACCCTCCTCTCTCGAGGCATCTCCAAATGCTCTATGATCGATTGCATGGATTATAACTATTACTTTACAGCCTGAGGTCCTCTATCCCCTGAGAAAGTGGGAGGATGATGATACTAAAAACCCCACATCAACTCTTCCATAGATGGGGTAGGATGAGGTACTCCCTAGAGGGTCGACATAAACATTGTGTAGCCTTCACATAACTGTGCATCAGCACCTGTGTCCGGAATGAAGGTTGGTGACAAGATAAACATGATGGGGGTCTGTTGGTAATCCCTTATCTACCATGTATAGTGTCTTGTCACTAACCTGAATTTGGATTACCACTGGAGGACGTCGCGGTGGCCTGACTCTACAAGTTCAATCACACACCTTAGTTCAAGAATACCAAGGACTGAAATTTAAAAGTGACAGAAAGGAACAAGATAAGTAAAGCATTCATGTTTTTACAAACATGGATACACGACGTGTAGAACCCTTACAAGGCATGTTCTTTTATTCCTTCACATGGGAGTGTAATCCGTCCGACCATGGTCATGTGACACCCCTTACACACGGCGTGTTCTCCCAAGAAATGGAGTGTACTTGAATCATTTTCCCCTGCCATAATTCTTATACATGACTAACCCACACATTTCTCCTAAGACAAGACAACATGGTGTGTTCGTGCTAGACACGACATGCAGTAGAAGGATTTCACCAACCCGTGTTGTTTGTCACACAACAAGATACATGGTTTACACTACAGGGTATGTTCAATTTTGACATAGTGTGTATAACCGAAGTTTCATCCATCTGTGCCGTTAGTAACACAGGTGGACACAAAGTCCCTAAAACACAGTATTTATGACGGATACATGGCATGTTCTTCCAAGGATTTCACAATACCGTGTCTTTTCCCACATAGACAGTGACACGGTTTGAGACTACACAACATGTACATATAGTACATGGCCTGTAATTATGAAAAATAGTTCCTTCCTGAACAAAATGATACATGGAATGTATTCTACAATACACATAGTGTATTCTGGTTTTTTCCGGATATTAAACCTCAGAAACTACTCTGGATCCCAAAAAAACACTGAAATGAACATTAAAGTTCCAAATTCTGATCTGTGAGGGCCCATAATCCCAGAGAATTAAATATTTGAATCTTATACATGTCATATTCAAACATAAAAGTGCTATGGTCCACAATATTCCATTCTATGAGGTCCCATAACACCTCAAGAACCAACGTTTGGCATTAAGTCAAACAAAACCTTACACAATAAAATACCCTATCAAATAGTAGGTATTCTATCATGACATCTATCAAAACAACATACATATCTTGCGCAACATCTATCACAACAACATGCAATCAGTAATACACCCTAAATGGAAATTTAAGGATGCATGACATGTGATCTCTACCAAGTGCCTATATGATGAATGAGATGTTATAACCTCATCTCATTAGGTTGAAATAGAAATAGAACATTAATATTATCAATGTTAACAGTACAAAACATGTGAATCAGCCAACGATGAAATCAAATCAATTGTAATAATTACAAAACTAGAAAATTTAAATATATGTTGTAAATCCGCCTTTCCCTGCACATAGGTTCGCTACTCCAAGGAACATCTTATAAAAAACTACCCATTCCTTCATATCCCTTTATATAGGCTCCAAATCTTTTTTCCAGAAGAAAACATTCCTCTGATACCGCTTTGTAAAGTCCTAGTAGCGAGTGTCTCCCAAAGGTGCCTCGTACCCGGTTGGTAACATGGACTCCAGTGCATTTCCCCAATCTCCAAAGGCTACTAACTAGAAACGAGGGCCTTGGGTGTGACAGTAGGGATAATATTCCCCCATTGGAAGAGTAAAGCAGTAGAATGAAATAGATAATATTAGAAAAAGAAAAAATAATTCCATACTGATGTAAATAGTGGAAGACTCTATGTAAATAAACAACTAAAACATATAAATATATCAAAAATAATGCATGTTACAAGTTTCTAGGAAAACATACAATATATTCGTAATTTTGGAATATAGTTCTAAACCAATGTACAATGAAAACAAGAAAATAACTCCAGCATCATCGTAAGCCTCATATTGGTCCCATGTTCTTCAGATCCTTAGTAATCAAGTACCTAAAGTAGAATAACAATGGCCGTTATCTATACCTGTAGAAATATAACCTGTTAGGGACCGGAAGAATGAACCAAAAAGGGTGTGGGAAAAATCTAAATATGCAACCACCCAAATATCTATGCCTAGTATTCTGTGAAAATATATCACACGAAATAAGGAAAAGAATCAATGAACAAAAAAATAGTCAAAAGTAAATAGTCATATAGTTTCAATTACATTCATTTACATTCATAAATTAATTAACCAAAATAAAACCGGAAACCCTCTGGGATGTTATCAGAGCTTATCCTCTCTGGTTCAACAAAAAAATCTCAGGTTACACTTTGGCTAAGTTCTCATAGCCTAACCCCTCTAGTTAAACTATATACAAGGATACAGTGACCTCCTTAGAAAGTTCACACAGTCTAACCCCTTTGGTCTCATGAAAATAAAGACTCTATAAGCGATCATTTACATTCAATTACCCATATAGAAGTTTAATGATAAACTAAACACAATATGGGGAAGCACTTAATGTCAACTCCTCATGTGGTCTCATAATGGTAACTATTTTCACACTGAATGAGAACTCAACATCAATCCCCCCTATGGTCTTGAATCATGATAAAGAATAATATACACTCTGGGGAATCCCTCAATTTTAATTTTCCATATGGTTTCACTACACCAGGTTCCCACAGCCCTATGTAAAGTAATCGTGCACTAACAATGTTCATCAACCAAAGTGAACAAAAAATTACTACTTTTTGAAATAGCCACAAGTCATAACACAACATCATATAAATCACTCCATCCAAAAAACACTAGGAATGGAAAGAAATCATCCTAATAGGAAAAACCAGACTAGATAGTCAATATCAAATAAAATATGGTAAAACACCACCATATCATTGAAAAATAACCCTACTTACAAACAAGATCAAAAACACAAGAAAACAAACATAACATGCATCAATGGGATTTAAATTACTTAAAATGCAATACCACAATCTAGGTTATTGGGATCTTTTTGAAATAATATTCATAAAATAAATATGGAATGGCACAAACCACCTACTTAGGCAGTTTACGATTGTTATTGTTCGGTGTTGGCACTTGAATCATCCTAGAATGATGTAGATCTACAAGAAAATCTAAAATGATCAACCAAGGATATCTCAAGAAATAGGAGAAATCATGGAATGTGGCTCTAGAAGAAGGAAGAACTCACCAGGGTGATTCCAACACAATTGATGGTGGTTGATTTAAAGAACAGATGGTCAATCAGGGGATCAAGGAAGAATCACAACCTAAAATCACTCCAAGATGTGACGAGATGAGAAATATAATGTTATTCCAATTAGACGTGACCCAGAACTATTCAAACAAAAAAAAATTAGATTGTGTGTTCATTTAATGTATACACTGTGTATGTGCCTTAACCAGACTCTTCTTTAAGCGGTCTCTAGGTCTCCTCACATTTCCATGTACTCATCCATTACATGGACAATACATCACTACCTGTGGAAATTAGGTACACGATGTGTACTCCTTAAATTTCCAAAAAGTATTATTTTTCTAAAAAACACAAGAAAAAAATATTCATACCTAAAAAAGATCCAGGTTCTTACACACCATATCACTCTGGGTGGTGGGTGTGTTTTTTCATTAAAATATGATCCATGTCAATATTTTTTGGTAGCATAGTAGGATCAGACTTGAGCTTTGCGTAAAGGTGTTATCCAGCTGTATGTAATTCTACCAGCCCCCTTTTTTATTAAGGATTGTCAATCAATAGTCTATGTTATGATTCTTGTATCATCTTTGATTACTTGTTCCTTCATTGATATAAGATAATATCATTTATCATATTTTGTTGACTAGTGAATTTTTTTCATATATATCCATATCTTTGGATTGGTTCTATAAATCAACATACTTGTGGGGGTGGAATTATAGAAAATATTGATTTTTAATGAGTGGGCCGCCAAGGTAGATGGGTTTATTCTTTTTTTGGAGTACTGTATTCTTAATATTTCGTGTTATCACTTGAAACTAGGCATGGAATTCTTTTTATTATTTCCAATTCATCTTTAATTTTACAATTTTTGGGTAACATTCATATCTTCTGATGGAAACACATACATTCACGATTGGGAATGATATATCATGTATGATCCTGTAATGAATTTTTTTCCTCAAATAAGTCATATAACATATGAGGATAAAATTATTATTCCAAAATAAGTTGTATTGGATCATTATTTATTATCTGTAGATATAGATTATTTTAGGATATTTTTTCTTTATTACATATAATGTCTGATACATTAAAGAGTGTTTTTGTTCAATATTGAGATATTTCATGTAGATGAACATGTTTCTAAAATACCTAATAGAATGAAACTAGTATTTCATCAAATGAAGAAGAAATAACTTGAATAGGTGGAGAATAAAGGTTTAATCTTCATAAGTATGACACCTTAGGGTTCTCTAGTTTTACTGACTAAGAAGGATGATTAAACATTTAGTTCATGTATTGATTTAAAACCCATTAATAGAATGATGACTATGAATTGATACATTCTTCTATATATTTATGATACTATTCACCATCTAAGAGGTGATTCTTTGTTCTCCAATATTGATCTGATACTAGGATATCTTCAATTTATGGTGACATCTCATAATATACAGTACATCACTTTTAGAAGATTGAATGGAATGTACCAGTTTTTTTTATTTCATTAGGGTTTAATAATTATAAAATTGTAAATATGGATATGATGACCCAAATATTCCATCAGTCAGTGAATCATTTCATGTTTTTCTTCATTGATGTTATCTTTCTGTACTCATAGGCTCTTGATGATCCAGACAAACAACTTGACATCATCATATGTACACTGAGAGAGAATATATATTTGATAAGTAATCTATGATTCATTAGTTGTTAGACAAGGTAGTATTTTAGTGTCATATCAACATATATGAAGGCATGTTAGAAGAACCAGTAAGGTTAATGTAGTTTTTTATCACATGAAATTGAATCATTTTTTTTCAAATCTAATTATTTATTGGTTTTTTTTGTTTTTATAAATGGTTCAAAAATAATTTTCTCACATGGTAATTCCTATATTGTGACTAAAAATAAGTGTATAATGACTTACTGTTCTACATCATTTGATAATGAATTTCTTGTGGAAAAGATGAATTTGACCACTACACAGGTTCAGATCATACCCAAATTGGGTAAGGATTATACCTTATTTTATGATGTCCACATTATTTCACCATGGGTAGTATTTTTTCATGGAAATTGTGACATGGTGTATGGACCAATCATTTGAGGACACATGAATGTTATTTTTCCATAGATGGTATGGATATTGTAGTGGGGGTTTATGACTTAAAATTTTGTCAATTTTACTCTCTATTGTATTAGTCTACATTATTTATTGATCAGAATATAAACAAATATATCTTTTACTAGTGTGATTTAAATCATTGGATGTAAAGGTGGATTATAAATATGAAATCCATTTTTTGTGTGATATATTATACATTAGTAAGGTATATATAATTGTTGTTGTGTTGAGTTAGAAGAAATTAACTCAAGTAGTTTAGCTATCGAGTTTCAAGTGGATTATTATTTCCTTCTTCACAAAGATTTAGATAGGAATTATATTGGATAATTAGTACATGTTACTCATATAATTAACCATGGATCCCACTATTCTGAGTGGTATCTTGATGAGACAATATGAGGATTTTTAGTTCTTGAATTTGGGGGAAATCTCAGAAGGATGGGAGCTACACTTCAATTACACTATTGATTATGTCATGATCATTTATGTTCATGGATATCTTATTTTGGGTAATTTTATATACTTACCCATCAATCCCCTTATTCTGAGTGGTATCTTGATATGTATCTTTACTCAAACACAATAGTGGTTTTATAAAATAAGGGATTTCATCCATTTATTTGTAAATAATACTAGAGAAAATTTATTTCCTACATTTTTTCCAGAGACAACTTTTATTAAAAATAATCAATGTATTGTGGCCTACTATTTTTGAATGTAACATGATATGACATATTCATTTAATTACAGCCTATTATGTCTTCATCAATTATAAGGATTATATTAAATAAACCTGACATTTAATCTTGAAAGATAAAAAGACATAATAATAAATTTTTGATCTAGTATTTAAACCCTAAATTTTTTATTATCCATTTAATTCAAAAAATTTAATGTAACACCCCAAGATTCCACGGTACGCCTCTCTTCGAATAATACTGTAGTATGTTTTGTATGCAACTTCGAGTTCTAACACAACACAACAAATCAAACTAGCCATTATCAATAGTAATACCTACTTTTTAAAATTTTATAAATTTTTTCATTCAAAATGGACTTCATTTTTGGATTCGGAATATCGAAATTAGCTTAGGGTAATTTTTTGGTATTTTTCTGAAAACATTCAATTTTTGACAAATAGTGAAAAACACTGAGTTATAGTTTAAAACAGAATTTTTTATTTAAGTAATTATTTATTTTACATGAATTTATTTTAGGTTAAAATATAAACATAATACCTATATAATTTCAATGTAATTCATTAGAGTCAAATTATAATAATTTTAGATATATATAAAGTTTATAGAACTTTTCACCGTATTTTACTCGCCTCCTAGGAAAATTTTTAAATTCACATAAAACAAAATTTTACCACTTCTATGAGTGGAATTTATAAAATAATAGAGATAAGGATAATATCAAGGAGTAAAATGTGGTTCAATAAGATCAAATTAATTTTTGTTGAATAGTTACTTTTTACTTTTATTTACAAGGTTAAAAGTAAATAGGGAAATTAACGGTAAAAATGATATTATTATTACCATAACACATGTCCTAATTCTATTGGATAAGTATATTTAGACCAAAAACAACCTTAGGAATAAAATATGAACCTCTTTGGTCCACTAGGATTAGATTATGACATTTATTATTATTTAATTCAATGAAGAGTTAAATGATTTAAAATCAAAGTTTAATAACTAAAACATTATTAATATAGGGTTACACATAAGATAAATTCGATTGTAAATATTCATTAGAAATATAAAAAGATTTCCTACATAATGGTATTTTATTTAAAATTTTTATACATTAAATAATTTAATTTATTTATAACACAATGGTGATATAGTAATTACCTAGTTAATGAAATATTAAAATAATTGATATTATAAATGTCCAAATAAATGTAAATTGAGACTTTTTATTAATTCCACTAATTTTATCGGTTACTATAACATATTATGGTCGGTTAGATTAATTTTATTCAATGTAATAATGCTGTTATGAATTTATCAAAAATAAAATAAAAAATAGTGTCAAAATTCACATAAAAGAGTTTTTAATACAAATATTATATTATTAATTGATATTCTATTCATAAAATCAAAGGATCGGCCAAAGGACTTATATAATGATAGGTAAATCATTAATAAACCACTTGGGGTTCTCTTGGAAGTATATAGTATGTTTATTAACCATATAATATAAAACATCAAAGAGACATAGTAAATGTCAAACTATTTAACTAAGTGTAAAATCTAATAGATTTAGTTAATATAGTGACCCAAACCTGTCTAAAACCTATTGGTTGAGTGGTTTTCGACCCATAACCACCTTTGCATTTAAATAATCCATTTTGGTTCCATTAGAAACCGAAAATGATTTTTTTATAAAATAATATTTCTAGCTTTCCCGAAGGTGACCCTCACCTCTCTTATAAAAGGGAACCCCCCTTCTCTCTAATTCACACCTTCAAAGACCTTTGTATTGCCCAAAATCTGCCAAATTACCCTATAAAATTCCATCACTTAATCCTAGAGGCCTTCCTTTAGTTAGAAAGCCAAATTAATGAGACATTTTGATCAAATCAAAATAAAGAACCCAAAGAAGTGGTAATAATTTCACAACCCTCTTTAATGTTCTTTTCTTCTTCCACTTCTTCTATATGTGTTATTTCCATTATAAAATAATAAATCCAGTATATTCTATATACTATGATGTTATTATAAATATAGTACAGACATATTCATTATTCTATCATGTCACCATACGTTCCTACGTACGGATTACCGTCTCGACGTCGTGGTGTAATTGTAATTCAATAAATTATTATTTGGATGGGTATAATAATGATGTGTAATTCATGTAAATAATAAATATAACATGATAATGATTCTTTATATATGATATACCATCCAATTATATATTATTTTAATATCCAAATAATGGCATTGTCGCTCGTGCGTACATACAGATTACCGTCTCCACGAACGCGATGAGATTTATTCCCCATTGTATCCATTCAAGACTAATATTAATTATATGATTAAAAATAATGTTTAAATACTTGATATCATTATGTATATGAATAATATACATCCCATACATAACAAATATTACTCAAATAACAAATAATATAAAGGAAAACAAATCTGTTAACACCCAAAATGATGATAATACTAAGATATTATTTACAAAGCAATGTAAAAAGATCATATATTATATAATATTAATGTATATGATTCTTGTATAATTTAATAACAATTATTTCACCATTATAAAAAATTATAACTAACCCTCGACTAAGGAAAGTACAAGGTAAGGGTTAATTTCACAATCTCTTTATTATCTGATGTTGGTTTTACGTAAGTATCTACTGGGACCTCTTTATCCTCAACATCCATGTTTCATAAAAATGTAATTTTTAATATTCTTAATATTTTATAGAATATGGGTTAAAGTAATTTATACTATTTTTTTGACTTTTTATATGATTTTTATAAAGGAATCTTTTTGTCGTTTTCCAGAGAAGGTCCTTTTTAACCTTTTCGACAGAATTAAGGTACGAATGCTTTTTTAACTTATACAGAGGTTGTGGCTATTTTCTGACATTATAAAATCATCGAATATTCCCTTAAAAGATTATAAGAATATTTTCAAAGTAAGAGTTTTCAATTATTTTTATGTTAATTTTAAATTATTTCAAAAAATAGATATTTCTCTCAAATTGTTTTGATTTCATCTATGTAAATATCTTTTGATGGATTTTATGCTTATTTATAGTTGATTTGTTATAATACAAAAAATACATATTGTATTGAAGGTTTTGTGTTGTGTTTGACTGTAGATGTGTTATTTTTATAGCATTCATGGTTTATAGAGAAAGTATTGAAATTTCGTATACTTGTTTTAATACGAATATTTATGTTATGTTTCAACCTATTCATATGAGGAATGTATTAGACTTAGTGATGGGTGGAGCCTGCTATAGCTCCCCGATGCATTGGTAGGTGTCATGAGAAAAACTAGTTTCTTTGCATAAGGCCCTGACAAAATATTATTTGTAGTGTTGGCACAAGGCCTTGAATCTGTTTTAATGATAGTTTGGCATTATACATTCCATCATTATGAAAGTTGTTATTGATATTGTATGTGTTTATTCGACTAGTATAATATCCATGTGAATAAGTAAATGGAATTATTTCATTTCATTTTTCCATATTATGCTGAATTTCATGATTAAAATGCTTTTGTTTTAATTATACACTGCCTTAAATGTTTATGCTTGTTTATGAAAGTTTCTGCTATATTGTTATCCTTAATAGACATCTGAGATCACCGCTTTCTATGTTTTATTTTTCACAAGATGTGAAGAATTATTTTATGACTAACCTACAGGGACAGTCTTAGGGGATATGAGTGTGGACTATAGAGACTATGTTGTTGCAGTTTTTTCACATTATCATGTAATGTAAGCCTTATTAATGTATCTAGTGTTTCCAAGGCTACTAAACTAATCGGTCTTTTGAGAATTGATCATCTGTGATTAAGTCAATGTTATGTAATAATGCACTGACTCTGGGTAACTGGGGTTGGGGCGTTACATTTATGCACATTTTCCATTAATTTTAAAAATCACAATGATTCCAAAAATAATGAAATTTACATTAAAAATTGAGTATATGTTTCACGACCAACCTTCACAAAAAAGAGGGAAGGGATAGTAGATTTCCATGACCTTCCTTCTTTATGTTGATGGAGAGATAATGACCCCCGAAACCCGCCTTCAATATGTCCCAGAGTGGCAACCAGCCACAAGGGTATAAAATCTCACCCAAAAGGAAGGCATTACCCTTTTAATTTAATAGGATTGGGAGATACGATGATGAAACCCAACAACGCCAAAACTGGACGTAAGAGTAAAGACAAAGAAAACCACTCACATATGCATGCTGCAAAAGTAAAATCCAGAAAGTACAAGGTGTCTACAAAGCTAAAGTACCAAATGTAAGAAAAACAGAAACTGCAACGATCCCAACGCCTAAGCTTGTACGACCCTGCACAATCCCTGAAGTCCTCCTGGAAACCTGAATGTAGTTTTATATACGTTGGGTGAGTATACAAGTATACCCAGTAGGGAAAACCAAAGACTCTCGTGCACAAGTGGGGAGGCATTCTAGTCCCCTGTGAGAAAGGAGATAATCGAAGCACCTTTCCAGGAAAAACTATCCACCCAAGCCTCACCAAGGAACACTCCCCAAATAACGCAAGTCAAGTAAGGTATAACAATAGCACATCGATGTTTGGGTACCCCAGGCCACTTTCCCACTAGTTATTGAAGACATCCTACGCATCAAACCAATCTGCCATTCTCACCGCAGTCCCACTGCCACACCCGCCTGCACACACCTGGGCCACAACCACGCATCCCAGCATCAAACACCTGGGCCACAACAACCATCCCGCCCGCAGACACCTAGGCCATGAAAACCACATGAAACCATGCCCACAAACACTTGGTCCAGGAAACTACTACCACACCCGAAGACACCTGGGCCAGAAAGCTATTGTCATGCTCGGAGACACCTGGGCCTCATCCCGAAGACCCTTGGGAAGAAAACTGTCTGCAAACACCTAGGTAAACCACCAAAAACACCCTACCTAAAGATTCATGGGTTAATAATGGACTCCAGGACATCACATCCTTCCTGATGTGTCTTGGGCTATTCGGGAAAGTGAGCAGAAAAGAGATAATAACCAGCCACTCATAAGAGTGTTGGAAAAAATACCCTCCCCATGAAATGAGGTGTTCATCACTAAGTGCTCAACTAGTTTGGGGAACGAATAAGAAACATAAAAAATACAATATATGTATATGTAATAGGCACTCATCCCTTCATAGGGTCTCCAAAACCTAAGCACAAACACCCTCGTTACTATTCATTCATAATGAAAAGCACAACACTCGCGGTCAATTCTAAAATCATCCCAAAAAAAACCAATTCCCCATTTAAACCATTCTTATTTTCATGTTCATGTGATCCCATTTTATTAAATTCCTCACAACTGGGCAACTAACCGGCACAAGCACAAGCCTAGGGGAACAGTTACAGCCAATAGTAATTTAAACATTCACACCCAGTTCTCTTATAAATTCACATCAATGTGAGATCCCTCCAAGTATTGGAACCAAATCAAGAATCAAGATAAAACCCCCAAATCCCTAGAACTATTGATAAAATGGTTTCACAACAGAAGAGGATTCCACCGCAATTCGTGATATAAGAAGAGCAACCACATCCCCGGATTCACAACCAGCAACCGTGCCACATCAGAGGATCCCATCCTCACGCACATCACCACATAAGAAAACCCACATAACAATTCACCTACTACCAAAACATATTATAGAAACTTCCAGGTTCAAGCACATCGTTTATCAATTTCCTATTTCTGTTAGTTAACATGGGTGACCACACAAGGGCATATGTTTACATGGAATCCATTTAATCCACCTAGTTCATGTGATTAACAAATTTCTATTTTCTATCCATTTAATCATTAGAGGGGACAAGAGTTTATTAGTGAATAGAGAAAGACCACCAATAACCATGATTTTTAGTAGGCATAAATTCGCACAGCTCACAACATATAGCAATTAAAAAGAATACAACAGAAATCCAAATGCTCCCCATCATCCTTTAACATCCTGTTTATTACCTTTGTTAAGGTTTGGTCTGCCCATTCTCATAGAAATAATAGTGCACCCACTCCTCATGATACACAACAAGGAGAAATGAAGGAAAAATCCCTACTTGATTGATCAAAGATCAATGTTTTTCTCCGCACGCCAGGAACAGGGGATGCACGGCTTGCTGGGGAGGAAATCTGTGGACTCCAAGTCGTGCAGAAGGATCCAGCAGAGGCACACCCCAATACATGGGAAAAATTACTCTAAGCGCACCAAGAAGAAGAAAGAAATTCAACTATGAAGAAAAGGATAACTCTAGCGGGAGATATAAAGAGGAGATCAGGATATGGAATTTTGAACGCCTAGAAAAATGGATGGTGGTTTCCTACGTGGGTGGATAGTTACACATGATTATATCAAGGATTTATTTAATATCCCCCATTGGGTATGTTTCTCGGGATTTTTAGGAGTCAATTATAGTCTTTAAATGTCTTTAAAAGGGGTATTAATATTAATTTACGTCAAAAGATACGTTACGAGTGCAGAAAAGTCGGGTACTGGGAAAAAAAGAACGAAAGGTTCAGTGAGGGGACATGGTGCCACCATCACGGTGTCACCCTCATGGTGCCACCGTCACGGCACCGCCGTCATGGTGCCACCATGAACAGTGCCATATTCACGACGCCTCCTTCATAGGGCCACCGTCATGGTGGAGCCGTGTTTTTGACAAAGTAATTGCCAGGGGGTCCATTCCATTACATCAGATACCTCTGAAACTATTCTTTCCCTTGAGAATTAAAACAATACTCGAAGAAAGGAGAGGGATCCGAACAACCACCTTGAAATATACCTCTCCGGAGCAGACCTCCTTGTTACCAAGGAACACCTCCTTCCTCATTTAATCGTGCAAACCTGAGATTCAAAATGTCCGGTCATGTGGGTGAGGGGTTTTCCCTTCTTCCATGTTAAGATACGATCCGCTTTGGGTAGCACTGACTCGCCCACACGAGTTTAAGCGCATCCACTTTAATGAATCTTAACTAGGGATCAGGTCCTCCCCTCCCCACATTTTAGGACACTTCACACCCATCCACAGAAAAAGGAATCCACACATTCCATAGTAAACACAGTAATCATTCCATCAAACAAGTAAAAACAAATCAGAACAACTCAAAATAGCCCTTGGTATTGGGCACACATCTGCGTATCCCATTCCTAGGTACTATCCATAAGCCCACCATGCCTCTATATCACACGAACCAAGGGAATGGTTTGTACATGAAGAACCTTCTCTTTACGACCCTTAATCATCACTGGTCGCTCTACGAACGTTGCATCGTCCTTGATGTCTGGCTCTCCCCAGTCGAGGACGTGTGAATCGTCGTGCAGATACCATCAGAGTTGGGACACATAGAAGACATTATTCACCCTTTGCAACGTTGGTGGAAATTCCAGTTGATAAGCCACCTCACCGTCCCACTGGAACACCTCGAAAGGTCCGATGAACCTGGGAGAAATCTTACTCCCCCTACCGAACCTTCGCTGCCCAAATCGAGGGGAGACCTTCAAGAACACATGGTCACCAACCTCCAACTCCAAGGGTCTCCTCCTATCATCTACATAAGACTTATGATGGTCCTGATCCACCTTTATCCTCTCTCGTATAAGCTGAAACATCTCTGTCGTGCTCTACACCACCTCCGAGCCAAGAACACCTACCTCCCCGACCTCTATCCAGCACACAAGTGAGTGACATGGCCTTCCGTACAAGGCATCAAATAGATCCATGGAAATGGTAGAGTGATAGATATTATTATAGGATAAATCTAACAGAGGAAAGTGTCGCACCTATGATCCCCCAATGTCCAGGACACATGCCCACAACATATCCTCCATGGCCGGGATAGTGCGCTTTGTCTGTCCGTCTATCTTGGGGTGGAAGGTAGTGCTAAGACGTAGCTGGGTTCGAAAAGCATGCTGAAATCCCCTCCAGGATCGTGAGGTAAACTGTGCATCCCTATCCGAGATTATGGACCTCGTAACTCCATGAAATATCACCAACTCATCCACATATCTCCATGCTAAAGCATCCACTTCACTCATCTCCTTGATTGCCAGAAAGTGAGCCGACTTCGTTAACCGGTCCACCACCACCCAGATAGCGTCGCAGCCTCCCTGAACCCTGGGTAGCCTTGTGACAAAATCCATCAAGATGTCATCCCACTTCCAATTGGAATAATCTAAATGTGGAAACAAACCACCCGGAACACTGTGTTCACCCTTCAACTACTGACACACCAGGCACATGGCCACGAACTCTGCCACCGCCCGCTTTACCCTGGGCCTCCAAAAATGTCCCCTTAGGCCCTGATAAAACATGGAAACTCCTGGGTGCACCGCCAGAGGTGAGTTTTGGAACTCACCAAGAAATCTCTCATGCATCGCCTTTGGAATGAACAACTTCCATCGGAAAAGCATCTGATTCGGACCATACTCTGCCCATCCTTTCAGGGCATCACCTTGGGTAACCTGGTCACGCATCACTTCACATCCTAAGTCTCCCCACTGGGACTCACCCACCTGCCGTAGAAGAGGGTATTGAACTGTCATCTGATAAAGGCAACCTCTATCACAATCCATCCTCGTGTCCATGTGTAGGGCCACTAACTCCTCCATCGCCTTCCAAGCATCTGCTGACTCTTGAACCACATCCTTTTGCGACTTCTTGCTCAAGGCATCGACCACTACATTCCACTTTCCTGAGGTGTAGGAAATCTCTATGTCATATTCATGAATAAACTTTATCCACGTTCACTGTCGTAAGTTCAAGTCCCCCTGAGAGAAGACATACTTCAAGCTCTTGTGATCCGTGAAGACCAAAATGCGCTCCCCGATGAGGTAATTCCGCCACAACTTTAGTGCGAATACGACGACCGCAAGCTCCAGATCATGGGTGGAATAATTACGCTCATGAGGACGTAACTAACTAGACCCATAAGAGAACACCCCTTTCCATTGCATCAACACACATATGAGGCCTTTCCCTGAAGCATCACAGAACACCTCATACGCCACCCCTTCTTCTGGAAACCTCTACACTGGGGCACTAACCAACTTCTCCATCAGTTAAATGAAGGCCCCCTCACACTTACCTCTCCACAAAAAGCCTGGCCTTTCTTTGTCAAAGCCATCAAAGGTGCCTCAACTCAAGAGAAGGTGGGAACGAACCTCTAGTAGTAACCTGCCAGCCCGAGGAAACTATAAATTTCTTCCACATTCTTGGGTTCATCCCAAGAAACAACTGCCTCAACCTTCGACGGGTCCACTATTATCCCCTTATCGGACACCACGTGCCCAAGGAAGTGCACCTCTCGCATCCAGAACTTGCACTTAGACAACTTCCCATATAACTGGTTCTGTTGGAGGACTTCTAAAACTGTCCTCAGGTGCTCAGTGTGATCCTCCTCTGATCTTGAGTAGAACAGGATGTCGTCAATAAACATGACTACGAAATCATCCACGTATTCTAGGATGACAGAGTTCATGAGTCCCATGAACACGGATGGAGCATTCGTAACGCCGAACGACATGAACATGAACTCAAAGTGGCCATATCTGCAACTGAATGTCGTCTTTGAGATGCCACCCTTCTTCACCCTCAACTGGTGATATCCTGACCGCAAATAGATCTTAGAGAACCATGCTGGCCCCTTCAACTGGTCAAAGAGATCATATATCATTGGAAAAAGGTAGCGATTCTTGAACATCACCTAATTCAATCTCTGATAGTCTATGCACAGCCTGAGACCACCATCCGCCTTCTTGGCGAACAAGACTGGAGCACCCCATGGTGATGCACTTGCTCGAACAAAACCTATCTTCATCAGATTTTCAATCTGAATCCGCAACTCCCAGAGCTCAGAAGGTGCCATCTGGAAGGGGGGCCATCGAAATAGGACAAGCACCAGGATACAAGTCTATCCCAAACTCAATATCACGTCGAGGGGGTAGAGTGGTCACCTCCTCATGAAAGACGTCCATGAACTCACTTACGATCCCTGGAACTCCCACCATCTCTGCATCCACTGACTCCACTGATATATCAGCTAACTTGGAGAGGAGGGGTTCATCCCTCCTGTTGCCTTTCTAGAAACTCCATTCAATGATAAAGGTCACACATCGGCAGCTCATGTCTGAAAACATGACCCTTCCTCGAAAGCATTAAATGACGGCGCATGCAGAGAACAGCCAGTACATTCCTAGGATGTCATCATATGGATGTATCTGCAATAGTATAAGATCGCTGACTGAATGATGTGGCCCTATCATTAGTCTTCATCCTCGACAAACATCCAACAATTCGGTCTAACCTCTGACTGGTGTGCTCAACACCAGGGGAACTGGAAGTCTCTTAGTGTCTAAACCCATAGCACAGTTCATACTGGGTGCAACAAAGGAGTGTGAAGCTCCGGTATCGAACAAGGCATAAGCAAGGGTGCTAAAAAAGATGATCGTACCTCAAATGACCTCCGGTCCTACTAGAACTGCTGCCTCTACGGTGTGAAACTGGCCACGCCTAGCTCTTCTACCTCTCGGCTATCAGATGCCTCCCCGACCACACATGGGTCGAGGTCCCTGAGGAGCGCCCTGAGGTCGGCCTTCTCCTACAACGTCTGCCCTCAGCGGATCGAGAGCCCGCTGCCCCTGCTGCTGCTGCGAAAAGGGCCTAGCTAGGAACTGCTACTACTGAGGTGTGTGTTGGACCTGCCCACTGCCTCCATACTACACTCTATCCAGGAACTAATTCCGAAGGTTCCCATGTATTCCACATATGAATCATCTTGGTCCAGGACCTGAAAAGGAAGGGCGAGGGTTGGGAGATCGGAACTGGAACTGTTGGGGCCTACTTCCTATCGGTCGAAACCTATAGGGTCCTGATGCTGGAGGCCTACTGCTCACGGCCTTCCCCTTTGATGCGCCTGACTAGATTCCCTCTTGTGATACACCTCCCAACGTGTGCATTCTCTCCACCACTTCTGCCTTCTTCTATACCTCTATGTATGTCGGTATGGTGAAGGGACTTACGACATACTGGAGGGAAGGTCAGAGTGCCTCCTCCAAACATCTCGCCTGAGACTCCTCATCTAGAAAGAGGTTTGGAGCAAAGCAGAGGAGATCCTTAAACATGATCCCCAACTCTCTTACTGGCATAATCTCTGACTGGAGGGAGAGTAGCTCCTACCTCTTCTTAGCTTTCATCGTAGAAGAGCGGAATTCTGCCCAGAACTCATTCTTGAAATCAGCCCATGTCACCTCAACCTCCCTCTTCTCAACAAAATAAAGTGTCCACCACTGACGTGTTGCTCCCCGCATCCGGGTCACGGCCATAGGAACCCAATACTCCACCGGGGCCCTGATCAAGCTGAATGCTATCACCAGCACCTCTAGCCATCTCTCTATCTCCATGTCAGAGGTGTTTCCCTCATACTTTCCGAGGGTCTGTCACTAAAAGGCATGAAGAGTCTTCTGACATTGGTCGTCCTCCTCTTCTCGGTAAGCCCTCTGTTGATCAGCCGAGTAAAGCTTTTGGGCCTCGATAGCCCCCACAACTCGTGTTCATCTCCTAGGTGCCATAGATTCAAGTTAAATTAAGAATTCTTAAGCCCGAGTAGTGCAGAATGTTGCTCTTAAATTTCTGGTCTTAGAATTATGATTCATTTCAAATCCCCAAAACACCCCAGAAACATGAGAAAACAAATCGTTATGATTCATTTACCTTTCCTAGGGTATCTACCCTGCAATCAGTGTAGCCTCACTTGGTCGTTCGGTATGTCCAGAGTCCTTGTGTTAGATCACAGGGGGCCTAAAATCCCATGTCCTCACTGGTCTTCCCGGACCTATTTCATGCCCCAAGATCACCCAACACTGTTTCCCTACCATCCCATGAAATCCTCATTGTTCATAACTCCAGAATCCATCCTATATCTCAACCTCTACTCTGATACCATTATTTCATGACCCGCCATTACCAAAAGGAGGGAAGGGACATCAGATTGCCAAGACCTTCCTTCTTTAAGTTGAAGGAGAGATAATGACCCCCAAAACTCACCTTCAATAGGTCCCGGAGTGGGGACCAGCACCAAGGGTATAAAATCTCACACAAAAGGAAGTCATTATGATTTTATTTTAATATGATCAAGAGATAAGATGATGAAACCCTACAATGCAAAAACTGGATGTAGGAGTAAAGGCCAAGAAAACCGCTCCCATATGCATGCTGCAAAAGTAAAATCTAGAAAGTACAAGGTGTCTAAAAAGGTAAAGTACAAAAATCAAGAAAAACAGCAACTACAAGGGTCCCAACACCTAAGCTAGTATGGCCATGCATGATCCCGGAAGTCCTCCTGCAAAACTGAAAGCGGTTTTATATTCATAGGGTGATTATACAGGTATACCCAGTTGGGAAAACCAAAGACTCTCTTGCAAATGTGGGGAGGAATTCTAGGGCACTGTGAGAAAGGATATAACTGAAGCACCTAGCAAAGAAAACCTATTCACCCATGCCTCACAAAGGCACACTCCCCAAATAACACAAGTAAATAAAGGTATAGGAATAGCACATCGATTTTTGGGTACCCCACACCACTTTACCACTGGTTATTGAAGACATCCTATGCATCGAACCAATCCCCCCATTCTCACCACAGTACCACTACCACACCCACCCGCACACACCTCGGCCACAACCACACATCCCGCCGGAAAACACCTGGGCCACAAAAACCATCCCGACCGTAGACACCAGGGCCACGACAACTACACAGAACCATGCCCGCAAACACCTGGGCAAGGAAACTACTACCACGCCCGAAGACGCCTGGCCCAGAAAGCTACCATCATGCCTAAAGACACCTGGGCCTCATCTCGAACACACTTGGGAAGCAACCTACCCACAAACACCAAGTCCAACCACCACAACTACCCTCCCCGAAGATTCTTGGGCTAATAAAGGACTTCAGGACATCACAGCCTACCCGAAGAGTCTTGGGATATTCGGGAAATGGAGCAGAAAGGAGCTAATAACCAGCCCCTAATAGGACTGTTGGGAAAAAAACACTTCCCCTGAAATGGGGTGTTCAGAACTAAGTTCTCAACTGGGGTGGGGAACGAATAAGAAACATAAGAAATACAATATATTTATAGGTAACAAGCACTCATCCCATCCTAGGGGCTCCATATCCTAAGAACAAACACCCTAGTTACTATTCATTCATAATGAAAAGAATAACACTCATGGCCAAGTCACAACTCATCCCAAAAAAAACCAATTCCCCATTTAAACCATTCTTGTATTCATGTTCAAGTGATCCCATTTAATTAAATTCTGCACCACCGGGCAACTAACAAGCACAAGCACAAGCCTAGGGGAAAAGTTACAACCCGAATCAATTTAAACATTAACATCTAGTTCTCTTGTAAATTCACATCAATGTGATATCCCTCCAAGTATTGGAACCAAAAAGGCTTCATGATACAACCCCCACAACCCCAGAACTATGGATAAAAAGGTTTCACAACAGAAGAGGATTCCACCCCAATTCGTGATATAAGAAGAGCAACCACAACTCCAGATTCACAACCAAAAATCATGCCACATCAGAGGATCCCATCTTCACCCACATCACCCCATAGAAAAACAAACAGAACAATTCACCTACTACCCAAACATAGTAGAGAAACTTCCAGGTTCAAGCACATCGTTTATCTATTTCCTCTCTCTGTTAGTTAACCGTGGTTACCACAAAAGGGAATATGTTTACATAGCATCCATTTAATCCCCTGAGTTCACATGATTAAAAAATTTCTATGTTACACCCATTTAATCATCAGAGTAAACAATAGTTTATTAGTGCACAGAGAAACTCCACCAATGGACCTGATTTTCAGTAGGCATAAATTCGTACAGTTCACAACATATAGAAATTAAAAAGAGTATAGTAGAAAACCAAACACACCCCATCATCCTTTAACAGCATATTTATTATCTTTGTTAAGGTTTGGTCAGCCCATTCCCATAGAAACAATATCTCACCCACCACGCATGATACAAATCAAGGAGAGACGAAGGAAAAACCCATACTTTTTTGATCAAATATTGATGTTTTACTCCATACTCCAGGAACAGGGGATGAACAGCTTGTCTGGGAGGAAATATGTGGACTCCAAGTCATGCAGAAGGCTCCAGCAGAGGCGCACCATATGCCACGGAAAAAAGACTCCAAGTGTGCCAGGAAGAAGAAAGAAATTCAACCGACAAGAAAATGAGAACTCTATCGGGATATACAAAGAGGAGATCGGGATATGGAATTTTGAACGCCTGGAAAAACAGATCATGGTTTCCTACATGGGTGGGCAGTTACACACGATGATATCGAAGAGTTATTTAATATCCCCCATCGGGGATGTTTCTCGGGATTTTGAAGAGTGAATTTTGGGCTTTAAATGTCTTTTAAAGAGGTATTAAGATTAATTTACGTCAAAAGATATGTTATGGGAGTGGAAAAGTCAAGTACTGGAAAAACTAATTAAAGGCTTGGAGAGGGGACACAGTGCCCTCGTCACGGTGTCACCCTCACGGTGCCCCCGTCACAGCGCCCCTGTCACAGTGCCCGTGTGACCGGTGTGACCGTCACATTGCTACCGTGACCGGTGCCACCGTCACAGTACCACCATGACCAGTGCCACCATCACGGTGCCACCATCATGGTGGATCCATGTATTTGGAAATGTAATGGCTAGGGGGTCCGTGCCATTATAATATGGGGATTTTTTTAAAAAAAAAAATTTATAAAAATGAATATTTATTTCAACTTTTCATGTACATTTTTCCACGTCATTTTTTCTCCATAATAATATTGGTGATTGTATAAACCCATCCTTAGTCACTTATTATTAGTTCTTGTTGGCATCCATGTTCCTTAAAAATCCTTAGTTTAGTGCACTAGTTTATATTTCATCCATGTTTCTTGATGTTTGAGCATTGGATTATGGGTGGTGAATTGATTGTAGCCTTTCATTACCCTGCTATATTGAGTGTTCTGTTAATCTCACTCTGATTATCCTAGGGATTACGTATTATTTTTCAACATAGGACACATTTCCAAGTTACCTTAATGATGTAAGCCAAGTGATTCTTCCATCATTTTCAGCATGTGGCCAGTAGGATATTTTTTCTTTTCACAACATTTATCCTTTTGTCCTCCTGAAGAAATGTACATACATAAATATTTTTATTCATATCTATGAGAACAATATCCAAAATAGTTCTATATTTTATGTTCACATATTACAACTTCTTCCTACCAACTAGAGAAAATAATAATAGGGGTATTCTATTTATATGTTTTGAAGACAATAAAAATCATATGAGTTGTCTATCATGGTAAATAAAAACCTGAAACGTACCCTAAAATCCATTTGAAATTCACATTATTAGTTACACTAGATTAATCATCCTTTTTATTGTGATTGGAATTATATATTCACATTGGTATAGAGTGTAGCTTGAAAATATTCATTAGGAAATATTTTCATGAACACTTAATAATAAATTTATTTTACTTCATACATTGGAGTTTTATTCATGACTAATGTCTATTATTGACTCCTTTCTACATTCAAATATTCTATAGAAAAAATAACATTCTCTTTCTTAGGAAGATGATTTATTTAAAATGTATTTTCTACGGTACTCAAACATTGTTTTAATGTTAGTGGATATAAAGATCCACTAAATAAAGGTGGTAGTTTCTATATTAAGTGATAAACTGCTAATTACATTTTCTTAGTTGATTAAAAACACTCCGCAAGGTTTAGACTAATTTTTATAACATTATATATGTGGTTAACTACTATCATGAGGTTTTGGACTAAATTTACCATCATATTAAGAAATTCTCTTAGACAATAGTGAAATTGTTAGACACATTGGTTATTAACTTGGTTCTTTATCCTTCCAAACATTTTTCAAAAAATGGAAATAGTTAGTGAGAAAAATAAATAATTTACTAAATTATGAATTATATGACATATATTAATGTTTTGGAGAACTATACCATAATAAATAAAATTCATTAATACAAACTAGGTTGTCTTTAATATATTTCAAAATTCTCAAACTAACGAAACTTGGATTTGATTAAAACTATAGTGAAACATATATCATAGAAATATTTACATCATTATTTCTAGATAAATATATGTAATATTATAAATACTGAAGTAAAAATATTAATTGTATTAGAAAATTATGTCCTTATTACAACATATATACTTATAAGACTTTAAATTTCTCTAAATCCTTCACAGTTGTCATTATAAAAATGAATCATAAAATTCATAACACATGCAGTGACCTGAGGATGTTCATTAAAGAATGAGTGAGAAAAAGTTTTATAAGTGGGTGAATAACAAGAAATGAATAGAGACCTGAATCAACATGAGTACATGACAGATTATAATGTTCACCATCATAATATAAACATAGGATAATAATATAAGAAAATTTATCTAATAGAAATGTGGAATGAAATGTGATATATCAATAATAATAAAAAATCCAAAATATAAGTCTTGTATTATTACCAGGAAAAGATAACAAGGTTTGGTCATGCTCTCTACCCATCCCATCTATATATCATGTGATGAGAAAAATCCTTATAAAATGCATTGAAGTGATGTATAATTCAGGGACCACCAATCACATTAATATTTATTAAAAATCATCTATTCAATATATATTAAAAGGATACAATTATTATACATAAATAAGTACCTGTAAAATAGAAAATGTGTGATTAAAATGGAAGCATGTTACAAAAAAATATACAATATATTATATAATGTTTCATAATTTGATTCCCGAAAACTACCCATTGAAATTTATGTAAATAATAATGACTTCTAAAGTCGATGTATAATAGGCTAGGTTTTGAGCATAAATCATGTGTATAAATCACAAAAATTAGAGGAAATAATAGTTTAATATCACAAAAGAAAAAGATAGTAAAATAAAATTAAAACCACCAAAGAATGAATAGTAAGAAATTTATAATCATCTAATATCATAAACAAAAAATAACTAATAAATATTGAATGAAATTAAAATTCATGATAGTTATGAATTTTAAAAGGCAACCAATGCATCCAAATAATATATTAAAAGCTAGACAAGCCGTATACCTCGATGAAACTCGAACAATACTTAATCACCAAGATCCAACTATCAACCATGATCATCAAGTTAAGGTCTCCCAACAGCTCCTCCAATAAATCCTAGATATATATATAATTAGGGGCGATAGAACAATATTCCTTATATATGAAACAAGCAATGATTTTAAATTATATTACATTAAAAAGAATACTCTTTTCGATTTCTTGTACCACACATAACACCGATCTTAAAATGAAAATCAATATACTACTTCATTATTATTATATTAAAATGAATTTTGTAACCCAAAAAATGTTTTCAGGAGTATGAATAAAATTGATAAAATTATGAAATATATGTTGATTTTTTTCAATATTCAAATTTACTAATTAATTCTTAGGAAATAAGAAAATTATTAAATGAAATCATATAATATTAATGGGAATAATTTCCAGAAAATTCATTTATGTGTGATAAGTACTTTTTATCAATGTAAATTTACTCAATCAGTATTAATGAATTATTTTAATTAAATATAAAGATCATATAATTAATGAAATATTTTAAAATTCATCTAATGTTGGTTACTACATATTTAATGAGTATAAATTCATTTTAAAGATCTAAAATAAATTTCTTTCAAAAGTGGGTTTTATTGTATTTTTTCATAGATATTTTGATTAATTTATAAAACTTCTAAAAATTATATTTTACTAAATGTACATACTTTTTTAAAGTTAACATTTCATAAAAATTTATTATAAATATTTGATAATTTCCCTAATAGGTTGATTTTTACGTAAATAGTGAAAATATGAATTTTACAAATACAATATTTTTATGATATTATAAAGAAAAATGAATAATTTTAAAACTTATTAATGATTTTATATTAAAGATATATTTATTTAATAATTTATATAATTCATCAAAAAACCAGTTTTGAACATAGAAATCAATATTTGATATTTTTGGGGTCGAAGAAATGTTTTTCCAATAAAAACTACTTTATGTACTTCTCTATGAATCATGTTTTCAGAAGGCACATTCAGATATTTATTTCTAAAATAATTTAAATATGATTTGATTAATAATAATAAAATTAATTTAATTGGAACGAACATTATACATTATTTTGGTATAAAATTATTTTTATTCCTAAAGTTGGTATTCTTCGATAAATTGTTTTTTATTGAATTTTGTGAATATATATTAAAATTAAATTATAATAAATGTAAATAGTAAATCTTGAAAAATATATATCCTAACTTTAATCATGATATTAATATTTATTTATTATAATAATATAAATATAAATTTTAATGATTTCTTATATTAGTGAAAAGTAGTGACCACAATAAAGGGTAAAACATGAAATTTAAGATCAATTTTTTGTGAAGTGGTCATAAAATATTATCTCTAAACAGGTTGATGATACTTTATCAACAAAACCATATTAATTGGTAATTTGTTTCATATTTGGTATCCAATCGACAAGATTTTCGCTTCACTTTTTTAAATTAGTAAAAATATATTTAACAAAAATGTGACTTTATCATATTTAATATCATAAATATGTTTCCACTACAAGGATAATACTAATATACTTTATGAAAAAAATAGATAGGTATATTGATGGAGAATAAATTTTATTAATTTTTATATATTTTTTAAAATGTTTAAAAATCATATAATTATTTATAATGCTACCACAATGTTAACAGAACATTTAAACAAAGAAAAAAAAATTGAGTAAATGATTTTAAAAACATTAAATGATATATTTTTTGAATAAATTATAATTATCCATGAATTTTTTATCTATTTATAAAGTATAAGTGATGATTTATGTGTTTTAATTATAATTTCATTGTTTTATTGATATGTTTAAACCCAATTATTATGAATAGTGTTAGATATTAACTTAAATGATATTTAACAATTAGAAATTATTTTTAAAAAATTATAAAACCATAATAAAATAAAATTAAATACATATTTTTGAATTATTGATCCTATAATTCATGTTTTATTAATGTTCCACTTTATATTTTTAAAATTACATTAATGACCCTTAAATATTGTAAAATTATGACAATACCATTGACTTTTTCCTATAAATAGGGAATCAATCCCTAATTTCAAAATGAAACTATTTTTAAAAAATATTTCTAAATAATACTACAAAAATCAATTAAAATTTCCTAAATCCCATGTAGTGACCATAAATATACCCTTTCATGGAATTTATCTCAATCAAAACAGGATATCAAACAAGGATGTAAGAGTCATAACCGGTATCTTTTAAGTTAATATCCTCATTTACCTTCTTTAAATTTATCGTAGATATGATGATAAGATAAAAAACTATCTTCAATATTCAAAATATTATTATGTTTATTCAAAAACCATTTCAATCCTTTTTTATATAAAGGGAATCAAACAATCACTCAGATGTACATACTAACTACCATCTCCACAAAGAAATGCATTTCATTTTCTATCATTTACTATTATGTATGATTCTTATGATGGATTCCAGTCATATATGTGTTATTTATTATATTAATTGGATTAATAATGTTATAATAATACTTATTTTCTTACCCTTTTCATGCATTGTAATCTAATAATGTCACTTATATGTACATGTGGACTACCACCTCCACGAAGAGTTGTAATTTGTTTTTTTACCAACTAAAATGGTTGATCATAATGATGGAGTTAATGTATATATATGAAATATTTTTTATCATATAAAATTAAAATAATATAAAATTTATTTATTTTTCACTCACTATAATTATTATAATGTTGTTACTTCATATGTACAGACTACCATCTCTATGAAGTATTGTTATTAATTTTTCATGCACATCTTATATGGATGGTTATAATAGTATATTTGGTATCCAAAAATTATATTATAATATTTTTAAAATTATATATATTATTCAATTATTAACCCTTTGATTATGGTTATCCTATTGATATTGTTTTCAGATTTTAAACCTAACATCCTCAAAATGACTAATGTAAACTTAAACTCTTTTAGAAATTAAATAATTCATGTTAATTAATTAAATAAAATAAATAATTTTAAATAAATTAGTACAAAAAATTATTTTAATGAAGTATATAAATGATATAATGTTTTATTTGGGAGTAAGATAACATATGAAACGAGTTGAAACTCGAAGCAAGGGTTTTCTCATCGGAATTTCCATTATTTGAGAATCAGTTAATTTTCACCACATGATTTATTAAATGTGGTATACATACTATAAAATATTAGATACCAAGTGGTGAAAATATTGGGCAAGTGGGGAGACATCTTCGACAGTGACAAGGGAAAGGAGAATAGTGTGGTCTGGCCTTCCAATAGTAATGTTGTTCATAGTGGGAGGATTAAGGAGAACGTGAATGGGGATTCTAGGAATACCCCTCCATGAGGAAGGTCTTAGAAAGGAAATTCGTATCTCCCAAGGCTGATTTCTACAAGGACTTCTATTGTCATGGATATTTGGGCTATGGGGACCTCGATGGAGTTTATATCTCTAGAGAAGATGAATCTTAGAAGAAAATATGACAAGGTTCTTAAGCATTATGCAAGATCATAGTGGGAATCGGCTACTGCCGGGGAACAAATCTATAATGGATGTGGTGACAAGTATTATTTATATAATGTGTAGTTTCCATTTCTACCTTGTTGTACTCACTTAATGCATTTTTATTTTATTTAATAAATGGTCAGAGGCTTTCATCGTATTGACATTTTATGGTATAATATATAAGACATTTATAATTAATTAAAAAAATTAAAATTTTAATAAAAATAATTATCCAATTTTATTCTTTAATTTACATTTAATTCAATGTTTACTAATGTTATATGATATATTTTTCAAATCCTTGTTTTAAAATTATCAAATAAAAATATTTATCTTCCATTTTAATATTGTTTAAAAAGATTCAAGAATGTTCTTAAAAGATTCTAAAAAGAAATTTATAACTATACAAAACATGTTACAGTGGGTTTAAAAAGGAGTATTTTAAATTTTTTATAAATCATCACTTTTGACAGTTTTTAACAAAGCGAAACTTAATATCTTTTGGACATATATGACATGAAACAATTTAATCATCATCATTTACATTAATTATCATAAACAACACTCTACATTTTCCCATATTTCTTATTAATTTAATGAGATTACTAAAATTAGTTTAACCATTTAGATGAAATTATATTTTTTGGTTTTTATAATGAAAAGTGAATGTTGTGGAATTATTTTATTTAAAAACATCACACCTTGGAATTATTGATGTGATAACTAATTGGGGTAGAAATGAAACCCTTATTGGATTGTGTATATTATGTGATTGGTGGTTAAGTTAATTCCCTACAATGCATTATTTAAATAGATAATGTTATCAAATTCAAGATATTTCTATTAAAATGTGGGTAGATTATATTTCACATACGATGTGACAGAGTTAACTGATAAAATATGATCATAATAGAATTTGGATGGGCTTAACTTGTAATAATTTACTCTAAAAAATTGTTTGATTTATTTGATTTATGCTGCAACTTTGAAAATATTGAAATTATATTATTAGGTGATTTCACGATGAAGGTAGGAATCCAAATGTTTCCTATTTGTTTTCTATATGTCTAAAAATTATTTTTCTTTAAAATATTTTGATTTCAAAAGGTAAAAATTTTTTTTTATGATTCAGAGTAATTTTTAAGATTTTATGATGGTAAAGTTTTTGATTTCATGGAAAATCTTTCATAATTATGATTTCACGATTTCTTTTTAAGAAATATTTTATGAAATACATGGGCTATAAAGGTTAATTCATTTGTAGGTAAATGAATATTTTGAGTTCAAAATTTTATGATGAAAAAAGTAAAAAATCATTATTTTTTATTAATTTAAAATGGATCAATGTGTTTCCATTAATTTTATATCCATTTTTGAGATTTTTTTTCTTATCCCATGTATTCAAATGTTTTTTACATTACCTAAATATGGGTTGAAATTATTATAAAATATAGTACTAAATAGAATAAATTTTCATTCAATGAAGCAAGTATTTTATAAATTAAATAGGACTGCAAACTTAAGAATCATATTTTTATGAGAGAAATGGACACTAAATGTAACGCCCATGGTTTGGGGTAATTTCTTTTTTATCGTACTTATTTTAAAACCTTTTAATGGTTTTATTGGGGTTTTATAATTATTGGTTGATTTCTTAGTGATTTGGGAGATGTTTGGGTGTGTTGAGGTACACCATAGAAAAATACATGCCATGACTGATGGTATAGTTCATTGGAACTATACATGTGTAACAAGATAACACCCAAAAAACCATGGGATGTTTTGGATACTGTTTGGATTTGTGAATGGTGCGCTGGGGCTATAGAAATGAAACAAAACTAAATAGATACCACACCATACTATAGTCCAAGGTGCGGTGGGAGCACAATTGCTTGGGTTTATATAACATGTTGTAGTGTAGTTACCATTGTTATCATGGACTAGAGAACACCATGGGTGTGGTGGAAACGCCATATTGTGCTTTCTATTAAAAGTATTTTTTAAACATCTGATTCAAGTGTCAATTTTGAAGAATGGTGTTATGCACACAGATGGGATGTTTCATCCATTATTTTTGGGCCATTAAATATTTTTTAAATATTTTTTATCCTAGAATAAAAATAATTCGTTTCATCCTTGACATGTAACTCTATTTAAAGATTCATGTAGGTGATTATAGATGAGATTACACATTTGAAAAATATTTTTTCATTCGAAATATATTTTTTTATCTGTGTAACAACTAACCTTTCTTTGTGGTTATTACTGACGATTAGAATAGGTAGGTGGATTCTCTGTTTTTCTATCTTTTTTGAACATGAGAAATCTCTTATTTCTAAATAAGTTCATTCTTCTTTGTAATGAAAAACAAATGTGAAACTCTTCTAAAATCCTCTATTTCTAGATAAGCATGGAATCATTGGTTTTGGGTGATTCCCACAACATGATTGATAAAATGATTCAATGGTTTTCTTAAATAAAGGGTATTGGGTATGAGATGTTATATAAATAATTTAAATAGCGTGTTTTCATATTTTAATTATATAGGGCATTATTAGTATAGACTAGGAACTTTATTCCAGACTTGATACATGGGGTGATATATCACCATGTAATGGAATTTTGAATAAATTATCACCACTAATCATTATAGGGATTTTCATTTAACATACATGAGTGAATTTGTTTGTGTGGGTTTATGAGAACTTGAATTGTGGTTGTGTAGTGGGTGTAAATGACTTTTATCTCATATTTATTAAAATTATAATTTTTATAAACTAATTTTGATATTATAATTTCTGATTTATAGAAATGTGAGTTACCTGATTATTATATTTGTATCATATATGTGAAGGCTTGGGTTTATTTCAAGTGGAATATTATATTCTCTCATTTTATATGATATTTGGTGCATATAAATACATTAAATTTCATGATAGAAGAAAGGGGAATGTTTCATATTTTCACAATGGTGCTTATTGATGTAGCTTTCATGGTTTTTGGAGATAGATCTTGAGAGTTGGAAATATTCTTGGATTCTAGAAAAAATACACCTTGGTGTAAATTTAAAGATTTATTTTAGTTTCTTGGTTGTTCTAATTTAATTTATTCGTTGTTAATATGATATTGTTTGGTTAGTGGGTAATGGGTTGTATTGTTTATGCTTCATACATAATATAATTTTGGTTTAGTTATTTATATTATTGGCTTTACGTGTTATGTATTTATAAATGGGAAATAACCCTATATTTATTTATCAAGATCTTGGTGTTTATTTCTAGAAATTTTGGTTTTAGTGATATCACTTATGCTTTTTGGAACCTCGACTAATCTCAAGCCCATGGTTAGGGATGGGTGATTGAAAATGGTTTCATTCGGTTTAGTCCATCTTTCGAGAAAGTAGATAGGGTATATAATGCGTGAAGACCTGAAGTTTATAGAATAAAAAGATATAACAAAAATTTACACCCTTCTTTTTCTTAATTTACTAATACATTTTTAAAATATAAGAAAATATTAGTGTTACAAAACATATAATAAAAGGTATAAGGTCTTGGGAAAAAAATTTTGATTCATAAAATTTAAATAATAAAATATAAAAATTATTTACTTCCTTTTATTATGGATTTTTATTCTCCCTAATACCCTATTTAGTATAATAAACCCTTATAAAAATACATTAAAGAAATGGGTGAGTAAAAAGCCTAGTAATGGGATCGATAAGAACATGGATCAATATATTATGTGGGAGAATAATCATCAAAATAATTATATAATCATAGGATCATCATCATAATCATATTAGGAATCATTAGATAAAATAATTCAATGTTGTGATACATAAAACATAAAACATCATGTAATAGTATTTAAATTCCACACATAGTTGTGAATGAAGTTAGCATAATGTTCACACATAACATTTAGGTGTCATACTAACATTACCGTTGTGAAAAAATATAGAATCATATTCAAAAATATTTCAAATTATCTCATGATATACAATATATTACTAAATCCATTGTAGTATTATTTAATTCTAAACATACCCATCAGATCACAACATTTACATAGTCATGCATGCCACATTAAACATATAACAATATTTTCTATAAAATAACCCATAGAATGGAAATGGATTTCATGATAATTTAATATAGCATAATTTCATGAATATACATTGGGGTTACCAAAATAAAAATGGAATAATATACATGGTATATGAATAAACAATCTTAGGCGAAGAATAAATAATCTCAACAGAATTAAGGGATGTGTTTTTTACAAAGTTGAGTTATTTTGAAAAATTAAATAAATGTTTCATAAAACCACAATGGAAAATTTTATATTTAAGAAAATAAATTATAATAAGAAATAAATTATATTTTAGGAATATTAGAGAACATCCGCACAAAATTGTGAATGGAAGTGGAATAGCCCAATGAAAGGAAATGGGGTTTGATAATAAACTTACCTTATGTTTAAATGATTTATTCACATTAATATCATAGATAAAAAACATATATTCATTAATTACGAATTCAAAAACCACTTATTCATGTATTAGGCTCATTATAATTTCAATAAAAAAATTTATGGGCATTTTGCTTAGTAATAGAGTTCAATTTCACCATTTAGGAGTGTTTTTCCTTGGTCTTCGTGAATGGTTCATGTGTATAACTGTATGAAAGATCATGTAAAATGAAAACAATTAAGAAGAACTGAAATTAATTTATATTAATTAACATACGGAATTATAAATTTTATTATAAGTTATATTGATTCCATATAATAGGATGATTCATTAGATAAAATTTTAATGATAAAAGCTTAGATAAACTTGGTGGGTTTCAACAATCATGAAGTAGTATTTTATTATTATTTAATATTATGTATATATCATAGTTATAGAGAATGAAAAGGTTAGAAAATGCATTTAAAAAAACTAAATAGTTATAATTGTTTTATGACATGAATTTATTTAGGTAATGGAAAATTGTAGTGCATCATCCCTGATGGCGGTAAATCGACACATCACAGATGATTTTTTTCATTTTGAGAATAAAGTGGAGAGGAGAAGGGGATTGATGATGGATTATTCCATTAAAATTATAAAATCATAGTATATAATATAATGAAGTTCTCATTCCACTTGGATAAGGGGAGTCGATGAGAAAGTAAGAATTGAGAAACAATTGAATAGAAATTGAAAGAAAGTGAAAGAGGATTTTACCTTGTGAATTCTTCTCATTTAGAACCTCCTTTTGGAAATTGAGTTTGTTCTTTTGGTTAGCCAAAATGCTCCTAAAAATGAGTGATTTGAATATAACGATTATGGGAAAAAATGTTGACAAACTTTAAAACTTTGGAGGTTTGAGTATAATAGGTGGGGTGGTATGGCACTTATTGGGTAGCTGGGGTGTTTTGGATTATTTTATTCATTAGATTATAATTTTGGATCAAAACTATGAATATTTTTAACAATTTCACTAAATCTACTAAATAATTATGGGGGGTTCTATAAAATGGGATTTTATCAACCATACATCATTTATGACTCAATAATCCATGAATTTTTTAAATACTATAAATTAATGTATTTCCCTATTCAAAAAAATTTAACTATTTTAGAAAAATACCAAAAATTTAACCAAACCTCTTTCATCATGAAGAATTAAAAAATGAATTCCATTTTATGAGAATAATTTTATATTTATGGGAAATTTATTTTCAATATTAAATAATCATTTATTCTAAAAATACTAATTTTAACTTAACTACAAATTTTATGAAAAATTGGAAATTTAATTACGGTCTCATAAAATTATATTATTATTATAAGAAAAAAATTAATTTATGAATACATCATCTAAAAATAAATTTTATTCGAAATATTTAAATTATTTATAAAATTTTAAATAAAAATTTATGGTTTATAAATATATCAACTATTAAATTTCATTTTTTTTAAAATTATTTACTCATAAAATGATATCATTAAATCATATATTCATTTATATGATGTCCAAATTATATTTATACATTCATTGGTGAGGTTACTAGTCTAATTGCAATATTACTATTCCTAATAGTCATGTTACTATACCATGTTTCAATATATAATTCAATTGGCATAGGTTTCTTAATTTTTATGAATATGACATATTTAATTATTTATTAAGTAAAACTATGTTTTATTGGGGTATCTATATAATTTATGAGTTTTATAATGTATATCATTTTTACAAAAACGGAACAAAATTCTATTGATTAATGTTTGGGTTGTCAAGTTCTTTACCCATTTTGAAATCTCAAAATTTCATTTTATATACTACGATGATAATAGGTGAGGGAACATCTCTTTTATTACTTCCTTTGATTCTCATGTTTTCACTTCTTTCTCTTGGTTCCTCTATATTGTTTTTAGGAGATGAGTAGTCTTATTGCATAGAACATTAACACTACATTCTAAGATGTTCTTTGGATGCTTCTTATAAATGAGATCATATTCCAATTGCACCACTTTTGAATTCAGTATGTGTGATGGATCTGGTATGTACATTCAGAAGAGGGATATGTAGAATAAATAATATACTTTAGTCATGTTTTGTGGAAATTCTAGTTGATATTCCATAGATCGGACTTGATCAAGAATACCAAAGGGGCCAATATACCTGGGACATAATATTATTTTCTTACCAATTCTCAAAATACTCTTCCACCGAGATATGGTGAGGAACACCATTTATCCAACCTTAAATGGTAGGTCCCATCAATGATTGTATACATAGACATTCTATAAACTTTGGGCCTCATTTATGTGCAACA
The DNA here is from genome assembly GCA_963277665.1 of Viscum album. Taxonomy (NCBI): domain Eukaryota; kingdom Viridiplantae; phylum Streptophyta; class Magnoliopsida; order Santalales; family Viscaceae; genus Viscum; species Viscum album. The sequence goes on from OY728159.1 coordinate 655,904,227, forward strand.
TAACTAGTTTTAACTTCTCTCCGACAACATCAATTATTTATGGTCCTAAAATCATAAATTCACAGAATTTATCATAGTATATCATAACTCGACATATTTTCCCATAATGGGAAACATATTGACCCATTTTTATCCTTGAGCTAAAACTATTATTATAGGAGAACTCAACTAGATGTAGATGTTGGTCATATCACCCTTTTAAACCCATTGAACATTATCTAAACATTTCATCTAGATCTGAAATAGTTCACTTAGATTGTCCTATAGTTTGAGGATGATAAGCCGTATTGAAGTTCTGATCTGGGTTTGGATCATGTTAGAATGTTTTCCAAAACATGGAGGTGATTCTAAGATCTCGGGAAAATAAAATTTTTAGTGGTACTCCACACATCCTTACCACTTCTCTAATGTATAATTGTGAAAGTTGATCTAGTGATAATTCCTCTCAAATTTTGATAAAGTGATCTATTTTTTTATGAAGATCCACAACAACCCATACATCATGGTTTCCTTTTGATGTACTCAGAAGTATGTTAACAATTTCGTTGGTGTTGTTCTCCCATTTACATATTAGTATGGGTAAGGGTTGCATGACTGGGTTATAATTTTTTCCATTCATCATTTATTTTCAGACTTACATGGAACTTTGATATATATTCAATGATCTCATTCTTCATACTGTCCCTCCAATAAGGCTCTCAAAGATATTTATACATGTTTTTTCATCATGGGTGAATAGAGAATGTTGATCTATGTGCATCATTCAAAATATATTTCTTTATCTCTTTATTGGATGTTACATATAGCCATGACCCAAATACCTTTACTCCTTCCGCATAAATTTTATATTTGACAATTCATCCTTTCTGGTAGATTCAGCCATATTCTGAGTTTCCATGACATTTCATTGAGAATCCTTTATTTTCTCTATTATGGATTGTCACAAAATAAATTAAGAAATGATTGATGATGTTTCTTCATTAATGATTTCAATGTACATCCTTGTAAAATCTAATAAGATTATATACTTCTTAATTCTCATCATTGATAATGTTGTAGGATTCATTCTACTTAGAGAAAAAACCATTTTATTTTTCTTAACAGTATGGTAGTGGATTGAGAAGTCATAATATTTGATGATATCTAACCATATTAATTAGAACACACTAATATCATTCTATATGAATACATATCTAAGGCTCTTATGACCAGGATATGTCTCACACTAATCCCCATAGAGATAATTTCACTATATTTTCAACCTGAAGATCAAAGTTTACAACTATATATCACATGTGGGATAGTTTTGATCAATAATTTTCATTTGAATTAAGGCATAGTCTATCACATTATCATTTTTATTTAGTACACAACCCAATCCATTATTTTAGTAATCACTTTATACCACAGAGACATCCCCACTAATCGACAGTGTGAGTACTGGTGCAATTATAATACTCTTTTCAACTCTTTAAAGAAAACACTCCATTCAATAGAACCTATAAGCAATACACCCTTCCGATTCTACTAGGTTAGTGGGGTTTTCAATCATGATACATTATTCAATAATCAATGGTAATACCCAGCTATACTATGGAAAGTACGAATCTCAATTAATAATGTTGCCCTTGGCCACTCTTCAATATCCTTTATCTTGGTAGGGTACATAGAGATTCCTTTTCAGGTGATAACAAGAGAAAAAATGATACATATGCTTCCAAAAACTCACATTAACTATATTTGGCATATAAAATCTCCCTTCATAAGGTATTTATCAAAATTTTAAAAGGGTCTTCAAGTTCCTCCAAAATCTTGCTGTATATCAGGATGTCATCAGTAAATTATAAAACAAATTTGTCGAGGTAACACTTAAAAACACTATTCATTATGTCCATTAATAATTTTGGATAATTAGTGAGTCTGAAGGGAATAACTATTATCTAATTGTTTCCATATCTCATTCAAAAGGAAGTTTTGGGAATATCTTCCATTTATACTTTAATTGGTCATATACTAACTGATGACCTATGTTTGAGAAATACTTTTCCAAATGTACCAGATCGAACAACTCATATATGTATAGAAGGGGATACTTGTTCATTATTGTGATTTTGTTGAGCTCACAATAATCAATACTGAGACAAACATATTCATCTATATTTTTTATAAAGATAAGCGGTACACCCAAGGGTGAAGTAATTGGGCGTATGAAACCGTTATCTAGATTGTCTTATATCTTATTTTTTAGTTCCTACAACTCAATGGTGGTAATTCTATAAGAATCCTTTAATATAATCAGATATCGAGGAAAATAATCAATTGTGAGATCAAACTCTCCGTCAAGAGGTAGACCAGAAATTTTTTTCTGGAACAAATCAATATACATCATCAAAATTTGACTGTATTTCATCATGATTCTATCTTTTGTATCAACAATTTGATCTAGATATGATTCATCCTAAGGAAATAACATCCAAAATTAAGATGATGATTTTTAATGAGATTCATACTCCTCCTTACACATGTACCAAATCATAGGATGCCATGAGATGTGATGAGTGATATCTATTTCAAGAAACATTATGTAGGCTTTGAATAATAACAGCCAATCCATTCCCAGTATTACATCAAAATATACCAAAGAATGTAAGGCGAGATTTTATAATAGGTTATGTCTAAAAACATTAACCTAGGAAGAGTTATATAATTTGGATGTGATAATTTTCCCATTTATTTTCTCATAGAAAACTCAACCACCATATTTTGAGGTATTTTATGAATACTTATACAAAACATGAATTATATGAATGAATGAGTAGAACTATATTCAAATAGTATGTTCATTATTCTCGAATGAATAACCAATGTAAAAATAATCACATTATTATTAGGATCCACCTCAGCTGTAGTGGTGGTATAAATGATCCCTTTCTCCTTTGTATTTTGAGGCTACTAACACTATTACCATCAAAGAGTAGAGGATTACTACACTGGCCTATATAGTTCAATTCTACCAGTAATTGAAGAATTGAACCATAGTTTGTTTTCTCAACTCCTCTTACACATTGTCTAACTTTTTCATGCCCTATTGACATTCATGAGCATGGTGGGATTCTCTCCCACACATGATGTACATGCCCATACCTTTGAGGAAATCACCTTGATGCTTCAACCCACCTTTTTGAAATGTTAGTGGCTGGGTTTTATTTCCAACATTGTCATTAGATCCTGTTGATTGTAACTCCATCTGTTGTTTCTTATCTTCATAGCCAGGAGACCAGTCTATAAACGCTATCTCCACTTTTAGAGAAAATTGAATAATTTATTCATAACTTCCAATTTCTCAAATAGATAGATCAGTTAAAAGGTATGGTTTTAAACCAAAAAAGAATCTTTTGATTTTTATAGAATTTTTTATCAGAAAACCCAAGGCGTACCATTCATGTCCTGTGAAATTTTCTTCATAATAAATGATAGATTAGCCTTTATTTATCATTACCTAAATTAATTATATCTCTATTTTTTATGAAATATTTTAAGCATCTACTTATTATGAAATGTTTTCTTAATGTCTTCTCACTCCATCTCTTCAATTAAATCCTTCTACATGGAGTTCTTAATCAACATGCACTATTGGTTGGCCTCTCCATCTAAATGATAAACAGGTGGAGTCACATTATCTTTCTTAAAACAGTAATGAATCAAAAATATATTCTTTGTTAATTAAACTAATGGTTCCATGACTAATGGATTAGAAGATCTACTAAACCCTAGTTGTTGTTTCTGCATAAAATCTTCGATAGCTAGTTTTTTCGTTTGAGGTGAAGGTACAACTTCAACATTAATCACGTTATTATTCATTTCCTGAAAAAATGGCTAATATTCTCCATTATGTTTTTATCTCCACCACCCAAAGCATTGGGGATGTATTTCGGGAAATTGCTACATCATCACTTGATTTTTTTTTGCAATCATTTCTCTTTATTCGCACTAATTTCGAAAATATAAATGTTTTTACCAAAAAAAAAGTATACAATTTTTTATTGAATAATTTATTACTTTTCGAAATTATCTCTAAATTCTGGCCTTTTAGATCCATATGGTTATCATTTTTTCGAAAAGAATGTGTCTTTGGTGATTATATTTACATTGTCTAATTCTGTGGTTTGTAACGAATATTCATTAATCCTAATTACAAAAATAAAAATAATCCTAATTTGATACCAACTATAGTGACCCTTATTTTTCTTTATTTACATTTACATTTTTTTAAATATAAAAAATAATACAGTTATAAAACCAAGATCCAAACGTTTACTATAATGAGAAAATTAGGACCATTCATAACTTTTACATAATGAAAAATAGGTATTATTTATTTCATTCTCTTCTATGATTTTATTGGACCTCCTGTACACCTTTGTATATATAATCAACTGAGTATATACATCGAAGACAAGGGTGAGTTAAAGAAATGAAAGATAATAGATATGAACATAGATAAATATAACATGGGTGATAATAATAATAAATATCATAAACAAGCATATTATTATCATAATAACCTTTATATGAAGCATTAGATATATGCATGGAATGTGGAAATTCATATAAATCAAATATCATGTATTAGTGTTCAAATAATACACATTTATGTGAACAAATATAGAATCATGTTTACGCATAATGTATGTGAATAATCATAAAATTACATTTGTGAAAGAATATAGCATAGTTTTTACACATATTTTATAATATCCAATGAGATACATCACATTAACCCAATAAACATGAGAGATTTATAACTTATAGCACACTAGTCACATCATAACATTTTCATAATCATGTACGCGACATAGAACATATAACAATATTTTCCATTAAATAACCCTTGGAAAGGAAATTGTCTTCAAGGGAATTTAATTGATAATAAATTCAGTAATAAATCTTTGGGTTACTAATATAAAAATGGAATAAAATACTTGTTATAAGAATCATCAATCTTGAGTGAAGAATAAACAATCTCATGTGAAGTAAAGAGTGTGTTTTTTTAGAAAGAAGAGTTATTTAATAAAAGTCTCTAAATTTTTCATAATATCATAATTGAAAAATTTATAATCTTGAAAATAAAAGTTGTGACCGATGAAATTATATTTTACTAATAATAAATCACTTCCACAGTGAAATTTGTAATGTAAGAGGAATAAACCGGAGAAATGAAATTTTGTTCGTGAATCCCCTTACCAAATGTATCAATGATTTATTCACATTAATATCATGGATAATAAAACTAGAATAATTAATTAATAAATCAAGAACCTCTTATAAATGTATTTAATTCGTTATAATTTTATTAATTTCATTTATGGACATTTTGGTGAGTTATAGAGTTCAATTTTATTATTTGGGAGTGTTCATTTTCTTAGTCTTCATGACCGGTTCACTTGTATATATGTATAAAAAATCGTGGAAAATGAGAATATTTATTCAAAAGATAAATTATGTTTTATTAATTATTATCAATTAGTTTAAATGGAATCATATATGAGGATGATTCATTAGATAAAATGTTAATTATAATCGTTTATATTAATTTGGCAGTTTTTCGATCATCAGAAATTCATTTTTATTATTATTTAATATATTTAATATATTTTTGTTACTAAAAAGAAAAAATATTATAAAATAAATTTTATAATCTATATCAACCATTATAATAAATTTATTACCACACATGAAGGTGGTAAAAGAAAATTACAGTGCATCGTCGACGATTGCGGTAAATCGACACATAAAATGATAAGTTTTCATTTTTAGAATATAAGTGAGAGGAAAAGGGTTTTTAATATGGATTAATATTTTAACATAATAAAATTATAGTATATATGGTACTGATTTTATAATTATACTTACTTAACTGGAAGTGATGAGAGAATGACAAAAGAAACGAAATTAAAAAAAATAAATGAGTATTTTACCTCATGAATTCATCTCCTTGGGAACCTCCTTAGGGAAATTTTGTTTGGTATTTTGTTAATAAAAAGGGATTCTAGATATAAGGAATATTCTTGGGAATAGTATTTTGATAAATTTGGACAAGCTTCACAATTTTTGATGTGTGAGGATAAGTGGTGGTGAGGGGTGGTATATATAGGGGAGTGATGTTTATTGATTATTTTATTCATTACTTTATTTTTTTGTCTCAAGATTATGAATAGTTTTAAACATATCACTAAATATATTAAATAAAGAATTAGGGTTTGTGATTTTGGGCTTACATCAAACATAAATCACCTATGACTCAATAATTCATGTATTTGTTAAATACTGTAAATTATCGTATTTCACGATTTGAAAAAACTTCAAAAATTTAAAAAAATACTAAAATTAAACCTGACTATTTATTAACATGTAGAATTAAAAAGTGACCTCAATTTTATGTAAAAAAATCTAAATATAATCGATTTAATATATAATTAAAATATCCATTTATTCAAAAAATAGATATTTTAAAATTCTAACTGATTTTATGACACTTTCAAATATTATTAAAATCTCTTAAAAAATCGTCTATGCATAAAAAAATAAAATATTAGTTTATAAATATATTTTCTGAAAGTAAATTTTCATTAAAATCATTATATTGGTCATAAAATTGTAAATAAACATTCATGTTTTATAACATACCAACACTTGATTTATCAATTTGAAGACATTTATTTACTTATTATATGATATAATTATATCATATTCTGATTTATAAGTTGCCTTAAATTTATTTATACATTCATAGTTGAGGATACTAATCTATTGGCCAGATTACCATTCTTAATGGTCATGTTACTATTCCAATGTTCATGTTACTATTCCATTTGTATACGTTTCTTGAATTCCATAAATATCACTCATTTAATTCATAATTTATGAAAATAATGTTTTTATGATGCAATCTATGCTATGTACATGTTTTGTACCATTTTTGATAATATTTCGAAGGTAAAAAATTCTATTGATAAAAATTTTTGTTGTTACATCTAAACTCTTTATACTTAAATTAACATTAATAAGGTGGTCTATTTATAAAAAGTGTTATAAAACACTTATTAGTGTGTTTCCATCTAATCAATATAGGTGTATCTAATAAGAGTAGAGTGTCATGCATTATATGTGATACTTCCTAATAGTACTTCATTATCACATAATTATTTGATATTTGATCTATGATATTTTCATTGTTATTTCTGATACGATATATGATCTAACATTGAATAATGATATAATAAAATAAATAATTTTAAATTGTTTATCTGATTATACAATGAGAATTTTACTAGTGAGAAGATAAAGAAACCATAAAGGGTCCATTAGGTAATGCGATTCCGCATAAATCACAAGAGAAATTGTTTTATCTTTTGGGAATTGTGCATACATTCTAGGATATCTATAAGGTACCTCAATATGTGAATACTTGTTACAAAAATCATTCATTTATATTGTAGAAGTAGAATCCAATGACCATTCTAAGCAATTATGGATAAAAACATAGAATTATGGATAAGTTGGATAAATAGAATGTTTAACATCCTTGAAACTCTAGTTGAGAAAAAGGTGAAGATATCAATGTATATGATTGAATATCTAAAGATACATTGGATTAACATAACTATTCAAGAGAATATATATTATGGTCTAACTAGAGAGGGGTTTGATGTTTTTTTAAATAAAATGATTCATCTTCACACCAATAAGCTAGGAAAGATGAGATAATTATTCTAGTTAAAACATGATTGATTTTATATAACTATATAGACTTCCCAAATCATGTTCTTGGTTTGTTTTACTCTAGAGGTAACTACTAGTTAAATGATTATTGCATGATTATCCATGCCAGGTCGATGAGTTGATGTTCTCTCTATTGTAGTCATGTATTGTATTAAATATTATATATATATGGTAAAGAAGGAATTGATTAGCGTGATATGATTTATGGAATCCTAGTGGAGGTTAAAACATTATTCATCCATGTATATGAAGGAACATTATTCTTGGGAATAAGTATAAGATGCAATCTATTCTCAGGGTAGTAGGGCATTAGGGAATCAATCTACAAGATTTGTCTCCTATCTATAGTGTCATAACAATATGATAGGTTTCTTTTGTTGTGGATCACTTTAGGACAATAAGATATAGTGAACTTCAGAAAAATGGGGATGTAAAAATTATTTAAAAAGTGGTAATCTCAAGAAATACATCCTTAGGCCTCTAATGTAAACATGGGGAGATGGCTCAAACTATTCTCACTTCATCTATGTTCAATCATGATTATATTTTCAGCATAGTACTATAGCTCAAAATTGGGTGAACCATGGTGAATCCATGAAGATATCAATTTTCTAGAGTACACCACAAAATTAGAAAGGACTACTTTTGTGGTGATTATTGATTGATCTATGGAAATGAGAAGTATATTTTGATTAAGAAACCATGTTCTTAAACTATGGTATGTATAATTATTATAAACTAAAACCTTATTAATGTACTTTTTTGATACTGGTACATCAAATTGTGTTCTTTTCTATATTATTTCTAAACAATTGGACTTTTGTATGGTCATTAATCCTCACATCATGAGAATCAAGGCACTTCATGGTCAACAACAACACATAGGATTCATTTCCCCAACCATTACCATTACCATGGTAGAAATATAGTTCATCTCAGATTTTACAGTCCTAGAGATTTCAAATTTTGATTTAATATTGGAAAAAGGTTGTTTGGTATAATTTGAATCACATAATTTCTTCTATGATAATCAAGTGAAATTAAAATACTTAGATAAAACTATTTATTTATTAAAAGGTTATATGAGTATTAATGCTAGAAGAGAAGGATATATAGTAAAAATAGAAATAATATTATATTTTAAAATGGAAGAAATGAATTTTATTTCTTAATATGAAATTATAAATAATAATCTATATGTAATTATAGACCAATACATGGATTACATTCTAAATTATTTCATTGGGATACCCCCCAAAATGGGAAATTGAATTTTATATCGATCTAGTTTAAGGTAAAATACCTATTTGTATTTTAACATATAGAATGGATCTAATAGATTTGTATGAATTAAAGGCATATATATAAGAATTATGGATAATGTGATTTATTTGACCATGTATATAACCTAGAGATACTCAAGTTATATTCTTAAATAAGGTATATGGTTCACATTTATTGATTTTAAACTAGATTAAACTCAATCATGTTACTATCTAGAATGAATATCCTCTTCCTTACACTAATAATCTATTTGATCAATTTAAGGAATAAAATTTGTTTTCTATGATTGGTCTATAATTAGGATATTACCATCTCAGAGTCAAGATAAAAGATATCCAAATTATAACATTTTAAGCCAATAACACCATTAAAAACATGATTTTATAATCTAATGAATTCACTAATTACTTTCAATGAATTGATGAGCCATATATTCCATAGTAATCTTGGATCCTTTTTTTGGGAATTGTTGATGATATTTTATTTTAAACTAAAAGAGGGATTGACCATGGGGATAACATATGAAATTTATTGATCACCTTATGTGATCACTAACTTTGTTATAAATTTCTTATGTGGGAGTTTTGGATACAATATGTCTATTACATTAGGAGTTTATTTTAATAAGAAGTATGATTAGTTGAACCTAATAAGATCAACATATTCATTCCATAGAATCCACCCAAAAATTTATTTGAGTAATATAGTTTTTTTTGGATTTTCTGGTTATTATCATATCATCTTTTAAGACCTCTATTGTTTTTATTCCCCCTTGAATGCATTAATGAACAAGGGAATTTCATTAAATTGGAATAAATATTGTCATAAATATTTTCAGGAGTTTAAGCAATAGCTCACATTATTACCCATAGTTTTCTTTCCAATATCTTGTAAAGGTTATGTGGTATATTGGGCTACATTTTGAAGGGGGCATGTTTGTGTTCTACCACTGGGAGGTCATGTTCTGCCTTATGGCTTGAAAAAGTTTAAAATACCTGAAAAGTTTAGTATCCCATATTTTTCCATGAAGTATAAATCCCATAAATTTCTTTATTAATATTTCTATTCATTATAATGGATGTTCCTAAGGGAATAAGAAAGGTTTTGGGAGAATTTGGGTTTTATTTGGAGCCTAAATCATTGAATTTTGGAAAGCATGTATAGGTTCATGGTTGGAGCATCGTTATTAGTAACCATGTGACTCAAACCTGATACCCTGTAAAGAGGAGCAAAATTTAAAAAACTATGTGAGTTAGGCTTCATGGATATGATTAATGGTGAAGATCAATTGCAGAGGTGATTCATCGGATGTATGCATAGTTTATCAAACCATGCACTTAACCAAGGTAGCTGGATTCCTCTTAGATATAGAACACACAACTTCTATCCATTGTTGAAAAAACCGTCTACCTAACCATACAAGAGGGTTCTACCCTATGTTGTTGGTTGTCAAAGTTATAAATGATTTAGTCAATATTACAACTAAACAATGTTCCCATTAAAAATGGGAGAAATGTTAGCTTTCCCCTTCTACTATTTGACTTACCTACTCCCCTTGACTCCTCCAATATCATAGTTCATCCTCCCACATGTCAGATCTCTTCTTTGATCTCTAATCTAGGGTTTGATATTATTCTATATAACAACTATTTTTATCATCTTTTTTACCATTATATGACAACCAATAAGTGCTTTAATATAATTCCTTCATTTCATTGTTTATCTCACTGTATTGAATGATAAATACACGAGAGATAATATACCATATTTTATGGGAATTATACTATTATTATGATGTATAATATTCTATCTTTTAGTAGACACCAATAATGTAAATGGATTATACTACCCATCTAAAGAAGGTGGTCTATACCTTTTCCCTAAATGCCTTGATGTATATATATTTTATTATCATGCCACATGTGGGACCGTATGTGTATTTTATAAAAAATGTTCAACACCTTAAATTAGTTGTTTTGACCCAAATCATGTTATGGATTATCCCATTTCAAATGGTCGGAGGTCATTAACCTCCACAGAAACACCCATGGAGGTGGGTTTGATTAAATACCCATGAACTAGCTATCTCATTGGGCCTATCAAGCATTCCACTTATGAGTTGAAGCTATATAAGAATTCAAATAAATTTTTGACAGTGGAATTTATCTTTTGTAACCATTTTAATTATAAATTAAATGAATAAATGAAATAGAATAAAAGGATAATTTCAAAAAAAGTTAGATAATATATTATCTTATGTATAGTTAAGAAAATGAATTTTATTTCTTCATGGACATTAAGAGGACTAATATTTATCACTTGAATGTGAATTTCTTAATGAAATGATAGATATAATTTAAATTGATAATAGGAATGAAAAATTAAAAGGCCTCTTGGGTCCCATTTATGATTATTGGTCCATAATAGAGAATACGATATAGAACCGATGCGGGGTATCAAGGTATAGAAACGATGAACCACATACATATTTTACAATGGGTTGACTTTGACTATTACCATATATTCGTCTTTCATGGATGGACTCAGAATTTTTTTTGGGTCCCAACCTAAGTCGTTTTTGTGTAATATTAGAGATTATACATCAATCCAAGAGGATTACTCCACCCTGGTCCATGGTTTCTTAGTCCATGTAGGTGCACATTATATCAATTTTCCAATGGATGAACTTTATTGACACAAAAAGTTTTCCTTGGTCAATGAACTAAGGTCCTATTCAAATAATATTTTATATATGATACATTTAGTATATGAAGTGGCTGATATTTTCCATTATTATGCATTTACATTTCATTTATGTATTACTTTTTTAATAGCTTGTATAGGTTCATTGGGATAGTTTTACATTATAATATATAACCTTATTAATGTCATACCAACAAAATGTTGTAACTTATATGAATTGACTTGTTTTTTATAGACATCATTATTAGTGGCCTACTTAGTTTACCTCAAACCATGTTTGGGAAATCTATTGCTACACAAATAGACGTCTTGGATGAATTTTGAAATAAGGGAAAGGGTACAACTTTAGATGCATGATTTTATATTCTTAGATGGAGTATGGGAGTAGATGATTGATATTATTCTCTTGATGCTAGTTGATATATATCTGCCACAATTTTTTTCATTTCTTGCAATGAATATTTGTCTAATCCTCTTTTCCTATATCCTTCTAGTCTAATTCTATATAATAAAAACATGACATCAATTTGTATATGGTTTTGGATATGGATTCCATGAATTATTTATTTACATAATTTTTTTTATTTTCACTAAATCGCTTTAATCATTTTATGATAATTATATATCTATTTAATTACACTATTTTACATTATTATAAAGATGGTATACTCTCCCCACCATATTATCACATACAATATCTTCTTGTCAGTATCCTCTAGCATTCAAGGGTGGGGGATCATAGGTTTGGTTAACGATCAGTGAACTGGACCTGTGATGCTACAAGTAGTATCATATGTTTATTTTACTTTTCTTATTATTGTTTTGTTGTTGACACTACATAAGAATAAAAAAAATACTATGAAGTTTGCCAATGAATATTTCAAAATCCGAAGAATAATTTCATAGAATAAAAAATGAAATCCACGGTTTCAGAAGCCATTTGTGGTAGACCATCGTGGCATACCTGTGTGGCACACCTACATGGAAGACTTGCGTAGAAGACTTGCGCAGAAGTATACTTTATGGACCCATACACAGCATACTTGTGCAGAGGCACTACATAGCAGACCTCCTCCGACAAATTGACTTTTACTAGACCCCATAATGGCTTATAAATAGATCCCTTGGGCTCTCTATGTCAGGGACTGAAAAATTTGAAGGACTTCTTGAAGCTCCCATTACATATCTCTTTCACCTAGATCCCTCAAATTTTTTCAGGTAGATTTCTAAAAACAAATGAGAAGATATAATTATATGGGATGTGAATGTTTTGAAATACATATATAGTTTTAAGCTTACATAGGTTTGTTTACCCAATGTGAAGCATTTTTCATTCATCATAAAGGCCTATGCGGCACACCTACGCAGTTCAACTATGTGGCATACCGAGGTGGGGTACCTATGAGACACACTTACGTGGAGTACCTAAATAGAATATATATGTATAAGGACTACATACTATCTTAAGTACACTCTTTAAGGACACTCATGTAAGGGTATCTCATTCCTTGGATCCCATATCTGAAAGGTACTATGTTGAATCCTCCACGAAAACCTTATGTGTTATCGAACCTTTTGGAAGGGCACGTCAACATGTCTCCTATTTGGGTTTGTATATCCATAGTCAGATGGACCTTTCTCCTAGGAATAGTGTTTGGAAGTTCTTGGTTTGGAGGATTAGGGTATGGGTTATGATATCCTCTTCTCATCTCTAAAAACCAAACCCTCAAGTCTCTGGTAAGGAAGGTGAGGTTCACACTTTCTCTTCTATGCAAGAAAATGAAAAGTATCCCTCCCCTACCGAGATCTACTAGGGAATCCATCCTGGTGTAATCCCATAAACATTCATATAGAAGGTTTCAGTTTCATTCCTCTCTACTTCCTTCACCTTCACTTCTTCCTTGCATTGGACCCCAGTCCAATGTAATGTGAATTTAGGGAGATCTTTTCGCCTCACCCTCTTCTCGGGTCAACTTGACCTCATCCACCCTCACCATAGTATGCATACCCTCTTGCACCAGTAGTAGATAAAATGCATGGATTCCTTTTTTGAATATTTCAAATTGTCTTGTTTCTCACACAAAGCATGACTCCCATGGGCTTAGAGATTTTTCCTGATCTCATCATTTTCACAATTTCAGTTGAACTAAGAGAACTCTAATTCCGATTCAAACCATGATATATAGGAAGCCTTCTCAGGGCCCGATATCATTGGATATCCTCTTCGATAATTCAAACATAATTCCCTTAATCTAGGCATCATCCTTAAGAATAATACCTAAATTAAACCCCCAAATTATCTAGGCATCCTTTTCTGGATGTAAGCCTAAACTCATTTCTCTCAAAGGACTGTACCCTCCTATGAGACTCATCAAACTATGTATAATTTGATTCCCATCCACATGGGATACGTAGAAATCTTCTGTGAGGTTCAAACCCAACACATCAAACTAACACTATTCTCCTTAGTCCATATTCCCAACAAGGTCAAATCTTAATTTGAAAACCATATTCTTTTTTTCTTCTTAGGGATACTTAAGGATTAGTCCCACACCAAACCGTGACTAAAAAACTTTTTCTTAGATGTCCTTACCACATGATATTAAATTGAATGTCTAGGAATTTATAAAATGACATTAAAAGGTATAATGTGTCCAATTAATTGGCACTGAACAATGAGGGTTATGATTCCTTTCACAAGGATACATAGGTAACCCATTTTATGGGTATGATCCCAATATCAAAACAAACCTTCATCTCCCTGGACAATAATAAATTATAGAGTACCCCACTGAGTGTCTTAAAAACTAGTATCATCATGATGATTATTAAAAGAATATCTAAATAGTACATAAGATGATACCATTGGTAGAGAACCTCGAATACATAAGGATATTTCCATTAATGAAGAACCTAAAATACATAGAGATGATTTTAAATTTCACACATGTTAATAAGTGAATTAAAATTCCAAGGTAAACCTATGTTATACTTGGTGAATTAATAAGGATTCAGGAAAATATCTTAAATTTATAAATAGAGTGATGGACTGGACAATAATCCCCCCAAAAAGGTTTTGATGAGTCTGACCTCTAATCATCTCGACCAATCATGCAATTAAGTATCATAAAGTTCAAACATAATGAACACATGGCTTTGGAAATCATGTCACTTTAGGATAAAAAACTATTGGATGATTCCAGTTCCATGAATAAATCTAATGGAAATATCCCAGAAGTAGTTATTTTTATAATAGAACACATGTTTCAACGAACTCAAAAACAAAAATGGTGAACCCCACATGAATCCTTAACAAAGTTAATATTGTTACCCACCTATCAGGTGCCTATCAATTAATAACAGAAGGACAGAAAAAAGAATCAATAATTCATGTATCCATCAAAAATATGTTTTTTAATAGAGTTTATTGTTTCTCAGTTCTTTTTCTGACAACTCACTTCACTACAAAATGGATTTCTTTAAGATTGTACCTCTTAATTTCCTTGCCACTGCTCAAGCTGGATCCCCATCCATGGGAAGAACGTCATCACCCACACAACGTATTCAATGTTGTGTATCTAATATTCAGATAAGGGACTATCATCAGCATGGTACTATCCCAACCATGGTGGGTTCCCGACATTCTCTCTAGGTTAATAACAACCCTCGATCATCTGGTCAAAAATGAACAATGGTCAAGAAGAAAAAAATTCCAACCACTGTCTTCAACCGTTTCAGTTCTTTATCCCCAGAACACAAAAAACGGTCCCTTCCAAAATATAGGGATGAGGATCAAGAGGGTACTCAGAGACTCAATTTAAAGTTGCATGGGTCCTTCCCTAGGATTCCAACCAACAATCACCGCTAGAAGAATCACATGGTAGTGAACTCCCTAACATAATGGGGGTGTTTCCTCTGAACATTTGGCCCATTTCCCTTAGACCCGGGCACACAAGATGAACCGTCGGGGAAAATGTCCCGTCAAATGTCAGCAGGATATTAACTTTTCCCCCTCTAAAGAAGTCCATTAACCTAACTTTATGGAAAACAGCAAGCGAGTAAATACACCCATTTGTCCTAATTCAACTTTCCTTCAGACTCACTATGAAGAAACCAATCAATCCCTCTAGGAAATCATTTTGGGGTACTCTGAACATGCACATAAACCTATTTAAAAATTATCATCCAGTACATAAGCTCGTTTGACTACATTAATGAAAGCTCGCCAATAAAATGTGGTGGAAACTAGTAAAAAAGAATATGCACCTACTTAAAATCACCAATTCTGCCAGCAGTGTCATCTACAAGTATTGAAATACGTTCATCAACCATGTTTGAAGGAAAATATCTAGTTGGCACATGAACCTACCATCATTCATCAAGCCTGAAAATAGTGTCGTTTGGCAGCACCCAAAGAAGCCAGTTAGAAAAATCTGATGAAAAATGAAGGGCAGACCCAACACTCTATCCCCATACATGAGTTCTGTCAGTACCCATTGATAGGAAGAGAAGGACATGAGAAGTCACATACACCTACTCCCAATATGGAATGGATGTATATTCCCATTCGAGCCGCTGAAGTCATCGAACAAATCTTAGAAATGTTGAAAGGGCCGAAAACAATGTTTTTCCCATATTTTGGAAGCATACCAAAATATCATAACAAAAACATCAGTAGTGCTAGGGTAACATACACATAAATCTCTCCCCACACCTAGGATAACACATACGCATGACATACTAGAGTAGATACATACATTTGTTCTAGTCCAGGAGGGCTACGGGGAATACTCCCCAAATCATACGGACAACAAGATCGAGAACATGCACACTTTACAATTGGAGGAAATCATCCCATTCTAAAAACCACTCCAAAGAAGGCACATACACCTAACTATGATAACCGCTTCTCCAAGAAAGTGTCCTAAACAATGTATACGAGAGAATCCAAGAAGAATTCCTGCCAAAACCAATTGGAAAATCAAGATCCGTACTACAATATGGATCCTTTCAATGTAGGAGTTTTGGAAGACCTCAGACATTTATTTGTTTCATCACAAGATCATACCCTTTCTTTTCCAAATTATGGGAGTAGTAACTATAATTTACAGGTTACCCATCAGAAACTTCATCATGAAGGATTGCTTCATGAAAATACTTTTAATCGAGAGAGACTATCTTTGGATGAGAGCCACACCAACTCTTGGTTTGTCTAGAAGTCCAAGGAGCTAGAGGATTTATCCATTACTGTAATCCACCATGGTGTTCCTCCCCGTGGTGAAATTTTTTGTGAAAATTATCTCCATAGTAGTTTTTCTCATTTTTAAGATAATTCTATAATTAACAATGTAGTAATAATAAATCCCTCTTATCTCGACGTAGTTGCTAATATAAGGCCAATCACGTCTGATACCTTGTCATTGATGGATGAAATAATTTCTCAACCATAAGATATATTAAGAGAATGATCATTCTCTGAACCTCCATTTGTTCATTTTTCTTCTAATATAATATAGGAAAAAGCCACTGATTCCATTTTTTAAATAAAACAATCTATAAACCTCCAATTTTCCATACCATGTAGAGAAAACTCTATTGAAAGATGATGAAGATATATTAAAATTGAGAAAAAGGCTAAAAGAGAAGTACCACTCATGTTCTAGCCTTTGGAAAATTATCAATACAAAATTTCGGAATTGATGGTTGAAGATTTCATTCATGATGTCTCCCTAAACTAATGAAAGAATCTTCATCATTTAAAAAACAAATTATTACCATATATGATGAATATATAAATCATATAAAGGTAATAGAAGGGTTTCAAAGACAAATTGACTTGGAATCTCTCTATGTTTCCCGATATACAATGGTTTAAAAGGAGATTTGAATCCGTTAGAGTACATGCCTTAATGCTTTAAAGAGGTTACACTAGTTAATTTTTGATACCCCATCTGGTGTTAGAACTAGATGATGGAGTTCACATGGAGAATTGAATTTCACTACACTCTAGAATCAAAAAAGTATGACAAAAGTGGCCTAATACATTGTTATTTACCATGGTCGGCTATAATCAACATATTTTGTAAGTAATCAAGTCGATAATAAATAACATGCCTCCACTAGCTCTCATTAAAGCCACACCAAAGGAAAGAAAGATGTTGAGATACTTTTTCAACATGCATCTAAGAATCTAAACCAGGTCTCCCACTTAGAGGATGACAACCATCAGATGACCCAACTTTCTGAAATAGCACATTGATATTTTGAAATAGGTAATTTTAGTGGTTGTTGGATAATGAACCCAGATAATGTCCAAACCGATATTCAAAAAAGCAGATGAGCAGTTGAGAAAATCTTAGCTATATGAATTAATGAGCCACCGCAACCTATAGGGATTAGGGATTGTTTAATTCATCCTTTGAATTCAATAAAGAAATTTCAATGTATTAATGTAGAATATTAAGAACATAACTAGATTGATGGGCTAGGGGGTTTTCAAACATAAAATCCCCCCTTAATGGAAGACAGTTTTTTCCCGATTATGTAAGAAGCCAAAAAGAGAGCGCACAACTGAACTATCCAAGGATCCCCTTTGGGTAATTTTCCGTAAAGCAGTTCCCGGGAATTTATCACATAGGAGAGAAGAGCCTCATGGAATATACAGAAGGAGTTGATATTTCAAAGATACTGATATAATTTCATCAATGAATTATACGTTAGTAAATTTCATTGATACCATTGTAGAAGACCCCCATAGATTATTTTTCTAGTTTAGGGGAATCAGAAGATAAATCTCTTATCCATAATATGGTACACACTAATTCAAATGAAGGACATGTATGTACCAAAAATCAAAGGCTTACCCAGAATATAGGTATTCCCTCAAATAATCAACTCCCACCAGTTTGAAAGGAATCTATTAATGGGAAAGGTAAAAGTAATATCACACCTAACTTTTCAACTGATGAAGTTAAATCTCTTTCACAAGAAGACATATTTACATAGAAAGATGAGGAAATTAATGAGTTAAAAAGAATAAATACAAAGATACAAAGAAGAAACATTTCTATTAGACATACTCCACAAAAAGATCCTGAACTTTCAGATCTTGTAGGGGCTCCTTAGCAAAGAGGATTTATGGTAACTACAGATGAAGATAATGAATTCCCTCCATTAGGTACACAACCAGGGAATGATCAAACAAAACATTATATGAATGTTCCCATGGGTTATCTAATTCAAATTCTAGCATCACCACAACAAATGGTTTTGCCTATCGTTTCACCAGTTCAAGCTCCTGATACTATACTTGTACAAGACCTAACTCATTCAGATATTCCAATAGTACTTATAAACAAAATTGTGGCATTAAAAACTTATTTGGAAACTATGGAAGAACAATGTGGACTGGTTCAGTTGGAAAAGAGATATTATCTCTAATGGGTGGATCTGATCACTCCCCCACCAAATATTTTGAATACTACATTCCCAATCATTAATGATTCAAGAAATCAAAAACAATACTTAACACATTTCGTTTCTTGTTGTGATCCCATGATGGGGACTCCTAAAAAATCAAGAATCATTAAAGCTTAGGTGTTTTGTGCAGTCATTATAGGGACCATATTTTTTATGATATAAATGTTTTAAATCTCGAAAAGTTACTCTATGTAATGATCTTCATTAAAAATTACATCTTCAATTCAGCTAAACACTGCTGAAGACAACAGATTTTTATCTTACAAATTGGTAGAAGAGGGTAAATAATAGAGTTTTAGATTACATTTCTCCATGGAATGTATTGACATATGCCTTAAATAGGGTGCTCCCTCAAGAAGATTTTATGTGAATTTCTGTGGAAAATCTATGTGATTAGTTAGGAACACAACTGATCCCTGTGAAATACTCATGAGGGTTTCAAGTCCTTGCTTCAATTTACCAACTGGTGGAGGATTGCATTGTGGAAGCTAAAGCTAAATCTCCTATAATTCTATCAGCTTTAGAAAAGAGAATAGGGAAAGCATAGGCTGCTACATTCACACTCAATCAGGCACCTATACCTTCTTACACTTCAAAACCTCCATCACATCGAAGGGAACTGCTTCTCGATCATTAGAAGCAACGACCACCTCGTCAAGATGATCAAAGAGATTTAAGGAATAAATAGTTTTAGGAATTAAAGAACAATGTTTATTCTTTCCAGAATGAATAGGTTCCCAGTTAATTCATCTCACCTCTTGAGAACAATTTGGTTCAGTTTCCAAGGCAGAAGAAACCAAATAAATAATGAGATGATGACCTTCTGAACTATTTCTCCTTTTTCTACGTGTTGGGGAATCCCAATCAGGATTGTTTTGTTTTCAATGACATCCTGCAAAAAAGGGTAAACTCTGAAAAAGTGAAGTTAAAAAGTTCATTAACCCATGTAGCCTGTGTTAATTATATTGATACAGAGGAAGAAGGAAAATGGAAGGAAGTTAAAGGTAAAAATGCATAGAAATGTGATGATTGGATGATTAGGAAAACAATCAACCAAACTCATGATTTTCTGCAAACACAGTTGAAATAATTGATTGTGTCTTCTACCACCCCCATCCCATCAAAATCACTTACTTCAAAAGATCATTCCTCCAAAGGCAAATCCACAATATGTGACGTGATAAAAAGGAAAAAGTAAATCCATGAAGAATATGTGCTCATATCAAGGCAAAAATCTTCTTTGACTCTGGCATATTTTATGCCATCTATTTCAAAAGAACATGCACTACCCAGCCAAATGACAGAATCTGAACTGACCTGTCAAGAAGAATCCTCATTAGATGAAGAATTGATCTTTGGTTTTGTTAACGCTATCTACATAACATATCCCTATGCTAATGGTGATTCTTGTTATAATGACCCAGAGTTCCTTGTACCTAAATGGGTAAATAGAGAAATAATCCATGCTCAAGGATATAGGGGAATATGTGGGTATTCTAGAAAACACTATTTTAACTCTACCCCTGCTCGAACCATATATGCTGTAAAAACTCAGGGGAAACCATCAGTTTTCTCAATAAGAACAAGGGGATTCTTCCACGCATGACAGGTTATGTCCTAACATGATTATTTTGGAGGACATATTAGAGGTTAAAAATGTTTCTATTAGTAGGTAGATAGTCTTAGTTCGTCTAATCTACCAAAGCCAGAAGTGTTTTCAGCTTCTGCTCCGACACTGGGTACAACTACATCAGGAGCGTCAACATCTAAGGAACCTAAAAAAATGCATCTCCATGCTGGGAAATAAAGACATCTGGACCAAAAGAATTATGTTTTTAAATAGTTGGCCCATGTATTGGTCATGTTTTCAATTTTTATTCATTCAATCAGTCAAAAGATCTTTAATAATTACTTTTTGAGACTTTTTCAAGTCCTCAAAAGTTTGAAACCATAGTTAATGCTGCAACGATTTTCTGTTAAGTGAATAATACTGAATAATGTCATGAAATTATATATTTTATGGATTAATATGAAGATGATGTTGTGCATAGACATATTAGGCCCTTGAATCTATCTATCAGGGTCAATGACATAGACATCCAACAAGCCTTCATTGATAATGGATCAAGAGTTAACATCACTCCTATTCGTACACTTCGTCGATTTGACCTCCCTAAATCTAACTTATATCCTTCCAAATTAATGATTAAATGTTTTGATAAGAAGGATCAAGAACATTTCAGTGAGATTACACTCAGAACTCAGTTTAAATATCTTATGTCTCATTCATATTTTATGGTTTTTGGCCATGATGCCGCCTTTAACATTCTACTAAGTAGGCCTTAGTTACATCAACATGAATCCATACCTTCTTCATACCACCAATATCTCAATTATTGTTTTAGTGGTAAAATTGGAACCCTATATGGTGATAATGATCCATTGAAAATGTTTGAATCTCAATACATTGAGGCATAATTTTTTCAAACAAAGGGAACATTGTCTGTGACAAAGGATGTAACCAATGTCAATGATCCAAAGGGTTTATAAAATATCCCAACAAACCCATTCATGAATTTGAGTAAAGTTTTTTTTGTTTCCTATCCATAAAATTTAAAGGACAAACCCAAATCTGAACACTCATCATGTGGCTCCCTTATTTTCAATTTTGGAAATCAATCGAGACAGCAAGGGAGAAATTTTTGATCACTAAGATGTGGTGAAATCTTAAATGGAGAGGTCTTCATTTCATCCACGAAACATAAAAAATTATTTACTTCATCAGCCATACAAGATGAATTTGTATAAATACTAGAGGAATATAGGTTTGTTGATTACCAACCCATCATGTTCTCTATATTACTCCATGAAGACCATTCACCATCAGTATGTTTAGAAATGTTAGCCTCTCCTTCAGGATGTTAAAATAACAAATCCTCCCCTAACTCTAAATTTTTTGCTTTTTCATTTACTATGATTATTGTAATAGAAGAAGTGACATGTAAATAATAGAAAGAAGAATATCTAATACAATCTCCTACATCCTTTGAGGATGGTGTCTCTACTACTGTTGATGATCTTAGAGAAATAAATCTGGGTACAATTGCATATCCATGCTCCACTCTAATTAGTGAGGCCATAAGTTTTTAAGAGAAAGAGATGTGTAACTCATGTCTAATGAAACATTGAGATGTATTTTCATGGAATTATATATAAATGGTATGTATTAATCTTGATGTATCCAATCCAAATTTGGGTTTTTTAGAAGAAAATTGAGGACTCAAGTAGGAAGTAAGAAGAACACAACAAACTCATGACTCTAAAATTGATGTCGAAGATGATAATCATATCAAGGATGACATCGTCAGAAACGTTCAATACCAAAATGGCTTTCCAACATTGTAATAGTGAAAAATAAGAATGGGAAAATCAAGGATTTCATTGATTTCATTGATCTTAACTGGAATAGTCCTAATGATGAATTTCCAGTTCCGATAACAACATTATTAATTGATGCAACAATTTGATATGAAGTTATATTCTTCTTGGATCGATACTCTAGGTATAATGAAATCTTCATGGCCCTAGAGGATGAAGATTCTACATCTTTTAGAGACCACCATAGTGTGTGTTGTTATCAGGTAATCCCCACGGCTTAAGGAATGTAGGTGCAATTTATCAACATGCCACGAACTGTTTCATCAAACCCTTCTTTGGATTTTTTTAATGTTATGTGGATGTTTTTTGGTCAAATCCAAAAAATGTTCCCATCACTTGGCTGATATGGAGAACATGTTCAAGAAACATCCAATAGACGATTTGAAGATGAACCCCTTGAAATTCTCTTTCGGGGAACCCTTAAAAAAATTCATTGGCTTTGATGTAAACTATTGTGTCATCGATTTTGAACCTAGGAAACCAAAAAATCTTTGGCATCTATCCTCCAAGACATTTTAAGTAATTACGAGGACTCCAAGGACACCTGGACTATATTCGGCGCTTCTTCACCAATTTGGAAAGAATGTGTTTTCCATTCGCTCTATTAATGAAGGAGTCCCCTATCAATGGACTGAAGACTACTAAGAGTAATTTTATACCCTCAAGAAATTTCTCTTGAGTCCACAATTATTAATGACACCTTTTGAAGGAGGAGCACTTATTCTCTGTGTGACAGCTTTGTTGTGATCAATGGGTGCCTTCCTTTCCCAAAAGAGTGATGATGGGAATGAAAATAGGATTTAATATCTTAGTAGAACTATGATTGACATAGATACTTGATATTAAAGTATCGAGAAGTGCTTCCTGAAATTAATATTTTTAGTTCACAAATTAAGTCACTACCTACAACTTCATGATGTCCAATTGGTATCTCGCAATAATTTTCTCAACTTTATCCTCAGTTGTCCATGGATTTGTAGATGTTTGGAATAGGGGGTAATTATTTTACAAAATTTTGATATATAGTCTGTGCCACTAAAGGAAATAAAAGTCCAAGATCAACCCAACATCCTTGCTGAACATCCGTCTATGGAAGATACATCATTGAATAATGAACTTTTTGATGAAGTGGTTTTCTCTATTCATGAAAATCCACAAACCTGAGAAATATACTTTGATGGATCCTAAAGAATTCCAACATGGAAGACAATAGAAAACCCTATACTCAACAATGTTGGGTTAGTAATTGTACTTAACTCCCCAAAAAGGCAGTGTTTCCATATTCCTTCCTATTGTCATAAGGCGGAAACAATAATGAAGCAGAGTATAAATCTCTCATTGCAGGCCTAGAATTGGCACTACAGGTACAAGTGAACCACTTGATAGTGAAAGGTGATTCTAAGTTGGTGTTTAAACAAATAAATGATGATTATTCTATAAGAAAAGAAGAGTAAATCCATTTTTGTGATTACGTCAGAGAGTTAGTGGTTAAATTCCAAACAGATCCGACATTGTATTATGTCTAATGATCACAAATATTCCCCAGATGATGCATTGGA
Source organism: Viscum album (assembly GCA_963277665.1). Classification (NCBI taxonomy): domain Eukaryota; kingdom Viridiplantae; phylum Streptophyta; class Magnoliopsida; order Santalales; family Viscaceae; genus Viscum; species Viscum album. The sequence continues at coordinate 655,928,472 of OY728159.1, forward strand.
TAATGTATCCCCAACCATGGAAGATACAAATCAGGAAGACACAATCATCCGTATTTCCCATAGTCGTGTGTCTCGCCTTTAATTCAAAATAGAATAGAGAAAATTAATGAAATATACTCTATTTCTGAGACATATGTCTATATAATTATATGGATGACACCCATCATGAAATACCATCAAAGTGGGGTACTTACACCAGATATAGATGAAAATGAATATAGCCAAAGACGAGTGGCCAATTTTACTTTTTTAGGATAATCCAGAACAACATAAGATACTCTATAAATAAGAATTTGATGGAATAATCTTCAAATGTATTAATGGAGAAGAAACTGCATTTGTCATGAAAGAAGTACATGTAGGAACTTGTGGGGCTCACCAATTTGGAAATAGGCTTTCTGATTAAATCTAAAGGTTTTGATACTTTTGGCCGTCAATGACGCAAGATCGCATAGATTATACTATGAAATTTCATCACTGCCATGTACATTAAAACTTTATTCATCAACCGTTAAAGTTTCTACAGACATCTAAATACAATTGGACATTTTCTACAAGGGGAATCGATATATTAGGGCCTTATCCTTTAGGTATGGCTATGCATTTAATGTATATTATTACTGTTACAGACTTCTTCTCTAAATGGGTTGAGGTAATACCACCCAATGAAATAAGATCCAAAATCATTGTTAGTTTTTTCAAAACTATCATCATCACCAGATTTTGTTTCCCTCATTCTATATTGATGGAAAATATCACCAATTTATATTATTTTGAGATAAAGAAGTTATATTAGGATCACAATATCAAATCCAACCAATTATCTCACTAGAATGTGGTGACTGATGGAATGATAGAGGATTTAAATAAAACCCTATTAATCATACTCCAGATGATGGTGGATAGTGATATGAAATCATAGACTGATAAACCTTTACATGCTTTATGGGATTATTGGATTAATACTTGTAATGCCACTTAGGCAACCCCATATTCCTTGTTGTATGGAACAATAGTAGTATTTACAATTCTAATTCAATATCCTTCACTCAGAGTTTTAATCTGTGATCAGTTGTCTACAGATGAGAAGTCTTAGAAATGATTTGATGACATGGAATTATTAGATGAAAAAATCTCCAATTCTTTGCATCATTTATAAGTCTATCAGAATCGAATAGCACACACCTTTAACAAGAATGTTCTCCTTGATTAATTTTTTCATGGGGAATTGTTATTGATCCTTAGGACTCCAATTATTCTATCAAGACACTATATAATGAGCCAATGTGAGAAGGACCTTATTTCATACATAAGAGATACTCCAATTGAGCATATTCCATAATCTGATGGGGATCTTATTACAGCTCTAAAAAAAGAAATATTCTTGAAGAAAAACATTGGGTAACAACATCATATGTCCTCACTGGATGACTCTAAACTATTCAACATAAGGTCCTAGTCACAAGACATTAAAATACATAACAAACATAAGAATCCATGCTGTATGATGGTAAAATGTGTAGCGTCTTTTTCCTTGTCACATGATGTTAAACTGCATTATATCATTTTCCTCGTTACATGACATTAAAATAATTCGTTAAATAATTATCTATTTTACATTATGTGCTTCCATATTCAATCATCATTGACGTCATTCCTACTCCTTAGTGGCACTTGAGTTCAATTCATTCCCATGTTTGAGTCATATCTACTCAGGTTCTACATTTATATAACTGCACGTGTCTTGATTCACATCTATATATGATTTGTAAAGATCCCTAGATCTCCAATAAAGGGCGCAGCCAGAACCAATTTTTTTATTTCATTTCCTTCTCTGATATATGAACCAGATCTATAATGATTTCTCTTTTATGATATCTGGTTTGATTTTCATACCATCTAATGTCTTAAATTTAATTTTTCTTCTATAATGAGTTAAAAGACCCGTCTCCAACATTAAATTAAATTGGTAGGGGAAATTATTGTTTGATAATTATGTTTGGATTGATTCTCACTCATATGAGAATTGTAGGGATTCCTAGATCTTCAATATTGGGCCTAGCGATGAAAACAATCCCCCTTTATTCCCTATGTAAGAGTCAAATCTGCATAGGGAATGTCTAAAGAACAATGTATGGAATGATTCTCATCTATATGAGATACGTAGTGACACTGGGGTTTAATTACTGGTTTCATACACAATATTCCCTTTTTATGTTGGTATTACATTATGTCCTTATTGCATGACTCTAAACATCACAACATAAAATTGATTCAAAGGAGACAATGAAATCATCCATTTAACATGTGAGTCATATCTATGTAAAGAACTTCAAAATCATGAACAATATTGATTTAAATATTTCTCATGTCTATTGAAAATTACCCCTTCCATATTTCCCACTCTTAATCATAAATTTTTTTGTTTCTTCATAATCATTCTCAAGGCTTCTTATGATCAAGTTTCTAATATATGATAACTCTTTTTTATGACTATGGAGTATGTTCCCTTAGGTGGCCTTACATAAGATGCCTATATAATGTGCATGTCAGTCAAAGGATACCACTATTTGACTATGCGTCACATACCTAAGTTGGGCATGAATAATATAATCCCCATAATGGGTTTGTCAAATAATGTTAATTTCATTCTTGGTTAATGTGCCTCTTGTCCTCTTCAATATTTGATAACAATATACAACAATCAATATTTTAAAGAATTCATTCATGTATATTTGTCCCATTAACTTTCTCTCAATATGAAAGTCTTCAAGACCCTGATTTACACATTTCCCCATCCACATGTTAAATGATAAATGAAATATCCTTGGATCCCTTGACCACATATCATATGCTATTTCAATTTATGGTATTAGTCATATGGCCTACGAAAATAAAAACACCATATCCCTATGTTTTGGTCAGACCATCGTAGAAATATTACTCCAATGATTTTTTGGAAATCATGATTGGAAATACCCTCTCCATATTCAGGTACCTTTCTTCAAAAACCAAACTCTATGCTTAGGAAAATATGAATCTCTATATACTTTCTTCGGCTTTTAGCAATATAATGTCAAACATATGAGAGATCTTTTTCCTGACAATGAAGTACATACCCCTTGGTGGCCATGCATAAAATTTCCCTACATAATGGATTTTTCATTCAAAATACGCCGCTATTTGGCAATGAAGCATATGCCTGAGTTGAACCTGCATAATACATCATCCATAATGACTTTTTCAATAAATTGTATCTTCTTTCTTGGAAAAGAATTCCTCTAATGCCTTTATCCATTTTATTCCCATATCATTTTTCAAATTTAGAAATACCTAAATCACATTTTAGATTCCTTACCTTCCATTACTGAATATGATAGTACGTTTAAAAACAAATTATTAGGAAATTAAAAGAGTCTCATACCAACGGTTAAAGCTAAATACATTAAATTAAAGAAGTACAATGTCCTTACTGCATGGCTTAAAACTGCACAGTACAATTTCCTCACTACATGACTAAAAATTTCATAGTACAATGTCCTCACTACATTAACTAAAATTGTATAACATGATATCAAAAATTCCCATTTCTGAAAAATTTTAACAATTCCTTATACACAACATTTTTGTAGAAGTTGTTTTTCTATTCATAACATATGTCGTCATAGATGACTCTTCATTCTTAAAATCCCTTTTATTTGAAAAACCACCCATTAGGTCTTGATTCACCCAAATATTTTTTTCATTTGTCTATCAAAAAAATAATAATGTTAAATTCCTAATAGCTATTATTCATGACTATGAAGTAAATTCCCTTTGGTGGCGTTGAATAAAATTTCCCTACATAACAAGCATGATAGTCAAAAGATGCCACTATTTGGATATACAACATATGCCCTAGTCAGCCCTTCATAACACGACCCCCATAATAGGTTTGTCAAATAATGGTAACTCTGTTCTTGGAAGAGACTTCATTTATATTTATAAAAGTTTTAGATTTGGTTACGATTAAAAACCATGAATTAGATTCCACATGGAAATATTTAATGAATATTAGAGCAATTATCAGTCATTGAGATTTTTTTGGGATCTAATTTCAAAATTTATTGTCAATGTTGTTCGACCTAAAACACTATCCCTTTATAGTCCAACATTCATGACATTAAACTGCCAACAAAAATTGATATGGTACTCACTATATTAGAAACCTGCAAAGGAAAATATGTAAAAAAATTCTTGTCCCAACTCACTAAACGTACATTTTTTTATTGTTTAGGTAATAGTGAGAAATATAAAGTCAAAATATACAATATTTTTAGGGTTTTATATATAACCCTATTAAAAATAAAACTATTCTCATTATTACCATTGGCTTAATAAGAAAATTCTGAGCACCACCATTATTTTCATTGTAATCGTGATTATATGATATTAAAGTTTGATTTAAAAAATCATCATAATCATTAATTTTTATATTTCATTCACGAAAAACATGAATGAAGACATATATGCATGGAGAAGAAATTCATTTCAGTAATATAAAATCATAGAGACATCCACAGAATGGAGACTCTCTATAATGTGTTAAAATAATCTCTCAATATGACTCCTCATTTGTTGAACAACCTCATGATCCTAATCAACCACCTATTAAACTTTATATAGTTGAGAAACTCAAGCTTCCTTGGCTTACTGATGTGCTTCTTTAGTAGTTGAAATGGTAGTTATCCCCTCCAATTGGGGTTCACCTAGTGTTGGGTTCAATTGGTTGAGTTTGTTTTGAACAACATCTAGTTGTTCAAAAAGATATACCAACTCATTCATGGATTCATTAATTATTTGGAAGATTTTGATCAATTTCTTGTTATAATAGGCCTTTTCTTCACCTACTATATCTTGGAATCTCTCAATATTAATAAACCTTTTACCCTATTCAAAATCATGTTGTAGATTATGTTCATGATCCCTTAAGTGAATGGACTCTTTAATTGCATATTATACTAGTTGACAATTATATCCACTAAATCCCAATATGCATATTAGTGCCAGATTTTGGTCCAAATGGCAAAAAATATCATCCAAAATCTTCTCTACAAGTATGCTACATATATATCACTATGTCTTCTTATGTTCATTTCCAAGAGCATATTGCATCTCTAAGTCTAAATCTGAGTCACTTCCCTGCGGTAAAATGTACTCTAGAAATAGTTCCTAGAAAGAGTTTCCTTGTTTTGCTTCTCTTGGAACATTATATTCTACACCTTCTACTAATACCTAAGCCAACAAAGAATCTTGACTTTTTGATCAAACTATTGGTGCTGATAGCCCTAAATTATAAATCAATATCATTTTCAGTTTCAAAAAAAAGTCAAAATAGGGTATGATCCTAACAAGAGATATCATTTACCATATAATAAGTTGGTCAATTGATTGGATTCAACCCCAGTATTTTCGTCTTCTATGATTTGAGAATATTTTTCTTGAGAAGGGGAATTCTAGTTAGTTTGCCTAGATTTTATAATTGAAGGCTCTAGAATGTCTCTCAATGGGGGTCCTTAGTAGGTATTTATCCATATTCTGAAAAATAAGGGTAGAGTGAAATTCCCCACTCCTAAAGATCCTTTGCATCATTTTCTACAGACAAAGCTACATAAGGTGAAAATTTATGTGAAGTATCACATAAAAGAAGAACGATTATGTATGAAAAAAGAATTAATGAGAACTTACGTCCTTGAAATTACTCATGAAAATACCCAAACTCGTTGATGGAACCTGGAATGTCAAAATTAGGATTAAGGGAGTCCCTCGTTTTAGTGTATGTGGCTTGGAATGTTATAGAATCCTCACCATTTATGGTATCCAACAAATGTTGGTTGTTGCGCAAATTGGCTCTGCTGACATATTGTTTTGTTGTTTCTTCAATGGGTACAATGTTATCAGATCATGTCGTGCTTTGGTCAACATTAGTGTTTAATTCAAACTGCCCTAGATCTTCATTCCTACCTCCCAGATCAATAGGATTATTTTCATAGATTATTTCAGGATCCATTGGAAAAAGAAACTCATATGAGATATATTGAATAGAATAATATTATCAAAGAATTTAATATACAAGAAAGGTTTATTTTATATTACCATGGATTTTCTCTCTCTTTATAGAGCAAGGAGTTGGTAAAACTGAATATTTGGATGTTTTATCTACTAAGGTAGATGATCCATCAACATGAACCTGGGTTACTCCTAAGGTTTCCTTTATGGTCTTAAAGAATCATCACTTAATCCCATAGGATAGGAGAGAGATACATATCCTGTAAGAGGATAAATGTGATTACCAGAGTGTATAAAACAAGTTATAATGACCTAAGGATAGATTAAATATTAAATATATTGGCAAAAACTTTGGACAAATCTCATTGATCTTTTACAATTATTTTATTAAAATTGAGGAGAAATTGAAAGACTCCTCTTGGTTGGATAAACATGAGGTAATGGCTGAGAATTATCTGTTGCCATTTCCCCATTCAGGATTCTCTCTCCTAGAGAATGTTTTGGAGACCTAGGAGGATCATTTGATGCATCCATGGGAGAACCTATATGCCCATACCTTCGTGATCTATGAACCTATCCAGGGTTTCCTTCCCCGCATTCAATATGAAAATTAATTTCATCTAATTAATGATGGTGAATGGTAAAGCAGAATTGAGACAAAAGAAAGGTAAAATATGATCCTAGTATTAACATAAATATCGCATTCCTCCTTAGGGACAATAATTACCCCTTCTTGTATTCCGATGTCCATCATATGAGATACTCATTTAGAGGGTAGGATTTTTAAATCAGTTTCATATATAAAAGCCTCCACCTCCATAATATCCTTCCATACTTCATCCAAGTTATTATATATTTTTTAATTAGAATGTGTCATAAGGTCACCCACATCTGATATTCGAATTACATGCTAGAGGAATTCCCATGAATACCTATGTTCATGAGACTTTCTCTCCCATAAGTGAATAGGTAAAGGTCACAGATAATTCGATCTCAGTGTGGTTGGTCATGGAGAAAATTCAACACCTTTTGACTTGTGAGCCTCTTCAGGCCTCCCTTCTTCTTGAGAAAGTTCAACAGATGTAATATGAATATCATTTTGATGGAAGCATCTAGATCACCTTGGTTCCAATGGTATTACTTATTTATCCCATGTCTTCCCTCTATAACTCCTACGAAGATGTTTTGAAGGTCCTATAACATCTGAAACTACTGCATCATTTTTGACTTTGGACTTCTTACCACGATAGCTATGCACAACAATCATTGTAGCTTCCACTCAATATATTCCATTGGTCAAATCCCCCTGAGGATATAAAGAATCCCAATATATGGCATACTCAGCTTCCAATCATATTGATGCTTCTAATGGAGGTAATTTAATTGACAATTTTGATGTCTTTGAAGCCATTAGAATCCCCAGTTGTCTTGCATCCATTGGGTTTTTCAGATGACTAACCTATGTACGTGGAAAACTATTTGATTGTTGAATCCATCTGAACTGATGAGAAAAACTATAGGTAACCTAAGCCCCAAAAATAATTTCACTATCAATCCTGGTCAATAATACAATATCACCAAATGTTGTCATATAAGGCCTTAGCTCATAATTTTCTTCGTTAACATCATCAATTAATGTTCCATTTGGTGGGTTACCAAAAGGAAAGAAGTTAAATTCTCCTAATACATTAAATTTATTTATCAATACATCAAGTCTCAAATTGTGAGGCTAAATAGAAGAAAATTTCTGTAAAAATGGAGTGAATCAACCATTAGAGAGTCTAACTGAATTCTACCCTATGTATGATGAAAAGTGTGCCACAATCCAGCCCCACGACCCTTGGAATGGACCTTTAATTCTAAATGGAGACTTTCTTTTGTATAAAATTATTAGGGAATAGTAAATTCTTTCCAATACAATATTAACTAACCAAATATACTTCACTTAAACTAATTTAGCTGCGATGACAAAAGTCCATGGCCTTACATTTCCTTTGGAATCATGGACTGGAAGTATGTAAATGGTAAGACACATGGATACGATGGTGGTTAAGCGTATATTTAAATAAATATCAAATTTTTCTATTTATCCCCAGTGCTTATAGTCACCTATATCCAATTTAGGACAATATTTTCTTGAACGTCCCCAGTTATCTACATAAGGACCACATAGTACGACTTCTACAGTAGGATTCCTTCTCTGTTGTTGTTTCTAAAAAGGCTTCCATCCACACTCTAGAATGAATTTATTTACTGTATTTGGGTAATTTCATTGATATTTTGAATATTTCATGAGCCAATGGCAGTGTTCTAGTTACATTACCCGATGTTGTAACCAGAAGAATAAACTCATCATACATTTCCTTGATAATGGGATCCCTAGCTATTTGATGGATATACCAAAAACTAATGACAACCTCACCATTCGTCAATTGGAAATAATTCGTTTTTGGACTCCATTAGATAAATAATTTAGGAATGAAATCATTTTCATAAGAATAAGTTTTTCACATTCAGATAGCTTCATATATATAAACATCTGATAACTCTTTCTTGAATTCTGAACAAGTTCAGCATAACTAAGATGCCCACATCCATTCAGGTTTAACACCTCGATCAGAACGAAGATCCCAGTCCCCCTTCCAACCAAAACACTGATCTGTTTGAGAATCCCAGAAGGTTGAATCATAGCCATGTGGTATTGGATCTACAACATGATCTTTTATATCAGGAGTACAACCACTATGATTCATGATTAAACAAATAAGGATTGTTCCCTCATGAACTGGCATACCCCTCGCAAGAATATTTATGTAAAGACTAATATAGTATTGAAGAAACCAATTGTTTGGAAATTATTTCATAATAGAGTGAATGTTGGAATCTTTTAAAATCCCATGTCCATACAATGGCAGGTAGTGACATTGCAGATATTGACATTGATACGGAATTAAACCATTCCATAGTCATCTAAGAGTACCTTCAACAAAGTCATAATAATCTAGTCTGACGATATTTATCATCTCATTTTGATGAGCCTTAGCTTCTTCAATAGAGGTTATCAAATTATCCATTTACTATAAAAAATTTCCAAAATCCCCCTATTATGTGGGAATTTATACTTAGGAAAATTCAAATTTCACCTAAAAATAATTTGAAAATTTGGTAAAGGAAACTCTTCGCATAGTTCCTTCGATGAGGTCTGTCACATAAGTCCTTTAACAAGGGTCCTAGAATAACTATTTTGACAATGTACTTCCACGTAGACTCATTGATAAAGTAGTTTCACATTGAGAAAATTTCAAGGATACTACGTGAGAGCACAACACATTGAGTTTGGATGAACAAGCTATCCAACGAGAGATGAAAAATCTGGAAGCGTGGGTGAATAAAATCACAAAGGATCGTACCTATTTATATCCAACCAATGTTCTCCAAGACATGCCTCCACAAAAACCCTATGCGGCATACCTATGTGATGTAGTTCTATGACATACCTCCATATTTTAGCAATTATTCCATAGTCTTTCCCTACATTTTCTACCTTGGGACTTGACCATCTTACTAATCGAATCTAATCCAGAGGGGGGTATTTTGTTGACACTACATAATAATACTAAAAGAATTTCAATGTGGCCCCTAAATATTTAAAAATTGGAAGACAAATTTCAATATATTAAAAAGGAAGGCCATAGTTTGAAGAGGCCAATACAGCAGACCTCCATTGCAGACTTGTGAAGTATACCTGCATGGTAGTCCTATGCGATAGACCTATGTGGAGGTATAATTCTTGGACCCCTATAAGAAAGAACTATGGGGAGGGACTATGTGGTGGACCTCTACTAACAAATTCACTTTGACCAACCCCCCTCCTGGCCTATAAAGAGGACCCTGGGGCTCTCCATTTTAGGGACTAAAAAAGTTGAAGGACTTCCTGAAGCTCCAATTGCATATCTCTTTTTCCAAGATCCCTCAGATTGTGTTAGGTAGAACTCTAAAACATGGGAAGAGACAATTATATGGGATAAGTATTTTTTGAAAGTTATTTTACAATTTGAATCTTTCATAGGATTGGTTACCCTATTTGAAACATATTTCAGTCATCATAAAGGCCTATGTGGCACACCTCCACTGTACAGTTATGCGATGTACCAACGTGGGGTACTTATGCTGTGCACCTATGAAGAGTACCTATGTAGAAGAGTTGTGTATAATGACCAAATTTCATCTTATGTACCCTCTATAAGTCCACTAATGGTAGTGTATCTCTTTACCTGGTTCCCTTATCTCAATGCTACTAAGTTGAGGCCAACACCAAAACCTCATGACTTATCAAACCTTTTGGAAAGGCACATCATATTTTCTCAAATTTTAGGTTTTTATATCCACAGTCGAAGGTCTCCCAAATTTGTTTCACAATGGGGTTAGGATTCATTGAGTGTCTATGGGTTTTCATATCCACAGTCACACATACCTCTTTCATAGGAACAATGTTCTGAAGTTCCAAGTTTGGAGGATTAGGGTTTGGGTTCATATCTACCCTACTCTTCTCTAAAAACCAAAACCTCAGGTATATGGTATGGAAGGTATGGATTACACATTCTTTTCCACACAATAAAATGAAAAGTATCCCTCGCGTACTGAGATCTAATAGGGAAGCCATCCTGGTGTAAGCCCCTAACCTTTCAAGTAGGAGGTTGCAGTCTCACTCTATAGAGACCACAAACCTGACGTACTTGGAAATTACATTACTTTTTTAGAATAATTAATATATATTAAAAAACCAACACTCAAGGATTATAATTGTTTAGTGTCTTTGGAAACACGGAACACAATCTTCTAATCATGGAGATTGATCTCCAACATCTCCCATAAAGATCTTCCCATTTTGTTTTCCTACCTAAAACCTTTCTTTATATCCTGGGGAAAATAAAACATAAAAATGGCGAGTTCAAATGCTCAGTAAGGGTAAACATAGAGAACATAAAACAATCCACAAACATTTGAATGCAAAAACATGAACATAAAATCTAAACATCAAAATCTCGAGAAAAGACATAAATCTTGGAAGTACGTAAGTCATATATCATAAATGAACATAAATAATGATAAAATAGAATGGTAATAAAACATGTAATTGTGGAAATCCATTATTCACTTGATATGATTTCCATAGTAGCCAAGACATTGCTGTTAAGACCATCTTAGTGGACAAAGTCCCTTTCTAAATCGAGTTCACTACTCGTTCTAGTCCTGTATCACTGAACAAGATTAACTTACCATTTTAGCCATGTCTATCTCATGAGATATAAAATGTTACCCAATGCATTGGAGGGAGAAATAGGTGTCACCCATCTCATAATAAAGTCATTCTTACATATTCCACAACAAAAACATAAATCATTCATCATAACCCAAAAAATAAAATGGGTTTCACAAACATCTTCCCATCATCACATAATCCATATAAAAAAAATTGATATCATTTAATAATAAGAAAAGTGAAACCATGCAAATAATATAGACAATATACTTGAAACATATACATATGTAATAATTTCATCATAGATGGAAAATGGTTTTGCTAAAACACTTGAAATGAATTCTTGAGGAAAATATCCTTTCTTCTTCAAAATCATTATATTTTTCACAAAATGCCATGAAATTTTAAAGGAAAATTATTTTATTAAAAATAGTGAAGAAATATTGTAGAGTAAGCTTCAGGAAAATAAGGCATTATGAAACTGTAAAAATCCTTTCATTCCGTATAAGTTATAAAAACATTCTCCTCGTACTTTTAACGGAAAAGTTAAAAAGTACCATATATGGTAAAAAAAAAAAATATTCCATCCATAACACAAAGTAAAAGTCAAAGAGGTGTAAACATGACATTAATCATACATGAAATAATATTAAACACTTTATGAAAAACATTTTTATGGACATGGTTGAAAAATATAACCCCAGTAAATACTTACGTATAAGCAATCTCGGATAAAAATGAGATTGAAAAATTATCCATTACCTTATGTCCGATATGCTTCGTATGTATCCAAACCTCCTATATAATGATTTAAACAATGTCATTGACTTATTACAGAATCATATTAATTGTCAGGACATCATATATGGTTCACTTATGACTTTATATTACCCGTTCTTTTGTAAATTAATGTTAAAGTAGCAGTTTGGGTAAAATTGTTTCATTTGTCATCCGTGTTTTGAGTTTTAATTATTCATATGATTAATAAGATCATGATTATTACATCCATAATGTAAAAAATGATTTATATATAATATATAGTAAGAATATACATATATATAATAGATCAATAAATGGATAGAAATACACCGTTCATAGAGACGGTTGGCCGTACGTATACATAAACGCTGTTTTCGTTTCCTTATTAAATTGAATGCAATTATGTAAATGAAACATATATGTACATAAATCGTGTATCATTATTATTTAATATATTTCATGATTATTTATTATAGATAATTTATAATCATACTTGAATGGTTAATCATGGGAAATGAATCTCATCGCGTTCGTGGAGACGGTAGTCCGTACGTACGTACGAGCGATGATATCATTCCCATCATTATATAATAGAATTGGAGTGGATTATATAATATCTCAGAATTATTATGATGTTATAATAACCATATATAGTTATTCTTTACACCATTATAGCCATCCAAGTAAGGTGGTGGTGGAAAAACAGATTACACCACGGCGTGGAGATGGTATTCCGTACGTATGCACGTGCGGTGATTTCATCTTCTATAGGATGGATAGTAGGTAAAATGGGGTTGTTTCATATTTATAATAACATATCACTGTATTAGTGATTCTAATGTAACTAATTTATAATCAAACAACTAAATAAAAATATGTTGAAGAAGAAAGAAACTTGAAAGAATCGGTAGAAGAGATTACCTCTTCTTTGACATGCCTTCTCTTAACCTCCACATAGGGCACTAAAGTTGGTCTTTAAAGAAGAACAGGAACCCTAATAGGTTTATATGGAAGTGTAGAAGTGAAATGGGCAGGGGTTGGATGAGTTTTATGGCTCAAAGTTGTGTAAATAAGAGAGGGAGGAGGTTCCCTTTTATAAGGGTGGAGAGGGGCACATTTGGAAAGTGTGAAAATATTATTTTATTATAAAATTATCTTCGTTTTCAAAAGGTCAAAAAATCATTAAAGATGAAGATACGATGACTCATGGTTGAAATAAAATCATACAATCAGAATTGGATAGGTTTTGGATAATATTTTAGTCATTATAATCTTATTTATTTAAATCATTTATTAATGAGGTAAATACTGCATCATTATTGTGTCATAAATAATTTAATTTATTTGTTGTGTTAAAATTATAAAACAAAATACCATCATGTAGGAAATCGTTTTATATTCCCAATTAATATTTATAGTAGAAAATATAATTTATATAACCCCATATAAAAATTAATTACTAAAAGTTTTTTGTAAATGTCAATTTTGTCTTTACATTAAATTAATTAATCCAAATTGTCATTATCACTACCAAGTGGCTCCATGGGGTCCCAAAATCGACCCAAGGATTCCCATGGCCGGCCACTACATATACAATATGGTTAGGACAAGTTTTAAGGTAATTTTGAAATATTAGAAAATTCTTATATCCTTGAATTACCCTATTAGCCTTTAACCGCGGTAAATAAAAGTCAAAAGTTACTATTCACCAAAATTATTTTCATCTTATTGAACGAAATTTTACTTCTTGATAAAAATCATGTATGTAGGATTTTCGAAATTCAATTCAAAGAAGTGGTAAAATTTCATTTAAATGAAAGAGTCAGTTTTTTTAACTACCACTAAGTGGTTTCACTATTAATCAAAAATTTATGTTTTTCAAAAAAATACCAAAAATTCAGCCTAAGCTATATTTGATATTCCGAATTCAAAAATTATTTATACTTTGAAAATTTCAAAACATATAGGTGGCATTAATTAATTTTAATATTAATTCCCATTATCAAAACAAATAGCGTGTTTTTAAGAAACAGTAACTATCAAATGATCAACACTTGTTTATGTCCAATTTCAAAGTAAAATTAATTCCAATGACCAAAATTGGATTCAATGGTAAAAATATATTATAATTACACTTTAAAACCAATTAAAAAGATAATCTAACCATATAAATTATTGCGATGAAAAAAGATGTTTTTAATTAAAACATATCGTGTTTTTACTATTCATTAATATATGAAAGTTATCAGAATAATATGACAATGTTATCCAAATTAAATTTTTATATCCTGTTTCCAAAGAAGAATTTTATTTTGTCAAATTGAACTTATAAACATGTCATAAGCTATATTTAAAGTGGGTGCGCCATCAAAAGGCGGAAAAACTGCATTTTTTTAAAAATACTTATTTTACGAGAAAAAATTATTTTGTTCTCATACCATGTTCTAGAAAATGTGAATGATGAATAATAATTTTAAAAAATTCAAAATTTAGTTAATAATATTCATAACGTCTAGTCCATTATAATATTATAACAATATATCATCGTTTAGTGAAACCCGGTATTGCGTACTACACACGCTATCGAGGAAGGTCGTGATTGTGTGCAATGCAAGCCAGGTCAAGGTCGTGTGTAGTGAAAGATCACTTCGGTGTTGCGTATAACATAATAAAAACTTATTTAATTTATAAATTAAACAAAATCTATACTTAATATTACTTAGAATGATATCTACAATACGAACTTGAAATTGTGTGTAACATGAGCCAAGAATAGTGTTGTGTATCCTGCAAGCTAATATGGTGTTGCATATAGCACAAGCTAATTTTGGTGTAGCGTACAACACAAGACATCAATGAAATTAAATAGAATAATTCTAATAAAATCTTGAGTTGTTACATTATACCCCCCCTTAAAATTAATTTCTCCCTCGAAATTCATAGGGGTTATAAATGGTTTACTACTTGAAAGTTTCATTCATAGAAACCTACATCATAAAAAAGAGTACTGAAACATAATTTTAAAAAGTGAAGTATGAAACATATCAGTTCCCCAAATTAACTCATCACTGGGTTTCCACATAGGATCACATAAGTGAAGATATGGATATGGAAGAGAAATCTAACCATCAAGTTCTGATGGAGAGTGGTAGAGAACATGGCTATGAAAAATCCAATAATCACAATGCCATAAATTTGTGATGATCTAAGGTAACATCTGATTCATCAGATATAAGAGCCCTAGGACAACATTTTTGGTTTTCAATATCATTTCCCTAAAGTTGAAAATTCTGAATTAGAAGAAATACATACTTGATTTTAGTGTAATATCATTGTTGGTCATCCTACGAACAAATTTCACTTCATCTCTTATTTAAAGAAATATAGTTGAATTTTCCATTCTCAATGTGTTGGAAGATCATACGATAGAAATACAGTTCCTTCCATCTGCCTCTATCACAAGTTATTAAATATACATAAGTCCATCTATGCTGATATTAATCGTATATGGTTCCTAAAATGGACTTATACTTCATCTAACATACCTCTTAATAAAATAAAACTAGTTTCTACTAACCAGGGACTTCTTGTAGGCCAGTGGTAGGTGATAAAGGCCTATCGCACTTCGGTTTTCGGTTCGATTCTCATAACCTCGTCCGACGCGACAGGTTTTCGACCGTCCTACAGGTTGTCCTTTTTCTAAAACTACACTATTATAATGTTCAAGATAAAAGTTCTATCCTTAAACAATACTATCTGATGTCCAACATAATCCATTCCAATCATTAGGATTATCCAAAATACATATTTCTAATCTCATATTATAAAGAAACCGATTACTTGAAATGTCACATTACAAGCATGGGAATGCCATCATTTATCCCCCATATATCATAAGATATTTCTTGTTGGTCTCATTCCAAACCATCGAATTCAAAAATCATGTATTCTACTGAAAAATGAATACCCATTGAACCTTAGTGAAAACATTATTGCTGTCAAAAGTTAACTCTTTCGACATACCAAAATCCCAAAAATTATATATACTCAAACCATGATAGCACTTAGTCCTTATATCAATCATGAGATCATGAATACTATCAAACAATTTATTTTCTCTTTATCCCTTCATTATGTGCATATCATCTACTTTCCAAAATATTTGAATCAATTTTCATGGTTACCGGTACCATATTCTTATAGAAAACCACAATGGACCAATACACAGATATTTCAATATACTGTAAAAGTACCTCAACAACATTATTATGGAATTCCAATACATAATCCCTTCAATCCATCCTCTTCAATGGTTGACAAGGAATAGGTACTTCCTCGATTTTGAAGTAAATTCTTAGGTCAGGGCATTGAGTTTGGTAATGCCCATGTTCTCCACAGATAAGACATTGGACTCCATAACAGTCTATCACTCTATGACCCTTTTTCCACATAGATAAAATCTTCCCTTCCATTTGAGGTATTCCTAAAAGGTTCATCTCACCTTCTTTATAAATCTCAATCTTCATTTCTCTATGATCCTCACCATGCGAACATGCATAAAATTCAATCTTCCACTTATTTGATGACTTAGGAATAAAATAAAGTTCACCTTATTAATCATATATAGAGATGACTGATTTGGAATAATCACAATATCTTTCTCTCTAGGAGTTACATAATTTCGTTGATCATAGTCACCAATTTGTCCATTGTAATCAATGTTAACTTAATTCCTTCTCATTCCCTCCATTGACTAAGACCAGAAACCATAGTGTAAGAAACAATTAAAATAACGAGGAACCACAAAATCATAAAACTTCACTTATGGGATGTCTAAATTATCAGAAAATTTTTAATCCATGACACCTTAGGTTAAGACAAGGTTATTCATGATTTTCAACATAATTCTAAGACTCTAGCCTATAATTATACTTAACTGTAGGGACATACCTACACATACCATAAAAATATCTCTAGGTATTTCCCTAGTGTTTTCGCATCCTAGCTTCCAAAGGTTAACTAAACTGCCCTCTGATACCAACTGTAGAGACCCCAAACCTGATATACTTGGACATTACTTTACTTTTTCTGAATACATAATTCATTAAAAAACCAACACTCAAGGATCGTAGTAGTTTAGTGTCTTTGGAAACTCAGAACATAATCTTCTAATCATGGTGAAAGATCTTCAACATCTCCCATAAAGATCTTCCCCTTTTGTTTTTCTACCTAAAACCATTCTTTATATGCTGGGGAAAAGAAAACAAAAAAATGGTGAGCTCAAATGCTCAGTAAGGGTAAACATAGATAACATAAAACAATCCATAAACATTTGAATGCAAAAACTTGATCATAAAATCTAAACATCAAAATCTTGATCAAAGACATAAATCTTGGATGTACGTAAGGAATATATCATAAAGGAACATCAATCATGATAAAATAGAATGGGAGTAAAACATGTAATTATGGAAAACCATTAGGAACTTGATTTGATTTCCATAGTAGCCAGTGCATTGCTGCCAAGACCATCTTAGTGGACAAAGTACCTCTCTTAATCATGTTCACTCCTCGTTCCAGTCCTGTATCACTGAACCAGATTAACTTACCGTTCCATCCATGTATATATCATGAGATATAAATCTTTACCCAATGAATTTGAGGGAGATATAGGTCCCAACCATATCATAATGAAATCATTCTTATGTGTTCCACAACATAAACATAAATCATTCATTATAACCCAAAAAATAAAATGGGTTTCATAGACATATTCCCATCATAACATAATCCATATAAAAAAATCGATATAATTTCATCAAAATAAAAGTGAAACCATGTAAATCATAGAGACAATATACCTGAAACAAACACATATGTAATAATTTCATCTTAGATGGAAAATGGTTTTGATAAAACACTTGAAATGAAATCTTGAGGAAAATAACCTTTCTTCTTCAAAATAATTTTATTTTCACAAAATGCCATGCAATTTTGAAAGAAAAGTATTTTGTTGAAAATAGTCAAGAAATCTTGTATAGTAAGCTTTAGTAAAATAAGGTGTTATAAAACAGTAAAAATCCGTTCATTCCATATAAGTTATAAAAACATTCTCCTTGTACTTTTAATGGAAAAGTCAAAAAGTACCACGTATGGTAAACAAAAGAACGATTCCATCCACAACACATAGTAAAATTCAATGAGGGGAAAAAATGACATTAATAATACATAAAAGAATATTAAAAACTTTATGAAAAACATTTTTATGGAAATTGTTGAAAAATATAACACTAGTAAATACTTATGTATAAGAAATCTCAGATAAAAATGAGATTTAAAAATTATCCCTTACATTATGTCTGATATGCTTCGTATGTATCAAAAACTCCTGTATAATGATTTAAATAATGACATTGACCTATTAAAAAATCATATTCATTGTTATGACATCATATATGGTTCACTTATAACTTTACATTACCCTTTATTTTGTAAATTCATGTTAAAGTAGCGTTTTGGTTAAAATCGCTTCATTTATCGTCCGTGTTTTGACTTGTAATTATTCATATGATTACATAGATCATGATTATTACATCTAGAATGTAAAACATTATTTATATATAATATATATTCAGAATATACATATATATAATATATCAATAAATGCAAATAAATACACCGTTCATGGAGACGGTAGGCCGTACATACGCATGAACGCTGTTTTCGTTTCCATAATATAATGAATGGGATTAAGTAAATGAAACATATATATACATAAATATAGTATCATAATTATGTTATATCATTCCTGTTTATTTATTATATATACTTTATAATCACACTTGAATGGTTAATCCTGGAAAATGAATCTCATCGCGTTTGTGGAGACGGTAGTCCGTACGTACGCACGAGCGATGATATCGTTCCCATAATTATTTAATAGAATTGAAGTAGATTATATAATATCTCAAAATCAGTATGATGTTATAATAACCATATATAGTTATTCTTTACGTTATTATACCCATCCAAGTAAGGTGGTGGTGGAAAAACAGATTACACCACGGCGTGGAGATGGTATTCCGTACATACGCATGCGCGATGATTTCATTTTCCGTACGACAGATAGCAGGTAAAATGGGGTTGTTTTATATATATAATAACATATCAGTATATAAGTGATACTTATTTTATTACTTTTATATTAAACAAATAAATAAGAAGAGGTTGAAGGAGAAAGAAACTTGAAAGAATTGGTAGAAGAGATTACCTCTTCTTTGACACGCCTTCTCTTAACCTCCTTTTAGGGCACTAACGTTGGTTTTTGAAGAAAACCAGGACCTCTAGTAGGTTACTATGGATGTGGATAAGAGAAATGGGATGGGTTTCTCTGATCTTGATGTCTCAAAGTTATGTAAAGAGGAGAGGGAGGATGTGCCCTTTTTTAAGGGAGGAGAGGGACACCTTTATAAAGTTGGAATATATTATTTTATTATAAACTTATATTCGGTTTGAAAAGGTCCAAATATCATTAAATATAAAGATAATATGACTCATGGTAAAAATAAAATCATCCAATCAGAATTGGACATGTCTTGGATAATATTTTAATCATTATAACCTTATTTATGTAAATCATTTATTAATGAGGTAAATACTACATCATTATTGTGTCATAAATAATTTAATTTATTTTATGTCTAAACATTATAAAAAAATCCCATAATGTTGGAAATATTTTTATCTTTCCAATTAATATTTATAGTTGAAAATATAATTTATATGAACCCTTATAAAAATTAATTACTAAAAGATTTTGGTTAATGTAAATTTTGTATTTACATTAAATTAATTAATCCAAATTGTCATTATCACTACCAAGTGGCCCAATGGGGTCCCAAAATCGCCCCAAGGATGACCATGGCCAACAAATACTCATCCAATTTGTTTTGGACAAGTGTTAAGGTAAATTTGAATTATTATAATAATCTTTTATCCTTGAATTACCCTATTAACCTTTAACCACAGTAAATAAAAGTCAAAAGTTACTATTTACCAAAAATTATTTTAATCTTATTGAACCAAATTTTACTTCATGATAACAAACATGTAAGTTGGATTTTTGAAATTCAATTCATAGAAGTGGTAAAATTTCATTTAAATGAAAGAGTCAGTTTTTTTAACTTCCACTAAGTGGTTTCACTATTCCTAAAAAATTGATGTTTTCAGAAAAATACAAAAAATTCAGAAAAATATATATTTGATATTTTTTATTAAAAAATGATGTCTAATTTTAAAAATTCAAAAAATTGAAGTTGAATTAATTAGTTTTAATATTAATTCCCGTTATCAAAACAAATAGCGTGTTTTTATGAAATAATAACTATCAAAAGATCAACACTTGTTTATGTCCAATTTCAAAGTGAAATTAATTTCAATGACCAAAATTGGATTAAATGGTAAAAATATATTCTAATTACACTTTAAAACCAATTAAAAATAAAATATAACCATATAAATAATTTTTATGAAAAAAGATGTTTTTAATTAAAATATAGTGTGTTTTTACTGTTCATCAAAATATTAAAGTTATCATAATAATATGAAAATTTTATCCTAATTAAATTTGTATATCTTGATTGAAAAGAAGAATTTTATTTTGTCAAATTTAATTTATAAAAATTTTAAAAACTAGATTTAAACTGGGTGCGCCATCAAAAGGTGGCAAAACTACTTTTTTTTTAAAATGCATATTTTACCTGAAAAAATTTATTTTGTTCTCATACCAGGTTCTTGAAAATGTTTAAGATGAATAATAATGTTATGAAATTCAATATTTAGTTAATACTATTCATAACGGCTAGTCCATTATAATATTATAACAATATATCGTTGTTTAGTGAAACCCGGTATTGCGTATTACACACGCTATCGAGGATGGTCGCGATTGCGTGTAATGCAAGCCAAGTCAAGGTTTTGTGTAGTGAAAGATCACTTTGGTGTTTCATATAACATAATAAAAAATTATTTCATCTATAAATTAAAAAAACCTTTACCTACTGTTGCGTAGAATAATTTCTACAAAAAGAACATGAAATTGTGTTTAACACGAGCCAAGATTAGTGTTGCGTATACTGCAAGCTAGTAAGGTGTTGCATATAGCACAAG
Source organism: Viscum album (assembly GCA_963277665.1). Taxonomy (NCBI): domain Eukaryota; kingdom Viridiplantae; phylum Streptophyta; class Magnoliopsida; order Santalales; family Viscaceae; genus Viscum; species Viscum album. The sequence continues at coordinate 655,949,710 of OY728159.1, forward strand.
ATAATTTTGGTGTAGCATACAACATAAGACATCAATGAAATTAAAAATAATAATTCTCATAAAATCTCCGTATGTTACACACTCCTCTCTATTTCCTTCACAATCACCCCTTCATCGCATTGTACCCTTGTCTAATGTAAAGTAAACATGGGGAGGGATTATTGCCTCACCTTTTCCTCATGTCGACTCGACCTCATCCTCCCTCGATGTCATCCTCTTCCACCAACAGAGGTGTAGAATTTTTAATGCCTTTGTTGAAACATTTAGATCCTCTGGTATCACACACTGAGCATGACTCACGTGGGCTTAACGATTTTCCATGATCAAAACATTTGCACAATTTCACTTGAACTAGGAGAACTCTGATTCCTGATCAAACTAAGATATATTGGAAGAATTATTAGGTCATGAGATCATCGGATATACTCTTCATAAATTCAACCCTAATTCCCTTAAACTAAGTATCCTCCTTTTGAATAATCCCCAAATTAAACACCCAAATTATCAAGGAATCCTTTTCAAGAAGTAATCCCAAACTCATTTCCCTCAAAAACCTATACTCTCATATGAGACCCATAGAACTTAATGGGGTTGGATTACCATTCACATGGGATACATAAGAAGCTTCCTTGTGGTTCAAACCCAACCCTTCAAATTAACCCCATTCTCCATGGACCGTATTCCCAACATGGTCTATTCTTAATTGGAAACCCAAGTTAATTCCATGTTTCTTGAGCTATATAAACATAAGTCCCACACAAAACCTTGACTAGAAACCTTTCGCTTATACGTATTTTCCACATTACATTAAACTCTATGGCTAGGTCCTTATCACATGAACATAAAATGTATAACGTGTTCCATTAATCGACACCAAACTATGAGGGTTCTATTTCCTTTCACAAGGATACATAGGTATCCCATTTTATGGGTACAATCCCAATATCAAGAAAAAACTTCGTGTCCCTGGACAATAATAAATTTAAGAGTGCCCCACTAAGTGGCTTAAAAACCAGTATCATTTTATTTATTATTAAAAGAATCTATAAATAGTATATAATTATATACAATTTAGGGAGAAACTCAAATATCTATGGATATATACATTAATGAAGAAAATATAATATATACAAATGATTCTAAAATTCACACAAGTTAACAAGTGATTGAAAATTCCAAGGGAAGCATGTGTTATAATTTGTGAATTAATAAGGATTCATGAAAATATCTCAAATTTATAATGGGAGTCCTTGAGTAGACAATAATTCATCCAGAAGGCTGTGATAAGTATGAACTCTCATCCTCTCGAACGATTCTTATTCTTATGTATTGTAATTTTCAAACATAACGAATGTCAGCCTTTGGAAATCATGTCCCTTTTAGATAAAGAACTGTTGGATGTTTCTGGTTCCATGAATAAATCCAATGGAAACCACTTAGTAGAAGTGCTTCTTAAATTAGAACACATGTTTCAAGGAACTATGTAACATTTGGGTTAGTAAAAAAGATACTAATTAGGTATGGTGATTTCATAATGAAATTGTGTTTCAGAGTAGCTAATCCACGTATTGGGAGAACCCATTTTTCATGGTATTAGAGTTGAGGTTATTTTTTATCATTCTATTATAGTTTTCATGGTTTCTTATTTGGGAGAAAAATGTTTTTTTTGAATTTATTACTATTATTATTTTGGATTCCCATATTTCATTGACCTTGTACAGTGTCACACACTTGCTCGAGTAGCTAGATAATTTAATTAAACAGTTGTCTCTAGCATATTCTAAAGGGAATTCTTGATCCCCAAATGTTAGAAACTATCACAAAAAATCATACATTAGGAAGGTTTGAAATAATTTTCCACAAGTTAACCAAAGAATGATAAACAAGTCAGTATGTATACATGGAAAATTCAATATAAATACGTGCACAAGATGTCAAATCAGTATGAAAACCCAAATTTCTAAAAAAATGTACCAGAAAATATTATGGAAAACAACCCATGTCCCAATAGGCACAAATCTCTAATCCCAACGATCAACAACTATTAACACATCCTAGTGGCATCATACCCATTTTTGAATCTGGAAGAAGATAACCTATAAAAAAAGAAGGAATAGGTAGGGTGTAAGCTAAAATCCCTGTTTGGTCTCACCAAGGATTCCATAATAAGATTCCATATTTTAATTAACCAAAGGAAACATTCATTTTTCCTATAAATAGGTATGTAATTTAAAATGAAAATTGAAAAAAAAATCATTATTTACATTTCAAATGATTTAAATTAATTAAAAAATGTCTTAATAATAATATTATATAAGAAGTATGTATAAATTTCTAAGGCATGAAAAATAGTTTACAATTATAGTGGCATATATTTCAAATACAAAAAAAATAAACAATTAGGTCATATTCCAAAAGGTATGATAGTTCCGTGATATGGGAATCCCTCACACTCAAATAATCACCATGACAATATGTGTATACACACGTCTTCCTCAATAATGACCAAGGAGGGCATGCCACCATCCCATAGGGGATGCGACCTACTGCACTTATTTATAGTTAGTGTTGTAAATAGTATAGGTAAATATATAGTAAGTCACTAACTACCTAGGCTTTCATGTTATCTAATAAAAATTAATGGTGGGAAATTAATATTAAGACTGATTAAAATACAATTCATCCCATTTCACCTTTTCAATATGAAAAATTTATATTTGAAAACTAAAAATGGTTTTTAATCTAATCATGGATTTTCCCAAATAAAACCGATGGGTTCCTTTAAAAATAAACTGTAGAAATTTTTCCCAAAAACCAATTCAAAATCAATTCCATCATATTAATTTCACAATTTAAATTCAACAATTTAAATTTCAAAAAATTCCATCAATTTCTAAAAACACCCCAATTCATTAGAATGGGGGGGGGGGGTAGGATTCCCATAGTGAAGCCAACATTCCTTTCCAAATCCGCAATTCAATGGAATTATGATTTTAATCAACCAATAAAAGAAATTAATTTCTCTCAATAAATAAAATTTAAAATAAAAAATTAAATCCAAATAAAAAATAGATTATTATAAATTATCCTATATACTGGAACCACCTACATTATGATAAGTTGATCTCTAATAAAAAATGACTCATTAAGAATCTTCAAGGAATAACAAAGAAAATAACTATCCAAGAATCAACCCTAGATTCTAGATCTAAAATAGCAGATATTAGATCCTCTAAAAAGACATGAATATATTTATAATTGTTGGGAGAAAAGAATTGCGAGGGGTCAAAGAGAACGAGAAGAGGAAACATACTTGGTAGAGATTTAACATCATTATTATATCTTATATCCACATATAGATGGTAATAGAGGGGCCAAAATCTCCCCTATGGAGATTGATCAGAAGAAGAAATCATAATAGGTCGAAATAGGTATTTTTGTCACCTTAAATGAGGATTTTGAGACTTTTAAAAAATAATTTACAATTTTCAAAATCATTTACATGAGGTTAGTTGGGTAGGGACACATGGTTATATTAACCATGAACTATAACCATGACCCTCATTTTGATAAGGTGTACATATTATACGAGGAGGTCGAATAGTTTTTCAAATGTGTACCAGGTGTAAAAAACCCAACTGTAGGGGTTTTCTTGGTTTTCCAAATAGATTGTGTACTGTTTGGGAAAATTGTGCACCAACTATGTATAACCAAAAAATGTTCAGAATTTCCAAAACATTCACCTTAAATAACCCCAAAAAACCCAATAAAATCATGGTAAAAACAATGGTTTTGGAATACCTGAAATCAAAAACATGTTGTTACAAACTCCCCACCATAGAAACATTCTATACCCATAAAGACTACAAAGAAACTTCCATGTTAAAAATATGAGGCCACTACTCTATAATCAGTGCCACTATCTTCCACAAATCGTAGGAATCAAAAATATTTTTCCAAAGCACATGAACCAAAGGTATCTCCCTCACAAATAGTGAAATGGTTTCGTAATTAACTATCCTGAATGTAAATTTCTTCAATCATAAATAATGTTCAACGTTAAGATCAACCACGTTTAGAAAAAGAGGTTGATTAGACTGAAACTTTTTTTACTACGATACATGGAACATGTTAAGTATCTATGTCAAATATAGTGGAAGTGATAAATGTTAATCCTCTTTCCCCACTCACTTCACAACCTCAAAAGGCCCCAAAAAATTTGGTTCTAGTTTCCCTTTCCTCCCATGATGTCAATGACCCAACTGAGGTGAAACATTCAAGAACATGTCTTCACGAACTAAAATTTAAATGGTCTACAGTGAGGATTTATACCTATGTTATGCTCTCAAAAATTATATTATGAATCAACTAAATAATTTTTTTCATACCTTGAACCAATATTGGTCCAACCAATCAACATTCACCCATCTCCGATCAATATAATGAAGATCTTAAAGGCCAGTTATATAAGGCAAAAAAGGATCCATTCTCATTGTGGACCTGTTACTATTGTTTTAAGAAAACATAAACATACCCAAATGATCATCCCATGCTCCATAAAGTAAGGAATATAGGTGTAAATATTATCCTCAAGAATTTATATAACTATTTCTATCTGTACAACTGAATACGATGGGTCTTCCATGCTCAAACAGACTTAAGATCTCAATGCCTCCCGGTGGCCCCTAAAAAAAAGTTTATAAAGGATTACATTTAAAGACTATATCATATTGAACTCTATGAAAATGAACAATATCTCTCATGTATATATTTAAAAACTACATAAAAATTATTTTATAAAAAATGGGCAAAATATGATCCTATTTTGTCATTCCATCGATCATAACCAATATCATAATCTACTTTCTCTATGTATGTGGAATCCCAACCAAAAATTCCATAGAGATATCATCCCACTTCTATGTATGAACTAGTAGTGGTTGAAACAATCTCAATGGTTTTTGGGGCTCATCCTTTTCCTTTTGGAACATATAACAATGAGGGAAAAACTGACCAATTCCTTGTCTCATACATAAAAACCATAATATATGATGCATGTCATAGAACATATTCATGGTTCTTGGGTACACTTACCATTGGGAGTTATGGAAATCCTCTATAACATACTTCCTTACACATAGTTTAAAAATAGAATGATTATGATAGATTATAATTCACATGACAGTGAATGACGAGTGAGACATAGTCTCCCCATTATATAGATTGTCTCTAATGATATGGAACTCCTCATCAAGATATTTATCCTGAAGAATCATTTCAAGGAGAGTGTATGTGAACATAAAACAAGAGAGGGAAACCATAACCCATAATTCGTAGACTCCGATATGGAACTTATCAAAATGATCCACCAATTACCACTCTTCTGATGATTCTTTCACTCCTTGGGTTGGATGTTTCATAGTCAATGAGTATTCTATGTCATTCCATTTCCCCAGGGTATAGGTGATGTAAAATTTGAAATGTTGTATGTATTCCACCTAATTCCACCTAATTCATCTAGAAAAGATTCAAAAAATTTTGTGTAAAAAAATAACTGAATATTTTGTGATCATAAAACCTGATAAAATAGTTCTATGAAATGGTAATTCCAGCAAATCTTAAGTGCATGTATCACATCTGAATGTTAAAGGTCATGGATCAGATAATTAGTCTATTGTGTCCCAAGATGGAGAGAGCTATAATAAATGGAATGATAACCTTGTATAAGAACACAACCCTAACATGATCATGATGCGTCATAGAAGACCACATAGTCCTACCTAGGGAAGTGTCAACACTAGTGCAATAGTCAAAAAATTATTCAGATTAACAAAATAACATTGAAGTTTTCTATCAAACTAAAAATCTTATTCCTTCTGAGTTAGAGAAATAATTGTTCAATCCAAATTTGATAAGTCCTTAACAAACCGATGATAATACCCAGCTAAACCTACGAAGCCCCAAATCTCAAAAAAAATTTGGACATTCCAATGTCATAACAACCTTCATCTTTTTTAGGATCAACTAAAATACATTTTTTTACACCATGTTTCTCAATAATATCACATCCTGAATCCATAAATCAAATGTTTAATGATTTTCATAAAGCCAGTGATTTCTCAGAAATTTCATAACTCTTCTTAACAAATGAACATAATCCTCTTCATTCATAGAGTAAACTAGGAGTTCATCCACAAATACCAACATAATGTTATCAAGATAATTGGGGATTTGTTTTGTTTAATCCAAATGGAATGAGAAGGTACTCATAGTGGTCATACCTACTCTGAAACATACTTTTCAAGATATTAGATTCTATTATTCTCAACTGATGATAACCAGTTATAATGCCATCATTGAGAAGCACTTTTCCCATTTCTAATGATCAAAAAATTATAAATCCATAGAAGCAATTACTTTTTACTTACCAGAAATTTATTGATGTTTTTATAATCTAGTCAAAGTAGAAGTGAACCATCCAGTTTTATAGGAAAGACCACTGTTCCACCCAAGGTGACACACATGGGTTTATACATAATTTATCTATAATATAATCCAACACATTATTCAGATCAATCATTTGAACTAGTTCCCTAATGCAAGAACGAATAGACACTGGTTTCATACTAGTCACTGAGTCAATAGAATACAATACCTTTCTTTGTAGTGGAAAACAAGAGAAGTCTGAATGAAACATGTTGGAAAAATTGATGAAAATTGGTGTAAAATAACCACTCAAGGATTCCTACTCCAAGTTAAAACAAAACATATAAATCTATTTCCCCAACTCTAGATAATAGGGTATAACTCTTCATGAACTTGGGTCCTATTCTTTTTGAAATATATAGTAAACCCCATTATGTGTGGTAAATAAGACCTATCGAAGATAACAACCAATATGAGATTTATTAGAAATGACCCAATCCATCTCCAAAATGTTGTCACAAGGTTTCATGTTGAGAACCCGATAAAAAACATAGAAATATTGACATCTGATTAAGATAAAACACAAGCTGGACTACAGAGACCCTGCTCTCTCTTCGTTATAAGGGGCGTATTAGTACCTATTACATAAGGCAAATGACATAGAGTAATATTTTATAGATTAAAAGAACTGGTATAAATAAATTAACGATATGAACTAATATCAAATAAAATAGTCACTAATGACAAAGCTATCATTTTTGTGCCTCTCAATGTTGTTTGACCTGTAGTTGATTCCTCTATAGACCGTTTCAGTTTGTGAATAAGATTCAATCTAGATCCCTATGGATAGAATGAATTTCTCTTTGAGGTATTTTATTACATTGTAGTTTTTGAAGGTGATTATGAACCCATTAAACTAAAAAAACTGCAAAAAATATGGAAAAACTTCTTCCAGTGACCTATGAATTTACAGGATCCACATATCCTAAGTTCCTCAGTACAAATTCTATTCGAATTCCAATTCTTCCTCCACTAGCATAAAGTAAATATACCTTTTCCCAAAACACCTGGAGGTCTAGAAAATTAATTCTCTCAAGAACAACCATGATTATCATCACTATTCCTCTTCCATTTAGAGTAATGTTCACCGCCACTAGGAGAAAAGGAAACTCCCATCAACCCTTAAATTTTAGCAGTGTCTAATACAATGGTCAACACTCAATCTACAATATCAACATCATAATGTATATTGATTAAAAATAACTAAAAATAAATTTTGATTCAATGTACCAAATCTAACTTTCAAGTCTTTGACTACTCAATTGATACTATCCCACTTGAAAACTATTTTGGAACTGTAAAACGGGTTGTATAATCCATCATTTTCTTTCGATCCAGCTCATTTATGAAAAACTCAATAGCCTTGGATAATAGCATCAACTCCAGATAAATGTAGTCTGTGAAAAAATCATTGAAGTCCTTCTACTCAAATTCATCATGATTTTTCACCATCTCCATCTTGTACCTCAATATCAGGCTCAGTCCATCCAATATAAAATTCCTAGTTTTCACCATGACTTTATTAGGTTTCTCAATGAATTAAAAAAAATCAGTCCAGTTCAACCATTCCTCATCCTCCTGAGGATAGTGGGAGCCATTGAATGCTATTTTTTTATGTTGAAGGTACTCATCAGGATTATTTCAGAGATCACCTCATTGAGGTTCCATAGTTGGAATATGAATGGAGACTGGTCGTGGTTCTTATCCCTGATCTTGGATAGCGTGCTCAATCGCCTCAACCAAACTCTGGTCTTCGAAAGGATTTTCTCAATATAGGATTTCAGAATCTTCCTCCAGGATCAGATTTTCACATATTCTCAGAGGAATGATGAAACAATACATCATCAGAAATCATTAAAGACATCATTTTCACACTCAAATAGAGAAACAAGGGAAATAAATCACAATATACTGACAAACATGATTTTGATTTTAATCATATCCAAATCAAAATTTGGGAAAATAAATGAACTAATCCTCAAGAGATAAATCCCAAAATAACCCCCTGTGACTTAAGTCTCACTTGGAACGATATAGTCTGCCACTCAATCTCATCATCCTTATAATTCTCGATAAGATTGCACAATATCATACTGACATCAACACAAGATGAAAAACCTCACTCAAATTCCACTTTGTCAAAAACCAACCTGGGTTCCATAGTAACCCAGTAATCGACTAAGCTCGAACATAGTCCAAAGGATGTTCTTTATCCATACAGGTATGTGACTAGAAACTAGAATAATTACAATATGAGTGTTGTTATGAATTCTATAAAAATACAATGGTAGGATGATATACAATTCACTGTGCATACAAAGAAAATTCCAAAGGTATAAGTGTATTAGATGTCTGAAATGTATGAAAAAACAATGTCCTACAATATTATAATACAAAACCAGAGGCTAAATAACCCATGTTCCAAGATAGACAACTATCAATGACCATGGATCAATAACCACTACCCCCTATAAGTGGTGTTATACCCTTGTTTAAACATGGAAGTAGATAATCTACATACACACGACAGAACATGTATGGTGTGAGATAGAATCCTTGTAGGGTCTCACCAAGAATTCCTAAATAAGATTCCAATTTTAGTTAACCAAATATAGTTTTAATTTTTTATGTAAACACAGATGGTATTTGAAAATACATTTTAAATCAAATCATTCTATAAATTTTATATTATGGAAATACATTAAAAAAATTTCTTAACATAAAATTTATATAAATAGTTTATATACATTGTAATGTCATTTAAATCATTTTACAATAAAGAAAGAATATATTTGAAATAAAAAAATGATAAACATGGTCATGTGAAAAAAGGTACGATAGTACCAATCTATGGGACTATCTTACACTAAAATAGTCAAAAAGGAAATATGTGAACACATATCCTCCTTGATACTGACCTAGGAGGACACCTCACTATCCCATGAAGGATTTGACCAACTATATTTATGTATTGTTAGTTTTGTAAATTGTAGAGTGAATTCCCATATTAATCACTAACAACCTAGGATTCCTTGTTTTATAAATATTCAATGATGGGAAATTTCTTTTAATACTTCTTAAGATCAATTCATCACATTATCCCTTTTTAATAATCCATGATTCCATTTAACATCCAAAAGGGGTGTTTAATCAAATCTTGCATTTTTTCAGATAAAACCAATTGGATTCAATCAAAATAAAATTGATCTATTTCTTCCAAATATTAATTTGAAGTAAATTCCTTCGAATGAATTTCACAATTTATATTCAATAATTTAATTTTTTCAAAATTCCACCAATTTCACAAATATAGCCCAATTTAATGGAAATGGGGAGTGGGGGGGGGGGGGGGGGGTGGACTGCCAAATTCTTACCAAAATCCAATTTCAAAACCCAAATTTAATAAAATTGGGGTTTTTATAAACCAATAAAAATAAATTTCATTTATATCAATGAATTTAATTTAAAATAAACAATTAAATTTTTACCAATTAATTTATTGTTAATAAAAAATTGTCCATCATAACAGAACCACCAACCACATGATCATTAGTTCTTGAATCATAGAAGACTAATTGGAAATATTGAGCAAAAAACTCTAGCAACGAATTTCCATGAATCAGACTGATATTTAGGATCTAAAATAATGGAAACTTGATCCTCTATCAACATAAGGATAACAATAAAATCATAGGGGGAAAATAAGAGAGATCAGGTGAAATAGAATAAGAAGATGAAACCAAACAGTTGGAGATCAATCATAATAATCTTTGCTTTTATCAGCATATTAATATGTTTATAGAGTCCAAAATAACCTCTTGGGAGCTCAAATTGATGATGAAAGAATAATAAACTGATTTTTTTCAGATACTATAAATGATGTTATCTTGAATTTTAAAAATAATTTTTTTATTAAAAAATATAGTATGCATAGTTAGGTGGGACGACCACATGGTTAGAAAAACTGTGCACCCTAACCATGAACCCCATTTTGGTGAGGTGAACAGTTACTACGAGGTGGATGAACGGTTTTTCAAACTACTTACCATCCATGAAAAATCACATTGTATTGGTTTTCATGGTTTCCCCTCAGAGGTCGGTTGGTTTGGGAGAACCAATCGTAGCCTAAAAACAATAAAAAATTCCAAAAATTTCACAAAAAATAACCACAAAAAAACTCAAACAAAGCATGGTAAAATTATGGGGTTAGGAATACCTAAAAATAGTAAAAGTATGTTACATATAGAAAATAGGTATAGTCTCATGAATCATTGCAGGAACATAGAGATTCACATCTCATGAATATTCCAATCCATATTTACATTGTTTTGTACATTGACTATAACATTTTGTATATTCCTAGATTGATATATCTATTATTTAATATCATTTATAAAAGATAAATGAGATCAATAAATTTTTAATTAATATATTTTCATTAAACTAATTTATTATTCCCTATATATATTGATATATTAACCATAACTATAAAATTATCACATGTTTGAGAAATAAACCATTGGTTTAATAGAAACAAAAAGTATTTGATTTAAATTAGAAGAATTACAATTGTAATTTATAAATAATTTAAGTATATAAATCGGGAATGGTGATTCGTGTAATAAAATCATTATATATGGGATTGACACATTCTGATACCAAATATAAAAGTCATATTGAAGTTAAGTGATGTGATAATTCTAACTTATAAACCATAGGTCCGTATAACTAGGAAAGGGTAACTCATATAAAAGGACCCATATATCAGTATATGTATAAACTTACTAAATGTAATAATTTATGTGGAGTAGTCATTGTTAAATGGCGATACAAGTTGAAACTCAATATCTATTTTCCCCAATAACATTCAACTGACACAGAATATACTAGAACCCTTGACATGAAAAAAATACATTTCCTTTAACCGACCATAGTGGTGGGAATTTTAAGAGTATTTATTGTGTTACTTCACAATCTTTTATGTCACCTAGAACTATAGTTAGGAGCAAGAAGAGGTGTTTTACTCTGATATATGAAGGATTATATGTATCCTATTCATTATCAACTAATTGTATCCATTAAAAATTAATTTTTTTGGTAGGTTCTTGTAGTTTTAGAGATATGGCTCCAAAATATACTCGAGTTGTGTTCCAGGAGGGTGGCGATGACCTCACTTTGGAGGTAATGAGAAAAGAGCCACTAATATCACCTCTAGTAGTTCCTCATTTTGGATTATCTTACTATTATATATTTGGATATTGATTTTGAATTTTTTTAGCCTTTAATATGACCAATTCATACAATTCATGGTGCCCCAAGATTGGCCCCAACTATGGTGGAGTTGATATAGGAATTATTTTACTCACTTATACGTAAGTTTTAAGTGAATGGGGGTCCCCATTCCATTGAGTCATGGTTATAGGACATGTAATATATCTTTTATCATCATATGATGCATTCTTAAATGTTGGTTAGGGTTGCATAAAATATTATTAGTTGGTAAACCATGAAGTGGAATGATATTTTGACCCGAGTTTACCAACATTGGGTAATGATCTAGTATTATTACAAGCCATTTTTTTATGATTACTTCATTGCTAATATATTGAGACCTGGCATATCCAAAAGGTTTATAAACCTAGAGAAGGTAAATTTATCATTTATGGGAGACTATTATTGTTTTATAGAGATTCTACATTTCATTCTCTATCTCCTTAGAGATAGATAACATAGAGATAATCATTTACAAAATGGGCATGTATAAACTATAATGATAATATTTTATTGTGTTTTTAACACACTCATCAATAATACAAAGATCCAGAACCTCCTCATAGATATTATCATTAGAAAAGTTGATGGTGTAGTCAAGGGTAGTTTAGTAATATTATAGTGAAGAATTTCATCCAGTAGTTGTAAATTTTTTTTGGAGAATTCTATATGAGAAAGTAGTAGTTTGGGTGTGAACCTAAGAACCCCTGAAATTTATCATTAGTTTACAAAATAAGGTCATTTGAGGAATTATTATGATAAATTCCTTAATTAGTTTTATGTTTGTGGTAGTTTGGGCCATCTTCTATGTGTTTTTTGACTATTTGACCTATATATATTGGAAGAGGATAAAAAATATACTTGCCTTTATTAATGGTATTTTTTGATCCATATCAGGAAGAGAGTTATAGAAATACAGGCTATGGTGGATGAGGAGGTGGACTTCACATAGTGGTCAAAATAGAGGGTATTTATTTCTACAAGAGTGGGAAAAAATAGGGTTTCTAGACTATATCTCAAGGATATGGATCACGACTCATATATGATGTTTATTCGATACCTAAGGATTAGGGAATCATGCCTTATACTATTCAAGGAACAATTCCAGAAGTGTATAATATAGTATCTTCTTTATTTTACAATGGTTCTTCCCAATCTTATAGATCTATAGTGAATATGGGGAATCTTGGACTAATGATTGAGTACTTTATTGGAGTCATTATTCTCTATACTCCCATTGGGTATTAAATCAAATAGTGTGTACCAATTTTATGAATTCTCCATTGAGGTAGGAAACCATAATTTTATATAAGACATCATCATCCTTTAGATGATAGGTCTTGATAACCTTCTCATGATAGATTGTTTTCTTCCATACAATGAAAATTGATATTATTATTATTGGAAGTTGTACATCACATCACACGAGGGTGGAAATTATATTCATATTGATGAGTGGGATGTAAAGATGAGTCGAGTGAGACTAGAAAATTGTGGAATGACCAAAGTGAAAACCCATATTGCTAGTACCTTTCTATAGGTGTATTGAACATGATGTAGAGACTTCCCCAAGTAGTGTATTGTTTCAATGACATCTACACTAATGGATTTGTAGGGATTCCAACAGAGATAGGTAGAGTTTAATACAATGATAGTTCCAGGAGTAGTATACATATTTATTCCTCATTATATGATGACCAATACTTAGTCACATGATCTCAAAATATAGTTAGAGGGCCAATAATATAAAGATTTCATATGGCCTAGTACTCACCTTGGGGTCCACCCATGATTTTCTCTAAGAAATAACATGCGACTCTTTGGATTTGTGTTTATTACTCACAGTTTAACCTAATATTATTTATGAATTGTTATCCACTACCCCATATATATATGACCTATTTGAACACGTATGAGGAGGGAGGGTTCCCTACATTCTTGATTTGGGTTCAAACTTTCTATAGATGTGTGTTATATTTTTTGATATTCCATGAAAAACATTTTGTAATAGCTATAGATTTTACCAGTAGATGGTTATATTGTACATTCTCATGAATGCACTAAGAGTTTTCATGTCTATGTGAATTATATTTTCTGCCAATATTTTGATTCATTTGGGGTAGTCTTCTTGAATGACATATTACTGTACTCATATACATGACATAAAAAATCAAAACACATTGATATCATTTTGAGTATCATGAGTGAGAATAAAATGTATACTAATCACCCAAAGTAAAACAATTTATTTGATAAAGATCACTTAATGGGTCACCACATATTAGAATCATGAGTATTCGTGGTCTAAGAGATGGTGAGATCAATAGTATGATGGGATAACCCAAAAAACACCTTTGACATAAAATGTTTTTCATTAATGATTGGGTTTTAAAAGTTCTATGTATTGGATATATCATGTCTTGAAGAACTACTAACATTATTGACATTGAAATATTTTAGGTTTATGGGATATGGGATGGATACAAAAGCCTTTCAAGTGTTGAATAGAAAATAGAGTGCACCACCGATCTATATTTTTTCCCATCCAAGTATATGATATATTAATTTTTATGATGTATCAGGTATTAGGATGGGATCTATTTTAATCAGTTTATAAAAAGTCATGGAGTATTGGTCTCATCATTTGAAAACTCATGGGAAGAATTACCCAACAAAAGATCTCAGGCATGATTTGTTGTATACAAGGATAAAAAAACTTAAATATGTTTCATCACAACATGATTTGAATCTTAATAAATTAAAATAGGTTGAATACCTATAGAAATTTTACATTGATATTCCTTATACACCTTAGAAGGTAAATGATGTTTCTTACTCTCAAATGTATATGACTTAGAATTAAGGGATTCAGGAGGCTAGTAGAAAATATTATCTGATGGAATTTTTTCAAAGATGAATCTTGAGGTTGGTGAGTGTAATAATTAGTCTATTATTAGGTCATTAGAAGTGACCTATTCACTTATAGTAAGGCTGAAGATGTGACAACATTCAGATATCGAGGGTTTAGTCCTTTGGGAGACTGCTTCTAGTGAGGATCCACCATGTGAATAGTTTGTTGACATGGATAAATTTTTAGGAATTCAAATTTATTGTTGACATCTATGAGAAATTTATGTGAGATCCTGATTCATCTTATTGGGTATTATCTCCACATATTACGAATAGGGGTTATGATTTACAACACCAATACTAGTGGCCTAGTGTGAAAAAGAAGATAGATGGATATGTTACTAAGTTTCCCACCTATTAGTAGGTGAAGGAGAACCATCATAAACCAGTAAGGATTTAATAGCTATTACCTATTCCTGGGTTAAAATTGGAAACTTTCACAATCAGTTTTTTGATAAGTTTTAAGTGATCCCCTGTGGAAAAGACATAATTTGGGTGGTTGTAGATAGGATAATAAAGGCTTAAATTGTCTTTCCTTTATGAGATACCATTTCTGTGGATGGTCTATGGATGTTACATGTCAAGGAGATCCTAGAACCTCATGGGGTTTTGTGTAAAATCATACCCGACAAAGAAACACGATTGGATTCACTGTTCTAAATGGGTTTTTGAAGGGACTCGGTTCAAGTTTAATTCTGAGAGAAACTTATCACCCAAAGACTGATATTTAGTTTAATCATACAATAAAACTTTTATATGACATTCTCTGATCATGTCTGCTGAATATTGAAGCATCCTATTAGAAAAACCAAATATTTAATGAATTTTATTATAATAAAATCATACAAGAGACTATAGATATTGATACTAATGATTCATTATACTATAGTTCTGGCCATTCATCCATGTTCTGGTGAAAGGAATGAGATGACTCATTAATGAGACCTCATCTCATTTCGGAGACATCAATGTAGGTACATCATATGAGGAATTATATAACTCTAACTCAGTTTATGCAGAATTATAGTGATGATCATTATCACTAACCTCTAGAGTTTCTGATGGGAGATCAGGTTTTATTATTTGTTTTTACAAGTCGAGGGAATTATAAAATACTGATATCAGGGATGTTAGTGCCCATATTTATAAGGCCCTTCATGATATTAGAGAGAGTCGGTCTAGTAACATATCAGATATCATTACCTCAGAGTCATTGATCAATGCATGATGTGTTCCATGTTTCAAAATATATTTGTCATTATTTCAGACCATCTCATGTTATTTAACTATATGTGGTTGAGGTAGAGGTTTAAGCAACATTTGGGGAGAATACAGTATGTATTACAGATCATAGCATGAATTATCTACATGGATGTTGAGTTCCTCAAATTTAGGGTAAATGGAATAATGACTGTATATGGGATCATACATGGGTGCGAGAGGCCAAAATATATGATACATGGCTAGAATTGTTATGAGATGATGTTATATATACCTTAAAAAGGAAACATGTGGATGATTTATTGTATGTATGGGTGTTTGTAACACCCCTATTTTTCTTATGAGGAACATATATGTAATATTTTTATTTTAATAATTTTTTCTATATATTGAATAATCCTAATAGAATAAAAAGTATTTTGGAGAATAAATTTCATGTTCAAATCTAGGAGCTCTGGTTCTTGCTAAAAAATAACCTTGAAAATCGTTATTTCATAGGTATTGGTTCCATGTAGCTCTATCATGTATCCTATAAAGAGGAGTGATGTTTCAAAAACCAGATGACGGTGGAACATAGAAATCAAAAATGGTGTGTGTATATTGGGGAGGAGATTCACATGGTGTGTTCACATTGTGTTTAACTATGAACCTACCTGTGTTAGGGGGGATCCATCATACATAGAGAGCACACAATGCCTGCGCTTGGGTTTTTAAACAATAAACCTAGCCATATGAGGGGGTGCTACCCTAGGGAGTGGGTTTGCATGATTGGTCCATGGTTTTTCTAAATATGGGCCCCAACTTTATACCCTTAAAAAATGAGTGACATTTCAATCCCCCAATTTAATTTAACTTCCCTCATCCCTTTTACTCTTCATCTTTCACAATATATCATCCCCAATGTTGGATCTAATAGTTGGCCTCAAAGCTAGTCTTTCAGCCTCCTCCTCCATTTAAAAACAATTTCTCACTTTTTTGGTCATTTTGGATAGCCACCAATAAGTAATGTAATCCCCTATATTCTTTATTATTTATCTTTCTATATGGAATGAAAATTTTGTGTGAGATAATATTTCTCATTTTTATAGAATCAATATATTCTACCAGTTTCAATTTCTCTATGAGAGATTAAATATTTATATAGACGAGGAGTGTAAAAACAATCTAAGCTAGGTGGTCTATTAGTTTTTCCTAAAAATCATGTTATGTATAGATATGTACATCGCTTCATATTCCATACACTCTGTGCATTTCTTCAAAGTTTTTTTAACACATTACATTAATTTTTTAAACAAGAATCATGATAATCCATAAATCCTTTTCTATAGATATAGGTTTACACACTCAACCCGAACCACCCCTCAAAATGTGTTCAATTAAACACCCATGATCTAGATACCCCTTTGGGTATACTCAACATTACACTTTTTAGTGGATGTCATGAAATAATTTAAATTTATTTTTATGTTTTTAATACAACTTTTAGCACCTTGGGAATTATTAATGAAATGGAATAAATGTGAATTATTACTTGATATGGATAATATCTGGTCTTATGGTTAATTATGGAAATGGATTTTATTTTTTCAGAGACATTAACATTAACCCTCTTTGAAAAATTATGTATATATTTTTAATGAAGCGAATTTCATGAATTAAAATGATAAAGGAAATGGACACTATCATAGATCCATTGATCTCTTTTACACATGATGTTCTATAATCGACAATATTGTATATCATCGATTCTAGGTATCACATCATGGATCCAATAACCCACTTTAAAATATTAGGATTGGATTTATTGGATGACTACCATAGATCTATATTGGATGTACCACGTTATATTTTTTCAACGATCTCAAAATATGTTTTTACTATGTACTACGAGAGATTATTTTTATTGTTGAAGAGGATTAATGAGCCATGTATCCTTGGTACCATAAACATATAGTTCAATATTATAGTGATTTGTTTTATAGAAGAACTATTTAGACTCAAATAGGATATCGAGGTCAGAATCCATGGGTATTGGACCATCTATGTCTGATAATTTATACAACTGGAATATGTTTTTGTTGATTCTTTACATTGGTATAAATTTACATTTCATTCACATATTACTTTTAATATATCTTTTATAGGTTTATTGGGATTGTTTTACATTGTCATTTACAACTCTATTAGTATAATACATGAAACCTAATTTAAATTATATGATATGAAAATATTTTATATAAAAAACATTGGTGGGGGAATATTTAGTTTATGTCAAATCATGTTTGGCTTGATGATTTAAACCCACATCGACTTTTTAGATTCAAATATGATCAAGTGAAAGGGTAGATCATTAAATGCATAATTTTAGGTAATAGGATGGATTATATCAGTAGAGAATTAATCTTATGATAAATATTATACTGGAGATATCTTTTATTTATTTTTTAATTTTTTTCATATCGGGTTGTCTTCTCTTGCAGAAATATTTCATTGTATTACCAATTTTTATAGTAAACTAACATGGAACCATTTTTCATATGGTAATGGATAAAAATTGAATTAGTTATTTTTTACCATGTTTTATATTTCATTCCAGTTCCTTTATTTATTTTTACCCACCTATGACCACTCTAAAAAAGAGGGTATACTGTCCTCAACATGCTATCACATACCCCCATTGCTAGTCGGAAGCCTATAGCATACATGAGTCTAGGGAGGATGAGGCCAAGTAGATCTTAGGTTTGGTTAATGATTAGTGAAATAGACCTAGGATTTTATAAAATTAATTATCTGATACATTGCATGGAATTAACCATATTAGACAATGTCTTAAAAATATCGTTCCACTATCTATTTAAGGAATAGTTATCAAACATCACAAATCCTAAAATCTTGAAATATATCTTCTCCTAGAAAGAAGTAAACAAGAGGAAATATTTTTGGATGATATATATCATGATGATTAAATTTAACATGTTGTATGCTGAGAAAATACATAATTTAGTGGCTGATAATTTGACTAAGATCTATTAAAATGAAATAGTCAAATAAGATCTTGATCAATGGAAGCTAATTATTATTATTAATTACATACATATATAATTTAAAAAATAAAATGAACAACTGATATCTTTTATGATAATGCTTATATCTAGTTTTATGGATCTAGTAAAATAGGCCTAATGATCATATCCTGAATGCAACTCCATTAGGTCAATCCAAAATTTCATGGAGACCATGAGTTATTGGACCGAGGATGTAAATCCAACAATTAATTGGAGAACCAATTGTGGTTCCCCAGTCTTTCTATACTAAGATTATTTTTGAATACTATCATATGAAATTATTCATTCAATTTGGAACATATAAAATGTATGGTAAAATAAAATATCATTTTTATTCTTCTAGTATAAAAATATATATTTAGGATTCAGTTACGAAGTGTCTCACTAGATTAGAATTAAGGGATGAGCACTAATGTCCATATAGTATGCTACAATCTATTCCCATACGTATTTTTAAATTATAGTCAACATCTACTAAATTTTTCTTAGGCCTACCAGGGATTGTAACACCCTGATATTTTTATGAAATAATATCTTTAAATAATTTTATTTCACTGATAGCTTTTATTACAAGAAACATTGAGTTTAAACAAACCAAAATATAATAATAAAATATTTTTATTTCAAATAATATTTATCTTATAGTATTATTATTGGAAGGTATGAATATAAATTAACTAATTATTAGAAAAATTATAATTATATATGTATAAAACAAATTTAATGGTTTTAAATTTATTGTAAAAAATAAAAAATAATTGTAAGATAAAGAAATATTTTTCTAAAAAATAGTATTTTGGCATGCGATATATTTTTATCCTCATAAATTAAATTAACCAATATTGATGATTTATTTTAATGATATTGATATATTATATAATTTTTAAAATGATTCAAACAATCTAATTTTTTTTTCTCGAAATACGATAAGATTAAATGTATTTTTATGCTTAGAACTGTAATTTTTTCTAAATTCATTTTTTGTCACATTCTGGGAAATTATGTTAAAATGAAAATTTTCCATTAAAATTTATAGAAATATATAAAATTAATTACATATTTAGAGTCATGATGTTTAAATTTGGTTAATTGGAACCCTTTTGTAAATATGAATAATGACTGTAGTAATATTTACCACCTAAGTAAATGTTAAATCATGTTATTCTAAAATAAATATAAGTGATAAGGCCATATTGATTCATCAAAATTAATATTTTAGGAAAATAATTTTACACATAATACCTTAGGTACCAAATTTTCCTTTTTAATTGAAATTATTCCATGAAAACCTCTGATATATTTTTTAAATAAATGAATATCATAAAATGTAACCCTCATTAATTTAAATATCCTTTATTTGTCCACATTATGGAAAAAAAATTACGAATTAATGTTAGAATTTATTTTTTGTCTAATAAAACTATTTTCACAATATAAGTTAATTTTTAATTTTTTCTTTTTACATAATGACATTAATTTCTTATGCAACAGTAATGCATTATTTCTCCATTTATTAAAAAAATACTATAAATGATTTAAAAATATTAAAAGTTCCATAATTTGAATGAGTTAATGTGAAAAAAATTAACAGACATATATGAAATATTAGGTAGGTTTTAAAGGATTTTATTAGAATTATCATTTTATCTTTATGCATTTAATGAAAAATTAGCTGGACAGTTTCAGAACTGATAATTATGATATTTAATCAAAATAGTAATTTATTAAATTATTTAAAAATAATAATAAACATTAATAAAGACGTGGTGGTTATGATATGGCTTAAAATGTCATAAATTAACCATATTTGTTCAAATTTAGTATTAAAAGTGAATAATTAAAACCATTTAATATTGAAATATGTGTTATAATAGTTAAAATTAATATTGGTTAACTAATGGTAAATCAAAATGAAATGGTTTATAATTACACCAAAATATGAGTAAATTTTATTTTTTTTATGGGATTAAAACCCAAACCCACCTTATATTCTAATACATGGCCATTTTGATGCATATTACATTGGAATTAATTTTTTATAATTTAATATTTCAAGAAACTCTTAAAGTATCCCTCACCTAAATTAAAAAATGGATCCACCACCCTCACTTATTCATAAAAATTTGATCTTTATTTATCAAAAAAATTTATAAATATCACTTAAAATCTTCTATATCATCATTATATAGTATGCGGTCTCCCAAAATTATGAACCCTCACACCCATTATATGAGATCTAAAGGATTCATTTCAAAGAAGAGGTCGTTGCCTTACTCAGTCACCCTTTTTTACTCTTCTTTACATTTTATTAATATATATTATGTATCATAGAATAATAAAATAATTATAATAAATAGTATTAAATTTTATTTATATTATAAAAAGTAATTATAGTCCATTTTTTCCATCAAACATTATGTGAAAGGATCTCTTGTTCATAAATACATCTTATCATCTCCATAGACTGATTCAATTAAATTTTCATCACCATATTTAATGAATGGGTAATATTATAGATTTAATGTTTATATATGGTATTTATGACATAATTATAATTCTGAAATTATAATATATATATATATATATCATTCAATTTTTTTGGTAAATGATAACATTATTCATGCGTGTTTATGGACTACCACATCCATGAAAAGATGAGATATGTATTTCACTTATATTTTTCTTTGATGATAATGAGGGAGAAATTTATAAACATATATGATATAAATGATATATTAATGATCTTATAAATGTGAATTAATATTTACTATCATTTTCTACATTTGTTGAAAATAAAACAGTGTTCATGCGTATGCACGACCTACCATCTCCAAGAGTGTTGTAATTCATTTTTCTATCTATAAATTTTATGGAAGAATAAAAATATATATATAATGAATATATGTGAAATATATGTCATTATAAATATTATGTAAATTATATAACCAATATTAATTCACATGGTTTGGAACTACCGATATGATACACTCTTAATAAATAAAACATTTAACACCCATTAATAAAATTTTTAACATGAAATTATTGATAGTAAGAGGTATTTAAATGTAATAATGGTAAAATATAAGATATTATAAATATTAAAATGAAGTTTTATGATAAATTTAATGAATTTAAATATATTATATAGGAAATTTTAGTTCTCTTTACGAAACGAAATCCTAAGGTATGAGTTTATTTCATAAACTCAACAATATTCATGATTTTTTACATTTTTGTATTAAATGATTATTATTTCTATTCAATATAATTTTTTAATAAAAATGTTTTATTTTTTTACATTTATAATATTATTAATGAATTAATTTTTATAAATGTACAAATTTTGTCAAACTATGTTGAAAGGAATACTTTTATGATTTTACTAATGAGAAACTTTGTATCTTCTTCAAAATAAATATGGATAAAATGTTTTTTATCTTATAAAACATGAAAATATTTTCCTATAATAATGACTATTCTTTTTTTAAGGTTACTTTAAAATTTTACATGGTTCATTTCAATTAATTTGATTTCTATAATTGTGAACCTTTTTAATAGGAAATAATTTCAAAATGGAAATTTAATTTTCCTCCTGAATTTTCCTAAGTGATATTTAAAAATCATTTTACATATAATATGACATTTTTTGATGTTAAAATGGATTTAATAGGGCTATTATCCCTGGATCCTAACTCTATTCCTTATTTATGTGGTTTATTTTCACAATGAAGTGATAAAATTATTATGAAACCCATTTATTTTCTATGGGTTATGTTATGAGGACATGTTTCTGATACCTGTTTATTTTACATGAGATATGTTATGATGAAATTATAATGAATCAAATTTTTTTCATGGGTTCTGATATGATGAATTCATTGTGATCTTTTGGAACACAAATATGTGATTTTCATTATGTGGTGGCTGGTACCTATATCTCCCTCTAATGTATTGGGTAAGGATTTATATCTAATTAGATGAACATAAATAAAATGGGGACTAAACATATTTCATTAAGGTAATATATAAACAATGATAGTATTGATATTGAACTTTTAATTATATAACTGTTTAGGGAGTGAACCTATTATACTATTATTTTAATGGAAATGATCCTTTACTACAAATAAATCATTTTCTATACTTATGTGTATGCCACAATTCTATGACTTATGCCTATATTATGATATCATGGTTCATGTTCATTGATTCCTTTATTATTTATGACTTATGAACTACCAATATTTATTATATGACTTAATATTGTTGACTTTGATAAGCAGTGTATGGTTTTAAAAGGATAATATCATTTTCTTATAACCTTATGCTCCTGTTATGCTTATATGATCACTAACACCTTCTTTATTGGAAAATACTGGGAATCTAAGCTCACCGATTTATTATGATTCATTTCACAATGTTATGAAGATATGTATTAAATATTATATGAATATAAAGGGTACTAGTTATGAAGAAATACATGGGAGATGATAGAGATATTTTATTAACCATTTTTTATATTTCTAACATTAAAAATATACAAGAACTAAATAATTATAGCTTAGATTGAAATGATATGTAAATAATATTCATCCATTAATATTTAAGATATATGAATAAAACACATGAATTGCTATATATAAGTTTTGGACACATGATACTATTTTTGTTAAATTTAGATCAAATCAATGATTTGTCACTCTTTATCCAAATTCAAGAGTCCAAAATTGTTGAAATCATGGAAATAATATATATTCCAGATGTGGTTAATTTTCATACAGTACCGAAATTTATTGTCTTTCATAATGGTTATTGTTTTACAAATCAATTTTATAATTTTTTACTATAGGTTCGTGGAACCCAATTGACTATGAACATTATCTATCATACTTAGAATAATGGGAAATCAAAACCTACGATTTCAATGATGGAAGATAGGAATAGAGATTATGTCATCGAATTTTGTGGATTATAGGAATATTATATTCCATTATTGGAATTATCTTATAATAACTATCATGAACCGGTTCAGTTTTCCATCGAACCTAACACCTGAACTATCTAATAAAAGTTCCCTAAGGTCATTCTTGACCCCAAGATGCTACAAACTTATACATGAACATTTATGAAATCATATGGGATATATATTCCCATAATAATAATAATAATAATAATCTTTTATAATAATATCCAACATATGAATAAAACATAAGAAAAGTCATCTATAAAAAATCTATAATATTAAATAGAAAACGTTTATTTAATTTATGTTTTTTGGTTCTAGATATTTTACCTTTTTCTCCTCATTTTATATGAGTTTATTCTTGTTCATGAAACAACATATGGGCTTAGAAAATATTTTGGAAGCTTAAAGGGATATATTTTGAAAATTTATACCAAATTAGGTGGTACTATGCTGCAAAACCAAGGTCTATATTGTAGAAGGAGTTGGCTGTACTGTGGAGTTATTTTTTCCCCTATAGTGATATTATGGGGTCGAGACCATGTCATAAGGAGAAATGATGCACTGCAGAAAAATAAAAAAAAGATTCCACTCTATATACATTTCCATTTATTAATATGTGAAAATATATATACTATGGTTTCTTAGATCAATACACTGCTTTAATACCCCATTATTTTATGAAATACTATTTTTTATATTACATTAATCTTTTCAATATTTTTCATTTCCTGCAATACTGAATATATCTTTTGTTATATGAATGAATTAATTATTTGTGCATTAAATAAAATAAATTTATAATTTTTATTTGTGGAACACTTATTTTATCCTAAGGCCCAAAATAAATTATATTTTTTGGCATGGGATACACATAATTCGGAGTTCATTCGATAACTTTCATTACAGATAAGACCAAGTTTAACAAAACTACAATATACTATATGTATCATTATTAAAATATTTTTAAAGATTACACATAGCCATTAGAATAGTGGTTATGAATAATAATAATAAACTTTTGAATATATTGTTTCCACATTTATCTATGAAAAAAATAATTCTGTGACCAATTACCTATAAATGAAAATAAGACTCTTTTAAAAAAATAGGAAATAATTTTTGAGAAAAAAATATTGATGAAATTAAAGATGTTTCACCTAAATAAAACATTTTAAATTTTTTTGATAAATTGTTTTAACTACATTTCAATATATTATATTCAATAAAATTTTAACATTCATATTATGTGTTTTCTAGAGAATAGATACGAGTAAATACAATTTTACCCAAACATATATATTTCTAAAAGACAATTTTAATGCCTTTTAATGGAGAACCTGAATAAAATTTAATTATTAAAACATTCATAA
The DNA here is from genome assembly GCA_963277665.1 of Viscum album. NCBI lineage: Eukaryota > Viridiplantae > Streptophyta > Magnoliopsida > Santalales > Viscaceae > Viscum > Viscum album. The sequence continues at coordinate 655,974,999 of OY728159.1, forward strand.
ATTATATTTGATATAATAAACTTCATTTATAAAATTTAAATATCTAAATTATCTTTGGTTTAATTTGTGTTATTTTTCTAAGAAGTGTAAATTTTGTATGAATAGTGATAAATATATAATTTTTAGTGAAAATTGATTTTTTATCTAATTTATTTATATAGATAAATTATATTATATTTTTTTATTTTAATTAGATATATTATAAATACATTAATCCAATTTTGGTTATTGGAACCAATTTACATTCAAATTGGATATAACAACATTTATATATTTTGAACATTTTCACATTAAAAACATGTTGTCTCATCCCATCAATGACATTAATTTGAAATATAATTATATTAATTATATGATTATAATTTCAAAAATATGATACCATATTTGGAATTTCAATTATTCATAATTTCTAATATAAAAATATATTTTGTGACCAAAAAATATAAGTGAAAATGATGAATATTGATTATAGCGAATAAGGTAAAAACAAGATTACCTTGTGGATAAACATAACAAATAAGGTATAAAAATGGTCAAAAAAATTTCAATCCCAATTTTATATACATATTTAAACCTTAAACCTACATGGTTTCAATTTTTCATGTCATGGAATCATCTTTGTGGGTCAAAATTTCAGGATCATATAATTCATTCCAAAAATTCCACGTGTGTCCTCTCACTCTAATTGTAAAAGTAAACTCACTCACCCCTCACTTCCTCACACAAACATATCCAGTTTTATATACCAAAAACTATCAAAATATACTCTCAAATTCCCTCCCTTCATATTAGATGATTCACTTCTGGAATAATTCCAATAAAGGAATCCCATCAATGCAAACAAATAAGAGTTACCCAAAGAAGAGGTAAAAATATCAATAGACACTTTTGTTTTATTTCGTTCTCCACTACATAAATTACTAATGTTAAATGAATATATAATAACATATGTATAATATATATAATGATATATTTTTATGTTTTGGTTTATACCAACACTCTGAAAAACTTTAATCATATGGGATATACAATCATCGTTCATGTGTAAGATGGACTACCACATCACGAATCGATGTCGTTTATTCTTCAATTTCCAACAATCATGGTTGGGAATAATTAAATAATTACAGTTTTATATGATATATTTGATGTTTTAATGCTTTTGGAATTATTCTATAACACATAAATTCATGTTTTCCATTTTCCGAGAACATGATAACTTCATTTTTGGACAACTGCCTCAACAAAGAGATGCGATTCATTTATAATTTACATGAAATATATTAAAATTTTGTTTAGTAAACATATATGATATGTATGAAATAATAATTATAATTAAATGATAATATATAAATATACATATATTTCATTTCCTTTCTTTCCTTTAATATAAAAAGAAAATGTAAGACGTGTTTATGCAAACATACAACCATTCGTCTCAATGAACCCTATATTCCTTTTCATGTTTCTATCATTCATTGATTATTATAAATAGTTATACACTAAATATATATGATATTTATATCAAACTTTAAATCCATTAAATAATTATTTCAATTTCTAAGTATGATGACCAAGAATAATAATTCAATATTATTACCAAAAAACAAAGCAATAACTACCTGAAACGTAACATTAAAATTGAATTATTAATAAAAAGGTAATAAAAAGACATAATTAAGAAATATATGGTATTATATAAATTAATATGGTTTTACTATAGATTTATAAAATATATTTTTTTATACATGCATATTGAATGAGTACGATGAGAGTCAATATATTAGGTAAGCGAATTTCAACTCACTTTTTATATTTGTGAGATAAATTCTATATTCATAAATTGTTTATTTTGTGTGGTTAATATATTGACCAATGAAATTTTGTATCATTAATAATATAGATTTCATGATAATAAATGTTCACTTTTTTTATTTTTTATATATCTCATGTTTTAAATGATTTCCAACAAGTATGTGGTTTTCTAGTAAAACTTTTATTTTGGGGAGACATATACCTTATTCCCCACTCATTTATTTTATGTGGTGTATATACTGAAAAAAATATTATATTATACTTATCATTAAATTTATTTTCATTTAATTATCTATTTTATGACCTATATTTTATGGGGTTAACTTTATAAAGGTTACTAAATCAACAAGGTAATTTTATAACAATTTTCCATATTTGAGACACATATTATGTTATTCAAAAATATTCATTTACAAGGTGTATATACAACCCATTGAAGTGTTGTATCATGAATATACTTATCTTCATGATATAATAATCTTATTCTAATTTCATTCTCTCATGGGTATTATGATTAAAGGTCACCAATGTGGAAAGAGTTTGTTGCAACAATCTCATCCTTATTGGGATTATTTATGATTACGATTCCATAGATAATATATTAGAATCCATATCTCAAAAAATATCATGATTTTTCATATACTCTATTTATTCATGATATCTACAATTAATGGTTCCATTTTTCTACTTTTTTAAATTAAGAAAATTAAAAAAATGTTTTAGGAAAATCTGACAATATGTCCCTAGTCTATCGGAAATTAGTTTTCTCAAAAAACCTTTTTTCTAAAAATGATTTTGATATTGTTATGACAATATTTCTAAAAGAAATTTTTTCCATGTTTTACCTTTAATTTTTTAAAGGAATCTTTTTATCGTCTTCTGATCATGTCTCTTTTGACTTTTACAAAAAGTATGCATTTAATCATTTTTTACATATAATTCATGAATTTAATTCTCTACCATCATGGCCAATATATTTTATGAAACTTACCTTATAATTATTAATGTATATTTTCAGATAAGAATGAATTCAATTTTTTTTAAATATTCTTTTATATTTTACGAATTTATTTTCCATAAAATGTTTTTATTTCAAATTGTTTTTTCTTTTAAAAACTTTTTTTTCAATGAAGGAATGGTATTTTACTCAAGAAATATTTTTAATAGAGTTCTCAAAATTAGGATCCATCTTAGATGACTAGTTTTGGTGTTACACCTACCTTACTGGGGATATGATCTGAGGGTTCTATTCATGTTATTTTCTAGAATGGTTTATTTTTTGATTTAATGATATTTATGAAATATATATATCTATCATGAGTTATATGTTTAGAAAACCCATTTCCCTATTATGGGATATATGATTTTGAAAACAGTTTACATTTCATGGGTTATATGATTATTAAACCAATATCTATTTATGGTTTATTATTTTGTGAAATGATTATGAAACATGTTTATTTTAAACATGTTATGATATTATGACATGTTTTTGATACACATTTCATTTCATGGGATACGATATGACTGTTTCTGATCTTTTAGAACACATATGTATGATTTCCATATGATATGTGTGGGACCTATAAATCCCTCCAATTTATTTCGTAATGAATTATATATCATGAGATAGTCATGGATTGAGTGGGGATTATACTATGTTTAGTAAAGGACTTTTTCGTGTAAGATTATCTTGGGAGTGAACCTTGACTACTACGATAGTATCAAGAGTGAAATATGGATACTAATATTATTTCAAGAGTGAACCCATTCCATTAAAAGGAAAATGATACGACTAGGGAAGGTGGAGTTTTCAACATAGTAGGTCTTTCCCCTATGAAGTACCATGATAATTATTGAAAATTAGAATTAACTTATAGGGAATGATTTTATATTTTTATATGTGTGCCAAATAATCCATGTTTTATTCCTGTATTATTCATTCACAGAATATGTTATTTATTTCGTTATGAATCATGCATTATTAACATCCTATATTTATTACATGATTAATTTTTATTATCTTTGATATATAGGGAATGATCTTCTAATTATATGATCTTGTTCTCATACCCTTATTATTATGATTATGAATATATATATATATATATCTACTTAATACCCTTACTAATAATATGTGATCACACTTTCTTATATTTCTTTTAATCATGTTTTGAAGAAAGGTTTTGAGTATGAGAATTAAAGGGGAGGATTATTTTAGGAAACATTGAAGATATTTCACCATGTTAGAAGATTATATACTGAGATTCCAAAGACACTAAACTATTACAGTCGATGAGTATGTAATTTTTTAATGTTGTATAATATTCATATATAATGATTTAATATCCATATATGTTAATCTAGAGTCAGTATAGTTGGTATGAATGTAAATGTTTAGTCAACCATGGAAAATAGGATATGAAATATATTCTAAGATCCCTAGGGATATTTCTATGGATATATCATGCATTGTCTCCATGGATATTCTTAATGAGTCCATGAATTAACATTTTGATTCATGATTTTTTTTCCTTTAAGTAATTATTCATGATTATGTGGTTTTTTTCTATGATAAGTGTTTTTTACATTATGCATTAGGTTTTTATTCAATAACGAGAAAAATATGAAACTAGGATAACATTGAATTTTACAGATGTGTAAAGTATGGGAATTATAAAAATCAATGTACTAAGTGGATGTATAATGAAATAAAATAGGAAGGGGGTAAGAATATTAGCTATACTGTTGATTATAAAGTGACTGTAAATGAAATTTGAAAGGTAAGGGATGTTATAAAAGTATTGTTTACATTAAACATAATAATCATGATTAAATTGATGTTTAGGAACAATAATACGTGATTCATATTTAGTATTCTTGGAGATTTGTGTTAAGTAATAAGATGATGAAGTTTGGGAAATGATTTAAAAATAATTTTAGATGATTAGAGTGTATTTTTTTTTTGAATTCAATGATTACGAATTATGAATAATGAAATATATTATTATTTTTATTATATGTTTTTATTTATTGATTCAGAAGGATATGTTCAATGTTTTTAAGGAATTAGAAAACTGATTTATGGAAATGTGATATTTTGATTAATGTAAGGTAACCCTTAATGTGTTCATGTGGATGAGAAAATAATATTTATTTTTGATAAAGTGATGATGATATTAATAACGTAAAATGGATGGTATTTATAAACTCAGAGCATATAAAATATTTTCTAAAAATGCGTCTTATTTTATAATGGACAGAGATTATAGAATTTAAGTAATATATCCAATGATATTTAGAATAAGTAAGAATGAATGTTTTTAATATTTTTGAACGGTAATTTAGGTTATATCCATGTTTCAAATATAATAAATGATAATGGTACTCACATGTCTTGAATGCGACAACCATTATAGACCTTATTATGTACGGGGGGTCAATGTTAAGCTTATTTCATGAAATTCTTTATAAATTTTGGTACTTCAATCAGTCAGAAGGGTTACAAGGATGACTATTTATTGAACGGTTTATGTAAAACATCATATGAGATTTTAAATATTAATATATTATCACTCCATATGAGGACATATGAATATTTTATATCCTATACTAAATTTATTTGTTGTGATGATAACTAAATATATAATTAATAATTGTCATTCTATTCATGGATCTTTTGTTCCATTAGTTCTATAGGAAAAACAAATTCACATTTATTTTTAGAGTAAGATATGAAGTGGAAATTATTCAAGACACAACCAATGGATGATATTGTGAATATGAAATGGAATGGAATCCAATATGTATATGTCCTTGTGAAAATTATTCAACTATAAAGAAAATATGTTGAAAAAATATTTATACTTGTACCTTCATTTCCGATGAATCATATGGCCCGATAGATCATTTTAGATTTACAGTTTTGTGATTTCTATCTTTCTCTAGAAGAACGACTTCTTCTTATCAATGTTCTCTATCACTCTATACCAAAAAATGATAGTTAGATTTATCTTCAATGCCCATGTTTTCACATTCTATCATTTTTATTCCATGTGGAAACCTAGTAATGAGTAACATTGGGAAACCATTTTGTTTCAATATTTCCATTTTTAAAAAGAGTTTTAGTATTCATTTTTATGATGTGGGTATCCATGAATCAAAAAATCAAGTATTAGTCCTTTTATAATCCGGATGAATTTTGTGGGATAAATTAATTTTAAAGTGGGTATAATGAAACTACCAATAATTTTTTGAAATATTTATTTTTTCAAATTTATTTTATATTTTAGATATTCTTTATTTCACACAACACTAAATATAGATTTTTTTATATGAATTCACTATGTTTCATTAGTGTTTCATGAAACACCATGTTTAGTTGGTGCTACATGCAACAATTAGATTATATTTTGGTACACAGAACAATATTTTTATTCTTTTCTACACACAATTCTCATTTCTTTTGATACATCTCATTACACATACGAACAAGTTTTACAAAACAACTTTGTACTATTAATAATAATACTAATATTCTATAATATCTGTCACCTAGACATTTGAATAGTGGAATTGAATAATGATAATTAAATTATTAAAATCTAGTTTATATATTTATATAGGAATAATTATATTTTCAATAATTAATACAAAATGGAAATAAAACCCTTTTGAAAATATAGGAAAGCTTTTACAGGAATATAATACTTATACAATCAAACAAAAATTAACTGAAATAATTAAATAAAAAAGTATAGTAAAATACTTTTAATGATATATATATATATATATATATTATTCAATCATATACCTAATGATCAATTTATGTGTTTTATTGACAATATATAATAAAAAAACAAAATTTATGGATAATGATATATATTTTTCTAAAAAGTAATTTTACCACCATTTAGTGGAATTCCTTTTTTAATTATAATATTTAAAACTATTATGAATTATAAATGATGAAAAAAACATTATTTATGAAATAGTAATGTCAAAATTATCTTATGTTGAATTTTTTGTATTTTTCTGAGATATTTCATTCTTTAGATAAATAGTGAATAATGCATAATTTTAATTAAGAAATGATATTCATCAAATTTAAATATATTGTGAAATTATAGATTACATTAGTTTTAAAATTTAATCATATTAATTATACATACATTAATAAAACTGAGGTCATTGGAACCAATTTTACATTAAAATTGGATATAAAAACATTTCAATCTTTTAAAAAAATTCACTTTGAAGCCACATAATCTCATACAATTTATTGGGATTAATTTTAAATCAACTATTAAAAATAATGTCATTATAATTTGTAAAAATGGATTTCATATTATTAATCACTATAAATAATAATTTTTAATAATTTTAACATATTATTTTAATAAAAAGAGTAGTGAAAGTTATTAAAACTAATTACATCGATTAAGGTAAAATGATGATTACATAGTGTTTAAACATAAAACATAAGATATAAAAATGGTACTAAACATGTCTAAAACAAAATTTATATCCATATTTAAACATCATCCCTGCATTTATTTAAAACTTTGTGTCAAAGAATACTATTTGAAGGTAAAAACATGGGTACCAGAAAATTATTTAAAAAAAATGCCAAGTGGGTCCTATCCCCCCACTAATAAATTGAACCTCACACCATCTCACTTATAAAATCATCCAAAAAAATTTTACTTAGATAAAACATTATCCAAATATCATCCAAAAATTATTCCCTTCATCCTAGATGGATCACTTTGGGAATAAATCCAACCAAAGAATCCCTATGGTGTAGACTAAAATGAGTTACCCAAAGAAGAGGTATCATCCTTCAAGAAGCAATTTTTCTTTTTCCATTCCCCACCACTAAATTATTATAATTTATTTATATATAATATCTTATGTATCTTTAATATTCTTATATGTTGTTATATTAAGGGTTTAGACTACACTCCAACATATTACCATAAAATGGGATAAGTATTCATCGTTTGTGTGTACTGTATTTCCGTGAGACTTATGCCTTATTCAACACACATTTATTTTGTTTGGTGTATATATTTCCAATTAATTTTTTTTTGATTCTTTTATATAAATTTTTCAGTATTTACTTATACATTTTATGATATATATTTCAAGTGGTTTACTGTTCAAATGTTATAAAACTAATTTGTTAATTTTTTATCAATTTTCTTTTTTTGAGACACATGTTATATTAAGAACCTAAATTATTTTACATTGTGTATATATCTCCCTTTTACATGTTTCATCATGAATATAATTATTTTAATAATATTTTATTATTATTTTAATTTCATTCTCTTATGGATATTATGATTCAATATTATCGATGTTTTAAGATTTTATTTGTAGAATCTCATCTATGTCAGGATTGTTTATGATTATCATTCCATTGATAAAATATTATGAACCATTTCCCAAAAAATCTCATTAATTTTCATATACTATGGTTATTAATTATATATCCATGCATTGGTATGACTTTTCCACTCATTGTTACTTTTTATGTTATTGAAATGCTTTTAATAAAACCATACATTATTTCCCTTTTCTGTTAGAAATCTGTTTTCTCCCAAAAAATTGTTTTCATAAAATGTTTTTGTATAAGTTCTAGCCTTATTTTTAAAACATAATTTTACACATTTTTCACATTTTTATAAAAATAAATTAAAAGGAATCTTCTTTTCATATTCTAATAAAGATTTATTTTTTTCTACTAATATTATGAAATGAATTTTTGTTTTTACATATACATCATGTATGGAATTATCAAAAATCATGAGAAATGATTTTTATAGTGATTCCCTTATATGTTTCAAATGATATTTTAGAATAAAAATGTTTTTAAAGATTAATTTATATTTTTTAAATGTTATTTTCAACAGATATTATTTTCAAATATGTTATTTATTAAAAATAATTTTTCAAAAAAGATAGGATATTATCCTCAATGAAATTTTTAGAAAGGTTTCAAAAAATTATTTTGCATATAAGATGATACTATTTATTAATAATGATTCATTACTAGGGATAAGATCGAATGAATCCATTAATATTCATTCTCTAAATCATTAATGGTTTGTTGACATGATGTTTATCAAACCGGTTTCTCTTTCATAGGTTATATTTTTATGAAAAATATTTCCCTTTAATGGTTTATTAGATTTTGAAACTGATTTGCCTTTCCCAAGTTATACTCTTATTAAATATAATTATTTTTTTTATGTAATGAATATGAAACCTATCATTTTTCCTGAGATTAAGATATGATGACATGTTTATGAAACCCATTTCATTTTATGGGTTACCGTATGATTTTTTATTATCCATGGAACATGAATGTATGAATTCATTGTGAGATGGGGGAACTAATATCTCCCTCTAATATATTGGGTAATGATTTATGTATCATTCTAAAGACATGGCTATAATTGGTAGTGAGTTCTGTTCAGTAAAAGACTTTTTCCACTATGATGGTATTGGAAGTGAACCATGACTACCAAGATGTTCATGGGAGTGAAAATTGACAACAATGATGTATTTGGAGTGAACACATTCAACGATATGGATGGGTCCATGGATGGGGATTGTGTTGTTACCCACATATTAGGTGTACCACCATTAAGTGCCTTGATTTATTTTTGAAATGATCATTGACTTATAAAGAATGATTTCATATGGTTATTTTTCTACCGAAAAATTCCATGTCTTATTCCTATGTATTAATTTCATGTCTTTTGATCATTATTTTCATATGATTAATGTATCATGAACATCCAATATTATTTCCATGATCTGTGTTTATAAAATTTGATATGTATGGTGTGAACATCTAATTATTTGATCATTTTAACATGCCCATATACACGCGATTATGCTTACATATCACCATTTTTTACCCATACTGATCCTATAGTAATACCCTTTCCAAGGATTCATTTCCCACGGTTATGAATATAGTTTTTCAGTTGGAGTACTAAATTGGAAGATATTTTTTGGAACATTGACGATCCTTCACCAAGTTAGATGATTGGGTTCTTTTTTTACACAAACAGTAAACTATTATGGTCCTCAGGAATGAAATATTGTAATGTGGAGAATATTAATCTTAAATGATGTAATATCCATGTATTCTATGCTCGGGTCACTATATCAGAGACATTTCCTACCCCTATTTCATACATTATTCACTACATAGTCTTCAATAAATTATTTTCTTCAATGTGATGTTACAATCTTTGACCTCTCTTCCATTTTTTGATTTTATTTTATGGGGTTAATTTTTTATTAACGAAGGGCATTAAACTTGACTATAACTTTTATAAATACATATTACCATCTCTTTTGGGATTTGTTACAAAAATTTATAGGAATAAAAAGAGTTGATACCATACTTCATAACCTATGATATACTATAGGGGTCATGTTCCAGTGAGTAACAAGTCATATAAATCCATTACACAATAGAGAGGTGATTTATAAAAAAAAGTTTGGCATCATATTCCATGGTTCACATCTCTAGTTCACCCATGAAATGTAGTTTCTACACCATAATATTGTGTTTTTTCACTATTACATTGTACATTGTCGTGGGCCGTAGTTGTATTTTCTAGTGCACCACTACATTGTGGTGGTCAACCATTAATGTAGTGATTGATTCCCCAATTCAATTACTTTATTAAACTATGTATCATCCCAAATTTCTAGAGGATTCACATGTTCATCTTTCCCATAAATAGTCTAAATACTCTTATCAAGGTAGTTTTTTCAATGATATTACTTCCTCTTGTTATTCATTTCCCTTGAGAATTCATAGATATATAGACTTCTTATAATTGATATATATTTTTATTAATTTTGACCCTGAATATTATTGTGGATGATTATTTTATACTTATCTATGTGTTGTATATATCATGGTGATATTTTATTATGTTCATGATCCCTCTCATTGTATTATAAATTTATAAATGACATGTTTATTTTAATTTCATTTCAAATATATTTTAAAGTAATATTCTTATAAATAATCAGGTCATGGGTTTATTTTCATTTCTAAAAAATAATTTAATTTAATGAACTGGGATTATAAATCAAATGATGTCAATGGGTTTTAAATGGTATAATTTATTAAATGACCATGATACCTCTTGGTATGATTTTACACATTATTTTAAATGTTCATTCTTTAATGTTTTGATATGCGGGATTTTATCACATGTAAAGAGGGTGAAAATCATGTTTTAAAATGTCATTGGGCATTTAAATTGTAAATATTACATGTGTAATTATTAGGAATGATTAGAATGAAATAAATGTTTTAAAGGACCATTTAGAATTTTGATGATTATTTTTTAAAGGAATAATGTTGTGTTATCTTTTTGAATGTTGATTGGAATTTTTTTTGAATTGAACATGATATATCATGATGGCCCATTTATCACATTATGATGATTATCCCTTGTGTAAATTACATGTTGTGGGTTAGTTGATTATTATAAATCCTATTAAAGGTAGTTGGAAAATGGATTATATATACAATAGAGTTGGGGAGAGAGTGATATAAAATCTAACAGATGATGCCATGATATAAATGTTGAGGGTATGATCCCATTATGGATATTGACATGGATCGCCATTATGATCCTCATAACTAGATTATCTCACTCTCCTCTTTTGTTAAGTTACGGGAATATAGATTTTTATATGGTATGACCAAGGTAGATAATTTTCTAGAAGTCTCAAACTCAATCTAATATATCCATAGAAGACATGATATTTTCAAGCTACAGATGTGTTGCTAGAAAAGAGGGTGTGAACAGAACATGTTTACTTGAGAACCGTGAGACTAGATGTAAGAATAGTGATTAGAAATGTTATTTTTTATTATAGTGATAATAGATGACTCCCAATAAAATCTTGGTTGAACCCATGACATCATTGTACTTTCTAATTGATACTTACCAACCTTCATTGTCAATTCTTTCCACTAGATCTTTCATAAATGGTTGCTTACTCCTCCAGATAGGTCCATTTACTAATATAGTGCACCTTGACTCTATTATATTTTTTATTGTTCAAATTTAGATATTATTTTCTTGTTCCTAATTTTATTTATTTAATATAATTTATCTATTGAAATGTTATTATAATATTTTCAATAAATGTTTTCGTCTTAAAATGTTAAAATGGAACATTTTCCATCATTAGTTTGAATTTTTTTAAAATTTTTAAATAGCTAGTTTAAACCTATGATTGTCATTACGTTTTTTCTGTAGAATTATATTTATATTAGAAATATAAATCCCGATAATAATTTTATTTTTATCCACTTTTATCATATTTTAGTTACCATATGAGTTTACTGTATATACTATTTGTTGAAATACTATTGAAACCTATACCTATCCCTTTTCTTATACTGCTTGTTGTTTGTATCATTTATGTTTTTAGTGTAAATTTTATTGTTCTCATCATATTCTTTTAGGGGGTTGTGAATTGATTTATGAGGGAAGGTGACATGGGACATAGTGGGTGGTCATGGACCACAATGAGATTGGTTTTTGTTGTTATGTCTTACATTCAATTTTTTTATTGCATCCCTATACATGATGTGGCTACATTGATTTATTTATCTATTGTTGTTTTCAAAGTGTTATTCAATTCATGATATCTTTTAATATGGGTTAAATCAATCACAATGGTTGTTTTGGGATTCCCAATATATTTTATTCATTTATTGGGGATAAGGATTTCTTTTTGAGTCTGTGATGAATTAAATTGGCTATTTGTGTCGATAGTTTTTGGGTTGGTTTGTCACGCACCGGATCTGGTCACCATCAAACCGGCAACAAAACCGGCCTGTTCCAAGGCCCGAAGGGCATTACCTATCCACACGGGCTTGAACAAGTTCCTGGGTATCATAAAATGATGTTTGGGAATGATTTACCCAAGTTTATAAACATTAAACAACAAACCAAATCAATAAAACGAATCTGGATTTTTCAACTAAAACCACCTTTTAAAAAATTCCGAACTGAATTACATCTTTTCAAACAACTCAAAAAGACTATAAAAAGGTGAAAAATCACAATTAAACAGCCCAAGAACCCTCATGGCAAGGGGCACTACCCTCAAGCCATCTCCACAAAACATCACCACCAACGACATGCTGGAAACCCGAACCACAGGAACTAAAAACTGTATCCAAACCTGAAACAACAAAATAAACAAATCTACTTACACGCAAGGGAGTATGTAGGGTGTGAGACAATTCCCAGTAGGATACCACCACTAATAGATTTCATGTGATAAACATTTAAAGACAAAAATCTTGCAAGTTTTCATAAACAGAAAATGCTAGTTGAAATTTCTAAAAGATGAAAATAAAAAAACAGTTTTCAAGTGGGCTATCATTAAGAATCAACACTTTTAAGAATAATGTCAACACTAATGAATTTTCCATCCAACTATTCTATATGCTGATGGTAAGTACAAAGTAAATAATGAGCACAAGAAATAGGAAATGACCTCTAGGCACTAGCTCGTTCTGGGTCCCAGGTACCTCGTATCTCAGTGAGAGTAACCATTACAATATATGTTCTCGTTCACGAGCCACTAGTAGTGAACATACCCATAACCTAGTGGTACCCAATCATCATCGTCATAGTTTAGTTAGATTTGTAAGCGTCAATATTGCTAAGTGAAACTGAGGCCAAACCCCACAGATTCACTAGCTACTAGTACACATCCACCCACCTAGATACCTGGGTTTTCCCATTGTGCTAAAACATGTTCAACAAGCCAAGAAATATAGTTCTCACATTTAGATATCACTTCCACATCATACATTGACCAAATAGCCACATTTACATCACATAAGTCACAAATTCCACTTTTCATTCAAATGCATTTTGAAATCAAACTCACACCAAAATAGCCCACAACACTATTTTCATAAATATCACAATCCAACACATCCTTTAACAATTTTATGAAGTCCCTAAAAATATGATAAACATAACATAACAGAACTATTCACATTTAAAATGTCTCATTTTAAAGTATAAAAAATCCAAAAGAGTTTTCCAATATGGTTTCACCTCTTACATAAATCATTAAACAACTCAAAACTTTCATAAAACAATTCAAAATAGTGTACCAAAGCGTTTCAAACAAAACCCATTTCGAAAACATATTTCAAGTAAAAAATCACACCAATAAAAATTCAAAACAGAATTGGAAGCCCCAAAAACATTTATTAAACAACCCCCATGTTTTATACAAACACCTCAAACAATAGCACAAAAGATCCACATGAAATGCACACGTTTTCAAAATCACTTTCAAGAAGTACAATAAAGTTTTAAACCTTAAACCCTTAAAAAACTCATTAAGACCTATTTGCAGACCAATACCCCACAAAATCAGAATTTTCATCCCAAACAAGATTTAGTAAACCAAATTCATATGTTATAAAACAATCCCAAACAATACCCGAAGGGTTACACATGAAAAACACCAAATTTTAAGCTAAAATGAAACTATAAAAATAAATGCTTAACCAAATCCAACATAAACAATTTTTGCACCACACACATCATATTATGAAAATTAATAATATGTTATTCAAGCAAACTAAATCATCTTAAAATGATTACACATGGAATCACCTACCGAAAGTGTCAAATCCACCAAAACTTGGTTTGAAACGTCAACCGCACAACCGCATCACCCCAATGAAGATAAATTCATACCTAAATCACAATATTTGACCAAAAATACACCAAATGAAACCCTAGGATCAAACCCTAACTTCTGGAAATTTTATAACTTAATGAAATAGATTGGAAATCCTAAGGGAAAAGGAAGAAACCAAGAAGGAATCACATACCCAAAACAATCCTGAAGAAAACGACCCAAAATCGGACAGAATATGAATTTTAAAATAGATAAAAATTTAATGGATATTCGAATAAGAATGAGAAGGTCATGTAGGAATTGTAATGGGGGAAAATAGTAAGAATAGAAGGAGTTATAAAAGGATCAATTTACCTCTCCAGATATGGACGATTTCTGAAAGCCAAATAAGTTTCGACTACTTTCGTGATACTATAGAGCCCCAAATTACGGGAGGAGGGATTGGGGGAGCTCCTTAGGTAAGTGGGATCAGGTGAGAGTTATAATCACCGACAAAACTCAAATATTGAAGGAGATATTAAAGAATTGAAATTTATTATTAATGCAGAAAATGGACTTTCGGGCAGCCCAAATTCCATAAATAAAAACCCATATCAACCGTGATTATGGATTTATAAATGGTCCAAATAAATATGGTGGTGTTAATATGTCAGGGGATGACAATTAGGAACTGTAATGGATGAAAAATGTTAAAAAAGGAAGAAGTTATGAAGGAATTAAAATTTATTTTTATATCTGGAATTGGGCTCACAGTTTGGCCCAATTCATAAAAACTCACCCATTCATCCATAAATTCTTGGGAAACCCTAAAAACAAAGCATGAATGGAAATTAAATGGAATTTAACTTTAAAATAAGTCATGTATGTGAAAATTCTCCCCACCATGAAAACTTTCTGCCCTGGAAAGTCACATCAAGGACAAAGAAACAACCAAACCCAACTAAGAAACCAAGAGGTACTCCTTTGCCAGGTTTCTTTTCCAAAGGCCAAAACACATACAGTGATCAATGAAGGAAGGAATACTCTCACAAACCAAACATACACCACTTTCCTAAAACCATCAAGAATATTCAGGCTTTATCACAAATAAAAACTACTCAAACACAATATGAACAATACTCAATCAAGTCACCCAAACGAACAACAACTTTGAACAAGGTTACACTTAACTTACTTTAACTATACCATTGGGTTCTCTTCAGTCCCAATGTTTACTCAAGAATGATTTTGGTATCTAGATAGATATGATCAAGACTATCTACACCAATCCAATACCATGGAAAAATCTTTGTTACTGGTACGGGGGGACACAAATACGCTCCCCAACATAAGAGAAAACAAATAATTTTTTTTTGAGACATAATCAAGAGACTAATAGGGGGAGGCCTAAGTGGACTCACTAGTACAAAAGATATACATCCATCAGAAATTTACAAAAGAAATTATATAAGACTCATAGTGGGTCTCACCACCATAAGAACCAACCATCTTAACCAACCAGCACTGGTCGGTAAAGAATGACCCCAAAATTTAAAGAGTTGGGGCGACCACATGGTTAGTTTGCACGGTTTGGGAAACCATACACTAATAGTGGAGATCCTTCTATCCACATTGTTTTCTGGGGCATGGTCACTATTAACCAAGTGAAAATCGTGTTCCCAAACAGTGTATACAAACTTCAAACCTTTCTCCAAAGACTAAGTGGAAACCAAAGGGGGGGGGGGGAATAACATTGGCCGATGACGTGGGTACACGTCCCTCCACCTATTTCCACCAAACATGGACAACAGAATAAAGATTATGACACCATAGGTTTAAACTCTTCTTATCTTTCACAATGAGGATATGAATTTGTACAAGGGTTTAAATGACCCTGTGATTTCCCCTGACTACGAGCCAACTTCTCTCCGAGACCTATGGCTGGAGCTCAAATGATTGAAGCATCTTCGGCCTCGTAGTTAGGATTTGGAAACCCCATGAACGATAATTCTTTTTTTGATGCAACCAACAACTACAACGCAATACCCGATAAGTTTTCCAAGAAATGCAACTTTAAATTGAAAACATTTTTCAATACAAAACTTTCAGAGTGTTAACAAATTGAAATAGGCATGTTAGATACTGTAATATAATTCCAAAGACACCTAAATACAAGGGAAAATACCACAAATCCAATGAGCAACAAAACTGGGAACACCCCTAGGCACTAGATAGTCTCCGGCCCCATGTACCTTGTACCTCGGTGTAATGTCACCATAGTAAAATCCTTTCTCGTGCACGAGCCACTAGTAGGGAACATACCCATAACCTTGTGGTACCCAATCATCATCCACATTGTTTAGTTAGAGTTGTCATTATCCAAATTCCAAGTGAAACAGGGACAAAACCCATCCGGTCCACTAGCCGTACTAGTAGAAATCCGCCCCAACTAGGTACTCGGGCTTCCCCCTTTCTGCTCAAACAATTTCAGGATTTAACATATATCCATTGTAATGTAAAACACCACTACAGGTAACATACACCAAATAAAGTAGCTATCACATTTTATACCACTTAAAACACACAACAAACTCTTTGAATTTGAATAAGTCAATTTCTCAAAATCATGTGTTGTTTTGCACACAAAACCCTTTAAGAAACCCACTTGTACACTATGTTCAGACTTGTAAGTTACCAAAAAAGTAAATAAAGCCTAGTACATTTCAATTAAAACAACAAATCAATTTTCGGGCATCCCCATGTTAAACAAGAAGTGTTAACTTTGTAAAACCTTCATTTTCACACAAAAGTGGAACCAAAACTTCACTTTCTCTACAAACACAATTATAACCCATTTTTGCAGCAATAAACAAAGGGGATAAACATTATAAACAGTATTTTATGCCTTATTAAAAATCAATAAAAACAACGATGTATTCATAGGGAATCCCCAAATGAACAAATAAAACATTTCTTTGGAAAACCCCCAATTTCACACCAAATTGGCATTTAAAATTCAATTGCAATAGAAACATCATTAGAACCAATTTTTTCAGCCATAATAAAAAGATATAAATATGGAAATGTGATAGATAAGGAATGATAATACACAAAGATTGCATCAACATTGGAATCACATACCAAATCAAATGAAACCATTGAATCATTTGTGCGAAAACACAAACGCACCACCGCCGCACCCCAAGAAGGGTAGATCAAACCTAAATAACAATATTTGACCACAAATACACCAAATGAAACCCTAGGATCAAACCCTAGATTCTAGAAATTTTAGAACATAATGAAAGAGATTGGAAACCCTGAGGGAAAAGGAAGAAACCAAGAAGGAATCACTTACCCAAAACAATCATGAAGAAAACAACCCAAAATCTACTAGAATATGAATTTTAAAACAGATAAAAATTTAATGGATATTCGAACAAGAACGAGAAGGTCATGTAGGAATTTTAATGTGGGAAAATGAGTAAGAATAGAAGGAGTTATGAAAGGATAAATTTACCTCTCCAAATACTGACGATTTCTGAAATCCATAGATATTTCGACCATTTTCGTGATCCTATAGAGCTCCAAATTGTGGGAGGAGGTAATGGAGGCGGGCCTTGGGTAAGTGGGCTCGGGTGAGAGTTAGAATCACCGAAAAAACGAAAATATTGAAGGATATATTAAATAATTGAAATTTATTTTTAATGGAGAAAATGGACTTTCGGGCAGGCCAAATTCGATAAATAAAAACCCATATCCACCATGATTATGGATTTATAAATGGTCCAAATAAATATGATGGTTTTAATATGTCAGGGGATGACAATTAGGAA
This sequence comes from Viscum album, assembly GCA_963277665.1. Classification (NCBI taxonomy): domain Eukaryota; kingdom Viridiplantae; phylum Streptophyta; class Magnoliopsida; order Santalales; family Viscaceae; genus Viscum; species Viscum album. The sequence continues at coordinate 655,993,361 of OY728159.1, forward strand.
CGGTAATGGAAGAAAAATGTTGAAAAATGAAGATGTTATAAAGGAGTCAAAATTTATTTTTAAATCTGGAATTGGGCTCACGGTTTGGACCAATTCATAAAAACTCACCCATTCCTCCATAAATGCTTGGGAAACCTTCAAAACAAAGCATGAATGGAAATTAAATGGAATTTAACTATAAAATAAGTCATTTATGTGACATGGTTCCTTTCAAATTTTATCATGGTTGGTTTTAATTAATGAATGAAAATATTTCATAAAATTCATTATTCTATTTTGGAAGAGTTTGGGTGTAAGTACATAAATAATTTTTTAGGATTCAAGAGGTAGTTCATTAGTGGGTTTTTAATTTCCATTTATTCATAATGAGAATTTAGTTACCATGGATTTAGAGACTTGATTATTTATTTGAGTTATTAATTTTTTAATTAAAATGTGATTTATATTCTCAATGATACTATCATTGATTTTGTGAATCTATTATGATTTTTCAAATTGGAATAGATTTATGACCATATCCACACTTTTTCATCTTGATTTGGTAATCTATGAGTAATAGTTCTGGATGATTGAGAATTAATCGTGGAACTTTTTTTAGGTTGGTGTCTGGATTAGTATACCATTAAACCATTAAATGAATAGTTCTCTTTGAGTACCAAACATGATGCCTTTAAATTTTTTATAAGTGAAATCACATATATGATGTTATTTAATAGGTATATGGTTATGGTTATTTTCATACTATTGTTTTACTGATTCTTCATTAATACTTTATTGATGTTTTTAAAAAAATTTATGAAGTCAAAGTGTTGCTAAAAAATGTTTTAATATGTTCATTGAGAAATTATTTCTTTTACTAAACATGTGAGTTATAAGAAATGTTTGGATTGGAAAAATTATTTCCAAATTATCTTTGTTGATATTATAATGAATTTTATTACGAATGAATCTTGGTTTTTAATTGGGTTGAAACTAAAATGGTTTTGACAATTATAAAAAATGGAATAATGATATGAAACCATGAAATAATTTCCATTACCTTGTAATGGACTTTTGAAACTAAAATGTATTTATATTAAGATTTATAATTTTGAGAGTAAACTAAAATTCTTCATAAAAGAGAAAATATTGTGTCTTTAAATATAGTTAAGTTTTGATAAACCTAATTTTTTCATTGTTTGAAATATTTAATTCTATTTTTGATAGTTTCATTATGATGTAGTTGACAAGCCTCTGATTTTTTGATGTCAATCAATATCTCCCAAAAACATTCAATGAAATATTGTATATTTTTTAATCAATTCGGAATTTAAAGTCTTATTTCACATTTTTTTGAATTGACATATATATTGGATGACTCTACATAGACTCTGGGTCATATGGTGGATTCAGATACTTTCTAGCCTTTGGAACCCACCTAGGTCCTTGGGTTTTCCATTTAACTTCTTGCATTTTATTAAATAATGCCTCATTTATTGTTGTTTAAGGAGAGTATTTCATATTTGGGTGACTATGTGAGTTGATTGTGTGGAGATAGTCTCCTCTGGGAAAGAAGAGGCATATTGTGTGCTTCTTGTGTAGAGAACCCGACCATTTGAAGAAGTGGTGATTCAAATATCTATATGTTTTTAAGTGGTGTGTTTTCTAAGAACACCTTAAGATGTTCTTTAAGTTTGTCTACTAAAAGGGAAATATTAAATCAGTGATTATAAAATTCTTACTATACAATATCATATACATTAATATAATAGGGCTCCAAACATAGGCCTAAGATTGAGGCTTCTCATGTTTTTGTGGACCTTCTAATTATGATAGATAATGACCCAACATTTTGTTTCTAATGTCATTATGGGAACCAATTGAGTATTATTTGTCATGGAATGTGTTCTTGTGGTAACATTTTTGATTTAAAAATTATATTGCATTGTTGTTTTTTATTTTTTGATTATCTCATTTGGAAATTTCTTATGATCAATAATATGGATTCATTTTATAATGATCCGTGTTGTAGTTTTTTATGGTTTAATACTCTTGAAAGATTATCCTTTATATTGAATGGATTTATTCATTTATGTTTTATTATGTTAGTGATAGTGTGGAATCTCTCTTTGAGAATATTCATGTGGGGTTGTAGATATTTTTCAAAATCCATTATGTTTCTCCCTTCCATGGGAGCCATTCAATGTTCAGTGAAAGATATTGTCATATAGGTTTTGTTCCTTAGTATTATATTAATTTTTTATTCATAGATAGAGATTAAGGTAGATGGGATATATTATATCCCTTGTGAGAGTTTATTGACCTATTTCTTTCACCGAACATGTTGTTAAAAATTCTTTCTGTTCGGAATTTTAATGACTATTGGGTGGTAATCTGGTAACTAGGACAATGTGTATTTTGATGGACTTAGTATCCAATGGTTCAGGTGGATGTTTTGATGAACTAATCAATGGTTGTAGGTCAGTTTTATGAATACATTGTTACTATATAGTACATTACAAAGGTATAAATAATTTCAATTTAAATTCTATGTGTGTGTATGTTTGATCATAAAAGGAATTTAAGAGTGTTATATTTTTGTGAATCATTGAGAAGTTTGGTCAGGTAGTTCCTTTGAGAGTTTTATTTTGACTCAAAGATGTATCTCCATGGAATTTTATTTATGACTTTTATTTGGGGTTGAATGGAAATATTTTTATCGTGTTTCACCATTTTGGTGAATCTTTAAATGGTGGGGAGGTATATGCTGGCTCTCAAGTTCCTTTCGAACATTGTATGGTTCATCACAGTGATGTTGACTTTTTTTTTGAGGTTTTGTTGTTTTTTGGTTGGTAATTCTTCTATTACAAGGGCTGACCACCTCACAAGATGACGGAGGGAGTGGTTTTTCCTAGTATTTTTCTATCTTTTAGATTTCATTCATTCTATGGATAGAAAGTTATCTGATGGGGAGGATTATAACATCCAATCCGTTTATTTTTGGTATATTTTTTGGTTGGTGATGTTTCGTCTTCTTATATTTAGTATATACGAGTTAATATATGATTTTGTTCATGATTGGGGTCTTTAAAGGACTTGACAAAGCTTAAATGGACATTTTGGAAGAATTATACCTAATTAGGTGGTACTATGATGCAATGTTGAACAGACCACCATAGAATGAGTTAGTTGTGTAGTGGAGTTAATAACCATGACTAGTTGTAAAATGGGTTGAGTCCACATCGTGAGGAGAATTTATTTTAGTAATTATATTTTCATGAAAACAAAATATTTTTATGTATATCATGATTTTATAAAAGTAATTAACTATTTTCAAACCCCCACATTTGTAAAATTATAATGTTATTTCAAATTGTATAAAAAAACCTTAAAATTATTTTAAATATTAAACGTATTTTTTTATGAGAAACATTTCATGTAAAATGAACTTATGTTACCCATATGTTTTGGTATAGTCCTGCACTATGAATGTCACTAACAATCCATTCATTATTTACAATTTTTTTGGTCATGTTGTGTAGTTTATTTTTTCTTGTTGAATTATTTCAAAACGATGTATATATAGACACTTAAATATATACTTATACATATATATACACAAAGAAACAAACATATATACACATTTTAGAATTAATTTTCAGGTTTTTAAAAATATCAAAATTATCGTGAAAAATAAAAAAGGGTCAAACTGAAAATGTTATATAAAAAACAGCACTTTGTCTTTGTAAACAAGGTAAAAATATAGGGAGTAAAACCATCCCATAATGATTAATATAACCTTGTTATCCATCAATCCTCTAAGTGGATATATGATTTTGTTTTCTAGGCTTGACATGCATATTTTTTAAAAACCACATCATGTGGTTATTAAGAATAGTTTTTTCAAATTATTTTTTAAAATATATTATATTTTGACTTGAAATATTTTTTTAAAGAAATATTAATTTTCAAATGTTATTATATTTCTAAAAGAATGTGGTTTACAAAGTTCTCTACATTTTAAAATGTTTTGAAAAATATTTATTTTTATGAATATATATTTTTAAAACCATAGAAATATATTTCAGAATCGTATTTATCATATCTATTATATTTCATATAAATAAAAATTAAAAAATTATTAATAAAACTGATTTTTACTAGTTCGTAAAAAACACCTTAATGGGCACACCATTCATTTTTAAAATGTTATCCACGTGATCATTAGAAGCTCCAAAGGCATTTATCCCCATTAAGAAGGTAGTATGTGAAAAGTCAAAAATAAATATTTATATATTTATTAGTTAATTGCAAATATATTACAATGGGTTGTGATTTTCCTTCAAAACGAGTAATGAAAAGTTAATAATTTTTCTAAATGAACTGTATATTTTTCAGTTTTTAGTTAAAAATATATAGTTTTTATACCTGATCTAGAAGAATTGGCCTCATGACTCTATACATGGTGTTAGAGGAAATGTTAAGAAAACCTTGTAGAATAGGGTATTAATTTAAGATGAATTGAGAGAAAAAAATTCTTTTGATGTTATAGGTAATTAAATTTTATGTCACTACTAATTATATAAAATTTTAATGATTCTAGTTTTTGAAATTCAAAAATTGAAAATTTTAATTTTTATTAGGTATAATTGAATAATTTTGAAGAAGAAATTCATTTTAGGAGGGGTATAATATTACATCCCAAAAAATTCTAAGCATTTTTTCAAAATTTTTATAATGATTTATTATAAATAAGTATTTAATTTTCTTTTATAGCAATATATTTCCATTATTTTCATTAAAATATTAATTTGATATTTAAATTAATAATGTATTTTATATTTGAAAAAAATAATATTTACCTTTTTAATTTTAATTAATTTTATATTTTACTTATATAGAAATTAAAAGAGTGTAAAAAATATATTTATTCATATTATAAAAATGTAAAATTTTAATTATAATATTTTTTTGGTACATGTAAATATATAAGAACAGTTAATATATATATATATATTGATGAAATGTCAGTATTTATGTCTGGTGAATCAAAATAACAACCATGTATATATATATATATCTGTATATATATACACATAAGCGTAATTTAAAATAAAATTTAATGTTAATTTTAAATAAAAAATAGTTATAAAATTGTAATTAATATATATATGTGGGAAGAATATCTTTTACTACATATACTTAAATTTGGTATATATATACCACTCATATATACTAGTTTGATTGTATGGACCAAAATAATATGAATATATTTTTCTATTTGGCGCATCAGAAATGTGGTTTTAGAAAATGAAAAAAATTTATTATTAAAGTAGTGGGTGTGGTGTGAGGTTTGGGTGGTGTTTTGGGGAAGGAACCCCCAATAAAATGATTGTGTTTTGTGTGTGGTGGAATGAACCCAAAAAATGAAAGGTGTGTTGTGTGGGGTGGAAGGAATAAAAAATATATATAAATATATAAATGATATACATATTTATATACAATGAAACATATATACATGTTAAATAGGTGAAAATATATTTTAATAATTATCAAAAAATATATGTTATTAATATGATATATATATATGTTGATGAAATATAAATGTGTTATATATATGTGTGTTAGAATAAATATATAAGTTTAAATAAATAAAAATATATAGTTACATACATATATATATACAAACATAGGGATTAGATAAAGTAATAAAAAATTTATTTATATATACGTGAAGTGTGTGATGTGTAAGAGGAAAAAATGTTATATATATATATTGATATACCTATACATATAAATTTATATGGTATAGTTTATCTGTTATACATTCATATGTAAGTTATAAGATTTATTCTAAATATAATATTCATAAATATATGTTATATATATATTTTATATATATTTTATATATGTATATATGTTTATAAATGTTAAAATAATGGTCATTTAGGGTTAAGGAGTAAAAAAATAAAGTCAAAAAATTAATAAGTGAAATATAATATTTTCCCTAATCGGAAAGAAAAGCATATGGAACACGTCAACACTGTTTGGATGTCACTCTGGATAGTGTTTTTAAAATAAAATAATATATGATTTTTTTAAAATATGGAGATTATAAATTGGATCAATTCCCCTACGTTCTTCATACAAGTAAAGTCTTGTAGAATCCTTAAAACAAAACATTCCTTTCTCTGGTTGCAGAGATTGTGTGAATGTGACTTTAGTCTTCAGAGAAGGAGGATTGATATGGTTTAAATTATGAGAATCTTGGAGATGTTTGGTAAATAGTATATGATAAAGTGATAAATTTTTTTCAAAATATAAGATTATTTATTTTTCAAAATTCTATTTTTATGGTAATTTATTATTAATATCAAAATCTTATATTTTATATCATATTTCAAAATCATATTTTGGTAAGGGATAAATACTTTTCAAAATTTATATTTCATGTTTATTATTTTTTCAGAAAACCTTTTCATAAAAGAAAATTTATTATATTTGCCACATTATTTTAGAATATTTATTTTATTTATAAATATAAGTGGGTCATTTCAATAATACTTTTTTGAGAAAAATCATCATTGTATGTATATCATGGTTTTATAAAAACAATTCACTATTTTCAATATCCCATGTTTAAAAAATTAAAATTTTATTTATATTTATTTTCAAAAATATTAAAGGTGTTTTGAAATATCAAATATAAAAAATTATGTTAAAATTTTTCATTAAAATTATCGATGTTGCACATATGTATATGTATGTCCATGAAATATGTACTTGACAAACAATCCTTGCATATTTTAATAATGTATTACTTCCATGTTCTTTAGTTTCTTCTTGTTGAGCGAATGATTTCCTATGGCTGTATATATAACGATAAACGTATATTAAAACGCACACACACACACTCACACATATACATATATATATATATATAAGTATTCATTGTCAAATTTTTAAATGATAAAAAAACTATAGTGAAATATAGAAATGGGTCAAACTCAAAAATATTGTAAAAAACATTTTGCACTTTGCCTTTGTAAACATTTAAGGGATTTATTTTGAAAAACCAACCCCTCAAGATGGGTAGGACCATGATAACCTTCAACGCTCCAAGTGGACACAAGGTTCTTTCTAATATAATAAGTTATTTTTTCTGAAAATCATTGGATACATTAGTTATGAAAAATTATTTCCCAGTATATTTTGAAAAGATATTATATTTTGAGTGAAATAATTTTCCAATGAAATTTATATTTACAAAAGTTATTATATTTTTAAATGAAAGTTGTTTTTAAAGTGATATTTTTTTTTCAAGTTTATTTGAAAAATATTTTTTATGATTATATATTTTGAAAACCCTTGACTTATATTTTGGAAATATATTTTTCAAATCTATTATATTTGATATAACATAAAACATAAACACCATAAGATAAAAAACGATCATTTAAAACAAGATTAAGTATTTTGGAAACTTTTTATTAATTTAATTTTCAATAGAGAGTTGTCACCATTGTGTTCGGATTGTCCTTTATAAGGTCTGCAAAAAAATAATCTATATTCTCCCAAGATTGAATGTACTCTTCTATGTTGATCTCCCCTTCATTGAACCCTCTTATAAATATATAATACTTCTTGTTCATCAATACACAATTGTATCTATCAATATCCACTAGTATCATCCATCCATCCATTCTGTCAACTTTCTCTTGTGAGGAATTAATTATAAAAGGCTCCACTAATCTTTACTTCTTAGAATGAATAATCATCTCCAATGGTTTTCTATTTTTTTAATTCTCCACATCTTCCTTCCACTGTTGGACATTGAGGACATGCTTAGAGGGGTCAGAAATATCAGTGGTGATCTCTATATTAATAGGAAAAATTTATTTAGAGCCTCGTTATTTATGATCAACATCTTTTAATAAGCCACCATCCCTTTATTGATCCTTGGAATCTCCACATTCGTCTATTTGGTTTTCATACAGAATGTTCAAACTCTTTTTCCACTTTTTATCATTAACATTTAGCTAGAATGTCCTCACATTTAATATATTATATTTTATAAACCTAGTATCCATTTTCGTAGGTATATAATATGAGTCCTCAAACCATTTTCTCTTCCTCCCGTTATGAAAAATGCATCTCCTTGAATCTTGGATTTCCTTCTACCCCTTATTAATTTCCGAGTATTAATGACTGTTACATTGCCATCCTTCTAAAATGTGTTTTGAGAAATAAGTATAACATTTCTCACCAAAATATGTGTTGTTTTATCCTTATCCATTAGTGGAGTTCTACGCCCATGATAAAACAATTTAATCTTATTCCGACCTCTCAATTTACAAACCATGAGATCAATTACCTATTTTAAGAGTTGGTATGTTTTGTATATGACATTACTTGTTTATATGATTAACCCAATAATCTTGATCAACTAGTTATAACTACCTTGAAATATCATTTACAATGTAATCTACTATGCCTCCCTCACTAGCCTCCATAATCACCACCTCATGAGTAGTTTGAACGCTATGTTGAATTTCCTTGGCATAATATGAAGGATTTGGTATATTGATGAGAAGATCCATGAAATCAGATGAACAACCTCTCATCACCCTTAAATCAAGAAGGGCATAGACTATAGACTTATGATCAAACTAATCAAGCCTAATTTAGTTAAATATGTCTCAAATATATTGATAATTTGACTGTCTTGACTATTTATGTACAAGATTATTATGTACTTCCCTATTACTATGAAACTATTCAATAGTTAAGATATTGCAAGAATATTACACCACTGCATGAAATTTCATATTTTTTATCAGCCCATGCATGTATCCTCTAAGGAAAGTTAAAACTAGATGACTCAAAAATATATACAATGATATATAGTTGTCCCATGATTCAAAGACCACAAATTGTTTTCAATGAAATTATTATATAGCATCAATCCAAATACACATCACTAGTGGCTTTGAAACCTCTAATGAAACATATATATGTAGAAATATTAGATGAAAATTAGAGTTCATTATACTATTAGAAAAAAATACAACATACAAATTTCAAAGAAAACTGATAATTGAGGGATTTTGGAATGGAATTTGGAGTTTATAAAAGAAAACAAAAATATCTATGGATGGAGCATCATGTTTCCTATAAAAATAATATGAGCATAAAAATATATAGAAAATAAATCCATTGCATTCTAAAATTGATCTAGACCATGTAATAATCACCTCATCCATTTAAGAATACAAAATCATCGTATTTAATTTGTTGAGAAGACCAAGAATTTCATGTTCATATAACCCCCATGTTCCAAAGACATGTCGTCCAAAAGTATTGACCAAAGGATGATGATTCCATAAGTTTGACACCAGGGTCAGATTTAGAATAATTTAATTTTTTGTTAAATTCATCATTGAAAGAAAAAGTTGTGGTGGGAAATTAAATAAATCTGGATCCTTTGGGATTAATGATATAGTCAAAAAGTTTGGTGAGAAATTCTCGGTTGTATAATGGGATAATTGAGTATGAATGAATTTTAGTAGAGGACGAAGTAAAAACACACCCATTAATAGGGGGTGGCTGTAAAGAAATAGAAATTCCATGGAATTTTTTTCTTAAATATATGGGATTTTTAAGAGTTCGTGAAAATTTACGGCGCAAGATTCTGAGACCTGGTGTGCCCGGAATTAATTTATGAAGTTTTGTTTGGGTAAATTCAGTAAACATGTGATAGGGATTCTATAACATTTTAACCAGTGCTCAGAACTGAAATCTCAGGTCACCATTGAACTCACTACACTGATATTTGCTTAAGAAGACTTTCACCTTGACGATAGTTATTCGAGAATGGAATATAGTTATAGAGTTTATAATTAAATCAAATAAAAATAATGTGATATCTTTAATTTTATTTGTGGTTGTCAAAATCTCAGGAGGAGATAAGGGGTGGGGACACCACACCATAACATCCCATGATAGGTTATGGTGGTGGGGCCCACCTGAGTATTAAACACCTATTGTCAATTAGTGGGGTGGGGACCACTTGAGTATGAATCCCTTGAACTCCCCATTTATGGAGCTACCACCCTTTAAACTCATGACCTCCCTTAATTAATTTGTGCCTACACACAAGAATTAATTAAGTGGAGGCTCAGTTAATTAATTCCCTTTTGAATTCATGCCAACCATTGAAATAATAGATAATCTATTATTTCTTTTTGGCATTGGGAACATAATTTTTTTGGTAGAATTAAGGAGATGAGGAACTCTTGGAGAACTTCGTCTTCCAACGAAGAACGCCCCTCTCCACCGTAGAACGATGAACATCATCTTCCTTCTTCAACCAGAACAAAGGAGGGAGCACCGTCCTTGAAGAACACTAATGACACCTGTAATGCCCAGACCCCAGTTACCTAGAGTGGGTGCATTATCATGTAACATTGGCATGATTACAAAAGATGAAGTCTCAAAATACCGATTAGTTTAGTAGCCTTGGAAACACTAGATACATTCATAAATGTTACATTACATCATAATGCGAAAAACTATAGTAACAGTCTCTATAGTCCACACCTATATCCCCTTCAGACTATCCCTGTAGGCCAATCATAAAATAGTTCTTCACATCCTGGGAAAAATAAAACATAGAAAGGGGTGATCTCAGATTCTCAGTAAGGATAACAATATAGCGGAAGCTTTCATAAATAAACATAAACATTTAAGGCAATGTATAACTAAAACAAAAGAATTTTAAACTTGAACTTCAGCATAATATGGAAACAATAAAATTAAACAATGCAATTTACTTATTCACACGGATATTCTACTAGTCGAATAATCACATGCAATATCAATAACCACTTTCATAATGATGTAATGCATAATGCCATACTATCAGAACAACGTAGCCAAGGCCTCGTGCCAAAACAAAAAATAAGATTTTTTTCAAGGCCTCGTGCTAAGATACAAGTTTGTCTCATGAGACCTACCGATGCATCGAGGAGCTGTAGTGGGCTCCACCCATCACTTATTAAGTCCAATGCATTCTTCATATGAACAGGTTTAAACATATCGTAAACAATAACATAATTGTATCACATAAAACATGAATAAAGGAAACATAACATTTCCACATTTCAATCACTAGATATCAATACAACACATTGATATAATACAAACATTACCAAAACCATTTTCAATACCAAAATAAAATAAAAGTAAAACATGGTATTTATTTTTCATTTTTTAAAAAAATTTATGGCTTGTAGAGGAAGCCGAAACTCAAATAATAGTCACGGCAGCGGAGAAGTCATTGTCGCCGAATACATACGACAAAAAATACATTCCCTTTTGTCATTTAGTAAAACACTTCTTATAAAAAATATTTCTTTGGAATAAACGTAAAATTCAAAGGGGTTTAAACACTGTATAAAATAAAGTTGTGTATAAAATAAAATATGCCTCGATTAAAGGAGAGTGAGATGAAGTCCTTACAATGATCATTTTGTAAATAAAATAGATCGCCCATGTTTATTCACTATAAGCTCACATAAATAAATTATATATACATGATAAGATATAAAAATTCATTTCTCACATAATGAAAGAACAACATAAATAAGAACGATAGGTTCAACCCAACGAATGGGAATTGGGTTAAGAAGTTCCCTTTCCTCGTGTCCGATTACACTCGAACATTCTTTAACCTCCTAAATAATAAACTAGAGTTAATTTATAATTGATTAAGAACCTTTTTCATGTTTATTATTCATTTTATATCACTTATTACCATGTTATGAACATTGTGTAATTATTTATATTAATAACTGTCGATTTGTCGATCTTTGGTACTTTAGTCAAAAATAAACTTCTTATAATTAAAAGTTGTTCATGTAGTAATATATCCATTATATCCAGAATTATATTCATGATCTAGATATCATATATATAATATATATCCAGTATATACATTCATTCATAATTTTATGTAACATTTAGAGGTAAGAAATGAAATGCACGGTTCAAAGAGATGGTAAGCCGTACGTACGCATGAACGCTACTTTCATTTCTATTTAGTTTTTAATGGAATGAAATAAAAATGATATAAAGGTGTATTATAATTCCAGTATAATATCATATATAATATCTTTTACTCCATCCTTTATACATCCCACATATGGCGTTAACGATTCAAATCACTTTGAGGGTGCGGTAGTCCGCACTTCCTAAAATGAAATTATCGCGTTTACCCATAATGGAAATCATAAAGATATGCCATAAATGAGAAATTATGAAGCATAAGGAAAACATAAACATAATATATATCATATATAAATATATTTACATCTTAATGTCCACCATGAGAGGTGTTAAATGAAGATTGAACAATCATCATTTCGTGCGGCAGTATTTTGGCACCCATAGAAACAATATGTTCATTAACAATTAGATGAAGGTGTGTGTAAGTGTAAATCAAATACTTCTCATAAAAACATCCTATTATGTTTAAGATACTGTTTTTGTTACAAAATAAAGTAATAAAAACATTTTAGGGGGTTGGAGAAGCAAAATAAAACAAAAGAACACAAGAGAAGACATTACCTTAAAATCGGGTAACTCTTTTTGATTTGAGACAAATGTTTCCTTGGAAAGCCTTCTGCCCAAAGTGAGGATTCTAGGAGTAATAGAGGGAAGTTGGGAGAGTATTTGGGTAGAGTTTGGCCGATCCAAATGGATTGAATGTGTGAATAAGGTGGTAGAGGTTGGGGCCTTTTATAAGAGGAGAGGAGGGGCACTCTTGGAAGGTGATGAAATGTTACATTATTATGAAGTGATTTTCGGATTTCAAAAGTCCCAAAATGTTATATTTCGAAGATATGGTGATAAGGGTTAGAAATATACCCATACAATAGGGTTTAGACAAGTTTATGTCTTATATTTTACATTATCTGTTCATTTTATTTAAATTGTTAATTAATGAGGTAATCGCTGCATCATCATAGTGTCATAAAAAAATTAATTTATGCAATGTCTAAAAATTATAAAAAAATTAACATGAGGTAGGAAATCTTTTTATATATCCAATTAATATTTATAGTCAAAAAGTTAACTTATATAACCCAATTTAATAATTGTTTTAGTAAAATAACACATGTTTGTGACAATTTTATTTTTACTTTTAAAAGAAAGTTATTAATGCCATTTTCTTACCCAAGTGGCTCCATGGGGTCCCCAAGTTGACCCATGGATTTTATTGGTCGTCCATAACTCATAAAATAAGTGTAGGAAAAGTGTAAAGGTATTTTCATATTTTTAGAATATCATTTTTACCTTAAATTTCACTAATTACCTTTAATCGCGATTAATAAAACTTAAAAGTTACTATTCACAAAAAAATTATTTTAATCCCATTGAAACAAATTTTTCTCACTAATGACAACCATCTATGTCTCATTTTTGAAAATCAAATAACAGAATTGTTAATGTTTCATTTACACAAAAAATTAGTTTTTGAACTATTACTTAGTGGTTACAGTATTCATCAAAAATTAAAGTTTTTCAGAAAAATACCAAAAATTCACCCTAAGCTATATTTGATATACCTTATTCAAAAATGTTGTATATTTTACAAAATTCAAAACATATAAGTGTATTAATTAATTTAATAATTAATTCCCGCTGTCACAACAAATAGCGTGTTTTTAAGAAGCTATATCTATCAAAAGATTGACAATTGTTTATATCCAATTTCAAAGTGAAATTAATTATAATGACCACCATTGGATAAAATGGAAAAAATATATTCTAATTATATTTTAAAACCACTCAATAGTATAACCTATCACTATAAATTATTTTGATTAAAAAATTCGTTTTTAAGTATATTCTCTATTCATAGAAAATTGGAAGTTCTCAGAAAAATACAAAAAATTCAACTTAAGATAATTTCGATATTCAGAATACAAAAAATTAAGTAAATTTTGAAATATAAAATTTATATAATTGCAAAAAGTGGGCATTACTATTCATAACTGCTACTTTTATTGGTCGCGATGTGTTAGAACTTGAGGTTGCGTACAACACACACTGCTCAATAATTCAAAGAGAAGAGTACCATGGAAGCTTGGGGTGTTACATTCTCCCCTCCTTCAATAAATTGCATCCTCTCAATTTGATATTTTTCTTTCAATATAAAAGGTTGAAAATAGAAAATACCTTTGAAGAAAACCCACATCAGAAATAATGTGAATAAAAATATAACTTTAAAAGAAAGAAAGAGAAGTACAATGGTCACCCGAGATAGCCCATACTAGGATTCTATGAAAATACGGATATGGAGAAAAAACAAACCATCATGGTCTGATGGAGAGTTGTAGAAAACAGGATTAGGAGAAATTTATCCACAAGAAAATCACAAACTTGTGATTGGTTAAACGGTCATTGAATCCCCAATTGGAAAAGTTAACCGAAAATGTTTTTGTTTTAAGTTACCTTTTATAAAGTTGAGGAATTTATTCAGGATATTTACTAAGAACGTAAGGGAATATACATACTTGTCATGTAGACATTCATTCTTTAATAAATATTTTCCACAAACCCATCTTTCACTCAAAAAGATAATAGAACTAAAAAATATAATATTTATCATAATCGTACAAGGTTCCAAATATTAAAACATACCATTTAGATTAGGAAAACTATTTTTTAATAACCAGGGACATCATGTAGGCTAGTGGTAGGTAATAAAGGCATGTCTGACTATGTTTGTGGGTTCGATTCCAGAAGATTTGTCCTACGCGACAGTTTGTCCCCCGACCTGCAGGTTGTCCTTTTCCTAAAACTATAGTATTATAATATTAAAAAATAATCTTCAGAAATGTTTTAATCTTAAACAATACTATCCAATGTTCAACTTAATCCATTCCAACCTTTATAGTTATCCAAAATACCTCTATCCAGACTTTCTCTAAATGGTCTCTAAATTCCAAAATCAAATGTATCATCAGATTACACAAACAAAGTAAAGTTTCTCTTATTGTAACATACAAAAATATGATTACCTTCATCATATTAAAACATTAATGAAAACAACAAGTACTTCAGTACAATCCTTATATATATCACATTATTCTTATAACCAGAATATAATCCTTGAGTCCAAAAGCACCAATACATTAATTATTCCACTTCAACTATAGTAACAACATAAGATTTTCCCTGATCCTTTGGCCTTTTCTGAGGTAAGATTCCCTAAATCTTAGGACATTCATTTGCATAATTCCTCATTTCCCTACAATTATAGCATTCAACAGTGATAACCTCTTTCTTTCCCTTGCAATCAAGAGCCTGGTGACCTTTTTCTCCACATTTATAACAAACTCCAATTCCTTTTAGGCAAGTACCGAGGTGATTCTTCCCACAATTATCGCATAAAAGAAAATCTTTATTTCCCTTTTTTCCTTTATCTGTCTCATGTTCCACCATTCTCTTCTTCTATTGCTTTACATTATTGTCATAAGATTTAGAGAATTCCTTTTCTGTCTTGATAGCACATGAGACAATATCTTCATACGACAAGAAGGTTTGTGAGACTAATACTCGATGGAGAAATGGTTTTAACCCATCAAAGAAATGATCAATATTACTTCTTGGGTTATGTATATAATCTGCATCATGCCTTGTTAACCTTCTAAAGCTGGCCTCATACTTCACGGCATCCCCATCCTACTTTTGTCTCAGACTCAGAAATTGCCTTTCCATATCTGCTCGATGGTCATGAGGGAAGTATTTTTCTAAGAAAATCTCTTTGAACTCCCTCCATTCTATATTCAATACTTCATCATCTTCCGTTGTATTTTGAATCAACGACCACCATTGATCAACATCTCCAGTGAGGCGGTAAACTTCCATGATAACCTTTTCCCTTTCACTACTCCCCAAGGCATGGAATATTTTCTCTAAGGAATTTATCCATTTCTCTGCTACTAATGGAGTAGTACTCCCACTGAATGTTGGTGGTTGTTGCCTCATGAAGCGGTCTATCATTGATCCTCCACATTGCAGATCAGGGTGCTCCATATGAGTAAGGTTATTATTCATAACCTGAGTGAGTTGTCCCAGTATGGTGATAAGTTGATCAGCACCAGTTGTATCTCCATCTCCACTATAATTATCTTGGGCAGGAGGGCAATCCCTACATGGAGTGCGTGCATTGATACGGTTTCCATTCCTCCAACTAGGCGCCATTTATAAACAATGTCATAAACTAGATTTGTTTATGAATCAAAATACATAATTCCATACTTGTAAAACCCTTAACATAAATTGAACTATAGTCATAAAAATTGTTTTTTTGAGGAAGTATATACTCATAAACCCTTCATAATGGTTTGTAAAGAAAATGATAATTATCCTAAGCATATCCCTCGAGAGTGTCGTATCCCAGAGTGCATCAAGGCCCATTGTCGTGCACCAGTTCCCGTTCGAGTCTAGATTAAAGTGGTGTTTTCGGGTTTTACCCCTAGGTATATCTGTGCCAAAGCTGTCTCTACCTGGTCGTATCCAGACAGAGATGTATTGCTATGAAAACTCACAAAATTTCTACAATACCAAAATTCTAGGAAGTTCTTATATACTAATCCTCAAAATCTATCTTTGGGTTATGTGATCTAATCAGAGTTTATCTAAATCTAGCTTCCAAGGTTAGTACTAAACTACCTCTGATACCAACTGTAACACCCTGACACCAGTTACCCAGAGTTGGTGCATTATCGCGTAACATTGGTATGATCACAAAAGATCATGTCTCGAAAGACCGATTAGTTTATTATCTTTGGAAACACTAGATACATTCATAAATGTTACATTTCATCATAAAGTGAAAAACTAAAATAACATAGTTTCCATAGTCCACACCCATATCCCCTTCAGACTATCTCTTTAGGTCAGTCATAAAATTTTTCTTCACATCCTGGGAAAAATAAAACATAGAAATGGGTGAGCTCAGATGATCAGTAAGGATAACAATATAGTGGACGCTTTCATAAATAAACATAATCATTTAAGGAAATGTATAACTAAAACAAATTCATTTTAAACTCGAACGTCAGAATAATATGGAAACAATAAAATGAAATAATTCCATTACTTATTCACATGGATATTCTACTAGTTGAATAATCACATTCAATATCAATAACCACTTTCATAATGATGGAATGCATAATTCCAGACTATCATACCCACGTAGCCATGGCCTCGTGCCAAAACTACAAATAAGATTTGGTCAAGGCCTCATGCCAAGACACTAGTTTGTATCATGAGACCTACCGATTCATCGAGGAGCTATAGCGGGCACAACCCTTCACTTATTATGTCCAATTCATTCCTCATATGAACAAGTTTAAACATATCATAAACCATAACATAATCGCATCACATAAAACATGCATAAAGGAAACATAACATTTCCACATTTTAGTAACAAGATATAAATACAACACATTGATATAATACAAACATTATCAAAACCATTTTCAATACCAAAATAAAAGAAAAGTAAAACACGGTATTTATTTTTCATTTTTTTTAAAAAGTTATGGCTTGTAGAGGAAGTCGAAACTCAAATAATGGTCACAGCGGTGGAGAAGTCATTGTCTCCAAATACGAATGACAAAAAAAACATTCCCTTTTGTCGTTTAGGAAAATGATTTGTATAAAAAAGATTCCTTTTGAATAAATGTAAAATTCAAAGGGGTTTATACACCATATAAAAGAAAGTTGTTTATAAAATAAAATATGCCTCAATGAAATGAGATTGAGACGATGTCCTTACAAAGATCATTTTGTATATAAAATAGTTCGCACATGTGTATTCACTATAAGCTCACATAAAGAAAGTATAAATATATGATAAGTTATAAAAATTAATTTCTCACATTATCAAAGAACAACATAAATAAGAACGATAGGTTTTACCCAAAGAATGGGAATTGGGTTAAGAAGTTCCCTTACCTCATGTCTGACTTGACTCGACCGTTCTTTAACCTCCTGAATAATAAACTAGAGTTAATTTATAACTTCTTAAGAACCTTTTTCAAGTTTATTATTACTTTTATGTCACTTATTACCATGTTATGAACATTATGTAATTATTTATGTTAATAACGGTCGTTTTGTCGATCTTTGGTACTTGAGTCAAAAATAAACTTCTTATAATTACAAGATGTTCATGTGGTAAAATATCCATTATATCCATAATTATATTCATGATTTTGATATCATATATATCATATATATCTAGTATATACATTCATTCATAATATTATGTAAGATTTATAGGTAAGAAATGAAATGCACCGTTCATGGAGACGGTAAGCCATATGTATGCATGAACACTACTTTCATTTCTATTTCATATTTAATGGAATTAAATCATAATTATATAATTGTGTATTTTAATTCCATTATAATATCATATATAATATCATTTACTCCATCCTTTATACGTCCCACATATGGCATTAACGATTCAAATCACTTTGAGGGGGCGGTAGTCTGCACTTCCTAAAATGAAATTATCACGTTTACCCATAATGGAAATCATAAATTTATGCCATAAATGAGAAATAAAGAAGAATAAGGAAAACATTAACATAATATATATCATATATAAATATAGTGACATATTAATGGCCACCATGAGAGGTGTTAAAAGAAGATTGAACAATCATCGTTTCGTGAGGCAATATTTCACCACCCACACAAACTATATGTTCATTAACCATTATATGAAGGTGTGTGTAAGTGTAAATCAAATAATTATCATAAAAACATACTAGTATATTTAATATACTGGTTTTGTTACAAAATAAGGTAATAAAAATATTTTAGGGGGTTGGAGAAGCAAAATAAAACAGAAGAACACAAGAGAAGTCATTACCTTAAAATTGGGTAACTCTTTTTGAGTTGAGCCAATGTCTTCCTTGGGAGGACTTATGCACAATGTGAGGTTTCTTGGAGTAATAGAGGGAAGTTGGGAGAGTACTTGGGTAGAGGTTGGCTGAGAAAAATGGCTTGAAGGTGTGAATAAGGTGGTAGAGGTGGGGACTTTTATAAGAGGAGAGGAGGGGTACTCTTGGAAGGTCATGAAATGTTACATTATTATGAAGTGATTTTCGGATTTCAAAGGTCCCAAAATGATATATTTCAAGGCTAAGGTGATAAGAGTTCTAAATATACCCATAGAACAGTTTTTAGACAAGTGTGAGGTTTAGATTTTACATTATCGTTTCATTTTATTTAAATCGTTAATTAATGAGGTAATCGCTGCATCATCATTGTATCGTAGAAAATTTAATTTATTTAATGTCTAAAAATAATAAAAAAATTACAATGATGTAGGAAATATTTTTATATTTCCAATTAATATTTATAGTCCAAATTTTAACATGTATAACCCCATTTAATAATTGCTTTAGTAAAACAACACATGTTTGTGACAATTTTATTTTTACTTTAAATAAAAAGTTATTAATGTCATTTTCTTACCCAAGTGGCTCCATGGGGTCCCCAAGTTGACCAATGGATTTTATTGGTCGGCCATGACTCATAAAATAAATGTAGGACAAGTGTAAAGGTATTTTTAAATTTATATAATATCATTTTTACCTTAAATTTCAGTAATTACCTTTAATCGCGATTAATAATACTTAAACGTTACTATTCACCACAAAATTATTTTAATCCCATTTAACCAACTTTTTCTTCCTAATGACAACCGTGTATGTAGGATTTTTGAAAATATAATCACAGAAGTGTTAATGTTTCATTTACATGAAAAACTAGTTTTTAAACTACCCCTTAGTGGTTTCACTATTCATCAAAAATTGAAGTTTTTCAGAAAAATACCAAAAATTTACCCAAAGTTATATTTGATATTCCTAATTCAAAAATGATTTCTATTTTACAAAATTAAAAGCATATAAGTTGAACTAATTAATATAATAATTAATTCTCATTGTCACAACAAATAGCGTGTTTTTAAGAAGCAATATATATCAAAAGATTGACAATTGTTTATGTCCAAAATCAATGTGAAATTAATTCTAATGACTACCATTGGATAAAATGGTAAAAATATATTCTAATTATACTTTAAAACCACTCAATAGTATAATTTATCACTATAAATTATTTTGATTAAAAAAGTTGTATTTATGTATTTTCTCTATTCATAGAAAATCGGAAGTTCTCAGAAAATAATAAAAAATTCATCTTAGGATAATTTCGATATTCCGAATACAAAAAATGAAGTCCATTTTGAAATATCAAATTTATATAATTTTAGAAAGTGGGTATTACTTATCATAATGGCTACTTTGATTGGTTGCGGTGTGTTAGAACTTGAGGTTGCGTACAACACACGCTGCTCTATTATTCAAAGAGAAGCGTACCATGGAAGCTTGGGGTGTTATAGCGTCACACTCATCATCTTCATTTCCGTCGTCAACGAATCGACATCTGCCCTTTTCCCGCGACTTCATCAACGATCATAGACAAACGAGGTAGGGGATTTGAGTTGATTTTGTTCCCATTCTAGTTTTTCAAATTATGGAATGTGAATTGCCAGTTGATATCACCATAACGAGTAGGGCATGGAATGCATGAACACGCCCCCCCCATTGTTGTTCTCGTTTTTTGACGACGGAGGCCGAGCAACAGTGACTGGAATTGGGCCGACCTCAAAGGAAACCGACCATGAAGAAATCTGGCCTCGAAGGAACCAGTGGCGCAAGGCCTCCGGGTCACCGAAAGGGCACAGAGCCATCGCACTGCGTGGAGGAGCAGGTGTCCGTGGCAAGGGCGGGACGCGATGGAGGAGAAGGGGCGGCTGGCATCGGGGCCAGCCGCTGGTTGTTTGAAACCGGCTGGTCGCTCGTCCAAACAAACAGGATGGGACCCTCTTGGGTCATGTGGCTTCCGAACCGGGGCTTAGCCCAGGTTCCATTGGACATGCATGGGGCACATCACCCCTCCCCACACACATCGCCAGCCAGGCCATGCGGGACGTCAGCCTATCGGGCCACACGGGCTTCCATCAAACCCGGGCCATGCGGGACGCCAGCCAGCCGGGCCATGTGGGCCACCGGCAGTCCAGGCCATGCCTACCACCAGCAAGGCCACATAGGCTGCTAGCCAGCCGGGCCCCGCGGGCCGCTCGCCTGCTGGGCCACACCTGCTGCCCTTGGGCCGGGCCTCCATCGGGTCGGGACGCACCCTCGGGCTGGGCTGCCCCCTCGGATCGCGTTTGACCCATGTACCGGGTTGGACCCTGGTCCAGACACGGGTCGGGCAGGATCAGTCCGACTAGGTCGGACCGGACCCAGACCCGCTTTGGCCTGTTTTCACTTTTTCGCCCATATCTTTGGCTACGGGTGACTGATCGATGAACCGTCTATATTTACATAAATCATAGAGTGAGATAATTCTATTGGCATAAACCAATTTAATTTTGGACAAATTTGGGATATGGTTGGGTTGGATTGAACCTAAACATCAAATGAGATCTTTTAACGGAAATGCTAATAACTCACAGACCAGGTGTTTGATTGACGCGTCGTATGTTGCGTTGAGACAAATATGATGAGGTAGAACTTTGAGATACTTATACATTGGAATGTGTGATAGTTGGAGTATCGACCAGTAGCTCATGGAGCGGATCCTCCCATAGACAAGTGAGCGGAGTACAAAGACCTAGTAGCTGGTTGAGACCTAACAACTGCAGACCTTTCGACTCAGGGGGTTTCGACTAGCCCAGTAGGAAGTTCCTCTATGTGACACTATAGACCCATAGTGGGGAGTGCCTCTGTGTGACGCGGCAGATCTGTGATACTTGACAAGAGGAGTACCTTAGCATGCTACGAGGGGGAGCGCCTCTGTGTGATGAGGAAGACACGTAGTGGGGAGCGCCTCTATGTGACGTAACAGACCCACGATACTTGACAGGAGGAGTACCACAGTAGTCCAAGATAGTGGGAAGTACCTCTGTGTGACGCAGAAGGCCCAATGTACTTTATAGAAGAAGAGTACACCAGCCTTCGAGGATTCGAAAATTTGACTAGGAGTGTTACATGTTACCACTCCTAGAATAAAATCATGGTTTTGAGCTGAGTCAATGACTTTTGTGTTTTCCTCACGAATGAGATGGGTTACTATATAACTTAGGTATATTTATGGTCATATTCCTAATTGATGGTTATTCATTGATTTCATACTTTTGGTTTATCCGTGTTGGATTTAGTGAGACCCTGAGGGTGTTGGGTTCCCTAATGTGTATCGTTATACTGACCCATGAATGAGCTATGCTCGCACCTAGTTGTATTGGTTGTAGACTACAGAAAATGCTAATTGAGGCAGAGGGTAGCAAGACTGGATGGTACCCGGAGGTGGACCACTCAGTGAGATGGTACAAGGAGTGGACGAATGGAAGTTGAGTGCTGAGGAGGCCATCTATACCTACCTTTCAGGTAGGAACCCTGGAGGATGACCCATTGGCTGCTTTACGTTTCTTCTTTCAGTTGTACTTATACTTGTACTATTCTTTGAACTTTACTGTTGGGATTGTATTTCCAGCCCCCTTTACATTAAAAATTCTCTTTTTTATTCCATTTTAATTAGTGTTTTCATCTAGTTTCGTACTCTATTTTGTGTGTTCAGTTTATAAAGGCATTGCCTTCCCAGTTTAGGGATTTACGCCTTTGGTGCTAGTAGCCATCCCATGTCCTATGGATGGAGGGATTTGGGTAGTCACAATACGGGCTCCGGGGGACGGGTGATGAAAAATTGGTATCAGAGCATTCGGTTCTACCATAGAACATAGGATGTTGATCGTTAATTTCTGTGAAGCAATAGTGTTAAAGGTACTAAGTGTGGTTTTCAGTTCAGCGAGTCCAATGTTGGTGCGAGCGGCCGATGTATCCATACACCAGGACCCTGACTACTGACTTCCAAATTAGTGCATGAAAACACTATTTTAATGCATTTCTTTAAAAGTTCTCCTATGTGGGCCCAACCAGGTTAGCTCATCAGGTATAAATCTTTTGACCGTGTCGCATCGGTTTCTTTCAGGATGCCTCCCCACAGAGCCCCGAGAGTCGTACACTCTGACATCCCACCAAGCGACTTGGCCTCAGTGCAGGGCCCTTTTATAGTTGAGGAACCAATGGAGGCACCAGTTGTTCCACATCCAATTGGGCCACCGATGCCACCAGCCCCAGCAGGAGATGATGCATGCTGCTTGAGCACGTTGTATGAGTTCTAGCACTAGAGGCCATCCAGGTTTCTGTGAGAGACAGACGCACGTGAATCTGAGGTTTGGATGGAGGTTGTGGTGAGAGTATTCAAGATAGTATGGACATTAGAAGACCTCATGATGATCCTTAATGCCAGTATCCTGCAGGAAGAAGTAGGCAGATGGTGGAGCCTGATGCTCCAGGTGTACAACATGGTGACACTACTATGGGAAGACTTCGAGAACCTATTCTAGGTAGAGTTTATACGAGCCACCCTTTGTGTGGTGCAGATACAAGAGCTACTTGATCTGCAGCAGGGCAGCATGTCAGTAGCCCAGTACTCAGTTAGGTTCACGTACCTCTCGTGCAACACCATAGATATGGTGTAGAACCCATTCTTCAGAGCCAAGACCTTCAAGAAGGGTCTCAGGCGAGATATCAGGGCATCGATGATCTCCGTCAATATTCCAACATGGGTGGGGGTGTTAGAAAGAGCCCTACTAGTGGAGAGTTTTCCTGTTGAGTAGTCACCATCAGTGAGACCCACTACTAGTCGACATGCAGTGGAGTCTTCTGCAGCTGGCAGTAGAAATATGACGCAAAGGTCCAAGAGGACCAGACCCACAGGTGGGAGACCGCAAGACTCAGGATCAGTTTTTTTGGGAACTCAAGGTAGTGAAATACAAACCAAGAGAAGACAGTTCTACTCATGTGGTGGTCATGGTCACATGTCTCATGACTATCCAGCCCGATGTGCTGATGATCAGCAGACAGTTGAGGGACCTCCCAGGTAGAGGCGGAGATTCGATCGAGGCGGTCCGCAGGGCACATGCATACGTGGCAGAGGATTCGGTCGAGTAACAGGAAAAGGATGGCAATTCGAGGTGCTACCGCCACAACCACCAGGAGGACCACCCTGGCCGCTGGGTGCTGGAGGACCTGGGAGTTCTCAGCTTTTGTTAGCTGAGGCATATGACCATGGTGCTCTATAGATGATTTGAGGTACTATCTATGTCTACTCCACCTTAGCTACAATACTTATAGACATAGTTTCTAGTCATTCTTTCATAGCCACTTCCCTCGTTCGGAGCTCAAATATTCCAATGGAGCAGTTGGATCGATCCTTATGGCTATAGAATCCTACAGGAGAAGACTCGATGATTACGCGCTCGTGTCTGTAGTGTGAGATTACTCTAGGAGGCAAGATCTTCGGTTGGTATCTTCTTGTAGTGTCGTCGCGGCCTTACGACGTCATCTTGGTTATGGACTAGTTATCTGCCATCCATGCTCGGATTGACTGTATTATGCAAAAAGTGTGGTGTGTCCACATGAATGGGACCAGGTTCACCGTCACCGGTGAGAAGGGAACCTTTTCAGCACATGACGGACATACTCGGAGGAGGGTGCAGCCGATCACTCACCAGTTGTCTTGCCTTACCCTCGAAGCAGTTGATGTATAGTGTCTGACGTATCCTTTTGGGGTGGACCAGTATGCGAATTTTTTCCTTGACGATGTTCCAAGACTATCTCCTCATAGAGAGGTGGACTTCTACATTTACCTATACCCAGAAATGACACCGATATCTACTCCAGCATATCGGATGTCTCCCGCTGGGCTTTGTGAGCTGCGGGTATAGCTGGAGGACCTACAAGGGAAGCGATTCATCTGGCCCAGAGTTTCCCCTAGGAATCCCCGATTCTATTTTCCAAGATGGTGGATGAGATCTTTAGGCTTTGTGCAGAATACTACCGCCTGAACAAGGTGACTGTGAAGAACAAGTACGGACTCTCGAGGATTGATGACCTCTTTGATCAACTCAAGGGAGAACGGTGGTTCTTGAAGATAGACCTCAGATCAGGCTATCATCAACTCAGATTTCGTGATGAGGATGTGTAGAATACGACCTTCAGGTGTCGGTACAACCCCTAAGAGTTATTGGTTATTCTATTCGGCATAACCAACGCTCCAGTACTATTCATGTGTCTCATGAATTGGATATTCCAGCCATACCTCAATCGCTTTATTGTATTCTTCATCGACAACATTCTGATCTACTCGACTACTGTGGAGGAGCATCCCTACCATTTTCAGGTAGTACTGGACACACTCTAAGAGCACCATATTTACGGTAAGCTCTCTAAGTGCCAATTTTGGATTCAAGAGGTTCACTTCTTGGGACATGTCATCTTGGAGGCTGGAGTTGCAGTATATCCAACAAGGATTGAGGCAGTACTTACTTTGGAGCCGCCCAAGAGTGTGATGGAGGTACTGAGTTCCCTAGGCTTGGGTAGATACTACTGGAGATTCATTACAGACATCTCGAGAGTTGCAACACCTCTATCATCCTTGATGAAGAATGGGCAACCCTTTGTGTGGTCGGAGAGAATCCAGCAAAGCTTTCAGGAGCTGAGGCAGAGGCTGACAAGTGCCCCCATATTGAGTCTTCTAGAGGAAGTCGTATGATACATTGTCTACTACGACACATCAGGGACCGGACTCAGGTGTGTTTTAATGTAAGAGCGAGCGGTGATTGCGTATGGTTCTCGGCAGCTGAGACAACACGAGTAGAACTATTCTACCCATGACATAGAGTTATCAGTAGTGGTCTTCTCCTTTAATACGTGGCATCACTATCTTATGGGCGAACTTTTTATCGTGTACTATTATCACAAGAGTATTAGGTATATCTTCTCCCAGAAGGACCTAAACCTGAGACATTGGCAATGTATTGAGTTCCTCCAGGACTATGAATTCAAGATTGTCTATACTCATAGGAAGGGGAACGTTGTTGCAGATGAACTTCATAGAAGATCTGGTGTACAACTTCTAGGAGAGGCAACAGAGCTGTTGGATACTTTACAGATATACTTTGTTGATAGGGATGGATAAGCCTTTCTACAATCTCTTACAGTCACTCCTCCACTTCATTAGTGAGTTAGGGAGGGGTAGCATGGGGACGCTGACTGCGAGACGCGACGTGCTCAGATATCCACAAGGCGGGCACCTGATATATTTTTAGAAGGTGGGGAGCATGTAATCCTATTCAGAGGACGTACATTGGTACCAGTTGCACTTCATGAGGATGTGTTGATGGAGTTCTACACTTCCCCTTTAGCTGTACATATAGGAGTAGCAATGATGTACCAGGACCTCCGACGACAGCACTGGTGGCCAGGTATGATGAAGGCGGTTGTAGAGTTTGTCTCCTGGTGCCTCACTTGTTAGCAAGTTTAGGTGGAGCACCAGGTACCAGTAGGCTTGGTTCATCCCTTAGTGATACTAAAGTGGAAGTGGGATTGGATATCTATGGACTTCGTGATGGGTCTTCCACGTACATCCAAGAGTCAGGACTCGATCTGGGTGATTGTCGACTAACCCACCAAGTCGGCCAACTTCCTACCGATCAGAGAGCAGGGCTCAATAGAGAGTTTGTAACACCTCTATGTACATGAGATTGTGCGTTTACATGGAGTACGTTCATCTATTGTCTCCGATTGTGATGCATGGTTTACTTCCAGGCTATGGAAGTGGTTGTAGGAGGATTTCGAGACGTAGCTTCGTTTGAGCACTGCCTTCAATCCTCAGACGGATGGTTAGATCGAGCTGACCATTCAGACCCTCAAGGACATGATATGTGCTTGTTTCCTCGACTATGGTAACATATGGGAGGATCACTTATCGTTGGTAGAGTTTTCCTACAACAACCGCTATCACTCCACCATTGGTATGGCACCATTTGAGGCCATGTATGGTCAACCTTGCAGATTACCACTAAGCTGGATAGACCCAGGGGTGTCAGCACAAGTGGGAAAAGAGATGGTACGGGCCTCCACGGAGAAGGTGCAGATCATACATGAGTGGATGAAGACTACACAGAGCAGACAGAAGTCATATGCTGGTTGGAGACAGAGGCCTCTGGAGTTTGAGGATGGTGACCAGATCTTCCTATGGGTCTCACCTTGATGAGGTCTATGAAGATTTTTCCAAGGTGGAATGTTATCTCCGTGATTAATTGGGCCTTTCTAGGTCCTTAGCAGAGTACGCGTGGTGGATTACTTCTTAGCTCTTCCTCCTCAATTGCACCGGGTGCACAACATCTTCCACATATCTCAGCTGAGGAGATACGTGCATGACCCTTCCCACATCCTCGACCATGGGGAGATGGACATCGATGACGGGGAGACTTTCATGGAGGTTCCCGTAGAGATTGAGGATCGACAGGAGTGGGACTTTCGTGTATGGTTTATACCTCTGGTGCGTGTTCACAGGCAGCATGGGAACCTCTAGGAGATCACAAGGGAGAGAGAGGCTCAGATGCATGCTCAGTACCCCCATTTGTTCTCATAGTTCAAGTTGTAGCTTACTTGGATGAAAATCCCTGAGGTGGGGAGAATGTAAAGACCCAGAAATTCCATCGAAATTTTTTATTTAAATATAGGGGACTTTTATGAGTCTGCAAAAATTTACGGTGCTTGATTATGAGGCCCAGTGTGCTCAGAATCAATTTTTGAAGTTTTCTTCGGTTACGTTCAGTAAACATGAAAGCGAGATTTTTTATCTTTTGAACCGGTGTTCGGAATTGAAATATGAGGGCACCGTTGAACTTGTAGCACCCGTATTCTCTTAAGAAGACTTTCACCATGATGGAAGTTGTTTGATAATGGAAGATAGTTTTTCGGTTTTTAATTAAATAAAATAAAAATAATCTGCTATCTTTCTTTTTATTTGTGGTGGTTAAAACATCGAAGAGAAGGTTTGGGGTGGGTTCCACCACACCATAACCTCCCATGAGAGGTTATGGTGGTGGGGACCACCTGAGGATTTAACACGTCTTATCAATTAGTGAGGTGGGGACCACCCGAGGATGAAACCCTTGAACACCCTTTTATGGAGCTACCACCCTTTAAACTATTGAACTCCCTTAATTAATTTCTACCTACACACAAGAATTAATTAAGTGGAGCCTCCCTTAATTAATTAAATTTTGAATTCATTCCCACCATTAGAATAATAGAAAATCTATTATTTATTTTGGGGGTTGGCATCATACTTTTTGTTGGGGGAATTAAGGATAGGAGGAGCTCTTGGAGAACTTCATCTTTCAATGAAGAACACCTCTGTCCACCATAGAACGACAATCACCTTTTTCCTTATTCAACCAGAAGAAAGGAGGGAGCTCCGTCCTTGAAGAACGTTGATGACGCCATACTCGGCATCTTCATTTCTAACGTCAACGAATCGACATTTTCCCTTTTCTTGTGACTTATTCAACGATCATCGACAAATGAGGTAGGGGATTTGAGTTAATTTTTTCCCATTCTACGTCGTTCAAATTATGGAATGTGAATTATCGATTAATATAACCATAATGAGGAGGGCTCGGACCACACAAACACGGCCCGAACCTCCGCCTTTTTGTTCTCGTTTGTTGATGATGGAGGTGGAGCAACAGCGACCGGCGTCGGGTCGACCGCAAAGGAAAACAACTGTGAAAAAATCCTTCCATTATGGAACCGGCAGTGTAAGGCCGCCGAGTCTCCAGAAGGGTGCGACACCGTCATGTCGTGTGGAGGAGTAGAGGGCAGCTGCCAGGTTGGGCCGCATCGGAGGTGGTGCAGTGGAGGAGAAGGGGCGGCCGACCTTGGGCTGGCCGCCGGTGGTGTGGAACTGGTTGGCCGCTCAACCTGCCAGACAAGGCAGGACCCTCCTGGGTCCTACGACCTCCGAACCGACTCATAGAGCCAACTCTGTTCGACATGCAGGGGGATGAGGCACCCCCCCCCCCCACATGTGGCCTTCCGGGCCACGCTGGCCCCCAGCAAGCGGGGCCACGTGAGCTGCCAGCCAATCGGGCCACTCGAGCTGCCAACCAGTCCACATGGGCCACCCTCGAGTATGGCCGCGCCCTCGAGACTGGCCGCCCCCTTGGGCCAACCTGAGCCTTCGGGGCGGGCCGCCCCCTTGGACCGAGTCTGACTCCGGTACGGACCCGCTTTGGCCGGTTTTCACCCTCTCTCCCATATCATGGGCTACAGATGACCGATCAACGAACCGTATTCAGGGACGGAAATCTTAGAGCGAGATGGTTCTTTTGGCATACCCCACATAAGGTTTGGACATATTTGGGATACGTTCGGGTTGGTTTGAACATAAAAATCAACTGGGGCCCCAGAACAGAAATGCCAATAACACATAGACCGGGCGCCCGATTGACGCTCCGTCTGTTGCATTGATACCCCAATGACGAGACAGACCATTGAGATACTTTAACATGGGACTTCGTGACAGTTTGAGTATTGACTAGTATCTCTTGGAGTGGATCCTCCCAGAGACGAGTTAGTGGAGTAAATAGACCTAGTTGCTGGATAAGGCCTTACTTCTGATGACCTTTCGACACAGAGTTTTTTGACTAGCACAGTGGGAATTGCCTCTGTATGAAATGACAGACCCATAGTGAGGAGCGCCTCTGTGTGATGCGACAGACCCATAGTACTCGACAGGAGGAGTACCTCAAAAGGCTATGAGGGGGAGCACCTCTGTGTGGCATGGAAGACCCACAATGGGGAGCGCCTCTGTATGACGCCACCGACCCACGGTACTCGACAGGAGGAGTACCAAAATAGTCCAAGATAGTTGGAAGTGCCTCTGTGTGACGCGAAAGGTCTGCATTACATTATATAGGAAGATTACACCAACAGCCGAGGTTTCGACAGTTTGAATAAGAATGTTACATGTTAACACCCCTAGAATAAAATCCTAATTTTGAGCTGTGTTAATGACTTTCTTTTTTTCCTCACGAATGAGATGGGTTATTAGATAACTTAGGTATATGTATGTGCATATAACTAAGTGATGGTTATCTGTTGATTTCATACTTGTGGTTTATACTTGTTTTATTTAGTGAGACCTTGAGGGACTCGAGGTCCCTACTGAGTATCATTATACTTACCAATACACGGGCTATGCTTACACCTGGTTGTGTTGGTTGCAGACGATGGATATCGCTGACTGAGGTAGAGAGTAGCAGGACTGGATGGTACCTGGAGGAGGACCACTCTGCGAGACGGTACACGGAGCAGACAGATGGACATGGAGTGTTGAAAAGGCCATCTGTACCCACCCTTCAGGTAGGAACCCCGGAGGAATACCCATTGGCTTCTTTACATTTTTTATTTCAGTTGTAATTGTACTTTTCCGTTTCTTTGTACTTTACTGTTGGGCTTGTATTTCCGGCCCCTTTTACTTTCAGCACTCTCTTTTGTATACTTTTTTACCTAGTGTTTACTTCCAGTTCCGTACTCTGTTGTGTGTGTTCAGTTTATAATTGAAATTCTTTCCTAGTATCGGGATTTATGCCTTTGGTGCTAGTCACCCACCCTTGGCCTATGGAAGTCAGGCTTGGGGTAGTCATGATATGGGCCCCGGGGGACGGGTCATGACAGTGGGAGCCTTAGTCATCATCATATTGGGAATCACATAAGTTAATTTTTAAGTAGTATTTATAGAAAATATATTAAGGTATAAAAAAACCACTTATTGGAAAATTTTATGCTAACATCATCCTTTTAAAATGTTTTACATAGGTTCATTAGAAGATCCAAAGGAGTATAGCCTCATTATGAAGATAGATAGAGTGATGTCAAAATAACTATTAATTAATTAGTTTTTTATAATATCATATTTTATAGTGGATATTTGTTTTCTCCAAAACGTAAGATGAAAAAATCCTTATTTTTGTGAAGTACTATATATTAAATTGTTCATTTAAAAAAATAATCATTATTTTTTGTCCTCGATCCAAAATCATGGGTCCCATGTCGCTAAAAAAATTCTAGAGGGCCTCACAAACCCATTCATTAGTTCAAATAAACTCATTTTTTAATGTTTTATGAAATTACTTCTTAACATAATAAAATAGTTTTACAATACTACGGATATGGAAATTATCAGTTCTATAAATTTCATTAATCAATGATTAAATATTGTTGAATTTTTAAGAAAATTTATATGATACTGTCATTTACCGGTACATTTTTTTAAACTAGTCATGGTGTTCCTTTAATAATGCATGTTTTAGTGCTAATTAATTCTCTTATAAAATCTATTTATATAACTAATGAAGGATACTCATATCAAAGATATAAATATAACAAATAAAATCTCAATTACAATAGTGAGCTAGTGTAATTTATAGCACACTAAAATAATAAATATAGTATCTAATTTCAATTAAGCATATATCACAATTCAATAATAACACACATTTTATAATTCTTAAAAACATTTCAAACGTTATTATATACAATTATTTTGGTACATAAAAATTATTAAAAGAATCAAAAAATTCAAATATATTGTTTTATTGTATTTGGAACACCTTCCCAAAGAGCCTGATCATACTACTAGTTACTAAACAAAGAACCCAACGTGAAAAAACTATTTAACTATATAAATTAGAGTTTATAATGTTATTAATACAATAAATAAATAACTAAATCATAATTATTATATTGTTTATTAATAAAATTTCACATGGAGACTGAAAATGCACACTTCCACTCCTATAGGGTGCACTGTTTTTCATATAAATGTAGGGTTGATTCCTACAAATTTAAAATGATTTTTGGAACAATCTTTTAGAAGGTTCAATAGGATCATAGTTTGTTATATTGGTTTTGAGTATGTAATGCGTGTTCCAAATTAAAATGAAAATTTTAAATAAAAACATTGACTTTGTGTATTACCATCCACTTTGTATGTTATATTTTTGTTAAGTTTCTTTATATAAATAATAAATGATTTATTGATCATTTTTTCTTAAATAAAATGATAATTTATGCCTATTTTACTGGTTTATAGTGAGGGACTATTTTTTTGATTAAAATATTATTTTTTAACTAAAAACACATACATGGAACCATAATAGCCACACAATGTACTGAATTGAAATAAAACTAATTTTTCCATGTCCCAAATTACTTAAGATTCATTTTTCAAAATAATTATCATCATCGTATTGTGTTTTCCTTATTTTCAAAGTGGGAAACATGTGTTTTACTAAAATGTCACTTTTAATATGAAAAATTCAAAACTTGAGTCATGTCAGTCACATAGTGTACAATATTGAGGTGAAAATTATTTCTATATGTCAAATATGATTAATGAATCATTATCAAAATGTATCAAAATAATATGCATATGTCTTTTTTGATTCAATTATGTCACATATCTTTTTAACTAAAATGTAAATATTAAAAAACCTAGAATTTGAGTCACAAAGGACACACTATGTTTTGAATAATAATTTGGATGATTCTATATGACTCAAACTAGATATGAATAATTATCCTAAATTAACAATATAATTCAAATTTGTCTGATCAAATTGTAGTGGAAGACTCACACATTTAACTAAAATGTCATTTTTAACTAAAAATATGCACTTTGAGTTATCAAAGTAAAACCATGTGTTGGACTCACATAATGATAATTGATAATATTCTCAAATATCTTATGAATCATTTATCAAAAATATCCAACCATTTCAATTTTTTTTCTTTCTTTTCAATTAATGGAATATTTTACGCAAAATTTCATTTTTAAAGTAAACATATAAACATTGAGTCATACCTTTCACAAATTGTATGAAATTAACATTATGATAATTCAAACATGCTAAAATATATATATATATATAGATATTTGTTTTGTAAAATATCAATACCAGTCAATTATTATTTCATAGTTTTTAGTGAATGGAAAACATTTTTAAATAAAATGCTACTTTTAAACTAAAAAAAGAACTGCAAGTCCTACTGGTCACATCATGTGTCTAATTTAGGCGTGACTAATTCGTACGCCTCCCAAATTATTTATTGACTATTTTTATAGTATTTCAAAATAATAGAATTTAAATTATTTGTTTTCATTGAGTGAGAAATGTTTTTAATTAAATATATATTTTAAACTAAAACCGCACACTCTGAGTCATACAAAGAACTCCATGTATCAGATTTAATTGAGATTAATTCATACTTGGAACAAATTATTAAAATAATTTTTAATAAATTATTCACAAGATAAATATATTTTCTCTGTTTTGAGTATGTCACATTATTTTTGAACTAAAATGTAAATTATAAATAAAAACATGCACATTAAGTCATACTGGTGATACCTTGTATCAGATTGATGCGTGACCGATTCAAAAATCTCCATAATTACATAGGGATAATTTTAATAATCTATCGACACTATTAGTGTTTCCTGTTGTCTCTTCATTCGAATCAAGTATTTTTAACTAAAATGACACTTTTAAAAAATCACTTACATAAAATCATTCTTTTTTCATAATTTATCAGATTTAGGTGTTGTTGATTAATACACATGAATATTTATTTATAAATAATTTTTCATAATTCATTAAAAAATTGATTTTTTTTTCTTATATTTGAGAATTTAACTTGTCTTTCACACAAATATGTTAATTTAAAAAAACACATAAATTGGGTCACAGTAGCCATAAAATGCGTCAAATTTATATTTGGTTGATTTATAAACATTTGAAATGACATATATATTATATTAATAAATTATCATGATAATATGATGGGGTTTTATTGAATTTTGAGTGATTGATATACTTTCTTAATTAAAATTTCATTGTTAAAATGAAAACACACTCTTTCAGTCATATCGATCGCACCATGTACAAATTTTTATATAGTTGATTCCTATACATAAAAAATAAGTTATAAATCATCATCCTAAAATGTAAAGAAAATTTGATTTATTCTCATTTACAATGAGTAGTAAATTTAAAACTAAATTTTGATTTTTGAACTAAAAACAAGAACTTTGAGTAAAATCGATCACATTGTGCATTAAATAGATGTGTTGTTAAAAATTTAACATATAAAATGATGTATGAATAATTTTTGTAAAGTATCATGATTATAAAAAATATATTTCTTAATTTTTTTGGAAGAATACCAATTTTTAACAAAGACCTCACTGTCAAACTGGAAATACACTAATCGAGTCATATAAGTCTCATCATGTATAAAATTATGGTGTGGTTGATGAATACATGTAAAAAATCACATATAGAACACTTTATAACATTATAAAAACCATATTAATATTTTTTAATGGCTTTAAATATGTTACACATGTTTTTAACAATAATGTTAATTTTAAACAAAAAAACATGATCTTTTATTTATCCCAGTCACACTGTATAAGGACCAGACCTTATTACATTAAATGATCTTGAATTTAGGTAAGAAATAACATCCTTTCACATTGATGATATTTTCAAGTTTGGATATTTATATAATTGGGACATAATACATTAATAACATTAGACATTAATATAGAGTGGATACCATAAAAATGGTATTCATTTCTTCCAAAACATAAAACTCTCCAAATAAAACAAGATTTCATTGAAAAATATTCAAACATTTAACTTCGAATAATTATTTTTCATACATAGTTATAGCCTCGGAAATTCTTTTCACAACTATGGAAGAGAAAAAAATCTCATTGTGGGATAAAAAAGAAGGAAAGAACACATTATTCCATGAATACTCATAACGTAGGAAATATTTTTCAAAAGACACACTTTTCACCCATATATACTAAATTTGTGAAACCTGATATTTCTAAAAGATTCCTAAAATAAATAGGAACATAAATAAAACCTTAAATGTATCATGGGTAATTACATAAATAATTTTATAACCCTCTTGAAATCCTTATAATTTGTAACCCTCACGGCTACCTTACAATTTCTATTACCATCATAGTTACACTTGAAATAACCTTACGGCCGGCATCCAACATACACATAATAAATAATTTGGAAGAAAAAATAGGTCCCATAATTCATTATAAATAATTCCCATGAACCATACCATAATAATACATCTTTTATAATTCCATAAAAATATTTCTTCTGAATTTTGTAAAATAGAATTTTAAACGTGGATTTTAAAAGGAAAATACCTTTAAAATAGCGTATAATTCACATAAGACTTAATAGATTAGATGGAATATGTATATATACTATAAATATAAATAATTAAATATATTATAAAAATTAATATCACATTTTCAATTTTAAAACCCCATAGATAATAAATTAGAAGTTTAACCCAAAGAATGGAAATCAGGTTGATAATTCCATTACCTCGGGTTTTTCTTATTTCAAAATTGTTTAAACCTAATGTATAATTGTTAAAAAATAATTATTAATATCTTAAATAAATATATCCATATTTATAATACCTTATTTCATAATTTCATTACATTATTTTACCCTATAATTGTTAGTATCTTTTTCTTTTCATTGTTTTGGGTGTTTTCTTTACATGTTTTCCATGATCGGTTCATGATGGATGATCATGACGATTAAAAGTGAAAGTACAGAATAATAATGGAGAGTATATATATATTTATATAGATATAAATTATACCATTAATAAATTTTAATTCTGTTCTGAGAATGAATCATGAGTGGAAACATTATTATTGTTTGTTTAGTTTATTTTGGCAATTCATATATCATAAAGAACTCATTTTGTTTCACAAATTAATGACATGTTTGAAAAATGATTTTAGAACCTTATATAAGATATAATTAATATATTATAATATGTTTCAAACATAAAAATCTTTCCATTACTAGTCTTCAATAGAGTAAGAGAAATTTAAGTCACATCATCCACGATGTTGGTAATTCGACACATCACGGACTGTGTTTGAATTTCATGAATAAGTGGGAGAGTAGAAGAAATATAATTGGGAGTGTTACATTAACATGCAGAAATAAATAATACATAAGATATTGGATCATTCATTCCTATTGTATAAGGGGACATGAGAAAATAAGGAGAAAAGAAAGGAACTCAAAAAAATGAAAAATGAGAAATCCCTTAAAACAATTCAGTAGCCTAACGGCATCGCTTAAAATTTCATAAAATATTTTGATGTGATAAAATGGGTATTTCATAATTAAAACATAATTTTGGATCTAATGGGGATATGTAATGACATGACCCAACATAGGTGAAAAAAATTTAAAATAATAACATAAAATGAAGGAAAAGAAAGAAATCAAAAGTGGATGTTTACCTCTTGATCTCTTCTACTTGAGATCCTTCTTAAGGCCTTTGGTTTTGGCCTTTTGGTGAAACCAGAGATCTAGTACATGGGGAAGATCATTGGGAGGACTAATAGGTGGAAATTATGCAT
This sequence comes from Viscum album, assembly GCA_963277665.1. Taxonomy (NCBI): domain Eukaryota; kingdom Viridiplantae; phylum Streptophyta; class Magnoliopsida; order Santalales; family Viscaceae; genus Viscum; species Viscum album. Next base: position 656,029,916 of record OY728159.1, read on the forward strand.
GGATAAAGGATTGAGAGGTGTGGGAGGAAGAGGGAAATCAGAGTGGTATTTATAGTGGAGGAGAGGGGGTATTTTTCATACTTTAATCATTATTATAATATTTCTGCTCAAGACTATGAATAGTTTTACTTCATGCAGCCCAAAAGAGTAATAATTTCATGTTAGTTCAAACCAAGTGGTCTTAAATAATCTTTGAATCACCTATTATGCAGTAAAAAGAAATTATTTAGCATTTATCGTATTTTATTGTATTGTACAATTCATCAAAAATTCAAGATTTCTAAAAAATTACGAAAAATTCACCCAAACCATTTCTAGATGTGTAGATTTATAAAATGAACTCCGTTTTTTGAAAATAATTTTATAACTATCATTAATTTAATTTTTATATAAAATCACACTTTATTCAAAAAGTAACAATTTTAAATCTATTACTACTTTTATATCATATTGAAAAATTAACTAAGATGTAATTATCTTAATTCCTTACAAAAAAATAATAATAAAATATTCTATTCATTAGGGTCATGTTACTATTAATATTACTATTCATAAGTGTATGTTACTATATAATAAAATTATGTGGGTTCTATTAGACTCTAAATAACATACTCAAAAAAATTTAGATGATCATTTTTTGAAATTCGAAACAAAATAGTGGAAAATTATGTTTAATGGATAGTTATAAATATATACTTAAAACAAAGATTTATGAATTTTAATTTATTTTTAAAAAAACAATGGCGTGTTACACACTGTGTATCATATTTATGTGATACTAATTCATATATATATAAATTAATTTTGGATATATTTTTTAAAAAAATGGAAGGATTATCTTGGTGTATTATACTGGTTTTAAATGTGTGGAACAGTTTTTCAAATAAAATATCTATTTGAATATGAAAATATACATTTCAAGTCAAACTAGAGACACAATGTATCATTACTGACATAAAATTTATTCTCATTAGAGAATTATTAAATAGGATTGTATACAAAATATAATTTATTGAATCACTATTTAATATAATATAAGAAAATAAAGAACTAATAGTTCAATGGGGATAACATTAAACAGCAACTTCATGAGCTATCCATCCCAAAACATTCTTCAAGATTTTATTTTTCTCCATCAATGTGATGCCTATAAAGAGTAAAATATGAATCCATACATTTTTAAGGACCCTTATTGAATGATATAATACCATTTTAGATTTTAAAAACCCTTAACTACAAATTGAGGACTTTTTTCTCTTTATAGGGATAAGATAAAAAGAAAAAAATATAATTTAAATAACCCATGAATGGAAATGATTTTAGAAATGAAGATGAAGTGTGCAATATATATGGAGGCATTTATTTATCTTAATTGGAAAAAACATCATAGAGAAAAATCATTGTGATATCAAGTCACCATGAAATATATAAAAAAAGTAACTAAATAATATGTATATAAAAATGATAATAAAAATAACTAAATATTTAGTAGAAAAAAATATGAAAATTAACTAAAATTTAGAAGGTAAATAAACTCATCATGATCACTATGAGATAAAAACAACAAAATTGATATAAATTCCCCTAATCAAGATGATCACAAACATTATGACATAATAATTTTTTCAAATTGGATTCTAAATTGATGTATTTAGTATTTTGAATATGTGGGATTTCAACATTCTTGGTTGAATTGGAAAATTTTAATAATGAAATAGTAAAAAATAATTTTAAATAATATTGTAAATTCTATTTGAAATACATCTTTAGGGATAATAATTTTTAGAGGTTATATGATATCTTTCATAAATTTAAAAACACAATAACCATAATCATTATCATTTTTTGAACACTATCAATTAGTGATAAAAATATATAACTTATAAATATATGGGTTTATATGGAAATAATATTATATATAACTTAATACTTATTTAATTTTATAAATAGATAAATTTTTTCCTATATGGACCGTCCTCATACCATGCTTTTTATGATATTAAAACACGAACTGATCATAACAAATTTTTTTTAAAACATGATATTAAAAAATATAACAAGATTTTTATTTTTCAAAGGCTGAATGTAGTTTATTAAAAAATTGATAAATGTCACTAGATGAAGTAGTTTTTTTGGAAAAACATTCTTTTAATGTAAATAATAAATCAATGAAGTATATAAATTGATTGAAATGAGAAACCAAAGATTTTGGTAAAGAATAATAAGTAAAAAAAATAATAATAAATTCGATATGAATAGATTTTAGATTTTCACCCATAAATTATGTGTGTTAAGAATTTTTTTCATCTATATGTTTACTTCCAAACATTTCTGCTAATTGGTGCAATATTATTGATTATTCCATTTCTTTTATTGATGGTTATTGTGTAGATGTAATGAGAGAACTAAAGAGTTCAAATTTTTTTTTTCATGTTTTACACTTCACGAAGTGTTGATATATACACCTAAAAAATACTAATAGTATTTAACTATAATTTAAATAGTAATTTGGATATTTTGAAAATAGATTTTGAAAGCGGTCCTATTGTATACATTTACAACTAGTTATGTAACACCCCAAGGTTTTGTGATTTTTTTTTCAAATTACATTAATCATTTGGATGTTTCTCAATTAACACAACACATAATAATGATTATTATAATTATATAAAAGAAATATATATATAATATTTTATATGAAATTCCATGTTAGTATTTTGATACATGCAACAATAACCTGGTTTCATTACTCACAACACCGAGTTTCTACAAAATGAGACATTATTATTATAATTATTTAAATGAGATAGTTATAACAGACCCATTGTACATATTTATTTGTAATTTAATAACTAATTTTTAAATTTTTTCATAATGTTTTAAGATAAATAGTACATATTGATAATGAAATTTAATATTTTTTGGTGAAGTCAATATCTTTTTAAAAATACTATTTTCTAAAAGTCATTCCTTATTATGTCCATCTATGAACAATACTAAAATTATCTTTTGAATCATATAGAAATTCAATTTTATAAAATAAAAATAATTTTGGAATTTAGAATATGAAACTTATTTTATGGAAAAAATTTTGGATTTTTTTTGAGAAGTTTCATTATTTGGTGAATAGTAAAAAATACAGCATTGTAATTTAGAACTGTCTTTTCGTTTAAATAATCAGTATATTTTAAATTTATTTGTAACTGTAAAATTAGATAAATTAATTATATATTAATCCAATTTAGTTCATTAGAATAAATTTTATATTGAAATTAGATATAAAAATTAATTGATGTTGTGAACATTCTTTTTACCCTCCTTGTAACGTGTATGGGATTAACATTAAGCATAAATTTTCCGCTTCTATGAATTTAATTACCAAAAAAACATAGCTTCTTGTATGAAATGTGATATTGAGATTATAATAGGGACAACATAAATTTTTTTGGATATTTTTTATGATAACATTAATAAATGTTTTGACAATGGTTAATAGTAAATCAGGTAATTAAAGTTACAAATAATATTTTAATATTATAAAATTACACTGAAACATGTCCTAATTTCAATGGATATGAGTGTTTTGAAAAAAATATACCAGAGGAGAAATTTATATCATTATTAGGAAACATTTTTAATAGTATGACATTTATTATATTTTATTTAAGGATAAGTTAAAAATGACATATTAGTATTTTTTATAAGTAAATAATTTATAATATAGGGTTATACAGAAGATATATCATACTATAAATATTAATTTTAAGGATAATTAATTTATCTTCATCATAATAGTTAATTTTTAATTATTTTATAATAAATAATTTAATTAATGGATTTTATATTGATGATGTAGTAATTATTTAATTAATGAAAATATCAAAAACATTATTTTAAAAATAATAAATTAAAAATAATTTTACATAATTAATGATTTATAAGAAAATTATATATAACTATGATATTTTATAGATATTTCATATATATTTGTTTGATGTTATCATGTTTTTAGAGATTTTTATGAAAGAAAAATAAAGAATAGTTTTAAAATTGAAAAAAATGCTTCTTTAAAATAAATAATATTTTATTGAAAGATATAAAATTTAAAAAATATAATATGAATTAAACATACTATAATAAAGTTAAATATGACATAAATGATTTATTTGGCGTTTTTATTAAATTTATATTAAATATATTATCTCTAAAGAGTAGAGAATATAAGTTGTCATGGTAAGAGTTAACAGGTTTAACAAAGCATTAAAGCCAAAAGATAAGGTCAATATTCAGACATAAACATGTATAAAATCCATTGGATTAGAGGATATAGAATTATATTCATATTATATTGATATTATATAAATTTTTATCCATTTAAAAATTAAATTTATATAACATTAATTTAAAATTTTGAGAATTTATTAGAGTACCCCTCATTTTGGTGATAAAAGGGAACCTCCTACATCACATACACACACCTCATTGAGCCCTATAGCTGCAATGAACCCAAACAATTTCTCCCCCAATAACTATTACATAAAATATCGAGGTGTTTTTCTTCTAAAAATAACATCCCTAGTTTCTTTAAGAGGAGATCCAACGGAAGTCCACCGTAGAGGAGCTAATTATTTATCCAAATCATTTAAGTTAATTTCTTCTTCAACATACTCTAACTATGACGTTTCTATACTAAAGTAATTAATCTTGTATTAAAAATACAATTTTATATTAGTTTTATTATTATATAAGAATATTCCATCTTTTATCTCTCATAGAAAAACAATATAACCATGTGTGCATGAGTTCGACTTACCATATCTATGGTGTGGTGTAATTTTTTTCATCACTACTTTATTGGGATCAATATAATGATGAAAATAACAAATAAAAATAAAAATAATATATTATATTAATTAATTATAATTAATATACCTCCCAATTCATTTCCACTTTACCATTAAGAGAATGATACCATCGCTTGTGCATTCGTATGTCCAACCGTCTCCAAGATGCGATAATATTCATTCTCCATGATAACCATTAAATAATGATAATAAAAATGTATATGATGAGTTAATATATATTTTTTGGAAAATAGTTTAATTACTTATTTGTATAAAATATACCATATGAAAAATATCTAATACATACATGGAAATACATGAAGAGGATAATGAAATAGTAAACTCCCAAAACATGGGTAACAACAAAATATTATAAAAAACGGGTAGTCAAATAATATAAGAAGTTCATTTATGATATATAAACAATGAATATGTTTTATATATAATTTAATAACATTATTAAATCTATTATAATATTGGTTAAATCATATTAGACTAAAGTAAGACTCAGGTAATGTAATTTTAGCTCAATTTTTTATTTCTATGATATAAATACCATATTCATTTCTCGCTTCTTTTGTGTGGTGCATATAATTCCCTCTTAAATATAATATCATTAATTAGATTTATGTTAATATATTAAAATTTTTAATTGATGTTATTATTTCTTGGTGCTCTAGATTCCAAAGTTACTCATGTATTATGTCATTTATGTCTGACTTTTATTTCTGTGGGACACAAGCCTTATACACTACTTGTTTCTTCTATGTGGTGTATATTCTGCCCATGAATGTATTTTATGAGTCTTATTAATAATATAATAGTATTTTAATATCCATATAATTTTATCTCATTCATGGGGCATTTGATTCTACCGATTATAAATTGATGAGTATTTATTTCATAATCTCATTAATATTTGATATTATTTGGTTTTAAGTCTCCATTGTGGAATATTTTTCATACATTTTTATGTGTTCTAAAATAAATTATTTTCTTCAATTTAAATATGGATTTATAAATTACCGTTTACCTTATTTTTTTACTTTTCAGTAATTAGATTGTGAGGATTCATTTTTGTCATTTTCCAAACAAGGTACTTTGTAACTTTTCCCAAATAAGTAAGAAAGGAATGTTTTTAACATATACAAGAGAAAATAATTTTTTTCAATTTCATTCAGCCTTAAATATTTAAATATGACATTAAAATTTTATTTGGTTAATTTAAAAGAAAAATTTTGTTGTATGAATTGGTCAACAATTTAAGATAAAAAAATATTTTCACAGAAGAACTAATATTTTTTCAATTACTGTTTAATGTGATTTATCAAATTTATTTCCCATCAAAGATAAGTTAATTTCCAATTACTTATGTTTTATAGAGAATATTATTAAATTACATCATTCTTATTCTTTTTCAGAATTATTTATGATAATAATGGAATGATATTTATGAAACCCATTACTTTTTAATGGTAAAGTTATGGTTGAATAATTTTTATGAAACCCATTTTTTATAGGTTCTAATATGATTAGTGAATTATACAGAACACATAGGTATGTTTTTAATTTCGTGATGTGTGTGACCTATATCAACCTTCAATTCATTAGGTAATGTTTTATTTCTCATTAGATAGACTGAGCTTGTCTTGGGAGATATCTTTGACTTCTAATATGGACATGGGGGTGAACCATGACTACCATGATTGTATAGGGAGGGAACTAATACAAAAAATATGGAAATGGGCGTGAACCATGAATATCAAGATAGTATTTGGAGTGAAACCATAATACTATAACTTCTTTAGTAGTGATTCTTTGACTACAATATAAATCATTTTATATGCTAATTATAAGTTTCACTACTAAAAAAGTGAATCTTTTCCATCGTATAGTTTAAAAATAATGAAATACCAAATAATACACTTGAATGAAATCATTTTGTCTGGAATACATTGAGTAGGATATTTTCATATACTCGTGTATCACTTTATTCAATACAATATTTCATGTGATTCCTGTAGAATGTATTGATTTAATATAATTTTTGAAACTAACATATTAAAATGATTCTTAATCAATAAATATGATCCAACAAAACTATTATTTTATTTCTTACCCAGAAGATGTTAATAAATTTGTGGACCTAAAAATGATAAACCGTCTGACTTCTCAGTCTGAAACCCAATTTTGATTTCGTAATACAAGAAATATAACTATGCCTGAATAATGCTGAAATAATTCTGAAATTATTCTATCCAAGTCTAGAAATCCCAATACTATTCCCTTAATTGATGATCCTTCCCAATAAGATGAAAAATTTAATATTATCTACTCTTTTATCCTTTCTTATTCTATCCAAAAACATTCTTCTAGAAAGATCAATCTAGAAAATTCTTCTTGCATAAATTACATTGCTTCCCTCTCTCCTATTTCATGAATAATGAATTTCTGAGAATACAAAGAATATTATTCTAATATTATAGACATCCAGAAATGATATAAGAGAGATTATGAAAGGGTTTTCCCACCTTAAAAATTTTCTTAAACCATTAATCTTCCTAAAATATAGAATAATTCTTCCGTACCTTTTTGTATAATCAAATCTCATTAATTTTTAGACATCTCTTTGATTTATTCAACAGTATATAAATTATAATAAATATCCGGTCTAATTCCGATTTCAATTATGATTATCAAATGTGATTTCTTCATTACAATAAATGGATTTGGTCAGTCCAATTTTATCAACCTACTTCAAATCAAATCATAAAATAGGATATTTTATTGTGTTTCTATGCATGACAAGAATGTCTTTCAACCCATTCTTATTTTCTCATTTTTATAGAAACATTTATTAAAAAATAGATTCTTCATTACATTTATCTACACCCACTGTAATAAAAAAACATATTTACTCTCATTACAATTTTTGTAACCAAATCTAATTCTTATTTCCTCATTAATTTGGAGACATAAGATTATTTCAAACTTTATCAACATATATTACTTATTTTCTTAACATTATTTCGAATATCATTCAACATTCAACTTCATTAACTTTTCTAATTATGAAACTTATCAATTTCATTCTATAATAATTTAAATATATTTTATTTGTTCTGGTAGTAAAAAAACTCCTTTGTTTTATAACATTATGAAGAATAAAACCATCCCAACATTCAATAAAAATCTATATTCAACGTTATGAGATAGGAAATATTTTACATTATAGACATCCTTATTCCATAAACATTTTTGTGTGTTGATGAAATCCCTTATGACATTGATTATTTTGAAATTTAGATTTACCATCATCTGACTTATTACTGAATGTATTGTAACATATGATTCTAGCATCAATATATTTATTTCACTCTCTGCCTGAATATAATTTCCCTAAATACTATTTTACAGAATACTATTTCCATAACTTATTTTCTTCCAATCAGATTCTCAATAAAATTTTCAATACTTATTATCTTCCATCAGTTTATTAACAAAGCATAACATGTTTTACCACATTATTTTGATTTAAATGAAATAAAAAATATAAATGTATCATTTTATTTCCATTAGTTTTATGAAGATTATAATTACATTCTTCATTATGATATAATCCTTATTCTGAACCCAAGGACAATTAGATAAACCAATTCATCAAGAAAATGCCTTCTCAATACGATGGAATTTCTTATACTTTGTAAGTCCAATTTATAGAATATGATGTTAAATCTAATTTAAAACAATTACAAGGTGAATTAATTTATTTTATATGAAAAAAATGAATGACAAAAAACATGTATAATAAAGGAGATCTATATTCCAAAATCCTTCTCTAACCAAATTAGTTCAAATAGATTATAGTTATCGAAGGGGATTATATTAGAATAAAATTACTATTATAAAATCCTAATGATATTATTTAATAATTTCATGTTTTTCATGATTTCATCATAGTTTTTAAAAAATAAAAATGATAATTTTTGAAAAATGTGATATGTTACATCATGGAGGTGGAAGTCAGCAAAACACACAACTAATACTATCATTTCTCATTAAATAAAAGGGAAAGAAGGTGGTTGATATTTTTTTTCATAATAATAATTATTATACAACATATTTCATGTTTATTCTTAAATTTCACATGTATAAAAATTGATAAGAGGTGGTGATGAAAAATTATAGTCATTGCTTCCTAGAGGTGTTAGTCCATAGAATACACAAATGAAGGATTAATTATTCTTAATACAAAAGCGGGAAGGAGGTTAATAGTTTTTCATATAGAATATTAAGATTATGTTTAAAATAAATATTGATTTAATTTTATAATAAATAAAAAATTATAATATAATTATTAGTATAGAAAGGGAAAAAAGTTAGGTAAAATTACTATTCACATTGAAATCATTGAATTTTGCTTTTAAAATTACCCATAATGTGATATGTTATGCCAATTTGTTTTAAACATAGAAACACCAAAAAAGGAATAAAATTATAAATTAACAACAATTTCTACATTTTATTGTGGAATAATAATTCATTGAGTGGTCTTTAATGGTTGATTAGATACCGCATTTTTATGTGGTGATAATTACATTTTTCTATGTGATTCAGTTTAATATAATAAAAAAATATTTCACATATCAAAAGAATAAAAAATGAAAAATAATTTATTGGGAGATGATATGTGGTTGATAATAAATCAACCATTTATTTTAATACGTGTTTTTATGTCTTTTGGTTTTAGATTTTTCACTTTTATCAATTTTGGTTATATCATGGTGACCAATTTTTACCAAAAGTAATTTCCTTTTATTGATAAACAAATAAAATATATCTTATTACCTATTTTGGACAAAAAAATTTCAAATATGAAATCATTTTTCTAATTTATATTTCTATGAAAAAATATATTTAACATTAGTGTATGTAACACATAAAAAAATATTTTTAAAAATGATAATTTTCAAGATTAAAACATATGTGTATTGTGAAATTATTAATGAATTTAATTTAAATGGATTAAAAATTTTTATAATAAAATAAATAAAATTTAACTACCTCTCAAATATATCTACAACCATGTTTTTAAAAAATAAATTTTAATTAAAAGAGAAAAAAAGTCTTTTTTATTAGAATATATTACTTAAGTTCCTAAAATATTAAACGTGGGATTTTCTAAACTTATAATTTTATTTAAAAAATAAATATTTTTTTCCATAAAAAATACTTGATCAATTTATTGGTTTATAATCTTTTAGGTCATGCTTATATTATTCTAATGATATAGTTTCGTAAAAATGGTATTTTAACCATTCTATTAGAATAATATGAAAATAGTATCTTAAGCATATATTCTTATGATGAATCCAAAAATATAATTCATATTTTTAATTAAAAAAAATTTTATAAACAATATTTAATATAAAATAACAATAATTTATCAAAAAAAAATATATATAGTAAAATAACTTTTATATGATCTAACCCATACTGTTAATATTTTCAATCTATTACTAATAAAATTAGTTTTAATATATTTTGAATATAAATATAATATTAAATTCTACCATATTACATATATATTATATATATTGGTTCATAAAATAAATTACATAAAAGTTAATTTAATTAAAAAATACATTTTTAATCATAAGGTTATCTTATTAGTAATTGAGCTATAATAATTGAATTTTATCAATACATTAGAACTAAAAATGATCTTCAAACACACACACACAAAGATATATATATATATATATAATCAATAAATTGACTATATTTATACTCACATACATAAAAAATATATTTTATAAGTTATAAAATGATCATTGTTTTGTTTTGGTTTGATTTTTTTGTGGGAAACTTTTTATTAAAACAGTATTTATTTGAAAGGATATAACTAATATTAAAATATCATGGTATTAAAATGATAATTTTTTTCCAAAATATCCTCGATAATATTTATTGAAAATAATCAAATTTAACAACCAAATTTATCTTCTATTTCACCAAAAAATTAAATAACATCAAAAGAAAAAGTAGCTCACAAGATATTTTAGAATTAATAAATATTGATATAGTAGGGTTATTCCAAAATTTTCATGGTATTCCACTATAATATTTATGGTATCAATACATTTTAAACATCCCACATGCCATGTTTTTATTCATCAAATATTCGATGTGACATACTGGAGATCCAACCCTTGGAATAGATATTACATGATTTTTACCCGTATATCATCAAAATAACCAATTAACATCAATTCATTAATATATAACCCTATAAATGAGAATATAAAAATTAATTTGGATTTATCACCTCTAAGAAAAATTTATAAAAATTCTTTCTTATATGAAATTTATTATTAAATTAATAAATATTGTATAAAATTAATTTTTATGATCTTATTATAAAATCATATATTTCTAAAAGAATTAAGGATGGTCATGTCACAACTAGTCCCTTAGGGCTCATGTCGTGACTACGCCAAACCCGCATTCTAGAGGCCAGGGGCTGGCGACTAGCACCAAAGGCATAATTCCCTAAAACTAGGAAGACATTGTCTTTATAACCGGTAAAAACACAAAACAAAGTACATGAAGGAAACAAAACACTATGTAAAACTATATAACCAAAGTGTGTTAAAAGTAAAAAGGGCTGAAAATACAAGCCCATCTATAAAGTACAAGAAACTGAAAGAACAACTAAAGAAAAGAAATCCTACCACTGGTTCATCCTCTGAGGTTCATACGTGATGGGTAGGTGCAGATCACCTCCTTAGTACTCCAGGTCCGTTCGTCTCCTCGGTTTACTATCATGCTATATGGACCACCTCCGGATATCATCCGGTCCTTGTGCTCTCACCATCAATCAATAGTGTCCGTTATCTGCATCCAACACAATGAGGTGCGGGCATATCCCGTGCAGAGGTGAGTATAAAGATACTCAGTAGGGACCCCAAGACCCTCATGGTCTCACAAAATCTAATAAGGATAAACCACAAAGTATGAAATCAACAGATAACCCCACTTCGGTATAAGGTCATACATATAACTAAGTTATCAAGTAGTCCATATAAATCATGAGGAAAACACAAACGTTATGGACTCGGCTCAAACCAGGATTTACTCTATGGGTAAAACATTTTGAACCCTCGACTACTGGTGAAATCATCCTTTATCGAGTACAGTGGGCATGCCGTAACAACTAGGCGCTTCCCACAAACCTTGGAATGCTGAGGTACTCATACTATCGACTATTGTGGGTCTGCTGCGTCGCACAGAGGCGCTCCCCACCATAGTTATGCCGCCAAAACTAGGCACTCCCTCTCTTAGCCTGCAGTGGTACTCCTCCTGTCGAGTACCGCGGGTTTGCCGCCACAACCAGGCGCTCCCTCTCCGTGGATCTAATGCCACAATCAGGCTCTCCCTACAGATCCATACGAGTCACTCCGAGTCGATCAATCAATAGTCTTCACGTATTATCTAGCTACTAGGTTCCCGCACATATGCTCTCTTGTCTGCGGAAGATTCACTCCTCATGCTACTGGTCGATTATCTAACTTCCATGAAGTCCCACGGAGAAGTATCCCGAAGTTCTACCACGCCATAGGGGTCTCAACACAAATGACGACGCGTCAATTGGACACCTGGTCTGTGAGTTATTAGACTTTTAGCCCTGGGGGCCTGGTTAGATTTGTGCACGATCCATCCTGACCGTATCTCAACTATACCCCAAACCCCAGTGGAATATACTCAAAGGGAATGACACACTCAAAGATTACCAGCGTTGTTGACGGTTCGTCAAACGGGCATCTTGTGCCAAAGATATAGCCAAAAGAAAGAGAACTGGTCATAATGGGCCCGGGTCCAGTCCGACCTGGTCGGATCGACCTGGCCGACCCAATTTGGGTCGACCTAGTTCGGGCGATCCGGCCTGACCCAGTCTAGGTGGACCTAGTTCGGTTCCACCCAGCCTGACCCGTTGGGTCTGGCCCGGCCCTTTGGGTGGGCCTACCCATTGGTTTCGGCTCAGCCCAATGGGCCCGGCCTAGTAGGCCACGAGGGGCCACAGAGGGCCTAGTGGGCGTGGACCAGCCACTAGGGCATGGACAAGACGCGGGTCAGCATGAGGGAAGTTCAGCCCGGAGGCACTGCGAGGGCTGGTTTAGCCGAGGCGTGGAGAGGGTGCGGGCCGGTTCGGCCGGGGCACCAGGAGGGGTGTGGGAGGCCGGCTCTGTGGAGGCGCCATGCGGAGCCACGGGTTGCGCAGAGGTCGGGGTCCAATTCATCTAGGGCACAGCGCAGCTTGGCCAGTTCTGTTCGGACAACGTGGTTCATCCCGACAGGTGGCACGACCGGCGGGCGGCATGGCTGGGGCAGCTCGAAAGTCGGTGGGCAGCACGGTTCGTCCCAGGGCGCTGAAGCATCGTGGGGATGATGCTGGTTGTGTAGGCCATGGGTAGCGCAGCCATTGCCTCCATTGTCTTTGTCGTCTCATTGCCTTGTCGCCATTCCGAAGAACATCACAAACAAAGAATATCATAGGGGTCAGGACATGTGGTTTTGGCCTGCATCCTCCGCATTTAGGGTGGTATTAAGATGTTCAATTCTTTCTTAAATTTCCAATAATTATCAAAAAATGATGATGAAAGAAAAATCAAACAAACACCCCACATCTTCCGGAAAAATTAAATCTCAACCCAGAAGGAAAATCATCCATAATGATTCTTTGTTTTAGATGGGAATAATTAAAGGAATAATATCATATTCAAATAAAACCCCAACCTTGATTGTTATTAGTTGACTAAGTCATGAGGAATACTATAGAGTAGTTTTCGTTCGTTGCGTCCACCACACATATTCAATCCAAGCACATGTGTCAGTTCGTTGACGATGATGAGGAGGGAAGGTCTGTTGTCGATGGCGTCCCACATCTGTTTCCTCCGTAAGGTGCTTCCAAGGAGGAATTAGAAGATGCTCCTCGCCAGCGTTCTTCATGGAGGAAGTTCATTTTTGGAGAGATTTCTCCTTAGGTCCTCATATCCAAAGTTCCACCAAGATGAATAAGCCAACCAAAAATAATAGTTTAAGTTTATCTATTATTTAATTGTTGGCTCAAAATTCAAAAATATTTAAAAATAATTAATTGATGTGCTCAATTAATTAATGGGGAGGATTTGGAACATTAATGGAGAGTTTGTTGGCAGAATTAATTAGGTAGAGGAGGTCAAGAGGCTCACCCTAATAAATGATGGGAGTTGAGAGGTTTTCCACAATTAAAAATGGGGGTTTAGTCCCAGGTGGTCCCCACCTCCGTAACCACTCACGGGAGGTTAGGTTTAGGTGGGACCCACCACCGTAACCTTTTATGGGAGGTTATGGTCAGGTGGTCCCAACACTTCAACTCCCATGAGGAGGTTTAGTTCTGGTTGACCCCACCTCTAACTTCCACATGGTGGCTCAAAAATAAAATAATGTGTAGTTCATTTTATTTTATTATTTTCCATGAAAAACCCAAATACTATCTTTTATTCTCGATGCACTACCATCAAGGTGAAAGTCTCCTTATGTGAATACTGGCGTTACAGGTTCAATGGTGTCCTCAGATATTATTTCTGAGCACCATTTCAAAATTTATAAAAACCCACTCGTACGTTTCCTAAACATACCTGAAAAAAATGTCAAAAATTGATTTCGGGCACATCGGGCTTCGAAATCACTCACCTTCAATTTTCTCGGACTCAAAAAATTCCCATTTAATTAGAAAATACATAGAAATTTTGGGTCTCTATATTCTCCCCACCTCAGAGTTCTATGTTTCCGTAAGCCACAACTTATAATAAGGGAACATGTGGGGGTAATGAGCACGCATCTTAGACTCCCACTCCAATGTGCTCTCCTGGAAGTTCCAATGCTGCCAAAGAATGCGCACAAGGGGTATCAACCATCCATGAAGCACCCGATCATGTCAGTCCTCAATCACTACTGGAACCTCCGTAAAATCTCTCCATTGTAGACTTCCAACTCTCCAGGGTCGATGATGTGAGAATGGTCGTGCACATATCTTCTCAGCTGGGATACATGGAAGACATCATGCACCCGGTGCAACTAAGGTGGAAGTGCTATGTGATATGCAACATTTCCAACTATGCTGAGGACCTGAAATGGTCCAATGAATCTCGGAGATAACTTACCGTCTCAGCCAAATCTTTGTAGACCTCATCGGGGTGAGACCCCTACAATGATGTGGTCGCAATCCTCAAACTCTAGAGGTCTTCGTCTCCTATCGGCACACGACTTCTACCTGCTTTGTGCAGTATTCATCCACTCCTGGATGATATGCACCTTCTCTTTGGTAGGTCGTACCATCTCTGGTCCCACCAGTGCTGACTCCCCTAGGTCAGTCCAGAACAGAGGTGATCTGCAAGTTCGCCCGTACAATGCATCAAAAGTTGCCATCCCTATGGTGGAGTGATATCTGTTGTTATATGAAAACTCCACCAATGGTAAGTGGTCCTCCTAGTTGTGGCCGAAGTCAAGGACACAAGCACGTAGCATATCCTTGATGATTTGAATGCTCTGCTCAGTCTGACCATCTGTCTGAGGATGAAAGGCGATGCTCAAACGAGGTTACGTCCCAAAAGCTTCCTACAACCCCTTCTATATCCGAGAAGTAAAATGTGCATCTTTATCCGAGAAAATCATCGAGGGTACTCAATGTAGCCTCACAATCTCCGACACATAGAGGCGTCCCAAGCTCTCTACTGATCTTTAATATCTGTTTAGTAGGAAGTGGGCCTACTTTGTGAGTCGGTCAATGTACACCCAAATCAAGTCGTGACCCCTGGATGTACATGGTAGACCTAGCATGAAGTCCATGGATATTCCATCCCACTTCCACTCTAGGACCTCTAAAGGCTGCACCAATCCTGCTTGTACCTAGATCTCCAGTTTCACTTGTTGAAAAGTGAGGCGTCGAGAGAAAAACTCTGCAACTACTTTCATCATTCCCTGCCACTAGTGATGTCATCGAATATCCTAGTACATCTTCGCCTCTCCTGGATGTACCGCTAGAAAGGATGTGTGGAACTCAATCAGCACTTTCTACTGAATTGAAACCGGTACCATTATATGTCTTCTAAATATGATGATGGGCTCCCCACCTTCAAGAAAATCCACTAGGTGCTTGCCCTGTGGATATCTAAGCACGTCGTGTCTCACGGTTATTATCCCCACTCTACGCCTCCTTGACTCACTAATGATGTGGGGGAGTTATTGTAAGAGACTAAAGGATGGATGCTCCACCTCTATCAACAAAGGATATGTGTATAGTAGCCAACTGCTATGTTGCCTAGCCTAGCAGATCTATACCAGATATTCTATTGACTGCATCTGTAACAATGTTCCCCTTTCTATGAGTATATACTATTTCATGGTCATTGTTCTGGAGGAAATCAATCCAATGTTGATGTCTCTTGTTGAGGTCCTTTTGGGAGAAGATATACGTGAGACTCTTGTTATTGGAGTATATGGTAAAACACTCACCCATCAGATAGTGTCACCACATGTTTAAGGTGAATACCACTGCTGTTAACTTTAGTTCATGGGTAACGTAGTTCTGCCCTTGTTTTTTCAGCTATTGTGAACCATAATCAATCACTTCTCGCTCCTGAATCAAAACACATCCGAGTCTGGTCCATGATTCAGCATAGTAGACTACGTACCGAATACCTTCCTCTAGAATCATTATGATGGGGGCACTAGTTAGCCACTACCTCAGCTTTTGAAAGCTCTGCTAGAATCTCTCCGACCACACAATGGGTTTCCCCTTCTTCGTCAAGGCTGATAGTGGTGCTGCAACTCTAGAGAAATCGGACACAAATCTCTTGTAGTATCTGTCCAATAATAGGAAACTATGTACTTCCTTCACACTCCAGGAAGGATCCCAAACAAGTACCACCTCAATCATCACTAGATCCACTACAACTCCAGTCTCCGATATGACATGTCCTAGAAAGTGAACCACTCAGATCCAGAACTGGAACGTCGAGAGCATACCATAAAGCTAGTGATCTCAGAGTTTGTCCAGTACTACCTGCAAATGGTAGTCATTCTCCTCCTTAGTAGTCGAGTAGATTATAATTTCATCGATGAAGACTATGACAAAGATATTGAGGTATGGCTGGAAAATCCTTTTCATGAGTCCCATGAACATTACTAGAGCGTTGGTTACACCAAAAGGCATAACCATGAACTCGTAGTGGTCGTACCGACATCTGAAGGTTGTCTTATACACATCCTCATATCAAACTTTGACTGGTGATAGCCTGATATGAGTTCTACCTTCAAGAAAAATCTTTCTCCCTTCAACTGATCAAAGAGGTCTTCAATTCTCGAAGGTGTGTACTTGTTCTTCACTATCACTTGGTTCAAGTGTCGATAGTCAACACAATGACTCAAGCTCCCATCTTCCTTCATGGCAAACATAATCGGGGCTACCCAGGGAGAAACACTAGACCGGATGAATCACTTCCCATGCATTTCCTCTAGCTATACCCGTAGCTCCTGAAGCTCCACAGGAGCCATCCGATATAGTGGTTTAGATATCGATGTTTTCCGGGGGTACATGTCATTGTAAAAGTCCACCTCTCTACTTGGATGTACATCTGGGACATCCTATGAAAAAAAATCTCCCTACTAGTCCACCACTGCAGGATAGCTTGGACTCTCCACATCAACTGCTCCGGGGGTAAGGGAAGCCAACTGATGAGTGATCGGCTGCACTCTCTTCCAGGAACGTACATCCTACACTGCAAAGGCTCCCTTCTTTCCGATGAAGGTAAACCTAGTCCCATATATGCGGACACACCAAACATTGGGCCTAATACAGTGTACCCGAGAATGGACTGTATATAGTCATTCCATAACCAACATGACGTCGTAAGGGCTCGACGCTACTACTAAGAGATCCCAGTTGAAGATCTCACCTCCTATAGTAACCTCACACTTCCGGCACCAGTGCGTAATCGTCAAATCCACTCCTGATGGTGTCTCTAGCAGTAAGGATTGAGCTGACGGATCCATCAGAATCTCTGAGCTCCGAACAAGGCCAATGTCAATGAAAGATTGATTGGAACATGTGTCTATAAGTACTGCAGCTATGGTGGAGTATACACAGATCGTACCTCGAATCATCTCTAGAGCGCCACGATTGTATGCCTCAGCAGCCTGGAGTCGAGCTCCCCCCTATCCACCTGCTTCCAGTAGTTGGGGTGGTATTCTTGGTTGTGGTGGTCGTAACATCTCGAAACATCTGTAAAATCCCGGAAATTTCAAGTGACTTTTTTTTAAAATGCTTTGGAATTTTACGAGTCTGCGGTTTTTGACGGCACCTGATTCTGAGGCCCGGTGTGCCCGGAATAAATTTATTATGTTTTTTTCAGGTACGTTCAGTAAAGGTACGTGCAGGTTTTTCTATCTTTTGAACCGGAGCTTTGTATTGAAATCTGAGGGCACCGATGAACTCGCAGCACCGATATTCACTTAAGGGGACCATTACTGCAGTTGCATTTTCTCGGGAGAAGAAGTTAATTTTTGGGGATTTATTTTAAATTAAATAAAATTTTTGTACACAATTTTATTGTTTAAGAGTTTGTAATTTCCTAAAAGGGGGAGTTAGAGGTGGGGACCACTCCCACATAACCTCCCATGAGAGGATAATGTTTGGTGGGGCCCACACGAGCCCCTAACCTTTCATCTTCCCATAAACTCCCCATAAACTCCCCTTCATTTAATTTGACAACTCCACTCTTTTACTGTGAATTCTCCACCTCCTCTCTTTTGAATTTTAAACTCTTAACCACCTCTTAATTAATGCTAACAACTAAGATTAATTAAATTCCACATCTAATTAATCTTTGAATTCATTTGAATCAATTTTAATTGCATGTCAACTCTATTAAAATTGGATAGCTTTCATAATATTTTCTTGGAAAATATTTGGTGGGAGAAACCTCTAGGGAATTAGAAGAAGGTGTTCCTCTATCGACGAAGAACACCACTATTCAACGAAGAATATCTCCGAAGAAGAATGCGAAGTCACCAATGACGCTTCTTCTTCGGATGAACCCCGACATCAACGAAATCGACATCATTTTTCTATTATGCCTGACCTCCACGATAATTGTCTTCCGTAACTCATTGACGTGCTCCTCTCTAGAAAATCGAGGTAAGGGATTTGATATAATTTTAAGTGAATGAAACTATTTTCCATCCTTGGTGAATTCTTGTATCTTCTTCGACCAATTGATATCGCCTAATGCAGAGGGCGCGGGCCGAACGAACATGGCCCAATGAACATCCGATGGTTCATGAATATTTTTTAGGTGGCTAATAGAGGCAATGAAGACTGAAGCAGGCGGCCGCACACCGGCCTGTTAGAGAATCGCGGCACTGGGTGCCGTGCTGCGGAAGAACCGCGGCCCGCAATACGCGGGACGCTCAGCTAAAGAAGAATCGGCTGGCCGTAGCCAGCCGGACAAGGAGACCACAGCGCCACAAGGGGCGCCGCGCTACGGAGGACCGTTGCCCTGGCTCCGCAGGCCGCTTAGGTGGTGAACCAGCAAGCCACCTACCGGCCGGGTTGAAGGAAGTCGCAGCACCCACAGGTGTTGTGCAGGAGAACCGCGGCCTACCTGTGCAGGCCGCTTGTGCCCAGAAGACCGTCCGGCTTCGAGAGGTTGGACGTGAGGAGTGGCGCTGCTCGATGCCTCCAGTTCGGGAAACCCCCCTGCACCGCTTGGCCTACCGGTCCTAGCCGCGGCCAGCCGGGTTGGGTTGCGCCCCGCCGGGCCGGGCCGGGCCGCGCCACGCCGTGTCGGGCCGCCCCCCACCGGGTCGGGCCGCACCTTGCCGGGCCAGGCCGCGCCACGCCGGTTCGGGCCGCGCCCCACCGGGTCGGACCCGCTGAACCAAGTCGGGCCAACCCGTCAGCCCACTGGGCTTGACGGGCCGGACCCGTATCACTTAAACGTAAATAACATTAAGATCGTGCATCTGATTGACGCGCCGTCTGCGGCACTAGGATCCCCATGATGAGAAGAACCTTAGGCAATACTCTAAAGGAGTTTTGGACAACTTTGAATAACATCCGGGTTTGGAATGAATGTAATTCCAATTGGGCCCCAGGAATAGAAAATCCAATATCTTTCAGACCGGGTGTCTGATTGACGCGCCGTCTATCGCATTGGGTTCCTTTTGATGAGACGAAACATTGGGATACATCAATTATGAAATTCTTGATAGTTTATGTATCAACCCCTCAGCTCGAGGAACAGAGACTCCCTGAATCGAGCATGCTGTGTTCGGGAATCCTTGAGCTGGATGCGACTGCGACGACTATCGTACTAGAATCCTTCATGGGTTCGACGACGACGACAACTGTAATGGAATCCTCCATGGGTTTGACAGCGATGACTACTGTACTTGTATCCTAAGTGGGTATGACAGTTTTACTTCTGTACTAGTATCCTGAGTTGGTCTGACAGAGTAACTGGTCTAGTATCCTACATGGGTCCGACAGCTTAGCTGGTCTAGTATCCTACAGGGGTCCAACAGTTTATTTGAATCAGTGACTATATCGGATCATCTCTATCTCTATACGAAATATGTATACATGTTTGAGCTGAGTATTTACTTTCAATCATTATCATCTATGTGATTGACTTGCTTTTCTGTGTGGACTGGGTTGTTCTTGGGCTCGACAGTTTGAGCCGAACTGTGATTGATAACTTAGGTATATGTATGGGCTTATAACTAAGTAGAGTTGTTTGATACTTAGTGATTGTATCATTCTTATGTGGTTTATCCTTAGTGGATTTTGGGATACCATCAGGGGTATCAGGGTCCCGACTGAGTATCGTATACTCACCCCTGCAAGGGCTATGCCCACAATACGTGGTGTTGGATGCAGATGGCGGACAACCCTGATCGAGATGGAGGCTTGTAGAGCTATACGGTACCAGAGGTGGACAACATGGCGAGACGTAAATGGAGCGGACGTCCGGACCTGAGGTGCTGAGGAGGACATCTATACCTACTCTTTAGGTGGCATTCCCAGAGGACGACTCAGTGGTTGCTGTTTTACTTTACTGCAGTTGTACTAGCTTTTCAGTTGTACTATACTTACTGTTGGGCTTGTATTTCCATCCCCTTTCCTTTCAGCACTTACTTTTGTATTCAGTATTATATAGTGCTTTCTTCTATTGTGTACTCTATTTTGTTTGTTAAATTTTATAAAGGAAATGCCTTACCTTTTTATCGGGATTTACGCCTTTGGTGCTAGTCACTAGCCCCTGGCCTTTGGAAGGCGGGCTTGGGTAGTCAACGCATGGACCCCGAGGACGGGTTGTGAAAAATTGGTATCAAAGGAGTCGGTTCTACCACAAAACATAGGACTCTAATATATATTATTGTGAAGAAATAGTATTAATAGTTTTGAGAGTGTTTTTCAGTCCATGGAGTCCAGTGTTGGTGCAGCGGCTGACGAATCTATACACTACGACCCTGACTTCTGATTTCTGACTAAGTGCATGAAAACACTAATTGCGTGTGTGTTTCTTTTGAAAAGTTTTCTTTGTGATTACATTGTGTCAGTTCACCAGGAATACTATTTTAACCATGGAACACATTTTTCTTTTCATGATTTCCCCACGATGGCAGCCAGCTTGGGTACCGAGTTACATACGAGATGGTAGCCCACCGAGCGACGAGGCCTCGGTGTGGGGCCCAATCACAACGGAGGCACCAGTGGTACCACTCCCAGATGGGCGACTGATACCACAATCCACAGTATTAGAGAGTGCATGCCGCCTGAGTGTGTTTCACGAGTTCCAGTGCCAGAGGCCGCCTAGGTTCTGGGGAAAGACGGACCCACAGGCAGGTGAGGATTGGATGGAGGCTAGCATTATAGTTTTCAGATTTGTAGGGACACCAACCGACCTTATGGTGATCCTTGTCGCGAGTCTACTGCAGGTAGCAGCAGGTAGATAGTGGAGCTTGATGCTCCAGGTGCATGACGAGGCATGTCTACTTTGGACAGACTTCGAGAGTAACTTTCGCTTGGAGTTTGTTCCAGATACCGTTCATGCAGTGCGGATTCAGGAGTTACATCATCTACAGCAGGGCAGCATGACAGTAGATCAGTACTCAGCGTGGTTCACTGACCTCTAACACTACTCCACGGATATGGTACGAGACCCATTTTTTAGGGCCCTAACCTTTGTGGAGGGACTCATACATGATATCAGGGCTTCGATGATCTCCCTCAGTATTTTGACGCAGGTGGGAGTACTAGAGAGAGACCTTCTTGTGAAGACCATTGTTGTTGAGCCGACACCAGCTGCAAGACCCAGCATAGGATGAAACATAGTGGAGTCTTCTGTAGAATGCCGTAGATAGTTGACACATAGGTCCAAGGATACCAGGTCATCCGGAAGGTGACCTCAGGATACAGGTTCGGTTGTGCGGGGAACACGAAATCGAGCCATCTATATGAGGATAAGGCAGCGCTATGCATACGACGGGCAGGGTCACATGGCTTGGGACTACCTGACCATCCATGTAGATGAGCAGCAGACAGTAGAGGGATCTCCTAGGAAGAGGTAGAGGTTTGACCGTGGTGGTCCGCAAGGAGTAGGCAGACGAGGCAGAGGAGCTGTCCGAGTAGCGTGTGGTGGAAGACGTTTTGAGGCTCTACCACCACCACCACCCGGAGGTCCACCCCAACCATAGTGAGTTGGCGGACAGAGACGAGATCAGCTCCAGGTAGTCTCAGCCTATAACCATGTCATACCTGAGATGATTCTAGGTACTATCTGTGTCTACTCCACCCTTGTTGTAGTACATATAAACACAGGTGCGAGTCATTCTTTTATTTTCGTTTCCCTTGTTCGGAGCTCGGAGATTCGGACGGAGCCGTTGGCTCGATCCTTATGGCTAGAGACTCCTATTCGATTAGACTCGATGATTACACACTGGTTCCAGTAGTGTGATTTTACTCGAGGAAGCGAGAGCTTCGGCTAGGATCTTCTTGTAGCAGCGTCGATGCCTTACGAAGTCATCTTGGATATAGACTTCTTGTCTACATTCCATACTGAGATCAACTACCGTAGGTGCAAAGTGTGTCGTGTCCACACTGATGGGACCAGGTTCACCTTCACCACCAAGAAGGGATCCTTTGTAGTGCACGATGGACTTTCGTAGAGGAGAGGGCAGATGATCACACATAAGTTGGCTAGTCTGATCCTCAGAGCAGTTGATGTGCGGAGTACAAGTTTTCTTTTTGTGGTGGATCAGTATGCGAACGTTTTTCCTGATGACGTTCTAGGACTACCTACTCGCAGAGAGGTATACTTCTATATAGAACTGTACCCCGGGACAACCCTGATATCTACTCCAGCATATCGGATGGCTCCCGCTAAGCTTCGTGAGCTGCGTGTACAACTGGAGGACTTGCAGGGAAAGAGATTCATCCGACCTAGTGTTTCACCCTAGGATTATCTGATTTTGTTAGTCAAGAAGGTGGATGGGATCTTGTGAATGCGTGTCGACTACCGTCGCCTGAATCAGGTGACCGGGAAGAACAAGTACCTACTCTTGAGGATTTACGTCCTCTTTTATCAGCTCAAGGGAGCACGATAGTTCTCAAAGATAGACCTCAGGTCAGGCTATCACCAGCCCAGAGTTCGAGATGAGGATGTGCAGATGACGGCCTTTAGGTGTCGGTATGGCCACTACGAGTTCTCAGTTATGCCTTTTGGCATTACCAACACTCCAACAGTGTTCATGAGTCTCAGGAGCAGGATCTTCCAGCCTTACCTCAATCGATTTGTCATAGTTTCCATCGATGAGATACTGATTTACTTGACTACTGGTGAGTATCACGCCTACCACTTGTGGGATGTAATGGATACACTCTAAAGGCACCAGCTTTATGGTAAGCTCTCGAAGATTGAGTTTTGGATTCGAGAGGTTCACTTATTAGGACATGTGATCTCAGAGTCTGGAGTAGTAGTGGATCCACCTATGATCGAGGTAGTGCTTGCATGGGAGCCACCTAGGAGTGTGACTGAGGTTTGGTGTTTCCTAGGTCTGGCTTGGTATTATCAAAGATTTGTGCCAGACTTCTCCAGAGTTGCAGCTCTACTTTTAGCTTTGACTAAGAAGGGGAAACCTTTCATGTGGTCAGACAGATTCCATCAGAGCATTCAGGAGATGAGGTAGAGATTGACCAGTGCGCCCATCTTGAGGCTACCGGAGGAGGGAATTGGTTATGTAGTTTATTGCGACGCATCAGGGACCAGACTCGGGTGTATCCTAATGCAAGAGTGAGTAGTGATCGCGTATGGTTCATGACAGTTGAGACAACACGAGCCGACTACATTACCCATGTATTGGAGTTAGAAGCCGTGGTCTTCGTCTTGAAGATGTGGTGACACTATCTGATGGGTGAGCACTTTATAGTGCATTCTGACCACCAGAGTCTCAAGAACATTTTCTCAAAGAAGGACCTGATCCTAATAATGCGACAATGGCTTAAGATCCTCCCGGACTATGACTTTGAGGTAGTCTATACTCTTGAAAAGGGGAACGTTGTTGCTGATGCTCTCAGCAGGAGATTGGGAATTCAGCTACTATGAGAGGTGATGGTGTTTCTAGCCACGTTGCAGATATCCTTTGTGGATATAGATTGACCAGCCTCTCTTCAGTCTCTCACAGTCACTCCTCCACTTCTTCAGCGAGTCAGGGAGGAACAACGTGGGGTCGTTTCCTGTGAGATGCAATGTGCTCGGATATCCATAGGGAAGGTGCCTGATTGATTTTATGAAGGAGGGTAGTACATCATCCTCTTCAGGGGACTCGCTATGGTACCAGTTGCACTACAAGAGGAAGTGCTGAGGGAGTTTCACACTTCCCCTCTAGTGGAACAACCAGGAGTGGAGAAGATGTATCAGGACCTCAGCCGACAGAAATGGTGGCTAGGTATGAAGAAGGTTGTACTAGATTTTGTATCACGGTGCCTCACTTGTTAGCAAGTGAAGGCAGAGCACCGGGTACCAACAGGATTGGTACAACCCTTAGAGGTCCCAGAGTGGAAGTGGGATGGGTTATCCATGGATTTCGTGAAGGGGATTCCACGTACATCCAGAAGAAATGACTTTATCTGGGTGATCATAGACCGACTCACCAAGTTAACCCACTTCCTACCGATCCGAGAGTGAGGCTCAGTAGAGATCTTGGGACGCCTCTACGTTTAGGAGATTTTACGGCTTCCTGGTGTGTCATAGTCTCTCATTTCTGATCGAGACGCTCGATTCACTTCCCAGCTGTGGAATGGGTTACAAGAGGCTTTTGGAACACAACTACGTCTAAGCACTGCCTTTAATCCTCATACGGACAACCATAGAAAGAGGACCATTCAGACTCTTGAGGACATGCTCTATGCTTGTGTCCTCGACTTTGGTCATATTTGGTAGGATCACTTACCCTTGGTGGAGTTTGTGTACAACAAAGTTACCACTCCACCATCGGGATGACCCCTTACATGGCACCGTATGGCAGACTTTGTAGATCACCTCTATGTTGGACTGACCTAGGGGAGTCAGCACTTCTAGGACTAGAGATAGTTCAGGCTACGATGGAGAAGGTGCAGATCATATAGGAACGGATGAAGACTGCACTGAGCAGACATAAAAACAATGCTGATAGGAGACAGAGACCACTGGTGTTCGAGGATGGAGACCACATCTTCTTATGGGTCTCACATCGACGAGGTCTACGGAGATTTGGCTGGGGTAGAAAGATTTCTCCACATTTAATCAGACCTTTCCAGGTCCTCATCAGAGTATGAGAGGTGGCTTACCACCTAGCCCTTCCACCTTAGTTGCACCGGGTTCATGACGTCTTCCAGGTATCACAGTCGAGGAGATACGTGCACTACCCATCCCACATCATCGACCACAGGGAGCAAGAAATCAATGACGGGGTGACATTCACTAAGGTCCCAGTAGAGATTGTGGATCGACAAGATCTGGTCCTACATGGATGTTCGATTCCTCTGGGGCGCATTCGCTGGCAGCATAAGAACCTCCAGGAGATCACATGGGAGAGTGAGGCTCAAATGCGTGCTCATTACCCTCATTTGTTTTCCTAGTGTGTGTTGTAGCTTTACAGGGATGTAAATCCCTGAGTTGGGGGTAATTTAAAGACCCGAAAATTTCCAGGAATTTATTTTTAAATACTTTGGAATTTTACAAGTCTGTGGTTTCTGACTATACTTGATTCGGAGGCCCGATGTGCCTGGAATCAATTTATGATGTTTTGTTCGGGTATATTCATTAAAATTACGTGCTTGTTTTTATATCTTTTGAACTCATGCTTAGAATTAAAATCTTACGGCACCAATGAACTCATAACACCGATATTCGCTTAAGAGGACCTATACCGCAGTTGCGTTTGCTCGGGAGGAGAAGTTAATTTTTGGGGATTTATATTAAATTAAATAAAATTGTTGTACCCAATATTATTGTTTAAGAGTTGGTTATTTCCTACAAGGGGGATTTAGATGTGGTTTTCACACCCACATAACCTCCCAAGAGAGGATAATGTGTGGTGGGTCCCACACTAGCCCATAACCCTTCAACTTCTTATAAACATCCCATTAACTCCCCTTCATTTAATTTGTCAACTCTGCTCTTTTAATGTGAACTCTCCACCTCCTCTCTTTTTAATTTTACACTCTTCACCTCCTCTTAATTAATTCCAACAACTATGATTAATTAAATGCCACATTTAATTAATCTCTGAATTCATTTGAATTAATTTGAATTGCATGGAAACTCTATTAAAATTGGTTAGCTTTTATAATATTTTCTTGCAAAATATTTCGGTGGGAGAAACCTCTGGAGAATTAGAAGAAGGTTTTCCTCTCTCGAGGAAGAACACAATTTTTCATCGAATAATATCACTGACGAAGAATGCGAAGTCACCAATGACGATTCTTCTTCGGACGCACCCCGAAGTCAATGAAATCGACGTCCTTTTTCCGCGATGCCCGACCTACGAGACACTTGTCTTCCGTGACTCATTGAGGTGCTCTGCTCTTGAAAATCAAGGTAGGGGGTTTGATATAATGTCAAGTGAATGAAATTATTTTCCATCCTTGGTTAATGCTTGTATCCTATTCGGCCAATTGATATCGCCTAACGCGGTAGGCGTGGGCCAAACAAACATGGCTCGATGACCCTCCGATGGTTCTTGAATATTTTTGTGGTGGTGAACGGAGGTGACGACCACCGAAGGCAGCTGCCGCGTGCCATCCCGTTAGAGAATCACGACACTGGGTGCCGCACTGCGGAAGAACCGCATCCGACAATCTGGGGGCCGCTCAGCCAAAGAAGAACTAGCTGGCTGTAGGTGGCCGGACAAGGAGACCGCGAAGCTACAATGGGTGCCGCGATGCGGAGGACTGTGGCCCGTGCTCCGCGGGCCTCATTAGCGGTGAAATGGCCGGTCGCCTTCTGTCTCGGATGAAGGTGGTCGCATCCTCCTCAGGTTCCACGTGGGAGAACCAAGACCCACCCATGCGGGCTGCTCGCGTCGGGAAGACCGACCAGCTTCGTCCGGCCGGACAGGTGGGGAGGTGCCTCTCCTCGCTGCCGGTTTGGGAAACCGGGGGGGGGGGGGGGGGGGAACCCCCCACACCGCTCGGCCTGCCGGGCTGAGTTGCGGCCTGTCGCGCCCCACCGGGCCAGGCTGCGCCACGTCGGGCCGAGATTAGCCATGTCGGGCCAGACCGTGACACGACGATCAAGGCCGTGCTATGCCGGGTCGTGCCCCCCTGGGCCGGGCCGTACCCCACCGGGCCGGGCCAATCCCGTGGCGGGTCGGACCCACTGAACCAGGTCGGGCCGACACGTCATCCCACTGGTCTTGACGGGCCGAGCACGTTTCCCTTAAACGTAAATTACTTTAAGACAACATGTCCGATCGATGCCCTTTCTATAGCACTGAGATCCTCGTGACAAGATGGACCTTTTGCGATACTCTATGTGAGTTTTGGATGACTTTGGAAAATCACAGGATTTGGAACAAGTGTAATTCCAACAGGGCCCTTGGAACAGAAAACACAATATCTTTGAGACCGGGCGTCTGATTGATGTGTCGTCTATCGCATTGGGTTCCTTTTGACGAGACAGAAATTTGGGATACATCAACTCTAGAATTCATGATAGTTGATGTATCAACCCATTGTCTTGAGGAACAGAACCTTTCGGAATCGAGCGTGCTGTGGTGGGAACCCTAAAGCTGGCTGCGACGATGATGACTACCTTACTAGATTCCTCCATGGGTTTGATGATGACGAAAACTGTACTGGAATCCTACTTGGGTTCGACAACGATGACTACTGTACTTGTATCCTACGTGGGTCCTACAGTTTCACTTTTGTACTATTATCCAGAGTGGGTCTGATAGAGTAGCTGTTCTAGTATCCTATGTGGATCCGACAGCTTAGCTGGTCTAGTATCGTACGTGGATTCGACAGATTAGATGAATAGTGACTACATTTGATCATCTATATCGATATACAAAAGATGTATTCCTGTGTGAGATGAGTCTTCACTTTTAATCATTATCATTGATGTTATTGACATGCTTTCCTATGTGGACTGGGTTGTGATTGGGCTCAAGGGTTGGTGTCTAAATGTGGTTGATAACTTAGGTATATGTACGGGCATATACCTAAGTAGTGTTTATTGATACATTGTGATTGTATCTTTCTTCTTTGGTTTATCCTTCGTGGATTCTGGGAGACCATTGGGGGTCTCGGGGTCCCTACTGAGTATTATATACTCACCCCTGCACGGGATATTCCCACACTACGTTGTTTGGGATATAGACGACAAACAACACTGATTGAGGTGGATGCTTGTGGAGCAGGACGGTACCCGGAGGTGGGCCACTTGGCGATATGTACATGGAGATGACAGCTTGTCCCGATGTGCTGAGGAGGCCATATGTACCCACCCTTTAGGTGGGATTCCCGGAGGACAACTTAGTGGTTGTTGTTTTAATTTATTACAGTTGTACTAGATTTTCAGTTTTACTGTACTTACTGTTGGGCTTGTATTTCCAGCCCATTTCCTTTCAGCACTTACTTTTGTATTCATTATTACTTAGTGCTTTCTTCTGTTGTGTACTCTGTTGTGTTTGTTTGCTTTTATAATGGCAATCCCTTCCCTTTTTATCAGGATTTACGCCTTTGGTTCTAGTCTCCAGCCCCTGGCCTATGGAAGGTGGGCTTGAGGTAGTCACGGCACGGGCCCCGAGGACAGGTCGTGACAACATCATCCACCAATAGCTATATAACCAATTCCTCTTCCATGTCTACCTTCTCCCTGTAGACCACCTCGATCGAATCTTTGTCTCTGCCTGGGTGGTCCTTCAACTATCTACCGATCATCTGAATTGTGGGTTGGACAGTCACGAGCCATGTGACCCTACCCGCCACATGAGTAACACTGTCTGCTCCTGGAATGTCTGTCTATACCGCAGGTGCTCCACACAACCGATCCTAAGTCATGAAATCGTCCACCTAAAGGTCTAGTCCTCTTGGACCTCTACGACAACTGTCTAGTACCAGCTGATGAAGAATACGCTACCTGTTGACTGGTGGTGGATCTCGCTGCTGGAGACTGCTCAACATGGAAACTCCCCACCAGGAGGGCTCTCTCTAGCAGCCCCGCCTACACTGGGATGCTGCATGTGATCATCGGAGCTCTGATCTATCATCTCATACCCTTCTCAAAGGTCCAATCCCTGAAGAATGGGTCTCCCACCATATCAGTGGAGTAGCGTTAGAGGTCAGTGAACCTTGCTGAGTACTAAGCTACAGTCATGCTGCCCTGCAACAGATGAAGTAGCTCATGTATGCACACTGTGCAGGGAGTCGCTTGAACAAACTCTGCCGGAAATAGTCTCTCGAAGTCTTACCAGAGTAGTGTCATCTCATTAAGAACCAGGAGCATCATGCTCCACCATCTTCCCGCTTCTTCCTGTAAAAGGCTAGCAGCATGAATCACAATGAAATTGGCTTGTGTCCATTATAGTCAAAAAACACTCACCACATCCTCCATCCAATCCATAGCTTCCTATGGGTCTGTCTCTCCCCAGAACATGGGTGGCCTCTAGTGCTAGAACTCATACAATGTGCCCAAGTGGTGTGCATCATCTACTACTAGGACTGGTGGCATCAGTGGCCCAACGGGGATTGGTACCGCTGGTGCCTTAGCGGGAAAAGAGCCCTACACAAAGGCCTCATCGCTCGGTGGCCAATCCATGCGTACAACTCTAAAGACTCTACTTGGTCGGTCATGTTGAGGCATCCAAAAAGATTCCGATGCGGCACTGTCAAAAGGTAATACATGTTGAGCTGACCTGGTTGAGCT
The DNA here is from genome assembly GCA_963277665.1 of Viscum album. Taxonomy (NCBI): domain Eukaryota; kingdom Viridiplantae; phylum Streptophyta; class Magnoliopsida; order Santalales; family Viscaceae; genus Viscum; species Viscum album. The sequence goes on from OY728159.1 coordinate 656,060,277, forward strand.
GACTTAATGAAAACATTTGAAAACACACACACAATCAATGTTTTTGTGTTTAGAGTCAAGAATCAGAAGTCAGGGTCCTGGTGTATGGATACGTCGGTCATCGCACCAACATTGGACTCCCTAAATTGAAAACCACAGTTAGTACCCTTAACACTATTGCTTCATAGAAAAGATCATAGTCTTAAGTGCTGCGGTAGAACCAACTCCTCTGATACCAATCTGTCAAGACCCGTCCCCCGGGGCCTGTGCCGTGACTACCCCAAGCCCTCCTTCCATAGGACAGGGGCTGGAAACTAGCACCAAATGCGTAATTACCATAAATTGGGAAGGAATTTCCTCCATAATCTGTATACACACACAACAAAGCACAAGATGTAACAAACAACTAAGTAGAAATATATTGAAAAAGTGTGCTGAAAGTAAAAGGGGCCGGAAATACAAGCTCAACTGTTAAGTACAAGAAATTGAAAGTACAATTGAAGAAAAGAAAAATTTCCGTTGGGTCGTCCTCTGAGGTTCATACCTGAAGGGTATGTACCAATAACCTCCTCATCTATCCCGGTCCGTCTGTCTCTTCTGTGTATCGTCACACCATATGGTCCTCCTCCGGGTACCGTCCTATCCTGGTACTCTCAACCTTAGTCAGCGGAGCTCGTCATCTAGATCCAACATAATGAGGTGTGGGAATAGCCCGTGAAATGTTGAATATAACGACACTCAGTAGGGACCCTGAGACCCTCAAGGTCTCACAAAATCCAACAAGGATAAACCACATTGTATGAAATCAACAAATAAACCCACTTAGGTATATTCCAATACATATACCTATGTTATCAAGAAATCCATCTCAATCATGAGGAAAACACAAAAGTTACTAACTGAGCTCAAACAAGGATTTATTCTATGGGTAAAACATTTCGAACCCTCAACTTCTGGAGAACTCCTCCTCTATCGAGTATAGTGGGCCTGCCACCACAACCAAGATCTTCCCACTAACCTTCGACTACTGAGGTACTCCTCATATCAAGTAATGTGGATCTGTGGCATCAAACAAAGGCGCTCCCCACCATAGGTCTTCCGCCACAACCAGGCGCTCCCCATCATAGCCTGTAGAGGTAATCCTCCTGCCGAGTACTGTGGGTCTGCCACCAAAATGAGGCTCTCCTCCTCAATGGGTCATCTGCCAGAACCAGGCACTCCCCACTAGGCCATATAAGTCAATTCTTGTCAATTTTTCAGCAGTCATTATGTCTCGTATAGGTACTAGTTTCCCACATAATAACCCTCTCTTCTACGGAAGACCTTCTCCACAAGCTACTGGTCGATGCACCAACTACCACAAAGTCCCATGAAGAATTATCTCGAAGTTTTGACACACCATAGGGGTCTCAAAGAAACCAAAGACGCATCAATCAGACACCCAGAATGGGAGTTAGTATCCTTTTAGTCCCGGGGGGTTGAATTCGTGCAAGATCCAACCAGACCATATCTCAACTATACCCCAAACACTAGTGGAATATACTCAAAGAGAATACCACGCTCCAAGATTACCAGATCCACTGATGGTTCGTCAAACAGACGCCTAGTGCCAAAGATATGGCCAAAAGAAAGTGAACGGCTCATAATGGCCCCAGGTTTGGTCTGAACTGGTCGGACCGACCTGGCCAGACTTAGTCTGGGTCGACCCGATTCGGGTCAACCTGGCCTGACCCGTTGGGTCTTGTCTGGCCCATTGGGCGGGCCAGCCCTTTTGTATTGGCCCAACCTGCTGGGCACAACCCAGCTGGGCGCGAGGGGCTGCAGAGTGACGAGTGGGTGTGGACCAACTGTGAGGGCGTAGAGAGGCCACGGGTCGGCGTGAGGGCTGTTCGGCCTAGAGAAACTGCGAGGGCCGGTTCTGCCGAGGTGCTGCGAGGGCGCGGGCCAGTTCGACCAGGGCGCCACAAGGGGCGTGGGAAGCCGGCTCAACCGGGGCATCCTGAGGGGCGTGGGAGGCCGAATCGGTTGGGCGCCGTAAGGGGCGCAACTCGGGCGACTCGGCCCGGGAGGCCAGGGCCGGTTCAGCCAGCGGTGGCGCCAGGCGCGGGGAGACACCAGGTTCGCGGGGAATTCCGGGTGCGCGGATGGCGGATCCGCGGGGCGCAGGGGGCGCGCGGAGGCCAGGGGATGGTTCAGCTGGGGCGTGGCATCGCTCGGCTGGTTAGGCATGGGTGGGGTGGCCGGTGGGCGGTGCGGCCGGGGCGGCTTGGAAGCTGGCGGGTGGCGCAGTTTGGCCCAGGGCGCTAAAGCATCGTGGGGGTGGCGTAGGTTGCAGAGGCCATGGGCAGCATGGTCGTTGCCTTCTTCATCGTCGTCGTCTCATCACCTTGTCACTATTCAGAAGAACAACACAAACAAGAAAAACAGAGGGGTCGAGCATTGTTGATTTTCCTGGCACCCTTCGCATTTAGGGTGGTTGCAACCATTTCAATTCTTTCTTGAATTTCAAATAATTTTCAAAATTTTAAGATGAAATAAAAATAAAAAAAGAACCCCAAACTTTCCCACAAAAATAAATCCAAACCTGCGAGGAAAATCATCTGAAATGATTCTTTGTTTTAGATTGGAAGAATTAAAGGAATAATATCATATTCCAATAAAACCCCTACCATGATGGTTGTTCGTCGATGGAGTCATGGGGATGAAGAAAGAGTTGTCGTCATTCGTTGTGTCTGCCACACACTTCCAATTGAAGATATTGCATCGGTTCATTGATGATGATGAGGAGGGAAGTTCGGTCGTTGGAGATGTCCCATGTCAGTTGCCTCCGCAAGGTGCTTTTGAGGAAAATGTGGAAGATGCTCCTCATTGGCATTCTTCGTGGTGGAAGTTATTCATTGGAGAGATTTTTCCCTCTGTCCTCCTCTCCCATGTTCTACCAAGATGAATATTCCAACCCAAAATAATAGATTATGTTTATCTATTATTTAATTGTTGGCACAAAATTCAATTTTTTTAAAAATTATTAATTGATGCGCTCAATTAATTAATAGGGATGATTTGGCACATTAATGTCAAGTGTGTTGGTTGAATTAATTGGGTAAAGGAGGTCAAGAGGTTCCCCCTCATAAATGAGGCGAGTTGAAAGGTTTTCTCCAATTAAAAATGGGGATTTAGTCCTGGGTGGTCCCCACCACCGTAATCTCTTGCCGGATGTTAGGTTCAGGTGGGCCCTACCACTAGAACAACTCATGGTGTGTCATGGCCAGGTGGTCCCCACACTTCAACTCTCAAAAGGAGGTTTAATTCTGGTGGACCACACCTCTAACTTCCACATGGTGTTTCAAAAATAAAATAAAGTGGAGTTTATTTTATTTTATTATTTTCCATGAAAAACCCAAAATATATTTTCTATTCTCAACCCACTATTGTTGAGGTGAATATATCCTTAAAAGAATATCGGCGGTACGAGTTCAACGGTGACCTTAGATTTAAGTTCCGAGCAAGGGTTCATAATTTTTAAAAACCCGCTTGTATGTTTATTGAACGTACCCGAAAAAAAACATCAGAAATTGATTCCGGGCACACCGTGACTCGGAATCACGCGCCGTCAATTTTTGTAGACTCGTAAAAATCCCATTTAATTAGAAATAAATTTACATTAAAATTAAAAGTCTTTATAGGTCATGATAATTTTAATAATATAGCATTTTAGTTTTGGATATAAATTCTAGATTTATGAAAAAAAAAATTAATTTGACACAATAATATCATAAATCCCAAAAAAAAATTCCGAGATGGTATATTTATGGTAACAAATAATAAATAATTCAAATTATAAAATAATATAATCATAATTAAAACAATCACCACAATTTCTATGTAGAACATTTATGAGTGGAAATAAAAACTCTATACAAACCAATTTAATTCACATAATAAATATTTTGTAACGAGTTGTCTCATAATAAGAGTATAACTAATATATTCTTGTGTAAATTTTCATTAATAAAAAAGAAATATATAGGTTAAATATTTTTCGTAAATTATAAATTCCAAAATATAAGAAAATATAAATTTCAGAGAAATTTTTAAATATTTTAATTATATGGTTTATTATAATTTTATCTTAACATTAATAATCCATAATAAATAAATCAAAAATAAAAAAATTATAAATTAAATAATATTCATGACATATTAGAGATAAATATCACTTATAACACCAAAAATACTTTATTTTATTAAAAATTAATTACGAAATTATTTTTAATTAGTACGGATTAGTTTTAGATTCTTATATCATAATATTTTCTACTCTTATTCTCCAAGAACTCATAATTATATTGGATATTTCTATATGAAATATAGATAAATATAATATTATAAACAAAATGATCTTAAAAGTTTTATTATGAATTTAAAAATTCAATAAAAATGAAAAATATTGAATTACATATATAATGTACATAAATCACTTATAAAACACTCTAATTGTTCCTTAAAATATATCTAATTCTTCAATAAATAAATCGTTGAATTTCATTGGAAGTGTTAAGTGATAATTGTGGTAATATCCATAAAATCAAATAATGTTTTTAAATGATGATATCTAATGAAGAAATCGAAGGTCAGTCGCATTAATCCCCTTCAAGGAGACAATATATCATTTACAAAGAGAAAATATAAAATCCATAGATCTTTATTTGTTTTTATGAAATCAAAGTAAATATAATGATATAAAAATTGAACTACAAATACTTTAAGTGATTTTCTATATTTTAAATGTTAAGGAAAATTATTCCAAAAATTTATTTTATTTATACCACATGAGAATTAAACCCATGGTTAAACATGACACTTTAGATTAGATGGGAGTATAATATTTCATTATGTGTTTTATTATTTCAATAATTCCACCCTCAATATAATGAATTATCAAAATGAGTTTTTCCATTAATGTTTAAAATAATATAAATTCCTATGAAATTTTACAAACACCAAATTATGAGGTTTAGGGGATAATATATAAACTTGAACTTCAATATATTTCATAGAAAAAATATTAAATTAAAACAATTTTGAACATAACAAAAAATCGAAATGTAAACATACAATAAATAGCCCAAATTTCTTTGAAAAGGGATACCATGAGTCTCTATATCCTATCACCCCTAAAAAAATAACATCCATTAAAAACTAGACTATATAGATTAAAAGTGGGGTATAAGCGATCATGAAATGAAACCAATGATAATTACACATTATAATATCATAAATGAAGATCAGAGTTTATAAAATCATAAAGAACTATAATAAATGAAAACTATAAAAACTATGACTAACAATATATATTATCAAAACAATGATAATTAAATACATGAAAAAAACACTCTTAGAAAATTATCTCAATCAAAAATATCACTGGTTAGTTCTTAAAATGACATAACAACCCAAGATAGATTACCAATAACTAGAAAAACTATAAATCAATCCTTGTATAATTAAGTATATTTGAAATCATATCAATAAATGTAATTTAATGAAATACATAATAGGGTATTAAATATATTTTCTTAAAATCAAACATTTATGAGCGAATAGTAAACTCTTTATATTTCCTCGTAAATGTTGGCACCTATATGCCAAAGGGTTTCCTATGTATACAGTCATAAATTACTACCACATGATACCCATGGATTTAATCATAATGAAATAAAAAAAACAAATATATATGAGAACTAACAAAAATCATTCATACAATAACTTAAATAAGTAGATAAAAAACCCTTTATGAATATAATTTAATAAATACTAAAGACATAATCTTCAACATATAAGAAAAAAGTAATAGTGAAATACGATTCATTTAATAAGCTTATGGGAATGTTAAAATGAACTAAAACAACAATTGGAAAGGAGTAATAAAAACCCACACCTATAATCAAAATCAATCACAAATTTATATCTAAATATCTATGTGACATGAATTTTCTCAAGATCTATTACTCCTCTATGACAACCTTACTTCAAAAATTTTTTATAGAAGTTATAGTTACCCTGTGATGACCCATATCAACACATGAGAGGAAAAATTTAGGAAATATATAAAATATATATTATCAATGGATGATTTATTTAGAATATCAGAATAATGTAATTTATTTTAATTATCTATTTAATTTTTTTGACACTTACTATTTGTAAATATGTAACAAAAATAATTGCAAGGTAAATTTTTTTAGGTTCATTCATAGTTAATCTAAATAATGTATTATATTGGGTTTTTATATAATGATATGAATAATATGAGTTAGATATTATAAAAGTATATTATGATTTTACTCATCAGAATAAAATATATGAGTTTATATACTGAGACTTTCTGAAATAAAATTACATGATTTATTATGTATATAATTAATTTAATGATATTATTATTTATATTTATTATTATTACTTTTACGTTAGGTTAGATATATTCTATTCATGATAAGTTATTAAATTTAGAATCCATATTATATTGTTCTTATTTTTTAAATAATTGAGGGTTATTGGTTACTCTACTAATCATATGGAGGAAAATATGTGAATCAATATCGGATTGCTCACCCATAATAGATTATAAAATATTGATTAATAATGTTCATGAATATTTAAATAAATTAATATGATATTAATACCCTTTTTTAGTTAATAATCATTTACTAATCAACATATAATTAGTTGAGGTCTACGAGAATAGTTATATCATGTTTTAAGATCATACTCCCTTTGAAGAACAGTAGAACACATGATCATTATATATACACACACAAGGAATGATTAGATCAATCCAAACCCTCTTATAGATTTTAATGAAACTATGTGTGGCTACATATTAATTTTTTTTATAAAATTTGAATAAAACTACTAAGTCCATAAACAGAAAAAGAATATATATAAAAATAAATAAACATATAACTTATTATTTAATGTGAATGAATAAAGTATAACTCATTTATTTAATTATTGAATATATTAATTCTATATCACATAGAATTATTAAATTATATTTGATATAACAGATATTTATATTTTCCAAGTATTATTTAAATTTAATTTAAATATTTAAAAATTAGAATAAAAATGATATTTAACCCTCTTAAATCACTTGGAATAGTTCTATACATTTTAACATGTTTAATGTTTTTTTAACACAAAGTAAAATCATTTGATAATTAAATGTGGTGTTTTTTTATCGAGTCAAAAAAAATATATCATCATAATTATTGGTATCTAAATCAATATGATATATTAAAAATCTTATATAAATATAATACTTTCATAAAGAATTCAGAATAAAATATTTATTTTATTTAGTATGGCACTAGAAAAAAAAATTGTGTGGTATTTTATCACATGTAAAAGAATAATGTGGGCCTCCCCTTCCTCCAAATATTGAAAAAATATTGTATAACCATTATAAGAATATTATTTAGAATTTATCACTTTAAATATCCATAATGTTGTTCATTAGATCAATATTATCCTCAAATATATCACTCATAGAATTTTTTTTATATTTAGAGTATTGAATAAAGACTCTATCCACCAAATCAGAAATAAAAGAGATAATGTAATGTAATTTTTTATCCTTTTTAATAATATAATAATATTATAATGTATTTTATTACATTATACAAGAATATTGTATTATGGACCTCAATAATTCCCTTCAATAACTTGTTCATTGCATTCCTCAAATGGATATGATATATCTAGTAGTTACAAATAATAGAGTCTTTGAGAACCAAAACAATCAACAAATAGATGATGACTAACATCACCTAATTGTTTTTGATTTGTAGTTCCCCAAATCCTATTTCTCAGGATTATAATTCCTATATACATTATGGTAATTTCTTTTACAGATTTTCCTACTCAAACCTCTATTTTTCTACTATAGGTTAACAATGATTTTTTTAAATCCATCTATCCATCTGAAATACAGATTAATGGATATAAAAAACTTGTTTCCCATAAAATCTACCATTATATTTTAAAAAAAAATTATAATTCATATAAATAATATACCTTTTATTCTAGGACTTTCTGAATAAGTACTTGTGAAAGATCTCTTATTAGCCATATAAACATTTTCTCTCTTATATGAGTCACTAAAAATTTATATGGGATAACTATTCTAAAATTGTACTCTTGTAACTTTTATATACATAGGATGAATAGAGTATAATAGTGTTTCAACTTCAATAGAATTTTATATCATGAATAATATTTTGTCACCATTCAATTTGAAACCTTTATAAATTCATGCATATACACTCTAAGGGTTTAGTTAATACCATAAAATATCATAAATGTTTTAATCTATACATATTTAATGATGTGTATGTTATTACTCAATATAAAAATTCTTCTAATTTTTAATGGTTTAAAATTTCATGAGATGCATTCAAAATTCAATTAATATTATTTAATGTGGTTAAGATGAATATTTGAATACTTTAGGTGGAAGAGAAGAAATAAATATGTTTGATATATTATATAATGTAAATAATTATCCATGACATATAAATATGTCACTAATAGTGTTAAAAACTGCACAGGTATAACCCATTTAGTAATAATTCTATATAATAAGCCCCATATATTATTCTATATAATTATATTTCCAAATTATAGGTCATCATATGCCTTCATTGCATATAATTGTATTTCTAATCTCTCTCATTCACAAAATCCTCCAACAAAATATTTATAATTCATTTTATATAAACTAATATAAAACATGATTCAATCATTCAAAAAATTTATTATCCTTTAATACGTTTCTAGACAAGCTATAGAGAACTAAAAATTTTATTAATTTCCTTTATAAATATATGATGTAATTTAATTAATTTGGGTTGAAAATATTTAAATATTAATTTTAATTATCTCAAAAGATATTTTTCATTGAATCCATTAGTGTTTAATGTTTATTTTACATTATATTGAAATTTTAGATGGAGTTTGAGTTAATATTGAATTTTAGGGAGGTCTTAGAAGGGATCATATTTTTCATGAAATGTAAAATTACTAGGATTTTCTTGTGAATTTTAGAAAATCCACGGAAATAAATAATTCATGGTTAATGGGTAGTTTGATTAAACTTTAAATCTTAATTATGAATTCTATGAATTTTAGCTAGAAAATAATGCTTGATTATGTACATGGTAAAATTGATTGGTAACACAACCATTTAAAAATATTAAAAAAATAAATGAATATAAGTCAAAAAATTGAAATCACATAACCTTATTAATCACTTATATACATCCCACATATTTGTAGGTTCTTATATATAGATAAAATATAGGTCCCCTTATTGATATATTTGGATCCTTTGAGTTCTTTATATATTAGATATAAAATCAAGCTTAATTAATTCTTTATTAATTTCTCTCATTAATTTATTTATTTTAATCTCTATGGAATAAATAATTAAACTTTAAGGATATTTGGAAATGTAATTCTTGAATAAAAATGATGGGGTTTTCAAATTGAATCCCAATATTATTACACATATTATTTCATAGTTGTAAGCATATTTATCTATAAAATAAAATATAAGGATTTAATATTCTAGTGTATTTATAAGAGTCGGCATGTTATGGAACTAAAATAAAATTCCTTCTTATTAATATGCATAATGATCTAAAAAATCTATTTGATCTCCTATAACTATAATGGATAACCTAGGAAAAACATAGACAAAATCAATGAGCTTAAAACCCAGTAAGGGACTTAACATGGGATTGAAGAAGAGAACCTTATTTAACTAGAATAACATATAAAATAAATGGAACAACTCATGAATAATATTATGGAATAATAATATATTGAAAATGGGATCATATGATTATATAACCATATGAACATGGAATAAACATATAACATCGAATAAACCTGAGTCGTGGATAAATTCCAAGACTATATCACATGGTTTATTTTCCAAAAAAAGTTTGGGTTTACTCTTCAATCCCACACATAGTATTTCATGGGACAAAATTACTACCCAATTCATTAGAGTATTTGATGGGAACATATTGGAAAGAATTTATTTTTGGAAATATGAAAAAATGCAGTGTGGTCTTCTATGTCAAAGAAGTTTAAAAAAAATAACTTCACTTAGTAGTTGATGGTGAACAGGCTGACCATCAAATTCATAATAAAGTACTCCAATTTAATAAGTATTTCCATCATATTGGGAATATTTTTTTTTGGATTAAAGGGTTCATGAAAATCACATTGGGTCTAGAATTATGAAAAGATCACAATGAGGAACAAAATTATTACATATATTTATCCAATGTAAAACTAACAATCCATTGTTGTATTGTAATTAAAAAAATAATAATCCTTGTAAGAAACATGTAATTAAATCTTTATGAAGTAAATAGGTAGTGATTCCAATAATATTAGCACATGTTGGAACTGAAAATTATTCTAGAAGAATAAAAATCTATAAAAAAAATACAAAATTAAGTGAGACAATGATATACTAAACTTCAACATATAGAAAGTCCTAAGGAAGTTATTATTACATGTATGAATTTGGGGATGAAGGAAGCTATGTGTGGAAAATATTTCTGATCTCAAATCAATGTTATAAGAACACTAGAACTTTAAATTTTTTTGGATGAAGAAATTAAGTGAAACATGAAGCTATAAAGATGTTAGTTTTATGTATAACCAAAAAATAAATGACATATAAATCATTAGAGTAAGAACCAAAGTACCAAAAGTTTGTTGACATCAAATTTAGAGTGGAAAATAAGTGAATACAGTTTAATCCACTGGAAGAATTCCATCTAATAGGGAATGCAACTGATTCATTGTAATAGATTTAATCACTCATTCATATTATTGATATATTATTTTTTCCCAAGGAACAATTGTGTTGTGCGAAAAATATTTGATACCAATAAAATGACTATAAATAGGTAGTTTTTGGGACTATTAAATATAGAGAGGAATACAAGTTGGTGGTGATAAATATGAAGATGAAAATAATAGATAAATCCACAATTTTTTTTAAAACATTCCACAAGGATTATTTTTTGTTTTTTTATAATTGTGTTAAGAGGAATAATAATAATTTTATATGATAATCAATTAGATCAATACAATCAGACTATAGATGACACTGATAACTTCATCAAAAAAATCATTTGTCTCATTAAAGGAAGAAAATAATAATTTCATAAATATTTTTATATTGTTATCGAAGAAGTGATTGGATATGTTTGAGTAATATTTCTCATATGATTAAATTTCTGCAATGAAATAGAATAAATAAATGGTTACCCCCATATTTATATAGGAATAAGAATGAACATATGGTTCTAAGGATCATAATGGGAAGACATCTTATTCTCGCATTATCAATTCTGTACTTTTCAACTATTTTGGAGTTTTTGGTGTGGAGAAATGTATATATGAATCATATATATTTAACATAATGAGGAAATGAAAATGTGAATATTAGTCCTTTTAATATTTATGGATATTCATTATAAGATAATCTAAATAGGGAATCAGAATATGACTAAATAATGTAATAATTTATGAAAACAGATGATGTTTTGACAAGATTTGGGAAGAAGATAGATGGGTGGAGAAGCATTGAAGAATTCAATTATGTATCCAAAATTCAATTTAAATCATGATTTGTAGGAATTTGGTTGATTTCGAATGTTTTTTAGAAACCCTCCCTAACCTGTTTTGGGTCACATATAAATGGAGAAAGCTATTTTTAATTTCATGCCACCAGTACTATTCAAAAAGAAGAGTGAGAACCTGTGATGTTCAAAGGAGAATAATTTTACAGATGGATCATAGCTGATCATATCTTTTTGTATAAAATAATAAAGGAGATGAGACGAGATCATAATCAATGTTTTCAAAATCATACTAAGGAATTAGAATGGGATTTTCTGATTAAGTTAGAAGAAGATAATAATTATCTCAACTATATTTTAATATAATAAAATTTTGGTATTGTGTTATTGGATGGTAGAATTAGACATATTGTCTTCACATAGTCCATAATATGTTCTTGCATACTATTGGGTAAGAAAGTGAAGATTTTTTTTGAATAAAATATTTTTGAAAGTTGATCAAGGAATCATAAAAACATGATTCATGACATGTTATCAAAATATAATATGACATTATTTTTCCTAGAAATATCAAACACACAGTTGTATTGAACATAATGCTAAAATAGTGTAACAAAATATGATAAAAATTGTATCCACAGAAAATTATTATTTTAGAGCGGATTGTGTGGTGTCAAATTATTTCCATAACATACCAAGGATTTAGCTGCTCTTATTGAGTATTGAACCTTGTGAATATTTTTTTTATTATGCATGTTTGTTTCATTTTGTTTTCCCCAATATTATAACAGAAATATTTTTTCTAAATGAAATGAATATTCAATGAAAATGTTATCACTGATTCTCCTCTCCCCCTCTAAGTGACACATTAATCCTTCTGGGAGTTATCAATTGTTATAAAAAATTGAGGTAAACATCATTTACTATTTCATTATTATTTGAAGAATATTTTCTGATAAATAATATGAACTATGTTAATATTAATGGAATTATTGTTTTCGATGGTGAGAACTATCACATATGGAATGACTGAATTTTCCCATACTTAATGTCTATTGGGATTGATGTTCTTGACACTAAAACAAATGGACTTCCTTATATTGATGATAATGTTTCTATTACATCTACTGAGAGGATAGTTCTCTGGAATTATGGAAGGGATAAGAATTTTATACTCTCATCACATTATGAAATTCAGTTTTTATGAGTGAAAGGAGATTCCACTACTAAGGTTATTTGGGATATAATAAAATACATTATTGAAGTTAACAAAAATACAAATAAGACAATGTTACAAATCTAGAACATGAATTAAAAATTTCTCTGGATTGGTCAATAAGTATTTTTAGGGACTTAAGTGACATTTAACACTATTTGAAGTCTTGGTGAAATTTTAGAGGATTAAAATGTTTTTTAAAAGATATTATGAATTATTCACAATAAGATTAATGAAAAAGTATTCTCATTTAATGATAGAGATCAAGAAAATATTTATGTAGATGATATTTATAGTAATAATTTTATATATGTAATGAAAAGGGATAATGTTATGAAGGAGAAATGAAAATCTCAGAGAGAAATATATTTTAGAGCCACCAAGAAACAAATATTTAAAAAGGTTCTTCATGAAGAATATTTTTCATGTCTGACACTGAAAATGAGGTATTTATAAATCATTATGAAATTTAATCATTATTTCGAATAATGTGACATGTGGTTTAAATAAATATAAATGGAAACATCCCACAAAGTGATTTAAATGTGGATTCATTGGGCACTTTGAGGATAATTTTTATTGAATGAATAAATAATATGATAATTATGAAGAAGAAATAAGTACAAGAATGTAGTGGAAGAAACTGAGAAATAAGACAAAATATTTTCCCATAGGGAAAGATTAAAAATTGTACAATTCCTAAAGGAGAAGATAGTATTCTAAAGATAATGAAAAGGTAGTTAGTGAAGCTAATTCTGAAAAATATAAAAAACATTTTTGGTAGGAATACATTCATTTCTATAGATAACAATGGTGAATTTAGAATAAATAATTATAAATAAAAATTAACTCAATTTTATTTTCATGTCAAAAAAAATTTTAAATCATTTTAGAGGATTATTAGGAGGCTTCAAAAAAATATCAGGAATAAGAATGGTGAAAAATCATCAATAATCAACCAATATGGTTTTTATGATAAGAAAGTTAATTTATTGAATGATATTGATTATTTAAAGAAATAACATGAGAAATAAATGAATCATAATGAACATACAGATGTAATGTTGCAGGGAAAAGAAAAAAATATGAAATTTTCCAATAAAAACATTATAAAGATGATCATAGAGTTACAAGATTCTTTAAATCTATCTCAAAATTTGGTTAAAGATCAAGATAATTGCAATAAAAGGAAGAAAAAATTTAGCTTTGATGTTTGGGAATAAATTTGAAATTGTTTCTGAGAAGAAGAAATCTGGGGAAAATAATAATGTTAAAAAGGCCTACAATGTCATGAAATTTGAAGTCTCAAAAAACATTGACCTAAAATATTATATATTATTTTGGTAATGATAAGGCTGAAAAGAAAACCAATCGAAAAATGAATATTCCAATTAATACAATAAAGGATGGTGGTCAACAATGTTATGATAAGAAGGTAGATGAGAAACATGCTCATAGCTCATATTAGTAGGAATATTTTAGAGGAAAATAATATATATATATATATATATAGATACTTCAGGTATTATAGTGGATAGAAGATAGAAAATATGTTTTAGATTAATCAACTACATTTCATATATTCCACAAATTTCATAAGGAGACGATTGACGATGATTTGATCCTCTCAATGTTATAACTATGAGAAGGATGTCATTATGAAACATGAGAAGATAGTTGAAAAAATATAAAATAGGGTCCAAACATTACCAACTATTTTTTTAAATATGTGAAAAACCTAGACACCTTGAAAAAAGATGGTTTTTTTCTTGGAACAATAATTGTTTGTAACAATTCTCATTAGTTATAAGTTATTAAAAATAAATGCAATGAAAAAGACATTATTGTTGAGACCTATATCAATGAAAAAAAGGTTAAGAACCTTAGATTATGTATAGTGAGTTTTTTTCTCATATGACTGTATATTTTTTTAGAATAATACAAAATACTTCAAAGAAGGAATAGGAAAATTTGACAGTAATGAATCACTTGGAATCAATGGTGTTGGATTATCCTTCATTGTGTATGAAATGTTAAAATCAAAAAATTATATGATTGTTGATTAGAGAAAATAAATCATTCTATGTTTTTCATAGAATTTTCATAATGGTAACAAAGTTTTTTTTAGAAAAACCTATTTTTTATGGGAATAGTAAGGAAGATAGAAATATGTTTACAAGATTCCATCATAAAAAAGGAATCTTATTTAAAGTTGGAGAGTCACAAAACTCTTGTTATTACTGTATGGTAGAATATAATTATTTGTTTCATAAAATAATGAGATAGATGTGTCAATGAAAAATGAGAATTTTATCAATATGTGATAGGTTATGGGGTATTCCTAATATACCATAAAGAAGTTATTGCTGTTGAATGATTTTTTATAATGTAAATATAAAAAAAATTTCTGAAAATGAAATCATATGTTTGGTCAAAATGACCACTACAACTAATTCATTCTGATATCTTTTGGCCAAATATCATAATGTTGACTAATGGAATTGAATACTTCATTAAGTTCATATATTAAATTACTCTCATTACCTATGTATAAAAAACATAAATCATATTCTCTAAAAATGTTTCAAATTTTTAGGAGGAATGTGTGTATTCAAAAAATAATTTAATAACAGACAATGGTGGTGAATAAAAAATTTTACAATTTTAATGTTATCTTATGAAGTATAGAATTCATCATGTGTTTAGTAAACCATAAACTCCTCATAGAAATAGTTTTTATTAATGGTAAAATTAGAGTCATGTAGGAATTGGATGAATTATGATACATGAATATTATTTTCTCATTACATTTGGAATCTATTGATGAGTACTAAATTTTATATTGAAAACCTATTTCTTATAGGACAAGTTGAAATATTAATCTCTATTAATTTTTCTGAAAAAACACTACATTTGAAAAAT
Source organism: Viscum album (assembly GCA_963277665.1). Taxonomy (NCBI): domain Eukaryota; kingdom Viridiplantae; phylum Streptophyta; class Magnoliopsida; order Santalales; family Viscaceae; genus Viscum; species Viscum album. The sequence continues at coordinate 656,076,060 of OY728159.1, forward strand.
TTATCAGTTTTTTTAGAGTCTATGCATCAAAAAGAAAAAACGTTTAAACCATGGAAATCTTTAAAAGATAGGTGAAGATGGAATTTATATTGGCTATTCTATATATGAAAGTGGATATTAAAATAAAAATATATTTTTAAGAAGATTAGTCATTGTCGTTGATGTGAATGTTTATGAAAAAGATGAGGAATATAAAAAGACTCATGCTGATAAGGGAGATATATAAGATGTAATTTTTTTTTGAAAAAGATTATAACATGGTTGAAGAAAATAGTAATCATTCACAAGAATAATAATTAGACTTAGATATTTTAATTTATGAGAAAAAATATTAAAAATCAAATTAAAGTCTAAGAAATCAAGTGGAAGCTCAAAAAATTAATGATTATCTACATCATTGGGATAAAACAAGAAGACAAATTTCACATAACTCTTTGTATTCAACAATTGATCAAAAATTTGATAATGAATCATTTGAGCATTGGGAATTGGTTCATGCTATGAATTAAGAGATTAATTAAATTGAAAAGAATGATATGTAAGATAAATAAAAAATGTTATCAGTAGAAAATGGAGTTTTTAGGATAATATGAATGAATATGTTGAATTGACGGGCAACAAAGAAATATTTGTGTGAAAAGTATACTCACAAATTGAAGGAATTGATTTTAATGGGACTTTTTCTGAAGTCGAATGGTTAGAAACAATCAAAATCCATTTTTATATAACCTCTCAAAAAATTACATAATTATTTAAATGGATGTAAAATCAGTTCTTTTTCAAATTGTGATATTGATGATGAGTTTTATATTGAATAACCATATGGATTTGTTTTCGGGAAAGACAGAGGTTATGTGTGCAAGTTAAAGAAATAATTGTATTGGATAAATCATGCCCCATGAAAATGTTATTCCAAATTGGATACATTATTAATGAAATACACATTTTATGAATGGAATAGTTGACTGAAATAATTATATAAAATAATTTCAGGAGTTCTCTGTCATAGTAATTGTTTATGTTGACGATATTATCATTGTCGGGAATGATGAAACAAAAATTAAATGTTTTTTATAGTAAATGAAAAATTTGTTTGAGATTTATATTCTGGGAGAAATGAAATTCATTAAAAGGTTGAAAATTTTACAAAAGAATAAATACATTTTTCTCTCTAAATAAATGTATTCTAAGGATATTCTTAAATATTTCATAAAAGAAAATGAAAGACCAGTTTCCCACCCATTTTAGTGGTAACCAAGTTGACTAAACTTAGAGATGGTGAGGAGGTTGATCAGAAAGAATTTCGAAAGCTGATAGGATTTTTTTTATTTTACTACCTTATGACTAGATATAATTTATGTTGTATCCTTATTTTCAAGATTTTAGAGTTCTCCAAATAAATCACTTTTGTGTTCTAAAATATTTTTCAGATATATCAAAGGTATGTAAAATTTCTTAATCATTTTTGATAAATCAGAAGGTATTGATCTATTTGGGTATTTGGATACCGATTAGGCATAAAATGTTGATGATAGAAGAACCACATCTAGTAGATATTTATTTCTAGGGATAATTTCTGGTAGTTTGAATAAAAATAAAATGAATTCATTAACTCTTGTCATTGTTAATGCTGAGTATGTTACTACTACTAAAGCCACTACTCATCTTATGTGGTTCAAGACTCAGTTGGAAGATTTTCTTTTTGACGTCATGTTAAACATTATATTGGATTGTGGTAATCAATGTATATTAAAACAGAACTGAAACCTAGTAGAAAATTATCATTCAAAAGATATTGATATCAAATATCATTTCATCAATGATAATGTGGGTAATAACTAATAAAATATAGAGTATGTTCCAATATTATTATATGTTGTTGGCACTTTCACAAAATCATTAATTAATGAACATTTTCACAATATGATATGGACATGGGAATCCGACCACATTCCCATAAAGGATATGATTTGTGTTAATTTAACATATCTCATATTTCCATTGGATAGTGTTGTCAAAGGACATCAATGTTTATAAAACCATCCATTATTATGTTATAATCCTTTAAATGAAGCATGTAAAAAGAGGGGTATTGTGGGTAAGATGTGAATACAAAATTTTAAATGTGTTATCTATCCATTATGTTTGTTGGTGTGGTTGTAAGAATATTATTTTTCTGGAAAATGAAAGCACAGAACTACATATATGACGAAATTTTTAAAGAAAAAATGAGGAAGTTTTTATCATTCGCTACATTTGGGTAGCTTGGTTTTGCTTTCAATAATTCTGATTACCATCAATTATTTAACTCATTTCGAATTGAATTTTTTTATAAGTAGTTGATATGTTGAGTAAATTATTTTCAGTGGGTTATGAATATTGGTTGACAACAAAATCCAAATGGGGATATTTTGTCACCATGATTGAAAGATGTTGTTTTTGGAAACATGAAAGAGGTTTGTGATGTGTTTTATTGTCATGTAATTTTAAGAAGAAAATAAATCACCATAATTTTTCATTATTGGTGATTATATTAACCACTTTATTATAAATATCATACTCACATTTATTATGGAAGTCTATCAGAGTGGAAAGAAGTTTTCTGGAAGAAAGGGTTCATCTATCTGAACTTGGATTCATAATTAAGGGACGATCGTAATGTGGGATAGAATCAAATATTCCAATAATGAAAATTAAATATTATGACTCATTTTAATTTTGTAATTCAAAAAATCATTAGACTTGATAGAAAATTGTAATTGAAGATTTATGAAGCAAAGGGAAGTGAAACCTATCATATTTGAGATTAGATGGAATGAAACATATTACTGGACGAATGAGATTTTATAAAACATAATATTTTTTGTCATATGATTATATGATGATCATTAAAATATTAAAAATAATAAATAATTCATGAATAAAACCATAATTTTGTGGGATATGGATGTAACTATAGCCGATGAATTATGGTCTCAGATCATTATTACAAGAACACTAGATCAAAAAATGTATGTTCGATGATAATATTGATTGGAATGTGATGTTATAAAGATGATGGTTTTTAGAAAATCCAAAATTCCATGAGATTTAAATATTCTTAGTAATAAGGTGAGTATTGAAAGATCATTAGTATCATATTCAGTGAAAGAATGATGCCTCTAATTTCAGTGCTGTTGTAATTTTTCAATTGGACATAGTGTGCCATTGATCCATTATAATGGATTCTAACACTGATTCATATACCTGGTAACATTTATATGTGATAGGAAGACTTGGATTATTGGGATTTTATTGGTACAAATAAAAAATATAATGGAAATTATTGAGAAAAATAATTATAGAGAAGAAGATAAGATTTTTTTTATCAATAAAAAGAAGAAAATAAGAGATCAATCAAAAATAGAGTCAAATATTTCCCATGAATATAAATTATTTTTTTTACAGTTTTTTCATGAGTAAAGAGAAATTGTTTATATTTTTCTCAATTGGTTCATGAATATCAAACAACAGGTCACACTGATAACTTCATCAGACATAAAATCATTGATATAAAGAAAAGTATATGAGAATTGCATGAAGATTTTCAAAATGTTTTCAAGGAAGTAGTTGAAGAATTTTAAATAACAGTTCTCATATGTTTCAATTTTTAAGTTAAAAAAGGAATAGTTTTATGTCCCCATCCTTATGAAGACATTATAATGAGTTTACATTTCTATGGATATTAATGAGAATGCATCATATTTTCACATGTTTAATTCAATGTTTTTCAATTGGTGTGTATTTTTTTATAAGGATAAATATATTGAAGAATCATATATTCTCATTGTAATGAAGAAATAAGAATGGAAATATTCATTATTTTAACTGTTATAGTGCATTTTAAGGAGAAAAAATGTATTTTGAAACATAATTGGAGTGAAGAATATAAGAAAAATATGATGCCATATGAATTTTTTAGATATTTCAAGAATAATTTTGTAGAGTGAAGAATAATTGACGAAGTTAAATATTTATTTGAAATACATGAGAAATCAATATTTTAGGAAATTTTATTAACATGGAATGTTTTTTAGAATCCATCTGACACCTATTTTGGATCACTTAAAAAAATATTAAATATTTTTTACTTTCAAGACATGATTATTATTCAAAAATAATATATTTAATCTCTAATGATATTGGGAGAAGATGTTTCAAGATCTTTATTACATTAGGATGATTTCTACACTGAATAAGAAACGATAAGATACAAGATTACAATCATTGTTTTTGGAATTAGATCAAGAATTCTCACATGGAGTTATGAAATGAGGGAGTACTAGTTCAAAATTGTCTCAAATATATTATAAAAAGAATAATATTTCCACATTGGTCAGTATGACTAGAGAATTACAGTAAGAAATCAGACTAAGTGTCATTATGATGTCTAGAGGATGTTATTTCATACAACAATACAGGAATGTTAAGGATTGATTTAGAATAATCAATTTGTGAAATTTGTTCAAGTTATCATAGTAATATGTTAGTTAATATTTTACGAAAACATTTTATCACAATATTTATTATATAAATATCGTACATACTATTTTATTAAGAAAAGTGCTATATGAGTGTAAGGAAATAACATACTCATTTTATTCCCCACAAATGAATTTTATTCTTGCATATTTTGTTGTATTTGATTGGATCAATACCATTTCAACGACGTAACTAATATTTTTGAGTAGTTATCTTTGTAAAACCATTCTTTTCTTGTTGCTAAGTGTTTTTTTAGTTTTTTACAAGGTAAAAACTCTTTAACCAGAGGAGAATGTTGATTCAAAGAAAATGAAACATAATAGAAAATGAAATCAATTATTAACCTCTACCCCTAGAAGTGATACATTAATTCTTCTAGTAAATCTCATTTGATGTTTTGGAAAACCAATCATATAATTATTATGAATATGAATCCCACATAAGGAATCAAACATAACAACTAAAACTAAGGGTTTTCTAGGGAAATAATTTGGTTTCATAATCATATCATAAGGCATAACCATAGAGAGTTTCATAATGGATATCAATGTATGAAGATAATAAATCATTATTAGACCTTAATAAAGTAAAATTAATAATGTACAATGATTAATGATTATAAAATGAAGTAAAAAAATGAAATTAATGGTTTGGAAAATTTAGACACGTGAAACTTTAATATATTTTTAGGGAAATGAATAGAGTATTTAAAGAGTATATTTTTATAAACAATTCCATAAAACTAGAAATAAATTAAATTTTTTTATAGATAAATTTAGTGATTTGAGGAAAATATTTTAGGATAATTTTTTTAATGAAATTTACATAAAAATGAGTAATAAACATAAAAGTTATATTAAATTGTCTTTTCTCAGCGAGAGGAATTGAGAATAAATCCTTTTAAAACATAAAATTCATCATAAAATAAAAAATTAATTGAGATTAATAAATAAAAGTGGTATATATAAATATAATATATTATATTTATATAAGAGTTATTTGGGTAAAAATTGAGTAAAAGGAAGAGAAATCATAACCCAATAGAAATTTTGAGTTTCTGAAAGATCCCTTACCTACTATACGAATGTGTTCTTTACATTCACATAATATCGAATATAATCAAATTTTATTCATTAAATATCTAACATTGAACCTTTTCCATCTGTATATATTATAATTTTATTATATTCATTTATTTCCATTTCTATGTGTTATAATGATCAATTTCGTTGTTACGGTATCGTTCATTCATGGTTTCATGGTGGGGTTATTTGTGCCCAAATATTAATTATCTAGAAAAATGGACATAAAATTATAGAAATTAAATTAAAAGTTAATCATGAACTTCCATAAGATTAAATTTTCCTTTATATCGTTTATTTTATAACATGGGGATGATTCATTTAATATAACATTAATGATAAATGTTTGGTTTATTTTGGTTGTTTTCCTAGCTATCATTTAACTCGTTTCATTTTATTTAATGTTATATCTATATATTATTTATAGAAAATGAAATAGGATATAATATATACATTAAAATATGTTTTAACAAGAATAGTAGTTTTATCACCAAACTTATAGGTGGTAATTGAAAATGAAAAATCATTATCCTTAGAGACAATCCAAAACTATAATTTTGATAATGGTTTAGTTTCTTTAAATAATAAGATATAATAGAAGGGGGTGGTAGAATATAATCCATACTAATTATAAAATTCCAATATATACATTATACATGAGTTATTATTCATTTATTTATTATAGAGGTGTAGAGAATGTAAAAAATAAAAATATATTAAGATAGGTTGTCTGAGAAAGTCAACTCTTAAACATCATCCCCTAGAAGGACATCTTAATGAACTTGGAATTAGTATTTAGGTGAGACCAGAAGCACTTAGACCCATGGAGAGTGGGGAGTGGGCGTTTTTTATAGATTATATGAGATTTATGCCTTTTTAGGTTAAATGGGGTGGTGAGGGTTGGTACATATACTTGAGTAGGGGTGATTTAAAGTGATTAAATAATGATTATTTTATATATAAATCCCACCACCTTTGGTTGAAATTTATTTGAATTATTTTGGTAGAGTATTAATTGTGTAAGGGATTGATAGGGTTGGTAAATACCTTAGTATTCCTATAAATTATTTTGTTTTTAAGTATTTTAAGCATGTACCATTTAACATTAACCCACTACACTATTTAACTAATACCGCTATAAATGTTTTTTATAACGATAAATTTTTTTATAGAAAAAAATAAATTAACCATATTACATAATTAGGACCTTATAAGTCCATATATAAAATAAAATTTTCTCTATTCAATTTATGATTGTGGTAAAAATAATATCTCATGTGATACCAATATAACTCATAAAAATAATTTTTTACACTTAAAATCAATGTTTAAAAAACTTCTCAGAATGTGTTTCTAAATATAACACCCAATGTATTATGTCAATAAAAATTATCAATATAAAATTAGAGTAATTGAACATGAAATAAAAATAATAGATAAATAATTTATAAGAGTTTTGAATAATTGAATTTTCACTTTTGTAACCAAAAAAGAAAAATTTATAATAAATTTTCAAAACATTTACCAAAGATAACATTGACGTACTGGGTCCAACAAATATTTTTTCTTTAAAATAATTCTATAAATAATAGTATTTTAATTTTTCAATTAATAAAAGTATTTATTGGAATATATTACTTTCTTAGAAATATAAACACTATGACCAATTAAAAATTAAATAGGACATCGTTAAAATATATTGTCAAGTAAAAAGTGTACTTATAGTTTCTCTATGTGATATATGTTATTTATAATACCCAACATAATTATAATAAGGGGAATTCCATTGATAAAAATTGTGATCATTATATTCTTCCCATTATAAAATTTTCCTCAAAATTTCATTTTACATACTACTATAAAAACATGTCTGGGTACTTTTCCTTCTTATCATCCTATGGTTCTTATGTATCATCTTCATATTTTTTTCCTCTATAGTTTTCAAACAAGATTAGTGTTATATTTGAATAGTAATTTTGTCTATATGGTCCAATATCTTCACAGATATACCTCATAATAGAGATTATTTTCCAACAATACCACCTATGAATTAAGTGCATGCGAGGGATCTGGTATGTATTTCCATAGTAGAGATATATAAAATACACCTTATACTAGTAAAAGTATTGGTGTACGTTTTAGTCGATATTAAATAGATCTAATGTGATAAAAAATCTCAAATGGGATAATTTACATGGGACATAATTGTCTCTTATTCCAAAATCACATGGATCTCTTCCATTGAGAATTATATAGGGAATCCTTTTTCAAACCTAAAACTCTAGGTCTAATCGGTGACTTTCAAAAAATCTATTATATCAAATTTGGAACTCCCTAATGTCTTGATTAATGTTTTTTATCATTTATACTATTTTGTCTCTAATTTCAAGTCCATCAGCTTGCATTCACAATCCTAATCCCATTATGCATGTGTTCTATTACCTCTTCCTGGTTGTATATTCGTGAAATTGGAAGAAGTTATATTACCTCTCTAATCGCAATAAAGTGAACAGTCTTTGTAAGATAATCATGAACATACCGTATAGCATTATTTACCTAAGATTACATAATAAGTGTACTGACAAATGATATGGTGATGTGTTCCCATTTATATATAGGTATACATAATATGGGTATCATCCCCTTTTAATTTTTCTTTTTAGCCTTCACTAGTTGAAAAACCATGAACATTGATGTATATTAGGTGATCTCTTTCTTCATATTGTCTAACCTATAGATATCTTCATGATCTTGGTATTTTTTCATCCAAGGAAAATGGAGATGTTCGAGTTATGTGCATCATTCAAAATCTCACACATTATCCCATGATTTCAGGGTACATATAGTTATGACCCAAATCTCATAACACCCCGCACATCATTTTAGAACTCTGTAGATTTCCCAAGTATGATAGCTTCCACCCTCATCTGAATATTCACATCATTTAATTTTTCTTACATTATATTTTTCTATATTTAATGGATGAAAAATTAATATTAAATGAATGGGTAGGTTTTTCCCTTCTGATTATCATGTCAATTTACTGTAAATATTATAAGATTGGATAATTCTCAATTCTCAACATTGATAAATATATAAGATCCTTTCTACATAGAGAATCGTCTACTTTTTTACATTCACAATGTGGTAGTGTATAGAGAAATCATAATACATTATGAGCTATAACATTCATCACTAGATAATATTGATCTATTTCTATGTGAATATATATTTTAGGCTCTTATGATTAGTATATATCACACACTTCTCCATATAGTGAAATATGCACTTGATTTTACACTTGAAGATCATAACCACCAACTTGAGATCATGGATGGGATTGTTTTTATCATGTATATTCAGCTGCATTGAGGTGTATTAATTAACTTTATTACACTACATCAGTACAAATCCTAAATCCTTACTCAATGAATCGTTGTATACCACACTGAGTCTCTTAGTTATTGGTAGTGTAAGTAATGTTGAGGTGGTAAAACTATTTTTCAACTCTTTGATATAGCCCCCCATTCATGAGTGAGTACAACCATTACTCCCCAGTGACATAGCATGGTTATTGGGTATGACATTCTTGCAACATTATTCACAAAGCATCATTAATACAAAGATAGACCATAAAAACTAAGGATTTACATTATAGATGATAGTATGGGCCACTCCTCATTTTAATTTTTCTTTGTAGGGTCCAAAAATACCCATTTGTTGGTGATAACATTTACCATGAATGACAATTCACCTAAAACTAAGACTTATGATAATTTTCATATAGTTTATACATTATTAGTATCCATAAAATAGTATGAGAATTCTCTACGTTATCTTACTTACACATAGAGTATATCAAAATATCCTCTATGAGGATTACAAAAAATATGTGATGGTAACCTATAAATTATATAACCATTATGTCCATTAATATTGATGGAGAATTAGTGAGACCAAAGGGAATCACTATGAAATCATAGTGTATATACCTTGTTCAAATGGAAATCATTGGTATATATTCCTTATTCACTTTTAATTAGTGATATCCTGGATGAAGGTCCACCTTAGAGAAATAATTATCCACACCTAGTTGATCAAACAAGTATACTATTCATATAAGGGGACAGTTTTTCTTAAATTTGATTATCATGAGCTCATGATAATCAGTGAATATGTTCATTTAACCATCCTTATTTTTAAGGAAAAGGACTGGTACACCCCATAGTGAAGCACCATGCATATGAAACCATATTTGAGATTCTTTTATAGCTTCTTCATTAATTATTCTAACTTAAGGGTGTCTATAATATAAGGGGTCATTTATTTGAGAAGATGTATCACCCTAATCTTCCACAGTACGTTTCTCTTTGAATAATAAAATGGCTTGTGTTGTACGCAACTTCGAGTTCAAACACACAACAACCAATCAAACTAGCCGTTAAGAATACTAATACCCAATTTTTTAATTTTTTTCAATTTTATCTTTCAAAATGGACTACATTTTTCGGTTCGGAATGTCGAAATTGTCCTAGGGATAATTTTTGGTATTTTTATGAAAACATTAAATTTTTGATAAATAGTGTAATATGTTGAGTTATTATTTAAAACCAACTTTTTATTATTATTTATTTTATTTAATTTTTGATGTCAAAATAGATACCTAATAACTATATAAGTTCAATGTAATTCATCGGAGTAATTTTATAATGAGTTTATATATATGATTTTAACGAACTTTTTACCGTCTTTTTCCCACCTCCTAGGAGCATTTTGAAATTTGTATAAAAAATAATTATACGACTTATGTGAGTTGAATTAGAAAAATACAATAGACACGGTTGATAACATTAAGTAAAATGTGGTTCAATAAGATTAAAATAAATTTTGGTGAAAACAAACTATTTAATTTTATTTACCACAGTTAAAAGTAAATGTGGTAATTAAAGTCAAAATTGATATTATTATTACCCTAAAACATATCTTAATTCTATTGGATAAGTGTAATTTGACCAAAAAAACCTTAGGAATAAAATATGATCCTTTAGGTCCACTTGGATTAGATTAGGTCATTTATTATTATTTAATTCAAAAGAGAGTTAAAAGTGTTATATTCAAAGTTTAATAAATAAAACATTTCTAATATAAGGTTACATATAAGATAAATTAGATTATAAATATTAATAAAAAATGTAAAACTATCTCCTATATAATGGTATTTTATTTATAATTTTTAGACATTAAATAATTTAATTTGTGTATGAGACAATGATGATGCATTAATTACCCAATTAATGAAATATTAATGTAATTGATTTTATAAATACCCCAATAAATGTAATTTGAGACTTTTTATGAATTCCAGTAATTTTATTGGTTAATATGACATTTTATGGTTGATTAAATTAATTTTTTGGGACGTAATAATACTTATATGAATTTAGAGAAAACAAAATACCAAATAGTTTCAAAATTGACATAAAAGAGTATTTAAAACAAATAAAATATTATTGTTTGATATAATAATCCTAAAAATATAATGTTAAGAAAAAAGACTTATATGGTGATATTTTTATCATTAATGAACCATTTGGGGTTCTCTTGGAAGTTTATAGTAATTTTAATAACCATATAATATAAAAATACAAAGAGATGTGGTAAATGTGAAATTATTTAACTAAGAGTTAAATCAAAATGATAAAGTTAATATATTTACCCAAACCTATCTAAAATATATTAGTTGAGTGGTTTTATAACCATAACCACCCTAGACTAGATATAAATCATTTTTGGGCCACTATAAACCTAAAATTATTTTATTATAAAATAATATTTCAATATTTTCTTAAGGGGCCCCTCACCCATCTTATAAAAGAGATCTTTCCCTTCTCTAAATTTCACACCTTAAAAGCCATTTGGATCCACCAAAACCTTGAAAAATATCCTCCCAACTTTAGTACATTCATCCTAGAGGCCTTCCTTTAGTCATTAATCCAACCCAGGGATCCCTTTTGATCAAATGAACAGGAAGAACCTGAAGAAGAGGTAAATATTTCATCACCTCTTTCAAGATCATTTCTTCTTCCACTTACAATTTTTTTCTATTCAATGATAATAACTAAAGTATCTTATATATACTGTTATGTTATTATAAAAATGGTACACCGATATTCATTATTCTATACGTCCTATAAATGACAAAGTCACCATACATGCGTACTTAGAGATCACCGTCTCCATGTCGTGGTGTAGTTTTTCATTCAAACATTTCATCATTTGGATGGGTATAATAATGAGTATAAATTATGAAAATAATAAAAATAACATTATAATTATTTTTTATATATGATATTACATCCAATTATATACGATTTTGATATCAAAAGAATGATATTGTCACGCGGGCGTACGTACGGATTATCGTCTCCACAAACGTGATGAGATTCATTCCCCATCATATCCATTCAAGAATAATTTTCATTTGATGATTAAAAATAATGATTAAAGTCTTAATACCATTATGAATATGAATAAGATACATCATATCCATAACAAACATGGTTTATGTATCTAAACATATAAAGGAAAACGAAAAAGTTAAAACCCCAAACGACGATAATACTAAAATATTATTAACAAAGCAATATTAAAAGATCATATATGATATCATATTTCTATAAATGGTTCTTTATTAATTTCAAAATAATGATTTTACCATTATAAAAGAGTTTAACTTACCCTCAACCAAGGAAATGTTCATGGTAAGGGTTAATTTCAAAATCTCTGTATTATCCGAGGTTTTTTTTAAGTAAGTATCTACTTGGACTTCTTTATCATCCACATCCATGTTTCTTAAAAATGTATTCCAAAAAAATTTAATATTTACTAGACTATTGGTTAATGTCATTTATACCCTTGTTTTACATTTTCTAAAATGGTTAGAAATGAATCTTTCTGAACAATGTACCTTATGACCTTTTCGAAAAAAGTAAGGTAAGAATGTTTTTTTAACATATACCGCATGTGAAGCTATGTTGTACCGTTATAACGTCGTCGAAGCATCCCATACAATCTTATAATAATAATTTCAAAAAAATGTTTTATTTTATAATTATATGACTTTTAAATGATTCAAAAATAGAATGATATATTTCTCAAAAAATTTGATTTCATTTATGTCAACATATTTGATGGATTTATAGCTTAATTGAAGTTGATTTATTATGATACCAAACTACGATATTCTATTGAAGGTTTTGTGATATGTTTTACTGTGGATGTGTTATATTCACACCATTCATTTTTTATGGAGAAAGTATTTACATTTTGTATGCTAGTTTTAATATGAATGATTATGTTATGTTTGAACATTTTCGTATGAGTAATGCATTGGACTTAGTAAGTGATGGGTGGAGCCCGCTATAGCAGCTTAATGAATTGGTAGGTCTCTTGATACAAACAAGTGTCTTGGCAAAATTAGTTGAAAAATCTTATTTATTGTCTTGGTACAAGGCAATGACTATATGGTTATGATGTCTGGCATTATGAATTCCCTCATGATGAAAGTGGCTATTGATATTGCATGTGATTATCCGACTAGTAGAATATCCATGTGAATAAGTAAATGGAATTATTTGATTTTATCTTATCCATATTATTTTTATGTTCAAGTTTCAAAGTCTTTTGTTCTAGTCTAATATTGAATAAAATGATTATGCTTATTTATAAAAGTTTCTGCTATGTTGTTTTCCTTACTGATCATCCGAGCTGACCCCTTTCTATGTTTTATTTTTACCAGGATATGAAGAAGTATATTATGACGGACTTATAAGGATAGTCTAAGAAATATGAGTGTGGTATATGGGGACTATTTTGTTGTAGTTTTTCATTTCATAATGTAATGTAAAACTTATGAATGTATATAGTAATTCTAAAGCTACAAATCTAATCAGTTTTTTGAGACTTGTTCTTTTGTGATCATGACAATGTTATGTAATAATGGACCCACTTTGGGTATCTAGGGTCGGGGCATTAAATTTGGTATCATAGGAAGTTTTGTACAATCCTTGGAAGATAGATTTAGAAAAACTCTCATTAGATAACATTATCCTATGATAGAATTTGAGGATTTTTATAGAAGAACTTCCTAGAATTTTGGTATTATAGAGATTTTGTGAGCTTTATAAGAAATACATCCCTATCTGTATATGATTAGGTAGAGGTAGCTCTGGCACTGATGTACCTTGGGGTAAAACCCGAAAACACTGCTTTGAGCTGGACTTGAATGGGAACTGGTTCACGACAATGGGCCTTACTGCATTCTTGGTTACAACACTCCTGGGGGATATGATTAGGATAATTCCCATTTTCATTAAAAACCATTATAATGGGTTTTCAGTATTTAGTTCCTCAAAGAAAACATTTTTATTGTGGATTATATCCATAAACTATTCAATTTATGTTAACTGTTTTACATGTTTAGAATTATGTATTGGGATTCATAAAAGATTCCAGTGTATTCTATTATTTTAGAAATGGAGACTAGTAGAAGGAATGGAAATTTTATCAATGCATGTAATCCATGTACGGATTTACCTCCTACTCCAGATAATTATAGTGGAGCTGGTGACGCATCTAGTGCTGATCATCTTATCACCATACTGGGACAACTCACTCAGGTTATGAATAATAACCTTACCCATATGGATCACCCGGATCCACAACGTGGAGGATCAATGTTATACCGATTCATGAGTAAAAATCCTCCAATATTCAAAAGGAGTACAAATCCATTATTAGGTGAGCAATGGACAAATTCCTTTGAGAAAATGCTTCATTCTTTGGGGAGTAGCGAAAGGGAAAAAAGTTTTTATGGCAGTTTATCACCTCACGGGAGATGCAGATCAATGGTGGTCATTGATTCAAAACACAAAGGAAGATGATGAAGTATCAAATATGTAGTGGAGGGAGTTTAAAGAGATTTTCTTATAAAAATACTTTCTTCATGACCATCGAGCGGATATGGAAAGGCAATTTCTATGTCTGATGAAAAAAGGGGATGAGAATGTCGCAAAGTATGAGGGTAACCTTATAAGGTAAGCAAGGCATGCGGCAGATTAGATACGTAACCCAAGGAGTAAGATTGATTGATTATTTTATGGGTTAAAATCATTTATCAAGTGAGAATTAGTCTCACAATCCTTCTTATTATATGAATATATTGTCTCATGTGCTATCAAGATAGAAAAATAATTCTATAAGTCTTACAACTTTAAAGAAAATAAAGGGAAGGAGAGATCTACTGAACACTCTGGAAATGGAAATAAGGGGAACAATGGAAAAGTTTAATATCCATCCTGTTGTAAATGTAGGAGGAAACACCCCGATACTTTTCTAAAGGGAATGTGAGTCCATTACAATTGTGGTGAAACATTCCACCAAGTTCTTGATTGCGTGGGGAAGAAAGAGGCTGTCAATGTAGAATGCTGCAATTGTAGAGAAATGGGGATTTATGCAAATAAATTTCCTAAGTTCCATGGAAAATTACCTCAGAAAAGGCCAAGGGATCAAGGCCACGATTATGCAGTCACTACTGCTGAGGTTGATGCTCCGAAAGACGTAGTGGCGGGTAATTTAATGGTTTCCTCATGTTTAGTATATTCATTATTTGATCTTGGATCATCACATTATTTCATATCTTCCTAGTTTGCTAAGAAAATTAGATATTTTCAATTTGTCTTAACAAGGGAGTTGTTAGTCAAAACACCTAAGGGATGTATCATCGCAGCAATGTTTTGTGAATCAGTTCCCATTAAGGCATATAAATGTTCATTATCTGTTGATCTCATCACCATACCCATGATTGAATTTGATATAAACATTAGAATGGATTTTCTTTCGGACTATGATGTGAAGATTTATTATAATATGAAGGAGGTTACAATTTTCGAGGATGATAATAAGTACCTAATCATTAGAGAAAAAACGTCACCACTTGATTTTTAACTTGATTGACCCCCAATATCTCCACTAAATTCAATTATTGGGGAAGAATAGAAAGAAATAACTATAGGAGAGGAAAAGAATGTTCAAATAGAGGACATACCTATTGTGAAAGAATATGTTGATGTTTTTTCCAGAAGATTTACCTGGACATCCTCCAGAATGAGAAATTGTGTTTTCCAATGGTTTAATTCCTGGTTCAAGGCCCATATCGAAGACCCATTATAGAATGTCCACTAGGGAACTAGTGGAATGAAAGTAACAACTAGAGGAATTGAGTAATAAGGGATTTATTCTCCTTTGTGTTTCCCCTTGGGGAGCCCTTGTTCTTTTTGTTAAGAAGAAATATGGATCTATAAGGTTGTGCATTAACTATAGAGAGATCAATGATATAATAATAAAGAACATGTATCCCTTACCTCGCATTGATGATTTATTCAACCAACTTCATGGAGCTCAATATTTTTCAAAGATTGGCCTTAATCTGGATATTATTAGTTGTGTGTGAAAAAGAAAGACATTCCGAAATCAGCATTTCGAACCTGGTATGTGCTTTATGAGTTTATAGTAATGCCTTTGGGATTGACTAATGCACACTATGTCTTCATGGATCTAATGAATAGAGTTTTAAAGGAAAATCATGATGACTTTGTAGTGGTATTTATTGATGATATCGTGGTATACTCCAAAAACTACGAAGATCAAAAAAATCACTTGCATATTATTCTAAAGACTTTTAGATGAAATGAATTATATGGGAAATTTAGCATGGGCGAATTCGGGCTTCATGCACTTTATTTTCATGGCCATATTGTCTCTAAAGACGGAATATCTTTTTATCCTTCAAATACCAAGGAAATCCAAGAATGTTCAGCACTAATGAGTATAACTAAGATACATAGTTTTATTGGTTTAGCATGTTATTATTGATATTTCGTCCAAACTTTTACCCGGTTGGCTAACCCATTAACATAGCTCACACGTAACAAAGATAATTTTTTTGTACAAAATATTGTGAATAATGTTTTAAAGAACTGAAGAGAAGATTATTCAATGATCCTATTTTGACTCTTCCATCGGGGAATGATGGGTCTGTTATTTATAGTTATTCTTTAAAGAAAGGACTAGGTTGTGTCCTTGTACAGAATGATAGAGTTATTTCCTATGCATCACGGCAGCTAAAAATTCAGGAGAAAAACTATCCTACTCAAGATCTTGAGTTAGCAGCTGTAATCCATAATTTGAAGATATAGATACATTCTCTCTATGGTGAATAATGTGAGATATATACCAATCACAAGAGTTTGAAGTATATTTTCTCAGAGAAAAAACTCAACATGAGGCAAAGCATGTGGCTTGAACAACTCAAGGATTAGGATTTCACAATACACTTCCACCCGAGGAAGGAAAATAAGGTGGCAGATGCTTTGAGGAGAAAGGATCATGGAGTTTTGAATAAGATAAGAGTTGAAAGGGATACCATTTTCATGGATCTACTGAAAATGGATAAGGGAATAATCATGGAAGGAGAAACATAAACACTTTTTCAAATGGTTTCCAAACCATATTTTCTATATAGGATAAAAAGTTCTCAGGCTGATGATGAGGAGTTTCAAAAACAAATTAAAGCATTGAATGATGGGAGACTGAGTGACTTTATATATGAAGATGGAATTTTTATTTTTGGGAAGAGAATTTGTGTTCCTGATATACCATATCTAAAAAGGGAATTGTAGGATGATGCTCATAGATCCAATTTCTCTATACAACATGGTAGTACTAAGATTTATAGGGATTTGAAGGAACAGTTTGGGTGGGACAACATGTAGAGGGAGATTGCAGATTTTGTGTCACGATGTATGGTTTGTCAACAAGTGAATGCAGGAAGGCAATAGCCTGGAGGAGTCATGAAACCTCTTCCCATACCTGAGTCGAAGTGGGATAATATTATGATGGAATTTTTCATGGGGCAACCAAATAATCCTAGAAGGAATGATGTGATATGGGACTTTGCTAATCGTCTTACCAATTCGGCATATTTTCATGCTATAAGAGAATATTTACCACTTGAAAGTTTAGAAAGACTATATATTAATTATGTTTTAGACTCCATGATTTACCCCTATAAATAGTTCCTGATCATGGTCCCCATTTTACACAAGATTATGGAAAATCTTTCAACAAGTCCTGGATACTGAACTTCGTTTGAGTACTACCTACAACCCTCAAATTGATGGAAAATCAAAACAGACTATTCAAACATTAGAAGACATTTTGAGATCTTGCTCACTTGACTTTCAAGGTATGCGGGATCAATATTTACCTCTGGCAGAATTTTCCTACAATAATAGTTTCCATTCACGTATTCAGATGGCACCATATGAATCATTATATGGAAAGAGATGTCACACACCTACTTGTTTGGATGAATTTGGTGAAAGAAAACTCGTAGGCCCAGAACATGTTGAGGAAATGATACAAAAGGTGAAGCTTATCCAAACCCACAACAAAATAGCACAAAGTAGGCTAAAGAGCTATGCCGATAATTGAAGGAACGATTTGGAATATCATTTAGGAGATCATGTTTTTTTGAAGGTATCTCCATTGAAGGGAGTTATACGATTAGGAAAGAAGGGTAAACTATGTCCTAGGTACATTGGACCTTTTGAAATTCTAGAACGAATTGGGGATATAGCATACCATTTGGCAATGCTGAAAAGTATCTCTAAAGTTCATGATGTGGTCCATGTATCACTGTTGAAAAAATACATGCCAACCCAATGCATCAACTCTCCTAAGATGAAATTGAACTGGAACCTGATATGTCTTATAGTGAAGAGCCTATCAAAATTCTTGATAAAAGAGAACAGGTGCTGAGAAACCGAACAGATCATCTGGTAAAATATCTATGGAGAATCCAGTAGATGGAAGAGGCAATGTGGTAACTCGAGGAACTTATGATGAAGAACAACCCGAATCATTTTATGCAGTAACATTCTAGAGATTTTGAGGATGGAATTATTTGAAGGAGTGGAGAATGTAACACCCCATGCTTCTATGGTGCATTTCCCATTGAATAATATAATGTCTTGTGTTGTATGCAACTTCGAGTTCAAACAGACCACAACCAATCAAACTATCCGTTATGAGTATTAATGATCATTTTGGTGATTTTTTATCATTTTTATCATTCAAAATGGACTTTATTTTTTGGTTTGGGATATCGAAATTATCTTAGGATGAATTTTTGTTATTTTTCTAAATACTTTCAATTTTTGATAAATACTGAAAACACTGAGTAATTGTTTAAAAACAAATTTTTATAATTATTTATTTTATTTAAATTTAGTTTAGGTCAAAATAGATACATAATACTTATATAATTTAATTACAATTCATTGGAGTCATTTTATAATGAATTTAGACATATAAAATTTTATAAAACTTTTTACCGTCTTTTACCCACCTCATAGATGAATTTTCAAATTTTTATAAAACATAATTTTACCAATTCTATGAGTTGAATTTCAAAAATCCGAGAGACACGGTTGATATCAATAAGTAAAATTTGGTTCAATAATATGAAAATAATTTTTGGTGAATAGTAATTTTCTTACTTTTATTTACCATAGTTAAAAGTAAATAGGGTAATTAAAGATAATTATATTATTATTACCCTAACACATGTCCTAATTCTTTTGGATAAGTTTAATTCGACCGAAAACAACCTTAGTAATAAAATATGACCCTTTAGGTCAACTTGGATTAGATTAGGACATTTATTATTATTTAATTCAAAGAAGAGTTAAAAGTGTTAAATTCAAAGTTTATCAACTAAAACATTTTCAATATAGGGTTACACATCAGATACATTTGACTATAAATATTAATTATAAAGATAAAACAATTTCCTAAATAATGGTATTTTATTTATAATTTTTAGACATTAGATAATTTAATTTATTTTTGACACAATGATGATGCAGTAATTACCTAATTAAAGAAAATATTAAAAACATTAATATTATAAATACCCAACTAAAATTAATTGGAGACTTTTTATGAATTAAAATAATTTTCTAGGTTAATAATAAATCTGAGGTATGATTCAATAATTTTTTTTTGATGTAATAATGCTTTAACAAATTTAGTAAAAAAATACCAAATAGTGTCAAAATTGACATCAAAGAGTTTTTAAAACAAATACAATATTATTGGTTGATATAATAATCTTAAAAATCTATGGATCAGACAAAAGACTTATATAATGATAGGTGTATGATTAATTAACCATTTGGGGTTTTATTGGAAGTTTATTGTTTTATTAACCATAAAATATTAAAATATAAAGAGACATTGTAAATGTCAAACTATTTAACTAAGAGTCAAATCTAAAGGATAAAGTTAATATAGTGACCCAAAACTATATAAAACCTATTGGTTGAGTGGTTATCGACCCATAACCACCTTAACCTTGATATAAATAATTTTTCTGACATTAGAAACCGAAAATGATTTTATTATAAAATATTATTTCAATCTTTGTCGAAGGTGCCCCTTACCCCTCTTATAAAAGGTCACTTCCCCTTCTCTCAAAATCCCATCATAAAAGCCAGTTGGATCAACCAAAACTAGGAAAAATATCCTCCCAACATTCCTTACTTCATCTTAGATGCCTTACTTTAGTCTGAATTCTATCCTATGAAGCTCTTTTGATCAAATCAAAATGATGAACCCGTAGAAGAGGTAAATATTTCTTCACCTCTTTCAAGTTCATTTCTTCTTCCACTTCCTATTTTTTTGTTGATTCTATTATAAAATAATAACTCCATTATATTATATATAATGTGATATTATTATAAAAATGTTACAACCATATTTATTATTCTATCCATCCTATAAATGACAAGGTCATTATACGTGCGTATGTACGGATTATCGTCTCCATGTCGTTGTGTAGATTGTTATTCAAACACTTCATCATTTGGATGTGTATAATAATGAGTAAAATTTATATAAATAATAAATATAACATGATAATTATTCTGTATATATGATATTCTATCCAATTATATATTATTTTTATATCAAATGAATGATATTATCGCTCGTCAGTACGTACAGATTACTGTCTCCACGAACATGATAAGATTCATTCCCCATCGTATCCATTCAAAAGAAAATTCATTTGAAGATTAAAAATATTGTTTAAAGACATATTATCATTCTGAATATGAATAAGATACATCCTATCCATAAAAACATGGCTTATGTATCAAAACATATAAAGGAAAATGAATCAGTTAACACCCGAAACGACAATAATAATAAAATATTATTAACAAATCAATATTAAAAGACATATATGATATCATATTTATCTATAGGGTTCTATTATAATTTAATCCCAATTATTTCACCATTATACAAGTGGTTAACCTACCCTCTACTAAGTAAAAGTACAAGGTAAGGGTTAATTTCACAATCTCTTTATTATCAAAGGTTTTTTTTACGAAAGTATCTACTAGGACCTCTTTATCAAACACATCCATGTTTCTAAAACATGTATTCCAAAAAAATAACTATTTATTAGACAATGTTTTAAAGTCATTTATACAATTGTTCGAATTTTTATAAAATGGTTTAAAAGGAATCCTTCGGAACAAGTTACATCATGACCTTTTCGACAAAATTAAGGTAAGAATGTTTTTTTAACTTATACGGCGGGAGTGGCTATTTTCTACCATTATAACATCGTCGAAGCTTCCCTTAATAACATAAAAGAATATATTCAAAATAAATGTTTTCTTTTATAATTATATGACCTTTTAGTGATTTCAAAATAGAAAGAGATATTTGCCTACAAAATGTTTTGATTTCATCTATGCCAACATCCATTGATGGATTTAAAGCTTAATTAAAGTTAATTTATTATGATAGAAAACGTCCATATTTTATTGAAGTTTTATTGATATGTTTAACTATAGATGTGTTATTTTCACAGCATTCATGGTTTATATATAATGTATCAATATTTTTTATGTTAGTTTTAATACGAAGGATTATGTTATGTTTGAACCTTTTTATATGAGGAATGTATGGACATACTAAGTGATGGGTGGAACCTGCTATAACTCCTCGATGCATCGGTAGGTTTAATGAGACAAACTAGTGTCTTTGCACAAGGCCTTGACAAAATCTTATTTTTATTCTTGGCACAAGGCCTTGACTATGTGGTTATGAAGTCTGAAATTAAGCATTCCATCATTATGAAAGTGTTGGTTGATATTTTAGATGATTATTAGACTAGTAGAATATCTATGTGAATAAGTAAATGGAATTTTTTTCAATTTTATTTTCCATATTATTATGAAGATAATGTTTGAAAGTATTTTTTTATAGTCTTACATTGCATTAAATGTTTATTCTTATTTATGAAATTTTCCGCTATATTGTTATCCTTAGTGAGCATCTGAGCTCACCCCATTATATGTTTTATTTTTTCCAGCATGTGAAGAAGTATATTATGACTGACCAGTAGGGACAATCTAAGGGACATGAGTGAGGCCTATGAAGACTATGATGTGGTATTTTTTCATTTTATAATGTAATGTAAAACTTATCAATGTATCTAGTATTTCCAAGGCTACTAAAATAATCAGTCTTTGAAGACTTGATCTTTTGTGATCATTCCAAGGTTATGTAATAATGCACCGACTCTAGGTAACTAGGTTTGGGGCATTACAGAAGAGAGCCATGGATATGTTCTGCTGATAAATCAACCTCTTATCCATGAGGATGTCCGAGGTATTCTTTAGGGAACACATTAGTATAGTCATTCATAATGGAAAGGTTTTCAAGAATGATCCTATCATATTACTCAAAAACATGTGCTAGTTATTATTTCTCATAAGACAATTACATACATACATAGGTTATTGACTAAGAATGAGATTCATCCCCCACAATAAAATTGAATATAATTGGATGATGCCTCAGGATGTGAAGAGATACATCCCTCTCCCTGAAATTGATTTTTTAATTTTTAATGATATCCAATATATGCCTAGTATAACAAAAAACTACACAAGAGAATGTAAGATGGGATTTTATGGATGTTATAATCAACAAACATTTACTGTTAAGGAGTTATATACATTATAAAAAATAATTTCATTATTTTTTGTACTCCTAGATAATTAATTTTCATTATTTTTAGGTGGTATTTTAATTTTTCTACTTAACATACTAGATAAGAATGAATTTGTATAACTTGAATAAAATATTATGCACAATATTCATGAATGAATAACTATAATAATTGTGACCACATCATTGTCAGTCTCCACCTCAGTAGTAGTGATAGCATATTCCATTCATTAAATATTTGGTGGTTGCTGTTGTACATTTTCCCTGACAACCATGAACATAGGTAATTTTCTCACATAGTGCATATTTTACTTATTGTTAAAGAGATACACTGTAGCTATTGATGTCATCTAAAAATTATTTTCAAAATACACATTAGTTGTTTTCCTCATTTCACATCAGCATTGGTCAACTTGGTGCACCTGTTTTCCACAACTGAAGCAGCTTTTGGTTCCCCTAAGTCATTTTCCAATATGATTTTTCCATACTTTTAACAAGTGGGGTGATGGGTTTTCTTTCCACTATGATATTTTAATATTGGCCTATCAAATTGAATTTCTATCAAACATGACTTTTTTCCATTCCAATGTGACCACTGAGAATCAAAAATCTCTAGAATAACATTAATAAAAAAATGATGATACGTTCATAAATATAAATTTCTTGAATTGATGTATATTTTTATATATTCAGTTTAAAAAATGAATATTTCCAACTTACAATACATGATAAAGATATAAATAGAAGTATACAATATAATCCCAGTGACATTTTTCTTTCTATTCTATCATAGAATCCTCTCCCATTTTCGTCAAACTAAGGAACACCATATCCATATTAAGAAGTATACTTTATTGAAATTATTTAGTGGAAATTATTTTCTTGAATGATTCCCATTCCTTGGAATCAATTTTATCCTTATAATTCATTTTTTATCACTTTCCACAATTTTTGTGCTTTCTCATCGAAATAATAGACTACCATAACAATTTTCTCTTCTTCTGATAATTTGAGGATATATAATATTTTCTAAATGGATATAATAAATTTTTATTTGATGAGTGGATCATAACATGAAATAATAATTGGAGGTATTTTTTACATAAAGGATTATACCAAAAAATTATATTTCTAAGTATAATGATTATTTTCTACAAAACTCATGCTATTATTCATAAATTGACTTAGTTGATCCAATACTGAAATGATGTTCTGTACTACTATTCCCATCCGGTATGGAATCTCATTAGAGAAATCATCAAATTTCGTATCACCTTGATTGTGGGAACACATTACCATATTTCAATCCATTCACATTTAAAAGTAAATCAAAATTTTTGTGGCATCAATACAAATCTAATGAGTATAAAAAAAGAAATTATAAACATATAATAAAAAATTATTAAAAGGGATGATATCATAAATTATTTTTTCTTATTTTTCAATATTGGTTTTCCATTATCATTAAGTTATAATTAGGTTTCTTACAATTATTTTGTAGTTATAATATAAAAAAATAAAAATAATATTCTCTCATACCAACTATAGAGACCCGTGATTTTTTCATATATTATTATAATGATTTAAGCATATTTATCTATGAAATAAAAACAACTAATAAAAAATAAAATATCATTAAAATACTAAGAACATTGTGAAACCTTATTAAAACATGATTTTATTAATCACTAAATTGATAACCTAAGTCTCTTTGATGTCATATAATGTAATACGATAAACTGGGGAGGACATAAAAAAGGATGATCTAAAATTATTAGTTAGTGAATATCCATGGGATTGAACCAAATCACATGAGTTGAAATGGATGAAATGATAAAACAAAAGGAATGAATCGTGAATAAAAATATAGAATCATAAAATAGATAACCTGAAATCGTATAACCATTTAAACATAGAAATGTGGAAATAACATATAAAATGACATATACATGGGTAAAAAATAATTTCCAATACAATATCACATGGGGGATAGTGTCTCATAATGGATTATGTTTACTCAATAATCCCATATATAATATCTAATGAAACTAAAAAATTACCTAATTCATTATAGTGCAATCTTGGTTCACCCATAATAAAATTTTCATGCATATGATTTCCACATAAATAATTATACATAATAGATAAACATAAGGGTTTCCCATGGAAAAATGTTTTTTTAGTCATGTCATGAGGCATTACAAAAGTTAGTATCATAATGTTATGAATGAAAAAAGATATTGAAACATTATTTGAAACTAATAAAGGAAAAATAATAATTTACCATGAATGATTATGTCCATCCAATGTGAAAACATTAGGTAAATGGGTAAGTAACTTTTCAAATGTGTAACAGTAATGCTATTTAGGGATAAAAATAAAGAGTCATTAAAGAGTATAATGGAAAATATATTTACATAATTCTAGTAATGGAAGAAAATAGTTTTATTAATAAATTGAGTTATGTTGGAAAAAATATTTTATTGTAAAAATAGTTTCTTATGTGATCTTGAATATTAGTAAAAAAAGATGACATTAATCGGGTTTTCTTAATGAGATGAATTGTGAAGAGAACATTTTTGAACATGTAATTACCAAAAAATAAATTAATAATTGAGGTACATAAATGTTATTTTTAAATATTAAAATAATATAGGAGAATTATATAATAATAATGAATATATATATTTAGAAAAAGTGAGAGAAATCATACCCTAATGAAAATTTGGATGTTTGGGAAGACCCATTAACTTATATCTTAATATGTTATTCACATGAACATAATTTCACAGAAAATAAAATTAGATTCATTAATTAAATAATTCATAACATATTACATCTATATTATATTTATTTTTAATAAATTATGTTCATTTATGGCTATTTTGATTTGTTATGAAGATCAATTTTTTCAATTCATAAGCTTTTGTTTTATGGATTCATGGTCGGTAAATTTATGTGTAATTATGGATATTATTGTAAAATATAAATAAAACTATTGAAGTGAAATAAAATGGTATTCATTCCCATCTAGAGGTTTTAATGGAATAACATATCATTTTTATCTTATATCTGGTTGACTAATTCGATTAAACATTAATGATAAATGATAGTTTATTTTGATGGGTTTTCCAACCATCATGAAGTAGTTTTGTTTCATTTAATGTTATTTATATATACTAGTTATATAACATTAAATATATTATAATATACTTATTAAAATATTATTTGTCTAGAGTAATATTTTTATGACCAGCTATGAAGGAAATAATACAAAAAGAAAAAATAGTATACACATAGATGCGGAACATATATAATATGGCCAATAGTTTCATTTCATTGAATAAGAGGAGGTGAAAAAGGGGTGGATATAAGATATTCCATTATAAATGTAAAATTAAAATATATAAATGATAATATATTTATAATTATTTTATTGATTAATTACATGAGTAGATGGTAGAAAAAGGTAAAAAATTAAGAGACGTTTTTTGAGAAAGTAACCCCTTTAATATCATCTCCTCGAAGAACACCATATGAAACACAGAATTTGTCATTAGATGAGGATATAATCACATGTAATTGGTATGTATGGAAAGGATATATTTTCAAGATATTTTAAGAGATTCATGTATTTTTATGTGATAGTAATTGGTGAGGCTGGTATTTATACTTGATGAGGGGTGGTTTTAAACAATTAATAATGATTATTTTATATTTAACGATAACCACCATTAGGTGGAGTTAATTTAAATTAATTCTGTTGATAAATAGTGTTTTAAAAAAATTATAAAGTGAAAAAATGAATCATCCACCCATTATTTTTTAGTTTATATAGATTTTATTTTACTATCATTTAACTTTAATCCTTGACACAAATTATCTTATACAGCGGTAACTTTTTATTTATAACCATAATTTTTTTATGTTGAACAAATGAAATTGATATTATTACCTAATTTATAACTTTTGTATCCAAATAATTAGATAATTTTATTTATTAAATTTCAAAAATTTGTAAATATCTTTTCTAATATGATACCTATATAACTCCAACAAATTAAAATTTTAATATTTAAAATCATGGATCTCAAAAATTATAGGCATGTGTTTGTAAATGTAAAAGATTATTATGTAATTATATAAATAAATTTTGATCAAATATAAGGGTTAATAAACATTAAATCATTATTATATAATAATTATTTTTTAATAGTTATGTAAATTCAATATTTTGACTTTTATGCACAAAAATCAACTTTTTTATAAATTTCCAAAAAATTACCCTATGGTAATGTTTACATTATCTATACATAAATTAATTTTAATTCATGAAAATATTTCTACAGATATGAAACTATAACATTTTAAATAAATATACTTTTTTTATAAATGTAAAAATTTCATTATAAAATATCCATTCTGGATATTAAAAAAATTACTGACAAAATGGTTTAAATTTATTATCTTGTAAAAAATATTTAATTGGTTTATATTGGTAATATATGAGCTATATACATCCAAAAATTATTTTTTGTAAAGTATATGACATTAAAATATTTTTAGGATGTATCATTTTTCCAGGATTTAAGGATTATTTTATATAATCTTGATTTGCATGAATATGAAAATACTATGTGATCGATTTATAGATTGATAAATTTTCATTTCGATAAAGGTCATATATTATAAAATATTTAATTATGATAAAATAAATAGATATCAGAGGAAGTTAACTGATACAATTATATTTAAATTCTATATTATTAAAGAATTATTTTTTATTTGTGACGTTTTCCTAATTAAAATTAAATAAGGATGAATAAAATTCTATCAAAATGTAAAACATTTGAAATATTTTTTTTAAAATATGATATAAATAGGAATTAATAAAATTATGAAATTAAATTATATATAAATATGTGTTGAATAATTATTTGAGGTTTTTATTAAAAATATTTAATTTTCATATGTTCGATAATGAGATAAGAAATTTGATAAATTTAAAAGGGATTTAAATTACTATTTAAGTATTATAGATGAAGTTCATGATATCTGGTTTATAATAAAAAAATATATTTTTATTGAAATATTAATTATTAAAATGGAAAAATTATATTGAACGGAAAATTATTAATTTAATTTGAGTTATATGTTATGGATAAATGTTAATTCATTTATTTTGATTTACTGAATCCCATATACGATTAAATTTCTTTTATCATGATGAATGAAATTTCCTATGAATGATTTACATTTATTATGTTCTTTAGCCCAAATAATCTTTCAAAAATTTAGTTGAAAATGATAATGTATATGACAATGTAATTTTGTTGTATATTTTATGTTTTGTGTATTGCAATGAAATGGGTATGTAATTAGAATTTTGGTCTGAAAAATCAATATGGGGGGTAAAAATAATATAATTGATATTTTTGTTATGATTTTTAATGATCGTTGGAATTTTTAGTAAAAAAGGGTTTAAATTTATAAATATAGTTTTTATTATTGTATTTGTATTATTATATTGTTATTATAGTTTAGGTTTTATAGTATTAATTGTGTGTCTTGTTTTTTTACATACGACTTTAAAATTAATATGTTTGTATCTAGGTATATCAATAAAATGTTCTTATCTTGGATCGTTATATATTAAATATGTGGATGATGATTCCAACATATATTACATAGTGGAAGAGATTTGGTGATGATAAATAAAATTTATGTATCCTAAAGGTCTAGTAAACAAGAAAGGGAAGTCAATATATTTTTGATAATTATGAGAAGAGGGTGAAAATGTTGTTTAAGAAAGGTGTGATGATAATGGATTGTTTGTCTTCTATTTTTTATCTTTTTCATTCACATATTAATTGGTATATTTTACTCAGAAGGAATAATGATGCTCATAGGAGCAACATAATGAGTATATATATACCCACCCTTAATATATATATATATATATTCAAATTAGAGCACATTAGTTGATAAACTAGACATATAATGACCTAAACTGAGTTATGATATCATTTTATTAGAGTTGATCCATCATAAGGCTAGTGGTGTACTACCAACAACCATAGGTTGCAATCTAGTACATAAGAATCTAATTTAGTCTATTTGCAATTTTTTCATAAAATGAATTCAATGAAGCTAAATGATGTTTTAATGAACTAGACTATTCAATACGAACAATTCCTCCAAATATGTATATATATATACACACAAACACATATATATATATATAACTGTATAATTTAATGTAACAAATAAATACATATGTTTCATATAAACACTATTTTATTCTAGTAACCCAACACAATACCACTGAATTATAAATATAATCAATTAAATTAAAAATATTACAATGAGATAATAAAAATAATTAAATAATATAACTAATATTTGATATTCTTGTACTATAAAATCTCCTAGAGTTACTGAAACCAATACTCTAAAAATAAGATAAATAAAAATAAAATTCATTTTTTAATTTCAATTTAAATAACCAAAAGAGAAAAGGGGAATCAATTAATGAAAGGAAACCAGTATTTAAAAGATGTGTAAGTATTTTACAGCCTTTAGATGTATGACCATACACATAGTAACATGACTATTAAAATAGTAATATAATTTATAGGAATCCTTTGAAATAAAAATAAAAAAATTAATATCTTTTAGAAATTAAATTAATGTTTCAAGGATCTTAAAATATGTATTTGCAAAAAAAATATAAAATAATATTATTTTTAAGAAAACATATATATATTATTCTAATTAAAATTTAATTTTTTATAACATTATAAATTTAAAATAGAAACATGTTTTGATGAATTATTTTAAAAAAATAATTATTTCAATAAAAAATAACATATTTATATGAAAATCCTATGTATTCTTCATAAGGAACATAATATTGACCATATAATAATAATTTAACTTTTTTAAAAAATAAATATTTAATATATATAATAAATATCACATATATATACAGTTACTTAGATAAAATTGATGACATATCAAGTATCAACATAAAAATATTTTTAAAGGGTGATTTTTAGTATTTTCATAAATATTAAAAAACATATGTTAATAATGAAATATTATATTAATGTCATATTTTATAAATGTATATATAACTCTATTTATGTTGTTTTTATATGTTCATTTAGTATTTATTGGAACAATGTATATTAAATCATACTCGATTTAGAATGGAATTTGTGTTTTGATCACTTTAAAGGGAAATAACATTTTTCAAAATCGCCACACTTCTCCCCTAATAGATACCAGCCTTCACCTACCCTGACTCCTAACACCAAAATCTTTATAAATTTTCCAAAAACTGAATAATTTATTACCAAAACTCTCATAAAAGGTTTGGTAGTAACTTCCCCATGAAAAGAACATCCTTATAATTAAATATTAAATTATCAAAGAAGTCATATCGAAGATTAAGGTATGAACATACAATCATATTATTTAAACTAAATTTAATTATCATTTATTATTTAACCTTATAAATATGATAAATATTTTATATTTAATATAATAAAATATTTTTAGATTCAATAATATTATTTTTTAACCATATGATGAACATAATATTTTATCTAACAAATATCAATTCATTTCTTGTATAACTGCCAAAAGATATGTTGTCTTTAAAAAACAATTAATGCTATCGTGAGTGGTTAAATAAATCATTTTATTGTTTAATATATATATATAATAATGATACTATATTACATTTTTTATTTTATAATGGTTAAATAATCTTATGATTAACTAAAAAAAATAAATCTTACCATGGACATTAAAATCACCTAAATAAATGCACCATTACATGAATATAAATATATTAATTGAACATTACCGACATATTTTTTTGATGTTTGCATTTATTTTAACATTTATAATTATAGAAACTCATTTCCATCAGTATTTTTTATTTTACGTATCATTTTACTAGAACATTTAATATTCCTGATAAATCGATGATGTTTTGTAACTCTGAAATAGAAATTACATTGAAAGGGTATATGCATATCATATTTTAATATAGAAATTAATATATAAATAAATAATAATGATAAATGAATTAAAAATGAAATAATTTTTTAAAAATATTTATTAAATTTAGTTTTATTATTTCTGATGTTAGAATTGTATTATATGCCAAATCAAAACTCGAGTTTAGGGGTTCTCTTTACACAACCTATTTATATTTTCCTTATTTTCTCATTATTAACCACTATTTGTCTCCAAATATTTTACCTATTAAATTTATATTTGTAGTATATATTATTTAATAGTAAAATAATAGTTTATTTATTCATTCATAGAGAAGGATATGCAGGTTTTTAATTTCCTTTCCCGACCCCTTCATTAATGAAGCCTAGATCAAAGGTAAATTTCCTATTTCTCATTTCATTTCATGTAACACTCCTTATAATGATATAATATTATATTAATTTAATAAAAAATAATTAATTTATTCAAAATTATTTTGGTTATTTTTGGGTTTTTAGGAAAATCATTTGAAATTTCCTCCTTCAGATATTTCTATTTCATTTCAGAAAACATCATTTAAAGGATTCATTTACGCTAAGAACACTGAACTCATTTCTATTTAATTTTCATCTATAATAACTCAGTTTTTATTAAATAATTTTTTTTTAGAAACCCGAAAACAAGAATCGTTTATCTGGATCATTGTAATATTACATTTGCATAAGATACATGAAAATTGTTTCCTATAGGAAGAAAAATTTTAGTAGTCCTAGTAAACTGGATATTTTAATGATTCTTTTATTATAAGTTGAATATAGTAATTACAACATAATTTTTTCCATTATATATTTATTCAATCTAAAAAATCAATGAACATCGGTCAATGTAACTCTCATAGATTTCTTACACATTAATTTTGGTCATACATTCTTTAAACTCATCTTCTTCAGTTATCATCCATTGGTTTTCACTAAACCCATCAATGGTTTTATATTCTCTTTGAAATCATTCATCATAGATGTGGGGTGGGATGATGATAGTTATTTTGGTATAGTTGGCTAAACTAATGTTTCTTGAGAGGTATGAAGAAGTGGTATAGGGGGTGTCTTTTTATAAGTGGGGACGAGGACATACATTTCATTTTTATCAATGAAGATAGGTGTACTTATGTTATTAATTAAGAATAAAATTCCACAATACACTGAATTTTATCTAAGAGGAATAATGGTCTAAATATGTGAATACAAAGGGTATTAAATACGTTTTGGGTAAATAATACACACAATATTCAAATTTAACCACTATGTAAAATCGGTTATCTCTTAATCACTATAATTAATTTTTATATATCAGTAATAACCTAGGAAAAAAATTATGGTGCACATATAAGAAATTATAAATTTAGTATATTAAAAATATGGAATCTATTTTACCCAATTATGTTAAAATAAGTGCAAAAAAATAATTTAAAATTAATCACATATACAAGATGGGAGTGGGTTTTGAATGTGAAAATGTTAAATAGATTACTATGTTTTTATATGTAAATTAACTAAAAGATTATTTAAATGAACCAAATTCGATAAATAGATATATAATTTATCTTATTATAAATTAAAACCAATTTAAATTATAATTAAAAAATTTGAATTATTTTGGATGAAAAGTAAGTTTTCAATTAAATTTCGGTAATTTCACTATTCGTCAAAAAATAAAACTCCTCAGAAAATTACTAAAAATCACCCTAGGATAACTTAAAATTTTGGATTCCAATAATTATGTTTCTTTTTTCAGATGAAATTTTTAAACATGTTTAAATTTTGTATTAAAACAAGTGTTCCATTAAAAAGCACCAAACCTACCTTAAAAACATAGTTGTTTATGAATAAATATAGATTTGTTCTTCTATTATTCTTTTAAAATATATTGTGAATATTTATAAAAATAATAATTAAATATATAAAACATTAATTTCAATATTATCCAAAAGTAATATTAATTAAATTAATTTATAAAGATTATATTCTTTTGTCGAATTTTTTTTATAAAAACATTTCTATTACATTCAATTGGTTTTTCTATTAAATTTTAATTATATGGCCACAAATGATTTCATAAAATGATTTTTAGAATTTTTTGAAACCTATTCATGACTTTTAATTTAAAGATTTAGAGATAAATTTCATCTAAAATTATGAAATTATTTGTAATCAATAAAACTCATCCTTGCATGTAACGCAAGCTATCAAAGAACATGTTGTTCTATTTAATGCAAGATAAATCATGTTTTCATATAACACATGTTAATCACATCATTTAATATAATGAAATATAACTAAGTATTACATGTAAAATTTTCTTTAAAATGACAAATTCATATTTTAAATTTTAGTGGTGTCATATTCTCTCAATATTATATAAATTGTATCATCTCAAATTAAACATGATATCAGTAATAAAGGGGTTGAAACTTGAAAATAACATTTTAGAAAACCAAAAATCATAAATGGGTTACTAAAATTTGTCCAAATATTGATAATGGGATTTACCCAGGTCATATTAACCCACAAATAAATAGGATTCCAAGTAGGATAACGTCAATGTCATGTAATGATTCGACCACAGAAGAAATTTTTTTTATTGAGAGTGATTTTGTTAATTGATAACCAAATATAGAATGATACGTATAAATATTTGTACCACAAATTTATAATTCAAATTTGGGGGGAAATGTTATTGAAATAATTATAAATTGTGGTATTTGGAAAAAATATCATTTCAGGACCTTTTTTATAAAGATGAGGAGTTATTTTTGTGTTAAATATTATAAGGAAATACACTTACTTGATATATATTTATTTAATAAGAATAATTTAATCAATAATTATGCTTTAATAAATTTAAAATTAATTTATTATTCATTGAAATGGACTTAAATAAATGATTTTCTTCCCATAAGAACAAAAATTCACTCTTAACATATCATAATATCTATAAATTACTAAAACGTATTACACTTTGTCACTTAATGTTTTCCAAAAAAATTGGTTAGAAAATTATTCTCTATACCAAAAATGTAACACTACCAATTTATCAACAATATTTATCTATCATAAATTTTAACTAAAGGCAACGACATATTAAGCAAGAAATCAAATATGCGAGTTGTATGCATGAATCCATTATCATCCTTGTATCATTGGTTCCAGCCCCACCACCTAATTGGATGAAATAGGTTTCCACTTACATATGAGTTGTTCTTTTTATAATATATACTAATATAATTCAAATAATGTTCTCAAAAATATTACGGTCATCCTTAAAATAATTTTAATCATTAAATAAATTTATTACTAGTGTTTTTAATGAACCCGCATTTTTTTTCAAATCCTAATAATGTTATTTGAATATTTTTATAATGTTATTAGAGGTATTTTTGAACCCAATGATTATAAATAAAATTAAAATTATGTCTATAAAATAAAAAGTTATTATTACATATATAAATATTCCACTAAAACTTATTCATTCCATTAATTTCTCCAAAAAAGTCATCAATAATTGTAGAATATAATTAATTAAAACATAAAATAATTTTTTTTAAATCATTTATCATGTTTTCAATATTAAACTCATTAACTGATTATGGTATTTATTAAACATAATTTATTCAATACACATGTTATAATAAGATTTTACACAATAAATAGATGTTTTGTGACTATTATAATAAAAATAACATTGGTAAAACTAATCATACGATTTACTTCTTGAATCCCAACATATAAATAATTCATCTATTTTATTTCCACATTAGATCTTACTCTATATAAGGTTTATCAAATTATATTCATTGTCCTTATTAATTCAAATATTTTAAATGGTTCATAATGAAAAAATGATTTATCCTATAAATATCCCCATGGAGTGTCAACCTAGGTGTGAATAAGGCCCATTATAATATAATAGGTTATGATAATTTCAATATTTAAGTACCCTTTTTAGAGTTATTTACTATAGTTCAATCTATTGTAGAACCATATACACTTGTAGCAACCTGATAGGGATGTATTTCTAATAAAAAACACATAATCATTATTTTAATAAATATTAGGATGGTCTTTTATACTTATCCTCAATGTATACCATTGGGATATGTTCCCTAATATATGTATCCGTAATTATATTTCACTAGATTTATAATAAACATCATTTGATAATGAAAGTAGTGAAGCCAGTCCTATAATCCTGGAGCTGTTCCCCTCTACCATTTCATGTGCAAAAGTTAAAAGGAAATATTTTCCAAAAGGATTGAATAGTTTAGTAATCTTGGTAAACAAGATACATACATGAGTCTTGTATTATAATTTAACAATAAAATAAAACATATTACTTTTTTTAATAACATTATATTCTCGTGCATAACCCTTCAATTCTGGAATAAAAAATATCATGGATTTTTCACTCTTCTCTTTTGGTAGTACATTCTTTAACCTCCACATATTTATTTATCCTCTTTAGGTTATCACTAAAACCTCCAAATATTTTATTTTTTCAATTCTACGTATTTTAAATCAGGGGTGTGATGTTGGGGAATTATTTTGGTAGGTAATGACTGAAAAAATGTTGTTTGAGAGGTAGGATATAGGGGTGACTGGGTGCCATTTTATTATTGGGGGAGTTGAAAAACTCAACATTTTGGAAAATAAAATAGTTATTCCCAGGATTTTACAAAAAAAATAGGTTACCAAAATACAAAAAATTATTTCTTTAAGGTGTAACAATATAAATATGCCCAAAAAATGTGTGTTGGACATGTGTTGTGCAATAGTCGAATATTTTGTAGTAAGTTATCTCTTTTCACTAATTTAATAGATTATATGTCATGTGACACCGACATGGATTGTTGTATACGTAAGATTGAGTTTCTGTGAAACAACACCATATTATTATAATTATTTAAATTATATATTTTCTTATCAATTAAATATTGTAATATGTATTGTAATATATAAATTTTAAATTTTATTTATGATGTTTTGACATAAAGAAAACATATTTATAAAGAAATGTATACATTTTGTAAAAATAGTTATATATATAGAAATTATTTTTTCATAAAACAAATACTTTAATGTCCTTTTTTGAAAAAAAATAATATTAATTTTATACATTAATAAAAATTTAATTTTCTAAAAAAGACTTCATTTTTTTATTTAGAATCTCAAAATTATCTTATGGTGAATTTTTAGTATTTTTCTGAGAACATTCAATTTTTTTTTAATATTGAAAAAATACTACAAAAGTACATAAAAACAAAAATTTTCATTTAAATAATTATTTTAATTTATAAATTTATTATAAATTCACAATAGATATATAATAAATATATTAGTCTAATGTATTTTATTTGATTAATTTTATAATATGATTAGATTTATAAAATTTTATTGAAGTTTTTAATATCTTTTACCCACCTTCAAGGAATATTTGAAAATTTTCTTAAAACATAATATAATGTCTTCTGTGAATTTAATTGAAAAAATTAGAGAGACACAATTGGCATCAGTATATAAAATGTGTTTCAATATGATGAAAATAAATTTTGGTGAATAGTATCTTCTGAATTTTATTTACCACAGTTAAAATTAAATAGGGTATTTAATGTGACAAATAATATTATAATAATATAAAATTACCCCAACACATGTCCTAATTCATTTGGTTATGTGTCTTTCGACCAAAATCATCATTGTGACAAAGATATGATCGATATTTATTCACTTGGGTTAGATTAGGACATTTATTGTATTTTATTTAAAGAAGAGTGAAAAGTGTTAAATTCAAATTTTATTAACTAAACCAATTTTAATATAGGGTAATGAATAAGATAAATTTGAGTTTAAATATTCATTAGAAATATAAAAGGATTTCCTACATCATGGTATTTTATTTATAATTTTTAGACATTTAATAAATAAATTTTTTTATGACACAATGATTTATTAGTAATTACCTTATTAATTAATGATTAAAATAATTTGTTTTATAAATATAAAAATAAATTTAAATTTAGAGTTTTGACTACATAAATGAATTTTATAGGTAAATATGACATTTTAGAGTTTATTCAATGTATTTTTTTGATGTAATTAATTTTTAATGACTTTAACAAAAAAAATACTAAATCGTATCAAATTTGACATAAATGAGTTTTTTTTTAAAAAATAATATTTTATTATGTGATATAATATTACTAAAAATATAAGATTCTCCAAATTACATATATAATGATAGATATGTCATTAATGTACCACTTCATGTTCTTTAGGAATTTCATACTATGTTTATGAACCATATAGTGTAAGAATAAAAGAAGACATGGTAAGAGTTAAACAATTTAACATAGGGTAAAATCTAAAAGATAAAGTTAATATACTAACCTAAACATGTCTAAAACATATTGTTTGAGGGAATATAGACCCATACCCACCTTATAGTCTAAATAAATCCATTTTGATAAATTATAAATAGAAAATTATTTTATTATAAAATAATATTTCAAGCTCTTCCTAAATTGTCCCTCACATTTCTTATAAAAGGGTACTTCCCCTTCTCTCAAATTCACACCTCCAAAGCCAATTGGATCAAACAAACCTTGCATAAATATCCTCCCAACTACTCTCACTTAAAAATATAGTCTATAATTTGATCATAAATATCATGACCCGTCCCTCGGGGCTCGTTTTGTGACTACCCCAAGCCCGCCTTCTATAGGCCAGGGGCTGGCGACCAGCACCAGAAAGCAATAACCCTAATACGGGACGAAATTGCATTTTTAACCTGTATAGGCACATAGTCCAAGAACACAAAAATAAGCCACTACAAAATAAACTGATATTGTAAATGTGTGCAGAATGTAAAGGGTCCAGAATACAATCCCAACTAAAAATTACAAGTACAACTAAAAAGTACAAATACCAATGAATAGTGAAAAATTGCCCCCGAATCGTCCACCAAGGAACCTACCTAAATGGTAGGTATAGCTCACAATCAGTAGTCCTTGCATAAAGTCATACCAATTAGTTCTTCTACGAGTACCATCCAGTCCTGGGTCCCACATCCCCAATCAATTTTTTCTATTGTCTACACAAGACACAACAAGCTGTGGGTGTAGCCCATGCTGGGGTGAGTATAATGATACTCAGTAGGGACCCTGAGACCATTATAAGTCATCTAGATTTCCCCGAAGGAAAAACCACAATGCAAGTCTTCAAATCTACTTAAGTATATACTCATACATATACCTAAGTTATAAAGATATACACATCTCATTCATGAGGGGATAATACAACAATGGTAACGCCACAAAGGTAGAAATACCACACAGGTAACACCACTAAGATAGAAGTACCACACCTGTAACACCATGAATGCAACACAACAATGGTAGATGTACCGCATAGGTAACACCATGATGTCAACACCACAATGGTAGAAGTACCACATAGGTAGCACCACTAAGGTAACACCATGATGGTAGACATACAACACACATAACACCACAAAGATAGATGTACCACACAGGTAACACCATGAAGAAAGAAGTACCACACATGTAACTCCACGAAGAGAACACCAAAATGGTGAAAAGACACAGCTCCCAACCATTTATAACTTATGTACATAAGTACAGTTGATTATTTGTAATTTAGATAATATTATTCTATAAAAATCCAATTCTTATGACTCATACATGATCGATTGGTAATAACCCCGGCTGACCCACACAATATATGAACCACATAGGATTTGTATGTGATGACCACATAGAATTGCTGAACGATGACCCACATAAGACATAATAGAATCTAACCCACACAAGATCGATAGATGCCATCCCACACAGGATCGATGTTCATTCATAACGTTACAGCCTTCCACATGATTCCTTGAACCAGATGTGCTCGAGTTCCGTATAATCTTCCCCTTGAGATTTAGGTCATATATAGACTTCCACTAAGCTCCACAAATGTGTAACCCAAAGTAAAACCATGTCTTAAGGGTTCCAATGTGACAGAAGGTGCATCAATCGAATGCTCAGTCTGTGAGTTAGAAGCGTTTTAGTTCCGAGGGCCATGTTTGATTCAGGCATGATACAACTCGGTCATACTCAAACATTCTACAAAAATAATTTTGAGTATACTAAAATGACTGTCTTGATCCCACGATCCTAGAACTATAGACGGTTCATCAAATGGATGCATGATTATTAATATATGACCCTTTATGTGTTTCTTTTACCGGTTCAACCCAGCTGGACTATGCCATGTTGGACTCGGGCTCACCCAGAAGGGGGTGACCAACCCGCAAGGGGGTGGCTAGCCTGAAAAGGGGCATGGCCATCCGATCATTCTTGAGGTGGGGTCTACCCTAGTCGGCATGGGAGCGGCCCCCTGTTTGGAACGCGAAGCAACAATGCCTAAGGGTGCTGATAGGACACTGCAGGACCCTCTACGGGTCCTGCCATCGTGGTTCCTCTGATGGCGGTTTGGTCATGTCATCCTCCACTTCCACAATCAGTCGGTGTGTCACATTCCTCTTCTGACTATTGCAGCTGACGAGCCATGACCGGTTCCTCCAGCGACATGGGTGTGCCACCTCATCCCTCACGATTGGCCAGTACCATCTCTTCTAGCCCATCAAAATTTGGATTCATTCATCCGAAAGATTCACCCGTGAAGAAGGCACAAAATTACAACAAGGGAGGAGTGTTTGGGCCTTGATCATTTGAAATGTTCCCTCCACGTTAGCTCGATAACAGGAGGCCAAGGTTCTACAATCATTTGGAATTATAAAAAAATTAATCTCTACCTCAATAACGATGGAGAAATGCCCACAGTTGAGGAATTGGGTCAGTCTTCAATGTCCCCCACAACTACCCTACATCAACATCACTCGATCATCGATCTTTAGTTTGGGGTTTTAGTGTTTCTGGTCACAGATAGTTGGAACCAACTCCATCCTCCAATGGTTTGGTGTCTCAACACATTGTCAGCACATCATTTCTTAGTGAAATACTATTGATACCTCTCCCTAAGATCCGTATAAATTGGGGAGGGGAGGGTGTCTAACTCTCAAGGGATTTATGAGGATTCATTCATTAGGAACATTTATAATTCCCAATGATTCTGTTACATATGATTGAAGGATCAATCTATTTAATGGCTTGACACATCAATGGTCCCACATTGTATCTAGTCTGTTGGAGGAAAATAAAGAAAGAAATACAATAACAATTTTCTTATTATTTAAAAAATTCCCATAATCTAAATTTTTCTCCAGTCCTAATGTAGTCTAAGTAATGTCTCCCTTAAGAGAATCTACAGACTTTGGATTCAATGGTTCTCTCGTATTTTTAATTTTAGAACTAGTTCCAAGGATAGAAAACGTTTCTCGTAATTTAACTAAACTTACCATAAAAAAAGATCAGAAATTCATATTCAGCACACTGCGCCTCAGAATCACATGCCATCAATTTTTGAAAACATGTAATAATTCCATATAATAAAAAAATACATGGAAATTTTGGGTCTTTACATTCTCTCTACCTTTTGGATTTTCATCCCAAAAATCCATAACATACACTAAGAAAAAAAAGGGGTACTGAGCAAGAATATAAGCCTCCCACTCCTATGTGCTCTCTTAGGGGATCCCATGCCAACAACAAACATGCACCAGAGGTATCGATCAACAATGAAGGACCCACTCTTGTCGATCCTCAATCACTATTGGAAACTATGTAATCGTTATCCCATCATCAAAGCTCATCTCACTATGGTTGATGATGTGATAGGGGTCATACACATATCTACTCAGTTGGGATACATGGAAGACTTCATGCACCCTCTCCAACAACAGTTGATGTTCCAAGAGGTACGCCACCTCACCTATCCTCCAACGAATTAGGAATGGTCAGATACACCTTGGTGATAACTTTATTCCTTTTCCAAATCTCTATAAACCTCGTCGAGGTGAGACACGTAGGAAGACATGGTATCCATCCTTGAACTCCAAATGTCTCTAACCAAGAATAGCATATGACTTATATCTGCTCTGTGTAGTCTTCATCTACTCCTAGATGATCTACACCTTCACAGTGGTATCCCGTACCAACTCTAGACCCATTACTATTGACATCCCTAGGTCCATTCAGCATATAGGTGATATGAAAGGTTGACCATATAGGTCCTCGAATAATTCCATACCGATGGTGGAGTGATAACTATTGTTGTAAGAGAACTCCCTGAAAGAGAAAGTGATCCTCCCAACTATTTCCAAAATCTAGGATGCAAGAAAAAACCATGTCCTCTAGTGTTTGTATGATCCGCTCTATCATACCATTCTTCTAAGGATGAAAGGTGGTTCTCAATTTTAGTTAAGTCTCGAATGCCTTCTATAATCCCTTCCATAATCAGGATGTGAAACTTGGGTCATGGTTAGAGACGATTATCAATGGCACCCCAAGAATTCGGACAATATCCTTTAGGTAGAGGAGTCATCTTCCCTCTACTGATCCCTACTCTCAGATAAGTAGGAAGTGGGCCGACATGGTGAGTCAGTCAACAATCAACCAGATGGAATCTTATCCCTTGGACGTACGTGGAATCCCTATCACAAATTTCATTGAAGATCCATCCCACTTCCACTCCAACACCTCTTGTGTTTGTTCTAATCTAGGTGGAACCTGATTCTTGGCCTTCACTTCCTGAAAAGTGAGGTATCAAGAAACATACTATTTTACTGATTTCTTAATCCATGTCCACTAGTGAAGATGCTGGAGGTCCTGGTACATCTTCACCACACAAGGATGTACCTCCATAGGGGAGCTATGGAACTCCTTAAATTCCCCATCCCATAGAACCATAAGTACCTTGGAACGTCTTATTAAGATAATAACATTCTCCCCAAATTCAGAAAACCCATCAGGTTTCTGTCTAGAGGATATCTCAGCAGGTCGAGCCTTGAAATCGATGTCCTATGTTGCGCCTCCCTAACCAGCCGAAGGAGTGGGGGAGTTACTATCATGGACTGGAGGATTGCTTCTCCATCTCTATCTACAGAGGATATATACAACGTGGCTAGATGCGATGTCGCCTCACTCAGCAACTACAGACCAGACCCCCAGCAGAGTGGATCTACTACCATGTTCCACTTCCCAAGAGTATAGGCCATCTCAATGTCATAGTCTTGGAGGAACTCTAGCCATCATCATTTTCTCATGTTCATGTCCTTCTGAGAGAAAATATACTTGAGACTCTTGTCATTAGAGTAGATAGAAAAACGTTTTCCCATCAAGTAATGTCACCGCATCATCAAGGAAAAGACCACTGCTACAAAATCCAGGTCATGGGTAGCATAGTTCTGCTCATGCTATCTCAGATTTCATAAACCATAAGCGATCACTAGTAACTCTTGCATAAGTACACATCCAAGTCATTTCCATGATGCGTTACAGTAGACTACATACCCAACGACCACTTTTGTTAGCCTCAAGTTGGGGCACTAGTCAGTCTCTGCCTTAGCTATTAAAAACTCTAATATAATATCTCTATCCATACGATGGGTTGTCCCCTCTTCATCATTTCTAACAAGGGTACATCGACTCTGGAAATGCCAGGCACAAATCTCTGAAAGTATCCAACCAACACCAGGAATCTATACACATTGGTCACATTCATGGGTGGATCCCAAGCAAGTGCATCCCCTATCTTATTAAGATTCTCTAAAACTCCAGCCTCCAAGATAATGTGTCCCAGAAAGTGAACCTATCGTATCCAGAACCAGTACGTCAAGAGATTAAGATAAATGCTAGTTCTCTCAGTGTGTATATAAATCAATCTCCATATGATAAGCTTGATCCTCTACTCACGCTAAATATATCAAGATTCTGTCGATGAAGAACACCACAAAGCGATCAACGTATGGCTTGAAGATACTGTTCATGAGTCCTATTAACATTTCAGGGGAGTTGGTCATGCCTAATGGAATAGCCAAGAACTCATAGTGTCCATATCGACATCTGAAGGTCGTCTTCTTCACATATTCATATTGTACTCTGAGCTAATGATAGCCTGATCTGAGGTCTACCTTCAAAATCCAACGATCTCCCATCAGCTGATCGAAATGATCATCAATCCTCGGAAGTGGATACTTGTTCTTCACGGTCACTTCGTTCAGGCGTCTGTAGTCCACATAGTCTCAATATCTCATTTTCATTCTTGGTGAACAAAATTTGGGTTGTCCATGGAGAAACTCTGGGGCTTATAAACCCCTTTCTCTGCAAATCCTCCAACTGTAACCGTAACACATGAAGATTCATGGGATCCATCTGATATGATGGTGTAGATATCGGTGTCATCCTGGGGTACATGTTGATGTAAAAGTCTACCTCACTGCGTGCATGTAGTCTCGGAACATCATCAGAAATGACATATGTATACTGGTCCACCACTATAGGAGAGCTCAGACTCTCAACATCCACTGATCCAAGGGTATGGCTAGCCAACTGGTGTGTGATCAGCTACACCTTACTCTGGATAAGTCCATCCTGTGCAACAAAGGATCTATTCTCCCTAGTGAAAGAAAACCTTGAACCATTCTAACGGACACACCGAACATTGTACAAAATATAGTCAATATGGGCATGGACTGTGGATAACCATTCCATACCCAAGATGACGTCGTCAGGCCTCGACGCCACAACTAGATGATCCCATCCAAAGCGCTTTCCTCCTAGAGTAATCTCACACTACCGGAACCTAGGTGTAATCATCAAATCCCCTCCTGTATGAGTCTCTAGCCGTAAGGATGGAGCCAACGGCTCCACCAGAATCTCTAAGATCTAAAGAGGGTCGTGAAAAAAAAGAGTGATGGGAACCTATGTCAATAAGTACTGCAACTAAGGTGTTGTAGACACATATTGTACCTCTAATCATCTCTAGAGAATTTGGGTTGTAGGCCTCAACTTCCCAAAGCTGAGCTCGTCCATATCCACCTGCTCCCTGTGGTTGGGGTGGATCACATGGAGCTAGTGGTGGTAGAACCTCTAATTGCCACCCAAAACTTTTAGTACGACCAACTCCTCTTCCACTTCTTCCTACTGCCAGCAGACCACGCTTATTGAATCTCTTCCTCTATCTCGGTAGTCCTTTGACCATTTGATGGTCGTTCGTATGATTGTTCGAGTAGTTACGTGCCATGTGACCCTACCCACCGTATGATTAGCAATGCATACTCCTTATCAATCCTTCTCTATCCCATGAGCCCCGCACCACTAACCCTATATCCTGAGGTCTCCCACCAGAAGGATTGGCCTACTTGGGTCCTTGCGTCATCTCTATACTCCCTACTGTAGATGAATTTGAAACCTGACATCCAGTGGAGTCTCTCACCATCGGTACCTGCTCACCTAGGAAGCACTCCACCAAAAGACTCCCTCTAGCACACCATCCTACGTCATAATGCTGAGTGATATCATCGTTGCTCTAATATCATATCAGAGACCCTGATAAAAGGTATGGGCCCTGAAAAAGGGTCTCATAACATATCAGTGGAGTAGCGAGAGAGATCAATGAACCACACCAAGTATTGGTCCATGGTCATGCTGTCCTATTGTAAGTGTAGCAGTTCATATATATGCACTAGGATCAGGGTCATTGGGAAGAACTCTACCTTGAAAAGGCTCTCAAAGTACACCCAGATTTTGGTAACCTCGTTGTGTATCTAGAGTACCAAGCTCCACCATATCCCTGCTAATTCCTGAAAAAGACCGGATGCTAGGATAACCATGATCAGTTGGTGTCCCAACTAGGTGGAAAACTCGGACTACAGCCTCTAGCCAGACATCAGCAGCCAGCGGGTCCATATCACCTTGGAACCTTAGAGGCCTCTACCACTGAAACTCGTCCA
Source organism: Viscum album (assembly GCA_963277665.1). NCBI lineage: Eukaryota > Viridiplantae > Streptophyta > Magnoliopsida > Santalales > Viscaceae > Viscum > Viscum album. Next base: position 656,120,795 of record OY728159.1, read on the forward strand.
ACATGCTCAGTCGTCCGGTATAATCAATTGGTGGGGATGGTGGTAACGACTACCCTATGGGTAGTGGTGCAACTGGTACACCACCTGAAGTTGCTAATTCTGTAAGAGGGCCCTGCACTGGGCCACATTTATTGGTGGGACGTCATCGCATACTCTATTGGGAATCTTTTCTAGCTATCAACATGGGAGAATCCTAAAAGAAAATAGGTGTTCCATAGTCAATAAGTTATACCTGATGAGCCGATTCAAAGAGATCAAAACTAAAACACTTCCAAAACACACAAAATCAGTGTTTACATGATCTGAGTCAGAAATTAGAATTCAGGGCCAGGGTGTATTGGTACGTGAGCCACTGCACTGACACTAGATTCCTGAAACTAAAAACAAAAATCATAACACATAATACTATTACCATGTATAAAAGAGTAGCGTCTTAGTTATTCGGTTGAACTAACTCCTATGATACCAATTTGTCACGACTCATACCTCAGGGCCCGTGTCTTGACTACACCAAGCCCACCATCCATAGGCCAGGGGATGGCGACTAGCACTGGAAAGGCGTATCTCTAATATGGGAAGGTATTTCCATTTTAACATGTACAAACACACATTCAAAGAACACAATAAGAAGAAACAATGAAGTAAACTATTATAGTAAATGTGTGTTGAATGTAAAGGGTCCAAACTACAAGAATAGTACAAATACAAATAAAAAGTGAAATACAGCTCCTGGATCATCCACTAAGGATCCTACCAGAATGGTAGTTACAGCTCACAATCATTAGTCCCTGCTTCAAGTCACTCCAAATTGTCCACCTCTTAGTACCTTCCAATCCTGGCTTCCTCAACCTCGATCAATGTTGTCTATCGTCTGCACAAGACACAATAAGTTGAGGGTGTATCCCGTGCAATGTTGAGTAAAATGATAATCAGTAGGGACCCTGACACCCACATAGATCTCTTAGAGTTCCACAAAGGAATAACCAGAAAGAAATAATTCAACTATACTTAAGTATATTCCCATATATACACCTAGTTTATCATGATATAGTCATCTCATACATGAGGGAAGAATACCACAAAGGTAAAAACATGACGGTAGAAATACTACACAGGTAACACCACTAAGATAGAAGTACCACACAGGTAACACCACGAAGACAATAGCACAACGGTAGAAGTACCACATAGGTAGCATCATGAAGGAAACACCCCAATGGTAGAAGTACCACATAGGTAACACCACTAAGACAACACCACAAAGGTAGAAGTACCACAAAAGTAACACCACCAAGATATGAGTACCACAGAGGTAACCCCATGATGATAGAAATACCACACATGAAACATCATGATAATAACAACATGAAGGTGAAATGACTTACCTCACAACCACATATAACATAAGTACAAAAGTACTGATGATTAGTTGTAAGCTATATCTTCTTATTCTGTAAAGAGAAAATACTTCTGACCCAAACAAGTTCGATATGTAATAACCCCTATTGACCTATAGAGGATCTGACCCACACAGGATCGGTATGCGCTAACCCACATAGGATCGCTGTGTGATGACCCATATAGGTTCTTATAGAAGCTTATCCACACTGGATCGATAGATGTTGACCCACAGAGGATCAATGATCTTTCTTCATGTTACTTCCAGCCACAGGAATCCCCACACCCAATGCGCTCGAGTTCTGTAGAAACTTTCCCTCAAGATATCAGTCATACCTCAACTTCTACTAAGATCCTAAAATATATAACCAAATGGAAATCCATTTCGTAAGGGTTCCATAACGATAGACGGTGCGTCAATCGAACACCTGGTCTGTGAGTTATAAGCGTTTCAGTTCCGAGGGCCCGAATGGATGGAGGTTTGATCCCTCCCAGCCATACTACAACCTTCTCCAAAACTCAAGTATATTATACCAAAATGACAATCTCGTTCATAGGAACCCAGTGCTACAGATGGTTCTTCAAACGAACGTCCGATTCAATGATATGACCCTTTATGTGTTACTCGGTCCGGTTGGGCCCATGTCACTCCCGACCAGATCGAACCGACCCGACCCTACTCAGTCTGGGCCGAACCGATCTAGGTCTGACCTGACTGGGATAGGCCGCGGCGGTCTTGGACCATTGGCCAGGGTCTGACCCGGCTTGCAAGTGGGTGACCCATCCCACAAGGGGGGGGGAGGCAGACAAGGGGGCGTGACCCGCCAGTCCAACCTGCGGTGTGGTATTCACTAGCCAGCACGGGAGGGTAGTGGCCTCACATTTGGAATGAGAAGATTAATTTCCTAAGGGCACTACCAAGTCACCACGGGACCAACTGTGAGTCCCACCGCCTTGGTGTCGTAGTTGCGGCTCCTCCAGCGGTGTGCTGGTCATGAAGACTCCACTTCTACAGTCGTTCGGTGTGTCAGCTGCCTCTTCCGACCATCGTGACTAATGAGTCGTGGCTAGTTCTTCTAGATATATAGGTGCACAACCTTTTATCTCATGGATGGCAGGTGTCGGTCACCGCCATGGACCTCATCGGCACCAGTTGCCTGTACCACCATGCCGACAGCCTTTTGTGGGTCACTTGGTCAACTAGAGTGGCCCATTTTTCCTTCCAATGGAATCATTGAACTTATCGGTACGTCACCGTCGCTTGTAGCCGATGAAAATTGAGTTTTGTTCATCCTGGAGATTTGCCCGCGATGAAAACACAAAATTAAAATAAGGGAAGAGGGTCCAGGCCTTGTTCATTTGGCCCACATCCACCATGTTAGCTCGATAACAAGAGGGTAGGGTTAAAAATCTATTTTAATTATAGAAAAATAAATCCCTACCTCCAGGACGATGGTGAAACGCCCACATTTGAGGAAGTGGGTCGGTGTTCACCATCCCCCGCAACTATCCTCCAACAACGCCACTCAATCGTCGATATTCGGTTCGGGGTTTCAGTGTTGCTTATCACCGCTCACCAGAACCACCTCTATCCTATAAGGGATCGTCGTCTCAACACATTGTCATCACTTCATTTCTTGTTGAAGAAGGTTCGATACCTGTCCCCAAGATCTATATATATAGGAGTGGGAGAGTGTATAATTCGCGTGGGATTTATAAGGGTTCATTAATTAGGAACCTTCCAATTTCACAATGATTATGTCACATGGGATTGAAGGGTAAAGACATTTAATGGCTGGACATGTTGCTGGTCCCATGTTGTCGCTTGTATGTTGGATGAAAAGAATTAAATATATAAAATAACTAAGTTGTTTTATTTATTCTTTTAAAAAGTCCCAAAATATATCTTGTTCTCTAGTCCTGCTATGGTCGAAGTAAACTCTCCCTTAAGATAATCCTAGAATTGTGGATTCAACGGTGACCTCATATTTTTAATTCGAGCACTATTTCAAATGATATAAAACATCACTCGAGCGTTTACTGAACGTGACTTAAAAAAAGTTCATGAATTCATTTCAGGCCCAGCGGGCGTCGAAATCATTGGTGGTAAATTTTAGCAGACTCGTAATAATTCTGTATAATTAAAACTTTACAAGGAAAATCCATGTATTTACAATAAATCGAACCTAAGAGACCCTTTTTTCAAATAAAAAGGAAGCACTTGGAGAATAGAAATTATTTTATCTCCTCTTTCAATGTTCTTTTCTTTTTCTACTTCCTATTTCTTTGTAGTTTCCATATCAAAATAATGGCTCCAGTACCTTCTACATGCTGTTATGTTATAATAAATATGATACAACCATATTCATTATTCCATCCATCCTATGAATGACGAAGCCACCATACGTGCATACGTACAGATTACAATCTCCATGTCATGGTGTAGTTTGTTATTCAACATTTCATTATTTGGATGGGTAAAATAAAAAGTATAATGGATGTAAATAATAAATATAACTTGTTAATTAATATATATACAATATACCATCCTATTATATATTATTTCACCATTAATAGAATGATATAGTCACTCGTGCATACATAAGTCTTACCCTCTCCACGACTCGATTAGATTTATTTCCACATTAAACATTCAATGATGATTATAAAAAATTATATTATTAATAATTAGGTAATATATGACATAATAATGATACTGGGAATATATAAATATATATATGTATTTATTTATTTACATATATCTCATTCACTTACTTCTTCTCAGAATGATATGAAAATTGAAACAGAGTTTATGCATACGTACGGCCTACTATCTCCATTAATGGTGTTTTCTATTTCATATATCTATCTATTATACATATTTATATTCTGAATATATATGATATAAAAATATATTTTTATAGTCCGGACGTATGTCAATCATTCTCTATGTGATATGATCATGAATAACCAGTTAAAATGTGTAAGATAAAAAAAGTGATTTTTACCTAAAATGTTACTTAAACATGGAAATTATTATTAAATGAGTAGTATATTGTAATAAATGAATCATATAAGATATCATAAATATAGATATGGTTATATTATGATTTAATAAAATACTATGGTAATTATATTGGAGGTTAAACATACCCTCGACTAACGGAAATAACAATGTAAGGGTTAATTCTCCAATCTCATTATTATTAGAGATTGTTTATGTGTATGTACATATTGGGACATAATTATCATCAATGGCCATGTTTTGTAATTTTTTTTATCAAAAAGTAATATTTTATGTTTTTCTGTATAGTACTCTTTAAATAGATCATCATTTTAAATGTTTTAACGATTTATTTTCCCTAATCATTTTAATTAATGTCCTTGTTTTTAAAATGATTTTAAGTATTTATTTTATGGACATGATTATTTTAAAATGTTATTTCACTAATAATGATTTAAATTGGTGTGTGAAACTTTTAATAAAAAATCCATTTTAAATGACTTCCTTTATAAATTTTTAAATTTCAAGTGATTTCACTAAAAAATGCATATTTCTCTCAAATAGTTTTTCTTATCATTTTCAACTATGTCATCATCTGTTGATATTATTTTTTATTATGATTGATTTATTATAATACAATATTACATATTTTATCGAATGAGTTATGATATGTTTGACTGTGGATGTTGTACTTTTATACCATTCATGGTTTATGGTTAAAGTATTGACATTTCGTATGCTAGTTTTAATATGAATTTTTATGTTATGTTTCACCCTTTTCAAATGAGGAATGCATTGGATGTAGTACGTGATGGACAAGGCCCACTATATCCTTTCAATGCATTGGTATGTCTCATGAGAAAAAATACTATCTAGGAACAAGGCCTCGACAAAATATTTATTTAGTGTCTTTGCACGTGGCCTTGACTTTGTCTTTAAGATGTCTGACATTATGCATTCCATCATTATGAGATTAGTTTTTATTGGTACATGTTATTATTAGACTAGTAGAACATGAATTTGAATATGTACATGGAATTATTTGATTTATCTATTCCATATTATTCTGGTATATATTTTTAAAGGTATTTTTCTTAAATTTTATACCTTACCATATAAGTTTATGATTTTTTATAATAGCATCTGCTATATTGTTTATCCTTTCTAAGCATATGATCTCACCTCATTCTTATGTTTTATTTTCCCAAGATTTCAAAAAGTATATTATGACTGTTATTTAGGGTTATTCTAGGGGAATAATGGAGTTATCAAATAATTATTTATGATTTGTTGTATGTTATCAACTGTAATGTAATGTTCGTGTATGTAATCTATTTTCCATGACTATTAAACTAATCAGTCCTTCGAGACATGATTCTTGGTAATCATTCCAATTTATTAAAACAAGGTACTGGATTTGGGATTCTAGGTTCTGGGTATTACATTTTTGGTTATTAATATATGTTATATTTTAATATTAACCACTAAGTATACTTTTAGTATTGTTAATCACTATAATTAATTTCAACCGCATTCACTTTTCGATGTGGTAAATAATTATGTTAATACTATTATAAATTATAAATTATTATTTTTCCAAATATGATAAACATATTTTCAATTTCAATTTGTAGAATTGTAAAATTTTAATTTGAAATTAATCCCACAGATATGACGAAAGAGTGGATTTTTAAAGATAAAATGGTCAAAAGTGTACTATGATTTTATATAAAAAATAAATATATAAATTATTATAGTGACCTAAATTGTATTTATAGATATATAATTCATCAATATTTACATTATAACAAATTTAATTTAAAATTCACCATTATAAATTATTTATATGAAAAGTAATTTTTAAAATATAATTCATTATTTTCAATATTCATGAAAAAATGAAACATCTCATATAAATAAGAAAAAATACAAATAAAAAATTATTTTTTAAATTATTCTTAAAAAAAATGTTTAATTTTTCAAATAAAATCTACCATAGGGAAAAAAGTAGTTGTATGTAAGTGTACCATTAAATAGCTACAATACTACAAATAGAAAAAATATGTCTTTTATGCATAAAAATGGAGTTTTTCTTATCATATACTAATAAAATTTAATTGATGAATTTATAAAAAAATTACATAATATATAATTAATAAATTTTATTCCAATAATATTAATTAAATTAATTTATTAATATTATTCAACTTCATTTTATAAGAAAATACAAACATTTCCTCTATATTCAATTGGATTTTCTATTCAATTAAAATTAATTGGTAACCAATGAATTCAAACTTGTATTATCATAAGGGATTTAATCTTATTGATAAATTATAATACACTAGTAAGAAGTTAGTTTTCATTTTAAATAATACTGTATTCAGTAAAACATAGTCCTGCATGTAACTCCTATTGTTGTTGGAACATGTGGTTCCACGTAACATGTTCTAAAATAAATGTTTCATATAATGAAAAAACTCAAAATTTATTTAATATATTATTTTAAATACGATATTCAAATTTTAAAAATTTTGGTAGCTACATATTTACTCAATTATTAATGTCAAAAACCCATTCATCCCTAATTTTAATAGGAATCATTACGTTATATCATTTTATTTTTGATTTGATACATTATTTTAAATGACATATCATTATTACAGGTTTTTTTTAAACATATGATATCTAAATTATTTCCATATTCGAAACACATATGCATCAAAATATTATAATCTGATAGGTGGGACATTAATTATATAGGCCCGTGATTCATTGGGAAATTATTTCATATCATAAGATTCTAAATACATTACATATTTAATGATCATATAATGTTATGTTGTGTTGTTATTGAAATAATCTTAGAATTATGAATATGATGTAATTTGTTATGTTATTGGAAGATTAACATGATTTATGTTACCATATTCCAAGATTATGTGAATTTTGTTTCGTTATTTCTCATAATTACATATTATTCTTTGATGATCAATTTATTTTATGATTAAAATATTACACATGTTATAGTTTTTATCATCAATTTTCTGTGATTTATATCTTACTATAATGTATTTGAATTTTCCTAGGCCATCAAATGTAGTAATAAATGGCAAAATAAATATAGGAAAAATTTATAAGATTGAAATAAAGAAGATTTAGTTTATTTTTATGTTAATATATTATGTATCTTATGTAGTTGGGGTTTGGATTAGTTGTAATCACCCCATAATCCAATATAAAAATTGGGGGTTCAAAACCCATTGGGATCAGGTAATGTAGCAGTACTGTAGCATTAGGGTAATTTTAACAACGACGTCATTATAGCGGGGACATGAACTATAGTTGTAGAAACAATTAAAACTATTGTAGTGAAAAGTACTATAGTAAGCGGGTTATGTACTACTACCATTCACTAAATAGGCTTTGGGACAAATAATATGATCTTATAAGCTATGTAATGGGCTATATTTCCACTGGGCCTTTGGGAAAAATATATATGATGTAATAAATCATGTGGTTTGTTGGGTTATCCCTTGGGGTGTATGTCCTACCTTTCATGCCTGTGTGTGGTGTTTCAGTGTGATGTAATTAAACCCCCAAAAACCTATTATAACATAATATTACGTATCTTTCCTTCATTTGATACTTGTCATTTAAATTTGTTGGCTTTTATTTATATATATATATATATTAACAAATAGTGTAATAATATATATATATATATAATTAATGTAAATATAGTTGGTATCATAGAAAGGTATAACTATTTTTCAAAACAATTTTATAGAATTTAATATTGAATTTGCCATTAATAGAAAATATTGAAACACATAATGATAGAGGTTAGGATATATAATCAAATTATTGGTTATTCATTTTATGTCTACAATTTTTCTTTTTATGATTATTACTTTGTGTTTTATCATCCCTAATTTTCTCTTGTTTTAGTAAATTTCTAGATATAAGAGGATATCAATAATGAAAATAATTTTATTTCCAAAATTAGACTCCTATTATAATTTGAGTGGGAGTTGAGAAACACATAGTTTAAATTGAATATATAATTCAATATAAAAATAATAACACAGATCCCATGGAACTACCTCCTTCTACTTAGGTACAAAAAGGTTAAATTGAGTCATTTTTTTGACAGAGACTATCCTCATTTTATGGATCGTTTGATACCTTAATCCCAGAGAAATATATTTAATCTATTGAAATAATATTATTTATCATTCAATTATACATCGAAGGGAATGCGATAGTGACCTTATATCAACTATAAGAACAATATAATATGTTATAGAAACTGATTAATAATACTAAAACTATAGAAAACTTAGAACTAATTGAATTAGAATAATTAAATAATACACCTGTTAATAAATATTTTCTCATCACTATTTGTATTAATATGGAGAGATAGTTTCTTAGGATGAAGAAAAAGTTGGATGAATCAATTACTTCTCATAAGTAAAAAACACATTGTTTAAAGCATACACAAATAGATTTTCCATTTACCCCTAAATAAAGTTAGACTATTTCATCATCTTATTAAAGTTTATTCTTTGAAATTATTTTTGGATTAATAACATTAATTGGTATGATGAAATAGTTAAAAATTTACTTAATTTTTAGATGGAGATTAGTGATTCACAAAGTCCCCTTGCGGACTGGGATGTAAAGAGGATAATATAGTTTAGTTTTGTAATATCAATGATTGAATATCATAGAGGTGTGAAGATTAAACAAACTAAATTTCAAAAGTGTGTTAAAAATAGCCCTAAATTACCAAAAATGAATTCTGAAAATCATTAATGTGTGGAATATAAGGGCATAAATCTAATTAATTTGAAGGTAAATGGATAATAAAATAAATATAATGAATGAAATAATGATTTTTATCAGTCATCAACACATGGTTGAGTAATTTATCTCTATGTAACATAAAATCTATGAATGTCAATGTTATTATCCACGGGTCATTGATTAATATTGATTATGAGATTTCCTAATCCATATTAGAAATCATAATTTCATGATATCACAAATACTAAGGTAGATGATGAAAATGGAGTGGTGATGTGATAAAATGTTATTAAATCAAGAATAATTAATGTTCTAAATTATTATTGTTATACACGTTATTTTATAACATGAATCACTGATGTAATTATTCAAAAACATCCTTATAACATAGAGATTTAGTTATCTATGAGAGCAAAATTTGGTGAAATCATTTTTCTCATGTTTGTAAATCATACTAAATTACCATGTTTGGGAGTAATATCACAAAATATTATGTTACAATTCATTTATATTAATTATTTCTACCCTAGGAATACATTATTTATCCATATATAGAGTTAACATCAACTTTTGTGAGAAAGGAATTACTATACATATCCCAAATGAAATGATAATGATTAATCCCAATTTAACGATCCTTCCAAAAAATTAATATTATTTTATAATGCTAATGTTTATATATCCTACATAATTAAGGAAAAGGATTAGATTATCCTAGACCTAAGGTCCATTATGGGGGACTATATTGATTCATTACTCTGAAGAGTTTTCATGTATCCTTCCTAATAGAGATGTTAAATTCTATATAGGCCATATACATTAATCTCTTTACATATACAAGTGTCCCTATAGAATACCACCCATAAAACTAGAATAGTAGTACAAGGAACTACATTGCATCTTATACAAATATTTTATATGACTATGTTTTTCCCCATAGGGTGCACCCATCCACATTGTTATGAAAATGGATGGGAAAATATGTATCTATATCAATTATTGTTAGATTGGAAAGAACATGACATAGAAAATGTACCTTTTACAAGGATTGATGATTTGTTCAATCAATAACATGTTTCTCAAAACATCCCAATGGTGGGACATGAATTAATATACCAATAATTAATGGATATATATGAGGTTATAACCAAGATTTCATTTCAAATATGTTATATAAATTATATTCTCATAGTGAATCCATTAAAAGACACTAATTTTATAAAAATATTCATGGAATGTGTTAATAGATTCATTAGATATGACGTGAACAATTTTATGTTGTTATTTGTTGAATTTATGTTCATATGAAAAATTTAAGACAAACATGAGGTGTTTTGGAGTACATTACAATTGAATTTTTAAAAATAGAAGATATGTGAATGGTACAATGAATGTGAATTTTGGATAGAGTAAGCAACATTTTTAGTGCATTTTATTTATAAAATAAGGTTATATATGAATCATTAAAAGAAATGGTTATTGAGGAATGTCCGGAAACATAATCTACGAGAGAGTTATATAGTTTCCCTAGATTATTCAGGTATTATTATTGAATGACAATAAAAATATCATGATTTTACGTTCCACTAACATGCTAACTCAAATTGTTTTTGGTTCATATGAAGGGATACATCTAAAGAATGTATAAAGGAGTTATAGAAGTAGATAATAAATACACTTGTATACACTACCATTATATAGGGATAGTCTTCTGAAATAATGTAAAGAATCATAGAAGGGATGAGGTTTTACACACATATAAATGATAATATAAAATTCTATGCTTCATGAAAAATAAAAGGTGCATGATAAAATTATGCTATACATGAACAATAATAGACTACATTAATAATTGAATTAAACGTTTTGAGAAATTATCACTATTGAGGTCAGTGTTAAATATATACATATCAAGAAATAATATGGAAAATATTTAAATTTAAAAATATATACATACAAATAATTACAAGGTTATTAATAATCAAGGCATATAATTGGTCAATCACTAATCATCTATAAAACTCTATAAAAGTGGATTACGCTACAATTTATAAAGATTTTGTATCCATATCCATAATGATCATTAATAAGGACACAATATTCATTGATATGAATAATATAGACATGGGAACCATAAATTGAGAAAAAAAATCCCACCCTATGGAAATGAATATTAAAATATCTATTATGGAGGAGTTTATGGAAGCTCAATAGGATGACGTAGATATAAAAAATAACATGGTAAGAATTTAAAAAAAGAATGCCTCACTATTCAATATTGATAAATATCAAGTTTTCTAATTTGATACTTGATTATATGTGTCATTAAATTCAAAGATATAAAAGGACCAATTTGATGATACTCATAACATATAATTCTGTATCCACCTAGGGAGAATAAATATGTATAGATATGTTCAAGTGAAATATTTAAAATAAAATATAAATAAGGATACTATGATCTATACATTAAATAACATAGTATGGAAAAATATTAAGTATTAATGGAGAAATTCATTGAAAATGATGAAATCGTTTCCTATAAAAACATAGAAATGGTAGAATATCTCATTGGATTTTTTTAGAAGTATTCTAAAGAAATAAATATGAAATAATTCTGCATGGGTTTTGGAAGATCATCATATATTATACTACCAATTATTCACCATTTTAAAATAATTTTTACTCAATTAACATTAATATATATATATATATATATATAATAGAAGTGGTGATGTAGAACAGACAAACAAAATATACTCTTTCATATCATGATCTTAGGGTCCCCTCAAAATTGAGCAAGTGTATCCAGCAGACTTTGAAAATTGATTTGAAATTCAATATGTTATATCACCCTTTTAAAAAATATATTAGAAAAGTCCATTAAAACATTTAAATAAATTCCTAAATACAACTATATGAACTTTAATGGTGTTTGTGATCAACAAATTTCACTAGTTAAGTTCTTATACAATAATAACTTCCAATCATGATTTCTAACAACTATCTATAAATCAATTTATGTGATGAAATCCAGAACTCCATCATGTTTGGATAAAGTTAGATATTATTAACCATTAGGAACCAAAATAATTAGATAAATATAAAATAAGTCTTAATCTAGTCGGTATCACATTAGAGAAATATGTATTTATTAAAAGATTTATAATAAAAAAACATCCATGAGACATTGAGTTTAATGATAGATATAATGTTTTCCTTAAAATATATTCATTTATATGAATCATGTGGTTTAGGTATCTGGGGAATTGAGTTTCTATATACATTTTACATTATGAGAATCTTGATCCCATTAGTTCTATGGACTATCAACTAGAACTCCCACTCAATCTATCTCAAGTAAATGATGAGTTATATGTCCCCCTTTTTAGGTAGTACATAATACATCCTTTAATTATTATTAATATAAAGGTGATTTAGTTAAAGAATGATATATCTTATGAGGATCATCTATGGAATATATTGGTCTATAAAAAATAAGAAAAGTCACACTATAAGGGTATAATGATAAAACCATTATAATGGGGAAGCAATATGGGAACATGATGGGACAATTAAACCGAAGTACCCTCAAATTTTTTCATCATATATTATGAAGTGAAATTTCAATGACGAAATTTATAATGAGGAGAAGAATGTAATGGCATATAATATTTAATATGAATAATTTTATTTCCAAATATATAACTGTGTATATGGTGTATTATCATATTCATGATAAAACCAAAAGACTATTTCATTTCATTAACATACAACATTACCAATGATGTATAAATATAATCCAAAAAATTAAATTCTGTACAGTGGGACAATTAACGTCTATAAATAAGGTAAGTTTAATTTTTTATTATAGTATATATTGATCACATAGAATTATATCATACATGAATAAAACTGTTAAAAGACGAAAAATTATTAAAAAATGGAATTCCTTAAAAAATTTTAAATAATATTGAGAGAAAATTAGGTAAATATAGAATGATAGAAATAATAATACATAAAGTATGTGTAAAGGTTACACATTATGTATTTTTGGTAAAAAATTGATGATTCATATCTTATTACATCCAAAAACCATATAGAGATGTTTTCATGTTATGTATATCACACTATACGATATATTGATATCATAAATAAGTTAGTAGAATAATGTTTTTTCCTCTACTATATCATACAAAATCCATTACAATTTCATAAATCTAACACACTCACCTTATATATCCTTCCAATATAGTTTTACATTATTTTTTACCACTATGTTGGATTTTTTTAATTTATATAACATTCATCAAATATGTTCAATGAATTATCCCCACGAATCAATATCATATGATAGAAGGAGTTTTCATGTGAAAGTTGATGATCTAAATTAAATGCATAGAGTTGGGGAACTCGTATATAAAGTGATAAGTTCCCTTAATTTCTGTTCAATATTACATAAGACCTTAAATTAAACTCTCATATTCATCGATTTCATATTTTCAAATGGAGAAATATTTAGCACCTTTTCACCGATAGAGGGTCATCAATTACGAACTAGGATCCAGAGTCTATTATAATCTACTTAGAGGTAAGATGATATTTTTTTATCCTTATATGACCTTATTATCCATAACCCATTGAATAGGAAACCTAAAACCTACTGGTTCTGTTTTTTAATTATTTCATTCAAGATAAATTTTTCTGTGTTTTTTATTCTTGAAGAATTATTAGATATTATATGGGGTGTTTTATACTTCCAATGATCTTTCGTTGAAACCCAAAATCCCATTAGTACAATTAATGAATTTTAAATCAAGAGTTAAAATTTTTGTTATACTAGTTTTTTGAAATATTTGACATAGTTACAATCTCTTTTGGATCACTATGGATATGTTAAAATAACAATTATATTTAGAAAAGGATATTAGTTTCTATATAAAAAACATTATGATCCATCACATTGGACTCCCCGTGATCACTTCAAAATGGTTAAAAAAATTCTTCATGGTGTAGTGGAATTTTATTTGGTCCCCATGAAAATTTAATATTTTAAATATATATATAATTTATAAAATATATATAAATTTAATTTGTTGAACCATATAATATAAGATTCTTAATGATTAACAAAAATTTCAAATTGTTCAAATATGTATTCCATGATTTTTAATAGAAATAATTTATTTAATTCATTTATAAATTTATTTATAATGTTAATTTTTATAAATGATATATAAAATTTGAATATTTTGTATGTTCTATTTATATGATAAATTACTTCTAAGAGATAGTTCCTTGCATACCATACTTGGTACAACTTCATAATATCTATCATCCAACTACTATAATGTCAATTTATTTGGAGAATATTTTAATTTATAATTATTATTCATTATATTTGATGCATATTTCGTTTTATAGATACCATGTATTGAATTATATGTTATGTAAAGGCTCCTCGGTGAGATGGATATGGGTTTATAAAACCCGCTGGCATAGTAAAATATTCCTCATTCTATAAATTTGAATGGAGTTTTTTTTATCTCCCTATGATTACTCAAATAGGGATATCCAATTTAATTTATATTCATGTAATTATATTAAATGTTTCAGTAATTTGTGATGGAAATAAATTCTGATATTAGTTAATATATTCTGTTTATTTTTTAGGGTAATCAGCACAAACATATGGGTTTTGAAAATAGGTGAACATTTATTTATTTTAAAAAAAATTATTTTTTTGGATGAAATATAATTAAATGAATAATTTTTTAAAGAATTACTATAAAATTGACTAAATCATATGATAATAAATGTTTAATGTGTGGAAATTTGTGTATTATGGATGTGAATTATATTTTTATGGCATGGATATTAAAAGAAAAACATTTAAAATAATAAGGGTGAGATTGGACCCAATTATATGGATGTGTATGAAAATAGTGTAATAAGGTGAACCTTATTTTTAATTTACATATTCATAGACTATTATTTGTGATACACACATACAGGATACCACAATATTTGGGATACTGGAAGAATATAATTAAGTGAATACATTAGATGTATGTTTATAGAGTTATCCACTAAGCTATTGATGAATCAAATATTATATGATTTGAAATCTATTTCATACCATAAATAGTCATGGTCTATTTACATGATCAATGTTTTGTATGTAGTTATGAATTTTGTATCTTGGTTCACTAAATATATGTGATGTAATAAGGGATTATTTTTAATGGGGTATATTCAATAAAAGCCTTCTATGAAAAGATATCAGTCATGACATTGTCCCATATATATATATATATGCATATATCTGTTAAATTTATATTTAATTCATGATAATAACACTAAGATCCCTCATTAGTATGACCTATAGAATATCTCAATGTTAGTATACGAGGTTTATAAGTGATTTCAATGTAATACATATAGAGTGTTTCAATGTGAGGGTTATAGAATTCAATTTCACTAACTCTTACTCTAGGGAATTAGATTTACAGTGTGTGACACACATTTTTGATGAATAACACATGCCCATTGATATGATGAAATTAAAAGGGGGTGTTGTAGATGTTCATGTTGGTAGTCAAGAAATATTTTTTTCATTAAAAACATGCAACTATCGATTAAATATAATAAGTGGATTAATATAATAAATAGGTGGCTATTATTTGTACCCACCATAAATAAAAAAAATTATTCATATAACTTGTTTTTAGAATAATTTATTTACATTCACTCTTATGAAATAGTGTTTTCATATATATCGATGATAATTTTTTATAGAATTAGAAATATGGTTACAAATTTTATACATTCTTGATATACATATTCTTATTTAAAACATTCAGTATAAGATGGTGAAAGTTGATCCAAATATAACTTATCATCAGAATTATTTCCTTGGGTATATAAATGAGAATGTTTTAGAACCAAAATATGTTACCATATTTACCTTGTATAATAAATTTTACTTTGATGATATCTTTTCAATACCCATAACACCTAATTTAATAAAACACAATTTAGTCACATTTTTAAATTTCAATTAAATTATAAATAATATATTGTTTTTATATTTTATATTTATATATTATTTATACAAAAAAATATGTTGACACTTTCCCAATATATTTGATAGGTATAAGACCAAAACAAACCCAATTTTATAAAAATAATATTATATATTTATTAAGGAAATTTAACCAGTATTTAATGGAGAACATATTTTAAGTCATATTGTTTTCCATTTATAAATATTATATGTCACAATAAACCTAATATTTGAGAGTGGTACATAAAAATTAAGGTAGGGTGATTTTTTTGTTTTTTTTATGTTTTATTTTTCATGAATATTGAAAAATAATGAATTTCAATTCAAAAATCATTTTTGCCTAATTTATTTAGAATGTAAAATAATATTTTTAAATGATTTTAAATTTTAATTACATTATTTTTTTAATAATTATTATAATGTAGTTCATGGGATCTAATTTTAATTTTATGTTAATTATAGAAACACATAAAACATTTGATCATTTTTTCTTCAAAAACTCGCAATGTAATCCCATTTTTGGGATTAATTATAAATTAATTTCATCCCCCGGTGCAATAGAAATATGAAAAAATGGAGTCCATATTTGAAAGAATAATAATTTATACTGTATAATAATTTTAACTATGTGTTTGGACAAAAATATTAGTGATTGTTTTTAAAATTAACAAAAATAATTTTGGGGTGAAATAAACTACCAAAGGACAAAACATTTATCTTACGAACCCAAATAACCAAGAAACATGAAAAAAGACATTGTCTAGCCATATATATACCATATAATCCCTTGGATCACATTTTTAATATTATTGGATCCAATTGAACTGGATAAAATGAATGTCGAATTCCTTTTCAAAAAACATACATGAGTGCCACTCCACCTACACTACAAAAATGACTCCTCCCCTCCAAATTATTCACAAATATCAATCCATGTAGGATCGATAAGCTCTATTAAAATAGATTCTCAATATACCTAGTATCAATATAGAATCCTAATGATGTGTAGAATGTCTTCCATTAAATCTCCTTGGTACAAACCAAAAGAAGTTACGCAAATAAGTGGTAACATACTTTCTACGCTCTTTAGTTTTATTTCATTTTCCACTCATTAAATTATTATTATTCCTTGATCATATAACATCCCCAGTTTTATCAATATACTTATAGGTTGGTATGTTAAGGATTTGGCCTAAAATTTTACATAGATTCATCTAATGGGTAACAAACCTACGGTTTATGTATACAGCGCAGTACCACCTCAAGAAACATTGATTTCTTGTTTTTAGATTACCACATATTGTGGTGGTAATTATGATGGAAAATATCTTAAAATATGAGATATATGACATTTATTATGTCTTTATTCTTCTATGTTTTTACATGAACCATAACCTTATGATTTTTATTTTGTGTAAATATAATGACATCACTTGTCGAAGTATAAGCTACTGCACCCTCACACTAATGAGATTCATTAAAAATATACCTGGAAAATATAAATGTAACACCCCCAGATTTCATAGTGTGTTATTTCTTCAAAATAATTCAATAACTTGCACTACACGCAACACCGAGATCAATCACACCATGACAGACCAAAAAAAAGCCATTCAAAAGAGGTTATGAATAGTATTAACTAAATTTTAAACATTATATAATCCTTATAATTTTAGAATCCATATTATGAGTTTCTTAGAAATAATGCAAGAACAGATTCATTTTCAGTATTGCACTTTTATCAACTTTTAATAGTGAAGCCTTTTTAAATACAATATTTTAAACTTTTTGACTAAATGGGGAAATCAAAAAGTTTAAAATGAAACATCTCAAGCTTCCACGGTACGCTTTCCTTTGAATAATATAGTAGCGTGTGTTGTAACCAACTTCGAGTTCTAACACACCACAACCAATCAAACTAGTCGTTATGAATAGTAATACCCACCTTTTAAAATTTTAGAAATTTTATCTCCCAAAATGGACTTCATTTTTGGATTCTAAGTATTGAATTTATCCTAAGGTGAAATTTTGGTACTTTTCGGATAACTTTCATATTTTGATGAATAGTGAAAATTACTAAATTTTAATTAAAAACAACTTTTTTAATCAAAATAATTAATAGTGATAAATTATGAATTTGAGTGGTTTTAAAGTATATTTAGAATATATTTTTACCATTTAATACAATGTTGGTTAGTGGACATAATTTCAAAATTAAACCGAACATAAACAAGTATCAATCTTTTGATAGTTATTATATCATAAAAACACGCTTTTTATTTTGACTGTGGGATTTAATTTTAAATTAATTTCTTCCACTTATATGTTTTGAATTTGGAAAAATGGATTCCATATTTGGAATCAGGATGTTCAAATTGTGTAAATAAGTAACCTTTATTTTTAGACATTTTGAATAATTACTGCGGTAAATATTTTATTTACCATGGTTAAGGGTAAATCCGGTAAATAAGGGTTAAAAAATAATATTATAATAATACTAAAATACCCTAAAACGTGTCATAGCCTTATTGGGTGATACATGTTCGACCATAGGCATTTTTGGGTCGATTTTGGGACCCCATGGTGTCACTTGTAAGTGATAGGGACACTTTATTTTAATTAAGTTAAAATGAATACAAAAATGACACAAGCATATATATTTTAGCAAAAAAAAATTTACATAGGGTTATATATGATGGATTTTAGATTATAAATATTTTTTAGATAGATAAAAAGAGTTCCTACATAATGATATTTTATTTATAATTTTTAAACATTAAATACTTTAATTTATTTATGACACAATGATGATGAATTAATTACTATAATAGTGAATAATTAAACTAATTGATATTATAAATACCCAAATAAATATAATATAAAACTATTAATGAATTAAACTAATTTTCTAGGATAATATGCTATATTAGTATTGATGTAATTGAATTTGTTCGAATTAATCAATCTGTTATGAGTTTCACAAAAATCAACTATTGAATAGTGTCAAAATTGACATAAAAGAGTTCTTAAAACAAATATTATATTATTAATTGATATTAAATTCCTAAAAATCTATGGTTCATCCAAGAGACTTATATCATGATAGGTTCATCATTAATGGACCACTTGGGGTCTCTTGGATGTATATAGTAAGTTTATTAACCATATTATATAAAAATACAAAGAGACATTGTAAAAGTGAAACTAATTAACTTAGAGTTAATACTTAAAGATAAGGTTAATATAAGTACCCAAACCTGTATAAATTCTATTGGTTGAGTTGTTTTCGACCCATCCCCACCTTAAAATTTAAATAATAAACTTTGGAGCCATTAGAAACCGAATATGAATTTATTATAAATTAATATTTCTAGCTTTTCCAAAGGTGCCCCTCGCCCCTCTTATAAAAGGGCACTCCTCCTTCTCATTTCTTCACACCTTCAAAGCCTTTTGGTTCTGAAAAACTCTTCCCAACTACTCTCCCAAAATCCCTCAATACAACCTAGATGCCTTAGGTTGATCAGAAAGCCAACCTAAGAAGACCTTTTGATCAAATCAAAAGGAAGAACCCGAAGAAGATGTAATGATTTCACCACCCTTTTCCAAGTTCCTTTCTTCTTCCACTTCTTCTTCCTTTGTTGTTACCATTATAAAATAATAACTCCAGTATAATATATATATTTTGATGTTATTATAAATATGGTACAACCATATTCAGTATTCTATCCACCCTTTGAACAACATGTCACCATACGTGCGTACGTACGGCTTACCGTCTCCACGTCGTGGTGTAATTGTTATTCAATATATTATTATTTGGATGGGTATAATAATAATATGTAACTCATGTAAATAATAAATATAACATGTTAATGATTCTGTATATATGATATAACATCCATTTATATATTATTTCAAAAAAATGATATTGTCGCTCGTGCGTACGTATGGACTACTGTCTCCACGAACACGATGAGATTCATTCTCCATCGTATCCATTCAAGTATAATTGTCATTTGATTAATTAAAAATTATGTTTAATGAATTGATATCATTCTGGATATGAATAATATACAACCTATCCATTACAAACATGGCTTACATAAAAAAACATATAAAAGAAAACAAGTAAGTTAACACCCGAAACAACGATAATAATAAGATATTATTATCAAATCAATATTAAAAGATCATATATGATATCATATTAATGTATATGATTCTTTTATAATTTAATAACAATTATTTCATCATTATACAGGATTTTAACCTTCCTCAACCAAGGAAAAGTACAAGGTAAGGGGTTTTCATCTCACTTCTTATTCCCGTGAGATTCATGCCATATTGCCACCATCACCTTTTGTGTGGTGTATGTACTGCCCATAATTATATTCTTTGTGTAATACACTCAAATTTATGTGTATTTACATATTCATTGTATGATACCTCTTTTATGGGTTGTATGTTTCATAAGTTACCAAATAGGTAAGGGTTATTTCGCAATCTCTTCATTATCCGAGGTTGTTTATACATAATAATCTACTGGGATCTCTTTATCACCCACATCCATGTTTCTTTAAAATGAATTTCAAAACATTTTTACTATTTACTAGAATATGGGTTAAAGTCATTTATACCCTTTTTTGACTTTTTATAAGAGGTTTATAAAGGAATCTTTCCGTCATTTTCCAAACAAGGTGCTTTTTAACCTTTTCGACAAAATCAAGGTAAGAATGTTTTTTTAACTTATACGGCAGGTGTGGCTATTTTCTGCCGTTATAAAATCGTCGAAGCTTCCCTTACAAGATAATAAGATTATTTTCAAAAAAAAATGTTTTATTTCATAAATATAAGACTCTTAAATGATTTCAAAATAGAAAGAGATATTTTTCTAAAATAATCTTTATTTCATCTATGTCAACATCCTTTGATGGATTTTAAGCTTATTTGAAGTTGATTTATTATGATACAAAACATCCATATTTTATTGAAGGTTTTGTGATATTTTTGACTGTGGATAAGTTATTCTTATGTCACTCGTGGTTTTTATTTAGATTATTGACATTTCATAAGTTATTTGTAATCCGAATGTTTATGTTATATTTCAACCTTTCATACAGATAAATGTGTTAGACAAGTATGTTCCGGGTTGGGGACCAGTAAAAGTAAGCCCTCCGGTTTGGTCTCCGGTTATTAGAGGAACTCCGGTTTGGTCTCTTGTTATTAGAGTAACTCCAGGTTGGTGTTCGTTTATTAGAGGCACTCCGGGTTGGTGTCCGGTTATTAGAGGCACTCCGGGTTGGTGTCCGGTTATTAGAGGCACTCCAGGTTGGGTTCCGGTTAAAGTTAGCCCCTAGGTCTTGGGACGAGGCCTTGACAAAGAAATTAAAGTTCAACATATTGCATTCTAACATTATGAAAGTGGTTATTGATATTGCATGTGATTATTCGATTAGTAGAATATCCATGTGAATAAGTAAATGGAATTATTTCATTTTACTTTTGCCATACTATGTTGAAGTTCAAGTTTAAAAGGCTTTTGTTTTAGTAATGCATTGCCTTAAATGTTTATGCTTATTTTTGAATGATCCGTTATATTGTTATCCTTACTGGGCATTTGAGCTCACCCCTTTTCTATGTTTTATTTTTCCCAGGATGTGAAGAAGTAAGTTATGAATGACCTGCAGGGACATTATGAGGGGATAATAGTGTGGACTATGGAGAAATTATGTTGTCATATTAGTTTTTCACTTTATTATGTAATGTAAAACATTATGAATATATCTAGTGTTTCCAAGGCTACTAAACCAATCGTTCTTTCGAGATTTGATCTTTCTTGTGATCATTCCATGTTATGTAATAATGCACCGACTCTTGGTAACTAGGGTCGGGGCGTTACAGTTGGTATCAGAGGAAGTTTAGTACAAACCTTGGAAGATAGATTTAGATAAAATCTGATTAGAGCACATAGATTTAAGATGAATTTTGAGGATTAGTATAGAAGAACTTCCTATAATTTTGGTATTGTAGAGATTTTGTGAGTTTTCCGAGCAATACATCCCTGTCTCGATACGAGCAGGTAGAGGCGACTCTGTCACAGATGTACCTAGGGGTAAAACACGAAAACACCACTTTGAGCTAGACTCGAATGGGAATAGGTGCACGACAACGGGCCTTGCTGCACTCTTGGTTATGACACTCCCGGGGGATATGCTTAGGATAACTCTCATTTTCTTTACAAATCATTATGAAGGGTTTATGAGTATATACTTCCTCAAAGGAGACATTTTTATGATTATGGATTATATCCATAAACTATTTAATTTAGGTTATGTGTTTTACATGTTTGGGATTAGGTATTGTTATTCATAAACTAATATAATATATGCCATTGTTTAGAAATGGTGCCCAGTAGAAGGAATGAGAACTCTAGCAATGCACATGATACAAAGAGAAAGAAGGATCATATATTTTATGGTCTGAAGCCAGAATTTACAAGAGAAATAGTCTCGCATGTATTATCATCATATGAAGAAATAATATCATGTGTTGATAAGATAAGTAAAGAGTTTACTGAGTCCTGTGGATTTGAAAGGAAGCAAGAGAAGAAAATGATGGAAGATAGAAAGATGTATAAGGGGAAGAGGGAAAAGAAGATTTTTCCCATATGTGATAACTGTGGAAAGAAATACCATGGAACTTGCCTGAAAGGAATGGGAGTTTGTTATAAGTGTGGAGGAAAAAGTCACAAAGCATTTGACTACAAGCGTAAGAAAATGGTTTCAAATGTACAATGCTACATTTGCAAGGAGTTTGGACACTACAGGAACCTATGTCCCTGTCATCAGACTATGCTGCAAATGATGTTATTGGATAATAATCAAGTTATGATACTACCACAGATGAAGAGGAATGATTAGAGTTCTTATGTTGATTATGTCAATTGAGTGTTGTATCAACAATGTACTTGTTATAATAATTATGGAGTATATAAGGATTGTACTGCATAACTATTTCATTAAGGACTTGAGATTGTATGGAACAAAGAAAAGTGACTCAATAGCAGGTTAAATTTTTGGAAAATATATGGTTGAGAGAAAGATAAACCATAATATAGTTCTGATACTGAGGTAGTGATTTTGGAATAATACATGATTGTTTTGGATAAATTATATTGGATATTCTTGACTACCTTGAAACTGATTAATGATTTGTATATTCCATCATTGTTGGGGTTTAAAGCATTTATGGATTGATGAATTATATATAGCATTCTATATGGAATAAGGGAGCATGAATGTAATCAACAAGGAATAGGGTAATTCAGGATGTTTCAGTGTATTAAAAGAATACATGATGAAGGTATTCATATGATTTTATGGGGTAAAAAGGATCTACATTATGTTTAACTTCCTTATAAATGTTGGACTGTCAGTTTGGACAGAATTATTTTGGATAGTTCTAGTTTGGATTATTTTGGATTGCCATAAAAGGACAACACGGAGGTCGTCCAGCAACCCGTCGTGTTCGGCAAGGCTGCGAGACTTGAACCCGCAACCGAAGGGTGACAAGGGTGTATCACCTACCACTGGCCCACGAGATGTCCTGGATTAAATAATGTAGTTTTTTTAAAAGATCTGGTAGATGAATTATAAATTCATTTATTTTGGAACCCTGTACGAATAGTATAAATAGAAAATTTTTTTACGTTCCATTATCTTTTAGAGTGAAAGATGAGTTTGTGGTAGATTTTTATTAATGGAAAAAACTCTAATTATAAAGTAAGTATATCTCCTTATGATCTTATCCAATCTCATAAATAAATTCCTCAACATTAATAAAAGTAACTTAGAACAAAAATGTTGTCCTAGATGGTACCTTAAATCATCACTAATTTATGGCTTTGGGATTGTTGGCCTTTTCATAGCCATGTTCTCTACCACTCTCCATCAGATAATTGATGGTTAGATTTCTCTTCCATAACCATATTTTTCTACATGGAACCCTAGTATGTGTTATTTTCGGTATTCTTCATACTTTTCACTCTTTATTTTAAATAGAGGCCTCATTAATTCATTTTTCGATGTGGGATTTCAACTAAGATATTTTGAAATGTCAAAAATGTGTTATCCCAATACCCTATGTTTTGTTGAACCGATGGTATTTCAAATCATCATAGATTGATAAGTTTAAGGACTTCAATTTTATACTTGTTTTTGATTGATTACCTCAACCACTACCTATAAATATTTACGTTTTTCTCCAATTATATGTCTCTAATTGCCACCAATGTTCTCCTAATCGAGATCATAATTTGGTGGTGACCCTTTCATTTCTCTTTTCCTCATATTAAGACTAAATTTTAGTAACCCAATTTCCGATGTGGGTTTTCCGACAAATATATTTTCTATTTTCAACCTTTTATTTTAGAAGAACAATTTCAAATTGCGAGGACGCAATTTATTGAAGGAGGGGAGAATGTAACACCCCAACATTTCATAGTGTGTTATTTCTTCAAAATAATTCAATAACTTGCACTACACGCAACACCGAGTTCAATCACACCATGACTTACCAAAAAAAATTCCCTTCAAAAGAGGTTATGAATATTATTAACTAAATTTTAAACTTTATATAATCCTTATAATTTTAGAATCCATATTTTGAGTTTCTTAGACATAATGCAAGAACAGATTCATTTTCAGTATTGCACTTTTATCAACTTTTAATAGTGAAACCTTTTTAAATACAATATTTTAAACTTTTTGACTAAATGGGGACATCAAAAAATTTAAAATGAAACATCCCAAACTTCCACGGTACGCTTTCCTTTGAATAATATAGTAGCGTGTGTTGTACGCAACTTCGAGTTCTAACACACTACAACCAATCAAACTAGCAGTTATGAATAGTAATACCTCCCTTTTAAATTTTTAGAAATTTTATCTCTAAAAATGGACTTCATTTTTGGATTCGGAGTATCGAATTTAGCCTAAGGTGAAATTTTGGTACTTTTCAGATAACTTTCATATTTTGATGAATAGTGAAAATTACAAAATTTTAATTAAAAACAACTTTTTTAATCAAAATAATTTATAGTGATAAATTATGAATTTGAGTGGTTTTAAAGTATATTTCGAATATATTTTTACCATTTAATACAATGTTGGTCATTGGACATAATTTCACAATTAAACCGAACATAAACAAGTATCAATCTTTTGATAGTTATTATATCTTAAAAACACGCTTTTTGTTTTGACAGCGGGATTTAATTTTAAATTAATTTCTGCCACATCTGTGTTTTGAATTTGGAAAAATGGATTCCATATTTGGAATCAGTATTTTCAAATTGTGTAAATAGGTAACTTTTATTTTTAGACATTTTGAATAATTACTGCGGTAAATATTTTATTTACCATGGTTAAGGGTAAATCTGGTAAATAAGGGTTAAAAAAATAATATTATGATAATACTAAATTACCCTAAAACGTGTCCTAGCCTTATTTGTTGAAACATGTTCGACCATAGTCATCTTTGGGTCGATTTGTGGATCCCATGGTGCCACTTGTAGGTGATAGGGACACTTTATTTTAATTAAGTTAAAATGAATACAAAAAAGACACAAGCATATATCTTTTAGAAAAACAATTTTTACATAGGGTTATATATGTTAGATTTTAGATTATAAATATTAATTAGAAAGATAAAATGATTTCCTACATAATTATATTTTATTTATAATTTTTGGACATTAAATAATTTAATTTATTTATGACACAATGATGATGAATTAATTACTATAATAGTGAAAAATTAAAATACTTGATATTATAAATACCCAAATAAATATAATATGAAACTTTTAATGAATTAAACTAATTTTCTAGGATAATATGATATATTATGATTGATTTAATTTAATTTTTTTGAAGTAATCAATCTGTTATGAGTTTCAAAATAATCAACTATTGAATAGTGTCAAAATTGACATAAAAGAGTTCTTAAAACAAATATTATATTATTAATTGATATTAAATTCCTAAAAATATATTTATAGGCCAAGAGACTTATATCATGATAGTTTCATCATTAATGGACCACTTGGGGGTCTCTTGTATGTATATAGTAAGTTTATTAACCATATTATATAAAAATACAAAGAGACATTGTAAAAGTGAAACTAATTAACTTAGAGTTAATACTTAAAGATAAGGTTAATATAAGTACCCAAACCTGTCTAAATTCTATTGGTTGAGTTGTTTTCGACCCATACCAACCTTAAAATTTAAATAATCAACTTTTGAGCCATTAGAAATCGAATATGAATTTATTATAAATTAATATTTCTAGCTTTTCCAAAGGTGCCTCTCACCCCTCTTATAAAAGGGCACTCCTCCTTCTCATTTCTTCACACCTTCATAGCCTTTTGGTTCGGCCACACTCTTCCCAAATACTCTCCCAACATCCCTCAATACAACCTAGAGGCCGTAGTTTGATCAGAAATCCAACCTATGGAGACCTTTTGATCAAATAAAAATGAAGAACCCGAAGAAGAGGTAATGATTTCACCACCCTTTTCCAAGTTCCTTTCTTCTTCCACTTCTTCTTCCTTTGTTGTTACCATTCTAAAATAATAACTCCTGTATAATATATATATTGTGATGTTATTATAAATATTGTACAACCATATTCAGTAATCTATCCACCATTTGAATACCATGTCACCATACGTGCGTACGTACGACTTACCGTCTCCACGTTGTGGTGTAATTGTTATTCAATATATTATTATTTGGATGGGTATAATAATAATATGTAACTCATGTAAATAATAAATATAACATGTTAATGATTCTGTATATATGATATAACAACCATTTATATATTACTTCAAAATAATGATATTGTCGCTCGTGCGTACGTACGGACTACCGTCTCCACGAATGCGATGAGATTCATTCTCCATCATATCCATTCAAGTATAATTTTCATTTGATGATTTAAAAATGATGTTTAAGGACTTGATATCATTCTGGATATGAATAATATACAACCTATCCATTATAAACATGGCTTACGTAACAAAACATATAAAAGAAAACAAGTAAGTTAACACCCAAAACAATGATAATACTAAGATATTATTATCAAATCAATATTAAAAGATCATATATGATATCATATTAATGTATATGATTCTTGTATAATTTAATAACAATTATTTCACCATTATACAGGAGGTTAACCTACCTCAACCAAGAAAAAGTACATGTTAAGGGGTTTTCATCTCACTCCTTATTCCCGTGAGATTCATGCCATATTTCCACCATCACCTTTTGTGTGGTGTATGTACTACCCATAATTATATTCTTTGTGTAATACACTCTAATTTATGTGTATTTACATATTCATTGTATGATACCTCTTTCATGGGTTGTATGTTTCATAAGTTACCAAATTGGTAAGGGTTATTTCACAATCTCTTCATTATCCGAGGTTGTTTATACGTAATAATCTACTGGGATCTCTTTATCGTCCACATCCATGTTTCTTAAAAAATGAATTTCAAAACATTTTTACTATTTACTAGAATATGGGTTAAAGTCATTTATACCATTTTTTGACTTTTTATAAGAGTTTTATAAAGGAATCTTTCCGTCGTTTTCCAAACAAGGTGCTTTTTAACCTTTTAGACAAAATCAAGGTAAGAATGTTTTTTTAACTTATACGGCGGGTGTGGCTATATTCCGCCGTTATAAAATCGCCGAAGCTTCCCTTACAAGATAATAAGAATATTTTCAAAAAAATGTTTTATTTCATAAATATAAGACTCTTAAATGATTTCAAAATAGAAAGAGATATTTTTCTAAAATAGACTTTATTTCATCTATGTCAACATCCTTTGATGGATTTTAAGCTTATTTAAAGTTGATTTATTATGATACAAAACATCCATATTTTATTGAAGGTTTTGTGATATTTTTTACTGTGGATATGTTATTCTTATGTCACTCATGGTTTTTGTTTAGAGTATTGACATTTCATAAGTAATTTGTAATCTGAATGTTTATGTTATATTTCAACCTTTCATTCAGATGAATGTGTTAGACAAGTATGTTCCGGGTTGGGGACCGGTAAAAGTAAGCCCTCCGGTTTGGTCTCCGGTTATTAGAGGAACTCTGGTTTTGTCTCCGGTTATTAGAGGAACTCTGGGTTGGTGTCCGGTTATTAGAGGCACTCTAGGTTGGTGTCCGGTTATTAGAGGCACTCCGGGTTGGTGTCCGGTTATTAGAGGCACTCCGGGTTGGGTTCTGGTTACAGTTAGCCCCTAGGTCTTGGGAAGAGGCCTTGACAAAGAAATTAAAGTTCAGCATATTGCATTCTGACATTATGAATGTGGTTATTGATATTGTATGTGATTATTCGATTAGTAGAATATCCATGTGAATAAGTAAATGGCATTATTTCATTTTACTTTTTCCATACTATGTTGAAGTTCAAGTTTAAAAGGCTTTTGTTTTAGTAATGCATTGCCTTAAATGTTTATGCTTATTTTTGAATGTTCCGTTATATTGTTATCCTTACTGGGCATTTGAGCTCACCCCTTTTCTATGTTTTATTTTTCCCAGGATGTGAAGAAGTAAGTTATGAATGACCTGCAGGGATATTATGAGGGGATAATAGTGTGGACTATGGAGACATTATGTTGTCATAGTAGTTTTTCACTTTATGATGTAATGTAAAACATTATGAATATATCTAGTGTTTCCAAGGCTACTAAACCAATCGGTCTTTCGAGATTTGATCTTTCTTGTGATCATGCCAATGTTATGTAATAATGCACCGACTCTTGGTAACTAGGGTCGGGGCGTTACAATAAATGACAGATTTTTTTAATTTATGTGTATTATACTAAATTGGAATTATCATATAAATATGCATCATTTAATTATAATTCTTGTAATATGACAGATAAATGATTGTATCAATCATGCATATGTACGACCGACCATCTCCATGAACGATACATTTAATTTATTTTCTCAAAATATTATGGATTATTATAAATTCATATCTGCTGAATATATATGATAATTATATCTATATTTAAATTCTATAGATTATGAAATCATTATATATGTAACAAGAAAAAAACATGTCAAAATATACTCAAGAAGCTAGGAAATTAACAACCAAAATAGTGAAAATAATGAAGGAATGTTAACAAAATGGTTACAAGATATTAAAATATGAACATATATGATAAAATAAATAACAATAGGGTTCTACAATACGTTATTATCAATTTTAAAACCATTATATATTAGGTTCCTGGATGATCCTAAAAAATAAACTAAATATAAGGGATTATTTTCTCACTATTTTTTTCAGGAGGCTTAAGGAATTATCCACCACAGACTTCTTTCTCCGTTGTATCTACTAGAAATTACTATAAATTATATCATGAAGTCTTTTGTTTTCATATGATATATATTTTTATTTATTATCATTTCCTTTAAGGGTCTTATGATTCAATTAATCAATGAGGTATGGGACACTTTGGAATGTTTAAAGGTTATTTTTCTCATGTTTGTTTCAATATAGTTACATTTTGATAAGGTACATTGTTTTTGAATTAAATGTAATATTTTATATATGAGGAATTCATTAGACATTTAATAAAATGGTTGGGAGCCATTTCAGTACACCCCTATAGGATGGGGAAGGATAAATAAAATTCTCTTGATGATTTATTTTGTCTCATGAGATGATTTACTTGGCCAAATAAAAAGAGTTTAAACTATCTATTGATGGTAATGGTATCCTGTTCTAGGGAAACATGACATATTTTAATTAACCATCTTCTTTATTGATAATTTTTTTAATATTATTATACATCATATATTAGAATAATCATCAATATATATATGTGTGAATTTCATTGTCATTTTATTGATTAAATGAAATTTTTTTAGTTTATTACCTTTCTATATTGATTATTCTTTTTCTTGTTTATTTTAATAGTGGGTTTTATAATTTTTATACAACACTGTGCTTATTTACTCTCATAAATGTATTATTTGTTCCAAATAATATTCCCTTATCAGTAGCTTATATCACACTTATTTTTTTCCATTCCCAAGATTATGATGAAGAATCATTTTAATAACCTTTCAAGGATTCTGTTAATAACATTTTATTATGTATTATATTTGTATTTCCTATTTCCCAATGAATTTTTTTGTTTTATGTATGCAACATAGATTTCCAAAAATTCTAACATAATCAGTACAGTGTGATTTAATTCCTTGTAATCATTAAAATACGATAAAATAATGCATCCCATCTGGGATTTTGGGATCATGATGTTATAGTTCATATCATTGGAATTTTAGCTGAAAATATTGATACTGTATTGAGAAAATGTAGATTCAGTACGATAACCATAAGATAGACTTTGAGGATAAATATAGAATAAAATCCATGAAGTTTGGTAGGGTAAATATTATATGGGTATTCATAGCATTAAATCCTTTTTTAAATGATAAAAGTGTATGTGGTTCTATAATAAATGTATATATGAGTAACAACTCTGATAAGGTGTGTTAGGCATGAGTCGTCATAACTTGGTACACGACAAAGCGGCTTTCTATGCACCTGGTTTAACGGTCTTTGGATATACAAATATTATAATTAACATTTTCATTAAAAACATTATGAAGGATTTAAAAATAACGATGTTCCCTAATAAACAAAATTTTATGATCAAAATATTTATGATTAATATATTTATGTTATATAATATAAAATAATAAGAATTTTATTTTATGATTTTATGATCTAATCCATTGAATTATATTTTTTAGAAATGAAACCTAGAAGGAATAATCCTATTAGTACTCATGGAAAATGTAGATTTTGTCATGGTAATGAAACCAATTGAGTTGGTATTATAATAAGGAAAATTATGGTGATACATGTGAATCATAATTAGGTTATGACAAATAACATTTCTTAAATGGATAAAACAATTCCATATAGATAATCTCCTTCGATTGATCAATTTATGTGACAAAATAACCAATCATATAGTGGGACTACTAATATAATTATAGATGGGAAAATGATTATGGTTATAGAGAATATATTTACAATGTTGGGATGCATTGAAAAGTAAAAGGATATAGTTGTCGTGTATTGTCTCTAAGGTGATTCTTATTAATGGTGGACCACGATCTAGAAAACTATGGTGGAGGAAGAAATAGAACACAAAAAATTTAGAAAATTTAGCAATAGATTTTTCGATAAATAATTCCCTCGTGATTAACAATTTTATATGAAGAGGTTGGTACACAACGTAACAAAAAAGGACAAAGTCAGTTTCATAAATTATGAAGCTACATTTACAAGGTTATCAAGAAATGATATATATTATAAATACAAAAAATAGAAAACAGTTGATCACAAATTTTATGGTATCACGGAAAACATCCAATGGATGATGTTTTCTTAGACTTTTCCATCATATAAACAGGTAGTATTATGATCCATCCGAACAAACATCAAATTATCATGATTTGTCATATTCAAATGAAATTAAGAGAAAAAGAAGTTCATATGAACACCGTGAAAGAAGGAATTTTTCAATTATGAAGAAGGTAATGAAGAAATTTTAACCATGATAGAACTGTGTGAAACATCACTCAGGGAAATGCTTGAACCGATTGGGAATATTTAATATGTGTGGAGAAAAGGGACATCATATTAAACAATCAATGAGAGGAAATAAATCGTTGATATTCAGTGTTTTACCAGCATGGATATGAGGAACTACTAAAATAAATCCCTAGGCATCTAGGGAACCTAACATAAAAGAATTTTTTGGGAGATGGAGAAGTTTTTTTGATCAATTTGGTGGAGGTAGAAGTACAAATGATATGGTGGAAGGTACGTGAATTGTTTCATTAAATGTATCCACATCCTTATTTTATTTTGGATCATTGTAAAATTGTATATCTAGCTAGTTTTTATGAAAATTATAAATTCAACTTTTTATTTAATAGTAGAATTTTCAGCCATAAAATCCTAAGTGAAGAATTATCTTAATGATGATATGTTGGGAAGTCTCCATTATGAAACACAAATGTGATTTATGTACTGACCATGTTATCATTCCTATGGTTGAATTTAATATAAGTGTAATTATTGAATGGATATCAGAATATGAGGAAAAATTTAATGAAAGAGAAAAGAAATCACGATTAGTGAGTAGGATGTATAATCCCTCATCTTTAGAGAAAAATCTTCATCACTTTATAATTATTTAGATTTATCCTTGTATATCTATTCAATGAAATTCATGGGGAAGAAGCATGAAAAAAATATGGTGATTAAGAAGGTGATATTTAAATTGGGTATGTACCAATTGTGTAGGAATAAATTGACCTATTTTATGGGGAACTACATGGACACCCCCCAAAGTATGAATTTTAATTTTACATCGACTTGATTTCTAAATCAAGACCAATTACAAATATTACCTATAGAATGGATAATTTATAGTTAGTGTAATTGAATAAATAACTAGATGATTTTGGTAAAAATTGATTTATCCACCCTAGGATTTCACCAAGGGGAGCCCATGTTCCTTTAATTATGAAGAAATATACAGCCATGATATTATGCCTTGATTATAGGGAAATAAATTCAATTACAATTAAAATCAAGTATCATCTAACTTTACTTCATGACATGTTTTATAAACATCCTAGAGCCTAATATTTATCAACGATTTAACTTCATTATAGATATCCCCAATTGTGACTGAATACAGAATACTTTCCAAAGGGAAATTTTCAGAAGAGGTATGTACATTATGATTTTATAGAAATTCCATGTTTATTGACTAATGTACCCTCGATTGTTTTGGACCAATGAATATATTATTCAAGTAATATATTGATTATATTTTTGTTTTATTCATTGATGATATTTAGGTGGGTTCATAAATCTATAATGACCATGTGAATAAAATAAATATCATTATTAATACTCTTAGAAGAGAATATTTATATATAAAATTTAGTGTGCGTTATTTATACCTTCCATGTGTTTTATTTATTGGCCATATTTTCATTATGGATTAAATATCAGATGATAAATGAAATTGAAAGATTGTCATATAATGTCTTTAAAAAACATAATTGAGGTGAGAAGTTTCATCATTTTGGAAAGTTACTATCAGAAATTCGTTGAGAATATTTCATGATTTGAAGTCCTAGTAACCAAGACTACATTTATAAGAGAAATTATTGTTTTGGAAAAGGAATGTGGGTAATTATTTGAATAACTGAAGAGGAGTTTGGTTAACATGTGAATTTTTACCCTAATATCAGTAAGTGATTGGTTTTTCATATATAGCGATTCATTGTAGAAGGGTTATGGTTGTTCCCTGTTGAAATGTGATAATGTTATAGCTTATGAATTAAGTAAATTGAAGACTCGTGGAAAAAATATCCAACCCATGATCACAAGTTCGTAGTTATAATTATTTCTTGGAATATTTGGGGACATTATCTCTATGGAGAAAGATATCAAATATACATGGATCATAAGAGCATGAAATACATATTTTATCAGAAATTATCAATATGAGACCAAGAAGATGGCCTTATTTACTCAAGTATTATAACTTCTCAATACACTACAACCTATGGTAATAAAATTAGGTAGCATGTACATTGATTAGAAATGATCATGGAGTTCCCACCGAATTTAGGATTGATAAGGATCCAATGTTCATTGATTTAGTAAATATTAATATGTGATTTTCTAAGGAATGGGAGACATTAACAATTTATCAAATGATTAAAATACCATATTTTTTAGAGAGGGGAATGAATTCCCAATTTTATTATGAGGACTTCCATTAGAAAATTATTGGTGTGAATGAAATAAATTTAGCAGATTTTGTTTGTGATGATGATGTTCAACATTTTGGAAAGATGATATGTGTTCTATATATAACTAGATCAAAAAGTTATTTTTAGGACGATGTTCAATGATAAAATTTATATATTCACCCTTATATCAAAAATAAGTATAAAGTCTTGAAGGAACATCTTTGGGCGGATAAATTGATGTGGGATATTGTGGATTATGTTTCAATTGTTTGGTTTTTCAACAAGTAAAGGATGTGGGGTAACATCCTATGGGATACCTACAACCTTTTCATATTCCTATGTGTAAATGAGATGAAATTACTGAGTACATTTTCACAGGACTACCAAATACACCTAGAAGTAATGATTCAATATGGTTTATTGTGGATCTCTATTTCAAATCTGTTTATTTCATTTACACAAGACATGACTCGCCTCTTCAGTTCTTATAAAGGATCTTTATTAATGATATTTTATGAATTATCTTTATCAATGGTTTTAGATTGAGATCCCTACATTAAATCAAAATTCTCGAATAGTCTTTAAAAGGATCATAAAATAGTGATACACTTGGTTACTGCCAACCTTCCACTAAATGAT
Source organism: Viscum album (assembly GCA_963277665.1). Classification (NCBI taxonomy): domain Eukaryota; kingdom Viridiplantae; phylum Streptophyta; class Magnoliopsida; order Santalales; family Viscaceae; genus Viscum; species Viscum album. Next base: position 656,155,620 of record OY728159.1, read on the forward strand.
GGATATTCTAAGAGAAAAACTCAAACAGTGGAATAAATTTTGAGGACATTCTCAGTATACATTCATGGTATATGGGATCATTACATACCTTTGGTATAGTTTTCCTATAATAATAATTTCCATCCAATTATTAAAATGGATCCAAATGAAGAACTATATAGAAAGAGATGTTGTAATACAACTTTTTATGATTTAGTTTGTTAAAGATAACTCATAAGAATATAACATGTTATAGAGACATTGAAAATGTAAAGGGACATTAATGATCATATTAAATAAACCCAAATTAAACAAAAGAGTCATAATATTAATCAGATGATGTATTTAGAGTTCAAAGTGGGAGATCTTGTTTTCTTGAATTTATATCCATGGATGGTTTTTTTCAAGTTTGGTAATAAAGGGAAACTGATCCTAGGTACACTGTACCCATCGAAATTCATAAAATGGTTAGTGTTTTTGTATCATTTAGAAATGCCACCAAATCTATAAAAGGTACATGATGTGTTCCATATATCTATGATATGGTAGTACATGATAGAACTAATGTATGTTCCCATATACAATGAGATATAGCTGTAACCTAATCATTCATAATATGAAAACCCCATAAATATTATTTCTACCAAATATAATGTATTGAGGAATCAAATGACTTGTCTGGTAAAGGTAATATGAAAAAATTACAAAATAGAAAAATTTACATGGGAATAACTACCCACAAAATTATTAAGGTAATACCCCAAAAATAGCATGGATGAAATTTTTTTATTAGTGAATAATACCGCAGCCCACGAATTTACTATATTTTCTTTTTAGTATACATTTTTCTTTGTTGATAACTCCATAAAACACACAACATCTGATTTAAACAAAACACAATCAATCACATTTGTCATAGTCAATTAAAGTATAACACATTTAGATATTTTATATGTTATATATATATATATTTATATATATATATATATATATCTAGATATTTGCGAACTCAAATAGTAAATTTCATTTTCTTAAGATAAAAACAAACCCAGTTTTACGCACAAAATACTGTATGTTTGTTATGTCACTTTTACAACATTTTAATGGGGAACCTATTTAAAATAAATTTTTTAAATTATATAAATAATATATGTCAATATAAACAAAATATTTTAATTAATAACATAAAAATTAGGTTAGTGTGAATTTTTTTTATTTTTCTACGATGTTTCATTTTTTAATGAATATTGAAAAATGTTAAATTATAATTTCAAACTAATTTTTTTATAATATATTTAGAAATATAAATTATATTTTAAAAATGTTTTATATATTAATTATATTAAATTTAGGACAATTCAACTGATTTAGAAAATTTTAATCACTTTAAATTAGAAATTAAAATCAAAAACATTATAAGCATTTGAACGTTATTATTTTGAAAACCCGCATTGTCGTCCCATATACAAGATTAATTATTATTTTTAACCTCTTATGTCATTGGAATTGGGAAGAATGGATTAACTATTTGTAATAATCAGGAAATGTAATTTTATTAACAAAAATTATTTTTAACAAAATTATTAGTGAAAGTAAGGAAAATTAATTACGACGATTAAGAGAATGATTAGTTTCACAAATATCTAAACCTTAAAATTTTTGTCCCAAATGACCTTGAAACATGTAAAAATCCATTTATGGACATATTAATTATATTTTATACCATATATCTAATTATTAACATTATTTGATCAAATTTCAATTGAAGAAAACATGGGTTGAATTCATTTTCTGAAAATTAATAAAAGTGAAACTCCTCCACTATAAAGGGCCACATCTCATCCCACTTCCTCATACCTCTCAAGACACCTTCTATGGACAAATATATGTCCAAATGGATCCTAAAATTTGATTCCTTAAACCTAGAATCCTTATCATAGGTATAAGTCACTCCAAGGAATCCCTTTGTTACCAAACAAAAGAATTTACCCAAATAAGAGGTAACATCCACCATTCAGCTGTTTAGTTTTATTTCTTTTTCCACACATTAAACTATAATTATTCCATAATTATATAAAAAAAATATTATCCTCAATATACTATTATTTTTATATGTTAACGGATTTATCAACACTTACACATGCATCAATCTAATGCACAACAAATATTCTGTTTATGTGTACCGTAAACTACTGCCTCATGAAATGATGATTTTACGTTTTACCTTTACCACCCCTTAGGTGGGAATTATGATAATAAATTTGATCATATATGGTATATATGATATTTATAATTTATTTGCGATTCTATTAATTTTTATAACACATACCCGTATTCATTCTATTTGTTGTAAATACGATTACATCATTTGTGGATGTATGGACTACCGCGCCTTCAAAGCGATGTGATTCATCCATAATATTCATGGAACATATAATAGTTGGATTTATTAAATATATATTAAATATAAGAAAGTAGAATTACAATATATATATATATATCTTTAAAATCATATAATAATACAAATAAAATAATGTATTGTTCATGCGTATGTACGACCTACCCTCTCTATGAACGGTGTCATTCATTTCTATTCTAAAAATATTATGGTTTATTATAAAAACATATGTACTGAATAAAAGGTTTACAGTATGGGGATAATTAAATAATGATATGTTTAATAGGAACAAAAAATAAGAAGTCAAACATACACAATAAAATAGGCAATTAACACCTAAAATTGAGAAATTGATAAAAAATTGTTAACAAATGGGTAACAAGATATTATAACACAATAATATATGGTAAAAAATATAAATATAGTTATATAATAAGTTATAAATACTCTTAAAATTACTTTAAATTATTTTATTGGATGATTATCAAAAAATATAACTCAAGGTAACCAATTCTTGTCTCCCTTTTCATTTTGTGAGGCATGCCCCATTATTCACCGCTAACTTATCTATGTGATGTATACAATACCCATTTATAAACAATATATCATGAATTAATTTATATTAATATAATATAATTATTTATTTTATTCCTTTTAATTCATGTGTATTTTGATTCGAATGATTCTATGTTGTATCAGAAACTTTCGAATGAATAAAGGTTATTTTCATCTAAAATGTATTAATAATCTTTCAAGGGTATTTCTATTCATAATAACCAATAATAGTTATTATCACACATCCACCACTAATTAATTATTGATAATTATTTAACTTATATTCAATATAGATACATTTGGATAGGGAACATTGTTTTTGAATAGAATTGATTACTCGATATCTAAGGAATGCATTACAAGTGAAATACATGGGTTGGGGACCATTCAAGGAAAGCCATATTGGTTTGGGACCAGTAAATGCAATCACATCAATGTATCCGTATTCCCATCAGACGAATATGTTGGCCAAATATGTATCATTTAAATATTCTATTTACAGTAAAGTTTTCATGTTTCAAAGAAACATGACATATTTTAATTAAGCATTTCCATTATTCAAATTTATTTATTTTTATTATCCATGAGATTATTGCAATGATGTATAAATTGATTCCTTTGATTCGATGCTTATTGATTTAATGAAATGAGATTAAGATCCATACATTTCCATATTGATTTTAAATTATATATTTTATTTTAACGGGTGTTGTTATTCATTATATACCATGCCATATTGATTTAATCTCATAAATTCATCATGGATTCCTCATATGATTCCCTTACTAAATATTTGAGATCGCCCTTATTATAGCACCCCCCTCTATTCAATTAAGTAACCCTTGATTTATGTTTTTAGGAATATAAAATTTATCAGTGATGTTTAGTAGAGTTTGGAGAACAGCAATTTTGCTTTTCAGGAAAAAAGAACGATGCACGATCTGTGCACAATTTTTCCAAACTGTTAGATAGCATAGAAGAAATATCTTCATTGAATATGGTTTGGGTCTTTTGAGGTAGTGACTTCCTCATGGTCGGTGCATGATTATTGACATCATGTTGGGAGCTAATGCAAAAGTTCATCCTTAAGGCGGTTTCTAACACATAACTGGCGCATGGTTTTCCTTATCGTGTGACAAAACCATGCACAAGGTCAATGTTAGAACCAATAAAATTGATCTACTTCATTTTTTCCAATATGTGTCTTCTTTTCACTCTTATGCTTCCCTAACATGGGATTGTTTTACCTTAAAGGTTAGAGAGGTTTCTCTCATAAATCTGAATGTGATCCAAATGATTAATGTGGTCATTAGAATCTAATTTTTCACAGCATGTGTTCATTCTTCAACGTTCATAATGTTTTTCTTAAAACTATTCCACAAATAATCATAATTTCATATTTCTACTCTTGATTTTGGTATATCTAAGGTTTTAAATGCTGAATAAGATTATATTATTCCTTTTTTTGATGTGTGATGTGATTAATGGTAGGTTTGTGAAGTTCTAACTCGATTATATTTGCGTAGTTTGCATTTTTATCGATTTCACCAAAACTCTCGAGGTAGGTGGCTTCACTCACATATCCTATATCTAGAACTGATTGTCTTGATTTAATGTTTATTATTTTATGTAGAATTAATATTCAATTTTCTATGCAATGATTATTGAAACACCTATTGATTTGAGGTTTTGAGAAAAATAGAAATTGGGTTTTCTTGAATAATGTTCTTTAATTATTGGTATTAAAATATGGATTTTAAAATGGTGGTTTCTCTAGAATCATAAAAATGGATTTATAAAAATGTTTTCATTGGATGGATTTTTTTATTGAAATGTAATGATAGATTTGAATTGTGTTATGGGAAGGTACTTCAAGAAGAAATGTTTTATTGAAATTGATGAAATAGTTCTTTTGAAATTGTTTTTGGCATACATGGTGTGTGTTCATATTTCATTTCTAGGTATTGGTTGAAACAAGACATTATTAATAGTTCCAAAGGTGTAGTGGAACATAAGATATAATTACCTTATGTTGACTTGGTAGATTGATGATAAATCACTCATCAGTATGGAACTATCATCATTATTTTATATGGGTGATAGTGGGTCAATATACCAAGTCATATCATTTCATATGTATTCCTTAAACTCACACGGTGGAGGATCATTCTGAAATTACTACCCGAGAAGTGGTATAGTGACATGGAATACCTATTTAGACCGTATAATATAGGGTTTTGAGTTTCACATGTCATTTCTGCATGTCCTTAGAGAAATCTATTAGGAATCTGTTGACTATATGAATATTGTATCATCCCCAAATGGATGGGAAATATGAAAGGATGTCACAAAAGTTGGAAGACATGTTGGAAGCCTATGTAAAAGACTTTTGTGGATCATGGAAAAAGACTGTTCTATTGGTGGAGTTTTTATATAACAAAAACTATCAGGAATCGATCCATATGGCTCTTTTTGAAGCATTGTATGGGCATCCTTGTCGTTCTACACAATGTTTAATTAAAAAAGTTGAAAAATCATTGGTTGGACCAACCCTTGTGAAAGAAAAAATTGAAAAGATTCAGTTGATTAGTAATAGAATGGAGATGGTATAGAGTCATTACAGGCTGTATGCAGATCATAATGAATGGTTGTTGTCATTCATAGTGATCCATCTCCATTATCTTACTAATCAACCACCGATTGTGATCCACATTAGAATGGAGATGGCTCATTGTTTTGGGAAGCAGGTAAAGTTATCACCTCATTACATATGTTTTTTTGTGATACTTATACATGTTAGATAGATAGAATATTGGTTGGAATTTCCACCATTTTTTAATGTGGTGAATATTGTGTTCCATGTATCACATTTGATAAAGTATCAAAATAATCATGGCCATGTGATCTGATGGGATCATATTGACCTAAACCCGAAAGCTTCATTATTACATATCTCAGTACAGATTGTCAATAGGTAGGAAAATGTCTTGTGTGGGAAAATGCAATGTCCTAGGGAGGGTATTGTGGAAACATAGTCAGATTCAGGAAGATACATAATACACAATAAGTAAATGATAGAGAAAAGGTCGGATCACTTTTAAGATATCGATGGATTTCTACTTTTAGAGGATGGAAAGATCAATGGTGGGGAGAATGTATCATCCATGGTTTATAGTATGTAACAATTTTGTTATTTTTTAGGTATATAAGTGTTATGAGTGTAATTTTGAAGAGTTGAGAGAACATTAATATTTTTTTTTGGCTGAAGGGAAGGAACCTGAGGTACACAAGGTTTTTCCAAACCATGCGACAGCCTAAGAGAAACCATGTACTTTGAATATGGGTTGGGTCTTTGGAGGTAGTGGAATTAAAACAGTTGGAACTCAGTTTTTGAGACCATATGAGGAGACCATGCGAAGGATCATCCTTAAGGTAGAGTCTAACGCACAGTTAGCACATGGATTTCCTAACCGTCTGATAAACCAATCCCCTAGTAAACGTTAGATCTTTAAAAGGTGGATCTAAGACATTTTTTCATTTAAGTGTTTTATTTTCCCTCTTATGTATCCCTAACATATGCTTTTCCTCCCCAAATTCCAAAAAGGTTCTATCATCGATCTTAAGGTGATATGAAAGGTTCAATTGGTGATTGGAGGCCAATTATTCATGGTATGTGATCATACTTCAATGTTCTTGACATTTTTCATAGAACTGCTTCACACTACTTGTAGGATTCATAGATCTACACCTAATGTGCTCCGATATAATGATTTGGATGCTAAATAAGTTTATATATGGCAGTTTTTGTGAAAGGGGAAGAGATCAAAGGTGAGTTTTTGATGTTTTAACAATGTTTCATTCGTGTTCTTCATCAGTTTACCATTTTCAAAAAAAATCTCAAGGTGTGTGGCTTCACTCCCAACACCTCTTGCTACAACTGATTAGATTTATTTCAAATTTATTATCTTATGTGTATTTATTTGTAAATTTTATATTTAATTATTGTTGAAAATCTTCTTGAGGGATGGCTTTGGGATACATGAGAATTACATGTTCTTCCATAAAGAGATTTTTTCATGATTTTAAAAAGTTTATATTAAAATTATGTTTTTATGGAATCGTGGTAAATAGATTTAACAAAATGTTTTCAATGAAAGGGATGATTTTATTGAAATGGAATGATTGATTTGAATTGAATTCTTATACGGTTTTTACTAAATGAACAGGTTTTTTGAAATAGATGAAATGGTTTTTTAGTGTGGTTCTTGGGCACACATGGTGTGTGTGTTCATATTTGATTTCTATAGAATGGTTGAAATATGACATCATGCTCAGTGTGAAAGGATTAATGGAACATGGGATTTAATGACATTGTGATGACATGGTAGATCAATTATAAATCACTCATTAGTATGAAACTATCACAATGATTCATGCATGGTTGGTATTATAGATATGTGGAATAGAATGGTTATGCCCAATGGAAATTTTGAAGTTGTTTTAAAGAATGAATTTTTAGTTATTTTGAATAATAGTCATTGATGGAAAATTGGGTGACATGGAACATGTTTATGTTTGGTTATAAACTATATTAATACTCTTTTATATTTAGTTATCAACTATTATAGAAATTGTTGTATATAAACTATTTTATTTAGATATTTATATCATCTCTATCCTAGTGGAGTTATTAGAGATTCAATTGGGGGAAAAGCTAATATGTTTTAGGACTCACCAATACTTTATATCCTTTATGATTTTTTAGATTCCATTTACTAGGACATGGGAAAAGGTAAAGTATCACAGGTTGGTTTCTCTACTTCTTGAAACAAAGACTATTATTCCATCTTGGATCATGCAGTATGTGGAGCTACGGAGTCATGTATCATTCATCGATTTATCATTGTTTTATACAGTATTTACTTTTATATTGAAGTATTCCACTAAGTAATTCGTGTTTTAGTTGGATTTTTATAAATGAAATGTTGATTTTTCTATCATTATTCATTCATCATGGTGGTTTGTTTGTATTGGATTGTTTGGTTTGTTGCCTTATTATTAAAGGTCAAATCATACTTCACTGGTATTTAAACCCATTGGAATTTATTTAGAGCCTTTGAAATATTAGTTATGTCTCCTAAGTCCAAGTGGCATCCTTTTACATTCTTATTCCAATTAATAGATGGAGGGATGTTACAGTTATTTTGGTTCTTTTCCCAATTTTATGAATTAGAAACATTTCCAATATAATTAATTTGTGATTTTTTTAAATTTATTATTTATTGTGTTTTAATTTAATCTTTCTCAATGTATTAGGGGTTTCATTTATTTACTATGGATTTTAAAAACTGATAAAATGATCAGCCCTTTGGTAGTTGATTCATTATAATCATGCTAATGTAATAAAATAGTGCACCTATTCGTGGCTTATAGGGTCGGGGAATTATATTTATTATCAAATGAAGTTTAAAAGGAAAATTAAAAACTAGATTTTGAAAATATTTATTTAGGAACATAATACTAAAATAGAATCTGAGGATAATTGTAGAAGAGCATCCAAGTATTTTATTAAGGTAGATATTTTGTAGGTATTCTTAGAAACACATCCATGTCTGGATACTACATGTTGATGTGGTTCAAGCACATATGTACCATGGAGTAACAACTCAGACAAGGTGTGTTGGGACTAAATCATTATTACCAAGAACCCGACAACATGCCTTACTATGCACCTATTTCGACACTCATGGGGGATAATCTTATTATAATTCACATTTTCTTCACAAAACATTATGAAGGATTTAAAATTAATGATGTCCCCAATGAAAACAATGTTTATGGTTCTATAATTTATGATGCATAGATTAATGTTATGTTCTATAATATATTTGTTCATATATATGTTATTGATTAATGTGATAATACATTGCATGTTTTTTATTAGATATGGTTCCTTGAAGGGATAAGGGTATAAATACTCTTGGAAAATGATGAGATTTCCCAACTTAAGAAACCAATATAGATATTATTTGAAAAAATAAAACTATAGAGATAGTATGGAAAATTAATTTGGTTAATACCAATAACATATACTAAATGGAATGAACTATTCCATAGTGATAATTTCATATATAAGATCCATTTAGGAGGTATAATCCTCCATCATTTAGTGGTACTATTAATACTATTGTAGCTGTGAAATGGATTAACTCTCTAGAAAAGATATGTACAACCTTGGGAATATGTGAATGAAAAAGGTTACACTAGTTTTGTATTATATCAAAGGAGATTATGATCAATGGTGGTCCATGATCTAGAATACTAGTGAGAAAGATGAAATAGAATTCATGGAAGAAAGGGTTATTATAGTGACATTATTCGATAAATACTTCCCCTATTGTCAACAAATTTAGATGAATATGATGTTTCATATATTAAATAAAATCAAATAAGGGAGTGTTTCATATTATTAAGCTACCATTGAAATTTTGTCCAGGTATTCTAAAAATTATATATACAACATGCAGTGTAATATTGATCACATCATTGAAGGTATCAATCTAAATCTCTAAAGGGAACTTGTTTCTCACACCATTTTATCTTACAAAGATATACGTTTATGTTCTATCAAGATAGAGATGGAAATATAAATATCCAATATATATTTAAATAAATATATTACAAGAAGAGGGAGTATAAACACCATGATAAAGGGAATGAGTCAATGAAAAATAACGGAGTGAATAAATTCCAACATTGTGAGAATTGTTGGAAATTCACGTTGGGAAATTATTGAAGTGATTGGGAGTCTTGTATAAGTTTTGAAAAGTGGGTCATCATATTAATGAATGTATGTCGAAGAAGGATAAAATTGATATTCAGTGTTTCACCTATATGGAGATAGGGAACTTCTCAAATGAATTCCCTAAGAATCAAGGGAACCAACAATGTAAGAGTCATAGGATAGATAAAGAAGCTTATGAGATCACTAAAAAGAGTTATAAGTACCAAATGATGTGATAGAAAGTAAATTAATCCTCTTATCAAATCCATCCAATTCCATATTTGATTTTGAATCATCACACCATTTCATATATACCAATTTTCTAATAAAATTACACATTTCCCTTTTGATTTAATAAAATAGTTGTCAGTAAAAACACACAAGGGAATCATTATTACAATAAAGATGTGTTGGGTAATACCCATTTTGAAATATATACTCAATTTATATGATGAAATTCTTCACATACATATGGTTGAATTTGATATAATCCTCTTTATGGACTAGCTATCAAAATATGATGGAAAAAATTATTACAAGAAGATATAAATTATGATTTGTGAGGAGGATATAGAATCCCTCATCAATAGAGAATATTATTTGTCAAATGATTGTTATTTAGATCGTCCCCATTAGTTTTTCTGAATTAAAACACTGGGGAAGAAGTGTAAACAACATATAGTGATAAATAAGGTAATATTAAAATTGATTTTGTACCTTCTGTTATGGAAAACATTGATGTATTTCCTAATTAATTACATGTACACCCCCCATAACATGAAGTTGAATTTTCCATTTATTAAATTTCTTATGAAATTCCAATATCAAAGACTCTATATAGAATTTTACAGTGGAGTTAGTTGTATTGAAGAAACAAATAGGGTATTTGGGTAATAATAAATTTATATACCATAGTGTTCCACTATGTGGAGCCCCTATTCTCTTTTTGAAAAAGAATGATGGATATATGATAATTTTAATTAATTAAAGGGAATCAATTATTTTATAATAAATATGATGTATCTTCTGCCTTGCAGTAATGACATGTTTAATCAACTCCATGGAGCCCAATATTTTAGTATGATTAATCCTGGTTCTAGATATCACCAATTTTGAATGTACAATTGTGGCATTCCGATTACATCATTTCAGCTGTAGTATGAACATTATGAATTTATAGCAATGACATTTGGATTAATAAATTCACCCTATACATTTATGGACATAATGAATGGATTATTCATGGAATGTCATGATGATTTTTTTTGTATTCGATAATGATATTATAGTGTATATTAAATATATAAGTTCCATGAAACTATCATATAGATCATTCATAAACCCATAATTGAATAATTATGGGGGAAATTTACAAAGATTGATTTCTAGAGACAAGAAGTTTATATTCATAGCTTAATTGTATCTAGGGACGTAATATTAGTTTATCCTATAAATGAAAAGGAAAAAAAATAATGTATTACTCTATCAAAAAACTATGGTACATAGTTTCATAGGGTAATCATGTCACTATAGATGATTCATTAAAATATTTTCCCAATTGGATAATCCATTAACCAAAATTACTAGTAAAGGGGTTAAATTTTTTGGATAAAAGAATATGTTGAGTGCTTCGATGATCTAATGAGGAAACTAGTAAATGAACTGAATTTGACTCTATCATATAGATGTGATGGATTTATCATATATAGTGATTCTTCAATAAAGGGTATAGGGTGTATCATAATGAATAATTATAAGGATATTTATTATGAATCAATGAAATTGAAAACTTCTATACAAAATTATCCAACCCATGTTCTTGAGTTAGCGGGTATAATGATTACATTGAAAATATTGAGACATTACATCAATGGTGAAATATATGATATTTACACTGATAATAAATGCTTAAATTATATCTTCTCTCATAAAGATATCAACACAAGGAAAAGGTGATGGATCAATTTACTCAGGGATTACAATTTCTCTATACACTACCACCCACAGAAGAAAGATAAGGTAGCATATACATAGAGTAGAAAGGATCATGGAGTACTAACCTAAATGAGTATTGAAAAGGATCCTATGATCATTGATTTAGAAAATATTTATTTGGGAATTTATAAGGAATGGGAGAAATCAATGCTTATTAATTTTTTTTTGAGAAACCAAATCTATTAGAGAGGATAAATAATTCTCAATATGATTATGGGGAATTTTGGAATAAAATTAGAGGTCTGAATGTAGGAAAATAAAGAATCTTTTGATTTTGAAGATTGTGTTCTAAAATTTGGAATGTGGATATGTGGTCCATTTATACATAATATAAAATTAAATTTCATGGATGATGATCATATTTCAAATTCCTCTATACACCATGGGAGGAAAAATATGTATAGGGACTTGAAATAATGTTATTGGTCAGAAAACATTATGCAAGAAATTGATAATTATGTTTCCAGATGTTTGGTTTTCCAATAACTGAAGTTTGTGATACGGAATCCTAAATGTGTCCTGAAACCACATCATACTCCAGTGCCAGAATGGGATGAAATTTATATGGTCTTTATCCTGGGACTACCAATGATTCCCATATGTAATGACTCAATATGGGTTATTAGTGATCTCCTAACCAAATCTGATCATTTTATTACTGTAAAAGATAACCTTCCTCTTGAGATCCTACAATGGATCTATATTAATGATGTTATAAGACTTCATGGAACACCTAAATCAATTATTTGTTATTTATATCCCCACTTTACATCACAATTTGGGGGAGTATTTAGAAGGCTCTTGAAAATGAGATTAATTTGGGCATTTCCTACTGTCCTCAAACTCATGGATAGATCAAGAGTACAATTGAAAAAATGGAATAAATATTGAGGTCATGTTCACATGACTTTCATGTTATGTGGAATCTGTAATTACCATAGTTAGAGCATTCCTATAATAATAGTTTCCATTATAGTATTAAAATGTGTTCCTATAAAGAATTATATGGTATGAGATGTCATACTCCAACATGTTGGGATGATGTTAGTAAAAGGAAAATCATTAGACCAGAACATGATTAATAGATAATGAAAATGATGAAGGCTATTCAAGATCATATTAAATATACTCAAAGTAGAAAAAAGAGTTTTACCAATAATTAAATTGGATATTTAGTGTTCCAAGCAGGAGATCCTGTTTTCTTGAATCTGTCTCCATGTAGGGGTGGTATTAGGTTTAGTAATAAAGGGAAACTATGCCCCATATACATTATACCCTTCAAAAATATCGATATAGTTTGGTTTTTTTCTTATCAATTGGAAATTTCACCAAATATCCAACGGTATAGGATGTGTTCAATAGATAATCGTTATAGTAGTACATACCAAAACCAAAACATGTCAACATAATTGACAAGATAGTGTTAAAAAATGACCAATCAAACTATAAAGAACCAATCAAGATTTTTTATAACATATAGATTGTATTGAGGAATCATAAAATATCTCTGGTAGTGGTACTCTGGAGAAATCACAAAATAATACAACGAATGTGGGAACTGGAGGATTATAGGAAGGAAAAATACCCACATATTTTTTATAGTAATAGATTTGAAATGACAAGGATTATTTATTTGTACAAAGTAAGTATAGCGACCCTGCCTTTTCTTACATTACTATTACATCATTTTAAAGATAAAAAACATAATAGTATCACACATATAGGATCCAAAGGTTTATTGTCTTGGGAAAACAAGGACCATACATAAGAATTACAACATCAATCATAAACATTTATTTAATTTCATCTTCTCTAGCTTATTATTGGAACTTGTCCTCTACTTTGTACATGTCACCACCTGAGGATAAACATCGAAAGGGATGAGCTAGAAGACCAGTAAGATGATCGATAATAACAATATATCATGGGGTTAGCATAATAATATGAAGGGAAAAATATCATGAACATGAGAGGAAGCATAAATATAAGACTTGAAATGTGGAAATGCATAACAAATGAAGCATCATGTCTTAGTGGTTAAATACCACACATACTTGTGAACCAAGCTAGAATACTGTTCACACATCATTTCACATTTAATTATGAGGTTCATCACTTTACCCAATGCATTGGAGTGCTGTATAATTCCAGGTGCACCCGTCACTTTGAAACATTCATATTGCGCTATATAATTTCGGGCGCACTCGTCACATCATAACATTATCATTATCATTATTGCCACATGGAACATATATAAATAGTGAACATAACTAACACCGGTAAAGGAATGGGTTACATCTCGTAAGAACAAATTCATAAAATTTGGGTTCCCAAAACAAAGAGGGAATAACATACTTGATACAAGAACCATCAACCTTGTATGAGAAGTCAAAGGTGAGTTATTAAAATAAGAGTTCTTTTGGAAAACATTTTGTTTGACATAAAAAGTAGTAGTAAACATATATATCCCAGAAAAAGAAAATAAAATTATTAACAAATTATCTTTAAGGGGAAACCATATTAAAAATGGAGTGAAAGAGGGAGAACCCGAAGGATGAAAGTTGGGTTCGAGAATTTCCCTTTACCTTGTATCTGAATGATTACTTCTATTAAATGCCATGTATAATGAAATTATATTAATTAATTAGAAATATAGAACCTTTTTTTAAATTATTATGGTTAATTATGGTTTCATTAAGTGATTTAATGTGCCTTTGGATGAGTTATAGAGTTTAAAAACATTATTCGGGATTGTTTGTTTTTATGGTTATCTTGAGTGATTCACTTGTATTCTTAAATTGATGTTTGGGTAGAACATGGGTAAACATACAGAACTAATATTACATGTTATTAATCATATTTAAAGAGTTTGCAAGATCTTATAATAAATTATATTATATTAGTGTGGATGAATCATTTGATAAGAATTAAATGATGATTATTTGGGTTAATTTGGGTGGTTTTTCGATCATAACAAACTTGTTTAAACTTATCACTTAGTAATATGGTCATAAGATAGTTCCAGAACATTAAATAGTAGATAATTCATATAAAATGTTCTATTTCAACCATAAAAATGGTTTCATGACCAGATATTATGGTAGAAATGGAAGAAGAACGCATGTCCTTCTTGAAGGTGATAAATTAAAACCTCCCGAACAACCTTCTCTTTAATAAAATAAAAGGAAGAGGTAATGGGGGTTGGATGATATTTGCATCATAAAATTTCATTATATCTATAATAATAGAGGTAAAATACCATTTGGATGAAGATATATGGGGAGAGATCATGAAATGAACTTGAACTTGAAAGGAAAATAAGGAGTAGAGGGAGAGAAATTAACTCTTAAATCCTCCTCTTGAGATCCTCCTTAAGGAAGATAGTCTTAGTATTTTGATGAGACCATAACCTCTGGGATGTGAGATATGGGATAGGAAAGATTTTTGGGTAGATTTTATCGAAGTCTTGGAGCTTGAGAGGTGTGAGGAAATGAGGGTATGAAGGGTGGTTTTTATAGTGGAGGGGAGAGGGGATTCCTTAATATAAAATTCATTAGTTTATTAATTTCCCATAAGACAATTAATAGTGATTCTTGGATGACCAAGAATAGAAATTTTATCATGTGATCCCGAACCAAGTGGGCTAACATCATCATAACATCATCAATGAATCAATTAACCCATTATTTAGCATTTATTGTGAATTATGAGATTCTACTATTCATAAAAAATTCATATATTTCAGAAAAATCCCAAAAATTTACCACAACCATTTTTTGATGTGTAGAATCCCAAAATGAAGTCCATTTTTCAATACTAATTTTCGAAATCTTATTAATTTTTTATTTTATTAAAATCATAATTTACTTAAAAAATAGTTTTTAAAATTAAAACTGATTTTATAGTGCTTTAAAAAATTACGTAGGGTCTTATAAAATTATCTAAAAACAATAATACATTGATTTGATAATAAATGAACAAATTTTAAGAAACTAAATATTCTTTTAAATTAATTAATTAATTATAATTGATTGTTTATGACTTACAAAATACCAAAATGTTTACAAAGGTCAAATTGTCACTTTCTAAGATGTCTAGATTTTATTTAATTATTCATGGGTAATGTTACTCTTATGTTGGATGATTTAATATTTATAAAGGTCATATTACTATTCATAAGGGTATGTTACTATTACTAAGGGTATGTTACTATTCACAAAAAAATATTTTTGTTTCATTAGACTCCAAAAATCAACTTGAACAGAACCGTGTTTTTCAGATTTTTTAAATTCCAATCACAAAAGTGAAAAAATTATTTTTAGAGGTCAATTATCACTTAGTACATCATTATGTTTGGTTTTCATGTTATTTTTTGACATAAATATAAGAAGGTACTTTCCATTGAAAAAAATTGGGTCGTTGCATTCTTCCCCCCTTATGAAAATTCGCCCCCAAAATTTCACTTTACACAAATAGGTGAGGGTGTTTCTCCTTCATTTCCTCTTCTGGTTCCCAAGTTTCTTCCTCAAACTTATGGTTCCTCCACAACAATTTGAAAAGTTGGGTTGTCTTATTCCGTAGAACCTTATCTCTCTGGTCCAAAATCTTTACTGAATGCTCCTCATAGGAGAGATCATCTTCCAACTGCACTACCTATGAGTTTAGAACATGTGAGGGGTCTAGTATGTACATCTTCAGTAGTGATACATGAAACACATCATGAACTTGATCCATATTCGGTGGAAGTTCAAGACAATAGTCCACAACTCCTATGCATTCAAGGATCTCAAACGGGCCAACATACCTTGCGCTTAACATCCATTTCTTCCCGAATCACATGAATCTCTTCCATGGAGATATTTGAAGAAAGCCTTTATCTCCAACGTCAAACTCCAAGTCCCTTTGATGGTTTTCAGAATAGATATTTTGCCGACTTTGAGCAGCATTGAAGTGTTTCTGGATGAATTGAACCTTCTATTTCATCTCATGAACAAGATCAGGCCCATGTACCTTTCTTTCTCAAACATCATCCCAACAGGTTAGAGTTTTACATGATTTCCATAAAGAGCATCATACGGAGCCATCTGAATACTCGAGTGGAAGCTATTATTTTATGATAACTCAACCAATGGGAGTTTCTGATCCCATACACCTTTGAATTCTAGAGATTAGGCTCTTAGCATATCATCAAGCATCTAAATAGTTCTTTCAGACTGGCCATCAGTTTGGGGGTGATAGGCCATGCAGAAATTTAATTCAGTATTCAATGCATATTGAAGGATACTCCAGAATTTAGATGTGAACCTTGGATAACGGTCAAATACAATTGAGAGTGGATCACCGTGCAACCTCAACACTTCCTTCACATATATCTTTGCAAGTTGTTCAAGTGAGATATCTTCCTGAATATCAATAAAATGGGTAGTCTTGGTGTGTTGATCAACCAGAACCCATATCGCATTATTTCCCTTTGACATCTTCGGGAGACCCGTGACAAATACCATAGTAACATCTTTCCATTTTCACATGGATATAGGCAATGGCTGCATCATGACTTTTCACTTTTGTTGCTCAGATTTAACTTGCTAACATACCAAGCACCTTGATATATATTCTACAATCTCCGCCTACATGTTTTCCCACCAGAAGTGTTCTCAGAGATCACGGTACATCTTGGTACTCCTAGGATGGATAGATTATGTTGAGATATGTTCATTTTCCAATAGCTCCTTCTTTATCCCGGGTAATGAAGGCACACAAAGACATGTTCCAAACTGAATCACACCATCATCATCGATGTGGAACTCTTGTAGCTTCCCTTCCTTTACTGAATTCACCCTCTTTTGTATCTCCATATCATCTCGTTGTTCTTCCTTAATCCTCTCTTGGATGGATGGTTGTGCAATCATTTGGGCAAGGTAGGATGTATCCCCTGCCCTTATGATTTCCAAAACAATCATTTGAATAACCAGGAAGATAGGTTCTTTCTCAATCCGCAACATGGAAAGAGTAATAGGTTCTTTTCTGCTTAGAGAATCATCTACCTTGTTCGCCTTTCCAGGATGATAGTGAATAGAGAAATCGTAATCCTTTATTATCTTTAACCATCTCCTTTGACACATGTTGAGATCCTATTGTGTGAATATATACATTAGGCTCTTGTGGTCGGTGTATATGTAACACTTCTCGCTATAAATGTTGTGCCCCCATATTTTCAATGCAAACATCATGGCTTCCAGCTCTAGATCATTCGTCAGGTAGTTCTTCTCATGGATATTCAACTTTTGTGAGGCATAGGCTATCACATTGTCATTTTGAATGAGTACACAACCCAACCATTTTTTCAAGCATCACTGTATATCACAAAACATTCTCCACTTTTCGGTAGTGTGAGTACAGGTGCAACGATCAGCCTTTTATTTAGATCCTTGAATCTTCCCTTACATTCTTCCATCCATACATACTTTACATATTTCCTTAACTTAGTTAGCGGGCTTGATAATTGTGAGAAGTTTCTCACAAAACGTCGGTAGTACCCATCTAATCCAAGAAAACTAGGGATTTATTTGACACTAGAGGGCCTGGTCCATTCCTCAATCACCTTTTTCTTTGAAGGATCCACAGAAATTCCCTCACTTGTGATCACATGTCCCAAGAACGTGACTTGCTTCATCCAAAGTCACACTCGATGAACTTGGCAAACAACTTCTCTATTCTCAATGTCGCCAACACAAGTCTTAGATGTTTTTCATGTTCCTCATTGCTCTTGGAGTAGATGAGAATATCATCGATAAACACTACCAAAAATTTGCCGACGTAATGTCTAACGACTCTATTCATAAAATCCATGAATATTTCAGGGGAATTAGTATGTTCAAAGGGAATCAAAAAAAACTCATTGTGCCCATACCTTGTATGGAAGGCAGTCTTCTGAATATCTTCCTTCTTAAACTTTACCCGATGATATCTAGAACTAAGATCCTTCTTTGAGAAGTATTGACCTCCTCTTAACTGGTTGAACAAGTCATCAATCCTTGGGAGAGGATACATGTTCTTTATGGTGATCTTATTGTGTTCTCGATAATCGATACACAGCCGCATTGTTCCATCCCTCTTCTTCACAAAGAGCACTGGCGCACCCCAATGTGATGCACTGGGGCATATGAACCCGTTGTCCAGATGCTCTTATAGCTGCTTCTTTAACTCCTATAGTTCGATAGGAGCGATCCTATAGGGATACTTAGAGATAGGAGTAGCTCTGGGTATGAGTTTAATTGAGAACTCTGCCTCACGATTCGGGGGAATTTCGGGTAACTCTTCGGGAAATAAATCATTGTATTCCCTCACGATGGGAATTTCCTCAAGGTTTCCACTTTCCATCAACTCAACCATTTGGGTGAGGTATGCTTCTTCATAGGTAATCAACACCCACACCAATGAAGGATTGTTCAAAAGAGATTCATGATATTCCTTGCATTTGTAGAGGAGCATAGGATGGTTCGAAATATAAAAATATATTTCCTTTTCCCAATAGTTGATATGTGCTCTATATAATGAGAGCCAATCCATTCCCATTATAGTGTCGAATTCCACCAAGGGAAGTATTTCGAGATTTTCTGGAAGAATCATACCACATACGCCAACAGGATAAGAGTCAAACACTTGGGTTGAAATTATTGCACCACTTGGTTTTTTACAGATATCTCTACTTCAAGGTTCTGGGTCTTCGATTATATAGTACTAGAAAACTTTCATGATATAAAGGAATGTATAGAACTATAATAAAATAATACCTTTTCCATTCTTGAGTGAATAGGAAGTTTACCTTGTATGTCTTCATTATCATGATCCACCTCCACAGTAGTGATGGCATAAGCCTTCCCTTGTTCCATTGGCATTGGTGGCTACTGACATTGATTACCCTCGAGAACTCAAGGTTTATTACAGTGGTTTTCATAGAGCCCAAGCTCCCTATAGTTGTAGTATTGAACAGTTAGTGGTTCTCTCCTTTCATCAGCTAAATTCTCCTTCCTTTTCATGTATTTTCGACACATGTTGAGAATGGTTTCCTTCTTTCCAACACTTTAAGCACGTCCCCATCCCTTTGAGGTAGTTTCCATGGTGCAACTTCCCATATTTTTGGCATTTGGGTCATTGTTTTTTCTTCCCACATTTTTCATTAGATCCACTATCTTGAAACTCCATCTTTCTTTTCATATCACTATAGCCATGGGAAAATTCTCCAAACTCCATATCCACTTTGAGAGAACACTGAGAAACTTCTTCATAACTCCCAAAGTCTTGAATTGCAAGAGCCTTTCAAAGGTGTTGTTTTAATAAACTAAATAATCTATCAATTTTGAAATCATTGTTGATAAAAAAACCCAAAGCGTACCTTGAAAGCCTTGTGAAATTCTATTTGTAGGTTGTGACAGATTTTCCTTCTTTTTTCTTGAGCTCTATGAATTATCTCTCCATCTTCGTGCAAAGAGTTCTTGGGAAATACTTGTAACGAAACATTATATTAAAGTCTTCCCATTCCATATCTTCAATTTCCCCCCTTGGCTTGCAGTTCTTAATCAAATCCCACCATTGATCAGCTTCTCCATCTAGACGATAAATAGCTAGGGTCACCTTCTATGTCTCAGAACAATGAAGCACAAAAAATATATTCTCCATGGAGTTGACCCACTGTTCCACAACTATTGGATCAGAGGATCCACTAAATGTCACTGGTCATTGTCGCATAAAACATTCAATACCCAGTTTCTCCCTCTTTGGTGAAGGAGGAAATTCCACATTATTATGGTTATTGTTCATAACCTAATAAAATTGGGTAAGAATCTCCTTGGTGTTTTGAACTCCACCTCACAAATCATTGGGGATTTCATTCGAGAAATCGTTGCATTGGTCCCTGCATGAGTTGTTGGCCTGATTTCTCATGGTTCCCACCATTTTCTAAAATAGAAAAGGGTTAGTACAAAACATAAGTAAGAAATTCATGATTAACGTATTCATTTAAACAATTTATACCAAAAACATAACATATTGGATCCCTATGTAAATATTCTTGTATTTATATTTATACTTAGTCTCATGCTACAGGTTTTCTCAAGGGTTCACTAATCCTAATTCCCAAATTTTCTAAACCTTGCCTCTGATACCAACTATAGTGAACCTACATTTTCTTACATTACCATTACATAATTTTAAAGATAAACAACATAGTAGTATAACACATAGAGGATCCAAAGGATTAGTGTCTTGGTAAAACTAGGACCATACATAAGAATTACAATGTCTAGCATAAACATTTATTTAATTTTTTTTCTCTAGCTTCTTATTGTCACTTGTCCCATCCTTGGTACATATACCCACCTGAGGATATACATCAAAAGGGGTGAGATAGAATCCCAGTAAAAGGATATGTAAAACAATATAGCATGGGGTGAGCATAATAATAACACGGGAAAAGATCATGAACATGTTAGGAAGCATAAATATAAGACTTGAAATTTGGAAATGCATAACAAGTGAAACATCATGTCTTAGTTGTTAAATACCACACATACTTGTGAACCAAGCTAGCATTATTTTCAAAAATCATTTCACATTTACTCATCAGGTTCATAACTTTACCCAATTCATTTGAGCACTGTATAATTCTGGGCGCACCCATCACTTTGAAACATTCAAATTGCGCTATATAATTCTGTGTGCACCCATCACATCATAAGATTATCATTATCGTGATTTTCCACATGGAACATATATAAATAGTGAACATAACTAACCCAAGTAAAGGAATGGGTTACATATCATAAGAAAAAATTCATAAACATTGGGTTCCTAAAACAAAGAGGGAATAACATACTTGATACAAGTACCATCAACCTTGAATGAGAAGTAAAAGGAGAGTTCTTAAAATAAGATTTCTTTTGGAAAAAATTTTGTTTGACATAAAAAGTATTAGTAAACAAGTACATCCTATAAAATGAAATAAAATTATTATAAAATGATCTTTAAGGAGTAACCATATCAAAAATGGAGTGAAAGAGGGAGAACCCAAAGGATGAAAGTTGGGTTCGAGAATTTCCACTTACCTTGTATCAGAATGCTTCCTTGTCTTTAATGTCATGTATAATGACATTATATTCATTATCTAGAAATCCAGAAACTTTTTTAAATTAATATGGTTCTTTATAGTTTCATTAAGTGAGTTTATGTGTTTTTGGATGAGTTATAGAATATAAAAACATTATTTTGGAATGTTTGTTTTCATGGTTTTCTTGAGTGATTCACTTGTATTATTAAATTGATGTTTGTGTAGAACATGGGTAATAATCCAGAACATATATATCATGTTATTAATCATATTAAAGGATTTTAAATTATATTATAATGAATTATATTAGATCCGTGTGAATGAATCATTAGATAAGAAATAAATGTTGATTATTTGGGTTAATTTGGGCAGTTTTTCGATCATAACGAACTTGTTTTAACATATCACTTAGTAATATGATCATAAGTTAGTTACAGAACCAAAATGGGAGATAATACATAAAAAATGTTCTGTTTCAACCATAAAAATGGTTTCATGACCTGATCTGAAGGTAGAAATGGAAGAAGAAAGCATGTCATTCTTGAAGTTGATAAATTAACACCTCACAAACAACCTTCTCTTTAATAAAATAAAAGGATGAGGGAAAGGGGGATGGAAGATATTTGCCTAATAAAATTTCATTATATTTATAATAATGGTGGTAAAAACCATTTGGATGAAGATATATGGGGATATATCAATAAATTAACTTGAGCATGAAAGGAAAAAAAAGAGAAGAGGGAGAGAAATTTCCTCTTAAATCCTCCTCTTGAGATCCTCCATAAGGAAGCTAGGATTGGTATTTTGATGAGACCAGAAGCTCTTGAAAAAGGGATAGGGGATAAGGAAGATGTTTGGTCAGATTTTATAGATGGATTGGAGCTTGATAGGAGTGAGTAAATGCTGTTGTGAAGGGTGGTTTTTATAGTGAAGGGGAGAGTGTTTCCTTAATATAAAATTCACTAGTTTATAAATTTCCCCTAATAAATGGAATATGGAGACTTTAATGACCAAGAATAGTAATGTTAGCCTGTGATCCTATAAAAAGTGGTCTTACATTAGAAGAACATCATAGATGACTCAATTAACCCATTATTTAGCTTTTATTGGGAATTATCGGATTCTACTATTCATCAAAAAAAATTCAAGTATTTCAGAAAAATCCCAAAAATTTACCCCAACCATTTTTTGATGTGTAGAATCCAAAATTGAAGCCCATTTTTCAAAAATATTTTTTCATAAATATTATTAATTTAATATATAATTAAAATCATAATTTACTTAAATAATAGTTTTTAAAATTAAAACTAATTTTATAGTGCTTTCAAAAATTTCGTTGGGTATTATAAAATTATATAAAAACTATAAGATATTGATTTGATAATTAATGAACACATTTTAAGAAAATAATTTTTTTTTGTATTAATTAATTATTTATAATTAATTATTTATGACTTAAAAAATACCAAAACGTTTACTAAGGTCGAATTGTCACTTTCTAAGATGTCCAAATTTTATTTAATTATTCATGGGTAAGTTTACTCCTATGTTGGATGATTTACAATTCATAAATTTCATATTACTACTCATAAGGTTATGTTACTATTCCTAATGGTACGTTACTATTTATAAAAAATTATTATTTTTTCATTAGACTCCAAAAATCAACTTGAACACAACCGTGTATGTCAGATTTTCAAAATTCCAACCATAGAAGTGACAAAATTATTTTTAAAGGTCACTTATCACTTAGTAGTTCATTATGATGTTGTTTCATGTTATTTTATGTCATAAATATAAGAAGGGAATTTCCATTGAAAAATTTTGGGTCGTTAAAGTAAGAATATAGAAACCTAATACTTTACCATATTTCCATTAGGAATAAATTTGTTATTGTTGATATCTTTTCAATACACACAACCCCCAATTCAAACAAAACACAATTTATTCACATTTTTCATAGTTTATTAAATTATAACACATTAAGATAGTTGATATAGTATTTTTTATATTATATATTCTACCAGATATTTTGAGTCGCCTCTAATATATTTTATAGACATATGATAAAAGAAAACACAATTTTAGGCATAAAAATACAATATTTTTATTAACGTACTTTTACCTCTATTAAATGGGAAAACTATATTAAATATATTTTTTACAAATTTAAAAGTATTATATGTCAAATTAAATCTTATAATTGAATTATTAAAAAATAATGGTTAGGATGAATTTTGGGAATTTTTATGTGATGATTTGTTATTTGAAGAATAGTATAAAATATCGAATTTTAATTCGAAACTGTTTTTCCACTAATTTATAAATAATGATAAATAATATTTTTAAAATGGTTCAATGTTTTATTAGATTAAATTTTTATCATTAAATCAATTTTAGGTCATTTTAATAAATTTCACATTGAAAATGAATATAAAAACATTTCAATCTTTTTAATCTTTTTACTTTAAAAACCCACTTTGATGTCCCATCTATAAGATTCATTTGAAATTAATTTTTACTACTTATTGATATGAAATTTTTCAATTCGAATATATATATCCAATTATAATAATATAAAATTTCTAATAAGTTCATCATAAATTTTTACCAAATAAAATATTCCTGTAATGAATTAAAATTAATTATAATGATTTAGAAGAAAATTATCATATAAAATGACTAAACCATAAACTTAAGGGCCCAAATTATATTAGAACCTCTAATAGATCCTTTTTATGTTCATATTTGTACCCTATAATCCCTTTTATCTAATGTATACAATTATTTTATCCACTTTCAATGGGATTGACAAGGGTGGTATTCTTTTTCCAAAAATTTACAAGACTTCCACCCCTCCTTAGCTATAAAAAGGGATCGTCACCTCCCACTTCCTCACGCCACTAAAACCACTTTTTCTAGATCAAGATCTTCCAAAATATATTTATTAACCATACCTCCATCCATTAATCATCACATTGGGAAAAATTCAATCCATGGAATCCCTTTAGTACAAACCAGAATAAGTTACCTAAATAATAGGTACTATCATTCCCTGTGCTATTTTGTTTTATTTTTCCCAACACATTCAATTCTACCTATTACATGATTATATAAAAACAAAATAATATTCAATATAACAAGATGTTTTTTTAATTAATGTTTTTACCTAAAATTACACACACTTCCATCTAATGGGTTACAACCCTACCTTTTTTCTGTACGGGAAACTACCGCCTCACAAAATAATGATTGTTGGTTTTCCCTCTCCCACAATATATAATAGAAATTACAACAGACATGCTATTTATATATGATATATATGATGTTTAAAATTTAATTATTCTTAATTCAATTTTATATACCACATATCCTTATTCATTCCTTTTTGTGTAAATAAGATAACCTCATTTGTGAAAGTGTTGACTACCACACCCACAAAGCAATGTGATTCATTCACATTGTACATAGAACATATAAAGGATGGTTTTATTAAACCTATGTAAGATATATGACATTAGAATTATTGTATACATATATACCATTTATTTTTCATTTTTTTAATATGAAAAATAGTTGGATGTAGTGTTCATGCTTATGTATAACCTACTGTCTTAGTAAATAGTGAATTTCATTTCTTTTCAAAAAATATTCTGGAATATTATAAAAATATATGTACTTATAATATATGATAATGATTTCAGGTTTTTAATTCTCGAAATTATGAAATCATATTTTAATTAATAGGAATATAAAATAACAAGTCAAAACATTCTTGATAAACTAGGTAATTGACACATGAAATAGTAAAAATATTGAATGAATGTTAACAAACAGACACTACTTCAAAAATGGTCCAGGGAAGAGCCACACATTATCAGCATTTTTCTATCATCGATAAAGATGACCTTTATCAGCACTAAAAATCATTGATAAAGGAAACCTTTTTGAGCGCTAAAATTTTAGAGCTGATAAAGGGATTCTTTATCAGTACTTTTTTAGCGATGATAAAGGCATATTTTTTAGCGCTAAAAAAGAATTAATAAAGGGAGCCTTTATCATCCCTAAAATTTTAGCACAGATAAAGGGTGAGCTTTATCTAGGCTAAAAAAGCGCTAATAATGGAACCCTTTATAAGTGATATGATTTTAGCGCTAATAAAGGGCTTATTTATTAGCACTATCCTAGCACTGATAAAATCACAGTCCCATTTTATAAAATTTGTTTCACAATATCCTATATTTATCACGCCCTCAAGCTCTCACGGTATTGTACCCCTACGATAACTCCCCTCTCCCCCGATCTTCTCTTTGCCAAACCTCCACTACTAGTCCAACTCCTTATCATCCCCCTCAAACCCCTTCCATGGATCATCCTCCTGGGGAATCCTACTTCTCCTCCTCCACGCAGGACCCTACTCCCTATGAACCGTACTCTTATATTTCTCAATGGTTGGCGGCTCTACCCATGTAACTCCCCCTATGGCGGTTGTTCCTTCCACTACTGACGTAGATCATAAGGCTCCTAGACCACTCGATGCTTCTTCTCTCCTCCACCATGGGTGCGATCTACTCTAGGTAAGTCTCACACTTCTCCTTTTAGGTTTATTTTTGGTAATTTTCCCCCCGGACTACGTTTGTTGGTCGTTTTAATTCCCATTTGGCCAATGATTCAGTGAATAATTGGTGAATGGCCATTGCACATTCCAGAGTTGGAATCATGGATCACTCCATGTGGAAATGAGACACGGGTAGTGCTAGTCTTTTTTGGACACACCGTATACCCCTACGGACACATCATTTTCTCATTTGAGGATAGTTTTGAGCTCTATATCCTTTTATTTCTGTTTTTTTGTGAGATTTTTGAGCTTCTGTGGACTAGTATTGGTGGACTTTGTTCCTTTGGTCCATTCCTATGAGGGCTTGATGTAGCTTCCTGACCTCTTCCAAGTATGTTAGCTCCTATATATCTTCTTAATGATCAGCGTAGTGTTTGTGAGTTACATTATTTTTTATTGTGTTGTCGTATTCCACTTATATGAGTGTTATTATTGAATTTAGTCCTATTCATTGGAACTCATACCCCTCAGCGACTTGGAACATATTTCAATTCAAGGAACTCATAGTGATCCTCATTTCATTCGTGTTGTCCCTATATTGGGTTTGTATAATTGGAATCACCAACACATACATGGGAATTGATCCCCTATATTAGAGGATGTTTCAAGTATGGTCTATTGTTCCCCATCAAGCCTTAGGAATTAACCACCTCTCTTTGTATAGTGATCTGATCTTTCAGAAGGAGTATTAGTCCGATGGAGAATGTATCTCAGATGAACCCTCTCAGTTTTCAATAGAATTATTCTATATTGAGTGGTCTCAATTCACATTTATGGGGGTTGGTATGGAATATGATCTTCAGAAATGGACCATAGGTCATATAATGGCCTGGAGATTGTATCTCTTTGAGAGGTTCGAAGAAAAAATTATTTCCAATGTTTTTTCTTTATATTGGGTTTGTTGGATTGGCATGAACAACACTTACACAATTGTTTATCCCCTATCATGGAGGATTTTTGTAGTAGAATCTAGTATCCCCCCATCATGTCTTAGGCATTGACCACCTATATTTATATATGGAGCTCATATTTCTAATGGTGTATTAGTCTGATAGAGTGTATATCTCAAGTGAACACTCTCAGTTTTCTATGTGACTCTTCAGTGCAAGATCAGATGAGTGTGACCTCTTGGATGAGTGTCGTCATTGGAATTATAGCCTGGGTAGAATTTCCTCTCAGATGAGTGTTACCATGAATCCCTGAGTGGATCTACAACTAGAATTGGTGGAGAATTCTTTTGACTCGGAGTCTTTTATGAGTATATTTGGGATATCCATGGTTATCATTATGTCTGATATCCTGTTTTGTAATACATATGTTTAGTGACATGAATACACTCTATGATTTATGTATAATGTTTTTGGGGTGTCCTATTGGGTATTGTAATACTCATCCCTATAAGGGATCTTCCGATACATGTCAAGTCTTATACATTAGATAGAAAATTTCATAGAGTCCTTAGTGGACTAGGATAAGGTAGAGATTAGTTTGGGATACATAGACTAAGGTGTATACCAATGGTAAATTACCATATGTCCCTCCTTCTATGTAGGTCATACAATATTTTCTATTTTTTTGGAGGATTGTATTTCAAATATTTTTATTAATTCCATTAATTTATGTTGTTCAATTAATAGACCGACCTCTAGTGGTTTGGTGGAATTAAACAAGTAATACTAAGATTTCGATGGCTATATTAGTGTTCTATGATTATGCCTATGGTTAGAGTTCATATCAAACTCTTTTAAGGTAGTGATATTTTGGGATGTTGGGTTAGTAGAACCCACCCACAATAGGTGTGTGATGAGAGTCTCATCTCAGGAGGAACTATCATTCATAGGTACCTCAAAAACAACCCATTACTCCAAGGAATATAATATGATTGTGATGGGTATGGAAATATCACATTGAATTTTATTAACATTAATGATATAGTCAGATAGGTATTCAACAAATAGCCTAGGCAGAGGAAGGAACAGAAGATATGAGGTTTGTAGAACACTAAAGTGATGGAGGAGATTGAGGAGCAGCATGAGGTGGACTGAAATTTGGTTTGATTAAACTAATACTACCCCAAAGTAGACCACTCTTATATTGGGATGTTAGTTGTTAGAATCTTGGATAGTTGTATTCACTAGAGTATTTTTACTAGGAGGATCCATGAGTGTTTGGATGTACGATCTATGTTCGTTATACTTTACTTGTAGTACTATTTTAAATAGGTACAAGAAACTATTTTTCCTAATATTTTCAATTAATTTCTAGATATATGGTAGGCATTGATAAATCCCCATGTTAGTGATGTTTGGTATTAATTTTTCCTTCCAAGTATGATTAATAATTCCCCTATTGAGATGTGTTTATGATAGGGGATCCAAAAACATGTTGGAAATTAAGAGACTCCTAAAGTGGTAACAATATAGGTGTTGTGGATGGAATACTATTAATTGTTTGTTTGAGGCCCTTTTTAGGTGCTACGGTTTCATATAAATCCCTGTTTTTAGTGAACTAGTGTAAAATGAAAAGGGTGTGTTCCATGAAATAGGATCTTATAGAGTCTTTGAGTCCAGTTCTAGGTATGAGTTTGGGGGAGTTGAGGGAGATTTATTGCATATCCTTTAGATTTTCATGATATAATTTATTTTCACTAACCTTAATTTTCTATTTCTTATGTTAGCTTGGGTAACAAAACGTATGATATTCCATAGTAATCTTGATAAACCTCGTCTATTTGACTCCCCCACAAACCCATTTGTGTTTGGATATATATCTACTATATTAGTTTTCTCATCAAAATTGTATCCTTGTTTTCATTTTATTTGAGTTTGGTCTCTAGTTTTAGGCTATTTAATGTGATAATATTATTATGAAAGAGGTGGCTAGTAGGGGTGGTTAAAAGGATGTTTAATGTTTTTCTTCAAGGGTGGTGGGTGCTAGAACTATCATAAAGGGGGATGGAAAGTGTACTGATTTCGATGGGGGGTCTATCCTAGTTCTTTTGATTTACAAAGTTAAATTGTAAATAGTTAAGCTCTATTAATCCCTATTTTTATAAGGCTATGGTTCTCTTCTACTGTATTGGGAAGTCTTTTTTTGTGTATATGAATCATAAATAATAATATTTGAGATTCAAATAGGATGGATATGAATAAATATTGGATGTGTTCTAATCGTTTGACAATAGAGTATGAGAACATAGTGAAAAATTCCATCATGTCTGCAATGGATCACGCAAAGGATCCTTTTCAAATCCATTGTTATTGTTTATGTTGTTGTTATTCTATACTAATTACTCCTGAGGAGTTGGAAAGAATATTTGATATGTCATGGAATAGATCGGAGTTATAAATGTTGGAATACACACGGAGAAAAAGAGAATGTAGCTACTGGATAGGATAAAACTATGCTTAATGGATCATCAATGATTACAAATATGGTTAATGAATAAAACCTTATGGAAGTTTGCATTACAAATGTCAATGATGATGAAAATCGTATTGAATAAATGAAAAGGGCAGTAGAAGTTTAACTCCACGATTGCCCAAAATTGTTTAAAAAGATTAATAGTTGTACAAAGACGCCATTGTATGCTGGTTTCACTAAACATACAACATTGTCAGCTATACTAAATTTGTATAAATTGAATGTAGGCAATTGATGGGGTGATTTTAGTTTTATGTAACTACTTTCTCTCTTGAATTTCATGCTTCCTGAAGATAATGAGCTTCCAAGCCGGACATATGATGCTAAACGAATGCTACGCTCGATGAGTATGGTTTCTGAAAGAACACATGCCTGCTCGAAAAACTATATATTGTTTCACAAGAAGAAAAAATCGGTTAAAGAATGCCCAAAGTGTGGTGCTTCTAGATACAATAATGATTAATCCAGTACTATGAATGTTGTATGGTACTTTCCAATCATTCTGTGGTTTATGCGCCTATATAGAAGTAAAGAAACTTAAAGACAATTGTCATCGCATGTAGAGAAAAGATGCAACGATGGGAAATTATGTCAGCTGGATGACTCTCCTCAATGGAATAGAATTGATCATGAGTATCCGGAATTTGGAAATGAGCTGATAAACCTTCGTCTAGTGTTATCTATAGATGGAGTGAAAGATTTTGGTTTTCGAAACAGCACTCATAGTACATGTCCTGTGATGTTGGTGAATCATAACATTCCAACTTGTATATACATGAAATAGAAATTCATCATGTTATCTATAATTATATCAGGACCAAAACTAGTATGTATAGATATTGATGTTTATTTGGATCCTTTGATTGGGGATTTGAAGTTGTTGCGGTATTTAGGTGTATTGTTGTATAATTCTTATAAACCTGAATACTTCATGTTGAGAGTGATGTTGTATGGGACGATAAATGATTTCCATGCTTGTGGAAATATTTCAAGATGTATAATTAAATGAAATAAAGGGTGTCCCATGTCCAAATTTGATACAAAATCATTTAGGTTGAAGCATTCATCAAAATCTGTGTTTCTAGGACATCAGAGATTTCGACATCGTTGGAATAAGTACTGATCGTGGACGACATCATTCAATGGATGTTCATAACAACTCACAACATCGTCTCCGCTAAAAGGTGAATAGATATTTGAGAAAGTAAAATATGTGAAATCTATTTTTGGTAAACCATTTTCAAAAAACCTTACAAAAATCGATTGGAAAAAGAGATCAGTTTTTTTGAATTACCATTCTATAATTGTCTGTACATCATTCATTTTATTCATGTGACACATGTGGAAAAACTGAATGTGACAGTGTTATCATAAAATTTCTAAACACCACGGAAAAAAAATGATTGTATTAAAGAAAGGTTGGACATGGTTGACATGGGAATACGAGAAGAGTTGGCGCTCGTGAAGGCTGAAAATTGAATGTTTTTTTCTCCAACTACTTACACTCTTTCCAAGGAGGACAGATATCAGTTTTGCAACATCTTTAATGATGTAATGGTTCTAGATGGTGTATTCATCAAATATCAATAACATTATTCTAATTAATGATTTAAAATTAAAAGGTTTTAAATCAATGAAAACCATGTTTTGATGCATTTTTTAATTCCAATAGCTTTATGTTGCATTTTTTCCAAAGAATGGTCATCATATGTTAACCAAACATTGTTTCTTTCTCAAATCTATATGAATCAAAGTTTTTGACCCATCAAAATTTCCAGCTATGGAAATTGAAATTTTCATCATACTATTAGAATTAGAAATATTTTTTACACTATAATTCTTTAATATGATGGTTCACTTGGTGAGAGAGATTTGACATTGTGGTCCTGTTCACAATAGATGGATGTACCCATTGAATGATGTATGAAGATTTTGATTGGGTATTTCAAAAGTTGAAGTTGGATAGAGGGTTGTATTAGGGAGTGATATATTATTGAGGAAGCCATTATATTATGTACCTAATTCTTATCTGATCTGGAAAGCATTGGTCTCCGAAAATCTCGTCACATTGGATGCATTGAGGGGGAGGAAATTTATGGAAGATATGTTGTGAAAATTGATATTACTAATTGGGAGTAGGCCTACCATTATTTTTTGTATAATAGTTGGGAGTTTTATCCATATATTGAAACCCATAAAGAAATTATTAGGCATTTGAATCGGTTAGGGGATAAAAAATGGATATCAAATACAGATAATAACCAGTTTATAGGATGGTTTCTAGACCATAATTTTAATGAGTTAGCTGAAAATCTGAATTCAATTATAGAATGAATTCGACAGCTATCTTTTCGGACCAAGTGTGTATTTATTATCTTTAAATGATTATGTAATTAATGGTCATGTAATTAATGATTATACATTATATACAAAAGAACATGATGAATATAGTACCATGAAAATTAGTGGAGTTACACTTGTGGCTAAAGCGGTGCATGTTTATGGTAGTAAGTACAGAAATCCAATTTATGTGAATATGTCATACTATGGAATTATCAAAAAAATATGGGAGTTGGATTATACGACATTCCAATTTCCGATTTTTCAATTCAAATGGGTTTATAACAACAGTGGTGTTAAAATAGATGAATTGGGATTTCTGAAAGTTGAATTTAGTAATGAAGGGTACAAAGACAAATAGTTTATAATGACATCACAGGCGGTACAAGTATTTTTTGTTGCAGATCCCGCAAACCAAAAGTGGTTTATTGTTCTTTTATTAACCAAAACTATTGAAGGGTCCGATGAATATTCAGTTCAGGATGATCCTTTTAGTGGTAAATCGCAATCATTTCACAGTAGTCCCCATGTAGATGACATATTTCAAGCTAGAGGAGACCATAATAAAAGGATTTGGATAATCTATAGAGGTGTCAAATCCCTTCAGACTTTGAAAAAAACATACTAGAGTTCAATAAACATGTTATATTTTGTTTGTAATATAGAACTTTTTATCTCGTGTTATTGTCAAATCATTACTAAATTTATGTAATCTAAATTAATTATTTAACCAATTTTTAGAAAAATATTGTTGCATGTTCTGGTTCTCTTAACCATGAGGCTGAACAAGTATCTCAATCTGTGGCAGTAGCTGCTGCTCACAGTGCAGAGCAAAAACATGTTTCTGAACCTGTTGTTGGTCCTAGTGTTGAGGTCCAACAACCATCAACACATGTTGTTGCTACCATTTCAGATTACCATATAGATGATGTTGATATAGATGAAATGGTCAAGGATGGAAGAATAGTGTCCAAGAAAACACAAGTGCGCCGTAGTTTGACAGTGTTAGAAAAAGTTCTTAAGGTGAAAAGCAAAGGCATAAAATTTGATGTCGGATGGATTGCACGAGGCCAACATGTGATCCCAATAGGGCTATGTTTAGTATTTACATTGGAATTGTTACACAAAAACATATGCCAATTGACAT
Source organism: Viscum album (assembly GCA_963277665.1). Classification (NCBI taxonomy): domain Eukaryota; kingdom Viridiplantae; phylum Streptophyta; class Magnoliopsida; order Santalales; family Viscaceae; genus Viscum; species Viscum album. Next base: position 656,188,964 of record OY728159.1, read on the forward strand.
AGATTCATGTCACAATGTTTTTTCCAAGTTGAAGGATGCGATCTAGGATGAAATTATGTTAACATTAAGATATTATTTCTTTAATTTACTGGAAAATAAAATAAAGAAACAGTGTCTTACACTTCCCAATCTTTTGAATAGTACATTTATTGTAGATGGTTCACACAAGAATCATGTACTAAGGTGTGTAGGAAGGATTAATTGAGGTTTTCACACTATTTTAACAAAATGTCACCTGAACGATTCCAAAGGTAAAATAAACCCGCACCTAGCCCTTATATACGCTCATAAGATATCCCACGAAGCATGGGATGCATTTATTGGCAGCTGGGGGGATGAGAAGATTCAAGTACATTGTTCTTGATAATACGTTGTTTGAGGATATGTGTATTCATCAATTTTATTGTTAATATTTTATTTATGAAACAACAAATCAGTACAGAAAATAAATAACATGCATCAAAACCAACATAACCCTATCATTGTGCAAGGATGGGGTACACTTCTCTAGAAAATAAAATGGTACATATTTGAAATTTATAGTAATATTGTTATGTGCCAAGAAATAAAATCATAATTATCTTTCTATATTTATATATATATTGATGAGTCTAAAGCCAATGACACTTCCATGATACTTCATGTGCTATGGAAGAAGGCACTTGTGAATAAGGAAGGGAAGCTAGTAGATGATAATAATCAAAAAGTGTGGGAAATATTTGTAAATATTACACGATAAAAAGTTCTATTTTAAATTTTATAATATAAAAATTACTTATTTTCCTATATCTTATAGACACAGGAATTAGCAACTCCTATAGCAGAAATAGACATATTATTGAAAACTTTAAAGAAGCCAAAACAGGACGATCGTGTCAGAGGTGTAGGGTTTGGGGTGACATCCCAAATATATTTTGAGAAAAAAAAAGAAACAGATGATAGAGAGGAAGATATTAAACTAAAGAGATAATACTAGAAACTCTTGAAGAATGATTTCAATGGCAGGGAGAGTTGGTAGTAACTTTTATGTGTGGTAAGAAAGGAGAATACACAACTTAGGAACAACCAGCGCGTGAAGGTCCCACCCCACCCCCACCAGCGTTGAGGTGAGCCATTCCCCTAAAAGGGCTATCTTAGCAGTGGTAATAAATATTCTAATAATAGTTCCTATTAAATGTGAACCATAAAAAAATGATACTTTTCTAGTACTGATATTATACAGGGTGATAATGACTGTGATTTATATCTGTCAACACCCACCTATCACCATGTTGTGGGGGCTATGGTTTCAACATCCCAGACGACAAGCTGCATAATAGACCACTTCCAAAAGATCATCTGAAAGTGACGATTACTGTAGATCATGAGACAAATACAGAGCTACCTATTCAACTTGAGGACAATGATATTCATTCAGTCAAAAAATCTATTGGGATATTCATTGCATGTCTATCCCAACATGTAAGAGTACATGTGGACAAAGTGGTATTTATTTCCATTTTTATCAAGGTAAACCATTAACAATTAATAAAAAAATGGTCTAAATCAATGAATGTTATTATAGACGGAGAAAGGGAAGGGGTGAAAAGAAACATGGTCTCAAAAGCATCTAAATTATCGACCAACTAATCCATAATAGCAACTGAAATCCAAAATAACACCACATATTCATTATCCACATTTACAAGAATTGACAACTCATATGGATACAAAGCTAAAAAATTGTAGTAGTCGTATAGTTTTTTTTGAAAAGAATATATACAGATGGAGAATTCATGATTTCATTGCTACTTAAAATATAAATGTGATAATTGAATACGGTTGGCTAGGCGTTAGAAATGTAAATTTATATATGAGGTATGTTTTCATGAATTTCTTTTCTAAATGCTGATATAATGTGTTAATTATGACTAAATGCATTTTATATTATTAGAAGGAGTGTATATGAAAAACTATGAAGGGATTTTTTCCATGAGCCTAAATTTGGACTCTAATGCCACATAAACACAACTAATGAAATTAGAGCTATCAAAAAAGGATGAAATAGTGAAAGGCTTGCTAAAAACATTTGAATGTAAGATTGCAGATGATAGACACTTCTTAATACCAACCATGCTGGGGTAAAACTATACGATTAAAGCATATCAATTATATTTTCTCTTATTTTTTTACTTATTACATTTTGTGTATTTAGGAAACATTGGAAGATAATTACGGTGAACATGGATACTGCAAAGATTTATTTTTTGGATTATATGAATGGATATCCAAGAAACCGACTACACATGATAGAGTTTATGAATTTGTAAGAAACTAAATCGTACGTTTTAGGTCTAAACATCAAGTTATATAATTTATATTATCTATTAATGAATATTCTATTATGATAGGGTGGTGTATCAATGTCGTCTCAAACATGTAATGTGGAAAGGGTCTAAGCATTAGGAGGTGAGAAGATACTACGTCTGGACCAGTATCTGAGTATATATAATAAAATTTCACCATCCAAACACATATCAAAACATGTTACTGATTCTCCTAATCATCAATGTTTTTTATTGTCCAAAACAAAAAAATGATAATGATTGTGGTTATTATGTTTGTAAATTTCTGAGAGAGATTATTTTCAATCAACAAACTATCATCCCTAAAAAGGTATTTTCCAAAACAACTACTATATAATTTAAATTATTTATTAATTCATTATTTATTTATATTATAGTACTACTATTACTGTCAAAAATCCTCATATTCACAATGCGATATATATTTTTTTTAGAATTGAGTGGGTCATATAAGTGATGGAAGATTGTACACAAATTACATGAAGATTTAAATTGGGGACGAGTACAATTGGCGACCATATTTTAGAGGGGTTAATGAGATAAAAAGATGAAACATTGCTTTATGTTTATTTTCTTAGGAAAATTTTAATTGATAATAAATAAAATATCCTTTCTACATTGATTCATTTATGATTTTAATAGATGAAGTGCACCAACAACATACAAGAATGATAAACCACTTTTCTTTGGGCTTTGGATAAGAAAAAACAGTAAAATCTCCAAAATACCTTCATATTAGACCAAATGAATTCGGATTGTCATGAAGCATTAGGATAATGATACAAGGGTTATTTTTGAGGTGAATGAGTCATACCCACCACAATATGAGGCACAGTGTGGCCAGTATCACTCAAAGTGTCTCTCTTTTGTTGAAAATGGATAGAATTTTAAGTGAAAACAACAACTGGCATACCGAAAACTGACCAAACACATTAGGATTGTGTTACAAAATTAGGATAATGATACATGGGTCATTTTTGACATGTAAGAGTCAACCCTTCCTCAATCCGAGGCACGGTGTGGACGATATCACCCAAATTTGATTCTTTTGTTTAAAATTTACAGAATTTTAAGTGAAAACAAAAATTGATGTACAAAAAACCAACAATAATCATCTGGATTGTGTTAATACATTAATATAATGATCCATGGGTCATGTGTGATGTGTAGGAGTCAACCCCACCTCAATACAAGGCACAATGGGGCTGGTATCACTCAATGCACCTCACTTTTTGTTTAAAATAGATTGAATTTTAAGTGAAAACAACAACTGACATACTTAAAACTGACCAAACACATTTTATTGTGTTTATACATTAGGACAATGATACATAGGTAATTATTAACGTGTATTTGTATACCCCACCTCAATATGAGGCATGATGGGGCCCGTATCACTCAAAGTGTCTCTTTTTTTTTAAATGGACATAATTTAAAGTGAAAACAACAACTGACGTACATAAAACTGACCAAATGCATTAGGATTGTGTTGATATTTTTGGATAATGATCCATCTATCATTGTTTATGAGTACTAGTCAACTCCTTCTCAATATGGGGCAATGTGTGGCCAGTATCACTCAAAGTGTCTCATTTTGGTTTAAAATGGACAAAATATTAAGTGAAAACAACATCTAACGTACATAAAACTGACCAAAATCATTCATATAGTGTTTATAAAGTAGAAGAATGATCCATGGGGCATGTGTGATGTGTACGAGACAACCTTTCCTTAATCCGAGGAATAGTGTGGTCGTTATCACTCAACGTGTCTCTCAATTGTTTAAAATGGAAAAACTTTTAAGTGAAAGCAATAACTAATGTGCATAAAAATGACCAAAAACATTCGTAATTTATTGATACAACAGTATAATTATCCATGGGTTATTTGGGACGTGTACGAGTCAGCCCTGCCTCAATCTGAGGCACAGTGTGGCCAATATCACTCAATGTGTCTCTTTTTTTTAAATGGACAGAATTTTAAGTGAAAACAAAAACTGACATATGAAAAACAAAACAAACACATTAATATTGTGTTGATACTTTAGGAGAATAATTAATGAGAAATATTTTATGTTTACAAGTCATCCCCACATCAATCTATGGCACGGTGTTTCCGGTATCACTCATAGAGTATCTTTTTTTTAATGGACAAAATTTTATGTGAAAACAAAAACGGAAGTACTGAAAACCAACCAAATGCATTTTTATTTTTTTGATACATTAAGAGATCAATATATAAGTAATTTATGAAGTGTAAGAGTAACCTCTACCAAAATACAAGGCACAGAGTTTTCGGAATCATTCAAAGTGTCTCTCTTTTGTTTAAAACGAACATGATTTTACGTGAAAACAACAACTGACGTACAAAAAGATGTCAAAACACATTCGTAATTTTTTGGTACATTAGAAGAATTATACATGGGTCATGTGTGATCTTTAAGAGTCAACTACACCTCAATTAACGGCACAGTGTATCCAATATCACTTAGGTTTTCTCTCTTTTGTTTAAAATGGATAGAATTTTATGTGACAACAACAACTGGTGTACGAAAAACCAACCAAATGCCTTCGGATTGTGTAGATACTTTAGGATAATGATCCATGGGTCATTTTGGACATGTATGAGTTAATATCCCCTCAATCAAAGGCACCATGTTTCGTGTTTCACTCAATGTGTCTCTCTTTTGTTTAAAATGGACATAATTTTAAGTGAAAACAACAACTGACATACAGAAAACAAACCAAATGCATTCGAATTGTGTTGAAACTTTAGGATAATGATGAATAGGTCATTTATGAAGTTTATGTCTAAACCATTCCTCAATAAGTAGCATGGTGGGGCCGATATTACTCAAATTGTCTCTATTTTCTTTAAAATGGACAGAATTTCAAGTGAAAACAACAACTGACGTGCGAAAACCCGATCAAAGTCATTTGGATTGTGTTAAAACATTAGGAAAACAATCCATGGGTCATGTGTGATGTGTATGAGTCAAATGTGCTTCAATCCAATGCACAGTGTGGCAGGTATTACTCAAAGTGTCTCTCTTTTCTTTAAAATGGTCAAAATTTTACACGAAAACAATAACTGATGCACAAAAAACAGAACAAACTCATTCGTATTGTGTTGATACTTTAGGAAAAGGATAAATTGTTCATTTTTTATATGTATGAGTCAAACTTGCCTCAATAAAAGGCATAGTGTGGAAGTTATCACTCAAAGTGTATGTCCTTGGTTTAAAATTGATAGAATTTTAAGTGAAAACTACAACTGATGTACGGAAGTCCCCCTTCCTACCATACACACCAAAAGAATTCATTTTATCCTAAAGAAACACTTACTATTTAAATAAAAACTATTCCAAAACAATTTTAAAAATACCAAGGATCTTAAAATAAAATAAATTCATTCCATGAAAACCATTATAGCCCCCACCCCCTAGACACCACCCCACACTTGGAAACCACCGCACCCCCTGGACATCCCCATGGAAACACTCCACCCCCCCCCCACCACCCTGGACACCCCCACCCTGGACAACCCCCACCCCCTGGATGGCCCCCACCCCTCCTAGACACCACGCCACCACATGGAGAGCCACACCCCCTGGACACCCCCACCCCCATGGACATCCACCCCCACCCCCTGGACACCACCCCGCCCCCAATGGATAGCCCCCCAACCACCTGTACTACCCCCCCCCCCCAACACCCATGGACACCACACCACCCCTTGGAAACCCTGCATCCTGGGACAATCCAACCCCTTGGACACCCCAACACCCTAAAAACCTACCCAACCCACTGGACACCACCCCACCCCCTGGATACCCCATTGGACTGCCCCCTCCCCCACCACCCTAGACAACCCCCCACCCCCTCCCCGAACACCCCAACCCCCTAGAAATCCCCACCCCTATTATAAACCACCCCACCATTTGGACTCACCCCACCCCCTAGACACCCCACCCCCCCATGGAAAACCACCCTCACCCCTGGACACCACCCCACACCCTTGTACATCCCCAACATCCTGGACCCCCCCTAGACACCACCCCACCACCTGGACACTACCCCCCCCCCACCCCACACCCCCTGGACATCACCCGACCCCCTGGACACGTCCACCCCCTCGACACCCTCACCCCCGAAAATTCCCCCCACCCCCTTGACACCCCCACCCATGGACACCCCCATCCCATGGAAAGCCCCCCCCCCAACCCCTAGACACCCTACCCCCCCTAGACACCCTAAACCCCTATATGGTTCCACCCCTGGATCCCCCCCACGCACTACCCCCACCACTTGGAGACCCCCACACCCACCCCCCTAGACACCCCACCCCAATGGACATCCACCCCCACCCCCCGGGACACCACATTACCCCACGTGGACAACCCCAACCTCATGGACCACCCCCAAACCCTTGGAAACAAGCCCACCCCCTAGACACACCCCCACCCCCTAGACACCCCACCCCTGGAAAGCCCCCCAACAAACTGGACACCTCACCTCCCCCTTGACACGAGCATGGACAACCCCACCCCACCACTTTTGACTCCCCCCCCACCCACTTGTTACCCCCATCCCCCCGGACACCCCCACCACTAGACACCCCCTTTCCCCCTTGGACAACCACCCCAAACCACTGAACATCAACCCAACACCCTAAATTTTGAATTGGAATCTTTATGAAGTTAAATAAATTTTGAATTATGTGCTAATGATGTATGGGTATACTTGTTGTATGGGTATAATTGTTGTTTGTATATTATTACTATAATTACCTTATGAATTATGTATTAATTTTATATCGGTATACTTGTTGATTTTATGATTTTTTTGCAGGTCTTGTTTGGGTGTGCTGGGGAAGAATTTCATGTTACCGCAGGAAGGATGTTTATCAGTGCTAAAGAAGTGCTGATAAACGATCCCTTAATCAGTGATTTTTTAGCGCTCATAAAGCATCCCTTTATCAATGCTTTTTTATCACTAATAAATTCACCCTTTATCAGCGCATTTTAGTGATAATGAAGGTTCACTGTATCAACACTTTTTGAGGCTGATAATGGCGCCTTGTATCAGCATTGAGCATTACAACCCTTTTCTAGCGTTGTCAAAGCCCATTTTGAGCACTGATAAAGCCTGTTTTTGTAGTAGTGAGGTTACAAAATTTTATAGTATGATCATATATGAAACCATAAATATTAATATGGTTCTATAATAAGAATTTAAAACTCATAAATCTATAATAAAATATTGTAAAGGATGATAAAAAAATGAAACTCCTGGTAAGTGATTCTTTTCTCACTATTCATTATGTGAGGTATACACTATTATTCACCACTTACATATTTGTGTGTTGTATCTACTTCTCATATATGTATATATATATATATATATATATTATCATGAAATATTTTATCTTCATGATTTTTAACATATCATTATATATCATTTCATTAATGGTTCTTATTATTCATATGTTTCAAAGTGGCATGGGACAGTTTTGAATGTTTAAAATTTATTTTCCTCAAGAATGATTTTATATTATTTTACGATTATTTTCATTCATCAATATCAAATTTACTTATTTTTAATCCCCCTATAAAATGGTACCATTGATGAATCCATATATTCTATTTAGTAAATATACATTTTGGAAAGGAATATTTATTTTTAATTAAATTGAATATTTTAGATGTGAAGAATGATTTGGAAATGCAATACAAGTATTATGGATCATTTCTAGAAATAACTACGGGTTAGGTACCTGTTAATGAAATCCACTTTATGGATCATTAGTCTAATGAGATGAATCACTTTGGAATGTTTGAATATTTTAAACATTCTCTTGATGAAAAATTTATCATGTTATTGGGAAATGTGAAATCTAGTAATTATGAATTTCATTCAATAAGAAATCATTTTTTATTATTATCCAAGAGAATGTTTTGTAGGAATATACATGGATTCATTTATTTCTAATTTTATTGATTAAACCCCAAGAATATCAGTTTCATTCCCTTCCATACTGATAATTCCTTATATAACTTATTTGAATGGAAGGTGTTATTAGTTATTTACCTGGAAAAATTGATTTACTCTTCAAAATGCATCGTTTTTTTTTGAAGATAGTGACAAGGATTGGTTTCCCAATCCATGTCGAAAGGAATTTATTAAAATAAAAGTTTACAAGGAACACACGAGGTGTAATGAGATTACACCAACTTAAACAAAAAAGGAAACTAAAAATTCAAAATTCCTCATTTCATTGGATTTACGTTACCTTACTAAAAATTTGATCTCACGATTTTTTTATTTTCCCCAAGTAATGAAGTAGAATGAATTTAATAAAAGTTCCAGGATAATTTTTATTTAATTTTATTATATATTATGTATGTATTTCTTATTTCCCAATGTATAATGGGTTTAATGTATGTAATATGTCCTTCAAAAAATACTAAAGTGATTAGTACATAGGGATTTGATTCCTTGAAATCATGCTAATGTAATAAAATATTGCAACACCTCAAGGATTCTAGGGTTATGGAGTTAAACAAATTACTTATGGACTCCACTATTATAGATTAATAGAACCATTCTATTATGAATCATTTTAAAAAATTAATCTTTTTAATGGGGTAAGATGAACAAATAACCTTTTAGTAGAAAAGGATTAATTCGTAGTGAACTATTGTATCCCATAAATAGTAATGTACATAGAACAATGAGTGATCTAGAAAGTGAAAGTTTTAGGTACATAATTACCTTTACAAAAGACTTTAGTTTATATGGGTTTGTGTTTCTACTGAGAAAACGGTGAAAAAATTTAATATTTTAATGTTTATTTTAAAACAAAAGTTTCAATATTAGATTGAGTATTTAGATTATTTGACCATATCCTTCAGAGAAAAAGTTGAAAAAATATTCATTGATTATTGGAGGTCTTATAGTATTGTTTAAAAAATTCACTCCTCCTAGATCATAATAATTTAATGGTGTGTAATATTAGAGGAATTTTATCTTATTAGATATGGATCAATCAATGATGAGTTAGTGTGGCCAACCTATTACATTATGGAATTATTCACTAAATACATCTACATTTCTACGATGTCATATTCCATTTAATGTAGTAATAAAGACCCCATATGAGATATGATAAGGTAGTAATTATAGTTTTTATTTTAATATGAATTGGGGATGCTAGTCATTCATATGAATTTTTCCTTCTGATAATATTGAATCCAAATATGATAAATTCTTATTTATTAGTTATCCCAACGAGTCTATATGATATTATTTATATAATTATATTAAAAAATGTTTTTTTTTCTAGTGATGTTTTTTTACCTTGAGTAATAAATGATATTTTGAGGAGTATGTGGGAGAAAAATTGAAATTGGATAAGTTAAAAACTAATAGACAAGATGCATTTCAAAGGTGGAGGTGGATCAAATCCAACAAAGAGTTATAGAAGAAGAACTAAATATTTTTATACAATAACATCAATTTTTAGTTAATATTCATAAAGATTTCATAATGAAAAAATTTCTTATTTCTAATAATGATGATGTAATTTTCATTATAGATAAAAGAACCATACATCTGGATTCCAATTAGATTTTAAATCCTGAGAAATGGTCAAAGTAAATGTTATTATAAATGGTTTCCATGTACAATAAATTTCATTATAATTTGGTTTAGTAACTATAAGAAGTAATATAGAACTTTGGAATGTTGGATTTGTGCATGAGAAAAAACTAAAAATATATTATGCACCTAGAATGTTCACCTAATTAAAAAAGGATACCTAAAAATTTATGTTTCAAAAAATCAATAAAATGTTCCACCAATTTGGATGATAATGTATATTATGACATTTATTTCTATTATGGATTATTTTAATAATGTGATATATTAAATTGATTTCAAAACAACTTTGTTTAATAATAATTTCATTAATTAAATCTATATTATAAAATACATAGGTTCTTGTATTAATAATGAGAAAACTACGATATGAATGTTGCCACTATATATTTATTGATTAAAGTAAAAATCTGAAACTTAGATCATCAAATTTGATGAAAAATTCATAGTGTTATGATTAATTAATAATTTTTATTATCCTTATCTAAATAATTATATTATTGGGGGTGTAATATCATTTTTAATATTGTTTTACTGAATACTATTTATAGAATTGAAATCTGAAAACATCACACTTTGAAGATGGGTTTTGGTAAGTGATTCTATATAAAATTATTGGGTGGATCAGCATATATACCTGGTTCAAAAATCTATATATATTTTTTAAAAAGGATTCCAAGAATCATTATGGATAGTCACATTATAAATTAAGTAAACTAGATTAATAATATGAACTCTAAGAATAGTACTTTATCAGTGTTTCATGGAATGAAACATTTGTAGATTAATGTACCATATAAAGAGTTATGAAGGATTTATAATATTCTCAATTAATATTCCAAGTAGTACGTCATGTATGAAATGTATTTTACTCTATATGATGTCACCTATTCTCTTTTAATTTATTCTAAACAAAAATATTATCCTTATGATTTTTATACAATTTTTTTCATAAATATTCATGAATACATGAAAAGGAAAAAGGATGTGTTGTTGATATTCAAAGCAGAGAGAATGATTTGTGAAAATAGTTTCAAATAAAAAAGTATCTAATTAAAAAATTATGATATAAAATTTCAAACTAGATTCATATTTTTCTCTAATGTTGGAGGTTTCAATTTGAAGAGTCCCAAAAAACTCTCCATATTATACATGACAACAACGAAAGCGTATATCACAACTTTATATGCTACCATTTAATTGGAGAGATTATTAAGATTTAGTATATAAATATCTATACACCCAAAATTGATTATAATGTAGTATATCCATTTATGAAACCGTTATTTTAGTAGAATCTTTAGGGACATGCTAATATATTATTTAATGATACATAAGTGATTGATGTAACAAATTAATAATGTATCATATATATATTGTAAATTAAATCACAATATAAAAACCATAAATGTGTATTGAAATTTAAATTACATGAATTATGTAATTAAATTTTCCCATCAAATTATGACTCTACTTGTCCCTAATCGATGATAATCACAATGTATTATGGTTTGGGATGATATGTAAAAATTAACATGCATAATGGACTCAAGAGATAATAAGTGGTGATTCATTATTTACACTAAACAACCAATTATATCCCATCTGGTTTATACAGTCTTCAATATACTTATGAGTTTTTAATTATATTAAATGCTTTTTACCTAAGGTTGGTGGGTTGGTTAGTATGAGAACCATCATACTTTTATAAAATTATTAAACAATTATTTTTACACCATAGATAAGTAGATTTTGTTTGGGTATATTTTTGATCTTAAAATTGGTTAGATAATGAAAAATATAGTATTTTTCCTCTCATAAAACTAATGGAGTCATTTTTCCCTTGATTTTATTATAATTGAGAATATTAATGGACATGTTTAGTTGAGTCACATGGGATGCATCCAACTACATAGATGAGTATCTTGTGATGTAGTCATCCACAAGATGAATGACATGTGATATATTCATAAAAAATGTAATTTCTTTTTAGATAATCTATAAAATATTAGATGACCTAAAATATATTAACACCATCCATTCCAAGTTCCTTCTCTAGACCATATGAAAAATGATTATATAGAAATAAATATGATGTAGATGAAACATCTTTAAGTGTATATGATTATAATTGATATGAGTATGTTTAAATGAGACCACACTTGACCACTTTTTATCTTGAGTATCAAAAATAATTTTCTAGAGGCCAGTCATTACTTATATATATATAATAGGGACTTAATTTTGGTTTTCAATGATACAAATGCCTGAAGAGTCAAATAGTTAGGTATTTGGATAAGTAATATTTTTTAGAAATACTAATATGTACCATAATAATTTCATATTGATAAAACTATATCCAATAGTTTTTTATATGGATTCACAAGAGTTGTGGTAGTTTTAATTAATATACTTATTATTTTTTTAGTAAATGTGAGGGATATATGTATATATAAATAGAACTAGATGAACTTTAATTCAGGACTTCATAAAATCACAAGTGGATGTGATATTGAGATATATATTACCTCATATTATATGCTTATATCATAATAAGTACATGATATAACATATATTCTTATGTCATATTTTATGATATTCATTATCACTCCATGAATCAAGTTCATGAAACTGTTATATCTATGAGAACAAGTTCTCCTTTGGTTATACTCAATGAGATAGAATAGATATAGTATATATAACAATTATTTAAATATTTAAATTAATGAACTCCAATGGGATGTAATGACCAATGCCAATAGTTACCACACAATGACTTATGATCTTCATTAAATGAAGAGCATCAAGATAAACTATATAATTGGAAGAGTTCCCTTTAATGGTGGATAATATTTTTTATGTGAACCTAGTTGAACAATTATTCACCCATGATCTCTATTTTTTACTTAGTGTATGTGATAACACACTTTTAGTCATCGATGATCCCCATGTGATGAACTGATATTATTACATTGGTTTAATTCCCTAAGTAAGAGGAATGTTTCCTTTTTCAGTGTTCCTCATCAAACATACCACATTAAGGATCAAAGATAGAGGCAACATATTAGGGATTACATATATTTTTTTCCTCATAAATTCTATTCGTATTATATTCTTGATGATATATTAACTATTAATTTTGTTTTTCTCCCTTTCTAATGAATATTTAAGGATCCCATATAATGAATCAACATAACTATTCTTAATATGCCTATTAGATTACTAACCTGATCATCAGAATAATAACCTGACTATTGAAATATTTTTTTGGTGACTGTTGCAATAAAATTATGGCGAATTTATTATAAGACACCAATATTTTTTAAAATTTTTTTTAGAAAATAAATTCTATATTTTGAATATTTTTCAATTCAAGTATTACATGTTTTTTCTAGTATATCATGAAACACTAAGTTATAAAAATGTCATGTTATTAAAATATTACAATATGATAGTTATCACCTATCCAATTGATATTTTACTATTAATATGAATAACTAAATGATGAAAATATGTGGTATTCACATTTATATAAAATTAATTATTTGGTGACCGATAAAGTATTAATGAAATTACAAGCTATTTTGAAATATAGGAAATCATTTTATGAATAAAAATTTAATAAAAACTAATAGGTCTCAACTAAATAAATTATAAAATACACTTTTGTTGAATTATTATAATGAAATGTGTATGGTGTATATTAAATATTGTATTTTACATAAATCTAAAGTGTTTTTAGATACGATATAAGAAGATATCAAATTTCATGCTAAAAAAATACTTTTCTAACAAAATGTTATTTCAAATTTTTGTTCACTTATTTTAAATCTAATTTTATACACTTTTATAAATTTATTTTAAAAAATAAATTTCAATTTTAAAATGATAATTTCATTGTTATCTTATAGTGAATTTTTTCAAATTTTCTGAGAATATTAATTCATTGATGAATAATTAAAAATATTGAATATTAATTGAAATATTCATATTCATATAATTTATTTATATATATAAATTATATATTAATTTTTATTAAATTATTATTATATCAAAAAATATATCTATTTTAAAATTTATCTCATTTTAAACATTTTTATATTTAATTTTCATAAAAACAACCGTAAAATATTTTGATGATTTTCTATTTATAAACCCATTTTTTAGTGCATATATATTATTAATTTTAAATTAATATTTCGTCATACATGGATAGGATTTTGAATTATTTATTCTATAAATTTAGTAATCTATATTTATATAATCTACTATGGATAAAATATATTTTTCTACTATAACTAATTTTTTTAACAGTAAAAATTATTTAATGTGGTTAAAGTAATAAAGTGTTTAAAGGGGGTTAAAATAAAAATATAAGGTTTCAAAATGTCTAGAAATATGTCCAAAACAAATTTTATAGAAATTTATATAACCTATCAATTATATATATCAATAATATTACATTTTTTATCCTTTTTCATTAGATAAATTTGGGTAAACGTTTTTATTTTAAAAAATTATCAATTGTTTCACTCACTTCACTCATGAAATGCAACCCACTATACCAACATTATAACACCTTCATCCCAATATTTTTAGACCAAGAACATCCAAAATCACTTCCAAAAAACATTAAAAACATTATAAATTTTTTATTTGGTTCATATTTCCTTCATTGGAAGACTTCTTGGGGTAATCTAAGGATGTTTCGAGAAGAATATTTAATGTTCGTCAATGAGAATTTTTATTTTATATATTCATCCAACTAAATTAATTTTTACAAAAAGATTATGATCTGATATCCTTATTATATTAATTATGATGATATTTTTTATGATATAATAATGACCTAAAAACATATGCACTCTAGTTAAATGGGTTACAAAATCATCATTAATGTGTATGATGAAAAACATCAATGTGAACCGATATCTTTCGTTTTTTAATAAAAACCAATGATTGTTAGATATGAAAATAAACATTATGAATAAAAATGAATTATATATAATAATTACACCTTTTTAGTAATCAAATCATAGAAAAAATTGGAAATTACATTCTATAGAGGATATGATATCATTGATTGTGTGTATGGAAAACTATTTCATTATAAAGTGATGTTATTTTTTCACTAATGCTTTACATGGAAGATAATAACGATAAATTTAATGAAAATATGTTATATAAATGAAATAGTTATTATATTAATGACATATTTACAATTCATAAAGGATAATATGTATTTTTATTTCATACCATTTCATTCACTGAATGATGACAATGTTGTTTTTATACATGGGGACTACCACCTTCAAGAAGTGATGTAACTACCAATTTTCATCACAAAACCAAATGGATGATATGTATACGTATATTTAAATAAATAATATTATATTATTATCATTGTTTAAAAATAAAATATTACTTAACTCTTTTCCATAATGATAATTGAAAATTAGAACTGTCACTCATGCATTCATATAACCTACTATCTCTATGATAGTATCATATATAATTTCTCATAACCCTCATTCATGATTGGAAATAAAATATTAAATAATGTATAAATATGAAATTATTTCATTATTATTGCTTTGTAGGTTATTTGACCATGATCAACGTGAGATCTCTAAAAATATAAATTGAAATATACACAAAATAGAAATTATTATCTATAACCAAATATTAAGATGGAATTGTTATTAAAAATATCATAAAAGGCTATAAGTAAGTCATATATGTTTTGATATACATATAAATAGTTAAATAATAGTTTTATTAAAAAATATATATTTATTATACAAGTTTTTCAAACATGTATAATGGAAGTAGTGACTTATTATAAGGGATTTATAGTCTATTTTATCTTTTGGAGACATATATAAATTCACAACTCATTTAATTTTTGTGGTGTATATACTTCACATATGAACTATTATATCATTAATCTCATCCTTTTCATGATACTAAATTCCGCATTTTATTTTATTTTTTTGGGTCTTAGGTTTCAAAAGATTACTAAAGTGGTAATGAATTTCTATTATTTATTTTATTTCTGGGTGAAAAATCCGAATTCACAACTAATTTATTGTTTTTCTGAGTATAATATAAATTTGAAAAGTAGTTTCATGAATATATTAAATTCAATGATACTAAAAGATTAAGTTTTTTAATTTATTGGGACTTACGAATCAAAATATTTCTAATTTAGTAAGTGATTTTTGTCTTACATTTTACATCTATGAGATATATACATTACTCAATGATCATGTATTATAAGTGGTATATATACTATCAGTGAATTTATTTTATATTGAGTAAAATGAAAATTATGTGGATTTAAATACCCATTTCAGATCTCCCTTCCACAAGGCATGTGATTCAAAATATAAAAAAGTGTAAAGAGATATTTTTCACGATTTTCCATCTTTGAGACATATATTATGTTATGTTATGAACCTATCTTATTTTTGAGTATTATAAATAGCCCCATTGATTTATAATGTCATGAATATTTTTATTCTCATGATATTATATGTTTCAATTAGTATTATTCTTTCTTAGGGATTATAATTCAACTAAACTATTATGGTATGGTTTTCCTATAACAATCTCATCATTTATTGGGGTTTCTCACAATTATCCTTCTAATGATAAAATAATATGACCTCACTCCAAAAAGAATTATTTATTTTATTCTCATAAATCTATTCCCATGCAATACTTTTTTTCATTTAATTTTCCACACTTAATGCAATCCTGATATTATAAAAAATATTTAAGAAAAATTCCCCTTTATTTATCACTTCAATAAAAAAATTGTTTTTCATAATAAACCATGATTTCCAAAAAAAATACTATTTTTATTCAGCACTCTTAAATTATTTATTAAATTCACATTTACCAATTATCTATTTTTTATATTTTTTATACAAATTTTCAATTCATTCTCCAAAAAAAGCTCATTTATATTTTTCTAAAAATGTTAAAGGAATTTTTGTTTTAATGTATGCATCATGAATAGATTTGTCATCCTCTATTATTATTTTTCTCTTTGAAGATATATTTTTAGGTTTTAATGGGTATTTTTAAGAAAATTCATTTTCAAAATTATTTATATTATAAAAAGTGGTTTTATAACAAAAATAAGGTTTTCATCAAAAATTGATTAACATTATTTTTATAAATAATCATTTATAATTATTAATGTTTTATTTTCAATGAAACCAATTTCAGAATTTTATATTTTTAAATACTATTACTATTATAGGAATGTATATTTTCATAAAGAAATATTTTATATATTTTCTAAAATATCTATTTAAAAGTTATCAAAGTTATTTTTAAAGAACAATATTATCGAAAATTATTTCTTTTCAAAATGTTAATTCTAAGAGGACAAGATATTTTAATTTGAAAATGATTTAAATTAATTTTAATGTTTCCTTTATAAATTTTCATTTTTATTATCAAATAAAAGGAATTCCAAAATGTTTTATATATTTAGATTTAAACAATTATTTTCAATGAATGTGTATTTTCCAACAGAAACATCCCATGTTATTTTTCATTCAAAATAACTCTACATATAAGAATAAATAACTTATGGTTAATTATGTGTCATGTAGAGACCCGTATCTTAACGTACATGGACATTACATTACTTTTTCGGAATACTTAGTACATAACAAAAACACACACACAAGGACCGTAATAGTTTAGTGTCTTTGGAAACTCGGAATAAAATCTTCTAATCGTGGTGATAGATCTTCAACATCTCCCATAAAGATCTTATTTTTTTTATACCTAAAACCTTTCTTTATATCCTGGGGAAAAGAAAACATAATAGGGTGAGCTCAAATGCTCAGTAAGGGTAAACAAAAGAAATATCAATCACATCATATTCATAAGAACATAATATTTTGGAAATCTTAACCTACAAAAGAGAGCATAATTTCATAACATGGGATAAATCATGGTAGTGAAATGTAATCACAATAATCATAAGTTAAAACATTAAACTTTGTGGCATACACACATAATCATATAGAATCATTTCTTGTTAGTCAAGACTCATTTCCAAGACTATCTTAGTGGACAAAGTCCCTTTCTGAATCGAGTAACCCACGTTTCAGTCCTGTTTCACTGAACCGGTATAACCTACCATTCCAGCAATGTCTATCTCATGAGATATAAAATCTTTACCCAATGCATTGGAGGGAGATATAGGTCCCACCCATCTCTTAATGATACCATTCTTATGTGTGCCACAAAATCATAAACCATAAATCATTTCATAACCCATGTAATTAAAATGGGAATCTTAAACATCATGACATCATAAAACAATTCATATACGATAAAGGAATTCATAAAAATAATTCCTTCATAACATAATCAAATCAATGTAATAATAGGGATAAAAACAGAACCCTTTATTATCTTAGATGGAAAATAATTTTGATAAAACACTTGAACTTCATTCTTGAGGAAAATATCCTTTCTACTTCAAAAACACTTTTCCTTTCTTAACATGTCGTAAAATTATAAAATAAAAGAAGTTGATTAAAAATAAACATGAAAACTTGTAAAGGAAGCTTCTTGGAAACAATTTTTTAAAAATCCATTCATGCCGTATAAGTTAAAAAAACATTCTTCTCGTACTTTTGTCGGAAAAGTCAAAAAGTACCTCGTACGAAAAGCGACAAAAGATTCCTTTCATATCTTTTACTAAAAACTCACCGAAGGGTAAAATTGGATTTAAACAATTGAAGGTGGATGGAAATAATATTACATATTGAGTAAACATGGAAGTGGATGATAAAATACACCCCAGTAAATATCAAAGTAAAAACAATCTCGGATAAAAATGAAATTGTGATATTTCCCTTACCTTAAGTCCGATTTGCTTCGTAAGTGTCCGTACCTCCTGTATAATGATTTAAATCATGTTATTGACTTATTCCAGAATCATATTCATTGTTATTATATCATATATGGTCCAGTTATGACTTTATATTACCCATTCTTTTGTAAATTTATGTTAAAGTAGCATTTTGGGTGAAATCGTCTCATTTGTCGTAGGTGTTTGGACTTGTTGTTCTTGACATTATTATTACTTATATCATGATTTAAATACTTCCAGAATATAAAACATGATTTATATATATATATTCAGTATATATATATATATATAATAGATAGATAAATGAAATGAAACACACCGTTCATGGAGACGGTAGTCCGTACGTACGCATGAACGCTGTTTTCGTTTCCTTATTGAAGTGAATGGAATTAAGTAGATGACATACATATAAATTTACATAAATCCAGTATCATTATTATGTCATATATTTCATTAGTACTTATTATATATACTTTATAATCATTCATGAATGGTTAATCATTGAGAATGAATCTCATCGCGTCGTGGAGACGGTAGTCCGTACGTACGCACGAGCGATGATATCGTTCCCATGGTCATGGAATTGTGTTGAAGTGTATGTAGATTATTTCAGTATCAATATCACTTTATAATAATCATATATAGTTACTCATTACACCATTATACCCATCCTTGTAAGGTTATGATGGAAAATAGATTACACCACGGTGTGGAGACGGTATTCCGTACGTACGCACGCGCGGTGATTTCATTTTTCCGTAGGATGGATAGAAGGTGAATTAGAGTAGTTTCATATTTATAATAACATATAAGTATGTAATTAATACTGATGTTATTACTTTATCATTAAACAACTAAAGAAGAAGAAGTTGAATAAGAAAGAAATTGAAAAGATCGGTAATGGATATTACCTCTTCTTTGAAACGCCTCTTTGAATCCTCCACTTAGGAAACTAAGATTGGTCTTTGAAGAAGACCAGTACCTCTAGGATTATTCTAGGGATGTGGAGAAGGGATTTTGGCAGAGGTTCGCCTAGATTGAGTGCTCAAATTGGTGTGAGGAGGAGGGGGAGGAGGTGTCCTTTTATAAGGGAGGAGAGGGGCACCTTAGGAATACCTCAAAATATTATTTTATATTAAAGTCAAAATCAGTTTATAATGGTTCAAAAGGGTCTTATTTCGAAGCTAAAGTGGGGATGGGTCGAGATCCTATCATCCAATAGGATTTAGACAAGTTTAGGGTATTATTTTAACCTTATAAATTAGATTTAACTCTAAGTTAAATAATTTAACTTTTACCGTGTCTTTTTGTTTTCTTTCACTATATGGTTAATACACTTACAATAACATGCCAAACGAACCCCAAATTGTTTATTATTAATATATATATCCTTATCTATGTCATTTGGCCTAACCTTAGATTTTTAGGAATAAAATAACAATTAATAATATAATATTTGATTTAAAAACTATTTTGTGTCAATTTTGACACTATTTGATATATGATTTCTGTGAAAGTCATAACAGAATTATATGTTCGATCCAAGTTGATTAAATCAACACTAATATATCATAGTAACCTAGAAAATTAGTGAAATTCATAAAAAGGCTCAAATTACATTCATTTGAGCATTTATAACATCAATTATGTTAATATTTCCTTAAAAGGGTAATTACTGCATCATCGTTGTGTCATAAATAAATTAATTTATTTAAAGTTTAAAAATTATAAATAAAATATCATTATGTAGGAAATCTTTTTAGCTTTCTAATGAATATTTATAGTCGAATTTATCTTATGTATAACCCCATATTAAAAATGTTTTATTTATTAAACTTTGATTTTAACTATTTTAACTATTCATTAAATAAAATAATATTAAATGTCATAATCTAATCCAAGTGGACCTAAATGGTCATATTATATTTATAAGGCTGTTTTTTGGTCGAATTACACTTATCCAATAGAATTAGGACATGTGTTAGGGTAATAGTAATATCATATTTACCCTTAGTTACCATATTTACTATTAACCGTGGTAAAAAAAGTAAAAAGTTACTATTCACCAAAAATTATTTTCATCTCATTGAACCACATTTTAGTCCTTGATATTAACCGTGTCTATCGGATTTTCGAAATTCCATTCACAGAAGCGGTAAAATTAAGATTTATGCAAAATTCAGTTTTTAACCTACCACTTAGTGGCTTCACTATTCATCAAAAATTGAAAGTTTTCAGAAAAATGCCAAAATTTCATCCTAAGCTATATTTCATATTAAAAATTCAAAAATGAAGTCTATTTTACCAAATTCAAAACATATCAGTTGCATTAACTAATTTAAAAATTAATTCTCGTCGTCAAAACAAATAGCGTGTTTTTAAGAGATAATAACTATCAAAACATTGACACTAGTTTATAACTGGTTTAAATGTGAAATTACATCCAATGACCAACATTGTATTAAATTGTAAAAATATATTCTAAATATACTTTAAAACCACTCAAATTAATAATTTATCACTATTAATTATTTTGATTAAAAAAGTTGTTTTTAATTATAATTTAGTAATTTTCACTATTCATCAGAATATGAAAGTTATCCGAAAAGTACCAAAATTTCGCCCTAAGCTAATTTCGATATTACGAATCCAAAAATGAATTCCATTTTGAAAAATAAAATCTACAAAATTTCAAAAATTGGTTATTACTATTCATAACGGCTAGTTTTAATAATATTTTAATAGCATATTGTTGTTTAGTGAAACTCGTTATTGCGTACTATACACGCTATCGAGGAAGGTCGTGATTGCGTGTAATGCAAGGCAAGTCAAGGATGCGTGTTGTGCAAGATCCTTTTGGTGTAGTGTACAACACAAGACATGAATGAAATTAAAAAAAATATTTTTCATAAAATTTTGGGGTGTTACATTCTACCCCCCTTAAAATGAATTTCGCCATCGAAATTCGTCGGGGTTATAAATGGTTTACTATTTGAAAGTTTCTTTAATCGAAACCCACATCATAAAAAGGAATACCAAAACCAATCTTTAAAAACGAAAGTATGAAACGTAACGGTTACCCAAATAAACTAATCACTGGGTTTCCACATAGGTGAAAATATGGATATGGAAGAGAAATCTAACCATCATGTTCTGATGGAGAGTGGTAGAGAACATGGCTATGGAAAAGCCAGCAATCACAAATCCATAAATTTGTGACGATCTAAGGTACCATCTGATTAATCAGATATAAGAGCACTAGGACAACATTTTTGGTTTTCAAGATCGTTTCCCTAAAGTTGAAGAATTTGAATTAGAATAAATACTTACTTTATTTTGGTACAATCTTACTGTTGTTCGTGCCTTGAACAATTTCCACTTCATCTCTTAAATAAATGAAGTTGAATTTGTTATTCGTAAAGTGTTAGCAGATCATGTGATAGAATGACGGGTCATTCCATCTGTCTCAAACAAAAGGTTAGAAAAAGTTATTAAATATACATAAGTCATTCTATAGTGAGATTAATCATATATGGTTCCTAAAATGGACTTATACTTCATATATCATATTGATTAATATAATAAAACTAGTTTCTACTAAATAGGGACTTCCTGTAGGCCAGTGGTAGGTGATAAAGGCCAGTCGCACTTCGGTTGTGGGTTCGATTCCCACAGCCTTGTCCGAAGCGATGGGCTGTCGCCCGTCCTACAGGTTGTCCTTTTTCTAAAACTACATTACTATAACATCCCATCAATAATATCGAAAAAAACTTCTATCCTTAAACAATACTCACTTATGTCCAACATAATCCATTTCAATCTTTAGGCTTATCCATAATACTGCAGTCCACTCACATAACATAGTGAAAACGATTACCAGAGATTTAATACCATCGTTGATCCCCATATATCATAAGATATGTTTTGTTGGTCACATTCCAAACATTCAAAGTCCTTAATCATGTATTCTCTTGAATACCTTAGTGAAACCATGAATGCAGTTTAAAGTTAACACTTTCCACATACCAAAATCCAAAAACTCTATATACTCAAACCATAATATAACCTTCTCCTTATATCAGTCATGAGCTCATGAATACTATCAAACATTTAATTTTATCCTTATCCCTTCATTATGAGCATATCATCTACATTCCAAAAATATCAGAATAACCTTCCATGGATACTGGTAACATTAATAATACACTTTCAAAACTCAAGGAAAGACAATAGTGTAACAATCCTTAGATGTCTCTTTATTCCAACATTACACATGATAAACATGTAATCATTCCACTAAATTCTTAAACCATTAACCGAGCTTCAACTAATATTTCATCTCACATATCATTTGTAGTCTCTTCATCATCATCCACATAAATACTACCCATACGACCATACTGATTCTCTTCATGAGTCTTTCCCTTAGGAAATTGGTTTGCATAATGCACATACATTCCACATTTAAAACACTTAACCATTTTTGATGTCGTAGCAATACCATTATCCTCATCCATGGTGTTGACTGAACCTTTTCCTTTGCACTTATTTTATTTGTGTCCTTCTTTTCCACACCGAAAGCATCTTCTAGTTCCTTTGAAACATTCTCCTGGATGCCTCTTCCCACATGATTTACATAGGGGAAATTGAACTTTCTTTCCTCTATGATCATCATGAAACTCCATCTTTCTCTTATTAGCCGAATCAGGAAACTTACCAAATTTTACTTTATAGATCATATTATGAGATTGCTGATTCGGCATAATAATGATGTTTGGACTTCCAAATCCCATTTCATTATGAAGAATATCATTCCATATACCATCATACCCTCCATTATCGTGAATCATTTTGTTTCCAGCCATTTTCTAAAACCCAAAAAGAATAGTGTTAGAGGCAAAAATCATAATAAAGGGGGAGTAACTTCAATATCTAACATCTTAGGTTTAATCTAATATCGTTACCATAGTTCTAGGACTATATCCTATACGTATACTTATCCTTAAGGACATCCTTAGACATACCTTAGAAATATCTCTAGGGATCTTACTAACGTTTTCGCATCCTAGTTTCCAAAGGTTGACTAAACCTCCCTCTGATACCAACTGTAGAGACCAGTATCTTGACGTACATGGACATTACATTACTTTTGCGGAATACTTAGTACATAACAAAAACACACACACAAGGACCGTAATAGTTTAGTGTCTTTGGAAACTCGGAATAAAATCTTCTAATTGTGGTGAAAGATCTTCAACATCTCCCATAAAGATCTTCTTTTTTTTATACCTAAAACCTTTCTTTATATCCTGGGGAAAAGAAAACATAAAAGGGTGAGCTCAAATTCTCAGTAAGGGTAAACAAAAGAAATATGAATCACATCATATTCATAAGAACATAATATTTTGGAAATCTTAACCTGCAAAAGAGAGCATAATTTCATAACATGGGATAAATCATGGCAGTGAAATGTAATCACAATAATCATAAGTTAAAACATTAAAATTTGTGGCATACACACATAATCATAGAGAATCATTTCTTGTTAGTCAAGACTCATTTCCAAGACTATCTTAGTGGACAAAGTCCCTTTCTGAATCGAGTAACCCTCGTTTCAGTCCTGTTTCACTGAACCGGTATAACCTACCATTCTAGCCATGTCTATCTCATGAGATATAAAATCTTTACCCAATGCATTGGAGGGAGATATAGGTCACACCCATCTCTTAATTATACCATTCTTATGTGTGCCACAAAATCATAAACCATAAATCATTTCATAACCCATGTAATAAAAATGGGAATCTTAAACATTATGACATCATAAAACAATTCATATACGATAAAGGAATTCATAAAAATAATTCCTTCACAACATAATCAAATCAATGTAATAATAGGGATAAAAACAGAACCATTTATTATCTTAGATGGAAAATAATTTTGATAAAACACTTGAACTTCATTCTTGAGGAATATATCCTTTCTACTTCAAAAACACTTTTCCTTTCTTAACATGTCGTAAATTTATAAAATAAAAGAAGTTGATTAAAAATAAACTTGAAAACTTGTAAAATAAGCTTCTTGGAAATAATGTTTTAAAAATCCATTCATGCTGTATAAGTTAAAAGAAACATTCTTCTCGTACTTTTGTCGGAAAAGTCAAAAAGTACCTCGTACGAAAAGCGACAAAAGATTCCTTTCATATCTTTTACTAAAAACTCACCGAAGGGTAAAATTGGATTTAAAAAATTGAATGTGGATGGAAATAATATTACATATTGATTAAACATGGACGTGGATGATAAAATACACCCCAGTAAATATCAAAGTAAAAACAATCTCGGATAAAAATGAGATTGTGATATTTCCCTTACCTTAAGTCCGATTTTCTTCGTAAGTGTCCGTACCTCCTGTATAATGATTTAAATCATGTTATTGACTTATTAAAGAATCATATTCATTGTTATTATATCATATATGGTCCACTTATGACTTTATATTACCTGTTCTTTTGTAAATTCATGTTAAAGTAGCATTTTGGGTAAAATCGTCTCATTTGTCGTAGGTGTTTGGACTTGTTGTTCTTGACATTATTATTACTTATATCATGATTTACTTACTTCCAGAATATAAAACATGATTTATATATATATATTCAGTATATATATATATATATAATAGATAGATAAATTAAATGAAACACACCGTTCATGGAGACGGTAGTCCGTACGTACGCATGAACGCTGTTTTCGTTTCCTTATTGAAGTGAATGGAATTAAGTAGATGACATACATATAAATTTACATAAATACAGTATAATTATTATGTCATATATTTCATTAGTACATATTATATATACTTTATAATCATTCATGAATGGTTAATCATTTAGAATGAATCTCATCGCGTCGTGGAGACGGTAGTCCGTACGTACGCACGAGCGATGATATCGTTCCCATGGTCATGGAATTGTGTTGAAGTGTATGTAGATTATTTCAGTATCAATATCACTTTATAATAATCATATATAGTTACTCA
Source organism: Viscum album (assembly GCA_963277665.1). Classification (NCBI taxonomy): domain Eukaryota; kingdom Viridiplantae; phylum Streptophyta; class Magnoliopsida; order Santalales; family Viscaceae; genus Viscum; species Viscum album. Next base: position 656,214,913 of record OY728159.1, read on the forward strand.
TTACACCATTATACCCATCCTTGTAAGGTTATGATGGAAAATAGATTACACCACGGCGTGGAGACGGTATTCCGTACGTACGCACGTGCGGTGATTTCATTTTTCCATAGGATGGATAGAAGGTGAATTAGGGTTGTTTCATATTTATAATAACATATCAGTATGTAAGTAATACTGATGTTATTACTTTATCATGAAACAACTAAAGAAGAAGAAGTTGAATAAGAAAGAAATTGAAAAGATCGGTAATGGATATTACCTCTTCTTTGAAACGCCTCTTTGAATCCTCCACTTAGGGAACTAAGATTGGTCTTTGAAGAAGACCAGTACCTCTAGGATTATTCTAGGGAAGTGGAGAAGGGATTTTGGCAGAGGTTGTCCGAGCATGAGTGCTCAAATTGGTGTGAGGAGGAGGGGGAGGAGGTGTCCTTTTATAAGGGAGGAGAGGGGCACCTTAAGAATACCTCAAAATATTATTTTATATTAAAGTCGAAATCGGTTTATAATGGTTCCAAAGGGTCTTATTTCGAAGATAAAGTGGGGATGGGTCGAGATCCTATCATCCAATAGGATTTAGACAAGTTTAGGGTATTATTTTAACCTTATCAATTAGATTTAACTCTAAGTTAAATAATTTAACTTTTACCGTGTCTTTTTGTTTTCTTTCACTATATGGTTAATACACTTACTATAACATGCCAAACGAACCCCAAATTTTTTATTATTAATATATATATCCTTATCTATGTCATTTGGTCTAACCATAGATTTTTAAGAATAAAATAACAATTAATAATATAATATTTGATTTAAAAATTATTTTGTGTCAATTTTGACACTATTTGATATATGATTTTTTTTAAAGTCATAACAGAATTATATGTTCAAACCAAGTTGATTAAATCAACACTAATATATCATAATAACCTATAAAATTAGTGGAATTAATAAAAAGTCTCAAATTACATTCATTTGAGCATTTATAACATCATTTATGTTAATATTTCCTTAAAAGGGTAATTACTGAATCATCGTTGTGTCATAAATAAATTAATTTATTTAAAGTCTAAAAATTATAAATAAAATATAATTATGTTGGAAATCGTTTTAGCTTTCTAATGAATATTTATAGTCTAATTTAGCTTATGTATAACCCCATATTAAAAATGTTTTAGTTATTAAACTTTGATTTTTACTATTTTAACTATTCATTTAATAAAATAATATTAAATGTCATAATCTAATCCAAGTGGACCTAAATGGTCATATTATATTTATAAGGTTGTTTTTTGGTCGAATTACACTTATCCAATAGAATTAGGACATGTGTTAGGGTAATAGTAATATCATATTTACCCTTAGTTACCCTATTTACTATTAACCGTGGTAAAAAAAAGTAAAAAGTTACTATTCACCAAAAATTATTTTCATCTCATTGAACCACATTTTAGTCCTTGATATTAACCGTGTTTGTCAGATTTTTGAAATTCCATTCACAGAAGCGGTAAAATTACGTTTTATGCAAAATTCAGTTTTTAACCTACCACTTAGAGGTTTCACTATTCATCAAAAATTGAAAGTTTTCAGAAAAATGCCAAAATTTCATCCAAAGCTATATTTCATATTACAAATTCAAAAATGAAGTCTATTTTACCGAATTCAAAACATATCAGTTGCATTAAATAATTTAAAAATTAATTCTCGTCATCAAAACAAATAGCGTGTTTTTAAGAGATAATAACTATCAAAACATTGACACTAGTTTATAACTGGTTTAAATGTGAAATTACATCCAATGACCAACATTGTATTAAATTGTAAAAATATATTCTAAATATACTTTAAAACCACTCAAATTAATAATTTATCACTATTAATTATTTTGATTAAAAAAGTTGTTTTTAATTATAATTTAGTAATTTTCACTATTCATCAGAATATGAAAGTTATCCGAAAAGTACCAAAATTTCACCCTAAGCTAATTTCGATATTACGAATCCAAAAATGAATTCCATTTTGAAAAATAAAATTTACAAAATTTCAAAAAGTGGTTATTACTATTCATAACGGCTAGTTTTAATAATATTTTAATAGCATATTGTTGTTTAGTGAAACTCGGTATTGCGTACTATACACGCTATCGAGGAAGGTCGTGATTGCGTGTAATGCAAGGCAAGTCAAGGATGTGTGTTGTGCAAGCTCCTTTTGGTGTAGCGTACAACACAAGACATTAATGAAATTAAAAAGAATATTTTTCATAAAATTTCGGGGTGTTACATGTCACATAGGATATTATACAATGATTTCATTCTAATTATTTCCTTGAATTGTTTGTTTTTATGATAATGTGATGATTATGAAAACCATTTCTCTTACATGGGTTATAAAATGATATAACTCTTATGAATCCTGGTCCTTCTCACTGGATATTCTAAGTTAAAATGACTAAATGATTAGGAAACACACCTCTATTACTCATTTTAGGATATATTGAAATGTTTATAAGACTCATTTTTTATAATGGGGATTTATATGATGATTGTTTTATGATCTTTTCACACACAAATTTTTTACTTTCATTATGGGACGTGTTAGACCTATATATATATATCCAATTAATGGGGTAAACATTTATATTTCATAAGATATACTGGAATATAATGAAAAGTGGACCAAGTTTAGTAGGGTAATTTGTATACTATAATGGTATTGGGAGTAAAAATTAGTTATATTGATGGTTTGGGGAGTGAACACATTCAACCTTGATACCCTTGGTAGTGAACCATGAATAATTTAAAAAGAATTTTTTATTATTTTTTGTATGAAATTGTTTTATGTATTATTATAATAATATTATCCCATGAATCATTTCACTATTTCCATTATTATTCATGTTTTATTAAATACCAATCATTTTTCTATGATTCAATATTTTTTTCTTAAATATGAATGGTATGGTTTTAATATGTTACACACATTTTCTCATAACATTATGTCAATGTTATGATTCTGTGTCTCCCTTGTTTACACTAACTGGGCATTATAGATCACTAATTATAAGGATTCTATTCCCCAGGTTATGTATAATGGTTTCTTGTAGGTCTGGTTTTTGATGAATACTATAGGGTATGATCATAATAGGAGATTTTTAAGATCCTTCACCAAATTAAGATATTGTGTATCTAGTCTGAAAATAAAAAAAATTAGGGTTCTCAATCACGTGTCTTTGTAATATAAAGGATATTCATCTAAAAATATATAATATACATGAATGGTAATCCTAGTTTTCTATTGTTTGGTATCATAATAATAGTTTAGTTATCCTTTGGAAATGAGGATGAAAAAAATTAGGTGATATTGCTGTGAATATTTCTAAAGATATATCAAGGAATGTATCTAATTATAATTAAAATGATAAGTGAATGTATAGGAAAATCTCCATGATTTTTTTAAAGGATATAATATGTGGTGTATATGAAATTAAATCCATGTATGGGTACAAAAGTGTATGAGACTCTTGCAATAAGGAACCAAAGGTTAATTTATTAAAAATTTATCCATTGACAAGGAATTGATCATCACCTAGTTCATGAAAATGGGCCTTACTACACACCCAGTTTGACACACATGGTGGTTATGACTTAGAAACTCACAAACTCTTTATAAATAATTATAATGAACGAAATACATTAAGAATATGAATATCCAATTATAATCATATGGTGTCTTATATTAATAAGAATATTTCGGGATTTCGATATCCTATCTGTAAATTTTTACATTATTATGTAGTAAAACTCTATGATTATTATTTCTCACATTATGATTTTAGTTATTATTAAAGTACAAAAACCTGATGAAAATGGGTAAATGATGAATGTGATAGAATATTTTATTATTGGAAGACATAATGTATGATGACTAGAGTGAATAATATTATGATAATGCCTAATTAGTTGTCGTAGAATATGATTAATCACATGCTCCTTAACCAATTCTCAAAATCACCATTAAAGAGAAGGATATAGTTAACTAAGAGTCAAGGTAGTGGGTATCATGTATGAAAGAGGATTTTGTTTCTTATACTATGATAATGTCTCAATAAGAACTTAATGGAATGTATTATAGGGAAGATAAGATGTTTTGATTGTGGAAGAGGACATAAAAAATGTAACTAAAAAGGAAAAATGAATAGATTAGTTAATGTTATGTATAATAAAATGGTTTCTCAAATGTATCATTGAATATTAAATATTTTTAAGGGGAGAGTTATTGGTATTATAGAAATCAATTTCCATAGAGTAATTATCATGAATATAATTATAATTTTTTATGAGTAATGTTATTTCTATTGACAATGAAGAGAAAAAATTAACATATGAATGAAAGGAGGTTTTAACAAATAAGACAATGAATCCTAGTTATTGGACAGATTATGAGGTTGAACAATTGATGTTTTTATGTATTCAATTTTTATTATTATGATATATGAATAATAATATATACATGGATTTTTTGTAAATGTTATTAGTTAAGGATTTTGAAGAATATATTAAATGGTACTGATAGACTTGAAAAGATAATAAATAGAAAGCTGATATTTTGATTAAGGGAAGTTAAACATTAACATATTCTATATATCGAGGTAATGATGGTGGGAAATTTTTTTGGATATAAGTAAGTAAATTGGATATTATGGATTTCCTTATAACTGATTAATGATTTTTTTTCGACATAGTGGTTTATGCTATCATTGATGGAGTATACATAATTTTTCGATTTAAGGTTTATATCAAATAACCAATAATTTACATAATTAATTAGGAAGCATGTATTTTTTGAATAATGGTTTATGAAATCTTTGGTTATTACCATGATTCAAGAAAGTATATTATAATGTTATTAACATACTTTTTATGTGGAAATCAAGAGATACTTTATGATATATAGGGGATTACTGAAATATTGATCTTGAGAAAATTACTAACCTTATTTATATATTTTTAATTTTAGAAGGGCTATAAATTTAACCATCAATGGGATGTTTTATGTTTAACAATAGATGAGGTTTTAGAGACTGACTTGTTGCTGCACTATATTAATAATTTATAATACTGGACAAACAACCTTGGCCTTTTTTAACTAGACATAGAAGGAATTTCTTCTATTATGGATCTTGTGATCTATTTGGGATTTAGGAATAAAAATTAAACATCATTTCTATGTGTATGGAATCAAGTGGAAATTTTTTGAGTAATAACTACAGAATTATATTTTTCTTAATATAAAAAGGAAATACAAGACCTATGTATACTGATCCCTTTGTAATTATCGATTTGATCATGATTGTATCCTTTCAATTAGTGAATCCATTGAACCTCTCTCCAGTTTATGATGTGTTCTCTTAATCTATCATCATATAGTACATACTAGGCCTATAAGATGAACATGAAATAGTGGTTATACCACTGGAGCATGGTATTCCTTACAATGAAAGTTGGTAGAGATTTAAAATAAAAAAGAGAAGGGCCTAAAAAATAGGACAAACTACCTGGTCATTATTTTGTGGTGAAACCACCAACTTAAAGAAGATACATGTGATTCTGAGGATATATTGATGCATATGTATCCTTAGTTATTTATTTTAAATTTATTAATTTAAAGGGTGAAATTAATTTTAGTGTGGGTAGAATGTAACACCTAGAAATTGTGTGATATATATATATATATTAAAATAAATTTATTATTTTTGATTATTTTTGTTACAAACAACATTGAGTTTAGCAAGAATCACATATAACATAGAGTTTAAATGAAATATATCAGATAAATAAAAAAATATTAAATGATATTTAACATATATCCATTGGAATGATATGAATGATTATGATTAACAAAATTATGAAAATATATGATTTACAATTTTATATAAAATTAATTATTTACTGATCAATTAATTATTAATGGAAATGAAATATTTTTTCGAAAAATTATTTTTATGGAAACAAATGCTTATAAAATAAATAAATTAGAAAATCTACTTTTGATAATTTATTTTACCAAAAACTATATATTATAGATTCGATCAACTATTTTACATTAATCTTAGATGTTTTACAAATAATAGATAAATATTAATCAAGTTTTATTCTTAAAAACTACATTTTCTTCAAAGAAGAGTTGTTTCCTTTTATGTGATCGTATTTTAAAAATATTTATCTACACTAAAAAATTATTTTTAAAAATGATTTATTTTTTTAATAATAATTTTAAAATATTATTAGATTTTATTTTTTATAATTTTATAAAAATATTTATTTATGTTGAATAGTGAAGAATGTGAAATTTAATTAAAATACATATTAAATTCAATAATTTATAATAAAAAATGAGATTTTGGAATTGGTTTTTAAGTAAAATATGATTTATTCTATGTATATTAACCCAATTTATTTCATTGAAATATTTTTATATTTAATATTAATATAATATCTTTATAATCATTTGATCATTTTCTCTTTGAAAATAGTCTTTATCCGTATATTTGTCAGATTAATTTTAAATTAAATTTTTCACTTTTTAAGAATGTAAATTAGAAAAATGTATTAGATATTTTGAAAAATTTTATATTATATAATAAGGAAAACGTAATTTTTTACCATATGGATTAGTAACAATATAAAATATATATTTACCGCGGTTATGGTAAAAATAGTTTTTCTGAGGGATAGTCAGAAATAATATGGGTTAAAAATTGCACAAAACCATGTAAAATAATTTTAATAGATATTTTTCAATTCTACCAGCTCAAAGGCTCTATAATGATTCAGTTTTTACCCATTTGAAAAGTGAAAATCATGGGTAAACAATTTTCTTTTCATTGAAATACTTGTGAACCACTCACCTCACTTATAAAAGGCCACCTAGTCTTATATCTTCTTCACGCCTTCAAACACATTCGATTAATCCAATTCTTACCCAAATATACTGTTAAATTTCATTATATCATCTTAAAATACTTTTTTGGGGGATAATATCAATTATAGGATAGATTTTGGTGTAATAATAAGGATCTTTCTTGATGAAGAGGTAATGTTTTTCAATGAGAATTTTTATTTTCACTATTCCTTCACAACATTAAAGTATTATTAAAGTAATATGATATTATAAAATAATTATATTATATAATATAATATTTCTTTATGTTAATATCTTGTTCTATAACTATATCTACATTAATAAACTAGGTTTTAAAATCATTATTTATGTTTATAAAAGATTATAGCTTCACGAACTAATGTTATCCTTTTTGTCATTACCACCACTCAATTTTGTGTATGATGATTGGTATAAATTTTATATATATATATATATATAATTAATAATATAATTAAATATATTTAGTCATTATATCATATATAATTTTTTTATTTGAGGTTTTTTTGGGATATGATATTGTCAATTGTTTGTACGAATGACTAATGACTCACAAAGTGTTGTCATTTGTTTTTTAGAAATACATTATCTGGAGGAGAATTAATATAATGATAATAAATATATGTGATATGAATTAAATAATTATGATATTAATGAAATTTTTATCATTTTTAAAATATAATAGATCTCTTTTCCTATATTTTCATTCACCGAATGATGATAACGTCATTCGAGTACATATGAACTACATCACTATCGATACGATGTGATTCTTACTTTTCATAACCATACAAAATTGATGACACATATAAGTATATTTAAAGAAATAATATGAAATTATTATCTTTATTTAATTATAAAATTTTACTTATATCCTTCCCACAATGATATTGATAAATTAAAACATTACACATATGTACGTATGACCTATGGTTTTTTAGATTGAAATGTACTTCATTTCTCATAATCTTCATTAATTATTTTTCAAAAAAGTAAAATATATTTATAAAAAGGTCAACCATGTATTTATTATTAGTCGATATCTTATGGGAAATTCCAAATGTGAGCTTATAAAATATACTAAATAAAAATATACATGAAAAAAAAAAATCAGTTATATCTCGAAACATGACTTGAACATGGAATTGAAAAAACATGTATCATTAAATTCCATAAGTAAATCATAGAAGGAAGGATATATATAATTTCAGTTATATATCATAATTATAATAAACATATATATCTTTTAAAATAGTGTCAAATTTGTGTAATGTATGTTGATAAATAAGGAAATAGATTTATAGTCTCTATTAATTCATGGAGACATATACAAATTCATCACCGATTTGTTTTCTATAGTGTTTATAATACCCATTTGAAATATTATTCTAGTAATCATATATATTTAATGATATTAAATTTTACATTTTAGGTTATTAATTATTTATGGTTAAAAGTAAAAATATTATTAAAGTGGTAAAGGATTTAAAGTCTCTTGTTTATTTCTGGAAGACTTCAACAAATTCAACAATTGTTTCTTTTTTGGTCTTGTATATACTATTCATTTGACATGTTATATCATGGATCCCATATTTTTAATGAATTTAAAAGTTTCAATAGATATTATTCTTTTTAATTTATTATGATTTCAAATATTACTAATGTGGTAATATATTTTTCACATTATATTCTTCTTTTTTGAGATACATTTTATATTCAGAAATCATTTCATATATGTGGTGTATAAAATATCAATGAATGAAATTTATATTTATAGTAATTAAAATAATGGGGATTTATATATCCATTTTTTATAACTCTTCAATATAGTGTACACTTAAAAATATACTCACGATTTAAGGGATCATTGCCACAATTTACCTTCGATTACTTATTTTGTGTCATTCACAAGTCATATTTATGAGGTATATATATGACCATTAACATGTAATATCATGAATATATTTTTTTCTCATGATATAAAAACGTTTTTTATTCTGTCATGTGGATTATGATTCCATGTGACCAAAGTGGAAAGGTTTTAATTTTATAATTTCATTGTTTATCAATATTCCTCATTATTCATCTTTTAATAATGAAATATTATGATATACCACTCAATGAACTCATCTATTTTATTATAATATATTTAATTATAAAGAATAAATTGTTTTGATTCGTTTTGACAATTTGTATACTCTATATTTCAAAATAAATTTTTAATAACACATATTTGTCTCTCTATCCAGCCATAAACTAGTTTGGCATCTAATAACATGTTTCAAAAAATTAAACTAATTTTTTTAAACACTCATAAAATTAATTATAAATGAAATTTTTACCCATTTTTACTTTTTAATATTGTTTGAAAAGAATATTCATGTCTTTTTTTAAAAAGACCCATATTTATTTTACTTAAAATGTGAAAGGAATCATTATTTTATCCATTATGGAAGGAATGAATTCTTCCACCTTATAGGTAATTATTTGTTTTAAACATTTAATTATATTTTTTCAAGGTTATTTTCAATGAAAATGATTTTCAAAATTATTTATGTTTTAAATAGTGTTATTCAATGGAGAGATAAAATTTTACTTATGAAATGTTTTAAATTATTTTAAAAAGATTACCCTTTATGTTTTCATTATTATTTTTAATGAAAAGTTTTTTTAAAAAGTTTTTTGTTTCAAAAAGTGTTTTTTCAACGAATAAAGGATATTTTCTTCATGAAATGGTTTCAATAATATTAAATGTATCCGATAAATTTTTTCATGGTTATTTTAAGGGAAAATTACATTCAATGTATATTATAATTTATAGTTTTAATAATTGATTATTAATGAAAGGATATTTCTCTCATGATTCATTCCATGTAGTATTTCATTTATAAGAATTATATATTGTTCATTACATCATTTTATGTCACATATTATTTAATAGGGATATTTTCAAAAGATACAAGCCTTATAAAATCTTTTAATGGTTTATGTTTATAATGAAATGATATTTATGAAACTTGTTTTTTTCTATGGGTTATAAAATTACTGAGCAATCACGAAACCTGGTTCTTTTCACGAGTTGTGATATGAAAAAATCATGATATGATTATGAAACCCATCTCTTCTCTATAGGATATGACAAAATTTTTATAAATCCAATTTTATTTCATTTTTATGATATAATGATTTTTTTAAAATCACGTTGCAAAAATATGTAATGTTTTCAATATTTTATTGGTGGGACCTATATCTTCCACCAAATAATTGGATAAATATTTATATCTCACAAGATAGATTACATCGGAACAGGGAGTGAACATGGTTCATAAAGTGACATTTTCTTTTATGGAAGTATTGTGACTGAACAATGGTTACTATGATGGTTTTGGGAGTGAACTAATTCAACTATGATATCCTAGGTAGTGATACTTTAGTGCTACGTAAATTATTTTTTATTCTTTTTTGTATGCCACAATTTTATGTATTATGACAAAATTATTCTCTCATGGTTCATTTTAATTGATTCCATTATGATTTAGGTGTGATGAACTTCTAATATTTATGTAATGACTTAATATTATAATCTTTAATATTCATGGAATGGTTTTCTAATAATATTCTAATGTTCCCATATGCTTATGTTCATGTTATTCTTACATATCTCCCTTTTTTGATTATTTTCCATATATAGTCTCCCTTTATTAGGTTTCCTTTCCCAATGTAATGAAAAGGGGTTTTATGTGTGGATTTTTTGTGAATAATACTGAAAGGGATTCATTTTTATAGGGATTTTGAAGATCATACACAAAATTAGGAGTTTGTATACCAAGTCACCAATGACGTTAAACAATTATATTTCTCAAGAATGTGATTTTGTAATATATTGAATATTTAAATAAACAATTTTAATATAGTGGTATTAAATGCTTGGGTTTCTTTATTTATATAACATTTCACTTAAATATTGTTAAACATGTTAAAATTTGTATTTATGAAAATGAAATAATAATTTTATTATTGGGAATATGAATATATATATAATTCATATTAATTTTTTATAACAAGAAAAAATTTAAAATATTGAATTATAATGATACAATATTATTATTAAAAATAATCTATTGAAATAAATAATAATACAAATTTATGAAATAGTAAGTAATTTTTATGGGTTTGAAAATTGATCATGTTATAAAAATTATTATTTTTCATTAAACAAATATTTTTATTTAAAAATTAAATTTCACCTAATTTAAAATCCATTTTTGAAATATAGATATTATTTTTGGAATCAAAAAATCAATATTTTGTATAAATGTTCTTTTGACCTTTTTCATTCATAAAAAATAAATATGTGAATAGTAAAATACCATAGGAGTACCATACCTTATAATAGTAAATATAAATCAACTTTTATAATATATAGAAATTATCTTAATATTTTATCGTCTAGTTTACAATATAATTAATATCCACTTAATATTAAATAAAATATTTTATCATTTTATTGGAAAATAGTATTTCGTTATAATATATTATTGTATAAAACCCATTACCTCTATTTATAAATATACCCTTCAAAACCCACTTCTCCAAAAACAATAATATTCTGAAAATTACTAATGTATACAAAAATAAACCCCCCTAACATAAACATGATTTATTGGTTCTGAACTCATCGAAAGACCATCCATAGATCAATTTGGATGATTAGAAAAAGAATCATCCCAAAGAGTATGGTTAAACCTTCTAAACTTGTGTTTTCCATCCACTAATATATATCTTATGTTCTAACATGATAATATAAAAAAAAGCTCCAATTTCATATACAAAATTATATTCTGCTATAGAAATATGAACATTACAGCTTTATAATGAATAAAAAAATTTCTAACAAACATTCATTCATTACCACTATATCTTTCTATAAGATAAAAAATTACAATAAATATTATCACCTACATAAACGGTTATCATACATATTCATATGGATTATTATTAATATATTAATGATATTATAGTATTTTCTATATTATATAATTGTTCAATAGTCACAAAATTATAAAAATCAAATAATGTTTATCATGTATGTTAATGCCTCTTAAATGAACAATATATTATATGAAAACACATATATTAATTAAATCGTGACTACATTTGAAATTAGTTTGATATTTTGTTCAATTAAAACATATAGAAATCCTGATATACCATACTATCTTATTTCTTTTTGTTTTTTAATTACTTTTAAAAAACTACATTACCATTATAAACAAATCAATGTATATTTGGAATAGTGAAATGAGTTCCTGCTAGAATTAGAGGTATTTGCGAAGGGTTTTTTGCAAGGGGGTCTCGTCTCAAATAGTCTTTAGCGACGGGCCCCCGTAGTAAATAGGTCGTTGCAAAAAATGGCGTGGCAATTAAAATTTTTTGCAACGGGCCCATCACAAAAAAATTGTAATTGTGATGGGAAAGTTTCTCATCACAAATAAGCCTATGATTATATGCATTATATATAAATAAACAATTTGGGATGGGACTATTGTCCCATCGTAAACACTAATAATAAAAAATTATATTTAATTTTTTTACGACGGGTGCCCATTGCAAAAGGTCCCGTCGCAAATGCTAAACATAATAAAATTATATTTAATAAAATTATGATTAAATGAAAAAATTATATTATTATTATTAAAATAATAAAAAAACAAAAAATATTATTACTAGTAAAAAATACAAATATTAAAAACTATTATACTAAAAATATATATTTAATAAAATCATGATTAATAAAAAATTAATATTGATATTATTAAAATAATAAAAAAATTAAAATTCTCAGTACTAACAAAAAAATGTAAAAACATCATAAATTATTATTATTAGTAGTAATATAAACAAATATTAAATAATATAATACTAATAATAAATAATAAAATATTAAAAATACGAAAAAAAAATTCATTGTAGTATTTACACAAATATAAATGAATGAAACTTTAAATAGTTCATATTACAACAAATCATGAGTTCTAATGTTTTTAATATAAAAAACAAATCACTAGGGTGGTCATCTTCTGGAGGAGGTGGAGGAGCTGTTGGAGATGGTGGAGAAAACTCCATCCCTAAACTACGAGTCAGACGACGCATGTACTTCATCTGCTCATGATGTTGCTGGTGGTGCTGCTGCCATCAATGCATCTCCTCTTCATGTTGTTGATTCAACCAAAACATCTCTTCATGGTGCTTCTAAAAACTATATATAAGCTCAGCTTGAGTTTGTATATGCTCCTGATACTGTGAGGCAGAAGATGATGCTCTCCACGAGCTCCTATAGAGCGGGATGCTTACATCAAAACAGTACCATAATCAGTACCATGAGTAAAATGGGAGCTAATACCAACTAATCGGCTCTTCTCAAAGCCATACTGAGTAATCTGCATCCATGCTGACTCATCCAAATGGTGGGCATTGGTCTTCTCAGTCATCTCATCCTAACTCTCAGCCTGTGTTTGAGAGGTTGCAACCTCATATGACTCCTTCAATTCGAATTTGAAATTAATATTGTGAAAGTATTATATGCAGTTAATTATCAAACTAAGAAAATAATACTAACCACAATCTGACGCTGGAGATCACCTTTAATCTCTCCAGTGGCTGGATCATTGTACATCCTCCGACAAAAATTGAACTCTATAATATCGGGATGCTCGAATGCCTACAGAAATATAAAATAAACTCTTTATATTTAATGTTATATAAAATATATAAAAAATATACTTACCATATTCTCTCTATGTGTACTGAATGTAAGACTACCAGCTCGATGCATCATCTGTTGTCTCCCCCAGTTCCGTCGTCCAACTGAAGATCTCCTCGGAAATCCACCACCCAACCAGTTTAAACATAATCCATCCAAAACATGAGATGAAATGTACTCTGGTCGGTGGTCTCTACACGACTCATCAAATTCTACAACCCCTGCTTTCTTAAGGGGTTTTCTTCTTAAATTGTGTAAAAACTGACGGAAATGCTCATTCATAGACATCTTCCATGCTTCATGGATATCATCACGCATCCTATCATCGATGGGATACCATAAACCTACAAATAATTTAAAATATCAAGTTATTAATAAAATAAATTTCAAAATTATTATTGTTTATTTACGTACTAGCCAATGATTGAACATGTTGCGCCGCACATTAATGGGAATTTATTCACATTTGATCCATGGATAGAAAAATAATTGCAAAATATTTCACTCCACACTTCAAAATCTACATGCGAAAAACTGTGAAAAAAGAAATAAATAATAAAAAAATTAGTATATAAATAAATAAATTTATGCAAGCTAACTAAAATATACTGATTACCATACCTCCGTGTGCGTTGATCAAAGCCAATATATTGACGTTGCTTGGGGATAGAGTCAGGAATCATCAGTCATGAAAGACCTCACCCCCTCCATGTACACCCTAAACCGTCAGTAGGCTAAGGGTCAGATGGTCTACAATCCCCCTTATCCCATGGTAGCTCATCCACCAGCAACTCGCAAAATAGATCATGATCAATATGAAACAACAAATTTTTTTTAGAAGAGAGTTAAAAATAACTATTATATATAGATATATATTAATTATGATTATAATCATCATTTAGCGTTGTCAATGTCCATCTCCATCCTCATCTCCATAGCTGTCAATGTTAATGACTTCATCTTCCTCCTCAGCATCATCAATATCAATATGAGTTTCAGTTTCATCATCTCTTGTCATTTAAAATTCATTTGTAACATCATTAACATATTCATCATCATCAATACTTAATTGTGGAGTGTCATCATCGATATTCACATCTATTTGGGAAAAAGATGGATTTTGAGCAGTCTCTTGAAAAATTTCAATTCCATACACTTTAGCGGAACCATATTCAGTTTGAGTAAACTAATTTTCCTGTGATTTTATTTTTATTATTCTCCACATATCACTCAAGTCTCTTGAGGTAGCACAACACTTTGCGTAATAAATTTTATGTTCATGTTGAACCAATAAAAATGGGTCATTTACTGGAAGAGGAATTTTAAATTTTATATCGAAGATTCCATGAGTCGGAAAAACACACAAGCATCTTTCAGTATCCAACCACTGACAATTAAACATTTTTATGAAATTAATTCTAGGATAACACAGCTCAATAATTAATCCAGAATTCCATAAAAGTCAACTTCAATTTCTCTATCATGTGATACTCTCAAACAAACTCCACTATTCATAGGTTTTTTTTGATTCCCCATAAGCACGCATATGAAATCAAAAACCATTCACCACATATGCATTATATGATTTAATCATTTTTTATGGTGGGATATTCAATATATAGAGTCTCTTATCAATTTTATCAGCATGTTTAGGGACCTGAAAATTTGTATAACAATTATCAATTTGATTAATAATAAACGGAATTGATTTTAAATGATCAATAATTTATGTTACTAGTTTTTAAAACCATTGAGAAACTTTTTTTTTCTGCGTTCATTAAGAGAAGCTACTGTAATTTGTGGAATTTGTTTCTTGATATGATTATCATATAACCTACAAATAAAATAATTTTACATACTGTAACAAAAATTATAGAATAAGTGATAGAAGCACTCATAGTACAAATGATGTCATTTCATCACTATTGAGCAGAACATATGTATGAGATCTGTGAGGTTCATCATCTGAAAACCATCCTCCATGAACTCCATCGAAAATGGGATTTGAATAATTAAAAACTGAAAATTTATTTTCAATTTAGACATTAACATTCCCTTTTTTGTGCCCTGAAATTGATTTTTGAGGGATATTGAGATTCAAAATAATGAGAGCAGAAAAAAGAAATTTCCTCTTTCCAATAAGCTTCAGATTTTGAGCCTTCAACTGATAAATTGTTATGCATTTTTTCTTCAATTTCTGCATGCATATCTCGAATGGGTATATCCAGCGAAACTATATTGGACCTCCACATTTAGATTCATGTGAAAAATGTAATATCATATGTTCCATTGAGTCAAAGAAATCCAACAGAACAATTTTTTCTAGTATACATATAATTACAACAACATCTTATTCCAGTTTTCATTGTGCATTGTAGTCTATTTTCAATGCTCAAATGTATTTATAAAAATATTATATGTCTATTATTGAATCCAAAATCATAGAATTCAACAATCCTCTAAATCCAATCAGCATAATTCTTTCCATTATAAAATGAAAATCATGACTTTTTAATCTGTTAATATAACCATTCTTAACACATTTGTCAATATTTGAAGCATAGCCATCTGGAAGTCTCAAATTTGAAATCCACTGAAAAAATAATTAGTGACCCTCTTTGGATAGTGTATAAGCTGCTTTTGGATTCAATAACCTCTATGATCTAACATTTTAAAATAGTTCAAGTTCTGGTCGCATGCAAATTTGGGCAAGATCTAATCATGCCTTTACAGTATCTTTGGTCTTACATAGTGTATCCAAAACTGTATGAAATAAATTATCAAAATAGTTCTTCTCAATATTCATGACATCCCACATGTGGAGGACCAACAAATCAGACAAATATGGAAGATCCCAAAAAATGCTTCGTTTTATCCAATTATGTTTTTTCCTAAAGCCATGAATTTTCTGTTAGTTTATTGTTGTCCCAAATGTGATGGGAGGTAATGAAAATACAACTGATTTTAACTCTGTACCTATGATCATTTTTGGAGGTTCATCCCTTTTAATTGTACATTTTCTGAAATGAGATTTTTTTCCTCCTAAAAGGATGATCAGTTAGAAGAAATCAACGATGACAGTAAAAATAGCAAGGTTTTTTCCCATTAACGAGCATAAAGGCTTTGTTGTCATTCATACAGAAAAGGATAGGATTTTGAACAATGTGTACTCTAGGAAGATAACATTCCATATACTGAAAATTCATTAATCATCCACATCAAAGCATCTTTTAATAAGAAATTTTGTTTCCTAGCAACATCATATGTACTAACAGCATCACATCATAATGCATTTAACTCATCAATCAATGGATTAAAATAAACATCCATATTCTCTTTTGGATGTCCTAGGATTAATAAGGTCCAAAATATATAGGTCTCCTTAAACAAAATCCTTGATGGAAAATTATACAGAGTTATAAAGATAGTCCAACATGAATACAGACTACCATAAGAACCAACCGGACAGAAACTATCAGTATAAAGACCCAATCACATGTTTCCTTATTTTAAAGAAAATGACTAATGCAGACGGTCTAAATGTTGCCATGAATCACGATCAGATAGATTATTACAGCTTTTCTTAGTTTAAATATTATTTTTATGCCATGACATCATGTTCACTACGTTCTGATACATAAATAAACGCTACAACCTTGGTGTAAGGGGGAAATATCTCAACGGTTTTACTGGAATCTATCCAGACTTCCATGGTTGAGATTATTTATACCATGATTTTCCACATAAGGGAAAACTATCCAACTAATTATTTTCAACAGAATATAAGATGAAATTATTTAGACATGAATGAATCTTCCGATAACTATGGTCCAGATTATGAATCATCATATTTATCTCATACTAATTTGCAAGAAACACATTTCTTTCATGTAACAAAGTTTTAACCAAAGAAAATATCTGATCAAAACTGTTGTTTGACACTGCATTATCTGATTTAATAGCCATAAATTTGTCAACCACTTCTAATTTTCTTATCTTGCAAATACGATATAATGAATCATCAACAGACCTCAACAAATCAAAAAAATCAGATGGTGCCAACTCATGAGTTAAATCAGTATCATCTTGAGTTTCAATTTGTTGAACTGATAGACCTGCCACATCAGGAAAAATATTTTAAAACCGTTATGGATCTAGAATAAAGTTATCAATATCTTTTCAGGAACATCACTCACCATGTTGATACCAAAAAACAAAATCTGGTTGAAAACTGAACTATAAGAGATGTCCCCCAAACTTACCAAATGTGTCAAATGTTCTCAGAGCACATTGTATACAATGACACTTTATTTTTCCTTCTGAAACATATTCTATTTTTGTTGATAAAAATGATAAGAAATCATCAATACCCTCAGTATATACCAGATTTAAACCAGAACCATTTGGATTTCTATGCTAATTTATCTAAGCACGATCATATATTAATGATCGTTGTCGACTTACTTCTTCCATATTTCTCTACAAAATTTATAATCATTATTGTTTTTTAATAATTTGAAATTATAAAAACACAATGTGAAAAAAAGATAAATAATTAAAACTACTTTTTAATAACTTCCATTACATACGAGAGACATAATTTCCAGTGGTTTGAAGGCTTTTCTTTTGTCCGACGGTTCATTACATACAACTTTCTCACACAGAAATCATAATGAAGAATCTCCTCATAGGTATGCATATATATTCTCATATACACGAGAATGAATATGAATACCTACAAACAGATTCTTTATTGTGATTTATGTGTGAGAATGTTGCAAGTAAATGAGCCGTCAGACAAAAGAGCCCCCTTTTCGTTGATTAATCATCTTCTTGAAATTGTCATCGCCTAAACACATTAAAAAATGTGGTCCTACAAATTCATATTTAAACTCGTGCATACAATATTGGATATGCATACGTAGAAGAATAATTTTCATAATGTTTTGAGTCTGCGAAAGATTAAAGGATAAGAGTCACCGAGCAAAAGGAGTGTCATCAATCCACTGGGAATTTTTACAAGTTATTACAAGATATTTCAATTTATTACAATTATTTTTCTTCCCAGTTGTTCCTATTTATTACTATAGTAGTTACTATTTATTACTATTCATTAATATTTATTACTTTGTTTTACTATTTATAAATATTTAGTAAAATTTATTCCTATTTATTTCTATTTATTACTATTTATTTCTATTTATTACTATTTATTACCATTTATTACTATTTATTACTATTTATTACTACTTATTTCTAATTATTACTAATTATTACTAATTATTACTAATTATTACTATTTATTACTATTTATTACTATTTATTACTATTTATTACTATTTATTACTATTTACTACTATTTACTACTATTTATTACTAATTATTACTAATTATTACTAATTATTCATAATCATTCCTAATTATTCCTAATTGTTCGTAATTATTCATAATTATTACTAATTATTCCTAATTATAACTAAATATTCCTAATAATTACTAATTATTCCTAATTATTTCTAATTATTTATAATTATTACTAATTATTACTAATTATTCCAAATTATTACTAATTATTCCAAATTATTACTAATTATTACTAATTATTACTAATTGTTCCTAATTATTCGTAATTATTACTAAATATTCCAAATTATTCCAATTTAATCCTAAATATTACTAATTATTACTAATTATTAATAATTATTAATAATTATACCTAATTATTACTAATTATTATTATTATTACCAATTATTACTAATTATTTGTAATTATTCCTAATTATTACTAATTATTACTAATTTTTCCTAATTTTTCCTAATTTTTCTTAATTATTCATAATTATTCATAATTATTCATAATTATTCCTTATTATTCCAAATTAATACTATTTATTATTATTTATTACATTTTATAACTTTTTATAACTTTTTATTACTATTTATTAATATTTATTCATATTAATTCCTATTAATTCATATTTATTATAATTTATTAGTATTTATTCATATTTATTACTATTTATTACTAATTATTACTAATTATTATTAATTATTACTAATTATTCCAAATTATTACTAATTATTACTAATTATTTCAAATTAAAAATAATTATTACTAATTATGCCTAATTATTCGTAATTATTACTAATTATTCCTAATTATTACTAATTATTACTAATTATTACTAATTATTCCCAACTATTACTAATTATTCCATATTATTACGAATTATTACTAATTATTATTAATTATTACTAATTGTTCTTAATTATTCCTAATTATTACAAAAATAATACTAATTATTTATAATTATTCCTAATTATCACTAATTATCACTAATTAGTTCTAATTTTTCCTAATTTTTCCTAATTTTTCCAAATAATTCCTAATTATTCTTAATTACTCCTATTTATTCCTATTTATTACTAAGTATTCCTAATTATTCCCAATTATTCCTATTTATTACTAATTTTTTCTAATTTTTTCTAATTATTCCTATTTATTCTTATTTATTCCTATTTACCTATTTATTCCTATTTATTCTTATTTATTACTATTTATTACTATTTATTAATATTTATTAATATTTATTACTAATTATTTCTAAATATTACTATTTATTACTAATTATTACTATTAATATTTATCACTATTTATACCTAATTAATCTTAATTGTTACAAATTAATTATATTTATTCATAATTATTACTCATTATTCATATTTATTCCTAATTATTACTAATTATTACTAATTATTACTAATTATTACTATTTATTACTATTTATTACTAATTATTCCTATTTATTACTAATTATTCTTATTTATTACTAATTATTCATATTTATTACTAATTATCCATATTTACAACTAATTATACTTATTTATTACTAATTATTCCTATTTATTACTAATTATTCCTATTTATAACTAATTATTCTTATTTATTACTAATTACATGTAATAATTATTAATTAAACATAACTATTACTAATTAGCGTTAATTGATGTTAATAACTTCAATTTAAAACTACTAATTACTAATTGCAAGTAAATATTTATAGACAATACTAATTTTCGTTTATAATTATTGATTATTACTAATTATTAAGGTTTAGAATTATTAATTTTGATTTATTATTACAAATAAATACAGATAACAAAACAATTTAATTCTAATTTAACTAATCAACAATAATTAAAATAATAATAAAAAAATTAAATAAATACTAAATTAAGTAGAATATAAATACCTTAAACTTGATCTCATTTTGATGTAAACAACTTCACAACTTCTCCGTAAAAAAACTAACATAGAGTAATTTTAACTCTAAAAATAGAGTTATATAGCGAGAGGAAGTGGGAAATAAAGGGTAGAGAAAGAAAAATGGAGGGGGTATATATAGGTTAGATTATTTGCGACGGTGCCCGTTGCAAATACCTTTGCCCGCATTAATTGCTGTTTTTGGTTAAAAGAGTATTTGCGATGGGCCCCGTCGCAAAAAGTGACATGCCGACACACCTTTTGTGACGGGACAACAACCTATCACAAAAACCCATTTACCGTCGCTAATATTTGTGACAGGCCACATCGAAAATATCCTCCGACCGGCACACTATTTTCGATGGGGAAATCCCCCAGTTACAATTTCCCTTCCTACGCTTTGGTGCACAACCTGCGCCAAACCACACATTACTTTTTGCAACGGGACCCCAAAACCCATCGCAAATGACTTGTTATTTGCAACCACTACTGGAAACTAAGGCTAAACTAATGGTTTCAAACAATTCGTAATGGCTGCCAAACAGTTGGTATACTATATACCAACGGTTTGGAAATTTTTTGGTAAGTAAGGCATCGGGATAGCACATTACCAACAGTTTGGGTATAACCATTGGGAAAGGCAGTGCAATCCTAGTTTCCCAACATTTTAAATAACCTTCGGTATATAAGAGTATTCCCAAGGGATTGTAAAACAATTGGAAATACTATCATTTTCTTATTTTACCAATGGTTTACTAAAACAGTTGGTAAAAATATGTACAGCACTATACCAACGGTTTTAGTAAACCGTTTGTATAGTGTATTTTCAAAATTTGGCAGACCAGCCACCTAAAATCTCCTCCACTACACACTTAACTGCAAACACCTGCATACACTCTTAATAACAACAAAAACCACTACTATAACACAGAAAATCACAGACAAACAATACACTCTTATAAACATGGAATGTACCACAATTATAATCATGCATATAGACCCAATTACCCTATGCAATACATAATTCATAATTGAATTCTCAATTGAATAAATGCAGACAGAATTCTGTAATGAATTATGAATTATGAATCAATAACACATACAAAATGAATTATATTGCATACAGAATTCTAAATTTTATATAACACATAAATAATATGACATACAAGCGGTTGGGGTGTCCCGGGGGTGGGGGTGTCAAGGGGTGGGGGCTGTCCAGGGGGTGGGGGTGTCTAGGGTAGTGCGTTATACATAATTAAGAATACATACAAAATTGCATTTTCTATAACACATACAAGATTAAATTCAGAAATAAGAAGCTAATAAACCCAAAAATGTATCAACAAAATCTGAATACGTTTGGTCGGTTTTCTGTATAGCAGTTGTTTTTACATCAAATGATATCCATTTTAAACAAAAAACTAACACATGGAGTGATACTAGCCACACCGTCCCTCAGATAGACACAGGGTTTACTCATACACGTCACAAATGACTCATGGATCACTGTCACAAAGTATCAATAGAATCTAAATGCTTTTGGTTGGTTTTCCGTATGTCAGTTATTGTTTTCACAAAAAAAGGTTTCCATTTCAAATAAATGCGAGACACTTTGAGTGGTTTCGGCCACACCATGCCACAGATTGAGGTGGGTTGACTTGTACTCGTCTCATATGACCCATGGATCGTTGTGCTAAAGAATCAACCCAATCCAAAAACATTTGGTCAGTTATCCATATTCTAGTGGTTTTTACAAAAACTGATGTCCATTTTATACAAAAGAGAGACATTATGAGTGATAACCGCAACACCATGCCTCGGATTGAGGTGAGGATGACTCATACATGTCACATATGACCAATGGATCGTTTTCCAAAAGATTCAACAGAATCCGAATGCGTTTGGTCAGTTTTCTAAATGTCAGTTGTTGTTTTCACTTAAAATGATGTCCATTTTAAACAAAAGAGAGACATTTTGAGTGGTTCTAGCCACACCATGCCTTAGATAGAGGCAGGGTTGATTCGTACACATCACATATGACACATGGATCGTTGTCATAAATTTTCAACAAAATAAGAATTCAATTTGTTGGTTTTCCGTATGTTAGTTGTTGTTTTCACTTATAATGATTTTCATTTTAAACAAAATAGAGACAATTTGAGTGGTGCCTGTCACACTGAGCTTTTGATTGAGGCGGGGTTGAATCGTTCACACCACATATGACCCAAGGATTGTTTTGCTAAACTTTCAACAGAATCTGAATGCATTTGGCTACGTTTCCTCATGTCAGTTGTGGTTCTCAATTAAATTGATTTCCATTTTAAACAAAAGAGAGACACTTTGAGTGGTTCCGAACACACCACGCCTTGGATTGAGGCAGGGTTGGCTAGTACATGTAACATATGACTCGTGGATCATTTTCCTAATGTTTCAATGGAATCTGAATGCATTTAGTTGGTTTTCTGTATGTCAGTTGTTGTTTTCACTTAAAATGATTTCCATTTTAAACAAATGAGAGACACTTTTAGTGGTTCCGGCTACACCACGCCTCTGATTAAGGTTGGGTAGACTCATACAGGTCACAAATCACTCATGGATCATTTTCTTAAAGTATCAACATAATTTTAATGTGTTTGGTCGGTTTTCCATAAGCCAATTGTTGTTTTCACTTAAAATCCTGCCCATTTCAAAAACAAGTGATAAAATTTGAGTGGTTCCAGCCACACCGACCCTCGAATTGAGGTGGGGTTGACACTTAAACATCACATATGACCCATGGATCATTTTCCTAAAGTTTAAATAGAATCCAAATTACTTTTGGTTGGTCTTCCGTATGTCAGTTGTTGTTTTCACTTGAAATTATGTCCTTTTGAAACGAAAGAGAGACACTTTGAGTGGTGCCGACCACACCGTGCCTCAGATTGAGGCGGGGTTGACTCTCACACATCACAAATGACCCGTGGATTGTTTAACTAAAGTGGAAACAAAATCTGAATTTGTTTGGTCGGTTTTCTATATGCCAGTTATTGTTTTCACTTAAAATCATATCCTTTTCAAATAAAAGTGAGACAGTTTGAGTGGTTCTGGATACACCAGCCCATAGATTGAGGTGGGGTTTAAACGTACACATCAAATATGACCCATGTATCAATGTTCTAAAGTTTTAATATAATATTAATACTTTTGGATGATTTTCCGTATCTCAGTTGTTGTTTTCACTTAAAATGATGTCCTTTTGATACAAAATAGAGACACTTTTAGTGGTTCCGGCCACACCTCACCTAAAATTGAGGCAGGGTTGACTCTTACACATCAAAAATGAACCATAGATCTTTTTCATAAATTATCAACACAATTAGAATTCATTTGGTCAGTTTTCTGTATGGAATTTTTTGTTTTAAGTTAAAATGTTTTCCATTTCAAACTAAGGTGAGACACTTTGAGTGGTGTCGGCTACACTGTGCCTCGGATTGAGGCGGGGATGACTCTTACATGTCACATATTACCCATGGATCATTGTGATAAATTATAAACACAATACTAATATTTTTGGTTGGTTTTACATATGCTTGTTGTTTTTACTTAAAATGATGTCCATTTTAAAAATAAGAGAGGCAGTTAGAGTGATATCGGCCACATCACACCTCAGATTGAGGAGGGGTTAACTTGTACCTACCATGTTTTACCCATGGATCGTTGTTATAATGTTTTAGTAGTATAAGAATTCTTTTTGTTGGTTTTTCGAATGTCAGTTGTTTTTTTCACTTAAAATGATGTCCTTTTGAAACAAAACAGAGACAGTTTGAGTGGTGTCGGCCACACTGATCCTCAGATTGAGGATAAGTTGACTCTTTAATGTCAATAATGACACATGGATAGTTTTCCTAAAGTATCAACACAATACAAATGAATTTGTTCAGTTTTCCATTTGTTAGTTGTTGTTTTCACTTAAAATCTCATCCATTTCAAATAAAAGTGAGACAGTTTGATTGGTGTTAGCCACACCATCCCTTTGATTGAGACAGGGTTGATTTGTACACGTCACATATGACCTATGGATCATTTTCCTATTGTTTCAACAGAATCCGAATGTCATTGGTCAGTTTTCTATATGTCAGTTGTTGTATTCACATAAAATGATGTCCTTTTAAAACAAAAGAGAGACACATTGAGAGGTGCAGGCCAAACCACGCCTCGGATTGAGGCGGGGTTTACTCGTACACATCGAAAATTACCCATGGATCATTTTTCTATTGTATCAACATAATCTGAATGCATTTTGTTGGTTTTCCATATGACAGTTGTTGTTTTCACTTAAAACATTGTACATTTCAAATAAAAGTGAGACACTTTGAGTGGTGTCGGCTACACTGGCCCTCGGATTGAGGCAGGGTTGACTCATACATGTCACATATGACACATTTATATTTTTACTAATGTTTCAACAGAATCCAAATTCCTTTGGTCGGTTTTCAGTATGTTAGTTGTTGTTTTCCATTAAAATGATGTCCTTTTGAAACACAAGGGAGACACTTTGAGTGGTGTCGGCCATAATGTACCTCAAGATGAGGTGGGTATGACTTTTACACATCAAAAATTACCCATGTATCATTTTCATAAAGTATCAACACAATTCGAATGCGTTTGGTCAGTTTTCCATATTCCAGTTGTTGTTTTTTACTGAAAATGTTTTCCATTTCAAATAATTGTGAGACACATTGAGTGGTTCCGGCACATCGTGCCTCAGATTGAGGTGTGTTTGACTTTTACATGTCACATATGACCCATGTATTGTTGTACTAAAGTATCAACACAATCTGAATAGGTTTGGTCGGTTTTCCGGATACTAGTTTTTTTTCAAAGGTTGGGGCCGAAGCCTCAATTTATTATTAAAGAGAAGACCTCTTTAGACTGGGTAGAGGGTGACCCATTACATAGCCTGAAGGACCAAGGCCAAGTGTCCTGCATATGGGGCTAGAATGCCTATTTTTATGCCCAATGGACCCATCAGTGAACAGTACTGCTCCAGTACCTGTGCTGCCACAATACCTGCTACAGTACCTCTGCCGCTACAGTACCTACAATAGTCCCACCGCCGCTACAGTCCACCCTTGCTACAGTACTGCTACAGTGACTTGCTACAAGACTGCTACAGTTCCCCTACAACAGTAACTCAAGAAATCTCCCTTTCCCGAATTCTCCACCACTAGTTGTTTTTACTTAAAATGATGTCCATTTTAAACAAAAGAGAGACAATTAGTGTGATACCGGCCACACCCTACCTCAGATTGAGGTGGGGTTGACTCATACACATCACATATGACCCATGGATCTTTTTCCTAATGTTTTAGTATAATCTGATTGTGTTTGGTCGGTTTTACATATGTCAGTTGTTGTTTTCACATAAAATGATGTCCATTTCAAATGCATTTGATGATCATGAGCTAATAAGCTTACCAAGGAAATCAAATAGTTCAAGAAATAAAAAAATTGAATAATCATAAATAACATTGCATGATCAAAGAAATAAAAAATATGGCATGTGAAATCAACATGAATACACTTACATATCATCCATGACATTCCAATATCCCATGCTAGTGAGCTTGGCAATCAAGGCTTGTAGTTTAGGCCAAACCAATTGGCATAAAAAATATACATTATCTATGAATAAGTATAAAGATCATAGAATAACATAAAGGAACAAAAATGAATATAACATGAGGTATAACATTTAATCAACTTGTAATAGCATTATACATAAGGCATACATGTATCATTTACTTGCATACAAAATTGTACAAGGAGGGTGGGGGGATGTACGTGGGGCTGTTCGGGGTCCATGGAGGAGGGTGGGGGGGGGGCTATCTATGGGGATATCTGGGGGGTTTGGGGGCTGTACGAGGGGGCTATCCGAGGACCAGGGAGAAGGGTGGGGTATGTCTAGGGGGTTGTTCGAGGGGCTGTCTAGGGTCCATGGAGGAGGGTCGGTGGCTGTCCGGGGGGGCTGTCTGGGGGGATGTCAGGGGTCCAGGGAGGAGGGTGGGGGGTGTCCCTTCAGGGTCCATGGAGGAGGGAGGGGGTATCTATGGTCCAGAGAAGGGCGTGGGTTGTCCGGGGTCCAAGGTGGCGGGTGGGTGGAAGGCTATCCGGGGGAGTGTTTGGGGTCCAAAGAGGAGGGTGGGGCTGTTCGGGGGGATGTATGGGGGGTTGTCCAGGGTCTAGGGAGTAAGGTGGGGGGGGGTTGTCTGGGGGTCTGTCCGAGGGGCTGTCCGGGCTCAATGGAAGGAGGGGGGATGTATAGGGGGCTGTCTTGGGGGCTAGTTGGGAGGATGTCCAGGGTCCAGGGAGGAGGGGGTTGTCCAGGGTCCAGGAAGGAGGGGGGCTGTACAGGGAGTTCCCAAACACACGAAACGTTTCAAACATTCTCAAGATACACCACATCCTATAAAAGACATAAACATCCATGAAAATAGGAAATATCTAAAAATAACTCAACTCCAATACTATTCTATAGGTCTAGATAAAACCAACAACTAGAATATATTATACATCAAATCTCAGTAATATTATTCAAAAATGTAACCGATCAATTTGTTCTACATCTCCATCACTATCATCCCTATCATTATCACCCTCATCCTTATCCTCATCGTTTTCCCCATCAACATCTCTGCCCTCCTCCTCGCCCTCATCCTCTGTATCATGCTCCTCCTCTCCATTGTCATTGTTAGACTAGAAATAATCTCAAACACCACCAGAACTACCACATGGTGCACCATATATAGAACATATCGATGACATATATTCATCAAAATCTATTCTTTCCTCTGGTAGAAGTGTTGGACGTAAAACATCAATCAATTTCATAAATGCAGTGTTTTCCCTAGAAGACTGTTCTGCCATCACTATGGCCCTTTTATCAGCATGTTCTGCCTATTCCCGGACCTGCTACAGCTTAGTGGAACTGGAACTCGAACCTGAGGAGGGACAATAACTTGTTGGGGCTATCCCAGGTCAGCAGTGCACTCTTCCAGGGTGCTCCTCACCCAACCCCTGATATAGGTGATCTTTTGGCCGAAAATTGTCTGCTTCTTGGGCATCGAGGGCCTCTAAAGCAGCCTGTTACAAATATAAATATATTATTAAGTTACAAAATATATAATAAAATATAAATTCAACAAATTAAAAATTACAATATGCTGCTGAGTCAGTTTGTTGACATCACTTCCATCTTTTTCCCATTTACTCATGCAAAACAGTTTTACTCGAGTCCCACATCCTTCAATATTCAATGTTTTCATCTAAAATGACATTCAATTTAGGAAACCAAAATTAAAAATAGGTTACCAATATGTAATTTCATATCTAATGTTATATGAATACTTTATGAAATGATTAAATAATTAGTGAATCAAAAAAAGTGCAATTTGTAATGAAAAATTTTAAACAACTATCATACCTTCTTCCTCTCATGATCTACCATTGTCGTACGTCCCAATGTGTGGAGGTATTTTTTTTGTATAAATGGTTTTTTTATATTTTCCAAGTGATTCCTAAGTAAAATATGACAATAAAAAAGGAATTATTAATGAAAAACATGAATGTTATCATTTAAATACCTCAAATGTAATTAATATCATAAACTGGGTAGTCATCCAACAAATAATCATCTTCTGATACTGTTTTATAGGACAATAATCCTTGACTGGTACCGCCTCTAACTCTGTGCCAACTCTAGCATTCCCTAAAAAATACAACCTATACTTGTATGCTCTCTAAAGCTTACCTAAATCCTTTAGACGTGTCAGATGTGCACCCTCCCTATCGTGGAAATTGAACCGAATATGACACCAAAATATTAATTAATATCAATAAAAATTAATATATTTCATTAAATACAACATATTTTTTACCCATATCTCTACCCAAGATTTATCCTTGACTTCATTTGGAAACTGTCTCCATGATAGCATGATGATGGGAACGATGTCGGAGTATTTGGAAACCGTCGCCAAAAAACTATGGCATTACTACCCTGTTTTCTCAATCATTTACTTTTCATCATTATATACTTCCATCACCTGTGTGAGGCGGTCCACACTGCCCACATGCGTGTACGCCCCTGCCCCTGCCTCAAATCAGTAGATGTATCTGTCATGGATGAAAAACAAATACTTCATCAAGACATGTTATAATGAAAATAAATTATGGTATAATTTTTTTTAGGGTTCTATAAATATACCTACTCCAGTTTGATCGATGACCGCCACTGGATCCACAAAAACTGATGGAACACCCTATAGAGGATCAGGGGTCAAGGAATATGGAATATAGAAGCTCGGAGAGATGGAAGTAGAAGGAAAAGAATACGGCACAACTGTATGATCGAATTATGGATAGGGAGTGGGAATCATCATCGGATATGATAAAGATGGGATAGAAGATGAAAAATGTGGCGAAAACATGGGAGGAATAAATATCATGTGGGTCCCTAACGACACATTGGGATCCGAATGTGGGAAGTATGACATGTTAGTGGGAGGGGTAGTGTCTAGTCAGGTACACTGACCTAATCAACAATCTCTAGTACAACCCCCTCTAATACCACCGTCCTGAGTACTAGGACTAGTACTAGGCTCTTCATCAAATAGTTGTCAACATATAGGATGATCCTAAAAAATGTTTAAAACAAAATTTATCACATGAAATAAAATATTATTTAAATATATATATTTGAAATAAAATACTCACTATAGGATGTAATGGTGGAACACCCATCTCTGCCATTCGACGGTTGTTCTCCATCATTTTTATTCTTCACCTCTCTCCAATTAGCTGCATTTCCTACATTTGAAAACAAATATTTAGTTAATTATAAAAGGGAAACTAATTTGTAACCCAAAAAACTATATGAGGGAAAAGGGGGATTAATTGATAATTTAGGTATCAATTTTTTTAGATGAGGTTGAATTGATTTAATAAATCATAGAAGTAGTAATGTTCACCAAGATTGAAATATTGTTTTCCTAGGTTTAAATACAGTTCAATTTCAAATTAGAAAATGCAATTAAAATAAAACTACAACCAATAAACATTGAAAATTCACATAACGTTCATGTCGTCTAAAACATAATTGTGATCAATACTAAATCAATTTGAATAGAACCAACCTTAACAACCCATGTCGAGGCAAACCAAATTAATTAAGTACATGTATGAATGATTCTATACATTTTCCACCACAACTTTAGGTTCATAATCAACTCTGACAATTGAGCTTTTCGAGTCATCAAAAGAAATAAATGGATTGGTTCCAATGGCAGTAGGGAATGCATCAATTCCATCATCACTGTCATAAAAAATATGTCTTGGAATTACTTCAACTATGACACCAAATTCAGGTTGAAGTTGGTCTTCGACATAAAAAACAGGTTTAGCCATTGTTACCAATAAATATGGTTCATTGGTAGAAATATTATGAGTCATATTAATTACTCAAAATCCACAATCATCAATAAATGGTCCTTGTCTCTTCGTCAAATCAAACCAATGGAATTTCATCTTCGTGACTCGTCCATGAGAATAATAATCCAATATTATTATTTTCTCAACGACTCCATAATAACCCACATTTTCAAATCGCTATCTACTATCTGATGCACTGGTATAATAATTTATTTTGGTAGTAACCATAACACCATCATGTTGTGTTCTCATTTTCTTTTCTCATTCATTGAAAATAAATTTTTACTCCTTGATAACAATCGATTTACGGTCATGAACAACAATATTAGGACCAAAAGCTGAAGATCTTATTTCCTCTGAGACAGAGAGCAGAAAAACTCAATACCTACAATATAAATGAATATTAAACTTAATTAAATATTGATTTAATTATTTTAAACAGTAATATTTTTACCTTCAATTTTAACCAAGCATAATGCTCATTGCTATGCAAACTCTTCCTCCTTCTCAGAGATAAAGAATTATTCTTTCTATTTATCATTGTTTTATGTTCCCTGTAGATAAAAAATATGTATAGTTTAACAGATATATATTTAAGATATACATATTCAATTTAGTTACCTGATATTGTGTAACACCCGAGATTTTTATGAGTAATATTTTGTTTTTATGATATATATATATCATCAAAGGAATATTTCACTACACACTAGCTTGACTTACTTTACACGCAATCGCGACCTTCCTCGATAGCTTGTGTTGTACGCAATACCGAGTTTCACTAAACAACGATATGCTATTAAAATATTATTAAAACTAGCCGTTATGAATAGTAATAACCACTTTTTGAAATTTTATAAATTTTATTTTTCAAAATGGACTTCATTTTTGGATTCGGAATACCGAAATTAGCCTAGGGTGAAATTTTGGTATTTTTCTGAAAACTTTCAATTTTTTGATGAATAGTGAAACCACTAAGTGGTAGGTTAAAAACTGAATTTTGCATAAAAGTTAATTTTACCGCTTCTGTGAATGGAATTTTGAAAATCCGACAGACACGGTTGATATCAGTAAGTAAAATGTGGTTCAGTGAGATAAAAATAATTTTTTGGTGAATAGTAACTTTTTACTTTTTTTACCGCGGTTAATAGTAAATAGGGTATCTAAGGGTAAATATGATATTACTATTACCCTAACACATGTCCTAATTCTATTGGATAAGTGTAATTCGACCAAAAACAACCTTATGAATATAATATGACCATTTAGGTCCACTTGGATTAGATTATGACATTTAATATTATTTTATTTAATGAATAGTTAAAATAGTTAAAACCAATGTTTAATAACTAAAACATTTTTAATATGGGGTTCTACATAAGCTAAATTCGACTATAAATATTAATTAGAAAGATAAAAAGATTTCCTACTTAATGATATTTTATTTATAATTTTTAGACTTTAAATAAATTAATTTATTTATGACACAACGATGATGCAGTAATTACCCTTTTAAAGAAATGTTAACAAAATTGATGTTATAAATGCTCAAATAAATGTAATTTGAGACTTTTTATGAATTCCACTAATTTTCAAGGTTACTATGATATATTAGTGTTGATTTAATCAACTTGGTTCGAACATATAATTCTGTTATGACTTTCACAAGAATCATATATCAAATAGTGTCAAAATTGACACAAAATAGTTTTTAAATCAAATATTATATTATTAATTGTTATTTTATTCCTAAAAATCTAAGGTTCGGCCAAATAACTTAGATAAGGATATATATATTAATAATAAACAACTTGTGGTTCTTTTGGCATGTTATAGTAAGTTTATTAACCATATAGTGTAAGAAAACAAAAAGTCACGGTAAAAGTTAAATTATTTAACTTAGAGTTAAATCTAATTGTTAAGGTTAAAATAATAACCTAAACTTGTCTAAATCCTATTGGTTGATAGGATTTCGACCCATCCCCACTTTACCTTCGAAATAAGACCCTTTGGAACCATTATAAACCGATTTTGACTTTAATAAAAAAAATAATATTTTGAGATATTCCTAAGGTGCCCCTCTCCTCCCTTATAAAAGGGCACCTCCTCCCCCTCCTCCTCACACCAATTTGAGCACTCAAGCTCGTCCAAACCCTACCAAAATCCCTTCTCCACTTCCCTAGATTATTCCTAGAGGTCCTGGTCTTCTTCAAAGACCAATATTAGTTCCCTAAGTGGAGGATTCAAAGAGGCGTTTAAAAAAAGAGGTAATATCCATTACCGATCTTTTCAATTTCCTTCTTCTTCAACTTCTTCTTCTTTAGTTGTTTCATGATAAAGTAATAACATCTGTATTACATACATACTGATATGTTATTATAAATATGAAACAACCCTAATTCACCTTCTTTCCATCCTACGGAAAAATGAAATCACCGCGCGTGCGTACGTACGGAATACCGTCTCCACGCCGTGGTGTAATCTATTTTCCACCATCACCTTACAAGGACGGGTATAATGGTGTAATGAGTAACTATATATGATTATTATAAAGTGATATTGATACTGAAATAGTATAAATACACATAAATACAATTCCACGATCATGGGAACAATATCATCGCTCGTGCGTACGTACGGAATACCGTCTCCACGATGTGATGTGACTCGTTCTACATGATCATAATTACATAGTAATTATATAAATGAATTGAATGAATAAATATGATATATGTTACACTAATACCATTCTGGATATATGGTATCTATATCCTTAAAAGAATAATAAGAATTTATTCGGCAAAACACGCATAAGAGAAAAAGGCAATAAAGACCCGAGTAACAAGTAACAATGAAATATTACTAATAAGAAGCTAAGAATATGACCATATATGATATCATATCAATATGTATGATTCTGGAATAAGTCAATAAAATTATTTAAACCATTATACAGGAGCTTCGGACACGTACAAAGCAAATCGGACCTAAGGTAAGGGAAATATCACAATCTCATTTTTATTCGAGATTGTTTATACTTTGGCATTTACTGGGGTGTATTTTATCATCCACATCCATGTTTCCTCAATATGTAATATTATTTCCATTCACCTACAATTTTTTAAATCCAATTTTACCCTTTGGTGATTTTTTGGTAAAGGATATGAAAGGAATCTTTTGTCGTTTTTCGTACGATGTACTTTTTTGACTTTTCTGACAAAAGTACGCGAAGAATGTTTTCTTAACTTATACGGCAAGAATGGATTTTTAAAAAATTATTTCCAAGAATCTTCCATTATAAGTTTTCAAGTTTATTTTTAATCAACTTCTTTTAGTTTATAATTGTATGAAATGTTAAGAAAAGAAAAGTGTTTTTGAAGTAGAAAGGATATTTTCCTCAAGAATGGAGTTCAAATGTTTTATCAAAATTATTTTCAATCTAAGATAATACAAGGTTCTGTTTTTATCCCTATTATTACATTGATTTGATTATGTTTTGAGGGAATTATTTTTATGAATTCATTTACCTTATATGATTTGTTTTATGATGTCATGATATTTCAAGAATCCCATTTTTGTTATATGTGTTATGCGATGATGTATGATTTATGATTATGTGGCACACATAAGAAAGGATTCATTATAAGATGGGTGGGACCTATATATCCCTCAAATGCATTGGGTAAAGATTTATATCTTATGTGATAGACATGGCTGGAATGGAAGGTTATTTCGGTTCAGTGATACAGGACTGAAACGAGGAGTGAACTCGGTTCAGAAATGGTCTTTGTCCGCTAAGATAGTCTTGGCAATGAGTCATGACTAACAAGAAATGATTTTCCATGATTATGTGTGCATGCCACAAAGTTTCAAGTTTTATGTTATGATTATGTGGATCTCATTTTCACTTCAATTATTTATTCCATGTTAAGATATTATGATCTCTTTTGCAGGTTATGATTTTCAAAAAGATATGATATGATTTTTATTTCCTTTATTTTCCCTTGCTGAGCATTTGAGCTCACCATTTTTTGTATGTTTTCTTTTCCCCAGGTCAGGAAGATGGATATTAAGTAGAATATGCTAAAAGGGACCCTAGATATGATGAAATAAATGGGAGACACTGTAGAAGATTTACGAACCAGTTGTTTATGTTTCCCAGTTTCTAAAGACACTATACCTATACGGTCCTTTGTGGTTTTGTCGTATGTTGTAATAAGAGTGCTTCAATTTTGAAGTATTAACAATGTATGTAAAGTATGGTTCATTATAGTTGGTATCAGAGGAAAGGTATAGTCAACCTTTGGAAACTAGGATGTGAAAGCCTTTGTAAGAACCCTAAGGATAAGTCTAAGCATAGAACACAATCTTAGTGTTTTATAAATGGCCATGAATAACGTAGGATAAGACCTTAAGTGTGAAATTTTATTCTTGATTATGTGGTTTTCCTATTATAATTAGTGTTTCTCACACTATTCTTCTTAGTTTTAGTCAATGGCTGGAACCCGAAGGGACCGTGTTAATGTGGAATGAGACGGGCAATGCAATGATTGTCCCCCTGAGCAACCAAACGTTATGGGATCTGGAATGCAAAATCTTGTAGCCATGCTCACACAACTTTCTCAAGCTATGAATCATGCAGGACTTCCAAACGAGCAAAGGAAGGAGCAACATTCTCTTGAATCCTTCATGAGACAGCGTCCACCTTCATTCAGCGGGTCTACTGATCCATTAGTTGCTTAACAATGGATTAGTACTAATGAAAAGATATTTTCAGTTCTTCAATGTTCTGATCATGATAAAGTCATCTTATTAGTGTATTGTTTGGAGGGTGATGCTGATCAATGGTGGAATCTTATTTAGAATATGAGGCAAAGGGATGAAATTGAGTCCATGGAATGGGACGAGTTCAAGAACTTATTTTTCAATAAGTACTTCCCTCGTATTCTCCGAACAAAGATGGAGAAAGAGTTTCTTTAACTGAAGAAAAGGGATGATGAATCTGTTGGTACCTATGAATGAAATTTTACAAGACTTGCAAGGTATGCTTCTGGTATTATTATCCAACCTGAGAGTAAGATCGATCGATTCTTTAGTGGCTTAAAACCAAGTCTTCGAATGGAGTTAGCCATAAGGGACTTCAATATCTACGATGAAATCGTTCGATGTGCTCTCAAAGTTGAGATAGAGATTGGAGTAACCCATCAGTCATATGGGATTGATAAGAAGAGGAAAATGGAATTCAAAGGAAAATCTAAAGAGCAAACTGAAAAGAAGATGAGATTTCCCTTATGCTCAAAGTGTGGAAAGAAACATGGAGGGAGTTGTCTTAAAGGGACAAGTAAATGTTTCAAATGTGGAAAGGAAGGTCATCGGGCATTTGAATTCCACAATAATGGGAATAAGATGTCTAATGATGCAAACAAAGGAAGGGATACACAGAATGAACCTACTACACTTCAATGTTTCAAGTGCAAGGAGATGGGGCATTATGCCAATCAATGCCCAAATCCAAGGATTGATGATGATGGTCGACGTCAACAAACTTTTAAGGCTAATGACAAAGGAAAGTCACATGCAATTTCTATCAGCGATGTGAAGTATGATAAATAAGTGGTGAAAGGTACACTTACCATCCACTCTAAAGTAGCAAATGTTTTATTTGATTCTGGATCCACCCACTCTTTTATTTCTAAAGAATTTTATAAGGGTATCACCATATTACCTCAACAATTAGATGTTGAGTTAGCTGTGACAACACCTAATGGCACATCAATCGCATCAAAAGTTTATAATTATTCTCCGATCGAAGTTTGTGGGAAAGTGCTTCCTGCAAATCTGGTGATCCTTCCATTAGTGGAATTCAATGTGATTCTTGGCATGGATTGGCTTTCTTTATACGGAGCTCATATCAATTTCCAAAGAAGGGAAGTCACATTTCATATTCCAGATCAATCTATGATCGTCTATCAATGCAAGGATGAACATAACCTTCCAGTGGAAATTTGTTCCATTTTATGGGTATTGATTCCACTAAAAGAAGGTTATTTATCTCAAATGGTTGGTGAGAAACTCGCGATTAAGAATATTACCATCGTACGAGAGTTTTATTATGTCTTTATGGAGGAATTACCAGGTCTTCCACCAAATCGTGAAGTTGAGTTTTCAATAGAACTCGTACTGGGTGCTTTGCCTATTTCAAAGACACCTTATAGAATGGCCCCAATTGAGTTGCAGGAAATGAAGAAGCAACTCCAAGAGAATCTTGATAAGGGATTCATATGCCCTAGTGCGTCACCTTAGGGAGAACCTGTTCTATTTGTTAAGAAGAAAGATGGATCAATGGGACTCTGCATTGATTATCGAGAACTTAACAAGATCAATATCAAGAACAAATATCCTCTCCCACGCATTGATGACTTATTTGACCAACTACGCGAAGCTCAATACTTTTCCAAGATTGATCTTCGTTCAGGGTATCATCAATTAAGGTTCAAAAGGGAGGATATATCAAAGAAGGCTTTCCGTAAAAGGTATGGACACTATGAATTTATAGTGATGCCATTTGGTCTTACTAATGCCCCTGCCATCTTCATGGATCTAATGAATAGAGTCTTTAGAGACTATCTTGATCAATTTGAGGTAGTCTTTATAAATGATATTCTTGTCTATTCAAAGAGCAAGGAAGAGCATGAAGATCACTTGAGAATTATATTGAAGACCCTGAGAAAGGAGAAGCTTTATGCCAAATTTACCAAGTGTGAATTTTGACTTCAGAAAGTTGAATTTTTGGGTCACATAATCTCAAAAGAGGGGATATCTGTGGATCTAGAAAAAAAAGAGGTTATCGAAAGATGGTCGATACCAACAACAGTAATTGAGATCCGAAGTTTTCTTGGTTTGGCTGGATATTATCGACGTTTTGTAAAATATTTTTCACGATTATCTAACCCACTCACCAAGTTGACTCAGAATGGAGTTAAGTTTGTTTGGACAGAGGAATGTGAAGAGAATTTCAAGGAGTTGAAAATAAGGTTATCCAGTGCACCTGTGCTCACACTGCCTTGTAGTGGAGAAAGGTTTGTGATCTACAATGATGCATCCAAGAAGGGATTGGGGTGTGTTCTTATGCAAAATGATATGGTGATAGCTTATTCCTCATGATAGTTGGAAATCCATAAGAAAAATTACCCAACACATGATTTGGAGTTAGCTACAGTAATCATTGCATTAAAGATTTGGAGGCATTACCTTTATGGTGAAAGGTGTGATATTTATACTGGTCATAAAAGTTTAATATATATTTTCACACAAAAGGAGCTGAATATGCATCAATGAAGATGGTTGGAGCTGATTAAGGATTACGACTGCTCAATCCATTACCACCCTGGGAATGCAAACAAGGTGGCAGATGCATTAAGTCGACAAGACCATGCTAGTTTATACATGATGAGGATCACAAAAGATCCAATATTTATGGATTTACAAAGGATGGATCTAGGAATTATAATGGAAGGGGGAAAATCTTATCTTTCTCAAATGAATGTTCAACCATCTATACATGTGATGATTAAAGAGGCACAGAAAAAAGATGTCGAGTTACAAAAGAAGGTGAGAAATGTTCCTGAGTTCAACCTTGATTGTGATGGGATAATAATGTTCAGGAATCGGGTTTGTGTTCCTCCCATCCCTGAGTTAAAGAAGGAGTTGCTGGATGAGGCTCATAGTTCTTCATTATCTATTCATCCTGGAAGCACGAAGATGTATAGGGACCTGAAAGAGTACTTCTAGTGGGATGGCATGAAAAGAGATGTTGCTGAATATGTCTCTCGATGCTTGGTTTGTCAACAAGTTAAAGCTGAGAGACAGAAGTCTAAGGGGATCTTATAACAATTACCCATACCCGAATGGAAATGGGAAAACATCACTATGGACTTTGTCACAGGACTTCCTAAAACATCCAAAGGCAATAATGCTATCTGGGTCATAGTTGATCGTCTTACAAAGTCTGCACACTTCATTACTATTAGAGAGGATTTCTCTCTAGATCAGCTTGCCATGATATATGTAAAGGAAGTGGTAAGATTGCATGGAGTTCCACTTTCTATTATATCTGATCGGGATCCGAGATTTACCTCAATGTTCTGGCGAAGTCTTCATCATACTCTGGATACAGAGTTGAGTTTCAGCACTGCTTATCATCCTCAGACAGACGGTCAGTCTGAGAGAACAATTCAAACCCTAGATGATATGTTGAGAGCTTACTCTATGGATTTCAAAGGAGGTTGGGATCAAAACCTACCTTTGGTGTAATTTTCTTATAATAATAGCTTTCACTATAGTATTCAGATGGCTCCTTATGAAGCTCTCTATGGAAAGAAATGCAGGACTCCAACTTCCTGGGATGAAGTTGGGGAAAGAAAGCTATTAGGACCTGATCTCATTGATAAAATGGCAGAAAAGGTCAGATCTATTCAACAACACATAAGAACAGCTAAGAGTCAACAGAAACGTTATTCCGACAACCGAAGAAAAGACCTAGAGTTTGAAGTGGGTGATAAAGTGTTCTTACGAATATCTCCCTGGAAGAGGGTTATGAGATTTGGAAAGAAGGGGAAGTTGAGCCCTAGATATATCGGTCCTTTCGAAATACTGGATCGTGTTGGGAAGGTAGCATACCGATTGGCGCTTCCACCGAATCTCTCTCAAGTTCACGATGTGTTCCATGTATCTCTCCTGAGAAAGTACATACCTTATCCTTCACATGTACTCAGCTCAGAAGTTGTACCGCTGGAGCAAGATCTTTCTTATGAAGAACAACCGATAGAGATTCTGGATCGTAGCGAAAAATTCCTACAAAACAAGACCACTCGATTGGTGAAAGTTTAATGGAGGAACCACCAACTTGAAGAAGCTACATGGGAGCTTGAGGATATGATGAGGGAGAATTATCCTCATCTGTTTGTTACAAAGTGACGAATTTTGAGGGCGAAATTCTTTTTAAGGGGGGTAGAATGTAACACCTGAGATTTTTATGAGTAAGATTTAGTTTTTATGTTATATATATATCATCAAAGGAATCTTTCACTACACACTAGCTTGACTTACTTTACACGCAATCGCGACC
The DNA here is from genome assembly GCA_963277665.1 of Viscum album. Lineage (NCBI taxonomy): Eukaryota > Viridiplantae > Streptophyta > Magnoliopsida > Santalales > Viscaceae > Viscum > Viscum album. The sequence goes on from OY728159.1 coordinate 656,254,471, forward strand.
TTCCTCGATAGCTTGCGTTGTACGCAATACCGAGTTTCACTAAACAATGATATGCTATTAAAATATTATTAAAACTAGCCGTTATGAATAGTAATAACCACTTTTTGAAATTTTATAAATTTTATTTTTCAAAATGGACTTCAGTTTTGGATTCGGAATACCGAAATTGCCTAGGGTGAAATTTTGGTATTTTTCTGAAAACATTCAATTTTTGAGAAATAGGGAAACCACTAAGTGGTGGGTTAAAAACTGAATTTTGCATAAAAGCTAATTTTACCGCTTCTGTGAATAAAATTTCGAAAATCCGGCAGACACGGTTGATATCAGTAAGAAAAATGTGGTTCAATGAGATAAAAATAATTTTTTGGTGAATAGTAACTTTTTACTTTTTTTACCGTGGTTAATAGTAAATAGGGTAACTAAGGGTAAATATGATATTACTATTACCCAAAAACATTTCCTAATTCTATTGGATAAGTGTAATTCGACTAAAAACAACCTTATGAATATAATATGACCATTAAGGTCCACTTGGATTAGATTATGACATTTAATATTATTTTATTTAATGAATAGTTAAAATAGTTAAAATCAATGTTTAATAACTAAAACATTTTTAATATGGGGTTTTACATAAGATAAATTAGACTATAAATATTCATTAGAAAGATAAAAAGATTTCCTACATAATTATATTTTATTTATAATTTTTAGACTTTAAATAAATTAATTTATTTATGACACAACAATGATGCTGTAATTACCCTTTTAAGGAAATGTTAACATAATTGATGTTATAAATGCTCAAATAAATGTAATTTGAGACTTTTTATGAATTACACTAATTTTCTAGGTTACTATGATATATTAGTGTTGATTTAATCAACTTGGTTTGAACATATAATTCTGTTATGACTTTCACAAAAATCATATATCAAATAGTGTCAAAATTGACACAAAATAGTTTTTAAATCAAATATTATATTATTAATTGTTATTTTATTCCTAAAAATCTAAGGTTCGGCCAAATGACTTAGATAAGGATATATATATTTATAATAAACAACTTGGGGTTCGTTTGGCATGTTATAGTAAGTGTATTAACCATATAGTGTAAGAAAACAAAAAGTCACGGTAAAAGTTAAATTATTTAACTTAGAGTTAAATCGAATTGATAAGGTTAAAATAATAACCTAAACTTGTCTAAATCCAATTGGTTGATAGGATTTAGACCCATCCGCACTTTACCTTCGAAATAAGACCCTTTGTAACCATTATAAACCGATTTTGACTTTAATATTAAATAATATTTTGAGATATTCCTAAGGTGCCCCTCTCCTCCCTTATAAAAGGGCACCTCCTCCCCCTCTTCCTCACACCAATTTGAGCCCTCAAGCTCGGCCAACCCCTGCCAAAATCCCTTCTCCACTTCCCTAGAATAATACTAGAGGTCCTGGTCTTCTTGAAAGACCAATCTTAGTTCCCTAAGTGGAGGATTCAAAGAGGCGTTTCAAAAAAGAGGTAATATCCATTACCGATCTTTTCAATTTCCTTCTTCTTCAACTTCTTCTTCTTTAGTTTTTTCATGATAAAGTAATAACATCAGTATTAATTACATACTGATATGTTATTATAAATATTAAACAACCCTAATTCACCTTCTATCCATCCTACGGAAAAATGAAATCACCGGGCGTGCGTACGTACGGAATACCGTCTCCACGCCGTGGTGTAATCTATTTTCCACCATCACCTTACAAGGATGGGTATAATGGTGTAATGAGTAACTATATATGATTATTATAAAGTGATATTGATACTGAAATAGTATAAATACACTTAAATACAATTCCACGATCATGGGAACAATATCATCGCTCGTGCGTACGTACGGAATACCATCTCCACGATGTGATGCGACTTGTTCTACATGATCATCATTACATAGTAATTATATAAATGAATTGAATGAATAAATATGATATATGTTACACTAATACCATTCTGGATATAAGGTATCTATAACCATAAAAGAAGAATACGAATTTATTCGGCAAAACACGCATAAGAACAAAAGGCAATAAAGACCCGAGTAACAAGTAACAATGAAATATTACTAATAAGAAGCTAAGAATATGACCATATATGATATCATATCAATATGTATGATTCTGGAATAAGTCAATATCATTATTTAAACCATTATACAGGAGCTTCGGACACGTACAAAGCAAATCGGACCTAAGGTAAGGGAAATATCACAATCTCATTTTTATCCGAGATTGTTTATACTTTGGCATTTACCGGGGTGTATTTTATCAGCCACATCCATGTTTCCTCAATATGTAATATTATTTCCATTCACCTACAATTGTTTAAATCCAATTTTACCCTTTGGTGTTTTTTTGGTAAAGGATATGAAAGGAATCTTTTGTCGTTTTTCGTACGAGGTACTTTTTTTGACTTTTCCGACAAAAGTACGCGAAGAATGTTTTTTTAACTTATACGGAAAGAATGGATTTTTAAAACATTATTTCCAAGAATCTTCCTTTATAAGTTTTCATGTTTATTTTTAATGAACTTATTTTAGTTTATAATTGTATGACATGTTAAGAAAAGAAAAGTGTTTTTGAAGTAGAAAGGATATTTTCCTCAATAATGGAGTTCAAATGTTTTATCAAAATTATTTTCCATCTAAGATAATATAGGGTTCTGTTTTTATCCCTATTATTACATTGATTTGATTATGTTTTGAGGGAATTATTTTTATGATGTCATTTACCTTATGTGATTTGTTTTACGATGTCATGATGTTTCAAGAATCCCATTTTTGTTATATGTGTTATGCGATGATGTATGATTTATGATTATGTGGAACACATAAGAAAGGATTCATTATAAGATGGGTGGGACCTATATCTCCCTCCAATGAATTGGGTAAATATTTATATCTCATGAGATAGACATGGCTGGAACGGAAGGTTATTTCGGTTCAGTGATACAGGACTTAAACGAGGAGTGAACTCGGTTCAGAAATGGACTTTGTCCGCTAAGATAGTCTTGGCAATGAGTCATGACTAACAAGAAATGATTTTCCATGATTATGTGTGCATGCCACAATGTTTCAATTTTTATGTTATGATTATGGGGATCTCATTTTCACTTCTATGATTTATTCCATGTTAAGATATTATGATCTCTTTTGCAGGTTATGATTTTCAAAAATATATGATATGATTTTTATTTCCTTTATTTTCCCTTGATTAGCATTTGAGCTCACCCTTTTTTGTATGTTTTCTTTTCCCCAGGTCAGGAAGATGGATATTAAGTAGAATATGCTAAAAGGGACCCTAGATATGATGAAATAAATGGTAGACACTGTAGAAGATTTATGAACCAGTTGTTTATGTTTCCCAGTTTCTAAAGACACTATACCTATTCGGTCCTTTGTGGTTTTGTCATATGTTGTAATAAGTGTGATTCAATATTGAATTATTAACAATGTATGTAAAGTATGGGTTGTTATATATTGTCTTCAAACAATTACAGTTGAACAAAACTGTGTGATGTGCCATCTCACGCTCTTCAAGGATTAATGTCTTTAATGTATGTGATCTAGGAATTCCTCCAGTTTCATTAAGTGATGGAAAACTGGGTTCAATTTGATCATATTTTTCTTCTTCATTTTTCATTGGTCTGTTCATTCTCGTAGTATGATCATAAAAATACATTGAGCAGAAATCAATACATTCTTGAGCCAGGTAACTATTCACGATTGAACCTTCAGGATGATTCCGGTTTCAGACATAAGGCATTAATGTGTATGTATTTCTTTCAGTTGAATACATAAAATGAAAATAAATATGTCCTCCATGAAGTATTTTAGTGGGAATATGGATATTCCGATGCAGAGTGCATCTGAAATATTATGGAAGAAATACTTTCTCCCACTCACACAAAATTAGTAGGGCATCTCTCGACATTTTTTTCAAGAATGACTTGGACAACTTCTTAGGAAAAAGATCTCTAAACCAATGGAACAACTGGATAATAGTCACCACTAACTTATTGGACAAAATATAACAGATTTCTATTGGAATAAACTCATGCAGAAAAACATGATTATCATGAGTTTTCAAAGATTTTAGCATCGACTCTCTTCTGTTGACCCGTTTTGATATGTTTCTTGAACAGCCATTAGGAACACTAATAGTCTTTAATACTTCCAGAAATTGTTTTTTTGTAGGTGTCATCACATAAAAAGCACATGGAACATTCCATTTATTTTCACTTATATGCACAAGATGCAATTCTGGTATGATGCCCTAATCCAGCAAGTCACGGTGAGATCGTAAATCATATTTTGACTTCCCCTAGACATTTAGAATAATCGAAAGAAATATTTCACATATATTCTTTTCAATATGCATTATGTCTATGCAATGAAGTAAATAATTGGTTGACAAATAAGGAAAATCAAAAAAGATACTCCTCTTCATCCAATTGTAACAGGTTTCAGTGGAAACATTCTTTCTATTTCTAGATTTTATTTGATCCGTCCTGAATGAAAAACTAAAATCTCTCCATTAATTAAGCACATCAGTTCCAGACATACACTGAGGTGGATCATCGGTCTCTATGGTATTATCAAATCTTCGAAGATTATTTCTATATGGATGGTCCATTGGAAAGAATCTTCAATGTCTCGTAAAACTGAAACTACAACGATGTTTCATTCTTCTAGATCTTGTATTCTTCATACAAAAATCTCATTACAGTTTTCCCTCAGTGTTCCATCTAAACATCATAGCATAAGCCAAAAAATCATTGATTGTACACAAAAGAGAAATACACATATGAAATATGTCTTTTTAACATGAATCGTGTGTGTGAACAAACACATCCCAAAGAAGTATCAACTCCTTTATTAAAGGTTTCATGTATACATCAATATCAATGTTGGGACCATAAGGGTCAGATATGAGTATACTCAACAAAGTGAATTTTTTTTTCATAAACAACCATGGGAAAAGATTATAAATGTGTATAAAAACTGGCCATGTGGTGTGTGAAGTAAGCATCTACCCAAATGGATTAAAATTGTCACATGAAAGATCCAGCCTCACATTATGCACGTTAGCTGCAAAATTAGGATATCGGACAACAAATCTCTGCAATGAAATTCCATCTGTAGGGTGAACCAACTCATCATTATTCTTCTTTATCTCGGTATCGTTCCATCACATTTTTTTGAGATTTCATCAGACCTTAAAAGATTCCGGAGACTAGTGATAAATAGAAAGTGCCACATTACTTTCTATGGAATGTGGGATGACGTTCCATTAGAATTTGACTTCCATTGGGATGTGCACATTTTATACAATCAATTCGTTCAGCGGTTTCCTCTCAGAATAAACTACAATCTTTTGGGAAAGAATGAATTTATTTTTTTGATAATCTAAGTTACTCAACTAACTTCCATGCCATATAGTTTTTTGAGGGAATATCTTCTTCATCAGGAAGTAAATACTTCAATAAGGTAAGAATGTAATCAATTTCTGTATTAGAAATCCCACACGTAGTTTTCCAATGAAACAATCAGATTAAAAATTCCAACTTTTTCATTTTATCGCATTGTCAATATACTGGAGTCGTGGCCGCATCATTCAATTTTTTCACCCTAACAATATCACCATTTTCACAAGATGCATGATATGTTCTCATATATATGTTCTCTTGAGTCAATATCCTTTATTTTTCATGATAAAAAATGAACCAAAATCGGTCATCTAAAAAATTCTTTATTCCAGTCCTTTCATTTCGATTATCAGAAATTTGATATTTCATTTTCTCCCTATTGTGATAGCACACAAAGTAGTTTTCTTGAAAACCATTTTTGGCTATGTGGTAGAAGACTTTGTCCGGGCTCAACCAAGGTATACCAAAAAAATTGGAACATGGGCAGTGTATGCGACCACTATCGGAAGCATTGTGAAATGAAAAATCTAAAAATCACTACAAATTGTTTTGAAAATCGCTTGAGATCTAATCGGTTTCAAACATCCATCTTATATCCATTCTGTAAAAAGAATTGTTATATGGAATTTTGTCATAAACAATTATACAATATTGAATTTTAATAGAAAATATAATTACCTAAATGATAAAGGAAGAAGTTTCTAGTTCATGTATTGAACTATTAAAACAATTTAAAGATATACTAGTTGATTGATTTTAGATGGATTTATAGGGAGGAAGGAGTTCCCACCCTATGTAAAGAGAGATTACTCTAGTTTAAAATCCATAGGGGACTTCCCTGAGGCTTCTTAAATCATAATCAATATGAATCCAAGATAGATTTCCTCAAGGTATTCTAAACCAAATCATCATGAATCCAAGGGAATTTTTAAATGGAATTAAAAGAAATATTTTTAACATGAATCCTTGGTCTGTTGCTTCAAGGAATTCCAAATCATTAATTAAATAACATGTACTCAAAAAATAAATTAAAATTTTATTTATATTCATTTTCACTAGGTCTCATATAAGAGGAACATGCCTCAGGTCCCATTATGTGTTATAAGCATCCCAAATCATTCAATCATGTTCAATAACACATTCTTCGCACCTCTATGGTCATACCTTTCATTACCCAATTAGTTCCCCATGTCAAGTGCATGCCATGGGTGGATAAAGAATATGATTCTACACTAATAGGATTTTCATGGCTTGTATAAAGGTTTAATTTCATAATTTATAGACAAAAACATTTATTTCGAAATTTTAGATTAATAATAATGTATGTCAATGATAACAAGATTACTGAATTAAACTTGTGACTTACCTAACATTATTATCGATGTCTACACATGCCAGCATGGCTAGTGAAAAGCACCACACCATTATAAAAGTTAGTATTGGCCAAGAAAGTGACATAATATACATTGTACAGAGAGAACCACATTTAATTGACCAACAAGTTATATTACTACAGTCATCTTAGGAAGCCAATTATCACTCATGACTAACCACGCCACTATAAACAACCTGGAGTGTATGAGTTTTGTCTATGATCTCAACAACATCATCACACATTCTTACCATGATGTGAATTAGGTAGATTATGGATGATATTAACACTAAATTCTAGCAATACTAAGCCTTCTAAGAACTGAAAAATTATGGATGATATTAAGACATAATTTATTTTGAATCAAATTTGATTCACTTTAATACATATCCCTACAGACCAAACCAATACGATAATAACTATATGTGTGCCACTGTCAAATCCCAAAACACACACCCCAATCAACCAAAAAACAGAAGTCATACTGACTCAAATCAAAATAGAAAACCAAAAATTTAGATGCATTACATTAAAATGAATTTATCACTTATAGATTAGAAATGTAGAACTTACAGATTATAAGTCTAGAACTAAGGAATCGACCAAATTTTAAAACTAAAACATTTTCATTTAAATACCATTTTATCAATCCAAACCCATTTTAATGAAATAATTTTCCATTACAAAATATTTTTCACCTTTAATGTTCACTCATAAAAAATAATACTAAAACAGGACATAACTCCTAGAAAATTACCGAAGTGATGAACTAATGGTCATGACTTACGTAGTGACATGGTAGTGAGTCATAACCCAACTAAGAACCACCAAACATGGTGGATATTTAACTATGTACTAGTACTCTACATAAGACAATAATGCATTTGAGATGAAGGCATAACAATTTATCTCCTCCATTTTTCCCTCACCAAAACCATAATAAAACAAAAACAAAGACAAATAACCCAGACTACCGAATAAAAATTAAGGATTAGAATGGGAAATATTTCATGTTGTGATTCCAGTGACTATGTATAGGGTTTGGACAGTCCAAATCTCCAAATACCTGATATTCTAGATAAAAAAGGGCCAGCTTTCATAAAAATTTGTCACAAACCAAGATGGAATTCCATCGAACCAGACAACTACCCGGTCAAGGATTTACGCAGTAGGATTTCCACCTCCCCGCTTTACCGAAATGAAAACATTAAAAAAATAGTAGATGAAAAACAATAAAATGAAGGTGTACTTATAGATAAGATGTGATGAACATAGAAATTTTTAAGATTGATGAATTTCAGCAGTAGGTTAAACAAAATCCTTCTCCCTACTATTTTTTAGTGATGCAGTCATGTGGAATGTGGGAGCCCGAGATTCTACCAATATAAGGCCAAACATTCCCAGTAGTTTCTAAAAACCATTTGGAAAGAAATCCTTTACCAACAGTTTTAAAAAGAAGTTGGTATATTTTCCTTAAAACCACTTTATAACAATAGTTTTATTGAACTGTTGGTATAGAGTAGACTTTTATCAACGGTTTTAAAAAAGTGTTGGTAAAAGCTAATTCTAACAATACTTTACTAATGGTTTACTCAAACCTTTAGTAAATGTAATGTACACCAACGGTTTAATAAAACCATTGGTACATAGGCGTTGGAAAAACCTACCTTTCCAGTAGTGGACATGATGAACCTCCCATCGCAAATAACCTCAGGGATAGACTATTTGCGATTGGAATTAATCCTGTTGCCAATAGCCCATCAAAAAAGCCTATTTTTTCCCATAGTGAATATACATGATATGGAATACATTAGTACCATGTTTTAAAAAAATATTCATAATTATTATAAAATAATAATAGCTAATAAAATAAACATTAGAAAGGGACTAATTTTGTTGATTTTTTTTGCTTCTTTGTCCATAATAATAATTATATATGTTATAAAGGAAACAAAAAAATATATAAAGTGGTAACAATACATGATTGAAAATTTTGCACATTAATGTGAATATTCTTTTTTATTTTTTGAATGATAGAGGTAAAATATTATTTGGTTGGGTAAGGTAATTTTATGACATTCATGATCAAAGATGAATTAAAATATGTCAAATAAAGGTGAATATTCATGTCTTTTCATGAAATGAAACCCTCTCCCAGAATTCACCCCTCATAGGATAAATATATTTAAAGGTAGATAATGACCCCTATGTCCCACCTTGAGTTTTCCCCATATTGGTGACTTGGAGTAAGGGTATAAAAAAGGTCACAAAAATGGGAGGCATTAACCTCAAAAAAATTAAATTATAATCATGATATGTGACATAAACCACTAAATGACTCCATAACATATAAAAATGTAAAATCCACAATATCCCATCATGTATGTATATTCACATGAATACAATAAAGGTCTACCAGTAAAAAATATAGTACAACCATATGATAGAAAATAAACAGTGGCTCTGATGACCAAACTAGTAATGTCAAGATTATTCTCTATAGAAATTTGGAAAAATTGAAAAATAGTTTATATATATATTGTGTGATTATAACTTGAATACTATATAGGATCATACCTAAGGTCTCTCATGAAAATGTGAAAATAGATTGCCAATGCAGAAATGAAAAAATAATAGAATCAATAAAAACCAATCAGGTCATTTTTTCTCAACCTCACAAAAGACCACTCAACATATAGTGTTTTTATATATGGTATATTAATATCTAGAATATCGATATAACTGTATCATGCATAACTATCCCATGGGAGTGAAACTCTCACACCCCATAATCATATATCATGGAACTATCTTCTCTTATTTATAATAATTTATAAAGAGACCTATGAAACTACATTACATCTAGAACACTTATTGAGGGCCTTCAAATCACATCTAACCAAATATCACTTATCACATGACATCAAATATCTTTCGAAGACACCATGGAAATCACACCAAATCTCACCCAAAGACACTATGACCATAACCAAAATAATAGGTTACAATGAACATAAATGAATTCAACCTGATTCCCTCCTCTTAGTTTGATTTAGCCAAACCATAATCCAACTCAACATCTCGTAAAATTCACCACCAATTCACTGTTAACTTCAATACATCAAACCCAATGAATATCTAACTCGTATAAAAAATAGAGAAGGAATGAGGGGTTATACATCCATCCATCCTAGAAATATGGATTTGATAAAAAATACACCCACAACATTTTGGTTTCAATAAATAGTTCAGGATGAGGTTGGGGTGAATAGAGAAATCGTAATGAAAATAAAAATTATAAAAATTACACAGAATGCATCATTACATAATGTAATATTCCAACAAATAATATTCCCTCAAATACTAATTATAGCAACCAATTTGAGTTCGTTTTATAAATATACCAAACCATGAAGGAAATTTACATCCATAATCGACATTCTATATTTAATTTCTTGTTAATCCATTTCAATATTCTTTAATTACCAACCACCTTTCTTTTTTCAATCCTTTTCATTTTGTGTTTATGAACCCAAAGTTTAATTATAAATCCCATTTTAATGAAAGAACTCATAAGTCATTACAACCCATTTTATTTCAATTTTATCAATAACCATTAATTATATATCTAAAGTAAAACTAGATAAATTGAAACAAAACACTCAACAAACCTTCCCCCTTAGGAAAAAAATTCCCACATTCCCACTGTTTCTCATCACATCGACTTCATCTTCACAACTATGATGTATCTTTACAATAGTATCTGAACACTACATAAAAATTAAAACCACATATAATAACAACCTCCATATATAATAACCAATCAACATAGACACTTTTTATATCTTTTAAAAAATGATTTAATCACATTCACTTCTATAGTTTAAAAGGAATTCTAAAAAAAACCATGATTTTCCATTAGAAACTAATTAATTCACTAAATATATATTCATAGACAATTTAATTCAAGGGTATGTCAAAAAATTAGAAAAAAAGGTTCTAAAATCATATTATCCACAATACAAGAAAATCACCAAAAATAGATTTTTACTAAATTCATCAATCCATGATAAATCCATTAAATAATATAACCAAACATGTTTAAACATGTGAGAACTCTATTTTCATAAAAAATTATTTATCATTATATGATAATTACATTCACATTATAAGATAATTTATAGATTATCTAACTTATTAAAATAAGATATCATATGAATAATATCACTTTTTATATTAGATAATTAATTTTTCGAAATAAAATTTCAAAAACACGAAGAAATGAGGTAGACTATTGGAAAAACTCATCATCACCCTCCATTTCAGATTTTATCAAATTATTTATCTTCACATGAAAAAAACATAAAATCTACCCAAAGAGAAATAAAATAAATCAAATTTCACATATGGACATAAAATAAAGAATTAACATGGATGATATACCGTGCGATAGAACTAAACCTGAGGTGTACCTAAAGAATAGAAGAGAGAGATATGTATTTCTACCTATTGGAAATAAAGTCTTTAAACAAGATGGAAAATGTTAGATCAATTTCAATTTTAATTTCATAAATAAAAAGGAGGAATTGAGTTCATTTGGACTCAAAAATATAGATTGAACCAATGGGTGGATCTAGTTTTCTAAAATAAATAATCATTGTCCCATGAAAAAAATTATATCTTTTTAAATTTAATATTTAAAAAAAATCATAAAAAATTCATATAAATCCTCTAGTTTTATAGAATGTCTACATTACCATTTTAAAAAATGATGCAATACAAAAACCAATTATATCCCATTTATTTCCATTAATTTATTATAAAAATTAATTATATAAGGTTTCTTGAAGAAAAAATTGGGTTTTATGAAATTTCCCCTTCCCATATGTAGGAGGCACTAACTATGTAGGGGTAACATGGTTTAACTCTTACAGATCATACTACATATAAGTACGGATTATGAACTACATATGGGTTACATGGTTATACCAATATATTGTTGGTTACCATTACACAATGAAGTATTATCCTTACACGAGTTAGGTAAATTTGGTTATACCCTTACACAACGATTAGAAAATTGTGCATACACTTAAAAAAGGATAATAATACCTATAATAAGTGCTACAACTACCATTTCATGAATATAATAAAATTAATATAACCCTTACATAGGTATTGGGAATCTTGGTTGACCCTTATAAAATATAAGCGATGATCTTTATGTGAACTGGTGTCCTTACCAAAGCTTTTATCTACCTGTACACAATGAACTCAATACCATTACAAAATACATAGAAAATCCAATATACCCTTACATATTTATGGATTTACATTTATGATGTTCTAGGGATCATTTTTATTACCCTTACAAAACTATATAATTTAATTATACACTTTTGTAGCCAATTCAAATCCTTAATTATCACTACACAACTCATTGAAAAATATCTCCCCTGCTTCAGATTACATGGAAATAACCCTTTACCCGTCCTCATAGTTTTTAAAAAATACCCTTACGAATAAGATTGATCATGTTTAATGGTATTAATATACATGAAAATATTTAATTTCTCTTCTCAAAAACATATAAATAATGATGAAAATTATTTACAATTACTTCTGTAATTAGATAAGTAATTAAAAAATATAAGAATCACTTCTTAAAATTTCAAAAAATTTTGAAATAAAAATTTCTAAAATCCAAATATACATCGAGATATTGAAAAAAAACTTCTCAAAATAAATTTTAAACTTTTTAAGAAAAATTAGAACACCATGCAGTTTTTATGAAATCACTACCAAAACACCAAACACCTTAGAATGAGAAATGTATTCTCAAGAATATTCTAGACCATTATATTAGAAACTAACCAAATAATTCTTATCTTGAAGAATTAAGAAATTTTCCTAGGAGAGAATATTAAGAGAAGAGAATTTAACCACCCCATGGTATATTTATTTAGGATACCAGAACATTTGGAGTAGAATAATAATCTAGTGACATAAATCCCAAAATTTTATAATAAGATATGTTATGTTAAAAATAGTACAATAAAAACTTTCCCACTAAATAACATGAATTTATGAAAAAAAATTTATAATATGAAAATTATTTCAAATGAAAACCATTCATAGTCGTTCACATAACATGGTTTCTATCAAAGACACATTGATAAAACACTTTTCAAAATGTTTTTTTAATATATGACATTAAATATACAAAAATATTATAAAATAATTATTTTATCTTATTGGAGAAAACATGTTTCCACATAATCAATTTTCTCTAAGTGTCATTGAATAAATAGTATTATACATGTGTTTCCTACCCTTCCCAAAATGGGATAGTGCATCATCGCAGTGAAACACATTTATTACACCACATTACCACATTCCAATGGTTGGATAACTCCACCACTATCGATACGGATGTTGGCTCCATGATCGAAATAGGTTGATGGGATGTTGGTTCATACTTCCATGGATTCTTCATTGGAACTCGTCACCTAGTAATAGAATCCATTATATATATGAGTTGTGTTCATTAATCTTATTCCTAGTGCCATATCCTTGTGGATGATAGTTAATTACGCTAATTCTATCTTGATATTCCAAGGGTTCGTAACATGGATGAAACCTTTCATCAGAGTAGACAGTAATGTCAATCATTTCTAAAAATCCATTAATACATGTCACATCGGTCACTTGTATTATTCCTTGTAATTGGGAATCTCATGGGTGTGTAAACTGAGGCATCCCATGTCGATCATGGGGTATCTTATGCCAAAGGAATGCATTTCTAGGTTTTCCCCATGATTCCCATTTTTAACATGAGGTAACAGTGTGATAGGTTTCTAGTTTATTGCCTTCTGTAGATGAGGGATGCCTGATCAGGATGCCTAATAGTGGAGGATCAGAGAGGTAGAACCCTAGGAGGGAAAACCTCGAAGGGTTGTTGATGTATGGATCTCAGTGCCTTATGATGGAATATCCAAAAGGTGTGTCCTATGATGGGAAGATGTCACACCATGAAGGGTGATCTTAACACTGATAAGGGTTTATCACGGTGGTACATCCATAATAATGGAACACCAAGGATTACCGAACGGATGGATCATAATTCCATTTGTGATCAGACTCGGGGTGGAATGTCTCATTAAGGGAAAAAGTAACATCATGAAATGGTATGTACCTATGAGGGATGAATTGGGGTTTACCATTTGAATAGATCATAATGCCCTATGAGAGAAGACTTATGGTGGTGTGTCCTATTAAAGATAAATGGCAGACCATGAAGGACGATCTGAACACTGCTGGTGGTAGACCAGCGAGGTGCACCCCTAAGATGGGAACACTATGGATTACCAGATAGATGGATTTTAATTCCATTTGGAGGTGGATTTGGGAGGTGTGTTACATAAATGGAAGATGTCACACTATGAAGGGGTACATCCCAAAGAGGGAGGCACCATGGTTTACCATTGGTTAGGATTGATCCTCTTAGAGGATTCCTACATACATTATTTAGAGGACATGGATCAAAAACCACATAGTATGGATGATGGTGTGGGGTTTATTAAAGAGAGATTCCCTTCACAAGGTGAATTATCATTGTTGGATTTTAGGTATTTTGAGGGGCTTACACATGGGTGACTCCCAGGTTCATCAAGTGGTAGTTATGGTGGAAATGAGGCTTATGTACATGAACAACCAAGATGGGTGGCATGATTTTACCAGGTTGCGGCAATCTGAGTAAAATCAGGATGGATAATGGGTGAAGTGTTGGGTGGAACATATGGATTTTTGGGTGTGTTGGGATTATTCCACAAGATGGATTCCTATGTATCCCATTTTGTTTAATCTCAGTTTGCATAGTTATGGAAATGGGAAGGTAAAAGTATTAGGGAACCCTATGGAGGTAAATTCTGTAGATGTTTTCCATAAAAAGAACGCATTACATCATGAGAATATGTAACTAGGAGGGAGCACCATGGTTTTCAATCTGTTGGTATTGAACCTCAACGTGTAATAATATTTACCCTATGTAGGAAATAGAGATCAAAACCCACTTACTTTGATAAGTGGACTCGGGATCATAACTAAGGAGGAATCTTATCAGGGTAGAGAAATATTGTTGGGGATTACACCTTAGGAGGAGGCCCATCAAGATATAAACATTGTGGATAACATCAGGAGGGATTCCATTTTGGGTATTGAGCATATGTCTTGGTCACTATTAATATCTAAGCCTACATGATTCATGCTTCGTGTGAGAAATAGGAGGAAGTATTAGAATTGATTCTTATGTTGTGAATGAAGTGTTGATGAGATATGGTGTGGGTATTACCCATGGAATATACCCATGCACTACTAGATGGATAAATGAAGTGGTGGGGGATTATGTTTGGAAGCTACCTAGGTGTTGCTATGGAGTGGTAGTGGTCTGGATGGGGATTACATGTGGGAGCTTCTTGTGTGTCGCTATGGAGAAGCAATGGTGTGGATGAGGCTTATGCATGGGAGATTCCATCAATTTCTTCCTCATTTTTGGTAGTGAGGGCATCCCATGTACATTTCATGAGGTAAAATTAATTTTATCTTCATATGGATAGATGAGGTCCATGAATATTATTTATCGAAGCTGTCTATGTTCCCCTATTGAGTGATAATGGTGTAGATTGGTCTTGTGCATGGAATCTTCTCATAGTATCTTCATATTTTATAGCCTTGTGGGTAATCCATGACTATTGAAAGGGAAATTATTTAGTATAATGTCTTGTGAATTGATGAGGTGGATGGGAATTACATTTGGAAGCTTCCCATTTATGCTTCCACATGTCTGGTGATGGGGGAATCCCGACTCGTTTGTGGGTCAAGGTATATGATTGGAGATTACACCTGAGGTGGAGGCCCATGGTTTATCTTTGATATTCTTCTCATATTCATGGAGTGATTCATCTTATGATTTCCACATAAATAATGTCGTTTTTTTCCAAGAGGCATCCTATTATTAAATGATTAGATACACTATAGTTTAATGTCGTGTAGAAAGGACTGTTGGACTCTTATTATTGGCCCGTAAGGTTTCTTATTCATTAGTGATAAGGTATGATATAGTTTATAGTCATGTAATGAATATTGTTGTCATCTAATTTTTGAACATAAGGTGTCTTTTTCTATCATAAATATGAATCATATGTGTTCATATATGATATAAAGTAGTTTTTAGTCATTTAGTGAGGAACATTGTGTGTATGGTTCATAGAGATAGATGCTTTGGAACTTATGATGGAATAACATTTTAGAGTTTGACATAGTTTTGAAGCCATGTTATGAGTATTTAGGAGACTATTGGGGAACATTTAAATTTAATGTGGTTTGGGAATCCATGATGAGAACCTCATATCATGACATGGGAAAGAGACCAAGAGGTGTAGGTCGACTCCATGTGTCCCATAGAGTGCAGATGAGTATCTAGAATCATAGTATTGAAGGGGTGAAAGTTCAGGGTGCAGAAGGGTGGAAGCCAAAATTGCATCTACCTGACATGAAAAGTTCACATTGTGACTCTTGATTTTTCATGGGGGTTAGTGATAAAAATGAAGGTATCATGTCAGAGTCGTGGGACAACAGCCTAATAATGACCCCGAGTGGGTGTACAAGGGTGAATCTGCAATGGTATGGAGTAGTGGGAACCTTCCTTGACATAGTTGTGCATACAATTGTGATGTGTAGAAGATGTGCTTAAAAAAATGAAGGCTTGGACTTACATCAAACCAGAATAGTTAGCATAAAATTATTACATAGAAGATTGGGTTTGCACATAAAAATATGATTTCATGAAAGTAGAGACATTATGTGCACCTGACTTAGGATGAAAATATGTCGATCAAGGTTTACATTAATATGGTCCCATTTAAAGGAGTAACCGTAGTAAAACAATCATGCATGATATTATACCTCATGTGTTCCATTATTTTGCAATGTCACGGAAGATCGGTCTTATGTTTTGTAGAGCAGTGGATACCCTCCAGTGCAGCCTCCAGAAGAATGTGGCTGACATTCAGTATATATAGGAGAAATTTTTTGACGATACATAATATTTTGGGCATAGAAGTGGTCTTATGCATATTTTATCCTTGACATGCAATGAGCATGTTTGTAAAGGGGTCAGTCTATGTCACATTTGGAATTTAAGAGCCTTCCACATAGATTGGGTTTGTGAAAAAGATTCCATTATTACATGAACAACTTCTTTCTTGCACGAAAATCCATATTTTTCCTCAAAATACTCATGGCTGGCCATTTTTAGTAGTTTGACATTGAACAACCATAACTTCAAATCCTCAAAAACAATCGGGATCCACAACTAGTCAAATCCAAGCACGTGAAAGGATCCACACTCTAGTATCATTTTAAGTATCATTTTCTGCATTCGTTTGATAGGTTTTTTATAGTGCCAAAAAAACATGAAGAGAAAATTAATGTATGACATAGTCAACTAATATTATCTTGTATAAGAAAGTTCTTTTAAATTTTAAAAAATAAGCTAACCAAAATATTAACTAATTTAATTCAGAATGAATCATAATATTTAATTTATCCTTCCATGATTATCATTTAGAATTAAAAAAATTCTCATATTAGATTACAATGATAACTACAAGAATCGTTAAAAAAACATGAAAGATATGTAAACATTTATATTTTATACACCTAAGAAAATAAATTATATAAATAGAATGGTAACGTACATTCATAAAATACTTATTTTCCAACTTGAACAATTTTATAATGAACCATAAAATGTTAATATCATGAGATAAAATTAAAAATTGGTAACCCAATTTAATAGATGACATGCATTCAATAATTAAAATGGGTTATATAAAATAAACTTTATAAAATAGTAAATATTTACATTGTTGTGATCAGATCAATATTTATTAAGAGGAAAATCATGGAAATACAAAAAAGGGTTCATCATTCTGATCTATATTTTCCTTTGTTCTATGACATTACTTCCAAGATGTTTACATAATATTTCTTGACTAACATAATTACTTTTATCAACATAGATAGAGATATTTCAAGTTTACATATCAAAGGATACCATACACCACACCATGATATTGTTCACATTGTGTGACACTTACTCATCGACATAGTCTTAAAATGTGCCATAATATGAAAAATATTGATATAGGAATGGATTTCTATATCTTCAAATGATTTAACTTATAAAACATGCCTATAACATAAGATCAAGAACAATAGACCCGACAAACATGGAAATAATAACACACTTTCATTAATAATATTATAACAGTTCATGAGTGGATGGTGATATTATTTTAATAAATTCTAGAATTTTAAAAATAAACATTTATATTACATTAAAAAGGTGATTGACTATTCATAGTAGGTGATTGAATCAATCAATAAAGATAGAAAAATTACAAAATCATTGTTTGGAAACATATTATCAATATAATGAAATATTATCTCAAAGATCATGTTGTTTTCCCATGTTAAAAATATAACGGGTTTAAAGCATAAACATTGTTACAGATCCGATTTTAATGAAACCATTATAATTTCATATTATAATCCAGATACATTTTCAGAAAAGTAATAACTACAATTTATTATAGCATGAAATAAAAAATCAACAAAAAATAATCAACATCCCCCAGTAATTTTTAGCGAAACATTATGACTTAAAGAAAAATACCTCAATCCGGTGGGAAATTTAAAGATAAAAACATCATATTCTTAACAATCATTACTAATTCATAAAAATCATAATGAATAAATTATATATACATATTTTTACCAAGAAAACACACTCCAAACATTTTTTTATAATTTATATATTCTAGGGTCTTCTAATAATTTTAAATAACCCATTATATATACAACATGGATTCATAATTATCAAAATAAATTATGTACATATGTTCAAAAAATTAAACTGCACATGTTTCATTATTATGATTCTTTCTTATCATGCTCGTCCTAGAACATCCCTAAATATTTTCATTTTTAAGAAAACAATAGTATATAATGAAGGGAAACATAATTTTTCTTCCATATTTAAATACTACATGATCAATACATTACATGATTTTATATTATAACTACAATATACAAAATATGATACTTTCTAAGGATTTATATATTATAAACTTCCAAAAGAAATGCATAAATGATTTTACATTTATGCATTATAATAGTTTTTTTCATTCTATAAAATAAAAGGTAAATATATTTAAATAGTTTCAAGTATCAATTGGTTTCCACAAATTATATATCATATGATTGGAATTTTAAAACAATAATCAACATCCAATAATATAATAAAATACTAACACATTCTTACAATATATGAGTAGATTAATACTAATATACTTGAAACATGGAAAAATAAAGAAGAATATTCTTTATCTCAATGGTTTGAAATTTTATTTTTATTATTGATAATCATAATGGTAATATTTCATAAATTTTAGAATATACTATTCAAAAAACACGTTTTTTAATTATCCATTAACATGATCATGATAGATTATGAATGAAAAGAAAATCATGGAATATTAACTAATATGGCAACAAAAGTAATCCTAATAATGGTTTTCCAAACAATAATTTATATATTAAATAATTTTATATACTCATGGTAGTATTCTTAATAAGGTTTTTCAAAATATAAATGTGTTACAAAAAAATACACAAAACATGTTTATATATTAATTTAAAACCTTTTTAAATTATGTAATAATTTCATGAATATTAACAATAGAAACATGATTTAATTAATAAATAATCTTGTTATAAAACTCAACTTAATGAAAAATTATTTTTTATTAAAAATTTCTAACAAACAGCTCAAGCATGTTAATAAAAAATGTGGGATTTTCTTTTAGGTTATATGAATAATTGAGAAAAAAATAATATTTTGGATGAAAATAGTGTAGATGAAAAAGAAAAGAGACGTGTATAAAATTTAATGATTTATTTATTGAAATTCTATAAATTACAAAGACAACCTCATTCAAAAACAAGTGTAATGAATCATAATTTATCTATATATATTAGTTGGTCTCCCTATCCTATGTTATAAACCAAGGTTTTCTATAATTGTTCCCCTACTAACCCATGTAATTTTTATAGAGAATAACTCCAATAAAAATAATATCTCTCAAACTAAACGTTTGATACCTATTTATAATGACCACTACTTTGAAAGATAACAATCTTGGGCTATAAAAGGATAAAGGGAGATAATTAACCCTAAGTCCCACCTTCAGTGTGACCAATATTTGTGACTATATCTATGGTTGTAAAAAAGATCCCATATATGAGAGACATCAACCTCAATGGGATGAATTTTAAAATATGGAGATATAATATAATCCACCAAGAAACATCATATCATATGAACAGGTAAAATAAAAAATATCTCAATATGTATGTATTATGATAGGAATAAAATAATGATGACAAAGTAAAAACTCATAGACAATACTACGGTTGAATCTAATTAATATATTCAATTATCGAGCAAGTAATGTTCGACACACCCCATTAGTCCTTCTAGAAAAATGAAAAACAATTTTTATATACATATATCAAGTTATCATAATGTGTATACTCAATATAATCATATGAAGGGGATCTTGTGAAAATATTAGAAGAGGATACTAGTTCCATAGTGAAAAAACAAAAAAAACAAATAACCTAATATGTTAACCATTTCTCACCCTCAACAAGGCTCATTGACCAAATAATACATCTATTATAGTTACATAATAATAAGTATACAGATGTAAGGGTACCACACACCACTTTCCCTCTAGAAGGAAACACTTAAACCATAATGTAGAACAACATGGAGATCATATTATTTTATTTAATAATACAATGTAAATATATATGGGAAAAACATTTCATCTTTCCCAAAGACACTAGGTTCATCACATAACATTATTACTACAAACACCTAGTATGTGACATTATATATCACCAAATGACTGCTATAAAATAACCAAAATAATAGGGTATTGTTTAAAAAAAGGACATAAACCCTGTGAAATCTCCAAATATACATGACCCCACCATGAATCACATCATCATATAATCAAGTATAACCAGTAGATCACTTTGTACTTATAGAAATCCAATCTTAGGCATATCATGTTTTCCTAAAAGTGATATGGGGGAATATGGTGTATCCATCCATCCATCATCACCATCTAGATGTTGAAAAAAGACGTATAGAAGAATTCAGGTGTTGAAGCACGGTTATAATTGAGGGTGGAGTGAATATAGAAAACAAAATGAAAATAATATATACAATAGTTATACAAAAACAAAATATATAGGTTCTCATTGAAATTGTTCTATCCAATCTCACATAAATTCTGCAATACCTCAAATAATCTTCCATAATCACTTTAAATTCTAAATTATAAAAACAATTCAATAAAGATAAAAAAATTCAACTCCCTTTTTTTGATAAACTATTTCCATATTTTCTAATAACAAGTAATTTTTTTATGTTAATAATATTCATTTTATGTTTTAAAAAAACAATATTTACCAATCAAACACTTTTAATTCAAGATTCCTTTAGTCATTCAAAATGATGATATTTCAATTTAATAATCACGAATCTGTTCGATTATTACCATGAATCTGGTAAAACATAGACACAATTAACAATAACCCATCCTCGTTATTCCAATAGGCCCCATATTGCCAATATTCTACATGACAACAACATCCTCATAACAAATTCATCATATTTTCATGAATGCATACTACCAAAAATTTAGTATCATAACCGCTTCCATTTAAAATTTTCACATAACCAAACTACAAAACTATTCAACTATGGATATCATTCAAAAAGGAATTCATCACATTAACTTCGTTACATTAAATGGAATTCTCACACAAACCAAGATTTTCCCTAGAAAACCAATCCATTATCTGGATATATGTTCACCACCAACATCATCATAGGGGATGTTAAAAAATTATGCAATAAGGGATCCAAAATTAGGTGAAAATATATATAGGTCACATTCACAATTATAGTAATTTTCGGCCAAGGAATCAAGAAGAGATAGTCCTTTAAATAATATCCTAAGACAAGTGAAAGTACATGGGACATCCATTTTGATGAAAATGGATATTAATTATTATTATAATAAAATCACATTAAATTTATAAGATAATATTGTTATTATCTAATTTAACACAACATGAGACAATAGGTGATATAACTCTTTACACATGTGAAAATATTTATAGGGAATCAAATACTATCAAAATTATGATATCCCATAACATATAAGTGATATTACCTATATCATAAAATATTATATTTGAGAAAAAAAATTATCTTCATTATGATAACTGTTACCATTAATCCTAATAGAAAACAAAATCATTCTAATATCTTATATTTATAGGAAATAAAGAGAGAACTCAGATTCCCTATTTAGTGATGTTACATGAATCATTTTGTAAAAATATGATAGATGATTGAAATGGAAAAAAATATTCGTATTGGAAACATAGAATTTGTTCATGACTGATAATCTCGGGTCAATTATAGATAACACTGCAAGACTGTGGAGGATGCCTTGAGATCATCTAGACATAATAAGAATGATTGAATATAAGGGGGAATTTGGAATTTGAAAAATCGTAAACAAATAAAATCATGAAAATTTAATTAATATTAATATAATTTTTTTGAAATTATTCCATAAAAGATAAATTTATATATTAAAAATTATAGGAAAATAAAATACAACATTGAAAAGACTTAGCGAATATAAAACCAACTGATTTCTCCTTTTTCCCTATTAATTTACCTTGAAAATATATTACATAATTTCTCAACATGGAAAATAGTGCTTTTATGAAATTTTCACTACCCATTCATAGGTAGAATGAAATTAATAAATAAAACATGGTTTTATACATAATAATTTATGTACCCTTATATATGGAGTAAGAGTTGCATAAGGGTAAAGTGGTTGTACCCTTATACTACTTGATACCATTTTTCTAGGAAGGATATCCCATGGATGAGATGATGAAATTTAGTTATAAGATTACATGACCATTAGAAACACGTTAGTAACCAAAATAAATATCAAAATACCTATACAAAATTCCCAAAATTCACCTACCCATATAAAAGGACCCTATTAATACAATTTAATGGGTATTTAAAACTTATCTAACCATAACATATCATAAGAGTTGATGCTTAAGTGAATGGGTACCCTTATGCAAGCCATGAGCTTCCCATATGCAAAGAACATCATACCTTTACATGAGCCTTAGAAAGTATCATTTACCCTTATAAATATATGGATGTACCTGTAGACAATACTTGGGATGAATGAAATACCATTATAAAACTCTAGAGTTTAGATCTTATCTCACAAAACCAGTTTAAAATTTCGATTACCTTTACATAACACATAGAAAATAGTCACTATCATTATGAAATACCTGGAAAACAAACACTATGATTATTAAACCATTAAAAAATAGGTGTTAACATTAAGAACATGTATGCTTATATATAATGGTAAGAATATACTTCAAAATATGTAATTTCAATAATGAAAAAAATAATAATAATTCAATAACAAAAATCATTTATTATCACATGATAAATGCCAATAATACATCTATAAAAATAAATTAAATTTCAAAAAACGAATATTTATTTCGTAAATAACCTTTTAAAAAATAATCAATTTCAAAAATGATGGTTTTTTTTAAACTCTTTTATAAACTAAAAATATATATTTTTTAAAAATCAGTAATTTGTAAAATCTCTCCCAAACCCCCAAACACCACATACATGAAATGAAATGTTCGTGGATTTTTTGAAGTTTTACTTTTCATATATTTCCTCCATTGAGCATGGAATTGGTTTCTGAACTAAGAGGATTAAATTCACTATAGAAAGAACTATAGGGAAAAATCACTATAATAAAATCACAAAAACTAATTCTGCAGTAGTTCATATTCCAATTCAAGTAAGAACCATCATAGTGGAGTTTGAAACATGAAACATTACAGTTATCTTTGATATAATGTATAACGAAAACATTATATGGACATGGATGTAAGGGAATTGAAGAAATTAGTTCTAGAGGGAATATGTATGTCTAGGATCATCAGATAGTTGAGACATATCATGAATCAATTATATGGCATTGATCTATAGTTATTGGTTAATTAATTCACTTAATTATAATCAGTGTTAAAAAATTGATCCTAGATAGGCTAGTAAACCATGAATAGAACCACATTGTAGATGAATCCCTCACCAGAAGGGAACCCCATGTCGTTTCACCATGAATCCAGGAAGAGATCAAAAGAGTATTGGGATGGGGGAAATCCCATATATTCCCCTAAGGAAACACATATGATCAATTTCTATTCAATGCCCATGACTATAAATTCAACCATTTATTAGTGATATTGGGTGAAATAGATACATTTACACAGAATGGGAATGTATCTTTGTTGAAAACATATGTCTATGTGAATATCATAACAATGAGTATACTATAATAATTTATCACTCATCACTAGAATAGAACTTGATCGATATAATTTTCCCCATTGATCAAAATATTATTAAGTATATTACAGAACAATGTAATAATTCATTTTGGAAGAGTCTAATCTAGACAGAGTGAAGTCACATCGGTCCTATTACTCATCCAGATGGATAATATTGAATAAAACACACTATATAATATTATAGATATTGAGGGTGAATGTAATTCCCCAAACCCTCCTGGTCCATTACGTTTCCAATCATCTAGTGTTTGGAGTGTCCTGGACCCTATCAGTGAGTCCGGAGGTTTTCGGTGTCAGTGGCAGGGTGTCACTGATCAGTGTTGCACCAAAATAGTGCTACCTTGGGGTGTTCTGGTTTATCCCCTAGTTTTATAGTAACACCACTTTTATGTTTTTTTACCTCTATTAATGTGGTTTATGTACATATAAGCCTATAAATGGTATATTAAATCCTCTAAAATCGGTGTGACCAATTACTTACCAAATGGTGTGGACTATTTACCTATGTCACACCTTTAATATGTTTCCTTTTTCGCTCATGTTATGTGTTTTCTCCATTTAAAGGATATCTTCCCACTCACAGTCATCCGCTGGTATATCTCGATATCTCTGAGGTAATTTTTAATCCTCAATAAATTCAAAACAGGTGAAACTGACTAGCCGTGTGGTCCAGCCACGATCCTCTTTTTAATCAGATAGATATTTTACATCCCATAACATAGTATCATGCCTTTTATCCCACTAAGATCTTATTATTTCAGGGACACTTTTCTTTCCTTGGTACACTTGGAGTCCCTCATCCCAGGACGAGTCATGACTGTGTGATAACCCCCATATTTGGTTATTATTGTAATTTCTAGTCCTTCCATCCCTAGTTCTTGGTGTAGGGAGAAAACATCAATCCTTGATCATCTAGGTAGGGTTTTTTCCTTCTCCTCTTTACTATTCATCATACGGGGTGGGTATGATGATGTCCTCTCAGGACACAGATGAAACCAACTTTAACAAAGATAACAAATAGACTATTAAAGAATGTAGTTGTGGGAAAATTATGATATTGATGTTTTTCTTTAACTTCATTTTATGTTGTGAATTTTATGGGATTATTCCCATTGAAAATCATGGACACTGGTGGTCCCTTCCTGTGCACTAATTAAGTGCTTATTTTTTGAGTAATCTTATGATTTAGTGACAATATCATTAAAATTAATTAATTATGTAAATTTGGTTGACTAAAGGGATGCCTAATGAATAAAGAACCCTTGTGTGATCACCCCATTAACCCAAATATAAAGAAGTAACTTTATTAATGGTGTTAGATAAATCTAAAAAACATATTTTTTTTGTTATAGTGATATGAATGGTTGTTTTGTTTAATGGTTGTGGGGTAATGTGGTTGGGAAAGGAACCTATGGTAGAGAGGATATTTTTTTGGGAATCTGATGCTATGTGGAGCCTGTATGTTGGGACTTTTATTGGTTCTAGTAAATCAAGGGATCTCATAGATCCCTTTTTATGTTGTTACATTACAAGAGAACCAGGTGTGAATTTTTAAATCAATGCTTGGTTATTTTCCATTAATTGTTTTTTAGGATTGTGGTTGTGCCTGTTAGATTCTTTGTAGTGAGGGAACATTTAAACTGAATCACATGAACATGATAACAAGATCAGGTATGATGGAGAACTATTTTCTAGTAATGGGTTGTTCTTTGGATGTGGTTGTCGTGTACTTGTGTATGTAGGGGTGGCTTTAGGTTTGATGACCCTTAGGTTGGGGTGAGTTCTTTATTACCTATAATAATATAATTTAGTATTTATGTTTTTATATGCATCCCACCCATGTTGTGCACTTCGAGCCGAAACACCCCTATTTTAATGGGGGATGGAGTTTTTCTCAAAATTCATACAAGTGGGTTGTTATTAGCTCTTTTTTGCTCAGTCTCCCTAGCAGTCCAATACACTTTGGGCAGGCTATGATGGCTGGAGGTATTTTTAATACCCATGACTATTTGGACATGGTGTGTTGCGGTTGGTTGGACTATGTGTGTGTGGTTTGGTTTGTTTTTCAATTGTCTTTTGGATGAGTCCCATGTTTCTACAGGCGGGATGTGTGTTTTTGGTGGCCCATATTGTAGTGGTTAGGGTAGGATAGATGTGTGGTTGTGGTTTCCCATATGGTTGTGGTTAGGGTCATGACATATGTGTGGTTGTGTTGTCCCCAAGTATAGTAGTTGGGGGGTAGTGGGGTAGTAGTGGAATTTTTGTTGGAAGTCTGATTCATAGGATAGCCAAAATATCGAAAGGGGAAGCGGTGCAGGTTATCAAAATATATATGTGATATTTATATTACCTAACCTGAGTTGTGTTGTTTTGGGAGTGTTCCTCGGTGAGGTTTGGTGGATAGTTTCCTTGCTATGTGATTTTGTTATCTCTATCTCCCATGAGGCATTAGAATGTATCCCAACTTGTTGACTATAGATTTTGGTTTTCCAAATAGAGTATACCGATATAATCAACCAACGAACATAAAACTAATTTTAGGTTTCTTGGAGGACATTGAGGACTGTGATGGACCATACAAATATTAGGCATCATGAAAGTTGTGATTTATTCTTTTCCTTCATTCGGTGTTTCCATTTGAATTTTCTTGTACTTTGTAACACCTTAATTTGAACATGCATGTGGAAAATGAGTTCTGGCTTTACTTTCAATCTTAGTATATTTATTTGTTTGGGATTTACCTTCTTATATCATAATATGTTTTCTATAAAAAGTGTAATACCTTTCATACAATGTGTGATTTTCACCCTTGGTTCTATGCAACTTCAAGGCCTTTTGATGTTTGGACTCAGGGTCATTATCCCTCCTCCAACTTGAATAAAGAAGAGTATGACAATTTTCTATCCTTTCCCTCATCTTGGTGAAGGTGTGTCCCGATAGAATAGTATTAGAGGATGATGGGTGAGAGATAGGATGGAGTTTATGGTTATGAAATTTGAGGATTTTGTGGGATGGTTGGGAAATAGTGCTAGGAAATCTTTATGTGTGTAGTAGGCCAGGTAAGGCCGGCTAGGGCATGGGATTTTAGGGTCCCCTGTAGTCCGATGCAAGGACTTTGGACCTAAATATTACTAGGTGAGGTGACACTGATTATAGGGTAGAGAATCTAGGAAGAGAACATACATCTTAATGCCTTGTGTTCTATTGTTTCTCTGGTGTTATGGAATTTTAAAATAAATAAAATGATTAAAAAATATTTAAAATGAATCTTCTACACAAATTGGAATACATGATTAATTTTTTATCTTTTCAGCTATAGAACCAAGTTAAAATCAAGGATTTATATGGGAAGTTGAGGCCTAGTAGGTTGATCTAGTAAACCATCGGTGGATTGAACAAGAGGAAGATTATGAAAAGCATAAAAATAATCTAAATTGTTTCCAGCAGCATAACATCAGGAAGTAC
The DNA here is from genome assembly GCA_963277665.1 of Viscum album. NCBI lineage: Eukaryota > Viridiplantae > Streptophyta > Magnoliopsida > Santalales > Viscaceae > Viscum > Viscum album. Next base: position 656,282,414 of record OY728159.1, read on the forward strand.
GAGGACAATGTTTCCGACATGAAGATAGAGGGATATATTGAGGAGCAGGAGATCACCATGACCTTGATCCGTGCTCCAAGGGAGTACTGGGTTCTATTGGAAGTTGGTTAGATGAGGGGAGTGACGCTTCAGTGGTGGAGGCTCTAACTTAGAAAGAATATGGAGACTAAGGTTTTGGGGACTGGCTTTGACAGGTATTTCCGGGAATAATTCAATTCCGCCACTATGAAGGCTGAAAAGAGGCAGGATCTGCTCTCCCTCCAGCAAGGGAGTATGTAGGTAAGGGATTTGGGGATCATGTTCAAGGATCTGGTTTTCTTTTCTCTTGATCTCATTCTGGATGAGTATTCTTAGGCTAGATGTTCAGAGGAGGTACTCTGACAATCCCTATAGTATACTTATACTCCACTCACTATACCGAAAAACTAAGGTGGTTTAGAAAAAGGATGAGGTGATATAGAGAATGAATATATTGGGTTGTGTGCCATGATATTTGAGATAACGATTTTCATTGAAGGTGAAGGCTGTAAGAAGTAGGCCTCCAGCATACGAGCGTTCTAGGTTTCAGCCGACACACATCAAACCTCAATAATTCCTGTTATGATCTCTTGATCCTCACCCTTTCACCATGGGACCGAGACTGGCGTGATTTTCTTATGGAGGTTTTTGGGAACATCTAATGTTAGTGCCCAGTTTGAGCTCAGTACAGTGGTGGTGGGCCAGTTCAACACCAACCTCAGCATCACCAATTTCCACCCACACATTTTCACCAGTATCATCAGGCCCATGCCCCCTATCGAGAGTAGACATTTCAAGAGGAGGCCTAACTTAAGTATCTCCTTAGGGACCTTGACCAGGGTATGGTCGTGGAAGTGTCTGAATGCTAAGGGGCATAGGACTTGGGTGTGCCATGTTGCATGCCTCATAGGTAGCAATTCTAGTAAGGTGATAGGTTCTTCGTGGTACTATCATTATGTTTAGTACTCTTTCATGTTCATTATTTGATTCAAGATCTTCACACTCCTTTGTTTCACCCAGTTTATCCCATGCCATGGGTCTAGATATATAGATAATTTCCATGCCCCTGGTTTTGAGTATGCCAGTTGGAAGTCCGACCAGTGTGTTTGATGTTTAGCGAGGATGTAGACTGATTTGGGGGCCACATCAATCTATTGGGGATCTTTTATAATATTGATGAAGCTATAAAATGTAATCTTCGTAATTGATCAGATATTTTCCCTGAACACTTTTTTATACTGCTTCCAAATAAGGGTGGTGTTCTCGGATATAGATGACCAAAATTTATTTTTTATGGGTGAGTAGGGTTTCTGGGTGGGAAGCCAGCATGTAAATCCCCTTTTTTCATTGTCAGTCATAAATTTAGTGGTATCAACAGACTCGGAAATGGTGGAAGTTATGGGTATTGTCAGTGTGTTCTTTTAAATCTTCCCTGAAGAGGTTGTAAATATACCCCCTCAACGTGATATTGAGTTCGGGATAGACTTACAACCAGGTTACCATCCAATTTCGATGGATCCCTATCAGATGACGCCTTATGAGTTACAAGAGTTGCATATTCAAGTTGATGACCTGATTATGAAGGGTTTTATTGGGCCATGTGTGTCTGCATGGGGTTCTCATGTTTTGTTTGCAATGAAGGTAGATAGTGATCTCAAGCTATGCATAGACTACTGAAGACTGAACCAAGTGACAGTCAAGAACCTTTACCCCCTCTTGGGGATCGACAACCTTTTTGAACAGTTTAAGGGTGAAATATGGTTCTATAATATAGAAACATGGTTTAAATATCACCATTTGAGGGTGAAAAAGAGTGGAATCCAAAATAATGCTTTCAGGTGCAGATATGGGAACTTTTAGTACCTGGTCATTCCTTTTGGACTTGTGAAGGTACTAGTTGTGGTCATGGGGCTCATGAACATTAATTTCCATGAGTATCTAGAACATTTCATTATTATGTTCATAGATGACATCCTGTTCTTATCATGATCATAATAGGATTATTCCTAGAATCCAACTTCATTTTTGGAGGTCATCCAACACCACCAGTTATACGGGATGTTTTCCACGTGTTTGTTATGGACTCAAGACATGCACTTCCTTGGAGACATGGTGTCCCAGCACGGAATTAAAATTGAACTGTCGAAGGTCAAAGAAGTGGTTTCTTGATAAACAAAAAATAATGTAGTAGTAGTCCATTGTTTCTTTGGACTGGAATGTTAATACCAAAGGTTCGTACCCGACTTCTCTCAAGTTGTAGAAACATCAACGGCATTGACCAAGAAGGACTAGGGTTTTTTGATTGGGTCAAACAGTGCTAGGAAACTTTCACTTATTTGATGGGGAAACTGTTCAGTTCCCCAGTGCTAAGGTTTCCAAAGAATTGGAAAATACTCAAAGTGTTCTGTGATTCATTTGGTCTTGGAGTGGGGTGTGTGCGGATGCAGTAGTAGTGGTAATATCTTATTGGTCTAGGAGGTTACGTCCTCAGAAATATAACTATGTCACCCACGACCGGGAGCTTGTAGTGGTTGTGTTCGAACTGAATCTATGGCAGAATTACCTCATTAAGGAATTATTTGTGGTCCTCACATATCACAAGAGAATGAGTCATGTCTTCTCCTAGTGAGACATGAACATGTTGAAGTAGGGGTGGATTGTGTTTATTTTGGACTAAAACTTCAAGAACTCCTACACCTCAAGAAAGGGGAACATGGTGGCCGATTCCTTGAGCTGGTAGTCACATAAGGATGTGGTTCGAGAGTCATCATATGAATCGAATGAAATGGAGGAGTTAGATTCTATTCACCTAGATTCAAGGGTGGATGGTGGTAGAGGCTAATTATTTTAGATGACTATGCAATCATACTTGGAACGAAAAGTAGAAGAGTCTCGGTGGGGAGACATAGAGGCTAATGTGATGTGTGATCACGTTATCCAGGGTGATGCTCTAGATGGGTTTTCATATGATAGTCAAAATTTTATGCTGTAATGAGGGAAACTATTTGTCCTGGTGGCAATGGGTAATGGAGTTCATGATGAGTTACATAACTCACTCATAAAAGTACATCTAGGAGTCTACAAGATGTTTTGGGTCTTGGGAGATCATTTTTGTGGGCTTGGAGTTTATCTGGTTGTAGAGGTTTTTGTGGAAATGTTCCTCGTGTGTCAACAAGTGAAAGTCAAACACTATATTTTCTATAGTCTTTTGAAGCCCTTAGATGTTATCGAGTGGAAGTAGGATGATGTCTCAATGGATTTTTTTGTTGGACTAACTAGGGATGTGGGTGGATGTGATGCCATCTGGTTAGTGGTTAACCAATTGATAAAATAGGCTCACTTCTTGGTGGTTAAGGAGTTGAATTTAGTGGATTCTTTAGTTTTGAAATACGTGGGTGAAGTTGTGTGGCTAGATGGTGTTCCCAGAACCATCCTTTTTTATCAGGATACATGCTTTACTTTATGAGATTGGAATGGATTACAACGTGCTTTTGGCACCCAACTATGCCTTAGCACTGGATTCCACCCTCATTCATATAGGAAGACAGAGAGAACCATCTAGAAGTTGGAGGATTTTCTACGAGCAAGTGTTCTGTACTTCGTAGGATCATGGGTATGACACTTTACACTAGTAGAGTTTCCCTACAACAATAGCTATCACTCTACCATTGGAAATACACAATTTGAATCCTTTTACGAGAGACTGTGATTTTTACCCGTGTGTTGGATAGAGGTTGGGGAGGCGGGAGTTCTTGACCCAATGGTGGTGCAGATCACAATAGACAATGTTTATCTTGTGAGTGAGGCGATGGAGGTGGATCTGAAAAAGATGAAAATGTATTTCAACCATAGGAGGAGACACTTAAAGTTCGAGGATGGGGACCATGTGTTCTTAAAGGTATCCCCTCATCATGGTCAGTGGAGGTTTGGCAGGGGAGTATGCTTTCTCCCAGGTTCATCAGACCCTTCACGTTTTTGGGTCGAGTTGGCGATGTGGCATATCAGCTGACATTACCACCATAGTTAGAGAGGATCTACAAAAAAATTACCATATCGCAGCTCCAATGGTATCTACACAATAACTCCTACAACCCAATTTTGGAGAGATGGATATCGAGGACAATGAAACGTTTGTGGAGTGATCGATGAGAGTTGAGGATCGTAAAAATAAGGTGCTTCATGGATGGACCATTCCCTTGGTTCATGTGTTATGGAGAAATGGTGACATTGACGAGAGTACCTTGGAGTGGGAGGCCCATATGTGTGCCGTGTACCTAGATTTGTTTTGAGCTTTGCCCTTATGTTTTACTTTTCACTTTGTTTTTAGTTCATTCATTACCTTGTTTTCCATTAGATGAGCAATTTTCCTTTTTCTATGAATATGTGTGAAATATCTAGACTGTAGGGATGGGGGAACCTGATCCCTAATCGAGAGGCATCAATGTGGAAGTAATTAAACCCATGATGGAAATTCAATTCCTCCTAAAAGCAATAATATCTTGACATGGAGGAAGTAACTCCTTAATTTATATGTCTAAATTGTGTGAATTTTTGTTTGTATGGTTACATATTTTTTCTGTAATTGTTTAGGAGATAGATGAGAGATTCATTACTAGATGTCGAGGGTTGATCCTGCTTTCAAAAAAATCTAGGGTTGTTTTATCCTAAGTGGTATCTTATGAGGTGTTTGTTCAGACCCCTCTCTTTTCATTGGGTTTAGACATGATTCTAGAGGGAAAGAATAATTTGATAGGTAACTGACCCTTCTAGTCCATTAAATTTACAAAATTCTTATGTTTGTGGTGTCTTAGACCACATTGGTGAGTTGAGAGGGAGTGAGTATTGGTGGAAGGGTGTCACCATAGTGTCACCTATCAGTGCCATCAGTAGGTCTTATTGATCAGTTCATCACATAAATAGGTCCACCGTGGGCTGTATGGTTTATTTATACTAGTTTTTGAATAACGCCTCTTTTAATTTTTGTACCAATTTTAATGTCATTAAGGAAATTTATACCTATAAATGGTATGTTAAATCCCATAAGAGTTGGTCATCCCTTAACTTACCAAAACATGTGGTCTTTTTACCCTTGTAAAACATTTTCCTCATATCATGTTCTTCCCATGTAAGGTGTTTTCTCTATTTAAAGGATATCTAGTAACTAATACCTTTCCACTGGTCTATCTTTCTGTCTCCAAGATAATTATTAAACCTTAAAAAATTTTATACATGTTCAACTTCCTAGACTAGTGGTCAATCCATGATCCTATTTTTAAGAAATTCAAGATTTCACATCCCATAAGTCTAGGGTTAGGCCATTTACCACACCTATATCTTCATCTTCATTGGACTCTATCCACTTATGTGGAGCACTTGGAGTCCCTCTTCCTGAGATGAGTAGTGCCTACTTGAGAACCCTCCAGTTTGGTTGTTTTTATAGTTTCCAGTAATTCCATCCCAAGTTCTTGGCGCATAGAGAAAACATCGATCATTGATCAACCATGTAAGGTTTTTTTCTTCATCTCACTAAATTATGCATCATACGGGCTGGGTATGATGATGTCCCCTAGGAATATAGGTGAAACCAACTTTAATGATGATAATAAATGGAATTTTATAAAATTAATGGGTGGGAAAGATGATGATTTTTTTATTTACCTTTGTTTTATGTTGTGAAATGTATATGGTTATAACCACAGAAAATCATTGTTGTTGGTGGTCCTTGTGCACTAATGAATCTATGTTTTATAGGTAATCATGTGATTGAATGACTGTAGCATGAATATTGATAAATCACAAAAACATGGTTGATTAAATGAATTATTGACAAATAATTAACCGTTGCGTGATCACCGCGGTTAAGAAAATTGAAAAAGGGAACCTAATGAATTGTGTTAGGAAAATATGAAGAAAATCTTTGTTTTGTTCTAGATATATGCATGGTAGATTTATTTGATGGTTTTGGGGTGAAATTCATAGGAATGGAACCTATGGTTGAGAGGCTGTTGGTTTTTGAATATGAGGCTGGGTAGATCCAGTATATTTGGGATTGGTATGGTTTTGGTACATTGAGGGATCTCAAAAGTCTCTTTTAATGTTGTTACATTACAAGATAACTGGGTGTGAATTAATAAATTCCATTATGACTATTTTCCTTCAGTTTCATTGGTTTTTGGTTATTCCTATTAGTTTCTCGGTATTGAAAGATTATTTAATCTGAATCACGTGAACATAATAACGAGAATGAGTACATTGTGAAATTGTTTTCCAAAAATGGGGTGTGCCTTGGTTGTGGATGTCATGTACCAGGGTAGTTAGGGGTGGTTGTTGGTTTTAGGACCCTTATGTTTGGGTGAGTGATTGATTACCTATGTGTATAAATTTTTTTATGTTATTTATATGAACCCCACCAATGTTGAGATCTTCATGCTGAAACACACCCATTTCATATGGGAGGGTGTTTTAAAAACATTTTTATATGTGGTTGGGTATTATCTCATTTTTTATCCCTCTCTCTAGTATCCTAAGAATCATTAGGTTGGCTATGCTGGATTGTGGTTTATTTATAGCCCAAGACCCATTGGGAAGAGTGTTTTATGGTTGGTTGGCCTAGGTGTGTGCGGGTTGGTTTGTTTCCCAAGTGTCATTGGCATGAGGCCCATGTGTCTGGGGGAGGGATGTGTTGTAGTGGAGGCTAATATGGTTATTATTGGGGGTGAGATAGATGAGTGGTTGTGTTTGACCATATGGTTGTGGTTGGGGGTGGGACAAATGTGTGGTTATGATGGCCCATATGGTTGTAGTGGGGGTGGTAGTGGGACTGCAGTGGAATTTGTGGGGGCAGGGGTGGATGTGTGGGATATCCTAAATAAATAATGGGAAAGCGGTGTGGGGTACCAATACATCAATTTGATATTACTACTACTTTACATGACTTGTGTTATTTGGGGAGTGTGCCTTAGTGAGGCAATATGGATAGTTTCCTTGGAACGTGATTTGGTTATCTCTATCTCTCATAGGGCATTAGAATGTCACCCCAATTGTACAATAGTGATCTTTATTTTCCCTACTTAGTATACCAATATACTCACGCTACGTATATATAACTGCTTTCAGGATTCAAGGAGGACATTGGGGACTAAGATGGACCGTACTAGCTCAGGCATAGGGAAAATTTTCAATGCTTTTTTTTATTTCCTTTGGTAATTTCTTTTGAGGTTTTCTTGCACATTATGACACATTATTTTGAACATTCATTTGTAAAAAGTTTTTTTGGATTTACTTACACTCTCAGTGTTTAGATTTTTTAGGGATTTACCATCTAATGTCCCGATAACATTCTACAAAAGGGTTATTCCTTCAATACTATATGATATTTTACACCATTGGTTCTAGTCTCCACTCTAGGTCCTATTGAAGGAAGGACTCATGTGTCATTATCCCTCCTCAAAATGAAAGAAGGAAGGGTCTGATAGTTTGTTGTCCCTTCCCTCATCTTGGGGAAGGCTATTTACAATAGTGAAGGTGTGAAGGTATAAAATTTTATTGTTTATGTTGGCGATCAGGAATTATGGGAAGAAAATAAAATTCCCTATCCAATTATTTATTCATAATAAGATGTTCACTAATTTTATAGTCATGTGTGACTTCTCAAAGAAGATATGAATGGGTTCACTATATCTCCAATAAATATAGGAGGATGAATTTGTAATATAAAAACAACATCAAGAGATTTACCATATTTATTCCTTATAAATATATTATACAGAAAATTACCCTTGATATAATCCTATGTGAATTTAGAATTCATGACTTATATAGATTATTCCAGAAACCATAAATTAATACCACCATTTGTTATTTCTCTCAAAATTTTTCTATAGGAGAAAAAAACAAAACTTCATTTAAAAGTTCTAATATAATGCATTTATAGTCTTTTCAATGATCAATATAATTCCCATAGATTCATTGAAAATTGAAGGAACATACATAGAAATCATTTATAATAATGAATTAATACAATTTATATAAATAAAAATAGCAGGAGTATGGATTACCTACAATAAGTGGGCCACATGTTTCTATGGATCAAATCATCAAAGTGCAATATCCTAATCCAAACTGTTGATAGTGGAGCTCCTAGATAATCCATTGGTAAAATCACATTTTCAAAAAATATCCAAATATTTATTATATTTCCCAACTACTCAGACATTAATTTGAAATGAAAAAAATATTTCTGAGAATAATAACATGTCTCCAAACCTATTTTCTATAAAAAAATATGAGTTTATTTAAACCATAAAATAGATTTATGATTTTCATTTGGAAATATCTACATATCATTAGATAAAAAATAAATGTGATACTCTAGGTAAACTATACATTCGTTTTAATGATATAACCTAATGTGAGGAAATAATACTAGATATAATCCTGCAAAGCGAGTCTTGAGTAGTAAATAAATACATAGCTAACATTAGAAAACATTGTAAGAGTTTTCTATTTGATTTTATGAAACCAAACATCCTTTAAATTAGTGATACCAAGAACTATGGAGAGGAATAAAAATATAAAAGAAAGTAATAAATATATTAAAAAAATAATGTACCACATCACCTTTATGATGGAGCCCCTTTATAAGATATCACAATCTTGTCTATTATGTTATCTCCCATTATCTATCATTATATCTCATTAATTTTGATATTATTCATCAATTTTGTATAAATATATATGTTTCACTTTTAAAACTAGATTATTTCCCCTTTCTTTGTTAGGGATACTAAACTTTTTCAATTTCCTCTCCCAAACCCCACATTAAGTAAAACCTATGTAGGGAGAACTTTTGAATTTATTATTTACGTTAATGTACTACTCTTTTATTAATTTTAATACTCTATTGGTTTTCTAAAGAATCAACGTATTATCGAAATCTGTTATTTTTTGTTTATAATATTATTGAATACTCTACATGGTTATCTTCATTAGAGGTTCTTCACACATTTCGTAATAAAACATTTAACCTATTCATTACCAAACCTCAAACTACAATCTTTTATCTTGGATTTTCCCTCACTTGAAATTTATGATCATGAATTTCACATATTTATTCAATTATGGACATCTACAATTACCAAATACTTTTTTATGGGAATTATTATGATACAGAGTTTGGTTATTCTTTATGAAGTGATTATATTACCCATATCTTTCAAATTTGTTTTTTTATATCCTTATGATTAATTAATGTTTTCCTTTTATAGAACAATATTGTATATACAAATTCTAATTTGATGTGTGGTATTATAATTACGTATACCCTTAATTCATTTGTAATGATTTTATATCATGATAAACTATGTGTGGGGTATATGAAATGATGTTATCACAATATGTTATTTTTTCTTGTAGTTTATCCTTGAATTATACTTATGATGACTTTTTTACATTTTTTGGGACATTTCCATTATTTTCATTTCAATATTAAATGATTATATTAAAGTGACTATGAATATATATATATATATATTATATATTTTTAGATGAGTATTCATTACATTATAATGGCACACACATCAAGATTATAATGGTTTAATTCATTTGGAAGCCTGGAAACATAAAAAACAAGTTCACAAGTGTTCTAAATAATCATCCACTCAATTACTCATAAATATCACCCTTATTTTAAATATCAAATATAATACCTTTCATCATAACAAAGTAAAAATAAATATAAAAATTGGTGATCTTAGTTTCCAATAAATTTTGCACAAAGGATATATCAATGGTCTCATTATAATAACCTATTAATAAGGCTATGAGAACATGAGTTTAACATTTGAAAAATATTACCTACATATATTTGATCATAAATATGATTCATAGAAGAAATAATGATATTGTTTATGAAATCAATGACATAGGAATCAAAGGACATAGTCCATGAGAGAATAAAAATGTAATTAAAAAACGATTTATGGAATACACATAAACCTAGAAAATATTTTCTGTAATAGTGAAGGATTTCTTTCAAAAATATCTTAATGGAATGAATTCACTCCCCAATCCATCATAGTAGTGAAGGTTATCTCCCATGATTATCATTGTGGGAAAAATACCATATTGAACTTGGTTTACTCCCTATTACATTTATATTTATATCATGAGATATTAATATCTTCCAAATAAATTGGAGGGAGATTTTTGTCTCACGGATCAAATAATGAAAATCATTCAAATCTGTGCCACCAGATCATTAATCATTCATTATATCAGATACATGGAAATGAAATTATTTGCATTAATATTTCATTATTGAATAATATGTGGGAAATAAATAGGTTTCATATGTATATCATCATTTCCTCATAGCATAACCCATGGAAAAATTGGGGTTTATAATAATTTAATGATAATATGCATTGTTTAAGGGAAATCAATTTCATAAAAATATATTGCTCATAAATATAAACCATTTTGGGAATTAATAAGAATATTATTCTTGGATAATATCCCTAGTAAAGCATAAGTAACATGAAATGATATCATCATAGATGAAAAATATTTTTGAAGTATAAAAATTTCCATTTCAAAAGTAAAATAAAATTTCCATGATGAGAAAAAGGTATAAAATATAAAAATTGTTCAATGCCATTTTATTTGAAAATAATCTTCAAAACAAAAAAATAAAGCTTTAAATATTATTAAAAATATTTATTAAGGAAAAAAACATTTCACTTTGAAATTATTTATTTATAATCTAATTATTTACTATATATTTAGAGAATATATTTTAATAAACACTAAAACAGGTAATGGAAGATATAAATAATTATTTAGTCATGAAAGTAGAAAATATTTTTAATGTCGTGTACGTTAGAAAAATGGTTCCATTGTAATTTTTGGTAATATCCAAACGAGACATGTTGGAAATATAACATGAAGACTCAATTTCAGCCACTTTTTAATAATGGATAAATTAATTAAAAAATAATTAATAAATATTTGGGTAATGTTAAACCATTTTTGAAAACATTTTTTTAAATCATTGATTTGGATGAAAGCGGACTTTGTTAAAATAGTGAAATAAAAATGAATTTTCTGAAAATTGATTTTTGGATTCTATTAACCATTAAGAGATGATTATGAAGGAAAAAATATTATTCTATTGAAATAACTAGAGTAAAAATGATTTATATTGGAGATAGATAATAATGTTTCTTCCTTGAATCATAAGGGAAAAAATTCAAGTAAATGATGAGATTGTTAAAAAAATGCTTAGAACTATGGGAACATTGAATCATAAGACCAAAGAAATAACATCAGAAATTGAAACTCATAATATCATGATAATAACTAAATTAATGATACTACTTGTAAAGTGGAATTTAAATGCACCTCATAAAATAAGATATGATCATAACTTAACTAATTTCCTAAAGATAAAATATTTAGACCAAAACTGACTACCTTATGTGTCAACATACATCATTCATGTTTAAACCTCTTGTATAAAAAATATAAGTTTGTTATATATTTATTTAAAAACCATAAATATATATATATATATATATGTATACATCATACCATATATTTTATACTTTGGACCTTTTATTACCATTTTACTAGCAATTCCTTGCTAAAACCACTTTTTAGGAAATAAATGATTTCTTTTTTCATTTCTATTTCCATAAAGTATTGTTGTTTTTTATTTTTTTTAACATAGTCTATTTAATGATGAAAATTATATAAATTTAATATATATATATATAGATCCTATATGTACTTATAGTATTCCATAAATTCTATATATATAAATGAAATACATCATAGAAACAGTAGGTCCTATGTATCCATGAATGTTGATTCCATTTTTTAAGGATAGAAAAAATAGTAATTAATAAATAAAAAATATTTAATCATTATGATTTTATAAATATCACATATATTTCTTAATTTTACCTTTATTTCCATTCATCCGAAGAGTTAGTGACAAATTAGTCACATCAATTCATGAGGCGGTAGTTCTCTTTATACATGTGAAACGTTATCAAACCCCTCACTAAATGGAATGTAATGATGTATATGTCATAGGATCAATATATAATATAAATAAGTTATAAATATATTATATATGGTCAATTAATATATTCTAATTACAATATTTGTAAAACAAAAACAAAAGACACATCACATCGGTACACGAGGGGGTTTTGTCCTCCGCAGACTTGACTAATGTTATTATTTTCCACCTGGTTATATGTGAAAAAGGAAAGTTTGATATTATAACGAAACAACCATAATAATATCATCAATAATTTATATGAACATTAAATCCCTAATTATATTCTATTATGAGAGGTGGGGATGAAAAAAGAAAAATATCGATATATGAGGAGGTAGTTTTCCATACACATGATTGATGAATTCATTTCCCATTTCATGGTAGAGGATACAAATACAGTTTTTTACAAGAAAATAATAAAATATAAATATAAATGAGGTATTTTATTTATTTTATATTCAATAATTAGGATTTTTTAGGGATTTATATAAAGAAATAAAATGGAAACACATGTTTAAGGAAAAAAACACTTCTTTAGAGAACCTCTATAGGTTTACAGGTAAAGCCTTCCTATGATGGACTAATAATAAATATAACGCCATTAGGATGTGATATGTAATTAAATAAAATATTTATTTAGTTATTAGATGATCTAAATATTTTTGAACATGTGACGTTTCCGGGACAAGAGTGGCCTTTTATAAAGGGTGGGTTGAACACAGATGGAATTTTTCAATATAATAAAGTGTGACAACTTTTTTCACAGGAAAAAAGGCACCAAAATGCATCATTATAAAACTTGATAGGTTATAAGGGAAGAATATGGCCATAAAATGGGGTTTTACAATGTTTAAGTTCATTTCAACACTTAACATTTTACTTTAATCCATTATTAATCTTATATTAACCTTAACCATGGTAAATAAATATTTATTATTTTTAATGTTCAATTTGAAGAAAACATAATTGAAATTATAAACTAGTATAAATTTCTCTGATTCCAAATATATAATTTATTCAACATATTTTCATTCATATATGTGGTATAATTGAATTTTAAATTAAACTCAATGAGGAGACCAACAAGTGGGTTTCATTGGACAAAATTTTTAAATGGTTTTGAATTTTTTATATCAAAAATCACTATAAAATTGACAATAATTACCTAAATTGGATTAATAAATATATACTTAAAATACTTCATATTTTTGAGACTATATAAAAATAAAATGCAACTTATAATTTTTTGAGTGAAAATATATTTTATTAAAAAATCCAATATTTTTAAGTATTGACAGAAAAAATTATCTTTTTGAAAGAAAGAAAATATTCCTTCAATTTTAATATCAAAATTATATTTTCAAAATGTATTTTTTTCAATACATTTTCTATAATTCTATATTGTTAATTTAAAATAAATTCAAAAAATGTGACTAAATTGTTTTTAGGGAAATAAAAATTTAAGTGAAAAAAATATATTTATTCTCATATAATGTATTTAAAACAAAATATATTAATTTCAAACATTTTTTAATATAAATTATATATATATAAAAATATTTTAAAAAAATATCTTTAAAATTTATTTTGGAAAAATACATTTCTGTGTAGAAAAGTAGTTTTTTTATAATTTTTTTTATTTTAAAAATTTTGTTAATTTAATTTTTAATCAATTGATAAATAAAGAATTAAATTTATATATGTGTGTAAACCATATATTTTAATAATTTATTTAATCATATTCATATAAACTATTCCAAAACCTATTCAATAATTGTCATATTAAATAATATAAGGTTGGGGCCGAAGCCTCATTTTATTATTAAAGTAAATAAAAGACCTCTTTAACTGGGTAGAGGGAGACCCATTACATAGCCCGAAGGCCCAATAGACATTTATCCCATTACATGAACCATAGGCCCATATTTTTGGTGTGTTTATTTAAAAAAAATTGTTTCATGAAACATATGTTATAAATGAAATTAATGTATTTTAAAAAATATTTCATCAAACATAAAGGTGATACATTATACTATTCTTAAGATGAATTTATACCTAAAATTTCTTCACTGAAATAAAAATATTTTGGTACGTCTATCTCATTACATCCTGAGGCTCCCATGTAGATTCTGAAACTAGTAGATTCCCCACAAAATGGACTAGGAGAGTGGTGTTCTTTCTAAGAAAATTCTCTCTCTGTTGAAGAAAAAACTATATTTCCCTAATAGTAAATATAATAATCCATTGGTAATACTTCTATGTTCAGTAAATGTTAATGATTAGGAATATACTTTCTCAGGAGAGATACATGGAACACATTTTTAATGTGATAGGGGTTTGGTGGGAGTTCAGAATGAGAAACTATTATCCAAAAATGATCAAGAATATAAATTTTACCAATTTAAATGGGATTGGTTTTCCCATATGTATTTAGTGAAATATTTTTAGAATAACCCGCTGACCTACATAATATTCCCAATCATGTTGATAAATAACTTCAAAACGTATCATTCAACTTTGTGCCTCCCATACATACTGATTAATGGATATAACTATATCTAAAATTTCCTTGCCTAGATGAGGTCCTATTAGCTATAAGTATCCAGTATCATTCTTGGATCCTAATGTTCTACAAAAATTTCCATTCAAGGATAGATAAGGATCCATTTGAATACTTTTGTTAAATGTTTTTTCAAATGAATACCCAATTAGAGTAAGGTGTTAATCCCAACCGCTATTGAAACCCAAATAACAAAATATCATCATATCCTCTAGGGTTTGAATTATTTTTCATATTGGGAATATGTATAAGGATTATATGTAGTGATGAAACATATATTCATATATATGTCTTACAGAATAATTCACTATAACGTCATTGTAAACCTCATATCCTTACCAAACATAATATAATATGGTAATATATGTAACCTTAAAACATCCTTAATGGATATATTTAAATGAATATCGATTTAGAAATATTATTTAATAGATGTTTAGTTTACAAAATTTATAATGAGATAAACTACAACACATGTATTGTTATTCCCCCTAGATGTTTTGGGGAGTTCAGAAAAAATAACCATGGTGATGTTTTCCCATTTCATTTCAAGTGTTGATAATTTTTAAATAATTCCTTTAAAAATTCGTTTCTCACCCCTAACATTATTTCATAACAAACACCATGATACAGACTTATAAATTCAACCATTCAAAATTTTCAATGAGAAGTACTATATCACATAGTTTAGTTATTGGTGTTATACCCTTATCATCCTTCAGTTGCGGGCTCATGCCTTATAACCAAGCTAATTGTGATTTTTTTCTCACAATATATGGGTTACAATTTTTTCAATTTTTTTTATATATTTCCCAATTTTAAAAAACCTCAATTTACATTGACATCAAACATAATATAAACACTAATTTATAGAAATACCTCTAATCTTATCCAATAAATATGAAGTCATTCTTCCTTAAATAAAATTTTCAATAATAGATTTATAAATCTAGAGGGGTTTATTGTAATACATGTCTCCCAATATATCATTAATCATAATAAACAATCATCCATAAACCCAAAACATGGGTGTCTTAGAAATGGAAATTATAATGAATATTAACCTCAAAAACTCATTATGGTAAATATAACTATTAAGTTATTCCTAATGGATATTTATATGCTTCAAAAATTTTAAAAAATCATTTGAAATTTCATGATTATTATAAGAAAAATAAAAAATGGAAAAATAGTTTGGCAACATAATTATTTCATTCAATTATATAAATACTTTATCATTTTATTACAAAAATAGTTTATTATCTATTTCTAATACATTTATTTTGGAAGCTTTAGTCCATCCTTACACTGATAGAATATCAAACGTGATTTCATTATTCACGATTCAAAATAGAAAGTTATGATCAATGCACATAATCATATTAAATATCACAAATGGATAAAAAATTAATGTTTCATTTAGATCGTTCATAAAAAAAAGAAATTAATTTCCTAACTAGGTAGTGAAATATTAAATTCCCCTAATTATCCTGATTCACATAACTTTTTTTGATAGAATAACATTAACAATTTGTACATTATATTTAGAGGTTTTTGTGGATAATAATTCCCATTATCGCCTATATTGGTTCATTAATTCTCATAATTCCAAAAATCATTTCACATGAAGTACTACAGTTTTGGTGGTGTATTTTTTTGTTTATCTATATTTAAAATATTTTATATCCTCTTTCCATAATTATTGAATTAACTACATGATGGAAATATTTTCCATATTAAAAACATTTACCAATCACCATAGGACTATTTAATTCATGTTACCTGCTAACTTCTATGCATTAATAAATGATCATCTTAATCTCTCCAAGGTATAATATGTTTCCCTTAAACACTATAATTTTTTTCAAATTCACTATATCATATTTAAGGGTAATTCTAATCTTTATTTCCACCTTGATACCACATGGAAAAAATTATATATATCCAACGAAGTCCCTTTCATCTAACCGCAATTGGAGACTTGGTTTTAATCTTATGAAAAATTAGTCAAGTTATCCATCAGGATGGATTATATAGACAAATTCGTACCTAATAACTCATATAAATTATTCCCATTGGTACCAAGAGATTGATCATACATCTATGTTAGCTCAAGTAATTAAATCCAAATTTTATTATGCATAATAAGAGAGGTTTTATTGAAAAATAATCTCTTAAACTCGTCCCACACAATGGAGTAAATTTTACATGTTTTCCTCATATTACCGATCAGAGTCCACCATTGATCCACTTCACCTTCAATACTATTTGTAACCAAAAAATGATTTTCATGTTTTGAATATAATATAATGGAAAATATATTTTTTTAGTATTAATCAAATTTCTAGAAACTATTGGATCAGAAAAACAACTAAATGATGGTGGATGTTTCCTCATGAAGGACTCAACAAAACATTGTTCCCTATGATAATTTTGATGTTCAAAGTTATGTATTTATTTATATAGTTGTGTGATCATGGAAAATATATTTTTTATTCCATATCTCATAATATTTGGTTTATCATGAGTAAAATCATTAAATTATCCACTAAATTCAGCTTTTTCAAATTTCTTTCTTGTTAAAGACATTTTAGAAAGAAAAATGAATTTAGTGAGTAAAAATACTCATTGTAAGAAACCACATAATCATGAAGAATAACCTATATAATTTATATATCAAGAACACATATTTACAATCTATATGACCTTGCATTTAACATTATTCATTAATTTTCATGATTTAAATACTTCATGAAGGATCGTAAAGTGTTTGTGAATTTCAAAAAAGTACCCCCTAGAGATTTATGCAATGTGTGAAGCAAGGCCCGTTGCAATGTTCCAGGCAATTCTCAATTAATACTCGTCACACATTTTTTGTGTTATTTAACCTATTTCATAGGTTCTATATCAACATAATCAATTGAATATTGATATAGATTCATTATTAGAAAACATATCTCTATACCCATCACAAATATTATAGGTTATTTTCTATATGTATAATTATCCTTAAGCATATCCTTAGAAATTTTACTTTGGATATCATTATGGTTTTATAATCCTAGTTTCTAATGGTTGAAAAGACATATCATATGATACTAACTATAGCGACCCATGATTTTCATGCATAGATATTGCATATTTTTTAATGAATACCCATTATATTACACACACAGACAAATAATTATCATAAATTTATAGTTCATTTGGATACATAAAACCTAAATAACTGGTTCATAAGACATATACATCATATCCCACCTCATTCCTCATAACCATATCCCTTATTAGTCTCATAACATATAGTACCTATCATCATGACCTGTATAAAAGAATAATTAAAAATAGTGAGCCTAAATTCTTAGTGTGGAACAATAAGGGAAATATTAATGATTATATATGAATAGAATGTTCATAAGAGTATGAGAAACATAAATCCACATTTTAAATTTATAACATTCAAATCATAGATCATAAAATTTATTAACGGAATAAATATTTCATGTTTTGAAGACTTTAATTATATAGGAATAAAATCACATTAACCATGAGAGCACACAATTGTCATAAGAGACCAATTTATGGGATACACATAATAATAGATAATAATTAAAAATATAGTAATGGATCATTTTTAAAATAATCATAGAGAATGAGTTAATTCCCCAAACTATCATATTAGTCATGGTTTACTCACATTACTACGAATGTGGGAAAATTCACTTGCTAATCTATGTCCAGTCCCGATTCATGTGCAATTAATATCATGATATATCAATAAACACGTAGTGAATAAGAAAGATATATAGGGCCCAAACATTATATAATAAAAATAAAAAAAATTCAATGAGATTGAAAAAAATTAATCTTATAAAAACACATGAGAATAAATGGGTTTTATAATCCTTTCATCATAGAATATCTTATAGTAAATAAAAATCCTTCATGATTATTAAATAATATCATAATAGTGTCACATGAAGAAAATGAATTAGTTTTTATAAGAACTTTATCTCAGAATAACCCCTTGATATGAAATGTGTTTAATAAGAATATTTTCAACATTAATAAAAACTATTCAATGAAATTGAAACAATTCAGGTAATGACAGAAAAATTCATTTCCATATATATCAGTATTTATGAATTTGATAAAAATATTAAATTAAATTTTGTGATATGTTCAGTAAAATATATGACACGAAATAGTGAGCATTTTCAAAATCTTTTATTTCATGAAAGACTTAGTTATAATGAGTAATAATATACTGTTTTTATTTTTATTTAATATTTTTGTTTTTCCAAATTTTAATTGATGATTTTTATTAAAACTTAATATTTGAAATTTTTTAAAATTTTACATTGACAAAAAAAAATTGATTTTTTAAGAGGAATTTTGAAATTAACTTACATTTAATTTTTTATATTGTAATGAAATGATTGATTTTTTTATGATTAGTAAAAAATACCGGATTTTAATTTCAACGTAGATTTTCACATAAATGATTTATAATTGTAAATTATATTTTCAATTAGTTATTTTAGTTAAATTTAACAAATATAAATATTTTAATCAAATTTAAGTCATTATAGCTCACTTTATATTGAATTTATAGGAAAACATATTAAGATTTTCAATATTTTTTACATTAAAGAACCAATTTCTTATTCATTATATACGAATAACATGAAATTATATTAAAAAACTTATATGAATTAGATTTTGAGAAATGGATTCCATTATTAAAATAATAATAATTAATAATTTCTATTATTTTCAAGTTATATTTTTAAGAAAAAATCATATTGATGTAAATAAAAAATTCATTATTTTGATTTTTGTTAAATGTGATTCTACAGATGGGATAAAATTTATTCATTAGGGGAAACATGACCAAGAAATTTTTCCAATACACATTGGCTGTCACGACCCGACCTTAAGGCCCGTGCCGTGACTACCCCAAGCCCGCCTTCTATAGGCCAGGGGCTGGCGACTAGCACCAAGGCGTAAATCCCGGATAAAGGGAAGGCATTGCCTTTGTAAAGTAAACAACAAACACCACGGAGCAAGCAGGCAGAAGTAAACACTAAGTAAAAGCTGAGTACAACAGTAAGTGCGGAAAAGTAAAGGGGTCCGGAAATACAAGCCCAACTGTAAAGTACAACTAAAAGGGGAAAAATAGCAACTGAAAGAAAAAGCCGCAGCGTCGAGCCGTCCTCTGGAAGTCCCACCTGAAGGGTGGGTACAGATAGCCTCCATAGCTCCTCGGACCAGCCGTCCGCTCCGAGTACACCCCGCCCAGTGGTCCAACTCCAGGTACCGTCCTGCTCTGCCAACCTCGACCACGATCAGCGATGTCCGTCGTCTGCAACCAACACAACATAGTGTGGGCACAGCCCGTGAAGGGGTGATTATAAGCTACCCAGTAGGGACCCCGAGACCCCCGAAGGTCTCCCAGAATCCACAAAGGATAATCCACAAAGGAAAGATACAATCACGAAGTAACATCTGACACTGCTTAGGTATATGCCCATACATATACCTAAGTCATCAATACTTGTTCGGATCCAACATCCGATCCCAAGTACAACCCAGTCCACACAGGAAAGAAAAATGTAAATCCACACAGGATAGCACAACACAATCCATAATGGAAAGATAAACAGGGTTTCAGCTCACACAGGTATACTCCTTAGAATGATGATAGAGATGATCACTGATCCATCTAAGTCGTCGGACCCACAAAGGATCGATAGGTACTAACCCCCGCATCGACCCACAAAGGATCTGACCCACAAAGGATCGATAGGTAACTAACCCCCGCAAAGACCCACACAGGATCGGACCCACACAGGATCTGTAGGCGCTGGCCCACACAGGACCACTGTGCCCTGACCCACACAAGATCGGACCCACACAGGATCGGTAGCACTGACCCACAAAGGATCGCTGAGTGCTGTAGTCATCCCCGTCGAATCCACTGATGATCTCTGTACAGTCGTCGTCGTCACAGTAGCAGTCGCAGCCAGCTCTAGGGTTCCCTCACACAACAAGTTCATTCGGGAGGGCCGCTCCACGAGCCGAGAGGTTGATACATCAACTGACACATAGTCCAAAGTTGATGTATCCAAAAGGTCCGCATCGACAACAGGAACTCAATGTCGCAGACGGCGCGTCAATCGGACGCCCGGTCTGAGAGTTATTGGCATTTTGGTCCCAGGGGCCCGGTTGGTTTTTAAGGAAAAACCAACCCGACCGTACTCCACCCACGTCCAAACCTCTGGCAGAGTAATCCAACATATCTGTCTCACTTAGAGGAAAACAACAAAGTCGACGGCACGTAAATCGGACGTCCGAAGCTTAAGATATGAGCGTTTCCGCTCCGAGGGCCCAGTTGGTTTCGTGTACGAACCAACCCGGCCGAACCCAAAGTATTCTGAAACCTTGGGTGTAGTATACCGAAATGACCGTCTCGATCCAAGGATCGCATCTCCGCTGACAGTGTGTAGTTCAGAGGTCCGTAGCCCATGATATGGGAAAAATACCGAAAACGGTCTGAAAACGGGGGGTCTGGGACCGGACCGACCCTGCCCAACCCCCCTGGTCGGCCTGAACCGGGTCGACCCGACATGGGTCCGGGTCCGACCTGGCCGGCGCAGCCCAGCCCGGCCGCCAGGCGGCTCGGTCGTGATGGCCGAGCGGGTGCAAGGGGGCGCCGCCCCCCTTGAAGATTCTGCGGCCCCGCATGGGGGGGCCGCCTCTCGCCAACGGACGCGGAAATGATTTGTCCTGCCTTCGGTTCTGTGCTGCTGAGGAACCGCACCCCACTGTCGCGGATTCAGCCGCGACGGCTCCGTATGGCGGCGCATCAGGGCGCCGCCGGTGGAGTCCGCGGGCCACCAGAGTTGCTCCGGTGGAATCCGCGGGCCACCGGAGCTGCTCCGGTGGTCTGATTTCATTTCTTTCTGCGCCATAGCTCATCCCGGGTCACGTTCTTCACTGAAGAATCAAAAAATCGTCTTTGCGGCCTGTTTTGTCGCCGTCTTCCATTCCGCACACCAAGAACAAAAGGGTGGTGGGTTCAGACTTGTTCGTTGGTCCGCACCCACCGCGTTAGCGGTTTGAAACAACACCATAATTCCCAGCAATTAATAAACCTCAACCCACAATAATAATCCACGGACCAACTTTTTAATTTGGTTGGTCCACGTTCCTGCCTTGGAGGAAAACAAACCTGGGTATTATCATTTTCAAAACGACCCCTACCTCAACGTCGTCGTCGGACGCGAGTTCGTCGCAGAATTGACCGTCGCGGAAGAAAAGGATCATCGCGTCGCGGAAGGGCGTCGCTGTCGAGTGGTACTCGGCGTCTCGTAGACAAAATCTGAGGATCAAGAACATACAGATTTAATTATAACAATTAAATCCATGTTGATGTTATAATCCACAAAGAATTAAAAAGGACCGCAATCCCCTACCTCAAGATGCCGATCGAAAATTTTCGCGGGGATGGATCGTCGTGGAAGAAGCGTCGCTGAGGGAGAATCGTCGGCGTCACGTTGTCGATCTCCGGGGGCCTGGCGTTCTTCGTCACCCTTCGTCAGAGGCTGGCGTTCTTCGCATTCTTCACGTTCTTCGCGTTCTTCATGTTCTTCACGAAGGAGGATGAAGGACATAAAGTTTTTCTCAAAACCTCTCAACAAACAATCCTCAAGAAGACATGTGTTGGTCTTATTTCATTACATGCCAACAAACAAAAACAGGTTAAGAAACGAACAAATTAATTCATAGAATTAATTTCAATGAATAAACCACCCAATTAATAGGAGCGTTTAAGAGGATAGAAAATGCATCAGTTGACTTTCATTAAAAAGGGTTTTCGCGGGTGTGTTACTCAACGGAAAAGAAACGGTGGGGCTCGTGCGGGCCACACCTCAGAAATATCCTACCAAAAGGGTTGGATATTTTGAATTGCACCCTATCCGCTTCAACTCAGCTTAAGCAGTTTTAAGTGGCTTTAAGTGAAATAAAATAAAGTTTGTGGTACCACATTATTTTATTTCTTAACTTAAAGCCCAAATATTAAAAACCACACCCGAGAAAACGCGACTCCGGAAGAGGAATTTCTAAGCAAATATCGGTGTTGCGATTCCATCGGTGCCCTTGGAATTCGATTCTGAGCAACGGTTCAAAATTTAGAAAAACCCGCTCGTTCGTTCACTGAACGTACCCGAGCCAAACTTCAGAACATGATTCCGGGCACACCGGGCCTCGGAATTAGGTGCCGTCAGAAACTGCACTCTTGTAAAAATCCAACGAAAATTAAGAAAAAAAATTCTTTGAAATTTATGGGTCTTTACATCACTCCCACCTCAGGGATTTACGTCCCCGTAAAGATACATCATAATCTAGGGAAACAAATGTGGGTACTTAGCACGCATCTGAGCCTCCCGCTCCCAAGTACTCTCCCGGAGGATCCTGTGTTGCCATCTGATGCGCACTAGAGGAATCGACCGTCCATGTAGGACCCGCTCCTATCGATCCTTGATCTCCACCGAGACCTCCGAAAAAGTCTCCCCATCATCAACGTCCAGCTCCCCATGGTCAATGATGTGCGTCGGGTCGTGCACGTATCTCCTCAGCTGAGATACGTGGAAGACGTCGTGCACCCGGTGCAACTGAGGTGGTATAGCCAGGCGATAAGCCACCTTGCCAATCCTGGTGAGGACCTGGAATGGTCCGATGAAGCGTGGAGACAACTTGCTGCCTCAGCCAAATATCCGCAAACCAGGTCGAGGTGAGACACGCAAGAAAACATGGTCGTCATCCTCGAACTCTGGTGGCCTCCGCCTCCTGTCAGCATAAGGCTTCTGCCGGCTCTGAGCTATCCTCATCCACTCCTGGATGACTTGCACCTTCTATGTCATGGCCCGGACCATCTCTGGTCCCACAAGTGCTGACTCCCCAGGGTCTGTCTAGCACAACAGAGATCTGCAAGGTCTTTCGTACAACACCTCGTACGGTGCCATCCAGATGGTGGAGTGGTAGCTGTTGTTGTACGCAAACTCCACCAAGGGTAGGTGGTCCTGCCAGTTGCGACCAAAGTCGAGGACACATGCGCGGAGCATGTTCTCGAGAGTCTGAATGGTCCTCTCCGTCTGACCATTTGTCTGAGGGTGAAAGGCGGTGCTCAAACGTAGTTGTGTCCCGAACGCCTCCTGCAACCCCTTCCAATACCGGTAAGTAAAGCGAGCATCTCGATCGGAGATGATAAATGATGGAACACCGTGAAGTTGTACAATCTCCTGAACGTAGAGATTCCCCAAGATCTCCACTAATACCTGCTCTCTGATGGGTAAGAAGTGAGCCGACTTGGTGAGTCGGTCAACAATCACCCATATGGAGTCGTGACCTCTGGAAGTGCGTGTAAGTCTAGTCACGAAGTCCATAGATATCATGTCCCACTTCCACTCCAGGACCTCCAAAGGCTATACCAAGCCTGCTGGTACTTGATGCCCTGCCTTCACCTGCTGGCAGGTGAGGCATCGTGAAACGAACTCTGCCACAGCCTTTTTCATGCCTGGCCACCAGTGCTGTCTTCTGAGATCCTGGTACATCTTCGCCACTCAAGGATGTACCGCCAAAGGAGAAGTGTGAAACTCTCTCAGTAGCTCCTCTCGTAAAGAAACTGGTACCAAGGTACGTCCTCTGAAAAGGACGCCGTGCTCTGCTCCAAAGGAGAAACCATCAGGTGCTTGTCCTGAGGATATCTGCGCATGCCGCATCTCACAATCAGCATCCCCAAGTTGTGCCTCTCTGACCCACTGCAGTAGTGGAAGGGTGACTGTGAGAGACTGAAGGAAGGATGCTCCATACCTATCCACGAAGGATATCCGCATAGTGGCTAGCTGCTTTGTCGCCTCCTTGAGTAGATGAATGCTAGTCCTCCAGCTGAGAGCATCGGATACCACGTTCCCCTTCCCAGGAGTATAGACTATGTCAAATTCATAGTCCTAGAGGAACTCGAGCCATCACCGTTGTCTCAGGTTCAGGTCATTTTGAGAGAAGATGTACCTGAGACTCTGATGGTCAGAAAAGACTGTAAAGTGCTCTCCCATCAGATAGTGTCGCTATGTCTTCAGAGCGAAGACCACTACTGCTAACTCCAGGTCATGGGTAGCGTAATTCTTCTCATGCGGCCACAACTGACGTGATCCATAGGCGATCACTTCCCGCTCCTTCATCTGGACACATCCGAGTCCGGTCCCAGATGCATCGCAGTAGACTACGTACCCTACTCCCTCCTCAGGCAACCTCAAGATAGGTGCGCTGGTCAATCTCTGTCTCAGCTCCTGCAAGCTCTGTTGACATCTGTCTGACCACACAAAGGGTTCCCCTTCTTCGTCATAGCTGAGAGTGGTGCCGCAACTCTGGAGAAGTCTGTCACAAATCTCCGGTAGTATCCAGCTAGTCCCAAGAAACTCCGCACCTCTGTCACGCTCCTGGGTGGCTCCCAAGCTAGCACTGCCTCGATCTTTGCAGGATCCACTAAATCTCCCGCCTTAGAGATGACGTGTCCCCAGAAGTGGACCTCACGTATCCAGAACTGACACTTCGAGAGTTTTCCATAAAGCTGGTGCTCTCGGAGTGTGTCCACTACAACCCGTAAGTGGTAGGCGTGCTCCTCCTCAGTCGCCGAGTAAATCAAAATGTCTTCGATAAAGACCAAGACAAAATCGATCAAGGTATGGCTTAAAGATCTTGTTCATGAGGCCCATGAGCACTGCGGGAGCACGGATTACGCCGAATGGCATAACCAAAAACTCATAGTGGCAATACCGACACCTGAAGGCCATCTTCTACACGTCCTCGTCTCGAACTCTGAGCTGATGATAGCCTGACCTGAGGTCTATCTTCAAGACCCACTGTGCTCCCTTGAGCTGATCGAAGAGGTCATCAATCCTCGGTAGCAGATACGTTTTCCTCACCGTCACCTGGTTCAGGCGAAGACAGTCAACACAAAGTCTCAAGCTCCCATCTGCCTTATTGGCGAACAATATCGGGGAAGCCCAGGGTGAAACACTGGGTCGGATGAATCCCTTGCCCTGGAAGTCCTCCAACTATACCCGTAGCTCTCGATGCTCAGCGGGGACCATCCGATATGATGGAGTCAATATCGGGGCTTTCCCAGGGTACAGGTCAATATGAAAGTCTACCTCTCTGCGAGGAGGTAGCCCTGGAATGTCGTCGGGAAAGACGTTCGCGTACTGATCCACCACTGTAGGAAAACTAGGACTCTGCACGTCAACTGCTCCAAGGATGAGGCTAGCCAACTGATGAGTGATGGGCTATCCTCTCCTCTGTGGAAGTCCATCCTGTGCTGCGAAGGCTCCCTTCTTGCCGGTGAAGGTGAACCTGCTCCCGTCGGTGTGTACACATTACACCTTGCGCCTAATACAGTAAATCTGTGCATGGACTGTAGATAACCAATCCATGCCCAGGATGACGTCGTAAGGCCTCGACGTCGCTACAAGAATATCCCAGCCGATGCTCTCACCTCCTAGAGTAAGCTCACACTGCTGGCACCAGTTCTTAATCGTCAAGTCTGCTCCCGTAGGAGTCTCTAGCCGTAAGGATCGAGCTAAAGACTCTGTCGGAATCTCCGAGCTCCGAACAAGGGCAGCGGCTATGAAAGAGTGACTCGCTCCTATGTCTATTAGAACTGCAGCAAGGGTGGAATAGACATAGATCATACCTCGAATCATCTCGGGCACGCCGTGGTCGTAGGCCTCCGCTGCCTGGAGTTGTGCCTATCTCTGCCCACAAGCTCCCGGTGGCCGGGGTGGACCACCTGGTGGTGGTGGTGGTAGAGCCTCAATGCGTCGCCCACCACCTGCTGCTCGGCCAGCTCCTCTGACTCGTCCGCCTCATCCCTGCGGACTGCCACGGTCGACCCTCTACCTTTTCTTGGGTGGCCTTTCAAATGTCTGCTGCTCCTCGGCACGGTGGGTTGGGCAGTCACGAGCCATGTGGCCCTGCCCGCCGCATGTGTAGCACTGCCTTCCTCTCGAAAGACCGGCTCCACGTTGTGTGCCCCGCAATGCTGAGCCAGTGTCCTGAGGTCGTCTGCGTGAGGGTCTGGTATTCCTGGACCCCTAAGTCATCCGTCGACTACCTGACGCAGAAGACTCTGCTACGTGCCGCCTTGCGGTAGGTCTCACTGCTGATGAAGGCTCAACAAGGAAGCTCACGATCAGAAGGATCGCTCCAGTACTCCTGCCTGGGTCTGAATACTGAGGGAGATCAACGATGCCCTGATCTCATGTATCAATCCCTGCTCAAAGGTCCAGGCCTAGAAGAATGGGTCTCATACCATGTCTGTCGAGTAACGTGAGAGATAGGTAAATCTCGCAGAGTACTGGGCGACGGTCAAGGTGCATTGCCGCAGCTGAAGAAGCTCCTAGATGTGGACCGCACAAAGGGTGGCCGAGATGAACTCTAAGCGGAAGAGGCCCTCAAAGTCTGTCCAGTGAATAAATGCCTCATCATGCACCTAGAGCATCAAGCTCCACCATCGGCCCCTACCGCATGCAGTAGGCTCGCTGCGAGGATCACAATGAGGTCTGCTGGTGTCCTCACTAACCGGAAAACTCGTACAACTGCCTCCAACCAGTCCTCGGCTGCCTGGGGGTTCGTCTCCCCGCAGAACCTGGGTGGTCGCTGGCATTGGAACTCATGCAGTGTACTGAGGAGACGTGCATCGTCAGCGGCTGGGGATGGAAGCAACGGTGGCTCGACGGGTAAAGGTACCGTCGGTGCCTCAACTGTCGAAGGGCCCTGTACCGAGGCCTCGTTGTTCGGTGGGCTGTCGTCACACTCAACTCTCGGAACCCTAGATGGCTGCTGTCGTGGGGCCATCCTGAAAAGGAAACCGGTGCGCCACGGTCAGAACAATATACCTGGTGAGCTCATACAAAGTAATCACAAAGAAAACTTGTAAAACACATGAAATCGATGTTTTCATGCATTAAGTCGGAAATTAGAAGTCAGGGTCCTAGTGTACGGATACGTCGGCCGCCGCACCAAAACTGGACTCCCTGGATTGATAACCACACCCAATATGCTAAACACTATTGATTCACATAGAAAAAGATTAGAGTCCCAAGTTCTGTGGTAGAACCGAACTCCTCTGATACCAATTTGTCACGACCCGACCTTGGGGCCCATGCCGTGACTACCCCAAGCCCACCTTCCATTGGCCAAGGGCTGGTGACTAGCACCAAGGCGTAAATCCCGGAAAAAGGGAAGGCATTTCCTTTGTAAAGTAAACAACAAACACCACAGAGCAAGCAGGCAGAAGTAAACACTAAGTAAAAGCTGAGTACAACAGTAAGTGTGGAAAAGTAAAGGGGGCCGGAAATACAAGCCCAACTGTAAAGTACAACTGAAAGGGGAAAAACAACAACTGAATGAAAAAGCCGCAGCATCGAGCCGTCCTCTGGAAGTCCCACTTGAAGGGTGGGTATAGATAGCTGCCACAGCTCCTCGGACCAGCCGTCCGCTCCGAGTACATCCCGCCTAGTGGTCCACCTCCAGGTACTGTCCTGCTCTGCCAACCTCAACCACGATCAGCGCTATCCGTCGTCTGCAACCAACACAGCGTAGTGCGGTCATAACCCATGCAGGGGTGATTATAAGCTACTCAGTATGGACCCTGAGACCCCTGAAGGTCTCCCAGAATCCACAAAGGATTATCCACAAAAGAAAAGATACAATCACGAAGTAACATCCGACACTGCTTAGGTATATTCCCATACATATACCTAAGTCATCAATTCTTGTTCGGCTCCAACATCCGAGCTCAAGTACAACCCAGTCCACACAGGAAAGCAAAACATAAATCCACAGAGGATAACACAACACAATCCACAAAGGAATGAAAAACGTGGTTTCAGCTCACACAGGTATACTTCTTCGAATAACGATAGAGATGATCACTGATCCATCTAGGTCATCGGACCCACAAAGGATCGATAGGTATTAACCCCCGCAATGACCCACAAAGGATCTGACCCACAAAGGATCGATAGGTAACTATCCCCCGCAAAGACCCACACAGGATCAGACCCACATAGGATCTGTAGGCGCTGGACTACACAGGACCGCTGAGCACTGACCCACATAGGATCGGACCCACACATGATCGGTAGCACTGACCCACAAAGGATCGGTGAGTGCTGTAGTCATCGTCGTCGAATCCACTGAGGATCTCTGTACAGTCACCGTCATCACAGTAGCAGTCGCACCCAGCTCTAGGGTTCCCGCACACAGCAAGATCGTTCGAGAGGGTCCGCTCCACGAGCCGAGAGGCTGATACATCAACTGACACGTAGTCCAGAGTTGATGTATCCAAAAGTTCCGCATCGACAACAGGAACTCAACGTCGCACACGGCGGTTCAATCGGACGCCCGGTCTGAGAGTTATTGGCTTTTTTTCTCAGGGGCCCGATTGGTTTTTAAGGAAAAACCAACCCGACCGTACTCCACCTGCGTCCAAACCTCGGGCGGAGTAAGCCAAAAGATCTATCTCCCTTAGAGGAAAACAAAAAAGTCGACGACACGTCAATCGGACGTCCGATGCTCAAGATATGAGCGTTTTCATTCCGAGGGCCCGGTTGGTTTCGTGTATGAACCAACCCGTCTGAACCCAAAGTATTCCGAAACCTTGGGTTTAGTATACCGAAATGACCGTCTCGATCCAAGGATCTCATCGCCGCTGATAGCGCATCATTCAGAGGTCCGTAGCCCAACATATGTGCAAAAGATCGAAAACGGTCCGAAAACGGGGGGTATGGGCCTGGGCCGACCTGGCCCAACCCCCCCTGGGGCAGCCCGAAACGGGTCGAACCGACCCGGTTCCGGGTCTGTCCCGCCCGGCGCGGGGGCGGACCGACCACCAGGCGGCTCGGCCGTGATGGCCGAGCGGGTCCAAGGGGGAGCCTCCCCCTTGAAGATTCTGCGGCCCCGCGTGGGGGGCCGCCTCTCGCCAAAGGACGCAGCAATGCCACGTCCTGCCTTCGGTTCCACGCGGCCGCAGAACCGCACCCCACTGCTACGGCTTCAGCCAGGACGGCTCCATCCGGCGGCGCGCTGGGGCGCCGCCGGTGCCACAGGTGGAGTTTGCGGGCCACCGGAGTTGCTCCGGTGGTCCGATTTCATTTCTGTCTGCGCTGTAGCTCATCCCGGGTCCCGTTCTTCACTGCGGAATCAACAAATCATCTCTGCGGCAGATTTTTTTGTCGTCCGCCGTTCCGCACTCCAAGAAAAAAAGGGCGGTGGGTTCAAACTTGTTCGTTGGTCCGCACCCACCGCGTTAGCGGTTTGAAACAACACCATAATTCCCAACAATTAATAAACCTCGACCAGCAATAATAATCCTCAGACCAACTTGTTAATTTTTTTGGTCCGCGTTCTTGTCTTGGAGGAAAACAAACATGGGTATTATCATTTTACAAATGACCCCTACCTCAACGTCGTCGTCAGGCGCAAGTTCGTCGCGGAATTGACCGTCACGGAAAAAAAGGATCATCGCGTCGCGGAAGGGCGTCGCTGTCGAGCAGTACTCGGTGTCGCGTAGAAAAACTCCGAGGATCAAGAACATACAGATTTAATTGTAACAATTAAATCCATTTTGATGTTATAATCCACAAAGAATTAAAAAGGACCGCAATCCCTTACCTCAAGATGCCTATCAAAGATTGTCGCGGGGATGGATCGTCGTGGAAGAAGTGTCGTGGAGGGAGATTCGTCGTCGTCGCGTTGTCGATCTCCTAGGGCCTAGCATTCTTCGTCGCCCTTCGTCGGAGGCCGGCGTTCTTCACTTTCTTCACGTTCTTCGCGTTCTTCACATTCTTCCCGAAGGAGGATGAAGGACTTAATGTTTCTGTCAAAACCTCTCAAAGAACAATCCTCAAGAAGAAATGTGTTGGTCTTATTTCATTACATGCCAAAAAACGAAAACAGGTTAAGAAACGAACAAATTAATTAATAGAATTAATTTCAACGAATAAACAACCCAATTAATAGGAGCGTTTAAGAGGTTAGAATACATGTCAGTTGACTTTCATTGAAAAGGGTTTTCGTGGGTGTGTTACTTAGCGGAAAAGAAACGGTGGGGCTCGTGCGGGCCCTACCACACAAATATCCTACCAAGAGGGTAG
Organism: Viscum album; assembly: GCA_963277665.1. Lineage (NCBI taxonomy): Eukaryota > Viridiplantae > Streptophyta > Magnoliopsida > Santalales > Viscaceae > Viscum > Viscum album. Next base: position 656,313,279 of record OY728159.1, read on the forward strand.
GATATTTTGAATTGCACCCTATCCGCTTCAACTCATCTTAAGCAGCTTTAAGTGGCATTAAGCGGCTTTAAGTGAAATAAAATAAAGTTTTTCGTACCACATTATTTTATTTTTTAACATAAATCCCAAAAATTAAAAACCACACCCGAGAAAACGCAACTCCGGAAGAGGAGTTTCTAAGAAAATATCGGCGCTGCGATTCCATCAGTGCCCTCAGAATTCGATTCCGAGCACCGGTCCAAAAGTTAGAAAAATCCGCTCGTTCGTTCACTGAACATACCTGAGCCAAACGTCGGAACATTATTCAGGGCACACCGGGACTCGGAATCAGGTGTCGTCAGAATCTGCGCTCTTGTAAAAATCCAAAGAAAATTGAGAAAAAAATTTCCTTGAAATTTATGGGTCTTTACATTGGATATCCATAATTAAATCGTGTGCCATTTTTTAACAAATTGTTCATTATTTTAGGCACAATTTTTTTGGAAGACCTCAAAATAGTGGTTTCTTTTCGGTATTTACATGAATGAAACTCCAAAATTATAAAATGTAATTTAATCCCACAAATTATAAAAAAACTCTCAATAATATTAACTAACAAAACCCCATCGCAAATAAAATCAAAATGTCACTCCCCTCATCCAATAATATTTGGTTTTGATAGAAATAAACCCAAGGAAGTCTTCTTGTATAAATCAGAAGCAGTAACCTAAATAATATCCAATATTAATCAATGATAACTATTGTTTTATTTCATTCTCCACTAATAAAATAATTCTTGTACCATGATTATAAAATATCCTCTGTATACTCAATATGAATATATGTAATTATATTTAGGGTAAGAACTAAAATACTTCCTTCAAATGGGTTATGAAATCATCATTTGTGAGTGTAAAGTAATATTGTCATACGAAATGAGGTTATTTTTTTTTGATACCACATCTCTGGGTTGGGAATTATGGAAATACTATTTATATATTAAATTTATGATATTTTCATACAAAATAATACATCTAGAGTCATTGTTTAATATGCAACCATTTTACATTTCATACCATAGACGATATGATAATGCTTCTTGTTCCACTAATTAAATTATTCTTATACCATGATTATATAATAACCTTTGTATACTCTGTATGAATATTTTTTTATGGTAAGGGTAGTACCAAAAAACATCCCTCAAATGGGTTATGAAATCATCGTTCATGAGTATGAATTAATACTGCCTCATGAAATGATGTTTATTTTATTATTACAACATCTCTTGGTTGGGAGTTATGGAAATACAATTTATATTTTAAATTTTTGATATTTTTATAAAAACTAATACCTCTAGAGTGATTATATAATATTATCCAAGCATAAATTTCACACCACAAAAGACACGATAATTTCCCTCATGTGTATGGTGGACTACTGCCTTGAAAATAAATGTGAAGTGGTTTTCACTAATGTGTAAATGGTAGGTAATAAGGGTAACTAAAATTAATATATATGTTATAAATTAAATTATTATTATATTTGGGAAATAATTATATTTCATTAATGATAATGTATCAATTTATTTTTACCATTTCACTCACTGAAACAATGAGGACATCCTTCACAGAGGTGTAGACTACCACCTACTCTAAGAGATGTGATTCTTGTTTTTTCCTCAACACATAAAAAATATATATATTTAAGAATATAACATTATATATTATTTTCTATATTGTATAATAATTTTTCTAAAAAATTCAATTTTTACTTCCCCTATTTCCCAAATTATCTTTTAAAAATTGGAAATGTTACTCAAGAGTACACCCGACATAGCATCTCAATGATAATAATGTTGGTTACTTTTTTATAAAAAATAATCATAATTTGTTTTAAAAGTATAATTTATGTATAAATATAATTATTGTTATTAATATGATTTAATAATGTTCTCTTTGATAATAGTTTTCCAGCTAATATCTTTTTGACACATAAGAATAATATTTTCAAAACATTTGACATAAACCCATTTTAATAATTAATTGTTTAAAATTTTGTATTCAGTAAAATAATGGTAATAATAAAATACAAATAGGCCACCAAAAATGTAAATAATTAACATAAGTTTATTATTTAAGAAGACAAATACAGACATGACAATTTAAAATCATGGTATGTTACTTCATTACAATTTCATTTCATTGAAGTCTATTTGATGTTATTAAATAACATTATTTTATGAGGTGTAAATAAATCCAAATTGATATATGTTACCATAAATGTGATTATTATAATGATATTTAACATTTTCTGAATTTTATTTCCTCTTGGGGCTTATTATTCTAATGATTCAATGTTGTATATAACACTTTGGGTTAAAAATTATTTTATAAATTTTAAAATATAAAATTCTAAAATAATTACCTCAATATCAAAATTCTTGATATTAATTTATATTTTTATTTATATGTATATATGAGGATTATTGATGAAATGTTTTGTATATTTTGAATTTCATTCAAGTGTTTTCAAATAGGAATCTATTTATGTTTTTTACATAATATTTCAATTTCATTATAAATTATAAAAGGAATTTCATATTTATTGTGTATGACCACAATAAGTTCTCCATACCCATTACCATTATTTTGTATCCGGATTACTCTATATATCTAATTGTTTTTTAAAATAAAAATAAACCCATTGTTCCCTATTTAAGCAGTTGTTATTGAAAATGGGTTTTGGAAATGGATTGATTATTTCAATAACATGAAATGTTTTCTTATGATAAAAAATGAAATTTTAAGTGTGGAATATTTAAAATTGAAAGAATTTATGTGTTATTAATATAAATTTTTTCATGGAAATTACGATGGGTGGTTATATTATAAACAAATTAGGGGTGGGTTTGAGATAATTTGTGATACCTCTCTAATGTGTTGGGTATGAAAGTCAATCTTATATTTATTCAATTTACCAGTGTGGCATGTATGAAAGTTGACTGAATGGTTATTCTATTTATTATAATTAAAATCATAATGTTGTATCAAGATACATTTATGTGTTTTATATTCTTGTTTTGGGTTTTATGGTAATCTTATGATTACAAAAAAAATTATAATGAGACTATTTTCAATGGAAATTATTTACTACTTCTTAAGGGTGAAAAATATTACTTTATGATAATGTTTTCATGAGTTTATCATGTTTAAATATTATCCATTTTTTAAATTTTCATTAATATTTCTTATGAATGTTTTTATAAAAAAATTAGAAGAGAAGGTAAATTTATTGTGAAAGAAAATGTAAATTTTCAGTCGTCATGCAGTTTTTTATAAGAAGGAAAATTTTTCATGTACTAATGGGTTTATTTATTTTCATTAATTTAACTCAATGAGAATTTTATAGTTCATCCCAAGTTGTATAAATTTTTTCATGGGCTTTTTAATTATGAATATGGAAAAGGAAGAGGTCAAGGTGATAATTTTGGATATGTGATATGATACTTTAACGTTTTATATTATAAAAAAAATTGATAACAATTTGATGTGTCATCTTTGTATTATACTGTTTTTTATGTAGTGGTAATGACCTAACTATCTAAAACTCTAAAACTAAAATGACCCTCAATATTGATTTAATGATAATTCTTACCAAAAGAAAATATAATATGTCATGTTTAAGTATGGGTCTTCATATTTGGTATTAAATGAAATAATTTGATTATTTTTCATTTTAATTTAATATTATTATAATGCCTTTGCAATATTAAATATCACATTTTATTTCAATTTATAGAGCATTTTAATATTAAAATTCTAGTTCATCTAATGTGTGTTTGTTTAGAATGGTTTTCCATCGATGGAACATGGAAGTTATAGTGATAAGGAAACAAGTGGAAATTATCCTTCCAAATAAACATCACATGATGGTTGAATTCAAATATACTATATTTTTGTAGTTATGGATCTATTGAGATAAGATATAATCTATGGTGGTAAATATGCCATCATGTAACCATATCTACCATGGAGAAACATAATGACAATAGTTCATTTTGTTGTAAAACATTCCCATCATTCTTAGGAATATACTACCATGTTATATATAAGGAATAGAATGAATAACTATAAACAATATTTTATTTAATTGGTTGTCCTGGATACAAAAAATAATCTCTTTAAACTTATCCTTTTGAAATTGAAACCTACCAGTGGCAGTCAATCCATCAGAATATATGAGAATGAGAAACTATTTAGACCATGGAATTGAATGAATTTAAGAATATTTTACTTGATAAATACTTTCCAATGGTTGTTTGAATTTTAATGGAAAATAAATTCATGGTATTCTGAAAAAAATATAACATTCTATAGATAAATATAAAGAAAACTATACTCGATTCACATGGTAGAACCGAAATTTTTTCTGAGATATCAATAGTATAAAAATTGTTTTTACGCAGAATTAAAGTCATGATATCGAAGGGAGATGGATTATAATGAGATCAAAGATATAGAAAACATATTCAATGATATTAGTGGGTGTAAATGGAGTTTTTTTAAGATCATGTTTCCCATAAAAATAAGAAAAATAAGAGGTTTAGTTTGAATGAAATGGGATAGAATTAAACAATGAAGTCTGGAGGTAAGAAAACCAATTCTCTATCTAGTGATTAGTGTGTTAAAAAAATCTTGGAGAATATATCTCATGGTTTAGGAGTGCTTCTAGTTGTTGATATTGGTCATAGTCCCCATGTCTTCTTGGGGTATGATCATGAATGAAAGAAAATAAAATGGTAAGATGACTCTGTCGAAATGAGTTGTGCCATTATGCAATGTGTGTCTAAAGCTGATTATCTAGGGTATAATCCAACACTTTTAATAGTGAAAGGGTGTCAAAAAACATTTTACCACTACTGTGGTAAATTTTGGTCCATTAAATGAATTGGTGAGATAGATTATACTAGCTTATTCAATTTATTTTGATACTATATTTGACTTGGTAAATATATATTCTCTCATTTATGATAAATTTCATTATAAATTAGGAATATTTTCTCATGAATGTGATATCGAACTTTTGGTAAAAACTCTTAGTGGAAGTGTTAAATAATCCATGATTTTTAGTAATATTATTATTTAAATTAGTGGGATGGTCTTTATTTACAATATTGTCATTATTATTATAGGAGAGATTGATATCATTTTATGCATTGATTTGATTTAATTTAACAAGATAAATTGTATCCAAGGATAAGAATAGTTTATTAAATGATTTATTATAGATGATAATATGGAAATATGTTTATAAATTTATTAATTGTGGTAGTGATAGGTATCCTGCTCGTGTTGTTGAAAAAAAAATGAATAGTTCTGATTACCGACATCCCAATATTGAATGAACATAAGGATTTTTTTTGAATGAAATACCTAGTGTTATTATGGAATGAGAATATTAATTAACTATTGATTTAGTACATCATTCTTGTAACATCTGGCACCATCCCATTGGATTAAGAGGGAAGGGAAATGTGACTTGGAATTAAGAGACATTCGTAGGGTTCTAAAGGTAGTGAATAAATGCTGAGGTATTTGAGAAAAAACTGAGGAACAATATTCCCTGAAGACAAAACCAACCAAATCATCCACTAAAAACAAACTATATGAGGCATGTTGATAAAACATTCAAGAATGTATTACCAAAAAGACTATAATGTTTTTTCCCAATACAAACCAAAACCAATAAAACCAAACATGATATCAGATTACTTTTTGGAAGAAAAAACAAGAGACCCCAAAATAACTAAGACACAATCCACATCTCCACACCAAGATCCATGCTCCATGCACCAATACATCTCGTAAGAAACACCTCAAGCCACTAAAAAGGATTCTTTACCTTTACTTGTGTCCCAGATTATGGCATCTGATAAAGCACCCAAATCCAAAGAAGGGGGTGAGTAGTTATACTTAGTAGGTTTTCCCTAAAGGACTCCCCTACACACAACACTAGGATAAAACCAGTAGCACATTTATATAAAAAATTCAACAGTTCAATATTTACCACAATCCAAATATACTCTTACCAAGCCATGTCAAAGAAGGGAAATCCACAGACATGAAATATGCCACATCACAATCAGACACATTAGCACAACCAATTACCACTTTTTATAGCCACAACACAATCAAGAAAAAAAACAATCCTTCATAAACCCAAACCAGTATAACAATCATAACGACACTTCTACCCGACCTGTTCCATCCTTCCCAATTTAGTGAAACTTCTCGTACCCTTATCCTTGATGGTGGCCCTTCTATCCACTATCCATCCTCCATCTTATATTGGTACATATCATCCACTTTACACACAATAGTTAATCAATTCATAACCATGTACAATATACCATGGAAATAATAATATCCAAATAACCATTTCCATAACATGCCAATCCACTTCAATAAATAAACCATTTGTTGAAACCACAAGTTAAAAATTTCCCATGCCAAACCCCCAATTAAATATTCCAAACTATTTATTAAAACCACTATCATAAACCATTTCATTGACCTTAGAGAGAAACAAATTTTAAAATCTATATTTTAAAATTTAACAACAAGAACACTCAAATGAAAAACACATTTTTCCACTAAATTCCACAAGCATGAACAAAGTAATTTCCTACCAATTTCTCACATCAAAGTCAAAATTAATTTTAAGTCAAAAAAAAACAATTTTTCCAAAACAACTAGTTCTAATAAAGTAGAGTAGAGAGAGAATCCACCTAACATTAGGGTATCGAAAAAATAAACCCACCTGAAATAGAACCCCAATATGGGAAAACACTTTAGAAAAGTGGATCTATATATCTTTCCCTATCATACAAAAGACAAAAAATCTAAACCCAAGGAAAACTAAACATTATATCTACTTGAGACAAATGTAGATCTAGAAAACTAAGAGATATGGAGATGTAGATCTAGAGAGAAACCAAAAAATCCAATAAGAGAGACTTACCCAAGAGAAACCACAATGAAACCACCTTGAAACCCAATCGAATCACTTCCAAAACGTGTGGGGGAGCCACTAAAACCCTTGAGAATAGATAATACCAAGTGAGGTTTGTAGTGGGAGAGAGTTTGGAGTTAAATAGGACAAGCCCGAGGGAGCCCAGATTTAAAACCCATTTCTCTATGTGGCTTCAGAGTTAGCCTGCACAGTTTCGAAAATCGTGCACTAACCATAAAAAATCCACTTCCTAGAGAGAGGGGTCATCATGGATGCCTCGTGTGGTTTGGAAAACTATGTGCATTCCATGCGAAGCCTATTGTCTCCCCCTACATAGTTTTCTGGATGACCCATATGGTTTCTCATAACCATGCTCATATCGTGCACCAATATAAAGCCCTGAAAAATTATTTAAAACCATTCCAACTCTCCCAACCTCTCCCAACTCATCCCATTCATGTTAAACACATAAAAAGGAATAAAAATTCTACATATCTCAAACCGGAGGTTCTTCATTCCTTATACCATTGGAATTTCGGTTCTTAAAATGTTTGGAACCATTGTTTTGTCAAAATAACTTGGGAAATTTCGCATACATCTCTTTCTCCCACTTCCAATTCTCCTATTGAATCTGACCATGTTGCCACAAAACACAAACTAAAATTATGATTTTACCATGATTGAATTTATCTTTCCTATCCCCAATCCACATTGGAACATTCACCAAGGATGCATATAGTTTTAACTCAACATGATCCCAAAAAATCACATGGTCAAGATCCAGCAGATACTTTTTCAACTACAACTCAGGAAACCCATTGTGCACCGCACTAAATCATAGTGGAAAATCAAAATGATAAGCCACCTCTCCAATCTTCTCAAGTATCTCAAAATGAAAAATATAACTTGGAGATAACATACCTTTCTTCCCAAACCGATGATGTCCCAACCTAGGAGAGATTCTTAGTAACACATGATCACCCACCCCAAATGACAACGGTAGTTAAAGATTGTCCTCATACAATTTCTAACAATATTGAGCCATCTCTATCCTCTTTCTGATCAAAATTATTTTCTACGTAGTCTCTTAGAGGCAAATCAGTCCAATAATCAATGTCTCACCATTTCCCACCCAACATAGTGGATAGTGACATAGATTCCCATATAATGCCTCAAATATAGCCATATGTATCAAAGATTGATAACTATTATTATAAAATAATTCCACAAACAACAATTGATCCTCCAATGAACCACCAAAATCCATCACAAATTCCCTTAACATATCCTATATTGTTTGTATCGTCCTCTCGGAATGGCCATCTGTCTGAGGATGATAGGTCGTGCTCATCATCAACTGTGTCCCAAGGTCTTGCTGCAAGGATTTTAAAAATTGAGAAGTTAACCTTGGATCTATATTAGATACAATGGAAACTAGAACACCTTGACTCTTTACCACCACCCGGATATAGATTTGGGAAATATTCTCCACCATATGAGATTAACGAATTAGGATTAAATGGGCCGACTTTATGAGTCGATCCACAATCACCCATATGGCATCATGCATCCAGACAATTCTTGGGAGACCCATCATAAAATCCATTGATATCCACTCCCATTTACACGTTGGGATAGGTAAACACTACAACAAGCATGTTTGCTGATGATGCATTATCCTGACTTGGTGACAAGTCAACCATCTCGAGACAAACCAAACCACATACCTTTTCATACCATCCCACCAAAACCGATCCTTCAATGCTTTATACATTTTCTGAATTCTAGGATGGATAGCCCACATAGAATGATGATAATACATAATAAGTTCCTGCCAACATGTAATGGCCCAACCACAGTTACCCAGAGTCGGTGCATTATTTTAATACATTGGCATGATTACAAGAAATAAAGTCAATAAAGAATGATCAGTTTAGCATTATTGGACAATATATTACATATATGAATGTTAAATTACATTATAAAATAAAAAAACAACAAAATTGTCTCCATTAACAACATTTATATCCCTTATAAAATTTTTGTAGGCCAGTCATAATATACTTATACACAACCTGGGAAAAATAAAACATCAAAATGGATGAGCTCAGATGCTCTGTAAGGATAACAATATAGAGAAAACTATAATGAACAAGAAATAATATTTAATGCAATGTATAAAACTAAAACAAAATCCACTTAATCTTAAATTTCAGCATAAAATGTAAAAGATAAATCAAATAATGCCATTTAATTATTCACATGGATATTCTTCTAGAAAAATAATCACATGAAATAACAAATGATAAATTCATAAGGATGGAATGCATACTACCAAACGTCATAACCACTTAGTAAAGGCATTGGGCCAAGACTACACATAAGATTTTGTCAAGACCTTGTTTAAAGACACTAGTTTTTCTCATTAGACCTACTGATGAATCGAAGAGCTATAGTGGGCTCCACCCATCACATACTAGGTCCAGTGCATTCCTCATATGAAAAGGAATAATCATATCATAAACATTCATATTAAAACTATCATATGAAATATCAATACTTAGTCTATAAACCATGAATGGTATAAAAATAACACAATCACAGTAAAACGTATCAAAAAACCTTCAATACAATATGGAATAATTGTATCATAATAAATCAACCTCAAACAAGTTTAAAATCCATCAAAGTATGTTGACATTGATGAAAATTATTTTTAAAACTCCTTGAGAGAAATATACCTTTTTCATAAAAACATTTAATAGTAAAAAAAATTTAAACAGAATAAATTTAAATAAATTTTAGTGTCAAATTTTCCCATAGCACTTTGAAACTTTTTAAAGGAGTTAAAATTTTAAAAATATTAATTTCCATATAAATAAATCCTTAAAAACCATTTTGAAAACATGGAAATTAATGATAATTATTTAGAAGATTTAATATATAAACCATTTAAAATGATGATCTTGTTAAAGAGTCCATTCCAAAAAACCATAAAATATTCCTTTTGAAAATATTTTTATGAAACATGGATGTGGATGATAAAGAGGTTCTAGTAGATACTCGCGTAAAAACAACCTCGGATAATGAAGAGATTGTAGAATTAACCCTTACATTGCAATTTTCTTTCGTCAAGGGTATGTTTATCAATCTGTATAATGACCATAGTATGTTATTAAATTATAACAGAACCATATTCATATTTATTATATCATACATTATTCATATATGAATTTATACTACCCATTTAATAATTATTTCCATGTTAAATTAACATTTTGTGTAATAATTGATTTCTTTATCTTACGTGTTTTAACTTGTTATTTTGGATCGTATCATTTAGATCATGATTTAAATACTTCCATAATATAAAGATTATTTATATATCATATATATTTGTAATATAAATATTCATAATATATAGATATATGAAATGTAAGGCACCGTTTGTGGAGATGGTAAGCCGTACGCACGCATAAACACTGTTTTCGTTTTCATATCGTATTAAATGGAAGTAAGTGAATAAGATATATGTAATTCATATATATATATATATATCTGTGTGTCTGTGTTTCTCTAGTAGCATTATAATGTCATATATTACATACATATTAATAATATAAATTTTTATAATCATCGTTGAATGGTGAACATGGGAATGAATCTCAATGCGTCGTGGAGACGGTAATCCGTACATACGCACGAGTGAAAATATCATTATATTGATGGTGAAATAATATAAAATAGGATGGTATATCATATATACAGAATAATTATCATGTTAAATTTATTATTTACAACATTTATACTCATTATTATACCCATCCAAATAATGAAGTGTTTCAATAACAAACTACACCACGATGTGGAGACCGTAAGTCGCACGTACGCATGTATGGTGACTTTGTCCTTCAGACGATGGATAGAATAATGAATATGGTTTTAACCAATTTATAATAACTTCAAAATATGTAGGAGGTAATGGAGTTATTATTTTGTTATGTAAACAACAAAGAAAGTGGAAGTGGAAGTTGAAAAGAACTTGAAAGTGGGTGGTGAAATTATTACATCTTCTCCTGGTGTTTCCTTTTGTGTTGATCAAGAGGGATCCTTAGGCTGGATTTATGAAAAAATTAAAAGATCTATGTTGATTTGAGGAATTTAGGGAGTATATTTGGGCAGGGTTTGGCCTAGACAAATGGCTTTGGAGGTGTGATATTTAGAGAAGGGAAAGTACCCTTTTATAAGAGAAGTGAGGGTCACTATAGGAAAAGCTTGAAATTTTATTTTATAATAAAATAATTTTTGATTTATAATGGCTCCAAATTGATTTATTTCTAGGATAAGGTGGGGATGGGTCGAAAACCACTCATCTGATAGGTTTTAGACTGGATTAGGTCACCATATTAATCTTATCTATTATATTTAACTCTAAGTTAAAAAATTTAACTTTTACCGTGTCTTGTTGTATTCTTACACTATATGGTTAATAAACTTAATCTATATATCTAATAGAAACTCAAGTGGTTCCTTAATGACATATATAATATTATTTAAGGCATTTTTCTGAACCATTTATTTTTAGGAATATTATATCAACCAATAATTTACTATTTGTTTAAAAAATTAATTTAGGTAAATTTAGACATTATTTGGTATTCGGTTTTTTTGAAAGTCATCAAAACGTGATTACTTAGAGAAAGATACGTTTAATCAACCCTAACATTCCATATTCACCTATAAAATTTAGGTATGTCATAAAAATGATGAAATTGTATTTATTTTAATATTTATAATACCATTCATTTGATTCTTTCAATAATAAGGTAATTACTGCATCATCACTGTGTCATAAATAAATAAATTTATTTAATGTCTAAGAAATATAAATAAAATATGATTATTTAGGAAATATTTTTAGATTACTGAGGAATATTTATAGTCGAGTTAATATTGTTTTTATCCCTATATTAAAAATGGTTTTGTTGGTTAACTTTGAATTTAGCACTTTTAACTCTTCTTTAAATAAAAATAAATAAATGTCCTAATCTAATCCAAGTGGACCTAAAGGATCATATTTTATTTTTAAGGTTGTTTTTGGTCGAAATACACTTATCTAAAAGAATTATTACAAGTGTTAATAAAATTATAATATCATTTTTACCTTTAATTACCCTATTTACTTTTAACCGTGGTAAATAAAAGTCAAAAGTTACTATTCACCAAAAAATAATTTTATCTTATTAAACAAACTTTTTCTTACTGATATCGGCCATGTATCTCGGATATATTAAATTCAACTCAGAGAAGTGGTAAAATTATGTTTTATGCAAATATGAAAATGCTCCTAGAAGGTGGGTAAAAGAGGTTAAAAAGTTCAATAAAATTTAATACATCTAATTTTTTATAAAATGACTCTAATGAATTACATTGAACATATATAGGTATTATATATCTATTTTAACTTAAAATATATTTAAATAAAAAAACAATTATTTAAATAAAAATTTGATTTTAAATAATAACGCAGTGTTTTTCACTATTCATCAAAACATGAATATTTTCAGCAAATTACCAAAAATTAACCCAAAGCTATTTTTGATATTCTGAATTCAAAATTGATGTCTATTTTACCAAATTCAATTCATATAAGTTTCATTTATTAATTTAAAATAAATTCCCATAGTCAAAATCAAAAAGCGGGTTTTTAAAAAGTTAAAACTATTAAAAGATTGACATGTGTTTATGTCCAATATAAATGTGAAATTAATTATAATGATATAAATTGTGTTAAATGATAAAAATATAATCAAATTATACTTCAAAACCATTCAAATACATAATTTAACACTATAAATTATTTCGATTAAATTTTTTTTTCAATTTAAACATAGTATTTTCACTATTCGTCAAAACATGAAAGTTATCAGAAAAGTACCCAAAATTTATCCAAAAAATTTTTTTATGTCCCTCTTCTATAGAATATTTTAATTTCATTAAATTTAATATATAAAAGTGTCAAATATTGGTTTTAAAAAGGGTTCTCCATTAAAAGGTGTTAAAATTGCATTTTTTGAAAAATACTTCTTTTATCTGAAAAAATAATTTGTTATTATATTAAGCCTGAAAACACATAATATGGATGTTACAATTATATATAGTATATAAGATTCAAAATACAGTTAATACTATTCAAACTAGCTTTTTTAACGGCTAGTTTGGTAAGTTGTGGTGCACTCGAACTCAGTGTTGTGTGTAGCACAACCTATTGAATTACATTAATGGGATAAAGTGTTATGAAATCATGGGGTGTTACATTCTCTCCTACTTCAATAAATTGCTTCCTATCAATTTGAAATTTTTCATTGAAAATAAAATGTTATAAATAGAAAAAAATTACTTTTGTGGAAAACTGACATCCGTTATTGAGTAAATTAAATTTAGTCTCAATAAGAGGGAAAGGGAATGAAAACGTTACCACCAAACTATGATCTATATTAGGAGAACATTGGTCGAAATTAGAGACACAAAATTGGATGAAAACGTAAATATATATACGGAGTTATTGATGTCATCAATCATAAACAAGTGTGAAATTGAGGGCCTCAAATCCACCAATCTATGATGATTTTCAATATCGTCAGTTCAACAAAACATAAGGTATTAGGATAACACATTTTTTATTTTAAGATCCCTTCCCTAAAGTTTTAGAATTAATTTATTCATTTAATAAGAAGAAAAAAATATATTTGACAAGTACAGTTTCATCCATCTACTAATTCCTACTACAAACTCATCTTTCACTCCAAAAGATAATAGAATTTAAAAATATTTTATTTAGCCTAATCGTATAGGGTTAAAAAAAATAATAAATTTATAATTCATTTGTTATAATATTTAAAAAAACTATATTATAAAAACTAGGACATGACATTCTCTAGTGGTAGGTGATCCACCCTTGTCACCCTTCGGTTGTGGGTTCAAGTCCCACGGTATTTCTAGACGCGACGAGTTGTCACCCGACCACCAGTTTTTCCTTTTTATGAAAATCCAAAAATAATCTCAAGAAATTATTTCACCTTAACTATAGTATCCAACTTCAATCTTATTCGATTCCAAACGTTAGAATTATCCAAAATACTTCTGTCCAATGTCACAGTCCAAATTTTATAAGGAAGGTAAACACAATGTAGATCCTTTTTCCCATGTAATAACATGTGAATACCTTCATCATGTATTCTTTTAAAACACTATGACACCCTAAAATACCTTAATACATTATTTATTACATTCATGCTTCCTTATTCCTTATAGAATATTGGATATACTCCTTCTTCCCAAAAATGTTGTAAACTCCAACAATGATGGAATATCAAAATCATTAATCAGTTTCTAGGTAGTCAAAAATATCCAACATAATTTATCCAAATCAATCATTTATTATTCCAAAATCTCTAACTCAGTATCAGAACGGTATTATGGTTTATCTTTCTATCAACCATAGATTTCCTAAAAAACAATAACCTGCTATTGAGTCACTTTTCATGGTTCCATACTATCTCAAGTCCTTAATGAAATAGTACTCCAGTACAATCCTTTTATACTCTATAATTATTGTAATATGCACATCATTAATAAAATACTCAAATGACACAATACTTTAATAACAACATATGAAATCTAATCATTCCCCTTTATCTTTGGTAGTATCATAACTTGATTATTATCCAATAGCATCATTTGGGTATACTCCAATGATTTGGACATTGCTTTCTATAGTGTCACAACTCTCTGAAGATGAACCATTGTACATTTTAAACCTTTTTCTTACCCTTGCAATCACATAAATGGTGTCCTTCTTCTCCACACTTATAAAAAAACTCCAATTCCCTTCAAGAATTTACCAAGGTTAATCTTTCCATATTTATCACATATGATAAAATCATTTTTCCCCTCTTCCAATTATCCATCTATCTCTCTTCCACCCTTTTCTTCTCTTTCTTCCCTTCAAATCCATAAGAATCAAAGAATTTTTTACTTAACATATTAACACATGATACTATTTCCTCATATAATGAGAATAACTGGAAGACTATTTACCTTTTAAAAGTTGAATTAATACCATGAATGATATGATCCTTCTTAATCTTTTGATCATGAGTATTGCTGGAATTCTCATTCCTTCTACTAGGCACCATTTCTAAATAGTATCATACACTAGGTTAGTTTATGAATCTAAATGCACAATTCCAAACCTGTAAAATACCTAACATAAATTCAAAATATTATGCATATAAACTATAATTATAAAATGTTTTCTTTAAATAAGTATTTACACTTGAATACTTCATAATGGATTGAAATGAAATTGTGAATTATCTAAAGCTTATCCCCCAGGAGTGTCCTAACCAATAGTGCATCAAGGACCGTTGTCATGTACTAGGATATCTCAGGTCATTCCTAAAACTCCTTGTCAGAGTTTTCACTATGAGGTACCTCTATGCTTGTGCCTCCTCTACCTTCTCATATCTAGACAGAGATGCATTGCTTAGAAAATACACAATATCTCTACATTACCAAAATTCTAAGAAGTTCTTCTATACTAATCCTCAAAGTATATCACAACATAATGTTCTGTAATTAGTGTTTATCTAAATATATTTCCAAGGTTATGGATAAAATTCCTATGATACCTACTGTAATTCCCTGACACCTATTACCCAGATTCGGTGCATTATTTTAATATATTGGCATGATTACAAGGAATCATGTACCGAAGGACTGATCAGTTTAACAGTCGTGGAAAATAGATTACATAAATGAACGTTACATTACATTATATAATTAGAAAAAAAATAATATTGTCTCTATTGACCATATTCATATCCCTTGGAATATCCCTGTTGGTCAGTCATAATATACATCTTCAAAACTTGGAAAAATAAAACATAAAAAGGGGTGAGCTCTGATGCTCAGTAAGGATAACAATAAAGAGAAAAAATTCATAAATAAGCATAAATATTTAAGGCATTGTATAAAACTAAAACAAATGACTTTTAAATGCAAACATCAGCATAATATGGAAAAGATAAATAAAATAATTCTATTTACTTATTCCCATGGATATTCTACTAGTCGAATAATCACATGTAATATCAATACCTAATTTCGTAATGACGGAATGAAAATTCCAGACATCATAACCACATAGTCAAGGACTTGCGGAAAGACTACAAATAATATTTTTTAAATGCCTTATTCCAAGACACAAGTTTTTCTCAGGAGACTTATCGATGCATCGAGGATCAATAGCGGGCTCCACCCATCACTTACTATGTCTAATGCATTCCTCAAATGAAATGTTTTAAACATAAAAAAAAACATTCGTATTAAAAATATCATACGAAATGTTAATACTTCATCCATAAACCATGAATGGTATAAAAATAACACATCCACAATCAAACATATCACAAAAAACTTCAATACAATGTGGAAGATTAGTATCATAATAAATTGACTTCAAAAAAATATAAAAACTGTCGAAGGATTTTGACATAGATGAAAATGACTTATAAAACTCTTAGAGAGAAATATCCTTTTTTCATAAAAAATTTGAAAAGTCACACAATTTAAAAACGAATACATTTGACGTAATTTTTCATCAAATTTTCCAATACCACACTGAAACGTTTTAAAGGAATTAACATTTTAAAAACAATCATATTCATATAAATAAATCATTAAAAATTATTTTGAAATCATGGACATTAATGAGAATGATTTATAAGAATAAATATTTAAACCATTTAAAATGATGATATAGTTAAAGATTCCATTCCATTAAACCTTAAAATTTTCTTTTTGAAAACATTTTTATGAAACACAGATGTGGATGATAAAGAGGTTCCAGTAGACACTCATGTAAAAACAACCTCGGATAATGAAGAGATTATAGAATTAACCCTTACCTTGCACTTTCCTTTTGTTGAGGGTACGTTTAACCTCCTGTATAATGACCATAGTATGCTATTAAATTATACCTAAACCATATTCATATTTATTAGATCATACAAGATTCATTTATGACTTTATACTACCCATTTAATAATGATTTCCATGTTAAATTATTATTTTGGATAATACTCGCTTTCTTTATCGTACGTGTTTTAACATTTTATTTTTGATCATATAATTTATGTTGTGATTTAAATACTTATAGAATACAAAAATCGATTTATATATCTTATATATTTAGAATATAAATATTTATAAAATATATATATGAAATGGAAGGCACCGTTTATGGAGACGGTAGGTCGTATGTACGCATAAACGTTGTTTCTGTTTTCATATCGCATTGAATGGAAGTAAGTGAATAAGATATATATAAGTACATATATATATATCCAGTAGAATTATTATTTCATATATTTCATACTTATTAATAATATATATTTTTATAATCAATGTTGAATGGTGGACCTGGAAATGGATCTCATTGCGTCGGGGAGACGGTAATCCGTACGTACGGACGATCGACAATATCATTATATTGATGGTGAAATCATATGTAATTAGATTGTATATCATATATAAAGAATCATTAACTTGTTATATTTATTATTTACATCTGTTATACTCATTAATAGGCCCATCCAAATAGTGAAGTGTTTGAATAACAAACTACCCCACGACGTGGAGACGGTAAGTCATACGTACGCACGTATGGTGACATTGTCATTTAGAAGATGAAAATATTAACAAATATTGTTGTAACATATTTATAATAACATCATAGTATTTAGGAGGTACTGGAGTTTTTATTTTGTTATTGCAACAAAAAAGAAAGTGGAAGTGGAAGATGAAAAGAACTTGAAAGAGGGTGGTGAAAATATTACCTCTTCTTCGGGTGTTTCCTTTTGAGGTGATCAAAAGGGCTCCTTAGTTTGGCATTATGATCAAATTATGGACTATAAGTTTATTTTCGGAAGGTTTGGAGGATATTTGGGTAGCTTTTGGCCAATCCAAGTGGATTTGGAGGTGTGATTTTGAGAGAATAGTATGTATCCTTTTATATGAGTGGTGAGGGTTACTTTATGAAAAGCATAAAATATTATTTTATAATAAATTCATTTTCAGTTTCTAATCGCTCAAAAATAATTTATTTATAGGATAAGGTGGGTATAGGTTGAAAAAAACTCAACCAATAGGTTTTAGAAAAGTTTAGGTCACCATTTTAACCTTATCTTTTAGATTTAACTCTTACTTAAATATTTTAACTTTTAGTGTGTCTTCTTGTATTTGTACACTTAATGGTTAATAGAAATACTCTAAACTTCCAAGATAACCTTAATTGGTTTTTTAGTGACATATATAATATTATTTAATCCCTCTGGATGAATCTTATATTTTTAGGAATATTTAATCAACCCATAATATAGTATTTGTTTTAAAAATTAATTTACGTCAATTTTGAAATTATTTTATATTTTGTTTTTGTGAAAGTCATCACAACTTTATTAAATCGAAAATGATACATTGAATGAACTCTAAAAAGTCATATTCAAATATAAAATTCGTGGATGTCATAAAAACATTGAAATTATATATATTTTAATATCTATAATACCATTTATTTGATTTTTTCATTAATAAGGCAATTACTACATCATCATTGTTTCATAAATAAATTAAATTATTTAATGTATAAAAATTATAAATAAAACACCATTCTGTAGGAAATATATTTATATATATATATTGAATATTTATAGTCGAATTCATATTGTGTGCAACTCTATATTAAAAATGGTTTAGTTATTAATCATTGAGTTTAACACTTTTAAATCTTCTTTAAATAAAATAATGATAAATGTCCTAATCTAGTCAAATTGGACCTAAAGGATAATATTTTATTCCTATGGTTGTTTTTGGTCGAAATAAATTTATCCAATAGAATTAGGATAAGTTTTAGGGTAATTATAATATCATTTTTACCTTTAATTACCATATTTTTTAAAAATGTGTCAAATAAAAGTAAAAAGTTATTATTTTCAAAAAAAATTCATCTTATTGAGCCAAAATCTACATACTTATATCACCCGTGTCTTTTAGATTTTTAAAATTCAACTCACAAAAGTGGTAAAATTATTTTTTATGCAAATTTGTAAATGCTCTTAGATGGTGGGTAAAAGAGGATAAAAAGTTCATTAAAATTCAAAACATTAAATTTTATTATAAAATTAATCCACTGAATTGAATTGAATATATATTATTATTATATATCAATTTCAACATAAAATAAATTTAAATAAAATAAATATTTATTTAAATAAAAAGTCAGTTTTAAATAATATGCTTGTGCCTCTTTCATTCCGAGTGAATAAAATAAATATTTATTCCGAGTGAATATATATTATTATTATATATCAATTTCATATGCTTGTGCCTCTTTCATTAGATGTTTTATTTCAATTTAATGTACACACCGGGTAACGGAATTTCAGTGGAAGATGCATTAATTAGGAAATAATATGCTCATGTCGTGAAGAAGGTATCTGATCAGTGTTCTTCACGACATGAGCATATTATTTCCTACTTAATGCATCTTCCACTGAAATTCCATTACCCGGTGTGTACATTAAATTGAAATAAAACATCTAATGATATTCCATCCATATACATTACCTAGTTTTCAAAACTCTTTGTGAAAATATATTCTTTAATCTCTTGTGATCGGTAAAAATATTAAATTTTTCACCAAAGAGATAATGAAACCACATTTTTAAAGCAGGAACTTTTACCCCCAACTCTAATTCAAGTGTTGGGTAGTTCATATCATGCAACCTCAACTATCATGATCCATATGTAACAAGATGCTCCCCCTACATGAGAAAACACATCAAACCTGATCTCGATGCATCATAATACATCACATACTCTTTTCCAGGTTCTAGAGAAACGAATATTGATGCTGATGTAACGTCGTGCTTTAAATCGTCAAAGAATTTTTGGCCCTACTAATCCCAATGAAAAGGGATATTATTACTTGTAAAAGATGTGATCAGAAAAATCCAATCGTGAAAAATCACGAACAAAACGTTGATAATACCAAGCTAGACCAAGGAAGATCTATATCTTGAAAACATTTTTTGGCGGTTGCCAGAAGATAACCACCCTTATATTTTCTAGAACAACATAACAACCCCTCTCTAAAATAACATGGCCAAGGAAATGATCCTCTTATATCCAAAAGTAACACATTGAAAATTTGGCATACAACCGATGATCCCTCTAGATCCCCAACACTATCGCTAAGTGATGCTCATGGTCGACCCTTTTACTCGAATACACCAGTATATCATGAACAAATACCACCCCCAGTGAATCCAAATATCTAAGAAATATCTAATTCATCAATTCCATGAACACCATTGGTGCATTCATTTGACAAAATTCTATAACCACATACTCGTAATGTTTATATATTCTTCTGCATGTTGTTTTCAGGATATCATCCTTCCTCACCTACAATTAGGGATATCCTAACCTCAATTCAATTTTAGAGAACCACTGAGCTCCCCTCAACTGGTCAAACAAATAATCAATGCATGGATGTGGATATCAGGTCATTATTGTAACCTAGTTAAGTCTAATATAATCTACAATGATCCACAAGGTTCTATCCTCCTTTTTAACAAACAAAACATGCACCTCCCACAAAGACATAATAGGCTGGATGAACCATTTGTTCTATAATTCATCCAATTTCACTTTTTGTTCCTTTAATTCTACTAGATCCATCTGATAAGATGGGAGTGAGATAGTACCGGTCCCTAGAAGGATATCAATAGTAATCTCGACATCTCTCATAGGTGGAAACAATGAGAATTCTTTGAGAAAGAAATCCATAAACTAATCCGTAACTCTTTGAAGAACACTATACTCAATACCTTTTACTCTTTAAAATGAAAACCCCACTAACCAGTATGATATCAAGCCAACCACTTGTGCCAACAAGCTTGTTTCACCCCACATCTCATTGTTCTCCACTATAAAAATACATCTAACGCAATCATCCATCACAAAACTAACCGTTCGTGCATAATAGTCATTGTAGGCCTTAAAAATTGTCAATGAATACCTTCCTATGATTATATCATACATATCCATATCAAGCACTGAGAAGTCCCACGTCAACTCAACCACATTCAGCACTACATGAAATGCCCTCTAAAGCAAGGACCAACACTCCTTTTCACCTATAAGAGTTTGATGTTTGAGAGCCAAATGCATCATTTCTTCCATTAATCCCTACAAATAAATTATTCGAGAAGAAATAAAAGAATGGGAAGAACCAATATCAAAAAACACATTCATCAATATGAAAATTAAAAGAAACATACGCCGCACCATGGATGGTACCAACTGATCATCCACCAAGACCTACTCTGCTCTGACCATCTTCTTGCTTGCCACACTGTGCCCTTTATTACCCTGCTGAGGCATCTGAGTATTCCGAGAAACATCTTGACCCAATTTACTCTACGGTTGAGGGGTATGCTATTGCCCCCATCCCGTTGAGGCAATACCCATGCGACCCCTGAGGAGTGCCATGGACACTCAACCTAGATGTATTATGACAATAGCACTGCAGATGCCCCATCTTCTTACAATTATTACATGCTTGAGGTTGTGCCATAGAATCTCACTTGATATGGCTTTTAGAACCACACTAAAAATACCCCAACCTCCTCTAAGGCTTTAGAGGAAGATTTATTGATCCTGTTGTCTGATTCTGATTTGTGCTCCCAACCTTGAAATAAGTGTCCCTCTTCGACTTGAACCCATAGTTTGAGATCCCACTATTTCCCACGGGTACCAAAATACCTCTCCCACCTCTAGCCCCAATTAGATCCCTCTCATCCACCGTATCTTAGTTCACCATTTCTATGTAATCATCTATACATAGCACCGCTATATAATAACAAATATCCTAGTTCTACCCAACATCTAAAATTCGTTTCTTTAATGATGTACTACCCACCAACTCTATTGATAACCACACTAAGTTCATAAACATAACTGCATATTCTATAACTACCTTATTCCCTTGCTTCAAACTAATTAAACCCGTTATATTCTAAATTCAAAACATATGAGGGTAGATTTGTTTGTTAAAAAATTCCTCAAACCCCTTCCATTTCTCATTATAGTTCATCCTAGCTTGGACTACCATCTAACACCACTGAAGGGAAATGTCATTCAACATTATGCGGCTAGTTTCACTTTTAGCTCTGTCGATGTTCCCAAGAAGTCAAAAATCTGATTCATTCTGTTCATCCACACTTTAGCCCTCTATGGATCTGAATATCCCCTAAAGATTGGTGGATTATACCTTTGAAACTAAACCGCATGACCAACATTCCTTTGTTAATCCTCTTTATTATAACTTCCTACTGCTTGGAATTCTTTCACAATACTCTGAACTAGTTGCTAGTTCACATGGGGATCAGGTGGAACCATGTTTTCAGTAGCTTCCCCTTGTTGGTCTCTATGATGCCTACCCAGTTCCATTTCTACAACCACAAAAACAACTATAAGTTTCACACCCATAACATGATAGGTTGTAAAATATTCTAATTCAATTACATAACAACTATCCCAACCAGTCTTTCCACATTTTTATTATTCCCATATTGCACTATTTTGAAAAATCCACCATGATTTGAAAATCGAACCATTTTCAAAATACCATAAATCCCCATGTTTCAAATCCCTCCATTTTGAAACCCAGATAAAATTTTCAAAATACATAGATTCATGTCACCCATATATCATTATTTCCCAATGAAATATGTATCCTAGTGGAAATTCATTTCTACCATGCATGCCATGATGATCTCATTAGATACCGCCACGATAATGAGATATTCAATGCCTATAAGTGTCTCGCAACACTTATGTACCCAACTTTTTGAAAAATTTATGTTCATCATAAAAGGGTTTTCTATGTACTTTTATGATATGAATTCAATATTATGACAATACTATGCCTTTATACCATCCCAACTCAATGAAAATTCCCTGAAAAAATTTCAACACCAACACCAATGACCGACACCAATGATTGAACAACTACTATAACATGAAAGCTATGGACCGAACATACTAATACCACTTGTAACATCTCATCCACCCCATAGGATTTAGAGGATGGGGAAATTATAATTGGCCTTAAGTGACCTTCCCAACCCACCAAAGGCTAGAAATAAATTTCGAGGGCTTTGAGAACAAATTGGGGAACAATTTTCCTTTAAGAGAAAACCAACCGAACTATCCACTAACAACAAAATATATGATGCATGTGGATGAAGAATTCATGAATTTATTACCAAAAATACAACCAAGTTATTCTACAATACAACCCAAAACCAATACAACCAAACACAATGTCAGAGTAGTCTATGGAAGACTAAACAAGATACCCCACAAATTACCCCACAAATTACCATGACACACTCCACTGCTCCACAACAAGCTCCATGCTCCAAGAACCAACACATCTCCCAAGAATCACCATAGTCCACTAACAATGAGATGCTTTACATTTACCTGTGTCCCGGAATAAAACATCTGCAAAATCAATGATGTTCCAAAGTAGGGTGTGAATACTAATACTCACTAGGTTTTCCCAAAATTACTTCACAACACATTCCACTAGTATAAAACTGTTTGCACATTTATATTAAATAGTTTATATAAAACATTAAAAGTAAAATATTTACCACAAGCCAAATATACCATTACCAAGACATATCAAACAAGGGAAGGACACAAACATTCCATAATCCTTATCATTGTCACACACATTAGCACAACCAATTTCCACTTTTAATAGCCCCAAAATAATAAAGCCTAACACAATTCTCCACAAACCCAAACCGGTATAACTATAACAACGACTCTTCTAGAAAACATGTTCCTTCCTCCCCATTTTAGTGGCACTTCATGTCCACTTATCATTGATGGTGTCCCTTCCATCCACTATCCATCCTCCCTTTTATAGTGATTTTTCTCTATCACTTTACACATAATACATAAATAGGTCATAACCAATCACAATGGCACAAGGCCACAACAATATCTAAGTAATCATTTTCATTACACGCCAATCCACTTCAATATATCACACATTTATTGAAACCACAATTTAATCATTTTCCATGCCAAAGTCCCCATTCAATAAAACAACCTTTTTATTGAAAACCATTTCCCTAAACCATTTACATTACCCAAACCAAGAAACAAATTTTAAAATATACATTTTAAAATTTAACAACAATTACATTCAACTGTAAAACCAATTTTTCACAAAATTCCAAAAACATGAACAAAGGGATATCTATCCAATTTCACACATGAAAATCCCAATTAATTTCAATATAAAAAAATTAATTGTACAATTAAAACTTTTTATATTCATGTGTAGTCTTGAGAGAAGCCACCTACCTTAAAGGATCCGAAAAAATTAACCCACAAGCAACCACACCCAAATTCAGGAAAATGATTCCCGAAAACCGCTCAAGATCTCCTTCCCTATCATCCACAAGAAATAAAATCAACACCCAAGGCTACCCCAACAGTAGATCTACATGCTACAGATGTAGATGTAGAAAACCGAAAGAGAGGGAGATGTTGATCAAGAGAGAAACCAAAAAATCCAAGAGGAGAGGATTAACCTAGAGAAACCACCTTGAAACCCCTTTGAATATCTTCCAAAACTTGTGGTAGATCCCCTCTAACCCTTGAGAACCGAAAATATTAACTGGGGATCGAGTGGGATATAGTTTTGAATGACATAGGTAAATCTTGAGGGAGCCCAAATTAAAAAATATTTCATTTAAGGGACCACATGGTTAGCCCACATGGTTTATAAAATCATGAGCTAACTGTGTGCAAGACATTGCCTCATGAGAGGGGGACTGTGGTTTCCTCACACGGTTTGTAAAATCGTGCACATTCCATACAAAGCATACAATCTCCCTGTGAATATTACATGGAGAACCCTCATTGTTTCTGCTTACCGTGCTCAGACAGTGCTCCCTTAGAACAAACTAAAAAATTATTTAAATACATTCCAAACTCTCCAATAATCTTCCCAACTCATCTCATGCACTTTAAACCCATAAAAGGCATAAAAAAGGATACATACCTCAAACTAGGGGTGCTACAATTCTAATCTTATTTTTAAACCCCTTATCGAATGTCACATGTAGAACATCTGGAATTAAAATACCAGTTGTATGAATTGTTTGATAAGGGTTTAAATAAACCTAGAACATCACCATGGAATGATAATATTTAATTTTTGAAAAATAAAAATGCCTCATGAGACTTTGAATTGATTATAGAGCCTTGAATAACTTCACTGTTAAGAAGAAGTGTTGTTTTTCCACATATCCATTATTTTTTTGATTAGTTATATGCAGATCATTATTTTACGAATATTGATATGAGGTATGGGTACCATCATCTCAAAGAGAAGGAGGATGACATTCTGAGGACATAATTTCATACATGATATGGGAATTGTGAGTTTTTTTTATAACCATTTGGTTATCTGATGACCCTACATTATTTATAAATTGTATGGAAAGAGTCTTCCATTAGTTTTTTGATCTGTTTATGGTTATATTTATATAAGATATCTTTCTATACTCTAAGATCCAAAATGGAAAATAAATCAAAATAAGGATTTTTCTAAAAACCATAAATTAAAACAAGCAGCGTGTAATGTTTTTTAAGAGTGAATTATGGTAACAAAAAACATCATTCTATTGAAATATTCTTTCAATAAATTGAATATCTTTTGAATATATGAACATAATAGTTATTAAAAAAATTCTAATATGAAAAAATATAATAGAGATTCCTAGATTTCTTGCATTATCAGGTGACTGTAGTGTTTTTTTGAAACACACTCTTAGTTGTATACAACACTAACTATGGTAAATAAAAAATGTGTTATGTTCATTTGGGAAAAATAATGTGATGATTATTTTTAAGAATTGAGAATGAGACTAGTCAATGATATGGTTTTGACCATTATTTCCAAAAATGGGATTTTTTCAACTATAATATTGCATCATTAAAAGGACTTTGTTGTTTCCTAATGAAAAATGAAAATATAATATCTTATTCTTCACACCAGTTAAAAACTCATGAATTAATTTATCGTACACATGATATGGAATTAGAAAATTTTGTTTTTTCATTTGAAATGTTGATGCAAGTGAACAGTGAAATATATAACTATCAGATATGTTTTAAGAATAAATTCCCTCATAAATAGTGGAACATGAGACATAAAATATTTCTGTAACTAATAAATGATAAGGATTTCATTATTTATTACTATCAAGGAAAATAATACAAAGTTTCCATTTCATTGAGTCAAAAAATAAATGTTATATTAACAATTTATTATTTTCAATATTATCCATTGGTTAATGATTTGATGATTTATTCCATTGATTTTTTTGGATTTACGGACATAATCTATTTTTTCATGTTATAGTGTAGTCGAATTTTCGATAAAGTATAATGGGAGATCAGTATCTGACTCTTCCAATTATATGTTGGATTTCTTATTTTCTAATTAACCATATATGTGGAATTACATTCATACCAAAACACA
Organism: Viscum album; assembly: GCA_963277665.1. NCBI lineage: Eukaryota > Viridiplantae > Streptophyta > Magnoliopsida > Santalales > Viscaceae > Viscum > Viscum album. The sequence goes on from OY728159.1 coordinate 656,339,974, forward strand.
TAACACATTTCCATGGAAAGATTCGTAGAAAAACATTATAACCTACCTCGAAGGAAAATTCTTTCCTCATATTATCTATATAACCATTATTTACACATTATGGTGTCCCCAGGTGTTGATTGGTCGCCTTTACATTCTCTTACACTTCCTATAATAAACATGGTCCTATAAACATCTATTCCCCAACATCATTACAAAATTATGGAGTTTGATATCACTTATTATATAATGTGTCAAAAGTTTCCATTTGTATACTGGATTGAAAAATTTTATTATACAAAAACTCAACTAAATAAATATTTTTTATCCTAACTTCCCTAGTAATATATTAAAAAATACTGAAGAATGTCCTCTAGAGTTTGAATTCTTCACTCATTCTGTCCATCTAATTATGGATGAAAAGTAGTGTTTTCATTTTATTCTGTTCCCAAAGGCTTCTAAAGGCCTTTGTAAAACAAATAATTGAACATTGGATCATGGCCAGATGTAATGGAAATGGTAACTCCATGATAGGTGACAATATCTTGGAGGTACATTTGAGAATGATGATCCCAATAAATTGTATATTGAATAGGAATGAAATTTTAAGATTCATTCAGGTGATCAATAATAACACAAATATCCTTGTTAACTCAGTAATTCTTCTATATTCTAAACAAAAAATCTACGTATTTCTTTTTTAATATGTTGAAAAGTAAAATATTTAATGGTAAAAAATGCAATATATCTTTTCATTCCATCCCACCAGTAATACTCCCAATTATCTTCGTACATATTTGTGATTCGAGGATGAAATGATAAAAATAGATATGAGTATCACTTAACAAATATTTCATCATCTATTAATCACAAGAAACACATAATATCTTCCCAAATATCAAAACACAATCTTTATCAGCATTAAATTTTAGAAACAAAACCTTTTCAAAAATTCCACCATTTTCTATAACTCTTATTCTTCCTTTTGTGATTAATTACTTTTGAATTGTAGATATGACTTCACTACACCCTAAAAATAGATGAAATTTTTTCACCAACAACATCCAATCCAAAATTCATTAAATCATTAATCAAGGGGTTATATTCAAAACATAAAATATTTATGATACATGTTGTTTTTGACCCAATGCAGCTACCACTTTTTTCTTTTCCAAGATAGTAATTGATCGTGAAATCATAATCCCTTATCAATTTAATCTATCTTATATACCACATGTTTAATTTCTTTAGAGTGAAAATATTCTTTAGATTTTTATGGTCAATAAATATTTCACATTTAGCAATATATTGAATATTCCTCAAAATTGTTAAACAAAAAAATAACATAGCTACAAATTAAAATTAATGTGTGGGATAATTTTTCTAATGAGGTTTCAGATGGCATAAATTATAATAAAGTACCTAATAATTCTACATTAAAACAAAACTAAGTCCCTTTATTGAATAATAAATATAGATGAAAAATTCAAAATTAATAGAAGGCACGGAAAAAAATAAGAGAAATTATCAATATCTTCTTCATTTATTGAAAACAAACATAACATTCACATGTACAAATAAATTAAACCCCCTTTCATGTTAACGTAATTAGTGGCCAGGATAAATGTAAAATTATTTAAAAAATATTAGGTAATAACATAGTAATCCAAAAAAACTAGGAATATCTATATCATTTTTAGGTCTTTTACATTCATCAATAACTTTTTTTCATGATCAACCATTAAGGCATCCTTATTCACAATTTTCTCACGAGAAGAAATCTATTACATCCACAAATCACATTTCTTAAAGTTACTGTATTCTTCATTACATTGATATTTGTCAACATATTACTTAATTTTTTTCATGATCCTCATTACTTTTTAAAAATACCAGAATATCATAAATAAAAGTAACATTGTAATTATCCAAATATTTATAGAAAATTCTATTCATAAGATCCATGGATACAATAGAAAATTTTTTCAAACATATGTGTATAACTACAAACACATAAGGAAAATATCTTGAATGGAGTGTCGTTTTTAAAATTTTTTCTTTCATCACCTTTAGCATATGTTACTTAGATCGCAATTCAATCTTGGATAAATACTGAGCTCCCTGGAACAAGTTCAAAAAGTCATCAATTTGATGAAATTGATACTTATTCTTAATATTAATTCTATAAAATTATCTATAATCAGTGAAAATTATCATGTAATCATATTTATTTTTAACAAAACAAATTGCAGCACCCCATGGTGAAGCTGTATGTTAGTGAAGACTTTATAAAAAAAATCATGCAACTGAATTTTCAATTCAGGAAGTTCCACATGATATATTCAATAAGGATGTTTCTAAATTGGTCTTATCATTATGAAAAATTAAATATTAAATTAAACTTCTTGATCAAGTATAATATCAGGGAGCTCATTAGAAAAAAAAATCCAGGTCTTCATTAACCACTGAAACATCATTAAACTGAACATTTCCTTTGTTTCTAACAATATGAGAAAGATAACATTAATTACCATATTTTAACAGTTTCTTAGCTTCTGCATATGTTTTCAATTGTATGGGTTCATTATTATGTACAATCTCAAACTCATTCTAAAAAACACCTTTTGTAGCTCTATAATATATATTAGAATTATAATCATAAATCCAATCCATACAACAAATGATATCAAACTCTACAAAGGTGAAAACAATAAGAATTAAACATAATGAAATCCCACAAACAAAAAGAATAATATTCATATAATTCCATTTTTATAATATTTTCCTTGGGGTTTTAACCATAAGTTCAAGTATCATATTATGAGGTGAAATTACCAATTTATCAAAACTAATTCATAAATAATGTAATGTGTAGACACCTTATCGAGCAAAAAATTTGAAAATTCTGGCTAAAAAATACTAGATTACACATCATTTGATGGCCCATCATATACTAATGTAGTCACAAAGGCCGTCACAACACATTTATTCTTATTATCTGGATTTGTTACATCATTTTGGTTCTTTCTTTGTGAAGGTAATTACATAATGACTCTCTAACCACTTTTAAGAAACATTATAGTTTTCTAATAAAAATTAATATTAATATCAATTTCATTAAAATATTTCTCCATATGTCCAATCATACCACATTAAATACACTTCCCAGTTTTGTTAAGTCATTTTTCATTTTACCAAACTTTTCACCAACTGGAAACTGGAGTTTCATACCATCATTTTTCATTGACTGATTCTTAACCATATCTTAGCATCTAAACCACATCTTCTTTTTTTTAAAAGTACACATGAACATCAGAAAGCTCCATTTCTACCCTCTCAATATATCTGATATATTTTTCATTAATTTTAAATTCATGGGAGGCTAATTTCATTTGATATACTAGCTTCAATATTATATAAAAATGATTGATTTTTCTATCAATATCCCAAATATAATTTGGAGTATACCTAACCATTGTTGTAAAGTTTTTGTCTTACATAGACACTAAATCCTTCTCCTTTTTTAAAATAGTGGAATTTATTTTACATCTCTAGTCAAACCAACATATGTAAATAATTTTGATGGAAAATATTCATAAATCCATCCCATTACATGGAATAATTCTCTTAATTATCCCTTGTATTCCTGACCATGAACAACCACTAGACACCTTTACTTTCAAGATAATAAATGTAAAGAAAAAACTTTTGATTATCTGAAAAACCAATAACACTGAATATCTTTTCCTTTTATTTAATCCAACCATTAGCTTCCACTAGGTTATAAGATCCCAACAAGGTATAGGGTGTTGCACATAAAATGATTCACTATCTCCATGTATCTTTGTGTTAGCTCTAGTTGTTCTATTACATAGATTCCACCACCATCTACATTCTTCATAAACTGATCCATTACAGTCACAAACTATTCACTTACAATTCCCACAATTCAAGGTTGTGAAATCAAAAAGATATCATCATTTTGGTTCATTCTTACTTCAGCATCTATTTTTTTACTATGAAAAAACATTCCAGGAAGAAAAATATTTGATGAACCAACATGCTGACCTTCAAATTATATATCATATAAACCCAAAAATATGGTAAAAATCATTTATGTTATTATATTAACATCATAATAACACTATAATTTATTTAAATCATTCCATGATACCAACTATAAGCACGAAACATTAAACATTTGGTAATCTAGTAAATTCCATATAATTCCATTCATTACATACTAGATGATATTTTTGGTTAATAATTATAGAAAATTATGACATAATTTATACAAATAAACCCAAAACCATACATATTGGGTACTACTAAAATAGTATCCATTTATTCAAAATATAAATGTTTTTAATAAAAATAATAAATCTTTTAATTCAAATTCATTATGAAAATAATCTTGGCATCATATTTTTTCATACTCATCCATAAAACTTATAAAAACATTTTAAAACATAGGATGAGGAAATAGATCTCAGTAAGGGTGAAAAAAACAAGAAGAGAACAATTAGTACATGAAAATATATAAACTTATGATATCATTTTCCAAAAGACATACTTATCACCCATAACATATATTATACTTACATTATGAAAAAATGAGATTTAAACAGAATAACTAAAATATAAATAATAAGATAAAGGTAAAATGGGGATTTTATTACATAATATTGTAACTTACACTACTAGCATAAAACTTGTAACCCAAATGGCTACCTAATAATGTAACCCCTCTGATTACTTTATGTTGTAACCCTCATATATTCCTTATGGTGTAACCATCACTGTTACACTTGGAGTAACCATATAGTCGACCAACAACATAAGAATACCTAATGAATTTGTGGGAAATATATCCCCCAACCTTCAAAATAAAAAATTCTCATGAACAAAAAAATAACAATCAAAATACAATACTTTCACGAAAACATTCCTTTTGAATTTTATAAATAATATAAATTTAAAGTGTATTTTTTCTGAAAAGTCACTAAAAATATCATATATTTGAAGTGATAATTGATAAACAGAATGGAATATTTGTATGAACTATAAATAAACATAATAAATCCTAATATAATAATAATTATTGTCTCAAATAATCTTAGTACCACATAATCAATGAAGTAGAATTTTATCCCAAACAATTGAAATTGGGTTTAGAAATACCTTACATTGTGTTTGTATTACTTCAAACGAGTTCACAACTCCTATATAATGGTTTAAAGATTGTTATTAATATAATATAGAACCATATTAACATTTTCAATTACTTATATTATATTATAATAATTTATTTCTACCAATTTATTAATAATATATATTTATTTTTATTGTTTGGGGTGCATTTATTTCATGGTTTCCATGGTGGGTTAAATATGGATTCACTTTTAGAATGGAAGAAAAACTAAAAAACTGGAATAAAATGGTGTCAATTTATGTCCAAAATTTTAAATAACACCATTTATCATTTTCTTATAATATGATGATGAAACGTTATAAAAATTATTAATGTGGCTTATTTAAATTAATTTGGTGATTTTTATGGTCATCACAAACATATATCACTTTATTCATTATCCTATTTATATATTGGTTCCAGAACATTAAATAACTTCTTATATGTATAATAAAATATTATTTGACAATAATAAATTTTTTTAATAGGCTTGAATTTGCTATGAAAAATTACTGTGTATTATCCATGATGGTGGTAAAACGACACATCACTGATGATGTTCTCAATTAATGAATAAAAGGTAGAGAAGAATGATTGATGATGAATATTTCAATAAAAATGATACAATTATAGTATATATAATATATTGGATTTTTTATGCCAGTTTGATTAGGGTTGGCAATGATTATATTAGAAATGAAATACAACTGACAAGAAAATAAAAACAAAATGAAAGAGTATTTTACCTATTGAATTATCCTCCTTGAGAACCTCCTTAAGGACCATGGTTTTGAAATTTTGGTGAGACTAGAATGTCTTGGAAATTGAGAATTGGATTTTGAATGGAATTGGGAAGAAATTAATCAAGCTATAAGGCTTCGAGTCATGAGGAGATTTGGTGTTTACAGGGGGTTATATAGTGGATGAAGGGGGTATTTTCCCATTATTATATTCATTAGTTTATTATATTTTCTCAAGATTGTGAATAGTTTGAGCATTATCACGGAATATATTAAAATAATGATGGACTATTTTATACTCTGAGATCACATAATCCTTACACCATCTATGACTAAATGAATCATGTATTTGTTAAATACCATAAATTACCATATTTTACAATTCAGGAAAAAATCATATATTTTAGTAAAATCCCCAAAAATCAACTCAAACATTTTTAGACATAATGAATTCAAAATTGGGCATTAATTTTGGAAAATAATTTTATAAATATGATAAATTTAATATTTAATTAAAATCTAAATTTATTCTTAAAAAGCAAATTTTAAAACTATTAGTAAATATTTAACACATTGAAAATTAATTTAAGGTGTCCTAAAATTATCTTATAATAAAAAGAAAATAAATTTTTTATTTATGAATATAATTTATGAAATTTAAATTTCTTTTAAACCATTAAATTAATTATAATAATATAAAAAATATGTGTCACAAAAATAAAAACACATCATTCATCATTTTAAAAACATTTATTTACTTATCTCCCGATATAAATATATCATTATTACACTTATAAGATACATAACATTTCACTATAATATTATCATTGAGGTTACTATTATATTTTTTAGTTTAATATTCCTAATGGTCATGGTACTATTTCTATGGTCAAATAAATATTCCAGAAGTAAATATTTATTAATATATATAATTACCATGTATTTAATTATACATTAATAATGAATTTTTCTATTTAATTCCAAAATGAAAAAAATTATTTCATAATTACATGGGTTTAATCGAAGCTTATCCATCAATGATATCGTACTGAACCCATACATTATAGGGGTAGTGCATACACATAGAGACACAAATTTGTATGAATGTATGCATGAATGTTTGTATGTATTTATGTAAATATATATGTATTCCTGTATAATCGATGAACATGTGGCCTAATATCACATCATAGTGAGTAATTTTGCATGTTTTTTCGCTATGTATATTCATATAATTATGGGAGTGAAACTATATATATATATATGTGTGTGTGTGTGTGTGTCATCATCAGCAATGAAGAAACATCATCTCGATGAAAGTAATGTTTGTGTGTGTGCATAATTATAGAAATATAATTATTCTTTTTTTCTATAGAATGCCTCTCTCAACAATGTGGTATAACATATCACATATATGTATTCCCATGTTTAACATGTACACACATATCAAATAAAACATAAAATAAATGGATCAATACTTGCATATAATATACTATTTAGATTATGTAAATTGATAAGAAATAAACTAAATTGAAACCTATCGAGACGGTAATAACATCAACAATAGAATATAATTTAATTAAATAGGGTTGTAAAACATAACAACACATGTGATCTATATCAAAATAATAAGTTTTTATGCATCATATCAATCATAGTCATGACTTATACAAATTATAGTAATCCTTTATGTTATTATAATAAACAAGGGTTATTAACTATATACATGCTTAAAATTAAGTAAAATACATTTCATTCTTCACACAACTATTATGAAATTTTAAATTAAAACATGTTAAATGGTGATTTTTTAATCTAAAAATAATAACATTAGTCTAAACATGGAAATATGAAAGAAACAAGAAATAAGTTGTCATAAACAAAACTATTTAAAAGGATGTATTATATACATGTTGTGAGACACAAAAATTCATGAATGGAATAAGATACATAACTAATAAATTAAGAATTATATAATGTTCTATTCACCTCCTATACATTTAAATTTTATTGAAAGACCACCTATATTATCTATAATTTAATATAATATGATTTACATTCTATTTACCCAACCCAACATCAATAAACCCACCAATAAGGTGTTTAATATATGAGAAAATTTATATATAATATTATTAAATCCTATATGTGGTTTCAAATTCATTTCACACAATTGGTTTAGTTATTACAAGTGTATCCACTACTTATGAAATTAATGTTTTAATGGAATGTAAAATATTCATTGTGATGTCTTTAAGGGGACATATTTAATGTGTAATTATTTTCACTATATATGTTCTTCAAACCATATAAAAATAATTTCCCCAAATAATGGTTTAAAAAAATATTGTTTCAATTTTTTTAATAAAAAAAATTTTAGTCACATGACCGAATTTCAATTATTACACCAGAAAAAACACTAAAAAACAATATATATATATATATATATATATATATAATTACATTACAGTTAACCCCACTTATCTATCTTGAAATAAATAAGGCATGTGATCATAAATAACTAAATGAAAACATAAAACCACTATAAGAACACATACAAGAATCACATAAATAATGATTAGAATAAAACTGAAAAGTAAAAACAACATTAATAAATTATATGTTTCGGGCATACACCATATTCCCTGCAGAATATGTCATCACCTTATCATATGATAAATAATTTATTATTAAAATAATATATATTATAAAATAATATTTAAAATAATAATCCTTCACATGTGATACATTCTATATAAAAAATTATTCTTTTGGTGCTTAATGTTTCCACCAACATTCGATCCATATAGAAAGATGTCCTCATCCTCTATGATTAATGGAATAACAGTAATCCAATGCATATCCTTCAAAACATCAAATTTTATTTATAATATAATGTTTCCCATCTATAAGTATTATATATATGGAGTTCTATATATCTCCCCGTGACTAAACATATGATATCCTAAATCCTTATCTCTTGCCTTTATCTTATGGAGTACAATAAAAATTCCATTTCAACTTTATCTTTATGTTGTCTTCACAAATAAGGACACAAAATATTTTATTTCAAGTGATATAAAATTTCATTCTTCTAAATAAATGATATTACACATCAACAATCTCACACTTCAAATTCATTTCTCTCATGAGACAAACTCCTCCACTAGAACCCAAACATACTTCATTATTTTAATCTCTAAAAATCATATACCATGTTAACAAAAATGCCTTCATTTTGATCATCCAAAACTTATTATGTCACACCACCACTACTAAAATTCTAGGATTATAATGTTTTCCATTATTTTGGATATATTTCAAATATCATCGATGTTTCATATATCTAACACACTTTAATCCAATAGTATTTTTGGTAATGTTTTACTTAAATTTAATAGGATTATTTGAAGAATAAATTATTATATTTTTGGTAAATTTAATCATATGATATTAGTATAAAAAGTACCAATATTTTAGGTCATTTCATGATCCTTTAGAAACACCTTAATCCATACTAGAACCATCCTTAGATATATTAATGCGATATAATCATCTTCTATTTTTTATTGTGTTAATACCAATTGATGATTTTATTTATAACCATCCACTATCCCACCAAATTTAACACATATACTATAGTTCTCCTTAGATTATGTAATTCATTTTGAATACTAATCATTTCATAAAAAAGTGAAATTTCATTAGATCCATGTGGTTAATAGGGTATACATTTCATATCTTCCATGTTCTCCCTTTCAGGTGTTGACATGAACCCACTAACAACTCCCACTACTTATGCAATGTATGGTTTAGAAAAAACGAGGACATACATTAATATTTCAATAGCTAATTTATAAAGAACGATAATCATATAACTTCATTCCTAGTGAATCCTATATAATAATAATGAAATTCCCAACAAGGGCTATGGACAAAAAATTCACTTCTCAAAAACTCAAGAATTTCATCCTTTTTAGAAGCATTCATCTTGTGCTAGCATTAATATACTATAAAATTATTCACATAGAATATTCATCATATAAATAAATTTTTTTAACCTTTATATTTCATCTCAAAGAATCCATATTATTCAAAATTTCTCTCATAAATCCTTAATTTCAATGTATCTAGGTTTATTATGTCTTTACATAATGAAGAAGAATAATGAATCTGACACCACATGACACCTTTCAATATAAAAAATAATTATAACAACACCAGAATAAATTCTATTCATTCATAAAATCATCGAACATGTGATTCCATTATTTTAGAGCATCAATCCAATCATATAGGCTTGATTTGAGATTACAAACATGTCCCTATTTTTGTTGAAATTAATGATATCTGTATGCTCCATGTGGATGTTCATATATATGTTACAATGAAGGAATGTTGTCTTCATGTTAATCCCCCATAGTTGAAAATATTCTGATGAAACCATGAATAAAATTATTAATAATATTTTGTGATCAATCAAAAAAAATCCACTGAAATTGTAACACCCCGAGTGTCCATGATACGCTTCTCATTCAATAATGCATTATCTTGCATTGTACGCAACTTCGAGTTCTAACACACCGCAACTAATCAAAGTAGCCGTTATGAATAGTAATACCAACTTTTTAAAATTATAGAAATTTTATATTTCAAAATGGACTTCATTTTTGGATTCAGAATATCAAAATTAGCCTATGTTGAATTTTTGGTATTTTTCTGAGAATTTCTAATTTTTTATGAATACTGAAAAATACTTAAAAACAACTTTTCTAATCAAAATAATTTATAGTGATAAATTATACTATTTAGTGGTTTTAAAGTATAATTAGAATATATTTTTACCATTTTATCCAATGGTGGTCATTAGAATTAATTTAACATTGAAATTGGACATAAACAATTGCCAATCTTTTGATATAAATTGTTTCTTAAAAACACGCTATTTGTTGTAACAGCGGGAATTAATTATAAAATTAATTAATTCAACTTATATTTTTGGAATTTTCTAAAATAGACATCATTTTTGAATTCGGAATATCAATTATAGCTTAGGGTGAAATTTTGGCCTTATTCTGGAAAACTTCAATTTTTGATGAATAGTGAAACCACTAAGTGGTTGTTAAAAACTGATTTTTCGTTTAAATGAAATATTACCACTTCTGTGATTTGATTTTCAAAAATCCGACATACATGGTTGTCATTAAGAAGTAAAATGTCGTTCAATGAGATTAAAATAATTTTTTGGTGAATAGTAACTTTTAAGTTCTTAATCGTGATTAGAGGTAATTAGTGTAGTTTAAGGTAAAAATAATGTTTTAATAATATGAGATGAGCTTGACACTTGTCCTACTCCTATTGGATGAGTCATGGCCGACCACGACAACCCATGGGTCAACTTGGGGACCCCATGGAGCCACTTTGGTTGGAAAATGACATTAATATATATTTATTTAATGTTAAAATTAAATTGACACAAACATGAGTTATTCTACTAAAACAATTTTTAAGTGGGGTTACACAAGTCCACATTTTGACTATAAATATTCATTAGAAATCTAAAAAGATTTCCTACATCATAGTATTTTTTTATAATTTTTAGACAATAAATAAATTAAATTAATTATTACATCATGATGATGCAGTGATGACCTCATTATTTAACGATTTTAATAAAATGAAAAGATAATGTAAAATCCAAGGCTTACACTTTCCCAAAGACTATTGGATGGGTAGATTTCGAACCCTTATCACCTTAGCCACGAATTATATAAGTGTGGGACCATTAGAATCCGAAAAGCATTTTGTAATAATGTAACATTTCAATCTTTCCAAAAGAGCCCCTCCTCTCCACTTATAAAAGGCCCCCACCTCTCCCACATTATTCACTCCTTCAAGCCATTTGGCTCGGCCAAAATCTGCCCAAATACTATCCCAACTTCCCCCTCTTACTCTTAGAAGCCTCACTTTGGGCAGAACTCTTCCCAAGGAAGCCTTTGGCTCAAATCAAAAAGAGTTACCCAATTTTGAGGTAATGTCTTCTCTAATGTTGTTTTGTTTTATTTTTCTTCTCCAACCCCCTAAACTCTTTTTATTAATTTCTTTTGTAACAACACCAGTATCCTCAATATACTAGGATGTTGTTATAAGATGTATTCGAGCTACAATTACGCACACCTACATCTAATGGTTAAAGAACATACGGTTTCTGTGGATGACGAATTTCTGCCTCACGAAACAATGATTGTTCAACACTCATATAACACCTTCAAAGGTGTCCATTAAGATGTCACTATTTTTATATATGATATATAATATGTTTATGTTTTACTTATGCTTCTTTATTTCTCATTTATGGCATACTTTATGATTTCCATTATGGATAAAACACGATAATTTCATTTTAGGAAGTGCGGACTACCGCCCCCTCAAAGTGATTTGAATCGTTAATGCCATATGTGGGATATATAAAGGATGGAGTAAATGGTATTATACACTATATTATACTGGAATTATATTATAAATTTATATCATTATGATTTCGTTCCATTAAATATGAAATTGAAATGAAAGTAGTGTTCATGCGTACGTACGGCTTACCGTCTCCATGAACGGTGCATTTCATTTCTTACCTCTAAATGTTACATAATATTATAAATGAATGTATATACTGGATATATAAGATATATATGACATCTAAATCATGAATATAATTCTGGAGATAATGGATATTCTACCACATAAACAACTTGTAATTATAAGAAGTTTATTGTTGACTCAAGTACCAAAGATCGACAAAATGACCGTTATAAACATAAATAATTACATAATGTTAATAACATGGTAATAAGGGATATAAAAGGAATAATGAACATGAAAAAGGTTCTTAAGTAAATAGGAATTAACTCTAGTTTATTATTCAGGAGGTTAAAGAATGGTCGAGTTCGGACAGGACGCAAGGTAAGGGAATTTCTTAACCCAATTTTCACTCTTTGGGTTAATCTCCTACTTTCAAATTATGTCATGATATTATTATGTCCTATATTGTATTTGTACATTATTTATGTGTACTTATAGTGAATACACATTATAGATGTACTTTATTTAAAAAATGATCTTTTTAAGGACTTCGTCTCAATCCCCTTTCATTGAGGCATATTTGGTTTTATACAAAACTTTATTTTATACGGTGTATAAACTCCTTTGACTTTTACGTTTATTCAAAAGGAATCTTTTTTATACGAAGCGTTTTACTAAATGAAAAAAGGGAATGTTTTTCTTTCCGTACTTATGCGGCGACAACAACTTCTCCACCGCCGTGACCATTATTTGAGTTTCGGCTTCCTCCACAAGCCATCATTTTTTTTAATGAAAAATAAATACAAAGTTTTAACTTTCTTTTATTTTGGTATTGAAAATGGTTTTGAAAGCGTTTTTATTATATCAATGTGTTGTATTTATATCTTGTGATTGAAATGTGGAAATGTTTTGTTTCCTTTATGCATGTTTTATGTGATACGATTATGTTATGGTTTATGATATGTTTAAACCTATTCATATGAGGAATGCATTGGACATAATAAGTGACGGGAGGAGCCCGCTATAGCTCCTCGATGCATCGGCAGGTCTCATGAGACAAACTAGTGTCTTGGCACGAGGCCTTGACAAAATATTATTTGTGGTCTAGTCATGAGGCCTTGACTACGTGGTTATGATAGTCTGGCATTATGCATTCCATCATTAGGAAAGTGGTTATTGATATTGCATGTGATTATTCGACCAGTATAATATCCATGTGAAGAAGTGAATGGCATTATCTCATTTTACTTTTTCCATATTATGTTGAAGTTCAAGTTTAAAAGGCTTTTGTTTTAGTTATACATTGCCTTAAATGTTAATGTTTATTTATGAAAGCTTCCGCAATAATGTTAACCTTCCTGAGCATTCGAGCTCACCCCTTTCAATGTTTTAATATTTTCCAGGATGTGAAGAAGTATTTTATGAATGACCTGCAGGGATAGTCCGAAGAGGATAGAAGTGTGGACTATGGAGACTATGTTATTATAGTTTTTCACTTTGTGATGTAATGTAACATTTATGAATGTATCTAGTGTTTCCAAGGCTACTAAACTAAACGGTCTTTCGAGACTTGATCTTTTGTGATAATGCCAATGTTACGAAGTAATGCACCGACTCTGGGTAGCTGGGGTCGGGGCGTTACAGTTGGTATCAGAGGCAGTTTGGTACTATCCTTGGAAGCTAGATTTAGATAAACTCTGATTAGAGAACATAGCCTAAAGATAGACTTTGAGGATTAGTATAGAAGAACTTCCTTGAATTTTGGTATTATAGAGATTTTGTGAGTTTTCCGAGCAATACATCCCTGTCTGGATACGAGCAGGTAGAGGCGGCTCTGGCATAGATGTACCTAGGGGTAATACCCAAAAACACCGCTTTGAGCTAGACTCAAACGGGAACTGGTGCACGACAACGGGCCTTGCTGCACTCTTGGTTACGACACTCCCGGGGGATTTGCTTAGGATAATTCTCATTTTCTTTACAAACCATTATGTAGGGTTTATGAGTATATACTTCCTCAAATAAAACATTTTTATGGATTATATCCATAAATAGTTCAATTTATATTAAGTATCATACAAGTATGGAATTATGTATTTTGATTCATAAACTAATATAGTTTATGCCATTGTTTAGAAATGGCGCCCAGTAGAAGGAATGTGAACTCCAGCAATACGTATGATCCAAAGAGTAAGAAGGATCGTATCTTTCACGGTATTAATCCAACATTTCGAAGGTAAATAGTCTCCCATGTGTTCTCAACATATGAAGAAATAGTATCATGTGTTAATAAGATAAGTAAAGAATTCTTTGAGTCCTATGGCTTTGAAGCGAAGCAAGAGACGAAAGGGATGGAAGAGAGAATGATGGATAAAGGGATGAGGGGAAAGAAGAATTTTCCAATATGTGGTAATTGTGGGAAGAAACATCATGGAACTTGCCTAAAGGGAATGGGAGTTTGTTATAAGTGTAGAGAAAAAGGACACAAAGTGCGTGACTGCAAGGGTAAGAAAAAGGTTTCAAATGTACAATGCTTCATCTGCAAGGAGTGGGGACACTACGCAAACCAATGTCCAAATCATCAGAGTATGCCCCAAATGATGTTGTTGGATAATAATCAAGTTATGATACTACCACAGATGAGGAGGAATGACTAGTGTTCTCATGTTGTTATTAAAGAATTTTGTCATTTGAGCGTTGTATCAATGATGTACTGGTTATAATGATTATGGAGTATATAAGGATTGTACTGCAGTACTATTTCATCAAGGACTTGAGATTGTGTGGAACCAAGAAAAGTGACTCCCCAGTAGGTTAAATTTTTGGAAAATATATGGTTGAGAAAAAGATAAACCATAATATGGTTCTGATACCGATATAGTTATTTTGGAATAATACGTGATTGATTTGGATAAATTATATTGGATATTCTTAACTTCCTTGAAACTGATTGATGATTTGTATACATTTTTGGATAGAAGGAGTATATCTAGTATTCTATAAGGAATAAGGGATCATGGTAATTCAGTATGTTTAAAAAGAATACATGATGAAGGTGTTCACATGTTGTTATGTGGAAAAAAGGATCTTCATTATGCTTACCTTCCTTATAAAATTTGGACTGTGAGTTGGACAGAAGTATTTTGGATAACTATAAAGGTTGGAGTGGATTAAGTTGATCTTTGGATAGTATTGTTTAAGGTTAAAAAAATTATAAAGATTATTTTTGGAATATTATGATACTATAGTTTTAAGAAAAGGACAACCTGCAGGGTGGGGCATAACCCGTCGCGTCAGACAAAGCTGCAGGAATCGAACCCACAATCATAGTGCGACAGGCCTTTATTACCTACCACTAGTCTACAAGAAGTCCCTGGTTATTAAAAAATAGTTTTACTAATCTAAATGGTATGTGTTAATATTTGGAACCTTATACAAATAGGATTAATAGAATATTTTTGATTTGTATTACCTTTTAGAGTGAAAGATGGGTTTGTGGTAAAAATTTATTAAAGAATGAAAGTCTACATGACAAGTATGTATATTCCCTTACGTTCTTGGTAAATCTCCTAAATAAATTCCTCAACTTTATAAATGTTAACTCAAAACAAAAATGTTGTCGGTTAACTTGTCCTACTGGGGAATCAATGATCGTTTAACCAATCACAAGTTTGTGATTTTCTTGTAGTTAAACTTTCTCCTAATCCTGTTTTCTATAACTCTCCATCAGACCTTGATAGTTTGTTTCTCCTCCATATCCATATTTTCATAGAATCCTAGTATGGGCTATCTCGGGTGACCTTTGTACTTATCTTTCTATCTTTTAAAGTTATATTTTTATTAAGCTTATTTCCGATGTGGGTTTTCCTCAAAGGTATTTTCTATTTTCAACCTTTTGTTTTCAAAGAAAAATTTCAAATTGCGAGGACGCAATTTATTGAAGGAGGGGAGAATGTAACACCCCGAGCTTCCATGATACGCTTCTCATTCAATAATGCAATAGCTTGCATTGTACGCAACTTCGAGTTCTAACACACCGCAACTAATCAAAGTAGCCGTTACGAATAGTAATACCCACTTTTTAAAATTATAGAAATTTTATATTTCAAAATGGACTTCATTTTTGGATTCAGAATATCGAAAGTAGCCTATGTTGAATTTTTGGTATTTTTCTGAGAACTTCTAATTTTTTATGAATAGTGAAAAATACTTAAAAACAACTTTTCTAATCAAAATAATTTATAGTGATAAATTATACTATTTAGTGGTTTTAAAGTATAATTAGAATATATTTTTACCATTTTATCCAATGTTGGTCATTAGAATTAATTTAACATTGAAATTGGACATAAACAATTGCCAATCTTTTGATATAAATTGTTTCTTAAAAACACGCTATTTGTTGTAACAACGGGAATTAATTATAAAATTAATTAATTCAAATTATATGTTTGGAATTTTTTAAAATAGACAACATTTTTGAATTCAGAATATCAATTATATCTTAGGGTGAAATTTTGGCCTTATTCTGAAAAACTTCAATTTTTGATGAATAGTGAAACCACTAAGTGGTTGTTAAAAACTGATTTTTCGTTTAAATGAAATATTACCACTTCTGTGATTTGATTTTCAAAAATCCGACATACATGGTTGTCATTAAGAAGTAAAATGTGGTTCAATGAGATTAAAATAATTTTTTGGTGAATAGTAACTTTTAAGTTCTTAATCGCGATTAGAGGTAATTAGTGTAGTTTAAGGTAAAAATAATGTTTTAATAATATGAGATGAGCTTGACACTTGTCCTACTCCTATTGGATGAGTCATGGCCGACCAAGATAACCCATGGGTCAACTTGGGGACCCCATGGAGCCACTTTGGTATGAAAATGACATTAATATATATTTATTTAATGTTAAAATTAAATTGACACAAACATGAGTTATTCTACTAAAACAATTTTTAAGTGGGGTTACGCAAGTCCAAATTTTGACTATAAATATTCATTAGAAAGATAAAAAGATTTCCTACATCGTAGTATTTGTTTTATAATTTTTAGACATTAAATAAATTAAATTAATTATTACATCATGATGATGCAGCGATGACCTCATTATTTAACGATTTTAATAAAATGAAAAGATATTGTAAAATACAAGTATTACACTTGTCCAAAGACTATTTTATGGGTATATTTCGAACCCTTATCACCTTATCCACGAATTATATAAGTGTGGGACCTTTAGAATCCGAAAAGAATTGTGTAATAATGTAACATTTCAATCTTTCCAAAAGAGCCCCTCCTCTCCACTTATAAAAGGCCCCCACCTCTCCCACCTTATTCACTCCTTCAAGCCATTTGGCTCGGCCTAAATCTGCCCAAATACTCTCCCAACTTCCCCCTATTACTCTTAGAAGCCTCACTTTGGGCATAACTCTTCCCAAGGAAGCCTTTGGCTCAAATCAAAAAGAGTTACCCAATTTTGAGGTAATGTCTTCTCTAATGTTGTTTTGTTTTATTTTTCTTCTCCAACCCCCTAAACTCTTTTTATTAAATTCTTTTGAAACAACACCAGTATCCTCAATATACTAGGATGTTGTTATAAGATGGATTCGAGCTACAATTACACACACCTACATATAATGGTTAAAGAACATACGGTTTCTGTGGATGGCGAATTTCTGCCTCACGAAACGATGATTGTTCAACACTCATATAACACCTTCAAATGTGGCCATTAAGATGTCACTATACTTATATATGATATATAATATGTTTCTGTTTTACTTATGCTCCTTTATTTCTCATTTATGGCATACTTTATGATTTCCATTATGGATAAAACACGATAATTTCATTTTAGGAAGTGCGGACTACCGCCCCCTCAAAGTGATTTGAATCGTTAATGCCATATGTGGGATGTATAAAGTATGGAGTAAATGGTATTATACACTATATTATACTGGAATTATATTATAAATTTATATCATTATGATTTCGTTCCATTAAATATGAAATTGAAATGAAAGTAGCGTTCATGCGTATGTACGGCTTACTATCTCCATGAACGGTGCATTTCATTTCTTACCTCTAAATGTTACATAATATTATAAATGAATGTATATACTGGATATATAAGATATATATGACATCTAAATCATGAATATAATTCTAGAGATAATGGATATTCTACCACATAAACAACTTGTAATTATAAGAAGTTTATTGTTGACTCAAGTACCAAAGATCGACAAAATGACCGTTATAAACATAAATAATTACATAATGTTCATAACATGGTAATAAGGGATATAAAAGGAATAATGAACATGAAAAAGGTTCTTATGTAAATAGGAATTAACTCTAGTTTATTATTCAGGAGGTTAAAGAATGGTCGAGTTCGGACAGGACGCAAGGTAAGGGAATTTCTTAACCCAATTTTCACTCTTTGGGTTAATCTCCTACTTTCAAATTATGTCATGATATTATTAT
The DNA here is from genome assembly GCA_963277665.1 of Viscum album. Classification (NCBI taxonomy): domain Eukaryota; kingdom Viridiplantae; phylum Streptophyta; class Magnoliopsida; order Santalales; family Viscaceae; genus Viscum; species Viscum album. The sequence continues at coordinate 656,358,953 of OY728159.1, forward strand.
GTCCTATATTGTATTTGTACATTATTTATGTGTAATTATAGTGAATACACATTATAGATGTACTTTATTTAAAAAATTATCTTTTTAAGGACTTCGTCTCAATCCCCTTTCATTGAGGCATATTTGGTTTTATACAAAACTTTCTTTTATATGGTGTATAAACCCCTTTGACTTTTACGTTTATTCAAAAGGAATCTTTTTTATACGAAGCATTTTACTAAATGAAAAAAAGGAATGTTTTTCGTTCCGTACTTATGCGGCGACAACGACTTCTCCGCCGCCGTGACCATTATTTGAGTTTCGGCTTCCTCCAGATGCCATCATTTTTTTTAATGAAAAATAAATACAAAGTTTTAACTTTCTTTTATTTTGGTATTGAAAATGGTTTTGAAAGCATTTTTATTATATCAATGTGTTGTATTTATATCTTGTGATTGAAATGTGGAAATGTTTTGTTTCCTTTATGCATGTTTTATGTGATACAATTATGTTATGGTTTATGATATGTTTAAACATATTCATATGAGGAATGCATTGGACTTAATAAGTGACGGGTGGAGCCCGCTATAGCTCCTCGATGCATCGGCAGGTCTCATGAGACAAACTAGTGTCTTACCACGAGGCCTTGACAAAATCTTATTTGTGGTCTTGGAACGAGGCCTTGACTACGTGGTTATGATAGTCTGGCATTATGCATTCCATCATTATGAAAGTGGTTATTGATATTGCATGTGATTATTCGACCAGTAGAATATCCATGTGAAGAAGTGAATGGCATTATCTCATTTTACTTTTTCCATATTATGTTGAAGTTCAAGTTTAAAAGGCTTTTGTTTTAGTTATACATTGCCTTAAATGTTAATGTTTATTTATGAAAGCTTTCGCTATATTGTTAACCTTACTGAGCATCCGAGCTCACCCCTTTCAATGTTTTAATATTTTCTAGGATGTGAAGAAGTATTTTATGAATGACCTGCAGGGATAGACCGAAGAGGATAGAAGTGTGGACTATGGAGACTATGTTATTATAGTTTTTCACTTTGTGATGTAATGTAACATTTATGAATGTATCTAGTGTTTCCAAGGCTACTAAACTAAACGGTATTTCGAGACATGATCTTTTGTGATCATGCCAATGTTACGAAGTAATGCACCGACTCTGGGTAGCTGGGGTCGGGGCGTTACAGAAATAAAATTGTTGCTATTTCCAAAATCCCTTTATAACTAGAATAAACATATATATCTCTCAACCACCAGCATTATCCTTTATCCGATAAACCATTTTTAAATTATATTTTTCCCAATGTTCTCTACATCATATGACATCTTGAGCACATTGTACGGGACTCAATTTCATCCTTCATGGATAACTCTAACTACAATAAATACTTCAAAATTATTACTAAATTATGGAATTTTGGGTCTCCATAATCGGTCATATTTATAGAATTTAATGTAATCTAATACCTTTTCACTTAGAACCTATATCTAGTAAATCGTTATAGTTGTTTTGTAGTTGAGCTTATTTTGATAAAAAGTCATTTTAAGTATGAAATTTTTCCGCATGACCATCAATATTCTTATAATTATTCTAGGAAATATTCTATGAAGTATTCTATACATGATGTCTTGAAAACACCACAAGAACATAAACACCTTCTTCTAGTATACCCATTAAACGTTTTATTCTTTCTTGAACAGTTATCCTTCCAAAAAAATTATGTAATATGTAAATAATTTGACCCTCCATCCAATTAAAAATTTACATTAAGTGTTACATCTCATTTAGTATTATTTTAGTATTGGTTTTGATCTGTGTACAAGATCTCTTCATTTTAGATTACATGTTATTGATTTTCAATAATAATTATGTTAACGTATAAATCCAAATTCTAGGACACCATAACCAACATTGTAACATGATCAAGAATTCACATCAAATGTGTCTCACTCTCTGGTATCAAATTCGGTGTAAGTGAGTGCACTAAATTCTATTTAGTGATTCAAATATTCCCATATTGGAAACAAAAATCTATCTAAATGTTTTTGAATAATGGGTGAAATTGGACTATAATTGGATTAATATGACACACAATTCACAAATACTCTCTAAATACATTGGGGAACCATATTTCAATTACCATCCTTCTATAATAAAATAAAAATGTTCTACTCAAATCTTTTTTATATTCATTCTAATGCAATTTCCTTAGACTAGAATTCTGAAAATTAATCACCATCTAATAGATCATTCAAAACTACATATTTCTATTAATGTTAGAATTTTCTAATGGTAAGAAATTCCATATATATCCATTATATTTTGAATTGTTCCACTAAATAATATTAATGTCTCAAAAAACACAGAATTGTTTTGATGAATTACTTCCAAACACGCCATGTTTTGTCATCAGCGATAGTCATCTAGAAAATTTATCTACCAGGATAATTCAGTAGAGATATCACCCAGGTATTAATGTGAACCAACTAAAAATTATTATGGTATATCATTTTAAATTTCATTTAGATTCACACCTTCCACTACTTTCCAATTACTCAAAATCTCAAATTGCATAATATATCCTTCTATTATTTTTAAATAACATTACAAAAAATTTATAATTCAATTTTTACTATGTTTTATTAAATGGTGTCATAATATTCAATAATGGTATCTTTATTATCAAGAATCACTCTTGGTGAACCTGTAAGATACATGGTCCCTTCCTTCACTCCTTTGGAAAAAACCATGTAGCAACATGGAAATATTTATGTTTTTTCCATCAAAATTTAACAAATAACTCGTTTCATATAGTTACTTAATGAAAATATAATTCTTCATTAATATAAGGATGTCCCATAGATCTATCATGTTCTTTAGGACTTTGTTTCTTGTTAGGACACAAACATATCCCATTTCAACAGTCTCAAGATATTTACAATCATCTAGTTAAACTCCTCCAATTCATCCATATATATAACTCTCCAAACAATACCTATAAAATATTGAATGGAATTAAACTATAGTGTCTATCACCCAACACTCAAGTGAGATGGTGGTATATAAGGGAAAACAACACATTTCCTCTAACATGGGGTTCACAATACCAGTACTAGAAGATTTACTTAAATATTTAACTTTTAATTATTATTAAACTTTTTTGGGATTCATTTCATCTCAAAATTAAAACATAGTGGAGAAACAATTATCAGGATACAACTGCTTTAGATTATCAAATCATTCCTTTTAGGGTAACATTTCCATCCAACATTACTCCCTCATCAATTTTAGACTTTAAAACTACAAATTATATGATTATATCCTTATGATGAATTTATTTCTCAAAATTATCTCATATATATTCATAATATACTAATATATGATTTAGTTCAGAATATTATAACATGTCACCATATAATCCCATGAATCTGAAAGGGGGGAATGATATAATAGTGCCCAAGATGGATCTTTAATGTCTACCATTATAGATTCTATATGACCTTGAATTACATTGACCTAATTCATGCGATATGCTATATACCTTCATTATGACATTCACATTTTGAATAGTCTCCATTGAAACAACAACTTTTCCACCACCCTTGGATTATCATATATAATACTTTTTTCTTTTATGAGTTATGTAACACTCTCAACTTCTTTGATATTGAAAGTGATATTCCAAAAATTTTACATTTTCATCGACCAATGCAATTTTTTATTAATCTAGTTCCATTACTCATTTTTCATTTTCTCTATATTAACTAATTTAAATGGAATATTGATATCTCTTTATTGAATAAAATCCATTATCATAATTTTTGATGACCCACAATCCAATCAATCAAACATCTCCAGATAGAAATTTTTTTCATCTAAATCAATCCTACATGAAATTGTGATCTACCACTTATTCCAATCACTATAAAAACAAGAGGTCATGAAAAAAATAACAAATAATATAATACAATGAAAATGAAAAGAAAATATTTCTATAAATTAGATAAATGAAACACCATCAGTAGGTAATAATGATATAGAGTCACTCTAACCACATGATATGATAATACTTGTTGGGATCACGATGAACATCTAATTATGACACTAGGAGAAACTCTACTAGAACATCAAGAATAGAAAAAATATATCCACAACAAACCCTACATATAATAACAAGATCTAGAAAGACATCTTCGCCCAATTCACTACATCGTAATGTAAATCAATTGAAATAACATCTACAAGACTAACTATAATGAAGTCTAATAAAATATAAATCTAAATGAGTAAAAAAATTAGATTATATAGTTTAGGATTTATCCCCAGCAATATGGGAATGATGATTAACAATATTCATATAAATAATAAGAAATATTATAATAGTCTCAGTCTGAAAATCTCATGAAATTTCATCATCTTTTAGAATATATCATCCCTTCCATATATAGAAGTGTCATTCTAGTTATTCCAGTTTCCACACAATCTAATTCATGCGGACATAGGTCCACCTCCTATAATATCAATTGTAGAACCCATATCCAAATTAAATATTTCCACAACCTATAAATTCCGAAAAGGATGATTATTCCCCATCCAAGGACATCAAAGACATGAAATTTTGTTTCTATCATGATGAGTGAACACCTAATGGTCTGACTCCTTCCCACCGACCTACATCATTCAAGGAACTGACACCCTTACTCTACCACCTAATCTTCATGTTGTTATCAAATGTAAAGAAACCAAATTTTCTCTCTCTTGTGATATAAAATTTATATCATATGGTGAAATGAATATCACAGTTCTTCAAAAATATAGTAGAAAACCATTTTTTGGAAAACATGTTTACATTAGAAAATTTATCATTTCAATCTAGTTGAATAAGGTAAATAAAAAACACAATGGTTCCATATCAATTAATGATGATGTTCTCAATGAGTTGTTTTCTTATGAATTTTTTTTAAAATAAGTAGTTATTATACGACCCTTGTCATGGTGAATATTTTTTTAAAATAACTCCTAAAAGATTACATGAATCATTATATGGAATTTTAAGACATAATACATTCTAGATTCCCTTAAAATTTCACGATGTGAATAAAATTTCCATTATATCTTCATTAAATCAATAAATAACTAGAGGGAATGTATGGTTCATTTAATAATAATTGGAGTAATATGATTTCAATTTGTAATTCTATAGTGTGTTCCAATAAGTAATAGTTCACTTAAGAACAATATTTAACAACATGTTTAATTCAAAAACAAGTTCATAACTCTCTGTAAACTCTGAGGTTGTTGAGGTCACATTATATAACTTTCTACAAAAATAGATATGGATAATAAACCACACCAAAATAAACTAAATCATTACTTAAAAATGGAATAACAAAATGGAAGAACCATTCAAAATTTAATATATCAAGATAAATTTAAAGAATAATGAAAACAATATATGACCACTAATAATATCATATGATAATTTATTTCCAATACATAACATTTTATAACACGATATAATTACAAAAAGTGACCATTCATATTTATAAAAATATGCATTTTGTTTTTAGAATAATTTAGATAATGGAAGGGTATCATGTACTAAACATATATCGAGAACCTCATGGAAAGATGAGACTACCATCCAAAAACCATTAGATATATTTCTCATTCATAAAAAATCCCTATGGAAGTGAAATTATGAAAACATACTAGAATACATTAACCAAACAAAATTTATCATCATATTAGTAAGGGTAAATAATTTCTATAATCATGGTAAACCTAGGTAGATAAATAAAAAAATATCTAAAACATAATCACCTACAAATTATATAAGTACTTCATACATGAAACAAATTTAATTCTACAATAAAATCTAGAATTCTGTAAAATAAATCATACAACACTCGCTTTCTATAAATTCATTGATGACCAATTTACAGATAGTATGCAAGATATAAGATGAAAAATATAATCCCCATATAAAGTGATTATTTCACTATGAAATGGTAAAATAAAAACAATAAATTATTAATAAGAGTTAGTGAAAAAGTATAAGAAAAAAAGAATAAAAAATTAGAATGGAGAGGAAATACCTAGGATTTTAATGAGAAATCAATCCTAGAAAAACATTGAATCTTAAGGAAGAAGATAAGGAAAAAAGAAATAATGGAGGACCCATGGGATAAGTTTACATTTGTATTAGAGGGGAAAAACATTAAGGTATGATATTTTGGGGTAAATAGAATGGAAACCTGCGAAAAACAGTATTTAATGGTATTATAGACTTAATCATATCAGGTACAAGTTTTTAGTCCAGTCAGTTCTTAGAAGTACCCATAGTAAAAGAATCAATATTCCTAGCACACCAACTTACTTAGATTCACCAACAGTCTATTTGTTGTAGGTGTCACAACCTAGTAGAAAATTGTACACCTGATATATTCCCAAAACACAATACTTATCCATAATCACACATGATTCTAACCTCTACTTTCGGAATTAATCATTAAATCCAAAATAAATATTTTCCCTCTCTTTCAATTCCAAAATCACAATACCCTTGTTTTGTTACCTCATATACCAATTAAATTAATCCATCAATGACATGGGTCATTATAAAAATCCTAACAAATAACTTCTCATCCAACATAAGTCAAATGAGACATTTAATTAAGACCCAATAAAATTCTAGATCAATATACTATATGCAATTCCCCCGTGAATATTTGAAGTATTCTACTACACTTGAGATACAAAAATTTATGATTCCATATTGTATTACTAAATAATAATAGGTATTATTGAAGAAGATATTACCTAAATCCATACTCAAATGGTACATGGATGGATATATCATATGGTACTACAAAAATAAATCAAGGCATATCAGATGATATGTTAAAAGTAAATTGTAATAAATTTTTATTCTTATATCTTGAATCCACTAGTAAAATATTGATATATTAATATTCATATTATTAGTCGACATTAGATGTCATTAAATTGGATGTTTCATAAGAAAAATCACTTATAAAGTTTGAGGGATTCATTTAATATGTGAATGGATAGACGTATCATTAACTCATACAATATAAATGTCTGAGTAAATAATGGGAGTGTCCTAATAGATATATAAGGTAACTCACACCTTGAAAATATTTTCTTCCCTTGCCAAAAATATCATTGTTGATTCGCTCATATATCTTTTATCTTCCATCTAATTTTTCCAAAGGTAATAACATACTATGGATATCGAGTGAATGTGACCCGTGCATTGGATGATTTAAGTTTGCCGAGTAATAAAATATGAAGAGGGACCTTTAGTGATACGAATAAACTATAAGATTAACATATTCATGAAATAAAATCAATGTAAGGTACATAATGTGTTTTTATTCATTTTTTATAATCATGGTTTTAGATTCATTAATGTATGATAATGAGAATTCATGCCTCCAATTGTTTTTACTACAATGATTATGTGTTAATTGATCCCATGAAACATAATAATGGTATCAGATCTTCAAAATTTTCTTGGATGAATGAATTTTTTTTAAAATTATCAAAACATAAAATAATATTTCTATAATATTATATATAACAAAAATGATTTATTTATTCTTGAATACTAGTTTTTTTTACTTGGGATGTCTTAAGCAGCAATACAATCATGCCTAATGACATGGCATATCATAGTTGGTGAAATATTTCAAATCCTATTTCCCAAGGGTAAAAAAATATGATATATGAATTAATATTTGGTGATAACACTATTTAATTTAATAAATCTATAGTGAAACAATATCATAAATATATAATATATATAATTAAGCAATATTTCTAGATTCTAAGGAGAACATTGTGCCATACAATAAATAAGAATATGGATAATATCATATAATATTTGGATTATTTAATATCACACAAGATAACTCAATTATTTTAGGTTTATTCAATATGAGTTACACTACACTGATTTTAATCTTACGAAGACCATGTATCATAATGTATAAATTTTGTATTATAGTGGGTTAATGCTACACAAGTCACACATAACTATTTTAATATTACATGGGTGCACATCATAATACATATTTTCTTTCATATCATGTTGAATTACACACATACTAGCTTAACTATCATTGACACAACTAGAATATATGGTAGTTATGATAGGTAAATTTTTATGGGTATTTCCCCCACTGCAAATAATTTTCGACATATGCCTATTTTAAAAAAATTGTTTGTTACATCAAAAATAGTTCTCATTTTTGACGAAATATGTAACCCGTTAAAAATAATGTTTGTAGGGATTTCCACCATCCAATCTGAAATATTGTAGTGATAGGAATTTTCAAAAATACTACTATGTTCCTTGCGAATTATTTAGACAGAATAACTATTTGTAATGGAATCAATTCTATCAAAAATAGTTTTCCTCAGTAAACATTAAATAATAATAACCCTCACCCCCATACTTATTACTAACCTCCTCTTCCTCTCTTCATTTTAATGGTCACGTAAACCACTTGGTTTGACCCACTCATATCTACTCTACAGTATCCAATTTTTTTCATATATGTATTCAATCATCTCGGTACTAAATCATCCTATCTCCTTTTTCATTATTTATCTGTTTTATTCATTTTTTGCATGATATTTTTTCGAAACTCTGTATTTAGAAATTTATCCTATTTTTATGTTTTATTTAGTATTAAGGATTGGTGAAAATTTATTGGTCCTTTTTTCATATTAATCAGGCCGCATGAGTTATTTTAATTTATTTTTATGTATTTTTTATTGTTTCGTTTGGATATACGTATGTGTGTATCCGGTTTTGAAGATGTACTTGGTATTTAAGATTACTAAAATTGATAGTTTCCTATTTACATAATTATGAGGACTTCATGAGTTATTTAAACTGATTCAGATATAAATATGTGTATATCCAGTTTTCAAACATATATTTATAAATATTTTTATAAAAGTTTATATATATACAGAATTTAGTAACTATATTTTTATATATATAATAATATAAAAATGAATTTAAAAATACAAATTTTTATTAATAAAACAAATATATATATATATATATATTAATATATTAATATATATATATATATGTGATATTTAATTATGACTACATATATATAATTATTTTAATTTTTTATATAATTATAAATATATATATTTAAATCTATTTAAAAATATTTATATAATTATATATGAAAATATATTTATAATTATATATATAATAAAATTAAATTTGAAATTATTTTTTGATTATTAATCTTGGTGAGTTTGTGTAATAGTTTTTTTATTTTTAATTTTCCTATACACAATTATTCCAGTAAACAAATATTATAATTTTAGATTGAATATTTTATTTCCACCTCATGGAAATAATATATTCATTTAATTTTGGAATATATATTAGCAATGAATCATCTTTTTATTTTTATATCATTATAATTATATAAAAAATAATTTTTATTTTAATCGATCATTACCTTTCTTGATAGAAAAATTAATAAAACATTATTAATTGATAAAATAATTAATTCGAAAATTATTAATTAAACATAATTATTAATTCAAAAAACATTTAATTCAAAATAATTATTAATTAAATGTGATTAATTAAAAAATATTAAATCAAATTTACTTATACATTCGTTCTAAAATTTGTTAATTAAAGATAATAAAAATGATTTATAATCAAAATTTTCTATTAGTAAAACTATTTATAATATATATATATGTTAATATCCTAATATCTATATATAAAAATTTCATAAAAAACATGAAATGATTATTAATATATGTATATATTTGTGTTTATATAAATTTTATTTATATATTTTTGTTTAAAAAATTTGTTAGAATATATTTTATGAACTGATATTAATTATGAAATCAATATATATATAAAGTAATTACTAAAAATATGATAATAATATAAAAAATTAATAATAATAATTAATTTATTTATAATAATTAATAACTAATAAATCAATATTCTTAATAAATCTTAAATTTTACTGTTAGTTACAAAATATTATTAATAATTTCAAAAAAATTAGGAAAATTAAGAAAATGTTTAAAAATGTGTTGAAGAATAAACATGAAATATAGGTAATTATAAAAAATAAGTAATATTTATTAGAAATTTAGTTAAAAATAATCGATATTTATTATTACATAAAAAATATCATCAGAAAATAGTGAAAATTTAAAACAAAATATTTGTATTAAATCATAATTTTTTAATCATAACATGAAAACATAAAAAAACAGTAACTATTTGAAATTCACAATAATTAATTTAATTTCTTTATTAATTAAAATAATTTTTATTAATAAATCATATAAATATTTTAATTTATATATATATATATATAATAAATAAAAGACTAAAATTAACACCCTCCCTTGAGATGTTACCAAACAACCAACTCTCACAAATGTTATTTTACACCTAGGGTAAACCCAAAATCCCCAATCTAACATTGATCTCACATTTTTTATAGGAAACACCCTTATGGAGATACGTCAATTTTTTGTAAAAAATATAAGAAAAATATTAAATGGGATAACCATTGTGAAGATGGTACCAAACAATTGATGTAAATAAATTGATATGTCACATCTAGGGAAAACCCCACATACAGGACCTAACGATGATCTATAATTTTTCATACAATACAAGGTTCGAAAGATTATTCAAATTCGTATAAGAAATTATAATAAAACAATTATATGTATTACCCTCACCAAGAATGTAACCAATCACCCTCTACACAAAAATATAAAATCAAATCTTTGGTAAACCCCACTTCCCGAACCAAACAATGGTCTTAGTTTTTCATAAGATACACAATTTGGGGGGAAAATAAAATTTTTTATTAAAAAAATTAAAATATATTAAATTAATTACCCACACATAACATGTAACCAAAAACTTGATACACAAAAACGTTTTTGTCTTTTCTAGAGTAAATACAACATCTCTCATCTAACTGTGGTCTCCAATTTTTTCTATGATTGTCTATTACAAAATAATTCAGTTTTTCAATATTTTTATTAAAAATATAAATGTAAATTACCATACTGAAAGATGTTATTTAAATCTCAAAACGCACAAATGTTATGTCACACATTGGGTAAACCCCACATCTCGAACCCCATAGTGCCCTTAAATTTCACTTACTAGACACTGTTAGGGAATCTTTCTATTATTTTTTAAAAAATATCCTTTCTATAATACAATTTAATTAACATATGTATTATATTTTAACCGAGGCTCTACAGGCCCTATAATCTAGTGCAATCCCAGTGCCTGAACCTCATCATATTCCATTGAATATTTTATGGTGTTGAAATATAATAATAATAATAAATTAGTCAAAATGAACATAATTAATTATTATTACTTCCATTTTAGTTTTAGATAGTTGTGGACTAAGGAAGTATAAACTAGTTTCTATTATGAAATTGTAATTTTATAAATAATCAAAATAAATACCATTGTATTCGGTAACAATCCTATATAAAATGAAGGTGTGGAAACATTTATATCATTTTCATAATGGAATTAATATTTTTTTTCTGAAGGGACATTTATATTTCCATGTTTCAAATGCGATCGAAAGATATTATAATCATTGGAAAATGTTGGACATGATATATTATATTTTGGTGTTGGGAATGATTGTATTTCAAGGTGTAAACATTGTCAACATAATTAAGTATTTATTAAAAAAATTGGTTTCAGATCCATCATATCATAATTCAATACATGAGGTTTCTAGTTTGTCAATCCAAGAAACAAAAACCTAGAATGATATTCCAAATCTGGAATTTTAAACTTCTCACTTTTAATTTTTTTAAATATTCTAAGGTGGCCTTATATCTAGTGTTCAATATGAGAAAACCTGAAGATGTTTTAAAAATTTTCACTATCAAATCAGATTTTGGAATTTTAAATAGTTTTTTTGATTAGATACTATTATAGAATAAATCGTTGTTTATTGATGAAAATATAATTACAACATATTCCTATAAAAGTAAGATGGTTGTCGATAATTTGGATCATAGTTATTAGAAGATTCAAGTTTGTTATAAAGATAACATATTTTATTAAGGTGAATATAAATCCTTGAATAATTTCCCAACATGTGGACAATAATGGAATAAAGAGGTACACTAATTAAAGTCATGATTTTAATGGAACATTTGATGTATTTTCCAATTAATCCTTTCTTACAATGTTAATTTCTGTCTCATAACATAACATCATTGATTACATTATTGAAATAAAATATTTTCATTAGTAATAGATTGAATCATCAAAGAGATGGTGATTCATGGAAACACATTGATCATACACAACATTCTTTTTCATTAAAACCTCATAAATTATGGTTGGTTCTTTATAATAATGGTTTTTTTCCAATTTATGCGTATAATAGTCAATATTCTTATTGGACAATTTTAATTACACCATAAAACATACCTTCTAGAATACTGATAAAGAAACAATATATATATATATATATATTTGATGTTATTAATTATATGACATTCAATGATGAATGTTGATGTTTATTTGAATCCACAATTTGATGAGTTAATTTTATTAGGTAACAATGGTGTGACTATATTTTGTATAGTTATTAATAAATATTTTATATTGAAGGTGGTATTGATATGGATGATCAGTGAAATTATAGCATAGATTATTTCATCTAGATGGAGCACACGTGGTCTAAAAGGATAATTTTACTTCCTGGTTGTGGAAAAATTGGTTATTCTTGGTAAAGGGTGAAAAACCAGTTATATTTCTTTCCCCAAAATATTCCAACCTATGGATCTCCATTTTATGAAGATTATTTTTTAAAAAATTAAAATAAAAAGGTTAAAACCACAATGAGTACTCTAATGTATTCATTTAAAACATTTCATCTCTTCATTATCTCCTGTTACTTTTGGACCAATAATAAATGATCTAAAAATAAATCATTTTAGAAAGATAATAATTGGATTAAGTAGAGTATTTTTGGGACCCAACATATTAGTATTATTTAATGGTCGGTCACATGTTATATTTAACATATATTCAGAATACTTTATATGGTAACATATTCTATACGATGTTGTACAAACCCAGTAAAACCAATGAGAATGTAAAGGCATAGTTAGATGATGCCAAGATTTTTAGACACACTGATCCTAAATTATTTGAAGAGTAAATATCATAAAATTTACTGAATTATATATCATTTGACACACTTTTTAAATAATTTAGTTTACCATTTTCCCAATGGATTCATGATTTGAGGTTAAATTATGGCTATACTTCGAATTTGTATTGAAGTGTCATTAATGAGCACATTACCAGTTTTAAAATTCAATAATGCAACATCAAAATGGAAATATTACTATCTTTTGGTCGTAAAAGGTTGTTTTATTATTAAATCTAGGATGTGTTACCTAAATATAATATTTATTCTGATATAATTGTATCCAAAAATCATATATTTATGCATTGATTGTGATGTAAATGTATATTGTTTTAATTTTTTATAAATTTGAGAAAATATTCCATTCAGACTACTATGACATATTGGAGCATTAATTATTTCATCTTACAAATATAGATAAATATGGTGGACCAGTAAAATTGTTATGGATGTACTTGTTATAGAGATGTATCTAAATGTTAATGAAAAACATTCATAATAATGAATTAGTGGAAGGGGAAATTGTAGAAGCGTACATTCCAGAGTAAATTTTATATTTTTTCACTTATTATTTTCAAGAAAAATATCTTTCAAAACATAACTAGATGTGTCATAGGGGGGAAAATGTTGATGATTTTACAAACGATCAATTCTCATATTTTAAACAGCCCGAGTTTGATTTTTTGTCATTGTCAATGATGGATTTTAGATGAATAACTCTATAGATCTCATAGATCTGTTCTTTTCAATTTTGAATGAATGACATGATTTGTGCAATAAGTTATATTTTTTAATTTTTAGTAAAATATTTATAACATTTTTATATAATTACATTTATTTTTTAAAAAAATATTGGATAACTATATAAGAAAACAATTATTACAAATTACATCTACTTATCTTGAAGATCTTTGTCAAAAAAATTATATTGGTTTCAAATATTGGTTTATTAGGTTATTTGGATGGAATAATAAATAAATTTTGAAATGATATATACTGTTGATTTTTTTTTTACAATTTACAAGAAACACAACATGACAATAAAACTTTTAGTATATTATTTATGCTAAAACACCATAAAATTTATAAAATATTATAATGGGTTTGTCTTTAATAGAGTTTGATTCCATACATTAATAAATGGTGACTGAAAGAAAAGTATAAATTGTGGTGTTTGCTTTAAAGGTTATCAACCTAAAGAAATTGAAGTTTTCCTTTATGGATTTCTAGATGAAACAATTTAGTTTTTTTATCTGGGACCAAATTATGTGTTAATTTTTAAATGTTATTAGTTTGATATTGTTCAAGGGTTATGAGTTATAGCACAACATGGAGTCCATTAATTTAAATAAAATAATATTATTATACCAAATGAACAAATTATATTGTCACATCATTCATAGAAATTTATTTATAAAAATTGATATATTTGTTTTGAAATATTTGAATAACTATTGGTGTGTGATAATAAGAAAAAAACATGGTAATAGTTTTTCTGATAATGAAAATTATAATGTGGATGTGAAATGTAATGAAATATTTCAAGAAACATCCCAAAATATATCTCTTAACTGAAGAGATATAAATATTTATGATGAAATCCACAGTCATGGGATGATGATATCTATAATGTTCATGAATTAATAATGTATAAGGCAACTAAAAACAATATGGAATTTGATGATTCTAAAGATGCATATGAATAAATATTTCTTGATGTAAATGTTTAAAAAGATTAAAATTAATATATTATATTTAGGTAATTATTTACAGGTAACTAATAAATTTTGAAATTTATTAGTATATTATATTTGATATTTGAATTAACATTTTTTATAGGTATGATTATTATATTTTGTTTTTAAATATATTAAAATTTTATATTCTCATTAAAGATTTCTAACTGGTAATAATATTTGTTTCAAATAATGGGAGACACTCATGACGACCTATTTTTTCTATCACGGATTCTAGAATTCCTAATGATAAGCCTAATTCATCTAATCATGAGTTATAGTGAACCAATTAGGAGGGGGTATGATCATGATTGAATGAGGATTATCGATCCTGTTCCAAAGTGATTACCATCATTTATGTTTGATCCTCATTTATAGATTCGAATTTAAGTTTTAAAGGTAATTATTTTATATTAAAATTTTTTATTAGTTTTGGTAATAATTTTCAGTTTCATTTTATATTTTCACATTTTTCACATGTAGTGGTTGGGACGGATAGTGAGATCCTAAGATATGGTTTTTCTTTTCACGGTTTTTCATTGGACCTAGTTCCCATCATCATGAATCAGAGGATATTATAGCACTGGATCTTGTGTTATCAAACAATATATAATTCACAAAATTTATTTACATACTAACATATTTTTTTAGTTTTCTTACATTATTTTTTTCTCTATTTCACGATATCCATAGAGGTCCTATCTGAGTGTCTTGAGAGATTTTTATACATGAAAAAAAATTTAATTCCAAAAAAAAATTAGAAACTAGGCTACATATAAATATTTTCTACAATTTTTACCAGTATTTCATCTCCCATTGATTGGACTATATATCATCTCATTTATGGGATAGATTGTGCTCTAACTGGATAGGAAATAAATCTATGAGGAACTCCTCAACTGGATTTTAGATCTGAGGGAGGAATTAGGTCCCACATAGTGTTTTGAGTTGTACAATTGGTATACATCAATGACATATAATAAGTGATAATATTTATTAATTTATGTACAATTTAACAATAAAACGTATTATATATTATAATGGATGGTACATACCCATATATGCTGGAGCTTTAATTCTATAGAAATATTTATACTCATACCCGTACTAGAGAAGTTTTAGTAACAAATAGTTCTATATTATTGTTCGTAATTTAATTAAAAAGTATATGAATAATAATTTTATTATTATTGTAATTTTAAATTAAATTTGAAGGAAAGATATGATGCTTCCACTTTTCATTCACATGGGAGTCAAGATAAGAGTAGAAAAGATGCCAGTGGTGATTTGGATGTCGATAATGGGGCCTAGATATAGGTGACATTATATAGTGTTGAGAATGGTTGGTTGATTGGTATTTTTTTTTCATTGATACCTATGAGTTATTATTTTACTTCCCCAATGAAATCAGTGAACTCAAAGGGAGATCACAGTGAGTCTCCATAGATTCCATTGTCTACTATACAATATGAAGAGAGGTTGGGATCTAGAAATGAGATAATACATCTAATACAAAAATAGTGGGAGGATGAGCCTCAACAGCAATGTCAGAGAGATGGGAAGATCTTGGATCATAAGTGATAGATTTCACATTAAGTTGTTATGAAGTTTCCTTCCCCAATCCTTTTATCAATTATCCCCCACCTGACATAATTTGATGATTAGTGATGTTTTATTGTTGTTTTGTAATTTTCTTTCAAAAACATATTATATTTAAATGATGTATTGCATTTATATTTGTTTTAATGGTTATAATTATATTAATTATTTGGATTTGTCTTAATTTTTAATTTGTTTTATAATTATGAATTATTTTTATTATTTTTATTATTTATACTTTCATAAATTTATAATTTTTTAATTTTGTAATTATATTTAAATATTAATTTTTTTACACTATTATTTTTTAATTTTATTTAATTTTTTAAATTTTTTTAACACTTTATTTAATATTTATTTAATTTTTTGTTTTGTAATAATATTTAATTTTTGTAAATTTTTTTTGAAATAGTTTCAATGATATTTAAATATTATTATTTATATTAATTTTTTTAACTATATATAATTTTTTTAATTATTTTTATTTATTTTTATCTATACTTAATTATTTAAAATTTCATTATTTTATATATTATAAAAACATTAGTATTTGTGATTGAGTAACTATCATTTTCAATTATTGTTAGTTCTGACAAACTGTCATAATTGAATTTTTTAAATTATTATGAACACCATTTGTGGCGGGGGCCTAACTGTCACAAATAAGAATTATTTGCAAGAGTCCCTGAAAATACACACATCTACAACATTTGTTTTTGCAATGATGCATTAGTGTGGGACTCCCATTGGAAATGTCCTTTTCTAACATTTGTTCATTTATAATTTTCCATTACAAATACAAAAATATCTAGTAGTGAGACCATGTTTGTTAATCATAAATTTAGGATGATAACACTATAATATCTAAATTGGTGTTTCAATTATGAATTGATACATTTGGTTTACAAAATTTTTATAAATCATAATAAATGATACTTTTGGAAATAATCTTATCTTAGAATGTAACATGTAAATTAATTAAATATAACATGTTTTTAACTAAATGATTTGTTTTTTAAACCATTAATAATAAATATCCATAATAATCAATGTTCATATCGACATCTATTAAATTATATGTCATGACTAATAATTTGGATATAATATTTTAATTTTTATATTTTAAGGGTAGTTCTTAAATGGTTTATTAAATATAATATATGAAAACATTATTAAGTGTTTATAACATAATTATACATTACCCATAAAAATTTATTCGAAAATTTTAAATTAATTAAATTATTTTAGAATATAATTTTAATAATTTAAAAAATGGGTTTTAAGATTGATATGATCAATGTTTAACTGATATAAAATATATTTGAAATTTAGTTTTTCTGAATAGTTTACATAATAGAATTGGAAGATAAATTTCCATGTATTACATAATATTATATACATTTATAATTAATTCATAGTAAATAATAATACGATAGGGTTCATATTGAAAAAAATAGTCACTATGTTTTATTGATTATGAAATATACCTAATTAATTATAAAACATTTAAAATTAGTTATTTTTAATTTTCATTAGATATTTTATTTCATTTATATATTTATGAGCAGTTTATATATCATGTTTATTATCTTATCTATTCCTTAATATAAATTTTTTATAATATGAAATGATGTATGATGGATTATAAAGAATTAAATTTTTATTACGAATAACCATACATGAATGTAAAGAGTTGCCTGAAAAATTTGGTAATTGATTTAGTTTTTATCAACCTTCAAATTCTAATATATTAGATCATGATTTTAAATTAATAATTTAAATATTATTTATAATTATTTGGTCTCATATTTACAATGGAATTAAAATCACTCTTATGTTAACTATCCTTAAGTGGAGGAAATTTTGGTCATAACATTCACTAGCATAGTGGGTTATGCCATTTGAAAAATGTTAGAGTTTATTCTGTCATGACCAAATCCCCAAAAACTATACCCCTCCTAGGATGGAAAGGGGATAAGGTAGATAATTACCCTCCAAGTACCACTTTCAGTAGGACCTGGGTTGGCAACTAGCTCTGTGGGTATAAAAAAAATTAGATGGGAGATATTACCCTCTAAGAGTACATATGTGAAAGAGAGATATAATATAGACACCATCCATATAACAACCCATACTTTACATACATTGTTATTACTTCAGAATTGAAGCACACTTATTACAACATATAACAAAACCAGGAAAGGACCGTATATGTGTAGTGTCTTTAGAAACTGGGAAACATAAACAACTAGTTCATAAAAAATCAATATTGTCTCCCATTTATTTCATCATATCTAGAGTCCCTTTTGGAATATCATACTTAATAACCTTCTTTCTGACCTGGGGAAAGAAAACATACAAAAGGGTGAGCTCAAATGCTTATTAAGGGTAAACAAAAGTCATATCAATCACATCATATTCATAAGAACATAACATTTTTGAAATCTAAACCTGCAAAAGAGATCATAATTTCCTAACATGGGATAAATCATATTAGTGAAATGTAATCCCAATAATCATAATTTAAAACAATAAACATTGTGGAATACACACATAATCATAGAAAATCATATCTTAGTAGTCAAGACTCATTTCCAAGACTATCTTAGTGGACAGTGTCCATTTCTGAACCGAGTTCACTCCTCATTTCAGTCCTGTTTCACAGAACCGGTTCAGCCTCCCATTCCAGCCATGTCTATCTCATGAGATATAAATATTTACCCAATTCATTGGATGGAGATATAGGTTCTACCCATCTCATAATGATACCATTCTTAGGTGTGCCACAAAATCAAAAAAAAATCATAAATCATTGCATAACCTATGTAATAAAAATGGGATTCTTAAACATCGTGACATCATAAAAAAATTCATACAAGATAAAGGAATTCATAAAAATAATTCCATCACAATATAATCAAATCAATGTAATAGTAGGGATAGAAACAGAACCCTATATTATCTTAGATGGAAAATAATTTTGATAAAACAGTTGAAATCCATTCTTGAGGAAAATATCCTTTCTACATCAAAAACATTTTTCCTTTCTTAACATGTCATTAAATTTTAAACTAAAAGAAGTTGATTAAAAATAAACTTGAAAACATTTAAAGGAAGCTTCTTGTAAATAATGTTTTAAAATTCCATTCAGGCCGTATAAGTTAAAAAAACATTCTTCTCGTACTTATGTCAGAAAAGTCAAAAAGTACCTCATACGTAAAACGACAAAAGATTCCTTTCATATATTTTAATAAAAACCCGTCGAAGGGTAAAATTGGATTTAAACAATTGTATGAGGATATAAATAATATTAAATATTGATGAAACATGGATGTGGATGATAAATATTCCCCAGTAAATTGTGAAGTATAAACAATCTCAGATAAAAATTGAGATTTGCGAGATTGTCCCTTACCTTAGGTCCTATTTTCTTTGTAAGTGTCTAAAA
The DNA here is from genome assembly GCA_963277665.1 of Viscum album. NCBI lineage: Eukaryota > Viridiplantae > Streptophyta > Magnoliopsida > Santalales > Viscaceae > Viscum > Viscum album. The sequence continues at coordinate 656,378,987 of OY728159.1, forward strand.
CTTTTGTATAATGATTTAAATAATGTTATTGACTTATTACAGAATCATAATTATTTTTGTGATATCATATATGTCCATATTCTTATCTTCTTATTTGTAGTATTTCATTGTAACTTGTTATTCATGTGTTTATTGCTTTTTGTTCTTATGCGTGTTCTATCGAATAAATTCTTATTCATATTTTTAGGTTATAGATACCTAATTTACAAAATGTTATTAGTGTAATATATATCATATTCATTCATTAAATTCATTTATATAATTATTATGCAATGACGATCATGTAGAACGAGTCACATCACATAGTGGTGACGGTATTCTGTACGTATGCACGAGCGATGATATCGTTCCCATGATCGTGGAATTATATTGGAGTGTATTTATATTATTTCAGAAACTATATCACTTTAAAATAATCATATATATTTATTCTTTACACCATTATACCCATCCAAGTAAGGTGGTGGTGGAAAATAGATTACACCACGGCGTGGAGACGGTATTCCGTACGTACGCACACGTGATGATTTTTTTTTCTGTAGGATAGATAGATGGTGAAATAGGGTTGATTCATACTTGTAATAACATATCCGTATATGAGTGATACTTATTTTATTACTTCATAATGAAACAACTAAAGAAGAATATGTGGAAGAAGAAATAAATTTGAAAGATTCGTTAACGGACAATACCTCTTCTTTGAAGCGCCTCTTTGAGACCTCCTCTTAGGGCACTAAAATTGGTCTTTGAAGAAGCCCAGGACCTCTAGGATGTTTCTAGGGAAGTGGAGAAGATAATTTTTCAGGGTTTGGTCGAGCATGAAGGCTCAATGTGGTGTGAGGAAAATAGGGAGGAGGTGCCCTTTTATAAGGGAGGAGAGGGGCACCTTTGGAAAAACTAAAAATATTATTTTATTATAAAGTCATATTCGATTTTTAATATCTCCAAATTAATTTTTTTAGAATCTAAGGTGGGGATGGGTCGAAATACTATCATACAATAGAATTTATACAAGTTTAAGTCATTATATTAACCTTATCTTTTAGTTTTAACTCTTAGTTAAATAGATTGACATTTAACATGTCACTTTGTATTTTTATTTTATATAGTTAATAAACTTACCATATACATCCAATCGACCCCCAAGTGGTCCATTAATGATACACCTATCATTATATAAGTATCTTGGCCTATCCTTAGATTTTTAGGAATATAATAACAATTAATAATATAATATTTGTTTTAAAAACTATTTTATGTCAATTTTGACACTATTTGGTAATTGATTTTTGTGAAAATCATAACAGAATGATTAGTTCAAAAAAAGTTAATTAAATAATTAATAACATGCCATATTAACATATAAAATTATTGTAATTCATAAAAAGTCTCAAATTACATTTATTTGGGTATTTATAACATCAATTATGTCAATATTTCTTTAATAAAATAATTACTGCATCATCATTGTGTCATAAATAAATTAAATTATTTTAAGTCTACAAATTACAAATAAAATACCATTGTGTGGGAAATATTTTATATTTTTAATTAATATTTATATTCTAATTTACCTTATGTATAACCCTATATAAAAAATGATTTAGTTATTAAACTTGGATTTTAACTAATTTAACCCTTCTTTCAATAAATTAATAATAAATGTCATAATCTAATCCATGTGGGCCTAAATGGTCATATTTTATTTGTAAGGTTGTTTTCGGTCAGATTACACTTATCCAATAGAATTAGGACATGTTTTATGGTAATAATAATATCATTTTTACCCTTAATTACCCTATTTACTTTTAACCGTGGTAAAAAAAAGTATAAATTTACTATTCACCAAAAATTATTTTCATCTCATTGAACCACATTTTAGTTCTTGATATTAACCGTGTCTCTCGGATTTCGAAATTCCACTCACAGAAGCAGTAAAATTATGTTTTATGTGAATTTGGAAATTCTCCTAGGTGGTGGGTAAAAGACGGTGAAAAGTTCAGTAAAATTTTTATATATCTAAAATTATTATAAAATGACTCTAATGAATTGCATTGAACTTATATAGGTATTATGTATCAATTTTGACCTAAAATAAATTTAAATAAAATAAATAATTATTTAAATAAAAAGTCGGTTTTTAAATAGTAACCCAGTGTTTTCACTATTCATCAAAAATTGAAAGTTTTCAGAAAAATACCCAAATTTCACCCTAGGCTAATTTCGATATTCCGAATCCCAAAATGAAGTCCAATTTGAAAGAATAAATTTACAAAATTTCAAAAAGTGGTTATTATTATTCATAACGTCTAGTTTTAATAATATTTTAATAGCATATCGTTGTTTAGTGAAACTCGGTATTGCGTACGACGCAAGCTATCGAGGAAGGCCGCGGTTGCGTGTAAAGCAATCCCAGCTAGTGTTGTGTGTAGTGAAAGATTCCTTTGATGATTTATATAACATAAAAACAAAATATTTCTCATAAAAGTATCGGGTGCTACATTCTACCGCCCTTAAAATGAAATTCGCCCTCGAAATTCTTCACTTTGTAACAAACAGATGAGGATACCTCTCCCTCATCATATCCTGAAGCTCCCATGTATCTTCTTCTAATTGGTGGTTCCTCCATAAAACTTTCACCAAGCAAGTGGTCTTGTTCCGTAGGGCTTTTTTGCTCTGATCCAGAATCTCGATCGGATATTCTTCATAAGAATGATCTTGTTCCAGTGGTACAACTTCTAAGATGAGTAAATGTGAAGGATCAGGTATGTACTTTATCAAGAGAGATACATGGAACACATCGTGAACTTGAGAGAGATTTGGTGGAAGTGCCAATCTGTAAGCAACCTTCCCAATACGATCCAGTATTTCGAAAGGACCGATATACCTAGGGCTCAACTTTCCCTTCTTTCCAAATCTCATTACTCTATTCCAAGGATATATTCGTAAGAACACTTTATCACCCACTTCAAACTATAGGTCTGTTCTTCGGTTATCGGCATAATGTTTTTGTCGACTCTGAGCTTCTCTTGTGTTTTGTTGAATAGATATGACCTTTTCTCCCATCTCATCAACAAGATCAGGTCCTAATTGCTTTCTTTCCCCAACATCATCCCCGCAAGTTGGAGTCCTCCATTTCTTTCCATAGATAGCTTCATAAGGAGCCATCTGAATACTGGAGTGAAAGCTGTTATTATAAGAAAATTCCACCAAAGGTAAGTGTTAATCCCAACCACCTTTGAAATCCATAGAGCAAGATCTTAACATATCTTCTAGAGTTTTAATTGTTCTCTCAGACTGACCGTCTGTCTGAGGATGATAAGCAGTGCTGAAACTCAAATCTGTATCCAGAGTATGTTGAAGACTTCGCCAGAACTTCGAGGTAAACCATGGATCCCGATCAGATATAATAGAAAGTGGTACTCCATGAAATCTTACCAATTCCTTCACATATATCCTGGCCAGCTGATCCAGAGAGAAATCCTCTCTAATAGAAATGAAGTGTGCTGACATTGTAAGACGACAAACTATGACCCAGATAGCATTATTGCCTTTGGATGTTTTAGGAAGTCCTGTGACAAAGTCCATAGTGATGTTTTCCAATTCCCATTCAGGTATTGGTAATGGTTGCAACATCCCCTTAGACTTCTGTCTCTCACCTTTAACTTGCTGACAAACCAAGAATCGAGAGATATATTTAGCAACATCTCATTTCATGCCATCCCACTAGAAGTACTCTTTCAGGTCCCTATACATCTTCATGCTTCCAGGGTGAATAGAGAATGAAGAACTATGAGCCTCATCCAGCAGCTCCTTCTTTAATTCTAGGATGGGAGGAACACAAAACTGATTCCTGAATTTTATTTTCCCATCACAATCAAGGTTTATTTCAGGAACATTTCTCACCATCTTTTGTAACTCTATATCTTCATTTTGTGCCTCTTTAATCTTCACATGTATATATGGTTGAACATTCATTTGAGAAAGATATGATTTTCCCCCTTCCATTATAATTCCAAGATCCATTCTTTGTAAATCCATAAATATTGGATCTTTTTTGATCCTTATCATGGATAAGTTAGCATGGTCTTGTCGACTTAATGCATCTGCCACCTTGTTTTCTTTCCTAGGGTGGTAATGAATTGAGCAGTCATAATCCTTAATCATCTCCAACCATCTTCTTTGGCGCATATTCAGCTCCTTTTTTGTGAAAATATACTTTAAACTTTTATGATCAGTATAAATGTCACACCTTTCTCCATAAAGATAATGCCACCAAATCTTTAATGAAAAGATTACCGCAGCTAACTCCAAATCATGAGTTGGGTAATTTTGCTCATGTATTTTCAACTGTCATGATCCATAAGCTATCACCACATCGTTTTGCATGAGAACACACCCCAATCCTTTCTTGGATGCATCACTGTAGATCACAAACCTTTCTCTACTACAAGGAAGTGTGAGCACAGGTGCACTGGATAACCTTTTTTTCAACTACTTGAACTTCTCTTCACATTCCTCGGTCCATACGAACGTAACTCCTTTTCGAGTCAACGTGGTGTGTGGATTAGATAATCGTGAAAAATCATTCACAAAACGTCGATAAAATCCAGAAAAACCAAGAAAACTTCATATCTTGGTTACTGTTGTTGGTCTCGACCATCTTTTAAAAACTTCTTTTTTTTGCTGGATCCACAGATATCCCCTCTTTGGAGATTATGTGACCAAAAAATGAAACTTTTTGAAGCCAAAATTCACACTTGGTAAATTTGGAATAAATCTTCTCCTTTCTCAGGGTCTTCATTACAATTCTCAAGTGATCATCAAGTTCTTCCTTTCTATTTGAATATACAAGAATATTGTCTATAAAGACTACCACAAAATGATCAAGATAGTCTCTAATGACTCTATTCATCGGATCCATGAAGATAATAGGGGCATTAGTAAGACCAAATGGAATCACTATAAATTCATAGTGTCCATACCTTCTTATGGAATGCCGTATTTGGTATATCCTCCCTTTTGAAACTTAATTAATGATACCCTGAATGAAGACCAATCTTGGAAAAGTATTGAGCTCCGTGTAGTTGGTCAAATAAGTCATCAATGCGTGGGAGAGGATATTTTTTCTTGATAGTGATCTTTTCAAGTTCTCGATAATCAATGCAGAGTCTCATTGATCCATCTTTCTTCTTAACAAACAGAACAGGCACTCACCAAGGTGACGCACTAGGGTGTATGAATCCCTTATCAAGATTCTCTTGGAGTTTCTTCTTCAATTCCTGCAACTCAATTGGGGCCATTCTATTAGGTGTCTTTGAAATAGGCAAAACACCCATTACGAGTTCTATTGAAAACTCAACTTCACGATTTGGTGGAAGACCCGACAATTCCTCTGGAAAGACATCCTCAAACTCCCATAAAATGGGAATATTCTTAATCATGAGTTTATGTCCAACCATTTGAGATAAATAACCCTCATTTAGTGGAATCAAGACCCATAAGATGGAAGAAATTTCCACTAGAAGGTTATTTTCATCCTTGCATAGATAGATGATCATAGATTGATCTGGGATATGAAATGTGACTTCCCTTCTTTGGAAATTGATATGACATCCATATAGGGAAAGCCAATCCATGTCAAGAATCACATAAAATTCCAATATAGGAAGGATCACAAGATTTGCAGGAAGCACATTCCCACAAACTTCAATTAGAGAAGAATTATAAACTTTTGATGCGACTTTTGTGCCATTAGGGGTTGTCACAGCTAACTCAACATCTAATTGTTGAGGTAATACGGTTATACCCTTAAAAAATTCTTCAGAAATAAAAGAGTGTGTGGATCCAGAATCAAATAAAACATTTTCTACTTTAGAGTGGATGGTATTGTACCTTTCACCACTTCGTTATCGTCCTCCACATCACTGATAGAAATTGCATGTGACATTTATTTGTCTTTAGCCTTAACAGTTTGTTGACGTTGATCATCATCAAAAACCCTTGGATTAGGGCATTGATTAGAATAATTCCCCATTTCCTTGAACTTGAAACATTGAAGTGTAGGAGGTGCACTCTGTGTAGACTTTTCTTTTTTCTCATCACTAGACATCTTCTTCCCATCATTGTGGCATTCAAATGCCCAATGAACTTCCTTTCCACATTTGAAACATTTACTTTTCCCTTTAAGACAACTCCCTCCATGTTTCTTTCCACACTTTGAGCATAAGGGAAAACTCATCTTATTTTTAGTGTGCTGTTTAGATTTTCCTTTGAATTCCATTTTCCTCTTCTTATCAAACCCATATGACTGATGGGTTACTCCAATCTCCATCTCAACCTTGAGAGCACATCGAATGATTTCCTCGTAGCTATTGAAGTCCCTTATGGATAACGCCCTTCGAAGATTTGGTTTTAAGCCACTAAAGAATAAATCGATCTTACTCTCATGTTGGATAATAATAACACAAGCGTAACTTTCAAGTCTTGTAAAATTTTCTTCATAGGTACCAACAGCTTCATCATCCTTTTGCTTCAGTTCAAGAAACTACTTCTCCATATTTGTTCGAAGAATACGAGGGAAGTACTTATTGAAATATAAGTTCTTGAACTCATCCCATTCCATGGACTCAATTTCATCCCTTTACCTCGTATTCCTAATAATATTCCACCATTGATCATAATCTCCTTACAAACTATACACTGTTAAGAGGACTTTATCATGTTCATAACATTGAAGAACTGAAAATGTATTTTCAGTGGTACTGATCCATTGTTCAGCCACTAGTGGATCAGTAGACCCGCTGAATGAGGGTGGATGCTACCTCATGAAGGATTCAATAGAATGTTTCTCCTTCCTTTTCTCATTTGGAAGTCTTGCATGATTCATATCTTGATAATGTTGTGTGAGCATGGCTACAAGAGTTTGCATTCCAGCTCCCATAATGTTTGGTTGCTCAGGTGGACAATCATTTCATTTCCCGTCGCATTCCGCATTAACATGGTTCCTTTAGGTTCCAGCCATTGACTAAAACCAAGAAGAATAGAGTGAGCAACAATAATTATAATAGAAAAAACACATAATCAAGAATAAAATTTCACACCTAAGGTCTTATCATAGGTTGTTCATGGCCATTTCTAAAACACTAAGATTTTGTTCTATGCTTAGAGTTATCCTTAGGGTTCTTACTAAGGCTTTCACATCCTAGTTTCCAAAGGATGACTATACCTTTCTTCTGATACCAACTATAACGACCCATACTTTAAATACATTGTTATTACTTCATAATTGAAGCACACTTATTACAACATATAACAAAACCAGGAAAGGACCGTATAGGTATAGTGTCTTTAGAAACTAGGAAACATAAACAACAGGTTCATAAAGCATCTACATTGTCTCCCATTTATTTCATCATATCTAGAGTCCCTTTTGGCATATCCTACTTAATAACCTTCTTCCTGACCTGGGGAAAGAAAACATACCAAAGGGTGAGCTCAAATTCTCAGTAAGGGTAAAAAAAAGAAGTATCAATCACATCATATTCATAAGAACATAACATTTTGGAAATCTTAATCTGCAAAAGAGATCATAATTTCATAACATGGGATAAATCATAGTAGTGAAATGTAATCCTAATAATCATAACATAAAACATGAAACTTTTTGACATACACACATAATCATAGAAAATCATTTCTTAGTAGTCAAGACTCATTTCCAAGACTATCTTAGTGGACAATGTCCATTTCTGAACCGAGTTCACTCTTCGTTTCAGTCCTGTTTCACTGATCCAGTTTAACCTTCCGTTCCAGCCATGTCTATCTCATGAGATATAAATCTTTACCCAATGCATTGGAGGGAGATATAGGTCCCACCCATCTCATAATGATACCATTCCTATGTGTGCCACAAAATCAAAAAAAAATCATACATCATTGCATAACCCATGTAATAAAAATGGGATTCTTAAACATCGTGACATAATAAAACAATTCATACAAGAAAAAGGAATTCATAAAAATAATTCCATAACAACACAATCAAATCAATGTAATAATAGGGATATAAATAGAACCCTATATTATCTTAGATTGAAAATAATTTTGATAAAACAGTTGAACTCTATTCTTGAGGAAAATATCTTTTCTACATCAAAAACATTTTCCATTCTTAACATGTTATACAATTTTAAACTAAAATAAGTCGATTAAAAATAAACTTGAAAACATGTAAAGTAAGATTCTTGGAAATAATGTTTTAAAATTCCATTCGGGCTGTATAAGTTAAAAAAAACATTCTTCTCGTACTTATGTCAGAAAAGTCAAAAAGTACCTCGTACGAAAAAACGACAAAAGATTCCTTTCATATCTTTTACTAAAAACTCGCCGAAGGGTAAAATTGGATTTAAAAAATTGTTAGAGGATATAAATAATATTAAATATTGATTAAACATGGATGTGGATGATAAATATTCCCCAGTAAATTCTGAAGTATAAACAATCTCGGATAAAAATTGAGATTTGCGAGATTGTCCCTTACCTTAGGTCTGATTTGCTTTGTAAGTGTCTGAACCTCCTGTATAATGATTTAAATAATGTTATTGACTTATTACAGAAACATAATTATTTTTATGATATCATATATGGTCATATTCTTAGATTCTTATTAGTAGTATTTCATTATTACTTGTAATTCAGGTGTTTATTGCTTTTTGTTCTTATGTGTGTTCTGTTGAATAAATTCTTATTATTATTTTTAGGTTATAGATACCTCATTTACAGAATGGTATTCGTGTAATATATATCATATTCATTCATTAAATACATTTATATAATTATTAGGCAATGAAGATCATGTAGAACGAGTCGCATCACATCATGGAGACGGTATTCCGTACGTACGCACGAGCGATGATATCGTTCCCATGATCGTGGAATTGTATTGGAGTGTATGTATATTATTTCAGATACAATATCACTTTACAATAATCATATATAGTTATTATTTACACCATTATACCCATCCAAGTAACGTGGTGGTGGAAAATAGATTAAACCACAGCCTGGAGACGGTATTCTGTATGTACGCACGCGTGATGATTTCATTTTCCGTAGGATGGATAGATGGTGAAATAAGGTTGTTTCATACTTATAATAACATATAATTATATGATTGATACTGATGTTATTACTTCATAATGAAAAAACTAAAGAATAAAAAGTGGAAGAAGAAATAAAGTTGAAGAATCGGTAACAGACATTACCTCTTCTTTGAAGCGCCTTTTTGAGACCTCCTCTTAGGGCACTAAAACTGGTCTTTGAAAAAGACCAGGACCTCTAGGATGTTTTTGGGGAAGTGGAGAAGAGAATTTGGCAGGGTTTGGTCGAGCTTGAAGGCTCTAAGTGGTGTGAGGAAGAGAGGCAGGAGGTGGCCTTTTATAAGGGAGGAGAGGGGCACCTTTGGAAAAACTAAATATATTTTTCTATTATAAAGTCATATTCGGTTTTTAATAGCTCCAAATTGATTTATTTATAAGATAAGGTGGGTAGGGGTCGAAATACTCTCATCCAGTAGAATTTAGAAAAGTTTAGGTCATTATATTAACTTTATCCTTCAGTTTTAACTCTTAGTTAATTAGATTGACATTTACCATGTCACAATGTATTTTTATATTATATAGTTAATAAACACACCATATACATCCAAGCGACCCCCAAGTGGTCCATTAATGATACACCTATCATTATATAAGTATCTTGGTCGAACCATAGATTTTGAGGAATATAATGACAATTAATAATATAATATTTGTATTAAAAACTATTTTATGTCAATTTTGACACTATTTGGTATTTGATTTTTTTGAAAATCATAACAGAATGATTAGTCCGAAAAAAGCTAATTAAATAAATAATAACATGTCATATTAACATATAAAATTATTTTACTTTATACAAAGTCTCAAATTACATTTATTTGGGTATTTATAACATCATTTATGTCAATATTTCATTAATAAGATAATTACTGCATCATCATTTTGTCATAAATAAATTAACTTATTTTAAGTCTAACAATTAAAAATAAAATTCCATTATATAGGAAATATTTTTAGTTTTCTAATGAAAATTTATAGTCGAGTTTACCTTATTTATATCCCTATACTAAAAATGATTTAGTTATTAAACTTTGATTTTATCTAATATAATCCTTCTTTAAATAAATTAATAATAAATGTCCTAATCTAATCCAAGTGAGCCTAAATGGTCATATTTTATTCCTAAGGTTGTTTTTGGTCGAATTAAATTTATCCAATAGAATTAGGACATGTTTTAGGGTAATAGAAATATCATTTTTACCCTTAATTACCCTATTTACTTTTAACCTTGGTAAAAAAAAGTAAAAAGTTACTATTCACCAAAAATTATTTTCATCTCATTGAACCACATTTTAGTTCTTGATATTAACCGTGTCTCTCGGATTTTCGAAATTCCACTCACAGAAGCGGTAAAATTAAGTTTTATGTGAATTTGGAAATTCTCCTAGGTGGTGGGTAAAAGACGGTGAAAAGTTCAATAAAATTTTTATATATCTAAAATTATTATAAAATGACTCCAAGGAATTTTATAGAACTTATATAGGTATTATGTATCAATTTTGACCTAAAATAAAATTAAATAAAATAAATAATTATCTAAATAAAAAGTCGGTGTTTAAATAGTAACCCAGTGTTTTCACTATTCATCAAAAATTGAAAGTTTTTCGAAAAATACCAAAATTTCAGCCTAGGCTAATTTCGATATTCCGAATCCAAAAAATAAAGTCCATTTTGAAAGATGAAATTTACAAAATTTCAAAAAGTGGTTATTACTATTCATAATAGCTAGTTTTAATAATATTTTAATAGCATATTGTTGTTTAGTGAAACTCGGTATTGCGTACGACGCAAGCTATCGAGGAAGGTCATGGTTGCGTTTAAAGAAAACCAAGCTAGTGTTGTGTGTAGTGAAAGATACCTTTGATGATTTATATAACATAAAAACAAAATATTTCTCATAAAAGTCTCGGGTGTTACAATCCAACTCCAACTCAAACTATAATATAAAACGAAACATGAGTTCACATATATGAAATATCATGCAAGAAATAATGAAACTAAAAGTAAAAACTGCAAGTACCAAAAGAATGTAAAATGACAGTGACAATAAAACCCAATCTACTTCTTTAAAACCCGAAAAAGTAGTAACTATCCTGATATCCAATATACTCAAAGTGACATGAAAAATAGTTTATATAACATAGGTTGAGTATAACAACATACTCAGTGGGATCCTCCTTGTATCCTCTTGTGAAAATGTAAAGAAAGAATACTAAGACACAGTGAACAACAAAATAACTAACACATAAACTAATAAAATATATTATGATCCCACCCTCACCATGTCTACCCTCACCATGTATCGCATACAAGAGTTAATAATATAATAATGAATATCAAGGGTACCTCTCTACCACTTCAACATTGTTTTTTCACCTAGCACCAATGACGCATGTCCTAAGCCATCTCTTTCCAAAAAGGCTTGCCCAAAGACACCACTGCGATCATCACAACATGCACCTCGTGTATCAAAATGTATTTCTTACAGACACCTAGGCCAAGAACCACTCCATCCACACAACTATAAGTAACTAGGTTGATTTGGGAGCCATCACAACTCATACAAAGTGTATCATACATCGGGTATTATACATTACCCCATTAGAGACCATACGCTGTGTAAGGATCCTCAATCCATCACAACCTTTACATGTATACATATAGTTTCTCATAGGAAACTATATCCAGGATATATGTGTGTTAAATAACCACAATCTATTACATCCCTCTATACACATATATGGGGGAAAATAACTGTTGTTCATACCAGTATGTGTAACTACCAAGAGAAGAGAGCACAGATAAAGGTAGAATTCAACCATTCATCCGCCCATTAGGATGTTAGAAAAAATACCCCTTAGGGTTCAAAATCCTAGTTTTTTCAGTTTCCCTAACCGACAGGGTGGGGTAGTGTATAGAAACACAAAAATTATATGATATAATATAGCTCAAAACCACACTGTAGGATAAACCTAGTCTCATACTCAACTACAACCAATGTCTCTCGGACTCCCAGCTTCCACTACTAAGTGAAGGTATCATATATGCACACAACCATTTAAAGATATTTTTTAAATCATCTAATACTTTTTAATTAGTGGAACATTATGATAATTAATTCATTAACCACTAATTAACCAATGTCATTTTACCCTACATTCATTATAATCTAAAAAAATTCACATTCCCTCCAGGCATAACCAAACCGAGTCCATAGTTCCACAAAATCATAACATAATCCTTGTATCCTATAGAGATACAAACCCATGGGTTCAACATCATTCATTCGAACATTTATTAACATCATTATTACCTTCCATAATTTAGGTATTATTGAAAATCATAACTAAGCTACCAAGCAGAAGGGGCACAACATGATGAGTAAATGAAATACACATAGAGTCTTTGTCACCTATAGCATGATCATTGACTCATCCATCATTGAAATGATAAAAACGGAAAGAAAAAAAGCATACATCACTGGCCTTCACCTCTTTTGGAATGAGGGTAATCAATACCATCTCCCTCAATCATTGGATTATGTAAAAAAATAACCAAAGAGAACACACACCAAGACCCACTTCAGATCAATGGCTAATCCCAGCATTAACCCATTCCATAATTCCTAGAGTCCTCCTAAACAACCACATGCATGAACAAATGTGTCTCGCCAAACTATGCATCATCTAATCCAACAAACACTGGGCATCTCTTCCCCACATACCATAATTTCCTCTTATGCTTAACAATCCCAAGCTCACACTACAACACAAGCAACAAGAATGAAAATAACAAGAAACTGGGCTCTTGGCCCCAACAAGGCATCCGGCCTTTACACACAAAGAGCACTCACAACTCTAAAGTATATGTTTCTTGACCTTTAAATGTAAGAGGGTAACTCATAACCCTATCATGGGTTAACTTTAATAAAATATATTATTCTTTAATCCATGAAGAATTAATTGATACATTATTAGTATGTTCCAACTATGGAAAACCTAAATAACAAGGTATTACAGCTATCACAAAAATTAATTAACAAATTAATTTTACATGTCTTTAAACAAAAAACCTCAACATGATTCAGGTTCATTATGAAATTAGATAACCATGTGCATCAACATCAATTTTATTAACATCAAATTAAAAAAACAACATTATTAATTAACATGCCTATTAATATTTAGAATAAAATACAATTTATTTTCATCATTATGATCTATTAAAATTACATCAATAACAACATGATAAACAAGAAAATTATAGATATAGCACTATCTAGAAAATCTAGAGGTAGACCATTATAATGTTGCAAAGAAACAACCTGCTATCAACCCAATTTTCTTAATCAAGTTCATGTAATTGTTAGGTTAATTCCACTGTGATCCAAACGATAAATCATGATAACCCTATTATTTCAATTAAATAAAATGAGAAGGAATGAATCCCACAAATTAAAAGGTTTTTGATGTTCATCGTAGTAGAGTGGATCAAAGAAAAGAACATTTATTGTCTCTCACGCAATGAATGCATATTTTCAAGGACATGATGACACAACCGCACCAACCAAAATGAGATAAATCTTCATTAGAATCATGGAGATCCTATTTCATAACATGGGGAGGGAAAAAGGGATAAATACAGATCTAAGATATCCAAATAAAGGTGGTATAACTTACCTCAGATTGAATATTGATAAAAGAAGGAATCCCAATATCAATTCTCATCAATTGAATTTGTAAAAGGCTCCGGAGGTGTCAGGAATGTCACATGGTTTGAGATAAAAGGAAGCCTCCACAATAGGGTTTTAAAATCCTCATATAGTTGATATGTTTTTCAATCAACTAGTGGCAGGTCAGTACATGACGTGTAATTCCCCATCATGTTATCTTCATCCTTGATGTTTACGTACGCTGAAAATATCATTGCTCCCACACATATTTTATATTTTGGAATACCAAATGGTAAACGTCTTGTACCCTCACTCCTCCCAGCTTTCTGCGTAAGAACTCCATCATTCTTCATCCGAGCCTTCTTCGAGCACCCCAGCATTCTTAAACAAACAAGGGTCGAGCCATGCAGATCTGGGCCCCTACATCAGTGACCTCTTAATACATTCTCATCCTCAAGAATCCAAAAAAACAATGGGAAAACTAATAAGCAAAGAAATGGGTTTTCCAAACATCCACCCTATGAGATTCCTCTCAAGGCTCTCACCCCCACAGAAGCTCAACCATTTTATAAAAGGAAAACATAAAACCACGAGACCACCAAAAATAGCTCCCAACACACTCTTGGGTAAGGTACCTATCAAAAAAGAGAAATATAAAACAAAAAAATTTAGATTTCATCTCATAACGACGAAAGGTCTACAACTATGAACCAAATATCATCACAAAAAAACTTCACATAAAACAGATCAGCGTACTGAGTGCCTTTGTAAGACTCATGTTCTCAAGTACTATCCTCCAAGCCACCATGTGGCCACAAGACATGAAACATGGGGATAAAACACTCATATAATACTTTATCATTATGGTCCTGGATCCCTACAACACTCTCCTCAATTGTTACATCATTGTCAACTTAGATATCACCCAAATCGATGACGTTATATTCATCATGAAGATAACTACGAAGATGCGACCCATGAAAAACATCATGTATCAAACTCATATGTGGTGTAAGTGATACCTGATAGGCTATATCTCTAAAAAGAGTTAATACCTTGAAAGGTCCAACAAACTTGGGAGAAAGCTTACTCTCGTGACCAAAAAATTGCTACCCATGATAGGGAGTCACCTTCAAAAACATGTGATCCCAAATTTCAAACTCTTAATTTCACCCCTTGTGATCATAATATGATTTATGATAATCCTACACTTCCTCCCTCATCTCACAAATCACATGAACCATCTCTGTTATGTTTTATACAAGTTATATCCCGCAAATTGATGACGATCTGACCCCAAAACAGCAAATCATAGAACGAAAATGTCTTACATACATGACTTATAACGGCCCCATACTGATGGTATAGTGAAGAAAATTTTTGTAAGAAAAAAATACCAAGGGTAGGTGCCCTATCCACCAACCTCAAAAATCTAGGATAGAAAAGAGCAACATGTCTTCAAGTGTATGGATGGTTCGCTCTATCTGACTGTCCGTCTGTTTATGAAAAGAAATAATAAGTAATAAATGAGAATTGAAAACATTTTGGTGACCTATCCACATCATAGAGGTACAATTGCGGTCTCGATCATAAATGATCACCCTTGGGACATAGTGGAGTCTCACCACCACCTCCAGATACCATCTCTAAAAAACCTCTAGGGATCTTAGATCCTTGATTGTTATGAATTGGTATGATTTTTTTCAAATAATCACTTACAACCCACATATAATAATGGAATTCTTGAGCTTGAGGTAAATGTATAACAAAGTACATCGATATTTACTACTTCTTTTGATGAGTAACGTCTAACGGATGGAGGAAACCATAGGGATCACAGTGCTCGGCCGTCACCTTATGGCAAACTAAATATAGAGACCCAAACTCTGAAATTGAATGCTTCATCCCATGCCACCAAAACTGACACCTTAAGGATCGATTCATCTTCTTCATGCTAGGATGTACTATAAAAGTTAAACTATGGAACTCTGTATGAACCATATCCCATATCACCAAAGTAACGTCATGTCTTCCCTTATACTAAGGTTAGTAGTATTCATCCTCAGACCAACCATCAATGGCTTCACCACAAACAAAAATGTATCTCTAGACTACCACCATAAGATCCCCTAACATGGAATCTTCTACCTGCTACATCATAGATGATTGCACCATCATCTGATAAAGACAACATATACCCCCATATTTTCTCATGTCAACATGTATCTCTGAATGTTCTTTTATCACTCTCTAGGAATCACCTGATTCATGCACTGAGTCACAACATAACATCTTTCTCAACACACTAGCTACAAAATTCCCCTTTATAGCTATATACTAATTTTCAATGTCATAATCATATAAGAACACTATCCTATAACACTGCCACATGTTCAAGTCATTTTGGGAGAAAACATACCTCAGTCTCTTATTATTAGTGAAAACTAAAAATCCCTCAAGGATGAGGTAATGTCTCCAGAAATTTAAAGAAAACACCACTACCACAAAATTGATATCATGGGTGGAGTAATTCTGTTCATGGGTAATCATCTTCTAAGAAAAATAATAAATGACCAATATCTGCTACATTATAACATAACCCAATACCAAATGAAAATAATTGTAGGAAAAATATAACTACACTTTTTATGCAGGAAGACGATGAAAAAGAGCACTGACCAACTTCTCCTTTAGATACTCAAAAGATTATTGAAATTGATTAGTCCACAAAAACAACATAACTTTTCTGGATAATGTAGTAAGTGGAGTCGTAATCCATAATAAATCTTCTAGGAACCTCTTATAATACGCTGTGAGGCCATGGAAATAGCGTACCTATGCCACCATCTTTGGGGCCGACCATGACCTGATTACTACTATCCTATGCAGATCCACAACTACTCCCTACCAAGACATAATATTCCCCTTGAAATGGACTTCTCTAACCCAAAACTCACACTTCGAGAGCTTCGAAAATAGATGTGGTCGATGAACAACTCCTACAATGCCATTCAGATGCTCTACATGTTCCAATATAGAAGTTGAGTACACAAGGATTTCAATGATTAAAACCACCAAATATTTATCCAAACACTCACAATACACATTGTTTATCAACCCCAAGAACATAGATATGGAATTCATTACACTGAATGACATTACAAAGAACTCATAATGACTATGATGACAACAGAAAGTAGTATTTGGAATATACACATCTTTCACATGCATCTGATGATACTCAGACAATAATATGATCTTTGAGAACAAAATATCACTCTTTAGTTGAACAAAAAAATCATCAATCCACGAAAGAGGATAATGATTCTTTACTTTCACTTTGTTTATGCGATGACAAATGACACACAAAAGTAAATTATCTTCAGCCATCATCATGAAAAAAAATGGAGCACCCGATGGTGACACACTCAGGTGAAAAAAATAGCACTACAATAGACAATCCATTTGTATACACAACTCTCACAACATGGAAGTTTCCATCATATTTGGATACATTGAGATAGGAGACACACCATGATATAGTTCGATCTAGAAATTGATTTCCCATAGAGGGGGTAACGTTATAACCTCTTCTAGAAAGACATTAGGTTACTCCTCAACAACCCTTGGGTATGTCAATTACTGATCCTCCGTTGAGATCCAAAACATATCAGCCATCAAGGATGATAATGAATGAACACACCTCTAACCCATCTGAGGGTCTCTCTTTCAAAAAAAACACTATTGTCACTCTATCAACATCTAATAACACCACCAAATATCAGAATAAATCTAAAACAGTCTACACCAAATACAACCAATCCATGTTGAGGATGGAATGATATTTTTGTATTCATAAAAATTGGAAATATCCCCAAGAGCGGTGATTCCTCAGCTTCATATCACATTCTCTACATACTTCAAATATGTCAGCTCGAACTCCAACTAGTATAGTCTACACCAAGAGAATTGCAAACCTATCTACCTATTGCCCTATGGCATGGATAGTGGTAGGTGATATAAAAGATTACATCTTTCTTGAATGACACTAGGTATACACCCAGGTACAAAACAATCTGAGGGTACCTCAAACAACATCTGACTCGCATGGAGTGGAAATAAAAAAGCATGAAGCTGACTACAATAAACTCCATAACCTTTATGACCCTAATGATGACTACCAACATGACTGAACAATAATCTATGAGGAATTGGAGTATCTTATTGTTGTCCTCTACCTTCCCATTTGATTATCTAAAGTTGGTGCAACCTGCTATTGTTGCCTTGGCTAGAACTACCACAATAGAGGAACATAAAGCTAAATACCTGGTGCACATTTCCTGCTCAGAAATTGTAGGAATTCTCAATGATGATGACCTCTTACTCCAAAAAAATAAATCTATTTATCCCTTTGTAGAGGCTTGAGAGACATCTCCTTTGAATAAATGAGATTCTAAGGGATGTGACCTACCCCGTTCCAAACAAAATATCTTTTTCCCTAAAAAATGAGAACCCTAGACTACTGATCTTCTTCATTAGGAATCATGTTAAATTTCCTCATGTGATGATCCATTCCTGGGTAATGTTATCTCAAGGACCTCCACCTTCCCTAACACCTTGAAGTATGTCTTCAACATAAATGGGGTGACATGGTGCTAGATCTTGGAATGCAAAGCCTCCTAAATATTACTTGCCCTAGACTCCTCATATGGAAATTAGTCCAAAAAATATCATAAGAGGTCTTTGAAATGGATTCCAAACTCCTACACACTAGAGATCCCCTATCGAAGGGTAAGAAACACCTAGTGACTAGACAAATTCATAGTTGAAGAAAGAAACATGGCTCTGAACTACTCTCAGAACTTCCTCCATGATATTTCTTGACTCCTCATGACCACTAAGGATCATGACCCACCATTTCATTGGTTCTCTATGCATCTTCATCACAACCATTGACACCCAGTGATCCTTCCAATAATAGATTGAACTGAAATCTATCTAGAACTCTTCCAACCAAGCATTCTTTACTGTATCTAAAATGGAGCCCTCATAATTTTGCGGCCTCTGATGTTGAAACTCTCGGAGTGTACTCCTCCATTTGTCTTTGTTGTCAAACTATACCCTATATTATTATATTGTCTCATCCTACTAGACATATTCTACATGAACCTGATGAGGACATTGACTCGAAGCCATTTCTACAAATGAATAACAAATTAGAGATCCTAAACCATGTGTATAGAATGCTTTAATTTAAATTAATTGTTTTTTTATTAATTTTATGTTAAGATATTCTATGGTTTTCCCATTCAAACATAGTTAAAAATATGACCGATGCATGATTCATTCATAGTTATCAACCATAAAACTAGAATCAATTTGTTAGTATCCACTATAAACATAATGGTCCATGAATCAAATCCTAGGGGGACCTAAATACATGTGTTTTAGATGACGCCCAGTATTTACATCACCTAATAAACATAACTAACACCATTTCCCTACCAACCCACGCAACCTCACCTACGCCTAAATCCAAACTCATTCTTATCCCTCAACCAGAGCATGAATACCACTCTGTAATGACCCCATCTCCACAAATGTGTACCCCTCATAGTTTGGAAGCACGAGAATAGAGATAATTACCCCATGAGTACCACCTCTAGTTTTCCTTGGGTTGGAGACTAGAATCGAGGATATAAAAACACACAGATGGGAGGCATTACCCTCTACGAGTACACTTTATAATGAGATAAATAAGAAATACACCAACCAAATCCAACTCAAACTACAATATAAATGGAAACCCATGTAAACACATATGTAATTCCTTGCAAGAACTAATACAACAGAAAGGGAAAACTGCATGTACTATATGAAAGTAAAACCACAGTGACCATGAAGCCCGAACAACTCTTGTAAAACCTGATCTACTAGTAACTACCCAGATGTCCATCTTTCTCAATGTGACTTGAAATAAAATCTGTAAAATAGAGGGTGAGTATAATATTTTACTCAGTAGGATCCTCCCTAGATCCTCTAGTGAAAAATTAAAGAAAGTAAGCTAAATAATAGTGAACAAAAAGTGATGCAACTCGTCACCTAAAAATAAATTCTATGTTCCTAGCCTCACCATGGGTACTCTCACCATGTATCGCATAAAATATAAAATAATAAAATAAAGAGTGTCAAGGGAACCCCGCTGCCTCTTCCCAACAGCTTTACTGCTTTCCCCAATATTCCATGTCCTTATCCATCTCTCTCCAAAAAGGTTAGCCCAAAGAATCTTGGGTGAGAACCACAACATTCACCTCATGCAACACAATGTCTTTCCCACAGACACCTAGGCCAAGAACCACACCATCAACAAAACCAGAAGTAACAAGGATGTTTTCGGGAGCCACCATAGCTCGCATAACATGTATCATAAATATGGGATTATAACTTATGTCATTATATCCTATACACTATGTTATGATACTGAAGCCATCACAACCTATACACGTTATACCAATAGTAGCACAAAGGAAACCATATCTAGAATATATGTGTGTAAAATAACCACAATCTATTACATCCCATTAAACAGATATTTGAGGGATACTAACCATCGTGAATACCCACACAAGTAACTACCAATAGAATAGAGAGTGGCCTATGGTGGAAATCATTTATCCATCCTCCCATCGGGAAGTGGGGAAAACCCACACTAGGGCATAGAATCCCTAGGGTTTCATTCACCCTAACAGATTGGGTGTGTAAGCCTATAGAAACCAAAAATAGTACATGATATAATATATCTCAAAACCATGATATGGGAAAAACCGAGTTTCAAACTCAACTATAACTAATGTCTCTTGGACTCTCGGATTCCACAACTAAGACTAGGTATCCTATAAGAACAAAACCATTTAAGAGGATTTAATAAATAATCTTATCCCTTTTAATCAATTTCAATTTATGTTAATTAATTATTTAACCATTATTCAACCATTTTCATTTCCACACTACATTCATTAAAATCTAAAAAAACACTCATGACCTCCAAGAACAACCAAACCTAATCCACAGATCCTCAAAATAATTACCTCATCCTTGTATCCCAGCATGATCTAGCCACATGTGTTCAATATCATTTATTCAAACAATTATTAATAGCATTATTACATTCTAGAATTCCAAACACTATATAAAATCATAACTAAGAAACCAATCATAAGTGGTACATCACAATGAGTATATGAATTACCCATTGATTCTCTGTCTCCTATAGCAGGAGTGTAGACCCATCCATAATCGAAAAGCTAAATACGTAAATCTGTTGGAATACCCCATGAATCTTTACCTCTTTTAGAAGGATGGTAATCAAGACTGGATACCCAAATATGTGGGGAATATAAAGTAGATAATGAAATATCCCACACAATAAGCAACCAGTCCATGTCAATGGGTAAACCCAACTTCAATTTGTTCCGTCCTCCCCGATGTCCTTCCTGATGCCCACACACATGAATTGATGCATCTCTCCACCCTAGGAATAAACTGTTTCCACAACCACTCAGCCTCCTTACCCCACATACCACAATAACCTCCCTGAATTAGCCATCCCATCCTTCCACTATAACACAAGAAGCAGTAATGAAAACAGAAAGAAATTGGGCACTTGGCCCGAACAATCCATCCAACATTCATAGAAAATGAGAACTAACCACTCTAAAGAATAAGGATCTTCTCTTTTTTAAGAAAATGGGTAACTCATAACCCTACCAGGGATTATAATTAATCAAATAAATGGTTCTTTAATCCATATGTAATTAGATGATTCATCATTAGTAAGTTACAACCATGAGAAACCTAAACTGAAAACTATTGAAGCTATCTGAAAAATTAATTAAAAAATTAACTTTAAATGCCAATAAAAATAAAGAATAAAAATGATATAGGTTCATTAACCAACATATTAAACCATCAACATATTCATCAATTTGATTAACTTCAAGTTACAGAAACCACCATATTTTTTAACATGCCTATTAACCTTTATGCAAAAAATAAAGTTTATTTCTAGTGTTAAATTTTTTTCAAATTACATAAATAAAAACTTGTTAAATTAGAGAATAATAGATGTCACACTATATTAAAAATATAGAGTAAATTTTTTTTCATCATACAAATTAACAACATGCAATCAAAACAATTTCATTAATATGGTTCATGTAATCCTTATGTTAATTCCATTGTGATCCAATGGCTAAATCATGATATCAATACAATTTCACATAAAGAAAAAAAGAATAAAATAATTATTCACTCCAAAAGGTTTCCTATGTTCTTCTCACAAGAATAGATCAATGAAGCGAATCTCGATTTTCTCTCCCATAATGAAGACATCCACCCATGGATATTACAACACAAATGCACTAACCAACATTCAATAAAACTACATTAAAACCATTTATATAATGTTTCATTTAATGGAAAAGATAAAAGGGAGAAATATAGATCAAATAAATCCAAATAACAGAGGTAGATCATACCTCAAATTGAATATGGATCAAAGAATGAAGCTCGAGATCAATTCCAATCAAAAAAATCTCTATAATTATTTGGAGGGGTCGACTAGGTCACATGGGATGAGAGAAAAGGAATCCATAGTCTTTGTGTTTTAAAAACCCAGGAGGCTATTTTTTTAAACACCATTCATTAGGTGAGTACACAATGTGTACCTCGCCATCAGTTTGTGTATTGCCTTGTGTTCAGCTAGGCCGATAAACCCAACGCCACAGTGCTTAATTTATTTTCCTAAAACCCAAATAGTATACATCATGTAACCCTTGGTCATATCATATACCCCTACTACAGCTAGATTTCTATGTTCTAACCCCTCCATAATTATTCCATGACTTCTCCAAGCACCCCCAGCCTCCGAAAACACACAAGGGCCGACCAATATGGATCCAGACCCTTACATGTTTTCTTTCTCTCCTAGATTACTCTTTTGTACATTATTAATTTCATATTATTAGAATAATTTATATGAAAGGGATTCATATAACATAATCATGGGATTCAATTTGATATTAATTAATATATTGGTATTTTAAATTATTTTAGTACCACATTCTATGAGTTTAATTATGTGCTTCATATAAATTTGTTTTCAATATATTAAATTGATGAGAAGAATATTATTTTAAAGTAATTATTCATAATAATTAATATTTTCAAAGATAATGAAAATATACATATTGTTGAGATTATGTCCCTTTTAGAAATAGAAATTTCTCTATTTCTCCCAATGTGGAACTTGTTATGTCATATATCAACCAACTATATAGTTCATTCCCTTAAATGGTTTCTAAATAATATAGTGTGTAATAAATAACGTAATGGGTATCCCTAATATGACAAGGTTACCTTTTATGGATGTTTCTTTGGGATAAACCTATCCAAGAGAAATTGATAATATTTGGTTACTGATGGAATTATATTGTGTTTCTCCATATGTCAGATTTGGAAAACACGTTTTTTCTCAAATATCCATGAGTAATATATAAAATAATTGGGGTAATGCCTCACATAATAGAATAGTTGTTAGATAAAATCAATAATAGACTCATCTCACACTGGAATAGGGATATTTCTAAAATATTAGAAAAGTTGTTATTAAAAATTGGTCAACATTATAGTTGGAACACATTTAATTAATATCCATAATGAGTTGATGTAAAAAACACACTTATATGATAAAATATTATGTTGTATATAAATTTCATCATCATCAAACATAACATTGATATTAACCAATGATATATGAGAATCTTATTATATGAAACATTTTTTACTAGGGAAATAATAATGAATTATTCGTATGAAATCAAAATTATGTGTGTTAGATAATCCATTTCATATTTAACCATGTGTTAATGTAGTATATAAAATGAATTTATATTCATATGATAAATATATATGGTTGCACTTATGTTTTCAAAATAAATATTTGAACAATTTTCAAAAACAATTTATAATCTACTCATATACATTATATGATTGGGTATGAAATTCACATAGATTGACATATAATTTCCATTAAGGCTTTATTTGGATGTTAAATTAAATATGATTCCATTAATGTATTTTTTTTAAAATTGATAACAACTTCAAATTTTTTTAATATATTTTCTAAATGTGATGAGGATAGTAGAGTTGGGTGTGTGATGTCTAGGGTCAGTCACTACAAGAACAATATAATTGGGAAAATGTTGAAACTATAAGAATAAAACATAGGTGGAATGTCCAAAATTATTTATTTTTGTAGACATCCATTTTCATTGAATCCTAAACGTAGTTCCAATAAATAAGTAAATCATTCCATGTGAGAAAATTCAATAATATACATTAAGAGGTTTGGAAACTACATGGAATTTATTTTTAATATATTAGTGTTATAGATATGAAATCATAGTTTTTGAAGGGTATATCATATTAAATGTATAATTTAATTTTTTTTAGTATAAAAAAATTCAAAATCATGAAATGAAATGATTGTGATTATAGATTTAATTCATCTGATGATAGAATGGTGAAACAATATGTTGGGAGATCACCTATTATATCACCAATAGGAAGCATTAAATGAATTTTAGATCACATCGTGAACCTCAATATAAGGTAATGATAGAAAAATACAAATGGAATGGTAGATAATTGAGATGGCCAATAATAATATGGTAAGCGGGGATATTATAGATTAGGTCCTTATTCCTCTTGGACATGATTAATTTTATTTGGGTATATAGATCTATATATTATAGGTATTTTAGTCCATGTATGGGTTCCCTATAAAACTAGTAAAACCAAGGGACTGTCAAGAAAATTAAATAACAATTGAGTGTGAATGACAAGCCAAAGTGATATTAAATCATAGGGTTTGATATAAATTAATATTACAAGCTCTGTTAGATCATAATAAATGATTTTTATTTTCATTATTATTTCAATTATATTATACGTGGGTTTTTTACTAAAAAACAGTATTCATGTAAAATAAGGAAATAATATATATTGTTTAAAATGAATCTGATATATAAATTATTGAAGGAAAAGAGAGGGATTAGAAAATTTTTAATTCATATATCTATAAAAATATGGGAGAAATGATATCAACATGATTCATGGAATATTTTAATAAATAATAATAATTTTTAGAAATCTCTCCAAAATGCATATAATATTATATATTTTAAACAGAAGTAATAGTGTTTCAATAAAATTTGTATAATAAGTCAAATAATATTTAATTCCAGAATTTAAAAGTGTCTCTGTATCAATGAATTATATTATGAGAAGTGTATAGCATGTAAATAAATATTGGGATTATTTTTGGGCTTAGAAATGTTTAATTTTAACAAATAACTAATAATACCTATGCAGTGAAAATTTTAATATACCAATTAATGATTTTTTTATTGAATTTTTACCCAGAATGAAAATGATGGTGAATATAGAGAGAGTTATTTATTAAAACTATACGTTACTAACATCAAAATATATGATGTTCTAATGTTAAAATGATTTAATATTATCTAAAAGTGTAAAAAAAATTATGAATCAACATCTAAATTGTCACCATTATTCAAACATGGTTTCTTTATAGAAATTAATTATGAAACTATTTAGTGGGAGTTTTTTTATCACGATGTCACGAAACAATATGGAAGGGGTTACATAGAGATATAATATGGTTATCAAATCCCTTTAATTAATACCAATCATAAGGACCAGCTAACAATTGATCATATGTGATAAATGTGACAAAATGTATAAATAATTTCATTATTATATACTTAATTATTCTCAATAATATAAAATATCTCAGTATATTGAAAATAAAAAATCTATGTTATCATTCATTTTTTCTAGTTAGACATGTGTGTACAAAGAGATATATTTTTTTATTTATTTATCTTGAACTGAAATGATAATTGAATAATTATAATACAGAATTGATTTATCCAAAACTATTTTTACTCACATATTATTATGGTTTCAGATGAAATACTAGGACAAGCATAGGTAGGATTCTGATATTAAGATACTTATAATGATATTGGGGACTAAATTGAGTTTTTTGTATTTGATGACCAATTGTGTATTTCTCATAGGGTGAAATATGCAATTTATTTGATATACTAGTGGTGCAAGGTTTATATATGGATACATAGAAATAGGAGGTTGGTGATATATTGATCATGATAACCTTGATACTTTGACACCTTTCAATAATGTATATGAATCTTAGATAATTAGTGGGTGGTTGGGTAATTTTATGATCATGTTATCAATTAGATATTTAACTATATTTTATTATTACATTAGTATAATAGGTATGACATCTAAGATCACAATATAAAAAAGAATAGGGATTGTCGAACCGTACTGTGACAGTATATATAACATGATTATCTATCAATTGATTTGAATATGATGTTCTCATTTGTGAATATAAATGCATATGATATATTCCTTGATCTATACATTGTATAATCTGAGAATCAAGAATGTATGAGTTAGAAATATGGTATTGGTTGAATCTATATAACATATTCACATGATACTTTTTTTTGAAGGCATTATAAGAACATACATAATTCAGTAAGATGAAAATGGTGAGATTAGTTATAGATATACATTTGGTTGATGAAGATCAGTCTAGTTTCCTTTTTCTCATGAGTAGGATTTTAAATTTTCTAGTGTCCCCAATTTTATTATATATAATAATTAAATAATTAATATTTTTTTGAAATAAAATTAATTATTAAGGGGTCTCACATGACATGTAACATCACATTCCTGGATGAGTAGGATATCTTAATAAGAATTTGATCATTCATTGATGGAGGAGTCAAACTATAGGTAAATACTTGAAATGAAATTTATTGAATTTATATGAATCAAAATCATTTTTGAGTTACAGAATGAGACATGATATATGGATCGAGAGTTTGGATGTGTTTTTTGAGGATTCAGTTTATATTTTAGGAGTTTTGAGGATTTATATCCTGGGTGCATGGTTTGGTGTGCACAGTTAAATAGAAACCATTTAACACCTTGATTCTAAAGATATATTATTTTAATTTTAATTTTTTCATATTTTAGATGTATTGTTAAATAAAGGTTTTGGAGTAGACCATTTGAGGAAAAAGAAGAAACCATGAGGGTTTTAGGCAGCTCTAGAAATTTTATTACGGGTTTCTGATAGTGTCATAAAAACCGTGATCCTTGTGTAGAGTGAGACTAGTGTGGTGTTCATGGTTAATATAATGATTTCCTCAACATTTTTCCAAACCATGTGGGTGTATTGGCTTGGATAGTGCTGACCACATTGATGGAATACTGATTAAGAAATTGTGAAACCAAACCATGTGGCTACCAATAATTTCATTATATAAAGATTCTACCAAAATTATGCCCAGGTTTTTAGAAAACTACCCCTTTCTATCCCATTATGTACACAAACTATAGGAGGGGTCCTCCTCTCAAAAAATATTCTTCAAACCTCTCTTAAGATATTTTTTATAGATTATTGGGGAATAAATTTATATTTATTCTTTCTCTCCACCCCTTATCAAATACATTAGTTCCTTTTAATTTAATATGTGTATGCTTAGGGATTTGATTTTTATTCCATCAGAGCTTGATGGTGTCAACCAAGGATGATGGGAATTTTCTCATCTTGATTAGAGGAGATCCTATGATTCCTTCTTCACGTTGTTTCATTGAATTTAATTAAGATATTTGTTCTTAGGGAATTTATTTAGGATCTTCCTAATTGAATTATCTAATTAACTACAATAATGGTATTTAAACGTATTTATTTTTGACTAAATTATGACAGGATTCTATTGTGGATCACCCATTATGGTGCTGTGGAATTTTGTTAAGTGGTGGGTTCTCGATTAGTTTTCTAGCATCATGTATATTTTGGATTTGATAAATTATTTGGCTTTATATATTATAATTATTGAATTTTTTATTATTCATGTGAGCATTGAGTTTGGGAGGATAGCATGATCTTGTTTGGATGCTAATGAGTTTGGACTAGACTTGAACTTCCCGTAGAAAAGCCATCGTGTGTAATAATTTTTTGTGGAGTGATTTATTAATAAACAATTTGGCCTCAGAACATTAACAATGGCCTTATTATATTATTGAAATAAGTTTTTATTATATTATATAAATCTAAAAAGTGTTATTATTCATTATATTATGTAAATTGGTTCTGTTCGTAAGAGTGACACCTTAAATCTTCCATCGATTCTATTTGGTCAATGTGTTTTTATAAAACTGGACCTATGGTCGGATATGGGGTGTTCCATTTTATGGAAGTGGTAATCTTGGGTAGAAATAGGATAAAAATATAGGGTTATTATTATTACTATGTTTATTTAATTTTTTCCCATGATTGAATGGTTAAGGTATATTTTGAGGGGCTTGAGAATCAATTTGATTAAAATAAGATGAAATGATATCTTGGAACGCTTATATGTGTTAATATTTTCTGAAAATTCTTATTCTGATATGGAATTGCTTATAAATTTTTGAATTAGATTTTGACATAATGTTGGGAGTCATGGGGGAATTAAATGGGTATAAAATGTTCATATTTTTAAAGAAGGACATGACATCCAATTTTTTTATTAAAATGGTTTTATAAATTGAGTTCAATATTGATTGGAAATGGGTATGTTTTATCCCTTCAAGGAATATTCTTTGATAGATATTTTACTGATTCATTAAAATTAAAGTATTTGGAATTAGGTTTTGTTTTATTGTTCCTCTTGGACCTTGGTAAATGAATTTTTTTGAAAAGGATTTGTTTCTGTCCTTCACAAGATTTGTATGGTCTTGATTTTGAACCATATAATATCGAAGAATAATATATGGTTTAGGTTACACACTAACTCTCTGGGAACCAATAGTATTATATATGTTTGTTTGGGATGTTTTATGGATTCTGGTGTCCCTTTGTATGTCCATAATAATGATGTAGGGACCCTGATGCATTTTAGTTTCATAGGATTCCATGATGTTATATAATCGAAGGGTATGGATATGGAATTTCATATCAAATGTTTAGGGGTTGATTGGATTATATGGAAACCGGTAGAAATATATATTGTTTAGGATGTCATAGATATGAAATTAATCCATGGTTTGGTATTGGAATAAAATTATAAGAACTAGTAGTATTATATATGGTTTAGATTTTTTAACTTACACTCTGTGTTGATAGTTTTGGTTCCAGACTAATTCATTGGGAACCATTAGTATTCAATATTGTTTGGGATGCCAGATTAACACATATAGAATTGATATAATGTGTTCATGAGATAGATACCATGGAATTACTTTTTTGGGTTTATTGAATGAAGTGATAAATGAAAAAAAAATTCATTTTATTTATATACATATCCCATCCTCTCTACTATTTATATTTTCTTCAATTTATATATATATATATAATGGTTTATTAACTAGTATTTAACATAGAAACCCATATTGATGGCCTACTGAGTTGTACTCAAACAATACTAGAGCCTCCATTACACATGGGTAGATGAAAATTTCCCACATTTTTATTGAAATCACAGGTTAGGGAAGAGGTCCTTGTTTGGTAATTCATTATTATTCAAGGTATTTTAGAAGGTAGTATACTACATGAGAATGGGTTTCTTATATGGGTTGGAGTTGAAAACATATATTTATTTTTTTTTTTATATAATCTTCCCATTCTGAATTTATTTGTATAGATATTATGTTTTTTTGGCCCTTATTACTTTTCAGAGTTTATTGAATGATCTATTAATTTATTCTTTACATGAACTAAAGGGTGTATTATTTTATGTTTTTTAGTTCTAGTTGTGCACTCTAACATTATAGCATATTATTCTCACTGTTCAACCTTAGACTCCCTAGATTGTTTTTAATCCTTTGGCGTACACAAAGTCACCCTCCAGGTCATGTGACTCATCAGATCAGGGAGCTAGTTCAACATATCCCAAGATGGGACATGACATTATGAAATTGGGATTGATATTTACATAGAGAGATAATAAAATGAAATTTTAGTGTTTTTAAAAAGGATTTAGATATGATTATTATAAATTTATTTCATATGATGTGACACATGATGAATTTAAGGATGCATATCAAAACATTTTTTGGAATATATTGAAAATAATTTTTGCATATGACTTCAAAAGATATTTTATATGTTACAATAATATTTGGAATTTAACTGTGTTTATTATGAATTAGTGTGTGTTAGTTATTGAAGGAGTTATCCCTAATAGAATACATATTTGATACACGGATATATGATATAATAATTTAAAAATAAAAAAGGAATTTCCTATTTTTTTTAGGGTGTTTCGTATAGAATGTTTATGGTTATATCAGTCTTTTATAGTTTAAAATTAATATAATAATATTGATATTATTCTTGATATTATATATCAATAAACTGTAAGTTTCATAAGACTTAGAACATAGAGGAGTAATGTATTCATTTGTTGAATGCATGATATGTCATAAAATTAACTCAGATATTGTAAATGTGTTTTTATATTGATGAAAATATAAGAAATTTCAGAAAAATTTAATTGTGTTTGATCCTACCCAATCCATCACTATCAATTACCTCATTTTCCTCATCTCATACATGCTTTATTATTCATGGTACCATTAAACCATGAATGTGATGGGAATATCACCCTATAATTTGGTGATTCAATTTAGCCATTAGATACACCGTGGGGGGAGGTTGTACATTATCTACCTCTTCTTGATCAACATCCACCATGTGATTATGATGGTTGTGTCAACTCATCAATGTAAAGTAAATACCGACATTCTCTTAATTTTACTCAAGAGTTTTTGATCATGCGATTTCTAGATTATTATTCTTTCCACTACAATGACTTAGAATTAATAGATCCTAAATACCCTAAATACTATAATATATCTGGAACACCAGTAGCTAAAACTAACAAATAAACACACACACACACACATATATATATCCCAGTATCATTATACTTCTGATATGTGACCCCCAAAACTACATATTTCACCAAATATCACAATGTACTAACAAAGAATGTTACATGAACATCCTTATTATTTAACACATACACACTGATACATACATACATACATACTTACAAACACACACACACATATATATATATATTCAAATCATAAATGTCCAACCATACCATAAGGTGTAATCAATTACATATGTCAATTTTCGGTCACTAATTCTTATTCTACAACAATATTTTCAATTTACCCAAACATTAAAATTCCACACAAATTAATATAAAACTAAAATTAATTTCAAAAAAATTCACATGTTCACATGTTTTCAAGAAGTGTAATTTTACATTTAAAAGAATTAGGTTTTCTATAAACCAAGAAAATATACAGACCCAGTTTTAAAAGAAACTCCACCATATTTTTATATCTTATGATCTACAAAAAAATCCACCTTCATCATCATTTATTTGAAAAAATAATAATTTTTAATCGGGAATGCATAATTTTTATATAAGACATCATCATTTATATATTATGAATTTACTATTTATATATTTCATGATCAAATTACTAGAAACAAAAATAGCTTCTCCATAAATATTACATCATGACCAGCAATTACACATAATTTCATAGGTATGATGATAATTAATGAATAAAATCATTGAATTGTAACAATATATTACACACATTGTATGATATATAAATAAATAACCAAGTTTCATTATTGTTTATAAACGAGTAAACAAGAAAATAGATTGAATTTTTTGATGGAGAATGTTTAATAATTATAATATAGTATGTTATAAAAGAACACAATAAAAATAATAACAAGCTTTGGTAAATTACAAAATTGAAATTAATATCATATTTATAAAGTCAGAAGCTTACAAAAACATGTCTATTGCTAAAAACATACACTATAAAAATTTTATCACAGATACTAATTAATGCAAATCAATTTTATCCATCCCTAATTACATTATCAAAATTAATTATTATGTCACTAACATACCCAACACTTTTTAAGATTATTGTTTTAGAGAAATATGAAATCATTTAATGTAACTAGAATAATATATTTCCACAGAGTTGTGTATTTCTACAATTATATCAATATTTAATAATTGAATGATTAGTTTTTAACATATCTCATTAATATCTCCACATTTTAAACCCATATTATAATATGTTACATGAATTAACTATTCATCCCATGGGGAAATCAGAAGATAAAAACTATGTTCTCATATTCATATTATAGTCAAAAAAAGATATCAATTGTATATCAATCATAAAAATAATGTCATATAATTGTTTGAGAACATAATAAAAGTAATGAAGAATAATATAAGAGAACTCAGACCAATAAAAACTGAGGACATAAAAATTGATTCATGACATTAAAAAAGAGTCATATGAGGTAAAAATCCTGAACTATGATACAACATTCCTACCTAATATAACCATTAAAAATTACTAAAATCATATATAAACCATGTTAGAATCTTGGTACATCATACAATCAGTATTAAATTAGTAAAATAGGATAGTTTCCACATTATCTTACGTGTAACATAAATCTACTTAACATTATAGTCACTTAGGTGTTACTTATGTTAGGTATTCTACATCTTCTCATTGTTGTATCATCTATCATGTTAAATCCATCACATTAAAAAACACACTAGATATCTGAATCAAGCTCACTAGGGATATTGGGCATTATCCATGTGATGCATCTTCATGAGAGATATAAGGGAAACCCATCATCAAATTTTTCTTCTTCTGAACAACATAAAATTAATAAATTACATTAATATTTCACTTACTTATAAATTTCATAGAAATAACCATCATTTAATTAATAACATGAATATATTATAAAAAGGATTCATGAATAATTTATTTGAAAAATCATTATAATACATCGATAGAAAATTTGTGATGGAATCATTAGATCATATCACTAGTGAATCATTTGAAATAGTAAGGATAGTCAATTATATGATACATAATTTCAAAAGTTTATTTGATCTTTTCTTTGATGGCATGGATAATATCATTTATATCAATTTCATTAAAAATAGATTAATTCTAGTTATTTTTATATAAATATAACTTGGAAAATTACTTTGGAAAGATGAAAATTAATTATCAATGAAATTAACATGTATAATACTTCAAGAATCCATTCATGTGATAAACAATTAATTAATGATTCCTTTCAATTTTTTTGTAAAATGTCATAAATAATTCATTTCGAAAAAAAATATAAATTTAAATTTTAAATCAGAGAAAATAAATTCAAATATTGTTTAAATTAACTTTACCTAATCCTTATATTATATAAAATAACATTTGTGAAAACTTTTTAATAATATGGGCATGTAGGAAAATATTCCCATTCTATTGAATAAATATGGTTTACTTTTCTTAAAAAAATATCCTCGATCATTTTATATTCCAATGAGATTATAATTATTGTAAAACGTGAAAAACTATTAAATTAATATAGGATAATAATATATATTGGGATTAAGAGATAAATAGAACAGAATTACTCCCATTTAGATTCATGTATAAACAATCATAAATAAAAATGAGATAAAAAACATACATGATTACCAATTATTAAATTTTAATCACAACACAATGAATGAAATAACATAAAATGAAACATTAAATACCTTGAATATAAAGAGATTCGTGATATGAAATATCATACTGGAAATACACGTATCATAACAACAAAACTAGCTTCATA
Organism: Viscum album; assembly: GCA_963277665.1. Classification (NCBI taxonomy): domain Eukaryota; kingdom Viridiplantae; phylum Streptophyta; class Magnoliopsida; order Santalales; family Viscaceae; genus Viscum; species Viscum album. The sequence goes on from OY728159.1 coordinate 656,412,687, forward strand.
AAATTAAATATTTCTCAACAAAACAATATTGAGATGATGAACCATTACACTGATTGTAAACTTTATTATCTTATTAAATAAATTATGTGATTGTGTGTAATAAAATTTAACCACCCCAAAAATAAGAAATTTTACATAATAATTGAGAATTCGTTTCATGATTATTTTTTCTATAATATTGTTTCATTGAAAATATATGGATGGATTAGACCGATGGTTTTATTGTTGGTGTCCTAATATATTGTTCAATCATTCATGTTTGGTATCAAATTTCTATATATAAATAAAACTCCCAATACCTCCCACATATATAATAGAATACCGAATACGATTCAAAAAGATGGTGGTCTATTGGGTATTCATATCCAATGATTCTTAAGAATACACATTGGTTGAGAGCATATGAGTTCAGGCTCATCTTGTCCTTTTTGAGGGAATTGTTTCCAACTTTAACATTATCATATAGATTTATGATATATTTGAAAATTTCATACTAATTCATATATGAGACAGATTACCCAAGGAAAATGGTCAAGTTGTAACCCTTCGATATTCAATGGATCTCTATTAATGAGTCCATTTTTATATGTATGAGGTCATTAATCCATTTAATATTAATGGGTAGCTTCTTATATGTTGAATCCATATAATCGGGAACAACGAAGGGTGATCTTATCATAGGAGGAGATATATATTTTATTTATGGGTTTGATCAATTATGATACATCTTAAATATACTATTTATAATAGGAATCATCACCCACATAGTTCATTAAAAAAGTGAAGTTTAATTCCAATGGAAATGGATATATATAAGGTGTAACATAGGGAAAATGTATTAATCTCTATATTTATGGTGGTGTCTTAAATATCATTGTTATGGAATGTATCAGATTCCTCATAGTTGGATCAATCCCTTGGGGCCTTCATCAAGGTAAATTCACTTGTATTTGTATTATAATATAATTCCACTGATTAAGAATTACTCACTAGGGAAACCCTTACTGGTAGAGATTCATGATGTGAATGATAAGGTCATTGAAAATCCATAAGCCCACATGAAGCATGATAGACTTAAAAAAATTAATCTTCCTCCAAATATTTAGATTCAAGATTTATATTTATGGAAAAAAATTCAGATTCTTAATATGGGACTCATTCCAAAGAATTTTTCCTTCGTATCCTTATTATATAATGAATCAGAGATCACATATTTTATTTCCCCAACTCAATCTATTGGTCGATGAAGAAGGATGACCAGGTAATGGAAAATTATGGGTCTAAATGGTCAAAATTTTAGATACATGGCATGACTTACACTTAATTGAATGCTTGTTTAAATTTAGACCATAGGATGGAATCCAATATGTACTAGTTATATCTAGAGTTGTTGTTTTCATAGTTCAATTTGGTTAGGGCTTATTCACTGTGGTTTACATTTGGTTATTTTATATGGAACTCAGTCCTTACTATGGTTTCTTATGTATCCTAGTTATGGAAGGAATTAGATTTCTCATAGATATGTCTAATTTTAGGATTACAGACTATGTTTTTTTTAAATCCATTAAACAATGTTATCATGTCATGGGATTATAGCTTTATTGGGATTGATTTTCTTACTAAAATTTCTTTATTGTCTACCTGAGATGTCTTGATTGTCTTCCTAACATGTCTGATGATGTTTGGAAGTGTCTGGTTACATAAAATACATGTTAAAATATAAATTAATGATTCAATTTACATTTTTAAGGATGTCACATTATTTAAATTACATGTTTGGGTTTCATCACATGATCATGTTTGACATGTCTGTAGGGTGTTACGTGACCAGGATGACTTTTCAAGTTGATGTCGAATGATCCAGTATAACATTTCTATTAGATTTCACATGATCCATATTGACATGTCCATAGGAAATCGAATGATCTAGCCTTAAATTTCTTGTTGTAAACATTAGACCTAGCTGACATTTGCTTGTGTTGATGTATAAATTCAGAAAATATATCTGGATGAAATCAAATTATTATTATGAAAATCCCATTGTAAATTTAAGGATGTTAGTGGTATGCATATAAGTCATCATATGACTTTATTTAACATTTATATGGGTCATTACGTGATCAAAATATTATGTCGAGGGAGCATCACATGAATTGAGAGATATTTCCTCATTTTTTCACATGATATGTGTGATTCATATGATGCCCATTAAGATAATTGAATGTTTTATTCACATAAGTCTCTAATTTTTTGGTTTTTATTAATACTTTTATTTCATATGTTCCTCAGTTTTTTCAAATGTCATCTTATTTTTTAGTCCTCATGTGACCAAAAAAACATTCATGAACTTCTATTCAAAATCTAGATCATACTTGAGATTCCATTTCATGATAGAAAATGATCACATGAACTTAATATACATGCCTCTTGGTCTATTTTTTTCACAATTTTTACCTAGGTGAATAACTTTTTGATCTTCTAGTTGTATTCTCTATGAATTCATATCCTATGCTCCCATGTGAGTTTGATTGATCTATTTTTGGGTTTTACATGATTTCTCTTATGTAGGGGTATTTATAGGCCTCTCCACCCTATTTATATTCTTACATTCATGATGAATATATTATATTTTTGATATACAGTCAGTAGAGGTATTTAATCTGTCATTATTATCATGATAAAACTATGGATAATCCCTGGAAAAAGGTGATATTCAAGGACCATGATAATGTTCCATCATCACCATGATTAACGGTCCATTGATAATCGAAGTTTTTTATTCTAACAGTTTTGATAAACCATTTAGATTATAAAATTTTAGGCCAACCTGTCTATGAGTATTTGTAATATCATGATACCCAGGGAAGGTATTTCGCGTGATCAATATTGAATCATCTGGGATTCTACTTGAGGAAAATGAAACTTTTCTAGGGCCATTCACGAATCTAAGTAATTATGGTAGAGGGATTCTAGGTGATCATGATGACATGTCAATGGGACCTTTGTGAGATCACGTTGGAATTTTAGGGAGGGCCTCTCATGATATATTTTAACCTCCCAGATTATATGACCCCTTCAACGTGATGTGAAATGTGTACTAACTATGTTAGAATCATTTAACTTTTCCTTTTTTACTTCCATATTTATTTTTCTAGGGAAGGGTATGTAAAGATGATTTATTGAGTGTTGTATAAAATAATTACTATCCCTACTTTTGATGCACCACATTACCAATAATAGTTATTCTACTGATGAACATGAATTTTAATGGATAACCTCATTTATCATCTATTTAGCCATAGTGGCACTGCAAAATCAGATGGGTATGTTCGAAAACCATTAAATGATGATGTTGACATGTTAGTGGGATCCTGTGTGGCATGGGGGGGAAATCACTTGGGCCATGATGGGTATTATTGAATGAATGATCATGTCTCAAGAATATAAAAGGTCACAAAATGAATCTACATTTTTCATAATTTATCCATTATTTTACCAGGTTTTTAACCCACCCCATTAGATTTACATGAGTGGTGCTTGTGATAAATATGGTTTATTGTGATTGTGGATGAACCTTTTAATAATTACTAAATCTACTTTTCCATGGTGCATAACAATATCGTTGTTGGAACACAAGATGGCATGCATAAATTGTCAAGTGCAGTTCCTTAGCTTATATTTATAGAGCTGGAGGGTCACGCACAATTGAGTGGACATGTATGATACCTTTAAAATGATAATGGTGATATGTCCACATGCTTCCATGTTACACAGTGGAAATTCCATTAGGTATCTATCGTATCATGTGTACCATTTGATTGTATCACATGAATATCAAATACTACACAAGGTCTCCACCATTTGTAAACATTCATACACTACTCTACATGGGTTTTAGATTATTGACTGGCACCCTCATGTTAAAAATATTCATGAATTTGTGGAACTCATCACGAAACCTACACATGATTAGTTATTTTCTTCAACAACGTTATAAGAATAATGAGACATGTCAAATAGGATATACTTGATATTCAGTAGATCTAGGGTTTCCCATAACCTATTCACATTACAATCCAAATTCTATTCAATCACATGTCATTTGGGTGCTCACACGATTTGTGTTATTTGATAATCCTCAATTATATTACATTATAGAGAAAATAATACCCATAATTGTGATATTTCATTATTTGAAGATTTCATGATTCTTGAATGGTGTGAGTAAAAACAGTTGTCTCTTAGGACTGACACCCATGGGGAAGAGGGCTCAATTCTGAGGAATGTAAATGCCTACATGAGTCTTTGGGGCTATTAAAAATTTGTGTCTTGAGAAAAATTTGGGGTTCTATGAGACCATTATTATTCTGAGAAGTTACAAATATATAAGGGATATGATTACTCATTCATTCATTTTTTCCACTCTCCACTATTCTTTTTATTTGATTTCATAATGTAACCCCTGCACAAACCATTCATTAGAACTAATCAAGAGACGTGTCAAAAAGAATATTCCTTGAGAACTATTTTGTGATATCTATAATTGAGATAATTTTTTCATTGGAATTTGTTCACTAAACCCCAATCCAGCACTTTGTAATAATTCTTAAGTCCTCATCCTATGAATTTGGAAGTATGGTGGTATTTTTATGTTAGGAAAGATCCACTATTTTTGTTTCCTACTTACTTTACTATTATGAGGATCTTGTAACCATGTTAGGTTCATATGACCATGAATCATGTGACTGGTCATATAGTCGCAATATGTCCTCAAGGCTATAGAGTCCAATAGACCTTGATGGGTCATGCGGGCTACATGGCCTATGTTAGGTCACGCAACTATGAATCACCTTATTGGTTATGTAATGTGAATGATGACTCCATAGTAATGTATTTATATTGATGGTTTCTTTTAATTTTTCTAACATATTGTACATAAATTTGATCAGATTGATTCTTATTCTTAGGAATATTCTTATATGGATATCCAGAGGGACATGTTCATTGGGATCCAAAACAATGACCCTTCATATAATGTTTTTTATAAAAAATGATGTTTTAAGGAGGGTTCTCCCATCTGAACATAAATGATGTCCATTATGACACCTTATTCTATATTATAGGTTTGGGCTATTGGATGGAGTTTCAATACTATATTTGGACTACAATATTTCTTCTTATTAGGTGTAGATTTAACTTGATTTTATTGAAAAGGAAATTTCTATGGATTTCAAATTGGACATAGCATGGTTTGAGGGGTTGTCCAACACGTATAAGAACTCTCCTATGGGTCCATAGGACTGTGATTTCTCTTAGTAGCCCATCGATTAAAAACATTTTATAATATTTGTTTCTTATTTTTACAACCCAGGTGATTAAAGAGGCTTAGTATAGTATATGCATCCTGGTGAGATTTTTTTTTCATGAATGGGAATGACCATTAAGTGTTAGGCATAGTTGTTCATAATTTACCAACCCTCTATACACTATAATTCATTATGAATCCATATGGGATTCCTAGTTTATTGTATATCATCTATACGGCCTTCTTAGGGAAATAATTTTTAATTTGTTCCCAGTTAACATTCCATTATATCATTCCAACAAAAATAAGGAATCATCTGTTGGGATATATACTACCTGGGAAGGTAATCTCCTCTTGGAGGAATTTTCTATGTCTTTCTTCCTAGTATAGAGGACTAGGATAACCCCACATAGAATCAAGTTTTAGAATGTGATATACTAAGTATTTTTAAATAAATTTTATGTAATGTTAAATGTATGAACTCACCCGTATAAATTAAAGAATGTATAATCATTTCCCTTTATCATAGTGGAACTCGGTCGGCCACTATATTTCATCGCCGATGTCCATCCTTGAGGGTTTACAACAGCACCAACTTATACATGGTAATCCTTGAATCCAAATAATATAATTCATATGGATACTCAGGGAGGATGGAGAAATATTTATGCCTTGGACTATTGGGTGTCATGGCCATGTTCCTGAATGGTTGGATTTTCTTAGATAGGTTTGTATGTTTGGGAATCTGAGCTAGTATGTAAGAGATGGCTACATGGTTAGCAGAAGGAAAACCTATCAACCTTTTGTTACATACTCTTGTATTCCTTTACAAGTTCATTGGATATATCCAATAAGGAAACATACCTTATAGAATCATTGTTCCTTTGTAGTTTTTATTTAGTTACATTGGGGAATATTTTCACTACTATAAGTAATACAACACTACTGTGATTCATCAAACACTTTTCCATCCCAGGATTTTCAACAATTTTGAGCTTGAGGAATTATTATTGTCTCCGAAGAATATTTTCAACATGAGGATCAAATTTGATAATTTCACATTCCTTACATATCTCATTCATTCTTAGGAAATTACTGACACTGGTAGTGGATCTCTCGATGAGAGAAAATACTAGATCTCACTTTGATACGGGGTTCACATGGACATTATAGATTATTTGATTATTTGTGAGATGTATACCCCTTACTGCATTTCATTCCAATCCAGTTGTATCCAATGGGAATCTCTCCTCCCCTCATCTGTTGTGTAGGGATAAGGAAACCCCATGTTTGTCATCATTTATTGAATTATACTATTTTCTGAGAATAGTAATGTATATATCATCTGTCCACCTATTTTCGCCTCTATCATCCAAGTATATGATTATTCCTAGTCCTAGGAGATGATATATTAGAGGGTGTTCAAAACAAATTGGTACAATAATTGGATAGACCATGTACCTTTCCCAATCCATTTCCCATATGAAAAATAATATTGATTCAAGATTCACATTAATCCTCAAGGAAGGATCCCAATCCATGTGTTGAACAGCAGATCAGTGGATAATAATTTTTCAATGATATAGGTCCATCAAACAATGATTTATTGAGAGAATAATATATGGGGTATATTATTTAACTTGTTAGTTAGCTCGAACAATTGATTTTCCTCTTGACATATCAACTCCATCAGTCACAGCTGATTAGATATGATATAGTTGAACCTTGTGTAAGATGCATACTTTGACCATTTAATGCAAGGCCCCGACTGTAAACATTATATAATCTTGAATTTAATTAATAATTCAAATTAAGGATGTTTTTAGGTTTATATATTTAGATAATTAGGTCATAACTATTACATAACATCATGAATATTACAAGTAGATTCTTCTACTCACTGCCCATTTTTTCATAAAATAGAAATTCTTAAAAAAAAGAATCTTGTATAGTTCCATGTTTTAGACATCATGACTTTTCCGTGATCCCATATGTGACCTTATTCATACTTATTTACAGTGAAAAACATTTCGAAACACAGGAAGAGCATAAAAATCTTAGAAAGGGAAACATAAAGAAGAAAAACAATTAGTTTTGTCAAAAAAATGTGAAAACCATGAATACATTATCATCATGTGGTGCTTTTCACCATAAATAAATAGAAAAAACAATTCACTAAATATAAGCACATATTTTACCCATTTTATAAACAAAATATTACCATAAATCTCATATAAAGCAATGTTTACATATAAAGGTAACATAGGACATAAACAAACAGAAATGGAATGACCATACGGTCCACTTCTACTCCTATCACTAAATGGAATAGTAATATAGTCCACATCCATATCCATTGCAGTGGTGGTTATAAAGTAACCACCCATCCTTGGTTTATCATGGAACCACCAATCATTTGTTTTATCATGTAACCACCCCTCAAATGACCATGTACCATTATATAATCACAACACATTAAATATTGAAAATATCAACATTTCAATAATAACTTTTCATTTTTAATCACAAAAAATAATTTCAAGATATTGAAATATTCAATATATTTCAAAAACCATTTTAAATACCAAAACACTCTAAAACATAAAAGGAATTTTTTCCTTTAAAAAATTTTAAGCCATATAGAGGAATCCAAATAACGATTATGATGGAAGAGAGGTCATCGTCGTTGCATATGTTAAAAAAATTCATTAAGTCATTTAATAAAAAACATCAGAGAAACAATATTCCCATTGAATGTAAGTAAAAGTCAGATGGGTTTATTATACACCATGAAAAAGAACGCCGTGAATAAATCAAAATGTTCCTCAATGAAACAAGATTGAGATGAAGTCCCTTAGAAATATCATTTTTTGAATAAAATTGACCAATTATGTGTATTAACAATAAGTACAAAAAAATTAAGAATAAATACAAGATAAGATATCAAAATTCGTTTCCCATATAATCATTTCATGACATAAACAAGATGTATAAGATCAACCCATGGAATGGAAATTGGGTTCAAACGTTCCCTTACCTTGTGTCTGACATGACCCGTTTGTTCTTCAATTTCCGGAATAATAAAAATAAGTTAATTTATACTTTCTTACAATAATTTTTCAATTTTATTATTCCATTTATATTACTTATTACTTTACTATAACAATTATTTAAATATTGGAGTTCATATCGTACATTTTATCGATGTTTAGAACATGAGTCAAGAATGAACTCGTTATAATTATAAATTGTCCATGTGGTAAGAATTCAATTATATTGCAAATGATATGGATGATTTATATATCACATATATCGTAAATATCTAGTATATATGTATTTATAATTTTCCATAGCATTTGGATATAATAAATTGAATAAGACGTTCATGCAGATGGTAAGCCGTATGTACGCATGAACGCAACTTTAATTTATTTTTCATTTTTAAAGAAATGATAAAAAATAGATACATAGGTATATTATAATTCCATTATAATATATATGTTATATATGTTACATATGTTTATTAATTCCATCCTTTATATGGTCCATGTATAGTATGAACGATTCATATCACTATGAGGGGGTGGTAGTATGCACTTCCACAAACGAAATTATTCTATTAATACAACATGAAAAGAATAATTGTATGTTCTAAATGATAATTAAATAAGAATATAGATAAAATAAATATCACATATATCATATATATAATTACAGTTCCATCAAAATGTCCACCATGAGTGGTGGTAGGAGATAATTGTACAATCATTGTTTCATGAGGCAGTAGTTTGCCGTCCAGAGAAATAGTATGTTCTAAGTCCATAAGATTGAGATGTGTGTAAGTGTAGTTAGAATAATTCTCATATAGAAACCTAGTATATTAATATTATGGTTTTTTTATTTCATAATGGAATAAGAATATAATATGGATTGAATAAGTATAATATTGGAAAGGAACAATAGACAAGACAATGCCTCTTAAAATAGATAACTCCCTTTGATTTGAGCCAAAAGGATTTCTTGAATTTCATTATAAATAATGTAAGGATTCTAAGACTAAGAGAGGGATGTTTGGAGATTATTAGAGCAGATTTGGGATGATCCAAGGGGCTTAAGAGGTGTCTGAAATGGTATAGAGGTGGTGTACTTTTATAGGAGGGAGGAGGGGCACTTTTGGAATGTTTTGAAATATTATTTTCTTATAAATTCTATTTAGATTATAAATGAGTCCAAATTCATTTAATTCTATGATAAGATGAATATAATTATAAATAAAATCATCCAATAATAATTATACATGTTTGAATATTTTTTAACCCTTATCATTTTTCTTTAACTATTTTTTACTCTTAAGGTTTTATCAAGCATTTAACACTTTGAGAATCGAAATAGTTACCAAAACATGAAAAATATCCAATTAAAGAGTCAATAATAATATTTTAGACTTATTTTCTCTATTTTTCCAAATAATAGATTTTTTGGAATGTTATAATAGTTATTAAAATATTTCATATTTTAAAATATGAATTTTGTCAATTTTGACACTATTCATATGTGGACTTTTATAAAAATCTATAAAAATTGTTTACAGAAAAAATATATTAATAAAAATATAACAAGTAAATATTGTCCAAAAAATTCACAGATGACATCAAAATAATAAAATTACTATTACTATAAAATTTATAAAATCATTTATTTGAATCCTTTATTAATGAAACAATCACTACATCATCATTATGTCATAATTGAATTTATTTATCTAATATATAGAAATTATAAATAAAATATCATGATGTAGAAATATATTTAGATTTATAATGACATTTTATTATAGAAAAAATAACTTATAAATTCCCATATAATAATTGTTTTACTAAAAGACACATGTTTTGGTTATATTTTATTTAACATTAAATTAAAACTAATTAAATGTCATTTTCTCACACAAGTGACTCCATGGGGACCTAAAATTCACCAATGGATTCCCATGGTTGGACATATCTCATTAAATAGGTTTAGGACATGTGTTAGGGTAATTTAATATTATTATAATATTATTTTTACCCTTATTTACCATATTTACCCTTTAACCATTGTTAGTAAAATATTTACTAAAGTTACTGTTCATAATGTCTAAAAATACAAGGTATCTATTTACAGAATGTGTACCTCCTGATTAAAAATATATTATCTATTTTTCCAAATTCAAAAAACATATGTTTCAGAAGATATTTTAAAATTAATTCCCATTTCTAAAACCAAAAAAGCGTGTTTTTAAGAAGTAAAAAACTATTAAAAGATGGACATATGTTTATGCCCACTTTCAAAGTGAAATATCTTCCAACGACCAAAATTGGATTAAATGATAAAGCAAAAATCTAATTAAACATTAAAAACAATTAAAAGAGAAATATATTCAAATAAATAAATTACATGAAAAGATAATTTTGACTTAAAATGGATTATTTTTCAATATTTATTAAAAAATGAACTTTATCAAGAAAAATATGAAAAATTCACCCATTGTATATTTTGATGACCCACATCTAAAGAAGAAGCTTATTTTGTCAAAGAGGATATATAAAAGTGACCAAAACAATATTTCAATTGGGTTCTCAATCAAAAGGCAGTAAATCGATCTTTTAAATAATAAACGAGTATTTCATGATTAAAATCGAATTCATTCCTATTTTAAGCCTCTAAAATTTATTGGATAACTATTAATACATTTGAAAAAATAGTGTAATCATAATGTAGTTAGTAATCTTAATTACCAGAAATACAATGGCTATTCATTTACTACCATTTTAAATGATAATGTTTTTATATTGTTTCACTGTATAACTTAAAGTTATGTGAAACATAAGATTTCAAAGAAACCATTTGTTGTGTGTTGAGAACGATATCGAGAAATGTGTCCACTATAACAAAAAATTAATATCTTATTCATAAATATTAATATATTTGAAAAATTATTATTCTATAAATACCTAGGTTGTTACATCATTCCCCCTTTTGGAAAGTGTGTCCTCACAATTTTAAAATTTTCCCTGAAAACGTCATTGAATATCACATATCAGAAATAGAGTAAATAAAACTATCAATTTTAGAGAAATAAAGAGAAGTAAAAAAGCTCACCCGAGGAATCCCATACTATGATTCCATTTTGGAAAACATGGATATCAAAGAGAAACTAACCATAAAGGATTCAAGGAGAGTGATAAAAAACATGATTTGGAGATAGTTAACCACTATAAAACCACAAATTGCGATGGGTTAAATGATATTTGATTATACAGTAGGAAAAGTAAATGAACAATGTTTTTTTAACATTCATTTCATAATTATGGGGAATTTATTTCTGAGCTTGAAAAAAAACATAAGAAACATATATACTTGTTATGTAGACTTTCATCCTTTACTAAATTTCTTCCACAAACTGAACTTTTCTCCAACCGATTAGTATTCACGTTGACTCAGCCACATAAAAGTTATTAGAATCAAATCCTAAAGAAAAGATGATCTATATATTTCCCATTTCGTTAATCATTAACCAAATTCAAAATGGTTAGTACAAGATCAAATAATCCCGAAAAGGATAATTATTTATTAAAATAAGATACTACTCTTAATCTAAATAATTCAACAAACATTTATCAAAGTTCAAAAAAGACTATTCAATACATTGTTTCCATAAAATTCTTCAATATAATCGTACTCTTATTGAAACCCAAAATTTTATAAGGACCCGATCACATAGTCTTCCACAATAAATCATAACTGGTATCTCCAAATAACATCGACTACTCTTAATGTGTCATACTGAAAAGAAATTAACATAATAACATGTTTTATATGATTAGTTAATTGTTTCCATAAATAACCTAAAGTGCAATATGTCCACAATAAAAACTAGATTTTTCCCAAATAATATTTCAACCATTACTCCAAAAATTATATCCCAATGAATTCTATTTTTCTTTGGTATATAGTTTTCCACAAAGAGTGAACGTCCTACAAAGTAACAATTATAACTTAATCACCAAATCATTTTCCAATACTAAGGATATCCATTTTATAACACATAAGTTCCAAAATCAAATTATTCTTTATTCATAAAATAATTTAAAAAAAGAATAAGTCATAATAACCAGGGACTTCATGTAGGCAAGTGTTAGGTAATACGCCATGGTCGCCCTTCAGTTGTGGGTTTGAATCATATGGCCATGCTGGATGTGGTGGGTTTCACCCATCCTATGGGATATCCTTTTTCTAAAATCATATCATTCATATAAAAATTTGAAAAATAATATTATCTCCTCAAATATAACCATAACCTTTTTTATCCTAAAATTTTATCTATTACCTTACATTTTTCACCCCAAAATGTAATTACCATTAATCACCTAAAAAACAGAAGATCATAGGTACCACTAAGGTAATCCATTATTCCCACACAGGAAAAATTAATTCATCCTTGAATAAAATTTTCACGTATCAAACAATAGGGTTACACATATTAGAAAAGGTCTTCCAAAGTAGTCACATCATCAAATGATCCTTAATACTTTTAACCATTTCATCATCCATAGTTATACCATAACTATTGAATCCCTTATTTGTATACTTCCTCATCATTCAACATTATTCATGATCCATTAACCATTATATTACAAATTATTCTATAATTCTTTTTTCCTACAAAAAATCATGAATCAAATCCTATAATTCAGTAATGTCAAAACATCAGCATAGAAATAATCTATACCTTTCATTGGTCATTGTTAGTTTTCTCATCATCAATTGGATAGGGATTAGGTATAAGAAAACATATATTTTATTTTCATGCTGATCCCATTCCAGATACTTCTTCATTTGACATCTATTTGTACAATGACCATGCACACTACATTTAAAACATATAATTGATCCATTAAAAAGAATTTCTTTCCCTTCCTTGGAGTCAAAATGATGATTTCTTTTTTCATGGTAGGTCCTTTCTTTGTGAATTTTATTACCACTTTTTTTATTATCTTCACATGCCTTCGAAGCATTTTATTTCTTGTTTCTTTTTACACCCTTGACACATAGGTTTTTGAATATAATTACCTTTATGATTATTACTAAAAATTCCATAGGGATTTGTTTCTCGCATATACGATGCCTTATAAAAATCTTGAAGGTTCAGGTGGTCAATCATAACTTCATATAGTTGGTTGAGAAAAACCACAGGTTTTATCATTATAGATGAAATTTCATTTCGTTTCTTCTTCAAAAAACTGTCAAAAATATCATCACATCCATTATTACTTTGGTTCCTATTAGATCTAGCCATTTATAGAAAACAAAAAGTGTAGTGTGAATATATTTGTAAAATCATCATATAATATCTTTTGAGGCGGGTAAATACTATGATATAGGTAATTCATATTATTTTAAACTAATTCAATTTATCTAAAATAACTACAAATCTTTCTAATATGATATTATGGATTTGTAAGTTATGATTAAATAACATCCTAACCTCTAAATCTGACTAAACCGACCTTGAATACCAATTATAAGGACACAATATTTAATATCATATAATCTTGAATTAATATTATTGTTCTAATTGAATATATTTTCATGTTTATTGATTTATATAATTTGTTCATAACTCATACATAAAAAACATGAATATTTTAAGTAAACAATTCAACTCACTATCCATTTTTTTCATAAAATAAAAACTCTGAAAAAAAGAAATAGAATATTTCCTTGTTTTAGACTGCATGACCTTTCCATGATCACATTCTAGAACATATTAATCATTAAGTCTAATTATAAACATTTCAAAACTTGGGATAATCATAAAAATATCAGTAAGGGAAACAAAAAGAAGGAAATTTGTTAGTTTTTTAAAAAAAACATGTAAACCGTGAATAATTTATCATAATGTAATACATTTCACCTTACAAAAGTAGCAAAATCACTTCACTGAATATAATATCATTGCATACCCTTTCTATAACAAATATTTTACCATAAATCCCTTATAACCAATATGTATCACATAAAGGTAACTTGGGATATAAACATTATTAAAAGGAATGACAATATGGTCGACCTCCAAACATATCACTAAATTGAATAGCCATACATCTGACTTCCATACCCAATGCATTGGAGGTTATAATGTTTCCAAACATTGTTGGATTATCACGAAACCACCCGTAATTTGTTTTATAATGTAACAACCTGTCAAATGTCGAAGTACCATTATATAATCACAACACATAAAATATTGAAAAAAATCAACATTTCACTAATAACATTTTATTTTAAATAACAAGAAATACTTTCAAGATATTGAAAAACTCAATCAATTTAAAAATCCATTTTCAATACCAAAACACGTAAAAATATAATAAGGGGTTTCTTTTTCCCATTTAATAAATATTAAGGCTTTTAGAGGAATCCAAATAACGATTATAGTGGCGGAGAGGTCATTGTATCCAAAAATGTTAAAATAATTACTTTTGTAGTTTAGTAAAATGATTTGTTAAAAAATGAATCCCGTTGAATGAATGTAAATGTAAAATGGTTTTGTTATACCCCATGTAAAGTAAAGTCTTGTATAAATCAAAATATGCCTCTATGAAAGGAGATTGAGACAAAGTCCCTTACAAAGATAATATTTTAAATAAAATAGATAAATTTTTTGTATTTACTATAAGTAAAAATAATGAAAGTATATATACATGGTAAGGTATCAGAATTTATTTATCACATAATCATTTCACAATATAATAGGAAGTATAAGATCAACACATAGAATTGAAATTAAGTTAAGAAGTTCCCTTACAATGGGTCGGACATGAGTCGTACATTTTTTGATTTCTTGAATTATAATCTTAAGTTAATTTATACTTTCTTCAGAAAATTTTTCAATTTTATTATTCCTTTATAATCACTTATTAACTTAAATTAAAAATTATTTAATTATTTGAGTTCATATCAGACTTTTTTTCAATGTTCGGAACATGAGTAAAAAATTAACTCGTTGTAATTATAAATTTTCCATGTGGTAAAAATTTCATTATCTTCAAAATGGTATTAATTATTTAGATATCAAATATATCATATATATCCAGTATATATGTATTTATAATTTTCTGTATTATTTGGATATAATAAATTAAATACACTGTTCATGGAGACAGTAAGTCGTACGTTTACAAGAATGCTACTTTCATTTATTTTTCATTATTAATGCAATGAAAAATACATGATAAATTGATATATTATAAATCCATTATAATATATATGTATTTTATTTTAGAAAAATTTATTAATACAATACTTAATACATTTCATGTATAGCATGAATGAGTTATATCAATTTGAGGGTGCGATAGTCCGCATTTCCTCAAATGAAATTATCGTATTTATTCAACATGAAAAGCATAATGATATGTTATAAATGATAATTGAAGGTAAATATATATAAAATAAATATCATATATATTATATATAATTAAATTTCTATCATAATGTCCCCTTGAGTGGCGGTAGAAGAAAATTGATCAATCATCGTTTCGTGAGGCAGCAGTTTTCCATTCAGAAAAACTATATGTTCTAAATACATTAGATGGAGGTATGTCTAATTTTTGCTTGAATAATTCTCATAACAAAATCCTTGTAAATTTTTGATAATTTTTTTGTTATGTAATCAAATATTATGAATATATTGGGAGTGAATAGGTGGAATATTGGAAAGGAAAATTAGAGAAGATGATTCCGCTTAAAATGGGTAAAACTCTTTGATTTGAACGAAAAGTTTTTATCAAATTGCCTTTTGCCTAATTTAATGATTATAGGAGTAATATAGGGACGTTGGGAGATTATTGTGGCCGAGTTTGGACGATTCAAGGGGATTGAGAGGTGTGAGTAATGGGTTATAAGAGGTTTCCTTTTATAAGAGGGAGGAGGATCACTTTTGGAATGTTTTGAAATATTATTTTATTATAAAGTCTATTTTGATTATAAATGAGTCTAAATTGAGATATTTATATGATAATATTAGTATTAGTCAAAATAAAATCATCCAATATGAATTATAATGGTTTTGGATAGTTTTAATCCATTTCTTTTTTATTTAACCCTTTTTTACTCATTCTGTTTTATCAAGCATTTAACACTATTAGAATCAATATAGTTACAAAAACATGACAAATATCCAATTAAATTTTAAATAATAAAATTTATGAGTTATTATACCTATTTTTACGAATCTATGATTTTTACGAATTTTATAAAATTTAATAAATATTTTATATTTTAAAATATGATTAATGTCAATTTTGACACTATTCATATCGTGAATTTTTTAAAAATCTATAATAAATTTATAATATTAAATAAAATTATTTAATACAAAGTTAAAAATTAACAATCATCTAAAAAAATATTTTATGACATAAAAATTACAAATTTATATTTATTTTAATATTTATAATATCATTTATTGGAATCCCTTATTAACGAAGCAATCATTACGTCATCATTTTTTCAAAATTTATATTTATTTAGATAAATTAAAAAACTTATAAATAAAATATAGTGATGTATTAAATCGTATTATATTTTTAATTACTATTTATAGTAGAAAATATAACTTATATAGTCATACATAATAAATGTTCTACAAAAAGATACAAGTTTCAGTTATATTTTCCTTAACTTTTAAATAAAAGTAATTAAATGTCATTTTCACACAAAATTGGATCCATGGGGTCTTAAAAACTACCCATGGATTCCCATGATCAAAAATATATCATACAATTGGTTTAGTACATGTTTTAGGGTAATTTAATATTATTATAATATTATTTTTTATCATTATTTACCAGATTTACCCTTTAACCATTGTAAGTAAAATATTTACTGAAGTTACTAATCATAATGTTTAAAAATTAAAGTCACCTATATAAAAAATTTGTACCACATGATTAAAAATATGGAATCAGTTTTTCCAAATTCAAAATACACAATTTTCAGAAATAAATTTATAAATAATTCCCATTGTCAATACCAAAAAATGTGTTTTGAAGAAGTAAATCTACCAAAAGATTAAAATGTGCTTTTGTCCAATTTCAAAGTGAAATTTCATAATATGTCAAGAATTTGATTAAATGATAAAAATAAAATCTTATTAGAAATTAAAACCAATTAAAAGGATAATATAATCATATAAATGAAATAGATGAAATGACAATTTTGACTAAAAATGTAGTATTTTTTACTATTTATTAAAAAATGTACTTTATCAGAAAAATACCCAAAAAATACCCAAAGTAAATTTTTATGCCCCTATTCTAAATAAGTAGTTTATTTTGTCAAATGGAACTTATAAAAGTGACCAATGATATATTTAAATAGTGTTCTCCATCAAAAAGAGGAAAATTGACGTTTTTAAAAATATTAGAGTATTTCATGATTAAAATCGATTCTATTATTATTTTAAGCCTCTAAAAATTATTAGATACATGTAAAGACCTTTATATTTTATGTGTAATCATAATCTAGTTAGTTATTTTCATTCCTAGTAATACAATGACTATGTGTTAGCTACCATTTTAAATAACAATATTGTTATATTATTTTTTAGTATAACTCAAAGTTGTGTGAATCATTATATTTCAAAGAAACTCATTGTTGAATGGTGAGTATGCTATAAAAGAAATTTTTATATTTAACATAAAATTAATATATTATTCATAAATATTAATATATATGACAAAGTATTATTCGATAAGTACTGGGGTCATTACATTGATACTCCAATAGAAACATTTCTTGATCAAGAAGAACATCTTCACAAGCCCTTTCTTGATCTAGGGGTAGGCTGATTTGACCACCAGACATTGTATGACATCATAGAAAAAAATAATCTTGAGGTGTTAAGAGTGGGATACAAGCATTATGGGCTTGAATTATTTTGAGTGGACTCCCCGAGATAAATCACCGAAGGATTCTTCTGAGGCATTGGAATAGATCCATCAGATCATATATATATTCTATGCCCCAATGAAAGCATTGACTATATATAATGAAATAAATTATGATATTATAGCTCACAGAATGATTGATCATCTTTAGGTGTCCTCTTAATTAAGAAATACCATTAAAAGAGTAAAGGGTATGTCTACTCTGATCTTGACTCTTCAACCTCCTGTAGAAGAAGAAGAAGATGTTGAGGGGCGAAAAATAACAACTCTATAGAAGCTTATCATATGAATCTTCATGATTTTTATATCTCAAATGATTTAATTTTATTATAGTATAGTCATCAATTTTTTTATTTAATGCACATAGAGGGTCTAAAATGTGGAGACAAATCATTTGTTAGGATATTAATAAATAGGTACTATGAACTTTATATGTTGTTTTCTAGTTTTCGTTAATTAATGAAAAGGTTGATTTTTTATTGATCTAATGATACATATAATATAACTGAAACACATCGTCTTTATAATATCATGAAAACATGATTTTCAGGATTTTAATGTTAAACCATAATAAATTGTTTTTTGAGAAATGAACATGAATTACCAGAAACATGTGATTCTGGATTAATTTATCTACTAAGGTTATCAATATATTACCTAGTTCAAAAATGGATAATGTGTCTAGAATATATCTCCCATAAGGATAATGTGCTATTTTTATTATAGATGTTAGTTAATCTAGAAATCATAGATTCATTTTTACTATGGAAATATGATGTTCCCACAATATTTGTACACCTATATTTTATTTTGCCTTAATTTTATCCTAATACTCATTTTGGGGAAGCCTTAGTAGGCTTGGAAAATAATTTTTCGTAGGGAACCAACGGAAATTTTCTTGTCTTTATTGTTTTTCTTCTTTTTTATAGTCCTACAAACTAAATCAATTATATAATGTAGCTTAGGTAATTTTAGATTATAACTTCTATTGCTATTGTCATGGTCTTTTATATTTTAACATATACTGATATATTTTATGGCATTCTACCATGAAAATTATATTGATGTAGTTTAGGGGATTCTAGATTAGACCGCCTATTAATTCAGTTTAGGGTATTTTATCTGGGACCTTCTATTGTATTATATTATGCTATTTTGGCTTGGATCCTAAATTTATGTAGTTTAGGGTCTTCTGTAATAGACCTTCCCCTTCATTAGTTTAGGTTATTCTACCTGAGGCCTTTCATTGTTATAGTATGTGGTTTTCTGGGTCAAACCTTCTATTAATGTATTTAAATGACTTTTCTGACAAACCAGATTAATTAATAAGTAATATAGGGTAGAAATTCTAGGATGACCCCATACACCCAAAGAGTATATGTTTTTCTAGGGTTTTCCCATATATCATGAAGAATAGATTTTAATTCCTATAATGAGGATATGCCTCTGATTTTTAGGTAAAATCCCTTATACATCGGAAGAATTTTCTAATAGAGGGGTCTCTACACATTTCAAAGGTCCTAGAAGATTATTGAGATTGTGTGGGTGGATAGAAAAAATAAGGGGATTATAGAGTTGACTTTGATAGTTGGAATATAGGATTTATAAATCATGTTCGAATGGTATTAAGTCTAGTAATAAATAAATAAAGAATATATAAAGGGGAAACCCAAAACAGAGTATGTTTATTTCTTCTTCTACAGTGTCACTGAGGCTCCGGATGGTTAGAGTTCATTTTCTATAGAGTGTATATTCCTCTATTTGGAAGATAAAATACATTATGGATGAGTCCATAGGGATGACATGAATGGAAAAGTGGTTATTATACCCAATCCTTTCCGAGTGCCATGAAATATTTTCAATGACTCAGACATCTTTCAATGAAGTGGGATATGGAGAAAATGACTATGCAAGAAGGGTTTTTTAATCCAAGTTCATGTTATCTTTTCATGGGGAGTATGGGTCCCTATATCATGTGTTCATGAGTCCAATAGTGTTTTCCATTAATAGTTTCAATAATAGAGTATTGTATCTCTAATTTGGGAGTGGGTATTATATATGGTGACATAACGTTAATGATGTTGATTCCTCTTGAATATTTTGGAATCATGGATTGAAAATCAATGCCCAAAGTGTCTGGGTCATGAGGTTGGTATGAGAAAATATTACCAAGGATGGATGATAACACACTATGGTGATACGTTCTTTCACAATGATGTCATGCTGACGTGAATCAAAATGTCCAACACATAGAGCCATAATGTTTCTAGTTGTCAATTATAAGTCCTTATGTATCAATAGAATGGTCAAAAAGAGGGATGTATTTTCCTTTTCAAGGGCCATGAATTGTTTTCAATGACCCAAGGCACTCAAATCATGACGTTTTATTTAGAAAACATGCCTGAAACATGAATGGTTCAAGGACCCTAAATGTTGTGTCTCTGCCTAGTGGAGTTGGTATCATGGAGATGAGATGGTGAAAATAATGACTCTATCTTTTTCGTGGACCAGGGGGTCCACTATTCATAGATTGAATTTTTCATTACTACAATGTTTTCACTATGATATTTATTCGACATTCATTTATGACCTAATTTTTCTTAAACTTGGGAGATGAAGAGATTAGAAATTTATGGATTGTGTTTTTTGTATAACTTCATTTGCAGTCTTTTAACAAGAAATTTTTTCTTTCTTTTTCTCTAGTATTTTATGATCTTGTGTTTTATACCATCGAAGGATAGATTTTATGGTCATACAAGTTTGAAAAAAGTGTAGTCAGTTTAAGGTCATGATGGAAATCGACAAAATAAAAGGGGAATGATACACATGTTCCCAAATAGGATCACCAGGATTGAGAGTACTCCACCATGTTTGTTAGTGGGGAAATCAAATGTTTTAAAAAATGGCACTAGGTTCACTATTAATGAGTAATGATATGTGAAACTCATACCAAGGATGGTCTAGAATACCATAAGGTGCTGATTTCTAGCATGGTGATGTCATGAGAACAAGTATCATAAATCTCTTCTAATAGGACCATGATGCCTATAGATGGTATGTCAAATCGCTTATGTGTCATTTTCATGGTCAAAATAAGATATGTATTTTCCATTACAAGGTTCATGAATGGTTTATGACCTTCCATGGTTGTCAATACATGAAGTGTGGTTTATGGAAGAAGGAGATTAAAAGATGATGAAATCACCATGTACATTGTTTGACAAGGGGCATGTTATTTTGGAACTTTATTAAGTAATGATTATGGGTGATGGTTTCCATCAATTTACATCAGGTAGTAGGGATTCATTATTTTTTTAATTCATAATTTCATGAAACTATGAATATTTTTGGGCATTTTAACCTCAAGGGTTAAGTAAATATTTGTTTCCTTGGATTTTAATGTCATTCATTAAGGATTTGGGAACCGACGTGATTTTTTAAAAAAAATCATTGAGGGAAATTTATAATAATCATGGAATTTAGATTTATGTGGAAAATTTTATCCTTAATAACGAATTTTTTGGGGTATCCCTATTCTCGGTCACGTCATGCCAAGATATATCACATTTGAATGAAATACATATGTTAATCAAACATGTTCATAGGAAAAAATATATTGTTTGAATCATCTATTTTGTGAAAAGTGGTATACAATGTTTTTGGGTATAGTTTATTGTCATGTCTGTTGTAAATGTTCTACATAGATCTGTCCGATATGTAGTAAGGGGAGCATTTTTTTCATTTAATTTATTATGTATGAAGAAAATATCAGGGTCCATGTTATCGTAATGTATCCTTTGATGAACGGAAACAATCCATACACAATTCTCCCAGGATAGTTCCATGTGATGGTCTGACCCATACATAGTGATGGGGGACAATGGTTTTATCATGGCTGGACTAATGAATCAGTGATTTAGGCAACACTCTATATATTGAGAGGGAAGGAATTAAGCCACAAGTTGATCTAGAATAGGGAACTCTCTAAATAAGTACGACACATAGGTATATGGGGGAATTTTTTTCATTGATTGTTGATGATGGACACTAGATTTGGGGATGAGGAATCAATAAGTATCTCATATTGATATGAATGGATCCACACCTAGTTTTTGAATAACAAACACTTCATGTGGAGAATACCATTACACATGTAGGGTGTTCTTCCAATTTATTGTTATAGAAAGGCCTATGATTGGTTATATGGACATCACTATATATCATATGATGACATGATTCAAGACAAACATTGTACTTTAGAAAGCATCTAATTTTACATAATGTAGAAAAGATGTCTGATTTCCAACATAAAAATAAAAAATTCTAACTAACTACTAGAATTGAGGTCTAAGTGTCTCCATGTATCCGGTAATGGAAGGAAACAGGTCCCAAATAGTTCTCAAATGGAGGTTTGGATAGAGATTGACAACAGGGGTAGTAGTTATATCTAGCGACTTAAATGAAAATGCATGTTTTTTTTGTTTTTCAAGAGTCT
Organism: Viscum album; assembly: GCA_963277665.1. NCBI lineage: Eukaryota > Viridiplantae > Streptophyta > Magnoliopsida > Santalales > Viscaceae > Viscum > Viscum album. The sequence continues at coordinate 656,435,482 of OY728159.1, forward strand.
AAACCCATGCAGTTTAATGTCATTTGGTGAGGACTAGTGGTGTTATTTTTATAGTCTTTCATTCAATACCATGATATAAATGTGATGAACTGATATTTCTTTTTCATATGTGGATGTGAGATCCAAAATTCTTATGCTAACATGATATATTATCACTATGAGAAATATTGCATGGAAGAGGTTCCTGTCATGAAATGGGAAAAATTAGTTAAAGAATTGGGTTATTTTGTATTATGTGATGGATGGGTCATGGTATCAGATCATGGTATCCATACATATCTCATTTGAAAGAGAATCAAGACAAACATTGTTATAGAGTGCTATGAAGACTAGTTTCAAGCGATGAGGACATCATTTATACAAATTAACATTTTGAAGGAATGATGAAGGTGACTCAAATCGAATAAAGAGAAATGTTGGGGATCCATGAAACATTATATCATGCATTGAGGATTCCTTCGGAAAAAATTTACATCATGCAGTGAAGACAATAGTAATTGTGAAATTCAATTTCATACTACATGGAATAATAATGTAATTGTTAGTGTCAAGTGGTTAGGATGTGTTTGTACAGTTTAAAATCATGCTACTAGAATAATTTTTTTAGTTCAACATCATGTGAAAAAGAATATTTTCTAAAGATTAATATCATTTTCTTAAGACATGTTTGTACGAATTAATATTATGAGACCAGAACATGGTTGTGGAGTATAACCTCTTGCAACCATGATGATCAATTCTTCATTGAATCTATACAATGTATATATAAAGAAACCATTCATTGGTTTTGGGTGCCACACATTCCCCACAAATCATGGTAGGTGAGTACTCTCTTTTATGATATAACTCATGTATGATATAATTTCCTTTCCATTTGGGTTCCAACATTGGAACATTCATCCATAGTATCATTTGGGTCCTAAAGGAATTTATTAGTTCTTCCTAAAGGAATAAACATAGGTGATACTTTGTATGGATGTCTCGTGTGATCATATTAAGATGGAATTCAAAGTCGTGAAACGTATACAATCCCATCTCATTGCAATTATGTAGTTCATCAAACCTATTATATGATTTATCATCATCATATATTTTTTTCAAAAAGAGATATATAAATATAGAAAAATTGGACTTATATTGGAAACACATCCCTTGTTCCATACCCCAAAGAATATGGATTTTATTGTATAGGTGTACGTGTGGTTGTAAGTTAGGCCCATAAAGCATAGAGGGGCTTGAATGTCTAGTAATTATTTTCATAATTCATCATATTATAGATTATATTTTATAGAGTGTTATTGAAGATCGTGATTAGTCCATTTTATGATAAATGATAGAGGGATGAATGATTGGACTAAATATTGTACTGTTAGTTAAATTTCATCATCTCTGTAGAACATAATTTGCTTCAATTGAACATCCATGTCATGTGAGAGACTTCTATCATGTGGATTATAAGGGGAATCATGATGTTTATGATTTTATTTATCCTAACATCCTTGAGGAATATTTCCTCATTCCATTTTGAATAGATGTTATTATCAATAGGGATCTACATAAATTTCATGTCCATTGAAAGGGAATATGTCCTAACAATATCCATTCCCAATATGAGAAATGGAATGTAATATTTATTTGAATGTAGAAATTATAGGGGTAAATGGATGATTTTTCATGGATTTACCAGGAACGAAATTTTATGGGGATTTCCATATAGTTGTTTATCATGGTTTTTGAGTAGTAACCTAGCCTTCTAATTTGGTGGGAGGGCCTATTCTTAGAAACATGGGTTCCATAAGAGGTTGTGTGGAATTATTCCACAACAACATTAATTTCCCTTTATATTATGCATCTGATGGGTATTTCATTGAATTCTCTCTTATTGAGGGATTTCTTATCATTTGTAATATCCTTAATGGTATTGTTCACTACTCAACCCCAAATTATTTCCCTTCCAACCCTATCTATAGGGAGAGTCCCATTTCTGAGATAATAAATTTTTGGATCCATACATATAAGTTTTGATGTAAATTCATGAAACTCTAGAAAAGTTTTAACATCACTGAATTCTTTCATATTGCATATGATGATTAACTATACCATTTTTTTGCATGATGCGAATGAAAACATCCTCTTTACTAGTATCATCCAATTTTGTGGCTATATTAGCTAATGTGCCGGCACAAACATTCTGTACTCAAGGAATACGATGTAACATGGGAACAAAAGGGGAATCCATGGATTGTCCCATGATATAGATAGTGATAGGGGAAAAATTCCTTTTTTTACTCCATGTTTTACATTGATATACTATATCACTCCCTACAAAACCACTTTTATATTCAGGTAGGATATTTGTAGAAGTATGTCTATTTTAAAGACACAGATGAGGGAATGGAATTATTCCTCATTATTTGTGCTACTTTTGTTTTAAGGGAAAGAAAAGGTAACATTTATTTGTATTGGGAACTAAATTTAATCTATAAGCCTACCAGAATGAGTTTGTAGTTTTCTGGTCTCCTATATATTCAACAATTTGAGGAGATACCAAAATAAAACACCCATGTTCATCGAGTGTCATGGGTATTGAAAACCTCATCATACCGAGGATCGATGTCCACTGGTTTGTTGTCTGGAGTGGGTGGGTGACAAGGAAATCAACTAAGGATTTCTCCAAAAAATGACTTCTTGACATGAAATATATATTATATTCTTACAGAATGACATCCTATTTGTAAAAAAATAATTATCAACATGGGATGAACAATGATTCAGTTAAGGGGGTCTAAATAATAGAATATGTGAATATCTGGGCTATGTGTTAATTCTATAATGACTAAGATTTTACACTATTAAGATGAGCTTAATAAAGATACTCTCAACATCAGATTTTTATTTATTTATACCTGTAATCATTTGGAGAGATATTACACTCTTTTACCACACCCTTTACAATTTTTCTTTGCGATAAATGAGCCATGAGATTGTACCATGATGTTACATATAATTAGAGTGGAATTTATACCCCCATAAACATGGGGACCAGTGGGTATATCATATATTGCTTGAGAATATCATAGGATTTTTTTTCAGTCCTCATCCCATTGATAGTCAATTCTCTTCTCCATTATCCTAGTAAAAGAGACAAATTTTCTAGATCGGTTGTCTACAAAACCTTGAATATAGGTGATTTTCCCATAGAGCCCCATTATTTCATAGATATTACAAGGGGATAAATTTCTAGAATTTCACAATAAATTTATAGATCAACCTCTAATCCATAGTGGCATAGAAAAATCCATGAAATTCTCCAGACATTCCCCCAAAATTACACATCAGTGGATTCATCTTCAAACTACGTTGTTGCTTCTTGTAAAATACTATTTGAAGTTTTGTGAATTGGTCACATCACTGTAAGGATTTCATAATCATTTCATCCACATAACATTCATAGATTCATCCCAATACATGATTAAATATATGATTACTTGGTCATTGATAAGTATATCAATAATTATTTAATAAAAACCGCACGACCAGATAGAAAACTATACCATGGGGTGATCTAAAGGAAGTGGATTCTTCATAATCAGTGGCCATATTTATCTTATTGTTCAATGAGTAAAAATCTATAATGGAATGGTCATTGAAGGTATAAGTTGAATTTATCAATAGATTAGTGATTGTAAATGGGAAATCATACATTAGTATGTGTTAATTATGGTCTCAAAAAGTGATTTTGACCCTATGGTTGGAAATACTTTTCATGATAGGGATGATTTTTGGAAATCCATCTTCTGTAGTACACTTCTTGAAAAATATAGACTATGATGAATTTTTTTTATTATTTGCCTCTATATATGATTCATGAGAGGGGTGGATCCTCATATATACCTAGTTGAAACATCGATGGTCTGTAACAAATGGAACATAGTTACCCAGATTCGGTGAATTATTACATAATAATGTCACGATACAAGGAATCCTGTCACGAAATATTTATTAGTTTAGTAGCTATAGAAGTACAAGATACATACATAAGTTTTAGATTACATTATGAAATGGAAAAACAACAACGTTGTATCCCATTTTGAACACACTCATATCTTTTATATTATTTTAGAAGGTCAATCATAATATACTTTTTTTCATCCTGGGAAAAATAAAATATATAATGTGTTGATCTCATATGCTAACTAAGGATAACAATATAGCGGAAACTATCATAAATATGCATAAAAATTTAAGGAAATATATAAGACTAAACCACAAGCCTTTTAGAATTAAACATCAGCATAATATGGCGATGATAAATCAAATAATACCATTTACTTATTCACTTAGATATTCTACTAGTCTAATAATGAAATGTAATATCAATAGATACATTCATATTGATGGAATGCATAATGTCGAGCATCATAACTACATAGTTAAGACCCCATGCTAGGACTACTGATAAGATTTTGTCAAGGACTTATTCAAAGAGACTAGTTGTCTCAGGAGTCCCACCGATGCATCAAGGAGCTATAGTGGGCTCCACCCGTCACTTTCTATGTCCAATTTTTTCCTCATATAAAAAGGTATACACAGATCATAAACACTCTTATTAAAACTAGCATAAAAATTTTTAATGCTTTAACCATAAACCATGAATGGTATAAAAATAACACATACACATTCAAACATATCAAAAAACCTTCAATGCAATATGGAATATTGTATCATCAGAAATCAACATCAAACAAGTGTAAAATCCATCAAAGGATGTTGACTTAGATGAAATAAAAAATATTTGAGAGAAATATCTCTTTCTATTTTTAAATCATTTAAATGTCACGTAATTATAAAAGAAATAATTTATTTGGAAAATATTCTTATAAGCTTCTAAGAGAAGCTTCGAAGGTGTTATAACCACAGAAAATAGCCACACCCACCGTATTAGTTGAAAACATTCTTACCTTAACTTGTCAAAAAAAGTCATAATGTACCTTGTTTGGAAAGAGATGGAATGATTCCTTTCAAACCATTATAAAAAATGTAAAATTAGGGAATAAATGAATTTATCCCAAAGTATATTAAATTTTAAAAATGTTTTAAAATACATTTTTAAGATACACAGATGTGGATGATAAAGAGGTCCCAGTAGATACTTTCATATAAACAACCTCGTATAATGAAGAGGTTCTAGAATTAACACTTAACTTGTAACTTTCAATAGTTGAGGGTATGTTAACCACATATATAATAGTTAAATCATTTTTATTAAATTATACAAGAACCATATAAATAAATAAGATATTATATGTGATGTTCTAATATTGTTTGGTCAAAAATGTTTTAGTAGTGTCATTGTTTCGGATGTTAAATGTTTCGTTTTCCTTTATATGTTTTGTTATGTAATGCATGTTTGTTATGGATATTACTTACTTTATTCATATCCAAAATGATATAAATTTCTTAAACATTAAAAAATGAATATTATTCTTGAATGATTACTATGGGGAATGAATTGCATCACGTTTGTGGAGATGGAAATCTGTACGTACACACAACGACAATATCATTCTATTGATAGTGAATTTTTATTTAATTGGATGGTATATATTATATAAAGAATAAATAACATGTTTTATTTACTATTTATATCAATTATACTCATTATTATACCTATAAAAATAATTAAGTGTGGAATTACAAACTACACCACGACGTAGAGACGGTAAGCTGTACGTACGCACATATAGTGACATTGTCATTCATAGGATGGATCAAATGATGAATTTATTTTTACCATATTTATAATTAAATCATAATATAAAAAAGTTATTGTAGATATTATTTTTTATGGAAACTACAATGAAAGAGGAAGTGGAAGGAAAAAAACAATTTAAGATGTGATCAATTATTACCTTTTCTCCGGGTGCTTCCTTTTGATTTGATCAAAAGGGAACCTTAAAATGGCTTCTGATAGAAGTATGGCCTCTAGGAAACTGTGAGGGTAGTTTGGATGATATATGAGTAGGGGTGGCCAATAAAAATGGATTTGTATGTGTGAATATGAGTTAAGGGGATGTTCCTTTTTATAAGAGAGGTGAGGGTAACTTTAGGAAAAGCATAAAATATTATTTTATTATACAATACTATTTAGAGTATAATGGATCCCAACGAATTTATTTCAATACCTAGGTGGTTATGGTTTGAATACCTATCATACAATAAATTTTAGAGAAGTTTAGGCTATGGTATTAATCATTTCTTTTTTATTTAACTCTTGGTTAAATGGTTTAACATTTACCATGTCTCCTTGAATTTTTATATTATATGGTTAATAAACATACTATAAAATGAAAAGAAAAACTCAAGTGGTTCATTAATGACATATATATTATTATATATGTCCTTTGGATGAACATTAGATTTTTAGGAATATAATATCATTTAATAATATAGTATTTGTTTTAAAACCCCTTTTATATCATTTTGGACACTATTTAGTGTTGGGTATTTATGAATTTCATCACAACATGATTACATTGAAAAAAATACCTTGAATCAACCATAAAATGTCTTAAGAACCCCTAAATTTCGTGTATGGCATAAAAATTTCAAATTATATTTATTTTCATTTTTATAATATCATTTATTTGATTAATTCATTAATAAAGAAAATACTCCATCATTATTATGTCCTAAATAAACATATTTATTTTCTGTATAAAAAATATAAATAAAATTTCATGATCTAGTAAATCGGTTTATATTTTAAACGAATAATTATACATGATGATATAAATTAGATATACCCATATAAAAAATGTTTTAGTTAAAGATATATGCTTTTGTTATTTTTTTCATTACTATAAATTAATTACTATAAAATTTTATTATCACTCCCAAGTGGCTACATGGGGTCCCCAAATCGACCGAAAGATTAAATGGTCGCAAAGGTATCAACCAATAGGGTTCAGACACATGTAGGGGTAATTTTAGTATTATTATAATATTATTTTTTACTCTAATTAATTGGATTTACCCTTTAACCATGGTAAATAAAATATTTACTAATGTAACTATTCATAATGTTTAAAAATTAAAGTTACCTATTTACACAATTTGAACCGCATGATTTCAAATATGGAATCCATTTTTCCAAATTCAAAACGAATAAGTTGGAGAAATTAATTTAAAATTATTTATCATTGTGAAAACCAAAAAAGCGTGTTTTTAAGAAGTAAAAACTCTGAAAATATTAACATTGGTTTATATAAAATTTAATTGTGAAATTTCTTCCAATGACCTAAATTATTTTAAATGATAAAAATATAATCTAATGATACTTTGAAACCACTCAAATTTATAATTTAACACAATATATTATCTTGATATGAAAAGTTTTTTTTAATTAAAATTTAGTATTTTTCACTATTCATAAAAATATAAAAGTTATCAAAAAAGTACCAAACATTTATCCAAAATAATTGTTTATGTCCCGATTCGAATGAAAAATTTAATTTCTTCAAATTAAATATATAAAAGTTTCATGTATTGTAATTAAAAAGGGATCATCATTAAACGGCGGAAAACTGCATTTTTCAAAAAAAATTATACGTTTATCTGAAAAATTGATATTTTCCTTATATTATGTCTAATAAACAGAAAATATAAATTTTTAAATTTTATGGGATATGTCTAAAATTCAAATTTTGGTTATTAAAATTCATAACCACTTTTTAAACAGCTAGTTTGATAGGTCGTGATGCGCTTGACCTCGGTGTTGCGTGCTTCTCACAACTACTAATTTATTCAAGGAGAATCATACCATGGAAGCTTGAGGTGTTAAATTATTACCTCCTTAAATAAATTTCATCCTAGCAATTAGAAATTTTTATTTTGATATGAATGGTTTTAAAAAATAGAAAGCACCTTTGTGGAAACCCACATCTGAAGTAGGGTTAATACAATTTAGTCTTAATATGTGGGAATATAAAATACAAAAAACTCAACAAAAAATTAAGATTTATAATACGAGAACATTGTTGGAATTTATAATTTTTTGTAAAATGTAAATATTTTTAGGGAGTGATTGAGGTCATCAATCTCAAATAAGTGAATGGAATGTCGAGGGCCTTAAATCCATTAATCTATAATGATTTAAACAATCATCAGTTCAACAAAACATACGATATTAGGATAAACAAAATTTGGATTTGAGATCCTTTACCTAAAGTTTAAGAATAAATTTCATCATATAATAAGAAATAATTTATACTTGAAAAGTAGAGTTACATCCTTCAACAAATTTCTACCACAAATTCATCTTTCACTCCAAAACATAAGATAACTCCAAAATATTTTATTTATCCTAATTGTATTGGGTACTAAATATAAACATTTACCATTTAAATGAAGAAACCTATTTTGTTATGACCAAGGACTTCCTGTAGGATAGTGGTAGGTGATAAAGCCATGTTGCACTTTTGTTGTGGGTTATATTCCTACATCTTTGTCCGACGCGACGGGTTATCACCCAACCACCAGGTTGTCCTTTTTCTGAAACTACAGTATTATAATATTCCAAAAATAATATATGGAAATTTATTATCCTTAAAAAAACTATCAAAATTTAATATTAATACATTCCAACTATTATAGTTTTCCAAAATACTTAGGTTTGAACTCTCTCTAAATAGTCTATAAATTCCAAAAATCAATTGTAACATCATATTTCCCAAACAATGTAATGTTTCTCTTATTATCACATAATGAAGATATGATTACCTTTATCATATTAAAACATTAATGAAAACAAAAAAGTATTGTAATAAAATCCTTATATATATCACATTCTTCTTATAACCAGAATATAATTCTTGAATCCAAAAACAAAAAAAACATTAATTATTCCACTTGAATTGTAGTAACATATTATGATTGGCCTTTCTCCCTTGGCATTTTTTGAGGTATGTTTCCTTGGTGCTTATGACATTCATTTTCATAATGCCCCATTTCTCTACAATTGTAGCATTCAATATTAACAACCTCTTTATTTCCCTTACAATCACAATCCTGATGACCTTTTTCTCCACATTTGTAACAAACACCCATTCCATTTAGGCAGGTACCAGGGTGTTTCTTCCCATAATTATCACATATGTGGAAATAATTCTTCCACCTTTATATGTCTCTCTCTCCACCATTCTCTTATTATATTTCTTTATTTCAATGTCAAAAGATGTAGATAATTCCTTTACTATCTTGATAGCACATGAGACTATATCTTCATATGTCAAGAAGGTTTATGAGACTAATTCAAGATAAATAAATGGTTTTATCCCATCATAAAATTTATCAATATTACTCCTTGGGTTATGTATATAATATGTTGCATGCCTTGATAACCTTGTAAAGATATCCTCATGCATTGCGACATTATCATCCTCCTTTTGCCTTAGACTGATAAATTGTCTTTCTATATCCGCTCAATGGTCAAGAGGAAAGTATTTTTCTAAGAAATGCTCTTTAGACACCCTTTATTCCATCATTGATACTTATTCAACCACCATTTTGATTTAATTAATTACCACCATTGATCTGCATCTCCCATGAGTTAATAAAGTAAAATGAAATCTTTGTCCCTTTCTCTACTCCCCAAAGCATGAAATATTTTTTCTAAGGAACTTATTCATTAATCAGAAATAAGTGGATTTGTAGTCCCATTGAAATTTGGTGGTTGTTTCATCACGAATAGGTCTAACATTGATCCTCCACATTATGGATCATGGTACTCCATATGGGTATGGTTATAATTTATAACCTGAGCGAGTTGTCCCATTATGGTGAAAAGATGACCAAGAATAGTTACATCACTAGATCCACTATAATAATCTTGAGTAGGAGAGGAATCCCTAAATTTATTACATGCATTGATAAAATTTCAATTCCATCCACAAGGCACCATTTTTAAACAATGGTATATCTTATATAAGTTTAGGAATTGAAATACATAATTCCAAACATGCTAAACAGATAATATAAATTGAAGAGTTTATGAATATAGTCAATAATAATAAAATTGTTTTATTTGAGGAATTATTTTCTCATAAATCCTTCATAATAGTTTTTAAAGAAAATTTGAATTATTCAAAGCATATTCACTAGGAGTATCAAAACCAAGAGTGAAGCAAGACCATTTTTTGTGTACCAGGATACCTCAGGTCAAGCCCGAAACTCCTTGTCAGAGTTTTCACTCCTAGGTACATATGATCCAGAGCCACCTCTACCTACTCATATCCAGACTGGGATGTATTTCATAGAAAATTTAAAAAATCTCTACATTACCAAAATTCTAGGATGTTCTTCTATACTAATCCTCAATGACTATCTTAGGGTAATAATCTCTAATCAGAGTTTTTTTAATCTAGTTTCCAAGGATTGTACTAAACGTTTTCTGATTCCAACTGTAATGTCCCGACCTCAATTAACCTATGTTGGTGCATTATAACATGACATTGGAAGAATATAAGGAATCATGTCCCAAAATAACGCTCAGTTTAGTAGCCTTGGAAGCACAAGATAAATACATATCTTTTTTATTACATTATGAAATTGAAAAAAAATATTGTATCCCATTTTGAACACACTCATATCATTTAAACTATTTTTTCAGGTCAATCATAATATACTTCTTCACATCCTGTAAAAAATAAAACATAGAAAGGGGTGAGGTCAGAGGCTCATTAAGGATAACAATATACCAGAATCTATCAAAAATAATAATAAAAATTTAATTAAATGTATAAGAGTAAAACACAATCCTTTTAGACATAATAATCAACATAATATGGAAAAGGTAAATCAAATAATGTTATTTAACTATTCACATGGATATTCTACTCATTGAATAATCACATGTAATATCAATAGTTAATTTTATAATGATGGAATGCATATTGTCGGACATCATAACTACATAGTCTAAGCCTCATGCCAAGACTAAAAATAATAGTTTGTCAAGGCCATGTTCCAAGACACAAGTTTGTCTCATGATACCCACCGATGCATTAAAGAGATATAACAGGCTCCTCTTGTCACGTACTAAGTCAAATGTATTCATTATATGAAAAGGTTGAAACATTACATAAACATTCATATTAAAACTAGAATATGAAATGTTAATACTTTAACAATAATCCATGAATGGTATAAAAATAACACATCCACATTCATACATATAAAAAAACCTACAATACAATATGAAATATTGTTTCATAATAAATCAACTTTAAACAAGTGTAAAATCCATCAAATGATGTTGACATAGATGAAATCAAAACTATTTGAGAGAAATATCTCTTTCTATTATTTAGTCTCATAAAATTTATGTAATTATAAAAGAAAACATTTATTTTAAATGTATTTTTATAATCTTGTAAGGGAAGAATCGATGGTGTTATAACAGTGGAAAATAGATGCACCTGCTGTATAAGTTAAAAACCTTCTTACCTTAATCCGTCAAAAAAGGTCATAAAGTACCTTGTTTGGAAAGTGTTGGAATGATTCCTTTCCAACAATTTTATAAAAAGTAAAACAATGGTATAAATGAATTTAACCCACAGTATAGGAAATAGTAAAAATGTTTTGAAATACATTTTTGAGAAACATTGATGTGGATGACAAAGAGGTCCTAGTAGATACATGCATATAAACATCCTCAGATAATGGAGATATTGTATAATTAACCCTTAACTTGTACTTTTCTCTGGTTTTGGGTATGTTAACCCCATTAATAATTGTTAAATAATTGTTATTAAATTATACAAGAACCATATACATAAATAATATATTATATATGATCTTATAATATTGTTTTGTTAATAATATTTCACTAGTATCATTGTTTTAGATGTTATCTAATTTATTTTCCATTATATGTTTTGTTACGTAAGTCATATTTTTTTACTATAGGATATATTTCATTCACATACATAATGATATTATGTTCTTAAAAATTATAAATTGAATATTATTCTTGAATGATTAATTTGGGGAATGAATCTCATCTCGTTCTTGGAGACGGTAATCTATACGTACTCACGAGAAAAATATAATTATATTATTAGTGAAATAGAATGTAATTGGATGTTATATCATATATACATAATAATTAACATGTTAAAGTTTTATTTACATAAATTGTACTAATTTTTATACCCATGAAAATAACGAAGTGTTGAATAACAAACTACACCCCGAAGTGGAAACGGTAAGCCGTACGTATGCATGTATGGTGACCTTTTCATTCATATAATTGATAGAATAATGAATATGTTTTTACCATATTTATAATAACATAAAATTATATATAACTTACTGGATTTACTATTTTGGTATGGAAACAATAATGAAAGCAGAAGTGGAAGAATAAAATAACATTGAAAGAGGTGATGAAATTTTTACATTTTCTCTAGGTGCTTTCTTTTTGATTTGATCAAAAGGGCTCCTTAGAATGGAATCTGATCAATGTATGGACTCTAAGTTAGAGTGAGGGTAGTTGGGATAATATTTTAGATGGGGTTGGATGAGCCAAATGGATTTTGATGTGTGAATTTTAGAGAATGGGATGTTCCCTTTTGTAAGAGAAGTTAGGTTCACTTTATAAAAAGATTGAAATATTATTTTATTATACAACCATATTTTGTTAATAATTGATCCAAATGAATTTATTTTGATCCCTAGGTGGTTTTGAGTCAAATAACATTCATCCAATAGGTTTTATCCATGTTTAGTCTACCAGATTATTCTTATCTTATTGTTTAACTCATGGTAAAATAGTTTAACATTTACCATGTCTCCTAGTATTTTTATATTATATGGTTAGTAAAATTACTATAAAATGACAAGAAAACAATAAGTGGTTAATTAATGACATATATTTTATTATATATTTTCTTTAGATGATCCATATATTTTTAGGAATATCATATCAATTAATAATATAGTAATTGTTTTAAAAACCCATTTATGTCAATTTTACCTTATTTAGTATTTGGTGTTTATGAATGTCACTGCAACTTGATTACCTCGAAAAAAATACGTTGAATCAACCCTAAAATTTCCTATTCACCCAAAATATTCATAGATGGCATCAAATCATTAAAATTATATTTATTTTTAAAATTTATAACATCATTTATTTTATTCGATCATTAATAATGAAAATACTGCCTCATTATTGTATCATAAATAAATATATTTTTATTATGTATAAAAAATAAAAATAAAATATCATGATGTAGTAAATCGTATTATATTTCAAACTAATTATTATAGTAGAAGAGATAAATTATATAACCCCATATAAAAAAGATTTACTTAAAGATATATTTTTATGTTATTTTTGTCATTACATGAAATTAATTAATATAAAATGTCATTATCACTCCCAGGTGGCTCTATAGGATCCCAAAATAGACTGAAGGATTTAATGTTTGAGAATGTATCATCCTATATGGTTCAGACATGTGTCATGGTAATTTGAATATTATTATAATATTATTTTTTACGATTATTTTCCAGATTTACCAGTTAACTATGCTAAATAAAATATTTACTGAAAGTAAATATTCATTATTTCTAAAAATAAAAGTTTCCTATTTACAAAATTTTGACCTCCTGATTCCAAATATTGAATCTATTTTTCCAAATTCAAAACACAGAAGTTGTATAAATTAATTTAAAATTAATTCCCTTTGACAAAACTAAAAAAATCGGGTTTTTAGAAGTAAAAACTATCAATAGATTGACTTGTGTTTATGTAAAATTTAGATGTGAAATTACATCTAATGACCTAAATTATTTATAATGATAAAAATTTAATCTAGTTATACTTCAAAACCACTCAAATGTATAATTTAAAAATATAAATTATTTCTATTTAAATGGTGGGTTTTAATTAAAATCTAGTGTTTCATTATTCATCAAAATATTAATGTTATTAGAAAAGTACCAAACATTTATCCAAATTAAATTTTTATGTCCCAATTCTAAAAAAGAATTTAATTTATTTTAAATTGAATATATAATAGTGTGAAATAATGGATTTAAAAATTGTTTGTCAATAAAAGGTGGAAAAAATACATTTTTGAAAAAAATACTTCTTTTATGTGAAAATTGGAATTTTTCCTTATATTATGTCTAATAAACACAAAATATGAATGTTAAAATTATATGGGATATATATAAAATTCAAAATTTTGTTATTAAAATTCATAACTTCTTTTTAAATGCCTAGTTTGATAGGTCATGTTGTGCTTGAACTCGGTGTTGCGTACATCACACAACTATTCTAATATTCAAATAGAAACATACTGTGGAAGGGTAGGGTGTTACATTATTCCCTCCATCAATATATTGAATCCTATAAATTTGGAATTGTTTTTCTAAATAGAATGGTTAAAAAATAGAAAATATCTTTGTGGAAAACCACATTTGAAATAGGGTTAATAAAATTTATTCATAATATGAGGGAAAAAATAGAAAAATCCACCACCAAATTATGATTTTTAATAAGAGATCATTTTTAGAAATTATAATTGGTCAAAAAATTTAAATATTTATTGGGAGTTATTGAGGTCATTAATCACAAATAAGATAATGGAATGTTGAGGGCCCTAAATCCATAAATCTATAACGTTTTAAAATATCAGTTGTTCAACAAAATATAAGGTATTAGTATAATAAAATTTAAATTTGAGATCCTTTCCTTAATGTTTAAGAATAAATTTCATCATAGAATAAGAAAAAAATGATACATGGCAAGTAGAGTTACATCCTTTAACTAATTTCTAAAACAAACTGATCTTTCATTTCAAAACATAATAGAAATCCAAAATAATCTATTATCCTTATCATATAGGGTTCCACATATAAAATTATACCATTTGAATGAAGAAAACTATTTTGAAATAACTAGGGACTTCCTCTATCCTAGTGGTAGGTGATAAAGCCTTGTTGCACTTTGGATGTGGGTTCGATTCCTGTAGACCTACAGGTTTTCCTTCTTCTATAACTATAGTATTATAATATTCCAAAAATAATCATTATATATTTTTTAACCATAAACAATACTATCCGTTGTTCTACTTAATCCATTCCAACCTTTATAGTTGTCCAAAATCCTTCAGTCCAAACTTTCTCTAAAGGTTATCAAAATTCAAAAATCAATTATAACCTCAGATTCCCCAAACAACATAAAGATTCTCTTATTATCACATACTGATAATATTGTTACCTTCATAATATTAAAACCATAATGAAAAAATTAATACAATATAATCCTTATATATATAACAGTATTCATATAACCAAAATATAATTCTTGAATCAGGAAACACAAATACATTAATTCTTCCACTTCAACTATAGTAACATCATAATCTTGGTCTTTCTCCCTTTGCCTTTTCTAAGGAATGTTTCATTGGAGCTTAAGACCTTAATTTTCATAATTACCCATTTCTCTACAATTATAGCATTTAACATTAACAGCCTCTTTCTTTCTCTTACAATCACAAGCCTGGTGACCTCTTTCTCCACATTTGTAACAAAATATCATCCCTTTTAATAAATTACCAGGGCCTTTCTCTCCACAATTATCACATAAGGGCAAATAATTCCTTTACTTTTTCTCTTTATTTGTCTCTTTCTCTAGAATTCACTTTTTATCTTACTTTACATTAATGTCAGAAGACATAGATAATTCCTTTTCTATGTTGATATCACATGAGACTATATTTCATACATTATGAAGGATTGTGAGACTAATTCTTGACGATGAAATGGTTTTATCCCATCAAAGAATCGATAAATATTAGATCTTGGGTTACATATATAATTGGATGCATGCCTTTCTAACCTTGTAAAGTTATCCTCATACTTTGTGACATTCTCATCCTCCTTTTGCCTCAGACTCATAAATTATCTTTCCATATCTGCATGATGGTCACAAGGAATGTATTTTTCTATGAAATTATATTTAAAATCCCTCCATTTTATATTTGTTACTTAATTATCCTCCTTTGTGATTTGAATTAATGACCACCATTGATCTGCATTTCCCGTGAGGTGATGAGCCTCCATGAAAATTTTTCCCTTTCTATACTCCCCAAAGCATGAAATATTTTCTCTAAGAAACTTATCCATTATATAGCTACAGGTTTATTTGTAATCCCATTGAATTTTGTTGGTTGTTTCTTCCTTAATTATTCTAACATTTATCCACCATGTTATGGATCTGGGTGCTATATATGGGTATGGTTAGTATTCATAACCTGAGCAAGTGGTCCTAGTGTGGTGATAAGCTAATCAAAAATAGTTTCATCAACAACTCCAATATAATTATCTTGAGTATGAGGGAAATACCTAAATGGATTATGTGCATTGATACAATTTTCATTCCTTCCACTGGGCTTCATTTCTAAACAATGGCATACCGTAGATTAGTTTATGAATCATGATACATAATTTTGAACATGTAAAACAGTTAACATAAATTCAACAATTCCTGAATACTATCCATAATAATAAGAATGTTTACTATGATGAATTGTTTACCCATTAATCCTTCATAATTGTTTGTAAATAAAATTTGAATTATCAAACGCATATCCACTAGGAGTGTCTTAACCAAGAGTGCCGCAAGACACGTTGTCGTGTACCAGTATACCCCGGGTCAAACCCGAAACTCCTTGTCAGAGTTTTCACTCCATTTAATATCTATTCCAGAGTCACCTCTACCTGCTCATATCAAGACAAGGATATATTTCTTCTAAAATACATAAAATCTCTACATTACCAAAATTCAAATAAATTCTTCTATACTAAGCCTCAAAGTCTCTCTTAGGGAAATATTCACTAATCATAGTTTTTCTAAATCTAGTTTCCAAGTATTTTACTAAACTTTATCTGATACAAACTGTAACACTTTGAACATAGTTAACCAGTGTTGATTCATTATTACAAAACATTTTCATAATACAAGGAATCATGTCCCAAAAGACAGATCAGTTTAGTAGCCTTGGAAGTACTATGTACATATAAATGTTTTAGATTACATTATGAAATGGAAAAACAAAAATATTGTATCCCCTTTTGAACACACTCATATCCCTTACCATATTTCATAAGGTCAATCATAATATAATTATTCTCATCCTATGAGAAAAATAACATAGAAATGGGTGAGTTTGGATGCTCAGTAAGGTTAAAAATATATCAGAAACTATCTTAAATAAGAATAATCATTTAAGAAAATGTATATGACTAAAACACAATCATTTTAAACATAAAATTTATCATAATATGTAAAAGATAAATCAAATAATTCCATTTACATATTCACATGGATATTCTACAAGTTGAATAATCACATGTAATTTTAGTAGATAATTTCATAATGATGGAATGCATAATGCCAGAAATCATAACCACATAGTAAAGGCCTTGTGCCAAGACTACAAATACAATTTTGTCAAGACCTTGTAGAAAGACACTAGTTTGTCTCATTTGACCAACTGATACATCGAGGAGCTATAGAGGGCTCCACCCATCACTTACTAAGTCCAATGTATTCCTCATATGAAAAGGTTAAAACATAACATAAACAATCGTATTAAAACATTCATATGAAATGTTAATAATTTAACCATAAACCCTAAATGGTATAAAAATAACACATCCACATTCAAACATATCACAAAAACTTCAATATAAAATGAAATATTGTATCATAACAAATCGACTTCAAAAACGTGTAAAATCCATCAAAGGATGTTGACATAGATGAAATCAAAACTATTTGAGGTAAACATCTCGTTCTATTTTTTAATCATTTAAGAGTCATGTAATTACAAACAAAAACATTTATTTTGAAAATATTTGTATAAGCTTGAAAGGGAGGCTTTAAATGTGTTATAATGGGAGAAAATATCCACACATGTTGTATAAGTTAAAAACATTCGTACATTAAATCGTCAAAAAAGTTCATAAAGTACCTTATTTGGAATATGATGAAATAATTCATTTCAATCCATTTTATAAAAATTTAAACTAGGGAATAAATTAATTTAACCCATAGACTGGTAAATAGTAAATATATTTTGAAATTCATTTTAAAGAAAAATGGATGTGTATAATAAAGAGGTCCCAGTAGATACTTACGTATAAACTACCTCAAAATAATAAAGAGATTGAAGAATTAACCCTTACCATGTATGTTTCCTTGGCTGAAGGCATGTTAAATTCATGTATAATAGTTAAATAATTGTTATTAAATTATAGAGGAACCATATACAAAAATAAGATATTATATACGATCTTCTAATATTGTTTTGTTAATAATATTTCAGTAGTATCATTGTTTTGGTTGATAACTGATTCATTTTATTTTATATGTTTTGTTATGCAAGTCATGTTTGTTATGGATATGATGTATTTGATTCATATACATAATGAAATTAAGTTCTTAGACATTACCAAATTAAAATTATTCTTGAATGATTATGATGGGAAATGAATCTCATCACGTTCATGGAGACGATAATCTGTACATACGTACGAGTCACAATATCATTCTATTGATGGTGAAATCATATCTATTTAGATGGTATATCACATATACAGAATAATTAAAATGTTATACATATTATTTACATAAATTATACTCATTATTATACCCATCAAAATAATGAACTTTTGAGTTACAAACTACACCACGACGTGGAGATGATAAGTTGTATGTTGACACCTATGCTGACTTTGTCTTTCACAGGATGGAAAGAATAATGAATATGTTTTTACTATATTTATAATAAAATAAATTTATGTATATGTTACTGGAGTTATTATTTTGGAATGGAAACAACAAATAAAGTGGATGTGGAAGAAGAAATCATCTTCGAAAGAGGTGATAAAATTATTACCTCTTCTTCGGGTGCTTCCTTTTGATTTGATCAAAAGGGATACTTATATTGGATTCTAATCAAAGTATAAATTATATGTTAATGTGAGGGTATTTGGGAGGATATTTGAGCAGGGGTTTTACGTGCTACATGGATTTGAATTTGTGAATTTGAGATAAGGAGAAGTTCCCTTTTATAAGAGAGGTGAGGGTCACTTTAGGAAAAGCATGAAATATTATTTTATTATACAATCATATTTGGTTTATAATGGATCCAAAAGAATTTATTTTTAGCCATAGGTGTTTATGGGTAAATACCTCTCATCTAATTGGTTTTAGACATGTTTAGACTACCATATTAATCTTATCTTTTAGATTTAACTCTTGGTTAAATAGTTTCACATTTACCATGTCTCCCTGTATTTTTATATTATATAGTTCATAAGATGAATATATAATGAAAATAAAACCTCAGGTGGTTCACTGATAACATATAAATTATTATATAAGTCCTTTGATCGAAACATACTTTTTTAGAAATATTATATCATTTAATAAAATAGTATTTAAAAAAACTAATTTATATGAATTATGTAACTATTTAATATTTTGTTTTTATGAATGTCATAACAAATTAATTGCTTAGAACCAAATAAATTGAATCAACCATAACATGTCTTATTCACTAATAAAATTCCTGTATGGCATCAAAATTTTCAATTTATTTTTATTTTTATATTTATAACATCCTTCATTTGATTCATTCATTAATAGAGAAAATACTGCATCAATATTGTGTCATAAATAAATATATTTATATTATGTATAAAAAATATAAATAAAATATCATTATATAGGAAATTGGTTTATCTTTAAAAAAAATAATTATATCAAATAAGAGCAAGTATATAACCTCATATAAAAATGCCCTACTAAAAGATACATGCTTATGTTATTTTCATCTTTATTTTAAACTCATTGATATAAAATGTCCTTATCTCTCCCATGTGGATCCTTGGTGTCCCAAAAGTGACCTAATGATTCCCATGGTCGGGAATGTGTCATCAAATTATATTATGACACGTGTTAGGGTAATTTTAATATTATTATAATATTATTTTTTACTCATATTTACCAGATTTACCCTTTAACCATAGTAAGTAAAATATTCACGAATGTAACTATTCATTATGTATAAAAATAAAAGTAGCCTATTTATATAATCTGGACCTCCCGAGTCCAAATATCGATTCCATTTTTCCAAATTCAAAACAAAGAAGTTTCATGTAATGCCCCGACCCCAGTTAACTAGAGTTAGTGCTTTATTATATAACATTAGAATGATACAAGGAATCATGCCACGAAAGACCAATTAGTTTAGTATTATTGGAAACAAGATACATACATAAGTTCAACATTACAAACTTGAGAAGAAATAAAACACTATTTTATTCCACTAAACACATCCAAGCCTCCTAGATTAAGCCTGCAAGTCACTCATAACAAATTTCTTCATATCCTGGGAAAATTAAACATAAGAAAGGGGTGCGCTCAAATGCTCAATAAGTGTAAGAAATATAGCTGAGAATAAAATTTACATTAGGGATGATGAATAATTCAAAACACATGCCTTTATAAATAATAAACATGAACAATTTATGGTAGGAATATGAGTTGAGTAAATAATTCCATAATAAAACAGAGTCATTGGTATTCTACTAGTCGAATAACCACATGAACCATCATTATAATTTTCTTAATGAGGGAATGTATAATGTCGGACATTCTGAAACATTTTTTCAAGGCCTCGTCCTAGATGTCTAAAAATGATTAAGGCCTCATCCAAAACCATATATCCAATTAGGAAAGGCCATGGACAATTACACATATAATTCACTCATTAGACCAACCGATGCAATGAGGAGCTATAGCGGGCTCCACCCATCACATACTAAGTCCAATACAATCCTCATATGAAATGTTTGAAACAAAACATAAAGATTCGTATTAAAACTAGCATACAAAATGAAAATACATTAACCATAAACCATTAATGGTATAAAAATAACCCATCCACATTCAAACGAATCACAAAACCTTCAATACAATATGTAATATTTTTATCATAATAAATCAACTTCAAAGAAGTTTAAAATCCATCAAAGGATATTGAAAAATATTAAATGAAAACTATTTGAATGAAATAGCTCTTTCTCTTTTGAAACCATTTAAGAGTCACATAATAATACAAGAAAAAAATTATTTTGAATATATTTTTATAAACTTTTAGGGGAAGCTTCGATGATGTTATAACGGCGGAAAATAGCCTCACCCACCGTATAAGATAAAAAAATATTCATACCTAAATTTTTTCGAAAAGGTCACAAAGTACCTTATTTGGAAAAAAATGAAAAGATTCCATTCAAAAAATATAAGGACAAATAAGGGTATAAATTACTTTAACCCATAGTATAGTAAATAGTAAAAATGTTTTTATATACAGTTTTAATCAAAACATGGATGTGGATGATAAAGAGGCCCCAGTACATACTAATATAAAAACAACCTCGGATAATAAAGAGATTGTGAAATTAACCCTAACCTTGTACATTTCATTACTCAATGGTATGTTAACCTCTTGTATAATGTTTAAAACATTTTTATTAAAATATAAAAAATCTATATACAAAAATATGATATCATATATGATCCTCTAATATTTATTTATTAATAATATTTTAGTATTATCATCTTTTCGGGTGTAAAATGGTCTATTTTCCTTTATATGATCAGTTATGTAATACCTGTTTGTTATAGATAGGATTTATTTTATTCATATAAAAAAATTATATTATGTTCTTATACATTATTTTTAATTATAAAATGAAAATTATTCTAGAATGATTATGACGGGGAATGAATCTCATCGCATTCGTGGAGATGGTAATCCGTACGTACACACGAGTGACAATGTCATTATATTGATGGTGAAATAGTATGTAACTGGATGGTATATAATATATAAAGAATAATTAACATGTTATATTTATTATTTAGATCATTTATACTCATTATTATACCCATCCAAATAATGATGTGTTTGAATATCAAACTACAACATGGCGAAGAGATGGGAAGCCGTTCGTATGCACGTTTGGTGAAATTGTCATTCATATGATGGATAGAATAATGGATATGGATGTACTAATTTAATAACATCATAGTGTATTGAATATACTGGAGTTATTATTTTATAATGGAAACAACAAAGAAAGAGTAAGTGGAAGAAGAAAATAACTTGAAATAGGTGATGAAATATTTACCTCTTCTTCGAATTCTTTTTTTTTTTGATTTTATCAAACGGGCTCTTAGGGTAGCTTTATTATCAAAGTAAGGACTCTAGGATGAAGATAGGATAGTTGAGAAGATATTTGGTCAGGGTTTTTCCGAGCCAAAAGGCTTTGGAGGTGTGAAATCAAGAGAAGGGAAAGTAGCCTTTTATAAGAGAGGTGGGGGTCACTTTAGGAAAAGCTTGAAATATTATTTTATAATAAAATAATTTTCATTTTATAATGGATCGAAGATAAATTATTTCTAGGATAATGTGGGGATGGTTTTAACACCTCTCAAACAACATGATTTATATCGGTTTATGTCATTCTATTAACATTATCTTTTAGTTTTAACACTTAGTTAAATACTTTGACATTTACCAAGTCTCTTTGTATTTTTATATTATATGGTTAATGAATTTACTATAACAAGCCCAGAGAACCCCATATGGTTCATTATTAATATATAAAGCCTTATATATGTTTTTTTTCGATCCTAAGATTTTTATAAGAATTATATCAATTAATAATATAGTATTTGTTTTAAATATTCAATTATGTCAATTTTGACACTATTTAGAATTTTATATTTTTACACCCATAAAAACATTAAAACTTAAATAAAAATTTATTTAAAAATAAAAACATGTAATAGTAACCTAGAAAATTAATTTAATTCATCATATTTCATAGTTTAAATTTATTTGGATATTTATAATATCAATTATTTTAATATTTCATTAATAAGGAAATTACTGCAGCATCAATATGTCATATATAAATTAAATTATTTATTTTCTAAAAATTATAAATAAAATTCAATTATGTTGGAAATAGTTTTAGATTTCTAAGGAATATTTATAGTCGAATTTATAGTGTATGTATCCCTATATTAAAAATGTTCTAGTTATTAAACATTGAATTTAATTCTTTTAACTCTTATTTAAATAAAATAATAATAAACTTCCTAATCTAATACTAGTGGACAAAGAGGATAATATTTTATTCCTAAGGTTTTTTTTGGTCTAATTATACATATATAATAGAATTAGGACAAGTTTCAGGATAATTATGATATCATTTTTACCATTAATTACCCTATTTACTTTTAATCGTGGTAAATAAAATTTTTAAAGATACTATAAACCAAATATTATTTTCATATTACTGAACCACATTTTTCATACTGATATTAACCGTGTCCCTCAGATTTATTTAATTCAACTCACAGAAGTCGAAAAATTATGTTTCATGAAAATCTGCAAATACTCATAGGAGGTTGGTAAAAGACGGTAAAAAGTTAAATAAAATTTTTATATATCTAAAAATATTATAAAATTACTCCAATTAATTAAATTGAACATATATAGGTATTATGTATCTATTTTGACCAAAAATAATTTAAATAAAATAAATAATTATTTAAATAAAAAGTCAATTTTAACCAATAACGTAGTGGTTTTCACTATTCATCAAAAAATGAATGTTTTAAAAAAAAATACAAAAATTACCCTTCCAAATTCAAAAATGAATACTATTTTTAAAAATAAAATTTATAAAATTTCAAAAAGTGTGTATTATTATTCATAACGTCTGGTTTGATTGGTCGTAGTGTGTTAGAATCTCAAAGTTGCATACAATGAAAGCTATTGAATTATTAAAAGGGAAAAATATTGGGAATATTGGGGTGTTACATTAGAAAAATTAATATATAATTAATTCCTATTGTCAAAAACAAAAAAGCAGGGTTTTAAGAAGTAAAAACTATCAATATATTGACATGTGTTTATGTACAATTTAAATGTGAAATTACATCCAATGACCTAAATTATTTTAAATGATAAAAATATAATATAATGATACTTTAAGAACAATCAAATTTATAATTTAACACTATAAATTATTTAAATTTAAAAAGTTATTTTTAATTAAAATTTATGGGTTTTCACTATTCCTCAAAATATAAAAGTTATTAGAAAAGTACAAAAAAATTTATCCAAAACTAAATTTTTAAGAACTACTTTGAAAGAAGAATTTAATTTCATAAAATTGAATATATAAAATTATCAAATATTGGATTTAAAAAGGTTTCATCCTTAAATGGAGAAAAAACTACATTTTTAAAAGAGATACTTCTTTTATATGAAAAAATTATTTTTTCCTTATATTATTTATAAGAAACACAAAAGATGATTGTTAAAATTATATGGGATATATATAAAATTCAAAATGTGGTTATTACTATTCATAACAACTTTTTAAGCAACTAGTTTTATAGGACTTGGTACACTAGAACTCGATGTTGCATACATCGCACAGAATTGTATAATTCCGAGAGAAAAATACCATAGAAACTTGGGATGTTACATGGTCATTGGGTATGTTGAGATGGAGTGTGCCTACATCGGGGTTCAGTCTATGAATTTCTATATAATTACTATTAAAAACATTTTGATGTTTCTTTTGAAAATGAATATACATTGTTTTCCCATTGATATATATGGGTGAACAAATCTATTCCTGGATTTATTTTCCATACCTCACATATGGTGGTGGGTATTCCTTCGTCAAATGTGAGAGGGTTGTTCTTGAGGTTATCTCCATTCTCTTATCTCTCTATGTCCGTGGAAGAATTATTAAATGGGATAATTAATTTGTGGGTAACTCTATTAATTATTTTATAAGAGAGACCATGGGAAGAGACATTGTAATACCATACCACTAGAACCATTATAGGGATATTCCTAAGATGATTTTATTTTATACTATCACTGGGAAAAGAAGGATCTTGTACATATGGTACTAGGACGATAAAATCAACCTATATTATGAAAATCATTTAGTCATTGTCGAGCATGCTCTAGGGATTCATATGCGTAGTCCACAATATCTTTTTGGTGAAACGTGTATATTTTCATACACTATTGAATATTTTCATCCCATTTTATTGAAACCTATATCAATTTATGAGCCTTCAATAATATCATAGGGGAAACAACAACCATGTAGTTTGTATATATTTCCATAAATATTGTATTTAAATTACATAATGAATGATAATGGCACATCCATGTGGTTGTGGAGTGATGACCTTCCCCGATGACAATGTATGTGTTGTATTGATGGATAATCATAAAAACATTATTATATGTAAGATCCAAAAACCAATATTCGAGATTGATCTTCATGAAAGGTATTTACACATTCTTATAATACACATGAATGATCATCACTGTGAATTATAGGTCCCCTTCACTGTATCTCAAAATTTCGAGGATGTGAATTTTGATAAGGTTGATCTAGGAACTATTTTCAATTAGATCACTTCATATGTTGACATTGTCAAGTGTACCTAAATCATATACTGGTCTGATGTGTCCCCAAATGACCTTTTATTTCTCCTTCCCTATGAACATGATGGAATCATAGCATTATGATGGAATGATATCCCCTTTATAATCCTCAGATACTGAAAATTATATCATGAGCTCACATGGGATGTTAAGGACTACAATGAGTTCCTCGTTTGGTTCATTGGAAATATAGAGTGCTACCATAATTGAGATCTTGGATTGGAAAACCCCCAGCTATATTATAATGTTGTGCATTTATGCTGGAAGATTTCATTTCCCTAATGGTTTTGGTCATTCTTATATTATTATTGACATATGGAACTTGAGGTGTGCGGTCTTGGTTCTTATGTAGAGGTTGGGGGAGGAACCTATATATGTGAATAAGGTCGTGCTAGCCTACCCAATTGTATAGGATGAATAGATAATCTCACACCTTTGGGAATTCATATATGAAGAAAATGAATGGAAACCCACTAGAGGGATCTGGAAAACATCAATTTCTATTTTGGGTTTGATGGAGGGCTTTACTATAGGCTATTGCTACATATATGCCCTCTATGGGTACATGACCAAAATATTGGGTCCAACCCTACCTACGTTATCCTATGTATCCTCGGATCCTATGCCTATGGACTACATTTCCATGGTTATATATAGGTAAATCATACATGGAATTATATTCATAATTAATTAAGGGATATTCTATGTGTTTCAGGTTAACAAAACTAATGATGATCACTTATTCTAAGGAAGGTTCTATTTGATGTGATTGTGCCCATACATCTGATAATATAAGGAATAAATCTATATGATTTTGATTCTGCATCATATATGACTATGAATCATTCTCCTTTGTCTCATCTTGTGTTTAATTATCATATTCACCATTTGGTGGCATATCTGATTTTACCATCCTAGATTACATGACTATTATAGGTCTATGGTGTTGTTATCATAGGGTGGCACGAGATAAGCCCACAATCATTTGATTCATACAACTATATTTTGTCCATATATGCCTATATGGATCTTTTTTCTAATAACCACATTCTTTGGACTGGGAACTGGTAATACATGTCACATCGTCCACATTGTTATCCAATATCACTAATCATCTATCAACCATGCTTTGTAGGATATTCTAGAAGATGAAGCAATCCTGGATGTTTCGACATATCCTTCTATGAAAAAGTAAGTATTCTAGATGATCTGTTAGGTTAAACTCATTGATATTCCAAGGATCTGATAGCATGATCAGGTTATATTCTATGGATAAATGAAAATAACTAGGGAAATTATTTCACCCATATTGAGTGGGTTTTAATCATATTTTCTTTATATCATGTGATACATTAATATATATTTTCTTCTATGAAAATTTGAATTTATTGATAATGCTTCTTTATAGGGTGTGTTGGATGGTAATGTATCTTCCTATGTTCATTAACAGATACAATTAATAGTTTTAGAACAGCAGTGATCCTATTTACCTTTGCGTTCCTTTTCCACTATACTGAGGACATGACTCAAGACTTATCTTGTGTCCACTAAATGGAATCATCCATATATTGATCCATTTATTTGAACTCATAGAACCCACATCGATACTTCATTAGGATGAATGATTTATATAGCTCATCCCAAAAAACTTAGTATAATGTACTATTAACATTTCCTATATGAGAGGGGTGCTGGTATAATAGGTTAAACCAATCCAGATATTGATAAATTCATAAAATCTATTTTTTTTCATTTCATATAGTTCTAACAGCCTAAAATTGTTTTCTTCTTCAATGTGTTATCAAAATGGGGTTGAAAAATCAAAATAATTTCTCCCCATCATAAAAATAATCCATCGAGAAGATTAATGTTCCAAACAAAGGTTACCCTAACAGAGTATATACAAAACACATTATCTTGGTCACCACCATCTAATCCATAGGACCCCTCATCAAACAACATTGGTACATGAAGTGAGTGAGAATATATTCAAATTTTTCCAAATCAATCAAAGGTGGATAACGTTGGATTGTTAATTTTTTTTGCGGAATGAGTCATCCAACCATTCGAGATATTGCTTCATTAATGGATGAATAGGTGCATGTAATCCTTAAATAGATTCCATTTGAGTTTCTCTAGACTTTATAGTGTAATCAAATTCTAGAGGTACTTATTTCTGAGACATCTCATGTATTCAAGAATTGGGATGGGAAAGATGAGGTTTCCCTATTTTTTTTTACTCACTAATTCTCAATTTGGATGAAAACTATATGATTTCCTTGGTCAGGGAGTGGTTGTCACTGTAATGGATAGAATTCATGAACATTTTCAATATCCTTATTTATATAGACAAAATTTATGTATCTAGGGTAGGTCTAATGCTCATATGAAACTCTTGTAGTAAAATCGTATATTTTTTATTTTGTGGGAGAATGAATACTCATCTCTGAATAAAGATGACAAAATGTGGGAATGTTTCCATGAGTAACTCTTTGTTGATTTGTTTGCGAGTTTGTATCTCATTATCATGTTATGTCATCTATTCATTCCATCCAATGGCCTGAAGGCCTTCATTTTAAATTTATATTTGTTAATCCACCTTTAAAGGGGTGAGGTGGAACTCTTAAAAAGAACATAGGCATAAGTATTACATGGATCATAGGATTTAGATGAATCAATTTCCTAGATGCTTAATACATTACATTCAACCCAGAATAAATACATGGAACTGATCCTCCCCAGAATCTTCATCATGATATTAGATATCCACCTTGGCATGGTTGTTCGGCTAGGATTTCCCATGCATGCACAAGATTTTACTGATGATAGGTGCCATAACCTCTCATTCGTTCAATCTGTTTATCTTCTGTTATGGTTAATGATCTGTTCCCATCTTCCTTCTAGAGCCTGTTCCGTGTATGTTGTCCAGTTTTCATCTATAAAAAAGGTGGCATGTAGGCCTTGAGGTGGCCTAAATGCCTTACTGTCCTGAATTTCTAGGTGACCCAAAGGCCTTAATGGAATCAGAGATCAAATCGGTGGCCCGATGACCCAAACAGGGGAATTGTCCCAACTGCTATAGTGCCAAACTGTCCCTGCTACAGTACTTCAATAATTATGACTCCACCTGGATTTGATCATAGGTCGTCTGGATGCACATAAAGAGCCCTCACAAACTGGGATAAGACTCATGGAAGTACTTTCAATTCATCGGGGGTGACGATTGGGATTTACCCACATCATTCCCTTTATCCTTAGTAGTGTTCCACCATATAGGTGACTGTTCTATATTCAGATGTAGGAATTCTTGCATCCTCATTCGGCTTCGATTATATGTATCCTTAGTGGGTGTATCAAGATCCTCCTCTTATGGTATATTTTCTATATTTCATCCCTTTTTGTATATTTCATGACTAATTTTATATATTGTGTTGATTGTATCAACATCAACATCGGTTTATCAGGAAATGACATTTACCCCATTACATTCAATGTAATAATATGACTCTACACTACCAACATCAGGGTCGTTTATAGAACCCTAGGGTGTATTAGACGTTTTTTTCTTACAAGTTAGGTAGGGTTTGGTGGCCATCATCATACACTCCTCCAGTGAAGACCTATGAGTAGAGACCTTAAAGGAGTTTTAGTAATGATTTTCATATCTTCCATGAAAAGTAGTGGATTTTTATACCGATGGAAGAACAAATTGGATTCATTATATCGATATATAACTCTCAACCTGTTGCACAAGGATTATCTCAATGATTTTGGTGATGATTAAAATAATCTAGTTCTACAGGCCGGGGAATATTTGGGGCCAATATTGTAATTTTAAGATCAAGTTATTAGGGATTCAATTATTCCTATAAAGGGTTTGATGACTCTAGAGAGGAACACTGAGATATAAATTTTTCCATCTTATAGGGATTTGGTTGATCTATAATCAATATTTATGTTTTAAGGACCCCCCTTAGGAGAAGATGAACTTGGTGATGATTATTGGGACAAAAATTCCCCCAGCCTAATGGGTTGGAGTTTATTTACAACTATTGATGATAAAACATGAATCTTTTCATGAATGGTCAATCAGATTGGTGGAGGTGGTAGTAGATATTCCCCCATCCATGTGGGTGTGGTTCACTTCTATACAACCATTATGGAACTTTCTATTGTGACCTATTTTATTGGTCACATCTATGCTCATATAGGTCCTGCGTGTAATGGCTACCCATGAAGGGTGTCATTTTCACCAAGAATTTGATAGGTTGACCACAACATTGGTATTAATGCCCTAAATGATTTACTATTTTTTGAGGGTCCTAATTCGATGACCCATAGGATTTCATCTCCCTCTATGTGAGATACTTTGACACCATTGAAGTCAGGGAATTTTTTTTAGTTACCAACTGGCTCGTTCATTACCTGGCCCCTTGATATCACTAGAGGCTATGACATTACAAGATATCGTATCTTAAGGGGACCCATTTTACGTAATATTGGTGAATCCTAACACTCTATACCTTCCCCAAAATTTAATAAAAATTATTTAATATTCATTGATGATTAGTTCACAAGGAGTCGTGATTCAATGGTCTAAAACGTATCATAAATGTGCATTGAACATTTCTACTTTTCATTCTCTGGATGTAGAGATAGAAGCCAATTGCATCTTACAACATATTATCTTGATGGAAAAATGTTTAACCTCATATCTTGGATATGTTATAGGACTATCATGTAGTATCTAATGAGTTTCCCACATATTTTGGAATAAATAAAGCATGAAATCCTTCTCTATCTTGTATTAGATCTCATAGTCATGAGTTCAAAGGGACCAAAACAAGGTGGGGAGGTTTTTTCCTCTTAAATCACTCCATATTTCAATATCAACCTCATATTCATTATACATTCACACATAAATCTAATTATACCATAGATGGTGATTGTCAAGGTTTCCTACTGAACAGAGTGGAGTGATGATGTATGTTAATTGGGAACGATAAGTTGTTAAACCCTATGCATCAATCACCTCTCTATATGAAGACACCTTATTTTTTATCTCGTCTATATACAAGGGTATTTTGGAATCGGGGTGTCCTTTTTTGTGAGAGATATCATTGTGATGAGTTTAACAATGACATATTCTGAGATTAGAGTCCATGTGATCCATATCCAGATTACCAAGAGAAGGAACACCAATGTAATGGTCTCATTTTTCTCCAATTTAAGAGTTGGTGGACCCTTGGGGTGTTGAGAATGTTTCTCGACTATTCTCAAGGACATTGTTATTTGAAATATTAAAAATATAATTCTCATTTTTTATTGGTGATGGAATATAATATCATACAATTTGGAATTGTATAGGGATATTACCATTATGTATGATGGATGAAAAAATAAATTGATAATCATCTAGTGTTGTGGGAGTGTGGGACTACTGCTGAGAAGATACACGAATATGCCTAGTAGCTTCACATAAGGGAATTTGAACCTATCTCTGGTCATGTTTTTCTCTTTTATTGTGATCCTTGGTTGGAATAGGAATATGAACTTGATAATGAGACTCTGAAGTATTCCCTAGGTCTTTCTTGATAGGAATATGAGATGGTCTAAATGAATTACCCACTCTCACTTCATGAACCCTATATAGAAACATAATATGTGCTGATTCTGATAATAATTCCATGTCAAAATATAATGAAGGATCACCTAAATCGAAGAAGGGATATGATCGTCCTCTAGTATAGCTTCTGAAGGTTGTTGGTGATGTTTTTCAGAAATAGATGTATGGATATGAGCTTTGCTTATATGATATCAGGGAATAAGTTACATATCTTCATTGGTATAAATATGACCCTATCCAGAGTCATGTTCTGGTATAACATGGTGATCCTTGAGAATAACAGGGCTATGAACCAAATCCAGAGTCTTTGGAGTATTCCTAGAGTCATTGTTTACAGAAATATGATATATTACCAAGGAATGTGCCGCTATCACTTCATGATCCCCAACCATAACGTGGATATGAGCCTAATTCTAGAACTTTGGAATATGTTTCCATAATATTTTTATACAAATATATTCTTGTCCTGATTAATGTGGTGACCACACATGGTGATCCCCATTTTTAATGGGAATATGAGCTTAGTCGGGTGCATCATCCTTCATCAGAATATGTCTATAATCCTCTAATATGGGTGAAATATTATATTTTTTCTCTAGAAAAACAACTTGTTCATAATGATCTTTGTGTTTTTATTCCCTATATTTATGTATAAGAATATGATCCTATCCCATTATCTTTACCAATGATGTAATATTTTGGAAGAGTTCATCAGTTTTTGATACGATGTAGTGAAAATTTTGCAATGTGTGCATAGGCAATTTAGTCTTCACATTTTTTCTCTCTAGGATATACTGGAATATGTATTTTATTGAAGTAGAGATATGATCACACTTTTTTCATCCTTGTGCCATCAGATTATAAATTTTAGTTTCATGTGTTGGGGTATGGATATGTTCCTCTCTGATGCCTATGATAGGAATAATACAACAAACATACTCCATGTGGGTGTAGGGATGTGAATCATCTTTCTAGATACCATTGAAATGTATTGATGGGATTCATTAGTGGATGTAGGGATGTGATCTCAATCTCGGTTGTCTGGATAATTATTTATTTGATTTTTATTCCTTGTTTTCCATGCATGGGAATCAGAGATGGTAGCGTGTTGGTCAGTACCCACAAAAGGTGACTAAAAGGCACCAGTGGGATTACACTAGTTACAACAGTTGACAGGATCCCTTCACAGTGCCTCATAAACCTCAAGATATTTGTAAATGACTAAATTATTCAACTTTATCATATACTTAAGGTGGTTATTTTCATAGTTCATGGATAAGCCTCTGAATTGGTTAGCATCGGAAAATTTCTCCAATGGAATGGAAAATTTATTTAGATGATAAAGACTCATTATTTTATCATTTAGAGACCCTCTGGTGAATCATCAAGGGTTGGGATCATACCCTATAAATGGTATTACGGAACCATTTCATTCACCAAATGACACTGATGGATTTGGGATGGTGAGGTCATTTTGAGACCAGTGGAGTTTCAACCATAACCTATTTTATATAATGTTCTTATGATGAAGAAATAGTTTCATGTTATGGTGTTTTTTGAAATTGTATTATAAGTAGGAATGAATAAAATAAGTAACAATGTACCATATTTTTTAATCATAGAAATGATGATATGTTCTCCATCATATATTCACATTGAACTCAATAATATTTTCTCATTCCTAATCTAGCAATTCCGGTCGCATGGACTAGCTAAATAGATAGAATTATTTCCTGAGATCCATAGTTATAGAGAATTAACCAACCTTTTTCATCATTTGAAGGATTCATGAGAGGATCCCATTATTTTTTTCATAGGATATGTAAATAATGTGTGATGGACCATGGTAAACTGATCGTTTTTATATTTAAGAGAATCAATATGGTGTCACTATATTTCTTTTGGATAGAGTTGTAAGGATTAGTCCCAGGGATTGATTTTGGGGTTCTAATGTCTTGTATAATCATTCATATTGGTTTACCCATTTCTATATCAAATGAAAATAACCAATGGTTCCTACATAAATAACCATGTATAAACCTTTATTCCAATGGCAGGTTCTACTATGGGTTTTCAAAAATAATGAAACTTCAAAACTCACTTTGGTTGGGAGGATGGGAGATAGGGATCTCTTATAGATTTTCATACTACGTGACTCTCTATTAGAATTGATATATGATGGAAAATATATTCCTAATCATGATATAAGACTATTTACCCAAAATAAATAAGAAATTATTAAACCCTTCCACATGCAAAGGAGGTCTATAAATGAGTCCATCTATATATCTAACGATCATTATCCATTTCCCATTAATGGGAATCTTATTATATATTGTACCAATAAAACATTGCAATCCAGAGTTTATTGTAATACAAATATGTGATTGATATTTCTAGGATGGTATTGATCCACTGTTAGGAGTCATATATATCCTATTTATAACAATAATAAAAACACACATTGTTTTTTAAAACCATGCAGTTTAACATCATATGTAAAGGAAATATATGGTTGGGGTGCTTATGAACTAGTTAATGATCTCATGATTCAGAGAGGTGATATATATATATAATGATTTTGGTTATAATAAAATTTTTCATTGTTTGATATCCCCCCGGGACACATTTCATGGTATATTCTCTTGTACGGGGTAGTCATATCATGGCATTGATTAGGGATTAAATAATAAATCCAACCTTTTTATTAAAGATTCAAAAAAATAATGATATGATCATTACGACACACTAAGACCATGTGATCCCTCTTCGATGTTCAAAACTAGTAATATCAAGTAAAAAGATTCATGAGGTAAGGATGAAAGAATTATTTGTTGGTACATATTTTTTGATAAAATATATATAACTCTAGTCTCAATAAGGCTTCATATGTATCCTAGTTTTAATAGGAATCATAATTCTCATAGATTAGTTGGCTTCTCAATCTATTGGTGGATGAGGAATGATGATAAGTACATGGGAAAAACTGGGTATTTATGGTTGGAATTTTATAGACTTAGAAGGAATTATACTAACATTTATTCTAATTAGGGATCAATCCTTGTGAAAGAATCCTACATATCTTTAATATAGAAGGTATTAGAGTTTTCATGGTTTAATTTGATGTATACATACACAAGAATGTTTCCCATTAGATATTTAATATACGTTTCAATCCTTAAGAAGTTGGCCTATATATCCTGGTTATGTTAATAATCATAGTTCTAATACATTAGCGTGATTTAGTGCAGACAAAAAAGGGTTTCCCTTGGAATATATAATGGATAAGGTTATCATGACTAAGGTTTCTAGCTCGACATGTCTTGATTACCTTATTAACATATCATTATTTTATAAATAACATGTACTGATTGTTTATATGACATGTTTAAGGATGTATTGAAATTTATTCTTTCATATAAGACGTGTTCAAAGACAATCACATTACTTAGTAAACTTGTATGAAGGGTGTCACATAATTTGAATGGAATGTTTGGAGGTCAACACATGATCATGGTGGAAATGTCTGGAGGGTGTCACATGTCCAAGTAGACTTTTAGAAAAGAATTTTCTCTATCCAATATAGGTTGTGTTGGGGAAATCACTTGATATTGGTTCAAATATCTGGAGGAAGCTTCCGGATCCAATATGACATGTCTTGGTGTCAACACGAGACCAAACTGACTTGTCCTTCAGTCCCCACATAACATGGGGGAAATGTCTAGAGGATATCACATGATTTGACTAGAATGACCATGGAACATCACAAGACATGTGTGGTATGCCCTGATGGAATCGTATAATAATCTTTGACATATCTATGAGACATAGAATAATCCAAATATTGGGTTACGGTTCTATCACATGACTTTAGTGCTGATTCCTAGTGTTGTCTCATGATATTAATTATTCTTGAGAAACATATGAGGATCAATGTAATTTTTCTTCACATAATTATCCCATATTTTATTGCCTTCACTACATCTTTTATAACAAATGTGCCTCATTGTTTATCTTATTTTAGCTTGTATTTTTGCGTCTCACATGATGCAACCGACATGCAAGACCTCATTCTCAAAATCACTCTGATATACAGAATTCCATCACTTATTCTAAAAATATCATGTTAATTTACTATACATGTATCTTGACACCTTATGTCATTCCCTATTTTTTACCTATAGGATGTATTTTGTGGTCACATTATTGGATAATCCAAGAAGTCATCTCATGCACTCCCATGTGTGATCGATGGATGGGATGGTAGGTTCTTCATTTGTTTTTATTAGTGTGGGGGGGAGATTAAGGCCTCTCCACCCCAATGATACATCAACGTTTATGGTGTGTATCTTATAGATATAAGGTAGATTCGATGGATGAAATTAACATCTTGATCATTTTATGATCATGTAGTGGGTTATCCACTCTGCCATGTGATATTCAATGACTATGATAATATTCCTTCAGTGAATTTTTTATTTCTCCATGGATGATGAAAGGTATTTTTTATATCCTTTTGGATATGTCAATGAGATTATACCATGTCCCACCTACCTCAGTAAGAGTGTTTATGAGATCATGAATCCAATGTAATGAGTTTATCATGATCGAAGTAGACTCATATGGGGTTCCCATAATCCAATGGTGATTATTCTGGGGTCAATCACGATACCAAGGAGTATTTTCAATATGGATTATGCATGATAATGATAGAATATCATGGGGACCTTTATAAAACGCTGCTAGATTTTTGATGGGTCATTGTGTGATCAATGATGACCGTACAAGGCATATGAAACTTTTTGAATGAAGGTAATAATACTCTCTATACAATATTCTTCCCCATTCCCTCAATTATTTAATTCTTTATTTTTATTGGATGGAGACCTCACGATGTTGTGAATTTTTTTTATAAAATAGTCAATATTCCTAATTGTGATTCATCCCCTGACCTATAAGGTGGATTTTAGTGATGCATGAGCATTGTCATGGAGGAAATATTTTCTCACCTATATTTTTGGAGTGGTAGATCAAAATATAATGGAATGTTTGAAACCTTTTTTGAGATGAGGGACACATGTCTGCGGGCTATTGTTAAGAAAGGCGGGAATGTCACAATGGCGCTATAGTATCTTGTTGATTGAACAATTGTGTCTCAATAATATTAATGAACAAAAAATGAATCCATATTTTTTATATTTTTATCCATTATTTAAAAAGTTATTTTTTGACATATTATGATTTCATGCCCATCAGGACATCATATGATCAATATGGTATCTTTTGAAGGCTCGCACAACTTGAGCCAGTTAGTAACATGGATTTTCTATGGTGTATCATGTGATCAATTTTTTATCTCATGATGGAATATAGAAAGTGTGATTGTCAGATGCTATACCTATATCTATAAATATATAAAGGAAATTCACAATTAGGTTGACATTTTTGTGACCCATCTAGATAATGGTGACATGACCATATGATTTTCCATGACACGGTTCAAATGAAACAAGGGATCAATGGTGTATATCGAACCTTGTAATAGTTTAATATGAATATAAATGGTATAATATGATATATTTATGTTTTAATTTTTCAACCATTATTTCAAAACGGATTTTTATGAATTACATACACCCTCATGTATACAAGTCACAGGAATCAGAGGAACTCATCTGGAAAACTTTTCTTGAATAGAGAGTGTATTAGTGACCTTTACATGAATAGAGAGGCTTTAAAAAGGTTTTCACATTATCTTTAATAGATCATGTATGAAACCTGAACCCTTATCATGAACTTTTAAAGGTCATGTGATCACGTGTCATTTGGGAGTTAATGCAGTATGCCTGATTTGACCACCTTATTTTCCAATTCTTTGAAGAGAAAATAATACCCAATTATTGGGTGTCTCTTCCATTTAATATTTTATAATACTTTACTGGTTTTTGTCAACAAGTATAGTAAATAATTATGTCATATGATCAAAGGAAAGAGAATTTAGTTGACAAAAACCTTAACGTTGAGTCCTGACAATGTATATACATTCATTAACATCCTAAATTATAAATATTTTTCAATTATTTAAAACGGTAGGAAAATTATTTTGGATTATTACATTATTATAATATATTTAATATTATTTATTAAATGGTATAATATAGAAACTAAATTCATTAAGTTCATGTCAGAAGTTTTGATGACATTGTGTTCATAATCCAAAAACATATTTAGTATACTAAAAATAAGCAAAGGGGTATTGGTTCAATAATATCAAGATTATTAATGATTAATTATTCATAATTTTTATATATAAAATATAATTTTAAAACAGGTCATGAAATACAAACACGATAAAATAATTATATCACTTCATAAAGGTGGTAGTCCACCTACATGCATGAGAAAGGTAATAATATTCCAATGGATAGAAATATATGAAT
Source organism: Viscum album (assembly GCA_963277665.1). Lineage (NCBI taxonomy): Eukaryota > Viridiplantae > Streptophyta > Magnoliopsida > Santalales > Viscaceae > Viscum > Viscum album. The sequence goes on from OY728159.1 coordinate 656,473,188, forward strand.
GTAAGTAATATGTTTTCTATTTTGTATCATGATATTTTCTATAATAACATATGTATTTATTTTATCTATCATTTTAACTATCCATATAACTCCGTGATGGAAAATGAAAAACTTCGCTTCGTGTTTTTGGTAGTCATTATGTATGAACAAATAATGTTTTTATTAGTCATAGGATAGGAAATGAGATGAATAATATTTTTAAATCAATATAATAACATATATGTATATTGATGATACATATGTTATAATTTTATAATGTTTATATAATATTTTATGAAGGAATAAGAACAAATAAACATGATAACATTAGGTTAATTGTTAAACATATTATTTGATAAACCTCTGTTGGATTACAAAATAAGGCTTATTGGATTGCCTTTCAATGATATTGGATGCTATAGAAAATGTGGAGTAATTTGGAATGGTATTTTGGTTGATATTTTTTTATCTAAATTCTAAATATTTGTGTGGAAGAGAGGAGTGTATGTTCATTTTTTAAGTGAAGTGGATGAAGATCTTGTAAATAAATGAAATATTAATATATATTATGTGTCTAGCTCATGAAAATAGATCCAATGTTCCGTATGTTAGAATTTATAGAGTATAAGATTAAATTAAATCCTATTTATAACATATATACATGATTAAATTTAATGGTGAACCTTATAAATTAGTTTAACTATCCATTTAAACCAATTAATCATAACATTGGTGACAATATTTTCAATCTCTAATTACAATGAATTTAATTTTAAAAATTAAATGTCAGAAATATATAAACAATTCAAGATATGATAGATAACATACTATATAATAGGGTTATTATATTATTTATGTAATTTTTGTTTATTGAAAAATATTTTTTAATCATTAAATACCATTTAATGCCCTTTTCATTAATAATAACATATTTTGAAGTTAATGGATAAAGATGACAATGGAATTAAAATATAATAACGTTAACAAATAAATTTTCATTAAAAGTTTTCATAAAATTCATGTAACCTTATATTTTATCAAATGTATATTACATTTAGTATTTTCAAAATCGTTTAATTCATTTTACTGCATCATTCTCAAGTGATGCATAAGAATTATATAAAACTTTAATTATATCATAACTATAAATTAATAATAAATAAATATCATAAAATTTATTTATTTATATAAAAAATGATCATTTGTAACCACTAATAACTTCTTTCCATAATGATGAAAACAATTTATAGACATTAAAAAAAGATATATTTATCAATTATCATTTACTAAAAATATTATAATGGTTATAATCTATGGAATCTGGAAAAAATTCACTATTTTAGAATACTGGAACAATATGATCATAAAAATAAAAATTAAGAAAAATATATAGATGTTTTTGGTTTAGTTTTTGATATTATCAAATATTTCTAAACTAAGTCAACCCATTATACTATTTACCGTGGTGATAAACATTTTCATGGTTAATATTTGATATTACTTGAAATGAAATGGATATTGTAAAATAATTTATTTACGATGATTCCAAATTTTAAATCCATTTTTGAGATAACAATAACAAACATAGATACAATTTAATCTTAATTTGAGAGCGTGAAACATAGTGGAAAATAGTTTTGAAAAAAATACTAGTTCTGAACATAAAATTGACATTAATCCAAAATAAGGGAGAATTATTATTGACATATAATTAAATACATTTTGTTTAACAATATGGGATTAATTATACATTTAATCCAATAAAAATTCTAATTGTAAATTTTAAATACTTTTAATGAAATCATAGTATTTATAAAATTCATTATTTTTCACTATGAACCCAAAAAACTATATTTTCATCAAAATTCATAAATATTCATAGTAAGATGTATTTGATATCTTGATATAATATTTTACCCAATTTTTCATCTTATATTAATAGAATATTCATAGATTAATTTTAACATCAACACATCAAATTAAATAAAACACATTTTCTAATCAAATATATTCTTGATGCATAAAATGTATTTACTGTCATTATTTCCCTAGTAACTACTATAAAATTAATGTTAATTAATTTTAATGTATATATAATAAAAAAATTCATCAAAATAAAGCTATTATAAATATTAATTTATTCTATTAACATAATCATACTTTTCACCAATGAAAAATATATCTTGTACCAAAAAATGATATTATCCTCATTTCTAAGCAAAAAAAAATCAATTTAAGAGTGATTATTAATTTTAATATGGAAAAAATTTATAAATAAATTATATTATGTTGATACTCACTCTCATACGTACCATTTCAACGACATAATTATAATTTTCATATCTAAATAAAAATTTAGTATTATATAATAGTGTTATTTTATGCTCAATATTACTTATAATAGATGAAATCAAACATATTATCAATTTAAAATAATAAAAAATAAAATATTTTTGTGTCACATTCTCTCCATTTTATTGAAATTTCATTAATTATGTTTTGTCTCATGTTGGATGAACAATGTATTAAAAAAAAATTAAAAACTATTTTCCATGAGGTGGAAGATAAAATATATGATCAAGAAGGAAAAAGATATTTAATTTTTAAGAAAACCATTTTTGAAATCCCACTTAATAAAGATGGATAGTAAAGATAACTTCTAAAATAGTAAGATGTTAATTATGATAGTCAATCAGAATAAGAAAATCTAGTTCCCAAATACGGGGAAATTAATGTGAATTCAAAATACATACTTTTAAAAAAGATCCATTAAATAGATAATGTTATAGAATTTTGAGTGAAAAAATATACTTTCCCCTAAAGGAAAATATACTATAAATTCATAAAAAATTATCTACAAATGTCATCATTTACTTTTTCCTGATTACTTTTCTATAGGTGACGTATTCTATAAAAATTAATACAGATAACATTAGAAAACATACTAATATTATGTCTTCAAATATATTACAAATTTTCATCCTTTATTTATTTGTTTTCTATTTTTTTATTTCATACCATATTTTAAAGGTGGAATATCAAATAAGAATATATATTATGTCTGATGCATGGTAATAAAATTATAATAGATTATGAGATTCATAAAATTATGAAAATCTATTACTCATGTCATTACTAAAAGAAAAATTGTTCGAATTATAAAAGATAAAACCCAAATTATTAAACCCTCACACCAATAGATAATAAATATACTACATTGTTTATATAATAATTCTATATTTTAAACATAAATCATTCAACAAATATCTAAAATTATATCCCAATAAACTATAACCACCTCAACATCTAAGAACATATTATTCCGAAATATTTCTTTATAAGATTCATATTATATTCAAGATTTTAGTAACATTATTCTCAAATAATATACACACTAAATTAATTGTAAAAAACAATAGTTACATATACATAAATCACTTACTAAAAAAATAAAATATCTCTCAAAAAATTAATGATCATTGAAAAATACCATCATTTAAAACCTGAAATTTATATCTATGATTTAAATATTATGATTGACCTTTCTATCTTTATACCATTATTATATAAAAAACTATAAATTTATCCTCTATAAATAACATATAAACATATAAACATTTTAAAAACTTTTGCCTAATACCAACTATAATTCCCTAGAATCATACACCAAAATATGGTTTTGAAAATGCACTATTAAAAATTCCCGCATTGTTACCAAAAAATACTACTAAATTTTAACATTATATTATTGCTTCATAAAAATGATATATAGATTCATTAACCCAACTCATACTATTTGAATTCAGAGTTTTAGATTAAAATGGAATACCATTACGTAAATAAATCCATGTCTTTTTTAAAAATAATATTTTTTTCACACTATACATAGATTTTCTAATTCCATGGTAATTATTTAACATATCCTAAAAAATATTTCATAAATGAAACTCATATAGACATCACATATATGAAACCATTAATCTTATCCTTGTGAACTTGAAACACTAAAATGGTCAGATCTAATTATCATTAATAGTAAACTGATGAATTCGTCGAATATCTTCAGTAAGAATTAGATAATCATATGGTAATGACAATATAGTCAATATGCATGAGAATTATATAAGATAATTCATATATAAAAAAACCCTGAATTCAATAAATTCTTTATATCATCCTGAATGATTCATATGATTTAACAATCACATACAACATGAAATAAATATTATTAAAAATAAATATCAAAGCTAATAAAATACAAAGATAAATCATGTTGGATTTATGGGTTATCATAATTTCATCATGGAAAACCCCAAAATGGATAATTCCATTATTATATTATGAGTAAAATCTATATACCTAACTTTATCGCATTACCCAATGCATTGGAGTGAAATGTAGGGTCCACCCATCATCACAAAATATATTAGGGTAACTAAAAATCATGATCTTTTTTTGGGTCACCCTTCATAACTAAAATTTTCTATAAATAATAATGTACCTAGATCAGTCATTTAATCAAAAAAGTCAAGTAAACAACCATATTTCTATTCATAACATGACTAACTCATAAAAAAATGTTTCTTGAAAATCCTCTTAGAATTATCGTCATAAGGTATCTAGAGGAAATATGAGTATGGAATAATTAGAGAATATACCAACAGATTCATTATAAACATCATGTATATTGAAATTGATGAAAAATACATTTAAATTATAATTTTATTGTTTTTTCAAAAACATAGAAATTTTATTTTTATTTCAGTATCATGAAAAATTAAAAAATTCCTATATTATTCTGAAAAATATTTTATTTCAACATTAATATAGGAAATAATAAATGAAGATTCAAAAAGTTAATGAAATTTAATAAGGTGGGAACCATTTAAGTTGTAACTTATTGAACAAATATTTATTTAATTTTTTTTTAAATCTTATATAATATATTTAGAAAAAAAATTTGAAAATTATATTTAAACCATTGAAAATAAATATAAATATGATTTCATTGAATTTAAATGATCATATAATCATTGTAAAGTACATTCTTGAAATAATTTTTAGATAATGGATGTGGATTAATAAGTCTATCGACCAAATAATAAATATGGAAATATATTCTTTTGATCAATTTATTCATCATTTTAATTACCAAAGAGGGTATAATAAATGAATCATGTAAAAACCCTAGCTATGAATATTTTTTAACAATATTGATTCAGTTTAAGAGATAAATATTATATATTTCCTCTAAAGGATATTCATGCATAAAAAATCCTACATAAAAATTATATTTCAAATGTAACCCATATTTCTTTCGTATATTTTGAATACTAACCCATTGAATGAAAAGACATAAAATTCATCCTTAAATTCCATGAATATAAAAATATTCATTAAATAGCATATCAATGAACTCATTATAAATATAAAATAAACACAATTAGATATATAAAATTAAATATATACCAGTATAATAAGATTAATATGAGAACCCATATTTATATATTATGTTCTGAGGGGTAAAAATATAATTAGACACACACACAAAATCACACCTCACACACATGATAGAAAGGTATTCCATATCCCCCAAGGGGATCGTGCACCCCCAAGATTATTTATTCAATACATGAACCGAAAACCTAGTGAGAATGAATACCATTACATGTCACATAATCCCAGTGGGAATGAAATCCCATTACATGGCATGTAGGCCCATAATATTTATCTAATGTACAATCACTAGAAAGTGTTTCTACAGTACCCAGTCCTCTAGAGTACTCTCTACATTACTTCCAATAGTATAACAATGTATTTTCTATAGTTTCTTTAATGCTTTAGTGCAACAACACCACAACTAAACTTCTGTTATAGTTTATGTGCTCTGTAATGTTCCACAGTTTTAATAGGATGGAAAAGCGTGAGAAATTAACATTTCCTATATGGTGGGTAGGCCATTTTTAAAACATAGTGTTGAATTTTTTTTTCATGAAATGGAACCCCGACACTGTGTGTTCTTTTTAATAGATGTTAAATTAAATAAATAAAAAAATAAAAATGAAAATGAATTAATTGAAATTAAATGAAAAATTGATGAAATTTTAAATAACTATTTTAATGATGAAAATAATTGAAATAATATTTTTAATATGATTTCTAATTTTTTTTATATTTTATTTTAATTAGGTTATTTATTAGAATACCTATAGAGGGTTGACCCTCTTTCTTGTGTGAACCCCTCTCCCTTTATCCTAGATCACAGGACCTACCCCTTTTATGGTGGAACCCTCCAAGAGCCCCCCACCCACATTTAGTCCGCACGCCCACCTTTGAGCTCCTATAGCCATACGCCCCATTGTTACACCTTTTATGGATGATTTTCGGCCTCCACTTTTCCCTATTTAGGTTTGGTAGAAGAAGCTAGGGTGGTTGGGGTCTTTTATTTCGTTTTCCTTTGGGTTCTAGGTCATTCAAAAGAGCCGTTGGGAAGTATTTGTGTGTGTTCTAGCAACCACCGCTGATGTTGAAGCCATTCTGGGGATTTCAGTCTGTCAGTTTGGTTTCTTGGTAAGGTTTTCACCTCCTACATTGTTTTTCACTTGTTAATTTTAGGCCTTTTGGTATTTATGAGTCTCTAGAATGTTTCTTGTAGTGCGTTGAACATATTTTGGTGTTTTCATGGTTATTTGTTTTGTCTCCATTATCTAAGGTATTGTTTTCTTGTACCGTTGTTTATTTTCACCATAATTTTATTGTGTTATTTGGGAATTTTATAGTTCCTAGTGTTTATCTTTTTACACAGTTGGTCCCTTCATATTGGTTTAGAGTTTCCATGTCAAGTAAAATTTTCCATTGTGTGCAAAGGTAATGAAATATATGTATGTGGGTTACCTCATTATGTGGGTAGTAACACATGCCAATGATTATGCATCTATGGGGTAGGTGTTCCCATGTATATGTATATATATATATATATATATTCATGTGCAGGTGATTGGAAACAGACATATGCGTATAAGCACTTGTGTAAGGATCCCCTTACACATGCTCAGGACCATGTAGGTGTGTGCATAGGGGAAATACGTCCTTTCATATGTGTGATGTTTTATATGCCAAGTGTAGGAGCATCAACATTGAGTTAGAAAGCATGAAGGGTCAGAGTGGATGGCTTAGTTCCACTTGAGGAAGGATCCCATTCCATTTCCCTTGATTTAAAGAATGCATTAGTTATTATCTTTAACAAATTTTTTACAACACTTTTATTAGATTTTACTTAATGGAGTAAACTCTAGATTACATGCCTTTTTATTGTGAATTGAGTGGGATTCCTGAAAAAATATTTAAATGTGATAAATGGATTCTTGATAATAATTTCATGGTTTTATAATAAAACCCCGCCAATAGAGGTGCGTTGTCTCTGAAAAATCACTTATGATTTATTTAGTTTGCTTGTCTTCTTGGTTTTGATTAGTGATGAATGAGTTTTGGAATAAATTAAATATTAATAAATAAATGGTTTGATAAATTAGTGTATCATTCTAATTAAACTCATCCAATGGAGGGATGATGTCTTCAAGATAAAAATTTGGTTTTATACTTTTATTCTTACTTTCATTGCTACATTGGTGTCTCTAATTATTTAAGATATAAATTGTAAAATGGTGTGATTATTCTCCTCACTTAATGGTTACTTATAAATGACCTCACATCATTTCAAAACAATAATAAGAGCTAAGAAACCTCCTAAATATATGTTTCAATGGGTAATTAGGACTATGGGTGTATGGCGTCTACCATATTTGGTTCATTACTTATATCATGTCACATCTTTGTGTAACTCGCTGCAACCTTCCAGAGACACCTTTGTATCACTTATTTAATTATTTGGTTTGATCTACCTTGACCGTTGTGGCCTTCACATATGGATAAATCCATTTGTGGCGTTTTCCTTGCCTCATGGCCACCACTTTTGGTGAACCCCTCATAAATGTCATGTTATAAATGAAATGTCAGTTTTAATTGAATGAACTGCTCGAACAAAACTATTATCATATTCTCTTAATGTTATTAATAATCTGTTTTTGAGGTATGTTGATGGTGTATGATTTTGTTTATATTTTATCACTCATGGAAGTTTCAAATTCGGATACCTTATTTTAGTTATTTTACCTTTTTTCGAAACTTGTTCACCTGATAATTTAAAGTGATAATATTATCTTGTAATTATTACGTGCTTAAATTGTTCTATATGGTTTATGTCATGTTGATGGATTTATTTTTTCTATTTATATCCTGAATGGCTTGAGGTTCAATATGAATATTTGATATCATAATTTATAAATAATAGTTCCATGGGATATATGTATTGGTTTTTTCCATGCAATGTTCTTTGGTCTCTATTGTTATCTTGATATGGGTTAGTTGAGAACATGAGTTCCGTATTAAGGACACATGGATGGAATCTTATTCTTAGGTGGTTATTCCATGATGCGTCGGGGAAATAATGTCTTAGGATCAGCCAGACGAGTGTTTCCCTTGGCTTTTTAAATAAGTATGAGTGATACCAGTTCCCAAAGGGATTATCATGGATGAAATCATTGGCCATGTGGCTACGCCAAGACTCGGGTGATACTCAACCCCTTCAATGAGATACCAGGATAGAATCATGGTAAATCCATGTCTTGAGTGATACATGGTCTTTTTTAATATTGCGTTGGACGGGCTCAGTGGTATTCTGTAATTTGAAAGATGTACCATAGCGAAACCTTCAGGATGGGCTTAGACTCTGACCCAAAAAATTTAAATTAATTATAATAAAGATGATTTTTGGTTTCCCTTGTGGATTTTGATAACTTTCTGATGTCATATGACAGAATTTGTTGATACATATATTAGAGCTATAGTTATAGAATAATATTTTGGGTATTTTTCTTTTCTCTCTACCTTTTTTTTCTATCCATTTTATATATAAATATACATCTTGCTTCTTACAGGGAATCATTTAATATTTCCAGCTTAGGATGAAGTAGGTGATATAGGAAGGGTGCCCTTTTAGGAACCTAGACCATATTTCTAGTTTTAGTTGCTACCATTAACCCTGTTTTATACTACACACTGGTTAAATTTCATTTCAATATATAGATTGGGTTAGACATCGGTGGTTCTAGCCTATTGAGATTTAGATCTAACACCCTACATGGGCCGCCATTGCACTGGGGTACATGAGTAGACTTTTCTTATTCACATGACTGTAGACAATGATTGATTATTTATGTTATGTTATTTTTGTCTGGGATTTAAGAGTAGAGGACAAAGATGGAGCTTAGGAAGCTCTAGTAAATAGACCATGGGGCATTGCATCCTTTCCATTATTAATGTACTAGGTTTTCAAGCATGTTACTTTGTTTTCTTCTTTTAGTTTGTATCATCTCAATGAAATGAATTCATCGGTTGTATAATTTTTTGTTGTCCAGTTTTATTAAATTGTTAAATAGTTTCTTACACTAATTGTCAATTATTTATATTGTCCTCTGCTACAGTCAAATATTTATTTTTCGTTTCAGTTGTTGTCTTTTACCTATACTCTGTCATATTGTAGAGAAACTATAATAATAGGGTATAGTCTCTCCAATATCACCTCATGATACCCTTGCTGATTATCGACAACCTCTTGCATATTGAGAGACACACATGAGGTCATGTGACACACTATTCCAGCCACCATCTTAGAGTTGATCCAGGTCGATATGTGATAATGTGGTATCAAATGAGGTAATTATCAATTGTCTTACTATTTAGGTTTGTTGATAAGAGACTAAGAATATGTTGGCGCTTGGTTAATAGTTGTTCTTGGGACTGATCAACCCATGTATGCGAAATGACCATCTGACCTAGGCTTGAAATTGATGTCCATGATTTTCGATATTACAGTTGATATGATTTCACCTTGATTGATTGGTGTTATTTTTCTTTTAAGGGATTTATGAAATTTATGTAATATTACCCTGTTCTTATTAAGGCAATGTTGAAACATAACATGCATCATATTAGGCCAATAGAAATTCACATGACAATGATAGTTCTATGCCATGTAATTTCATTATTGTTTGCATGTTGATACGATTGTGTTCCTTAAATGAATGCCATGTTTTCTATTTATTTAGTATGCTTGTTCATATACCATGTTTTATTGATATAATTAGCAAGCTATATGTCTACCATAATGTTTTCCATTTATTATGTTTTTTTGTTTATTATCAAGTTTCTATGATTAAAAATCCAGGTTTCTGTGTTATCGCTTGCTTCTTATTATTAGCTTTTTTAAGTGACATGATATACCATTGGGGTCATTGGCTAAATCAATTATGTATGGTTTTTTTTAATGGGCACTTTCTGTTTCTCTGAAGCATGGTAAATGATTAGACAAAGATAAATGATATGAAATGTAATGTCTTTTGAAGGGAACATATTTTGGTTTCCTCCTTTATACACTCACATAAGGATAGTTTCAGTTTCTCCATGAGTTTTCTATGTATATTAGTGATTTTTTTGTCAGCAAGGATTTTCAAAAAAAGATGGCTCTACAATGGCCTTATGGTCAGTATAAAATTTTATTTTTTCTATATTTAAATAGTAAGGTGGAAGGTAACAATGGACATATGTTGAAAGAGATGACAGTGTGGTCATATCTCTTGCAAAAAAGTCAGGGATAAGCACCATCTTGATGTTTCAGTTGGAAAATGAGAATTGGCGCATATCTTAATGGATTATGTTCCACTTTTCTAGTCAATGTGTGACCATGTGTTGGGAGTTCGAAGATGCAAAAAAAAATTTGTGTGTGACTTAATTACCCCTGTGGTTTAAATAAAGGTTAAATTTTTCGTGAAGGATTCTCAGGGATGAGAATTTATAAGGTGGGAAGGTTGTAAAATTACAAATTTTGAACTTTCTCAAAAAGTGCAAAAAATTAACGTTTCCTATGATCTGGGCTGACCGTTTTTAAAATAGAGCGTTGAAACATTTTTTTGAGATTCGGAAGCCCCACAATGTGTGTTCTTTTTAAAAGAAGTTATATTAATTAACATTAAAATTTAAAATGAAAATTAATTAATTGAAGTTAAATAAAAAAGAAGGAAATATTAAATAAATATTTTAATGATGACAATAATAATAATATTGTTCTTATTATTATTATTATTATTATTAATTTTATTTACTATTTTAATTGATTTTTTTTTCATAGGAGAATACCAAAAGTGGGTCTCCCACTCTTCCTCGTTCATGCCCCTGCCCCTTTCTCATAGATCGAGCGACCTACCCCAATCCATGGTGGAACCCTCAATGGCCCCCCATGCAGCGTGCACCCAAACCTTTGAGCTCACCTTTCTAGACGTTCCATGGTGTGACCCTCCTTGGATGATTTTTGGCCTCCCCTTTCCCATATTTATGTTCATCTGGACACCGTAGTGTTGGGGGTTTCTTTGATTTCATTTTCCTTTTGGATCATGGTTGTTTAATGGAGCTATCATGATGAGTTGGTATAATGTACCAGTTCCTGAAGCCACCCAGAGACGCCTTGTACCAAGTTGGTCACTTGGTCTTAGGCACATTTCCCCAAACACTAGAGGTTGCCGACTAGCTACGAGGGCCTTGGGTGTGATAGTGGAGAAACTATGTTCTCATTAGCAGTTTAACACAGCAGAAGTACACAAATATACAATAGCGGAAGAAGTAATAATGCCAAACAACATGAAACTGCAGAATACTGATGAAATAAATAGCTAAAGAACATATATAAAAATTATGCATGGTATATATGTATAGTAAATTATTCAAACAAATCACAATGATGGAATACAAAATAGTACTAAACCCAAGTACAAAACAAAAAAGATAAACAACTCCTCTGCATCACAAGCCTCAGCTTGGTCCCATGCTCTCTAGCTCCATAGCAGTCAAGTATCTTAAGTAGAAGGGTGCTTTCCCTTATCTATACTTGAAGCAATATAATTTGTTTGGGCCCAAAAGAATGGCCCAAACAGGGTGTGAGACTAAACCCCAGTAGGCAACCACCACAAGATTTTTTCCTAATAGTTAGTTAATATATGGAAGGTAATGAGTAAAGGAAGCAGTAAACAAGGACGTACTCAGTAGTAACCAATCCACAATATCAACTCATATAGATCATATATCTATCAACAGATAATCATAGTAGGTAAACACAAACTGAAAACCCTCTAAGAATTATTCACGACCTATCCCCTATGGTCCTACATTGTATCACTAGCAACCCTCTTGGCAGCACACATAGTCTCACCCCTCTGGTTCATTTCTATAACTGACACTCTGAGGAAGCACTCGTTGTCAGTTCCTCCTATAGTCTCATATCGGTAACTAAAGGTGCAATGCGGAAGCACATAGGTCACATTCCCCTTATGTCCCACATCAAGGATCTACAGACACTCTAAGGAATCACTTACGTCAATTCCTCTGGTGGTCTCGCATTTCAAAAGTAAATAGACTCTCTGGAAAATCCCTTACATCCATTCTCCCTATGGCCTAATACACCAGGTTATCATGGCCCAGTGTAAGTATAGAAATCATAGCAGCACATATCATCCAAATTAAACAACAATAACTACTTGGCTAATAGTCTACAACATAGAATCATGTTAGAACAACAGTCACACCATCCTATGATACTATGCATGGGAAAAACAAGGCTTCCTAATAGACTAAGCAGATCCTAATGGTCATAACAAACATGCATGTGAAAACACTTCCTATGCATAGAAAATAACCCTATTCTTATTCAATTAAACTCTATTCAAGCATAAAATAATAGAAGACAATTAATAGGGCTAAAATAGTAAACATGAAATACCCCGTTCAAGCGTATTGGGCACTTGTACACATATAACTCAAAGACATTCAGTAGAAAGGAAAAAATCACCTACCTTGGTGATGTAGGATTGATATAAGAAATCCTCAAGCCTTGAATTTCCCAAGAACAGCATATATCTACAAAAATACTACAAACGCTCAACTTAATATAACATGAGAAAGGCGAGGAATCAAGAAACGAAGAAATAGAAGAATGAAGAGCTTACCGAGGAGATCTCAATGCAATCGATGGTGTTTGATTCGGACAAAAGACGCTCGATCAGAAGCTCAGAGAAGGATCATGGTCGCACCCACTCTCTCAGATGAACCAAGCCAAGAAGGAGGGATTTTTGGAAATTATACATGACCCAGGTGCACTTAATGAAATAAAAGTAAGTACACGGCGTGTACTTGCCTTCACCGGCCCCCTCATTAGGCCGCCTCCAGGTCACCACACACAGCCATGGGCATGGCCATTACATAGCTAGCACCAGGATACCTAAGGTAAATTAATACACATTGTATAATCATAAATTACATGGCGTGTACTTATGAAATTTATAGAAACTCCTCTTTTTCCTCAAATGTACCAAAAGAAGGAAACCATACCTGAAAAAAAGATCGGGGTTCATAAAAACTTCCCCCTTAAAGAAATTCATCCCCAATTTTCCCTAGCAATGTGGCGTTGAAGAAGAGTCCTCAAACAGCTTCGACCACTATGATCGTACATTGGTCTCCCTCCCCCAGGTCTCGTCCATTAATCTCCTGTGCAGCCAAAGCACTCATACCAGAGGAAAAGACCAACCATGGAGAACCATTGTACTATGATCCACAATCCAGATAGGATGCTCTTCAAATGAGGCTTCCACCTCTAACTCAACCTCCTCATCTTGAAAAACATGATACAATTCTGATAAGTAATGTCAAAGCTGAGAAATGTGGAAGATGTTTTGCATTGACTGGTACCTATGAGATAACTGCAACCGATAGGCGACCAGACCAACTCTCTCCCACATATCAAATGGCCCAACATACCTCGGTGAAAGCTTATGTTGTCTCTTAATCCTCTTGTGCCCCAATATTGGTTTGATGCACAGGAAAACATGATCCCCGATCTCAAACTCCATAGGTCATCTCCACTGATCAGCATAAGACTTCTATCGAGACTGTGCAGTAGTCATCCTCTTACGAATCAACTCTATCTACTCTATGGTCTCCTGGACCATATGAGGTCCCCACATAGCTGCCTCTCATGCCTCCACCTAATATAAGGTGATCATGATGGCCTTCCATACAAATCCTTATAATGTTCCATCTGAATAGTTGCTTGAAATTTATTATTGTATGAAAACTCCACAAGAGGTATGTGATTCTCCCAAGATCCTAAGAAATCTAGGATGCATGTACGAAGCATGTCCTCAAGAACATGAATCGTATGCTCAGACTGGCCAACTATCTTGGGAAGATAAGTTGTACACAAAAGTACCTATGTTCCCAAGGCCTTCTGAAGCCCCTACCATCCCCATGAAGTAAAATGTGTGTCCTTGTCTGTAATAATGGAGTGTGGAAACCAATGTAAACGTACAATATCATAGATTTACAACCATCACATCCCATCTACACTGAAATTATCTTTGATCATCCAAAAGTGAGAAACTATTGTGAGTCTGTCAATGAAAACCCAAACTGAATCGTTCCCTTGAGACGACCTCGGAAAACAAGTCACGAAATCTATCGCGACATCATTATACATCTACTCAAAAATGGGTAACTACTATAATATCCCTGCTGGTCGTTTATGTTCTGCCTTTACACACTGACATGTGGAACACCTCGTGAAAAAATCAGCAACATATCTCTTCATACCTAGCCACCAATACTGGTGGTGTAGATTATGATACATCATGGGGAAACCAGGATGATATTCCAAAACCGAGGAATGAAAGTCCCACATCAGCTCCTCACTTATATTCGCTAACACCCATACGCACCCCTAGAAATGAAATATCTCATCCATTCCTATGGTCCATCCCAAAATAGGGTCCCCTCTTGACACACTTTCATGTATGACTAGACCTTCAGAATCTGATAGTTCCTTCATTCGCACTCAATCAAGAAGAGTAGAGGTAACATATATAGAAGAAAGAAACGTCTGCCCCTGTCTTCCATGCACCTCCAAATGCATCTTATAGAATAGATCCATAAACTTCCACTAACTACTAGATTCCTAAATAGCATGTATCTGAGTCCCCCTGCTCATCGCATCAGCCACTACGTTGCCTTTCCTCAGTGTGTAGGCCAGCTCAAAGGAAAAGGACTGAAGGTACTAAACCCACCTTTTCTATCCCAAATTCAGATCATGCTGGGTGAATATATAGTTGAGAGTTTTAGGGTAAGTGAAAACTCAAAATTCTCTCCCAGAAGATAATGTCTCCAACAACGTAAGGCATTAACAAATTCTTCCAACTCAAGATCCTGCATTGGGTAATTTCTCTCATGTGGCCTCAACATCCAAGACACGAACACAACGATGTTTTCACCCTGCATAATCACTACTCCAAGCCAGATACCTGATGCATCATAGTATATATTATAACTCTTACACAGCTGTGAAAAAACTAGTATTAGTGCAGAAGTCAACCTCCCTTTCAGCTCATGAAAGGCTAACTCACATGAATCTGACCACAAGAACATTGCAAACATCTTAGTCAGGCCTGTCAGTGGCACTACTAAGAATGAAATGTTCTGTATGAAATTCATGTAGTATCTAGCTAGCCCTAGAAAACATCATACCTTAAAAACATTCTTTGGATACTCCCAAGGAACTACAGTTCTCACTTTCTATAGGTCTACTGATACTCCTATCTCTGAGATAACATGACCCATAAAGTGAATCAGGTCCATCCAAAAGTACCAATTTGAGAGCTTATCATATAACTGATGCTCTCTTAGTGTACTCAAAACAATCTCAAGATGGGTATCATGGTAGTTTCGAGTGTGAGAGTACACCAAGATATCATCCATGAAGACCACCATGAAGGAATCCATATATGGATGGAACACTCGATTCATCAGTTTCATGAAAACTGCTGGCACGTTCGTGAGACCGAATGACAAAACTACATATTCATATAAACAATACATTCTCCAGAAAGCTTTAAGAGGTATATCAAATGGTCTGATGAGCAAATGATAGTAACTGAATCTCAAGTTAGTCTTCGAGAACAAACGAGATCCTTGAAGCAGATCTAAGAGATCATAAATCCTCAGCAAGGGAAATCGATTCTTGACCGTCAACTAATTCAACCTCTGATAATCCACGCAATGTCAAAGGGTACCATCTACATTCTTCACAAAAAGGACAAGAAAACCCCAGGGAGAAGTACTGGGTTAGACGAAATCATTTTCCTGCAACTCCTCTTACTGCTTCTTGAGGTCTAGCAACTCTAGTGTATCCATCCTATAAGGAGTAATGGACACTACTTCCAATCCTAGAACAATCTCAATATAAGTGTCTACCTCTTTCTCTAGAGGCAATCCTGAAAAGTCCTCTGGAAAGACGTCCTTGAAATAATCCACCATCGAAAAAATGTCCACCTATGAAGTCCCCTGGTCATCCAGATAAAGACTAGCAATTTGGGCTATAAATCCTCTCAACCCATGATTCTCGGGTCCCACTCTGCTCGTCTAGACATCTCATTCACCCTTATAATGAAACGATCATCCCTATGTTGATGTAAACCTCACCCTATGATGATATAAATTGACACTAACCTAGAAGGGAACTAACTATTACATTCTGAGAATGACATCATAGCATGTCATCTCAAAGACATAGAGGCCCTATTGGAATTGACACCCACCAACCTCTATAGGGAAGTCCTTACACTTTCATACACTAGCCATTATTATCCCCAACACTATGTCTAGAGCCAAGATTTAATAAGAAGAAAGGTCCAAGAGCCGAAGTCTATCCACAACAGCAACAAATATAAAGCTATGGGAAGCCTCTATATCGAAAAGATGAGAAGCTAAAACTGAGGAAACTAGAATAATACATGAACTCTAGAAGGTCCGGGATCCTGCACCTACTAGGTCTGCTCTACATAAAAAGTCTGGCAAGTACTGCGGCCTTGTGACACTGCCTAACCACTCTGAGTTAGTCCACCCAATTGTCCATAAATTTCTGGTGACTGGATACCATGACCAAGACCTCTACCTCAGCCTGAATGTCCAGAAGAACTCCAGTTCCCTGACTAATGAGTAACTGGTGGCACTTCTTTTGAATGCAAAGTCATTGAAGAACCCGTGTCACTAGCTTCTGGTGAGAAGATATGACAGAAGAGCTAAAGGTGACACATCATGTTGTATGATCGGCACTCCACTTGTCTCTTAGGCAATGTGAGCTCATATGACCACTCTTTCTGCACTGGTTTCACACCACCTGGATACCACAAGATATCTCCCGCCTCTCTAGATCTCCACGCGTATACTTTCTACGATAGTTCATACTATGATCGGGAGAGATACAAACTCTAGATGTCAAGTTTCCCTGGATCACAACTCTATAATCCCTCAATTTGTGCTTCGTGATAAATTCCTGGTTGACTATAGAAGTGATGGAAGTCATCCTGAAGATGTTCACCTACGATCATATGTCGTGCTTGAGACCATCCTTGAAATTACTTTCCATGAATAACTCATCACCTCCTATAATGGGTATGAACCATTGTAACTCTATGAATTGAGAAGAATACTCCATAACTAAAAGAGTACCTTTCCCTAAACTCATGAACTCTCAAGCTTGATCATCCCTCAAAGTATCCATATAGAAGTAGTCATAGAAAGTATGCTGGAACTCATCCCATGCCATAACCTACTGGCGTCCTTCCTATGAGATCCCATCCCACTATCTCTTGGTGGAATCTCAAATCATATATGTAGCAAGCCTGACCCCCCTCTTGGGAGGAATCTCTAGATGATCAATGATAGAAAGAATGACTTCTAACCAAGACTATGCAACCTGAGGTCCTCCTTCCCTTGTGATGGTGGGAATATGTAGGTACTGGAAAACCCGCATTAGCTCTGTCGTAGAAGGGCCATGATGTGGTACTCTACGGAAGGTCTGCACGAACCTAATAAATCCCTCTTGGAACTGTGTATCTACAGCTGTGCCCAGAATAATGGTTGGTGCCAGGACTGGCACAATTGGAGGATCATCCAGAAGTCCTTGATCAGCCAAGTCCAGTTTTCGATCATTGCCCTATATGTGGCGTACAACCGGAGGACGTCTCGGTGGCATGACTATGCAAGGTCAAGCGCACACCATAGATCAATATTATCAAAGACTGAAAAATAGAAGAGTAAAGAGGTAACAGGAGAAAGAAAGCATTCATGTTTTTCAAAATATGAATACACAATGTGTATAATTCATACACAGCGTTTTCCCTTAAGCCTTTCACATGGGCATGTACCTTTGGAAAAACTGGTCAAGTAACACCTCATACACTGTGTGTTTTCCTTACACAAGGCATGTACTTTCATCCTCTTCAACTGGACGAGTTCCCTTAAATGTTTAGGCCACATGATTCTCCTAGATCAATACTACACAGCGTGTTAGTTCTAGACACGACGTGTACTAGATGAGCTTCACTGACCCGTGTTGTTAGTGACACAACAAGATTCCATGAATTACACTACATGACATGTTTAAGACTGAAATGGTGTACATTAGAGAAGACTCAACTGACCTGTGTTGTTTGAGACATGGCCAACTACATGGTTCTGCAACACGGCGTGTACATCTGATAAACAGCATGCCCAACCAATGATTACAAACCACATTATTCTACCCACACAGTTTGAGACACAGTTATAGACTACAAGACATGTACACACGGCACATGGTTTTTACTCAAGAAAAATAGTTTCTTCTAGAATAGAAGAACACAGGGAGTGTATTCAATAATACACGCCGTGAATTATGGGTTTTTCTGGACAGTAAGCCGCAGAAACTACTCTGGAACCTAGAAAACACTAAAACAAACCATAAGGTGCCAAATTTCGAACCATGAGGGCTCATACTCCCTGAAAATCAAATATTGGCATCTTATAAATGTTAAAAACTATCATAATACATCAACGATCCACCAAAATTCTGATCCATGAGGGCCCAAATAGCTAAAGAACTAAATTTTGGCATTCAATCAAACAAAACCTTACACAACTAATAACCTATCAAACAATAGGTATTTTTATAAATTCATCTATTACAATAGAATTCATATCTAGCATAACATCTATCTCGACATCATGCAATCACTAATGCACACTACATGGAATGGCAACAATGCATGACATGTGATCCCTAGAAAGTTCCTATATGATGCATGAGATGGAATACCCTAATCTCCTCAGGTTGTGATAGAAATAGGACCTTAATAACATTAAAAATAATATCACAAAACATGTGAATCAATCATGGTGAAATCAAATCAACTGTAATAATTGAAAAATCAGAAAAATTGCAATAAATGAGGTAAATTGGCTTTCCACAATACAAGGTTTAGCTACTTTCAGGCACAAATTATTACCAAGTACCTATTTCTGTCCTATCCCTGACTATAGGCTCCAAACAGTATGTCATGATGAAAAGAATCCCTCTGATACCACTTTGTAGCAACACGGTTCTGGAAGCCGCCCCGAGACACCCCGTACCTGGTGGGCCACATGGCCTCAATTGCATTTTCCCGAACACCAGAGGCTGCCGACTAGCAGTGAGGGCCCTGGTTGTGATTATGGGGAATCTATGCCACCATTGATAGATTAATATAGCGGGAGTAAAAAAAATATACAATAGCGGAAGTAGTAATATTGACAAACAACAATAAACAACAGAAGACTAAAGAAATAAATAGTTGGAGCACGTATATAAAAATGATGCATGATACATATGTCTAGGAAAGTATACAAACAAATTGCAATGCGGAAATACAAAACAATAATAAACCCAAGTAAAAAAGAAAACAAATAAATAGCTCCTCAGCATCGCAAGCCTTAGCTTGGTCCCATGCTCTCCAGGTCTACAGTAGTCAAGTACCTAATGTAGAAGGGTGCTTTCACTTTTCTATACTTGCAAAAATATAATCTGTTTGGGCCCAAAAAACATGGCCCAAATAGGGTGTGAGACTAAATCCCAATAGGAAAACACCACAAGATTTGTGCCTAACAGTCAGTGAATATATTCTAGGTAATGAGTAAAAGGAAGCAGTAAACAAAGAATTACTCAGCAGTATCCAATCCACAGTTTCAACTCATACAGTTCATATATCATGAAACATCTAATCAAAGTAGGTAAACACAAACAGGTAACCCTCTGGGAATTACTCACGGCCTATCCCCTCTTGTCCTACCTAGTTGTATAAAAATCCCTCTAGTAAGCTCACACAGTATCATCCCTCTAGTTCAGCTCTAGAATAGACTTTCTGAGGAAGAAATCACCGTCAATTCCGCCTATAGTCTGGTATTAGTAACTAAAGGTGCTCTGGGGAAGCACTTACATCACATTTCAACTTTATCCCATGTCGAGGAACTACCGAAACTCTATGGAAGAATTTACGTCAATTTCCCCTATAGTCTCACATCGTAATAGTGAACAGACACTCTGTAGAAGCCCAAACGTCCATTCTCCCTATGGTATCCAACACCAGGTTCTCACGGCTCTGTTTAAGTCAAGAAAGCATATAAGAATGTATCAACCAATGAAAACCTCATGAACTACTTGGATAACAGTCTACAACATAATATCATGTCAGAACAATAGTCACACCATCCTACAATACTAGGCATAGGAAAACCAATGGAACCTAACAGGATAAGTAGAACCAAATGGTCATAAGAAACTTGCATGGGAAAACACCTCCAAATCACAACAATTAACCCTATTCTCAATCAATTAACCTCTATTCAAGCATAAAAGCATAGTAGAAAATTAACATAGATAAAATAGTAAACACGCAATACCCCGTTAAAGGGTATTGGGCACTTTTTCACATATAACTCAAATACATCCAACAGAAAGGCACAAACCACCTTCCATGGTGTTGTAGGATCGATATAAGGGAACCTCAAGACTTGAATCTCCCAATAACACTGTAGATCTACCAAAATTATAAAAACTCTCAATAGAAGATATCTTGAGAAAGAGGAGGAATCACGAAATGAATCTCTAGAAAAAGGAAAATCATACCAAGGAGATCCCAACGCAATCGAAAATGGCCGATTAGAATAACAACCCCATGATCGGGATCTCAGAGAAGGATCATTACCTCACCCTCACTCTCAGATGAACCAGACCTAGAATGAGGGCTTTCAGACAATTAGACGCGACCGTGGTGCATTTAATGAAAAACAATAAAGTACTCGGTGTGTACTTTATATGTACTTGGTGTGTACTTACCTTCACTAGAGCCCACATTAGACTGTCTCTATGTCACCACAAACAACCATGTGCATGGCCATTACTTATCCAGCACCCTGCAACCCATGGTAACAGAGTACATGTTGTGTACTTTGGAAATTTCTAGAAACTCCTTTTTCCCCAAATGCACCATAAGAAGGAAAAAATACCATAAAATACGATATGGCTTCATATAGTTGGACCATGTTTCAGTAGTCACCACTGAAGGTGAGGTAGTTTGTGTGATTTTAGTCCATCTTTTTGGTTTTGGGGTATGTTTCTCACCTCCTTCTTTTTTTCATACTTGATAATTTTAAGTATTTTTGAATTTATGAGTCTCTGGAATGTTTATTGTAGTGAATTGAGTTCCATGGTGTGGTTTTTGGGTGATTTGGTTAGTCGCCGCTATATGAGGTATGGTTTTTGACCCGTTGTTTAGTTTATACCTTATTATTTGGTGTTATTCGGGTATTTTAGAGTTATTAGTCATTATATTGTAGAGTGTTGGTCCATGCCTATTGGTTTTGAGTCTCCCAGTCAAGGGTGACTCACCTTCGTCTGCATAGGTAAGTAAATATATGTATGTGGGTTCCCCCATTACATGTGTTGTTACCCATGGCCATGATTATGCACCTATGGGGATAGTTGTTCCCAGTTATATATTTACATATAAATGAAATCACAGGTGAGTGAAGAAGGGAATATGCATATAAGCACATTGATAAGGATCCCCTTTCATAGTCCCATAGCCATGCAAGTGTTTTCATATGGGCTAGGTGTCCAGGCATACGTGTGATGTTTCATATGCCTAGTGGGGAAGCGTACACTTTTAGCTAGAAAGTGAAAAGGATTGAAGTGGATGGATTTTTTTAACTAGAGGTAGGATTCTATTACTTTTCCCTTAGTTTAATAAATTCATTAATTATTATTGTAATTAAATGTCTTACTATACTATTATTATATAGGACTTAATGAATTAAATTATTGATTACATTCCTTTTTAATGTGAATTGATGGTGATTCCTAATAAAATTATAAAAGGTGATAAATGGTTTCTTGATAAGAATATCAAGGTTTTATAATAAAACCTCTCTAATAGAGGTTTTCTATCTGTGAAAACTCACATATGATTATTTTTAGTTTTTTTAGATTCATTAATTCAATTAGTGCTGAATGTATTTCAAAAAAAAATTAAATATAACTAAATGAATGGTTTGATAAATCAGTGTCCCATTTTCTAATTAAATCCCTCTAATGGAGGTGAGCAGTCTTCAAGATAAAAATATATTTATATAATTTTATTATTTATTTCTTTATTACATTGGTCTCTCTTATTATTTGGGATATAGTTTTTTATATTGCATGCTTATTCTCTTCCCTTAATGGATACTTATAAATGGTCTAGAATCTTTTTAAAACAATAATATGTTCCATGAAACCTCTTATGTACATGGATAAATAGGTAATTTCATCTATGAGTGTAGGGTGTCTACCATATTCTATTCATCACTTATGTCATGTCGCGTCATTGTGAAACTCATTGAAATTTTCGCTGAGTCCTTGTTATCACTTATTTAATTGTCTGATTTTTTCAACCATTCCCATTGTGGCCTTTTGTTATGGTGAAAACTATTTGGGGTGTTTTCATTGCCTCTTGGCCACCCCTTTGAGTGCACCCGCATAAATTTCCATGTTATATATTAAATGTTGGTTTAAATTGAATGGAATGATTGAAAAAAAACT
Source organism: Viscum album (assembly GCA_963277665.1). Lineage (NCBI taxonomy): Eukaryota > Viridiplantae > Streptophyta > Magnoliopsida > Santalales > Viscaceae > Viscum > Viscum album. Next base: position 656,496,253 of record OY728159.1, read on the forward strand.
GTTAACCTATACTTTTTATGTTATTAATAACCTATTGTTTATGCATGCTAATGGAATATGGTTTTGTTTACATTTTATTTTTCATTAATGTGCTAAATTTTAATCCCCTATTTGAGTGGGTTGACCTTCCTTCTAAACATGTTCACATGAGAATTTATAGGGATAATATTTTCTTGTTATTGTTATATGCTTCCTTTATATGATATTATTTATACTGTATTGATGGAATAGTATTTTTTTTTGATATCTTGAATGAATTGTGGTCCATGATGATTATTTGATCTCATATTTTATATATAAGCTTTCCAAGTGATATATGTATTGGTTTTTTCCTTGCAATGTGATTTGGTTACCGTGGTTCACTTGATACGGGCCAGGTGAGAACATGAGTTCCGTATTAAGGACTCATTGATAGACCCCCATGATCAGGTAGTTATACAACTACACTTTGGGGAAATAATGTATTAGGCTCTATCATACGAGGGTTTCCTTGGGAATTCTATATACTTATGAGAGATACAGTTTCACAAAGGTATTATCGAGGATAGACTCATTGGCAAAGAGGCTATGCCAAGCCTAGGGTGATACTCGACCCCTTCCATGTGATATCGGGATGGACTACCGATGATCATTGATTACATATATTGTGTTCTTTGTGTTTGAGAGTTAAGAGCAAAGGACCGAGCTTGAGCTCAGGATGTTAAAGGAGATCGACAATGAGGATTTTCTTTCTTTCTTTATTATTGTACTGGGTTTTCATGCATGCTGTATTATTTATTGCTTTCAGTATGTATCATCACCTTGACAGGAATTCCTCTATAGTAAAATTAGGTGTTTTCCACTTTGATTGAATAGAAAAATACTGTATTTCACTAATTTTCAGCTATTTATATTTTCTTCTACTTATGTTAAATATTTATTTTATGCATTATCCTTTTTCTTTTACATATAATCTGTTATACCATTGTGAAACTATAATAAGAGGGTATAATATCCCCCACAATAATCTCATGATACCCTTGATGCTAGTCAATAGCCTGGGGAATACGGGGTGACTCACTGGAGATCATGTGACCCACCAGTGTGGAAAACCATCTTTGAGGGGATCTGGATCAGTATGTGACAACTCCATGGGTTTTGAACCCCTACCTTAGTGTAGTATTATGGGGTTCTTACTACTAAACCAAACCAAAACAACAGGTGAACCCAAAAAATGTTCCAAATATTTGAATGTAGATTCAATGATTAATGTAGTTGTTTTAATCAATTACAAATAAATTTAATAAACGATTAAATAAAACATAAACTATTAAAGTAATTTCCTGCATAATATTTGAATAACATAGTTAATAAACAAGTGATATAACCTATGGAATGAAAATCAAGTTATGAAACTCTTATCCCTGAGTACCAACTAGTCATGTTTTTCATTATATTAAATAATAATAAACATATATATTATTTACAGAATATATAATTTCTTCTAGTATATTTCAGTAACAAAATCTATATCATATCCCTTATTATTGGGACTTATATTGTTACCAATTTTATTATGTTCAATTTACATGTTTTGAGGATGTTTGGTTCTTAATATTCAAACAACATCGATAGCTTCGACATGATCAAAAATGTAATGGCACAATAATCAAATGAATATTAATCATTAAATAATGGTAATGTTTATACATTAAATACAAGTTGATATCTATTAATTGAAGGAAACATGAAAAATTAATAACATCACATTGTGGGGGTGATAGTCCTAATGTACGCATGATTGACATTATTATTTTATAAAAAACAAAAAGGGTTGAATTTATGTGGTATATAGTGTTTATAAAGAAACTATTATTTTATGTATATTACATTAATTTATTTTATCAATTATTTTAACCCTAAATATTATGTGGTGATGATCAATGAAACATTTCACTTTGTAGAGATGGTAGTGGACACATGCCCCTGAATGATGTTTTTTATTTACCAATAGAGGGAAGGGAATATGAATAAGGATTTATAAATAAATATAATAGATATTATTCATATAAATGATAATTATGTTATAATATGATCCTGGCTATAGAAGCATTAAATGGGGGGGGACAAGAAAAAAACATGGAAATTCTCGGTTAAGAGTTATACATCTTCTATGATAAAACTTCATTAGCATACACAATGATCCTTATCTATTTTAATTTTGGTGAGAACAAAACCTCTTTTACATGGGGTGTATGATAGGGTTATTTTTACTGTATATTATGGTCAAGATAAATGTCCCAATATGTGTAAGGGATAAATAAGAGGAGGTTCTCTTATAAAAATGTGGATGTGGGAAATAAAGTAAATACTTAAAATATTAATATATAATATGTTTCTAACTCATAGAAAATAAATCCAATGTGAAATATATTAAACAATATGTATTAAAAGGCCAAAATAAATTGAACTAATGAAATTTAGGAAAGTTTAGGGGGAATTTTGAACTATATTTAATAGATTAAACAATTGTTAACCCTTTTAACTATAACCATGGTAACAAAATAATCAATCTTTAAGGGTCATGAAAGTAATATTAACAATTTCAAGTGAAATATACATTAACCATTAATGATATATTTTTTAAAATTCCAACAAAACTGATTCATTATAAGAGATTTTTTATTTTATGAATATTTCTAAATATTTGTTAAATATAGAACACCATTTAAACGCATTTTGTTGACAATTCATTTATTTTTAAATTAAAATCAACCTGATAATAATGTAATTAGATTATAAAAATATTAAAATTAACATATTACTAAGAAATATCCATCAAATTCATACAATAAAATTATTCAAAAACAATTTATTTCTATCAATGTTTTTAAATTTTTATACATTATTATTCAATTTCATGCACAAGTGATGTTTTAGTTATTTTTAAATTTTCTACGTAATTTAGCTATCACTAATAATGAAAAATAAAATAATATCATAAAAATAATTTATTCCTATTAAAAATGAAGATTAATAACCTTTAATAAAATCTTTTATTCTCAATGAAAATATATTATTGATATTAAGATAGAGGGAGAGAGTGTCATTTTATAGTTATCAATTAATTACCACAATGTAAGGTTATGATCAATGAAAGGTGAAAATAAAGTGCCATATATTTAAATCATGTATTATCATAGAAAATATAAACTCAATAGTCGATATTAATCTGAGTTTTGGGATGACTTTTAGACCTTATCCTATATTTTTAGCCTCATTTAACAGATTTTAACCCTTTTAGGGTGATAATCTTCTATTGTGGTTACAATTCGTTGTGACTATAGCTAAAATTGATCATATTTCATAATTTAAATATGATTATTATAAATTTGGATTATTTATTCTATCATTTAACTCCAAATAGTGGTTGATTCCACTTTTCATATAAATGTTTGATCCTTATTTGATATTCCTTTTTTAGAAAAAATAATTTCTACAAAAAAATAAATTTTTTTAAAAATATAGAATAATAATAATTGTTATTGAATAAATTTTTTAGTTTTTTATTATATAAAACTTATATTAAATTTAAAACTACATAAAATATATTATTTCAAATTCAAAACTATAAAAAATAAATTTAACAAAATCAAATTCTTCATTATGAAACCAAAAAACAATCAATTTTGAAAAATTCCAAATAAAACCACCCTATGATATAATTGATATTAAAATATCAGAACAAATATACATTTTATCAACTAAAATGTAAAAAGGTATTTTAAATTAATAGTAATGTTCATTCACAAAATAAAATTAAAAAGGATGTAGAAAATGTATCTTTGAATCATAAAAGTAATTTATTCGCATTCCATCGTTAGTAAACACAATCAAATGAATGGAAATTCATTTGATTGAATAAATAAAATACCCATTTAATTTTTATAATTTAAAAACAATGACTAATTTAATCAATTATGATTAATATATGATGCAATATCGAAAAATATCTCTTGTACATTCAATTGATATTATATTCATCTCAAAAAATGATATTCAATGTATGAATGATTAAAAAATTTATTAAGTAAAAAAATGTGTACATGTATTTTATGATATGTTTTCTCCTATTTATAATGAGTAATTAAATTACATTTTTATGTTCAAATTTAGATAAATCATTTATAGTATATTTGAATTCATTTCTTAGATCTGTATTTTGTGTTGAACTTGAAATCAAGTATAGTGTCATTAGAAGGTAATAAAAAATTATTGGGTGTCCCAATATTTAATATTTACCACTAATATGGAATAAAATTAAATTCCTAGTAGTAGAATATTTAATTACATATAAATGAATATTCTTTGAAATAAGGTTTAAATAATAATTTAGTTGCATGCTCAATAGTATAACCGTAAAAAGATATGTAGGAGATCAAAAAATTCTAGAGTAGAATACATATTAATGGGAATCAATTATCAGACCACATTACCCTTCTCAAAAATGTGGATAAATTTTAAATCAAAATTTATTTTTTAATGCTGTTTTAGATTATTTTAATATTCAATTAATATGAATAATAATATAATAACCAAATTCAAGAACACTATGTATCATTCCATATAAATAATTCCTACCAGCTGATATCTATTCATAAGACATCAGCCCTTGGTAAATTTATTACATGGATGGTATTAATGATACACCTAAATTTTAGCAATTTATTACTTGAGAACATCTTAAGAAAACACTCATACATGTTTATGATTCCAAACCCCAACACCACAAAATTCCCTAGAAGCCTAAGTTCCCACCATAATCATGTTGAGAAAACACTATTTATGGGATACTTCTCAAGGCCTGATACTTTTAACTCATTTAGAATAAAATACAAAAAACCCATATGCATCAAAAAACTTATATGATGCCACTTTTAGTGAACCCAACTAGAATTTTCATACATTGTCTGAGTGGAATCCTGACATACATGAACGTTATTTATTGATCCTTAGGGGATGACGACTACAATGGTAGGTCTCCAAATACTGATGTGTAATGATTTTTCTAATATTTTATTTTATTAAAGTAAACATTGTTTAAAATTAAAAATATAGCATCACATTCCTGTATGTCAGATGTTGCCGAATGGAATGTCGGATGCTGAATAGGGCCATACAAGATTCAACCAAAAAAATAAACACATCCAAATTATATTTTTACGCATATATTAAACCAAAAAACATTCAATCCAATAAATTTAAAACATAAAAAATAAATATAAAATCTAAATGAGGCCTTATGAATTTATAAATTAAATAAAATATGGTGATAAGATATCTATGTTCTCTAACTGACTAATCACCCTCTCAAACAACATTTAGAATGCCAAAAAATGATCCTATATCAAAAATGTATATTCGAAATCATCTAGAATCTATAAGTGTTCCCATTATACCTAAAATTATGATAGTGAAACTTTTATTGTCCAATTTTTCTTCCATTCATGGTGTGAGAATAAATACTCAATAGGTCATGACCACCAGAGTTTCAGCACAACCAATGATGAAGAAGTGTATAGAGAAACATGTATACAGATTTAGATACATATTTTTATAATATATTTATGTATAACCCAAAAACATGTTGGTAAAAAATAGTGAATCATTCTATAATAATACCATTAGTTAGAAAAATAATGTTTAAATTCCCTTTTATTTGAAATTAAATATATATATTATAATAATAGAACATAAATTATTTTCAACCACATCAGTCATAAAACTTTTGATATATTAATTGGAATGATATCAATATACATATCCTATATGGTAAAGATATCATTTGATGATATTCAACAAAATCCATACACTATAAGAAGAAATGGGTATATATACCCCCCCCCCATGTATAAATACTTCCATATATATATATATATAAGTTTGGATGTATCCAATATCATATAACACATTTCACACTCCCTCTTAATTTGGAGGGACTGTTCATGAATTATCCATGAATGGATACTTACCATCTCAAAAGAAGGAAACCATAAGAAAATAATCTCCACCATTAATGTAATTTTCATCTCAATTGATGAAATTCATATATATATATATATATATATGTGTGTGTGTGTGTGTGTGTGTGTTTGTGTTTGTGTTTGTGTTTTTATAATAACATATTATTTATTTTACATTAATACATTATATTTACATAATGTTAAACATTATAAAACCCAAAAGATTGATAATTATATAGTATTTTGGAATTAGGTACATTAATATAAAATTTAAAATAGCAAACACCCTATTATTTTTTAAAATATTCCTTAACATTCTCACACGTAAAACTACATGGGAAACCCCAGGGACATAAACAAGAAAATTGTGAGATATAAAGCCCATTAGGGGAATAAACATGGAATAAGATGAAATGAATCATATATGTAAGAAAATATCCATATAAGTGGAGAATAAAGAGAGTTGGAATCATAAACATGGAAACATGGACATGATATAGAATTACAATCATATCAGACACAATTGAATATGGAAACTACTTAAAACACTACATCATAAACATAGGTCATGTCTAACATCCAATAAATCATGATGTAAAAAAGTTTCATAATGGTACTAATTTGATTAACTATCCCATAATGAAATCCAATGATACTAAACATTACAAAATCCAGTGGAGAAATATATATTTCTAGTCACACCCATCACTTTCTTTGCATTCCCATGTGTATTTGTGGCACATAGACCATACATCCTTGATCAATTCATCATCATATTTTATTTCCCAAAAATGTGTATGGAATATATAAATTCATGTACCAAGGAAAATATGTATAATTTTATAAATATGAACACCATTTATAGGAAATGATTATGTAATTCACTAGACAATTGTTTTAGCATGAAACAGTTGTGGTGATATTTTATGAGCATAACAACATCACATTGAAATTCATAAACTGGTTTTATGAAAAGTAAAGAGGTATATCATCATTTCTACATTAAATGGAAAATAATAATAACATGGAAATTTGAAATAAAAGGCATATTAAAGTTATTATACTTGAATAAAGAGGAAATGGTGAGGATCCCATACATGAGTTTGTGACTCCAAATAATTGATAATATATTTTTGCAAGATTAGGGCACCATGGGAGGACACTAGTGAGGGAATGTTATAGTAGGTACGTGCTTCAAGGATTTTCAATGATGAAAATAGAAGAATAGAAGTGTTTATATAGGAAATTTGTGGGGTTCTCATTAAGATTTCTCAAACATTGGGTTTGGAATGTATACAATAAAATAACCAAAACCACAAACCTCACAAGGGGTTTTTCCCATGGTTTCTATTAAATATTTGTGGTTTTAATTTTTTTATAAGTATAAGGGACTATTTTAGTGAAATAATACCCCTAATTTTATCGAAGAGGGTCATACTTTAATGGAAATTATTTTAAAACCATAATATAAATTATTTGTTCTCGAGGATTCCTAATGGATTTATAAAATTAAAAAAAAATAAACATAATTTATCATTATGTTAAATGGTTAATTTTTTTTCTAGATACATTATATAGTATCCATTAAATCAATTTATAATCATTATTATGTCATAATAATAACTTTACATTTTTGTGGTATTTAATTTTCACCTAAAAATTTGACTATTTTAGAAAATGATGAAAAACACCATTAAAGAAATTCGATATTTTGATTAAATTTTTTTTGATTTATCTAAATAATTTTATAACCTTTTAGATTTGTAATTTGAAATTAATAATAGACATTTAGTAAGAAATACTTGGTTTTCCTCAACAGTGAAATATTTTCAACCCACCTAGAAATCACATTTGACATTAGAAAAGTTATATGATAAATTATAATTAATAAAAATCATATAATAATAATTTTTTAAAATATTATTTATTTCAAAAATACATTAATTCATCAACATAAATTCTTAATGGAAGCTTACAATTACCTAGAAAAACAATATTTATATAATTAAAAAAAATCGATTAAAAAGTTATAATAATTTAAAGAAATATAATGATAATATAAAAAGTATATTAAATAATAATAACTCAACGTTATTGATTCATATCCCTTTAATACATAAAATATTATCTAATAGTAGGGTTATTAAGGTTGAGAAATTCATGGGGTGGTTCGACAAGCATGGTTTTGCATGTGATCTCGATGATCTTGACCGACTCCAATAAACGATTCAACTCATGTTCATGTTCTTGGATCTCAGCTTAAGACTTGTCATGTTCAAGTACAAATGATAATATATCCCTCTAAAACTATGGTAAATTGGGTTTATAGTGTACAATCTTATTGGTTGAGTCCATCACTTCCATTTTACATTCCAATTGGATTATTTAGAACCCTATATTTATACTAATCACAATAATACTATTCAAAGAATATTTTTTAATGGTAAATATAGTTTAATTTAATTCAAATAAGATAGTATATAATAAAACAAAACATTTGAATGTTATTACTATAACCAAATTACATCATAATACATTTAATTAAATTTTATTTTATATTTTATTTAAAATAGTTCAGGTCATTATAATCTCCCCCTTTAAAAATTTCACACTTGAAATTTTCATTTCACGAACTAAAAAAGATGAGGGTGACCTAGTTTAACCACATAATCTACTTCCCATTTCATTTATTCAATTTTTTTTCTCCACATCAATTTTATAAGGTTTATTTTCATATTTCATATAACGTTGTCTATACAATCAAAGTATTTCACTAGAGGTTCTTCAAAGGAATGATCTTTCTCCAACAACACCAAATCTAGATTGATTAAATTTTAGAGGTCTGGAAAGTAATTCCTCAAGAGGGATAAATATAATAAATATTTTACATGAGAAAAGGATAGGTGGGATAGATCATCAATACTCCATCACTCTGATGCGATCAAGGATCTCAATAAGAATGATGTATCTTTGAATAAGATTTTCATTCATCGAAAATGTCATCACATTCACCCACAAAGATTTGCAGAGTAATACTTGTATCCAACATAAAAATATTTTTCTCCCCGATGATTATAATAATAGTAATTTTTTCATCTTTGAGTATCATTTAAATTCTACTCACTGATCATAACCTCATCCATCATTTCTTAGACCATTTTAGGACCCATAAGTTTTAATTCTCAAACTTTATCTTATCGTGATGTAGTTCCACACCAATTTTAATAAAGGGCTTCATAGGAATCCATTTTGATGTTGGAGTGAAAAAAAATTCATGTGGGAAATTGAGCATAGGAATATATTGGTCCAAAAATACTGTGATGTCAATTGAGCGTCCTCTCAATATTTCCTTTGAATATAAATAGTCTACTCAGTCTAGCCTCTAGTTTTAGGATGATAGGCCATACTACAGTTCAACATAGTGTTTAGGGATGTTTAAGAGTTTTCCTAAACATAGATCTAAATATCAGATCTTTGTCAAATATAATCAATTTTGTTACCCCACACAACCTCACCACATCTATGAGGACTATCCATGCAAGTTGATCTCATGAGAAACTCTCTTGAATCACAATGATGTTTCTAGTCATTTCATAAAAATCCACCACAACCCATATAGCATTATTCCCTCCTGATTCCTTTTTAATACCAGTTACAAAGTCCATGGTGTTGTTTTCCCACATCCATGTTGGTATGGGTAGTGGTTTCATTATCCCCTATGATTTTTTTCTTTCCACTTTCAATTGCTGAAATAAAAAAGAACATGATGTATTTTTTGGGATCACTTTCTTTATATTTTCACCCCAAAATTTCTCCCAGTGATATCAAAACATCATTGTTCTTCCTAGGTGGATGGAGAAGGTTATTTTATATTAATCACCCAATACATCCTTATTTAACTATGTATTTGATGGAACACATAGTCTTTACCAAATTATCACAGTTCCTTCTTCATTAACATTATACTTTGAGGAATTTCATTTTATTATAGTTTCTACATTCTTCTGAATCAACACATAATATCCTTGAGTATCCATTATCCACCCCAGATTATATGGTTGAGAAATAATTTTGAAATGATTGATGATGTTCATTCCATATTATTACCATATATATCATTTCCAAATTTTAAAAGATATGATTCCTCTAAATTATTGTGAATGATATATTTTATGAATCTTTTCTACTCATATAATCATCCAATTTATTCTCTTTCACAGTATGGAATTTTATTTAGAAGTCATATTCCTTGAGCAGTTGGAACAATCTTCATTGGAACTTATTCAGCTCATTCTGTGTGAATATATACATGAGGATTTTCTATTTTATATATATGAAACACTTCTCTTCAAAGAGATAATGCTGCAATATTTTCAAAGGGATGACCACAACAGCTCGCACCAGATCATGCATTTGGGTAGTTTACATCATGAACATTCATCTTACTTGAAACTTAGTCTATGAATTTATCATTCTCCATTAACACAAAACCCATGACCTCATTCAAATCATCACATAATTCCACAAAAATTTCTCAAAGTGTGGGTAGTGTGAGTACATGTATATTGATATTACTCCACTTCCATTCCATTATGCTCTCATCACATTCATCGTTCCAAGAAAATGTGACTCCCTTCTTAGTTATCTTTCTTAGACGGTTTGAAAATTAGGATAAATTTCTCCAAAATTGATTATAATACCTATATAATTTATAGAAAATATTGATAACTGTGACATATATTGGTGTTGGATAACCTATAATTTCTTATTTCTTTGAAGGGTCTAGAGATATCCTTCTTCTTGTGATCATATTTCCATATAATTATACATCATCTAGATAACACATTTTTAAAACCTGGAATAAAGGTTCTCCTTTCATAAGGTCATTAGAATTATGCTCAGACTCTCTTCATTTTCCTTCATGGTATTATAGAATATAAGAATATAATTTATAATGAAGACCAAAAATATTTCTAGGTATTCTATAAATAATATATCAATGATATCCATGAATATATTTGAAGAAATAGTGAGTCCGATTGACATTAATATGGTCGTAGAGTACATGTAATTTGTATGAAAAGTAGTCTTGGGGATGTCATCCTTCTTTCACTTAAAATAGAAATATCATGAACGCAGATCCACAATGGATAAGTATTTTACTCTATGTAGCACATCAAACTAGTCATAAATATATTTATGATTATAATTTTATATAGATGATCACAATGGCTCTCCCTCTTACCATAATGGATGTGACCATAAGAAGAGCTTTTATGGTTGGGAACATTGAAGCCAATCTACAGCCCAACATTAATTCTTATGTTAGTACTCTTAAATTACTTTTTTCACTAGAACATATGGACTACCTGTTATCTACCCTTTTTTCACTTTACAACTTTAGACTCCAAGATGATTCCCCATTGTCATAAATTTTTCATAGGATCCTTATAGTTCGTCTTTAGACATCTTGAGGTCATGACCGGGAAAATGATTCATCCACAGGAGAAATAATAATTTCGTTGAACCAAGAATAAATATTATTTCTAAAGAGATATATGTGGATTTAGAGCAACTGAAATTGTCAGAATTCATATTTGGAATCACTAATATGGGATTATCCATCGATTTTCAACATCTCATGAAATGATTCTTGTGGAGGGTGGATCTCATAATGGGATCTGTGGTCTGGAGTGTGCTTTTCCAATGAGTGGGAATGGGAGTTCATAGATAAAAAAAATATAGGAAGCCCCTATGAAACTAGAAGTTTTTTGACCTAAACCATGTGTTGTGGGTGTCTCGATTCATAATTTATTCATTGATCAAGATACATCATAAGTTGTTCCATATTTTGTGTTCAAGAACCAACAACTTTCAGTTTGCATATATTGAATTGGTGATTGATTTTTGGGATATCACATAGATAGGGGGCCTTACCATCCCTGGGAATATATATGATGAATTTTTACCCATGGATAACACATTGAAAAATTTTGATGAAGAATCCCAATGGGTTGGGAAATTATCAATAATTTTAGAGAGACTACTTGGTCAACCTCTTTATGAATACACACTTATTATGATTGAGGATTAGAAAGGGATTTTTTTCAGATGAATTGGCCAAGTCCGAGAGTTCATTATAGCCTAACTCATCCGACCTAGCAGGTATGGTGAAATAATGGAACTTACTCTACTACCCCTAAGTCAGGTCCATCCACCACATGAGGTTATGAGCCATTCATAGATGTAAATCCTGAACTTAGATTAGTAGGTTTCTTTTCCATGTTACAAAGTGTATGGATTTTACCTTATTGTGAAATTTATAATGTAGTCCACATTTTCACTTTAATGATGGTATCCACGTTGGAAGAGGGACAACTTATCGATTAATACATCTCTCCCCGTACCTAAATTTATGAGATATTAGGGAGGATACAGGATGGAAGACCTCCAAAATGTCTTAACAGTCCATTTCGGTTTTTATACGACTATCTAGCGGAGAAGCTTTCCTTACATGAGTATCAACACACATCAAAAATTCATTATTATGACTCCCATCCAAGCTTACTCTGTATTGTAATACTTTATCCCCAAACCATGGATTTTTACAACATGATCAAATTGTTGATTTATTTTTCTCTCTTTTTCATTCCACCCTACTCTGTGTCTGAGGAGAAATGGTGAATGGTGGGAGTTGTTATCTTGAAGAATGTTCTTACAATATTAAACTACGGTATGGAATCTTGTTTAATTGTATTGGAATAGTAACCATATATGAACTATATGTGATTTATAGGTAATCTAGAAAACTAATATTACTACAACAAGTCACATAACTCCCAGTCACCGAGGTCTAGAAAAAATATCATTTGATATTCCTTTTCCAATAATGGTTGATGATGATGCGATATGACTCTGTCAGGAAATTCCTTATTCCTACCACAAAGCCCTCCACCATCTTTTCATTTGAATAATCCCATATATGTGTGGATTACTATCATGATGGGGTATTGGAAAGGCCAATTCGACGAGATTAGATGTCATTGACTGGTTCCAACACTTTCTCTCGATTTTTCCTATTGTGCCATCTTCCCTCATTCCTCCTATAAAAAGGAATTATTTTATCTGTTGCATGAATCCATTGGGGAATTTTCCCACAAAACCCATATTTGTAGAGAGTTTCTCATACCCCATATTTATTGGTGGAATGTTATGTAGTCCTACTAAATTTGGACTGAGTGAAACATCACTCATATTACTAAAATTGTAGAAAACCCAGTGTTTTTATCTCTTGAGATCGAATAAAATGTAGTGAAGTAGTTTTTTCTTTATTGGGTAACTCAACAGTGGTTTTGTCCATCTATAATGATAGAAGTTCTAGATTATAAAATCATTATAGAGTACGTGAAAAATCAATGTCCTAATTCTGTTTGGAAACATCAAGTTGTACTGATACGGGTGTGGCATATAATCTGTACCCTTTCCACAGAAGTTTCTATGGGGAACATTTCTGATTAGGAGAAAAACCATTGATGACGGTTTATCAATTTGGGATTAGGCAGAATTTATATTGGGCACTTTAAATCTATTATAAACCTGATTTTCTTAGCTCGTGAGGATCTAGCAGCTCATGAAAGAAACCGTGCTCAATTTAATGTCTCACATCATAAAATAAATACCATTTGAGATATTGTTGAGGAGTTTCTCCGTTAAACGGCTGAGAACGAAATTTCTCAGGACCAAGTGATTTCAAAAAATGAAGAGTTATGGGAGTTTGAGGATTGTATGACTAAAATGAAGTCACAAAATACATTAGAAAGTGCGAATTATGAGGAAATTAATCAAATGGGTGAGATCACATGGCCATTTTGAAATAAGTGCATCAAGTGTTTGAAAGTGAAGCAGAATAGTGGATTTCAGTATTGCAAGTCCTTAATGGCCCACATAATGTGAATATCAATCTTTTATAAAGAGCCAATCGAGGTCCCTTATAATCCATTGAGTCGTCTTATTTCATCTATATTTTGGTATTAGGGAGAGACCCTAGATTGTGGATGTTCCACCTTATATTCATTTAATGGGTTGAAAACTGTTTTCCCTATTGTACTTCCCCCATCATATTTTCCTATAATATTGATCAATGATAATTGATCACATTTTGAATGATAATCACAACCAGATACTGATTTATAAAATGATCCCAGATAATTAATAGAAATATTCAACACATGCTCTATTTTTTCCATAGCCAAAGGACTCATTGAATGTAGATCGGCTATTACTAGGGATGCATGAAAAAACCTACAAACTTTTCATCATTTTCATTGTCACTATAATTTTTTCCTAAACCTAAATTTTGATTGATTAGAGATTATAACCTACCATCTTCTTATGTTTCCATTTATAGGTTTTTGACCATACATGTTTTTTGAATCAATGGAATTTTAATTACTCAATATTTTAACTAAACTGTGGAATGTTTAGGTTTAGAAATCTAATAGTTGAATTTTATCCAGGATTCCCTTTTCAAGTTTTCGTCCTAGAGAGTTCTGTGTCTCCTTACATGGGTAGTTTAAGTTCATGAAAACTAGACTATCATTACTCATTTTTTTAGGTCAACTCATTTTGGTCGAGACGTATGTTTTAGGTCAAATAATTTTTGACCATGGATTGAGGGAATGGGCCCCAAATTTGGACTCATTTACCAAGGAAGTCCCAATATAATTCAAACATCAATGAAGTATTTTTCATAACGATGATTTTTTAGATTCTATTTTTAGGAAACAATATGTGGAATGGGATTCATGAACTGTATAAATGTAGGAAAAGCCTCTCTGAAGGACAAATTTTTATTTAGTTGATATGAATTCTATGGGAAACATCTGCAGATCCTCCAAGGAATTGTGGTTATAGTCTCTTAATGTTGTTATTCTATACTGTTTAACAACATGAAGATAGGAAAATTTGGACATGAAGTTTAGCATCATGCGGTGAAGATGCTTGAAGCATAGTTTAACATCATGTCATGGGGATGATTTTTTAATAATGAACAATTGTATATATAGGATAATCAGACCTCTATATCCTGGAATTCATTATAAATGAACGTGATCAGAAAGAATAAAGAATGACCTCAAAGAACCTCAAATCAGGATGAATGATAAGAGGCTTGGAATCCATTGGTCATAAGGGGGTAAAAAATCCACTCATGAAGGTGATTTTTTCATTTGGATGATAATACATTTTGTGGGACACTTATGCGGATCAACTGGGGAATTATGTTCATATTGAAAAAAAGGTATCCCCATGACATTATCCCTCCATTTCTGATGGTTGAGGAGGATTATGGGGAACCAAAACTACTAGTGGAATTATGTTTGATGGATGGAAATGGTATATATGAGCATGCAAGATATTTCTAGACCATGATCAGTTGTATAGTATGGAATCTCTCACATAGTTTTGACTAGTATATGGGGGGAATGATAGTTCGACAAATCATTTTTATAGGAATCGTGTTTTAGAATCTCGTACATAGATTTACAATTTTTTGTAGGATATGGGGGGATTGTTTTTTTCTTCATGGTGGAGGTGACTAGGCTATGGAAATAGATTCTAGGTGTCACTGTTCATTATGGGAGGGTAGTAATCAATCCATACAAAGTTCTAGAGTTAACTCATAGTTTTTTGTCATGTAGTTACAAATTAGGATTCCAAATGTGAAGGGGAAAGACATGTTATCCCTTTTTAGGTCTCAGTACTAGGACAATGGAGATCCTATTGCGGATTGATATTCCTTGACCATGTGGGAAATATCTTTATATCCTTTTCGTATCTAGTCCCATATTGGAGATTCAGATGTAGTTCTATGGATTTACATGTGTATGTATGACTCATACACTAGGAAGGGACATTTGTTTATGTTGGATGTTCCAAAGGATGTTGAATTTGGGTGTCCCTATGTATCCTATGATAGCAAGAATCAATCCCTAATTTGTTCTAGAAGGATGTTCCATGTACTGGTATAATGATTTAAAATAGTGGGGGAATGTTTAACCATTTTCTCATGGTGATATATCTGTAATGTACCTTCACTATTGCTTTGGTAAAAGGAGCACTTTATCATCATTAATAAGCACACATGAGCTATGATCATTGTGAGAAACAATGAATATCTTGGGGTTTCCCTATACATATAGAGAAATTTGATGTTAAAGAGGTTGTTTTCTTATCACGTGGTTGCAAGAACATGATCTAGGTTCAAGTTTTCTATATGAATCCAACATTCTTTAAGAATAAATTCATACATTGGCCTATGAAGATAAATCACATTCTAGGTCTTGCCAATACATTGAGAGTGGGAAATTGTTTTTTATTATGGTGGTTGATGATCCTAGGACATAGATTCTAGGAATTATTGTCTATATTATGGGAAACTGAATAACGTCAGACATTGTTCGAGATAATGTGGACTCTTATGTGGATCTGACTATCACATATGAATAGTGGAATTTTATCTTATTCTAGCACAGACCCAACTCATTTGAGGAGAATCATTGGTAGGAACACAATGAACCATGTAAAATTTAAATTCATGTGGTTAGGATGAAATATACCATATATTTTAACATCATGTAATAAGGTCAACTCATTGGTGCAGTTTAATGTTTTTCTCCTAGAATATAATATACCTGATGAGAAAGGAAAGGCATGTTATATCATGCAGTTTAACATTATGCGATCACAATGTTTTTTCCCTATATTTTAACATTCTATTGTGAAGATGATTGCATCTTGAAATTTTATTTCATGTTATTAGGACACTGACCTTATAGTTATATGAAATATTTCTTCAAGAACCCCATATTGGTGGGGTTGTGGTGATCTTCCTATTCATTGAAAGTAATATGCTTTATTAAAATATAACTTGTGTATGACATATTTTCCTTTTCAATTTGGATCAAGTTTTGGATGTATCATCCAAATTAACATCATAGTTCTAAGGAAAAAACCATTTATCCATCATAGAAATATCTAGGAGAACCTTTTTATTGAAGACTAAGTCAATCTAGTTTTGGTAAACATCCAACAGGTTAAAAGTGTGTAATATTTTTTCACACAATCTCTCAAATTAAATGTGCCTCTTATGGGATTTCTCAAATGTTGATAGTTCATCACCAATAGAAATGTGGAGATATGGTATTTGAACATTGACAGGTAGAACCACATCTATCCCATATATTAATTAGAATAACATTTCTTTAGTGGTTGTGCAGGTTGTGATCTGGTAATCCCACTGAGCATGGAGAAACTTTTCTATACTTTATTTCATGTTCTTGTTTTTCATCATCGAGAGTATATTTGATAGGTTATTGTTGAAGGCCTATATCTCTCTATTGGACACTTCATGGTAGTGGGATTAACCACTGTCCTTGATTCCATACTCTTGATATAATTATTCAAACGCTGTAGAAAAAAAATTAGTGCCATTTTATGTCAATATTGTATGAGAGACACAAAATATTTTGATTATATTAGCTTTCACAATATTGAAAAGGTTTCTTTCCCCAACCTATTTTAGTGTTATATCTTCTACCAATTGGGAAAATAATATGGAAACTATGGGGATATAATTGAATTGTTTGGTAGAGGGAGGAGGGTATGGTTGCATGACACGCAATACCTACATTGGAAATAGTAAGGTGTACATGGTTTTTGATGTAAATCTGTGTGTTTATGGATGAAAGTTTCATGAATCTTATTGGAATGGAACTTTTGGGTGAATTCAATTGCATCTTGCTTCACAGTGGGCCAATAGTGTCTAATAAATTGAATTTGATGGGAGAGATTAGATGTGGAATGATGTTATCTATAGGATTTGACATGAACTTCCATTAAATAGGTGGTGGTCTCTTCTCCATCCATGGATCTAAGAAGGATCCCATCATTGCCTCATATATAAAGGTAATTTGTCAATTTTTTCCCTCGCATTGAAAAAAGTTAAATTATCATCTATGTATGTGTTTAATTATGGATTTTTATAGTGGGAGTTGTCACTTTTGAACCAAATCCATGATGGGTGTCATTAAATAGGTGGTAGGACCTTTTGGCTAAGGGATGAGACTAATCTCACAAATTTATTTTTTTTGGCCTGAACAAAAGGTAATAGAATTTGATGATGGGAACTTTTCAGGAGTGTTTAATCCCAATTTGGATCATATATGGTGATGGATAAACTTTAAAATGCATCATACTATGCATTTTTTCACCCGGTGACATGAGTTAATGGCATATATGATGGAAAATCTCCCATTACCTCTCAAATGTGTTCCATCAAAGGAACTAGATCCTTTATCCTGATAACATATTCCCCACTGAATTTCTTGATGACAAATTATGAGTCACATTTTAACTTCAAATGTAATTCTTGTACTTGATGTTCGAGCTATAAGTAAGCAATGAGGGATTAGTACTCTACTTCATTGTCTTTTCACCCCTCATACAGTAGGAAGGAGTAAGGAAAACATCCTTTTCCATAGATATAATTATGACTCCAAGCCCAACATTATTCTTCTTTGGGTATTACATCCTTTTACCTAATGGTCTTCTAAAAGACCCATAAAATGTATCTCCCATGTCTGGGATTCCCATGGAATAGAGAACAATTCTTCCACTAGAAGTTCAACATCCAATGGAGTATTCTCTATAGAGGGATATTATTCCAAAAAATATTCTATTGACTGGCCATTGAAGACTTATGATGTGTAGCACATATATCAATCTAATACAGGATGACCACCCACTATGATAAGAATGTAGTCAATATTGGATGTTTGAGAATGTACTTTTGCGAGTAGCTACGTTAGACCAAATGGACCTCTTGGTGCTAGAGATATTGTCATAGCTTCTGGACCACGAAGACCAGGGTGAGAAAAAAATTCACAATATTCTAATATGGATTCTCATAATAAATCATGGTATGGATGTGATAATGAAGTTTATTTACACATCCAATTACATTATCTTTTCTGAGGAAGGTTCCAAGGTAGTTATCCATGGAAGCCACATACAAAATTAGTGGTATTCCTTCATCGAGTGGAATTAATACTAGTGTACTCAATAGATATTTCATCTAAATGTCAAATGAATCTGTATAATCACAATTCCATTGATATTTGACCCCATTTCTTAAAAATTTAGTGAAGGTAAACATTTCATGCATGGTTGGCTATAAAGCACCTAATACTGGCTAGATTTCTGTGAAATCATCTTAACTCTATGAGGATTCGAGGTGGTGACATTCCAATGATATCCCTTTTCTTCACAGGGTCAAACTCAATTCCATAATTGCATACTATGTATCTGTGGAATTTACCTGAGGTTACAAAAAATTTAAATTCTAAGGGGTTTATTTTTACACCATGTTGTTGTAGTTTGTTGAAAAATGTTTCGAGATCTACCAAGTTGTCTGAGAATTATTATGATTTAACCACCAGATAATCAACCTTGACTTTTTTAAATCTTCCCCTGAATGGATTCAAAATGAGATGCATGGAATGATGATATATGGGACCAACATTCTTCAGACCAAAAAGTCTTACCTAGTAAAAAAAGAATCCCAGGGGGGCTGAAAGAGGTGGACTCTTCATCTTCTATAGACATTCATATTTGGATGTATCCTTAAAATAAGTTCATGAAGTAGAGTGCCTGATATCTGGTAGTTTCGTTGATCAATAATTTTGTAATTTGGACTGGAAAGTCACCTGTCGGTTAGTGCTGAGTGAGGTACCTTAAATCAATGAAAAATATGATTTTCCCATTATTTGTTTTTTTGAGGATAGTATTAGGAAACTATATAGGGTATTAGACCTCCTGAATGAAGAATTATTTGGTGATATTTTCAACTTCAGCCTCTATTTATGATGTGTTGTGTGTGTCCTACTGGTGGCATGCTTGTAGCCACAATGATCGTTGGGATGGCCTAGGTGGTGAGTGGACACCTTGAGATTACAGCCTAGAATTTATGTATAGTTCATGGAAAAAACATCTCAATTGTGTCATAATATGGAGGTATGTACCTATTTCTATTTATAATACATGACCACAATTATTAGAGTGGGTCTTGAGTCTTCTTTGGTAAACATGTTTATTTCTCGGAGTACATAAGTTGTGGTAGATACACCATCCTAAATTGCTAGAGGTGCATCCATGTGTTCATATACATCATCATCATCTTTATATTAATCTCTTTAAACTTTGGATGGAGATACTATTATTTATATGATCTCTCTATAGTTGAAATAAGAATTAAAATTTTGTCATTTATAGGATGATGCAACTTCTACTGATCTGACCGAAAATAGAGAATCTTCTGGTGAGGATGGAGTGATGTAATAAAAAATGTATTCTTTCTCTTATTCATTAATGGTTGATTTAGTTATTATCTATATCCCTAAATTCATATTGAGGGAATTTATATTTGATCATTATCTATTGTTTTTTAGACTAGCTGATTTTTATGCAATGTTAAGATTAGTTTCCATGACTAAAATCCTATGAAACGGTGAATCCAAATCCAAATTTAGAATCATGAACTCTACATAATTGAAATATAACATGTATTAATTATTGAGATTCTTGAAGGGGTCTTCAGGGATCATTTCTAATCCACCTAGTGCATTTATCCAATAAATACCATCAACTGAGGGTTTCCTCATTTCATTCTCAAAGAATTGTACATGGATGTAATGTGACTCAGAAGATTCGAATGGGGCCTTAACAACAGTAAATGTTCCACTCACCTAATTGTTGCAATATTTTATGGACTGATGGTATGATGAGGGAATCACCATATGATGATGCAACCATGAATTTTCTAGTAGGTCCTAGAATTCTATGTTTTTTCAGACCACTAGAAATTAGATGTCATCCCTGAGGTCTCCAAATAAAGTTTAAATATTTATTTTTTCTAGTGGATTCTCCTCACTTTAATCATATCCCTATAGGTTTGTGGTACTAGGTGTCTAGATATCCTCATAGTAGCCCAACCGATGAAGTGTTCGTAGTTGGATGAGATTAACTCCTGAACCATTATCGATGAATAATTTTTATATATCAACATCATTTATAATGATAAACACATAAAAGGTTTATATCTATCCTAATATATTGGCATCTTCATATTTATTCGTGAAGGATATGATCATATATAATTCCTTTAGATATGTCTCCATTTGATAGAATTAAGCATCAGTTACTTCACATTAAACTCTTGGGGGATTAGCAAAGATTCTATAAGTGATTCTCTGAGATATTTTGACAAATTCAAGGTGTCCAGGATTGACCAAATGGCTAGTAACAAATCCAATTTTTTCAAAATATCATATTATTTATCTGGTGGTTAGTACTTACCAACATGGGGATGCACCTTCTAAAGTTCGATAAGGGATTCAAAAATAGATGAAGATAGTCTGGTTTTTAGGACATGAAATGTTGGAGATTCAATGCTTTGGGAATTTTCTAGGGCAAGTTAGCTTATATGTCATGGACGATTAGACTTTTTTTTCTTCGAACAGATATTCCAAGATAATCGGGCTAGATAGTCTTTCGTCTGGGGCAAGAGAATTATCATGTTCCTTTAGTGTTCAGTAAAGGTCTCTTCTGTGAGTTTTCACAACATTGACTGTTTGAGCAGGAGAGCGGTTGAGTGTTGGGATTCTTCAATGACTGCATCTTCTTGGGTATCCTTGGCTTCGTTAGATTCTTCCATTGATTTTTCAATTGGGTTCCAAGAATTATGTTTCATGTCTATACTCTTCATTGGAGAAGATATCCACTAAGTGAATTACAATAATTTAGTCAAAGATTAGTTCCTCATCTGATTTTGTCTTTTTCACTATTGACTTCTTATATTGGTTCCATTTGGTGGGGAGGTTCCCCTCCATTCATATTTTTGGAACTAAGTAGGATAGTATCAAATAAAAAAATTTACATGGTGTAGGTAAATCATATTTCATTTTCTCTCTTCCGTTCTGGTCAATATTCTTTTTGGATTCTGGACGTTTGGATGATTGTGGGGCTATGGACATTGGTTGTATTATATTAGAAGATTTTAAAGGCACATTCGATTGCTTTAATTTCACATGGAGCCTTCCATGAGATTAGTTGACTATTTTACAAGTTATCTAACTATCAAACATCTCTTCCATTTTTCTAATAACATTTTCCCACTACCCTCCTTCATTTGGGTTAGTGGTGGAATCATATACCACTCGTGGTAGTGGTGGTCCCAATTTGACTTGCCCAGAATGTATCATTCTTTTTAAGAGGTCCATTAATGAGAAACAATCCTGAATGGTGTTTCCTAGTGTCTGGTGCAAGGGAAACTAATTTGGATAGCCATCGTGGCTTTTTTCATAATCCCACATTGGCTCTAGTAGCTAGAGATAGTTGCAGTTCATGGGTGTTACAATGTATCCATGAACATGGTCAGATCAGAATATTTTAGAATTATTATTTTGATCCTATAATTGATTTCACATAGGTACCCCACACATTTATTGATGATTTGGAGGATTGTTTTGACATCCAAGGTCCCTAAAAGATTCTGTTTAGGAATTGGAGATGGGGAAAGTGCAGTTGTCACTTTAGAGTAATGGAAGCCAATTCATCTCTCCCCACTATTTTCCCTCAGCCTAATGGGGCCACCTGATCCTTGAAATTAGTCCACTATAATTAATATTATATCCATAGAGAAATGGAATTGAAATCATGAAATGTAATCATATATTTTACTGGGATGAGTGGCATTCACAGCTCATCATGCAGATTATCAATACACATAAGAGAATATAATCTTGGGGAAGTGGTCAATTATAGCGAGTAGGATCAACCGTTCCATATGGAAATAAAATCTGAGACTCTTTCATTATACTAATTTTTTTATTTCATAAGGTTGATGATAGTTTTATTTAGAAGCATTTAACTGAACAAGAAAAGGAATTTCATTCTGAGATCCTCTAATCCTATTATTGACTGAGCTAGTTAACTAGTATACCATACAAAGGATGGACCTTACAGGGTTCACCCGAGACATTTGAGTTTCTATACTTTTTATTTCTCTTGGGTTCCCATTATGGGAACCAAATAAGATGCATAGTTCATCCTATAATGTTATGGGTCACCTGATATATTGAATATTGGGAACACGGGGTTCCCAAAATTTTGTCGTGGTGTATGGTTACTCACCCATTCAGGGTAAGGATTCCATTCCAGATATATTGGAGGATACCTCCATTCCTTGGAATCCAATCAGGCTTTCAATGATAAGATGGTATTAAAGAGCCCTTGAGTAATTTCTTATTGAACCTGATCATAGGTAGGTGTAGTAAGGGAAAACAATGGTCGGGTCCTCACTATTAGCACATGAGGTGGATACACTGTTGGGGGAGCCTTTATGGACTTTCCAAAATATACTGTGGTTGTTTCCTCGAGTGAGGAAAATCTTGATATCCTGTCGGGATCAGGTTAAAGTAGAGTATTGGTCCTGATATGAATTTGAATGATCTTTCCAAACATTATTTATTTGTAAGTATGAGTCCTTCTAGCAGAGTCGCAACTTCTAGAAGGGTATGTTTAATCTATACATAGGGAACATATATGATAGGATGACTTCCTCAGAGAATCACAACATTAATTCTCATCAACTATTATATTTATTATTCATGTCGAGTGAATCTTTAATTGAGTGTTAGGGACTCATTATTATTGGGGGGAGGCTGGTCCTGCACGACCTCGTTTGTGTTTCTCTGGTTTTTGGGGATTCATATAGGAGGTAGTGATGGATTTTTTGAGGGAGCACCCAAATTTAAGGCCACCCTCTGATTCCGAGTTTTTACACTTATATTATCTATGCATATCAGAGTTTTAGAGGAAACATCCTCTCCATATTCATCTTCATTTGCGTCATTTAAAGTGGGATATGTACAATTTATGTCTATTAAATTCACTAACTCATGGATCATAAAAGGTGTTATCCCAGTTGTAGAAGGGTTGGAGAGTTTTTTCTCTCCCAAATACAATTTTCAACTTCCATTCTAAGATCATATTCATATTTCTTAGTGAAGGGTCGCCTGGATGGAACCCTTATATGAACTTTTTTTAAACATCCCTTTTTGGGGAAAGGAATCATGAAATGTGACCGAACAAATGGAATCTCTATTCATTGTGTTCTATTAGAGGAAATAGACTGACATCTTTTGGGAGAGCATTTGAGGTGAAAATGCCCCTAGCCCTGTGGCATGGGGATTCATTCATTCCTTCATTATAATGAATCATCCCATATTTGTTGGTCTTATCATGGAATTTAATGTTAAAAATTCCACCAGCCCTATGACCAAGGGTTTCTCCCATAATAATGCAGCCAGTACTGCTATTTGGGCTTTCTTGATCTCGTGCATTCGCATTCAAGGGTGAACTGGATATGGTGTCGGGTCCACACATAAATTATTTTTCTCCAAATACATGATCATTTATGGATTCTTGGATACCCATAGGTGAGAGACCAACTGAATATTCTCAATTGCGTGTTTTAGGAGTTTTTATGGGCTCGTTCTCATTGGACATGACAATTGTGAGACTTATTTATGGATAGTTCTTGTCGAAAATTTCTCTATTCTTGAACAAGAACATAATTCAATCACCATTGTGGGATAATAAAATTATAGGAAGTAAATTACAATGGTTTCTACTAGATGGGAACTACATTGATGTGTAATGCTCCATGCTACCCCTGACCCAGAATATGAACACCAGATAATGGATCATCGATAAGGTAATGCAACCTGTGTAGCACATGGAGACTAATTAGTTCAACATCTTTCCTTTTCCTCTCAAAATTATGGCTTCCATACTTATGAAATGGATTCTATGTCAATTTTCCAATGAAGCTCCCCCAATATATTGACATGGTCATCATAACCATCATAGGTTAAATACTTTTCTTTTAGATGGGGAAGAGTTGTCTAGATATTGGGAATAATTCTATGTTTGCATTTCTCAGACAACACTCTTGGTATATCAAAATGAGAAGTAGTTGTTGGAAAAAATATAAAAAATATGACATCCATGGCCAATTCTCTTCTCCTAAGAAACATAAATTTTTTCTCACTTTCTATAGAATCCTCTAATTGTTCATTCCAACTTCAAGGATTCTTGATGTTTTCATTCCATGGAGTGGGGATAATAGGAGTCTTATTAATATATGAATGGTATGGGGTGTCTTAGAACATGTGCATGTCTCCAAACCATATTCTTACTGAGAAATGATGTTGTTTTTCATGGAAAAATATCTAACATTTTTTACACCATCATTCCAAGTTCCTCTGAATAAGAAGGATTTCTCATGTATGGATCGAAAATGGGAGAACCTTATTACTGGAGTAAATTTTGACTGTCAGGAGGACCTTGGTAGTCACTTATGTATTATAAAGGACTAAAATAGTAGCTTAGTGTTTGTTCATAGGGATATGATTTATTGCACATATCCAAGGGAGTAACTTCCAATAGGATTGCGGTGATGGAAGGAACTTCTTCTTCTTAATGTCGCTATTGGGAGGGCCTTTTATGTAAATGTCACCATGTCTAGGACTACTATAATAGGTAGATTTGCATCTAAAATAATAATTTACCCAATTTTCTTCATGGTTAGGACCTTCAGTGTGAACTGCTTCAAGGGGAGGACCATCTCATTTATTTATTTCCCAAAAGGGAGTTCCTTGACGGTGACTGTCATCATTGTGAGGACTACCATCATAGCTTGACATACACCTGTAGGGAGAATTTGTGCAATGTATACCATTGAGAGAAAATTCAGGGTAGACAATAAAAAATGTAGGACCTTCTTGCGGAATGATATTCTGGTCAGGGGGAGTGTAACAATGACACTAATCAAGAGATATGTTCTCATGATTGATCATTTATTTCCCATGATGTAATCCCTCATGGGTGCTCTCAGGAGGACCATAAAATCTACCGATAACAATATTAATGGGAGGTTATTCGCAACTACTACTGACACTCCCACAAATTTTTAGAAGGTTGACCGGATCTTGATCCCCTACTGATAGGTTCTTGATGGAATCTAGAACTCCAGCTTCATGCAGAGAAGGATTATGAATGTATTCTTCATTTTCAAATTTACTTTGTGACATTTCACATTTGTGCACTCTCTAGTGGGAAACTAGGGATGCCTAATATTTTTAATTTAAATCATATTCTGGTTCCTGTTAGGTTGGTTCCAGAGGTGATGCATAGATATATCAATGGGTATCCAGTGTTCGGATAGGGATATATGTCTACACCGGAGCAACCAACATGGTTGATTGGGGTACCCTAGTTGGAAGAAGTGTTTTTTCATGTGCCTTTAATTCTTTTATCATGCAGTACGGTCATTGAACCTACTATAATAGATCATGGATTCATGATTTCTTTGGAGTGAACATATTATCTGGTGGATGAGTCACCCCACATGGGGAGATGCGGTTGTAGACCAAAATCCTTTCTATTTTAGCAGACCCAATTATGTCTTGACCGGTATGAAGGATATTATTAGATATTTATTTCTAATCATCCATAATATCCAAGATGTTTTGGGATACATATTTGTCTAGAACATGGATAAATAACCATTCCAATGTTCATTAATTTTTTTTTACATATTCCAATCCTCCATTCTCAACCTAGGGGTACATGCAATTCTACTCTGTCGGGGCTGAGGAATGAGTCTTCCGATAATTTATAGCTTGGATACACTAACTGTTTTCCCTAGTTACCAACATATTTGATAGGTGGGATTCATATTTCTGATTAGTAACTTCAATCTAATCGTTTCCCATTGTATTTTTCTCATGGGATTGATAGGAATCTGAAAGAATATGAATCTTCTAGTATTTTATTTCTATTGTATATTAATTTTGGGATTGATATGAGGGGGAAGGTATTTGACACTATCCATACTCGATTTCTACCATATTTGAATGGTGGGATACAAATTAATTAAAAGGGAGGTACACCTTCATGTAGTTTTCCATCCTATATGGATGATGGGCCTCATGCACATCATAGGGATTTGCATATACTTATGATTTTCCACCCTGTCTGTATGGAAAAACTGGTGAGAATTGGTGATAATTTATGGTTTCTCACGATATAACACCATATTTTCATGGAGTGATTCATAAGAGTGAGAACCTATACAAATCCACTAATAGCCTACAACCATATTTCTATGGAGGGATTAGGAAGAGGTAGTGAGTTAGTATGTTTTCTCGTATTACATCATCATATTTTAATAGTGGATCTCTTACTCCGAAACCTGGGTGATGAACCGCTTCTGATTATATGTTCGTTTCCCCTAATGGGAAGCCTAGGGGATTGGTGTTTGTTCAACTTTTATTGTAGACCTCATTGTAGTATCCTCTTTAGAATATGGATAATGGATCGCATGGCGTTGGCTATGAGATCTCCCGTTAGGGGACCTTGAGTGGTGATCCTCTGAATAAGGGAAGAAGTCATGGGTAGTGAATTCATCTTCCTCCCTAGGATAAGGGAAGTACTCAATGTCATGTTTTAGGGGAATTATCCAAAAACAATAGGAGACGGCTAGAGGAGCCGCCTGGTTGAAGAATGCATGTCGTTGTTGTAGAGGTGGCTGGAGAGCCTTCACCAATTGGAGTTCATGTATAATAGTCTCCATCATGGGGAGAGTACCATTCTAGTGGAAATCTTAAATTGTCGTATTAGAAACCCATCATTTGAGACACAAGTTTGGGGACAGAGTCCACTACTGTGAGGAAGACTAAACTAGTGCATTGATTGGGATGCATTTCTGTGAGAACATTGAAGATGGAATTGGATTGAAGGTATAATTATAGACCTAAAATTTATGTGACACGTATTTACTAGAGCCTTTTAAAAGTATAATCTCACAAAAATATTCATAATTGATGATCTTTCATGGCCCTCTTTATTGTTGGATGTGAAGGGGGATTTGGTGGGGTAATACCCCCAACTTTGTTTAGGAATCATGTTGGGTTCACCATTTTGGTTTCAACTCAAATCATGTAGTTCCCAAGAATAAAAATTTTCGGATGGGTACTACGTTGTATATCCTTTGTATATTATGAAGGTGGGTCCATAGTTAAGTAGTCCAATTAGGTGATTGTAGGGGGATAAGTGTTTGTGAAATAGATCCATGCTTGTTATAATGTCTTTAAATGGCCTCCAACAAGTTTATTCATGGTGATAGAAACACCCAATGGACCCCTTATCCATTATTTGAGGACATTCTATTAAATGGAAGGAACACTTTGAATGATTTTGACAATGGCACATAAGTACTGAAATTGGTTGAGAGGATGGGACCTCCAACTCATCGCACACTTTTGTGTGGAATTATTTCCTATTACTGGAATCTATTATATATTTTATCTTTGTTTATTTGTTCACAAATCCTAGGTTCCTTCAAAAAAATGTGTTCGTGGATTACTCCTAGGTTATACGATCAACCATAAATATATATGAGTCTAGAATATCTTGTATCTATATGAGTTTCATCTTTAATGTTACTCCCTTATTTGATAGAACACAAATTCATCACCTGTTGACTGAAAAATGGTGGTTTTAAGCCATATGTGTTGACAATCAAGAGATTATCATCATCTAGGGGGGATGTATATCATTTCAATGTTGGGATCGAATTCACAAGATGGTCTTCCTACGTATCATTGTGAGAGTAATCCTAACCCACATAGTTTTTTGTTGATTTACTGAACATTTCACCATTTATGGTTGTGTGATAAGGACTTGGACATTCATTTTATAATCATTGAACAATAATATAAGAGAACTGACTTGAATATGATGACATCAGACATAATCTTCATAGAGGTTTCATATATATCCTACCTAATTAGTAATCCATGTCCATGAAGTTCAATAATATAGTTCTTATGCATGGAAGCTTGAGGTTAAAGGGATAGGATTTGGGGAATACAATTATAGTTATGTCCCATATGTACTCAGGCCTTAGGCTGGCATCCAACATATCGTAGATAGAGAAAGAACTCTATTTCATGAAGTACAACTACTTGATAGATCACACATATGCCAGGATTTCCACTAATATCTAAGACCTTGTGAGTCATGCATAGTGTGAGAAACAAGTGGAAGCTATAGATCTAAAAAATCACACACATTTTCCTCTCCTCTAGTGGAAGAAGAGGAGGATGACAGCGGGAGAGTCCAGGGATAAAACACTTCCATGAAAAGGAATTAGGGGATTACCTCATATGGAGTTCCAAATGATTAGTTTCGGGAAAGGGGTGTAGCATTCCTCGTTAAGGGGGGAACAAAGTGTGATATTCCCTTATTTATCACTGCCCCACATAAAAGTGAATGAATAGAGATTACCTACAATACATAAAATAGGGAGGTACTTGTTAGTATCCTAATGATAGAACCTTCATTATCATATGAATTTAATCTTAGGTACATTCCTAGTATCAGCCTTATTATTAGGATTACCTAAATGAAAACTCATACCATGGGTATGTAATCTCAAAAGGGCACATTGATGAACCCAAGGGCTTTATCAAATGGGTCTAGTGGATTTGGGATAATATTTTACCTATCCAATTGGTCTAGTTTGTAGAGAAAATATGGATAATATGATGGAAATATAAATAAATGATTGAAGCTAGAGGGTGGAATGCCCGAGCATTCCCTAATCCACATACCTATTATTTTTGTGGGATGGGGTGTCCTCTGCGTAGCTTGTTTCTAGGATGGTAAAGGGGGATTATTTATACTGTTATGGATGTTGACATAGATTTTGTCTAGGTAGCGTATTGCTATGCGGGACTAGGATCCACTACCATAGCATTTTTTACATAGTCTTCAGTTCTGTCCACATAGAATGATGCTATGTGGGATTAGTATTTGTCTGCGTTATGAGATTATACATGGTGCAGGGTTCCACCTTGATAGTGTATGGCTATGTAGGATTCCAGATTGAATAAGGGGCATTGGTTCTCCCCATCCTAGGAAATTCATCCATGATGTAATTTGGTTCGTGGTCTACCAATTAGTATTATGATTCCTTATTTAATGTAATGCGATAGTTTATGTAACACCCCGAGATTTTATATTCTTTTTAATTTCACTAATGTCTTGTGTTGTACGCTACACCAAAAGGAGCTTGCACAACACGCATCCTTGACATGCCTTGCATTACACGCAATCGTGACCTTCCTCGATAGCGTGTGTAGTACGCAATAACGAGTTTCACTAAACAACAATATGCTATTAAAATATTATTAAAACTAGCCGTTATGAATAGTAATAACCACTTTTTGAAATTTTGTAATTTTTATTTTTCAAAATGGACTTCATTTCTGGATTCGGAATATCGAAATTAGCTTACGGTGAAATTTTGGTACATTTCGGATAACTTTAATTTTCTGATGAATAATGAAAATTACTAAATTTTAATTAAAAACAACTTTTTAAATCGAAATAATTAATAGTAATAAATTATTAATTTTATTGGTTTTAAATTATATTTAGAATATATTTTTTACAATTTAATACAATGTTGGTCATTGGATGTAATTTCACATTTAAACCAGACATAAACAAGTGTCAATCTTCTGATAGTTATTAACTCTTAAGAACACGCTATTTATTTTGACGAAGAGAATTAATTTTTAAATTAATTAATGCAACTGATATGTTTTGAATTTGGTAAAATAGAAATAATTTTTGAGTTCATAATATCAAATATAACTTAGGCCTAATTTTTGGTATTTTTCTGAAAACTTTCAATTTTTGATGAATTGTGAAACCACTAAGTGGTAGTAAAAAAAATTGAATTTTTCATAAAACTTAATTTTACCACTTCTGTGAGTGGAATTTAGAAAATCCGAGAGACACGGTTAATATCAAGGACTAAAATGTGGTTCAATGAGATAAAAATAATTTTTGGTGAATAGTAACTTTTTACTTTTTTTTACCACGGTTAAAAGTAAATAGGGTAATTAAGGGTAGAAATGATATTATTATTACCCTAACACATGTCCTAATTCTATTGGACAAGTGTAATTCGACCAAAAACAAACTTAGGAATAAAATATGACCATTTAAACCCAGTTGGATTAGATTAGGATATTTATTATTAATTTATTTAAAGAAGGGTAAAAATAGTTAAAATCGAAGTTTAATAAGTAAATAATTTTTAATATGGGGTTATACATAAGATAAATTCGACTATAAATATTAATTAGAAAGATAAAAAGATTTCCTACATAATGATATTTTATTTATAATTTTTAGACTTTAAATAAATTAATTTATTTATGACACAATGATGATGCAGTAATTACCCTTTTAAGGAAATGTTAACATAATTGATGTTATAAATGCTCAAATAAATGTAATTTGAGATTTTTATGAATTCCACTAATTTTTTAGGTTACTATGATATATTAGTGTTTATTTAAGTAACTTTTTTCTAACTTATCATTCTGTTATGATTTTCACAAAAATCAATTACTAAATACTGTCAAAATTGACATAAAATAGTTTTTAAAACAAATATTATATTATTAATTGTTATTTTATTCCTAAAAATCTAAGGTTCGGCCAAATGACTTAGATAAGGTTATATATATTAATAATAAACAATTTGGGGTTCTTTTGGCTTCTTATAGTATGTTTATTACCCTTATAGTGTAAGAACACAAGAAGACATGGTAAATGTTAAATTATTTAACTTAGAGTTAAATCTAATTTATAAGTTTAAAATAATAACCTAAACTTGTCTAAATCCTATTGGTTGATATGATTTCGATCCATCCCCACTTTACCTTCGAAATAAGACCCTTTAGAACCATTATAAACCGATTTTGACTTTAATATAAAATAATATTTTGAGATATTCCTAAGGTGCCCCTCTCCTCCCTTATAAAAGGGCACCTCCTCCCCCTCCTCCTCACACCAATTTGAGCACTCAAGCTCGGCTAACCCCTGAAAAAATCCCTTCTCCACTTCCCTAGAATAATCCTAGAGGTCCTGGTCTTATTCAAAGACCAATATTAGTTCCATAAGTGGAGGATTCAAAGAGGCATTTCAAAGAAGAGGTAATATCTATTACCGATCTTTTCAATTTCTTTCTTCTTCAACTTCTTCTTCTTTAGTTGTTTCACGATAAAGTAATTACATCAGTATTACTTACATACTGATATGTTATTATAAATATGAAACAACCCTAATTCACCTTCTATCCATCCTACGGAAAAATGAAATCACCGCGCGTGCGTACGTACGGAATACCGTCTCCACGCCGTGGTGTAATCTATTATCCACCATCACCTTAAAAGGATGGGTATAATGGTGTAATGAGTAACTATATTTGATTATTATAAATTGATATTGATACTGAAATAGTATAAATACACTTAAATACAATTCCACGATCATGGGAACAATATCATCGCTCGTGCGTACGTACAGAATACTATCTCCACGATGTGATGCGACTTGTTCTACATGATCATCATTACATATTAATTATATAAATGAATTGAATGAATAAATATGATATATGATACACTAATACAATTCTGGATATAAGGTATCTATAACCTTAAAAGAAGAATAAGAATTTATTCGGGAAAACACGCATAAGAACAAAAGGCAATAAAGACCAGAGTAACAAGTAACAATGAAATATTACTAATAAGAAGCTAAGAATATGACCATATATGATATCATATCAATATGTATGATTCTGGAATAAGTAAATAACATTATTTAAACCATTATACAGGAGCTTCGGACACGTACAAAAAAAATCGGACCTAAGGTAAGGGAAATATCACAATCTCTTTTTTATCCAAGATTGTTTATACTTTGGCATTTATTGGGGTGTATTTTATCATCCACATCCATGTTTCCTCAATATGTAATATTATTTCCATTCAACTAAAGTTTTTTAAATCCTATTTTACCCTTCGGTGAGTTTTTAGTAAAATATATGAAAGGAATATTTTTTCGTTTTTCGTACGAGGTACTTTTTTGACTTTTCCGACAAAAGTACGAGAAGAATGTTTTTTTTAACTTATACGGCATGAATGGATTTTTAAAACATTATTTCCAAGAAGCTTACTTTACAAGTTTTCAAGTTTATTTTTAATCAACTTATTTTAGTTTAGAATTTTACGACATGTTAAGAAAGGAAAAGTATTTTTGAAGTAGAAAGGATATTTTCCTCAAGAATGGAGTTCAAGTGTTTTATCAAAATTATTTTCCATATAAGATAATAAAGGGTTATGTTTCTATCCCTATTATTACATTGATTTGATAATTTTGTGATGGAATTATTTTTATGAATTCCTTTATCTTATATTAATTGTTTTATGATGTCATGTTGTTTAAGAATCCCATTTTTATTACATGGGTTATGAAATGATGTATGATTTTTGATTTTGTGGCACACATGAGAATGGTATCATTATGATATGGGTGGGACCTATATCTCCCTCCAATGCATTGGGTAAAGATTTTATATCTCATGAGATAGACATGGATGGAATGGTAGGTTATACAGGTTCAGTGAAACATGACTGAAACGAGGGTGACTCGGTTCAGAAAGGGACTTTGTCCACTAAGATAGTCTTGGCAATGAGTCTTGACTAACAAGAAATGATTCTCTATGATTATGTGTGTATGCCACAAAGTTTCATGTTTTAAGTTATGATTATTGTGATTACATTTCACTGCCATGATTTACCCCATGTTATGAAATTATGATCTCTTTTGCAGGTTAATATTTCCAAAAGTTATGTGCTTATATATATGATGTGATTGATATTTCTTTTGTTTACCCTTACTGAGCATTTGGGCTCACCCTTTTATGTTTTCTTTTCCCCAGGATATAAAGAAAGTTTTTAGGTATAAAAAAAAGAAGATCTTTATGGGAGATGTTGAAGATCATTCACCACGATTAGAAGATTATATTCCGAGTTTCCAAAGACACTAAACTATTACGATCCTTGCGTGTGTGTTTTTGTTATGTACTAAGTATTCCGCAAAAGTAATGTAATGTCCATGTACGTCAAGATACGGGTCTCTACAGTTGGTATCAGAGTAAAGCTTTAGTCAACCTTTGACACAAGGATACGAAAGCGTTAGTGAGATCCCTAGAGATATTTCTAAGGTATGTCTAGGGATGTCCCTAAGGATAAGTATACGTATAAGATACAGTCCTAGAACTACGGTAACAATCATAGAATTTAACCTAAGAAGTTAGATATTGAAGATACTCCCCCTTTATAATGTTGTTTTCCCTAGCATGATTTTTGCCTCTCACACTATTCTTTTTGGGTTTTAGACGATGGCTGGAACCCGAAAGAACCGTGTTGATCAATGAAATGGACAATGCAATGATTGTCCTCCTGAACAAACAAATGTTATGGGAGATGGAGTGCAAAATCTTATTGCTATACTTACACAAGCTATGAATCATTCTAGACTTCCAAATGAGCTGAGAAGGGAACAATATTCTATTGAGTCCTTCATGAGGCAACGTCCACCTTCTTTCAGTGGGACTTCCGATCCACTTGTTTCTGAACAATGGATCAGTACCACTAAAAAGATATTTTCAGTTCTTCAATGTTCTGAACATGATAAAGTCATCTTAGTAGTATATCATTTGGAAGGTGAAGCTGATCAATGGTGGAATCTTATCAAGAATACGAGGCCAATAGATGAAATTGAGTCCATGGAATGGGAAGAGTTCAAGAACTTGTTTTTCAGTAAGTACTTCCCTCGTATTCTTCGAACAAAGATGGAAAAGGAGTTTCTTGAGCTGAAGCAGAAGGATGATGAATCTGTTGGTATATACGAAACAAATTTTACAAGACTTGCAAGGTATGCATCTGGCATTATCATCCAACCTGAAAGTAATGTTGATCGATTTTTCAGTGGCTTAAAACCAAGTCTTCAAAGGGCATTAGCTATAAGAGACTTCAGTAGCTATGAAGAAATTGTGTGTTTTGCTATCAAGGTAGAAATGGAAGTTGGTGTTACATATCCATCTCACGGTTTTGACAAGAAACAAAAGATGGAGTTCAAGGAGAAATCTCAAAATAATGGTGAAAAGAATATGAATGTTTCTTTATGAACAAAGTGTGGAAAGAAGCATGGTGGAGATTTCCTTAAAGGGACTAGAAAATGTTTTAATTGTGGAAAAGAAGGTCATCGAGAAGCTGAGTGTCGAAGTAATGGAAAAAGGGTTTCTAATGATGTGAATAAAGAAAAGACTGCAGAGAACGCACCACCAACAATTCAATGTTTCAAGTGCAAGGAGATGGGACATTATGCCAATAAATGCCCTAATCCAAGGGTTAGTAATGATCGACATGAGACACCTCTTAAGGCTAAAGACAAAGGAAAGTCACATGCAATTTCTATCAGCGATGTGGAGTACGATAACGATGTGGTGGAATGATTAAGTGTTTATGTAATGGGATTCCCAAATAATGTTGTATCATGGAGTATTGGAATATTTATGTATTGGTATAATGTGGTATTCAAAGTGATTGAGATATTTTTAATAAGATGATATGCGCATAATGAAGGGAAACCGAGAAAATGAAATGTTTAACAGTATTCCTGAGCTCATGATTGATATAAGGGCTATGTGATATCATGGTTTGAGTATATACAATTTTTAGGATTTTGGTATGTGGAAAGTGTTAACTTTTAACTACATTCATGTTTTCACTAAGGCTCAATGGGTATTCAAGAGAATACATGATTAATGACTTTGAATGTTTGGAATGTGACCAACAAAACATATCTTATGACATATGGGGATCAACGATGGTATTAAATCTCTGGTAATCATTTTCACTATGTTATGAGAGTGGACTGAAGTATTATGGATAAGCCTAAAGGTTGGAATGGATTATGTTGGACATAAGTTAGTATTGTTTAAGGATAGAAGTTTTTTCGATATTATTGATGGGATGTTATAGTAATATAGTTTTAGAAAAAGGACAACCTGCAGGACGAGCGACAGCCCATTGCGTCGGACAAGGCTGTGGGAATCGAACCCACAACCGAAGTGCGACTGGCCTTTATCACCTACCACTGGCCTACAGGAAGTCCCTGGTTAGTAGAAACTAGTTTTATTTTATTAAGCGGTATGATATATGAAGTATAAGTTCATTTTTGGAACCATATACGATTAACCATAAGATGGACTTATAAATTTTGCTAACCTTTTGTTTGAAAGAGATGGAATGACTCATCATTCTATCACATGATCTTCTAACACATCACGCATGACAAATTCAACTTCATTTCTTTAAGAGATGAAGCGGAAATTGTCCAAAGAACGACAAACGGTGAGACTATACCAAAATCAAGAAAGTATTTCTTCTAATTCCAATTTTATCAACTTTAGGGAAATGATCCTGAAAACCAAAAATGTTGTCTTAGTGCTCTTATATCTGATGAGTCAGATGGTACCTTAGATCATCACAAATTTATGGCTTTGTGATTGCTAGATTTTCCATAGCCATGTTCTCTACCACTCTCCATCAGAACATGATGGTTAGATTTCTCTTCCATATCCATATTTTCACCTATGTGGAAACCCAGTGATTAGTTTATTTGGGTAACTGTTACGTTTCATACATTTGTTTTATAAATTGGTTTTGGTATTTCTTTTTACAATTTGGGCTTCCATTAAAGAAACTTTCGAATATTAAACCATTTATAACCCCAAAGAATTTTGAGGGTGAATTTCATTTTAAGGGGGGTAGAATGTAACACCCCGAGATTTTATATTCTTTTTAATTTCACTAATGTCTTGTGTTGTACGCTACACCAAAAGGAGCTTGCACAACATTAATCCTTGACTTTCCTTGCATTACATGCAATCGCGACCTTCCTCGATAGCGTGTGTAGTACGCAATAACGAGTTTCACTAAACAACAATATGCTATTAAAATATTATTAAAACTAGCTGTTATGAATAGTAATAACCACTTTTTGAAATTTTGTAATTTTTATTTTTCAAAATGGACTTCATTTCTAGATTCGGAATATTGAAATTAGCTTAGGGTGAAATTTTGGTACTTTTCAGATAACTTTAATTTTCTGATGAATAGTGAAAATTACTAAATTTTAATTAAAAACAACTTTTTAAATCGAAATAATTAATAGTGATAAATTATTAATTTGATTGGTTTTAAAGTATATTTAGAATATATTTTTTACAATTGAATACAATGTTGGTCATTGGATGTAATTTCACATTTAAACCAGACATAAACAAGTGTCAATCTTTTGATAGTTATTAACAATTAAGAACACGCTATTTGTTTTGACGACAGGAATTAATTTTTAAATTAATTAATGCAACTGATATGTTTTGAATTTGGTAAAATAGAAATCATTTTTGAGTTCATAATATCAAATATAACTTAGGCCTAATTTTTGGTATTTTTCTGAAAACTTTCAATTTTTTAATGAATAGTGAAACCACTAAGTGATAGTAAAAAAAACTGAATTTTTTATAAAACTTAATTTTACCGCTTCTGTGAGTGGAATTTCGAAAATCTGAGAAACACGGTTAATATAAAGGACTAAAATGTGGTTCAATGAGATGAAAATAATTTTTTTGAATAGTAACTTTTTACTTTTTTTACCACGGTTAAAAGTAAATGGGGTAATTAAGGGTAGAAATGATATTATTATTACCCTAAAACATGTCCTAATTCTATTGGAAAAGTGTAATTCGACCAAAAACAAACTTAGGAATAACATATGACCATTTAAACCCACTAGGATTATATTAGGACATTTATTATTAATTTATTTAAATAAGGGTTAAAATAGTTAAAATCAAAGTTTAATAAGTAAATAATTTTTAATATGGGTTTATACATAAGATAAATTCGACTATAAATATTCATTAGAAAGATAAAACGATTTCCTACATAATGATATTTTGTTTATAATTTTTAGACTTTAAATAAATTAATTTATTTATGACACAACGATGATGCAGTGATTACCCTTTTAAGGAAATGTTAACATAATTGATGTTATAAATGCTCAAATAAATGTCATTTGAGACTTTTAATGAATTCCACTAATTTTCTAGGTTACTATGATATATTAGTGTTGATTTAATTAACTTTTTTCTAACTTATCATTCTATTATGAGTTTCATAAAAAACAATTACTAAATAGTGTCAAATTTGATATAAAATAGTTTTTAAAACAAATATTATATTATTAATTTTTAT
Organism: Viscum album; assembly: GCA_963277665.1. Lineage (NCBI taxonomy): Eukaryota > Viridiplantae > Streptophyta > Magnoliopsida > Santalales > Viscaceae > Viscum > Viscum album. The sequence continues at coordinate 656,534,633 of OY728159.1, forward strand.
TTTATTCCTAAAAATCTAAGGATCGTCCAAATGACTTAGATAAGGTTATATATATTAATAATAAACAATTTGGGGTTCGTTTGGCTTCTTATAGTAAGTTTATTAACCTTATAGTGTAAGAACACAAGAAGACACGGTAAAAGTAAAATTATTTAACTTAGAGTCAAATCTAATTGATAAGGTTAAAATAATAACCTAAACTTGTCTAAATCCTATTGGTTGATAGTATTTCGACCCATCCCCACTTTACCTTCGAAATAAGACCCTTTGGAACCATTATAAACCGATTTTGACTTTAATATAAAATAATATTTTGAGATATTCCTAAGGTGCCCCTCTCCTCCCTTATAAAAGGGTACCTCCTCCCCCTCCTCACTCCAATTTGAGCACTCAAGCTCAGAAAACCCCTTCCAAAATACCTTCTCCACTTCCCTAGAATAATCCTAGAGGTCCTGGTCTTCTTCAAAGACCAATCTTAGTTCCCTAAGTGGAGGATTCAAAGAGGTGTTTCAAAGAAGAGGTAATATCCATTACCGATCTTTTCAATTTCTTTCTTCTTCAACTTCTTCTTCTTTAGTTGTTTCATGATAAAGTAATAACATCAGTATTATTTACATACGGATATGTTATTATAAATATGAAACAACCCTAATTCACCTTTTATCCATCCTACGGAAAAATGAAATCACCGCGCGTGCGTACGTACGGAATACCGTCTCCACGCCGTGGTGTAATCTATTTTCCACCATCACCTTACAAGGATGGGTATAATGGTGTAATGAGTAACTATATTTGATTATTATAAAGTGATATTGATACTGAAATAGTATAAATACACTTAAATACAATTCCACGATCATGGGAACAATATCATCGCTCGTGCGTACGTACGGAATATCGTCTCCACGATGTGATGCGACTCGTTCTACATGATCATCATTACATAGTAATTATATAAATGAATTGAATGAATAAATATGATATATGTTACACTAATAACATTCTGGATATAAGGTATCTATAACCTTAAAAGAAGAATAAGAATTTATTCGGCAAAACACGCATAAGAACAAAAGGCAATAAAGACCCGAGTAACAAGTAACAATGAAATATTACTAATAAGAAGCTAATAATATGACCATATATGATATCATATCAATATTTATGATTCTGGAATAAGTCAATAACATTATTTAAACCATTATATAGGAGCTTCGGACATGTACAAAGCAAATCGGACCTAAGGTAAGGGAAATATCACAATCTCATTTTTATCCGAGATTGTTTATACTTTGGCATTTACTGGGGTGTATTTTATCATCCACATCCATGTTTCCTCAATATGTAATATTATTTCCATTCACCTAAAATTGTTTAAATCCTATTTTACCCTTCGGTGAGTTTTTTGTAAAATATATGAAAGAAATCTTTTGTCGTTTTTCGTACGAGGTACTTTTTTGACTTTTCCGACAAAAGTACGAGAAGAATGATTTTTTTTAACTTATACAGCATGAATGGATTTTTAAAACATTATTTCAAAGAAGCTTCCTTTACAAGTTTTCAAGTTTATTTTTAATCAACTTTTTTTAGTTTAGAATTGTTCGACATGTTAAGAAAGGAAAAGTGTTTTTGAAGTAGAAAGGATATTTTCCTCAAGAATGGAGTTCAAGTGTTTTATCAAAATTATTTTCCATATAAGATAATAAAGGGTTATGTTTCTATCCCTATTATTAAATTGATTTGATAATGTTGTGATGGAATTATTTTTATGAATTCCTTTATCTTATATTAATTGTTTTATGATGTCATGTTTTTTAAGAATCCCATTTTTATTACATGGGTTATGAAATGATGTATGATTTTTGATTTTGTGGCACACATAAGAATGGTATCATTATGAGATGGGTGGGACCTATATCTCCCTTCAATGCATTGGGTAAAGATTTTATATCTCATTAGATAGACATGGCTGGAATGGTAGGTTATACTGGTTTAGTGAAACATGACTGAAACGAGGGTGACTCGGTTCAGAAAGGGACTTTGTCCACTAAGATAGTCTTGGCAATGAGTCTTGACTAACAAGAAATGATTCTCTATGATTATGTGTGTATGCCACAAAGTTTCATGTTTTAAGTTATGATTATTGTGATTACATTTCACTGCCATGATTTACCCCATGTTATGAAATTATGATCTCTTTTGCAGGTTAAGATTTCCAGAAGTTATGTGCTTATGTATATGATGTGATTGATATTTCTTTTGTTTACCCTTACTGAGCATTTGAGCTCACCCTTTTATGTTTTCTTTTCCCTAGGATATAAAGAAAGCTTTTAGGTATAAAAAAGGAAGATCTTTATGGGAGATGTTGAAGATCATTCACCACGATTAGAAGATTATATTCCGAGTTTCCAAAGACACTAAACTATTACGATCCTTGCGTGTGTGTTTTTGTTATGTACTAAGTATTCCGCAAAAGTAATGTCATGTCCATGTACGTCAAGATACAGGTCTCTACAGTTTATACTGCTAGGGAATCATCAAAAGAGTCTAAATTTTCTGGTGTTTTATTCTTCTATTGATTAGTTCTCTCAATCCTTCTAAAAGGAATCCATCTTCTTCTCCCCCCCCCCTCATGGTACTTTTATTGAGAGGTGGAATAACATGATCAGTGAGCCAGAAATTGTCCTCTACGGAGGCCCATGGAAGAAAACTATCCCACAGATGACTCGGTAAGTCTAGTATGAGGTCATCATCTGTGTCTACGAAAAGGACCATCTTATTCCCACAAATGACATATTTTGTTCATGGAAAGCCTCTATCTTAAACATTCCCATGAACCATTTTTGTTCATAGGGGAACAATTGTGGTGAAAATTTCCCTACCTTATTCCCATGATCAACATTATTTCTGGTGGATCAGCATCATCATCTCCATCCCATGACCTAATTAGTTCTTGAGACCATCATGAAGCTGAACCCCATACGGAGTGGTAATCCATGAAGGAGGTATGATTTTCCTTGACCATAGATTCTTTGAGTCTGCCAAAATATATAGTATGCTGGGTGAATTTCTCTGCCTCCATCCCATGAATGACCGTGTTCGTGGAGTTGGCACTGACACCAATCTCACATGAACCATTTCGTTCATGGTTGTGCTTATAAAGCACATCTCCATGTAGAGTAGTGATATTCAAAGGTTATTTCCCTTCACAATATTAGTTTTACCTTTTCATAATTTTCTCCCTCAAATATTTTTTCTATAATTATTCCTATACATTTTTTTCGTCCATTTCTAAATTCATGTGTGTATTTTATTTCCCTTTTCAAAGTGTTTATCACCAAACATCAATAGAAAAATATTTTTCCAGAAAGGATATTCTTTATTATCAAAATAGTTTCTACATTCATTTGTAATTAATTTTTTACCAAAAAATTCATTAATTAATCATGGATAAACCGTATTTTAATAATTTGGCTATTTATTTTTATAATGTCCATTCCAAATCCTATGTGAGAGCTATAATAATATTTTATTAATATTTCACATTTTATTTAAACTCAGGGTTGCGTGCAATTCAAGATAAGCATGATGTTGTGTGTAACATAATCTAAACATTATATTATGAAGAATAAATTCAAAAATCAATGTTCAGTGTTTTTAATGATAAATTATTTATTTTTATAGTGTAACGTTAATATAGTGTTCATTATAAAAAATCATTAACATAGTGACTCATTCAATGGAATCCATCAATGATTTTTATATTTTTCAAACAATAATAATTCCAAAAAAAATAAAGGGAGTTGCATTCTAACCCCATGAAATTGGATTTTATTTTTGAAATTCATCTGGGTCATCAATTTTTTGAAACATGAATGTTTCATTCACAGAAACCCATATCATAAAAATGAATAATGAAACTTCCAGAAAAAATGGATTGATGGAAACATAATGATTATCTAAAGTAACATAAAAATGGTTTCCATACAGGAGAACATATGTGGGAAGTGAAACCCAAGACCTTGAATAGAAAAATAGCAGCCCAATATTTTTTGATATTGATAGGAATCATGGTCAAGAAAAAAATATAAATATCACAAATCCAAAAACAAATGATTCTTAAAAAAGTTCATTGATATAAAAAAATGATGATATATAAGAAACACTTTATTACAGGACCATTTTTCTAAAGTAGAATAATCAACATAAGAATATGTACTTACATTATTTTAGTCTATTTAATATTCATAATCATATCTATTAGATGTTCCGTGTTAAAATTTCACTTAATCCCTTACTCAAAGAAATAAATGTGATTTTTTTTTCTAGTGATCTAATCGACCATTTGTTCTATAAATCGAATAATATGTCATTTCATATATCATTACTAATAATCACAAATAAATGGATATAAAAATTTATCCAATATGCATAAATCCTCATTCTCGAAACAATAATCTCTAAAACCTCATTTATAGATCAACATAAACTTTTTCACAAAAAGTTATACTTTTAACTATTATAAATTGTGAAAATACTAAAAATTAGAATTAAGGTAAAAAAATTATTTATAACCAACTTATCCATGATACCTAATATATGATAATGTTTCACATTCTTTCCCCATACCAAATGTTTTTGAATTTCATCCTCATTTATTCTATTCAAAGTTTTTAATGACTTAAATTTCGATTAATACCTATTGAAAATATGAAATCTTATTTCTTAAAAAATTTAGTTGATATATTCTGTAAATTCAAAAATTCAATAAACAACACAAATGATCTAATAATCCACTTTGTCAAAAAATAAGTAATATTTTTCTAAAGTAGTTTATACTATCCAATTTATATTATCCCAGTAAATAAAATCATTATCGAAATATAATTATCTCATCCTTAGGAACATATTAGGAGTTATTTTTCCCTTCTCCATAAATTTTACATGAATATATAATTTCCATTACATAATATTTCGATTCCATCGTATCCTTTATAATCCTTAATAAAAAACACATATTGAAAAATACATATATATATTTCATGATTTATATTAAACAATCATTGAATCCCAATACCAAATACAACATTAATCCCACTTACTTCCCAATCAACTAACTATTCATCATAATCTTATTCATTAACACTTATTTCCAATCACATGTAATCTATTGTATCTTTAAAATAAGATATAAATCTATTTGTCACACCTGCTTTCTAATTTTTTTCTGCATATTTCTATATAAGAAATATATTTTTATGATGCAAAAATTTTCAAAATTTAGTGCATTTAAATGTCTTTGATATCATACAGAGACTAGTATTCTAATATATTGTGTCAACAAAACACTTCAATTTTCCTCAAAAATTAGTTTTTCTTTGGAAGTCTTCACCACACAAAATATATCTTGTCATTCCATTGATACATTCCATTGAGTACTTATGCCCACATTTTAGAAATATATGAAATTGAATATTCATTAGTCAACGGTCTCCACTACCCAATCTCTCATAGAACACATTCGTTCACTTCATTTGTGACTCCGAGAGTTTCTTAAGGTACATATTATTAATTGAGTTCCATGAAAATTGATTACGAATAATCACAATATCCTTCACTCTAATCATCATCCAACACTACAAAATAGATATATTTTTTCAATAGAGGTTTATTTGTTAGTAAAACTGAATTTTCCATTGGTAAATCATTTTACTAACCTAAATTTCCTAGTCACAAAATTGTTGGTAAAAATACAGTCACTAAATTCTATTGTGATAGATAATATTATTCTGTTCAAATTAAAATAATACCAACATATAAAATATATGTTGTTAAAAATGTGTAGAAATAGTATAATATTACAATTTTTTTTATTGGTAATATTATCAACATTTATATTTCCATTTATTATAAGCAATCTCAACGATTAATTTTTATTTATAAATTATATTTTGAATAAAATATTATTTTGTTATTAAAATATTTATTGATAAAAGTATATATTATATTTATTAATATAATTATATATATATATTATTTATTATATTTATTATATATTCATTATAAACAAAAATTCTATGAACATTTTGAAACCTGATATGGATGTGTAAGAAACATGTTAAATATATTTTTATAAGTATACAAGTCCAAGAAACATTACATGAAACTCCAACCCTTATTCATCTTTTGTCATTCCAAGGTTCCGAATCAACATCTCCACCATGACTTGTTCCCATACTTGTTTCATTCCATGAAAATTCCTGAAAGAGTCTTCAATGAAACAATTTCAACTCATGCCTGTTTCATGCTGCAATAGCATGACCATGACAGGCTCCCCGTGAATGTGTTAATGCTCAAATTGTAGAAAATGTGATTTTTCTACATTATATTTTTATCACCAGACCTAAACCAAATTGTATAAGGTTTAATTCCATTTTAAATATATGATACTGATAAATCATTCATCTATATGGTAATCATCGTAAATAATTACAATAAAAGATCATATAACAAATTGAAAACAACAAATATGCATTATTATTTTGTTTTGTTTTCTCAAATGGTTGTATGAAATGAGAATAAAATTACAACGGTAATAGAAATACTTATTGAAACTAGAAAAACAAGGGAAAAAATAAAGAATATAAAACCTTATAGTTGAAGGTATAAAATATAGAAATGTGTAACCCTTCACTCACCTAAATCATCATTAATTGTTCTCCTCAAGATGGAAAATTTAATTCTTCAAAACATCGAGACCTATAAACAAAATGATGTTAGAATGAACCCAATCAATTAAAATGACCAGACCTATATTTCCAAAAATATTTAAACTCATCATCCATTTCAATGAAAGGATTCATCCCTGCTAATCCCTAAAATTCACAATAAACAATCATCTATTATGTATACCACTATGCTAAATGGATAGATTCTATCAATATGATCATAGTGATAGAAGTTGGTTCCAAAGAGAGATAACCTATTCATATTAAAATTGCTAAACATAAAGATTCAATGTAAACACTTTTTTATAAATACTTATTATCTAGAATCTGAAATTCTAATTTTGAATAAAGGATCCTTCAAATTTAGACTGATTTGTTGAACTCAATCAATTGTATATGAATTTGAAAATTTATGGATAAAGTATATGATAGAAAAATTAGAAGGTGGATTAATTATAGAGAAAAAAATCATTGTTCAGAACAAATGGTACAAGAGATATCTAATAGCAAGAAACTAAATTAAATATAGCTCCGTCAGTACTCTCAACAGTTTTTTTCTTTGTCTATGAATATAAAAATTTGAAAAACATAAATATTTTATAGTGGGATTGAAGATTATCCTTCACATAACATTAGTAAATGAAAAAATTCCTCACAACCATTTAAATATCATCACAAGAGCATCACTTTTATTGAGTGAAGTTGTTAGGATAGAGAGAGAAAACCGAAGAAAATAGTTGTCCAATAGGTCTCAAAGATAGAATGTATTCATAACAGGACCTTATCCTATTAAATAATTCAGTAAAAATGCATATAATTTAATAATAATCACACCATGAGTAAACCTATAATTAATATGTCTTGACGTTTAGCTTCTATTGATGTCCCATTTTCTTCACCCTATGAAAAAATTATCCTCCTGCATATTAACTCTACTCCTCATATTCACATCAATTGATTTCAACTATAATTTGGTTAATAAGACTAAGGCTGATTCATCTCATAAAAAAATAACCCAATTCCATAATTTTTATCTTTGGAATTAAAAACATGACCAGCCTTGAAAAACATCATCAACATCAGGCATTGAAACTTCATGCTACAGTACAACCATTCAATCAAGAAAACACAATAAATAATATCTCGAACCATTACCTGAGTTAGTGTATTAAACAATCACTGAACTAAAGGATATTTAAACGAGCCTCTAAAAATATATTTAATGGTTGTACTACAGCCTTAAGTAAAAAAATGAAAAATGAAATTGTTACAAAGAGAGCACATTCATCATTTTTGAATCAGTGAAAAAGAGACGATGAAAACCCCCAAAAATCATTGATGTATTCTTGTGAGCCGTAAAATTAAAATCATTAACCAGTGATATATAACCTAAAGATAATGAACACACCCCTTAGACCATGCATTGGACATTCTAAATGTTATGTCTCATGGAATTTCTATAAAAGCAAGGAGTTTCACATTGTTGTCATTGACCGAAAGAATACATCGCAAAAATTTGTCCCTCCACAGCATCCCTACAGTCAAATATAAAAATAATAGTTCATGATGGGATGGTGAAAGAAAAATGTGGCTATTTTATGGGGAAAAACATTATATTCCTTCTTTTATCAAAATTATGATGTATGATGTAGAAGAAAAGGAAATCAGTAGAATATTATTCAAAAAAGAAGAGCTTATTTTCATTATCTTAAAAAAATAAAGTCACTACCAACCCTTATGGACTACATAAGAATAGTGTAGGAAACATTGGGAGGGATGCGTCTATATTACAGTCCTTTTTTGAGGCACTACTTACCCAAACTATGTTTAAATATTATTATTGATTTAGAAACTAAGAGTATCTAAATGAGGAAATAATTGATGTATATGTAGAGAAAGCTCTTCCATCACCTGCGGCCATAGATAACCACAAATAAGTATTTTTATTATTGTTTAACAAAAACACTATAATAATGATAACCATGAATTGGACATAGCCCCCTGATGAAAAGAAAAAACTCAGGAAACTATTCAAATTGACATACAAGAACTAAAACATAGTCATTCCCATATATGTATCAGGGAAGCACTATTATATATTGTGATATAGAAGTAAAATTATTCCATAGAGATATACATGGCACCATTAGATTTAAACATGGATTTCCCCCAGCTATCAGAAGTTTTGAAACCCATAATATTTGGATGCATCCATATTTCTATCTTCTTCTACTGTTCACTCTCCCCCTATGACTACGTGTGTTGTTTTTTCTCAATCAATATGAGCTCAAGTGAAAGACTTCTTCTATGATGGTTCATGGTTAACATGATATAATGAGGTGAGGAAGTTCAAAAAGGACATGAGGAAAACAATTTTATTTATCACCGATGTAGGTAACACTGGTCAATAAGCTTCATATTTACCCTTTGAGGAAGCCTCCATCATAGAAGAGGGAATGAGAAGGCTAGCAGGTGGTGGAGGAGAATGCCGACAACAATGTTTATCTTCTTCTATCCACTCCCTAGTTAATTTTTTTTTGGTTTGTGGGTATAGAATTGTGGATAAATTTGCGTTGTAGTTATAAGAGGTCAGAACGGCCCGGTGGCCTTCATTTTTTTTATTTTTGATAATCCACCTTTTAAGGGGTGAGGTGGAACCCTTACACGGCCTAAAGTCTTAGAGACAATTACATGACCTGTATGACTTAGAGGAAATCACCCAGCCATAACAACTTGGACCTTCTCCTCCCCACCATATGTCATGATATCAGTACTCCACCTTCATAAGGCTGGTCAGCTAGTTGTCATATGCAAAGCCGCACATGCCTGGTACCAATAGCAAAACCATACCCTCTCATTCTTCCAAATACAATTAGTTCTTCTCTAGTGAATGTTCCAGCCCTAAATCCTTACCAGAAGCTTTTTTCCTTGTAGTCAAACTAGTACATCTTAATTCAAGTGGCCCGAAGGCCTTGGGGTGGCCCTAAGGACATAAGGTGGTCAGAAGACCTTGGGAAATCAACTAGCCCGAAGTCCATGGGTGGCCTAAAAGTGTTGTAGGACCCAAGGCCAAAATAGGTGGCCCAATGTCCCAAATGGATGAATGGTTCCATCTAATATAGTATCGAATAATACCTTTTATATTGCATACTAATGTTCCTTCTACAGTCCCCCCAGAAATATGCCTCCACCCGGATTTGATCTCTGGTCTCTTGGATGCACCTACTGAGTCCTCACCAACTAGGCTGAGGCTCATGTGCTTGTAGTTACAAGAGAATTTAGATTTTACATTTCCTATTATATTAAATTATATATAATAAATAGATACATATAATATAAATATTTTTAATTATAAAAAATATTCTTATTTATATTTTTCTTATGCATCCATTTTTTTTATAAAAAATAAATTTTCAGTTTTTATTTTTTCGAATAATTTATAAATAATTGAATAATCTAAATATTTATTTCATGAAACATTATTAAATTATTAATATTATAATTTAATGTATAAATATGTGTTTGTTATTGAAAAAATATATGTTTGAAGTAAATAAATAATAAATATATATTAAAAAATCAATAAAAGACTTATTCTAATTGGATAATTTATTGAAACATATTTTTCTAGTGGTAAATTTTTTGTTAGAAATAATAATAAATATAATATATTTATTAGTTGTTAAAATAAGGTTTTTAATAATATGATAAAATAACAAATTTAACTGTCAGTAAAAGATTTATTGATATTGAATAATTAATAACCATATATATATTTGATAGTAAAAACATTTGTTGTTACCTAAAAATAATACTCCCAAGCCATGATATATACTTGAAATACTCATTTTTACCAATAGATATCATATCTGTCACTGAATTTATAATATTATAAGTCAATTGTTTTGTACTTACATTTGGATTATCATCATAAAATTTTCAATCACATTCAATATTAACCCATTTCCTTTTAGATACAACCATTTACAGAATCCAAAAATGTATAGAATGAGCAACACCTATCATAATGGTAAATGAAATAATCTTGATAAATCAATTATAGGATGTCTATATCATTACACCTTAAATAATCTGTGAAATAATATCTTCATAATTCATTTTTTAGTCATATTCTACCTAAATACATCACAATGGTTCATAAAGAGTTGGTGAATTTCTAAATAAAATAGCATGAGAGTGCTGAAATAGGTGTGTCGTAAGGACCATTATTGAGCAGTACTTCCTAATCAAGTCTATATAATTAATGTATTCTTGGGGTCATTACCCCTTTTTATTTCCATTTTAGAGCCACATCAACTATATGAATCCATTCAGGGATGTAATTTCTTTTAAAAAACACACTCCATCTCTTACTAGAATTCCATGACATTTTCCTATCCATTATGTCATCCTTATAATTATTCCTGCAGGCGTCCATAGACATAACCATAGAAATATTCATTGTGATCACATTAATTTTTTGTCAGCAAGGATTCCAAATGTTAAATAAACCTTTACATTGATAACAACTATAGTGATGAAGGCTAGACATATATATATATTAAATGTTTTTAGATATATATTCAATGGATTACAAAAAAAACATGCCTGAAGAACAAAATGGATTAGTTCCATTGTAAACATGGAATCATAAACTTATAAATTTGTGAAAGATATTAAATATCTCTAAAAATGATCATCCACTATTATATTCTTCACAAGAATTCCCAACATAAACCCTTTTTTCATAACTTATGGAATGAATCATATGAATGGGTGAGATCAATGAATTAGTAGGGGTATCTAGGTTATATAGTTATGAATGAAATACACCTAATGTTATGATAACATGATTATATCATTTTAAAACCATACCCTACATATCAGTTATCTCAGAAATGAATCATGGAACAATGTATGGTAGTTCACAAGACACAAAACCTAAGGAAGTCCAAAAAACGTGATTAATAAGGAGTAACATGGTTATAAGACATAGAATTTGTTGCATATAAATCAGCATAAAACATTGGAAACATTTTTAATTAGTAGAATTTTCATCTAGTATGTTAAGTACATAAAATCGATCCCTCACAAAAACAAATGCGTAATCAACCAGATCGATGCATAACATTGTGAACATGTAATCATGTTCATAGATAAAATTATGAACATGTTGTCTAATTTAAGTATAACTTCACGAACATGTAATTTGGTTCAAGAATAGGTGGATATGAATTCTAAGAAAGAAACACCACATTCCCATTTGGTGGACTAGTGTTGCTATAGTGAGTTCTCTCACCGTTCAAGAAATATATTACAATACTGAGTTCAATCCTCATTCAAGAAATATATTACTATAATAGTTTCACTCCCCATTAAAACCGTTTATTAAAATAACATGATAACACTTGTTCCAGAACTATAGTACTATACAAATTTCACTCCACATTCCATTCTTATGTTAATAGATAGAGTTGACACCCCAATCATGCCATGTTGATGTCAGGATATTTATAAATCATTACCCAATGGATTAGAGGGAGATATAGTTCTCTCCCATTACACAATTAAATCATATATATGTGTTCAACAATGTGATAAATATTCATCATATCATATCCCATAAAATTAAATACACATCATTAATATTTTATCACATTATAAACTTTGGAAAAAATGCAGTTTTCAAAATCTGTTAGTTAGAGAATAGGCAGTGAAAAGAAGAGGATTCTAAGCATTTTATCACAGTATATCATCTGGAAGATAAAGTGTTTCACAATAAACTTTTCATATTAATAATAAACCGTTCAATGAAATATTAACAATGATTTCATTTGATTATATCTATAGAATATAATAATTCAAATTATTGGATTTTAGGATTAATGGTGTAGGATTTTGAAATATAATAAGGAATATTTCATAAGAAAAACAATATTCCTTGAATATGATATTCATAGAACGTTTTTAGAATAAATTTCATTTAAAATACCATTTTAAATAAATATAAAAAACATTTTAAATAAATTTAAATCATTTCTTGATTAATATATACTTTCCTATTTGAAAAATTATTTGTAAAATGTAAAATATTTTACAAAAAAAATTCATTTAAATTAACCTAGAAAAAAATAAAATATTAGGAATATACTTAAAACACTTTTAATACATAAATTAATTATTATATACTATTATTTGAAAATAAAATTTGATAACATGTAAAGTAATCCTTGAAATTCATTTTTAAAATCTATTTAATAATAAATCATTTTTAAAATTACATTCCATGAAATTAAATTTACAATAAAAAATCTTGTGAAAATAATTAATAAATCCATTTATTTGGAAATGATTACTTAAAATTTATAATTTAATCATCATTAAATTTATTTTTCATGATGGTTAATAATTCCCTGTATGATGTATTTGTAAAAATAATGATTTCATTAACATATTTCATAGATGTCAAAGGAGACTTGATTTGAAAATGAAAAGAAGACTCCATTTGAAATAATATTTTCAAAATGTAGAAAATAGGAGGAAATTTATTTATGAAATTATAGGATACTATTATTCAATTTATGATTTTTTATATAAATCATATTATTTAAAGAAAATAGATTTCTATATGAAGAGGGAAGTTATGTCGGGTTGTCACAAAAGCATCTCATTATTACACTATGTACTAAAAAGTGTATAAATGGGAAAATTATATGAATATGTAATTAATAACCATGGGATAATATATTTAATGATAATTTGTGATATATGGATCAGAAAATTTTCTCAATGAATGCATGGACATAAATTTATTGGAATGATTTTGAGATTTTACAATTAAAAGCATACCAGTTTTGTAAATTTGAATCAAAATCCCCAAAAAATAATAACATTAAATTATTCCAAAAATATAATTAAAATGAGTATATTCTAAATATAACATGTTAATTTATATAAAAATTATAAAATAATGTAGGTTTTTAACAAAATAACTGTCTCAAAGAAGGAAAATTGAGACAAAATTTACATTACCACTTTCGTAACATTAAAACTATAATCCCACGAATAAGAGTCCCAAAATACATATTTATATAAAATAAATTTTACTATATGAATTATAAAATACATTCAATATATGTATATATAACACATAAAAGAAAGAGGCTATGAATATAGCTTGTGTGTCATAAAAGTGAAATGTGGGATGAAAACCCCATACCTAGAGTCTTAACAAACATGGTACTACTTCAAAACCACTATTAAATAAACAAAAGTTTATTATACAACTATAAGATAAAAAAATTGATAAATATAATACCATATATGATTTACTTATGACATTCTATTACCATTAAATTAAATATTTAATTTTTACGTTATGTTTTAGGTAATAATAAATAGTTTAAACATGTTGTGACTTATTTTTTTGTATTATTACAAAGAGCATGATTTAATAATCTAAATAATTATAAAAATGATATAAATTTCATATATATGAAAATTATTTTTATTTATAGTCAACCATAAAATTTAGTGATAGGAAATGAAATATACCATTCATGGAGACGGTATGCCATATGTAATTGTGAACACTGTTTCCCTTTTTTTATTGTATTGAATGAAATACAAGTAAATGATATATATTTATATATGTATATATCTTATGAACTAGTATTTTTTCACCTATATAAAATATTCTTATTTAACCATTCATTAATTAATTCAATATAACGTTTCAAGGGATCATTTCTATTCATGATGTGGTAGTGCGATATACAAATGAATGACCTTATCCTATTCCCCCAAAATATAAATCCTTAAGGTATGTGTTATATAATAATTTGACAATAATTAATAAATTACAAATAAAATATATATCATATATAATAATTATTTATATCATTATTTTCATCAATTAATGGTGGTAATGAATAAATAAATGGCATCGGTTTGTGAGGTGGAATTCAGTCATAGACATGGACGATGATTTCATACCCCATTACATGGATATTTGTGTATTTGTAGGTAATACCCATAAAATAAAAACTAAGAATATATAAGGTTCTTAATTTATTGTATTATCATGATATAATAATTAATCAAGGAGTTTTAAGGATAAATAAAAAAATCATTATTGATGATTATTAACTCTTCTTCGGGTATCTCTTTCTGGTTTGCACCAAAGGAATACATTAGTCGAATTTAGGGCCATATTTATTATTTTAGGTTGAGTGTGATGACATTTGGTATTTATTTTTATATATACCAATGGAGAAAAATTAATTGAGAGGTGTAAAGAGAGGAGGTTATGAGCTAGCCTAATATAAGTGGGGGAGATGACACACTACATATTTTGAAAAGAATGATTGGTATAAATTTGTTATTACGTAAAATAATACATAAATATTTAATATATATATATATATATATAAATGAATGGGTTAGATTGATATATGTTAATCCAATGGGTTTTGGATACTTATTTCTGTTATTTACCTCATACAATTAATGTTTAGTACCATTGAACACATGTTTTTTTATAATCGACATGATTAATTTTTATAGTTATCACAAATAATATTTTTATAAAAACATTCCAGAATAATTTATAGTTATATATTTTTATGATTAAAAATATGCAATCGGTTTTCAATAATTTAACTCATATAATTTAAAAAACATTAATTTAAAATTAATTCCACAAAGATTATGATAAAGTGGGTTTTCAAGTTGAAAAGATGAAATGTTTAATATTTATCACAATTTATCAAAAAATGAAACATTTTTAAAAAATAAAAATAATTCAACCTAGATATTTTTTATTCTTAGATTAAAAAATTGAGGACGATTTTTTAAAATCAAATTTATAAAATTTTCATCAATAAAATTTCTAATAAGTTCACCATTAAAAGGTGGTATAAATACCTTTTTAAAAAATACATTTTCATATGCTTAAAATCTGATTTATTATTAACTCTTTTCTATAAAACACATATGATGAATGATAAATAGATGATTTAATTATATATATATTTCTTAAAATCCATTCATAAAATTTGTTTTTTTAATATATCAAGATAAAAATAATTTCTGAATGGGAAAATAGTTTTCTAGAAAATGAATTTCTTAATTGTCAAAGAGTTATTAATTTTATTTAAAATACATTTATACCAAAAAAATTATTTTTAAAATACTATGGAATATATTTTTACATAATTTATTTAATCCTTCTTGTACCACCCATTATAATAGATAGGTGACATCAATATTAATATTTTAATAATATGTCACATTTCAATTAATCATATTGTTCCATCTAACACAATCAGATAAAAGGGTTTATTTTAGAGAAATATAGATATGTAATTGTGTGTTAAAAAATAAAAACATAATGTTTTATATACTAAAACATGAACTCGGTTTTGTGTGTAGTGAAATTCTTACTTTGTTTTGTGTATAAAGAAATTGTAACTTGGTGATACATGCAATGCAAGAAATCAAATAATTTTAATTTATATGAAATAAAATTAATAAAAAATTGGGGTCTTGAAAGAGATCCTCTTGTAAAATATATTGGAATTTACTAAATATAACATTTATAACGGGGAAAATATGTTTCTCTGACTAGGATAAAACATAATAAGTGGGAATCTATAGGATGAAGGGGATTAATCCCCGGACAAACTTATGGTTATAGTATCATTAGGAGGGGGGAGAGCATCTAGATATCCACTAGTATAACCAATGAATAAAAGGATAGTATCCAAAACCTCTAAATAAGCCAGATTCATTGGGATATACCTCTCATTAAGATGAATCATAAGAGAAAATTCAAAAATTATTTTTGAGGATCCTTTTTTAGATTGGGTTTCATTTTTATACCTAAGATAAATTAGGAGAACGCTTCTTTGGTATCATACCATCCCTATATGAATCCAAATACATTTGGATCACGATAAATTCTATCTTTAATAGCCATCCAAATGTACTCGTGAGAAGGGAAGAAAGATGACCCATCAAGTAAGGCTCCATTGATTGTTCAAGAGTTAAATATATGCGGGGGGTCCTAAAATCATTATTAATCCACAAAGAGTTTATATTAACATTCAAGATATATATATATATTATAGATGTTGGAAAAAATCAATTTAAACATTCTTCTACAAGGATATTTCATTATTAATACACAAGATTATTCTTCGAGGCAAGCGATATTCTAGATCTAGTTCAATGCATATAAGGGATACCATGTAATATTCAACCTATCAAGTGGAATCACCATAAAAAATTTCTAACATTATCCCAATTATTTTTTAGAAGAATATGGTTTTCAAAAGGAAGGTTCTATAGAGGAAGCCTAATCCAAACCACCACTGGAGATGAATACTTTCCTTGACGATGATCAAATAACTATTAAAGAAAATATAACCATAGATGATCATAGATATATCCCTCCATATGTCAAACAGGTATGAAATTTGGATATGAGAAATTAATATTTTTGAACAATTTTAGACTTCTGATATAACCATTTTCTGATTTAGAAAGTACCTAGTAATGTATTAAGTGTGATTAAATCAAAATGGGTAGATATTCAATCCTAAAGTTATAAATCATAGAACACTAGAAATATAATAATTTTGTTATATGTACACCATCAATAAGTGATAGGGATGGATTTTTTTATATATATTCATGAGAAATCGTATCCATTAAAATAAAGGGAAATATAGTTAAAGTTGCTCATTTATTTAGGATACTCTCACCCAATGACACCGATTTTAAGAAATATAATGAATAAGTTGATGATTATTTGGGTGGTGGGCCTATATTGGTAGGTAATATCAGAGGAAGTGCCCTATCACTTTTTAACATTTAAATATCCACCATGTGTGGTAGCAATGGTGAAATGAGAGATTATTTAAATGAATCAAATAACACATCAAAAGGGTTAAATATCAAGAGTGTTGCGGCTAGAGTCGACTTTATTTTCATTGAAGAAATTATACCATAAACATGAAAAATAATAAATCCCCAAGATTCCAATTCATATTAATAAATTATGATAATAGTAAATAATTGGGTTTCTAAATCATAAAAAGAGACATGATCTATTTCATAATAATAAAATTATCCATATTAAGATGTTTACATGGTTCAAATTAATCATATAAATGTTTTTTATAAATTCAAATCATGACATATATTATATAATTGATACTTTTTTAAGTTGATAAAATAAATATGATCCAATAAAATATATATCTTTCATCATGTAACCATTATGATAGTTCACATTGAAACCTGATTCATTACAATATATGTATAATATCTAAACAAAAACAAAATAGGAATATATGGAAATATGCATGGAATAAAAAATATTTAAACATTAACTGAAGCAGCTAATAGGGGTACTATTTACGTGGAATGTGATACATAAATTCAGGAATAACATAAGAGCTGTAAAAAGATTCACTATGGATGATATGTCTTTATTTTCATTAAAAAATAAATTAATGTTTCCCCAAGAATACATTATTCTCGAAACATTAATATAATATGATTCAATGGTAATTTTCCCAGAATGAGGACTATCAACCCATGTTTAATTAATAACTTATACTAGTATACTTTATAGATCATACAATAAATTCATTTAAGTGGGTCAACATTAATTTTATACACATCACCCATTTATAAAAATTGTAACATCCAACTATGAAATTATAATTTTAAAATAAAGTGAAATATTATAAACAATTTCACCAATAAAACATATTTTAAATAGAATAATGATTAGTCACTAAATTATTATAATCATTTAGTATAATGGTATTCTAATTTTTTTAATACAAATATAATGAACTTTTACATTGATTAATCTAAAACACAAAATGTAAACTTATCTTATTAGAAAAAAAAAGTATACATAACAAAACATATTTTCACACAATATTTGATTAAGAGGAGGGAAATTTTCCATGAATTAATCTATAATAAGGAAGAAGTTATTAATGATATGATTTAAATGTAGAATATTTTAAATATTGAGAAGTAAAAAATCAAAAACCATTTTCCTATATTAATTTTGAAAACAACTCCAAGAAGAGTACATAAAATTTTAAGTAAAATTTTAAAACTAATTAATTTCTAGTTTCCCTTCTATTTTCCTATATGACTAACCAAAAAATTATATCCATACTAGACAAACCACTTAATAAGAGGCTAGATATGTATCATTAACATATAACACAATAAGGTTAAAATGGGTAAAGGTTGTTCTAATGTGTAACACTTCATTTACGCCCAATAAAGTACTTTTCACCTTAAATCAATAGTACCTCAATGATTAATAAAATAAAAACATAAAAAATCACTAAATACCCGTAGGGGGTAAGGGAAACATTATATAACCATTACCAATAACAGATAGTGATAAACAACTATATCTATACAAGATAAATATTTACCTAAAAATGAATGAACATAGGGTGTAACCTTATAAAATTCTATATAACAATATCTCATAAATGTATTAAGAAAAAGTAAATTCCAATATATAATTTTATATCAACAACCGTAGTCCGTACATAAATTAATATAAAATAATATAATTAAAAAACTATAGAATGATATTTATATAAATAAAATATATGGGATACTAATGTTTTGGATAACATATGATATTCAAGTTATAGTAAAATAATGTGAATCACTCACAAGGTATAAAACACTATCCACAACAACTAGAGATTTTTTATTTTTTTCAAAAATAATTTGTGATCCCTAAAAATATATTAAAACTTTATTACATAATCCATGAATCTAACTCATGTAACAAAAAAAGGATATATAAAATCATGGTAATCCTATTATGATAACTAAAAAGTATTCAACAAATAATGTCACCACCAAAATCAATAATTAAATAATATATATCCATTCATTAATAATACCGTATAATATAAAAAACCTAAAATAAATTTAAACTCAAGTACATTCTAATAAATTAACATTTAATAACACTATTATATAACAATGAATATTATTTATACTATAAATAGAATAATATATAAGTCAAGAAATAATTTTTCCATGTGATTATTAATTCAAAATTCAAAATAAAACATGGTGGATTCAGAAAATATGAGAGGATATTAATAGAAAGAAGAGGAAGGATGTTGGGTGTTACCTTATATTGGAATGAGAAATCACCACTAGATTCATATTGAAGTAAGGGAAGAATGAATATAAGTAGACATAACACGGATGCATTAGGGTATCTTACAGCTGGATAAGAGAGGAGTGTCAGGATGAAACCTAACTTTCGGAAAATATGGGGGAGGAGAATGGCCAAACGCACCATTCAAATGAAGAAGAATAATTGGGATTACATCTATCATTTTGTGGTCTTATAAGTGGTACCCATAGTGCAACAAACTCACTACCTAACCCACTAGGTAACCAGTGGACTTCCCATGGGTACTCAAAGTCAAATAAAATATTAGCACCATTGGTGACACATACATGGACTAACCCATACCAAAAAAATATTATTAAATCCTTAAAACATATTCTAAACCACTGACGATTCAACCCACAAAATTTTGAATTCCATAATAAATTCCAAATCAAAAAAATCATTCTATCAATATTGAAAATTTATAAATAACCCATGTTTTCTTACATGAATATCCACATAAATTTGTCCACTATAAGCATGGGTTATTTTAGTGAATGTATTGGGGACCATCATGTGTACCCAATGTAAATATTCATTATATTCTAAAATAATCAATGGTAAATACTCCATGATCTATTTTATGGAATCTCTCATTTTTATTAATGTACTAAGGCAATTAAAAAACAAAAAAAAACAATATTTATATTTATATTTATATGGAAAAATATAAGAAAAGGTGCAATCCAAATGATATGTACTTTTAAAGGGACTATGAATTTATTTATACATTAAAACTATTTATAAAAAATAATAAATATATAATATTTTTTAAAAAATAATTCATTTCTTTTCAACAAAACATCCATTTCAATTACTTAAAAAACAACCTTTCAAAAATAATTCAAAAAAGAAACATGTAATATAAATATTAAAAAACCAAAATATGAAAATAATTTAAAAATAAAATAAATATCTATATAAACAATAAAAAATGATTATATATAAATATAATATATTTGATTTCATTTAGAGAAACCTTTTATAAAAAAGAAATAAACATAGGTTAAATAAACATAGATTTGATATAGATCCACCCACTAATATTCATTGAATCATATAAAAGTGGTTTTATTTCCACCATATAGAATGGGATGTGATTCCATGTCCAAAATTAAACTACCTAAAGATAATAATCCCCATATTGAAAGTAGAAAATGAGAAAAACTAGGCCATAATATCCATATAAGTGAATGAAAATGAGGAAGGAAGAATAAGACGGTGGTAGGAGAAGGAAGAATTTTTTTAAAATATTTCTACCAAATTAATGAAGAATTTACAAGAAAATAAAGAGAACTCAAGGAGAGATGATGGACATCATGATATTGGTAGTTCTACCCCAAACCCTAGGGTTTCCTCATTTTTTCCAATCTCAGTTCCCTAGATTTACTTCAGATTTATTTAATATAATGGAAGGCTTTGATCATGAATAGGAGTATCTATGCATGGATTGTAGAATCAAGACTCAAAAATATGAAGCTCTCCTGGTGGAAATACCGAAGGGGATATCCTTTCAGGAAGTTCGTAAAGGCTCCGATCTCTACAATTCTTCTACGACGAGAGAGCCTCTTAGTATGAAACACGAGGATGGTAGATTCGTTGTTGAATCAGACCTTGAAGCTCTTCAACAATGTTCGATACTCTACAAGTTTTCAATTATGGGGCTTATCTCATAACTCAAGGAAGAAAATACATAGTTTAAGCTAGTACTAAAGGTAAGGATTACTCATGTATGGTGTTTTACCAACTAGAATCTAGTTCTAATCGATAATTGTTTCTTTCATATGTTCCTGAAATCCCAGGACGAGCTAGATCATGTATGGAAGTTTGGAAATATTTAGCTAAATCATTGATTTCTTCGAATAATTGACTGGGACTATGCATTCAACCCAAATACATCATGGAATACCATGGTACATATTCGGGTTCATCTACATGGGATTAGATGGAATTTTTGGAATCTGAAAATCCTCAACGACATTGCATATTACATAGGTATGCCTCTAAAAATCGATCAACATACTCTAACTACTATGATTGGTCTCTATTCTAGAGTGATGATTGATCCTGACATCGCTTCCAAATTATCAGAGGAAATTGTCTTTAGTGCTTATGATTTCAAAACAGAGTCCTGTGTTGAATTCAAATGAATTCCTCCTTATTGAAAGTTCTATAAGACTGTTGGCCACTCCCTACAGAAGTGTAGGGTCATGAAGATCTAGGTATCTCAACTAAGATATGATGGGTGGACTGAAACCAAGAGAAAAAAGAAAATAAACGCATCGTCCTATAAAACTCTAGAGCCGCCCAAAAAGATATTAGATGTCTGGGTTAAGAAATCTAATTTACTGGGTGAAATCTCGAGTGTCACCAGGGCTGACCAAGTGGAACAAGATGAAATGTTGACATCAATCTTATAATCCTAGAGTATATTGAACAAATGGCTATGGAAGTCTTCAACCACCCTCTCGATATGTCCTCTCTTAAAGAATATTGTCTGATGGTTCTTGTGAGGGATGGACATCCTCAGGAGTTCCAGCTGATGGAGGAGCCTAAGCAACTGGTCCATAAGGATGCAGATGGAACAGTGGTTTCACATGTATCTAGGGATGAGAATGAAGAGATAATTGAAGTTATCCAGACAGAAGTTCAATATCCTACTTCGAATTTCCAAGATGAATATTTAGGTAAGAATAATACAATCGTTCCACTCTCATTTTCTGATCATAACATGGAAGTGCACCCCCAACCAGATTCTAATTCATACACTACCACTAAGATGACCCCACTGAATGGAAATTCTGATAGGCAAAATATTATGAATTTATCAATTGAATCTTCTAGGGAAATAGGCGACCAGCCTGCTATTGTGTTGCCTATTGTTCCTCCAAATGTGGGATTTTCCTTGAGACATATGATGGTCCTATGAGAACTCCCATAACTGCTAAATCACTCGATATCACTCTGTATATTAATAATTCAAATGCTACTAACAATATAGATGTTTCATATATGAGTAAACAAGGCATGAAGACCTACCCGACCTCTTCCTCAAATCATAGGAGATCAAAGAGTAACAAAGTCTTGGGTTGTTCAAAAATGAATAAGGGAAACTTCCGATCTAATCCAAGGTTCTAAATGGATGATAGTTTTTTGCAATTATTAGGGAATACAAAACCCTGACACACATTCTTTTCTCAAAAGAATTATTCTAACTCATAAACCAATTTTGTTTTTCACTTTTTGAACAAAACCCAAATTTTTCTTCAAAATTCATGTATCTCTCTGTTTCTGGTTATAACATTCATGGTTTATTCAATAATGGTAGTTTTGTTGATTATATTTGGTTCTTTTATCATACCTCTTTGTCGAATGTAAATTCTTATAATTTCTTTGAACAAATGTTCACTTGTGACTTTACCCTTGATGGTTTACATAATATTTATACTATGGTTTTCACCAAGAATGGATATCAAGACCGTAGACCTCTTTGGAATTACCTCTTTGTTTTAGTTATCTCTATTCATGACCTATGGTTTGGGATTTGAGATTTTAAGGCTATTCATTCCCCAAGTTAGAATATTAGTCCCTCTCCCTCTCACATTTCGCCATGTGAATTCTGAGAATTGCTAAAAATAGTGTTACCTAATGGAAATCAACCTTACAAGTGATAAATTTACTAGGTACATAATAAAATATAATATGGTTGTTTCTAGAAAACTCTATAGGGATCTCAAGAATGTATGGACACTAGATGACTGGGACAATATTTCTAGTAACACCATACACAAAATAAACTCAAACCATCACCCAATTCTTGTAATTATTATCTCTAAAAGAAACAATCATAGTATACCTTTTAAATTTAATAATTCTTGGTCTGAGGACATGGAATACTATCATCTCATTCAACATTGTTTGGAATCAATGAATCTTCATTCTGATCCTTTTAATTGTATTACTAAACTCAGAAATCTCAAAAAGTGTCTCAAGAGTTTGTACGGGGATAAATATAAACAAATGGACAAGGACATATCTACCTTTAAGAATGAGCTCAAACAAATTCCAATTAACTCAAATAACTCTGATTTCTCCATAGATCCTGACCATGAAATGAACATCTCTATGAACTCAATTCTCTTCTGGGTATTAAGGAAAACATCCCTAGGAATGTCTTAAATACTAAATTGATCTCTGATGGTGATATAAACACTATGTTCTACAATGCCCTATATAGAATTAGAAAAGCTTTCATACCTCTGTCTTTTCTTAAAGGAAATGAATCCCACTTGGTCTCTGTGGCAGCCATAGAAAATCATATGGTTTCTTATTTTGAAAATATTTTTAATGGTGTTGATATGAACAAACCTCTTCTTCCTGAGGTCATTATGGTGTTGGTTAATGAGGACTATAATATCTTTATCTTGATCATCCCTCTTGACCATGAAATCAAAGCCACTGTCTTTAGTCTCAACCCTAATAGTGTTCCAGATCCTAATGGTTTGAATAATGGTTTTTTCAACACCACTTGGAGGTAGTCCACTAATATTTCTGTAAGCTTGTATAATATGTTTTTTTAATGTTGTCCTCCCTTATGGCTTTAATGATCAATTTATGAACTTATTTACTAAGGAGTCCAATGCCTAATAAATTCATTCATTCCAACCTATTTCATTTATTAACACCATATACAAAATCATTACCATGATCTCAGCCAACATACTTTCTTTAATATATAATAAAATCATATATTCGAATCGATTTGGGCTTATCAAGGGTAGGTCCATACAATATTTCATTTACCTATCTAGGGATGCACCAACTCTCTTAATAAAAAAACAGAGGGGAAATTATTTCCATGGAACTCCACATTAGAATATCCTTTTATACCAGACTAGAACATCATTTTCAAAGTACATTAGGGATTTAGTTTTAAAGATGCCTTTATAAGTAGGATAACATATCTATTAAATGAGGCTTATATCTCCATATTTTTTAATGGATCCCCTAAGGGGTATTTTAAATGCTCAAAAGGGGTTCGACAAGGTGATCCCTTATCTTCTATCATTTTTCCTATCATATAAGACAATATTAGCAGACTTCTCACTCCACTTGATGATAAAAACTAATGCAAGCCTATTTAGGCAGATAGACACCTAAATGTGCCGACCCATCTTTTTTATGTTGATGAAATAATTATGTTCCTTCAGAGTGAAAAAGAAATATACTCAACCTAAAAATGCCTTATCTAACTATAAAGGGATCTCTAGTCAATACATCAGTCGAAAAAAAATATTTTTTTAATCTTTGGAAAATGTTTTTCTCCTATTAGGAAAGGTAACAACATTGAAATTCATTACATCAAAGAAGGATCCATCCCTTTTACCTACATGGGAGTACTCATATTTTGGGGAAGGCATAAATCCATATATTTCAACGCTGTTTTAGACCAAGTTATCAACCAACTTTCATCCTGGAAAGGGAAATCCCTCCCCATGGCTAGCTGGATCTGTCTAGTGAAATATACCATTGTTTCTAAAATAGTTTACTCACTAATGATATATAAATGGAATATGAGTATTCATAATAAAATTAATTGCTATATCAATAACATTATTTGGACTGGTAGCATTCCTAAAAGGAACATTGTTAATATCCTCGGGTTTACATGATGTAAACCACTAGAGATAGGTGGTTTTGGTTTCAAAAATCCCAAACTCTTTAATGAATGTCTTCAAGCTAGAATCACATTGAGATTAATCAAAAATAAATCTTACTCCATAGATTTTCTAATAACTAGATTCTTGGAGATGTCAGAAAATGGAAATTTGAGCTATGTCAACTCTTTGATCTAGCCTTCCATTAGAAATTTCCTTGCCAACATCATCTATAACACTAGATGGATGGTTAGTTCAGATTCCTCTATAAACTTCTATCATGTAAACTGGACTGGCACCCCTTCATTTCCTTGTTACCTTTTAATTCCCCTATGGAAAACATCAACTTCACCATAAAGGAGGCTATGCAATCTTGTAATTTAAATCTTACTGATACCATCATCTATGTTGTTGATAATTAAACTTTCTCAAATGCATATTATTTCTATATTTGGGAACCTTCCCATAAAGTTATCCTAGATTCCGAATGTTTCTACAATTATAAATTCACTAACTTTGAGCCTAGTTTTTGTTGGTTGAAATTTTTTGACAAACCCTAGATCAAAACCTCAATACATTACCTTTTTTGGCGTATTGCTCATAACAGTACTCCTAATGAGGTTTGTCTCTAGTCCATTAGTGTCCAACTCTGCTCTAAATTTCACCTCTATCATTAACATAGAGAGGATACCAACCAGCTATTTTTGTATTTTACTATGTCTTATGCCCTTTTGAATTATATTTCTGACATGTTTGACTATAGATAGTTATTCCATGACACTATTTTCTCTCTTCTAAAACGTTATGTGGAGCTTGATACTTCGCGTAAAATCAAGAATCTACTCTTATCCATTGTTTCTGAGCTCTTTCACATGATCTAGTATGATAGAAATGGTATTATTCATAACAACTACACATTCATTCTTAATTCAGGTCGGAAGATAATTCTTATTTCCATTCGGGATGATGTCCTGCTTCAGAAAGATCAGTGTGATAACTCTGTTGGTGACTTCGGGATTCTATGATGTCTTTTAATCAAAGGTATTTATAGACAACTAAGGCACTCATTTGAGGTATTCTTGAAATATCCCATTCTTGAATAGATCAAAATTAATGTTGATGGAGGTTCTATAGGATATCTGGGACCAACGGGCTGTAGGGCCATTTACAGAGACTTTCTAGGACATTTTCATGGTTGTTTCTTTGGTATCTGCGGTATTGCCTCATCCATAGAAGTAGAAATATTGGCTGTGACTTGAGGTATTTAAATAGTTAAAATAAAAGTCTAGAACCACATCTGGATTGAATGCGACTCCACCAATATTGTGCATGTTATCTGGAATGGGGTGGTTCACATTGCCTGGCCGATTACTATTTGTTGGATGAGCTTCCTTGACTCACCTCTAGAGATTAGATACATTGTCACCCATCCCTATCGTGAAGAGAACATGATTTTTGATGGTCTTGCCAATAATGGAATCAACCAGGGCATTACATGGAGTGATGATCATCCATTTGACCTTCTCCCATCTTTATGAAAAATATTGTAATAAAATTCCCTCCTTTAGGCTCATGTAGTTCTTTTCTTACCTTTTAATAAATTTTGGCTTGGTCGTTGACAAATGCATTACCTTTTAAAAAAATTAATAATTAACAAAGAAGAATCAATAATAGGGCCGAAATACAAGGGTTAATGGATATGGATGTTTGGATCATCCTTAATAAAATTATTATTCTAAATTGGAATCCACTATATTAGGAACAATTTGGACCAAATGAAATATTCACATAGTAAAAATACTACCCTTTTTGGGTTAATTTTTTGTTTGTATATTCAATTTTTTTCATATGGTTCTAGAATAAAAATTTTAGACCTAAAAAGTTTGGTATCATAATGAGACTAATTATACACAGACCATGTGAAAGCTGTTGGAAACATAAGCCGCATAGTTTACATGCATGACCAAAAATCAATGGACATGATCCACCAAACCTATAAATTTACATTAAAATTCAAAATTCCAATTTGAGGATAAAAAATAAAGGGTTAAAATAATTAGTAAATCTTTCATAGATGGAAATGATGTTATGGGTGTTACAATTATCCCAACTACAACAATTTTTACCCTATAAATTCTTCATATAAAGTAATGATCATAAAAGAGATTAGCCCAATAATTCATAATTAGATTTATTTATTGAATTGTTTTTTTAGAATCAACAACATTCTACTATAGGACCATAAATAGTGGAATTTATAAAATTTAATACAAATAACATTATAAATAAGAAGTCCATATTGATTTCACAACCACATAGAGGAAAAACTAAATTAATTATTTTTCGAAATTAAGAATAACATATATATCATGATGATATATTTTTAGCTATAATATATTATTAATGTACATAAATTGGTGGAAAAACTCCTACATGTTGGAAACCATCAAGATCTTTTTAACAATTCAAAATTCCATACATACTTCATCATCTACATGTATTTCCTACTATAGTGTAACAATTGATATGATACATTTATGCATACCCGATTAATGAATGAAAGTAAAAAACATCTGTAATGATAATCCACATATGATATCTACAGTCATATAATTTTATATATAGGATTAATAATAAGGCAAATATTCTTTATTTTTTCTTATAATATATTTCGTCGCCCTAAAAATTTATCATAATATTTTTCTAACAAAATATAAATTGCATCTATGTCCATAAAAGGCATCAAAGGGAGGCCTCCTAAATAATATATGATTTTTTTTATTGTAATAACATTAAACTAATATGAGATGATAATGCCATGATCTCATAATATTCAACATGCATACATAAAGTATCTTCTAGAATATGTTTTTTCTTTTTTTAACACCCATTTGAGGATGGTATGTTAGGACTATCCTCACATGAGTTCTTATAGACTCTTATTTTACTTTCTATAAAAATGAGGTTGATCATGTTTATCAATTAAAAATGGCCACAAATGAAATACCATGAATTTTGATAATTAAATACATGTATGAATTCCATTAATTCCATTCTTTTTTGATATATCTAGTCAATTGAAAATAGGACAATATAGTCAAATGGTCAATAATTACCCAACATGAAATTATTTAATGTATAGTACATGTCTAACTGATCCAGAAATCAATGGATAAATTGAACTATTTATCTTCTATTTATATGTAAGATGGAGCATAAGCTAATGCATAACATATTGATTTTTATGTTCCCATTTATATTTTATTTGTTAGAAAATCATGAAAATATATAACTATTTATGTACATTATCTTACTAAGAAAACATTATCAATATCTCATATAATAATACATTTTTATTGTGCATTGGAGAAATTCCAATTGTTTTTGATAGAAATCATTATCACTTCATAATACAGAAATAAAGGGACCATGTAAAAATTTCTAAAAATATGATACCATCATGAGAATAATAAAAAATTG
This sequence comes from Viscum album, assembly GCA_963277665.1. Lineage (NCBI taxonomy): Eukaryota > Viridiplantae > Streptophyta > Magnoliopsida > Santalales > Viscaceae > Viscum > Viscum album. Next base: position 656,563,741 of record OY728159.1, read on the forward strand.
ATTGTGTTCTTCTTACATTTTCATAAGGGTGTAATTTTGTAAAATTATTCATTCCCCAAATTCTTTTAATGACCAATCACCAGAATGGATTGTTTCATCAAAATATTTCTCGAATACATAACATACATCACTTACATTAATTTTTAATGAATTATTATAGAGAGGTTCATTAGATTCCATTAATCATTATAAAGAGTCAATGTATCTGATGGTAATTTCCTTCTTAGAGAATCAATAACTATTTTTCAATTTTTAGGAATATAAATAATATTTCAATACAATTTATTCTTTTACACTTCACATCGCCATTTACATAGATTCATATTTTTTTGTATAAAAGTTACATTATTTTTGTTGTTGTGATACAATATAAATTTAAAAACTAAGAGATGTTATAGATATCATTATTAAGAATGACTAAAAACTACTAACTCATTATTGTGGGGTAAATTAGTATTTCTCATCTATAATAACTGAAGAGTTCCAAATGTCTCCACCCAATTCATTAATATAAGAACATGTATTAAATCCATTCCTTATGCATAACTGTAAAAATTAAAATGAACTACAATTTCATGTCAAATAATAATTATAAATAATGTAAACTTTTCTTTCAAATCATCCAATGTTGTTTGAAATTATTGTCCTATCAAATTAAACTCCCTTGTAATAAATTACTGATAATAGTGTTAAAATATTTGAGAAATTTTTCCTAGACCACAGTTTGTATCCCACTAGACCCAAGAAACTACATACCATAATGAAATAATTTTACACGTTTTCCTAGGATATAATATCTTTCACCATCATAGGATCATCCTAAATATCATATTTTGAAAAATTATGTAACTGGAACCTCACTGCATGAATTTGAAAGTGATATATTGATATATCTTCCTAAAAAAGATGGTCTCAAAAAATTATTTAAATAATTACTAGGTAATTCTAATTCAAAAATATAAATTTTTATTAATTTATGTTATTTTCCCCAAAAACCACGAATAAAGAGTAAATCCATCATTGTATAGATTTATTCATGAGTTCCATACATTACAAAATAGTGTTTTATTGACAAAATGACACTATGAGGTATTCATGGTGACCAAAGTACATTAAAATATAGTCTTAAGTAAATAAAAATTTATTAAACTATATTGATGAAACCCTAACATGAGGTAAATTTTATAAAAATACTATTCCACATTTAATTGATTGATAAAATAATTTAAGTAATGATTAGTGGATTGTTTCATTAGGGTATCTTGGTTCAACTTCCTAAGATCATCCCATATGTGAAAATTCAGTTTCATTTCTCTATAAATATTATATGAATGTTATATTGAGACACGCTATGATGAATAAACCTCGTAGATTTAACATCATCCATCTAGGTTTCAAATAATCCAACTCATCTGGTATAATTAAACATATGTAATGTATTTTATGTTGAATCCTTTGGATTTTATTCATCTAAAATTTTACTTATAAAATAAATCATTTCCTCATAGAGTCACATGGGTAATTCACAATTCATTCCCATTATCTTGATTTTATTTTAATGTATAACTAGATAATATTAATAAATATCATAATGACATTATCAATGTAATGATTAATGATTGGGGGGTTTATTTGAAGAGTGAAACATCATCTTACAACTAATGAACTAAATATCAGCGGCTTGTTTCTTACAATAACATTCCTGAGATATAATTCTTTTATCCATTCACATATAAAAAACTAATTAAATTTCTAAATTTAGGGATATTCTTATCATAAAAATAATAACATAATGAAAGTTACAATACTCCTTTATTCATAATTATAAAATTCCCATTTTCATAGTGCTTGATAGATATATTCCTCTCATTATTTCGTTGAATTTATTGTAAATAGAGAATTATTTTTCTCTTTTAATTCCTTTGGATCCTATATCATCTTATAATGAAAATTATTATGAAAAAAATTCCCCATAATTAATTGACTTAATATCATCAAATAAAGTGTCAATAATAATTTTGGGATTTCTGAAGTTGATAAAACATGCCATTACAATATGGTAAAGTTATCCTCACACAAAATAATGATGACCCCTTATTTCAGCTTTAAATTTAGAAATTTAAAATCTAAATCCACTCATTATTATCATGCGAAATATTTCACTAAGAATATAACATTAAAAGTTCAAAATTGTATACGTTATATCTTCTCTTCCTCCTTTATATTTGGAATTACTAGCCGTTAACACAATGGGGTTTTAGAAATGAAAACTACACTTGATAGAGTATTATACACATAACAGTAAGCCTTTAAGACCAAAGGAATATATAACTATTATAGTAATTCCATTAAATTGGAATATATGAATAATAGTAACTAATTTATGTTATATATATATATATATTTCAAACTCAATATAAATATTTATATATTTTTAATAAATAATTAGTCATTTTTTATAATGCAATTTTATTATTCAAAATATCTTTTATTCCACAATTTTATTGTTTATTTTCATGGAAAATATATTATTATTTAATTTTTGGTATTTTATAAAGGTTATTTGATAATATTAACTAAAATTTTTAAATCTCCATATTAAAGTTTATTTATTTTTTTGATATTTTATATTTTTTTGAAATATATTTTTCAACAAATTGTGAAAAATAATTTTTTTAAAAATAATGTCATTTATATCAATAAATTATATAAATTTAAAAGTAAAATTATATTATTTATATCATTTAAATTTAAATATTTATTCTTAATCATTATTTATTTATTTTATTTTTTTGAATTCCCTTTTTATGGGATTTTAATATAATTATCTCTTTTTGTTAAAAATAGATGTTTCCAAAATCTTTATTATGTGCATAATTTTCTATATTTAAATAAATTAAAAACACTATGGGTATGTTTTAATTTATATTTATATATTATATTTAAATAATATTAATTTAACTTCATTTAATAATTATTATTACTAATTATTTAATAGAAAATAATAATTTCTTGAAAAATACAACACTTGAGAACCTGTTTTTTCATTGTATTTATGGGTCTTGTTTGAAATTAAAATTTTCTACTTATATTAATTGAATTTTGTAAAATGGATTCTATATTATTAATCATAACAATGTTAATTATCAAATAATTTATGGTTAATTTTTTACAATAATAATTTTTGACTATAATAAAAATTATTTTGTCGTGGTTATGAGGAAAATGATTTTACAATGGGGTTAAACTAAAAAGATAAGGGTAAAATTTCACTAAAATATTTTCTAAAAACTAATGGATCGAAATATTTCGAATTTATCCTCTTTAATTATATATATTTATTCTTCAGTGACCCTTTTTCATGTAAAAAATGTGGGTAAAACGTTTTCATTTCAAACATTATTATTATGTCACTCACCTCACTTATAAAACACCACACACAATCCTCTTCACCTCTAAAAATAAAATCCATTTGGATTTAATAATAATTATAATTTAGAATACTTAATCTCCCTAATCATAAATATCTTATTTTTATCCTAAATAAATATTATGAATTCTTTCTATGCTTACCTAAGGAGGTTTCCCAAAGAAGAGAGATCACGTTTAACTAAACATATTTATTTTTTTCTTTATCCACCTCCTTTAAATATTATGATATTATTATAATATAACAAAATATTAACTCACATATATTTATATTTTATTATGATAACATAATAACTTAAATCTATCACATATTCAATGAAATTGGTTAAAATAATTATCATTTGTGTGTACATTAAATTATCACCTCACGAGTTGAGCTCTATATTATTTACATCATATCATATCATTGTTTTTTTAGTGATTTATTTATTTTATATTTATGATATTTGAATAATATTTCTACTTATTTAGATTTTATTTTAGATATAACTTAATACAATCAATTCATTTTTGGATACAGTGACATCACTCATGTGTATGGCAGATAACCGCCTTACGAAGCAATGTGATTCATTTTTCCCTAAATCTTTAAATAGAAGTCAGTATGGATAAATTTAATGAATAATGTTTATATAAATGAAATTATAGTTTTATTAATGACATACATAACCTTATTAATTGATAACACATCAATTTAAATCTTACACTAAAAATATTCTAATGGCATTCGTGGACATGTGTACTACAGCCTCCACAAAGCGATGTGGTTCCTTTTTCACCATAAAATCACAAGTATAAAATATAATTACATTTAATTAAATAATCATATACTTATGATATTATTTTATTTATTCATATATAAAATAATTAGTACCTTCTTTACATAATGATCATTGAGAATGGAAATGGTACACATGCATGTGTACGACCTATATTCTCCATAATCATATCTTAGTTCACTTTTCATATCCATAATTAATTATTGGTTTTAAAAACTATAATTTAGTTATAAATATGATTATTATTTTTAACTATTATTCTATATATTTTTAAATAATTACCTCTTAGACCCCTATCAACACATTGAATCAACATTGAAACAATGAAAAAAATATTTTCATAAGACCAGATATTTGAATAACTGATTATGTAATTTATTATATATCTAAAAATAATAGTAATAAACTATTAATATATATTATATAAAATATTTAAAAATTTTATTTAAAATCAAATAATTTATATAATTTTATTAAACATGAGTTAAAGGACATGCATGGAATTTTTTCCCTCAAATTAATGATTTTCTTGTCTCACATTTTCTTTCTTTCACATATATGGAATACATACAACTTTTTTACTATGTGGTTTATATAAAAACATTTTACAAGTAATAGGATAACATAAAACTAGGATAAAGTATATATAGTATGTATATTCAGTATTATATTTCCTCAATGGATTAAATGATTGAGAACACGCTTCAAGCACCATCGTGAATTCTAAATTTTCCCACTGTTACTGTAGTGTCATATGGACTAGATGGGTCAGTGATGGGGGATATGGATTGGCCTCCAAATAATGCCTTGAATGTGGAATCATCATCTTATTCCCATTTAGATATTCTTTATCTTGGAGTTCTACCTGGAGATCTAGGTCTTCCTGAAGATCCATCATCGACGTATATTCCTCTCAAATCTTCACCTCCCCATGTTTCTCGTCATCCAATGTTTTAGGTTATTCAACTGATTTTATTGAGTTTGGGAAGTATGAATGATTTTAACTCACTCTTTTTTCCAGTATCCACTGTATTGGATGTTACGAATTTTCTTAAATGGACATTGGTTGGTCATTTTGGTGCGTATAATCCACTCTTGTATATGTTCTTTATTTTCATATTCTCCTAGGGGTAAGATCGACCGACCATTGTTTCAGTGATGAATAGTAGGTTATTATTATTTGTTTTAGCCTTGTGGGATGATTTTTTCAATTAATGGTCTCATAGTAGGAGATCCATTAGGTTTTGGTGACTTCATCATTCTCAATGGTCTATGGAGTTTCCTCAGGAATATGATTATCCTCTAGAGGAGGTGTGGGTCATCTTTCCTAGGATTCCTCTTCTAGTCCAAAAAAATTATTTTCTAGATAGGATAATAAATTTTATTGGGGAATTTATGTGTGTCGATGGGGGGACCTTCCAGTTTCAAGAGTCCCTACCAGCAAGAATCTTTATTGTCATTGATTTATCATCACCACCTCGGTCACACATCTTTCAATAGGTGTAAGGTTATCTATATTAGAGAAAATTGTGTTTCATCATTCAGTTTCACACTTATTATCTTCATTTTATCTCCTTAGCCATTACTTGTTAGAGTGTATAATGTTTCAGTTTATTACAGACTCTTAAAAATATAGTTGGTGTGCCCAGTGAGGTTTCATCAGTTCATGTAGTAGAGGTATCTCAATCTCTGGATTCGAAAAATTTAATGGTTTTTGATGATGGGGATGGTTCCTTTGATTTTTCTTTGATGTCATATTCAATTTCTCTACGGGATTTGATGTCAGTGCTCCCTGATGTCAACCCTCACATGGACCTCATGTTTATGCCTCCATCATGCACTCATTATATGATGAAATTCTTATTATATTCTATACCTATATTCTATTAATTCATCTTGTGGGACCATGATAATTTTATTATCTTGATGCAGATGTTCCATCCTTCTCCTTAGGTTTCTTGACATCAAGATCTCCCATCCATTCAGCTGCTGTCTATCATCAATCCTATATGTTATGTATATAATCTAAAATCATTCATGTTAATGGTTAATGGGTATTTTCTTGATGGTTTCAGTGAACTTATGGTTGGTTTTAAGGACTCCCTTTTCCCCTCTAGTAGGAAGCAGTTGCATGTAGGGGATAAAAATCATATATTACATCTATTAATCAATTTTTTGACCCCATGTATAGTAAGGAATTAGATATGGTAGGGTCTTCTTCACTTGTTTCCCATTTTAATAGACGAAATCATTCTGATAACTCTATCATTTCAATATATAATAAATACAATATTCTATTTCATGATGATAAAGAGGTATTCAATTCATGTATTAATCCTCCTCCATCATCCCAAGGAATGTGTACTCGATTGAGGCTGAAATAGGAAGTAACCATATCTTCTCTTAGTTTGATGTGCTGCCAATTGCTTGGGTCTAGGATCTGGCGACACTCCCCCAAATGATCCCTATTCTTATATTGAAAACCTGTTGTCTTGGAGCTTGAATATAAACATACTTCATTGAAAATTAAGTTCTCCATAGTAATATTTTTTTAGTGGTGGTTCTTGAGCCTAAACAACAAGCTTCCAAAATTTTGATCTTTTCTCAAAGGATTGGTATGCAATGATTCCTATGTGAAGATCACCTTAATCATCATATTTGGAAATTATGGATGTCTTCAATATCAGTTATGAGGATATATATCTTAGATCAACAGATCAAAATTATGATTTGTTTAGGTGGTGACATAATCCTCTAATATTTTTTCTATGAGAAGTGTGATCCATGAGAAAGGGATCAGCTTTGGGGGCTCTTGAATCATTTGATGTGGGAAATTTGACTTGTTTTTTAGGTTGTGACATTAATACTATTTTTCATATATTGTAGAAGAATGGTGGTGGTATTTACCCATGTTGTGATTGGGAACCCTTTGCTTCCTTTGGTTCCAAAGATGGGTTGATGGATTGGGGCTTCACTTCGGTCATGTATACATGGTGTAACCATAAAAGAAAGGACTTGATTACATGGGTTGGTTAGATCGAGGCTTAGCATATATACATGAAATTTTATATTTTCAGATGTGAGGGTGAACCATCTTTCCCATGAAATAATAGATCATTCTGAAATATTCATTTGTACTATTAAGATGAGTCTAGACGGTGAACTAATCATCTACTAGAAGAGTTGGACATCGAACATAGAATAAAGTAATCTGGTGAGATTATTGAGGAATAAAAATATACAGGGATCCACATTGACATTCTTTCACAATAATCTGAAAAGGAAGCAAGGGGAACTTCATGTGTGGAAATATCAACAACATGATGTTTTTATGATATGTATGTGCTTAAAAATGATATTATATTCCTCATAGATAGTCTAGAAAAATCATGGGATAAAGAAATCATTGTTGACTTATTCAACAACAAGAATAGGTTTAATATATTTGTAATTGATTAGGAGTAGGTGGTTCATTATAGAGGGAGGGTTATCTAGCTGGTGGAAGGAGAAAAAAATAAGTCATATTTCCAAGATTGTAACAGAGAGAGAAATTGTGGCACCGTGACGATTATTTGTATGAAGGACGGATCATTTTATAATTATATGGTCATAATTGGAGGAATAGGTGAGGGTTATTTAAAATAACTTCGTATTAATACTAATCCTCATATGAAGGGTGGATATCCTAGAGGAAAGACTGACTTATTTACTTTCATTCTACATGTGGTGTTGTTTTCCATGAATGAGTTTTTAAGTCCTTTATTGTTGAGATGGAGGTTCCTAATGTAATTAAACCACTGACTCAAAAAAGTTCTCTAGGGCTATATAGTTTTGACCTCTTTTTATATATCATGTTTGGACATCAACAAAGAGTACTGTTTTTCAACTATTTAGGAATTTTTTCATATAGGGGTTCTACCTTGAGCAATCTGTGAATCCTTTCTTATTCTTATCCCAAAACTGAAGGATTTGTAAAACTTCACTCAAATTAATCCAATTAGTATATGTAATTTTTTTAATTAATATAATATTTAATACTTAATTGGATAATTTTTAATCACATTATTGAACTGGTATCTCTGGAGGGACATGGTTTCATCAAGGGAGTATATCCTTATACACCTATTGGAATTTCTCAAGAAAAGGTTTCAGATCATAATAAGAAAATACAAGGTTTTAATTTCATTATAAAAATTGATATTTATAAGGCATATGAAATAGTGTAATGAAGTTATATTATAATAGTCATGGAGTTCATGGGAATGTCTTATTGGGTTTTCATTTTATATTTCAGATGCTATATCTCATCTTCATTATCAATTTCTTCGATGGGACAAAGATGTGGTTTCTTCAAATATGTACATGGCCATAAACAAGTTGATCAATTATCTCATTCCATTTTAGTATTGGTTCAAGATTTTCTCATATTCTTTTTAAAGATGAATATCCCAATTTTATGTATCAAACCCTTCAAATGATGAAAGAATTATCATGGAGTATCACATTTCTTGTACGAGGATGATATGATATTTTTCATCAATGGAACAAGTAGATTTATTAGATGATTTGAAACAATGATGGATGAATATTCGATGTGCAGTGGTGAGTGAATCAATTGTGAGAAAAGTAGTATTTATGTGAAACATGTATTCTGAAATGATTATATAAAAAATGGAAGAAGTGATATTCTTTTCTAGAAGATAGTTTCTTTGGAATATTTAGGGGCATCGATTTCACAAAAGAGATTGTGCATTAGTCATTGTGAGGTGGTAGTTCATACAATAATTGGAGGGATCAAAAACGGGAAAACCCATTTGATTTCCTTCGGTGGTATAATTAATATTGTGAACTATGTTCATACATCAATCCTGATGCATGAAGTATATGTCCTCAATGATCCAAAAGGGTTGATGATGAATATTGAGAGGATCCTGACATATTTTATACGGGGATCTCATGGTGAGGGTAAGAAAAATTGGTATCTATGGAATATGATTTACAAACCAATTCATGATGAGGGCTTTAATATTTGAAATTTAGACGTATTAATGGGGTGTTTACAAGCTATACTAGTTTGGAAGGATATTGAGGGATGATCCCTATGGAGAAAGTTCATTGTAGGTAAGTATGGTTTGATTATTTAAGCTCCATGGGGTAATTTTTTGTGTTAATGGAAATAAATTCTTGTAAAACATCCCAATATTAAACAACATTCTAGGTAGATAGTGGAGATCAGAAACATGCACATATGGTTGGAAAACTATGTTTGCACTCCTCTCGGATAACCAGGTTGTCCAACACCAAATATATGTTTTTCTTCAGCAATACAATTCAATTTTTTCATCCATATAGAGCATAATTTAAATATAAATATATATTTTATGGTATTTAGTTAATGTTTGAAAGCAACCGACTGATCTTCACTGATGAAACAAAGAGGGTCTTCTCAACTAAGTCTTATAGGAATGCCCCTCATATCGAGTAAGGACTAGTGGTGAAAATGTGTTATATTGGTGTAAATAAATTATATTTAAATATAACGTAATTCTATGACATATTTGAAATTCATTCATACCCATATATGATGTGATCTATAAGAATGTAATAACTCTGGACTCCTGGTGATAGTTCTATCAAAACTGAAATATGGAATTGGTCGATCACCAATTCCTTGAGAGTGATTGTGCCTCATGTGTGTGGATTTATCTTTAAAATATTACAATATTATTCAATAATCATATCTTTTGGGATGGTTTACAGATAAATTACATTCATGGTGATAGAGGTAAGGATCATATAGGCAAGGTGAGAGCTATCTTCAATGCTGCAAGATTATGGACCATATCCAATGTGATGAAATTATTGCGTAGAAAATGATTTCATAGTTTTTCTAAAACTATACATGTTTGTGCTAGGTCTATGGTAATGTATTAGGGTTACTTTTTCAGGAGGTGGGAAAACATTAAATATCTGAAATCACTCATATAATGATTAGGTATTTCACCCATGGTCAAGCAGTTTAGGAGATAACTAGAGTGAGAAGATGGATTTGTATGAATCCCCCTCCCCATAGTGGCATAAAGCGCAATGTGGATGGTTCATGTAATCATGGTTTGATAAGTGGTAGATAAGTGGTCTTAGATAGCAATATATAGATTCTAATAGACTACAATAGATATTTTTGTAATGGAAGCTCAATTATGGTAGAGGCAAGTGATCTCTTAAATGGGCTAGAAATATGAATTAAACACAGTCAACCAATATCTATCATTGAAACTAATTCCTCTACTATCCATAATTGTTTACTAGATAAGGTGATGACTCCTTGTTAAATATAATATCACATTTTGATATGTAATATAATATCGATAGATGGTGTAGTCCTTCTTCATACATGGCCGAGGGGAAAATGAGTGGCAGATTATTTAGCCTGAAGAGGTTACCAAGACAAACCCCGGATCATTTTCCCTTACATAAGAATAATTCCAACAGAATGTGTGGATCTTGTTCAGGTATATTCCCTTGGTTTTCATTATTTAGGACCTCCATAATCCCATTATTTAAAATGTTTTTACATGTTTGTTTTCTATTATACATGACTATTTATGATAATAAATAGGATGTGTTTGTGTGTATTATTTTACCAGTAATGACAATAATTATTTGAAAATCATGTTATATTATGTTAATATTTTAATTAGTTAATTCATGGAAATTTACATGAAATTTACCAATTTGAAAATAATTTAATAATAACTAAATTTCATTTCATTGTGCGATGATAACTTATTGTCGAAATTATTATATCACGATTTTGTGTGTAATGAATTTTTATAATATTATTTTTTTATTTACACTTTTTTTGTGGTTAATGTTTGATACACATAATCGATCCACAAATTAATACTCGTATTAAATTTAGTTAATTTATATTCTTTATTAATATCAAACTCTCCATCAAGGAGAGATCTGTTTATGATATGCGCTTATCTTCTCTAGGAGGATTATATGAAATGACCCAAATTTTTATCAATAAATGTTCTCCATTTTTGTAATTATTTTACATGGTATAAACAAATTCATAAAATATGGATCCTAATAAAAAAATAATTTTTTATAGTTAACGATGAATTATGTGGTATTCATATAAAGTAAGGAGCCTATACCAAGGGTATAATAACATGAAATTTGGAATATTAATTTGACCATTAAGAATAGTAATCCATCAAATACAATTGTAACATCACATATGAAATTATAATTAAAATCCAAGATTCTTATAAAAGATAATAATATTTAATTATATAGTTTTAAAAGTAAATAATTTTTTTTATAAAAATGTTAAATTAACTATTGGTAAATTTTTAAAACAAGAATTTTTATTAAAAAGTTTATAATTAATAAAATAATTTAAAATACAATTTATTTTTATAAAATAGATTCGTAAATTATTTGCTTATTTTGATTATATGATAAGTTTATGAAACATCAATTAAATTTTCAATGCTTTATAAAATAAATTATAAATTTGAAATCAATATTTTTTTAATAAGAAATTATTTAAATTAGAAATTATTTTTCCTATATTGAGAAAATTATTTTTTTTAAATTGTGTTCTTTTTTTATTTCTAAAAATCAATAAATGTATATATTGAATTTTTGATATTTTTCAAAAATAGTTGATTTTTTTATGAAATGTGAAATAAGGTAATTTATGCTATTTAACAAATACAAGAATTATTGAGTCATAGATAATATATAGAAGAATTAATCTAATAATCAATAAATCTCAATTATTATTTAATATATTTGGTGATAAAGTTCAAACTATTCATAGTCCTGATCCAAAATAATAAACTAGTCAATAAAATACATAAAAATACACATATCATCTCTTATAAATATCACACCATTCCAAATCCTCTACTTACATACTTATAACAGATAACTTCAATATATATTGATTAAAAAATATAACAAAAATTAAATATATTTTATCAATCACGAAATACTTTTATTTAATTTAGAATATTAAACATCAAAATTTCCATAGTAAATGAAACAACACTCTCAGTAAATATCATTTAGATCACTCAATATTTAATAATTTGTATATGGTTTAGTTAAAATTTGGATGACTCGTGATATAGAACTTGTAATCTTGAAACTGAGATCATTCATTGTTTACTAAATTAAAGTATAAAATAAAAACTAGTAATGGATAAAAGGATACCATAAATTCCACAAAAATGATGGATTTTATTTTTGGAAATATTGAACAAAATGGTAGGTTATAATTAAAAAAGAATGTAACATAATGATTTTATTATTTTGATAAAATAACATAGTTATAAATAATTTCTAAAAATGATTCACGAGGTTTTATAGATAAATTTAAGTCCTTATTTATAAGGTAATATAATCTAGAATAAATATAGTGCAGTTACTAGAAAATTTAGAGTGTATGATAAAATACATTTACATAATACGGAATTTATTTTTAAACAAGAATGAAAATATTATAATTTTTTTATTATGAAAATTGAAAAATCAATGAATAATGGAAAATAATATTCATTGAAAAATCCTAAAAACCTTTCCTGGAAGTAAAATATAAAAAATTTCTATGGCGGATGGAAAAAAATCATTCCATATATTATAAAAAGAGAAATATGTTCCCACATTTATTAGGATAATAAAAAATGAATTTTTTTATAAAACAAAAAACACTATTTTTAAAAAATTACAATGATTACAACAGTTATTAAAAAAATCCTCTACTAGAAATTAATAGAAAATAAAAAATATGATAAAATAATATAATGGATATGGATATAGAAGAAAATTATTACCAATAAAAATAATATAAATAATGTCATTGTTTCATATGAACATACATTTAGTATTTTTGAATAATTAAGATAATAAACATTTGTGGAGAACATTGTAACCCTATAAATAAATATAGGATAATATAATATTTTTGTTTACAAACACAATATTCATATTATTTTCCTCATTAGAATTTTAATATAGAAAATCTCAATGTTAAATGAGATTTCAATATAAACCATTATAAGTTCAATAACAATTGAATAAATCCCCCTTAAAATAGAAAAAATTATTGGAATGTTTTATTCAAATGAAAAAGATGAAATCATGAAAAATTATTTCAAGGGAATTTTATATACATCATATAAAAACAATTAGGATCATAATACAAAGTATTTCCCAATGGGGTGGAATTGAGATTAAATAACCCTTTGCACAGACTCGTGGATATTGAGAAGTAATATATACAATAAAATAATAATTTTAAGTTTAATAAATAATATTTTATAAACAATCTTCACTTTTATTCCATTTTTTATATTAATTTTATAGTCATTTGAAATTAATTCATTTTATTGTTCTATCTTACATCAACTATACAAGGTTGTTTGGTCAATTTCAACTACAAATGATTTGGTATATTAACCGTAGACAAAGGTGTTGTCAAACTGTTACATCATATATGTAATTATTATAATTTAATGAATATAATGTTATTAATTTATTAATTTTTTTAAAACCCATTAAACATTAAAATATAAATAAAATGAAATACATAGTTCATGCATGAGCTGGTCTGAACATATGCATAATGACATTTTAAATTTCCTAATTGCTGGAGATGAAATATTGTTTATAATAATTAATATTTAAAATAATATTTATATCATAAATTTAATATATATTAATTAAATATATTCTTTTTCTCATCTATATGAAGTTGAAATGAATAATGAACCACATCGCTTTTTGAATGTGGTAGTCCAATAATATACATAAGTTATAATATCATTTTCCAATTAATGGATGGTTATAACAGTATATGATATATTATATTGGAATAATGTAACACCCCAAGCTTCCACGGTACCTTTCCCTTTGAATAATGCAATATCTTTCATTGTACGCAACTTCGAGATTCTAACACACCGCGACAAATCAAAGTAGACGTTATGAATAGTAATACCCACATTTTAAAATTTTATAACTTTTAACTCTCAAAATGGATTTCATTTTTGTATTTGGAATATCAAAATTATATTTGAGTAAATTCTTGGTACTTTTCGGATAAATTTTATATTTTGCTGAATAGTGAAAATTAATAAATTTTAATTAAAAACAACTTTTTTATTCAAAATAATTAATAGTGATAAATTATGAATTTTATTGGTTTTAAAGTATATTTAGAATATATTTTTACCATTTAATACAATTTTGTTCATTGTACATAATTTCACATTTAAACTGGACATAAACAAGTGTCAATCTTTTGAAAGTTATTATCTCCTAAAAACACGCTTTTTTGTTTTAACAACGGGAATTAATTTTAAATTAATTTCTGGAACTTCTGTATTTTGAATTTAGAAAAATGGATTCCATATTTGGAATCAAAAGGTTCAAATTGTGTAAATAGTAAACTTTTATTTTTAGACATTTTGAATAATTACTTCGGTAAATATTTTATTTACCACGGTTAAAGGGTAAATCCTGTAAATAAGGGTAAAAAAATAATATTATAATAATATTAGTTAACCCTAAAACATGTCCTAACCCTATTGGTTGATAAATTTCCGACCATTGGAATCTTTGGGTCGATTTGGGGACCCCATGGAGCCACTTGTAGGTGATAAGGACACTTTATATTAATTAAGTTTAAGTAAATACAAAAATAACAGAAGCATATATCTTTTAGAAAAACCATTTTTACATAGGGTTATATATGTTATATTTTCGACTATAAATATTTATTAGAAAGATAAAAAGATTTTATATAATATTTTTTTTATAATTTTTAGACATTGAATAATTAAATTTATTTATGACACAATAATGATATAGTATTTTCTTAAATAATGAAAGAATCACACAATTGATATTATAAATGTTAAAATAAATATAATTTGAAAGTTTTGATGACATCCAAGATTTTCATTGGTTAATATGACATGTTATGATTGATTAAATGAATTTATTTTTAATTCATAAAGTTTTTATTACTTTAATAATAATCAATTATTGAATAGTGTCAAAATTGACATAAATGAGTTTTTAAAACAAATATTAAATTATTAATTGATATTCTATTCCTAAAAATATAAGTTTCATCCAAAGAACATATATAATTATATTTTTATCAATAATGGACCACTTGGGGGGTCTCTTGGATTTATATAGTATGTTTATTATCTATATAATATAAAAATACAATGTGAGATGGTAAATGTCAAACTAATTAACTAAGAGTTAAAACTAAAAGATAAGGATAATATAATGACCCAAACCGGTATAAAATATATTTGTTGAAAGAATTAAGACCCATACCAACCTTATAATTTAAATAATACACTTTATATCTATTATAAACCGAATATGAATTTATTATAAATTAATATTTTAAGTTTATCCTAAAGAGCCCCTCCTCCGCCTTGTAAAAGGACACCACTTCTAACAAAATATTTATACCTTAGAAGCCTTTTGGTTCGGCCAAAATCATCCCAAATACCCTATCAACTATCCTACCTTAATCCTAGACGATTTCCTTTAGTCAAAAGCCAACCTAAGAAGCCCTTTTGATCAAATCAAAAGAAAGAATCTGAAGAATAGGTAACGTTTTCACCACCCTCTTTCAAGTTCCATTCTTCTTCAAATTCATCTTTCTTTATTATTTCCACTCTATAATAATAACTCCAGTATCTTCTATATAATGTGATGTTATTATAAATATGGAACAACCATATTCATTATTCTATACATCCTTTGAATGACATGTCACCATACGTGCGTAGGTATGACTTACCGTCTCCACGCCGTTGTGTAATTGGTATTCAAAACATTATTATTTGGATGTGTATGATAATGATGTTTAATTGATGTAAATAATAAATATAACTTTATAATTATTCTTTATATATGATATACCATCCAATTATATATTATTTTAATATCAAAATAATGATATTGTCGTTGGTGTGTACGTACGGACTATCGTCTCCACGAATGCGATGAGATTCAGTCCTCATCATATCCATGAAAGTCTAATTCTCATATGATGATTAAAAATAATGTTTAAGTACTGTATATCATTATTTATATGAATAAGATATCCATAAAAACTCGGCTTATGTAACAAAACATATAAAAGAAAACGGGTAAGTTAACACCTGAAATGACGATAATACTAAGACATTGTTAACAAAGCAATGTTAAAAGATCATATATGATATCATATTAATGTATATGATTCTGGTATAATTTAATAACAATAATTTCACCATTATATAGGAGGTTAACCTACCCTCAACCATGTAAAAGTACAAGGTAAGGGTTTATTTCACAATCTCTTCATTATCCGAGGTTGTTTATACGTAATTATCTACTGTGACCTCTTTATCATCCACATCCATGTTTCTTAAAAATGTTTTTCAAAACATTCTTACTAATTTAAAAAATATAATTAAAATTAATTTATACCCTTGTTTGATTTTTTATAATAAGTTTATAAATAAATCCTTCCAACATTTTCCAAATAATATCCTTTTTAAAGTTTTTTACAGAATTAAGGTAAGAATGTTTTTTAACTTATACTGCAGGTGCGACTATTTTCCACCATTATAAAATCGTCGAAGCTTCCTTTACAAGATTATAAGAATATTTTGAAATTAAATGTTTTATTTTATAATTATGTGACCTTTAAATGATTTCAAAATGAATATTTTAAGAATTTGTGAAAGGTACTCTTTATCTAGATCAGAATTTTAAATGTTTTAACGATTTATCTTTCTAAATATTTTTAATTAATTTCCATGTTTTAAAAATGATTTTAATAATTTATTTATATGGACATGAATGTTTTGAAATGATATTTATTTTCAAAAGTTTCAAATTAGTATGGGACACTTTGAGTCAAAAATCTCTTTTAAATTACTTCCTTTATAAATGTGTGACTTTTAAATGATTTCAAAAAAGAGATATTTCTCTCAAATAGTTTTGATTTCATCTATGTCAACATCATTTGATGGATTTTAAGCTTATTTGATGTTTATTTATTATGATACAAAACTTCCATATTGTATTGAAGGTTTTGTGATATGTTTGACTATGGATGTGTTATTTCTATACCATTCATGGTTTATGGAGAAAGTATTGAAATTTCGTATGCTAGTTTTAATATGAATGTTTATGTTCTGATTAAACATGTTCATATGAGGAATTCATTGGATGTAATAAGTGATGGGTGGAGCCGGCTATAGTTCCTCGATGCATCGGTAGGTCTCATGAGACAAACTAGTGTCTTGGAACAAGGCCTTGACAAAATATTATTTGTAGTATTGGCACGAGGCCTTGACTATGTAGTTATGATAGTCTGGAATTATGCATTACATCATTATAAAAGTGGTTATTGATATTACATGTGATTATTCGACTAGTAGAATATCCATGTAAATATGTAAACTCCATTATTTAAATTTATTTTTGCCATGTTATGTTGAAGTTAAAGTTTAAAAGGATTTTTTTTAGTTATGCATTGCCTTAAATGTTTAAGTTTATTTAATAAAGATTCTTCTATATTTTTATCCTTAGTGAGCATCTGAGATCACCCCTTTCAATGTTTTATTTTTCCTAGGATGTGAAGAATTATTTTATGAATGACCTGCACGTATAGTATGAGGTAATATGAAGATAAATTTTTTTGTAGTTTTTCACTTTATTATGTAATGTAAGACTTATGAATGTATCTAGTGTTTCCAAGGCTAATAAACTAATCGTTATTTCGAGACATGATCTTTTGTGATCATGACAATGTTACGTAATAATGCACCAACTCTGGGGAACTAGGGTCGAGGCATTAGAGTTGGTATCATAGGAAGTTTAATACAATCCTTGGAAGCAAGATTTTGATAAACTCTGATTAAAGCACATAGACCTAAGATGGACTTTGAATATTCGTGTAGAATAACTTCATAGAATTTTGGTATTGTAGAGATTTTGTGAGTTTTCTAAGAAATACATCCTTGTCAGGATATGAGTAGGTAGAGGCGGCTTTGGCACAGATGTACCTAGGGGTAAACCCCGAAAACACCGCTTTGAGCTAGACTCGAACGGGAACTGGTGCATGACAACGGGCCTTACTTCACTCTTGGTTACGACACTCCCAGGGGATATGCTTAGGATAATTCTCATTTTCTTTACAAACCATTATGAATGGTTTATGAGTATATACTTCCTCAAAGAATACATTTTTATGATTATGGATTATATCCAGAAACCGTTCAATTTATGATATGTGTTTTACGAGTTTGAATTTATGTATTGTGATTCATAAAATAATCTAGTGTATGACATTGTTTAGAAATGGCTCCTAGTGGAAGAAATGGAAACCATAACAATGCACACACTCCATGTAGGGATTTCCCTCGTGCTCAAGATAATTATAGTGGTGCTGGTTATGCAACTGGTGTTGATCATCTAATCACAATACTGGGACAACTCACTCAAGTTATGAATAATAACCTTACCCATATGGAGCACCCCGATCTGCAGTGTGGAGGATCAATGTTAGATCTCTTCATGAGGAAAAAACCAGAAACATTCAATGGGGGTACAAATCCACTAGTAGCAGACAAATGGGTAAGTTCCCTAGAAAAAATATTTCATGCGTTAGGGTGTAGTGAAAGGGAAAAGGTTATCATGGCAGTTTACCGCCTCACTGGAGATACTGATCAATGGTGGTAATTTATTCAAAAAAAAGGATGATGAAGAAGTATCAAGTATGGAATGGAGGGAGTTTAAAGATATTTTCTTAGAAAAATACTTTCCTCATGAACTTCGAGCAGATATGGAAAGGCAATTTCTCAGTCTAAGGCAAAAGGAGGATGAGAATGTCGCAAAGTATGAAGCTAACTTTACAAGGTTAGCGGGGCATGAAGCAGATTGTATATGTAACCCGAGGAGTAATATTGATCTTTTCATTTATGGGTTAAAACCATTTCACCATAGAGAATTAGTCTCACATTCCTTCTCTTCATACAAAGACATTGTCTCATGTGCTATAAAGACAAAAAAGGAATTCTCTAAATATTATGATAATAAAGTAAAGAGAAGAAGACAACTGTGGAATGAGAGATAGATAAAGGGAAAAATGGAAAGAAGGATTTTCCATTATGTGATAATTTTGGGATGAAACACCCCAGTACTTTCCTAAAAGTAATGGGAGTTTGTTAGAAATGTGGAGAAAAAGGTCATCAGGATCGTGATTGCAAGGGAAAGAAAGATGTTGTCAATATTTAATGATACAATTGTAGAGAAATGGGGAATTATTCAAATGAATTCCCTAAACGCCAAAGAACAATACCTCATAAAATGCCAAGGGATCAGGGCCAATCATATGTTGTTACTACAGTTGAAGTGGAATAATTAATTTATTTGTGTTTTTGGACTCAAGTATTATATTCTGGTTATAATAATAATTTAATATATATAAGGATTGTACTCAAGTACTTGATGTTTTCATTAATGTTTTAATATGAATAAGTTAATAATACTCTCAATATGTGACAATAAGATAAACATTAATTTGTCTGGGGAATCTGATGTGAAAATTGATTTTAGAATTTAGATACCTTTTATAGAGAGTGTGGACAGAGGTACTTTGGATAACTATAATGTTTGGAGTGGATTAGGTTGAACTTTGGATAGTATTTTTTAAGGTTTAAACAATTCTTTTGATCAATGTTTGGAATATTATGATACTATAGTTTTAGGAAAAAGACAACCTGCAGGTTGGGCGATAACCCATCGCATCGGACAAAGATGTAGGAATCGAACCTACAACCATAGTGCAATAGGCTTTTATTACGTACCACTAGCCTGCAGGAAGTCCCTGGTCATTACAAAGTATTTTCCTCAATTTTAATGGTTTATGTTAATGTTTGGATCTATATACGATTAGGATTAATATAATATTTTTGAGTTCTATTATCTTTTGGAGTGAAAGATGAGTTTGTGGTAGATATTAGTTGAAGGATGAAACTATACTTGTCAAGTATATATATATATATATATATATATATATATTTCTTATTATGTGAAGAAACTAATTCATAAACATTATGTAAGGGATCTTAAAACCAAAAATGTGTTATCCTAATACCTTATTTTTTGTTGAACCAATGATATTTTAAATCATCATATATTGATGGCTTTGAGGCCCTCAATTCAATACTAGAAATGTGGTTTTTACCCACGGTTCTTTACCAACAGTTTTCTTAAACTGTTGGTAAATAAGTTCTCATAAACCCTTTCCCAACGGTTTGCTAGAACCATTGGGAAAGGGTACCCCTTTTCCCAATTGTTTCATAAAACTGTTGGTAAATCTTTACCCCAAATACAATCGGGCTACTGCTCTACCCCATTCATGACAATACCCTAAATATATCCAGCACTCGACTCCTCTTGTGAATTTCCCCATCCAAACAACTGAAACTCCATCTAAATCATCTCAAATCAGGTATTTTATTCTTTATACACATACATAATTTAAGTGATACCTTGTTTTTACTGTTGTTAATCTGTTATTTTAGTTTTAAGTTTTCATTTTTCTGTGATTTCACCATGAAAAATAGGAAAATGAACGAATATTTTGATAATTGATTAGTTTCCCATGGAATATCATTTGTGTTATAATGTCCATGCTAAATAAAGGGGTACTGTAATAAAATACCTTGAATAAATTTTGGAAGATGGGGTATGTTGCTTCTATGAGAGTTTTTTTTATGTTTCATTGTATGTGGTAGGCTGTTGAATGGTGATTGAGGTGACCAGTTGGGCTTTGTGATATGTGGGGTTTTAATGTGATGGTTAGTGGGCATGGATGTGACATGTGAAGTTGTGTGATAGTGATGATGTGTGGTGGTGTTGTGATGTGTGGTGGTGTTTTGTCGTGTGGAGGTGTTGTGTTATGAGGTTGTGGTGTACGATGTGGTGAGGTGGTTTTGGTTGTGCAGTGGTTGTGATGTGAAATATTTTTGTTTTGATATTTGGTTGTTTTGGTGAGATGGTTGGTTGATGTAACATGGTGACTATGGTTATTGTGAGATGGTGAGTTGTTGTCTGGTGGTTTTATTAGTTTCCTGGTTATCTATAGAATAAATTATGTTGTTAAAACAAAAAACAAGATAGTAAATAAATGAGATGGAATAGAAATATATCTGTGGTAAATGGATTTAATTAATTTAACATTAAATGAATGGACAATGTATGAGTGAATGAAGTGGCTTATAAATGAAAGTGGGAAATGCTCTGTGTCTTGTGTGGTGGTGGTGTGGTGTGTTGCATATAGTGGTGAAAGTTGTTGTGATGGTTTATGTGTTGTATGGTAGTAGTGAAGTGTGTGATTAGGTAGTTAATGTGAACCTATAGGTTGGGTGTTTTTTTCTATCTATATATCATGTTTTTTATGTTATTTCTACATATTCCCAAATAGAGTTGGATAAACTTACCAACGATCGGACGTTTTGAGTTATGTGTATTTTTTATAATATTTATGATGGTGGTTATATGGTTGGATAGCTACCATGTCTTCTTTACTCTTCCTTCATAAGTGATTGACCATGTGTTTTTAGGCAAGATGCGATGTGATTGTCCATTTGTCTTTAGATGAGATGTACAATGATTTCCCTAGTGTTTTCAGGTGAGGTGCGATGTGATAAGGCTATAATAAGATGTGGCATGTGGTTGGGGTCATGTAGGGTAGAAGGATGGAACAAGGTTGATGTTACTCATGTTCATGATACCCTACTAATATGGTTATGGGATGAGGCATGTTGTGATGTGATAACACATTAAGTTCTTGTTGGTTTCAGAGTTTTTAAAAACACATTAGTATGTTTTTTCACATGTGTAGTTGATACCTTGATTATTTTATTCCTTTATTGTTTACTTAAATATATTTTCTGTTAAACTTCAATCCTATTGAATTGTTAATTACAAAATGACTTATTTAAATCCTTTTTACAGAATGGACAGTAGTTGGATGTATGAAACTGATCGGATCTCAAGTGATTTTAAAAACAATTTGAAGAGCTTTATAGATTTTTCATTTCACAATGCTTCAGATAGTGGTCGCACACACTGCCCATGTTCTAATTGTGTTGGTAGGCCTTGGTTAAGCCGTGAAGAAATCAGCTACCACATAACCAAAAATGGTTTTCAACCAAACTACATAGTGTGGTATCACAATGGGGAGAAAATAAAATCACAAATTACTGATGATTGAAATGGAAGGACTGGAATGGAGAATTTGTTAGATGATCGGTTTCCGTTTATTCATCATCATGAAAAAGAAAGGATTTTGACTCAAGAAGACTTTGATATGAGGACAGCTGATGCATCTAGTGAAAATTATGATATTGAAGGGTGAAAAAAATTGAATGATGCTACCACGACTCTTGTATATCGACAATGCGATAAAATGAAAAAGCTATAATATTTAATCCGATTGTTTCATGGGAAAACTATGTATGGGATTTCTAATACAGAAATCAAATACATTATCACCCTCTTGATGGATTTACTTCTAGATGATGTAGATATTCCCTCAAAGCACTCTATGGCATGGAATTTAGTTGAGGAACTTGGATTTTCAAGAAAAAAGATTCATGCTTGCCCGAATGATTGCAGTTTATTCTGGGAGG
This sequence comes from Viscum album, assembly GCA_963277665.1. Taxonomy (NCBI): domain Eukaryota; kingdom Viridiplantae; phylum Streptophyta; class Magnoliopsida; order Santalales; family Viscaceae; genus Viscum; species Viscum album. Next base: position 656,586,692 of record OY728159.1, read on the forward strand.
AAAACGATGAAATAAATGATTGTATAAAATGTGGAACATCCTGCTGGATGTCAAAATTAGATGAACACCATCCCACATTCCACAGAAAGTAATGTGGCACATTCCATTGATCCCTAGACTCCAGAATCTTTTTATGTCTGATGACATATCAATAAAAATGAGATGGCATGATACCGAGAGAAAGAAGACTAATGATGAGTTGGTTCATCCTATAGATGTATTTTCATGTCAAAGATTTGATGCTCGACATCCTGATTTTGCAGCTGACGTGCGTAATGTGAGGATGGGTCTTTCATGCGACGGTTTTAATCCATTTGGGAAAATGATTACTTCGCATAGCACAAGACCAGTTTTTATACACATTTATAATCTTCCCGCATGGTTGTCAATGAAATAACCTTTCACTTTCATGAGTATACTCTTATCTGGTCCTTCTGATCTCAGCATTGATATAGATGTATACATGCAACCTTTAATAAAAGAGTTGAAACTTCTTTGGGATGTGGGTGTGCACACATACAATGAATGTTCGAAAGACATATTTTAGATGTGTGTTGCGCTTATGTAGATGATCAATGATTTCCCTACTTATGAAATTATGTCTGGATGGAGCACGATGGGAAAACTGTCATGTCCAGTTTGTATAAAGAATACATGATCCAAAAGACTGAAACATCGTTGTAGTTTCAGTTTTATGGGACATCAAAGATTATTTTCAAATGATCATCCATGTAGAATGAATTGTTGAAGATTTGATAATACCATAGAGAATGATGATCCACCTCAGCATATATATCGAACTAATGTTCTTAATGAATTGAAAGATTTCAGTTTTTCATTCGGGAAGAGTCAAATGAAATATGGAAATAGAAATAATGTTTCCACTGAAACCTGTTACAATTGGAGGAAGATGAGTATCTTTTTTGATTTGCCTTATTGGTCAACCAATTTGTTATGTAATTTCTTAGATGTAATTCATATTGAAAAGAATATGTGCCAAATATTTCTTTCGGTTCTTCTAAATGTCAAGTAGAAGACAAAAGATGATTTACGATCTCGGTGTGACTTGGTGGATTGGGGAATCAGACCAAAATTGCATCGTGTGTGTATTTGTGAAAATAAATGTAAACATCCTTGTAATTCTAATGTGATGAAACCTACGAAAAAATAAAAAATTCTGGAAGTATTAGAGACTATAAGAGTTCCTGATGGATATTCAAGCAACATATCTAAACGGTTCAACAAAAGAGAGTTGAATCTGAAATCTTTGAAGACTCATGATTATCACGTTCTACTGCATGAGTTGCATCTAATATCAATCTATTATCTTTTGTCCAATAATGTAAGGGTGACTGTTATTCGGTTGTTCCATTTGTTTAGTGATCTTTGTGCTAATATGTTGTCCAAGTCTTTCTTGCAAAAAATGTTGACCGGCGCCCCATTAATTTTGCGTGGGTTGGAGAAAATATATCCTCCCTCATTTTTCACATGCATGCTGCATCTGACTGTCCATATTCCCACTAAAATACTTCTCAGAGGACCTTTTTCTTTTCATTGGATGTATCCAACTGAAATAAATATGTACACATTAAAGTCTTATGTCTGAAACAGGAATCATCTCGAAGGTTCTATCATGAATGGTTACTTGGCTCAAGAATGTATAGATTTTTGCTCAATGTATTTGTCTGATCTTATTACAAGAATGAGCAGACCAATGAGAAATGAATAAGAACAGTATGAGAAAATTGAACCATGTTTTCCATCACTTCCTCAAAAAGGAGGAATTCCTAGATCATATACAATGAAGACATTAAGCCATGAAGAGCGGGATATGGCACATCGCACAGTTTTGTTCAACTGTGATTTGTTCGATGACTATATTAGGTACCTAAATTGAATATGTATATCTTACATATATATATATATTAAACTATTCATATTTTTTATCTACAGGGTACATAAAACTATGATAAATAGGAAGCATCGTTATTTATCTTTGAGAAGGAGAGAGACTTTTCATAGCAAAGATTTTTCTTCTTGGTTAAAATTGAAGGTAAAAATATTACTAATTAAATTAATTATATCAATATTTAATTAAGTTTAATAGTAATTTATATTGCAGGTATTGATTTTTTCTTCTGACTCTGTCTCTGAGGAAATAAGATCTTTGGCTTTTGGTCCTAATACCATGGTTCGTGACTGTAAATAAATTGTTATCAATGGGTAAAAATTTATTATCACTGAATGAGCAAAGAACATGAGAACACAACATGATGGTGTTATGGTTACTGCCACAACATATTTTTATGCTAGTGCATCAGATAGTAGACCGCGATTTGAAACTGTGGGTTATTATGGAGTCATTGAGAAAATAATAATATTGGATTATTACTCTCATGGACGAGTCACAATGATGAAATGTCATTGGTTTGATTTGATAACCATACATGGCACATTTATTGATGATTGTGGGTTTTTATTAATTAATATGACTCACACTCTTACTACCGAAGAACCATATGTGTTGGCATCAATGGCTAAAAAAGTTTTTTATGTCAAAGACCAACTTTGACATGAATTTGGTGTCATAGTTTAAGTAATTCCAAGACATATTTTTGATGATGGTGATGATGGAATTGACACTGTCCCTAGTTCCATTGGAACCAATCCATTTATTTCTTTTGATGACTCCAATAGCTCAATTTTTAGAGTCGATTGTGAACCTGAAGTTGTGGTTGAAAATATATAGAATCATTAATCCATGTTCTCAATTATTTTGGTTTAACTCGAGTTGGGTTGTTAAGTCTGGTAATATTCAAATTGATTTAGTATTGATCAAAAATATGTTTTAGCTGACTTGACCATTATGTGAATTTTCAGTGTTTATTGGTTGCTGTTTTATTTTAATTGCATTTTCTAATTTGGAATTGAACTGTATTCAAACCTAGTCAAACAATATTTCTAACTTGGTGAACAATACAACTTGTATGATTTATTAAATCCATTCAAGCTCTTCTAAAACAATTTATAGCTAAATTACCAATGAATCCCCCTATTCCCTCATATATTTATTTTTTTGGTTTACACATTAGTTTCCTTTTTTTAATTAATTACATATTTGTTTTTAAAATTAGGAAATGCAACCAATTGAAGAGAGACGAAGGAAAAAAATGATGGAGAAAAATCATCGGATGACGGAGATGGGTGTTCCACTATTAGTGCCTACAATGAGTAATTTATTTCAAATATATATATTTAAAGAATATATAATGTCATGTGATTAATTTTTTTGTTAACATTTTTGTTGGATCGACCTATACATTGACAGTTATTCGACGAGGAGACTAGTACTGGACCTAGTACTCAGGCCAGTGGTACGAGGAGGGTTCGTACCAGAGGTGGATGAACAGCTGCGTGTTCCCGACTAGACCCTGCCCCTCCCACCGACATGTCATCCTTTCCACATTCTGATCCCGGTGTGTCGTTAGGGACACACGGGATATTTAGGCCTCCCATGTTTTCACTACCTTCTGCATCTTCTGGTCCATTATTTTCACATCCCATGATTATTCCCACTCCCCATTCAGAATCTGGTCATACAGCTGTCCCATCTTCTCTTCCTTCTACTTCTGTCTCTTCGAGCTTCTATAATCCATCGTCTTCAACTCCTGATCCACCACAGGGTGTTCCATCAGTTTCTGTGGATTCAGCGGCGCTCAACGATCAGACGGGTGCATGTATATTTATAAAACCCTAAAAACATTTATAGCAATATTTATTTTCATTATAACATGTTTTGATAAAATATTTGTTTTTCTTTCATGATAGATACATCTACTAACGGGAGGTGTGTGCGGGGGCGTACACGCATGCGTTCGGTTTGGAATCGCAGGACAGAGGTTATGGTGGATTACAATGAAGACAACCAAATGGTTGAGAAATCAGGGTAGCAATGTTAGAGTTTTTTGGTGACGATTGCCAAATACTCCGACATCATTCTTGTCATCCTGCTGTCATGGAGACATTTTCCACATGAGTTCAAGGATAGAGCTTGGGAAGAGATATGGGTAAAAAAATATGTTGTATTTAATTCCATGAATTATTTTGGTATTTATATGAATTAATATTTTGATGTCAGCTTCGATTTAATTTTTCTAATGGTGAGGGTGCACGACCGGAATGTCTAAAGGAATTAGGCGAGCTTTGAAAGCCTACAAGCGTGAGTTTTATATTGGCTGGAGTGCTAGAGTTGGAACTGAGTTAGTGGAAGTACCAGTCGTGGATGATTGTCCTATAGAGCAGTATGGTCATATGATTACTCATTGGACGAGTATCCAGTTTATGGTATGAATCACATTTGAGGTATTTAAATAATAACTTTCATGTTTTGCATTAATATTATCATTTTCATTATCGAATTTTATTTAGGAATCAACTGGAAAAAATAAATAAACATTGATGAAAAAAATACCTCCACACACTAGGATGTACTACGATGTCGGATCATGAGAGGAAGCAGGTATGAAAATTTTTTATAATTTTTCTTTACGACTTGAATTTTCTTTTCTTTTCTTAATTATTTAATTGTTTGCTAAATTTTTTATATTACTTTTGTTTTCAATGTCATTGTAGAGGAAAATACAAAATATTGAAGGACGTGAGCCTCGTGAAAAACTTTTTTGCTCAAGTAGAAGGAAACAGGATGGAAGTGTCATGGGTCATATGTGACATGTAAGAGTCAACCCCGCCTCATTCTGAGGCACGGTGTGGCCGACACCATTCATAGTGTCTCTCTTTTGTTTAAAATGAACATCATTTTAAGTGAAAACAACAAATGGCATAAGAAAAACTTACCAAACACATTAAAAATGTGTTGATTTTTTAGGAAAACGATCCACGGGTCATATGTGACGTGTACAAGTCAACACCACTTCAATCTGAGGCACGGTGTGGCCGGGATCAATCTAAGTGGCTCTCTTTTGTTTAAAATGGAAAAAAATTTAAGTACATACTGAAAACTGATTAAACGAATTATGATTGTGTTGATACATTAGAACAATGATGCATGGGTCATATGTGATGTGAATGAATCAACTCTGCCTCAATATAAGATGCAGTGTTGTCGGCACCACTCAAAGTGTCTGTCCTTTGTTTCAAAAGGACATCATTTTAAGTGAAAAACATCAACTGGCATACAGAAAACCAACCAAACACATTCTGATTGTGTTGATACTTTATGAAAATTATCCATGGGTCATTTGAGACAATTACGATTCAACCCTGTCTAAATCCAAGACGTGGTGTTGTGGCACCACTCTAACTGTGTCTCTTTTGATTAAAATGGACAGGATTATAAGTGAAAAGAACAACTTGCATACAGAAAACTGACCAAATGAATTCATAATCTATTGATAATTTATCACTACGATCTATGGGACATATGTGACGTGTATGAGCTAACCTGGGCTCAATCTGAGTCGCGGTGTGGCTAGGATCAATCTAACTATCTCGCTTTTGTTTAAAATGGACAACATTTTAAGTACATACAGAAAACTGACCAAACGCATTCGGTTTCTATTGAAACTTTAGGAAAACGATCCATGGGTCATATGTGACGTGTACGAGTAATTCTTGCCTCAATCTGAGGCACGGTGTGGCCGAAACCACTCAATGTGTATCTCTTTTGTTTAAAATTGACTTCATTTTAAGTGAAAACAACAACTAGCATAGGGAAAACTGACCAATGGGATTCTGATTGTGCTGATACTATAGCACAATAATCCATGGGTCATATGTGATGTGTACGAGTCAACCCTGCATCAATCTGAGGCATTGTGTGGCCAACACCATTCAAAGTGTATCTCTTTTGTTTAAAATGGACATCATTTTAAGTGAAAACAACAACTCATATACGAAAAACTGACCAAATGCATCCAAAATGTGTTTAAGCTTTTGGAAAATGATACAAGGGTCATATGTGATGTGTACGAGTCAACCCTTCCTCAATCCGAGGCATGGTGTGGCCGGGATCACTCTAAGTGGCTCTCTTTTGTTTAAAATGGACAACATTTTAAGTATATATAGAAAACTGACCAAATGGATTCTGATTGTGTTGATAATTTAGAACAACGATCCATTGTTCATATGTTATGTGTACAAATCAACCATTCCCCAACATGAGATGTGGTGTGGCCGGCACCCCTCAATGTGTTTGTCTTTTGTTTCAAAAGGACATCATTTTAAGTGAAAAAAAACAACTGGCATATGGAAAACTGACCAAACACATTCGTATTGTGTTGATACTTTAGGAAAATGATACATGGGTCAGTTGAGACATGTATGAGTCAACCCTGTCTAAATCAGAGACACAGTGTGGCTGGCACCACTCTAACTGTGTCTCTTTTGATTAAAATGGACAGGATTATAAGTGAAAAAAACAACTTGCATACATAAAACTGACCAAATGAATTCATAGTCTATTGATAATTTATCACTACGATCCATGGGTCATATGTGACGTGTATGAGCTAACCTGGGCTCAATCTGAGTTGCGGTGTGTCTAGGATCAATCTAACTATCACGCTTTTGTTTAAAATGGACAACATTTTAAGTACATACAGAAAACTGACCAAACGCATTCGGTTTCTATTGAAACTTTAGGAAAACGATCCATGGGTCATATGTGACGTGTACGAGTAATCCTTGCCTCAATCTGAGGCACGGTGTGGCCGAAACCACTCAATTTTTATCTATTTTGTTTAAAATTGACTTCATTTTAAGTGAAAACAACAACTAGCATAGGGAAAACTGACCAAAGGGATTCTGATTGTGTTGATACTATAGCACAACAATCCATGGGTCATATGTGATGTGTACGAGTCAACCCTGCCTCAATCTGAGGCATTTTGTGGCCAACACCATTCAAAGTGTATCTCTTTTGTTTAAAATGGACATCATTTTAAGTGAAAACAACAACTGATATACGAAAAACTGACCAAATGCATTCAAAATGTGTTTAAGCTTTTGGAAAATGATACAAGGGTCATATGTGATGTGTAAGAGTCAACCCTGCCTCAATCCGAGGCATGGTGTGGCCGGGATCACTCTAAGTGTCTCTCTTTTGTTTAAAATGGACAACATTTTAAGTATATATAGAAAACTGACCAAATGGATTCTGATTGTGTTGATAATTTAGAACAACGATCCATTGTTCATATGTTATGTGTACAAATAAACCATTCCTCAACATGAGATGTGGTGTGGCCGGCACCCCTCAATGTGTTTGTCTTTTGTTTCAAAAGGACATCATTTTAAGTGAAAAAAAACAACTGGCATATGGAAAACTGACCAAACGCATTCGTATTGTGTTGATACTTTAGGAAAATGATACATGGGTCAGTTGAGACATGTATGAGTCAACCCTGTCTAAATCAGAGACACAGTGTGGCTGGCACCACTATAACTGTGTCTCTTTTGATTAAAATGGACAGGATTATAAGTGAAAAAAACAACTTGCATACAGAAAACTGACCAAATGAATTCATAGTCTATTGATAATTTATCACTACGATCCATGGGTCATATGTGACGTGTATGAGCTAACCTGGGCTCAATCTGAGTCGCGGTGTGGCTAGGATCAATCTAACTATCACGCTTTTGTTTAAAATGGACAACATTTTAAGTACATACAGAAAACTGACCAAACGCATTCGGTTTCTATTGAAACTTTAGGAAAACGATCCATGGGTCATATGTGACGTGTACGAGTAATCCTTGCCTCAATATGAGGCACGGTGTGGCCGAAACCACTGAATGTGTATCTATTTTGTTTAAAATTGACTTAATTTTAAGTGAAAACAACAACTAGCACAGGGAAAACCGACCAAAGGGATTCTGATTGTGCTTATACTATAGCACAACAATCCATGGGTCATATGTGATGTGTACGAGTCAACCCTGCCTCAATCTGAGGCATTGTGTGGCCAACACCATTCAAAGTGTATCTCTTTTGTTTATAATGGACATCATTTTAAGTGAAAACAACAACTGATATACGAAAAACTGACCAAATGCATTCAAAATGTGTTTAAGCTTTTGGAAAATGATACAAGGGTCATATGTGATGTGTACGAGTCAACCCTGCCTCAATCTGAGGCATGGTGTGGCCGGGATCACTCTAAGTGGCTCTCTTTTGTTTAAAATGGACAACATTTTAAGTATATATAGAAAACTGACCAAATGGATTCTGATTGTGTTGATAATTTAGAACAACGATCCATTGTTCATATGTTATGTGTACAAATCAACCATTCCTCAACATGAGATGTGGTGTGGCCGGCACCCCTCAATGTGTTTGTCTTTTGTTTCAAAAGGACATCATTTTAAGTGAAAAAAAAACAACTGGCATATGGAAAACTGACCAAATGCATTCGGATTGTGTTGATACTTTAGGAAAATGATACATGGGTCAGTTGAGACATGTATGAGTCAACCCTGTCTAAATCAGAGACACAGTGTGGCTGGTACCACTCTAACTCTGTCTCTTTTATTTAAAATTGACACAATTATAAGTGAAAAAAACAACTGGCATACAGATACCAACCAAATGCATTCGGAATCTGTTTAAATTTTATTACATCAATCTAAGGTTCATATTCCACATGTACGAGTCAACCACGCCTCAATCCAAGTCGTGGTGTGGCCGGTACCACCCAAAATGCCTCTCTTATTTTTAAAATCGAAAAAATTTTAAGTAGATATGGAAAACTGACCAAACAAATTCTTATTGTGTTGATATTTTATCACAATGATTCATGGGTCATCTGTGATGCGTACGAGTCAACCCCACCTCAATCTGAGGTGCGGTGTGGCCAGGACGATTCAATGTGTTCTGTTTTATTTAAAAAGAACTTCATTTTAAGTGAAAATAACAACTGAAATACGGAAAACTGACCAAATGCTTTCGGAATATGTTGATACTTTAGGAAAATTATTGATGGTTCATTTTTGATGTGTACAAGTTAAACTTTCCTCAATCTGAGTCACGGTGTGGCCGGTATCACTCCATCTGTATGTATTTTGTTAAAAATGGACATCATTTCAGGTAAAAATATATGGTATACGAAAAACCGATCTAATTATGAATTGAATTCTGGATTCCACATATAATTTTCATCTAAATTTTAAATTGAATTCTAAATGAATTAGGTATGTTTACAATTACGTTATGAATTCTAATTTAATTATGGATGTGTATAGTTCCATGATGCATTATATGTTCAATGTGTATGAATTTGTTCTCTATATGTATGTGTTAGTTGGTTATTGAAGGTATAATAATCATATACGTATGTGTTAGTTTATTTTAGGTATAATAATTGGATTGAAAATGATAGGGAATTCACAAAATGAGACATGCTATGAAAATTCCACAAAATGAGAGCTGTTGTGAAAATTGCAGGCTGTTGTGCAATTTGCACAGCATAGGCTATGCCAATGGTTTGAAACCATTGGAATAGCCTCTCTGAGTTTTTTTACCAGTGTTTCATAGAACTGTTGGTAAAACTCCTTTCCCAACCATTTAGAAACCATTGGGAAAGAAGAGAGTGCTTGGTTTTCCCAACGGTTAAATCCAAACCATTGGAAAAAACTATCCCAACGGTTTGGCACAACCATTGGGATATATTAATTTTTTCCCAACCTATCCCAACGCTTCACTGTAAACCAATGGTAAAATCTTTCCCAATGGCTTAAATCCCTACGGTTTTCCGAACAGTTGGTATAACATATACCAACGGTTCTACAGTCTTTCCCAACGGTTCAGAACCATTGGGAAAGCCTGTATTTCCAGTAGTGATTCTACAATTGTTTGTGACTAATGACCTCAATATATCCCTATAAATATTTATGTTTTTCCTCCAATTATGTGTCTCTAAATTCCACCAATGTTCTCAAAATCGAGATCATTATTTGGTGGTGACCCTTTCATTTATCTTTTCTTCTTATTAAGACTATATTTTATTAACCCAATTTCTGATGAGGGTTTTCCCACAAAGATATTTTTTATTTTCAACCACTTATTTTCGAAGAAAAATTTCAAATTAAGAGGAAGAAATTTATTGAAGGAGGGGAGAATGTGACACCCCAAGCTTCCTCGGTTCTTTTCCCTTTGAATAATGTAATAGCTTGCATTGTATGCAACTTCGAGATTCTAACACACTGGGACCAATCAAAGTAGCCTTTACGAATTGGAATACCCACTTTTTGAAATTTTATAAATTTTATCTCTAAAAATGGACTTCATTTTTGGATTCATAATATCAAAATTATCCTAGGGTAAAATTTTGGTACTTTTCGAATAAATTTTATATTTTAATGAATAGTGAAAATTACTAAATTTTAATTAAAAACCACTTTTTTAATCAAAATACTTAATAGTGATAAATTATGAATTTGAGTGGTTTTAAAGTATATTTAGAATATATTTTTACCATTTAATACAATTTTATTCACTGGACAAAATTTCACATTTAAATCAGACATAAACAAGTGTCAATATTTTGATAGTTATTATCTCTTACAAACACGCTTTTTTACTTTAACAACGAGAATTAAATTTAAATTAATTTCTACAACTTCTGTGTTTTGAATTTAGAAAAATGGATTCCATATTTTCAATTTGGAGGTCTAAATTTTGTAAATAGGTAACTTTTATTTTTATTCATTTTGAATAATTTCTTCAGTAAATATTTTATTTACCATGGTTAAAAGGTAAATCTGGTAAATAAGGGTAAAAATAATATTATAATAATATTAATTTACCCTAAAACGTGTCCTAACCCTATTGGTTGATACATGGCCGAACATGGGCATCTTTGCGTCGATTTTGGGACCTCATGGGGCCACATGTAGGTGATAAGAACACTGTATAATAATTTAGTTAAAGTAAATACAAAAATGACATAAGCATATATCTTTTAGGAAAAAAAATTTTACATAGGGTTATATATGTTATCGTTTCGACTATAAATATTCATTAAGAATACAAAATTATTTCATACATAATGGTATTTTATTTATATGTTTTCTAAATTTTATAATTAAATTTATTTATGACACAATAATGATGCAATATTTTCCTTATTATTGAAAGAATCAAAATATTGGTATTATAAATGTTAAAATAAATATAATTTGAAAGTTTTGATGATATAAACGACTTTTATTGGTTAATAAGACATGTTAGGATTTATGAAATGATTTTGTTTCAGTTTAATAAAGTTGTTATGACTTTAAAAAAATCAATTATTGAATAGTGTCAAAATTGACATAAATGAGTTTTTAAAACAAATATTATATTATTAATTTATATTATCTTCCTAGAAATATATGTTTCGGCCAAAGGAAATATATCATGATAGGTTTATCATTAATGGACTACTTGGGGGTCTCTTTTATATATATAGTATGTTTATTAACTATATACTATAAAAATACAATGTGACCTGGTAAATGTCAAACTAATTAACTAAAAGTTAAAACTAAAATAGAAGGATAATATAATGACCCAAACCTTTCTAAAATCTATTGGTTGAAATAATTTAGACCCATCCCCACATTATACTTTGAATAATCCACTTTTTATCCATTAGAAACTGAATATGAATTTTTTTATTGATTAATACTTTAAGTTTTTCCTAGAGAACCCCTCCTCCCCCTTATAAAAGTACACCACTTCTATCAAATTATTAATAACTTAAAAGCCTTTTTCTTTGGCCAAACACTACCCAAATACCCTCTAAACTATCCTCAATTAATCCTAGAGGATGTCCTTTAGTCAGAAAGACAACCTAAGGATCCCTTTTTCTCAAATCAAAAGGAAGAACCTGAAGAAGAGGTAACGTTTTCACCACCCTCTTTCAAGTTCCATTCTTCTTCAAATTATTCTTTCATTATTATTTACATTCTAAAATAATAAATCCAGTATCTTCTATATATTTTTATGTTATTATAAATGTGGTACAACCATATTCAGTATTCTATCCATCCTTTGAATGACATGTCACCATACGTGCGTATGTACGGCTTACCGTCTCCACATCGTGATGTAATTGTTATTCAAAACATTATTATTTGTATGGGTATGATAATGATGTGTAATTGATGTAAATAATAAATATAACTTGATAATGATTCGGTATATATGATATATCATCCAATTATATATTATTTTAAAATCAAAAGAATGACATTGTCGCTCGTGTGTACGTACGGACTACCGTCTCCACGAACGCGATGAGATTCATTCCCCATTGTATCCTTGCTAGTATAATTCTCATTTTCTGATTAAAAATAATGTTTAAGGAATTGATATAATTATTTATATGAATATGATACAACCTATTGATAACAAACTCGACTTATGTAACAAAACATTTAAAATAAAACGAGTAAGTTAGCACCCGAAACGACGATAATACTAAGACATTGTTAATAAAGAAATGTTAAAAGATCATATATGATATCATATTAATGTATATGATTCTTGTATAATTTAATAACAATTATTTCACCATTATACATAATATTAACCTACCATCAACCAAGGAAAAGTACAAGGTAAGGGTTTATTTCACAATCTCTTCATTATCCGAGGTTGTTTATACGTAATTATCTTCTGGGACCTCTTTATCATCCACGTCCATGTTTCTTAATAATGTTTTTCAAAACATTCTTACTATTTTACAGAATATGGGTAAAAGTCATTTATACCCTTGTTTGAATTTTTCTAAAAAATTTATAAAGGAATATTTCTGTCGTTTTCCAAACAAGGTCCTTTTTAACCTTTTCGACAGAATTAAGGTAAGAATGTTTTTTTAACTTATACAGTGGGTGCTGCTATTTTTTGCCGTTATAAAATCTTTAAAGTTTCCATTACAATCATATAAGAATATTTTGAAAGTAAATGTTATATTTTATAATTATGTGACCTTTAAATGATTTCAAAATGAATATTTTATGATTTTGTGAAAGGTAATCTTTATCAAGATCAGAATTTTAAATGTTTTGAAGAATTATCTTTCTAAATCTTTTTAATTAATTTTCATGTTTTCAAAATGATTTTAAGGATTTATTTATATGGACATGAATTTTTTGAAATGATATTTATTTTTAAAAGTTTCAAAGTGGTATGGGACACTTTGATTCAAAAATCTTTTTTAAATTACATCCTTTATAAATGTGTGACTTTTAAATGATTTCAAAAAAGAGATATCTCTCTCAAATAGTTTTGATTTCATCTATGTCAGCATCCTTTGATGGATTTTAAGCTTATTTGATGTTTATTTATTATGATACAAAATTTCCATATTTTATTGTAGGTTTTGTGATATTATTGACTGTGGATGTGTTATTTTTATACCATTCATGGTTTATGGAGAAAGTATTAACAATTTGTATGCTAGTTTTAATACGAATGATTATTTTATGTTTAAACCTCTTCATATGAGGAATGAATTGGACTTAATAAGTGAAGGGTGGAGCCCGCTATAGCTCCTCGATGCATCGGTAGGTCTCATGAGACAAACTAGTGTCTTGGCACAAGGCCTTGACAATATATTAATTGCAGTCTTGGCATGAGGCCTTGACTATGTGGTTATGATTGTCTGGCATAATGCATTCCATCATTATGAAAGTGGTTATTGATATTGCATGTGATTATTTCACTAGTATAATATCCATGTGAATAAGTAAATGGAATTATTTCAATTTATTTTTTCTATGTTATGTTGAAGTTCATGTTTAAAAGGCTTTTGTTTTAGTTATGCATTGAATTAAATGTTTATGTTTATTTAAGAATGATTCCGCTATATTGTTATCCTTACTGAGCATCTGAGCTCACCCCTTTCAATGTTTTATTTTTTCCAGGATGGGAAGAAGTATTTTATGAATGACCTATAGGGATATTATGAGATAATATGAAGAAAAGATTTTGTTGTAGTTTTTCACTTTATTATGTAATGTAAGACTTATGAATGTATCTAGTGTTTCAAAGGCTACTAAACTAATCGTTCATTCGAGACTTGATCTGTTGTGATCTTGCCAATGTTATGTAATAATGCACTGACTCTGGGTAGCTGGGGTTGGGGAGTTACAGTTGGTATCATATGAAGTTTAGTACAAACCTTGGAAACTAGATTTAGATAAACTTGGATTAGAGCACATAGACCTAAGATGGACTTTGAGAATTAGTGTAGAATAACTTCATAGAATTTTGGTATTGTATAGTTTTTGTGTGGTTTCAATGCAATACATCCCTGTCTGGATACGAGCAAGTAGTGGCCGCTCTGGCACAGATGTTCCTAGGGGTAAAACCTGAAAACATCACTTTGAGCTAGACCCGAACGGGAACTGGTCCACGACAACAGGCCTTGTTACACTGTTTGTTACGACACTCCCGGGGGATATTCCTAGGATAATTATAATTTTATTTAAAAACCATTTTGAAGGGTTTATGAGTATATAATTCCTCAAATAAGACATTTTTATGATTACTGATTATATCCACACACTGTTCAATTTATGATAAGTGTTTTACAAGTTTGTATTTATGTATTGTGATTCATAAACAAATATAGTGTATGTCATTGTTTAGAAATGGAGCCCATTGAAATAAATGGAGGTCGTATCAAAGCACGCACTCCATGTAGGGATTTCCCTTCTGATCAAGATAATTATATTGGTGTTGGTGATTCAACTGGTGTTGATCAGCTAATCACCATAATGGGACAACTCACTCAGGTTATGAATAACAACCTTACCCGTATGAAAAACCCTGATCCGCAGTATAGAGGATCAATGTTAGATAACTTCATGAGGAAACAACCACCAAAATTAAATGGGGGTACAAATCCACTAGTAGCTGAGCAATGGGTAAGTTCCCTAGAGAAAATATTTCAGGCTTTGGGGAGTAGTGAAAGGGAAAAGGTTATCATGGCAGTTTACTACATCACTGGAGATGTTGATCAATAGTGGTCATTAATTCAAAACACAAAGGACGATGAAGAAGTATAAAGTATGGAATGGAGGGACTTTAAATATATTTTCTTAGAAAAATAATTTCTTCATGACCATCGATCAGATATGGAAAGGCAATTTCTCAGTCTGAGGCAAAAGGAGGATGAGAATGTCACAATGTGTGAAGCTAAATTTTCAAGGTTAGTGAGGCATGCAGCATATTGCATATGTAACCCGAGGAGTAAGATTGATCATTTCGTTGATGTGTTAAATCCATTTCTCTATCGAGCATTATTCTCACAGTCCTTCTCATCATACGAAGACATTGTCTCATGTTCTATAAAGACAGAAAAGGAATTATCTAAATCTTATAACAATAAAGTAAATCAAGAGAAGAAGATAATGGTGGAAGAAGAGACAAATAAAGGGAAAAAGGGAAAGAAAGATTTTCCATTATGTGATAATTGTGGGATGAAACACCCCAGTACTTGCCTAAAAGAAATGGGAGTTTGTTACAAATATGGAGAAAAAGGTCACCAGGCTTGTGATTGCAAGGGAAAGAAAGATGTTGTCAATATTGAATTCTACAATTGTAGAGAAATGGGGCATTATGCTAATTAATTCCCTAAGCGCCAAGGAAACTTACCTCAGAAAAGGCCAAG
This sequence comes from Viscum album, assembly GCA_963277665.1. NCBI lineage: Eukaryota > Viridiplantae > Streptophyta > Magnoliopsida > Santalales > Viscaceae > Viscum > Viscum album. The sequence continues at coordinate 656,602,369 of OY728159.1, forward strand.
GGATCAAGGCCAATCTTATGATGTTACTACAGTTGAAGTAGAATAATTAATGTATTTGTGTTTTTGGACTCAAGTATTATATTCTGGTTATAAGAATAATGTGATATCTATAAGGATTGTACTATAGTACTTGTTGTTTTCATTAAGGTTTTAATATGAATAAAGTAATCATATTTTCATTATGTGACAATAAGATAAACTTTAATTTTTCTGGGGAATCTGATGTGACAATTGATTTTGGAATTTAGATACCTTTTACAGAATGTTTGGACAGAGGTACTTTGGATAACTATAATGTTTGCAGTGGATTAAGTTGAACTTTGGATAGTATTGATTAAGGTTAAAACAATTATTATGATCATTTTTTCGAATATTGCGACACTATAGTTTTAGGAAAAGGACAACTTACAGGTCGGGCGATAACCCATCGCGTCGGAAAAAACTGCGGGAATCGAACCTACAGCCATAGTGCGACAGGCCTTTATTACCAACCACTAGCCTGAAGGAAGTTCTTGGTCATTAAAATGTATTTTTCTTCATTTTAGTGGTATATGTTAATTTTTGGATCCGTATATGATAATGATTAATATAATATTTTTGAGTTCTATTATCTTTCGGTGTGAAATATGAGTTTGTGGTAGAAATTAGTTGAAGGATGAAACTCTACTTATCAAGTATATATATATATATATATATATCTTATTAAATAAAAAAACTAATTCCTAAACATTAGGTAAGGGATCTTAAAACCAAAAATGTGTTATCCTAATACCATATGTTTCGTTGAACCTATGATATTTTAAATCATCATAGATTTATGGCTTTGAGGCCCTCAATTCAACAATTGTTTATTATTGATGAGCTCAATCACTCCCTATAAATATTTACGTTTTTCCTCCAATTATGTGTCTCTAATTTCCACCAAATTTCTTTAAATATAGATCATAATTTGGTGGTTACCCTTTCATTTCTCTTTTCCTCTTATTAAGACTAAATTTTATTAACGCAATTTCTGATGTGGGTTTTACCACAAATATATTTTCTATTTTCAACCATTTATTTTCGAAGAACAATTTCAAATTACGAGGATGAAATTTATTGAATGCGGGGAGAATGTAACACCCCAAAATTCCACGGTTTGTTTTCCTTTGAATAATGAAATTGCTTTCATTGTACGCAACTTCAAGATTCTAACACACTGCGACCAATCAAAGTAGCCATTATGAATAGTAATACCCAATTTTTGAAATTTTATAAATTTTATCTCTCAAAATGGACTTCATTTTTGAATTTTGAATATCGAAATTATCCTAGGGTAAAATTTTAGTATTTTTTGGATAAATTTTATATTTGGATGAATAGTGAAAATTACTAAATTTTAATTAAAAACATTTTTTTAATCAAAATAATTAATAATGATAAATTATGAGTTTGAGTGGTTTTAAAGTATATTTAGAATATATTTTTATCATTTAATACAATTTTGGTTATTGGACATAATTTCACATTTAAACCGGACAAAAACAAGTGTCAATCTTTTGATAGTTATTATCTCTAAAAAACACTATTTTGTTTTAACAACGGGAATTACTTTTAAATTAATTTCTGCCACTTATGTGTTTTGAATTTAGAAAAATGGATTCCATATTTGGAATCAGGAGGTCTAAATTGTGTAAATAGGTAACTTTTTTTGAAACATTTTGAATAATTACTTCAGTAAATATTTTATTTACCATGGTTAAAGGGTAAATCCAGTAAATAAGGGTAAAACAATAATATTATAATAATATTAATTTACCCTAAAACATCTCTTAACCCTATTGGTTGATAAATGTCCGACCATGGGGATTTTTGGGTCTATTTCGGGACTTCATGGAGCCACTTGTAGGTGATAAGGACACTTTATATTAATTAAGTTAAAGTAAATACAAAAATTACAAAAGCATATATCTTTTATAAAAACAATTTTTACATAGGGTTATGTATGCTATCTTTTAGACTATAAATATTAATTAGAAAGATAAAAAAAATTACTACATAATTGTATTTTATTTATAATTAATAGACATTGAATAATTAAATTTATTTATGACACAATAATGATGCAGTATTTTCCTTATTAATGAAAGAATCAAGCACTTGGTATTATAAATGTTCAAATAAATATAATTTGAATGTTTTGATGACATACATGGATTTTATTGGTTAATATGACATGTTTTTATTGTTAAAATTAATTTGGTTCGAATTAATAATGTTTTTATGACTTTTACAAAAATCAAATATTGAATAGTGTCAAAATTGACATAAATAGGTTTTAAAACAAATATTATATTATTAATTGATATTCTATTCCTAAAATCTAAGGTTCGGCCAACGGACTTATATCATGATAGGTGTATCATTAATGGACCACTTGTGGGTTTCTTTTATGTATATAGTATGTTTATTAACTATATAATATAAAAATACAAAGTGACATGGTAAATGTCAAACTAATTAACTAAGAGTTAAAACTAAATGATAAGGTTAATATAATTACCCAAACCTGTATAAAATATATTGGTTGAAAGGTTATAGACCCATAATCACCTTATACCTTTAATAATACACTTTGGAGCCATTAAAAACCTAATATGAATTTATTATAAACTAATACTTTATGTTTTTCCTAAAGAGCCACTCCCCCCTTATAAAAGGACGCCACTTCTAACCAATTATTCATACCGTCAAAGAATTTTGGTTCAGAAAAACTATAGAAAAATACCCTCTCAAATATCCTCCCTTAATCTTAGAGGCCTTCTTTATTCATAAAGCCATCCTAAGGAGCTATTGTGATCAAATCAAATGGAAGAACCTGAAAAAGAGGTAACGTTTTCACAACCCTCTTTCAAGTTCCATTCTTCTTAAAATTATTATTTCATTATTATTTATCTTCTAAAATAATAACTTCAGTACCTTATATATAATTTGATGTTATTATAAATATGTTACAACCATATTCAGTATTCTATCCATCCTTTGAATGACATGTCACCATACGTGCGTACGTACAGCTTACCGTCTCCACATCGTGGTGTAATTGTTATTCAAAACATTATTATTTGGATGGGAATGATAATGACGTGTAATTGATGTAAATAATAAATATAACTTGATAATGATTCTGTATATATGATATACCATCCAATTATATATTATTTTAATATCAAAATAATGATATTTTCGCTCGTGTCTATGTACAGACAACCGTATCCACAAACGCGATGAGATTCATTCCCCATCATATCCATGAAAGTATAATTATCATTTGATGATTGAAAATAATGTTTAAGGACATGAAATCATTGTTTATATGAATAAGATACAACCTATCCATAACAAACTCGACTTATATAACAAAACATATAAAATAAAACGAGTAAGTTAACACCCGAAACGACGATAATACTAAGACATTGTTAACAAAACAATGTTAAAAGATTGTATATGATATCATATTAATGTATATGATTCATGTATATTTTAATAACAATTATTTCTTCATTATACAGGATTTTAACCTACCCTCAACTAATGAAAAGTAAAAGGTAAGGGTTTATTTTACAATATCTTCATTATCCAAGATTTTTTATACGTAATTATGTATTGGGACCTCTTTATCGTCCACATCCATGTTTCATAAAAATGTTTTTCAAAACATGTTTACTATTTTACAGAATATGGTTTAAAGTAATTTATTCACTTTTTTGACTTTTTATAAGAATTTTATAATTTAATCTTTCTGTTGTTTTCCAAACAAGGTCCTTTTAAACCTTTTCGACAGAATTAAGGTAAGAATGTTTTTTTAACTTATACGGCGGGTGCGGCTATTTTCCACCGTTATAAAATTGTTGAAGCTTCCCTTACAATCTTATAAGAATATTTTGAAAGTAAATGTTTTATTTTATAAATATGTGACCTTTAAATTACTTCAAAATTAATATTTTTAAAAATTTGTGAAATGTACTCTTTAACAAGATCATAATTTTAAATGTTTTAAAGATTTTTCATTCTAAATATTTTTAATTAATTTACATGTTTTCAAAATTATTTTAAGGATTTATTTATATGGACATGAATGTTTTTAAATGATATTTATTTTCAAAAGATTCAATGTGGTATGGGACTCTTTGATTCAAAAATATCTTTTAAATTACTTCTTTTATTAATGTGTGGATTTTAAATGATTTCAAAAAAGAGATATTTCTCTCAAATAGTTTAGATTTCATCTATGTCAACATCCTTTGATGGATTTTAAGCTTATTTGAAGTTGATTTATTATGATACAAAACCTCTATATTGTATTGATGGTTTTGTGATATGTATGATTGTGGATGTGTTATTTCTATACCATTCATGGTTTATGGAGTATGTATTGACATTTCGTATACTAGTTTTAATATGAATGTTTATGTTATGTTTAAACCTGTTCATATGAGGAATGTATTAGACTTAATAAGTGACGGGTGGAGCCCACTATAGCTCCTCGATGCATCGGTGGGTCTCATGAGACAAACTAGTGTCTTGGCACAAGGCCTTGAAAAAATATTATTTGAAGTCTTGGCACGAGTCCTTGACTATGTGGTTATGATAGTCTGGCATTATGCATTCCATCATTATGAAATTGGTTATTAATATTTCATGTGATTATTAGACTAGTAGAATATCCATGTGAATAAGTAAATGGAATTATTTCAATTTATTTTTTCCATGTTATGCTGAAGTTAAAGTTTAAAAGGATTTTGTTTTAGTTATGCATTGCCTTAAATGTTTATGTTTATTTAAGAATGTTTTCGCTATATTTTTATCCTTACTGAGCATCTAAGCTCACCCCTTTCAATGTTTTATTTTTCCCAGGATTTGAAGAATTATTTTATAAATGACGTGCAGGGATAGTATGAGGGAATATGAAGACAAGTTTTTGTTGTAGTTTTTCACTTTATTATGTAATGTAAGACTTATGAATGTATCTAGTGTTTCCAAGGCTACTAAACTAATCGTTCTTTCGAGACTTTATCTTTTTTTATCATGCCAATGTTATGTAATAATGCACTGACTCTGGGTAACTGTGGTCGTGGCATTATAAATAATCATAATTATCTAATTAATATCTTATATATTAATCAATTCCATATTTATAATCATCCATGTGTAGAAGTGGCGAATAATAAATTACACTACTATTTGGAATTGATAGTTTTGACATATGCACAAGAGATGATCTCATTTTCTATTTTAGTGAATGGATACAGAAAATAAATATGACATTAATTTGAAAACCTCTCAGTATATTACATATAATTTTGTAATTATGTTGATATAGTTATGGATAATTTGTTGGAGGTTCAATAGGAAATGAACTTCATAAAAAATGACAAGAGAATATACCTCCTCATTCAGTATTTTCATTTTTCATACACCATATATCATGTTGAAGTGGTAAATTTGTGAGAATAGGGAATTTACATCTATATAAATTGTTTTTTAATGTATTTTTTTCATGGATTTGTTGAGTGATGTGGTACAATAAGTATAAAAATTTCTGAGACATAGGTTCCAATTAAAAAACGTGGTTGGTATAAAAACAAGTATATACTTGATAAATTATTATATAATATATACCTTAATACATTAAAGTAGATCCAATTTGTCATAGTTTTTTAGATGATAAGGTTAATGTCTAAATTAGTCTAAAAATTTTATTTTAGTTGGTTATGGTGTTATATTTTAGATATATCACCATACTTATACAATTTTGTATCATTGTTCCTATAACCAAGGTGGCTAATTTTTAAACACAGATATTATTAATACTAAAAATATTAAGCTAAAATAATGAAAAAATATTAAATATAGTTAAAAGAAAAATATAATTCATTTTAAAATATTAAATTCCTAGAGTTTTTATAAAATAATTTTTACATAATTTCACAATATGAAAAACACCATATTTTGAAAAAAATGTACTATTAATGAATAAAAATGTGGTCACATGAAAATCAATATTATTTTTTATTCACAAGTAATTAAAAGTAAATATTATAAACCAGAGTGATTTTTTATTTTATATTTAAAAAATATTGAAATGATCCTTGTGAAATCTCGATAAAAAAATTATTTTCCTTTGAATAACAACCTTACCTAGATTTAAAAATGTTGAACATAGAATCATTCATTAATATTTAACATTTCAAGTTCATTATATTACATCTTATATTTATATATTTTCATTGAAATTGGTTCTATTCATATAAAATTCATTATTACATCATTATAATTTCATAAAAGTAAAAATATTTATAAAATCATAAATTTCCACTCTTCACCCAAAAATCAAATATTTTTGAAAAAGTTCACCCTTGGATAATTTGGACATGCTGAAATAAAAAATAATTTTTTGTAATATTGATTATCTATGACTTATAAAAATATTTCTTTTAAATGAAAATATAACATATTCAATTTTATAGAATAAAATAAATCATTAAGTCATGAAATATTCAAAAACTTATATTATTTCATTTTTATCCTTAAAAATTATGTATGCATTTATATGGACTAATTAAAAAATTATGAAAAAAAATATTAAATGTATATTTAAAAAAAATTAAACTAATTCATACCTTTTAATAAATCTGTTAGCACACAATTTTTATCTATAAATAATATTATTTATAGAGAATATCGTGGTTCATTTAAACTCGGTGTTTGATATATACAAAACTATCATATATAGTATTTAAAAACTATAATCTTGTGGTGTAATAGAAAAAACACCATGAAATCATTCTGTATATGACTATCAAGCATATTCACCTAAAAAAGGACACCCACCAATTTAGAATGTGTCACTAAAACAAGAAGTCATACTACTCATTGATAGAATAATAATTTATATGAAATTCAGAAATTATATTACATTTATTCGGTTTTTACATAGATTTATATGTATTAATGATCAGTTTAAGGAATGAGGATTGATGAAAATAAACTTATGAGATCGATCCCGAGAATATTTTAGAATGTGATTAACTTTTAATATTATATATCATATTAAATGGACTACTACTTCTATAATAATTCGACCAACGTGAGGGTCAGCCAATGGAAAATTTTCCACCATTTCATTAAGTGGGATCTCATATAATATTCTGAGAGGCGTAGTATAATATTAAAAATAGTTAGAAAAATGTTACATTAAAATGTTTAAAGTGTTCTATAAATAATATAAAAATGATAAATTAAATCAGCACTTTTTAATATTACATTTGAAAGAACATAAAATCCCATATAAGAATAAAATAACAAAAACAAAAAAATCACTCTGCACTTTTAGGCCAAGTGGTACACCAAACGAAGAACTGATTATGAACAAATCACTAGATAATAGAAATTTGGTTCCATGACTGGGGTATATGATTTTCAAAACCATGATGTGATCATGTGAGATTTAATTTAATCCATATATGATTGGTTTTATGGTTTATTCAGGGTCTTTTACACATGCACACAAATCATGAACCCCAAAACATCAACCAAAAATCAATTTTTCAAGATAAAATCCATAAAAATGAATTTTTAATCATAAAAACCATTCATTATATCCCTTATAATTATATATATCATTATAATTAATCTTATATATGAACATATAATATACCACAATATTTTTATTTGTCTTATATCCTTTATATCATGATTTTCTAAAATATCATTAAAAATAACATGACTCTAATACCATTTCATACTAAAAAACACATAATACCCAATCTCGACACTCATGTTTGTTAATCACAAGCCATGAGGTGAATTAATGATCACCATTAACAAACAACTAGTCCAAGAGAGTCATACATACTCCACACAAAATGATATCATCCAGAAATAATCATAGAAAAAAGAGGGGGTTCATCTTGAGATTTCAAAATGACATATTTAAAAATTGGGTTTCCAATTATTGAAATAATATTTTAGAAAATATATTTATAAAAAATATTAAAAATTCAAAAGAAAAAAACTCCTAATATATAAAACATAAAAATGATCGAAAAGTATTGCAATTATAAATCATAAAATATCAAAAAAATTATAAAAGAATGAGATGAGTCCAAAATGAGTAAATAATAGTATGGTAATCCATTGTGTAAATCTATATGAAATAATTAAAATATTATCAAAATGGATACACCGCATTACATATATCTATGTTACCTTAGGGAATCTCCCACCATTTAAGCTGACTATTACACATTAAAAAAGTTATAAAAATCCACCTCCCCAAAAATATAAAATTCCATTACCTGTATTAGGAAAATAATATAATATATGAACACCAAGAGGGTGTGTTTTGGTTCTGATAAATAAATTCACATAAGGGTTTCACTAACTTTTCATTGTATGACATATTTCATAGAAAACAATACATTCTAGTTTGAACAAAATTTGTAAAAATATGACTGAATTCATTTATGAAAATAAGTGTTAAGGTCTAGCATATATATAACAAGTAATGAATAGATATCTAATTAATATTTCAAAATAATTTTATAGAATATATATATTTGAAATTAAATGTTTAAAATAATGTTTTATAAGAATAATCATGTATAAATACCTATGTAATGAAGGCAATGATTATTAGGATAATCATAATAATGAATCATATAATCAGTTACCCAATCCCCAAAATGAACATATCGATATCCAAATATTTAATCAATATTTATTCTGCAACTCACATGCCAATAACTAGAAAATAAATCTAAACAAGTATAAATACCATTATGAAACAAGATAGAGTCTCATTATGACTATTTCAACACAGTAAGAATCTCATTGTTTCTATGAGGGTCTATTAAAAAAATAGTTTTCTCAAAATATACATGTGTACTTTTATTATGTATCCTCATAAGTAACCAAATGAATCACCCAATTGAGCTTTATTGGTGTCTAAATGATCAAAATACTAATACATAGTATATAAATTCACCCAATTTTAAATATGTACATGATCCCTTTTCGCACAAAAAAGAGATATGTACAATTTATTACTAAATTGATCATTCTTAATAACATATTTATTTAAACTATATGTGATTTCAATTGATTTAAGACACACATTATCCAGGAAAAGTATTTTAGAAATCACCATAAAAATTCAATATAAATTCATATCAATTAATTTCATTCAAAACATTCCTTTAAATTTTGTAAAAATCCATTCTTTATATTTTTATAAACACATATAGTTATCATGTATAGAAAACATGTCATATTAATATTACAATCACCATACACTAATAAAATTGAAAAATAAGTTAATACTTGTATAAAAACACCATTTTGTTATAAATAATCTTAAAATAATTTATATCATTAAAATAAACCATTTTGAAATAGGAAGAACTCAATGGTCAATGAAAAATGGATTTATCATGTATCCACTAATCATTATTTATTGAATCCATTTACAATAATTTTTTTACAAAAATAGAAGGGAAAAGATGAATAATAAATTTTAATCCATAATATATATATTATCTACATGAAAAAACATCAAAAAGGAACCCTATGAAAAATAGTAGATGTATTGAGAAAAAATAAGTCAGTAATAATGATGAAGATGGAGAAAGGAGATGGAAAACAACTTACATAAATAATTTTCACCAGTCAAATTATTATTTCAAAAGGTAAATGTTTGAATTAAGGATTTCTCAAAGGGTGATAATGGATTAGGATACTTGTAACTCTTTATTTTAAATGATAATGTTAAATAAAAGTCAATTATTTTAGTCAAAAAATTTCTAATCTAAGACAATAATTGTTTTAATAAATTACATCATTTTGGCCTAAAGATATTGTAACCAAGCCCAAACCATGATCATGGTTCCAAAATTATAAAATTACACCAATATAGTAAGACTAATCAATAAAAATAATGTAAAAGCTACTCCAAACCTTGATTTGATCCACACAATTAATATACATAGTTATTGAACCACACACATTAGTAATTCACCCAATAATTTCCCTCAAAAATTAAAATGTCCATTATAAAGATAATAACAAAGGATGAAACTAATAAACAAATATTACATAAATTAAAATTAAATTATGAGTGTTACATGATAAAAATTTCCATTTTGTGTGGGATTTTTTTTGTTATAAGGTCTTCTATTTTGCCCCAAATTTTCTTTCAGTTGATAATTTTTCGTATTGAGATTGATTTGGGAACCTTTTTTAGTTTCTCATTTTATGAATTTTTATATCGGTTAATATTCATAATCCGTATTAGTATAGGATATTATAATTGATTTATTACCAATATTTATTTATTTTATTGGTATTTCATGTATTTAAGGGTAATTAGTCATATTTTTGAGTAATTATATGCTTAGTGCTTGTCCATAAACAATGTGCCAGTGATGAAATTTTTTATAGTCACAATCAATTTTATTAAAAAATCATGTTTTTGTATAGATACAACTATGTAATGAAAAAATGGTATCAGATAAAGAGTATTGGAATAGAATATGAATTTTTCACTATTTATTACTATATTTTATTTTAATTAATATAAAATTTTTTTAACCTAGTGTGACTTGAATGTTAATTAAAATATTTAAGATTAAAATAGTCGTACTAACTATAATAGATTATTTCAATAATTTATAAATATTTAATAGTGTAAAATAAATTAGCATCATGGTGTCATCATAATTTTAGGATTATATATCATTTAGTACTAGGTCACAATGATTATGTGGGTTAAATTTATAATTTCTAAAATTATGGGGTGAAAATCATTATTGAAATAAAATAATATATAGATATATATATTAGTGTGTGTGTGTGTGTATCATCATGAGAGCTATTAATATAGAATATAATCAAGGGGGGTTAGATGAATTATGAGTATTTAGGGATTATTTATAAGTTAGGGATTCAATAATAAAGTGTTTTATATCATATGAGTGAATAATTCACTACATGAATTGGTTTCTTTTCCAATTACTTATAGGGAATATAGTGAAGGGGGTCGTAATATTTCCTTGTATATGGTACATCTAGGAATAATGAAATTATATTATGATATGAGACTTAATTTCTAGTGTCTAGGTACGAAATAATAAATTACTAAATTTTTATTATAATTTTTATAATTTTGAATTGATTAAGTTCAATCATTAAAAACATTCTTGTATACTTGAACAAAAAATATGCCATCATGAACATGGTATGGGATATCGATGGAAATTGTTATTTTTTCTATGTCCATGATGAAAAAATAATTAGATTTTATTTTTGATTGACCAATTAATGAAAAAATATCACTTTATTCGCATTCGTGACATGACAACCGTGAAGACATCAAAAATTTGTACATGTTGGAGATCATCATATTTAATGGAGTTCCATATACCATAGTTGTTCAAATGGATCCTGGACAATCTTATTGATTTTTTAGATTCCACTAAAAGGTGGTTGTACAGTAATTAAATTTGATCTTGATAAACTATCTTCAAATAGTTTTTTTAACAAAATATGTTATATAAGCTATGGAGAATATTCCTCATGAGTATGTCCATGAATATTGTGGAGCTTGAGATTTCTATTTTGGAATAGTCTATTCTTTATATTATAAAATATAACATTCCACAATGAAAATGGTATCCCTTTTTATTCTCTTTATAGATTAAATTTTATGTTACCAATTTGGTTTGAAAATATCAGGGAAGCTACCCTTATGAGACCAAGTTTTTAGAAGAGATGATTCCAAATATTTGGTTCATTTTTCATTGAAACTTAACAAAACAGATCCAAAAAAATTTACATACTGGTAATCATGAATTCCATTTGGGGTTCTTATTTGGTGACCAAGTGTTCTTGAGATTCATTTATAAGTTAGTTTAGCATATGGCTTGGAATGTAGTAAATGTTAGATCCAAGATCCATAAGACTATTTGAGATTGTTGAGATGATTAGAATAATACCCTAACACTTGGTTTTGACACCATGGATGACCTAATTCATGATGTGTTTCATGTTTCAATGAAAAATAAGTATCTTTCTATTCCATATCATATTATTAGTTGGTAGAAAGATGATGTTGACCTATATATGACCATAACAGAGCAATCGGTTCTTATTGTCGATTCATAGTTATAGGTTATTTAGGGGATGTATATACCATTGTTTTAGGTTGTATGGAATCATGGATAGGATTCTGATGAAACAAGGATGTGTAAAGTGTTTATGAGAGATGAATATCCAAATATCCTAGATTTGGCATCCACATTAATTGGAGTTTGGGGGTAGAATGAATTTTCTGGGGTAAATTATAACATATAGACACATGTTTTCAGGTACTTATATTACTTTTTTGATCATATTTTCTTCAAGGAATATAATGGGTTGTTTTGGGTGGAACTTTAAAATTCTTATAGTCATCTTGTTTTGTTTCTAGTTTTTTCATGGATATAGAAAACAATGATGGGTTTCCCATGAAATTGTGTGCATTATGTTCAAATCCTATTGGATGGTTCACAGTTATGACCACAGAATGTACTAACTATGAAGTCCATCTGTAAAATAGGATTTCATGAGGTAGTAGGATGATTCATTATATTCATGATTTTTTAAATCAAGTAGCCGAACAATGATGTTCTTTCATTATCACAAAAGGGTTGCATGATCAATGCAAGGTTTGATAAACATTATATCCCATCTATGTGACATGTTATAATTATTATGAATTTACATTTTATGACTTGATTAACATATGAATTGAATCATTCACCTCACATTGTATTAGGATCCTAAACATATATTCCCCTCTAGAATATTTTTGGGATTACTTATGTCCCACATTAAAATTTTGAGGGAACATTAAATATTAGATCTAGATACTCAATGGTTAGTGACCATCTCAAATAATTATTTATTATTCTATTAGACCATGCCTTATTCTCATAGACAAAAAATATATAAATTATTTAGATTATATATATAGTTTGCGACATGACCTAATTGGGTTTCTTATAGATCCACCAAGGAATTGGTATTTGATTCAAAAAAGCATCATTTTTCAGTATGAGTTCTTTCGGAATCATTGATGAATTGTTTGTCTATTTATCATTATTTTATACATAATCAATTTGTGATTATTATATGAGAAATTTTTTAAATGGTTCATATAATTATTGACTATAACTATAAACTCTATATTGGTGTATCCCATGTTGGGTGTTTTTAAAGACCGTGAATCGAGGTGAAATGTTTTTTTATTGAAATTCCAACCATATGATACTATTTTTTCACGATTACATAGAAATAGTTATCAAATTTAATACCATTTCTTGTATTGAGTCCTTGATAATAGATTTTTAAAATAATTATTGTATTTTATAAAATTCAATTAAAAATGGATTATGAAAGAAATTATTCATTTCTAGAAAATGATCTTCAATTGAAATGAGTGATTTAAAGAATGATTTTGATGAATAATTTTGAGATAAGAGGAAATGAAATGTTTTGTTACTTGAGATGAAGTTAATTGATTTGAAAGGAATGATATTTTGATGAAAAATATTTTTCAACTTTTTAAATGAAATGGAATGTTTCAATACATTCACGTTGGGATGAATGAAATGAGTGATTGAAATGATTTGATATTGATTGAAATGAATGATACCCCCATTAATTATTCATAAACATGAAGAAAATGGGTTATTAGTTTTTTAGGAAGGATTATTTCTTTACAATGTAAACTAATATCAAGAAATGGATTAAATATAAAATTACTAAAAATACACTTACTATAGTATGTTGTTAATTAATCATGGTTGACTCATATAATGAATATTCCTTTGATCTAGAGGGTATATACAAACTTGAAGCCATATTTCATCATGATTTCTCTGAACCTTGAGAATTAAACTAGTTATCCACATTTTTTATTAACATGGCTCTGTAATTGAAAATTATTATAAATTCTAGGGCTTGATTATAATTCATATTCATGCCTATTTTGATAGAAATGGTTTTTCATGACGATTTTGAAAATGAATATCATATCATCATTTTTTTTAGGGAAATTAAATTTTGTATCAATGTTTAAGTAGAAACTGAAATAATTTATAAATATTTTATGAATGCTAAATTGATTTCAATGTAATGTATAATTTAAAATTTATCATATATGTTTTTTTTATTCATTTATTATTAAATACATTCTGAGATTAAACATTTTTTTGAAACCCAGCCATTGACTTAAAGAATTTTTAAATTGCATATGACATGTGTATGGATAAAAAATACACCACAAAGAGGTAGTGGATGTTCTTGATAGTGAGACCTTGATAATGGTGGAGGCAAGTGGATCACGTGACAAAATTTATAAGTGGAGAATAAATCTTGTTGTCTATATGGGTTTATGCAATAAATTGGGTTTATGTGCCATTTTTTCAAATTATAGACATATGTGTTTGTGGAACATCTTTATTATAGAGTTTTTGGAATATCAATAAATAATTATTTCTTATCAATTAATTTTTCATGATTGATTATTCTCATTGAAAATTCATTCCACTACTGATTGTATGTGATGCCCAGGTTCTACTGAACATCCCAAGGGGATCAAGAAAACCCTTGGACCCATGCCATGGTTTATTTAGGAAACATTAATGTGGATTATCCAGGTTTGTTTTTGATAATATACATGGGATAAAATATCAATGTTAACTAAATTTATCATATCTGATTTCTATAATAATAATGAAATGGTTGAGGTTGTGTAATAGAACTATTGTTTAATCATTAAAGGATTGATATGGAAATTTATATTTTTTTGGATAAAATTAATATAGTTTTAATAATAATATTTACCGATGAATGTGGCTTTAGATTCTATTATAGAAATCAAGCAATGGTTAGTGGAGTTTTTAATATCCTTTTATCTAGTTTTGGAAATTTTTGAAGATTTGATAACATTATAAATTATACTCTTATGATGAAAATATCATTTATAGTGATATATTTTCATGGGTGATTTTGGTATACATTTATTAAATTATTCACTTTATAAGGATATTGTAGTGAATGGTTCAAATCATAATGTTTTTTTTCTAAGCACAAAAAATATTTTCTTTGAAAACAATAAGATATGTTTTGTTTCATTAGTAAACTTATATAATTATGAGTTATGTATACTATTATTGTGGTTTTTAATTTTAAAATGAGTTAGGTGATAATTTATTTGAGAGTTTGTAGTCATAAAAAATTTTATATTAGGTGATTTAATTTAATTTGAATACATATATAGATGTTATAGTGATTCCTGAAGTTATATAAAAAACATTAATGTTTATTTGTTCTACATAATAAAGAGTGTAATAAAGCCAATATATAGGTAGGTATATTAATAATAAATAAAATTTACTATGCTATTTTGTATCTCGACAAAGGTAAAAACTATCACCAAATTCTCATATTCATGATTGAGTGATTCACATTAATCGGGCCCAGGAAAATATTAATGCATTTATAAATTTCATAAATGTGATTGTCATTGATATAGATCTCCTTTTTATCAATCTATATAACATGGGATGGATTATTTTATGAAAATTTATGGGTCACCAAATCAACTAAAGTACCCCCCAAATAGTATTCATATGTAGTAAGATCTATGACCTATTATAAATTCAATGTTGTGTAGGTCTAGGTGTGGTAAAACATTAAAGATTCCCTATACTCTAGGATAGGGAGTTATCCAATGTAGTGAAACTTATAGGAAATACAAATGAAGTAGATAAGTATTTAATGATTGATGACTTCATATGGTAGTGGTTAATGATGAATAAGGATCTGAGGTAGTGTGAGGTATGATTTGTATTTTCTCAACTTGTGAATTTATTTTTCATAACACCAGTTTGTTCATGTTATGTAATTACACAAACCCTATTAAAATGGATATAACTATTTTGGTAAATAACTTAGTGACCACATTAGATATCTAATCCAAGGGTGGTGGTGGATGATATTTCTGTGCATTTTTTATAGATGAGAGTTAGTTTTGGGACATTTTTAAGTATCACATAGATTAAACATATTCTATAATAAACAATATGATGTAATACATGTAATAGATTGGTTACATTAATTATGAACAAATTATTTTTTTAATAATAAATGGGTGAATATTTAAAATATTTAGGGAGGTCATTATGTTTTCATTGTAAAAATTTGTTAACATTAATATTATGAATTATTAATCCATAGGTAATCACCTAAAATAAGTCAAATTTAATTCATAGTGTATATAGTGAAGTGTTGAAGGAATTATTCAATGAGGTTCAAGATTTTTCTTCTGGTTTCTATATGATTTTAATAAATATATCAAATATAGACATTATACATAGGATCTAATTTATTTATATAATGTATCATACTATATATGTGTCATGGTATAGGTAATAACTAGAACCAATTTGTATTTGATTGTGAAAAATTGTTACGTTCATTCAGGTATTCCTTGAAATTTAATTTTATCTCCTTTATTTCTTGTAATTTTTTGGATTTTTTCGGTAGAATGTGGAAAAAAATTTAATCCCATGCTGTTGTGCATGGTTTATGCCCATATAGAAAAAACCATGTGGTTTGGCCCTGTAAATTGTGTTTCTTGTTCTATAATACTATAAATAAAAACATAGTCATTCAAAATAATTCCAAGGGCCCCTCAAAACATTGAAACATTAGTTAGTGAAGGGTTTCATGGTTGGCCCTGGGTTTGAGAAATAATGCACCCTACCATTACGGGTTCTGAGTTAGTGTGTACGGTTACTCTTAATCGGGTGGCCCCTCTAGAAACACATGAATCAGGATTTTTAATTCTCCAAAAACAAAATAAAAAATATTTAACCCCAAATATATAATATATAAATCCCCTATCATAACCTAATTCAAATTTTATAGTGGTGGTAGCTTTCAAGAGGTGATTTTCTCTCATCTAAACCCTTGTATTAGAGAATTGATGTGGCCTTGATTTGGTTAGAACTCATCCGGGTAAGTGGATCTCGTATATAGTGGTTTCTACATATATCTATTTCTATAATCCTTAGAGTTAAATAGATATTGATTTAATTGATGGAACTAATTTTTTTTTATAATATTGATTCATATATTATGTTCATAAATCTATAATGTTTTTATTATTCATTGGAGTTCACTATTGTTGGTTTTGTGTGTTGTGATCTCCATATATAATGGTATGTTGTTCCATAAGGATTTTCTATTCAGTAAAAACCATATATTTCTTGATTTATTTGGAAAAGAGTTTTCAAATTATATAAATACTTCGAATTGAAATGTTTTCACCATTGATTTGATATAGGAATGGTAATTGTGAAAAACCCACATTCAATAGAATTTAAATTGTTGGTGGAATTGTAAAATATAATGTATTGGGTTGAAAATAAAATTCGAAAACTTATTTGATGTTGTTGTTGGGAATGTGAATTAAACTGAAATATCAATTAAAATATAATCAAAAGATTAAAACATATGATTTGGTTTTGAAATGAGAATTTTATGTTGAATAATAAAATTAGAAAAAATATATTTTGAAATTAAATGAAATTATTTATTTCCAATATGAATGAATGATTGATTTATTAAACCACTTGTTATATTGGGTAGTTATTATGCAACATGAAAAAAACACATTATGATCTTTATCCCCTATAAATATACATATAAGGACTATGCTAATTGAAAAATGATCATCTTGTTTACCAATAGTGGATCTAAAAAAGGTTTGATGATTTGAGTGTTCAAATATATCGAGTGAAATGATGAAAAATGATGAGTTTTAGGACCATATAACCAATAAAATTAGGTACCATGGGTCTTTTTAATGATTCATTCATTACATGATTTGATTACACATTCCATTGACTCATTATACTAGTTTATTCATGAAAACTTATTTATATAATAAAATTTAAACCCCTTTTCATATTTTGTTTGGTTATATATTTCGTCATACGATTGTAAAATCATGTTTTGGATTAATATATTAAAAGTTAATGTAATTCATTATTTTTTTAATATAATTTCATAAATTGTAAAATGTTATTGTTCGGATTATGTAATAGTTTATGACACCATATTCACCTTTATCACTCACACCGTACTTTTTTCCTTCAATCATCTATATACATTATTATGACATGTTCATTCAAAGGGTATGTTCCACTGGGAGTTGGTGGATTTTTAAGATCCTTAATATAGTTGGTTGATGATTCTCACAGAGGGATCTAACATCGACTTGTTACAAATGAGTGTTGGAAATTTTTTTTGTATTTATGTTTTCATATGGGGATGATGTTCCTTAGGGTTTTTTTATCATACTGTAGGGTTATTTTTAGATATATTAGATTCTGGTACTCTCTCCCTTTGGGAGTGTTGAGAATCCTGACCTGTATCTCTTACCTTCTATTTCTTTTGAAAATTCATACCATTTTTATGTTTTATGATGTCCTCTTATTGTATCTATCCTATCGGGGATCAGAAATACCCTTTGGGATTTGTTAGCGTTGGATTGTGTATCAGGGTACCAGGGTATCCAAGATAGTTCATGGAAAATTTTTATTCAAGGTAAATGTTAAGAATATATACTTGATGTCAATATGTGGGTTTCAGTGTATATATGAGACACATGAGGGAGTTGTGAGTGAGTACCTCTCTAGATATTATTACAACAATCCTTAACATAAAATGTGTGTTTTAGTAAGGTTTGTTTGAGGAATTTATTATCAGATTCTATTCATTTGTTGTCCAATAATTAGAGTTTTATGAAATTGAAATCAAAATTTTCTTCTTAATGGAATTAATAATATTATATCTTTTATTTGAGTTGATGATATGTGTATCATCATTTTTGTATTCTATGTTTTCTATTGATGTTATGTAGAATTATTCATATGAGAAGATGTGTTAAAAGCTCCTAGAAGGAAAATTTTGGTGAACTGTATGAAGAAGATTCTACAGTGGACTAGAATATTGTAATGTTGGTTTTGTGGTTTTTTTGAGCTCTATGAATAGTACATCACTTGATCTCATTCTATCTCTAGTGTTGGATCCTTAATTGTATGAATATCATGATCATGTTAAATTGTTTCATGACCATAATCCACATGCTTTCCAGGGATCTTATAATTCTACATGAGTTTAAGATTGATTTTGAAAGATAGATATTGTTTTTGAATTCCTGGAAATGCTTGAAGCTATTAAGGGGAAATGTGATATCATTATGCTGGAAAGGCTTGGTAGGATATTATGGGATTTAATAGTGATTGTTAATAATAAAGGGGTTTTGGAATAGGAAAAATTTTATCTTATTTACACTAATCATTTATATCTAGAATATATGTTCTTGGCCAAATCCATAATTTTAATCAATCTATAGTAGGATGGGAGGATCATTACTCCATTCACAATCCCCATTGTTGAGATTGTTTATTTTTCTGCCAGGTTAGTTACTATTGAGAATATGAAGGCTTCTATATTTTAGATGAGTCTTTGTCTAGACATGTGATGTGTACTGTTATTTCTGATGATGGATTCTTATGTCGATGTTCTCAATAGTTCATTGATGGTTGAGAATGACCTAGTAGGATTTTCACAGTTATCGAGAGTTCCCCTTTCCCCAATTATTATATTTACGAGTCCACTAAAGGAAATAGGAAGTGTGATGAGTATCAAAGTAACCCTATAATAGAGGCATTGTTTAGAAATATTTTATTTCAAGATTGTAGTGATTTTACTTTATTTCAGTGTGTTGAGGATGGGCATACAAAATTGGTTTTCATGGAGACACCTATGATCTGTAGCTGTTGTGATTGTTCGAGCCACCATTTCAAATCAATGTAAATCTTTTTTTATGTAACGAAACTTGATTAACATCTCTAAAATATAATACAGTGCAATAATATTTTTATGATCTATGGGTTTTTATCCATAAGAATACATAATGAAACATTTCCACGTAGTGGAGGAGTCTCTAGAGGGTGTATATATAGATCCAATTCCTATTATAGGTACAATAATTATCACTTAATCATTGTAGAATTAATTATTTCATACTAGTGTATCTCACACATTTATATTGATTGATATTGTGAACCAACTGAATCACCCTATGGATATTTTTTCCTCATTTGATGGATATTAAAATTCCCTTTAGATCGAGGAGAGAGCAAGGTCTCTATTGTATTTATTATGTTTTTAAATTTTCAAAAATTTAGGTTAACTATAATTTTATAGTTCACAACATTAATCCTATTAACATCATCCTTAAGATGGATTGTACTATTTACATTAACTCTAAAATTTACTATTATATCCAATGGGTCTTCGTTACTACACCTTACTATGTCGACCATAACTTTTAGGGACAATGAGACCCATGGATGAGTAGAACCAAACCATTTTCCCATATTTTTGTATATTAATAACAATGTTTTATTATTATATGGAGTGGGAATATTTGAATTATGATCTCTCTCCAGTGATCATTGATATTTGTGACGTGATTCACTATTATTTTTCTTGTCTCCTACAATTAACATTGGTAGGGTTCTCTATCAATTAAGTACATAGTACTCAAATAGTATATTTTTCTTCTTATCATATGGAACTAAGATAGATTAAATAGTTAATGAAATAGTTGGTCTATCTATAATATAATGAAATTATATAACCAATTGTGAAACTATGGGTTTGTTCTACTATCTTTTAAATGAAATATTTTGTAATAATTTTACCCATTATTGAATTCCAAAGACTCAATCATGTTATGGTAATGATCATTAATCCACTACCAAATATTTATTATTTTCTTAAAAAATTGAATATAAAAATATCGCCAACAAATATTGATCTCTTATTCATTTTTTAATAATTGATAATTTAGGAATCTGATATTTTGGAAAAAACTTTTGCTGAAGGTATATCAATTATCAGTATCTTATCATTCCATTTGGTAAAAATATGCTCATGGGTCCATTATGGATTCTCTAGACTTTATTTTCCATGAATACATCAACTCATATATAGCAGTATTTATTTTTAACATCATGATTTACTCTATGGATGAAGAGGATGATGTTACTTACTTGATTGAACTCTTAGAAATATTGAGATATCATGTACATTACACAAATATTTCATAGTGTAATTTATGGATTTGGGAAGTGAAATTCATGGGAAACATGGTGTAAAGACATGGAATATCAGTAAATCCTAATAAGGTGAATCATGTTATGAAATTGTAGGAACGATATTATGTTTTTGATATTAATAAAATCTTGGATTTCTTGGGGGTATTATTTCAAGTTTGGTAAAGATTTATTGAATTTGTATTCTACAATGATATCTTAAACATAAAAGAGAGTGATTTTCATATCAAATAAAAGAATTTAAAGTTATTTTTTAGATTTGAAAACCATCTTGAATTATATTCCATTGTTTAATATTCCAGTGAATGGGTAGGGAAATGTGTTATTTTCCAACACATCAGGTTTGGGTTTGGATTGTTTTCTTATCATGTGTAATCACATGGTATCCTCTAGCTCTAGACAGATTAGGTAAGAATAGAGAAAATAGAAAACGCATGAACTCAATATTGTATTTGTGAAGCATTATACTAATATTTTATGGCATTACCTTATAGGTGATTATTTACCATTTATTATGAAGATAAAATCATGAGTTATATCTTCTCTCAAAATGGATTGAATCTTCAAAAAGGTACTCAGTGGAGTACATGATGTCTCTTTACTTAAAAATTTACTACACCACATATAATGGAAATATCACTCCTAATTATTTGATTAATGAACACCAAACTATTCCGTGAAATAATAATAAAACAAGTGGAACACGAGGGTTTATTTGTTTCTGTTTAATTTTTAAGTTTGATAGGAAGAGTCCAATTTATTATTGATAAGTGTTCAGTTGACCAATGGCCTTCTCAATAAGATTAATAGGAGAATAATCATGATAATGAATTTTGTATCATTAGGGGATCCCTTTATGGTGGGGACACCATTAGATAATGGGAGTTCTATTTTGAGGTCATATCATGTGTTGGAAATCATATTGTTGTTCCTTTTCCCATAATAAATGTTGTAATGTAATATTGTCATAATTCCGAATGGGAAATGCACCATGAAAACAATAAAAAAATTATGTTAAATAGTTACATTTATAGTGACCTGGTATGAGACGAGATATCACTAGCTATATTTCACATTGTTTTATTTTTTATCATGATAAATCCAAGTTCTTGAGACCATTGGGTTCACTTCACCCACATCCAATGAATTCATGGATGTGGGATGATATTACTATTGACCTTGTAGTTTTGTCTCCAGGCACCCCTTAGGGAAATAATTCAATATGGATTATGATGAATTTTATGATAAAATTAGCTCACCTAGTACCCATTCCTAATATAACAATTGTGATTACATATTAAGTCTCCATGTGAAAGAGATTTTGATATTTCACAGAGATAATTAGTCTATAGTCTTGGATAAGGATCCTTATTTTCAATTACACTTTTTGAGTGGCCTCTAAGAGGCACCTTGATATTAGTTTCTTTTGAACATGATATATAATACAAATATGGATGTCCATAGTGAATGATCAATTCAGATTATTAAGTAAATGATTCATATATGAATCTTTGATTATTGTGGATCATGATATGTACATTTAGGAATGGTTTCGTTTTATTATCATAATAGTTACTAGTTTAAAATACAAATAGATCATTTTGAGGCCATGTATGGTGGTACTTGTAAATCACTATTTTGTTTGTTGAAGATTGGATAGAGACCATTTGATGGAATGAGTTTGTTACAAAGAAAAATAGTGATGATTTATTCGATTCATTAGATAAATTTTGTTTTATAGAGGTGGTATAAATCTTTTACTAACCATTATAGGTAAAATATATAATTTCATGTTAGTAACCTGATACTTTTGAGGGTTTTAGCCCATTCGGGTTATCTACATCATGAGAAAGTAGGGGAAAATGTAACATGGTTTTTGAGGTTTTTTTAAGGGGGTAAAGTCTCATTCTTTTTATAACATCCACTTTAGTTGATGTAAATATATAATATTTTCAATGTATCACATATTTGGAAGTATCTTTTTGACCTGTCACATGTGTTTAGTGGGGATGATCTTGATGTTATTCCAAATTTGACAATGGATAAAAATATGGTTTGGAGTTTTGATTCATTGAAAAAGGAACTTCATTGAAGTATAATACATTTTTTCTATTTTATTTGCCTGCATGGCTCTAATTCTCATGAGGCTTATGAGTGTGAGGAATTAATGAGAGGGTAGTGGGATATAATCTTTACTATAGATATTCATTATAAGACTTATAGGGATAGACTGTTTTAGTTGTGGGGAGTTTATAATATTCCATTACCATCTTTAAACTATTCCTCGATCATTGTATAGATATCCATTAAGTCGGGTCTTATTTAGACATCATTCTGATATAATTCACAAAAATATGGAAGCCCAAGGGGATCCACATGGTTGGCACCTGTTTAGGAAAATCTATATGTTTTGGATCACAAAACCATGATCCCTATTTCAATCCACTGAATTAGGTACATAATTGGTCCAAAATGTGTGTCCATCATCAAAAAACTATAAAATCTCAGTAAACGAGGGTTTTGATAGTTTAAACATAGTTTGAAACACATTGTTCCCTCCATAGAGAATCCATGCACCCTACTAGTATGGACTCATTGTTTGGCAACATGGTTACTCATAAGCATGCAGTGCCTCTAGAAAACTAATAAAGAAGGATTTTAACACCCATAAATTATAATTAAAAACTGTAAACCCACTAAAAAAGATTCTTAGTTCCCCCTGATGTCCCTAAGTAAAAAAAAAATTGTGTAAGCTATCATGTGGAAATTTTCACTCCTCCAAAACTTTTTTTTGATAGATTGAAGAAGTGTAAATTTTGTATGATCACTTTTGGTTAAGTGGGTTTTCTTTTATGCGTGATCTACTAATCTCTCTTTATCTCATCCTTATAGTTTGATTGATCATCATGTAATTGATTTATCTAGACTTTTTTTGATGGATATTGATTTTAAATTGTGTTCCTATATCTTTAGTATAACGACCCATACTTTACATACATTGTTAATACTTCAAAATTGAAGCACACTTATTACAACATATAACAAAACCACAAAGGACCGTATAGGTATAGTGTCTTTAGAAACTGGGAAACATAAACAACTGGTTCATAAATCTTCTACAGTGTCTCCCATTTATTTCATCATATCTAGGGTCCCTTTTAGCATATTCTACTTAATATCCATCTTCCTGACCTGGGGAAAAGAAAACATACAAAAAGGGTGAGCTCAAATGCTCAGCAAGGGAAAATAAAGGAAATAAAAAAATCATATCATATCTTTTTGAAAATCATAACCTGCAAAAGAGATCATAATATCTTAACATGGAATAAATCATAGAATTGAAAATGAGATCCCCATAATCATAACATAAAACTTGAAACTTTGTGGCATGCACACATAATCATGGAAAATCATTTCTTGTTAGTCATGACTCATTGCCAAGACTATCTTAGCGGACAAAGTCCATTTCTGATCCGAGTTCACTCCTCGTTTCAGTCCTGAATCACTGAACTGAAATATCCTTCCGTTCCAGCCATGTCTATCTCATGAGATATAAATCTTTACCCAATGCATTGGAGGGAGACATAGGTCTCACCCATCTTATAATGATTCCTTTCTTATGTGTGCCACATATTCATAAATCATACATCATCTCATAACACATGTAACAAAAATGGGATTCTTGAAACATCATGACATCATAAAACAAATCATATAAGGTAAATGACTTCATAAAAATAATTCCCTCACAACATAATCAAATCAATGTAATAATAGGGATAAAAACAGAACCCTATATTATCTTAGATGGAAAATAATTTTGATAAAACATTTGAACTCCATTCTTGAGGAAAATATCCTTTCTACTTCAAAAACACTTTTCTTTTCTTGACATGTCATACAATTATAAACTAAACGAAGTTGATTAAAAATAAACTTGAAAACTTATAAAGGAAGCTTCTTGGAAATAATGTTTTAAAAATCCATTCATGCCGTATAAGTTAAAAAAACATTCTTCCCGTACTTTTGTCAGAAAAGTCAAAAAGTACCTCGTATGAAAAATGACAAAATATTCCTTTCATATCTTTTACAAAAACTTACCGAAGGGTAAAATTGGATATAAACTATTGTAGAAGGATTGAAATAATATTACATATTGGGGGAACATGGATGTGGATGATAAAATACACCCCAGTAAATACTAAAGTATAAACAATCTCGGATAAAAATGAGATTGTGATATTTCCCTTACCTTAGGTCTGATTTGCTTTGTACGTGTCCGAAGATCCTGTATAATGGTTTAAATAATGTTATTGACTTATTCCAGAATCATACATATTGATATGATATCATATATGGTCATAGTCTTAGCTTCTTATTAGTAATATTTCATTGTTACTTGTTACTCGGGTCTTTATTGCCTTTTGTTCTTATGCGTGTTTTGCCGAATAAATTCTTATTCTTCTTTTAAGGATATAGATACCTTATATCCAGAATGGTATTAGTGTAACATATATCATATTTATTCATTCAATTCATTTATATAATTACTATGTAATGATGATCATGTAGAACGAGTCGCATCACATCGTGGAGACGGTATTCCGTACGTACGCACGAGCGATGATATTGTTCCCATGATCGTGGAATTGTATTTAAGTGTATTTATACTATTTCAGTACCAATATCACTTTATAATAATCATATATAGTTACTCATTACACCATTATACCCATCCTTGTAAGGTGATGATGGAAAATAGATTACACCACGGCGTGGAGACGGTATTCAGTACGTACGCACGCGCGGTGATTTCATTTTTCCGTAGGATGGATAGAAGGTGAATTAGGGTTGTTTCATATTTATAATAACATATCAGTATGTAAGTAATACTGATGTTATTACTTTAACATGAAACAACTAAAGAAGAAGAAGTTAATGAAGAAAGAAATTGAAAAGATCGGTAATGGATATTACCTCTTCTTTGAAACGCCTCTTTGAATCCTCCACTTAGGGAACTAAGATTGGTCTTTGAAGAAGACCAGGACATCTAGAATTATTCTAGGGAAGTGGAGAAGGGATTTTGGCAGGGTTTGGCCGAGCTTGAGTGCTCAAATTGGTGGGAGGAGGAGGGGGGGGAGGTGCCCTTTTATAAGGGAGGAGAGGGGCACCTTAGGAATACCTCAAAATATTATTTTATATTAAAGTCAAAATCGGTTTATAATGGTTCCAAAGGGTCTTATTTAGAAGGTAAAGTGGGGATGGGTCGCAATCCTATCAACCACTAAGATTTAGACAAGTTTAGGTTATTATTTTAAGCTTATCAATTAGATTTAACTCTAAGTTAAATAATTTAACTTTTACCGTGACTTTTTGTTTTCTTACACTATATGGTTAATACACTTACTATAACATGCCAAACGAACCCCAAGTTTTTTATTATTAATATATATATCCTTATCTAAGTTATTTGGCCGAACCTTAGATTTTTAGGAATAAAATAACAATTAATAATATAATATCTGATTTAAAAACTATTTTGTGTCAATTTTGACACTATTTGATATATGATTTTTGGGAAAGTCATAACAGAAATATATCTTCGAACCAAGTTGATTAAATCAACACTAATATATCATAGTAACTTATAAAATTAGTGGAATTCATAAAAAGTCTCAAATTACATTTATTTGAGCATTTATAACATCAATTATGTTAACATTTCCTTAAAAGGGTAATTACTGCATCATCATTGTGTCAATAATAAATTAATTTATTTAAAGTCTAAAAATTATAAATAAAATATAATTATGTAGGAAATCTCTTTAGCTTTCTAATGAATATTTATAGTCGAATTTATCTTATGTATAACCCCATATTAAAAATGTTTTAGTTATTAAACTTTGATTTTAACTATTTTAACTATTCATTAAATAAAATAATATTAAATGTCATAATCTAATCCAAGTGGACCTAAATGGTCATATTATATTCATAAGGTTGTTTTTGGTCGAATTACACTTATAAAATAGAATTAGGACATGTGTTAGGGTAATAGTAATATCATATTTACCCTTAGTTGCCCTATTTACTATTAACCGTGGTAAAAAAAAAGTAAAAAGTTACTATTCACCAAAAATTATTTTCATCTCATTGAACCACATTTTAGTCCTTGATATTAACCGTGTCTGTCGGATTTTCGAAATTCCATTCACAGAAGCGGTAAAATTAAGTTTTATGCAAAATTCATTTTTTAACCTACCACTTAGTGGTTTCACTATTCATCAAAAATTGAAAGTTTTCAGAAAAATACCAAAATTTCACCCTAGGATAATTTCGATATTCCGAATCCAAAAATGAAGTCCCTTTTGAAAAATAAAATTTATAAAATTTTAAAAAGTGGTTTTTACTATTCATAATGGCTAGTTTTATTTTAATAGCATATCGTTGTTTAGTGAAACTCGGTATTGCGTACGACGCAAGCTATCGAGGAAGGTCACGATTTCGTGTAAAGCAAGCCAAGCAAGTGTTGTGTAGAAAAAGATTCCTTTGATGATTTATATAACATAAAAGTCTCGGGTGTTACATTCAACCCCCCTTAAAATGAATTTCGCCCTCCAAATTCGTCACTTTGTAACAAACAGATGAGGATACTTCTCCCTCATCATATCCTCAAGCTCCCATGTAGCTTCTTCAAGTTGGTGGTTCCTCCATAAAACTTTCACCAATTGAGTGTTCTTGTTTCGTAGGACTTTTTCGCTAAGATCCAGAATCTCTATCGGTTGTTCTTCATAAGAAAGATCTTTCTCCAGCGGTACAACTTCTGAGATGAGTACATGTGAAGGATCAGGTATGTACTTTCTTAGGAGAGATACATGGAACACATCGTGAAATTGAGAGAGATTTGGTGGAAGCGCCAATCGGTAAGCTACCTTTCCAACACGATCCAGTATTTCGAAAGGACCGATATATCTAGGGCTCAACTTCCCCTTCTTTCCAAATCTCATCACCCTCTTCCAGGGAGATATTCGTAAGAACACTTTATCACCCACTTCAAACTCTAGGTCTTTTCTTCGGTTGTCGGCATAACTTTTCTGTCGACTCTGAGCTGCTCTTATGTGTTGTTGAATAGATCTGACCTTTTCTGCCATTTCATCAACGAGATCAGGTCCTAATAGCTTTCTTTCCCCAACTTCATCCCAGTAAGTTGGAGTCCTGCATTTCTTTCCATAGAGAGCTTCATAAGGAGCCATCTGAATACTGGAGTGAAAGCTATTATTATAAGAAAATTCCACCAAAGGTAGGTGTTGATCCCAACCTCCTTTGAAATCCATGGAGCAAGCTCTCAACATATCTTCTAGGGTTTGAATTGTTCTCTCAGACTGACCGTCTGTCTGAGGATGATAAGCAGTGCTGAAACTCAACACTGTATCCAGAGTATGCTGAAGACTTCGCCCGAACTTTGAGGTAAATCTCGGATCCCGATCAGATATAATAGAAAGTGGTACTCCATGCAATCTTACCACTTCCTTTACATATATCCTGGCAAGCTGATCTAGAGAGAAATCCTCTCTAATAGCAATGAAGTGTGCAGACTTTGTGAGACAATCAACTATAGCCCATATAGCATTATTGCCTTTGGATGTTTTAGGAAGTCCTGTGACAAAGTCCATAGTGATGTTTTCCCATTTCCATTCAGGTATGGGTAATGGTTGTAACATCCCCTTAGACTTCTGTCTCTCAGGTTTAACTTGTTGACAAACCAAGCATCGAGAGACATATTCAGCAACATCTCTTTTCATGCCATCCCACCAGAAGTACTCTTTCAGGTCCCTATA
The DNA here is from genome assembly GCA_963277665.1 of Viscum album. Classification (NCBI taxonomy): domain Eukaryota; kingdom Viridiplantae; phylum Streptophyta; class Magnoliopsida; order Santalales; family Viscaceae; genus Viscum; species Viscum album. The sequence continues at coordinate 656,631,488 of OY728159.1, forward strand.
CATCTTCGTGCTTCCAGGATGAATAGAGAATGATGAACTATGAGCCTCATCCAGTAGCTCCTTCTTTAATTCAGGGATGGTAGGGACACAAACCCGATTCCAAAACTTTATTATCCCATCACAATCAAGGTCGAATTCAGGAACATTTCTCACCTTCTTTTGTAACTCGACATCTTCTTTCTCTGACTCTTTAATCTTCACATGTATAGATGGTTGAACATTCATTTGAGAAAGATAAGATTTTTCCCCTTCCATTATAATTCCAAGATCCATCCTTTGTAAATCCATAAATATTGGATCTTTTGTGATCCTCATCATGGATAAACTAGCATGGTCTTGTTGACTTAATGCATCTGCCACCTTCTTTTCTTTCCTAGGGTGGTAATGGATTGAGCAGTCATAATCCTTAATCAGCTCCAACCATCTTCTTTGACGCATATTCAGCTCCTTTTGTGTGAAAATATACTTTAAACTTTTATGATCAGTATAAATATCACACCTTTCACCATAAAGGTAATACCTCCAAATCTTTAATGCAAATATTACCGCAGCTAACTCCAAATCATGTATTGGGTAATTTTGCTCATGGATTTTCAACTGTTGTGAGGCATAATCTATCACCATATCATTTTTCATAAGAACACACCCCAATCCCTTCTTGGATGCATCACTGTAGATCACAAACCTTTCACCACTACAAGGCAGTGTGAGCACAGGTGCACTGGATAACCTTCTTTTCCACTCCTTGAAATTCTCTTCACATTCCTCTGTCCAAACAAACTTAACTTCTTTCCGAGTCAACTTGGTGAGTGGATTAGATAATCGTGAAAAATCTTTTACAAAACGTCGATAATATCCAGCCAAACCAAGAAAACTTCGGATCTCAGTTACTGTTGTTGGTCTCGACCATCTTTCGATAACCTCTGTTTTTGTTGGATCCACAGATATCCCCTCTTTTGAGATTATGTGACCCAAAAATGCAACTTTTTGATGCCAAAATTCACACTTTGTAAATTTGGCATAAAGCTTCTCCTTTCTCAGGGTCTTCAATATAATTCTCAAGTGATCTTCATGCTCTTCCTTTCTCTTTGAATAGACAAGAATATCGTCTGTAAAGACTACCACAAATTGATCAAGTTATTCTTTAAAGACTCTATTCATTAGATCCATGAAGATAGCTGGGGCATTAGTAAGACCAAAAGGCATCACTATAAATTCATAGTGTCCATACCTTGTACGGAAAGCCATCTTTGGTATATTGTCACGACCCGTCCTCGGGGCCCGTGCCGTGACTACCCCAAGCCCGCCTTCCATAGGCCAGGGGCTGGCGACTAGCACCAAGGCATAAATCCCAACAAAAAGGGAAGGCATTACCTTTGAAAAGTAAACAAGCACCACAGAGTAAGCAAGCGGAAAAGTAAACACTAAGTAAAAACTGTACAAGCTGTGCTGAAAGTAAAAGGGGCCGGAAATACAAGCCCAACTGTAAAGTACAACTGAAAGGAAAAACAGCAACTAAAAAGGGAAAAACTGCAGCGTCGAGCCGTCCTCTGGAAGTCCCACCTGAAGGGTGGGTATAGATAGCCTCTGCTGCTCCTCGGGTCCACCTAACCGCTCCGAGTACATCCCGCCCAGTGGTCCACCTCCAGGTATTGTCCTGCTCCGCACACCTCCTCCACGATCAGTGCTGTCCGTCGTCTGCAACCAACACCACGATGTGCGGGCATAGCCCGTGCAGGGGTGAGTATAAGCTACTCAGTAGGGACCCCGAGACCCCCGAAGGTCTCTCGAAATCCACAAAGGATAAGTCACGAAGAAGAGATACAATCACGAAGTAACATCTGACACGGCTTAGGTATATGCCCATACATATACCTAAGTCATCAATTCCCCGATCGGCTCCAACGTCCGAGCCCTAGCACAACCCAGTCCACACAGGAAAGCAAAACGCATACCCACGCAGGATAGAACAATACAATCCACAAAAGAGAGTAAACAGCAAATCCACACAGGATAGCTCAACACAATCCACAAAGGAAAGAAACACAAGATTCAGCTCACACAGGTATACTTTTTCGGATGACGATAAAGATGATCATTGAACCATCTAAGTCGTCGGACCCACGAAGGATCGATAGGTACTAACCTTGCAGTGACCCACACAGGATCGGGCCCACGCAGGACCTGTAGGAGTTGGCTCACACAGAACCGCTGAGAGATGACCCACACAGGATCGGACCCACACAGGATCGAGCCCACACAGGACCGGGCCCACGCAGGACCTGTAGCACTGATCCACGTAGGATCGCTGAGTGCAGTAGTCGTCGCAGTCCGCTGAGGATATCTGCACAGTCGTCGCCGCAGTCCACGGAGGATCTCTGCACGGTCGTCGGCGGAGTCCACGGAGGATCTCTGCACAGTCGTCGCCGCAGTCCACTGAGGATCTCTGCACGGTCGTCGCTGTCGAAGTAGCAGTCGCAGCCAGCACTAGGGTTCCCGCACACAGCGAACTCATTCGGGAGGGTCCGCTCCACGAGCCGAGAGGCTGATACATCAACTGACACGAAGTCCGAAGTTGATGTATCCAAAAGTTCCGTATCGTCAACAGGAACTCAATGTCGCAGACGGCGCGTCAATCGGACGCCCGGTCTGAGAGATATTGGCATTTTCGTCCGAGGGGCCCGGTTGGTTTTTAAGGCAAAACCAACCCGACCGCACTCCACCTGCGTCCAAACCTCGGGCGGAGTATTCCAAAAGATCCGTCTCACTTAGAGGAATTCAACAAAGCTGACGTCACGTCAATCGGACGTCCGTAGCTCAAGATATGAGTGTTTCCGCTCCGAGGTCCCGGTTGGTCTCGTGTACGAACCAACCCGGCCGAACTCAAAGTATTCCGAAACCTTGAGTTCAATATACCAAAATGACCGTCTCGATTCCAGGATCGCGTTTCCGCTGATGGCGAGTCGTTTGGAGGCACGAAGCTCAAGATACGGGCGTTTGAACGAAAACGTCCGAAGATGGGGGGTACGGGCCCGGGGCGACCCGGCCCGACCCCCCCCCCCCTGGGTCGGCCCGAACCGGGTCGGCCCGACCCGGGTCCGACCCGGTTGGCCCGGCCCGGCCCGGCCAGGGCCGGTCCGGCTCGGCCGAGCGGCCCGGGTGGAAGCCGCGGGCGCCGACCCGCGGCCTGAGAAGAAACCGCGGCCCGCGTGCGGGCCGCGCTGGTGAACCGCAGACGCGGCTCTGCCGCGTCCCGCCTGGACGAACCGGACCCGCGCGGCCGCGGGTCCATTGGCTGCCGACGCCGCGGCTTTAGCCACGGTGGACTCGTCCGGCGGCGCGCCGGGGCACCGCCGCCTCCGGCCGCCGCGCCGGTGACCCGCGCCGCCGGCAACTTCCGCGGGCCGCCGGCGTCGCTCCGGTGGCCCGTTTTCTTTCCCGTCTGCGCCGTTGCTCCTCCCGGGATCCGTTCTTTACTGCGGGATTGTCAAACGTCCGCTGCGGCACGTTCCGTTGTCGACCGTCAAATCAGCACAAAATGAAGAACGGCGGAGGGTCGTCGGGCCGTGTTCGTTTGGCCCGCACCCTCCGCGTTAGAGATAAACAACCGGGAGAAATTGTTCAACACATGAACCGACAATTTTAATTAAAATAAAATTTTTCATTTGAAACCGACTTTTTAATTTTCAAAGAATGTTCACGGGAAAATTAAAAAGGGGAAAAAATTTTCCAAAATAAATCCCTACCTCGTCGATCGTCGCGCGCGGGCGTTCTTCGCGGAAAGGATCGTCGCGGAAGAGAGGAATCGTCGCGTCGTCGCGGGGAGGCGTCGCGTCGTCGCGGGAACCGGCGTTGAGTCAGCGAACTCAACGAACCAAGAACAACAGATTTAAAACATGATTAATTAAATCTGTGTTTAAAACAAAAAGGAAAGAACCTTGAGCGGAACTCCGAAACCACTCACCTCAAATGGTCGGTGATCAGAGATCAGAGATCGGATGATCGTCTCGGACGGAAGCGTCGTCGATTTCCGGATTCGGTGTTCTTCTCGTTCTTCGCGTTCTTCGCGTTCTTCGCGAGGGAGAAGAAGTTACGAGGGTTCTCTCAAATCTTCTCAAGCGCAAATAACCAGAGGTTAGGTGTTGGCCTTATTTTATTATTACGCCAACGAATTTGAAAAACTGGTTAAGAAACGATCCATCAATTCGTTGAATTAATTCAACGAAAGAAACGACCCATTTAATTCACAAAATAAACCGCCCAATTAAATGGTCTGTTAAGAATTTAGGAAACGCATCGGTTGACTTTCATTAAGACGGGTTTTCACGGGTGTGTTTCTTAGCGGAAAGAAACGGCGGGGCTCGTGCGGGCCCCACCTCTCAAATATCCTACCAAGGGGGTAGGATATTTCTGGATAGCATCCTATCCAGTTCAACTCAGTTCAAGCCGCCTTTAAGTGGCTTCAAGTGGCTTCCAAGTGGCTTAAGTGAAATAAAATAAAGTTGTCGCAAAATTATTTTATTTCTTAACTTTAAGCCCGAAAAAGCCACTTGAAGTCACTTAAAGGCAGCTTGAACTGAGTTGAACTGGATAGGATGCTATCCAGAAATATCCTACCCCCTTGGTAGGATATTTGAGAGGTGGGGCCCGCACGAGCCCCACCGTTTCTTTCCGCTAAGAAACGCACCCGTGAAAACCCGTCTTAATGAAATTCAACTGACGCGTTTCCTAAATTCTTAACAGACCATTTAATTGGGCGGTTTATTTCGTGAATTAAATGGGTCGTTTCTTTCGTTGAATTAATTCAACGAATTGATGGATCGTTTCTTAACCAGTTTTTCAAATTCGTTGGCGTAATAATAAAATAAGGCCAACGCCTAACCTCTGGTTATTTGCGCTTGAGAAGATTTGAGACAACCCTCGTAACTTCTTCTCCCTCGCGAAGAACGCGAAGAACGCGAAAAACGCGAAGAACACCGAACCCGGAAATCGACGACGCTTCCGTCCGAGACGATCTTCTGATCTCTGATCTCCGATCACCGACCATTTGAGGTGAGTGGTTTCGGAGTTCCGCTCAAGGTTCTTTCCTTTTTGTTTTAAACACAGATTTAATTAATCATGTTTTAAATCTGTTGTTCTTGGTTCGTTGAGTTCGCCGACTCAACGCCGGTTCCCACGACGACGCGATGCCTCCCCGCGACGACGTGACGATTCCTCTCTTCCGCGACGATCCTTTCCGCGAAGAACGCTCGCGCGCGACGATCGACGAGGTAGGGATTTATTTTGGAAATTTTTTTCCCCTTTTTAATTTTCACGTGAACGTTCTTTGAAAATTAAAAAGTCGGTTTCAAATGAACAATTTTATTTTAATTAAAATTGTCGGTTCATGTGTTGAACAATTTCTCCCGGTTGTTTATCTCTAACGCGGAGGGTGCGGGCCAAACGAACACGGCCCGACGACCCTCCGTCGTTCTTCGTTTTGTGCGGATTTGACGGTCGACGACGGAACGTGCCGCAGTGGACGTATGACGATCCCGCAGTAAAGAATGGATCCCGGGAGGAGCAACGACGCAGACGGGAAGGAAAACGGGCCACCGGAGCGACGCCGGCGGCCCGCAGAAGTTGCCGGCGGCGCTGGTCACCGGCGCGGCTGAAGCCGCGGCGGCGGCGGCCAACGGACCCGCGGCCGCGCGGGTCCGGTTCGTCCAGGCGGGACGCGGCAGAGCCGCGTCCGCGGTTCACCAGCGCGGCCCGCACGCGGGCCGCGGTTTCTTCTCGGGCCGCGGGTCGGCGCCCGCGGCTTCCACCCGCGCCGGTCGGCCGAGCCGACTGAGCCGGCCGAGCCGGACCGGCCCTGGCCGGGTCGGGCCGGGTCGCCCCGGGCTCGTACCCCCTATCTACGGACGTTTTCGTTCAAACGCCCATATCTTGAGCTTCGTGCCTCCAAACGACTCGCCGTCAGCGGCAACACGATCCTGGGATCGAGACGGTCGTTTCGGTATATCACACTCAAGGTTTCGGAATACTTTGAGTTCGGCCAGGTTGGTTCGTACACGAGACCTACCGTGCCCTCGGAGCGAAAACGCTCATATCTTGAGCTACGGACGTCCGATTGACGTGCCGTCAGCTTTGTTGAATTCCTCTAAGTGAGACGGATATTTTGGCATACTCCGCCCGAGGTTTGGACGTAGGTGGAGTGCGGTCGGGTTGGTTTTTCCTTAAAAACCAACCGGGCCCCTGGGACGAAAATGCCAATATCTCTCAGACCGGGCGTCCGATTGACGCGCCGTCTGCGACATTGAGTTCCTGTTGACGATACGGAACTTTTGGATACATCAACTTCGGACTTCGTGTCAGTTGATGTATCAGCCTCTCGGCTCGTGGAGCGGACCCTCCCAAACGAGTTTGCTGTGTGCGGGAACCCTAGTGCTGGCTGCGACTGCTACTTCGACAGCGACGACCGTGCAGAGATCCTCAGTGGACTGCGGCGACGACTGTGCAGAGATCCTCCGTGGACTCCGACGACGACCGTGCAAAGATCCTCCGTGGACTGCGGCGATGACTGTGCAGAGATCCTCAGCGGACTGCGACGACTACTGCACTCAGCGATCCTACGTGGATCAGTGCTACAGGTCCTGCGTGGGCCCGGTCCTGTGTGGGCCCGATCCTGTGTGGGTCCGATCCTGTGTGGGTCATCTCTCAGCAGTTCTGTGTGAGCCAACTCCAAGAGGTCTTGCGTGGGCCCGATCCTGTGTGGGTCCGATCCTGTGTGGGTCATCTCTCAGCGGTTTTGTGTGAGCCAACTCCTACAGGTCTTGCGTGGGCCCGATCCTGTGTGGGTCACTGCAAGGTTAGTACCTATCGATCCTTCGTGGGTCCGACGACTTAGATGGTTCAATGATCATCTTTATCGTCATCCGAAGAAGTATACCTGTGTGAGCTGAATCTTGTGTTTCTCTCCTTTGTGGATTGTGTTGAGCTATCCTGTGTGGATTTACTATTTACTCTCCTTTGTAGATTGTGTTGTTCTATCCTGCGTGGGTATGCGTTTTGCTTTCCTGTGTGGACTGGGTTGTGCTAGGGCTCGGACGTTGGAGCCGATCGGGGAATTGATGACTTAGGTATATGTATGGGCATATACCTAAGTCGTGTCAGATGTTACTTCGTGATTGTATCTCTTCTTCGTGACTTATCCTTTGTGGATTTCGAGAGACCTTAGGGGGTCTCGGGGTCCTTACTGAGTAGCTTATACTCACCCCTGCACGGGCTATGCCCGCACATCGTGGTGTTGGTTGCAGACGACGGACAACACTGATCGTGGAGGAGGCGTGCGGAGCAGGACAGTACCTGGAGGTGGACCACTGAGCGGGACGTACTCAGAGCGGTTAGGTGGACCTGAGGAGCAGCGGAGGCTATCTGTACCCACCCTTCAGGTGGGACTTCCAGAGGACGGCTCGACGCTGCAGTTTTTCCCTTTTTAGTTGCTGTTTTTCCTTTCAGTTGTACTTTACAGTTGGGCTTGTATTTCCGACCCCTTTTACTTTCAGCACAGCTTGTACAGTTTTTACTTAGTGTTTACTTTTCCGCTTGCTTACTCTGTGGTGCTTATTTACTTTTCAAAGGCAATGCCTTCCCTTTTTGTTGGGATTTACGCCTTGGTGCTAGTCGTCAGCCCCTGGCCTATGGAAGGCGGGCTTGGGGTAGTCACGGCACGGGCCCCGAGGACGGGTCGTGGCATATATCCTCCCTTTTGACCCTTAATTGATGATACCCTGAACGAAGATCAATCTTGGAAAAGTATTGAGCTCCGCGTAGTTGGTCAAATAATTCATCAATGCACGGGAGAGGATATTTGTTCTTGATAGTGATCTTGTTAAGTTCTCGATAATCAATGTAGAGTCTCATTGATCCATCTTTCTTCTTAACAAATAGAACAGGTGCTCCCCAAGGTGACACACTAGGGCTTATGAATCCCTTATCAAGATTCTCTTGGAGTTGCTTCTTCAATTCCTGCAACTCAATTGGGGCCATTCTATAAGGTGTCTTTGAAATAGGCAAAGCACCCGGTACGAGTTCTATTGAAAACTCAACTTCACGATTTGGTGGAAGACCCGGTAATTCCTCCGGAAAGACATCATCAAGCTCCCGTACGATGGGAATATTCTTAATTGCGAGTTTCTCACCAACCATTTGAGATAAATAACCTTCATTTAGTGGAATCAATACCCATAAAATGGAAGAAATTTCCACTGGAAGGTTATGTTCATCCTTGCATTGATAGATGATCATAGATTGATCTAGAATATGAAATGTGACTTCCCTTCTTTGTCAATTGATATGAGCTCTGAATAAATAAAGCCAATCCATGCCAAGAATCACATCAAATTCCACTATAGGAAGGATCACAAGATTTGCAGGAAGCACTTTCCCACAAACTTCGATCGGAGAAGAATTATAAACTTTTGATGCGATTGATGTGCCATTAGGTGTTGTCACGGCTAACTCAACATCTAATTTTTGAGGTAATACGGTGATACCCTTAGAAAATTATTCATAAATAAAAGAGTGGGTGGATCCAGAATCAAATAAAACATTTTCTACTTTAGAGTGGATGGTAAGTGTACCTTTCACCACATCGTTATCATACTCCACATCGCTGATAGAAATTGCATGTGACTTTCCTTTGTCTTTAGCCTTAAGAGTTTGTTGACGTTGACCATCATCATCAACCCTTGGATTTGGGCATTGATTGGCATAATGCCCCATCTCATTGCACTTGAAACATTGAAGTGTAGTAGGTTCATTCTGTGTATCCCTTCCTTTGTTTGCATCATTAGACATATTCTTCCCATTATCGCGGCATTCAAATGCCCTATGACCTTCCTTTCCACATTTGAAACATTTACTTGTCCCTTTAAGACAACTCCCTCCATGTTTCTTTCCACACTTTGAGCATAAGGGAAAGCTCATCTTCTTTTCAGTGTGCTCTTTAGATTTTCCTTTGAATTCCATTTTCCTCTTCTTATCAAACCCATATGACTGATGGTTACTCCAATCTCCATCTCGACTTTGAGAGCACATCGAATGATTTCCTCGTAGCTATTGAAGTCCCTTATGGCTAACTCCCTTTGAAGACTTGGTTTTAAGCCACTAAAGAATCGATCGATCTTACTCTCAGGTTGGATAATAATACCATAAGCGTACCTTGCAAGTCTTGTAAAATTTGCTTCATAGGTACCAACAGATTCATCATCCCTTTGCTTCAGTTCAAGAAACTCTTTCTCCATCTTTGTTCGGAGAATACGAGGGAAGTACTTATTGAAAAATAAGTTCTTGAACTCGTCCCATTCTATGGACTCAATTTCATCCCTTTGCCTCATATTCTTAATAAGATTCCACCATTGATCAGCATCTCCTTCCAAACGATACACTGCTAGGATGACTTTATCATGTTCGGAACATTGAAGAACTGAAAATATCTTTTCAGTAGTACTAATCCATTGTTCAGCAACTAATGGATCAGTAGACCCACTGAAAGAAGGTGGACGCTGCCTCATGAAGGATTCAACAGAATGTTGCTCCTTCCTTTTCTCGTTTGGAAGTCCTGCATGATTCATAGCTTGAGAAAGTTGTGTGAGCATGGCTACAAGATTTTTTATTCCAGCTCCCATATCGATTGGTTGCTCGGGGGGACAATCATTGCATTGCCCGTTGCATTCCGCATTAACACGATTCCTTCGGGTTCCATCCATTGACTAAAACCAAGAAAAATAGTGTGAGAAACACAAATTATAATAGGAAAACCACATAATTAAGAATAAAATTTCACACTTAAGGTCTTATCCTAGGTTATTCATGGATATTTCTAAAACACTAATATTGTGCTCTATGCTTAGACTTATCCTTAGGGTTCTTACTAGGGATTTCACATCCTAGTTTCCAAAGGTTGACTATACCTTTCCTCTGATAACAACTATAACGACCCATACTTTACATACATTGTTAATACTTCAAAATTGAAGCAGACTTATTACAACATATGACAAAACCACAAAGGACCGTATAGGTATAGTGTCTTTAGAAACTGGGAAACATAAACAACTGGTTCATAAATATTCTACAGCGTCTCCCATTTATTTCATCATATCTAGGGTCCCTTTTAGCATATTCTACTTAATATCCATCTTCCTGACCTGGGGAAAAGAAAACATACAAAAAGGGTGAGCTCAAATGCTCAGCAAGGGCAAATAAAGGAAATAAAAAAATCATATCATATCTTTTTGAAAATCATAACCTGCAAAAGAGATCATAATATCTTAACATGGAATAAATCATAGAATTGAAAATGAGATCCCCATAATCATAAAATAAAACTTGAAACTTTGTGGCATGCACACATAATCATGGAAAATCATTTCTTGTTAGTCATGACTCATTGCCAAGACTATCTTAGCGGACAAAGTCCATTTCTGAACCGAGTTCACTCCTCGTTTCAGTCCTGAATCACTGAACCGAAATTTCCTTCCATTCCAGCCCTGTCTATCTCATGAGATATAAATCTTTACCCAATTCATTGGAGGGAGATATAGGTTACACCCATCTTATAATGAATCCTTTCTTATGTGTGCCACATATTCATAAATCATACATCATCGCATAACACATGTAACAAAAAAGGGATTCTTGAAACATCATGACATCATAAAACAAATCATATAAGGTAAATGAATTCATAAAAATAATTCCCTCACAACATAATCAAATCAATGTAATAATAGGGATAAAAACAGAACCCTATATTATCTTAGATGGAAAATAATTTTGATAAAACATTTGAACTCCATTCTTGAGGAAAATATCCTTTCTATTTCAAAAACACTTTTCTTTTCTTGACATGTCATACAATTATAAACTAAACGAAGTTGATTAAAAATAAAATTGAAAACTTATAAAGTAAGCTTCTTGGAAATAATGTTTTAAAAATCCATTCATGCCGTATAAGTTAAAAAAAACATTCTTCCCGTACTTTTTTCAAAAAAGTCAAAAAGTACCTCGTACGAAAAATGACAAAAGATTCCTTTCATATCTTTTACAAAAACTTACCGAAGGGTAAAATTGGATATAAACTATTGTAGAAGGATGGAAATAATATTATATATTGAGGGAACATGGATGTGGATGATAAAATACACCCCAGTAAATACTAAAGTATAAACAATCTCGGATAAAAATGAGATTGTGATATTTCCCTTACCTTAGGTCCGATTTACTTTGTACATGTCCGAATCTCCTGTATAATGGTTTAAATAATGTTATTGACTTATTCCAGAATCATACATATTGATATGATATCATATATGGTCATATTCTTAGCTTCTTATTAGTAATATTTCATTGTTACTTGTTACTCGGGTCTTTATTGCCTTTTGTTCTTATGCGTGTTTTGCCGAATAAATTCTTATTCTTCTTTTAAGGTTATAGATACCTTATATCCAGAATGGTATTAGTGTAACATATATCATATTTATTCATTCAATTCATTTATATAATTACTATGTAATGATGATCATGTAGAACGAGTCGCATCACATCGTGGAGACGGTATTCCGTACGTACGCACGAGCGATGATATTGTTCCCATGATCGTGGAATTGTATTTAAATGTATTTATACTATTTCAGTATCAATATCACTTTATAATAATCATATATAGTTACTCATTACACCATTATACCCATCCTTGTAAGGTGATGATGGAAAATAGATTACACCATGGCATGGAGAAGGTATTCCGTACGTATGCACGCGCGGTAATTTCATTTTTCCGTAGGATGGATAGAAGGTGAATTAGGGTTGTTTCATATTTATAATAACATATCAGTATGTAATTAATACTGATGTTATTACTTTATCATGAAACAACTAAAGAAGAAGAAGTTGAAGAAGAAAGAAATTGAAAAGATCGGTAATGGATATTACCTCTTCTTTGAAACGCCTATTTGAATCCTCCACTTAGGGAACTAAGATTCGTCTTTGAAGTAGACCAGGACCTCTAGGATTATTCTAGGGAAGTGGAGAAGGGATTTTGTCAGGGGTTGGTCGAGCTTGAGTGCTCAAATTGGTGGGAGGAGGAGGGGGAGGAGGTGCCCTTTTATAAGGGAGGAGAGGGGCACCTTAGGAATACCTCAAAATATTATTTTATATTAAAGTCAAAATCGGTTTATAATTGTTCCAAAGGGTCTTATTTCGAAGGTAAAGTGGGGATGGGTCGAAATACTATCAACCAATAAGATTTAGACAAGTGTAGGTTATTGTGTTAAACTTATCAATTAGATTTAACTCTAAGTTAAATAATTTAACTTTTACCGTGACTTTTTGTTTTCTTACACTATATGGTTAATACACTTACTATAACATGCCAAACGAACCCCAAGTTGTTTATTATTAATATATATATCCTTATCTAAGTCATTTGGCCGAACCTTATATTTTTAGGAATAAAATAACAATTAATAATATAATATTTGATTTAAAAACTATTTTGTGTCAATTTTGACACTATTTGATATATGATTTTTGTGAAAGTCATAACAGAATTATATGTTCGAACCAAGTTGATTAAATCAACAATAATATATCATAGTAACCTAGAAAATTAGTGGAATTCATAAAAAGCCTCAAATTACATTTATTTGATCATTTATAACATCAATTATGTTAACATTTCCTTAAAAGGGTAATTACTGCATCATCATTGTGTCATAAATAAATTAATTAATTTAAAGTCTAAAAATTATAAATAAAATATAATTATGTAGGAAATTGTTTTAGCTTTCTAATGAATATTTATAGTCGAATTTATCTTATGTATAACCCCATATTAAAAATGTTTTAGTTATTAAACTTTTATTTTAACTATTTTAACTATTCATTAAATAAAATAATATTAAATGTCATAATCTAATCCAAGTGGAACTAAATGGTCATATTATATTCATAAGGTTGTTTTTGGTCGAATTACACTTATCCAATAGAATTAGGACATGTGTTAGGATAATAGTAATATCATATTTACCCTTAGTTACCCTATTTACTATTAACCGTGGTAAAAAAAAGTAAAAAGTTACTATTCACCAAAAATTATTTTCATCTCATTGAACCACATTTTAGTCCTTGATATTAACCGTGTCTGTCGGATTTTTGAAATTCCATTCACAGAAGCGGTAAAATTATGTTTTATGCAAAATTCAGTTTTTAACCTACCACTTAGTGGTTTCACTATTCATCAAAAATTGAAAGTTTTCAGAAAAATACCAAAATTTCACCCTAGGCTAATTTCGATATTCCGAATCCAAAAATGAAGTCCATTTTGAAAAATAAAATTTATAAAATTTTAAAAAGTGGTTTTTACTATTAATAACGGCTAGTTTTATTTTAATAGCATATTGTTGTTTAGTGAAACTCGGTATTGCGTATGACGCAAGCTATCGAGGAAGGTCACGATTTCGTGTAAAGCAAGCCAAGCAAGTGTTGTGTAGAAAAAGATTCCTTTGATGATTTATATAACATAAAAGTCTCGGGTGTTACATTTAGTTCCTTTTTTTGTATTGGAAATCCCCGTTGTGGGTATTGTGAATTGTGATCCATTGATTTTATGTTAGGCGGTTCCATAGCATTTTTATATTAAATATGAATACATTTTTTGTAGATTAAATTAGAGAGACTGAATGATTTTAAAACATGTATTTGAGATGATATTTTATTTGATGCGAAAAAATAAATTTAATTAAGATAATAACCAATTCCAATGTAATTGTAATTTCTTGTGGAATTGTGAAAAATGAACGCTTGACATGGAAATATTTTTTAAGAATTGATTTGATATTATTATTGATGAAGTGGATTTTATATAATAATGATTTAATATGGTATGAAATTTTAGAAACCATTGACATTGTTTTGAAATGGTAATGGGATGTTGAATATTGAAATTGGGAAATTATATTTTCAAATGAATGGAAATGATTGATTTACAATTTTATTAATTTATTTATTTATTGAAGCACATGTAAACATGGGTAGTTAGTAGTTAACATGGGAAAAAAACAAGGATCTTGATCCCCATGAAATGGAAATTTGATGCCTACAATATCTACAATAACATTATCTTGTTTTCCCTGAGTGAACCTTAAATGGGGTGATGATTTGAATGTTAAGGCATATATAGATTTCTGTGGATAAATGAGAAGAGTAAGGATCCAATTACTAAAAAACTAACATATTGTGCGCCTATTTTTCACGTTGCATACTTTACATTCATTGATTACACTTATTTTATCCATTTAACTATTTTATTAATTATAACATAATTATTTTTAAAATCCCATGCAAAATGTCCATTTATTCATGTTTGGAATTAGTTTTGATATATATTCCATCATTTTACTATCAAAACGTGTTTTGGATTAAAAGATGAAATTTTAATTCAATTCCTTTTTTTAAATTGATTTCATTATTAGTTAATTGTGATGTTTTTTATTATAGAACACATGGTGATACCTATTTTGCGACTTATAGCTCACAACCTAAATTTTCCATGATGAGTTTCTAAACACTCTAATTCTAAGATCATGAAAAAGAGAGAACCATTATCTATGGGTTACATGGTATGTTTCTAGATTCTAATCATTGAAGTAATGAATGTCATCCTAATACCATAGTGAAAGAGGCCAAGATAGTCACATAATTGTTCTTCCAGAGTCGTTGTTAATCCATAGTTCGAATTTAATGCATTGAATAAATACTATTATCAAATTATATAATAATACTTCAGAAATTTACATATATGACATAAATTAAATCACAAATAGTGTGAGTTTGGAATAGATGTGTGTTGGTTAAAAAAATTATTCTAATGTTAGAATATATATATATATAATTTATTTATCTATTGTTTAAAAAAAGTCAACAACTATACATAATAAAAATATTTAATAAAAATACTTATTTAGTTATATGATTATGTTATGAATGATTTAATCATATGATTTTTAATATAATATTTATTCACAGATTGAAAAAAATTAAAAAATTATATTTATTATAAAAAATTTTATTAAAAAATGTGTAGGATTGACATTTCAAGTTAGGGACATAGTGGAAATGATATATATTATTTAAGATAATTTATTGAAATATTAATTCATTTTCATAATAAATGATTTTGTAATATTACTTAGTTAATACATAGAATATAATATAATAATAATGTTTTCATCATCATATACGTGGAATATATTAAATATTTTATGAGTGGTGTTAATGAATAAATGGAATAGTTTACTACAAAATTATATTACATATTATATAATTTTTCTTCGGTTCTGGAAATATTTGTGTAGATTGATATTATATAATGAGAATTATATCATGACCTATAGAACCTCTCAATAGTAGTATCAATAATGAAATACAATCTAGATCTGCCTAATAATAATGATAGAACAATTGAAATAATTATTTCATGTTTTGATGAATTATTATAGAAAAAACTAGTGAATGATGAAAGATGTATGGATTCTTTTTTATAGTTCTTAATTACAAAAAAAAATTCTATGAGATATTTGGAGAATATTAGGATTAGTAATATAAGCCATGGATGGCTGCTTCTCTTCCTCGGGAGTACGTGCCCCACGCGCCAGGAGTTTTTAAATTTCATCCGACCATTGCGCCCTCCACGCCTCTCATTTCTCCGATCTCTCCGACTCCTGCGTCGCTCGAGCCTGGCTCCGGCCTGCTAGCGGATGGAGTTTCTCCGCTCTGGGGGCCTCCAGCTATGTTGCCCCAGTCAGGAATCCCGATGAGGTGTTTGAGAGGTGTTTTGTGAGGAAAGTTGTCTGGTCCCTCGTTGTCGTGCTTTCCAGAGATTGCTCCTTTTTCACACTCTGTAGCGAGGGAGGGTTCCCTTGTATCTCAGGTGGCGCCTAAGTCGGCATTCAATGAATCTCTATTTGGCCTGAAATGGATGCTCGTAGCACGGTTTGGATCTGCGAAGCCTTCTCTGTAGGCTCCCTTCACCTCGTTGCCGGAGGGGTCTACTCGCCAACCCATGTTACCAGTTAATTCCCCAAGCACGGTTTGGACATATGCATTTCAAACGTCCTTTCCATCACATTGTTCTCTTGTGTGAAGGTTACCCACATGAATCAAAGCATCTCCGATCACTCGCCGTTACGATTGTCTCTATGCAGGGAGGAGGTCAAGCGGGACCATTTCAATTTCTGTTGTCAGTGGGCGTGCATGCTGGAATACCACCATGTGGTTTCAAATATATGGAAGGAACCTTCTCAAGGTCATTCTTGGGTGGTTATTCACTCCAAGCGGAGGCTTCTTAAGCATGCTCTCCAGTCATGGGCCATGAATATCCCTCCTCGTGATCAAAAGTTGGCAGTGCTCAAACAGGATGTTGAGGGTCTGGAGGCTAGTTTAGAGGAGAGGTGGAATGATGTGGTCTTTGAGGATCTCTCCGAGAAGAGGAACGCCCTGACGGTATTGGTGCTCTCGCAGGAACGCATGGCGAGGAAAAGATAAAATGTTAAATGGCACAAGGATTGGGATCTGAATACCGCTTTTTTCATACATGCATGAGGGAGACGACGGGTGCAGTTAAACCAAATCTGGCCTTAGAGGATGATTTGTTTTATAGAGGACAGTGAGGTGGTCGGGGGTATGGACTTATCGTTCTTTAAAAGCCTCCTTGCTGGTACGAATGATAACATGGATTGGGGGTATCCCCCGGGGGAGGTGATCCAATGGGAGGGGATTCCAAAGATTGTCATCGATCAGGAGAATGGGTTTCTCGAAGCGGTTCCACAGGAAGAGAAGGTCCATTAGGCCATGTGGAATTTGAACCTCGATAGTGCAGCAGGTCCGGATGGTTTCTTAGGGTCCTTCTACTGGGTATCGTGGGATGTTTTTAAACATGACATTGTTCTTACTGTCCAAGATTTCTTCCGTAGAGGTGTCATCCCTCAGATTGATTTAGCGAATAATCTGGTGCTTATACTAAAGATCAAAAATCCCACTTCTCTTGCACACTATCGGCCTGTGAGCATGTGCTATGTCCCATAAAAGATCTTGGCGAGTATTATTAACAGACGGATGTCATGCCTTCTCCTTCGGTGGGTATCCCTGGAGAAACATGGATTTGTTAAGGGCCGGTCGATCCAGGGCACTATGGAACTGGTGCAAGAGATGATGAGAGATATAAATACCATATCCCGTGGCTCTAGCATCTTTATTAAGCTGGATATGAATAAGGCTTAAGATAGGATGGAGTGGGGTTTTATCAACAGGGTTTTGGGTACAGTGGGGTTCTCAAAATGGGCAAGCGATATTATTTTCAGGTGTGTTTGTTTGTTGTGGATGGAAGTGTCATTCATGGGGAGGAATCAAGGGTTCTTTAACTTTGTGTGAGGTCTTCGTCAAGGGGATCCATTATCACAGAGTATTTTTATCCTCATATAAGTTGTCTTGAGCAAGCTGATCAATAGGGGTGTGTCCTATGGGGACATGGTGTCGTATCATAGGAAGTATGGCCTCCCAGCGGTATCACACCTTATGATTGCAGACAAAACTGTGATTTTCAAAAATGTGGGAGGGAGGTCTCTTCACGTGTTCAACAAGATTCTTGTGGAGTACTGGTGTTTCCGATGCTTTTACATCGGGGTGCGCGTGCATCCGTCACACGGGGGAGGACGCGCAGCTTGAGGCCCTACATTCCCGCTTTCCAAAGGCGGGTGCATTCGTTCCATGTTCAGGTACGTCTGCTCCTTGATCAAAACCAGGATGATGGGATGTCAGTTCTTCCTTCCATGGATTCCTCCCCGGAGCTCGTCACCTATTCCAGTTCTCCCTCATAGATTTAAGACGGGTTCGTGAAGCTCATTCCCAGCGCCATATCTGCCTGGATTCCAGTAAATTACGATGCTTCCATCGAGACGCTCACAGGGGTCTGGTCGGGGCAGTAACCTTTGGTGAGGAGAATGGTCACGCTGGAGTGTCGTTGGCGCGCCTTGACGCTGGGGGATTGACATGTCTGTCTTCTGTCCCTTATTATAGGGCTTCTCGAGGGCGCGGAAGCTCGGGGCATCCCACATAGAACGCGGGGAATTGTATATCATCTGATGTTTTCCTCAGCTTCCCATGTTTAACATGGGGTATGCCGTGAGTTTAACGTCTGGGGGAGACGGATCGGACTGATTGGAACCCTGAGAGTGGATTAGATTGAAGGACCCCCTAGGGGGAACACTGATGTTGGGGCCATCATGTGGGCGGCTTCCTGGATACCATGGAGTGTAATGAGATGGCATAATCCCACAGGGATGTGGCGGCCTGGGAAAGGATCAGTATGGGTGATGGAGTGAAGAGGGGCTTGAACCTCGTGGAGCCTTCCTACGTATCCCCATGGCAGGGAATCAAAGTCCACGTAGTTCGGTGATATGGTGGGACACCAAAAGAGGCGACTCGTGAGAATAAACCCATGGATTGGAGCCTGGAGGAAGTAAGACCTCGGGGCTAGGGCATGAGCTTCCCGAGGAACCTGGGCTCGAGGGAGTGGTCAGGATGAGACGTGGGTGGGAGGTATGGAGCTTACACTTTGAGGCGGCCCATAACGATGGTTGTGAGCCAACGCAGAGGGGTCGGAACAACTGGGTGATGGGCTTCAACCTCGTAGAGGCTTCCTACGTACCATGCGTTAGCACAGATCAAAGTCCACGTAGTTTAGGGCATACAGTTTAACGTCTTACGGGACGATCAATTTGGGGCTTACACTATGAGGCAGCCCAAAGTGATTGGCGAACTGACGTGAAGAAGTCAGAACGACCGGGTGGTGGGCTTGAACCTCGTGGAGGCTTCCTACGTACCATGTGTTGGCATGGATCAATGTTCCCGTAGTTCGCTGGGATGGGGCTTATGCTCTGAGGCAGCCCATAGGAGGATGTCATGGTCAATGCTCACTCTAAGCCCACGTGATTCATGCTCTGTGTGAGAAACAAGAGGCGGTAGGGACCAGACAATCACGTCGCGAAGGGTGAGTCCATGAGAAGTGGAAAGGGGCTTACGCGTTGAGCGACCCAAAGAGGAAACAGGGGCTTATGTGTGGTTAGCGACCCAAAGTGTCGGGGCATACTCCAGGATGGAGGACCATGGTGCGACAAATCATAGAGGGAGAGGGATTTGGGACCGAACAGAGGAGATGCCTCATTCCCTATCACGCCCTCCACTGGCCTTGGCAGTGGGGAAGTACGGAGGTGCATGGGTGCAACCTTCCGTAGGAGAGGCTCGGGGCTTACACTCTGAGGCAGCCCTTCCCCCATTGACAAATGCCACTCCGAGTGGGAGGTTATCATTCCATGTGAGGAAGAATCCATTCCCATGGAGACGAGAGGCGTAAAGAATGTCCGATCCGGGGGGACCCTATGTGCGAGGCACGGGGTCAGACCACAATTTAACGCCATGTGTTAAGGACGAGGTGCCTGGCAGTTTAACATCTTGCAGCTTGGAGAAGGTGGGTTCGCTCCACACCCCTAGAGATTACATTCCCAACACCCTCTACCCCTTGTGGGAGGGAAGGCATCGGCAAGGCCGTGGTGAAGGGGGGCCACAGGGTGAACCATCAAGGGGTCCACGTTAGCATGGCTATGGGAAGAAGCAATAACCATTAGCGTGCACATGCAAAGAAGCATGAGGCAAAGCAACGCAACGGGAAAAACCACCCAAGGGACCTTGAGGTTACATCATACGAGTCTGGAAGGCCGTATGGGAAAACAACGCACGATGTGCATGCCCGGTATGGAAGACATCAGGCGCCGACGTAGAGAGGCACCCAAGGGCCGTCAAGGTGAGGGGTACTAGGTTTTGTGCGCAAAGAGAGGGTTTCCGTGAAAAACACCGGGATGACACACAATTGGGGCAGAAGGATAGCACGCAAATAGGGGATTGCGCGCAAAGGGCTTGGATTGCGCGTGGGGGTAATGGATGATCCCTAACTCATGGCGAAACCTAATATAAGGATTGCGTACAATTTGGAAGGGATTGTGTGCAATTGGAGGGGATTGCGTGCAAGGGGCAAGGATTGCGCGCAAAGGAAGAACCCAGAGGAGTTGGCAAATTCACACAAGCCAGTAGGGTTGCGTGCAAAGGCGAACCCCTACGCAAGGTTGCACAAAAATGGGGATTACCTGGATGATATCTTGCGCACACGAGAGTCTGAATTGTGTGCATGGGAGCTGGTCCGAATTCCTCAACCCCGAAACGGTTGAGGTCGCCTTCTATTTATAGGAATTTGCGGTCGCGGAAACAGGGCGGTGCGCGAAATATTTCGCGCCAGGACCCGTCGGCGCACAAGGATTCCCTACATGGAATCGGGCTTGCAAAATTGCACGCCGCGCCAGTTCCTTTTCGCAAATCCCCGGATCCCTTCGCGCGAACAACATTTTTTCGCGCGGGTGCCCTTTAATTTCTCGCACCACTTCCAGGTCCTCCAAACCGGGCCTATGAGTCCGAATATGACTTCACTCCATCCGTTCAAAACTTCCTCTAGGAGATACAGACTTTTTCGGCGTCTACAAATGGCCCCCCTCAGAATTGGATCAGAGAGAGGTCACAATTATCGGGTTCTGAGGGAAATGCCGAAATGCCGAAGCAGTGCATCTCCTATGCATTTTGCGCGCAAAAATTCGACAGGCACACAAAAATCTGGCTCGGCATGGAATTCTCTTTCCGTGCGGCGTGGAACCCTAGATTTGCCTATAAAATGTGGCATTGGGTCCTACGTTCTGTAGTCAAGATTTTCTACGCAATAGGCTCAACGCTCTCATGTGCGAAATTGCTTCCGCGACTGCATGTAAAAACGCTTTTGCAGCGTGTCATTCTTCTGAATTTCGGCCACATTTGCATGACTACTCAGGATATTCCACACCTAGTGTGCTGATTGCGTTCCCAACTCTTGGATTTCGCGCCACAACTTCAGATTTCACGCAACTCTCTCCGATTCCGCGCACTCCATCCTGATTTTTCGAAACTCCCGAAATATTCGAGATGGCTGTAAAACAAGTTGATGAGGGGGGAGCCGCTGCTCATAGAGCCGAAATGGCAGCAAATGAATAGGTTTATGGTGCCAAGGTTGTCGTTTCCAACAAACTAACCTTGTTTAACCTGCTAAACCCAGCCCAAAAGGAGTATCCTATTTCTGAAAACCTCCTGCTCTGGAAAATTGGCATCCTGGAGGAGGTTCCTCTACCAGGATTCGAGGTGGACACACTGCAGTCATGGGTGACCCAAGAGGATGAGGTTCCTCCCTACAACATCACCAACAACGGCCATCCTGCCAGGGAAACCAGGCACATGAAGGTATATGTCTTGAACCCGAGGACTAGGACCATTATCGGGGATGAGACTGTCGTATAGATTTCTCTGGCCCTCAATGTGAGCACGTTCTGTCAGAGTATCACGGATGACACGAAGGGATGGCTGAAAGATTGGTACTTGCAGTCCAAGGGCAACTTTACCAGTAAGTGGGCCTGGGTGTTCTGGGTTCGCCATACTTGTGACCAGTTTGGGGTTGAGCTGCAGCATATTGGCCTGTTCGAGGTGGTATGGACGTCGTACTTCTATTTCCACCATCAACCCGAACTCGGGCCGGAGCTATTCACCCGGTGGTCTCCTCATACCAACACATTCCACCTTCACCACGGGGAAGTCGGCATCATCCTCTGGGATATTCAGTGCATCAGGGGTATCCCACTGGAGGGCTATCAATATGATGAGTTCATTCCTCCAAAGAGAACCTAGTAAGACAGGTCATGGACCCCCATGCTGACGTGGAACCTGTTGGAGCTGGCCAAAGAGAGGATGGGGTCAAGGACTTCCTAAAGGAAATTGCCTACAAGGGTGGGTTCAGCTAGTTCCTAGAGAATGATCCAGCAATCAAGATGCTGGGACGAGGTAAACGGTGCCAAACAGTGGCTTAGAGGACCAAGGATGGGTCATATTGGAGGACCCTGGAGGTGGGGAAATACCAATCATGGGTTTATCGCATCATTGAGGCCCAGGACCCGAACGTCTGGTATGCCAGGTTCCTCGCCGCCTTCCTGAGGGGGTGGCTCCGGCCAGTGCGGGACGCGAGGATGGGCGTCCGTCTAGCAACACTACTGATGGCGGGCACCATGGCCGCCAACAAAAGGTTCAAATTGGGGGTTCCCATACTGTCAAAGTTGTATGCCATCCTTGGACGCATCTCATGAGGGGGGTCCCCTCGGAGGGTATGTGGCCCTTTCCAGATCTTTCACGGTTGGGTGGCGGCTCATCTCGGTGGGTATACTTTCCCAAACGCCATCCGCCCTCCGGGCAATGGAATGTGACCATCTCTTTTGAACATCACCTGGGTGGCGCCGATGATGCTCAATGAGGAGGGTGTAAGGATACGAATCGGTAACCATACCAATATCAACTTCATCTCATTCCCCATCCTGGTCGGCCAGATGGTGGACAATGGGCGAGGCTCACTGGAGCAGCAGGAGTATTTTCAGAGCATCCGAGGCGGGGTGCTCATGGCTCGGATCGACGGGAAGGTGATCTATGAGCCTTACGTTCCATCACAATTCTCCATTCCATTTGGGTGCCTCCAATGAATGCCGAATAAAGTAGTTACGGATATACGGGGGGAGAAGAATCCTTGCGTTTTGTGCCATATGTTGTTGATGTTTACCACTTTCAGCTCTGGCGACGTTATCACCCTTCCTCCCACCTGTGTTGATGCTGGCCTAGCAACTAAGTATGCCGAGCACTAGACCATTACGTACCCTGAGGGGATTTTATGCAAGAAAGTCCGGCAACTCGAGACTACCCATGCAGAAATCGAGGGACGGGGGAGTAGGAAAGGTGCTTCTAGAAGGGGGGAACAAGGGGCGTGTCAGGCAGCGAGGTCTTCGTAGGCCGGGACCTCTGCGGCGGGAACATCACACGGTGACGCTGCGACCTCGATGCCTGTAGGGGGGTCACATGAGGTGTCCATGGAACTACCCTGGAAGTAGATAAGATACCTGCTCGAACCTTCCTAGGATTCAATTTTACCGGCACTATGGTCGGCCTGGATGACCCTGCGACAATCACAAGCATTGGAGTCGTCTGGAAGAAGATAATGCAGAATGGGATCTAGCTGCCGGAGGTTGGGCTCATTCGAGTTACCGACAGAGTGAACTTCCATCGGCAGCATGCTTATCTGATGGCCATGTACACATACGCGCGCCAAAGGGGTCAGCGTGCGGAGCCACCTTTCCTAGTGAAAGTGATTCTCGTCCAAGAGCACGATCCGGAAGTGATGCCACCGAGAGAAGGCGACAGTGATGATGAATCGGGGGGGGGGGGGGAGGAGGAGACCAGAGAAGATGAAGGAGAAGGAGAAGATGACAGAGAAGGTGAAGGAGAAGGGGAACCCGAAGGTGAGGGGTCGTAGGGGGTGGCCCACCAAGGGAACTCGCAGGAGAGCGGTGAGATTGTTAGCTCTGACATGAAGATAACCAAACTTCTCGAGGTCCGTCCCTACCCTTATCTATATTTCTTCTTCGTCCATTCTCTTCTAAAAATTCTAACCCATCTCTCTATCTCACTCAGAAGAACCTAGGTGCGGATCTGGAGTCCCCAATAGATCGAGGAGAGGAACCAGTGGGACAGGATGGGGCTCCAACGCCCATCATTGAATTGACAAGCGTATAAGGGTCTCCTATCATGGCAGCTCCTGTAGTGGCTAGAACACTGGAGGCCGACGCTATGGGTTCCTATAAGTCCCATTCTTCACTACTGGAGCTTGTTATCAAATGATCCCAACTAATCAGGGTACGCCTTGCGCAATGATCTCAACATTGGAGGCTCTTCGGGCTGCTGAGCCCGAGACGTCCGTGAGCGGACCAGTGGTCGACATACCACCTCGTTCAGAACATGGTCCTCGCAAAGAGTTATCCCAGACAATTGGTGAGCAGGGGGAAGAAGACATCAGCGGCGCTGTCCATGAGGCGAGGTCGGAAGCTGACAGACGCAGCGTCGCTATTGGGGCGAGAGAGGAAGGTCACCCGGATGTCGAGGATCCTATTCCTGATAAAGACATCCTTGAGGTAGATCCTGCTGCCAACCTGCTGGCTGCCTTTCTCGCGTATCGGCTGGCTGATCCCGAGGAGGTAGATGACTCGGACTTAGAAGCGTCCGAGGAGATCCGGATGACACGACGCAAAGGGTGGAAATGTATCCAGCGCTTTCTCAGGAAGCCCCAGTCAGATTGGCTGAGGCGAATGGGATCACTTCAGACCTGGCTGCGCTTCCTGTGTGCCGGAGGGGCTGACGCTCAGCGCCTTCATCTGAGGGTCCGTGATTACATGGCTGAAAAGATATGCGAGAGTAGCCAGCGCACCGACATTTCCTAGTGTTGGGAAAGAATGGCGAGCACCCGAATGTTTTTGAGGACGGAGCGGGAGGTGCGGCACCTCAAAGGGAAGGCGACAGAGAAGGAGGACTTCATTGCAACGTGCTCTGAGCTCATGAAAGAACTGACTGACGCCCAAGAACAACTGATGGAGGCGAGTCACCAGATAACCGTACTTCAAACCGAGCGGGCGCATGCACAAGCTAGGGATGGAGAGCTGCGCTCTGCGGCTGATGATGAAGAGAGGGTCTTCAAGGAGCGAGAATCAGTCCTAGAGGCTACCAGCCAAAGGGTAGTAGCGTTGGAAAGATCAATCCATCACGCTGATCCCTGAGGGCTCTGTTTTGGCCATCTCATAAACTTTTTGCTTCCACTGATTAACATTTTGATCTGATGTATGGACCAATCTATTTATTTGTACCTTTGGTTGAATATTCTCACCATAATTCTAAAATTAATAACAACTCACCCCTAAGCTCCTATGGGTCGCACCCAATGTGAGGAATAAAGGGCGCTCATGTCATCATTCCATCCAACTGTGGGGCGTTAACCAGGCTTCAGCCATCTGAAGTCGGGCATGGATTTCTAAGGAGAAGATGGAGGTTCAGTCGATGGGTGGGGGAACCTCAGACCGATCGACTTATCATCTCCTCAACGTGCCCTAACACATTATCAGGGAAATGATAGGGGCATTGAAATCTATTCGAACATAGGGAGATGAAAAAGGTGAATCATTTCACCCGAATTCGGAAAACTATGAAGGTGGCATGGTGATGGAGGATAAGTGTTGACCGTAGCGGAAATGCAACATCCATATCACATCAGTATGAAATGGGGACAATAAATGAATGATGACCGCTGACCATGTTCTAAACATGGGGCCTAACTCAAATATCGTCGATCAGTCCTCCGAAACGTTGTCCCGGGATAGTAGGAGGACCTTTGGTCAATCATCCATATTGCTACAATAGGACGACCAAAGTTCTATAATCCATATTGTCACAGAAGGTGGACCAAAGTCTATCATCCATACTGTTAGGGTGTCCCATCAAACATGACCAGTCCTCCGGGACGTTGGCCCAAGACAGTAGGCGGACCGTGGGTCAATCATCCATACTGTTACAATAGGTGGACCAAAGGTCTATCATCCATACTGTTAGGGGGTCCCATAAAACATGACCAGTCCTCTGGGATGTTGGCCCAAGATAGTAGGTAGACCATAGTTCAATCATCAATATTGCTACAATAGGCGAACCAAAGGTCTATCATCCATATTGTCACAGCAGGCGGAGCAAAGTCTATCATCCATACTGTTAAGGGGTCCCATCAAACATGAAATAGGATGAATATCTGAATAAAGGGGCACGCAAAGCGTGAAAAGTGGAGTGGTGGTTTGTTCAAACAGAGTCCAACACTCCCAAAATTGTGCCACTGTGGCAGAGGTACATTAGGTGGACGCACCAACCTGGTCACAGATCGTCCCAACTTTCAGACAAGACCTCTCTGGAGAGAGAACTTCTACTTCCCAACATTACTATGGGGAATCCCGAACTTATTCGGGGTAGATGTCACAATTACACCGCTCTCCCAGAAGCCAGGCCGAGGGGCCGACAGTAAGGAGGGACGGGATATGGTAATTCCTGGGGCTGGACCTAAGGACAAATGTCCAGGCATTCCTACGTATCTCATAAAGATGAGAATCAAGCCACATGTAGTTCTTGAAGCACAGTTTAACATCGTGTAGGATGAAAAGACAAGAAGGCTAATTCTTAGAACAGGGTGTGCAGGGTGCACCTGTTGCAAACCCGACGTGAGTGAGGACATAATCTTGCACTACACCATGCAGTCCTGTTGTTGGGGTCCCGAAAGCAGGGCCGAAGAGACGAACTAGCTGAACTCTAGCTGAACCCAAAGACAGAAGGTCTGGGCGTTATTACATATCACATTACTATGGGAATCAATCCAAACGTAGTTCTTAAGAGATCTTAGTTTATGGTCTTAGAGGTCGGACTAGCGGGGCCCAAATATAGGAAAAAATGCAGTTTAGGGTCATGTAGGACCGCGAAAGGATCTTAGTTTTAGGTCTTAGAACTCGGACCCAATGATAAGGGGAATGGGAGACACATGGTAAAGCGGTTGCGAAACCTGACGTGAATGAGGGCAGGGCCCTGCTTACTATGTGCTCCTGGGGACGTGTTTAAGCCGAGGGGCCGAACACGAAAAGTTAGGCTGGGCCCATGGGGAAGTGCCCAAGCGCTCCTACGTATATCATAAAGATGAGAATCAAGCCATACATAGTTCTTGAGAGGTAGCATTTCATGACATAGCGCCTGCGCAAAGGACGAAGGAGACGTGTGGGTCTATCCCTCGCACCAAAAGAAGTGGCATTTGATATATCTTTTTTGTCCTTGAAGGAGAATGGTTTTCATTTTTTGGAGCGATCGGCCAAGGGTAGAAATTCCTGGCGTCTCCAAAATAATCAAGCAGTAACAGACATTGACAAATGGTATTCCAATTGACCAATACCTGACATGATGTCCCCCATGGGGAGGTCATCACAATTCAATGCCATTTTTCGTCGTGCTGCCAGGACGATATCATCACAGTTTATGGTCATGTGGTGGGACCAAACATCACAGTTTAAGTTCATATGGTTTGGACCTGGGGAATACACATGATTCTATGAGGCATACCCGATGTGAACGAGGACATAATCCCATGCCATTACTTCGTGCGACTCCGAGAGATGAGCCTCGGGCCAAGGGGCCGGTGAGGGTTCAACAATCAGGGGGGACAGGAGATGATAGCTCCCAGCTATGCTGGGCTCGAAACGCAATGTCTGGGTGACTCCTCATTTCCCATGGGGATGAGGGTCAAGCTGCATGTAATCCTTAGAGAATACCCAAGTACATACTCTAGCGCTCCGATCGCCGGAGCCCCGAGAGGCACCGTGACGTAGCTTGGTCCGTCTGACGTGTGGGGGTGCACTGAGGGTTAGCACAAGGAGTGTTGATATTCCACCTTGACACGGTGGGGTGGAACGTAATGTGAATCATGCAACCAACATTCAGGGCCCGAAGGAACCGAGGTGACGACTGAGGATTACTGCTGACCATGTTCGCAACACAACATCCTATCATTTTATCCAAAAGATAAGGGAAAACAAATGAGTATCAACCACTGAACTTATTCTCAACGTGGGATTTGTATCAATTTGTTTCTCGGAACCCTAGGGGGCATTGGCCCATGACGGTAGGAGAGCCCTGAGGCATTGTATCCATGCTGTTTTTTGGGGGTCCCTCCGGGTGTGAGAGATAACGGGGGCCCGGATGAAAGGGAGCATGAAGCTTGGAATGTGGAATTTTTTTTCCTAAGTCGAATAGGACACTCCAGGTCCTAGACCATAGTACTCTAACCACATTATCAGACCATTGGAAAGGGTCAAAGGGCTTGGTTTGAGAGCGTCCAAAAGATGTCGGATTCCCGGGAGGAGGGGGGCATGGTTCCAAAGACCATGTATCACACCTATATACCCCCCCCCCCATGGGGAAAGATAGGGAAAAGACCGTGGTGACCGGGAGATCATGGGATCTCTCAAGAGATGGGGCTGGACATGAAATCAAGGTGTTCAGGCGGTCCTACGTATCCCATAAGGATGGGAATCAAGCTGCACGTAGTTCCTGAAGTACAGTTTAACATCATGTAGGATGATAAGAAGTATTTCTTCTAGGGAGTGTGCATGGCGCGATAGGTAACCCATCATGAATGAGGGCATAATCCCGCACCACATGCTTTGGATGAAGGTTGGGGCTGAGAGGCCCGAGAAGGCCAAGGGGCCTGAAGCTGGGCCTCGGTCAGGGATTCCTAACCAGCCTGCAGTTTAACGTCTTGCAGTGAGGACAGGCATGCAGTTTAAGGTCTTGCTAGACCGTAAGGGTCTTAGTTTAAGGTATTAGAACTTGGACCAAAGGGGCCCAAGTATGGGGCCAAGTGTAGTTTAAGGTCGTGCTGGACCGCAATATAGTTTAAGGTCATGTGGTACCGTGGTTGCAGTTTAGGGTCATGGAGGACCAGGTGCAGTTTATGGTCATGCGAGACCGGAAGGGTCTTATTTTTAGGTCATAGAACTCGGACCAAAGTGGCCCCAGTATGGGTCCAAGTGTAGTTTAAGGTCATGCTGGACCGCAATCTAGTTTAAGGTCATGGGGGACCGTGGTTGCAGTTTAGGTTCATACAGGACCCGATGCAGTTTAGGGTCACACGGGACCGCGAAAGGATATTAGTTTTAGGTCTTAGAACTCGGAGCCTAAGATTCAGGCAAAATACTGTTTGAGGAACCTAGCGTTGGTGGGAGGAGTGACATCCTCACCATCCATAGTCACCAGGGAATATGCGCCATTAGGATAGAACTTATAGACAATGAATGGCCCCTCCCATTTGGGCTCCAACTTGGGTGGTTTCCTACCAGGAATCATTGGCGCTCTGAGAGCCAGTACCAGGTCACCGTGAAGGAAAGAGTGAAGGCGAACCTTCTTGTTGAAAGCTCAAGCCATCCTGCTCTGATGCCTATCCAAGATATGTAATGTGTGAAGCCTATTCTTGTCCAGTGCTTCCAATTCAGCTAGGCGGACTTCAGCAAATCTATATAGCGCTTGCTGGTCATAGACCGCGATGTGCAATGAGGGAAACTGAATCTTGATAGGCAGGACGACCTCAGCTCCGTACACTAGGGAATACGGAGTCACCTGGGTGGAATTGTGAGTCGTCATCCGATAAGCCCAGAGAGTGTTGGGGAGATTTTCCGGCCATCTTTTCTTGTTCTGACCAACCATTTTTTGCATAATGTTATAGAGGGTTTTGTTAAACACCTCGATCTGTCCATTCTCCTATGCATGATAGCGGGAGGTGTGGTTATATCCAATGTTGTACTTGGCGTACAATTTCTTCAGTTCGGCTGCTCGGATGTTGGTTCGGTTGTCCATGAGGAAAACATGAGGGACTCCAAATCGATAGATGATATTGGAACTCACAAAGTCAACGATAGAATGAGCATTGAATTCCTTGAGAGGAATTGCCTCTGCCCACTTGGAAAAGAAATCCGTAGCGGTCAGAATGAACCGATACTGGCGGGCCATCACCGGTGTGTAAGGTCCTACGACATACAACCCCTAGACTACAAAGGGCCAAGAATACATGGTATTGTGGAGAGGCTCCGGTGGCCAATGCACAATGTTAGCTAGAACTTGGAACGCATGGCACCTCTTGGAAAGCTCGATGCAGTCATAGACCATGGAGGGACAGAAGTACCCCAACCTTCGAATCTAGTGGGACAACTTCGACCCGGCCTGGTGGGTGCCACGGGAACCAGCATGAACTTCTTTCATGACCTATGGGATCTCGACTCCTTAGAGGCAACAGAGAAGAACACCATCAAATTCGCGCCCGTAAAGGACCTGCTCAAGGCTGGGACTGCTCTGAAGGGTAAAATCCAGTGCGCGTCATCGGATTCACTCGCGTTCGGCTCAGTTCGATAGAAGATTGTCGTGTTGGAGGTATTCAACCAAGGGCGTCCTCCAGTTAGGAACTGTCTCGATTACCTTATCTGAAGTCCCAGGGGATCCTAACGTAGGGGCACCGGCAGTGATATGGTTCACCCACGGGCCATGATCAACCTCTGGAATAACAGGAGCAATGAATCTCTGGTGTGCCACATGGATAATTAGTTATTCCTGTTCGGGCTTCGCAAGTGATGCGACCAGGTTGGAAAAAGCATCTACTCGACTGTTCTGTGACCGAGGGATATGAACGACCTCTGGCCGAGAGGGGAACTTAGCCATTAGACGGAGGTTGTACTCCAGCATTAACACGAGTTCTAGCTTTCTGACAACATAGTCACCATTGACCTGCTTGACGACTAGCTCAGAGTCACCTTTCACATGTAGATGGGGCACGTCAATCTCGAGAGCCAGCTTGAGGCTAGTGATGAGGGCGTGATATTCTTCATCATTGTTGGTGTAGCCTTTTGACAACAGAAACAAATACAGAAGAATGGTTTCCTCCGGGGTGATGAAGACGACACCCAGGCCCACTCTGGTGAGCCTAAGATCATTGAGCCTTCTACCGGTGAGGCTCTGGGAGACACCATCAAAGTGCATATTCCAGCATGGGACGACATGATCGACTGAGAAGATTGCCTCATCAAGAAATCCTAGATCCAGTGGATGATCCGCGGAGGTTAGATGAGCAGATAAGAAGTATGCCAACGCCTGCCCTTTGATAGCCATATGAGGTTTGAACCTAATGTCGAACTACTAGAGAATCACTTCCCACCACGCTAGTCAGCCAGTCAACATAGGTCTGTTCAGGAGGTATTTCAACGGTTCTACCCGAGAGACCAGTTGTACCTCGTGGTGCTGCAAGTAGCGCCACCATTTCTTGTACAACAAATATGAGCACCAGGAAGCTCTTATCGATGGGAGAATACCTAATTTCCATATCAAGGAGCATGCAGCTGAGGTAGTAGAGGCTATTCTCTATTCCCTTGTTGTTCTTCTGGGAGAGAAGTGCGCTGAGGGATCGTTCCAAGGCGGTCACTTAAAGGACCAGTGGCTTCTCGAAAATGGGTGGCATCAAGACCGGAGGTTGTAGCAGATACTGCTTGATTTCCTCAAAGGTGATCTGACACTCTTCATCCCACTCGTAGGTGAGGCCTTTCTTCATGAGCCGGGAAATGGGCTTACACTTGCCGGCCAGATTCGCAATGAATCGGCGTATATAGGCTAAGTGGCATTGGAGGCCTCTGAGCTCTTGAATATTAATCAGGGGAGGCATCTGGTTGATGGCCTTGATCTTCTCCGGGTCGATCTCAATGGCTCGGTATCTGAC
This sequence comes from Viscum album, assembly GCA_963277665.1. Classification (NCBI taxonomy): domain Eukaryota; kingdom Viridiplantae; phylum Streptophyta; class Magnoliopsida; order Santalales; family Viscaceae; genus Viscum; species Viscum album. The sequence continues at coordinate 656,662,851 of OY728159.1, forward strand.
AATGAAACCAAGAAACATTCTAGAGGTGACCCCGAAGGCACACTTCAACGGGTTCATCTTCAGGTGGCAAGAACGGAGGAAGACAAACACTTTATCAAGGTCTTTGAGATGGTCCTGGCGCTGGTGAGACTTAACCACCAGGTCGTCTACGTAGCATTCCACCAGTGTGCTGAGGATTGGCTCGAATATGCGATGCATGGCTCGTTGATAGGTGGAACCTGCATTTTTCAGGACAAAGGGCATAACCTGGTAGCATAAAGTACCTTGGGAGGCCCTGAAGGTAGTGAACTATTCATCCTTGGGGGCCATCCGGATCTAGTTGTACCCGGAATACCCATCCATGAAGGAGTGAGCATGGAACCCGGTCATGGCATCGATCAACAACTCTATCACTGGAAGGGGAAAATCATCCTTCTGACAGTGGGGATTGAGATCGCAGAAGTCAATACAGACCTTGATCTGCCCGTTCCTCTTCTTGACTGGCACAATGTTGGCTAGCCACCAGGGGTACTGAACTTCTTTGATGAAGTTGGATTTGAAGAGATTATCAAATTCGGCCTCAACCAGGGCATCGTGAGAGGGGTGCATCTTTCTGGGAGGTTGTTTGAACCCGCAATGGTTTGCCGGAAGGCCAAGGCGGTGGACGACTACCTGAGGATCTAGTCCTAGCATCTCGTCGTAACTCCAAGCGAACACATCACGGTGCTGTCTGAGGAAGTCTATGTACTTTTTCAGCTCCTCGGGGGGCATAGAGGAGCTGACCAATGTGGGTCTTGGGTCCGCCTCGCTACCGAGGTTCACCTGCACTAACTCGTCGACTGTGGTGGAGACTCCCTCCTCAAAGGTAGGGGTGCATCTTCCATGTCCTCCTCTCCACTTGTGGAGGGATCATCCATGAGGGGAGCCATTTCGGGGCTGCCTGTCCCTGATAGGAAACTAGTGATGACTTGGGAAGTGGTGGTTGTCACGTCAGGAGATTCATGTACCACAGAGACCATGGAAACAAAGGCAGTTGATCCAATCCCATGTGGTCTTCGGCCCAGGGGGCCATACTTCATGACATCAAAGTAGTAGTGGCACGCCGGCTTGAGCCGGTCGATTCCAGCCCGGTGAAACAGACAGGTATGACGTACCACCGTTGCCATGATCCTGACGTCCTGATATTGTACAGGGGTAGAAGGTCTGGAAATTACCTGGGCCTGGTTGGTGTAGGAGTATGAGGTGATTTTTTGCCGTCGCTTGGACCTGGAAATATGCCTTCCTCTGGTACTCGAAACAACAATGAACTGCCCCATGTCGGGGGTTGTTTCCTCCAAACGATGGATTGGGAAGACATAAGCATCATCCAAACCTGCCCATGGATCACTTGTAATAGTGGCGGGCACAACCTCACCTTCTAGAATCTTCTTGTCCTTGCTCTTGTAATAGTCAGCGTCCAGGTAACGAGCTTCACAAGAGGCAAAAAGAGATGTATCTCCTTGGAGCACACCTACCCGAACATTGAGGGAGTATTTGAGGAATTTGTGATATGATTAGGGGACCGGTGCGTGAAGGTTGATCCACGACCTACCCATCAACGCGTTGTAATTGGTGTCCTGAGAGACAACCATGAATTTGGTGCTAGAAATTAGGCCACCGAACTGGGTCTTCAAGCAAATCATGCCGAGTGGAGTTTTCTCGGTCATGTCATACCCCTGGATCCTAAGGTCCAAGGGAGTTAGATCTTCCTTAGACAACCCCAGCATCAGTAGTGTCCGAGTTGGGATTAGGTTAATCCCGAAACCCGTGTCAACAAGATAGCGTCAGACTTCCACGCCATTGAACTGGCCAGTGATGTACAGTGGGCGAATGTGCCCCTGTATGGTGGTGTCTTCATCTTCTCCAGAGAATGAGATAACCACCTGACATTCAACGTTCTCAATCGCCTCAGCGTGGAAGTATTCTATAGCCGCTACCTCTGTCTCTAACTGGAGGGGGCTCCTTAGGGCCTCGGTGAGTGCCTCATGCATTTTGAATGATAGGTGAAGAGCCTAAAGGATATAAATCCTTGCTGGAATACCGGCCAGGTGGTCCAGGACGTCATACCTTCAGGACAAACGCGAGCTTCATCTTACAAGAGACCACTCTGTGATTTGAGGTATGACGTGCCCTGTTGATGGGACCAGTGGCTGACTGGTACTAGACACGTCTTTCTGTTCACTAGTCGAAGCCCGGAGAGCGGCTGCGGGATTAGGACTGGAAGGCTTGGGTCGTCTGGTGGTAGGGCAGAGCTGGTCGCTGCACGGCCGAGGTGGTTCTGCCTGATCCAGCAACACAAACAGTGGTATAGGAGAACATGTCAACACTGGATGAAGGTGCCGCATGTGTCGAGCTCTGTACTGGGCTTGCTTCCTGGTCTTAGTGGCGTGCACGGCTTGGCTAGAGGTTCTAACTTCCGTGCCTCAGCGATTCACGTAGCTGCGGCTCCACCGACGTTGGCGATGGCTAGGGACACTGGGAAGGTCCACCTAGCGTTCCTCATCGTCGGGAGTCAAAAAGGGATTTACCAACTCTATGGTGTTAACCGAATAATACCCCAAACCATCACTCGAGGAGTCATCCACTACCGGACGGAGTCTTGGCGGGATCCCCATTTTTGGGGGCATCAAATTTCCAAGAGTGCGGGATGATAATGGAATTGGCAGGGCACGCTCATTCTTCTTGCGCCGTTGCATGCTCTTGTGGGAATAGGTAGGGTGGGACGACGATACTGAGGTAGCGCTCGCAGATTCTAAGAGCTTTGGCTGATTTAGGCGGGCACGGATGATGCCATTGGCACGGGCGACCGTCTTGCGGGCCATCCAATCGTTATACTTTCGGGACCCATGGTCGGAAACCTACTGCCACTCATCCTTGTTGCCACTACCGCCCTCTGGTCTCACAAAGACACCTGCTACTTATGCCGGGGCTACTCCCAACCTGACTATATTGTTGTCAATCTGGTTTTGGAGCCAGTCCTTGAACACGTAACATCGCTAGATGGTGTGCTCCAGGGTCCTGGGATATGGGCAATAGTTGGGGTGATCAGTGAGATGCGCCTCTTCTGGGTTCCGGAACTCAGGAAACCACACGATTCTCTGCTCCATGGCACTACGGAAATAACCGGGAACCTGGGCCTTGTCGAACAATTATGTCTGATTCCTTCTATTTGGAAAGGGGGCTCTAGGATGTTGGCCCTGACAAGGGGACGAAGGAGAATGATGAGGAGGCAGAGCCTGATTATCTCACCTAGGTGGTGGAGGTGCATTACACAGAGACGCCTACCGATTTTGAGGCAGTCGCTGCTGGGCCGGAGGCTATGCCCTTGGGGGTGGACCCCTATGGGGATGTAGAGATGGCCTCACTGGTAACAACTCTAGATGCCTGGGGGCCTCTATCTGTGCCACAACAGTGGGCTCGGCTCTGGCGGCTCTCCTTGCAGGGATTACAGGAGGCAGCGGGCGTGCCTGACTGGCCTGTTGTAGGGCTTCTTTGTGGGGTTGAGCCTTGTCTGAGAAGTCCCAGAACCCTCTGGGGTAATTCTGAGTGAACAGAGAAGGAACTATCTTTTCCATGACGTTCCCTACACACATTTTCAGCAATTTCTCATGAGTTAGGGGCATGTCAAGGGAGTACGTGAGCCCCATCCACCGGGCGACGAAGTCTGCGACTCGCTCATCAGGCGTTTGTTTTCACCTGAAGAGGTCTGTGATGTTCGTCTTCTGGGTTGTGGAACTGAACTAGTATAGCAATTGCCTATGAAGGTCCACCCAGCTAGTCACAGATCCGACAGGGAGCTGGCTGTACTAGACGAATGCTAGTCCTTCTAGCGTCTGAACAAAGCAACGGAGCTTGGAGGCCTCCTGCTGTGCTGAAATCCCTAACATAGGCCCGCACCTCGAGTTGAAGTGGGATAGGTACTGTGGAGGGTCTCCGGTCCCATTAAAGGTTGCGAAAGTGGGGTTCCCAAATCCCGACGGGGCCGGCATGTCATCCACCCATGTTGGGTATGGCTTGCTGTCTTGTGGGATTGCCAGCTGTCGAGTTTCCAAAGCCTCTAAGCGGGCGATGAGTGCTTCCATTGGATCGTCCGGATGTGGGTTCCCATCTTGACAGGGATCTCTAACCACAAGCGCATTGTCGGGCTCTTTAATCTGGTATTCAAGCTCAGCGGCTCACGGGGTGGCAGGAGGAGCGACTCTCGGGGCAGCGGGAGGAAACCGAGCGGGGTCCCTTGGGTGATCATGCCGCTCATGAGGGATCGGAGAAATGTATCACACCCTCTTTCCATGATTTCCCACCTCTCCTCTGTCGGCGAACACGGCATGATCTCGGTTTCCCGGGAGAATCTCATCAAGGGGTAGTTGCTCTTGGCCCTGCTGTCCCGGCCTAGGATTACCGTAGTCAGGCCGCCGCTCTGCAATGAGTTCGGCCAAGAGCTCATCAACCAAACCCTTCTGCTCAGCAAGCTGTTGGCGCAGCGAAGCCTTCTTGGGATCTTCCTCTGCCTTCTATACCGAGGCAGTCGGGTTGGCGAGCTTGATAGCCCCGACGTGCTCGTTACCCTTGCCGATTTTCGGCTCAGTGTTAATGCTTCGATGGGTGTGGGGAGACCTAGGAGGCTCCTCTATTGGCGAGTAGTCCTCCCAGATGGGTCCAGTAGTGACTTTTCCTCTGGGGTGAGTCCCCATCGAGGAGTTCTACACCGTTTCCCTCACCCAAAAGGTCGGCCATGTTGGTCGCCACTTCCCCTGGCGGCATTCCTTCAGATCCACCAAGTGAGTTGGGATGTCGGTGGATCGTACTAAAAAGAAGGGAAGCGTACTGCCCCCATCCTCGGATGTGCGCGTGGGTGGTGGCCTCTTCAATAAATTTGCAGATCACTTGAAAAATCTGGACGCATTGTTACTGGAGGGCCCTGTGGTGGCAAGGTGACTAAGGGTGCCGAACTGTGGGGAGCACGACCAGGTCAACTCGACGTCATTGATCATCAATATCCTCGAGATTTGCTTGACTTCTGGGAAAAGGTGCCAGCTGATGGCGAAGAGGGTAGTGAGTCACCCGGAGATTATGGCAGAAACATTCAAACTCTCCTGGGTTGAGCGACTCTGGCATATCAAAATCCGATCCTGCGACCGGCTAGAACTTCTTGGGGAAGTGGCCTTCTGTGAGGACGGTCTAGAAGCTCCACAGCTCTGGTTCAGGATCCGGCCCATGATGCCCCTGCTCATCAACCGTGAATGGTTGGGGAACTTGAAGCGGTGCCGAGGATGGCCGCGAGGCCAGTGGGCTAGCTAGTGGAGAATACAACGAACAGGCCGATTGGCCGCCGAATCCTAAGTCATCCTCCAAGGGTTTCGATGTCCTGGATGCCACGTCACGATAGGATGTGCCAGAGAATGGGCCTCCGGTCACAGTATCGGTGCTTTCCGAGGGTGTGTCATGTTGCGACTCTTCCGTCGGTCCCTATAAAAGTTCTCCCCCCTCTTTGACCGAGGTGGAAGCAGCTTCTGGGGAGGCCAGAAGTAACTGCAGGTTTGACCCCTACGAGTACACCATGTCCTCATCCTCTTGGATATACCTTCGGAGGGAGGCGGGGATCATACAGATCTCGCATTTGGGGAGTACGAGGCTAACGCGCCGCGTCCCTACACTTTCCCTCGACTCATAGGACCGGTGGGAGGGCTTCATTGGCGAGTCGTACTCCACCTCAGAGTCCGAGAAACGAATTGGTCTGATTTCCATCCAGACTCCCCTGATATTCCTCTTACGATGATGACGTCCCTCCTTCCTGCCTCCAGGTGGCTCCTCGGGGCAAGGCTGATTTCCGTCATGGTGTCCTCTGGCCGCAATAAGGCTGGGGCAGAGAGGACTGTAGGCCGGGGTGCGAGGAGCATCAGGACAGATGTCGAAAGGGACATGGGGAGGACCTTCATGTGGGCGAGTGACCAGATATGCAATGGCCCCATACTCGCGGTTAGAGACAGGGGAAGTGACCCCGTACCAAGTGCAGTGGGCGCTGGAAAGAGCCATACCCGGAGCATAGCTGTAACGGGGAAGTATTTTTCTTTCCAAATCAGTGGCACGGAGTAGGCCTTCACGCTGGATGGCACTATCGCAAATTGGTCTGCGGTGGACATTACCTGTGCCAGTGACCGGGAGAGTCGACCTAACCTGCATGCAAGGCGATCAGGGCCTCGATCCGGATCGGGCATGTAACTTCCCCTGCTCAGCGTATGCGGGGGTCTGATAATAGGAGTCAGTAGTGTCTTGGGCCACCATGGTTTCTGATCCTGGTGCCCCAGGGTGGGCATTCTCTTCTGCTCGTGCCCGATGCTGGCGTCGTGTCATATGGGTTGGAGCCAGTGGTGCAGGAACATAGATTGCTTGCTCCTCGGTCCTGGGAGTCAGGCGGTGGCGTCGATGCAGCCTGGCAGAGGCCCTTGTCGCGAACCCCTAGAACGGGACTCCGATCAAGCGAACCTGAACATCCCCTACCTCATCAGCGTAGGAAAGGGAGGTGTCATGGAGCTCTGGGGATAGGCTCCCGAAACGGTTGAATGTCGGTGCGGGAAGCAATGGATCCCGGTGCAGCCCTTGGGGGTGGCAATGGTGGTGAGGTGCAGCTGCCTCTAGATCCAAATGGGCCATGCCCCTAGTGGGGATGAACCTTTCCTCCTCGTACCTACAAACCAGGTCGTTGATCACCCTTCGATGGATGATCTCTGACGAGGATAGGGGGCATGAGCGCCCGGAAGTCGCGGCAGTTGGAGTCGGAGCAACTGTGGAAAAGGCGGGGCCACACAGGGTGGCCACGTCAGTACTTCCCCTACCCCTGCACCGGTGGGCAGGTGGTGATCGAGTTCCGGATGCATCGATCTGATTCTTGGAAGCAGGGAGATGAACCCATTAACACTAAAAGAAAAAAGAGCAATCGACAACCAATATCCCGGCTCCATTCCGTCTTCCGTGGTCGGTAAGAGGGATCCACGCTGATGACGTCGCAGAACAGAGTGATCAACATCCTGACTGCCTCAACCCCTGGTGGGTTTCCTATCCCGATGCTATCTGCCCGGACCTGTTGACATGCTAATATTCTGACACCCCGAACGCTACCAATCCCCATATTGAGGAGAAGAGCTTCACGTGGGTTCACCATTTTTTGTTTTCTATGCATTTACGCAGGGGTGCGTGCACATCCATCACACGGGGGAGGACACGCGGCTTGAGGTCAGGCATTCCCTATTTTCAAAGGTGGGCGTAATTCATTCCTTGTTCAGGGACGTAGACTCCTCGATCGAAATCGGGATGATGGGATGTCGGTTCTTCCGTCCGTGGATTCCTCCTCGGAGCTCGTCACCTAGTCTGGGTCTCCCTCATTGATTTAAGACGGGTTCGTGAAGCTCGTTCCTGGTGCCATATCTACATGGATGCCAGTTAATTATGTTGCTTCCATCGAGACGCTCCAAGGGGTCCGGTCGGGGCAGCAACCTTCAGTAAGGAGAATGGTCACGCTGGGGTGTCGTTGGCGTGCCTTGACGCTGGGAGATTGTCATGTCTATCTTTTGTCTCTTATTATAAGGCTTCTTGAGGGGGCGGATGCCCGAGGCATCCCACATCGAATGCGAGGAATTGTGTACCATCTGAGGTGTTCCTCAACTTCCAATGTTTAACATGGGGTAAGCCGCGAGTTTAACGTCTGGCGGAGATGGATTAGAATGATCAGAACACTGAGAGTGGATCATATTGAAGTACCCCCTAGGGGGAACACCGATGTTGGGGCTAGCACGTGGACGACTTCCTGGATACCCTGGAGTGGAATGAGAGGGCATAATCCCACCAGGATGTGGCAGCCCTGGTAAAGATCAGGATGGGTGATGGAGTGAAGAGGGGCTTGAACCTCATAGAGGCTTCCTACGTATCCCCATGGCAGGGAATCAAAGTCAGCGTAGTTCGGTGATACGGTGGGACACCAAAATAGGTGACCCGTGAGAATGAATGCATAGATTGGAGCCTGGAGGAAGTAAGAACTCCGAGATTGGGCATGAGCTTCCCGAGGCACGTGGGCTCGAGGGAGAAGTCAGGATGATATGTGGGTGTGAGGTATGAGGCATACGCTCAGAGGCGGCCCATAACGGTGGTTGTGAACCAATGTGGAGGGGTTGGAAAAACTGGGTGATGGGCTTGAACCTTGTAGAGGCTTCCTACATTCCATGCATTAGCACAGATCAAAGTCCACGTAGTTTGGTGCATACAGTTTAACGTCATGCGAGACGAGGACATACAAGATAACATCATGCAGGACGAGGGCATAGAGTTTAACGTCATGCGGGACGATGGCATACAGTTTAATGTCATGCGGGACGATCAACTTGGGGCTTATGCTCCGAGGCAGCCAAAAGTGTTTGGCGAACCGACGTGAAGAATTTGGAACGACCAGGTGGTGGGCTTGAACCTCGTGGAGACTTCTTACGTACCATGATTTGGCATGGATCAAAGTCCCCGTAGTTCGCTAGGATGGGGCTCACACTCTGAGGTGGCCCATAAGAGGGTGTCATGGTCAATGATCGCTTTAAGCCCACATGAGTCATGCTCGATGTGAGAAACAAGAGGTGTCAGGGACAAGACGATCACGTCGCAAAGGGTGCATCTGTAAGAAGCAGAATGGGGCTTACGTGTTGAGCGGCCCAAAGAGGAAACAGGGGAATACGCGTGGTTAGTGGTCCAAAGTTCCGGGGCTTACTCCAGGATAGAGGCCCATGGTGTGACAAAGTACAGAGGGAGCGGGATTTGGGACCGAACAGAGGAGATGCCTCGTTCCCTATCACGCCCTCCACTGGCCTTGACAGTGGGGAAGTACGGAGGTGCATGGGTGAAACCTTCTGCAAGAGAGGCTAGGGGCTTACGCTCTGAGGTAGCCCTTCCCCCATTGACAAACTCCACTCTGAGAGGGAGGATATAATTCCATGTGAGGAAGAATCCATTCCTGTGGAGATGAGAGGCGTAAAGAATGTCTGAGCCGGGGGGACCCTACGTGCGAGGCACGGGGTCAGACCACAGTTTAACGTCATGTGTTAAGGATGAGGTGCTTTATAGTTTAACATGCTACAGTTCGGACGAGGTGGGTTCACTCCACACCCTTAGGTCTTACATGCCCAACACCCTCTACCCCTTATGGGAGGGGAGGCATTGGCAAGGCCGTGGTGAAGGGGGGCCGTAAGGCGAACCATCGAGGGGTCCACGTAAGCGTGGCTATGTGAAGAAGCAGTAGCCGTTAGCGTGCCTATGCGAAGAATCATGAGGCAAAGAAACGCAATGGGAAACACCGCCCAAGGGACCTTGAGGATACTTTTTAAGAGCCTGAAAGGCCGTACGGGAAAACAACGCATGGCGTGCATGCCCGGTATGGAAGACATCAGGCGCCGGCGTAGAGAGACACCCAAGGGGCATCAAGGTGAAGGGTCCCAGTTTTTGCGTGCAAAGAGAAGGTTTGCACGCAAAACACCGGGATGGCATGCAATTGGGGCGGAAGGATAGCACGCGAATAGGGGATTGCGCGCAAAGGGATTGGATTGCCCGCGGGGGCAATGACCGATCCTTAAGTCATGGTGAAACCTAATAGAGGGATTGCACGCAATTTGGAAGGGATTGCACAAAATTGGAGGGGATTGCGCACAAGGGGTAAGGACTGCGCGCAAAGGAAGAACCTAGAGGAGTTGGAAAATTCACTTAAGCCAGTGGGGTTACACGCAAAGGTGAACCCCGGGGCAAGGTTGCGTGAAAAGGGGGATTACCTGGATGACATCTTGCACGCGCGAGAGTCGGAATTGCATGCACGGGAGCTGGTCTGAATCCATCAACCCTGAAATGGTTGAGGTCGCCTTCTATTTATAGGCATTCTCCATCACAGAAAGAGGTCGGTGCGAGAAATCATTCACGCCAGGACCCATCGGTGTGTAAGGCTTCCCTGCGCGGAACCGGGCGCACAAAATTGCGCATCACGCCAGTTCCTTTTCGTGAATCCCAGGAGCCCTTCACGCGAACAACATTTTTTCGCGCGGCTGCCCTTTAATTTCGTGCCCCACTTCCAGGTCCTCCGGACCGGGCCTCTGAGTCCGAATATGACTTCGATCCATACGTTCGAAACTTTCTGTAGGAGTTACAGACTTTTTCAGCATCTACAACGGGCACTGGAGTTGGAAGATTGTGAATAGGGACAAGAGAAACTTCTTTGCACCATGTTTTTGCAGTTTGAGTAGGGTGGCCCAGATGGGCAGTATTCTGGATATAGGATGAGGCTCTTTTCCCATGGAATACTTGGATACCCCTATTTTACATGGAATACTGTGAACTGGGGACTTCGACAAAGTGGTAGGGAGGATCACAGATCGTATTCTGAACTTGAAAAATCACTTCTTATCCTTTGGGGGATTGATAACACTGGTCAATAGTGTTCGTTCATTGATTTTGGTACATTCCTTGGACTATGTAAGTGTGTTGAAGGGGGTGATCATGTCCATTGATAGAATACTTGTGTGTTTCATATGGGATGCAACGACTTAAGGGAAGAGGCAATGGGTGTCATGGCTAAGGATGGATCGGCCCAGTAGCGAAGGAGGGATGAACATCAAGAGTGTGGAAGCCACTATCCACTCCATGCTAGCAAAGCATGCATGGGAAATCATTGAGGATCATACCCTCTGGGGGACGCACATGCTACAATGGTACACGACTGGTGTTTCAAGGGATTAGGCTAATGGGTTGTCCTTGTGGACTTTAGTGAGTAATATAATACTGACCCTTATTCCGTTCTCCCAATGTATCATCGAGGAGGGCCTTATTTCCTTCTGGAATAATAACTGGTTAGAATATGTGCTGGGATACCCGAGATGTCCAACCCCTACCATCTCATCCAGGGAGGCGAGATTGTACCCTCATTTTTTCAGAGCATTGTTGGATGAAAACCAACAAGAGGTTTTCGACTCGATTAGCATGAGCTCTGAGCAGGACAGGTGCATTTACACTCCTTCCTCCTTGGGGAAATTCAGTTCGAAAGATTTTTGGAGATTTCACTCTTCTCAGGGGAAACATGATGGATGGAGCGATCTGGCCTAGAGTAACATAGCACCCATTAAACTCAGCTTCCTCTCCTTGTGGCTACATAATAATGCCCTTCCATCATAGGATAATATTAAACGCTTGGGAATCAGCATGGATTTTTGTTTCCAATGTTGCGTGTATAAAAAGGAAGAGAGCCAAAGTCACATTTTCATCATGGGTGAATGGGCTCTCTAGGTACACAGTTTCTTCAGAAATGTCATGGTGTTCACCCACTCTGGTGCTAGCATTGGTCTATGGATGGAGCATTGGGTCTAGGGGTCCATCGGCTCAGGAACAGACATAGCGCCGAGGCGTATCATCTTCATTGTGGGATGCTTGGTTCTATGGAAATCAAGTAATCATGCGAGGTTTTATGGGATCCCATCATCAGTCATGCATTTGGTGGCCAAACCAACGTGCCTCTTGAATGATTTGATCAGTCTGGAAGGCATCTAGATGGAGGAACCATCCCTTTGTGAGCTCTATGGACCGAGGAGTGCAGCTGTACAGAATGCTGCTAGTCTACCAGGGAGATGGATCTGGTGGATACCTCCTAGAGACGACCTCAAACTCAACACAGACGTCTCTAGTGGTATGGGTGAGATGCGAGGATGAGGGTTCGTCCAGGACTCTCATGGGATTGTGTTTCTAGCTTTCTCATCATATTATGGGAGTGGAACTCCAATCTGGGCGGAGGCTAACGCGGTTCTCACTGGCCTCTCCATTTGTAGCGAGAGGGACATAATCATTAATCAAGTGGAAACTGACTCCATGATTAATCATGATGCCTTAAAAGGTAAAGGTATCATTCCCTGGTCTATCTCTTACACCGTGAGAACATGCAAGCTTCTTCTTAACAACAATGTTAGAGTCACACATACGTCGAGGGAGAGGAACAAAGTAGCGGACTATCTAGCCTCTCTTACACTTCTAGAATCCTCAGTTTGTTTCCTTTCTAATGATTCTCAGTTCAAACTAGAGGGGGTGAACTTAATATGGGGTGATTCCCTTGGGCTACATAACTTTCGTCCCCCTTAGGACGAGTCAGTTTTTTTATTTCTTTGTAAGGCTTTATTTTGTGTCTTTAAATAAAAATTGTAATGTTGGATGATGAGGAGAAGTAAAAAACCAATTACTTATAGAATAAATTATTTAAATAATTATTAATATGAATTATATAGTTATAATAGTTTTATAATTAAAAATTTATTTCTTAATCTAAATAAAGAAAACTATCTTGATTAAACACCGCTCTAATAAGAATTTATTTTGAAGAATAATTTATAAACCCTATAATTTCAAATTTTTAAATGAGTAATACTTATTATATCATAATTTCAAAATTTTAAAATTAGTGTAATTTTATTATTTTTCAGAAGAAATTGATTTTCCAGTGAATCGTGAAAAATTCATATTTCTGTAAAAAATCAATTATTTTAACCAAAAAATTAAATTTTGAGTAGAAATAATTTTTAATATTATTTAATTTAAAATTAGTAATATTTTTTATTTATTTAATCATTTTAATTACTTTTCAAAAAAATTATATCGGTTTTTTATAAGTCTATTTCTTTGTTTGAAGATGTGTCTTTATAAAAACTATTTTAAAATGAAGAATGTTTTATCATTTTAGATGAAAAAGATAACCATTAATGGGGAATATTTTAAATTAAATTTATAGAATAAATATCAATAAATATAAATGTAGTTTATTTCAATTATTATTATTATTCATCAAGTAAATATAGAATCATAATTTTTGAAGAAAAATACTAATCTCCAGAACATGCTATCTGACAGTGACTATGGGATTAATATTAAATTAAATTAAACTAGTTCTATAAATTGAATTTTTTAAAATAGAATAAATATTTCTAGTTGCTATAGTTTAAAATTTATAATAATGTATACTAAATTTAAAAAACAATTTATTGCTCAAAAAAACTAAAATTAACCAAAATAATTAAGGTAAAAATGAGATTACCAAATGACTAAACATTAAACATAATAGAAAAATGAACTATAATCTTTTAAAGAACCTATTTTATTAACATAGTTAGAATATAACCCCAATATTATCTTTTTATTTTCCAATATTTTATCCTTTTGGTATCAATAATTTGGGGATCACATAAATTTGTTTGAACAAATACCATGCATTTTCTTCTCCCAACATATAAAAGACAACAAACTACCCCTATATTTCCACAAAAAAACCACTTTGTTCAAACAATACATTCCAAAGTAACTATTAAAAATACCTCTTATCATACTATAATCTTTAAAATAGGCATAAATCTTGTCTTTTAATTCCTTTTGTGCAAACCAATAAGATTTACCCTAAAGAGGGGTACTGTTCATCAACTTTACATTTTTGTTTTATAACATTATTCACACACTTTTATTAATTTTATACAAGGATTATTTAATGAAATGAATATCCCAAATAAATTTATATGTTGTTATGTGAACATTATGAACCACACCTTCATGCACATCCATGAAATGAGCTACATAATCATCATTTTTGTGTATGGTGGACTACCGCCTCACCAAATGCGGTCATTCGTTTTTCCAATACCACCTCTAATGATTAGTAATAATATTATAAATACTATTTATATATGGTATTTATTATTTTTATAATATATAAATACTTATAAATCCCTTATATCATATACACCCTTTTTATATTTCTCTTCATAGGTGATATGATAATGTCGGTCATGTGTATGTTGGACTATTGCCTCATAATGTTATATAAAGCATGTCTCAAAAAAATGATACATAGAATGTAATAAGTGTAACTATAATTAATATATATAATATAAATGATATAATTATTATATTTATGAAACAATTATATATCTACAACAAAAATATTTTTTTTTATTAACACTTCACACACTAAAAAAGTGATAACATTGTTTTTGGACATGTGGACTACCACCTCTTTGAAGGAATCTGATTCATATTTTTCATCACCACATCATATTAATGATATATATATTTAATCAATATTATATTAATGGTACAATTATCATTATAGAATTATAAATTATACTTAAATTCTTTCTATATTGATCTTTGAAAAATTGGAGCTTTACTAATGCGTTCGTATGGCCTACCATATCATTGGTTGTAACATTAGTTGAATTTTCATAATGATATTTAAAAATTGTTTTTAAATGCACATATTAATAAATTTTAAATTTATTCATTGATTATTATTCTATATCTATTTAAATAATGACTCTATTAACTATAGTTGAACTATAGAATTAGTTTTGACACATTAATTGAATATAGTAAAAACAATACAGTAAAATTTAAATAATTAGTAAATAGTATATAACATGGTAATAAATTAAATAAAATTATTAATAAAATTGAATTTGTTTTTAAGTTATGTAAATAATTATTAGAATTTTTTATATATATGATGTTAAAGAAACACATGAAATTTGATACTCAATGTATGTTACTTTATATCATTATCCTTTCATTAAGCCTTTTATTTATGATATTCACCTTTATTATTTTAGATGTCATTTATACTAACTATTTTATCTGTATAATAATTAATTTATATTTCATAATGAAATTTAATTCTTTTTTTATTGCAATTTTATCATTGGGATTATGATCAAAATATTTCCAATGTCCTAATACTCTATTCTTCTATATAAATACTCTATTAATTTTTTCATCCAAACTCTCATTATAATATATGTCCATATTTTTATATTTAAATATGGAATGTTTTTAACTTGGGATAAAATATTTATAATAACCATTTTATATATGTTTAACATTATTTCAAAGGCTTTCAAAATAAATATTTTTATGTGTTTTAAATAGAATAGGGGAAATGACTTTCTATAAAGACCCATACTTTACATACATTGTTATTACTTCAGAATTGAAGCAAACTTATTACAACATATAACAAAACCATGAAAGGACCGTATAGGTATAGTGTCTTTAAAAACTGGGAAACAAAAATAACTGGTTCATAAATCGTCTACACTGTCTCCCTTTTATTTTATCATATCTAGAGTCCCTTTTGGAATATCTTACTTAATATCCTTCTTTCTGACCTGGGGAAAAGAAAACATACAAAAGGGTGAGCTCAAATGCTCAGTAAGGGTAAACAAAACAAATATCAATCACATCATATTCATAAGAACATATCATTTTGGAAATCTTAACCTGCAAAAGAGATCATAATTTCATAACACGGGATAAATCATAGTAGTGAAATGAAATCCCATTAATCATAACTTAAAACATGAAACTTTGTGGCATAAACAAATAATAATAGAGAATCATTTATTAGTAGTCAATACTCATTTCCAAGACTATCTTAGCGGAAAAAGTCCATTTCTGAACCGAGTTCACTCCTCGTTTCAGTCCTGTTTCACTGAACCGGTTTAACCTCCCGTTCCAGCCATGTCTATCTCATGAGATATAAATCTTTACCCAATGCATTGGAGGGAGATATAGGTCCCACCCATATCATATTGATACCATTATTATGTGTGCCACAAGATCATAAATCATACATCATAGCATAACCCTTGTAATAAAAATGGGATTCATAAAAATCATGCCATCATAACATTAATAATATAAGATAAAAGGACTTCATAAAAATAATTCCATTATAACATAATAAAATCAATGTAAAAATAAGTATAGAAACCGAACCATATATTATCTTAGATGGAAAATAATTTTGATAAAACACTTGAACTCCATTCTTCAGGAAAATATCCCTTCTACTTCAAAAACCTTTTCCTTTCTTAAAATGTCATATAATTTTAAACTAAAAGAAGTTTATTAAAAATAAACATGAAAAAAAGTAAATTAATCTTCATGGAAATAATTTTCTAAAAATCCATTCATGCCGTATAAGTTAAAAAAACATCCTTCTTGTACTTTGGCCGGATAAGTCAAAAAGTACTACGTACGAAAAACGACAAAAGATTCCTTTCATATCTTTTAATAAAAACACAAAAAAGGGTAAAATTGCATTTAAACAATTGTGGGAGGATATAAATAATATTAAATATTGAGGAAACATGGATGTGGATGATAAATATTCACCAGTAAATTCTGAAGTATAAACAATCTCGGATAAAAATTTAGATTGCGAGATTTTCCCTTACCTTAGGTCCGATTTGCTTCGTACATGTCCGAACCTCCTGTATAATGATTTAAATAATGTCATTGACTTATTCCAGAATTTTACTCATTGTTATGATATCATATATGGTCTTATTCTTAGCTTCTTATTAGTAATATTTCATTGTTACTTATTATTCGAGTGTTTATTTCTTTTTGTCCTTATGCGTGTTTTGTCGAATAAATTCTAATTATTATTTTAGGATATAGATACCTCATTTCCAGAATTTTATTAGTGTAATATATATCATATTTTTTCATTCAATTCATTTATATAATAATTATGCAATAAATATCATGTAGAACGAGTCATGTCACATTGTGGAGACGGTAGGCCGTACGTACGCACGAGCGATAATATCGTTCCCATGATCTTGGAATTTTATTGAAGTGTATTTATACTCTTTCAGAATCAATATCACCTTAAAATAATCATATATAGTTATTATTTACACCATTATACCCATCCAAGTATGGTGGTGGTGGAAAACAGATTACACTACGACGTGGAGACAGTATTCTGTACGTACGCACACGCGGTGATTTCGTTTTCCGTAGGATGGATAGAAGATGAAATAGGGTTTTTTATTATTTATAATAACATATCAGTATATGAGTGATACTGATGTAATTAATTCATAATGAAACAAATAAAGAAGAAGAATTAGAATAATAAATAATGTTGAAATAATCGGTAACAGACATTACCTCTTCTTTGAAGCGCCTCTTCTTAACCTTGTCTTCGGGCACTAATGATGGTCTTTGAAGAATACCAGGACCTCTAGAATGTTTATAGGGAAGTGGAGAAGAGAAATTGATAGGGTTTTTCCAAGCTTGAGGGCTTAATGTGGTGTGAGGAGGAGAGGGAGGAGGTGCCCTTTTATAAGGGAGGAGAGGGGCACCTTAGGAAAAACTTCAAATATTATTTTATTATAAAGTCATATTCGGTTTTTAATAGCTCCAAATTGATTTATTTAGACGATAAGGTGGGGATGGTTCACATTAATCTCATCCAATAGATTTTAGACATGTTTAGGTTACTATTTTAACCTTATCATTTAGATTTAACTCTAAGTTAAATAATTAAACTTTTACCATGTCTTCTTGTTTTCTTACACTACATGGTTAATAAACTTACTATAACAAGCCAAATGAATACAAAGTTGTTTATTATTAATATATACAACCTTATCTAACTAATTTGGCCAATACATAGATATTTAGGAATAAAATAACAACTAATAATATAATATTTATTTAAAAAACTATTTTACATCAATTTTGACACTATTTGGTAATTGATTTTTGTAAGAATAATGACAACATTATTAGTTAGAAAAAAGTCAATTAAATCAATACTAAAATGTCATAGTAAACTATAAAATTATTGGAATTCATAAAAATTCTCAAATTACATTTATTTGGGAATTTATAACATCAATTATGTTAATATTTCATTAATAAGATAATTACTGCATCATCATTGTGTCATAAATTAATTAAATTCGTTAAAGTATAAAAATTATAAATAAACTACCATTATGTAGGAAAGAGTTTTAGCTTTCTAATGAATATTTATAGTTTAATTTATCTTATGTATATCCCTATATTAAAAATGATTTAGTTATTAAACTGTGATTTTATCTATTTTAACCCTTCTTTAAATAAATTAATAATAAATGACCTAATCTAATCCAAGATGACCTAAATGGTCATATTTTATTTCTAAGGTTGTTTTTGGTATAATTACACTTATCCAATAGAATTAAGACATGTTTTAGGGTAATAATAATATAAATTTTACGCTTAATTACCCTATTTACTTTTAACCGTGGTAAATAAAAGTAAAAAGTTACTATTCACCGAAAATTATTTTTATCTCATTGAACCACATTTTAGTCCATGATATTAAATTTTTCTATCGGATTTTTGAAATTACACTCACAGAAGTGGTAAAATTATATTTTATGTGAATTTGAAAATTCACATATGAGATGGGTAAAAGACGGTGAAAAGTTCAATAAAATTTTTATAAATCTAAAATTATTATAAAATGACTCTAATGAATTACATTGAACTTATACTGGTATTATGTATCAATTTTACCTAAAATAAATTTAAATAAAACAAATAATTATTTAAATAAAAAGTCGGTTTTTAAATAGTAACCTAGTGTTTTCAGTATTCATCAAAAATTGAATGTTTTCAGAAAAATACCAAAATTTCACCCTAGGCTAATTTAGATATTCCAAATCCAAAAATAAAGTTTATTTTGAAAGATAAAATTAATAAAATTTCAAAAAGTGGATATTATTATTCATAACGACTAGTTTTAATAATATTTTAATAGCATATCGCTGTTTAGTGAAACTCGGTATTGCGTACAACGCAAACTATCAAGGAAGGTCGTGATTGCGTGTAAAGCAAGCCAAGCTAGTTTTGTTTGTAGTCAAAGATTCCTTTTTTGACGTATATAACATAAAAACAAAATATTTCTCATAAAAGTCTCAGGTGTTACATTCTACCCCCCTTAAAATGAATTTCTCCCTCGAAATTCGTCACTTCATAACAAACAGATGAGGATACTTACCCCTCATCATATCCTCAAGCTCCCATGTATCTTATTCTAATTGGTGGTTCCTCCATAAAACATTCACCAAGAGAGTGGTCTTGTTCTGTAGGAATTTTTCTCTACGATCCAGAATCTCTATCGGCTGTTATTCATAAGAAAGATCTTACTCCAGCGGTACAACTTCTGAGCTGAGTACATGTGAAGGATCGGGTATATACTTTCTCAGGAGATATACATGGAGCACATCGTGAACTTGAGAGAGATTCGGTGGAAGCGCCAATCGGTAAGCTTCCTTCCCAACACGATCCAGTATTTTGAAAGGACCAATATACCTATGGCTCAGTTTTCCTATCTTTCCAAATCTCATTACTCTCATCCGAGGAGATATTCATAAGAACACTTTATCACCCACTTCAAACTCTAGGTCTTTTATTCGGTTTTTGGTATGACTTTTTTGTCGACTCTGAGCTGCTCTTATGTGTTGTTGAATAGATCAGACCTTTTCTGCCATCTCATCAACAAGATCAGGTCTTAATGGCTTTCTTTCCCCAACTTCATCCCAACAAGCTGGAGTTTGACATTTCTTTCTATAGAGAGCTTCATAAGGAGCCATCAGAATACTGGAGTGAAAGATATTATTATAAGAAAATCCACCAAAGGTAGGTGTTGATCCCAACCAACTTTTAAATCAATAGAGCAAGCTCTTAACATATCTTCTATAGTTTTAATTGTTCTCTCAGACTGACTGTGTGTCTAAGGATGATAAGCAGTGCTAAAACACAACTCTGTATCCGGAGTATGCTGAAGACTTCGCCAGAACATCGAGGTAAACCTTGGATCCCGATAATATATAATGGAAAGTGGTACTCTATGCAATCTTACCACTTTATTTACATATATCCTGGCAAGATGATCAAGAGAGAAATCCTCTCTAATAGCAATGATGTGTACAGACTTTGTAAGACAATCAAATATGACTCTGATAGCACTATTTCCTTTGGATGTTTTAGGAAGTCTGGTGACAAAGCCCATAGTGATATTTTCCCATTTCTATTCAGGTATGGGTAATGGTTGTAACATCCCCTTAGACTTCTGTCTCTCAGCTTTAACTTGCTGAAAATCCAAGCATCGAGAGACATTTTCAGCAACATCTCTTTTCATGACATCCCACCAGAAGTAGTCTTTCAGGTCCCTATACATCTTCTTGCTTCCAGGCTGAATGGAGAATGAAGAACTCTGAGCCTCATCTAGTAGCTCCTTCTTTCATTCTGGGATGGGAGGAACACAAAACCGATTTCTGAACCTTATTATCCCATCACAATCGGGGTTGAATTGAGGAACATTTCTCACCTTCTTTTGTAACTCTACATCTTCTTTCTGTGCCTCTTTAATCTTCACATGTATATATTGTTGAACATTCATTTGAGAAAGAGAAGATTTTCCCCTTCCATTATAATTTCAAGATCCATCCTTTGTAAATCCATAAATATTGGATATTTTGTGATCCTCATCATGGATAAACTATCATGGTCTTGTCGACTTAATGTGTCTGCCCCCATGTTTACTTTCCCAGGGTGGTAATGAATTGAGCAGTTGTAATCCTTAATCAACTCTAACCATCTTCTTTGGCGCATATTCAGCTCCTTTTGTTTGAAAATATACTTTAAACTTTTATGGTTAGTATAGATATCACACATTTCACCATAAAGATAATGCCTCCAAATCATTAATGCAAAGATTACCATAGCTAACTGCAAATCATGAGTTGGGTAATTTTTGTCATTGATTTTCAACTGTCGTGAGGCATAATCTATCACCATATCATTTTGCATGAGAACACACCCCATCCCCTTCTTGGATGCATCACTATAGATCACAAACCTTTCTCCACTACAAGGTAGTCTGAGCACAGGTGCACTGGATAACCTTCTTTTTAACTCCTTGAAATTCTCTTCACATTCCTCTGTCCAAACAAACATAACTTTTTTCCGAGTCATCCTCATGAGTGGATTAGATAATCGTGTAAAATCTTTCACAAAACGTCGATATTATCCAGCCGAACCAAGAAAACTTTGGATCTCAGTTACTGTTGTTGGTCTTGACTATCTTTCAAAAAACTTTGTTTTTGCTGGATCCCCAGATATCCCCTCTTTTGATATTATGTGACCCAAAAATGCAACCTTTTGAAGCCAAAATTCACACTTCGTAAATTTGGCATAAAGCTTCTCCTTCTCAGGGTCTTTAATAAAATTCTCAAGTGATCTTCATGTACATCCATTCTCTTTGAATAGAAAAGAATATCGACTATAAAGACTATCACAAACTGATCAAGATAGTCTCTAAAGACTCTATTCATTAGATCCAAGAAGATAGCAGTGGCATTAGTAAGACCAAATGGAATCATTATAAATTTATAGTGTCCATACCTTGTACAGAAATCCGTCTTTGGTATATCCTCCCTTTTGACCCTTAATTGATGATACCATGAACGAAGATCAATCTTGGAAAAGTATTGAGCTCCACGTAGTTGGTCAAATAAGTCATCAATGCGTGGAAGGGGATATTTGTTTTTGATAGTGATCTTGTTAAGTTCTCGATAATCAATGAAGAGTCTCATTGATACATCTTTCTTCTTAACAAACAGAACAGGTGCTCCCCATGGTGACGCACTAGGGCGCTGGAATCCATTCTCAAGATTCTCTTGTAGTTGCTTCTTCAATTACTGTAACTCAATTTGGGCCATTTTATAAGGTGTATTTGAAATAGGAAAAGCACCCGGTATGAGTTCTATTGAAAACTCAACTCCACGATTTGGTGTAAGACCCGAAAATTCCTCCAGAAAGACATCATAAAACTCCCTTACAATGGGAATATTATTAATCGTGAGTTTCTCTCCAACCATTTGAGATAAATAACCTTCATTTAGTGGAATCAAGACCCATAGGATGGATGAAATTTCCACTGGAAGGTTATGTTCATCCTGGCATCGATATACGATCATAGATTGATCTGGAATATGGATGCGACTTCCCTTATTTGGAAATTGATATGAGCTCCATATAAAGAAAGCCAATCCATGCCAAGAATCACATAAAATTCCACTATAGGAAGGATCACAAGATTTGTAGGAAGCACATTCCCAGAAACTTCAATCGGAGAAGAATTATAAACTTTTGATGCGACTGTTGTTCCATTAGGGGTTGTCACAGATAACTCAACATATAATTGTTGAGGTAATATGTAGATACCCTTAGAAAATTCTTCAGAAATAAAAGAGTTGGTGGATCCAAAATCAAATAAAACATTTGCTACTTTAGAGTGGATGTTAGGTGTATCTTTCACCACTTCGTTTTCTTACTCCACATCGCTGATAGAAATAGCATGTGAATTTCCTTTCTCTTTAGCCTTAAGAGTTTGTTGACGTTGATCATCATCAACAACACTTGGATTAGGTCATTGATTTTCATAATTCCCCAATTCCTTGCACTTGTAACATTGTAGTGTAGGAGGTGCACTATGTGTAGCCTTTTCTTTGTTCACATCACTAGACATCTTCTTCCCATCATTACAGAATTCAAATTCCCAATGACCTTCCTTTCCATGTTTGAATAATTTACTTGTCCCTTTAAGAAAACTCCCTCCATGTTTCTTTCCACACTTTTAGAATAAGGGAAATCACATCAAACGATTTCCTCATAGCTATTGAAGTCCCTTATGGCTAACACCCTTAGAAGACAAGGTTTTAAGCCACTAAATAATCCTTCGATCTTACTCGCAGGTTGGATAATAATACCAGAAGCGTACCTAGCAAGTCTTGTAAAATTTTCTTCGTAGGTACCAACAGATTCATCTTCATTTTTCTTTAGTTCAAGAAACTGCTTCTCTATTTTTTTTCAAAGAATACGAGGGAAGTACTTATTGAAAAATAAGTTCTTGAACTCGTCCCATTCCATGGACCCAATTCATACCTTTTCCTCGTATTCTTGATAATATTACACCATTGATCAGCTTCACCCTCTAAACGATTTACTGTTAATATGACTTTGTCATGTTCAATGCATTGAAGAACTAAAAATATCTTTTCAGTGGTACTAATCCATTTTTTAGCCACTAATGGATCAGTAGACCCGCTGAATGAGGGTGGAAGCTGCCTCATAAAGGATTCAACATAATGTTGCTCCTTCCTTTCCTCATTTGTAAGTATTGTATGATTCATAGCTTGAGAAAGTTGTGTGAGCATGGCTATAAGATTTTTCATTCCACCTCCCATAACATTTGGTTGCTCAGGGGGACAATCATTGCATTTCCCGCTGCATTCCGCATTAACACAGTTCCTTCGGGTTACATCCATTTACTAAAACCAAGACGAATAGTGGAAGCAACACTAATTATAATAGGAAAACCACATAATCAAGAATAAAATTTCACACTTAAGGTTTTATCATAGGTTACTCATGGCCATTTCTAAAAAACTAAGATTGTGTTCTGTGCTTAGACTTATCATAAGGGTTCTTACTAAGGATTTCACATCCTAATTTCCAAAGGTTGACTATACCTTTCATCTGATACCAACTATAACGACCTATACTTTACATACATTGTTATTACTTCAGAATTGAAGCACACTTATTACAACATATAACAAAACCATGAAAGGACCGTATAGGTATAGCATCTTTAGAAACTGGGAAATATAAAAAACTGTGTCACAAATCATATACACTATCTCCCTTTTATTTTATCATATCTAGAGTCCCTTTTGGTATATCTTACTTAATATCCTTCTTCCTGACCTGGGGAAAAGAAAACATACAAAAGGGTGAGCTCAAATACTCAGTAAGGGTAAACAAAAGAAATATCAATCACATCATATTCATAAGAACATATCATTTTTGAAATCTTAACCTGCAAAAGAGATCATAATTTCATAACATGGGATAAATCATAGTAGTGAAATTTAATCCCAATAATCATAACGTAAAACGCGAAACTTTGTGTCATACACACATAATCATAGAGAATCATTTCTTAGTAGTCAAGACTCATTTCCAAGACTATCTTAGCAGACAAAGTCTATTTCTGAACCGAGTTCACTCCTCGTTTCATTCTTGTTTCACTGAACCGATTTAACCTGCCGTTCCAGCCATGTCTATCTCATGAGATATAAATATTTACCCAATGCATTGGAGGGAGATATAGGTCCCACCCATCTCAAAACAATACCATTCTTATGTGTTCCACAAGATCATAAATCACATATCATATCATAACCCATGTAATAAAAATGGGATTCTTAAACATCATGCCACCAAAACATAAATCATATAAGATAAAAGGAATTCATAAAAATTATTCCATAAAAAAATAATAAAATCAATGTAAAAATAGGGATATAAAAAGAACCTTATATTATCTGAGATGGAAAATAATTTTGATAAAACACAAGAACTCCATTCTTGAAGAAAATATCTTTTCTACTTCAAAAACATTTTCATTTCATAAAATGTCATATAATTTTAATATAAAAGAATTTGATTAAAAATAAACTTGAAAACTTGTAAAGGAAGATTCATGGAAATAATGTTCTAAAAATCCATTCATGCTGTATAAGTTAAAAAAAACTTCCTTCTCGTATTTTGGCCAGAAAAGTCAAAAAGTACCTCGTACGAAAAATGACAAAAGATTCCTTTCATATCTTTTACTAAAAACTCACCGAAGGGTAAAATCGGATATAAAAAATTGAGGGAGGATATAAATAATTTTACATATTTAGGAAACATGGATGTAGATGATAAATATTCCCTAGTAAATTCTGAAGTATAAACAATCTCGGATAAAAATTGACATTATGATATTTTCCCTTACCTTAGATCCGATTTACATCATACGTGTTCGAACCTCTTGTATAATGATTTAAATAATGTCATTGACTTATTCCAGAATCTTAATCATTGTTATGATATTATATATGGTCATATTATTAGCTTATTATTGGTAATATTTCATTGTTACTTGTTCTTCGGGTGTTTATTGCTTTTTGTTCTTATGCGTGTTTTACGGAATGAATTCTTATTATTCTTTTAGGTTATAGATAAATCATTTCCATAATGGTATTAGTGTAATATATACCATATTTATTCATTCAATTCATTTATATAATCATTATTCAATGAATATCAAGTAGAATGAGTCGCATCACATCGTGGAGACGGTAGGCCGTACGTACGCCCGAGCGATGATATCGTTCCCATGATCGTGAACTTTTATTGAAGTGTATGTTTACTATTTATGAATAAATATAACTTTACAATAATCATATATAGTTATTCTTTACAACATTATACCCATCCATGTAATGTGGTGGTGGAAAACAGATTACACCACGGCGTGGAGATGATATTCCGTACGTACGCACGCGCGGTGATTTCGTATTCCGTATGATGGATAGAAGGTGTAATAGGGTTGTTTCATATTTATAATAACATATCAGTATATGAGTGATACTGATTTTATTACTTCCTAATGAAACAACTAAAGAAGAAGAAGTAGAAGAAGAAATAAAGTAGAAATAATCGGTTACGGACATTATCTCTTCTTTGAAGCACCTCTTCTTAACCTTCTCTTAGGGCACTAAAGATGGTCATTGAAGAAGACCCAGACATCTAGGATGATTCTAGGGAAGTGTAGAAGAGAAATTGGTAGGTTTTGGACGTTCTTTAATGCTCAATGTGGTGTGAGGAGGAGAGGGAGGAGGTTCCCTTTTATAAGGGAGGAGAGGGGCACCGTAGGAAAAACTTAAAATATTATTTTATTATAAAGTCATATTCGGTTTTTAATAGATCCAAAATGATTTATTTTGAAGATAAGGTGGGTATGGGTCAAAAAACTCTCATCCAATAAATTTTAGACATGTTTAGATTACAATTTTAACCTTATCATTTAAATTTAACTCTATGTTAAATAATTTAACTTTTACCGTTATTCTAGTTTTCTTACACTATATGGTTAATAAACATACTATAACAAGCCAAACGAACCCTAAGTTCATTATTATTAATATATACATCTTTATCTAAGTCATTTTTTCTAACCTTAGATTTTTAGGAATAAAATAACAACTAATAATATAATATTTGTTTTAAAAACTATTTTATGTCAATTTTGACACTATTTGGTAATTGATTTTTGTAAGAATCATAACAGCATGATTAGTTCGAACAAAGTTAATTAAATCAATACTAACATGTCATATTAACCTATAAATTTATTGGAATTAATAAAAAGTATCAAATTACATTTATTTGGGTATTTATAACATCCATTATGTTAATATTTCATTAATAAGATAATTACTGCATAATCATTGTGTCATAAATAAATTAAATTATTTAATGTCTAAAAATTATAAATAAAATACCATTATTTAATGTCTTAATTAAAAAACCATTGAATCATTATTCATTTTAATTTATTTTAAACCAGTATTTATACCTAAAAAGAAACTTATATAATACCCCAATATAATCTTCCTACAGAATTAATTATATTCATTAAATATTTCCTACATAATGGTATTTTATTTATAATTTTTAGACATTAAATAATTTAATTTATTTATGACACAATGATTATGCAGTAATTATCTTATTAATATCTACAACCTTATCTAACTCATTTGGCCGATACATAGATATTTAGGAATAAAATAACAACTAATAATATAATATTTATTTAAAAAACTATTTTACATCAATTTTGACACCATCTAGTAATTGATTTTTGTAAGAATCATGACAACATGATTAGTTAGAAAAAAGTCAATTAAATCAATACTAAAATGTCATAGTAAACTAGAAAATTATTGGAATTCATAAAAATTCTCAAATTACATTTATTTGGGTATTTATAACATCAATTATGTTAATATTTCATTAATAAGATAATTACTGCATCATCATTGTGTCATAAATAAATTAAATTCGTTAAAGTATAAAAATTATAAATAAACTACCATTATGTAGGAAAGCGTTTTAGCTTTCTAATGAATATTTATAGTTTAATTTATCTTATGTATAACCCTATATTAAAAATGATTTAGTTATTAAACTGTGATTTTATCTATTTTAACCCTTCTTTAAATAAATTAATAACAAATGTCCTAATCTAATCCAAGTTGACCTAAATGGTCATATTTTATTTCTAAGGTTGTTTTTGGTATAATTACACTTATCCAATAGAATTAAGACATGTTTTTGGGTAATAATAATATAAATTTTACGCTTAATTACCCTATTTAGTTTTAACCGTGGTAAATAAAAGTAAAAAGTTACTATTCACCAAAAATTATTTTTATCTCATTGAACCAAATTTTTGTCCTTGATATTAAATGTGTCTATCAGATTTTCGAAATTCCACTCACAGAAGTGGTAAATTTATGTTGTATGTGAATTTGAAAATTCTCCTTTGAGATGGGTAAAAGACGGTGAAAAGTTCAATAAAATTTTTTATATATCGAAAATTATTATAAAATGACTCCAAGGAATTACATTGAACTTATATCGGTATTATGTATCAATTTTTACCTAAAATAAATTTAAATAAAACAAATAATTATTTAAATAAAAAGTCAGTTTTTAAATAGTAACCCAGTGTTTTCACTATTCATCAAAAATTGAATGTTTTCAGAAAAATACCAAAATTTCACCCAAGGATAATTTCAATTTTCCAAATCCAAAAATAAAGTTTATTTTGAAAGATAAAATTAATAAAATTTCAAAAAGTGGATATTACTATTCATAACGACTAGTTTTAATAATATTTTAATAGCATATCGCTGTTTAGTGAAACTCGGTATTGCGTACAACGCAAGCTATCAAGGAAGGTTGTGATTGCATGTAAAGCAATCCATGCTAGTTTTCTTTGTTTTAAAAGATTCCTTTGTTGATGTATATAACATAAAAACAAAATATTTCCCATAAAAGTCTCGGGTGTTACATTCTACCCCCCTTAAAATGAATTTCGCCCTCGAAATTCGTCACTTCGTATCAAATAGATGAGGATACTTATCCCTCATCATATCCTCAAGCTCCCATGTATCTTATTATAATTGGTGGTTCCTCCATAAAACTTTCACCAAGAGAGTGGTCTTGTTCTGTAGGACTTTTTCGCTACGATCCAGAATCTCTATCAGCTGTTCTTCATAAGAAAGATCTTACTTCAGCGGTACAACTTCTGAGCTGAGTAAATGTGAAGGATCAGGTATGTACTTTCTCAGGAGATATAATGGAGCACATCGTGAACTTGAGAGAGATTCTATGGAAGCGCCAATCGGTAAGCTTCCTTCCCAACACAATCCAGTATTTCGAAAGGACCAATATACCTATGGCTCAACTTTCCTATCTTTCCAAATCTCATTTCTCTCTTCCGAGGAGATATTCGTAAGAAAACTTTATCACCCACTTCAAACTCTAGGTCTTTTCTTCGGTTTTTGGCATAACTTTTTTGTCGACTCTGAGCTGCTCTTATGTGTTGTTGAATAGATCGTACCTTTTCTGTCATCTCATCAACAAGATCAGGTCTTAATGGCTTTCGTTACCCAACTTCATCCCAACAAGTCGGAGTTTGACATTTCTTTCTATAGAGAGCTTCATAAAGAGCCATCTGAATACTAGAGTGAAAGATATTATTATAAGAAAATCCACCAAAGGTAGGTGTTGATCCCAACCAACTTTGAAATCCATAGAGCAAGCTCTTAACATATCTTTGAGAGTTTGAATTGTTCTCTCAAACTGACTGTCTGTCTAAGGATGATAAGCAGTGCTGAAACTCAACTCTATATCCAGAGTATGCTGAAGACTTCACCAGAACATTGAGGTAAACCTTGGATCCCGATAAGATATAATGGAAAGTGGTACTCCATGCAATCTTACCACTTTATTTACATATATCCTGGCAAGCTGATCAAGAGAGAAATCCTCTCTAATAGAAATGATGTGTGCAGACTTTATAAGACAATAAAATATGACTCTGATAGCACTATTTCCTTTGGATGTTTTAGGAAGTCTGGTGACAAAGTACATAGTGATATTTTCCCATTTCCATTCAGGTATGGGTAATGGTTGTAACATCCCCTTAGACTTCTGTCTCTCAGCTTTAACTTGCTAAAAAACCAAGCATCAAGACACATTTTCAGCAACATCTCTTTTCATGACATCCCACTAGAAGTAGTCTTTCAGGTCCCTATACATCTTCTTGCTTCTAGGATGAATGCAGAATGAAGAACTCTGAGCCTCATCCAGTAGCTCCTTTAATTTTGGGATGGGAGGAACAAAAAACCGATTACTGAACCTTATTTTCCCATCACAATTGAGGTAGAATTGAGGAACATTTCTCACCTTCTTTTGTAACTCTACATCTTCTTTCTGCGCCTCTTTAATCTTCACATGTATAGATTGTTGAACATTCATTTGAGAAAGAGACGATTTCCCCCTTCCATTATAATTTCAAGATCCATCCTTTGTAAATCCATAAATATTGGATCTTTTGTGATCCTCATCATGGATAAACTATCATGGTCTTGTCGACTTAATGTGTCTTCCCCCATGTTTACTTTCCCAGGGTGGTAATGAATTGAGCAGTCATAATCCTTAATCAACTCTAACCATCTTCTTTGGCACATATTCAGCTCCTTTTGTGTGAAAATGTACTTTAAACTTTTATGGTTAGTATAGATATCACACATTTCACCATAAAGATAATGCCTCCAAATCTTTAATGCAAAGATTACCGTAGCTAACTCCAAATCATGAGTTGGGTAATTTTTCTCATTGATTTTCAACTGTCGTGAGGCATAATCTATCACCATATCATTTTGCATGAGAATACACCCCATCCCCTTCTTGGATGCATCACTATTGATCGCAAACCTTTCTCCACTACAAGGTAGTCTGAGCACAGGTGCACTGGAATAACTTCTTTTTAACTCCTTGAAATTCTCTTCACATTCCTCTGTCCAAACAAACTTAACTTTTTTCCAAGTCATCCTCGTGAGTGGATTAGATAATCGTGTAAAATCATTCACAAAATGTCGATATTATTCAGCCGAACCAAGAAAACTTTGGATCTCAGTTACTGTTGTTGGTCTCGACCGTCTTTCAATAAACTTTGTTTTTGCTGGATCCCCAGATATCCCCTCTTTTGATATTATGTGGCCCAAAAATGCAACTTTTTGAAGCCAAAATTCACACTTGGTAAATTTGGAATAAAGCTTCTCCTTTCTCAGGGTCTTTAATACAATTCTCAAGTGATCTTCATGTTCTTCCATTATCTTTGAATAGAAAAGAATATCGACTATAAAGACTATCACAAACTGATCAATATAGTCTCTAAAGGCTCTATTCATTAGATCCATGAAGATAGTAGGGGCATTAGTAAGACCAAATGACATCACTATAAATTCATATTGTCCATACCTTATACAGAAAGCCGTCTTTGGTATATCCTCCCTTTTGACCCTTAATTGATGATACCATGAACAAAGATCAATCTTGGAAAAGTATTGAGCTCCACGTAGTTGGTCAAATAAGTCATCAATGCGTGGAAGGGGATATTTTTTCTGGATAGTGATATTGTTATGTTCTCAATAATCCATGAAGAGTCTCATTGATACATCTTTCTTCTTAACAAACAGAGCAGGTGCTCCCCATGGTGACGCACTATGGCGTTGGAATCCATTATCAAGATTCTCTTGTAGTTGCTTCTTCAATTCCTGTAACTCAATTTGGGCCATTTTATAAGGTGTATTTGAAATAGGAAAAGCACCCGGTATGAGTTCTATTGAAAACTCAACTACACGATTTGGTGTAAGACCCAAAAATTCCTCCAGAAAGACATAATCAAACTCCGTTACAATGGGAATATTATTAATCGTGAGTTTCTTGCCAACCATTTGAGATAAATAACCTTCATTTAGTGGAATCAAGACCCATAGGATTGATGAAATTTCCACTGGAAGGTTATGTTCATCCTTGCATCAATAGACGATCATAGATTGATCTGGAATATGGATGTGACTTCCCTTATTTGGAAATTGATATGAGCTCCATATAAAGAAATCCAATCCATGCCAAGAATCACATAAAATTCCACTATAGGAAGGATCACAAGATTTGTAGGAAGCACATTCCCAGAAACTTCAATCGGAGAAGAATTATAAACTTTTGATGCGACTGTTGTGCCATTAGGGGTTGTCATAGCTAACTCAACATATAATTGTTGTGGTAATATGGAGATACCCTTAGAAAATTCTTCAGAAATAAAAGAGTGGGTGGATCCAGAATCAAATAAAACATTTTCTACTTTAAAGTGGATGGTAAGTGTATCTTTCATCACTTCGTTATCGTACTCCACATTGCTGATAGAAATAGCATGTGAATTTCATTTCTCTTTAGCCTTAAGAGTTTGTTGACGTCGATCATCATCAACAAACCTTGGATTAAGTCATTGATTGTCATAATGCCCCATTTCCTTGCACTTGTAACATTGTAGTGTAGGAGGTGCACTCTGTGTAGCCTTTTCATTGTTCGCATCACTAGACATCTTCTTCCAATCACTGCGGAATTTAAATTCCCTATGACCTTCCTTTCCATGTTTGAAGAATTTACTTGTCCCTTTAAGAAAACTCCCTCCATGTTTCTTTCCACACTTTGAGCATAAGGGAAAACTCATCTTATTTTCAGTGTGATCTTTAGATTTTTCTTTGAATTTCATTTTCCTCTTCTTATCAAATGCATATGACTGATGGGTTACTCCAATCTCCATCTCAACTTTGAGAGCACATCGAACGATTTCCTCGTAGCTATTGAAGTCCCTTATGTCTAACTCCATTATAAGACAAGGTTTTAAGCCACTAAATAATCGTTCGATCTTACTCATAGGTTGGATAATAATACCAGAAGCGTGCCTTGAAAGTCTTGTAAAATTTGCTTCGTAGGTAACAACAGATTCATCTTCCTTCTGCATTAGTTCAAGAAACTCCTTCTACATCTTTTTTCGAAGAATACGAGGGAAGTACTTATTGAAAAATAAGTTCTTGAACTCGTCCCATTCCATGGACCCAATTCATCCCTTTGCCTCATATTCTTGATAAGATTCCACCATTGATCATCTTCACCCTCTAAACGATTTACTGTTAAGATGACTTTATCATGTTCAAAGCATTGAAGAACTGAAAATATCATTTTAGTGGTACTAATCCATTTTCATCCACTAATGGATCAGTAGACCCGCTGAATGAGGGTGGAAGCTGCCTCATAAAGGATTCAACAGAATGTTGCTCCTTCCTTTCCTCGTTTGGAAGTCCTGTATGATTCATAAATTGAGAAAGTTGTGTGAGCATGGCTATAAGATTTTTCATTCCAGCTCCCATAACGTTTGGTTTCTCAGGGGGACAATCATTGCATCTCCCGTCGCATTCCGCATTAACACAGTTCCTTCGGGTTACATCCATTTACTAAAACCAAGAAGAATAGTGGAAGCAACACTAATATAATAGGAAAACCACATAATCAAGAATAAAATTTCACACTTAAGGTTTTATCATAGGTTACTCATGGCCATTTCCAAAAAACTAAGATTGTGTTCTATGCTTAGACTTATCATAAGGGTTCTTACTAAGGCTTTCACATCCTAGTTTCCAAAGGTTGACTATACCTTTCATCTGATACCAACTATAACAACCCATACTTTACATACATTGTTATTACTTCAGAATTTAAGCACAATTATTACAACATATAACAAAACCATGAATGGACCATATAGGTATAGCATCTTTAGAAACTGGGAAATATAAAAAATTGTTTCATAAATCATATACACTATCTCCCTTTTTTTTATCATATCTAGAGTCCCTTTTGGTATATCTTACTTAATATCCTTCTTCCTGACCTGGGGAAAAGAAAACATACAAAAGGGTGAGCTCAAATACTCAGTAAGGGTAAACAAAAGAAATATCAATCACATCATATTTATAAGAACATATCATTTTGGAAATCTTAACCTGCAAAAGAGATCATAATTTCATAACATGGGATAAATCATAGTAGTGAAATTTAATCCCAATAATCATAACTTAAAACGTGAAACATTGTGTCATACACACATAATCATAGAGAATCATTTCTTAGTAGTCAAGACTCATTTCCAAGACTATCTTAGCGGACAAAGTCTATTTCTGAACCGAGTTCACTCCTCGTTTCAATCTTGTTTCACTGAACCGGTTTAACCTGCCATTCCAGCCATGTCTATCTCATGAGATATAAATCTTTACCCAATGCATTAGAGGGAGATATAGGTCCCACCCATCTCAAAACAATACCATTCTTATGTGTTCCACAAGATCATAAATCAAACATCATATCATAACCCATGTAATAAAAATGGGATTCTTAAACATCATGCCACCAAAACATAAATCATATAAGATAAAAGGAATTCATAAAAATTATTCAATCATAAAATAACAAAATCAATGTAAAAATAGGGATAGAAACAGAACCCTATATTATCTTAGATGGAAAATAATTTTGATAAAACACTTGAACTCCATTCTTGAAGAAAATATATTTTCTACTTCAAAAACATTTTCATTTCATAAAATGTCATGTAATTTTAATCTAAAAGAATTTGATTAAAAATAAACTTGAAAACTTGTAAATAAATCTTCATGGAAATAATGTTGTAAAAATCCATTCATGCCGTATAAGTTAAAAAAACATCCTTCTCGTACTTTGGCTAGAAAAGTCAAAAAGTACCTCGTACGAAAAATGACAAAATATTCCTTTCATATCTTTTACTAAAAACTCACCGAAGGGTAAAATCGGATATAAAAAATTGAGGGAGGATATAAATAATATTACATACTGAGGAAACATGGATGTGGATGATAAATATTCCCCAGTAAATTCTGAAGTGTAAACAATCTCGGATAAAAATTGACATTATGAGATTTTCCCTTACCTTAGTTCCGATTTACATCATATGTGTTCAGACCTCTTGTATAATGATTTAAAGAATGTCATTGACTTATTCCAGAATCGTACTCATTGTTATGATATTATATATGGTCATATTATTAGCTTATTATTAGTAATATTTCATTGTTACTTGTTATTCGGGTGTTTATTGCTTTTTGTTCTTATGCGTGTTTTGCGGAATAAATTCTTATTATTCTTTTAGGTTATAGATAAATCATTTACAGAATTCTATTAGTGTAATATATACCATATTTATTCATTCAATTCATGTATATAATCATTATGCAATGAAGATCATGTAGAACGAGTCGCAACACATCGTGGAGACGGTAGGCCGTACGTACGCCCGAGCGATGATATCGTTCCCATGACCGTGAAATTTTATTGAAGTGTATGTTTACTATTTAAGAATAAATATAACTTTAAAATAATCATATATAGTTATTCTTTACAACCTTATACCCATCCAAGTAATGTGGTGGTGGAAAACAGATTACACCAAGGCGTGGAGTTGATATTCCGTACGTACGCACGCGCGGTGATTTCGTATTCCGTATGATGGATAAAAGGTAAAATAGGGTTATTTAATATTTATAATAACATATCAGTATATGAGTGATACTGATTTTATTACTTCCTAATGAAACTACTAAAGAAGAAGAAGTAGAAGAAGAAATAAAGTTGAAATAATCGGTAACAGACATTATCTCTTCTTTGAAGCACCTCTTCTTAACCTTCTCATAGGGCACTAAAGATGGTCATTGAAGAAGACCAGGACATCTAGGATGCTTCTAGGGAATTTTATAAGAGAACTTTTTAGGGTTTGGCCGTGCATGAAGTCTCAAAGTGGTGTGAGGAGGAGAGGGAGGAGGTTCCTTTTATAAGAGAGGAGAGGGGCACCGTAGGAAAAACTTAAAATATTATTTTATTATAAATTCATATTCAGTTTTTAATAGCTCCAAATTGATTTATTTAGAAGATAAGGTGGGTATGGGTCGAAAAAATCTCATCCAATAAATTTTAGACAAGTTTAGATTACAATTTTAACCTTATCATTTAAATTTAACTCTAAGTTAAATAATTTAACTTTTACCGTTATTCTAGTTTTCTTACACTATATGGTTAATAAACATACTATAACAAGCCAAAAAAACCCTAAGTTCTTTATTATTAATATATATATCCTTATATAAGTCATTTTTCCTAACCTTAGATGTTTAGGAATAAGATAACAACTAATAATATAATATTTTGTTTAAAAACTATATTATGTCAATTTTGAAACTATTTGGTAATTGATTTTTGTAAGAATAATAACAGCATGATTAGTTCGAACAAAGTTAATTAAATCAATACTAACATGTCATATTAACCTAGAAATTTATTGTAATTCATAAAAATTACCAAATTACATTTATTTGGGTATTTATAAAATCCATTATGTTAATATTTCATTAATAAGATAATTAATGCATAATCATTGTGTCATAAATAAATTAAATTATTTAATGACTAAAAATTATAAATAAAATACCATTATGTAGGAAATATGTTTATATTTATAATTAATATTTATAGTTTAATTTATCTTATGTATAAACCTATATTAAAAATTATTTAGTTATTAAACTTTGATTTTATCTATTTTAACCCTTTTTTAAATAAATTAATAATAAATGTCCTAATCTAATCCAAGTGGACCTAAATGGTCATATTTTATTTCTAAGGTTGTTTTTGGTCTAATTAAACTTATCCAATAGAATGAGTACATGTGTTAGGGTAATAATAATATCATTTTTACCCTTAATTACCCTATTTACTTTTAACCGTGGTAAATAAAAGAAAAAAGTTACTATTCACCAAAAAATTATTTTTATCTCATTGAACCACATTTTAGTCCTTTATATTAACCGTGTCTTTCAGATTTTTGAAATTCCACTTATAGAAGTGGTAAAATTATGTTTTATGTGAATTTGAAAATTCTCCTAGGAGTTGGGTAAAAGACGCTGAAAAGTTCAATAAAATTTTTATATATCTAAAATTATAATAAAATTACTCCAATGGATTAAATTGAATTTAAATAGGTTTTATGTATCAGTTTTGACCTAATGAAATTTAAATAAAATAAATAATTATTTAAAAAAAGTCGTTTTTTAAATAGTAACCCGGTGTTTTCACTATTCATCAAAAATTGAAAGTTTTCAGAAAAATACCAAAAATTTCATCCTAGGATAATTTCGATATTCCAAATCCAAAAATGAAGTCTATTTTGAAAGATAAAATTTATAAAATTTCAAAAAGTGGGTATTACTATTAATAACAGTTAGTTTTAATAATATTTTAATAGCATATCGCTGTTTAGTGAAACTCGGTATTGCGTACAACGCAAGCTATCAAGGGAGGTTGTGATTGCATGTAAAGTAAGCCAAGCTAGTGTTGTGTGTAGTGAAATATTCTTTTGGTGATGTATATATCATAAAAACAAAATATTTCTCATAAATGTCTTGTTTGTTACACTTTCACTGCCTTTGTGACTATTATTTCACATCTAGTAACATTTTCATTATTAAATGAATTATATAATAAATTAACCTCATTTCTTTTTTATGGTTATTTTTGTATAGAAAATTGTTTCTAATAATAAATTATTATTTTGTATTGAAAATGTTATTTTGAATAGAAATGGATATTTGATATATGAAATTGAATTCAATCCAATTTTAATATAAATTTTGAAATAATGAACATGTTTTACTCTATTTTTTGGGATCATAGACATTATATAATAATGACATTCCGAAATAGAATTGGGTGAGCCTATTATATCGTAAAGGATGGTTATTCCCAAATACTGCTCTGATTTATTGGGTAACGATTAAATTAATTTCAATATAATATTTTACGTTATTCAAATAGTAATTCCAATATGTAAGAGTTTTTAAGGGTTTTGTAAGTTTTCAATGAAATGATGTCAGAAGGTAACAACATGAATTTTGTATTCATTTAAATAAAATATCATATAAATAAATAATTTTCAAACAATTAAATTTAAGATATTAGTAATTGAATGGTATTTCAATTTATGTGTAAAATTTTATGTATTCATCAATGGATTTCTCACGAGTCAAAATAATTTTCACAGGACTAACACGTTCCTTCCTTTTTTATCCCCTACTGATCTTTTTTAAATAATCGTAGATTTATAAAAAAATTGTAATATTTAAGGATGGGTAAGGGATTGGAAGCATTCATGATGATGGGAATAGAGAGATTTCATAAAAAGAGATAATTCTTTATTTTAAAAGATTCTCATCATCGGAAAAATTGATTCTAATCATATGTGTGCACTTTTATTTTTAATTATTTTTTATGCACGAGTTATGACCTAATTATTTAAAACTCAAACATAAAATGATCCTATATTGTAATATTATGATTTATTGACATAAAATTAACTATTATGTAATTTTTATGTCTTGGAACTAATTTTTGGAATCAATGGATTGTTTAGATAATATCAGAGGTTATGATATAGTTTATAACTTACAGTGGATATTTATTACCTTTCAGATTTGTTAAAATGTTTTATTACTTAAAGATTACATGTTTCTTCCAAAATACATTATGTGAAGGAAACATGGAAGATATATTAGAAATGAACTAATTGGATGATATCCTTCCACTTTATAAACAAGATAATATTGGAATCAGAATAAACATTCTTGATGTTTTGACAGATTAGTTGACATAGGCTATAAAAGGACATTTTATCGAAACCATAGAGAAACCTAATTTACCATAAAAGAAAATTTCAATTATGGACCATTTCATAAGAAACAATTCACCATATTTATGTAGATAATCTAAAACAATGTTATCCAGAGGATGGGTTAATACTCTAGAAAATAAATTTGGTATCATTGGATTTTTGGAATGAGAAATGGTAACCCTGTCTGGTTATCATCTCGAAAGGGATGTTGATTGATAGTTTTATATGGATAATAATATTAGAGTGAGATGATATTGATTCAATGTAATGGGAATCATTCATGGATATTTTTATTGAGAAATATTTCCTTGATGTTTTCCATCTCTGAATTGAAAAAATAATTCCTTGAAATGACAGACCGATGAAGATTATGTGGCTCCACATGAAGTAATCTTCATAAGATTGGCTAGGCATTTGACATATTCAACTCATATTTTTAACCATGAAGTAGTATAGTTTTATGAGAATAATTCTTATGTGGAATGTACAGTTTATATTATCTACCACATATGGAATGAATTATGGAATAGTTTGATTTACCAGTTTATAGTTTTTTGGAAATACCATTTGTTTGTAGAGGAAACATGGGAGTCTGCAATTTTAATTGGGGAAAGGTATCCCTACTTGTATATGAAGTGAAAAAATTGCAAGGATATAATATTAAAATTGGGGATCCAAGTAACAACCTATGTAATGATAGAATAGTTCATTTTAATATTTATTAATATAAATTAGATATTTACATTTGTTATAAAAATATCATGTAATTCTTTAATAGAAAACACCTTTTTTTAATTAAACAATTTTCATATAAGGAATAATTTAAAATATAAATTTCTACACATTATAATTTTATTTTTACACAACTAGTAAAATTTATTGAATGAGTGTACTATAATTTATTTTGGTATTTTTTTAGAAAATGTTGATTTTTCAATTCAAAGTGAATTTTTTTTTGTAAAAAATAAATTTCATTAAATAAATAAAGTAATATTAGATTAAAAAAATTTCAATATATTTTAGTGTAACAAAATTATAATTAATGATATATTTAATGAATATAATTAATTCCGTAGGAAGATTATATTGGTGTTTTATATAAGTTTCTTTTTAGGTATAAATACTGGTTAAAAAAATTAAAATGAATAATGAATCAATGTTTTTTTTAATTAAGAAAATCCATATTTTTTAATGTTTTAAATTAATTTTATTATATATATATATATGGATACTTATTTATTTATTTTCATTAAATTATTATTTTTAGTCACTGTTTTTATATAACGTCATCTTTTTCTAAAAACATACTTTTCATAAATACTCGTTTTCTCGACATGGTTGTAGGATTAATATTAAATTAAATTATTCCATTTTATTGATTTAAATTATGGAAAACTAAATTCTAAATATATAATAATAATTATTTATAATTTATAATAATGTAAAATTAATTTTTCAACAATCTGATTTGCAGAAAAATTAAAATTAATTAGAATGCTTAATGTAAAAAAAGGACTACCAAATGACTATTCAGTAATAAAATGGGGCCAAATTATTTATTAACGTGTCATTAACCCATTATAAGGACATATTTAGTCATTATAAATTCTATTTTAGGGTTTTTACATTATTGGATACTTTTGGTAAGTAAAAAATGTGGGTTCACCTAACAATCATTTTAAAAAATACCAAAGGTGTCCTCTCCCACAACTATGAAAGGTCCCTAACTCTCCCACTCCCATTACAAATTTAGGAAAAAAAATTAATCCACGAATATTTTCGATATAATCTCAAATTACACCCACTAATTGTAGAAGGAATCATTTGTTAATATTTCTAACAAAGTAGTCCCTTGGGTGAAAACAAAGTGGGCTTACACGAAGAAGAGGTGATTATCATCAATATACAGTTCTATTTTATTTCCTTCCCCAACTAATTTATTCCTTCATATAATATTGTAATATAATTGCATTATTATATAAAATATAATGAGATGTTGTTAATTTAACATTAATTCTCACACCGTCATATAATTTCATCTAATGGTCTACGAAATCATTATTCATGCGTACGACGGACAATCACCTCCCAAAAAATTTTTATTTCATTTATCCATTATAACTCTTGTGGTTGGAATTATTGATGGAAATATTTGGTTTTACATTATATTTATTATTTTTATATTGCATTCATACATATTGACTCACTATATCATAAAAACTCTTTTTTCACTTCATGAAATTGGGGAAACGATAACGTCGCTAATGTGTATGACGGACAAAAACCATGCAAAGCGATTTGAAGCATTTTTCAAAAACATTTTTCATGAATGGAAATAGGGGTTACAATACAGAGTATATATAATAAAAATTAAATCATTATGGTATTATTGTAATAACTTCCTTTCAGGGAATATAATATATCATCATATTATTTTAGTTTCACACAATGAAAATGTGCCATATATGTTCTTGTATGTGTGGACTACCTCCACCACAAAGTGATGTGATTCTTCTTATTTCATCACCAAATTACATGAATGATATATATAATTAAATAATATTTTATTTATTATATAATTATCATTACATAACGATATATGTTAAATACCTTATTTCTATTATGAAAAATCATAAATTGGAATCTTACTCATGCATACGCACGACCAACCATCTCAATGAATGCAACAGTGGTTCGTTTCTCATAATCATAGTTCCTGACTAGTTTGAAGAGTATAATTTATTTTGAAATATTTTTATTATTTCAAGACTATTATTATAATTATTTTAAATTATTGACCCAATTAAAATTATTTGACATACTGTAGTCATTATGAATGATAAAAAAATATTGTCAAAACACCCGACTCAAACATAATTGATTAAGATATTTTATATTTCAAGGTAATAAGAACAAAAAATAATTAAAAATTTTAAAAAGACACTCAAGAATGTAAATAATTAATATAATATTATTATTCCGGATGATAAGAAACACATGAAAATATAGACTCATGGTAAGGTACTTCTTCTCAATTTCAATTCATTATGGAATTGTTTTAATCAATGAACCATTATTATTTTGAATGATGCATATGTAATCCCTTAAATATGGAATATCATCAATACTTCTTTTCTCATGATATTTATTTTATTATTATTATTTTATCATGCGTCTTCTGATCTCACTATTTCAAATGTGGTGACATGATTTTCCTCAAAATATATTATCTTATAATTTTATCATGAAAACTGAATATTTATCCCACGTAAATTTTATTAAAATGATATTTTAAATGGGTTTATATGTGAAAATATATTTATAGGATTTATATTATTTCAATTTTAATTTATTTTAATTCATTTAAAATGAAATTTTTTAACATGTGTTAAATATAATGGTGACAATGACATTTACTACCGTCATTACTATTATTTCATTTATAGCTTCATTTGAAATAATATATGTTTTATTTAATAAAAATGATACTTTCCCTTTGTTATTTTTTATAGAAAATGGATTTTCGAAATAATGGTGAATTTTTTTATTGAAAATGGAATTTCGACAAAAAATGACATCTTTATTGCTGATAGATATTTTTCTGTATTTTTTAAAGAGTATTTCAAATAATGAAAATGTTTCATTTCATGATGTGGTTCTTGGACATTATATAATATCGGTGTTCATAGATAATTTCGAGTGAGCCAGTTATAACATAAATGATGGTTGAACACTGATAGTGTTATAATAACTTTGTTAATGATTATATTCTACATATAATTATATTACAAGTTAGCAACATGGTTATTATAACTTTTAAAGGGTTGTTTAAGGTTCATTTGGGATGATGTCCCAATGTACCAACATAAATGTTTTTGGAATTGTAACGAGTTTCTATTCAATTACATTTTTTGAAAAGGTAAATCAAATATTCTTTTTAATGGAATATAATTTGTATTTATCTGTAAAATATTAGTTTTTCAGGAATGGGTTTTTTAGGGGGTTTAATATTTCATAGTATACTAATAGTTTCCATAATTTTTAATACCTTTCATTTATTTGTGTGATAATCCCATTATTTTTTATAAAATAATTGTTAAGTCAAAAGTTCTATTTTGACATCTACATCATGTTTTGGAAATCACAAATGTATTCTAAATCATGCTTTGGAAATCACAAATGTATTCTATAATATTCTGGAAATTAAAAATTGTATTCTATCATGTTTATCGTATCGTACAATGATAATCGTACTGACCATGCTGATCGTACTGATCATGCTGATCGTACTGATCATGCTGATCGTACTGATCATACTGATTGTACTAATCATGATGATCGTACTAATCATACTGATCGTACTGACTCTGTTAATCGTATCGTACTGACTCTGTCAATTGTATTGTACTGACTCTGCTACTCAGATGATCATTACTTGTTTTGATACTTTGTCAAAAACACTTATTACTTTTTAATCGTACCCATGCTTTTCATTTCTATATATCTTATGTCCTAACAAAACGATGTCGTTGAGTTAGTTACAAACTAATCAAAACGATGTCGTGCTTTCTGTTTCAATATGACCGTTGGAGGAAATATGACCGTTGGAATCCGAGGCCTACAAATAGGAGGTCATTTGAAGCTGAGAGCATAAGAAGAATGATTGATGAATAAATGAAGAGACATTGTGAACTATCAAGATTCTAGGGAGAGACACTGTGACTTCTCTCATCTGCCTTGTGCGTCCGATCATCGTATCGAGGGCTTTCAAGTGATTGAAAGACAGAGGTGCCGATTACCAATAAAATCGAGGGCTTCCGGGGATAGGCAGACAGACGTGCCGATCATCATATCGAGGGCTACCGGGGATAGGCAGACAGACGTGCCGATCATCGTATCGAGGGTTGCCGGGGATATGCAGACAGACGTGCCGATCATCGTATCGAGGGCTCACCAATGTATTGGTGAGACAAACCTTTTATCCTAGGTGAAAGGATAACCCTTCTCTTTGGGATAAAAGAATTGTAATACTTTTACATTTCCGCTGTTACTTTTATTAGAAAGGAATTTGTATTGTTTCCTTTCTTCTTTACATATTCAATTGTAATTGTTTCAATTACAATCATTCTATTACATTTTGTATTGATTGATTCTATACGCTTTTAGGTGGAATCATTCATCTTTGTATTACTCTGATTATTGTGTTCACCTTGAATACAATTGTTTCACATTACATTAGTATCACAATACATAATACCTTTTTACATTCAATACAATTGTGGGTGTTTGTATTTGTATTAGTTTAAGATCATTTAAACTAATCTCTTAGTTGCTAAAACTCAAATTTTTTTAAACCTACAATTCACCCCACCTCTTGTATTGTTCTATCTAATAGATATAAATATCTTTTTATTCGATCCAACAATTGGTATCAGAGCAGGTTTTCCACTGATTTGTATTACTAGATTTATTTCGTTCATATTTCTTAAATACTTACTACACTAACGTGTGGAGTGGAAAAGTTTTTGTTGTTGTATTAGATGGCAGGAATAAACATTGGGTCAATAGAAAATTTGAATCCTTCTAGACCACCAATATTTGACGGGAATGATTATGAGTATTAGAGAGATCGTATGAAGACTTTCGTTATCAATACCGGTGTATAGAATTTTATTATGCTTACTGGAGGTTACAAAATTCCTGACAAAGAAGTCAGTACTTTCACCAACCAGGAGAAGCAAGAATATCAACTGAATTACAAGGTACACAATACTTTATTATGATCTATGACCAGGAATATATACAGTCAGATATCTTCATGTGAAGTAGCCAATTGTATTTGGAAGAAATTAGAAGTCACTCATTTTGGTACATCCAAGGTTATAGAAACAAGGAGAGCAATGCTTCGAGCAGAGTATCATGGATTTGTTTTTCCTTATGGAGAGACAGTATGTAAAGTGAAACAAAGGTTTATGACAATTTCAACAGCTTACAATCTATGGGAGAAAAAGGTCTTGATTATGATGCTC
Source organism: Viscum album (assembly GCA_963277665.1). NCBI lineage: Eukaryota > Viridiplantae > Streptophyta > Magnoliopsida > Santalales > Viscaceae > Viscum > Viscum album. Next base: position 656,706,561 of record OY728159.1, read on the forward strand.
ATGTTGAAAAGATTATAGATATAATTCCAAATGAATGGGAGTCAAAAAGGACAGCTATTGATGACAATAGAAAAGTTTCCCAGATTACTCTTGATGAACTCTTTGGAACTCTTCTACAGCATGAGACAAGAATGAAGAGAGATGCTGATTTTAACAAGAAGAAGAATGGGAATGGAAGTGTAGCTTTTGCATCTAAAGCTAAAACACCTGAAAGGCTTACAAGGCCTAAATCCAAGAAAGTTGTTACATCTGATTCAAGTGATTGTAATCTTTCGGATAATGAGTTAGCCAATCTTGCTCGAAGGATGAACAGGATTGTGGGAAAGAAAGATTTCCAATATAGATTCAAAAAGAAAGATAGAAAGGATAAGAAAGATTCAGAGGTAACTTGTTATGAATGTAAGAAAGCAGGACATATAATGCCTGACTGTCCTTTACTGAAAAGGAAAGATAGAAAGGAGAAACACTCTGAAAGAAACAAGAAAAGGTTTTATAAGACAAAGAAAGTCTTGAAAGCAAATGATACATGGAGTGAAAGTGGTAGTGATTCCTCAAATGATTCTTCAGAATATGAGACATCAGGACAAAGTAATATTGGACTCTTAGCCAGATTACCAATTAATGATCATTGTCTCATGGCTAAGGTACATAATGCTGAAGCTATGACAAATGTCTCTTTGAATGCAAATTATTCTAATAACAGATATTATGAATCTTCAAATGAAGAATCTTCATCATCAGAAGATGATACATTACCTTCTTTTGAAGAAGTATCTAAATTTGATAAATTACTTGAAAAGGAGAATTCTAAACTCAAAAAGAGATTTGAGAAATCAAATTCTAGAATTTCAATCTTGAATAAGGAAGTATCAGATCTTTCTAAAGATCTTAATGTGAAAACTTCTGATTTTGAAAGTATTTTAAAAACCCTTGAGAAAGTTAAATCTGATAAGGATAAACTTTCTAAGGATCTTGAAACTTTAATTTCAAAGAAAAACATTTTAGAGCCTAACTCTAGTTCAAATTCAAATGTTTTGGAAAATAAGAATTTGGTTTTAAAAATAAAGTCAGAGATTTTATCCTTGAAAAAATGTTTGTCAAACTTTACTCAGGGAAAGGAAAACATTGACAGGATGTATTCTCAAATTAGACCTTTGAGAAATCGTTCTGGTCTTGGTTATACTTATTCCAAACCAGTTTTTAGTAACAACTATTTTTTTCCTCAAAAAACCATTTTCTGTTCTAAATGTCAATGTGGTGGAAATTGGAGAAGAGATTGTTCTCTTAACAAAACTCAATCTTTAGGATTTCATAAAGCTCATTTTGAAAAACAAATGTGGATTCCTAAAATTCTTTTATCTAACCCTTCTGGATCCAAACAAGTTTGGATTCCGAAAATCTAATTGTTTCTTTTTTAGGAAAATGAAAATTGTACCAATAAGAATGTTTGGTACATGGAGAGTGGTTGTTCTCGACATATGACTGGAAACAAAGATCTCTTTGAAAAGGTTATCAAAACAAAAGGTGGAAAAGTTACCTTCGGAGATAATGGTCAAGGAAAGATTGTTGGTATAGGTAATATTGTTTTTCTTGGAAAAGTTCTTATCTAAAATGTTTTGTTTGTTAAAGGTCATAGGCACAATCTTATCAGCATAAGTAAATTATGTGATGAAGGTTACCTTGTGAATTTTAGAAATGATAAGTGTCTTGTTCACAATTCAAAGGATGAGTACATTCTATCTGCCCATAGGCAAGAGAATGTTTACACTATTAACCTAGAAGACCTTAGGAGCCAAAAATTACCTTGCTTAATTACAATAGAAGACCAATCATGGCTATGTAATAGGATACTAGGACACTATAATCTGAGAAACCTTAAGAAACTCTCAAAGAAAAGACTTATAAAGGGACTACCGGACCTTAGTTATGAGTCTTCAAAAGTCTGTGATCCTTGTCAATTTGGAAAGCAACATAAAACTAGCTTTATATCAATTAATGAAGTTTCAACTTCTAATGCATTACAGCTAGTGCATATGGATCTTTTTGGTCCTCCACAATCTGGAAGCATTGGAGTCAAATACTATGTATTTGTTTTAGTTGATGACTTTACTAGATTTACATGGTTCTACTTTCTCACAATGAAATCTGAAGCCTTTTCCTATTTCAAAACTTTTATATCCCAAGTTAAAAATGAGAAAAACCTACCATTGGTAACTATTCATAGTGATCATGGTGGTGAATTTCAAAATTCAGATTTTGAAACTTTTTGTAGTAAGAATGGTATTACTCACAATTTCTCAGCTCCAAGAACTCCTCAGGAAAATGGTGTTGTTGAAAGAAGAAATCGTATTCTTCAGGAAATGACTCGAACCATGTTGAGTGAATACTCAATTGCTAAGCACTTTTGGGCTGAAGCTGTTAGTACTTCCTGTTATACTATAAATCACGTTTTAACTAGACCATTTCTTAATAAAACTCCTTATGAGTTATGGACTAGCCGAAAACCTAAAGTTTCATACTTCAATGTTTTTGGATGAAAAGTATTCATTCTGAATACAAAAGATAATCTACACAAATTTGCACCAAAATCTGACGAAGGAATCGTTCTAGGCTATTCTACAACCTCTAAGGCTTATAGAGTTTTCAATAAAAACACTTGTACTGTTGAGGAAAAAGTACATGTAAAATTTGATGAAACTGATCCTTTTGTTTTCAAACAACCCAATCCTACATCCTCAGATGTGTTTTCTAAAAATTTTTATCAACCATTAGTAGAAGATCACTCTGAAAAGGAAAATGTTCAAGAAAGTATTCCTGAAACATTTACCACAGAAGACATTCTACCATATGTTGATGAACAGGTTTTACAAAACCCAAATCAATTGTTTCTTAGAAATCATCCCAGTGATAACATCATTGGTGATATAAATCAACCTGTAAGGACCAGAAATTCCTTAAGAAATGAAATAGAACATCTTGCTTTTCTTTCCCAATTTGAACCTAAAAATCTGAGTGAGGCTTTAGGTGATGATGATTGGATCAAAGAAATGCAAGATGAACTAAATGAATTTGAAAGGAATCAAGTCTGGACTTTAGTTGATAGACCTAAAGAAACAACTGTGATTGGTGTAAAATGGGATTTCAGAAACAAATGTGATGAAAATGGAATCATTGTAAGAAATAAAGCAAGACTTGTTGCTAAAGGCTATAATCAACAAGAGGGAATAGACTATGAAGAAACATATGCTCCTGTAGCTAGACTTGAATCTATTTGTATTCTATTAGCCTTTGCAGCATATTTCAATTTCAAAATATTTCAAATGGATGTCAAATGTGCTTTTCTAAATGGTTCTGTTCAAGAAGATGTTTTTGTCGAACAACCTCCTGGTTTTCAACACCCAAAACATCCTGATCATGTTTTTAAACTTACCAAGGCTTTATATGGTCTTAAACAAGCCACTAGAGCATGGTATGATAGACTTACATGATTTATTTTACAAAACAATTATACAAAAGGTACAGCAGATCCAACCCTTTTTATAAAAATGGAAAACAAAAATGTTTTGATTGTTCAAATATATGTTGATGACATCATATTTGGATCAACTCAGAAATCCTTAACTGATTCTTTTGCAAATTTAATGAAATCTGAGTTTGAAATGAGTATGATGGGTGAGTTAACATTCTTTCTAGGTATTCAAATATCTCAAAAACCAGAAGGAACTTATATATCTCAACATAAGTATATAAAATATTTACTAAAAAAGTATGGATTTGACAAAACTAAAAGTATTAGTACTCCAATTGGTACCTCAAATACTCTTGATCTTGATGAAACTGGGAAACCAGTATATCAAACAATCTTTAGAGGTATGATAAGAAGTTTTCTATACATGACAGCTAGTCGACCAGACTTAATGTTTTCTGTATGCTTATTTGCAAGATATCAATCTAATCCAAAAGAGTCTCATTTAAAAGCCGTAAAGAGAATCTTTCAGTATTTAAAAGGCACTATAGATTCAGGATTTTTTTACTCCTCTGGAAATGATTTTGTTTTAAAGAGTATTTCAGATGCTGACTTTGGTGGTTGTAGAATGGATAGAAAAAGTACATCTAGAACATGTCATTTCTTAGGAGATTCTCTGGTTTCTTGGTCCTGCAAGAAACAACACTCTGTAGCACTATCCACTGCTGAAGCTGAATATGTAGCAGCTGGAAGTTGTTGTGCTCAAGTATTGTGGATGCAGCACACACTCACTGACTATGGTTTGAGTGTTTCCAAAACTCAAATTCTTTGTGATAATACAAGTTCCATAGATCTCAGTAAGAACCCAGCACATCACTCATGTGCAAAACACATAGATGTTAGGCATCACTTTCTTAGAGATCACACACAAAAAGGAGATATTATTTTACAATTTATCAGAACGCAAGAAAAACTTGCTGACATTTTTACAAAACCCTTACCTTCCGATAGATTTGAATTTCTAAAACAGAAGCTAGGAATGGTTACATTAAAATAATCATTCATATCTACTTCCTGTTTTACATCTCTCCCAATAGTAAAAAACTCTACGTAGAAAGGGGGAGAACATTTTCTTTCTATGTTTTCCACTTTATATCATTTTATCGTATGATTTTAATTTTTCCATAGATATGAGTTTTCTGTTTATCGTATTGACAATTTTAGTTTTCTGTTTATCGTATTGACAATTTTAGTTTTCTGTTTATCGTATCGACCGATGATTGTAATGATTTTCTTTTCCATTGAATCGACCGATGATGGTATTGAATTTCTTTTCCATCGTATCGAACGATCATAGTATTGAATCGACCGATGATGGTATTGAATTTCTTTTCCATCGTATCGAACGATCATGGTATTGAATCGACCGATGATAGTATTGAATTTCTTTTCCATCGTATCGAACGATCATGGTATTAAATCGACCGATGATAGTATTGAATTTCTTTTCCATCGTATCGAACGATCATGGTATTGAATCGACCGATGATGGTATTGAATTTCTTTTCCATCGTATCGAACGATCATGGTATTAAATCGACCGATGATAGTATTGAATTTCTTTTCCATCGTACTGTCAGTTTATGGTAACAAGATTGTTTTCCATCGTACTGTCAGTTTATGGTAACGAAATTCTTTTCCATCATATTATCAGTTTATGATAACGATATTGTTTTCCATCGTACGATCAGTCCATAGTAATGAATTTGTTTTCCATCGGTATGATGATGTTTTTTGTTTCCTTACGATTGTATTTTCTTTTGATTTCTATCAAAACCAACAATTACCTTACGTTCTCCGACATGTATTTTTCTTTTTTTTTAAAAACATTTCCTTTGGTTTAATCCTAACCATTGATCTGGTTTTCTCTATTCTTGACCGTAGAAGATCAACGGTCACCCTTTTTGGACCGTAGAAGATCAAAGGTCACCCCATTATCACCTATAAATAGCCCCCCTCCCCTCCCCAAACCCACATTGGTTTTTCAGGATTTGTGGCAAAGCTCTGCTTCACCAGCTATAAAACATCGTACGATCTTCTCATCGGCAGCACCTTTATGTCTCAATCCTCTGCTAACACTCCCGCCGGAATGTTTTCAATGAATTTTACAGAGAAAGACTTTAACATAGAAAGGTTAGTATCTCGAGATTTTTTCGATACGTACGATTCCACAATCAGAAGGATTATTTTGTTTCAAGGGTGGGAACATCTGTGTGTTGAAAAGCCTGATTCTCAAGATTCGGTTCTTTTTTATGAAGTTTGTCAATTTTACAAAACTGTTTCTTTCGACAAAGACATGAATATAAACTTTGCTGTGTACGATAAAAAATTGTCAATGTCTGTGAAACAAGCGGCACATTTTCTGAATGTTTCTGTAGAAGGGTATTCTTTCTGTCCATCTCCCAAACTACCAGAGGAAGTTGGTAAGTTTAATAGAGAAAGTGTGGAAAAGACTTTGTTTGTTATTAATGAAGAAAAGAGAAAAGTGTATGATCTTTCACCGGACAATCGTTTTGTTACTTTATGGATGCAAGGTTTTCTTATTCCAAGAAAAGGGGATAGAGAAACTCTGAAAGTTTCTGATATTTTCATGCTTGACTATCTTGTGAATATGAGAAAAGTGAATCTCATGGGGTATGTTTTTGAAACCATTATGAATGTCAAGACAGGAGGGATTAAGTCCCAGATGATTATGTATCCAACCATCCTTACGAAGTTCATTCTTGAAAGAATGAAGTTTTGTAACATTCCTTTGAAAGGAAACCCCATAGATCTGAAGCCTTCTTGGATTAGCAAAAGTACAATGAAAAAGTTAAATGTTTGTTTTGATCACAATTCAAAACTTTTTGTTAGAGATGTAGAAGCTGAATTGGCTCAGAATCAATCGGCACCTATGCCATCCAAAGACATTCAATCTACTGGTGTTACTCAAAAGTCTGATCCGCAAACCAGTTCAAAGCCCAAGAAGAAGCCGAGGTACAGTAAGGAGGTTATAGCAAAATGGAGAAAGGATAAGGAACAAATAAAGGAAGGTGATCCGAAGTTCGGTCTTGACCCTACTGAGGCTTTTGCAGAAATAGTAAGGGTAGAAGAAACCCTTCAGGCTGAAAAGAAGAAGATGGTTCTTTTGAAAAGAAAGGCTCAGGACTTTGATGTATCTAAAGTTTTGAAAATGGTTGAGGATGCTAGTGCTCAACTAACGGAAGAAGTGCACCAAGAACCCATCGTACAGAGTATCCCTGAGAAAGGAAAACAAAAAAAAGTGTTGGAAGAGATAGAAGAAGTGGAAGAAGAAGAATGAGATTTTATTTTAGAATTTCTTCAGAGTTCAAAGAAAAGTAGAGAGGAATCGGTTCAAAAGCTGAGTGAAGGTGTTCAACAAACTCCTCATGCCGATCAAGTTCGATCTCCGGATAGAATTTCATCTCAAGAAAAGCAAGGTGCTCAATCCACTCACTCTGATAAAGATGTTGTCATTAGCGATAGAGTGTAAGAAGAAAGAAAGGAGAAAGAAAAAGCAAATGGAAAACATCCATTTGTTGACTCAATCCGATCGTATGAACTAGCATCGTACGATGGAGACACTAATTCAGAACATACAATCTCTCTCAAAAAGAGTGATTATACTGTCCATGTTTTGAGAAGGGTTGAGAAGACAATTCCTTATTTTCTGAGGCTGGAAGGAATGATTGATTTTATTACTGATAATCAAAAGAAGAAGTTTGGCTCTGTAAAAGAATTGAGGAAGAATGTTTTGTCAGTTGAAGCCGATTTAAAAGTTCTTTCAGAAAGTTCGGTTGCCCATAAGAAGGCCTGTAACAAGATGACCAAGTGGTCGTACAAAACAGTGAGCTCAATCAATGACCATGAAATAGCTGTTGAAGATATAAGAAGGTTGTCAAATGAGCTTGCAGTTTCTTTCAATAAGCTTGACAGAGAAACGGTTGAAAGGTTGAATCTTTTATCTTCTCAAAGAGCCGATGTTCCTTCAGTGAAAGATTTGCAAGAGAGAATGAATTCTTTCTAATCTGAATTCTCAAAGGTTTCATCTTTCAAGGATGACATGGTCGTGTTGAGGAATCAATATTCGGTGTTATCCAAAGATAACAAGAATTTGCAAAACAGAATTGATACTCTTGAAGAAGTAATCAGAGTTCAGGAAGAGACTATCAAAACTCAAGATCAGATTTTTGCGGACCAACAAGAGCTTCTCATAACTCAGGGTGACTCAATTTCTGAAGACAAGAAGGAGATCAAGAAGATGAAAGCTATTCTGCATGAGATCATAAAGAAGGAGAAGGAAAGAGAAAACAAATGATTGTTCTATTTGTTTTCCTTTAGAACTTGTCTTTGTTTTGTAATAATTGTTAGAACTCTTCTTTTGTCATACATTTTTTTCTCTAACTCTTTCAGGAAAATCAAAGTAACCCCATTCTTTTTGTAAATCACAAAGGGGGAGAATGTTTACAAAGGGGGAGAATATTATAAAAGGGGAGAATGTTATAAAAGGGGAGAATGTCTTACAAAGGTGGATTGGTTTAATCAAATGCTTCGAAATCAAGGAAAAACTATGAATACAATCCTTAGGAAAGTCCATACCTAAGGGGGCATTAGTTTCATTCAATTTCTTATTCAGAAGAGTTTCCAATAACTCTGGGGGAGATAAGTATTTCTTGTTATATTTACTTTGTGTGTTGTGCTTTCCAAAAAGGGGGAGATTGTTGAGTCAAAAGTTCTCTTTTGACTTCTACATCATGTTTTGGAAATCACAAATGTATTCTACATCATGCTTTGGAAATAACAAATGTATTCTATAATATTCTGGAAATTACAAATTGTATTCTATCATGTTTATCGTATCGTACAATGATAATTGTACTGACCATGCTGATCGTACTAATCATGCTGATCGTACTGATCATACTGATCGTACTAATCATGATGATCATACAAATCATACTGATCGTACTGACTCTGTTAATCATATCTTACTGACTCTGTCAATCGTATCGTACTGACTCTGTCAATCGTATCGTACTGACTCTACTACTCAGATGATCATTACTTGTTTTGATACTTTGTCAAAAACACGTATTACTTTTTAATTGTACCCATGCTTTTCATTTCTATATATCTTATGTCCTAACAAAACGATGCCATTGAGTTAGTTACAAACTAATAAAAACGATGTCGTGCTTTCTGTTTCAATATTACCGTTGGAGGCAATATGACCGTTGGAATCCGAGGCCTATAAATAGGAGGTCATTTGAAGCTGAGTGCATAAGAAGAATTATTGTGAATGAATGAAGAGACATTGTGAACTATCAAGATTCTAGAGAGAGACACTGTGACTTCTCTCATCTGCCTTGTGCGTCCGATCATCGTATCGAGGGCTTTCAAGTGATTGAAAGACAGAGGTGCCGATTACCTATAAAATCGAGGGCTTCCGGGGATAGGCAGACAGGCATGCCGATCATCATATCGAGGGCTGCCAGGGATAGGCAGACAGACGTGCCAATCATCGTATCAAGGGCTCACCAAGGTATTGGTGAGACAGACCTTTTATCCTAGGTGAAAGGATAACCCTTCTCTTTGGGATAAAAGAATTGTAATACTTTTACATTTCCATTGTTACTTTTATTAGAAAGGAATTTGTATTGTTTCCTTTCTTCTTTACATATTCAAATGTAATTTTTTCAATTACAATCATTCTATTACATTTTGTATTGATTGATTCTATACGCTTTTAGGTAGAATCATTAATCTTTGTATTACTCTGATTATTGTGATCACCTTGAATACAATTGTTTCACATTACATTAGTATGACAATACATCATACCTTTTTACATTCAATACAATTGTGGGTGTTTGTATTTGTATTAGTTTAAGATCATTTAAACTAATCTCTTAGTTGCTAAAACTCAATGTTTTTTAAACCTACAATTCACCCCCCCTCTTGTATTGTTCCATATAATAGATATACATATCTTTTTATTCGATCCAACAATAATCCTATGATTTATGGATGGGTATGGGATTGGATTAGGTTATGTTGAAATTCAAAATGATTTTTTCATAAAATAGATTGAGATTCAAATAAAAAGATATATATTATGGAAAAATGGGTACTAATCTAAATTTTCAACTTCACATTTTATTGTTTTTTTATATATGAGTTATGACTTAATTCTCTATAACTCTCAACATGAAAAAATCTTCAAATGTAGGTGAATAAAATACTAGAATAAAACTATATATCATATTATATTTAAGGCTAGATCCCTTGAGGGTAATACAAGACGAATTCAAATATGGATTCTTTATCAAACAGATTCAATAATAAAAAATCCAATTCAATTTATTAACAAATAATAAAGTATCAAACAATGGTAAAATTTTAAAATTATTAATAAATTATTTCTGTTTGAACATTGTCTATAAATAAAATTTGGATTCGTTGTATCTGTATGAGGAATATATCATTTGAATTAATGGAAAAGATTATTTTTCATGAGACTAAACACTTTTCCTCTACCATAGAACCATTAGGTTATATGTGAAATGTCATAGAATAATTAATATTAATATTTATTTATTTTCCACATTTAATTTTTTATTATTCTTTTCGTGGTTTTATTTATTATTATCATATTTGGGATTATTTGATTATTAAGTATCATATTATGAATAAAATGGAAATTCAAAATCTATTTTTTCAATGATCCCATTTAGGGGTTCAAATGATGATTTATTATTAAAATGGTAAGGAAACATGAAATTGAAATGTACACAACATCTACCCATGGACAACCAAAAATAGGATAACCCATGATAATCATTTAACCTTATATTGGGCTTAATAAATAGAGTTTAATAACACACCATTAATTGAGCCCCATCTAGAAGATGGCTTGAAAGGGTTTAACCATGTGGAATCCATATCGACTGTTTTTGGATGGGTTGTGAAAAATTAAACTTTTTAAATAATATTTTTCACATTTTTTTTGAAATACATGATTATTATGGTCATTTTACATGTAATAAACTTAAAAGAAATTTTATAGTGTACACATCGCATATATTCTAGAATCTAGTGTGGCCATATATTTCGTGTAGATTTGACTCATAGAAAAACACACTATGTAATTTTTCAACATGCCAAGTGTAATATTCCTTTTTTTGAGAAATGTATAGGACAGATTCCATACATAATATAGATTGAGAGTCATGTGAGTAACCATAGTTGATGTGTAATATAGAAGGGTGAATATCATTTTGACTTGAATACATACCATATATGATAAATTAAAAATAAATTGTATTTGAAATGTCTATGTACCATTCTTTTACATTTTTTGTAGTTCCCATGTACATAATAAAATTACATAAATATCAATTTATCCAAAATTAAAGTGTGTTATATTCTCTTGGGGTCATTTAATAGATATTTAATATAGATTAATTTTATTAATTAAAATGATGTATAATTTATTAATTTGGTATATTTATCTTAAAAAAGAAAAAATTGAATGGAATTATAGAAATATTATATATTTAGTTAAATCAATAATCATATAGTCATGCGAATGCCCGAACTAATCCAATGTTGACTAATGATTTAATTAAATTATTTATTTCATGGGGTTTGTGATAAAATTGTTATTAACATAAATATGATGAATTTTTATACCATCCCTGTGTTATATATTGGACTATGTGTCCATGGGTTATTTAAATAAACATAATTCTCTAGTTCCCCATACCTAAGAGTGGTAATCATATTTAATAAAAAGATATCTATAGAGGGAGGATATTTTTGAAACCGATTCGAGGTGAATCCAACTGAAGAGATATATATGATTATTCTGGAATACTCTAACATGAGATCAGACAACATCATCACGTAATTCCCTTTGGCTTAATGATGGGTTTACCATCCATTCCTCAAAAAAAATATTTATAATTTGATAATTCTTTTACCAAATGTTAATTTTATTTTAGATAATGTATGGTTATTTATTTACTGATTCATGTTTTATATGATGTGAAAATGTGATCACATAAAGTAAATAAAGTAACAATCATTCTATATAGCACCAAAAAACATAATCAACCAACAATTTTAATATTTATAAAAAGGGTATCAAATTATTATATTATTATTTAATTTTTTTCTACAGATTACTAACAAAATTTAAATAACTTGTAAATTTAAAACCATTACAAAAATGGGAAACTTTCACCAAATGTAAATAATTTCTGACAGAAATAATATTGTTAATTTCATAATCTTATTACAACCATGGAGAAAATTAATTATTCCCTAAAAATTACCATTATTAGGAGATAATAATATTAATATATTATACTCATTCATATGGCTACTAAAATGTTCTGGAAAAAATTGTATGATCCGAAAAAAATCAAAGCAAGGGATTTAAAAAAATATAAACCAAATAATTAATTTTAAATTCATGAAAGCTAGAAAGAATGTTTATCTATTAAAAGCTAATATTTAGATATTAAAATAATAATTAACCTATACATGAAATAAATATAAAAATTCAAAGGCTTTATAAAACATTTTCTGTTTATGAATAAATAAAAAATCATAATACATAAAACCATTGACTTAAAAACAAAAATTTTACCATTATTTGATCATAAGAATTCCAATATAAAATATATTCATTGATTACTTTTTGAGAAATAATATATATCTATAATAACCCACAATCCATTATAGAGATAATAATTTAGAAAAAAATGAGGAATCAAATATTGTTCATGAAATCACCTAATAGGATTATCCAAACGTTCTTCTAAGAGTACCTTATATCAAATAAATCAATCACACAATAAGAGTAACTTATTTCAATAGAAACCTATAAAAATTATCATAGTAATTAATTAAATCAGTTAGGATTATCTCATTATAATTTTAATTAATTCTATCCAAATTCCATTTGGGATAATGTTATAATAGTAAAATCTGTTTCATTACCCAATTCATTGGTGCCTGCAATGGTCCCAAAAATTAAATAATGGATTTAGTATCATAATAATTTGATTCAAATTCCCATTCCCACATTAATCTTTAATTATGATGTATTATTCAAGATATAACCATTTAATTACATTCATTTTACATCATAAAAACCTTAAATTGTTTAATGTGTTAATAAATAAAAGTTATTTCAGACATCTGAAGAATCATTTTAATGAAAAATACTTTATCACATTAAAAAAATATGAATTAGAATGTCATTGAAGGAAAAAACGTGAGATGTACCTTTAAACCACTTTAATTTCAATAAATTAATTATAATTTAGAACCATATGGAATTATATATACCACAACAAATAAAACATGTAATGAACCTGATATGATTCTCAATGAATAAAATATGAGATGAACAATCCCTTACCTTGAATATGACTCACCATTTACATTATTTACATCATGTATAATAAAATTATTTTAATTTTTTACCTTATTAATTTTTTTTTGTTTATTCCCTTATTATATCCTATTTTATTTAATTTAATACCATGACTTATATAGATAAAAAATTAATAACATTCATTCTGTATGTTTTGGTGATGATTTGTTCACAATGACATATAAAAATCATTATATTGACAAAGGTAATGGTTTTCATTATTCAACATTCTACTAAATATTAATTCTAATATTTTTGTAATTTTTATTAACAAAAATAATATTTTAACTATTCATGAAATGTTTTCTTGAAAAATGAATCACATTACTTCGTGGTGGCGGTAGATCACACATATGGCCAGGAAATGTTATCAATTTACCATATATGGAAGGGTAAGAAAGGGAAGTAATCAATTTTTTTAATTTTCTTATGTATTTCATTAATATATTACATATAAAAAAATCATCATAATAACTATCCTCGAAATTTAATGGTGGAAAATGAAACACACCACTACACAGAGGTCGTCGTCAACATGTATACACAAGTAGTGTTTTCATTTCACATAACATATAAACGGAGATCCAAATGTTTTTGACTTAAATATAATAACATTGTTATATATATATATTAATTATTTTATCATATCGTTTGGGATATTTATGATTTTAAGTATTTTTATAAATAAAAAATCATTTAAACACTTGATTTATAGATATACCTCTTCCTTAGATAACCCACATTAGATTACATCTAAAGCCACCTAGGATAGTTTTTGTGTGGGGTAAGAACATTTTTAATAAGGGGAGGTTGATTTGGAGGGTATATGGGGTGGGGGATGTTTATAATGAGAAAAAAATCACAATTTTTGAGGAAGATAGGAGTGGATAAGATCATTTATAAGTTTGGTGGGTGGAAATTTACTAAATAAACCAAATATTAATATATAATAAGCTTATAACTCATATAATATAGATTCAATGTGATATATATTAACTATAATGAGTATAATTCTTAAATAAAATCAACCAATAAAATATATATAAGTATTAGTATGATATTATATTGTATATTTTGTTTTAACCCCATCATTAACGATGATTAACCTATTCTATTGTAATAAAATTTTCAATCATTACATGTAATCAATGTAATTTTAAAACATCTGAGTGGAACATTAATAAAAATTTATTTATATTATTCAAATTTTTAATATACAATTCATTCGTTATAAGGTTTCATTATTATTATAAGATGAACTTATAATAATTATTTAATGTTATATAGCATTTAATTTATTTTCTGAGAGTCTAAAAAATATGAATTTAGATGAACAAAAAGATAATTTTTATTAGAGTTAAAACACCTAAATAATAATATGTACTTAAAAATAATAATTAATATTATTTCAATAAGATAAATATTTTTAATATTTCAATTTTTAATATTTTTTCAATCATATTGTTTATACATTTGTACTAGAAAATGCATGGTATTAACTAGGAATAAATTTGTTATATGTTTAAATTATGTTTATATGTAAAAAATAAATTACTAACATTAATTTAATTTATTATAATTTATTATTTTCATATAGTTTAATTTTATGGTATATATACTCTTATATAAATCATAAAAAATTATGGAAAATGACATTTATAAGTTATAACACTTTTTTCTCTTGTAATCTAACTAATATTTCATTAGAATCCACCCATAATTGTACAATAAGAAATATATGTTTAGAAACAACTCATCCACATAGATAATTAACCTTTTTTGAGGTATCTCTGTAATGTATTACAATTATTTAACTTCACTGAGATAAATAACTATTTAAACTCAACAACATATTTTTGTGAAGGAAAATAAAATTGTATTTATTATAAAAATATTATATTATAACTAAGAATTTTAAATCCATTTTAAAATATTTATTTTTTATTTGTTTAAAAAAATTAATATAAGTATATAAAATTCATTGATAATAAGTTCTCAGATAAATGCATTTTAAGCATAAAAATAAACATATTCCAAATTCAAATATAATATAAATTACTATGGCATTAATAAGATTATATTTAATTAAAAGTATATTATTTTAAATTAAATTTAAATTAAAAATAGGATGAGACATTTAAATAACATGATTTCAAAAAATTATATTTTTACGAAAAATTAGTATTTTTACCATTCAATCATAAATAAATTACATTTTCAACAAATTATTAAAAACATTAATCAATAAACTATTATGTGATGATAATTTTATAAATTATATATATTTTTAAAAATTAATTCACAAAATATGATATAATTAATTACAATATCCAAATAGAAAATGCAATAAAAAGCATTTTTGATGAAGATGTATTTCTGAGGTGTAAGAAGAATCTACACTCATTTACATCCAGACAAACAAAATTAAATTAATTTTCATTCTTTGAATTTTACATACTATATAATTATTATAATCATTTATCAATAGTGATAAATTTAATTTATTATTAAAAAATACACTCCTCACATAAAAACAATTTTTAAAAAAACTTATCTTCTGCCGAAAAATATTATATTCATTAAAAAAATTATAATCAATTCATGATTTAGAAATCATTTTATTAAGGAAAATATTTCTACATATATGTATATATTTCTTAAAATGGATATTTTTATTCATCTATACTAAACTAACTATTATGTAATAATGGTCATGATTTATTTAAAATATTTATAAATCATATCAGTATTCAATTAAGCATGATGTTGAATAAACCACACAATAGACAATATATTATTAAATGAACATTTATTTTAAAATATTGGGCTGTTATATTCTACCCCATTACAAAAATTGTATCCTATAAATTTTTTATCACATAATAGAAAAATGGATTAAATCATTTTTACCATCAACTCCAATTTCTGTAAGATAAACATAAGATCATAAAAAGAAATACGTTTAATTATTTTTCTTAAAAAACTTTTTTTGAAATCACACATATTAAAAATGGATTTTAAACATCATTTTGAAAATGAGTGAAGGGAATTATAAAGGTCACATAAATTAACAATAATTAGGTTCCCAAATAAATTGAATATTAGCTGGATGGGAAAATGTTGATATTGATGATAAATCCCTGACAAAGAGGATGCACATTATTCTAAAAAATCTCTTGTTTTTATAAAATTCATTCAAAAATAAAATAGAATATAATTATTATTTATTTTCCCAAAAGAAATAATAAACCATCAACTAATTAAAATGATTATAAATGGATAGGAATTTCATTTCAAGAACCTTTTTAGAGAGTATGATATATTACTAAAAAATTATTACGGAGAACATGAGTTTATATGCATACATAATTTCTTCAAATATAGAATTTGAATTTCAATAATTGGATGTATTTAATGTATTTTTATCCTATTTATAATCCAATAAACTAAATGAAAATTGATAAATTAATCAATAATAATGATAAAAATTTTCTTTCAATTGATCACATGATCCAAAAAATAAATGCATGTTTTTAATATAATTTATATTCATTAAAAAAAAAAATGGTTTTTATAGTTTATGATAGTATCTAATATTAATAAAACATAAAACAAAAAGTTTACATTAATCTCATAAGCCACAACAAGAACACCAATAGTTAAACTAAAATAATTATATCCATAAATAAAATTAAAATGTTTCAAAACATGGAAACCGGAAATTTAACCCCATGAATTACAATTGTTTAATCAAAATAATTAAATTTATATACATGTTATAGAAATCAATTTTTATGTCACTTACCAAAAATGAATATTCCATAATCATTTAACCTCAAAACTATGCTAATTTTTCCATATATAACATGCTTAACCATAAAAACTTACATGATTTCAAAAATAAATTTTAATTTTTTATATCAATTAAAATATTTTCTTAGAAAATTATATTTGATATATTTTTTTCATATAATGTTCCCAAAATTATTAACATGATAGAAAATAACCATAATAACATAGTCTAATAATCAATTTTCACTCCATTGGTTATTTAAATGGTAAATCTATGATTGAAAAATATAACAACCATTTTATCTTATTAATATTTAATTAAGTAAAAAATTTAAGGTCTAATTAAATCTAATGTTAATAAAAACCATTCAAATTTTCTCCAAAAAATAAATAATAACTATCCAAAAAATGAAATTTTTCCTACTACCTAAGTTAAGGACAAGGATTACATATACATGAAAAATTTATTAAAACTCAATTAATATCTCCAATTATAATCACAACACAAAAATGCTCAAAATGTATATCTATTTCTTTAAGCATAAAATAAAATAAAGATATATTAACCCATAATGTTTTCTAATAATATTAAAATATAGTCATCAAAATCATATTAGCCTCTAAAGTTATCTAAACAATTCATCTAAAAACAATTGTAATTCCCCAAAAACATAAACATCATATAATTACATGACTTTTTATTGGGGATGCATCTTATTACATTTCTATATAATTAAATTTTAGTTCTTTATAAAAGTAATGAAATAATCATATATATCATTCCATTATAAAATCAATTAGATAATTTTACTCAATGTACATATTTTTTCAAAAATACTAGATTTTAAGTACCCAACCATAATCATTATTATTCTCTTGTCTTAATAAAACAATTCATATTATTTAATTCTTAATGATCTTTTTGGTTTACAGTTTTAGATAATTGGTACAACATATTTCCTAAAAATCATAGAAATTACAAAGCATGAATTTATAATTGGTATTAATTTTTCAAACAATATAAACATTTAAAAAATAGGATTTAATATCCTCGCTAATATTCATGGATTTAAAAATGAAATCCTCACGGTTCTTCCCCACATATAAAAAATGTGAAAAAATTAATAATATGGGAATATAAAAAAATAAAAATAAAGAACACAAAAAAATATAAATAAATAAGATAGTTTACTAATAATAATACAAAATCTTTTATTTTCTAATTTTTCATTAAGATACAAATAAACATTTTTCAACCCAATCAATCAACAAATTTTACCAAATATTTTCATAACTAATTTAAATATAATAATTAATGAATAAATTGAACTCATATAGGTTCCATTTTAATAATTAAGAGTATCAAAGTAATTTTATAAAATAATTTAATATATCCATGTTATTAAGTATCATACACCTTCATTTTGAAAAAATCTCAAGAGTAATCACATAGGATCATAAAATAATAATCATGGTATCATCAGATCCTAGAAAATTGGGAACTATGGTAGAATATAAAATAAGTCATGACTAACATACAAGACAAAACGACATGTTTTATAGAGTCCCATAGTGGGTTAAGATAACACTTTAATACCATAAAAAATTTACATGGAAAAATATTTAAACAATGCATATGAGCATTATTTATGATGATCCATCATAACATGTTCATGATTAAGTGTGAAACAAGAGGAAATAATTCATAAGGTATAATCATAAAAACCCAATGGAATGAAATGGGTTTCATAATCATGCATCATATCAGAATAAAAATTTATATTAAAATGATTGTATTTAATAAATGAACCAAATTAATATATTACTTCATCAAATTCTGGACGATAAAGCTTGGTATATTTTTGAGAGACATATAAATAGAAATTATAATTATTATATAACATTAAATAGAGACCTATTGTGAGTTTGATAGGGAATTTTTATAACCTAAATAGAAATGGGTGGCTCATATAGATACTTTACACAAAAAAAAAGAACATTACGAAATATCCTAATAAAAATTCCATTTAAAACAAATATTAAAAATTCCTAGAACATTGGTAAGGAGTTTTTTAATTAAACAATAAATTGAATCATATAAAAGTTGACAGACACCAAGTAATGGTTGTGTAAACAATGTGAAAATATTGATGTCATATACCATAAATTTTGACAATGTAGTTGTCTATAACAAAGAATGTCCAAAAATTTCATATAGAACTTGTTAAAAGATTCCGTTTAAAAAATTTAATATAAAGTAAAATGTGACCTAAAATTTACTTCATAATATATATATATACATACTTATGATATCTTTTAAATTATTATGTAATTTAAGTATAATATTTAGAGAATAAATCATTAAAATATTTAATTAATGGGTTTTAATGTATATTGTCACAAACAATGAGATCAACTCATAACGTACATCCATTATCTTATGACATAATATTTTTTAATTATTTAATTATTTAATTTCCTTTTTAAATAATATTATCATTTTTATATATTATCATATTATATTTAATTACTTAATAATTTATGTTTTTGTCCGATATTTGAATGATATTAATGTCATAAGTCCAAAATGACATCGGATGATTAACAATGTTCAATGGGGAAATTATTTAATTGTACCCAGAATAATAATCCAAAAATAATTACCATTTTTATATCATAATTATAATTTCAATACCATTAGTGATATATGGTATGTAAAATGAACTATGTTACGATCATGGTGATGGTTGGTCGTACGTACACAAGGGTAACATTTCCATTTTTCAATGATCATGAAAAAAATGGTTTGTTTAATTTTAACCTTATATAATTATAAAAATATCATAATTATCATAAAATTTATTTTAATAAACTTACATATATACTACCCATGTGATGAAACAATTAAAAATGAATTACATCACATTGTGAAGTTGGTAATTCATATGTACGCACAAACGACCTTATCATATTTTAATGAATGTAATGATAATAAAATATGTGAAATATTTATTTCAAAGGATCAAAAATTTTTGATTAATATTATATATATAAATAAAATCCATCATCATAAATATACATTCGATATTATGATGGAAAAATAATTAAAACAATTCATAAGTTGGAAGTCTAGTGTACAGTCGAACAATGGTTTCATCTCCCATTTGGTGAAGAGTTGATGGATGTAGGCTACGAAATTAATAGAATAAAATATTAGAGTATTGGTGAAATTAATTTTATAATATTATAATGGTTTAATAATATTTTATTGAGGATGAATAAAAAAATTCATGGATAATAATTGATATCTTCTTCAGAAAACCTTTTTTTTTGAAAAAGACTTCTGAGGAGGTTTTTTGAACAGAAAATGTCCTATATAACCTTGGAATGGATGTAGAGAAGGTATTCTAGTAGGTATTTATGAATCAAAATTAATTTGTTTTGTTTTTAATGTAGAATAAGAGGCGACCTTTTAGAGGTAGGGATAACATAACTTTAGTTATGTAACAAAATATTAATTTTTTGTAATTTTTTATTTAGGGAAAAAGTCACCAAAATTTTATTATTAAAACATAGAATGTTTATGCTTGTAAATTATATCAAACAATAATATTTATAAATTATTTTTAATATATTTATCTTTATATCTTTATTTTGACCGGTGTAATCTTTTTTGGACAATTACCATGATTACAATGCTTTTTTCTTTTAGGGGTCTCCATATATACTATAAAATTAAAAATTTCCAATACATGAATCATTGTTGATATTTTATACCATAACCCACCCACATGGCTAATAATATGATTCATTGGAACTATAACTCTTTTAATAAAATATTATTTTCCATAAAATACAAATAATATAATATCTGGAACTATTTGTTTAATTTGACTTTTAAAACAACTTGACATTAGTGGAATTAAAATATAACCCTTTCACACAATATTGTTATGTTATATATAGAATGAATTTCATATGGAAAAATAATTCTTTACATATATATAAATTTTTTGTTTTTTAAATCATTTCTACTTTTGATTGAATTTTTATTTTATCAGTGTTATATAAGAATTTGATGTAATTATTTCATAACATAAATTTATAAACAACTAAAATGGTAAAAAAAATCATTCATATTTTAAATTATTATTTATAACCAAATATAAGGTGTTTGTATCACAATGAAAACATACTATAGTAATTAAGTAAAATAAATTAACATTTTTTCATTATATTTTACTCAATTTTTATAATGGTCCAAATCAATTAAATCTTTAAACTTATGGTTATATATTCGACACATGGATGAAAAGGGGTAAATTTATGATATCTAATATGATAAATGAGATTTTTAGAGTTAATGGTTGGATTTTATAATATTATATTTAACAGTCATTACCATATTTACCCTTACCGTGGTGATAAAAAAATTGAAGTTACTATTATTGATGACTAAAAATACAAGGTACCTATTTAAAAAATGTTGGGCGCATGACTAAAAATATGTAATTATTTTATCAACCTTAAATTCAAATATATAGAATGTCACGACATTCTTTATTCAAGATGAAGAAATTGAGATAATGGCTACTGAGTCCTACCTCTTATAGGCCCTGGGGTGATGACCAACGCAAAGGGTATATAATCTCAAAAAGATTAAGGCATTTATCTTTTTATCAAAAACAAGATCAATTGATCAGATTGTCCATCCAAAAACAACTCCATTTACTAATTATAAAAGAAGGCAAAATCCAACCCACATGCATGCTTAAAATAGAACATTTATAAATACAATAAAAACAATAAGGTAAATTCCAAATTTAACGCTAAGAATAGACACATAAAGTATCCTAGATTCTGGGATATTAATTCCTAGAATAGTCAATGTAGTCCTCCTAGAAACCTAAATTAAGTTTTATATATTTAGGTTGAGTAAAAAAGTATACTCAGCATGAAAACCCAAGGTCTTTCATGAATAAGTGGAGGAAGAATGGTAATTCCCCAATTAAGATATAATAGAACCCAACAACACCTAATAGGATATACTAGACACCCCAACCACACCATGGAATGCTCATAAAATAACACATGTAAAGTAAACTGATATAGTAAGAACATTGATAGTAAGGTACCCTCCTACACTTTCCAACAGATTATCTTCTCCCACACCCTAACATAAAATGTCCTAGTGCTCTCACCTATTGTGAAAGAACCACATAAAAACCCAACCACACACATTATGGTCCACAAACCACATCAAAACATGTCCACACACATGTGGAACACACACCACATCAGACCCCAACCACACAAACCCGGGCAATATACAACATCAAATCCTTCCCGCAAACACCTAGGCCAGAACAAATTTCATATTATACAGAAGAATCCTGGGATGCACAACACATCTCATACCAAATACACATATGAAACAAAACTCCCTCACAAAAAACTAGGGCTCATGAACCAAAACCCACCTGATGAAATGTGGGATATCAAATCTTGGAAGAGGAAGTAGGAAAATGTTTGTGGTCAACCATCCATCCTCCCATTAGAACATCTTCGGGAGATACCCTCTCTAGTTACTATGGGGGTGTTTGGAATATAGTGATCAACTAGGGTGGTTTTATATATATAAAAATGAAAATAAAACTAATACATATAAAATTTTAAACACTCAATCCCAATATATGGGTTTTTAATGAAAACCCATATAAAACCCACCATTGTTGCTGCCTCAAAATGCACAACCACAAAATAAGTCACAACTAAAAAAAATACCACAACCATTTCATTTAACCAATTTTCATTTTTAATCAATCAATTTAGTTATTCATTATATCAGTATCAGAAAAACTACCAAGAACAACACATAAAAAGCTTCACACAAAAATCACACTGAGGAAGAAGAACCACATTAAATTAACCCTATTCAGATTTTTTCCCGTTAACACCCATTCATGCCAAAACAAAACCAATACTGAGACATAAAGTCAAACTTTTGGAATGATAATAAAGGAGAAAATCTTGGATAATTACCCATATTGACCACTAACATAATCATTCTTCAAATTCATGTCGCCCAATTCAGCATCTCGTTAGATCATTCCCCCAACATACAACCACACCCGTCAACACATCACATCACACACATTCTTGGTAGCCACTCTACATAACCACACCTAACCCATCACATCCAGAAACACAAACATAGGACACCCCAATCATAACCATGTTGTATAACACTTACCATTCATTCCTTAATCAAACAATCTCTCAACTTGAGATTCAATTACACCACCTATACCATCACATAACACACATCCATTCACAAAACTGTACCACAACATAAACCAAAAAGAAATAAAATTTAACAAGGATTTATTCATTAGTTCTATATGTTAATTTCTAGAGTTTTAATAGAAACACTTTGATCCTAGGGAATGCAATTATTAGTCGAGTGTATCTTGTAAATCAATTACATATAAAAACAATCATTTAACAGAAGTCCAACAATAATAATTCTCAAGCCATCCTAGGTGTGAAAACAAGGACAACCAATAGATATGAATTTAGAAAATCTGATTCGACATACAATTCCGGAAAACATCCAAACAAAATTAGAAGTAGAACCTATATCATTTTTCATGAGCCCCTTCATATTTATCGTAGATAACTTAATTATATTTTCAATTATGAATTCAAATATGTTCTCAAGAAACACTGATACATCCACCCAGCTAGATGAATATATAAATGTGAGACAATGGGAATCCTACCTCGAATAACAGATGATCAACACATTTTATTTGGTCAAAACAAGGGGTACACATGCAATTTGAATAACCTTTAGGGAAAACGTAAATAAAATGCTATAGCAGAATGTATGACTCCTCAGGGAAGAAAGGTTATGGGAATTTCTTGCACCCAGAGAAAGGGAAACCACAGATGGAATAAAAGATTTGGCAATAGAAAGGCCAAATTCTATATCTATAAGAGAAATAGTTTTTAAAATCCATTCAAAGAAGATATTTACCAAGACCATACAGTATGGAAGTTAAAGCAAGATTTAGGTTTTTATATGATTGACATGGTTCAAAATAGATCCAAAAACATTAAATATGGTATTGAATTCATTTTACGTCAAATAAAATGATAAATGGATGAATTTTTAAAAACTAGATAATTCTAGAATTTTGTCAAATTGATGAAAAATGGTCACTAGTGGATGAGTCACTAGTGGATGAGTCACTGGCAGATATGTCACCGGGGTGAGCTACAGTGGATGAGTTACCATTGGGTGACTAACTATTGGAAGAGCTACCAGTAGATGATTCTCTATTGGGCGACTAACCATTGAATGAGTCACCATTAGATGAGTAACTATTATACGACCCAGTATAGTGTGAATTACCATCATATGGCTAACTATTGGTGAATTACCATCATGACCTATAATTGTGACCTACCAAAAATGAGAGACCAGGGTGAGTCATTATTCTAACTTACCATTCCCGAATCATCGATCCTGACTCATCATTTGAAAACTAGAAAACCGGTAAACTATTGAATAGTTACAATCTGACCTCATATAACAATTCAAACAATTAATGTTCATAATATAATAGACCAGAGAGGTCTGGGCCACTACATCAGATACCCATCATACTATTCTATCCCCTAGAAATTCACCAACAGACCAAAAAGTAATATAGGGGTCTAATCAAACACCATGTGAGATACCTCTCACAGATCTTGATATGCTTGAAACACAGATACCAACATTAATGTTCAATGATGAAATACCAAATTTTGTTTGAAAACTTGAGTGGAAACCTCCTCATATATGAACACCTCCTTTGTCGTCTAATCACCCAAATAACCACAAGGATCAGCATACAAGCACGAGAACCACACTATCCAGACATGTCATTTAGTGAGTTCCTTACCGCATGTCACGATACTTTAGGCTCTAGGAAACACCAACTCACCCACACAGGTTTAATCTTATCACATTTAATGTGTCTCTATTAGGAATGATTTACTCCACCTTTCACATCTCAAGACATTATCACACATCACAATATAAGGAAACAACTCATTTCACAATGAAAAATGTTAAAACATTACAATTCAATGAAAAATATAACATAGAAGATATCCAAAAATCTATGGGAACTGGGAATGAATATGTGAATATCACTCCCACGTACTCTCCTCCAGGCCACCAAGCCTCCAAAACACAAAAACAAAAGGAATGGTATACCCATATAATAACTTCTCTTGATGATCATGGATCTCTATTGGCCACTCCAAGAACTTCATGTCATCTTCGATATCCATGTCTCCCCAGTCAAAGACACTAGTGTCATAATGAAGATACCTATATAGTTGAGAGATTTGAATGATTTTGTGGATCCCCAGCAACTGTTGGGGAACTTATAAATGGTATACCACCATGCCAACATTCCCCAACACCTCAAAGGGTTTGATGAACCTAGGAGAAAACCAAACCCCTCTATCAAACCTATGCTACAAATTTCCAGGGAAACCTTCAAGAAAAAATCATTAACAACCTAAAACTACATTAATCTACTCCTAAAATAACCATAAATCTTCTTTCAGTCTTGCACTACCTTTATCCTCTCATGAACATGATGTACTTTCTCTATCATGCTATCTACTACCTTAGGTCCAAGAAAAGTGGTCTCCCCAACCTCTTTCGAGCTCAAAGGTGAAAAGAATGTTCTTCCATACAATGATTAAAATAGATCCATTATATTGGATGATTTATAGATATTATTATAATATAACTCCATCAATTCCACGATTCATACCCAAAATCCATCAAGGTCCAAGGCACCTGATCACAACATATCTTTCTATGTCTAGATAGTCTGTTCTGTCGACCCATTTTTCTAATGGTATATGGAAATGTTGAGGTGTAATTAAATGACAAAATAATGCTTCAATACCCTATTGACTCATGATGTAAAACATGTATCATGATCCAAGGAAATGGAACCTGGAACTCCATGCATCCACACAAACTCATTCACGTACCATTTTTTCATGGCACCCACTGTGTAAGAATCCATGATTTCTATGAAGTGAGATGACTTCGTCAATCAATCCACTACTACACAGATAATAATGTATCCTCCCTAAGCCATCTGAAACCCTTTGAATAAATCCATTGATATTCCATCCCACTTACAATTGAGGAAATCTAAGGGCTGAAATTAACTACAAGGAAAATGGTGCTTATACATCACCTACTGGTACAATATGCACTTTGGCACAAAATCCTCCAATTCCCATTTCATCTCAGGGCCACCAAATATGCATCCTCATGAGATGGTAAATAATGAAATATCTTAGGTGTTCCTATATGGTTGATCTATGAAACTAATAGAGAAAATACTCATGTATAATGACTAGAACAAACAACCATCCATGAAACAATAGATGATTATGACCATCCCTCTAGAGCATCACCATGTCCAATACAATCGTGCATCACCTCTACCAATATGTCTCTCCACTGAGACTCCTCCACATGTTGTATCAGAGAATACTACATCGTCATATGAAATAAAAAACCTCTATTACCATCCATTTTTACATCAATGTTCATGTATTATAACTCATACATCACTTTAAAAGAGTAATAAAATTCCCAATCAACTTCAGTTACTTCCTTCTCCAAGCAACATCCATGACATTTCCTTTCCCTAAGGTGTAGCAGATATTGAAATAATATTCTCCTAGAAAACTTATCCACCTCCATTTTCTCCAGTTCTGATAGTGCTAGAAATGATATAATTCAAGCTCTTGTGATCTAGGAAGACTACAAAGCAACCCCCAATGAATTAATACGACCAAAAAACTACTGTAAACAAGTCCACTGGTGTCACCGTAACATTGGTTTTATAATTATGTTCTTTGAAAGTATCTTCTTACACCATTAATAGATAACCACCTTCTACTAAAATATCACACATCCAATGACCAAACAAGAAGCATCACAAAACACATTGAACCCCACACCCTCCTTTTGAAACTAGAAAAATGACCAAAACCCCCTTTAAATAGAAAAAATCATCTTATAACTACTTACTCCATAAGAAATTCAGATCCATTCTAGTTATATATTTAAATGGAGTTGAAACTCATGACAAATCATGAACAAATCTCTAGAAATAAACCCCTTGATCAAGAAAACTGTGAACTTTTACAAAATTATTGGGTTCTTCCCAAGAGACAACTGTCTCAACCATCGACGGGTCCATTTCTACACCATAATGTGATACTGTATGTCTAATGAAATTCACCTCTCGTGTCCAAAATATACACTTGGGTACATTTTTATAGAAATGGTGACATCAATGGACCTTCAATATAGTACTTATTTTCTCGGTACGACATCCATATGACATCTAGAAAACCAATATTTCATCGATGAATTCAATGATGAACTGGTCCATTAACACAAGGAAGAATGAGTTCATAAGCCCCAAGAACATGGCTAGTAAATTTGTAACACCATATGGTATGACTATGAACTCAATGTTTCCATACATACAACTAAAAGAATACTTCATGATATTGGAATAATTTACCCTCAATTAGTGATATCTAGACCACATATTGGTCTTAGAAAACCAACTTTCCCATATTTTCTAGTCTAAAAGATCATCTATCATTGGGATAGGGTAACCGTTCTTGACCATCACCTGGTTCAACATATGTTTTTATTTTCAAAACCTCATACTATTATCAGCCTTCTTTTATAAACAACACTATATTACACCACATCGAAATAGTAGGCCAGATAAAGACCTTCTTTATCAGATCATCTATCTGAATCGTCAACTCTCATAACATAGAAGCTTCCATTTGATAAGGATCCATTGAAATCATACAAGTACAGACCTATAAACCTATTCTGAAGTCAATTTCATGTCGAGGTGGTATATTCACAACCTTATTAGTAAAAAATTATTGAAATCCACAAAAACTCTAGGTACCTCCACCATATTAATGTTTATTAATTCACTAACTTCTCATTTTATAAGAAAAAATAGGCTCTACATGCGGACTCACACCTAACAAATCCCGTTTAAATTGAAGGCCACATGTTGGCCATTCACGTATATAAAAATTTATTCTATCAACTCATTTGATAATAGAACATATAAAATGAAATTATTTGATAAATAGAATGATATCGTATGTCTGAATCTTTATCAAGAATAGATCCCTATGGGAATGCTGCAGTCCCATCATCCGTCTACTTCCCTAGCACATATTTGTCAATTTGTTATGACCTTTGATTAGAGTAGTCAACACAAGGGGAATGGGAATAATATATACCTCTAGTCTTAGAGAAATGTCCCGACTGAGTGAAATAAAGGAATTTGAATCTCTTGAATCTAACAGAGCACATGAAAGATTAAAAAACCAACAGATCATTCCTCTAATGATATTTCACCCAGTTTGAACTGCTGCCTTTGTAGCGTGAAACTGGACACACCCTAATCCTATTACCCTTTGTTTATTACCATCTCATATACCACACCATAGTCAAGGAACCAATGGAGTTCTTGACGTCATCCTATACCTGTTACATATCCCCTTGCTAGTGTAGTTTCCAGGTGTCCCTGCTCCTGAAACGCCCAAGCTGGAAACTGTTGCTAAGGAGTTTGTTGAACCTACCCACCACCACTCTACTAAGCTCAAATGGAAATTGGAAACTGGTTATGAAAATTCTTTTATACTCTAAAAACGAAACACATCAACCCTAAGCTCATAGAATTGGAATGAGGACCAAAAGTCGAAACTGAAACTACTGAGGTCGACTCCCAGATGGTCAAAACCTCAGAGGCCCCAGTGCCTAAGACCTACTCTTGGTAACCATGACTCTCACAAAATCATACTGGCACACCTATCATGGTAAAAATAATTGTAATTACTTCCTCAAAATCACCTCCACCTTCTTCTGGACCTCTATGTACATTGACAACGTAAAGGGGGGATTTGTGCAATAGATAGAAGGAAGAAGTGCCTCCTCTAGGCATCTCACATAAGAATCCTCGTCCAGAAAGAGATCTAGGATGAAGTGATAAGATCATTGACCCTAATCCCTAGATTTCATACTAGAATACACCCATGATGAAGGGAGAGTAACTCCAGCCTCTTCCCATACATCAGGGTTAATGAAAGGAATTATACTCTAAAGTCCTTCTTGAAAACAGCCCATAGAATACCAAACTTATTCTTCTCCCCTAGTAACATAATCTACCCCAATCTTGTAGCTACTCACATCTATCTAACCACTAAAGGGTCCTAGTATACCATTAGATCCAAGAACAAACTAAAGATGATCTCAAGATCCATTATCTAGCTCTACATTTCCATTCATGAAACACTGCCATCGTAATTGCTAGTGTCCTTTTGTAGAAAACATATAACATTTTTTACTACTAGTCGTCCTCCTCCATTTAATCGAACCCCCATTGATCAGCTAGGTTGGCCTACTCATCCTCAACATCCCTAACCACATTTGGATGATGATCAGGTTACATAACTAAAAATTTAAATGAGAAATTCCTAAGCCTAAGTAGTATGTAATTTTATTTAAGCTTCATTTTAACTCAATTAACTCATTTTTATCCTTTTAATATTCCATAAAACACCCTATTAGGACATGATAAAATTATTTATGATTCATGTAACATTCATTGGGTCTCTATACTAAAAATAGTGTAGCATCACATTGTAGTTTGGTAGTCTCAGATTCCTTGAATCAGATCATTGGGGGACATAATGTCCTTTGTACTACCTGGTAATCTCTGAACTATGTCACATACCAAAATATCCTAACATTGTTTCCCTAGAAACACATTAAATCCTCAATATACCTATGTTTAGATTCCTTATTATCTCTCAACCAAAAACTCTGATACCATTCTATCATGACCCTCCTTCTTCATGATGATGAAAGAGATATAATGACCCCAGAGTCCGGCCTTGATTAGGCCTCAGGGAGGTTACCAACACCCAGGTTATATAATCTCAAAATGTGGAAGATATTTCCTTTTTTAATGAAAACAAGATCAGGAGATAAGATGGTATATTAAAAAATAACTCCACATAATATATAAAAAATAAATAAAAAATCCATTCTAGATAAATTTTTAAAATAAATGTACTTCAAATACAATAAAAAATGAAAGGTAAATACCAAAAGTAAAGTTAAGATATGACACAAAAAATTTTCTAATGTACAAGGTTGTAATGCCCAAAACTGTCCACATAGTCCTACTAGAAACCTGAACATGGTTTTATATACATTTGGTGAGCATACAAGTAAACTTAGTAGTAATAACCAAAGTCTATCATAAAAAAGTGGATGAACCATACTAATTCCCCAGTGAGGAAACAAAAGAAGCCAACAAAAACTTACATGGTATTCTAGCCACCACAACCTCACCAAGGAACATTCAACAAATAATGCATTCCTTGTAAAGTAATATTATATGCACATCGATAGTGGGTTACCCCGTACCACTTTCAAAATTATTATCCAATCTGACACCATAAAAACAAGCATCCTAGCACTACCACCTCTTTTGAAAGAACATGTCACAATCCATCCGTACACACCTTGTCCTCATATGAGATCACATATTTCTAGAACACACCTGGGACATGAACCAACCCCCTCGCTCAGACAATTGGGCCATATAGCACAACACATCCCACCTACACACACTTGGTCCATAACACATATCATCTCATCCCGAAGACACCTGGGAAGCACAAAACATCTAATCCCAATGAAAACTAGGAAAAAAAAACCTTCCATGCACCCAGATAGGCGTTAAAAACCACATCCCATCCGAAGAAACATGGGTTATCACTACCTAGATGAATGTTTAGGGAAGAGCGGGAGGCCATCCAGTCGTCATCCCATCAGGATAATGGGTAAATAAATCCTCCTCCATGACAATGTGGCTGGTTGGCACACAGTTCTCAAGTTGGGTGGTCAACGTAGGGAAAATAATAGGAAAACACAAGTACTACACATATAATACGAAATACTCAAGAACATCTTATGGGGTTCCATCCCAAAACAAACTCACACCACCACCTTTGCTACTAACTCTAAATGCACAACCACACAACATGTCAAAAAAAAAAAACATAACCCCAACAAATTCATTTAACCAATCGTCATTATTTATTAAACTATTTCTTTACTTATTCCTTCACAATTTAGACAACTACCAAGAACATTACATTACAAGACACAAAGAAAATTTCACCTGGAAGAAGAAGAACCAAGGTAAATTAACCCACATCATATTTTTGATCATTTTGAATCCCAATAATTTCATAATAGAACTGATCATGAGACACAGAGTGAACCGTTGGGCATGCTACTCAAAGAGAAACTTTAAGAGAATTACCAATACCAAAAACTTCCATCATCATTATTAAAATTCATCTTGCCACTCAACCCCTATCCTCAAAATTAGCCACCTCAATACATCCACACTCAGCAGCACATCACATCACCTCCATTTTCATTAGTCTCTCTACATAACCACAACACACCCATCACATCCAAAAAACACAATCATATCACAACCCAATCACATCATTTATATATAAAACTTCTCACTCATTCCACAGTCAAACAATCTCTCAACCTAAGATTCCATCACACCCACCAAACAACCCCATAACACATAGCAATGATTACAACCATAAAACCATAAAAAACAAAACAAATCATATTCAGATTTAACATGAACCATTATTTTGTTCAACTAATTATCTTTCAGGGTTATCACAAAAATAGTTTTATCCTCAGGAATCCATTTATTAGTCGAGAGTATGTGGTTAATAAATTTCATATACATAATGTATTTCAATAGAAGACTAAAAATATGAATTCCCAATCCAGAAAATGTGTGCAAACATGGAGCACCAAAGGCCATGATTTTTGATTGGAATATAGCCCATACAATTGAAAACAGCAATCAAAAATAAGTAACAAAAAGATCATATATCACTTTTCCCCAGCCCTTATATATTGATTTTAGCTGGTATAGTTATCTTCATAAATCTGAATTCTTACACATTCTCAAGAATCATTGATACACCGACCCCCAATAATGTATAGGTAAAAGAGATACAATGGAAAACCTAGCTCAGATAACAGATGATCAGTAATTCCTCATTGGAAAAAAAGATGGGGTGTGCATGCAGCTAGAATAACCTCCAGGGAAAACACATTCCAAAGGATACATCACAATAGATGAATCCTTGGGGAATAATTGTTCTGGGAAAATATCACACAAATATAATGAGAAAAATTACATGAAAAAAGAGATCCTGGCTTTAGAAAGGCCAGATTTGATATCAACAAGAGAAGGAATTTTTAAAATACATTAAAGGTGGATCATGACCAAGACCATGTGGTTTGGAACTCAATGGAAGCATAAGGTTTATAGAAGATATAAACAATTCTAAATGGATCCAAAAACCATTAAATATTACATTAAATTCATTTTACATCAAATAAAATTTTAAAAGGGTGAAACTAGAAAAACTAGAGAATTACGGAATTTTGAAAAACTATTGAAAAATAGTCACCGATGTGATCTACCAAGGATGCGATACTGATGAATAAGTCATCATTTGGTGACTCACCATTGGACTATCTACCAATGGACGAATCATTACTGGGTGACTCACATTTGGATGAGTCAATGTTAAATGACTCACTATTTGGAGATTAACCATCAGACGAATCACTGCATGTGGCCTACCATCATGACATACCGTTGTGACCCACCATTTACAACACACCCTTGCGAGTCACCAGTGAGAGTCCCCATTCTGACATACTGGTCCTGATATACATGTCCCAACTCACCATTAGAAAAATAAAAAAATGGAATACTATTGAAAAGATCCATCATGACTTTCTAGAACACTTCAAACATTGAATTTTTACAATTTAATGGACCAGAGAGGTCTGGGACATTACATGGAAGAATTTAATTTGAAATTAATCCTTCAAAATGAGATGTGAAGTAGTTTTTTTTCAGAAATAATTTCTTTTAAATATAAAGACATTTTTATACGAAATTCAACTTTAAAATTATTTCCAATGAATATAATATTATTATATAGATTGAATAGTTATTAATGAAGTTTTGAACTAATCCAAAATAAATTATTACACTGTAAACAATTCAGAACAATGTATAGTTTTCATTAAAATTTGTATTTTTCATATATTTCATTGAAAAATAAAATATTTTAGAAATTAATAAAAATTTAACCATAAGGTAATTTTGATGTTATAATATTAAAAATGATATAAATTTTATCAAATAAAATTTCTAAATGTTCCAAAAAGTAGTTATAATATTTTCTCATGAATATCAATAAAATCGATTTTTTATGACAACAAAATTTTGAAGAAAAAACAGAGATTTACAAATATTTGTGTTCTTATACAATATAAATAGATCAATAAATGTGTTTAATGAGAATAATATATATATACACACAAATATATATATATATACAAATATTTAATAATTTAGTTAGTAATATTTATACCTAATAATTCTATAGCGAGCATACAATAGTCGTGTTTATATAATATATTCTTTTGATTGTTAAATATTAGTCTTGTGTATCAAATGTTCTATCTAAGATAATGTTATTTCATTTGAAATATGATAGTTATGAATTATATCCTGTTAAATAATTTCTTCCTCAAAATGAGAACATAATATTGGTAATAAATGGTTTTAATTTAAAAATACCATCATTAGAATCCCTCATCATTAATTTGGATACAAATAATTCCACTTGAAAAGAGAGAAAAGGGGTGTATGAAGGTCATCTAGATTACTACATACTTGGTTTCAAAATAGAAGATCATTAGTGGGATGTGATACTATAGACATAGAGTAGAAATGTACTTTTCAAATAATGAAATGGATTGATCGGGATCATTGGTCATAAGAAAGTGAATGATCAAGATAATTTTAAGGACCATAAATCAATAATGTGTGGTGAATATCATCGATTCATCCTAAATTAAAGCAATGATATTTTTTTTTGTTTCAGGATAATTTTTTAGATTTAATTTATTAATTTTTTTATTTGATGGGAATGTGATGGATTTTTTCTTAATTATCATGTATAATTTCATCCTATAGTCAATTTTCATGTCAATGTCACGTTTTTGTCCAAATGTTGATTCAAGATGAATATTTTATTCCCAAATCACTAAAATCAGATTCTAATATTTCACAAAATTCATAAAAGGATAAAAAATTACATATCATATCCTCAAACATCATTAAAAACCATATGGGTAGAACATGATAATATAATTCCCCAAATTAAAAAAATCATATAAATAAATACAACATTAATCTCAAAATCCCCAATAGTAATTTCTAATGTTAAATAGAAATTATTTCCTAAATATGTACCTTAAAAATCTGTTAAGATGTTTTGAACCAATTATTAAACCCAAAAAAAATTCATAGATCACATATTATTCAATGATTAATTTAAAATTTATGTCCAATGAATATTAGTATCTGATAAATTAATATATCTAAAATGATTTATCCCCCAATCAGATAATATCCAATATATACTAATTATTCCATATAATAACATATATAACCATAAATATAAATTAAAATAATATATTATTCAAAAAAATGAATAACCCTTTATTAGTCAATTGAAATTTCATAATATTATTTTTAACATACTATTATAATATTCCCAAAAAAATAGAGACCTCCTTCTGAAATTATATTAATCCCCTAGACACTAAATTAATATTCAATTCCATTATTATCTATATGATAATCCATATATTCCCAAACTGTAATATACCATAATTTAATAAACAGCAATGATCATAAAAACCGTATAGGTAATCAATACCTTTAGGATAATGACCCGAAAATGAAAAAAATTATTCCTAAAATAGACATTTCACTAAAATAAATACGACATATATGTTTTTTTATTAAAATAAATGTCTCCAAAAATACTCTTAATCATCTTTGAATAATTTCATGTAGAATATAGAAATGAGTTTCTAAGACATTTTACTTATGATAAAAATTATACATACAAAAAAAGATGGTATTAGTTATGTTTTCCTGACTTGAAAAAACCTAATATCCAATGTTATCTAAAAAATATCACTTGAAAAAACAATAAGGACCGATCCTTAAAAATTTTTTATTCTTCTGTCATTAAAATATTATTCACGTTAAAACATTAGAAAATATATTTTCTATTTATTGTTTTAATGAATTAGAAAAAACACTTATATAATGTGCTCATAAATTAATAAATATACACTTCAAATAGGTATAATGTTTTCCCACAATATATATTTTTTAAAATGAAATGTGTTGTCTGATCAATTATAATATTCATGGATTTCAAATGGACATCATCTTTGATTACACATATATAAATTCCATGAATATTTTTTTATAAAGGATGATAAAAAATAATAAAATAGAAAATAAAAAAAATAAGGAAACATTCTTTTAAAAATACTTATACAATATTATTATTTTCCAAATAAAAATGGTCTTAAAGTAGTCATGTTTTCACCAATGAAATCATCTTTTCTACCCAAATAGTTTTGTAATAAATTTCCTAAAAAATTATTCAAAAAAACAATTTAAGGTTTCATTGAAATTATGAAAAACATATGAGTTTTTTTTACAAAAAACTTTATAAATTTCACCCTTATGACGTATCATATACATTCCTTTATACACAATGTTAGGAATAATTATATGACAATATAACATTAAAATCATGGTATAATGAGATAATGGAAACATATCAAATGTGGAAAAATATAAAAACATGACATAGGCATATGTCAAGGATAGTTTCCATGATAGTATTACATGGTAAAAAATGTCACATAGTATTTTGGGTTTAATCCAAATTCTGGAACATAACGTCTCGTGAGAAAAAATCATTATATAATTCTATGTATTGATATATGGGAATAAATGTAAAAGAAAATTCATTGTTGTTTTTACAAAAAAAAAATTTATTAGACATAATATATAATCATAAGAATTACTCACAGAATTAAATGTGTTTAAAAATATTGCCTCAAATCATATTTGAAGGAAATTTTATAAAAAAGCCTTCTAATAAATAAATAATAGAATGTTTTAACCCATTAAAGGAATGGAATTTATGCTTTTTATATATGTGGGAGTTCTATATAGAAAATTTATAAGAAAAAAATTCCATTTAACAGAGTGATAAGATGTTTTTTAGAGAGTGCATGATCATAAATAATAAGGAAGGTTTCTTCAAAGGGATCCATTACAACTATAAGAATAAAATCCATGATATCCAAATTCCCATTTAAATTAATTTTTTTTAGAAATAACCACAATGAAGGCAATGTGAGTATTTATATTAAGTAAAAATTAAATATTATAAAGTAAAAATCTCTGATTAAATATTTACTATGAAGAAAAAAACAATTGAAACTATATGAGTGAAAATAGGACATTCTTTTTTCTCATTGTAATGAAAGTAAAAATGTTCCACATAAAATAACCAATAACATTCCTTTTAAAAAACATTGAAATAAAGTAGGAAGAGACATAAAATTTCCACTATAAATCATTTGTGTATATATAAACACATAAATATAATAATTTTAATAGTAATGAAATGAAATATGAAGGTTCCTAAAATTACTCATTAAAACATTGAAAATGAGTTTTTTAAAGAATAACGTCCATTTCCATGAGAAGGACTAATTACATGTGATATTTACCTCCCTAAATAAAAAAATTATTAACATTTATTAAATTATTAGGGAAAATTTTCTTTTTTTTATAATCCCTTCTATTTTATTTATTATCATTTTATATTCAATTCCTTAATCATATAAGTTCACGTCTAAGGTTTTTTTTATATTAGGATCATAAGGCCAAAATGACTTTTTTAGGTTGATGATCATCAATGCTGAAATTATTTTATCCCATAAAAAAGTAATAATAATTACATAATTATATATTTAATTTTTTTTATTTAAAAATTACCATGAAACATGGTTCTGAATAAGGAAATAAATTACAATCACAAAGATGGTGGGTATATGTAAGCATGGGTTAAGTTTAAATTTTTCCATGATAATAATAGAGATAATGTAAGTGTTATTTTATATTTCTATAGAGAAAATTAAATCATAACTACTGCATTATTTCATTAAATACATCGTTATATACCATCTATGTGATGCAGTAATTAAAAATGAATTACATTCATCCATGGAGGTGAAAATCAACACGTACGTAGAAATTATGTCATCATATTTTAATGATTATAATGGTAAAAAAATATTTGATATATTAATTTTACAAAATGATAAATATTTAATGAATATGTTATATATACATTTAATATGATATCATTAATAGTTTTGATAGGTTATGGTGAAAAATGAATTTATTGGGATTGTGAGGTGATAGTCCATTATACAGATGAATGATTGTTCTGTTAACAATTTGATAAGAGGTTTTGGATGGATTTTATTCCATTAAAATAATAAAATCATGATATACTAAGGTTCTTTATTTATTTACATCAGTTTCCTTGAATAATACATGAATGATGTGGATGAATAAATAATAGAAAAATGATAGGTTAATAATTGTACCTCTTCCTCAAACAACCTCTTTAGGATTACACCAAATACTTACTAGGTGGGATTTATAATGAAAGCAAGGCCTTTAAAACAGAATAACAGATATTTAGCAGGGATTGAAATATGTATTGGTGGGGAAAAGATTTTTATGAGTAAATAAAATAGGAGAGGATATTCACTTTTACATGTGAGGGGATGTGCTCTTCTAGAATTTCATAATATACTGAATTAATATAAATTTATTTTAGTTGGTAAAATGATAATAATTGATATGATTATAAAATATTATGATTAGGGATAAAAATAATAGCATTAAATAAAATTTAAAAATGATCATGCTATCTTTTTTCCGGAATATCAATTGTTTAATCCGTATTAACCCTTTTTGATAATTGATGTGATAACACTATTTTTAATATATAACAATCAAGATCGTAATATAAAATTATAATTGAAAAATAGATGTATTATAGATTAAATTACAAAATATATAAGAATAAATTATTTTAATATAGTATTTTTTCAAATTTTATGTTTTTTATTATTAAATATCATTATTTACCTTTTTTGAAACTATTCATTTAATCTGGCTATGAAGAAAAACATGAAAAAAGTGAAATTTGAATTTAATCCCTGAAATAATAATTGTAATGTTATATTTTTGATAAAAATCATGGATAATTTTAATTAATAATATTAATAATAAATATGTTTTTTAATAAATAATCTATTTATATTATTCGAAATATTATTATGTCATTGTTGCGTAAAAAAATGAATGTAATTTTGTACTAATAAAAATTATACATATGTTTCAATCAAAAAAATAATTTAGCATTCGAATGAAGGTTGATAACTAAACATTAGTTGTTGTTTAACTCCTATATTTAATGATCACAAAATAATGATTCTAATTATATTAATGATTTTCCTGTTTCACATTATGTATTCTATATTTTGAGAAAGGTGATGAAATTTCAAAATACGAGAAACTGTTGCGACTAACACCACCAACTAGTTTCACCATTCTCCATGAATCATACCATGCATGAATCTCTCGTTATGTATGAGACACCATCAGAAGACAGACTATCAGGTAATACACTGTTAGAAGACACACTATCACATGACACACAATTAGGATATAATGCCACCAGATAATAAATATTATAACGTATAACACACTGCCATCCAGACCAACCTCTAGGTGAGATACCGTCATCTACGTGAAATTGTATCAAATTATAATATTCCTTCAGACTTGACAACTCTAGTTGAGACACGACTAGCATAGTATAATTTTTTAAAAGTATAAGAAGCCACTAGATGAGACACATCCAATGTCATGCCACCAAAACAACATACCACCAGACATTGATACAACACTAGACTAATCCACCCCCACTATGTAATTATAATTATATTATAATAATGTTATTCTAATAGATGTATTAGAAGATTTATTTATATTTACTATTTTAATGATTTTTACTAAATGATCGATTGAGTGTAATGATATGAGTTTCAAAAGTGTAGAATGAGGAAGTAAATACCATCACGATATTCATAATGCTACTTATAAAAATAGAAGAAAACTCACTCATTCGTATAGTGTGTGTGAAAAAATTGTGTATGAAGCCAGCTGGTATATACTCAAGAGCTCTAAATTACTAAACACATAAAGATATTTCCATATTTGAAATAAATAAGAGCTCACCTACTACAAAAACTCGAATGGGAATTCAATCCACATCATCACATACAGTTCATTCCTATAATAAAGAGAAAAATTCAGATACACTCAGTTAATTTTATGTCTTCAAGAAATATTTTTTTAAAAGGTTGGGGCCGAAGCCTCATATTTTATTATTAAATCAAAGCAAAGTCCTCTTTTTAACTGGGTAGAGGGAATCCCATTACATAGCCCGAAGGCCCAGTGGGCTTGTATCCCATTACATAGCCCGTAGCCCCAAATTCCAAGTCCAATTCACATTCTACACTTTCATATTGCTCTATTCAATTTATCTTTGTTACATTTTTTAGAAGTGAATGTTATACTCTATTTTATATATGCACACTACCTTCTCTATTTAACTCAATGATACCTAGAGATCTGTAAATATTTTATTCACCTATACTCCTTTGAATAATAGGGGTTGAGGTCCTTGTGTGGTATGTTCACTTTTACCCCCACATATAACCATGTAGGGGGTTTTTTTCGACCTTAAAAAATATTAAACTCTTGTCAAACCTAATCCAGGTTGTGGATCATCTTGTTAATTTTATATAAGCTTCTTAGTGAATGGTTATCACAAATTGAAGAGGATTAGGTCTCCGCTTGAGATTGAACCTCTTATATTCAATCACTTTTTTGTGGTCTTCATTTTTTTACTTTATTTCCACAATAATTTTTTTTACTATAAACAAAATATATCCACTGATAGTTTATCACTATTTTTATTCATATAGTATGTTGATAAAGTAAATTTATTTGAAAGGATCTAATAATATTGTATATTATTTATTAGATACCTAATCAATCTTTATTGAAATATTTAGAAATATTAATATCTATAAGATACTACATATTTTAATAAATTGGGATATATTTAAACATTTAGGGTATTTGAAAATAATGAATTTTAAACAAAAAAATTATGTACTCAATTAACCCATCATTTGAGATACTCACTTTGATCAACACTTGGTATCAGATGATATTTTATTTATAATTAATGATTTCAAATTCATTTCAACTGAGATATTAGTTTTATATTAATGATTAAAAATTTATATTATTTATAAATTTATGTCTAAAAAATGGATAGTCATCATGAAGATTATACTATCAATAAGGATAATTTCATTTATGGAATGAAATATTATTTGTAGAAAATTCTGATGAGAATTCATAAAGAAAGAATGGTTTTTTTACATTATCTATTATTGAAATTTATTATATTATGATTGATTCTGATAGAATAACATGGGATGATGAAAACAATAGTTAACATACATTGATAATTTTAAATACAGTAATATACTATACTAAGAACCAGGTATTATGGAATTCAATTGAATTTCATCATGAAAAACTGCCTATGAAATTTGGGATACCATATATGTTAATCATGAGAAAACAACTAATGTTAAGGAGATGAGGATTATTACTTATACTATTCAAATTGAATATTTTCAAATGATGAATGACGAACATATTTATAAAATGTACCTCAAGTTCAATTAAACTTTCAACCCAGTGATCTCACTTGGAAACCAGTATCTAACAAGGATGAGATTATGTGATTATAGAGATATCTAACAGGAAGATAGAGGGACACATCTGTCTCAATCAGAGAATAATGTGATATTAGAAAGATTATATCCAATGAGATGATTATAAACACTATGATATATGAATAATATTTAAAGTTAAATTATTATGAATATGAACATCCTATGATAAGGTTATTATCTTTTAGGACTACTACATCTAGGCAACTAGAAGATAAATAGAAAGATAAAGTACAAGATGTATGTTCAAGTGACATCAAATCCCATCTAGACAGTGATGATGATATGCCTCATCAATACCTAGTATTTAAAAAGTTTTATAGAAAGAAGTATTCTAATCATACAAACATAAAAGGTAAATATTATTCCAAAGGAAGATAGAAGTGGTATTTGATTAAGGTTGATGATTAAAAAGAAGTTGTGTGCTGTGAATTTAAATTGAAATAAGAAATTAAATCTGACTGTCTAAAGATTATGTATAATACTAAATATGAGGGAATGGATAGAAGATAAAAACTACAATGAAATACACATATAGTTCATTCAAGTATAGCTTTAGTGATTCTAATTATTTACATGAAGTGAAGATGGTAGAGAAAATATGTGTTTCATGACTAAGGTCAGTAACGTACCTTCTTTAACCATTGTTTTTAATATTATTACTATGAATAATTCTTGTAATATTAAAAATGAACATGATGATAATAATATGTAAAATGAAAGAATTATTTGAATGCTAAAACATGTTAAAAGGGACCTTTATGTATCTAAAGAATAAATATAATGTTTTAAAAAGATCACATGATCTAAATGTGAATAGACAATCTGAACTGTGTATAGAAAAATGGAAAATTCTCAAATTCTCAAAGACTACACTAAATTTTTTATATAAAATGATAAATTAAATAATGATCTAGAAAATATTATAAATTGTATACATACAATGACACAATTGTTTGGCAAGTATTTTTCATAAAAATATTTTTTTTGGAATTGGATACCATCATGGATAGAAGAAAACAACAGAGTACTTTTATTCCTAAATCCAAAAAAAGAGATCTTCTATAAAATATTTTTCAAAGGAAACTAATAAATTAATTTTTTCAAAAAAATTCACAATCAATTTAGTGGAAACCTACTAGTAAAATATTTGTTCTCCAATCCTTTATTACTAACATATCTGGACCCAAACATATTTTAGTACCAAAATTATTTTTTGCATAAAACATGTTGAATGGGGAAAAAGTATTAAGACATCCAGTATAAGTCTTTATTACATAGAAATCAATTTTTCTAGGAATATGATAAGAAATTATTCATTCTCAACAACCCTTATCATGGTTTATGGTGCCTATATCACTATGGATGATATTCTTAAAGGAAATATCATTGGCCTATGAAATATTGGAAACAAGAATTTATTTTTAATTTATAATGTTTTATATATTAATAGATTAAAATATAATATTCTTATAATTTCTCTGTTATGAGTTGATGGAATTTATGTAGGGATTGAAAGTGATGAATGAAATGATCATATTTTAAGAATATTCTAGTTTTAACTTCCTTGATAAATGATAATTTTTGTGATGTTGATTTAAATTTATTGATTTCTCAAAATGTTTCATGATTAATTTCTATTCCCAATTTATATTGGGTTCGGAATAAAAGACTAACCCATTGAAACATTCCCACACATAGTAAGCTAACACGAAAAGGTTTAATGGGGGATCTTTTTAATCATGAGTCCCAACAAGTAAATTCGGTAACCATAATCAAAATGGGAACCAAATTTTTTTTAAATAAAATTGATAATGGAACTATCAACTTCTCAACCTCTTTAGATGGTTCACATGTATTTGTTTAGACTTTCCAGAGTATCAATCCTTAATGGGAATAAATATGTTCATGTTCTTATAGTTTATTTTTATAAGTATACATTGATATAAATTATATCTCACAAAAGTGAAGATTTTTCATACTTTATCATGTATTATATCTCTATAGAAAATTGTAGTGGACTTAGAATCTAGAAATTAAGAAGTGGATGTGGTCATGAGTTTGAAAATAATGATTTTGAATTCTTTATTAAAAACTGGTTATAACCATATCATTAATTCTCCGAGTATCCATAATAAATTCATTTGATGATAGGATAGATAAAATGTTATATTAGATAGACTGGACCATTTTTATTGGGCATAACCAACCAATCTATATTTGTGAAGAAGCTTTCAATATATCCTGCTACATTATCAATAGATTCTTGATCAGATCTTGATCAGATCTATCCTTAATAAGGTACCTTATAATATTTTTAACAATATGAAACATAATTTTAATTACATTAGTGTTTTTTATTACAACGTCATTATTCTTAACAGTATGGTTTATTTCAAAAAAAATTCTTTCAAAAATGATGAAGGAATTTTCTGCCGTTATTCAATCTCTACCTAAGCCTATAGTATTTTTAATAAAAAGTACAAAAATATTGAATAATAAGACCATGCCACGTTTGATGAATCTTATTAAAATTAACCTATGACCTCACTAAATTTTTTTGAGGATACTTTTTCTTCCCTGAAGCTAAATTCAAATCCATTAGACTATTCTATCAAACAGTTTGTGAAATCAACAAGTTCGGAGGAATTTCTAGAACATCTTGAACTTAAGACTCCGGAACATGATGTGAAAATCCCATCTTTTTCTAGACTTGTTATAACTATTACATACCATCCATTAAATTTTATTTTATCATACCTAAATAGAGAAACAAAAACTAAAGATTCTCTATGAAATCAAGTTAAACAACAAGCTTTATTTTATAAGCATGAACCTATAAAAATCAATGAAGAAATTAATGATGAATTATGGTTAATAACAATGAAATAATAATAAAATAAATTTTAAACAAAGTATGTGGACATGTAGATAGTTATAAAAAATCCTTGAATATTCACACTAAATGAGTGTTTAGAAACAAATTTAATGAGTTAGTAACAATAGTTAGAAACAAGGATAGA
Source organism: Viscum album (assembly GCA_963277665.1). Taxonomy (NCBI): domain Eukaryota; kingdom Viridiplantae; phylum Streptophyta; class Magnoliopsida; order Santalales; family Viscaceae; genus Viscum; species Viscum album. The sequence goes on from OY728159.1 coordinate 656,750,405, forward strand.
GTTTTTGCATATGGTTATATTTAAGTGAAATGAATATACTATGGGGAAACAATTTCACCTTTAGATATACTTGAGTCTTTAAGGATCCTACTTTATTATGTAGATCATCTTGATTATAAGATTTATCAAATGGATATCAAGTGTTCATTCTAAAATGGTTTTATAGTTGAGGAAGTTTTTGTAGAAAAACCCATGTTTTACAAAATCGTCATTTTCCGAATAATTTTTTTAAATAATAAATCCTTAAATACATAAGAAAAATCTCATGTAGCTTCGTACTTTAGCATGAATAATTTTCTGATTTCAAATGTTGTTGAAATGGTATAGCTGAACCATTTATTTTTATAAAATAATTTTCAAATGTTACTTTAGTTATTCAAATATATGTTGGTGATGTTATCTTTAAACCATAATGAGATTCTTCATGTTCTGGTTTTTCTAAAATTATACAAATTGAATTTGAAATCATTTTAATGGGTGAACTCAATATTTTTCATGGAGTTCCAAGTTTTAAAAAGAAATAAGGAATTATGTTAAATTATATTAAATATAATGATCTTTAAAAACTTTTAAATTTGGATATAACTAAGTTTAGTGACAATAATTTTAGTTACACATATAAATTGGATCTTGATGATGTTTGGAATCCTATGGACCAAACCACTTACACGAGTATGATTGGTAGTCCTCCCTTTAAAACTTCTAGCTAACCAGATATAATTTTTAGCACATGTATGTGTGCTCATTTTCATAAAAACCCAATGGAGTTACATTGAAATGCAGTTAAAATAATTTAGAAATACCTCATGTATACAACCTATTTTGGATTATTTAACCCTATAGGATATGAATTTTATTTAGAGAGTTTTTATGATCTCGAATTTGGTGGATACATGTTATACAGAGAAAGAACATATGGATCATGTCAATTTTTGGGAAAGGATATAGTTTCATGTTGTAGTATGAAACAAAATTCTATAGAATTATCAACTAAGGAAGCTATGTACATAGTTGTAGGAAGTTTCTGTGATTTTTTTGTGATGAAACACACATTACAAGAATATGGATATCAATTTTGACATGAATCTATAAACTATGATAACACATGTGCAATAAATATATCTTGCAATATAGTTTTACATTCTTGGAAAAACATATTGATATAATAAATCACTTTATAAGTGACCATTTTGATAAATATTATATCACACTTGAATTTCAGGTCATAGGGCATGAGTTAGCTAAAATATTTACTAATCCATTCAATTTTGAGAGAAAGAACTATATCAAACATGATTATGGAATAATGAATTTTCCATATATTATATTTTCTTTAATGACACATAGTCATGTTGGAATACCATTGTGGTGAAAAAATGTTGTGTTCTCATACCATTATGTTTGACACGCTATTGAGTTGACATAAAATTGTGGTTAACACATTATAGAGGTGAAATACCATTGTGGTGACACACTATTCGGTTATCACATTGTTGGATTTCCATGCTATAAATCATTTATGCTTTTGAGAATTTTTATGTTTCTCAAGTTGATCCACAAGATTTATTTTTCATCTAGTTTATCCCTTTATCATAACCCAGTATATTTATTCTCCTTAGTTATAACATTTTATTGGTAATAATTTTTTTGATTTTAGTTTCATAATACCTAAAATCAAAAAATAAAATGGGAATGGATTCATTTATTTACAAAACAAACATTGATCATAGTGAAATAATCCCATATATATCACTCCCAATCCTAGTACTGTAGGACCCCAGGACACCCTGAGAGTGGAGGGGTAAATCAGAGTGGCAACTTTTTCTTCTTTTAGTTGTGGATCTTTTTCCCACATTGGTAGGAACTACTTAAACCTGTATGATGGATATGAACATCAATTAAACATTCACATGCAGAGAGATGACACAACTATTTTTACTTGGTTCACCAATAAGGGCTACGTCCAAGGAGCATACACCGAAAGGTTTTCGGTCGTACCTACATCAACTATGCTTCACTAGCTGCGGATTACAAATGTTCGGGTACAGACACTTTGTCCCAGGCTCACTGCCTTTACAATTGTTCAGGGATAGATCACTGAGTCCCTCGGGTCACTCCCGTTGACTCCCCCTGGCTCACTGCCGTTGGTGAAGTCTCACTCAGTTTATAGACGTGATGGTCTCTTCAATAGGTGTGCATTGAAGTTCTTCGTCTCCTGTTCAGCATGAGACATTTCTTGAATCAGGGTTCAGATTTGATGCTCCTTTTAGTTCAATCCTTCTTCTTTAGTGCAATGAATGAATGCACTAGATCCACTTGTCTTCGTTTGCTTGAATCACAATCACTGATGTGATTGCTTACTTAATGATGATCAACTTACTCAGCGTTGTCAGAATCAGTTCTCCATGTATGCATGAGATCATGCATGTATCACTTATATTTCTTCTTCAATCTCACTTTGCACCAGAAGTATCAGGCAATATTTCAGCTCTTGTGCAGCTCCGGAAAGGCGGGCGTGCTTTAACAATATCAGGCTCTTCTTTTTAAGCCCGGCGCGCAAGTCTCCCCCGACGCGCAAGTCTTAGGCGCGCAAGTATAAACTGGAACGTAAGTGTCACAAAAGCACCTGCGCGACTCTTCCTTCTTTAACTTTAAACCTGCGCGACTCACTTCCTTTCTCGCCCAAATTACCTAGGGCGTGCAACCATCAATCGGCGCGCAATCACCACTTGCGCGGCTCAACCACCTGCGCGACGAGAGCTCGAACAATCTCTAAGTCTTGAGCACCATGAGAAATGAGGATGGGTGGTCCAGTATTTATAGGCAAACTAGACCCCCTGCACGGCGGCGCGCAAGTCATCCCTCGGCGCGCAATCTCGGCCCCTGCTAGGCACTTGCGCGATCAACATCCAAACTTGCGCGAACAAATTTCCTTTGCTAAATTTGGATCTTCTGATCTCGAAAAACCATAGGCGCGCAAGTTATAATTCATTCAAGGCGTCGGCGTGCAAGTCTCTTCCCAACACATAATTCACCTGCGCGACCTCACCAAAACTTGCGCGACCCTTATCCCTTTTCCATATTTTGATGCTCTGATCTTCAAAAAAATATGGCACGCAAGTTTCCTATCCTCCAAGAGTATGGCGCGAAAGTCCCTTTTCCAAAATCACTCTTCTTCATTTGTTGATTTTGAGGCCCTGAAATTTGGCAAACACTGGAAAACGGTGCCACCTTGTATCTGCTCTTTTTTGTACCGCCTCCAGATCATCCATTCCTCTGTCGATGTTCTTGAATCAAACATAGATCGTTGACCACAACTCTTGAACTCGACATGTCACCATGTAATCTCCTTTGTCATAAAATTTGTATGTCATTTGTTTGCTTTGTCGACAAGCACGATCACCTCAACAGCACTTCTTATTGGTGATCTGTATCCTTCAGCAACTCTTTTGCTTTTATCACAAACTCCACTATTGTGATATGTATTCTTTGAAGGAACAACATTAGTACCATCATCTTCTATGACAATGTGATGTGCATGGTCATTTCATAAGTCAAATCATTGGCACATTTCCTCCTTCATCAACAGTCATGATCAACTTCATGCAAACCATGTGATTCAATCCGTCAAGAAGTCTCTAGCATGGTTCTCACGAAATCATGAGTAATTGCATGGTCTACATCAAAACCCATTGTTGTCATGAAATAACGAGGAATTTCATGGTCTTCATCAAAGCCCATGGTTCTTATGCAATAAGGAGGAATTCCATGGTCTTCATCCAAAAACACCATCCTACTTTAATCATCCTTGGATGGATAACTCCTCACATTCTTCATTGTTGGAAACAATGTATCACCTTTGACACATGTTCTTTGAACTTACGATCAGCACAACAATCGTCTGAATCACTACTCCTCTACTTCATCGGAGTACTTCATGATCTCATTCATTGTGAGCTTCCATTCCTCCATTTTATTGGAGTACTTCTTGATCTCATTCATTTTGATATTCCATTGACAACTATTGACAACAAATACAAACCTATACACAAAGTGGTTCCAACAAGTACAACCTTTTAACTATTTCTTTTAAAACCTTCTATTTTACATTTATTAAGCTTACCAAACTAGTTTTCATTTGAAGAAAAAATAAGGTATCTAATTCTTCACCTTCAACTAGAGTTATTATAATAGTAAGAAGAATGAATTGAATGTTCTAACACTAGTTTCACTAGTTAATATTGATATTTCCAAAATAATTTTAGTAGTTGAATAGGATGTTGAATAGAAGTGGTAGTTTTCAAGAATGTATAATTCACTCAATGTACTCCATAACCAAGAATGGTTAGAGTGGTTGTCATAAAAAGCACTTCAATCCAATACTATATTATGAAATCTATCATCATTTTTTGTTTTTTGTTGATCAAGATGGTGCCGATTGAATAATAAGTCATGTCAAAGGACACTTAATCGTTTTTTCATCAAATAAATGGGCTATATGTTTGGATGCATCACATAAAGGTATATATGGAGATTACAAAGGCACATTTTATATTGATAGTGAGTTTTTGTGCGTGGAGATGATTTTATATAACCGACAAGAGATGGAATAACAAGACGAAATTTTGCATTAGAGATTGAAGGGAAATGAGGGATTTTATTTAAGTTATTGTTGCACATGAAATTCTCTATGAAGGATGATTTATCAACCCTAAGATACCATGATGATTATCTTATAAATATTAGGAAATGGGTTCATTGGATACATCTATATAAATATCACATGGTCCACATGTGTGAGATGACCAAGCCATATTCCAAATCCAATTCCTTGTTCTACCTAAATATAATTTCAACCATGGTAAAGGCCAAGGGCCGTGTAGGTGAGGATTAAGAGACCATTATAAGATCTGGTTGATTATGTCTTTCATGAGATACTTATATAAGGATTAATATTAACTGTAACCCCTAAAATAGAGAATCTGTTTGAGATAGTGATAAGGTATCTATTGTGTTTAAACTAGCTGATTATCATACCCAAATGAGGGATATTGATGATCCATCATTTGACTAAAAATTTACTTTTTATTCAAAGAAATCATACCATCATCCTAGGTTGAAAAAATTAATGGTGGGAAAAAATAATGTAGTCCAAGGGTGTTTGTTATAATAATGAGCTTATAATCATCAGGTAGGGACCCCCATACTATTATAAATTGTCAAACACATTCCCATTCAACCTTTCAACCTAATAAATCAGTCACAAATATCCCTTCATTACAAATGTGTTTGACTAAACTCTTTTGATTAACAAAATTATTACAATGCCTAATCATGTTAGCTAGCTACCAGGGGACTTCATGGTTCTCAAGGAGGAATTTTTCCGATAAATCAGAATTAGTTCCAACTTCTGAAATTTGAATAATGAATTGCATGCACAAGGAGGGACTTGTGTCTAAAGATTTAGCTTACAAACCAACAAATTACAGTAGCCAAAAAATGTAGGAAAATATAGCAACATAGTACTTTGACTATCATGAACCATCCCTCCCCCTCTCATCCCCCCATTCATGTAGGACCTATCCAAGTTCAATTTCATCCACAATTATGGGGCTGTCCACTGAACCCATTTCCCCTGTTTAGGATAAATGGTAGTGAGACCCATGAAAAACCTAGATATAAACCACATCAAAGAAGTAGAATTACCATTTTTCCTTACAAAACCCCCAAATCCATTACTAACATCTTCCCTAACACATATAAATAGAGGTTAGAAATTTTCACATCGTATGATTCTTTATTTTGACAAACACAATGAATACACAATGCTACCAAAAGAACCATTACCCTAATACTAACCTCTATCACACAAGTTATTGATCTGTGGAACTAGTCCTCGATCATTCTTGGCATGAAACCATCAAGGACGTTGAGAGTCAATCCTTGCTGAATATAGTTTAATATCCCATATCCCCATTCACCATGGAAGATAATATGCTCTATTTTTTCTTATTGTGGACAAAAGAAACAATGGAATCATGAATCAAGAGATTCACTTTTATAATGAACATTCTCATTAGTGGGAATCCCATGATTTATAATGCACCAATAAAAAAAATCATTTTCCTAGCCATTCTCTTTACCCCATTGTTTAGAATCTCATGCATCTGAGCTGATTCTAGGATGTATAAAATTTATGATGGCATGACTGGAAAACCAACTAGATGAAGAGCCTAAAAATTACACTTATCCAGTTCATCCCCCAAGAAAATACTTTTGAAAACCCCCTTTTGATCCTCATTTTAGATAGATTTAATAAAATTAGGATATAGAATATCCTCTATAATGGATAAGTTTTGTGCTAGACATCCTAAAAATTGAATAATATTAACAAACCAATTCGTATTACAAAATATAATTTCTTTAACACCACCCGTCCAATGAATAGCCCCATCCATATCCCAAAAATTAATATGAATGTTGTGTGTAAGGCCTAAAATCCACATGGAAGTATTATACCTTATCCTCTAATCCCCCCATATCTGATTTTAGGAAACATAGTCCAATGTGAGTTCCCTTAATGAATGTTTCATTCCATTCAATCATGTACAACTTGTTTGGCCTCCTCCACATCCCAGAAACTGATACCTACTTCAACAACTAGTTTTCCCAATCATTTCCATGAATCCAAATGACAATGACCATCTTGATTAGAATCCCATAAAAAGTCATTAAAAACATATTCTAATCTCTATATAGACCAATTTGGTGGTTTAATTATGGATAATACATAAATCAGAGTAGGTGTGAGAAGACTATTAATTAAATGGATCCTACATCTAACAAGTGTAATCTTATATTCCAATTACACATTCTCCCCATTATATGATTGATTATATCATCAAATAGTACCTTATTGACCATGCCATTAGATATCAGGGCACCTAAATAAACCATAGGAATATATCACCATTGAATAACTTACTTGTAACAAATAGTCATGGCATGTCTTCTAGAGCATCTGTTTGAGATTGAACCACTATACTTTCCTTCTTTAATGATTTGACTATTGAAATTTCTATATGAAAAGAAAACTATAGAGAACCTAGTGATTTATTTTTTTCTACCATTAATAAAAAATAACATATCATCTAATAATAGATGATGTGACACCATGCCATTGTCGAACCCATTATGGTATAAAAAAACCTTCTGATCCTCAAGACATCGGTGAATGTTCCAAGTGAGAGCCTCTTAAGACACGATGAACTGAGTGGGTGATATTGGATCACATTTCCTAACACCACATGATTTATTTAATTTCCCAAAATTCTTTCCAATAACAGAAATTGTTATCTATGAGGAAGTATATCATCTAAAACACAAGTAATAGAACTACTAATGAAACCCAAATTTCATCATGACCTGAAGAATAAACCTCTCTTATAACATTTTTATGCCTTATCCTTATCCGTAGTAATCATAATGTGGGATCCTACTATTTTTTTATCAAATTCATTAACCGTTTTTTAGAGATACCAATAGAACCCTGAGTGATCTTTACTTGCACTAATCCATGTTACTCAGCCAAAATAATTCTAGGTATATCACTTCCAAATCATCTGTTGAGAAGAGTGGAAATGATCATATTATCAAATTTACATATGAAAATGGGCCTAAACTAATATTATTTCAAAGGACCATTAACCTTAGTGATGATAACTACCTTAGTGGCATAAACAGCCTAGTTCAAGGGTCCACCATTGAAAAATCCTAAACTACCTATCTCACGTGACCCTTAACATTGTCCCATGTTTCAAGAACCAATGCACCTAGGAAATCATCAGTCTCATGGGATCATTCCCTCAACATATTTAAAACTATGGCTTTAATGTATTCTTCACTAGGAATATCTGTTAAGGATTAATTTTACCTATTCCACACCAGATGTGGAATGTAGTATAGAAAAACCACCTTACCAACTTTAATATGAGATATTTCTTCATTATATCCATTTGGACATTCTAAGAATGACTCATTGTACTCCAAATCCTTTTTCCAAACATCTTCCACATCTAAGATGAAGGGGACATCTTCAATCATGAGAATAATACACTTATTCACCTTTGTCTCTTTGAGACATTTTTGAAAATAAGAGGTATTTTTGTCTTCCTATTTCATCCCCAAACATTGGGACTATTGTCTGAAATCCCTTTCCATCATTTTTTTTCAATAAGCAGGTTATGTTTCTCAAATAGAAGAGAAAACTGATTATCATCTCAGACACCCAAAAGGTCATCTTCGATTTTATAAATATTAAATTTGAGATCCTATAATATAATTCCATCATTATCATTCCTTGAAAGCAATTACATTAAATCATTCTTCAAACATAAATTTTGGTTAATCAAACCATTATACATTAAGCCTCACTTTGGAATTCCCCAAAAATCCTAGATGTTATTAATAAAACCCTCCATATGATGTCAGTTAGCATCATTATTGATACTGTTAGGCCTCATGTACCCCCACTATCAACACCACAAGAAGAGTATCATGACCAAAAGCGGATCTTCAATGATGGGTGATAGAAACCCAAGAAAAAGAGTCCAAGACATTTATATTTGAGAGACAATGATTGATCTTTTGTAATTCCTCCTCATGAATCACTGTTTATTAAACCATATATACATGTTACCCATAAAAACCATATCAATAAATCCCATGGAGGGAATGAAAATACTGAAATCATTGGCTTCATTAAAAGAGAATTATACACCTCCTCTTTTATCGGAGCTATCTATAACAGTATTAAAATCACCCACAAAACCAGGAAAGGATTCCCAGTTGAAACAAATGTAGTTGTTACCATAGAAAACTCTTTTTGGAGGCCTTGTAGCTAGAGTATAAAAAGAATACGAAAAACTCCTTGACTATGGAACTTATCTTGGATGTAATTAACTTAGAATAATCCTCCACAATGTCTACTAAAATTTCTTGTTTATAAACCATGATATATGCCTATAACGGACATTTGAATACATTTCTTTTCCAAAACCAATGCTCATGGAATACATGGAAATATGATACTATAAATTTTTAGTTTATATAATAGAAACAATATAAACATGAATACTAGGAACTTAAAATTCCATGAAATCACTCTTAATGTGATCCCCTAAACCCCAAGCCTTCCATATGATAAGAGAAATCATGAAAGAAGGGGGTAATAGCCCTTTGGACAAAAAACCTATGGTCAACCATGTTTTAGGAGATGTATATTCCCATTACATAGATCTGTTGATGTTCCCACTGATAGGTCAAGGAAAGAAAGCCATCAATAATGGATCATTCATAGCACCTAGTGTGCCACCCCCTCCTCATAAGGAACAGAGTTCATGAGGATAGAAAATCTGTTGGAAGATCTAACCTGGGGAGATTTAGATCATGAAGGAACCATATCAGGATAAAGATGAATGATAATCAATCTTTATGGAGACCACATTGAAGAACAAATATGCACCTGCAAGCCCTTAGGGATGATTTTGTTGCCCACAAGATCATAGTAAAACAATAATCTGATGATGATTAAGAAGAATCTATTGTATAATATGTTGAAAATGATCAATCAGTTGAGGAATTTAGTGAAATATAATTTTCTCTTAAACATTCTATCATTGCTTATGGAGATCCTAGCCTACGTAAGAGACAACTAAAAATGGAAAATTTTCTAAATTATGATGAATAAGAAACCATGTTTTTAAGAGAAGCTCAATTTAACTGAAGTTCAAAATCTAATGTTGTTGATGAGAATGGTATTTAAGAAGTGGAAAAAATAGTGAAAATGGGAATGAATATTAAAATGATTTAAATACTGAATATGATGATTATGATTATGTATTTAACCCTAATAGTTGTAATGACCAAATTAAGATGATGAATGTTGATATGACCACATAACTTCTTCCTTCACCTAGAGATTCTTTAGAAAAACCATATTTGACTATAGTTATATACCCAATGATAAATGAGAATTATGAATTTTAGAATGGTGATAAATCCACATATGTAGAGATCATCTATAAAGGTCTAGCGACTGATACAGTTGATGACCACTCTATTGCCTCGGGTCATATAGTTTCTGATTCTTCCTTGGATGAGCATAAGGGTGAAATTGCTTCTATCAAAAAACATGTAGCATAGAAAGTTAAGAACAATGTTTCTTCTTCAAAGAAATGAAGTAGTGAACAGATTGGTTTTTTGGCTACTGATGATCCTCCATTTGACATCCCTATTAAAGTATCCTTTACAATTCTTTTTTCAAAATGATGACATTAAGATGAAAGTGTAACCTCCTATTGATAATTAGATGTAAGGAAAACATGAAAATTTTGATAATCCATTGTTTCATAGAGTTAAGATGGATAGAGAAGTCTTGAGGTGCTAGTTATCCCTTTTGTTATAGTTCCTCCTACAACTACATCTGTTTCATTTGACTTTCTGTGTCGATGAGATGATACTATTGAAGAATAATTGGGAAATTAATCATGTGTTGTAACTATTCCATGAAATAATGGTGTAAATGAGGTTCGAAATGAATGTGATAGTAAGGGATCTATGATTTCTTAAGTAGGAGTTGATGGTTTATAAGATAATTCTTTATCTGTTAGAATGCAATCACCAGAACCTACTCCAAAATATCATACGGTTTCATTTGGCATAATTATAAGAGAACACATACATGCCTTTGGTTATATGTTAATTTCAGACTTCAATGATATGTTGAGAATTAATTCTCCTAGTATAAATAATCTTAGTGAAAAGGGTTTCAAAAATATCATGGTGTTTGTAATCCAACATATAAAACCAAAGAAGATGAATCACATACAAGAAGTTTAAATGGAGAATAACTGGATTGGAAGTGAATTAGAATCCAAAAAGGCTATGATTGAAGACTTGATGTTAGTCTTATATACCTCTATGGATGGAATCCTAAAAAGGAATGAGGATACATGTTCAGATAATGATAATATTTTTACTCAAGTGGTAGATGTTGATCAGGTAAGAATGGCTGTTTGAGTGGATGTTTTAGCTACGTTCAGTGTTACTTCTAGTAGCTCACCTATGATACCTTTGGAGATTTTGAGGATGTTTGAGCACCACACAACTTTACTTAGAAGATAATATGGTGAAATTATATGTACATCAGCTAATACATAGACACCATCATAAAATATATTAATTATTAACTATTATTTATCTACAAATGTAATTCCAAGGATTAAAAACTAAATTTTTTGGCTGAGAATCATGACCTTCAAGGAATAGTTATGGAAATTCAAAGAAATGAATCTAATGATGATCCATTTTATAAAATATAATGATGATTTATGTAGAGCTATAGAATTTTTTGGCAATATCATCATAGATTTTATTAATCTCATGAATCCTTATATTCATGTTAATTTTGAAGAAGTTGTTTCTCAGGAAGTTGAAACTATTAATCCTTAGTTATCTCTCAGACAAAGAGTTGCTTGATAACCTATAACACCTCTTCCTACAAGATTCTAGCATTTTCCAATGTCTCATATTCATGATTTGAGAATAATATAACAAGTTTTTATTGTTGATATTTTTCCTCAAGCAATAGATGCATAATTATCTACTGTTCCATCTATTGTACAAGGCATCGAATTAACTTCATCAGTAAAATACTATGTCCATGATAATGGAAAAAATCATCTGGACCCCACTGCAACATGTGGAACCTTTCTTTTCGTTGTCTCATATTTTTTATATTTAATTTGAGTTGGCTTGTACGAACTTTTTTATAATAAATTTTAGTCCATTTCACAAATATTCTTCTATTATTCATATTTTTTTCATTTATATTTTAATATAATTATTTACATTTTTTATAATCCCAAAAGGGGGAGAAGTTAGTTTTATGGAATTTATTCAGTGGTGATTCTTTTAAGATCTTATTTTTACCCATTTTCCATTAATACATGATAATATAATTTATTTTCTCATTCTTTTATTTTATACCATCTGCACATACTATGAATGATAAGTGTTGGCTTTTATTTTAGATCTCACATTTGATGTAATATTTTATATCTTTTATATTCTTAATAGTAGAAAATATTTATATTTTATGCTTTGATTTGTTGTCATAAAAGGGGAGTATTTTTTACATCTATTATTTAATGATAACAAAATCAAGACTATTGTGTTATTAATAAATTTCATTTTTTATGTAATTATTCAATATTTTCATAAAGGTAATGAAATTTAAAAGTATGAGACACCATTGAAACTAACACTACCAATCATAGTCTCTATTGTCCATGAATCATTATTAGTATGAATGTATTTCTAATTTCGAGACACCATCAGATGACACAATGTAAGATGACACAATTTCATAAGAAAAACTATTAGATGACACCCTGTAAGAAGACACACCATTTGTATTTCATGAAAACCGAATATTAATTTGTCAATGTCTAAGACACTATAAGCCCAACATGATGTTGGATGATATAACATTAGAAAAGTGAAATTTTATCCATGTCTAAGACACTATCTTAACTGACACCTACATTTGAGGCACTAATAATGAAGAAAAATATTTTATAAGTCAAAGACATCACCATATGGGACACCGCCAGTGACATGATACCCGAAAAACATACCTCCAAACATCGAGACACCACTAGACTAAGTCACTGCCACTATTTCCTTATAATTATTATTTGAATAAATTTATTCTAATAACAACATTATCAAATTTAATTCCAATTTTATTTTTATTTATTTTCTCTTAAATGTTATAAAGAGTTCATTTATATGAGATTCATATGTTCAGTAAGAGGAAGAAGATACTATCTAAATATTCCTATCACTTTTAAAAAAAAGTGAAGCAGTTTCACTCATAAATGTAGTGTGTGAGACAAAATAGTTTATGAATCTCACTAATATCAAGTAAAGAGATCTAATTTACTGAACAAATATAGATATGAACCTGATTGTAAACATGAATATCTCACTTTCTACAAACACTCGTCTATGATGCCGAACCACATCATCACATCGAGGTATTTCCTTTAGTCAAGAAAAAGAGTCTATGAATCTCTATCCTTCTAATTTTTTCAAAAAACATGACTCAATATTCCGAGAAAATAAAATCAAAAGTCATAAGACGCATTAAAATAGAATGATCATTTCTAAACTCTACACTTTTATATTTCTCTATTATATTTATCTTTATTACAATTTGATCAGTGTGTGTTATACTCGATTTAATATATTCACACTGTCACATGTGATGAACTTGAACATACCTAGATATCATCACAACTTTTATTCACATATACTTCCACAGATAATTGTGTTAGAGGTCATAATGTGGCATTTTTTACTTTTACTCCCTTGTATAACTATGAAAGAGTTCCTCTATGACCTAAAAAGTTTTTATATTATTGTAAAACTCAATCCAGGTTATGGATCATCTTGTATATTGTATATAAACTACATGGTAGTAGGTGGTCACCAAGTGGATAAGACTATGTCTTGACATTATACTGAACCTACTTTATTGAATATGTCTACAATGTGTTTCAATTTTGTTTTCCTTTTTTCCAATTTAAAACTAAAAATGGTTTTTATTTTAAACCAAATATATATATTAATTATTTATCTCAAATTAGGTATATATAGTATTTTAATCATGTGAATATATTTTAAATGATTTAATAATATTATTTAATATTCACATGTGACTTGATCAACCATTCTAATAATCTTTTGAAAGATTATGATCTATGTAATACTCCATATTTTGATAAAATGGAGTGTATTAAAACATTTGGGGAACTTCAAAATAATCCATTTAAAAAATAATTGGTTACTCAATTGACACATATATATATACCCACTCCGATGAAGGTATGTTTTTAACATTTCAATTAAATATTATTTTTACTAAAAGAAAGATACCAACAATTTATACATTAAAATTTAAATAGATATTATAAGGGTAAACATCATAGAAAATGTGGTAACAAGTATTCATATATTAGAGAGGAGGGTGGTAATTTTGTAACTCCGATCATTCCATATGATTAAATCAGGTATTACTATCAATTTTATGCCCTTATCAGATTATTTTAACATTATTTACCCAATTTACCCATACCACAATGGTAAATATTTATTATTGTTTCTATTTATATTGATTTTAAATTAAAGGAAACAATTTAAATAATATGGAATTCTAAATTCAGAATATATAATTCATTTCCCATAATTAAATTCATAGATTTGACATAATTTATTTACTAGTAATACCCATAAAATATGATATCATAGAATTTTTTCACAAAAAGAATTATTTTAATATATATAACTATTTTTAAATAACTTATTAGTATAAAATAAATTCCATTGATTACAATTAGATTATATTTAATAAAATTGATGTTTAAAATATCCATAAAAATAAAAAATATAATATGAATTAGTATACCCTTTAAAATAACTTACAGTTTTCAAAAAAAATCAATATTTATTCAAGTATTCAATTAAAAATATATCTCATATGAGAAATCTAAATTTTTTACCTTATGTTAATTTTGGTGTTATGGATTAAAAATGGATATTATTTTTAATGAAAAAAAATTCTACACTTTTCTATTATTAATAAAATATCTTCTCATGAAAACATATAAAATATGTTTTTATAGAATGGGAATTAATGAATAATAAAATGGATTTTTAAAAAATTCAAGGATTATTTCTTCAAGATTAATAATTTAATTTTAAAACATATAAGCCTTAAATATATTTTATATAATATTTAATCTTATTTATAACTTCCAATTAAATGTCTATGGTATAACAGACATATATATAATATATTTAATGGATCGTTTTATCTTACTGTTGAATGTTGTATATTCTACTGAATAAAATATTTATCTTTTAATATCTCATGGTGTTAAAATTATTATTCAATTTATAGTGCTATTTCATTATGAAACACTATCTATATTCAGGTATATTCTATTTTATTCATATCTTGACTTCATAAAAGTTCATACTCGTTATTGGGCCCTTTAAAAAGCATTTGAAGACATTAGGGGAGATAAAAAGTATATTTAGAAATTTAAATATAAATAAATATTATTATTATATTTTAATTTCATGAAAACCCATAAGGATAATTTCCTCTTCACAAAACTCATTTTTTATCTCAAAATAATTATTTTAGTAGTCTTGAAATAAAAATCAATTCCTACTGTTTTCATTAGTGATTTTTATGAATGGATATAAAAAATCATAATTCATAAAATCATTACCATGGATAGAACCATACACCTTTAGAAGAACCTAATATTTTCATTGAATCATAAAATAATTGATTATCTTTTCAAATAAAAAATTTTATATGAAAATCCATATTTTTGCATTGATATAAATTGTTGAAATCAAGGGGTATCAGATATTATTATAGAATTACCTAAAAATATAATTCCAACATTCTATTTAGAGTAACTTGTTATATTAAAATTTATCACTCCATAGGAAAAATTTATTTTTATTTAACTATATATTGATTCACATAAAATTAACTTACATTAGTTATCTCAATCACATCAAATGAGTAAATATTTCTATGCACATTATCCATGGAGTATCTTATATTAATGAACCCCATCACATTACCCAATGTATTGGAGGGCATCAACATACCCACCAATCAAGTAATGGATATAGTTCCATAAGGGTGTGGGTTCATTACCAATTCGAACCTTTATAAATAATTTCAATGTTTCATGTTTCGAAATAAAAACATTTAATAACTTCTATAATTTATTATATAAATCATTAAATGTCCATTTGATCCCATAAACTAAAACATTTTCAGTTATCTCATGAAAAGAGAAGAAATATTCATTTGGTTTGAAATCAGATGAATAATAAAAATTCTTATAACAACATGAAAAAATATTCATTTAAAATTAATAGAACATTTTTAGGAATCATTATAATTTTTACTCCCCAAGATTCCATGGTTCGCTTCATTTTGAATAATACACTAACTTGCGTTGTGTGCAACATCAATTTCTAACACACCAGGACAAATCAAACTAGCGGTCTAAAAATTAGTTATGAAATGCAATTCCCATTTATTAAAATTTTATTCATTTTATTTTTCAAAATGGAATTAATTTTTGGATTCAAAATATAAAAATTATCATAAGGTGATTTTTTTTTATTTTTTTGAAAACATTCGATTTTTCATGAATAATGACAAACACAACATTATTGTTTAAAAAAAATTATTTAAAAAATTATTTAAAAATTTAAATTTATTTTAATGTCAAAATAGATACATAATACCTATATTAATCCAATTTAATTTATTTGAGTCATTTTATAATAATATTTCATATATAAAATTGTATAGAACTTTTACAGTCATTTACCCACCATCTAGGCACATTTACAAATTTACATAAAATGTAATTTTACCACATCTGTGAATTGAATTTCAAAAATTCAAGAAAGACGGTTGAAATTAGTGTGTAAAATGTGGTTCAACAGGATGAAAATATTTTTTGGAGAATTGTAACTTTTGAATTTTATTTACCATAGTTAAAATTAAATAAGGTAATTAAAGGTAAAAATGATATTATAATTTTCCCAACACAAGTCCTTATTCTATTTGATAAGTGTATTTCAACCAAAATCAACTTTAGGAATATCCTTTGATCGATTTTGATCCACTTGGATTAGATTTGGAAATTTTTATATAATATTTAAAGAAGAGTTAAATGTGTTGAATTCAATATTTAATAACTAATTTTTTTAATGTATGTTTAAAAATAAGAGAAATTCTACTATAAATATTCATCAAAAATCTAAAATTATTTCTTAAATCATGGTATTTAATTCATAATTTTCAAAAAATAAATAATTAAATTTATATATGACACAATTGTGATGCAGTTATTACCTTATTAGCGAATGATTAAAATATTTTATGTTATGAATACTAAAATAAATGTAAATTTATACTTTTGATGCTAGACGGGAATTTTATTTTTGAATATGATATGTTTGGGTTGATTAAATTTATTTTTCTCTAAGTAAAACAGTTTTTATAACTAACATAAAAACCAAATATTTAATATTGTAAAAATTGATATAATTGGGGGTTAAAGAAATATTATTTTATTAAATGATATAATACTACAAAAAAATCTATGATTCAGCCAAAGGACTTAAATAAGGTTATATATGTCATTAATGAACCACTTCATGCTCTCTTGGAATTTTATAGTATGTTTATTGACCATGTAATATAAAAATACATAGATACGTAGTAAATGTTAAACTATTTAAACAAGTGTAAAATGTAAAAGATAAGGTTATCATGGTGACCTAAACATGTCTAAAACTTATTGTTTTAGATTATTTAGACCCATAACCGCCTTTTTATAGAAATAAAACAATTTTGAACTATTAAAAATTTGAAATGATTTCAGAATAAATTAATATTTCAAACTCTTCCAAAAGTGCCACTCACCTCTCTTATAAATGAATAATACACCTTATCTCAAATTTACACAACCAAATCCATTTGAATAGGCAAAACCCTGCTCAAATATACTATCAAAATCCCTAAAAGCATTCTAGTGGATTTAATTTGTTCATAAATTGATCATATGTTGATAGTTTATTAAAATCAAAAGGAATAACTTGAAGAATTGGTAATTATTTGATCACCTATTTCAGAGTTCTTTTTTTCTTCCATGTCCTCTTTCATTGTTGTTTCCATACCAAAATAATTACTCCCATAGCTTATACAAATTTTGATATTATTATAAATATGGTATAACCATATTCATTATTCTATCCATCCTATGAATGAAATAGTCAACATAAGTGCATACGTACGACTTACTGTCTACACATCATGGTGTAGTTTGTTATTCAACACTTCATTATTTGGATGGGTATAATAATGAGTATAATTGATGTAAATTATAAATATAACATTTTAATGATTAATTATATATAATATACCATCCAAACTACATATGATTTCATCATCAATAGAATGATATTGTTGCCCGAGCGTACTTACGGCCTACCGTCTACACGACGCGATTAGATTTCGTTCCCCATTGTAACCATTCAAGAATAATTTTCATTTTATGATTAAAAATAATGTATATAAACTTAATATAATTCTGAATATGATTCAAATACATCCTATCCATAACAAAAATGACTTGAATAAGAAAACATATAATGAAAGATGAATCAATTAAGACCTGAAACAATGATACTAGTGAAATATTTTTTAACAAATTAATCATAGAGGATCATATATGATATAATATTTATGTTTTTGGTTCTCTTATAATTTAATAACAGTGATTTAACCATTATAAAAGAGGTTAACATACCCTTGACTAAGGAAATGTATAAGGTAAGGGTTAATTTCACAATCTCTTTATTATCTGCGGTTGTTTATAAGTAAGTATCTAATGGGAAATTTTATCATCCACTTCCATGTTTTTGAAAAATGTATTTCAAAACATTTTTACTATTTACAATACTATGGGTTAAAGTAGTTTATACCCTTTTAATTTTTGAAAAAATCATACCATTTTTTTCGAAACAAGGTGCTTTATGACCTTTTTGACAAATAAAGGAAATAATGTTTTTTTAACTTATACATCGGATGCAGCTATTTTCTACAGTTATAACACATTCGAAGATTCTCTTACAAGATTATAAGAATATTTTCAAAATAAATGTTTTCTTTAATTTTTAATGTTTTCCAGGTAGAAAGTGATATTTCACTCAAATAGTTTTTTGATTGATTTCATCTATGTCGACATCCTTGGTTGGATTTTATACTTATTTGATGTTTATTTATTACAATAAAATATTCCATATTGTATTAAAGGTTTTGTGATATAATTGACTATGGATGTGATATTTGTTTACCATTCAGGGTTTACAGTTTATGTATTAACAATTTGTATACTATTTTAATACTAATTTTTCAACATTTTCATATGAGGAATGCATTGGATGTAGTAAGTGATAGGGGGTCCACCATAGCCCTTTGATGAATCAGTAGGTCCCATGAGATAAATTAGTGTCTTTCCATAATGCCTTGACAAAATTATTATTTGTAGTCTTGACACTAGTCCTAGATTATGTGGTAATGATATTCGATATTATGAATTTCATCATTATGAAATTAGCTATTGATATTACATGTGATTATTTGACTAGTATAATATCCATGTGAATAAGTAAATGGAATGATTTGATTTATCTTTTCCATATTATTCTAAATTATATGATTAAATGTATTTGTTTTTAGACTTATATATCTCTATAAATGTTTATGTTTATTTATGATAGTTTCCACTATGTTTTTAACCTTACTGATTATATGAGCTCACCCATTTCTTATGTTTTATTTTACCCACGATGAGATGAAATATACAATGATTGACCTGCAGGGATAGGCTTTGGGATATGAGTTTTTCAAAAGGAGACAAAATGTTGTTTTTTTCGATTTATAATGTAATTTAAAACTTATTTATGTATCTAGTACTTCCAAGGTTACTACATAGATTGGTCATGTGAGACATGATCTCTTGTGGTCATGCCAATGTTATTTAATATTACACGGACTTAGGGTAACTAGGGTTGGGGCGTTACAGGTGGTATCATAGGAAGATTAGTATAATCCTTGGGAACTAGATTTAGGAAAAAATCTGATTAGACAACATTACCCTAAGATAGAATTTGAGGATTTGTATAAAAGAACATCCAATTTTTTTGGTAATTTAGATATTATATGGGTTTTAGAGGAACAAAATCCATGTTTGGACACTAAAAGTGGATTTGGTTCTGGCATAGATGTACCTAGGAGTCAAAACTCCAACAAGGAGATTCTTGCTTGACCAGGGTTATCCAGGTTCACAACTACATGCTTTACTAAGATCCTGGTGTGACACTCCTGGGGGATATGCTTATGATATATCAAATTTTATTTACAATACATTTTGAAGAATTTGTGAGTAAATACTTCCCAAAAAAATATTTTTATGATTATGGATGATATGCATAAATTGATCAATTAATGTTAAGTATTTTACATGTTTGGAATTATTAATTGTGATTCGTAAACTAATCTAGTGTATTCCATTGATTAGAGATGGAACCTAGTAGAAATAATGGAAACCATATCAATTCATCTAATCCATATAGGGATTTCCATCTTACCCAGGATAATTATAGTGGAGTTAGAGATGCAATTGGTGCTGAATATCATATAACCATACTGGGACAACTCAATCTTGTTATGAATAATAACCTTACCCCTATAGACCACCCTGATCCACAAAGAGGAAGATCGATGTTAGATCAATTCATGAGGTAGAAACCACCAACAATAAATTTGACTAAAAATCCATTTATAGCTATGAAATGGATAAGTTAATTAGAGAAAATATTTCATGCTTTGGGGAGTAGAGAAAGGGAAAAAATTTTCATGGATGTTTATCGCCTCACAAGAGATTCAGATCAATGGTGGGCATTAATTCAAGACAAAATGTGGGTGGAGAAGTATCAAATACATAATGGAGGGAACATAAATATATTTTATTAGAAAAATACCTTCCTTGTGAACATCAAGCCGATAGGGAATGATAATTTTTGAGTCTGACGAAAAAGAAGTATGAGGATGATGAAAGGTATGAGGAAAACATTACAATGTTAGTAGGGAATGCTATATATTATAGACATAACCTATGAAGTAAGATTGATTAATTCATTGATGGGTTAAAAACATTTCCCCATCAAGCATTGGTCTCGAAATCCTTTTCATTGTACGAGGAAATTGTCTCATGTTATATCAAGATAGAAAAGAAATTATCTAAGCCTTATGAATTTACTGAGAAGCAAGAGAAGAAAAGATTTGTTGAACACACTGAAAATAAAAATAAGTGGAAAAAGGGAAAATTTTACATTCCATTCCAGAGTAAATGTGGGATGTGAATTTTTTACAATTGTAGAGAAAATGGCCACCAAGCTCGTGATTGTTCAGGAATTAAAGAGGCTATCAATGATGAATGATGCAATTGTAGAGATATGGGGCATTATGAAAATGATGGTCCTAATCTCCAAAGAAACATACCTCATAAAAGGCCAAGGGAGAAAGGCCAATCTAATGAGATCACTACTAATAAGGTTGAAGCTTTTAATGATAGGGGTTAGGTACATTAATCACTTCCTCAAAATTACCCAATGCATTATTTGATTATGGATCAACGCATTCATTCATATCATCCTAGTTTTCCATGAAAACTCGATAATTCCAATATGAATTAACAATGGAGTTGTAAGACAAAACTCATATGGGAAGTATTATAGCAAGAAATTTTTGTCAATATATTAACATAATGTAATATAGACATGCTTTATCTGCTGATATTATTGTCATACCCATGATTGAATTTGGTATAATCCTTGGTATGGATTGGATTTCAGACCATGATGCAAAAATTTATTATAAGAATAAGGTGTTTACAGTTTTTTGATCATGATAAAGAATATCTTATATTTAGAGTAGAAACATCACCATCAGATTCTCAGCTAAGTCCACCCTAGTAGCTCTACTAAATTCTATTATTGGGGTAGAAGAGAGTGAAATAACTATGGGTGGTGTATGTAATGTTCAAATAGAGGATGTACCTATTATGAAAGAATATGTTTATGTGTTTCACGTGGATTTACCTAGACATTCTCTAGAATGAGAAATTGAGTTTTCTGTTGACTTAATTCCTAGTTCAATGCCCATATCTATGAACCCTTATTGAATTAAAACTGTGTAATTAGTGGAACTAAAAAATAACTAGATGAATTGAGTAATAAATGATTTATTTTCCCTAGTGTTTCTCTATGGGGAGCCCCTGATCTTTTTGTTAAGAAGAATGATGGATCTAGGAGGTCATACATTGACTATAGGGAGATCAATGCTATAACAATAATGAAAAAATACACCCTACCACGCAATGATGATGTATTCGATAAACTTCATGGAGCACAATATTTTTCATAGATTGAACTTCGATCTAGATACCATCAGTTAAGCGTGATGAAGGAAGGCATTCCAAACACTTAATTTCAAACTCGGTATGGGCTTTACGAGTTTACAGTAATGCCTTTTAGACTGACTAATGCACCCTCTATTATCATGGATCTAATTAATAGAGTTTTCAAGGAATATCTGGTTGACTGTATAGTTGTATTATTGATGATATCTTGCTATAATAAAATATCTACTAAGATCATGAAATTCACTTACATAATATTTTGATGACTCGTATAAGAAATGAATTATTTGGGGAGTTTAGAATGTTTTAATTATTTCTTCTGGAGGTTTCTATTCATGTCCATATAATCTCTATGGATATAATCTATATTTATCTTTCAAAGACAAGGTGAATCCATGAATGGTTAGCCCCAACGTGTATAGATGAGGTACGTAGTTTTATTGGTTTACTTGGTTATTATCGGCATTTTATTCATATTTTTTCCCGATTGGATAACCTATGATCCAAGATCACACATAAAGGGGTTAAATCTATTTGGACAAAAGAGTATGAATAATGTTTTAGAATAATTGAATATTATATTATTAAATGATCTTATCTTGACTCTACCATCGAGGAAAGATGGGTTAGTCATTTATAGTGATGTTTCAAAGAAAGTACATGGTAGTGTCCATTTGCAAGAGGATAGAGTTTATGTCTATGCATTATGGCCGCTTAAAATCCATAAACAAAACTATCCCATTCATGATCTTACGTTAGCAGTTGTAATTAATGTTATGAATATTTGTAGAAAATATAAATATGGTGAAAAATGTGATATATATATTGATCAAAAGGGTTTGATGTATATTTTCTCACGGAAAAAACTCAATATGGGGCAATGTCGATGGCTCGAAACACTCAAGGATTATGATTTCAGAATACACTACCACCCGAGGATAGAAAATAAGGTGGAAGATTCTTTGACCAGAATGGTTCATGGATTTTTGAACAAGATGAAAGTTGAAATGGATCATATATTCATGAATTTTGTAAAGATAGACATAGGAATGATCCTAGAAGGTGAAACATCAATACGTTTTCAAATGGTTGAAAAACTGTTGTTACTAGAACGGACAAAAAGTTCTCAGAATGACGATGAAGAGTTTCCAAAGAAAATTAATGTTTTGAATGATGGGAGATTGATTGACTTTATATATGAAGATGAAATTTTGAAATTTGGGAAAAGGATTTGTGTTCAAGATATACCTGATATAAAAAGGGAATTGTTGGATGATTCTCATTGCTCCTATTTCACTATACACCCTGGTAGAACACAGATGTATAGAGATTTAAAGGAACATTATTGGTGGGACAATATTAATAGAGAGATTTCGGATTATTTGTCTAGATGTATCATTTATCAACAGGTGAAGGCTAGAAGACAACATCCTAGAGGAGTCATGATACCACTTCCCATACCTGAGTGGAAATGGGATGATATTATCATGGAAATTTTCATGGGGCTACCAAAATCATTGAGAAGAAATGATGAAATATGGGTCAGTTTTTATCGTATTACCAAGTCCACACACATTCCATATATAAGAGATGATTTTCCACTTGAACTTTTATAAATACTATATATTAATTATGTTTTTATAAATCATGATATACCCATATCAATTGTTTCTGATCGTGATCCCCGTTTTACAACAGTATTCTAGAAAAGTCATTAGAAATCCCTGGATACTGAATTTCATTTGAGCACTTCCTACCACCCTCAAACTGATGGACAATAAAAGAAGACTATTCAAACCTTTGAATACTTGGTGAGATCATTCTAACATCACTATCATTGTATGTGTGATTATTATTTACCACTTAAAGATTATTCCAATAACAATATCTTCCATTCAAGTATTCAGATGTAACTATATGAAGAGTTATATATAAAGAGATGTCACACACCAACATTTTGGGATGATGTCAGTGAAAGAAAACTCATAGGCCTATAATGTGTTGAAGAAACAATGGAAAATGTGAAGATTATCCAATCCCACATAAAAGAATCTCAAAGTAGGAAAAATAACTATGTTGATAATTGAAAGAATTATTTGGAAGTTCAAGTAGTAGATCATGTTTTGTAGAAGTTTTTTCATGAATGGGTGTTATATGATTCTGTAAGAAAGGAAAATTAAATCCAATTTATATCATAAAAATTAAAAATTATTTAATGAATTTGTGTTGTATAATACCATTAATAAATGTCTCCAAGTCTATCCAAAGTTCATGATGTGTTCCACATAATAATATTGAGAAAATACATGCTGGACCCAATGCTTGTACTCATCTATAAAGAAATAGAACTGGAACATGATTTGTCTTATTGTAAGGATCATATCAGGATTCTTTATACTGGAGAACAAGTGTTGAGAAACAAGGTGACTCGTCTAATAAATGTTTTTTGGAGAAACCATAAAATGGTAGAGGCAATGTGGGAACCGTAGGAACTAATGATGAAGAACCAAATGAATCTTTTTATGAAGTAATATTCTATAAACTTCGAGAGCTAAATTATTTATAGGGAAGAATGTATCACCCCAATCATCCACGGTACACTTCTCTTTGAATAATACAATAGTTTTCCTTGTACACAACTTTGAGTTCTAGCACACCATGACCAATTAAAATAGTCATTTAAAAAGTAGTTATGAATGGTAATACCCACATTATAGAATTTTATAAATTTTACTTTTGAAAATGGACTTCATTTTTGGATTCGGTATATCAAAATTAGCATAGGGTGAATTGTTTTGTATTTTTTTGAAAACATTCAATTTTTGATGAATAGTGAAAAACACTGCATTATTGTTTAAAAATGTACTTTTATTTAAATAATTATTTTTAAATTATAGATTCATTTTAAAGTCAAAATAGACATGGAATACATATATTAATCTGATGTAATTCATTGGAGTTATTTTATGGTAAGATTATATATATAAAATTTTATTGAACTTTTAACGTCTTTTACTCACCTATTAGACATATTTGAAAATCTACATAAAACATAATTTGACCACTTATGTGAATTGAATTTCTGAAATCCAGGAAACATGATTGACATCAGTATGTAATATTTGGTTCAATAGGATGAAAATATTTTTTAGTGAACAATAACTTTTGTATTTTATTCACCATGGTTAAAAGTAAAAAGGGTAATTAAATGTAAAAATGATGTTATAATTACTCCAACACATGTCCTAATTCTATTGTATAAGTTTATTTCTACCAAATAAACATTATAAGAAAAATTATCCTTTCTTATTAACATGGATTATATTAGGAAATTTATTATTATTATTTTAAAGAAGAGTTAAAAATGTAAAATTCAATATTTAATAACTAAAACTTTTTTAATATATGGCTAAACCTAAGAAAAATTCTACTATAAATTTTCTTTATAAAGATAAAAAATTTTCCGATATCATAGTATTTTATTTATAATTTTTAGACATTAAATTATTAAAATTATTTAGGACACACTGATGATGCAGTAATTACCTTATTAGTGAAAGATTAAAATAATTGATGTTATAAATATTAAAATATATATACATTGAAACTTTTATTCCATAAAATAATATTATTGTTGAATATGAAATTTTGGGGTTTATTAAATATAATTTTTTAAGTAACAAATTTTTCATAACTTTCAAAAAAAAACAAATACTAAATAGTTTCAAAATTGACAGAAATGGGTTTTTTAAACAATTACTATTTTAATAAATGATATATTACTCCTAAAAATCTATAATTTGGTCAAAGGAACTATAGGAGGTTATATATGTCATTAAATAATCACTTTATTTTCTTTTGGAATTTTATTATATGTTTATTAACCATGTAATATAAAAATACATGAATACATGGTAAATGTTAAACTATTTAACCAATTGTTTAATCTAAATGATATGGTTAATATGGTGACCAAAATATTTATAAAACCTATTGGTTGAGATTATTTCAACCCATAACGACATCATCCACGAAATAAATCCATTTGGATGTATTAGATACCGAAACTTATTTTATAATAAATTAATATTCCAAACACTTCTTAAAGTGCCTGTAACCACTCTTATAAAAAGGTACTTCACCTTCTCTAAAATTCACACCTCCAAAGCCATTTTTCTCAGCCATCCCCTACTAAAATATATTTCAAACCACACTAAATTCATTATAGAGGCCTTAATTGGATCAAAAATCCAACCTATGGTTCTATTTTGTTCAAATCATTAGGAAGAACCCGAAGAAGGGGTAATTATTTAATCACCTCGTTCAAAAGACTTTTCTTCTTCTACATCCTCTTTCTTTTTTTGTTTCCATAAAAAAATAATAACTACCATACCATCTACACAATGTGATTTTATTATAAATATGGTACAAAAATATTTATTATTCCATCCATCCTATGAATGACAGAGTCACCATACATCCGTACGTATGACTTACCTTCTCCAGGCCGTGGTGAAGTTTGTTTTTCAACACATCATTATTTGGATGGGTATAATAATGAGTATAACTGATTTAAATAATAAATATAACATGTTAATTATTTGTTATATATAATATACCATCCAAAATATATATGATTTCTTAATCAATAGAATGATATTGTCACTCGTGTGTACGTACGGCTTACCGTCTTCACGACTTGATGAGATTTCATTCCCCATCACAACCATTCAAGAATAGTTTTCATTTTATGATTAAAATAATTTTTAGAACTTAATTTCAATATGAGTATGATTTATATACATATTATCCATAAAAAACATGATTTACATAACGAAACACATAGAGGACAATGAATTAATTAATACATGAAAAAATGATAGTACTGAAATATTTTAAAAAAAATAAAAAATCAAATATCATATATGATATCATATTTTTGTATGTGGAACTTGTATAATTTGATAAAAATTATTTAATGATTATAAAGGAGTTTAAAGTACTCCCAAAAAAAGAAAAGTACAAGGTATTGGTTAATTTCACAATGTCTTTATTATCCAAGTCGTTTATATGTAAGTATCTACTGGGACTTCTTCATCATCCACATCCATGTTTCTTCAAAATGTATATCAAATTTGTTTTTAAAATTTCATAGACGACGGTTTAAAGAAATTTATACCATTTTTTTACTTTTTATAAGATTTTTTGAATGGAATATTTCCATCATTTTCCAAACAAGGTAATTTATAACCACTTAGACAAATTAAGGAAAGAATTCTTTTAACTTATATGGTGGGTGTGTCTATTTTCTGTCATTATAACACCTTCAATGATTCCCATACATGATTATAAAAATATTTTCAAATTAAATGTTTTCTTTACTTCTAAATTATTTCAAATAATAAATATATATTTCACTAAAATTGTTTTTTGATCGATTTCATCTATGTCAACATACTTTGTCAAATTTTATGCTTGATTGAAGTTGATTTATTACTATACAATATTTCATATTGTATTGATGGTTTTTGTGATATGTTTGACTATGGATGTGCTATTTTTATACCATCAAAGGTTTAGGATTAATGTATTAATATTACGTATGCTAGTTTTAATATGAATTTTTATGTTATGTTTTAACCTTTTCAAAAAATGAATGTGTTGGATGTTGTAAGTGATGGCCATGGACCGATATAGCCCCTCGATAGATCGGTAGGTCTCACGAGACAAATTAGTGTGTTTGAATAAGGCCATGAATTTTTTTTACTATTAGTCTTATCATGACGCCTTGACTATGGGGTTATGATGTCCGGAATTATGCATTCCATCATTATGAAATTTTCTATTGATATTACATGTGATTATTAGACAAGTATAAAATCAATGAAAATATGTTAATGGAATTATTTGATTTATCTTTTCCATATTATTCTGATGTATAAGTTTAACAGAATTGTGTTTTAGTCTTATACATTTCCTTAAGTGTTTATGAATATTTATGAAAGATTCCACATTGTTATTATCCTTAATGAGCATCTGATCTCACCTATTTATTATGTTGTATTTTCCCAGGATGTGAAGAAGTATATTATGATTGACCTATAGGGATAAGACAAGGGATATGAGTGTGTCCAAAGGTAAAACAGTGTCTTTTTTTTCATTTGAAAATGTAATGAAAAACTTATTTATGTATATAGTACTTCTAAGGATACTAAACTGCTCTCTCTTTCGGGACTTGATATCTTGTTATCATGCCAATATTAGGCAATAATGCACCAAATCTGGATAACTAGGGTCAGGGCATTATAGTAATGATGAAAATTCATAATTATGGAAAAATAATTTATTGTTGGAAATATTTAAAAATTTAAATCGCCTTATAAATAAATTCAAAAAAAGATTATTACCAAATTATGATTGGATTATAATTTAAAACATTTTAAAATTCTATAAACTGTAGTTAAATTTTACTTTTAAAAATATTTTAATTAAATGTAATAATATTCTTGATACACTCAAAAAAATGGTTAATAACCAATTTAAAACCACTAAAATTATATTTTAAATTTAAATATCTTACCCACAATCTCAATTACTAATTAAAAATAAATAAATGTGAAAACATTAAAATTATTTTTAAACGAGATGAAATTTAGTAATTAATGACATATGACAACATTATAGCCATATATACACCACATAATGGAAACAAATCAGTAAACCTGGAAAGAGTCTCAATGAATGTAAATTGAAAAGGGAAATCTCTTCCCCCATGTTCGACGTTCCACATACAATATTTAATTATTTCATAATAATTTTTTTAATTATATAAATTCATAAGAACATTTTTCTATTTTATTCCTTTACCATAATCAATTTTTTAAATTCTTACCATTTCATTTATATTTATGAAATCTATTATTTTCATGTGTAGTGTATTGGGGATGTTGTTTCATAATCATGAAACAACATTGGATGGTTGAACAAGGTAAAATTACACATTAAAATAATTTATCTAATATTAATAATCGTATAATTAAAAAATTTATATATTAAATATAATTTTCAAACCATTCATCATTATCAGAATTTAAAAATGAATCACATTACTTTATTGATGGGGTAGTTTACTCATACAGAAAATTTTTACTTTCCAAATGATGTATGGGTAAGAAGAAAACAAAAAAATTATAAATATGGAATCATAATTATTTCATGATAATAATATATATTCCATAAATTGAGTAAAATTAACATCTTTGAGTGGTGTAATTGGAAAATTAATCACAAAAAATAATGGGTGTATTTAATTCACATATGATGAAAATGAAATTGGAAAAGTGTTTTCCATTGATATGATAAATTTTCATACATGTAAAATATTTATGGTATTTTATTATCTTGTATTAAGTATATTTATGAAGGTGGATGAATAAATAAATATGAAAACACTTAGCTGTGAGTTATACCAGTTCTTTCAAATACCACATTTAGATTACATGTTAAACCGTAGGGGAAAGTCATTTCAAAAGACCTAAACCTACAGGACCTGAGGAGGAATATTTGTGAGAGAGTTGAGAAATGATTTGTTGAGAAAATATTCTTGATTTGTGTTAATATGATTGGATAGTATATACCTTTGTATAAATGAGATGAGTGGAAATATTATAATTACATTCAATATTAATATAAAAGAAATTTTATATGGTTCTATAGTTACATTTAATTGGATATATAAGTATTAATTTCAAAATAAATGTAACAAATAAAAATTCAAATAGTTTGTGTGACTTTTTAAACATTTTTTATTTGGTTTATCCCCATCAAAAAAATATTTAACCTTTACTATTGTAACAAATGTTACAGTCATTATGGTTTATGAAAATAATTATAAAAATAAGAAGTGAAAAATACATGATCCATCCATGGTTGGAATAACCTCATAATATCTGTTTCTGTTTATATATGATTTTGATTATTTTCTAACTATATAAAAATGTTTTTAATGACAACTATAAATTATGTTCACATTCAAAACCATTCCAAACATTTTAATCTAAATGATACAAGATTAAAAAATTAATTACCATTCAGACACATAAATATTCAATTATCCTTCAAAATTACATATACTTTTCATGTAATATAAAAAATAAGTAAAATATTTTCACTTTTAGTATTTCTATAGAAATTTATTTGATATCTTCCTATATCGGAACAAGTATTTTATTCAAGGTAAAAAATAATATTAAAAATTATATGAAGTTAAAAAACTATAAACAAATTGTTATCAAAAACTAAATTATTATAAATAATTAATTTTATATTGGTTTTTTCATAAAGGGAACTCACTCTTATCCTAATACTAACAACTTATTTATAATGTAAAAGGGAAGAATATGTCATATTGTAAATATGAAACATTATTCTCTTGGAATCCGAATTTTATTTTAATGGTGTCCACCCAAAATAGTCTCTGACAGATTCTACATCAATTCACTTATCTCAAAAAAAATTAATACATATTTTCTTATGACCATTTTTACCCATTTTTTAATAATTTCTTTTTAAAATAACATTTTTAGTGATAACTACATTGTTTTCTGTGTATTTTTTTTGTTTTATTTTTGGTCCTATTACATTAATAATGCTAAAAATATCTATTTAATTATAAACATGATATAAAATATCACATTTATTCATTATATATATATATTAATATTAATTTATAAAAATTATATGTATAAAATTAAATTCACTTCTCAAAGAGACAAGAAGTCATGCGTATTGAAGAATTTTTTATCCATTATCTCAATAAATAGAAATTAAGAAATGTATGTTAAATATATCCATTATTGAATAATTATTTTCATATATATAACATATGTTAGTAAAATCCATCATTATTACATTCCATGTAATGAATTAATGAATAACATCTCCTCATGATGTGCTAGTCTACCATAAACAAGATTATTGTTATCATATTACCATGGTATGGAATGGAAGAAGTAATATTTTATATCATGATTATAGAAGAATAATAACATACCAAATATCATATATAAATCAATATTCTGTCATTATATCCATTTATGAGAGCTGTATATGGAAAAAAATATTGTTTCAAGATGCAGTAATCTACCATACACATGAATAATGATTCTATAACCCATTTGATGGAAGAGGAGAATGATTGAGGTTATTAACACATAATATTAAAATGTAATAATATATATGATATTGGAGTTATTTTATCATCATATTTTAAGAATAATTAAATGAGGTCGATGGAGAAAAAAAATCTAGATTAGGGACATTAGCTCTTATTTGGAAAATTATTCTTAGATTTCCAAATAATGCTTCTAAGAATGGATTTCATAAAAAAATAATTATTTTTGGATGATAATAGTAATGTATGTATATGGGTTTTTCAAGTAATTGATTAATTAAAGTTTATTTTATATGAGAATAAGATATGATATGGGTGGCCTTTTATATGTGAGCTGAGTGATGCAGTTGTAACTCTGGAAATGAAAAAGGTGATCCCATATTTTCACATCTCGTAAGGCCCTAAAATAGATTATTATCAATAATAAAATATATAATGAAGAAATATAGTCATAAAATGGTTGTTTGAAAATTTTTTGATTAATTTTTAAAACATATCCGTTTAGTTTAATCTCTGTGTAGACTTATTTATACGTTAGTCATGGAAAATAATTTTTTAAAATTTATACTTATCATAATGGTAAAAAATTATATTGATCTTATTATAAATTAAATTTTATGTTGAAGAAAAATATGGAATACATTTTTTAAAATTATATTTAATGATGTTGGAAATTTAAATTTAAATTAATCATACAGATGTGATGTTATAACATATTTTCAAAGAGAAAATGTGCATATGTTTATAAAGTTTTTATATAAAAACTAAACATTAAAATAACTCCAATGAAATAAAATTAAAAAATATATATAAATTAACTAATTTTTCATTTAGAACAATATTAAAAAAATAATATGTTTTTAAAATATAGAAAAAATATTAATAGTCTTAATATATACATATTTTTTACTATTTATCCAAAATATAATATTTGCAAACATTTATAAAAAATAACCATATGATAATTTGGAAATTATGAATTATAAAATTAACATTAATTTTTCATATATATCGATAAAATGTTTCAAAATTTAAAATTAAAATCATTTCAAAATATGTGGTATCACTTCTTAATAGTAAAATTAAATTTTTATGAGTAAAATTGGAGTTATTCAAATCATTTTATTGGAAAACACATAATATGAATATTAAATAATTTATTGAATATTAAATTTATAAATTTCATTAAAATATATAAAAAAATGGGTTTTTTATTTATTGAGGAAAAGTTAATTTCATTTCAGTATAATAGAAATTTATGAAAAAACATTCTGTATATTCGAATAGTGTTTATTTTGATATCTAAAAATTTATCAACAAATAATTAATATTAGTTACACATGTAAAGAATAAATTTTTATAATATTTTTAATCTCATTAATACATACCATTATAATTTCCTGAAGAAAACTATCATATTAAATAGTAATATTTCAATATTGTCTTGCGTTTTGTCTATAAATAGGGTCACTCATAACTCTAGATAAACTAAGTGTTCATTGTAGAATAAGCTAAACGTAGTGTTTTCTGAAACAAAACATTAGAAAAAATTTTAAATTATTTGATGAAAAATATTTCCAAAATTATTGGGAGTTGTATTATATCTCTATTAAAAAATTGCATCATCACAATTTAAAATTGTTCTTGGTAAGAAAGGGATTGACATTTGAAAATCAAGTTATAGGAAAATCGCATCGTAATATATGTTCTTAAAACATCTTTTGGAAATAATTGAATGTGATGTGTGAATCTCATCTTTAATAATGTGTACTATGATCCCTAATTGGATAACATAAGTGGGAAGTGAAAACATGTACATTTAAATGAAAACTAATAGCCAAATATTAATGGATAGTGATCAATAACATTCCATGATTAGGATAATGAAAAAAAAGACATGGGAATATTAGTTTTACAAGGGCCATCAATATCCATAAAATATTTATAATAAGGCATACTTTTATTTCAAAATATTTTAGCTAATTTTGGTGATATTTATTAAGATTATTTAGTTACAATATTTAACTTGATTTCATAAAAACAATTTCATTCTTTTTTTGTCCCATGATAAATTTACACTCCATCTATTACTGGAAGAGTATAATTTTTTATATCTGTAAAACTAAATAAAATATATAAAATAATGATTTTTCATTATTTCTTTATATAGTTATTATCAAATAAAATTGTTAACATATGTAATTCATATATTTTAATAATGTTAGATAATATGTTAATGTCTAAAACCTCATCCAAAAATCATCTGGAACTATTAAGTCAATTATTATCTTTATAATCCAATCAATATTAAAAATATATAAACAAGGTAACTAAGTTTTAAAAAATAAACCTTAAAAGTAGTCCCCAAATATTACAATGAGTCACTTCATTCTCATATACCAAATAGGTGAATAAGTTAAAAGTATATTTTCCAGACTCATTGTAATAACTATAATTACAATAAAACCATAATGAAAACCCAAATTATTTCACATTATTTACATAAAACAACAATTATCAGACATGAGAATTATGTACATTCAATCAATGATGGAATAAACTATTTTTTTCAACAAATCATTAATTAGTTATATTTTAATATGTACTATCCAATAAAATTTATCCATATAAATCAATGCATTATTAAAACTAAACACCACTTTATCAACATGAGTAACCAAATAAGCATTATCCTCCCATAATCATGTATTTTAATAAGTTATAACCATACTATTTTTTCTATTTCTTTTTCATTAATTATATTCAACATATATTTTTATAACCATAATAATAATTATATTCAGAACAATCCTTATTTATTTCCTGATTCATACAAAACAATTCATGAATTCTAATAGATAAAAAATTCAGTAAACCCATTTTCTTCTCAACCCATTAACTAGGATTAATATTTTTAATTATTAATAAATATTTCATAAAATTTAAAAAATGAAACAAGTCTTAAAATTCCATAACCTCAATATAACTATTATTCTATTGTTAAACATAAACCATGAAATTAAAACATCATATACCATCCATATAATATTTTTAGTCTCCTCGTCATTACCAGTACTATCATTACATTATCACGATGTTGATCTCTTCATGATCATTATCATAGGATATTTACATTCAAAATTCCCATACATTACACATTTAAAATATTAAAACTTCGATGTTCTCTAATGGAGACAGTTATCCTAATCCATTTCATTAAATAAAATTTTCATTTAATATTAAAATTAATTTCTTTTGGGTCATTATTTTCCACACCCAAAAATTTAATTCCACTATTTAATATACATGTGTTCTTCTTCGCACACTATCGAAATAGAGTAAATTTAGTTATCATTCCTTTATATTCTCCACAACTTACACACTCAACTAACTCTATCATTCTCTTCATTGTTGAGTCCAAGAGTTGGTTATGGTTAATTTTATAGTCATATACCATGATAACTGATTACAATAAATAACAATTTCCTTCAAACCCTTTTCCTTAAAAAAATTATGAAGACATTTTATATCATATTCAACATTGATCTCGTTCCTTTTGGTTCCCATCATGTAAAAAAACCATGAAGCATATTGTGTGTAACAATAGTCACATTAGAGAAACCCATAGTCATTAAAAATCACCTATAGTATTTTTAAATAATTAAAAAATCATCATAAACTATGACACCATAGGTTTAACACATATCATTCATAGTCATCATCTATTAAATATATCATGGTGGTTTGTAAATAGTTTCTGAATATTTAAATCATATCCCCCTGGAGTGCCACACTAGGTGTCTAGAAAGGCCCCTTTTTGGGCACTAGGAGATGATCAAGTTTAGTTCATTGGGCCTTCTTATAATTTATTACCCCTAGGTGTCCCAATTCTAGATACACATCTAATTATATTATCTATACAATGATTTATTTTTTATATATCACATTTTCCACAACCCATCCCTCGGGGCTTGTGTTGTGACTCCCCCAATCCCACCTCTCGAAGGCCATAGGTTTGAAACTAGAGCTGATGGTGTCCACGAGCATGTGGGTGGTATTTTCCAGAGTACCTATACACACACTCACACAACCACATCCCAAAAACAATAAAGGTAAACATGAATGTCACTAAACAACCACTGAGTAAAGGTAGATGTTCTAGGTCAAATGGGCCTGAATTAAAACAAAAAAAAAAAGAAAAATTGAAAACATGAAATTAAAAAAATTTCACAAAGCATTCCACAAAAAATCCCACATGATGGGTATGTGTAGAGTAACATCCAGAAGCTATTGAAGTATTCCCCGCATGCTGGATCACACTAGACACCATTGTGTTATAGGCCAACAAGTCCTCCATAAACACGGAGGTCATCTGCACTAGACACAACACATGCAGGAGAAGCACATACATGGGTGATAAAAAAATAATCAATAGGTACTCCAAACCATAAAGTAAAGACCACGAATAAAACAGTGATGCACGATCAAGAAGCACGATAGGTCACACGGGTATAATATAATGTATAGAAAACAAGACTATAAGTTGTAACATTGAATAACATGAACTGTTGAGGTACTCAACCCTAATGATTACCATGGATCTTCTGGTTCAGATAGAGCCACTTGCATCAGAGGCCCTCATTGTTGGTCTATATATGGCCACTTGTAGCTAAACCACATAGGTTCTCTTAGATCCAATCCATGTAGGGTCGCTTTTAGCTGACCCGCACTAGGTTATTTGTAGTTGATCCACACAGGGTCACTTGTAGTCGATCCACACCGGGTTGATTGGAGTTGATCCAAAAATGGCTGATTGTAGCTTATCCACATAGGGTTACATGTAGCTAATCCATAGAGGGTCACTTCTAAATAGTATTCACGTCATATCCAGTCATAGGATTTACACACACAACACACTAGATTCCAGGAGATTCCTCTCCTCAATCCATTCAAATATATCAAATAAATGGAAGAATCCATAGAGAACTTTAGAAGAACCACCTCATAGTGAGTGTTACAATTACATAAATGATTCATCACTGAGATGCCCAATTTGAAAGATATTGAAATTATAGTAAATAGGGGAAGATTGTGTCTAGGCCTATTATGATCCGGTCTGACCACCCTAACTAACCCGTCCCCGGGATCCCACATGAACCAACTTGGTTCAGCCAACCAAACACATCCTGTTTGGGTATGGGTTTCCCCGGTTCGGCCAGGTACTAGGCTAGGCCCATTGAACCATTCTAGACACATCTCAGTTTGGCCGTCGATCTAGCCCACTAGGTCACCCAGAGACCCAGATTGTTCCATCCCATCTCACACTGGAGGGCCAGTTTTCTTTCCCCACCAGGCTACCATGTGGCATGACATTACCTCTTTGGACCAGCCCACAACATCATGCTGGCTTTACTCCATCTCGGACCACCCCATGACCTAGTTAGCACCCCCAAGGCCCTGCCCGCATAGCGGGCTAGTCTCCTCTATCCCAGATGTCAGGAGGGCGTCTGATTCATGTTCCCCATGGCGGTAATAGCTAGCCACATTGTCCAGTCCCACACACTATCTCTGCTTGTTCGCGTGCCAGTGAGAAGTTGCATCCAACATGACGAGGGTCACATCCCACCTCAATAATCCACCAGTCCACTTCTGTAAGCTCTTCATCCACATTGTGGCATGAGTCGGCCAAAACCCACATTGGAAGGCACTCATGGAATGCCACCACGTGCCTATGGTGGTCATCACCGGTCACCACCTGTGCACTAGAATGATTTTCCTTAAAAAACTGAGATTACTTCAGTTTTCCATTCATCATACCTTCTATAACTTCGACCTCCTTGGGGTTCCATCATTACTTCTACAACCTCAAAAATTCTTCTCCGTCCACTCAAAGGTTCACCCTCAATTATTTCACAAGAATGAAAAAAGGTGATGGGGCCCAGGACATGTTTGTGTTGGCCTGCACCCTATGTGTTAGAGTTTAAAAATTGAGGGAATAAGATTTAGGTTCAATCAAAAATTTATCCCCTATACAAAATCCTGAGAATTAGCACCCTTATTCATGGAAAAGTGATCCTTGGATCAGCCTATTCATGTGTTGATTTGAATTAATTGTTTTAGAAAGAAGAAATGGGAAACTAAAAACACAAAAAATTAAACCCCTTATTTTGATAGAGTCATTGATGAAGTGATCCATCCCTGAGGATTCATGTTCTGTTTAAAGCTATTGGAGTTCTTTGCTCTTTGGTCTTGTTCATTGAGTTGCGTCATTGTCGCTAGTGATTCACTAGTGTTATTTATTTGATAGTGTTTCCTCACAATCCATAAAATAATTTATACCTCCGATTCTCTAACCCGTTATCTCATTAAAAGTGAATGGTTTCACAATTTTTCTGTTACACTATGTTGTCATGTCATTACAAAGTTTCATTAATGAAAACATGTATCTATTAAGCTTCAATTAACGAGTCATTAAGCTTCACATTTAAGAGCCCCATTAATGAAATTCTTTTAATACGGCTCTTTTTCATCTTGTCACCACCACCGTAGTGTTGATGTTCCACCGCCCAACGGTGAAGAGAAACAAAAAAAATATCTATTTATGTTGTCTTATTTTTCTTCTAAAAAGGTTGAAAACAATATTTTCTGGTCGACCCTCGCAGGTCGAAGTTAGGTCCTTTCTAGGTGAATCATGTTTAAGAAGGACCCACTTTGGTTGATCCTCTATCTACATTGAGAACTCTGGAAATGTCACCCTATCATTAATGTCTAGATCACCCATTTTGATGATGTATGATGTATCTTGCACATACCTCCACAACTGTGACATAGGAATGAATTTGTGTGGGAATAGCTAGGAGATATTCCACCTCAACTACTCTTTTCAAAATTTGGAAAGGGTCGATGAATTTTGGAGATAACATCCCACCATGAGAAAATCTCTGCAATCCCCATTAAGATGTGACCCAATAGAAGAATGGTATCCTTCCTCTAACTCCAATGGCCTCTGTCTCTGATCATCATAATATTTCTATATTCTCAGTGTAGTATTCATCCAATTCTCGATGATCTACACCTTCTCAGTGGTAGACCATACCAACTCTGGACCAATGAGTGCTAACTCACCTGGGTCTTTCCAGCATTGAGGTGATCTATATGGATGCCCATAAAATACATCGAACGATGCCATGAAAATGGTGGAGGGATATTTATTTTATTATCAAAACTCCACCAGTAGAAGGTGGTCCTCCCAACCATGACCAAAATAAAGAATGAAAGCATGAATGATATCCTCTAGGGTTTTTATTTTCCCCACCATATAACAATTATATTGTGGGTGATAGGTTGTGCTCAAGCACAACTGAGTCCCAAACGACTCTTGTAATCCCTTCCACAGCCAGGGCGTGACTCGACCATCATGGTCTGTGATGATCTTCAAAGGCACCCCCTGAAGCCGCACTATCTGTTGGACGTATGGGAATCAAAATCCCTCTTCTGATCCTTAATTTGAGATGATTAGTAAGTGAGACGACTTGGTGATTTGATCAATGATCATCTAGATAGAATCATGGCCCTGATAAATGTGTGGAAATTTTGTCACAATGTCCATCAAGATACCATTTCTCTTCCATTCTAGTATATCATGTGGCTGGGCCAAGCATGCTACACCCTGACACATAGCCTTGACTTGCTGACATGTGAGGCACCAAAAAATGAACTCATCCACGACATTCTTCATTTCTTTCCACTAGTAATGACATTAAATATCCTAGTACATATTTTCCACAACATGTTGTATATCTAATGGTGATGTTTGGAACTCCCTCAACACCTCCCCTTGTAATTACAATGGTACTATAGTGCACCCTTTGAAAATGACGTTGTGCTCCTAACTTATCAAAAATTCATCAGAATACTATCCTGAGGATTACTGAGCACGTCGAGCCTCTATGTCAATTTCCATAAGTTGTGCCTCACTATTTAAATGTAATTTTGGGGAGTAATAGTCATAAACTGAATGTAAACTCCTCTATAGTCATCCAAAAAGGATATCTACATCGTGGATAGCTACTCCATCATCTCACTCAGCAGCTACAAACTAGACATCCAACTGGGTGTGTTTACAAACATGTTCCCTTTCCCAGGAGTATTGAATATGTCGAAGTAATTGTCATATTGGAACTCCATCCATCATTGTTGCCTCATGTTCTAGTTGTTCTGGGAGAAGATATACCTAGGAATCTTTTGGTTGGAGTAGATGGTAATTTGATCACCAACCATCTAGTGCCTCCATATATTCAAATCAAAGACCTATTATGCTATATCTAGGTCATGGGAAGCATAGTTTAGCTCATACTACCTCAACTGCTATGAACCATATGTGATTACTTCTCACTCTTACATCAGGACACAATCTAGCCCGATCTGTGATGCCTCACTAAAAAGTACATACCCAATTTCCTCCTGTAGCAGTATCAAGATGGGGGCTCTCATCAATCTATTCCTTAACTCGTAGAAACTCTGTCGGCACTTCTTCATCCACCCGATGGGTTGTCCCTTCCGTGTCAAAGCTAGTAAGGGTACTGGTACTCTAGAAAAGTCACTCACGAACCTCCAATAGTATCAAGTCAACCTGAAGAATCTCTACACCTCAGTAACACTCCTGGGTGGATCCCAAGAAAAAAACATCCAAAATCATATCCAAATCCACTAGAACTCCAACATACAAGATGATGTGTCCTAGAAAGGGACCTCCCTAATCCAGAACTATAATTTTGATATATTCCCATAAAGATGGTTCCCTTGGAGTGTATGCAGGACAATTCATAGGTGTGTAACATGCTTCTCTTCTGATATAGTGTACACCAAGTTGTCATCAATGAAGGCCACCATGAAATGATTTAGGTAAGGCTGGAAGATCCTATTCATTATTCCGTTGAACACTGTTTGGGAATTTTTCATGTTGAAGGGCATCATCAAGAACTCTTTGTGGCCATACCGGAACTAGAAGGATGTCTTAGGTCCATTCGCATCTCATACCCAAATCTAGTGATAGATTGATCTAAGGTCGGTCTTTGAGAACCACCAATCTCCCTTTACCTGATCATAGAGGTCAGTAATCCTTGATAGTGGATACTAGATCCTCATGTTCACCTGGTTCAGGCATTGGAAGTCTTCACATAGCCTCAATCTTTTTTCTGCCTTCTTGGAAAACAACATTAACGCTACCCATGGTGAAATGTTGGGCCTCATGAATCCCTTCTCTTAAAAGTCATCCAGCTGTACCCCCAACTCACGAATCTCTAAGATAACCACCCAATATTCTAGTGTGGATATTTATTCCAGCTTGGAGTGCTATTCGACTGATATGTCTACCTCCTTACAAGGAGGTATCCCTAGAACTTCCTTAGGAAAGACGTCTTTATACTCATCCACCACTACATGAAGGTGAGGAATCCCCTCATCCACCACATCAAGGGCGGTGATACCCCAGAACTGAGTGATCAGATGCACCCACTTCTATGAAATTCCATCTTTGGGATCAAGAGTTCCCTTCTCAATAATGAAGGAAAACCCAGTTCCATCCTCACTGAAAAACCACACACTATGCCTAAGAGTTTTGATCTAAGAATTAACTATGGATAAAAACTCAATGAAAAATATGAAATTATAAAGCCTCAATGTATCTACTAGAGATCCTATCATATGATCTAAACTCAAAGAGTAATATCACTATGAAAGAACCAATGTGTAATAGTTGAATCCCCTCATCTAAGAGTCTCTAATTTTTAGGGGCCAACCAACTGCTCCACCAAAAACTCTAAGCCCCAAATGAGGTCCATGGAATGAAATGAGTGACTAGAACCTATGTCAATAAGAAATAAAACTAAGGAGGATAAGACACAAATCATACCTTTAGTCATCTTTGGAGCATCATGGTCATAAGCCTCCAATTCCTGATGCAAACCTTGCCCTTGTCCACATTCTCTCTGTGGCCATGGAGGATCACCTGGGGATAGTGGTGGTAGAACCTTGAAGCATCGACCATCACCTACTGCTCAGCCTGATCCTATTCGATATCCAAATCCTTGAATTCTTCCTCGTTCAAACCTCTATCGCTTCCTCGATGATCCATCGATCGTCTGTTGATCATCCATGTGGTGGGTCGGGAAATCATGATTCATGGGTCCCTACCCACCACATGATTAGTTTGACATGTTTTTCTACTGACTCCTGTAACCATGGTTACCTCACACCACCAATCCAAAGTCCAAGGGTCATCCTCTAGATATACTTTCCCATTTGGAAATCTTCATCAACATTCGGATTCCCTCCATGGATGACTCAGCCACCATCCACCCGGTGGTAGCTCCAATCATTGGTGCTTTCTCTGTGAGAAATCTCTATTCTAGAAGTGCTTGCTCCAGCACTCCAGCCTGCATAGGGATGCTGAGGGAAATTATAAATACCCTCATATCCCATCATAGTTCTGTTAAAAAGGATGATCGTTGTAGATATGGCCACATACCGTATTAGTAGAGTAGTGGGAGAGATCTGTAAGACTCACAGAATATTCAGCCACTAATATGATTCCCTGCTGTAGGTGAAGTATCTCATGTATGCATGATGAACACAAGGTCACAGGGAATAAATCCTCTCATAAAGGACACTTTATGTCATCACTGGAGAGTGTCTCCTCATCTTGTGTCTGAATCATGAAGGTTCATTATCTCCCTATTGAGCCTGAATAATTCTCATGGATAAGATCACCATTTGGTCATCTGGAATCTTCAATAAGCAGAAGATCCACATCACCGCCTCTATCCTGTCCTCAGCGGCTTGAATGTCTGTCTCTCCCCAGAACCTGGGAGGTCTTTTTATTTGAAACTCATGAAAGGAATTGAGTTTTTTTGTGTCCTCCACTGGTAGCGTCGACAGAAACCATTGATCAATGGGTGGTGGTAACAGTGGAACACCACCATGTGGGACCATCTCTAGCACTATGCCCTGAACTTATGAATCTTCTCTAGGTAGGATGTCCTCACAGTCATGTATCAAAATCATAGCTGGTTGTGTTCATGGAGGCATCTGAATTTAAATTATGATGTACCAGTGTCAGTTGATTATAACTGGTGAGATTACTCTAATTAAAGAAGAACATGAGGAAACATTCAATTCCTATATATTTCATGCAACTTGGGTTTTTATGTATAGAGACTACAAGTATAATTAAAGGCCCTGGTGTAATGATACATCATCTGCCACACTAATAATGGACTCCCCACATTTGAAACTCGAACTCAAAACATTTAACACTATTGGACAAAAAACAAAAGACTCTCAGTCTTTGAGGTAGAACCGACCACATATGAAAGCACATGGTCCCGACCCATCCCCCATGGCCCATGTTGTGACACCCCCAAGCCCACCACCCAAAGGCATGGGGTAGGAAACTTGTGTAGAAGGAAAAAACCATTACGTGTGAGTAATTTTCCTAAGTACATGTATGTACACATTCACAACTATGTCCCAAAAAATAGAAAGGTAGACATGCATGCCACTAATGAACAACTCAGTAATGGTACAACTTGTAGGTAAAATGGCACATAATACAAGCCAAAAAAAGCCAAATTGAAAATGGGAAATTATAAAATTTCTTTGAAAATTTTCCACAGAAAACTCCACATGCTGGATATGTGTAGAGTACCTGACCAACGCCATAGAAGTACACCCGCCTGAGAGATCTCACTAGGAACCACTAAGTCCTAGGCCACCAAGTCAACCATTAAGGGGGGGGGGGGGTCATTTGAACCAGAGACAACATGTGTAGGCAATACCTATGATGGGATGAGTAACAAAATAGTCAGTAGGGACCCCAAAACACAAAGGAAGGAACACAATGAAAACCATCAAGCATGATCACGAAGAGAGAAAGATGACACATTTATAATCTAAAGTACATAGAATAATTCTCTCAGTAATAGAACTAAACACCTTAGACTGCTATGGTACTCATCCCTGATATGTATTGTGGGTCTGCAGGGTCACATAGAGCTTCTTCCCTATTATTTTTTCATTGCTGGTCTGCACAGGGCTGCATTTAGCTTCTCCATAAAAGGTCTCATGGAGTTGATCAACATTGGGATGATTATAGAAGATCCCCACTTGGTTGCTTGTAGTAGATCCACATTGGGTCACTTGGATGACATCCAAACACTGTTTCTTTTAGTTGATCTAGATATGGTCACATGTAGATGATCCATATAGAGTCACTTGTCTGCAGTCTTCAAGTCCTAGCTAGCCACAAGACTTATGCATGTATCATTATTGATTATGAAAGTATATGATCCTAAATACATTATACATACTTAAACATGAATGGAAACCTTTTTAGATAATTCAAAAAGAGATAACTTGTCTCTATGGTTCTAACACCACAATAATCTCTTTAATCAGATGCTCAGTTTGAAAGGTATTCACATTTTAGTAAATAGGTGGTCAGTTGTGTCTGTGCTCGATATGACCCGGTCAGACCGACCTGATAGAATAAGCTAGGGGGTCCTGCATGACCGAGCCTAGTTCCGGAAACCTGATTGAAACAATTGGGTCTGGGTCGGCCCAGTTGAGCATTGATACTGGGCCAATCCCATTGGACCATGTTGGACCCAGTCAGGTCTGTCTATGAGTCTAGCCCACCGAGTCTCCCAGCCAACATGATTTATCTGGCCCAAACCGCACTGGCAGGATACTTTTACTTCCTATCTCAGACCTCCATGGTGTAGGGATTTATCCCACCACCCATCACATAACACTAGTCCAACATTACTCGAGCCTGGACCACCTCACGGCCCAGTTCACACCCCCAACCCACCCTGCACATTAGGTCGATCTTCTCCAGGTCAGACGCTAGGAGGGAATCCAGTTTCTGTGCCCTAGAAATGAATTAATTAGATTCCATGTTCATTACCACATGGTGTACCTAATATATAGTGATCTCGGGTAAAGTCGCGGCCTGCATGGCACGACCTGCTCTACCGACTTGGCCAGTTGGCCATGCCCCACTACCACGAACCTCTGGACTACTACCTGTGGATTCTGTTGGACTATCCCAGCCTAAGTTAGCCACTAACCCCATCGACACTACATTTTGGCATACTTCCACCCACCTTTGTCCACAACCACGAGATGACTCTTCCAGTTCCGGCAGGGTGATGAGATGTTCCTCGGACTATTGGGTCCACTTCAGGGGTCCATTCTTAAGACCATTTGTTCCTTCTAGCTCCATGTGTTTCCATCTTCAATACTACATCCTAAAAAATGATTCACTA
This sequence comes from Viscum album, assembly GCA_963277665.1. Taxonomy (NCBI): domain Eukaryota; kingdom Viridiplantae; phylum Streptophyta; class Magnoliopsida; order Santalales; family Viscaceae; genus Viscum; species Viscum album. The sequence goes on from OY728159.1 coordinate 656,795,062, forward strand.
TCATATTGAATGGTCAAACATGACGAACTCACAAGAACCCACAACAGCGGAGGGGCCTGAGCCTTATTCGTGTTGGCCCACACCCTCTGCATTATAGCTTAAAATTAAGGGGGAAGAACATTTAGGTTCTATCAACATTTTAACCTCAATAAAAAATCATAAAAATAAGATCCCTTCCCCAAGAACAAGCGATCTATGGATCAACATTGTTTTTGGTTGACCCACGTTCATTGTTTTATAATGATTAAAATGGAAACTGAAAAAAAATTAAACCCCTACCTATGATAGATTATTTGATGAAGAGATCCATCCATGGGGATTCACATTCTATTCAATGTCATTGGTGTTCTTCGATCTCTTGTCCCATTCTTTATGTTAGGTCATTGTCCCTAGCGATTCATCATCATTATTTGTTGGAGATATTTTCCTCAACGTCCAATAGAGAAATTGTAGCTCTCATTCTCCAACCCGTTATCTCATTAATAGGGAAATGGGTTGTATAATTCATGTTTCTCTACATCTTCATGTTGTTATGATGTTTCATTAATGAAACATCTTATATTTTATGCTTCAATTAGCGAGTCATTCTACTGCAAATTTAAGATCCTCATTAAGGGAATTCATTTAATGTGTATCATTATCGCCTCATCACTGCCACCACAGTGCAGAAATGCCACCGGTCAACGGTGAAGAGAAACAAAAAAAATAACGTTATAAGTTATTTTTTTTCCTGAAAATTAAAAAAATATCTTTTCTTGTAGACCCTCACCGATCGAAGTTAATTCATTTATAGGATAATATTATCCTTCATAGTTCAACGGTGCCCTAATATTTTTGATCTGATCACTAGTTTAAAAGATAGAAAAACCCACTCATACGTTTATTTAAATGACCAAAAAATGTTCAAAATTCAATCCAGGGATCACCAGGACTCAGAATCAGGTGTCATAAAATCATCTAGACTCATAATATTCTCATATGAAATATTTACATGGAAATTACAAGACTATACAATATTCCCTACTCTTTACCAAAATTCAAGGACATTTTCCAATACCTTGACTCATCCTTAAAATTATCATTTAATGCATCACAAGATATATCCTTTGAAATATCCCTATGATTTTAACTGATTTTTTATCATCCTAGTTTTAAATATCAATTAAGAATTCATCTAATACATACTATAGTGCTCTGAAATTATTTCTAGTAATCTATAAATGATACTTTTATGTGAACTCCGTGGTCGACTACACCTCTGGGGAAAGACACAATTCCATCCACATGGGGAGAGGTTTCATCATGGGGTTCTTTAGAGGAGATCCTTGATCCATAAAAAACTCATTCATGATAGTTAAAAGGAAACGATCCCTTAATTTTCATCTGATACTAAATATAGTGATATATTATTTTCATACATAGATCATTAATACCTTCATATGTCTGTTCTTTATATTGAACAAACACATTCTGGGGTAATGTAATGGTTTAGTTCCTTTTGATACTAGGATAAATATATTCTTATTTAGTGAACAATCTTTAACATCCCCCATAATAATATCCCAATTCAGTAATTTTCACAAACATGAAATATAAAAATCCTTTCTTCGTGACTTGTGGAAAGGAAAAAAATAAATGCTTACTTTATAATCTCGAAATTTGTATTAATGTAATATAATGGTGATCAAATAATCATTTAATGATCATTAGGGGGTGAGAACTTATGGATAAAAATTTGACACCATACCATGAAAATCAATGATTAAAATATTGATTAATTGCACAACGATTGGAATTTTATAATAAATGAATAATTCTTAAATCAGATAAGATTACTCGTGATAGAATAATGTTGTCACAATACATAGGAATTTCTCATTTATATACCTAGGGAAAATTATTTTTATTATAGTCAAGGAGCACATCCATGGTTATCATAGTGAAGTTGGTTCACCACCCAAAACATAATAGTTGTGGAGGTTCACTCCCTTGACAATTATATAATTCATAGTCCCATATAGAACTAATCCAACATCCCATACTATTCTGTTCAATCTCAAGAGATAAAAATCATTTCCCAGTTCACTGCAAGAAGATATTTTTCGTACTCATCACATAATGAAAATCATAAATATTTAATCTAAAAGACCATAAAATATTAATCAGGTCAAAACCAAATAAATGAAATGGGAATCATAAAAAAATTTCAAATTAAAACCGATATAAATGAAATATGTTTCATAATAAATTATTCATTTCATCCTAGATTAACCAGTGAAAAAATACTCAGATTTCATAATCATTTTATCATAGTATAACCCCTTGAAGTGAAAATGTTTTCATAAAAATATTTTTATTATAAACATAAACCATTAATTGAATGAACATGAATAATATCCTAGGACCATATCCCATATTAATCATAATTAACATCAAATGATTTTTTATTATATAGATTTTTTTTGAAATATCACTTGGAACATGTCTCATAAAAAATATACACGCCACATTGAAAAAGAATTTCTAAAACATAATAAATTATCCAAATAATAACCTTTGAAAATAACTATAAAAATATATAATGGAATAATTAAAATATATATTGTTCATGATGGTATAAAACACTAATCATTCCATACACATTGAAGTATTTATTCCATTAAAATTTTTGATAAAAGAAAAAAGCCATTATTTTGAAAATTATATAAATATTTATTTTAAAACACTACGTAAAAATTAAAACACATTTAAATGTATTTAATTAATCATATTAGGGATCTTAATACATATTTTAATTTTTATAGATAACGTGGTTTTGGAATAAACATTATTCCCAAATTTGTTTTAAAAGAATGTTAGTTTATATTAAAAATATTATTTTGGAAGATGATGTACAAAGTGCAATATGAAGGAAAAAATATATTTACATAGAATAATGATATGAGATGATAATTCATAGTTTTTTAGAGTTTAATCTTAATATTTCACTATTGGAACAATAAACATTAACAACCCGAATAAAAAAATTGATTTCATAATAATGCCATTACCTATTTGGAAACATTGAATCTTTTACCTGAATAAATAGAAACAAAAAATTAAACAAAAATAATTATTATAATTTAAAAAATAATGATATTACCATAAATTTTTTTTTATATAAACCACAATTTAGAAAAAAATTACCATAACATTACATTTGTCTTAATGAAGTCAAATGGATACAAAAAATCTACTACCACATTAGTAAAATTTGAATAATGAACCCCCCAAAAAAGAGATAATCAATTCCATAAGTAGATCCCAGTAATGTTCATGATAATAATATTAAAACAAATCCATGTTAATCATATAGACCACATGAATACAATATGTGGTGAATTTTCCATGTGTCTCGTAGAAGTAATAAAGTGGGACTCAAATCCATTACTGTTATATTTTTATTTTGGATTGTAATCCCAAAAAATAAATAAAATACATTGAAATGTTTAATATATTTAAAATAATTAAATTTTTTTTAATATTCCAAGAGTATCTATATAAACTACACAAAATTAAGGATATGTGAATTTTTATGTCTCCCAGAAATAAATGGGAGACTAGAAAACCAATACCTTATCTCTCATCTTAAATTTTATAGGTTCAAAACATTAATATAGTAAATAAAATATTATTATAAATATATTATCAAAATTTACATATATATATATATATATATATCCAACCATATATTTTTAATTTATGTCCATTTATTACTCGTTTATTAAAAACACCTTAAAATCACATTTTGGTTAGTAACCACGTTTTTTTATATATTTTGTTTTTTTATTTTCATTACTCTATAATTAATAATTGTTACATAATATAAAGAATGATTATAAATGTATAAATATCATAAATATTATGTAGATATTTTTTATATTAGTCCATAAAATCAAGTCACATAAGATGAAATACATCGTTTATGGAGATAGTATCCCATACATATGTAAGAAAGTTATATCCATTTTATCTATGGATTGAAGGAAAAAATAAAAATAACATGTGAATATTAGAATGTAATGATTATATAATATTTATAAAAAAAATAAAACAATAATAATATTTTTCACATCCTTGTAATGTGTGATCGAATGAAATTATTTCAAGATGTCATAGTCTATCGTATACCCTAACAATGCTATTATACTCAAACATAATGGAATAGCAATGGAACATATGATATAATGATTTTAGATTCATAATAATATTACAAATATATTATAAAAACATGAAATTTACCATTGTATATATCCATGAGAGGATGTGATGGAAAACTAATAACAATGGTTCATGAGGTGGTAATTTGTTGTACTAATGAATGATTTCTTTGATACAAATTTAACCAAATATAATACATATTTAGGCAATAAAATTATGATAATAATATTTATTTTTATGAAATATATTGAGTTTTATTCATTATAAAATTTTAAATAATAATTTATGGAGGTTGAGAAATAAAAAAATTAATACACCTGATTATGGATGTTACCTCTTCTTTGAGAAACTTCTTTTGATTCGCCCAACAATGATTCATATGTTAGATTGATGAAAATAATAAAGATTATAGGATGATAATAGGTATTTAAGGATGTGGTTTTGGTCAGGATTGGATGAACCCATGGGTTTTGTTACTAGAAATAATAATGGAGTAGGGGTGGGCTTTTACAATTTGGGTGTGCGTCGCACTTGAAATATTTTAAATGAAAATGGTATACGCATATTTTTTACGTGCCACAAGTCTCCCAAAAGGACTATTATAAATTATATATTATAAAATGTAAAATAAAGTCCATCCAATGGTATTTTTATATTTTTTGGTTTAATTTTAATCCTAATCAATTTATTTTATCCCCCGATAATCCAATTTATGCCATAACCGTGGAAAATAGTTTTTTACTATTTTTACTATTCATTATATTACGAAATTTAGTTGGAAATATTATACAATATAAATTATTCATAATTATAATATGAAACCAAGTTATTTAGATTCTATTCCTAGAAATAGAAAATTTTCATATAAATTTTTTCCCTCCAACATAAAGAGAAAGGGGGTTTTAAAGGGTAAATGTTTAAAAGATTAAAATAATTTACCTCAAAATGGAATATTAAAAGGATTAAATTTACCTAAATTGTATTATATTATATATAGTTAAAAATACTTTTATATTAAAACTATGATAAAAATCTTTGGATGTTTAGAAAATCATTAATGTAAATGACGGTTTTAAATAAAAACAAGAATTTTTCCACTATTCTTTGAAAAAGTTATCATCTTTGAAAATTATCAATAATTTAGCATAATATTATTTTTATATATTTATTTCAAAAATGATATTATTTTTCAAAAATTATTCCTAAAATAAGTGCAGAATATGAATAAAAATTTCTTTTTGGAAAAATAATGTTTTAAGTATAAAATTAGATTTGTTTGTATATATTCTAAAGAAAAAAATATTATAATTTATTTATTTTTTATTAGATATATAATCTATAAACAACATTAAAATAATTCAAAATAAGGTTTTTTATTTTATTGAGGTGAAAAACATTTGGTTGAATTGAAATCATTTTTCCAAAAAAATACATTATTTTCATATAGTTTATTATTTTGATTCCTAATTAATTGGTCCAAAAGAAATAATCATATATGCATGTGTAAAAAAGGATTTTTTTCATAATTTTGTAAACAATATTCGTACTCTCCATTCTAGTTTCAATTAATAATTCATCATATTAGTTAATAACATTTTAATAACATGTCATGTTTCATTTGCGGTATTTTTTTTGTAAGAAAATATAAACTATGCGTTGAATATAACACAATATGGAAGTTATATTTCCTGAAATTCAAAATACATAAATGATTATATTTATTGAAAAAAAATATTTATATTTCAGTGAATCTCATCATGTTACTCATAAAACTTAGTAAAAACACAAAAAATCACTCATTAGATAAGAAAAAAGATAAAAGACAACAAAAGCTTTGAATGAGACAGAAAAAGTTGATATCATTTTATAATTCAATGAAACAGAAGAAATATATGATGAATTTTTTATAAATCCCCTATATACAAATAGATTTAATTATACAAAACATATAATTCAAATGTTCGAGACAAAATGATCATTTATATATTTTATATTTAGCAACCTTTATAAAATTATAAATCCCCAAAAAAGGTGGAGAAAAAATTTACTATATTATGATTTTTTTTTTGGTTTTCATAAAAATTAACTTTTTCATAACATTTTTTATAAAACAATAATTCATTAAATTTTTTTCATAAACATTTTAGTAAAATTGAAATAAAATTTATCTTTAAAATTATTTATAAAAATTTTATCCTTATAAAAATTTTGAAAATTATTTTTCTTAAAACAATTTTTGGATTTTTCCCTTTAACATTTTTTATACACAATGTATTATTATATATTTTTTAGACTAATTTTTTTCCAAGGTTTTTTATATATATATTTTTTACATAAAATATTTTAAAAAATATTTCAATATTATATGATACCCATAATTATATATTACTAGACAAATTGATGAAATAAATAATTTATATGATTTTATATAAGTTTTTTGATTTATAATATGTATTAATAAATTTTTATATATGTTTATTTTTAATTTTTTTATGATGTTTATATAATTTATGAAATTTCACTCTAATTTTCATATAAACATCATTATTTCATTAGTATAAATTTTTTACAATCGAAATAATATTTTTAAAACATCAATATATCCAATATTATTTATATTCATGTATTGAAAAAACAATTTAGAACTTCTTATCACCATAATGATTCAATTCTAAGACAACCAAGTTATGGAAGATAAAACATATATTCGTTTAAGACTTTAAAATCAGTAAGTGGGTCAACACATATTCAAATACTAGGAACATCATATAACAACCCACTCTATATTAATATCATGATCACCCATCTCTTTTTGGTTTTTATGATTTTTATGGTTCGTCCGATCAACTTGAATGGCATCAGAAACTGATTTCTCTAAATTATTTTTTATGAATAAATTGTTGACTCAGAGAAGTTAGTATGAAAACTATGCAACCTTATTAAATTATCTTCATGTTTTATGTTTGATAAACTCTTGGTATTTCTAAATATGATATTTATTTACACCATAAAGAAATGGTTAGATAGTTTTATACCTTGGCCAATTTTATTGAAAGAGATTGAATCAAGAAACATTCATTAGTTGTTTTTGTGATTTTATACGTGTTGATAATCCGAAAGTGGAAAGTTTATCATTGATAAAATTATATGGTGAATAAAATCTAATAAATATTAAATTACATGGGATGCTATGATATTTTGAAAAGACATACAATGAAACATCTTTTTTTCTTTTATGAGCATTATAAAAACATCTCCCATTATTCTTATGTAGAAAATAGTGTTTCCATGGCCTGAAAATTTTTATTATTGCCAAAATATATATAAAGATAATGTCAATTAAAAAAATATATTCTTTTGGGATTTCCTTTGAAACATTAGGACTTTCAAATTAGAAACAATTTTTTATGTTGAATTGAATTAGCTGAAATGTTGGTATCCAAAGAGGATAAATCATCTATAATAATGTTTTTTGAAAACATTTTTGAAATTATTTATTATTCATTATAATATCATGAATAAATAATTCAAAATTTAATGAAAAAATAATTTTTTCATAGAAAAAAATATTAATAAAATTAATATTATCTATGTTGCATCTCAAGAGAAATTGATTCACAAATAAAAAAATACTATATACATTGTTTAAATATAAGAACACAATAAAAAAAATAATAGATAAGAGTAAATCTAGTGAGTTTTCCCCTTCTATGCTATGTAATAAGTGAAAAAATCAAAGATGAAGATTCTAATGAATTTAATAAAAATAAAGGTGAGAAAATTGATGATAGTCCATATTTTGTAGCAGATAAAGATTAGGAATAAACCATGGTGAAGAAAACCTAATGGAATATAAAATAATAACAAAAGAATATTTCAGAATTTGAAAATTAAACAAATAAAATGATAATAATGGAATTTTTTTTTGCATTTTGATCGAAATCATTAAAATTTTGAAATTCAAATATTTGGAGAAGTTCTTATATCTGTTCAATTTGAACTTTTTTTAGTCGATCAAATGAAATAACAACATCATCAATAGTCTAATAAATATTTTTTTGTTTAAAAATAGAATGGTAAAACAGTTTTTGAAAAGTATGTCATAAAATTTTAAACCTGATGATAACAATGTTTTTTAACCTATGTAAAGTGAATAATGATAATGGTGGGTATTTTTGAAAAATTTGGACATAGGTATTTATATATAAATGAGATATTATATAGAAAGTTTTCATACATATATACAAAATAGAAAATATATAATGATCATATTGAATTAAATAGTGATGAATAATCATTGAAAGAAGAATAAGATTCCAAAAAAACAATAAAAAATTTGGAAACTAATAATATATTAAAAATTTTGGGTTGTTATGAGAATTAGTATGATGAATGAAAAGAATATTCTCCACCCTATAGTCCATGTTCTCTAACAGATCCTAATGTTTTATCAATTTCCATCAATAGAATGCCATGATTTTTTTTAAATAATGAATGTGAATATGAATCACAATATAAATGTGATAAAATGAATTTATGTAGTATTAAACATATTTAGGGAAATAAAAGAGATGTAAAAATATTACTAAGGGAGATATAACATGTTATAAAATTAGTAATTTTTTAAAAAATAGATAACATTATTTTTCATAACATGTCCTAGTGAAGAAATTTTAATTGAATTTAAAAAATGATATAGGGGATTTTTAAGGATTTTATTAAATTGATAAAATATATGTAGGGAGATATCAGTACTTTGATAAGATAAATGTTGGGAAAAAATGAAACAAAATCAGTTTCACTGTTTTCCAGATGTATTAGTTTAGAATATTATTATAGGTCAAGAAAAATCAATAATTTAAAATATATTACAATGAAACAATATCATGGGATAATAAATCAAGGGGAAAATATTGAATATTTAGAATAATTTGTCTAAAAACTATTGATAAATGGCATTTAAGATGAAAATTGGAAGCTGAAATCAATATTTATTAAATATGAGAAGCATTATGATGGTATTAAGAATAAATAAGTGATAAAAAATATTTCAATGAAAGTCTAATATTTGTTTTGAAATATGGAATGATGTTTTATTTAAAAAAACTCTTACATTTTGGATGGATGTTATTCCAAATATTCTTTGGATAGGTGTTTTAAAGAATTTGGATGAATTAAATTTTATTTTTTTCAGATGAATATCATTTTCAATTTTATAGATAAATGATTTCATATTAAATAATTGCTTGAATCATTTTTTACCCTAAAATCATAGGAACACTTTCATCCTCATAAAAATCCTATTAAAAAAATCCAAAATATGGATAAAAATTTTATATTCTATAAGTGTTAGGATAATAATGTTTGGATGAAAAAATCCAATGATTGGGGAGAAAGGGATCATTATAATAACGGGGGTTAAAGGGAAATACTCTTATATTTTTCTAAAAAATAAAAAATTGGAGATTATATGAGACATGGGGAGTATGAATTCTAAATATTTTTAACATTAGTTTTTATATTTAATTGTTTTATTTATTTATATTAATTATAGGGTATTTTTTTATTCAAATGGAGATGTTCCATTAATTTCAAACCATAATTTAAAAAAAACTACCATAAAATGTTATAGACATATAACTTTTAAACTATTCATGTTTTTAGAAAAAAGATTAGGATGAAATAAAATATTCCATATATTGAGATACCTTTTCCTTAGGATGATTTTTTTATCAATCAAATATATAACTTGTATATCAAATGTATGATTTCAATATCCATAAAATGATGATTTATAATGTCTATGAGATGAGTTATAAAAAAATACATTAACATAATGATATAAAAAATATACTACGAAAACGTTATCAGATAGAGGATAACATTTTTTCTATACAAATATCAATAAATCAAATGTGAATAAGAGAAATCATTATATTAGGCTAAACCATACATGCTTTCTAACAATGTTTCATAAAAATGACTATATTATGGAGTATCTATGTTGAAGCTTTCATGTGAAAAGGGAGTTCATTTGATGTCAATGGAACCACCTATAAGATATTCCTAAATATATCCACTATGAAGTTATATATATAAAGAAACAACATATTATGAGGAATAATATTTTTCACAATAAAAAATATAATGATATTATGAATATTTTATAATTTAATGTTATTTTTTGAGCTATTCATTTTAATTATTGAGAGATTGTTTTTTATAAAGAATTCATGTGATGATAAATTTTATAAATTCCTTAAAAAGAAATGAATTTTAAAAATTTGTTTGTTTGGTATAGTGTAATTAATAGATATTGATGTTTACAAAGACAATGGTGTTGATCTTATGGTTGAGTGTTATCATGGATAAGGAAATAGATGTACATCAGATATTAGTATTATTGGATACAATAGTTAAGTAATAAATAGCATTAATGTTGATAAAAACACATGGATACTTGAATTTAGTTTTTTAAATTTCTACACACTAAAGGTAAAAGTTAAAAATATTACCTTTATAAGTCTTATAAAAGTATTATTATGAACATCGTAATGTTTTGATCGGCATATTATTTATTCATTTCATGATATAAGGATTGTTTATATTAATCTTTTAATTTTACTAAATTATATATAAAATTTATATAATTCTGTTTCCACATTTGACTACATTAATCATTAGTATAAGGACAATTTAATGTTTTATTTTATAAACCATAGCTCACCCAACTCTTATAGTAAAAACATATTCATTCAATAATTTATGAGCTGAATGATTTTAGTAAAACTAATACATCGATGTTTCTAACCAGGTGATAGGGTAATAAAATATAATAAGATGGTAGAAAACCATATGCTATTATAATTAGATGTTTGTAGAAGATACTATCATTTTCAAACATCTATGCTAACAATATTTCTATAAAATGATAAGGATTATTATTTTGGAGACATGAGATGGAATTATAGATGGAATACATTATTAATTTTGATAAAATCATGGTTTTTTAGAAATAAGGGAAAATGACAGTTATATTTACATAATTACATGAAATTAGATGGTATGCAGAAATTTCTTAGATTAACACTAATATTAAATTATACAGTTAGAAATTTTTATCCTTCTATTATTCAATAGCATTGATATTTTAGAATAATGTTGATTGTAATATGATCAATTGATAAATATCTAGCTTTCTCTTAAGTGAAGTTCAAACATTAAGTATCATTTTTTTTGATTAAAATATTCATTACTCCTCATTAACATTAAGAATATATATAGGTTTTTTGGGGGTTTAGATTATATATAAATATGTCACAAATCTATTTAGACTATGTTACTACTAATTCATTAATGGATATGATAATATATTATGTATCAGGAGTACTATTTAGTTAAATTATGTATTTTTATTTTGTGATTAAAAAGAAAATGTTCCATATATTATCATGGGAAATGGTATTTAACATGACTAATAGTTTACATATCATATATTGAGGTTTTTAAAAAGTGTTTTAAACACTACATTATTTTTAACAGTAAATTTTATCTACTATTATTTGGTAATGCTAGCTGGACCATTAGAAGATATATTGAGAAACATTTTCATAGAAATTAGTACGATATGGATTAAAAATTTAATATTTTTCAAGAATTTAATAATAGAAATCATCATTCATCTATAAACATGAAATTAAATAAAGACTTATATGTATGAAAACTATAACCACTTTTATGTTGAGATTCCATTGGTGATTTTACTATTATTGGTTTATATTAGATGATCTATATGACTAAAAATGTTATGAAAAATAATAAGGTTTAAATAAGACAAAACATATAGAAAAAGTATATATGGATTACTAGATAAGGACATTAGAATTATGTTGGAATGTCCCCTATTTTTTGAGTTTATCCATAGAACTACCACATCATATAACACCATAATACCTGAACTCTCGGATCCCATAATCAAATCTTAATAATTAAATTTTGGGGCTTGATGCTGAAAATTATGTCACATTTTCTACATTCAAACATTATAACATAAAAAGGAAAATAAGATCAATTATATTTTTAAGTACATTTTATGTTTAGATTTATGTATAATTAGCATAAACTCATATCAAAATAGACTCATAATAAACTGGTTTATAAATATAAACAACATCTCCTATATTTCTAATCTTTTCTAAGTTCACATTAGGTCAAAAACATTATCCTTGTGAAATCCTTTATAGACATAATTACTTCATCTTCATTCTGTAAAACCTAAGTAAAAGGAAAAATAATAAGGGTGAACTCAAATAATCAGCAATTATAAATATTATAATTGATAATTAAATCACATCAACGAGCATTATAGTGCATAAGGGTATGCCAACGTGGTCAGAATACATAAAGAAAGAATAAAAGAACTCATATGCATCAATATACAGATCATAAAATGTGAAAACATGTAAAGTTCATGAGTAATCTTAATAAATAATCATGATCCGTTTGATATCAATCTCAATCATGAGAAATATTATGAACCCATAAAACGTAATTTAATCAATTTTTTGTATCATTGATTATTACCTTCATAAAACCCATTCAAAACACAATTAATTGAAATACCCATTAAATCAAATTCCAATATAATAATTACATAATTCATTGGATCTCTATCTGTTAACACCAATTTCATATTCTATAACTAGTTTACTCGATGCTATTTGGGCCACCCTTGTAAAGTTGTAACATTCATACGTGAAACTATTTAGGCCACCCCATGTTTATTCTATAACATTTTTGTGTCAATCTTTCTAGGACACCCCATGTTAAGATATAATGAGTATATATGGGGATATCTAGGACAACCTATTTCTACGTGTAATGATAAACAACCACTATATAAATAATGTACTTATATATTTCACATAATCTTATTACTCATATAAGAAATCAATATTAATTCATAACATGATTAACCCATTGAAAAGAAACCTATTTCATGTAAATAACTATTATTCATGATTAAAATGTGGAAAATAAATTTGAACCATAATAAATTCTTTGAAATATGAATAACACAATGAAAATAAATGTGTTCTACAACAATATAATTGAAACATTATTGACCCATTTAAATGAAATGGGTTCCTTAGGAATATCATAGAAATAATCATAATCTATGTATAGAATGAATAAGGAATGTATCTCCATAAAATATCATCATTTTAGAATGGGTAACAATATGGGTTGTAGATGTTGATGAATATAAATTCCATTAAAATATTATAAAAGGAATCTTTTTTGAAACTATTGTTTTAATTTTGAAAATAACATTTTAATATATAAAACATCTTGGAAATAATTTTATTTTAAAATATAATTCATATATTATTAAGGAATATTTTAAACCTCATTTAAAACATTTTTGGTGGAAAATATCATTACTGATTTTTTAAAAATTATTTTAAAGCATTTTTATAAAAAAATGTTTTCGAAGGAATGTATTTTTAGATTGAAAATATTATTTTTCATAAAAAATATTATTTTGTTCACTTGAGTTCTTAAATAGTGAAAATTTATTGGAAAAAATTTATTATCATGACATAGATAAAGGAAAAATTATTTGATAAAAAATATTTTCAGATATATCTTAAGATACCAACATTAAAGACATAATCACAAACAATATTGACAAACAATGAGATTGTAATATGAAACTCTTACCACTTTGGTTACATTGAATCAAATTCAACATGAAAGAATAAAATTAAATAAAAAATTTAATATCATGAAAATAATTAGGTTCATGATATTACATGTCAATTGGGTAGTATGTACTCCTCTGAAGAAAGATATGTGTACAACATAGCAAACATCTCCTAGATAAGATATTTGGGAAAAAATTACTTAACACACTGGTAAAATTGGAAATGTAAACCCCATGAAAGGGAAATCCTAAAATAAATATGTAAATTCATAAACATTTATTAATAATAATCATATAATACAATAATATAAAATATATGCACCATAAAAAAATTTATTATTGAATATGTCATGTATATCAAACAAAATAAAAATGCGATGATAACAAAACCCATAACTTCAGTCTGATTCATCAAACGTATTCATTATCATCCTAAATTTTAAACAAATTTAATTATTTCAATTATATAGAACCTATTTCATTTTATTATTATTTCTATATCACTTATAATTATGTTATATAAAATTACTTAATTTATTAGTTTTATGTCTAGTATTTATACAGATTACATTTAAGTTTAAAAAATGACATTGGCTTCTCAAATATTATAAAAATAGATAGTATATAAAAATAAAAAATAAAAATCATTAAAAATTTATTATATTTATATATCAATTCTAATTTTACAATTGATCAATAATTATAATTATAAAAAATGAACCAATATTACCACCATAGAGATGGTAGGCTGAATGTATACATGAGTAACGCATCCATTATCTAATAATCTTTATAGAAATAAGGTATGTAATATTTTATCATTAAATAAAGATAATTATATTTAACTAAAATATATTTTAATAAAATAAAATTATTTATAGCCATCTTGTGATGTGGTGGTGGAAAAAAATGAATGAAAACTCTTTGATTAGGGGGTAGTCCAAACATCCACGAACAAAATCACCATTTTTCTAGAGAGTAAAAATGTATATGGATATGATAAAATTTTATTAAATTATGAATATTTTTCATTAATATCATTAAAAGTAAATTTATATCACATATATTATTATTTTTTCCCTTATTACATTCGAAATGTTCTAATAGCGAGAAATTCTTAACATCACTTCATGACGCGGTAGTTTATCATACAAACAATTGACGTTATCATATCTATTTTGGTAGAAAATTAAAAAAATTTATATATGATATAATTAATATAATGATATAATAATGTAATAAATATCATGTAAAACATTATATCCATATTTTTTCCAACCTTGAGACATGTTATTTGAAAAACACGTGATATCAATTCATGTAGATGTAGTTTGTCAGTTCACAGGAACAATGATTTCATAACCCATTTGTGGGAAGTGTTTTTCAGTGTAGGTCATAAAAATAAAATAAAAACATATTGGTATATTTATGATACTGATTATATTATATAATCATGGAATAATGTGAATATTAGGGGTTGGCAGATGAAATGAATAAAAAAAACATTGATGAACATTATAACTTATTTGGGTAACTATTTTTGTTTTACACCAAAATACATCCTTGGTTGGATTTAAACCTAATAAAGGGATTATAGGATGAGTCTAGGGAAGTGGATATGAGATTTTGGTGGACTTGGTTCAGACATATATCTTTAGATGTGTGAATAAAAGAGGAGAGGTGGTGTCCTTTTCTATGTGGGGGAAAGGATATACTTGGTATTTTCAAAAATTATGTTACATGGTCCCATATTATTACCAAAAAAGACTATAATATTCCAATATTCTATAACCTATAATGTAATGTGTCTATATATGGTCATCCAAATTGTTTTGGACAATTTTATAACTCATTTGTACTATTTAGTTTAATGAATAACCACTAAGTAAAATCATTTTACCATAATGATTGTATTTAATAATATTTCTTTTACTAATTTATATGGTCAAAAATTTATATTACCAAATGAGAAATTAAAAATTATTTGGATTCCAAATTTGGATTCCATTTTTCTAAATTTAAATTATAGAACTGTAAAATTTTAATCTGTGACATCCGGGACCTGGATGCCACCTAATTGGTTCCCTGAGCCTGATGGGCCTCATGGCCTCAAGCACTTATCTCCAAATTATAAAGGTTTCTGAATAGTACTTAGGGCCTAGGGTTTGTACATGGGGAGACAATACCCTCATTGCCAATGTGTAGCTCAATGGGTGAATATAAATATTATAAAATGGTAGAAGAAATATAATTAAACAGAAGGAAGTTTGGAAAATTGAGGCAACAATAATATTAACCGAAACAATTGGAATATAATTCAATAATAGATGATATTTATAGTCACTTGAAACTATAAAACATGGATACAATATAGAATCCATAACATGTTACACAAAATTATAAATGAAATCAAAATATTACCCCAAAAATCCCAAGAACTATCTCAGGCATATTCTATCCATCTCTATACTAAATAGCATGAAATAAATTGGTCAAATTTTTATGCTTCCTTTTATAAAAACCTATATTTATGTAATCATCCTTGGGTAAAAAATGGTTCTCGAATATGGTGTGAGATAAATCTCTGTGGGCCACCACCAATGGTATCTATAATATCTGGCTCGTGTAATGGAAATGTAACATTGTGCAAGGAGACATATATAATGTAAAGTAGTAAAATGTAACTAAATACACCAGTACATTCTTTAGCCCTCATCTAGTGTCAAAACATGTAAAAAATTCATTACATTATTATTATGAGTTTAGAAAAATGTGACATTTTAGAAATTGTAAAGGATCCATGTTGTTATAATGAAACAAGTAATGATATTTAATAAAGAAGTCCTATGGTAATAACCAAGGAAACAACGTCCTCAAGGGTCACTAAATTAGAAATAAATGTAGCCTATCTAGGGGTAATATAGTAACTGGAGGATTATAGTTGAAGGCATTCCACAGTGGGATGCAAACCGATTCCAAGGATTTTATCCAAGGTAAAATGGCGCTAAGCAATAACTTGGCTGAATGGGATTTAACCATGGAACCTACATGTCAATTCTAGATACAAAGAGTGTATCCAGGGCATAGTGTAATGATATATATGGGACTATAATGTTTCATTTGAGGGATCCAAATACTAGAAAAGGATCGACATAATGTTTGGTCTCAACCTATGAACGATGAATCATTAAAAAAAATGGGGTTCCTATGTTCTCAGGGTATTCCCCAACCAAAAGCCAAGTTGATAAAGATCCTAGATATTACTATTTAATTATTAATTCATGTAATATTTCATTTGGTTCAGGTATTTTCTTGCATTTCTATGATATTCTCAAGTAGCATGCAACCGTTCATTCAAGTCATTGTTAATAAATAAGTCCCTTTGGTCCAAGATTTTCCTTTCATTAGTGTGAAATTTCCATTTATGATGGAACCTTTATTAATTCCATTTAATTCATATCCAATAATTAGGTTTCATTCCTCTACCTTACATTAATGTGGAATGTTGTTCTACAGACATGAAACAAATTAATCATTTAAATTTAATGATTTCAATTCATATGATTAATATACTTTTCAATTTCAATTCATGATTTAAAAATAAATTGGAAGCCCTTACCATAGCTCGGTCATATGAAAGTGACATGGTACATTTCATTTACCATTATGTGTTACAATAGATATTTATTATTAGAAGGCCTACCATTAGTGTGTTCATTCTCTGGCCCGGCTGTATAATGGGTCAAAAGTTTCAAAACACAAAAAACAATATTATTGAATAACATATTACAGGGGACTGATGGATGTGTGGGCGTACACATTGAAAGTTAACCACATATATGAAAAGTGAAAACTCACATGGTTCTAATGATTATAATAATGGAAAATAAAGTCTATAAAATAGCACCCAATTAAATCAGTGGGCCGCACACAACAATTAAAAAATCAACAAACATGAGGGAAGAATTATAGGTAACACAAATTAGGGTTGTATGATCCTTCTCCTCTGATATCATCATTTGATTTGGTTTGGATCATAGTATATCTATGAAATGTGGAAAATAACTCACACCAAGATAACTAGGTTAAGATAAAGAGAGGAGAATAAAGGCTTAAACAGACATGACTACTTACTGTTTTGCATCCAAAGTGATTAACAAAAGCTCAATTAGATCTTGGATGATGCAGATCCTTCAATCTCTATATTTTTCCTTCAAAAAGCCCTGAAAAAAGATCCATTTAGGTAAAACCCATTGGAAATAATATTAGGGATGAATATGGATCTTAATATATAATTAATTGGAAAAGGAGAAATTTAAATTGGAAAGTATTCTATGAATGGTTTGTATGCACGATTTGACAAACCAAGCACAAAACGTGCACAATTACCTCGTATGAAGGGGCACTTGTAGGGTTAGGCTCAATGTCCTTTCGCAATCCGTGGTATATTGTTGTTTTTAAAATTTTCCATTCGCACTGTTAGCCAAACCATATGCCAACTGTACACTAATCATGCGACATGGCTAGTTTCCCCCAAAAAATATGGGTTCTAGGCTCCAAACATTCCTCGAATTACTGAGAAACCATTTCTCACTAAATAGGTTTATATATTAGGGCCAAAGAATATAATGAGACCTAAATTGGATCCATATCAGTGAGAAGACTTGTGTAGTTATTTTCTTCTCCCCATAAAATAACTAATTCACTTGTTCACCTTCCAATGGAAGAGAAACACTATTTGAGAATAACTCTGGAAAAAGATCATGTATATTGGCATCCCTCTCCCTAGTATCATCATGTACCTGAACATGCTTCAATTATACTAGTACTAGAGGCACATAATGACCTCATATATCCTTCATTATTAGGTTAATGTTGCATACAAGATACTTCTCAATGGAAGGATCAACATCTACCTCAACTTCTTTGCAATCAATTGCATGAGTTAGATCATCTTGATATTGGTGAAGTTATGATATATTGAAGATGTCAAGAATGGAATGGTTCCACTAATGTAATAGCAACCAATAGACTATTGGCCCAACTCTATATAGAATTTAATGTGTCTCTATTTAATGTGGAGGATTATTTCCCTATTTTAGTAACCATCTATGACTAAACACGGGTGATTCATGAATAAAAAAATGTTCCACGTCCTCGAACACCAAAGGTTATCAAATGTGATCAGTTTAAAATTTTTTAGAGGATGAGTAGTAGTCATACACTTTTTAATCAACCGAAACTACTCTTATGTCTCTTGTATGAGATGAGGACGTTGTTTGGATAACTCACATACTTATATAAAACACTGGGGTGAATGAAATGGCATACCATATAATGATTCAAGTGAATCCATTTGAATTATTTCATGGAATCTATTGTTATATGAGAAGTAAATTATAGGGATGATATATTCCCAGGAACTGACAAAATCAAGGAAGCGTGATAAGAAAACTACCTTCAGAACCTATACTACCTTTTCTGAATGTCCATCGGTCTAAGGGTGAAATGTTGTGATTAGATGCACTCGTGTTCCAATATAATTTTTCAAAACATGCCCAAATTATGAAGTGAAACCAGAATCCTGATATGAGATGATTTTATGAGGAACCATGTGTAGTCCTATCGTCTCACATTCATATAGTCTTCCCATATCATCATCTAAGAAAGTCTAAAGAATAAGAATGTAGTGAAAATATTTTTTTAGTTGGTCAATGAATAGACATATAGCATCGATACTCTTCGGTGAACTAGGTATGTTGACTATGAAATTAATTTCAACATCTTCCTATTTATATTTTGGGACTCAAAGTTGCTTTAACAAGACTAAAGGTCTCTAGTTCTCTGCCTACACCTTCTAACAGGTTGATAACTTACTAATAAGGACTACTATCTGACGTTTCATCCCATTCCACCAATACTGGCATCACATATCTCGATACATCTTGAGATTACTAGATGAATTTCCCACAGAGAAATGTGGGACACTTTCATTAACTCATCTCTCATATCTATAGGAACCCGAATATATCAACATAGATAAAGGACGTCGTCTCTATCCACGGACCAATTCAGAGGTCAGTTATCTCTATATATAATCTCATGGAGATCCAATCCTTCAACAACTGAAAACTATCCACCCTTCACCCTTTCAAGGAGAAAAGATGCAACAATCAAACAAGAGAGATAAGATATCTTGTAACTATCATGGAAATCTATATACAACATAGAAAAGTGGGTTATTGACTTCCATTTATCACTCAAATCCCATTTAAGCATTGTGTGAGAATTCCAACTCATCTCATCTACAACTATATTTACCTTCCTAGGAAAATAATTATGGTCAAAATCTATAGATTTATGATATTAGACACGTCTCTTATATCTAAGGTTCAAGTCATGCTTGGAAAAGATATATTTTTTTCTGCTGTTTTCTATGTACAACACAATGTTCTCACCCAACAGATAATTGATCTAGCTATGTAATGCACACATAATTGCTACTAGATCATGGTTGTGTGTTGAGTAGTTCCTCTAACAACACCTCAACTGCCATGATCTGTATACAAAAACTTTGTTCTCTTGAATTAAAAGTACTCCTAGGCCGATGCATAATGCAACATTGAAGATAGTATAACCAATACATGGTTCTTGAAGAGTTAGAATAGGTGTCGATACAAACAT
Organism: Viscum album; assembly: GCA_963277665.1. Taxonomy (NCBI): domain Eukaryota; kingdom Viridiplantae; phylum Streptophyta; class Magnoliopsida; order Santalales; family Viscaceae; genus Viscum; species Viscum album. The sequence continues at coordinate 656,815,652 of OY728159.1, forward strand.
CTCTTTCAGCTCATAATAGGCTTTATCAGATTATTCTGAACCCATGAAATTGAAACACTTAATTTTATGACTATTTAGAGGTGAAACACGGTGGAAAAAATACTATATTAAACAATTATAATATCCAGTAATTCCCAAGAAACACTTGATATCAAACAAGATATTCAGTTTTTTCATATAAACAACAAAACAAATCATTTCTAGTTCAAACAATACTCCCGATTCAGATATTTTATGACCCAAGAAGTGATATTTTTCAATCCCTAAGTGGCACATAGTATGAATGGCATAAAGATAATGCTCTCTTAGTGAAATAATAACAATATCAAGATGTTTTTAGGGTTTCTATGAGTAAGAGAATATAATAAGTCTTCATCCATAAATACTATGACAAAAGAGTCCAAATTTCGGTGTAAATACCTTTTCTTTAGACCCATGAAAATGGAGGGAACATTCATACAACCAAACAACATAATAAAGTAATGACACAGGCCATAACTTTTATCTAATGTAATATTAGGTATGTCTAATTCCCTGAATTATGCTTGATGATATCCTGGTCTCTTGTCGATCTTAGAGAACACCTTTTCTCTGCAAATATGGCCAAATAGATCATATACTCGAGGAAGGGGATATCAATTCTTGACCATAAGCTGGTTCAACTTTATGTAACCCACGCGTAAATGTAAGGTTCCATCCACCTTCATGGAGAAAAGAAAGGGATAACCCCAAGATGATGTATTGTGATGTATAAAAACATTGGCCTCTAAATCCTTTACCTATTTATTGTTCTCTTGAATCTCAGTAGGTTCCATCCTATATGGAGGAATGGTCACAAGATCTGATCATTCATCGAGATCAATGGTAAACTCTACCTCTCTCTCATGAGGTAATCTAGAAAATTCATTTGGAAATACATCCCAAAAATGATCAACTATTGGATGGGAATCAAACTTATGAAAACACTGATCCTCTTTGAATAGACATTCAATCTAGTAGGTCACTCCACCTAGCCCATGTATCTATTGTCTATTTATACCAGTCTTCACATGCCACTCACCCTCATGTAGAAAATTCATGTTCTCTAGTTATGTAATTGATACCCTACGACGATGATAGTTTACAAAATCATGATACTATACCAACCAATCCATCCCATGAATTAATTTGAAACTTGTCATGATAAGAAGGAAGAGGTTCCATAAGAAAGGGTAATTTTCTACCTTTTGTGGAAAATATTTACACTGGTGTATGCCCTCTATTCATACCCCTAATGGCATATCTTGTGTAATCACACCATAGTAATACAATATCTCTATACTGATACATTCAAAAATAGATACATAGATAAAAGAGTTCAAATCCCAGGTACCAAAAAATGAAGATACTATGGTAGAGGACACATGAATAGTACCTCATACTGTAGATGATCACGTATCTTGATTGTCAGGTATTAACTTTAGTGCATTCAACTGGCCTGCTCTATGTCTTGGTGTAATATATGGACTACCATGATCATAACAACTCTACAAGTGATGCTGGTGATTAGAGGTTTTCCTACTACAACCATGACCTCCTCCTTGACTAGACCAAATAGTGATATTCCGACTCCCTGCCTCACGTGACATAAAATAACTCACTCCTGAGGGTGGATATGGTGTGGATTTTGTTTCCACTCCAAGGTGGAGAAAAATCCCTACAGAAACGTTGATTATTTCACATATTTCACCAATCCAAAAAATTTAGCGGATCTCTATCACACTAAGTCTTCAAATTCCCCCATTGTCTATACTGATGAAACACTTTAGAGGTATCTATTCAGGCACTCTAGTTATCAATATCCTTATGAGAATCTTTGAGGGAATTCTTCCTACCACTGGAAATACTACTGGTCTGTTTTGACACTGGTCCTCTATATATTGTAATATTTCCACCCCTATAGTTTTAGTCATTGACATGTGCTTGATTGTCTATCTCAAAAAAAGGTAGGAGAAAGACATTCACCTATGTATGAATGGATATTGGAGCCCATCCTCAAATCATCTAGCACTCAAAATCTCATCACAAGTTAAAAGCAGTACAGATCACTATGACTCCATGAAAACATTGAATATTATATAACTAACATAAAACCCTGCATGAGATGAAAAAAATATCTTGCTCTATTATCTCTTAGCATCTGAGGAATGTAATTCTCATTAACGGTAGTTTATAAATCAATCAATTACATGACCTAATGAAATATATTGTGGGAAGTCACCTCCCACCAACACTCAGAAGAATCCTAAAGCATGTTTATATAATTCTTAACCCTCTACTCTGGAGGTGTCTCCAGATTCCCAATGATATATATGGTGGCTTCTTAGGCAAGACACTATAACCTATGGACCAACATCCCTTGAGAAATTAGGAAGATGATGCTATTGGAATTCCTGAGTCAGATCATCCACTGTAGGTGTAATCTGTGGAACACAATACCTGGACTGTATAATAGGTATGAAACTATCATGAAATTGGGATGCTGTGATTAGAATAGGTATGTAATGCGGTGCCTCAAGAATAACTCATGAATATAAGAGTGGTGTCTTAGGGCCAACCATATCTGGAGCATGGTCGTCACAGCCCTCCTATCGTTTAATACAAGGATGTCATCGTGGAATTGGTCTGAAATTTCCAATAAAACACCTCATAAAATGATTCATCATAATGATAGCATCGATAGAAGAAGATAATTTTAGGAAAAGTCACTACACAAGGTATACTACCCTAACTACCAGATAGACGACTAGGTATCAGTAAGTGATTAAGTATGAGTTTCATTTCATTTTACAATTATTTTCTATGTTAATTACATTACCTTTCACAAACATGAGAATTTAGGATAAGGATTCACAAACCATACATTTTATATGTCAAGATTTACTTTATAATGTATATCCATTTCCGGCGAATCTGTGTCAAGACACCTATAGGTAGAAACAATACCCATTTATTTGTAGAAAAATTTCTCAACATGGTAAATTAAACATCCCAACCCATGAGGGACCATAAAACTCATGAATTGAGATAGACAATCACTCAATCATAAACAAAATTAATACATTTACAACCTAACTATCATAGAATCACTCAAAAATTACATTCATTTCAAGAAAAGAAAAAAATTGAAATGCACCTATATGGCATAGAAATATGAATGACATGGGAATTATAAATTTCTGTAATGATGCATGTAACAATTCTCCTTGCCCACATATCATCAGGCCAAGGATGAATGAAAATACTGAATAGGAGTAACAATAAACTACTCCACACAACATGTGTGACACATAATTATTAAATAATATCAATAGTAATAGACAAAATAACAACATCTATTATACTTTATGCAACTTGGTTTTTACCCCGATCATGGGTTTGCAGCACCAAATAATGACTAATGACCATGTCGCAAGAATTTTCTAATATCGAATATATTGTATCTAAATAGTAAAGGAAGATAGAAAACTCTTATGATCCCACATTGAGACATACTAGACCCAGATGTCAATCAATGGGTACCCCGAGACCAGTTGGCCGCATGGACTCAAGAGCATCTCCCCCAATTCTATATGTTTCTGACTAGATGCGAGGGGGTAGTGTGTGTCCATGGGGAGACTATAACCTAATTTCAAAAGTGAATCACCGCAGTTGAATATAAACATATGAAAATATTGGAAGGAATTAATAAAACGTAAGGGAAAATGTAATATAGAAACTACAATAATAATATTTCAAACAATTGGAATAACATTCAACTACAGATGATATATCATGTCACTATAAAACTCAAAATTGTGGATTGAATAAAATAGGCAAAACATGTTTTAGAAATGTCTAATGGAAATAAAAATACAATGCCAAGAATCCATAGAACTAACTTTGTCATTATCTATCTATATCCATACTAAAAAATAATCAATCAAGTGTTCACAGTCATATTTTTCCCATTTTCAACACCATCATTCATGTAATCTGCCATGAGTATCAAACAATGATCGGAGAGGGTTTGAGATAAATCTCAGTTGGCCACCACCAATGATGTCTATAACATCTATCCTATGTAATGTAAAAGTAACAGTGGGAAAGAATACATATATAATGTAAATCAGTAAAATTTAACTAAATACCCACGTACCTACTTTAACCCCAAGATGGGGTATGATCATGTAAACAATTAATTATTTTATTTTTCCTAATTTATAAATAAGCCACATATTACCAATTGAGAAGGTTCCATGTTGTAACAAGAAAACCTGTAATGATATTTAATTGTGAAGTCCCAGGGTAACAACCAATGTTATTTATACCTCTTGGCTTCCCAACTTGGTATTAATTATAGCATGGATATGGTTAATAGTGTAATCCATGGATCATAGACCAAGTAAATTCACAATGATACACCTAAAAATTCCATGGATTTCATCCAAGGTAAAATGGTGATAAGTAATAACTTGGATCAATGATCTATAACCATGGTACCTATATGTAAATGATTGTTCCAAGGAGTATATCAAATGCATCAGGTAATGATATTGAAGGGATCGTATAGTTTCACACTAGGAATACAAATAATTGACAAGGATAGGGATCTAGGTGGGTACCAACCCAAGCAAGATGAATCCTTGAATCAGAATGGGGTTACTGAGTACTCATGGTATTCCGCGATCATAATCCAATGTGAGATAAAGTCAATCCATTCAAATTTAATTATGGAGTCATATAATAATTCATTTATTATACTAGTACAATCATTAGTGTGAAAAGTTCATGAATCATGCATGCTTTTAATCAATTCATGATTAATCAATAATTCTATTTGGTCCATGATTTTCCTTTCATTACTGTGACAAGGCCAAGTAGGATGAAAACACAATTAATTCCATTTAAATAATATTCAGAAATTATGATTAATTATTCTACCTTCCATTAATGTGGTATGGTGTTCCATAGACATGCAATGTATTAATCATTCACAATTAATCTAGTCATGTCATATACCAAGTATTCATACCAATTTACCTTTCACACATAACTATTAATTCAAAATACTTACCTAAGTCAGGGAAAGAGGAAGTGAAATGGTACATTCTAATCCCAATAACATGATACAACAATAATTTATGATAAGGAGGCCTACTATTAGTGTGGCCAAGATCCAGTTAATCTGAACAATGGGTTGAAAGTGATAAAACACTAAGAACTAAATTATAGAATAACATCCAATATTGCGTGGATGGAGTTGTGGGAATACCCACCAACAATGAATAACATATATGGAAATTGTATATCTAGACGATTCAAAGTGTTATAAGAAAAGAATAAAAATTATTTAAAAAGAACACAAAGAAATCAGCGGGCCCCGTACGAAAATTACAAAATCAACAAACATAAGGGATGGGTTATATACCACCCACAATTAGGTTGTAATATATTTATCCTCTAATATCGGGCCTTCATTAGGCTCATATTGAAGTAGATTATAGAAAATCGGAAAATAGATCACACAAAAATAACTAGGTTGAGATAAATAGAGGATAATAAAGTCTTAAATGAACGCGAGTACATATAGTTGCACATCCAATGTGATTAACAAATTCGTGATTTCATCTCAAAGGATGGAGATCCTCCAATCCCAATATCTAATTTCAAAAATATCCAAAATGATATATATAGAGGTAAATCTCACCAAAACTCATATTAGGGATAAAAGGGGACTTAATAGAACATTAAGGGAAAAAAAGAAAATTTCCCCCCAAAACATCTGGTGCACGGTTTGTCCCCATGGTCTAAAAAAACAGGTGAAAAACATGCACAATTACATAGGAAAGAGGTTAAATTGGATGGTTAATCTAGATGACAGATTACAAACCGTTATATATTGTCCTATCTAAAAACTTCTATCTATACAGTTATCCAAACCGTGTGCCAACCATGTGCTAACTATGTGACATGAACAGTTTCTACCAAATGATGGGTTCAAGGATGTGAACATGCCCCCAAACAAACTTGAGATCTGTTATAACTAATTTGGAATCCTTATTATGTCCATGTTAATGATTTATACTCAAATATAAAGTATCCATACTAGTGTGAAAAACCAGGTTCTTATATGATTTAATATAAATCTTATATGCATGATGAGAATGCTAATTTGTTTACATATAAAAAATCTCAAAATTTTCTACATTTTTAAAACTAAATTAAATATAACAATTAATATAATTAAATAAATTCGATAAAAATATATATATTAGTCATAAAAAAAATTAATAAAAGTTAAAAATATAATTTTAAATTATGTATTATTTAAGAGAAAACTCTGTTTACAATTAAAAAAATAAGTTTTTCACTATTCGTGATAAAATAAAATTTCAAAAAAAACACCAAATATTAATCTATGTTAATTTTTTAATTTTAATATAATATATGTTTTTTATATTTTGAAATAAAATTTAAAAGTGTAAAGAAATTTAAAGCATGTGTCATGACCCAACCCATGCATGGGGGTCGAGCTGCAACTACCCAAAGCCCTCATTTTTAGGCCAAGGGGTGTCGACTGGTGGTGAAGGGAAAAAACCTGGGGAGGCCTTTTCTAAAGTTCCTATACACACAGATGAATAGATAAATCAATGAAAAAGAGTATAAAGGGAAAAGAAAATGATGCAACCTACTGTAAAAATAATCCATATATTAATGGACCACTAAACATAAAGGATAATAAAAAATATATATAAGGGAAAATGGAAAAAGATACACATCTAGCTGAATGGTTTCCCAACCTAAAAAAAGTGGTTGTAAAGCTATTTGAGAAGCCCTATTTCTAAAACAAAACTATGACCACAACACATGGTCTAAGCCCTTGTAAACCTGTTCTCTTCCATAGTCGCAATCAAAACTATGTGTCGTGCTCTTAAGGAAAAATACCCGAGGGAAAATCCCATGCAGGGTTGTGTATAAACTTACTCAGTAGGATGGTATAAAAATAAGGGGATTTAGTAATATATACAATTGAAAAAGGAATTTATCAGAAAGAACGTAGTACAGTAAACGAGTACAGCTTAACCCAACAAGTTATTTAAGTAAACCCATCTAATCAAAATAAGATAGAAAGGATGGGAAAGTGAAATTCTCATCGAGTCTTTACTACCTATTGTAGGAGAGTATAAATGTCCAACCGAAAGAAGCTAGGAAATAAAATCACATGTCATACCCCCAAACATATTCACCTCTCATGGAATGAGAGTGACCAGAACGCAAGGAGTTAGTACTGCAATAGGGTTTATATATATATATATTCAATGTCAATGAAGTAAAATGATAGTGTAAGGGGATCTCCATAAAATCACTCAGTCAGGGAAAAGGGTGTCCAAAATTCCTAGATGTAACCACCAGTGATATGTCGAATCCTCATGTATTCCCTAAACTATATGTTAAAAGGACCCATACACCACTACTTGATACTGTCCTCTATAGGTGGGAATGTTTCTCTCAACCATTTTTAGGTCGCATCACAATGACGTGTCTCAATGGGGAAATATCACATCTTACGTGTAAGCTTAAGGTAATGTCAAAGAATTTCACGCCACTAATTTGAAAATCCATATTATGTGAATTCAATGTAGAAGACACACACCTTACACGTTAGGGGGATTCCACTCTAATAGTCATCAAGGTCCCACTCCCTAGATCATTAGAGGGATTCCCCTCAGATGTAGCTGATAGACGACCTGAAACCATGCCAATGGGATATTCCACTATGATAGTCAACATAGAGGACCCACACCCTAATGCATTAGGCTGCTTCCAGTCTAGTTCGTTGAAGACCCACACCTGAGTGTGTTAGGAGAATTTCACTCGGAAGTAGTTGATAGAGGACCCACACCCATTCCAATGGGGGATTCCACTCTTCAAACATGTCAAAAGGGTATTCAAATGATACACCTTTCATGTTTCTACATTTAATGTTATCACGAGTGTGGTTCTTCAAATCCAAATGGGCCAGGGAACCCATATCCTTGCGAGAAAACACACGAGGTAGACTATTCACTCACCCCAAAATGGACATCTGATAGAGAAGATGTGTAAAGTTGAACTACTCTAGAAATGTGTCTCGTCAGACACACACCTCATTCCAAAAATTAATTATATGGGATTCAACATTTTTACCCTTTTGAAAAAACACACAGGATCATATACTCGATCATCCAAAATGTATAACTGGTGGAAATGTTACGTTTCACCACAAAGCATGAATCCGGTCTCTATGAGGCTCACATGTTGAATTTACTTTAAACACTCGAAAGTAGTCTTGAAATGTTCTCCAATTGACTAGGGTCATGTTGCTACTCATGAAGCGTCAAATGGAATTCCCATTTTGGAGATATTATTTATACACGAACACAAATAATAATAAATATTTTATTATTATTAAAACAAGATGTTTCGTGCAACTGAGAAAGAAACCCAAAAAATAAAATTTCCCAACTGGTCTAAAATGATCATCACTAATTTTAGGGATTCATTACTATATGCAACACATCAAAAGTATTCACCATTCAAAAGATATGGATTTTTAAATCCATAAGGGAAAAAAATGAACTGGTCCGACCCATTCTGGTCTTACCTGTTTCATGGGCCATCCAGCCCTATATTTCCAAGTCATGTTCCACTAGCTCACTGCCCACCTACATTAGTCCATCCTACCTAACCGATGGCTAGGCCTGGCCTAAATCAAGTAGTGCCTCACTGGCATTCCACCCCGCAAGCTACAGTCCTATTTGGGACACCGCATTACCGTCATTAACATGCTACCCACACCGTGCAAGTTATTGTTCATGGTCTCCTTTTGACTCTCAATGATACCCCTCTTTGGAATCTCCTAGATGCCACCACGTCATGAAGATCACACCCAAGATTTGTCATGTTGCCACAAAATCGCCTTATTGTCCAATTCCTGCTCTGCTCTCCAATCACCTCTCACAGCCAGCCACCTCTCACCCCAGCCACCACGCGCCACCACTCTAAATAGCACCGCACCACCATATCCCTCTTCAAACTATTGGTAGCACTTTTATAGTTGGAAAATTGAAATGAATAATGTTTTGGGATCCTTGTGCCTAGGGATTCATATCTACATCCACCAAATGGTGATTTTTTAGTGTTTTACCCAATTGAGAAGTTAAGAAGAAGAACACGAGAAACACGACAAATTTGGGGGGGGGGGTTAAAATGGGGATCAGGTGGTGTAAATATTCTTTTGTCTATTTCATTGATGCTCAAACAATGATATGTAGATGAAAATATGAATAAATTAATAATGTAAATTTTGGGTGGGAAAACAACAAGGAATCATACTATATAATGATCTGGTCATCATTGTCATTGCAGGTGCCTTACTTCTATTGTGATTCACTAGAAACTTGATGAATAAATTATCAATTTGATGATGATATTAAGAGTGAGTATAATGACCCATACTTTACATAAATTGTTGTTACTTCAGAATTGAATCACACTTATTACAACATATAACAAACCCATGAAAGGACCGTATAGGAATAGTGTCTTCAGAAACTGAGAAACATAAACTACTGGTTAATAAATCATCTACACTGTCTCCCTTTTATTTTATCATTTCCAGAGTCCCTTTTGGCATATATTACTTAATATCATACTTACTGACCTGGGGAAAAGAAAATATACAGAAGGGTGAGCTCAAATTCTTAGTAAGGGTAAACAAAAGAAATATCAATCACATCATATTCATAAGAACATATCATTTTGGAAATCATAACCTGCAAAAGAGATCATAATTTCATAACATGGGATAAATCATAGTAGTGAAATGTAATCCCAATAATAATAACTTAAAACATGAAACTTTTTTTCATACAAACATAGTCATAAAGAATCATTTCTTAGTAGTCAAGACTCATTTCTAAGACTATCTTAGTGGACAAAGTCTATTTCTGAACCGAGTTCACTCCTCATTTCTGTCATGTTTCACTAAACCGGTTTAACCTGCCATTCCAGCCATGTATATCTCATGAGATATAAATCTTTACCAGATGCATTGTAGGGAGATATAGGTCCCACCCATCTCATAATGATACTATTATTATGTGTTCCACAAGATCATAAATCATACATCATAGCATAACCCATGTAATAAAAATGGGATTCTAAAACATCATGCCATCATTCCATAAATCATATAAGATAAAAGGACTTCATAAAAATAATTCCATCATAACATAATCAAATTAATGTAAAAATAAGTATAGAAACAGAAACCTATATTATCTTATATGGAATATAATTTTGATAAAACACTTGAACTCCATTATTGAGGAAAATATCCTTTCTACTTCAAAAACTTTTTCCTTTCTTAAAATGTCTTATAATTTTAAACTAAAAGAAGTTGATTAAAAATTAACCGGAAAACTTGTAAATAAATAATCATGTAAATAATGTTCTAAAAATCCATTCATGCCGTATAAGTTTAAAAAAACATCCTTCTCGTACTTTGGCTGGAAAAATCAAAAAGCACCTCGTATGAAAAACGAAAAAAGATTCCAATCATATCTTTTACTAAAAACTCACCAAAGGGTAAAATTGGATTTAAAAAATTGTAGGAGGATATAAATAATATTACATATTGAGGAAACATGTATGTGTATGATAAATATTCCCCAGTAAATTCTGAAGTATAAACAATCTCGGATAAAAATTGAGATTGCGAGATTTTCCCTTACCTTAGGTCCGATTTGCTTCATACGTGTCTGAACCTCCTCTATAATGATTTAAATAATGTCATTGTATTATTATATAATTTTACGCATTGTTATGATATCATATATGGTCATATTCTTAGCTTCTTATTAGTAATATTTCATTGTTACTTGTTATTCGGGTGTTTATTGCTTTTTTTTCTTGTGCATGTTTTCTCGAATAAATTCTTATTATTTATTTTGATTATAGATAAATCATTTCCAGAATGGTATTAGTGTAATATATATCATATTTATTCATTAAATTCATTTATATAATCATTATGCAATGAATATCATGTAGAACAAGTCGCATCACATTGGGGAGACGGTAGGCCGTACGTACGCACGAGCGATGATATCATTCCCATGATCGTGGAATTTTATTGAAGTGTATGAAAACTATTTCAGAATCAATATCAATTTACAATAATAATATATAGTTATTCTTTACACCATTATACCCATCCAAATAAGGTTGTGGTGGAAAACAAATTACACCACGGCGTGGAGACGGTATTCCGTACGTACGCACGCTCGGTGATTTCATTTTACGTAGGATGGATAGAAGGGGAAATAGGGTTGTTTCATATTTATAATAACAAATCATTATATTATTGATACTTATATTATTTATTAATAATTAAAAAACTAAATAAGAAGAAGTATTAGAATAAATAAAGTTGAAATAATCAGTAACAGGCATTACCTCTTCTTTGAAGCGCCTCTTCTTAACCTTCTCTTAGGGAACTAAAGATGGTCTTTTAAGAAGAAAAGGACCTCTAGGATGTTTCTAGGTAAGTGGAGAAGGAAAATTGTCAGGGGTTGGCCGATCTTGAAGGTTCAAAGTGGTGTGAGGAGGAGAGGGAAGAGGTGCCCTTTTATAAGGGAGGAGAGGGGCAACTTAGAAAAAATAGAAAATATTATTTTATTATAAAGTCATATTCGGTTTTTTATAGCTCCTAATTGATTTATTTCTAAGCTAAGGTGTGGATGGGTAGATATCATCTCATCCAATAGATTTTAGACTAGTTTATGTTACTATTTTAGCCTTATCATTTAGATTTAACTCTAAGTTAAATAATTTAACTTTTACCGTGTCTTCTTATTTTCTTACACTATATGGTTAATAAACTTACTATAACAAGCCAAACGAACCCCAAGTTGTTAATTATTAATATATATATATAACACTATCTATGTAATTTGGACGAAACTTAGATTTTTAGGAATAAAATAACAACTAATAATAGAATATTTTTTTTAAAATAATTTTATGTCAATTTTCACACTATTTGGTAATTCATTTTTTATGAATTATAACAGCATGATTAGTTCGAAAAAAGTTAATTAAATCAATACTAACATGTCATAGTAACCAAGAAAATTATTGGAATTCATTCAAAGTCTCCAATTTCCTTTATTTGGGTATTTATAACATCAATTATTTTAATATTTCATTAACATGATAATTATTGCATCATCATTGTGTCATAAATAAATTAAATTATTAAACGTATAAAAATTATAAATAAAATAAAATTATGTAGGAAATCATTTTATCTTTCTAATTAATATTTATAGTCGAATTTATCTTATGAATAACCCTATATTAAAAATAATTTAGTTATTAAACTTTGATTTTAACTATTTTAACCCTTCTTTATATAAATTAATAATAAATGTCCTAATCTAATACAAGTGGACCTAAATGGACATATTTTATTCCTAAGGTTGTTTTTGTCCTAATTAAACTTATACAATATAATTAGGATATGTTTTAGGGTAATAATAGTATCATTTTCACCCTTAATTACCATATTTACTTTTAACTATGGTAAATAAAAGTTAAAAGTTACTATTAACCAAAAATTATTTTCATCTCATTGAACCACATTTTAGTCCTTGATATTTACTATGTCTCCTAGATTTTCAAAATTCCACTCATAGAAGTGGTAAAATTATGTTTTATGTGAATTTGAAAAATCTCCTAGGAGGTGGGGTAAAAGACGGTGAAAAGTTTAATAAAATTTTTATATATCTAAAATTATTATAAAATGACTAAAATGAATTAAATTGAACTTATATAGGTATTATGTATCAATTTTTATCTAAATAAATTTAAATAAAATAAATAATTATCTAAATAAAATGTCGGGTTTTAAATAGTAACCTAGTGTTTTCACTATTCATCAAAAATTGAATGTTTTAAGATAAATACGAAAATTTCACCTTAGGCTAATTTCGATATTCTGAATCCAAAAATGAAGTGAATTTTGAAATATAAAATTTATAAAATTTCAAAAAGTGTGTATTATTATTCATAACGGCTAGTTTTAATAATATTTTAATAGCATATCGTTGTTTAGTGAAACTCGGTATTGCGTACAACGCAAGCTACCAAGGAAGGTCGCGGTCGCGTGTAAAGAAATACAGGCTAGTGTTGTGTATAGTGAAAGATTCCTTTTATGATTTATATAACATAAAAACAAAATATTTCTCATAAAAGTCTTGGGTGTTACATTCTACACCACCTTATAATGAATTTCTCCCTCGAAATTCGTCACTTTGTAACAAAAAGATGAGGATACATCTCCCTCATCATATCCTCAAGCTCCCATGTAGCTTCTTTTAATTTGTGGTTCCCCCATAAAACTTTCACCAAGAGAGTGGTCTTGTTCCATATGACTTTTTTGCTACAATCCAGAATCTCTATCGGCTATTCTTCATAAGAAAGATCTTGCTCAAGCGATACAACTTCTAAACTGAGTACATGTGAAGGATTTGGTATGTACTTTCTCAGGAGAGATACATGGAACACATCGTGAACTTGAGAGAGATTTGGTGGAAGTTCCAATCGGTAAGCTACCTTCCCAACACGATCTAGTATTTCGAAAGGATCGATTTACCTAGGGCTCAACTTTCCCTTCTTTCCAAATCTCATTACTCTCTTCTAAGTAGATATTTGTAAGAACACTTTATCACCCACTTCAAATTCAAGGTCTTTTCTTCGGTTACCGGCATAAATTTTTTGTCGACTTTGAGTTGCTCTTATGTGTTGTTGAATAGATCGGACCTTTTCGGCCATCTAATCAACAAGATCAGGTCCTAATAGCTTTCTTTCCCCAACTTCATCCCAGTAAGTTGGAGTTTGGAATTTCTTTCCATAGAGAGCTTTATAAGGAGCCATCTGAATACTGGAGTGAAATCTATTATTATAAGAAAATTCCACCAAAGGTAGGTGTTGATCCCAACCACCTTTGAAATCCATAGAGAAAGCTTTTAACATATCTTCTAGTGTTTGAATTGTTCTCTCAGACTGACCGTCTGTCTGAGGATGATAAGCAGTGCTGAAACTCAACTCTATATGCAAAGTATGCTGAAGACTTTGCCAGAACTTCATGGTAAACCTCAGATCCCGATTGGATATAATGGAAAGTGGTACTCCATGCAATCTTACCACTTCCTTTACATATATCATGGCAAGCTGATCCAGAGAGAAATCATCTCTAATAGCAATGAAGTGTGTAGACTTTGTATGACGATCAACTGTGACCTAGATAGCATTATTTCCCTTGGATTTTTTAATAAGTTCAGTGAAAAAGTCCATAGTGATATTTTTTATTTCTATTCGGGTATGGGTAATGGTTTTAACATCCCCTCATACTTCGGTCTCTCAGCTTTAACTTGATGACAAACCACGCATCGAGAGGCATATTCTGCAACATCACTTTTCATGCCATCCCACCAGAAGTACTCTTTCAGGTCCATATGCATCTTCGTGCTTCCAGGAGGAATGGAGAATGAAGAACTATGAGCCTCATCCAGTAGCTCCTTCTTTAATTCTGAGATGGGAGGAAGACAAACCTGATTCTTGAAACTTATTATCCCATCACCATTGAGGTTGAATTCAAGAACATTCTCAACTTCTTTTGTAACTCTACATCTTCTTTTTGTGCCTCTTTAATCTTCACATCTATAGATGGTTGTACATTCATTTGAGAAATATACGATTTTCCCCTTCCATTATAATTTCAAGATCCATCCTTTTTAAATCCATAAATATTTGATCTTTTGTGATCCTCATCATGGATAAACTAGCATGGTCTTGTCGACTTAATGCGTCTTCCACCTTGTTTTCTTTCCCAGGGTGGTAATGAATTGAGTAGTCGTCATCCTTAATCAACTCCAACCAACTAATTTGGCGCATATTCATCTCATTTTGTGTGAAAATATTCTTTAAACTTTTATGGTCATTATAAATATCACAACTCTAACCATAAAGATAATGCCTCCAAATGTTTAATGTATTGATTACAGTAGCTAACTCCAAACCAAGAGTTGGGTAATTTTGCTCATGGATTTTTAACTATCGTGAGGCATAAGCTATCACCATATAATTTTGCATGAGAACACACCCCAACCCCTTCTTGGATGCATCACTATATATCACAAACCTTTCTCCACTATAAGGTAGTGTGAGCACAGGTGCACTGGATAACCCTCTTTCTAACTCCCTGAAATTCTCTTCACATTCCTCTGTCCAAAAAAACTTAACTCCTTTCCGAGTCAACCTAGTGAGTGGATTAGATAATCATGAAAAGTCATTCACAAAACGTCAATAATATCCAGCCAAACCAAGAAAACGTCGGATCTCAATTACTATTGTTGGCCTTGACCCTCTTTCGATGACCTCTATTTTTGCTGGATCCACAGATATCCCCTCTTTTGAGATTATGTGACCCAAAAATGAAACTTTTTGAAGCCAAAATTCACACTTGGTAAATTTGGAATAAAGCTTCTCCTTTCTCAGGGTCTTTAATAAAATTCTCAAGTGACCTTAATGTTCATCGTTGCCCTTTGAATAGACAACAATATCGTCTATAAAGACTACCAAAAACTGATCAAGATAGTATCTAAAGACTCTATTCATTAGATCCATGAAGATAGTAGGGGCATTAGTAAGACCAAATGGAATCACTATAAATTCATAGTGTCCATACCTTGTACGGAAATCTGTCTTTAGTATATCCTACCTTTTGAACCATAATTGATGATACCTTGAACGAATATTAATCTTCTAAAAGTATTGAGCTCTATGTAGTTGGTCAAATAAATCATCCATGCCTGGGAGAGGATAATTTTTCTTGATAGTGATCTTGTTAAGTTCTTGATAATCAATGCAGAGTCTCATTGATCCATCTTTCTTCTTAACAAAAAGAACAGATTCTCCCCAGGGTGGCGCACTAGGGCGTATAAATCCCTTATCAAGATTCTCTTAGATTTTATTCTTCAATTTCTGTAACTCAATTGGGTCCATTATATAAGGTGTCTTTGAAATAGAAAAGCATCCGGTACGAGTTCTATTGAAAACTCAACTTCACGATTTGGTGGAAGACCCGAAAATTCCTCTAGAAAGACATCATCAAACTCTCGTACAATGGAAATATTATTAATCGTGAGTTTCTCGCCAACCATTTGAGATAAATAACCTTCATTTAGTAGAATCAAGACCCATAGGATGGATGAAATTTCAACTGGAAGGTTATCTTCATCCTTGCATTGATAGAAGATCATAGATTGATCTAGAATATGGAATGTGACTTCCCTTCTTTGGAAATTGATATGAGCTCCATATAAAGAAATCCAATCCATGCCTAGAATCACATCAAATTCCACTATAGGAAGGATAACAAGATTTGTAGGAAGAACTTTCCCACAAACTTTAATTGGAGAATAATTATAAACTTTTGATGCGACTGCTTTTCCATTAGGGGTTGTCATAGCTATCTCAATATTTAATTGTTGAGGTAATATGGTGATAAACATAGAAAATTCTTCAGAAATAAAAGAGTTGGTGGATCCAAAATCAAATAAAACATTTTTTACTTTAGAGGTAAGTGTACGTTTCACAACTTCATTATCATACTCCACATCACTGATAGAAATAGCATGTGACTTTCCTTTGTATTTATCCTTAAGAGTTTGTTGACGTTTATTATCATCAACAACCATTGGATTAGGGCATTGATTAGCATAATGCCCCATTTCTTTTCACTTGTAACATTGAAGTGTAGGAGGTCCACTCTATGTAGCCTTTTCTTTGTTCGCATCACTAGTCATCTTCTTCCCATCATTGAGGCATTCAAATGCCCGATGACCTTCTTTTCCATATTTGAAACATTTACTTGTCCCTTTAAGAAAACTCCATCCATGTTTCATTCCAAACGTTGTGCATAAGGGAAAACTCATCTTCTTTTCAGTGTGATCTTTAGATTTTCCTTTGAATTCCATTTTCCTCTTCTTATCAAATGCATATGAATGATGGGTTACTCCAATCTCCATCTCAACTTTGAGAGCACATCGAACGATATCCTCGTAGCTATTGAAGTTCCTTATGGATAACGCCCTTAGAAGAATTGGTTTTAAGCCACTAAATAATCGATCGATCTTACACTCATGTTGGATAATAATACCAGAAGTGTACCTTACAAGTCTTGAAAAATTTGCTTCGTAGGTACCAATAGATTCATCAACCTTTTGCTTTAGTTCAAGAAACTCTTTCTCCATCTTTGTTCGAAGGATATGATGGAAGTACTTATTGACAAATAAGTTCTTGAACTCGTCCCATTCCATGGACTCAATTTTATCCCTTTGCCTTGTTCTCTTGATAAGAATCCACCATTGATCAGCTTCACCGTCAAAACTATATACTGCTAAGATGACTTTATCATGTTCAAAACATTGAAGAACTGAAAATATATTTTAAGTGGTACTAATCCATTGTTCAGCCACTAATGGATCAATAGACCAACTGAATGAGGGTGGACGCTGCCTCAAAAAGAATTCAACAAAATGTTTCTCTTTCCTTTGCTCGATTAGAAGTCCTTCACGATTCATAGATTGAGAATGTTGTGTGAGAATGGCTACAAGATTTTGAATTCCATCTCCCCCAACATTTGGTTGCTCAGGGGGACAATCATTGCATTGCCCGTCGCATTCCTCATTAACACAGTTCCTTCGGGTTCCAGCCATTTAGAAAAACCAAGAAGAATAGTGTGAGAAAAACTAATTATAATAGGAAAACCACATAATCAAGAATAAAATTTCACACTTAAGGTCTTATCATAGGTTACTCATGGCCATTTCTAAAACACTAAGATTGTGTTTTATTCTTAGACTTATCATTAGGGTTCTTACTAAGGCTTCCACATCCTAGTTTCCAAAGGTTGACTATACCTTTCCTCTAATACCAACTATAACGACCCATAATTTACATAAATTTTTATTACATCAGAATTGAAGCACACTTATTACAACATATAACAAAACCATGAAAGGAATATATAGGTATAGTGTCTTTAGAAACTAGGAAACATAAACAACTGGTTCATAAATCATCTACACTGTCTTTCTTTTATTTTATCATATCTAGAGTCCCTTTTGGCATATCTTACTTAAAATCATTCTTCCAGACCTGGGGAAAGGAAAACATACAAAAGGGTGAGCTCAAATCCCCAGCAAGGGTAATCAAAAGAAATATCAATCACATCATATTCATAAGAACATATCATTTTGGAAATCTTAACCTGCAAAAGAGATCATAATTTTATAACATGGGATAAATCATAGTATTGAAATGTAATCCCAATAATCATAACTTAAAACATGAAACTTTGTGTCATACACACATAGTCATAGAGAATCATTTCCTAGTAGTCAATACTCATTGCCAAGACTATCTTAGCGGAAAAAGTCCATTTTTTGAACCGAGTTCACTCCTTGTTTCAGTCCTGTTTCACTGAATCGGTTTAACCTTCCATTCCATCCATGTCTATCTCATGAGATATAAATATTTACCCAATGAATTGGAGGGAGATATAGGTACCACCCATCTCATAATGATACCATTCTTATGTGTTCCACAAGATCATAAATCAAACATCATATCATAACCCATGTAATAAAAATGGGTTTCTTAAACATCATGCCATCATAACATAAATCATATAAGACAAAAGGACTTCATAAAAATAATTACATCATCACATAATCAAATAAATGTAAAAAGAGGGATAGAAACAGAACCCTATATTATCTTAGATGTAGAATAATTTTTATAAAACACTTGAACTCCATTCTTGAAGAAAATATCCTTTCTCCTTCAAAAACATTTTCCCTTCTTAAAATGTCATATAATTTTAAACTAAAATAATTTGATTAAAAATAAACATGAAAACTTGTAAAGGAAGCTTCATGGAAATAATGTTCTAAAAATCCATTCATGCCGTATAAGTTAAAATAACATCCTTCTCTTACCTTGGCTGGAAAAGTCAAAAAGTACCTCGTACGAAAAACGACAAAATATTCCTTATCTTTCACAAAAAAACTCACAGAAAGGTAAAATTGGATGTAAAGAATTGTAGGAGGATATAAATAATATTATATTTTGAGGAAACATGGATGTGGATAATAAATATTCCCTAGTAAATTCTGAAGTATAAACAATCTCAGATAAAAATTGAGATTGCGAGATTTTCCCTTACCTTAGGTCCGATTTTCTTCGTATGTGTCCGAACCTCCTGTATAATGATTTAAATATTGTCATTGACTTATTCCAGAATCGTACTCATTGTTATGAAATCATATATGGTCATATTCTTAACTTCTTATTAGTAATATTTCATTGTTACTTGTTATTCAGGTGTTTATTGCTTTTTGTTCTTATGTGTGTTTTGTCGAGTAAATTCTTATTATTATTTTACATTATAGATAACTCATTTCCAGAATGGTATTAGTGTAATATATATCATATTTATTCATTAAATTAATTTATATAATCATTAATCAATGAAGATCATGTAGAACGAGTCGCATGACATCGTGGAGACGGTATGTTGTACGTACGCACGAGCGATGATATCATTCCCATGATTGTGGAATTTTATTGAAGTGTATGTATACTATTTCAGAATCAATATCACTTTACAATAATAATATATAGTAATTCCTTACACCATTATACCCATCCAAGTAAGGTGGTGGTGGAAAACAGATTACACCACGGCGTGGAGAGGGTATTCTGTACGTACGCACGCGCGATGATTTCATTTTCCGTAGGATGGAAAGAAGGTGAAATAGAGTTTTTTCATATTTATAATAACATATCAGTATATTAGAGATACTGATGTTATCATAATGAAACAACTAATGAAGAATAATTAGAAGAAGAAATAAAGTTGAAAGAATCGGTAATGGACATTACCTCTTCTTTGAAGCGCCTCTTCTTAACCTTCTCTTAGGGAACTAATGATGGTCATTAAAGAAGACCAGGACCTCTAGGATGTTTCTAGGAAGTGGAGAAGACAAATTGGTAGGGTTTTCCAATCTTTAAGGCTCAATGTGGTGTGAGGAGGAGAGAGAGGAGGTGCCCTTTTATAAGGGAGGAGAGGGGCACCTTAGGAAAAACATAACATATTATATTATTATAATGTCATATTCGGTTTTTAATAGCTCCAAATTGATTTATTTTGAATCTAAGGTGGTGATGGGTTGCAATACTCTCATCCAATATATTTTTGAAATGTTTAGGTTACTATTTTAACCTTACCATTTAGATTTAACTCTAAGTTAAATAATTTAACTTTTACCGTGTCTTCTTGTTTTCTTACACTATATGGTTAATAAACATACTATAACAAGCCAAACGAACCCCAAGTTGTTTATTATAAATATATAAAACTTTATCTATGTAATTTGGCTGAAACGTAGATTTTTAGGAATAAAATGACAACTAATAATATAATATTTGTTTTAAAAACTATTTTATGAAATTTTTGACACTATTTGGTAATTGATTTTTTTAAGAATAATAAAAGCATGTTTAGTTCTAAAAAAGATAATTAAATCAATAATAACATGTCATATTAACCTATAAAATTATTTCAATTCATAAAAAGTCTCAAATTACATTTATTTGAGTATTTATAACATCAATTATGTTAATATTTCATTAATTAGATAATTACTGCATCATCATTGTGTCATAAATAAATTAAATTATTTAACTTCTAAAAATTATAAATAAAATACCATAATGTATGAAATAGTTTTAGATTTCTAATGAATATTTATAGTCGAATTTATCTTATGTATAATTCTATATTAAAAATTATTTATTTATTAAATTTTGATTTTAACAATTTTTACCCTTCTTTAAATAAATTAATAATAAATGTTTTAATCTAATCGATGTGGTCCTAAATGGTTATATTTTATACCTAAGGTTGTTTTTGGTCGAATTAAACTTATCCAATAAAATTAGGACATGTGTTAGGGTAATAATAATATCATTTTTACCCTTAATTACCCTATTTACCTTTAACCGTGGTAAATAAAAGTAAAAAGTTACTATTCACCAAAAATTATTTTCATCTCATTGAACCACATTTTAGTCCTTGATATTAACCATGTTTCTCGGATTTTCTAAATTCCACTCACAGAAGCGGTGAAATTAAGTTTTATGTGAATTTGAAAATTCTCCTTGGAGGTGGGTGAAGGACGATGAAAAGTTCAATAAAACATTTATATATCTATAATTATTAAAAAATGACTCCAATGAATCACATTGAACTTATATAGGTATTATGTATCAATTTTTACCTAAAATAAATTTAAATAAAATAAATAATTATTTAAATAAAATTTCGTTTTTTAAATAGTAACCCAGTGTTTTCACTATTCATCAAAAATTGAACGTTTTAAGAAAAATACAAAAATTTAACCTTAAGTTAATTTCAATATTCCAAATCCAAAAATGAAGTCCATTTTGAAAGATAAAATTTATAAAATTTCAAAAAGTGGGTATTACTATTCATAATAGCTAGTTTTAACAATATTTTAATAGCATATCGCTGTTTAGTGAAACTCGGTATTGCGTACAACGCAAGCTATAAAGGAAGGTCGCGATTGCGTTTAAACCAAGACAAGCTTGTTTTGTGTGTAGTGAAAGATTATTTGATGATGTATATAACATAAAAACAAAATATTTCTCATAAAAGTCTTGGGTGTTATAGAGAGATACTTGGTTGAGAGAGGGTGGGGGGATAGAGGCTAACCCTAACAATAACCCCATAAATTTCTATTTACAGAAATAAATGTCGGAACCCACCAAAGGGTGTGAAATCCAAAATCTCTATGACCTCTCATTTAATGTCACTCTTAGTAATATAATTCCATTCCAAACTCCACATCGATCTCATATTTCAAATCTGCATCCATGTTTGAATGTTATTTCCTTCAATGTCATGGGTAAAATAATTATGTTTAAATATTATAATGATGATTTTACCCTTGGGTGGCTTTTTCCATAAAACTCCCACATTGATGAAATTTATTCACTACATAGGGTAAAAGAAAAATTCAAGACTCAATAGTTTCCTTATATTTCTAATCTGATCTACTGTTTAAGAGTTATTCTATTTCTTTTTTATACAATAAAATACGCCAAATTTTTGTATAAAATTAATTCTGGGCACAGTGGGAATCAGAATTGCACACCATCTCAGCTCTTAACAATGGAAACATATATAGAAATATTTAAAAGTGTTTCAAGGGTAAAAATGTATCTTTAAATCATTCAATCATTCAATATTTTCACTGAAAGATGTTAAAACCAAGAAAAAACATTGGATACTAATCCCACATATCCATATCCCTTTCAAAAAAACTCTCCTTCATTTTTCTATGTTGCCACAGTACATGAATCAATGGAATGTTCCATACACAAAAGGTTCTCTCCAGATGATCCTCGATCGAAACAGGGTGCTCTACAATGGTTTATCCATATTTAATTTCTAGGCCCCCCTAGTAAATTCCATGAATAGGATCATTCACATATCATCTTAGTTATGATGAATGTAAGGCCTTGTAAACCCACTCCTACTATGGGGGTAGGGAAAGGCAATAGGAAACCTCAAACACCCTTTCCAGGATCTGAGATTTTCTGATGAACCTTGGGGATAGATAGCCTCCCCAGCCAAAACTCTACATTCCATGTCATTGGGAGACTCTCATGAATATGTGGTATCCATAATAAAACTCCGAGGGCCTCTGATGGAAGTTGTGATATGCTTTCTATCTATTATGGTCCATCATCATCCCTTCATGAATGACATGAACCATCTCTATCATGGTTCACATAAACTCTAGGCCAATGATGGATGATTCTCTAACCTCTACTCATTACAAATGTGACCTGAATGGTCTCCCATATAGGGCCTCAAACGGTTCGATGATGATGGTAGAGTGGTTGATGTTATTGTACACAAACTCTTACAAAGGCAATATATCCCAATAGATCCTAAATAAATAATTAACATAGGACCTTAACATATTCTTTAGCACCTACAGTGTGCACTCGGTCTACCCGTTGGTCTGGTGGTGAAAGGCTATACACATTGGCAAACATGTCCCAAAATCCTCCTATATGGCACTATATAAGAATGATATAAACAACATGTCATGATCAAATACAATCATTGGGGGTACCCTGTGAAGGCTGAATATCTCTTGTATGTACAACTTCCCCAATCTCTCCACTGAACAGTTCTACTTGATATCATGGATGTATCCAGACATGGGGAGACCATCCACTACCACCCATATAGCATGATGGCCCTTCACTGTGCATGGAATCCCAGGTATGAAACCATTTATATTCCATCCCACATAAACATAGATATGTCGAGAGGATACAAAAATCCCGCCCAATCCTAATGCTCAGCCTTCAATAGTTGAATGTTAAGGCATCGTGAGACAAACTCACCAACACTTCATTTCATGCAGGACCACCAAAAGTGTTGCTAAAGTTCCATGTACATCTTCCATAAATAGGGATGTATATCTATGAAAATATTATTGAACCTCCACATCAATTCCTCTTGAATCCCTACTAGAATCGCTATTCTCCCCTAGAACATGATCTCATAATTCCTTCTCTCAGAACACCAATCAGGTGCATTGCCATGGATATCTAATCATGTAGAATGATGTATTCAGTGTCTCCCAGTTGAGACTCTCTCACATGGTCAAGAAGTGGAGGAATGAATACCGTCGACTATAGAAATGATATACCCAATTACTCTATCAGGGTCAGTTGCAGGGCAGAAAAATGGTATAAAGATTCCCACACAAGGAGATCTTGGGACATCTTCCTAAGTTAATATACTAAACAATTCCCCATCAATGGTGTATAGACTACCTAAATTTCATTTTACTACATGAAATCGAACCTGAATCACTACCTATAATTCAAATCTCTTTATATCAAGATATACATGAGGATATGGTGGTCTGAGTAAACCACAAAACACATTATTAAGAGGTATTGTCCCCACATCCTTAGCTAAAATACTACTACTATGAGCTCTAAGTAATGATTCACATAGCTTTTAGCATGGGGTATAAACATGCATGATACATACACGATATGTGCATGTCGTTGTATCAATACCCATGTAGGACTATCTATTGAAGCATCAAAATTCACTACAAACTAAATTCCCTCCTCTAGTAGCCACAAAACTGGAGCAGTTTTCATCCTCTTCCTTAACTCTTCAAAGGCCCTCTGGAATTGATCATACTAGGTAAATGGATTTCCCTTACACATTAAAGTTGTTAAAAGGGATGCAATATTGGGTATGTCTACCATATATATCATGTAGTACCCTGCCAAACCAAGGAATCTCTGGACCACGTTCACGCTCTTGGGTGGCTCCCTTGCAAGATATTCCTTGATAATTATTGGATACATGGCTAAACCCTATTCATATATGACATGTTGTAGAATGTGAACCTCGTGTATCTAGAACTGACACATCGAGATAATTCCATAATTTTGGTGCTATCAAAGCAAATCCTGGACCACCAAAAGTTCTCTACTTGCTCCTCCTTTGATATTGAGTAAATGAGTATGTCTTATATGATGGGATCAACAAACTAGTTCATGTGGGGATGAAAATTATAGTTCATCAAATTAATGAAAATGGGTAGGGAGTTTGTCACACTGAAGGTAACTACCAGGAACTCATAATTTGTAAAGACCGTAAAATTCAAGGGATATGTTTTCTTAATTTTCATTGGGATTTTACAAGAATGCAGTTTCTAACGGCGCCTGATTCCGAGGCCCGGTGTGCCCGGAATAAATTTCCGAAGTTTAGCTCTGGTATGTTCAGTGAATGAATGAGCATGTTTTTCTAAATTTTGAATCGGTGCTCAGAATTTAAATCTGAGGGCACCAATGAACTCGCAACGCCGATAATTGCTTATGAAGACCCTTTTCGGAGTTGCGTTTGCTCGGGTGTGGTTATTAAATTTTTTGGTTAAGTAAAAATAATAAAATAAAATGGTTCAACCAATTTTATTTTATTTAAAATAGTTTATCCTAAGCTAAGTGGTTGGAGTGGGACCCACTATATCCTACTCCACTAGGTAGGATATTTTTGGGGAGGGGCCCACACGAGCCCCACCTTTTAAACTTCCTCAAACCCCCTCCTTTAATTAGGTAACGCACCCACACCCCCATTAAATGAAAGTCAACTCTTGCGTTTAACTAAACATTAAATGCCTCTTTAATTGGGCGGTTTAAACTTTTCAATTAATTAAATTAATTGAATGATTGAATTTTTAATTTCAAAACGTTTGGAATGAGTAATAAAATAAGGCAACGCTTATTTTATTAGTGTTGTTTTGGTTGTGCAAGAGGATTTTGGGAGGATTTGTTCTAAGTCTTGAAGTTCTTCTTCCATGATAAAGAACGCGAAGAATGCCGAGCCTTCGACGAATAACTCCGTTACCACAAAGGGGAGTTCGTCATACCATCTTCTTCACTCTCCGCAGCCGGTGAGAGACGCCATCCTCGGAGATCGACGACGCGACACCGGCGAATATTTTCTCCACGACGCCGACAATCCTCCTTCTGCGACGCCTTCTTCCATGATGTTCAATTCCGCGACGAACCTTCGTTCAACCTTTTATTTGAGGTATGAGTTTGGTTTTATGTCGTGAATAATTATGGGTGTTCATTGATAAACTTTTATCCGCTTTCTATCGATTAACGGGAGGGGGCCGGACCGCACAAACACAGCCGACCCCCATCCCTTAGTATTTTTGTTGTCTTATGTTGCATATTGGAATGGAGATGGCGCGCTGCCATTGCACCATGAAGAAACGAGGAAACCATGGCAAAACAGCGCGGTGCCATCGCGGCGCGCCTTTGGGGACGAACAAAGCTGCGGCGCCGTCACGCCGCGCCGGAGAACCTCGAAGAGGCCGTGGTCGGAGCAGGGCCGTGACGGAGGGGCGCAGCGCCGGTTGGACCAAAGCCGCGGCCTTTGGCCGCGGTAGAGCAGGGAGTGGCGGCCGACTACTAGCCACTGGCGCCGGAGCAGGAGGGAGGGACCACGCGGTCCCGTGGAAGTAGCACGACCGACCACCCGGGCCGACCGATCAAGGAACCGGGGGTCGTAACCCCCGGCCAGCCGAAGGAGCGGCCCCCCACATGGGGGCCGCAGTTTTCCAAACAGGGGGGAAGCGCCCCCCCCCCCCCCCATTCCGCTCGGCCGTTACGGCCGAGCCGCCTGGACACGCTAGCCAGGCCGAGTGCGCCAGGCCGGGCCAGACCCGGACCCGGGTCGGGTCAACCCGGTTCGGGCCGACCCAGGGTGTATCGGGCCGGGTCGGACCGGGCCCGAACCCCATATTTCCGGACCTCTTTCGGTATTTTGCCCATAGCTTGGGCTAAGGACCTCCAATCGACTCACCGTCAGTTGAGATGCAATCCTTGGATCAAGATGGCCGTTTCGGTATATTATACTCAGGGTTTTGGAGAACTTTGGGTATGGCCGGGTTGGTTCGATCACGAAACCAACCGGGCCCTTGGAGCGGAAAAACTTATATCTCGAGCTCCGGACGTCCGATTGACATGACGTAAAGTTTGTTGGATTCTTCTTGTTGAGCTGGAACTTTTAGCATACTTCTCCTGAGGTTTGGATGTAGTTGGATAGTGACCAGGTTGGATTTTACCCGAAATCCAACCGGGCCCCTCGAACCGAAAAGCTGATAACTTTCAGACCGGACATCTGTTTGACAAACCGTCAGCGACGTTGGTGATATCGTTGAGAAACAGTCCCTATGAGTATAACCTATGAGAGTTCGTGGTATAGTTGTGATACGTCCGGGTTGGTTCTCACATGAAACCAACCGGGCCCCGGGGACGGAAAGACTAATAACTCACAGATCGGGCGTCCGATTGACGTGTCGTCTATTACGTTGAGACCCCTATGACGAGGCTGTCCTTTGAGATACTTCTTCGTGGGACATTGTGATACTTGGAATATTGACCTGTAGCTCGTGTAGCGGACCGTCCCAGAGATGAGCGTACGGAGTACGGAGACAATGTAGCTGGCTGAGACCTGACGACTGCTTGACCTACTCGAGTTTGAGTGAGTCGACTAGCCCAGTAGATAGAGCACTACTTTGTTTGGGTGCAAACCCATGGCGGACGGAGCACTACTGAGTTTGGGTGCAGACCCGTGGTACTTGACCGGAGAGTACCTCTGCAGGCTATTAGGGGGGATGCACTACTGTGTTTGGGTGGCAGACCCCAGTGGGAAGCACTACTGTGTTTGGGTGGGTGACCCGCGGTACTCGACAGGAGGAGTACCTCGACAGTCTTAGGTTAGTGAGCAGTACCTCAGAGTCTTGACAGGATCACTGTACACTCCAGAGACGGGGTTCTTCAGCAGGTATGGTTTTGATAATGGAAATCCTGGTTTGAGCTGATTCTATGACCTTTGTGTTTACCCCATGATTGTGATGGGTCACTTGATAACTTAGGTATATGTATGGGCATATA
This sequence comes from Viscum album, assembly GCA_963277665.1. Classification (NCBI taxonomy): domain Eukaryota; kingdom Viridiplantae; phylum Streptophyta; class Magnoliopsida; order Santalales; family Viscaceae; genus Viscum; species Viscum album. The sequence goes on from OY728159.1 coordinate 656,843,378, forward strand.
TCTAAGTAGTGGTTATCCGTTGATTTCATAACCTCTGTGTTTCCTCATGATTTAGATGGGTTACTTGATAAATTAGGTATAAGTATGGGCTTATACAAAAGTAAGGGTTATCTGTTGGGTTTCTAATTTGTGGTTATCCTTATTAGATTTAGAAAGACCTTGAGGGTCTCGGGGTCCCTATTGAGTATCGTATACTCACCCCTACACGGGATATGCCCGAACCTCATTGTGTTGGTTGCAGATGACGGTCAGTGCTGACGGAGGCCGAGTGTTTGAGAACAGGATGGTACCCGGTGGTGGACTTCACTCAGAGGAGGTTGATGGGCGATAGTAGTGTTCGAGGACTGGATGGTACTTGGTGGTGGATTTCACGATGAGACGATACTCAGATGAGGTTGACGGGCGAGAGGGTCGTGGAGGCTATCTGTACCTACCCTTCAGGTAGGATCCATGGTGGACGATCCAGGAGCTGTGCTATCTGTACCTACCCTTCAAGTAGGATCTGAGGTGGACGACCCATGAGCTACTTCTATGCTTCCAGCTGTTTGTCTTTTCTGTTGTACTTCCTTTCAGTTGTATCTGTACTTTTCAGTTGGGTTAGTATTCTGGCCCTTTTTCCCTTCAACACTTTCTTTTTTACTTAGTGTTTTACTTCCGCTTGTACTCTTTGGTGTTTTGTTTACTTTTATAAAGGCAATGCCTTCCCAGTTATCAGGATTTACGCCTTTGGTGCTAGTCACCAGCCCCTGGCCTATGGAAGTCGGGCTTGGGGTAGTCACGACACGGGCCCCAAGGACGGGTCATGACATAATTCCCCTAGCAACAATAAAAGGATAAATTTAGAATATTAGCCTCATGAACCCATAGTAGGTGACAAATGGATGTCATATCAATCCTGTAGAATCACCTTGCACCTCACAATTGGTGGAAGAGGCCATAAATCCTTAATTGTGGGTAATTAGTCTTTATCATAGCTCGAGTTAGGTGATGATAATTTACCCAAATCCACACACTCCCATCTCCCTTTTTCAAAAATTGAACTGGAGATGCCTAGTGGGAAACAATGGGTCGAATAAAAAAATTCTTGTGATGGTCCTGAAGCTGTAATCGTAGCTGTTATAACCCATTATGTGCCATTTGATACACAAAAAAAGATTTCCAATCACTCCCCTGTTGAAAATCAATATAAAACTACAACTGTCACCTCAGAGATTGTCCCATGTAATCATTAGTGATCCTTCAATGTATTCATCCACAATTAGAGGAACCTAGTTTCATAAAGATTCTAATGCACCAATGGTCACACTTTCTAACTGATTGTAAAAATGATACAATCTTCCATTCACAACACTCACCTGTCCTACAATGAGGCCTTACTCACCAATAATGGTGAACCCCTTCACATCAGTGGGTAGACATCATACTAGCCTGCGATGACAGTCAATATGGGATTGAACCCTGGAAGACCAATTCATGCTTAAGATGACATTATAAGGTTACATCATGATGACCAATTGGTCTAACATGAACATTTACCCTCAAAAAAAACATTGCATTACCTGAAGATAAAAGTCAGTAAATTGGAAATTCATGTAGGAACCTCAAGGAAAATAATCTATGATAACACCTATATTGGGAGGTCCAACTGCCATGCTAGGAGTAATGAGATAAAAGTGTGACTGAACCCTGTGTCTACCAATATTAAATAAAGAGTAGAATATACACATATGTTACCTTAGAATATCTCATGCGCTGAAGGATCACAAACATCCATAGACAACAACTGTTCATAGACCTGGTCTCCAGCTCCCTGAGCCTAGCGTGAGCCGCCCGGTGGTGGTGGTGGAGGATCTTCTAGCGTCGTCCCCCAAATCATGGAACTTCTGCTCCACCTTCTCCACTAATATCACCACCTCCCTGGGACCACCCTGATCATGGTGCTACCTCTTTCATGGTGGTATACCTCTTACCTACCTAAGATACTAAACTGTCTCAATCAGGAAGTCTCATGCCTTGTGACCTAGCCCATCACAAGTTTAGAACTGTCCCCATTGAGGCAAACTCGGAGAGCTTCATAACCTAGGTGATGCCTGATCATGTTCCTGAGCTCAATTATGGGGAGGCATCCTATGTCATGATCTTATTTCCTAACATATTATAGATTCTACAGACATATTCACTCTGAGAGGACCACCTCTAGGCCTAGTCAACTAGTGCCCCTATGTTTTGAAGCTCTCTATCATGAGTTTCCACGTTAGCACCCTGGAATAGGTAGGAATGAATAGGGGAACCAAGATGGAATGGATCTCTCAATGGAGTCCCTGGTTGAACATCCACTCCCAGATGTCACTATCATGGATCATATCCATGGAGTAGCTTGTAGGGACTGTAAACCTGTCCATATATGTAGCCACTATCATGGCCCCCAAAATCAACACCAAATGCTCTTGAATCCTAATAGATCGTGAACATGAGATGGTATAATCCATGCGAAAAAACCACTAAAACTAATCCCATGAGAAATTTGTGTCAATGTGCATCTAGGTATGAACACCCCACCAGCACCTAGTCGGCCTAAGAAAAAGGATGTCTTCAAAATCCACCATCTGGTCTTCTAGTGTTTGTAATAGCCTAAATTTTCAGACCAATGAATCCAACCATTAATCTATTTCCTGAGGGTATGTCTCTCCATAAAACCTCAAAAACCTATAGCACTGGTACTCATGAAGAACTATCTGCCATCCATCATCCTCAGCCTATTCCTTTGGTACTATATACTACTCCATAGGCGGAGGTGACAACACTAGCCCATCCAAACGAAGGGTATTTAATTATGGGCCTTGTTCTGAGGCCTCATCGCTCGTAAGATAGTCATTACAAACAGGAGTGGGTATCCTAGTTTTCTACTATCTCAGAGGAATCGTAAATGTTATCTATGATTTCTATAGCCTAATGATTATATATATAATATAATAATAAAATAAAAGCATATCTAACTCAATAAATAACTGTCATAGAGCTATTCTAATATGATGCATGTACCAAAGTTACGTGGAATTAATGCCTCAACATTCCAAGTCGAAACATGGTTAATTAGTGTCCTGGTGAATTTATATGTTGGCCAACACAAAATCACTACACTCCATATCCTTAAATCTGCTGGAGATACACATCAAATTTTTTTCCCAACTCCCACAATAAATATTTAGGGAAATATCTGAAAAATGATCCAAGGGTCAAACCTCCTATGATACAACTTTTTCACAACATAACTCATGTCGAGGGTGATCTGTAACCACACCAAGCCCACCTCCATAGGCTAGGGGTGGAAACTAGCACCAACGGAACAAAACAATTGGGGAGACCTTTTCCTATGTACCTATACACACACTCAAATTCAAATTGATATAAAATTGTAGAGGGAAAAATCTAAAAGATTCAACCTATTATAAAAATAAAACATACATTCATGGACCACTAAACAATAAAAATAGTAAAAAAATTTGAAATAGAAAAGGTGAAAAATAAACTCCAAACTAAAAAGTGTCTCAACCTGATAGATAACTAAAAGTAAAGCTAGAAGAGAAGATATACTCCTGAAACCCAGTTGTGTCCGTTGTAGGCAATCCAATCTCCCTATAACCTAGATCTCCTCGAAATTTATTATCAATTCTATGTGGTGCATGCATAATGCCCGATACATCTAGGAAAATCCAATTTAGAGGTGTGTATAAACTCACCTAGTTGGACACCCCCAAAATAAGGTGATGGAATAAGTGATATTTGAGGAAATGAAATAAAACAGGTGGAACATTGAACAATAAATGAGTACATGTCAATCCTATAAAAGAGTGAAGTAGACTAATCTAATCACAAGGAGTTAAAAACAACAATATAGAGAACTTCAATTCGAATCTTCATTACCTATAGTAGGAGAGTATACTCGTCCTAGCATGATAAGCTTGACACAAAAAACACTTGGCATACCCCACACATCTTCACCTCTACTAAAAGGAGAGTAACTAGAACCCAAGGAGTGGGAACTGAAATATGGTGTAAAATTATATATATAGGCTTAGTCAAGAAATCCAAAAAGAGAGAGTAATGGGATCTTCATCTCATCAAACATAGCATGAAAATATTCAATAATATTCTTAGAGGAAACAACCATTGATACCTCGAATACTCACGTCTGCCCTGTAGCATAAGCTATATGGGCTCAAAAATTACACCTACATACTATCCTTTTGGGGAAATCTAGTCTCGCCCCAATAGTTTAGGCCATAGCTCAAGGATACGTCTCATTAGGGAAATATACCATCATACTTGTATGCTCAAGGTAATGCCAAAGAATGTCTCTCCATTGATATAAAAATCACGATGATGAAAACTCAATATAACGGAATGACGACCATCATTTCTTTGGGATTACTCTCTAACAGTCATCAAAGAACCACTCGCTATTGCATTAGAGGTATCCCACTCAGAATTAGTTAATAGGGGACTCAAACCCATAATGATGGGGGATTCAACTCTAATAATTATTTTAGAAGACCCACACCATAACGAATCGGTGGGATTCAACTCTTGGTCATTGAGGACCCACACCCTAGTGCGTCTGGGGGATTCCGCTGGGATTTAGCTAATAGAGGCCCCACACCCATGCCAATGGGGGATTACACTCATTAAACACATCAATAGGATAATCCACTAATAAAACATTCATGTTTATGAATTTAATGAGACCAAGAGTATTGATCTGAATATCCAAATGGATCATGCCGCTATGATCATGGTGAAAAAACACATAAGGTAGTGTCTTCACTCACCCCAAATAGAAATTAGATGGAAATTTTTTAAAACACTATAGTATGATCAAATTTTATATCATGGGGTCCACTACTCGGTCACAAAATTCATTATACGTGCCACAACATTTCGATCCTCTTGAAAAAATACGCATGATATACTAAACAATCATAAAAAATAAACACCTGATGAAAAAGTTTCATTTCCTTGTAAAACGTGTGAATCGAGCCCAATGGGACATGCATATATACATTAGATTATACTCCCAAAAGTCATATTAAAATTTTCTACCGTGGACCTGGGTTGTGCTTCTGATGATGACCCATCCAATAAATATATTTTTTAAGAAATAGATCCAATACAAGAACCCCGAATAATAATAAATGTTTTATTATAATTATAAATAAGAGTTTTGTGAAACCATGCAATGAAACCAAAAAATAAATGTCTAAAAACTATCTAAATAGGTCCTTCTTGAAGTGAGGGACTCATGTCCAAAGATGGTGTGACAAAAAAACGTGTCTTTCAAGAGATACAGAATTTGAAATCATTAAATGCCCAAAATGAACAGGTCCAACCCATTCTTATCAGACCCGTTCGCTAGGGCAAGGCCGATCCGGCTGGCCTGATCTTGTTCCGCGGGCCTGTGACCAACCTGACATGGTTCAGAACACCTAAAAAAAGTCATGACCCATAATTCTACCAACCCACACCTCAAGGGTTCTATACCCTGTTGGAAGATGACAATCTAGGTACCCCATGGTCCCCTCGAAAACATCTGATCCCTACAGTGCGGGTTTCTACGACCAGGATGGCTGCCGCCTCTCACCGTGACGTCACTCCATCCTCACCATGAAGCCACAACACCATCCAGCTCACACCAAATCTCTTCCATGCCACCACAAAATTTCCCCTCTGATCATCACCAGCTTCTCTCACCAATTTCCTCTCACCGTCTACCTCTTCTACACCGCCTACCACCTCTCACTACATCATCTGTGCATCACTTCTAGCTACCATACTCTCTAGAGCCACACCACCACTTCTATCCACAAACTTTTGGGACCACTTTGGTGGCTAGAATGATTGTAACAAATGCTATTCTGGGATCCTCATTTTGAGGGTTTCACAACACCATCCTCTGCTCAGTGATTTTGCATCAGTTTAACATAGTGAGAAATTAATGTGATGAACATGACAAGGTGGGTAAAAACATAGATTTGGTGATGGATGTGTTAGTTTTTCCAACACCTCGATGCTCAAACAAAGATATGGTGACAAAAATAAGAATAAACTATGAATGAAAATTTGGGGAGGAAAAACAATATGAAAGTTTACTATGAAACAATCTGATCAACATTTTCAATGCACCTGTCATTCTTATGTTCTGATCCACTGACGATTCGGTGAACAACTATTTGATTTGATGATGATCCAAAGAGAGATAGGTTTGGAAGAGAGAGGGAGATGTTTTGGGATAATCCTAACCCTAACCTCTTAGATTTAACTTTATAGAAAAATGTCAAACCCACCAATATTCATGAAATCCGAAATCTCCATTTGTACTCATTTTATGATGCACCTAGGAAAAGACCCCATTATAAAATCAACTACAGTCTCATTTTTCTGATACTAGTCTCCATTATAATGATATTTTCTTTAATGTTAGGGTTAAAATAATTAATTTTGATTATTTTAATGGTGATTTTACTTCTGGGTGGTTTTTTTCATAGAAGTCCCATGCTGAAGAATGTTAAGATCCTCCTTGGGTAAAAGACATGTTTTAGACTCAAATTTGCACTCCAATTTATGATACAGGCTACTTTTTAAGAGTTGTATCATATTTTTTTGTATAGTATAAAATATAATTAAAACTTTTATAAAATTAATTACGAGCATGCCGAACCACATTATTTCGCACAGTCTCAGTGCCCAACTTTGGAAATATATAAATAAATATTTCAAAGTATTACAAGGAAAAACCTGAGTCTCTACAGCATGTCTTCCACTAAATGGGAAAAATATACCTTTAAGAAAATTGCTATTTTTTATTCATAAAAATGGATTTTTTTACATTTCTTACTCCAATAAAATATTTTAGAAGAATTTAAAAAAATATTTAATATATATAATATAAATTTGAGTAATATCATGAACCAATAGAAATTAATTTAATTTATTATATAAAAATTGTTTTGGTGATTTAAAAAAACATTTTCTTTATATTCAATTAGTTTTAATATTCATTTCTAATGAACTGGTAACCAATTAATTCATCCATTTATTTTCATAAGTTATCAGATCCTATTTATTTAGAAAAATTTAATTCATAGTAAAAATACTCATCGGAAATAATAAATTTTATAGTAAATTTTTATTTTTTAAAACATCATATTTCATATAGCACAAGGTATCGATGAAATCCATTATTTCATATAATAGAAGATAAAATCAATGATTTTAATAATTTAATATAAACTCATTTTCTAACCAATGATAACTAATTATTATGTGTAGAAAATAAATGAAGGAAAATATTTATCTTTTAATATTTGTGTGTGTTACATTTCCTCCCTTTAATAAAAATCATCCTTGCAATTTTAACATTTTTTCGATAATCAAATGAAGGGACAATTGAAAATAATTTTCCTGTAAACCCACACCCCAATAAGGGTTAATAAATAATATTCATAGTAATATATAAATTGGTGTTTCAATTTCAAATGGAATAACACATAACCATGTTTCCACATATGAGAATATAAATATGAATAAAGAAAATATATAAATAATTATATGAAGTTATTGAGGTCATAGGTGAAAAAAAGAGAATGATCACTAGAGATTTATAGAAAAAGAAACTATAAAATTGTGATGATTGAAAATTCCATCAGTTAATCAGAAATGAAGTTAATATGATAAAACAATTTCAATGTCATTTTCATAGAGTTAATAAATTATCATTCCATATAGACTAAGATAATATAGAAATATATTTACATGATTAGTATATGTTCATCATTTTTTCATTTGTCACTATATTATCATATTTTTCCATAAATGGTTAGAATTCATGATGAATATTTATTGAGTGAGGAAGTAAAAACCTTTTTTAAAATCCATATTACCATAAAAGGTATAATCAGGATATTCCACATATCTTTTGGATAGTAACCAAAACCAAACTGGTTTAACATGGTAAAAGAAATTCTCAAATTAAGTAAACATCTATATTATAAAATAGCAATAAAAATTATACAATAATTAAAAAATTAGAGTATATTGTTCCATATATAACTATCGATTAAACTATTCAAACATTTCATAACTATGTTCGAGACCCAATGATTAAAATGATATTATCATATATTATTCAAAGGTTAATCAACCACTATTCTTCAAATAAAATACCCTACATTTTGAAATAAACTAAATCCTAACCTATAATAATTTTGTTTAATATTAGACAATATGTCAGCTAGTGCTGTGGGGAAAACTCTTATTCCCATTTGGTCACACATTCATGTCCCACCGCCTAGTCGGATGTGATGTGTTGTGACCTAGTAGATAGGTTATCACCCATTTTTTCTTTAATATTTAAAATTAATTCTACCTAAAAACCCATAAAGTTTTTATCATAGTGGTTATATTTAACCACACCCAACATAATGACTCCCAAAACGTCATAATAACTTAAAAAAATTACTTCTTAAAAACATTTAATGGGGTGTCTATGATTTGGAACATGTGATAATCCTTACTCTTATAGAAATCTTTTTATATCCATTTGTATTAAGATAAACTCACCAAAAAAATATCATAATATCCGAAATCATGTAAACAAACAATTTATTCCAACTACAAAATCCTAGGACCTACACTCACATATTTGAGGATGAAATCATAATAATTTCATTTATGGACATGATGCTCATAATTGTGACCCATTTTTTAAAATCCAAACCATACAACATAAAATAGAAATTATTCATAACTTTAATTATTTATGACCTTTTAGGATTACATTTTTATATAATTAACGAGAACGTGTATTAACATAGTCTCATAAAAATGGGTTTCTAAAGATGAGAATTATATCCCATTATACCCTGATTTATATATTTATCATTTGGTCAAAAAACCATTCTTTTGAACTAATTTATTGAATTAATTAAATCAACCATGTTATTGAGAACCATTTGAAAATGAAATATAATAAGGGTGATCTAAAATTATCAGTAAAGATATATATAGGAATTTTTTTATTTAATCAATGTGAATAAGAGTTCATAAGGGTATGGATACCTGATGAGTGTGTAAGAGAAAATAATAAAATATCTAATACACATCAATATATAGATAATAAAATATTAAAACATGGGAATTAAAGTAGTCATTGTAATTAATAATCACGAGGTATTTGATATCAATTTTCATCATGGGAAATGTTATAAATGTATAACACATAAATAAAGCCCTTTTTGGTAACATGGAGTATTACATTAATAAACCCATTTCAAAATACTTTTAATTTGAATGATAATATGGAAAAAATTGAATATATTAATTACCAATTCTATGGGTGGACTATCAGGGTGCCCCCATTATTTATGCTATAACAAGATTACCCTGTGCCATTTTGACTACACCATGTTAATGTATAATGGTCTTACCTAGTACTATCTGGGAAACCCAATGTTTAAGATATAATGGGCTTACCAATTGATATTTGGTACAACCCATGTTATCATATAAAGTTATTACTCGATGTTATCTAGTATGCCACATATTTCATGAAATATTTGAATAAAAACAACATGAATAAATTATATATAGATTTCACTTAATCATATATATTTTTGAAACTTTCATTATTCATTAATAAGATGTTAACCCTTGAAAAGGAATTTCATTTCATGTAAATATCTTTCAAACAGGAGAAACCAAAAAGAATTATTTGTTTTTTATACAAAACTCTTTGAAACATAATTATCCAATGGAAAATAAATTGGTTCCCTGTCAATCTCATTGAATCATAATTAACCCATAGAAAAGAAACAGGTTCCACAGTACTCTCTATGAAATAATCTTAATCAATACAGAGAAAAAATGAGTGTGATACCACTAAAATATATCCTAATTTCAGAATAGATTATAATAATATATAATTTCATAATGAATTTAAAAACCATTAAATTACCATTGAAGTCAATTTGAATTAATTTTACCATGTCATTTAGAAATTAGTTTTTAAAAAAATATGTCATTTTAAAAATCATTTTTTTGAATGTAATAGTGAAATAATATAATATATGATTTGAAAAATAATTTAACACATTTATTTATAAAATTAACCTTTTTATTTATTAAAACACTATTTTAAACATTTTTGAATACATTTTTAGGAAACATGGTTTTCGAAGAAAAATATTTTTCATTTAAAATGATGATTTCTAATAAAAACAATCTTATGAACTCCAGAGTACATAATGAGAGTAAAATTAAGGGAAAATTTTATTCTAATGAAGTAAACATAATAAAATAAATGTAATAATAATTCATTATAGATATATCAAAATATTTCATCATTGGAAACACAATCACTAACAATCCAATTAAATAACGATATTATAATAAGAAACTCTTACCACTTTGGTAACATTGAATAGTAAACCCAATTAAAGAATAAAATTAAATGAATCATATAATACCATGAAAAATGGTAGAAAATGATATAAAATGTAAACTGGGTACTATATAGACCTCATCAAAATGATATGTGTACAACATAAAAATCAACTCAATGACGGAAAATTGGTGAAAAAAATTCATTATTTCATTAGTTACATTAAAATATTAATCTCTATTGAAATGCCTGGATCAGCTGTGATCACTGAGAGGGGAGGGGTGAATCAGTGATATCTTTTTTTTAAGAATTGTTTCCTTTGAATGATCAATTCAACCTCTGTAGCTGGTTAAGGCCAAGATCTACTCTTTTGATGGTGCAGTGATAATGAAAGCTCAGAACACAGAGATTTACAAGGTTCGGTAGAAAGACCTACTCCTTGCCGTGTTGGTTACACTCCCCAACACAGATTCTTCACTATGGTAGAAGATGTTTACACAATAATTGGTCATACCCCCCAATTACAAGTTGGTTAAACCCCCCAACTCCACAACATCATCTTCATCATGGCTCCACTTCACTTATTCAAAGGTGTTGTTCAAAACATCAATTAGCTTCAACAGTCTTCAAAAGATCTCGTTGGTCTTTCTCACCAAAACCAATCACTTAGAATGATCAGTTCATTTGCATTTATACACTTAAGTGTGTACTCCTCTTCTTCTTAACAATATTTGATCACTTGTGCACACACTAGTTCTTGTTGCTTCTTTGCACATGCTCAACCAATCCTCGGTCTCCTCTTCAATTGCACACACAATGTGCAAGTCTCTGGTTCTCCACTTCACACACACACAAGTGGTGCGTTATACACTTCACAACCCGAACTCCTTGTCTCAAATAAAGGCGCGCAAGGGGTGCGACCAACTTCTTCTCCAACAGCCACGCAAGTCACTATGGACAAGTCAGCGTGGAAGGGTGCACCAACCGCGGGCGCGCAAGTGCTTGCGACCTGACATCTTCCCGTCATGCAAGGAGTGAGGGTAGGGGACTTCCTCAGGGCCTCGGGTGGCTCTGGGATACTCAGTCGCGCAAGAGGTTGCACGGAGGTACTTCGCGTAGCTTTAGAGCTTTGCTGGACTTCTTCACAAAGGATCAACAACTCTTTCAAGTGCCTCAGGTGCTCCTTTTATAGGCGATGAGAGCCTAGACCCATCCGCGTGATACAAATTTGAATCCCTGAGATTTTCGGTTCTTTGAAAATCATTAAAACGCGATCCGCAAATCACGTTTTTATTTTTCTTATCGATTTCATGCGGACTTCTTCCTTTATTCGGCCTTCTACTCGTGCATGCGCATGGAAACGTATGCATGCCACTGTTAAAGACTTTGAGCCTGAATACATGGACTCACACCTTCGGTTTGCTTCGGCCAAACATCGAAATTCTTTCTCGATGCATGCATGCAACATTTTAATGCATGCATGTGATCAGTCTGTCGAGATGATCACAAAGGTGGATACAACATGATCAGTGGTGGCCGAAAGCTTTATCTCCGTCGTGCGGGAGGTCACTAGTTCGACGAAGGAACACGGGGAGGCTCGGATCGTCATGAAGTTGAAGACGATGCCCGCAGCCATTGGATCGGCGAATAAATGATCTCCAATGGATGTGATTAGATAGAGCCATGGCGGATGAGATGAGCGGTGCAGATCAGCCGCACGATCGCTTGGACGACCACGATTAGATCCCGGGTAAACATTCCGCATCCCACATCGAAACGGCGAGCGAAGTTTCTGCGGTTTAACAACCATCCGCTCCCTGCTAACCCACAATTGAACTTCCCCATCCACGGTGCCGCCCCGCACCATTTTCTCTCTGCGGGAGCGCTCTTGTGCCCACCCCTACCTCTGGCGGGCGCGCTATGCGCCCACTATGAACTCTCGGGCGCGTGCTCTGGTTCCCACGCTCCGCATGCTTGACTCCCCTGCATGGACCCGGGCTTACACACAGCCCGACCTGGCTCAGGGATGAACATTGGACTTGGGGGTTCCCTTGAGTGCGGTTGACCCTCAGGTCCCGCATATGCTCAAGGTGAGGACCCTCGGATGGCCTTCCTTGGTGGATTAATTTTTTTTACAAAGTGTTTGTATAAAAACAGAGTAACTCAAATGTCAAATTCCAAATGTCAAGCCATTCCTCCTTTCTTCTCTTCTTCAACTTCTCATGCACTATGAAATAGTACATGGACTCTTTCAATCCACTTCATCCACATAGAGGTTGTGGATGGATCTCCTCATCTCCTCATGCATTGTGAAGACAATGCATGGTCTTCAAACATTGTTTTGACATTGTATCCAGTTGATAAAAGTTCTTTGAACTTAAAGACCAGCTCATCAATTGTCTGATGTAATGATGAATCTCCAACCATTAGTCTTCATGCTCTACTTCATCAGTTGACACATAGTGACATGTTATTGACAACAAATGCAATCACTTGGGCACAACAATCTCCCCCTTTGTATTTGGTTGTCAATACTCCTAAGCACACTTTGAAGAATGTCACAATGTATATGTGCTGATTATTTCTCCCCCTTATTGGCCAAAAAATGAAAAGGTATGAATAGGAAGTCATTCCCGAAATGCATAACTGCTTGACTCAGCAACCAATGCTCCCCCTCAAGGGATGAACTCATCTCCTTCAATTCCCTGAATGTCAGTACAAAAACATATAAATTTAGGGAATAAGGAGGGACCTTTCTCTTCCTCAAGTGAGAGGAGAAGGATGAACATGAAGTTTCAGCCTTAGCTCAACAAATATTTCTGTAGGCATAGCTTTGGTGAAAATATCTGCCACCTGATCTTGAGTAGAAATGTAGTCGAGATTGATGTATCCACTGGTGACCCTTTCTTTGATGAAATGATATTTTATATCAATATGCTTGGATATGGAGTGTTGTATAGGATTCTTAGACAATCCAATTGCACTCTGATTATCACATAAGATCCTCAATGGTTTTTCAGCTTTAATTCTCAAATCTGATAGCTGCACCTGCATCCAAATCATTTGTGTACAAGCATGTGTAGCTGCCACATACTCTGCATAGGATGTGCTCAATGTTACAGAATTTTGTTTCTTGCTATACCAACTAACACATCCTTCTCCCAGAAAGAAGGCTCCACCAGATGTAGATCTTCTATCAGTGTAATCACCATCCCAATCAGCATCAGTGAATCCCAAAAACTTTATGTTTGTACTGTGTTTGTATAAGAGTCCATAGTTGAGGGTTCCTTTCACATATCTCAAGATTCTTTTAGCTGCTAATAAGTGAGATTCATTTGGGTCACATTGAAATCTTGCACACAAAGTCACTGCATATGTTATATCAGGCCTTGAGGCCATGAGATAAAGGAGACTGCCAATAATTCTCCTGAACTCTTTCTGATCAACATTGTTTCCTTCTTCATCCTTGCATAGCTTGGTTCCAACAGAAATGGGTGTTGAGACTTCCTTTGCATTCTCCATTCCGAACCTTTTCACTAAGTCCCTGGCATACTTTTCTTGTGAAAGAAATATAGAGTTTTCCTTTGTTCCACCTGAAATCCTAGAAAATATGTCATTTGACCAAGCATGGACATTTCAAAGGTTCTCTTCATCTGCTTAGCGAATTATTCACATAGTCCTTCCTTGTCACCAGCAAAAATAATATCACCCACATAGATAATGACTATGAGAGTACCAGTGGCCATTTCTCTGACATAGAGATTACTGTCAACTGTTCCTTTGAAAAACTTCATGCTCTTAAGACAACCATCCAACTTGGAGTACCAGGCTCTGGGAGCCTGCTTTAACCCATACAATGCTTTCTTCAATCTGCATACCATGCTACCATCTTTGTATAGCACAAAATCATTATGGTTGTTCTATATACACTTCTTCTTCATGATCTCAATTTAGGAATGCAGATTTCACATCCATCTGATAGACCTTGTACTGCTTGTGTGCTGCAACTGCTATGAACATTCTGATAGTCTCTATTCATGCAACTGGTGCAAAAGTTTCTTCAAATCGATTCCTTCCATTTGTGAATACCCTTTGCATACAAGTCTGGCCTTATTTCTTGAAACTTCCCCTTTCTCATTGCGTTTGTTTCTGAAAACCCACTTTGTCCCAATTACATTTTTATTTTTGGGCCTTGGCACAAGATCCTAAGTGGAGTTCTTTTCTATTTGATTAAGTTCCTCATGCATAGCTTGTATCCATTCCTCATGTTCAACTGCTTCAGCCACTATGTGATGTTCTACTTGAGAAACCAATGCAGTGTGATCTTCCAATCTCAGTCTTCTCCTAGTTTTTACTGAGGACTGTGGGTTTCCAAGGACATTTTCTATGTTGACATGTTTCTTTAATTTATTGTATCTCCTTCTTCCATCTTCATTACCTTCCTCTTCATTACTGGTGTGTTCAGAGTTGATCTCACCAGCAGTTGGTGTTGGCTCAGTTAATTCTTCATTCTTTTGTTCCAAGGTTGTGTCATTCATTGAGTCATCATTATCCACAGTGTATGGTTTGGTGTTGTTTTCAATTATTCTGACATCACTGTAGTCAATCATTTTGTTCAACCTCTTATTCCAGCATCTGTAGCCTTTTCCATCAGTTAGGTAGCCCATGAATATTCGTTCTTCTGATTTTTCCTCAAACTTTCCCAGATTAATGTTTTAAATCTTGATGATGCACAGACTGACAAAGACTCTAAAGTACTTAACAGTTGGTTTTCTATTAAACCACATTTCATAGGCTATCATTTGTGTTTTTGGTCTCAGGAGACATCTATTTTGTATGTGTATAGCTGTGCATACTGCTTCTCTCCAAAAAAACATAGAGATATTGTGCTCAGCTAACATAGTCCTCCCCATTTCGACTATGCTTCAATTATTCCTTTCAGCCACTCCATTTTGTTGTGGAGTATATGGTGTACAATATTCATGCTTGATTCCATGCTTTACCAAATAGATTTCAAAATCATCACAAGTGTATTCTTTTCCATTATCTGATCTCACTTTGTTGATACAGATTCCAAGTTCTTTCTCAGCCTGCCTCCTAAAATTTTTGAACACCATGATTTCTTCTGACTTGTGTTTCATGAACATGACGTTGGTCATCCGAGTGTAATCATCAATGAAGGTTATAAAACAGGGATCTCCTCTTGTAGACTTTTGTCTCATCGGTCCACATATGTCTGTATGAATGAGTTCAAGAGGCCCTGTAGACATGATATATACTACTTTTTGTGAACTATGGGTCAGTTTTCCCTTCTGACATGTGTCACAAATTTCATCTCTTTCTCTCTTTAATTTGGGTAGATCTCATACAATATTGTACTTCAGAATTTTACTCATACTTCTTTGACCCAGATGGCCAAGTCTTCTATGCCAGAGATTGTTTTCATCTTTTGAACTAAGATAACAATAATTGATGGACTCACCAATTTGAAATAGGTTTCCAGTGGTTATTCTTCTTTGAGTGATGATTTTTCCATCCTTTGAGCTCTTGATGATGCATGAATCCTTCTGGAACAACACCTCATGTCCATCATCACATAATTGTCTTACACTCAGTAGGTTGTGCTTTAATCCTTCAACAAACAACTCATCATTGGATTTTAGATTTCTTGTTTCAATCATAGCCTTTCCAACTCCCTTGATTTTCAGAGAAAAAATAATTTCCAAACACCACGGTTCCTCCCTCATGACTTTCTATGTTGCTTAGAATTTTTGTATCACCAGTCATATGTGATGATCATAAACTATCAAGAATCCATGACTTTGTTTTACTGCTGGGTTTTAGAGCAACTTCAGTGAAGCATGTGATTTCTTCATTGGGTTCCTGAATTCCTTTTCCTTTCATGTCTTTAAATCTTTGTTCGGAAAGAGTAGTTATAAATTTATCAGCTCTATGACCATGTCGGTCACATCTTCCACAAGCTTCACCCAGGGAGTCAGATTTGTTCTGAATTGGAAGTTTTGATGCTTTCTGTAATATAATCTGGGTTTCAGGATATCTCCCCCTTGAATCATACCTCATACTTGGAAGAGACATGTTATACCAGCATGTATAGTCCTTGTGTCCAAACACACCACAACACCAGAAGTAGCCTCTAAACCTTGACCTTCTCCATTGATAAGAGTCGTGTTGTAATTTCATGTCCAAAATTTGAGTAGTCCTTCCTGGAGATTTCATTTCTTCCATTGAAGATGAGTTTTCACTATTTTTTGTATTCCCTGTTTGTCTCAATTTCATCTTTGGACCTGCATTGTTAGAGATAAAAGATGTATTTTGAGATTTACATAGTGGTAAATTGACTTTCCTCTGAGCACCAGCATGAGATGATTTTGCCTTGACCTCAACAGCCTTGTTGAACTCTTCTCTCATCTCCGTCAAGATATTTTGTGCTTCAATCCACTTGGAATGTGTCATTGATTGATCTTCTTCTTTGAGGTGACGTTTCTCTTCAAGATCCTTTGCTATCTTATCCAGCTCAGCTATCTTTAGTTTGTGTCTCTTGATTTCATCAATGTACAATGTCTCTTTCTTCATACACTCTTCCAACTCCTCAGTCATCCTTTTTATTTCCTTTTGTAATAGTTTCTTATCTTTCTTGAGCTTGTTTTTTTGTTCAAGGAAAGCCTCTAATTCATCATTCAACATGTGTTCAAGCTCTGTTCGTTCACTTTCATCATCTTCACTACTGCAGGTATCAAACCCTTTTTCCACATGAGCCATAAATTTTTTTTCTTCTTCTGATTGACTGGCTGATGTGAAGTCTAATTCTTCTTTTTTGCTCACATAGCTTCTTCTTTCACCAAGAACGGACCTTTTCTTTCTCGAACCAAATTTTCTTCCTTCTCTTGAGTTTCTAATCCATTTCTTCTTTTGTAATTTTTTTCTTCAACTTCTGGAGCACTGAATCTTTTCGTGGGACAGTTAACAACAAATTGTCCGATGTTATTGCAATTGAAACCCCTTGGTGGTAATTTCCCTTTTCCCTTGAATTTATCTTTTCCAAACCTTTTTTATAAAAGAGAAATAATTTTGTTGAAGTCTTCATCCTTTTCTTCATTGTCAGATTCACTTGATTCTAAGACTTCGTCATCTTTTATCTTGAGTTGTCTCATGGCCTCAAAAGCCATCTCATCCTTGATCTTCTTCTTGAATACTGGGATCTTCCTCATTTCATATGCAATGAGAATGTTGTGTAGTTCATCAAGAGAGAGATCATCTCTGTCTTCTAATGCTGAGACTTTGGGGTCAAACCTGTCAGGAAAATTTCTCATTAGTTTTTGAACAATAGTGGAGTCCTCAAACTTTTCTCCAAAGCCCCGAATGTTACTGACAATTTCATTGACTCTTGTGAAATAATCATCAATATTTTCTTCTTCTCCCATCTTGACATATTCAAACTTGCTTCTCCAAATTTGTAATTTGGATTCCTTGACTTTCATGTTGCCTTCTTAACTACTTTCCAATTTGTCCCAAATTTCTTTAGCATTCTTGAGTCCCATGACTTTTGTGTATACCTTTTCTGAGAGTGACATAAGAATGGAATTTTGATCTTTACCATCAAATTCCATATTTCTTTTCTCATCTAGTGTCATATTAGCTTCATTAGCAAGAAGAGGGAATCCAAATAAGGCTGAATCTCTAACTTCAAGGCCAAGAGATAGAAGGTAGGGTAACATCCGATTTTTCCAGCTGTGATAATTCTTTCCATCGAATGTAGGGACACCCCTACTATTAAAAGAATTTCGATTGTCCATTTTCTCAGAAGTATATCCTAACAGAGGGAACTTCCCTTTGATACCACTTGAAATGCCTGGATCAGCTGTGATCACTGAGAGGGGAGGGGTGAATCAGTGATAACCTTTTTTTTAAGAATTGTTTCCTTTGAATGATCAATTCAACCTCTGTGGCTGGTTAAGGACCAGATCTACTCTTTTGATGGTGCAGTGATAATGAAAGCTCAGAAAACAAAGATTTACAAGTTTCGGTACAAAGACCTACTCCTTGCCATGTTGGTTGCACTCCCCAACACGGATTCTTCACTATGCCAGGAGATGTTTACACAATAATTGGTTATACCCCCCAATTACAAGCTGGTTAAAACCCCCAACTCCACAGCATCATCTTCATTATGGCTCCACTTCACTTCTTCAAAGGTGTTGTTCAAAACTTCAAGTAGCTTAAACAGTCTTCAAAAGATCTCGTTGGTCTTGCTCACCAAAACAAATCACTTAGAATGATCAGTTCTTTTGCATTTATAAACTTAAGTGTGTACTCCTCTTCTTCTTAACAATATTTGATCACTTGTGCACACGCTAGTTCATGTTGCTTCTTTGCACATGCTCAACCAATCCTCAGTCTCCTCTTCAATTGTACACACAACGTGCAAGTCTCGGGTTCTCCACTTCACACACACACATGTGGTGCGTTATACACTTCACAACCCGAACTCCCTATCTCAAATAAAGGCGCGCAAGGGGTGCGGCCAACTTCTTCTCCAACAGCCGCGCAAGTCACTATGGACAAGTCAGCGCGCAAGGGTGCACCAACCACGGGCGCGCAAGTGCTCGCGGCTTGACCTCTTCCCGTCACGCATGGAGTGCGCACAGGGGACTTCCTCAGGGCCTCGGGTGGCTCCGGGATACTCAGTCATGCAAGAGGTTGCGCGAAGGTACTTCGCATACCTTTAGAGCTTTGCGGGACTTCTTAACAAAGGATCAACAACTCCTTCAAGCGCCTCAGGTGATCCTTCTATAGGCGATGAGAGCCTCGGCCCATCCGCGTGATACAACTTTGAATCCCCGAGATTTTCGGTTCTTTGAAAATCTTTAAAACACGATCCGCAAATCACGTTTTTATTTTTCTTTTCTGTTTCACGCAGACTTCTTCCTTTATTCGGCCTTCTACTCGTGCATGCTCATGGAAACGTATGCATGCCACTGTTAAAGACTTTGATCCCGAATACATGGCCTCACACCTTTGGTTTGCTTCGGCCAAACTTCGAAATTCTTTCTCGATGCATGCATGCAACATTTTAATGCATGCATGTGATCAGTATGTCAAGACGATCACAGAGGTGGCTTCAGCATGATCAGTGGTGGCTGGAAGCTTCATCTCCATCGGGCGGGAGGTCACTAGTTCGACAAAGGTACACAGGGAGGCTTGGCTCATCGCGAAGTTGAAGACGATGCCCGCAACCGTTGGATCGGCGAATAAATGATCTCCAAAGGCTGTGATTAGATCGTGCCATGGCAGATGAGATGAGAAGCTCAGATCAGCCGCATGATCACTTGGACGGCCACGATTAGATCCTGCGTAAAAATTCTGCATCCCACATCGAAACGGCGAGCGAATTTTCCGCAGTTTAACAACCACCCGCTCCCTGCTAACCCACAATTGAACTTCCCCCTCCACGGTGCCGCCCCGCACTGTGTTCTCTCTGCGGGTGCGCTCTTGCGCCCACCCCTGCCTCTCGCGGGCGCGCTATGTACCCACTATGCACTCTCGGGCGCGCGCTTTGGCTCCCACGCTCCGCATGCATGACTCCCCTGCGTGGCCTCGGGCTTACACACGGCCCGACCTGCCTCATGGATGTGCCTTGGCCTTGAGGGTTCCCTTGAGTGCGGTTGACCCTCAGGTCCCTCATATGATCGAGGTGAGGACCCTCGGCTGGCCTTCCTTGGTGGCTTAATTTTTTTTACAAAGTGTTTGTATAAAAACAAAGTAACTAAAATGCCAAATGCCAAATGTCAAGCCATTCCTCCTTTCTTCTCTTCTTCAACTTCTCATGCACTAAGAAATAGTACATAGACTCTTTCAATCCACCTCATCCACTTAGAGGTTGTGGATGGATCTCCTCATCTCCTCATGCATTGTGAAGACAATGCGTGGTCTTCAAACATTTTTGTGACATTGTATCCAGTTGATACAAGTTCTTTGAACTTAAAGACCATCTCATCAATCATCTGATGTAATGATGCATCTCCAACCATTAGTCTTCAAGCTCTACTTCATCAGTTGACACATAGTGACATGTTATTGACAACAAATGCAATCAATTGGGCACAACATCTATGAATGATAGAATCTAATATAGGAATTTAAATACAAAATAATTTAATTATAGTAAATATAAAAAACATTAATGGGATTTATATATACATAAAAATAAAAATAAGTGGTGATTATGACATAAATCACAAATAAATAAAAGTGAGTTGAGAAAAAACCATACATTAATTATGATTCATCACACATGTTTTTAACATCATGTATAATAATAATATGATAATTAGAAACATTATTGAAAAAATTTAATGTTTTATAATAATTTTATTTAACTTTTTTCATGTTATATACACCTACTTAATCTATTATGTATACGTCAGATCTTTTGACAATATTAGGTTTATGTTTAAAAAATGAATTTGTTATATCAAATATTTTAAAATGGGGAATTATTTAAACATAAAACAAAAAATAAATATGGGATAATTATCAAATTTTAACATCAATTTTACTTTATAAATAAACTATTAAAAATGGTAATGAAAAATAAACCAACGTTATGATCATAAAGTCGGTAGGATGCATGTATGTATGAGTAACATTTCTATATTCAAATAATCATTATAGAAATTGGGGAAGTAATATTTTATCTTCATAGATAATAATTATATAATAAATAGAAAATAATTTAATTACATACAATTAAATCTAGAATTATTTTAGTGTGGTGGTGAAAATAATGAATCACATCACATTGAGGAGGTTATAGTTTTCATGTCCTTAAACGGGGTTATCATTTCTCTTAGTGATTAAAAATATTAAAAAAATGATATAATATATTTACGTGATGATAAATATATAATAAATATAAAAAATATTTTTTATAACATATTTATTAATTATATTTAATATTATTTAATTCCATGAAACACATTATTGAAACACACATCACATCGCATCGTGAAGCGAAAGTCCACCACACACATGAGGGACGTTGTCACATCACTTATGGTATGAAATGTGATAAAGGGTATATATGATATAATGAATACATTGGAATAAATATGAAAAAATATCTAACAATAACATTATATTTTTCATTATTCTGAATCTTGAGAGGTGGTACAGGAAACACAAATTTAATCATTTCGCAATGAGGTAGTCTGTTGTATTCATGAATGATGATTTCAAAGTTAAATTGATAGAATAATGGGTGGGAATAGTTTTTAACCTTGAAATTATCAAATATAGTTTTATTTTGGATATTCCAGATACTATATTATCATTTTATATGAAATATTAAATTTTTTAGAGAAATAATAAAATCAAAAAAACACCTTGATGACTGTTACCTTTTTTTGGTAACTATTATTGGTTGGAAGAAAAATAAATATTTTAATTCTTTAAATTAAAATTTATGATTATAAGGAGATTTTAGATAACTGGATAATTAAGTTTTTTACTGATTATATGTTCCCAATGTCCTGGTATGTGTGAAGAAGGGAGGAGAATTGGTGGCCTTTTATATGTTTGGGAAACGACTCCATTGGTATCTTTTAAAATAAATCTTGATGAACAAATTTTTGTATCAACAAAAAGGATTTCAAGATGAAAGAATGTAAATAAAATAAAGTATAAGGTAAATAAATGTCCATAAAATTAGTTTGGAATATGTATCTCTTTATTTTTTACCTTATGTTTAATGTTTAACAGCTATGTAAACTTGACTTTACCATAATCACATCAATTAATTTTAATTCAATTCACTAATATAAATGGTTAAATATTATTTAATAAATATTATAAATTACAAATTATGGTGAATCAAATTATTTAATCCATTAATAAAAATTCAAATCACAATGTTGTAAAAATTCAATATAATATTAATCCCACATACGTGACGAGAGTACTGGTTTTTTTAAAGTGTAAATGATTAAATGATTAAATGTTTTTATATATAAATTCAACATAAATATTTTTAAAATTATGTAACATGGATTAATATATAAATAATAAAAAAAATATATTAAAACTAGTTTAAAAATTAATTTAACATTATATATTTTTTAAATGACATGTCAGTATTGTAATTAAATCCCAGTATTTTTTCAGTATTCTCCAAAAAATAGAGCTTCTCATAAAAATAACAAAATTTTATCATAAGATAATTTTTAAATTAAAAATAGTAATATGAAGTTCATTTTTTTAATATAAATTTTAAATGTTTCAAAATATAGCTTCAAAGTAAGTGAGACAATTAATAGAGGAAAAATTACCTTTAGAAAAATATAGATTTAATGGGTAAAATTGGATTTTTTAAATATGTCATATCTATAAAGTAAATTGGATTAAAGTAAAAAATATATTTTATATATAATATATTATTTAATTTAATATCACTCAAACATTTTATTTCATATATTTATTTATTATTAAATGAATTTGGGGCTTAAGAAATCACTTTTTATAAAAATATTCCCTATACATTTTATTGGATTTTATATTAATTTATATCTATTGGTAAAAATTTTAATTAAAACATAAATTTTCCATAGTTAGTTGATCCTATTTATATAAAATAAATTAAAATATAGTAAATAATTTCTATTTTAAATAATATTGTAAATAGTATATTATTATTCTGTAAAAAATGTTCTTTAATGTAACAAGAGCTATCGACAAAACATGTTGTTGTGTACAACTAAAAGTAAAAAAATATTTTCTATAACATAAGTTAAACTTAATGCTTTGTGTAATTCATGTTAAATAATTATTTCACGTATCATGTGAAATCGAATGAAATTTTAATTTTCAAAAATATCGGGGTGTTACATATCATGTCATTAAAAAAATTTAATATTTCACCAATTTTCAATTGATATTTTTTGGTGTTGAAATTAAATGATAAATTTACTTAATTTTTTCAATTTATAGTATTTTCAGAGGGGGGACATTGAATTTTTGATGGTCCTTAAATTTATAAATATTTTTATAATCCATCTGAAGTGGTTAATTTAAGAAAAAATGTAACTAATAATAAACAAAAAATTTATTGAGAACCATATTGATATTTAGGATATTCAATGTAAATTTCATTATGGTAAAATTATTACTGTGGAATTAGCCTTCTTTTTAATCTGATTTGAGGAGATTGCATATAATTAAGAATATAATAATATATTTTAATATACAGATTTGTTCACATTATTTTTCAATGTTTGAGTATGAATAATTGGATTAAATAAAATAATGAATGTTATTTGATTATATTTATTTAATAGATATGGTTTTTCAATTTGGTGGATGGAAACTATCTATGGATATTTTTTATAGAGACATGTAAATTATATTTATTGGATTTTTGAACATGAAGGATTACATATAATTATTTAGATTTTATATTTTAATATATTATTTTTTTTAAATTGAATTTTGAAAACGTATTTTACCCAAATAATGGAGTGATTTTATTGGAGTATCAAATAGCTGAGAATCTATTTAATTAGTGTAAGTTGGGATATTATTTGAAATGGTAGTTTATTTTCATTTCTATTCATGTAATAATGAACTACTCTTCTATATTTGGAAAATGTGGGAAATATATAACATAAAAATTACATAACATTACTGCAGACCATGAATCCTGACCAAATATTATAAGAAGTTCTTTAATGTGATGGATTCATTATTAAATATGTAGTAAAATTATTTATCCAAAATAGGAATACATTTTAATAATAAATTTTTTTACTATAGAATATTCAATAAACCTAATTTATCTAACATAGTCACCATTAAAATTCAATTTTAATTTTTGGGATTCTAGTGGTCAGTATTAATGGATATCATTTTGGTTTTTATATATCATTTATGTTTGTGATATTTTAAATATAATATTAAATTAAAAATATTTAGATATATGAATCTAATTGATCTATATAATTTTCTCTCCTTGGAATTAGGGAAAAACTATTTTCTTTCTAGAGAAAGATAAATCCTAGATATTGGTTGGGTTGTTTTAGTAAAGAAATTAAAATATTCTTATATTGGATATTTACATGTGATAACATGATACACTAGGTTGAAAAGAGAAGGTACCAATGAGTTTTCATTAGTATTAGGAGAAATGATTATAATTATTTTAAATTAGAGGAAATTAAATCTATGATAATTGGTTTATTAATATGATAGTCATATTTTATTTCTATATGATCATTGAATTATTCATTGATTGTTTTTTATTATAATTATAATTACACAAATACTAATAATCTATTAAGTAATTGGAAAGGAGATACAATATTTTTTGAAAATGTAATATGATTAAATATTTGAAAAACAATTCTGTTGAATTATAATGATTTAATAGTTTATAATATGTTTTTATTTATGTATATTCTTTAATTAAAGAGAATAATATGATAAGAAATATGTGAACTAAAAATTAAATTTAAATGTCAATTTAAATATTATTTAATCTATACTTCATATATATTGTGAATGATAAATTATTGATTAAAAGATAAATGTACATGTTTTAATGGAGGAATAATTTTTATGAAATAATAAACTGTTGATATGATTTGAATTGGTGATGATGGATCTATATTGAAGTTTTTTATAGGATTTGTTTATTCATTAATGTTATAAAATTGAAATTTATCATCGAGGAATTTATTTCGTAGACAGTGTAATTTATATACTATTATATGTGGATATAATAGCAGTGTTGATGTTTGTTAATAAATTCTCATAGAAATATGTATGTGGGATGAGTATGATTCTTATAGTGAGAAAGAGAATTATGATGGTGGTTAAAAATATTTTTTCATCATAAATTGATTTAAATAGAGGTTCTAGTTAGAATTTATACTGATGAGTTAAATTTATTATTAATAGTGGCATGGTTTTATTAATAAATATTAAAATTTTAGTCATAGTTTATTGAAATTAATTTTTGGTAATTTTTTTTATAATTTCTTTAGAAATATGGTGGTTGTAGTAATTATAAAAAATATTTTCAAGTTTTAATTATATTGTTTTCAGAATATGGTTGTTATGGTTGTTCCCACTATATCTATGGTGGATATGATCTAATTTTTTATTTTCGGGTAGAAATGTGTTCATGATTATAGATGATATATATTTTCATTTTTAGGCATGTAATATAACAACCCATCATGATATCCACTAAATCGGGGCCAAAATCTAGTTTTCCACAAGACCTCAAGAATGAATTACCGTAATCTAGTAGATACTAACTATCAGAGGGGTCTACGGTGGCAATGTGTAGAGTATATACCTCCATATTAGAGTGAAAAATTATATATAAATAACAAACATAATACAAATTAGAGTAATATGGATGAATAAATAACCACAAACTGAAACATGTTATTATAAAATAGAATACATTATGGTCCTAAATAACCTTTCCATATAAAAAACAACGTTCACCCACTATTCAAATCACATATAAAAAAATTAATGAAAATCAAATACATCAGGCCCTACAACAATCTCTGGGCCATATGAGAAACCTATTCTCAAGTAACCCATCAAGCTAATCCATCCCCAAAAGACGACTCCACATGTACATCCCGCTCAACCATTCAATCCGGGGAATTGATCTAACACATCATGTATTTTTTCTCAATCAAAAATTAAATTAAAGGGCTGCACACATAATGAGGTTCATGTACATGGGTGAGAAATAAATCATTATAGTACACCCCGATTAGTAAACCTATAAACATCTTCCATAAGTGAATGCCCATGAAATATGCTCTGCCTAGTTTAAACATAAAAGAAAAAATAGAAAAAAACAGTGGATCCTTATGTCTGAGAACTCAATTGATTGTACCATCATGATCCAAATTAATAATGTCTCTGAGAACATATCAAGGAACATGTGTCTAAAATAGTCTATGGGCTCCATACCCATGGAATCCACAACCAAACTTGAAATAATTGGGGACCCATCCTATGATAGTCCT
Source organism: Viscum album (assembly GCA_963277665.1). Taxonomy (NCBI): domain Eukaryota; kingdom Viridiplantae; phylum Streptophyta; class Magnoliopsida; order Santalales; family Viscaceae; genus Viscum; species Viscum album. Next base: position 656,869,877 of record OY728159.1, read on the forward strand.
ATTATTTGGGGTAATAATCCAATTCAGTCCCTACCCATTACTAAAAAACCAAAATCATCTCATACATACACCTCAACATGTATATCCCCCAAAAAGAACTACCTATCTTATAAGTTTAGTCTTACATCTATCTCATTTATCACAATCAAAATTCCTTAAGCATTAGCCCAATCCTATACCACATATATTAAAAATACTTCTTAGAGAATCAGTCCATTGCCTAAACAATATATCTATTTAATCATTCTATGTGAATCCATCCATCACTTAATCCATGGATAGGAAGCATCTGTGAACCTTCCATCCAAGCTAGTATACCATCAATTACTAGAGAAACATTATAGAACATAAACAATAAAGTATAAACTCTTGGTCTTGGTCAAAATAATGGAAACTAATCCATATAATATGCTATCCAAACCCAAAACCATAGACCAAGATCCATCTATAAATAACATCGGTTGTTCCCAAAGCTTCATGCAAGCCCAATGAATTGAAAATGATTGTCTATCCAACTTTTTTATTCCACATGGAATCCCCTCCTAACCCAGGTCATTAGTCTAGTCTCTAACTAGGAACTATAAAATAAATGTCCAAAGCCTTCATCACACATAATATCTATAGTATCCTTTGGATTACCAAAACGTCAATATATTACCAACCCACATACACATGAAAACACATACAACTATACTCTTGGTATAAAACAATGTTCCCATAACCTCAATCTTCTAGTCAAACCATAAATAAAATATTTGTACCAATACAAAGAACCATGTCCAGTAGTTTCAACCATAGACATATAAAACCATAATTATGGATTATCTGTCCATATCTATTTATTTAATTACAACACTTACCCTTAAACATGTATCTAAAATGTTGAATGGAAACCATAAAAAAACATCCCCCAAGCATAATCCATGTATCAACCCCACAAACTACATATAATAATGGTTAGATAAACGTCAATATCATCCATCATCATATAATCCCCACCAGCTCATACATCAACGAAAGTTATAATGGAACTTCTATAACAAAAGTAATAAAGAATAGACTCCCTCTTATGGTCATCCTATCTATCAACCACATACTTGGACCTTTAAAACCTCACATATTAAGTGGAATCCCCTAGTAGATCATCAAAACTGGCACCCAAGAGGAGGTATCCCCTTCTGAAAAATATTAACAACAAAATTTTTGGGCCATAAACCATCACAAGATCATCCTCAAGTGACCCTTTGTGGCCTCCAACTAATTCTCGATCAACAAAATTACATAAATGAACCCATAAGAAAGACAAAACCATTCAGGCATTCAAAATAGCCAACCATAACATTCAATGATCACTTAAATAGATATCATCCCAAAAGGGAATACTCCAGAGTCCCCCAAAATCAAATCAACACTACAATGAGACCCACACTTGACCATAATCCAAAAATGTCAACCAAAAACAAATAATCCAACCACTAAAATACTAGAATATATGATCCACACTACAACTAACATCAAGAAATCGGTCGGGATATGACTGAATTTTTTTTTCATTATGATAAATTCGCATTTAATTGTATTGTTAAATACATTCATGACATCAAAGACATATACAAGCCAAAAATTCCTAATGATCCAAATGTCTATGTCTAAACATCCCACAATACATGAGAACATTCCCTCACTGCATCAAAATACCTAAAATCTGGATTCAACCTTCCACCGAAGATAAACTAGTTGCCCCATGAAATATTGCATGGGCCTGGTACAGATGTCCATAGCCATACAGTCTCAAAAATTAAATTCTATAAATTGACCATATAATGGAAAATATTTCCCATAATCTTTATATGGTGGATCTTCATGAAGATGATTTGATTTCATAATCCCTTGAACCATGGACCACTAATGACAAAGAAAAACAAATCACCATGAAATCCTACCAAAAAGATATACCAACCACTGATAAGTACCTCTAATTTTCATCTTCAATCGCCACTGACTCCATGTTCTTCAAAAAAATAAAAATAAATTAGGACCATTCCATAAACCATTGTTAGTTGAAAATACATAATCAAAAATAGGTATCCTTCAATATTCAAAATCGAATGGATCCTAAATTCAATGAATACTCGCGAGATTATAATCTAATGTGGATGCCTCAGATCATCAACCACCATCTCTTTATATCACTAAAATTCAAGTCAAACACCACAGACCACTGAAGAAGATCACAAATCGAAGGAAAAAAACAAATCACCAAGGAACTGATCCCCAATTTATATCATATCCTCAATAAAAATAAGAACTCAAAAAAAAAACTAGAACAACACCGTCTTTGAAAAGACCTCATCATATCACAAACTCATCATCACGGACAACAAAAATGCACCCATAACCAAAAACTGTCCACAAATATTGATATTAGAAAATGATCACCGACATGCCAAAAGGTAGTCCCACTACAAATTGGATACTATCAGTACCAATATGGAAACTTATGGAAACCAGAAAGAAACACCCAACATGCACAGTGGAGATGTGGCAGAAAGCCACTGGCTATAGGAGCAGGGTCTAGAAAATGGACCATCACCATGCCTCCATAGGGAACCATATCCAGCGATGAAGGAATTGGGTGAAGAATCTGTCCATGAATAATGCAAGAGGTCAAGATGGCTGAGTCTACGAATCAAAACAAATCCACCAAAATAGGGGATCCACCACCACGAACTCACTGAGCACGAGAAGGGATGTCATTCCAACCAAAGATGAATGAATGAGGCAGTAAAGATAGTAAACCCTAGATCACAGATCTAGTTACATGTGTATCCATACACAGAATCACATGGGTCAGTCTCAATATGAATGAACAAAATTTTTTCTCCCCAATGATACTATTTATATCTCACAATCTAGAGATCAATCCAAGGACCCTTAATAAAAAATACATCTATATGAACTTTATAATAGAAAACTATCCCTCCATTAAAATCTATGAACAAAAACACTCAAAATGGATTAATCGTTGTTCTAATTTTGACAATGAGGAAAGAGAACACAAAAACACTTCATTTTTTAAAAAATTATCTAGAATTTACTTCCATGTAAACAATGTTTAATGAAAACTCTTCACTAAGCCATGTACATAAACATGGATAGAAAAACATTTTTTCTAACTGTGTACTACTACAGTACATGTACTTTATAAACATCATCAACACATGTAGATTTTCACTTAGCCTGAGACATGGCCATGTACGACTAACCGATGTGTATATAAAGTAAATGGTATATAATTATGAAAAACCCATATTTCAAGAATGTTACAAACACATGTAGTGTTTCATTAAAATGTCAAAATCTTTAGTCGTATTTTTTGAATGGGAATCCCCTATAATCCTCCAAAAACCCCCTTTTCACCCAAATGAATACAATAAACCCCCACGAGTACCGTAGAAATCATTGTAAGGGTATAAAACAAAAATTTTAAAAAATAATGGGGATAAATATATAAAAATCAAAAAATTTCCACCCACCTTACGTAATAGCTAAATCTTTGGGTTCAAATACTCCATCGGAAGATGCTATAACTAATTCTGATCCACATAGTGCCTATAATGACGTATAATGGAATATCTTACACCTACCCATTATATCAAACTATTGTGTGTGAGGGAGGTTTCTTCCCATATCATTCTATTCATAGGGATCCTAATATGGGGTTGGGGTTGATATAATTAATTAATTAATTAATTAATTAATTACCCATTTTACAAATATCCCATGTCCAAGAATCCAATGCATTTTTAAACATCGGTTATGGAAAAAATCTCATTCTCGACTCATGTGAGAATTCAAAATCTCAATAAGATGCTAAATTCAAAAGATACAGCAACCTAAAACTGCAAGGAAAATTTAACATTTAATTAATTAAATATTATATATTATTTTGAAACATGTACTAATCATAATTCTAATAAACTCATATCATAGAGTAAACACCATATTTTTGTGAATAATGCGGTTGTTGGAAAAATTAACTGAGATCTTCTAATGTGATAATTGACCATTATACACATCACGATAAAATGAAAACAAAATAAATTTATGATCAATTTTCAAAAAGTGAAACAAATAGAGTATCTAATACCTCCCCACCATAATCCATCGCATACATGAGATGCCTAATTGGTATTTCAACCTTACATTCTGGCCCACATTGGTTGTATGATCAAGCTCAACTCATTGTGTTTTACAGAATGATGTCACTCGAGTTCCTATATAGAAATATGAAGTGAGGATATACAACCTATCAATGTCCAAGACATATCATTCAACGATTAATGAGCTAATTAGAAAAATAATAACTACACCTATCCATCTCGATACATCACATAATATTTTAATATTTATTATTAAATCCATGGTTCTCCCCATCATAAAACATATGATAACACCAAATTTATTTATTAATTGATTGTAAATTATAACATAAATATTTATATTTTTAAAATATTATTTCATATGAAAATGAATCTCCTTAATTTATTTTAAAATATATATTTTCAAAAATTAAGATTACCATTTTAACAAATTTAATTAACTTATTTAATTAGAATGAAAATAGTCAATTAATATAAATTATTGAAAATGTTCTCAAATAACATGTTTATAGAGAATAATGGAAAAAACCAATTTTATTAAAATTTGAAAGTTTAGAATATTATAAATAAATAATAACTATATAATTAATTATAAAATTTTTTGTTAGAAGAAATTATAATTATTAAAATGAATTATTTAATATACTCTTTTGAAATACCCTTCTAATGTTATGGATGGATATGTAATATTTTAAATTAATATTTTATTGTATTTTCGTATATTAATGTTTTTCTTCACTTGAAAAAATTAAATCTTAAATGTTTTTTTCAAATTTGAGATCATTATTATCATATTATTCCCTAATATCACATTATATTTAGTCATCATAATATTATTACTAGGATTACGGCTATTTACCACTATAGTTGTTAAATTGTTTCTTTTATGGAATTATGTCATTAAAATTATATAATTGATTTTTATGAAAATATATTAATATCATATGAAAAATTGACTCTTATATTTTTTCAGCCTATTTCAATTTTATAAATCATTCAATTGGTAGTAAAAAAAAATTTGGAACATTAAATGGATTTGATGTCATTTTTCTACAAAAAATATTTATATATTAATTATTTAATTTAATTTAAAAGTTTATCCTATAATATATAAAATCATAATCTGATTATACTAAGTGGTAATTTATGAATATCAAATAAAAATTCCGTATGATTGGTTATCTTATGTTATTAATGAAACCCTAAATTACATGAAAAAAATATATTTTCAAAGTCAAAAAAACCGGTAAAATGAAAATATTAATTTGAAAAAATGATTGAAACTTGAAATGAAAAAATGTGAAAATTAGTAGTATAGTCATTATAAATCATATATCCACAAAAAAAATATTTATTATATTTGGGATAATCGAACAATGAATAGTTTTACATTAATGAAAAATCTTTAGTGTTCACAACATATCTCTTTTCATCATGAATAACAGCGGATCGCTACAACACTCATAAAGCTACCCATCTACATAAAATTTACTTATAACCCCAAAAAATATTCATATAATTAATTTTTATGAAAATTATAAAGTACCTTATCACTATATGTTAGCATAATCCCTTCACTCCCAAATTGAATTATAGAGAATGAATATGAGTACAATGTCAGTATTACATAATCCTTAACAATATCATCTTATTATTTCCATTCCAAACACATTGATTTAATAATATAATGTAATAAAAATAATTATTACACCAGTTTATTATTATATTAATTTAGAAAACATTAATTATTCCCTTCCATTCACTTATAAAAACAAAATAAAAATGATCATGTGTTTGTGTCGACTACGACCTCCCCAATGGGATATCTTCATTTTCTCACCAACACATGTCATAACTAGTTATATAGAATGAAATGAATAAAAATATGAAAAATATTATATACCTATGATTATGAGTATATAAATTATATACACCTTCATTCCGTATAATTATTATGGAAATGTACATGTTAATCATGCATTGTGCAGACTATAATCGCCACAAAGTGATGTTTAAATATTTTCACTGAATTTCATTATTATTTATAAAAATTTCTAAATATATAATTACCGACTAAAAATATATATAGATAATATAATTATTATTAATTAATAATTATATTGTTAAAAACACATGCTTTTTGTCAAAAAATTTCATTGATTAGGGTATATTCCAGTCTTAGTTGGTCTGACCCCTACTTGAACTATACAATAATATTATATCACTGATGACTTTGCGAACATTGATAAAATTATTTTTATATGTTAATAATTATTAGTTTATTTTTTGGAATGGTCAAAATTCTATTTTTAAAATTAGTAATACAATAAACATCATTTGTTACGAATTACCAAAATAATATGTTCTTATATTTCATTTCCATGAAAAACCCATTACACTTATTGAATGATAGGAGTTATTTTATATATCAAAAAAATTTATATATTATTTTAATATAAATGTCCATGTAATTAATAGCCTGATATTAATGAATCTAGAACAATCAAAAGCATAGAACATGAGCTATTATATCATTAAATATTCATATTAATATTAAATAAATAAATAAACGGTCAAACAAACAAAAGCATATAAGATTTTTTGAACAAATGTTCCCATAAAACATGCACACAAAATCAAAGGAAACGTTTTCTTGAATTTCATTAAGAAAACTTGTGAATATATCTCACCACATCTCATTCACATAATATTTTATCACCCCATGTGATATAAAATCTTAACATGTGCATTTTAGGGTGATATAAGACCCCATCATGGACCAACCATTCATATGAGTATGATTAAAAATTATTCTTTAATAATATAATAAACAATACAGTAAAATAATGTTTTTCTTAAACCATTACCTAATACATAGTATAATATAGACTTATGATATCAATGTATATGAAAAATTGAATTTTTCTATAGCCACTTACACTAGGATAACATATATAATGGATTGTCAATGCATCACTTCCTAAAAGATAAAACATAGTTAAGGGATATAAGGTAAAATAAAATTTCTTTCATAGAACCTTATTAATATTATTATAATAGATGATGTTGAAACTACTTTCTAAATAATTATTTTTTAGAAGGAAAAGGATGACATTTAAAAAATATGTAATTTTAAAAGGTGTTTCACTAGTACATCCTTGAGGAATATATTAGTTTTTCATAATGGGGAATTAAAAACACATTTAAACCATTTTATATTTAAAATAATCATAATTTAAGACATTTAAATGGAAAGAAATATCAAAAATAATTATGGAGGGAATAAATAAAATTATATTGATATTAATGTAAAAAATTTGAGTATTTAGAAATTATATTATTTGAAATCCACATAATTAATGTTGTAGAACACTTTCAATTTTAAAATAGGAGATCCAAAATATGGAGGTTAGATGAGTGAAATGATTATATAGTTTTAAAATAATAGTATACATAATTTTTGTGAATAATGAAAAAGGAAATGGGGGAAGTTCATCCTCAATGGAGATGATGTTTTTTCCAAAAACAAATATACATATATTATAATGGAACTAATTTATGAAAATTAAAATAATTGACAACAAAATTTTCCTTAGAGATAAATGAATAAATGTTTTTTGAAATTTTAAATTCATGTATTTATCATACATATATAATTGATACTCAAGGGAAAATATTTCAACTCAATGAATTGATAATTGAGATTACTGTATTATTTATAGAAGTCATAATTCATGAATAATGAAAGATTTAGAAAATTTTAATATTGTAAAAATGTATATCCCAAAAAATATAAATTTACCAGAAAATATAATAATAGGTAATCTATTTCCCATATGATATGAAATATGTTTTAAAACAACAATCACAACTCAATTAATGAGGGTTGTGTTTTTGAATACTCTTAGAGTAATTGAAATGTGTGAATAAGAGTGTTACCATGAAATTGAAATTAAATTATATTGAAATGAAATTTATTCATTATTTTCTAGAAAAAAATGTTAGTGACTAAACCATATGAAGTAAATTATGGTATACAATATTAATCATATCTCATGGATTTGAAAATGAGATAAGGAAAACCTAACAATTTCCAAAGTATTCAACTTGCAACACCTTTAAAGGGAGAGTTATTAAAATTTATCATCAATTAAGAAGAATCAATTTAATATATTTACTAGAAATATGAATTTATGTGCATATAAAAAACATAATATTTTTGTTATAATTAAAAAAATGCCTCAAATTGAAGAATTTGAGATGAAGTACCCTTACATTTTGTGTCTCAAAATGAAGCCTTATTGATCCATCCTATAATGTGATTATAAATGTTATAATTACTTAATAAAAGAACATATTAAAATATATTACCCAATATAATAATTATTTATAATACATTATTAAAAATACTTTAAATAGTTATAGTTACATTTTCCAACAGACGATATATAATTCATTTTTACCTCATTCAAATATTATGGAAACAAAGTATATTCATAATAATTGTTAAAATGTTAAATATTTCATTATTATTAAAACTGTATGAATCAATGTTTTAAAATTATTACTTATATCATATTTTCATTTAGTGAATTAAATTAATAATGTTTGTGAAAATGGAAAACACAATTAACTCGTTTCATTGTGTTTCAAGATAGAAATGTTATATATTATCAAAAATTTATTATATTAAAAGAATATTTAATAATAATAAATACATATTTAAATAATTATAGTTTCATGATATTATCTTTATATAAAAATACTTAATAATTCAATATATAAACATTGTAATATTATGAAAACTAGGGAAAAAATAAATCAAAACAGTAATTTTTCTTATGTTTCCAATTGTATGGGTATATATTTAGATTATAATTGCATGTAATTTTAAAAATCTAAAAAACATAATAGCTACATAATAAAAATATAAAATCTATTCTTAGAATCACCCTTGATGGGTGGTAGGAAATACTAAATTTATCATTCATGGGGTTTTTTCCACTATATGATTAATTAATTATCCCATTTCACAATGAATAAATGGAATGATGGTATTCCAAAATTTAGTATTTAATAATTTTATATGATACAAATAAAACATATTATTTTCCTTTAATCCATCCTTGATATATGTCAGGATATGTAGTGATGAGAAATGAAATATGTTGCTTTATGGAGGTGGTAATATCCATTTACAGATGATTATTGTTATCATGTATTCTAACTGGATAGATAAGATTGAAAATTTATTTTCCAACTAATGTAAGGAAATTTTAATATAATAGTTATTATAATTTTGTTATATTATTTTTCTTATGGAAAGTTATGATATTAAACATTAATAATGAATCACTAAGAAAAGGTGGATACTCACCTAAAAGACTTAAATATTCAATTATAGTTCATTCTAAATTGATGGACATATAAATAGTTATAGTAAACAGAAGAACTTTATAGTTGTATAATATAATTGTGAGTTAAATTTGGTATATATACAAGGATAAATTATACTATAATGTTATTCTTGATGTGGGGAAAGTGTAATCTTTTATGAGAAAAGGAAACATTAATTTTGGGAGAAACCCTAAATGTTTTTGTAAGTTAATATTACCATTCATTGTTACAAGGAAAAAATATTAAAAATTTTGTGGGGAAAGTGATTTTAGAGCATAAATCATATCAATCACTAATTTCGGGGAAAAATATTTTTATGGATTTTCCTTCATTACATTATATATTTTAGAAAAAACAAACTTTTACCTTTATAATTATTTTTCAAATATAGTAATTAATTTTAATAAAAAAATAAATTCAAACTTTTACATAACATAAACATCATAGTTTTTTTTAAATTCATCTCATGATATGAAATTTTTAATGGTATGAAAATTTAATTTTTGGATTACAACACATAAATCTAAAAACGTCTTTTAAAAATTTATTTTCTGTGTGAATTTGTGTGTGTGTTATCACTAGTTATTAAGCATTTTGATTAACGTGAAAATAATTAGTTTATTATAAAAAAAGATAATTATTTTATTAAACTAATGTTAATTAAAAAACAAATTTCACTTTAAAAATACTTGATTCAAATAAATATCAGAACCAATTTTTATTAAAAAAACATTTTTAATACATTTAAAATTAATTTACCAATGTTAAATAATGTTAAAGAATATTTCACAATTAATATCATTAATTATTAAATACATATAATATTATATAATGTATTTTTAATCATATATAATACACATAAAAAATAAGTAAACAATATAAATTATAATCTTCTTCAAACCAATTTTTTAGACTAAAAATAAATCTTTTCGAAAAGAATACAAAAATTCATATATATATTTTTTGAGTGGAATCAAAAAATGAATATGATTTAATTAAATTTAAATTCTATTATTTAAACATTTATCTAATAAAACAATATACATAATATATATAAACATAAATTTATTAAAGACAAACCTTTTAATATTAACTCAAATGAATAATTAATATTCCAAAGGAAATAACTATTATTAATACACCATATTAATATTTTTTATGTCATTATTAATAAATTTATTATAATTTTATATGGATAATTTACATTTGGGGAATCATAATATTCATGTTACTATACATAACATTAGTTTTTACATGGTTTATATTTTATAGTTATTACATTAAATGTATTCATCATGATTTCATGTTTTCTAGCATTAATCTTTTATGCAAGAGTATATATCAATATATCAATAATGAAGAAAATGATGAAGGTGTCTTGGTGTGGGTGAAATATTATATTCATGAGAACCACAAACATAGATTAAACCTAATTCATGCTATATAGAATCACTTGTTACTCATACAACCAATATGTAATTCTAAAACCTATCATTGATATGTAATGTTCTCTAACTCAAAGATGATTGTTTCTAAAATGCATGTAAAATTTAGAAAACCACTACTGTCCAATCATATGATAAAAAACATCATTTATTGAAAAAATATAAATATTATTTACCATAACCTAGTTTGACTTTATAAAATCATAACAAAACAAAAAGCTATTATCAACCTTACTAGTTAAAAAATAGGGAATTATACAGTGAATTACTCAGTGAAATAAAGCCCTTAAATTTTTAATACTCTAGTGTAACATTTATACCCTTCAACATGGATTTTTTAAATACAATGAAAATTAATTAATATAGTTTTTTCCAAATTCATGTGTTCAATCTAATACTCAATACCCTTTTAATGAGGCTTATGTGATATTTCATTCGAAAAAATCTCGAGGAAAAATCTACGATGGGTGTAAAAGGTCAAAAAACTAATTTTTAATCATCCATAAAAACCATATTCAATAGATATTCCTTAATGGATTCATAATTTATATGTATTTATCCCTATAAATTTTCCTAATTTCCATACATATCTTAATACATATTGTCCCCCCATAGGAGTGGTCTAGTTTACCCATCTCAATTAACTATCGATATTATTATAAAAATATTTCAACCAATCAATTATGAAAGCAACATTGATGATAGTCATCAACAGAATCACAAAACAAAAATTTCCACATACTAGAACTGAAATGAGGTCTTCTAGGGTTATTTAGAGATGATATGCCTTTTTTCCTAGTGGTATATCAAGAGAAACCACCATGAGGTAGAACCTAACCAATATGGATAAAAATGTAGAAACATGAGAATATATGATGGAATATAAAACTACCATATCATATAATTTATATTAAAATTTATATATAATCAATAACATGCTCGAAATTTTAGTGGTAATTCTCCACAATTAGTTTGGACCTTGTCTACTACATAAAACATTCTCATGTAAGACTATAAACATTCCCCATTGGTTTTTGAGATGGCCAAGGTGACTGAATTCTGTCATGTCCCCATCCTCTGATGATTTCTTCTAACCATGCCCTTTCATGTACTCCCTAATACCGTATTTTATAGCCTAAAAGAAGCATTGATGATGAGTTTTCTTCACCCATCAATGATGCCCCTCATATTGTTTCATTAAATATATACCTTAATTCCCTTTTCTCTAATAATCATATGGCCTAGTAGTACCTCATACCACAACTGAAGGTAAGGATCACCGAATCTCTATTTGATATCCCTTGCCCCTTAGAGGACATCCTTTTAATTTAATACCTACTACTAGAAGAGTCACATATAAAACCACTAGGGATTCTAATGATTGGTCCATAGAAGTTGCAAGAAGTAATGCAACCCTATCATCTACCAATACCTACACAATCATGGGGGATTTTTGAAGATCATGTGAATATTTTTTCATGTAATCATTTGTTACCAGGATCCTCAGTTTAGATTGAAATAAAATCTCAATAACCCATGTATTCAATGAAAAATTCCATGAATAAAAATGATAAAAAAGATCAAATATATAAAACATGTTGAATATGTTTCAACAATTTTCATTCCATGTTGATGCTACATGAATATTTGATTTTTTTCTAACATCAGTGTGTTGGGAAAGAATGTGAAAAATAAAATTTATTTGAACGCATCCCATATTATATACTCATTCATGTTATCTAGAACTATCACACCACACCATGTTTGTGATGTTCCTTGATGCATAATTGAATTTCATTTCACTAGATAATTACTTTATTCTCCACCATGTTAAAAATAATTTTGATTATTTATATCTAATCAATACTTTATTTTAGGACCACAATACCATGGAATGATTAGGGATCTCAAAAATATATAACCAAAGTAGAATCAATATTTATAGTCACAACACAAAGGGATCCTACAATATAAAAAGGAACTATAAAATACAATCCTCCATTAAGTGGTTCCAAAACATATATCACATGATATACATGTGGATAAATATCATATACATCCTTCTACATGTCTGGAGGCACTATATGAGTATCCTGCCTTATAGGGTTATTCTGAACCACATTCATTTGTGGCTCAAAATAAAAAAAATTACGTATAATTATTTGAAATTCCAAAATGAAGACATATAAAATTCTTCATTTGATTATATTACTACCCCAAATAAGAAATCAAAATGAAATATATATTATCAACATCATAGTGAATCATCAAATGTGTACACCCATGTCTATTAAACATTTACCTAAATATATACCAAAATTATCTCATACCTTTTTATCAGTATCAACCTGATATATGTGAAAAATTATTATATTTTAATTTAAAGACAATTAAATTTCATATCTAATACATAAAAAATGAAAAAAACACATATTTCTACTAGTATTAAATTAATTAAACATCAAGGAATAAAAAAATATAAATTACATGTAAAAATAAATTTATAATCAATATTCATGAACACACTAAAATCCCATGAAATATAACCACATTAGAATACTCATTAAAATAATAAAATATACAATAATAATTTGTAAGAATCATCGCATCCCAAGAAACATGGGGGGCCATTATTCATGATTTATCTTGGAAGATGTAAGAATCTAGTACAGTAGTTCTATAAAACTTATCATCATTATTTCATTGCTAGAACATTTTCTTGAGAAGGACTAAATAAAAATAAATCCCCATATGATCCTATAAGAACATGAGATTTTATGTGTATAAATTTTAAAAAATTTATTAATTTGATATCCTATTTTACATTAGCCTCCAATTCATTATAAAACATGATATGTTATAAATAACATAAACATGATTTTATATTTGAGGGTATAGATGTTGGAACCTGACCCTTGAAAGTCCAAATCCACTCTCATGATACGATGACATTGGAAAAATATTAAAGTAAATCTCATTCTAAAGTACTGATGATTTAAGAAGTCTTGGTAGAATAGATACATACAAAGTATTTCATTAAAAAGGAATACAATAATTAAAACGTAAATCATTTATAGGGATAATTACTATACAACATCTAGTATATCCTTCCATAATATACTCAAAAAACATAAAGTAATCTTGGGGGAAGAGGAAAATAATTATTGTGACCTCAAATGATCATTAGGGTTAAATTATAGAAGAATCAATGATGTATACATGAGAACGGTTAACATAGAACTGTAATAACTAATTTCACATTCCATTTAATCAATAAAATGAGAAGGATTTGTATAAATAGTATGGAAAGATAAATAATTTAAAACTCATTCCTTTTAAATAATAATATAGTGAAAAATAATTATGAAAAATTAAAAAATTGAATGCTCAAGAAATTAAATAAATAGATTAAGAATAAAATGCATCTATAGATTTTGGAATTTTGAAAATCCCGTGGATAAAAAATATGGAGTTAGATTAATTAAAATTCTTAATTATTTGGATGGAATGTCTACGGCACATAAAAAAATATACCGTTAAGGCCTTTTATAAGGTAATTTAAAACTATAGGTAGAAGCATGTTTCGTTTTTCTAACTTATTTGTCTCATGAGAACCCATCAATGTTTCAAGAGGATATAAAATTTCAACGATCAACACCTCACTATCTATCCATATATTTCCTTATATATCGATTAATATATTTAACTAATATATAGTATTCCTTATAAAATAACTATCTTGAATAAAATATTAAAGATTATCTATAATTACACCGATAGTAAAATAAATAAAAGAAGAGAACCATTTTTAAAAATGATATAATGTTTAGGAAGTAATAATATACATCAAACATGAATGTTGACATTTAAATGAAAAGAACAAATAGGTTGTTAAAACATTTTGTGGAAAATCATAGAAAAAAGGGAGATTGGAAGGATTATTTTTACCACTTGGCAATTTTCATGTTATACCCCATGGTTGATATAATTAACAGTGAAACATTAAATACTGGGATGTTTCAAATAAACATGATATTAATAGATAAAAGGGTAATATATACAATTAATCATGGGTTGATTCTAAAAATCTTGCTAATTTATTTTTGGTTTTGATGATCAAAAACACCAAAATTTACGTTACTAATGAAATTACTTTCATGTAAATTTCATGCAATTATGATTAACCAGAATATTTATTCACAAATTATATTCAACTAATTGATTCACTGGGATTTTTTGATGAAGTATTCGGTACATGAATACATTTATTTTGGAAACAATATTCACACCCAATATATGAAAGTGTCATGTATTGTTCAAAAACCCTATGATTAAAAAAACATGTTTGGATTATAAACCCAACTAATTAATAAAATTATGGTTATAAAACCCTTAATTTATGAAGATATGTATATTTATGGAAGAAAAATTTTGGAACATTAACACTACTTTTGTGATCAACCACACATTTCCAACCCTACATTTTTAGTTTTTTCATCAATGAAGAAACCCAACATTTGAATTGTCAATGATATAGTTTCAAATATGTTATACTATACATGATTAATGTAATAGTATTCATAGATGTAATGATCAATTAAAGAGGTTTTTATGACCATTTCAATGTCTCATTCTTATGGTTATAATGGAACATATTCAATGGATTAAATCATTAGAATTCATACTAGAATTTATGACATATCGTGAATAATTTTGTATTAAAAAATTCATTATTTAATTTCATATTTTGGGAGATGGTATGATGTAGATCTGTTCTACTAATAGTATACATATCGATATTCTCTTAATTGGATAATATAAAATTTACAGAAAAAAGGATATATACATAATTTTTTTTGTTTTACTCATTAGAGGTACAATTTGGGGTATAACATGTTTTAATATATCATATAATTTTTGTTTCTGTTGGTACTACTACACATTTTTATTTCATATTCTTCTTTGAGGTCGTCGAATCATTTTTCAAAGGTACACTATTGCGAAACACATATTTAAACATATGTATTGTGTTTTCTCTATCTCTGTTTGATGAAAGCATTTTTGACATTAAAGATCTATTTGTTATCATGCATTATTAAAGATCAGAATACTTGTGTCATTTGTTACTAAAACTGAGAAGTTTAACCAATTTTATCATAAAAATATATCTCAATTAATTTGTTGCATTTTAGACTGATCAAATTTTTTCATGGTGAAGTATATTATTTTTGTAGTAACATAAAGTTTTATTGTTCCTTATTAAAGAATGATAAGGATATGTGAAGCCTCATTTTAATGGTGTCAACTACCTGCAATCATTAGTTGTTTCAATGTCTCTATATAAATTATTGTTCTCCTGAAAAACATCATACACATGGAGTTGAGTATTGGTGGAGTGGAAAAGGGGATATTTGTGCCCAGAACCACAATACATCATTGTGTTTATTTCATTTATTTATTTCCCATAAATGTCGGACATTGAGAGAAGGAAATATTTGTTGTGTTTAAAGTGAGGTGTTTAGAATCACTCACATTTTCAATGGAAATAATTGACCCCAATTTTGTGTCTTTTTTTCAACATAATCATCCAGACCTAACGATTGATATCAAAAGGAAGGATTTACAAGTATGTTTTCTTATTGAAAATTCATTTTCCTCCAATATACCCAAATTTGTTAATAGATGGATCTAAAAAATAATTAATGGCTATAACAAGAATGAGTCCAAGATTCATATTATGACACCATGAAATGGTTCATTTGTAAGAAGTTATGTTGATGATTCATGGTCTTTAATTTTATTATTATAACTGTTGATACTGGAAAGCCCATATGAATATTTATTTAAAAAACCATGGAGTAATGTTTTATTTAAATGATGTTAAAATTTATGATTTTACAATGGAAGTTTTGAATTACTGGATTAATCATAACTAAAGTGAATTTTATCTCGATTAAAATGAAATGAATGCCATTGTGTTTTGTTTTACAACTAAGTATTTCAATCATCTATCTCAATGTATTAATGCATATGGTATGTAACAAACTATTTTCTTTGCCTAAGAAGAAAATTATAATTTTATAAAACTATGACACACTATTGTGAAACAATATTTTGATATATTTAGAATGTATAAAGTTGAAACGACCACTCAAATGAAATGAATATCGACAAAAGTTGTCAAAATTGTTGCTTCTTTGGGAAATACAATTTCACAATCAGATAAGGTGTTAAAAGTACATAGAGTAATATCCTATATGTCTAATTGAAAAACTCTAACTATAATTAAATCTATAGCTGAAATTTTTTATCTATGAATGTGTTTATTAGAACATTAAGGATATATGCTGCTGAGATATTGGGTGAAGTTGAAACTCATTTAAAACATGGAAAAGATGCTCTCAAAACTATCAACGATGAATCATATGATTTCAATAATATTGATTTGGATAAATTTTAATCAAATATTTATATGAAATTTGAAAATCAATATAGAAATAAAAAAATGGAATAAAATATAATAGATGTTTTGAATATAAATAAATTTTTTGTCCAAAAGATACTTTTTTATTACTCAAATATAAATGAAAATTTAATTACAGGTGAAAGGAAAACAAAGTTGGGAAGGATTCCTAGAGTAATAAATGTGGTTCACATAATCAATCTTCTATAGATTTTCATAATGAGCATAAAATTAATATGTTATTTATTATATATCGTACTAACTTTTGATAATTATCTAACAATGTAAATTTTTTTTGTGAGAAAATTAATTATGTTGAATTAAATAAGTTTTGATTTAATCTAAAATATAAAAAATAGTCCTTAAATAATGATAATTTTATAATTTTAAAATCATATGTAACTATTATCTTGGGTAACTAGAATTTTCCAAATATATTATAGATATAAAATATGTTCATCAAAAATTTCATTTGATTTTCATAACAAAATTATCAATGAATTACTAGATAGAGATGATAATTTTCAACAAGCATATAATATGCCAATAAAAGGGGAAAGTTATTTAAATCAAATCTTTGTACAAATAAAATACCAACAGATACATTTGGTCTAGGATGTAATGGTGAAAGACATGACCTATATAATTTTTTATACCAGATCTAAATTGATATCACATGTCTACTATTAAATGTTTTTATTTTGGTATAAAGGTAAATTTTGAGAAGGATTTATTCATTAGATAACATCAAATAAATTTTGTAGAAATGAATATTGCTCAAAATAATTATTAAACATAAATAGTAAAATTTATACTCTAAATAAACATGTTTGGTTACCAATTAATTTAATTGAAACCACTGATTTAACAAAAATCAAAGGGGTACCAAAATTCTCTTTTATTTAAATTTTTTATATTTACACCACTTAACATAAGTGGTCGATATTTATGTGGTAGACTAAAGGATATATGATTGTCTCAAACAAATGAGTGAACAAGTCCGAACTATTTCATTATAAAAAATTTCCAATTAGTGAAATGTAAAGTTATAAAGAAATTCATTTTTACATATTCATATCATTATTGAAGAAGATAATTGGAATATTCCAGATCATCTAAGAAGTGGGATCAAACTCAACAAATACTAGACCGTTATAAACAATGTCCAGAAATCATCATACAGTAGCCACAAAAACCTATAAAATTCCATAATGGCTAATAAAATATTATGTCCATGACACAAAATAATGCTAATATCTTTACTATCCTAAATTACATTATTAATTAGGTTATTCGAGACAAATTGTCAACATCCTAAGAATCTATCAACTATTAAACCAATGAAAAAAATACCATTAAAGTGATAGTGCTCCTCATGGCAATGTGTATATGGATTATTGGAATTGTAGTCTGGACATATCTCATGGTCGACCTTCCCATGGTGATATCTCTCATGTACATCCAAATACACCCATTTCATAGAAACCTCAATATAGAGAGTTGTCCAAAACGAAGACACCAACGTATAGTGAGTTTCTTGAAACATCAGGTTTAACTATATATTGTTCCCCATCAACATCCAATAGGACACCACTCAAGCCAATATGAAGCCCCCTGATGCGTCATCTGTGGTATGACAAGATGGAGGTGAGAAAGTTTCATGAATGGTAATAATACAACATTATAATGAGAGTATAATAGAGAAAAACATACCATCATGTTTTATATATTTTTTACTTTTTACTGTGAGATCCCAATTGGGTTAAAAAATTTCTACATGCCTTTTCTACAAAAAAATATATATATGGGAAACTCATCAGCAATAGAGGACCAGACACCTCCCATGATAAGGCTAGGAGGGTCACCTTCAAAACATCCTGATACTCTATTGTCCACTAAACAATGCCATTATCTCATGGACCGAAATCCAAATCTAGAAAATTAGAGTGTGAATACTCAACATGCTTTCCAAAATTACATCAAATCTCTTCAAAATTTGATAGCCAAATATATATCATGTATCCACATTTTAAGATGTGGAAAATATAGATCATTATACATTGTAATACACATGGAACTGTATAACCCTTTAGATACAATATCATTTAATTTCAAATCCTCTAGGGAAATCAGGGGACCAAGTAATGTGAATTCCATTTGGTATGTACAACATAATTCCCCTTGTTTAATGATTCTTTCAAATCATGTACTGAGGAAGATGATATCCAAAATGGTCATTGAAATACTCCCATAAATGAAATGAGAATACATTTTAGAGATGTAATCTCTAGTTTAAATCAAATAGAAGTTATAGTATAGAAATTAGCAGTCTTCATGGGGTGCCATTTCACCCAGATCTAACATAAAAAAATTACGCCGCATCAAAAATGTTGAGGTAGCATATGTCATACCAGCTATCCTACAGCGAACCTAGCTCACTGAGATGATGAAATATTTACCACCACATCCACATCTATAATAAAAAATTCTCAATTGGATTTAGGACATATATTTTGTAGCTTTAAACTAACCATATCCCACTCAGTTGGGGGAATTTATATATCCATTGTCATCACCAGGTTTATCTTCTTCTAAAAGGGGCATGGGGAAATACACAATAACCCCAAATAAATTCTATCCCGCTATAATGTGGAATTAATATATCATATATTACACCAGGAATCATTTAATACTGAGCTAGAAGGATTGAATCCTCATCAATAGGATCAATCAATGCTATTTGTGGTCCTGGATAACCCCCAACTAACAAGGCTAGAGGCATTTTCATCATCATCACCACCACAAATTGAATTAGTCATCTACTAGATTGGAATTATATATTTATGATCATCATCCTATCTGTTACTCCAACAAAAATACAAAACACTACTATTTGGGGCATATTAGACACTAAAAACTAGAAACATCCTTATGGACATTACTCACATGTCGATATAGGATGCTTGTATGGGGAAAGAAATCAGATCCAACTAAGGCCAAGAGCCAAAATAGTTTAAAATTTACAAAGGATGAAAGAATCATACTAATTATGGAAGTGTAAAATCATCCATCTATGTTCAATGTAATGGTAGAAACATCATAAAATGATATGCTTCAAAGAACTTCATCTCTACCAATAGAAAAAATATTGCAGATCAAGCTAAAAATTATAAGGGATGTAATACAGAAAACATACATGGACAGGTGGGTTATTTTGATGCACTAGCTAGAGCAGCATGCATCCCAAACTAAAGACGTATCCAATTTATGGAGCCTCTAAATTATGAGTTTCCACCTCTCTGTTGGAACACTACTAAAAATAAATTGAAAGGTATATTTATATCACAGTCACCACCCTAATGAATTGATCCTCCTACAATAGAAACATAGTTTTAAAAATATGATAATGAGATACAAACTCTCAATCAACTCAATGAGGAGCTACATATGGGAAATATCATCCATGGGAATCATCTTTTGAAGGAGAAGAATATTATTCCTCCCACATTTGATCCAAAAGAAATGTAGAATTTTAGAATCAGAATAGAAATCGATGTAGGGAATTGATAAACATAAATTAAGTAGTTGAAAATGATCACTAATTCCTCCATTACTGTGATATACACCCCTTTCTAGTTTAATCTCTTTGTCTATCCGTGAGCTAAAAATCAATGGGAGAAAAAGAAAAGGAATATTTTCAACGTCTCTCCCACTACCTGTAGACGAGATATGTTTCAAACATTAGTACCATTAGAATTTCTCAACATCATCTAGTCCCTGGACACTCAAATGGTATCCATAGAAGGGAGAGGGACACTAATACAGCCTGAGATGGATCCACATCCCAAATGAGTGGATTAAATATTCCCTCCCCCAACTTCATAAATCCTATATTCTCCACCACTAACTCCACGAGAGTCCCTAAATAATATCTCACACACTTTATATCTTAATGTGGGTTGATGATATGCCATCCAGAGCTTCAAGAGGAAAAAAAGTTGAGGTATATTGTACATTCTATGATACTTCCATCAATTGTTTTGGAACATTAGCCTTCCGACAAGATCCATGGTAATATGGTAAGACCGTCATCTTCAAATTCATTACAAGTTCAGCTACACATGTAGTAAAATGAATTTTTTTACAAGGAAACTATAATAAATGCAAATAAATGAGAGGTTTTAGGAATATATATCCATATTTAGGGTCTTAACATATTCACTAGACATCCCATTAATACTAGAAAAACTAATGGAACTCAGTTATGAAAATATATGGGATGAGTTGCAGACACCTCTGATCCCAATAATGTATTTGTGTGGGTTCCATGATTTTTCATAAATGACCATATTTTTGGAAGAATATATTTAGAAACCCCATGTTAAATATCTAATTGTACCTTCATCACATGAAAAAAGGATTGTCAGGGTAGAATATACCACTATTACCCTAAAAAGTAAAAGCACCCATTTAATCACCTAAGAAGATCACAAACAATGTAGTGGTTTTACTCTAGTTGAAACAACAAAAAAATCACCATTGGATAAAAGCACAGAGAAGAAAAGTTTTCCAATGATTTTTGGAACATAATAATAAATAATAGAAATTCCAAAATGAACATGTCCATGGTTATTTCATAGAATCCATGGACAATATCATACTCAAGCTACCACATCTCTGGAATCCCAATCTGGTCAACCTAACCAACATTCTTGAATAATTCTCCTTCCATAAAAATAAAAAAAATTACATCCTCAACAAATTAATATTCAATGAAATCCTTGAATTCTTGGTCAATGTTAGGTTTGTGGTGTTATACAACTCTTTAAAGAAGGTGGAATGCATAATTCATTCCCAATAAAAAGATAGTGGATTGGTAGAAAGATTTTTCTTGTTGTGGATAGAATTTAAATAATTTTATGTCTTGGAATGTAGTTGAAAAATCTCATGCCACTCTAATATCATAGCTGTGCAGACCCACAACAGCTCCACATCCCATAAAGGTGACATTGGATATGTCAACCAAAATAGTGTGTGACCACTGAATACAAGAAGAGGTAAAAGGGGAAGAATTGTACTCTACTCCAACATAGGCTATTAACCTTGCATAATTCTCCCATAAAACATCTAAAACATGGGAACTATCCCCCAAAATATGTCCTTCATCAGTTGAATATATATCTTATGGGTTTTTCAACATGATACACTTGGAATATCCCTTTTCTGATGATGAATATACCTCTGTCTAAGAGTTCCCCACCCCAAAATGGGGAATATGAGGTTGAATTCATAGAAACTGTGGATACAAGGGATAATAAAGGCTTATTTGAACCCAATATTTTGGTCATCCTTTCAAAAAAACATAAATGGGGGTGAGACCCATGGGAAAGAACTCCAAAAATCCCAAAACATACATGGAGGTGTTTCAAATCCATCTGGCTTCCATCCAAAACTAGTTTCATTGCATGAACTCCTAGAGAGGGTTCTATTACATAGACACCACCAATAATAGGGAAGCCCAACATGACCTAATCCCTAGGAGGACGATGATCCCTTAACCAATGAAAAATAACTATTAATTTCAATCACAAATTACATCACACCTAAGCTACATTCTAATGAGAAACCACACATCAGGTAGTGTCAGTCTCTATAAATAAATAATGATACTAGGGAACAGTAGATGGTTGTACCAGACAAGCTCTCAATAATAGATGATATTAATTAAAAATACCATATGAAGGCACATGCTAAATCCCATAAAATACAATAATAATTTAACAAAATTTCATTTCATTCATGTTAAATCAAATTGAGAACATTTT
This sequence comes from Viscum album, assembly GCA_963277665.1. NCBI lineage: Eukaryota > Viridiplantae > Streptophyta > Magnoliopsida > Santalales > Viscaceae > Viscum > Viscum album. The sequence continues at coordinate 656,893,170 of OY728159.1, forward strand.
ATTGAAATATAAATTCTCTATCTCATTCACAAAGCAAGATCAGGAAGAAGCCATACATAAACACATCAGACACTTATATGTTTTTGGTAGAATTGATAATGTTGATATTCAATGATAATTGATTGATAATTAATATAGGGTACATATCATCCTAATACAAACCCTATGATTTTTTGAATATAGAAAAGGGGGAATGTATCCCACAATGATGTATATTCATGGTTATGATGAGTTTGAGAGAAGTATTCATGGGATGATCAATCTCAAAGAAAAATCAGGGGATCTCACATATGATTCTCAGTTTAGGGTCATCCAGTATGACACCAAACAATATTTCTTTCTCAAAATACACTATATCAATACCTATACGGAGGAACCATCAACATTCCAATAATTTTTTAAATACCCAATCAATGGAATGGTCAGTATACTACATGGTGATAGTTCCCCCTTTGAGACATGTCAAACCGATATAAAGAAGCAGGCTTCTATAAATGGGGATACAAAAAACAAATTATAGTTGATGATATTAATGCTTCATACCTCAATTTCATTAGGACCTCTCATTAAAACATCTTGATTAAGATCGATAGCAACTATGTGCTCCCCATAAATATGGATGTGGTAATAGAATGATCCCCAGATGTCTGATCATCTAAATTCCCCAATAACAGTGTAAAAAGAAATCAAATCCAACATCACTATACAATGACTATGGTTGTAAGGTAAAATAATTTCTCCTCACATGGAATCAACCAACCAGATAATGATAGATATTCACTTAGATATATATCTCCATTTTAGAATGCATCCACATACATCGAGGTAGATGAATAATAGGATGACCTCATGAACACCACTCCCACATTCATGGAAGGTGTCTCCACCACCATCGTTGATCTCAAGAAGGTGAATATGGGAATATAATATAACTTTTGTCATACATTGATTAGTTCCTCCATGCCCCTCTAATAACAAGAGAGGTATATTGAATTTCTAAAGAAACATTGATACATGTTCTCCTAGAACTATAAAAAAATATCAAGGAATAAATCTACATGTAGATATTCACTATCTCAGCATTTCTAATGACCATCAAGTCTTAATATAGTAATCCAAGAGGATAAACCCTGATCATGATACTAATGGAGAGGAAAAAGTTGACAGAGTGATCAAATATTTAATATTCAATGAAGTGAAATACCCAAAAAAGGATTCCCATATTATCCCCATCTAGAAAATAAATTGGAATATTAGGGTCTATATTGACATCATAGACCAAAATAGAAAATTTTCCAAAGGAAGACATCCAATTTTCAATCAAAGAATCATTGATTGATGCAAATCCGAGATTTAATTAAATTTTTATAATGAATTTATAATCAGGGTACATTCCTATAATGAGGTCCCTAGATGGAGAAGATGTGACTATATTCATAATAAACGAATGGATCCATTTCTATTAATTAATTCAATTAGTTTTAGAAAACATTAGTGAAACATGTCAATAAACTATTCATAAAATCCTCAATCCATTCCTATGATGGATAGATGAATGTTATATTGAATATATGGTTGTAAAATCCCCATAGTAATGTGATCACTTCATGTATCTTCCAATAGAATTATATAAGTTTTGGTAGCAAAGTTTGATGATGAATCTAATGAAATTACCTTTTCATGAAACATCTAGTAATTTTCTTATCATTGTGGTGTGCCACTGCAACATCATGGGTGACCCAGATTTGATTGGTGCTGTTTTAGAAATGTCACCCCCAAAAAATCTCAAATAAATAATGAGACTATATGCAAACGATTCCTATATTCAGAGATTCATAGACAATTGGGGAAAAAATATTTCCGTTTCATCAGGATAATGAAGAATGGAATTTTCTACCAATGAGATGAGGACATCCAAAGAATCCACTAAAAGTCTCATGTAGTATCCAATTCACCCAATATTCTGGATTCCTCTAGTGGAGGGAAGTGAAAGAATCCTATATGTGTCCACAACATAATTCTCACTTGGATCCCTCCTACCACCGAAAAATGATGCCAGGATTGAGAACAATCTATGATACATTAGCAGAACAATGTTAGTAACATAGACCTGATATTCGAATGTCGATAAGAATAGGCTCAGACTCATCTTTTTGGCGAATATTGTAAGGAATTACTTATAACAAACTAAGATCCATCTAGTCTCACATATTTATATACTGATGTACATCACTAGTTTCCCCATGTTATCTTGGAACTTGACCGGATTGGAGGTAATTTTACAAAAATATGTTATATAGTTTATTATGAAAAAGGAATTGAAAGGTAAATCATTTACTAAATTCATTGATGAAAATCTCTCTACATAAATTACACCAGTATAAAAATAACTCCCAAATGAGGAGGTTTTCTATTCCAATGACAATCCCCAAACAATGGAGATGTATATTGATGGTGCCTCCAAAAGTCTTACATTGAAAAGGATAGAAAATAAAATTCCCTAATGGGTAGGGTTAGGGTATGAAATTTTTCTCCTAATAATGAAATTTTTCTATACTCATTCACAATATTTGAATGCTACAATAATAATTAGGCTTCAAATCAATCCCTAATCACTAGATTCGAACTAGATTTATTTCTACATATAGCTTACCTGAATATCAAAGCTGAATAAAAACTAGTAATAATGATGATAAATGGAAAATATGAAATAAAAAATGAATAAGTAGCCCATATAACATGATTAATCATATTAATAACGTAATAATACACTTTTTATCACATATTTCATCATATTCACCAATAATAGAAAGCATGCATCGATGCATTGGCTAATGAATCCACATTCTTGGTGAACCCTAATTAGGAAGAAGAAATAATAAATATCATGCTTTAAATAATGTTCTTTTAATTCTTCATCTATTTTATGGATGAAATTAATAAAGACAATGCTACCCGAGATCATGATGAACAAATATCCACCACTAGATGATTAGAGCCAATAATCAGTTATCTCCAAAAATCTGGCTCTATTAATAGACTGGTCCAGCAAGGATTAATTTTGACATTTTATAGAATGAATTACCTTGATAGATGACCCAAAAATATATGAAATCCCTTTACATGTTAATAATTGATCAAATCATACACACATTCATAGGAGAAAGAGGTATTCATTCCCCTATGGAAGAATTCAATTTAGACTCCTTATGTACACTTCAGTTTGGGACAAGCCTCTCCGACTAAATTTTATGCTTAGGTAATTACAAGAAAACCATGATACATGACATTATGGAATTAACATTGAAATGTAAAGCATGATAAAAACATGAAAACATCACCCTTTAGCCCCATTATTTTTATACATGGATCTGAATATTCATGTCCATTTTCCATTTGGGGAGTGGATTTGGGGGGCATATCCCCCGACCACATCTAATCAATTCACAGAAATCCTTACTGCTAACCACTTCTTCACCAAATTGGATGAAGAAATACCACTATATGAAGTCAAGATGAATAATATCATCATCATCATAAATTCTAATATCACTAATAGGTCAGAGGTCCCTCAGAGAATATTGATGGACAATATAACCAACTTCTGTTATATATAATTTAAGAAATATTATGAGGAGTAAAACATTGAGGACAATCACTCATCGTAATATAATGTAGTGGGAAATTTATAAATATAACCCTTCAAAAATTCCCTGATGAATATAATGTTGAAAATGGTGAATAAATACATGAATTCAAGTCTTAACAAACATATACATTCATTGCGGTCCATCCATTCCCTCACATGTATTTCTACAAAACTAACTCCATACTCATTGGCATATAGGGCCGAGTTAGTATTTCCCATATATGTGTAGGTTCACTCACCTTTAATATAAATTTTTGGAAAAATATCAAATTTTTTTCAGAAATTACAAAAGAGGATGATGAACTGAAATAGCTTGATGAAAATTTTATCATACACTGCACAACCATGATGTCCATCAAAATTGAATTTCATGGGCCTCAAAAAAGGTCTTCCACTATTCCTTCCTCTAAGGAGAACTATTTTTTGATCTGTGAAACCTAATGTTACTAGAGAATAAGCCTCCAAAGAATGAAACCCGCTGTTATGGTCCTCATAAAAAACTTATGTTCTGTCACAATAGAGCATTAAAATGGATGGGGTGTATTTCACACCTTTATCAAATGTGATATTTCTAAAAAATACTATTAATTTCTGTAATGAAGTGTAATTTTCTTGAAGTAATACAATAAAATCTATAGTGTATCTTGCCGTGACCATATGATGTTAACCTATATGTAGTTTTTTTAGTTTTATGACATTCAAAAACACAAATACATTCTAGTTTGATGACATTATACTACACAAGCACATCGTGACCACATGAATCAATACTATACCGACCACTTCCTCACTAAAAAACATCAAACACCACGAATCCCCCAATGGATCATATTCAGTCATATCAGGATACGCATGTCCTGGTGGCAATAAATTAAACTTTATACCACCTCACATCCAAACCTCATGATGCTACATTGTATGTAGCACATTTTCACTTCATGAAATTAAACTACATGGATCCCCCAATGGACCATCTTCATTCATATTGAGTGACTAATGTACTAGTAGTAATACTTTCATCTACACCATGTATTACATAATAGAAACATGATTTAAAACTGAATACAAAAGGTCCTTATAATAAGATGATAAATTCCAAAAAATACATTATCACCACATGATGCTAAACTACATGGAAAGAACCATCTCCCTAGTGAATCACCATATATGAGCTATATCTATGCGAGGGAGTGATAAAGTGACCCCATCCCCAAGTGAGTGTCAACTCCACATAGGGATTCACTCCTTCGATGAACTATGTGTGTCTTGATCTATCCCATTATGGGATACATTGTAAAACCCAAACCTCTATTATTGGGACCTTTCACTGTTTTACATCCCTCTCACATTATAAAACCCTCATCCTAACCACAATACATTAAACTACATAGTAGATGTCATTGCCTCACAACATTAAAATGAAAGGGTTTCTATATCAATTTATGGATTTATTTTCAATTTAGTGAGATATTAAGGGATGAATCGAACATATATCATGGTACAACCACACCAAGATAAAAAATTCCCCTATCATATCCTTAATATCATTTGCATGGTGATGAGAACACATTACATTCCTTGTTTATCACACCGATCTTATCACCCATGAGCATATGAGTGTTAGTAATTGCTTCCCAACATGAACTATCCATAAAATCCCATGAATGGTTCATCATGGTCCCGAATGAGAGCATAGTTCTAAAGGCAATACCTTTAAAGGAATTCCATTTTCCTTTATCGTATGATGTTAAAATACATTGTATATGTCCTTTTAAGGACCAAAACCCCCACATTTTTATTGACCTTACCCAAAAGGACAACTATTTCTGGTTTTGGTATCCTAACATACCACCATTCATGAACTATGGCAGACAATATAGTATATTTAGTGACACACAATCTACAAAATCAGGTAAAATCATAATGAATAAATATAAAAAACCCCTTCATGAATAATGTTCAGACTTGTGCAGGAAGCTCTAATTTTAAGAACTACATGTGTCATTATTCCGATAATCGAACAATATGAAGTGACTCCCATATTTCCATCCTTATGTCTATCCACAATACCCCTTACTTATGTCTAGATGCATATATCATTTCTTCATTTTGTTAAGAAACATAGTTATAACAACCCGGAATTTCAAATAAATTTTGTTTACTAACTTTGTGTGTTATTTTATTTTATACTCATCAAAACTATTTCATTTAATAAAATGAGTATAATTAAAATAAGACCATTGGGTTTCAACTTTTATATGACTGTTGGTAAATATGACCATTGGAAACTAAATGTTGCGATTATTGTCTATAAATACAAGTGATCTTGATTAATTAAAATAAAAAGAAGATTTAATGGCCCCATCCAGTAGTATCGGGCCGATCGAAGCCCATATGACGGAACTCAGGATAGAGGTAGAACCTTTGGGATTTTCTCTAGACCAATCCCAAGCTGAACTTCATCGTTTGAAGCTGGAACGGAATCGCCTTCGCGAGAAGTTCAAGCTGATAAAAATCACTACAAGGGAAATGTTGGCCGGGCCACCCCAAGATTCTATCACCCTATCACACCTTAATTATAAGTCTTATTCTGTTCTTATAAGGTGCTATGTAATGATACTATAACTTCCTTGTGTAGTCTTTTGATTTAAATAAAAAATGTGATGTCTTCTTATGGTGAAATATTTGAATTTTTAAAAATGAAATACATTTTATGTTCTGTCTTATATTTTCCATCTCTTTATATTGAGGGTATGTTCTTAAATGTTCATATTAAAGTCCATTTTATCTCCAAATGATGAGAGACCCTTTATTCTACCATAAATATTTTTCTGAATTTTTAAGTGATGCCGTTAGGCTGCCAAATTTCTCATAAAAGGAACCACGTCTTCTCTTTTCTTTCATGTTTCATTTTCATTTGGTATGTCATTCAAAATTCCATACCATGTTCTTACCTCCATGTTTTTTAATATTTATACTATATTGTATGTTAATAATATGTGGGTTATTCTTGTAACCTCTCTTTCCAATGTTTTCTAAAACCATGTTATATAGCTGTTATGCTGTAGAAATTTCGCCTCAAAATTTCTATCTCTTTATCTCAAGAAATTCCCTAATTTATTTATGTGAATACCCATACATATTTCATTTCTATGGGTGTTCATAAATATGTAAATATGATATATCTGATTCTATAATAGACATACATATAACCCTAACATCCTTTCCATGGGTTATAAATGATATAATGATCTTATTTTTAAGAGCATTAAAAACGTCACGATTTTAAAATGAATCCCATTTCTTTTATTATATATGGGTTATTTATGAAATGTTGGAATATGAACTATGTAGCTCACATTTAAGTAACGACATATTAAGGGTGCACACTGATAGTACTCTAATGGATTTGGTGAAGATTTAATCTATATAGATGATAAGTTTCACTATACATTGGTGAATAACCTTGGTAATATTTATGACACCTTGGGGATAGACCTTGGTGATATGTTCATGAAATGTATAAATGAATTGTTGTAGCGACATATTCAAGTTATTATTCATGTTGTTTTCATTATTATATGCCTATTCTTTCATTTCCCATGTCATTATGTTTTTATTCAAGTTCTTATTGATGTCACTGGTACATTGATTCCCTTATTTACCCTTACTGGGCCTTCTCCTCACCCTTTCCTTTGATGTCTATCTCCAGGATATGAGATGAAGTATGTTGACATAGGATGAACCTATGATGAAGCCTTACAATTGGTTTATAAAAATGTTTTATGTTTTTTTCATGTATTATGTTCCTTATTTCCAAGACACTAGACTTTAAAGATCCTCTCTATGTAAAATGTAATGAAAAGTTACGTATTAAAAATGCGGGATTCTATTGTTGGTATCAAAGGATTGTTTAGTTATTTATGGAAATTAGGATATGGAAGCATTAGTAAGAACCCTATAGAAATGATTAAATGTAGGAAATCTTCCTGATATTTTGGAAGGTATTGAGTAAGTGGTTTATCATGAAAATACATTCCTATTTGGATACGAGTAGGTAAAGGTGGTTCTGGCATAGATGTACATAAGGGTAAAACCAGAAAACACCGCTTTGAGCTAAACTCGAACAGGAACTAGAATACGACAATGGGTCTTACTGCACTCTTGGTTACGACAGTCCCGGGGGATATGTTTGGTTAATCGCAAGATTTTTATGAATCATTATGAAGGAATTAGAGAAAAATGTAATTGTCTAAGAATGAAGTTTTAAGACATAAAATTATTATTAGTTAAAATATTAGTAAATGAAATAAGTTTCTCACGAATGATTTATTCTTTTAGAAAATGTCCCCATCCTCTAGGAATATGTTGACGTATTTCTTGAGAAGTTACCCAGACCTCCCCCAAAAATAGAGGTAGAGTTCTCCATTGAACTCATACTTGGATCTCATTCGATGTCAATCTCCCCCTATAGGATGTAAAAGGTTGAGATAAATGATTTAAAGAAACAACTCCTAGATATTTTGGAGAATGGGTTTATCTAACCATGTGTGTCTCCTTGGGGAGCAACAGTTCTCTTTTTAAAGAAGAAGGATGGATCAATACAGCTATTCATTGAATATAGAGAACTGAATGGGATCCCATTGAAGAACAAATACTCTCTTCCAAGAATTGATGAATTATTTGACCAACTTCATGGGGATCAATTTTTCTCTATGATTGATCTTCATTCTGTTTATCATCAATTGAGGGTGAAGAATGATGATGTGCCAAAAACGTCATTCCAATAAAGATATAGGCATTATGAGTTTGTTGTTATGCCCTTCGGACTCACTAATTCACCTGCTATTTTTATGGATCAAGAATAAGTTGAGTTTGGAAACTTATGTCATATCAAAAGGATATCCATTGTATAGGAAAATGATTTTCTGATTAAATGTTAAATGTTATTTTGGAATATGTTTTCTCTTTTGGAGAACTATATTCCTAAGAGAAAAAAAAATACTATAGGATTTAAATTGAGGAGGAACAGTTGAATTTGTTTTGTAAGAATTTATGTATTTATTGTGGAAATATGGTGATTTGGGTTATTTCTGGAAAATGTTGAAGCTAGTATAGAGAATATTGAATAGGTTAATTACACATTAGTATGAGACTTTAACTGTAATCAATGTTATTTGGAGATAAATGTTCAGATTTATTAGGGAAGGCTATGTGATTAAATACTTCTGAGTTTTGGGTTTCAATATTAGTTGGGAGTATTCTTATGAATTTTAAGGATGATTGTGTATTGAATGGTCTTCCTCGAACTTTGTGTACTTTTTGTTGAATTTTGGAGATTAATAGTCATTTTTTTATAAAGGATTATCCTATTTGGGGATTATATGATCTTGTACTAACCATTTTAGTTTTAGTTGATGACTAAAGACAAAGGAAAAATAAAGTTATCTTTTTTGGATTATGTAATTCTCTAGAAGATGATTCTTGTGCTTTTGATGAGACCAAGACTTTTTGAATGCTCGTTGTTTGGAGAAAAGATTAGACTTGGTGGAATCTTATTAAGGGATGTAACTCTACATAAAGGTAAGTATAATTCCTTTTGTTTTTATTCTATATAGTAAACTAATTCCTCAAAATTATGAAAAGGAATGTAAAAAAAATGTTGTTGGTTCATGTTTCGTACTGGTTTATCAAATACCGTTTAACACATCATAAGTTTGTGATCTTCTTGTGGTTAATTTTCTCCTAGTCATGTTTTCTATCACTCTCCATCAGGACCTGACCCTTTGTTTTCTCTTACATATCCATGATTTCCTATATGGAATCCTAGTATGGGTTAACTTGGGTGATCATTGGACTTCCCTTTATTTCTATTAATGTAATAGTTTTACTGACTCTTTTTCTCATGTGGGACTATCAATGAAATTTCGAAGCCCAATTTTAAAATTGCGAGGACACAATTTCTTATGGGGGGAAGAATTTAACAACCCAAAATTTTGAATAAATCTTGTTACCTAACTTTTTGTGTTATTTTATTTTATACCCAACAAAACTATTTCATTTAAAAAAATGAGTATAATCAAAATAAGACCATTCTGTTTCTACAGTTATATGACTATTGGTCAATATGATTGTTGGAAACTAAATGTTGTGATTATTGTCAACAAATACAAGTGATCTTGATTAATTAATATAGAAATAAGATTCAATGGCCCCATCCAGTAGTCTCAGGCCGATCGAAGGCCATCTGACAGAACTCGAGAAGGAGGTAGCAGCTTTGAGCTTTTCTCTGTGCGAAACCCAAGCCGAACTTCATCGTGTGAAGTTGGAACAGAATCACCATTGTGAAAAGTTCAAACTGATAGAAATAAAAACTCAAGCAATGTTGGCTCAGCCGCCCCAAGATTCTATCACCCTAGAACACCATAATCTTAGGTCCTATAATGGTGTCATAAGGGGTTATGTAACGAGACCGTAACTTCCTTGTATAATCCTTTCATTTAAATAAAAATTGTGATATATTCTTGTGGTGAAGTTTGTGAATTTTAAAATGTCTAGATGAATATATTATTTATATTATTGACGAATTCTATAAAAATGGATATTTTAAAATATATATGTAAACATTAAATAATTAATAATGTGTAATAATTTTGAAAGAATAGTCTTCTACAGCTGTGTTCAGTATGTAATTTATAGTCTAATAAGATCAAATTAATTTTTGGTGAATAGTAAATTATGAATATTGATTTTATGCTTATGATTAGTATTGTAACCAAATGGATTTTTTAAATTCATTTAAGAAATTATTAATATAATTTAGTCACCTTGATTAAGTAATGTGATTCAATAAAATAGGTAAATAACTGTTTCAGAAATTATTGGTTAAGTATTAGTTTTCTTGAGATGAATAGTTTTTTAATTTAAAAATTAAATAAAAAATATTTAGAAAATTATTTTCATAAAATGGAGATCATTTTTGAAATCAGAGCATCAATATTTGGTTAAGGTGAATTTTTGGGATTTTTCTGAAAGAGTTGAATTTTCAGGGAATAGTGTTTTATTAAATAATTAAATTAAAAATATTTAGAAAATTTTTTTCCTAAATTTTAGTTCATTTTTTTAAATCAGAGCATCGATATTTGGATAAAGTGAATTTTTGGGATTTTTCTGAGAAAGATGAATTTTCAGTGAATAGTGAAAATACACTTTTTGAGTTTCGGGTGTTTAATGACATCATTAATGATTTAATAATTATGAAATAATTCTGGTCGACTTATTAATGGTAATATAATGTATGAGGTGTCCCAAGTGGCCAATACCATGGGAAAATACCATGGGCAAGCCCATGATTCTGCCAATACCACTGATTAGGTGTCCCTTGGAAATTAATGCTTTGTCCCCTCACTTCTCCTATAAATACCAAGACTTTACCTAATTAATTTAACTTCAAATAGTTCCAAATGATGTTCTGGACATTTTACCTTCCTAGGAGTCCTACCAATGTTTCCTTAAGCCTCCCAAGGTCCTGACCTTCAGGCTTTCAAAATTACTCTTCAAGTGAAGGGATTCTTTCACCCTCCTTTTAAGTCATGACTTCCTTTATGTTGTGTCTTATATTTTCCATTTATTAAGGTTGAGGGTATGTTATCATATCTTCTTCTTACAATCCATTTTATTTCCAAATGATTAGAGACCCTTTCTTCTCTCATCAATTTGTTTTCTGAATTTTTATGTGATGCCGTTAGGCTGCCGAATTTCTCGTAAAAGGAATCACGTCTTCTCTTTTCTTTCATGTTTCATTTTAATGTGGTATGTCATTCAAATTTCCATACCATTTTCATACCTCCATGTTGTTCTATATTTATACTATATTTTAAGTTATTTATGAGTGGGTTACTATTGTACCCTATCTTTCTAATATTTTCTAAAACCATGTTATATAGGCGTTATGCAGCAGAAATTTTGCCTCAAAATTTCTATCTCTTTCTCTCAAGAAATTCCCTTTTTTATTTATGTGAACACCCAGACCTATTTCGTTTCTATGGGTGATCAAAAATATATAAATATGATATATTTGTTTCTGTAATGGAAAAATATAACCCTCACCCTCTTTCCATGGGTTATAAATCATATACTGATTTTATTTTTAAGAGCTTTTAAAATGTCGAAATTTTGAAATGAAACCCATTTCTTTTATTCTATATGGGTTATTTATGAAATGTTTGAATATGATCTATGTGGATAACATTTATATAAAGACATATTAAGGGTTCACCCGGATATCTCTCCAATGCATTGGGTAAAGATTTAATCTCTTGAGATGACAGGTTTCACGATACCTTTGTAAATAACCTTGGAAATTTTTATGACACCTTTGGGATGGACCTTGGTGATATGTTCAGGAATTTCTAAATGGAATGTTTTAAAAACATATTCATGTAATGATTCATGTTATTTTCATTATGATATTCCTATTCTTTCATTTCTCATGTAATTATGTATTTATTTAAGTTCTTATTGATATCACAAGTACATCGATTACCTTATTTACCCTTACTGGGCCTTCTGCTCACCCTTTCCTTTGATGTCTATCTCAAGGATATGAGTTTCATTAAATGTAGATAGGATGAACCTATAATTAATCCTTAAAAGTGGATTAGAAGAATGTTTTATGTTTTTTTCATGTATTATGTTCCTGATTTCCAAGACACTAGACTTTAAAGACCATCTTTATGTAATATGTAATGAAACGTTTTGTATTAAAAAAGAGGGATACTATAGTTGTTCATTGAGAATTATGCATTTAATGATTCTTCTAATCATAGGATTAATTTTTGTAATTCCCCAACCCTAGTTACCCCGAGTTAGTGCATTATTACATAACATTGGCATGATCACAAGGAAATCATGTGTCGAAAGACCGATCTGTTTAGTATTATTGGAAACAAGATTCATACATAAGTTCAACATTATAAATTGAAAATACATACAACACGAATTTATTACGTTGGAAACATCCAACCCTCCTACATAATTCCTACATGTCACTCATATAGAAAATCTACATATAATTGGAAAATTAAACATATGAAAGGGGTGAGGTCAAACGCTCAGTAAGGGTAAGCAATACGGTGGAAGATAACATAAATATTAAGCATGATGAATAATTGAAACCTCATGCCTTTACCAATAATAAACATTAATACGCTTAGTGTAGGAATATGAGTTGAGTAAATAATTCCATAATAAAACATAATCATGGGTATTCTACTTGTTGAATGACTACATGAACCATCAATATTATTTCCATAATGAGGGAATGTATAGTGATGGACATTTTGATACATTTTTTCAAGGCCTCGACCAAGAGGTATAAAAATGATTAAGGCCTCGGCCAAAACCATATATCAAATTGGGAATGGCCTCATCCAATTACATGTCTAGTTTTGAGACCTACCAATGCACCGAGGAACTATAGCAGGCTCCACCTGTCACTTTCTAAGTCCAATACAATCCTCATATGAGAAGGTGTAAATATAACATAAAAATTCGTATTAAAAATAGCATACAAAATGTCAATTCATAAACTATAAACCATGAATGTTATAAAAATATCACATCCACATAAAAAATATCACAAAACCTTCAATACAATATGGAAGTTTTGTATCATAATAAATCATCTTCAAATAAACATAAAATCCATCATAGGATGTTAACATAGATGAAATCAAAACCCTTTTTAGAGAAATATCACTTTCTATTTTGAAATCATTTAAGAGTCACACAATTATAAAGAAAAAATTTATTTTGAAAATGTTCTTATAATCTTATAAGGGAAGCTTTTATGATTTTATAACAATGTAATATAGCCGTACCCTGCGTATAAGTTAAAAAACATTCTTACATTAATTTTGTCAAATTTGTTAAAAAGGACCTTTTTTTGGAAAATGATGGAATGATTTCTGTATAAAAACCTTATAAAAATTAAAACATGGGTATAAATGATTTTAAACCATTTCCAATTAAATAGTAAAAATGTTTTAAAATATATTTTTAATAAACATGGACATGGATCATAAAGAGGCCCTAGTAGATATTTACGTATAAACAACCTCGGATAATGAAGAGATTGTGAAATAAAATCTTACCTTGTACATTTCCTCGGTCTAGGGTAGGTTAAAATCCTGTATAACGGTGAAATAATTGTTATTAAATTAAACAAGAATCATAGAAATTATTATGATATCATATATTATCTTTTAACATTGTTTTTTAATAATATCTTACTATTGTCGTCGTTTCAGGTGTTAACAGATTTGTTTTTCTTTATATTATTTATTATGTGAGTCATATCTGTTATGGATGTGATATATCTTATTCATATCCAGAATGATATCATGTCTTTAAAAAATATTTTTAATCATCTAATGAAAATTAGTCTTGATTGGATACGATGTGGAATGAATCTCACCGCGTTCATGGAGATGGTAATCCGTACGTACGCATGAGTGACAATATCATTCTTTGATATTAAAATAATATATAATTGGATGTTATATAATATATATAGAATCATTATTATGTTATATTTATTATTTACATTAATTACAATTCATTATTATACCTATCCAATTAATAATGTATTGAATAACAATTACACCACGATGGGGAGACGGTAATCAGTACTAACGCACGTATGGTGACATGTCATCCAAAGGATGGATAAAATAAGGAATATGGTTGTACCATATTTATAATAACATCACAGTATATAGAAGATACTTGAGTAATTATTTTAGAATGGAAATAAGAAAGAAAGAAAAAATGGAAAAAGAAAAGAACTTGAAAGAGGGTGGTGAAATTATTACCTATTCTTCGAGTTATTCTTTTTGATTTGATCAAAAGGGATACTTATGTTGGATTTATGACTAAAGTAAGGACTCTAGGATGAAATGACAGAAGTTGAGAGGATATATGGGCAGGGTTTGGCCGAGCCAAAAGGCTTTGAAGGTGTGAATTAGATAGAAGGGGGAGTGCCCTTTTACAAGAGGGTGAGGGGCACCTTAAGAAAAGCTAGAAATATAATTTTATAATAAAATAATTTTCGGTTTCAAATAGCTCAAAAATGGATTATTTAAATTCTACAATGGAGATTGGTCTAAAACCACTCAACTAATAGGTTTTAGATAGGTTTGGGTCACTATATTAACTTTATCTTTTGGATTTAACTTATAGTTAAATAGTTTGACATTTACCGTGTCTCTCTGTATTATTATATTATATAGTTAATAAACATACTATATACTTCCAAGTGAACCCAAAGAGTTCAATTAATGATATACCTATTATTATATAAGTTTTTGTCCTAAACATAGTTATTTAAAAAGATAATATCAATTAATAATGTAATAGTTGATTAAAAAACTCTTTTATGTCAATTTTGACACTATTTGGTATTTTGTTTTTGCTAAATTCATAACAGCATTATTACGTTGAAAAAAATTCATCTAACCAACCCTAATATGTCATATTAACATTGAAATTTTTTGGAATTCATAAAAAGGCTCAAATTACATTTATTTGGATATTTATAATATCAAATATTTTAATATTTCATTAATTACGAAATTACTGCATCATCCTTGTGTCATAAATAAATAAAATTATATAATTTATAAAAATAATAATTAAAATAAAATAAAGTAGGAAATATTTTTTTATTTCAAATGAATATTTACAATCGAATTTATCTTATGTATAACCCTATATTAAAAATGTTTTTATCATTAAATATTGATTTTAACTCTTTTAACTCTTCTTTGAATTAAATAATAATAAATATCCTAATCTAATCCATGTGGACCAAATAGGTTCATATTTTATTCCTAAGGTTTTTCATAGTCGAATTATACTTAACCAATAGAATTAGGATATGTGTTAGGATAATAATAATATCATTTTTACCCTTAATTACCCTATTTACTTTTAACCATGGTAAATAAAAGGAAAAAGTTAGTGTTCACCCAAAAATATTTATCTTATTGAACCACATTTTACTCCTTCATATTAACTGTGTCTCTCGGATTTTCGAAATTCCACACACAGAAGAGGTAAAATTAAGTTTTATTGGAATTTTCAAATTCTCCTAGGAGATGGGTAAAAGACGGTGTAAAGTTCAATACAATGTTTATATATCTAAAATTATTATTAATTGACTTTAATTAATTAAATTGAACATATATAGGTTTTATGTATGTATTTTTGCCTAAAATAAATTTAAATAAAATAAATAATTAGTTAAATAAAAATTTCGGTTTTACACTATAACTCATTTTTTCACTATTCATTAAAAATTGAATGTTTTCAGGAAAATACCAAAAATTCACCCTAAGATAATTTTGATATTCTGAATCCAAAAATGAATTCCATTTTGAAAGATAAATTCTATAAAATTTCAAAAAGTGGGTATTACTATTCAAAACAGCTAGTTTGATTGGATTTGGGGTGTGTTAGAACTCAAAGTTGCGTACAACACACGTTGCTATATTATTCAAAGAGAAGTATATCATGGAAGCTTGGTGTGTTACATTCTCCCCTCCATCAAATAATTTCTTCCTCAAAATTTCTATAATATTACTGCATAAAAAGACTCTGGTGGTTCTTCATCATTAGTTCCTCAGGTTCCCACGTTACCTCTACCATCTTATGGTTTCTCCATAAAACTTTTACCAGATGAGTCGTCCGGTTTCTCAGCACTTGCTCTCTTGTATCATGAACCTTGAAAGGCTCTTCGAAAAAAGACAGATCAGTTTCCAAATCTAATTTCTCATTTGTGAGTACATGCGTAGGGTCTGGCATGTATTTTCTCAATAGTGATACATGGAACACATTGTGAACTTTGGAACGTCTTGGCAGCATTTCCAGACGGCAAGCTACAACACCAATTCGTTCTAGAATTTCGAAAGGTCTGATGTACCGAGGACACAATTTACCCTTCTTACCAAAATGTATAACACGCTTACATTGAGATACCTTCTAGAAAACATGATCTCCTACCTGAAATTACAAATCCTTCCTTCGGTTATCGGCATAGCTCTTCTGCCTACTTTGAGATACTTTATTGTGGTTTTGGATTACGTTCGCCTTTTCCATCATTTCCTCCACCAGTTCTGGTCCTATGAGTTTTCCTTCACCAACATCATCCCAACAAGTTGGTGTGCGACATCTCATTCCATATAATGCTTCATATGGTGCCATCCAAATACTAGAATGGAAGCTATTGTTATAGGAAAATTCTACCAGAGGTAAATATTGATCCTACATACCTTTAAAGTCAAGTGAGAATGATCTCAACATGTATTCTATGGTTTTAATAGTCTGTTTTGATTGTCCGTCAATTTTGGGGTGGTAGGCAGTGCTCAAACGATGTTCAATATCTAGGGATTTCTGAAGAATTTTCCAGAATCTTGAAGTTAAATGTGGATCACAATCAGAAAAAATCAATAGTGGTAATCCATGAAGTCTTATAAATTCATTAATATATATTCTTTCCAATCATTCAAGGGGTAAATATTCTCTTATAGCATGAATATGTGCTAACTTTGTAAGACGATCAATAATGACCCATATTGCATTATTCCCTCTAGGAGTCTTTGGTAGTCCCATGACAATGTCCATTGTAATATTTTCCCATTTCCACTATGGTATGGGAAGAGGTTTCAAGACTCCTCCAGGATGTTTCATTCCAGCATTAACTTTTTGAAAAACCATACATCTTGACACAAAATGATAAATCTCCTTCTTCATGTTGTCCCACAAAAAATGTTCCTTCAAATCTATATACATTGTGGGGCACCCAAGTTGTATAGGGAAATTGTAGCTTTGAACATCATCTAACAATTCCCTTTTTAGATGAGGTGTATCAGGAACAAAAAGTCTCTTCCCAAATATCAAAATTCTATCTTCACACACAATGTTACTCAATCTCCCATCATTCAAAGATTTATTCGTCTATTGAAAATCTTCATCACCGGTCTAAGAACTATTTATCCTTTCTTGTAAATATGGTTTGTCAACCATTTGAAAAAGTATTGGTGTTTCACTTCCATGGTTATTCCGATATCCATATTTACTAGATCCATATATATTGGATCCTTTTCAAAACTCATATTGTTAAAAACTTAATGATCTTTCTACTCAAAGAATCTACCACATTATTTTCCTTCCCCGAGTGGTAGTGTATAGTACAATCATAATCCTTGAGTAGTTCAAGACATTACCTTTGCCTCATGTTGAGTTCCTTTTGTGAGAAAGTATACTTCAAACTGTTCGATTGTTATATATCTCAAATTTTTTACCATTTAAATAGTATCTCCAAATCTTCAAAGTAATGATTAAATCTACTAAATCAAGTTCATGAGTTGGTTAGTTTTGCTCATGAATTTATACCTGTTGTGATGCCGAGGCAATAACCCTATCATTCTGCATAAGGACACAACCAAGTCCTTTCTTTGAAGCGTCACTATAAATAACAAAACCATCATTCCCCGATGGTAGAGTCAAAATATTTGTATTGACTAATCTTCTCGTCAGTTCTTCAAAACATTCTTCACACTATTTTGTCCAAACAAATTTAACCCCTTTACGTGTGAGCTTGGTTAATGGGTTAGCGAATCAGGCAAAATGCTAGAAAAAATGCCGATAATAACCTGCTAAACCAATAAACCTGCATACCTCAGTTATACTCGTCGATGCTGGACATTCTTGGATTGCCTTGGTCTTAGAAGGATTGATAGAGATTCTATCCTTGGAGACAATATGGCCAAGAAAATAAATCTCTTGAAGCCAGAATTCACACTTGCTAAACCTCCCATATAATTCATGTCTTATAAGAGTATTCAGGATAATGCATAAGTGATTTTAATGATCTTAATATATTTTTAAGTATAACAAGATATCATCAATAAATACTACCAAAAAATCATCTAGATAGTCCTTGAAAACTCTATTTACTAGATCCATGCATATAGAGGGTGCATTATTCAATCCAAAAGGAATTACTGTAACCTCATAATGCATGTACCTGGTTTGAAATGTTGTCCTCGCAATGTCATCCTTCTCTACATAGAACTTATGATATCAAGATCGAATGTCAATCTTTTAAAAGTATTTACCTCCATGAAGTTGGTCAAATAAATCATCAATGCGATGTAGGGGATACTTATTCTTTATTTATATAACATTTATTTCCCTGTAGTCGATACACAACCTCATAGATCCATCTTTCTTCTAAACAAAAAGGACAGGGGATCCCCATGGAGAAACACTATGGAGAATATGTCCCTTATTACTCAATTCCTCTAGTTGTTTCTTTAGTTCCACTAATTCCACAATGGCCATTCTATAAGGGGTCATCAATATGGGCCTTGATCAATGAATTAAATCAATGGAGAACTTAATTTCTCATTCTGGAGGATGTCCAGGTCAATCTTCAGGAAACACATCAACATATTCTTTCACAATATGTACATACTATATTTAAACATTCCTTTCCACACCCACAGTTATTTCATTCTCTTCATCCCCAATAATTGAATTTAGTTAAGATACTAGGGGAAGATCTAGATAAGAATTAGGTGGTGACGATTCTACTCTAAAGATAACGTGTTCTTTATCATCATCATCAAAAATCATAACCTCCTTCTTCTTACAATAAATTTTCGCATCATGGTCCGAAATTCAATCCATACTGAGGATTATATCAAATTAAATCATGGGTATGATGATGAGATCAGAAAATAAAGAACATTTATGTGCTCTAATGGGGACCGAATCAGAAAACATTATTGCAATGATACTTCCATAATGATTTTTGACTGATGAATCCCTTGTTAAATCAAATTGGTAATATCTAATTTTCATAGCAAAATGGGAAGATATGAAACAATGCGATGATCCAGAATCAAATAATTCATTTTCTAAACTTGTGGAACCCATTAAATTACCTACCACTATGTCTTTCGAAGCTTTAACCTCAGCATTTTTGATCCCATAAGCTTAGCCTGGATCCTTTGGATGTTTTTGAGGTATGATTCTTTGAATCTTAGGTCATTAATTTGCATAATGTCCCATCTCCCTATAATTGTAGCATTGAACATTGGTAGCATATTTATTTCCCTTACAATCACCAGCAATATGGCCTTTCTATCCACATTTTTAACATACCCCTTTTTCTTTTAGACAGGCACCAGGGTTCTTCCTTCTGCAATTATCACCGGGTGGAAATTCAATTCTTCCCTTCTTCCATGTTTCCCTATTTCTATTCCCAAACTCTTCAGCATATCTCTTATTCTCTTGCTTTGATTTAAAGTCATAAGACTTAGAGAATTAATTTTCATTCCTGATAGCACATGAGACAATATCTTTGTTTGATGTGAGAAATTGTGATACTAATGCATGAGAAAACTGGTTTTAACCCTTAAAAAATGATCAATCTTACTTCTTGGGTTATGTATATAATATGTTGCATTCCTCACTAACCTTGTAAGGTTAGCTTCATACTGTGTGACGTTCTCATCCTCCTTTTGCCTCAGAATCAGAAATTACCTTTCGATATCTGCTCGATGGTCATGAGGAAAGTATTTTTCTATGAAAATTTCATTAAACTCCCTCCATTCCATATTTGATACTTCCTGGCCATCCTTTTTGTTTTGAATCATTGACCACCATTGATCAGCATCTCCAGTGAGGTGGTAATATTCCATGAAAACGTTTTCCCTCTCGCTACTCCCTAAATCATGGAATATTTTCTCTATGGAATTTATCCATTTTCAGCCACTAATGTATTTTTAATCCCATTGAATGTAGGTGGTTGTTTCCTCATGAAGCGATCTAACATTGATCCTCCACACTATGGATCTGGGTGCTCTATATGGGTAAGGTTATTATTCATAACCTGAGTGAGTTGTCCCAGTATAGAGATTTGCTGATCAGCACCAGTTGCATCACCAGCTCCACTATAATTATCTTGAGCAGGAGGGAAATACCTACATGGAGTGCGTGCATTGAAACAGTTTCCATTCCATCCACTAGGCGCCATTTATAAATAATGTCATACAATAGATTAATTTATGAATCACAATACATAAATCCAAACATGTAAAACCCTTAACATAAATTGAATAGTTTATGGATATAATCCATAAACATAACAAAATGTTTTCTTTGAGGAAAAATATTCTCATAAACCCTTCATAATGGTTTGTAAATAAAATGTGAATTATCCTAAGAATATCCCCCAGGAATGTCGTAACCAAGAGTGCAATAAGGCATGTTATCGTGCAACCGTTCCCGTTCGAGTCTAGCTCAAAGTTGTGTCTTCAGGTTTTACCCCAAGGTACATCTGTGCCAGAGCCGCCTTTACCTACTCGTATCCAGATAGGGATGTATTGCTCGGAAAACACACAAAATCTATACAATACCAAAATTCCTAGAAGTTATTCAATAAAAATCCTCAAATTTTATCTTAGGGATATTTTCTATAATCAGAGTTTATCTAAATCTTGTTT
The DNA here is from genome assembly GCA_963277665.1 of Viscum album. Lineage (NCBI taxonomy): Eukaryota > Viridiplantae > Streptophyta > Magnoliopsida > Santalales > Viscaceae > Viscum > Viscum album. Next base: position 656,914,392 of record OY728159.1, read on the forward strand.
CCAGGGATTTTACAAAACTTCCTCAAATACCAACTGTAACACCCTGACCCAATTACCCAGAGTTGGTGCATTATTACATGACATTGTAATTATCACAAGGAAATTATGTCTTGAAAGACGGATCCGTTTAGTATTATTGGAAACAAGATTCATACATATGTTCAAATTTACAACATGAAAAGAAAAACAACATGAATTTATTCCATTGGAAACATACATGCCTCCTAGACAATTCTTTCAAGTCACTCATATGTAACTTCATTATATCCTGGGAAAATGAAACATACAAAAGAGGGGAGCTCAAATGCTCAGTAAGTGTAAGAAATATTGTGTAAGATAACATAAATATTAAAAATGATGAATAATTAAAACCTCATGCTTTTACCAATAATAAACAAGAATACTTTTATGGCAGGAATATGAGCATAGAAAATAATGCCATAATAAAACATAATCATGGGTATTCTACAAGTCAAATGACTACATGAACTGTCAATATTATTTCCTTAATGATGGAATGTATAATGTCGGACATTCTGAAACATTTTGTCAGTCCCCGGCCAAGATGTCTAAAAATGATTAAGGGCTCGAACAAAACCATATATCAAATTGGGAAAGGCCTCGGCCAATTCCACGTCTAGCTGTTTTATGAGACCTACCAATACATTGAGGAGCTATAGAGGGATCCACAAGTTACTTACTAAGTCCAATGCATTCCTCATATAAAATGGTTTAAACATATCATAAACATTCGTATGAAAACTAGCATACAAAATGTCAATACTTTAACCATAAACCATGTATGGTATAAAAATAGCACATCCACTGTCAAACATATCACAAAGCCTTCAATACAACATGGAAGTTTTGTATCATTATAAATCAACTTCAAATAAACTTAAAATCCATCATAGGATGTTGACATAGATGAAATCAGAACCCTTTTTAGGGAAATATCTCTTTCTATTTTGAAATCATTTATGAGTCACATATTTATAAAGAAAAAATTTATTTTAAAAATGTTCTTATAAGCTTGTAAGGGAACCTTTGATGATTTTAGAACAATGTAATATATTTGTACCCACCGTATAAGTTAAGAAACATTCTTACCTTAATTTTGTCAAAAAAGTTAAAAAGGGACTTGTTTGGAAAACGATGGAAATATTCCTTTATAAACATCTTATAAAAATTCAAAAAAGGGTATAAATGACATTAACACATTGTCTATTAAATAGTAAAAATGTTTTAAAATATATTTTTAAGAAACAACGATGTGGATGATAATGAGGTCCCAGTAGATAATTACGTATAAACAACCTCGGATAATGAAGATATTGTGAAATATACCCTTAACTTGTATTTTTCTTAGAAGAGGTTAGGTTAACCACCTGTATAATGGAGAAATAATTGTTATTGAATTATAAAATAATCAAGTACATTAATATGATATCATATATGATCTTTTAACATTTTTTTGTTAATAATATCTTAGTATTATCGTCATTTCGTGTATTAACAGATTCATTTTCATTTATATTATTTGTAATTTGAGTCATATTTGTTATGGATGGGATGTATCGTATTCATATCCAGAATGATATCAAGTCTGTAAACATTATTTTTAATCATCTAATGAAAATTAGTCTTGAATGGATACGATGGGGAATGAATCTCGTTGCGTTCGTGGAGACGGTAATCCGTACGTACGCACGAGCGACAATATCATTCTTTAATATTAAAATTATATATAATTTGATGTTATATCATATATACAGAATCATTACCATGTTATATTTATTATTTACATGAATTCTACATCATTATTATACCCATCCAAATAATAATGTATTGAATAACAATTACACAACGACGTGGAGACGGTAATCCATACGTACGCACGTATGGTGACATGTCATTCAAAGAATGGATAGAATAATGAATATGGTTTTAACATGTTTATAATAAAATTACATTATATATAAGATACTGGAGTTATTATTTTAGAATTTAAATAACAAAGAAAGAATAAATGGAATAAGAAAAGAACTTGAAAGAGGGTGGTGAAATTATTACATCTTCTTCGGGTTCTTCCTATTGATTTGATCAAAAAGGATCCTTATGTTGGATTTCTGACTAAAGGAGGGCCTCTGGGATAAAATGAGGGAATTTTAGAGGATATTTGGGTGGGGTTTGGCTGAGAAAAAAGGCATTGAAGGTGTGAATTAGAGATAAGGGGGAGTTCCCTTTTATAAAAAGGTTGAGGGGGACCTTAGGAAAAGCTAGAAATATTATTTTATAATAAAATCATTTCCGGTTTATAATTACTCCAAAATGGATAAGATGGGTATGGGTCTAAAACCCCTCAACCAATAGGTTTTAGAAATGTTTGAGTCACTATATTAACTTTATCATTTAGATTTAACACTTAGTTAAATAGTTTGGCATTTACATTGTCTCTTTGTATTTTAAGATTATATGGTTAATAAACCTACTATATACTTCCAAGAGAACCCCAAATTGTTCATTAATGAAACACCTATAATTATATAAGTCCTTTGGTAGATCCTTAGAGTTTTACGAATAGAATATCAATTAATAATATTATATATTTTTTAAAAACTCTTTTATGTCAATTTTGACACTATTTGGTATTTTGTTTTTTCTAAATTCATAACAGAAGTATTACTTTGAAAAAAATTAATCTAACCATCCCTAATATGTCATATTAACCTAGATAATTAGTATAATTCTTAAAAAGTATTAAATTACATTTATTTGGATATTTATAATATTTATTATTTTAATATTTCATTTTTAGGTAATTACTTCATCACCATTGTGTCATAAATAAATTAAATTAATTAATGTCTAAAAATTATACATAAAATACCATTATGTAGGAAATATTTTTTTTATTTCTAATGAATATTTATAATCTAATTTATCTTATTTATAGTCCTATATTGAAAATGATTTAGTTATTTAACTTTGATTTTAAATCTTTTAACTCTTCTTTGAATTAAATAATTATAAATGTCCTAATCTAATCCATGTAGACCAAAGAGGTTCATATTATATTCCTAAGGTTGTTTCTGGACAAATTATAATTATCCAATAGAATTAGTACACGTGTTAGGGTAATAATAATATAAATTTTACCCTTAATTACCCGATTTACTTTTAACTGTGGTAAATAAAAGTAAAAAGTGACTATTCACCAAAAATTATATTTTTCATATTGAACCACAATTTACTCCTTGGTATTAACCGTGTCTCTCAGATTTTCTAAATTTCACTCATAGAAGTGGTAAAATTATGTTTTATGTGAATTTGTAAATTCTCCTAGGAGATGGGTAAAAGACGGTGAAAAGATAAATAAACTTTTTATATATCTAAAATTATTATAAACTGACTCCAATGAATAAAATTGATCTTATATAGGTATAATGTATCTATTTTGAACTAAAATAAATTTAAATAAAATAAATAATTATTTAAATAAAAAATTCAGGTTTAAACTATAACTCAATGTTTTTAACTATTCATTAAAAATTGAATGTTTTAAAAAAAAATAAAAAAAATAAATCCTAATATAATTTCCATATTATGAATCCAAAAATGAATTCCAAATTGAAAGATAAAATTTATAAAATTTCAAAAAGTGAATATTACTATTCATAACGGCTAGTTTGATTTGTTGTGGTGTGTGTTAGAACTCGAAGTTGCGTACAACACATGCTACTGTATTATTCAAAGAGAAGCGTACAGCGGAAGATTGGGGTGTTGGAATAGTGATTCCCTTATATCCATTCATATTCCTAACTACAACAATCTGAACAGAAATTTACAAGATCTCTATAATGGTTAGACCTACGATGGGAGTTTCCCTTTCCAGAAATAAATGTGTCTCGATTTCTATAATTTCAAGATATGTAGTGATGCTTGGATCTCCAATATAGTCCCATGATACAATAACCAAATTTTTTCCCCAAATGTATAGGGGATGGGTCATACAAGATGATATTTCTTCTATTAAAAATATTTCTACATGAATCATTCATGTTCATGTAATATATCAATTACAAATTTCCAAGTTAGTTAAAAAATCTCTCCCACATAAAGAGTAAATACTTAGGAAGAAAACCTGGTATCATAACATTAAAACATAGTTAAAAGAAATTATTTACAACATGATGTTAAACATCAAGGAAAATTTACTAACCACATTATGTTAAACTACATGGAATAATGTATGTCCATTTCAAATGATGTTAAAATATGGATACCATCATGAATTATTATCCCACATCAAATGAAAAAATGATACTTACCCCAAGAAATAGTAATATGTGGAACTTGAACCATCATTGATGAAGCTCAACTCATAAATCAAACATCATGTCTCGCGCACCTACAGTTGCCGCTCGACTTTCATGGATCTTGTAAAGGAAATAGTATCTCTATTTTTTACCGTCATATCGATTCATATGGTCACAAACATACCAACTTGGGAAATCATAGATCTGTATGGAGGTACATCTAATCCTCATGAGTATGAAATCAATGATAATGAACTTAACACCTTACTATGTTCTAGGTCATACCTATTATGATTGTTCAATATCATTTCTCATGACATCATAACCATGATCCATTTGATACTATATTTTTAACTCCTGTATAAAATGATGATACATGATTTTGACCCTGAGTATCCTAATTAGGCTATTATGTATCATCCCTCATATTAGGACCTTGTGTCACGACCTTAAACTTCATTCACATCAATCAATGTTGTACGAAAATAAACACTATCCCATAATGAAATTCATTGTAGGAGAATAAATTTAAAGTAAAAGTGGCAATAATGTTTCCAGGTTGATAAACTGCAAAGGGTGTACCATGATAAAATCAATTATTCACTCCCTAAATTCTAGATCTTGAGATTTTATGAAAAAATATGGTGAAAATAAATAAGGTCTTAATATCATAATGTCTATACTATATCCTATTTAAAATCCAATCTATTATTGTTAGACCCCCTTAATTAAGATAAAATTATAGTAATGATTTTTCCCATCACATTATCAAGAGAATACATAATATAGGCCGTGACATAACTTTTATGGTTCTCGAAACATTCTTGGATATTAAAATTCTCACATATCACACTTCATGATTGGAGAACCTCAGATCAATGTAAAAATTCCAAAAAACATGGAAAATGATACTTGGCTTCAAGGGACTCTTTTTATGACTACACACGTATTCTTTTGGGAATTGGTATGAACCTATGATTTTCCACCAAATACATCACTTTGTATGAAGGAATTACTTATCATTATGATAAAAAGTCACCTAGGAAGAACATAATACCATAGTTTGTCCTGGTCCATTCTTAGTATGATTGTCCCACATCATCCTTTTGACTAAATTACAGTGGTCCATGATTTAGAATCCCCATACAAGAATATCCATGCAGATTCATCATCGTTGATGTTATGTCATAATTTTATATAGACATTATCATAGCATAAATGAGAGACTCCATTCTCAAAATATTGATGTCCCCCATCTTGTAATTCAGAACCATAGGGTAAAGGGATCATGCTTCACAGTTATGAGTTGAACTGCCATAGGGTTTCATTACCATTCTTAAATAGCTATATTTCATACACAGCTTCCTTGTCTCATCAATTGAGTCTTCAAAAAACATACATGAACCATGAAAACGAGAGTGGATACATCTCTTTTACCATCATATAATATCATCATGAGCCCTAGTGAAACCCCTATAGAGCTTAGAAACATAGGGTATATTAGTAAATCCATGGTATATATATCATATTCTATTTTCCATCGATCCAATCTCTTGAGAATATTATTTACATGAACCAAATTCCATCTATATTGGAGGGACATTAATCCACAATATTTTCCCCTCATCTCATTTTAACCCCATAAATCATAAGACCCATATAAAAGAGTGGAGGTAACTCTGTTGAACAATTCTACCGATGCATGAGGGATTTAATCTACAAACCATAGGCATATCCTCCTTAACGTAAAGGATCATTTGTACTCATGATCCTTAGAAACACCATGACATAAATCATCATCCTATTGTGTTTTGAGTCATTCATAACATTCATGTGCTTCTTAGTGTATTCCAAGATAATTTGTAGAAAAATTACATTAATTGAAAAAAAATTAACAATGTATCATAAAAATGAACCTAAACCACATCAATATAATGTCAACCCTAAAATATCGCTAACAATATTCATATATGGTTTGATCTAAATGATCTTAAACTAAAAAATATAAGGACAATGCTAAAAGAACCTAAACTACTATGATAGAATGTCTGAGCGAAAAGACCTAAACAATAATAACAGAATGTTTGAGCTCCAATATCATATACTATAATGATTGAAGGTATGTTATAAAAGATCATAAATAATAGATATAGAAGGTTGGACCTAAAACACCCTAAAATATAGTGATAGAAGTTCCCAAATACAATAACCTGAACTACAACAATTTATGTATAGATCTAGGGGATCCTAAACTATAGTGACAGAAGGTCTGACATAAAAGACACAAAACAATAGTGATATAAGGTTTGATATAGAATATCATAAAATACAAAAAACTTGTGATATTAGTTTGCATGGATGAAAAATATATGATGCTTGGGAGTCCCACCAAATGGCCTTATAAAAATTCATTCTACACTCACATAGCCCAATAGATTCATTAAAATATGGAATACTATGTGAAATGAAAAATGATACACATAAGACCAACCATCAATAATAACTCAAATTGTAGAAAACACCTACAAATATGGTTGGAATTAACTTTAATTTGAACCAATCCCTAATCCATGCAGATGTCACTCCTAAGGGGGCATGTTTTTTATTCCCACCAAATAAACATAAAAAGGATCCCCACAGAAGAAATACATGAATAATGGAATTATTGTCTCTATAAATAAAATGAAGTAGAAGTTGGATAATATTACATGGATCACATTATCCTCAAGGATAAACAAGATCAAGATACCTTTAAAGGTTCAATGTGTAGAAAATAACCTATAAGAGATCCCACAGAGCCACTTTGACAGGATCTTCTACTCATGTGAAGGTATCCTAAACAATCTATGATCATGTGGTCACTTCCCAATGTGCACCCCTAGGTCATGTGGATTGTTAGGTGGAAGTAACCTGATAATAAATACTCAAATCCTTGGATAATATAGTGGAAAATATATTAATGTTTGTATCCTCTTGTGTTCATAAAAATCATGTGAGCTACCAATGTAGCTTTAGGGACATCATAGAATACCTGGTTACATGTCTACCTAGTGGTGCATCAAGCGGCAAGTATCTAACCTCCATAACGGAAAAGTATTCTTAAATGTCTAAGAATTTTTTTTCTCCCCCTTTGAATCTAGAAACTAACAGATGTGTTTTACCAATAATGTATTCTTCATCATTACCGGACCCTTTGTTGGCCATGTTACACATAATCAATGGGGAGAGTGATTTTCTTCAATAGAACTCATGTGATATTGAAATATTCTATAGCCTTTTAAATATATACAAATGAAATAAATGATAATATGTGGGAGCCTATTACATTTTTAAACTTCATGCAACACGCTGATGCACTCTTTATGACCTCAAGAAAGACCTCAAACATATCATCCTACCAATATGGATATCCATCGACATATATACATGATATCTAAATACCCCTTTAATTGGATATAATCCAATAAATTGGGAATATATGGGATGATAACATTTTCATTGAATTCCTTTTGACACTATCAAAACGTTATAAAATTGGATGTCTTGAAAAGAATGACATCATATCTCCCCATAAACTCCATTATTAATTTTCATAATATATTCTATTCCATGCAGTGATTAACCGGGGTGGCGTGGATTATATATTTTCCACCCAATATCAATAAAATGAATTCCAAGATCCTTGTCTCCTAACAGAAACAGAATCATTCATCTGATACTATTTTTGAGAGATTCTAATCTCTCAATCAAAAAGGTTTCCTATAGTTAAAATCTGGTGAACCTCCTAAGAAGACTAGGAAACAAGTAAAGAAGTTCTTGTGATCACTCATAGATCACACAATGGAGTTTAGATAGGTTTTTTTGAATGACATCCTAATAACATAATTAGTCACCAATGTATTAAAAAATTAACATAGAAAAATTCTATGGGATATATGAAAAAGGGTGAAACAAAGACTAAAAATACGGGAGGCTAATGAGATTAACATATACCCTAATCCTCTTATGCTTCTAATAACCAACCATGTCATGATACAGAACTAGGAAATAACATCCATATCATGAAAAAATTCATTGGTATACTATATGGATCATGAGAAGTCATGTGTATGCGTTAGAATAATTGATATGGTCCAATTTGGTTAGGACACACAAGACTCAAAAAACCCTCCAGGTTCACTATCTAGACCTTGAAATGATCTCTAGATATTTCCTCGAAATCATATAGTGTCACTTGTTTATGTAAATTGAGTAGGTTTATAAAATCATGACATGTTAATTTTATTTCATTATATCCTCCAAAAAATCCACAAATATATTGAAATTCCCTATGGGAATGTCATATAGATCTTACAATGTCCACCAAACATGTTAACCGACATTCATGATAAAACGAGGAATGTCATATGGATTATCCGGCACCCTCGATACATGTCGCACTAGCTGCCGTTAAATCCTCAAACTTGTCATACATCGTTTGAGATGACTGCATGTCATTTCATCAAGATCATAAGATTCCATCGAAGAAGGTCACAAGAGATCATGTGATGGATTCTAGGATCATCCATCCAGGTCTTGTTACTTCCTCTAGAGAAGTCATCCACGCTCATGCATCAAATTCCAAACATGTTATACATATTCTTTAATGTCCCTTGGATAAGTCAACTTTTCATGTAATTAACTTTATATATGTCTTGTTGATATCCTGCAACATGTTACAAAAACAATTAAGGAATTTCATGAAGAAAGTCAATCCATATCAGGTAAACAATCAAGCTCGGGAAAGCTTGTGTACAATGACATGAAATCCTTATCCTAAAAATATATAAGGGCATCCTGATTGTGTAAGATATAATCAGCAGCATAATATAATATTTCCCGCATATAAATAAAGCAACAATGTGTAATCTCATATATGTGTAATAACTTGGATGTGTAGGACGGATCCTCAATGTTTGAGATCTAATACTTTATTCCAAAGTACCAACATATATTTCATTTTTATGTGATGTAAAACTACATGGGTATAAAAAATAAATGGGTTTTTATTCCTATTATGAAACAACATATTAATGATTCCTAATAATGAATCAATCCCATTATTAAGTTATTAATCATCTCAATAGATAATATCAAGCTGTAGTGTTTTTGTTTAAATGGATTCAACATATAAGAAGCTACCCCCAATGTGAAATGGATGAAAACCATAAATACATACTGATGGATTCACCAATAATATACACCATCAATTTTAATAAAATGTGACAAACCCAATTATCCATATTTAGGTTAACCATACCCATATCAAAAATAGTTAGAGATCCAAAACATATCTTAAATTTATAATACAGTCTATGTGCAGGAAAAAATTCCCCCGTAAAGGATTTGATGGGCCTGGCCGCCGTACCTCTCAACGAATGCGAGTTCCTAAGCGTTAATGGGTAATAATCCAAAACAGACAAACTTTTCTTGGAATGAAAGACCTTACCATGTTATGGATGTAAAAAAAATTTGGATTTTGTATGAATGGTAAAAAATGGTGGACTGGATGTGAATTATTTCGAAAAACATTAAACCCCCCCATAATCATACCAATAAAAAATTCCTCCCACATCTTTCTGAGGAAAGAGTAATTTAGTTTTGTATATAAGAATTAAAGAAATAATATTAATGTCATGAAAGAAGGAAATGATTGTATAGATTTATTCTTTATGGGGTCTCGTACATATCCCATCATTGACTAGAATCAAAGTCAACATATATTGTTTCATGGGAATCTTCATCCAAAAGTATATAAAAAAAGTGGCATTGAGTATGAATTTTTCATATAAGGATTCCTAGAAATTCATTAACAGATGTATGAACCTTTTAATGAAGGTCCCAAACTAGGGGTATCAACATCATATTTTTTGTACAATCATAATTTAACCATGTTAATTCATTCATATTCTGAGTAATAAGACATAGTATATTGTTGGACGCATCACATGAGATAAACTTTTTATGGTCCTACATATTATCATTTCCCTTAGAGAGGTATTATTGCAAATAAAAAAGAATATGGTATGGATATCAACCCTTTGGAAGGTGTCATATATATACAATTAATAATAAGTATCATAATCCTAGTAATTCAATTCATCCCTTACCCACTGATTGATTTATAGTACTTGAGGGAATGGTGAGGGAATACACTCAATAGGAATCCTACGCATAAACCAACGTCATGTATGCTAATAGATAATGAGAGATGATAGAACAATAGGATAATAAGAATTATATGATCCATGTTAGTTCTAATTTAGAGGGAAACACAAAATGGTTTCTCCTACTTCTAAAGGTGTCCAGTGTAACCATTTTGGGTGGGATTCAATGTTCTCATTTTACAATTTCATCCCAACCAACTGATAGGATGTAATTAGTGATTATAATGGGAGATATTATTGTCATCCATGAGGTTTAATAGTGATATGGGATTATTTTGTGATTGGATCCCATGTAACATAATCATTAATTTTACTCTAATGGATGAAGTGTGAAGAAGAAAAATAAATGGTCCTCTAAATATGTTGGGAACACAATTGCAGAATGTATGAGAGAATGAAATGGATATGGTAGAATGTGTGCCTAAGACTAACTCTTTAGAGTAACTCCCATTATAATAGGGGTACTAGACCAATGATTCATGTTTGAGGGTTTACGTGGTTTTTATCATGTGTCTCTACTAGATGAATTTAAAATGACCTTGGGTGATATCCAAACATGTCCAGTGTGTTTTCCCAATATGCCTCAAATGTTTTCTCAACATGTCTTGAGTGTCAAAAAATAATTCCATGAGTGTCTTCCTGAAAAGGTTTACATGTACCATGGTTTATACCAAACATTTATGGAATATATGTCTTACTTGTTATGAGTTTCTTCCCAATAGTGGTGAAATGTCCAAGGATGTATTCCTGACATGTATGGGGTGTCTTGCCAACATTTCCTCCATGACTGATTTAAATGTCTTGAGTGTCTTGAAAACATGTCTTTAGTGTCTTCCAAACATGTCATTAGTGTCTTCCAAACATGGTTAAAATGTCCCTAGGTGCATTATATGATACATGATAATATTTTAAAGATGATTTCATGTAAACAACGATAAACTATTTGAGGGTCATTGTGTATTTAGGCAGACATGTCTAGTATGTCATTACATGACAATATTTACTTATCAGGATATTCTTCACAGGATAAAATATACTTTACCGTGATATTTTATTCATTATCTATATAGACATGATATATAATATCATGTTATTGATGATGAAATAAAAGGAATATTCCATATGACTGTTTTAGGAGACTAGGGAGGAGTGATATGATCACCTGATAGTATGAAAGTTACAAGAAATTGTTTTAAAAACATTCCTTGGATAATTTATATGATGAAGAGAAAAGTTTGAATGATTAATTTAGTTCTTCAAAGTGTATCTTGCATATTTTTACATGAAAAACAATTTTCATGTTTGGAGGAGTGAATTTAAAAGGGTTATGTCATGACCTCATATCCAAGGGCTTTCAAGAAAAAGGATTTCATCCCTATATGTTTTTATATTTCATGGTCGGTGACCAATGAGGAAATATAATGTTAGTTCCACATTATAATTTGGCATATACCTATGACCCATGTATTCATATCTTAATCAGAGGGTTCACATGATGTTAATATCATCATGTGATCATGTGATCATAATGTGATCACATGATGATTTCTCACAATGTCATCTCTTGGTGGGTTTCCATGATGAGAGTCATATGATTGCATGCACATATTTCATGAAGGTAGAAGAAAACTCTCCTCATCTACTATTCTCTTACATGTATCTTATTTCTTATCTCAAATCCTTGCATTAATATAATTTTAATGAGAGACTAGGTTTATAACGGTTGAGCATATTTGAGTTAGATTCCGATTTACACAATTACAATGTTTTATGAACTCCCTTGAAGTGTTGGAAAGAATCACATGATCATTAGAAGGATTAAAATGATGGAATTCCAAATAGTTACTAAGGTATTCATAAGAGGAAATAAATTAAATCCCAAAGGAAGAATCCTATTTGATTAGAGACACACAATTTTTTAGCCAATGTTATATGATTTCATTATTGTTCATCTGATTATCATCACATGATCTTGTGATCCTAGATACCTGTCATTATTACATGGTAAATTCCAATGTATGAAAGATTAATTAAACAGTGAATATATAAAATTCAATAATTCTGGTTACACATCTTTCATGTGTTGGAGTATAATATGGAAGAATATGGTTTCACATGATATCTTCAGGGCCACTACATGATCACTCGAAATATATATGGATAAGAACTGGACAATTATTAAGGAATTTATGCAATAAAATTTTCCAATGGTGGAGATTCCTCATTATGAAACATAATTTTTTTATTAGAGTCATGTGATGTCATTATAGTTTTCTATGATCATCCTTTTTTTATTACATGATCATTAAAAACTATGAATGAGGATTTAATAAAACAATAAAAGGTAGATACAAGTTTCTTATGTTATTTTTTATATGAAAAATATGATTTCAATATGGATCACATGATCATCAATTATATCCTTTGATCTGTTGATAATTTACACAAATCATCATTGATAAATGGCTCAATTGATTTCGAACTCTTATCATGAGAGATTTAAATGAAGAATTCTAGGACAATTTCTTCTATTCAAAGAAAATATATTTTTCATTAAATACATATATTGGATTAAAAATGGATACATATTTATGTGATCAAGTGATACCAGATCACTCACACTATTGAAGTACATCATTTGACAGCTCAAACTTTCCTTCTAGATGGCCCTTGAATACAAGGTTGCATGGATTTAGATTGTAGAGTGTGTCATTAATTCATGTATTGATCATTTTAAATGGATTTCATGAATTATGGAGGGGTATTGAGAAACAATTACTTGTATTAGGATTGGAATAGTGGAGAATGTTCGTAGAGTTGATGGGTGGAGGTTTAAGAATGTTTTGTGTGGTGATTAGATGGATGTGAATGATTTGATGTAGCATCTATGCATATGTATGTATAATATATGTGTATGAATAGTGAATGTTCTATGGGTGATATCACAAATCTATTTTCAGGGAATATTTCCATGCTTAATAGTTTATTCCATGATAGTATTCCATCGACCCGGTAGTAGGGTCAACATCAATAACACATGCAACCACATGCTCACCAACTATGTCATTCAATTATGCAACCTGTATAGAAAAGACTTTCATGGGCTCTGCAATATCAATTAGATTTCTACCATTGATCAAACCTCACCACTTAGATGGCAATCTAAACAAGCAGCCAGTTTAATGTTTTGTGACTCCCGTGCATGCTTGAGTTATGCTGGCCAACCAGTTAGCATGGATATAATTTTTTTTCTAAGGCAATATCCAAAAACCACGTATGAAAGATCTATGTTAAATGAATAAAATATGATCAATTATATGTTCCCTCAAAAAATTAATACCAATCCCAATATTCTTTATTTATGTATACTACATCCGTACCCCCATACAAATTATACCTTTATTCTACAACTTGTTATTTATACTCCTCAAACAACTAAAATAAAATGTGATGGAATATATTTAATGATTCCAAAATAAAATTCATTATTTGGAATTTAATTCATTAGTTAAGAATATAATATTATTTAATGGTTGAATTAGTTATCTTTATAATGTATTTTATCATCTTTTATGTCTTGATATTGAGATATATGAGGTGATATGTCAAAAGTGAGTTGAGTGAGGGATTTCATGTGATATTAAGTAGATAATATTACCATTGAGTATAAGGATTAATCCTGGAGTAATTTTATTTATATATTTATGGATTGATATTATAAAATAGGAGTATTCGATAATTCGAAAAAATGTAAGAGATATGGTTGAATCGATCATTTTGTAGATTCCAACAGAAGGAACCTGGAGGTCCCTTTGTATGTCATTGTGAAGGAAATCAAATAATATATAGTTTATAGGAAAATAGATAAGATGACCATGATCATGAATAGGGGACATCAATTTATGAATGAATAACTATATAACGAATTATCATACACTGATCTTGATTATATCAAATGATGTGAATGGAATTACATAATGATAAAATCAAGCGTATAGACTTATAATACGTTAAGGTAATTGAACAGATCTAACACCCATGCCAAATTTCTTTCCACACAATGTAGGAAAATGTAATATGTTTAAAATTATACCACATATTCCAAGTCTCATGCAATTTAGTGACATGAGATGAACATGTATCCATAGACATATCCTAATAAATAATGACGTGCTCTAAATTTTTCCAATGATAGTGGAACTAGTGAACATAGATTAATTAATTAAAGGGATAAATAGTGATCCCTACATGAATTGCATATATTTTTTAAATTTTGTTATTTTTTCTTAATTTTCATATGGGGAAATCCTAGCGGGCATGGACATGGATTTTAGCATGTCTATCATTTTATTGGTATTTCAACCAGATATTATTTTCCTTTTCAATTTCATAAATAATCAATGTTTACAATATCATAAAATGTTCATGTCTAGCATGAAATGACAGAAAATTTTCCTATATCATTCTTTTGGTGTTCTCAACCATGGGTATATTATGTTCCATTGAATTCATTTCAAGTGGTCATGAAAACTAGACCATCGATGTAGTTTAAGGCCTTTTTGCATAGATTATCTACTAATATTACTTAGGATATTTTTCGTTGAACCATATATAATTGTTTTTTAAGTAATTTTAACATGGTTTATCTGTTGTTGTAGTTTATGATCTTATAGAACATACAAATAGTTTTTATATTTTAGGGTTATTTATATCAAAACATATAAATTTTTTATATAATGGTTTCTTATTGAACAATCGATTTTTTAGTTAAATATATTTTCACTCGGAACATTTGTTTCTATAGTTTAAGTAATTTTATATCAGAACATAACTTTATTTACATTATGGTATTCTATCTCACACCATTTATTTTAAAATTTTAAGGTATTCTAAATCATACCATTAGTTTTTTTGGTTTTTTATTTATGGTTAGACCTTCTTCTATTATAGTTTATGGAATTCCATATTAGAAAATTTATTTATGTAGTTTATGATCATTTAGCTCGGACTGTTTATTATGGTAGTTTTGTTTATATTATCCTAGACTATCTATTGTTGGTCTTTAATGATAGGTATTCATGAATGGTTTGAGAACCCTACATCCATGAGAGGATTATACAGAAAATGATTGCATAAAGGGTTTTCCTACCTTTATGTAAATTTATATTATGATGAATGAGTATTCATAATGGGTTCTAGCACCCTATGTTTTTGTAGGATAAATTAAATATTATTGTCTGGCATGGGTCGTGCAACCATATATCCTTGATGGGATTCAGTTTTTTGTATAGTTAAATAATAATGATGCAAAGTACATGTGGATAGGTAGAATATGGGTTGTCTAAATTGTATGTTAAGAAAAATCATGTAGTTAATATTGAATGGGAAACACATGCCATGGATTACTGAAAAACACCCTATTGTTTTGACTTCCACTGTTGTGTTTTTGGGAATCATGAGGATGAGAAGTCCATACCAACATGGAAGACGATATCCTAGTTAATGGATAAATTTCTGTTATTAATTAGACCATTGGGTATACATTCATGATCAATCACAAGGTTTACCACTTCAATCCAAGTGATGTGAATTATTTTTCATGATTCAAGTGTTTGGATGATAATGTGGGATATTGAGAAAGAAGCTATATAAGAAGGTTTCTAGAACCCCATTGATATTTATTTTAAAGATGGGATACTCAATACATATTAAATTTCACTTCAATTATTGTGGTATAAAACATAAAAAAGGATCAAGAATTTAATATCACATTCTTGTATTGAGAAAGTGAATATACATAGTGACGTGACATCACGGATTTCAATTCCACTTGGACTATCATGTTATGGATATTGTATGTCATGGATGAAGAATATTTGAAATTATTAGAGTTGTAAACTATTTTAATGTAAGAATCCCATGTTATATATAGTAATGAAAATAAGTCTCTATATTAAGGGGGACCTATCGTGTAACACCCCAAGATTTCATAGTTTATTATCTCAATAAAGTAATTCAATAACTTGCGCTACACACAACAACGAGTTCGAGTGCACCACTACTTACCAAACTAGCCGTTAAAAAGCAGTTATGAATAGTATCAACTGAATTTTGAATTTTATATAATACTTATAATTTTAGAATACATATTATGAGTTTCTAAGATATAATGTAAGAACAAATTCATTTTTTTCAGATAGAAGAATTATTTTTCAAAAAAATGCAGTTTTACCACCTTTTAATGAAGAACCCTTTTTAAATTCAATATTTGACACTTTTATATATTAAATATGACAGAATAATATTATTCATTATTATCACGACATAAAAATTAGTTTTGATAAATTATTGGTGTTTTTCTGATAACTAACATATTTTGGTGAAAAGTGAAAAATACAAAATTTTAACTGAAAACAAATTTTTTAATCAAAATAATTTATAGTGTTAAATTATGCATTTTAATGATTTGGAAATATAATTATATTATATTTTTATAATTTAATAAAATTTTGGTTAATATATGTAATTTCACATTTAAATTTCACATAAACCCATGTCAATCTATTGATATGTTTTACTTTTTTAAAAAACCGCTTTTTGGTTTGGACAACTGGAATTAATTTTTAATTAATAAATGAAACTTCTATTTTTTTTAATTTGGTAAAATAGACTTAATTTTTGAATTCAGAATCTCAAAATTATCTTATGGTCAATTTTGGTTATTTTTCTAAAAACATTAATTTTTTGATGAATAGTGAAAAAATTGTGTTATTATTTAAAAATGTCTTTTTATTTAAATAATTATTTATTTTATTTTAATTTATTTTAAGTCAAAATATATATATAATACCTATATATGTTATATGTATTTCATTGGAGTCATTTTATAATAAGCTTAGATATATTAAATTTTATCAAACTTTTTTCTGTCTTTTACCCACCTTCTAGGAGCATTTGAAAATTTGAATAAAACATAATTTTATCACTTATGTGAGTTGAATTTAAAACATCAGAGAGTCACAATTATCCATAGTATGTAAAATGTGGTTCAACAAGATGAAAATAATTTTTTTCCAACAGTAACTTTTGACTAATTACCACAGGTAAATGTAAATACATTAATTAAGGGTAAAAATGATATTTTAATTACCTTAAACATGTCTTAAATCTATTGCACAAGTTTAATTCAACCAAGACAAAAACTTAGGAATAAAATATGACCATTTAGGTACACTTTTATTAGATTAGGACATTTATTATTATTTAATTTAAAGATGAGTTAAAAGTGTTAAATTCAGGGTTTCATTACTAAAAAATTTTAATATAGGGTTATACATAAGATAAATTAGACTATAAATTTTCATCAGAAATATAAAACTATTTCCTACATAATAATTTTTTATTTATAATTTTTAGACATTAAAAATTTTAATTTATTTATGACACAATGATGATGTAGTAATAACCTTATTAATAAAATATTATAATAATTAATATTATAAATATCAAAATAAATGTAATTTGAAACTTTTGATGAATTAAACTAATTATATATGTTAATATGAGATTTTAGGGTTGATTAGATAAATTTTTTTCAAACTGATAAGGTTTTTATGACTTTCAGAAAAAAACAAAATACCAAATAGTGTCAAAATTGACATAAATTAATTTTTAAAACAAATACTTTATTATTGGTTGATATTATATTCCTAAAAATATAAGGATCATCCAAAATGGATTAAATAATATTATATATGTCATTAATGAACCACTTCAGATTATTTTTTATGTTTATAGTATTCTTATTAACCATATAGTGTAAGAATACAATAAGACACAGTAAAAGTTAAATAATTTAACATAGAGTTAAATCTATAAGATAAGGTTAACATGGAAACCAAAACTTGTATAAAACCTATTGGTTGAGAGTATTTAGACCCATATCCACTTTAAATTCTAAATATATAAATTTTGAGCAATTATAAACCGATTATTATTTTATTATAAAATAATATCTCAATCTTTTTCTAAGGTGCCCCTCACCCCTCTTATAAAAGGGCACTCACCCTTCTCTCAAATTCACACATTCAAAGCCATTTGTCTTGGCCAAACCCTGCCTAAATATTCTATCAACTGTCCTCCCATCATCATAGATTCCTTCCTTTAGTCATAAAGCCAAACTAAGGTTCCCTTTTGATCAAATCAAAAGGAAGAACCCCAAAAAGAGGTAAATATTTCATCATCTCTTTCAAGTTCATTTCTTCTTCCACATCCAATTTCATTACTGTTTCAATTAAAAATTAATAACTCTAGTATCTTCTATATACATTGACATTATTATATAAATGGTACAACCATATTCATTATTATATCCAACATTTTAATGACAAAGTCACCATACGTGCGTACATACGGATTACCATCTCCACGTCATGGTGTAGTTGTTATTCAAACATTTCAATATTTGGATGGGTATAATAATGAATATAACTGATGTAAATAATAAATATAATGATTCTTTATATATGATATAACATCCAATTACATAATATTTCTCCACCAAAATAATGATATTTTCGATCATGCGTACGTACGGATTATCGTCTCCCCGACGCGATGAGATTCATTTCCACGATCACCATTCAACGATGATTATAAAAATATATATATTATTAAGAAGTGTGTAATATATGACATAACAATGCTAATGAATATATATATATATATGTACTTACATATATCTTATTCACTTACTTCCGTTCAATACGACAAGAAAACAGAAACAGTGTTTATGCGTACAAACGACATACTATCTCCATAAACGATGCCTTCCATTTCAAACATCTATCAATTATAATTATTTAAATTCTAAATATATATGACACATAAATCAGGGTTTATATTCTGGAACTATTTAAATCATGATCCAAATGATATGATCATGAATAACAAGTAAAAAACATATGATGAAGAAAGTGATTATTACCTAAAATGTTAATTTAACATGGATATCATTATTAAATGGATAATATAAAGTAATAAATGAATCATGTATGATATAATAAAAATGAATATGGTTCTGTTATAATATAATAACATACTATGGTCATTATACAAGAGGTTAAACATACCCATGACCAAAGGAAAGTTCAAGGTAAGGGTTAATTCCTCAATCTCATTATTATCTGAGATTGTTTATGGGTAAGGCTTTACACGGACATATTTATTATCCATGCCCATGTTTCATAAAAAATATTTTCAAAAGGAATTTTTATAATGTTTTATGGAAGGAACTCTTTAACTAGATCATCATTTTAAATTGTTTAAATTTTTATTCTTATAACTCATTCTCATTAATGTCCATGTTTTCAAAATGGTTTTTAAGGATTTATTTATATGGACATGAATGTTTTTTTAAAATGTAAATCACATTAAAATGTTTCAAAGTGGTATGGGACACTTGGATTAAAAAATTTCTATACATGTCTTCCTTTCTGAATTATGTAACTTTTTAAATTTTAACATGAAAAATGGATATTTCTCTCAAAGAGTTTTACAAATCATTTTCATCTATGTCAACATCCTTTGATGGATTTTAAACGCGTTTGATGTTGATTTATTATTATAGAAGTCTTCCATATTTTATTGAAGGTTTTTTGATATGTTTGACTGTGGATGTATTATTTTTATACCATTCATTGTTTATGGAAAAGTATTGACCTTTTGTATTCTAGTTTTAATACGAATGTTTATGTTATATTTAAAACTTTTCATATGAGGAATGTATTAGACTTAGTAAGTGATGGATGGATCCTGATATAGCTCTTCAATGCATCGGTAGGTCTAATGAGACAATTAGACATGGAATTGGCCAATGCCTTTCCTAATTTGATATATGTTTCGGGCTGAGGCCTTAATCATTTTTAGAAGTCTTTGCTGAGGCCTTGACAAGATGTTTCATAATATTTGAAATTATACATTCCCTCATTATGAAAATGATATTGATGGTTCATGTGGTCATTCGACTAGTATAATTCCCATGACTATGTTTTATTATGGAATTATTTACACAACTCATATTTCTTCCATAAAGTGTTCATGTTTTTTATTTTTAAAGGCAAGTGTTTTCAATTATTCACCATTCCTATTGTATATATTATCTTCTACTAAATTGTTTACCCTTACTAAACATCTATGCTCACCCATTTCTTATGTTTTATTTTCCCATGTTTTTCAAGAAGTGTATTATGATTGATATGCAGGGTTAACCTAAAAGGTAATAACGGCGTTCTCAAAGAACTGTCTATGTTTTATATTATTTTTAAAATTGTAATGAGAAGTTGATGTATGTAATCTACTTCTAAGACTGCTAAAATGATCGGTTGTTAGGGAAATGATTTCCTCATATCATGTCAATATATTAAAATAATGTACAGACTCTGGGTAACTAGTGTCAGGGCGTTATAGTTGCTATCGGAGGATGTTTAGCAATAACCTTGAAATCTATATTTAAATAAACTCTGATTAGGAAACATTACCCAAAGATAGTCTATGAGGATTAGTATATAAGAACTTCCTAGAATTTTGGTACTGTATAAATTTTGTGAGTTTTCCAAGAAATACATCCCTTTCTAGATACCAGTAGGTAGAGGTGGATCTGGCACAGATGTACGTAGGGTTAAAACCTGAAAAAACCGCTTTGAGCTAGACTCAAACTTGAACTGGTGTACGACAAAGTTCCTTGATACACTCTTGGTTACGACACTCCCGGGAGATATTCTTAGGATAATTAAAATTTTATTTATAAATCATTATGAAGGATATATGAGTAAATATTCCAGCAAAGAAACCATTTTTATGATTATGAAACTGAAGGTGTGAAAAAATTCAATTAATGTTGAGAAATTTTCTAGTTTTTGGATTATACAGTGTGATATGATCCAACATAGTGTGTGTTGTCATTTAAAAATTGCACCCAATAGGAGGAATGAGAACTCCTATAATATAAATGATCCAAAGGGTAAGAAAGATCATATCATTCAAAGTCTTATTCCATCATTTAGAAGGGAAATAGTCTCCCAAGTATTCTCATCATATAAAAAAATAATATCTTGTGTTAATAAGATATGTGAATAATTATCTATGTACTATGGCTTTGAAGGGAAGCATGATATGAAAATGATGGTATAGAGAAACATAAATAATTGGAAGAGGGGGAAGAAGGATTTTCCCATATGTGATAACTGTGGAAAGAATCACCTTGGTAAAAATTCTTGAAGGGAATGACAGTTTCTTATAAGTGTGGAGAAAACGGACACTAATTATGTGATTTCATGGGTATGAAAAAGGTTTCAAATGTATAATGCATCATCTGTAATGATTTTGGACACTATGTGAATCATTGTCCAAACCCTAAGATTATACCCTGAATGATGCTATTGGATAATAATCATGTTAAGACACTACCAAAGATGGAGAGGAATGATTGCATTTCTTATGTTGTTATTAAAGTATTGTGTAATTTGAGTATTTTATTAATGATGTACATGTTATAAGAATTATAGAGTATATAAGGATTGTACTGTATTAATATTTCATTAAGGACCTGAGATTGTGCAGAACTAAAAAGTGACTCAATGGAAAGTTAATTTTTTTGGAAATACATGGTTAAAAGATAGAAAAAACTTTAATATGTTCCTGATACTGAGTTATTGATTTTGGAATAAGAAATTATTGATTTATTATCTTTTATATTACTGACATCCTTGGAAATGGTTTATGGTTTATTTTTTTCCTTCATTGTTGTAGTTTATAACATTTTTGGATATAAGTAGTATATACAGTCTTCTATAAAGAATAAGGGTGCGGGAATGAAATCAACATGGTTTTATGGTAATTCAGTTTGCTAAAGTGTTTTAATATAATACATGATGAAGGAATTCACATGTTGTTACGTGAAAAAAATGATCATTATTGTGATTACCTTCCTTATAAATTGTGGACTATGTGTTTAGGTAGATGTATTTTGGAAAAATATAATGGTTGTAATCGATTAAGTTTGAAATTAGATACTGTTATTAAGGTAAAATCATTTATTGATATTATTTTTTGATTTTCATAAAAAGTACAACCTGTCGCGTCCGGCAAGGCCGTGAGACATGAACCTATAACCGAAGGGCGACAGGGGGCATCACCTACCACTAGCCTATGTGATGTCCTGGCTTGTGTAATGTAGTTTTTTTAAATAGTCTGATAAATGAAATATAAATTCATTATTTTTGGAACCCTATATGGTTACGATAAATAGAATATTTTTAAATTATATTATCTTTTGGAGTGAAAGATGAGTTTGTGGTAGGAATTAATTGAAGGATGATACCCTACATGGCAAGTATATATATATATATATTCTCTACATATGTGAATAATTTAATTCTTAAACTTTAGCGAAGGGATCCTAAAACAAAAAATGAGTTTTCCTAATACATTATGTTTTGTTGAACCGAAGATATTTTAAATCATCAGAGATTGATGGCTTTGAGGACATCAATTTTATACTTGTTTTTGATTGATGACCTCAACAACTCCCTATAAATATTTACGTTTTTCATCTAATTATGTGTCTCTAAACGCCACCAATGTTCTCTTAATTGAGATCATGATTTGGTGGTGAATTATTGATTTCCATTTCCCTCTTATTAAGACTAAATTTTATTAACCCAATTTCCAATGTGGGTTTTCCATAAAGGTATTTTTCTATTTTTAACCATTTAGTTTCGAAGAACAATTTCAAATTAAGAGGACGTAATTTATTGAAGGAGAGTAAATTGTGACACCCCATGATTTCATAGTAAATTATCTCATTAAATTAATTCAATAGATTGTGCTACACGCAACACCGAGTTCGAGCGCACCACGATTTATCAAACTAGCCGTTCAAAAGCTGTTATGAATAGTAATAACTGAATTTTGAATTTTATATAATACTTATAATTTTAGATTATATATTATGAGTTTCATAGACATAATGTAAGAAAAAATTCATTTTTTTCAGAAAAAATAAGTATTAAAAAAAATGAAATTTTAACGCCTTTTAATGGAGAACCCCATTTAAATCCAATATTTGACACTTTTATTATTAAATTTGACAAAATAATCTTCTTCTTTATAACCAGGACAAAAAAATCTAGTTTTGATAAATTTTTGGTGTTTTTCTGATAAAGTTCATATTTCGGTGAATAGTGTAAAATACTAAATTTTAAATAAAAACTAATTTTTTATTCAAAATAATTAACAGTGTTAAATTATACATTTGAATTGTTTGGAAGTATAATTAGATTATATTTTTATCAATTATTACATTGTTGGTCATTGTATGTAATTTCACATTTAAATTTTTGAGAGGTTTTTTTAAAATAACCAATTTTTGGTTTTGACAACAGAAATTAATTTAAAATTAATAATTGAAACTTCTGTGTTTTTAATTTTATAAAATAGAATTCATTTTTAAATTTTTAATATTAACTTTTGATAAATTTTTGGTATTTTTTTTGAAAACTTTGAACATTTGATTAATAGTGAAAAACACTACATTATTATTTAAAACCAACTTTTTGTTTAAATAATTATTTATTTTATTTAAATTTATTTTATGTTAAAATAGATATATAAAACCTATATATTTTTCAATTAATTTGTTGGAGTCATTTTATAATAAGTTTAGATATATAAAATTTTATCGAACTTTTTACTGTCTTTTACCCACCTCCTAGAAACATTTGAAAATTTCCATAAAATTTAATTGCACCACTTCTGTGAGTTGAATCTCAAAAATCTAAGAGACACGGTTAACATCAGAAAGTAAAATGTGGTTCAATAAGATGAAAATAATTTTTGGTGAATAGTAACTTTTGACTTTTATTTACGAGAGTTAAAAGTAATTAGGGTAATTAAAGTAATAAATGCTATTATAATTACCATAACACAAGTCCTAATTGTATTGGATAAGATTAATTCAACCAAAAACAACCTTAGGAATAAAATATAACCTTTTTGGTACTATTGGATTAGATTGGGGCATTTATTTTAATTTAATTTAAAGAAGAGTTAAAAGTGATAAATTCATATTTCCATAACTAAATCATTTTTATATGGGGTTATACATAATATAAATAAGACTATAAATATTCATTAGAAAGAAAAAACGATTTCCTACATAATGGTATTTGATTTATAATTTTTAAACTTTAAATAATTTAATTTATTTATGACATAATGATAATGTAGTAATTACCTTATTAATTAAAAAATAAAATAATTGATATTATAAATATCAAAATATATGTAATTTGAAACTTTTGATGACATCCGATAATTTTATTGGTTAATATGACATGTTAGGGTTGATTAGATAATTTTTTTCGAAGTGATAAGGTTGTAATGACATTCAAAAAAACAAAATACCAAATAGTGTCAAAATTTACATAAACTAATTTTTAAAACAAATACTTTATTATGGGTTGATATAATATTACTAAAAATAAATTTCTCTTCCAAAGTGACTAAATAATATTATATATGTCTTTAATGAACCAATTTATGTTATTTTGGATTTTATACTATTTTTATTGACCATATAGTGTAAGATTTCAAGAAGACACGGTAAAAGTTAAATTATTTAACAAAGAGTTAAATCTAAAATATAAGGTTAAAATGGTAACCTAAACATTTATAAAACCTATTTTTTGAGATTCTTTAAACCCATACCCACTTTATATTTTAAATTAAACAATTGGGAGCCATTATTTACCGAATATTATTTTATTATAAAATAATATTTCAAACATTTCCTAAGGTGCCCCTCACCCTCTTATAAAAGGGTACTCCCCCTTCTCTCAAATTTACAGCTTCAAAGACATTTGGCTTGGCCAAACCCAACCCAAATATTCTCTAAGATATACTCCCTTGATCTTAGAGTCCTTAATTTAGTCATAAATCCATCCAAAGATCTCTTTTGATCAAATCAATAGTAAGAACCCAAAGAAGATGTAAATATTTCATCACCGCTTTCAAGTTCTTTTCTTCTTCCACTTCAACTATCTTTGTTGTTTCCAATATAAAATAATAAATCCAGTATCTTAAATATACTATGATGTTATTATAAAAATGGTACAACCATATTCATTCTTATATCAATCCTATAAATGAAAAATTCACCATACGTGCATATGTACGGATTACAATCTCCACGTCGTGGTGTAGTTTGTTATTCAATCATTTCATTATTTGGATGGGTATCATAATGAGTATGAATGATTTAATAATAAATAAAATTATTTTTTATATATTATATACCATCCAATTATATAAGATTTCTCCATCAATTTAATGATATTGTCTCTCATGCATACGAACGGATTACAGTCTCCACGACGCGATGAGATTCATTTCCACGATCACCATTCAACGTTGATTGTAAAAATATATATATTATTAATAAGTATTTAATATATGACATAATAATTCTACTATATATGTATATATATATATGTACTTACATATATCTTATTCACTTACTTCCATTCAATATGACATGTAAACAGAAACATCGTTTATGCCTAAGAACGACATACCGTCTCCGTAAACGGTGCCATCCATTTCATATATCTAACAATTATAAATATTTATATTTTAAATAAAAATGATACATAAATTATGGTTTATATTCTGGAAGTATTTAAATCATTATCTAAATGATACGATCAATAATAACAAGTTAAAACACGTATGATAAAGAAAGTGATTATGACCTAAATTGTTAATTTAACAAGGAAGTAATTATTAAATGGGTAGTATAAATTCATAAATGAATCATCTATGATATAATAAATATGAATTTGGTTCTTGTATAATTTAATAACATACTATAGTCATTATATCGGAGGTTAAACATACCCTTGACCAAAGGAAAGTTCATGGTAAGGGTTAATTCCTCAATCTTTCTATTATCTGAAATTTATTATGAGTATAAATATACTCGGACATATTTGTTATCAGTGTCCATATTTCATAAAAAATGTTTTCAAAAGTAATTTTTCTAACGTTTTATGGAATGGAATATTTATATTGATAATAATTTTAAATTGTTTAAATATTTATTCTTCTATATCAGTCTCATTAATATCCTTGTTATCAATATGGATTTTTAGGATTTAATTATATGGACATGAATGTTTTTTCAAAATATTAATTCCATTCATAAGTTTTAAAGTGGTATGGAGAACTATGATTAAAAATGACTTTAAATGTATTACTTTTTAATTATAGGACTTTTTAAATGTCTTCATGAAAATGGGATATTTCTCTCAAATATTTTTACAAATCATTTTCATCTATGTCAATATACATTGATGGATTTTAAACATGTTTGTAGTAGATTTATTATTATACTAATCTTACATATAGTACTGAAAGTTTTGTGAAATGTTTGACTATTGATGTGTTATTTTTATACCATTCTTGGTTTTTGGATAAAGTATTACCATTTTGTATGATATTTTTAATATGAATGTTTAGGTTATGTTTAATCCTTTTCATATGAGGAATGTATTGGGATTAGTAAGTGACGGGTGGATCCTACTATAGCTCCTCGATGCATCAGTAGGTATCATGAGACAATTTGACGTGGAATTGGCCGAGGCCTTTTCCAATTTGATATATGGTGCTGGTCGAGGCCTAAATCATTTTTATATGTCTTGTCTGAGGCCTTGACATGAGGTTTGAGAATTTCTAGCATTATACAATCTCTCATTATGAAAATAATATTGATGGTTCATGTGGCCATTCGACTAGTAGAATACCCTTGACTATGTTTTATTATGGTGCTATTTATTCACCTCATATTTCTTCCATAAAGATTTCATGCTTATTATTTTTAAAGGCATGTGTTTTTAATTATTCAACATGCCCATTGTTTTGGTTAAATTATGCTAAATTGTTTACCCTTACTGAGCATCTGAGCTCACCCCATTCATATGTTTTTACCAAGGATTTCTATGAAGTGTATTATATTTGATATGCAGGGTTTACCTTAAAGGGAATAAGAAAATTCTAAAAGAACTATCTATGTTGTATATTATGTTTGAAATTTTAATGTGAAGTTGATGTATGTAATCTATTTCCAAGACTCCAAAACTGATCGGTATTTTGGGACATGATTTCCTTGTATCGTGCTAGTGTATTTAAATAATTCACCAACTCTGGGTAACTGGGGTTTGGGCGTTACATTTCCGCAAGGAAGAACATCATCTAGGAATAATATCATTCATATAGTGTCAATCACTAATGAATTATAGAGGGGTCCCCTTGTATCAATTATTCCCTCTTACAATCATACAAAAGGCTAGAACATGGGGAAACAAGTCTAGTCTTTATGCTTCCATGATAAGGGTATCCACACAAGGAATTGTTTTCTTATCTTATAATAAAAATATCTTATTTTGAATTTGATAAAACACCATATTCACCAAAAGATAATGCTCCCTAAAAGTTGATTCAGTGTATAGAGAAACCATTATCACATTGAAGAGATGTAATGATTCATTGCTGTAATTTGATCCTTGACTATAGAGGTTTAGGGAGCATGAATCAACTTTTAAATGGGCTATATGGTATACCCCATATGCATTATTACTTGTATTTTACTATTTAGATTTTATATAAACACTACTATTTTGGAGATTAGAATTTGGAGTCTTGAACTTTTCTCAGGCCTCCCTTAGTTGGTTTTCAATGGTACACATTTTATTCCTTATTCACTAGCATTTTATGGACATGTAATTTTAAAAATAAAAGCATTAAATATTATGGTCATGATTCTTTTTACAATGTGGATAAATTTTTTGGTCGTGATGCATGTATACCATACATGAGGGGAATTTTAAAAAATAGACTATATGGGATACCTAGTTTCAATAATACTCAAACAAACATTTGAAAACAATATGAGAGTGTTATAAATAATGGATTATGTTTCCTCATCCATGAGTATTTGTATGATATTTTAAGGATGCAAATGATCCAGAATCACTCTATGTTGAAGAGATCCACTGGGATGAATTCATGGATAATAAAGTTCAAATGGTCATTCTTATAGATCCAAAATTTCTCTTATTAATGGGTATAAGTCCACAATAAATATTGACCTATAATAGGCTCAAATTGATATCTCTATTATACACTACATAGTTTTTGGATGTTTTTTTTCAACCCAAGGCTATCATGATAGAAAGTGTTATTTATTAATAGATATGATAATTATGGTGATGGAAGCACCCCAAAATTTGGTTTATAGATAATAAGCACTTTTGGTACATTTATGATGTGTGTTGATGGATGATGGTTTTCATAGATTAGTTTTGTGTAGTTATGATGTATTAACTATGTAGTATAATTTCATAAAAGAAGATTTTATTCTATACAGTTTTACATCATGTGGTAATGAAATAATGAAAAATGATAATTTGTGGAATATTCCCTTGGGGACACTGTGAATTGTTAAGGGTAATTTATATATAGTAAGAATCTATTATCCATCCATTGGGTTATTGATAGGTAGCTATATGCTGAATCCCTTCCTACATAAAAGTATATTAAGAGAAATAAATTTATATATAGATCACACTCACACACATTAAAGGTGATTTTACAAGACATGTAACACCCTAAACATCCACGTTACGTTTCTCTTTGAATAATACAATAGCATGTGATGTATGCAACACCAAGTTCAAGCACACCATAACCTATCAAACTAGTCATTTAAAAAGTGGGTATGAATAGTAATAACCATATATTGAATTTTATATATATCCCATATAATTTTAACATTCATCTTTTTTGTTTCTTAGACATAATATAAGGACAAATTCATTTTTTCAGATAAAAGAAATATTTTTTTTCAAAAACGATGTTTTTCTGCCTATTAATGACGAACCATTTTTTAATAAAATATTTTACAATTTTACATATTAAATTTGATGAAAATAAATTATTCTCTAGAAGTGGAAAATAATAATTTAGTTTGGATAAATTTTTGGTACTATTCAAATAACTTTTATATTTTGATGAATAGTGAAAAACCTTATATTTTAATTAAACCCAGCTTTTTAAATTGAAATAATTTATATTGTTGGAATATACATTTATGTGGTTTTAATGTATCATTTTCTTATATTTATATCATTTAATATAATTTTAGTCATTTTATTTAATTTCAAATTTAAATTGTACATAAACACATGTCAATCTTTTTATAGTCTTTGCTTCTTAAAAACCTATTTTTTTACAAGGGGAATTAATTTTAAATTAAATTCTGCAACTTCTGTGTTTTGAATTTGGAAAAATGGATTTCATATTTGGAATAAGTAGTTCTATAATTTTTAAATAGTTAACTTTTATTTTTAGGATTATGAATTGGTACTACAGTAAATATTTTATTTACCATGGTAAGAGGGAAAATCCTGTAAATAATAGTAAAAAATAATTTTACTATATTATTAAAATTACCCCAACATATGTACTAAATCTATTGGATATTAAATTACTTATTAGGTTAATACTTTGGATAATTATGGGACCCCATGGAGCCACTTGGTAGTGATAATGACATTTTATATTAATTATTTTTAAGTAAACACAAATATAACATAAGCATGTAGCTTTAGTAAAAAAAATTTATATGGGGTCATACAATTGATGTATTTGACTATAATTATTATTTTGAAATCTAAAAATATTTCATACAGAATTATATTTTATTTATATTTTTTATACATAAAATAAATATATTTATTTATGACACAATAATGCTGCATTATTTTCTTTATTAATGAACGAATCAAATAAATGATGTAATAAATATCAAAATTAATATAATTTGAATATTTTGATTCCATACACATATTTTATAGGTGAATATGACATGTGAGGGTTTATTCAATTTAATTTTTCTCTGTATTAAAGTTGTGATTGCATTTATAAAAACCAAATACTAAATAATGTCAAAATTGACATTAATGATTTTTTAAAACAAATACCATATTGTGAAAAGTTATAATATTCTAAAAAACTTAATGTTTGGCCAAAAGATATATATAATAATATATATGTCATTAATGAACCATTTTATATTCTCATGGCCTCTTATAGTATGTTTATTAACCATATAATATAAAAATACAAGGAGACATGGTAAATGTTAAACTATTTAACCAAGAGATAAATCTAAAAGATAACATTAATATGGTAGCCTAAACATGTCCAAAACATACAGGTTGAGAGTACATAGAACCATATCCACCTAGGTATTGAATTAAATTCACTTTTATCCATTATAAAATTAATATTACTGTATAATAAAATAAATTTTCGACATTTTCCAAATTTGACCATCACCTCTCTTATAAAAGGGAACTTCCCCTTCCCTTAAATTCACACATTAAATGCCATTTGGAATGGAAAAACCCCACCAAAATATCCTCAAAATTTCCACCACATCATCCTAGAGGACTTAACATGATCAAATGTCAACCTAAGGGGCCATTTTGTTCAAATCGAAAGGAAGCACCCAAAGAAGAGGTAATAATTTCATAACAACATTCAAGGTTCTTCTCTTCTTCCAATTCCTCTTTATTTGTGGATTACATACCAAAATTAGTATCTCTGATACCTTGTACATACTATGATTTTATTATAAATATTTTATAACTATATTCATTATTCTATCCATCATATGAATGACAAAGTCACCTTACGTATGTACGTACGGCTTACCATCTCCACGTCATGGTGTAGTTTTTTATTCAACACATAATTATTTAGATGGGTATAATAATGAGTATATTTGATGTAAAAAATATATAATGTTAATATTATTCATATATGATATACCATCAAATTACATATGATTTCGGTAACAATAGAATGATATTGTCACTCATGCATACGCACAAATTACCATCTCCACAAACGTGATGAGATTAATTCCCCATCATAATAATTCAAAAATAATTTTCATTTAATAATTTTTAAGAACACAATATCATTTTGGAAAAAAAAAATACATCCTATACCTAACAAAAATGACATATTTCACAAAACATATAAAGGAAAACGAATCAGTTAACACCCAAAACAAGGATAATACTGAAATATATGTAACAAAAATATTTTAGAAGGTCATAAATAGTATCATATTTATGTATATGGTTATTTTATAATTTAATAACAATGATATGACTATTATAAAGGAGGTAAATATAAACATTAGTAAGGAAAAGTACACAGTAAGGTTTAATTCTACAACACTTCAATATCTAGGGTAGTTTATATGTAAGTATCTATTGGGACCTCTTAATCATCCACATCTCTGTTTCTTAAGTATGTATTTCAATATTTTTTTACAATTTTCTAAACTATGGGTTAAATTCATTTATACCCTCATTTTTATTTTTATAAAATGGTTTGAAAGGAATCTTTCCATTGCATTCCAATCAAATTACTTTGTGACCTTTTTGACTAATTAATGTAAATTTTTTTTAACTTATACGGTGGGTGAGGTTATTTTCCACCATTATAACACCATTGATGCATCCCTTACAATATTATATGAATATTTTAAAAATAATGTTTTTCTTTTATAATTATGTGATTTTTAAATTATTTCAAAATAGAAAGAAATATTTATCTCAAATATTTTTGATTTCGTCTATATCAACGTTCTTTGAAATATTTTACACTTGTTTGAAGTTGATTTTTTATGATACAGTCTTCTATACTGTATTTAAGGTCTTGTGTTATGTTAGACCGTGGATGCTCTTTTTTTATACCATTCATGGTTTATGGTTAATGTATTAACATTTTGTATTCCATTTCTAATACGAATATTTATGTTATGGTTGAACCTTTTCATATGAGGAATGAATTGGACATAGTAAGTGACGGGTGGACCAAACTATAGCTCCATGATTCATCAGTAGGTCTCATGAGTCAAACTAGTGTATCAGAAAAAGGCCTTCAAAAAATATTATTTTCAGTCTTGGAATGAGGACTTGAATATGTGGTATTGATTTCTGAAATTATGAATTCCATCATTATGAAATTAGCTATTGATATTACATGATATTATTCAACTAGTAGCATATCCATGTGAATATGTAAAGGAAATTATTTGATTTATATTTTCCAAATTATGATGAAATTTATGTCTAATGTATTTTGTTTTAGTCTTATACATTACCTCAAATATTTATTCTTATTTATGATAGGTTCTACTATATAGTTATTCTAACTAAAAATTTGAACTCACCTCTTTCTATGTTTTATTTTTCCCATGATGCGAAGAAGTATATTATGATTGACCTGCGGAAATAGGCTAAGGCTTATGAGAGTGTTTAAAAGGGGATACAATGTTGTTGTTTTTATATTTCATAATGTAATCTAAAACATATTTATGTATCTAGTACTTCCTCATCTACTAAATTGATCAGTCTTTCGAGACATGATTCCTTGTATCATGCCAATGTTATATAAAAATGCACCGACTCTAGGTTTCTAATGTCAGGGTGTTACATGACGCGACCCTCTTTAAAAATAGGTATATTAAATTTTAATTACAGGATGTCTTGTGATTTCATTATAAACATTATAAGGGTAGGAAATAAGTCATAATTATCTAATTTAAGAAGATCCCCCATGTAGATCATAATAACATGAATGGGAGAAGGCCATTCAATCTATATATCGTAGTGAGTCACAAATTCACAGTATCTAAGGGATCCCCTACACATATCAAGAACATATATAGGGATAAGTAATTTCTATAATTTATTCATGTGTATAGGGGAAAATTTTATACAAATAATAGATTCAATAATATGTTTTTATTCTCTGTACAATTTAAGGTCATTCGGGATAGACTATAAGTCATGAAAATCTTATTATTCGTAAATGTAATGATGAATTTTATTTTACACAATTATAATATGACAAAAAATGTTGTTTAATTATATAAAACTATAATTTATCAGTTATGGGAGTAATATATCAGTGAAATTGGGTCTATACAGAATCTTTTTACCCTAATATGAATATTTATGGGGATATGATGTCTTAATTCTAGGTTGATAAAGGGTGGGGTTCACATATTTGTATCATTGAGAGTACCCAAATTCACCTAAATAGTTTTGTTATTGTATGTTGAAATCATATTCCAATAATATTTGAGTTATCTAGAAGTGGAAACTTGCAGATACATGTCATCAATTGATAATGGTGGTATCCTATATTCGCTGTAGTCTGGAAAATAACTACTAGGATAATGGGGGGTGGGGGCTCTCCACTAGGACCAAACATCCTCTTGAAACATGATCATTAGAATTATTTTAGATACCTATGAATCATAGATGATTCCCTCTATATTATATATTTCATATTTTTTGTATCATATATGGTAGAATATGGAAAAATTATGCCCATTGTTTATATGGTTCCATGAGAAGGATATCAACTTGGAGAATTTTTTAATCTACACATATATTAATGATATGACGTTGGGTAATGATGAATATAATGTTAAATAATGTTTTTATCACACTAAATGATTCTCAATCATATATTTAATAAATTTCAAGGTGAAGGGTTAAATTTTGTGATTATTTATTACACAATCAACTGATGTGATGCTCTTCTCAATGTGTATACCTCTTCTTGTCTAGTTTAACATCATGAGACTTGGAAATTTGCACAAAGAGTATTGTCATATGACTAGAAAATTTCTTATAGGGACCTAAAATTGATGGTATAGTTTTCACTACATATACAATATTATGGGAATGAAGACATACATAGTTCAATTTTTTTTATAATCCTTTTCATTGGATTGAATAACAAGGGAAGATAAATTTTTTCTTTTATATCTTGGATGGGATCATGATATGAGGTCCAGGTGTCCCTACATATCATGTGGTAATAATAATAAATACACACATAATTATATTATGAATATAATTTTGTTTAGAGACATTATTACCGAACCTAGAATATGAAATTATAAAAAAATTATTCCATATTATTCCCTCTTGGATGTGTTTAAAATGGATGATATGTATCAGAGGCATGATGTATGAAAAGTGAAAATTTAAAGGGATTAAAAAGCTTATGGATGTTAGGTATCATAGAGGATACACAGCCTGAAATGAATGGATATAATACCATCATGTCACAATATTTATTTTAAAATTGCTATGATGGAAAGACGAGTAGCATAATGGGTATCGTAATACACTTGAACAATTATATTTTGTAGAGTGTAAATCATAACCCAATAATAAATGAGTGAAATATTTTTGGAAACTAGTGGTATAAGTTAACCATTTATAATAGTGGAAGCCCATATTACAGGTATTATGAATGAAAACTATTGATATTAATAAGGAACTCACATCTGGGAAAACACTTCTTCTAGGATTAACCCCTTTATTATTATGTCATTTGCCTTTAAATCATAGTGGGGTCTCTTTTGATTAATAATAACATGATACCACGTTTATATAAGGGAGATCATGGATTAATGGTGGCCATGGTTCATGGGGATATAATATATGGATATTAACTCAATGAATTTGTTGGTATTGACTAAGACATTAATGATATAAAGTATTTTCATTGATAATGTATGATTTATAATGTTGATGATAAACCAAATGGATTTTCTAGAATTCAATATCGAAATTTTTGGGGTTATGGGATAGGACATGAAATTCTAGATTACACAGTCATTAAGGGTGTTTTTTTCCATGAAATCCATTTATCATGTAGTTTAACATCATGGATCTATGTTTTTATTATTTCAATTTTTGCATCATGTGAACAAGATTTCTTTTTTCTGTATAATATCTTGTAACTTATCCATGTTTCATGATACATGATGTGTCTTGGTCACATCAACCATAGTGGCCTTCCAGTTTCCCTTTTCTCAATGTGTCATGCTCAGTGTGAGAAATAAAGGATAACATGGCATTTGATTAAGCCGTGAAGGAGTACTTGGTTGGTAATATTTGTGGGTGTCCAAAATTTATGTTTTACTACTAACTATACATTTATATAACTCTCATAGAGAATTTAGACAAGTGGTGATGAGAACTTTTGGCTAGTGTGAAGCCCGAAACCTAGGATTCTTGATTCAGTGGTTAAAAATGTTTTGTATTTTTTTATAAAATAAAAAATTACACAGAGTGTTTACATTACTAGACCTTTTCAGGTATAGGTTTTGGAAAATTATATATTTACATTTAAATTTTCCAAAATGGTAAAGAATTAATGAAATGAAAAAAATATTCACATGTGATTCCTCCTCAAGGAAATTCACAAAATAAATAAATTATTCTAAACATGTGAAAGAAATTTAAAATATAGTGTTATAATTTAATATTCCCTGTAAGGTGTTTTGAAATCATTGTTATGTACTTTAAAAATAATTCATTTGATAAAATTAATAATTAGACATATTTTTTGGAAAAAGTACAATATAATATGTTCATATTATTAAAAAAACCATCCATTTACAATGTAAACCTATATTGAAATAATTTTGTCGATATATAACTTTGTATTTATCCATTTTTTAAATTATAATATAAATGATTAAAAATGATAATCCGTTGGCCATAAGAAAACCACAATGCCACATAACTATATCACATATGTGATCACACCCCATTATGGTCATGGGTTTACTCTCTATACTGTAACATTTCATTTTATACTCTTTTTGAAATTTTATGAAAATAGTTTTAATGGTCCTTCCTTTCTCAATAATGACAAAAAATCATTTAAAAATAATACATAAATTATTTTCATATAAGAAAATATGATTACCAATATTATATCATAGAATAATAATATTTATAATAGAATTATAAAATTGATTAAGTGAAATCCACACATAAAAACTACTACTCTTATTCAAAGCGATAAACATAGATTCTAAACAAATTAATTGAATACTTCAATAAAAATGAATGTTATGACAATGATAACTTTGATAATGGCCATATCTAACGATATGAATGACATTCAATGAGATATTAAAACAATTATCTAAAAAATGATTACTTTTATCATTTAGAACTTTTTTTAAATAAATGGACCACATAAAAAGCCAGTTAATAAAATAATAAAAACATTTCTCATTTTATTTATGTAAGAAAAAATTTAATTATATCATTAATAAAAAACATTTAAAATAATCAAGTAATTATTTGAATCATTATTTATCAACAATATATAAATAATGTTCTATAAAATTAACAAGATAACGGAATTTTATAAAAAGAAAATAAATTAATTCATTGTTCGAAAATAAATTAGATACATTGTTCATTAAAACACATAATAGATAAAATTAAGGAAATTTAAATAAACATTGATTATATATTTTGAATTAATGATAATATATAAACAAATATATATATATATATATATACATAAATTTTAAAGTTAAAAACAAACATTAAATATAAATTCGATAAAAAAATGTATATATAAAAAATATTTACTTTATATTCATACCAACTACCAAAGCATGGACACCCCAAAATCAAATAAAAAGGGGTATAAGATAGTGTAGTGCTAAAGAGTGGTGTATAACTACTATATGGTGTATTGAACTCAGGAAAATAATATCAACTGAGAGGTGGATTGAAAATTTCGTTTAAAATCTCTTATATACTATTTGTATATTAATTATATAACCACGAAAATTATTTAACTCAACTATCCGAAAGATGAAAGACATAAGAAATAAATATTATTTAATCTCTTTTTTTTCCATCACACAACACTGAGACATAAAATAATATATATATATATATATATATATTAAGATTACTATTCTATATGCATTACAATAATTTCATAAATTGAGTTCTCATTTTTGACTTCATCCAATCCCTACATTTTCACCCATATAGTTCTATTTTTATAATTTTTTATTTGAATCAATATTTCTCATATTATACACCATTTTGTTATTTGGTTTAATCAATTTATGACCTATTTTTCTCATGTCAGGTTTTCGTTAAAATATATAAATATATAATTATTATTTATTAATATAATTATATATATTTATATATAATTTCAAAATTTTATAACATAAAATAAATAATATCATTTCATATAATTATAAAATAAATTATCTTAAAATTTATAATAGTTTTCCCTTAAAATATTTTTTACCATTTATTATTGTTATTATGATTACCAATAATTGCAATAAATTGGTTTATCCAAATTTAAATATTTTTTGTATATAATTCATTTTTTTATTTAAAATTCCTATAATTTATTTATTAAAAAAATGTTATATAATCAAAAATAATTTAATAACTTACAATAATAAATTATATTTAAACATATCAAATAATAAAATTATGTAATGAAATTAAATTATTTATTAAATAAAAATTACAATAAAGAAATATTATTTCACTCTAAAATTATTTCAAATATTATAATTTTGTAAATCAAATAAAAAACTAATCAAATTATATAATTATAACTATATTTTTATGTAAAAGGGAATCTATAAACAAAATATAATTTATAGAAAAAAATTCTTGATTAACATTAGTATATCCAAATCATTTAATATTCAAAAAAGAAATAAAAATAATGAATTTTGTATTACATTAAAAATACATTTATTTAAGGAATTCGTGTATAATTACATTTAGGATATTAAAAATCTATTTCATAAAAAATAATTCAATATTTTATAATTTTGATAAAAAAATATTTTTACTTATAATAATACATTTCATTCATAAATGATATTATTAAAAATATTTATTTAAAATAGTAATGAAAATAAATATATCATTAAAATAAATTTACTATTTGGGGTGTTAAATTCGTCCCCATTAAAAATATTGTGCCATCACATTTTAATCCACATACTCTATAAAGATTTGAATTTTCATCACTAGAATTATGAAAAATAAAATTTATAAACTTTTATACTCTACCACATGGATTTTAACATGTTATAACCAATTTTTTCTAGATCATTTCTCAGTTACCAAAAAAACCACTGAACCCCCACTTTGAAATCAGTGCGTAAAAATCAATTTATTTTTTATGGAAAAAGAAAAAATACACACAGCATTTACAATTGATGATATTTTTTGTTATATGTTTTTGAGAATTAGATATGTACATTATAATTTTACAAAATCATAACAAGTATAATAAAATTAAAAAAATCCTTTACATGTGCTACCTCCTCAATGTAATACACATTGTAAAGAAATTCTACTAATCTTGGGAATGATAAATTCAAAATACTTGGATAGAATTTAATTTTTCAAGAAAGTTATTTTGAAATCTGGAGTAAGTAATTTTATGATAATTAATTAGATAAAAATTAAAACGTAGA
Organism: Viscum album; assembly: GCA_963277665.1. Taxonomy (NCBI): domain Eukaryota; kingdom Viridiplantae; phylum Streptophyta; class Magnoliopsida; order Santalales; family Viscaceae; genus Viscum; species Viscum album. The sequence goes on from OY728159.1 coordinate 656,953,412, forward strand.
AATGGGATGTTGAGGCATTGAAATATTACATGTTCATATTATTCTGAAAACCATCAAATTATAATGTAATAATAATTTGAAATAATTATTTGTAAATACAACATTGAATTTTTAATTTTTAGACATAATAATTTTATTTATTAATCATGATACTTAGAAAGACATAAAAAACAATTAGGCCTCATTGAAATTTCCAATTTGGGAAAACGTCCCCTTACGGTCTTGGGTTTACACCCAAAACCATAACATATCATTCGATAAAATAGTTCAAATTTTACGAAATAATTTTTAATTGATCTTCCATTTCCTCTTATAACCCGAAAATAATTTGACAATCATTCTTAAATTACATTAATGTAAAAAAATAACATTTACAATATATTTTCATAGAAAATAATATTTTAAAATAATTTTAAAACATAATTCGATAAATCAAAACATAAAAAAGAAAAACTATTATTCAAATAAATAAGTATAAATTATAAACAAATTAAATTAATAATTGAATAAAACTACATGGGATGTCAATGAGAGCCTATATAATGGACATATCAAATGTGATGAATGACACTCATGAACATATATAAATAATTATAACATAAAATAATACATTTAACATATTCAAACATACTTTAGAATAACTGGTTCACATTTAATGATATTTACAGATAAAATAAAAACATTTCTCCACTTATTAATAAAATAAACAAATTAATCATATCAATTATAACACAACTCTTCTAAATTGATATAGTGATTCATTAAATAATTATTTCTAAAAGATCTATATATATGTATATAGGGTTAATTTGAAATAAATAGATAATGGGATTTCTTAAAAGGGTTATAAATTGAAGCATAGTTTGAAGATAAATTAGATACATGGCCTTCTAAAATACATACTAGATAAAAATAATGAAATACTAATAAATATTAATTATATAAATTGATATTATAAATAAAGTTAAACATATATATATATATATATATGAGTTTGTGTGTGTGTGAATCAAAAATAATCCTTACAAATATATTATAACTTAAATATAATTAAAAAAAATTTACATAAAATTCAGACTGACTACCAATTCTTGGACACACCAGTATCAAATAAAAATGGTGAAGAATATAATACACTACTCAACTAGGTTATAGAACTTCAGAAAGATGTGCAGAACCTAAAAAATTTGATCAAAAAAGGAGAAGAGTTAAATATTAATTTATACTCTCAGATTTTAAATTTATATATTAATTATATAACTATTTAATTTATTTTACTTAACCTTTTTAAGGGAATATGAATATAATAAATGACTATGAATGACTCTATAATTTTATTGGGCATTATAATATAGGAACACTAACCGTAATTTACATATATATAAATATATTTAATTAGATTTATATTTTATAGGCATTAAAATAATTTCATAAAGTGAGTTCTTCTTTTTGAATTCAACAATGAACAACGTGTTCCCAATCTAGTTTCTTTATATTTTTTTATTTTATGTTTTTTACATCATTTTTTATCTTATATTTTATTCAATTTTACAGTTTTTCTCATTCCATTTTTTACTTGTAACATATATATATATACTTTTTTTATTAATAATTATTTTTGTTTTCAAAATTTAATAAAACAAAAAGAGTATATAATTTCATATATTTATAAAAAATACTATTTCAAAAATAATTATAATTCCTTCATAAAAATATTTTTTACCCTGATGTTTTATTATTTTTATTATCATTATCATTAATTGCATAAAATTCATTCATACCAATATAAATATATATAATTTTAATAATTATGTCATTTAAAATTTATTTTATATAAATTACTTGCAAAAAAAATTATATAAAAAATAATTTATGATAATCATTAATATTTAATAATATATTATAATAAAATTAATTAAAGAAAAATATTATTTATTAATATCAAATTAACATAATGTTATAATGCTTCATTTTAATATTACATCTATTACTATCCTTTTAGAACGAAAATAAGAAATTAATCAACTAATCCTATTATAGGTATAATTTTAAATAAAAGGGATTTTGTGAACAAAATATACGTTTTATAAAAATATTTATTTTTTAAAAATATTATATTATCTAAAACATATAATCTTATAATGTTAATATTAAATAAATAATTTTGGTTTATATTAAAAATAAAATTTTTAAGGAATTTTCTTTGGTTATTTTAATTAAATATTATAAAAATAATATTTTATTAAATATAATTTAATATTATAAAATTTGGATTAAAACATATTTTGTTTACACAAAATACCAGATATTCATATGTTTTTTCCAAAAAAAATTCATCTAAATTATAATCTAAACTAATAGATAATTAATATAAAATTACTATTTTAATTTCTTGAGATGTCATAGTTGGTCTTGAAATGGATGATCTAGGTTTCATTGTGCATCATTTAGTTCAAGGAATAAATCTATGTGCATTTATCACATAATTAAATGCATAAGTATAGCCCATATACATAGAGGGGTGTATTTTTATACATATTTTGAATGCACCTAGGATTTGAGATCCCGACATCACTATATGTCCTATAGTAATTTGAATCATGAAACAAGTAGTTCTTAAAAGATAATCTCTTTGTCATGGTCTGATCCATATACAAAGGGGGAATCAATTCATTTTATAATCCATCTTGAGAAAGGATTTAATATCAGGGTGTCGCTATGTATCATATTTGAATAGTAAACCATCCACATGTAGTTCATTAATGGAAAAATATCCATGTGGGTATGAACCAAACAGAGAGGGGGGGGGGTTCTATTTAGATTATAGTTAGGGCTATTATCTAGGAGCTAGGAATCATTTTGTATCTAGTGATATATGGAATGAAGGAACACACGGTTATTGAAATGGAGGATTCCTTATATAGATATGGATCTCACACAGGATGAATGCACATTATGTGTCATTTTTATAGATCTTGGTAATGTGTATTGAAATATATATGTAGTAAAATTCACCATTTAGTTTAAAATCAAGTTGTAAGGATGCCATAAAAGAATTTTATCATCGTATAGTAACGATGTCTTCCATTTTTTGTAATGTTATGTGATAATAATTAATTAATCAATGTAGTTCATTGTATTTCTACCAAGACATGGGATCCTATGTAGTTTATTACATTAGGTATTGGAGCTTGGATGTTGTTCAGTTCAATTTCTTGTGACAATGACATCAGATTCCATGTTGATTACTGTCATAATTATAGGAAAAAAGATTCCTTGATATTTATATTCATTCATTCCGGAATTATGATTCTTGATACGAGCTACAAAAATTAGAACTTTATAAACCCTTAATTATTGATGTTATATGTTCTCAATCCATTCTGGATAATGAATATAATTTATTGGAATTTATATTATGTATGATGTATTTCCCATCCCACATGCATTCTTACTTCATATTTTTTTCCTTGGTATAATTGTTGTTCTATGAGAAAACACCAATTCTCCTCAAAGGAAAATTTATAGGCAAAAACAATTTATTATAGGATCGAAATTTATGATTCCATTAATTTTCCTTCAGTAATGACATTAAAATATGAATGATCTAGGGAACCTCGCTTCCATGGGGATTGGGATATGTACAATACTCTATACATTATCCATTTGTGGAGATGAGTGTATAATAGAATGTTTTCAAATCAATCACTAGGGTGTTTTCACGATGTAGTGGAAAACAAGTCATAGGCGTTTTATATGCTCTTATAATCTTGAGTTCTGGGCCATTGGCCTCAAATAACATATCTATTTTTAGCTAAAAAGATGGTGTATTTATGATATGTAGGTGACCCACATATCATTTATAATAGAGGATCTAAAAATTAAATATTTAAGGATGTCACCCAGATATTTTAGAGTAGTTAAATCATGCACTATTTCTCTAGAGCGTCTAGTATATCAATTTTGGAATTAGTAATAGGATAGAAAAATATTTTGTGGATGTTTTTGGATAACTAAGTCCATATAAACTTATAAGACTCCTCTTTATGAATGTTTTATTCATAATGGAATTTGGTTTATAGATATATGGTTGAATTTTATTTATGTTTGAATGTGTTCTCACTACTTCCTTGTCATTATATTTTAATATACTGATGGAATTTTTGAATATGGGATTTAATCTATACCTACCCCATTCCTGCTACCCAGATAAGATAAAAAATTTTTTAAATAGTTTTGATATGAAGTTGATCCCTCCTTTCACATATTTCTACATTTGATAAGGTGTCAAGGATGTCATGATCTGTGTATTTGATGTGGTGACATATATGGAAATTCAATTAGTAGGAGACTAAGGGTGTATTAGTGAATTTTGATATTGTTGAGATCAATATTTTTCTATATTAGTGGAATGTTTGAAAAATATAATTTCTAATTTATGATGAACATGTCTACCATATAATAAGTGATTACATGGTTTATAATCATGGGACCAAGATTTTTTTAATAGTATCACATCATGGAATAAGGAATTTTTAATATAGATTAATTTCTTGCAACTAAAAAAAATTAATTTAACAATAATGGAAAAATAAGTTTTATTAATGTTTAAAATAATTATACTAATATATATTGGGCAGTTTAATATCATCATACTAGGAAATATTGTGTATTTTTACCTCATGTGAAAATGAATTATTGTGTAGATTAATATCATGAGACATGGATGTATTATCCATAACTTATCAAGAGGGTAAATTTATTCATTTATCATTGATGATATATAGGTATATTTCATGAGTATTAAGTCCCTCATACTATATTACGTATTCATTCACCTTCATCAATATCCAATCCCTGAAGATAAAGAAACAATTTTTTTATACCTCAGAATTCAATGGTTGGGGTTGTTACTATAATCTTCTATCAACTCTACAATACTTTACCTTATAATTTTTTAGATTTCTATCCTATAATTCTCTTAGGATACACAATATTCATGAGGATATGTTTTGTTAATAATGAATATACATCATTCTGTCTCACAATGAGAGTAGGTCTCATGTCATTGGGAGATATGTGACACATGTTCTTTTTCATATATTATCTGTCCTATTCAACATGATCACATGAATGGAGTGGGGATTTAGGTTTCGTTGGATCTAATATCCCTTCGTCTATCTAATTTTGTAGCCAGCCCTTATTTTTAATGTATCTGTCTATTGTATGGATACGATGTTGGTGGCATGGATAGTGATTTTCAGGGACTATCATCAATTCCTCACTAAGTATCCAAATTACTGAGGGTTCTATCAATAATTCTTCATATCATATCCAATGTTATATGGGACTTGTTTTGGTTGGAAGGATAATATCTTTTGTTTTTATTCATCAAGGTAAGAGTGACATCACTAATTCTCCCTCTTGCTACCTATACCTCTAGTTGAATGAGAACATTGTTGAGGTTGAGACAGAGGTGTAAAATCCCTATCCTTTATTAGTTAATGGGATTTTCTTAAATTATTTTGATCCCTTATTTTTGAAAAATTACACTAAATAAATGAAATATACCATCTTGGATGATTTTTTGATAATACAGAGTTTAGATGTTTTCACAAGTACCCTTAATGAAGGGTAAAAAATATGGAAATGAAAACAACCATATTAGCTATGGGTCATGAAAATATTGTAAATCCATTAATAATGTGGAATGGTATGTGGTTGAATAATGACAATATTTTTCTCAACAAGGGGACAAATTATATAAAAATACCCCCATCTCATGTGTGATGGGACACTACACTACAATTATATCCTATGTGTGAATGTGATGATATAATATTTTGGTGAAGAGATCCAATTATAATTCCCACAATTTTTTCTCATAGATACTCCTCAAATAATTGGAGTTTATTGATATGTTCTTCTATATAAAATTACTTATCATTCACTATTGGATAACCAAAAGTATTCACGAAGACTCCAGCTCATCTTTTAAAAGTATGATGATTGGATGATGATGGGAATCTCAAAATAGACCCTAAATATTTAACTGGATTTTTTCAATTAGCATATGATCCATAAAACATTCACTCTTAAACAACAACATGGTTTATAATACCTTATGTAAAAGAATGAAATATTCTATTTATCCATTATTCCCTATGAAAATTGTATAAGGTGGGCCAACATATTGTGAAGAAAATGAATAAAGCAAATAATTATTATAATATTCAAGAGTGAGTTCATCTGGATATGATGATATATACTAAAATTTATTTTATATCAAATTTATGGAGGCATAACGAGCATGGTGAACCTATTTAGAATAATATCATTTTTTATGGATCAATTTATAACCTGATGTTTAGTGGGATAGTTCCCACTAATTATTTTGTGGGTCAGCACATGTTGTACTTTTTGGTGGTTCAAAACAACATTTACCATTTTTTGGGTTAGTTCACATTATTTCGTTTGGTGGGTTGGAAGTTGTTATACCATTTTGTGGGTTTTTAGCCATATTAAGGATGATACGAATTTCAAAATGATAATTATTCACCCATATATTTGGATTGGAGTTCTCCCTTGTATTCCACAATCAATAAGTTTAGAAATGATGCTATACAAATATTTTCCAAGTAATTCTTTGGGATTGAGTCTGGCCCACTTTCATAATTCACTAGTGGGCGTTAGACATATTTTAAGTAACAATGGTATAAAAAATATCTAGAGTTTCACTATTTGGATACTATTGGAAGGATCTCTTGGTGGATGGCCAATACAAAAGGTTGGGATGATCACAAAATCCTCTATGGATCTATTAAGAATTTAGGTCACATTTCTATGATGATGACTGTATTGGATGGAACCCTCATATAATTTTACTATGTGGTTGAGTTTCGATTATTATTATCCTCATCCACCCAATTGAGTTAGAGATGTTATGTGATGTTTCTCTATAGTGATATGCTCTAAATAATTGATAAATTGATACTAAAGTGCATGGGAAATGTTTTAGTCTATTATGGGAAAGATGAATCATGGAGATTCATCAACTAATGTATTTCATGAGCTTAATAAAATTGGTGTATTTTTTCATTCATATTATACTCTAGGAAAAATAAAATATCAAATGGGTATAGAATGTGTTGTGTTGGTAACAGTGTTTGTCCGGGCCTTAAGGGCAAGGATTCCATAATGTGTGATGAACATGATTTTTTTTAATTGGTTGGTCACAATAGTTTGACATGTTCGGATGTCATTCCCAAATTTTCCAGCATTCATTGGGTCCAATAGAAAATTTAATTTTTCCATTTGTATTTTAAGGTGATTAAAAATTACTAGAGGGTAATAATGGAAATATTTTATTGTAACATAATATATTGGAGTAGATGGTTGATCAATTACATTTATTATTAATGGATAAGGATGTGGTCCCTTATTTTTGGAAGGGTCTAGTATATTTAAATTATTTCATGTTTGATTACCCTTGTTTTCCTGAAAAATGTGTAACAAAATTCCCCCTTTGGAACTAACCAGTCTATTATTTTTAACATTTGAATTGGATGACATATTTAATGGATTTCACATCAGTTTAAATTTTTGGTTCCTAGAAAATTTGGATGGGCACTATAGAAGCTCTTTAATGGCTAGTTCTTGGTAATATCATCATAATTTTCATCTAGTTAATGATGTTTCTTCACTAACTAATAGAATCATTGATTTACATATCAAAAAACAAAGGAATGAACATAATTTACAATTTTTGGGGGAGAATTGGAGTTTCAATCCCTATGACATTAAGAAATCACATTTTCCCAGAGGATGGGAGGCCAGGCTCATTGTTCTATTCTGTGGGGAAATATTTATTTATTCTAGTTATCTCACATATATTATGGAATGTTCATGAAATAATTACAAATCCTTGATATATGGCATGTTACCCAAGTTGTGATGAAGTGATCAAGACTATATGTTTTTAAGAACAATTTATTTTTTCATAAATTTTCCATTTTCCCTTTTTCACTAATGTTGATTTAGTTTATAACCATATTCAATCAATCTAGATTATAATTTCTTCCATTGAAAATGTATGTTTCATAGAAATGAGATTTTATCTTTATGCAGAATCACATGTATCCTGTAAAAAATTAGTTAAAATGTACACAGTTCATTTAACATGGTTTGTGGTTTTACGACAAAACTATACTTTGAAGGTTAATGTCATGAAATAAAGAAATGTGTATATGGATGGAGCCTTGAAAAGGATCATTATGTATCATGTTAGGAATTCAGTCACATCCAACATAGTTCATGTTACGACATTCTATTTCATAACATATTTGAAAACATAGGCCTTGAGTGAGACGTATACCAATCAGGCTTCTGATAACTACTTCATCAGGAGTATGACTATTTGATTGATGATGATATGTAATTGATATAACATAACAATGAAGGAATCACATATGAGGTATTCGTATCATGCTATTGGTAACATCATCACATTCCTCTAACACAATAAGAGTCATACTTGGTAAAAAAATAAGAGATAGTGTATGGATGGAAACATCACATCAGAGAAAATTATTTTCTGGATTTTCCATTTAGGTTTCCCTTAGATAGATATGATTATAAGTATCATGGATAAAATGGTATATAACATAGTTTTTATAAAGGAATGTTGATTATAATAATTATAATAGTAATTAGTGTCCTCATAGTTCAACTCATCCCTATCTCACCAATGGTTTTATGGTTATTGTTTTCATTGTCTACACTTACAATCAAGAGGATTCTCGTATATAAACCTTCAACCCATCTGTTTATATACGAGAGAGGATGATAGAATCTTAATACGACATTTTTTATATAATCCATAGTAATTGAAAAATAGTGGGATATAAAGGACAATGGATTTCCATTATATCTCGATCCATAGAAATTCATCCTACATATCGTATTTGGAGTACAATCAAAATTCGAATTATTCAATTAATTCCTAACCAACTGTTGGGATGGAATTAGTTATTAAACTCAAAGAAATTATTTTAATCCATATTTATACACCAATTGATAATGAGAGATGATGACCTTGAATGGTCTATCGAATATGTTATATATTACATAGAGGCATGTGAGAAAGAATGGCATGAATATGATTGCATGAGAGTATACCCAAAACCCAGTAGGGGAACTCCCCTTGTATAAGTGGTACTCAAAAAAAGGTTCTAGGCTAAGGGTTTGCATTGTGTATTTGCTTTTTAGTTTGCGGAAAAACGATGATATGTCAAAGTATTTCTTCCATACATGTCCAAGGTGTCTACCTGGTTTGTCACGAATGTCTCATCAACATGTCCTGATTATCTTATTAATATGTTCTGAGTATCTTCTGACATGGATGACATGTCCAAGGGTGTAAAATTAAAATTTATATGGTATTTAAATGAAATATCCCAAATTTCATCCATACATTTCATTAGTGTCTTCTTGACAAGGTCGATATATCCTAAAGTCAATTTATGACATGTTAAGGGAATTTCCATGACATGTTTTGGATTACTATTTGAAATTTTCTGAATTTTTACCGGAAATATCATGAATGTATCCGTGAAAATTTATAAATATCCCATGGTACTCACATGATCGAGGATTACATGAATCTAGTGATTCCATGTGACCATAGATGACATGCATCTAGTTTCCACATGATAAGTATGACATGTCAATATATCCTTTCATAACGAACATGAATTTCAAGGGATGTCTACATGTGATGAAGATTAGTTTTCCAATATTCCCTTTTCATTATCAAAATGAATTCCATGGTTTGTGTTTTGTGGTATTGAAAATTTATCATCCATGTGTTTCATGTAATCTACATGGACATGTCAGAGGTCTCTTGCATGATGGAGTTACATAACTAATAAGGAATCACATGATCATGTTACCATATTAGTGTCACATTATGGTGCCTTTAAAACATGTCCCTGATCATAAACCTGACTAAATGAAAATAGTTGAGGGTTAAATAAATACTTCCATGGTTATCATGATTATGTCTTCATGGATGATTATTTTTATGTTAGGATGAGTTCATAAACAAAGAATTATCTTAATTGAACATGTCCAATGGTATTCCTAAAAATGGGGTGGGTGTCCATGTTTTTTTTCATTTTATAGATGAGGTCATACAAAGTCAATGCATATCAGTGCCACATCACAAAGTGGTTCATACCCATGATGTGTTTTTGCCTCTCAAAATCATAGGGTTCTCATGATGATAATTTTTTCATTAGATATTCTAATTTTAACGCGATCACTTGATGGATCATGATAATGGAATCCGATGGTGGATTACCTTGATTAGAGTATTTAAATTACATTGATATATTCTATGAAGGCAGTAGCTAGATCTCCTATTCATTTTTACATCTATGAATACTGGTCGCTCTATATCCCACTCTTATGATGTGTATTTCTATAATTTGGGTCAAAGGTTTATATAAGAAGATGTTAAATGTGGGTGGTTCCACTTTTCATTGTCAAAATTATTCATGAGCTACTTTAAAGAGATTGAAATATTCTCATGATTGATATCACAAGATCGCATGAGGGATTCATGTCATGATATAATTGATTAGTGATGGGGGATTTATGTGATAAAAAAATTCAATACGTGTAATCATATTTTAATGGAGTTAGACATTGGATTTCTGATGATCCCATAAGATTTAATTATGGTTTATGTGAGAATCATCAGTGAATCATTATATCCTTGAAACTTCTTGTGATGACATGATTTTTTTTCATATATAGGGTCAATCCATTACTATTTTAATGTACATGAGTAATGAATTTATCTTGATTTTCTATCATACATGTGATGTGGTATAGAATTGCTGAAGATGGATTCACTTTTTTTCTTCAGTGGATTCATTTGATATCCTTAATTTTCAAATAAAAAATGATAGAAAATCATATATGTAATAATGATATAAAATATATCGATTGAGAAGTGTTCTCACAATGAAACAATAAAAATTATTTTTTTTGTTATTTATTTTTTTTGATTTCAATTAAAAAATGTATTATCATCATCTTTTGGCTATGAAATATTTATAAAATATAGTGGCTACATAAAAAACTATTACTGGTGAGGAGCTCTAACATATGTTCTTTTTAATTTGATACACATGATATCAACATGACTCACATGGTCATTATTTTAATCACGTGATCCATTGTCCACTGAAAAAATCATCATTGCCACATGAATCACATGATATATAAATCATAAAGTGACAGCTTCAAGAAAAGCCTTTTCGAGTAGTGATTCATGTAATTTAAAACTGGTCCATGCATGAAAGACATAGATTACATGTATGGTGGACTAGTGGATATCTAGACATATGATACATGATTATCCATATGATATATGAATATACTGTGTAGTATCATCCATTTAATTGAATAGGCCCATGCATGAAAATTTTAATTGAATTAGATAGTCTGGTGTGCCTTGGATTCATGGATCAGTTGGCATCAGTGCATTTTGTTAAGGATGAGTTGATATAGAGATGAAATTAGGTGCCTTGGGTTCAATCCAATAGTGAGGGTGCAAAGAACAAATGGGAATAGATTCATGGTTATTGTATGATTTGATCAGATAGTTGTGGAATATTTTTAATTAGTTTCTGTTAGTACATTATTATATTTTACTAAAGGAATAGTTCATGTTCCAGGTGTGATTTCCCATATCTATTTTTAGGCTGAACAACTATTCTTAATAATTAATTATGTGTAATAATTCCATCGAGCTTTCTGTTGGTTTTGTACACAGAACACACTCTCCAATTAACTCACTTGCCACAACATTCCATCTTGCGATCCACATAATAAACACATGCACATTTGATGTGCACTGACCATGAGCACTATACTCACTCACACACTGCGACTAAGTTAGCTAGCTACATTATGTCTTGGGAATTTTTTAGGTCACTCCAACATGTCACCTAGTTGTTGTGGAATGCTTGTGGGAACGGATGACCAATTTTGATTCTATGGTCATTTCAAAATTCATAGAATAAGTGATATAAGTAAAATAAGTAAAATAATGTTCATGATATGTTCCTAGATAAAATAAAACCCAAAACCAAGTATTTTTCATCATAGAAGCCACTTCCATGTCCTCCGAACCACATATATCTATATTATTTTGAATGGGATTATCATTCCCCGAAACAATGATAGAAAATTTCATGTAAATAATTATATGTGCTAAAAACCACCAATAAGTTGGGAGTGTGAATATTTACTCAATAAATCAATAATAACCCCAAAAAATGATTTCTTCATTACAGATTAGGAAATCCAACCACGAAATCCATATATAATTGTTCCCATTTTCGCTCAATCAATGGACAAGATTAAGACATATATTTTAGTAATTTCCATTTGGCTTTAACATTAATAGATTTCATAATGTTCATCATTATATTGTAAATATCATTCATCAATAAATCCCATCAATTTTACATAACATGGTTTCTATATATTTTAGTACCATAATGATGAATAAATAAGTGAGAACTATGAGATTCGCTTAAAATTAATATTTCAATATTCGATCGTTCTTTATAGAAACCCATTTTCAATAACTCAATACACCATTCTTATCAATTTTGAATATTAGTAACTTATTTTTCATTAACAGCTCTGCCAATTATTGAATATTAAGACCATTCTTATGATATTTCAAAATTATATCTTACAATTATGAATACACTAAAACATGAAAAAATATATTAGATGTTCTTGGATTAAATATTTCATTTCCAACATTCATCAAATACATTACTTATGGATCCTATTGTAAACATATTATTAATAATAATGATTTTTCTTTATGACACAAAGTATGATCTTTATTGTTTTTATTTAATTAATTGTAATGAATTGTATAATTTTAATCCCATATTACTTCAAGGATTAATCAGAAACTCATGTCCAAATATTTTTGAGTAAATATATTTTTCAATATTTTAAGAAAAATATAGATTTTTATATTTTACACATTATAATTAATGTATCTAGATTTGTTAGAGTAAAAAACCAAAAAAAATTAACATCATATATAGGATAATTTATCACATTAGGTTTAAAATAACATGAATTATATGTAATTACATTATCAATATACCGCATAATACAATCCTGTCTATTAAATTAATCATCGCTATAGATTAAATATTCACAATTTCTATATAGAAAGGTCACAAGATGATCATTGATCATTCAGAATTTCATTTCAAGGAACCATTAAAAAAGGTCTTTAATCCATATTAATTTATAAAAATTTCATATTAGAGTAGATCATATACTATATAAAGGATATAATTTTTTTAAAAAGAATACTAGTAATAATGCACAAATAAATGAATAAATTGGATCTCATTGACACTTTTATATTTTGGCCATTATTTGCAATCTTTTCTTTAAACGTCAAATACATATCCATCATTAGAAACAATATACCATTATCTAGGCATGATTTCATTCCTAAGAATATATGGCACACCCAAGAGATTATAATATAAATCATCAATATGAGGTAAATAATACATGTTCATAATATTTAGGTTATTGAAATGCCCATAATCAATGAAATGTCACATGTATCAATCACTATCACCATCAAATAAAATAGGTTCTCTTTATGGTTATGTTCAAAAATGGTTGAAACCATTATCAGGTAATTTTTCAATATGTATTTCAAAACAAAAAACTAAATTTATTTTATTTGGTAATGGGGTTTTAAAATTGTTTTTCATCGGGAACTATGTCAACTATAATATCAACCTTTTATCACATAATAACAATGGTTAAAATATTAGAAAGTACATAAATATATTTGGAACAACATAGAGATTATACATGATATTTTTCTCTAGAAATAGAACACATAAGAAATCCAGAAAAATTATTTCCATAAAATATACTATTACAATATTCAGTTATGGAACAAATGAAAATTACACATTTTATAGTTGGAAAAATTATGTAAATTATAAAATAATAAAATAAAAAAATACGAATCAATGAAATCTTATATAATCATATCACCATGGCCAATACTAATGAAAATAAACCAAATATTAGTAAAACAATCAATATTCTATAAAATAAAAATATTGATAATTGAGATGATTTAGATAAATATTGATTAAAATAATGAAGATGTATTATAGGAGGTACTATGACCATTGTATATTTATTTTGATCATTAGAATACTAACCTAATTATGCATAATACTATCATAATGTTTTGAATAGTAACATGAGCACTACTATAATAATAAAGGTTTTCATACATGGAAGTTGCCTCATTTTTTAAGAATACTTAATGAAACTCCAAAATATTGTATTAGTTTACCACCTATGGAACCATGGATACACAAAAAATTATTTCATAACAAATCTAAATATTTTATTTTCTATTTCGTCATAACTATAAATTTTTTGTCATATAAAGAAAAATACATTTCATCTTATCCATAGGAAAATAAAAATAAGAAAAAGGCCAGCTCAGATTCTTACTAAGGGTAAGCATAGAAGATACATAACCATAACATGAACAAAAGGTTATTAAAGAATGATTAAAATTTAAATATCAAACCCTACATATCAAAGATCATATACCTAAGACATAAAATAAATATTGGGAGATCATGAGGGATAAATCATAATAAAATCAAAGAACTTGATCCATGAGAGTATAAGAATAGAATAATACATTGAAATTTTGGCATACACATAGAAATTGAATACCTTATGTTAATGGATAATTCTATGAAATTTATAGTATGTTCAAAATGGGTTAATCACCCATGAAACTAATTTACAATTGGGATGGCCTGCCATATACCTTTTGTCTTTTGGATTAGGATAACCTCCTATGTACCTAGTTGTGGTAGGATTATGAGGACCACCTTGGTATCATTTTGTTGCAGGCATAAGATGACCTCAAATGTAACCTCTTAATTTATGATTAGAATGTCCTCCCATTCACCCTTTTTATCACATAGAACAGTTATAATTTACCAATTCATTATAGGTATATATAGGTCCATTCCATCACTTAATGAAAACCATACTTCCGTGTGCCATAATAACATAAATAAATCACTATATCAATCTCCATTTAATTAAATGGGCTTCATAAACATAATTAAACAGTAATATAATACATGAAAAAGAAATGGGTTTTATAAATATCAGTTGATCATAAATATAAACCATTATAATAATGGATAATAAATTTAGATTTTAACAATATCAACATAAAAAATAAATAACATAAAATAATAATTTCTTATATGGAAAATATTTTTGAGATATTACTTGAAAATAACTATTGGGGGAAAAACAGTTCTTATTTAAAAATGTTTTATATTATTAAAATGACTCCTAATTTTAAAAGAGAGAATTTTATTTCATAATAACCTTAGAATATAATAATAGAAACATCAAATATTTAAGGCATCATAATGGAGTAAGATTCTATTCATACTGTATATGTTAAAAAACATTCATCTCTTACTTTTATGATGAAATTCATAAATTACCTCATATAGAAAATAAAATAATGATTTTTTGAAAACCTTGTAGTAAAATAGAAAAATGGGTAAATATAAAATTAATAGTTCATAGGAGAGAAGAAAATTAATTGAAAACCTTTTTCAAAAACATGGACATGGAAGATAAATATTTCTCAATGGACTCTTCAAATGAAACACACTTGAATATTGATAATATTGTGAAATAAAAACTCATCACATTATAATCATAAGAATCATATGAAAAATGATTTAAAGAAAATTATATGGATTTTAAAATAGCATAATCTGTGCAATTAGACTTATAAAATACAGTCATGGTTAGTATATACACTATGTAGAGGAAAAAACTATTGTATAAGTCATGTGTCTCTATGAAATAATTGTGAGACATAAATCCCTCACCACTTGAGTTTCTTTTGAAATAACTGATCCTTGAAAGATAATAATAGTTTGAACATATAATATCTTTCAATAAAGTAAAATTCATGATATTATATTTCATAGGTCAGTATATTCACCACATGAAATGATATTTGAATATTTCATGTATCTCACATATATAAAAAGAGAGATGAAATTCTGTTACATTATGTCTTGACTTCCTTTGTATACAGTAAAAAATGTTCTGTATCAAATTTAATATTATTATACATCCACCACATGAAAATATTCAATAATAAATTACCAAATATGATTTACTTATATCTTTATATTATACACTAGTAAAAAATTCCATGTTAATGTTTAATTTGGGTAATAATCCCTTTGTTTTCCATTAATGTTTTGACTTGTTATCCTTGGTCCTCTAGCCTAGATCACCATTTCATAAATACTAGAATGATCATCATAATTTATTAATTATATATGCATTCATGTTGATTCATTATATGTGGAGATAGAAATTAAAACACGTGATTCATAGAGATGGTAGGTCGTACATAATCCTAAATGTTGTTTTTATTTTCTTAACTTGTTATAAAGAAGGATATTATGTAATAAATTATCATTAAATTTTTTTTGTTATTTATATCATACATACTAATAAAAAAATATCCTTATTACATTACTTGTGAAATATTGATGAAAAAAATCAAAACATGTTGTGGTGCTTCAAAGCCATATATACACATGATCGACATTATCATTTTCTATAAGATTAAGTGGTAAAAAGGGTAGATATGCTATTATCATTAAAGATGTATATTAAATCATAAATATCATTTTTCTCATAAAAAACAGTGTTTCCATCATAATTATATCATGAGAGATGATAAATTAAAAATGAACAATCATTGTTTTATGAGGCATTAGTCTTCCACACACATGAATGGTATGTTTGTTACCCCTTAGATGGAAGTGCATGAAAGTGTATGTTGAACACTTTATATTAAAACATATAAATATATTTATTATACTAAAGTTATTATATAATAATGAAAAAAATTAAATTTGGATGTTCATGGAAAAAAATAAAACAAAATTTTTTTTTTTGATGAATGTTACCTCTTCATTGGTTATCTCATTATTTATTATAACAAGATGACATCATTACATAAATTTATATGAAATTTAGGATTTAGGGTGTGTGGAATGATTTTGGGAGGATATTTTTGTTGAGGATGCTAGAGAAAAATGGATGTAGATTTGTTAATAAAATATAAGTATATGTTCCATTTTATAAGAGTAGGGAGATGCACTTTTAATTTGTTTTTCTATAATTTCAAAACATATACTTTTTAGCCCTTAGTTAACCTATATTAATCTTTACTATGGTAATAATTCTTTTAATGCTACAAGGATGAAATTTTTATATATAATTTGTTATTTAGTCCATAAATTTTCAAAATATGGTATTTTAGAACATATATCATTACCTTTTTATGATTGAATATTTTTATTATTTTCAAATAATTTATCAACAAATTTCAAACATAAAAAATCATTTATATCAATATTGATAGTAATCATTATTTGTATTTTAAAAAATATCATAAAAATATGATATCTAGAAAAGAACAATATTAAATCCTCTCAAACATGTAATATTCCTCAATATAATTATTTTATCAAGTTAAATATTTTAAAATAGATTTATTTTAATATTCTAAATATTATTTAATTTATTTTTCTATAAATTAAACACTTACTAAATCTCCATTGTGTAAGCAATTAAGGTAATTATTTATTTCATATAAATAAAAATTAAAATTCCATGATAAATAAAAAAATTTATTTATAATAAATATTTATAGTTGAATTTATCTTCTATATAACCTTGTATTAGAAATTAGATAGTCGTTGAAAATATGAGTATAACATTTTTAACATTACCTTAATTAAAATAATATATATATATATATATCATACTATCATCTAAGTTCTTTAAGAGTCTATAATATCATTATATGTATGATTTTGGTTGAAACCCATTAAAAGAATAAAATTAGGACATGTGTTATGGTATTTTTCTAATATTAATAATTTTAGTTTTTTACCCATAATTACCCGTTTTACCTTTTATCATATTAATAAATGTTACTAATGTTACTATTCATAATACACCAAAATTAGAAAAATAAAATTTACATTGTTTAGACCCAATGATTCTAGATATAGAATCCATTTTTAAAAATTCCAACAAAATTTATTTTCAAATTAATTTAAAATTTATCTCATTGATGGAATGAGCAAATGTGTCTAAAAAGTGTAATAGTTCAAAAGATTAAAATTTTCTGTACCTAACTTAATTTTAAATTTATTAAAAATTTAGATTATAATTTACGATAAAAATTAGATCTAACATTAATTTAATTCACTTAAAAATAATGATTAACACTATAAATTATTTATCCAAAAATGTTTCTTTGAATTAAGATGCAATATGTTATTACAATTAATTAACACATGAAAATTAACGTAAAAATTCCAAAAAATCTTCCCAAGTAGTATTTTACATACTTATTTAAAATAATTGGTTTATTTCATTAAAAATTAACAATAAAAAATTCAAAATTTTGATTTAAGATGTGGGTTCCATTAAAAGATGATTAAATAACCTTTTGAAAAATTTATTGTTTGATGCATAAAATTTGACTTCTTCATATAATTTTTCTACAAAATCCACTTCATTAATATTAATTTTTTTTATTGAATATAAAAAGTATAAATTTTATTAATATCAGTCAATAATATTATTTATCATTATTTATTGTGAGAAAGAAACGTTCTAATCATCAAAATAAAATTGTTTCCCATATATTTTTGATTTATTATTAATTGTTATCTAATATATTTACATTATAATACTTCTATATTTATATATATGTAAATAATATTCAGAAACACTAATTTAATGGCTTGGTTATATCAGATTATATTAAATAACAATAATTTAGTAATATGTTATAGTTTGGTAAAGCTTGGCCTTTCTTGTACTTCATGCTCAAAAAAGATCATGGTGTTGTTTCAAACACATACCAAGAATAGTAAAATTTATACCAAAAAATAATCCAAGTGTTTCATGTAGTGAAATCTAAACATGGTGTTGTGTATAAAACAAGTTAAATATCTTTTTTGAGGTAATAAATGAAATATTTAGTATTGTGTGATTCACAATGTAAACAAAGATTAAATTAACTTTAAAAAATTAATATTTCAAAAAATTAATATTAAATCTCTATTCTAAGAAATAATGATGGAAACATAATGGTAACCGAACTTATGAAATAACTTAGATTCTTTATTGGAGAATGTTGGTGGATTGTGTAAAAATATACATGGAAGAGAAATCGAACTATAATGTCCTTATCTAAAGTGATTGATAATATGTTTTGGAGAAATTTAACAATCATTAATCAATAACACAAAGAGGTAGGAAAAAAATCATTTATATCATAAAAAATGATGATAATAGGACAAAATTGTATTTCAAGTCCCTTTTACTTAATGGTGAGAATTTTTCATGAGAATATGTACTTATTTATTATAGAAAAATCATACCCTTTGTTGTTCCTTGATCAATTTTCACCTCATCTCTTATTTTAATAAATGAATTTGAATTTTTTGGTCTATAAGTATTAATAGTTCATGATAACAACAAATATAAATATAGGTCATTCCATATATCATTATAAAAAAAGGTTATCTCAAATTATCTAATATAGAAAAATCCTAGTATGTTGAGAAAATACGTTATTATCTAAAATCACATCTAATTTGTAACATAAAGCGTTCTATATATGGTTATACTTATAACCATTTAGAAAGATTATTGTCTAATACTAAGTAAAGAAGGTCATAAATTCTGAAAAACAGCATTGTAATTACCCTTTGTATATAATAACATAGCCCCTTTTTCACATACCAAACTTTTGAATACATTTATCATGTATTCTTTTGAATAATTTTAATTAACATTTATCCTTAATGAATACAAGCGTTTTTTCTCAATCCAAAATTATTAGGTATCTTCTTTAAGTAAACAAATTTGAAACCTCCATTAATGATAACCTAAAACACTTGGTCAACAAATCATTTAACAATTCCACGGTAATCGATACCGTATAAATTATTTTTCATATCCAACATATCCTTATACAAATATCATTATCTAAACAATTGGAACATATTAAGGGTTCTCTTTCCCTTAATCTTGTGTTTTTTATGAATGTCACCTTTCCATTAAATCACATTTATATGTCTTCAGAAAAATTCAATATAAATTTTTCAATACTTGATGAAAAAGACATTCTAGAAATAGATATATATTTTATTATTTATATATTGTAATTTTTTAATTCAATAACATAGACACATTAATCAAAAATCATTATTTATAAACCATTAGTAAGTCATAATTATCATATTATTTCCTTTAATGCAAAAAACAAATCATGTAATATGGTCCCTCAACCTCAATCTTATCATGAATCTTATTTTTAATGTAAAAAGTATTATTATTACATCCCACACATTTCACATACCCATTGAGGTCTCTTTATCCTCATTAGTATAACTAACACCCATAACACCTTCATGATTCAAATCATGTGGTTTCCACATAGAAAGTCAATTTTCATAATGATGATACCTTTCACATATGAAATATTCAATGTTAACCAGATTAATTTTACTTACCACTATTAGATATTTTCAAAATGAATAGTGTGAACAACACTTATCATAGATGAAAAATACATAATCCTGGAAATTACTAACATTATTCTAGAAATCAAGAGTCAAAATTTTAAATCTATGATATAATAGGCTTATCTATAGATACATGCCTAGAAAAATCCTTAGAAATATCTATTCGGATCTGACAAATGTTTTATCATCCATGTTTCCAAATTTTGACAAAACCATTGCTCTGATACCCACTATAATGACCCAAAGTTATCATACAAGGATATTACATCATGCATGTATAATAATCAATCATACACCCAACAGCCATATAAGTATAGCACCTTTGTAATCTTAGACACACAAACAATTGTTTCATAACAAGTATACTTATTTTCCCACCAATTTTTCATAAATATATTCCCTTTGACATATCAAACATAATACCTATATTCTTATCCATGGGGAAATAATCATATGAAAAGGGTGAGATTGGATGTTCAGTAATGGTAAACATAGAAGATACGTACACATTACAAGAGAATAGGGTTATGAAAACTAGATAATAACATACTAAAAAATACAGTACACAAAATAAATCATATAAATGTATCATGATAAAAATATTTTTAGATAATAAGGCATGAATAATAATAAAATCAATGAACAAGAGATATTAAACTATAATAATGGTATAAGTCATTGAAATTGTGGCATACACATATGATTAGAATATCTAATGTTAATGGTTCCTAACAAGAAATTCGAAATATTATAGGATTATATCAATCACCCATGTTCCTAATAATGTCTTGGAATGTCTTCCTATGGCCCAATTATTTTTGGGATTAAAATGACCTCCCATATACCCTCTTGTAGAGGGCTAATGATGACCTCCCATTCACCCTTTATGTTTCTGGGTTTGGATGACCTCTAAAGAACCCTATTGTTGTAGTCATTGTATGTCCACATGTGCACCATTTTGAGGTCATAGATCATTTATCATTATAGAAATCATTGGAGGGATATATAGGTCACATCCATCACATAATAAAAAATATATACTTTTATAATATTATATATAATTAATTCATCATATCAAAACTCATTGAGTGAAATAGTTTTCATAATAATCCTTCAATCAAAAACATATCCCTTGAAAAAGAAATGAGTTTCATAAATATCATTCCATCATAAACAGAAACCATTCATAGAAAGAATAAAAATGGTTGAATTGAATAATATACTTTATTACAAAATATGTAACATAAAAAAATTATTTGATGAAATTTAATTTTTATAGATTAATTGAAATCAATTATTGATAAAAATATACACTTTTTCATTTCATTTTTTAAATGCCATGAAATATTAAAACATTTAAATTTCATTGGAAATAAATCTAAAATATTGTCAAGGAAACATCAATGAATTAATATATAAAATCGGTGGAAAACTATATTAATTCCATATAAGTAAAAAGCATTCCTTTTGAAATATTATTGGAAAATTTATAAAGTTCCTCATTTGGAAAATGAAAAAATAATTCCATTCAAACCAATTAGTAAAAATTCAAAACAAAATAATAAAAATAACATTAAAAATACTTATGAAATTCGAAAAAACATTTAAAAAAATTATAAAACACTGACATGGATGATAAATATTCCCTAATGGCGACTTAAACCAAAACATTCATTAATATTTATGACATTGTGAAATAAATACTCATTACCTTATAATTAGTTGAATGATATGACACATGAAATAAAAATTCATAACTTTATAATCATAAGACACATTATGTTATAAAAAGTCAAAAAAACTAAAAATAACATTAAAAATCCGATGAAAATAAAAAAAAACATTTTAAAAAATTATAAAATGTTGTCATGGAAGATAA
Source organism: Viscum album (assembly GCA_963277665.1). Lineage (NCBI taxonomy): Eukaryota > Viridiplantae > Streptophyta > Magnoliopsida > Santalales > Viscaceae > Viscum > Viscum album. Next base: position 656,976,062 of record OY728159.1, read on the forward strand.
ATATTCCCCAATTGTGACTTAAAACGAAACAATATTTAATATTTATGACATTGTGAAATAAATACTCATCACCTTATAATTAGTAGAATCATATGACACATGAAATAAATATAATTATATGGATATGAAAATATAATAATATTCTGGATAACACATAAAATTCATTCATGTGAATTATATAAACCATGTAGAATAATGAATTAGTGTATAAAGAATGTGTCTGAAATTAAAAAATAGAGGCAAAAATATCATACAACTTGATGAAATTTTGAATCAAGAGATCCATGAAAAAATAACATAAATAGAAACTTATAATATCATTATGTAAAGGAAAATTCAGGTTAAAATATTTCATAGGTCAGTATATACACTGTATAAAAAAATGGGTCAATATGTCATGTATCTCACAGATATAAAAAGAGAGAATAAATACATTTACCATAAGTATTTAATTCTGTTTAATAAATTCCAAAATCCTATATAATAAATATAATTTTTTAATAAATCTTCCACATAACCATATTAACACATTTAATACAATACATGATTTACTTATATCATTATATTAATCAATTTTAACAATTCTATGTTAATGTTATAATTTGTGTAATAATTGTTTTGTTTTCATTCATTTTTTCTTTTTATCCTTGGTCCTATAACATGGATCATGATTTATTAACTAATCAAATGATAATAGTGATATAAATATCCTATATATAGTCATGTTATAATTCTTCATGAAGATTCGTAATAGTTAGAGATAGAAAACAATATACACCATCCATAGAGACGGTATGCCATACACATGAACACTTGTTTCATTTTTATGTTAGGGTAAATGGATATTATATGATGTATTAACATAAAAAAAATAATTTTTATGTTATTTATGACATTTATATTCTTAAAATTTATACCTATTACCATGCACATGAAATATATATGAAAAAATAAATCACATCACATTGTGGAGATGGTAAGTCATACGTACACATGAGCGATGTTATAATTTATGAAATGATTAGATTGTAGAAAGTGTAGCTATAATATTATCATTAAATAAGTATAATTATTTCATATATATCATATATATCATATTATATTGTGTTTTTATAATAATTTCCAGCATTATAGTTGGTAAAGGAAAAAAACAAACAATTATTTTTTGTGAGGCAGTAATTTTCCATACACACAAACAGTAAGATCAATACCAATTAGATTATTGTTACTGGATTTGTAGGTAGAAAATTTAATATTACAATATATCAGTATAATTAGGATACTTAGGATTTATAAACATTAATAAATATATTTTAGGTGATTGAATGTTCAAATAAAACATCAATGTTTATTGATGAAAACTCTTTATTGGCAATCCCCTTTTAAAGTTGGGGAAAATGCCATAATTGGTTATATTTAAAACCATATGAGATATCCTTAGAAAAATGGAAAGTTTTTGGTAGGATAATTTGGCTGAGGTCTTCAGATATAAAGGTACTTATCATTGTGAATAAAAGAGAAGGATATGTTCCCTTTTATAAGAGATGGGAGGGAAAATATTGGAAATTTACAAAATATAAATTTATAATAAAATAAATATCAACAGAAATACCTAAAAAGGCCAGGTATTCAAATATAATATGATTTATATTTTTAATCTCATAAATTAAAAAATTTTATATTATTTTGTATTTAATTAATACCTTATCATTTTTTAACCCTAAGTTAACCTATTTTATTTTTAACTATTGTAATAAAATTTTCAATGTTAATGGTACGTAATTGTTATATATAAAGTGTAAAATGGACTATAAATATTATATTTATGATATTTTAAACCATGTAACTTCCCCTTTTCCTTAATTAAAATTTTTATCATTTATTAAATAATTTAATAATATATTAAATTCAAAAAATATCATTAGTCCCAATTTTGACAGTATTCGTTTATTTATTTAAAAAAAATTATAACATTATATCTCAAAAATATATATTAACACATCCCAAACATGTAATAGTAAAACAAAAAATTGATGGATACATTAATTATATAAATTATATTTATTTTAAAATATTTAATATCATTTATTTGATATTACCATAAATTGAATAATTACTGCATCATCATTTTGTAATCCTTTAAGGTAATTATATTTTTCCTAAAAATTAAAATTAAATTACCATAATTACAAAAAAATTTGCATTCAAGTGTATATTTATTGGTGAATTTATATTCCATATATCCCACTATTAAAAATGATATAGTTATTGAAATTTTTATTTTTTATTTAAATAAACTATAATAAGTATCATAATATCTTCAAAGTGTCTTAAAAAGATTATATTCTTGGACTAAGGATTATATTTTTCAATACCCACACTTCAAATGAAATTTGTAAAACATTATGGATAATTTTATAATATTTATAATAATATTATTTACCATTAGTTACCTTATCACTATTAGAAATAAGGTCATTAGTGGTCACTAAAATCAATCTCTAAATTCCATTACTATTCACCTAACATCCACCAAATGAGATATTATTTTATATTGTCACTAAATCCATTAGCATATACTTTATGGAAGAAACTAAAGATCCACCCCCCAGAAACATGCAATCTTTGGTCCTAAATGCAGTGGTCTATGTAGGTCACACCCCGAGAAAATGAGAGGTTTCCCACATGCTTTCTTTGCTGACCATGGAAGTCGCGAGATTACCAAGGAGGGTCTTGGTATGTTAGCAGATGTTGGTGTATAGTGGGGGATGTTGGGGGGATACTTGAGGGATACTATATGTGTTTGTGGTGTGACCTCGGGTGAAAAGGTTGCGGGTGGAGGTGAGGGTGGCGGGGGTGGAGAAGGGATAATTGGTGGTGGCAAAGGGGAGGTAGGAATTTGTTATAGAGGTGTGCCGAAGAAGAAAAGTGGTAGTGGGGAAATTCCCGTTTATTTTTCTTCTAGTAATATAATCCTGCATTTTCTGGTCGCTAATACATCCTTTAGAGACTAAAAATAGGACTCGTTAATACGCTTTTTCTCCAGCATTCCCAAATTCCCAAAATTCTAGTAATGTATTTAACCTTTATTATTAAATAAATGTTACTAAATTTACTATTCATAGTTCTCAAAAAACCTAATAACAATATATGGAACCACTAATTCCAAATATGGAACCACTATTTAAAAATTAAAAACATAGAAGTTCCAGTAATTAATTTAATATTTGTCTCACTGATGGAATGAGAAAATAGGATTTAAAAGTAAAAAATGATCAAAAGAGTTAAATTTTTTATATCATAATTCATTACGAAATTGACTAAAATGTAAAAAATTGTATTAAAGAGATAAAATATAATCGATTTTAACTTAAAATACATTTAAAAATAATTTTTAACACAATAAATTATTCAGACAAAAATACTATATCAAATTATAATGCAATATTTTATTACTATTCACCAATACATGAAACATTTAAAAAAATAACAAAAATTTCAAAAAATGTTAATTATTAATTCATGATCCTAATGAAAAATATTATTTTTTAATTCAAAAACTATAAATGTTTCAAAATTTTAATTTAAAATGTGGTTTCTCTTAAAAGGTTGTAAAATCAAACATATAAAAAATATTGATTTGTTTGGAACAAATTGTGTTTGCTGTTATCTTATGACTTCAAATCATAATGTATAACAATAAAAAACATTTTATTTAATATATAATATATATATTTAATTAATATAATTTATGAATTATAATTAATTTAATTTATAACTACAAAATAACCTTGGGATAATTAAAATAAATCCTTACCTTTATAATCAGTTTGTAGTTATTTCGATTAACAATTAATTGTTTATCAATGAATTCATATTATGAACCTTATATTTTCATATGTTAGTTAATATAATTAATAAAATATAATTTATTGGATATGTTATATCCGATTTTATAGAAAATAATATTCAAATAATAAAATATTGTTCAGTGAACTTGGACTTGTGTATAATGCAATCTATCAATAAAATTCAGAATTATATGTAACATAATCCAAGAATAGTGTTGCGTATACCATAAGATAATCCATGTTTTTTGTGGCATAAATGTGAATTGGGTATGCGTATAATGGAAGATAATAAAATTATTTTCATATACCAAAATCTATATAATTTATTGTGTGAATTGAAATATATCAATATGATTAAATTATTTGAAAAAATATATTTCACACAACATTATGGTGTTAAATGTGGAATAGTAAATTTAGCTCAAAAAATATATAGTGATATAAATAATATTTATCATGATTAATTTAACCAAATATAAATATTTCAATTAAAAAAACTTAAATACCTTGATTCAAAATCTGATGGAAAATATTAACACATTTTTAGTAAACTATATTTTAAAATATGTTGTAAAAATCATAATGTTTATATTAGATATTTAAATAACTTATTACAAAGATTTATTTTGATAAATTAGTGTCAATTTTTAAATGACCACATCACAATAATTAGAGGGTAATTTTTCATTAATTTTTTGAAGTACATTAATTTGCTATTAAATAGTGAATATATAAATTTTCTTTTAACCGATGCATCTTTTACAACATCATCTATGTTGTAATAGTGAACTAATAATTTCTAAAACTTATTGTTATTCCATGAAATATTTTATTTTTTCAATTAAATCTTCTATAAAAAACATAATTTCCAAACATAAAAAGCGTTTTCCAAAACATAAAGTCAAATATGATCCCTTAAAATAATTTTTTATTTATTTTAACTTTTCATTTTAGTAATCAAATGAATTTGATGAATAGAGAGGTTCATAAAATTTAAAACCATTATCTTATATTATTATATTATTTATATTATAAAAAATTCTTCATTACAAGTTTTACCTTTGATATATTATTTTATTTTAAAAATACCCCTCTACTCATGTATAAATATTCCCCCTCCCCCCCTTTCAAAAACACATATTCCCCACTTTACGAAGCAACATTTATGTGACAATTATATATCATAAGACCCTTTTGATACCTTGGGATGTTTTAGTGTAATCTAACTTGATGAATTATTGGAGTCTTAGTGTTTTACAAGAAAATATATAATAAGGACTGATTATGATTCAATTAACTATTATATTTTTTCGGCATTTGTTTCCTAGTTTGGCACCACATTCAAAACTAAACCATAATAAAATAAAATTAGAATTGAATTAAAATTATAATATTTGTAGTAAAATAATTTATATATAATTTTTATTATATATATAAATTTCATAATTCCATTTCCATATCACATGGAAATGTCTCATCAATGATCAGTTAACCAACTACGCAGACATTTACATGTCATCACTAATATCCCACATAATAGATCGATATTATGAGTTAAAATTTAAAATATAAAAATTAAATTTCATTTATTATAATATTTTGGAATTAATTATAATGAAGTATAAATATTTGATCAATATTGGAGAAACTAAAACAAAATGAGAAAATTATATAAAAATATAACATCAAAATAATTTGAATTTAACAAAATAGTGTTATAAAAAAGAATACAATAGTTATAATGGAAAATAGTAGAAAAATTGAACATAATTGGAATATAGAACTATATTTTAATAAATATATGATTATTATTCATGCAGTGGAAAATTTATGATATAAAATGCGAGTTAAAGAAAAGGAATTCTCAAAAAAGCTACATTTTATTACATTATCTATCTTTAAAATAATTTTCGGTATACATATTCGATTAATGATACTTAAATATAATTTCCTTATTAATACATTTTAATTTTAGGAATATACATGTTCCAACTATGAATTTTAATCCTTTTACAAAAATATTTCAAAAAAACACTTTATTTCTTAAAAAAAAATCAATGAATCATATTGAGTTGTTTTAATTTCACTCAAGAATGATGATTTTTGTAACATATGAGTTTTTACATATTTATTTGGGAACCCCATGTTAATTCATGAAAATATTATTTATGAAATCCTTATGAAATGCATTTTTTTCCATGGGTTATTTCATTTCTAGGATTATTATAAATTTTATTTAGGATGATTGATTATGTAAGGACTATGATGTGATGGGACAAACTATAAGTATGTAGTCATACAATTCATTAGGTAATGTGATTTATATCTAGACGTAATATGTATTATGCATGAACATAATGCTAACCTTTTTCAAAATTATAATCTTAGTGTTTTTTAAATATATTATGAGTGAACATGATGTTATATTTGTTCACAAGTATATGTGTTATTTGACTACAAGGTCAGGATTTTTAATTTTTATGTATTTAAAAATAATCCTTTATCAAAATTTTACATCATGACGTTGATGTTGATCAAATAGTTATGATATGACGATGATTATTGTTCCTATCATGTTATATTGATTCATGTCACTTATTAATCCTCTTAGTAGTATTTTAACTAACACATTTAATTGATGTATATACTCAAGTTACTATATGTAATAAGCATAACAAGGGACATTACATGTTATAATAATGTTTATTTAAATAAATTTTTAAGTTTTAATTTATATATGTGACTACTGATTCAAATTTTCTTAAGATACCAAACCATTGATAATTAAATTTTTAACAATTATGGTGTTTATCATTAAATGATAGAATTGCATTGTATGAAAAATTAGGTTATCTCTAGTTGGATTCTGATCTAGTTCATTGTCAATTTGGGAATAATTACTATAAAACATTTATGACTACCCTTATGATAATTTTTCTTATTGTTAATCATCCAATAATCATGGTTTTGTAAAATGAAAAAACACTAGCTTCCCATAAGTTATGATATTAGAGATAATTGAGTAAAAGAATAAATTATTCATGCATTTATTGAAATACAATTTTTTTTAAAAATATTATATTTTTGAACATTGTGTTAACAAGTAGAAACCATACTGACCAAACATGTGAGGGAAAACATGATGATAGTCCGAATGAAATCCCTAATGCCATGGGAGGTGGAGTTCAAAACATCATGGTGATGCTTACCATGATGGGTGAAGCCATGAATAACAACCTAAACCATGTAGAAGGATATCCTTATCCCATGAAATAGGAACTACTTACTGATTTTCTAGGGGGGAATTTCCACCAATGTTTATTTTATCATCCAATCAACATTTTATGGGACGATGAGTTAACATAATGTTTATGGTCTTTCAAATGTTCCAGAATTATAGGAAGGAAAATGTGACTATATATATCAATAATTTAGTTGATGAATTTGATTAATAGTGTGAACTAAAAATAAAAACCAAACTACTAAATGAAATGTAAAAGATGTATTGGAAAGTATTTTAGAAAATATTTATTAATAAATATTCCCCTCAAACTATTCAAAAAAATATTTAGAGGGAGTTATAAGATATTAATAGATTAAAATTTAATCTAACATGGATTATGAGGAGAACATAACAAGTATTTTTAGATGAACTATATGTTTTTATCAACAATGATATTAAAATAGATATATTCTATAGTGTTTTGAAACCACACCAGCACTAATATAAATATTCATTGGAATTTAGTAATTATGAAGAAGTAGTTTGATGTTATATCAATATAGAGATGGAGTTTTTTAAGAAGTCCCAAGTTTATGAAGATAAGATATGAAGAGTTGAAATTCCGGATAGTGGGAAAATGAAAAATGGGAAATGAGTGACCATTTACCTACATGTTTGAAATGTGGTAGAAACATCATTATAATATCTCTAACAGTATAGGTAATGCTTCATGTTTGAGAAAGAAGGACACCGGGATCATGAATTATAATAATACATGATAAATGATTAAAAAATGATAGTAAAAAGGATGAAACCTCCTAATTCACCACTAACATTTTTTTCCTTCAACTATAGGATGAAATTGGACCATGCAAGAAGGTGTAAAAATATATTATTCATTGATGGTAATCATCGTCAACAACCATTAAATAAAAATTTGAGTGGGAAAGAATATTCCATAACTACTACTAATGTGGTGCATGAAAATGATGTAATGCAAGGTATTATTACTATTCACTCATGAATTGAACATGTTTTATTTGAATCATGATCTATGTTTTTATTAATACACTACATGTTGTGTAGAACTTGTTTTATCAATTCATAGATACCTTTAAGTGGATATATTTTAAAAAACATACAAGGGTTATCATCACATACCATGTGTTAGAATCTAATATTATTAGCATATATGGGAATATTCTTCCCTTAAATCATGTAATACATCTCATGGTGGAATTATATTATTTAATGTTAATGGGTTAGCTCTTTTAATAGATAGAATATATCAATGGCCGGAAAAACGAAATCACATTTCATATTTTGATCAATTATACACCCCTCTAAAAATTAAATGATGATCCTGAATCACTAGGTGAATGTAAATAAATGGTGTGAATATTGATACAATGTTAATAAGAATACCATACCCAAATGGTTGAGTCAAAGGAAGGTATCAATTTGGAAGAAATCTCCATTTTAATAGAAAACACAGACCCATTTCCTAATTGAAATAACAAGGTTTCCCCCATATCACAAGATAGAGTAATTAATAGAAAGTGTACCAGTATACACCCCTGTTTAATAATGTCCCACAATGATGGACCTAAATAAAATAATGGAGTTAAAGAAGAAACAATAATTTTATATGGAAGTTGGTTCATATGCCATAATTCATCCTCTTGGGATGTGTCGGTCCTCTATATCAAAATGAAAAATGAATCAATGTTGTTGTGTATTAACTAATGGGAGCTAAGAAAATATCCATTAATAAAAATAATCCCAAACAAAGGATTTATAAGTATATTTATCAATTATTACGTGATCAGTACTTCTAAAATGTGGATCTTTATTCTGTTTGTTAGTAGGTTATGGTTTATATGGATGTTATTATAAAGACTACATTCTCTAAATGGTATGTGTACTATGAGTTCATATTGATTAATAATAAACTTAATAATTCTCCAAATATATACATTTATTTTATGAATTGATACTTTAGTGACTATGTTTTAAATTGTGTGGATGTCTTTCTAAATGATATTGTCATTTTTTCCAAGATAAAGGAGGAACATAATGAGAAATTAGGGATAATGATCTTCATATTAAAGAAAGATAAAATATACACTATGTTCTTAAAATATAACGTTTTTATGTAGAGAGTCTAATTCACTGTGCATGTCATCACAAGTGAGAGAATATATGTGGACCCTTCAAAGAAAAAGTTAATTGAAGAATGGATGAGACCCACTATTTTTGTAGAAATACATACTTTTTAGTATAGCTGGGTACTACATACAATTTTTTAAAATTTTCTCATGGATCACAAGCTCACTAACTAAGATTACATGTATGGGGTAAAGTATATATGGTATGAATAATTATTGAATAATTTATGGAGCTCAAGAATAGTCCAATAAATACACCTGTAATCACACTATAATCACATAGAGAAGTTTTAGTGATATAAAGAGATGATTTGAAGAATGGATTCAGTTTTGTATTCATGATGAATATTAATTTGATAGCATAAGCCTCATAGATGTTGAAGACCTCAAGGAAAAACTAATTAACTCATTATCTAGCATTATCAATTACAATCATTACCTTTAAAATCTGGCAGCACTACCTCTAATGAGACAATTGTAGAATTTATACTGATGAGAATATTCTAAATTATATTTTCATGTGAAATGATCTTAACATGAATCGATGAATATTGTTAGATATAATCATGGACTATGATTTAACTATTCAATAACATCCTGGAAAGGTAAACAAGGTCGCAGATTAAATTAATAGAAAAGAACATGCCACGTTATTTACAATGTGGATTGAGAAATACCATATCTTAATGGATATTAAAAGTATGTATTTGGCACTGATAATGGAATGGAACACATCATACCATTACCAAATGATATACCAAATCATATGCCCTAATTAATATCAAGGAACCACCCAAGTATGGTCTAAAGCTAAAAAAATACGGTGAATGATGTAAATGAAGGGAAGTTACATGAGTTCCACATTAACGAGGACGATGTATTTTGATTTGGATATAGTCTCTGTCTTTCCAAATTAGCTGAAATAAGATGGAGCAATTGGAGAATTATTATATATCAATAATCATTATCCATCATGGAAATACCAGGATGTACTATGATCATAGAAATATATTATTCTCTGATAACATAGAGAAGGAAATTTTTGATAATATCTCTATGTTCTATCTATGACCACAAGTTAATAAATAGTGATAGAAATTCTAATGAATTATGAAATCATTTTCAATAAAAACCTTATATAGGGATATTTTTACTTTGAAAATTTTCATTGGTTTCTCAAATAATTCCAAACAGAATAATGAGGTATGAGTTATGATATTTTAACTGGCCATAACACACCACTTCATTGCTATTTAAAAATATTTAAAACTGGAACAACAATCCATTATATAAACCATTTAATTGGCGAGGTAACACAGAATTCCGCTTTTGAATAACTCTGATCATGTTCTAGGGTTTACATCTAAATTCTATAGAAGTCTAAAATTTTTTTTTGGAGTAATGAATTTATTTTTAGTATGGCCTATGACCACCAAACTAATTGCCTCATTGAATAGACTATTTCGATGCTTTGAGATGTACTAGGATCCTACATAATGGAATTTAATGGTGGATGATATCAACATATCCCATTATTTTATTCCTCATACTATGAAATATTCAACTCATGTATTCGAATGGATCCATATGAAACTTGGAACAAGAAGTGATGTAGAACTACAACATTGGAAGATGATGTTGGGAAATTAAATTTTCTTAGATTTGATCTTCTATATGATATGACAAAAAATTATCAATCCATCCCTAAACATATAAATTTCACTCAGATTTATTAAAACTGCTAGATTTGAAACCATACAAGGGATATTGAGTTTTATGTTGGAGATAATATTCTATTTCTTATATCACCATGGAAGAGAGTGATGACATTTGGAAATATATAAAGTCATAGCCCTAGGTATATTTCCCTCATTCAGATTATTTATCAAATAGGATCAGTGGCCTAACGAAATCCACTCCCAGTAATTATGGATCATTTTAATCATGTGTTTTACATAACACCCTTAAAAGAAGTCATTACTTTATACCTCAAAAGTACTGAATCTGTAGGTGGTACAACTTCAAAATGTCCTCTTATATGATAAGAATTTGGGGAAGATCATCGACCATAAAAACAAATTTATACAGAAAAATACTACTCTCCATTTAAAAGTATAAAAAAAGAACCATAAGTATGATTTGATGAAATGTGAATTAGAGGAAACAATGAAATGTAATTACCCTCTCCTATTCTCAATTTTAAATATGAATTTAAATTTCCTGGAAATATTTTCTAGGGGGAATGTTTCAACCAGAAATCTATAAATGATATTTTCTACTAAAAAGAAATGAATGTTATAATATACTCCATGGAATTGAACACATACATAATATAATGAAATAAAAGAATTATTTAATTAATACTTATTTTTACAATATTTAGCTATGAAGCCAATGAAAAGGATAGAAATTATAATTTTAAAAAATATAAAATATATACGCTAACATGGGAATATATGGATCCCCCCAATTGTCTGGAACCATCTCCCTGATCAATAAAAATATAGAAAAGAAAATAAATTTCAGTAAACTTATAAAAACATGGAAAATATAAATATAGAAACAAGAGAATAATTGATTTTAATATTGATAAAAATGTAAGGGTATTTATTACATTTAAAGAGACTATTTTATTCATAATGTGATCATAAGAATAGTATCTATATCATTAGTAATAGTAATATAAACATTATAAACAGTAAAATGACCAATGGGATAAAAATATTACATCAAAGTAACAAATTGTGAAATAAATAATATTTATTATCATTAATTTATGTTAATATAAATATAATAATTTCAAAAACTAAATATCATGATTAAAAAACTCAATGAAAGTATAAGAACATTTTTAATAAACCATATTTGAAATTATTTCTTAAAAATCATAATTTTTAAATCATAATTTTTAATTTATTATGATAGAAAATTATTCTAATAAAACTAATATCATTTTTAAATCATCATGTTAAAATTATACAAGGATGATCTTGTAGAAAATATTGAAATACATTAATTTTTAGGTGATTAATAAAAATAAAGCATTTCTCGCAATTACTGTATGTCAAATTTCATCATAAATGATGTAATAATGACCTAATAAATTAAATAACAATATGATTTGAGATTCATTTTTTAATTTCAAAAATAATACATTAGAATGAAATAAATTTATCTTCCAAACTGAAAAATTAATTTCAAATACCCAAAGTCAAAAGAAATCCCTTAAAATAATAATTTTCATTCTACATAATTTCATTCTCAATAATATATTGAGTACAAATAAAAAGTGGTATTAAAGTACTATAATATATTATATTATATGTAAATATTATTTATATCAAAATTCAGTATTAGTAGTTTTTCCACTGATATATCATTTTATGTAGTATATAAATATAAAATACACTTCTCTGTACATATAAATAAACCCTCTCCCTCCTCATGGAAAAATTAATCACCCACCACTTGAAAAGAATGATTTTCTTCCCAATTCCTCCCTCTATTTACTATTAAAATATATGGTATTTTATTGAATATAAATCACTATGATTCAAGATATTTTTTGTGTCATACTACATAAGCAACACAAAAGATTAAGTACGTTTCAATCAACTCTTAATTTGTTCTTATTATATTATTTTGGAAAAATATTTCAGTACCAAATTGTTTAAAATTAGTTAATAATTATGTGAAAATTTTATTATAAATTTTAACATACTGTTATTATAATATTAAGGATGTATATAAATTTTAAACAATCACAAACACCTCTCCCAACAATGTCCAATCAGAAGTCAATTAACCAGTATTGGATACATTGCCATGTAAATTTGTATAACCACCATAATTTATAGATAATATAATAATATATATAAATATATATAATATAAATTTAATTACTTATATTATATGTTTTGGAATTATTTATACCCATTTATAATTACTTTGAAAATTTTATCAAAATTGAAAAAGGGGAAATAAAATTAAAAAAATGACATCAAAACAATTATCATTTTACAAGTATTTCTCTAATAAGAATCCAATATTTATAATAGAAATATTTCGGAAAAAATAAATATTATTCACTTCAAGAAATAATCTATAATAAACCTATTTTTATAATTCAAGTGGTGTAAAATGGCAAAATAATTCAGGAGTTGTGGTAAGGGGATTCTAAAACCAAACTCCCTTCTAGTGGGTTATCACTATATGAAATTATTTTCATGAAGGATATTAAATTAGTGATCATTAAATATGTTGTCACTATTTTAAAATTTTCTTTTCAAGGATATCAATTATTCTTCCTTGGATTTTAATCAACAAAAAAATATTTTTCAAAAATACATTAACTTCTGAAAAAAAAATATTTGGCTTCTATTGAGTTATTATTCACTCAGTAATGATGATGATTGTGCCAATTTTTTTCCCCTAGTAATCTGGGAACACCAATTTTATTCATGAATAAATGAACTTTTAAATCCATTTGAATCCCATTACTTATAATGGGTTATTTCATGACTAAGATTGTAATATATTCTATATTTTATGTGTGATTATGTGACTATATAGATGGGATGGATGTTCACAAAATATATATCCCTATAATGAATTAGTACATGTGATGCATATCATGAGATAATTTGTATTATGAGGGAACATGGTGCTAGATTTGTTCAAAATAATGATTTTATGATTATGCTCATATGTTATGCATGAACATGTTGCTAGATGTTTTTATCACTATTTGTAGAATTTAACCACTATTACATGATGTTTCATTTTTATGCAATGCCACATTCCATGACATTACCAAATGTTTCCATCGTGAATTTTATAATGATCATATTCTTATGATAGTATTATAATGATTAATCTTACCCATGTTATATTAATTCATGTCCCTTATTCATCCTCTTATATGGATTTTATCCCACCCCTTTTATTTATGTATGTGCTTACGTAACTACATGTACTATAGAGATAATTAAATTCTATAAGGGTTAGAAGAAGTATTTATATAAATTTTGATGTTCTATTCTGTATAAGTGATCTATAATAATAATTTTTCAAGGATGGAATACATTTTGATGCTTTATTGTATGATTGTATGTTCTTAATAATTAAATTTATGTAATAGACATGTAAAAAAAGTACGGTCTCAATAATATTCATTCTATTATAACAAAAAATAATAATTTTAACAACATATTTTTTCAAATAATATAATCTAGGTATCTTTCATATAAACTATAAACTAATTTATTAGATTGGCGATTTTATATATAAGGTATTGAAAAATGTATATGACTTTACTAGACATGAAATTTGACATAAAATGAAAAAATAATATATAATTCCCAACTTGAATAAGATCAAACAATATTATGGGTAATTCAATAAGATTAATGGAAAAAAATATCCCAATGATATAAATAGAAAGAATCACAAAAATCATAATTTCATTAATACTTTAAATAGGAGGGTTCACCAAAGATCTATCTTCTCACTATAGGGTTATATTTCCATTTAACATGAAATTTATTAAAAAATTATGGAATAAATATATCTAAAGACAAAAAATGAATTTGAATCATTTTTAAAAACAAGTAACACACATTTCATCAGATCACTTGTCAAAGAAGCATCCACTTTAGGAGCATCAAAATATATTTTTGCATATAGCCGATTTTGATCATGTTGATTCTTACCTTGAGTAACATAATTCAAACACATATTTACTAAATTTTATAAATTATTTTATAGCATATCACCATTAGATGAATGAATACTATTCACCTTATTGATTAGTAAATAAAATTTGTGTTACAACAATAAGTGTAAAGACCTGGAATTTCCATGTAATTTTTTTAATTATATGGGAATTTTATGAGTCTGATAAAATTGACGGCACATGATTCTGAGGCCTGGAGTGCTTGGAATGAATTTTTGAACTTTTTTTTGGGTACATTAAGTAAACATGCGAGCAGGTTTCTCTATCTTTTGAATCGGTCCTCAGAATGGAAATCTTAAGGAACTGTTGAACTCACCATGCCGATATTCGCTTAAGGAGGCATTCACCTCGATAGTAGATGGTAAAGGGTGAAAGTTAGTTTTGTGGTTTTTCATGGAAAAAATATATAAAATAAGCACATGATTTATTTTATTCTTGGTGTAACCACCCTCCATGTGGATATTCAGGGGTGGGGTCCACTAGAACTAAACTTCCATGTGGATGTTGGAAGTGGGGACCACATAACGTATCCTCCCATGAGAGGTTATGGTGGTGGGGACCACCAGAACCATAACCTCCCATTAGAGGTTATGGTGCTACAGAGCACCCGGGACTAAACCCCCCTTTAATTGAGAGAAACTATCAACCCCCTCATTAATGTATAGAAGCCTCTTGATTTCCTCCACATTAATTGTTCCAATGAACATACCATTAATTGTCGCAACATAGTAAATTGGCTTGCCCCCTATTTGAATTAAGTAACAGTGTTGATGAAATTTTGGAAGGTTCCTAAAAAATGAACCGTAAAAAATTCCATGTTTGTTACCTACCTTACCCCTCTCTTAAAAATAGGGAACTTGGGAGGAGGTTTGGGGACAGCTTCACCAAGCGATGAAGCACTGGTAAAGGGACACGACACCCAACACTTGGAGGATTACACTCCTCAATGAATAATTCTTCATCCATGCAAAACGATTCCATCACAAAGAACACTAGCATGGAACGTTTTCGTCTTCTTCATCAGAAGCACCTTATGGAGGCAACAGACGTGGGACATCTTCGACGACAGAGCTTCCCTACTCATCATCATCAACGAACAATACGAGGTAGGGATTTTTATTTAATTCATGAATCTTCTCTATTAACATCTCGTTCATGATTTATGATTAATGATTAGAAACTTTCTACAACTCTAAACACAGAGGGTGTTGGCCAAACTAACATGACTGGACCCCCCTCCACTGTTCTTCTTTGTGATGTTCATCGAAATAAGGGATGATGTCGGAGGAGATAAAGGCAACGACATGGCCCCACTCCCCACGCCTCCGCTTGCATCACCCCAACCAAACTGGCCAAGCCACCCCTATCCCACCTCCCACCAGCCACGCCCCCTATCGGCCGCACCACCCAATAGTCAAAGAAGTCACACCACTGCTTGCCCTCTGAGTCGCCCCGGCCTGCACCACTGCTGAACTCACGCACCACCTGCCCCCCTCGAGGCGCTTCAACCGAACCGACCCCAGTCGTGCCACCCGCTACCCGAACCGGGCTTGACTGCGCCACCCGACCCCTAGGAGGAGCCACCCCGAGCCGCCCACATAGCACCCTCCAGCCCAAAGCACCTCACACCAACCCACGGCCGGTCCGCGTCCTCACGGTATGTCTGTCCCCTCACGGCTCTCCGCGGCCCCTCACGGCACTCCGAGACACCTCGCAGCCTGCTGGGATGGACCCAGTAGGCATGGCTAAACCCAACGGGTCAGGTCGGTCCGACATGGTCGGACCGGACCTGGGCCCACTACGACCCATTTATGCTCCTTCAGCCATATATTTGGCACCGGACGTCCATTTGACAAACCATTAGAGGTTCTGGAATCTTGAAGTGTGACGGTCCCTTTGAGTATACAACACTAGAGTTTGGGCTATAGTTGCGATATGTCAGTTTGGATTGTGCACGAATCAACCGGGCCCCTGAGACAAAAAGCCTAATAACTCCCAGACTGGGCATCTGATTGACACGTCGTATATTGCATTGAGACCCATATGACGTGGTGGAGCTTTATGATACTTCTTCAGGGGACTTCGTGATAGTTGGAGTATCAACCTTTAGCTCGTGGAGCAGATCCTCCCCGAGACGAGTGAGTGTAGTGCAGAGACCTAGTAGCTGGATGAGACCTCATGACTACTAACCGTTTTGACTCAAAGTGACACTACTTTCCCAGTGGGGATTGTCTTGGTGTCGTAGTAGACCCACAATGGTGGGGGGGGGGGGCGCCTTGGTGTTGCGATAGACCCAAGGTACTCGACATGAGGATTCCCTCAGCAAGCTATGAGGGGGGGGGGACACTTGATGACGCAAAAGACACATGGTGGGCTACGTGAATGGTGACACGGTATATCTACGGTACTCGACAGGAGGAGTATCTCAGCTATCCAAGGATAGTGGGAAGCACACATGGTGTCGTGGCTGACCCACTATACTCAATAGATGAGGAGTTCTCCAGCAGCCGAGGTTTTGATTATCTGACTATGTGTGTTACCTGATACTACCCCTAGAAAAAAATCCTGGTTTGAGATGAGTCTGTTTTTCTATGTTTTCTTCATGATTGAGATGGATCACCTGGTAACTTAGGTATATGTAGGGGAATATACCTAATTAATGATATCTGTTGATTTCATACCTTGTGGTTTATCCCTGTGGGATTTTGTGAGACCTTGAGGATCATAGGGTCCATACTGAGTATCGTTATACTCACCCCTACACGGGCTATGCCCGCACCTTGTTGTGTTAGTTGCTGAAAATGGACAACGCTGTCTAAGGATCAGAGTACCAAGACTAGACGGTGCCTGGAAGTTGACCATATGACACGTCAGTACGTGGAGGAGATGGATGGATGCGGAGTTCGGAGTAGGCTATCTATATCTACACTTCAGGTAGGATTCCTGGAGGACGATCCAGTAGTTGTAGTTTCTCTTTATTCAGTTGTATTTCATTGCCTTTGTACTTGTATCTTTACTGTTGGTCTTGTATTCTGGAGCCTTTTACTTTCAACACTTTTTTTATACAGTTTACTTAGTGTTTAATCAAGATGTGTGCTTTATTGTGTGTGTGTTCACGGGTTATAATGGCAATGCCTTCCCAGTTGTAGGGAATTACGCCTTTGGTGCTATTTTCCAGCACTGCCCTATGGAAGGCGGGCTTGGGGTAGTCACGACACGGGCCCCAGGGGACGGGTCGTGACAAATTGGTATTAGAGGAGTCGGTCCAACCACAGAACATAGGAATCTGATCTTTTCTATGAAATAATGGTGTTAAGTGTAGTGATTGTGTCTTTCAGTTCAGGGAGTCTAGTGTTGGTGCAGCGTCTGCCATATCCATACACAAGGACCCTGGCTACTGATTTCTGACTCAGTGCACGAAAACACTGACTGTGTGTGTGTTTTCAAAATTTTTCTTTAAGTCAGCTCACCAGGTCATCTAATTAGGTATAACTTTTAACCAAAGCACACCTATTTCTTTTCAGGATTCCTTCACATAGACAAACATCTAGATTCTCGAGAGTTGTATGCACAGATAGCACACAGAGCGATAAGGCCTCGTTGTATGGACCTCTTCGAGCAGAGGAACCAGTGGTACTATTCCCCATTAGGACAATGATGCCACTAACCCCAGTAGCAGATGATGCATACATCTTGAGTGCGTTGCACAAGTTCTAGCACCAGAGGCCACCTATGTTCAGGGGAGAGATAGAACCACAGGCGACTGATGATTGGATGGAGGATGTGGTGAGAGTTTTCCGACTGGTAGGGACACTGACAAACCTCACGGGGATACTTGATGCCTACTTTTTACAGGCAGCAGTGGGCATATTGTTGAGATTGATGCTCTAGGATTATTATGAGGTGAAACTTCTAGGGGAAGACTTCGAGATACTGTTTCAGATAGAGTTTTTCCCAGTGACTCTTCGTACAATGCGCAGTCCGGAGCTACTTAATCTATAGTAGGGCATCATGAATGTAGCTCAGTACTCAGTGAAGTTTAAAAACCACTCATTCTACTCCAACGATATGGTGTGGGACCCATTATTCATGGCCCAGTCCTTTGAGCAGGGACTATGGTGGGACATCAGGTCTTCAGTGATCTCACTCAGCATCCCAACATAGGAAGGGGTGTTAAAGAGAGCCCTCCTAGTGGACAGTTTCCTTGCTGATCTATCTCCAGCAGCGAGATCCACCAGCATTGAAAACATATCGGAGTCTTTTTTAGCTGGCTACAGACAGCTTTCGCCGAGGTCCAAGAGGACCATACCTACAGGTGGATGACCACATGATTCAGAGTTGGTTTTGCGGTCACCCAAAGCGGAGACAACCATGCTAGGAGTGTGAAATGTTTTGCATGCGGCAAGTCGGGTCACATGGCTCGTGACTGTCCAGCCCACCATTCAGATGATCAGCAGATGGTCAAAGGACCGCCCATGCAGTGAAATAGAATCGATTGAGGTGGTCCGCAGGGAGCTAGCAGATGTGGCAGAGGAGCAGGTCATGCAGCTGGCGGTGGGCGATGATTTGAGATATTACCGACCCCACCACTAGGAGGGTCACCCCGAATGCAGGGAGCATGTGTACAAGTATGAGATAAACTATAGGAAGGTGAGGCCTTTGACCATGATGCTCCGGAGATGATTTGAGCTGCGATCTGTGTCTACTCTACCATAGCTACAGTACTTACAGACACAAGTGTCAGTCATTATTTTTTTCCACTACCCTCATTCAGAGCTCAGATACTACGATAGTGATGTTGGCTTAATCATTACGGCTAGAGTCTCCTATAGGAGTAGATTCGTGGATTACGCACTTGTGCTGGCAGTGCGAGCTTACTCTAAGAGGCAAGAGCTTCGACAGGGATCTCTTAGTAGCTGTGTCCAGGCCTTACGAAGTCATCTTGGGTATGGGATGGGTATCTACAGTCCATGATCAGATTGACTGTATTAGGTTAAAATTGTGGTGTGCCTATACAGATGGGACTATGTTTACCTTCACCAATAAGAACGGATCCTATGCAGCACATGATGGACTTACCCAGAGGAGGGTGTATCCGATTACACATCAGTTATCTAGCCTTTCCCTTAGAGTTGTTTACGTGGAGAGTCCGAGCTATCCTGTAGTGGTGGACCAGTACAAGGATGTTTTCCCTCATGAGGTTATGGGTATAACTCTTTATAGGGAGGTGTAATTTTACATTGACTTATACCCCGGGATGACACCGATATCAATACAAGTGTATCAGATGGCTCCAGCGGAGCTTTATGAGAAGTGACTACAGCTGGAGGACTTGTAGGGGAAGGGATTCATCTAGCCCATTGTTTCTCCTTGGGCAACCCTGATTCAGTTCGCCATGAAGGTGGATGGGAGATTGAGGCTTCTTTTTCACTATCAGTACCTAAACCAGGTGACTTTGAAAAACAGGTAACCACTATCGAGGATTGAAGAACTCTTTGATCAGCTGAAGGGAGCACATTGTTTCTCGATGATAGACATTAGATCTGGCTATCATCAGTTTAGAGTATAAGAAAAGGATGTGCAGAAAACAGACTTCACATATCAGTAAGTCCATTACGAGTTCTTGGTTTTTCCATTCGATGTAACCAATGATCTAGCAGTGTTCATGGGACTCCTTAAAAGGCACTTTCAGCCATACATTGATCACTTTTTATTGGTCTTTATCGACAACATTCTAATTTTCTCGACTACTGAGGAGGAGAATTCAAACCATTTGCGAGTAGTACTGGACACACTCTAAGAGCACCAGATTTATGGAAATCTCTCACTGTGCCAGTTCTGGATCTGAGAGTTTCACTTCCTAGGTCATGTCATATCAGAGGCTCGAGTTCCAGTGGGTATAGAAAAGATTGAGGCGGTAGTTTCTTGGGAGCCACCCAAGAGTGTAACGGAGGTACGGAGTTTCCTGGGTTTGGATGGACACTACCGGTGATT
Organism: Viscum album; assembly: GCA_963277665.1. Classification (NCBI taxonomy): domain Eukaryota; kingdom Viridiplantae; phylum Streptophyta; class Magnoliopsida; order Santalales; family Viscaceae; genus Viscum; species Viscum album. The sequence goes on from OY728159.1 coordinate 656,997,032, forward strand.
TCTGCCAAATTTATCTAGAGTTGCAACACCACTATCTGCCATGATGAAAAGGGGAAACCCTTTATGTGTTTGGAGAGATTCCATTAGAGCTTTCCGGAGCTGAGGCTGAGTCCAACTAGTTACCCATCTTGAGGCATCCAGAGGAAGGTGTATGGTACGTATTCTACTACAACGCAGATGGGACCGAACATGGATGTGTACTAATGCATGAGTGAGTAGTGATCGCATATGTTTATCGTCAGCTATGACAACTTGAGCAGAACTACTCTACCCATGACTTGGAGATAGTAGCAGTGTTCTTCACCTTGAATATGTGGCAACACTATCTTATGGGTGAACGTATTTTAGTGTACTCTGATCACAAGAGTCTCAGGTATATCATCTCTCAGAAATACCTGAACCTGGGATAGAGACACTGGCTTGAGTTCCTATAGGACTATGAATTATAGATATTATATACACTAAGGAAGGGGAAAATTGTTACAGATTCACTCAGTAGGTTATCATATATACAGCTTCTAGGCGAGGTGATAGAGCAGCTAGACGCTTTGTAGATATCCTTTATGGATAGAGATAGAGAATCTTCTCTTTAGTCTCTTACAGTCACTCCCCCACTTTTTTAGCGAGTCAGGGAGGCGCAGCATGGGGAGGCTAACTGTGAGACACGACATGCTCAGATATCCACATGACATGCTCCATATGGATTTTTTAATGTGGCGAACATGTCGTCCTCTTTAGAGGAAGTACTATGGTACCAGTGTAACTTTAGAAAGAAGTATTGATGGAGTTTCACACATCCCGTCTAGTGGTACATCCAAAAGTGGCGAAGATGTACCGGGACCTCCGATGATAAAACTGGATCCCGGGAATGAAGAATACAGTAGTAGAGTATGTATCTCGGTGCCTCACTTGTCATCAAGTGAAGGTGGAGTATCAGGTACCAGTAGGCTTGGTTCAACCTTTAGAGGTCCCAGAGTGGAAGTGGGATGGGATATCCATGGACTTTGTGACTAGTCTTCCACATACATTCAGGGGACATGACTAAATTTGGGTGATCGTCGAATGACTCACCATGTCGGCCCACTTCCTACATATCAGAGGGTAGGGTTCAGTAGAGAGCTTGGGATGCCTCTATATGCAAGAGATTGTGCAGATACATCGAATACCCATGACAACTGTCTCTGATCATGATACATTTTTTACTTCCTAGCTATGGAAGGGGTTGCAGAAGGCTTTCGAAATGTATCTTTGTTTGAGCACTGCCTCCCATCCTCAGATAGATTGTCAGACTGAGCAGAGCATTCAAACTCTTGAGGACATGTTGCATGGTTGTGTCCTCGACTTTTTTTGTAGCTGGGTGGATCACTTGTCTTGGGTGGAGTTTTTATACAACAACAGATATCACTCCACCATTGGGATGGAACCTTTTGAGGTGTTATACGGGCGACCTTGCATATCACCGTAGTACTGGACTGACCCAAGGAAGTCAGCACAAGTGGGACCAGAGATGGTGTGGGATACCATAGAAAAGATGCTAGTCATCCCAGAGCATATGAAGACTACACAAAGCAGGCATAAGGTGTATGTTGATTTGATATGTAGACCTCTAGAGTTCAAGGATGGTGATCACATCTTTCTATGGGTCTCTTCCCTATGAGTTATACAGAGATTTGGCCGAGGTGGCATGTTATCTCTGAGGTTCATCAGACCTTTTCCGGTCCTCAACAGAGTTTGCGAGGTCGCATACTGCTTAGATCTTCCACCTTAGTTGCACCGGTTGCACGAAGACTTCCATGTATCCTAGCTGAGAAGATACATGCATGGCCCTTCTCTTATCATATACCATGGAGATCTAGACGTCGAAGAAGAGATGACATTTATGGAGGTTCCATTAGAGATTGAGGATCGACATGAGTGGGTACTTCATGGAAGGTTGATGTCTCTGGTGTGTGTTTGCTGGCAGGAGAGGAACCTCTAGGAGATCACATGGGAGCAGGAGGCTCAGATGTGTACTCAGTACCCCCACATTTTCCCTTAGTTTGAGTTGTGGCTTATGGGGACGTAAAGCCTGATGTGGGAAGAATGTAAAGACCCGAGATATACATGTAATATTTTTTAATTTTATAAGAATTTTACGAGTCTACAAAAGTTTATGGCGCATGATTCTAAGGGCCAGAGTGCCTGGAATGAATTTATGAATATTTTTTAGGTACATTCATTAAACATGAAAGTGGGTTTTTCTAAATTTTGAACCGGTACTCGAAATTTAAATATGAGGGCACTATTTAACTCACAGCGCCGGTATTAGCTTAAGGAGAATTTCACCTCGACGACAGATGGTTGAGGTTCAATGTTAGTTTTTGGGCTTTTCATGGAAATAATAAATAAAATAAATATAATATTTAATTTATTTTTGTTGTAACCACCCTCCATGGGGTTTTTTTGGGGTAGGGTGCACCAGAACTAATCCACCATGTGGAAGTTTGAAGTGGGGACCACCAGACCTTAATCTCCAATGAGAGGTAATGGTGGTGGGGACCACCCTAATCATAACCTTCGATGAGAGGTTATGGTTGTGGAGACCACCCGGGAATAAACCCTCACTCTAATTGAGAGAAACTCTCAACCCCCCTCATTAATGTGGAGGGGCCTCTTGACTTCCACCACATTAATTGTGCCGACACACATACCTTTAATTGTTCCAACTCAATTATTTGGATTTTACACTTTTTATGTTATGAAACCATGTCGTTGTAATTTAGGAAGGTTCCAAATAAATGAACCTTCATAAATTCCACCATCTTTACCTACCTTCTCCCCTATTATATATATTGGGATCTTGGGAGGAGGTTTTAGGACAACATCACCAAGTGACGAACCGATGGTAAAGTGACGTGACACCCAAAAATTGGTGGATTACGTTCTCTAATGATGAACGCATCCTCAACGAAGAATGTTTCCTCCCTGAAGAACACCGATGAGGAACATCTTTGATTTATTCCTTAGAAGAACCTTGTAGAGGCAGCCGACGTGGGATGTATTCAAAGACCGACCTTCCGTCCTCATCATCTTCAATGAAAAATACGTGATAGGGATGGTAATTTAATTCATGAATCTTCTTGATTAATATACTCGTTCTTGATTCATGATTAAAGTTTAGCCACATGCTACCACTCTAAACACAGAGGGTGTGGGTTAAACTAAAATTACCTGACCCCCCTCCGTCGTTCTTCTATGTGGTGTCCATCAGAATGAGGGAAGATGACAGAGGTGACGAAGGCAAACACATCGCCACCCGCGGCCACCGCAACCCGCACCGCCCCTCGCAGCGCCCCGACCGAATCGGTCGGGCTGCCCCGATTCGGCTGCCCGTCGGCCGCGCCACTCACCGGCCGAACCGGCAACGCTTCCATTGGCCCTCCGAGCCACCCCGACCAATGCCACCATCCGCCTCCCGAACTACATCCGCTGCTCACAGTGCCCCAGCCGAACTGGCCCATGCCCCTCATGGCACCCCAGCCAAACAGGGCCACTCCCCTCACGGCACCCCGACCGAACTGATCGCGCCCCACACCATGCCCTGGCCGCTCCGGCCTCCTAGCCGAACCGGCCCAGGTTGTGCCCCCCAATGGCCAAACCGGCCCCAACCGCGCCACCCCGGGCCCTGAGCCAAGCCATCCTGAGCTGCCCATGCAGCGCCCTCCAGGATAAACCGCCCTCGCGCCAACCTGTGGCCGGTCCGCACCCTCACAGCTCTCCGTGGCCCCTCACGGCCCGTTGGGCCGGGCCAAACCCAACGGGCCGGGCCAGACCCAACAGGTCAGGCCGGGTCGACCCGAACCGGGTCAGCCCAGACTGGGTCGGGCCGGGTCGGTCTGATCGGGTGGGACAAGACCCATGCCCAATACGACCCATTTTTTATCCTTCTTCCATATCTTTGGCACATGATGTCCATTTGATGAACCGTCAGTGGTGCTTGAAATATTTGAGTGTGACAGTCCCTTTGAGTATACTCAACTAGAGTTTGGGGTATAGTTGAGATACAGTCAGGTTGCATCATGCATGAATCCAACTGGGCGCCCGTTACTAAAAGGTTAATAACTCAAAGACCGAGCTTCAGATTGACGTGTCATCTGTTTCGTTGGGACCCCTATGAATTGATGAACCTTGGAGATACTTCTTTAGGGGACATAGTGATAGTTTAAGTATCAACTAGTATCTCATGGAGCAGATCCTCCCTGATATGAGTGAGCGTAGTGCGGAGACCAAGTAGTTGGCTAAGACCTGATGACTGCTCACCGTTTTGACATGGAGTGACTCTACTAACCCAGTGGGGAGTGCCTTGGTGTCACGAAAGACCCTTGGTACTCAACAGGAGTACCTCAGAATGCTACGAGGGGGAGCACTCTTGGTGACACGATAGACCCACAGTGGGGATCGAACTTTGTGACGCGGCTGATCCATGTTACTTGACAAGAGGAGTATCTCAGTAGTCCAAGGTTAGTGGGAAGCGTGCTTGGTGTCGCGGCAGGCCCAATGTACTCGATAGAGGAGGAGTTCTCTATTAGACCAGGTTTCAATAATGTGATGGGGGATGTTACTTGATAATACCCACTAGAATAAAATTTTGTTTTGAGCTAAGTCTGTTATTCTCTGTTTTCCTCATTATTGAGATTGATCACTTAATAAAATAGGTATATGTATGGTAATATACCTATGTAAGTATATCTGTTGATTTCATACATTGTGGATTATCCTTGTTGTATTTTTTGAGACCTTGGGGGTCTTGGGGTCCCTACTGATTATTGTTATACTAACCCATACACGGGCTATGCCCACACCTTATTTTGATGGATGCAGATGGCGAACTACACTGACTGTGTATGAGAGTACCAGGACTGGATGGTGCCTGGAGGTGGACCATATAGCGTGTTGGTAGGTGAAGGATACAGACAGACACAGAGTGCAGGGGAGGCTTTCTGTATGTACCCTTTGGGTAGGAATCCCATAGGACGATCTAGTAGCTATCTTTTCTCATTTTGTAGTTTTATTGCATTTCAGTTGTACTTGTACCTTTACTATTGGGATTGTATTTAATCCCCTTTTACTTTTAGAAAACTTATTTTATATAGTTTACTTGGTGTTTCATCTAGCTGTGTGCTTTATTGTGTGTTTGTTTGCAGGCTATAAAGGTAATTCCTTCCCATTTTTAAGGAATTACACATTTGGTGCTAGTCACCAGCCCTTGACCTATAGAAGGCGGTCTTGGGGTACTCACGACATGGGCCCCGTGGGACGGGTCGTGATAATAAGAACTATGAACAAAATTACTAATATAGTAATATTTTATATATCCTATTAACGATTCAATAAAATTTATTTAATTAATCTTGGATCATGTTTTGGGTGTGCCTATAAATTGTTTAGTTGACTACTTCTCCATTTCTTGTAACAATGATAACATCGTAATCTTGTCATCTGGTGGCCCAAATGTCTTATTTATATCAACATCAACATTCACAACAAAAAAAAGTAATTTTTTTATTAATGTGAGTGCATTTTTCTTTAAAAATATAGCTTAAATAAAAATTATAATCTATATATTTTACTATCAAGGTAGAGAGTACAATTTTGTGTGTAAATATACAATGTTGTAAAAATATCATTATACAAGGCTACTTAATCCTTTTAATGTAACCTCAATTTCATGAATTTTATCTTCACTCTATGTTGGAGATTGTCAGGGAAATATTTATATAGTAATTTATTCCTAGTTGTTTTCCATTAAATGTTATCAAGATCTTAACTATATTTCTCTCTCATATGTTCTTAACTAATTGTAACAACCCAATGTCTTATAAATGTAAATCCCCTTCTTATAATTTTGTCATACAATAACATGAATCACTACATAATGAACTACTAACTAAAATTTTACGTTTAAACATAATTTCGTCGCTTCTATGATTTGAATTTCAAAATATGTCATACGCGGTTACGATAAGTAAGATATTTGGAGCACTATAAGAAAAAAAATAATATTTTGTGAATAGTAACTGACCCATAAGAGTAGAAATATAAATAGTAATATTTCCCTTATGAATAGTAAATAATCCAATAGAATATTATCCTCACCCTTGAATGTATAAATAAAATTTAGGCATCTTATAAGTGATAATATGACCATAGTAAAAGTATAGGTATTTTGGTATGTCATAAATAAGTAATTAAAATTAATTAATTAATTTATAATGAATGAAATTTCCCAAAAAGGTGTTCATAAATTATCATGTTTTTGTCTTCGGGTCTTATGATAATTTTATAAGACCTTATGAAATTTTTGAAAACATTATTAAATTAGTTATATTTTTAAAATTTTTATTTTTCTTGAAAATTGTGATTTTATTTAAAAACTAAATACATTATACATAGAATTTTTCTTAAAAAAAAGGTAGTTCATTTTTTTATTTTGATCATTGCAAAATAGATAGAGGGAATTTTTGGGATTTATATAAAATACAAATTTTTTGATGAATAGTAGAATACGATAATACCAAATAAATGCTAAAACCTAAATTTTGGCATTATGCCTGAGTAATGGATGATTTAAATGGCCATTGGGTTTAACGCACATGCACTTATTACTATTTATGTTCAACGAATCATCACTATTTATGGACATGAGGGAAATTTATAAACTATGAAATTAAATATTATTAAACCAACATCTCCTCAACTATAAATACCACCCCTCCTTAACTCTTACCTTCGCTCCCATCAAGCCTTTTCCATTTCCTAAATTCTTCACAAATATCTCCCCAATGCCCCCCAACGTCCAACATCCCTTAGTGTCTTCAAAATTGAAAATCCACTCCCGTTAAAAGGAACTCATGGAATATTGATTCAAGAGGGAATTAATATCAAGGGGAGAACCCCATCAAACATATGATAAAGGAGGGAAATATATGATCACATTCCAATAGACAATGTGATATAGAATGTGAAGATTTCCAAAATGATATGCCTGATATAATAGAAATATGTGATCAAAACATCATGAATATACTGGCTTAGATGGATGATGTTATGAATAATAACATGAATCATGTGGAACACCCTCCACAAAAGAAAGAGAATGTTTCCATTCAATCATTCATTTAGAAAATACTCCCATGATTAGTGTATTTTCAAATCCCCTCCTCATGGAATAGTTAATTAACTCCTTTGAAAAGATCTTCTATGTCCTCCTGTTCTCAGAAGAAGAGAAAGTCATACTTGTAATATATCATTTGGATGGGGGAGAAGATTAATGGTGGACATTGATCAAGAAAATGAAGTCTAAAGAGGAAACTGAATCAATTGAATGGTATGTATTTATGAAAATGTTTTCAATAAATATTTTCCCTGAACCATCTATATAAATATCAAAAGATTGGTCCTTAGATTGAAGCAGAAGGAAGATGAGTCCATCAGTGCATATGATGCAAACATCAAAAGGCTTTCAAGGTATGCATCTAGATTTGTCTTGATCACCAAAATAAAGGTGGGTATCTTATTTACTGGACTAAAGCTAAATCTACAAAAAGTTTTTGTGATTTAAGAATTTCACAGTTTTGAGATGATCATACATTTTACACTCAATGGTAAAATAAAGATTAGACACTCTTCATGGTATCATGGGTCCGGTGACATGAAGAGTAAAATGGAATATAATGTCAGAGGTTCTGAAAATAAATTCCTTGATGGAAAGAATCCTAAAAATCCATAATGTAAATATTATAGGATGAATCGTCCTTGGATGTAATTAATGGGAAACAAGAATTGCTTCAAATTTGTAATATCGGGACATCGGGCTAAAAAACCTTGATGGGATATGAGAAATCACGATAATGGGGATAAATAAAAGAAGGTTATGATCTACACTCATTCTATATTGCTGTGTTAAAACTATAAGTATCATGGGAATTATAAGAAAGTATTTCTTAGGACAGGTGTTGTCAGAGAAATCAATAATAACGTCCAAGGCTATGTGGAAGTGCTTATGTTATCACTACTACTAAGGTGGATCTGGACAATGATGTGGTGACAGGGCATTAATATCAATTAGAGAAAACTATTAGACATAATGTAAGGGATACTTTCTATTTGTAACACCTTAGAATGATGAAGGGTAAAATTACTAAATGATATGAATCATGTCAACTGGGTATGCCTTTCTTTTTGGGAGCCTATCGGATTAAAACTCCTCATTTAAGCGTTCTTGACTTGAATTAGTGATCAAGATGGATGAAATTATGAGAAGTCTCCCAGTGTGTGTGTGAGTGAGGAAACATCACAATGGAAAGTACATGTGTGGACATGAGGTGACATTCATTATTTGAATGACATGTTCAGGCACATGGGTGGGCCCTAGGGTGGGGTCCACGTGTCTGTAGGGAAACTGGTTATACCTAGTAGGCCAAGACCAGATGAACATCTTTGGATGGGGTGTCTGTGATGTCAAGGGGTCCAAGTTGTTACATTTGGTATTATAGGTAGTACCTTCACATATGTATGGTGCACTGCCTGTGGTGAGATGTATGACCCACAACGAGGACATTGTTCTCTAAAGTGGAGGATAATGTTACAACTCCAAATGATAAATAATTAAATAACTAAATTATATTACTCCTCTCAACAAGGTGCAACATACTTTTCAAAATCCCATCTGATTAGAACTCCAATGGTAAGTGTGTTTGGCTTTTAGTAGTGATTAAGATGGGTGACCTTATAGGAAGTTTCCCAGGGTGTGTGTGTGTGAGTGAGGAAAAATCACACTTGAAAGGTTATGTGTTGTCCTGTGGGGAAATTCAATAGTCCTAGAACCGTTCAGGAAGGCAGGTGGGTCCCACGACAGATACCACGTTTCTGTGGGGAAATTGGTGGTACATAGAAGGTCAAGACTCGATGACCATGTTATGGTGGGGTGTATGTGTTGTCACCGGGACAAAATTGTTACACTAATGTCTATTATCTATCATATTTATATCAAAAATAACTAAATATAATGGTTACCTTATGATGTTATGAACATCCTAGGATATGGAATTTTTGTTTTTCGATAATATATTAATCCTTTATCTGCCACTCGATCCATGGTTCCACCAAATTTTGGAGGGTATTGTTCTACAAATTGATCTATATTGGACTTCATCCACTATAGTAAATTAATATTTTTTTAAATATGTATTCCCCAAAAATTTAATTGTTGTTTCAATTATGCCATCACTATATAATACTACACAGTTTTCATTGGAACCATTCATAGATAATTATTTGGAAGATTATTGTCCCCTTGGTACCTTCCTAAATTATCTTGCAAACATCGTCTATATAAAATGTAATTTCCTCGGTATAGATAAAATATATTTTTTTCAAAAACTATTAGTAATCATGAATTAAAAATTTATATTCATTATAAATATGTTTTGTAATAAATAGTTATATTAAACTCATTTCTCAAATGGTTATATTTAAAATATTTATTTTCATGTTATACTTTCTAAAATTGACAAATATAATTTCAATTTTTTTGATTCATCATGAAATAATTTTCATTAAATGAATATTTGATAATTTTATGAAAATAATAATTGTTTACTTAATAGATAAATTAATATTTTTTAAATTGATAATTATGATCAATAAATTAATAAATTTATAGGACAACTATTTAACAAATTTTATTTATTGTAAAATAAGTATTATTATTATTTATTTACTCTATATAAATTATTATTAATATAATTTATAATTTATTTTTCAATATTCTTATTTTTTGGTTTAAAATTGGTATATAATGATATAGTGGTTTAATATACATGATGTTTCTCCTTTTTTAATTAATTGAAATAATACCATAAGGGCAATGACTTAAATAAAATTAGTTAGTTATATGTAATGAAATTTTAGTTATGTTTCATAAATTTAGTATTATTAACCCTAATATTAATATAAAATATACTTTTTATGAAAAAAACACTTCTTGTGTTCTATTTTTTCACACTGTCCTTGTGTTTTGTTTCTAATTTAATTTTTCCATTTCAATGAATTGAAATTTGTAAAGATGATTACATATTTGGAATTATAATGTATAAATTATATTTATAATTAATTTTATATTTATGCATAAATAAATCACGGAGGTAAATAATTTTTTTCCGTAATATAGGTAAAAAATGAAACAAAATAACGTTAAATGGAAAAGGATTAAAATACCAAAAAAATTAAAATATTAAATGGGTGGTTGATGTGTTTCCTGAATGTAATAATCCTATAAAACAAAAATCATCAATTTATTTCATTGGATTTAATTTCATTAAAATTTTGTTGGCATTAAATATAAACGAATCACTGTTTAATTACTTATAAGAACCCATCCTAGAGTTTATGTAATGTCCCGACCCTAGTTACCTATAATCGGTGCATTATTACACAACATTGGCATGATCACAAAAGATCAAGCCTCGAAATACCGATTAGTTTATTAGCCTTGGAAACACTAGACACATTCATATGTCTTACATTACATGTCAAAGTGAAAAACTACAACAAAACAGTCTCCACAGTCCACATTCATATCCCTTCAGACTATCCCTATGGGTCCATCATAAAATACTCTTTCATATCCTGGGAAAAATAAAACATAGAAAGGGGTGAGCTCAGATTCTCAGTATGGATAACAATATAGCAGAAACTCTCATAAATAAGAATAAACATTTAGTGCAGTGTATAACTAAAATAAAATCCTTTTAAAATTAAACTTCATCAAAATATGGAAAAAATAAAATAAAATAATTCCATTTACTTATTAACATGGATATTCTACTAGTTGAATAATCACATTCAATATCAATAACCACTTTTATAATGATGGAATGCATAATACGAGACTATCATCACCACATAGTCAAGGCCTTGTGCCAAGACTACAAATAAGATTTTTTCAATGGCTTGTGCCAAGACTCTAGTTTGTCTCATGATACCTACCGATACATAGAGGTGCTATATAATGCTCCACCCATAACTTACTAAGTCTAATTCATTCCTCATATTCAAAGTTTGAAAGATAACATAAACATTCATATTAAAACTAGCATACGAAATGTCAATACAGTATCCACAAACTATGAATGGTAAAAAATTGCACATCCACAATCAAACATAACCCATTCAATACAATATAGAAGATTTTATTGTAATAGGTTCTCTTCAATAGATAATATTGAAGGATATTGACATAGATAAAAATAGTCATCAAAACTATTTGAGAGAAATATCCCCTTTTTTATAAAAACATTTAAAAGTATCACTATTTATCAAGAAGCCATTTAAAATATATTTTTGAATCAAAGTGTCCCATACCACTTTGAAACTTTTGAAAAGAATTATAATTTGAAAACATTAATGTCCATATATATAAATCCTTAAAACCATTTTAAAACATGGACATTAATGAGAAAGAATTAGAATAATAACTCTTTAAAACATTTTAAAATGATATTTTATTTGGAGTTCCTAACCAAAAGAGAGACAATTGAAAAAATAATAATTGAGGTAATCAAAACTTTGTAATATCATGGGAATGAAAGGGATTAATGATATCCTATGTCAAAGTTCATTATATACACCATATAAATGTTATTTGGTGTATAACAACAAATAAGTCTCAATGGAATGTAAATTGAGATGAAATCTCTTATGAAAACCATATCCTTATATTAAAGATAAATAAACAACATAATTATGTGTGAAAAAAATAAATACACTCAATATTATTGGATATTCATTTTAAATCAATCAGAGTAAATTCACCCATATTCTTGTAAAAACAACACTAACGAATTTAATATTTAACTAAAAAAATGGAGATTGAGTTAAAATTACTCTTATAAACAATATATCGATGAGTTGAGAATTTATAAATGGAGTGATTATGTGAATAAAAATTATATCCATAGAAAGGGGATTGGAAATTATGACATAAGAAAATGAATAGTGATTCCACACATAATCTTCGAGTAAAATAATAAATGAAGTATGCGTAAAGCTGAATGAGTGGAAATTGAAATTTCAAATTCCCTTATCAATTTGGTAACTTATGAAACAAACAACCATGAAAGAAGGATCATAAAATGATTATGTAAATATCCATAAATTAAAGTATATTACACAATTAATACAATCATTGGTAGTACACACACCACATGCAGTAAATAAGTGGTGAACAATAGAAATCTCACAGAATTAAAAGTTAGATAAGAAACCCCTTACTTTGTAATTTTTTCTTGGTTTAGGGTAGGTTAACCTACTTAATAATGGTGAAATAATTTTTTTTATATTATAAAATAATCACATACAAAAATATGTAATCATATATGATCTTTTAACTCTTCTTTATTAATAATATCTTAGTATTATCGTCCTTTCAGATGTTAATGGATTCGTTTTCCTCTATATTATTTGTTATGTGAGTCATATTTGTTATAGATGAGATGTATATTATTCATATATATAATTATATCATCTCTATAAGAATTATTTTTAACATCAAATGAAATTTAGTCTTGAAATGATATGATGGGGAATTAATCTCATCGCGTTTGTGGAGACGGTAATTCGGACGTACGCACGAGGGACAAAATAATTCTTTTGATATTAAAATAATATATAATTGGATGGTATATAATATATACAGAATAATTATCATGTTATATTTATTATTTACATGAATTGCAGATAATTATTATACCCATCAAAATAATAATGTATTGAATAACAATTACACCACGACGTGGAGATGAAAATCCGTACGTACGCACATAAGGTGACATGTCATTCAAAGGATGGATAGAATAATGAATATGTATGTACCATATTTATAATAACATCACATTATATAGATGATACTAGAGTTATTATTTTATAATGGATATAACAGAGAAATAAAAAGTGGAAGAAGAAAAGAACCTGAAAGAGGGTGGTGAAATTATTACCTCTTATTCTGGTTCTTCTTTTTGATTTGATCAAAAGGTCTCTACATGTTGGCTTTATGATTAAATTAATTCCTCTATGATGAATTGAGGGAAGTTTAGAGGATATTTTTTTCAGTTCTTGGCCAAGGAAAAAGGCTTTGAAGGTGTGAATTAGAGATGGGGGGAGTTCCATTTTAGAAGAGGGCTGAGGGACACCTTAGGAAAATTTAGAAATATTATTTTATAATAAATTCATTTTCACTTTATAATGTCTAAAAAATTTATTATTTAAAGTATACGGTGTGTATGGGTATAAAACCACTCAAAAAGTGGTTTTAAATAGGGTTTGGTCACTATATTAACTTTATCATTTAGATTTGAATCTTAGTTAAATAGTTTGACATTTACCATGTCCCTTTGTATTTTTATATTATGTGGTTAATAAACTTACTATATACTTCCAATAGAACCCAAAGTGGTTCATTAATTATAGAAATATCATTATATAAGTCCTTTTTTCTGAGGCATAAATTTTTATTAATATAATATCAATTAATAATATAATAATTGTTTTAAAAACTCATTTATGTCAATTTTGAACTATTCGGTATTTTGTTTTTTCTAAATTCATTACAGTATTATTACATCGATATAAATTCATATAACCAACCCTAATATGTCATATTAACCTATAAAATTAGTTTAATTCATAAAAAGTCTCAAATTACATTTATTTGGATATTTATAATATCAATTATTTTAACATTCCATTAATTAAGTAATTGTTGCATCACCATTGTGTCATAAAAAAATTATATTATTTAATTTCTAAAAATTATAAATAAAATACCATTATGTAAGAAATATTTTTATCTTTCTAATTAATATTTATATACTATTTTATTATATGTATAACCCTATATTTAAAATGTTTTAGTTATTAAACATTGATTTTAACTATTTTAACTCTTCTTTAAATTAAATAATAGTAAGTGTCCAAATATAATCCATGTGGACCAAAAAGGTTCATATATTATTTCTAAGGTTGTTTTTGGTCGATTTATAGTCATCCAATAGAATTAGGACATGTGTTAGGGTAATAATAATATCATTTTAACCCATAATTACCATATTTAATTTTAGACGGGGAAAATAAAAGTAAAAAGTTTCTATTTACAAAAAATTATTTTTATCTTATTGAACCACATTTTACTCTTTGATATTAACCATGACTCTTTTATTTTCTAATGTAAACTAATAGAAGTGGTAAAATTATGTTTTATGTGAATTTGAAAATTCTCCTATGAGATGGGTAAAAGACGATGAAAAGTTCAATAAAGTTTTTATATATATTAAATTATTATAAACTGACTGTAATGAATTACATTGAACTTATATAGGTATTAAGTATTTATTATGACCTAAAATAAATTTAAATATAATAAATAATTATTTAAATAAAAATTCGGTTTTAAACAATAAGTTAGTGTTTTTCACTATTCATCAAAATTGAAATCTTTCAAAAAAAATACCAAAAAATCACCCTAAGCTAATTTTGATATTCCGAATCGAAAAATGAAGTCCATTTTGAATGATAAAATTTATGAAATTTCAAAAAGTGGGTATTACTATTCATAATGGCTACTTTTATTAGTTATGGTGTGTGTTAGAACTCAAAGTTGCAAACAACACACTCTACTGTATTATTCAAATAAAAGCGTACCGTGAAAGCTTGGAGTGTTACATTATTCCCTCCTTCTATAAATTGTGTCCTTGAAATTTTTAATATTAGGCTTGGGAATATAAAGGAATGTCCCACATCAGAAAAATAGTCAACAAAACAATCACTTTAAAAGAAAGAAAGCAAAGTACAATTGTCACCCAACATAACACATACTAGGATTCCATGTAGGAAAACACAGACATGGAAGATAAAATAAGTGTAAAGTTATAATGGAGAGGGATATAAAACATGATCACGAGATAGTTAACAATAATAAAAACATAATCATGTAATGGGATAAACAATCATTATTTTCAGGTAGGAAAATTAAACAGAAAACAATTTTTTTGTTTTAAGTTACATTTCTTAAGGATGAGGAATTTATTTATGATATTGACTAAGAAAATAAAGAGATATACTTACTTTTTATGTAGAGTTTCATTCTTTAACAAATTTCAACTAACTCATTTTTTTTAAATGACAAGTATTCAAAAAGACTTGGTCACACCGGAAGAGCTGGAATAAACTTCTATAGAATCACATGATCCACGAAGGATAAAATATATATTTACCTTATCTTTAGAGATTAATCAAAACCAAAACGTTTAGTATAAGATATAATGATCCCCCAAAGGATATTCTTTTAGAGAAAGAAACACTAATATTAATTTCTGAAATTAAACCAAAAATACCCCAAAGTTAAATAAATACCATTAAATAAACAATTGTCCTTAAAATCCTTCAATATAATCCAAAAAATTTTGAAACCCAAAACATAGAATAATTTGGTTATGTAGTCATCCACGTTAAATTGAATCCCCAAATGACATCAACTACTCTTAAAGTCACATACTTAAAAGTAATTAACCTAATATAATATTATATATTATAGGTTAATCATTCCCATAAATAACCCAAATAACTATAAATCAACTATAAAAATATAGATAAAAATCCACCATTACTCCTCAAATGAAATCCCATAGTATACTATTTTCCTTGTTCATATATTGTTCCCACCAAAGTGAACATCTTCCAAAATAACATTTATCACTTAATCACCCATTCATTTTCCTATACTAAGGATATTAATTTTATAATACATAAGATCCCATATCAACTTATTGTTGATCAATAAAATCATTTAATTGAAAATAATTAGTCACACTAACCAGGGACTTCAAGTAGTCTAGTGGTAGGCGATAAATCCCAATCGCACTATGGTTGTGGGTTCGATTCCCACATCTTTGTCCAACGCGATGGGTTGTCACGTAGTCTGCATGTTGTCCTTTTTAAAAAACTATATTTTATAACTTTTCCGAAATGAGATAAGTTCCTCAAAATAACCATAACATAATTTAACCACAAATGTTATCTAATACCTTTCATTTTCATCCCAAAATATAATAACTTGTAATTTCCTCAAACCCAATGATCATATAAATCCAAATGGTTATTTATAAATATATACACAAGAGAAAAGATAAGTCATCCTCAAATATCATTTTCACATGACAAACTGTAGGGTTACAAATACAAGAGAAAATTATTCCAATGTAATCCAATCAATAAGGAGCACTATTAATTTTAAAAATTTATCGAAACATTTATATCCACATAGATTCATCTTTGACCCTGAAAATAGCCCATAGAATAGGGCATTCACTCGGGTAATGGCCAGGTCACCTATATTTATGGAAAATGATGGTAAATGGATTCTTGGGATCATTTTTATTTTCTTCCATAGTTCTCTTTATGTTTTCTCGACAATTATTCACTTTATGTCCTTCTTTCCCAGATGTAAATCATTTCTTTGTTCCATTAACACACTTTCTTGGGTTTCTCCTTACACATTACTTGCATGATGGAAATTGAGGATTCTTTTCTCCATGGTCTCCACTACTGGAGCTCTTATCATTCATCACCTTTATCGTCATTTTTGAGCTCGAGAGTTGGTTAATATATATTTTATAGATCATATTTTTGGAATACTAATTTGGCTTGAACATGATATATTTTATTCCTATCAAAATTACATTTTGTTGCTCATTTCCACCACCGTTCCCACCATGTATATCATGCTCAAAGTTACTATGACTTCCTTGGAATCCAGCCATTGACTAAATCCAGACAGCATTGTGTGAGTAACTGTAGTTATACAATCATTTAGAGAATATCATGACACCATATTTTCAATTTGAAACACCTTAGGATTAACCAAGGTCATTTATTCTCATCTTATATTAAATTCATTCAAATCGGTTTGTAAATAAAATTTATATTATCCTCAACATATCCCCTGGGAGTGTCATAACCTAGAGTGCAGCAATGCCTATTATCTTGCACTAGTTCCCGTTTGAATCTATCTCAAAGAGGTGTTTTTAGGTTTTACCCCTAGGTAAATATGTTCCAGATCCTCCTCATCCAAATCGTATCTAGATAGGGATGTATTTCATGGAAAATTCACAAAAGCACTACAATACTGTACTTTTAGGAAGTTCCTCTATATTAATCCTCAAAGTCTATCTTAGGGCTATGTTCTCTAATAAGAGTTTATCTAAATATAGTTTCCAAGGATTGTACTAAACTTCTCTTAACACTAACTGTAACGCCCCGACCCCTGTTACCCAGAGTCGGTGCATTATTACATAACATTGGCATGATCTCAAAAGATCAAATCTCGAATGACCTATTTGTTTAGTAGCCTTGGAAACACTATACAAATTCATAAGTCTTACATTACATGACAAAGTGAAAAAGTACAACAACATAGTCTCCATAGTCCACAATCATATCCCCTCAGACTATCCCTATAGGTCATTCATAAAATAATTCATCACATCCTTTGAAAAATAAAACATAGAAATGGGTGATCTCAGATGATCAATAATTAGAACAATATATTATAAACTTTCATAAATAAGCATAAACATTTATGGCAAGGTATAACTAAAACAAAAGCCTTTTAAACTTGAACTTCATCATAATATGGCAAAAATAAAATGAAATAATACCATTTACATATTCACATGGATATTCTAATAGTCTAATAATCACATATAATATCAATAACCACTTTCATAATGATGGAATGCATAATGCTAGACTATCATAACCACATAGTCAAGGCCTCGTGCTAAGATTACAAATAAGATTTTGTCAAAGCCTTGTGCCAAGACACTAGTTTGTCTCATAAGACCTACCAATGCATCAAGGAGCAATAATGGGCAACACCCATCACTTACTAAGTCCAATGCATTCCTCATATAAAAAGTGTGAAATATAACATAAACATTCGTATTAAAACTAGTATACGAAATTTCAGTACTTTATCCACAAACTATGAATGGTATAAAAATAGCACATCCAAGGTCAAACATAACTCATTAAATGAAATATAGAATATTGTATTGTAACAGATTAACCTCAATTGAGAATAATGAAGGATATTTACATTGATGAAAATATTCATGAAAACTATTTGAGAAAAATATCCCCCTTTTTTATGAAAACAATTAAATGTCTCACTATTTATCAAGAAGCCGTTTAAAATATATTTTTTAATAAAAGTTTCCCATACCACTTTGAAAATTTTAAAATGAATTTTAATTTGAAAAAATTAATGTCCATATAAATAAATCCTTAAAACCATTTGTAAAACATATACATCAATGAGAAATATTTAGAATAATAAATCACAAAAAAAATTTAAAATGATATTTTAGTTACAGTTCATAACCAAAAGAGAGACACTTGAATACAAATAATTGAGGTAATAAAAACATTTTAATATCATGAAAATAAAGGGATTCATGATATACTATGTCAAAGTACATTATATACACCATATAAAAGTGATTTGGTGTATAACAACAACGATGTCTCAATGGAATATAAACTGTAAAGAAATATCTTATGAAGTCCATATCATTAGGTTAAGGATAAATCAACAACATAATTATGTGTGAAAAATATAAATACACTAATTATTATTGGATATTCAGTGGAAATAAACCAGAGGACATTCACACATATTCTTGTAAAAACAACACCAATGAATAGAATATTTAACTCAACAAACGGATATTGAGTTAAAATTAATCTTATCAAGTTCATATCTATTACTTGAGAATTTATCAATGGATAGATTATGTGTATCAAAATTATATCCACAGAAAGGGGAGTGGAAATTAAGACATAAGAAAATGATTTGTGATTCCGCACATAATAATTGAGTAAAATAATCAATGAAGTATGCATAAAGCCGAATGAGTGGAAATTGAAATTTCAAATTCCCTTATCGATTTGGTAACATATGAAACATAAAACCATGAAAGAAGGATCATACAATGATGATGTAAATATCCATAAATTAATTTATATTACATAATGAATACAATCATGGGCAGTACACACAACACATGCAATAAAAAAGTTGTGAACAACAAAAATATCACGGAATTAAAAGTGAGATAAGAAACCCCTTACTTTGTACATTTTCCTTGGTCGAGTGTAGGATAACCTCATGTATAATGGTGATATAATTTTTATTAAATTATACACGAATCACATATATTAATATGATATCATATATGATATTTTAACATTGCTTTGTTAATAATATCTTAGTATTATCATCATTTTGGGTGTTAACAAATTCATTTTCCTTTATATTTTTTGTTATGTGAGTCATAAGTTTTATGGATGGGATGTATATTATACATATCCAGAATGATATAATTTCTATAAAAATTATTTTTAATCATCAAATGAAATTTATTCTTGAATGGATATGATAGGGAATGAATCTCATCGCGTACGTGCAGATGGTAATCCGTACGTACGCACGAGTGAAAATATCATTTTTTTGATATTAAAATAATATATAATTGGATGTTTTATCATATATAAAGAATGATTATCATGTTATATTTATTATTTACTTTAATTACACGTCATTATTATAAAAATCCAAAAAATAATGTATTGAATAACAATTACACTACGACGTGGAGATGGTAATCCGTACGTACGTACGTATGGTGACATGCCATTTAAAGGATGGATATAATAATGAATATGGATGTACCATATTTATAAGAACATCAATGTATATAGAAAATACTGGAGTTATTATTTTATAATATAAATAACAAAGAAAGAAGAAGTGGAAGAAGAAAATAACTTGAAAGAGGGTGGTGAAATTATTACCTCTTCTTCAGGTTATTCCTTTTGATTTGATCAAAAGGGATCCTTAAGTTGGATTTATGACTAATGTAAGGCCTCTAGGATGCCTTTAGGGATTTTGATATGGTATTTGGATAGGGTTTGGCCGAGAAAAAATCCTTTGAAGATGTGCATTAGAGAGAAAGGGGAGTTCCCTTTGATAAGAGGGGTGAGGAGCACCTTAGGAAAAGCTAGAAATATTATTTTATAATAAAATAATTTTCGGTTTATAATGGCTCTAAAAAGGATTATTTTAAGGATAAGGTTGGGATGGGTATATATCCACCCAAAAAATAGGTTTTAGACTGGTTTGGATCACTATATTAACTTTATATTTTAGATTTAACTCTTAATTAAAAAGTTTGACTATAAGAACCCAGTTCTTATTTTTGAGGTACGGGCTTCTTCTTTTTCCTTTTCCTTAAGTGCTTTTGAGAAAATGTGGAAAATGGGGAAAAATCCTAAATTTTGGAACTACACGCCGTGTACTTAATCCACACGCCGTGTACTTTTGGACGTGTTGGGATGAGTACACGGGGCGTGTAGCCATGCTGGTGACGAAGAGTGTAGGAACCGACTACACGCCGTGTAGTGGTACTTACATGCCGTGTAGTTAGTCGGAAGGTTTAATAGTAACGTGGTGGAGTCGCCGCCAGCTGGGCGACAGTACACGCCGTGTACTTGGGAGTACATGTCGTGTACTCATGTCGACGGATGAATAGTGTGGTAGTGCCTCCAAGTGAACAGTTAAATGAGGGGAGCACATGACGTGTACTCAGAAGTACACGCCGTGTACTTTGTTTTTTCGGATTAAAATAGGCAGTAGCCTCCTCATTTGGCATAGGAGGCACTTGAGCCATTTAGGAGCCAAACAAGGAGGATAGATCTTTGAAGATCCGCTGGGAGTTCATCTGGAATCCGATTCGGCTTCGGATGATCTCGTTGGAACCGCACAGGTAAGACCTCTCCTCTTCTGGTACCATTATTACCAATTATTCTCCTAGCATAAGTTATTAATGATTGAATGGGTTTTGTTCTTCGTCATATCTACTCCGTTCTTCGGCGTTTCTGGAGTCAGCGTTCGAGTATAACGTTCATTGGCGAATAAGGTAGGTGGATTTGTGTTTATTTTCCAACTGTCGTGCGTTTTTTGTGCGTTTTTGTGCCACAAACCCATGGTGGGGTGTCGTGTGGCTGAGGCTGTTGCTATATTTAATGCCTAGAATTGGATAGGAGATTAAATTGTGATAATTAAATGCTGGTTGTGATCATTTCTTGGATCCGAAACCACCCCGGGGGTGTGTTTTACTATTTAGCCATTTGACTAGGATACCCGAGGGTATGCCTTAAAGGTAGTAATTGTATAATTTCCTTTAGAGGAATTGATTTTTTATTTCATTTTGATATGTTGGGAATGGCCCAGTTGCCTGTTTAGCCTGAGGGAGTTGTTGTGATTAGCCTGTGGGAACTGCACTATTTATCCTTCAGGATGTAGATATTTTCGGCTAGAGGGAAAATTCTTTCGTGCCTAAGGGCAATAGACTTTGTGCCTGAGGGCGACACTACCTACGCCTGAGGAAAAAATTATGTTACGCCTGAGGGCAATTACCTACGGGTTGGGTTCTCCTTACTTGAGGGTATGATTTTTCTTGTCTGAGGACGTGGACAGTTTTACATAGAAATGCACTGTGGTGATTTCTAATATTTAATGGATTAAATGAATAATAATATGGAAATATAACTTGTAATTAGTGACTTTTGAGTACTGCTTACTTTATTTCATTTTACTACTGCACACTGTTGTTGCATGCTTACAGGCAGTTGGCACGGGCCTTTGGTGGGTGCCTACTGAGATATATTTCTCACACCATGTTTGGGTCCTGCTTTTTTCGCCCAAATAGAATACGTTGCTGCAGGTGTAGATAGGGGAAAGAATCCCTATACAGGTACCTGACTGTTGTAGAGGCGTAGGATGGCATGGGACCGAGCCAAGGCTCGCGATTCCGCTGCCATCTGTTTTTCTTGTTTTGCTGTACTCCGTATTTTGTTGTACTGTATTGATGTATAACATGTTCTGGCTGTTTTCTTATAACTTGTAACATGTAGCATCATCATTGATATATTGTTGGATATATCTACTGTTGTAGTTTATTTCAGTTGTGTGTGCTTACTGCTTCCACTATCGTTGTATGTTTATTCTATATTCTGATGCGCTACACTTTGAAAAATGAGTGTATAGTTTCCCCACTATCAGACTTGGGCCCTCGCTGCTAGTCGGTAGCCTTTGGCGTTTGGGGAAATGCTCTTGAGGTCACGTGGAGAACCGGGTTTGGGGCACCCGTTGCATGGCACCTAGTTCCAGGACATTACAAATTGGTATCAAAGGGGGTTATTTTCATTTTAATTACTATTTGGAACCGTAGTCAGGGATTGAAAGGAATGGTAGTTGGTAATAAGCTGTACCCGGGCATAGCTAACCCGTGTACATGGAAAAGCTAGTCTACCTCATATTGAAATTTTATTGATTTTGCAATTTTACGGTAGATTTGTTTTCACTGTTTGGTGATGCACATGGATTGTGATGTTTATATTTTATCTTTGGGTTCTATTTAGTTGCAACCTGATGAGATGAGGGTATGCTGTCTCATGTATCATATAAGCACATTCTAGATTTCACATGTCATGCATAGTTTCCATGCCATGTAGGTGCATTAAAAATTCGCATGTTGTTGTGATAGTTGTGCTAATAAAGCATGTTGTTCTGATAGCTGCTTGATAAATACATGCCTTGTGATATGGTATGTTTGTTTGAGCTTGTTTATAGAATGGACGCCAAACTTTGGTTTTTGGGGAGTATGGGCCCCCAATGACTGGAATTTGATGGATCATTGACTGTTTGTTGGTTATAACACAGATAATATGTCAAACTTTGATTTGTGGGGAGTATGGCCCCCACGGGTCAGATTTTGACACTTAGGTGTTGTTTTTTAGTATTTTCTAGGTTCCGGGGAAGTTTCTGAGGCATACTGTCCGGAAAACCCAAAATACACGCCGTGTTGGACCTTATACACGTTGTGTGTGTCCTTCTGTTTGAGAAGAAAAATGAACTTTTTGAGTACACGCCGTGTACCCAGAGTACACGCCGTGTAGTCTCTTCCCGTGTCCCAGACCATGTGGGCGGCGACACAGGGTAGGGAAGGGTTTGGGTAAAACACGCCGTGTAGTTTTTGTACACGCCGTTTAGTGTGACCCGGAGTCTGGCCGTGTAACCAACAACACGGGTCAGTGAACTCCTTGACAGAACATGCCGTGTTAATTATAGAGACGCCGTGTAGTGTGACCTGGGGACTCAGCCGTGTAACTAACAACACGGGCTGATGTCACCTCTCCTTGGACACGTTGTGTACATGTGGGACACGCCGTGTAGTCTTGTCCGAGGACAGACCGTGTGGAGTTAGCCGTGTGGCTGGGAAACGGGATGGTGTACACGCCGTGTGCGGGTGTAACACACCGAGTGGTGTAAAAGCCGAGTAGTCAGCTGTGTCACAGGCGACATGGGCAGTTGGAAAATAACACCAGACACGCCGTGTAGATATTATACACACCGTGTAGTTTTGTTCGACGAAAAACATGTGGCTTAGCCGTGTAGAAGGACCTGGGTAGGGGAATGGAAGTCAAGTACACGCAGTGTAGTCATTGTTCACGCCGTGTAGTCTTGTTTTTCCAATTTTGAATGACTTATTCCTCTTGTTACCATCGTGGTTCCTTCGCTTTTCGGTCATAATAATCTTGAATCTGAGGTGTGCTTTTGACCTTGTAGTGTCATGCCGCCTAGACGACCGCGAGTTGTTCGCCAGGAGAGCGGCGACAATTATACTCCAGAGATGGTGCGCCATGGGATACCAGTTGATCCTCCTGTAGAGCAAGATTCGGTGCCAGCTGTTATACCAGACACAGGCGCAGAGGCGCAGTTCCATGAAGGTTTTATGCGGTTTATGTAGACCTTTCAGGCAGCACCGTAGGCTGCTACATCTATGGCTGAGCTGACTCGTATCTTTCAGCAGCATCATCCGCCCATGTTTTCAAGGGATGGTGGACCACAGGCGGCAGAGTCTTGGCTAGGATCGATGTAGACTATTTTCGAGCACTTGGAGATGCCTCCAAGGCGGAGGGTCAAGCTCGCGACTTTTATGCTGCGTGATTCTGCCAAGAGGTGGTGGGATGTTACCACCCAGTGAGAGCATCACAGAGACATGGCGTGGGAAGATTTTCAGGCAGTCTTCTAGGAAATCTTCTTTCCCGAGACGCTGAGGGAAGATAGAGCTCGAGAGTTCACAAATCTGCAGCAGGGCGCTATGTCGGTGATGGACTATTATGCTTGTTTTATGGAGCTTCAATGTTTTTCACCCATGCTGGTGGGTGACGAGACGTTGAGCGCCAGACGTTTTGAGGATGGTCTTCAGTATGACATCCGAGTGCTGGTAAATGTTTTTAGGTTGCCTACTGTACATGTGATTGTAAACCAGGAACTGATTACAGAGAGGAACCTGTGGGAATCTAGTGGTGTGGGCCAGGGCGGTTCAGCACCAATTACTGGTATTATTTCTGCTGGCAAGAGGAAGAGACATATGGGCTTCTCTCAGGGAGGCAGTACCAGCCAAACATCTTCTTCACGTGTCCCAGTCAGGTGCTACCAGTGTGGCAGAGAGGTGCAAAAGAGACCGCAGTGTCCACGAGAACTAGTGGAGTGCCGAGCTTGCGACATGTTGGGTTATCTGCAATGCTTTTGCAGGGTGTTTCCATCAGTGGCTAGTGAGAGGGGTTCTATGCAGACTCCGCGTGCGGGAGCAGGACCAGCGGATTCTTACCAGTCCATGAAATGGAATACGTCAGGGCGTACAGGAAGAGATGGTGGTCGTGGCCATGGTAGCCAGACACCAGGATCACAGAGGCAGTAGGGCGGGACAACTCAGGGTAGTCAGGCTGTGTTGTACGACCGCGACATTGGGCAGTCATATGCAGTGCAACAGACCCAACAGGAGTAGGATCCCAGACCTTCTATAGTCAGAGGTATTATTCTAGTAGCTTCTATCTTGTCTTCAGTACTTTTTGATACGGTTGATACTCATAGTTTCATATATGTACCCATTGTAGAGAGCCTTGGGCTCGGTGTTTCTACTTCTTCTGATATCATGACGCTAGACACTCCGTTGGGGACTAGGACGGTTGGTGTGCGTCAGTGTAAGGAGTGCCCCCTTGAGGTTAGAGGGTGTCACTTCCTTTGGGACCTCTGTGTCTTGGAGATGATGAGCTATGATGTCATCCTCGGGATGGACTGGTTGGTTCCCTTTTGAGCCTTTGTAGACTGCTATAGTCTCATGATGCGTTTTACGTCACCAGAGGGCAGGGAGTTTCTATACAAGGGCGAGTGGGATGTTCTGGCAAGTCGAGCTAGACCAGAGCATCAATGGCGAGGTGGAGTCATAACCCAGATTAAAAGTTTATATCTGGATGATCAGGGGACTTTTCAGGCAGATTTACCTCCAGTTTTTGATCATTTCAGGGATGTCTTCCCGGATGACTTTTTAGGTCTACCTTTGGAGCGTGAGGTGGATTTCTCTAACGAGCTAGTTCCAGGAGCAGTACCGGTTTCCAATACTCCTTATAGGATGGCCCCGCTTGAGTTTCAAGAACTCAAGAGGCAGTTAGAGGAGTTACGGGTGAAGGGTTTTATCCGACCCAGTACTTCTCCATGGGGTTCTCTGGTCCTTTTTGCGAAGAAGGCGGATGGTACCCTCAGACTTTGCGTGGATTATCGGAAGCTGAACCAGTTGACAGTTAATAACCATATCCCTTGCCATGGATTGATGATCTATTTGATCATCTTCGTGGAGCATGAGTGTTCTTGAAGATTTACTTGAGATCTGGATATCATCAGTTGTGCATGAGACCATCGGATATACCGCTTACAGCTTTTCAGAGCAGATATGGTCTATACGAGTACTTGGTTATGCTGTTCAGATTCACGAATGCACTAGGAGTTTTAATGGCTATGATGAATCGTGTGTTCCATCCGTATCTTCATTTTTCTGTGGTAGTATTCGTGGATGGCATCTTGGTGTATTCTCACACTCGACACGACCATGCCACCCATCTTGAGATCGTATTGAGTACACTAAGGGAGCATCGACTATATGCAAAGTTCTCGAAGTGCCACTTTTGGATGGACCAGATTCACTTCCTGGGTCACATTATCTTAGAGGCAAGAGTTGCAGTAGACCCAGAGATGGTGAGAGCAGTAGTTTCCTTGGAGCAGCCTAAGAACGTGTTTGAGATATGGAGTTTCTTAGGGCTGGCTAGTTACTACCGATGCTTCATACAAGACTTCTCCCACTTAGAAGCACCGTTGACAGGTCTGACTAAGAAGGGGGTGATGTTCGATTGGTCAAAAGCTTGCGAGACTACTTTTTAGGACCTAAAGGCAAGGTTGAAATCAGCACCGATCCTGATACACCCGGAGTAGGGAAAGAGCTATACAGTTTACTGTGATGCATCATGGATTGGGTTGGGAGCTGTTTTGATGCAGGGTGATCAAGTTGTTGCGTACGAGTCTCGACAGTTGAGGCCACATGAGAGAAATTACGCGACACATGATCTCGAGTTGGTTGAAGTTGTTCATGCATTGTGCTGTTGGAGACACTATCTATTGGGAGAGGATTTTGTGGTTTTCACCGACCAAAAAAGTCTCAAGTATATCTTTACTTAGTGTGATCTGAATCTGACGCAGAGAAGGTCGGTTGAGTACTTATAGTCCTTCGATTTTGAGCTTGCCTATACACCTGGTAAAGGTAATGCAGTAGCTGATCCACTAAGTAGGAAGACTCAGATACATGCAGTGCAGGAGGCCAATGATGAGTGGCAGATCATGGATTTGTTCTCTGAGATGCATCTGGAGGTGCATGATAGTGAGGGAAAGACTTATCTTTCCTCGTTAGCTGTGACTTCTACCCTCCTGGATAGATAGAGGATGAGACAGCTATCTGTTTAAGAATTCATATCCCTACGAGAGTCGGTGGAAAGTGAGGACCCTCCTCCAGGTTGGACGATAGGAGATGGTGAGGTTTTGAATTTCCATGGACGGGTATGGGTTCTAGGGGATATACGCGAGGAGATGATGCAAGAATTTCATGCTTCAGCTTGGGCAGTTCATCCTGGGGTTACCAAGATGTACCGTGACTTGAGACGTCAGTACTGGTGGCTAGGTATGAAGAGAGATATAACTGGTTTTGTTACGAGGTGTTCCACCTATCAGCAAGTGAAGGCAGAGCACCAGAAGTCAGCTGGGCTGTTACAGCAGTTTTCCATTCCGGAGTGGAAATGGGATGATGTCGTGATGGATTTTATGATGGGATTGCAAAGGTCACCTCGAGGCAATGACGCCCTGTGGGTTGCTGTGGACAGACTCACGAAGGTAGCTCACTTCTTGACGGTCAAGGAGACCTTCGGTGTGGACGATCTCAAAAGACTGTATGTCCGAGAGATTATACGTCTTCATGGGGTCCCTCGTTCTATCATCTCAGATAGGGACGCCTGCTTTACGTCTCGTTTCTGGCACATCTTTCAGAAGGTGCTGGGTACACAGGTGCTTCTGAGCACATTATACCACCCTCAGACAGATGGCCAGTCATAGTGGATGATACAGGTGCTAGAGGACATGCTATCCGCATGCTTCCTTGACTTTGGGGGCTCTTGGGAGAAGCATATACCCTTAGTCAAGTTTGCTTATAACAATAGTTTTCAGGCGACTACTAAGATGGCACCATATGAGGATTTATATGGTAGGCCATGCCGATCACCTTTGTGCTGGTTAGAGGCAGGTGAGGCAGCTTTACTGGGGCCACAGCTCGTGCAGGAGACATCTGAGCAGGTTCAGTTGATTCAGAAGCAAATGGATACCGCACAGTCTCATCAGAAGTCTTACGATGATCTCCATAGACGACCTTCTTAGTTCGTGGTCGGGGTTCAAGTTTTCTTACGTGTTTCGCCGAGGTGGGGACACAAGCGGATCAGGAGACAAGGTAAGATTTCACCAAGGTATGTGGGGCCATTTGAGATTCTGGAGAGAGTCGGGCCGGTTTCATATCAGTTGCAGTTACTGAAGCGGTACCAAGCCATGAACGACGTCTTCCACGTGTCATAGTTGCGTCGCTATCATTCATACCCGTCTCACACCTTTCATCCAGAGGAGGTTGAGCTTCAGCGTGATGCGTCCTTTGAAGAGCATCAAATCAGTATTGTTGACAGGAGCACGAAGGTTCTCCGAGGCCGGTTAGTTCCTCTCGTACGGGTGCTATGGCAGCATGGCCGTGTGTAGGACGAGACCTGGGAGCGGGAGGCCGACGTACGTGCTCAGTGGCTAGAGATGTTATGAGATTTATCTTTACCACCCTTGGAAGGGAAATTCGGGGACGAATTTCTATAAAGGGGGACGTTTGTACGAACCCGGTTCTTATTTTTGAGGTACAAGCTTCTTCTTTTTCCTTTTCCTTAAGTGTTTTTAGGAAAATGTGGAAAATTGTGGAAAATCCTAAATTTTGGAACTACACGCCATGTACTTTTGGACGTGTTGGGATGAGTACACGGGGCATGTAGCCATGCCGGCGACGAAGGGTGTAGGAAAAGACTACACGCCGTGTAGTTGTACTTACATGCCGTGTAGTCAGTTGGAAGACTTAAATAGTAACACGGTGGAGTCCCCGCCAGCTGGGCGACAGTACCCGCCGTGTACTTGGGAGTACAGGCCGTGTACTCATGTCGACGGATGAACAGTGTGGCAGTGCCGCCAAGTGAACAGTTAAATGAAGGGAGTACACGACGTGTACTCAGAAGTACACACAGTGTACTTTGTTTTTTCGGCTTAAAATAGGCAGTAGCCTCCTCATTTGGAAGAGGAGGCACTTGAGCCATTTTGGAGTCAAAAGAGGAGGCCATATCTTTGATGATCTACTGGGAGCTTGTCTGGAATCCGATTCGGCTTCATACGATCTCGTTGGAACCGCACGGGTAAGCCCTCTCCTCTCCTGGTACCGTTCTTACCAATTCTTCTCCAAACGTAAGTTATTTACGTTTTAATGGGTTTTGTTCTTCGTAAGATCTACGTTGTTCTTAGGCGTTTCTGGATTCGGCGTTCGATTATAACGTTCATTGGCGAATAAGGTAGGTGACTTTGTGTTTATTTTCCAACTGTCGTTTGTTTTTGGGCATTTTTGTGCCACAAACCCATGTTGGGGTGTCATGTGGCTGAGGCCATTTCTATATTTAATTCCTAGAATTGCATAGGTTATTAAATTTTAATAAACAAATGCTGGTTGGGATCACTGCTTGGATCCCAAACCACCCCGGGGGTGTGTTTCACTGTTTAGCTGTTTGGCTCGGATACCTGACGGTATGCCTTAAAGGTAGTAATTGTATAATTTCCTTGAGAGGAATTGCTTGTTTACTACATTTTGATATGTTGGGCATTGCCTAGTTACCTGTTTAGCCTGAGGGCATTGTTGTGATTAGCTTGTGGGCACTGCACTATTTATCCTGTGGGCTGTAGATATTTTCAGCCTGAGGGAATCATCTTTCATGCCTGAGGGCGATAGACTCTGTGCCTGAGGGCGACACTACCTATGCCTGAGAGAAAAATTCTGTTACGCCTGAGGGAATTTACCTGTGGGTTGGGTTCTACTTACTTGAGGGTAAGGTTTTTCTTGTCTGAGGACGTGGACTGTTCTACGTAGAAATGAACTATGGTGATTTCTAATATTTAATGGATTAAATGAATAATAAGATAGAAATATAACTGGTAATTAGTTACTTTTGAGTACGGCTTACTTTATTGCATTTTACTACTGTACACTGTTGTTGCATGCCTACACGCAGTTGGCATGGGACTTTGGTGCGTGCCTATTGAGATATATTTCTCACACCCTATTTGGGTCATGCTTTTTTGGCCCAAACAGATTACTTTGCTGTAGGTGTAGATATGGGAAAGAGTAACTATACAAGTACTTGACTGTTGCAGAGGAGTAGGATGGCAGGGGCCGAGCCTAGGCTCGCGATGTCGCTGCCGGCTGTTTTTCTTGTTTTGCTGTACTCCGTATTTTATTGTACTGTATTGATGTATAACATGTTCTAGCTATTTTCTTAGAACATTTAACATGTAGCATCATCATTGATATAATGTTGGTTATATCCACTTCTGTAGGTTATTTCAGTTGTGTGTGTTTACTTCTTCCGCTGTCATTGTATGTTTATTCTATATTCCACTGCGCTACACTTTGAAAAATGAGGGCATAGTTTCCCCACTATCAGACCTGGGACCTCGCTGCTAGTCGGCAGCCTTTGGCGTTTGGGGAAATGCACTTGAGGTCACGTGGAGAACCGAGTTCGGGGCATCCGTTGCGTGGCACCCGGGTCCGGGACGTTACATTGACATTTACCATGTCTGTTTTTATTTTTATATTATATGGTTCATAACCTTATATACACTTCCAAGATAACCCCAAGTGTTTCATTAATGATACAAATATCATTATATATGTCCTCTTTCTGAAACGTATATTTTTTTGAATATAATATCAATTAATACTATAATATTTGTTTTAAAAACGCTATTATGAAAAAATTTACAATATTTGGTATTTTGTTTTTGATAAATTCATAATAGCATTATCACTTCGAAAAAAATTCATCTATACAACACTAATATAATATATTATCCTGGAAAATTAGTGGAATTCATAAAAAGTCTCAAATTACATTTATCTATATATTTATAATATAAATTATTTTAATATATCATTAATTAGGTAATTACTGCATCACCATTGTGTCTTAAATAAATTAAATTATATAATGTATAAAAATTATAAATAAAATAAAATTATGTAGTAAATATTTTTATCTTTATAATTAATAATTATAATCGAATTTATCTTCTGTATAACACAATACTAAAATTTCTTTAGTTATTAAACATTGCTTTTATCTTTTTTAACTATTTTTTGAATTAAATAATAATAAGTTTCCTAATCTAATCTAAGTGGACCAAATTGGTTCATATTTTATTCCTAAGGTTGTTTTTGGTCGAATTATACTTAACCAATAGAATTAGTATATGTGTTAGGATAATAATATTATCATTTTTACCCTTAATTACCCTATTTACTTTTAACCGGGGAAAATAAAAGTTAAAAGTTACTATTTACCAAAAATTATTTTTATCTTATTGACCCACATTTTACTCCTTGGTATTAACCATGTCTCTCTGTTTTTCTAATTTTAACTCACAAAAGTGGTAAAATTACGTTTTAAGTGAATTTGCAAATTCTCCTAGGAGATGGGTAAAAGACGGTGAAAAGTTCAATCATATATATATATATATATATTATAAACTGACTCCAATGAATTACATTGAACATTTATAGGTATTATGTATCAATTTTGACATAAAATAAATTTGAATAAAATAAATTATTATTTAAATAAATTTTTTCAAACTACAACTCAGTGTTTTTCACAATTCATCGAAAATTGATTGTTTTTAGAAAAATACAAAAAATTCACCCTAAGATAATTTTGATATTCCAAATCCAAAAATGAGGTCTATTTTGAAAGATAAAATCTGTTAAATTTAAAAAAGAGGGTATTAATATTCACAATGGATAGTTTGATTGGTTGTGGTGTGTGTTAGAACTCGAAGTTTCATTCATCACATGATACTGTATTATTCAAAGATAAGTGTACTATGTAAGCTTGGGGTGTTATAGTTTATACACAACTCCTCACCACCCTCCTTACTCCTAAAAGTCCTTAACATTCTTCAAATATCTACCAAAACCTATACAATCCAATCTCCAATTGTAAATGATCTATAAGTCTCAGAAAAATACCCATTCTAATGACTTTAAGGTGTCTATCAAGTTGGTGATATTCTAGATGTAACATTCTCAAAATAACTTTATTAATTCATATTTAACAATATAATTTATCTGCACATCAATTATACATAAAGTCAAAATAACTTTGTGGTCATGTATATATTATAATTTTATATTTACACTTTAATATGTTATATCCATCGCATTTTTATCTCTTAATTTTTAATGAATTGAAATCATTGTCCAAATTATTGCAATCAATTGTCTCCACAGATTATGGTTTTTCATCATCCATTATCAACTTTGAGGTTTTTAATACAACTATAATTATGGATAAATAAAAATTTTATAATTATATTATAAATTATATCATATTTTTTAATTAATATATTATCATAATATTTAATTAAACAAAACTAGTTCATAGTGGTCCCGAAAACAGCAAAAATGAACAGAAAATTTAACAAGTAAATTTTCTCAAATGAGTTATCAATTTTCAATTAAAAAAATTATACATGTTACCATTTAAACTTATTGAAGTGAATTGATACCATTTAGGTCCACTTTTAGAGTATAATAACATTTTATAAGAAAATCCATAATTATACAAAAAATAAACTGACCATCAAACATTGAAACGAACACAATAGAAACAATAAAAATCATGTACCATTATTAATTAAACAGCGTTAATATGTTATTAACATAACATATAAGATAATATAAATATTACTATAGTTATGGTATAAATAAATAAGAATCATTAGAACACTATACAAGAGTTTTGAACACATTTTAAGGATGTTGAACCTAATGTAGGGGAATTCTTAAACTGATTTCCATTCATTGGGTTAAACATAATCTTCATTGATAATGTCTTCATAAGATCATTTTGGAAATATTTTTTATTTTATTATGATTTAATTCTTCATGTTGTATGAATATTTTACGTAGATAAACATAATATATGAATTTGAAAAATTATCAGTTAAATGATATTATATTTATAATGGAAATTCATTAAATTAATATTTTAGAGATTCTTTTTAAAAAAGACAAATGAAATGTTTATATATATATAAAAAATTGACATAATTTCATGATTTTATGATTCATTATTATTATGATGATGAATTTAGATGTTTATATAGTTACATTAAATTTAAATTGCTTTCATTTTATGTTTTTTTTAAAATAGGTGATTTCAAAATAGAAGGTTCCCTTATCCAGAAATATTTTTTTACGATGCAATAATTCATGAAATATGTTGTTGTGAAGGATGTATATAATTTATTATTATTATTATTGTCCATTACATTATAAACCAATGATGGATTGTTCTGTGATAAACTAGTGATGGTTAGTTAAATTATATACTGGGGATGGGTGGTTCCATGATAAACCAAGGAAGTGTGGTTATGTTTTAACCTCCGATGAATTTTTACTCCGTAGTTGGAGGATGACAATATAGGTTAACCTATTTTTAAGAGTTGTACGGAAAATGTTACCCTGATATTCTTATTTAAATTTTATATGTTTGGTAATTATTTTTCATGGAAGATGATTATTTTCAAAAAGGTATGATATTGATTATTTTCATAAGATTATTCCATTTTAGGACTAATAATATATGATTTTACGAAAATTCTTTTATCAATTTTCAATGGAGTAATTTTTTACATTCTTTTTTGTCCATTCCTATAAATTTTCACTCAAACAATATTTTATAATTTTTTTAGTGGGTTTATTGAAGAGAAGAGACAAAGATGAGATAAAGAGGAAAATTTTGTTAATATTCATGAAGAGAATCCTTATTTTAGGACAATTTTTATATAATAAATAGATAATAAATATATGTCACCACATGAAATATATTGTTTTATCATGTATTAGTTAGTCATAATTCTCTAAAACTGTAATCCTAAATGAAAATTATTATAATAATAATAAAAATTATATTTTCAAATCACTATAATATATAATTTTTAAGGCATGGTCATTATATTTGGTATCCAAGCATGGTTTCCATAACATTATGAGGTATCCCAAAGATAATAAAATAAAAATAAATAATGTTTACATTATTGTAAAATTAAAATGATATATCATTTGAATACTACTATATTTCTTTTTATATGTTATGTATGTTTAGAAGGGTTTTCTATAGAGGAAACATGGTAGTTATGGTGGGAAGGCATTGAGAGAAAAACTTCTTTCCAAATTAGTACCTCAAGAAGGTTAGAATCAGAAAATATGAATTTTTTATAGTGATGGGTTAGTTAAAAAATCTATAAATAGTAGTGGTATCCAAGTAAGGGTGAATTTAGCTTAACCATAGTGGAAAATTTCAATAGTTGAGAATTTTATGATCTGATATCCTCCAACATTTATTTGATCATTAGACATAGTGGTAACTGATGGTTGGATCAATAATGTTGAGAAGATATTCAAATCCAGGGGATGGTCAGAACTACAAAAGGTCAAAATTGCTAGTTATCTTTTTGATGGTTATGTTGATCAATGATAGTCTCTAAAAATTATTAAAATAGAGAATACTAATCTAGAATTTATGGAATGGTATGATTTTATTTATATTTTTATTGAAAAGTATTTATATAATACATCACTACATAGAATTCAGAAAAAATTCCCTGATCTAAGGATGAAGGATGAATACTCTGTTTCATTATATGAACATAACTATACAAGAATTTATAGGTGTGAATCTAATGTTGTTTAAGACATTGATTTCAAAATTAATAGATTGTACAATAATTTAAATCCAATATTATGAAGTGAATGTTTTTAATAGAGTTTCTAATATATTAAAATCATGATCATATTGATGAAAAGGATGATATAGAGTTTTTTAAATCATTTATTCCTTATTATTACCAGAAAAATAATTTTTCATGTTGGATTTAATTTGTGAAGAATAAATCAAATAAATATAGAGGTACAGAAATAAAATTTACTTTTTATGAAATGAGTAACATGAAGCACCTCTATAAACATCTCTAAAAATGTGGAAAATGTGTTCAATGTATAATAATTCATCACATGTATCATGTCTAAAAAAATTGAAAGTTAAATAATTCATATTAAATGGTTAGATACATTAATTACAATCAGTTGGGATATTATTATATTGTGTGTCCAGTTTTATTTACCGAGGGTTAAATCATAATTATAAAAAATAATTGGGTGTGGGAAAAAATATTCTACATCTATAGATGATGTTGGCATGGAAAATTAATTAGTGATAAGTTTATTCACATTATTATAATTCCCAACATGATTCTGGATCATCACATTCATTCATCATTGAAGAGTTTGCATGAATAATAGGAACATCACTTCATGAAATTATGAGATAAAATTTGAAAAATTACAGGGTGGAAGTATAAGAGATATCATTATTTATAATATTCTTTCAATTATTTTTGATGAAATATTCCCTCATTCAAATTTATATGATCTATAAAGAATTGTGTTGGATATTATTTTGGATATGGATTGGCATTCAATTTATAATGAAAAGATATATTGTATAGTTTTAAATGTCTCATTAAATATTTTCTTTTCCTAAAAAAACTACAAATAATTAAAGGATTTGATTGAAATAATTTGTCAATGAGACATATAACATTTAATTGAAAATAACAGAATGGTTCATATTTGTCAGTTTCCAATTGTGAATTAATACATTTCTATTTTTCTTGAAGAATTTCATGGTTTTATAACTAATAAAGATGTTGAGTGTATTGTTGAATTTGTCCCTAATTCTAATCCTATATTTATACTCCCCTATCGAACTTTAGAAGTAGACATTTTAGAACTAAAAAAATAAATTTCTTGATTTCTAGAGAATCGTATTACATGAAATAACAATTCACCATGGGGTGACCATTTTAAAAAAAATTTATACGTCTATGTGGCTTCGTATTAATTATAGATCTTTTTATAACTTCATAGTCATGAAAAATTAATCTTTCCCTCATATAGATGATTTTTTGATCATCTTTGTGGAGTATAGTACATATCAAAAATAGATCATAGGCTGGGGTACCATCAGTTGAATGTGAAGGAGGAATATATTCTAGAGACTATATTTTGTACTAGATATGGGCTTTATATGTATTTTTTATGAACATTGGGTTGAATAATTCCGACATTATATTTATAGAAATTATGAATAGTGTCATCCATGAATATTTTAAAATGTTCTTTGGGGTTTTATTTGACGATATTTTTTTAAAAAAAGTTACAAGCATCAAGAAATAAAATCAAAATATCTTTCTATAGGGAAATAATGAAACAATGTTATAAAAAATGATTAAATTTGATTTTTTGTTACAAATGATTTTTGGGGATATTATAAGTAAAGTTACAATTATATTTTATCCCAAAAAAATAAATGTGATCAATGAATGGTCAAAAACCATAAATTTTCATGATATTTGATTTTTTCATGAAGTATATTAGTAATAAAACTTGTTTTCTGAGAACATTTCATGTCTATCTATCCCACAACAAAGTTAACACATAATTGAGTTAAATTTATAGGGAAAAAATATTTTTATGATTATTTTATGGAAAAATATGGAATAGTATTAAATGCTACATATTTTTTGTGCATTCAATATATATTGATTATTTCATCTACAACTATTCTTTATTAAAGGGACATGGTTTTTTTTAATATAAATTGACCAGGTAATTATATATTCCTCAAAAATTCTAAAAAATGATCCAAAAATTTACCCTTCATGTTATATGCTATTATCTTTTGGGTTTTTTTTCTTTAGTAATCTTGAGTTATAAATTATACAGATCTATGTATTAAATATATACTGGTCATAAAACCTAAAATTATATTTTTTTATCTGGAATAGTTAAACATTAGATGAAGAAGATATCTATAAATAACTAAAGATTATGATAGGATAATAAATTACTTTCATGGAAATGAAAACAATATAGTTGATTCCTATGCATGAAAACATCATGAATCATTATCCAGGTTACATTTGAAAAAATATCATATTTAATGACATAACAATTTTTTATTCAAAATTTATAATGAATTTAATTTCTATATTTGGATTTGAGTTTTATTTAAATCATCACTATTATAAATATTTACAAATACTTATAAGGTTTACAGTTAATTATAGAAAAATTATAGGTGGATAAAAGGGTATGTTTCCTGAATTTAATGTTTGTAAAGAATGTGTTTTGTTAGATGGGAAGATAGTATGTGTACATTGCGATTCTAAATTAAAATGGGGGGGGGGGGTTAAGTGATCCTCATAGTTCCCCATTTTCCATTCATAATGTAAGCACTAAGATTCCCAGTTGCCTTCATGGGTATTACTGGTGGGATGGAATGAAAAGAGGTATTTCTGAATTTTTCAAGACATTGTTGACATTACCATTGGTAAAATATGAACTAAAATTAGAAAATGGGATTATCTAACATTTAATATAAATATAGATAAAATTTAATTATATATCCATGTTTTTATTAGTGGTACTAAAAATTACATCTAGAGGTAACAATGAAAATTTTGTTATTATTGATCAACATAATAAATATTCCATTTACATCCCATTCATGACACTTTTTCTAAATATAATTTTTAATTACATTATGATAAGGATATATAATATTTAAATTGAGTTATTATATCTATTATATCAAACCATGATCCCATGTTCACTTCTAATTTCATGAATGATAATAAGATTTCATTTAAAAATGACTAAAATTTTAGGAAAAATATTTGTCCCCAGTCAAATGGATTTTATGTTCAGTAAATTCTGACCCTATAAGACATTATTCATTATTTCTCAAGGTACTTCAGGGGAATTAAAGATATAAAACCATTCTTCAATTGAGTATTATAATAAAAAAAATTTCATTCCAATATATTTATGAAACCTTTTGAGGAGAAATAAGGAATGTGGAATAAAACATCATCAATTATGGATAGTGTGGGTGAATGAAAGTTGAGGGGAACAAATTTAGTATATTAAATTAATTATAAGGTATAAATGATTAATCCAAATAATGGGACAGCTCATAGTAGGTTGAATTATTATGTTGATAAATGGAGGAAAGATTATGAATTTAGGGTTATTGATCATGTTTTTCATTAAATAACTATATGGAAAAGTGTTATGAATTTTTGTAATATGGGAGAAAAAACTCTATTGTTCATTTTTCCATATAATATAGTATAAAAAACATGAATTAATTTTATAACATGTGGTTTTGACTATGATATTATTAGAGGCACAAAATTTTCTAGTGTTTCAATGTATTGAATGTATGAGGTAGAATCATCTAATGTTTTATTACATGAGGTAGTTCATTTTGAGGAGAACCACTCATATGAGAAATATCCCAATCTTATTTTTCACCCCATAGAGTATGAATTTTGGAATAAGGAAATTCATTATGTTGATATATTGGGGAAAAAATATACAGAAGAAGAAGAATCCTAG
This sequence comes from Viscum album, assembly GCA_963277665.1. Classification (NCBI taxonomy): domain Eukaryota; kingdom Viridiplantae; phylum Streptophyta; class Magnoliopsida; order Santalales; family Viscaceae; genus Viscum; species Viscum album. The sequence continues at coordinate 657,035,431 of OY728159.1, forward strand.
GAATAAAAAAATTATTAGAGGTTAAATTATATGCACATAATTAGTAGATGAGTGAAATTAAATAGGAGAAATTATTGAAATAGAGGATAAAGTAACATCCCAAGTATATATATATAATCTCCTTTCATATTTACAAATATAATGTTATTAAAAATTTATATTCATTACAAATATGTTAAGTAAGAAATAATTTTAATAAACTCATTACTAATATTGTTTTATTTTAAAAATTAATATTCAAATTAAATAATTTTATTTTGAGAAATTAATTTTATTAATAGATTCATCTTGTAAAAATTATATTAGGATAAATTTTGGATAATGTATTAAAATTAATAATTTCTTAATTAATAGTGAAGGTAATAATTTGTGTAAAAACGTCACTTATTTTCAATAAATGATGAAATTTACAATACTAATTATAAATAAAATGTAATTTAAAATTAAAAACTATTTTATAGTTATATTTCATCCACATAAATGATTTTAATCAATTTAATATTTTAATTTAGAAAAAATTTGCATTTCCATTTAAAAATAGTTTTTTTCCAAAAAATGATCTATGAAACAAAATGTTTCCCCCAATTAATTAATTATAACAACCAATAATATTGGATGATTTATATTAAATATATATATTATAGATCAATATATATATATATCTATATTCATTAATTTATTATTATTATTATTCAGTGAGTTAATATAAAATCATCTTTTCTTCGAAAAATGCACTTTTTGAAAATCGATTTTTTCAAAATGTTTTTGGGTTTTATTTTAAATTTACGTTTTTCTATTATCTAAACTAAATATTATAAAATTGGATTCATATTTTTAACTATAAATCCAATAATTATGCTATTATTTCAATTTTATTTTTAGGTATAAAAATTTTACTGTGTTTAAAAAATAATTTTTCATTGTATAGAAAAAATAATGAAACAAGTAAAAGTCAAATGTAATTGCATAAAATACAATGAAAAGAATTAAATGGGTGGTTTATGTGTTTTTAAACCATAAAAATCCTTTGAAACAGCAAATTTCCATCTAAATATTTTCATAAAATTCCACACTAATTTGGTTGGCCTAAAATATTAAATAATCAAAATTTAATCACCTAAAATCACCCTTCTACAAGTATAAATACCACTCCTCAACACCCAAATTATTTTCAATATCCTTGAATCTCATTAAATATAGGAAAAAAACTCATATAAACTCTTCTAATATCTATTTTAAACTATACTATCTAAAATTAAAGTTCCTTTTTCATTAAGGGGTCCTTAATGGATGTGATATTGTAGAGGTAACTTTCTCAAAGAAACTCTTTAAATCTTTCTTCTTCTTATACATTATCCACACCTAATTCATACATCATTAAATAATTAATTAATTGTAATGTGTATATAAAAATATAATATTGAAAATAGAATATCACATATACATCAACTTTATATCCTTCTCATATTATCAGAAATGAATCTATTGTCCAAATGATGGTGGTAAACCGTCTATAGGGATAATGATTTTTCATTTTCCATTACCGCCTTCAAGGATAGAAGTGAAAATATTATTATTATTAAATATTATATTTAAAAGTATATTATAACATAATTCATTTTCTTGAAATAATAAGGAAATATAACAATAAATAAAATTAGAATAGCTGGTTAGGGTAACATAAAATGCCTAAATAAACTAACAATTTATCAAAATTATTTTTTCAAATGAATCAGGCTCTTTCTATAAAAAATTGTTATATGGTATCTGTAATACATATAGAAGTTCATTAATACCATTTGATTCTAATTATGAAGTATTATATCAATTTTGAATGAAAATATATAATTATACACAAATGAACCGGCCGTGAATCCAAGAAATGATCACACCCCTAAAGATGAAAAAAATATTGTTAATGAACAAGTTGAAATATATTATAAAAGGATCATAAAAGGAATTATAAAAATTAATCGTGTTCTATAATAAACTAATATCATTATTTAAACAATTATATAGATGTTTTTGATACATTTTTCATAATTCGAACTAGATAAAATGGGATTCAAAATGAAATTTCTATTCTTGGGGTTAAACATCAAATTCAATGAAAATATCTTGGTAAAATTATGTGTGAAATTCATATTCATTTTATTATATATTATTTCAAATTTATTATTTTGATTTATAGAGGATACATATAATCATTTCAATTAATTAACTCTCACTTTAATGATATGATATTTATAATGGGATTTTAATAAAAAAAACTTCTATTGAAATTTTATTTTAGAAAAGTAAAATGTAATGTTTTTACATGTATGGCCTAAATTTAATTATCCAATTTCATTTTAGATTAATATTATATATCCAATTTCACATATTTTTATGGTTACATTTAATGAGAATATTTTCTGTTATATGGCCACAATTTTTAAAATAAGTTATTTAAAAATGAAATTTTATTTTCCTGAAAGAGTATTTTATACAAGAATATTTAATGAATAATATTGATGTTCTAGTTCATGGGAATTTTTTATCATGATCTATGGTTCTATTATAAAAAAATTATAGTTTGTTCCATGATAATCCAAGGACATTTGGTTACGTAATTAACTGATAAAAGGGGTCCCTTGATAAACTGAGGAAATGTGGCTATGTTATATAAACAAATGCAATTGGTCCTCCGGGGATGGAGGGTCACCATATTGTTTAATCTATTTGTAACCATGATATTGGAAATTATGTCACAATATAAATATTTAAATTCTATATTCATTGAAAAAAATTAATGGAAATATATTTATTTTCAAAAGTGATGCTAAAATATTTTTGAAATGGTTATTACTTTTTTCGATAAAAATGAAATATTTTTTGAATATGTTATCATTGGTTTTCACTATTAGAATGACTTCCATTATTTTATGTCACTTTTAAGATTTTTTATCAACCCAAGTATTATATTCCTTTTACAATGTTTATGCAGGATTAGTTACATTGACGACATCATTGAGGAATATTTTTAACATCTTTCATAAATAAAAACCGTGATTTGTTATGACTTTTGTTTAATGGAATAAATGGATAGAAATATATGTTTCCACTAGTAATATTTGGGTTTTCAAATGTATTTTTTTATCAAAAATCTCAAATTAATTAAGCATAAAAAGTCATATAGATTTTAATAATGTAAATTCTTGATTTAAATCACTTGAATGTGTATAGTTTAAGGTTGAGTACTTAATGAAATCCATTCTGAAAAGATATAAATTAGAAGAATAAATATACTAATTATAAAATGTTATATTATTTCAATATAACCATAATGTTGAATATATTAGGGTAATTATATTAATATTACCCATCCTTCTAATGTTATCTAATTATACTATTTGATACAGACTATGGGAATGAAATATTAAAACATTACTGATTAATGATTTTTAAAAAATAACTCACTTAATATCATCCCTAATGACCCTTTATGATTTGATAATTATATAATTAGATTATTAAAATTATATAAAAATACAAAAAGTTTAATATTTTATATCTCTACTAAGGATCCATTTTTTCTTATAATATAATACTTATAAAATAAACATGTTTTCATATAATGAAAATTATATATGAATATCAAATATATATAATTCTTATTAATACTGATACAAAAACCAAGTGAAAAATATTTGATAAGTTGTGATGAATATTAAAATCTTAGCAAGGGATATAAATGAATGAAATATATTATTCCATTAAAAATTATTTAAACCTATTAAATTTTAAGCATTTCCATGTTATTTTTTCAAAATATAAAAACTAATACCCATATAAGGAAAAAAATTAATAATGAAAACATTTAAAATAATACAGTGGAAACTAAAACCCATGTAAGAATTATAGAGCATTTTATTCATAATATAGGTTCACTCATGTCAGAAATAACCATATTATAGTTTAATCCATAAGATAAACAATACTGATTAACTCCATACATATCACTTTTTAAGTCAATGATATTCCAAAATGTATTAGAGATCTATATTTTTTTCCCTCTACATACAACCTATATCACCCTCACTAACCGTATTAGCTATATTAAGATCACCCATCATCATTATGATTATCTTGTATAATAACACAAAACAATTATTTTAATTATGCACATTTTATTTATAATTCCTTGGAAAATAAATTTTGAACCCAAAATAAAATAACATTATGTTATGAAATAAAGATAAAAAATCTTATTATTTTCATAGAAAACTAATTTAATATTATGAATTCACAAAATATTGAGACTATTTTTAAAAAAATAAAAAAGGAAAAATGAAATGGAGTCCTAATAAAAGATTACATATATGATGATTGTAAAATGGAAACCAGAAATATAATGTAATTTTTTAAATTCAATAGAAGTAATATGTTGAACCATATTAAAATCATTGACATTATGTTTTTTTAATACATTATAATTAAACTAAAATAACATTTAATATGACCTTTTAAAAACTCTGATATAGATACCCTCATCATTATTTCATCGTTAAACAACATTTCATACACATATTTGCACAAAATAAAACACATATGATCAAGATGTCTTGGGTATTTCGAAATTATGAACATTACATAACAACCTAAAACATGAAATAGAATATTATTATTATAAACATCATTTAAATGACCACAATATATCTTGAACATAAATAAGTATTGGGTGAAATACAAATCCTAGTATTATATGATACATGGAATAACATAAGGACATTTATACATGATAGACAATGAATATTAATGAGGCATGAAGGAACATTAATATAAAGGCATGTTATTTCTTGATAATCATGACAAAAAATCGGCAACAACTTAAAATATCGCATCAAAAAAAATTGAATGAGGTAAATTCCAATCCCACCATGGTGAAAAAATTTTCTAGAAAGGAATAATGCTAAACCATCTATAATAATGACATATCATGATACTAAACATTACCTAATGCCCTGGAGTTCTATCATGGCACTCCCCTCATAATCATGTCGATCTCATGCTTAAGCGTGACACACAGATCTTATTAAATGGAGTCATTAAACATAATCATTTTATACACAATCAAGGAATTTGGAATACACACAAAAAATAACTCAATCAATAATTATATATTAATAATGTTGAATACCATTGACAGAGTAATTGTCTTGATATTCACTATATGATGATATTGGCTTTGAAAATCATGGTGAAATGTCGGAAGCATAACAACGTCATGTGGAAATCCATAAAATGGGTTGATGTGAGATAATGGGGTATCTCATAATTTATTCATGAAATGAATCCTAAGGGGATCATGTAACACAATATCAAATTATATTAAATGGAATTTAATATTCATAATATAAAAATGTGCCTTGATGGGAATAAGTAGGTAGAAATACATTACGAAATTTCGTATGGTAATGGGGGAATATAATGAAACATTAATCGATTAATGAGAGTGTTCTGAAGCACCAATCATTTATAAATAAAATGGTTAGTAAGGGGAGTATGTATGAACATATCCTCAAATATGAAAATTTAAATTAAAAGGCATGTCACAAAAGTAGTTCTTCAAAAAATTAAGAAAGTGAATGATCCCATAAATTTTTTTGGCAAAGTAACTGCTTAGGTAAGGGAAAAAATGAGAGAGAATAAATGATACCAAATTCATTTAACATTAAATGTTAATTATTGAATTGATTCAAAAGGATAAAAATAAAACCAGTTGACTTTTAAAAGAGTAATTTCATACAAGGGTCTCTAATTGAATGAAAGAGAGCAAGTTTAGGACCACTTACATGGATGTGGGAATCAAAAGGCTTGGGGGGTCATCTTTAGAGAATGGGGATCCATAGGAGGACTCTTGAGTGTAGGTTTAAGTGGGTGGTTGTACTTAAAAGAGTTTTAGGGAAGAGAAATGGATTCATGGGCGATTTTATAAAGGATAGGAGGGTTATTTAATTATTATTTTCATTTTGGATACTACATAATAAAACATTCAAAACAAGAAACCATGACATATTTTTTTCACATGTTTTCTAGAAAAAGTGAGTTGTATACATTATTTTATAAGTTTATGGGACATAAAATTTGAAATATTTCCATTTCGTACATGTAGGTGAGTAACACTTTCAATAAATGATATTAAAATCATAATATATTTTATATGTTTTGGAGGATTTTATATGTATTTATAAAACGAATAAAATAAACATAAAATTACATTTTTTTAATGGAAAAATTTATATATGTCTGAATATCCATTTTATTGTATTTATTACATCACTGTTTGGCCATTATGATGTCATTAAACACACAATATATTTATACGGTATTTAATTTATACTCAAAAAAATGATTGTCTTAAAAAATTAAAAAAAAATTATTATTAGATAACTCTAATTTCCTTGTTAAAAAATTATATTTATTTAATATAAATAATTATCTGCTTATGTGAATATTAAATTTTAAAATAAAAACTAACATTTATTACAAATTTATGGGTTTTGGAAAAAACTTTTTAAAGATAAAAAAAATAATTTTGACTCCATTATATGATAATTTATATATAATAAATTTAATTTAATAATAAAATTTTATTATATTATTATTTATTTAAATGATGTATTAATTCCAGAAAAATATATTTTTAAATTATTTTGAATATTAACCAATAATACAATTTGTTCTTTAAAATTCATTTACAAAGTAAAAATAATAGAATAAAAACATTTTGATAATTGTATACAATAATAATGTATATAATCATAATTATAGGGTCTTGATACATATCCCTTTTCTAAACCAACATACTTTTTTAGAGTAAGGTGTGCGATGGTGGGGATTTTATTGGGTTGTTCGGTGAATATTGTTTGGGTTGTGATCTCAATAATCTTGATGTTCTCTAGTAAACAGTTTCACCTATGCATAAGTTGAAGTTTATCGTATTGGACATGGTCAAGGGAAAAGACTAGAAATTATATCTTCCTTGGGATCTATGATAAATTGTTTTCCTTCAGAATGGTCATACTAGTTGAGGCCATCCCTTTATTTGTCTCTTTAAAAAGGATTTGTTAAAACCCTATATTTAATCTAGTCATGTGTTCACTGTTTAAAGACTATATTTTCTATGGTAATGATACATAATATTTTTTTTATCCAATAATATATACTAACACAAAATTCATCTTTCTTCTATATCCATAAAACATTTATATTAATCAAAAGGGGAATTTTATTCATAAAATTTTGGGTTGTTACAACCTTCCCCCCTTAATAAATTTCACCCTCAAAATTTCAATTTCCAACACTAAAACAGATGGATGTAACACTACTTCATCACCTCCTATGGTTCCCACATTGCATCTTTAGTCTTTTGGTTTCACCACAACACTTTGACTAGGGACATGTTCTTAGTTTATATAACATTTTCTCTACAGTCTACAAACTTCTCTGGATGCTCCTCATATGAATGGTCATTCTCCAATGGTATCACCTCTGGATTGAATAACTATGATTGGTATAGTATTTATAGTAAAACTATTTATACAACATCAAAATCTAGGTCACATAAACAATTGTCATCATATATCATTTTTCAACTTTGAGTAGATTTTATGTTCTTTTAGATAGTCTTAAACTTCTCTACCATTTCATCAACCATTTCAGGATCTAGATGTTTTTGTTCCCAAACAACATCCCAATTTGTCAGTGTTCTGCAACTCTACCCATAATGAGCTTTATAGGGAGATAGTTGGATGCATTAATTGAAATTTATATTTGTTTAGAACTCCCACCAATGGAATATGTTTGTCCCATCCATCTATGAAGTCCATTGGGAAAGCACTCCGCATGTCCTCATGTATTTGGATAGTCTATTCTTAATAACAATATGTATGAGGGTGATAAGACATACTAAAATTCATCCTAATGATTATAGAACACATGACAATTTTCCAAAACATAGAGGTGAATCATAGATCTTGAGTAGTCCCAATTGATTTTGGTACTATATATAGCCTTACCACTTCTCTGAGGTATATCTGTGCAAGTAGATCCAGTGAGAAATCCTCTTAAATAGCAATGATGTGTTCAGTCTTTTAAATATTATCCACAATAACCGCTATATCATTGTTTCCTTTTTTATGTGATTGTAAATCCTATTACAAAGTACAAGGTGATTTTTCCCCATTTACAAATAGGTTTTGGTAATGGTTTCATCACCCCCTTAGACATATACCTCTTAACCATCACATGATGACATACCATGAACTTTGAGTAATATTTAGAAATATCCTTCTTCATGTTATCCCATGAAAAGTTCTCACAGATATCTTTATACATATTTGTGTTTTCTAGGTTAATGGAGAAATACAAACAATCTGCATCATCCAATAGTTTATTCTTTAATCAGGATTTGATGGAACATGTAGCCTCATCCCAAATCTCACAATTCCTTCTTCTGTAACACTGAACTCTGAAGATTTCAGTTTTATGATATTTTCAAAACAAGTTTGAATTCCCACGTAATCTTTTTCAGCATCCATTAACCATTCCAAAAGATACGGTTGAGAAATAATTTGTAAAATTATTGATGATGTTACCTTGTTTATGATTCCCAATTCTATCTTCATCATATATAAGATGATTGGATTTTTATAAATTCCCATTAATGATAGAATTGATCTGTCCTTTCCACATAGACCATCCACCACCTTGTTCTCATTCCTTGGATGGTATTGGATTTAGCTGTCACAATTGTCGATGAGATCAGACCATCTTCATTGGTTCATTTTCAGCTATTTCTGTGTGAATATATATTTAATACTTTTTTGATCCGTATATATTTTACAAATCTCCCCAAAGAGATAATACTTCGAGAATTTCAATACAATGATAAATCCTATTAACTACATATCCTAGGTGGGATAGTTTTAATAATGCATTTTTAACTCCCTTGAGGATTAGGCGATGAATTTTTAATTTTTCATCAACAAACATACCAATATCTTCTTTGAATCATCACTGAAGATTAAGAAATGCTCCCCACTTGTGTGTAGTGTGAGTATAAGGGTAGTGATAAAAATATTTTCAACACCATAAAGCTTCATTCAAATTATTCATTCGAATCAAAGATGAATCCCTTCTGAGTTACCTCAGTTATAGGGTTTGATAATTTTTAGAAAATTAAAAAAGATTAGTGATTATATCAAGCTAACCCATGGAAGCGACAGATATCTATCACAAATGTTGTTCTGATAATCCATCAATTTCCTTTGTCTTGGAAGAATCACCAGATCTCCTTAATATGATGTTAATCCCCTGCAATTAAATATCCTTCAACCAAAACTCACATTTGATATAAATTTCATACAGATTACCCTTCGACAAGGTTTTTTTCATAGTTCTCAGATCCACCTCATGTTCTTCCTCATGTTTTTAGTATATATTAATATCGTATATAATGTATACCACATATTATTTTAGGTAATCTTTAATGACTCTATTCATCAAGTCCATGATGATTTCTGGAGCATTAGGGAGTATGAATGAAATTCCCAAGAACACATAATGCTTTTACCTTAAATGAAATGTAGTCTTGGGGATATCCTCCTTCATCACCCTTATGTGGTAATATCCTGAATTTATATCCACATTGTATTTGTATTTCTGTCCCTATAGCTGATTTAATAAGTCATGAATTTTGAGTAATGGATAAATTTTCTTTATTGAGATTTTTTTGACATTAAAATAGTCAATTAAAAGGCATATTAAACCGTCTTTCTTTTGGAATAAGAGGAATGGTGCACCCCATTGTGAAGCACATGGGTGGATAAAACCTTTATCAAAATTCTACTATGGTTTTTTATTCTGTTCCTGATGTTCCACAACATCCATTCAATATGGTGTCTTCGATATTTTCAATTCCATAGGTATTAGTTCAATCATGAATTCAACATATATTGTATGAGGAAGACAAGGATGTTTCTCGGGAAACACGTTAGTGAATTCCCTCACAATAGCTATGTCTTAGAGAAATGATCATTCATTAGAATCAATAATTGGAGCTTGATAAAATTTATCATAGGGAAATAACATCCATTCTAGATATGATTTTTCAAAAGAAGATTGATCCTCCTCATTTAACATGTATATAATTGAGGGTTGATTCTCTTTATGCAGAGTGATTTCCCTATAATAGAAATATATGTTTTCTCTATATAGGAAAAGAAAATCCATTCCTTAAAGTGCTTCAATTTCCACAAAAGGATGTTTAACAACATTCACTGAGAAGTCTAATCAGCAAATAGTGATAGGGGATGTTATATTCATGGAATGCACAAATTTACCATTTTTACATCTTCACTCACATATCTACTTCCATTCATTGTGGGGATGTTTGAAAAGTTTAACTAAACTTTTGTGATATAATGGATTGTACTGAAATAGAATCAAAAAGTATATTCACTATTCATAAATAAATAACTATAGTAACTATCTTCACTTCATTGTTGGGAATCAATTCAGTAGTAGTGGTGGTAAATTCTACCCCTTTCTGCCTTAGAGGTTGTTCGTTGCCTCAAAAAACCCATGTTTTTTGAAACTTGATCACAAAGTTATATGTTTCCTTGTACTTGTAGCAGTGAGCAATGCATTGATGATAAAATAGAGAATTCCTTTCATCTATCACATTTGTTGGTTTCTCTTGTTAGAAGTCATTGGCTATGTGTCCTTATATTCCTCATATATTGAATTTACTCATTCCCCATAGGAAATTTCTAGGGCGCTTCATTACAATCCTTTGATAATCATGGTGTTATAATTTCATAAAACCATTTATTTTATCCATTAAACCACTATAATTAACGTCCAATTTTCCCTTCTAATCCCCATGATACCCCTGATATCACCAATAAACATCTCTACTTTGAGGGAATATTGGAAAGTTTTCTCATAGCTATCAAATCCACTGATTGCTATGAATTTTTGCAGGAGAGGATTTTTCCCTCCAAAGAAGTGGTCAACCATGTGTTCCAGGGTAACATCAAAACCAAATCCATATCTTGTAAGTCTTGTGAAATTTTATTTATGTGGTACCATAGTTTGGTCATCCTTTGTTTTAGTATAAGGTAATTTATTCCCATATTTAGATGGAGGGTGCCGGGAGAAAATTAATTAGAAAAATATTTCAGGATTTCCTTCCACTGCATTACTTTTATCTATTCATTAGGCTTCATATTATTGATTAATCTAAAACACAGATCATCATCACCCTCCATACAATTAAAATCTAGAAGTAAATTCTCTTGTTTTGAACCTTTAAGGATATAGAATATCATTTTCATGTAATTGATTCTTTAATCTATGATTAAGGGATCAGATGATCTATTAAACTTATGAGGACCTTATCGCATAAATATCTAAACTATGGGTTACCCTCTATCTGGGGGGTCAGGTGATCCTTATGTTATAGTTTATGATTCAAAACATGAGTTAACTGAGAGAGTATAGTAACAATGTTTTTTTATTCCTACTCCCATTTGGTTTGGCATCTCACTGGGGAAATCCTCGCACAACCCTTCACATCGGGTTTTATTATGATTCCTATTATAACAAGCCATTGACTAAAATAAAAAAAATTAGGGATGAGTATCTTAAAATATAAACACATGAAGGTATTATAATGAAATTAATGAGATAAAATATAAATTATTTTTTTCTTTAATTTATGAGTTTCTAGGCTTCAGTCAAAGTTATTCATGATCTACTTCCAAACATATATTATTATCCAATTTTTTGTTCCCTAAATAATTGATCATAATGAGCTTATGAATTTGTGGAATCATATCCCCCAAGTGTTTCAAATTATAAGTGAAGCAAGGCCCATTTTCATGCACTAGTTCTCTCTCAAGTATAGCAAAAAGCAGTGTTTTCGATTTTTACCCCTAGATACATTAGTGACAAAACCACATCCACTTGTTCATATCCAAAGAAGAATGTATTTTTTTGATAAACCACTTACTCTATACTCACAAATCATTAGGGACATTTTTTATACTCATTATTATCACTAATAGTTTTTACTATGGTTTTACAATCCTAATCCAAAAAATAACTAATTCTATCCTCTAATACCAACTATAACAAACATTTTCATTATTTTATATTTAAATATGATTTAATACATAAATTTTCACTTAATACAATTCAGATGTCAAAGAGGTCCAGTGTATTTGGAAATTATGAACATTTTATAACAACATAAAACATTAAATACAACATCCTTATAGAAAACATAATTTACATGAACATGACATCATTTGTAATTAACACTACATGGGATAACCTGAGGACATACATATGAAAGGGGTGTGCTATAATGACTAATAAGGGAAAACATAGAATAATAGGAGGGCAATAATACTTGCTAAACAAGGTGTAATAATTACTAGTGGAAATCCCACCTATACTAACACAATATTCCCAATGGTTTTTTTAAACTGTTGTGAAATGGCTACTATCCCAATGGTTATATAGAACCATTAGTTTATTATTTTGGTTTTTTGTTTTCCTAATGGATTAATGAAACTATTGGGTATAAGAATATTTTCCCAATGGTTTAAACAAACCATTGGGTATAGTTCGGAAGGGAGTTTTCCCAATGGTTTTAAACTGTTGAGATAACATTACATTCCCAACAATTTTTTTACAATATTGGGAATGAAAATCCCCAAATATCAACGCCTCCGGGGATCTGAAATTGTAGAGATCTTGAATTTTTTTCCATAAACGAGGGTTTGATGCACAATTTCAAATATGTTTCCATAAACACTGACCAACTCCATGATTTTTCTCTAAAACTCGACGCAAACCCTACATTCCAGCAGAATAGGTCTGATTTTCCAATGATTTGTTCCTCCTCTTTTAATCGGTATGTGTGAGTTCATTTATTTTAGATTTTTTCATTCCATTTTTCTACAATGTTGTGTGTATTATGACCCCCTTACGAACATAAGGCATATATCAATTTAGGTTTTGGTTTGAACCCCACATCCCAACCCTCTCTTGAGGGTGCTAACTCTAATTTCCAACTGGGCATCAGTCTTTGATTCATGTATATTTTGTTCTTCCATTTTAAATCGGTACGTGTGAATTTATTTATTTTATATTTTATCGTTCAATTTCATTTTAATGTACTGTGTATTATGATTCCCTTAAGAACACAAGCAATATATCATATTAGGTTGTGATTTTTTTCTGATTTATCTGTATAGAATAATTTTGATTGATATTAAATATGCCTATATGATCCGATGTCATTTTATACTTGGTTTATTTTAAATTTAATGACTATTGACAGGATTTAGTCGGTTATACATAAATACCATTATAGAATATTTTATCCTAAGAGGAACCATGAGATACACATGCATTATGATGGAACCCCTAAATGTTATCATTGAAATATCACCCTCTATCTTTAAGATGATGATTTCCACACTATTAGTCATTCAATGATGTGCCACTTCCACCTAAACCACTAGAGTAGGTTTGGGGTCATTTTCATTTTTGAATTGTGATATAACCAAAATTTACTATATTACATGCTTATTTATTCTGACTCTATCAAGTTGTTCAGTCGTAGACATCTAATATTTTTTGAAATTAAATATGAGTGTTAGGAATTCATGTAATTATTTTCATAAGTAGTTATATATCATTATTAAGGTATTTATATCAATTTAAATCCAAGTAAGGAACCCATAATAAAGGATTATAACCATCAAAGAACACACCAATGTTGTTCAAGCATACACATTATTTACTCTCTGATATATATGTATATATATATCATGAAACAAAATAAAATGGTCATGTTCACATAATTATTCACCGTTATTAGATTGTATTGGAAGAATTTTGATGTTCAACTGAGCTGTTGTTGTGCACTTGATTGGATTATACTGTTTTTAATTTAATCTGGACCTTAGGAATAAATATTATAGTGTTTTATTTTTCTTAATATTTTTTGATAAATATATAGTGATAGGTTTTTGTTGGAAGGTGAGTCACGAACCCATCTCCAGTGGTAATTATAGGTTAATAAGGTTATGAAATTGCGCTTCTTGATTATCAAAGTTACCTGGAAAGCCCCCGAACACCCCCAACCCCCTTAGAAAACACCCCAACCCCCTGGACAGCCCCCACCCCCTGGACAACCCCAAACCCATTGACACCCCCTGCCCTGAAAAACCCCCCACCCCTAGACACATCCCACCACCTTGGAAAGCCACCCCAACCCCTGGACATCAACCTCCCAGGCTTTCGGAACCCCACCGCCTTGGAAACCACCCCACCATCATGGATAGCCCCCCAACCCTTGGACAACCCCCACCCCCTGGACACCACCCCACCCCATGGACAACCACTACCCCCTAGAATTCCTTTCCACCCCCATGGATAGCCCTGCTACCCCTGTGGACAGCCCCCACCCCCGTGGACAGCCCGCCAACCCACCAGGGCACCCCCCCACCCAGACAACCCCATCACACCTATAGATAGCCCTTCTACCCTATGAACACCACCTACCACTAGAAAGCCCCAACCCATGTGGAATGGCCCCCCTGTTGACACCCCCATCCCCAGGATATCCCTGCCACCCCCCGTTGACAGGCCACCCACCCCCTACACACCCCCACCACCCCTTTGGAGAGCCCTCCCACCCCCTGGACACCCCTCAACCCCCTGGACAGCCCCGAAACCCCCATTGATAGCCTTCCCACAACCTAGAAACCGAGTACCCACCCTGGATATCCCCACCACCCCTGTGGATAGCCCCCACCCCTGGAAATCCCCCCACCCCTAAAAACCCCCGACCGTCTAGACACCCCCGCCACCCCGTGGACAGCCCGCCCACACTCTAGACACCCTGTACCCCCTGGACAGCCCCCACCCTCGTGGAAAGACCACCAACCCCACTAAACACCCGCCCACCACCCCCATAAACCCCATCCCCTTGGACACCCCGACCCCCGTGGATAGCCCCCACCCCGTGGACACCCCGCCACCCCTGGACACCCCCACCCCTGGACATCCCCACCCCCATGGGCAGTGTATGTAATCACTCAAATAATCTACAAAAATATATATTTTCTTCAATAAAAAATATATTCAACTCCTTAATAATTTTACTCCACTAGTTTATATGATCTTGTACACTCATAAATCTTCAATGATATTTTATTAAAAATATATAATTTTGTTTCCATTTATATTATGATCCTCATATAGAGTAGTTTATTAGTAATGGTTTCATATAAAGTGATCAATTTTTGTTTACATAAATATAATTTTGATGTAACATCAATCTAATTGAATTGGTTTTGATGAGATGACTTATAAATTTTTTAAAGAACGGATAGAAGTTGGTTTAATGAAGCAGATCAGATCTCCAGAAATTATCAAAACAATTTAGAGTGCTTTTTAGATTTTTTCATTTCAAAATTCTTCAGATAGTTGTCACATACACTTCCCCTGTTACAATTGTGTTGTAATACCTTCATTGATCCATGAAGAAGTAAACTACCACATTACCAAATATGGTTTTCAGGAACACTACTTTTTTGTTTCACAATAGGGTGAAAATAAAATCTCTAATTCATAATGATCCAAATGATAGGACTGGATTGGAGAATTTGTTATATGACCGGTTTCTGTTTTTTCATCATCATGAAAAAGAAAGGATTCCGACCCAAGAATATTTTTATATGAGCACACATGATGTATATAATGAAAATGATGATGCAGTGAGGGTGAAGAAATTGAATGATGTCACCATGACTCCAATATATCTACAATGCGGTAAAATTAAAAGTCTATAATT
The DNA here is from genome assembly GCA_963277665.1 of Viscum album. NCBI lineage: Eukaryota > Viridiplantae > Streptophyta > Magnoliopsida > Santalales > Viscaceae > Viscum > Viscum album. The sequence continues at coordinate 657,051,350 of OY728159.1, forward strand.
TTTAATCCGATTGTTTCATGGGAAAACAATGTATGTGATTTAAAATACTACCATATATTACATTCATACATTATTGAAGTACTTATTTACATATGAAGAAGATATTCCCTCAAACCACTATATGGCCTGGAAGTTAGTTGAGGAACATGGATTTTCAAGAAACCATATGCATGATTTCCTAAAAGTTTTTGGACCATTTTGGGAGGAAACTACTGAACGAAATGATTTTATAAAATGTGGCACATCACGCTGGATGAAAAAAAGCTAATGGAACACTATCTTATATGCCACAGAAATTAATGTGAAACTTTTCATTTATCCCCAGACACTAGAATATTTTTATGTATGTTGAAATATAAATAACAATAAAATGGAATGATACCAAGGGAATGAAGACTAGTAATTAGTTTGTTTACACTACTGATGGATTTTCATGGAAGATATTTGTTTCTCAGTGTCCTTATTTTTCACCTACCATTTCTAATGTGAGGTTGGGTCTATCATGGGAATTTTCATATCTTGTTGGGCAGATGCTTACATCGCACAACACATGGACTATATTTATACACATTTATAATCATCCCCCACAGTTGTTTATGAAAAAACGATTCACTTTCTGGATTATACTCATATCTGGATCTTTTGATCATAGAAATGATATTGATGTATACGTGAAACCTTTATGAAAAGAGATGTAACTTCATTGGGATGTGGGTGTGCGCACATACGATGCATTTTCGAAAGACATATTTCAGATGTCTACTACTCTTATGTGGATGATATTTTATTTTCTTGATTATGAAATGATGTATGGATGGAGAACAAAGTGAAATCTATCATGTCCTGTTTGTATGAAGAATACATGATTTGGAATACTAAAAAATCATTATAGTTTTGGTTTAATGGGACATTGACGATTCTTGCCAATGGACCATCCGTATAGAAATAATCATCCATAATTTGACAATAACATAGAGACCGATGATCCACCTCAGTGTATGTATGTAACTGATGTGCTTAATGAATTGAAATATTTATGTTATTCATTCGTTAAGGGTCAAATGAAATTGTGAAAGAGAATGAATAGTTCCCCTAAAACCTATTACAATTGGAATAAAATAAGTATCTTCTTTGATTCTAATTATTGGTCAACCAATTTGTTATGTCATTGATTAGACGTAATTCATATTGAATAAAATATCTGTGAAATATTTCTTTCAATTCTTCTAAATGATAAGGGAAGTACAAAATATGATTAACAGTCATGAAGTGACTTGGTTGATTGAGGCATCAGACCAAAATCGCATCTTGTGCATATCAGTGAATTTCAATGGAAAGTTCCATGGGATTCTTATGTGATGACACCTACAGAAATAAAGTAATTTATGGATGTTATAGAGACTATTAAATTTCCTAATGGCTATTCCAGCAACATATCTAAATGGGTCAACAGAAGAGATTTGAAGTTAAAATCATTGAAAATTCATGATTATCACATCATTATACATGAGTTGATTTCAATATCAATTAGTCATATTTTTTTCCAATAATGTATGGGTGGCTATTATTCAGTTGTGCCATTTTTTATAGATCTTTGTGAAATAATGTTTTCCAAGTCTTTCATGAAAAAAATGTTGGCAAATGCCTCATTAATTTTGTGTGAGATAGAGAAAATATTTCCTCCATTATTTTTCATATGCATGCTTCAGCTGACTGTCCATCTTCCAACTAAAATTATTTTCGAATGACCTATTTCTTTTCGTGGGATGTATCCATTTGAAAGAAATATGTACACATTAATATCTTATGTTCATAACAAGAATCATCCCGAAGGATCTATCATGAAAGGTTAGATGTCTCAAGAATTTATGGATTTTTGATCTATGTATTTGTCTTATCTTACTTCAAGATAGAACAAACCAAAGAGAAATGAAGAAGAAAAATATGAGAAAACTGAACCCCGTTTTCAATTACTTCCTCTAACAGGAAGAATTCATGGATCATATATATTGACAACATTAATCCTTGAAGAGTAGTAGATGGGACATCACATAGTTTTGTTTAACTGTGGATAGTTCGATGACTACATCTAGTAAGTAAATTGATTATGTATATTATATATATATATATATATCTATTATGATATAACTATTTTTATCTATGGGGAACATAATGTGATGATAAATAGAAATCATCATTCTTTATCTTTGAGGAGGGATATTTTTCATAACAATGGGATTTTTTCTTGGTTAAAATTTATTGTCACAATATTAATGTTTAAAAAAATTAAACAATATTTAATTAAGTTTAATACTCATTTATATTTCATGTATTGAGATCTTTTGCTGACTCTGTCTCGGAGGAAATAAGAGCTTCGGATTTTGGTCCTAATACCATGGTTCATGAATGTAAATCAAATTTTATCAATGGGTAAAAATTTATTATCACTGAACGAGAAAATCATATGAGAACACAACATGATTTTGTTATGGTTAGTAACAAAATAAAATATTATTCTGGTGCATCAGATAGTAGACCGCGATTTGAAAATAAAGCTTATTTTGGAGTCATTGAAAAAATAATAATATTGGGTTATTATTCTTAGGGACGAGTCAGGATGATGAAATGTAAGTGGTTTTATTCAATGATGAGGCAAGGAACATTTATTAATGATTATTGAATTTGAGTAATTGATATGACTATCACACTTTCTACAGATGAACCATAGGTATTTGCATCAATAGTGAGACAAGTTTTTTATGTCAAAGACCATCTTTGACTTGAATTTGGTTTCATTATTGAATTAATTCCACGAAATATTTTTGATGATGGCGATGATGTAATTGACACAATCCCTATTGCCATTAAAAACAATCAATTTATTACTTTTGATAACTCTAATAACCTAATTGTCAGAGTTAACTATGAACCGGATGTTGTGTAGGGAAATATATAAAATCATTCCTTCATGTTCTCAATTCATTTGGTTTACCTCAACATGGTTAGTTAAGTTTGGTAATATTCAAATTAATTTAATATTGATTACAAATATGTTTTATCTGAATTTTCTATTATGTGAAATTTTAAGGTTTATTGTTCACAATTTTATTTGAATTAAATTTTCTAAATTGGAATTGAACTATATTCAAACATACAAAACCAAAATTTCTAACATGGTGAACATTTCAATTCATCATCTTTGATTTGTATAAAATTATTATAACTCTTATTCCTCTCTTTAAAATTTTACAAGGTAATGAACATGATGGTTTTTAGTTTTCTTTAAAACATTTATAGAAACCCACATCATCTATGAAGGATAAATAAATTAAAATTTTAAATAATTCTGAAAACTACTTTCCTGCTTATGAATCTGGTATAATCAATGTTCAATGATTTTAATATATTTTGAAAAATTAGTAAATAATAATACAACTAAAAATTAAATTTCTTTATTACATATTTTATTATTTATTGACATCATTATATATCTGTTAAATCTCACCTAAAATAATGGACAGTTAAATTATCCATGAATCCCCCTATTCCCTATAATTTATTTTGTTTTTGGGTCACAAATTTGTTATCATTTTCTAATTACTTCCATTTTTTTTTCAAATTCTAGAAATCCAACCAATTGAAGAGAGGTGATGGAAACAAATTAAGGACAATAATCACCACATGATAAAGATGTGTATTCCACCCCTAGTTCCTGTAGTTAGTATTTTATTTCAAATATATATATTTGAATAAAATATAATTTCTTGTGATTAATTTTATTTTCAACATTTTTACAGGATCCAACTATTAGGCGACAGTTATTTGATGAGAAACCTAGTAGTGGTCCTAGTACTGTTGGTGTTTGTACGATGGGGTTGGTAAGAGAGCTAGATGATATGGTCGGCCAACCTAATTAGACCCTACGCCTCATACTGACATATCATCCATCCCACATTTTGATCTAAGCGTGTCATTAGGGAAAAAAAGATATTTAAGCCTACCATATTTAAACCACACTTTACATTTGATCATCCTCACCCATCTATACCATATCTGATGATGATTCCCAGTACCCGTCCAACATTCATCCAACCATCCATTTCATCTTATTTTAATTATTCTTCCTTCTATTTGATATTTTATATTCCATCTTCCTGACTACTATTCTGAAAGAGTTTTTCCTTGCAGAGCATACATTAGGACCCAATCCAACTGTATGTGGCATTCATTATGATTCTGGGATCCAGCGGTTCCCATTAATCATACTACCACAAGTATACTTATAAAAACCTAACATATTTTTTCACCATTATTTATTTAAATTATATCATGTATTTATAAAATATTTGTTTTTCATTCATAACAAATACATCTACTGATAAGAGGTGGGGTGGGGTCATACATGCATGTGTGCATTGTGGAACCACCATACCTAGTAGATGGCGGACTAAAATTAAGTTAGTCAATTGATTGAAAATTTAGGGCAGCAATGGTAGAGTTTTTTGGCGACACTTTTCAAATACTCTGACATCATTCCTGTCATCCTGCTCTCATTGATAAATATTCTAAATGATGTCATGGATAAAGAATGAGTAGTTATATGGGTAAACAATTCTGTTGTATTTAATGAAATATTTTATATTTTATATTTGTTTGAATTAATATTTTGGTGTTAGCTTCTGTTTAATTTCTCTTATGGTGAGGGTGTATAGCCAGCACATCTAAAGGATTTGGGTGAGCTTTGGAGAGATTATAATCACGATTTTTATAATGGATGGAATTATAGAGTTGGAAATTAGTTATAGGTTGTCCCTTTCATGAATGATTTTCCATTAGAACAGTATCTAAAGATGATTACACATTGGACGACTAGCCAGTTTAAGGTATTAATCATGTTAGAGGTATTTAAATGAAAATTTTTAGGTTTTTTGTTAATACTAAATGTTGAATTTTATTTACGAATCATCTAAAAGAAATAAAAAACATTGATGCTAAAAAATACATCCACAGATTGGGACTTACTATGATGCCATATAATGAGAGGCAGCATGTATGACAGTTTATATTTTTTTTACGACTTGCACTTACTATTGATTCCATGATAATTTATTAGACTGCTAAAGTTGTTATAAAAATTTAGTTATGAAATTAATTATTTTTATTCAATTTTTAATTATGGTTTCCTATATTCAATTCATTTTAGAGGCATAAATTGAATATAGATGGACATGTACCTCTATCAAAACAGTTTTTCTCGAGTAGAAGTAAGAAAGATGTATGTGTGGTGAATGAACCAAGTCAATAGTAGATTGTACATTTTATATTGTTGATTTAAATTTTTAATCTCTACATTATAAATTAATTATCTATTTATATTTGAAACCATCTTCTTTAGAAGCCCTTGATGCCCATGAACCTTACATTTTTGGGCCAAACGATCACTTACATCAGGTGTTGGGAGATGAGCACCCAGGTAGAGTACGCTACCAACCTGGGAAGAGTATTGTTTCGAAGAGGTATTATTCCTCCTTTAGTACGAGTTATAGTGCCACTGAGTTCTAGCAGGTTAAGGAATAGACAGAACATGCTGATAAAAGGGCCACAAAGATGGAAGAATAGTTTATTAGGGAAAACACTGCATTTATGAAACTGATGGATGTTTTATGTACAACTCTTCCACCAGAGTCTAGAATAACTTGTGATGAATATATGTCGTCGATTTTTTCTATATATGGTGGACTAGGTGGTATTTATTTTGGTGGTACAGATGATGGTGAGGAGGAGGTCGAGGTAGAGGAGGACGAGGATGAGGATGAGGGAAAGGTAGAGGAGGAGGCTGATGAGGTGGCCAAGGAGGAGGAGGAGGGAGATGATGAGGCCGAAGATGAGTATGAGGGCGAGGAGGAGGGAATTGAGGAGGTATGAGATGATGATGGGGATGACCATGAAGATGAGGGTGAGGTTGATGATTACGATGATTATAGTGATAGTCATGAAGGATAGATTGATCCGTTACATTTTTGACTTATATTACTGTCTGTTGATGTTTATTGAGATGTTGTTCTTGAATGTTTGTGTGATTAGATAGGTCACATTATATATATTTTTTTATCCTTAAAAAATAAAACATGGCATGATTATTTCCTGTGATTGATTCACCCCTCCCATGGAAACCCCCCCCTAAGGACAGCCCGCCCACCCCCTGGACACCAGCGCGACACCCCCGTGGATAGTCCTCACAGCCCTTGAACATCCCCTCCCCCTATGGATAGCCACCACCCCCATGGAAATCCTACCTACCCCATGGAAAAACCCTACACCCCTCGATAAACTCGACACCCCCGTGGACAGCCCAGCCACCCCCTAGAGAACCCTACCCCCCATGACAGCCCTGCCACCCTGTGGATAGCCTGCCGACCTCCTTGAACACCCCCTCCCCCAACGGACCCCCCCCCCCATTGCCAGCCCACCCACCCCCTAGACACCCCATACCCCACTACACAGCCCCACCACCCCCGTGGATAGCCCGCCCACCCCTGGATAGCCCCTCCCCATGTGGAAATCCCCCCACCTTTGTGGACAGCCAACCCAACCCCCATGGAGACCCCTACACCCCTGGATAGACCTGCAACCCTAGTGGATAGAACACCCCCTGGATACCATGTACCCCATAGAAAACCCACCCACTCCCATGGATAGCCCTCACTCCCAGGACACCCCCAACCCCATGGAAAGCCCTCCCACCCCCTGGAAAACCCATATCCCCTTGGACAACCCTTCTACCCCCGTTGATAGCCAGTCCACCACCCCCCCACCCTCAGACTGCCCCTCCCCCCATGGATAGCCCCACAACCCCCATGGACCGACCAACCACCCCATGGACTAGTACCCCCTAGAAAGCCCCACCACCCCCATGGATAGCCTACCCACCACCTAGACACCTCATACCCCCTGGACAGCCCCGCCCACCCTCCTAGGGATCCCGCCCCCTAGACACCTCGTACACCTTGAGATAGACCCCTACCACCTGGAAGGACCCCCACCCCCCTTGGACACCCCATCCCCCACAGAGAACCTTGCCACCCCCGTGGACAGTCCGGCCACCCACCTGGATAGCTCCTCAACCATGGACACCCCCTCACCCCCATGGATTTCCCTCCCACCCCATGGACAACCACTAACACCATGGAAAGCCCCTCCACCCATGTGGACAACCTTCCCACCCCATTGGACACCTTGTACCTCCATGGATAGACGTTCCCACCCCCTAGACACCCCAAACCCCCCTAGATAGTCCAGATCCCCATAGATAGCCCGCCCACCCCTTTGGACAGCACAGTCACCCCCTTGGACAACATATACACCCCTATACAACCCCGACACCCTCAGGGAGAGACCACCCACCCACCTAGACACCCTATAGCCCCTAGAAAGCCCCCCTTATGAAAATCCAACCCACCCCCAGTGTATATCCCTCCCACCCATAGACACCCCTACCCCCGCTCGATAGCCCCTTCACCCCCATGGACAATCCACCCACCCCCTGGACACACCTCCCCCCATGGAAACCCCGTTAACCCTTGTGAATAGCCCAACAACCCCATGGACACCCCCTACTCCATTGGAAAACCCCACCATCTCATGGACAACACACCCACCCCTGGACACTTGTAGCCCCCTAGATAGCCCCACCCACCCCCTAGACACCCCGTCCCACCCGGACAGCCCCCTTTCCCGTGGACAGCCCCGCCCACCCCACTGGACTCTCCTACCCTCTTGAGAGCTCCCACCTCCATTGATAGCCCCCATCCACCCCCCCCCCTCCCGGGGACAGCCCCCACCCCATGGATTATAGTGTTTCTAATAACTCGAAGAGCCCCTTAATCATATATACCCACTTCGTTGCCTCCTAGGATCCATGATCACCAATAAAAAATAGTGGATGTTCTTCTAGAAACTCCCTTCCATAATAAATGATCCGGGGAGAACATGGTTAATCCACATCCACAAGAGTTTGACTGGAGACCATGATTAAGAAGACATTTCTTAGATCACCTTCCTACCATACACACCAAAAGCATTCCTTTTTTCTAAAAAAACACATACTATTAAAAAAATATTCCTAATATGTTTTAAAAATATCAATGATTTAAAAATCCATGACATTCATTCTATTAAAACCAGAACACTGCCACCCCCTAGACACCCCCTACCCCCCAGGATAGCCCCACCACCCCCGTGGACAACACCCACCCCCTAGAAAAACCCCTCCCCCAACCCCATGGATAGTCCTCCCACACCAACCCCCGTGATCACCCCCATGGACATCCCCAACCCCCTGCGGATACCCCAACCCCCTTTTGGATAGCCCACCCACCCCCGTGGACTGCCCGCCCACCCCCCAAAACACCTACCACCCCCTGGATTGCCCCACCACCCTCGTGGACAGCCTTCCCACACCCAAGACACCCCATTAACCCCATGGACAGTCCCACCCTTGTAGAAAGACAACCCACCCCACTAGACACCCCCACAACCCCCAAACACCCATATCTCATCGGGCACCAACCTCCGGACACCACCGACCCTTTTTGGAAAGCCCCCAACCCCTGGACACCCCCTAACACACCCCCACCCTACCCTCGTGGACACCCCCACCCTCGTGGACACCCCACCCACCCCTGGACATCCCTACCCCCCCCCCCCCATGACAACCCCAACCCTCTGGATGCCCCCACCCCCCTGAACACCACCCCACCACCAAGATACCCCCACCCCTAGACACCCCAACCCCCATGGATAGCCCCCACCCCCTGGAAACCCCCCCCCCCCACTCGGACACCCCCACCCCTAGACACCCCTGACTCAAATGGGTAGCCCCCCCCCCCCCCAACACCCTAGAAGCCCCCACCCCCTAGTCAACAACCCACAACTTAGACACCCATTCCCCCTGAACACCCCCACCACCATGGACATCCCCTAACCCCTAGACATCCCCCCCGCCTCTTAGAAACCACCCCACCACCTCGATCCCCCCACGCCATGGACACCCCGCCACCAAAGACATCCCCCAACCCTGGAAACCCTTTTCCCCAAGGATAGCCCCCAACCCCCTAGATGGCACGCGCCCATCCTAAACACCACCCTAACACCTAGACACTCCCACCCCCTGGCCACCCCCACCCCTGGACAACCCCCTCCCCCACCCACCTAGACAGCACCCCACCCCCTTAGAAAGCCCCAACCCCCTAGACCCACCCTAGACACCAACCCACCACTAGACACCCCCTGGAAAACCTCACCCCCCTGGACACCCCTAAACCATTGGAAAGCCCCCCGACCCCCACCATTGGACACCACCCCACCCCACTTGTCCCCCCCCCCCCCACCACCACCTTAGACACACCGACGGACAGACCCCCCACCCCACACACACCTTAGATAGCCCCCCCAAGACCCTCATCCCCACGGACACCCCAACCCCCTAGACACCTCCTACCCCCTTAGATATCCACCCCAACCCCCTGAACAACCCCAAATCACTGAATTCAAAATTGATTTTTTATGTATTTAATTAAATTATGAGTTATATGTTAATGGTGTGTGGGTGTACTGGTTTTATGGGTATACTTTTTGTATTTGTATATTTTTTTAATTAACAGATGAATTATGTGTTCATTTTTTATGTTTGTATAGGGTAATTAAATACAGAATTGGAGGTATTCAGAATTATATATGAATAATGTGTCTTATGAACTCTGAATGAATTCATAAAGAATTCTGTATGTATTATGTAGGTATTAAGAATGGTGCAGGTATTTAGAATTGTGAATGTACACATAATTGTTCATGTATTATGTATGGATGGCCCCTCAACCCCCCATATGTATTCTGTAGATATTCACATCTCTGTATGAATTGTGTTTGATTTCTGTAGGCCTGCAACTGGAAGCTGGTGGAATTGATGCAGGTGCACAGGGGGGGGATAGCTTGCTGCAACAAGTATATAAAGGCTATGCCAACGGTTTTACAACTATTGGCATTCAGTAATAAAAGATCTTATAAAAACAGTTTTATGTAAATCATTGGGAAAATGTATATAACAACAGTTTACAAACCGTAGCTATAGTTATTCTAACTTGATATTTACCATTGGTTTGTGAGAAACAGTTGTTAAAAGGATATACCAACGGTTTTTAAACCATTGATATAGAGATGATTTTTGATAATACCAATGGTTTAAACTATTTTTAAACATTTATACTAACATTATAAATAAACTATTAGTATATACTAAATTTTTCAGAAATATCCAAATGGTTCTCATATAATTGTTGGGATATGTCTATCCCCATGGCTAAAGACCCAACGGTTTGGATAGTCGTTGGTATAGTTTATACCAATATTGGTCCAGCCTTTACCAACAGATATAAATGTTTGTAAAGAATAAATTTCATGTATTAAATGAGGCAATAAGTAACATAAATATAATGAAATGATATAACATGATAATGGTAACATTGAAATATAAAAACAACATAAAACGTATCATCATAAATAAAATGGAATCTGGTAAACCATTTTTTGAAAACTGTGGAAAAAATATAATAGATGAATCAGGTAATCCACTATCCCAACATGATGTATCATGATACAAAACATTACCCAATGCATTTTATCACTATCGGGGTGCACTATTCATAGTCATTTCAATATTATGCTTAAGTGGGCCACATTGATTGTATAAAATTGTTTCATTCAACAACATTATTTATTACACGATCATTGAATGTGGAATACATACATGAAAGTCTTAAACAAACATGTAAATTTTCATAAATTTTATTACCCTTGATAGAGGAACGAGCATGGTATTCTCTACATGATGATTGTGTAATGGAAAATCACGGTGCAGTTTCGGCAACAAAACGAAATCATATGGAAATTCATAATATAGGTTGATGAGAGAAAAAGTGGTCTATAAAAATTTAAACATGAAATAGATATTAAGTGTATCATGGTACATAATATCCAAATATATGAAATGGAATTTTTGAGGAATAGTATAAAAGAAGTCCTTTAATGGGTATGAGGAGAGACAAATCCCTTATATAATTTAAATATTGTAGGAGGTTAATTTAAAGGATCATGAATGGAATAATGAGAGTGGTAGAAATATCTAATTATTTAAAAATCAAATGGAAATTATAAGGATAATGTATGAAAATATCTCAATATATGAAAATTTAAATTAAAAGGAATATCAAAAAATGTGTTCTTGATAAAAGATGCAAGTGAAAGATCCCTTGTGGAATTTCTGCAAAGTAACAACTTAGGTAAGGGTACAAATGAGGGGAATAAATGGTATCTCATTCACATATCATCAAATTGATAGAATTTAATTTATTATAAATGGATGAAAATATAACCAACTAAAGTTTAGAATACTAATTTCAAACAAGGTTGCAGATTTGATAGGAATAGTGAAAGGTGAGGATCACTGACTTGGATGTGTGTCATCCATGTCTTTGGAGCGGTTTCTTGGGGGATTGGGGAACCATGAGAGGACTCTATGAAGCATAGGACATAGGTTGGTCTAGCATTAAATTGTTTCAGTGAATAGAAATGGATTATTGGGTGGGTTTATGTTGGAAAAGAGGTTTATTTCATTATTATTTTGGTTTTGGACATTACATAAAAAGAATTAAAAAACCAAAAATCATACCATTGTTTTTGGACCATGGTTTTTGTAAAAATGGGGTGCTATACATTATTTTATAATGCTAATTGCTGATGATAATAAAATATTGTCCTAAATTTTGTTAAGGTGGTTAACACTTTCAAGGAAATGATTTCAAAATATTAAATATTTTATATGTTTTGGAGGATTCACTAACACTTTATAAAAATAATATAAACCAAAAATTACATTATTTTAATGTAAACAAATATATTATTCCAAATATAACTTTTATAGTGTTTATTAAATAATTTTTTGGCCATTAGGATGTCATAAAACAGACTTTATATTTAGAATGTATTTAATTTGTACTAATAAAATTGGTTATCTCAAAAAACATTGAAAATTTCACAATTTGATTATTTTGATGTCAGGATGCCAAAAATAATTCTCATTTTATATAAATAAAATAATAAACATGTTAGTTTTTACCTTTAAGAAAATGACATTTATTGAAAATCTATGGGGTTTGACAAAAATGTTTTTAATCATTAATAAAAATTATGTTTAACTTCATTATATGATCATTTATATTTTACAAAAGTAATTAAATAATTTTTTTTATTATAATAGTTTTTATTTTAAAACTCAATTAATTCATTAAAAATTGATTTCTTAATTGAATTTGAATAAAATCCAAAAATAAAATTTGTTCTTTAAAAATAATTTGCAAAGTAAAAAAAATAATCTGAAAGTATAATCATTATTCTATAAAAAAATAATGTATATAATCCAAATACTATGGTCTTGTTATGTATCCCTTTATTTCACTTACATATGGCTTAAAAGTATGGTCTTCGATTATGGGGCTTTCATGGGGTCATTCGATGAACATGGTTCTGGTCGTGATCTTGATGAGAATCAACATATCCTATAAAATATTTCACGCATGCTCAAGTAGTTAGATCTTGAGTTGGGATTAGTCTATGAAAAATCCCTGAAATGGTATTTCCCTTTGAAAATTTGATAAATGGGCTTCATAGGGAATGATCCAACTAGTTGAGGCCATGAATTCCTTTGTATCTATGAAAAGAATTTATGAAAACCATATATTTATACTAATCACGAGATCACTATTAAATTGATATATAATCAATAATAATTATACATAAAGGTCATTTAAATCTCATTTGATATAATAAAAAAATAATTCATGGGTCTTCTATATCCATTAGACATTTAATTAAATCCAAAAGAGTAATTTTATTGATGACATATTGGGTCGTTACATTTGAATCATAGATAATATTATTAATAAAAAAAATATTAACATTGACATGGGAAAAATATTTAAAAAGTATTATATAGACTTTTTAAAGAATATATTTTAACTTTTGTCTAATATAAATTCATAATTTCTCTTAATCTTGAATGATTAAATATAATTAGTTTCTATATTTCTCAATACACTTTTTAATTTTAATTTAATAATTATAAAAACCATATTTATTTAATTGGCTACCATTTTTTATTTAGTTTCTACAATTATTTTGTAGAAATTGGATATCTTGGGGTCATTCGATATGTTACCACAAATCCCCATTAGTGATTTTTTTTAAAAAAGAGCCTGTTTTACTATTATCTAAAAAATATTAAAAATGCCATATTAATCAAAGTAATTCATTACATAATGTTTTGAATCCAACAATTTATTGATGTGATAATAAACAATCCATGTTCATTGTTATATTTGGTTGTCTGTACATATGTAAGAGCACCATTTTCAATTTTATAACAGGTTGAAATGAAATAAATTAAAAAATATTTTACTTTCCTAGTGTAACATCCTATTACCAATATAAAATGCATACCTTTATCCTTGTAATGGATTTTCATATTCATTGATTTGGTTGGGTTGAGAATGAATTTGTAGGTTGCCAATAATTGTGAAGCTGGAGAGATTTTGGACACTCATATTTAACCATCCTTTTTCTATATGCATCTGGAGGGTTACATGATATATAACTAGGTTACATGAAGTATTAAATTTTCTAGATTAATGTCATGAATGGATTCCTATTGTGAAGGGTACATGATGTGATGTTCTCTTAAATGTCAAGAATAAATTAAATATTTGTTTTAAACTCATAGTTTATGTTTTTTATTTGAGGAGACTCAATTTTCGACCACAGCTGAAATCAACTAATTCATGACATGAAACGGTATTTCACATCATGTAATACTAGGAATTCAAATTTTTAAATGATTAGAATAGATTATATTTGTTTCCTACCCTGTTATAATTTCTTCCATCTCGACCAAAAGCCTTCCCCAAGAACTCTTAATGCTTTTTAACACTTCTGGATACATTTTTTTGACATTTGATCATTTTTTCCCTAGAGGTGTGATTTTAGGGAAACAATTATCTTATATTATTAATATTTATGTCTATCTCCTCCATTTTTATTTTAATAGATCATATTAATTTATTTGGATATGTGATCGATGATGTTGGGTTATATTTCTAGGTTGATTTTCAATGCAATCTACTCTTTCATTATCATTTATGGCTTCCATTCTGATTATTGAGTTTCAAGAAAAGTTAAATGATGTCGTCCTTTTTAGAAAAATTGATCTACTTTTAAAATATTAATTTATTTCAATTATGGATTTAAATTCAATTGCTCAAAAAATCTTTCAATTTATTTGATAAAAATTTAATTATAATAAACTGAGAGATTTTAAATATTTTTTTGAATGATATTTGGGAAAACCCAAAATTCCATTCAATTGGGGTTTGTTTAAGGAAATTTGTTGATTTATATTTTTTAATTTAAATTTATGTATTTATGGAATTGATTTCAATACATTTTATGATCATAATTTTTGAAATGAATTTTTAAATTGATGGAATTTGTTTAGTATGGATTTAAAACAAGTGAGAATTGCTTAAAATGTTTAGAAAAATTTCCTATGGAATTATCCATTAAAAGTGTTGGGTTTTTGATTAAAAATGTTTTGTTTTTGAATGGAAAATTAGATTTCAATTAGAATAATAGTATTTAATAGTATTTAAAGTAGTCCTAAATTAAACTTACCATCATTTTCTGTGTAAGATAACTTGCAAGCCTCAGTTAGTTTGTAATTTATTTGGACACACTCTATCTGATTACAATGTTCTAAAACATACATGCACTGGTTCAAATCCCTGAGGGGATGGTGATGATTCACCTATGGACAATGTCATGGGGATGTACATATATACAAATACATAAGATCACATAGAGAGTGTTATGTCCTATACCACGGATTATATAAACCTATTTGGAAAATGACCATGTTGCTTTCTTGTCTTACATTTGAGGTATATATATGCATGTTAATTTTGTTAGAAATGATTTAAATTCATTATGAATTTATATAATCTATTTTATGATTCTTTTATATCTAGAACACTATTTTAGAAATACTATAACTCTTATAAACCCTCTGCTTAAATTATTTTCGATAATTTGAACGGTATATCATGATTTGTGTAAATATTCTTTAAACATGCCAAAGATATTTATTTTAAATATTTATTGAATTCATTTGATTAATCTATTATTTTTATATGTTATGTTATCCTTGTAAAGGACCTACTAGGATATTTATCTCATACCCTACAAGTACTGTTGGGTGTTTTTAGATTATTTCCTTCCAGATTTGGGCAATGGGGATGGATATCACGGGGAAATATCCAACTGTTGAACCTAGGACATGGCCAGATTTTTCCATAGTTACATAGTGTTTTTACTCTATTTTGTTACTTTTTTTGTAGTATATTGGGCCTTGATACCATTTTTTACATATGGTACACTAATCCTAGTAGAATTTACTTTGTATGCATATTATCTTGCATCTCTTACATTTAGATTGTTTTTTGGAAAATTTATTCCCACATGCATGTTGTATGATTCCACATGCTAGTAACCTACCCTAGGGGATTGGGAAATCCATTTGGGCTTTGTCAGGGCCAACTCAGTTTCTAAGTTATCAAGGTTCCCATGCGGATCCATGACAAACTGGTCTTAGAGGAGGATATTATGATTTTAAATAATGTCAATATGCAGTTGAAATGTTATCATGAATTAAGAGGTAGTTATGATTGAGTTCATGGAAAAATTAAATTAAATAAATCCTTTTGATTCTAGGGTAGTTATGGAAAGATGAACTTTGGAGTAGTTATAGTATTTTCTATATTTCTATATCGATATAGTGGGATCAAAACCTCACTGTTCTATATATTGGAAATAATTTCCCTTATCGCTCAGTTTGAGTGTTATTGTGATGCCTTCCTTGTTTTCATCTAATGTTTTATGGCATCAAGATTCTGAGAAGATTTGAAAATCAAATATTGGAGAAAGAATCTACTGAACGACAAAGAGAAAATCCTCTAGTGGACCAAAATTTAGTTGAGGTGGTTTTCCACACTGTCCAAGCTCTAGGATAGGAACCACCCCATGATCCAATTTAGGATCATTGTGTGGATCCTCAGGGGGAGTTTTAGGAAATCAATCTCAAGATTTCATTCACTAGAAGTCGATAATTTTTAGACCCTCTATATATCCTCAACATGCTGAGGAATATTTGGGAAAGAGGGAATTATATTTTGAGTTCTGAGAGACACCGTATGAGATCAATGTAAAATGTTCTACCTTCATGATGGAAGGACAAAGAAGGGTATTGTGGGACACAATGGTGACAATGAAGAATATTGAGGGATTAACATATAAGAACATGAAGGTTAATTTTATAGACCATTTCTATCTATAGTTATTGGTTTTATCCAATCCCATTGATTTTTACATCATTAATGAGGATGGAAACATTGTGAATGGGTATTCAAATAATATGGATGAGTACATTCATTTTACACCATATATATTATGTTATAAGATGATTATGGCTCAATGTTTTTATTTAAGACTTAGATTAGATGTTCATTATTAGTTTTTATTTATAAATTTTTCCACTAATTCTAATTTTTTGGATATGGTGATGATGGTTGGAATTGACATGGCTGGCAAGCCTGGGCTATCAAGAGTTCATTTTTCTTTGAGAGGTAGCCTCATTTCCGTCAAGGGAAAATTAAAATATGATGATTCTCATGGATTTTATTAATGACAGGGTCATTTAGTACCTCCTACAATACTAGTTTTATATCAATTCATTTGCTATCAATGTGTAATGTTGATAAATTCTAAGAGGTTTTGGACTGAGGTGCCTAAGAACTATATCTCATGCCAATTTTCAGGACACTTACATAGATTTTTCCATAATTTTTCTAATCCATTTATTGGGAAACAATTGTCTCCTCCTCCTAAAAATGTTGCGCAATTAGATAGTTCACATATAAAAGGTCTCCAGCCACATGCATCTAGAATGAATCTAATCCCCATAGTAGAAGAGTCTCCAGAGGAAGAAGACATGGGTCCAAGTACTATGAGAGGTACCATTACAATATCTTCATTATTTTTTATTGATCTATTTGGAATTGGTGCATCTCACTGATTTTTTTTTCAACCCCTTTCTTCTTAATATTTTTATGGAGATTCTATCTTATGCAATGGATATTTCAACACCCCTTGGTACGAAGAGGGAATCGGGTCACCATAGTGCTACTTGTGTCTTAACTCTATCAAATATCAATCTAGCATGGAGTTTCATGGTCCTCTACATGAAATATATAGATGTCATATTTGTTATAGATTTTCTCATTTATAATAAAGAAAATATTGATTTTTATCTCCGACATGTCAACCTTACAACACTCAGTGGTGTGTATCTTATAATTCAATGAGATTGGGGCCCATGGTTGAGATGATCTAGCCTTTCTTATACAGATTTAGGGAAAGTAATATATATATTTGATTATAATTTTTGGTGGAAATATTTGAGTGGTAATCTCCCTCAAATTATCATAGGGTTTCTCGGTGTATTTCTTTATAGATTTATTGGTTCTCCACAGTTAAGGGAGGTCTAGTTTTTCATTGACATGGTTCATGGTACTTAACCATTATCTATTCCTTATAACTAAATGGGTCTAACTTATATGGAAGAGATGAATTCCAATTAGAAAATCCTCAGGATAGAGGCTTTATATTATTGAGTGTTAAACCTTGGGTAGTGTCGATTCTCTTCACTAAAAACATGATGGTTCCACTCACTTATGTGTTGACTACCAAAATGTCAATCGAGCTATAGTAAAGAAAAAATATCAAATTCTACGGATTGATGACCTTTTTGATCAATTGAGAGAGGAAAAGTTGTTTTTAAATATTGAACATTCTACAAGATACCATCATTGGAAGGTAAAATAATATGAAACTCAAAAAACAACCTTGTGAAGAAGGAATGGCCATTATTTTTACATTTCCATTACCTTTGTTCTAACAAATGATCCTCCAGTTGAAATAGATCTACTGAATATGATTTTCTATGGGTATATGGATACCTTTTTTGTTATCCTTATGCATGAAATCCTTGTTTACACTAAACCTATAGAGGATCATGTGAATCATCTAAGAACAGTTTAGAGAGTGCTGATAAATCTCCAGATCTATTCCAATCATAAAAAGTGTGTTTTTTTTGGATTTAGGAAATGATATTATAGGGAAAATTGCTACCAAAAAGGGTATATCAATTGATCCTAAGTAGTAAAGGCTTCTAGGACTTGGGAGAAACCACAAAAGATCTTCAATATTCGAATCTTTTTGGGACTAGGCTAATATCATCATCTTTTTTGAAGAAATTATTGAAGTTGGCTTCTCAGATAACTATTCTGACTTAGAAGGTGTGAATATTTCGTGGAATGTCAAATGATTGAGTTATTTGGTTGAGTTAAAACATTTTTTGACTATTTTACTAGCGTTGAATCTTCTAATGGATGGATAGGGTTGTGTGGCCTTTTGTGGTGAATTTGTTTAAGGCTGGGTATGTGTTCTTGTTTAGTGTGATCATGTTGTTTCTTATATATATAAACTATTTAGGACACATGGGATGAATTATCCTACCCATGAACATGAAAATGTAGATACGATTAATGTTATTAATATTTTGTGGCACTACCTTTTTTTGGAATGTCTTACAATGTATACAAAACAGAAAAGATTGATTTATATCTTCTCTGAAAAATATTTGAATATTCCCTTGAGGCATTCGGTGGAGGACCTTTAATATTTCAACTATGACATCTCTAAATCCTTGGAGAGAGGTAATGTGGATGAAGATTCATTGAGTAGGAAACATCCAACCCAAGTTGTAAAGGAATCATTTGAAGAGTTTAATTTGATAGATCTATTTAAAGAGTTTCATATTAGAGTTCAAGAGAAAGGGAACGAATTTTCAATAACCAGCATTCGGTTGACATATTCACATCTCAAGATTATTCTTCTAGATAAATAGTTTGATGGTGAATTTATTATAATTAGTGACTCTTTTAATGGTGGGGAAGCATTTTCCCAATGGTAATTCTCCAAACATAATTCTCTCTTCTATTGAGATCACTTATTTGTACCATAAGAATAAAGAGAGGTTGTTATGGTGTATTGTCATAATTACTAATGGGTTACTCACCCAAGAACCACTATGATGTTTTATTAATTGTTTTGGATGTTTGGTTGTATAGTTTTGAGACGAGGTATTTCTATTTTCGTTTCTCATTGATATACATTCATAAAGGTTAACATTGACCATCAAAAACATTTTGGTTTACATCATCCACTTCCAGAGCATACATGGAAGTGAGATTAAATTTATATGGAATTTATGGGTGGGTTTCATTGAACATAGATAAAGAAGAATGTGATATGGGTTGTGATAGACAGGCTGACCAAGTTATGTCACATCATACCAATTCATCATACACCCAATGTCGAAGATTCAGGAAAAATATACCTGAAGAAGATTATACGGCTACACAGAGTTTCATATGCTATAATTTCTTACACAGATCCCTAGTTCCCTTCTCTATTTTGAATAGGCCTTAAAGAGGCACTTTGTTCACAAGTATATTTGAGAATGGCCTACCATCTACAGTCAGATGGCCGGATAGAGACAACTATGCTGAATCTTAAAGATATTCTTCGTGCATGTGTTATTGAATTTAGCAGGGCTTGGGATGATCACATAGGGTATGATGAGTTTAATTATAACCATAAAAAATAGTTCCCAAATATAATGAATCCTGTTTTTTATCATGAATAGTTTTACATGTAGATATATGTTATGTTGGTTAGATATTGGTGAATTTTCCTCAGTTTGACCATACTTGGTGCAAGATATGACAACAAATATTCTGTTAATTCATTGGATAATATTAATAACATATAGTCGATATATGTCTACTGTTGTCCTTAACCATAGAAATTTGGAGTTCATGGTTGGTGAAAGGATTTTTTTAAATGTTCCATCTAGTATTGGTCATTGATGGCTTGGGGGTCAATGGATGATTTGTCCTCTTACAGGGGACCCATCGAATTCATTGAGCTCATGGGGAATGTTTTGTATCGTTTAGACATTTCAACCCTGATGACATCAATACCAGACATATTCCATGTATTACAACTAAAAAATTGTTTATCGGATCCATATCATGTTTCGAACAGGAGTGATCTAGATATTAATCCTGATTTATCATTGATTGAGTAGCCAATTTCGATTGTTGATTCCGAAACCAAGTTAAATTGTGGGAGGACGGTAAGTTTAGTTCATTTTCTATAGAATCATAGTTCTGATAAACATGAGAAATGGGAATTCCATGCAGTAATGATAGATATGTGGCCTCATATTTTTTTATGGAATCTTCATCATAGGCTTTCTTGGGCATATTTTTTTAGTGGGGACGTTTTGACATCCCATTAACGATCTAATAGGTATTCCATTAAAATTTACATGGGGTTTCCCATTAATTGACTAGGTAGGGTTGAGAATGAATTTTAAGGATACCTATAATGGTGAAATTATATATTTATTAGACTCTCATATTTAACTGGCATTTTTGGAAGGATATTGGAGGGTTACACATTATGTAACAATGTTATAAGACATATAATGGTTTTGGGATGAATGTCATGACTGATTCAAATTATGAAGGGTATACTATGATATGAGACAATACATTTCATTAATTAATTAATGATTTTTTTAAACTCATAACATCATTTTTTAATTTGAGGTGATACATTTTTCAATTATTCTATAAATTACATATTTCATTACATGAATGGGTATTACACATCATGTAAAACGCAGACTATTGTTTTTTATATGCATAGCATGGAAAAGAGATCTTTTATCCTCCAATCACATTTTTTATCCGTTTACCTAAAGACTTCCCTAGGAGATCATCATTCTCTAAATCCATTTTGGATCCATTATTTTGATGTTTGATCTTCATTTCATGGTGTGGTCCAAGGGAAATTGTTCCCCTTCATTCTTCCACACTATCACTTTCACCACATTTGGAATTTCAATATATTATCTTGATCTTGATGGATCTATACTCAATAATGTTCGATCTCATTTAATGGTTGAATTTCTAGGTCTTCAACACCATCATTTTCATTGAGGGGTGTTGTTGAGATTATTATGTTTTAGGAAAACCAAAGAGATTCTAACATGTTTAGCCAAATTTATTAACTATGGATTTCATGATTTATATTAGTTGTTGATTTATATTCAATTGCTCAAAATTTATTTAAGTTAATTTGATAAAATTTCAATTCCATTGAATTTTGATATTTGAAATTGTTTAGGTATGAGATTTTGGAAGACCTCCAATTCCATGGAATTGTTGTGTGATTATGGAAATTGGCTAAATTAAATTTCTTAATTTAAATTTTAGTTTTTATGGATGAATTTTCAACAGAATTATTTAATTTAATTGTGGATATAAATTTTAAAATTGATGAAATTTATTTTGAATGGATTTCAAACAAGTGAAAATTGCATAAATGATTTTGATATAAACCCTATAGTTTTATTTTATTAAGAATGCATGTTGTTTTATTGAAACCCATTTTGGGTTCAAATAGAAAAGTTTCATCAAAATGGAAGAATTATGCTTAATTAAATTTTATGAATTCTTAAAATAAATTTCCCTTAATTTATTGAATAATAGAATATGCAAGATATAGCTAGTTTGTATGTTAATTGGACACACTATATGTTATTACAACATTATATAACATATATGTACTATGTATCATCCATGATGGGATGGGGACAATTCACCTTTATACATTGTTATGGGGACGTGTGTATACACATATTGCTAAGATCAGTTAGATAGTGTGGTGTTTGATAGGCTAGAACATATGAACCTAGTTTGCTGATTACAATGTTGCTTCCTTGTTTTATATTTGAGATATAAATGTATGACAATGTTTTTTAAACTAATTTACATGCCTTTTGAATTTATATAAACTATTTTATGTAATTATTTTACTTAATACATTGTTTTAGAAATATTCCCACACATTTAGAGACTTTTCTTATTGTATTTTTCAATAATTTGAACTCTATAACATGATTTGTTTAAATATTATTTGAAAATAGAAAACCTGTTAATTTTAAAAATTTAAATCATTTATTTGGTGAATATATTATTGGAATATGTTATGGAATTAATTTCGATACCCTACATGGATTTTTAGCTCACACCCTACTTGTGCCTTCGGGTGTCTATACAGTATCCCCTTCCATGTTTGAGCAAGGGGAGAAGATATCTTGGAGGCGGATACATCTATTGAACCTTGGACATAGTGAGTTGCTTACATTGGGACATGGGGCGTTTTTATTTATTTTGGTACGTGGGTTATAGTAAATAAGGACTTAATTCCATATTAAATTCTAGAACATTACTCATGGTGGAGTTTCCATTCAATTCATATAGACTTTCTTTTCATGATTCCACTATGTTTTGAAGAAAATGTTTTCCCACATGCATATTGTAAGATGATAGGTGAGGGTCTCCAACTCTGGGAGATCAGGAAATCCCTTTGGGATATGTTAGGGTTGGCTCAATTACCAATTTACCAAGGTAAATAGGCTGGTTTGTGACACTTGGAGTCCTATATATTATTTACACATAATATTTATTATGTATGTCCATCATTATTACCATATTTTTAAGATGAAATTGGATAATTTATAATATCACTTCATGTAGGTGGTATTCCACACATTCACATAAAATATGTTTCCATTCATTAATAGATTGACCTGTAGAGAAAATAAAGGATATATCAACATACAAGAATGACAACTATTTAATAATGAATATATATATATATATATATTTATATTATGATCAATTATTTTATCTCTCTATATGTTTTGATATTGAAAAATTAAACAAATTGCTTTTTGAATGTGGTAGTCCATATATATGCAAGTCCTAAAAATTGATTACCATAATATTGAAGAAGATAATAGAAGGGTTGTGTAGAATTTTATTATATGTTAGATACTAATTTTTATATATCTTAATGGTTTCAGTAGGTTTTAAATAGGTGAAAAAAGAAATAAAAACAAAATGTACGATTAAGATCTATATTGTTTATCCATGAAATCATCATATTTTTGTACCTAAAACATTAATAGGATTGTATTATGATCAAAATTGGACCTCTAGGATCAGTAAAGTGATGTTAAAAGGTTAATTGATTAGTTATTTTCCTTGGTATGAAGTTATTTAATTCTATATAAAATAGGATAAGAGGTTTTATATTTTATCTGAGTGAGTGGACAGAAATTCAATTTTTCAAAATACTCAAATATATAAATTTCATTCTCATGAAAAATGGGAATAAAACGAATCCTATTGGAATAATATATGAGATAGGTTAAAAATTTGAATATAAAATTTTTTTAGAAATTGTTTTTAATAATTTTAAAACATAATAGTATATTTTCAACTATTTTAACACATTTTATCTCTTACCGTGGTTACTGAATATTCTATGGAAGTTACTACTCATAAAAACCAAAAGTAAAATATTATTTATTCATAAATGTGGAACTTTTGATAAAAAATATATTGTTCACTTTATCAAAATAAATTTAAATAATTGGAATATATTTCTTGTAACACCCTATGAATTTAATAGAATAACATTGCTTTGGAGATCATGTATGACCCAAAAATCCATGATTATGATAAAAGTTAACACTTGAATCTTTACGAAATGATTCTTTCTAAATAAATTTAATATAATCAATTGTACATGGAATACAATACCCAAGTTGAAATGAACCATAATATAGTATACCATTAGAACATTTTTATTAAATTGGTTGGTCGGAATTGAACTAACTAAAATTTTGAAATTATTATTATCTATTTGTTACAAATAAAATTATAAAAATTGAAAGTATAAATATTTTTATTATGAAAAGAAACATTTCTCAAAATGAGAGATTAGATAAGTGTAGCCAAAATATTTATAAATTTTTTTTACCACTAAATTAAATTTATTTTTAAAAAAATCATTTATTTTTTAAATTATCATATAAAAAATAAGACTTGGGTGAATTTTTGGGAATTTTATGAATTGTTTTCCAATATTAGTGAAAAGTACTGAATTTTAATTAAAAAATAAACATTTTATTAATAATTTATGTTTTTAAATTATATTTTTTATTTTATGAATATTAAAATTACTTCAAATTTATTTCATTAAATAAAATTTACATCATAAGAAAATTTTTCATTTTTAATTTTTATTAAACCATTTTCAAAAATTACAACATTTTCTCTTTGAAACCCCACATTCTCATCTCTTATAAATGATTAATTTCCAATTATGTTTTTCCACACAATTTAATTTTATTTTGTAAAATGGATTATGATGTATTAGTAATCATTGTTAATAATTTTCAATAGTTTCAACATAATTTTTTTACCAAATTGAATTAAGAAAACAAGGAAAAGTATATATTATGGTTAACGTAAAACTTGATTTTTCGAGGGTTACTGATAGAAGATAAGGGTTAAAAATAAAATTCTCACATTCGATCACCCATTTTGTGGAAATATATAGATCTTAACTCCTTTTGGATATATATTGTCTCATTTTGGATGAATTTTTTCATGATTACAAAGGCATGTATGATTAAATCGTTTCAAAACATCATAATTATCCAACTCAACTAACCTATAAAATGAAACCCACTACCCTCTCTTCATCACATGTTAAAATAATTTAGTTTCATCACAAACCATAAAAAATAACCTCTAAAAATCCATCCTAACATTCTAGAATCCCTATATTAGAATAAATTCTGATCTAGGATTTCCTTTGGTGAGAACCTAAAGAGGATGCCCGAAGAAGTGGTAACATTCTTTGATGAGTGTTTTAAAATTCATTATTCCACAACCTCCTTATATTATTAATAGTATAGTATAATATTACTAAATATGTATCTTTAATATAATTATATGTTTTTATTTTATGTTAATGCCCTAAACCACCTTCACTTTCATAGAATGGGTTATAAAATCACCATTCATGTATATAGAAGACTACCACCTCACGAATTGATGTTATTTATTTTTCAATTACCACATCTCAAATATGGGTATGTTGATGGATAAAATTTATATATATTATATTTATTACATAAATATATCGTTAGATTAATTAAATCATATATACTATTTTCAATCAATTCCATAGGTGATTTGATAATGTAAATCGTGTTTATGGAAACCTACAACTTCGTGAAGCGATGTGATTATTCTTTCACTAATGATTTACATGGAAGGTGATTTGTCTAATTATAATATATATATAATATAAATTAAGTACATTTAAATTTAATTAAATATTTATTATTATAAAAATACAATGCATCATCTTCATTTTTACCTATTCACTTACTAAAGGATGATAACATCCATCGTGAAAGTGTATACAACCACCTTCATAAAGCGATGTGAGTCTTTTTTCATCACCACACAACATGGATGATATATAAAAGTATATGTAAATAAATAAAATTATATTATGATAAATAGTAAATAAAAAATATTATTCACTTCATTTTTTGTATAAAGGTGAAAAAATTGAAACGTTACTTATACAAATGTATAACATATCATCTCTATAAACAAAACATATATTATTTTATCAGAATGATATTTCATGACATGGTTTAAATATATAATTTATATAAAAATGCATTTATTATTTCATGAATATTATTACTTATATTATTTCACTATATAATATTCTGAAGATTCATAATTCTCATGATAAATCATAACTGAGAAAACAATACAATTGTCACCAGAAACAATAAAAATAATAAAAGATTTATTACAAAGGAGTGATAAAATGCTATAAAATGTTATTTATTGATATTATAATTATTAATATGAATTCAAAGTATTTTAATTACATAATCCAATCCACTATAAAATGTATTAAATTAAGTTATATTGAAAATAATCGTAAGGTACGTGACATCATATCAATTTAAATTTATTGGGAAATATTTTATGGTTGGGAACCTAATTTACTGTATATATTGTATATATATATATCCCATTTGACCTATAATATTATCAAAAAACATTCTAAATGATATTATATGATTAAATTTAAATTATTTCATCTATGTGGATGTGATATAAAATTTACCAAGTTATAATGTATTTTATAGGTCAATTTTTATTCACTATGTTATATTACTCGTTTATTGTCTTTGATATTATAAGAATATACATGTAATAAATTTTTTCTATTTAATATTTAAAAACCATTTTTTTTAATATTTACATTAGATACACCTAATTGATTCATATATTAATCCTCAATTAATTTTTATTACATTTAAAGAGTTTATTTCACAATATAATTTTAATAAGGATCGCTTATACCTGAATACCCAATAATGGAAATAATATTATAATTCATTAATATAATATTTAATTTTCATTTCCTTTAGTTATTAATGAACATATTCTTGGAATAGATCCATATATAACTATTTTATAAATAAAACAATTGATAAATTTTTTTTATGATAATTAAAATGAATTTTTATATTTAGAAAATTAAAATTCTACCCAAACTATATTTTTTTAAATATTTTTTCAAAACTATAATTATAATTTTCCAAATTATTTATTTTTGAAAATTATACCCATATTTTTATTTTTAAATTATTTTCAGTGTAATATTTTTTTTATTTTCAAAATATTGACATTTTGCCTTTTTCTAAAAATGTGAAAGAAATATTTATTTTAAATTGTTTTTCATGAAAAAAATAACTACCCAACATGTGTAATCAACTATTTTGAAAATTCATTTATATTTTTGAAATATTATTTTGACTGAAATGTTTTTTCAAAATTTATTATTAACATTATGATTTAAAATTCAATTTTCCAAATGAAAATGATATTATATTTTTGAACGTTTTTAAATATAATTTATTGTATTTTTATCCAGTAATGAATAAATCCATTTATTATTATACTATCATATATTTTTTTGATTGACACTATAAAAATTCCTTATATAACAAGGTTATAATAATTTTCTGACTGAGGAATGTTTTGACATTCACATTCATGAATCAATTTTGAAGCCATCAACTAACCCTTAAAATATTCAGTATCATGTGATCATTAAGAATTAAATATCCTCTTATTTTCAATATAATTAATCATAATTATTTTTATTTCATAAACCATACATAATATCTAAAAATGGCGTTTTAAATGAAAATTTATTCGGTTGATGGGGGAAATATGGATAAATCTATATTATTTACACATTGTGGATATTTGATGATAAGTCTCATTGTTCATGAAATAAATATATTACTTAATATATGAGGAATACCTTTGACCTACGGTGATGGGTGGGTCCCTATATTATATCTCCCCAAGATGAATATATATTTCTCATGAACGAAATTAGTAATATATAAATAAATTTATTTCAGTCATACTGTTTTAAATAAAATTTTGAATAGTCTTGATAATAGATGTTTCATGATTCTGGAGATCATACAATCCAATAATTAATAATTTATTCATTTTGAATTTAGTTTTTAGTATCCATAAGATTTTCAAAATGACATTCTCTCAGGAAACAAATAATTATTATTTTACTTATTAGATGGCATATGTTTTCAATTAATTATCATATCATATTTATTACTCCGTATACTATCAGTCTTGTTATTTAAATTGAATGTTTGTCCAATTATTTAATTTCCCATTTTGATTCTTTATATTGATTCATGGTACCTTCCATTATAGTAAAACCATAACGTTTATTTTAGATCACCATTATTATTTTTTCTTTAGAAATCCATAATGTTTTTTATATTTGATATGAAATGATAGGATATAATAAATAATGAAATTATTGAAAAAATGATGTGATTTCTATATTCAAATATTTTATAACACTCATATATTAATCTATTTTACAATAATATTAAAATATTTGGAGCTTTGTGACATCATTACTTTTAACTTATGCTAATATAAGAAATCATACAATGGCTTCTCACTACTGGTATATTAGTCACTATAGTTGGTATCAGAGGATACTTAGAAGAATCCTGGGTCACTAAATTAAGGAAAAAATAGAGTAGATAACATAACCTTGTGATGGACTTTAATTAAATGTATATAATAACATCCTATTTTTTCATAAGGAATTAATTATGTGGTTTTTAAAATAAATATATAATTCTATGGATATTACAAGTGGATGTGATTTAGGAAAGTAGGTATCTGCATCTATTTACTTTGAAAAGGGTGCATTGGGCTTGAACAAATAATCTCCTTTTTCATTACAACTAGAATTAAAATACTACTATTTTTAATAATTAAGGAATATTCTTAGGTTAATTAAAAATTATATTATAAACCATTATGATTGACTTGGATATAATATGATAATTAATGAACTAGGTTAATATTATTGTGTCTTAGATTGAAAATATTCTATCTCAAAGGAATTTAAAAATGTTTCCAAAAATAATGAAAAAATTTGTAAATTTCAATGGAAAAATGAAGTGTAAGATTCAAGGATATAAATATCATCCTTTGTATATTTTTATAGACAATTGTATTAAATGTGGAGAACAAAATCATTATCTGAGTCATAGAATTCATCTAATGTTTAAATAATAGTCAAATAAAGGGAATTTTTGTTACTAAATTGTTGAATTAGTAACTTGAATTTTATAATTATATTATTGATGTATTTTTACTAATGGTAGTTTTTATTATTATCATGTAACATTTAGAGATTTTGTTGAATTTCAGAAGAATTTTTGTACTCAATATAAAAAAGTTATTAATGCTATAATGGTATTATTAGATTATGGTTGATCATATGTTCAATGTCTTGAAATCTAATATTGAAAATTTGTGTGGTACAAATATAACATTATTAAGGTTATTCTTTGGAAATCATTAATGGGAATTCAACCCATTAGTTTAGTATAGGTATTATTAAAAAATTAATTTGATGAATTATTCATTTATATTTTATAGACATACAAATAAAGGTATTGATAAACATTAGGATTTATATGATCACTTCTATAATTTAATAATAATATAATAATGTTTTTATAATTTGATAAAAAAATATATTTTTTGTGATAACATTAGTAATATGGTTATTTATTTATTAGTTTAATTTAAATAATCCTCGTGATATATTTTGGGAACAACATACAATCTATATTAATATAGTTTTATAAAACTGATAAATAATAGGCATGTTTACAACCATTCATTCATGGTAAAGAAGTTGTGCTTAAAGCCATGTCTAATATACAATAAGGGATTAAAACCTACCACTATCCAATGTGATTTCTTATTTAATATGTCCTTATTTTTAGTTGAATTATTGGATAAATAAGTATTAATGATGACCCAGTGGAGTTAAATTTAAAATTATAGATTAATTTATTATATTTTGAAAAATTTTTCTAATAAAATTTCTTTTAGAAATACGTAGAGAAAGAAATAAAGACTTATTAATCATTTAAGTATCTTTTGATCATTAAAAATTGAATTTTAGTCCATCAAAAATTATTTTTTAACAATCATTTCATTGAGTAAGAAATTTATTGGATGTAGATTGAAACGCCCCCAATTGATTAAATTGTACTTATAAAATAGAAGTATATCATGTATGTATATTTACACACATTAATAGAATGTAATAGAATTTAACAACATTGGGTATAAGTATAATGAATTACAAGGTTATCCATTTCCACCATTTTAGATGATATCAATGAAATTATTTAATCTTAGTTGATTTATTGTCTTAAGGACCTTATCACCCAATTGATAATCCATTTTTAATAACCAATGGACTCAATAACTCTATAGAAACATTTAAAAATTTCAATCATATCCATATAATCACATTCATCATGTGATATCATACATTAAAACCATGTTATGTGTTATTATATTGAAATTTTGTCCATCCAATTTTCTATTATAAAAAATAATTTTTATCATACTATTTATGATCTGTTTTTTTCAAAAATGGAATTTGAAAATGTCAAACCCTTGATTAATGAGATCATTTTTAAATTGGGAGGATCCAATAAATTAAATTTGGGAATAATTTAACAAAACTATATTTTATGTGAAAAAAATCATTATGAAATCATGTATGAAATGAAACATCATGAGTACAATAAAATATCACACTTGAGACATTATGAAATATAACTTTTCAAATAATTTTACTATCTCTGATAGTTTATGGTATAGGAAATCACATGTAAAAATGGAAATAATATATTTTACCATTATAATAGTGAAATTAAATTGAATTTTATTCATATGAGAAAATAAAATATGAATATTATAGTTATATATTGGTGAGAAATTTAATAGGATTCATTATAAACGAAAAATATTTATTTTAGAAAAAAACTACATTTATCTAAAAGATATATTAGTTATGATTTCCATAAAAAATAAAACTATATTTATAATTCATAAATAAATTATTTTTAAAAATTATCAATTTTAATATCACTAACCAAATTTATTTTCTAGGGTTTTGTTTTGAACTTTTCAAATTTTTTCAATGAATAGTGGAATAAATAAAATTTTAATTGAAACATACATTGTCATGAAAATAATTTACGTTAGTAAATTATAATTCCAATCTATTTTAATGTTATATTATAAATATTTATTATCAATTAATACAATTTAGGACATTAGAATAAATTTAATGTCTATTTTGGATATAAAAACTATTAAACATTTGAACATTTTCTCTTTCGAAATCAACATTCTCATCATGTCTGTATGATTTAATTTACATAAGTTTTTACTTATATGAATTGAATTTGAAAAATTGGATAAACTATATGGTTTTAGATTAAGGTATATTTTCTAATAATTTCACCATAATTTTTGACCAAAATTAATAGTGATAATAGTAAAACATTATTTCCACGGTAAAGGTTAAAATTTATTTAACAAGGGAATTATACAAAGATGATAAGGTCAAAAATGAGTTACCGTAATTTTAAAAACACATTTTATAGAAATGTTTTGAAATTATCTCTTATTGGCTCATGATTGAACCATTTTTAGGATTTTTTTCATTAAAATATTGGGTATTATTGAGTCATTTGAAAAAAATTACAACTCTTCCCCTCACCTCACCTATAAAATGCTACCCATATCATATCATCAACACACCATAAACTATTTGGAATAATACAATAACTATAAAATTAATTTTAAAAAATATTAATCTTTTCTTATTAGAATTCATTTAGGATGCTAGGTAACCTCAGAAGGCCATTTGTGAAAACATAAGGATGATACCTGAAGAAGAGGAAAAATTCTAAAACATGTTTTTTAATTTTTTTATTTATCCTATTATGAAATAATTTTTAGAACAATTATAATGTAAATAAACTAAGTGTAATAATTAATTTAATATTTTTTTATGTTAATAACCTAACACAGATCCACTTACAACAGATTGGTTATGAAATCAACATTTCTATATATTTTGGACTAACAGGACACAAACCGATTGCATTTGTTTTTCCATTACCACCTCTCATTGATGGGTATGATTAAGTACATAAAGTATATTTATTATATATATTCCATAATAATTGTTGTAGATTAATTATTTCATACATAATTTGATTTTTACATTACAATACTCATGGTATATGATAACTTCTCACCTTTTTATGGTGGATGAGGCCTCACAATGTGATGTGATTCATCTTTCACTTAATCATTACATAAATGTTTATA
This sequence comes from Viscum album, assembly GCA_963277665.1. Taxonomy (NCBI): domain Eukaryota; kingdom Viridiplantae; phylum Streptophyta; class Magnoliopsida; order Santalales; family Viscaceae; genus Viscum; species Viscum album. The sequence goes on from OY728159.1 coordinate 657,083,368, forward strand.
TTAAAAATGGTAATACATATTTGTGATATTAATATAAATAATTATGATATTAAAAAAATATTTATACTTCATAAAACATAAGTCGTTATTTATTTTTAACCTATTAACTCATTTAATGATGATATCAAATTCATGAATGTGTGGAATACTGACTTCACGAAGTGATGTGACTATATTTTCATCACCTACCACATGTATGATATATAATAATATATAATAACATAATATGATGTTATCATCATTAAATAATTTTAAAATATATCTTAACACCTTTTCATAATTACCATTGTAAAATGGAATGGGTAATCATCCATACATAGAGTATACCATCTCCATGATCATAACATACTTGATGTCTCAAAAACATCATCCATGATTGGTTTTAAAAGAATAATTTTTTTATAAATATTATAATTATAATGTGATTATAATTCTATATATTATACTATTATATTATATTCAAATATATCACAACTATCCTGAATATACATGAATGAAAAAATAAGGTAATACACACATGAAACAAAGGGAATATTGAATGATTATTAATTAACATGTGGTAAGATGTTATAAAATGATCATTTATGATATATTATATATTGTTATGTTTATTAAATAATTTAAGAACATGTTTTCACTAGTATATATAAGGTTATAGAATATTAATTAAAAATGAGTCATGAGATAGAGGACATTATCTCATGTTGACATCTCTCTGGAAAATATTAAATGTTGTGCACACAACTTCTTTTATATGGTGTATATAAATCTTATTTAAAATGTTATATCATGGAAAATATATTATTAATTGTATTTTGAGTTTCAATTTAAATTATTCCATCTATTATTATTTGAAATAAATGTTACCAAGTGGTAAAAAATTCCATAACACAATTTCCATTAATTAAGTTATATTACACTTTCATTACCATTGATTTTCTATGAAATATGTTCAATAAATTTTGAGAATATATTTAAGAATTTCTACTTGTTATATGATTATTTTAATTTGATAAACATAATTTATTCATTGATGAATCCTCACTTCAATTTTATTACCATTATAAGGGTTTATTTCAAAATTTAATTTTAATCAAGATTTCTTATACTTGAATTTCCCTTTTAGGAAAATATATGATCATATGATTATAAACCCTATAATTTTTATCGCCACTACTTATTAATTATATTTTCTAGTAATAATAATAATTTCTTAAATATTAGTACATAAAATGATTGATAAATAGTTTTTAATATAATAAATCTTTATTTCCCTCTTCATTCCAAAATATTTTTTCTTATAGATACATTCTTTCTAAAAAGGTATTAAAATTTGGTTTTATAAATTTAAAAATGATATATTAAATATATTTTTCTTCCTTCTTTAAATATAAATATTTTTTAAAATAATTTATTTATTTGTTTTTTAAAAACATTATATCATGGTTTTACCAAAAAAGTTGAAATAATCATTATTCTAACATATATGGCATGAATAGAATTCACTATCTCCATAAAAAAGAAAAATTATTAAATATTCAATTATAGGTTTCAAATAATATTTTAAAACATGTATTTTCAAAAAAAATTGTTATTGTTTTTTAAATGTGACATTCAAAATGATAGAAACATTTTCTTCATTAATTTTTAACGATATTTTGATATATGTATATTCATTAATGATAAAAACTATTTAATCATACATTAATATGTTTATACTTGATTTATATTTCCCTTATTCTTTATTTGAATGGTTAATAATCATTTTTACCAATGAATGTATTAAAATTCCCATTCATTATTAATTTTTTTTACGATTGATTAAAATGTATATAATTTCAATAGACAATGATTTAGATTAAAAAATATTTTATTTATTTTGGGAATATTTATAATTCTATATTATATACTCAATAAGAATATTCTATGATAAGGCACAATATTTAAGAATTAAATTGTATATTATTTTATTTAAAATGATTTGGACATGATATATGGGTGTGTCCCGATATTATATATTACTTAAATATATTTCTATATCCAATAATAATACATATTATTGTACAATTAAATATGTTTCTACCATTATTTTTTTAAAATATTTTTAATGGTATTGATTCTAGAGATATAATGATTCATAAGATAATTATCTATAATAATTAATCATTTCCATCATTAATAATTGTCTTCGTTTTACCAATGATATTTTTATAATGATATTATATATGGATACAATTAATTCTAATTTTCTTGATTGAATGATAATTTTTTTAATTATTTACCTTATCACATTGATCACTCTTTATCTTAGTTTCATGTTATTTAAATGACAATTTTATTCAATTATTTACCTTACCTTATTGATTAGTCTTATTAACACACAAAAACTTCATATGTGAATAACACATAAAGAAGATTTTATATCATTCCTATTTTACTCATTTTATAGGTAATAATGAATTTTCATCTGATTTATATGGAAGGATATTCTTTTTAGAATAATGAAATTCTCAAAAAAAATATTATATCGTGTGTATTGAAAATTCATTAAGACTCACGTATATGTTTAGTTTACCAACACTACTAACTATTTAGTTCTGTGAGATATGATTCATTGTATCTTAATACACTGAAATGAAAAATATATCAACACTGGGATAGTAGGAAATGGGTCCTTAAATTTGTATAAAAATAATGTTGCCAAAACATGTTTTATATAATATCCTTTTTTATATAAAATTATATTAATATTGTAATAAATTTTAAAACTGATTTTAATGAAATGTATTGGATTATTTATAACTAAAATTAACTAATTAAATTTGAACACCCAACCCAAACAAAATAAATATTTTTAAATACATGATCGAAATGATAATTTTATAAAAATTAGTATTTTTAAAATTAACTGAATATAATTTTTTTAGAAAATTCTGGAAAATGATGTAGGTGATAATTTTTAGTTTCTATTACCTAAAATTACATATTTGTTTTCTAATTCGTATTCTAGAATTTTAAAATGAATATTATATATAAAACAATAGAGTACAAGTAAACATAATGAATAAAGAAAAAAATTTACAATATTGATTGGAAAATAACATAATTGTATTACAAATACTATATCTATATTTCATATAAGGATTCATATAAGATATTCCAAAACATAACCGTGTATCAAAGGATATTAAAAATAATAATATATGAATAAATAAATTAATCCCAATGGAAATAATTTTGAATCCATTCCAATATTTCAATCATCATTTAGTCACCGCCTTCTTAGCTATTCAATACAAGGCCCTTTAGATTCCTAGGATCCCTAAACTTAAGGTTTTAATGTGCACTAGGGTATTTGTGTGGGGAGTTTGTATAAAACTAATAGTAAATCATCAATTTTTCCTTTGAAAAATTCAATTATATATTAATATTAATACATTGTAAAAAAATAAAATGAGAAAGTGAAAAATCTAGTGCCATGTCATGATGTACTAACCAAGAGGATACAAAGATAATAAAATAACTACATCAACACCATTAATGATATAAGGTCAAAATAAGTCATTTTATTACTAGACTATAAATGTTTTCCACACTTCATTTTGATTATGTAATGAATTATGATATTTGAACCTTTAAATAAATATAATATTCAATACAATGTGTCATATAAAACATTGAGCTAAGGAAAAACCTAAAATAAAATTATACAAATATATTTCTAAATTAATTATTAACATTATAATATATCAATTAAATTAATGGTCATAACATTATGTAACTACATCATGAAATTTTTGAAAAGAATGATGAATAAAATGTAATTGAGTTGGGGAAATTCATTCATTTAAAGATCATTTATCATAGCTTTGGAAAAACTATCTTTGATAGGGTTTTCAATAAAAAATAACAATATGATCTCAAATAATTATTCTTTAAGGGAAATAATATATAGAATAATTTCTTGATCATTGATATTTCCACGAGATTTATATTTGAGGAATCACCATCCCCGACTAATACTAGAATATACCATCTTGTTAAATCTTTCATATAGATGATGATTGGTTATATAACATCATTTTAAGAATATATAATAAGTTTTTTAATGTAATTTGTTATTTATCAACGGTACTTTAAATATTTCATATTTAATCACTAAATGAAAATGAATTATAAATTATCCTAACAAATAATTCATCATGACACTTTAAATTCAAAAGAAAAATTTCTAAATTTCACAATTATTATTTTATAAAATGAATTTTATTATTAAATTTTGTATTAAAATATTATCTGAAAACTAATTCCAAGAATTGTATGGACATTGTTTTTTATTTGAATAGTGGGAAAACATATGTTTTTATGGAAACTGAATATTAAATAAATTAATCATTATAAATTAATGATATATATGTTAATAAAACATTTTAATTGAAATTTTTTTATAAAGGATTATAAAATGAAGATTCATATATTCTTGTAATCATAGTTAAAAAATGTTCTATAATTTACAACATATGTAAATTTAAATCTAATTTAATTTTTTTGACATTTTATTTTATTTAAAAATTATTAATTTAAAAATATCATTTTTCAGTTATTTTATTGTAAATAACTAGTATTTTAATTATCATAAATCAATATATATCACTAATTTGAATGATATAGATAAATTTATTCAACATAATCTTTTTATAAATAGAACCACACTTTCACTATAAATTTTTAATTGGAATTATGTGTTCTAATATTAAAATTAATATTTCTAAACATTAGAAATATTATTTTCATAAAATATAGTCATATTTTCCATATAATATATCATGTTACATAAGATAAATTTATATAGTATAAAAATTATTTTACCGATGTAAATATTAGTTAGCATGGTAAGATGGTATATTTTAATTAAAATAAAATTTACTAAATATTCTATATTATGTTGAATTGAATGGATAAATTTTAAATCAATAAAAAATAGTATATTTAATATATATTTAATAATATAATCAATCACTCAATTATAAATCATTAATTCACATCATTAATGAAACATAAAAACAACATTTCTCGGCAATTTATATTTTTATACCAAATGTTTTAATTGAAATTATAATTTTTTTATCAATAAATTAAATACGAATAAATTTATTTTAGATTTATTTTCATTAAAATTAAAAAAAATTATATGGTTTATTTAATATTTTCATTAAAACATATGTCACTTAGTTAAATACCAGTTATATTTGTAAACAAAATATGTTTTGTTTAAGAAAACCAATTTTTAAACAACATGAAACATGTTTAGAAATATGGTCTGAAAGAATGGTGTGGGATTTTTTTTATTGTTCAATAATAAAATTAAATATGTTTCACTTTTAGAAATTTTGACCTCATAATAGTCTCATTTGATTGTTAAAAAATAATGGGTGTTCATATAGGTTCTATTTTCATCACTTATAAACATCGAACAATTGAACCCCTTTTTACGACAACCATCACATAGAATTTCATCTTAAAATAATGAAATTTTTATCTAAATAGAAAACTATATCATTTTTATAATCCACTGTTATTATATATTTATCCAAATACAAATACTTATATTGAGATATTCAAGGGGGTGTTCAGGGTTTAAATGTGAATATTACTTAATCTTTATATTTATCTACTTATTCTTTTCCCACTAAACATTCATAAAAATTGTTATATAATTTTAATATTATCACAATATCAAAAAAAAATCATATCATTAATGTTCGATCCTATAATTATTAATACCCCATAATTAAGAATACAATTTCAATTGTTGGTTTTGCAGACTACAGCCTCCATAAAATGATAATTTGGTTTTTTCACCAATGCATCTCTTATATATTGGTAATTATGTTATTGAAATATGAAATCAAAAAATATATTAAATAATTTAATATAATGAGGGTATTTATACTCCTCCATCATTTTATCTCATTCGTTTAAAAATGAAAATCTTAATTGTGCTTCGTGTGAACTACTGCCTCCACAAAGTAATCATTATTTTCATTCATATTGATTATTATTTGTTAAACACATCACATAAAATTAAATTAAAACCCTAAATGTAATCTAAATAATATAATTATTCATATTTTCTAATAATATTGTTTACAAATACACAATTTCTTAACCATACACACACATCAAATTAGGTTATGTTCATGTTTCAGTCCTTCTAACCACATACATGAACAATGTAATAAAAAAATATTTGATGAATACTAAAAAAATTAATATAAATAAATAATAAGAAAATAATTATTTTTTAATAGTACTGTAATTTTTATAATATATATAATATAATATTAGAATATTTTATTCAATTACTAAAATTACCGAAATATGCTGACATTGATCCCATTTGACAAACAATAGCTAAAACACAAATGGAATGAGATAATTTACTTATATATCAATCAATGTTATCTAAAAAATTATCAAATCTTCTCTATCAATTATGAACTTTGGTATAATAATAAAAAATAAAACCATATTTAGAAAACTTGTACCAAATAATCAAGATAACTACTACCTAATATTTAAATTAGATAATAAATATTATAACAAATATAGATAAAAAATATAAATGACGAATGTAAACTATTATAAACATAAAAAATTCTATTAAATAAGTTATTAAAATAGTTTTTTATTTTTATACATGAGGTTAGTGTCTATTTAGCTTCTCTTGAATAAAATTTACGTATTTAATATCTCAATTTTCCAACCATGACACATGTTTTATACTATATATCTAATTTTATTTAATAAACCATTATTATTTTGTATCAGGAGTCTCTTATATTCTAAAATATTAAATTCTTAAACATTTGATTTATATCATAGGGTTAGGACTAAAAAATTATAGATATTGTATGTTTTTATATCATAAATTTTAGTATTCGAGAGACGTTAAATTTTTCGCTAATTTTTTATATTGAGAATATGATTCATTTTTTGAGCAATTAATCCATGTATTGCCTTAAAATTATGGTATAATAAGTTAAATTTCCTGATGAAACTCATTCAAAGGGTTTTAAAATTTTTTGCGACCCATTATAGCTTTCTTAACTCAAAATATTTCTCGAATTTTAAAAAATTTAAAAATTGATTGTGATTTTATTAGCCTATTTTCTCTTTTACATTCCATTTAACAATGTTATTTTCATGATTACAATGAGAATGTCACACATGTTCTTTTATATTATTGTTCCTGATGAAATACCCTCTCAAATAAGGGTTTAATCTTTGTATTATTTTTTCCCATTCATTAAAATGGATCTCTTACTCAGTGTCCGTATTTTTACTACAATTGAATTTAACCTCTTTTTTTAGAGTTAAAAAATTTGGATTAATTTATATGATTTAGATAATTTATATAATACCTTTTCAAAAATGATACAAAATTTATTTTTTGATGTTGGTTTTTTAGAATGAAGGAATTTAAAAATATTTATAATGGTTTTATATCCTTTCAAACTGAAATTTTTATCTTCCACACAAAATTTCATTTGATAATATTCATTATTTTTATGTTATAATTTATTAAATTATAATTTAAAAATTAATAATTTTTCTTATTTTTTGAACTTAATTTTTAGAAAATAACTTTTTTATGTGAATTATAACTTTATCAATTTTAGAATATGTTAAATAAATTCTAAAAATATATTTTTAATATTATGATTTGAACACATATTTCCATAAATGTTTATACAATATGATTCTTGTTCCTATTTTTTAGATGATCTAAAAGAAATTTTTTTTATCATAGCTTTTTAAAATATGTATTTAATAAATATTTCAAATGATTAGTGATATTTCATCTTCCCAAAATGGGTAGTCTATAACATTTAAAAAGTATTATTTAAATAATTCATTATTCTTTGATAAATCTTATTCTTGATCAACGTTGTTATTAAAATAGAACCATTATCATTATTCCTATTAGTATAATATGAAATTATATTTATTTCAGTGAATTGATCTATCATTACATTTTTATTTCCTTGTAATTTAATATCTATAAATATATTGTCTCTTATAATTTCATTTATTTGGGAATATTTTGTTTTAAATTCAGTTGTATAAATATTAGTTAAAAGGATTACATTTATTTATTATTTTCAGAACATTATGAATTAACCTAATACCATTAAATAAAATTGTTTAAGAACATATACCCAATTATCATTATTATATAAAATATATATGTAATGATAATGATTTTATTTAGAATCCAATTTTATTTGAATTGGTGTGTAAAGATACAATAATTAGGTGAATTATTAATGTTTTCTTTATGTGAGTACAATTGAAATGGATTTGAAACCCATTTAATATCCATTGGTTCTTTGTAATATGATGAATAAATTGATTTTAAGTGGAACTCATATCTATCGATGATGTTGATTGATAGGGTCTTATATTTCTCATACATTAAGTTGTTAATGATTAATATTACCATAGATAATGGATGAAGATAATTGTTTTCATATTCTAACAAACTAAAGGGTGAGATAAATTAAATATTTAATTTTTTTAGCCTAATTGGAATATTTATCAAATTATAGCATTTGTACTCTTTTATATTCTTATAAAATGATGTTTGTAACACACTTAGATTTAGAGAAATTGAATAGTGAATTAAATTTAAACATTTTAATATTTTTCATTACTTGAAACAATGTGTTTAACATGTAGTAGAGGAAAGAAATAGTTTAACTAGATTTAAACAAAATAATGAGTTTAACTTTTATTACATAAAAACAACATTTAACATGTATTTCGCACAACATTGAGTTTATCTTTAATTAATTTGAATACCATTCTTATAATTAATTTCATATAAAATTTATGTTAGATTTCATTACATGTAACATCTATTTTAATTGAAACGTGACATAATATTAAAATATTATTATTTCACATGATAGTTATCCACTAGAAATTGATATTTTGGGAATGAAAATTATTAAATAAATTATCAAAATATATTTTTATTTACAAGTATATATAATTAATTCATTTTGGGCCAATAAATTAAAAATTTAAATAAGTAAAATATCTGAAAAAAGTTGAATTTTTTCTCTAAATTTTTTTGAATGTGCATAAACATGTTTTATAGGAATGAATTGTAGTAATAAAGTTTTGTCAATTATTTTATTTATATTTATATATTATATAATATTTAAAATTGTTATCATTAAACTAATTGTTTTCATAGATAAAAATATAAAAAAATTACACTTCAGAACGTTATTTTTCTAAATTGTAGATTTCCCATTATTATTGAATATATTCTTAAAATAAAATTTTTCCTTTTACGAAAATTTATTTAATAAAACAATTTTCACATTATAAATTGTCATCTAAATATAACGTTGTGGTGATTTTTTATTTTCTTCTAATAAGATACATTTTTCTATCAAAAGTTAAAAATACGATGTGTTGTTAATAAATTTAATTTATTTAATGGTTTCATAAAACAACCAATATTTTATAGGAATTTTTAAATGAATAATTATTTAGATTATATATATATTAATCTAATTAATTTCATTACAATAATATTCATTAGGAATTTTTATATAAAATCATTTTAATTCATTGAACAATTTCTCTTCCAAAACCCTATTTCTCGTCGTATATTTAGGATTAATTTTCAAATATATTTTTTCAATTAAATGAATAAAATTTTAAATTAATGTATTAAATATTTGAAAATGTAAAATTAATAATTATCAAATAATTCTAACATAATGTTATTTCCATAATGAATATTAAAAAAAATAGAAAAATAAAATTGATTATTGTAAAAAGAGGTTTACGAGGGATAAAATAAAATGGAAATGTTTAAAAAGATATGATAGTAGTAAATATAATATATATATATATATACCTTAAATCTTATTTCTATGGTAATATAACATATTTGAGTCTATTGGAATTTGAAAAATGTGGGTACTACGTATTGATGGAAAAAATAAAATGTGTGAAACTCGCCTCTCTAAAAATATTCCTCACACTCTCCTCCCTCTTAACATAAAAAAACAATTGGTTGAACCAATAAAATCCCAAATAACTTCATTAATTCACTAAAATAATCCTATAATTCTCATTTTTATAATAAATCTAACCAATAAATATTTCTGGAGAAAAACAAACGAAGTAGTTCGAAGAATATGTGACATCTTTAATCAAGAATTTTATTTTATTTCTTCCCCCAAATCATCTTTTCATCCTAAAATCATAATGACATAATAATTTGATTTTATGAAATATACTAAGTTGTTATTATATTAATTTAATATCATAATTCATTATCCTCTTCATAAAATGGTTTATGAAATCATCAATTGTTTTACGGTAGAGAACCACCTCGTGAACGAATCATATTCGTTTTCCATAACCACCTATCAATATTAGAAATACTGATTTTTTAAATATTTATATGTAATATTTATTTAATTATTCCACATATATAATAAATATATCACAGGGTCAATATTATAATAAATTCATTGGGAATAGGATAACATCGTCTGTGTGTATGGTGAACTGCCCCTTAAGAAGTAATGTAATTCATTCACAGTATACATTGAAGATAATAATGATAGTCATAATAAAAATTTAATATATATATATATATGAAAAACATTATTCATTAATAGTAATAAATTATGTACCTTTCATTATTTATATCCCTTAAATAATGGATAGTACATTTATATGTATATGCGACCAACCATATCTATTAATTGTGTATTTCATTTTATATTTAAATCTATTGTGGAATAAACTCCATTAAATTATACTGAATATATTTTTCATTTATATCATGGTAATAATTACATAGATTATAGAACCATGAACAATGTAATAGGACTAAAAAATCCATACTCACATAGAAATAATCATCAATTTTAGGAAATGTGACTTTCACATGGAATTTTTAATAAATGGGAAATGAAAGAAATAAATTAAATCATATATTGTATGATATATATGTGTAGATTTATATAAAATATGAACAAATTTTTTTTATTATATGTAAGAGTTGAGTGGTTATGATGAAAGCTGAGATATACAGTATGAGATTTTTGTCACACAGTTTTCTTTTTTTGATACACATGAAATATTCACTACATATTTCTATTATACTGTTTATAATAATAAAATGAATGTTTTTATGATAAATTTCATTAATGTAATTTATATTTACATATCTATTTGAGTATCTCTATTTAATTTTCTTTATAGTTCAAAAATATCCCAAAGTAATGAGGGATTCTTGTCACAATTGTATTTCTTCTATATATAGGTACTATTAGAAACCTAACATCATTAATGAGGTGTATATAATTACCCATATATAAATAATACCATGAATTTATTTATGTCCTGATTTTTAAAATTTCATTTAATGTTATTCTTTCATGTTGTTAACAATTTAATGTTATCTCTGTGGTAACGATTATATGCTACCTTATCATCATTTATAAACTTTGTTATGATTAAGTTTCCGAGGGTAAAATATGATATAAATCCTCTCAGGAAACATATGAACTTTATTATACTATATTTATTTTATGACAATACAAATTTTCAATTTACTTTCAATTCTTTATGTACTCATTAGTTCAGAAATAAAATATGAAAAATCATCTTTATTTTTCTATTTGGTCAAAAACAATTTACCTTCCAAATCTATGTTATTATAAATGTTTTCCAAATTTTTTACACTCTAAAAATGATTTAATAACATATTATTATCCCATGATTAAAAATTTTAAAACATTTTTTGAAATGAATTCTTTTCCTTTTCCAAAAAATGTTCATTTGGATTTTACAGAAAATGTGAACACAATCATTATTTTAACATGTACATAATGATCACAAATTCATAACATCATAAAAATTATTTTTTGAGTATTATTATATAATATTACTATAATATTTTTAGTGAAGAGGATTCTGAAATTTTTTTTCTTAAAAAATTTATTTCAATGCTGAAAGGATATTTTCCTCACGAACAGTATTAAGTGAGAATTCAAAATTAATTTCTATATGAGATGACAATATTTTATGATATATATTATTTTTTAAGAATAATATTTAATGATATAGTAATTATTAATTGTATCATTTTTTGAATATTTATATTGATTAAATGTTTACAAAAACCAATAATTTTTCATGGGATATGCTATGGTGAATTTATGAAATGTTCATGAACCCATTTCTATTACACATAATGATATTATCAGTATTTTATGGTATTTTGGAACACTTAAATTTGGTTCTTATTTTGCGACTTGTGGGAATCATATTTTTCTCTAATTAATTTCGTATATATATATATATGTATTCAGAGGTAACAATCGGGAAAAAGATAATTGGATTAATCCAATATGGGAATCAGGTGAGTTATGATCAATTATGTGAAATATGTGAATCATGATAGACTATAGAAAACTGGTTTTTTCCTTATCCACAATCATAAAACAAGATATTAATCATTATCCCCTATGGGAACATGTGACTTTTGATCCACTATATGAAATTGTTGCATCTAAATCTATAATGGGATATATGTGACAAGTCATGATCCACATTATTGATTGTCTTTGTAGTTAACCAAAAAATATGAGTTGTTTTTCTTATTTATGACGGTAACAAAAATTTGTTATATGAACATTTTTTTAATGATTTATTTATTATTATTTATCACAGTAATAGATTTTTTAAAAAAATTATAATGTTTTATGTCATAACTAATATTTTTGATCTATGAAAGATTGAGTATAAAATTTTGCATTAATTTTATGATCACATACCCTTATTATTATAGTGTGACTTCATACAATCATAGATTGATATCTATAAATTTACCTTTATGGATCATCTAATCTCACCCTTTATTATGTTTCCTTCTACAAGTTATGAATAATTGTATGGAGATGTTATTATTAAGTGGATTAATATAAGAGAAGATCATTGTGGGTTCTGATGAATAAAATTTACAGAAAAAAAATATTGTGTTTATACACTCTAGAGACAATAATCCAACATAGTCCTCAATCATTTTCCAGTGTAATGTAATGAATGTTCATCTACAAAGATTTCATATCTTTTATCGATAACATCAATTTCTGCATTGTGTTTAATAAGATTTTTTAGTTATCACCTCAAAACAATGAAGATTAAACATTACTGATATCCCTAAGGACATTTCTAAGGAATCATTTTGGGATATATCTTTTTATTAGTCTATGATTGAGTAAAAGTATTACAAAATATACTATAAATTTGGTAAAGGATATATCAAGTGTTCTTTATGAAATTACATCACTATATATAATTTACACACAGATTTAGCCCAATCTTCTAGGTAATAAGGGGAAATAACTCTGAAAAGGCAGGTTATTCTTGAAATGATCATTACCTTATGAACAAAAATGGTCGTTATTTCACAAAAGGTTTGATATTACTAAAGGATATTATTTATAAAATCATAAACACATTATAAAAAAATCATGACGAATTTTAATAATAACCACATATAACCTAGGATAAACCAAATGTTTCATTGATTAAAAAAAGTTGTCATGATTCAAAATTCATATAAGTTATTTTTATTGATTATCTTGTTCTCCATGATGAATAATGTTGTTGAAGGTTTAATATTTTGATTTAGTCAGTGGGATAAACCATAAAGAACTAAATTTACATTGAATTTAGTAAAAAATGTGTTTATGAGAAACTAAATGGCATGATAAATGGATATAAGGATATTATGATTTTTCATAATAATTATTCATGATATATGATTAAAAACATGAAACATAACCAAATATTGGGATCATCCAAGAAAGAAAGGATATGGTTCATTGATATTTCAAGAGGTGGAAACTATAGATGAAATAATGTTTTGTTTTTATATATCGATAATTTAAGAAGATGCACCCATGTGGATATCTTAAAAGAGTATGTGGATTCTATGAGTATGGAAAATAAGACCATTGATAATGTATTTACAGATGAAAAATTAGAAGTGTTGTTAAAAAAATGGATTAGAATAATGGGATCCCAAAGAATATTCAATGATTGAGTGTTACACATGTGGAATGTATGAGAATTATGTAAATCAATGTCATGTGGGGAATGATCATGAATAAAATTAGAATTGGGGTAAAATTAATGGTTTTATTATTTTTATAGATAATATTACAAATGATATATGATAGGTATGAGATGTTCAAACAATATTTAATGTTAAATGTTAAAATAATTATTAAATAGAGGCTGATAAATGTTTATAAACTTTTTATATTTCATATTATGGGAAATATGTATTAAATAATTACATTAAGAATATTTGTTAATGGATTGTGATGAAAATAGGAAATTGATGTGTTTATTTTTTTAATTCAAGAATTATATTATATGAAACATGAAATATATAAAGAATTTTCTGTATATTTTTTGATAGAGTTTAAAAATGATTCATAATGGTGATGATGACCTAGAAAAGTAATTTAATGGAACTTTTATACTTTTATTACGGTAATATAACCCATATTATGTTCATAATGTTGGGAAAATGGATTTTTTTCGGATTAAGAGATGATGGATAAGAAAAATGTATACCAGATAGTATTTCTAACCATATAATGGATTAATTAATTTAGGAAAAAGTTTTTTATGTTATCATTGATGGATTTTACAAATTTATTTGATTAATGCGATATATTCACTAATTTATGGATTTATTTAATCAATGTGAAGTATATATGTTGTAATTATTAATTTATGGTAATTTTATTTCTTACCATGATTCATTAAAATATATCTCAATTACTTTTACAAATTTTGTTTGTTAAGGTCAATAAAATCTAAATTATATTAACCATATTAATTTTGTGTTTATTTTAAAAAATTTAGTGACTTATTTTTAAATTTAGAATTTTTTAAGGGTCATAATGTTCACCATTTATCAAATTGTTTAATGTCAATTTTGTATGAGGTTTTGGAGATTATTGTATTATTTCAGAATATAATTATGTGTGCATAAATTGTGCTTATCATGTTTTATTGAAAATTACTTGAGATATAAGTAATGAAACATTATTAGTTTTAAGATCTTTTTATATGCTTCACACATGATAAATTCATCTCTTACTGTAATATAAGATGTTTAAATTGATCATGGGACAACTAAATAATGATATTATGCAATTGAAATGCATTGAAACAAGGTATGCATATATTAAAGTAAAATGTCCCCAAAATTTTAAAAAATATCATGAAATATTTTTTTTCATATTATCTTCATTTTTATTATATCAATAACCTTATTCATACTACTTTGTTTTATTCTATTTTGGTTTTCTACTTTCAAACGTTAATTCACAATATTCTGACAAATGACCTATATTAAACATCATCCTTATTTAGGTAATACAATGTTTTTCCATGTAAAAACTATCAATTGTAATAAAATTTTTACTCTTTGGAAACCTGGTATGTGTTGCTATATATATCATTCACATATCCATTTATCTCTCTTCAAGGTAATGTTTTGTTTTCCATTTTTAAGGTCTAGGATTCCCAAAAAAGGACACTCAGATGTTAAATCCTTTATTATCAAAAATAAATTCAGATTACAAGGAATAAAATATTTATGGGGGTAGAAAATAACACCCAGAGTTATTGTTAAATATTATTTATGAATATAATTAATCATTATGATTTTTTAGTCACACATAATAATGAGATTAACTTCAATTAAAAACAACATGAATTTTATCTTATGATATATGAAATAGATAGAATAGATTGAATTACCCAAAAAACTGAGTTTAGAATAAATTTAATAAAACAACAAGTTTAGATTAAGTTACATGCAACACTATTTCATGGTAGGGCAACACCCAATACTATATGTAGTTTTCATTACATGTAATCATGTTTTTATTCTAAATATGGCATACTATTAGAAAATTAATATTTATTATAATATTTATAACAAAGCTATTGGAAAGGAAGATATATATTAGATTAAATAAATTATGAAAATATACGTTTCACAGACACATATATACTAAATTCCTTGGTTACCAATTAATTATCAATGAAAATAAACATACAATTTGAAAATAATGGGAATATTTTCCGAAACATTATTTTTATATTCCAAAAAAATTTAATCTCAATAAAATAAAAATTATTATTTTTTAATGATTTTAATGAAACAAAAAAATTATATATTCCATCAAATTATTATCATTAAAAATATGTGTTTTCTATGAAAGTGAAATTAAAAAAAATTAATCGTAAAAATATTACTTAAAAAATGTTGTTTTCATATTTTGTTAACATATTTCAAAATTTGTTTTCAAAAAATTAACATTTATTATTGGAAAATAATGTTCATTTTATAATTATTTATTAAAATATTTTCTTGGAGTGATTTGTTTTAATTTTGAAAGAAGTTAAATTTTTAATGAATAGTGAAAAGTATAGTTTTTATAATGAATTTTCATTTTGATTAAAGAATTTAAAAATATTAAAAATAATTTTATCATGGTTTTTAAATATAAAATAGTTTAATTATATATATTAATATATATTAGATTATTGGATGCATTTTAACATCTACTATTTATATAAAAACTTGTAAACGTTTGTATTTTTTTCTTTGAAAACCCATATTCTTTTCACATCTATGGGATTAATTTATAAATTAATATATTTACTTATTATAATGTAATTGAGAAAAATTAATTCTATATTTGGATTAATACAAATTTACATTATAAAATATGGAAAAATTTATTTTTCTACATTAATAAATATTAAAAAAAATTATTTTCCATGGTTAATGTAAATATGGTATATATGGGTTCTTCAATTAAAACGAGGAGGGTAAAAATTTGCCCAATAATTGTAAAACAATAATTTAGGGTAATAATTTTAGAACATATATTATATTATTATGAATCTTCCATTTTGGATCCTTGTCTCAAGTGATTAATATAGTTACACTATTTTCATTTAAAAAATTACTTGTTTTCAACTGAACTCACTTATAAAGGGAAAGTCCCTATCATAATCGCATCACACATCCAATTTCATTAATGGATATAGTAATGGATTTATTATTTATATATTTTTATTAGGATATTAAAATACTAGTGGAACATAATATCACATGTAACTTCTTACTTTCCATTCCTTGGGAATATGATAACGTTATGCATGTGTACAATGATCTATATCCTCATGAAGTGACATGATTCACTATCACATTACATAGAATTTAATAATCATATGATTAATTAATTTTTTTTATTTATATCAAATAAGAATTGTTCATTAATTTTAAATTAAAATATTTCCTACTTTATCACTTTCCATCAGGTAAATGAAAACAATGTTCTAATATATGAATGACCTAACGACTCCATCAACATTGAATTTCATTTTTATCTTAAACAATAATATACCACTAAAAATTTTTGTATTATGATTTTATATGATATTTATTTAATTATAAAAATTTATGATATTATGGAACCATGTTCTAATTAATATTTCAAAAAATCAAAAATCAAAACACAATTGAAAATATCATTTATTTCCAGAAAGAATATTTTAACATGGAATTGTAAATAAAATGGAAACGAAATTTGATAATTTAATCATATATGGTATTAAATATATATATATATAATATATTTATATTTATTATAATTTTGGTTAAAATGTGTATGAAGAATATCAAGACATAAGTTAAGGGATTTCTATATCACTTTTATTTTTCTGTGGGACTCATGACATATTTATAGATATATTATTTTTGGAATGGTATATATAATCCATTATTATATCGTAAGATTATTAAAATTAATTTCATATGGATTTTATATCTATTTTGGTATATCTCATTATGAAGATTATAGATTGAATGTCAACAAAATGGTAATATATTTTCTATCAAATATCCTTGCTTGATACAGATGTTATGTTATGCAGATATATTATTTTTATAAGGTGTATATATAAACACATTATCTTCAAATATATTGAATATATTTATTCCCATGATATTTTATTTTTCAGTTTATTTTATTCATTCATGGTGCTTAAAATCAATGTTAACAAAATGGTAAATATTTAATGTTTCAATCTCATTGTTTATCTTGAATATTAATAATTATGGTTTAGATTATATATTTTATATTACATCTATCAATAAATTTCAAAATTACTATACTCTGGTTATTTCATGGTAATACCATTTTTTACACCACTTTCTTCTCTTTATATACTCAAGAGTTAAAATTTCTGGAATTATGAAAAATACCCTCTAATTCTATATTCTATTAAAATCATATGCTTATTCCAAAACATTTTTTTTCTACAAGTGTTTTCAAAAAGGTTTTTGAATGTATAAAAATTATTTATTAAATTAATTTTTACCTTTGTTTGACCTTTTAATTTTTTTGAATAGAAAATTTATATCATAATACAAAAAATTCCTATTTATATTTTACAAAAAAAATTAATAGAATCAGTACATTATTGAGTATATTGTGAATATCATTTATAACCATAATCACCATTATATTATTTTTTCATTCTATTAAAATTTCCAATGTTATTTCTAAATAAAATAATTTATTAATTTTTTTCACTTTAATATTTTTTGAATGGGTAAATTCTATATTCCTCATGAAATGTTCCATGTGATCTTTGAAATTAATTTTACATATATGATGACATAATTTATGTCACATATTCATTGATAAGGATAATATGTAATGATTAAAAATTTATTCTTTCCCTCGATTGTTATTATTAATGTTAAGTAAATGTTTATGAACCCCATTTATTTTTCATGGGTCAGACAGTGGTGAATAAATGTAATGTTATTCAAAACCCATTTTCATTACACGGGTTATGATGTAATGATATGATTAATTTTTTATGATATTTTGGAACACATAAATGTTGTTTTCATTATGATACATCTGTTAGCTACATCTACCTCCAATGTATTTGGTAAATATTTATATCTCATGATATAATAATTGGAGACATGACTACGCGCATTATCCACTACTAGAAAGAAGTATCTTGATCCACAATGAGAAATATTTGTGTCCTAATACCCTTTGGGAAATAGGTTGATCTTGATACACAATAGAAAGGAGGTGATGAGTGCTGATCCTCTATGTAAAATATGTTCCAGATGATCATCTATGGGATAAATAGCATCCCTGAACGAGAAAAGGGAACCAAGTGATAAGTGATTTACCACTATATTTATTGTCATGGATGTTGTCCATGACATGTGAATTTTTTTTAAATTTATAATGGATCCACAATTTAATGAAATAATATTATTGTTTATGATTGATATATGATTATTCATCAGTCTTATAGCCCATTTTTACAAAATTGGTACTTTTCTTCCATGACTCTTGCTTATCATATATGAATGGTTTATTATGAACTTTATATGTTATGTTTATGATTAAATAACCTTATTATTACATTATTATTTCTTATGATTATATATTTATATCTATTAATTATAAACAATCTGATAACCTAAGATTACTATTTCTCTTGTTTTCTTCCCTATGTTGTGAAAAAAATTAGATGGGTATGCCTAATAAGAGTACAATGTGAGAATATTTTAATGGGAGATGTTGAATATATTTCATGAAATAAATAGATTGTGTTTCTAGTATCCTAAGAGAATAAATCTATATTTTTATAAGGTGTGTGTTTTTAATGTAATAAATTATCTTCTAAAAAATGAGATACATATTTAGGAGAACCTTGGTTCACTATAATTTCATAAAATGATTAATTTGGATTCATAGTCTTATGATTATTCATATTATTATGTTATACTATCACAGATCATGGTTATTGACTCATCTTTCTATATTCTATTTATTCATTTCTTCCATTATTTCATGTATTATGCAATTATTCATGTTTTATGATCTATTATTTATATGATATGATTATATTTTTAATCTTTTATAACCCATATATTTATTTCATTTACAGAAAAATTAATTGATTGTTATCTCTTTTATTTACCCATTCATAGTAGTTGGGCTCAATGATATCTTATTTTTCCATGTTACCATGATAAAAATAAAATTATTATATATGATGTATCTAAAGGAGTATATTGTTTTTATATTTTGTGGGAAATTTTCAATAAATTCTATGGGTAAAACAGTTATTTATATAGTAGAAAAATTTCCTTTGGTTGAAACACACATGTTCTTTTATAGTTAATATTTTTTAAAATCTCTTAAACTAAATACATAAATGGTCATGGTAAAGAGGTATACTAAAATACTATCTTTACGTTATGTAGTTCGTAATGTCATTTATGTAGGATATCAATAGATTCAACCAATTTTTTCATATCCAAATTATTTCTTTGACCATTAATTCCACACCAAACATTATCGCTTTCCATGATATACCATATATAAGTAGTTATCTATCTCATCCAAACATTCTTAAACTGATGGTTCTTCCCTTTTTCCTGATTTGAAGTATATAGGACATGCCTGAATTATTGGGAGTTTACTAATGTGCGTGTATGTTTTCCATTTTTACAGTACACAAAAAGATTCGAGTCATGTACCTCATCAAATGAATCATAGTCATTCTAACAGTAGTTCAACATGAAATGTTTGGATCATAACCTTCATGCCACCAAGATCCATATAAACCCATCCACATCATCAGTGCTCGCACACTATAATTTAATTAGCATTTTTTGAGAATCATTTCTATCTTGATATTTAAATCCATGTTTCTGAAGGGTTCTTAGACACACACATATATATATATATATAAAGACTATTATAACCAAGAACTAAAATATCATATTAGTAATGGTGTTATTATGAACATAAGAAAAACTATAGGAAAATATTATTATATATTGGTTTTATGGTCCACACACTAGTCCAGATGTGTTTTATAACTTAAAATTTCATTCAAACAACATAAATTGTAAAAATTATTACCATAATATTTTTTTTTCAAAAATGAAGAATTTCTACCTAGATCAATCCAACACACAAAATACTTCCTGATATATGTCAAAAAAATTAAATCATGAAATCATTATTAGGATCAAAAAATGAGATAAAAATAAAATTGGAATCAAATTTGGAATTCCCAATAAGAGAAAGAATCATCAATGGATCTAGATCAAATAATTCTACAGGGAATAATCATTGATGGATTTATGAAGCAATATTTCAAATATTTTTTACTAAATAACATCGAAATCCATATTTCTATTAAAGAAAACTCATATTTATGTTTCATCTTATGAAAAATCTGATAATAATGTGATATATTCTGAGACATACCATATACAAGCCACCATATCAATCAATTATTAAAAAAATGGTATGAGGAAAAGGGAACCATGTTTACAATATAGGATCCACTATGATAATTATTAAAAAATAATATTTAGGGATGTGCGGTAGATATTAAATAGGGTATATAAGGTGAATATATGGGTTCTCCCCTGATTAAAAATCCACATGGGTTCCACTAAATCCCTAGTATATCCATGAATTGCCTAAACACTAACCCACTCCCACTGGTTAGACAGTAACCCTACTAAGGCTGAAAATACTCTATTCTACCTACAAAATGGCTGATCGTACCACAATAGATTGATAGTAGGCCCCTAATATCTCTATAGTTTCTATTTTAATATTTATTACCCATATTTCCCAACTATAAACTCCAAAACAACTCTATCATGAATTAAAATTTTAAAACTATCAATAAAAATTCAATGTAGTATTTCAAAACTAATTTACCAAAATATAATGAAAATTGAAGGATTTTTAATTAGTTATACAATTCTTTGTGACAATAAAACACCATGAGATATTATATCTATGGTCATTTTCATATTGTTAACAAACATAACAATTTCATTAAATAATAATAATTTAAATTGCATGGAAAAAATTTTATTTATGGGGGAGGGGTATAATGTAACAGCATGAGATATTAAATTATATTTTAAATAAATAATTAATATGTTCAATATCATATACACAAAAATTGTACATAACAAATCATGATAAAATATATTAATCTTAAAATGTTTATGTAAAATTAATGTGAAAATATTTTAATATTTTAATTATGAAATATTTAAAAAATTTAAAATGTAATTGGTTTTTTATTACAGAATCCTTTATAATATTAGGTTTGTATAACTTTATAATTAATATAGTTTATTTATGACTTCATATATATCACTTCTATGATTATATTTTAAATGATTTATTTAAAATTAATTAATGTAATGGGATAGTTTATATTATTTATATGTACAATATGTTAACTCTACATTTGATTAGTAATTTCCAGAGAAAAATAATTAGAATAGTTAAATTATTTCCAAAATGTTTTATTCTTATAGGTTTTCAATATTCACTACTGGAAATACAATATTTCCCAATGGTTCTAAACCGTTGGGAAAGGCTGCAGAACCATTAGTATATGTTATACCAATGGTTCTGCAAACTGTAGGGAAGTAAGCCATTGGGAAAGCTTTTCCCAACGGTTTACAGTGAACCGTTTGGATAGAGTGGGGAAAAACTACCCTATCCAAATGGTTCTGCCAAAACCTTGGGAAAGTTTTTCCCAACGGTTTGGCCCAACCGTTGGAAAAAACCCAAGGTCTCCTCTTTCCCAAAGGTTCATGGAACAGTTGGTAAAACAAATCCTAGAGATGATATGCCAATGGTTTAAAACCGTTGGCATAGCCTATGCTGTGCAAATTGCACAACAGCTCTACAATTTTCCCAGCAGCTCTGCAATTTTCCCACCAAGTCTCATTTTGTGGGTTCCCTCTCATTTTCAATCCAATTATTGTACCTATAATAAAATAACACATACATATACAATTATTGTACCTGCAATAACCAACTAACACATACATATAGAGAAGAAATTCGTACACATTTAACATATAATGCATCCTAGTACTATACACATCTATAATTAAATTAGAATTCATAACGTAATTATAAACATACATAATTCATTTAAAATTCAATTTAAAATTTAGATGACCATTATATGTGGAATCTGGAAATCAATTCATAATTTGATCAGTTTTTCATATACCATATATTTTTACTTGAAATAATGTCCATTTTAAACAAAATACATACAACTGGAGTGATACCGACAACATCATGCCTCAGATTGAGGCGAGGTTAACTAGTACACGTCATAAATGACCCATCGATCATTTTCCTAAAGTATCAACATATTCTGAAAGCGTTTGCCTGGTTTTCCGTATGCCAGTTGATGTTTTTCCTTTAAAATGATGTCCTTTTGAAATGAAAGACAAACACTTTGAGTGGTTTCGACCACACTAGAGCTCATATTGAGGCGGGGTTGAGTCATACATGTCCCATATGACCCATGGATAGTTCTTCAAAAGTTTCATCAGAAACTGAATGTGTTTGGTCGGTTTTTTGTATGTACTTAAAATGCTGTCAATTTAAACAAAAGAGATCCACTTAGAGTGATCCCAGCCACACCATGCCTCGGAATAAGTCGGGGTTGACTCGTACATGTAACATATGACCCATGGATCATTGTCCTACAACATCAAAAGATTTCAAATGTGTTTGGTCGGTTTTCCGTATGTCAGTTGTTGTTTTCACTTATAATCCTATACATTTTAAACAAAATAGAGACACTCTGAATGATTCCGGCCACACCGCGCCTCATATTGAGGCGGGGTTGACTCGTACACGTCATATATGACCCATGTATTATTGTGATAAAGTATCGACACAATCCTAATGCATTTGGTCGGTTTTCCGTATGTCAGTTGATGTTTTTCACATAAAATGACATCTTTTTGAAACAAAAGACAGACACTTTGAGTGGTGCCACCCACACCACATCCCATATTGAGGCGGGTTGATTCGTACACGTCACATATGACCCATGGATCGTTCTCCTAATGTTTCAATGGAAACTGAATGCGTTTGGTCAGTTTTCCGTATGTACGTAAAATGTTGTCCATTTTAAAAAAAAAAGGCGCCACTTATAGTGATCCAGGACACAACGTGCCTCATATTGAGCCCGGCATGACTCTTACACATCATATATGACCCATGGATTGTTTTCCTAAAGCATCAACACATTTCGAATGTGTTTGGTTGGTTTTTCGTATGTCAGTTGTTCTTTTCACTTATAATAGTGTCCATTTTAAACAAAAGAGAGACACTCTGAATGGTTTCGACCACACTGTGCCTCAGATTTTGGCAGGGATGACTCGAACACGTCAGATATGACCCGTGGATCGTTGTGCTGAAATTTTGACACAATCCGAATGTGTTTGGCTGGTTTTCCGTATGTCAGTTGATGTTTTTCACTTAAAATGGCGTCCTTTTGAAACAAAAGAATGACACTTTGAGTGGTACCGGACACACTGTGTCTCATATTTAGGAAGGGTTGATTTTTAGACGTCAGATATGACCGATGGATCGTTCTCCTAAAATTTCATTGGAAACCGAATGCGTTTGGTCAGTTTTCCGTATGTACTTAAAATGTTGTCCATTTTAAACAAAAGGGAGCCACTTAGTGTGATCCCGGCCACACTGTGGCTCGGGCTGAGCCCGAGTTGACTCTTACACATCACATATAACCCATGGATCCTTGTCCTAAGTCATAAACACATTTCGAATGCGTTTGATCAGTTTTTCGTATGTCAGTTGTTCTTTTCACTTATAATCGTGTCCATTTTAAACAAAAGAGAGACACTCTGAATGGTGCCAGCCACACTGAACCTCATATTGAGGCGGGGTTGACTCTTACACGTCACATATGACCCATGGTTCGTTGTGATAAAGTATCGACAAAATCCGAATGCGTTTGGTTGGTTTTCAGTATGCCAATTGATGGTTTTCACTTAAAATTATGTCCTTTTGAAACAAAAGAAAGTCCCTTTGAGTGGTTCCGGCCACACCACGTCTCAGATTGAGACGGGGTTGATTCAAACATTTCACATATGACACATGTATTGTTCTCCTAATGTTTCAATGGAAACTGAATGCGTTTGGTTGGTTTTCCATATGTACTTAAAATTTTGTCCATTTTAAACAAAAGGGAGCCACTTAGAGTGATCCCGGCCACACCGTGCCTCGGATTGAGCCCGGGTAGACTTGTACAGGTCATATATGACCCATGGATCATTTTCCTAAAGCATCAACACATTTTTAATGCGTTTGGTCTGTTTTCATATGTCAGTAGTTCTTTTCACTTATAAACTTGTCTATTTTAAAGAAAAGAGAGACACTCTGAGTGGTGTCGGCCACACCATTCTTCGGATTGAGACGGGGTTGACTCATACAGGTCACATATGAGTCATGGTTCGTTGTGCTAATGTATCGACACAATTTGAATGCATTTGGTTAGTTTTTTGTATTCCAGTTGTTGTTTTTCAATTAAAAAGACGTCCTTTTGAAACAAAAGATAGACACTTTGAGTGGTGCCAGGCACACCGCATCTCAGATTGAGACGGGGTTGATTCGTACACGTCACATATTATCCATGGATTGTTCTCCTAATGTTTTGATGGAAACCGAATGTGTTTGGGCAGTTTTCCGTATGTACTTAAAATATTGTCCATTTTAAACAAAAGGGAGCCACTTAGAGTGATCCCAGCCACACTGTGCCTCAGATTGATCCCGGGTTGACTCATACACGTCACATATGACCCATGGATTGTTTTTCTAAATCATCAACACATTTTGAATGTTTTTGGTCGGCTTTTCTAATGTCAATTGTTCTTTTCACTTATAATCTTGTCCATTTTAAACAAAAGAGAGACACTGTGAATGGTGTCGGCTACACCGCGCCTCAGATTGAGGCGGGGTTGACTCGTACACATCACATATGACCCGTGGATCGTTGTGCGAAGGTATCGACATAATCCGATTGTGTTTGGTCAGTTTTCTGTATGCCAGTTGATGTTTTTCAATTAAAATGACGTCCTTTTGACAAAATAGAATGACACTTTGTGTTGTGTCGGCCACACCACATATTAGATTGAGGCGGGGTTGATTCTTACATGTCACATATGACCCATGGATCATTCTCTTAATGTTTCAATGGAAAACGAATGCGTTTGTTCGGTTTTCCATATGTACTTAAAAATTTTTCCATTTTAAAAAAAGGGATCCACTTAGAGTGATCCCGGCCACACCATTCCTCAAATTGAGACTGGGTTGACTCGTACACATCACATATGACCCATGGATCATTGTCCTAAAGCATCAACACATTTTGAATGTGTTTGGTTAGTTTTTCGTATGTCAGTTTTTCTTTTCACTTATAATCTTGTCTATTTTAAACAAAAGAGAGACATTGTGAATGGTGTTGGCCACACCGCACCGCGGATTGAGGCATGGTTGACTCGTAAACGAAAAATATGACCCATGGATCGTTGTGATAATGTATCGATACAATCTGTATGTGTTTTTTCGGTTTTCTGTATGGCAGTTGATGCTTTTCACTTAAAATGACCTCCTTTTGAAACAAAAGACAGACACATTGAGTGGTTCTGTCCACACTGCATCTTGGATTGAGGCGGGCTAGATTTTTACATGTCACATATGACCTGTGTATTGTTCTCCTATAATTTAAATGGAAACCGAATGCGTTTGGTCGGTTTTCCATATGTACATAAAATGTTGTCCATTTTAAACAAAAGGGAGCCACTTAGAGTGATCCCGGCCACACCATGCCTCGGATTGAGCCCGGGTTGACTCGTACGCGTCACATATGACCTATGGATCTTTTTTCCTAAAGAATCAACACATTTCGAAGGCATTTGGTCAGTTTTTAGTATGTCAGTTGTTCTTTTCAATTATAATCGTGTCCATTTTAAACCAAAGAGAGACACTCTGAATGGTGTCAGCCACACTGCGCCTCGGATTGAAGCGGGGTTCACTCGTACATGTCACATTGACCTGTGGATCGTTGTGCTAATGTATCGACACAATCCTAATGTGTTTGGTCAGTTTTCTGTATGATAGTTGATGTTTTTCAATTAAAATGACGTCCTTTTGAAATAAATGACAGACACTTTGAGTGGTGCCGGCCGTACTGCATCTCAGATTGAGACAGAGTTGATTCGTACATGTCACATATGACCCATGGAACGTTATCATAATGTTTCAATAGAAACCGAATTCTTTTGGTTGGTTTTCCGTATGTACTTAAAATGTTGTCCATTTAAAAAAAAGGAGCCCCTTAGAGTGATCCCAGGCACACCGTGCCTCGGATTGATCCCGGGTTGACTCGTACACATCACATATGACCCATGGATCGTTTTCATAAAGCTTCAACACATTTCATGTGCGTTTGGTCGGTTTTTCGTATGTCAGTTGTTCTTTTCACTTATAATCCTGTCCATTTTAAACAAAAGAGAGACACTGTGAATGGTGTCGGCCACACCGCACCTCGGATTGAGGCAAGGTTGACTCGTACACGACGCATATGACCCGTGGATCATTTTTCTAAAGTATCGACACAATACGAATGCCTTTGGTCGGTTTTCTGTATGGCAGTTGATGTTGTTCACTTAAAATGACGTCCTTTTGACACAAATGATAGACACTTTGAGTGGTGTCGGCCACACTGCATCTCGGATTGAGGGGGGATTAATACATACATATCACATATGACCCATGGGTCGTTCTCCTAAAGTTTCAATGGAAACCGAATGTGTTTGGTCGGTTTTCCAAATGTAATTAAAATGTTGTCCATTTTAATCAAAAGGGAGCCACATAGAGTGATCCTGGGCACACCGTGCCTCAGATTGAGCCTGGTTTGACTTATACACGTCACATATGACCCATGGATCGTTTTCCTAAAGCATCAACACATTTTGAATGTGTTTGGTCAGTTTTTTCGTATGTTAGTTATTCTTTTAACTTATAATTGTGTCCATTTTTTAAAAAAAAGAGAGACACTCTGAATGTTGTCGGCCACACCGTGCCTCGGATTGATGCAGGGTTGACTCTCACACATCACATATGACCCGTGGATCGTTTTACTAAATTATCGACACAATCCGAATGCATTTGGTCGGTTTTCCATATGCAAGTTGATGTTTTTCAATTAAAATGACGTACTTTTGAAACAAAAGATAGACACTTTGAGTGGTTTCGGCCACACCGCATCTCCGATTGAGACGGGGTTGATTCATACACGTCACATATGACCCATGGATCGTTATCCTAAAGTTTCAATAGATACCGAATGTGTTTGGTAAGTTTTCCATATGTACTTAAAATGTTGTCCATTTTAAACAAAAGGGTTCCACTTAATGTGATCCCGGCCACACCGTGCCTCGTATTGAGCCCTTGATAACTCGTACACATCACATATGACCCATGGATCATTTTCCTAAAGCATCAACACATTTCGAATGCATTTGGTAGGTTTTTCATATGTCAGTTGTTCTTTTCACTTATAATCTTGTCTATTTTAAACAAAAAAAGAGACACTATGAATGGTGTTGGCCACAACGTGCCTCGGATTGTGGCAGGGGTGACTCATATACAACACATATGACCCGTGGATCATTGTGCTAAAGTATCAACACAATTGGAATGCGTTTGGTCAGTTTTCTGTATGGCAGTTGATGTTTTTCACTTAAAATGACGTCCTTTTGAAACAAAAGACAGACACTTTGAGTGGTGTCAGCCACACCGCGTCTCGGATTGAGGCGGGCTTGATTCTTACACATCATATATGACCCATGGATCGTTTTTCTATAGTTTAAATGGAAACCGAACGCGTTTGGTCGATTTTCCATATGTACTTAAAATGTAGTCCATTTTAAACAAAAGGGAGCCACTTTGAGTTATTCCGGCCACACAGTGCCTTGGATTGAGCCCGGGTTTACTCAAACACGTCACATATGACTCATCGATCATTTTCCTAAAGCATCAACACATTTTGAATGTGTTTGGTCGGTTTTTCATATGTCAGTTGTTCTTTTCACATATAATCCTGTCAATTTTAAACAAAAGAGAGACATTGTGAATGGTGTCAGCCACACCGCGCCGCGGATTGAGGCGGGGTTGACTCGTACATGAAAAATATAACCCGTGGATCGTTGTGCTAATGTATTGACACAATCCGAATGCGTTTGGTTGGTTTTCCGTATGGCAGTTGATGGTTTTCACTTAAAATGACGTCCTTCTGAAAAAAAAAGAGACACTTTGAGTGGTGCCAGCCACACCGCATCTCGGATTGAAGAGGGTTTGATTCGTACACGTCACATATGACCCATGGATCATTCTCCTAATGTTTCAATGGAAACCGAATGTGTTTGTTCGGTTTTCTGTATGTACATAAAAGGTTGTCCATTTGATGAGAATCCTCATGTGTCTATTAGTGGAATGTTATTTACTTAAAATCTTGTGGACATTCATATTTAATATTTTAATATCATTCTTTGTATGGATTAGATTTTAGTTTATCATTCTATGAAACATTTCAGAGCTAACAATGTCATGCCCAATGAATACATCTCATTTATAACATACCAAAAATCTATGATATTGATTAGATGTGTAAATGTGATTTAGATTGATTATCATGATGAAAATAAATAAAATATATATTATAGATTTTCTAGTATTAAATAAAATAAAGGAGGGTGGGGCTGTCTGGGGGGCTGTCCGGTGGGTATCCAGGGGCTATCCAAGGACCAAGGAGGAGTGTGGGGGGTTGTATGGGGGTTGTTCGGGTGTTGTCTGGGGTCCAAGGAGGAGGGTGGGGGCTGTCTGGGGGCTGTCTGGGGTCTAGGGAGGAGGGTGGGGGGGGGGGGGGCTGTCCGGGGGGCTGTTCGGGGGGCTGTTTGGGGGCTGTCTGGGGGGTGTCCGGGGTCCAAGGAGGATGGTGGGGGGTTGTCCATGGTCCAAGAAGGAGTGGGGTTACCAAGCACACAACCACTAAAAGACAACAACATCCATAAAAACAGATAATATATAAAAATAAATCAACTCCAATACTATACTATGAGTTTAGATAAAACCAACATCTACAATTGATTAAATATCAAATCTCAATAATATCAGTCAAAAATGTAATGGATAAATTTGTCCCACATCACCATCACCATCATCACCATCATCATCACCCTTGCCCACGTCCCCATCATCGTCCTCACCCTCCTCAGTGCCCTCCTCCTCGCCCTCACCCTCCTCCTTGCCCTCACCACCCGCCTCGCCCTCCTCATATCCCTCCTCTTCCACATCAGACTCCTCTCCATCATCATCGTCAAGCTGGAAATCATCATAGACACCAGTATAACTGCCACCTGGTGCACCATATATATAATGTATCGACGATATATACTCATCAAAAGCTGGGTTGGCCTCTGATGGAAGTGTCGGACGTAGAACTTCAATAAATTTCATAAACACACTGTTTTCCCTAGCAGACTGTTCTGCCGTCTCTATGGCCCTTTTCTCAGCCTGTTCTGCCTATGCCCTAACTTGCTGCAGCTCGGTGGCACTATATCTCATACCTGCGTAGGGACAATACCTCGTTGGGGCTATCCTAGGTTGGCAGCGTACTCTGCCAGGATGCTCCTCTCCCAACACCTAATGTAAGTGATCTGTTGGCCCAAAATTGTCTGGTTCGTGGTCATCGAGGGCCTCTAAAGAAACTTGTTACAAATATAAATATATTATTAAGTAAGAAAATAT
This sequence comes from Viscum album, assembly GCA_963277665.1. Taxonomy (NCBI): domain Eukaryota; kingdom Viridiplantae; phylum Streptophyta; class Magnoliopsida; order Santalales; family Viscaceae; genus Viscum; species Viscum album. The sequence goes on from OY728159.1 coordinate 657,114,243, forward strand.
ATATTAAAATATAAAATCAACATCATAAAACCTACAATCTACTGCTGAGTCACTTCGTTGACGACACTTCCATCCTTTTTCTGTCTACTCGAGAAAAACAGTTATGATCGAGGCACACGTCCTTCAATATTCTATATTTTTCTCTAGAATGACATTGAAAACTAAATTTATATGAAAACATTAGTAAATGATTAAATAATTGAGAAAACAAAATAAAATGTAAGTCGTAAAATCAACTTATAAAAAATTGTCATACCTGCTTCCTCTCATGATCCGACATCATCGTACGTCCTAGTGTGTGGAGGTATTTTTTTCCATCGATGTTTTTTTTCAGATGATTCCTAAATAAAATTCGATAATGAAAATTATAATATTAATGAAAAACATGAAAGTTATTATTTAAATACCTAAAATGTAATTCATACCTTAAACTAGGTACTCGTCCAATGAGTAATCATCTAATGATACTGCTCTATAGGTCAATCATCGATGACTGGTACCGCCTCTACCTCAATGCCAACTCTAGCACAAAATACAATATATAACTCATGTTTGTAGGCTCTCCAAAGCTCACCTAAATCCTTTAGAGCTTCCGCTCGAACACCCTCACCATCGAGAAAATTAAATCGAAGCTGACATCAAAATATTAATTCATATAAATAAAAAAATAATTCCTGGCATTAAATACAACAGATTGTTTTTACCCATATCTCCTCCCAAGCTCTATCCTTGACCTCATGTGGAAAATGTCTCCACGGCAGTGGGCTGACGGGAATGATGTTAGAGTATTTGGAAAGCGTCACCATAAAACTCCGACATTGCTACCCGGATTTCTCAACCATTTGGTTATCTTCATTGTAATCCTCCATAAACTGTGTGCAGAGGTTCCACACCAAAAGCATGTGTGTATGCCCCCTCCCTCGCCTCCTCTTAGTAGATGTATATGTAATGAAAGAAAAAAAAATATTTTATCAAAACAAGTTATAATGAAAATGAATATTGCTAAAAAATATTGTTAGGGTTTTATAAATATACATGTGCCAGTCTGATCGCTGAGCGCCGCCAGATCCACATAAACTGATGGAACCCCCTGTGGTGGAATAGGAGTCGAAGTAGATGGAATATAGAATCTCGGAGAGACAGAAGTAGAAGGAAAAGAAGATGGGACAGCAGTATGACCGGATTCTGACTGGAGAGTGGGGATCATCATGGGATGTGAAAATGATGGGGCAGAAGATGTAGAATGTAGCAAAAACACGGGAGGCCTAAATTTCCTGTGTGTCCCTAACAACACACCGGGATCAGAATGTGGGAAGGATGACATGTCAGTGGGAGGGGCATGGACTAGTCGGGCACGCGCAGCTGATCATCCACCTCTGGTACAAACCCTCCTCGTACCACCAGCCTGAGTACTAGGACTAGTACTAGGCTCCTCGTCGAATAACTGTCGACGTATAGGTGGATCCTACAAACATGATTAAAACAAATTAATCACATGACATTATATATTCTTTAAATATATATATATTTGAAATAAAGTACTCACTGCAGGCAGTAATGTTGGAACACCCATCTTCTCCATCTGACGATTGTTATCCATCGTTTTTTCCATCGTCTCTCTTCAATTGGATCCATTTCCTGCTTCTGAAAAAAATGTAATTAATTATAAAAAGAAAACTAAAGTGTAAACATAAAAACTAAATATATGAGGGAATAGAGAGATTCATTGGTAATTTAGCTATCAATTGTTTTAGAATAGCTTGAATGATTTTAATAAATCATAAAAGTTGTAATGTCCACCAAGATAGATATATTGTTTGACTAGGTTTCAATATAGATCAATTCCAAATTATAAAATGCATTTAAATAAAACAGCAACCAATAAACAATGAAAATTCACATAATGGTCAAGTCAGCTAAAACATATTTGTGATAAATACTAAATCAATTTTAATATTACTAACCTTAACAACCCAAATCGAGGTAAACCAAAATAATTGAGAACATGGATGAATGATTCTATAAATTTTCAACCACAACTTCAGGTTCACAATCAACTCTGAAAATTGTGCTATTGGAGTCATCAAAATAAATAAATGGATTGGTTCCAATGGAAATAGGGATAGTGTCAATTCCATCATCACCATCATCAAAAATATGTATTGGAATTACTTCAACTATGACACCAAATTCAGGTCGAAGTTGGTATTTGACATAAAAAACTTGTTTAGCCATTGATGCCAACACATATGGTTCTTCGGTAGAAAGAGTACGAGTCATATTAATTACTCGAAATCCACAATTATCAATAAATGTGCCATGTCTCATCATCGAATCAAACCAATGTAATTTCATTATTTTGACTCATCCATGACAGTAATAATCCAATATTATTATTTTCTCAATGACTCTATAATAACACACATTTTCAAATCGTGGTCTACTATCTGATGCACCGGTATAACAATCTATTGTGGCAGTAACCATAACACCATCATGTTGTGTTCTCATGTTCTTTTCTCGTTCAATGAAAATAAATTTGTAGCCATTGATAACAATTGATTTATAGTCACGAACCATGGTATTAGGACCAAAAGCCAATGCTCTTATTTCCACAAGGACAGAGTCAGCAGAAAAACTCAATACATGTAATATAAATGACTGTTAAACTAAATTAAATATTGAAATAATTAATTTAAATAGTAATATTTTTACCTTCAATTTTAACCAAGCAGAAAACTCTTTGCTATGCAAAGTCTCTCTCCTTCTAAAGATAAAGAATGATTCTTTCTATTTATCAATGTTTTATGTTCCCTGCAGATAAAAAAATATGAATACTTTAACAAATATATATGTAAGATATACATAATCAATTTAGTTACCTGATATAGTCATCGAACAAATCACACTTGAACAAAACTGTGCGATGTGCCATCTACCGCTCTTCATGGCTTAATGTCATTAATGTATATGATCTAGGAATTACTATTGTTTGAGGAAGTGATGGAAAACTGGGTTCAATTTGCTCATACTTTTCTTCTTCATTTCTCATTGATCTGTTAAATATTGTAGTAAGATCAGACAAATCCATCGAGCATAAATCTATACATTCTTGAGCTAGGTAACCATTCATGATAGAACCTTCGGGATTATTTATATTTCAGACATAATACTTTAATGTGAACATATTTCTTTCAGTTCGATACATCCAACGGAAAGAAACAGGTCCTCTGAGAATTATTTCATTGAGAATATGGATAGTCAGATGCAGCATGCATGTGAGAAATTATGGAGGAAATATTTTATCCAACTCACACAAAATTAATGGGGCATCTGTCATCATTTTTTGCAAGAAAGAGTTGGAAAACTTGTTAGCACAAAGATCTCTAAACAAATGGCAAAACCGAATAATAGACACCCTTACATTATTGGACAAGATATGATGGATTTCTATTGGAAGCAACTCATACAGTAGAACGTGATAATCACGAGTCTTCAAAGATTTTAGATTCAAATCTCTTCTGTTGACCCGTTTAGATAGGTTGCTTGAGTTACCATCAGGAACTCTAATAGTTTATAATACTTCCAAAAATTGTTTTTTTCGTAGGTGTCATCAAATAAGAAGCACATGGAAGTTTCCATTTATTTTCACTAATACACACAGGATGCAATTCTGGTCTGATTACCCAATCCACCATGTCACGCCGAGATCATAAATCATCTTTTGCCTTCCCCTTTACATTTATAAGAACCGAAACCAACATTTCACATATATTCTTTTCAATATGCATTACATATAAGCAATGACGTAACAAATTGGTTGACCAATAACGCAAATCAAAAAATATATTACTCTTCCTCCAATTGTAACAGGTTTTAGTGGAAACATTCTTTCTCTTTCCAGATTTCATTTAACCCTTCCCGAATGAAAAACTAAAATCTTTCAATTCATTAAGCACATCAGTTCCAGATATACACTGAGGTGGATCATCGGTCTCTATGATATTATCAAATCTTTGATGACTTATTCTATATGGATGATCCTTTGGAAAGAATCGTCGATGTCCCATAAAATTGAAACTACAATGATGTTTCAGTCTTCTGGATCGTGTATTCTTCATACAAACTAGACATGACAGTTTTCCCTTCATGATCCATCTAGACATCATTTCATAAGCCGGAAAATCATTGATCTTCCACATAAGCATAACACGCATCTGAAAGATTTCTTTTGAACATGCATCGTATGTGTGCACAGCCACATCCCAAAGAAGTTTCAACTCTATTATTAAAGGTTGCATGTATACATCAATATCAATGCCGAGATTAGAAGGAATAGATATGATTATACTCATGAAAGTGAAAGGTTTTTTCATACACAACCATGGGGGATGATTATAAATGTGTATAAAAACTGGCCATGCGTTGTGCGAAGTAAGCATCTACCCAAACGGATTAAATCCGTCTTATGAAAGACCCAACCTCACATTATGCACATCAGCTGAAAAATCAGACTGTCGAGCATCAAATCTCTGCCATGAAAATCCATCTGCAGGATAAACCAACTCATCATTAGTCTTCTTTCTCTCGGTATCGTGCCATCTCATTTTTATTGATATGTCATCAGACATAAAAATATTCTAGAGTCTGGGGATCAATGGATTGTGCCACATTACTTTCTGTGGAATGCGGGATGGTGTTCCATCATATTTTGACTTCCAGTGGGATGTGCCACATTTTATACAATCATTTCGTTCAGCAGTTTCCTCTCAGAATAAACTGCAATCTTTCAGGAAAGCATGAATTTTGTTTCTTGAAAATCCAAGTTCCTCAACTAACTTCCATGACATATAGTAGCTTGAGGGAATATCTGCATCAACTGGAAGTAAATCCTTCAAGAGGGTAAGAATGTAATCAATTTTTGTATTAGAAATCCCATACATAGTTTTCCCATGAAACAATCAGATTAAAAATTCCAGCTTTTTTATTTTATCACATTTTTGATATACTAGAGTCGTGGAAGCATCATTCAATTTTTTCACCCTATCTATATTATCATTTTCACTAGATGCATCAGCTATCCTCATATCTAAGTCTTCTTGAGTCGAAATCCTATCTTTTTCGTGATGATGAATAAACGGAAACAGATCATCTAACAAATTCTCCTTTCCAGTCCATTCATTTTGATCATCAACAATTTGGGATTTCATTTTCTCCCCATTGTGATACCACACAAAGTAGTTAGCTTGAAAACTATTTTTGGTTATGTGGTAGCTGACTTCTTCACAACTCAACCGAGGTCTACCAACACAATTGTAACATGGGCAGTGTATGCAACCACTATTTGAAGCATTGTGAAATGAAAAATCTATAAAGCTCTCCAAATTGTTTTGAATATCACTTGAGATCTGATTGGTTTCATACATCCAACTTCTGTCCATTCTGTAAATAGAATTTATTTATGTCATTTTGTCATAAAAATTCAATAGGATTGTACTTTAATAGATAATACATTTATGTAAATGATTTATGAAGAAAATAATCAAGGCATCAACTACACATGTGAAAAAAACATACTGATGTGTTATTGAAAAAATGTAAAACCAACAAGAACATAATGTGTTATCACATCATAGCATGACTCATCCCATAACCAAATTAGTAGGGTATCATGAACATGAATAACATCAACCTTGTTCCATCCTCCTACCCTACATGACCCCAACCACATGTCACATCTTATTATAGCCTTATCACAACGCACCTCACTTGAAAACACTATGGAAATCATTGTACATCTCACCTGAAGACACATGGACAATCACATCGCATATTTCCTAAAAACACATGGTCAATCAATTATGAAGGAAGAGTATGGAAGACATGGTAGCTATCCAACCATATAACCAACATCCTTGATATTAGAAAAAATACCCATAACTCAAAACCTCTGATCGTTGGTAAGTTTATCCAACTCTGGTTGGGAATGTATACAAATAACATAAAATACCTTATATATAGATAGTACAAAATACCCAACCTATGGGTTCACATTAACTACATAATCACACACTTCACTACTACTATAAAACACATAAACCATCGCAACCACTTTCACCACTATATGCAACACTACACCACACCACCACCACACAATACACAGAGCATTTCCCACATTCATTTATAAGCCACTTCATTCAGACTTACATTGTCCATTCATTTAATGTTAACTTAATTAAATCCATTTACCACACATCCATTTCTATTCCATCTCATTTATTTACTATCTTTTTTTCTTGTTTTAATAGTATAATTTATTCCATAGATAACCAAGAAACTAATAAAACCACCACACAAAAACTCACCATATCACAATAACCATCGTCCCCATGTTACATCGGCCAACCATAACCCCAAAACAACCACATGTCACAGAAAATACACTACCAATCACAAACCACCGCACAACCAAAACCACGTCACCACATCATACACCACAACCTCATCACAAAACACCTCCACACGGCATAACACCACCACACATCATCACTATCACAAAACTACACATGTCACATCCATGCCCACTAACCATCACATTACAACTCCACATATCACAAATCCCAACTAGTCACCTCAATCACCATACAACAGCCTACAACATACAATGAAACATAACAAAAAACATCTCATAGAAGCAACATACCCCAACTTCTACAATTTATTCAAGGTCTTTTATTACATTACCATTTTATTTAGCATGGACATTATAACACAAATGATATTCCATGGGAAACTAATTAATTAACAAAATATTCATTCATTGCCCTATTTTTCACGGTGAAATCATATCAAAATCCATACATAAAACAAAAATATTAGATCAATAACAATAAAAAAGGTAGCATATGTGTATAAAGAATAAAATACCTGATTTTAGATGATTCAAATGGTTTTTAACCTGTTCGGATGGGGGAGTTCATGAGAGCAGCAGAGCGCCGCATTGATTTTAGGGTTCTGTCGCGAATAGGGGAGAGCAGCGACCCGATTGTATTTGGGGGAAATGTTTGCCAACAGTTTTTAAAAACTGTCGGCAAAGGGGTGTTCAAGGTACCCTTTCCCAATTGTTTTATGAATCCATTGGGAAAGGGTAACTGAAACACACCTTTTCCAATTGTTTTATGAAACGGTTTGCAAAGGGGTACCCTTTCCTAATAGTTCTAATGAACCGTTGGGAAAGGCTTTCGTAAAACTTCTTTACCAATGGTTTAAGCAAACCGTTGGTGAACAACCGTGGGTAAAAACCACATTTCCAGTAGTGATTCATAAATATAAAAGATATAACTTAATTTTTTAGAATTTCAATTGGATTAAATGGAATTATTTTTTTGGAATTATAATAATAATAAAAGAATATTATTATTAATGATTTTGATAAATATTTTTTGAACAATAAATACATCGATTTTATAATTTCAATAATATATATAATATTATTGTGAGGACTATTTCACATAAAAACATAAATTTTTCCATGATATTAGAAATGCAATTTCTGTATTAGATTTATTCATTTAAAATAGTATTTTTAATAACATGCATAATGTTCACGAACCTAATGTATTATTTTTCTCTAAAAAATAATTTTATTTATTTACATTAAAAAATATTTTTCTTTACTTCTTGAAATTAACATAAAAATTTATATCATATTTTAGATTATATTGTACTAAATACTGCATTATTTCACATCCATTTTTAGGTATACAACTATGATTACATGGAAAATAGTTTATTTCCGTCATAATTCATAAATTGTTTTTTATGAAGTGTTTTATAATTTTCATAATATTTATCAAATAAAATAACTGAATCCCTTTCCTAAAAGTTAATGTAATAAAGGAAATTTAATATATATACATTAATTCTATTATAAAAAAATAGTAAATATGATTAGGAACAGTTAATGAAAATTATGTCATTTATCTGAAAAACCCTATTTCTATTCAATATATATATATTTATTTATAGGTTAAATTTATAATATGTATACATTTAAATAGATTGTTTGGAAGGTAAATTTTGGCTCACCCTAAAAAAATTTGATATTAATTTTTATCTTTATATTTAAAAACTTAAATTACATTGATAGAAACTAGTTACCAAATAAAAAATATGAAAAATTGTAAAAATTATATTGAAAAAAGACATGAAACTATAATAAATATAGTGAAAATTGTTTTTTGAGGATTTATTGACATTATCTCACCTAAAACATCTTTATTGGATTCATCTGAAACCATTAACCCTTGAATAGTGGCATTACATTATTGAAAACTTATTTACTGTTAAAATAATGTTCCTTTATTTACATATAAAAGGTAACTAGTTATACAATCTCAATGACAAACACCTCTAAAAATTTCCATTAATTCATACCTGTATCTATTTTTATATATGTCCCTTTAGAATCATAAATATCCAAGGAGATACTTGAGACCCCACTATATCAATTAAACCCCATGTCTAAAATGTTTTATATAATGTTCACTCTAAAGAACATTTATTCATCAATTGACCAGATTGATAATTTTTAATTCAGTTTCTAAAAACTAACTTCATTTGTTTATTTATAATTATATTGTTATATTATTATGATTTTTTGGGTTTTTTATGAATTAATTTATTTTTTGAAAAATACTGAAAAATATAGATTTTACCAAAATGTTATTATTATTTTTATATATGGATGATATAAAATAATATATAACATTTAAATTATCTAATTATGTTATTTATATTTAATACTACACATTCAGGAAATAATATGTTGTATTTAGAAAACCTATGAATAATATTTTACGGTCAGAATTAATATATTCCAATGAATCTTTTTTAGTCTTTTTTTAGTTAATTATTATTTTAAAAAATATTTTCTTGTATATTTTTAATAGTAAATAAATTTTATTATAAATTTTTTGAATCAATATATTCCTATACAGTTTTTAATTTTTCCAATATATATTTAAAAATATAAAAATATACTTTTTCTATAAATGATATTTGAATCATTACGTAATCTAATGTTACAATTTGTTTTTATTATATAAGTTATTTTATTAGTTAAAATAGATCTAATATACATAATAAATTATGAATATGAACAGGAAAATTAGAACCCACAGTTATTATGTATCCATTATTGGGAATGAAAATGTTATGATTTCTTTGTGAAGACTACAACCACCATGTCGTAATGTATATCAATTTCCCATAGGTTAATTATTATATATTAAAATACCCTAAAAAGTTTATCAAAATATAACAAATATCTATATTATTTATTTATTCATAATTCATAATTATATTCTTTCAAAATAATCCTCTTCATAAGAATAATAAATAAATAATTATTTTATATTCATGATTGGATTGTTCTAAAAACATGCAAAGATAATTATAAAAAACCATATCATCTATACAGATTGGAATATAAATAATGTAGTTATTATAAAATAATCATTATTTTTTACAGATATATAGTAAACTATTTCTATTTTTTTAATAAACCACAATTTCATATATTTAACAAAACACTATTTTCACTATTTTTATTATCACCAAACATATCAAAAATAATAATATAGTGGGATAACATATTTATAAACAAATATTAGTTTCATATAATAGTACACTGACTGATCTATGAATGATGATACGTATACAATGTATTGGATGTCGATATATGGAATAAACTTTTTTCCATAATAATTAATGTTAGAAACACCTGATAGTTATCTAAAGGTCTAATTAAAAAATATATTCATAATAAATGATCATAAATGTAATCTACAGAAATTATTAGTAATTATTACTACTCTAATGTAGATTATTATGATATTATGGTTTTTGGATGAGGATAGAGAATACATAAAAAATTAGTATATATGGTAATTGTTTCATATCACAATATTCACACATTAACACATATTCTTTATTATAAATTGTGTTTATTTGTAAATTGTTTATCCACCCACTCATTGGTATTTTCTTATTATGGTAATTTCATTTTTCATTGTATTTAATGTTCAATATAAAATAATTTCCTTTACCATGGTTGAATTTGATTAGATATAATATTTTAGGTGTTCATTGTCTCAAATAAAAATTCATGAAACCTAATTCACATTATACATCATAATATATTAAATATTCCATGACTACTAAAAAAATGAACTCTATTAAAAATATCTATGTAATTCATGGTGTCTAATGATCTATACCATTTTATTTCATTAAATTACTCTTGATAAATTTATACTAATGTTGTAAGGGTTTGAATACTCAACTCTTTAAATGAAGTTAAAATTATTCTTCTTAAACAAGCTTCCCCATATTTTTTTTAATCTAAAATATGAATTTATATACGTTTACATTATTTTCCAGTCTTATAATAACCTATCCCAGTTTCTACTAAATTGATGCCTTAATATGGATAAACACCTCATATCGTGTGCACCTCCCCAAAAAATAATAGTGGAAAAATAGTAATGATGGTATAATAAGGAACATGGGGAGACTATATACTGTTTACCATAGTTGTATAGCTTTAGGAATAATTGTTAAAAAATAAAAAGACCATGCATTATTTAATTAGTCTGAATAATTACATAACTTCCGAGAAAAAATACCATATATAAATCATGACATAATATTTTTATGTGACCAAGGAAACCCAATATAATGACATGGTGGAAACCCACCAAGAAGAGTCCTGAAATATGTTTATTCCCTTTGTTCCAAATCCCAAATCACCAACATAACATTTGGACTGTATATTCATCTTGAACTACCACTATTTAATCTTATTGGGTCACAATGGAAGGTTGATAAATGTTTGAGTAAAACATTGCAGGCCACTAACAATGGTCTCTAATGCAATAATTATTCCAAATATAAATTATAACTAGGAATGAATAAATAAAGTCCAACTAGTAAATAAAATTTGTTTCATAATTTAACTATTTTTAAAATAGTCCCATGGTCTCTCAGATTACATAATCACCCAACTCGCCAAATCTATATAAACCCATGGAAAAATTATAAAAAGTATTCTATGAGGGGTTAATCACATTGATTTATAAGGTAATCCAATATAAAATTCCATATAATTTATTTTAACATGGAACCCCAGTTCGGGTACAAATAATAAGTATAACCACAGCAGCATAGAACATTGGTCCAACACACCAAATAATGACCTACATTAGCGGATCCCAAATCATCAGCCTCTCTCAGACCATGAACTATATCAGTGATGCTTAGACCATTGGTATGGACCACCCATAGGACTAGGAGCCTAAATCCAACACCCACTGTACCAATATTGATATTTATAAAGGTTCCTCGGTAATGGCCTATTTATCAAGAAAAAACATTATTTGTATACCATTTTAGTCACATATTCTGGTTTCATTCAATTTAACACCATTATCTCAATTCCATACATATTTGGATTCAACATTTATTAAAAAACCACCACCATTTAAGATTTTTCATTTTTATTAACAAAATGAAAAAATCTTTTAGCCATTTAAAAAATATTCCCCCAATCATCACACATTGAATTATCCTTTCCATGTTAATTTATACAGAACTTATACTATTCTCACAAGAATAATTCACATTAAAAATATTTAACTACATAAACCATCTAATTACCAATTCCAAAAAACCATATCATCACTTTCAAGTGGCAGGAACATTTCATGGGTTACCATAGACCAAGTTTCTTAATCACCAGTTGATCCAATGGGGACTAAGGTGTGCATCAAAATTCAATTAGAGGTTCAACATATTGTCCAAAGTCATTGAAACCAATACATATCAAAGAAGTGAAATGTACAAACCACATACACTTGTGTAACATCAATAATATGGCTTCTGGCTCATAGACCACCTACCTCATGCTTAGTGATAAGAACCCACCCATCATTATCCCTTTTATAGAACTAATTTTTTTTAACTACCAATGCAAGGATTCCCTTGTGAATGTAAATGATAGGATCTATATAAGAATAGTAACAACCTTGAAAATATTATTATAAGAAAATAAGGAAGATGAAGCATAGGTTCACTAAGATATTTGGTTCAATCTACATAGAACTGGAAAAATCTATGAACTATAAAATATTGATTTCTGAAAGTGGGTAAATATTTTGGTTTATAGAAAAGTCTATTAGGGAATTAATGATGTAGAAATCCGTTGAAAATCAAACAATAATGTTGTGGAAAAAATGTGAAATTTCCCAAATTCTATGTGGTGCATGGTTTGGATGCATGATTGGAATAACATTAGGTCAACTGTGTGATACCATCTATCTAAGAGGGGGGGCCAAGTGACATGGTTTTCTAGGCATCCCACATAGATTTACAAAACCTTTTAAAACCATAATTATTGGATATAACCTAGGACTAATGGGTTTCACCCTCGCAATTCATGGTTTATAAACTAGAAATATCTGTTATCCATGGAACATGATTCTAGAACACATTTTTTACAAAGGGTGATCTAACTATGTGCCATGTACTAGAGTGAAATATTTCACACTATTTATGTTTTGAACCCCAATGAAACCACAAATTTAATTCCTAAATTCAAGAGGTATTCTGTTAAAAAATCTAAAGGGATTAAAAAACGGAAGGAAAATACTCCTCATAAAACTTTATAATTATAAAATATCCCCACATTATAACCTAATTTCCTAGAGAATCATGTCCAAATATCAGTAAGATTAAGAGGTAATTTTTTTATTCCTTTTGGTTCTCTTTATAATTTCCTTGAAATTTATGTTACATACACATGGTAATTCTAATTTAAAACTGAGGGAAATGTCTTATTCTTACCCAGAATAGAATTCTAACTATGATCCGAAACATGAATTAGATACACCTCAATAGAAGAATCAGACTAATGGTCAATAAAATTTTATTCAAACACATGATAAGGTTTTTAAAAATACATCTGAATCCATGTTAAATGAAAAAATCAGGCATATCATAATACCACTATAGAGGAACCAATTGATATTCCAACAACACATGACACTCTATAATCTCAAATGGGACTACATACCTAGCCACTAATCTACCCATATTTCTGAATATGATGTTGATCCATTATTTGAGACTCCTAAAGGAATAAATGGTCTCCCATAGTAATATAAAATAATATGACGAATTCAGTCATTTTATGACATATTTAAACCCTATTCCATAGACATATGCTTCTATATAGAGTGTATATACTTTTTTGTCTCATGTATGAGATTCTATCCAATGAATTCTAACTATCCCTCCTCCACCCGACACATGGTTGAATAATATGGCCTAACAAATAGTGGATCATATTGTTCTATCTATATATCCTCCTAAAAAATATTTATATAAGTGAATTAAACAGGTTCTATGTGATTCTCATGAGCTCCACCAACATCTAGGATACACACCCTCATTATTTCCTCTTACACCTATATAATATGACTCAATTACCCATCCCTATTCCAACGAAAATATATATTTGAATTTTCTATAGTACCTAGTTCTATATTCATTCATTTATAGAATATAGAAGTGAAATAGATTCCATGATATGAAATTATTCTCTAAGGAACCCCATGAAAATAGAATATCTCTTAAATATATAACCCATAAAACTTGAATACTATAAAAATATCATGATCTATTAAAAAATAGATACATTTTTTCCTCCGATCAAAAAATACCTACATCACAACATTCTTATATGGTGTCCTCAGATGCCGTATCACAAAAGTATTAATACCTTCATTACAGATCTAGTCCAAAATGGGATGTGACTGAAATAGTCTAGCATGCCATTGATTCCCATCCTTTTCTTGCAGAAATGTGTAGCATAGTTTTAAAAAACCCTTTTTATTTTTCTACATACCAAAACACCAATACTATATTTGAATATTATGATACATCTTGGTCGTATTAGGTTTCAACACTCAAATTATTTCAGAAAAATCATGAATCACCTCATCCCATATAAAATTACACAAAATAAGACAGCCATGAACATAAATGATCATGTCATCATCAATAGTGTAATTGAAGTGTAGCTCATATCCTTCCGAAATTTCCCCCAAATTCAGGCACTAAGAATCCACATATTACGTCATCAAGATACCACTCAGAATAGATGGTTCGATTGGTATGTAGATGAGTAATATGTACACATTCTCTTCTATAATTCTTATCTACATATTTGTGATTTTGGAAATAATAATCCACTTGAAACTCGATAGCTAAAATACTTGAGTTAATTTCTTCTAACACAACACATAAATAATTCAATATACCTTACTAGTGTATAATATATCTAAAAAATGGATTTCATATGCCTAATCCACCTTCACATTCAATGATTTAAATAACACTAGAAAAAGATATATTTGTTTATATTATGATCAATAAATACTTTAAACTAATACAACATATAGTAAAAATGACAAAAATTTAAGGCATAAACACCCACTACAATCTCCAGACCATATATGTAAAAATAAAATTTCTGTGTCCTCAAAAAATTTGATCCATACACCATGTCACTATTTCCGTGAAAAAATAAAACCAATAGCGAAATCATGTGGACATCATAAAATAAGGTATAATCCTTACCCAATTCGGGTATGATCTAAACCTAGGTAGTGGTCAAAGGTATCGTTTCCTCAAAAAATTTATCATCAAATGACGTAGAATAGTAAGTCATTAAACGAGTATTTTTTAGGCACAATATATGAATTACCGTTTAAGAAAATTATTTCGGAACCATTTATAAAAACTAATAAAACCAATAAATAATTAGATATGAAATAAATTATTCAATTTCATGTGATAAAAAACTACATTAACCTTTCTGGGTCATCTAACACTCCTTCATATTTGTTGATATGACACTAACATACTACCTTGTCTACCCATAATGAAATAATAGATAACATATCAAATATATTATTCTCTCTCAATGTACATATGATGATGTCAAGATGTTTGGACTGATCATCAAGAGCCAATTAGCACAAAAAGATAAAATCAATGAAGAAAAACATGAACTGATTCAATGAATAATTGAATATTTTGGTCATCATATCCATATTTTCAATTTTATTATTATTAAACCCTAATTAAATAAAAAAACTGGTATATTCCATTCCAGCTTCTAAAAGCGATGTACGGTATAATATGAGATCTCACCATCAATTGACGATACCCTAGTATCAGATCAATATTGGAGAACAAAAAATCACCTCTTAGATGGTGAATAGTATCATCAATATATAGAAGAATGTATCAATTCTGAGTCATAATCCTATTAATCATTTGGAAATCAATACATCAACTGAATGTTTAATCAGCCTTCTTAGTAAGTAGAACTAGAGAACCCTAAGGTGTCATACTTATGCAGATTAAACTTTTATTATCCAACTCTTTAAGTTATGTCTTCATAATTTTATTCACTACTAGTTTCATTCTATTTGGTATATTAGAAACTTGTTCGTCTACATGAAATATCTCAATAACAAACAAAAACACTCTGTAATTTATCAGATGTGATATGTAGTTATGAAAAAAACTCCTAATATAATCTATAGCTAGAGAGAATAAATCATTCTCCAATACAACATCTTTTGGAATAAGACATTCATCCTCAAATGTGATATAACTGAGTTGAGGAATGAATTTCTTTACAGGATCGTACGTGATATATCATTCCCACCCATGATTTTGTGTGTTTCCATCAGAAGATATGAATGTTACCCAACAGTTGTAAAATTAGATATGAAATGGAATTAATAAAACCAATTCCATGCCTAGTATCATGTGATAACACGAAATATTAAGATTATAGTACTCCAAAAAAATAATACACCCATCTACCTTGGTGGACCACTCAATACAAATCCATATTTTCTATTATTCCACCCCCACAAGTATGTTGATTTATACAACGAAGCCAAAGATATCGATATATATGAAAAAAATTCACTAGTCAACAAATTATAATAAATGAGATTATCTTATATCAATGATGGAACTAGTAATCGAATATGATACAATAATCATAACATAGACTATTTATAGACAATCCTAAATAAAAAAGGGTGCATGTAGAATTACATGCAGTTGGATAACACCTTTATGTAAAGCTCAAGTCGGATCCTCCAATGCTACAAAACAATATTGATATGGATCCACTTTTCATGAAATAACACATCCACCACACTGACTACTATATTGTGTAAGAACTTGGATCCTTTTTTTCCGGTATGGATTTTTTTCTACTATTTTTGAGAAAAATAAGAGTTATTGGAAATTTAAGGAGTACACACCATGTACCAAATTTACATGGGTAGCCATATTCTTTCCAAGTAACGGATGAGTACATGGCCATGTGGGGAGACCTAGAGACTACCTAAAGTAGAGTCCAGTTAAGGAACACACTCAGTGCGTACATTAAATGAACACACATTGTACTTTTCATTGTATTTGTTTTAATAGACCTGGGTCGCGTCTAATTGGCAGAACTGTCTTTTTCTCAACTTGTCTCATTTTGGAGTGATTTTAGGGCATGATTCTTCTCTGATCCCCATATTTACCATCTATTCTTTGAATCAACCATCGTCTATTGTGTTGGAATCACCATTGTGAGTTCTTCCTTCTTCTAAAGCCACATTCCTTGATATCTCCTATTTCTTGAGAAATCTTTGTTTGACCCATTTAGATGTTTTTGTAGATCTATGTCGTTCTAGGATGATTCAAGGGACAACATCAAACAAAAAAAACCATAAAATTCCAAGGTACGTGTTTTGTGCCTTTCCATATTTATTCCATGAATATTATGTGCAAAAGTTCCCAATACCCTAGATTTTGGAATTGAAATTTAACTAATTTTAAACCCATTGATGCATGTTATGTTTTTTTCTTGAGTTTGGGATCTTGTTAGTGAGTAGGGTTATTTTCCCATCATATGGCTGTGTTTTCCCCTATTTGATTTGATATTGACTATTTGGTCTTGTTTTTCTTATTAGGATGCTTTCTTTCCATGCCTAAGGTTGTTTGGATGGAGTGATTTATCTGATATTGTGTTATGCATTGTGTCTATTTAGAAAAGTAGTTCTTTTAGGTTCACTTTGGCGGATGGAAATTGTTTTTTCATGATTAATTTACATAGGGTTGTGGGAACCTGGTGTAGTGAGACCATAGGGTGAGTTGACATTGAGGGATTCGCTAGAGTGTATATTATTCTTTATCATGCTGTAAGACCATAGGGGGGATTGACATTGAGTGCTCCCTCAGAGTGTCTATATTTACTGTTACGAGACCACATGAGGAGTTGGCATTGAGTGCTTCCCTAGAGTCTGTGCAGTTTATCATTAAAAGACTATAGGGGGTATTGATAGTGAATGATCCCTCATAGAGTATTTATTTTAATGAGACCGAAGGGGTTAGACCATTTGAGCTTACCTAGGAGGTCGTCGTATCCTTGTATAAAGTTGAACCAGAGGGGTTAGGTTGTGAGAACTTACCCAAAGTGTAACATGAAATTATTTGGTTGAAATAGAGGGAATAAGCTCTGATAATTTCTCATAGTGTTTCTTGTTTTATTTTGGTTAATTAATTAATGAATCTAAATGAATGTAATTGAAACTATAGGACTGTATACTTTTGATTATTTCTGTGTTCATTGATTATTTTACTTATTTCCTACCATATATATTCACAGAATATTAGGCATAGATATTTGGGTGGTTGCCTATTGGGATTCGTCTCACATCCTTTTTGGGTCATTATTTTGGGCCCTAACAGATTATATTTCTACATGTATAGATAAGGTCCAGTGTTATTCTACATTAGGTACTTGATTACTAGTGAGCTGGAGAACATGGGACCAAGCTGAGTCTTGCAATACTACTGGATTTATTTTCTTTTTTTCTTTGTACATTGGTTTATAACTATATACCAATATTTTGACAAGTTTTAATGTTTTCTTAGATACATGTAACATGCATTATTATTGATATATTTATATGTTGTAGTTTTTTATTTAAATACTATCTTCCACTATTTAATTCAGTTTAGTATAATTTTTTATTTTGATAATATTTTGTGTTTTTTTTGTTTCTTTACACTTACAATGAGGGAATATTTTTCCCACTGTCACACCCATGTCCCTCTCTTCTAGTCAGTAGCCTCTGGAGATTGGGGAAATGTACCTGAGTCTATGTTACCAACCGGGTATCAGGAACCTTTGGGCGACACTCACTACCAGGAATTTACAAAGTGGTATCCGATAAATGTTTTCTTATGGACATAATGTTTGGAGACCATAGAGATGTATATGAAGGAATGGGTAGTTGGAAATAAGATGTTCCTAGGAGTAGCGAGCCTATGTACAAGGAAAATACGATTTACCATGTATATTGAAATTTTCTAGTTTCATAATTATTACAGTTTATTTTATTTCACCGTTGAGTGATTCACATGTTTTTTATGGTTACAATTGAATATATTGAGGTTTTATATCTATTTCAACCTAATGATATGTGGTTATAACATCTCATTCATCATATAAGCACTTGGTAGAAATCACATGTCATGAATCATTAAATTTCCATTTAGGGTGCATTACTGATTTCATGTTGTTGTGATAGATGTTGCACTTGATATGCATGTTTTTGTGATAGATGTCATGACAGAATACCTGCAATTTGATAGGGTACTGGATTGTGTAAGGTTTCGTTTGACTGAACGCCAAACGTTGGTTCTTGAGGTGTTATGTGACCTCATAGATAGGAATTTCATGGATCATTGCACTTTTATGTTTACATATGACATGTAAATGATTCCAATATTTGATTATTGGGGAGTATAGGCCCTCAAAGATCAGAATTTGGAACTTTAATGTTTATTTCTGTGTTTTTTGGGATCCAGAGTAGTTTCTGAGGTTTACTATTTGAAAATACCAAGAATACACGGTGTTTATTGCTCAATATATGACATGTATCATTTTGTTCAGGAATGAACTTTTTTTTCTTAAGTACATGTCAAGTACTATATGTACATGTCATGTAGTCTCTTACTGTGTCACTGGTTGTGTGGTAAAAGACACGAGGTTGCAAAATCCTTGGAAGAACATATCGTGTATCAGTCATAAATACCGTGTTTTAGGGACTATGTGTCCACCTGTGTTACTAACGACATAGATGGATGAAACATAGGTTATACACACTATGTAAAAATTTAACATGTTGTGTAGTGTAAACCATGTATCCAGTTTTGTTACTAACAACACAGGTTGGTGAAATCCTTCTTGTGCACACTGTGTCTGGCACAAACACACCGTTTAGTCTTGTCATAAGATAAACGTGTGGGTGTTTCAAGTAAAAGAATGAGGGCAGGGGGAAAATGATTCAAGAACGCTCCATTTTTTGTGAGAACTCACCGAGTGTAAGGGATGTTACCCGACCGTGGTTGGACAAAGTACACTCTCTTGTGAATGCTCAAAAGAACATTCCTTGTAGGGGTTTTACACGCCGTGTATCCATGTTTTAAAAATCATTAATTATTCCCTTATCTTGTTCATTTCGTTCAATTCTAAATTTCAGCCCTTTTTATTATTGAACTATGGTGTGTTCTTGAACTTGTAGAGGCTGGCCACCATGACATCGTCCAGTGGTACGCCAGATTCAAGTTAGTGACAAGATACTGGACATGGTAGATAAGGGATTACCAGCAGACCGCCATCATGTTTATCATGGAGACAACCTTCATTCTGGACATAGGTGCTAATCCAAAGTTCTGAGAAGGCTTCACAAGTTTTATGCCGACCTTCTCGGGAGTACCTCATCCTACCCCATCTATGGAAGAGTTGAGGTGGGGTTTTTAGTAGAATCATCCCCATACATTCCCAGGGGATAGAGGACCTTAGGCATTAGAGTCATGGTTAAAATCCATGCTATCGATCTTCAAGCATTTAGAGATGCCTCAAGAGAGGGGGGTGAATCTCACAATTTATATGATTCAGGATTCCTCCAAGAGATTGCGGGATATGATCTCAGAGGCATAAAGGTAGAAAGTTATGGTGTGGGATGAGTTCCAACATAGCTTCTATTGCTACTTCTACCCAAAGAATTTGACGACTGATCAAGCCCATAATTTCATGAGATTTGAGTAGTGAAACTTCTTGGTAATGGAGTATTATTTTCACTTCGCAGAGCAACAACGCTTCACCCCCATTCTTATGGTGCTGAGTTATTACAAGAAATGATTTTTGAGGATGGTCTATGGAATGACATTTGATATCTGGTGAACATCATCATGTAGATGACCGTATCTTCTATAGTCAACTATTCACTAATCTCAGAGTAAGACTAGAGGATTTCTAAAGTTGTGGGCCAGGGAGGTTCAACATCCAGAGTAGGTGCTTCACTAACTGATAGTTAGAAGAACCGTAGGGAGTCTACATGTGGAGATCTGAGTGGGTAGGATACACCTTTAGGTTTCCAGTTGGTATGCTACTAGTGTGGGAAGGGTGGGCATATGAGGTCACATTGCTCAAGAGACCCAATTGAGTGTTGATCATGCAGTAATATGGGCCATCATCAGTGGTTCTTTCATTTTTTTCTCACCAAAATATTGTGATAAGGGTTCCTATATGACTCCTCACATTAGAGCATCCCCACCAGTTCATCATCGGTATGGGATCTGGAGTTCTTCAAGATCATCATGTTGAGGTGAATGTTGTGTCCACGGTAGCCAGTTAGTAGGATTTCAATGAAAGTTGGGTCGATCAGCTCAGGGTTATCAGGCAAGGTCATAGGGTCACAGTATAGGACAGACATTTTCAGTGGAGAAGACCCAGCAATATAAGGATCTCATTCCCTCTACAGTTTTAAGGAATGATCCTAGTTTCCTCAGTTTTAGATTACGCACTTTTTGATACAAGGGCTTACCATAGTTTCATATTTGATGCTATTATGGAGAGACTTGGGATCTGTATCATTACATTTATTGATGTATTTATGTTGGAAACTCTCTTGGGGAAAAGGGTGGCTAGTGTATGTCAGTGAAAAGAGTTCCCTATTGAGGTTGGTTGGTGTCACTTCTTGTGGGACCTCTTTGTCCTATAGATAAAAAGTAATTATTTCATTCTTGGAATGGTCCGGTTACTTTCCCTCTAGGATATTGTCGACTGTTATCGCCGTAAGGTGAGTCTAACATCACCAAAGGGAAGATGTTTCTTACATATGGATGAATGGGATGACCATGAAAGAAAATAAGGACCCGATTATCATGGGTTGGGAGGAGATACAACACATATTTCTAGTCAATATCTTGATGACCAGGGGGCTTCACATTTAGACATTATTATAGTGTTGGATTGTTTTAGGGATGTCTTTTCAGAGTACTTTTTCGGTTTTATTCCAAAGAGAGATGTAGACTTTTCAATTGATCTTGTGCCATTAGTGGCACCAATGTCCATTCCTCCTGATATGATGTCTACACCAGAGTTACCAGAGCTCAAGAAGCAATTAGAGGAATTCCAAGTGAATGTTTTCATACGAACCAACACTTCTCCTGGGGGTTCACTAATCCTGTTAGCGAAAAATGAAGATATTACCCTCATACATTATGAGGATTATGAGAAGATGAACTAGATGAAGTTCAAGAACACATAGCCCTTGCCCAGGATGAATGATATCTTTGATCAGGTTCGAGGAGACCAAGTGTTCTCAAATATTGACTTGAGATTTTTTTATCATCAGTTTCAAGTTATACCATCTAACATACCTATTACAGCCTTTTGGAGCAGGTATGGTCTAGAAAATTATGTCGTTATGTTTTTTGGTCTCATGAACACACCTTCAACATTCATGGCACTAATGATCTGAGTGTTCCATCCATACATGGATTATTTCATGGAATTTCTCATGAATTTTATCTTGGTGGACTATTACACTCGTCACAACCATGCCACACATCTTGAGATCGTTTTGAGTACACTGAGAGAGCCTCAGTTATATGTTAAGATCTAAAAATTCCACTTTTTGATGGACGCAATTAACTTCTTGGGTCATGTTATCATAGAAACAAGAGTATCATTAGACCCAGATAAAGTGAGAGTAGTAGTTTCCTAGGCTAATTTGAAGGATGTCATTGAGATATAGAGTTTTCTAGCACTAGCTAGTAACTATAGAGGTTTTATACAAGACTTTTCATGCTTAGCTGCACCATTGAAGGGTCTAACTAAGAATGGTGTGAGGAGCCTATGGAAAAATTCCTTTTATTCGGCCTTTCAAAAGCTAAAATAAAAGTTGAATTCTGTGCCGATACTAGTATTTCCAAAGATGGGAAAGAGCTATATTGTTTACTGTGATGCATTAGGTGTCAGGATGGGAGCAGTGCATATGTAAGAAGAATTATTCATTGCTTATGGGTCTATACAGTTGAGGCCACATGAGTGGAATTACCCAATACATGATCATTAGATTCCCATAGTTGTTCATGCTTTGCAATATTGGATAAATTATCTATTGGGAGAACATTTTGTGGTTTTCACCAACCACAAAAGTCTCATGAACATATTTACTCACTGAAATCTGAATTGGAGACATCAAAGGTGGGTTGAATACCTTTAGTGCATTCATTTGAGCTTTCCTACATGCCTATGAAAGTCAAAGCAGTCGATGAAGCGTTGAGAAGGAGGACTCAAATACAGGCTGTTCAGGAGGCCAGACGTTTGTGGATGCTTTTGGAATTGTTCATTGAGATGAATTTGTAGGTACACGATAGACAGGGGAAGACATTTCTTTCTCCTACAGTTTTAACCTATACACTACTTGGTCAAGTGAGAATGAGGAATCTATAAGATTCTGAAGGCCTAGTTCTACAGGAGAGGGTGTCAAGAGAAGACCCTGTTCCTAGATGTACTTTAGGAGAGGATTAGATCTTGAATTTTCATCAGAGTATATGCGTGTCAGCAAACGTACTCCAAGAGATTATGCAATACTTTAATTCCTTAGTTTGAGAAGATCATCTTGGTGTCACCATGATGTATCAAGATCTGAACCATCAGTATTGGTGGCCAAGTATGAAGAAATATGTTGCTAGGTTTGTCATGATGTGTTCCACCTGTTTGTAGGTGAAGGCAAGGCATCAACGACGAGCATGGATTTTGTAGCAGTTACCCATTCCTAAGTGGAAGTGTAATTATGTCGCGATGTAATTCATGATAGGTTTACTGAGTTCTCCTCTTGGGAACGATGCATTTAGAGTTGCCATTGACAGACTAAAAAAGGTTGTACACTTCTTACTAATCGTGGATACATTCAGTGTTGATGAGTTGTGAAGGTTCTACATCAGAGAGATTTTATATTTACATGGGGTGTCACACTCCATTATTTTAGACAGGGACCCATGTTTTACTTCTCAGGTCTAACATGGACTACAAAGGGAGTTGTGTACACATGTACTTTTGACTAAAACATACCATCCCCAAATAGATGGCTAGTCCAAGCATACTATTCATGTTCTAGAGGACATTCTTTGAGCATGCATCCTTGATTTTGGAGGTTATTGGGGGAATAAAATAAATTATGGGTTTTTCCTATAATAATAGTTTTCAAGCAACTATTCAGAATGCACTATATGAGGATTTCTATGGTAGGGAATACCGATCACCCCTATGATGGATGGATGTTGAAGTGGTAGCTATGATGGGACCTCGTCTTGTCTAGGAGACCACAAAGCAGCTAGAGTTGATTCGAAAGAGTATGGATACAACATAGTCATGATAGAAGTCTTTTGAGGATTGACAAAGACGACCTCTAGAGTTCGAGGTCATAGATAAGGTTTTCCTAGGTGTTATTCCAGGAATGAGAAATAGAATGATTAAGATGTAGGGAAAGCTTTTTCTGAGATATGTTTGACTATTTTTTGGTTTTTAAGATAGTGAGGCCGGTGGCCTATTGGTTACAGTTACGATAGAGGTATTGGTATATTCATGATTTCTTCCACATTTCTCAGCAATGATGTTACTTCTCAGACTCATCCAATGTTTTCCAACCCGAGGAGGTTGAGTTGGAGGTGGACGCATCGTTCGAGGAGAATCCTATCCATATTGTTGATCATAGCATGAAGGTTATCTATGGCCAGTATGTTCTCTAATATAGGTGCTATGGAAGCATGGGAAAGTATAGGAAATGACTTAGGAGAGGGATGTCAATGTGCAATTACAGTGGCTGGAGCTATTCAAGGATTATTCTTCTGAGTCTCCTCACTAGGGAAATTCAAGGGAATTTTTTTATGGGGGTATTTTTTAAGAACCCATATCTTCATTTTAGGTATGCTTCTTGTTTTTTGGTATTTTTGAGAAAAAGAGGAGTTTTGTAAATTAATAAGTACACACCGTGTACTTATGAGTACATATTGTGTACCTGATTGTCGCGGGTGGACTTGTACTAGCCGTGTATCAGCTAATTACATTTCCATTTGGGGTGACCTCCAGACCACCTAATGTAGAGACTAGTTAAGGCATGTACACTGTGTGTACATTAAATGAACACACCATGTACTTTTTTTGTATGAATGGACCATGGTTGTGTCTAATTGACAGAACTATATTCTTTTTGGCTCATATCATCCAAGAGCGACTGGTGGGTGCAATTATCCTCTAATATCTGATTGACCATCTATTATCTGAATCAACCACTGTTGATTGCATTGCAATCTCCACAGTGATTTCATCCTTCTTCTAGAGCCTTATTACATGATTTCACCTCTTTTGTGAGATATCATTGGTTGAATGTTTTATATGTTTTTTAGATCTACACGATTCTAGGAAGATTCAAGGGCCAATGTCTGAATATATCAATAACAAAACCTCAAGGTATGTGGTTTGTTCCTTTCCATAGTTATTCTTTGAGTATTAGGTTCAGAAGTGCCCAATACCCTAGATTGGGGTATTACGTGTTTAGGAATTTTAACCTTGTTCATTCCTGCTAAGCTTGTTTGTTTTTTTAGGGATCTTGTTTACAAATAAGGTTTTTACCATTATATGGAGGTTTTTTCACATGTTTTATTTGACATTGACCATGTGGTCTAGTTTTTCCCATTAGGCTACTTTCGTTCCATGCATAGTGTTGTTAAAAAGGAGTGATTTATCTGATGGTGTTTATGCCTTGTAGTTGTTTGGCGAAGTAGTACTTTTAGGTTCACTTTTTCTGATGAACATTGTTTTTGCACGATTTCATTACACGGGGCTATGGGAACCTGGTGCAATGAGATCATAAGGGGAACTGACATTGAGGGCTTCCTCAGAGTGTCTGTTATTCTTTATCGCGTTGCGAGACCATATGGGGGATTGACGTTGAGTGATCTCTCATAGTGTTTATATTTAACGTTATGAGACCACATGGGGAATTGATGTTGAGTTCTTCCCAAGAGATCCTATAGTTTATCGTCAAAATACTTTTGGGGGAATTGTCGGTGAATGCTTCCTCAGAGAGTCTATATCTGCGTGATACAAAATGAGTTAGACTGTTCGAGCTTACCCATGAAGGTGTTGTATGCTTGTATAATATTTAACTATAGGTGTTAGGATATGAGAACTTATCTAGAGGGTTACTTAATATTGAATGGTTGAACAATAGGGGATTGTTTGTGAGAACATCATATAGGGTTGCTTTTTTTGGTTGATTAATTAAAAATTGAAATTGAAACTCTAGGGCTATTTACTTTTGAGTACATCCTAGTTCATTGAGTCATCTTAATATTTACTTCCATATAAATTCACTTACTATTAGGCACATATATTTGGGAGGATTCATATTGGGATTCATCTCACACCCTGTTTTGGTCATGCTTTTTGGAACCAAAAATATTATATTGATGAAGGTATAAATAAGGGAAAGCGCCATTATACATGAGGTACTTGATTTCTATGGACCTGGAGAGCATGTGACCAAGCTGAGGCTTATGATGCTTCTGGAGTTATTTAATTGTTTTCATTTTTACTTTGGTTTAATACTATATTTCAGCAGAGTGACATGTTTGGATGTTTTCGTAGATACTTGTGACATGGATCATTATTGATATATTTATATGATGTAGTTGTTTATTTACTTCCAATAATCCACTTTTTACAACTGTATGGTATTATTTTTGCTTCTACAACTCTTATCAGTTTCATTATACTACATTACACTTCCAATGAGGGCATAGTTTCCCCACTGTCACACCCATGGTTGTCACTACTAGTCAGCATCCTCTGGCATTTGGGAAAATTTTCTTGAGGTTATGTGACCAACCTGGTATGGGGCACCTTTGGGTGGCACCCGGAACCGAGAAATTCCTTGGTGAATGGATCTCCAACAACCTGAATAATATGGTGTAGAAGAACCCCTTCCAGTTCTCTATATCAGGATGAGTTTCAAATAAAAACTCGTCTATAATGGGATCCTATAGAAACTATAAGTGTGAACAATGTTTCCACATGATCAAAACCCCATTAGTGTTCAAGGAAACATACCATGCATAAGACTCTGCCTTCGACACAAATAGATGGACTCTCAATTACTACATGGTAATGTCAATCCTCCATCCTATACACTCTTACCACCACTACCCTGGTAAAAACAATCATGATGAGGCTGCCTACTAGCATAGAATGCACCACAAGATAATATAATAGGCTTCTTTTTTCACCTTTCAAATCATCATTTCTACTCCCCTTAGAAAATTTAACATGATCGACAAGCTAATATAACTTCATCAAACTAAATATATTAATAAGGTACATGATATGACATTAAGTCCCTGGAAAAAATCTATCATTTTAGTTACCACATATGTCATCAATGTCATTTAAAACCATAGAAAGTCTATGATGTGGGATAAATAATATATCACTAAATTTTCTCTTCTTTTAATTAAATAAATTCTATCGATTTATATTTCAATAGTGTAACAATGTAAAATTGTTATATGATCATATTCTAAGCATCGTTCCATGGAATTCCCTCCAACCACTCATCATAATAATATATATCCAACATCAAAATCACTAGTCCACATGAAATATAAAATCCTAAATTAACCCTCTAGTTTGGAGAAGTATTTACGTGGTCTTAAATAAACTAAATAGATATAATACATAACTCAGATATCTCATGCCTATAATCACCAAAAAATAAAAAGATGCTATAAATAATCCACCCTAGTCAAATAAAATATAACTTCTATAGCATGTCCTGATTCTCTTTCCATAAATTTCACTAAACAATTGAAAATTTCAATGAATTTCCCTTCTATCATATCACTCAAATACACTAGGGGATTTGGTCCCACATATAAAAGAGCATTTTCAGAATTTTCCTTTTATCACCCAATTAGAAACTATCATTTTGGTTATATCTCTCTACAATTCCAATTACATGTATCATGAATCATAATATATAGAATCCCCAATTACAAAAAATAGGTCTCACAACTGGACATAATCAGACCACCCCACATAGATAATACAAATGGATAAAATGGAAATATTATCACAACCCTCTTCCACCCCTCTAATATTAGGTGGTGAACGTTTGGTAAAACGAATTTTCTCACTAAAAAGATTCCATTTGACACCATTTTAATGATTCCATTATAACACATTTCAATTATAATAATTAGAACTTGTTTATTTGGATTTTTTTGTGAAACCACAAGGAATCATATGAAAATAATCACATCCCATAGAAATGATTAAACTAGAACACATGTGTATGATCCATGATGAAATAACATCTAACTATAACAAGTGAACATATATATCAATAATTTCAATATAGGATCATGAGATTTTCCCCTCAAACTGGTTAGTGAATATTATTCTAGAGCTCATTTCTAGGACATGACCAATCCTAAAATGTGTTATAGCATTCCCCATATAGTAAAGAAATAGAACTGAAAAAAGGATTTAAAGACATATAGTTTCAAGTTCCACTAAACTAGTGAGGTAACTAGATAACCACATGACCTCAGTCACACATTTCCATATTCTTGAGGTAACCAACTATATGTGAGGGTCTAATATGAATCATCATTGGTCTTTAAACTCTTTACCATATCAACACAACAACATGAATTAATGTAAAACATAACAAAGTTAATTATAAAAAATAACCATGACTCAAGAAATATGTTCCTAAAATCGTTAAATTCCCTCAAGCCAATATAGTAAATTTTTCATGTACCTATGGAAACTAAAAATAAATACACTCTGAAAATCCCCACAAATGGATCACTAAATAATATGAGCCCCCTAACACATAATGTATCGTAAATCGGTAATAGTGCATCTAATATAGCGAACTTGACCATATCCTAATAAAAAATAAAGAAATATTATGGTAAACCAATAAAGGATAAAGAATGGTGTGGTTAGAACATAGTAGGACACTACCAATGATTTTAAAAGTAATATATACTATAAAGATGGTGTATACAAGGTTCTGAATAAGTAATATATAAAAACAAATAAATGATTATTTTTAATTTAATAGTTACCAAATCACCTTAAGGAATCTCAGGTATCATAGTCACTCGACTCACAAAACCATCTTCGGACCTCTCAAAAATATTAACTATGTACTATGAGGGGTTAATCATAGTGATCCAAAATTCTATACATTAATAAATTTTATACAATATATTATACCTTTGAGTTGCATTTTAGGTACCCATACCATGTCTAACCATAAAATATTTGAGCATTAGTCCAGTACCTAAAACCATGTTTGCATTAGTTGGTTCTATATTATCCATCTTATATTGGACAACGTAGTAATTCAGTGGTTCCTAAAAAATTAGTCTTGCCCAACATAAGGATTTGGAACCTCAGTCCAACATCTACCATACAATTATTCCCATTTACCATAGTTCATCATTAGTGGCGACATTTGTTTATTAAACCCATCATGTTTCCACTATTTAATTCATTACATTCACCAAAACTATTACACATAACACCATTAAATCAAATTTATAACATTTATGTTACGTCTATTATTCACAAAAAAAACTATAATTTTTTAAAATCCACTTACAACACAAAGATACCATTTTAACCATTAAATTTTTTTCCACATTCATTAAATAGTCCATTAAAAATTGCATGTAAATGTAATCAATAGTTATAACATGATAAAATATCAAACACACCTAAAAAACACATAACCAAAAAATATTTTAATTCCTCATTCCATAATGCATATAGTGAATAAGAAGGGTGTGACACACATCATGGGTAACCACATACCCGATCCAATAATCATAAATGAATCCATTGGAAACTATGAATGATTTCACACATCAATTAAAGGAGATTTTAACATTTCTCAGTCAATGAAACTTAGTTTAAATAATGACAGCACAATTTCACATCCACATATAGTTGTACAAGGTCAATTAAATGGGAGAAGTCTCACTGAACACCTACCTCAAGATTATAGACAATAAATCAATGAACCATCATCCTTGTATCAAAAATAATAATAATATACACAAATGCCATCAATTCCATAAAATTATATGACTTAGGAGACTTTGAATTATTATAATATCCCATAAAATATTATTCCAGATTAATAGTAGGATTAGTTATATTAATCTCAAATTGATCATTGATTCAAACAATATATACACTAATTGTATATGAATTTAAAAATTATTTGTCTTTGTAAGAGGTGTGGGATCATGGTATGAACACAAGACTGTTGGAGAGGAAATAAGGAGGAAATTAGGGGAAATCATATAAAAACAAGGACGAAAATTGGGAAATTATCCACATTATATTAGTCACATTCTTTGGCTTCACGATTGGCCAAACCATGTGCCAAATGTTTTGTTTTCTCAATCCAAGAGATGGGCTAAGTCACTTGTTTTTTATCACCATAAGGTTTTCAAAACCATTTGGGAAGAATTTTGGTTGGCTCGATCCAAGGAAACATGGTTTTAACCCTCCCATTACACAGTTTACAAATGGAGTACCTCCCATATACAACTTGCATGGTTCAAACACTTGATCAATACTAAACTTCTTATAGCTATACACTAAGAAATGGAATGACACTCATCCCCATTTTCATGCCCTAAACCCCCATAATAGTCACATGATCTTTCTTAATCAATGAATTAATTATGTTTTCCAATACAATTGTATTTAAAGAATATATAAATGATAATTTACCTTTTACGATAATAGTATCGTATATGTCAGGTCAAAAACTATATAAAATTCTACTATTTTCCCTAGAGAAATCATTTTTTCCAAAAACAAAGTATATCTTTTTCATGATGGAATCACATACTCATTATTGATATTTCCCCATAAATTATATTTTTTATTCTACCACTGTATTGCATTATATTTTGATTACCAATTTGGTGATATCTTCTATAAACATAATATTAACCTTC
The DNA here is from genome assembly GCA_963277665.1 of Viscum album. Taxonomy (NCBI): domain Eukaryota; kingdom Viridiplantae; phylum Streptophyta; class Magnoliopsida; order Santalales; family Viscaceae; genus Viscum; species Viscum album. The sequence goes on from OY728159.1 coordinate 657,144,789, forward strand.
ATATTATTTCAAAATACGTTTTTTAAGATGTGTGGTATTAGCAATGTTATTTAAGAATATTAATAAATTTATTATAGAATTTAAACTCAATATTTTTGTTATCCAATACATTTTTTATTTTTTTTACATTTTATCCTTTCATGGATCTATTGTTGATGATTAGTTTTTTATAAATTTTTTTTTTCAAATTTTACAATTATTATTTCTTAAAACTAGCCTCAAATGGGATTTATAACTCTTTATTTTATTAGAATGATAACAAACATTTAAGAAAACTATTTTACAGTTTAATATTAATATTCCTCAATATTTTAAAATTATATGTTTCCATATAAATTTTATTTTATGAATTACCCTCAAAATTTATTTATAATATTTTGGGAGATTAAACATTTGGAAGTACATTACTTTATTTTTCATTCCAAGTCATATATTTTTTATGATTTTTATTGAAATTTCTCTCTTTTGTGAACATTATAAATATACTTCCTTTGAATTAAGGGGGTTCACCTAAATTCTAAATATTTATTTATTGTGGAAATTATTGACATAACCTTATACCCATTATCTAATTGATGTTGAAAAAATAAGATATATTATATTTATTAAAGGTTATGTTCTAAGAATTTATTTAATATACGTGGATACATATTTTTAAAATGTGTATGTCATGTTATTTTTATTTATATAATTATGAAGATTTTCCTTATTTTTTCCCTTTTGAATAGAATATGAAAATCCATATACATTGAAATGTTTGTTATGATATAAAAAATGGTTACCATTATGTGGTACCCATATTTAAAGATAGTGATTGGTGGGATGTTATATAACATTCAAACTGATTATATTATGTCAATTTTCAAGAGATATTCAGGAATTAAAATATAGAGTATGTTGAATTATGTGTTGTTATAATGAATTTGTTATATTTGTATGTGTGAAAATATAGAGTTTTTTCACATAGGTATGAGAATAATGTGTTTTATAATTATAATTCATTATCTTCTTGATTCTTTCAGTATTTTAATATTAACATAATATCTTATTTTGTTACATTCTATGTTTATGGATATTTTATACGAAATTATCAATTTTATTAGGTTCCATAACATCATTCATGATTTGAAACATATTATTGGATGGGTACAACATTAATATATATCTTGATGAAAGTGAAATACTAATATTATGAAAAAATATTATTTATAACCCTAATAAATTACCATGTTTTCTTTTTATAATAATTTTAATTATTTAGATAGCTTTAAAATAGTCAATACTGAGTTAGTTTACAATACACACAACACAGAGTTTAAAAAAACACAATTTAGTCATGTTATATATTGTAACCAAGTTATAAACATTTTAAGATAATTTATATACTAAATTTAAATGGTATATATAAAATAAAATAATTTTACATTCGTGTAATATACGTTTTTTTATTAGTTAAGAACACACCAATTTTATTAATAAAATAATTAATTAAAAATACAGTTTTACCACCTTTTAATGGGGAACATATTTTAAATAAATTTTTTTTAAATTTTATAAATATTATATTTTAAAATAAAATTCATTTTTGAAATAATAATCCCATAATTATCTTTGTGTTAATCTTTTATATTTTTCTGTGAAGTATTATATTTTGATGAATAGAGAAAATACTAATATTTAATTGAAAATTGCATATTCATCTAATTTATGTATAATGGTAAATAAAATTTTGAATTGGTTTTAAAGACAAAATTTATTAATTATAAATAAATTAATCTATTATATGTCAATATAATAAATTTATATTTGAAATATTATATTAAAAACCCCTAAAAATATTTTGTACAATTTTACATTAAAACCTGACTTTTTCAATTCATCTATAAGTTTTAATATAAATAAAATCCTAAAAAAAATATGATTGGTGTAACACCCTAACCCTTATTACCCGAATTCGGTTCATTATTACATAACATTGGCATGATCACAAAAGATCATGTCTCAAAAGACCAATTTGTTTAGTATCCTTGGAAATAATAGATACATTCATAAGTTTCACATTACATTATAAAAAAGAAAATCTACAACCACATATTCCTCATACGACACACTCATATCCCTTATAATATCCCTATAGGTCAGTCATAATATATTTCTTTACATCATAGGAAAAATAAAACATAGGAAGGTTTGAGCTCAGATAGTTAGTAAGGATAACAATTTAGAGGAAACTTTCATAAAAAGGATAAACATTTAAAGCAATGTAAGAGTAGAACAAAAGCCTTTTAAAAATGAAATTCCGAATATTATGTCAAAAATTAAATCAAATAATTCAATTTAATTATTTACATGGATATTCTATAAGTCTAATAATCACGTTCAATATCAATAGCCACCTTCATAATGATGGAATGCATAATGTCGTACTTCAAAACAACATATTCAAGGCTTCGTGCCAAGACTAAAAATATGATTTTCTTAAGACCTTGTTCCAAGACACTAGTTTTTCTAATGAGACCTACTGATGCATCTAGGAGCTATAGTGGGCTCCACCCATCACTTACTATGTTTAATGCATTCCTCATATGAAATGTTTGAAAAATAACATAAACATTCGTATTAAAACTAGAATACGAAATGTTAATACATTAACCACAAAACATGCATGAAAAAAAAATAACACACTCACAGTCAAAAATATCACAAAACCATCAATAAAATATGGAATATTAGTATCATAATGAATCATCTTTAGAAGAAGTGTAAAATCCATCATAGGATTTTGACATAGATGAAATCAAAACTATTTGGGAGAAATATATCTTTTTTTAAATCATTTAAAGTCACATAATTATAAAAGAAAATATTTATACTGAAAATATTCTTATAAGATACTAAAGTATTCTTTGACGAGGTTATAATGAGATAAAATAAATACACCCGCCGTATAAGTTAAAAAAAACATTCTAACCATAATTTTGTTGAAAAGGTCATAAAGTACATTGTCTAGATTACGACGAAAAGATTCCTTAAAAAAAATCAAAGGTCTAATAAGGGTATAAATGTATTTTATCCATAGTCTAGGAAAAAGTAAAAATGTTTTGAAAAACATTTTTAAGAAACATGGATGTGGATTATAAAGTGGTCCTAGTAGATAATTATGTGTAAACAACCTCCGATAATAAAGAGATTGTAGAATTTACACTTACCTTGTACTTGTCATTGGTCTAGGGTAGGTTAACCTCATGTATAATGGTGAAATAAATGTTATTAAATTATACAAGAAACATATACATTAATATGATATCATATATGTTCTTATAATTTTTCTTTGTTAATGATATTTCAGTAGTATAATCATATCGGGTGTTAATTGATTCATTTTCCTTTATATGATTTGTTACATAATAATATTTTATATGTAAAATATGTATCTTATTCATATTGGGAATTATATTAAGTCTTTAAACATTATTTTTAATCATCAAATGAAAATTAGTCTTGAATTAATATGAGGGGGAATGAATCTCATCGCGTTCGTGGAGAAGGTAATCTGTACGTACGCATGAGCGACAAAATAAATCTTTTGAAATTAAAATCATCTATAATTGGACAAAATATCATATATTAAGAATCATTATCATGTTATATTTACTAATTTCATCATTTATACTCATTATTATACCCATCCAAATGATTAAGTGTTTTAATAACAAACTACACCACGACGTAGAGACGATAATCCGTATGTACACACGTATGGTGACTTTTTAATTTATAGGATGGATAAAATAATGAATATGGTTGTACAATTTTAATAATTACATAAAATTATATAGAATATAATGGAGTTATTTTTTTATAATAGAAACAACAAAAAAGAGGAAGTGGAAGTAGAAAATAACATGAAACGGGTGATGAAATATTTACCTCTTCTTCGGGTTCTTCCATTTGATTTGATCGAAAGGGCTCCTTAGGTAGGCTGTATGACTAAAGGAAGTCCTCTAAGATGTAGGTATGAAATTTGGAAAGATAATTGCGAAGTTAATTTCCAAGACAATTGGCTTTGAAGGTGTTAATTTTAAATATGGGGAAGTTCTATTTTAAATGAGAGGTGAGGGGCACCATAGGAAAATATTGAAATATTATTTTATAATAAAATTATTTTCGGTTTCTAATGGATCAAAAATGATTTATTTCTAGGAAATGGTGGGTATGGGTCTAAAACCACTCAACCAATAGGTTATAGAGAGGTTTGAGTCAAATTATTAACTTTATCATTTAGATTTAACTCTTAGTTAAATAGTTTGACATTTACCATGTATCTGTGAATTTTTATATTATATTGTAAATAGACATACAATAAACTTCCAAGAGAACCCCTACTGGTTCATTAATGATACACATATCATTATATAAGTCTTTTGTCCAAAAAAATGATTTTTAGGATTATTTTAACAACCAATAATATTGTATTTGTTTTAAAAACTCATTTATGTCAATATTGACATTATTTAATAATTGTTTTTTTGTTAAAGTCCTAAAAACATTATTACATCGAAATAAATAAATTTAATCAAACCTAACATCTCATAATAACCTATAAATTTATTGGAACTTTTTAAAGGTCTCAAATTAGATTTATTTTTAAATTTATAATATCAATTATTTTAATCTTTCATTAATACGGTAATTACTACATCATAATTATAAGGACCCAGCCTTAAAAATTATATAATATTGAATTAAATAAATAATTCACATTGAGGATCTTTTCAGGTTTTGAGTTTTAGAGAATTAGACATAACAATTACTTTACAACTTGAATATTATATGTAGACACTACTACTGAGTATCCATTTTTTCATAAAATAAAAACTCTTAAAAAGAAACATGTCTAGTTCCATGTTTTAGATATCATGACTTTTCCTTGATCTAATCCGTGACCCTATTCATCTTTATTTCCTCTAGAAAAAATTTATAAAACATGGGATGAGCATAAATAGATCAGTAATGGTTATAAAATAAGGATGGAATAAATTATACCCTCAATAAATACAAATCAATGAATCCTTATTTTTCAATCATAACATACATTATGAAATCATAAGATTTGTGAATAAAACACACAAATCATAAATCATAAAATTTAATAATGGAATTCATATCAAACATATATTGTATCTATCACAACTATGTAGGGAGTTACACTTGGAATACCCATCACTGTATATTCCTTAATCTCCTAGGAGAAACATCCCATTTACCTTCATCACATTACCCAATGCATTAGAAAGCTATATCAGGCTCACCCACTCTAGGTCTATCACATAACCACCCATATATGTAAAAATTCCCAATAACCATGACATAATACTAACACATAACACTAGAATAAAGGAAAGATAACATTTCTACATTCCACTATATCAAATCAAGATATTGAAATAAACAATGCTTTATCAAATCATTTTCAAAACCATTTAAAAATAAATTTTTGAATCATAGTGTCCCATACCACTTTGAATGTTTTAAATGAATTTTTATTTGAAAACATTAATTTCCATATAAATAAATCCTAAAACATATTTTTAATACATGGACATTAATGTGAAATATTTAGAAGAATAAATCATTAAAACATTTAAAACGATATTTTAGTTAAAGAGTTTTTTTAACAAAAGGATAGATGCTTGAATACAAATAATTGAGGAATAACATTTAATCAGAGCATTATAATACCATGAGAATAAAGCGATTAATGATATAATATGTCAATACACAGTATATACACCATATAAGAGTGAATTGGTGCATAACAACAATGAAGTCTCAGTGGAAATGTAAATTGGGATGAAATCCCTTATAAAGATGATATCATTAAATTAAGTATAAATAAATCACATAATTATGTGTGAAAAAATATAAATACAACCAATATAAGTGGATATTATGTTAAAAAATCATATTTCATTCACTCATATTCATAGGACGATATATTCAAGAAGTACAAGTTGAACCCAAAGAATTGAACTTGAGTTAAGATGTTCTCATGTAAAAATTCGACAGCTTAACGACATCACATTAAAATTCTGAAAACGAGTTGATGAGATAAAAAGGGTATCTCAACACGTGGACATAATGATTAAATCAATAAGGATATATAAAAACATCTCCCAATATAATAAGATGTAAATTAGAAGACATAACAATAAGAAGTATTTTAAAAAGAGGTGGGTGAAAATTTCCCTTACCGATTTGGTAACAAACAAAATAGACACCACATGAAAGAAGTATCACAAAATGAATATTTAAATACTCATGAATTAATGTATATTAAACAAAGAGTACAATCATGGGAAGTAAATACACCACAAAAAAAGGAAATAGTGGCAAATATAGCATGAATCTCATAGGAATAAAAAGTGAGATGAAACCCTTTACCACGTTGTAATCAACTGAGTCGTATGACCTAAAGTTAATATACACCAACTGAATCATATAATACAATGAATATAATGAGAATCATGATAATATATATCAAATTTCAGTACCAAATACACCATATACAATGAACAAGTGTCAAATAATGGAAATCTCACAGAATTAAAAGTGAGATAAGAAAATCCCTTACCTCGTGTCCGACTTGACATGTTTGTTCCTTGTTTTTCCTTAATAATAAACTAAAGTTAATTTATACTTGATTAATAACATTTTTCAAGTTTATTATCATTTTTTATCACTTATTACCATGTTATAAACATTATGTAATCATTTAAATTAATAATGGTCGTTTGGTCGATATTTGGTTCTTGAGTAAAAAATTGAAGGCCTTATATTTACAAGTTGTCCATGTGGTCAAGAGACCATTATCTACATAATGCTGTTAATTATTTAGATATAATATATATAATTTATATCAAGTACTTATATGTATTTATAAAAGTACATAACATTTGGAGATAAGAAATGAAATGCACCATCCATGGAGACGGTAAGTCGTACGTATGCATGAACGCTACTTTCATTTCTATTTCGTATTGTAATGGAATAGAAACTTAATGATACATAATTATATTATAATTCCAGTATAATATCATATATAATATCATTATCTTAATCCTTTATACATCCCACATATGGCATTAACGAGTCATATCAATTTGAGGGGGTAGAAGTCCGCACTTCGTTAAATAAAATTATCGTGTTTACCCATAATGGAAACCATAATGGTATAATATAAATGGAAAATACAGATGCATAATGAAAAAATAAACATAATATATATCATATATAAATATAGTGCCATCATAGTGGCCACCATGATTGGCGATAGAAGGTAATTGAACAATCATCGTTTCGTGAGGCGTTAGTTTTCCTTCCACAGAAACATTATGTTCTTCACCCATTAGATGGAGGTGTGTGTAAGTGTAGTTTGAATAAATCTCATAACAATATCCTAATATATTGAGGATATAGGTTTTATTATAAGATAAAAGAATAAAAAGAGTACAGGTGTTGGAGAAGTAAAACAAAATAAAAGAAGTTAAGAGAAACTATTACCTTTAATTTGGTTAACTTCATTAGGTTTAAACCGAAAGGAATTTTTAATGTTCCTTATGCCTAAAGTAAGGCTTATAGGAGAGGTAGAGGGATTAAGGGAGCTTAATTTTTAAGATTTTGGATGATCATAAAGGCTTGATAGGTGTGTGGAATTATATAGAAGTGGTCTCCTTTTATAAGTGGTGGGAGAGGCTCTTTAGGAAAGTGTGATAATATTATTTTATTATATAATGAAATTCAGTTTCTAGAGGTATAAAAATCATTAGAGGAAAAGATAAGAAGACACATGGTCGAAATAAAATTAGTAAATAAGAATTGGAAATGTTTTTGTTGTTATTTTAACTTTTATAATCTTATTTATTTAAATGATTTATTAATGAGGTAAACAGTGCATCATTATTGTGTCATAAATAATTTAAATTTTATGATGTCTAAAAATTATAAAAAAAATAACAAGACGTAGAAAATCGTTTTATATTTCCAATTAATATTTATTGTAAAAACTATTACATGTATAACACCATATAAAAATTAATTTTCTCAAATATATTAGTTTTTGTCATTTTTTCCTTTACTTTTAGTTAATTAATCTTATTTGTCATTATCACTGTCAAGTGGCTCAAAGGGGTCCCAGAATCTACACAAAGATTACCATTGTTGTAAATGACTCATCCAATAATTTTTGGACAAGTGTTAAGGTAATTTTGAATTATTATAATATTATTTTCACCTTGAATTACATTTTTTAACTTTAACCGTGGTAAATAAAATTCAAAAGTTACTATTTACCAAAAATTACTTTCATCTTATTGAACCAAATTTTACTTACTAATAACAACCATGTATTTTGGATTTTATAAATTCATCTCACATAAGCGGTAAAATTGTATTTAATTGATAAAGTCATTTTTTTAACTATTACTAAGTTGTTTCACTATTAATCAAAAATTGATGTTTTCCAGAAAAATACCAAAAATTAATCCTAATCTATTTTTGACATTCCAAATTCAATTACGATGTCTATTTTTCTAAATTCAATACATATAAGTGGCATTAATTAATTTAAAATTAATTCTGGTTGTTATAACAAATAGCGTGTTTTTAAGAAACAACAACTATCAAAATCTTGACACTTCTTTATGTCCACTTTCAAAGTGAAATTAATTATAATGACCAACATTGGATTAAATGGTAAAAATATATTTTAATTACACTTTAAAACCAATTAATAAAAAATAATATAACTATATAAATAAATTAGACTAAAATGCACTTTTTAATTAAAATACAAAATTTTCACTATTCAAAAAAATGAACTTTATTGAAAAAATTCCAAAAATTTACACAAAGTAAATTTTGATGTCACTATTCTAAAGAAGGATTTTATTTTTTTCAATTTGAGTTTATTAGAGTGACCAAAACTAAATTTGAAGAGGTTTCACAATTAAAAGGTGGTAAATTGACCTTTTAATGTAAATTATGCTTAAAATTAGATTCATTCATATTTAAAGCCTCTGAATTTTTTTTGGATAAATATAAATCCATTAAAAAAATATTTGTCATCATATTGTAGTTATTTTCGTTCATTCCCACCAATACAATGGCTAGGAGTTAACTACCATTTAAAATAATAATATTATATTATTAGTGTGCAGTGTAATATTTTAAAGAAACCCATTGTTGAGTATCTGGTACACCATCAAACATTGCATCCCCATTAATGTAAAATTAATATTTAATTCTTAAATATTAATAAATATGAAAAGTATCTTATTCATTATTTATCTGGTATGTTACATCCTTCCCCCCTTTTGGGAATTTTGTCCTCACAATTTTAAAACTGGGCTTGGTAACTTCATTAAAAGTCCCACATCGGAAAAGAGTCAGTAAAACTATGACATTAAAAGAATGAAAGGGAAGTAAAAAGGTCACCCGAGATAACCCATAGTAGTATTCCTTGTCAGAAAACATGGATATGGAAGAAATAAAAAAATTTCATGCTCTGATGGGGAGTGATAGAAAATATGATTAAGAGAAAGTTAACCACCAGAAAATCACAAACATTTGATGGGTTAAACAGACTTTGATTCCCCAGTATGAAAATTTAACGAAAAAAGTTCTTATTTTACGTTACTTTTCATAAAGGAAATTTTTTAGGGGCTTAACTAAAAACATAAGGAAATATATTACGTTTCATGTAAACTTCATCCTTTACAGGATTTCTAACAAATAATCCTATTTTCTCCGATTGGTGAGTATTCTGGATGACTATTTCACATTAAAAGCGTTATAATCAACTTCTAGTGAATCACATAATCCACAAATGATGAACTATATATTTCCCTTTTGTTTAGAAATATACAAACACCAAAATGGTTAGTGAGAGATCAGTTAATAACCAAAAATGAGAATCTTTTACAAAAAGAAAAACTACTCTTAATCTCTAAAATTTTTCAAAAAACCCAAAGATCATCAAAGACCACACAATAAACAACAATCCGTAAAATTCTTCAAAAGTAATCCAAACTAAGATTGAAACCGAAATCTCATAAAGATTTAATTACATAGTCTTCAAAGATAAATTTGATCATTTATCACCAAATAATAGATTTTACTAATAAAATCTCATATTGAAAAGTAATTAACATAATCACATATTCTCCATGATAGGTTAATCAGTTTCATAAATAAACCAAATCATAATATGTCCACAATAAAAACATATATTCTTCCATGCTAAATTTTCAACAATTATTTCACAATTGAAATCCTATAGTATTCAATCTTCCTTAGGCATATAGTGTTTCCTCAAAAGAAAGAACGTCATCCATAGAAACCATTATCACTTAATCATAAAATCATTTTTCTATAATAAGTATATCTATTTGATAAATCATAAGTTCCAAAAATTAACTTATTCTTGTTCTATAAGAACATTTTACAAAAATAATGAGTCATACTAACCAGGGACATCAAGTAGGATTGTGGTAGGTGATGCTCCTTTTTCACCCTTCGGTTGTGGGTTTTATTTCTACGACCTTACCAGATGCAATATGTTGTCACCCATCCTACGATTTTTCCTTTTTATAAAACTCAAAAATATCCCTAACATGTTTTTACATAAGTGGTTTCCTTATACCTCTTATTTTCATCAAAATTCATTATGATCTCAACATCATAATAATTTAATTCTTATTTCAAAAACATATGATAAAATAAAATGATCCCTAAAATGATGAACATCATACCTTGATCCTGGTGTCCATTTGGTTTCATCGTCATCTTGTTTGCATAGGTTGAAGGACCATGAATTTCAAAAATAATTTAGAGATATTTAAAAATCATTTGCTTCCTCCATCCAAATACACCTTGTACAAAATGGGTCATATGGGTGTTCACAGAAAAACAGTTTTGGAAAATATTCATGTATGACATATAATTTGAAAACATCTGATAAAACATGTCTTTTATAAAATAGTCGGTCCGAATTTGAGTTGAATATTTCAATTAATCATCCTTTTGAAATACCATAGGTATGTGCTGAGAGACTGTATTTTGAAATAAAATATAAATAGGTTGTGTAAGGGTCTCTTTCTTTAGCGCCTTTTTTAAAATCATAATATGCTTCAAAATCATGTGATAAGGTAAAATATTTGAAAATGTCTTGATAAAATTTACCTTTACTGATAATAGGAGAATATTTTGAAAATATGATTTGTCTAAATACAACCCATGATCCACAATGATAACAATGTATAATGGAGTTTTTTGATATCTCTAACAACTACTTGCAAGTGAGTTGTATGATATAAAAAGGTTCATAATCATCAGAACATGAATTTGCAATAATTATTTCATGTATGTCATCAGGAAGAGATTGGAATGTCATTTGAGGTCCTCCTCCTTCCATTATCAACTAACTTTCCTTGATATGAAAATGTTATAAAACAAGGCTTTAACTGAAATAATAGACATAGGGACTAACCATGTGTCTACCGAAAACTCTTAATCCCTAAAGTTGTCAAAATCGACCTCTGATACCAACTATAAAGACCCAGCCTTGAAAATTACATAATACTGAATTGAATGAATAATTGACATTGAGTATCTTTTCAGGATTAGTGTTTAAGTGAATTAGGCATAAAAATTACATTAAAACTTTAATATTACATGTAAACACTACTACTCAGTTTAATTTTTTTTCATAAAATAAAAACTCTTAAAAAGAAACATTTCTTGTTCTATGTTTTAGATAGCATGACTTTTCCTTGATCCCATCCTTGACCCTATTCATCTTCAAGTCCTATGGAAAACATTTCAAAAACATGGGATGCGTATACAAATTTTTTTAAGGGTTATAAAATAAGTAATTAAAACATTATCCCATAAATAAATACAAATAAATGAAAACATACTTTTCAATCATAACATATCTTACGAAATCATAAGATTTATGAATAACAAAAACAAATCATTAATCATAAAGGTTACTTATGGAATCTATATCAAACATACATTGTAGCTATCATAGCTATGTAGGGAGTTACACTTGGAATACCCATCATATTATATTCCCTAAACCTCTTAGGAGATATATCCTATTTACCTCTCTCACTTTACCCAATGCGTTGGAGAGCTATCTCGGGCTAACCTACCCTAGGATTATCATAGAACCACCCATATATGTAAACAATTCCCAATAACCATAACATAATCATAACACATAACACAAGTCTAAAGTAATTATAACATTCCCATATTCCACTCTATCAAATCAAGATATTGAAATAAACAATGCATTATCAAATCATTTTCAAAACCATTTAAAAAGATATTTTTTGTTTCAAAGTTTCCCATACCACTTTGAATCATTTAAATTATTTATGATTTGAAAACATTAATGTCCATATAAATAAATACAAAAACACATTTTTAAAACATGGACATTAATGGAATATATTTAGAAGAATAAATCTTTAAAACATTTAAAATGATATTTCAGTTAAAGAGTTTTTTTAATAAAATTATAGACGTTTCAATACAAATAATTGAGGAATAACATTTGATCAGAACATAATAATATCATGATAATAAATGGATTCATGATATAATATGTCAAAGGACAGTATATACACTATATAAGAGGGAATTAGTGCATAAAAATAATGATGTCTCAGTGGAAAAATAAATTGAGATGAAATCCCTTATAAAGTTGGTATCCATAAATTAAGGATAAATAAATCACATAATTATGTGTGAAAAATATAAATACACACAATATAAGTGGATATTAATTTTAAAACAATCCTAGTTCATTTTCTCATATTCATAGGATGAAATATTCAAGAAGTACAAGTTGAACCCAAAGAATTGAAATTGGGTTGCGAAGTTCCCTAGTAAAAATTTGACAGTCTAATGGCGTCACTTTAAAATTTAAAAAATGAGTTGATGAGATAAAAAGGGCGTCTCAACACTTGGAAATAATTTTTAAATCATAAATAAATAAAATAACATATCCCAACATAATAATATGTAAATTGAAAGACATAACAAAAAAGAAGTCTTTTAAAAAAGGAGGGTGAAATGTTTCCTTACCGATTTGGTAAATTACAAATCATACTCCATATGAAAGAAGAATCATAAAATTAAGATGTAAATACTCATAAATTATTGTATATTACAAAAAGATTAAAATAATGGGCAGTACATACACTACACTAAATGAAATAGTTGAAAATATAGCATGAATATCACGAGAATAAAAAGTGAGATAAAACCATTTACAACATTGTAATCAACTGAGTCATATGACCCAAAGGTAACATCCACCAAAATAATCACATAATACCATAAATATAATGAGAATAGAGATAATATATATCAAATTTCAGTACACAATACACCACATGCAATGAATAAGTTGCGAACAATGGAAATCTCACGGAATTAAATGTGAGATAAGAAAGTCCCTTACCTCGTGTCCCACTTGACTTGTTTGTTCCTTGTTCTTCCTGAAAAATAAAAAAAAGTTAATTTATACTTGCTTAATAACCTTTTTCAAGTTTATTATCCTTTTTTATATCACTTATTACCATGTTATAAACATTATTAAATCATTTAATTTAATAATGGTCGTTTGGTCTTTATTTGGTACTTGAGTAAAAAAATGAACACCTTATATTTACATGTTGTCCATGTGGTCAAGAGACCAATATATCTAGAGTGATATTAATTATTTAGATATCATATATATCTTATAATTCCAGTATATATCAGTATTTATAAAATTACATAAAATTTGGAGATAAGAAATGAAATGCATCGTTTATGGAGACGGTAAGTCGTACCTACGCATGAACACTACTTTCATTTCTATTTCATATTGTAATAGAATAGAAATATAATGATAAATAAATATATTATAATTTTGGTATAATATAATATTTAATATCATTAACTCCATCCTTTATACATCCCACTTATGGCTTTAATGAGTCAACTCACATTGATGCGGCAGCAGTCCACACTTCCTCAAATGAAATTATCAGTTTTACCCATAATGGAAAACATAAATGAATGATATAAAAGGAAAATAAAGAAGAATAAAGAAAAAATAAACATAATATATATCATATATAAATATAGTTCCATCATAATGGCCACCATGAGTGGCGATAAGAGGTAATTGAACAATCATCATTTCGTGAGGCGTTTTTTTCCATTTACAGAAACACTGTGTTTTTCACTCATTAGATGGGGGTGTGTGTAAGTGTAGTTCAAATACATCTCATAGAAACATTATTGTATATTACAGATACTGGTTGTTTTATAAAACAAAGTAATAAAAAGAGTATTGGTGTTGGATATGTAAAATAAAATAAAAGAAGTTAATAGAAATTGTTACCTTTAATTTGTGTAACTTCCTTTGGTTTGAACCAAAAAACTTCTTAAAGTTCCTTCTGTTTAAAGTAAGGCTTCTATGAGGAGAGTATTGATGTAGAGAGTTTAATTGGGTATATTATTGATGAGATTAAAGGCTGGAGAGGATTGTGTAATAGGTTAGAAAAGGTCTCCTTTTATAAGGGGAGGAGGGGCTCTTTTGGAAAGTGTAATAATATTATTTTATTATATAATAATATTTGGTTTTTAAAGGTACAACAATCAATATAGGATAATATTAGAAGACTAATGGTCGAAATAAAATCATACAATAATAATTTGACAAGTTTTGGATGTTATTGTAATATTTATAATCTTATTTATTTAAATGATTTATTAATGAGGTAAACATTGTATCATTATTATGTCAAAAATAAAATAAATTATATGATGTATAAAAATTATAAAAAAAATACCAAGATATAGAAAGTATTTCTATCATTCCAATGAATATTTAGAGTAAAAAATATTACTTTCATCACACCATATGAAAATTACCTTACGAAAATAATTTTTTTTGTCATTTTTGCCTTTATTATAAGATAATTAATCTAAATTGTCATTATCACTCCCAAGTGGCTCAATGGGGTCCCAAAATCGACCCAAAATTTTCCATGGTCGTAGATGACTCAACCAAAATTTTTTGGACAAGTATTAATGTAATTTATAATTATTATAATATTATTTTTACCTTTAATTACCAAATTTACCTTTAACTATGGTAAATAAAAGTCAAAATGTTACTATTCTTCAAAAATAATTTTCATATTATTGAACCAAATTTTAGATACCAATAACAACCATATGTGTAGAATTTTAAAAAATCAATTCACAGAAGTGGTAAAATGTCATTTAAATGAAAAAGTCATTTTTTTAACTACTACTAAGTAATTTCACTATTTATCAAACATTGATGTTTTTCAGAAAAATACCAAAAATTCATCATATTCTATATTTCATATTCATATTTCATAAATGATGTATATTTTTCTAAATTCAAAACATAGAAGGGGCATTAATAAATTTAAAATTAACTCCGGTTGTTAAAACAAATATCGTATTTTTAAGAAACAAAAACTATCAAAAGGTTGACACTTCTTTATGTCCACTTTCAAAGTGAAATTAGTTCTAATGACAACCATTGGATTAAATGGGAAAAATATATTATAATTACACTTTAAAACCAATTAAAAATATAATATATATACTTAAATAAAAAAGATTAAAATTCTGTTTTTAATTAAAATACAATATTTTCACTATTCAAAAAAATGAACATTATCAGAAAAATTCCAAAAATTTACACAAAGTAAATTTTGATGTCCACATCCTAATGAAGTATTTTATTTGTTCAATTTTAATTTATTAATGTGAAAAACTAGATTTAAATAGGTTTTACCATTAAATTTTTTTAAATCACCCTTTTAATGTAAATTATGCTTAAAATAAGATTCATTCATATTTTAAGCCTCTAACATTTTATCAGATAAATGTAAACACATTTAACAAACATGTATAATCATATTGTAGTTATTTTTGTTCATTCCTACTAATACAATAGATAGGAGTTAACTACCATTTATAATAATATTATTATATAATTAGTATGCAATGTGAGATTTGAAAGAAACCCACTGTTGCGTATCGGGTACGCCCTTGAACATAGCGACCTCTTTAATGTAAAATTAATATTTAAATCATAAATATTAATAAATATGGAAAGTGTGTTATTTCTTTTTTATCTAGGATGTTACAATCATTGTGTCATAAATAAATTTTATTATTTAATGTATAAAAATTATAAATAAAGTACCATTATGTAGGAAATCTTTTTAGCATTCTAATAAATATTTATAGACGAATTTATCTTAAGTGTAACCCTATATTAAAAATTGTTTGGTTATTAAACATTTAATGTAACACTTTTTACTCTTCTTGGAATTAAATAATAATAAATGTCCTAATCTAATCCAAGTGGACCTAATGGATCATATTTTATTCCTATGGTTTTTTTGATCGATTTACACTTATCCAATAGAATTAGTACATGTTCTAGTGTAATAATAAAATCATTTTTACCCCTAATTACCCAATTTACATTTAACCGTGGTAAATAAAAGTAAAAAGTTACTATTCATCAATAAAAATTTATATTATTGAACAATATTTTACTTACTAATATAAACCATGTCTTTTTTATTTTTGAAATTCAACTCAGAGAAGCGGTAAAATTTTGTTTCATTCAAATTTTTAAATACTCCCAGGAGGTGGGTAAAATACGGGAATAAGTTCAATGAAATTTATATATTTATATAATTATTATAAACTAACTCCAATTAATTACATTGAACATATATTGGTATTATGTATCTATTTTGACCTAAAATAAATTTAAATAAAATATATACTTAGTTAAATAAAAATTTGATTTTGAACAAAAACTCAGTGTTTTTCACTATTCATCAAAAATTGAATGTTTTCGGAAAAATACCAAAATTTCACCATAAGATAATTTCGATATTCTAAACCAAAAAATGATGTCAATTTTGAAAGATAAAATTGATAAAATTTTAAAATGTGGGTATTAATGTTCACAAAAGCTTGTTTGATTGGTTTGGGTGTGTTTGAACTCAATGTTGCATACAACACATGCCATTGTATTGTTGAAAGGGAAGGTACCGTGGAAGCTTGGGGTGATACATTCTCCCATAATTCAAAAACTTTTTTCATTGAAATTTCTAGAATATTACTGAATAAAAATATTATGGTGTTTATTTATCATATGTTCCTTGGGATCCCACATTTCCTTTTGCATCTTATGGTTTCTCCATAGAACTTTTACTAGACAAGTCGTCTGGTTTCTCAGCACTTGTTTTCTGCTATCAAGAATTTTGATAGGCTCTTCACAATAAGACATATCAGGTTCCAGTTCAATTTATTAATAGGTTAGTACATGTTTTGGGTCAGGCATGTATTTTCTCCATACTTATACGTGGAACAAATCATGATCATTGGAGGGGCACGACGACATTGCCAACCCGTAAGCTACAGCTCCAATTAATTCTAGAATTGTGAATGGTCTGAAGTAGCCAGGACATAGTTTACCCTTTTAACAAATCTTATGACTCCATACCATAGAGATACCTTCAAGAAAACATGATATCATACATAAAATTCAAAATCCTTCCTTCAGTTATCGGCATAACTCTTCTGCCTACATTGTGCTGTTTTGATGTGGGTTTGGATAACCTTCACATTTTCCATCATTTCCTCAACAAGTTCTGGGCCTATGTGTTTTCTTTTACCAACATCATACCAACAAGTTGTTGTGCGACATATCTTTCCATATAACACATCATATGGTGCCATCTGAATACTTTAATAGAATCTATTATTATTAGAAAACTCTACAAGATGTAAATACTAATCCCATATACCTTGATTGTCAAGTGATCAAGATCTCATCATCTCTTCTATGGTATAAATATCCAGTTCTAATTGTCCATCAGTTTGGTGGTGGTAGGCTATGGTCAAACGATGTTTAGTATCCCGAGATTTATAAATACTTTTCCATAATCTTGATCTAAAACGGGGATCATGGTCAGAAACAATCAATAAGGGCACACCATGGAGTCTTACAACTTCATTAATATATAGTCTTGCAAAACATTCAAGTGGTAAATCTTATCTTATATCAAGAAAATGTACTGACTTGGTAATATGATCAACAATGAACCATATTGAATCATTATTTCATGGTGTCTTTGGTAGCCCCTAGACAAAGTCCATCATAATATTTTCCCATTTCCACTCATGTATGGGAAGAGGTTTCTTTACTCTTCTAGGATGTTACCTTCTAACATTCACTTGTTGGCAAACCATACATTGTGACACAAAATTAGAAATATCTCTCTTCATTTTGTCCCACCAATAATTCTCCATCCTATATATATACATCTTAGTTCTTCCATGATGTATAGAGAAATTGGAGCTATGAGCATCATCAAAAAATTCCATTTTTAAATCAGGTATGTTAAGAACACAAAGTCTCTTGCTAAATTTCAACATTTCATCTTCATATATGATCCAAATCAATCTCCCAAAGTTTACTGCATTAATTTTCTTTTGAAACTCCTCATCATCAGCCAGATAATTTGTTATCATTTCTAGTAAAGATAGTTTGGAAACCATATGAAAAAGTATTTATGTTTCACCATCCATGATTATTCCCAAATCCATTTTCATTAGTTCCATGAAAATATGATCCCTTTCAATTCTATTCTTGTTCAAAACTCCATGATCCTTTATCCTCAAATCATCTTCCACCTTATTTTCCTTCCCAGGGTGGTATTGTATTATGCAATAATAATCCTTGAGTAGTTCAAGCCATCTCCTTTGTCTCATGTTGATTTCTTTCTGTGCTAAATTATACTTCAACACTTGTGATCAATATATATCTCACATTTTTTCCCATAGAGATAATGTCTCCATTTCTTCAAATAAAATACTACAGATGATAACTCTAGATCATGAGTTGATAGGTTTTCTCATGAATTTTTAGCTGACGTGATGCATAGGAAATAACTCTATCATGCAGCATAAGGAAACAACCATGTCCTTTCATTGAAGCATCACTATAAATAACAAACCCATCATTCCCTGATGGTATATTAAAGATAGGAGCATTGAATAATCTTCTCTTCAGTTCTTCAAAACATTCATCACATGCTTTTTTCCAAACAAATTTAACCCCGTCACATGTGAGCTTTGTTAATAGGTTAGCCAACCGGGCAAAATTCGGAACGAAACATCGATAATAACCTGTTTAACCAATGAATCTACATAACTTAGTTATACTCTTCAGTGCTGGCCATTCATGGATTGCCTTGGTATTTTATTGATCAATAGAGATTCCATCCATAGAGAAAATTTGGCCAAGAAAGGAATTCTCTTAAATCTAGAATTCACACTTGCTAAATTTCCAATATAATTCATTTCATTTTAAGAATCTTTAGAATAATGCGCATGTGATTTTCAGGATTTTCATATATTTTGGAGTATACCAAGATTTCATCAATAAATACCACTACAATTTCATAATGATATTCCTTGAAAACATTATTCCTTATATCCATGAAGATAGAGGGTGCATTAGTCATTCTAAAAGTCATTACTGTAAACTCATAATGCTCATACCAGGTTTGAAATTCTGTTTTTGGAATGTATTTATTTTTCACACACGACTGATGATATCCAAATCGAAGGTCAATCTTTGAAAAATATTAAACTCCATGTAGTTGGTCGAATAAATCATCAATGTGAGATAGGAGATACTTGTTATTTATTGTTATAGGATTGATCTCCCTATAGTCAATACACATCCTCATAGATCCATATTTGGTTCTTAACAAAATGAATAGTGGATCCCCATTGAGAAACAATAGGGTGAATAAATCCCATATTACTCAATTCCTCTAGTTTTTTATTTAGTTCCACTATTTCCATAGTGGCCATTCTATAAGGGTTCTTTGATATGGGCCTTTAACGAAGAACTAATTCAATGGAAAACTCAATTTCTCATTCTGGAGGATGTTTAGGTAAATATTCTAGAAACATATCAACATATTATTTCACAAATGGTACGTCTTCTATTTGAACATTAATTTCCCCACCCACAATTATTTCATTCTCTTCCTCCCCAATAATTTAATTTAGTTGAGAAACTGGGGGTGGATCTAAATAAGAATTAGGTGGTGACATTTCTGCTTTAAAGATAAGGTACTCCTTATCCCTATCGAGAATTGTAACCTCCTTTTTATTACAATAAATTTTCACATCGTGGCCCAAAATCCAATCCATACCAAGGATTATATGAAATTAAATCATGGGTATGATGATGAAATCAGCCGATAAAGAACATTTATATGCCCTAATGGGAACTGATTCACAAAACATTATAGAAATGATACTTCCCTTAGGTGTTTTGACTGATAAATACCATGTTAATTCAAATTGAAAATATATAATTTTATTAGAAAACATGGAAGATATGAAACAATGTGATGATCCAGAATCAAAGAAAGCATTGGCTAAACTGGAGGAAACCACTAAATTACATGCCGTCATGTCTTTTAGATATTCAAACTCAGTAGTTGTAATTTCATAAGCTTGGCCTTTTCTAAGGTATGTTTCCCTGATGCTTAGTAAATTAATTTGCATAATTCCCCTTTTCTCTAAAATTGTAGCATTCAAAATTGACGGCCTCTATCTTCCCTTTGCAATCTTGAGCTTGGTGGTCTTTTTTACCACACTTGCAACTGACTGCCATTCCCTTCAAGAATGTACCAGGGTGTTTCTTCCCACATTTACTGCAGGATAGATATTCAACATTTCCCTTTTTCCACTTATATCCATTTCTAGAGTGTTCAGAAGATATATTATTTTCTTAGTTTACATTAAAGTCGTATTATATAGATAATTCATTTTCTTTCTTGACAGCACATTAGACAATATCATCATATGATGAGAAGGATTTTGATACTAATGCTCAATGAAGAAATGGTTTTAACCCATGAAATAAATGATCAATCTTACTTTTTGGGTTACATATATAATCTACAGTATGCCTTGATATCCTTGTAAAGATAGCCTCATATTTTGCAACATTCTCATCGTCCTTTCTGTCTCAGACTCCCAAATTGCATTTCCATATCCGCTCGATGGTCACAAGGAAAATATTTTTCTATGAAAATCTCTTTAAAATCCCTCCATTCCATATTTGATTCTTCATCATTTTCCTTTGTGTTTTCAATAAATTACCACCATTGATCTACATCTCCTATGAGGCGATAAACTACCATGAGATCCTTTTCTCGTTCGATACTCCCCAAAGCATGGAAAATTTTCTCTAAGGAAATTATCCATTTAATATCTATAAATGGATTTTTAATCCCATTGAATGTTGGTGGTTTTTTCCTAATGAATCGGTCTAATGTTGATCTTTTGCATTGTGGATTAGGGTTCTGTATATGGTTAAGGTTTTTATTCATAACTAGACTGATTTGTCCTAGTATAGTGATAAGCATAACATCACCAGTTGCATCACCAGTTCCACTATAATTATCTTGAGTTGGAGGGAAATCCCTACATGGATTACGTGCATTTATACGGTTTCCATTCCTTCCACTAGGTGCCATTTCTACACAATGGAATACACTAGATTATATTATGAATCACAATACATAATTCTAAACTTGTAAAAAAATTAACATAAATTTAACAGTTTATGGACATAATCCATAATAAAAATGTTTCTTTGAGTAATTAAATAGAAATAAAATGTTCATAATGTTTTTAATGAAAATGAGAATTATCCTAAGCATATCCCCTAGGAGTTTCATTACCTAGCGTTCAACAAGCCCCTTTGTCGTTCACTAGTTCCAATTCGAGTCTAGCTCAAAGCGGTGTATTTGGGTTTTACCCCTAGGTACATCTGTGCCAGAGCAACCTCTACCTGCTCATATTTAGACAGGAATGTATTGTTTGGAAAACTCACAAAATCTCTACAGTACCAAAATTCTGGGAAGTTCTTCTATACTAATTCACAAAGTCTATCTTAGGGTAATGTGCTCTAATCCGAGTTTATCAAAATCTAGTTTCCACGATTTGTACTAAACTTCCTCTGATACCAATTGTAACGACCCAACATTAGTTACCGAGAGTCGGTACATTATTACATAACATTGGCATGATCACAAAAGATCATGTTTTGAAGGATTGATTTTTTAGTAGCATTAGAAATACTAGATACATTCATAAGTTTGACATTACATTACAAATTAAAAACTACAACAACATAGTCTCTATAGGAAACACTCATATCCCTTAGATTATCCCTGAAGGTCAGTAATATTATACTTCTTCACATCCTGGAAAAAATAAAACATAGAAAGCGGTGACCACAGAGGCTCAGTAAGGATAAAAATATAGCTGAAACTTTCATAAATTTGCATAAATATTTAAGTAAATGTATGACTAGACAAAAATACTTTTAAAAAAGAACTTCAGAATAATATGGGAAAGATAAAATCAAGTAATTCCATTTACTTATTCAAATGTATTTTATACTAGTCGAATAATCAGATGAAATATCAATAGCCACTTTCATAATGATGGAATGAATAATGCCAGACTTCATAACCCCATAGTCAAGGCCTTGTGCCTAGACTAAAAATAAAATTTTTTCAAGACCTTGTGCCAAGAAACTATTTTGTCTCATGAGACCTACCAATGCATCGAGGAGCTATAGAGGTCTCCACCCATCATTTATAAAGTCCAACACATTCTTTATATGAAAAGTTTGAAACATAACATAAACATTCATATTAAAACTAGCATACGAAAAGTTAATACTTTAACGACAAACCAAGAATGTTATTAAAATAACAGATCCATATTCAAACATATCAAAAAACCTTCAATATAATATGGATGATTTGTATCATAATGAACCAACATCCAAAAAAGTGTAAAATCCATAAAAGTAAATTGACATATATGAAATCAAATCTATTTGAGAAAAATATATCTTTCTTTTTTTGAAATCATTTAATGTCACGTAATTATAAAAGAAAAAATTTATTTTGAAAATATTCTTATAAGATTGTAATAGAATCTTCGATGATGTTATAATGGGGGAAAATAGCCGCACCCGCTGTATAAGTTTAAAAAAATTCTTACCTCAATTTTGTCGAAAAGGTAATAAAGTAACTTGTTTAGAAAATGATTGAAAGATTACTTTCAGAACATCTAATGTCAAACAAGGGTTTAAATGTCTTTAACCCAAATTCGAAGAAATAGTAAATATTTTTTGAAATAAATTTGTATGAAACATGGATGTGGATAATAAAGAGGTTAGAGTAGATAATTATGTTAAAAAAACATCAGATAATAAAGAGATTGTAGAATTAACCCTTGAATTGTAATTTTCCTTGGTCGATGGTAGGATAACCTCCACTATAATGGATAAATCATTTTTATTAAATTATATTTGAACCATATACATTAATATGATGTCATATATGATCTTATAATATTTATTTGATAATGATATTTCAGTAGTATCATCGTTTCGGGTGTTAAATGATTCGTTTTCCTTTATATGATTCATTATTGAAGTATTGATTGTTATGTATAAGATGTATATTATTCATATTCAGATTGATATTATGTCTTTAAACATTTTTTTAATCCTCAAAATAATATTATTCTTGAATGGAAATGATGGGGAATTAATCTCACCGTGTTCGTGAGATGGTAATCTGTACGTACGCACGAGCAACAATATCATTCTTTTGATATGAAAATTGTATATAATTGGATATCATATAATATATACAGATTAATTATCATGTTATATTTTTTATTTTCATCATTTATACTCATTATTATACCCATCCAAATGATGGTGTGTTTTAATAACAAACTACCCCATGACGTGGAGACGGTAATCCGTGCGTACACATGTGTGATGACTTTGTCATTAATAGGATGGATAGAATAAGGAATATGGTTATAAAATTTTTATAAAAACATCACAGTATATAGAATATACTGGAGTTATTATTTTATAATGGACACAACTAAGAATGTGGAAGTGGAAGAAGAAAAGAACTTGAATCAAGTGATGAAATATTTACCTCTTCTTATGGTTCTTCCTTTTGATTTGATCAAAAGGGATCATTATGCTGGCTTTCTAACTAATGGAATGCCTCTAGGGTGAAGGGAGGATATTTTGGAGGATATTTGGTTAGGGTATGGCTGAGAAAAATGGATTTTAAGGTGTTAATTTTAGAGAAGTTGAAGTGCCCTTTTATAAGAGGGATAAGGGGCAACTCATGAAAAGATATATATATTATTTTATAATAAAATAATTTTTGGTTTTAATGCCTTAAAAATTATTTATTTCTAGGCTAGGGTTGGGATGGTTCGAAAACCACTCAACCATTATGTCTTATATAGGTTTGGGTAACTATATTAACTTTATCATTTAGATTTAGCTCTTAGTTAAATAGTTTTACATTTACCATGTCTCTTTGTATTTTTATATTATATTTTAAATAAACTTACTATAAACATCCCAGAGAACTCCAAGTAGTTCATTAATTTTAAAACTATCATTATATAAGTCTTTTCAGAGAACATTTTTTTTATGATTATTATATGAACCAATAATATTTTATTTGTTTTAAAAACTTATTTATGTCAAATTTGAAATTATTTAATAATTGATTTTTGTTAAAGTCGTAAAAACTTTATTACTTTGAAATAAATACATTTAATGAACCCTAACATTTCATATTAAGATATAAAATTAGTTTAATTCATTAAAATTCTAAAATTATTTTTATTGGGATATTTATAATATCAATTATTTTAATCTTTCATTAATATTGTAATTGCTGCATCATCATTGTGTCATAAATAAATTTAATTATTTAACGTCTAAAAATTATAAATAAAATACCATTATGTCGGAAATCTTTTTATCATTTTAATTTATCTTAATAGTTGAATTTATCTGATGTGTAACCCTATATTAAAAATGGATTTGTTATTAAACCTTGAATTTAACACTTTTAACTATTCTTTGAATTAAATAATAATAAATGTCCTAATGTAATCCAAATGGACCTAAAGGATCTTATTTTATTCCTAATAATGTTTTTGGTCGAATTAAACTTATACAATAGAATTTGGATATATGTTAGGGTAATAATAATATCATTTTTACCATTAATTACCCTATTTAATTTTAACTATTGTGAATAAAATAAAAAGTTACTGTTCACCAAAAATTATTTTCACATAATTGAACCACATTTTAGTTACTGATATCAACCATATCTCTTAGATTTTTGAAATTCAACTCACAGAAGCGGTAAAATTATGTTTAATACAAATTTTAATATTCACCTCGGAGGTGGGTAAAAGACGTTAAAAGTTCAATGAAATTTTTATATATCTAAAATTATTAAAAAATAACACCAATGAATTACATTGAACTTATATTGGTGTTATGTAACTATTTTAACCTAAAATAAATTTGAATAATATAAATACATATTTATATAAAAAATCAGTTTTGAACAATAACTCATTGTTTTTCACTATTAATCAAAAAATGAAAGTTTCCAAAAAATACCAAAATTTCACCCTCGGAAAATTTTGATATTTCAAACCCAAAAACGAAGCCTATTTTGGAAGGTAATATTGGTAATATTTCAAAATGTGGGTATTACTATTCACAATGGTTAGTTTGATTGGTTGTGGTGTTTTTGAACTCAAAGTTGCGTACAATACAAGGAATTTTATTATTAAAAGGGAAACATACCATGAAATCTTGGGGTGTTACAATTGGGACTTGGAAAAATAGATTAAATATTTGTTAGTATCAATATATATAATATCTAATATGACTAACTGATTTTTTAGTAAATAGATAAGTTAATGTAATTAAAATTTATAATATCGATTAAGATGGAAATTTTCTTAACATGGGACTAACCCTTAATCATATGGGACAAAATGACGATGAAAATTTTCCAAAATAAATTTTTTCCCATATTTCATCCCTAAAATAGATATTTTAAAATTTTACCAGTATTTGAGGCTCCTGATATAATAGATGATTCTAAATATTGTTTTCCTTTAAAAATTTATTCGAACGTCACTTATCCTCTACTATAAAAAATATCTCACCCCTCACATTTATTCACATCGCTAAATCCATTTTCTCACCCATAATATTCTAAAATAATCTTATAAAATAACTAGAATAATCTTATAAGTATCACTTTGTGAAAAAATAAATCCATGTATTTCATTTTGTATTAATGTAAAATAGTTACCAAAATAAGATGTAACATTTTATAAAGATCACATTTATATCATTTAATTCTCCATAATTTAATTATTTATATATATGTAATATATAAAAGAATATATATTAATATTCAATATTATGAGAGGTTTTTATGCTAATATTTTTACCTACACTTTCACACAAACCCATCAAATGGGATACATAATCATCATTTATGTGTACGGTAGATTACCGCCTCACGAACTAAAGTCATTCTTACTTCTATTTACCACCATTCATGGTTTAAAAATAATGGATATATATTTTATATTTTATGTATATAGTATTTTTAAATTATATATTTTATTATAATTTTTTTATAACACATACCATTATGCACTACATTTGTGGGAATACGATAACATTATTGGTGGATGTGTAGACTACTACCTTCCCAATGTGATGTGATTCTTCCAAATAATACATGGAATGAATTATGTAAGATTTTAAATAACAAATGTGACATATATTACATATAAATTATATTAGAATCATAATATTCATATATATCATTTATATTACATTCTAATAATTAGTAAAATAAATTAAAGTATCATTCATTTTTATATATGGACTGGTGGGTCCATCAATATTCCTTTCATTTCATATCTCCTATTTTTGTGTATTATTATAAAACAATTTAATAGAAATATATTATATTTAAATCATGTTTTATAATCACTATATAGTGAAATAATTAACTAATTACTAGTAACTCTAATTATCAATTCATAACATACTAGAATAAATTGACAATTAATAATAAATTATTGAATGTAATTGATGATTTTTAACAAAAAAATATTGATATATTATAAGACATTAATTTATGATATTATAAATATGGTTATCAATATATTATAACATAATAACATGACTATAATATGTATACATGATGTTATAGGATCTTCATCCAAAAAGAAATGCATGGTATGATATTTCATCATAATTGGCATTCTATTGATCTGGTTTTTGTTTAATTTCACCAATTAAATATATTGTAGTGTATATACCACCTATTATTCATTTAATGTAATTATTTACTCATAAATAATGGGTTTTTTTCAATTTGAATTGTCTCACCCAATGGGGTTAAAATTAAAATTATTACATGGTAAATGTTATCTTTTCAATCTCATATTCTTTTGCAATTGTTAATATTTTCATGAATCAATAACTTTACTGTAGTAATTTTTTATTTGGTAATTTATATTAATGTCCACATTATTTGGTGATGTTTATTATTATTTCCTATAAATTATACCATTTTAATTATTTTTTTTACTTTGACCAATATTATATTATCTATGGAAATATTGATAAATCTATATTATTTATTCAGTACGTATATTTGGTAAGGCATATTGTTTACTAAAATGGTTACATGATATGAGGAATGTGTTACAAATTCAGTGATGACTGGGACATGAGCTCTACCATTCCCCTCAATAAAACAACATATTCTCATGATTCAAATATATTATCCAAATGAAATGGGGTTTTACCTGTAGTTTTAAATCGTCTTGTAAAATATATTGACGATGTAGACTTTATTTTGACTCAATCTTTTCACTCAACGATTAAACATAAATATATTATATAATTGAATTATTATTGGTATTATCCGTGATATAAAAATATGATAAATCTATGGTTGTATTTCATTATTACATTATTGATTTAGTAGAAGGTTTTCATGTTGTTTAGTTTTATTTATTTATTATTCCTTATCTATTTATTTAAATGGATCGTGTTCTATGTTATTTAACTTTCCACATTTATTTATACATATTTATTAATTATATATTTTTTTATACTTACCCTTACTAAGAAGTTGAGCTCCAAAAAACATTATAATTCCATTAACTTGTCATGCTTCTACTATGGAAACTAGAAAAGATGTTCCTACATTCATAACCAACCAACCATATATTTTAGTAAAATCACATTCAACAAAAGAAAATTTATATCATCATGAAACAATTAACTGTATGTTGTGGGTTAATAATGATAAATTACAAATAAAAACCATTCTTGTTTAGTGAAACTCTAATTTTAATATATATGACTCCTTTAGATGAAATTAATCAATATGTGCACCCTTTTTTTGACTTATGATGGTTCATTCTAGGTATCCATAGAACCCATGGAAAAACAGAACAAATACCCTTACCCCATCATTTTAAAAATATTGATAATTTTACATATCAAGAAATATATCAGCACTATTTCAGGTGAGTTATACAGGGATATCTGAAGAAAATTATTTGTTACTGACATTAATAAAGAAGTAATGTCATATGTTTCCAGCTATTCCCATCCCAAAAATTATCTCTATCAATAATACCATTTAATATAAATGTTTTTAAAAATATATTTCAGATTAATTAAAAAGCATTGGTGATGAATGAACCTTATTAAACTAGATCGGTATTTATATCCTAAGTGGGTGGATTTGAATCATCCACCCAGATATACAAATTCCACATTACCAATGACCTGTTTCATAAGTTACTCTTGACAACATCATTCACATTTCCATACCAAAGTGGCATTACACTGGAACACCATAAAGTATGAATTAATACAAAACAATTTTTTTTCATGGAAATTTAATAGATTTTATGGTATAAAATTATCTCTATACCCTTATGATAGTATGATGATATTCAGTGGAATTTCTACTATCAGTTCAAATCGACATTGAAGATGTTACTAAAAATTATCCTAAAATATTTTAAGATGAATAAAAATTAAATGGTTCTGAATTTCATTAATATAAAGAAGAACATAAAATATTCCATGGATATATACCTCACACAATAAAAAATAATTGGCATTTATGTAACGAATTTATACAATGATCCTCAAACATCACATATCCAGTTGAAATGAACTTGTGTATTTTTAGAATCATCAACATTAGACAAATTAATTAAGGATTACATTAAAAAATATGTTTCTAAATATCATCCAATTTCCTCAATTTAGGAAATGTAAAATTCATGGAAAATCCATGATTTCCTATCTCATTACATTTATGGATAAATATTAGCCTCCTGAGTCTTCCTAGTATAATATTATGTCACGTATTGTCTAGATGCAATATCTCCGTCAGTTGGATGACAATAATGGATATAATGAATTCAATTTCAATGATTTGATGGAAAAATAAATTTTTATAATTTCTTTCTTGTTGTATTTTATTACTACATTGGAAATAATCCGAATTACAATCCTAGAGATCTTAAAGCCCATTATGGTTTGTTTCAATGGTCAATTTGATTACTTCTACTACCTTTATATATTTTGGGAAAAAAATAATTATTCATAATTATGTACCAATAGAAAAAGATGATTGATAATGGGTATTTTAATATTTTTCATAACCCATCTCATGATTCTCTTATATTTGTTACTCCATAGGAGGAGTAAGAGAATTGGAAGGACGTATGGTGCATACATTTAATCAATTATTATCATTAGATGACAAGAATTTTGATAAAATGTGAACATGATATCATCATGATATAAATAAATAAAATATTGTTTAATCTAATTCACTTATCACACAGTGAAATCATAAATTCATGTTCACAGTCTTATATGTTGTAATTCTATCTAAGTCAACAGAGAAAATAAATAGAAGAGGTTCCACTATACATTACCTTTTCATTATATAATCTTATGGATTTCATTCCACAATAAGTAGGAGGAAATTATTTATCCAACAAATTTGAGATTAATTCATAAGAGGAGATGTATTATGATTATATTATCTACCACTCAATAGTTCCCTTAATTGATGAAGAGGGTACATTTAAAGTATAATTCCACACCATGAATGTGGAATAATAAAATATTTTCATGGAATGATGGAGTCGAATTCTTAGGATATATTTATTCATAGATTATACATTAGAAAAAAAACCTAAATTAAAGTGTTATAATGAGATAAATGGATGAATAAATTTGTTATTAAAATATTCAGGTATAAATATGATATTATTTTATATGAAAATTGAAAATAAAAAATTAGTCATTGAGTTAACATTTTAACATGGTAAGGTTTAATAATCATAACATTCAAATAATAAATTTGGCCCTATTTATAGTGAATTTTAGACTAATTATTTGAAAAGGATTCAACACCTAATAACTATGATCATGAAATTCCATGTAAAAAGAGGAAATATATTTGTTCTCAAAAGTAGTATCTGTTGGAATGCCTTTCGTCATCCCGACAAATATTTCAACATTGTATACACTTCAATTATATATGAAACATATAGTAGACTTTATATATAATAAGTTAATGTCGATGGAATTCTAAACAAGATTGTAGGAATTAAAAACACATTATCTATAGATAGAATAATTTAACATTACCTAATCATTTAATTCACTAAATAAAACCAAATAAATATTGTTGTAGAGATAATTTATACCTTAAACTTTTTTAAATCCTGGAGACATTGTCCTTAACTATCGACCGGTTTAACATTTTTCCGAAATCAACCACATCTTAAAATGGATCCACTGTTTCAAATGATATAAAAAAGATGACATGTATCCTTATATTTTGAGAATATACTATTATGGTAAGAGAAATCATTCTCCACTTGGATTGATAAACATGACATCCTCATTAGAATTCATCATAAAAAACATCCAATAGATTTTTTATATTTAGAGACATATTTCAATGCCATTAGAGAAATATCTTGGTTGGATATATATACATCACTTCCTTTATGATGTCACCAATTATATAAATACTATTTTTTATGGGATTGAATATTACAATATGATGGAAAACCCTTTTATAATATAGATAAACATAATTAATTTATTTAGTATATTATAAATTGGAGGGTAATCAATTTTTTAGTCAATACATCATTGAAAATTAGAGAACCTAATCATTTAGTATATTCCTAAATAAATACATCGAATGGAATGGTTAAAAATGTTGTGTTTCCTAGAAAAAATTATAATGTATGAACAAAAAACATCGGGAGTCATCTAGTTATTTTTTTCACTCGTATATATTTTTTTTACTAAATTTATCTATATGATGATGATAAATATTTTTATATTGAAAAATCTTCATTAACATAGGAATATATTCACATGAAATATAATAATATCAATCTTTCCTCTGATCAACACTATGTGAATGTGTGTTTGACAAATATTGTGTCCACATGATCACGAATCCTTGAAAAGATGGATATGAATCCATGAATAGTAACATGATTTTGATGTGTGATTATTTAAATTCAAATGTGGTTTGATGCATATAATAAAACCTCATATTCATCCCATAGGTTTGATATTAATAAAAATGTTGACACATTGTCATAAACTATTAGACCTCAAGGGTTGAGTCCACATTTCACTATAAATGTATTAGAAGAGGAATTGATTGAGGGTTACTTTTATATATATATTGATGTTGTACCAGACACCATAAATTAAATCCAATATATGAATATGAAAATTAGAGATGATACATAATCAAAATTAATCAAAATATCTTGAAACCCAAAAAATGATAATTATATATGTATTTTCATATGTAACATTAGGATCTGTTCATTTGAATATTTATAAATATCACTTTATAAAATTTCTACATAGCTTTTCAAGACCTCGGATTACTAGAAAATCATTGTACAAATAAATAGGCTCTAAAAACAACACAATAATCTCCCACCTTTAATATGGATGCTAAAATTGAAAATTTGTTCGCATTAATAATTTTATGAAAATATTATTATGTTAAGTGGATTTAATACATATTTCATGTTATGAATAAGAATGGGTAAATTATGCTCTGAATTTATTTTGGATATTTAAGTCACTATTATCCAAAATATGATTCTCAGTTACTATTGTGGATTTATTTACTTAGAAAACTACAATTTTTTAAGACAATCATGTCTGGCTATATGTGTTAGAACTATATTAAAATACACAAAAATGATGAAGAATAACCTACTCTTAAATTACAAAATGGGTATATTATTACATGGATATTTATTTATTTTATAGAATGATAGTGGAAATTTTTAACATGATATTCAGTATTTCATTAGACCATCTCTCAAAAAATAGTTGACTTTTTGATAAAGAACATGTTCTAAAATCCTACCAATTTCATGATAACATTGATAAAATATAGATAGTGTAAAATATGTTGTAACAATATAAATTAAAAATGGACCATCTAAAATTTTCTATTAGGTTTAGATGAGGGATATTTCATGGATTCATGGAATTAAAGTATTTTTGGGGAAATAGATTGATACATGATATACAAAATCCATGAAAAAATTGAATTATGATAATAATTTTAGGATGTATTATAATGAACCACATCATCAATACTTTTGAGAATCAGAGTAAATTTGATTACATATTTTTAGAAGTGATTTAGGATAAAATGGGTAATTTTTCCCATGAGCTGATTTTGGATAAATTTTCTAACCACTTAGTTGGTAACAGAATAAGTTTTTACACTAGAATAGTTTTTGATGGAAGTATGAGTTATTCAGTTTTTTTCCAAATTGATTAAAAATTAATCAATTTAAATTTAATAAATTATTATGTTTTTATGGTCTTATATTTTTAAAAAATCATCATATTGAGATTACTTCATTGCTAATATGTCTATAAGTATGGGTTTTTCCTATTGGAGGAATGTCCATTTTTAAAGAATTAGGGTCAAGCCTGTAACAACCCGTGATTTTATGAGAATTATTCTTTATAATTTCATTGATTTATTGTGTTGTAAACTACACCAAAATTATCTTCTGCTATATGCAACACCGTATTAGCTTCCAGTATATGCAACACTATTCTTGGCTCATCTTACACACAATTTCAAGTTTGTTTTGTAGAAATTATTCTTTGAAACATTAATTATATATTTTGTTTAATGTATAAATGAAATATGTTCTTATTATGTCATACGCAACACCAAAGGTCGCCTTCACTACACCCAACCATGACTAGGCCTGCATTACACGCAATCGCGCCCTTCCTCAATAGCGTGTGTAGTACGCAATACTGTGTTTCACTAAACAGCGATGTATTGTTATAATATTATAATGGAATATCATTTATTAATTGTATTAACTACATTTTAAGTTTATAACATTATTAATCATCTTAAAAATTTTCAAGAACATGTTATGAGTGAAAAATAATTTTTTCGGGTAAAATAAGTATGTTTCAAAAAATGCAGTTTTGTCGTCTTTTAATGGCACATTGAATTTAAATCTATTTATTTAAATTTTTATAAGTTCAATTTTAAAAAATAAAATCCTTCTTTTGAATCATGATATAAAAATTTAATTTGGATAAATTGTTCATATTTTTCTGATAACTTTCATATTTTAATGAATAGTATAAACACGCTATATTTTATTTAAGAACAACTTTTTTCATTGCAATAATTTATATGGTTAGATTATATTTTTAATTGGTTTTAAATTTTAGTTAGAATATATTCTGACCATTTAATCCATTTTTGGTAATTTTAATTAATTTCACTTTGAAAATGGACATAAACAAGTGTCGATCTTTTGATAGTTATTGTTTCTTAAAAACACACTATTTCTTTTGATAATGGGAATTAATATTAAAATTAATTAATGCCAAATCTATTTTCTGAATTTGGAAAAATAGACATCATTTTTGAATTCAGAATATCAAATATAGCTTAGGCAGAATTTTTGTTATTTTTCTGAAAAACATCAATTTTTAATGAATAGAGAAACCACTTAGTGGTAGTTAAAAAAACTGACTCTTTCATTTAAATGAAATTTTACCACTTCTGTGAATTGAAATTAAAAAATATGATATAAATGGATGTAATCAAGAAGTAAAATTTGGTTCAATAAGATGAAAATAATTTTGAGTGAATAGTAACTTTTGACTTTTAATTACCTTGGTTGATGGTAAATACGGTAATTAATGGTTAAAAGAATATTATAATAATTCAAAATTACATTAACACTTGTCCTAACCTTATTGGATGAGTATTGACCGACCATGTAAATCCTTGGGTTAATTTTGGGACCCCATTGAGCCACTTGGTAGTGATAATGACAATTTAGATTTATTAATTTAATGTAAAGACAAAATTGACATTAACAAAAATATTTTAGTAATTAATTTTTATAAGAGGTTATATAAATTATATTTTATACTATAAATATTAAATAGTAATATAAAATTATTTCCTACATGATGGTATTTTTTTTATAATTTTTAGACATCAAATAAATTATATTATTTATTACACAATAATGATGCAGTATTTACCTCATTAATAAATTATTTAAATAAATATGATTATAATGATTAAAATATTATTAAAAACATGTACAATTTTGATTGGATGATTTTATTTAGACCATGATTCATCTTATCTTCATCTTTAATGATTTTTTGGACCTTTTGAAACCGAATATAAGTTTATAATAAAATAATATTTTTAACACTTTCCAATGGTGCCCCTCTCCTCCCTTATAAAAAAGCACCTCCTCACTCACCTCTTTACACAACATTGAGCCTTCAATCTTGGCCAAAGCCTACCCAATTCACTTCTACAATTCCATAGAAACCTACTAGAGGTTCTGCTCTTCTTCAAAGACCAACATTAGTTCCCTAAATTGAGGTTAAGAGAAGGCGCGCCAAAGAAGAGGTAATCTCTTCTACCGATTTTTTCAAGTTTCAGTATTCTTCATCTTCTTCTTCTATAGTTTTTTCATTATAAATTAATAAGATAAGTTTCACTAATATATTGATATGTTATTATGGATACAGGGAAAAATACCCATTTTACCCTCAATCCATCCTACGGAAAACATAATCACTGCCCATGCGTACGTATAGAATACCGTCTCCACACCGTGGTGTAATCTATTTTTCCACCACCACCTTACATGAATGGGTAAAATGGTGTAAATAATAACTATATATTGTCATTATAACATCATACTGATTCTGATATATTATATCATCTACTCTTATTCTATTAAATAATTATGGAAATGATATCATCGCTCGTGCGTATGTACAGACTACCATCTCCACGAACGCAATGAGATTCATTTTCCATGATTAAAAATTCAAGTATGATTATAAAGTATATATAATAAATAATAATTAAATATATTAAATAATAATGATACTGGATTTATGTACATATATGTTTCTTTTACTTAATTCCATTTAATTCAATAAGGAAACAAAAACAGCATTCATGCGTACATACGACCTACCGTCTCCATGAACGGTGTATTTCTTTCCATTTATTGATCAACTATATATATGTATATTCTGAATATATATTCTATATAAATCATGTTTTACATTCTGGATGTAATAATTTTGATCTATGTAATCATATGAATAATTTCAAGTCAACCCATGGATAATAAATAAAACAATTTTAACCAAAATTCTACTTTAACATGAATTTACAAAAGAACGTGTAATATAATGTCATATGTGAACCATATATGATTTCATAACAATGAAAACAATTCTATAATAAGTCAATGAATATATTTAAATCATTATACAGGTGGTTCAGATACATATGAAGCATATCAGACATAAGGTAAGGGGTAACTATTTCAATCTCTTTCTTTTCTGAGATTGTCATTCGTATGTACTTACTGAGGTTATTGTTATCATCCATGTCTATGTTTTCTAAAAATGTTTTAATGTATGTTCAATGTCATTTTTACCCATTTTTGACTTTTTCCACATCTTATGGAAGGAATATTTATTTTGTTTACTATATGAGGAACTTTTTGACTTTTCTGAAAAAAGTACGTGGCCAATGTTTTTTATTAACTTATACGGCATGAATGGATTTTTATGGTTTCATAACGTCTTATATTCATGAAGTTTACTCTAAAATATTTCATTATCCTTTCAACAAAAACCTTTTTTCAAAATTGAATCGTATTTTGTGAAAAGAAAATAATTTTTGAAGAAGAAAGGATATTTTCCTGAAGAATTCATTTCGAGTGTTTTATCAAAACTATTTTCCATATAAGATGAAATTATTAAGTATGTTTATGTTTCAAGTATTATGTATATATTATTTTAATGGTTTGATTTTTCATATGATGAAATGATATCCATTTATTTTATATGAATTCTGTTATGATGGGATGATGTTTAGGAAACCCATTTTGTTTGTTGGATTATTATGAATGATGTGTGTCTATTTTGTGGCACATGAACGAATTATTTCATTATGAGATGGGTGGGACCTATATCTCCCTCCAATTAATTGGGTAAATATTTATATCTCATTAGATAGTCATGGTTGGAATGGTACGTTAATCTGGTTCAGTGATACAGGATTGGAATGAGGAGTGAACTCGATTCAGAAAGAGACTTTGTCCACTACGATGGTCTTGGCAGCAATGCCTTGGCTACTATTGAAATCATATCAAGTGCATAATGGTTTTCCACAATTACATGTTTTATTCCCATTATATTTTATTATGATTTATGTTCCTTTATGATATATGTCTTATGTACTTCCAAGATTTATTTCATTGCTCATGATTTTGATGTTTAGATTTTTTGTTCATGTTTTTGCATTCAAATGTTTATGGATTGATTTATGTTATATATGTTTACCCTTATTGAGAATTTGATCTCACCCTTTTTTTTTCTTTTCCACAGGATATAACGAATGGTTTAAAGTAGGAAAACAAAATGTGAAGATCTTTATATGAGATGTTGAAGATCTTTCACCATGATTAGAAGATTGTGTTCCGAGTTTCCAAAGACACGAAAATATTACTATCCTTGAGTGTTGGATTTTTTATGTATTAAGTATTCCACAAAAGCAATTTAATGTCTATGTATATCAGGTTTGGGGTCTCAATAGTTGTTATTAGAGGAATGGTTTAGTTATCCTTTAGAAACTAGGATGCGAAAACATTAGTGAAATCACTAGAGATATTTCTAAGGAATGTCTAGGGATATCCCTATGGTTAAGTATACGTATATGTTAGAGTCCTATAATTATGTGGACAATCATGAATAACCTAGTGTGAACCTAAGGTGTCATGGATTACAGAATTTTTGAGAAGTTAGACATCCCTTAAGTGACTTTTTATGATTATTTGGATCCTCATTATTTTAACTGTTTCTTACACTATGGTTTCCAATCTTAGTCAATAGAGGGAACAAGAAGGAATTTAGTTAACATTGATTCCAATGGAAAAATTGGTGACTATGATCAACGAAATTATGTAATGCATGGAGAGAAAGATAATGTGATTATGCCGAATCAGTCATCTTGATTTTTTATTAATAAGGTAAACTTTAATTGTATTCCTAAGTCATCAAATAAGAGGATGATGGAATTTTATGCATGTTTGCATGTTGAGGAGCATAGACAATCAAAGAATGTTTTTTATAAAGTAGGGAAGAAGAACCTTTAGGAATCCTTCAAATGGTCAGGAAGATGTTATCTATGTGGAGAAAAGGGTCATAGAGTGACAGACTATTATGGAGTCCAATGTCTTATCTACAGAGAACATGGGCATTACCCAACTCAATTACATGACCTGCGAAGTTACATCTAAAGTGATGAAGGACCGTTTCCATTCCAACCATTGAAGATGGTGGATTGAATGGCTTTTGTATTGTAATTCAATAATAACGTTCTTGATGTAATTTTATAGTATATTGAAATATTTGCGTATTGGTCCATTGTGGTTTTCTATAAGAGTCTGGTACTGGTAACCATGAAAAGTGATTCAAATATTTTGTAATGCATATGATATGTGCATAATGAAGGGATAAGGAGAAAATAATTTTTTTGATAGTATTCATGAGCTCATGATTGATATAAGGACTATGTGATATTATTGTTTGATTATATAGATTTTTTGGGCTTTTGGTATGTGGAAAGAGTGAACTTTTGACAGAACTCATGTTTCCACTAAGGTTCAATGAGTATTCATTTTTCAAGAGAATAAATGATTATGGAATTCTAATGTTTAGAATGTGACCAACAAGATATATCTTATGATATATGGGGGATAAATGATGGTATTCACAAGATTGTTAGGTGACATTTCAAGTAATCATTTTCTTTATAATATGAGATTGGACATATGTATTTTGGATAACATAAATATTTTAATGGA
Source organism: Viscum album (assembly GCA_963277665.1). Taxonomy (NCBI): domain Eukaryota; kingdom Viridiplantae; phylum Streptophyta; class Magnoliopsida; order Santalales; family Viscaceae; genus Viscum; species Viscum album. Next base: position 657,183,414 of record OY728159.1, read on the forward strand.
TTATGTTGGACATCATATAGTATTGTTTAAGGATATAAATTTTTTGTAGAACATTATAATAGTGTAGTTTTAGAAGAAGTAAAACATGTAGGATGGGCAATAACCTGTTGCGTCAGACAAGGCTGTGAGAATTGAACCCACAACCGAAGTGTGATAGGCCTTTATTGCCTACCACTGGCATACATGATGTCCCTTGTTAGTAGAAACTAGTTTTATTTTAAAAGGTATGATAAATTAAGTATAAGTCCATTTTAGGAACCATATACGATTAATCTCAGCATATATGGACTTATGTATATAAAATAACTTATGATAGAGGCTGATGGAATGACCTATGTTTATATCGTATGATCTGCCAACACTTCGAGAATGACAAATTCAACCTTATTTCTTTAAATAAGAGATAAACTGAAAATTGTGCATAGGATGACCAACAATGATATTACACAGAAATCAAGTAAGTATTTCTTCTAATTATAAATTTTCAAATTTAGTGAAATGATATTGAAAACCAAAAATGTTGTCCAAGTGCTTTTATATCAGATGAATCAGATGGTACCTTAGATCATCACAAATTTATGGCTTTGTGATTGTTGGCCATTTCATAGCCATGTTCTCTACCACTCTCTAATAGAACACGATGGTTATATTTCTCTTCCATATCCATATTTTCACTTATGTTCTCCTATGTGGAAACTGAGTTATGAGTTAATTTGGGTAACCGATATGATTCATACTTCATTTTTTAAAATTCTTTTTTAGTATTCCTTTTTTCGATGTGGCTTTCTAAGAAAGAAACTTTCAATTAGTAAACCATTTATAACCCTGATGAATTTCGAGGGATAAATTCTTTTTATGGGGGTAGAATGTAACAACACGAGATTTTATGATAATTATTATTTTTTAATTTTATTGATGTCTTGTGTTGTATGCTACACCAAAATTATCTTGTGCTATATGAAACACCGTATTATCTTGCAGTATACGCAACACTATTCTTGGCTCGTGTTACACACAATTTCAAGTTCGTTTTGTAGAAATTATTCTATGCAACATTAACTATAGATTTTGTTTGATGTATAAATGAAATAAGTTTTGATTATGTTATACGCAACACCAAAGGGAGCTTTCACTACACACAACCTTCACTTGTCTTGCATTACAAGAAATCACGACCTTCCTCGATAGCGTGTGTAGTACGCAATATCGGGTTTTACTAAATAACGATATATTGTTATAATATTATAATGGGCAAGCCATTATGTATATTTTTAACTACATTTTGAATTTTATAACATTATTATTCATCTTACACATTTTCTAGATCATGGTATGAGAACAGAATAAATGTTTCAGGTAAAATAAGTATTTTTAAAAAAATGCAGTTTTTCCCCCTTTTGATGACGCACCCACTTTAAATCTAGTTTTTGACATGTTTATAAATTCAATTTTTCAAAATAAAATTCTTATTTCGAATCAGGATATAAAAATTTAATAGGATAAATTTTTCATATTATTCGGATAACTTTAATATTTTAATGAATAGTGAAAACACACTATATTTTAATTAAAAACAACTTTTTTCATCATAATAATTTATATGGTTAGGTTATCTTTTTAATTTGTTTTAATGTTTAATTAGAATATATTTTTATTATTTAATCCAATTTTGGTCTTTGTAATTGATTTCACATTGAAATTGGACTTAAAAAAGTGTTGATCTTTTGATAGTTACAGTTTCTTAAAAATATGCTATTTGTTTTGATAACAGGAATTAATTTTAAAATTAATTAATGCCACTTATATGTTTTGAATTTATCAAAATAGACATGATTTTTGAATTCGGCATATCAAATATAGGTTATGCTGAATTTTTGATATTTTTCTGAAAAACATCAATTTTTGATGAATAGTGAAACCACTTAGTGGTAGTTAAAAAAAACCGACTCTTTCATTTAAATGAAATTTTACCACTTCTGTGAATTAAATTTCAAAAATACGACATACATGGTTGTTATCGAGACGTAAAATGTGGTTTAATAAGATGAAATTAAATTTTGGGGAATAGTAACTTTTGACTTTTATTTACAACGGTTAAAGTTAAATAGGGTAATTCAAGGTTAAAAGAATATTTTAATAATTCCAAATTACCTTAAAACTTGTCCTAAACTTATTGGATGAGTAGTGGCCGACCATGGTCATCCTTGGGTTGATTTTGGGACCCCATTGTGTCACTTGGTAGTGATAATGACAATTTGGATTAATTAATTTAATGTAAAGTCAGAATTGACATTAACAAAAATCTTTCAGTAATTAATTTTTATAAGGGGTAATATAAATTATATTTTTGACTATAAATATTCATTGGAAATATAAAATGATTTCCTAAAATATGGTATTTTTTCTATAATTTTTAAGCATCAAATAAATTAAATTATTTATGACACAATAATGATGCAGTATTTACCTCATTAATAAATGTTTTAAATAAATACGATTATAATGATTATAGTATTATCCAAAACTATTCCACTTCTAATTGAATGATTTTATTTAGACCATTAGTCATATTATATTCATCTTTAATGATTTTTGGACCTTTTTAAACTGAAGATATGTTTATAATAAAATAATATTTTCACACTTTCCAAAGGTGCATCTTTCCTCCCTTATAAAAGGGCCCTACCTCCCTCACATCTTTTCACGACTTTGAGCCTTAAATCTAGGACAAACCCAGACCATTTCACTTATCCACTTCCATAGAAACCTACTAAAGGTCATATTATTCTTCAAAGACCAACTTCAGTGCCCTAATAGGAGGTTACGAAAAGGCGCGTCAAAGAAGAGGTAATCTCTTCTACCGATTCTTTTAAGTTTATTTTTTTCTTAAACTTCTTATTCTTTAGTTGTTTCATTATAATGTAATAACATCGGTATCACTAATATACTGAAATGTTATTTTTAATATTAAACAACCCCATTTTACCCTCTATCCATCCTACGAAAAAAGAAATCACCGCGCGTGTGTACGCACGGAATATCGTCTCCACGCCGTGATGTAATCTATTTTTCCACCACCACCTTACGTGGATGTGTATAATGGTGTAATGAATAACTGTATATGATTACTATAAAATCATACTGATTCTGAGATATTATATCCTCCACTGCAATTCTATTAAATAATTTTGGGAACAATATCATCGCTCATGCGTACGTACGGACTACCGTCTCTACGAATGCGATGAGATTCATTTTCCATGATTAACCATTCAAGTATGATTATAAAGTATATATAATAAATAATATTGAAAGATATTACATAATAATGATACTGTATTTATGTACATATATGTTTCATTTACTTAATTCAGTTCAATTTAATAAGGAAACCAAAATAGCGTTCATGCGTACGTACGACCTACCGTCTCCATGAACGATGTATTTCATTCCATTTATTGATCTATTATATATATGTATATTCTGAATAGATATTATATTTAAATCATGTTTTAAATTTTGGATGTAATAATCATGATCTATGTAATGAAATTAATAATTATAAGTCAAAACATGGACGATAAATGAAATGATTTTACCCAAAACGGTACTTTAACATGAATTTACCAACGAATGGGTAATATAAAGTCATAAGTGAACCATATATGATGTCATATAAATGAATATGATTCTGTAATAAGTCAATGACATTATTTAAATCGTTATCCAGGAGGTTCAGATACATACGAAGCATATCAGACACAAGATAAGGGATAACTATTCCCATCTTGTTCTTTTCTGAGATTGTCATTTGAAAGTACTTACTGGGGTTACTTTTATCATCCATTTCTATGATTTCTAAAAATCGTTTCATGTATGTTCAATGTCCTTTTTACCCATTTTTTACTTTTACTACATGTTATGGAAAAAATGTTTATTTTTTTACCATATGAGTAACTTCATGACTTTTCCGACAAAAGTACGAGGAGAATGTTTTTTTAACTTATATGGATTGAACATATTTTTATGGTTTCATAACGTCTTATTTTCATGATGTTTACTCTAAAAAAATTTCATTATCATTTATAAAAAATAATTTTTTTAATATTTAATGGAATTTTTTGAAAAGAAAATGATTTTAAAGAAGAAAGGATATTTTCCTCAAAAATTCATTTCAAGTGTTTTATCAAAACTATTTTCCATCTAAGATGACCTGATAAAGATTGTTTATGTTTCAAGAATAATGTATATATTATTTACATTTTTTGATTATTCTTATGATTAAATGCTATCCATTTCTATTATATGGATTATGTTATGATGGGATGATGTTTATGAAACCCATTTTGGTCGTTGGGTTATTATGAATAAAGTATGTAAATTTTGTGGCACACGAAAGATTGATTTCATTGTGAAATGGGTGGGACCTATATATCCCTCAAATGAATTGGGTAATGATTTATATCTCATAAGAAAAACATAGCTAGAATGGTAAGTTAGTCCGGTTCAGTGATATAGGACTAGAACGGGGAGTGAACTCGATTCAGAAAGGGACTTTGTCCACTAAGATAGTCTTGGCAGCAATGACTTGGCTACTATGGAAATCATATCAAGTGCATAATAGTTTTCCAAAATTACATGTTTTATTCCCATTCTATTTTATCATGATTGATGTTCCTTTATGATATATTCCTTACATACTTCCATGATTTATGTCTTTGCTCGAGATTTTGATGTTTCTATTTTATGTTCATGTTTTTGCATTCAAATGTTTATTGATTGTTTTATATTATCTATGTTTACCCTTACATAGAATTTGAGCTCACCCTTTTTATGTTTTCTTTTCCCCAGGATATAATGAATGGTTTTAGATAGGAAAACAAAAGGGAAAGATCTTTATGGGAGATGTTGAAGATCTTTCACCATGATTAGAATATTGTGTTCCGAGTTTCCAAAGACACTAAACTATTATCATCATTGAGTGTTGGTTTTTTTGTTTTGTATTATGTATTCTGCAAAAGTAATGTAATGCCTATGTATGTCAGGTTTGGGGTCTCTATAGACCCCACACCCCTTATCTTTTTATATTTCATTTTTCTATTTCCCCATTTTAATTTCTCATATTATTTTTACATTAAAACATTTTATTTCTACATAAAAGTATCCCCCTTATGGTTTTTTTCACAACTAAGATATATAGAGGGAGAGAATATAGAGAATTAAAGTAGTGGTGGCATCACTGAGAATCATGGGTATTACTAGATCATTATGTGCTACATATGGGTTGCAGATTAGTGACAAGCTTCAGTAGTTTTCACTAAATGATAAGAAAGTATTATATTTCTTGAAAAAATATCTATAGATCATATATATATATATATTGAGACATTTTTATTTATTTGGTGTCACTTATTGGATAGTCTGTAGTGTTTTCATTGAAATCAGTTGTTTCATTCCGTTTTAATGGATTTTTATTTGGAATTATCCATTTAAATGGAGTGTTTTTTGAGAAAACATGTATTGTGTTCTTATTATTTATGGAAGATTATGTTTTTGAGACTATATTTTATGTAGTTTTGGGTACGATTAGTGTTGTGTGCTTCTAAGGTGTGGCTGAGTGCTCAGCAATAAATGCCATGTGTGGGTTTAAGGCTCTGTAGATGTACATGGTGAGTTCCAACATGGGGTATATTCCATTTATGTTAAAAAACATTGGAATAATATATGATAGGTGTAAAAGAATATACCCATGTGGGGTTACATGACATATATCAAGTTAACATTCTATGTTCGTGAGTGTTTTACATGCTGATTTTTTTTAGGAACACTGCTCTGGAGATATTTGAGTTTAAACACCGTGTACCCTATGTGCACAGACTTTACTATTCCATTCCATTTTTCTTATCCTATTTTTCTCCACTATGTCAGAAATAATCTTTTTTGTGGTCCATTCCAAGTGTTTTTACATTTAGATCATGATGGTGGAATAATTTCGACATTAATTGTATCCTTAGATAATGTTTTGGATGACAAGTGCTCAGTATGATGATTTCATTATGTTTTGGTTTTTGGATACTGAAAAGAGTTTGGTTATGAGGTGTCAAACCCAATAATGTTTTGAGAACATATTTGATGGTATGGATTTTGGATGGTTTCTTGTGTTTTTCAAGATTCTTCCAGACTTGATTGGGATGGTATGATTGAGCAGTATCTTTGAAGAGATATATTTTTCCTTGCTTGTCAGTCCCCGTTTCACAATGATAGTGATATTAGGGATTAGATCTTTGGTTTGGGTACCAAATATATTGGATCTATGCCTCTTGGTTGATGTAAAGGTAAGGTAGTTATGGAAAGCTATTGTTGAGCTATTGAGATTAGTATGAGGTACTTTTATTTCTTCCCTAGTGGGATGTTTACTGATTGAGTGATCACTGGCTCCCATAGTTGGTTGTAGAGGATGTCTAAGTTGAATGAATTACTTATTCCTATTATTTAGAGTTAGAACATGTAGATGGGTTTTTGTTGGGGTGGCCTGATGATATATTTCATACATGGGATTTTCCTCAATGCTTTGGGGTGATTTTGGGAACTTATGCAGGGTCCATCTTTTATTGTGGTCATGGCCATTATTATAGATTCCAAAATTATTGGGATTATACTTTTGGATTCCTCTATAATTTTTTGGTTGATTAATGGTACATTTTATGCCACTATATTCCATTTTATATCTCTTTTCAACATTCCTTTTCAATTTTTTTGGATGATGTGACATCCAAAACATGGATTCCACTCAGAGATGGCTCGAGCACGGTGATCCACATGGATCCAAGTGTATATCCCCAAATTTCAAATTCTACATACTAGTAAAATAGGATGTGGGTGTGTTTGTGATATGTATAATCCTTCATTATCATTTTTGTATAGTTGTAAAACAATTAAAAAAATATATATAAAATATATATATAAGTAGGGGAAAAGATTTATATACCAAAAAACTCATATTGATACTCAAACACAGTTGGTAAAACATGGATATAAAAAGAATAAAGCTGTACTATACAAAAAAGTAAAAATAGAACCAATAAAAATAAAATTTCTATCCCATTGTCTTGAGCTCCAGCCTAGTCACCTTCTGCTCTCTCAAGCATAATAATGCATGTACTCATGCAGACATAAGAGGATGATTCCCTTTATATACACCTTTAATCACGTTGTATTCCAAATTGATAAAGTAATCCCATATTGTGTGATAGATAAATATTAGTTGGCCAAAACTAATAGAGCCAACAAATATATATTTTTCATATGAAATATATTATTGTGCAAGAATAATAACTTAAGGAAATATTAAAAATTGTAAAATGGTTAACTCTAGTCACTGAAATAAATCTACGATGAGAATGTTAGCCCCAACCTATGATAGAATAACTGTTAATGGGTAATAATGGTCACAATACTTTATTTCACATTTATAAGGGACAACAAGACCATTATTTAATGTATAAGGGACTCTATGCCCATTATGACAAATACGGTATCCATGCCCAATATCATGTATAGGTTTTCAATTCCTAGCATTATAGCAATTGATTCCCTGCACATATTTTATTAGTATAGATTCCATTTCTATATCATAAGGGTTTACATGGCCATATCACAATGGAGGAAAATAATGATTCATATTTATATAAGGGTCGTTATGCTCATTTTGTAAAATATGGCTGGAATTCCCATTTAGTTTAATTTTAAAAGGGGCGTCATGATTTTTTTTGTAGAAAATATTCATAATGGTCATCATTCCATTCATTATAATTAAAAAGGGATATAATTACCATTCATTAATAAGTACCCATTAGATTTAATAAGATCTATGGTACAATCAATTTCTTATTGTCAATTAATATCAACACAGGCATCAGGATTGTTCCACTAGAAATAGGTGATGTAGAAGTACGACAAAACACTATTAAATTAAGAACAATATAATAGTGTTATTCATGATACAATAGTACACCAATAAATTGGAATTATAATATATTAATTATGTTGAAATACTATATAGAACTATAAGTGAATTGGCTATTTTTTTCATTTATACTAATTATACATATAAGAGGGAACACCCAAGGGATGGATCACTCAGTGGTAATAAACATAGATTATATTTGGGTTATAATAAGTCATTAGATACCAAATAAAAGAAAAAAATATAAGGAACAAATGATTTAGGGGACACTCCAGGTTAATCTAATGTGCAGAACTATGACAGAAATTTTTAAATGACAAAATAAGAGGAATAATTTATAGAAAACATACCTCATTCTAACATTAATCTACTCATACCTTATCATTTGATATTTCTATAGGGATTGAAAAAAAATCTTAATAATATACCAAATCCCAAAAAATATGTCACACAGGCCCACACCTCAATGACATAATCTGCGTGAAGAGAAAAGAATACCTGCTAAAAATGAATTTTGATCTTAACGGTGTGGTTCCAATGAGACAGATGGTGATTCTGTCATACTTTTAAGGTATCACTTGGAATAAATAATACAAAAGAGTTATTTGGGTTCTTAAAATGTGGAATAGAAGGGCCATTGTCCACTAAAAGATAAAGTAATTAGATAGCGTGGATATAATTATATTTTAAGGGTAAGCACAATTTTACCCAAAATTATTAGGTCACATGTTCTAAAGACATGGTTGTATAAACCATGAAACTAATATGAACCATTCACTACATTAAGGGGAACTTTTAATAGTTATTGCACATAGTAAGGGAAACTACGCACCAACCATGAAAAGATACTTTGCTAAAAACTGTAGGTATTTTCATGGGAACGTGTTCGCTAAAACCTGGTTAGAGGAAACTATGCACAATACTTATCCACACTCTCCATCTTCACACTATAAAAAAGATACAATGAATTCATGGTTTCATGGTTTTTACCATGAATTTGGACCATGGTATTTCTCCACCAGTCTGGGCTCTGAGCTCTGAAAAAAAAGTAACACCCTGTTACCTTTACAACATCATGGGGGATCTATATGTCATCCACAATTAAGAATTAGACAACAATTAAAAGGATGTGTATCTAATATAAAAGTAATAATAATATGGTTACCCTCCCCCCCAAAGAATGCATCCCTGAATTCCCATTCTAGGGAATAAAGATGTATTCTGAGAATTATTCCAGCCACTGAGCATGTATGTCGGCCTCCATCAATTGTGTTTAATCATGTAACGTGTCGTGTTTCCTTAGAAAGCATACTAAAGGGAAACACCGGCCTTGGAGAGACATTATGCTCTGGTAAATTATTCTTATATGATAACAATCAAAAGATGTATCAACATATATTTCAATATATTTTGTATCAAAATCATGATATAGGTCATCATTATAGCACCGATTCTATGAAACAATGAATAATTCATGCATGAAAATATACATATACCATAATAGAAACTATATGTCTACCCACCTGACTATCTCTTAATTTCAAATGCTCTAAAAATGCACAAAAATAGTTTCCCTATCCTATATTTCATTCAATTCACTTGTATGGGTGATACCCCCAAAAATACATGATACCCAACCCCAAACTATAGAGTTTTTTTTGAAAGAGATAGGCATATGATTAAGACTATAATGATTAGTATATAATTGATTTTGGATAGACTAAACTGACATCAAAGACTCCTAAATGAGATGAGGACCCATTAACACTGCATCTCTTGTCTCAAAACTTCACATGGTTGAATAAAATGACCTATCGTATAGGGCCTCATAAGAAGACAGAATAATCAACTCTTGAGAGCTATTACTATGAGTGATCATGAATATGGGGATATAATTCTCCCAATATCTTCCAAAACCATGGATTCTTACCCACATGATATCCTATAGAACATTTATAGTCCATCCCAACTAACCATTTCCTTGAGGGTGAAAGGAGGAGCTCAAAATCACCTACGTACCCATAGCCTTTTGTAACCGTTTCAATAACCATGAAAGAAAATGAGATTCCCTATCTAAAATGATAGTACAAGGGACTAGATGTAGTTGGATAATCATATAGGTATATATTTTTTCCCGCTCATCAACTATGAAAGACTCACAGATAAGAAGAAAGTTGGATAAGTTCATTAGTCATTCAACGACTACCCAGATTAGGTCACTATCTCTAGAATACCTTAGTAAACTAATGAAAAAATACATCACAAAAACCTCTAATTTCTTTTATTGGTCTAGTAAGGTATATAACAAGACATTAGACCATTGATGCTCCACCAACACTAGCTGACGAGTGGAACACCTAGTGATGAAACCTTTTATCTGACACACCATCCTTACCCACTAATATTGTTGGTGCATATCTTGATACATATTTGAGATAGTTGGTTGAAAATAACACTAATGGTAATGCCACTCACACATCAAATCCTCTATCATATCTATGGAAAACCAGATATTCCAATGTATACAAAGGATGTCATCATCATTAATGGTCCATTCTAAAAGAAGTTCCCCACCAACAATACCATCTTGTAGGAACAATCCATCTAAATCTAAAAACATCACCGTCTTCCACTACTCTACATGTGAATTGGACACTAATAGAGATTCAAGTGCAGACATTACATGATAGACCAAATTTTTTTTTCATGTCAAAAAATATATCCATAAGATAAAATTTTATACTAGCCTATTGAAGTATCTTTATCTATGTCCCCCTTCTTAGAGAATCAACAAAATAATTTACATTTATAGGTGTATAGAAAATATCAATGTCAATGGATTATATATATTCCAACAATATATGATTCTTGAGATTTATCATAAATTGGGTAAAAAATATACATATGAATATTATGGTCTATAGACACTACAATATTCTCTCACAGAAGGTAATTCTTCTGATATCATAATCCTTGTAAGACAACAACAAACTAAAATAAAGTGTCAGTTAATTTTGATCTAGTTTCCTCAACATACCCAAACCACACACAATTTCTTTATCATACACCATCATCACCATTGATATTCCAATGAATTATGCATCATTGAACAATGTGTAGCCTCTGGGTGGATTTTATAGAATCAGAATAGGTGATGTGGTAATCGTTGATTTTAGCTCCTAAAAGGCCTTGTCACACACTTCGGAACACATTCACATTAAACCATTATTTGAAAACATATTAATTTGTGCATATATGTGTGAGAAATTCTATATGAAATTTTTTTTAAACCAGACATCCCTATGAAACTGTGTATTTCAAATACCTTTTGGGTTTCCCTTAGGTATCCACAACACTCACCTTCTCCAGGATAATTGATGCTACAGAATATGAGATTTTTTCCATGGAAGTATACCTTCCAAATATATATGTGAAATTTTATTATCCAAGACTAATTATGGTAAAATCATAGTTTATTCAAAATGATATCAATATGAGAGATATGGTGACACGGTGAATGAGAATAAAACAAGATTTTATGTTAAAATACCACAAAAATGGAATCAATATTGGAATGTAAACCCCATTTAATTAAATCAATGATGATGGAAGGCATGTATTTAAGACAAAAAAATATCTTGAGATACGCACATACGTCATAGGAACTATGAAGAGGATTATGGGGAATATCTAAAGGCTTTACATGATAATGACGGAAACCCAATCTCAGGTCGATCTTTGAGAAGACCCTCTATCTTTTGAGGTGGTTCAAAATATCATCAATTTTATCAAAAGGATGCCAATTCATTCACTATATACTAAATTAATATCTATTAGCCTATAAAAATCCAATAATTTCCATATGAAATCATAGATGAAAGGATCAGTGAAACCGTGGGGGATGTATTGGGTAGTATAAAACCAATTTCTTCAAAATCGTAATGTTATCTGTATTTCTCTTATAACATTGTTCTATCCATCTTGCAAGTTGGAATAGATACTATTAAAACCATAAGAACATGATTTATTGTAATATATTCCTCTCTAATAGATGGAATTATTAAAAAAAATTAGGGGATATATCTCAGAGTGGATCGACTATAGGATAGAACTCATCCTGATGTAGTCATTGATCATTAAAAAGATGACTAGAAATTTAAGTGGTCACTCCCCATACACCATGATTTTTTGTTTTGGCCATACTGAATTGGACATCCCACTCTAATTTGTGATTATATGTACCACCCTATAGTGATGTAAACAACACTGTCTTGTGATAAAAATCAACATAGGCATGATAAGGAAGCAACCATTAAGTCCTATGAAAAACATCAAAACTATTCATCGAAAGGATGGAGTGGTTCCATAACAAATAATTGATGCCTAATTTAAGAGGTAATTCCATTCACTTGCACAAAATATGTGATCATATATCCAATGGTGTCTCAAAAATCATTACTCACTAAGATTAATCATCTTGAAGTTTGAGACTCTCTAAAATATACACATATATGATAGAATGTGACACAGGTATATAAAATAAGGTAGAAATGATAGTAATTACTACTAGAATATTAACTCAAATAGTTGATGTACCAACACCCCAAAACTCATATATTGGATTCACTAAATAGATATGGATTGATCCTCTACCCTATACTTGAATCTTACTACCTCGACGATTTCCGAATGATTGAAACAAAAAAATTGATATCTATAAATTAGATTAAGGATATCCACCATTGCATGTATGAAATTTATTAATCCATATAACATACTATAATGTTGTTAGAGACTCTTTATCAGAAGGTGGATGTAATGTGGATCTTATCCCACTCAGAATAGATGTGAAGGCACTGCAAAATTTCTGATGATTCCCCAACCATCACCAGTCTTGGAACTTGATGGGGCTCTAGGATAATGTGGACTCTTATTCCCAAGATTACCAAATCGATATAATGTTTTGTAAATATATATTGGTTTCAATTGACCACCAATACTCATGCACAGAGTCTCAATGAATCACTTATGGCCGCAGGTAAAACCAATAAATTGTCGAGGTTCTAAACTACATTGGCTTAGATCATCTACCACCATTAGGTTGTTCTAAATGATAAAGGAATGCATCACTATTTTGGTAATGATATTTAACCATAAAACACATTAATGCTAATGAATATTATTCCCTATAACATCTTCAAATAATCTCTATTTCTCTATCTTATCAACCGTATAGATAGTTGAGAAACATTGAAATATAGAAAACATTAAATATAGTCAATGAATTTCATCAAACCCTACCACAGATTTAAAAAATCCATTGGATAATCATCCCTCATGGTTTTGGGAATAAATAAATAAATAATCTTGAATGGAAATCCATCCTCATCTCACCAGATAGTGACCATCCAAATTTAATATATCCCACCAACCATTTGAAAATCATCTTATCCTATAAGTACCAAGTTTAACTCCTATTTTAGGAGGTGTATCTAGATTATTGAATATATACACATAGAAGTCTCGATCTATTACTCTTAATCTTACTATCAATTATCCCCAAAATATTTGGGGGACAATACTAATATAAATCCTTAGTAAGCTCTCCATTAAAATGGGAAGAGTGTGGAGCTCCCTTTTTCATTTGCATAAGAAGAATAATGTCTCCAAAAAACAAGGAATCATCAAATGCATCAGAAACATGAATAGGTTATATGGGAGGAACTGATGGATGTAGAAGCTATGTCTCGAGTCCCTCCACCTTCGAGGTGTGGTCATCACAACCCACTTGGTGTATGACCCTTGAATTTTTGGGTGGCATTGGTTTTTAATTACAAAAACATATAAAAAGATAAAAAATAGAATAATCCATTGATATAGATATATAAAATGTACAAGTCCTTTAAATATAATTATATCACCCCTATTCCATCTAAAATAGTCTATTCTGGGTGACTGTAAGGTTTATTTCAAACAACTACGATGATAACTAGTTCGTACTAACATGATTAGGATTGTTCCAAGTACTGTGTTTTGAAATTTAAAAATCATTTAATTTATATCTTTATTCTAATTCATCTTGAAATGGTCGAATAAAATGTTTATCCACTTTAAATAAAAATGTTCCCACATTCATTGTGATCTTAAATATGAAATCAAGTCAATCAATACCAAAACATGTTCTATTCTATGCGAAACATGGTCCATGATTCAATGTTCCATAGTTTGTTATTTGGGTATCTGCAATATCCTAATAAATAAAACATTATTTTTTTTATGGAATACATAATTAATACATACAATATTTTCTCAACTCCCTAAAATAATTATTTGAGATTTATAATTATATTTACATATTCCAAAGAACACATTAAAATCCCAAGTAATGGCTTCAACTCAATTCTCTATTAGGGAATGGCATATGAATTTCGTGTTAATTTTTTTCAAGTTTACTAATTTGATGCATTCCCAAAGCTTATATTCCCTAATTTCATCTATCATAACATAAAATATAATTCACAATATTATAAATTGTAATATCACAATTTAACATCATTACCCAATGATGGAATTTGATCAACCATAATAAATAGAATGTAATAAATAACAACTTATATTCAAGGGAATCTAGATTTTCCATATACATGGGTTAGTTACACCAAGGACCATCTCATTCACAAAAACCATAACCTTCCTAACATCATGTATATTGACTACAAATAGTAAAGTTATAAATTAAAATCTCTTCAACCATATTGTAATTTCCCCGACCAAGGTTTCACCCAGGGGTGCCCCGAGCTTGGTGGATAATAAGGTCTCAAGTGCATCTCCTTGAATTATAGATGCTTCCAAATAGAGGAGAGGTCAATGGATATGTCCCTCATGAGACTATAACCTCATTAGCATAACAAAAATAAAAATAAAATCACTCTATAAATAAAGTAATATGTGTTATAATGAATAAGAAGTGGAAATTGTGATGAAAAATTAAAAATGGATATTAATTCTGAAATACAGTAATATGAATCATATAAGAAAGGATGATATTTTATGTAATGTACTTATAAAGATGGAACACATGGGTAAATTCAAAAGGCATCAGTTCTATAAAAAATGTACAAAATAATCTAAATGGGGGGAAATCTATCTCCACATTCCAAGCTCGATCATAGTCATCAACTTTCTGCTTCATCCTAAGTCATGTATGTTGTCACTCATCTATAAGAGGAAACTTCTCTTTTTCTAAAATATCAATCATTTAGTCTTCCAGGGTTCCAATGGAAACATTGATTAGTTGTTAAAAAAATTATTACTAGACCACCACCAACAATGTCTACATATATCAGGTCTCTTTATACAATATGGAAGTGTGTTGTTGTAATAACGTAAATCAGTAAAAACAACTATAGAAAGGGTTTGATCTGGTTAACAAAAGTTAACCAATATGACACTATATGCTTTGGCCAATGCCAAAATTAAA
Source organism: Viscum album (assembly GCA_963277665.1). NCBI lineage: Eukaryota > Viridiplantae > Streptophyta > Magnoliopsida > Santalales > Viscaceae > Viscum > Viscum album. Next base: position 657,198,860 of record OY728159.1, read on the forward strand.
TTGATTTAATATCAATGGTCACAGTGACCGATATCACATTTATATGGGGTGAAATTCCCAATATCATATTAATAATGGACTCCATGCCCAATATCACATTTTGGGTCACTATACATAGTATCAAGTATAGGGTCTCTATGCACGGTATCACAGTAATGGATATCATACCCGTTTAGTATCAAAAGTGGTTCCTTATAAGTATCAAATTTATATAAAGCTCACTGTGAACATTTTTTACAATGGGGGTCTAAATGCCATTATATATAATTATAAAGGTGTCATCGTGCCCATTTGGTATAGTAACTGCATATGGGATGTCATTACAATTCATTATAATTCCCAAGGTTCTTCATCCCCATTTAATAGTAAATATCCATTGTATTTAATAAGATAAATCTTATAATACATTTCTCAATATTATTTAATATCAATATGGGAGTAACAATTGTTCAATTAAAAATAGGTGAAATGGGCCTACCACTCACCACTATTAAATTCAATTCATTAAAATAGTGATAGCCACACTATGACACTACACCCATCCATTTAATTTCTAATTTCACAATTTAGAAGTAAAAAATACTACAATTTGTTCTTAGGATATTTTCTCATTATTGCAAATTTGGCATTTAATCGGGAACTTTTAAGGGATGTCTCAATCAATGTTAGTAATCCTTGACTTGACTTGGGTTCTAATATTCCATTGGATTCCAAATATAAGAAACCAATTTTTTGAAATTGTAGTTTAGGGGAAACAAATAGTTAAATAAAAGTGCATACAAATAACATAAATTATAAAATAACCATGCATAAAGAATAATTTATAGGCCACATACCTTGAAATTGAATGTCTACCCTCGTTAGGTATATTCCTTTAGTTAGTCCTAAATTTGTTGAAATTTGAAGAATGTACCAATGCCCAAAGAAGATGGAATGTGATCTAGTATCTTCATAAATTTGTTGAAGATAAGGGAAATAAATAATATATGAAAAGTAATTTAGATCATACTAGAACATATCAAAAGGAAAAAATGGTGCTTTAGTTAGACTCCCAATGGAGGATCGAGATCAAAATCCAAAAAAGTTGGATTTGGGATCTTAAAATAGATAAGATAATGGTCTGTTTTTAGATGAGGAACAAATAAATGGATATAGTTTAATTAATTATATTTAAATGTAAAAGTATCATTTTACCCAAAATTATATGGGGGCATGGTTTCAGCCAAACAGTTCTCCCAACTATGTGACTTCCTCATGCACTTTACTAATTTATGGAGAGATTTTTATGATTACACCACATGGTTATAGAAACCATGTGCCCCCTATGAAAAAACTCCATTGATAAAAATTGTAGTGATTTTCATGGGTGATCGGTCCCTGGTATAGGGTTATGGAAGACCACATGCCCTACATTATTCGACTATCAAACCTGTCATGGTTATGAGAGAATTTGTGGATTGAGTTACACAATGTATACTAACTGTGTGACCCAGTTATTTTCTCCAATTTCTGTGATTATAAGCTCCATAAAATCCCCAAACACCTTCATAACCGAATACCCTCATGGGGAATCCATATTTGATTCATAAATAAAAATTATAAAAATTAAATTTAATTACCCATACTAGAGGTGAAATCTAATATCATACAAATGATCTAAAGGAACACATTGTGGTGTCTTTTTAATGTTATATATCCTTTAGTCCATATGAGGTTGTTTATATGGGCATGACCAGTGAACATGGGTGTATTAAGGTATTCCAATGATAGAATTCAGTTTCTTCAATGGCAGAATAGACTATAGGGTCCTCATGTTTTATTTTGGAACTCAGGTGGGATGTTGAGATCCAATGGTAGCTACTTCATGGATTTTGAGATTCATGGGACCATGATTCTTATATTATTTTTAAGTGAGAGTGGAACTATACTATAATTTTAACTATTGGTATTTTGGATTTGATCATAGAGAGTACCACATTCTATATACCATTGGTCATGGTGTGTAATGATCTTTCTTTTAATGATTGTGTATTAAGGGGGAGAGGCTTGATATATCATAGAATGTGAATTATCTCTATGTCTTGATTTAGTTCTCTAGTCTATTTGCATATGGATCTAGTTATATGGTCAAAGAGAACTAACAGTAGATCTATATGAGGTTCATGTGTCATGATTAAGGGTTCTCCCAAGATTGGGTATGATTTTATAGGTTGTTGTTAAGGTTTCCTCCCAACCATAGTAATGCTACCCAATGGGAAGTGCATACCTTGGGTCTAGGTAGATGGATCCCATATAGTTGTGTATATCTCATGTCTATTTAGTAGAGCCTTTCTTTTTCTACAAGACCTCTAGGAAATGAAATATACTAGATATATAGTGGGGAGTTTCTAAGTCTGGTTTTGGTCATGATATCGGAATATCAATTTCCAGTAGAAGAACATTTACATGCAGAAAACTTTGTTTAATCTCTTGGGATTATCATTTTTGCTGTAATGAGCCAATCAACTCTTACATAATTGTTATATCCTTTTATATGAATATCGATTACATTGAGAAATCCCAAATATGACAATCCAATTGTTATATTTCCTTTCGAATCATGGATTAAAAAATTTTCCACAAGTGAGTTATACTAGGTCCAACTATGTTATTTCTAGATATAACCCTTCTAAGGCCTAATATAAGTAACACCTTTCATCATAACATAGGTAATGGAATCATAAATCGAGAAAAATTATATTATAATAACCGTAAATGCAGGAGATTTAGTCATATCATGGTCATTAGGTTAAGAGAACATAATAATAACATTTGAAAACAAACACCAACAATTTATAGAACAAAATCATGTGTCAAGGAACAAATCATGGTAGTTAATAAGACATTAATCATAATAGAATCAATGAACATGAATAATAAGAATATATAATTGGAATAAGGAATAGATTTTTTCAATACACATAATGATAAAAATTGATTTCCTTAGTAGTTAAAAGGCTCATTCCCAAGACAATCAAATTGGAATGGGTTCACTCCCAAAATCCATAGAGTAGTCCTGATCCACTCAAATGATTATAATAAAGGATATAAAACAATACTGAATAGGGTTAAATCCCCATTTTATTCTAGTTTAACTAATGATATGTCAATCACTACCTAATGAAATGTAGGGATAAATAGGTCCCACCAATTATATATTGATACTCATTTATATGTTTTACACATGATCACAAAACATGCAATATATCTGAACCCATGAAATGAATTTTGGGTCATACACATATTATAATATCATAACCTATGGAAAATAAATCGATTAAATAATAATTTCAACATTTCATCATAGCTTAACATGTAGAAGACAAAGTGGGTTTTATAGGTTTCTTATCATGGTATAATCCATGGAAAATTTAGTAAAATTCATGAATAACATTTAATCATAATAAAGAACCATAAATAGAATGCATATGAATTTTATCCATGTATTCTATATATAAAAAAAATAAGTAACATCAATAGAAGTAATTATAGATGGAAAATTATTTGGAGTGATCTATTGGATCATTTCTTGGAGAATGTATCTTTTCCACTTTGAAAAGAAATTAAAACATAAATTATTTTAAAATAAAATTTATTTAAAAATAAATATGACAAATATAGTAATATCTTTAAAATAATTAAAAATTTAAATACAAAATTAGGAATTCAAATTTGAGAAAATATTTTTTAAAAAAATAAAACAAATTGAATATCTTTTTTTAAATATAATTATATAAACATCTAAAAAATTATTAAAAATAAGATAAAACATTTTAGAAAAAATATATCATTTCATCATTAAGAATCATTAAATATAATTTAAATACTTTTAATTTAAAATAACCTTCATACATAAAATGGATTATCTAATAATAATTTAAAACATTTTATATAGGAAATATAATTACAACAGTAAAATATTTTTTTAAAAAAGAAAAACATTTTGAAAATTATTTTTATTGAAAATAACCTTTTAAAATATTTTAAATAACATTTAAAATAAATAATTTTCATGATGGTTAAACTGATGTTCATTCTATAAACCATACAATAGTAATTTCATTGAAATTTTCAGTAAAACAAAAATGGGGCTTGTTTTTTAAAATGCCATATAGTATACATTATAAACATTTTATAGAACCCAATCATGGATAAATTTTCTTTTAATAAAAAATTTCTGTAATTTTTTTTAAATAATATTTTTAAAAATCATGGTCACAGATGAAAACATTTGTTTGAAAGAAAAGTAAAATCATTTTAGTTTTCATTTTATTCTTTAAATACATGATTTCTTAATGTGAATAAATTGAATGAAATAGATGAATTTCAAAAAAAATATAGGATAAAATATTTCATGAACGTTTTCATCTATAGATCATAATATTTCATGATCGGAAACATAAAGATAACCAATCTTCATAAACGATGAGATTGCATCACAAAACCAATACCACATTGGTAACATGAAATCGAAAATACCATTAAATTATAAAATTAAATGAAACTAAAAATATCACGATAATAAAAAAATTATCAATATTACATGTAAATGGGGTTTTATATACACATTGTAAAAAATATAGGTGCATAAAAAAACATATATCTCAAAGAATATAAATTTTGAAAACAATCAATTATAGCATTTTTATTCATTGAATTATAAACCCCATGAAAGAGTGATCAGAAAATAGATATGTAAATAGGAATAATATCTAGGTTAATAATTTTTAAATAAATAAATAGAAAGTATACACAACAAAAAAATAAACAGGTGGAGAATGTGGAATTTCTCTCCCATAAGTAACTAGTGAGATTGCAATACCATACATTATGTCTAAATATCTTTCATACACATTCAAAATACTCTCAGTAATAAATATATGTTCATTATAAAACAAATAAATAACCACAATTATATATATAATAGAATATATTATTTACTAATGACATTTTATTAACCTTCTGTTAACAATTTATTTATTAAAATTATGTTTCAGGTAATAACTGCTTTGTTTTTCATGTATGTTTTGGTTTGATGTTTTTGTTTCTATTACATTGATCATAGATCAATAATATATATTATTTTTACTATGATTTAATGTCATATATTTTAATCATTTATTTACCAATATCAATACATATAAGAGAGGGATATAAAATGAAATACTTCATTCATGGAGACGATTTCCCATACGCATGCGTGAATAATTTTAACATTTTATCGACTAATGAAATAAAATAATGGTAAATAATATATTAATCTTCTAAATAATTTGAATCTCAATTAATTAATTATAATTATTTTTATAATAACATACATATTCATTTAAAATATATTTATTAATATAAAAATAGAATATAAATGAAAAACAAAACACATCGGTTCCGGAGGGAGTAGTCTACCATACACATGGGCAACTTTACTATATTACAAAATATTTTAAGGTGAGAAGGATGATGTTTTGTTATTATCATATAAGAATATAAGTATCATAAATATATTATATAAAAACTAAATCAATCATTGAGTGAATATGAGTGAAAAATAAGAACACTATTTCATGAGGCGAAAGTCTTCCATACACCTTAATGAATATTTATTATTTAATTTGACAAAAGAGGATAGAGAATTATGTTATAAAATTAAAAAAACACCATATCAGTATGTGTAATATTATTTTTATATTATATAAGAATTGTATAGTTAGGAATAAATGAGGTAGAGTGTGGATGAAATAAAATACTCGGTATGGCACGTAACCGCTTATTCAAAAAACTATTTTTTTGCAACAAAAGGATATATAAGTTATATTCCTGACCAAAATAATTTTTTTGAATGAAATAATTGAAAAATAAAATTTATATGGGTTGGTATTGTATGGAAAACTAGGCTTTGGATGTGTATATAGAAGAGGAGAGGGGGTGGATTTATAGAAGTGGGATAAGTTTCATATATGTAATTTTTGAAAATAAAATTTTTATCTGACAGTTTTTTTGCATTCTTATATGATCCAAAATGAGAAATTATAGCACCTTATAGTCTTTAATGTCGAAATATTTCCATAAATTTGGTTTTGGAAATGTTTTGGTTGATATTTTAATTAGTATATTATTATATTTACCATAAGAATACCCATTATTAACATTACTATGGTAAATAATTTTTAATAATTTTTGAATTTATTTTTTTAAAAAAATTAACTGATTATATAATATATAATTTTTTATGATTAAAAATATGAAATCCATTTTTCCAAATTCATCCAACATAATTGGAATAATCCAATTTAAAATTTAACTTACATATATGATGTGCAAGAAGGGTTTAAAATAGAAATTTTTCTAAAGATTAAAAAGTTTCTATATCAAAATTCAATATGACACTGATTCCGATGACATAAATTTAAATAGTATTTATTTTATTGAATTATTTTTAAAATTAAAAAATTATTCAAATAAAATTTACCATGTAAATTCTTTGAATAATAATAAATTTTTTTAAACAAAAACATGTATTTTTATTATTTACTAGAAATAAATTTTTAGACAATTATGAAAAATAAATACAAGATGATTTTGAACATATAATTTAAAAAATTATTATAATTTTAAAAAATTCACACTTTTATGGTTTTATGAATAAATTTTTACATAAGTGTACTATTGTGTAAAATTAACCTTCAGAAAAACAATATACAGTTTCAAGGGTAAATTTTGATTGACTCTTATATATTTTCTCTAAAACAAATAAGAAAATATAAATAAATTTAATCAATAAATGACAAATGATTTTTTAAATAAAATAATTCACCAATTTTTTTTATTTTTAAGGTAAATATATTTTTTTCGAATAAAAATAGTTTCTCAAGAAAAAATTTCCTTTTGAAAAATGATTATTAATTTAAATAATATGTAATTGTTCACCAATTAATTCATTACATATATATGTTTGATCCATATATTTTCATAAATTTTTTAATCTTATTCAATCCCACCATTCGAATGACTATATGATATCTATGATAAAAAGTAAAAATATTTTAATAGTATATCAAATTTTAATTAAACTTTGTTTTGTGGGCAATGTTTTCTACACTCAATGATTCATGTTACATAAAATTTACACATTGTTTCATGTAATTCAAGATAAAATCAGTGTGTCATTTAACAACAAATATTGATACGTTTAAATTTATTAGAATTTTTTGGTAAATTAAAAGGGGGTTACCTTAATCCCAATTAATTAAATTGTGTTCTATCAATTTATATTTTTCAATGATAAATAATTGTTTAAAATGTAAAATTTTTTTTTTGGGAAAACCAAAAATTAAATAAGGAAAATAAAATAAATCTTCAAAATGAAACAAGGGATGTGTAAAGGAAATATAGAATTTTACATATATGGTTTAAAATATGATAACATAGGTAGGTTGTTGTGCTTTTTATGTGTAAGAAAACTATAATGTCCAAAATTTATAGAGAGTGAGAGAGATCATCCATCACTATAACGTTGAATATAATGGGAAAATTAAAAAACTAGAAACCCTAGTCTAATTCTGAATGAAAAAGGCCACTCATATAAAAAATATGGTATTATTATGAAATTTCATTTTATGATGTTTTGAATAATGTAAGGGAATTTTTAGAACATGATAAACTTACTACATTTCATTTCACTTATAAATAAAATCCTCATGCTTCAGTGGTTATTTTTTAAATATCCAAATCAACTCTTACATTATGAAATGAAGATGATTTGTATGCCTAAAGAACTTATGGATCATAAGACCCATAAACATATGATAATTCATTCCATATTTATATAATTGTTATATAATATATAATATTAATAAAAGGATATCAAATTACATTAAAAGTTAAATTTTATACATTCCATTAATATTTAACCATAGGGCTCCAACATGTCTGACAATGATGGAAAACTAGTAATTTAGAAATAGGGACAATAAATTTTAAAATTAAAATTATCATTACTCCACATGATAATATAATATTGATTTTATTTTCACATACCAAATATGTGAATGCATTTATCCTATTTTTTTTAGAAAACGTGGTACTGACCAAAATTACCATACAAATTTAATGAAATTGTACATATATGCAGATTCATTGAATAAAACTATATATTATAGATTATATTGAAATAACTAAATAATTATTTATAGTCCATTAATGATAACATAAACTACATTGTCCAAAAATCATTAATTAGTTCCTATTTCATCAATAAAATAAAATTTACATTATTCATACCCATTATATTTTTATCCCAACATCATTATCCAAATACATGGAACATATTATGGGTTATCTTCCCTTAAACACACATTTTCATCAAAATGTAACCTTTATAATAAATCACTATTCTATGTTTCATGACCTTTTAATATATTCTTTAAATTAATTATTGAAATATTCTACTAAAAATGTATACATATTTCCTGATTTATATAAAATAATTTTTGAATTCCAATACAGGGAAACTTTAGTCATTACCCTTCATTCATTAACTATTAACATGGAAGCATCAACTTAATCCTTGTCACCTACCACATTTTATATGTCATTCAGGGTCTCATCATCATCTACAGTATAACCATTGCTAAGAATACATTATTTATTCACTATAGAAAGTTTGACCCTCATACATTGATTTTCATAATACTTATACTTAATAAAATTTAAATATTCTCCCATTGATTATAGGATAGGGAGAAAATTATTCTCTTAAAATAAATTAAATGAAATTATAATTTTTCTATAGAAATTAATTTATTTTTTTATTCATTTAAAAAATATTAATATCTACTAATTACATTGAGACATTAATTTGGTTATCTCATCCATCATTTTCAAAAATACCCTCAATGAAATCTATTATTCTCATATTTTGTTAGTCAACATGTTTGTTAAGGTGAATTTTGTTAATAATGTATCATGATAATTGAATAGGATTATTAAAAACATCCTTCAATCCATCAATCATCCCATTTGTATTTGCATAAAGTCTTTTTCTATCATATTAAGCTTTATTCCAGTTTCTTTTAGTTCCCTCCATTATCTGAAACAGAAAATATTACTATGAGTAACGAAATTCAAATTGTAAAACCACATAATCATGGAATGTCACTGAAAAAATCAATTAATCATGATATATTATTTTTAATTTATGACTCTATAAGAATAACATAGGTTATTCATATCAATTATTCAAATAAATCATCTTATTTTGTAATGATTTTGTGAATTTATAGTTAATATCTATTGTGAGTTCCAAAGTAAGAGTGAAATAGGTCTTATAGTAGTACACCATGGGATGATCAAGTCACAGTCAATGTCCCCCTTTTGGTGTTATTATCCTATAGTGCATTAATTATTAAGCCACATGTATTTAGTTTATATTAAATGTGAAGTAATTTCATATAATGTAGCACCTCTATATTAAAAAAATTCTAGACATTTTACTATAATACATATAATCCATATAATTATCTTTATCAATAACCATATTAATTTCTCTAGGTATCTCACTAAATCCATCTCATTATTGTTTATAAAGGATAATTATACCTATAAAATGATACCAACAATAAATAACCACAGTTATAATATATATAAAGTTGTTTTTTAATGATTATTCAATACATTGAATGAATACATTCAAAAGGACTATAAATTTATTGTTCCTTTCCAAACATGTACACATAAAAAGCTAGACTATAGTTGAGTTATATCATCTCCCCAATGTTATTCTTAAATATAACCCACATCAAAACAATAAAACATGATACATTAAATTATAACCTATGTAATGTAAAGAAAAGATAAGGTGATCTTATATTGTTAGTTTGGGAAAACTAGGGAGATATCAAAATATCATGAGAATAAGGGTATGAGAACAGGGGAAATCATTTAAAAACATAACCTATATTTTTTTCACAAAAAAAATGATTCATATAATAAATATTAATAGTTTATAGTATATAAATAAAAATGTAATTAGAGTTCATGAACTATAAGAACATAAAATTTTCATAAGGCCTAGATTTTTGGAATAAATATAAGAATATAAAATATTTTCTATATAAGTTCAAGATCATTTCCACAACTATTATAGTTTAATGGGTTTAATCACCAATCAATCTTGGTATTAATGGATTATTCCAATGACTATCATAGTGGATAGAGTCTCATACTAAACTATATTCACTGACCATTCGAGAACTAATTATCACGTGAGATATGATTCATTACCCCATTAATTGTTGGGAGAAAAAGGTCCCACATGTCAGATAATTTAAATCCAATATAATATGCTACAAATAATCATAATAGAATAATTATACTAGATGACATGAAAATAAATGGGTTTTATGTAAATTTCATAACAAAATGACCCATGGATGAGAATAATTTTTCATAAATATTTCTTTGATTGATTCTAGAAGACCCAATTGGAAATGATGGAGGTTACATAAGAATTTTATAATGTCATATCCCTGAAAATATAAATATGTTTAATAAACAATTTATCCTCATTAAAATAAAACATACAGAGAAAGAATAACAATATTAACATTCAATCATATACCATTAAAGCCTTAGTAACATAGATAAATTTCATCATAGATGGAAAATGAATTTCAAAGAACACAATGATCATTTTTAGAGGGAAACAAATTTTTTATTTTTTAAGAAATTCAGAATAATAAAAAATTATAAAATCTTTTTTTGTAAATAAACATTATAAAATATAAATGGTGAATTAAAAATAATTTAAATTATTTCATGAGAATGATAACTTTTCCACGTTAAAAAAAATAAAAATTTGAAATAATTTTATAAATACATTTAATTTAATTAATCCTTTGAAACATATAATAGAATCTACAAATATAAATTAAATTAATTATTGATAAAAATATCATTTCCAATATGATGAATTTTTTTAAAAATAGGTGTTTTTTTAAAAAAAATTCTTTTTTAAATTATTTTTTGATTTATAATGGAATATCTAATAATAAATTAAATAATTTATTTAAGAAAATATCATTTTAATTTTGGAATATATTTCTTAAAATATAAAACTTTTTAAAAAAATATATCACTGAAAAAATTATTTGAAAATTTTTAATTGAATATTTAAAACATATAATGGTCATGATGGTGTAAATATTTTTTCACACTGTATATGTTAAAAAGATGATTTATTTCACATTTTTGTTAAAATCCAAGTGTGTATTGTTATTAAAAATTATATGAAATGTGAATTAAATTATTTTTAAAATATCATGATTTAGTAAATACTTAATTAATAAACCCATTAGATAATGTTAAAAAAAATTGAATATTTTTTTAGAAAACATGGATATGGTGGAAAATAGTTATTCGACTTTAGAGAGATATCTTGTCAGTTTTCATTGAATGAATTATTTTTGAATGACGCTAACACAAACAGATAAAAATGATTGGAAAACATGTATTCACAATAAATAGTTGGATGGAAAATAAATTTATTGTCATTTATCAAGATAGATAATTACATTTCATCAATAGAAGTATAAAAATAAACAATCTCGATATATTTTGAGATTGTATCATAATGTTATTAGTACCTTGGTAATATGGAATCATAATACCGATTAAAGATTTTTATTAAATTAATCAATAAATATCATGTGAATAAATAAAATCATTATATTACATGGAAATTTTGATGTATATACACATTAGAAAATATGATATGTGCATAACCTAACATATGCTTCAATGAAGTGAAATTGAGACAAAATTCCCTTATCTATTTGTATATTTTTAATAATAGAACCAATTAAAGAGGGCTCATTAAATTGATATTTGTATAAAAGTAAATTTATAGATAATATTAATAAAATCCAATAATAGAAATATAACACAACACTTGAATGAAATATTTTTTTAACATGGTATGTGTCTCACATAAGTAAAAAGTAATCCATAAATCTCTTCCAAAATTATCAAATACATTAATAAAAATTAAAAAAAAATTTATAACAAAAATAAATTTATTATTGATATAGTAAATATAAATTATTATATATCATATCATATATTAGTTATTTATGGACTTTTATGACCTGTTTGTTAATAATTCCATGATATAAATATGATTCAGGTAATAAATGCCAAATTTTTCAGGTTTGATTCGCTTTATTGTTTTCATTCCTATTACATTTATAATTGTTATATAATCTCTATAATAGTAACCATTATTTAAATTTACTACTTATTCCTTTTATATGTTTTTAATTCATTCTCAAAATGTTATAGATAGAAAATTAGATACACCATTCTTAGAGATGATATGTTTTAAATACACATGAACACTATTTCCATTTTCATGAAAAATGAAATGAATGAAAGGTAAACAAAAAAAATTACAGAATAATTTTTATGTTCTATATATAAAATATATTAATGATATTTTCCTTAATTACTTTCCATGGAAATAATTAGTGAAGAACGAATCACAACGCTTCTTGGGGAAGTAGTCCACCAAATATAAAAACAATGTTGTTGGATCCCTCATTATGTGGAATGTAATATAGTATGTGTGGTATCATATATAAATTAATAAAATTATGTTACAAATTATATAAATATATTTTAATTTAATATATCCATATTACCACATAATTAGAATATAAATTATAAACACGTCACAATAGTTCGTGAGGCAGAAGTCCTCCATAATAACGATTGACATTTTTATTTTCCTAGAATAATGGTTATAAAAACATTGATCATGAACTATAAATACAGTGATAAAATAATTTAATAAATATCACATATAAACTTTAAATACATTATTTTTTCCCACCAGCTGAGGTTATGATGTTAAAAAATAATATTGTTCAGAAAAAGGTAGTTCGGTGTACATATGAATAATGATTTATTATTTAATTTGATCGATGATTAGAGTTATTTTGAATATGTAATTAACATATTAAAATTTTAGTATAAGGTAAATACTGAGGATATTATATAAATATTTTTTGAAAATAATTGAATATGATAGTGGGAGAACTAAAATAAAACACTATGTTAGTGACATTACCTCTTCCCAGAACAACTTATTTTGGGTTTCATCGAAAGGATTCATAGGATGGATTTATTTCCAAAATAATTAAACTAGGATTTTATTTAGTATTTAACTATTTATTATTTGTGTGTATTTTTTAAATTGATTAGTTAGCATTGTGGGAAGAGAATAAGAGAGGGGATGACCTTTATTGGTTAGGTGAATGGTACACTTTTAATTTATAAAAAGAAAATGGTGTACCCATTTTTTTACCATAAAAAGGACCCAAAATTCATATAATAAAAAATATAGAGGTTATATCCTCATGAGATTTTAATCCAATGGGTTTTGGGCATATCATCAGTCATTTTTAACCCTTATCATTATTGTTTAACCACATAGTAAAACCATTTTACCTTAACTATGTTAAATGAATTTAAATATTTTTATGATTTAATTTTATAAAACAATTATGTTATAATTATTATATATAATATATTATTCTAATTAAAAACATCAAATCAATTTCTCTAAATTAATATCTTGTATTTGGTATAATTTAATTTATATTTAAACCCATATAGGTGACTCCAAAGAGGAGGTTCACTGAGAAAATGGTCAAAATATTAAAATGATGATATATACAAATTATATACGAATGATAATCTAATGAAATATATAGGAATAATATATATATATATATATATATATATTTATAATTCTTTTAAATACTTATTAAATAATTATCTTCTAAATCATTTGAATGAAAATGCAGTAAATTAATATAAACAAGAATTTTTGAGTATTCCGTAAAAAATATATCTTTCTAGAAAATTATATAAACACAAATCTAAGATAAATTTTTTCATTATAATAAAAAAAATTAATATAAATTTTTGAAATAAATATTCTAATTATGTGCAAATTTTAATTTTAAATATGTTATAATAATTCAATAAAACATCTTTTTGGAGAAATAATTATCTTAAAAATAATGTATGATTTATAATTATCTATTCTATATAAAATATATAATATGAATTATATTAACTTTATTAAATATATAAGGTAAATAAATATTAAAAATTTCAATCTATAAAAGTAATTTTTAAAATTTATTGAGGTAAAACATCTTAATGTGCATTGAAATTATTTTTCAGAAATAGATTTCCATTGTTTACAAATGGAATTTATTTTAATTTTTAAATAATTTGTCACAAACTAATTATTTATATATACTTATATAAAACAGCCACACACACACAGATATATATATAACCCTATTCACACCTTCTATTACAATTTTTAGGTTATAACAATCATATTAAATAATCAAAATTTAATTTAATGTCACATTTAGTTTACACTCTATGTTTTTTGTAACACATGTTTTATAAATTGATACATGAAAAACAAGTTAAATTTTTTTTTGTTTGTATCATTAGCTAAACATGATGGTATATGTAACAAAAAATATCATAAGATTATATTTATTTAAAAAAAATTAAAAAATTAAAAGTGTTTTGCATATGTATATTACATTACAATGTCTTAGATATTTCATGTATACAAGGTGTATGCATAAATTATTATGCTGTGGGGTGATCCTCATGTAATAAATCCTCTGGATGGGGACATAGTAGGGGTATATATACCATGGGTGTTAAAATTTAAATCACAGTTAGTTGTGTTCCTTGGGTTTTTTTTCACATTTTATAAAGTTGTTTCATTTATGCCAACACTCTTTGGAAATTTGAAAGGATAGGAATATACTGAATGAATGTATATTTTTTGATTTTAAACTATATAACCACCACTGGGGGTGGCTTAATAGGTTTATTTCTTGCCCCATTTTTGTGTACCTTTGTTACAAGTAGACTGGTTGACTAATTTTTGGTTAGAGCACTATTTCAGATGGATGGGACCAAGGCCGAGTGCTGAGTGATTTTTTGAATAATATATTATTTAGAACATGGATTAGGCTAGTGTAGCTCAAGAATCATGGATACCGAATATGTAGTTTTTCTCAATCCTTTAATTAGAAACTATTATATTATTTTTTACTTGTTTATATTTTTTCAGTCAATCCATTGGGTGACCGACTCATGCATATTTTTCATTTATAGTGTTTTTATGGTGGTATAATACATTTAACTTATTATATAATTCATTTTTTATTTATTATTTATTATTTTATCTATAGTGTTTATTCATGTGGAAATGATTTATTATTTCCAATTATTATTACAATCTGATGAGAGGATATAGTATCGTGACAACACTTTTCAGATACATTCTACTAGTTAAAATCCTCTATCATTTTCGTAGGTCGGATTGAAGCTTTGTGACCCGAAATATCAATTGACATGTAAGGTCGGCCATTGAAAGTTTATTTAAAAATGTCATCCAACATTTTGGTTTCACGGTATGTGGATTTTGTATACAGGTGGTCTAGGAATGTGTCACAACTTTTAATAGACATATATTACTATTTCCCAAACACCTTTTCTATAATAATGTTCATGTTTCTAGGTCATGGGATTATTATTCATGAATTTCATTCCTAGGTAATTTTTTTATCACATAGCTTGATGCACATGAGTTTATAAGTTTATACTATATTCTAATATTTTTATCTTACCCTATGGGAAAGAGATCCGTGTTTCAGAATCATTATAGGTGTGTAGGATTCTCGTGAAACTTACCTTTTTATTGAGAATCTCTCTGTCTATATATATATATATATATATTATTCTAATGATAGGACTTGTGTATAATGGGGAAGTGGTTCACTGTTGTCGGTGATGTGTTCCATTCATTGAAGGATATATGTCAACCACTATTGGATAGAATTGGGGTCTTTGTTTTCTATTAGTGGATCAATAAGGGAATGGATATAAGTGGGATAAATGTATTATGCTCGATCATCCCATAGTATTTTGTAACCATGTAGACCCATGATTTTTATATGGGTAGGAGATTCTTTGTCCATGTGTTGTCTGTCTGGTCATGCAGGGGCACACGTGTGCCTTCAATCACAAATTGAATTGGTGGGCATGAATGATATTCCTTGGTGGGTACACCATAGTTTATCATCACCGAGATGTGGTTAGTAATGAGGATTATAGCTATTCAATAAATGGTATAAATGGATTTATCCTTTTCTTGTGAGTAGTTTAAGATAGAATGTATAGTTGGACCTGTGGCCATGATCACTTTTTATGAAATGGATTTCATGGTGTGGGAGTTGATTGATTCTTGTAGATATGGGGTTTATCCCTTATAAATGGTTGTCGTGTCATTGATCTTGGAATAATAAATATTCATCAACAATGATGAGGAGTTCCATCATGGATCTAGTATGTTAGAACATGCTTATGTGAGGAGCCTAGTTAGTGGTTTTAGGTACATTTTCCAAGATTCATTATTTCTTAGTCAATATTATTTCTAGTGAAATATAATATTTGGGATAATATTAGAGAATTAATTTTGGTGGGTGACTTCACCATATCTTTTAGGTGGTTGTGAAACTTGTTTTGAGTGGTTTTGGGAGTGCTATTTTTTTATGATATCATGCTAGTTCTTATTAGTGATAATTTTTATCTTTTATATCCATACAATTAAAAAATGGATTTATTTTGGGATATGTTTTACTATTTTTTTACAAGAGATATGGAATAGATACTCTCGTGGTTAGGAGGAATAGATAAGTCATTTTTGATCATTCCCCATCTTTGGATAAAGTTGTGGGCACTATAAAATCTATCATCTTATGGTTTAGATATCATTTGATTCACCGGATCATGGTGTAGAATATGTTTTTTAATTGAACAATGAGGCTTCTTGGGTGAAGATTCTTTTGTGATGAAGAGTTTTTGAAAACCCCAATCGTCACAAGTGGGGAAAATCATAAAAAATATTAGTTTTTGACCGCATCTTTTTTAGTGGAAAATATTTAATTTCTTATATGATATGATATCATAAAACATTTATTTATACTCATTTAGTCTTGGAATGGTGTTTTCATCCTAGGATAGGTGTTTTTAGGCAATCTTAGTGGTTTTATTTTTTAGTAAGTCTGTCATATTACATTAATTTGATATGAATATATTCACATGCGTTCATTTATTCAAATAATTTAATTGAAGCATTGTACTTATATTAGATCTATATAATATATTTTAGAATTTTGGGGGCATTATATTGTGGGAATAACCTTATGTTGTGCACTATGACTTACCCATGACACCATTTAATTTTTTGTTTCATTTTAAAATTCTTTTTTCTTCCATTTTTATTCTCCTGTTATTTTAACCTTCCTCAGTTAGATTTTCTCTTTGTCTCTCCAAAATATGGATATTTCATTATAGAGCTAAATATAGGAATAATAGATAAGGGGGAACACTTATGATCCTTGGGTCGCACCAGATCCTTATGCGACAACTATAGATCATGGATTACTATTATGCTTTGGTAGTTTATTAACAAAATTAGGCATATTTTATGTTATTTGTTTAAATCCCTTTTAGAAAATATGTTTCATTGTTTAAAAAAATTTAGGTTTTTTGGGACCACTAGTGGGTCTATATGTGTCTTTTATAATGAAATAGTGAAGGTTTTATGTATATTGTAAGAATTTGGTAGAATGTGAAATATAAAAATTTCTTCTGATATAGAGTTTCTGAAACCCCTAAGTGGGGGTCCTTCACACTAAATTTATAATTAGATTATTTAACATTGGATGAAATGAATACCTCATATGATAATTCATTCTCTTATGTGGTTGTTAATAGTCTAATGATACCCTTTCTTATTTCCTTAATTGCAATGTGATGACCTTAACATATAACACCTCAAGTGGTGGTCTATTAGACATCCATTAAGATCTAATTAATGAACGTAGATCTCATGTTTCTCAAATAGAGAGTAAATTTTCTAGTTTAATTGGATTTTATCACTCATCCATCAACATTGAAGGTATCTTTATTGCATTTTTTATTCTTGATATGAAGAGATAAAGGAGTAGTCGATATAGTGTTTCCTTTTGCATAATTATTCACATGATTCAATTTCATAATTAAAAGATATATGTTTTAGGTTTGAAAAACTAATTAATAACATGATAGGTGTAGAATAATATAATAATCATTAATAAATCCCAGACTATATTATAATTGTATTATTTTTATTATTATTGTTATTTGTGCTGTAAAATTTCCAATAAGAAATATTTTTTATTATATTTTTATTAAATACATGTCCCTAGAATCAGTTTTGGTTAGAATTAACTCCTCAATAATTTATTGACCTCCAAAATCATTCTTTAATTTAAATATTTCGTTGTTCAATATCTATTTTCTATCAATAAATTGTAAATAATATTATCTCTCATACATAAAAATCCTTTTTTGTAAAATTAACTAAGATCAAAGGGAGTTTAACTAAGATAATAAGACACCCATAGTGTGTGTCCATCTATGAATTTCTATCATTTCCATTAGGCAACAGTTCATAATGATGATTGGTACTATCTAGAGATGTGTTAAGTCACCCATTATAATGAATTAGTATCACAACAATAAATAAAATATTAATTCTCACTATGATTTATAATCCATTTTTTTAAAAAAATATCATCCTCATGGATGCACATACATGTCACCAACCAATATACTTGATATGTCTTTCCTTTAAAAATAAAAAATACATGTGTTATTTCCCATTGGATATGTAATTTGATTCAATAATTCTATTCTAATTAAAGTTAGTGATATCAACATCCATAAAAATGTAAGGAAAGAATAAATTAATGAATTTTTAATTTATTTACATTCCATTCAAGATACACCCAATGTGCCCTAACACACATGGAATATATGGAATCATATTTTTCATCAAAAAATCTACATGAATCAATCAGTACATGCATTAATGATAATCCTAAATTATAAGGACCATTTCACAATATCGTATATAAGAATATATGATGACACCAAAACATGATTCATTCTTATTTATGGGTGTGCTATGATAACATGCCATCATATATTACAAATTGATAAATTTTTGAGAATAATACTAATCCATGAAAAATTAGTCACATATAATAGTATATATAGTATTTTCC
Organism: Viscum album; assembly: GCA_963277665.1. Taxonomy (NCBI): domain Eukaryota; kingdom Viridiplantae; phylum Streptophyta; class Magnoliopsida; order Santalales; family Viscaceae; genus Viscum; species Viscum album. The sequence goes on from OY728159.1 coordinate 657,218,110, forward strand.
ACATAATATTATATTTTTCTACTATAGAATTATATTTAATAATATCTTTATACGAATGCAAGGATCATATCATATTGGAGAAATGTTATTCCCATATCAATGTGAGTTATACTATAGGAAATTATTAAAATAGTGTAATGTAAAATAATTAAAATATTAAGTATGATTTTTTATTAAAAATAAACACATATATTATACATGTAATAAATATTAATAATTTATTAGGAAACCAACTCCAAAAAACTCAAACGTGGATTAGATCCAACTACCTATCAATTTATGTTTACTAAGAATCTCATGATAGTTATGTTTCTATTGGGTTTTATATATAGTGATGGGTCACATCACACTATCTTCCATATAAATAATACTCATAGAATCATTATTTCTCTTTGGAAAATACTAAAAGATATGATACTTTTAAATATTGTGTTCTGTCTACTAATTTTCCCATTTCTCAAATCTGAGAGGCACCACTATATTATAATGTAAATTGAGTGTTATATGATATTTATTTCGAAGTACTATGTCAATCTATCTGATTATGTTAAAAACCATATTATATCTATTTATGCCTCAGAAACTACAATATATTTAAAATGAACTATATAGTATGCCTGGAAAACCAATGCTGATCTCTTCAAGATTGAAACATTCCAATCCATTGTGATTATGTATCCCATTTATAGATTTAGGTAATTTTTTTATTGATTGGAAAATATCATCTACATATTATCTTATGACACATTCCTCATCTCATCCATTATCCAAGAAAAATTATTTTTATGCATAAGATACTTAACAAAAGTCTAGATTTCAATCCAATGGAGGTTTAAATGGTTATATTGATATCATGAATCCATAGTTAATACATATGTGTCATAAATCCAATTACATAACATATCATACATGACCAACCTAATTGTAGAGTTTTATGGAATAATTTCAATTATATTTGTTTCTTTAGCTATATGAGTACATATCTTCTTGGAAAGAAGAATTTCAATTTAAACTGGAATCAATCCCTTATTTTGTTTTTCCATACTAAATCTATTCAGTATCATCAATATTCTTATATATTAAATTATATTTATTAATCTCTTGGATCTAGGATGATGGATCCTTACCCCAAGAATATAGCCTTCCATCACAATTTCATTCATTAAGAATATTTTTTTTCAATAATTCCATAAAATACTATAAGATTATTACTTCACTTCTAATGTGTAATATTTCATCCACAGAAACCATTAAGAGAACTATTATAGTCCCAATAATAAATTTGTAGACACAAGTCTCTCATTCATTATTTATGAAACTAAATTTAAAAATGGGATCATAAAAATAAATGTTCTAGGACTTGAAATTAGGATTTATTTCATAAATGTATTTCATTAAATTTTCCGTTTTTTCATCTTTTTATAGTCACAAAATCTTTGGTTTTTGTGTTATAAACATACTATCGAAGCATCCCATTGTGGAATGGTTTTCAGAAATCCATTTTAAAAATATCATAGTTATAGAAAGTTGTAATAAATGTTTAATTCTAATGTATTTAATCACACAAACTGGTGATAATTATTCATTATGTTTAATGCATTGATGAAATTTAATGCATTTTTCAACCGGTCACACATTATAGGTTCCTCCTTCCACTTCTGTGTTCAGTTTCTTTTTCAATACCCATTTGAAACCAATTGGATTTACATCTTCTTGATTATTTTCTACGGTTTTTTGTTGGTTTTGGTACATTTATTCCATCATAGAATCCATGAATTCCTTCCAAATTTTCATCTAATCTTCCAGAAAATACTTCTATAAATGTTAGAGGATAATTGTAATATATTATTAATAAATCACTATCCTTGGTGAATTGAAAACCAAACCATTTTGGTTCCCAAACCTCTATTGCACTCATACATAGTATATGTGTCACCGGATTACTTTATTATTCCATAGAGAAATATGGAATCATTTCATGTTCAAACCATTTTGTATATTGAACCTTATATTCATCAATGTCTATATCCCTCTCACTATCCCTTCTAAATATATTCTCTATCTCAATTAATGAATCCTATCATTTCATATTTTCCATTTTGTTTGATGGTCATATTATTAATATACCCTTGTTTTGTTGGGGTATCCAATAATGATTCCCATTGTTACTCATTGTTAATATTGTATACATTAATTTGGATTTGAAAATTCTTTTCCAGCCTATACATGTATGTACGAAAATAGATTTTTATTTCTATTCAACAAAAGGTATGTTGTATTGTCTTCCACTTTGGTTGGAACTTGGTTTAGTATTTGTGATACAATTTGTAAATTGTATTATCAAATGATATTAGAATACTTTCATGAATCCTAATTAATCTCACCACATCTAACAAGGTATGGTTCTTTAAATCACTTACAATATTCCATTGTGGTGTATAAGGAGGATTTAGTTGAGATATCATAAAAATGTCACATAATTAATAAATTCATTATTGATTATGATATTCTCCACTGTAGTCTATGTATAATTTATTATCCTTATAAAAAAGTTGGATCTCAAAATAATTCATGTATTCAATGAAATTATCAAATGATTTCATCTTATACAAAATTATGTAGAGATATCTATATCTACTAAAATAATAGATAAAAGTAATGAATTAGAAGTACCCAACCCATTTACTTAATTAGATGTGGTTAGCACATTTATATTCGAAATAATTGAATGAACACTTTGGTCATTTCATCATTTCCAATGTATAGGGACTTTTCCATTTTTCCTTATAAACTAGTTTCATATATACCAAGGGGTTTCAGTTCAATAAATATAAAAATATATATTTTCATATAATTTTGACAAGTAATTTTATTTAGAATGACCCATCTGGTGGTTCCATATTTTGGTGTGGTATGATTCATGAGAATTATTTTCTTTATATTTCTCATTTCAATGTTTATGTAATAAAAATCCAAAAGTCCATAATTTTAACCATAATTTATATTAAAAATTGATTCTTTATAAAACATGTAACATTAGTTTTTAAAACATAAAAATAAAACCATATATATTATGTAAGGATAAATAAATAATGTTTTTTCCTAATTAAAGTAACATAATAAGAACTCTTTAAAATTTATAAAACTATAGTTAGAAACATGAGGTGGTAGTCCCCGATAACTATAATTTCATGTTTAACTATATTGAATGCTCTTTATTATATCTTTTATTTGACTATCTATTGAAATATATCTTATTCTTCTATTTTATTTCATATTTTATAACTAAAGAATAAATATAATACCCAATTTTTATAAATTGATCAGATACACATGATTACAAAGGAACCTGAAACATCCTCTTTCATCATTCTCTATGTGTATTTGTTTCATCAAGTATCCATTCTTAGCACCTAAAAAGCAATGATAATCCAATCCCATTTATTTCAACATGTTCATTGTATTGTTGGAAGGATATAAATAGGATTTTTTTATAGAAATATCATGCTCCATTAATGTTTATTTACCACAAGTACCAAGGGATTTTCTTGATTCATCGCCATATCTACATGATGAAAATGTGTTAGAAGATCATGTAGAAACGTCTAAATATTGCTAATATTAAAATTTTTAAAAAATCTATAGAGGCTAAGAGGCTGTGATTTATTATGATATATGTTTATAGTTCATTATAGATTTTAAACACTAGAATTGGATGATCTATTTGTATTTAGGGTCATATTCCATTATTTTTATTTCATTTTCCATTTTTATATTTCCTAAAAATAAGGACATATTAAAGCTTGATACTAGATGTGGTATCATGCTTCAGCCTATGGTAGTTGGTCACAAGATTTTCATTAAATGTATGATTGTTAATATATGATGAGGTGTTTCATGACCAATTTAATTGTCTCTCTTAAATTGAAATAGATAACTATTGTTTCCTCTCATAGATAATGGAATATAATAGGCTTTCTAATTCATTTTTTGGGTTGTATACCTTTAATACGTACCACCCCAAGGGGAGTTTTTTGAAATGACCCTTTTTTATTTTTGCTTGGACACCCTAGAGGTGTGAATTTATTCCTTTCATGATTTATTAGAATAGATTTATTTATATTTTCATTTGTATTTTTGTGAAATTGTAATTTATTAGGTTAAAGGGTATGGGATGGTTGACTTTCTCGTTGACCCATGTCTTCTATTTTTTGTCTAATCATTCTTGTCCTTAATTTCCATGCTCGTGTGAGTAAATTAGAGGCTATGAAATAAATTAATACAACTAAATTTAATTCCTTTAATTTTCGATTCACACATGTGATATATATGATAACTAAGACCTTTGGTAGCTTGTTTGGCTTGTTAGGACTGTTATTCTAAAAAAAATCAAAATTGAGTATTCGAAGGAAATACCAAGATCATGGCCTTGTTTTAAAACTAATTTAATATTAATTTATTTGAATTTTTATTTATATACCTTGTGAGTTATGTTGAAACCATGCTATGTGATAGGTTGATAAATTGTGTGAAACTTTTTATAATGATATTACCATTTGAGTTAAATGATTTTGAATCCATTTATTAGTTATTTTAAGCATGTTATGTTTTTTGTAATAAATATACCCATGTGAGTAAATGAAAGTCCATGCTGTTGAGGTTGGTCCTTCCTTGATACACCCAATAGAGTAGAGTTATACTTAACACATTTGGTTTTGACCTTTTAATGTTAATTATGTTCTTTCAATTATATGGAATCTGTTAATTGATAAATATCTGTGTGTGTTAAATGGATTCAAATAAGAATTCTATGGATGGAATAATGTGAATATTAGATTTTATACCTTGAGGGATACATGGATTCACCTTAGAATGTCATCGATACACTAAATGGTTATTGTGAAATTTTCCTGAGTGATACATGGATCCAGAAGAGGGATTACATGGAGAAAGTCATTGAAACTAGACTTATATGGTGACTAAAACTTAGAAATGTAATAGATTACCAAGGAAAAACTCAAAGAGAGTCGATTATATGTCGTGATTGATATATGGGGCATTATTAAAAGACCAAAAAGGATAGAATCATATGACATGGAGTTTATACCACATTAGGATAAATACATGGGTTAATGAGTGGTTATCCATGGATGGCCTCGTAGGGTGTTGGTTGAATAAAACAACAATGAAACTTGAATTCCATCATAGGAAATTCCGAGACATACTTAGGTTCTAAATGAATTAAATGAAATAAAATTAATTATGATTCGCCTCCAAACTAATGCTGAATCTTGTAGTTGGTCTTGATTTGTAATGTTTGTATGAGATTCTGAAACATTTATGTGATACTATTTATATGAGGGATGATAGGATTGATCTACATCTCAATATTTATAAATCTAATTGTAATTGAAATAAAAAATTTATAATAAATGAAAACCATTTAATATAGGATGTATAATTTTTGTTATTACTTGTTTATTACTTTTTTTTATTGCTCACTCTCTTTTATACATTTTCACTTACTTATTTTCCTAAAACCTTTGTAATTACGTATTTTCTTTTAGTCTCACAACATTTTTGGGACTCATTTTTCTACCTAAATAGATTATATGATTATAAAAAATTATTATTACAAGAGGCCTCCTACATGTACTTGATATGGTAATTAGGATCAGGAGGACATGGGAGAAAGTTGAGGCATGTGATACACATTAGAATATTTAATAATTTTTATTTTTTTCATAAGGATTGTATATAATACTTTTAATCAATTTTTGGATGTTATATTACAAACATGTGTCATTTATCATCTTCCTTCATATAATATGACTTCTGGTCTATTTATACTATCAGTATATTTTTCTGTTAAATTAAATTACATAGTTTACTAGTTTCGGTACATGCTTCTATTATTGATATCCACATTGATACAATTTGGTAATGTTGGGATAGTAACCCTGTGGATAAACATAGGTCGTTTCTTCTAGTCGGTTGACTATAGTGTTTTCAGATACACTCTTGATTCCATGTGACCAATCGAGCACGAGGCACATTTCAATGGCATCTTTGATTAGGATGTTAAAAATTTGTATCATATGGAATTTTTTTATAGTTGATATACTATTTAATTACATTATTAATGGATAGAAAAAAATAATAATATTTAATGAAATGTTCTTGGGTGCAGGTAACTAATTTGCTATAAAAAGATAAATTTCCTCGAATCAAATTGTGATATTCTTGATTTTGGATTTCACTGTTGAATTTATTCTACCACTAGGTGATGAACATGATTTATGAGTTTATTGACAATATATTTTGGGATCGATTGTTTGGATACCCAATTAGATCAGTGTATTACATCCTCTGTATCATATATGAAACTAATAGATTTCACATGACATTATTATTCCATTCAATTTTGGATGTTTTATTGATTGCATGTTGTTTTGATATGTGTTGTGATATAAATTTGTGCAGTCATTTTAGTTATAGTTTCGTATATTATGGTGCGTATAGATGGATTCCATGATTTGTTTCCAGAGGTTTATGAGCCCTCTAGGATCATGATTAGTTGGATCATGGTTCATCTTTAAAGTGTAAAAGGTTGTCATGTTTCATAGGTGGATGCCAAAATTGGGAAACTCTTGAGTGTGGGCCCCTTTGATAAGAATTCGATGTACCATTGGATTATCAAATTAAAAATGGATTTCTTAAATTTGAATTTATTATTATATAAAATAAGTTGAATTTGATCTCAGTTTGTAATGAGATAAATAAAAAAGTGCAACTGAGATTACTTATAGAAAATTATATAATTGGAAGTTATTTTGGTAGTGGGGTTTTGGATGTTTCCCTCACTTTTAACGTGATCTGATTGACACATAAACCTATCCCTTGCGGAATAAATATGGGTGTAATCTCATAATAATTCTTATACCTATCCTATATATATTTTGATGCTTTTTTGCTGTGAAATTTTTTATTATCATGATATGGGGAATGTATTTCGCATTGTATATTCATTCCATCATGATGATATGTAGTTGTATGGAATAAGAGTGGTGATGATCACACACAAAAGGTGATGGGGAAAGGGGTACTAGTGGAATCTCTAGTCATGATAGTTGAGGAAATATGTGTTTTACCAGACCTAGGTGCTGATTCAACGTTCCATGAAATCATTATGTGGTTCTTTCATATTGTTCAAAGCACACTAGAACCATCCCCAAGTCTGGCTATGTTAATGTGTGAGTTTCAGTAGTAGTATGTACACACATTTTTGGGGGATTGAAGGCCATTGGATAAGGATTCATGGATAGAGGCCACTCTGTATATCTTTGATAACATATTGATGCATACTAAGAGGAGGGTGATGATATCTGAATACATGTTGTGTTATTTCAAAAAGATGTGAGGGATGTTATCACCAAGACTAATCACTTTTGGGGGATGTCATGAACGGAGTTTTATATGTATTTATATGATTACTTATATACCAAGCCATTGAGGGATGATATAACCCAAGAGATCATACATCTGGACAAGGGTTCACTCTCATGCATTGACTATTCATCCAATTTTATTAAGATCCAACTATTTGGACCTATTCTGATGGGTGATGAGTTTTTGAAAGCTAGATGATTTTTTGGATTGTCTCTAATTTGATACCTCATCATAGGTTAATGACATCCTTCTAACTACATTGTTTTAGATAGTAAATCAGGAGCTAATCAAAGAGTATAACTAGAGGTAATCTGGACGTGCGAGGCAGGGTGGATAGGCTCCATATCTGAAAATTTATCGACCACTAGTAGGATGAATAATTTGGAGATTCCGTGCAATGATATCAGTAGTCTAAATATATCTTCATGTTTTTACTATTTTGATACCGGTGTGGTAGGAATGAACAATCATGGACACTCTGTATGAGGGACCCAGCTGAGTATCGTTCATATGGAAGGATTTTCCATCTATTATTCTTCTTCTAAACATTTACACCCACAACCTATAACAGAGGGTATCCACCAACTCCACATTTAGAAGTGTGGTCAGTATCATTTCACTAGATAGAGTGATGGGGCTACATTAGGCTGATCAGGACATGGTGGTGGTCTTGATGGGGGTATTGATACCCCATGATCATAGTGATAATTCAGTGGATCACTTTTGAGTATACAGGCAGTGTCACAAGGCTGTAGTACAGGCCAAGCCAATGCATTGCAACATACCCATCAATAGGAGGATCATGGACCTTAAACTTTCATATGTACTGTATTATTTTCCCTAATTTTAGTTCAACACAATTTGATAATGGTTCTCCAAATAAATTTATATATGTGTATATTATGGAGAGTCTTGGTATCTATTTTTATACTTCTGATGGAATAATGACACTAGAAACACCATTAGGGATCTGGATGGTGGTGTGTGTTAGTGTAGGTTGTGATTCTTGAGGCTGGAGTATGTCACATTGTATGGGAACTTTATGTACATGAGATTATATAATTTTTTTCATCCGTGTGATAGACCACATAGTTCATTTGCAAGCATTCATTGATTTATATAGTCGCAGAGTAAGATTTACATCACTAGAGGGAAGAGAGTTCACTCATAAGCATGAATGGGATGTCCAGTTGAGATAAACTAGACCTAACAATTGTGGGATGTGAGGGATAGTAGCCTAGATTTCGAGTTTAAATATTTATAATTATGGTACATGTTAGGCTCGTTTCCCTGTAGTGGTTGATCATTTCTAGGACGTATTCCCGAATGAATTATCAGGATAACATCTAGTACGATAGGTATATTTATATATTGAGCTAGTTCCAAGAGCTACATTTTTATCCATTCATCCTTACAGTTCCTATAATATGGAGTTTCCAAAGAATAAAATGTAGATAAATTATATAGAGGAATAGGGTTTCACCCAACCCAGAACTTCTTTATGGGGTTCGCCTGTACTTTTAAAAAAAGTCAGATGGTACCATTTAACATTGTGTGGATTATAAAAAATTGAACTTATTGATGGTTAAGAACTAGTATCCAATTCCTAGGACATATTACCTCTTAGACATTCTCTAAGGAGCTTAGGTCTTCCAAATTATTTATTTAATATTTTTTTACCATAATGTGCATGTTATTCCAATAGAAATACCTCTCAAAACATTTATGAGTATGTACGGTCTATATGAATATTTGGTTATGTTGCTATGTCTCAGGAATGGGCCATAGATCTTATTGGTACTAATGAACCATGTGTTCCATCCAGATCATGATTAATTTTTCGTGGTGCTCATCGATGATATCATGGGGTATTCAAGAAAATCAACACGACCATGCCAATCATCAGGAGACAATTTTGAATACATTGAGAGTGCATTAATTATATGATAATCTCATAAAGTTCCACTTAAAAATATATATGATTCACTTACGAGGTCACATTATCACATAGAAAAGAGTATAAATATACCCAGATAAGGGGAGCTCTATAATTTTCTAAGAGCATCCCAAGAGTGTATTTGAGTTGTGCATTTTCATAGGGATAGATAAATACTACATGAATTTCATACAATAATTCTAAAAAATAGAACTTCCTTTAATAGGCTTGACTATGAATGGTGTGATGTATGTATGGTTATATTCTGGAGAGATTTCCATTCAGGAGTTGATGGGGAGATGGACTTTAGTGTCCATATTAATTATCCAGAGTTATGAAGGAGTTGGAATGTGCCTTGGAATGTATTAGGTATCAATCATATAAAAACCCTAGATTCACGCCTGTGGACATTACATTAATTTTTTGGAATTCTTAATACATTACACAAATAGAAGACCAGATAACATATTTGTTTAGTGTCCTTGGAAACATGGAATATAATATTCTAACATGGTAAATGATCATCAACATCCTTCATAAAGATCTTCCTCTTTATTTTCATACCTAAAACCATTATTTATATCACTGGTAAAAGAAAACATATGAAAAGGGTGAGCTCAAATGATCTGTAAGGATAAGTATTGAAAAAATCATACATAACATAATCATAAGAATGTAAGAACATTAACATAAATTTTGAATATCAAAATCATGTGTTATGAAATAATCCTTGGTTGTACATAAGGCACATATCATGAAGGAACATTATCCATGATAAAATAGAATTAGAATAAAACATGGAATTGTGGAAAACAAATAAGTACATAATATGAATTCCATAGTAGCCAAGGAATTACTGCAACGACTATCATAGTGGACAAAGTCTATTGATGAAACTGGTTTACTTTCAATTCTTGTCTTGTATAGCTGAACTACATTAACTTATCATTCCAACCCTGTATTACTAAACTAGATTTAATTTTAATTCTAGTCATGTCTATCTCAAGTGATATAAATCATTACCCAATGAATTTGAATGAGATATTGGTCTCATACATCTCATAGTGAAATCATTAATACATGTTCCACAACTACATAAATCATTAATCATAGCATAACCCATGAAATAAAATGGGTTTCCTAAAAATCATTCAATCATAATCCATATTAAATAAATATATTTCCTAAAAATAATTCCATAATAAAAAAATTCAAATAAAAATAACAATAAGGATAAAAACATAACTCTATGTCATCTTTGATGGAAAATAATTTGGATAAAACACTTGAACATAATTCTTGAGGAAATATATCATTTGTACTAAAAAAACTTTTTATATTCTCAAATTTCTAGGAAATTTTAAAAGAAAATAATTTAATTGAATATAAACTTGAAATTTTATAAATGAAGATTCATGTAATTAAGGAATTATGAAGACATAAAAATCATTTCATGTTGTATAAGTTAAAAAATAATCATCTCGTACTCTTGTTAGAAAATTAAAAAAGTCCCTCAAATGGAAAACGAAATAATGATTCCTTCTATATTATTTAATAAAAATTCACTAATGCGTAAATTTTACATTTAAAAATATTATAATAATATAAAAAAATTATATAATAAGAAAAATGGATGTGTATAAATAATATACCCCGTAAATACTTATGTATAAACAATTTCAGATAAATATGAAATTAAAAAATATTCCCTTCCCAATTTATAATCAGTCGAATCATATTCCTCATTTAATAAAGAAAATTATATGAATATTAAAATACCAAAAAATAATAATAAGAATAATAAAAACATTCATTTATAACAAAAACACCACAAAAAATAATTAGATGGTGTATAAGGCATATGTCCCACAAAAATAAAAGTGAGACAAAATCATCACTTACATAAGGTCCAATATGCTTCGTATATATCCAAAAAAAATTTATAGTGATTTAAATAAATTTAACGACTTATTCTAGATTCATAGTCTTTGTTTTTATATCATATATGCTCATATTATAATTTTATTTTTGAAACATTTCAGTGTTACTCGTTATTCGGGTGTTAACTATATTATGTTCTGATGCATGTTTTGTCGAATAAGTTCTAGTTATCATTCTTAAGTCATAGATACATCATTATAAAAAGTTATTGGCATAATATATTTCATGTTTATTCATTATTTTCATTTATATAATCAACCATTAATGTAGATCACATGGATGAAACACATCACATCTTGGAGACGGTAAGTCATACGTACGCACAAACAATGATATTATTCGAATAGTCATTAAATGGATTTGAAGTGGATGGTGTATAAAATTTCTGAATCAATATCATATTATAATAATAATATATATTTATTACATCCATAATTATACCAATCTAAGTAAGGTGGTGGAGAAAAGCTGATTACACCACGACGTGAAGACGTAAGTTGTAAGTACGCATGCATAGTGATGTCATTTTTCATAGGATGGGTAGAATGTAGATTACTGTTTTTTCAAAATAATAATAACAAATAAATATTTAATTACTTTATAATGAAACAACTCATGAGTGGATGTAGTCGTATAAATAATTTTTGAATGAATTGGTAAATGATATTACCTCTTCTTCGATGTGCCTCCTATAAATATCATCTTAGAGCACTGGAGTGGGCCTTTGAAGGAGACCATGTCCTATAAAACATTTCTAGTAAATTTTATATTTGAAATGGTCATGTTATAGATGACAATTAAGGCTTAATTTGTTTTGGAGAAATGAGATAATATGTGCCCTTTTATAATGGGGGTGAGGGACACTTTTGGAATTTCTAAAACTATTAATTTCTAATAATTTTAAAATAAATAAAAGTACCTCCAAAATTAGATATATTCAAAGATAATATATGATAAGATGTATATATCATCATAAAATAAAATTTAGAAAAGTTATTATGTCAATTTAAACATTATCATTTTAATTTACAATTAATTATTCAATTTAATTTTAATTAATATAACATATATTTCAATATTAAAAGTGTGTGATATTTACTTATTTTATTTTAATTATACCACAAATGAATAATTTACAACATTTTATTCCATATAATAATTATTATATATTTTTTAAATGTGTTTTATGATTTATAAATTATTTTTATAAGAAATTATTTTAACAAAATATCAAATGTGTCGATTTTGACACTGTACATTTTGTGTATTATTAGAAATATAAATATAGCGTGGTATACTCTAAAAAAATATTTAATTATATTCTTAAGGGGTCAATGGAACCTAGAAAATTCATTGGAAAAATTAATTATCCTAATTTATATTTTTTTCTTATTTATAATGAAATTTATTTGATATTTCCCTTAGTTAAATAATTACAACATTAATATTTTTTAATAAATTTTATACACTTATTTGATGAAAAAAAATAAAAATAACATACTTTAATGAAGATAAATTTACTCTTTTGTAGAATAATACATGCAGTCAAATTTATCTTCGTTAAAAACAAACATAAAGAATTTTATACTTATTACAGAAAGAATGTGAAAATTTTAACATTAGTTTAAATAAAATAATATAATTTTTCTAATCCATTCTATACGGCTCAAATGGTGCATAATTTTTCCATTTTATTCATATGGTAGATATATACTAGACCAATAAAATTTGGTATAGTTTTTGGCACGTTAAGGGTTATTATAATTTTAATGTAAATCAGTTTATTTATTGACATCCACTAAATATTTTCTATGTCATCCATATATAAAACTTTGACGTAATTATTTGTTTCCTAAAAACTAATAATAAATTATTATGAAAAATATAATCATTTTACCTTTAAACTGGGTATTTATAGTCGAATTTATCATCATAATAAGCATATATTAAAAATAAAATATAATTTAAAACATGAATGTGACATCTGTAAATTCTTATTAAATAAAATATTATAAATACCATAATATCTACCAAATTTCCCAAAAATTCCAATGATACAATTATATTAATTAAATTCATGTATTAAGTTAAAAGTAATCATTTATATTCATTGATATCTCATATTTGTACACATGTGAACACATAAAAGTTATTAATGACAAAGAAACTGACACTTCATGTCTTTCTTTTATCTAAATAGTATTTTATGTTATTCTCATGCATAAGTGTCCATTAAATGAATTAATTTAGATCCTAAATTGTTAAGGATCTGATTTAATTCATACATTAAAATCTATTCATTTGTTTTGGTCATTCTATAGTCATTAAAAATCTACATTTTAACTAAATTACATAACTTACCCTTCACTATGGTAATAAAATTTATCATTTTACTATTCATATTGTATAAAACAAAAAGGGACATACCAAATTTGGACCTCTTAAATCAAAATTTGACATTAATTTTTCTAAATTCAACATACATAATCTTCACAATTAAATTTAAAAAAACAGTTAAAATGTCACGAAAAATAGTTTTTTTTGAAAAATGACTTATTTTAAAAGGAAACTATATTTATAATAGATTCTGGTTTAAAATCATTTTAAAAACCATAATTGGATAAAAAATATATAATTAAAATTTAAAACTAATCCAAACCAGAACTTTTCTATGTAATGACATTAAAAAAATAAAAATAAGTATTTTCACAATGTATCAATGAAAATAATTCTTATCATAAAAATACCAAAAATTCAACCGAAGAAATTTTTTTATATTCTGCACTAAATGAAGAAGTTTATTTTTTTAAATTAAATATATAAAATTGTTTAAAACTAGATTTATAATGCGTGAACCATTAAAAGGTGGAAAATCTGTATTTTTTTAAAAACTAAATCTTTTATAATAAATTAATTTTTTATTCTATCATGTTTATAAAATAAATAAGATAAATGCTCAAATGATATAAAATGAAAAATGTGGATAACAGTATTCATCATGACAATTTTATATCCCATTAAATAATTATATTTTAAAAATATATCCATGTTTAGTGAAACTTGGTATTGTATACAATGCAATCTATTGAAGATGGTCACTCTTGCGTGTAACGCAAGAAAACAATACTTTTCTATAAACATTAACATAATACGGTGTTTCATATAGAATAATCTAATTTTGGTGTAGCATATAACATAAGAAAACAATAAAATTATAAATAATCCATCTCATAAAATCTTGGAGTGTCACATTCAATCCCCCTTAAAATGAATTTTTCCCTTGAAATTCATCTAGTTTATAAAAGGTTTACTACTTGAAATTTTCATTCTTAAAACCCACATCATAAAAAGAAACACTAAAACATAATTTGAAAAAAGAATCTTACAAAAATTACTATTACCAAAAGTAACTCGTCACTTTGATTCCACACATGAGAATATATGTGGGATGTAAAAACATGTATAAGAAAGAGAAATATAACCAACATGTTCTGATGGATAGTATATAGAACAAGGTTTGGGGAATGTTAAATACTACAATTCCATAAATAAGTGAGGATTTAAGGGACCATCTGATTCATTGAATAAGAAGGTACCAGTATAAAATTTTTGGTTTCCAATATCATTTTTCCTAATGATTAAGAATATTGCATGAGAATAAATACTTACTTGATTTTGGTACAATTGCACTGTTTTTCGTGCCTTGAACAATTTCCACATTATCTCTTATTTAAGGAAATGAAGTTGAATTTGAAATAATTTAAGTGTTAGAAAATCATGTGATAGAATGAGAGGTCATTCCATTTGTCTCACAAAAAACGTTTTCACCGTAAATCAAATAAGTACAAGGCCACCTATAGTGAGATAATACATTAATATATCAAACCTAATCTGGAATATAACTTATATTATCTATAAATGGATAACATTACAACCGTTAAAAAAACTAAAATTATAAAACATTTTAAAGAGGTGATCTAAATCAACACAACATTTATCTTTCATATCTCATAAATTAGTTCTTGGTTGTCACATTCCATAATTGTGAATACCTTAATCATGTATTTACTTGAAACCTTGTAATAATTTGAAAAACAGTATAACCCTAGTGAAAACGTGAATTCTATCAAAATTAAATCTGTCTACACACCAAATATACCAAATGTCTATATACTCAAACCATGATATCACCTTTTCCTTATATCAGTCATGAGTTCATTAATACTATCAAACAACTCATTATCTCATTATCCCATTATTATTCCCATATCAAGTGTTTTCCAAAAATATTTGAATAATATTTCATTATTACTGGTACCATTCAATATATGCATTCAAATAATGAAGAAAAAAATATTTTTACAATCCAAAGATCTTTCTTTATTCAATAGTAACATAAGATTACTTATAAAAAATTATTCTTGATAAACATGTAGTCATTCCACTGTATTCTTAAACCATATATCATGATTTATTGTTTTAATCCTTAAAAAGTCATTCATGTTATATATCATTTCTAGTATCTTTATCATCAGCAACATAAATACTACCCATATAACCATGATTATTCTCACCATGGGATTTTTCCATAGGGAATATTTTTTAATAATGTAGGTACATTCCACATTTAAAACTTTTAAAAGTTTTTGATGCCTTAGTAATACCATTATCGTAGTGTATTTGTTTATATGGACCTTTTCCTTTTCAATTAATTGTGTTGTGTATTCTTCTTCCACACCCCAAGAATCTTCTAATTCCGTTGAAAAATTATCCTTGATTCCACTTCACACCTAATTTACATGATGAAAATAGTACATTATTTTCTCTATGATCACCATAAAACTCAATATTTCACTATTTAGATGGTTTGGGAAACTCAACAAAGTTGATATTATTGATCATATTTTAAGATTAATGATTACGAATAATAATGATGTATGACCTTCCAAGAACCATTTAATTTGGTTCTCATGAAGAATATCATTCCATTTTCCATCATATTCTTCATTAACATGAATTATCCTATTTCCATTCATTATCTAAAACCCAAAAAGAATAGCGTGAGAGGCCAAAATCATACTATGAATACAATATAATCAAGGGGTACTTTCAATCACTTACATATCTGGTTTAATACTATGTTATTCATTATGGTTACCATAATTCTAGGACTATACACTATAGTTAGATGTTACCTAAGGGAAATCTCGAGTCATATGTTAGAAATAACTCTAGGGATCTCACTAATGATTTCAAACCCTATTTTCTAAAGGTTGACTAATCCTTTTTTCTAATACCAACTATAACGACCCAATCATGACGTATATAAAAATTACATTACAATTTGGGAATAATATTACATGTCACATATAGATGCCAAAAGACATTATTATTTTAGTGTCTTTGGAACCTTAAAACTTTATATCATATCTTGTTGAATGATCTTCAACATCTCTCAAAAAGATTATCCCCTTTTTTCTTCCTACCTAAAACCATTCATTATATTCTGGGGAAAAGAAAACATATGAAAAGGGTGAGCTCAAATTATTTTTAAGGATAGTCATGGAAACATCATAATAACGAAATCATAATAATGTAAAAATGTGAACATAACTTTTCAATATCAAAATATTGAGTTATGAAATAAATTTTCATAGTACATAAAGCGCCTATCAAAAATGAACAACATCCATGATAAAATAACATTAGCATTAAGAATATAATTGTGGAAAAGAAATGAGCACATAATATTTTTCCATAGTATCCGTGGCATTGGTTTCAAGACCATCATTAAAGTCAAAGTCTATTACTGGACCTATTTTACATGTCGTTATATCCATGTTTTACTACACTATATTTACCTATCATTCCAAACTGTATTACTGAACCAGATTTACTTGTCATTACAGTCATTTAAATATAATGGGTCATAAATCATATCCCATTTAATTGGAAGGAGATATTTTTCACACCCATATCATATCTAAATCATTCATACATGTTCCACATAAATATAAATCAGTCATCATAGTTTAACCACACAAATAAAATGGTTTTCTTAAACATCATTCTATCATAATACACATAAATGAAATGGATTTTATAAAAAACATTTGTAACAAAAACAATCAAATCAATTTAATTATAGTGATATATAAGTAACCCGATGTCATCTTAGATGGAAAATAATTTGGATAATCACGTAAAAATTATTCTTGAGGAAAATATCATTTCTTCTTAAAAAAATCATTTTCTCAAAATCAAAGGATATTTAAAAAGAAGATATTTTAAATGAAAATAAACTTCAAATATTTTAATTTATACTTCAGGGAAATAAGGTGTTATTAATATATAAAAATTACTTCATGCCGTATATGTCAATAAAATATTCTTCTTTTACTCTTTCCAGAAAAGTCAAAAAACACCTTGTATGGAAAATGAAAGAATGATTATGTGCAAACCCTTTAAATAATATTCACCAATGGGTAAAATTGACATTAAACAATAGTATATTAATAGAAATAAAATTATATATTTAGTAAACATGTATTTTTATTGTAAATAAACCATATTAAATCCTTATATATAAACAATCTCAGATAAAAATGAGATTGAAAAATTATCCCTTACCAATTTATAATCATTAGAATCAAAATCCTCATAAAATAATTATTATTATATGAATATTTAAATATAAAAACATTCGTAATAAGAATAACAAAAAACATTATGGGTAACATAAACACCACACAAAATAATTAGATGGTGTATAAGGTATGTTTCCCATAGAAAAATTGAGACAAAATAATCCCTTACCATGGTTCCCTATGCTTCGTAGTTATCCAAGCCTCTTGTATAATGACTTTAATAATTTGAGTGACCTCTTCCAGAATCATGGTAATTTTTTTGATATCATATATTCTTATATTATAATTTTTTCTAATAATATTTCATTATTACTTGTTATTCAGGTGTTAACTGCTTTATGTTCTTATGTATGTTTTTTTGAATAATTTTTGATCATCCTTAAGTCAGAATTATGTCATTAGAATATGATATTTTACATAATAGATACCATGTTTATTCATTTTTTATATTAAAATAATAATTCTTTAATTAAGGTCATGTTTAATGAATCACATCGCATTGTGGATATTATAGGTCGTACATACGCATGAGCAACAATATCATTCGAATAGTTGTTGAATGGTTTCGAACTGAAAGGAGAATACAATTTCAAAATCAATATCATGTTAAACTAATCATATATAGTTATTACTTCCATCATTATAACCATCCAAGTATGGTGGTGGTGAATAAAAGAGTACACCATGGCGTGGAGATGGTAAACCATTTGTATGCACGTGAGGAGATTTAATTTTTAATATGATGGATAGAAGGTGGAATATGGTTGTTTCATAATCATAATAATCTCTCTAATTGTATGTAATTTATAATGAATGAACTTATGAGGTGGAATTATAATAAGAATGAAGTTTTAAATAATTGGTAAGTGGTATTACATATTATTTGATGTGCCTCCTCTAAATGTACTCTTAGAACACTAGAGTTGTTCTTTGCTGAAGACCAACATCTATAGAATTTATCTACTTGAAAATAATAAATTAAATTTTTTTACTTATTAATGTATGAATGTGATAATGTTTACATTACTCTATAAAATAATATAATTGTCTTAATTCATTCCATATTTCACCAATTGGTCAATGATTATATAATTAGATTCTTATGGTTTATATATACCCAACCAATAAAATTTTGAAATGTTTTTTGTCCCTCTAATGGTTATTATCATATTAATAAAAATTGGTCTATTAATTTTTCATCAATTAAATATTTTAAGCATCATCCATATATAAAACATTAAGCTAATTATTTCATTCAAAAAAATTAAAAATAAAATAAAAATCTAAATTTAATCATTTATTCTTTCATATAAGTATTTATAGTTTAATTTATATGCTCTATATCCAAATTTAAAAAATTATATATTATATAAAACCTGAATGTGATATCTTTAAATTTTCATTAAAAATATATTATTAATACAATAATATCTCCCAAATGGACCCAATACATCAAAAGTAAATTTATATTATAGAAATGTGTTTATTAAGATAACATTTACCATTTAGATTCATTGATATCACCCATTTCTCCATATGTAAAGACATAAAAGATAAAAAGGAATTGAAAATGACACATTGTGTATTTACTTGATTTAAATATTATTTAATTCATTTTAATGCACAAGTGTCCATTAAAGTACATAATTTAAACCCTTAAGTGTTAATGGTTGAATTACATTCATCAAATAAAAATGTTTCATTTGTTTTGGTCATTTTATTATCATTATAATTTTATTTGTAACCTAAATTACCTAAATTTCCCATTATTGTGATAATAAGATTTACCATGTTTAATATTCATGTTGGTCAAAATTAAAAGTGTCATATATTCCAAATTTAGACCTCCTAAATCCAAATTTGACATCTATTTTCCAAAATTCAACACACAAAAGTTGAATAATTAAACTTAATATAAAACTGTTAAAATGTCACGATTTGTTTTAGGAAAATTCCCCTTTTAAAAATGAAAATATTTTTATAATAAATTCATCTATAACATATTTTTTAAAAACCATTATTAGATTAAAATGAACTAATTAAAATAAAAAAATAAATTTTTTTATCAATTTAATTACATTAAAATAAAAAAATAATTTTGTTAGTATTTATTAAAAAAATGAAACTCATTAGAAAAATACCAAATGTTCAACATATGTAAATTTTTTATATTATTCACTAAAAAGAATATTATTTTGTCCAAAATAATATGTAGAAGTTTCAAAAAAATATATTTAAATTGGTGCGCCCTCAAAAGGTGGAAAAGCTTCATTTTTTTTAAAAAAATTACTTCTTTTATGAAAAAAATAGAAATTTTTCTTATATCACATTTAGAAAATGCATAAGATGAATGTTTAAATTATAAAAAAATTCAAAATACGGTTTATAATATTCATAACGCCTAGTTTATATCCCATTAAATAATTCTATATTAATAATATATCATTGTTTAGTGAAACTTAGTATTTCATACATTTTAAGATATAGACGATGGTCACTCGTGCATGTAATGAAAGCCAATAATAGGGTTGCGTATACTGCAAGATAATATAGTGTTTTTTAGTGTAAGATAATATTGGTGTAGTTTACAATAAATTAAATAAAATAAATTAAAAAATAATTATCTCATAGAATATCATGGTGTTAAAAGGATCGGATAAGTTCATATGCATGAGGATCGAGCCACTGCCTATAGGTATTGGTAGTTGATGCCATGTGAGAGGAACTACACAATGAATGATATCGAGTTAGCTATAGTTTCCCATCTGTTGCACTGTTGGAGATATTACATATTGGGTGAGTGTTATTTACTGTACACGGACAACAAAAACCTCAAGTATATATTTATACATCTTGATATGAACCTGAGGGAGTGAAGGTTGGTTGATTACCTATAGTCCTTTGACTCTGATCATTCCTATTCACCTATAAATGCTAATTCAGTGGCCAATGAAATGAACAAGTAGACATAGATAAAACAAATTCATTACTCTAGTAGTGATTTGAAATGAATGGTTATTTACCTGAGATGCACTTGGCAGTGAATGATATTAAAGGGAATGTGTTAATTCCATCATTATCTACTACTTCTTCATTACTGAACATATATATAATGAGTCAGCTGTCAAATTCTGAAGGTCGAGTTCTTCATGAGAGTGTGGCAGGTGAGAAACCACCTCCTGGTTGGACTGTAGGAGAGGATGAGTTCATGTGAGTTCATGTTTTTGTCTGGGACTATTCAGACATTTTTTTGGATTTGATGTGGGATTTTAATGCTTTATTTTAGGTGGTTCACATGGGTATCACCATGAAATATCGATATTTACATCATCAATATTGGTATTCGGGCATGAAGAGTGATGTAGCTAGCTTTTTCATGAGGCGTTCCACTGTCAATATGTTAAGGAAACTAGTGATGGCTAGGATTTTATAGAAGCTACCCATTGTGAAGTTAAAATGGAATGACTTTGTGATGGAATAACTATAGGTTTACCTCATTCTCCCCGATTTAATAATTTTGTATGGGTTTTTGTTGAATGGTTCATGAATTACTCTCACTTCTTACCTATTTATGAGTCCTTTTATTTTGATGATCTTGGGAGGTTGTATATTTATGAGATAGTATGACTAATTGGGTTTCATATTCTATCATTTTAGATAAGAACGCCTTGTTTAATTCTTAACTCTAGAAAATGAAATATATGTTTTTTGGGTACGTAGGTTCTTCTTTGAACAGTATACCACCCCCATACAAATGGCCAGTCAGAGGGCATGATTTAGGTGCTTCAGAACTTTCTATGGCCATGCGTCCTAGATTTAAAGGTCACTTGGGTGACGCATGTACCATTGGTTTAGTTCCCCTTCAACAATAGCTTTTATGAAACTATTCATATAACCCCATATGAGACCTCTCATGGGTGGCCATGTCAATCATCCCTATGTTGGATGGAGGTAGGATTGGTGGCTATGATGGGACCTATTTTTGTCCAAGAGATCATAAAATAGGTTACGTTGATACAGAGTCATATGGCTATTGCGCTGTCTCATCATAAAATATACATTGATTTCTGCGAGTGACCTCTAGATTTCGAGGATTAGGAGTGTGTTTTTCAACATGTTTCACCAAGGCATGGACATAACAGGATCACAAGGTATGGTATGCATTCACTGAGGTATGTTGGTTTTTTCATAATTCTCGATAGGGTCATTCCAAAATCCTATCAACTACAGTTACCTCAGATGTATCGAGAAATTCATTACTTCTTCCTTGTTTCTCAATTGTGATGCAACTATTCACACCTATCTCATTTTTTCAGCACGAGGAGGTTGATTTATTGGTAGATGTGTCCTTTAAAGGGAATTCAATTCAAATTGTGTATCATAGAATGAATGCTATCAATTTCTAGTCCATTCCTATATTATGGTGGTTGTGGCAGTGGGTCTGGGTACATGGTGAGACTTTGGAGAGGGAGGCTGATTTACAATCATAGCGGACACATTTGTTCTCAGATCAAGATTCACCACCCTTTCAAGTGAATATTTAGTGATGTGTTTTATTGAGGATGTATTTTTGTTATAAATTCGTTCTTAATTTATGAATGGGTCTCTTATATTGTATCTATTTTCAATTTAAACACTTATATATGTCCTAATTTGAGTTTCAATTGAGGTCATGGATGTCACTGAGGTGTCCAAGTCTAGTCCAGAGCCTAGATCCCATGGTATGGGTCTTTTAATCTAGGTGAATAGTTATTTCAGGAGTTGTGGGGTAGGCCTCATAGTTTTTCATAACTATGAAATGATGGACATAGGGAATTTACAAACCAAACAGTTTATATAAACCATGTTAGAGGATCCACATAGCAACGCATCAGGGTTATAGTTTTTATTAGATTTTTACCTAGGGTTTCAAACTATTTTCCTCATATTTTTTAAATCATATGGGGTCAACATCTACTATTCCATAAACCTACAGTAAGCCATGATTGATTTCCATATGGATTGAAAAACTGTGTGGGTAAACCATACAAGACCTATTGTTTATGATTTTTAATAATGATAAATTAAATAATTTTTTTTTATTATTCTGAGGTCTTTCTTCTAGCATACAATTGAGGGTACCCCTTAAGTGTTATCTCCACTAAATATTCATTAATTTCATATCTACTATCCAATTTAACTATGAATCAAGGGTGTTTAATCTCCTTGGATCTTTAATGGGAAGGCCTTCATTGATTTTTGATCATATGTTGTTATTCATGGAATCCACTATACTATTTAGATTTAAACTCATATGCCCTCATATCTCATTATTCATCAATACACCATATTTATTCCAAACTATAATGAATCAGAGTCAGATACTAGATGAGATATCTAGAAAGAGCATAATATAGGTTGTCATGTGCTTTTCTTTAAATATAGAAATTTTTATATATATTGAGGTTCAATGTGCCCAATTTCCAGGTGTTCCATAAAATAAAATTAAACTCTATTGTTTAAAATCATTGTTTTCGTTGATTAATATTATTGATAATGCATGATATTAGTTTTAAACCATAAATAGGGACCACTCCAGCGGTGATTTTCCTTGAACGACCCTTTTTTTTCAGGGGATACCCTTGAGTTGTGCCTTTATCTCTTTCATAGGTTGTTAAAATGTAATTTTTTATAAATATATTTTCTATATAGTAAGATTGTTATAGAATTTATTATACAGTTTTGAATGGATTACATGGCCCTTGACCCATGTGTTCCATTTTTTTTACTATACTTGTTGTGAATTTCCCTAAATATGTTAGTAAATTATAGTCTATGACTTGAATTGAAGTAATTGGATTGAATTTCTCTAAATTTTTTCCCATGTGAAATATAAGATAATTAGGCCCATTTCTAGCCTGATAGGATTTTTAGGCTTGTTATACTAAAAACACCCATGTTTGTATTCGAAGGACAGACCTTGAGCCTGGTCCTGTCTTTCAATTTCTATAATATGAATGAATTTCACATTTTATTAATAGATATTATGATTTATGTTGAGACCATGAAATGATATAAGATAATTATGATTGGGAAGATCTTTATCCAGATATGCCCACATGAGTTAAATGATGAAAAATCCATTTATTTGATTGTTAAGCACGTGATACTAATTATAATAAATATGCCCACATGGGTAAATTAAATTCCATGACATTGAGAATTTTTTTCCTTTCATGAGACACTCAATAAGGGTGAGTTGTACTTAATGCCTTTGTTTTTGACCTTATAATGTTAAAAAAGTTGATTTAATGGAATGGAAATCGTTAAATGACAAATAACTATAGTTGATACATGGATTGAAATTATAATTCCACAGATGGACTCATGTTACTATTGTTCTTTATACATTGTGTTCTACATAGATTCCACATAGAATTACATGGATGGACTCAATGGTTAATGTGATATTTTCATGATTGATACATGGATCTAAATTAGACATTCCCTGGATGGGCTCAATGAGACTAAACATAAAGGCTAGGTGATACATGAAATGAAAATGGATTATCAATGAAGGTCTCAAAGAGGATTGATTATATGTTATGAGTAATACTTGTTGATTACATATAATACAACCATGGATGAACTCAAATGATATGGAATTTATAAAACATCAAGAGCGATACATGAGTTCATGAGAGGTTCTCCCTGGATGGGCTCGTATGGTGTTGGTTGAATACACCAAGAGTTATACAAGAATTCAACTTTGGAATGTCATGGACAAACTCAAGTTCAAAATAAACTAAATAAAGTGAAATGAATTTTGACATTCCTATCATAGAAAGAAGAAGTTTGGAGTCATTATTGTTTTTTATTTTTTAGACAACCTTCTAAGGAACTTATTGTTCTACTAGTTATATGGGTGATGACAGGAATGAACAGTATCAGGGGACTTATAAATATCAATCTAATTGAAATGGTAAATATATATTATAAAAAAACTAGCATATGTAGTATATATAATTTTTATATTTTCTCTATATACTACATTTCTTATTGCACACTGCCTGTTATAAATACCCACTCATTAATTGGCACAGACCCTAGCTGGTTGCCTAATAGGTTTTAGACTCACAACCACTGTGAGTCACTATTTATTTGAACCAAATAGATTTTATTACTATAGGAAATCATAATGGTATGTACCCTCTAATAGTTACTCGTCATTGTACTTAGGAGCAAGAGAGAATGAGATTAATCTATAGGTTTCAATGCAATTGGGATTATTTTGACTTCATTTAACATTTGTTATAAGGATTCTACATCTAACATGTAATCAAGTTTTGTTTATTATATTAGAAATGTGTGACATGTATCATAATTATTCATATTATATGGCTTTTGGATTATTTATACTACCACTCTTCGTCAGTTAAGTTTGATTATATGGTTTAAATCTTCAGATATTAGTATTTTCTATTGATATCTGATGTGATGAACTCTATTAATAAGGTCATAGTCTCCCTAGAGAAACTCATAGGACCTCGCTACTAGTCGACAACCACTGGTGATTGGGGAGATCTGTTTAAGTCCATGTGATCCTCTAGGCTCGGGGAACCATTCTGGGGGATTTGGGCCAAGAATGTTACATTCAAGCTACTCGATGTTATTTACGTATGTTTCTCTTTACCTATTATGGGCATGTAGATCCTTGATCCATTAATTGGAATCTCCTATCCAGAAATCCTATCATATATTTCATCAACAGTTTTCTAAATGTTATATAAAGAAAAGCTATGGATAGTTCTATTGTTTATATATATGTTATTTAAACACATACCCTTCCTAATAACACCGATCTAAATATAAGTGGCCCAATAAGTGTTATCGAATCATATAGTTAATTGTTTTTTATTCCGAATCATGTGATGTAATTCTAAGTCACACATAATATATATTTGAGTGATTTTATTTTAAAATTCATAAATATTATCTTTTTTTATTACATGTCATTAAAATATTATGTGTATGTTTCTCAATTAAATAGTCATGCTAGGTAAAACATTTATTATAAATCCATATATTTAAATACCATAATTTTGAATTAATTAATTAATTTAGGTGATTACAATCTTCAGTCAATTGTAATCAATAATTTATTAATATAAATAAAAAAATTAAATTACATGGTCATTAGATTTATATAATTGTTGAATTAATGATTGAACATCAACTGATCCTATGAACATGGGGAACTAACTCATGTTTCTATTTGTGGCATGAGTTACAAAATTCCACCTATCCACATGTATAACACTCAATCATTGTGTTTTTTTACGGAACCACCTCCAAAATACATGGGAAACAATATTAATTACAAGTATTTATAAATCACATGTAGGTGAGGGAAACCATTGGATTGGTTAACATGGAATTAAATAAATATCCTAGGACAAAAAAGTGTCACATAATAATAGTGGGAGGGGTGACACATGGGATGTAAAATTTATTTCACTTTAATAATAAATAAGTGTGAATCGATGAAATAAATTAAATTAAATAATCTTAAACACATAAAATGGTCTTAGATTATCTCACCAATGATTATACATGGATTGTATATAGAATTTTAATTTTTAAACATTCTTTTCATTATACTATCATTATTTTTATGATATATATGATTTCAGTAAATAAATAAATAAATAATTATAATCATAATAACCATAAAAAATCATTTTAATGAATCCTAACATTAATGGATTTATTCTAAACTAAACTATGGAAGGAATAGTTATATATTTTGTTATAATAAATTAATTTATCATTAATGGTATTTTAAATTCACTAATAAATTGATAGAAAAAAATGTTTCAAAAAATAAAATATTGTATTAATGGTGTAGTTTTTAATTTGGTGTATATAAATTTTTTTAACACATTGGGAGAATCCATGGTGATTAATATCCATCCACACGTCACATACCATGGTTTATGTGTATCTAAGGTATATGACTAAGGAATCTGTGTTTATTGCGGTTGGACTACATGATTTGTACTAATAAACTAAACACACCAAGTTCCACATTCTATTTTTTGAAGATACATTCATGGGTATTCTAAGTGTATCTTAGTAGATTAAATTGCATGTACATGCTCTTTATACCATATATTGTTTGTATTTATTATACTTATGAATCCTGCTAAAATTAATAGATTTTAAATTGGTGATAGACTACACAAACTGTTCACTCTTGATACACACCAAGTATATCTAATTTTATTTTCCATGATAAGAATACTGAGAAATCGGCGTGTATCACATATTTACGAATTGATAAACTTCATGACAATCACATAGGATACATGTCCATTATGTCCTTAATTCTATGGTTGATAGCATCATGCTATTCGATAGTGTATAGTGTCTACATGGATTGTGATAATTATTTTGTTGTCCAATGTTGACTATAAGACTTTTATACTATTTCCATGATGTGTAATCTGACACACTACGTGCTATTTTGGCTAGAAATAATGAAAATTACACAGACTGTAAAAACTGGGTGGCATGGCATGTATCCTATGACATGCCCAGTGGGAATTACTAGGGTACACAATGTGTACTCTAGTTATTTATAGTGATTCCCTATATTACTGGATGAATATTTGGTAGTTCAAGATGACATATCAATATTTTTCTTAATCTATTCTTAGACGGTTAAGAAAATAAAACACTGAACAAACATGATTAATTTGTCGATAACATGTTAATAAAAAAACATATTAATGAACCAATAATATCAACTATAAATTCATTAATTGTATATATGGATGTAAAATGAAATAAATAACTATAAATTTAAATGTTACCCCAATGATACTATTTTATGGATCTGAGGCCAGTAGAAGGGTTAATTTTATGACAATATATTAAAATGTATTATAGTATTGACTTTCCTAAAACCTCGAGGGTGTTCCATGTCATATTTATAATAAATATACTAATTATCAAATGAATTAAATAACCGATAATTAAATTCCGTCAATGATATAGATTTTGATATCTTAAAAATACCCTTTTTTATTTCATTTATTTTTCTATTTGAATCCATGAATTGAAGAACACTTTAAGTTACCTAGACTTGCCCCTTTAATCAATTAAAATGAAAATTGATCTCAAGACTCTATCATGAAGAGTATAATTTTTAATCTTATTCATGTTTATAAGAAAAACTTCAATAATAAAGGGAACTATATTGTGAATGTCATTAATGAGAGAGAGAGAGAGAGAAATTTGGAGTCAATATAGTTTGTTGGTGTGCTAAAAATTTCTCATGTTTTTATTTTTGGATACAACACAGAAAAGAAATAATGGTTTATTTATATAGCTATGATTTATATTAAAATAATTATATGACATCATTTAAAAACATAAATACTAAAACAATACATAATAAACCCCATTAATCATAATAATAATGTTATTATTATTATTTTGTGGTACATTCCAACATTCTTAGTAAAACAATATTATTCGCATGCCTTTTTAATTTAAATTTCTCACCAAACATAGTATTGGTCTCTTCAAACTCCATCATAATTAATTGAATTATTGAAAAAAATATTTTATTTTCTTATTTAATTGATCAATAATCATGTTTAATGATAAAAAATGAATATAATTATCTCCCATTACTGATAAAAATTGAATTCATTTAATAAAATTCAAAAAAAAAAATCAAGATCACATGAAAACATAGTTTATGACCATATATGAATCTTTGTCATTGGAATTATGGATGTTTTAATAATCTCTATGATTACTATATATAAATTTGTCAAGGAACCCAAGATATGGATTTTAATTTATCATTGAAAACAATAACCTATTGATAATAACTATCTAATATAATCCCCTTGTCATAATATCTCATCATGCAGGTAACACATTACTGGCACCAACCTATATGTTTGATACTTCGTACATTAATATCTAAAATAAATGCCTAGTTTCATAATGGACATTAAATTTAATAAAACTATTCTATTATAATGAAATGAAATTAATATCAAAGTCCATAAATATTGAAGGGAAAATCCATCATCGACTTATCCATTAATGACATATCTACCATGAGGCAAAAGATGTTCCCTTCCTCACTATGAACATATGGTGTCAATATTTTCATTAGAAAATATATTTGTACATGTCCAAAAAATAATTTATGATGATATTAATATCTAAGTATTATTACAGATTCATATAGATATGAGAATTAGAAGATACAAAAACATTCATAATTTATTATGACTTTCTGTTCTCATAATCTCACATATCTGGGATTACTACGTGTGAAATTCATGAGAAGATAACTAACCCACATATCTATGTTAAAATATGAAATATTGTTCACTATGTTTCTAGTCATATCATGTTATCTAATCACATAACTGTATTTAATAATATCAAAATATAACATCATGGTTATCATCATAGCGGTGAACACTAATGACCATTCTAAAAAATATATACTATATGTAATTATTACAATATATTAATGTAAAATAAAGAAGAATATTTACTAATTTTTTATTTTAATTTTAATTATATCTAATATGACAATACTATGTAGAAATATATGTTCATAAAATAAAAATCTAAAAAATCACGTGTTTTGAGCGGTTTTGGGTGGTTTTCATCCGGGAATACTCATTTAGGATGGATAATTAGAGAATTCATTTGTTGTGATCATATTATTTGTGAATGATGATATTTTTTGGAAGTAAACATAGGGTATAATGGGGTACAAAACATATTTTGGGATTCTAGAGTGTGTCCAAGTACTCAACTAGACACATTTTGTGGGGATATTTACATGTGTATAAGTACATGGTTAGTGAAGATGTTGTTATAAATCCCTATAATATTACACTTATAGGATGTTTAAACAGAAAAGTACATAGGTTTCTACCCTTGAGACGTTTTACACTATTTATTGGTACACACCACACACTAGGTAATTTCATAATATTGAGTGGAGTGAGGCACCAGACAATTGGGTACCTTACTAGATATATTTTATGTATCCCAAGTGATCATTGTTTACATTTAATACACTGGTCTATTTTGTTTTTCTTTTTCACTATTGTCAAATATAGACTTCTGAGTAGTATATTTTAATAGTCTTTTCATGTAGATTGTTATGGTGGAATAATTTATCTGTTTATTGTCATTAAGGATGTTTTTTATTTTGAGTGTTCAACTGGAGGCTTACAATTAGGTTTGGTTTCAAAATCATCTTGGTGTTTCAATTGTTATCTGTGAGTCCTAAGTGAGGGTTGTGAGCTCATTAGTTGGAATAAATTATGACTGTTTTCTAGTGTTGGATGATAATCATTTAGATTGATCCCAAAATCTGGTATTCAAGAGTTTTATTGAGGAGATAGTCATTCTCCCTCTCTAATGTGACCACATACTCATTGTTAGAGTGGTTGTGGTTTATATCATAGCGTTGGGGACTAGAGATATTAAGGAGTTTTTGTTTGATTGAGTCCATATGTTAGATGTTATAGATATGTGACATTCAAAAAGTGACATAATTATGAGAAACTAAAGAGGATAACCTAATGGGATCGATGATGATCGAGTGATCAAAAACTTCCAAAGTCAACTATTGGGGAAAACTGAGTGGAATTTTTTCTCTCCCCCAATGGCCCAAGGGACTTCAATTTTTATTGATTTTTTATAGTCCACCTTTCAAGGGTGATGTGGAACCCTTAAAAGGACCATAGGAGTATGTATTACATATACCATAGGGCTTAAAATAATTCATTTCTTGTTGGCCTCAAACATTACATACAATATTGACTAACTACTCGGAACTGCTCCTCCCCAACATCTTCATCATGATATCTTCTCTCCACATTCACATGGTTGTTCGTTTAGGATTTCCTATGCATGCACATGCTTCTTCAATTCCCTTTTGGTTTATATTTTACTTATTGATGGGTTGTTTACTAAGGGGTCCAATTGAGGTTCTTATTTTGTGGAATTTTCAATGTGCTTCTATTGTGATAGGGATCCCTTTTGTGGGGTTCTTTTTAGGTGCTCATGAGTACTATTGAGAATCCCCCAATTGAATGGTGTATGCTTCTTTGGGTCCTTATGGGTGTGTATATGATGAAAGATTAGTTGGTGACCACTGAGGACCTCTTGGTATTTTTCCTAGACTGGTGTTTCAATCTTGTTTGGAGGATCTATAGGGAATATCTATAGGGCTTCATTCTATTGTTGGTTCCATTAAGTTGATTTTGGTCTTTTTTATGGGTGTGGCCGAAGTGATTCAGGGAATTATTGGAGTCCCATAGTGGATTTAACTTTATACTGGGACCCCATTGACTATAGGTGATATACGGTTTGGTATGGAACATTGTTTTTTCCTAGATACCATGGGGTGATTATTTGTTTATGATTAGACACATGGGACAATGGGAGCCCCATGATTATTGACTTGGAGCGGATTGGTGTATTCATTTCTCTCGTTTATAGAGTGTGGTGATGTATTGAAACCAACAAATTCTATTGGCCACTGGTCTAGTAATTTTGGAATGTTTCTTCTTAGAAAAGTCATTTCATTATGAGGTCATCTTAATATATTAGATAAAACATTTTACTAGAGTGTTTATATATTTATCTCCTCTATTAGTTAATGGTTACATTTATATGTTCTTAGAGAGATAATGGATGATATGGATGTTGGATATAACCCAATATTGTGGTTAATTCTGGGTAAGGGTGGTTTTATTTATATTGTATAATTTCAAATTCCAAAAGATCATTATGGATCCCATGAGAAATTCTATACGTTCTGTCCTTATGGATGGACCCCATTGGGATTTCTAGCTCTTGGTTCCATATAGTTGATACCAAGTCATAGTTATAATATATAGATGTGTAGAGTGTGCTATTTTTTCTTTGGTTATATGATTAGGGCACAATAAATCTTTTGGCAGTGCCAGAGAAAGTGTGTATTGACATTATGTGTCAAAATTGCACCCCTAGCTAGCTATTTTAATTGTGTTTTCCCTCTGTTTATGAAGTTGTTTGTTTTATGATATATTCTCGTATTTATCATCTAGGCTATTCATGTCACTTGTTTCTAAACTTTCTATGAAATCGAATTAAAGGACTACCTTTGTGAGTGTCCTCTATATATCTATTTCTCATCCCTATACATGAACATAATTTTTTTTATACATGCTATCCACATTCTTTTTGGAGAAAAGGTTATGATAAAAGGGGAAGCGGCCTAGAGTTTTTTTATTTAATATAGATTCTTGTGTTGATTCTATGGATCATGATAGTGAGTCTTGAGAATCTTGGATATTAGCCATGTGGTTTGGCTCAATGTTGGTTGTAGAGTATTTTATATTATTTTGACATTGTTTATATTTCACATATGGTCGGACCATTAGTTTAACGACTATTTTATTTGTTTAATACCAAGATATTTTTTCACATTATAATGAATTACTTTTATTATTTGATTCCATTGTTATATATTATATTTTTTAATACGGTTTTCATCATTTTACTTGTTTCTTATTTTCCTCTATTCTTAAACTATGAATAGGCATTATAGTCTCACCACTATAAATATTATACACTCAATGATATTCGAAAGCCTATTTTGTTCACAGGGGCAAGATTGTTATCTTATGGGGAGCCATATAGGGTGATGTATCAGATCAATCTGGGATAGTTTATTACATTTCTCACCTATATCCGACACTTTGTGGAAAATATTGCAATAAAATTTTATCTTTTCACAAAACTAATGATGAAAGAGCTCACATGTCTAGTGAATTAATATTGAAATAGGACATTCAATTCCCTCAATTGATATCACTTTCACTATCTAGTATTTATTATGTATATAAAAAGGAAACCCTACAACCTCAATAATGAATCCATGGATTAGATTCTTGGTTCCCTTGACTCCAATAAGAATGATATAGGCAATGATGTCAATCTCTACTACCTCAACAGAATAATGCAATAGGTTGAGACATGAAATAAAAATATTGATAAAAATTACAAAAAATTAATCATTATACTGAATAAAATTTATATTATATTTATATACCTGAGTTGTAAATGATTTCTCTTCCAGATGCACTAATGTATATCTGTGATCACACTTTTATAATAGTAATATGAAAAATATTGTTTTTCCTTATATATAAATTTTATATTTTCATCATATCTCAGAAGGTCGATGAGGGGGAGGTTATAGATGATTTTATAGAAGAACACACTATCCATGTTGAATCACCATTGGACAAAAAATTGGATAGAGCAGATATTTTTACTTCAAAGACCCAGAATCTCCATGTTATTTTTTTTATAAAAATGGGAATTTTAAGTGCCCGTGAAAATTGACGGCACATGATTCTGAGGCCCGGAGTGCCTGGAATAAATTTCTGAACTTTTTTTGTGTGCGTTCAATTAATGTGAGAGCAGGTTTTTCTAACATTTGAACTGATGCACAGAATTGAAATATGATGGCACCGTTGAAATCATAGCCCCATTATTCGATTAATAATACTTTCACCTCGACGACAGTTGGTCATGGGTGAAAGATAATTTTTTTGTTTTTCATGGAAATAATAAAATAAAATAAACACACATTTTATTTTATTTGTTGTAACCACCCACATGTGGATATTAAGGTGGTAAGGATGACTGATGTTTTATTCTCCAAATAGAATACTTAGTGGTGGGAACCACAAGAGCATAACTCCTTTGTAGATATTATTGTGGTGGGGACCACCCGTGGAATGAAACCACTTGAACCCCATCATTATGTGGGGAGAAACCTTTTGAGCTCCCCACTTAATTATGCCAACCCCCCCACTTAATAATGCCAATGAACCACATTAATTTATCCATTTTGAATTTATGCCAACAAACATAATAGAAGAGATAATATATTATTTTGGCACCTTGTTACATTTGGGTTGAATTGAGCGAAATATTCTCCAACGAAGAACGCTTCCTCCATGAATAATGCCGACATGGAACGTCTTCAACTATGAAGAACCGACGCAAATTCCCGGGATTGGAGGTGTGTGGAGGACGAGAGGAACGATGACAACATCACCTTCTTACTCGTGCCAACGTCATCAAGCGAACAAGGTAGGGGTTTATTAATCATCACTTCCCATGTTCTCCAAATCTAATTCTTTTTGCGGGATTTGGGACTAGATATTGACGATGGTTATTGGAAATGATGTTTTAAAATATCTTCCATACATGTTCATGCTTCATTCTTTGTGAACCACTTGGTATAAATCTATATGCGGAGGGTGTGGGCCAAGAAAACATGGCCCAACCCATCCACCATTTTCTTTGGTGTAATCTTCGAAATGGAGGAAGGTGATGAAGGAGATGAAGGTGATGAAGGCAACGGCGCGAAACCCCCAGCCTCTGCAACCCGCGCCACTGCCATGGTGTTCTGGACTCCCAGTCGAACTGGCCGCATGCCCCCGATCCGCACCTCGGCTGATCCACCCACGACACTCTGCCCTCCCAGCCAAACTGGCTCCACACCCTGGTCGAGCCACCCGTTGCACTCCGCCCTCCTGGCTGAACTTGCCTCTTGCCCTGGCTCTGCGCCCTAGCCAAGCCACCCCCAAGGTAGACCCAAGGTACTCAATAGGTTGAGTACCTCAGTTGGCCTTGAGGGGGAGCGCCTCTATGTGACGCAACAGACCCATGGAGGGGAGTGCCTCTGTGTGACGCGGCAGGCCCACGGTACTCGATAGGAGGAGTACCTCATCAGTCCAAGATTAGAGGGAAGCACCTCTGTGTGACGTGGCAGGCCCACTTTACTCAATAGAATACGAGTTCTCAAGCATCCCAGGTGTTCGAAGTTGTGACTCTAAAGGTTATTTGTTACTACCCGTAGAATAAATCCTTGTGTGAGCTAAATCAGAACCTCTGTGTTTTTCTCATTATTGAGTTGGATTACTTGATAACATAGGTATACTTATGGGAATATAACAATGTAAGGTTATCTATTGATTTCATTCTTTTTGTTTTATCCTTGTTGGATTTTGAGATACCTAAAGGTTCTCAGGATCCCTACTGAGTATCGTTATACTCACCACTTCACGGGCTATACCCACACCTCATTGTGTTGGATGT
Organism: Viscum album; assembly: GCA_963277665.1. Lineage (NCBI taxonomy): Eukaryota > Viridiplantae > Streptophyta > Magnoliopsida > Santalales > Viscaceae > Viscum > Viscum album. The sequence continues at coordinate 657,253,276 of OY728159.1, forward strand.
AGAAGACAGAGAGGGCTAACTGAGCCTGAGATTACCAGGACTGGACGATACTTGGAGGTGGACCATTCGGTGTATCGGTACACAGAGGTGACAGGTGGACATGGAGTGATGAGGTGGCAATCTGTACCTACCCTTTAGGTAAGAACCTCAGAGGATGACCTTGTAGATGACTTTTCCTTTTCTTAAGTTGTATTATATCGCAGTTATACTTGTACTTTCTCGTTGGGCTTGTATTCTGACACCATTTACTTTTAGCACTCTTCTGTTATACAATTTACTTGGTTTTTTGTATCTAGGTGTTTTCTTCCATGTGTGTGTGTACAGGTTATAAAGGCAATTTCATCCCAGTTTTAGTGAATTACGCCTTTGGTGCTAGTCTCAAACCCCTGTCCAATGGAAGTCGGGCTTGGGGTAGTCACAACACGGGCCCTGGGGGATGGGTCATGACAAATTGGTATAAGAGGGATTGGTTCTACCGAAGAACTAGGAATATGATAATTTATATAAGGCAATAGTGTTAAGAGGTAATGAGTGTGGTTTTAAGTTCTGGGAGTCCAGTGTGGGTGTGACATCCGATGTATCCATACACCCAGACCCTGACTTATTATATTTGACTCAGTGCACAAAAATACTAATTGGGTGTGTGTTTTCAAGATTCTTCTTTGTGAACACCTTGAGTCAATTCACCAGGTCAGCTCACCAAGTATAAATGTTTGACCTTAGCACACTGGTTTCTTTTTAGGATGCCTCAATGCAGACAACTGACTAGAGTTCTTTGAGTTGTACACACAGATAGCCCACCGAGCGACGAGGCCTCAGTGTGGGTCCCTTTATCAATAGAGGCACCTACGGAGGAACCAGCGGTACCACTCCCCGTTGGGCCACCGATTCCACCAGCCCCAACAGCAGATGGTGCATACCTCTTGAGCGTGTTTCATGAATTCCAGCGCCAGAGGCCGCCAAGTTTTAGTGGAGAGACAGACCCGCAGGTAGCTGATGATTGGCTGGAGGATGTGGTGAGAGTCTTCCGGCACACAAGGACACTAGCTGATATCATGGTGATCCTTTCCACTGGACTTTTACAAGTAGCAGCAGACAGATGGTGGAGCATTATACTCTAGGTTCACGATGAGGTGAAACTTCTCTGGGAAGACTTCGAGATCCTATTTCGGTCTGATATTGTTCTAAGAAAATCTACACGTAGTGTGCATTGAGGAACATCTTCATCTATAGCAGGGCAACATGACTATGACTTGGTACTCAGATAAGTCCACTGAACTCTCACACTACTCCATCGATATGGTGCGGGACCCATTCTTCAGGGATCATACCATCGAGCAGGGGCTCATGTGGGAGATTACCACTTCGATGGACTCACTCAGTATCCTGATGTATGCGAGGGTGTTAAAGAGACACCTATTGGTGGAGAGTTTCTTTATTGAGCAGTTACCCGCAGTGAGACTGACTACCAGTCATCACGTAGCGGAGTATTCTACAGCTGGTAGTAGAAAGAAGTCATAGAGGTCCAAGAGAACAAGACCGACATGTGGAAGACCGCATGACTCAGGATCATTTTTTCGGGGAACCCGAAGCCGTGCTAGTCATACCAGGAGCATGCAATGTTACTCATGCAGTGGGAAATGTCACATTGATCTTGACTGTCCGACCCTCCATTCGTATGATCAGCTGATGGTCGAATGACTGCTTAGGAAGAGACATAGGTTTGACCAAGGAGCTCAGCAGGGAGCAGGTGGACGTGGTAGAGGAGCTGGCCATGTAGCAAGTAGTGGGCAACGATTTGAGATGTTAGCACCACCACCACTGAGAGGTCCACCCCAACTGTAGGGAGAAGGTGGACAAGGGTGATCTCACCTCTAAGAAGCTGAGGCCTATGATCACGGCTATCTGGAGATGGTACGAGTTACGATCTGTGTCTAATACACCTTAGCTACAGTACTTATAGACACAGGTTCCATTCATTATTTTATTTCCACTCCCTCGTTCAGAGCTCTATGATTCTGTAGGATTCGTTGGCTCAATCCTTACAGCTAGAGACTCTTATGGGTGTGGATTTGATGATTATACATTGGTTCTGGCTATGTGAGCTTACTCAAGGAGGTGAGAGCATCAGTTGCGATCTCCTAGTAGTAGCATTGAGGCCTTACGACGTCATATTGGGTATGGACTAGTTATCTATAGTACATTCTCATATAGAGTATTTTCGGCACAAAGTGTGGTGTGTCCACATATATGGGACTAGTTTTACCTTCACTACTGAGAAGAGAGCCTATGGAACTCATTATGGAATTACACGGAGGAGGGTACAACAGATTACACATCAGTTGGCTAGCCTTACCCTCTGATCTGTTGATGTGGAGAGCCCGAGCTATCCTGTACTTGTGGACCAGTACGTGGATATTTTCCCTGATGATGTTACGGGTCTACACCCTTGCAAAAAGGTGGAATTTTACATTGACTTGTAACCTGGGATGACTCTGATATCTACACCAGCGTATCAGATGGCTCCCACAGAGCTTCATGAGCTGCGGGTACAACTGGAGGACATTGAAGGGAAAAGATTAATCTAGCATAGTGTTTCTCCTTGGGCCACACCAATTGTGTTTTCCAAGAAGGAAGATGGGAGATTGAGGCTTTGTGTTGACTATAGGAACCTTATCCAGGTGACTATGAAGAACAAGTACCCACTCCTAAGGATTGACAACCACTTTGATCAGCTGAAGGGAGTGTGGTGGTTCTTGAAGATAAACATCAGATTAGGCTATCATCAGCTTAGAGTACGAGACAATTATGTGTAGAAAATAGATTTCAGATGTCAGTACAACCACTAAGAAATCATGTTTATGCCATTTGGTGTAACCAATTCTCCAGTAATGTCCATGGGACTCATGAAAAGGATCTTTCATCAATATCATGTTCACTTTGTAGTAGTCTTCATCGACGACATTCTGATATACTTGACTACTGATGAAAAGAAAGCCTATAATTTGCAGGTAGTAATGGACACACTCTAAGAGAAGCAACTTTATGGTAAGATCTCAAAGTGCCAGTTTTGGATCTGAGGGGTTCACATTCTTGTACATGTCATATCGGAGGCTGGAGATGTAGTAGATCCAGTGAAGTATGAGGTGGTACGTTTTTGGGAGCCACCCAGGAGTGTGATGGAGGTATGGAGTTTCCTGGGTTTTGCTAGATACTACTGAAGATTTGTGCTAGATTTTTCCAGATTTTCATCACCACTATCAGCCTTGACAAAGAAGTGGAAACCCTTTTTTTGGTGGGAGAAATGCCAGTGGGTTTTTCATAAGCTGAGGCTGAGGATGACTAGTGCCCCCATCTTCAGGCATTTGAAGGAGGGTGTAGGGTAAGTAGTTTACTGTGAAAATTCAGCAACCAGACTCAGATGTGTCCCGATGCAGGAGTGAGTAGTGATCTCATATGATTCTCTACAACTTATAAATATTGAATAGAACTAGGCTACCCATGATTTAAAGTTAGCAGCAGTGGTCTTCACACTGAAGATTTGGCAGCACTATCTGATTGGAGAACGATTTAAAATGTACTCTGATCACAAGAGTTGTAGGTATATATTCTCTTAGAGGGACCTGAACCTGAGACACCGACCTTGGAATTAGTTCTTCCAGGACTATGACTTTGAGATAGTTTTTACTCCATGAAGGGGAATGTTGTAGCATATGCACTCAGTAGGAGATTCGGTATACAGATGTTAGGTGAGGCGACAGAGCAGCTGGCCACTTTGCTGATATCATTTGTGTAATGTGATGGAGAATATTTTATTCAGTCTCATATAGTCACTCCCCAACTTCATTAGTGAGTCAGGCAGGCATAGTGTGGTGATGCTGACCACGAGGCATGACGTGCCCATATTTACCCAGGACAGGCACCTGATTAATTTTTAGAAGGTAGGGAGCACATCATTCTCTTCAGAGAACATACCATGATACCAATGTCACTTCAGGAGGAAGTGTTGAGGGAGTTACTCACATCCCCTCTAGCGGTACATCCAAGAGTGGTGAAGATGTACCAGGATCTGCAACGACAGCACTGGTGGCCAGGAATGAACAAAGCAGTTGCAGAGTTTTTTTCTCGGTGCCTCACTTTTCAAAAATTGAAGGCAGAGCATTAGGTACAAGCATGATTGGTTCAGCATTTATAGGTCCCAGGGTGTAAGTGGGATGGGATATCCATGGACTTAATGAAATGAAATCCACGTAGATTCAGAGGTCATGACTCTATCTAGGTGATCATTAGGCGACTCACCAAGTTGTCCCAATTCCTACTGATCAGAGAGCAGGGTTCTGTGGAGACCTTGAGATGCCTCAATGTGCAAGAGATTGGGTAGCTACATGGAGTAACCATGATATTTGTCTCTGATCATGAAACACATTTTACTTCCCAGCTATGGATGGAGTTTCAGGAGTCTTTCTGGATGCATCTTTGTTTGAGTACTGCCTTCCATCCATAGATGGATGGTCAAACTGACCAGACAATTCATACCCTCAAGGACATGCTCCGCCCTTGTGTGCTCCACTTTTTTCAAATTTGGAAGGGTCACTTACTGTTGGTGGAGTTTTCATAAAACAACAAATATCACTCTACTATTGGGATGACACCTTTTGAGGTGTTGTACGGGAGACCATGTAGATCACCTCTGTGTGGGACTAACATAGGGGAGTCCACACTAGTGGGACCAGAGATGGTACGGGCCATCATGGAGAAGGTGCAGATCATCCAGGAGAGGATGAAGATTGCACAGTGCATGCAGAAGTCATATGCTTACAAGAGACTGAGACCTCTGGAGTTTAAGGATTGCGACCATGTCTTTCTATAGGTCTCACCTCGATGAGGATTACATTGATTTGGCTGAGGTGGAATGTTATCTCCGAGGTTCATCAAATATATTCAGGTCCTCAACATAGATGGCGAGGAGTATTACTACTTAGCTCTTCCACCTCAGTTGCAACAGGTGCATTGAGTCTTCCACATATCCCACTTGAGGAGATATGAGCACGACCCTTCTCACATCATTCACCATGGTGAGCTGGACATCGATGATGCAGTGAATTTTATGGAGGTTTTAGAAGATATTGAGGATCTACAGGAGCTGGTTCTTCATGGAAGGTCGATACCTCTAGTATGAATATGGTGGCAACATGGGAACTTCTAGGAGAGCACATCAGAGTAGGAGGCTCAAATTCATTCTCATTACCCCCACCCGTTCCATTAGTTTGATTTGTAGCTTACATGGTCAAATATCCCTGAGGTGGGGTGAATGTAAAGACCCAGAATTTTGATGTAATTTTTTTAAAATAAATGGGAATTTTATGATTCTATGAAAATTGAAATCGCTAGATTCTAAGGCCTAGACTACCTAGAATGATTTTTTGAACTTTTGATTGCCTACTTTCAGTAAACATACGAGTGGATTTTTCTAACATTTGAACCGATGCTCATAATTGAAATATAAGGACTCTATTGAACTCGCAACATCATTACTCTCTTAAAAATACTTTTTCCTTGATGATAGTTAGTCGAGGGTGAATGATAATTTTTGGTTTTTTCATGGAAATTATAAAATAAAATAAAGATATATTTTATTTTATTTTTTTGTAACCACCCACTTGTGGATATTATGGTGGGGGAGACCGCAGATTTTTTATTATCCAAATTGAATACTCGGTGGTGGGGACAACCCGAGCCTATCTCCCTTGTGGTTATTATGGTGGTGGGGACCACTCGTGGAATGAAACCTCTTGAACTCCAAAATTAAGTAAGGAGAAACCTCTTGAGCTACACACTTAATTGTGCCAACCCTCCCCCACTTAATTATGCCAAAGAACCACATTAATTTATTAATTTTGGATTTATTCCAACCAATATAATAGAGGGGATAATCAATTATGTTGGAAACACATTACATTTGGTTGGAATTGGGAGAATGCTTCTCCAACTTAGAATTATTCCTCGATGAAGAAAGCTGACAAAGAACGTCTACGACTATGAAGAACCGACGCACGAGCCCGAAAATGGTGGTGTGTGGTAGATGAGACGAACATCGATGACATCACCTTCTTCCTCATGCTAATGTCATCGAGCGAACGAGGTAGGGGTTTATTGATTTCCTCTTCCCATGTTCTCCCCTTCTAATTCCTATACGGGATTTGTGAATAAGGATTAATGAGGGTTCTGGGAAATGATGTTTTTAAATATCTTCCATACACATTCATGATTTTTTATTTGTGTACCACTATCAATCACTCTAAACATGGAGGGTGCAGGCCAAAAAAATGTGGCCCAACCCCTCATTCGGTCTTCTATAATGTACTCTTAAAAATGGAGGAAGGCGATAATGGCGATAAAGGTGACGAAGGCAACGACGCCACCACCCATGACCTCTGCGACCCGCGCCGCCCCCGCGACATTCTTCTCTCCTAGACGAACTGGCCACATACACCAGATCCACACCCCGGCCGAGCGACCCACGAAGCTCATCCCTTCGGTACGAACTAGTTCTGCTCCCCGACCAAGCCACCCACAGCACTCCTCCCTCCCGGACGAACCAGCCGCGCACCCCGGCTCCACGCCCCGACCGAGCTTCCCCCGCTGCAGACACATAGTACTCGACAGGAGGTGTTCCTCAGTAGGCCATGAGGGAGAGTGCCTCTATGTGACACAATAGACCCATGGTGGGGTGCACCTCTGTGTGATGCGACAGACCCACGGTACTCGACAAAGGAGTACCTTAGCAGTCCAAGGTTATTGGGAAGCGCCTCTGTGTGATGCGGCATGCCCACTGTACTCTATAGAGGAGGAGTTCTCTAGCTGCTGAGGTGTTTTATGATATGACCCAAAATATTACTTTTCATTACCCCTATAATAAATCCTGGTGTGAGCTGAGTCATAACCTCTATGTTTTCCTCGTGATTGAGATGTATTACTTTATAACTTAGGTATATGTATGGGCATATACATAAGTAAGGTTTTCTGTTGATTTCAGTCATTGTGTTCTAACCTAGTGGTATTTGGCAAGACCTAAAGGGTCTCAAGGTCAATAATGTGTATCATTATACTCAACCCTGCATAGGATATGCCCTCACCTTGTTGTGGTGGATGCGGACGATGGACAGTGCTGACTAAGGCTGGGAGTACCGGGACTAGTCGGTACCTAGAGGTGGAGCATTAGGTGTGTTAGTGTGCAGAGGAGATGGGTAGATGTGGAGTGCTGTGGAGGTGATCTGTACCAACCCTTCATATAGGATCCTTGGAGGACGACCCTGCAGCTAACATTCCCTTTTCTTAAGTTGTATTGTATCATAGTTGTAAGTGTAATTTCTAGTTTGGCGTGTATTCTGAACCCTTTTACTTTCAGTACTGTTTTGTTGTACAGTTTACCCGTGTTTTGTATCTAGTTATGTGCTTACTTGTGCATGTGTTTAATGGTTATAAAGGCAATGCCTTCCCAATTTTTGGGAATTACGTCTTTGGTGCTAGTCGCCATCCCATGGCCTATAGAAGGAGGGCTTGGGGTTGTCACAACACGGGCCTTGGGGGACGGGTCGTGACATTTACAATCTATTAAACATCCCAAATTATTTATACATAAATCATTAGAGCCTCTTGACTACCAACATAGATAAGGATATAATATGTGATACTCTACCATGGTGGATTAGGGATTTCATTAATTTCACTAGAAATGAATGTCATGTTCTATTCATTCCCAATATTTTAAAGGATTAGAAATAATAAATATTAATAATGGGATCTCATCATAAGAATTAAACAGCCTATGTCGATAAAAATATCACACTAAAATAACAATTTATATTATGAATTGGCGACTAGGAAAATTAAATGGGTATTATGGAATGTGGAATGAAGAACTATTATCCCTCTATGAATACAAATGAATTTTTTTTCATAGTTTTGTTCAAATATCATGTTATACCCTATTATTTGATCAAAATATTTTCATGTGGGTGTATTTAAAAATTCATCAATCTTCTACAAAAATATAGTTCAAATTAAGATAATGATTCATTTCTTAAATCATAGTTTTTTATCATTATTAAACACAATAATAAGTTTAATATCAAATATGTTAGTTGTACCATATGTTAATGAGATTACTTTTTATCATTTACTAAAACTCTTGTTTTTTAATGTCATCTATTGTAGAGTATCTTTTCAATTGGAATATCCAATACCACTAAACCAAGATAGAACAAATGTGATAGTGGGAATCCAATTTTTTCTTTTATGTTATCTCAAATTCATTGAAGGTCTCCATGATTCATGGGGTCCTCCATAAGTGAGTTGATGTAATTTTTTAGCTATAAATTATTTATTAATTCTACCCTAGAGATTCCTACACTAATCAGTGAATTTTAATGATCATATATATAATTTAGAGACACGGATACTTCCCTTGATCGATAATGCATGATTCCATGAGATTATCCCATAATAACCATGCATGTCAAATGAATTCCAATTTCAAACACCTACCCCTTGAGTTATTTAACACTTGTAAATAGTTCTTGAGTTTCATGTTTATGGGTATAGATTTTATTTGTAAAAACCCTCCTAATATAGTTTGGAATTTCATTTTTATCCTTAATAATAATTGATATCCACCAAATATTCCAAAAAAGTATCGCTAAGTAAATTTTGGAAATATTATGTATCAAATTGCATGAATTCATGTTCCACTGACCAATTTGATGTTTATAATATAATCTGATTGAAAAGATAACATAAATTTGTGCATTAGAGTTATAGAAACTATATTATGAGGACAATATTTAGTTTAATAATTCATCATAATATCATTCCATGGAAAATCGATTCATAAAATAATTCGAGTAGTCTTTATTAAATATCATCTAGAAAAAATTAGATATGTTTGTTAATTTTGTACTAGATAAATACATTCTTATTTTTTGGATTATCATGCTACAATATATACTTCGATATAGGTGACCATATGTTCTCTTTTTTGTAGGATGGATGTTGACTATCCTAATGGGTTATAGTTTTTTTCAATTTTCCTTTCCATCTAGGATCATATATATATAAAGATGAATCATCTCAAATCCATTGACATGAGTTAGAGAACTTAAATGATGAGTGGTTAAGAACACTATATAACATTTATTTATTAGAACCATGTAGTATTATCATTTAACAATATATTTCTATTTTATTCATTTTTCCAAGGGGTGTTATTATTATCAATGAGAATAACTATTATATAATTAAGTTTAAAAAATATAGAGAAAAATCATAATTTGATTACATTATTTCATGGGTATACTAAAATGGAGTCTACACGTTGATGAAAATTATTATATAACATCTTAGACACACAAAAAAGTATTATATTTTATGAAATTAATAATGTAACATCTTATGAAGACAAAAATTGTTTTAGCCATATTAACCATAATTATATTACACAATGTGTCTTATTCGTATGACCTTAAAATATGATTCACAATGGTCTACCTATATAAAAAAAATTATGAGACATGGTGGTCCTCAACATATGATTCTAAACTAAGTGAAACATAAATAAAAGTTTTATAAATTTAATCTATATTACTAGTCATTCTAATATCATGAACTTTTCATGATTGAGACTAGGTCTACACAAGATAACCATTAAACAGCTTGGAGTCATCTTTTTCTTAAGACCTTATTTCCTTAAATGAGATTCTAATCTATTTAAAGAGTCCATTGGTATGGTTTTATCTATCTACAATCCTAAGATATGATAAAAGTTCATTCATAATTTATATATAATTGTGTATTGATCCCTTATTATATTTTGTAAGTAGTGATCCTTAAATGAACTATTAAAAATATATCCAAAAATATCATCTAATATAATTCCCCTATTAAATACTAGTTATTAGGCCTCATTTACATCTAAGTTCGATAATATTTTTGTATCCCAAAAATTCATATATTTGACTACTATTCATATTTTTATCTGTCAGATACACATAGAGACCTTTTCTCATTACTATGTTATCCATGGTTTCTATTATTTCAAGATGTATAATAATTCCTTTATATTTTAATTTAATACTAGACACATATTTCATCTTTATAAAATACGATCCAAAAATATTGTATCCTGATTCACTTCTAATATTTATATACAGTACACCACATTAAGAAGATATATTTTCCTCTTAGAGATAGTTTTTGATCGATTCATATTATTATGAGATTTGTAAAAACATTTAAACTATCTATTCTAAGGCCAACCAAAAACCCTTATCAACATCTACATCACCACCAATTCAATGATACATAATATGGTTTGAATTGAAATTAGAGAAATCTAATTTAAATTTTACCATATTATTCCCATGTACCATACTCTATATCATAATCATATAAATAAAAAAACCTTCCATATATGTAAATAAAATGTTTATTTTATCCTAAAAGGAGCCGTATATTTAGATATGGTATACACATATTATATATATATATCCCATTATAAATAATTAATATCATTACATCCCATGAAAGAATATACAGTAACCCTATTCACACAAAAAAACTATAAGATGGAAAACATTACTCAAATTTAGATAGAAATCATTTTTATGTGTGATTAGTGGTATAATAATAATCCTTTCATTGAAACAAGGTTATTGGTTTCCTATATTATCCTTTATAATTTTAATATTCATTGATACAAATGATTCATTTTATAATTTACATCATTATCAACCTCGGTTCAAATGAGATGAAAATTTTCATTCCCTAAAACCAATTTAGATTGTAATATTCCGTCTTCTTAGGATGAGTATTATAACTATAAATTAAGTTATTATTTATTTTTAAAGGACTCTTGTTATAGAATGATGTTTATAGAATCATTTTAGATAAACTTATTCCCTATCTCCATGCCTGAAACTGAATCCATAAATTAGAACACTATAACATTAAACTACACCATCCCTTCTTAGAAATATTTTATACTTCTATTAGTCCCCCATTCATGTAGTATTTTCCATGAAACCCACTCTACAAAGTCCATATCATCATTGGGTTAAATATGGTAGAACTTCAAATTGGGCATTTTTTTATATGTTGAGAGACTATAAAAATAATCATCATTGGTCTTATTTTTAATACACTAGAAGATCTAATTGAATTGTTTGTGTTATTATATTTGAATTCAATATTGTAAAATGAATTTGTTTTGATAAATAGATGATGATGATATTGTAATATTTAGAGTTATGAAACTTGAAATATGATATGTGGTTGATTGATCCGTTGACTATAATGTATTAATTATTGAAGACTAAAAATTACGGCTATGGGAAAAAGATGTTATTTTTTATACTTAGTTAAGATTGAGCTAGATTTTTAAAATATGCAATGTATTGAGGAAATATCTGGTTGTTATTGTTTAATATATACCTTCTCAACTATTAATATAAATTTGTAATAAGACTAAAATATTATTTCTATACTAAGTCTTAATGATTTAATTCCATAGAGTATGAATAATAGAAAAGTTGGATTATTTATATCAAAACGTCTCTAATAAATGAAAAATATTTTATTTCTTTCATACATTTGAAATTTTCAAAATTAAAAACTAAAAATAATCCACATATAGTATCTAATATAATAAGTGTGATTATTATTAAATTGATAATTTTATATGGGATTTTAAATTGTTGAGAAGGCACATATATTATATAATATTAAATAATAAATAATTTGTCTCTAATACTCAATTGGAAGAATATTTTGAGTCTAATAGATATCCAGTTTTGAGAAATTAATGGGGTTACAACAAATAAGATTTAATATTAGTCACGAAATTGAATACTTATCCCTGATAGTTTTATATATCTTTATTGAATAAAAATATATTTTTATTCATGACGATATTGGAAGATAGGTTTTTATGTTTGGTAGAAGTAAATTGATCCATATGAAAGATCGGTAAATGAGTTAGTAAAATTCATATGTGATTACTCTGAGATATAAAGGAGTCATTTGTTCATGTTATTTGTGAAATTAGAAAAGGAATGAACATTAAAAGATAGATCCAAAAGCATAAGAATCATAAGTTAATAAAGGATGATACAATGAACCCTACGTAGTGGTAGCTTATACTAAAGTTGATCAAGAGAAGAAGATATGATTAAATAATAACATATGTGATAGAATAACTATATCAATTAAATGTTATACAAGATAGTTCTTGAGATTATCCTGGGTGGTATTAAATGTTAGAAAATTCCCAATGATTAGAATGATTTATTTCATAATGTTTAGTTGATGTAAATGTGATCTGATTAGATGTGGAGTTGATTAGTATGTATTAAGATAATATTCTTAAAGAATTAGTATGAATTAATTGAAGGAGTTATAGAAGGAGTAGAAAAAACCTCAAAAGTAATGTCAAAATGTTACTGATAATTTTGATCCTCTATGATACACATTATTATTGATAAAATGAAATATTTAGATAGAGTATGATAAAATATTATAGTTGACAATGTTACATATGAATCCCATAGATTTAGAACAACATTTATGAGAAAAAAATTTATTATTATATTGGTGAGATAAACATCAAACATTAAAAAATTAATAAATATTAATTCTTGATTCTGAAAAATATTTTTGTAAATATTAAAGACTGATGACACTAATATTGTGGGTGTTTTGAAAAATTAATGTTGTGATTTCCATGTAGGCATTAAAGGTGATTAGTTGATATTGGAAGAAGGTGAAATATAGAAATCATGAATATAATTTTTTTCAAGGAAAGGAAATTATATAAAGTCAATGGTTATTTAGAGGCTGATACTATATATTTTTGAGAAGTAAATAGATAGTACAAAAATTGTATTATAGCGAATCCATTTACTAGATAAATAATATATGTGATTTCATATATGATTTCACAACAGTGGAGGAAGTTATTATATTAATAATTATCACTGTGTTTAATGGTCTATATATTGAATTTCAACACCAAATAGTTCTGATTGAATATTTTATGGAAATAGAGTTGTCAATAATGTGAACATTCATACCATTATAAAGTCATAAATGAAATTTAAAAAAATTATTTTGATATATCCTTAAGATAAATAATTTTTTTATTATGGTTTTATGACCACTATAACATTATTTTTTCCACTATTAATAAATAGTCAGGAAACTGAATTTTTTTTCGAGGATATACTCTTTTATTGAATTGGATTATATAGTATAAATATATGTCATAAGATTTAAGTAAGCACAATTAGGTGTATGTATCAACATTTTTACGGAAGTATATAAAAATATTATATGTCTTGAATTTAATTTTATATATACATTACCTAATTAAGGGAGAGAAATAATGCTTGAAAATTTAATATTCTTTGTATTGGAATTTAATTTGTAGTGTATTTTAAATCCATGTATATTAATACATTTCCAAAAAATAAAATTGAATATATTGTTAAATGGTAAATTTTTTGAAAATTGATTATATATATTTAAATTTTTTTTGTAATTTATTACAAGACATAATTTTATTTGGAATAAATATATTTTATTTTCTAATGTAATTCTATATAGATTTGCATAATTTAAATTAATTTTATATTTCATCAAAGAAATTATATTTTTAAAAAAAGGTTTTCATTTTTATTAATCAACCACATGTCCAAGTATTTTAACAAAAAATGTTATCTAAATATAACATCGTGAACAAATATTGGATGAATTTAGAGTCCACAATAAGGATGAACATTCCAAAATTCTAGCTTCATTATCTTATATCACCTCTAGTCCACCTACAATAGTTATTCACCCATGGACATTGGAAATACAAATTGAACAAGGTGACCTAACCGTGAAATATGACTACACCACACTATAATGAAAATTCATACACAAATTTACCATACATAAATATAACATATTATTCATTTTTTTGATACATGTACATAGAAAGCTTTTCAATAGTGCCTAAACCTACTTCATGGTGACTTCATGTTCAACTATAAAATAGCTAACTGAGAGTGAACATCATATCAACTATAACAAAACAACCTTGTGATATACTTCAATACTATGAAAAAGTTCCAAAATCCTGGAAAAAATGATTGATGACTTGATGGAGCAGAAAACTAAGAACACACCGAAGCTCTATGAAGATAAACCAATGAATTATTTCTTGAAAAAACAAGTCAATTCTACATTACATCATAGAAAATCACACATCATTCCTCATATCACTAGAAAAAGCCATAACATATTGAAATAATTGTTATTTTTTACCAATATTGAATTATGAAGACAATTGGTAAAGGAAAAAAATCTATGATTAATGAATATATAGTACATTTTTCTCTTAGATAATATAATTTCTCCCTATGAAATTTCATAATGGTGGGTGTCTCATAATTTACTAATTCAATGAATATAATTTATAAGGATGAATGATGTATCATGTTCAACCAAATGCATAAACTAGTAAAATAATATCCCTTGAACAATGTTTTATGACCATTCCTTATTTCTATTTCATAGCCAACTAAACCCAAAATAAATAATGACCATTTACACCATTTCAAATACAACCCCTTATTACAACTAACTATAGTGAACCCACATCTTCACCTAGTTATAAAATATCATATATCTCCCTTCCCATTTATAGATGATTACATAAATCCTTCATGAATTTTTCATCCATCTACACCAACAACACCACATGTCCACATGGTATTATATAGTCTAGTTCAACCATAAATAAATTCATGAGCTTAATGATATATTTTTTTCTTAATAATGTATATCCTCATGGTACGATCTATATGAAGTGACACTCAAACCATCCTCTCTTCAATAGGGTAATGTCTTAAGATTTTGTAGAGACTCGAAGCTTGATGTACATGGACATTACAGTACTTTTGCAGAATACTTAGTACATAACAAAAACACACACACAAGGATCGTAATAGTTTAGTGTCTTTGGAATCTCGAAATATAATCTTCTAATCGTGGTGAAAGATCTTCAACATCTCCCATAAAGATCTTCCTTTTTTTACCTAAAACCTTTCTTTATATCCTTGGGAAAAGAAAACATAAAAGGGTGAGCTCAAATGCTCAGTAAGGGTAAAAAATAGAAATATCAACCACATCATATTCATAAGAACATATCATTTTGGAAATCTTAAACTGCAAAAGAGCGCATAATTTCATAACATGGGATAAATCATAGTAGTGAAATGAAATTCCAATTATCACAACTTAAAACATGACACTTTTGGGAATATACACATAATCATAGAGAATCATTTCTTATTAGTCAAGACTCATTGCCAAGACTATCTTAGTGGACAAAGTCCATTGCTGAACCGAGTCACCCTCGTTTCAGTCCTGTTTCACTGAACCGGTTTAACCTACCGTTCCAACCATGTCTATCTCATAAGATATAAAATCTTTAACCAATGCATTGGAGGGAGATATAGGTCCCACCCATCTCATAATGATACCATTCATATGTGTGCCACAAAATCATAAATCATACATCATTGCATAACCCATGTAATAAAAATGGGATTCTAAAACAACATGACATCATAAAACAATACATATAAGATAAATGAATTAATAACAATAATTCCATCACAACATAATCAAATAAATGTAATAATAGGGATAGAAATATAACCCTATATTATCTTATATGGAAAATAATTTTGATAAAACACTTGAACTACAGTCTTGAGGAAAATATCCTTTCTACTTCAAAAACTTTTTCTTTATTAACATGTCATTAAATTTTAAACTAAAAGAAGGTGATTAAAAATAAACATGAAAACATGTAAAGGAATATTCTTGGAAATATTGTTTTAAAAATCCATTCATGTCGTATATGTTTAAAAAAAACATTCTTCTCGTACTTTTGTCGGAAAAGTCAAAAAGTACCTCTTACGAAAAACGACAAAAGATTCCATTCATATATTTTACTAAAAACTCACCGAAGGGTAAAAATGGATTTAAAAAATTGTAGGTGGATGGAAATAATATTACATATTGAGGAAACATGGATGTGGATGATAAAATACACCCTAGTAAATACCAATGTATAAACAATCTCGGATAAAATGAGATTGTGATATTTTCCCTTACCTTAGGTCCGATTTGCTTCGTAAGTGTCTGAAACTCCTATATAATGATTTAAATAAGGTCATTGACTTATTCCAGAATCATACTCATTTTTAGGATATCATATATGGTTCACGTATGACTTTATATTACCCGTTCTTTTGTAAATTCCATGTTAAAGAGCGTTTTGGGTAAAATCGTCTCATTTGTCATTCGTGTTTTAACTTGTAATTATTCATATGATTACTTAGATCATGGTTACATAATTACAGAATATAAAACATTATTTATATATAATATATATTCAGAATATACATATATATAATAGATCGATAAATGGAAAGAAATGCACCGTTCATGGAGACGGTAGGCCGTACGTACGCATGAACACTGTTTTCGTTTCCTCATTGAGTTGAATGGAATTAAGTAGATGACATACATATATACATAAATCCAGTAGCATTATAATGCCATATATTTCATTATTATTTCTTATATATAATTTGTAATCATTCTTAAATGGTTAACATGGAGAATGAATCTCATCGCGTCGTGGAGACGGTAGTCCGTACGTACGCACGAGCGATGATATCGTTCTAATGATCGTGGGATTTTATTGGAGTGTATTTATACTATTACAGAATCAATATCACTTTAAAATAATTATATATAGATATTATTTATACCATTATACCCATCCAAGTATGGTGGTGGTGGAAAATAGATTACACCACGGCGTGGAGACGATATTCTGTACGTATGCACGTGCGGTGATTTCGTTTTCCGTAGGATGGATAGATGGTGAAATAGGGTTGTTTCATACTTATAATAACATATCAGTATATGAGTGATACTGATGTTATTACATAATAATGAAACATCTAAAGAAGAAGAAGTGGAAGAAGAAATAAAGATGAAAAAATCGGTAACAGACATTACCTCTTCTTTGAAGCGCCTCTTTGAGATCTCCTTTTAGGGCACTAAAATTGGTCTTTGAGGAAAACCAGAACCTCTATGATGTTTCTAGGGAAGTGGATAATAGAATTTGGAAGGGTTTGGCCGATCATGAAGGCTCAAATTGGTTTGAGGAGGAGAGGGAGGAGGTGCCCTTTTATAAGGGAGGAGAGGGGCTCTTTTGGAAAAAGTAAAAATATTATTTTATTATAAAGTCAATTTCGGTTTTAAATAGCTCCAAATTGATTTATTTAGAAGCTAAGGTGGGTATGGGTCGCACCCCTCCCATCCAATTTAATTTAGAAAAGTTTAGGTTCATATTTAAACCTTATCATTTAGATTTAACATTAAGTTAAATAATTGTACTTTTACCGTGTCTTCTTGTGTTCTTATACTATAAGGTAAATAAACCTACTATAAGAAGCCAAAAGAACAACAAGTTGTTTATTATTAATATATATATCCTTATCTAAGTCATGTGGCCAAACCTTAGATTTTTAGGAATAAAATAAAAATTAATAATATAATATTTGTTTTAAAAACTATTTTATGTCAATTTTGACACTATTTAGTAATTGATTTTTGTGAAACTCATAACGGAATGATTAGTTCTAAAAAAGTTAATTAAATCATTAAGAACATGTCATAGTAACCTATAAAATTAGTTTAATTCTTAAAAAGTCTTAAATTACATTTATTTGGGTATTTATAACATCAATTATTTCAATATTTCATTAATAAGACAATTACTGTATCATCTTTGTGTCATAATAAATGATAATTATTTAATCCCTAAAAATTCTAAATAAATTACTATGATGTATATGATTTCAGTATCTTTCTGTAGACTATTCATGTTCGATGTTTCATCAAGTTTTTCACTAATGTAATATTATTATACTTATAAGATTTAAGAAAGTGTCATGTTGTCACATTCTTTGGTTTTAATAATAATTAAATTATTTTCATGGACAAAAGTCTATTAAATGAATCTAATACGACCCTTAGGTGAAATGGGTCTACTTTTAGTCATCTAATAGGGTTTTTACATGTGTTAGGGTAATTACATAATATTATATTTACCCTTAATTACCCGATTTACCTTTAACTATGGTAAATAAAAATTACCGTAGATACTATTCATAATTCCCAAATATAAAAATTAGCTTATTAAAATAATTTGGATCCAATGATTCCAAATATGGAATCCATTTTTCCAAATTCAATACACAAAAGTTTCAGAAATTAAATTAAAATTAATCATGTTTTCGAAAGAAAACGAGTTTTTCTTTAAAACATTGCAAAAGATTGAATTGATTTATCCTACGAAATCAAGGTAGAATCAATGCTAATGACATAAATTATATTAAATTGTAAAAATATATTCTATTTATACTTAAAAACCATTCAATATTATAATTTAACAACATAAATTATTGCGATGAAAAAAGTTGTTTTTAATTAAAATATATAATGTTTTTACTATTCATCAAAATATGAAACTTACCAGAATAATATGAAAATTTTATCCAAAGTAAATTTTTATTTCATGATTCCAAAGAGGAATTTTATTTTGTCAAATTGATCTTATAAACATTTCAAAAACTATATTTAATGTGGGTGCGCCATCAAAAGGTGGCAAAACTGCATTTTTTGATGAATATTTATTTTACCCGAAATATTTATTTTGTTCTTATACCATGTTTTATAAAATGTGTAAGATGAATAATAATGTTATAAGATTCAAAATTTAATTAATAATATTCATAACGGCTAGTTCATAATAATATTATAATAATATATCATTGTTTAGTAAAACCCGGTATTGCTTACAACACACGCTATCGAGGAAGGTCGCGATTGTGTGTAATGCAAGCCAAGTCAGGGTTGAGTGATGTGAAAGAATCCTTCATTGTTTTGTATAACATAATCCAAACATATTTCATTTATACATGGAATATATATATATATATACTCAATGTTGCGTAGAATAACTATTATCAAAATTGTGTGTAACACGATCCAAGAAAAGTGTTGTGTATACTATAAGCTAATATGGTGTTGCGTATAGCGCAAGTTAATCTTGGTGTAGCATACAACACAAGAAATTAATGAAATTAAAAGAATATGTTTCATAAAATCTTGTGGTGTTACATTCTACCCCCCTTAAAATGATTTTCGCCCTCGAAATTCATCAGGGTTATAAATGGATTACTATTCAAAAGTTTGTTTAATAGAAACACACATCGTAAAAAGGAATACCAAAACATGGCTTTAAAAACTAAATTATGAAATGTAACGATTACCCAAATTAACTCATCACTAGGTTTCCACGTAGGAGAACATAGGTGAAAATATGGATATGGAAGAAAAATCTAACCATCAAGTTCTGATGGAGAGTGGTAGAGAACATGGCTATGGAAAAGCCAGTAATCACAAAGCCATAAATTTGTTACGATCTAAGGTACCGTCTGATTCATCAGATATAAGAGCACTAGGGCAATATTTTTGGTTTTCAAGATCATTTCCCTAAAGTTGATGAAATTGGAATTAGAAGAAATAATTTCGTGATTTTGGTATAGACGCACCGTTTGTTGTTCTTTGGACAATTTCCACTTCATCTCTTAAAGAAATGAAGTTGAATTTGTCATTCGTGATGTTTTAGAAGATCATGTGATAGAATGATGGGTCATTCCATCTGTCTCAAACAAAAGGTTAGAAAAGTTATCAAAAAATACATAAGTCCATCTATAGTGAGATTAATCATATATGGTTCCTAAAATGGACTTATACTTTATATATCATACTGCTTAATATAATAAAACTAGTTTCTACTAAACAGGGACTTTTTATAGGCCAGTGATAGACGATAAAGGCCAGTCGCACTTCGGTTGTGGGTTCGATTCCCACGGCCTTGTCCAATGCGATGGGTGGTCGCCCATCCTGCAGGTTGTCATTTTTCTAAAACGATATTACTATAACATCCCATCAACAATGTCAAAAAAAAGTTTTATCCTTAAACAATACTAACGTATGTCCAACATAATCCATTCCAATTTTTAGGCTTATCTAAAATACTTCGGTCCAAGCTCATAGTATAAAAAAATGATCATGTGAATACCATCATTTATCCCCCATATATCATAAGATATATCTTGTTGGTCAAATTACCAACATGTGAATACCTTAATAATGTATTCTCTTGAAGAATGAATATCCATTGAACCTTAGTGAAAACATGAATGAAGTTAAAAGTTAACACTTTCCACATACCAAAATCCTCAAAATTCTATATCCTCAAACCATGATATCACTTAGTCCTTATATCAATCATGAGCTCATGAATACTACCAAACATATTAGATTCTCTTTACCCCTTCATTATGTGCATATCATCTGCTTTCCAAAAATATTTCAATCACTTTTCATGGTTACCAATGCCATAAAATTATTGAAAACCACAACGGACCACAACATAAATATTCCAATATTCCACGATACTATATACAACATTATTCTGGAATCCCATTACATAAACACTTAATCATTCCACCACATCGTTGTCATATTCAACATCGCCAATGGTGATCGCATGTGACTTACCTTTGTCCTTTGCATTAAGTGGTTCCTCATGTCGATCATCACTAACCCTTGGATTAGGGAATTTATTACCATAATGCCCCATTTCCTTGCACATGAAGCATTGATGTCTAGTAGGCTCATTCTGTGTATCCCTTCCTTTGTTTGCATCATTAGAAATATTCTTCCCATCATTGCAGCATTCAAATTCCCGATGACCTTCCTTTCCACGTTTGAAACATTTACTTGTCCCTTTAAGACAATCTCCACCATGCTTCTTTCGACACTTTGAGCTTAAGGAAACATTCATATTCTTTTCACCATTATTCTGAGATTTCTCCTTGAACTCCATCTTTCGTTTCTTGTCAAAACTATGAGATGGATAAGTAACACCAACTTCCATTTCTACCTTGATAGCACAACACACAATTTCTTCATAGCTACTGAAGTCTCTTATAGCTAATGCCCTTCGAAGATTTGGTTTTAAGCCACTGAAGATTCGATCAACTTTACTTTCAGGTTGGATGATAAATCCAGATGCATACATTGAAACCCTTGTAAAATTCGCTTCGTATTTACCAACAGATTCATCATCCATTGCTTTAGTTCAAGAAACTCCTTCTCCATCTTTGTTCAAAGAATACGAGGGAAGTACTTATTGAAAAATAATTTCTTGATCTCGTCCCATTCCATGGACTCAATTTCATCTCTTTTCCTCGTGTTCTTGATAAGATTCTACTATTGATTAGCTTCACCTTCCAAACGATATACTGCTAAGATGACTTTATCATGTTCAGAACATTGAAGAACTGAAAATATCTTTTCAGTGGTACTGATCCATTGTTCAGCAACAAGTAGATCAGAAGACCCGCTGAAAGAAGGTGTATGTTGCCTCATGAAGGACTCAATGGAATATTGTTCCCTTCTCTGCTCATTTTGAAGTCCCGAATGATTCATAGCTTGTGTAAGTATAACAATAAGATTTTTCACTCCATCTCCCATAACATTTGTTTGTTCAGGAGGATAATCATTGCATTGTCCATTCCATTGATCAACACGGTTCCTTCGGGTTCCAGCCATCGTCTAAAACCCAAAAAGAATAGTGTGAGAGGAAAAAATCATGCTAGGGAAAACAACATAATAAAGGGGGAGTACCTTCAATATCTAACATCTTATGTTTAATTCTATGATCATTAGCGTAATTCTAGTACTATAACCTATACATATACGTAACCTTAGGGACATTCCTTTACATACCTTAGAAATATCTCTAGGGATCTCACTAAAGTTATTGCATCCTAGTTTCCAAAGGTTGACTAAACCTTTCCTCTGATACCAACTGTAGAGACCCGAAGCATGACGTACATGGACATTACATTACTTTTGAAAAATACTTAGTACATAACGAAAACACACACAAAAGTACCTCATATAATTTTAAACTAAAAGAAGGTGATTAAAAATAAACTTGAAAACATGTAAAGGAATATTTTTGGAAATATTGTTTTAAAAATCTATTCATGCCGTATAAGTTAAAAAAACATTCTTCTCGTACATTTGTCTAAAAAGTCCTAAAGTACCTTGTAGGAAAAACGACAAAAGACTCCTTTCATATCTTTTACTAAAAACTCACCGAAGGGTAAAATTGGATTTAAATAATTGTCGGTGGATGGAAATAATATTACATATTGAGGAAACATGGATGTGGATGATAAAATACACCCCAGTAAATATCAAAGTATAAACAATCTCGGATAAAATGAGATTGTGATATTTTCCCTTACCTTAGGTCTGATTTGCTTCGTAAGTGTCCGAACCTCCAGTATAATGATTTAAATAATGTCATTGACTTATTCCAGAATCATACTCATTGTTATGATATCATATATGGTTCACTTATGACTTTATATTACCTGTTCTTTTGTAAATTCCATGTTAAAGAGCGTTTTGGGTAAAATCGTCTCATTTGTCGTTCGTGTTTTAACTTGTAATTATTCATATGATTATATAGATCATGGTTACTTAATTACAGAATATAAAACATGATTTATATATAATATATATTCAGAATATACATATATATAATAAATCGATAAATGGAATGAAATACACCATTCATGGAGACGGTAGGTCGTACGTACGCATGAACGATGTTTTCGTTTCCTCATTGAGTTGATTGGAATTAAGTAGATGACATAAATATATACATAAATACAGTATATTTATAATGTCATATATTTCATTATTATTGCTTATATATACTTTGTAATCATTCTTAAATGGTTAACATGGAGAATGAATCTCATCGCGTCGTGGAGACGGTAGTCCGTACGTACGCACGAGCGATGATATTGTTTTCATGATCGTGGGATTTTATTGGAGTGTATGTATACTATTACAGAATCAATATCACTTTAAAATAATTATATATAGTTATTATTTACACCATTATACCCATCCATGTAAGGTGGTGGTGGAAAATAGATTACACCATGGCGTGGAGACGGTATTATGTACGCACGCACGCGCGGTGATATCGTTTTCCGTAGGATGGATAGATGGTGAAATAGGGTTGTTTCATACTTATAAAAACATATCTGTATATTAGTGATACTAAGTTTATTACATCATAATGAAACATCTAAATAAGAAGAAGTGGAAGAATAAATAAAGATGAAAGAATCGGTAACGGACATTATCTCTCCTTTGAAGCGCCTCTTTGAGATCTCTTTTTAGGGCACTAAAATTGGTCATTGAGGAAGACCAGAACCTCTATGATGTTTCTAGGGAAGTGGAGAAGAGAATTTGGCAGGGGTTGGCCGAGCTTGAAGGCTCAACGTGGTGTCAGGAGGAGATGAAGGAGGTTCCCTTTTATAAGGGAGGAGAGGGGCTCCTTTGGAAAAACTAAACATATTATTTTATTATAAAGTCAAGATTGGTTTTAAATAGATCTAAATTGATTTATTTCTAAGATAAGGTGGGGATGGGTCGAAATAATCTCATCCAATAGAATTTATACAAGTTTATGTTTCTATTGTAACCCTATCATTTAGATTTAACATTAAGTTAAATAATTTTACTTTTACTGTGTCTTCTTGTGTTCTTATACTATAAGGTTAATAAATTACTATAAGAAGCCAAACTAACCCCAAGTTGTTTATTATAAATATATATAACCCTATATAAGTCATTTGGCTGAACCTTAGATTTTTTGGAATACAATAACAATTAATAATATAATATTTGTTTTAAAAACTATTTTATGTCAATTTTGACACTATTTAGTAATTGATTTTTGTGAAAATCAAAACAGAATGATTAGTTCGAAAAAAGTTTATTAAATCAATACTAACATGTCATATTAACCTATAAAATTAGTATAATTCATAAAAAGTCATAAATTACATTTATTTGGGTATTTATAACATTAATTATGTCAATATTTCATTAATAAGACAATTAATGTATCATCTTTGTGTCATAATAAATGATAATTATTTAATCCCTAAAAATTATAAATAAATTCCTATGATGTAGATAATTGTATCAACCTTCTGGAGACTATTCATTTTTGAAGTTTCATTAAGTGTATCACAAAATTAAAATTATTATACTTATAATATTTAAGAAAGTGACATGTTGTCACATTCTTTGTTTTTAATAATAATTAAATTATTTTCATGGAATAAAGTCCATTAAATGAATCTAATCAGACCCTTAGATGATATGGGTCGACTTTTTTGTCATCCAATAGGATTTTTACATGTGTTAGGGTAATTTTATAATATTATATTTACCCTTAATTACCCGATTTACCTTTAACTATGGTAAATAAAATTTACCGTAGTTACTATTCATAATTCCCAAAAATAAAAAGTAGCTTATTAACATAATTTGGATCCACTGATTCAGAATATGGAATCTATTTTTCCAAATTCAATACACAAAAGTTGCAGAAATTAAATTAACATTAATCCCGTTGTCGAAAGAAAACGGGGTTTTCTTTAAAACATTGCAATAGATTGAATTGATTTATCCTACGAATTCAAGGTAGAATCAATGCTAATGACATAAATTATATTAAATTGTAAAAATATATTCTATTTATACTTTTAAACCATTCAATATTATAATTTAACATTATAAATTATTGTGATGAAAAATGTTGTTTTTAATTAAAATAGAGCGTGTTTTTACTAATCATCAAAATATGAAACTTACCAGAAAAATATGGAAAATTTATCCAATGTAAATTTTTATTTCATGATTACAAAGAGGAATTTTATTTTATCAAATTGAAATAATAAACATGTCAAAAACTAGATTTAATGTGGGAGCGCCATCAAAAGGTGGCAAAACTGCATTTTTTTAAAAATACTTATTTTACCCGAACAAATTATTTGGTTCTTATACCATGTGTTTAGAAAATGTGTAAGATGAATAATAATGTTATAAGATTCAAAATTTTGTTAATACTATTCATAACGGCTAGTTCATAATAATATTATAATAATATATCATTGTTTAGTAAAACCCGGTATTGCGTACACCACACGCTATAGAGGAAGGTCGCGATTGCGTGTAATGCAAGCCAAGTCAGGGTTGCATACTGTAAAAGAATCCTTCGTTGTTTCGTATAACATAATCCAACCATATTTCATTTATAAATTGAATATATATATATATACTCAATGTTGCGTAGAATAACTATTATCAAAATTCTGTGTAACATGATCCAAGAAAAGTGTTGCGTATACTGCAAGCTAATACCGTGTTGCATATAGCGCAAGGTAATCTAGGTGTAGCATACAACACAAGACATTAATGAAATTAAAAGAATATTTTTCATAAAATCATTGTGTGTTACAGATTTTCCAACCAACATTATGTCTAGAAACCTAGTTCACAAACACTAGTCTTCATCGTGAAGTGGAAAATATTACTGATTACATATAATTTGTATTTAATTATATAGATAATTATATTTGAATGTAGTCAAGAAATTAATAATGATGGTAAAAAAATTATTTTTGAATAGATCATGGAAAAGGAGGGGAGGGGTAACTCATAGGATATACATATAATGAATGAAGATACAAGTTATGAATGGAAAAACATTATATATTTGATTCATATGATATAAAAATCATTTAAAATTATTAAAAAATCATTGATACTAATTAAGAAGATTATGATTAATTAATAAAATATAAAATGATAAATTCCAATGAAATTGGTGAAACAAAAGATGATTTTGAACCTATAATTTTCCACAATAATTAAGATTATCCCCGTAAATATAAGAGTATAAATTTTTTTAATATTTAAAATTTTAGAAGTTATAGAATAAAGTTGCTATGAAATATATTATTTAATGTCCAAAAGATTCAATGTAGTCATTAAGAATATTATGGTTTGACAATCAAATGACACTTACATAACATGATGAAATGATGTTTCCTTTTAATTAATTGATCTCAATTAATAGATAAATATGTGGAATAATGTGTTTGAAATGATTAATATAAATGATTCCTGATATCTTATTCTTAGAACATAACAAAATAATTATATGTAATCCTAGTGCGATTTTAGAAATATACATGAGGAAAAGGGATATATCTTAATCAAAGATTCATATTAATTTACAAATTTTATTCATAATATGAATTCATGGATTCCATGAATATATTTCACCCATTCAATGACAAGAACATATGAGGATTTTTTTGGAAATATAGTAAAAAAATTTATAATAATTATTACATGGATGTGAAATATAATTTAATAAATTCATATATTTAAAAAGAAGAAATCATAGAGAATGAAAATTTATAGATGATTGTAATGGAAGAATGTTTTAAAAATTTATGAATTAAATATATGGGTTAATTATTTCCCTTGATCATGGTACTCTAAATGTCACAATTTCATTACAAAAATTACCTTTTCTAAATGAAAAGTTAATATGAACTCACATCTTAATATAATGGACATAATAACCAAAATCAATATTTTTTTATTACATAATTATGTCATATTATATGGAGAAATATTATATTGAATTTTGTAATGAAATTATTAGTATCTCAAAATATTCAATTCAAATGGAGTTGAATTCAAATTTTATAATATAATTTATTGAAGAAGAAAGTTACATAGTCCAACCATTTGAGAAATATGCAATAGAATTATTGAAGATGTTGTGGAAACAATTTCTGAAATGATGTTTCAAAAATATTATAGCTATTTTAATGATGAGAAGATATTAATTAAGGAATTATTTGATTCAAAATGGTTTTATAAATTATATATAATAATCCTATATCATGTAATATAAAGACCATTAATTTCATATATATGTAATTTTTTTCATAAATACTGAACTAATATGAAGAAATAACACATATTTTATTAAATATCACTTCTCTGGTATATCATTAAATCATTTAAATGTTGTTTAATTAATATAGTAAGGGAATAAATGATCTTGTTTGTTTTAATTAATGCTAATGGAAAGGTAGATTGAAATGATCCAATATAAGAATCAAGGGTAAATTTTGTTTTCAGAAAAACATTGTGTGTTCTCATAATAAAAATAATTTTCAGTGTAATAATGCATATTTGGAGATGAATATGTTACTACCACACATGATGATAAATAGTTTTTACAGATGAGTTATTAGTTTGAAAATTTTATAGTGATAATGATGAAACCATTGATTTCTTTATCAATCAATATACAATTTATCTCTCCAAGAAGCATGTACAACACTCCACATCTGAATACATTGCAATAATTATCATTTAATCATGTAGAATTTTTTTGATAGATATTTTATATTGTATCATAGGTCAAAAAATATCTAACTAGTCATATTTTAACCAATTATTTTCTAAGTGAAACATGTTAGTATTTTAGGCTGAAAAATCATGATCATCCTTCTCCTGTCACTTATAGATTTCATGGGAATAACCCACAATAATTTATATTTTTATATTAAATCAGAGTGAAGTGGAAATATTTTTATTTCATTGTTTTTTACTCGAATTTTTCATTCTCATATATGGAGATAAACTAAGTGAGATGTTCGAGGGGGAGTTCACTAATCTCACATACTATAAAATTTATTTTCACTAAGAGATGAAATACTATTTAAAAAAGTTCTTCTTCAATTTATATGGGATGATATCACTTATCATTTATAATTACTATGGTGTGATGAAAATTTTAATGTTATTTTTATATAGTTAATAGTGATGATAATAGATTTAATGGGAAAGATTGATGAACCCCAAGAATTTTTTAATGTATTTTATTTTATGTCAATATTGATTGTGAGAATTTTTCTGATGATTAGTTGATGGTTATTTTGTATGGGTCGGTTGTCATAATTAAAATGATATGAGTTAGTTTAACATGATCTTTTACCAAAAGGATACTCATTCATTGAAAAAATCATGCCTATTAATAATTTTTTCAAGATTTAATATTGAGATAACAATTGATTTGTGGTTTTGTAGGAAGTAAAGGATTTATGAGAGGTCTAAATTATTATTTCAAAAATATAATAGATTACATTTTGATATGGAGTTGTAAACATACTATATGATGAGGTAACTAATTATGCCGATGATCGATATATAAGGAATCCAAAAATTAAATGAGTGTATGTGTGTACATTTGTTGTGAGTAAGACATGAAATCTGTATTATAATTCGTATATATAATAACTTTTATAAATAACACGCCTAAAATTAAAAATGGAGCATATCATACCTATTATAATATATTGTCACAATATCATTTTATATTTTAATAGGAATTCAAACATGTGGTGAATGGAAATTTCTATGGTGATATGTAATTATTTAATAGATATTACATAAACGTCTGTATAAATAAGAGAGTTTGATAAATTGAAATAATTATGAATGATATTCAGAAATATAATTTAGATAATGAATGACCAACCTTTCAGTGTTCCATAAATCATGATTGGTTGGAAAAAAATTTATAATCATGATGAGCCTATAAAATAATGTTTTGTTGCAATAGACATCAATGTATCTAGATGGTATAAGAGATCAACAGTTGGAACAATCCCTCTAAATTTACACTATCATTTGAAAGAAATAATATTCGGAGTGATATTGTATATTGATAAAGATAGTTCTATTAGATGACACATATGAAATTAGAATTAATAAATGATAAGTCACTCGTGTTATGAATTTAAATAAATAGAACACGATATTTAATGAGACATGGAATAGAATTGAAAAAGATTGAATTACCTAATATGAATGAATAAATAAAAAAAATTAAATTTTACAGATATGTATGGATTATAACCAGGATGGAATTTGATTCTAATAAATTACTTAATTCAAGAAGGCTAAATGTTATAAATTCTACCTCAGTGGATAGTGACATTATCAAGAGGTATGAATGTGAGATGTAGGTAGCCATAGTAAAAACGATGTGTTGTAGTGATTGAAGAAGATAACTAAGAGATTAAAAAGAATATCTAATTATATATGAATAATTAAAGGGATACATGACACTATAGACATCATGTAAGGTGTATAACTTGATATATTAGTAGTGTAATGCTCAAACAAGTTGGCATAACAGAATATGAAAATATATTTCATAAAGTAATCATGTGAATTAAAAGTAAATATAATTGTATTGAGATATAAATTAATGATAAAAATTTATAAATATTCAATCAATAATCAATTTTAGAAATCTAAAAATCATGAAGATAATTTTTGTTCAGTTATGATGAATCATTGAAAAATCAACATTCTAATATCATTAGAGGTATGGAAGGATGTTGATTGAGATTTGATGATGACTAAGGATATAATTCCTGGATAATGAATTTATTAGATATGGGTTTGTTATAAAAGGTTTGTGTTCATTCAATTCATAGTGATGATAATTTTAGAGTAGTAATATTTACATCCATGCTAATGTGTTAAGGATGATGTGTTTGATTGAATTAGAAGAGTATTTATTCAACAGATACATTCTGAGGAGTAGAGGATGTAATTATGTTCTATAATTCCACTGAGTTAAAGGTCATATACACTATGGTTTTGGATGTTAAATTTTAGGATGATCATGTTCTAGAAATTTCAATCATGAGTAAGTATTGATTAAGAGAATTGTGAAATCTCAAATAAAGATTAATTATTTATTATATAGACAACCTAATGATTAAGATACCATTTTGGTTATGTTTTTCTATTTTAAACTGGACTGACCCATTATAATTTCCAAATCATGAGACTAAAATTGGGTTTTCAGATATAAATTTTTTTACTCACTTGTATAATTTAGATTATTTTTTTTTATTGGGATGAAACTCAACAAAATAACGAGTGGGTTCCCAAATCATGATCATTTATTATAAAAAACCATTCATGAATCATATTTATTATATTTTTAATATATATAGGAATGGGTGAGGAAAATGTTTTCATAGGATAAATTATCTAATATGTGAGAGAGGATTATGTTACATTAAATTAAATAACCAGACAAAGTACACCTCCATCTCTGTGGTAAAAGATATTCATTTTCACATGAACCTTGTACTATAAAATTGAGGAAATATTGTTCTAATTTGGATAAGAAACCTAAAATGGAAGCCTATGAGAATGTTGAATATATTAATTAATGGGTTTCCCATTTCGTTTCTTAGGGTATTTTTTATTATATAATGAAAATATCTTCATCATTTTTTCTTGTTGAAATTTGACAAAGAATGTCTTGGAAAGAATATATTCTTATACAATTTAATCATTTACTTTTCACAAATTTTAAATAACAAATGCTTATTATACAATGAAAAAATTTTTATGGTGCCTCTATCTATCAAATGAAAAATTTGAATACACTTGTTTGGTGTACATGAATATAGATTAATTATAGTAATTCATTATCCTCACATATTATTTCATGTGATTTTGTTTTAAAATGAAATGATATGATTCTGAATTACTTGAAACCACTTGATTGATTAATCTTCAAAGTTAATCCCCCTTCATAACATCAATTATGTTAATTCATTCATTTTACCATATCTAAGTAGACAATATATTATTAAAAATTATAGTTTATATTACTCATGTAACCCACCTGTATTATTCAAAGAAGGTGTTAAAAATTTATTTTCAATAAATGTTTTAGATAAATAAATGAAAACTAATAATAAAATCTAAACATGTCGAGATCATATAATATCATAGTTTCAAT
This sequence comes from Viscum album, assembly GCA_963277665.1. NCBI lineage: Eukaryota > Viridiplantae > Streptophyta > Magnoliopsida > Santalales > Viscaceae > Viscum > Viscum album. The sequence goes on from OY728159.1 coordinate 657,284,276, forward strand.
TTATATATATATAAATATCATTATATAATAAACAAATTAGGTTAATTTTTTAAAGTGACATTAATATTTAAATTTTTTTATCAATGGAAAATAACATATTGCCTATATACTATATTATAATAGCTATAAATTGAGTCACCTTTTCACATATATAAATGACACTGTTTATCCTCTTTACTATTCACTGATTATAGTTCATATTTTACCATATTGGAATTGTTGAGTCAAAATGTATTCTTTTTACACTTTCTATCATTATCCTTGAATATCACAACACACTACATTGAAAATATTTTTTACTAACATTATATATTCCAATAATTTTAGAATGTTTTTGTTGAAAAAAATTCATTCAAACATATACTGAAATCCATCTAAACTAGTGATTGTAAACATTCTACAAAGAATACTATATCTGTTTAAATATGTATTTTTCATCATAAGGATTTAGTTTAATTCATTATAGAACATAGTTTAATCCATCAAATTTAATTAGTTTAATCAATCAGAGTCATTGAGTTAGGTCTATCGGAGAGGCTTAGAATAACTCATTAGATTGAAGATGTCTACTTCATCAAATTGATGAAATCCATTCCATAGAATCAATTAATTCAGACAATGTGATTAACAATATCCATTAAATTTGTGTAATTAAGTCCAATCAATAAAAATTATAATTTTTTATCTATCGTAGTGATAATGTTATGTATCAGATGTTCAGATTCATTTATAAAAGAATAAATAATTTTATTAACATTGAGATGATGATATAAAAATTAAATCGGATGGATATGAATAGAACATGTTGAGCTGACATTATGGATCCCCTCTAAGGTAATTTAAACAAACTCTTTGGATCATATTATACTACTTTTGGAGTTGTTCGTATAAATAAAGTTGCATTCTAGGAGCTTTAAGTTGATGCTTTTGTAACAAAACCTATATAAATCTTATTCTAATGTAACATATTATTAATTATTATTTGGAAATATTGATTGTGTGTTTTCTATTTAATCTAATTAACAAATGAAAATTCCTTATAAAATTTCATTTTTCATTTTTGTTATTATTTGTGATAAGTTTGAGGGATATATATAAATTTAAGACTAATGATTATAAACAGGATGATCGAGGGATTCTAAGGATAGGAATACAAAGCCGGTTCTTATTTTTATTTTTGAAGGATTTCCTTTTGTATAAGGAAATACCATATGGTGACATTGAAATTAAAGGATACTAAAAGATTGATACTATGGATTTCTTAACTGTTATTTTTAAAGACTAATATTATTTAACAAATCATTTAGTAGTTATTTCTTAAATTTTTTAGATTTGTTTTTATATGTTTCTAAATGATTATTGTTTTAATTGTTCCTTATGATTGAATGTATATTTTATTATACATTTCTAAACATTATTTTTTTCATGTGAATTGTGTGTCTGATATAGAACCAATCATCATAAGATGATATCTATGTTTGATATATCTTAATAACATAGTTTGGGTGTTTAGTTAGTTTTAAAAATGTATATTTCACCCCCTATTACATCTTTTTCTGAAATCATTGATCCTATAATTGGAATTTCAGTAGGTTCTACTACATAAAATGATAGTTTTTCTTTTTATATTTTAATAACTTTTCATAAAATTTATGAATTTTTTTACTGTAATATTTTTTAGGTTTGGAAGAAATTTTTTTACACTAATGTAAACTTTTTATAAAGTGAATTTTTATTGTTTATACTTTTTTCTGGTTGAATATTGAGAACTATTTAGATTCATAACCCTTATAGAAGAAAAAAATATACGAGACTCATGATGATTATTTAAGAGATAAGATAAAAATACATATTATTAATAATGTGGTAGATAAAATAATTTTGCTGATAAGAAATTTTAAAATTCCCAGGAAAGAAGTTTCTATATTTACTGAACATGAGAACTAAGAAAATCTAAAAGATTATTGTTTAATAATAAAATTTCTATGACATGAAACATCAGTATTAAAATTTTTTATTTTGAATCTATAAATAATTTTATGCATGAGAATAAATATTCTTTTATTGGTATATCAAAAGTAGTTTAATTAAGAATTTATTTGATAAGATAAGGTTACCAAGATTTTTATTTTATTATTGATGTTTATAATGATATTATAACGCCCCAGCCTTAAACCTTACTTAATCATGAGTTATTACAAGATTACACATTGAGGATCTTTTCGGGTTTAGAGTTTTAGAGAATTAGATCATAAAACTTGCATTACATTCCACATATAAACAAAGTGGTTACATAAAGATAGTATTCTTCATTCCCATCAATGGAAACGCATTTAAAATAAAACATGGATTATTTCTTGACACATCCTTGACTCTATCATCTTATCATGTACCTTTCCCTTGACCTGTGAAAAACATTTCAAAAACTTGGGATGAGCATAAAAACTCAGTATGGGTTATAAAAAAAACATGGAAAGGAAACATGTGTTCATATATACATAAGAATAAAATCATACTTTACCCATAAAACATAGGCACTTTAACATACCTCATAAAATCATGAATAAATCATAGAAATCATAAGACATAAAGGTAACTTGAGGCATTCATAACATTCTTACGTAGGGAGTAACCCTCTTGGTTACGTTTGGAATACCAATCACAGTATATTCCCTAAAATCTCTTCGGAGAAACCTTAACGTTTCACTCCATCGCGTTACCCAATGCATTGGAGAGCTATAACGGGCTCACCCGCCCTTAGTTTATCACGGAACCACCCGTCTTCATAATAATGCCCAAGAACCATAACATAATCATATCACATAAAACATGCATAAAGGAAACATAAAATTTCCACATTTCAATCACGAGATATCAATACAACACATTGATATAAAAACATTATGAAAACCATTTTCAATACTAAAATAAAAGAAAATTAAAACATGGTATTTATTTTTCTTTTAAAAAGAATGTATGGCTTGTAGAGGAAGCCGAAACTCAAATAACGGTCACGACGGCGGAGAAGTCGTTGTCGCCGCATACGTACGACAAAAACATTCCCTTTTGTCGTTTAGTAAACGCTTCGTATAAAAAATATTCCTTTTGAATAAACGTAAAATTCAAAGGGGTTTATACACCGTATAAAAGAAAGTTGTGTATAAAACAAAATATGCCTCAACGAAAGGAGATTGAGACGAAGTCCCATACCTCGTATCCGACTTGACCCGACCGTTCTTTAATCTCCTGAATAATAAACTTGAGTTAATATCTACTTGCTTATGAATCTTTTTCAAGTTCATTATTCCTTTTATACCATGTTATGAACATCATGTAATCAATTAATTTAATAATGTTCATTTTGTCTGTATTTGGTTCTTAAGTCAGAAATAGACTTCTTACACTTACATGTTGTTAATTTGGTCAAAGGTTTATTATATCCAGAATGGTATTCATGATTTAGATATCATATATGTCATATATATCCAGTACATACATGCATTTATAATATTACATCACATTTAGAGGTAAGAAATGAAATGCACCGTTCATGGAGACAGTAAGCCGTACGTACGCATGAACGCTACTTCCATTTCTATTTCATATTTTCTGGAATGGAATCATAATGATATAAGAGTATATTATAATTCCAGTATAATAACATATATAACATCATTAACTTTATCCTTTACACATCCCACATATGGTATTAACGAATCAAATCACTTTCAGGGGGCGGTAGTCCGCACTTCCTAAAATGAAGATATCGTGTTTACCCATAATGGAAACCATAAAGGTATGCCCAAAATGAAAAAAAACAAAATCTTAAGGAAAAAATAAACATATCATATATCATATATAAAAATAGTGACATCATAATGGCCACCTTTGAAGGTGTTAAATGAGTATTGAACAATCATCTTTTCGGGAGGCAGAATTTTTCCATCCACGGAAACCGTATGTTCTTTAACCATTTGATGTAGTTTTGTTAGAGTGTTTCTCAAATAAATATTATAACAACATGATAGTATATTGAATATACTGGTGTTGTTACAAAAATAGTAAATAAAAAGAGTTTAGGGGGTTGGAGAAGAATAATAAAACAAATGAACATGAGAGAATGAATTACCTTTAAAAGTGTAACTCCTTTTGATTTGAGCCTAAAGGTTTCCTTTGAAAGGATTATGCCCAAAGGGAATCCTCTAGGATGAGGAGAGGGATGTGGAGAGAGTAAATTGGTAGGGTTTGGCCGAGCCAAAGGCTTTAGGAGTCTGTGAAATGAGGTAGAGGTGGGGGCCTTTTATAAGAGGAGAGGAGGGGCACTTTTGGAAAGTAAAGAAATATTACTTTATTTGAAAATGTGTTTCGGTTTTAAAAGGTCCCACATTGATATAATTCGTGGATAAGGTGATAAGGGTTCGACATCCACTCATACAATTGGTTTTGGACATGTGTAGTTTATAGATTTTACATTATCTTTCCATTTTATTTAAATCGTCAAATAATGATGTCATCGCTGCATCATTATTATGTCATAAATAATTTAATTTATTTAATGTCTAAAAATTATAAAAAAAATACTATGATGTAGGAAATCTTTTTATCTTTCCAATGACTATTTATAATCAAAAATATGATATTTATAAGCCCATGTAAAAATTGTTTTCGTAAAACATATTATGTTTGTGTCATTTTTTACTTTTACATTAAATAAAAAGTTATTTTTGTCATTTCCCAACAAAAGTGGATCCATGGGGTCCCCAAGTTGACCCATGGCTTTTCTTGGTCGGCTATGACACAACCAATAAGGTTGGGACATGTTTCTAGGTCATTTCATATTATTAAAGCATTATTTATACCTTAAACTACCCTAATTACCACTAATCGCGATTAAGAACTTAATAAGTTACTATTCACCAAAAAATTATTTTAATCTCATTGAACCACATTTTACTTCATAATGACAACCGTGTATGTCGGATTTTTGAAATTCAAAACACAATGATGGCAAAATTTCATTTAAACGGAAAATCAGTTTTTATAAGTACCACTTAGTGGTTTCACTATTCATCAAAAATTGAAGTTTTTCAGAAAATTACCAAAAATTCACCCTAAGCTATATTTTATATTAAGAATTAAAAAATTAAGTCTATTTTAAAAAATTCAAAACATATAAGTCACATTAATTAATTTAATAATTAATTCCCGTTGTCAGAGCAAATAGCGTGTTTTTATGAAACAATAAGTATCAAAAGATTGACACTAGTTTAAGTCCAATTTCAAAGTGAAATTGATTCCAATGACCACCATTGGATTAAATGGTAAAAATATATTCATATTACACATTAAGACCAATTAAAAAGATAATCTAATCATATAAATAAATTAGATTAAAAAGCAGTTTTGATGTAAAATGCAGTATTTTTCACTATTCATTAAAAAATGAACATTGTCAGAAAAATACCAAAAATTCACACAAAGTAAATTTTGATGTCCCAATCATAAAGAATAAGTTTATTTTGACAAACATAGTCTATAAAATTGTCAAATATAGATTTAAAAAGGGTTTTCCATCATAAGGCAGTAAAACAATCTTTTAAGAATATTAGTGTATTCCATGCTTAAGATTGGATTTATTTTCATTTTAAGCCTCTAAAACACTATCTTAATCATTAATAGACATAGATAAAAATATCTATTATTCATTACTTACTTGGGATGTTACATCCTTCCCCCCTTTAGAAAATTGCGTCCCCGCAATTTATTTACTTATCGAATAAATGGGGGTACTTATCCCTCATTGCATTTTCAGATTCCCATGTTGCCTCTTCAATCATGTGGTTTTTCCACAAAACCTTTACTTGCTTAATCACCTTATTCCGTAACACTTGATCCCTATGGTCAAGAATCTGGACCGGTTGTTCCTCATAAGATAGGTTCTCTTCCAGCTGAACTACCTCTGGACTCAAAACATGAGATCGATCTGGCATATACTTCCTCAACATTGAAACATGAAAAACATTGTGTACCTGAGATAAACTCGGAGGTAAAGCCACTCGGTATGCAACTGATCCAACTCTCTCCAGAATTTCGTATGGTCCAATGAACCTTGGACTTAGCTTTCCTTTCTTACCAAATCTCATCACACTTTTCCAAGGAGAAACCTTGAGAAAAACATGATCACCTACCTAGAAAGATAGATCCTTCCTCCGGTTATCCGCATAACTCTTCTGCCTTCTCTGAGCTGTTCTCATGTGTTTCTGAATCAGCTGAACTTTTTCTGCCATCTCTTCTACGAATTCTGGTCCCATCAACTTCCTTTCACCCACTTCATCCGAGAAAGCTGGAGTTTGACACCGCTTCCCATATAATGCCTGAAATGGTGCCATCTGTATACTGGAATGGAAACTGTTATTATATGAAAATTCAACCAAAGAAAGATGTTGGTCCCAACTTCCCTGATAATCCATAGAACAACCTCGTAGCATATCCTCCAATGTCTGAATTGTTCGTTCTGACTTCCCATCTGATTGAGGAAGAAAAGCTGTAGTAAAATTTAATTCAGTACCCAACGACTTCTGAAGGCCTTTCCAAAAGTTAGAAGTAAACCTGGGATCACGATCCGATACAATGGAGAGAGGAACTCCATGTAACCTGACTATTTCTTTAAGATAAAAACGGGAAAGTTGATCAAGAGAGAAAGTATCTCGTATAGGAAGGAAATGAGAAGATTTGGTCAAGCGATCAACAATAACCCAGATTGCATTATTACATCGATATGTCTTCGGTAATCCAACAACAAAGTCCATGGATATATTCTCACATTTCCACTCTGGCACTGGTAAAGGCTGAAGCATCCCTTTTGGTAACTGCCGCTCTGCTTTAACCTGCTGACAAGTCAAACACTTCACAGTAAAATCAGCAATATCTCTTTTCATTCCATCCCACCAGTAATACTCCCGCAGATCTCTATACATCTTAGTACTGCCCGGATGAACTGAAAACGGAGAACTATGAGCTTCACATAACAAATCTCTCTTCAACTGTGAATCACAAGGCACACACAATCTCTTCCCAAATCTCAAAACACAATCATTATCAGTGTTGAATTTAGGCAACTTACCTTTCTGATCCAGCTCTACCTTTTTCTGCAACTCACTGTCTTGCTTCTGTGCTTGCTTGATTCTATCTGATATATAAGATCTCACTGATACCTGAAACAAAACAGAAGGACTTCCTGCACCAATAACTTCTATGCCAAATTTCATCAAATCCTTGACCAAAGGATCACGTTCCAAACGCAACATTGCTAATGAAGCATTAATTTTTCGACTCAAAGCATCAACCACTTTATTTTCTTTTCCCGGATGGTAATGAATTGTACAATCATAATCCTTGATTAATTCCATCCATCTCCTTTGTCTCATTTTTATCTCTTTATGAGTGAATATATACTTTAAACTTTTGTGATCGGTATATATTTCACACTTTACTCCATACAAATGATGCCTCCAAATTTTTAAAGCAAAAACAACAGCAGCTAATTCCAAATCATGTGTAGGGTAATTTACCTCATGAGTTTTCAACTGTCATGAAGCATAAGCAATTACCTGATCATTCTGCATTAGGACGCAACGAAGTCCTTTCAATGAAGCATCACTGTATATAACAAACTCACCATTCCTGGAAGGTAGTGCCAAAACTGGATCATTCACCAATCTTCTTTTCAATTCCTGAAAACAATCATCACATTCTTTTGTCCAGATAAACTTAACACCCTTCCGAGTTAGCTTTTTCATTGGACTAGATAACCGTGACAAATTTCTAACAAACCTTCGGTAATAGCCCGCCAAACCAAGGAATCTACGAATCTCAGTAACATTTGTGGGTCTTGGCCATTCTTCCACAACTTTTGTTTTTGCAGGATCAACAGTTATTCCATCTTTAGAAACAATGTGACCAAGGAAAGAAATTTGTTGCAACCAAAACTCACACTTGCTGAATTTCCAATAAAGTTTCTCTTCTTTTAAGGTTTGCAAGATAACCCTTAAATGTTTTTCATGCTCCTCTTTAATTTTATAAAACACCAAAATATCATCAATGAAAACCACCACAAACTTATCCACGAACTCATGGAAAATTCTATTCATTAAGTCCATGAGTACAGCAGGTACATTGGTTAGCCCAAAAGGCATTACTACAAATTCATAATTGCCATATCTCGTACGGAATGTGGTCTTCGGAATATCTGCCTCCTTTACCTTCAGCTGATGGTACCCCGATCTCAAGTCAATCCTTGAAAAAAACTGAGCTCCCTGGAGCTCATCAAACAAATCATCGATATGAGGCAAAGGATATTTGTTCTTAACAATGATATTATTCAAGGCTCTATAATCAATGCAAAGTCTCATAGAACCATCTTTCTTTTTAACAAATAAAATAGGAGCACCCCATGGTGATGTGATAGGTCTAATGAAACCTTTCTCTAATAAATCTTGCAATTGCTCCTTCAACTCTAAAAGTTCAATTTGTGCCATTTGATAAGGGGGTTTTGAAATTGGCTTAGTATCAGGAACTAAGTCAACAGTAAACTCAACTTCCCGATCTGGTATTATTCCAGGAAACTAATCAGGAAAAACATCAGGATACTCATTTACCACTGGCACATCATTAATATGAACAGTTCCTTTATTTTCAACGACGTGTGCAAGGTAACATTCATTTCCATCTTTCACAAGTTTCTCGGCCTCTTGATATGTTATCAAAAGTAAGGGTTCATTCTTGTAAACAAACTGAAAGTATTTCTGAAAAGAAACTTCTTTAGATCTACAGTCAATCTTAGCATGGTAAATAGAGATCCAATCCATACCCATGATAACATCAAACTCTACTAGAGGTAAAACAATAAGGTTTGCAAGTAGGTTCTTTCCACAGATAAGGATAGGAAGATTCTTATAAATTCGTTTTGCCTCAACATTTCCCCCAGGTGTTTTTACCAAAAGTTCAGGAGTCATTTCTTGAGATGGTATTCCCATTTTACAAGAAAAAGTTTCAGAGATGAAAGAATGTGTAGACCCCGAATCAAACAACACACTGGCATAATCTAAAAAAACAAACAAAGTACCTGATACAACTTCATTTGATGGCCCGACATCTGCTGAAGTAGTTGCAAAGGATTTCACCACCCCTTTCTTATTGTAGTCTAACTGCTTCCCATCACTCAAGCTCTTTGTCGGACACTCATTTGCATAGTGACCCATCTCATTGCACTTATAACATTTCACTAACTGTAAATCAAATTTGTTCTTACCTTCAACTTGATCCTTTTAAGTGCAATCATGGGCCTTATGTCCCATCTTACCACATCGGTAGCACTTTCCAGAATTCAGAAGACATTCCCCAGCATGCCTTTTGCCACATTTATCACAAACTGGAAACTTAGTTCTCTTACCATCAGACTTTTTTGAAGAATTCTTACCTTTCTCCTGCCACCTCGGTCTCTTCTTTTGCTGGTTGTTATAGAAAACTTGGTCATCGACAAACTCCATTTCCACCTTCTCAGCACATCGAACAAGCTTTTCATAACTTTTAATCTCACGAGAAGCTAATTCCCTTTGATACTTTGGCTTTAATCCTGAGTAAAAATGATTGATTTTACTATCAAGGTCTCGATTAAAATTTGGAGCATACCTTGCCAATAGAGTGAACCTTTCTTCATAGGCAGCCACTGAGTTTCCTCTTGCCTCAATTCCAAGAATTGCTTTTCCATCCTAAGTCGAACAGCCTTAGGAAAATACTTCTCAAGAAACATTCCTTTGAATTCATCCCAGTCAAGAGCATCAATCTCCTCGGCGTCCATGATATTTTTAACCATAGACCACCACTGATCTGCTTCACCCTCCAAACGGTAAATAGCAAGACTAACCTTTTGATTGTCTGAACACCCCATGACATCAAAAATCTTATCCAGTGCTTTAATCCACCCTTCAGCTAGCACATGGTCAGATGATCCTCTGAATGATGGTGGATGTTGCCTCATGAAATGTTCCACCACTGACATGTTCCTCTGCGGTTGTTCTGGCTGATCTCGTGCATGGATACCACCGCCATTTATCGCTTCAGTCAACTGCGCCATTACTGCAACAAACTGTTCAGTTCCAATTCCGACCATTTCTGGATGCTGATTCGGAAGGTTATTTCCTTCTGTATTCCTTCCTAGCACTGCTTCCCTGTTTCCTCTGAGGAAAACCATTCTGAACAAACATGTCTTAGATAAAGCAACATGGTAATCTTCAAATGCTATATCATTTCAAAAATATTTTTGGATAATCATATAATAGAATTCTAACTCCTAAAGTTATCTAAACCGACCTCTGATACCAACTATAAGGCCCCATCCTTAAAACTTACTTAATCTTGAGTTATTACAAGATTACACATTGAGGATCTTTTCGGGTTTAGAGTTTTAGAGAATTAGATCATAAAACGTGCATTACAGTCCACATATAAACAAAGTGGTTACATAAAGATAGTATTCTTAATTCCCATCAATGGAAACACATTTAAAATAAAACATTGATTATTTCTTGACACATCCTTGACTCTATCATCTTATCATGTACCTTTCCCTTGACCTGTGAAAAACATTTAAAAAACTTGGGATGAGCATAAAAACTCAGTATGGGTTATAAAAAAAACATGGAAAGGAAACATGAGTTCATATATACATAAGAATAAAATCATACTTTACCCATAAAACATAGGCACTTTAACATACCTCATAAAATCATGAATAAATCATAGAAATCATAAGACATAAAGGTAACTTGAGGCATTCATAACATTCTTACGTAGGGAGTAACCCTCTTGGTTACGTTTGGAATACATATCACAGTATATTCCCTAAAATCTCTTCGGAGAAACCTTAACGTTTCACTCCTTCGTGTTACCCAATGCATTGGAGAGCTATAACGGGCTCACCCACCCTTAGTTTATCACGGAACCACCAGTCTTCATAATAATGCCCAAGAACCATAACATAATCATATCACATAAAACATGCATAAAGGAGACATAAAATTTACACATTTCAATCACGAGATATCAATACAACACATTGATATAAAAACATTATGAAAACCATTTTCAATACTAAAATAAAAGAAAAGTAAAACATGGTATTTATTTTTCTTTTAAAAAGAAGGTATGACTTGTAGAGGAAGCCGAAACTCAAATAACAGTCACGACGGCAGAGAAGTCGTTGTCGCCGCATACGTACGACAAAAACATTCCCTTTTTCGTTTAGTAAACGCTTCGTATAAAAAAGAATCCTTTTGAATAAACGTAAAAGTCAAAGGGGTTTATACACCGTATAAAAGAAAGTTGTGTATAAAAAAAATATGCCTCAACGAAAGGAGATTGAGACGAAGTCCCATACCACGTATCCGAATTGACCCGACCGTTCTTTAATCTCATGAATAATAAACATGAGTTAATCTCTACTTTCTTATGAATCTTTTTCAAGTTCATTATTCCTTTTATACCATGTTATGAACATCATGTAATCAGTTAAGTTAATAATGTTCATTTTGTCGGTATTTGGTTCTTAAGTCAAAAATAGACTTCTTACACTTACATGTGGTTAATTTGGTCAAAGGTTCATTATATCCAGAATGGTATTCATGATGTAGATATCATATATGTCATATATATCCAGTACATACATGCATTTATAATATTACATCACATTTAGAGGTAAGAAATGAAATACACCGTTCATGGAGACGGTAATCCGTACGTACGCATGAACGCTACTTCCATTTCTATTTCATATTTTCTGGAATGGAATCATAATGATATAAGAGTATATTATAATTCCAGTATAATAAAATATATAACATCATTAACTTTATCCTTTACACATCCCACATATGGTATTAACGAATCAAATCACTTTCAGGGGGCGGTAGTCCGCACTTCCTAAAATGAAGATATCGTGTTTACCCATAATGGAAACCATAAAGGTATGCCCAAAATGAAAAAAAACAGAAGCTTAAGGAAAAAATAAACATATCATATATCATATATTAAAATAGTGACATCATAATGGCCACCTTTGAAGGTGTTAAATGAGTATTGAACAATCATCTTTTCGGGAGGCAGAATTTCTCCATCCACGGAAACCGTATGTTATTTAACCATTTGATGTAGTTTTGTGAGAGTGTAGCTCAAATAAATCTTATAACAACATCCTTGTATATTGAAGATACTGGTGTTGTTACAAAAGAAGTAAATAAAAAGAGTTTAGGTGGTTGGAGAAGAAAAATAAAACAAATGAACATGAGAGAATGAATTACCTTTAAAAGTGTAACTCCTTTTGATTTGAGCCTAAAGGCTTTCTTTGAAAGGATTCTTCCCAAAGTGAATCCTCTAGGATGAGGAGAGGGATGTGGAGAGAGTAAATGGGCAGGTGTTGGCCGAGCCAAAGGCTTTAGGAGTCTGTGAAATGAGGTAGAGGTGGGGGCCTTTTATAAGAGGAGAGGAGGGGCACTTTTGGAAAGTAAAGAAATATTACTTTATTTGAAAATGTGTTTCGGTTTTAAAAGGTCCCACATTGATATAATTCGTGGATAAGGTGATAAGGGTTCGACATCCACTCATCCAATTGGTTTTGGAAATGTTTAGTTCATAGATTTTACATTATCTTTCCATTTTATATAAATCGTCAAATAATGATGTCATCGCTGCATCATTATTATGTCATAAATAATTTAATTTCATTAATGTCTAAAAATTATAAAAAAAATACTATGATGTAGGAAATATTTTTATCTTTCCAATGACTATTTATAATCAAAAATCTGATCTTTATAAGCCCATGTAAAAATTGTTTTCGTAAAACATATTATGTTTGTGTCATTTTTACTTTCACATTAAATAAAAAGTTATTTTTGTCATTTCCCAACAAAAGTGGATCCATGGGGTCCCCAAGTTGACCCATGGCTTGTCTTGGTCGGCTATGACACAACCAATAAGGTTGGGACATGTGTCTAGGTCATTTCATATTATTAAAGCATTATTTATACCTTAAACTACCCTAATTACCACTAATCGCGATTAAGAACTTAATAAGTTACTATTCACCAAAAAATTATTTTAATCTCATTGAACCACATTTTACTTCTTAATGACAACCGTTTATGTCGGATTTTTGAAATTCATAACACAATTATGGCAAAATTTTATTTAAACGGAAAATCAGTTTTTATAAGTACCACTTAGTGGTTTCACTATTCATCAAAAATTGAAGTTTTTCAGAAAATTACCAAAAATTCACCCTAAGCTATATTTTATATTACGAATTCAAAAATGAAGCCTATTTTAAAAAATTCAAAACATATAAGTCACATTAATTAATTTAATAATTAATTCCCGCTGTCAGAGCAAATAGCGTGTTTTTATGAAACAATAAGTATCAAAAGATTGACACTAGTTTAAGTCCAATTTCAAAGTGAAATTGATTCCGATGACCACCATTTGATTAAATGGTAAAAATATATTCATATTACACATTAAGACCAATTCAAAAGATAATCTAATCATATAAATAAATTATATTAAAAAGCAGTTTTGATGTAAAATGCAGTATTTTTCACTATTCATTAAAAAATGAACATTGTCAGAAAAATACCAAAAATTCACACAAAGTAAATTTTTATGTCCCAATCATAAAGAATAAGTTTATTTTGACAAACATAGTTTATAAAATTGTCAAATATATATTTAAAAAGGGTTTTCCATCATAAGGCAGTAAAACAATCTTTTAAGAATATTAGTGTATCCCATGCTTAAGATTGGATTTATTTTCATTTTAAGCCTCTAAAACACTATGTTAATCATTAATAGACATAGATAAAAATATCTATTATTCATTACTTACTTGGGATGTTACAGATATGATGTATATAATTTTTATGAATTTTTTAAATATATTAAGTTATATTGGTCAGAATGATCATGATGATTAAATTAAAATAGAAATGGGAATTTTAATTATATCAAGATAATTGGATTTAAAAATAATGGTTTTAGATGAAATAATGAGTAAAAATTAATTAACCTTGAATTGTGTGATTAGAACACTCACATTGTTTAAGGTTAAACTAACAAGATATGTTGTAAAGTTGAGAAAAAATAATAGAGGTTTTTATTTTTATACTACATCATATTTTATTAGTAATGTTCATCCACCTTTTGAATCTTCAATATCATCAAATAAAAATAATTTTGAAGATGAAATCAAGAATATTTGTTCAAAATAGTCTAAAAATGAGTTATCTAATCTTGCTAAAAATTTAATAAGATTTGTAGAAAAAAATATTTTTGATATAAGTATATGAAGATTAATAATGAATGAAATGAAACAAATTAGTCATCTGAATTGGGTTTGTATGAGCTAACGAATTCCAGTCTGGTAAGAAATAATTGTCCCATGATTATGTTAAATGAAATTAATGGTAGATTTTATTAGATTTATTATAAAATTTAGATATATGTAACGTTAAGAAGAGTTTTACTGTATCAGAAACATGGATTGATGGTAGATGTGTTAGTTCTTCATATAATTTATTATAGAGTAAAGTTGAATACAATAAGATAATCATATTCTTTTATTAAAATCTTATGAATAATAATTTATTCAGGGTTAAGGTATCTAAATAATCCTTGACTAATTAGACAATAACTTCCAATTACCTTCCCAGTGAAAATTAAAATATATATATCTTAAAAGGTATAAAATACATAATTAAAAGAATGTAAACCTTTAACTTTATTTGATGGAGTTTCATGATTTTTAAACAATTATAAAACCAAAATTTGAAATATTTATGAAATTATGATGATGATGAGGAAAAAGTTGAACATAATATTCAAGAATATATACATATACTAATGATATTTTAATTTATTAAAATGTGTAATATAAATATAATATTGGTAATACTGATTTTTCAAAAATAACCATAGAATAATAATTATACAATAAATTTCGTTGATGATAAAAATTTACTTTTGATTCTAAATTTGGAAATTTAATTTCCAAAAAAAATTGCAAAGAATGTTTACATCCAATAATTTTTTTGAAAAACTTTATTGAAAGATAAAACCTCATAACAATGTGATTAGAATGGGTTTTACAATTAATTTTTTTTAAATAACTATTTTTCCTTAAAGATTTCTTCATTCTGTATAAAATTATAGAAATTGGAACATTGAAAAAATCGATGTATTTTAAATAAACAAGAATATTTGGGATTTTAAGAAGCATATTTATCTAATGAATTGAAAATAATCTACATATTAAGGTGGAGAAGTTTAATATTCTAAAAATATTAGTTTACAATAATTTTTTACCAATGAATGTTTTGGTTTAAAAATCCTAATCATTCTTATTTTAGTAAAATAATATGTGTACCAACATCCTTATATGTCACATAGATAGTGATTGTTCTAAGAATATTATTGGAATCAATGATTTCATTTAAAATATTAGTAAAAAGAAATGCATAAAGGTCACTATTGGTGACAATGACAAAGGAGATATATTTTTATAAATCATTGGAATGCCTGAACAACTAGATGACATAATTACCAAACCCTTTAATTCATGTATATTTTAATATTTTAAATAGATGTAAAGAATAGTAAAAATTATGTTATCATTTATATCTTACTCTTATTTAATTATTTCATTATATTAAAAAAAATATTTTAAAGGGGGATTACATATGTCATGGTTATTTCATGAATTTATAAAAATTTCATGAATTTTTTGTATTTTGAAAGCCCTTGGTTTTTATAGTTTTTTATTTTATATAAAAACATGTATGCTTAAATTTTGTTTAAAATGTTCAGTTTTTCTGAAATATAATGTTTTTCTAAAAAAATCAAATAATTTATGATTTTATTGAAATTTTATTTCAACTTTTTATTGTTTTATAAATATTATGGTTTACGATTTCTTAACTAAAAATATTACTTTTTTGAAATAATTATTTTTTTAGATAAATATATATTTTTAAATTTTTTTAATATTCAATATTTAAACATTCTCAAATATATATATTTTTTATTCCGTCAATATATTATTAAATTTATTCCCATAAAATTTCTGAACAATATGTTTTTCTATAATATTTATATTAAAAAAATATGAAATAATAATTTTTATTTAAATATTTTAATGATGAATTCAAATCATTAGATTAGATAAGGTATTTTTTGTTTCTCTATATTTCATTAAATCGAAATGTCACCCTTGATCCCATAAATATATGTGTGGGTCACCATATCACACATAATACTCTCGTAATCTTTTGGAAGTGGAGGAATATATATTTACTCAAATGGATATAGAAAATCATGGATTTTTTGAAATGTCCATGGCCAATACTTCTTTGATTCCATCTTCCGAGATGATAAGGATAGTGTTTCATCTAAAAATGAATGTAAATGTTCTAGATCCATGGATTTAATGAAATTTTATTATTAACAGAGTTGTTATTGATACATAAAAGGTTTTAAATATAATTATATTTGACAACATGATAAATATTAAGAAGTTAAATATTATGATTTTTTTCCAATTGATTAAAGAAATTAAGAAATATTCAATAAAATTGAATATTTTGCTGTATTTTGGATTTGTTAAAAATATATTAGTTAATGTCATTATAGTGATAAATAATAATAACAAATCTGTTTTTGTAGGAGATAACTACTAATGTATTAGTGAAGAAACAGGTTCACAAATGAAGAGATATTTTCTTAGGAAGTTGAAATAATTAGTCGATAAATTAGTCCTAGATGTGTCAGATAAAGAAG
Organism: Viscum album; assembly: GCA_963277665.1. NCBI lineage: Eukaryota > Viridiplantae > Streptophyta > Magnoliopsida > Santalales > Viscaceae > Viscum > Viscum album. The sequence continues at coordinate 657,301,160 of OY728159.1, forward strand.
CCCTTAAGTTAAAGAAAATGATTCAGGATATTATGATGGTTATATTTTCTTATCTGTGTCCAAATAATAAAGTGAAGAAAATTTATTATGAAGAATATAATGACTTAACAAAGTGAAATGAAAATATGAATACTAGGGATTATATACTTCATATTCTCATGAAAGAGGACATATCATTGAAAATGATAACTCATGATGTTTTGAATGATAAATACATTAAGAATAAGATAAAAAAGATATTTATTGATGTAAAAATTGTTGAATGTTTTATGAGAGGTGTAAAATGGGATCATAGATATTTTTATATAGCTGGTGATAATGGATCTCTTTCAATTTTTCCATTTTCAATTATTCAACTCATACATCATGTAAAAATTGATTCCAAACAAAATATACCAGAAAAATATTATGTTAGAATATAAAAATGTTCATTGTCTTTTAGAAATCAGAAAAATTAATTTCAAGGAATTTGATGAAATTGCAAAGAATCAATGAAACAAAATATTTTGGATGTTATGATAAGTTGGATAGCGATTTAAAAAAAATAAGATAACAATAATGAGAATGATCATAGTAATAGGAATAAGATAAGAAAATAATTAAATGAAGACAATTATTATGAGACCTAAACATTTACCATTCAATAAAAAAATATTAATTAAACATTGTTATGAGATATAATTTTTTGGAGAAGGTTTTATGGAGACAATAATTTCATATGATGTTATTGGAAAAGGATTAATCAAATTAAAATATTAATGTCATGGAAGTGCTAAATACTATGAATGAAAAACACAATGAATAATAAAAAATATATGTTGTCCCTTATGGATGTCATGTTTCCATTGTCTCCTCAATTTCAAAAAACTCTATAGCCATTCAATCATATTAATTAGAAGATGCATGATTTACATAATTTTATAAATCTATACATAATCATGTAGATAAAATTCCATTTTTTCAATGTGTATAATTTCAATATATACCCATTTATAAGAGATTAAATTTTTTACAAAAAATTGATTCACTGAATCAGCAAGATGAAAGAAATATCAAAAAAGAAGAAAAATTTGACTCTTTTAAATTTGAATCTAATAAAAAAATGATAAGGGGAAAACATATTGTAAAATTTACGAAGGATATATAAAATGACTTAATGTATCATGATGGAAAAATTGAAGATGATAGGAAGTCCTCATTAAATATTTCCGATTCATCTGAGAAATTTTCTTATGATGATATAGAAAAGTTCATTATTTTTTCTAGATAAATTATTTTTCAGAATAAAAAATTAAATAAAAATCATATATAAAGAAGTAAAATATTTTGTTTCATGAAAAATAATTTTTTAATTTAAAATCATAAAGAATAAAAATAATATTTCTTTAATAATATTATTTACATTAGAAGAAATAATTTCATAAGTATATAGTTCTAGAACATAATATTACTAAACAATAATTACCAAAAATAGAGAAAGAGAAGTATAAGGACCCAACCTTATTACATACATAATATTGAATTTATTCAAGAAAATACATACTTATACATTGAAGATCTTTTCATGTTTAGATCCTTAAATAATCAGCCCTATAGATTCATGACATTATAAATTATTACAGAGTGGATACCATAAAAAATGTTTCCATTTTTTTTCAAAATATAAAACATTAAAACTTAAAACAAGACTCCTTGAAAATTCATCAACATTTAACATGTTTTCCTTACTTCTATTAAACATCCATTATCCTATGAAAAATCATTTAAAAACTTGGGATGAGAACAAAGGCTCAGTAAGGGATGGAAAAGAAGGAAAGATCACATTAGTCTATGATTACTCGTAACATGTGAAGGCATTTTCAAAAGATATTATTATCACCCATATATAATTGCATTGGGTAACATGATATTTACACAATATCCAAACAAAACATGAGAATATAAATATAATCATAAAGGTATCTTGGGGCATTACTTAAATAATCTCGAATCCTTTCTTGGCTACCTTATAATTTGTAACCCTCACGGCTACTATACTTTGTGTAACAATCGCAGTTACACTTGGAGTGACCATAAAGCCGACCTCAAACACACTCATACCCAATGCATTGGAGGGAGATATAGGTCCCACCCTTCATCATAAAAAATTCCCAAGAACCAAAACATAATCATACAACATGAACAATTCCATAAAAAATTACTTTGGAATTTCGTAAAGCCGAAATTAAAAAGAGGATTTTTAAAGAAAGGCCCCTCATAAATATCATGAAATTACCGAGTGAATTAATAGAGTAGATGGAGTATGTATGTATACTGTAAATACACATAATGAAACATAATATAAATAGAAACCAAAATATCACATAAATAATGAAGTAGAAGGTTAACCAAAAGAAGGGAAATCGGGTTAACAATTCCCTTACTTCGGGGTTTTCTTACTTCCATCTTGTTTAAACCTCCTCTATAATGTTTAAAATAGTGTTATTAATATTTTACAGAAACATTTTTATGTACATAACATCTTATATGATCATTTCTTAATATCATTTCACCCTTAATTGTTATTATTTTTCCCCTTGCACTGTTTTTGGGTGAATTCTTTACATGATTTCTATGATAGGTTCATGGTGGACACTATTTTCAATTGAAAGTGAAACTTGTAACTCCCTGAACCCAGTTACCTAGAGTCGGTGCATTATTGCGTAACAATGGCATGATCACAAAAGATCATGTTTGGAAATTCTGATTAGTTTAGTAGCCTTGGAAATACTAGATACATTCATAAGTCTTACAATACATCATAAAGTAAAACAAAACTACTACAACATCTTGTCTTCATATCCCCTCATATTACCCCTTCAGGTCATTCAAAATATACTTCTTCAAATCCTGGAAAAATTAAAACATTAGAAGGGGTGAGCTCAGATACTCAGTAAGGTTAAAAATATAGCGGAAGCTTTCATAAATAAACATAAACATTTCAGGCAATGTATAACTAAAACAAAAGCCATTTAAACTTGAATTTTAACATAATATGGATAAAGTAAAATGAGATAATTCCATTTAATTATTCACAAGGATATTCTACTGGTTGAATAATCACATGCAATATCAATAACCACATTCATAATGATGGAATGCATAATTCCAGACTATCATAACCACGTAGCCAATGCCTCGTGCCAAAACTACCAATAATATTTTTTCAAGGTGTCATTCCAAGACAATAGTTTGTCTCATGAGACCTACTGATGCATCTAGGAGCTATAGCGGGCTCCACACGTCACTTATTAAGTCCAATGGATTCCTCATATGAATAGGTTTAAACATAACATAAACCATAATATAATCGTATAACATAAAACATGCATCAAAGAAACATAACATTTTCACATTTCAATCACAAGATATAAATACAACACATTGATATAATAATAACACTTTCAAAACCATTTTCATTACCAAAATAAAAGAATATTAAATCTTGGTATTTATTATTTATTTAAAAACATTTATGGCTTGTAGAGGAAGCTCGAACTCAAATAATGGTCATGGAAGCGGAGTAGTCGTTGTCGCCGCATACGTATGACAAAAAAATTGCATTTTGTCATTTACTAAAACACTTCATATAGAAAATATTCCTTTTGAATAAATGTAAAAGTCAAAGGGGATTATATACTGTATAAAATAAAGTTGTGTAAAAAATAAAATAGGCCTCAATGAAAGGAGATTGAGACGAAGTCCTTACAAAGATCATTTTGTAAATAAAATAGATCTCTCATGTGTATTGACTATAAGATATCATAAAGAAAGTATAAATACATGATAAGATATAAAAATTAACTTCTCACATAATCAAATAACAATATAAATAAGAATGATAGGTTTAACCCAAAGAATGGGAATTGGGTTAAGAAATTCCCTTACCTCGTGTCCGACATGACTCGACCGTTCTTTAACCTCCTGAATAATAAACTAGAGTTAATTTATAATTTATTAAGAACCCATTTCATGTTTATTATTACTTTTATATCACTTATTAACATGTTATGAACATTATGTAATTATTTATGTTAATAACTGTCGTTTTGTCGATCATTGGTACTTGAGTCAAAAATAAATTTCTTATAATTATAGGTTGTTCATGTGGTAAAATATCTATTATATCCCAAATTATATTCATGATTTAGATATCATATATATCATATATATCCAGTATATACATTCATTCATAATATTACGTAACATTTATACGTAAGAAATGAAATGCAACGTTCAAGGAGACGGTAAGCCATATGTACGCATGAACGCTACTTTCATTTATATTTCATATTTAATGGAATGAAATCATAATGATATAAAGGGGTATTATAATTCCAGTATAATATCATATATAATATCATTTACTCCATCCTTTATACGTCCCACATATGGCATTAATGATTCAAATCACTTTGAGGGGGCCGTAGTCCGCACTTCCTAAAATGAAATTATCGCATTTACCCATAATGGAAATCATAAAGGTATGCCATAAATGAGAAATAAAGAAGCATAATAAAAACATAAACATAATATATATATCATATATTAAAATATTTTCATCATAATGGCCACTATGAGAGGTGTTAAAAGATGATTGAACTATCATCGTTTCGTGAGGCCGTAATTCGCCACCCATAGAAACAGTATATTATTTAACCATTAGAAGAAGTTATGTGTATGTTTTAAAAAAATCCTTATCATGAAAACAACCTAGTATATTTTAGTTACTGATTTTGTTACAAAATAAAGGAACAAAAAGAGTTTAAGTAATTGGAGAAGTAAAATAAAACAAAAGAACATAAGAGAAGGCATTAACATAAAATCGGGTAACTATTTTTGATTTGAGCCAAAGGCTTCCTTGGTAAGACTTATGCCCAAATTGAGGCATCTAGGAGTAAGAGAGTGAAGATGGGAGAGTATTTGGGAAGTGTTTGTCTGAGTTAAATTGATTTATGGTGTGAATATGGTGGTAGAGGTGGGGGCCTTTTATTAGAGGAGAGGAGGGGCACTCTTGGAAGGTCATGAAATGATACATTATTATTAAGTGATTTTTGGATTTCAAAGGTCCAAAAATGAAATATGTCGTGGATAAGGTGATAAGGGTTCGAAATATACCTATCCAATAGGTTTTAGGCAAGTGTAAGTCTTATATATTACATTATAGTCTCATTTTATTAAAATCATTAATTAATGAGGTAATCACTACATCATCATGGTGTCATAAAAAATATAATTTATTTAATGTGTAAAAATTATAAAAAATTACCATGATGTAGTTAATATTTTTATATTTCCAATGAATATTTATAGTCAAAATGATAACTTATATAACCCAATTTAAAAATTGTTTTATTAAAACAACACATGTTTGTGGCAATTTTATTTTTACTTTAAATAAAAAGTTATTAATGTCATTTTTTTACCCAAGTTGCTCCATGGGGTCCCCAAGTTGACCCATGGATTGTCGTGTTTGGCCATGACTCATCCAATAAGTTTAAGACAAGTTTAATGGTATTTTCATATTTTTATAATATCATTTTTACCTTAAATTTCAATAATTACATTTAATCGCGATTAATAAAACTTAAAAGTTACTATTCACCAAATAATTATTTTAATCCCATTGAATCAAATTTTTCATCATAATGACAACCATGTATGTTGGATTTTTGAAAATAAAATCACAGATGTGGTAATGATTCATTTACATGCAAAATTAGTTTTTAAACTACCACTTAGTGGTTTCACTATTCATCAAAAATTGATGTTTTTTAGAAAAATACCAAAAATTCACCGTAATATGTATTTGATATTACTAATTCAAAAATGATGTATATTTTACAAAATTCGAAACATATATGTTGATTTAATTAATTTAATAATTAATTCTTGATGTCACAACAAATAGAGTGTTTTTAAGAAGCAATATATATCAAAAGATTGACAATTTTTTATGTCGAATTTCAAAGGGAAATTAATTCTAATGACCACCATTGGATAAAATGGTAAAAATATATTCAAATTATAATTTATAACCACTCAATAGTATAATTTATCACTATAAATTATTTTTATTAAAAAAGTTGTTTTTAAGTATTTTCTCTATTCATAGAAAATTGGAAGTTCTCAGAAAATTACAAAAAATTCAACGTAAGATAATTTCGATATTCCGAATACAAAAAATGAAGTCCATTTTGAAATATAAAATTTATATAATTTCAAAAAGTGGGTTTTACTATTCATAACAGCTACTTTGATTTGTCGCTGTGTGTTAGAACTTGAGGTTGCGTACAACACACGCTGCTCTATTATTCATAGAGAAGCGTACCATGGAAGATTGGGGTGTTACCTTCTCCCCTCCTTCAATAAATTGCATCCTCGCAATTTGAACTTTTTCTTTGAATATAAAAGTTTGAAAATAGAAAATACCTTTTTGGAAAACCCACATCGGAAATAAGGTTAATAAAAATATAACTTTAAAAGAAAGAAAGAGAAGTACAAAGGTCACCTGAGATAGCCAATACTTGGATTATATGAAAATATGGATATGGAGGAAAACAAACCATCAAGGTTTGATGGAGAGTTGTAGAAAACGGGATTATGAGAAAGTTAACCACAAGAAAATCACAAACTTGTGATTTGTTAAACAGTCATTCAATCCCCAGTTGGAAAAGTTAACCGAATACGTTTTTGTTTTAAGTTTCCTTTTATAAAGTTGAGGAATTTATTTAAGAGATTTACTAAGAACATAAGGGAATATACATACTTGTCATGTAGACTTTCATTCTTTAATAAATTTTTACCACAAACCCATCTTTCACTCAAAATGATAATAGAACTCAAAATTATTATATTTATCCTAATAGTACAAGGTTCCAAATATTAACACATTACATTTAGATTAGGAAAAATATTTTGTAATAACTAGGGACTTCCTGTAGGCTAGTTTTATGTAATAAAGGCATATCACACTATGGTTGTGGGTTTGGTTCCTGCAGCTTTGTCTGACGGGACAGTTTATCCCCCGACCTGCATGTTGTCCTTTTCCTAAAACTATAGTATTATAATATTCCAAAAATAATCTTCAGAAATGTTTTAACCTTAAACAATACAATCCAAAGTTCAACTTAATCCATTCCAACCTTTATGGTTAACCAAAATACCTCTGTCCAGACTTTCTCGAAAAGGTCTCTAAATTCCACAATAAATTTTATCATCAGATTCCTTAAACAAAGTAAAGATTCTCTTATTTTCACATACAAAAATATGATTACCTTCATCATATTAAAACCTGAATGAAAACAAAAAGTACTGAAGTACAATCCTTATATATATCACATTATTCATATAACCAGAATATAATCCTTGTGTCCAAAAGCACCAATACATTAATTATTCCACTTCAACTGTAGTAACAACATAAGATTTTCCTTGATACCTTGGCCTTTTCTGAGGTAAGATTCCCAGACACATAGGACATTCATTTTCATAATGCCCCATTTCCCTACAATTATATAATTCAACATTGATAGCCTCTTTCTTTCCCTTCCAATCATGTGCCTGATGACCTTTTTCTCCAGATTTATAACAAACTCCCATTCCTTTTAGGCAAGTACTGGGGTGATTCTTCCAATAATTATCACATAATGGAAAATCCTTCTTTCCCTTTTTACCTTTATTTTTCTCTTGTTCCACCATTCTCTTCTTCTCTTTCTTTACTTTATTGTCATAAGATTTAGATAATTCCTTTTCTGTCTTGATAGCACATGAGAAAATATCTTCGTATGATGAGAAGGTTTGTGAGGATAATGATCGAAGGAGAAATGGTTTTAACCCGTCAAAGAAACAATCAATATTACTTCTTGGGTTACGTAAATAATCTACATCATGTCTTTCTAACCTTGTAATTTTGGCCTCATACTATGCGACATTTTCATCCTCCTTTTGTCTCGGACTCAGAAATTGCCTTTCCGTATCTGCTCGATGGTCATGAGGAAAGTAATTTTCTATGAAACGCTCTTTGAACTCCCTCCATTCCATATTCGATAATTCATCATCTTCCATTGTATTTTGAATCAACGACCACCATTGATCAGCATCTCCAGTGAGGCGATAAACTGCCATGATAACCTTTTCCCTTTCTCTAATCCCCAAGGCATGGAATATTTTCTATAAGGAATTTATCCATTGCGAAGCTACTAAGGGATTAGTACTCCCATTGAATTTTGGTGGTTTTTGCCTCATGAAGTGGTCTAACATTGATCCTCCATGTTGTGGATTAGGGTTCTCCATACGAGTAAGGTTATTATTCATAACCAATGTGAGTTGTCCCAGTATGGTGATAAGTTGATCAGCACCAGTTGTATCTCCATATCCATTATAATTATCTGTATGATGAGGGAAATCACTACATGGAGTGCATTCATTGATATGGTTTCCATTCCTCCCACTAGGCGCCATTTCTAAACAATAGAATAAACTAGATTAGTTTATGGATCAAAATACATAATTCCATACTTGTAAAACACTTAACTTAAATTGAACTATAATCATAAAAATGTTATATTTGAAAATTATATACTCATAAACCCTTCATAATGGTTTGTAAAGAAAATTATAATTATCCTAAGCATATCCCCCAGGAGTGTCATAACCAAGAGTGCAGCAAGGCCCATTGTCATGCACCAGTTCCCATTTGAGTCTAGCTCAAAGCGGTGTTTTCGGGTTTTACCCCTAGGAACATCTGTGCCAGAGCCGCCTCTACCTGCTCGTACCTATACATGGATGTATTACTCGGAAAACTCACAAAATATCTATAATACCAAAATTATAGGATGTTCTTCTATACTAATCCACAAAATGTATGTTTGGGATATGTTCTCTAATCAGAGTTTATCTAAATCTAGCTTCCATGGTTAGTACTAAACTGCCTCTGATACCAACTGTAACGCCCCGACCCCAGTTACCCAAAGTCGGTGCATTATTTCGTAATAATGGCATGATCACAAAAGATCAAGTCTAGAAAGACCGATTACTTTAGTAGCCTTGGAAACACAAGATACATTCATAAGTCTTACATTACATCATAAAGTATAACAAAACTACAAAAAATTCTTGTCTTCATATCCCCTCATACTATCCCTGGAGGTAATTCATAATATACTTCTTCACATCCTGGAAAAATTAAAACATTGGAAGGGGTGAGCTCAGATGCTCAGTAAGGATAACAATATAGAGGAATCTTTCATAAATAAACATAGACATTTCAGGCAATGTATAACTAAAAAAAGACTTTTAAACCTAAACTTCAACAGAATATGGAAAAAGTAAAATGAGATAATGTCATTTACTTATTCACATGGATATTCTAATGGTCGAATAATCACATGCAATATCAATAACCACTTTCATAATGATGGAATGCATAATGCTAGACTATCATAACCACGTAGCAAAGGCCTCATGCCAAAACTACAAGTAATATTTTGTCAAGGCCTCGTGCCAAGACACTAGTTTGTCTCATGAGACCTACGGATGCATCGAGGAGCTATAGCAGGATCCACCCGTCACTTATTAAGTCCAATTCATTCCCCATATGAATAGGTTTAAAGATATCACAAACCATAACCTAATTGTATCACATAAAACATGCATCAAGGAAACATAACATTTCCACATTTCAATCATAAGATATCAATACAACACATTGATATAATAAAAACCCTTTAAAAACCATTTTCAATACCAAAATAAAAATAAAATTAAATCTTTCTATTTATTTTTCATTAAAAAAAATTTATGGCTTATAGAGGAAGCTGAAACTCAAATAATGGTCACGGCGGTAGAGAAGTCATTGTCGCTGCATACGTACGACAAAAAAAAACATTCCCTTTTTTCATTTAGTAAAATTCTTCGTATAAAAAAGACTCCTTTTGAATAAACGTAAAAGTCAAATGGGTTTATACACCGTATAAAATAATGTTGTCTATAAAATAAAATATGCGTCAAAGAAAGGAGATTAAGACGAAGTCCTTACAAAGATCATTTTGTAAATAAAATAGATCGCTCATGTGTAATCCCTATAAGCTCACATATTGAATTTATAAATACATGATAATATATTAAAATTCATTTCTCACATAATCAATGAACAACATAAGTAAGAACGATAGGTTCAACCCAAAGAATGGGAATTGGGTTAGGAAGTTCCCTTACCTCATGTCTGACTTTACTCTACCGTTCTTTAACCTTCTGAATAATAAACTAGAGTTAATTTATAATTGCGCAAGAACCTTTTTCAAGTTTTTTATTCCTTTTATGTCATGTGTTACCATTTTATGAACATTATGTAATTATTTATCTTAATAAAGGTCATTTTTTAGATCTTTGTTACTTGAGTCCTAAATAAACTTCTTATAATTACAAGTTGTTCATGTGGTAAAAAATCCATTATATAAATAATTATATTAATGATGTAGATATCATATATATCATATATATCCATTATATACATTCATTCATAATATTATATACCATTTAGAGGTAAGAAATGAAATGCACCGTTCATGGAGACGGTAAGCCGTACGTATGCATGAACGCTAATTTCATTTCTATTTTGTATTTAATGGAATGAAATAATAATTATATAAATTTGTATTATAATTCCAGTATGACATCATATATAATATAAATTAATTCATCCTTTATACGTCCCACATATGGCGTTAACGATTTAAATCACTTTGAGGGGGCGGTAGTCTGCACTTCCTAAAATGAAATTATCGCGTTTACCCATATTGGAAATTATAAATGTATGCCATAAATGATAAATATAGAAGAATAAGGATTACATAAACATAATATATATATCATATATTAAAATAGTGTCATCATAATGGCCACCATGAGAGGTGTTAAAAAAATATTGAACAATCATCGTTTCGTGAAGTAGTAATTCACCACCCATGGAAATAGTATGTTCATTAACCATTAGACGAAGGTATGTGTTAGTATAAATACAATCATTATCATGAAAAAATCCTAGTATATTTTATATACTGGTGTTTTTTCAAAAGAAAGGAATAAAAAGAGTTTAAGGGGTTGGAGAAGCAAAATAAAACAAAAGAACATAAGAGAAGACATTACCTTAAAATCGGGTAACTCTTTTTGATTGAGCCAATGCATTCCTTGGGAAGTCTTCTGCCCAAAGTTAGGCTTCTAGGAGTAATAGGGGAAATTTGGGAGAGTATTTGGGCAGACTTTTGCCGAGCCAAATGGATTCAAGGTTTGAATAAGGTGGTAGAGGTGGGGCCTTTTTTAAGAGGAGAGGAGGGGCACACTTGGAAGGTCATGAAATGTTACATTATTATGAAGTGATTTTCGGATTTCATAGGTCCCACAATAATATATTTCGAGGTTAAGGTGATTAGGGTTCGAAATATACCCATCAAATAGGTTTTATACAAGTGTATGTCTTAGATTGTACATTATCTTTTCATTTTATTTAAATAATTAATTAATGAGGTAATCACTCCATCATCATGGTGTCATAAAACATTTAATTAATTTAATGTCTAAAAATTATAAACAAATTACCATGATGTATGATATCATTTTATCTTTCCAATGAATATTTATAGTCAAAATTTTAACTTGTATAACCCCATGTAATAATTGTTATAGTAAAACAACACATGTTTGTGACAATTTTATTTTTACTTTAAATAAAAAGTTCTTAATGTAATTTTATTTCTCAAGTGGCTCCATGTGGTCCCCAAGTTGACCCATGGATTTTATTGGCCGTTCATGACTCATACAATAAGTTTAGGACAAGTTTAAAGGTATTTTCATATTTTTATAATATCATTTTTACCTAAAATTTCACTAATTACATTTAATCGTGATTAATAAAACTTAAAAGTTACTATTCACCAAAAAATTATATTAATCCCATTAAACCACATTTTTCTTCTTAATGACAACATTTTATTTCGGATATTTGATAATCAAATCACAGAAGAGGTAATGTTTCATTTACACGAAAACTTAGTTTTTAAACTACCACTTAGTGGTTTCACTATTCATCAAAAAATTGAAGTTTTTCAGAAAAATACCAAAAATTCACCCTAAGCTATATTTGATATTTCTAATTCAAAAATGAAGTCTATTTTAAAAAATTAAAAACATATAATTTTATTGAATTAATTTAATAATTAATTACCGCTGTCACAACAAATAGCGAGTTTATAAGAAGCAATATATACCAAAAGATTGACAATTGTTTATATCCAATTTCAATGTGAAATTAATTCTAATGACCACCATTGGATAAAATGGTAAAAATATATTCTAATTATACTTTAATACCACTCAATAGTATAATTTTTCACTATAAATTATTTGGATTAAAAAAGTTGTTTTTAAGTATTTTCTCTATTCATAGAAAATTGGAAGTTCTCAGAAAATTACAAAATATTCAACTTAAGATAATTTCGATATTCCTAATACAAAAAATGAAGTCCATTTTGAAATATAAAATTTATATAATTTCAAAAATGTGTGTATTACAATTCATAATGGTTACTTTGATTGGTCGCGGTGTGTTAGAACCCGAGGTTGCGTACAACACACACTGCTCTATTATTCATAGAGAAGCGTACCATGGAAGCTTGGGGTGTTACAAAACTCCAGAATTATAATAGAGTATTATTTACATATATCTAGTAACATAAATTATTCCATTTATCATTTTGAATTCTTATATGGGGATGATTCATAAGTTAGAACATCAATGATGTTCGTTTAGATAATTTTAGTGCTTCAATGATAATAACAACATCGTTTTGACATATAAATTAGAACAATGAGTAAAACAGAATTACAGAACCATGGGTGAGTCATACCATATGTATTATAACCAGGTTCAATCATAAAAATTATTTTATGAACTGAATTGAGGGAATTAATCCAAATTGAAATCACATCGTCCATGATGTCGTTAATTCGACACATCACGTACAATATTTTAATTCCTCAAATAAGTGGGGGAGGATAAAAAATAATGATGAAGAATATTCCATGAAAATGAGAGCATCCAAAATATACAATATTCTGGAGCTTTCATGCCTCTTGGATTACTGGAGGTGAGGAATGAATAATAAAATAAAGGAATATTAAAATAAAAGAAAACATGATAAATGTATCATGAAAATTCGACAGCCTAACGACGTCTCTGAAAATTTCATAAAAAAATAGCTTGATGAGATGAAGGGTATATCTCATCATTCATACATAATATGTTCAGTAAGGGGGTATATTTAATGAAATATCCCATCCTAATTGAAAGGGAATGGAATAGAATAACATAAAATGAATGAAAAGAACAAAAATAAAAGAGGATGTTTACCTCTTGATCTCTACTCCATTAGATCCTCCTTAAAGACTTTGGTTTTGGTCTTTTGGTGATACCAAAATCTCTAGGACGTGGGGAGGAATATTGGGGAAGGAATTTGTAGAAATTACACATTGCTTAAGGCTGGAGAGGTGTGGTAGGAAGAGGGGAGTGAGGGTGGTATTTATAGTGGAGGAGAGGGGGTGTTTTTCATTATTTTAATCAATCTTATAATATTTTTTCTCAAGACATTGAATAATTATAATTCGCGTGACCCAAAATTGAAAAAATGGAATGTAAGTTCTAACCATGTGGGATTTTATCATCCTTTCATAACCTATGATGCAGTAAATCAAGTATTTAGCATTTATCATATTTTATCGCATTTTACTATTAATAAAAAATTCATGAATTTCAGAAAAATCCCAAAAATTTACCCTAACAATTTTTTGATGTGTGGAATTCAAAATCGAAGTCCATTTTTGAAAAATAAATTTATAAATATTATTTATTTAATTTTAAATAAAAGCATACATAATTAAAAAATTAACATTTCTAATTCTACAACTACTTCTTTATCACAATGAAAAATTAAACAACATGATATTATCATAATGACAAACTAAAATAAAATTATAATAAAATTTACTATTCATTAGGATCATATCACTATTCAAATTACTATTAATAAGGGTATGTTACTATTCACCAAAAAACGATTTGGTTCCAAAAGACTCCAAATAAAATACTGAACACAATTGTAGATGACAATTTCTTGAAATTCAGAACATAGAAGTAGAAAAGTTATGTTTTAGAGGCTAATTAAAAATATATACATAAAAAATTTTCCATGAATTTCTATTTATTTTTACAAAAACTTGGGGTGTTACATTATGCCCACCTTCTTGAAATTGTGTCCTCTCAATTTTATTTACATATTAAACAACTAAGGGTACTTTTCCCTCATAGCATTTTGAGACTCCCATATTGCATCTTCAACCATGTGGTTTCTCTACAAAAAATTTACCCGGTGGATTACCTTATTCAGCAATACTTGTTCCCTTCGATCAAGAATCTGAACTGGTTTCTCTTCATAAGAAAGGTCCTCTTCCAGTTGAACTACTTCTGGGCTCAAGAAATACAATGAATCTGGCACATACTTTCTCAACATCGAAACATGAGAAAAATTGTGTACCTGAAACAAACTATAAGGCAAAGCTATGAGGTATGAAACTGTTCAAACATTCTCCAAGATTTCAAAAGGACCGATGAACCGTGGACATAGCATTCCTTTCGTACTGAAACGCATCACACTTATCCAAGTAGAGACATTAAAGAAAACATGGTCACCTACCTTGAAAGAGAATTATTTCCTTCTGTTATCTGCAAAACTTTTCTACCTGCTCTAAGCTATCCTCATGTGCTGTTGTATCATCCTCACTTTCTCATCCACTTTTTCAACTAATTCTGGCCACATCAACTTTCTTTCACCGACATCATCCGAAAACACTGGGGTCTGACACCGCTTCTCATATAAGGCCTCAAAATGTGCCATCTGAATACTAGAATGAAAACTGTTTTTATAAGAAAACTCAACTAAAGAAATATGCTGATTCCAACATCCCTGAAAGTCCATTGAACAAGCTCGAAGCATATCCTCCAATATTTGTATCATTCGTTCTGACTTCCCATCTGATTGAGGATGAAAAGCTATGCTGAAATTTAACTCTGCGCCCAACGAATTCTAATGTCCCTTCCAAAAGTAAGAAGTGAACATTGGATCTTGGTCAGATTCAATGGAAAGAGTAACTCCATGTAACCTGAGAATATCCTTAAGGTACAATTGAGAAATCCGATCCAAATACATTGTATCTCGAATCAACAGAAAATGTGCAGACTTTGTTAGCCGATCCACAATAACCCAAATTTCCTTATTACCTCGAAAAGTCTTTGGTAGTCCCACCACAAAATCCCTAGATATATTACCCCATTTCCACTCTGGCACTGGAAAAGGCTGAAGCATCCCATTTGGTAACTGCTTCTCTGCTTTAACCTATTGAAAGGTCAAACATTTCATGGTGAAATAAAAAATATCTCTTTTCATTCTATCCCTCCAATAATACTCCCAAAGGTCTCCATACTTCATAGTACTACCAGGATGAACATAAAATTGAGAACTATGAGCTTCACACAACAAATATTTCTTCCACTGATAATCAGTAGAAACACACAACCTTTTTTCCAAATCTAAAAACACAATCATTATTATGATTAAATTCTAGAAACTTACCCATTTTAACCAATTCTACCTTTTTCTTGTAGCTCAAGGTCTTCCTTCTGCGCTTGCATAATTCTGTCTGACGATGATGAATGAAATGAAACCTTAAACAAAACAGAGGTATTCCCTTCACCAACAACATCCGAGATAAAATTCATCAAATAATTAATCAAGGGATCATGTTCCAAATGTAACATAGATAATGATGCATGATGTTTCTGACATAAGGCATCTGCTACTTTGTTTTCTTTTCTAGGATTGTAATTGATCATACAGTCATAATTTTTTATTAGTTCTTGCCATCTTTTCTGTCTTATGTTTAATTCCTTCTGAGTGAATATATACTTTAGACTTTTATGGCCAGTATATATTTCGCATTTGGTTCCATATAGATGAATCCTCCAAATTTTCAAAGCAAAAACCACAAGTGCCAATTCAAAATCATGTATGGGATAATTTATCTCATGAGGTTTAAGTTGTCTCGAAGAATAAGAAATTACCTGATCATTATGCATCAAAACACAATCATTTACCTTCAAAGAAGCATCACTATAGATGAAAAACTCACCATTTCGGGAAGGTGTGCCCAAAACTGGAGCATTCACCAATCTCTTCATCAGTTCTTAAAAACAAACATCACATTCTTCTCTCCAAACAAATTTAACCCCATTACGTGTTAACTTAGTTATCGGGCTAGATAAACGTGAAAAGTTCTTTACAAACCTTCAGTAATAACTTGATATGCCCCCAAAAACTACAATTCTATGTAACATTTGTAGGTCTTGGACATTCATCAACTACATTTGTTTTGGTAGGATCAACTATTATTCATTCCTTATATATAATGTGCCCATGAAAAGAAATCTGTTGCAACCAAAAACCACAGTTGTTGAATTTTCAATATAGTTTCTTTTCTTTTAAAGTACGCAAAACAACCCTTAGATGTTTTTCATGTTTATTTTTATATTTAGAAAAACCCGAATGTAATCAATAAATACAACCTAAAACTTATCCAAGAACTCATGAAATACACTATTGATAAGATTCATGAAAATAGCACATACATTAGTTAATCGAAACGGCATAACAACAAATTCATAATTCCCATATATAGTACAAATTTCTGTTTTCAGAATGTCATCTTCATTCACCTTCTATTGTTGGTATCAAGATCTCAATTCAATCTTGGAAAAGTAATGATCTCTCTGGAGATGATCAATCAATTAATCCATATGAAGAAAAGTATACATGTTTTTAATAGTGATGTTATTCAAATCTCTATAATTAATGCAATGTACTATGGAACCATATTTATTTTTAACAAATAGAACAGGGGCTCAACATGGTGAAGTTCTAGGATGAATGAAGCCTTTTTCAAGCAAATCCTGCAACTTATATTTCAACTCAATAGGTTCTATTGGAGCCATATGATATGGGGGTTTTGAAATTGGCTTAGCATCAGGAACTAAGTCAATTGTGAATTCGAATTCTCAATCAGGTATGACATTGGGTAACTCATCAGAAAAAACATCAAGGTATTCATTTACCACTGGAACATCATTAATTTGAATAGTTTCATTGTTTTAAAAAAATATGAGCAAGACAAAATTCATTTCCATCATTCAATATTTTCTCAGATTCCTAATATGTTATCAATTGTATGGTTTCATTATTTTATACAAACTAAAAACCTTTCTGAAAAATAACTTCTTTAGCTCTATAGTCAATCTTAGCATGATAATCAGAAATGTAGTCCATCCCCAGAATAACATCAACTGGACTAAGGGAAAAATAGCATGTTTTGAATGTAAAGTCTTTCCACAAACTAGTATAGAAAGATTCTTATAATTCTTCTTTTCTATGTCATTTCCCCCTGGTGTTTTAACAACATGTTCGGGTCTCATTTATTGAGGTGATATTTACAATTTTCCAAAAAAACTCTCAGAGATGAAGGAATGTGTAGACCCCATATCAAAAAAAACTTTAGAAAAATATGTGTGAACAAACAATGTACATCATACAACTTAATTCAATGGCCCAACATCTACTGACGTAGTCGCAAAGGATCTCACTGCACCTTCTTGCTTGTTGTCTGGCTTATTTGCATCATTCAGATCTCTCTTTGGGAAGGCATTTTCATAGTGACCCATCTCACCACATTTAAAACACTTTAAAGTTTTCTTATCAGGATTATTCCTAGAATAATTTTCATTTCAATCTAGGTCCATCTATCTGAACTTACAACATTTAAAAAAATTCCCAGTTTTTATAAGAAATTCCTCATGGTGTTTCTGGCCACACTTTTCACAAACTAGAAATTGGATTTGCGTACCATCAGATTTCTTTGGTTGATTATTACACATTTCTTGCCAATTGGATCTCTTCTTCTCTTTGTTTCCAAAATTCATGTGATGATCAGATTACTCCATCTCTACACTCTGAGCACATCAGAAAAGGTTTTCATAACTTTTGAATTCATGAGAGGCCAACGCCCATCGATACCTTGGCTTCAATCATGAGTAAGAGAGGTTAATTTTTATATCATGATCCAGAATAATATGTGGATCATACCTCACCTGTCGAGTGACGTTTGCTTCATACACAGCCAATGAGTCTTCGATCTCCTTTTTCAGTTCAAGGAATAGCTTCTTCATTCTAAGTCGCACAACCTTATGAAAATATTTTTCAAGGAAAAGATTTTTAAATTCATCCCACTCTATGGAATAAAAATACTCTCTACCCCTGATATGCCTTACCATTGACCCCCGCATATCTTCTTACACTTCTAAATGATAAATGTCAAGACTTACCTTTTGACTGTCTGAACATCCCATAACATCGAATATCTTTTCAAGGGATTTGATCCATCCTTCAGCTGCTACTGGGTCAGAAGATCCATTGAATGCAAGAGGATTTTGTCTCATAAAATGTTCCACTACTGTCTTGTTTTGTTGTTGTACCCTCATTGGTTATGTTTCATGGATACTGCCACCATTTATTTCCTGCATTTGCTGGGACATTACTGTCACAAACTGCTCATTTCCAATCCCTACCATTTCGTGATGTAGTTTCCGAAGGATGTCATTCTGTCGGTGCCTATCCTCTTCAGCATCCTTATTACATCTAAAGACAACCATTATGAACAAACATGTCATATATGAATCAACATGTTAATCTTAAAATGCTAGAACATTTCAAATTAAACATAGAATAAAAATCATTTATTGTATTCTATTAACATCACCCTAACCCCAAAAGTTATCTAATCTATCCTCTGATACAGACTATAAAGACCTGGCCTTATTACATACATAATCAAGAATTTAATCAAGAAAAAAAATTCATTTTACATTGAATATAATTTCATGTTTAGAGATTTAGAGAATTAGACAATACATTTATTACATTAAACATTATTACTGAGTGGATATCATAAAAACAGTTACCATCTTTTTCAAAATATAAAACATTAAAAATTAAACCAAGAATACTTGACAATTCTTCAACATTTATCATGGCTTCCTTACTTGTATTAAACATCCATTAACCTGTGAAAAATCATTTAAAAACATGGGATGAGCACAAAATCTTAGTAATGTTTGGAAAAAAGGAAAGATCATATAGTCCATGAATACTCGTAACATGTTAAAGCATTTTCAAAAGACATTCATGTCACCCATATATACTTACTTTGTGTAACATTATATTTACACAAGATCCACACAAAAAATGAGAATATAAATATTATCATAAGTGTATCTTGGGGCATTACATACATAATATCCTAACTATTCTTTTCCACTTTATAATTATTAACCCTCACGGCTACCTTACTTTGTGTAAGCATCACAGTTACACTTGGAGTAACCATACAGCTAACCTCCAACTTACTCATATCCAATGAATTAAATGAAGATATTGGTCCCACCCTTCATCATAAATAATTCCCAAGAAACAAAACAAAATCATACAACATGAATAATTCCATAAAAACATTACATTGGAATTTCGTAATGCCGAATTTAAAAAGTTGATTTTAAATAAAAGCCCCTTATAAATATCCTAAAATTGAAGAGATACTTAATATAGTGGATGAAGTATGTATATATACTGTAAATACACATAATAAAACATAATATAAACATAACCCATCACACAATCTATTTAAATATAAAATAAATAATGAGGTTGAAAGTTAACCCAAAGAATGGAAATTGGGTTAACAATTCCCGTACCTCAGGTTTATCTTACTTACAACATGTTTAAAACTCCTGTATAATGGTTAAAAATGTTATTAATATTTTATTGAAACTTCTTCTTGTTTTTAATATCTTATATGATCATTTCATAACAACATTTTACCCTTAATTGTTAGTATTTTTCCCCTTGCACTGTTTTTTGGTGAATTCTTTACATAATTTGTATTATTGGTTCATAATGGACATTCTTGTCGATTGGAAGTGAAACTTCAGAATTGGAATGGAGTTGTATTTACATATATCCAATAACATAAATTATTCCATTTATAATTTTGAATTCTTAAATTACGATGATTCATAAGTTAGAACATTAAGGACGTTCGTTTAGATCATTTTAGGGGTTCTTTTATAATAACAACCTTGTTTTGTCTTATAAATTAGAACCATGAGTAAAAAAGAATTACAGAACCATGGGTGAGTCATAAAACATATATTATAACCTGGTTCAATCAAAATAATGGTTTTATGGCCATACATGGAGGAATTAATGAAAATTGAAATCACATCGTCCACAATGTCGGTAATTTGACACATCACGGACAATATTTTAATTCCTTGAATTAGTGAGGGAGGAGAAAAAATAATGATGTTGAATTTTCCATGAACAAGAGAGCATTCGGAATATAAAATATTCTGGTGCTCTCATGCCTGTTGGATAAGAGGAGTTGAGTAAAGAAGAAGAAAAGAAACGGATCTTAAAATAAAAGAAAACATGATAAATTTCTCCTGAAAATTCGGCAGCCTAATGGCGTCCCTAAAATTTAAAAAAAATTGTTTGATGAGTGGAAGGGGATATCTCATCATTAATAAATAATATGGGCATTAAGGGGGATATTTAATGAAATATCCCATCATAATCCCAAGGTAAAGGAAGAGAATAACATAAAATGAAAGAAAAGAATGAAAATTAAAGAGGATGTTTACCTCTTGATCTCTTCTCCTTGAGATCCTCCTTCAGGACTTTGGTTTTGGTCTTTTGGTGAGACCAACAGCTCTAGGACGTGGAGAAGATGATTGGGGAGGGAATTTGGCAGAAATTAGACAATGATCAAGTCTTGAGAGGTGTGTGAGGAAGAGGGGAGTGAGGGTGGTATTTATAGTGGAGGAGAGGGGGTATTTTTCATTATTTTAATCATTATTATAATATTTTTGTTCAAAACTATGAATAATATTAATTAATGTGACCCTAATTTTTAAAAATGGAATGTTAGTTCTAACCATGTGGGATTACATCAACTTTGCATCACCTATCATGCAGTAAATCAATTATTTAGCATTTATCATATTTTATCGTATTTTACTATTCTTTATAAATTCTTGAGTTTCAGAAAAATCCCAAAAATTTACACTAACCATTTTTTGACATGTAGAATTAAGAAATGAAGTCCATTTTTGAAAAATAATTTTCTATATATTATTAATTTAATATTTAAATAAAATCATACTTAGTTTAAAAATTAACAGTTCTAATTCTACAACTACTACTTTATCACAATGAAAAATTAACCTAGATTTTATTATGTTAAAGACTTAATAAAATAAAATAATAATAAAAGGTACAATTCATTATAGTCATATCACTATTCATATTACTATTCATAAGGGTATGTTACTATTCAGCAAAAAACATATTGGTTCCAAAAGACTCAAAATAACATACTGAACACAATTGTAGATGATAGTTTTTTTAAATTCATAAAATAGAAGTAGAAATGTTATGTTTTAAAGGATAATTAAAAATATCAACTTAAAACAAATTTCCATGCATTTCAATTTATTTTTAGGAAAACATGGTGTGTTACAAGGAGAACCAAGAAGAATTTAAAAAGATGAATATTATTTTAAATAAATTAAAAAATAAGGAATGATTTAATTTCTTTTAACTCATATTGATCAAAACCTCAAAACATTGAATGAATATTTTGTAATGAATAAATAACCATATATTTATTCCCATTTTTTTATAATACCTATTTGAATATTAATTCACTAATCCTTAATGAATATTTATTTATATAAAATTGCTTCATATTTTTTCCCTAATAATTGAGTTAAAATATGATTCCATTATTCATTTTGAAAATATTAATGTTAGAGAAATTATTTGAAGATAATTTATTGGGAGAAATCTTATTTTTTCGGTAGAATTTGTTTTTAAAAATTTACTATCTTATGTTATTTAAAAAAATAATATTCTGAATAGTATGTTGAATGAAAATGGATTGAAAGAGTTACTAGGAGATAAAAAATAATTGGGATGAATTGTTTTTGAGTTGAGGTATAAAATGATGTTCTCAAACAAACAAAGGGATTTTAATTTTTTAATGATATAAATAATTATCTTTAAGTGTTATGTTTTGTTCTTTTTATAAAGGGGAATACTGTTAAAATTATTTTTTTACATTCTGTAGAATCTATAATTACTTTTGAAAATCACAACACACTATAACCAAATTTTTTTTTACCCACATTATATTTCCCAAATATTTTATATACTTTTTTATAAAAAAACCATTTAATCTGTTTGATAGAGAAATACATCTAAAAAATGAATATAAAATTTCCAAATGTTGTCATCCATCAAACATAATTAGTATAGTCCCGTTAAATAATAATGTCTAGTCTATCTCACTAACTAATATTAATCCATCAGAGTGATTGTGTTTAATCCATTGGTGTGAATGTGCTTAATCTATCAGAGTGAAAAAAATCAGTCAATAATAGTGACCTAGTTTAGTCTATTAGTTTGATGAATTGTATTAAATTTTATTAAAGAAATTCATTCCATTGGATTCTAAAATTCAATTCCATTGGATTATCAAATTGAATTCTACTAAAATAAAACTGATTTATTCCTTTATAATAAAAAATATAATGATCAAATGGTATGAATAATTTCTACCAGTTCGAAGAATTTTGAGAGCACTGTGAGGATGATAAGAAAATGAAATGAGATGGGGATATATAGAAAAAGTATAGCTACCATACTAGATCTCATCAGAGGCCATTTAAAACAAAATTGAGATTAACATATATTAATACTAGAGTTATGCTAATAAATTAAGGTGCATTTGAGAAGAAGGGAGATGCTGATTTTGTGACTCAACCCATCACAAAATTACAATCCTATATCATCTTATTTTATATGATCTATAAATATTCAATTATGTTTCTTTATAATGATTCCAATTAAGAAATGTAAATTTCTTTTTCAATTTTAATTTTTTTTACTCTGTCCAATCTATGTTGACGTCGAGGGATTATGTGGGTATGATGATATATCTAGTTTGATCATTATTATCCAGGAACACATGTAAAATAAAGTAGAACTTATGGTAAGTTTTAAGTATAGGGACACTCAAATACTATGTGTATTACTTCCATGATTTGTAAGGGTAATGTGGAGAAATATTTTAAAAATATTCTAGTTGAATGGTCTATTTTGTTATATTCCTTACAATCGGGCCAGGGGGGGTGTTATGAATCATTGTTAGAGACTTTTACACCAATTAATTTTTTTTTCATTATACCTCTTATACCTGTAAGGATCTAAATTAACTTATTCAATTTCTCATGAGCTATCCATGTTTATGAAATATAAAAAATATATATTTACAATTTTCAATAATCAATAAGATTATATAGTCATTTAAACGTATGGTAATGACTAGTCCATAATTTTTTTCACCATAATGAGAAATAAATACCTAATGTTTTTTCAAGGAGAAAATACATTCAGTAGTGTGGGCCCATAGAAATTATGAGGGAGAATGGGGATAATACTTAATAATTGGGCTAATGAATTCCAAAAACAACTTTTACCTCCTTCTGTGTTCCATATTCTACCTTTGATGATAATATTCTAAATATTTATTTTTTGGTAACCATCATAAATTCCAAAACCTATTGAGAATGATAATGGATGTTGTGGTTCTTGTTTAATCTTCTACTTCTTTAATTATTGATATTTTCTATCATGAAATTAACCCCGTGTCTTCATCCAAGTAGAAAAAATAAGTTTCACATTATTGTTCTTCAATGGTTAAATATGGTATGAATTGGTTCTGGAGAAATAATAATAATTACCTCTGACATAAATGATATTTAAATCATATATATCAGTCAGTCACTTTTCCTTGGATTTCAGATCTTTGACACCCTACAATATGTAATAGTGCATGGAAGTGTTTTGATCACGTTCTTCATCAGTGAAATATAGAATGCACTAAATATTCAATTCGTTCTTGAACCTATGACCTCTTTTGTTATTTTTGAAGTGATAAAAGATCAAATAATATTTACATCATCAAAATTAAATCATCTTATGTAATAGTAAAATATGAATTTTAATGTGGAATGAATTATTTGACATCCTCTAAAGAACATTTTAGCAATTTATTATAGTATTTATTTACCACTCATATAAATACCAACAATAATTCAACTTATGCATGTCTTATAATTATTCCTTGAATTATAAAAAATACTTCATTAACATAGTTATTTTATTTTATAATAAATTCATGCTTTTCATGTTTTATTAAATAATTACCACTATACATACAATGCATTCACACTTCAATGTTCTTCTCACTCTCTCAATTTTATTTTTGTAAAATTGAAAATACACAAAATTAATTCTATTTTCCTTGGATTAACAAATATTTATTCAAAATAATATAAACCATGCACATAGAGAGAATTCAAGAAGGATTCATCTTGCATAGACTTATATTCGTCTCTTCTAGAATTCCAAATCCTTACAGGCATAGTTATTTTTTATTTCTCATATTCTTTATTATCATTATAATTTTATGTTATATATATTTAGATTTTGTTATTATTTCATGTATTCATTCTTTATTCTTAATTTCACATGAACGCCATGTGTATATATATATATATACTATCTTTTAATTTTTTTATGAATACCCAAATCCATTTCCTCCAATTATCTTTATTGCACACACATAGTTCTGTTATATTATTCTATTTCAAGACACTTAGTCTCATTCTATATTTTTCAAAAACACATGACCATTATTATAAATTATCATATGACAGCCTCCTCCTTCATGCAACATAATTTGTATTGTTATTTTCACTATCAATCATGAATTAATATTCTACATGATGAGTACTCACTTCATGTAACACAATTGTGGTACACTGCCCATCAATTTCTTATATAATTGGTCATCTTCATGAATAATGATAAGGTTTTATAAACACTAGTTTCATGTATATTTCTATTCTATGCACAAGAGTTTATCAACACAAATATCATCATTCAATAGCTACATGGAACTTCTCAATTAGTGATTATATGGTTCATTTTATTTCTACAATTTCTCAGCACATAACTGTATATTAGAGTATTTCATTAATTTTAAAAAACATGATCCCACAAATTAGAATATGGTTATCAACAACTAAACATTTATTAGGTTCTTCTGTATATTGAGAAATTGTTTACCTCCACAATTTCACTCAACCGCCCAATCAATCCCTAGTTTATATACCTTGTAAATAAATATTTTTAATAGATATAATTTCTCACCATTACATTCATCAAAGAATCGGTAAAGTGGCATTGAATATCATTGAATATTTTCTGCATGATCTGAAACTCACTACATTGTGAGTTTCACGTGTATTTTATCTTGAACCCAATCTACTTTTAAATGAAAAAACTAATATATGTATATCATAGGCCTAAGAAGACATTAAAACATAATTTTTATTTATGAAAATACATCTTCGCTGAACTCCTCGTTGCATGAATGTCATAAAATTCATGTATACTAACCCATGAAATAATGTTTATTAGTTATATATCAGGCCATGTTAATCGTCACATGGTTATTCATTAGTGGTGGTTGATCGTTGAAGTACATGAGTCAAGGAGCTCATGTATCAGGATAAATTTGATGATGATGTGGCAATCAGTGTGGTGTGGTATCAATAATGAATAAATTAATTTATTATGATATATAATTTTAATACCAGTTAACATTACACCCATGTTGGGCCACACCATATGTCTAGAATATCCTTTTATATGGGAGCATGTCAATAGAACTTTGAGATGGAAACGAGGTCATAAAATGAAAACATTGCACCACAAACCCACATGACCAACTCCAAACGTGGTCCATGGGCTTCCCTATGGACTTATGAGCCAACATATGTGTGAAATTGGGATTTTACCCACTTTAATTATACATGGGAACACTAAGATCTTATACATATCCATTCAGTTCACTTCCTCTATGATTAGTGGCACATACTGAGCTCCCATGGGTGTGTGTGACATACGGGTCCCACATGTTAAATGGATGAGGTTGTCTTTGATAATAAGTGTGGTTTGATAATTTTTTAGTAAATCCCATTATAATACATAGTTAAATTGAAGGTAAAGAATATAATTGAAAATCAAATTTATGTTAACAATTATATATAGATAATTATACATTTAGAATTCATCAATCCATTCTAAATATCTTTTGAAATATTCTTCTTAATCAATTAATATTTTATTTTTATAATATAAATTTGAATGATCCTCTTTAATAATCATATGATCCTAAATTATTTTTGTAACCAATTTATATCCTAGATAAATTTCACTGAATATAGATGTAGATCAACAATCCTCAGAGTCATAAAATAAATGTGATCAAAACAAATTCCGTTATCTAATTAGACTAGCGGTATTCACCTTTGATTCATTTATATATATTCATTCTATTGAAATCAATGAAATACAAATATTTCATTTCCAAATTTAGAAAATAAATAAAAACCATTTACAATAAATAAAATCCAAACACAATGTAGGCACTTATATCATCCCCTTTTTATTTATCTATAATACATTCAATTTTAATTCTAGATTCATATGTCAACATGTGAATAATTATACTCTCCCTACCATTAAATTTTCCAACAATCATTTCATATTCTCAACCCTTTAATCACATGAGATGAAATTTTCATTGTAAAAGGGAATCAAATATTAAATATGAAAGGTACTATCAATAATTTCACTCTAAGTATACATGATGTTTTCTCAATGTATAAAATAAGAGGATTTTATTTAGAAAGAAAATATTCATTACCAACTAATCTTTATAACAAATGAAAATAAAACTCATATAATATAAGTCAAGGGTTATTCACTTTCATTCTTTGATGATGATATTAATGTTGATATGAATCCTTTTAATTATAAGAATCCTAAAACTTACGGCCTCAAATAAAAAAAATACAAAAAAACATTCTTTTATAACAATCATAATAAGTGGTGTTAGAGATTTTCTATTTTTATTGGCAAATTAATTAATTAATTTAATCCTTTCTTATGAAACAATATTTATCAAGAGTCTCAAATGACGAGAGTTTAATAAAAACATAACTTTTATAATGAAATTAATTTTATTCTCATTCTAGAATAATAATCTATGATATGAACTCAAATAATGGTTATTAAATATTCTTGATCATTCTTCATTTTTCTCCCCCATAAGGGAAATACTTATCAAATCCTTCATAATTTTTGATCTATTCTAGAATTGATTTAATTAAACTATTACATAGAGAAAAATATTTAATAGACCATCATCTTATGACATTTTATATAGAATGATTACACAATGCTGGTAATGACAAAATTCATCGAAACAAGATCTTTAGAATACCATAATAAGAACTTGGAAAAATATTGTCTTCTTTATCCTAGCTATCTATTGTTGGACATCAAAATTCTTCATCATCATTAATAATGGTAATCTATAATATATGGGTTTGAATACCATTTGAAAAATCATTCATGTATGGAGACTTATATATGATTCCAATCAGGAATTAATAGTACTCACTGCTTCTCAGGTTATCCCACCTAGAACATTCTTCACCATCTGATCCCTATAATATAATTAATAATAAAATACAAAAATGTTTAATGGAATATGGTTGATCGAACATTTCATATCAATATATACAGAAAGGTTGATATTTTTTTCTCAAACCATGTTTTCATATTTTTTCCAATATTCATGTTCAAACACCTAAAAATATGTTCTTATTTATGTTGGGGAAGAATTATATCTTTACATTCTATTATTATTTTTCTAGATAAATTTTCATATTAACAGTATATGATATATTATGACTCCTAATAAAAATTTATTATTCTAGTAGAATTGTCTGAAATCATTTTTAAATGTAACCATCATTAATATATATCACATTCAAAACATATTTGACATAATAGTTTTCTATTGATGAAAAACTCCCATGTAATTTTTTTAACATTTTTTTGGATTCTATCCATTTCATTTCTCACTATCCATAGCTTGTGCCTCATATATTTTCTCATTATTTTTAAATATTCTATCCATATAACACATATATTATTATATACATTGGTATCATATTTGGATTTTCCAAGTGGATTATTTTTATTTCCATCCTTTTTAGTAGTTATTTTGTACTCACATTTCATTAAATTATTATATTTGAAATAGATGGTATTTTAAATTTTCATACATGAAATTTTCATGGGAGAATTTATGTTCGTATAATTTATATGATTTCGTCCCAAATCTAATATATTTATTCTTAGTCAGCTTTGATGGTATTCATTTTTATCATCAATGGAAACTTGTTGATATGTACATGTACCTTCCTTAAGACCATCAACATTTCATATATCACATATCTTTTCAATCATTCAATTTTTTTTAAGTAAACTGATTTATCTAAACCAGTAAATGTTGATCCTTAATTATTATCTTTCTCCACTTTTTTCATGGGATATCTTTATGAATTAGGATTTTAGAGGATCATACCAAAAATATTTAAAAAATTATTGAAACAATCTCATCACGTACATTGAAAAACAATTCATTATTTCATGATATATTTTATATATGGTTATTAGGACATCCTTCTGACTTGATATTCTCATTGAGGGGAACCATATAGCAAACACTTTTTATAATCATTATTAGACGTGGTGGTATGTTATTTATCTCCGTTATTTATCTATAATTGTATATTATTTATTCTACAACCTTCATTATTCATGAAAAAAATTAGAAACGTTTTAATAAGATGTTATAGAAGGTAAAATATTCTTATTTGCAAGTTTTGATATATCATTGAATGAAATATAGAACAATAGATTACATATTGGAAGTATTTTATGAATATAATTCTTTAGTGAGCATTGTGTACTAGTATAAACAACCTCCTTTTTTAATACACTTAATGTGAATTCTCTATAATTTCCAAATATATATTGAAATCCAAATATTTCATAATTAAAATTATATTCTATCTTAAATCATAATCAAATATTCATCACAAGAAATATTAATTCCTTAAAACTGATATTCAAAAAGAATAAATTTATTCTGAATCAATGAGTCTAATTCTTTTATCGTATATGATGATACATCAAATTCTGAATCCATGAAAATAATTCAATTATAAATGTTTTCTTCCTCTACACGGATTTGTTCCTTAAGTTTTTTTATTCATAAAATCTTTCTATTCAAATATTTTGTGCCATTTTGGGGAACCTATTTTATGTCCTTAATTTGTTTCCTTATAGGACATAACTTGTCTAGAGTTATTCAAATATTCAATAATTTTTTATTACAATACCTTATCCAAAACATCAGCTTCTACTTAAAACTATGTGATATGGTGTTTCATATATTGAAAGAATCCAAAAAAAGGGATGATGTTTCTTTGGGAATACCATAAATAATATCCCTTAATCTATCAATTAATATTAATTGATAAATTATATATTTATCATTATCACAACTTTTTTCTTATATCTTCATTATGAGGATAATTTTCAAGGATGATAACACATACATAATTATCACTTGTATATATTGTTATAACTGATATTGGATGGATTTCCATCTTTGTGGTGGAAAATTGAGGCTAATTCTTTTTAATATGGAACCCATATATTTGATCATTTCTTCCAATGAACATACATAATGATACTTCCTATTTTTTTAGAGGAGGAGATTCTTCATCATCATTTTTTTCAATTTCATTCAATTGTTCATTATTTTCATTGTGGGAATAGAATTTTTTTGGGGGAGAAATGAATTTTCACCAAAAAATCACATCATTTATACCATAGGAAGAAATCCGTTTTCATTAAAAGATAATATTTACTATATAGAAAACCTAATATAGGTGTACCAAACCCCTAATACCACTTAAAGGTACATGTTTGGGATATGTGTATCACTAAAGATGGGTTTAATTAGCCTATGATACTTTTAATTTTAATTATAACATGTTATCCCTTAATGACTTCAACAGGGTAGAAATATGATTGCATTTTTCAATTTTTCATGGTGCATGCTTGCATATGAAAATACTTTAAGATAAATCATGATATTTTTATATGTTATACTATGCAATTAGAGCAGATAGTTATTTCCATGAATGGAAATTTCTTTTAAATAGATGGTCTACAGTAATGAGTTATCATGCCATGATGGTTTGGTAAGGTGAATATACATTAGCTAGTGTTGGTGCTTACCGATTAGGAGGAAGAATGGGGATTATACTTATCACCTTGAATAGGGAAGACTTATTCCAACATTAGTATCCATTTATTTTCATTATTATGCATATGAAGATAATATTATTCTTCTTTAATAGGATGTTTGAATGAAAAATATATTCTTACACATAATTAGACAACTTTTAGATGTTATAGAGCTTATTTAATCTTCCAAATCATTACCTTTTAGTAGCTCACCACTAAGAATACAACCTTTATTCTTTATCCTGTCAAAAAATTATGTTACCCTTTAATCTTCTTCAATTTTTCCAAATTATATGATTTTTTTGTAGGATTTTATAAAAAAATCTTTAATACCCAAATGATAATATACTAGTTGTGTTTTGTATTTCACATTTTCTTAATCATGCGACATTAAAAATTTTTTCCAATATGTATATATTTTTATTTTTTTTATATGTATTAATAATGGAAGAGTCTCCTCCAATTATCTTTCTAGTAAACACAATGTAAAATTTAATTATTCATTTTTAGGACACTTATTCTTATTATATAATTTTCAATTATTTTTTAAAAAGGTTGTTCCTTGGTCAATGACCAAAGAAAAAAAATCATTATAATAACAAGGAATTACATAAGTCTAAAAGATGTGATTTTTTTACAATATCTATCATAAAAGGGGTAGCACAATAAATAAGGAGGTCATCCAACCAAGTGGTTACATGGTCGACTCCCATATTTTCATGACCTTCCGCCATCATGTTCACTTCACAAAAAGAATGAATAATAATGTGGTTGAATTCCATGAGTATATGAACATAATCCGTCCATCTTGTTGTAATAGACCACAAGAGGTGCATCACACCATTCCAAATAGATTGAATAATGGCAGTTGAGTCACTTTTAATCCAGATGTTGTTCTAACCATGTTTCTTGGATAAGGAGATAGCATATATCACACTCATCATTTCATCCTCTAGAGCCGAGGAGATTCTACAAGTTCCATAGAAACATCCAAGAATTTTCCCAAAGTGGTTTCTAAAAATTGCGCCGCAACCCGAAGGGCCCATGTTACCTTTAGAAGAACTGTCAAAATTTACATTAATCTGTCATGGGAGAAGATATTTCCATAAATCTTCAAAAGTGAATCTAGTTTGAGGATAATTACTATTAACCCCATGGAGATGCAGAATCCATAAATCCATCACTATGTTGTCGCAAAATCCCTTTTGAATCAAAGTAGCTTCCCAGATGGAAATGAGGATCAGCATCTGACTTGCATGTAAACTAAGTGAGTATTTGTTATAGATAAGATAATTCATATCATACCAGAGTACATGAAGATGTTCAGAAAAAAAAGTTAATAAAATGAAATATATTAATTGAGAGGCTGTAATATTCACACAATGTAGAAGTTGAGAGTTTATCGAATCATTAAGTAAACATCATCACTCAAAAAGATAAAGCAAGTAATTCCCCAGATTAGAAGAAGTAGCACAAGAATGAAAAATATAGTTAATTTCCTCATGATGATGTTTACTAAGGAAACAATTAGAGAAATTATGGGTCCCAAAATACTAAATACAAGTTTCAGTGGGTGTCCTTTTGTGACAAATACGCCAAATTAGAGAGAATATTGAAGGTTTGAACCGTAATTTGTTAAAAAAAATTAATCTAACTTAATGTATTTCCAAAATTAGTAAAACCATGACTGTAAAACGTTTTTTATTATATAATTCTTTTATGTGTAGGTTCTCATAATAAAAAATCATCAGTATAGGAAAAAGGGTATCTATTAATGACATTATTGAAATTTTCGGGAACATTATGTCTGTGAGAGCTGACAACCTCTTTAATCGGGTATTTAGTGTTATTATAAAGTTGATTAGGGGAGATCATTGATAATAGAGGAGCACAATACAATTTATAGATCCAAAAATTCATTGAAGTGTTTCTAATCACCATCCATCTAGAACTTGACATGGTGTTGGAATAGGAATTTTTAATGGAAGTCTAAATGGAAGAGGTAATGTAATTAAAATGATCATTTATCAGTTTGTCAACAAGTCTATTTTTATGGAAAGAAACAGAGTATGAGTTGTTATGAAAAACATTCCAAGTGAGTCTGGATTGTAAGGCATCATTAATGAGATTGAGATTTTTTATACTGAGACCACCCTACTCTAAAGGGATGCAACTAGTAGGCAAAGGAACAATCACCAGTTTTCTTTAAAGCATTCTTCCGCTCCAAACAATTTTTTTGATGGCTACATTAATTCTTTTAAGATGACTATATGTTCATTAATAAATCATCAAAGGGTTTACCATTTTAGACATAATCATATATTTGACAAGACAAGTTATTTTGGCCCTACAGTGGGATTTTCCATTGTAAGATGAAAGTTAGTATAGGATTTGGTCCATAGTTTCTGAAAAATAACAAGATTTTGGTCTACCCTATAATATAGGAACACCATGACATGTGAATTGAATAGATAATTCATTAATAGCTATATCGGTTATTATATTGGATTTTTTATTAGAATAATTCATTTTCTAAAGAAAAGAATGGATTTATTCCAATTAATTATTTGACCAGAAATCTCTTCATAGTGTTGGGGCACATTAGAGGTTTTGGATAATATGTTTTTTCCCTTGTAAAAAATAAATAATATAATATTCATATGAACGGTGGCGGGATCATTCTAATTCCATGAAGACTTAATCGTTGTAATCTAGTTTTGAATGACAAGCTAGTGATCAATCATCATAAATAATCATTCACAATCACGAAAATAATAGAAGAGAGAGGGATAACTTGTCTGACACCTTTGATTCATTTAAAATAACCCTTTGGAGATATATTATAACGGATTAATATGTTGTTATAGTTGAAAATAGTTTTATTTCTATATATAAATGAATTTTTATACCATAATTTATGAAGCACCTTGAAAATGAAACTCCAATCCATTGTATCACAAGCGTTCTGGATATTTTGATTAATATTAATATTTTCTACCCAGTTATATATATTTAATCAGTTAATACATTCATAAGCAAGAAAATACAATATTGAAGGGTTCTACCATTAATAATGCAAAATTACTTCCATGAAACTATTTTATTGATAATAGACGAATGTAGATTTAAACAATGATTGATGATAATTTTATAAAGGGTATTGATTAAACCAATGGGGTTGAATTGGTGGATTTCTATTGCATTATCAACATTGGGGATCAAATAGAGAAACTAGGCATTCAACCCATGATGGATCATTCCATTAGCAAGGAAAATCCTAGCTGACCTACAAATGTCTGTTTTCATGACATCCCAAAAATGATGATAGAATCCATTATTGAAACTATGGCAACCAAGAAAACTATCTGGATTTAAACCAATTATAGAGTCTCTGATATAATGAAAAAGTGGGATTCTATTTAGAAAAGATTTATCATCATCATTTACCACAACCTCGGTGACATCAGGTAGAAAGTCCTTATTAGTGTTAGGACAATTGAAGATACTTTCAAAATAATAGACTATATGATTGTCAATGATATTCTCAGTATCAATGAAGTTGTATCCATATTTTAGGAAGTAAATAGGTCTACTAAAATTCCTAATACATTTAAGGGAGTTTTATAATTTTGTGTTTCTCTCACCATTCGCAATCCAATATATTTTTCAAAAGAACAAGACCATTATGAATGAATTTTTGGAAACTGCATCCTTCATTGTACATCATACAGTGTGTCGTTCTTCTCACCAGTTGTGACATTTCAATGGGGTAAATAACCAGTGTTCAATTTTTATAACACATTGGGGTTATAACACCCATCAATGGCATGTGTAACTGGTCATCATTGTGCATTTTGAAAGGTGTTTATAAAAACGATATATATGTCTGTGGATCTTATTTTCAAAAGATGTGTGTTTATATTCTTAGTTTGGGTGAAAATAGAAGTGCTCAAATAAGAATGAAAGTAAATCATATTTTTTTCAAAGGAGATCAATAATAATTGAGACGTTTAATCACCTATTTTTTGTTATATATAAAAAATGAGTCTCGGTTTTCATTCAGTGTTAATCAATATTATCAAGGGTCAATGTTGTCACATTTTAATTCTTCAAACCATGAGTTATGTGATAGTGAATACCATGGTGTAATTTTTCATGATCTAGAATTATAATCTCATTGATTATCTTTCACATTAGATAACAACTACTATATCCTTTAAAAATATCATTGTCATCCATGCACAAAGGTGATATGGACAACATCAATAAATTTATTTATATTCATTAAGAAAACATTTTTCTTCATGGATTGAATGGCATTAAATTAATTTTTCCCTATTTTAATCAAGGATGAGGGTTATCCTTACATGTCTTTTATTCCTAGAAGAATATAGTGACAACACGTTACCCCTATTCCTATAGAAATGTTTCATAAAACTTGAATCCGAATGTCTTAAAAAATCAAACCACTAGAACAAAACCTCTCTACTTATTTTTGAATAAAATAAACCATGAAAGGGGAATAGTCCATGACATTCCTTCTGGGATGAGGGACTAAAATATGTTCTCCATCAGTTGTCTGAACCAAGAGTTTCATAAACATGCACTCTAAGGTTTCAGGAATGTCTCTACGCTTTTCTACCTCTAGGCTTGGGGAACAAGTTGACTTTACATGGGTGTGATTTAGTTTTAGTCCCACTTGTTCCCTAGATAAAGTTAGCATGGAAAATAAATATGGTTTGAAATTTTTTTAATACAAACAATAAAAATAATTTGATAAAACAAAGTATAGTATAGAATTAAACATTACATTTTTTCCACCATTATACCTAGATAATTATATTTATAGAATTCATCAATCCATTATAATATTCTCTTATAATAATCTCCTTCATCAATTATACATTTCATTTTTTGAATATCTATTCCAAGGATCATTTTCAATCTACAAATCATCAATATTAATTATTATAAGAATTGTCTAACAATGGACACAAGTTCATTGAATATAGAATCCATTTAAAAATTTCCATCTTTATAAACATGAAGTCTTCATAAGTGATTCCTTTAGAAAATAGGACATGAGTAATTCTCCTTAGATTATTCTTGACAACATTGTTATATTAACAACAATGAAATACTCTAACTTCATTGAAAAGTTTTGACAACCAATAACAACCAACGAAAATAATTTAAATCCATACACAAAGTGGGTACTTCATTGGAATGTCATTCATGATTTTTATTTATGTTTTTTTTACTTGATTATACAAGTTTATTACATATTTTTAGTATTGTTATAATGATATTATAATGATATACTTTACTAAAATATTTGTTTTCAGACATACTCTATGTCTGATATAAAATCACATATCATCAAATGATATCTTAGTCTGATATATAGTATGCACGATGTTTTGGATATTAGTTAGTTTATGTTTTTGAAATACTATTTACCCTTATTGTATTCATTGATATAATAATTGATCCTATATAAAATCTTATGTTTGGGGAAATAAACTTATTATAATATATGTCTGTAAAAATAATTGATGTTAAATGTCTTATACTTCCTTAATATTTTGTCACACCTCCCCATACATATAGAATAAAAAATAATCAACATTTTTTATAGATAAAAACACACTATATACAATACTATCTAGTATATAAAAACTCAATTTAATATATTATTTAATTAGGATAAATGAATATTTAAGAAATATATGTTCCATAAAAAATGTTATGGAAGTTTCCAATACTAAATTGAATTTTTATAAAATCGTTCACAAATAAATAACATTCATTATTCATCATTAAATATCTTCATTATTAGAGAAATAAATTGTGTATCTAAGAGTAAATATATTATTGTTATGTCATTCTAAATACATGTGAATAGAGATACCTAACAATAACACAGTTCTTAAGGTAGATCAAGCTAATATAATTGAAAAATATGTTAATATAATTGCATATAAATTATCTTCATCACTATACGGACCAACATATTTAAAATTGAAATATGGCAAATATATATATTGAAAACCATTACCACACAATAATTATGGAAAATGAAAGACTCATATGAACTTAAAATCATCATATAATATAAATTCATATCATAGTGATTTCATGATTCCTTTAGAATAAGTAGTGAGAGGTGAAAAAGGGGCCTCAACATGTTTTTTCAATACAAAATTTCATTATATTTAATTTAATATTACAGTATATATGTTTGTCTATGTTTATTTTGTGTATGTACATGTTTAGAAATACTAAAAGAGATTTAACATAAATTATAAATAATTGATATATTTATTAGTGTTTTATTCTTAGTAATGAATAAATTCCCACTGAAAAAATAATATGAAACATTATCCAAATATATAATCCAAATCTATAGAAAATGAAACTCGATATGATT
This sequence comes from Viscum album, assembly GCA_963277665.1. Taxonomy (NCBI): domain Eukaryota; kingdom Viridiplantae; phylum Streptophyta; class Magnoliopsida; order Santalales; family Viscaceae; genus Viscum; species Viscum album. The sequence continues at coordinate 657,338,147 of OY728159.1, forward strand.
CCTCTATAATATCATATGTCATTTAACTATCCTAATCCATCATTATCCCCTAATGATGTATGGTATCCCTAATATAATGTACGATCACATATTCTATAGTATGATTATGGTGAAATTTTATATATTAATCATCTAATTAGATAAAATGAAGTATGAGGTTAAGGGATGGGATATGTATTTTATGGTGGGGGAGTTGGAGTTGAAAATGGTGGTGGAGTAGTGGAATATATACCTTAAAACTGTATCTACGGAATTGTATATTTTTTAATCAAAAATCAAATTCTCCCCTCTATAATTTCAGGAATATAATAATTTATGTATTTTAAATATCATATTTTCACTTTATATATATGCTCTATTTATAATTCATAAGAATATCTATATAATAATTTAATAGATACACTCAGTTCATATCCCCTATTTGAACTAATAATTCTACTCTTCCTAATACAGTGGCAGAAATGTCTATCCTACCATGTTAATAAGGCTTCCTTAAATTATATAATTCTCAAATACCTCATTTATGGAACCTTTAAAAAACTATTTAGTGAATTAAGAACTTCAAATCTTTTAAAATACCATAAAACATATTATAATATTTTAAACTATATCCTTTGACACTTTTGAATGATATTACCCCCATGAAACAATTCCATTATTCATATATAGACATTGGGGAATGTGATGCTTATGGATCGTGTAGAGAAAACTATCAAAATATCAAAAAAAATATTCCATCATTTGAAAGTATAATAAAAGAAACCATATATGACATAATTTATGTGTGAATATGATTTTTATTAGATTTCATGATGTCAACACTTTCACTCCGATTAATTATATGGAAAATATCAATAATACGACCATTTTTAGTCATTATAAAAAATAATCAACACACCAAAGATTTTTGTAAATGAAAATGATTGCTTCTATCATATATTAATGAAATTAATTTGGTTTTCTTCATCTGTAAAATGATAAATATTATATGGACTTTTATTTTATCTTCCAAAAAAATAGAAATCCAATATTAGTGTTGATTTAAAATTCATTATTTATATAGAAGAAAAATATACCAATCTCCAAGAATCATCTTTATAGATTTCCAAGACACATACCATTAAATTAGAGGGAATAATTATGAGATATTAATAATAAATTACTATAAATAACATAATAATAAATTAGATGACCAAAATGGTATCCCATAGATTATGTATATTCATCATGTAGAAAAATATTAAAAAAGAAATTAAAATTAATATTTTTTCTCAACCTCTCATCATAATGAAACATATATGTTTTTTTAATTTATATCATTTGGATTACCATTATCGTCAAATAGAATAGATATTAATTTTACTTTTTTATCATAAATTGATAATTTTGGAAAAATATAATACCATGTTTTCTAACCATAAATATATTCTTTGTCCCAATCAATGTTCTATGTAATGGAAAAAATGGTTTAGGAAAATACTCAGAAGAATTATATAGTTGATTATCCCTTAAATATTTAAAATACATTACTATATTTCCTAATATGATCCAACATGTAAAATAAAAAAACAATTATTAAATTATTTTTAAAATCCAATGATTACATGTAACGTTTACTAATAATTATTCAGTGAGAAAAACTAAAAAAAAAGAAAACACTATAAAATTCATTAGATTACATAACTGTAGTTAATAAAATATTAAAAAGGTTTAATATAAAAGAAATTATATATAAATATGAAATGAAAATTTAATAAATCATTTATACTGATATAACTAGTAAATATAAAAATTGAATAAAATTGGAAAATGGGAAAAAACATAAATGATGATAAAAAAAGTTGAAAAATTTTATAAGACATGAATTTACATTGAATGAAGAAAACAAAAAATACCCAGAAAATTATATATACAAAATTGTGATATAGAAAATTGAACTATTATATTATTATATAAAATAAAAGAAATTAATTAAGTACACTATTAAATATTATTCATTAGATTTATTAACTAATGTGAAACAAAATATTTTAAAAAATTATTATACATGATTCAATTTATATTTATTATAAAAATCTATAAAAATATATAAAATAACTAAAATTTCATATAAATTTAACATTTAAATTAAATGTGTTTATGTATACGAAAACCTTTTTTTATATCCGTAAAAATTTTAGATTTGAAATAAAAAAAATAGAAATAATATATCTCATATTTAATAACATTTTAAATGTTAAATAAGAAATAGATATATAGTGCTCATAATTTTAGGATATCAATAATTTTTTCCCCATATAACTTCTTCATGATCAATCAATATGACACACGACCTGTCAATGTTTTGTTCATCAATATCCTCAAAAGACCATTCCATGGTCTTAAGGAACTAACATAATTCATCACTATTTTTAGTTATTCCTTCAACAAATTTCAATTTTCATTCTTTAAAATGTTAATACCCTTTTATAGTTGATTCCTATTGATCATAAAATATTTTTTTTCATGTGTTACCATGATAAAAGGGACATTTATTTGCTATTATATATTTAGATATACTAGTGACTTGAAAAATTCATTATGTTTACCACTATTTTTTACAGCAAATGATTTAAATTTTTTTATAGTAAATAAAAGTACTATAAAATAATTCTTCCACATTTCATTAATTAATATATAATATGTAGTTTTCAAAATCTTTTTGTTTCTACCATTTTCAATACATAATTCTTATTAAACAAAATCAGTTTACTCTTTATAACTACACATATATTATCATAGAAATTGTCAAAAAAATAATAGATTACTTTCATACCCGAATCATTTATTCACATTTAGTATTAGGAATCTAGTTAACCATCTCAATAATAGAAACACATCAGATCTATCATACAGGGTCACTCTTAACCATGGAACACTGATTTTTTTCTCTTTAAATACCCACATATATTTATTCTTAAATAAATAAAAAAATTCAAACACACTAAAATTTTATATAATTTATGAAAGAAATTCATGTATGTTATTCCTTATTAATAAATTTTCCCATATTTTTTAACAACTAGTATATGAAATTATATTGTAAATATGTGTAAAAAACCAACCCAAATCATCTATATCGGTCATCGATGTTTTTCTGCCATATGGTGATGTATAAAAAATATAATAGAAACAAGTCATGCGTATAACTAAAAGAGGACATACTACCATAATACCCTAAAAAGATAAATAAATAATAGGATACACACAACCATTTAAAAACAGAATTATCTTATAAAAAATGAATAGAAAATTCCAACAATTCTCTATGTATGAAATTCTCACCATCAACGATCCAAATATAAAAGAAATATATAGTAATAGAACATCGAATGTTACATAATTCACTTACCATTCTCGATGTCCTTTATAAAAAAGTATAAAACCACTGAATGAGAAAAAATGTGGGTTTGATCATATATCCCCATAGTATTCCCCAACAAATATTTACAATTTAAAATATCGAAAATTTACATGCTCTCTACCGGATAAAAAATGTAATTTATTAAGAATTTTAATAAAAAAATTAATTTTTGAATATTAACTTTTTCCCCAAAAAATATATGTTAAATTCAAAAAATATAAGAATATAAAATTTCTAATCAAGAAATATGTAAATTAAATGTTAGTGAAAAAATCCATGAAATAAACAAAAATGTAATAAACCTTGTATAAAACAAACTAGAACATTATTTGGGTTATTTCCAGTGGTGATTTGAACTATATAGAAAATAAGAATAAACCAGAAGCACATTGATTCCTCCTAATATCAATTCCTTCCAAAATATGTTGATATCAAAAATGTAACCCCGAGTGGTTCCACACGAATTAGGATAACATATGTTTGATTACCAAGGAGCACGCAAGGTTCCTAGTGTGACATGTTTGTTCGAACGCCTATCCAAATATGTTATAAAATATAAATAAATATCAATTTCATATGAGAAAAAATTTACAATTAAAATCCCTAGGGGAATAATCAAGATCAAATATCAAAACTAAACTAGAAGCATTATCACATATCAACTAACTTCATGAATGATGTAAACTTATCTACCGTTGGAAACCGATCTTCAAAAACCATGGATATTCTTTCTAATATCAAGACATTAAAAAATATTTAATGGATCGATATAAAACACTAATCATTGTGAGTTGTAAACAAAAATACACCCATATCCACCAACCTTAGCAAAATTAATGAATTAGTAGAGTTCACTTAACTGGAGAGACACCGTACAAAAAAACTTTATTCTCAATCAATATAAAATATAATCTGGAAGGAGTGGAGATCACCAATATCAACTGGGAAAGATAATTGGTATCAGTAGAGAAGGATGTAGGTGAATGATTATGGTTCAAGGCATGAAGCACATTTGAAACTAATGTACATGATAATTTCACATAGTGATTCTTTTTCATGACATGAAATCATATGAATGAATGATACAATGAAAAAGGCTTCACCTCAGATTATATTTTATAAAAATCATTACTTTCTCACCATGAAATGGTTTTACAGATTATAAATTTTCCCTCCTATCAGGGGACTCATGAGGTTTTTTGTATAAAAGATTCAATATATTAACTAAATTTAGAGAATGAAAAAAATCAATAGTTAAACCAATTCACAATATCTACTCAGAATCCAATATATTTCTTGTAACTATTTAAATTAATCAATTAATCTATAAGTTATCAAAAAACTAGTTTCTACCAAAAATCCCAAACCAACATTATTGTTATCTATGATTAGTGAAAACCCAACAAATATATTTGAATAATTAAACCCAGAATACATTAATTGAAAAAATCACCCCAAAATTTACGTAATATTCCTGTAAAAGGATTCACATTCCTAATAATCCATAATACACCCAAATAAGATGGAAATATAAAAACAATACAAGGATGACTAGAAATAGGTAAATGATGTGTTAAATCATGGATCGAATTACCCTTAAAACTAACAAATACATTGAATGTAACATAAAAATAGACATGGTCCACTACAAATATGTATGTTATACAAAAACATTACACCTCATAAAGAATAATCATTAATAAATTATTATTTTCTAGATGATATGAATTATTGTAATAATACTTCAATATATAAATAAATTATTCCAATGCATACATCGAATTAAAATATATAGGACCAAAAATTATTATTTCTCAAACTAAATTAACCATTAAATGTTCTTTGATATCAAAATTGGTGGACAATACATTTCATGATGAAAATGTATTTATATTTTACTATTATATAAATTTTTTGATGAACATGGATACATGAATTTTTTAATGGAATTAACAAAATGAACCACTTTTATGATAGTGAATATGAAATGGGTCGGTAGTATTCCATATATTTAAACTGGAATGAGTTTATTCAACAAAAACAGAAAATACTATGATTTCATCAAGATTATCATTAATTATATTAGTGACACTATTGTATTAAAATATCAATAATATCCTTACAGAACATTGATACAATTGAGTCATTGAAAAAAACTAATTTTATCCCTGTAAGATAATGTATGAAAACTATATGAAATGTATGTTCATTTTACATTCAGAATAAGTGAAAAATATATATGTATTCCTATTTAATATAAGTCAAATCTTGCATTTATAATATCATTATTACAAAAATTAATATATAATAATATTCCAATCAAATTTTCGCATTTATTAGTCACAACTTAGATGACATAAAAATATTGTATAACCTCATGATATATTTTTGACACTCACATATCACTGTCATTTATTAATTTTTATTATTTTGTGTTATTTTGATTTAATTTATTCTTACAATAATATTAAACTAAAAATGTAGAATATATATAATTTTATAATTTGTTTATAGTTTTAATGCATAGTTTATTGTATTCTGTTGATGATGTTTGAAATATTTTACATGAATTTATCATGACTATATTGACTTTTGACATGTTATTTATTTCAAGGGATAAGGGAATGTCCTTGTGTTTAACCACATTATTATTTATCTTTTGTTTTCTTTATTTTTATTTAAATTTTAATAACACTTTAGGATCATTATCTCCTCTTTATACCTCTTTCAAATAATTTATTAGAAAACCATTTAGGATTCACATGTCTTGGATTTTTGGTGCATAAATTGTGCCTAGTTTGGTTAAAATTGATACATCTTATGAAGCGTCTAGCCAATTTAATAATTCCATAGTACATGATTGAAAAATGTTTATTCAAATAATCAGTGTTTTATTTGAGAATCTTGGAGAGTGTTTTTATATAGTTTCTATAGCATGGAAGGACAATAGTTTGGAAAACCATTTGGACATCTTAATTTAAATTTAAGGGGTGAAATGTTATATTTAACCATGTTGATTTTATAGATAAACAACCATTTTTAATTGAATTTTTTGGCCACATTATGATGTGTCTATGGGATCTTAAACCCTTCTACCTCAATCATTTCAGGACATTTTTATTCTCTATTACAGGTAAAATTTAATTTATTGTATCCTCCCTTATTCTAATACCAGCTCACTTATATTCATTATGTATAATCCCATGATCCATATCCACTATTTAGGATGATATTAGTTATTTTAGAGGTTCTAATGATAAGTAATTTGGCAGTATAGTGAGGAGAAGATCATCTCTTAGCTCAATTCTAAGTTAAATTTTATTTTTATCATATTCCAGAATGACACACTATAAATGAGGGTGGTGGTTCATTATTAATCCCAAATAATTAATTTTATAAACTATTTAGGGGTTCTGAAATCATTTATTGTTAATATGGTAGAATATTGTATTCCTATAGATGGAATGTATTTTATTTAAATATATTTTGTTCTTTACGTGGTCGTGTCACTTTCTAGGAGCTAGTGAAAATGAACTAGATGATATATTAAAATCATTTAAGTGTTTTGAAATTTTTCATATTGGAATTCAATTTGATCAATATTTACTTATTAGTTTCAAAATATATTTTTTTGGCATTATTTATTACCTTAGGTTACATAAAAAGTGTTCATCAATGTGACTAAGAGTAAATTATGAATGGAATTAAATATTTTTTGATGAATTTTTACTACTTGTAATATTATAGAAACATGTTTTTTGTTGTTTAAGGGAATTTTTTGAAGATTGGGGTTTAACTCCCCTAGCTAAATTGTTTTGAGTCTATTAGGTTACATATTGGTTTTTCAATTTTCAAAAAGGGAATTTATTCTTTATGAATTGGGTAAATAGAACCATTTCATTTCTAACAGGGAGGGGGTTTAATATTTTAAATAATGTATTGTTTAACTATTTTAGGGTATAAGTTATTATTCACATATATATTAGGAAATTTGATTCAAATGGCCGTTTGAAAAAAAATTAAATGGGTTGAACATGGCTTGGTTAAATAAGATTTTATAGTGGCTTGTGTTGTGTATTATATTTTTTTTGTTTTATAAATTCATGAAACTAGGTTTTGAACCATTTTTAACTATTGTATTCTAGTTTTAGCCTGATTTTCCATATAAAAGGTTTTATATTATTTAATTTTATAATTTCCATATTAATTTAATAAAAAATAGGATGTTTCTTGTAAGGGTGTATGAGTTATGGAGGGAGTTATATCAAATGATTCATATTTAATTCATGCCATCATATATTTATAATCACATAAATTTAACATGTATTTGGTGTCCTATGAAGTTAGTAGTTGGCTTGTATGATAATAATCCTTAATATGCAGTAATGAGACATCCATGTATTGTTTCTTAACTACATCACAATAGCTATTATATAAATGGTATGTAGGTTTCTAAGATATAAACCATTTTAATGGAATTTGGTAGTAGTATTCTCCCATGAAGATTTAATTCAACATAATCCACTAGGGAAACCTAGGTAGTGGACACAATTAGTAATATATAAATATGTCCCTTTTCACCTATTAAAATATTTAATACTAGAGTCTGAAAAATGATTCCAATTATTTTTTGGTTTGTTGTATTTTTCTTAATGGATTTATCTCTAATATTTAATTTTATACCATATATTAGTCAATTTTATGGAACCAGTGTTAAATTTTTTATTTTATATTCTTTTTTTGATATAATGGGTTTTTTGGTTTTTTTATTACCATGGGTCAATATTTAGATTACATTCAAACAAGTTACATTATAATGTTATCGAATTTTAATTTAATAATGAAAAAGATATTTTTCTTTCTTAAATTTGTTTTAGGAAATGTTTTTTCCTAATGGATTTTAATGAAGAAGTAGTTTTTATAAATTTTTTATAAACTCAGATGTGTAGTTTTATGACATGAAATATGGTGTCTTAATGGACCAACTTTTAAATATTAAAAGTAATTGTTTTAATTTTTTCTAAAACACATTTTTTTTATAAGGTTGGTTCTATGAAAATGATTTTGTGATGTTTTGCTTCACTTGTATTATAGAACTTGTAAAATATCTATTTTATTACTTATTTTCAATCTATCATTTTATAGATTATACTAATAATAAATTTTCCATAGTCTCAATTGGAACTAACATATTGGTGTTTATATATCACACTCATATTGATTTTCTTAAGGTTTTATATGTCTATTCAATTTTTTGTTCATTGGTTTAGTTTAATCAATGGAAGGATTAGTGTAATGTGGTGTGTTACTGATCATCAGTAATGGTATTGTTGAAGATATGTTGATTTTATATCAATTTTTATATTGGTATAATTTTATATCTATTTTGAATTAACATGTTTTTTTTATCTGCATCACCTATGTATTTATTTAATTTTTTTATTGATATATGGCTTTTTATTTATATTTCTATGTGTTTATGGTTTATTACATTTTAAAATAATATTCTTATTGTATATTAAGTTTTATGGGAGTAATAATTCACACAAGGAATTCTATGTATATATTTACTAATTTATAGTCAAAGGGTATTAAGAATGCCATTCAAGAGACATGTTTGTCTAGGTAGATTGATTGATTAGAAAGAATCATATGTTTAATCATTACAAAATGGTTTCGAGGAATATGATTATCCATAGGTTCCTAGTTTCTTAATGTTTACCTATTTTTATTTTAGAATCCATGTTATGATTCTATTATATTTTTCATTGTGAGTTGGGAATTTTTTAATGAGAAGTATCTTGATTACTAACAATTGTGAAGAAATATCAATTAACAATGACAATGGGGTTCTATTGTTGATTTCAAAATTTCAATGGATTTAAATTTTATCATGGGTAAAGTCTCATTGGAATAGTGTAATTTTCCATACAGGTCAGGTTAGAATATGAGATGAATATAAATATAAGATCGATAACATGAGTTTACCATGAATGGATTGAAAAATTCAGAAGTGAAAAAATAATAATACTAAATGATGTTACTATGATTTTTTCAATATTAAAACATGGTGAATAATAACATAATCATCATTTAGGATCATTAAATCCTCCTGATTTTCTATTTTTTAGATTGATTATAATTAATTTTTTATTGTGTAAAAATAAATAAAATTAGCATTTTGATACCATTAGAACGAGAATCAAATTTTCATGAAATGTTGTATTATTTACTTTTGGCCTTATTTTTTCTAATAGAATTTTATATAAAAGGGACGACTATTTTTTTAATAGATGATTTTATGTTTTTTCATATTTGGTTATTTTAACCTAAAATTATTTGTTATGTATTTTTATAAAAAAAAATTCAATGTCTTGGAAATAATTTAATATTAAAACCATATAAATTTATTTTTGAAATATTATTTGAGTCACATGTTGTGATTTTAGAAAGATTATGATTTCCAATTTTAAAAATTAAGTGTATTTTAATGTTTATAGGTAGGATATTTGATATTCCACAACATTTTCATCAGATTACCAAGGGGTTATTTCACATTGAGATAGACTAAATTTTCTGAAATTGAATTTGATAATTTGGTAGTTTTAATGATGTGAAATTATTTTTATATAATTGTTTCGAGTCGGTCTCAAAACGCCCAGCGGTTCCGTATCTGATGACATGTGGACCGACTTTCCAAAGGCAGGCGTTCGCCAAGTGGTTTGACCAGCAATGCTTAAGAACTCACATTGGTCGAGAGGATTGGAAGTCGAGCTCATCAAACCCTTTTGGGGGAAATTAATGCTTGTTCCTAGACTCTCTTATAGATTTAAGATGTATTCATATGTTCGCGAATCCTTGGTTTATACACAACCATAGTATCCATAGATTACTCATGGTTTGCAATGGTCAGCTAGACATAGTGGTTCAGAATCATTTATGCCCGAGGTTTACCATCCCTCGTTTGATTAATGACCCCGAGGAGTCGGGACTCATTGAGGCGGTACTAGGAGTGGTGTGGTGAATCGATGTGAAGATAGTCAGAACGACCAGTTGCTGGGCTTGAACCTCAGGGAGGCTTCGTACGTACCCTGCCTAGGAGACATGGATCAAAGCCAACATACTTTGAATTGGATTTTGGATTACAATCTGAGGAGGCCCAGGGTGATGGATTGGGGCTTACACTCTGAGGAGGCCCAGGGTGATGGATTGGGGCTTACACTCTGAGAAGGCACATGGTGATGGATTGGGGCTTACACTCTGAGGAGGCCCAGGGTGAGGGATTGGGGCTTACAATCTGAGGAGGCCCATGGTTATGGATTGGGGCTTACACTCTAAGGATGACCATGTTGATGGATTGGGGCTTACACTATGAGGATCCCCAAGGTGATAGATTGGGGCTTACACTCTGATGAGGCCCATAGTGATGGATTGGGGGTTTACACTCTAAGGAGGCTCATAATATGATGTTTTGGTTGATGCTTACTCTAAGCCCACGTGAGTCATTCTCGGTGCGAGAAACAAGAGGCATCATGGACCAAATGATCACATCGTGAAAGGTGATTCCATGAGAAGTGGAGTGGGGCTTACGCATGGAGAAGCCCATAAGGTCGGGGCATACTCCGAGATGGATTCCCATGGTGACAAAGCGTAGAGGGAGAGGGAAAGAGGTTCTCATGTTTCCACCACATCTCTTGTTCCTGGGGGAAGTGTGGAAGTGCATGGGGGATTTCTTCTGATGGGTATTTTATTACCCCTCGAAGAAGGGAAAAGTGCCCCAGTCCCAATAAGTGGAGGGCAGAAAGGGGGAACTAGAGCTCAGACTCCACATTACCATGGGAATGTGAACCCAGGAATGCTTCAGAAGTCCACTCTATGGTCAGAAAAAACCCCTTCACCCCTATGTACCATAGGTATGTGAACTCAAAACAGCGTGCTGAAAAGCCTGAAGGTTACATTACACGGGTCTGGTTGCTCCGGTGGAGGCCTCAGCTTGGGACCGATGAGTAGGCCAATGAGGGAGTCGCAGAGGATCAGGATGGATAGGAAGTAGTTTATATGGATCGAGTAATGGGAACCCCAGAGGATTTGTCGGGCCATGTGGGTTTATGAGGTGTGGCTCCCTTCACGTAGGGAGGTTCTACGCACCTCTAGATGCCGTCTGTGAACCAGGGTGGTCCGCGGACTAATGCACACCCCGCAAACTAGGGTGGTTTGCGGCCTGGTGGGCATCCCGCGAACTAGGGTGGTTCGTAGCTTTGGGTTCGGCCCACGTACCATGATGGTACGTGGTGGGATCCATGCGAGCAGTGGCGGCTAAGGGCCACGCTGGTCGTGGGTTTGTCGGTCGGGGCTTCGCCCACATAGGAGGGTGCTACATGGTGCGACAGATTGGAAAAGGGTCATAAACTCTCTGGTCTGTGGGGAATGCGTCCGCAGAGAGGCCATGGTTCGCTGTCTTCTTCTCTTTGTTATTTTATGTTCACGGTTCACCAAATTATATTCATTTTCAGTTCCTTATTAATTTTCTTCCATCTTCATACATGTTCTGGTTCATGAACTTGAACTTCGCTATTTGAAAAATCCTAATCTCCTTCTTTCGAAATCCTTCGACCCGAATCTGGTCAATTTCCTTTCTGAATCCTCCTTCTCTTTGCCTTAATATTCTTTTATATAGTGGGGAAAAGGATTTATCTATGGTCATGCAACACCTTTTACGGAGGCCCATGATTGGAAACCCAAATCCCAGATCACCCATTCAATCCGCACCTCACGGGGGCTATCAAACGCATCTCCCCCGTGAACCAAACGAGCTCGGGGGGTGCTTCACAGCCGCGGAGGCTTCCGCCTCCATTCTGTGAATGACAACGGATGCGGACCAGGACGGTTGAGGTGGTCCGTGGCTAGTTCAGTTCGTGATGGTGAACCGGTTCGGCACCTGTCCTGCTTCACGCCCGCGGAGGACCTGAACCCCCATTCCGCGAACGACAATAGTTCTTAGAGGGGGTGCTTCGCAGAACCGGCCACGTGGCATCATCATTTGGACCGGTATGCGGACCCATTCAGCTTTGTGCATCCATTGATTTTTCTCCATCCTTCCCTACAATACTTTGTGGGAATTGGGTAGAATTTACTTTACAGATTTTTCAGGACCCTACAAATTCCCCCCATCGGAATGGGGTCCGATCAGAAGGAAGAGGAGGCCATTCCAATGTATAGTGGTCCTGAAAATCGATGAGTGATTGGACAATGCTCTAAATTTTGTTTGAGCCGAGGGACTCAGCGAGCATAGTTTGAAAATTTATAGGGTTTTGTAGAACACCCCCCCCCCCCAAAACGTTTTGTCTTTTCTTGTAATGCCCTAATTTTTCCTAGGCTCATTTAGTGTGGACCCAATGGGTATTGCCCGACTTTTTATTAGGTCTCCCTTTTCGGGTTTTCGGCCTAACAGGCTTTGTGCCTCTTTTTGTGAGCAGTTTAAAGTCCCACCATCAAGACTATCATTGCTGATGTTTTAGGTCGAACATATTTGACCATGTAGGGTAGGGCGAGGCCCCCGATGTGGTTTTGTTGATCAAAAGATGTCTCAATGTCCTTCAGATGCATGTGGAGGGAGTGTGTTTATATTTGAACGACGTGTAGGGCATGTCTCAAGGCATGGAAGTTGTATCGATGTTTAGAGGTGGTAAGAACATCACCTACGGACATCTTGCCTTTTGTAGATAGGCCAGGGACCATCAATATGCAGAGCCGCTGAGGGAATGGTATGAATATTCATGCAGAGGTGTCACTAAGTCAATGACTCTCCATTTCTGATGGCCGTAGGACTTCATGAAAGTCCTGATTTTGGAAACCACCATGGGTGACATAGAAAGGTTATGTGATTTCTGAATGGTTTTGAAAACTTCTATATCAATCAATAGTTTGGAAGAAAGGTTCTTTTCCTACAAATGTATCTAGAATAAGGGAAGGATGGAGCTTGGTGCAGTTTAACATCATATAGCTGGGACTTTATGTAGAATGGAACAGCTTCTCTCGGTCCTCGGTAATATCGTCAGAGATGTTCCACCATGTTCAGGAAGGGGTGTGAAAGAGGATGGTAAACTGTATCTCATAGGGTTTCCGATTCCCGGGATGGACAGATGGGATCAGGGGCCAGGAGGCGTACGGAGAGAAGCAATGCCTAAGAAAATCTTGCCTTTGATAGATGGGCCAAGGGCTATTAATATGCAGATCTGCTGAGGGCATGGTATGCATATTCATTCAAAGGTGTCCTTGGGTCAATGATTGTATTCTCCCGATAGTTGAGCAACTTCGGAGAAGTTGAGACTCGGGACCACCAGGGGTGGCTTATGAGAGTTCGACTTTTTTTGAGTAGATAGTATGGTTTATAAGGAGAGGGCGCCTGGATATGGGAGAAGTGTCTAGGATAAATATCCCGAGAATGGGTGAAGTCTTTCCTTCTCACGCTGGTGTGAGACGGTGGACTTTTCAGGTCTAACCCGTGCACTGAGGGATAGAGAAAAGCCTCTGTTCCATACTAAACCCATGAAAGGTTTGGCCATGCAGTTTAACATCATGCGATAAGGAAGAAATCCGTACAGTTTAACGTCATGCGGTAAGGATGGCTCTTGTGTAGTTTAACGTCATGCGGTAAGGACACGGAGAATTTTTAAAGGGATATGTGCAGTTTTACATCATGCAGCGAGGACGGGGGGAATTTTTTAACCAGTGAAAATTCTAGTAGTTGAAGGAATTTCTCGGGATGGTTAATGCTTGGTCTTTTCATCTTTATGCCAGGAGGCCAAGACATTCCATGCAGTTTATTTTCATGTTGTAAGGACGTAGTTTCAAAGGCCGATATTTGTCAGAATGTAACTGGGGTTGAATATATTGGCATGCCCAAGACGTGGAGAGCGGTTGATGGTGTAAATCGTGGTTCTGGGGCTTCTTGTATCAAGAGAAATGATATGATGGCTCTGAGTCTGATAAGTGTACGAAGTTAGGAAGAGTGTCGCCCAAGGAAATCGTGCCTTTTGTAGACGGGCTAGGAGCTATTAATATGCAGAGCTGCTGAGGGTACGGTATGAATAGTCATGCAAAGGTGTCCATAGGTCGATAATTTTCCACTTCCGATGGCCATGAATGGGTATGAAGATCCATAATTATTTGGGCCACGAAGTCTTCCATTTGGTTAGAAAATGTCTGGACATGTCGGGCATACTAGGCCTTGGTTGCTGTTAAAACATAGAGAGCTCCCTTTGCTGATTTATTTTATGCGCAGGGGTGTAGCTTTACCCCATTTAGTTTAATGTCGTGCGGTAAGGACGAAGTACTCCTAGTTTAACGGTCATAGAGCTCGGACCACTGGGTGACTATTGCTTCAGTCACTTGATGGATAGCTAAGTTAACATGCTCTGATATACTCTGAACATGATGGAGAATGAAGGATGTAAACTACAACTCTGAGGTTTCATGGATCAGGAGATAGGGTGTGGGGGCTCTGAGGCCGATAAGAGTACAGATCTAGGAAGAGTGACGCCCGAGGAAATATTGACTTTGGTAGATGGGCCAGGGGCTATCAATATGTAGAGCCGCTGAGGGCATGGTATGCATAGTCAAGAAAAGGTGTCCCCGGGTTGATAACATTCCAATTCCGATGGCCATGAATGATTTTGAGAATTTGAGATTGCTCACAGTACAAAGTTCGGTATGTGGGGATAATGGTGTCTGAGTATACAAGAAACATCTTCACTGTAATTGTCTGTTGAGTCAATGTAGCCTAGTCCTGGCTTGATGTTTGTAGATGCAGGTCTTCATGTGAACCATGGGAGGATACATAGGCTAGCTGGGTAGGGGTACCCTGGAGACATTTGGATGTGAAAAGGGGACGAACTTGTAAACCATTGTGCCATAAATTTCTGGATCTGGCGGTATGGTATGGGGGAATTGTGGCCGGAAAGTGTATGGGGCTAGGAAGAGTGTCACCAATGGAAATCTTGCCTATTTTAGACGGGCCAGGGGCTATCAATATGCAGAGCTCCTGAGGGCATGGTATGAATAATCATGCAACTGTATCCACTGGTCGAAAACATTCCACTCCCGATGGCTATGAATCATTATGAGGATCCATAATTGTCTCGGCCGTGGAGTCTGGTGTATGGGGAGGATGCATTCAAATTCGCAAGGAGTATTTCTGTATCGTTTATCCATATATCATAAGTGGTTTGCGATGAAATCCGTGCAGTTTAACATCGTGCGGTGAGGACCTGGTCCGTGAAGTTTAATGTCATGCGGTGACGACCTGGTCCGTGCAGTTTAACGTCATGCGGTCAAGACGAGGAATACACCCCGTGCAGGTCTAGTCCATACATGGGGGAAAGGGACATTTTTAACTTTTTATTATCCATGTAGTTTAATGTCGTGTGGATAGGATATAATAATACACCCCGTGCAGGTCTAGAGCATACACGGGGGAAAGGGATACTTTTTTAACCTTTATTCAGGGGGGGTGGATAGGCAAGGACGAGGAACCCTGGCATCACTATGTATCATGCGAGGGAATCAATCAAGCCATACATAGTTCTCTGAAAGGAGTGCACCCCGTGCCGGGCCAGTCCATAAACTGGGGGAAGGGGGCATTTTTAACTTTTATTTGAGCGTGGCTCAACCAGGATGAGGAACCCTGGCGTCACTACATATCCTGCGAGGGCAGGAATCAAGCCATACATAGTTCTCTAAAAGTAGTACACCATGCGTCGGGCAGGTCCATATATGGTGGAAGGAGACATTTTTTTCATTTGGGAGTGGCTGGGCCAGGGGATGGGATCCTTGCGTCACTACGTATCCTGTGAAGGTAGGGATCAAGATTTACATAGTTCTCTTAAAGACAAGATTCCCCATGTAGGTCTTGTCCATTCACGGGGGGGGGGGGGATTTTTAAAACTTCTTGTTCGTGCAGTTTAACGTCATGTGGTGATGAAGAAATACTCTTAGTTTATGTTTATTTAGTTTATACAATTGGGTGCTTGGCAGTTTAGCATCCTGCAGCTCGGACATAGAATAACCCTCGTGCAGGTATGGTCTATACATGTGGGGAGGGAGAATTTTTGTTATTATTATTATTTATATATATAAATTCTTTTATTTTTTTAGGTGGTGTTTGGGCAAGGATAGGGGGTCCTATCATCGCTACATATCCTACGAGTGCAGGAATCATGCCTCACGTATTTATCTGAAATCCATGCAGTTTAATGTCATGCGGTAAGGACGAAGAATACACCCCCTGCAGGTCTGGTCCATAGATGTGGGAAGGAGGAAATTTTTAACTTTAATTTGGGGGTGGCTAGGCCAGGATGGGGAAACCTGGTGTCACTACGTATCCTGCGAGGGATGGAATCAAGACTCACGTCATTCTCTGAAATCCATGCAGTTTAAAGTCATTCGGTAAGGACGAAAAATACACCCCATGCAGGTCTGGTCCATACACGAGGGAAATGGATCATTCTTAACTCTTATTATCCGTTTAGTTTGACGTTGTGTGGTAAATATGAAGTAAAAACTTTGGTCTCTATGTGAAATACTTCTTCTGGAATCTCGAATTTCTAGGATCCATGGTGAATTGCCCATCCATGGAGATCAGGGTGTATGCTCCATTGGAGTATACCTTGTGTACAACGTATGGTCCCTCCCACTTGGGCTCCAGCTTTAGAGGTTTTCTTCCAGGCATCATTGGGGTCAGGAGGACCAACACCAATTCCTTTCCGTGAAATACCAGAGACAGAACTTTTTATTGAAGGCTCATTCAATCCGATTCTGGTAGACTTCCGGATGGTCCAAAGTGTGCAGCTGCTTCTCATCCAGTTGTTCCAATTCTCTCACCTGCTTTTCAGATTTCTCATCATCGGATAATTGATCACAGATGGAAACATGGAGCGAGGGAAGTTGAAGTTCAATGGGTATGACCGCCTCTGTGTCGTATTCCAGTGAGTACAGGGTGGCCCGAGTAGTAGTACTGATTGTGGTTTGATAAGACCACAATGCATGGAGGAGTTTATCCAACCATTACTTCTTGTCTTTATCCACTATTTTATGGAGAATGTTGGGAAGAGTATTGTTGAAAGCCTCTATCTATCTGTTGGCCGATGCATGGTAGCGGTATGAGTGGTTAGCCTTGATACCATATTCTTGGTATTGTTTCTCCAATTCAGCAGAGTAGAAGTTGGTGCCGTTATCTGTCAATATGGTATGAGGGACACCAAATCTGGTGATGATATTGGTTTTCACATCGCTGACAATGTTTCTTACCCCGAATTCCTTAAGGGGTAAAACTTCTGACCATTTGAAAAAAAAGCCGGTCACCGTGAGGATATACTTCAGCTATTTGGTTGTGGCGGGGGGGTATGGTCCCACGACGTCCATCCCCCAGACGGAAAATGGCCAGGAGTACTTTGTTGGATGAAGTAACTCCGGGGGATGGTGTATGAAGTTGGCATGAATTTGAAACGAGTGGAATTTTGAGGTAAAGCGCTCGCAATCTCGTGCCACTGTGGGCCAATAGTACCCAAGCCTCTGAACCTGATGGGAAAGCTTAGTCCCTGGCTAATGTGCTCCACATATTCTGGCATGCACTTCAGTCATGACAGCATTGGTTTCTTCTCTGTCAATGCATCTGAGGGGGACTCCGTCAAGGCCCCGTTTGTAAAGGATCTATTGCTGACCCATGCTGTCATATAGGACAAAGTTATTTGCCCTTATCCGTATTTTCTCTGGTTCAGCCCTGCCTAATGGAAGTTCTCCCCATTGAAGGTAGGTTGCAATGGGGGTCATCCAATCGGTGGTAGGAGCATATGGCTCAGGCACAGAACTAATTTTGTGGATCTCCTCCATGTTGGTATAGGAAAATGGAATGACCATTTGGCGGTGATAAATACTGATTAATGTTTCATCACGGTCCGGGTTAGCTAAGGCTATGTCCGCATTGGCTAATGCGTCAACCTGGGCATTCTGAGACCGGGAAATATAGGTCAATGTTGGTTCTGTGGATAATTCCGCCATTAACCCTCGAACATGGTCAAACAGGGGGATCAACTCCCCCTTTTAAATAGCATAGTCACCATTGAATTTCATAATGACCAGTTCCGAGTTACCTTTTAACTTAAGGTGTTGTACTTGGGCCTCGAGTGCGAGTTCCATGCCTGTAATGAGGGCTTCATATTCCACGTCATTGTTTATACATCCCTCTGACAGGAGTAAGGAATACGGAAATACTACATTTTCTGGGGACATGATTATTATCCCCAATCACAACTTGTTAAATATGGGGTCTTCCATCCTCTTCCCAGTTGGGCTTCGGGATGCGTTGTCGAAGTACATTTCCCATGTTTGGAGCTCCTATTGAACCATGAAGATGTCTTCATCCGGTAGCATGATTTCTAGTGCGGTAGTGCCACTTGAAGGGTGATCTACTTGAAAATATTCTAATACATGGCCCTTGATGGCTTTCTAAGGTAGAAACTGGATGTCAAACTGTTGCAGGATGACTGCCCATCGAGATAGGCGCCCAATCAGCATCTTGTTGCTGAGGATGTACTTTAGAAGGTTATTATGTGAGACCAAATGGACTTCATGATGCTACATATAATGTCGCAACTTTTGAACTTCGAAGACCAAGGCCAAACATATCTTCTCGACGATTGAGAATCGAGTCTCAACATCAATCATCGTTCGACTGAGGTAATAGAGATTGATTTCACTTCCCGCGTCGTTCTTTTGTGCGAGGAAGGATCCCAGTGACCGCTCTAGGTCCATCATGTAAAGGATGAGAGATATTCCTTCGACTAGGGGCATGAGCACAGGTGGGATTAAAAGGTGCCTCTTTAGGCTGTCAAACTCCTCTTGGCAGTCATATGTCCATGGGTACGTGACTCCCTTCTTCTTTAACCTGGTAAAGGGAACACATTTTCCTACCAGGTTGGCTATGAATCGCCTGATATAGGTCATGTTCCCTTGGAATGATCTCAACTCGGTGAGGTTGTGGGGAGGTGGCATGCCAGGGATATCCTTTTTCTTTTCCGAGTGGACTTCGATGCCACAATGGCGTACAACGAAGCCAATGAATATCCCTGAGGTAAACCCGAAGGCACACTTCAAGGGGTTCATCTTCAGGCTATACTACTGATTTTTGTTAAAGACAGTCTGAAGGTCTGATAGGTGATCTAAGCGATTTCTTGATTTAACCACCAAGTCATATATGTATCATTTGACAAATCTCCCCAGGAATGGTTTGAAAATACATTGCATGGAGCAAATATATGTGGCGCCAGCATTCTTGAGACCAAATGGAATGAACCTATAACAGAATATTCCTTGGGGGGATCTGAAGGTAGTTTCTTCTTCATCTTCTCGGGCCATCCTGATTTGATTATATCCCGAATAGCCGTCCATGAAGGATACAACCTCATACCCGGTCATCGCATCGATTAATAACTCGGTGATCGGGACTGGGAAGTCATCTTTCGGGAAATGCCGATTGAAAACTTTGAAATCGATGCAAACACAGATTTTCCCATTCTTTTTCTTGATGGGGATGATGTTGGCCAACCAAATGGGTTACTGGACCTCCTAAATGAAGCCTGGTTTAATGAGATTATCGACTTCAGCCTCTATTTTGGTGGCATGTGAGGGATGTGTCCTTCTGGCGGCCTGTTTATAGCCCTGGTGGTCTTCTGGAAGACCCAGGTGATGCGTCGCCACTCCGGGATCGAGTCTCGAAATTTCCGTGTAATTCCAGGTAAAGACATCCCAATGTTTCCTAGAGAAAAAAGTATATATCTCATTTTCCTCGAGAGATATGGCTGCACAAATGAGAGTAGGCCTTAGATATTCCTCAGTTCCAAGGTATATTTTTTAGAGATCGTCCACCGTGGTGGAGATACCTTCCTCAAATGCGGGAGGTTCATCCCCGAGATCTTCCTCCTCTTCTTCTACCAAATCCTTATCTTCTTGATTTGACGGGGGAGAGCTACCAACATAGCTTCTTCAGAGTCCGGAGGTGAGGGAGAGGCATTGTGGGCATTCCCGCTCGAGCATTCGTCCCCAGATTGTGGGTTGGCGGACGTTCCCACATTGTCATGCTCGGCCGTTGTGGCTAAAGTCATGAAGGCAACTGAGTGTGTGTCCAAACATGAACCTTTTCTCTCAATATGGTGGATGGGCAGTACGTAGTCCCTGCTAATCTGCCGGAGGTGGTCGCCAGGAACCACTTCTAGACTATTTGGAGCAGGGATCCAGTCAACACCATTGGCCAAAGTTTTCTTTCTCTTTTTGTCATAGAACCCGACGTCAATATAGTGTGACCAATAGAGCTCTAAAAGGGCCTTGTCGGCATGAAATGTCCCACATTTCTCATTGATGCAGTATTTAATATACTAGTGGTAAGATAAGGGAAAATCCATGTGCTTATGGATCCATGGCCTTCCCAGCATGGAATTGAATGATGTGTTCTTCTGGACAACTAGGAATTCTGTGTAGGCCACGAGGTCGCCAAAATGGGTATTTAGCTTGATTTGTCCCATCAGATTCTGCTCACTCTTGTCATAACCTAGCAGAGTTGTGGTTGAGGGTATTAAATCACCCTCACTGTAGCCCAACATACGAAGTGTCTGCAGGGGAAGGAGGTTAACTCCAGAGCCATTTTGAATAAAGGCTTTGTGGATGTCAACCTCATATAGCATGGTAGACACATACAGTGGTTTGATGTGTCCCTGCATGATGGCATCTTTATCTTGATAGGTGAAAGAAATCACAACATTGCGTTCATATGATTCGGTCTCAGTCCGGTAAATCTCAGTGGAAGATACCTCGACTTGAAACTCCTAGGGGCTGAGCAAGGCTTCAATAAGAACCTCCCTGAGGTCGGCTGATAGACTCAGGTCATCCAGGATTGACAGCTTTGCTGGTACTGACGCCAGCAGCTTAAGGATGTCGTACTTTTTATCCAATGGCCGACACTATTCTACTGGCAGGAGAGTTCTAACAGGCGGCATGGGAGCTGGATTTCGTGATGAGGATGGACCGGTCACAGGGTCAGGTGTCGATGATGTTCCCACGTACTGTTGACTCGGCCCGACCAGTCTGTTTGTGTGCACTAGGCGGCTAGACTCTTGTTCCTCCTCTAATGGGTACACCGGAATGACAGGGGAAGAGTGGCTGCTTGTGGAAGTGCGGCGATATTCTTTCTCCTATTGAGTCTATTGAATATCCCTCCCACAGGTTTGCACGATATTGACGGTTTGGACCGAGGTCCTACTGTAGGGTTGGATTTGGCAGTGACTAGGCCTCCCCTGGTATCCCCTACCTCTACGATTTCTCATCCCATATCCTTGTGTCTGGAACTCAGTCTCATAATTGTACCCTTTGTCAGGGGATGATTCTATAAGATGGATGACGTTGATGGAACCAAAGATTGGATCATCATCCTCTGACAAGACAACCTGGTCGGTTGTCCCTGATGGTGCTGTTTGGTGGGTCGGGGACGGTGACACCAAATTCAAGGGCATGAAATCTGATAGTGTTGGGGCAAACTTCGGCCGTGTTCCGGATTTCTCCTCTTGCGCTTGTCCCCTCCATTTTATATTACTCCTGGATGACCGGATCATCGAGGGTTGTGAGGCCGATACTGTCGGCTGTGCGGCATCAAGGGCTGTTGGGGGAAACACTGGCTACTATAGTTGAGCACGGAGTATTCCCTGGGCTTGATTGATAGTCTTCCGAGTCATCCAGTTATCAAATTTCTTCCCCTTCTTGTTGGTGACTTCCTGCTACCCCTCCCCTTCGTCAGAGCTGGTGGTATAAATATATTTAACATATGATGGGGGTGGTCCCAACTCGACTTTCCTAGAGTCTACCAACCCTTGCAGGAGGTCCTTGAAATTGAAGCATTCCCGAATATTGTTCCCCAACATTCGATGGTAGGGACTGTAATCCGGTATGTCATCGCGACTGACTTCTTCGAGTTTCCTCAGCTCTGGGAGGTGGATCAATTTGCAATTTATGGCGGCGATGAAGTAGCTGTGGACTTGGTCCTCTCGGAACTAGTATACATTATGTCTTCATTACTCCAATTGGTTCCTCTTCCACCCATTCTGATCGTCCCGCATAGGCAGATGTGGCCGCTGATATAAAGGGGGCCCTTGATGATTTAGTGGAGGCCTGAGTGGTAGAGCAGGCACATGGGCTGACTTGAGCATGACAGAGGACGCAATAGCTCTGGCTTCTCTCTTTACAGGAGCCTACGAGGCTATTCGGGACTTCAAATTGGTCTACTGCAGGGATTCCTCGATTCTATGGCAATATCCAAGAGATGGAAGAAGCTAGTGGTGCACTACACTGGTATGAGTAGTGTTGGTAGCTCATCACAATTATTTGCGATGCATATGGCACGAAAATCATCTTAAGGCATTAGCCTGTTCAGATAGTAGGTCATACATTTCTCTCTAGCGATGAAATCTGAGACCCTCTCGTTCTCCCTCTTCTTGTAGTTCATGAGGTCGCTAACCGTAATCTTAGGCAATGTTGAGCTGAAGTGGAATAGGAACTGATGTTGAAGGTCTTCCCAATTTTTATTGACTGGGTTGGTAGACTTGTATTCCAAACAAAGGTGTATCCTTGCAAGGTCCGTATGATGCATCTGAGTTTTACTGCTTCTTTTTGTTCTGGAGTCCCCATCATATGGTCACAATAGGATGTGTAGTGCATCAAATGATGTTCTGGATTTCCTGATCCATTGAATATAGGGAATACAAGGCTCCCATAATTGGGTGGAGGAGGTGTATTCCTTACCCAATCCGGCTAGGGCTTCCACTCTGGCTATATCGGAGCGTGTTGGCCCTCCATCGCTTCCAATCGAGTTGTCAGTGCATTGATGGTGTTGGTAAGACCCTAGTTTATATCCTGTTTGGCCCGATCTTGGGCAGGTTCAGCATGAGGCAATGCTCAAGGATCTGGCTCAGTATGCAATAATGGTGCATATGTTGTTCAGGACACCTTCAGAGGGTTCAAGCGTACTCACTCCAGTTTCTTCCAGAGTGGAGGGATGTCTTGGAATTCTATCAGATCCATGTATTGGTAGTTAGACGGGATGGGTATCTCGTTGGGCAGGAGACCTGAACGTGCTTCATTTGTCAGGGAAAACCTGGGTCCTTGAGGTACACTTACTGGGAGTACATGATGTGGCTCCTATCGAGACGCGCTTTCAATAAGACGATTCCTTTGGAGTATTTTGGCATGAAGCCACATCAATTCTTTCATCTCCTCTTCCTATCGAGCGAAACTCTCTTTGAGCATAGGTGGCTCGTCTTTGTCGAGAGAAGGAGGGTGGTTATGGGTAACCATTTGTTTGTTCTTATCCTTGTTGGAGGCTTGCTGGGTGAGCAGGGGAAAGATGGCCGAAGGGGCGTCCATGTTTAAAGCAGCCCTCTGGTTCTGGGTGTGCACACCTGGTGGTTCATTATGGGTGGCATCCTGACCAAAACCATCATTTCCGGATTCATCGAGATTTGAATTATCTTTGGCGTTACCCGTGGGGTTGTCCTCTATGGAATTAATGGATGCATTTCACGGGGCAGAGAAGATGTCATCTTCTAAATAGGAAGAGGATCGCCCATGCCTTTTACTACTCTTCACTCTCCTATCTCGGGATTGATTTCAGGCTCCTTGATTAAGGGTGATGCAGAGTGTTCTTTGATGTGACCTTACGGTATGCCTCCCTTTCGGAGGGGATGATGATTCACACGACAGGATAGGGTAGGAACCTCCTCTTCTGACTGTCCTCTTGAGACCAGATAATACTGATTCTCATGGGGGAGGTTGTTCTTTAGGGAGATATAATCCCCCCAGCCCTGAGGGATGGGGTTGGCTACGTTCCTTGGATATTGGGTCTCTTCACATTTTTATTGGACTTGTGGGGGAATTTGTTGTAAAAAATGCCCCCACCCCTACAGGCAGGGCTTGACCCTGGATTGCGGCAGTGGCTGCTTTTATCGCCACCTGCCTGATCCTGCATGCCCCCATTCGGGGGTGAACTGGGTTTGGTTCTAAGTTATTTCATGAGTCTATCCCCACTGGGGAGGCAGGAAATTATCGATGGTTTGCCTCTCTTAGGAGAGAGGCATGTTATATACTCTCAGTGGCCTAATTTAGGAGTTCTTGAATAGCTTGTTCCCATCGGGCTTGATGCTTCTGGGACTTACTCAAGGGCCAACTCTATTGGGTGTGTTTCCTTTCGCGAATAGGGAGACCACTCAATTCACGTCTTGACGTGATGATGTTGCACGACACCATGATGAACGGGTTCTTATGGTCAGGGAGGGGAGTGAACATTAGTGCTTCATGTTCTCTCCATCCTCTAATATGGAAACCTGTCGGGGCGTCACTGATGAGGCGACACAACTAGTGCAGCACATAGAGGAAAGATCTATCCATGTTTCCTTTACGCCTCTCGGGCCGCTGTTGTCATGCCGAAGGAAGAGCTTCCAGGTCGATGTGACACATGAGGTCTCTTATTGTCTTGACATGGTCTACATACCCATCGTAGGGCAGGATGCTTCATTTCAGCCAGCAGAGGGTTGTCCATATATTGTAGCGGATGTCTTGCACACATTCTTCCGACAATTCTCTGGGTATGTCTAATTGAGCAGTGGAAGTGGTCCAAAACATAACTGGTATATCATTCCTAGGTAGTCATTTCCTCAGGTGCAACATGTCAGCATACTCCACCACTAGTGATTCCTCTACCTGTTCAGCCCAACTGAGTTGCCCGCTGATAGTGTGGTTGGAGGCAATGGGACTGGTTGGTGATGAGTCATCATGTGGGCGATTCCAAGGTGGTTCAGAAGATGAATGTGGCCCCAGAACATCTCCTAATTAAAGAAGGATGTTGTTGGTTATTAACAGGGAATCTGACATACTTGATCACATCCTTCATAGTTCCTCAGAATATGAGGGCTTTTATGTGCTTGATTCGGCATGGTAGGAACTTCTTGTTGATATGATATGTCATTGCGGGGAATACCATCACAATGGTGGTCATAATGGTGATGACTACCACTACTTCTTGATGTCTCACTGCATAATGGAATTTTGTAGTGTATTCCTTGGGGAGGACCTCCAAGGCATGTCGTAGTAAGGGGAGGACCTTCTAACTGCGTAGCATTGTTACGGGGAGGTCCTTCACAACAACTGCCATTATGGTGAGGATGACCATCATGGTTTGACGTTCGACGTGTATCCTAAGGATGACCTTGAAGACACACTGTGATAAGGGGATGAAATTTTTTTTTCTTGGGGCCACTACAGGGAGGACCTTTGCAATGGTGACTATGATGGATAGGGTTACCATCACAACTATTGTAATGGCGAGGACAAACATTACAGCTGCCGCAAGGATAATAACTATAGGGTACACCCTGGGTAGGGCCTTCAAGAATGTACCACAATGAAGGGAGGGCCTTCTCGCTACTTGACATCTTTACGGGGGGACCTCCATTATCAGTGTGGAGAGGAAAACCATCGTGATCTGATGCCTGGCTACGTGGAGTGTCATTGCAGCGTAACCCCAGGGGAGGACCTTCACGGTAGGCTGTGACAATGGGAGGGCCTTCTTGTCATAATGAGATGTCACTGCAGGGAGGGCCTCCACAGTTGTGACTATTATAGCAAGGACTACTAACAAATTATGTGGTCCCAGTGCATGGAGAGTGATTACAGTGTACACCCCAGGGAGGACCTTCAGGGTGGACCACAACAAGTTGAGGACCTTCTTACTGCACGACCTTC
The DNA here is from genome assembly GCA_963277665.1 of Viscum album. Taxonomy (NCBI): domain Eukaryota; kingdom Viridiplantae; phylum Streptophyta; class Magnoliopsida; order Santalales; family Viscaceae; genus Viscum; species Viscum album. The sequence goes on from OY728159.1 coordinate 657,364,386, forward strand.
TGGTCACATGGAGGGTTTCTGTGACTCACATCAAAAGAGGATACCTCGTGATCGATCGTTATATGCCCGCGGGGGAGGCCCCCTGGGTGCTCTAGGGAGGACCTTTAGAGCTGCTGGTAGCGACATTGCGAGGAGGACCTTTGCAATTGCTATTGCCTCTCCCATAATATTGTAATGGGTGGGCAGGTTTCTGAACCTTTGATATATGCTTAGCGTCGTTGGGAACCCCAGCTTCTAGCAGAGGAGAATCATGAACTCCCTCTTTCTTTTCCTACCACCTTCAGTGTGTTTGGGGCTCTTTCTTATGGGTAGCGGGGACCGTTTGATGTTGGCAATGACCTTCACCTTTGGGTCCCTGTCTAAATGGGTATCGTGATGCGGGAGGGATACCCTAATGAACATCTTGAATTTTAGAGGGGATATATGCCTACTTTGGAGCATCCACCATGATGGATGGCTGCCCCCCAATTGGAACGAGTGAACCTGCTCGACCCGGTTGCCTTTGCTTCACGGAATATTGTCGGTGACCCTCTTGGGCAGAATCAGGGATGCAGATATGCTCTAAGGTGGCCATCTCATCTCTTAGTCGAGTCGACTCAGTTGGGGAGATGATCTCATGGGCCCAAGTCCTTGTTGTTGCCACTGATGCAGTTACATTCTGTAATGTCTGAAAGATACGATCTGGGATGAATACCTACTCCTCCATCATTTATAGGATATGTACAGAGACATCTTTCGATGAAATGGGTTTGAAGGCCCATTTCGGTATCGGAGTAGGAATATCCCACTCTGGTCCTCTAGTGGTTAGTGGGTACTCACAATTCTCTTGTGTCAAGGAATGTGAACGAATCTACCCCTGTATCGGGATACGCCGGTTTATCTCTCCATTTTCCACCACATCGGGATGGCGGTTTTCTCTTGCATCTGCAGGGAGCTGGCCCTGTATATATTGGTTTTCCATCGTATCGAGTCACTGGCCTTTATTGGTGGGGAGACATGCCCGCCTATGAGTTGCCGCCACATATGGACGGTGGGATTTGTTGATCGCCACCACATTGGGATGGTAGGATTCAGAAGCATCTCCTAGTAGCTGGTCCTGCAGGTGCTGGGTCTCCACCACATCTAGTTGGTGGGCTTCACGACCCTGGGCAGGGAGAGGTGCCTGACTGGTAAGTGTTGTCATGTGTGAGAGACCGGCTTGACAGAGCTCAGCAGGGATGTGCGCCTGCTCATATAAGGCTGCCATGTCTGGATGCAGGACCTTGGAGGAATGAACAGGTGTATGTGCATGTTCGTAATGCGTCTCTGTGACTAGGAAGCGGAGCTCCTCCTCATGGACAAGGGTGATGACCGGTCCCTGGTTGTATGTTTTCCACCCTCATCGGGCGGTCCGAAGGGCCTGAGCTCAGGGAGCATGGGCTTGAATCCTCAGGGCTACATCCTCCTGAGCATGAGGATGTTGAGTCGAGGCGTGACCGCGATGATTTCTTCTAGCAGGGGCCTTCGATCGTAACCCCCGTTCGGCGGGGATGAAGTCCTCAAAGTTGACCCCATCCGCCTCCCTATGGTTTGGGTGGTACACATTGTCCCATTCTGGGGATAGACTCCCAAAACGGTTGGAGACAGAAACAGGGGATGTCTGGATCAACCTTTGCGGCCGCTGCTGGGTGGGCGACCGGTGAGTTTTAGCGGATTAGAGGGCATGCATGGCCGCCTCCACCATCAGGAAATTACCGTTCACATGGTACTCTCAGATTAATGCATCTGAGAACCAGCGTTGATGATCCTGGTTAGGTCACGTGGTCCTCTGTTGGTGAGGACGTCTGGTCATTACGTTGTTGGAAGCACATGGTTGTGTGTTCCTTCGGGACGCCATTGGATCGAAGGGAGTTCTATATGGTACCTGTAAAACATTTTGACAAATACAAATAGAAAACCCGTCAAAGCATCATCTCATGATCCCATGCATAATTAACAACTTTTCTTGTCCCTCCTTGTGATTAAAATGGAGAACACAATGTAATTAGGATAAATCCATCGTGCTTCGTTAAAGATTCACATCGGGTGCACCATTGTTGTTTCGGGTCAGTTTCGAAATGCCCAATGGTTCCATATCCGATGACATGTGGACCTTCTTTCCAGAGGTAGGCATTCACCAGGTGGTTTGACCAGTGACGCTTAAGAACTCACATTGGTCGAGAAGATGGGAATTGTGGCTCATCACACCCTTTTGGGGGGAATTTTTTCTTGTTCTGTGACTCTCTTATTGATTTAAGATGTATTCATATGTTCGCGAATATTTGGTTTATTCCCAAGAATAGTATCCATAGATTACTCCTGGTTGAAAACTGCCAGCTAGATGCAGGGGTTCAGAATCATTTATACTTGAGGTGCACCATCCCTTGTTGGATTAATGACCCTGAGGAGTCAGGACTCATTGAGGTGGTACTAGGAGTGGCGCGGTGAACCGATGTGAATATAGTCGGACCGACCTATTGTTGGGATTGAACCTCAGGGATGCTTCCTACATACCCTTCCTAGGAGACATGGACCAAAGTCGACGTAGTTAGAATAGGATTGTGGCTTTCATTCTGAGTAGTCCCAGGTTGATGGATTGGGGTTTAAACTCTAAGGAGGCCCAGGGTGATAGATTGGGGCTTACACTCTGAAGAGGCCCATGTTGATGGATTGGGGCTTACACTCTGAGGAGGCCCATGGTGATGGATTGGGGCTTACACACTAAGGAGGCCCATGGTGATAGATTGGGGCTTACACTATGAGGAGGCCCATGGTGATGGATTGGGGGTTACACTCTTAGGAGGCCCAAGGTGGTGGATTGGGGCTTACACTCTGAGGAGGCCCATGGTGATGGATTGGGGCTTACACTTTGAGGAGTCTCATAAGAGGATGGTATGGTCGATGCATACTCTAATCCCACGTGAGTCATGCTCAGTGTGAGAAACAAGAAGAAGTAGGGACCAGATGATCACGTCGTGAATGGTGCGTCCATGAGAAGTAGAGTGGGGCTTACGCATGGAGTTGCCCATAAGGTCGGGGCTTACTCCGAGATGGATGCCCATGGAGAAAAAGCACAGAGGGAGAGGGAAAGCGGGGATCCTGTGTCTATCACCTCACTTGTTCCTGGGGGAAGTACGGAAGTGCATGGGGGATTCCTTCTGATGGGTATTTTACTACGCCCTGATGAAGGGAGAAGTGCCCCGTCCCCATCAAGTAGAGGGGTAGAAAGGGGGATCCGGAGCTCAGACTCCACATTACCATGGGAATGTAAACCCAGGAGTGCTTCATAAATCCTCTCATGGGTCATAGAAACCCCTTCACCCCTCTTTACTGTGGGTATGTGAACTCAAAATAGAGCGTTGATGCACCTGAAGGTTACATCACACAGGTCTGGTGGCTCCGGTGGAGGCCTTGGCTCGGGATCGATGAGTAGGCCAATGAGGGAGCCGTGGAGGATTAGGCTGGATTAGAAGGAGTTTATCTTTCTCAGGGAATGGGATCCGTGAAGGATGTGGCAGGCTACATGGGTATAAGAGGAGTGGTGCCCTTCGCGTAGGGAGGTGCTACGTGGCTAGAGAGGTCTTCTGTGAACTAGGGTGGTCCGCGGACTGATGGGCATCCTGCAAACCAGGGTGGTTCCTGGCCTAGTGGGCATCCCGTGATCTAGGGTGGTTTGCGGCTTCGGGTTCAGCCCACATACCAGGCCGATATGTGGTTGGATCCATGCGAGCAGCGGCGACCAAGGGCAACACCGGTCGGGGGTTCGTCGGTTGGGACTTCGTCCACGTAGGAGGGTGCTACTTGGTGTGACGGATTGGAATAGGGGAATAAACTCCCTGGTCTGCGGGGAGTGCGTCCGCAGAGGTTCCATGGTTCATGGTCTTCTTTTCTTTATTATTTTAAGTTCTCAGTTCACCAAGGTATTATGTGTTTTCGGTTCCTTATTAATTCACTTCAAGGTTCATACCTGTTTAGGTTCACGAACTGGAACTTCGTTGTTTGCGAAATCCTAAGCTCCTTCCTTCGAAATCCTTCCACCTAAATCTGATCAATTTCTTTTATGAATCCTCCTTCCCTTCCCCACGATCTCCTTTTATAGAGTGCGGAAAAGGATGTATCTATGGTCAAGTGGCACCTTTTGCATAGGTCCATGATTGGAAACCCGATTCACGGATGACCTGTTCAATCCGCACCTCGCGGGGGGCATCGAGCTCATCGCCCCCGTGAACGAAACGAGCTCGGGGGGTGCTTCATGGCCGGAGAGGGTTCCGACTTCATTCCACAAATGACATTATATGCGGACCAGGCCGGTTGAGGCGGTCCACAGCTGGGCCGGTTTGTGACGGTGGACCGGTTCAGCGCATGTCCTTCTTTGCGCCCGCGGATGATCTCTGCCCCCATTCTGCGAATGAAAATACTCCACGGAGTGGGTGCTTCATGGAACCGGCCATGTGGCATCATCATTTGGACCAGTCTGTGGACCGGTTCGGCTTTGTGCATACTTTTAGTTTTCTCCATTCTTCCCCCCAATTCTTTGGTGGAATTGGGTGGAATTTCCTTTGCGGATTTTTCAGGACCCTACAATAATATGGATATTTTAAACACCATTTGTTTTTTCAAAATGTGTTCTTTATTTTTTGAAATTTGGTGGTTTTTAAATTATAAATTTTTTCGGATGTGATTTTATATTTTGGATTTTTAATTATGGATTTTCGCCACCTTTAGGGTTCTTACCATATGATTTGATTTAGGAGAACACGTCTGGGTTGCGTACATGTTCCACTTTATATAAAAATATATTTCAAATATTTCTCATAATAAATGTATATTATTTACCTTTATGGGTATTTATTTCCTTGTTTATGTATCTATCTTAGAATCCATGTATAGTTTCATGTATCATATACCTATGGATGTTTTGACGCAAATGTTTTTGAAACATTTTGGAGATGTCTGATCTCCATTATTTTTTCACATTTTTCTTTTTTTAGGATCATTCATGATGATTTCATATATTTATATCATTATTATGGAATTATATTTGTGTGATCCTTAGGGATATTTTTTGTTTCACCTGTTTTAGATATGGTTTTATATATTTTTTCCTAACCTTTGATCCTCATGCATTGTGTGGATATTGATGATTACACCAGAATTATGGAGTGGTCTATGAACTGAATTTTAATTTTTGTTGGTTGTGGGATGACATTGGGTTTGTAATCGGGTGTATAGGGTAAGAAATGTGGAAGGTGATATTTTAAATAGATAGATTACTATAAATATATGTTTTTGCATGTTTAATGATGGTTAGAAGGTTATAATGTATGGCTGCATCATTTTTTCCTTGATTTATAATTCAAGTAATGATCCATCAATGTTTCTTTTTATGAGGCTATTTATTAATCACTCCATGATTGCGATTCTTTTAATGACCTCTTTTTTTTCATTTGGGATAATATGGTTATAGATTATTTTAACAACCTAATATTATGATCATAGATAATATTTAGATGGGTCATCATTTGGGTTTTTTTGTGGATAATTATTTCTTTGCAGTAGATGATCATGTTTATAGATGTCCATGGTTTGTGGAATTTATGTTTCTATATTATTTGGGTAACTACAGTTTTTTTTGGAAGAACTCGTTATTGGTGGGGTAGCCAACAATTCATCTATTTATATTAATTCTAAATACTGGTGATAACCTCACCATGTATCCAATAATTTTATAAATTCCATTAAAACTTTTGTGGATGATTTTCTCTTTATATTAAGAATATTTAATGATAAATATTAAGAGGTCATTATTGAGTGTATATTATTCTATTTTTGGTGTCTTATGATCTCTTAACATTCCCAACCCATTTAAAATATTGGGATTGGATAATGGGGTTTATTTTAGAATCAGTTTACATCAAATTAAGAATTGACATTATAAGGGAATACTATGGAATGGTTGGGAGAAATGAGAAACCCATCTGTAACTATGGTTTATTGTTTTTGTTAATTTTTTTCCAATTTATTGTAATATCACCTTTAAATATTTTCTTTTTTGAAAATGTTGAAAATAGTGAATCCTTACCTTTATTCATAGTTTTCATGATAATTTTAAGTGAAAATATATAGATCCCTTATCAAAATGAATTGTCAATTTTTTTTATATAACACATGGTTTCCCAGCATAGTTTGTGATCAGTTTAGTCCAAACTATATGAGGCTTAGTGGAAATTGTTTCAGTTCATTTGGGAATGGATTAATGGTGCATCACTTCTACATTGTTAAGTGATATTTTTGAAAAGAATGTGAAGTAGTTTGTAATATTTATAGATTTATTTTTAATGTATGGAATATGATACACAAAAAATGATGTGTTTATAGGTGAATAATGCCTAGTTTTTTTATAAGAATTTTTGGTGACAAGGTCAGTTAATGGATTAAAAGTTGTATAGACTGACCAATTTTCATAGATTATTGAAACAACCATTTTACTTTATTGGGTACTTAATATATATACACCCTTTAAATTCCAATTATATAATAACCTTTTTGTTTGGATCGAGTTACATCATCCCATATCCTTTATTGGATTTAGATCATTTTTACTATGATTTATGGTTTATCTTCCTCCTTTTATCTCATATCTGGATCTCTATCCCTATATCTCTTATTTTTAATTAATTAATTAAACCTATACCCAAACATTGTTATTATTAGTATTTTCTGAGGTTAAAATGATGGAAATTAGGGTTTTAAAGGATTGAGAGTGTTGTATCTAGAATAGTTGTCAATTACACCTCAAATCCAAGGGTTTTATGCAGTTTTGGTATAAATTATATTGGTGGATCATCGAAATTTCCATGTTATTGTTGTTAAAAATTTCATTAGTGTTTATATGATAATTAATTTGGATTTAAATAATATTCTATGTCCATATAATGATTTCATTGATTTTAAATAGTTTTCATGCATGATAATTTCATTCCATATTCCATGTTATTTTCAAAATTACAAGGTGGATATTTAAAACGGTTTCAAAAGTTTTTAAATGTTTATTTTTTATTCAAAATGTGTAGTACATTTTGATTTAGATTATTAAATTATATTCAATTGTTTTTTTCACTTGGCATCGACATATGATTTATTCTAAATGATCATCAAAATTCATGAGTGGATTTTATAAATAGATCTAAATATTTTAAGATCTTGTTTGATGATTTTTCCATATTTTAAATGTGTGTGTGAATTTTTAAGGGATTTATCTGAATAATCAATGGGGTTTAAAATTACTCAATATATTATTTAGAAAAAGCTAGTTATCATAGAGTTTTTTTATGTTTATTGTAATGAGATTAAAGATTTATAAAACGAGAACATTCAAACATTTTTTTTATAAAAATGAATGAGTTTAGCATTTTTAAATGTTAATTATCTAGATTTCGAGGTTTCAAAATGGGAATTCATGTATGGATAGATAAATGGTTTTCAATTTTTTTTGAAATATATTTCAAAAATAGTAAGAAAATGGATTATCTTACGTAGTATTTTTGTGAAGGGTTGGTTTTCATTTTATGTGACGTTGTTTTTTTAATAAATATTATCCTCTTTTGATCCTCATGTGAGTATTATTATGATCTTTTTATCATGATATCCCTTATATGATATTTTATAATTTTTTATATTTATGTGATGAATATAAATGATTAAGAAATGGGGTTATTTCTTGAGAGTCTATAGGAATGAAGGGATTACTTATATTAAATGTATTATATTTTATTTATGAGATAATTTATTTATTTTCAACACCATTTTACTTTTCACAAGTTCCTATGATGATAATACTTACATTTATGAGAGAAATTATTAGTTCTCATTAGTGGTAAATATAGGGAATTATTCTTTTCTATACATCTTGGATTATAACATGATGGGCTGGAGGTTGTGTGGGATAGAAACCATTTTTGAATCCTATTGTAGTGGTAAGTATCCTATTGATTTTATCTCTGGATTGTTTGATAGGACTATATGGTACATGAATAGTATCAATTTGGTTTATTTAGGTTCCTTGACAAGAGTTAAATTAATTATTACTAGATATATTGAGATGATACCTTTTGTGCCTTGGTCCCTTAGAGGAAATTTTAGGGGATTCTTCTTCCAATTTTAATTAAATTTCTAAAGGTGATTGATTATATTGAACGATCATGTGATTATTTTCTTCTATTATAATTCTATTACATAATAGTTCCTGATTTTTTTTGTATCACCTAGGGTGGATATTTTCATTACATTCAAACAAGATAAATTATAATGGTTTAGAAGTGTTATTGGAAATGTAAATTGAATTTTTATTTCCTCACGGGTTTTTAAGATATTTGATTACAGTATAACTAGTTATGAAAATATTATTTTTATAAATATTAATAAAATTAGTATAAATACTATTTTTAAAATAAATATATTGTTGAAAAGTCCATTTTATATTGATTGAAATGAGAAATATAATGTTTTATATAATCCAGAAATTATATTAGAAAAGGGTTTATTTTTTAAAAAATATAGAGGGAATTTCATTACTCATTTTTTATGTTGAACCATCCAAGGTAAATATGTCATGTAATATGGCCTCGCTCGACACAATGTGGGGATCAACAAAATAGTAAACTATGTCTCATGAATACCATAATTATGGTATACAATTAAAATTCATTGTAGATATAAAAAACATATCCTTCAGAGATTAAACATCTTATCATAAAGGAAAAAAAATCATTCAAAAACGAACTGAAAAAAACAAACCTCCATATTTAAATTTGACACTATCATCTCAAACTAATTCAATGGGAAAAATATCTAAGAGATTCTTCTATGACACATCACTCCCCTCCTGATACCTGTTACAACACATTAAAATTAGACCATTATATTCAATAGTGTATTTGACACGCCTCAATATTCTTATAAGGGATTGTAAAAAAAATTATCCTTCTGATATATTTAATTATATATTAATCTCATATCACTAATGTTCTACGATGTGTGCAAAACCGAGTTTGAAAAAAAAGATACTCTAATCAAATATTATTATTTTAATATGCCCACTATAACATAGAAATTGTGTTGGTAATTATGAAAAGTAATAATGAAATTGTAAATATTTAATGTTTTATACATATATAAAATAAAAAACATTATAAATAATTATTATAAATAAAATAACATTCATTTGAAAGAAAAATATATGTTTTCTGAGAAAATTTGTTTTTTAAAACGGTATCTTATTCATGCTTTAGGTATAAAATTTAAATTTATATTTTACAAATTTTACAAAAAATATTTTTCTATATAAATATTATTTTTTAAATATATATGTAAAAATTATATTCAGGGTCTTTTTATTGAATTTTAGGAAAATAATACTTTTTTGTTGTATGGAGAAAAAAAATCATTTTTTTTGAAATTTCCATTTTCATTAAATTATATAAATATTAAAATTATATTTTAAAATAGTTTTAATATGTAGTTAGAGAAAATATATTAAATATTAACTAATTTTGGTCATTGTAATCTATTTCATATAAAAATTTAATATAAAAAAATTCAATACTTTGGAGAATATTATCAAAGGAAGACAATAGTTTTTTCACATCTATAGTTAAATTTTAAATAATACTATGACATTTTTCTGAATTTAATTTGAATAAATTGATTCCAAATTTTTTATAGAACTAAATTATATTATCTATTTTAAACAAAATAATTTTTTAGTACAGAAATTTTTTAAAAAACACTAAATTATTTATGGTAGTTCAGGAAAAGGTTGTTTAATTACAGGATAAACATAGAAGATGAGGGTTTATAATTACCTAAAACATTACCTCTAACCTTTTTATAGATGAATTTATTTCACATTACATATAAGGATTTATAATTAATCATTTCTCTGGATTACGACATGGAAAAAATGAGGAGCTCTTTATCTATTAAAAAATTCAATCTCGACCATTCTGCCATGTATAAATGGATCCCTCTCCTACCCTCTTCACAGTTGAAAAAAAATATTTGGTTTGGGTCATCATGAACAAAATACATTCATTAAATCCACACTAACATCATATTTGAATTATTTTTATTATAATCACCAAAATGAATGCTTTAGATATAAACCCAACGGGACACTTTGAATAAGAGGAGGTTTGGAATCATATTCAAGAAACCCCACAGTAGGTAATGGTTTCTCATATCACTTTTGGTTCAATAAATCATAATGGTTTCAAAAGAAAAAAGTATCTCTAACACTATTTGAGACACACAACACCCAACTAAAACAATAATTTTTTATCTAAGTTTGATCGTCTTGCACTTTGCATTAAATTTTCATATATAATTAGGATTAAAAAAATTAATATATATATATATAGTAATAAAATCAATTTATTGATAAATTCATAGAAAATAATCAATCATTTTTTTGTAATGTCCTTTTGATCTTTGAAATGTGTTTTCTTCAAAACTGATTTTTATTTTTTTAGTGAAAAATTATTATAATTGTTTCTAGAACATTTAAGAAATTAATTTTATTAAAAAAAATCCATTTCATATTTTGATGAAATAAAATTTAATTTATTATGAAATTTTTGGATTTTTGGAAAATATATATTTTTCAATAAAGAGTGAAAAATACAATTTTTATATAAAATATAATTTTATTTATGATATGTTACCTAATTTAAAATTTCAATTTTTATATTTATATTTTATGAATTTAAAAAAAAATTATTGAGTAATATTTAATTCTAATAATTATATTTAATTCGTATATATAATGAATTTGAGAATAAGTTTGTTTTAAGGCTAAAAAACATTTTTCTAATACATTTTCAAAATATTTAATGTTAATATATTGTAATTAATTATAAAAATATCTAATTAGAAATGATTTAAAAATAATAAAATATTATACATATCTATTTATAAATTTTAATTCATATAATTAATATTTCATGTCCTATAGTTAATGTAAAATCATATTTTCTTTCAAATAATAATTTTTCATATAATTTCATTACATCATGTTTTTAGATTTTATATTAAAATAAATATTTCCATCTATGTGAATTGATTTTGATTAATTTTATTCCATATTTTGAATCATCATAATTAGTTTTAGTTAATATGGTCGACTTCATTTTTAGAAAATACGAATGGTAATGGTATTAAATATTTATTAACATGGTAAAAGTAAAATATGATAAATAAGGGTAAAAATAAATTCACAAGTATTTGAAAAAAATTTCCATATGATTTTAAATTTTTTTATTTAATTTAATAATTATCATATTTGTTCTTTTACTTTATTAATTGACAAATAATGATGAAGTTAAAAATATTAATTTGAGGTATTAAAACCAAAATTGTAGTTTGGTTTTTATTAAATGTTAGTCATGAAGCTCCTTCTTAATTAATTATTTTATATTTTAATAATATAATTTTAATAAATTTATTATTATTAAATGATATATTTTAAATTGAAATGAAAATATAAATTTTTATTAATTCTAAAAATAATATTTATAAGGGTTTAAAAATATTTTTGGCGACAAAACAAACAGTGGTCATTAAATGTATATTATTGATTTAAATGTAAAAATTCACATCTTTTAAACATTATTTTCATAAAATAATAATTATTTTACTAATCATCATTTCCTCATTATCCAACTTTGATTTTTTCCTAATTTTCTGAGATAGTCAAATTTTTGTGTGAAAAGTAATTGTAGTATAGATATATGGTTTGAATGATTTTATAATAATGAACCAAAAATTTAGTAAAAAATTTTATAGGGGGCATATATGATAAAATATATGTTTTCCATTTTATAATAATGTATTATCATATTATTTTATTCTATTACTATTTTTTCGAATCCCAAAAATCATATTTTACAATTAACAGTATTAAATTCATTTACAAGTAAACACGACACACATCCACTTCACCAATAGTAATATTTAAATTATTTCAACACTATAATTTATAAAATAATGATAATCACTTCACTTAATTTGAAAAAAAGATAAAAATATGTGACTTTTTGATCTTTATAATATTTTATTGTCCATAGTCCAAAACCAATGATTGGAAGATAATGAAGATCTCCCCAATGTATTCATATATAAACCCACCAATGATACCATTAATTTTAAGTAATAAATAATAGAGAACATTCTTACTCTATAATAAAATCTATATTCTTTTCCATGGTTTCCCCAAACTCCCAACAAACTCCACCCACGATTTTGGAATCACCCTCTCATAGTAAGGGTTCTCCCTCTCTTCATTTTATTATAGAACCTATTTTTTTGTTATGCGTCTTAATTTCTATTTTTCTTCATTTTTATGTTTTTATACATCCCTTTTAATTCAATTTTTATTCCCATGTGATTAGAAAACACTTTCACTCTCAATAATTACACCGATAAACATTTATGTACACCCATTGTGCTGCAAAAAGTTCACTGTTTTTTTCCATGCCAAACCATTTCTTTATAAATAGTATAGCTATAACCAATCAAGGATGTTAACCTATAATTATCTATTCTTATATTACTGGGATGATTTATGATTTTATTACACACTTCATGAAATTGGAATTAAATATGAAGAAATATGATTCAATTTTGAATGTTCTATGAGGAACACTTTTGTTGGAATATGATAAGAAAGTGATGGGTATAGCTTGAATTATATATAGCACCAATACAATAGGTAATGTTTTAGTTTCATGATACATCGTGTAAGTTATTAGGGTGTGAACCCAATCAACCATGTAATTATTTCCACAATGTTTTTATTTTCTGGTCATTATCCTTGATATATGTTAAGATTTCATGTTTAATGTTATTTCCACTTTTACATGTTTCCTTTTTTTTATCATGCATTATCATAATTCATTATTCAGGTATGTGTCTCTAATCCTTTTAATGTCTCATTAAATTTCCACATTTATAGCATGAAATGATTTATTCTTATTATTCTATTTTTATTCCCATAGTAGGATTTTTTTTCTTGCCCACTTCCTACGTAAATCCATAGGTTATCCTATGTCTATTTAGAAGAATGATAATTTTTAAGAAGTTGTTAAGGAAGTTTTCTGTATTGTTTTTATATACCATGGTCATGAGGTTATTATATGTACCTAATTACCAAAAGCACTGTACATATCGATTATATAGGTTGTATTATGTTTAATATAAGGTAATAATTCATGAAATAATTTGAAATAAAGCCCAGGGTTGTCATAGTGTTCCTCAAAGAAAAGTTTAATTAAATTTTATATTAGGATTCGTAATGTCTAGATAAAACAATAATGAAAAGAGTATATATAAGAAACCATCCATAAATAATTTTAATTTATACATTAAGTGTTTTCCAAACAAATACATTCCAATATGGATACTACAAATAGATGTCACTGTAGCATAGATGTACCAATCGGTAACACCAAAACATATTGTATTGAGATATAATCGATCAAGTACTAGTATATGAAAATGGACCTTGATGCACACCTAGTTTAACACTTCATGGGGATATTATTTTGTATCTTCAAAACCCATTACTAACCATTATTAAGGCCACAAGAATGCACGTAATAGTCTATATAAGTAAGTAGAACATTGATAACTTTGATTAATGACCTGAAATTTATATATTAAAAAAATAAATGCAATTTATAGGTTATCACATTAATATTATTTTCTTCTTGATATGTTTTCAATAGACTCAAATTAATAATAAATAATTTATTATTATTCTAGTAAGTTCTTTAAAATAGGAAGAATAGACTGAAAAACCAATGTGATGGGCAACATGATGAATATCAAAATGACATGACTAACAGAAAGGGAGATCCTGTAATAAATAATATGATTATGACAGGGGAACTATAAAAAGTAAATACTAAAAACTAAAAAATATTTGAATGTCCAATGTTATCAATTAATATAGTAATGTTATCTTATAGAAGTACATTTGATAATAGTGATAAAAGTATAAGGATTAATTTTCATAATTTTAATAAATGTGGAAAGAGACACTATGAAATATTACACAAAGGATATCGATGGTGTTTTCAGTATGTAAAAGTAGGTCATAAATTAGTTTTTTTCAATTACAAAAATTAACAGTACAATGGAATATAATAAATTACATCCTGCAGAACCCTTTGTTCTCTAATGTATTTTCCATGGATAATATGTGCATTATCAAACTCAATGTCCAAATTTAAGGGTTAAATCCAAGACTAAAAACCTATGATATAGAAATAATAAATATTCAATAATTAATGTGTTTTTGAATTTTTATTTGAGATTTATGTTGACTAATTTCAATATCAATGATTTCATATATATAATAATCATTCATCATTTATTTATTGATCTAGATATTTTTTTGAGTCATTTGAAATATATGTTTAATAGAACTGATAACCAATGAATGTGATTTTGTGATATGATAACCCTGAATATGAATTTTATGTTTTGATAAATATAATTAATAATGGGATGATATGTATAAGGATAATATAATGTTTAAATTAATTTTTATAACTTTTGATGATTTATGTAATAGATTTTTAGTTTGATTAATAATATTTGGTGAAAAAAGATTATAGAATAAGTTATTTTTATTTTGTGGTGATTAATGATATTTCATGGGATGTGTTATTTGGGTGGAACTATATATATAACAATTATTAAAAATATAAATTATTATTTCAGATTAATTATATTATGTCTTTTATTGTTTAAGAAAAAGAGTATGATAAAAACATAGAGTTGAAAAAATAACATTATTTTTGGTATATTTATATTACATTATTTATTTAAGGAATAATTTATGATAAACCATTGTTATTTTTTTTTGAATTTTGATATTAATGTATTTAAGATTATTGATTTTCAGTATTATATTATGTTATCCAAAACATTTGTATATATTAATCATTAGAATAATTAGTTGTTATTCTCTAGTGGATTATCTGAATCATTAAAATCATGTTCTAGTGTATTTTGTATAAATCATTCTTCTTTATTTCTCTTTGATTGGAGAAAAAGATTATTTTATAATGTAAATCTATTAAAGGATACAATTATCCATACCAATAATGTTTATCTCCTCATGTTACTAATATATATGGTAAATAAATTCCTTAACATAATAATGTGGATTTTAAAATCAATATTTTGCAGATTATTATCAATATTATGGATTGATTGATTGTTTTCTTATCACATATTAATGCTTTTCATTTCATTTGTATTAACCTAATCATTTTATATATCTCAATTTATTAGTTATCTGTTTTTTATTACTCTTCTATTTCCATGTTTTAATATACCACTAATTGTTTTTCTATTGGGAAACCTATTTATGTGATGACCTTTTTTCAACACTTTTCTCAATTTTGTTGAATAATTTATCAGACCTTTTTTGATGTGGGATATCAATAATGATAATTTCAAGTATGAAATCATTTCTCACTTAGTTCAAGATTAAATCTAAATAAAAAAAATTTATAATATAAATAATAATGTAATTCCCCATGTTTTTAAAAGATAAAACTCTGTTTGATTTTGTTTGTGATACACAACACCAAGACTAAAATACATGGACTATTTTAATATAAACATTTTATGTATTCATTAATTTTTATAAAAAATTATTATTAGCTATATTATGATATATATATATATATATATATATATATATCTCATAGTCAAAAAATCTGTTGATAAATTCTTATAAAAAATCACCAATTATTTTGGGTAATTTTTTTTGTTATTCAAAATATATTATATTAAAGAACGACTTTTATTCCCCATTTTGAAGAAATATTAAAATTATTTAATGAAAATTTATAAAATTGATTTCAAAAATGAACTCCATTTTTGATACCATTATAAAAATATAACTTATGGTTAAATTTTGGGATTTTTTAGAAAACATAGATTTTTTAGTGAATAGTGAAAAATAAAGTTTTGAAAAAATACTGTCAAATAAATTGAGAAATTAATTAATTTCAATATCAGATTAATCATTTAAATTTTTATAACATTTAAATAATTAATATTTAGTTACATTTTATTTAATTTATTATAATAAATTCATTTTTATTATGCATTTTAGAACAAGACGATTGCAGTAATTAAAATGCATTTATTTAAAAACTTTTTAAAATGCATAATGTTTTTTTGTTGTAATTAATTAATAGAAAAACAATTTTAAAATGTTTCAAAAAGATTTTTTTGAATAAGTATCTATATTTATGAATTATAATTCGTTTTTCCAATGCTTTTTATCTTTTTATTTTGATTTTTGAATTTTCATGTAAAAATATAATACGGTATAAATATATAATGTGTAATATGACATTATAATGTGATAAAAGTAACATAGAATTGTTTATAAAGCTTATACATGAAAAAATATATGTTTGAACATAAAAATAATTTATTTTTAGGTTAATTTATGAATTTTATAAAGCATTTATAAATTCTACCAAATATATATTATATTTTATGGTTTTAAAAAAAATTCTTTGTTAACATGACTCACATCCCCTTTACCAAGTGTAATATGTTAATTAGTTTGACCATCAAACATATATAATATTTAACCAACTTCTCATTTTATTAAACCAAGTTGAAAAATAATTTTGTGTTTTGTGGTTTGGTTTATTTTATTGTATAGTGTCCAAAACCAATGACTGTGATATAATATAGAACTCACCTCTCTTTCCCCATATGAAGGCAACCATGATCTGATACATCATCAAATAAAATTTATGTATCAATTTTATAATCTTTCCAAACCTATCTATATTCACTCATAAGTTCCTAATATCTCTCTATATGCTCCACCCAATACTCTAAAACCAGTCTTTTAATGTATGTGTTCTGCCTCTATTTTTTTACTCAAGATGCTTCTTTATATTATGCTGCATAATTTTACTTTTGTTATATTTTTAGAATGTTATTATACAAAAATATTATTGCCCTTTTTATATCTATGTTATGTTATAAAATCATTAATATAATTGTTTCTCCCAATATCCTTTTTCACACTGTTTAGGCTTCAAAAATATTACCACAATTTTCAATAACAAATGTGAGGTTAATCTCGCCCTTCTTTTCAATTCAAGAACCATAATTATATTTATATTTTTAAATTTAATATCATTATGATGTGATGAACTTATAAATTTCCCTATACTGTATAATTTATTTTCTAATGATGTGATGTCCTTTATATCATGTCATTGTTGAATTTACCTATGTCGTTGCAGTGAAATTTTTTTGTAAGGGATGTTTTAATTCTCTTCTTTATTCAAGCACCTTATTTATATGATGTCTAATATTACAATTTCATAATTTAGGGTTATGTTTTCATATATACCTAGTATAATAAATTTTATGTATAATTGATGAGATACCGCTTTCCCTACCATTATATCAATTTAGAAATCTTCATGTATCGTTGTTATACTGCAAAAGTATCATTGTGCTTTTCCCATTAAAACCTATTTATTATGGACACCATCACTATTTCCCATCATGGGTATTCACCTAAAATTAACATTAATAATTTTATTGGGGAATTAAATTTATTTATTCCACACTTTTTGATAATGTATTTATATATTATTTAATATGATTACCTATTGAATGTTTTTATGACACACTCATGCATCTACATGATATAAAAGCAATGTGTGCTCATAAAATTATATAATACTCCAACACATTGTTTAAAATTTTTCTTTTATGGGTTGTCCTTAAAATTATCAGGGAGTGAACTACCCCATCATTTGACTTTGTAAATCATTATATGATCACATAGAAGTTATCCTTAATAAATTTTATTATGGATTGTTTAAAACTGCTACAATATTTCCTTGTTTCCTTTATATAAGATTAGATTATCATGACTCAAAGTCCATTTTCAATTTTCTAAAAAACATATGTTCAATTTAAATTCTTATTATCTAAAATGTAATACATTATTCATGTTAATACAGTATTATTCACTTACAATTCTTTATATCTCCCCCATTTCTTATTTAGATCCCCAGGTTTTGCATATTGTTTTAAAGGAATGATGATTTATATGGGAATGTTAAGGATTTTTTTGATAATATTGTTTAATCCCATGGTTATGATGTTATGATTGTACCTAATTATAAAAATAACTATATTTATTCATATTCTATTTTTTATTATGTATAATCTAATCTAATAAATCAGGAATTAATGTTTAATAAAAACAAGGATCGCCATAACATCCATGAGACTTAATCCATAATAAAAACATTAGTGTGTTATATATTATAACCATTTTGAAATATTATATGATGAAAATATTTATTTTCATTGGGTCAAAAGATTAATATAATTTAATTTCTCTAATTCATTTATTGATTCAAATGTTACAAAACTTGTAAGGGTGGATATCTCAGTCTCATAATTATCCAAAATTGTAATTATTTAAGACTTCTTTGGTAGGATTATTTAATATTTCAAATATAAAAAAACATATTTTCTTATCCTATTATTAATTAGGAATTTTTTAATTTAATAATAATATAATATCTCTATTTTTTAGTTCAAATGATTCTGTAGTTTTTATTAATAAAATTCAAATTCAATTATCTCAATAGTGAAACACAATTTTAATCCAAAACCATGTTCTGTAATAATGTTTACCAAAATTTATTTCATATAATTTATTAGAATAATTTTTTCATATCTTAAATTTTAATAAAAAACCAGAATATTTGTATAGGTTATTTAAAAAATAAGGACATTTAGGATTTTATAGAGAAATTTAAAAGAAACCCCTATTTTAATATATATGAGATGAACATGATTTTACATATTCATGACAACGCAATGATTTAATATTTATTTTAAATTTTTTAAAACTTTACTTTTAGTTATAAGATTTATATTTCTTTAAATTTTAATTAAATTATATTTAAAGTAAAACAGTTATTTTCTTAAAAATGTTTTAATTAAATATTAATTCTTTTTATATTTATAAATAAATCCATTTGATGTATATATTATATATTATGAATATGTTGTATTTTTATTATCATTTCTATTCTATCAGATGAATTATGATCAGTTTGACTAAGGAAATTCAATTTTTATACCATTCAAAATAATAATATGGACAGTAAGTGATCAAGATTATTTGGATGGGGATATAATTAATGTTTCATAAGTTATATTTTCAAAATGAATGTTTATGTTGTCTATGATACAAAACATTCAAATGTGGAATGCATTGGGGTTATTATGTGGTAGGTTAGGAAAAGTTGTATTTTGATCCTCATTTCATCAACTTGTCTAATGATTTAAATTAGTTATACTAATTTCATGGGTTTTTATACCCAGATTTAAACTATATTTTGAAAGGTCATAACAACATTTTTTAGATATCTAGAATTATGCATTCCATTATTTTGATATTGGTTATGGATATTTTAGTGATTATTTGATTAGATATAATATTCAATGATATGTTTCGTATAACATTCCATGATTTTAAAATGAAACATTTTGTTCAATATCATACACGATACAACACATTGAGTTAAAAAAATGAATAATTATAATTATTTAAATGTTATATTTATCACATAGAAATTGGATTTTTTTGGAATTAATGAGATTAAAAAAATAATGAAAATCTATTTTTCATATGTTTATACAATTAATTAATTGGTCAATAATTTTTTTTAAATTAAAATAATAACCAATTGAATATAATTGTTTTTATAAGAAAACTATTGCATAGCCACAATGACATATGATCACAAAAAACTAAACTAGTATATATAATTATTATTTATCAATGATATTTATTTGTTATATATTAATTAAAATCATTCTAAAATTCATCAAATTAATTATATAGTCTTATGAGATAATTGAATAATATTCTATTTAAAAAATATATATATTTTCTGAAAGGTAAATTTTCCCCTTTTAATTGAGCACTTTTTTGAATCAAATGTTTCAATATTTTCTAAAATTAATTTTCAAAAATAAAATTATTTTCCAAAATAAAAATATGAAAAATTACTTAGGTTGGAATTTTATTTGTTTATGATAAGGATCATTTTTTGATGAATAGTATAAAGTACTGCATTTTTTAAAACTAACTTTTCATCTAATTAATTTATATAGATAAATTATATATTAATTGTTTTAAAGTATTATTTGTCCAATTATACATAAATAAAAACAATTTTGATCATTTTAATTAATTTCATATAGAAATATTGATATAAAACTATTTCGAGCATTGGAAATTTCCACTTTGAATCCAATAATTTTTGGGTGGCAGTTTACTATCAATGACTTTTTGGGGGTGGCAGTTTACCTAGAGTGACCTGCGCCACTTCCCTGGTTCTTCTTCCCAAGATGAAACACCCATCATCGATAAATCACAATCGTCTTATTGGAATATGAAACTTATCATACAAGGTCCTTGCTTGAATCCTTAATTTCCAAGTCAAGTCACACATACCTCATTGAATTTCTTTGGAACAACACATCTTTATGAGGGGCCGCACGATACAGGGAGCGGTAGCCTAGGCATAAGAGATGATCTGTGACATAAACACCAATGTGCATGGCTCTAATCTGGATCTTAAACTCAATATGAATATTTCATTTGACCATGTCAGGTGGGGCATCATTAACAAGGTCCTCTCTAGTATGGGCTTCTCTCCCCATGTTACTGATCTCTTCTTCCACTTTTTAGCCCTGCATGACTGGATGTTTATTTCATAGTAAAATATCACTGATTCTTCAAGGCAACAAGGGGCTTATTATAGGGATATCCTCTCTCTCCATGTCAATTCATTCATTCCCACGAAATCCTCCGTAGCCTTATTCATGAGAGTTTTTCCAACAGAAAAATTCTCCCGAATAAAATAAAATGAAGACCTCCACCCATCTCTCACATTATGTTTGCTGATGACACACTAATCTTTCTGAACACTTCTAAAAAATCATTTTGTGGGTTGATCCATGTCTTGGAGGAGTACTACCATTGGAGAAGAAAATTTATAAACAAAATCAAGAGTAACCTTTTAATCTCGAGGGGGTGAACCTTGTCTCACATTACTTCAATTTGCAACCATCTGGGCATTCAAAAGGGCCATTGGCCAATGAGTTATCTGGGCACCCCTGTCTCCCACAATCGTCTTCATATCCATGATTTGGACTTTATTGTGTGTTGGATTATAGAGAGAGTTATTAACCAGAATAAAAAATTTCTATCATTTGGAGGCCGGATCTCCCTAGTTAACAGTGTTCATTTCAGCACCTCTGTTCATGCACTTTGCTGCGTCATTGTACCGAAATGGGTCATTTCCATGATTGACAAGGTGCTTTCTCATTTCATCTGGGATGCTCGGTCTAGGGGGGAAACAGACATGGGTTTCATAGAAAAAGATTTTGGTGACCATTCAATAAGGGGGGATAAACGACCAAAACCATGCGGATACCCTCCCCTATCTTCACGCGAAGATGGATTGGGAACTCCATGAGCATCAGTCCTTATGGGGTAAGACCATGGGTGACCCTCTGGATGACAATGTTTCGAGTGGAAACTATAATAAGTCCCCATTCATGTCCTTTATCCTTCATCTCTTCTTCTCCATCAAACCCCATGTCTGGTGGATTATCAGGAAAAGTAATGTGTCATTTTGACATGACAGCTAGCTGGGTGCTCCCCTCAGTTTCCCTGGTTGTCCAGCATATGACATTTCATATGAAGAGGCCAGCATATTTCCATCTATCATCAAGGCAGTTCTTAACAAGGACTAACATGATATCTTTTACCTCCTCAATATCTCATTTGAGCCATACTAATCTATTTTTACCCCCTCATGCTCAGGCTCCATCTCCTCAAAGGACAGTCTCCATTCTCTCATGCCTCAACCGCAGGATCATCAGTGGAATGCTCTTTTTTGTACCAATCAAATCCCAACTAAATATAACTTCCACGCATAGAGGGATAGAAATTTTGTTATCTCCACTGATGAAAACATCATGAAAAGTGGTGTTTCCCTTCATTCCAGATGCATGTGATGCATAGTCCCATGTGATGAGAGTAGTGAGCACCTATTTTTTGAAGGAGAGTGGCTACGAGAGGTCTAGTTATCCATTGTCGGCTTCACTACCATTAATAGTATCCCTCCATTTGATACCTCCTTCATTGCCTGATGTTTTCACAGATCAGGTGTCAAGGGTGTGGAGCGTATTTCCAGATCCTTTATTTTCCATACTGGTATCTAGTGCATCTAACAAGCCAAGAATAAAGAAAGATTTGAGCGTATTTCCTTATCTTCCACCACCATCTTCACACGTTCCTAGATCATTTTTCTAGATGTAATCAAATGTCTCAACAATTGGCAAGAGGTGCCTTCTCTTCAAATTATCTTCCCATCTCTCTAAGTTCATAATGCAGCTGGTATTCACAGTGGCCATTGGGTTTAGTGGAATCCTCCAATCTCAGGACTAAAGCTCAATACAGATGGATCCTTCTCCGTGGGTGTCGTGAGGGGAGGCAGGGTGGTTCAGGACTCCTCATGCACCATGGTGATGGCCTTCACGATCTCCCTTGGAAGGGGTTCTTCTCTTATGGATGAAGCCCTCACATTTCTATCTGCCCTCCTCCTCTACAAGTAAGGTGGAATTGTCATCGATGAGTCCAAAATGGACTCATTGATCATTTTTAACTCTTTTCAAGCTGTTTAAAATACCCCTAGTCCATCTCTTAACCGGTCATAAAGTGTCGCGCCCTTCTCTCCAATAACACCCGGTTAAGGAACACATGGCACGAGGGTAACAATGTTGATGACTTCTAGAAAATCTTGTGGTGCATGGTTTGGGATACTCATGATTCTATAATTGAAACTAGCTAAAACCTGAGTTTGAAATCCACATTAAAGGGCATGCCCTTGACGTTCATCATTTCAGGCCCCCATAGGCCTTCTCCCTTTCATTCCCCCATTCACCCTTTTATATGTCCCCTTTAATAAATAATGAATGATGATGATGATGTTTACATAATTAGGTAAAATTGATATAAAAATTGGAATCATATGGTTTCTTTTAGGTTGTAATGTTAATTTCATTTTTGAGAAAAACAAATTAACATGGTCAAAACACAATTACCAAGGTATAGAAAAAATATTGAAAAAAGTTTATTGTTAAAAGGTAAATTTCTAAAATACCAAATAAATAAAATTAATAGTATTTCAAGTACTTATAAATCCAAAAAATACCTTAAAATAGTAATTATCAGAAAAATTCAAGGAAATTAATGCCTATTTAATGTGGTTGTCTCTGATAATAAAATAATAAATATTTAATCAATTAATCCAACCCATTATCATGTATAAATACCTCCCAATGTTTCCTCACAAGCCATTAAGATCCTAAAATATCTCCTAAGAAATATCTTATTATATATCCCCACATTCAATCAGCTTTGGTATCACCTAAAACCAAATCCCATGACCTCAATTGGTCCTCCATAGAGGTGATATTTAAGAGGTAATCTTTTCAAAAAACATCTATTATTTTCTTTTCATTTTCTTATTTCTTATCTCCTCCATTATATATATAGGAATTAAAATAAATATTAATTTATATTCTAGGGTTTTTTGTTTCTAATGAAATAGCTCAGAACCATTTCATTTATCAACTTTAATTATTGAAGAAAATTTAAATATTGTTAATGTTATAATAGTTAATCACCTCTATGAATAATGACTTTGTTAATTTTCTATTACATTTGTAATGGTTGTTCATAAAATAATTATTCAGGTGAAATAATATGTTAATAGGTATATAATAACATATTTAATTTTCTGAAACTATTATATAGAGATAATATTAAATTTAGTGAAACTAGTTCTTGATGTTCGATAAAAACTACCTAAAATGTTAGAAATTATCATTAACATTTTATAAAGTATGTCATCCTCGGGTTAGAAACCAGAATGATATATGGGAAAATCTTGAAAATTTTATTTTCATTAATAATATTTCAATCCACTTATGGATTTTTATTCTTATTTTATTCGAACATCAATAATTTTACACAATTAAACCAATCATTAAAAATGAAATTAAGACATATGAATCCATGAAAATAAGAAACTATAATTAATTAATGTGTCATTAATTCTAATAAAATCTTTACATAATGTATTATTTGGTTTAGTTTTTTCATTAATTAATTAATATCATTTTTAAACCATTATATATGTGGTTAAAGTATGCCCCACTAGTAGAAAGAGTGAGATAATGGTTTCACATCTACCTTTTTACATCTATGAGAATTATTCTATATTCATCCCAGATTTTTTTATACGGTGTATATAAATAAATTTGATATATAATATCATGAATTTAATTATATTATTGGTATTAAATATTTAATTTTATTATTGTTACTTTTATTATGTATAAGATTCGACTAATTATAATGTGTAAGGGGATTCATTACCAATTTATCATTCATTGCGCTACACTTTTACTCAAAGATTATGTCATGCTCAAATTATGTGTGAAATGAATATTTAATATTTTATGTTTTATTTACAATTTAATATATGTATTTAGAGTTAATAAAAAATATATTCACTTTATCAATACTCATATAATTAATTTGGTATTTAAAAGGGACCTAAAATTTAAAAAATCTCATTTAAAGATACCCATTTAGAAATTATTAAAAAAGACTGATGGACTATTTTTTAATTTATATGTAATGAATATTATTTCCTAATTTCATGTCTCTTAATTTTTTTGAAGATTTATTTACCTTTTTAAAATTTTATTCTAAAATAATATATTTACATCTATTAGTGCACAACTTTGTAAAAATGAAAATTTATTTTTAACTGGAAAATTTATTTTCCTCAAAAATTTGTCTTTTATGCATGATTTTTATTTTTTTCCTATTTTATAATTCTTTTGGATTTTTATGATGATGGGTGGTTACATGATGAATGGAGGGAATTTGATCTCATTAATACACTCAAATTCATTAGGCATTGTTACAAAGATAACAAAATAAGTTTTTTCATAATAGATTATAGGAATAATATTTTGGTTATTATTCCAAATGTAATTATTATTTTTAAACCATGTGTTGCTAAGAGATCTATATT
This sequence comes from Viscum album, assembly GCA_963277665.1. Lineage (NCBI taxonomy): Eukaryota > Viridiplantae > Streptophyta > Magnoliopsida > Santalales > Viscaceae > Viscum > Viscum album. The sequence continues at coordinate 657,389,669 of OY728159.1, forward strand.
ATTTATAATATTGATATGGAAAATTATGTACCAAGACACATACATATCTTTTATATTCATTATTATCAATTTTTAGGCATATAATTCCATTTCAAAAAGATAATTTAGTAATATTATAACAATGATGATATATTTTTGGGTAAAAAATGCATGATTTTAAGAAAAAATTTTGTGGTTTCTATCTGAGATAATGTTATCCTTTAAATTATTTAACTTAATATGGTTTATATGAACATTCAATATTTCTAATTTTGATCATGGGGGAATGTATATGTAGGGATGAATATAAGGGATGATGAAAATTTTGAAGATATGGCAGGAATAAAAAACATGTTTAATTTGAAAAGGGTTTCCATCAATATAAAAATTTGATACTAAGTAGAGGTGTCAAATTAAAATTTATTAGTTTACTAGGTATGAGTTTTTTACAACTCTCTTCTACTATAAAAATAAATGATATTTGGGAATGTGTAAATGAATTGTTGTTTAAAAGGACTATAATTTGTAATGTTTGAAGTCATGTACTTATAGTTAGCATTAGATCATGGTTTAGACAACAATGGTGATTATTAAGTTTCCATGTAATATTTTCTCAGAAGTTATATTTATCTTCATTAGTTTAAGTGTTTAATGATTATTATGACTTAACTTATTTAGATAACACTTTATTGGTTTAAATTGAAGAATTTCTGAGAGATTAATGTTATTATTGGAGATTTAATTTATAAAGGTTGTCGATTTAGGTATAATGGTTATGATGGTAAATAAATGATAGAGTTTCTATGGTTATCCACATTAAATGGAAACTTTTAACTGAAAATTTGATGTTTTAAATCTGTTTATTTCAAAATGTTATAGATATCTTATCTTAATTGAATGAAATTGATCATTCACAACCTTCTTGTCCCTTTTAGATGTTTTATTATCATTATTGTTACAAAAGTTTTTCCAAATGATTCAAATAGAAATATGAGAATTCAAATCACCTACATGATAATTTTAGACCGATATAAAACATTTTCTTTACTCCAAAAAATATATGGGTCATATATTTTCATTTTATTAATTCTTAAGTCGATGTTAAAATTTTTTATAATAGTTTTTATTTAAAACAAATCATCCAATAATTTCCCTTAAAACTATCTATTTAATCCTTCCCCATGATTCATAAAATCTATTCCAAAAATGTTTCTATTATGTTATTAATTATGATTAAAGTAAATTTTACTCATATTGAAATTTTTAAAAAACCATTTGAATGGTCTTTTTTATGTTGTTTTCGTAATGATGTCCTTCATGAATAATCTAAAAAAAATTTGTTAGTAATAATTTTTTATGATATTTGGAATGAAAGGCTTCTCACCACAAGTATGCATTAATGACTCAAATCATGCATTATACTATTATAGGGTTATCTTCAAAGATAATCTTTTCATTTATAATTTCATGTTAATCTAATAAAAAAGGATATTTTCCTCGAGATTTATTTCTAGTGATCTCTTAAAATTATTTTCCATCATAGATAATTTCTCTATATTAATTATGTTTTAATGGGTATATTCAATGAATTATTATATCCATATTTAAGTTATGAATTATTTTCTTTTGATCTTAGTTTTAAACCTTTTTGAATATGATTTATGAATGATAAGGATGTAATTAATATATTTTTTATAGTAATAAAGCATTAAGGTATGTGATGATGAATCATGGTTAATGGTATAAGAAGGAAGTTAAATAAATGATGTATTTTATGAATTGAGTTTTAAAAATTAAGGTATATTTTTATTTTATAAAATATTTTTGGAATCATGGAGAATCATAGAAGTTAATAATAATATAGGTCGTTTCAATAATTTTGGGAAAATATATTAGATGGAATAAGCAGATTTTAATTTTTTTTAAAATTTACTAATTTTGGGAGACATTTATTGCATTTTGATAAAAGATTGTGGTATATGAAACCCTTATGTTTATGATATTAAAAATGTTATTTCAGGAAAAATTCCTTTAATATTTTTGGACATATGTTTAATGGTACTATACGTATTTTACATTTTTTGGTCTATAAATTTTTGGGAATTATTGGTTTATAATTTTTAGGTCAGAAAATGAAAGGTATGAGATAAATTTTGGTGATACACTTATTAAAAATATTTTGATGGTGCTTCTTAGATTAATATAATTTTATAAGAATTATAATAATATAGTAATAGAAAAATGACAACTTATAGGAATAGAAAATGCCCATCATATTTGGAAAGGCCTTGGGGATCGAGCCCACAACTAGAGGGAGAAAATTATGTATTGAATATAATTGGAATAAATGAATTCTTAGTTAGTAAGAATTTCTATTTAATTATTGGAACAATCTGATGGATAAAGGTTATTTTTATTTTGGGAACATTTTTATTATCATATTTAAAACCATTTGATTTTAATTTCATTTAGGGATTCTATGAACAGTGTTTTTTAGAAGTCGTTCACATTTTTGGAAACAATATATGAATTAAATAAAAAGAATATAGTGTAATTTTATTAGAGTAAAAATGGTTGAATTTTATTTTAGATAATATATGATTCTATTGTGGACTAATTTTGATTCATGAATAATTAGTATAAAATTTATATAATGATAATTTGGAAAATGTGTTTTTGGAATGAGACTTTTCAAGAGATGGATATTATTTAATAAATATTTTTTATTTAACTTGAAGGATTTTATGATCAAATCATTTTGATTTTTGAGATTCAATTTTATTCTTCAATATTTAGAGAAATCTTGATGTTAATTATTTTTTGAACAATCTAGGCTTATCATTCAGTACTACAATAAATTTTTGGATGTTTATTTGTTTTATCATCTTATAATGGTTTACTATTTTTTGGAAATTACTTATCCAATAATAACCATTTGGTTTTGGATATTTCCTAAATCAAATAGGAATAGTTTGTTATAAATGTATAAGTTCTGTGACCCATAGTAGTTAATGATGATTATTCAGGTATGAAAATTCATTTGAAATAATAGTTATTTTGAGAAAAGATACAATTGTGTTGGAGATTGATTAAGGGATGAAATTAATCATTAAAAGTTACTTTGATTCCTTATGTTATTAGTCTATCTAGTTGAAGATATCCTCAATTATAAGAAAAATATTTTGAATAAAAATCTTATACATATACTGTTATCAAATTCCTTTTATCACATTACATATTTATGGTATTCTGATGGTCATCATTCCCAAGTTCTTGTCATATATCACTCTCTATTAGTCATTTAGAGTGATTTTCCTCATCTATTCATGTGTTTTCTTACCAGGAATCCATGAATGTGTCATCTCAGGGGACCATTATATTTTCTTTTCTCAATTTCCATGTTCTGGTTTTTGTGATCTTTTAACGATTTTTTATTTCAATATATGTATTGTTAAAACTCAAATCCCTTTTAAAAAAAATTAAATTTTGGGGAAAAATGTTCTTATTTTGGGGACAATGTAACAACCTGAGATTTTTAAAAACACACTATGTTTGATATCATACATGATATACCACATGAATAATAAATATGTTGATAAATAGTATTGTTAAAATTTTATATTTATCACCCATCCATTGGAATTGTGGGAATGACTAAGTTTAACCAAACTAAGAAAATATAATTTACACATTATTTTAAAATAAATTCATTGGTTACAAATTAATTAGAAATTAAAATAAAAACCAATTGAAGAAAAACAACTCATTTTTTTTAAAAAATTATTTTATTCCCATGATGAAATTTTATCTTCATATATTAAACTAATAAATAGAAATAAATTATATTAATTAAATTTTAATAATATATATTCAATAAAATGTTTTAAAATTCATTCGACATGATTTATAAGCTTGTTATATGGATAGATATTTTTATTAGAAAATAAGTTAAAATTTTTAGGGAGAAAATTTTGAAAAAAATTATGGTACCCTTTTTTAAAAGTGAAATATCAAAAACACCATAGGGTGAATTTTTTGTATTTTTATAATAACATTCATTTTATAATTAATATTGAAAAATTCATCATTTTATTTGAAAATATCTTTAATTTAATTAATTTTTATTGTTAAATTATTGGAAACTAGATTTAAAGTATAATTATACAATTAATACATAAATAAAACCTTTTTGGACAAATTAATCAATTGCACAATGAAATTCGAAATAAACACATTTCAAACACTCAAACATTTCACTTTAATACATGTTTTCTGATTTTATTTATGATATTAATTATTTATATAATTTTTCGAATTATTTTAATTATATTTAGTAAAATGGATTCCACATTAGGGAATAATAAGGTATATATTTTTTTTCTAAATTTCATTTTTTGGGATAATGTTTTTTCCTTAGAAAAAATGCATTAATTATTTTATAGGTAAAATATTGAAAATTGATAAAGTTAAAAGGTAAAGGATTAAAATATCAAAAAGTAAAACATATAATGGGTTTTTAAGGTATTGATACACCCTAACCAACCATTAAAACATTAACTATCATCAAAATTTTGGTAAATTAATGGAATCTCAATGTGGTTGGATTTAATAATAAAATAATACTATTTGATTACCTAAATCCTCCTCTACTCATTTATAAATACAAACCCTCACTGCCCATTACAAACCAATTTCTCTTAAAATCCTTGAATATCCTAAAATATCTTTCAAATATGTTTTTATTCACTCTCCCCAATACTATGTGTTTTCCTCTGACCCAAAGTAAAAATAAATGGTCATCAAGGGGTCCTCCAAGGAGTTGATATTCAAGTGGTAAAAGTTTCAAAAAAAATATCATTTTATTAATTTTTCAACATTTTTCTATCCTCAGTTATCTATAATATAATGATAAATATAGAATAATATAAAAAAGTGTTATGTTTCTAATAGAATATCTCACAACCATTTAGTTTCTCATCTCCTATTATTCCATTAATTAAACTTATTTTCCAATATCTATTGGTTAATCACCTTAGTGAATAATTATTTTTCCCTTTTCCACTAACTCCTTCTATTTATAAAATAACCAAATATCATAATAAATAATATTCAGGGACCAAAATATAAACAATACAACTAAATCTATTATAAAATTATTATTCATGGAGAACATACAATTTATAATTTGAACTCAATTTTCATTTTTTCTAATCAACACAATGATAAATTTGAAAACATAAATTGAAAATAAAATTGTAAACAAGTAAAGGAATCATTAAAAGAATTACGAAATCTTAAATTTGGAAAAATCAATCATTATATGTTAGAATGTGAATTAGGAATTTGTTAAAACACTTTAAATGTTATCTTTAATGGAGGATTTCTTACAAGAAAGTCATTTATAAATATAATATCATTAATGTGAGCATTAATTAGGTGAATCGATTTATTGTTTCAACTATTAATCAAAATATAAAATTAATAACAATTTAATTTATTAAAAATTTATTTCAGGCATATGATTATCATCAAATAATCAAGAAGTTTATGTTTAACGAAAATAATGTAATTATTTTAAGAACTCCATTACATGTTGCAATCAGTCAAAATGTATGCACAATAAATTTATTAATTATAAAATTAACAATTTAATAACTTGAACAATAATATTTTTAGGATATTTAAAATAAAATGTAAGTATATAAACCGAAAATAAAGAAATTATTTATGTATAAGGTACATATCTCACAGAAGTAAAAACAAAGATAAGAAACCCTTACAAACCAGTACCCATAATTGGTTCATACAATAACCTCATATAATTTTTTTTAATAGTTAAATTGATTAATTTATGAAGTATAATCATTTTTTCATATTTTTTTATTAATTGATAACATCTACAGACTCATTAATTAATAATATTTCATTTTTTCTTGGTTTTAAGTGTGTTTATTTAACGGTTTCATGACTGGTTCATTCTGGTAAAATTATAGATTTTCTTATAAAATGGAAATAAAACCCTTGAAGTGGAATAAAATACTATTCATGAACTTTTAGTAGTATAAATCGAATCATGTATCATTTTAGTTTCCAAATTGAGGGATTATTCATTTCATATATTGTTAATAATAATAAATTTGATTATATTGGTTGTTTTTCTGAATATCAAGAACTACTTTTATTTAATTTAGTATTATATCTATATAATAATTATAGAACATGAACATTGTTACTATATAGAAATTGAAATCTTATTTAAATAGAATAATCATTTTATGACTACCCATCGAGGCGGTAATTGAAAATAAACAACATCAATATTCAAAGAGGTGATTATTCATCATATCTTAGTCAATAGTGTAAATTATTTGAATATTGGGATAGAAGAAACGAAATGGTTATGATATATTACATTTGAAAAAAAAACTATATTATTTATTTTATAATGGAGTTATGATTCCTTTATGGGTGACTTAGGTGATACGAAATTTGGTGAGGAAACGATAATAAAAGATGTCTTTTGAAAAAACTACCTCAAGAATATCACTTTTTTGGTGGACCCCTTGAGGAACTTGGATATGTTTTTAAGAGAGAAAAACAACAATTGGATATGGAATTTACCTCTTAGAGATAACAACGAAGATTCACCTAGACATCCATCCAGAATTAATAAAATTATAACTATACTGGGAAGAATGGACTCAGGTGATGAGGAATTTACCTTCCCATATAAAGCAACCTTCTCATCCAACTAGCAGCATAATAATGACATACCACATTATGGATCCAAAAAATTCATTTTTTAATGTGACTAAAAACCAATTTATATCTGATCAATGATTATGTTCTTTGTCAAAGATAATTCTCAATTTGGTATGTAATGAAATAGAAAAGGGTTTTATTGATGTTTAATGTCACTCAAGTGATATAGATCAATAGTATTAATCATATCAAAAAACTATGAAAAAGAAAATAAAAAAGCATATAATGGAAGGATTTTATATTACACTTCATGGGAATATTTATGACTCATGAATAATTGATGGATATAGGGAGATAATTTATTTGTGTAAAAGAAAGGATATGAAAATATAACTATATAGGAAGACTATTTTACATAGTTACTAAGGAAATATATATTCTATTTACATAATAAAAATAATAAATCTAACCATTTCATTGATGTTTTTAGACCAATCCTATGATGACCATTAGTTTCCAAAATATTCAACCCATTTGAGGAAATATAATCCTTTCATATCAATATAAAAAATGAAATACAAAAAGTCTTTGAGATTTTAGAGAAAGAAAGATAATAAGAGGACAAAATATATAATTAAAGACATATGAAAGAATGGAAAGAAGGATTTTCCCACATGTGAAAATTTTGGAAAGAAACACTGTGGTACTTCCATGATGTAATTGATAGTTTTATATAAGTGTGGAGAGGAAATACACTATGTCCATAATTTAAAGAGTATAAATGATGTTTATAGTGTTCAATAATTCCAATATAATGATATAGGATAATACACAATGGAATTACATAAGCGTCAAGGGAATATACATTAGAATAATCTAAGGGATCAAGGTTAAGAATATGAAATTACTATTGATGAAGTAAAACAGTTAATGTTCTAGTGTACTTAGATTCAAGAATACTAATATAAGATTATTTTATCATTTCTATTATGGAAATAAAAATCATTAAATATTTATGTAATTTATTTCATTACATTTACATTAAGTATTTCATAGCATGTTTTAAATTTTACTTATAACTATAAAATGTTATTCAATGAAAAGTTGAGCTTCTTCAAGAAAAAAACATAATTTGAGGAAGGTAAAGATGAATATATCCTCAAAGATGAGATAATAATGATAAAGTAATGATTATGGGTTATAATTGTTGACCTTGAAATTGATTAGTTATTTGATGGTTAATGAAATTTTTTCTAAATTTTATTGCATGTATCTATTATTAAAATATATTCAAAAACCTAAGATTTCATTTTTTTTGAACCATATATGTTTTCATTATGTTTAAAAGTTTATAATTTTAGTCACATATTTTTAAAGATAAATTTAGAGTCACATTATATTTTTTGATGAATATAATATTGATTTCGTGTACTGCATTCTATTTTTTTGACATCGCATTAGGCCAGAAATATTATGGGTGAATCTTATTGTTCACCACTTATGAAATTGATTAATTTGAATTTTTAGAGTTACTATTAAAGTATATGAGATTAAGGTATTATATGGGAAAAAATTTAATAATAGGTTTACTTTTGGAAAATATCTAGTGATAGGAGGAATTCTATTTCATTATTTTTGGATCTAATGATATATTAAATATTAATTTTAGTGCTTAATGAGTAAAAATTCCAATTCAATATTCATTTCATGGAATATAAGAGAATGTATTTATATATTTATTAATAAATAAATGATGAAACATTTAATATATAATATAATTATATCATTTAAGTTAATTATTCTTAGTATATATTGTAATGTAATATCAAAAAATAAATACAATGATCTAAATAAAATGTTGTCCAAGAATATTCATTTTGAATAATTAAATAGCCCTATCACACAAAAAAAATTTATGAATTTTTGTCATTAAATTTTTTATATCATTCATATCAACTTGATCATTGATCTCTACCAATTTGTATAATTATTTACTCTCATCTTCTATATATGTATCTTAATATCCTTACAAATGATTTCCTAATTGAAAAACTATTAATGTACAATTTTGGATAACCTTATTAATTCCCTTTCTCACTTATCAATATGAAGATATATTATCTCTTTTTAAAATATTGGTTCCCAATAAAGATATTTTAATATATTAGACCCCCTCTTATAGAGATGAATTTTAAATTACAAGGACATCAATTATTTAGTGGGTCGAATGTAACACTCTGAGATTTTAAAAGACGGACATCATATTTTATATTGTTTATGATGTATAACAAAATTATTAGAAGATAATGTTTCTCCATAGGATATTATGAAATATTTATATTAAAATATATTAAATATCTTTCATTTCAATATTTATATGCACCACTTGGATTGAATTAGTCTCGTTACCTTGTTACAATATTATTATTTAAACTGGGCTATTATAACCCATCCATTTAGATGAAGAGTATAAAAAATAATAAATATATTATGAAAATAATAATTTTTACACATGTATTGAATAAAAACAATTAATATTTATTTATCTTATATAAAATAATAATCAACTTAAAATAAAAAAATGGTTTTATAAAACACTAATATTTTCAAAAAGGAGGATTTGTTATGCATTGTATAGATATTTTAAAATTAACATCATGAATTTTTATAAAATTTATTTGAATAAAATACAGAAATATTTAAATTTATTTGTAATAATTAAATTTGGGCCATTTGTTAGAAATTTTTTAAATAAATAATTTTGTAAATGAGCAGTAAAAATTGGTGGTTTTCATTAAAATAAATTGTTTTATTAATTTTTTTTAATAATGTAACAAATTTTTAAAATAGATTATAAATAAAAAGATATAAAATTATATTAAAAATTCATGTTTAGTTCATTCTAATGATATATCTTATTTAATTTTAATATTTAATCATTTTATACATAGGAAAAATTTCTCTATAAAAAAACTGCACTTTCATAACATCTTTGTTTTTAATTTAAATAGAATTTTCTAACCATTATTAATTGAATCTAGAAAAATGGATTCCATCTTTGAAATCAATATAATTTATATTCTATAACAAGTTCAGCATATTTTTTGACCATAACTAATAATGAAAATGGTAAAACCTAATTAACATGGTTACGATAAAAATTGGTTTAGCTTGGGGTAAACTAAGAAGATAAGGTTAAAAATGACATAAAACCTGTCCAAAATCAATTGTATGGCAATATTTCTACCATATTACATCTAAATAACAATAATGAATAGATTTTATTTCTTTTAAAAGGATGAAATCAAGTTATACCCTTTAACTTTTATCAAATTAAATGTATGTTCTCACCCACACATATAGAAGACAACCCCTATCCTCAACTATTAACACTTCCATGTCCAATTCCTTCATTACCTACATGAATAAATTCTTTTAATACATATAAATTTTGTTTAGTCATTATTTATATTGTAAATCCATTCAATTAATTTTGTATGTATAATCCTAAAGATCCATAATGAAGTAGAGGAGGACTAGACACATACGAAGGATGTGGAACTTGAGGTAAAGATTTCTCATCTCAAATTTACTTACATGGAACAAACTCCATATCCACTAATTATTTCTATGTGTGGTTTATATAATTACCCATTTGATATGTTATATCACGAATAAATTTTGTTTCATCATATTTAATGTTTCATTTTATGTTACTTATTGAATGTGGCTTATTATACAACAGTTATCAAAGTGGATAAGGTTTATTAAACAATCTCATAATTATTCAGCTTTTTTCCTGTTTAGTGGGGTTTTTGGGGGGATTTTTTATATAAGATCATAAAATCAATGTTCTTTCTTCATATTTAGTTACTCATTATCTTTTTCATGTAAAATATAAATATTTACTCTCATTTGTAGTTAAAATGATTTAATTTTTGTTGAAAATAATACATCATTTCTATCTTCATTTGAAAATTTATTTTATTTAAAATCCATGTTCTATAAATATATATAAAAAAATATATCAGTTTGATAATTATTTATTAAAGACAAGTTTTCCCATTTATACTTTTTAAAAAAATGTTTTAAAATTAATCTTCATGTCATTTTAAATAAAGGATCATTTGGCTTATATAGAAAATATGATGTGAATATTTGTATTAATATGTTTGAAAATAATGGAATTTTCCACTATCTAAACCAATAAATTTTTTAAATCATATTTTACATGTCATCAATGGTTATTTTCAAATACATTATTTTTGAAATGATTTTTATTTCATTTTTTAAAAATATAATTATTGATAAATTCGTATTCCCCTAAAATATGTTCTCAATAAAATTCACACATTATTTATATTAATCAACGACATCACCTAATTATTATACATATGGTCTATTAGAGATATATTATATTGATATCATAATAAATATTTTATATTAAGGGTTTATGTTTAGATTCTATAATTTTATACTATTTTATTACCATTCACTATATTACACTAGATGGTTTATATTTTTTTTTATTTTACTCGGTTAATTATTAACATTTATGAGTTATTTTTTGAAAAAAAAATTATTTTTTTTCATCCACCACATTAAAATGAGTAATTATTTAAGATTACTATGTGATGTGTTTGGACGAGTTAATGATATCCCCTCTATGTTTAAACTTGTATCAAGAGAAAAACATATGAGAAATTTGATGTGTTTCTACCCATAGATATGAATGGCAGTGTGAAAGTTCCTCATAAATGGTTTTATATGTCAAATATTATTAATTCCAACATTATGAGATAAATTATTGATTTCAATGGGATTATTTGATTTGTTAGATTATCCGTGGATAAGATTCATGATTATATGATTATTTATATGTATTTATTTGATTATCATATATTTCCTCCATATTAAGAGTATTTTCTTTATTAAATGAAATATCTTTTTGTTAGTTTCCTTTCCATATCATCTATGATTATTTATTCATGATAGATTACACTATGTGGATATCCATATAGAGCATATTATCAAATACATTTATTTTTTATTTATTTTCTACAGGATACCAATAAGTGTGTTAGGATTGAAATATAGGTTCATTCTATGAGAAAAAAGGAATTATAAATGAAAAGAATTCATTAAAATATGTGTTAAATAAAAATGTGAAATTAATATATGACTCTAGTATAAGAGGACTACTAAACTATTCAGTCTAGTGGGATGCGATTTTTTGTAACTTATTACAATACAATAAACTAGCCACTAAATCTGGGTTATTCATGTTGGGATATATACACCTGAAACCCATAAAATAAAAATCTATAAAATCTAAAATGGATATTAAGTAGTGATCACATATCCTAGTGGAATACAACTATGTAGAATAAAAAAATCGTTCACTCTAAAAAATTATGTCAAGATTCATAAAAGATATAATTTATAAAACCATTTCAAAACAAAATCTATTTTATTAATCATTTGGCAGTTTCTACTAAAAATAATCAATATGAAAAGCCATAAAATATAATTATTAATTATAATTATATGTAAAGGGAAATAACCACAAAACAATATCAAAAATCATAACAAATTGTGTTTGTAATGAAAGTTATAAAATAGTAACCATAATAGTACAATCCAATCAAAATACCAATGTGGAAAAATTCAGAAGACCAATATGTGATTACATAAAGCATGTTATACTTGTGAAATCATCAAAGAGACAGACTAGGATCAATCATATGGGAATAAAAAACACAATCTAAATTAACACTAACCCTACAAGAGAATCATATTGATTCTCATACATCTTATAATATATCAATATCAGGCTAACAAATTTACCATGATAGAATCTTGACCAAATTTTAAAACATTAAGTGGTGTTACATCTACAATGGTATATTATGTCAATTACCATATTTACAAAATGATCCCTTAGTACATGTTTATTGATGAATAATCCTAAATCATACTCATGATTAATAAAACATGTTTGAATCAACAGTATCAATACTCCAATTAATTGAAATCCACATTCTAATAAATATAGTTTAAAAATAATTTTTACAAATAATGAATCACAACTCACATTCTATAAAAATACATTAAAAATTAGAATATAATATATCATTAATATTTTTACAACCAACGTATTAGAAATACAATTAATTGAATATAATATTTAGAATAAAATCCACCATTTTTTGTTTTCAACCAACACAAAAAGAACATAATTTTTTTAAAATATTAACTATATTAATAAATTTGGTAAAATATACCAAAATGTAATTTCATATTATTTCTGACACATATTCCAAATTATAGAATTTAATAAATAAAAAAATATTCCACAGTAACATTACAATAATATAATCACTCTCATTGATATGCTTACCCATATTATCATATGGGTACATATAAATGAGATTATGGATAACATAAAGTGTTTAAAATATTAGTAAAATTTTATAGATATACCTACCTAAAAAATAATAATAAACTCTTAATACAAAACCCACCAACAAAATAGGTTGAGGAACCCATAAAAACTATATGTGTTTCATAAACAACATTCAATGAAGCACCACATCCAACACCAGACAACTGGATTCCAATTATTGAAGATGAAAACCCTTAATAATGACCTAAAACCTTCTTAATAGGATAAATAAATCACATTTACAATGGAATGGAATATTTATAAATATATATTATAGTAATATTATTATTAAAATAAAAATTTAGAAACATGATTTTTATTTATAATTCATTTAATTATTGAAAAAATATGATTTTAAATCTCACAAAAATGAGTTAAAATTCATTAATAATTCAGAATATATTATGTTCCCCTAATTTAAAACCATTAAAATGGTTTAAATATATAAAAGGGTTGTTTTGTAGAAGAAAACGTGAAAAATATGGTTTTTTTCAATAAAAAATGTGTTCTGTAAGATTGACAACATTATTATCAAAAATGAAATATACCATGATATAATTTTTGAGTTGGTTCCACACATATTACCAATTATTGAGTTTAATATATTGACCTAAATTATTTCTAAAAGAAATTGCATCAGTAAATTATCTCTAAAGGATAATTTTACAAAAAATGTCATGTAGGTGTATATAAGTGAAATTATGAAGAATATATAGTGTTTCAAGTGATATTATAAATGTATAGAGACATGCACCTCAACAATATCAATAATCCATTATTAGAAACCCCACCAACCAAAGAGGGTGAGGATCATAAAAATAATAGGTGTTTAATTTCAAACATGTAATTGTGCACCACATCCATAACCCATTCATGGGTTTCAAGTTATGGAAGAATAAGAAACCATTCAGTACCCTAATCAGTAATCAAGATGATAAATAAAAATACATGTGTAGTAGGGAATGGGGAATTTCTATATAATTATTCTTAAAATAATATTATTAAAACTAAAAAATAAAAACATGATTAGTATTTACAATTCATTAAATTATTGAATGGATAACAATTTAAATATATCAAAAATTGAGTTAAAATTTATTAAAATTGAAAAATGATTTAACTTCACATGATTTCTATCTATTAATCTAGATTAATTGTATCATATGGATTTTCTATAAAATTATCCATTAAAAATTTGGGTTTTTATTTATTTTCCATCCAAAAAATTAATGTGTTAGTGTTATAGTTATTTACTCTTTTTTTACTGCTTTATGTCGCATTAGGGTACTAGGTTACACTTTCGTAACTGTTGAAGGGATCATCCTATAGTTAATCAATTATTTTTTATGCGCATCGATCATTGGATTAAATCTATAAAATTTTATAGTTCCCTTATAAGTGATTGAATACCATTATGTTGCTACAAGATTATGCTTATAAAAAACCATTATTCACACTATTACCCTTATGAAAATACCCTTATTCAAGTCGATAACCTTATTCACTCCCAAGGATATCCTAAATGACTGCAATGAAAATCTAGTATACCCTTACAAAATGTATTTTTTCCCATATATATTTTATATAAAATAGGAGTTACCATATACATCTTTAGGGAACCACTACATACCCAAATGATGCTAAAGTAAAACCTCCCAAACATTAACAAAACTCAAGTAAACATTTCCTTACCTTTACATAATCCTGTGAAACACCACTTTTTCCCATACGGTTAATGATAAATCGATATTATTTATATTTATAATTCATTACAATTATGTATATAATTGTCCATATGTATGTGTAAATGTTAATGTGAATTTTTTTAAATGTCATTCAATTGACATAAAATGAAAATAAAAAAGTAAAATTTAATTATTCATCAAATGAAATTATTATAAAAAGGATATTAAATTTATCCCCATGATAAAGGAATTATTTTCCCCTTAAATTTAATAATTTTTTTATTCACAATAATGTGGTGGAAACATATTTATAATGATCGATTTGTGTTCCCACTTCATAAGGATATCCTAAGAGCTTTTCCACAATACATGACATAAAGATATTGTTTTCATGTAGTAACCTATCTTGGTGATTCCTAATCTATAACATCTAAATAATCATTACAATTTTTGGATAATCAGAAAAATAATCACATATCTCGATAGGGAACAACAAATTGTAGTCTTAATATACCTATACCACTCAACGATGATACCCGAAATGAAATGATATTTTGTAAGAGGGGTCTGATCATTCTCTTAGAATCCCTAAAAACAATGATGAAAGTTTACATAACATCTCAATTGTTCATTACAACATCCAACCATTAACATGATATAAACACCACCATATTTTATATTTAACTGGACTGAGTTCCACCGAGGTAGTTTATATAAACCTATCTTCCCTTACAAAGATTGACATGGACACCCAAATTACACATTATTGTATATATCCATAATCATAGAAAATGGTTGATATAACATCACAATAATAATTAATATATGAACACCATATTACATCACAACCTCTTGAACATTAGGTTCATGCTTTTTCAACCATAACCATATTCGATGAAGGAATGACAATACCTGATTTCATGAATCAAATTATGAATGCTTGAATCCTATATTCATCCCCACCAAGATTATATGGCTCTGAAATTATAATATCCCCATATTCATTATAAATCACTCATAACTAATTTAAAAAATATATTAAAACTTATTAGGAATGCAGTGTTATAGTATACTTTATCGATAACAATGTAATCATGACATAATGTATGAATTTTATCATAACAATCTGGAAATAATCATTGATGTATTAAATAATGGCATATTCTTGTAACCAGAAGTTCATAGAATAACAGGACCGAAGTTCATGATCTATAATTTCTGATCATTGATCAACTATAATAATCAACATCTTCTAAATATGCAAAGAAACATGAATAGACACAAGATATAAATCCAAGTATTCCATAACGTAAATTTATAGACTATGAATCTTAAAAATAGTACCCACTGCATCCTTAGGCTGAATCAAATTATGAAATAATTAAGTAGGATTATCAAAGGATATTCATAAAAGGACATTAGTTCCTCAAACAAAACAAATTTAATTTCCTCAAAAAAATTCCCTAGTGACCCCTCTTCCAAGATTCATTACAAATAACATTTAAAAAACCCAACTTGTTTTGTTCATGACCATATATTCAATCTCTATTGTTTTCCAAATATTAAACATTAAACTCTAAAATTACATAACCCCCCATTATTATCATTAGATCATATTACTCTGGATAAAACTAAAAGTAATAAATTTATGATCCAAATATATAATAATATTCTAAATGAGGGAGTACTATAATAGTGATCTTTGAGCATATATAATTGATATAATTTTTGGTTCATTGTTAGACATATAATTTCCATGACGTCATTATTTGTGACATCCTTAATATTTCACTCATTTGTGTCACACATGATTTAAATGGGGACTTATCACTATACAATGTAACAATTTGACTTTTGATAAAATATTTTAACCATTGGTGGCATGTTGATGGAATGTATTCTTGTTATTATTTCCAAGGACTTCCTAGTAGAACATTGAATCTGGTATAATTCTGAACATCTATGAATCCTTATTCAAACATGGGATCATAGAACTAATTTTTCAGTATGATCTCACTGAGAGGTTGTTTCTTATTTATTTCATAGCCCTGTAACAATGTAGTGGATGTATACAAGTGATATTAATTGATAAAATGTTGGTGATGTTTAAAAACCATGATGAGGTTGAATCTTAATCAATTATCAATTAAGTCTGATCAGATATTAATGTCTTTTATCTTATATAATATATAAAAGTGTCAGATATATCCTTTTATGAAATAATCCTCATCTGGATATATAAAAAAGATGACGACAATGAATTCTATAGGACAACTAAATGAAAGATATAATTCGGTAAAATCTACATGAAGTTAGAAATACGAAGGGATTAGAAATTCCTCAATAATTTCTTACATGGGTCCTTTGATAGAATCAAAGAATCGAGGATTCATAACTTATCTGAAACATGGGCTCATTTCCTCAATATATTACATTTTTTATCCCAAGGTCAGCACTTTCTATCCGTAGGTTTATCTTTTTATATACATTAGGATCTGATGTTCTTTATTTTTACGGGTTATCCCTCATTATAGGTTATGGAGGAGTTCTTGTTCTTAGTGGAATAGGCTATTTTGGCAAACTAACCTATCTAAGAGGTGGTTGGGTATCCAATAATCAGTCTACCTATATTATCATGTCAGGAAAAATCATTTCATCCATGGAGGAAGAACTCCATTATTTTTGTTGAACTTACTAGATTTCAATCCCATGAGTTTCAACTATATAGACATGTCAAGAAGGTGTTCGGTTGAAGTAGTGGCTACGAGAATGGCCACTACTTCCCATGTATGCTTGACCGTGATGGCCTCTTCCTAAAGATCCCCAATCAAGTGTAGGGAAATTGGGTTCATGATCAAAATCATCATTTGTGAAGGGATCCATTAAGTAAATAACATTAATGGAATTTAATATTATCTCCTAATTTGATGAAGATTCGGTATGATGGGTTAACTAATTTTGTACCATTTGAATGGTTGTTTCATGTTTCTTCATGACTGTAGGAATTATTCATGCTATGTTGAAGGAAATTTTTAGCCTTGATACAAACTAATATTATTATATTTCCTCCATATCCTTCTGGACATATTGACCTGTTATGAATTTTCCTTCAAGGGATTAGGCTATTGATGAAGCTGACATCCCTATAGTGGAGGGTTTGAGGGAATAGTTGGATGTTTCGACTATTCTTGGAGAATAACATGTCTATGGTTGATCATTTTTTTGACTATCCATTCAACAAACATTTTATAACTATTGATTTTAAATTCAAAACACTTATCTCCCTCCTCTATATTGGTAGTTGAAACACATGCTACCTGCAATGTAGAATTTATCAGTTTCACTTGCTTAGGGTCCACTATCAATTTTATGAGTAATTTGAAAACAAAAAAAAAATATTGAGTGTGGTTCCACAACATTTTATGGAAAGAGGAAATTGTTTGGAATATTTGTATCAAATTGTTTATTAGACTTTAGGGGATTTGGAAATTGAACTATGTTTTTTTTCCAATTTTTAGATGATGTAATTGGGGACTTGGTAATTTCAAAAGCGATATACCTTTTTTTATATCCTCAAAAAGATTCCACCTTAGTTCTCGATGATCATCCTGGTGAGGTGGACCATGTAGCTAATGCTCATGAGGTAGATCTCTATGTTGGATGTAGGCGTTGAAGTAGGAGTGGGTACAAAGTCCTGATTAAGTCTACTTGTAGCGCCCTTTACTTTTCCCTTTCTCTTTCCGTGAGCTAATTTAATTACCCAAGACCTAGAATTAGTCTCTATAAAGGAGTTTCCCACCTATTTATAAATTGAGGCATGGTCTAGATACACTCATGTGTATTTAATAAAGACCAACTGTGTGCACAACTCATCATGAATATTTTCTAAAAAGATAGGCAAAAAAATATTATTTAGGGAGTAATAGGTTTACAGAGTTTTTCAAAAGTTTCCACTGAGAAATGATATTTGTGAACCATTCATTAAATATTTGTTCATACATCATCATTTGAAATACTATTATCATTTGAAATTTTTATCAGAACTGGAAGAGGATATTCTAATATAGATCTCCCCATCTAGTGATTCATTGAGACTATAAACTAATGTAACATGCAAAGGTTTTCCCCTTCAATGATTTCATGAAACATCTGATTTTCACTACAACCAATTCTTAAAAGGTACCCATCAAGGGATCTCAAAGTGGGAAAAGGGTCTTAAATTATTCTCTATGTATACTTGTCCATTAAATATACAAAATTTTGGATTCCCAATGATTGATGGGGGAGGGGTAGTATCCACACTTTAAGAGTGACCGTTCATTCTAGTTGTATCGAGGTGCTCTATTACACTTTGGAAACCTATAGTTCTTTTAATGACTCAATGGTGTTCATAAGCATTTGAATAATGTATGGATGATCCATGAAATGAGTAGGTAAGATATCTAGAACCTAAATAGTTTAAGGGGCCTATAGGAACACTAGTGACTATACTATTGGATATTTTGTGGGTAACCCATTGGGGAAATTCTATAAATATGGACCTACCCTTGATATGGTTGTGCACCCAAATGAGATATTTCATGATCTTTTGTAAAGTAATATAGATATATTTTTGGTTGATATGACACATTGATTTTATTTTCATAGCCTTATTTAGTTGTTTCTTAAATACTTCTTTGATGAGGATATACAATTGGAAGTGTGATTTGACGATCTGCTTAGGATGAAAATATAACATGAAGGATTCCTTGGGGAATCTAGTCATTGCGTCTTCTCAAATATCTCATATCCTCCTCTTGATAATAACATCTTTCCTCTAGGAAAATGTATTAACCCTCTCATATAGAATGTGAGAAATAGTATAACCCTTAACCATTCTCCATAGTAGGTGCCTTTCGAGGAGTTAGAGACGGATTATTCTAGGGAATTCCCATATTTTTTTCAGGCCTCTGGTTTTGGATACACACACCACCTTATTTCATATTGGGGTGAACCACACCTAGAACTAGATCATTTTATTCACAATACTTTGAATCGATCTCATGTTCTAGGTTTTTTTCATTGATAGTGCTGATAACGTTCAAAAAAATTCAATTTACCATAGGAATTCTATTGATAACTTTCTGAGATATCCTTATTCATTTCCCTTCGCATGACCTTGTACATTTCATTTTTGATTCACTAGGAGATGTTTTTTGGACAGTCACCTAAATAATATTCTGATATATTTCAGTTGATCATGATCCATGTAATTTCCCTAGATTGTGAGAAGCAAAAATTGGTGGGATTTAATTTTCTACATCTACACTAATCGAAATAAACTCATTACTGACAATGAGGGGATTTCTGAGGAGATAAATCTACTAGCCATGAGGACTGGGGCTATTCCAGTTCATCATTCACAAATTTTCAAACATGATTAGATGACCTCGAGGGTATGGTTAAAAATCCCTCATCCTTATAGGTTAGGGTTTCTCCCAAACTACTTTGGATAATATTAAGACATATTCTATTCTAATTGTACTGACTTTTGTTCGAACCTGGCCTGGGTGAATTATTTAGAATGCATATAAATCTCTAATTTGAGATGAACTTTTTTCTATTTCTTTCAGTTCCATTATTTGAGAGATGACATCCCCAGAGCAGGATTCCTACTTTGTGTTACTAGATTCTTCATGCGAAAAATATCCTACTCTCTTTTGTGACAATATTTGTGAATGTAATTTAGGGACTATTCTTATTGATGATGTATTTAGTAATGAACATATAATATTTTTAGTAGATGACATGGGGGAAAATACATTGCATGATACTAACTTTGGTTGGATTTTCAAGATGGGGATCATGGTGAAATGTAGTGGACCATGATAACCCCATTGTTTAATATGAATATAAGATGGGGTATCCACAATTAGTCAGCGTAACCTTATTAATGCATCATGGCATGCATGCTAACTAGATCCTTGGTACTTCTCAATCATTAGCTGTCATGAATCCAAAAGATACACTAATTCAATTTGGTTACATAACCCTTATATTACCTTAATGTGAGTTTGATACTCTTCATAGGGTGATACATTTGTTGACGGTCCATTTCATCACAGAGTCTAACATCCGAAAAAAGGGAATACCTTAGCATAAATAGATTCATCCTTTGAAGAAACATCAAAAATTTACAAAGGCATGAACAACGATTCCTATAAGCAAGGGTCGCACAAGATTCATCATGGTCACGCAAGTATACTTGTGTGCCACATATTGGCTGCGCATGTGACTTGCACACCCTATTTGATTTTTTTCCCAAGATCTTCAGTAGCCAATAAATACCCCTTGTGGGCCCCACATTTCATGGACGAAAAATTCCCAAAGTCAGATTCAAGCTCTCGATGACCTAGTCCCTACTTGAAGTCCTCTGACCACTTCTAAGGTAATTTCTTACCTAGAATGGAAGATCTAAAGAGGGGGAACAAGGCCTAAGTGTTGAAATTCACCAACACTTGTGCACATAAGTGTCTAACCCTTATAGTAAATGAAGACACTTGCGCGCCACCTTATACCTTCACCAAAACATGCTTGTCACACATTTAGAAGCATTTAGGGATAATACTAAGGGCTTGAGACAAGCCTTTCCCAATTATTACCTTATGAGTTAATGGTCGCGCAAGTGAACATGTGTCATGCTTGTATACTTGCACGACTAATACTTGCGCGCCCCAACAGGACTTGCATGCCTACATATTTTTGGCTTCCCCTCCTGCTTATTCAACTCTTTTCCTCAAATCCACCTCTCCTTTTCAAGATTTAGCCTTCAAAATCCTCTTCAATATCATTTATGGCATGGTTCCCATGTTTGATTCCTTATCTGAAAGTAATTCGGTGGAACATCTCTCAAAACCTAGTGATTTACATATCTTTATGTCACTATGGTTAGAGATTTCATTCATTCAACCTCATCCTGAGATGAGCAGATCTTTAATATGTGCATCCTCTTGAGGAGTATGCCCCAAGTTCCCTAAACTAGGCCTCCTTTTAAGGAGTAAGGCCCAATCCAAAGTTCCCTAACATGGGCCTCCTTTTAAGGAGTAAGCCACAGTCCAAAGTTCCCTAATGTGGGAATCCTTTTTAGGAGTAATATCAAGTTCAATGTTCTCTAACATGGGCCTCCTTTTCAAGAGTGAGCCCTAGTACAATGTTCCCTAACCTGGGCCTCCTTCTCAAGAAGGAGCCCTAGTCATAATTCCCCATAACCTGGGCCTCTTTTTCAAGAATAAGACTCAGTTCTCATGTCCCTTTAAACTGGGCCTCCTTCTCATGAATAATCCCCAATCATAATTTCTCATAACCAGTCTTCATTTCTTTTGATTTGGGCTTTAGTATCAGGAATAAAACTCAATCACAAGCCCCCTCCTAAATTGGGAATCTTCCTCAGGTGTAATCCCCATGTTAGAGTATCCAAATCTCCATAAAGCACATATACCTTTATGGACATTGTTCCTAGGATTCTTATTTTAATTAAGTTCTAATCTTTATCTATTTGGGAAATCTTACGTACATAATCTTCATATCATTCCTTGTGACCGCATATTTCGGGGCACAAATTGTCATGTTTATTGATACCTCTTGTTTCTCACACTGAGCATGACTCACACGAGCTTAGAGTGTAAAAGTAATCATGACACATCTTATTAAGCCGTTAATCATACATAAGCCCCCACAATTCATAATCGAACTATGTGGACTTTGATATCTACCTTAAAAGTAGAGAATGCAGGACTCCTTTCTAAAGGTTCAAGCCTATCACTCATTAATTCTCATCTCTCCCATATGACGTTAAACTGTATCTTAATTCTCGAACTACTTGGGTTCAGATTCCTTTTCTAAAAAGGATACGTAGCTAGCCCATCTGCGGGTACGATCCCAATTCTGAATTAATCTATGTCCTTCTAAATGAAAATAAAATTCAAGTGCCCCGCTGAGTGGCTTTAAAACTAGTATGGTTATCATAATGACCAAGATATATCTATACAATATATTTAAGGATACCATTGACTAAAAATCTCGAACAAATACAGATGATTCTCTATCGATGAAGAACCTCAAATACATATGAATGATTCTCTAAATCTTATACATATTTATCATTGATTGTCAGATCTAAAGGAAAGCTCATTTTAATACTTGGTAATGTAATAATGATTCACGAACATATATCCAATATATAAAGAGAGTCTAGGAGTAATAATAATTCCCCCCCAAAAAGGTGTGATGAGTCCGAACTCCGATCCTCTCGACCAATGAATATTATTAAGCCTCATCGGTCCACAACTAATGAGATCCAACATTTGGAAAGTATGTCCAAATGGATATAGAATCATTAGATGTTTCTAGTTCTACAAAAAAACCTATTAGAAACTGATTGGAATGTTTGAACCTTAAACAAACAAGGTCATCCCCATTTCCAAAGGAAAAAAAATGGTTCACCCAACGTGAATCTGTAATGAAGTTAAAATGATGTTTTACTTATTTGTTAGGACCCTATTTAAACTCAATGAGAGGGACATCAAAACAATCAATAAAATATGTGCTCATCCAAAATATGTACTGGAAGAACTTATCATGAATATGCCTGTTATATCAAACCGAAACTCGTTTCCAAGATCTCTCTGCGTTACAGAAATGGCTTCACTAATGTTCGAACCTGTGAATGCATCTTCTGCTACTCCTGCTAGATCCTTGTCCCCTCTGGGGATTATATAACCTACTCAGCATCTTCAATGCTGGATATCAAATGCACTGGTTAAGGAATACCATCAACATGGTACCATTCCAACTCTGGAGGTTGCTCGACAAGCCATCCATGTCAATAATTCAACATGGTTGTCCGGACAATGATGACCAGTGATCAGGAAATAGGTGGTTCCAACCACTGTCTCTAACTGTTTCGGGTCGTTATCCCTAGAACGCAATCACCAGTGCCTCCCATATTATAAGGAGGTGAATGATAAGGTTACTCAAGGCCTTAATTCAAGGAGACATGAGTCCTTACCAAGGGCTCCCATCAACAATCGTCGCCAGACTCGAGCGTAAGTGCACCCACAACATGATGAGGGTATAACCATTAGGGGTTCGGCTCAGGTCCCTCAGACCTGAGTCTGCAAGATGAACCACCAGAGGTGAAATCGGGTCAACAAGGAGAAGGTTCTTAATTATGCCCCCTCTAGAGAAGTCCATCAAGATAACTTGATGGCAAGCAATGAGCGGGCATATAAACCCATCCATCCTGATGTTACTGCCCAACATACTCTTTTGGAAGTAAAACACCAATCCCACCAGGCAATTCTGGTGGAGTATTGTAGGCAAGAATATACACCTATTTATAACCCATCAGTTAGTCAGAAAGATCGTCTGACAACAACCAAATAATGTCACCAATCAAATGTGGTCACAACTGATAAGCAGGGACATACACCTGTTTACAATCAACAATTATTCTAACAGTCTCGTCTACCAGTATCGAAGGAAAATCATCAACCATTATTGATGAAGAATACATAGCATGAACATACACCTACCAATGTTAATCAAGCCTGTCAATAGTCTCATTTGGTAGCACTCAGAGAAGTCAGTCGGAAAGCTCCGACGAAAAATTTGGAGGAGACTCAAATCTCTTCCCCCGTACATGAGTACTGTCAGAATTCACTAATATTAAAAGGAGGACAGGAGAAGGAATACACACCTACTTCAAGCATGGAATGGACGTATATTCCCATTTCAGCAGCTGAAGTCAACAGGCATATTCTGACGATGGTGAAAGACCAGAATCAAATCCCTGCTCATATTTTGGATGCCTGTCAGAATATTATAATAGCTTCAGCAGCATCAAAGGGAATGAAATGAAAATATGTCCCTACCAGTGGAGTTACACATCAACATATAACTCCAGAATAGATACACACCTCTGTTTCAGCCCAAGAGGGTTGTGGGGCATACTCCCCCATGTCATACGAACAATCAAGTCAGGCACATACACCATATTTGAATGGAAATAATCTACCTAACCTGACTATTTCTCCTAAGCAGGAAGATACACATGCCCATAACAACAACTTGTTTCAACAAGTGGATCCTAAATTGAGTAAGAAGGCATCTAAGAAAAAGACTCATCCAATACAGTCAAGAAATAAAGATCCAATCTGTAATAAGTCCTTTCTCGATGCTGGAGTTCTTGATGCACTCAGAAAATTATCTGTTGCAACTCAAGATTCTACTCTCCCATTTCCCAATAGTGGGAACATTAATTATAAAGTTCTTCATCAGAAACATCCTCATGAAGTCTTTATTCAAGATAGTTTGGTCGATCTTGATGTATAATCTTCATATGAGAGCCACGAGAACCCTCTACATGTCCAGAAGGTCAAGGAGAAAAAGGTTTCATCTTTTGCTATAACCCACCATGGTGTTCCTCTCTAGGATAATGAATATATCTATGAAAGTATTCTCCAAAGTCGTAATTCGTATATCATGGAAAATTCGTCAAAGGAAAATGCAGTGAAGAGAAAGACCTCTTATCTTGAGGCTCATGAAAATGTGAAGCCATCCATGTCTGATACTTTACCTCTAACATGAGAAATAATTTCTCAATCAGAAGATGGCTCGGGATGAAGGTCATTCTCCAAACCACCATTGGGCCATTCATCTTCTAGTTTAATAAAGGAACTCTCGACCAATCTTGTTGAATCTGATGAAGCAATAAAGAAGAACCAAAAATGCTCTAATCAGGTAGAAGAATCATCATTGAATGACAAAGAGGCATTGCTGAATATGAGAAAACAATTGGCGAATGGTGAAGTAACAATCATGTTTTGGCCTCTGGCTGACTCTCAGTATGACATTCCAGATATGTTGACGGAAGATTGTATTCATGATATTCATCTCAACATGTGGAAAAATCACTTTCACATGAAAGATAAAATATTATCATATGATGAATATGAAAATCATTTCAAGATAATAGAAGGGTTACAATGCCAAATTTATTTGGCATCTCTCTGAGTTTATCGATATCCGAAGGCTGAAAAGCAGAAGAGAGCTCTTCAAAGTTCATGCTTTGGCGCACTAAGAAGATTGCGCTAGTTAATTTCCAATGCCCCATCCGGTATTCATATCAGGGGATGGGGTGTTCATGGAGCACTACATTTCAATGTTCTCTCCAGTCAACAAAGCCCACCAAAGGTGGTCTCATGCATTGTTATTTCACAGAATTGGCCACATCTAGATGATTTTGTGAATAATCAAAGGCTTTCCCAAGAACAGGCCTCAACTAGTTCTTCTCAAAGGAAGACATACAGAGAACAAGATTTCAAATTACTCTTGCATTGGGCAAATGAGAATATCAAACATGCTTCTCATTTAGATAATGCACATCATCATGTGACAGAAGTGTTAGAAATCATCCAACGTTCATTTGAACCAGGTGATTTGAGTGGATGTAGGTTAATGCATCTAGCCAATTTCTGGACAAAATTTCGCAAGATCAGGAGAGATTTTAAAAAAGTCTCAGATGTAGCAGCTCAAGAGCCACCCCAGCTTTCCAGAATGGAGAATCTTTTAACCCAACCCTCGGAATCAACAAATATGATTCGAGGAGTTCAGTGGTAACAACCCATGTCCACTAGGCTGGGGACTTTTTCAAATCCTCATTCTCTTCCTCAGCCGAAGCCAGTCTTCTCTAGATTAGGGAATAAGCCAAAAGAGGAACAAAGAGATAATTTATCAAGGGATTCCCTCCAAATTATGGTTCATTAAGAAGTTCCTAAGGGATCAAATCAACAAAAGGCAATTTCTCATCAAGGACATGGAAGAGGATAGCATCGCAGAAATGCCGATAGAAAAGATGCAATGCGTTATGCATCAGTAAATGTCATCAATTCCATTTTTTGTAGTCCTTCATAACATGAGGCTCACTAAGATGGATCAGATACAGAGGTTCCTACTCAAGAAGTTGTACCCATAGACACAAATGAAGAAGGTGTGTGTACACGAAATCAATGGCTTACCCAGAATCTAGGTATTCCTTGAAATAACTAAATTACCCCTCTCTGAAAGGCGTCCAACAAGGGGAAAGGAAAGAATCAGGTTACATACCCTTCCTTTGGAGAAGGCTAATCGCTTTCACTAGAGAAAACATTCTCACAACATGAGGATGAAATTAAGGAATTAAAAAGGATGAATGTGGAACTACTTCTAGGTAGTCTTCCTCTTAAACATGCTCTAGTCAGTCAGTCAAGGGAATTTGTTGCACCTGCTGAAATGGATCAAGAATGTCCTCCTTTAACAATACACCCTCATAGGTCTAATCCTATGGGTCATGCGCAATAAAAATCGGTGGTGCTACCATCAGTTGTAGTACCATCCACCACATCTGTCCAAGTTCCAGTTATTGCACCTGCTCAGTTCCAAGCGCAATCGGATGTTTCTAAAAAGTTAATGACTATCATTGAGTCATTAATAGCTCGGTTGGATTCTATGGAGGGAAATTGTTCTCAAATTCAACGAGAAAAGAAAGCTTACCGTAAATGGGTTGATGCGATTCCTCCCCCATCAAAGTTTGCTAGTACCACATTCCCAATATTTAATGGTTCGGGAGACCCAGAGCAACACTTAACACATTTTTTATCTCGTTGTGATCCTATGATGGGAACCACTCAGCAACAAGAAGCAGTTAAGATCAGGTGTTTTCTACAGTCATTACAAGGGACTACTTTTGTCTTGTATTGAAGCTTGCAATCCCGGTCAATTACCGGATGTGAGGATCTTCATCAACTATTCTTTCTTCAATTCAGATCAATGTTTCCAAAGACACCCATTTTTTATCTTACAAATTGTAAGAAAAGGGAGAATGAAAGGGTTTTAGATTTCATTGCTCGCTAGAAGGGATTAACATATTCCCTATTCATTGCACTCCCTCAAGAAGAATTGTTTCCAATATGTGTAGAAAATTTCCAGGATGAATGACGCACACCATTGACCCGTGTGAAATACACAGGAGGGTTTAGAGACCTTACATCAATCGGTCAACAGATTGAAAACTATCTTACAAAGACTAAGGATAAAACTCATGTAATTCCATCAGCTCTAGGAAGGAGAATGGGTAATGAAGTGACTGCTACAGTTACGCATAAACAAGCACCTTTACCTGATTCTACTGCAAAACCTTCATCCTATCTAAGGTCTCTACCTCCTGAGAATCAAAAAAAGAGGCTGTTTCATCAATATGATCAAAGAGATCAAAGACATAAACAATTTGAGGATCTTAATGGAAATGTTTACTCATTATGAAATGAACAAGTTTCTGGTTACTTCATTTCGGCATTGGAAAATGATTTGGTTCAGTTCCCAAGGCCCAGAAGGCCTAAAAGAGATGGAGATGAAGACCATCTCAACTACTTCCCATTTCATCAAGTGTTGGGGCATCCCATTCAGGAGTGTTTTGTCTTCAAAGGCCTCCTTCAAACGATGGTGGACTCGGGGAAAGTCAAACAAAAAGGTTCTTCAGCTCAGGTAGCATTTGTTACTGCTACAAATCTAGAGGAAGAAGGTGAGTGGCAAGAAGTCAAAAGAAAAAATGCACAGAAATATGATGATTGGATGGTCAGAAAAACAATCAACTGAACTAATTCCATTTTACAAACATAATTGAAGAAACCAATTGTGTTTTCTACTATGAATTCCATAGCAAAACCTCCTTCAGCAATAGAAAAATCCTCATAGAAATGGAATAATTCAAAGAAATAAGAACAGTCAGAAGAAGATGAGATTGCGTCAAAGCCCAATTTGTCATTGAATCTAGAAGATTTTAGGCCATCTACTTCAAAGCCATGAGCACCGCCCCACCAAACGGAACAACCTAAATTGGCTAATCATGCAAAGTCTTCATCATATGAAGAGTTGATCTTTGGTTCTGTTAACATGATTCACTTGATAGATCCTTATGCAAGTCATATTTTCTATCTTAATGAGCCTGAATTCTATGTATGAAATATATGAATTAGTGGGAGTTCTAGAGCTATGGGATACAGAGGAAGACGTGGATTTCCTAGAAGCCACTATTACAATTCTACCCCTGCTAGAACTGTATATGCAGTAAAAACTCACGGCAGAGCCCTTCAGTGAGCTCAACAAGAACAAGAATGTTCTTCCATGCATGGCAGACTTAGTCCTAGAACAATTATTCTGGAGGATCGATTAGAGGTTCCACCTCCTTCCTATTATCATCTAAATAGACCTATTCGGTCTAATATTCCTAATCTAGGAGTATTTCCAACTCCTACCCCGATACAAGAAGCATCTACTTGCAATTCATCAACCTCTAAGATACCTGCGAAACCACATGTTATTGTTGGAAAACACAGACCTTTGGATCAAAAATATGATGTCATGAAACATTCGGCACAAGTACTAGCCATGTTATCAATTCTGGATTCCTTTAATTTATCAAAGGATCTTTGGGAGGCACTCATTGAGGCTTTGTCAAGAACTCATGAACTCACAACTAAAATTGTTGCAGCTGAAGTCTACCATGTAGATAATGATCATATAGAATTCCAGGAAGTGATATCTTTTATAGATGAAGATGAAGATGATGTCATTCATGTACATATTATACCTTTTTACTTATCTAGAATAGTTAATGATGTTGACACCCGATGAGCTTTCGTTGATAATGGTTCAAGAGTCAACCTCATCCCTATTCGTACGCTTCGTCGATTGGGCCTCTCCGAATCTGATTTATATCCTTCTACTTTGATGTTTCAAAGATATGATAAAAATGAACAAGAAACTCTGTGTGAAATCACACTCAGAACTCAGTTTGGAGATCTTGTATCCAATTCAGATATCATGGTTGTTCGACATGATACAACCTTCAATATTTTTCTTGGAAGACCTTGTCTACATCAACATGCAGATATTCCTTCATCATACCATCAATGTCTCAAATATTTTTTCAATGGTCAAATTGTGACATTGTATGGTGATAAATCCCCATTAAAAACAAGTGAATCTCAAAACATTGAGGTAGAATTATATCACATGGATGGAAAGGAGAAATCCAAAACATGGGAGGTTACCAAAGTTAATGCTTTATATGCCTTGGAAATGATTCCATTAAACCCATTAATACATGTGAGTACAGATTATTTGTTGGCTATCAGTCAAATTGACAGGATAGACCCAAATCCAAATACTCTTATAGAAACTTCCATAATATCAATTATGGCAATCAAGCCAGACAACATTGTAGAATTTGGTCATTCAGCAAGCAATGATGAAAGCTCAAATGGATATGTCTTCATTTCATCATCAATAGGGTCAGAAATGGAAGCTTATTATTCAAGATGTTCAAATTTAAACATCTCTCTTGATTATAGAAATTTTGCTTCATCATCTACTCTGTAAGTAGAATCAGAAGAGTTAAAACATGTTGATGAATAATAGGAAGATCTTAGAGATGCTCCTCCAACATTTGAAGAGGGTATCTCTACCACTATGGATGAACTCAAAGAAATAAATCTGGGAACAAAAGAAGATCCACGTCCCACTTTAATTAGTATGGCCATGCATCTTGAAGAGCAGGAAATGTATATTTCAATTTTCAAGTCAAAAATCGATATATATTTGATTGGAACTGTACAGATATACCAGGGCTTGATCTTGATGTTGCTACTCATCATTTGGGTTTTCTAAAAGAACATTGAGTATTTAAACAAGCCGCAAGAAGAACTAACCCAACTTATGCTTCTAAAATTGTAGCTGAAGTGGATAAGCTTATCAAATCTAACTTCATCATAGAAGTTCAATATCCCAAGTGGTTGGCTATTATTGTCCCTGTGAAAAATAAGAATTGAAAATTTTGATTTTTCATTGATTTTAGAGATCTTAATCAGCATTGTCCTATGGATGATTTTCCAATTTCGATAACAGAACTCTTAATTGATGCAATAGCTGGCTATGAAGGACTTTCCTTTATGGATGGATATTCAAGATATAATAAAATCCATATTTCTCTAGAAAATGGGGAATCTACAACCTTCAGATCCCCTTAGGGTGTGTTTTTCTATTGGGAAATGCCCTTTGGTCTGAATAATGTAGGCGCAACATATCAGCGTGCCAGGCACCGTATCTTTAAACCCTTTTTAGGGAAATTTGTTGCATGTTATGTGGATGATATAGTGGTAAAATCCAAACAACATTATAATCAGTTGGATGATTTGGAAGTCATATTCCACAAGCTTCGACAACACAATTTGAAGATTAACCCCTTGAAATGTGATTTTGGGGTAACCTTAGGAAAATTTATCGGCTTTGTTGTATGCCATCATAGTATCGAAGTCGATCCTGAGAAGAAAAATTCAATCCTTGGTATATCACCTCCTCGAAATTTGAAATAATTGAGAGGAATTCAAGAAAATTTGGCCTATATTCAGCATTTCATCACCAATTTGGCAGGCAAAAGTTTACCCTTAACCAAATTTATGAAGATGGGAGTAAATTACCAGTGGACTGAATAATGTCAAGAATCATTCAATATTCTCACGAAATATCTCTTGAGTCCACCGGTATTAATTCCACCTGTTGATGGACGACCACATATTCTTTATGTGACTGCTTTAGAGCGATCATTGGGTGCCTTCCTTGCCTAGAAGAATGATGCTGGGAATGAAAACATCCTTTACTCTATCATTCAAACTATGCTTGAAGCAGAAATCCAATATTCAAGCATTGAAAATTGTTGCCCAGAAATAATCTTTGCGGTTCAGAAATTGAGATAGTACCTGCAACATCATGATGTCTATTTGATATCTCGCAATAACCCACTCAAATTCATCCTTAGCTGTCCAATTCTTACAGGAAGTCTGGCATGGTGGGAAATTATTTTGCAGCAATTTGATATCCAGTATGTGTCTCAAAAGGTAATAAAGGGCCAAAATATGGATTATTTCCTTGCTGAACATCCTTAAGTAGAATATACATCTTTAGAAAATAATCTTCCTGATGAGGAAGTCTTTTCTATTCATGATAATATTCAAACATGGGAAATGTACTTTGATGGTGCTTCCAGAAGTCCAACAGGGAATAAAATGGAAGATCCTAAATTCAAAAAATTTGTGTTAGGAATTGTACTAATTTCCACAGAAAAGGCAGTGCTACCCTATTCCTTCCTATTGTGGGAAGGCAGTACAAACAATGAAGCAGAATATCAAGCTCTCATCATAGGATTGGAGTTAATGCTTCATGCACGAGTGAATCAATTAAAGTTGAAATGTGATTCATTCCTAGTAATCATACATGTCAATGGGTATTATGAAATTATAAAAGAAGAAATAATCCCTTTGTATGATTATGTCAGAGAGTTAATGGCGGAATTTCCTTTGGAGCCGACATTTTCTTATGTCCTTCGATCACAAAATGATCAGGTTGATGCAATAGATAATATAGCCACAGCTCTGGAAAATCAAAATCGGGAAGAGACAATCATCAGTATTTCCCACCGTCATAAAATTTCACCTTATGTTCAAATCAGAATAGAGGAAATCAATTAAATTAGTTACATTCCTGAACCATATGGTCATACTACCGGATGGATGCACCTATCAGTGAATAACTTCAATATTTAACACTCCCACCTAATTGAGCCAGGAAAGAATAATTCCGGTGATGTGTGGTCAATTTTAATCTTTATGATAACCCTGATAACCTAGAAAAAATTCTCTATAGAAGAGGTTTTGATGGAGTTATCTTCAAATGCATTGATGGGGAAGATACAATGGCTTTCATGAAAGAAGTACATCAAGGAGTCTTTGGTGCCCACCAGTCTGGACATAGACTATCTGATCAAATTCAAATGCTTTGATACTTTTGGCCTTCAATGATACAAACTGTGTTGATTTCACTAAGAAGTGTCATTCTTGCCATGTATGTGCCAACATCATTCATCATCCCTAAAATTTTCTTCATACGGCTAAATACTCATGGCCATTTCCCTCCTGGGGAATGGCTGTAGTGGGACCTTACCCTTCGGTTACATCCAACCAGTTTAAGTATATTCTTACTACAACTGACTTCTCTTCCAAATGGGAAGATGCAAGACCTCTCAAAAAAGTTAGTTTTATAAGTTTTCTTAGCATCATCAATTCTAACATAATTACCAGATTTGGTGTCCCTCATACCATATTGACGGACACTGGCACCAACTTCTGTTCATCCGAGGTAAGGAAGTTGTATCAAGAATACAACATTAAATCCAACCATTAATCTCAGTATCATGTAGTGGACAATGGACAAATAGAAACCTTCAATGAGACTCATTCAAATATACTGCAAAAGATGGTGGATAAAGATAAGAAATCATTTCCTGATAAACTGTTTCATGCTTTATGGGCTTATTGATCCACCACCCACACTGCAATATAATAAACTCCATATTCATTGGGATATGGAACAGAAGCAGTCTTTCCCATTGAAGTTCAATTACCTTCCCTCAGAGTGGCCATTTGTGATCAGTCATCTATGGATGAACAATCTAAAATGTGATTATATGAATTGGAATGATTAGATGATAATATATTGAACACCCTGCACCACATAGAAGTCTATCATAATAGAATAACATGAGATTTCAAAAAAAATGTTCATCTTTGTTCATTCATTCAAGGTGAATTGGTATTGGTTCTCAAAACTCCAATGATACCAGGAAAGAAACCTCCCATGCTTGAGCCAATGTGGGAATGACCTTACTCAATACATAAGGTCTACTCCGATGGAGCTTATTCTTTAATCTCAATGGATGGAGAACTAGTCATGACTCCAACCACTGCCAGATTTCTAAAGAAGTATTTTGTGTAAAAAAAATAATTTTAATTCCAACATGACATTAAACAGTGGTGTCCTAGCTACATGATGCTAAACTATGTAGCATCGGTCCATGCATATGACCTTAAACTATTTTCACTTTTTTCCTACATGACGTTAAACTGTAAATGTCCCTTTGTTCATCCAACATGACATTAAACTGTGAAAACGTCCCTAATACATCCAACATGACGTTAAACTGTGTTTTCCTAGATACATGACACTAAACTGTACAACACTCCATCGTCTAGCATGATGTTAAACTGTGTTGTCCTTACTGCATGACATTAAACTGCACATTCCCCAAAGTCTTTACTACAAGACTTTAAACAACATAATCTTCTCGTTTTGTCCTTATTGCATGACATTAGACTACATAATCCCCCCTAAGTCCTTATTTCATGTCATTAATCTAAAAATTCCCTTCTTCATCCAACATGACTTTAAAATATGCATCGTTAAGGTTGTTGTTACCTCTTGTTTCTCACACCGAGTATGACTCACGTGATCTTAGAGTAAACGTCAAGTATAACACCCTCTCTAGGCCACTAACCATGTGTAAGTACCAACACCATTTTTTTAGGTCATCCTCAAGAACAACTTGAACACCAATTAATTACTTAGTTTACCTACATGGAATTTGATCTTTTCCTTCTAGGATGGGTACGTAGGAAAACTCCTGAGGTTCAAGCCCAAAACTAATCTCTTCACATCGTTTCACCTCTGTCTCATATGATGCTGATTCATGAAACCTCCCCAAGAACCAATATTCATTACATTGGTTCACAATTGTCCTTGTTATATGACATTAAACAATTAACACTTTTTCTTGTATGATAATAAAATACAACATTCATTGACACCCTCACCTAATAGAGAATCATTATTTACATTGATCTCCAATCATGTTATATTCCAAAGACTACATGAATACGTGGCAATGCATGAACCTTAATCTTGGTTGAAACCATCATTGCACTAAAGTCCCCTTTCACCCTTCATATATACGAACCAAATATATACATAGGGTATTTCAAGAACTATGTGTGGCTTGATTCCCATCCTTATGGGATATGTATGAACATTCGAGCATCCCTCGAATCTAGCACCATAACTTTGGGTCTAACCCCAAATTCCACTTTCAGTCCCTTAGCTGAATAGTCCCCCTGTGAAAACATGAATGTGGTATGAAAACGCTAGTCTTCATTCACATCAGGTTTATAAAACACACAATGTGTATTCCTTATTATGGTCCGATCTCTATTACCCTAAACTAGGATTTCTTATACTCTCTTCATACATGACATTAATGTGTATTTCAAGAACTACGTATGGCTTGATTCCCATCTTTACGGGATACGTAGTGAAGTCCAGCACCTCAAATTCAGGACCCAGACACAACATGATCATGGTTAGCATTTGTTTGTGTATCTCTACATGCATTGGACAATGCCCATTTTGATGTGTCATACTCCCAACTTTAAATACATCTAGATCTCCATAAAACATTTCATGAATTCTGGTCACAAAATGTTTGAAAATTGGGAATTATTTAGTTTGACTATGCAGCATGTTCCCTTAGGAGGCTTTGCATAAGTAGTCTACATAATGGATGTGTCAACCAAAATATGCTATTATTTGACTATGCAGCCAATTCCCTTAGGTGGCCATGCATAATTCAACCCCCTAACGGGTTTTTCAAATAGTGGTAACTTCATTAATGGGAGGAAAACCTCTTTTGTCCTTATTCGTCTTAATGATAATATATAGGGATCTGCAAAAAATATCCATCCTTATCATACTTTTCCCATACTCTTTTTCATGATCTGGAAGTATTCATGTGTATGGTTTATATTTCCCTTCCCTACGATTGGGTCAGACCTTCGTCGGAGTGAAATTCATCATATTCTTTGACAATCATGATTTGAAATATCCTCTCCAAATTCATGTACCTATCTCCATATAGAAGACTCTATGTTTTGGAAAATTTGAATATCTATAAACTTTCACTGGATTTTTAGCAACATAAAAGTAAAATTTCTGAGAGTTCTTTTGTCTGACTATGCAACACGTGCCCTTAAGCGGCCTTGCATAAACATTCTACATAACATACCTGTCAACCAAAAGATGGTATTGTTTAACTATGCAGCCAATGCCGTTAGGTGGCCATGAATTATTCAACCCCCTAACGGGTTTGTTATATAATGGTAACTTCACTCTTATAAAATACTACTTGTAATTCCTCTTAGTCCTTTTTTCATATCATTCCTCAGATTCGAAAATTCTTTAGTCATAGTTTACATATTGTCCACCATACTTGACTATGGTAATATGTTTTCAGATAAATTGTCAAGGAATTGAGTCAATTTTAATCTATTTGGTCAATGATATTTGACCTTAAACATTAGCCATTATTTTTATGTCGGACGTGCATGACTTTAAACTGCCCACAAAAGGCAAGGGTACTCCGAACAAAAGTCAAGTCCTAGCTCACTAAACATACATTTTGTATGATTTAGGTAATATTGAACAATTAAAAAAATAAAAGTTTTTAGGGTTATTTATATAATCCAATAAAAAATCAATCTATTCTCACTAGGCCCATTGGCTTAGGTAAAAATTTAAATCAGGTAGCAAAATAAGGAATGTACAAATGATTGAAGATGAAAGTGTTTTTCATTTGATGAACAAAAGTTATAAGGACATCCAAAAACTACAGTCTCTTCCATTTTTTGGGGGATTACAAGATACTTTCAATATAAGTCTTCATTTGATTTACAGCATCCCGAGATTCATCAGCAGCCACTTGAAGTTGATGAACTCAACTAGCTTCACTCTTTTTAGCTTGATTGAGTGCTTTCTTGGCTTCAGCGATGGCTTTCATACCATTTGTTTGAACTCCTTCCAGTGAATTGTTATGCTGGTCAATTTCCCCAGTAACAGTATCTACTATTGCTGAAGGTTCATCTTCTGGACAACTTTCTCCTTGATATTATACTTTAGCACCTTTAACTTTGCTGTATGATCAACCTCAACTCGGGACACCACTACTTCAAATTCTCTAATATTGGCAGATAGCTTTACTCTGGTTAGGTCTTGACGGTACCTCTGCTCCTACTCCCTTCTTAACATGACTTGTTTCATCGTGGCATGGATCTCTTGATATCCAAAAACTCCAAGTCCCAACATGAAGAATAGGGATGACAGTTGGGGGATCTTCAATGACAGCTCTTCAAGAGTCACTTCAGATACAATCTTCCATATGTTCTTCCATGCGTGGCGTCGGGAAAAGTGGAGCGCCTTTTGTACCTCCAGGTCTGATTCAGCATCCCTATCACAAGGGGGAATATAATGCAGGATTAATGAACTTAGGGAAGTGACCTATTTTACTCCTTCCCCCAAACCCTTTTTACCTCAATTTCTATTCCCATTGGGTTGGAGGCTGAGGCTTCACCTCCAGATCTAACAACTGAAATTGATGTCCCTTCATAGTCAATTGAATGTTGTTGTTTAGTTTCAAAGGATGAAAATATTTGATTAAGTTGTCTTCAAAGTTAAATGCAGCCACAAATATTGTTATCGCTTACCCAACAATAGATCAACACCAAGAGAAGGCTTATCCCTATCTTTACTAGCTTCCCCAAGATTTTCAAGACGAGTTTTAAAAACCTCTTACGGGTTCATATCCACTTGATCTAGTGTCTCTGCAATAGTAGGGTTGTCTATACCCCCTTAAAGAATTGGAATTTCAGCAGCATGCTTAGTTGGAACTGCACATTTTAACCAATCATGGTCAGAAATATAATAAGGATTTTTTTTAACAGGACGAAGGATAACAATCACATCCAAAATCCTCTAAATTACATTGTAATTTAACTTGATCTAAAATGTCTTCAAAAGATGCACCAAGTTTCATCATTACATCTAATGATATCTCATATTCCTTGTTAGTCTTACCAGTGAGAGCATTCGATGTATCTTCTTGGTGACCCTCATCCTGCAGCCACTGACCCTGGACAGCTTCTTCAGATAAAATTACAGAGGCAGTTGCAGTGGCTGCCAAATGCTTTGGTGCATGGGTTTAACCTAAAGTATCAAAGAATCAATGTCAATTGAGTTTTTCATTCAACATCTTATGAAGACTCGTTATTTTACTAGAATTAGGATCTTCTCTCCTTGCAACAGCAGTATAAGTGATAATGGGAACAAACACTGACTCTTTTTTAGGAGCAGCCAAGTCAGCATAAACTTGTGACTATTCACCAGAACCCTCTGTCGTTCTTAGAGGAGGGTTAGTCCTCTCCCTCCAAGGGTAAATTGAATATTCCCCTACAATCCCAAGAAGTATGGGCAATGTTTTCATGGGTTAAGTCACATGACTATCTGAAGGAATTACCAATACAGATAAAGCATTTAGCTGTGGACCTCTTCCTTTGATGCCTTTGCTTCTTTGGCTTTTTAGGAGTGTTGACATCATCATCTCCCAATAAAGGAATTGGAGAATGAAAATCCATATCTAACTCCTCCTCCATGGGCTGCTGGCCCATAGATACCTCACCTGGCTTCCAAGTAGATTCATTACCCCAATAGCAGTACCACCAGGGCTATATAGTGGTGAAGGAACCTCAGTAGTTCCTTTCTTTGGAAGCTGCAGGATGAAGAAAGTAATTTCATTGAGTAACAAATCTTTAACTGGAATCATGTTACAAAGAAAATAAGGAAAGATACATACATATTCAAGAACCACATAATCATGCCACTCCTCATCTCCGGAAGCACCAGTACCCTTTTTGGATCCACGATCTATCATTTCCATCACCCACTTGGTGACAAGAATTGAATCATCATTGGCATATATGAGCATATCCATCTCTCTAATGTAATCCCACGCTTCATTAGGGTTATCCTCGAAATGGATATCGGTGGAGGACTGAAGATTCCCTATTCCAGGAATGTGTAGCCCCTCGCACTGATCCATCCAGGCAGTTTCAGCATCGCCATATAAAATATTCCATGTTTGGACATCCTCTGGTCGTAGATATTCTGCGTGTGTACCAGAAGGCTGCGAGAAGGGTCCTAAAATCATAGACATCAGCTTCATCCCATCTCCTGTAACTATAGATAAAGGATAGGAAAATAAGACCTGATTCTCTATATAGTAATGGCGATTAAATTTCATCAATGAAGTAACTCACTAGGAGTCGATGGATTGGGTATCTTGATTCTAACAGCAGGATTATATATGGCACATGGCTGCTTTGAAGCATGTTGTGCCTCATCATCCCCATCATGGGAATCCGACGAGTAAGCCCTAGGTGAGGAACCTGGTGAATCTTCTCCATGTGGGGAAGACTCACCTTCTAGATGAAGGGTTTCTTTCACTACAGTTATTCTCTTTTTCACTGCCTGATGAACCAGATGATTCAGTACCCATTCAGGGTATGATGCTATCCTGTTCCTGGCATACCATGTAGTCATGTTACTCGCCGCATTAGCAACGGGTAGATCAAACACTACCCCAGTCTTCTCCATAGATGTTAGAAACCATAGATGTCGACAAACCATCAGATGATGCTCTTACCTGACATGCACACAAGGGGATACAACAGTCTACTACAGACACTTGAATTGGCATGCAATTCTATATGGAGCATAGACCTCACATATAATCTCTCTGTAAATCCTGGTGGCTAATACAACATCTCTACAAGCTAGCATGTATGACCTCAATTATATGTCGGTTTTCCATCATCAAAAAACCATCCGGTTGGAGGGTTTCCATAATGAAAGAAATTTAATTCCTTGAACATGATCAGCCTCACCTTCATATCATCGATGTTGAGAGCTAACAGATCAACTCCAAAAAATGCATACACTGATGGCCTGAAAGAACTTCCAGGAACCTATACTTCGTTCTGTATCGAATAGGTCCTAAAATGATTGGTTATCCATCACCAAAAAACATGGAATGTTCCCACTATTCTCAATGTTGACTTACCCAAAAATACATGGAGTAATCTCTAGTAAATCTTCTCAAAAATGGGGGTGGCCAAACTAACCATTTTCTTCTCAGCCAACATGGCTGCCACAACGAAGGTCCCTGGCCTGATGCCACCCATCGAATCCCGGACTGGAAGAAGATAAAAACTAAGCCACAATGCTAATAAGCCTGCCAAACGGGCCTATTTTTGGATTCTCTGATCCACTTCATGCCCCACTTCTCAAATTATTTTGCTTCCAGTGTGACGCCCCAGGTTTTATGAACTGGATTATGTAAGAAGTGTTATGTCCTTATTAATTTCTCTTGTTTTATTCGTTTTTCTAATAAGGAATTAGAAATGAAATAAAACATAGAGAACAAGGTAAACTGACATTTTATTAAAACATTACTTTACAAAAAGACCCATCTAATTGAAAGTACCCTGCACAAGACCTAACACGGCCACAGTAAGACTACAAAGAACCACAACACGGGCAATCGGATAGTCGTCATCTTCAGGATCCAACAGTGTGAAAAGTATAACCGCCAGAATCACCGCGCACGCACTAAGCACCAGGGGTATAAGGAGATCCATCCTTCTTGTTCAAGTGTTCTGTTTTAAAGGGCACCCCACATTCCTGTATTTATACTAGTTCTTTGAGTTATGACCGTTATGTTTAAATATATATCCTTTGGGTTTTTAAAAGCTACCGTTGTGTTTCCACAAAAATTTACTTTAAAAGAGAACTAAGTTTTATTCCCTCATTCTTAAAAACATTCTTTTATAGAAGATTCTTCGTTTTGATTCTTAAAAGTAAATTTCCTCGCTTATACAAAATCCCGAGAAATACCTAGGTAGTTGGAAACTTGATAATATTTTTATAAAAAAAATATGTTTAGAGTGAATTTGTAATAATTATACCCTTTTTATCTCTTAAATGATGTAAATTTTTGGGAAAACTTTTGTTCTTTAAAGGAATTTTATAAAACAAATAGTAGAGTGTTTTAAAAATACTAATTTTAATAGTATTGTATAAGAGGTATATCTTTTAAAGATTTAGATCAAGAGATAAAATATTTTATCTAAATTTGGAATTTGTTCTAACATTTTGAGTTAAAACAATTTGTTTTTTTTCTAAATTCCTACTCTTCACTATATTTAAGCTAAGTATATAATAAAACTTTAAAAAAAAACTGATCTGAGTCCCGGCTAGCCAAGGGCATCCCACAAGGGGACAAGCCCTCAGGCCAAGGCCGAGACCCCTTAGGGAACCCGAGGTACCGCCATCGGGCTCCCCATGTGCGTGCATGCGCGTTTCAGGAGCCAGCCAAGCAGGAGAGCTCGGGCAGGGTCGACCGCGCATAGGTTACCAAGGGGTCGCGAGCGGGCCCGTGTATGAGGCTGCGGCTCGCGCTGCGTGAGGGTGGGCCAAGGCCCGCGAGGGGCCCGTGTATAAGGCCCCGAGTGCATGTGTGTGTTGTGTTATTACTCCGCTACCCGAGCGGCTTATCTTTTATACCACGCCTCAAAACATTGCGGTTTCGATGTGGGACGCGCTCCGCGCGACCAGAGCCGTCCGATCGACTTTTGCATCGATCTCTGCCATCCATCCTGTTTTTAAGCGCGATGCCTCTCCCGCGGTATCTCCATCGCCGTCCGATCTCTTTGGCGATTGAATCTCCGCCCTCCATCCCTTTAAAACATTTAACCTGTTTCCCGTGCCTCCTCCAGCCACAGGATCTTCCCCCTTCTGATCCCGGCCGTCCCTTTCCCCTCCGCGTCGACCCCATCGTCTTCCTCCTCGCTACCGCAGCCGACTGTAGACCTGCAC
This sequence comes from Viscum album, assembly GCA_963277665.1. Classification (NCBI taxonomy): domain Eukaryota; kingdom Viridiplantae; phylum Streptophyta; class Magnoliopsida; order Santalales; family Viscaceae; genus Viscum; species Viscum album. The sequence continues at coordinate 657,431,201 of OY728159.1, forward strand.
CAAGGACACCAGGCCCCCCTCCCTCGCGCTGCTCCTTGACTTCCGAGCACACCTCCCCCTCCTAGGTTCCTGTTCGTCCGTCTTCCCCACGTCAGTCTACGCCTAAGTCGGGCCACCAACGAGGCACCAAGGCCTATATAAACCCCTGCCTCATTGAAGCCGAGGCGGCCCCTTCCCCTCCTCTTCTTTCTTTTCCACGGACTCCCAGCAACCCGGCGGCGCACCTGTCCAAGCTTCCTCCTCAACGCGGTAAGGGTTTGTCTTGCATCCTTGCCTTGTTTCGAAAATAATCTACATTATATATACTCACGGTGTATATACATATACAGTTTATACATATATATATACTTAAATATAACCCCCCTCGGGTTGCTGTGCCTTCCAAGATCTCTGCCTTCATGTTTTTTTTCTTCTTTTCATGGGTTGTACATACGAGGGTGCGTACAAACCTTGTTTCCAGTTTTTTTGAAACCCGTATAAATATACTTCTCACATATGTATAAACCAGTCCATCGGGTGTTATATATTGTATATATGGTTTCATATATATATGTGAACGGTGTATACACCGTGTATAAGCACATTTACAACTTCTCCAGGTTGTTTATTTCACGATTTTATATTTTGGTTTTCAAAAAAATATATACATATCTCAACCCCGTTTTTTAATAAATATGGTATGTATGTATATATCTAGTTAGTGAATGTGTTCTCCCTACTTAGCCCGATCTGTTTTGGGCCTCAATATTTAGATGAAATTTTTAGATATATTTGTAAACTATGCCCTTGTGGTTTAAGTGAAGATATGTTTGTAAGACCTTAATCTTCTTACACATGGTTACATTTATAAAAAAACTTATATGGGTTTAGTTTCAACCATGTAATTGAATTATGATTGGAAACTTTGAGTTACTTAAGGGATTCAATAAACTTTGCCTTGAATTGTGCACTTCGGGTATATATATGTGCACATGTGTATATAAGATTATTTTCTTTTATAAATAGAAGGACTTAAACTGTTCTTGGATGCTGGGATGTTTTTATTTAGATATGAGTTGTGTGATTGCTAAACCAACATGTTTTAAAATACACACAAATGGACATGGTTTATCAAAAAGTCTTATCTAACAATTCCCTGATTAGTTTTATGATAAAACTTGTATTTTGATCCAAGGGCCCGTTTACCACCATAATTGATTTCATGTGTTTTCTTAAGATTTTCCCTTTTCCAAAGATTTATAATGACAAAGATTCATCATTTAGTATAATTCTGTTTATATGCCTTAGTGAAAATAATGTTTTATTAAACTATGTATGTCATTAAATGGTCCTTGCCCTTTCTAGTGAGAACTGTCACATCATGTAAAGTGTGTAATGATTTATTAATTATGTTGGTTATTATTTACATAATGCATTTTTATGACATATCACTAAATGGACTAAGAAAGTGGATTACCCAAAGTGGTATGGGACACCTTGGGTAAAATTAAAATGAATGAGATGTTCAAGGTGGTATGGGACATCTTGAATTATGTACCATTGCAATAAAGCATGAACGATGTGGCTCACATGATAATAAAGGCAAATTTAAGGGTGCGCCCTGATAGCGCTCCAATGCATTGGGTAATGATGTAACCACTAGAGATTACAATTTTCACGATACCTTGGTGAACAACCTTGGTAAAATTTTTAACGACACCTTGGGGATGGACCTTGGTGAAACGAAACGATTGTCAATATTAAAATGTTGATGCCACATAATTCAAGTCATGTAACAAGTTTTTCCAAGATAATGTTCTTTCATGACTGATGCCTTTAATGTTGCATAAAGTTCATAATTCCCTAGTTTGAAGTTTGAAGCATGCCTCGTGTTATCGCTTAATAGAATAGTAACCAGCTTATGAACGTTTAGTTGTTTCCTTGTGCGCAACTCTGATTATGCATTACTTTTAACTGTTAAAATTTTATGCTCAAGTAAATCACATGTAGTACTTGTTTACATCAAACATTATCACTCCTTCAAGAATTAACGTATTCGTTTCATGTTTGTCGTGAAAACTTTGATTAAAGCATTGTTATGTATGTTGTGTTAAAATCTTTCTTAGTGGACGCTCAAACTCTTTTAAAAGATTGTTTTCAAATGTTATTGTATTTTAAATTCTTTTTAAAACCCCCTTACTGAGTATTTCAATGCTCACCCTACGTTTTGATTTTAAAATTTTCAGGTATCAGCTTTTAAAAGATGGATGGTTTCAGAAGTTTCCGGTTTCCCAGAACCCGAACCGTACACGATCCTCTGTATGGGACATGATGTGTTGTTAACAAAGTGTATTTTATTTTAAGATAACACATCATGTTCAGAAGGCACCGGCTCCTATAGTTATCTGGGGTCGGGGTCTCTACAGTTGGTATCAGAGGTTCGGTTTGGATAACTCTGGAAAGCCAAAAACTGAAACAAAATATATATGTATATGTATTTCAATTTTATTAAAAAACTTGGTTTTCTTAAATTTCAGATGGAAAATGAAGGCACAAATCTCTTATCTCTCCCCACCGAGGCCCTAGAGACCATTGTGTCTTTAGCAAGCCGTGAGGACTTTCTAAACTATGCCCATATCCGTATGACATGCAAATACCTTTACGATGTATCCAACTCACCTCGAGTGCTTAGTCTGCACCAAGGGTTGGGATTGGATTACCTCCTTATGATAATAACCCAATTTCCCTCCTATGTACGTCGAGGAAGGTACTACGAGGGACTTTTCCGTATTTCCACGGTGGGTGAGAACTTTGGCACTATGCTTGATAACCCCTTTCAAGAAGCTGCTGCTGACGGAGACCTCCGAGCGGGCTACCTTTGTCAGATTTTAAACTATGGCTTCTGGGGTCAGTTGTTGGACTTCGGAAGGTTAGAAGACGAATCCACCCGATTGTCTTACAGACGACAAGTGTATGAAGATGTCTCTCAACTTCACGTCCCCCACGCTAGACTCACAAGACGTCATAGGTGTCCTCATGAGTTTTTCCCTGAATGCTCGGCCTGTGTTTGGTTCGAGGAGTTAGGGAGTTTTGCTTCTCTGTGTGGAGTTCGTTTAGTCAATGAGTAAGGGAAACTCAAGCACTAATAATAATGAACGTATGTTTATTGAAATGTTATCTTCCTCCTTTCCTTGTCTGTACCATGTTTTTCCCTTGTATGATTTTTAAGTAATGGAACTCCTGTCTTTAAACTTTCAGATGGAAGGACAAACCCACCTGTTATCTCTTCCCACCGAGATTTTGGAAATCATTGCGATCAAAACATGTGAGGACGAGTATGACCCCTTCACAAATTTGCGAAGAACGTGCAAGCAATGGTTTGAGATAACAAACGGTCCGGAGATTCTCCGCACCTGCCAGGGGAATGCCTCCATCTATTACCGCATCGGCTCTGCTCAGCTAGCCGGACGTGAACGACGAGGAAGTTACCACGAAGGGCTCTTTCTTTGTTTCACCCTAGGCCGAAACTTCACGGCCAGAGTGAAATTCCAGGAGGCTGCGTTAGAGGGAAATCTTTATGCAGCTTATATGCTCCAACTTCTCAGCTTTAGCCTGTTTGACCATATCTATGGCATCGATATCCTCGACCGAGACATAATTCGGAAAGTTCTTCGAACGTTGGTCTGCAAAGACATTTCAGAACTTTGTACGGTTCGAGCTTCCCTTTGGAGGCCTGAAAGCCCGGAGCATAAGTGCTACCCCTCCTATCTTAGGTGTGTGTGGATTAGGGAGCTGGATGAAGTGAGCTTCGCTACGGGGATCCCTCTAAATATACTGGTTGACCCTTATCGTTGGTGGAGGTGGTAGGAACTTTTCTGAACCTTGTAGTGTCGTGAAATAAATTGCGAGGACGCAATTTTATAAAGGGGGGGATAATGTGACGCCCCATGTTTTATGAACTGGATTATGTAAGAAGTGTTATGTCCTTATTAATGTCTCTTGTTTTATTCATTTTGCTAATAAGGAATTAGAAATGAAATAAAACATAGAGAACAAGGTAAACTGACATTTTATTAAAACATTACTTTACAACAAGACCCATCTAATTGAAAGTACCCTGCACAAGACCTAACACGGCCACAGCAAGACTACAAAGAACCACAACACGGGCAATCAGATAGTCGTCATCTTCAGGATCCAACAGTGTGAAAAGTATAACCGCCAGAATCACCGCGCACGCACTAAGCACCAGGGGTATAAGGAGAGCCATCCTTCTTGTTCAAGTGTTCTGTTTTAAAGGGCACCCCACATTCCTGTATTTATACTAGTTCTTTGAGTTATGACCGTTATGTTTAAATATATATCCGTTGGGTTTTTAAAAGCTACCATTGTGTTTCCACAAAAATTTACTTTAAAAGAGAACTAAGTTTTATTCCCTAATTCTTAAAAACATTCTTTTATAGAAGATTCTTCGTTTTGATTCTTAAAAGTAAATTTCCTCGCTTATACAAAATCCCGAGAAATACCTAGGTAATTGGAAACTTGATAATATTTTTATAAAAAAATATGTTTAGAGTGAATTTGTAATAATTATACCCTTTTTATCTCTTAAATGATGTAAATTTTTGGGAAAACTTTTGTTCTTTAAAGGAATTTTATAAAACAAATAGTAGAGTGTTTTAAAAATACTAATTTTAATAGTATTGTATAAGAGGTATATCTTTTAAAGATTTAGATCAAGAGATAAAATATTTTATCTAAATTTGGAATTTGTTCTAACATTTTGAGTTAAAACAATTTGTTTTTTTTCTAAATTCCTACTCTTCACTATATTTAAGCTAAGTATATAATAAAACTTTAAAAAAAAACTGATCTGAGTCCCGGCCAGCCAAGGGCATCCCACAAGGGGACAAGCCCTCAGGCCAAGGCCGAGACCCCTTAGGGAACCCGAGGTACCGCCATCGGGCTCCCCATGTGCGTGCATGCGCGTTTCAGGAGCCAGCCAAGCAAGAGAGCTCGGGCAGGGTCGGCCGCGCATAGGTTACCAAGGGGTCGCGAGCGGGCCCGTGTATGAGGCCGCGGCTCGCGCTGCGTGAGGGTGGGCCAAGGCCCGCGAGGGGCCCGTGTATAAGGCCCCGAGTGCGTGTGTGTGTTGTGTTATTACTCCGCTACCCGAGCGGCTTATCTTTTATACCGCGCCTCAAAAAGTTGCGGTTTCGATGTGGGACGCGCTCCGCGCGATCAGAGCCGTCCGATCGACTTCCGCATCGATCTCTGCCGTCCATCCTGTTTTTAAGCGCGATGCCTCTCCCGCGGTATCTCCATCGCCGTCCGATCTCTTCGGAGATTGAATCTCCTCCCTCCATCCCTTTAAAACATTTAACCAGTTTCCCGCGCCTCCTCCAGCCACAGGATCTTCCCCCTTCTGATCCCGGCCGTCCCTTTCCCCTCCGCGTCGACCCCATCGTCTTCCTCCTCGCTACCGCAGCCGACTGTAGACCTGCACCAAGGACACCAGGCCCCCCTCCCTCGCGCTGCTCCTTGACTTCCGAGCACACCTCCCCCTCCTAGGTTCTTGTTCGTCCGTCTTCCCCACGTCAGTCTACGCCTAAGTCGGGCCACCAACGAGGAACCAAGGCCTATATAAACCCCTGCCTCATTGAAGCCGAGGCGGCCCCTTCCCCTCCTCTTCTTTCTTTTCCACGGACTCCCAGCAACCCGGCGGCGCACCTGTCCAAGCTTCCTCCTCAACGCGGTAAGGGTTTGTCTTGCATCCTTGCCTTGTTTCGAAAATAATCTAAATTATATATACTCACGGTGTATATACATATACAGTTTATACATATATATATACTTAAATATAACCCCCCTCGGGTTGCTGTGCCTTCCAAGATCTCTGCCTTCGTGTTTTTTTTTCTTCTTTTCATGGGTTGTACATACGAGGGTGCGTACAAACCTTGTTTCCAGTTTTTTTGAAACCCGTATAAATATACTGCTCACATATGTATAAACCAGTCCATCGGGTGTTATATATTGTATATATGGTTTCATATATATATGTGAACGGTGTATACACCGTGTATAAGCACGTTTACAACTTCTCCAGGTTGTTTATTTCACGATTTTATATTTTGGTTTTCAAAAAAATATATACATATCTCAACCCCGTTTTTAATACATATGGTATGTATGTATATATCTAGTTAGTGAATGTGTTCTCCCTACTTAGCCCGATCTGTTTTGGGCATCAATATTTAGATGAAATTTTTAGATATATTTGTAAACTATGCCCTTTTGGTTTAAGTGAAGATATGTTTGTAAGACCTTAATCTTCTTACACATGGTTACATTTATAACAAAACTTATATGGGTTTAGTTTCAACCATGTAATTGAATTATGATTGGAAACTTTGAGTTACTTAAGGGATTCAATAAACTTTGCCTTGAATTGTGCACTTCGGGTATATATATGTGCACATGTGTATATAAGATTATTTTCTTTTATAAATAGAAGGACATAAACTGTTCTTGGATGCTGGGATGTTTTTATTTAGATATGAGTTGAGTGATTGCTAAACCAACATGTTTTAAAATACACACAAATGGACATGTTTTATCAAAAAGTCTTATCTAACAATTCCCTGATGAGTTTTATGATAAAACTTGTATTTTGATCCAAGGGCCGGTTTACCACCATAATCGATTTCATGTGTTTTCTTAAGATTTTCCCTTTTCCAAAGATTTATAATGACAAAGATTCATCATTTAGTATAATTCTGTTTATATGCCTTAGTGAAAAGAATGTTCTATTAAACTATGTATGTCATTAAATTGTCCTTGCCCTTTCTAGTGAGAACTGTCACATCATGTAAAGTGTGTCATGATTTATTAATTATGTTGGTTATTATTTACATAATGCATTTTTATGACATATCACTAAATGGACTAAGAAAGTGGATTACCCAAAGTGGTATGGGACACCTTGGGTAAAATTAAAATGAATGAGATGTTCAAGGTGGTATGGGACATCTTGAATTATGTACCATTTCAATAAAGCATGAACGATGTGGCTCACATGATAATAAAGGCAAATTTAAGGGTGCGCCCTGATAGCGCTCTAATGCATTGGGTAATGATGTAACCACTAGAGATTACAATTTTCACGATACCTTGGTGAACAACCTTGGTAAAATTTTTAACGACACCTTGGGGATGGACCTTGGTGAAACGAAACGATTGTCAATATTAAAATGTTGATGCCACATAATTCAAGTCATGTAACAAGTTTTTCCAAGATAAAGTTCTTTCATGACTGATGCCTTTAATGTTGCATAAATTTCATAATTCCCTAGTTTGAAGTTTGAAGCATGCCTAGTGTTATCGCTTAATAGAATAGTAACCAGCTTATGAACGTTTAGTTGTTTCCTTGTGCGCAACTCTGATTATGCATTACTTTAACTGTTAAAATTTTATGCTCAAGTAAATCACATGTAGTACTTGTTTACATCAAACATTATCACTCCTTCAAGAATTAACGTATTCGTTTCATGTTTGACGTGAAAACTTTGATTAAAGCATTGTTATGTATGTTGTGTTAAAATCTTTCTTAGTGGACGCTCAAACTCTTTTAAAAGAATGTTTTCAAATGTTATTGTATTTTAATTTCTTTTTAAAACCCCCTTACTGAGTATTTCAATGCTCACCCTACGTTTTGATTTTAAAATTTTCAGGTATCAGCTTTTAAAAGATGGATGGTTTCAGAAGTTTCCGGTTTCCCAGAACCCGAACCGTACACGATCCTCTGTATGGGACATGATGTGTTGTTAACAAAGTGTATTTTATTTTAAGATAACACATCATGTTCAGAAGGCACTGGCTCCTATAGTTATCTGGGGTCGGGGTCTCTACATCCAGGGTCGGCCACAATGTTCCAAAAGCACCCATCTTCTCTATTCTGGGGCAGGTATTAGGACGAGTACAGGTGGGCCCCTTCACCTAGTTCTTGGTGACAAACATATACATCTACTCCTTTGAATGAATATCCTTTATAGAATGAGTTTTGGAGTTCTTTGAGTTCTTGAGCTTATAGAAAATTTTCAATAACTCCTGAGCCAAAGTCGGAGTCTTCTCCGAAGCATTCCAGGTCACCTTGGGGGGGATGGATTCATCATAGATATCACCCACAATTGGAGCCCCAGAGTTCTTGTAGACATCCCACATAACGATGTCTACTTCTCCATGAGTCAGATTGAAAGAATTAGTTTCTTGGATCCAGCAGCTGATTACCCCGGCACAAAGTCATCATTCCTGTAGACATATGTCAGCCCAACCCAGACGGCTTCATATATTGAAGCTCCTTTCAAATCCTTGACAAACTCTGGACAGGTTTGTCACACCCAATATTCCCATATGCAATTTGGATTCACACCTCCTCCATGAAGAATGTCCAAACTATCTTCTAGCCTTTGAATTGATTTATCTGATAATTTCGGAAGATTGAAGGATAACAATGTGGTTGCAGCTCAGGCTTGTGAGGTTTAAAATCTGGGGCACAAGGGATATGATGCATTATATAGGCCTTCTCCATTGTTCCAGTATTTAAAAATGATCTTCCCATTGAGTCATTTTCTGAAGCAAAATAGGTGTATGTCTGGAACCAAGAATGTGGAAGATAATTCTTTGCCTCTGGAATGTTGACTTCTTGCAGATGACCATGCCCATACAGAGGCATGTAGATGCTCTGTGGAAAAGTAAGATAATACTTATGCATGTACTTGGCCAAATTTATGAGAGTGCTTTCACAGATATCATAGTAATCATGGCCAACAATGTTCATCATATCATCAATTCACTTGTTCTCCAGTTCATCAGCCATTCCAATTCTTCTAGGAGTGATTTAACCTGCATAATGGTCGAATAATTAACTCTTATGTAAGTTGGTTTTTCATAAAAATTATGAAGGGAAATGGAAAAAATGGATAAGGAATTAAGGCACACATGTCCCATGTTGGCACACAAGTGTTATTGTGTCGCACATGTTTTGGTGCACAGGTATCACCGTGCAAGTCCAAATACCTATGCAGAAGCGTGAAATGAACAGAAGAAATGAAACCGCAGAAAACAAGTCACTTGCGTGACAAGAGAAACCTTCCCAGTGAGAGCCCAGAAGCGTTAAAAGCTGGGTGCCTTGCATGAGAATGGGGTTCATATTTATAGGCCAGGACACACCCCTATGCACGGTAGCCTGCGCGACTCTCACCTGGGTGCCGCTTCCTACGCACTCAAAACTTGTGCGCCACCCTTAATTGGTTTTCTACTTTACCTCAGAGTAAAAACCTCCTTCCTTTCAGATCTAACATTGTGGGGGGAATTTTTTTACTCTCTTTTTCATCACAGAGTCTAACGACTGAAAAATGGAATCCCTTTCATAAAAAGATTCATCCTTTGACGAAACATCAAGAATTGACAAAGGCCTGAACATGGATTCCTTTAATCAAGGGCCGCCTAAGTTTCATCATGGTCACATAAGTATACTTGTGCGCCACATATTGGGTGATTAGGTGACTTTCACACCCTATTTGATTTTCTCCCAAGGTCTTCAGTAGCCTATAAATACCCCTTGTGGGCCCCCTCTTTCAGGGACAAAAAATTCCAAAAGTCATTTCAAGCTCTCGGAACCCTAGTCTCTACTTGAAGTCATCCAAACACTTCTAAGGTAATTTTGTACCTAGAATGGAAGATCTAAAGAGGGTGAACAAGGCCTAAGTGGTGAAATTAACCAACACTTGCGCGCCTAAGTGTCGAACACTTATAGGAAATGAAGACACTCATGCGCCACCTTATACCTTCACCAAAACATTCATGCCACACTTCAAGAAGCATTTAGGGGTAATACTAAGGGCTTGAGCCAAGCCTCGCCCAATTATTACCTTATGTGTTAATGGTCATGCAAGTACACATGTGTCACGCATGTATAGCTGCACGACTAGTACTTGCACGCCCCAACATGACTTCTGTGCCTACCTATTTTTGCTTTCCCCTCCTAATTATTCAACTCTTTTCCTCAAATATAGCTCTCTTTTTCATGATTTAGCATTCAAAACCCTCTTCAAAGTCATATGTGACGTGGTTCCCTTGTTGGCTTCCTTATATAAAATGAATTTTGTGGAACATCTCTCAAAACCTAGTGATTTACATATCTTTATGTCACTAAGGTTAGAGATTTCATTCATTCGACCTCATCCTTTGAGATGGGAATATATTTAATATGGGCATCCTCCTTATGAATAAGCCCCAAGTTCCCTAACCTGGGCCACCTTTTCTGGAGTAAGCCCCAGTCCAAGGTTCCCTAACCGGGGCCTCCTTTTCAGGAGTAAGCCCTTTTCCAGAGTTCTGTAACCTGGGCCTCCTTTTCAGGAGTAAGCCCCAGTCCAATGTTCCCAAACCTAGGCCTCCTTTTTAGGAGTAAGCCCCAATCCAAAGTTCCTAAACCTAGGCCACCTTTTCAAGAATAAGCCACAGCCATAATTCCCATTTACCTAGGACTTCTTTTCCTGAATAATCCAAAGTTCTCAAGTCCCTTTAAACTGGGCCTCCTTCTCAGGAATAAGACCCAGTCATAATTTCTCTTAACCAGTGTTGATTTCTTTTGATTTGGGATTCCATATCAGGAATAAAACTCAAACTCAAGTCCCCTCCTAATTTGGGAATCTTCCTCAGGAGTAATCCCCAAGTTAGAGTATCCAAATCTCCATAAATCAAATATACCTTTATGGACATTGTTCCTGGGTTTCTTCTCTGAAGTATGTCCTGATTGTTATCTATTTGGGCAAACAGACACACATAAGCCTTATATCATTCCTTGTGTTTGAATCTTTCATGGAACAAATCATCAGGTTTACTGATACCTCTTGTTTCTCCGACCGAGCATGACTCACATGAGATTAGAGAGTAAAAGTAACCATGACACATATCTTTTGGCCGTGAATCATATGTAGGCCCCCAAAATTCTTAATCGAACTACATGTACTTTGATCTCTACCGTAAAAGTAGATTATGTAGGAAGCCTTTCTAAAGGTTCAAGCCTATCGGTAATTAATTATCATATGTCCTATATGATGTTAAACTATATCTTAATTGTCAAACTACGTGGGTTCTGATTCCTTTTCTAATCAAGGATACGTAGGTAGCCCATCTACAGGTACGATCCCAACTCTGAAAAAATCCATGTCTTTCTGAATTACAATAAACATCATGTGTTCTGCTGAGTGTCTTTAAAACTAGTATGGTTATCATAATGACCATGATATATTTTTACAATGTATTGAAGGATAACATTGACTAAGAATCTCTAACAAATACATATGATTCTCTATCAATGAAGAACCTCAAATACATATAAATGATTCTCTAAATCATATACATATTAATCATTGATTGTCAGATCTAAAGGAAATATCATTTTCATAGTTGGTTATGTAATAATGATACACGAACATAACTCAAATCTATAAAAAGAGTCCTAGAGTAGACAATAATTCCCCCCAAAAAAGGTGTGAGGAGTCTGACCTCCCATCCTCTCGACCAATGAAAATTCTGAAGCCTCATCGGTCCACAACTAATGAGAACCTACCATTGGAAAGTAGGTCCAAATGGATATAGAAACATTGGATGTTTCCGGTTCTATGAAAAAACCCGTTAGAAACCGATTGGAATGTCTGAACCTTAAACAAACATGGTCATCCCCATTTCCAGATGAAACAACATTTTATTTTAGATGAATAATCATTTTCTATATTTTGAGCTGGAGGTTAGGCATAAAATCTTGTTCTAGCTTTTCTGTAATGAAATTTCGAGAGGTGGATAAGGGATATAATATGATTTTTAATTTTTCGTTAGAAATTTGTTTCCTTATGTTTGGTATATATTCTTTATCTTTTAATTGAGATTAATGTACGTGGTCCGACTATAGTTTATGATTCCAGGTTATTTACCATAAGAAAAGGGATTTATTTTGATTTCATATATTATATTTGATTGTGAGTAAGAAAATTCTAGTTTGGAGAAGGAATATAACATTGGGATGTATACTAGTTGATAAAGGATTCCCCCAACAAGTGATAAGGAATCTTAAATTACTGAAAAGTATCTTGAAAGAACCTCATGTTAGGATGGATTTCACTTCACTACATTGAAGGTTAGAGAATCATCTTGAAAATATGAATCACTACTATGGATAGAACATTCACATCATACATAATAAGGGGGTGGAACCCCATGATAGATTACCACTTGGGGGAGATGCTCTTTCTTCGTGGTCATCTAGCCACACAGAGGGTTATTGTGGCTCTCATTAAGGGATACTTTCTTGATATAAACTGATTTTTGTCCATGGGGGTAGTCTTTATAGTGATATGTACTATGTGGAACTTCGGAATTACTACCACTACTCATGTTATTTGTTAGAAGGATGTAGATTCTTGAGATATAAAAGATCAATATCTGAGAACATTGAGAACTCCAAAAACTATCAAATCCTGATTGTAGATCGACTCCAAATTATTCAATCATTTTATGTGTGTTTCTCTTAGATTCCTTATTACTATTGATTGGGTGTAGCTTCTAGGATCAGTTTAAATAATTGGTACGTTTGGGTGCCTACCCTAGAGTGGCCATTAGATAGGGTTATTACATCCAATTAGAGTTGGTGTATGTTCACAGGCTGGCTGTTCATATACTATGGGGGAGTTTTCCACATAAACTCACTAGATAAGAGCATAGATGTGTGTCTACTATTGGTGGGTCTTGCTAATGTGTAACCCCATTAGAAGGGAAAAATATTGGTGTATGTCCCTCTATTTCTATTTTCATTGATGGTATTAAGTCTTAGCAAGTCTATAGTATATTGGAAGCGATTTGTGTTTACCCTTTAACCATTTCTAAGATATGATTGGTGAATTTAGCAACAAAAACATGGATATATGCATGATCTGAATTTGGTGTATTATTATGAGGATTCTCATGTCCTCCCCCTCCAACCATTGAATACTGAGAGCACTCGTGTGTGGGGTAATAGAGTTCATCCTTCCCACTTCTTATTGTCAGTAAATTTCTAATGACCCTTTCAGGTCCTACCAAACGAGTATACTAGAAAGAATTATAAATGATGAAATTTGTGTTCTCCTGCTCCAAATATTCATCCTAACATAGATTACAGAATTATTTGACTTCTGCTAAATGATCTTGCTGGCAGGCTTCATGGGTGTAGGTAGGAGTATGCTCCTTCATGTAGGTTGTCACTATATGTGGTTGGTGGTCTTTTATGAATTCTTATAAGTGTGATACCAAGATACATGAATGAATGAAGTCGGGTGTATCTTCCTACTCTCTATTTTCCACTGAACTGGGTTGGAGGTATTCTCTAGAGGGGAAAATAGTGTGAACATGAACCCTGTTAAGTATTTATTGTCCCAAAAGAGAACTTTTGCGTGACTAGATGCAAAGAAACTTGGCCGGTTGGTTGATGAAAACACCCATATCTTGGAAAGGGTTAACTGCCACAAGGCATTAGTGGTAGTGATTTATTGTAGGATCCCTTGGGATGGATTCCGGTTTCTACAATCTATGGCTATATGTGTCATCTTTAAAGACCGCATTGAAATATAGGAGGGACTATTTTTTTTTCTAGGGATAAGAACCTAAAATTATTGAATATGAACATTGATAAGATCTTGTTCAGGAACCCTAGTCATCATTGACCATATGATAGGTGGTGTAGGTTGAGATGGTGGCCCTGTCAGGTGGCCTACATGGTCAAGATCATACAATTATGATGGTACTCTTGGACAATTGAGTTTAAGACCCAACGTTGAAGACTCTGGGTGGATGATGGCATCCATTGTGTAGATGATGATCCATATTAAATAGAAACTAGGGAATTCATTGCTGAAAACGTGATGGATGTCATTGGATCAAATGGAGTTCAAAATTAAGATCATTGAAAAAACTAAAATGATAAAACCATGTAAAATCATTATCTCAAATACATTCATGATTTATTATATTTAATATCTATTATTCACATTAAGAGTGCGAGGTGTCTAACTGACAGTGGATACTATCGTGTTGTTTAAGCATTCATGTAAGGTTCACCATTTTTTCACTTGGAATTCAAACTCGTGATGGTTTACTATTTCACAACTTTTTCAAAATGGTTTGCATGTGGAACTGTTAATACACAATAATTCTATATCATGTGGGACCTAAAATCCCAAGGCAAGAACATGTTATGTATTTGGACCAATGATGCTTAAGAACTAAAATTGGTCAAAAGGATTGGAGGTCAAGCTCATCAATCCCTTTTGAGGGAATTAATTCTTACTCTAGGACTCCATTATATTTTTATGAAATGCTCGTCAATCCATCCTAAATTATTAGGTACGATGTTTGTCAAAATATTGTTAAAAAACAATTATTATTAGGTATAGATCATGGAATCGTATTTATGTATTTGAGGATCTTTCGTAATGGAGATATCTATATGTATCTGAGGTTCTCCAATAATGGTATACCCTTATATACAACTTAGAGATTATTTGGTTTTTCTTACGATGATGGTGGATTTCTAGAGACATAGTGGATTACTTCGGAAATTATTTTCATAAAGAGAGAAAAATTTCTCTTTTGTGTTGATCATCTTCTAGGGATATAAGAGTCAATATAGAGTTTATCATCATCTAAGGAGTCATGATTTGTTTGGATATTGGTATACAACCCATATATGAGATTTTTAGATTTCATTATCATAGGAATAAAAACCCACATAGATCGATGCCACTTTAGGGGGCACATGAAACCTTTTAGGGTCATGTTATGAGGACCCAACGATATAGTTTAACATCATGTGGCATTGATGTCTTGGTAGAAGGCGCCTAGTAAATGTTTGGTGTGGGAAATATGGTGAATCAGCCTAAAAAACCTGGAAGGGATATATGTTTCCAATTTGAATCAGAATCTTCATAGGATATTCCTCAAAAGAACACTACTGATTTAGGAGTTTGGATTGAACCCCAGAAAGGCACCCTACTTATCATATTTTCTAGGGAATAAAATCCAACATAGTTTAGTGAGTCTCATAGGAGAGTATTTCTCTTTGAGTTAATTATTTTGTGGATTATTCATGAAGAAGATTATTAATGAATGAACCCATGAGTGATGTATTATGTCATGGGGATTTTGAGTCTTTTTCGGGGCTTACACCTATGAAGGTGTTTAAGATGATATATTGTAGGAATTAATCTTAAGGAGGATTCCCTGATTAATTGGGGGTTATGATTAAAACAATCTTCTCAAGACGATTTCAATTGAGCTCGATCTCTATATAGGAATCTTATATATCATGGTTAGAGTAGGAATAATATTTTTCATAGATCAATCACAACATCATATTTTTGGGATAGATCATCAATATCTTGGGTCAACAAATTTTGAAATCCCATATTCTCCTTCATCTATCATAAATATTAATTTATACAGAAACATAAATTTTATTGCCTATGTGATGTTATAAACATGAATTATATGAAAATCTGAAAGGAACACACTTCACAGTGTCAACAATTATTCTATCATCATTTATTCACTGTATGTATTAATATTTTTTCAAAATATATTATATTGTAACCTATTTATTATATAGGGTTTATCGAAGATTCAAATTGGTTATTATGGATCCCATTTATTTTCGAACAGCTAGTCATGTTTCCAAGAGATCGACATGAATCCCATTTGACTTCCATGGTTTAATCATGTTATTAATGGAATAATAATTGTTTATTTTTATTTTTATGTTGAATGTCAAGATCTTTGGACTATATTCATGTTATGTTTCAAGGAAACTACATATATGATGGGGTGGCCTCAATAACTCTAGGAGATATCGTTATGACTTATGTGATGTGGTGGCCAAAATAGCCTCATGGTAACATGATAAAAATTATACGATGGGTCATCCCCTATAGAGATGAGTGATACTGTCATAGATTAAATGATAGGTTCTACTAGATAGAACTCCAATACATTGGGTAATATACATTGTCTTTAGAATAATTTAGGAGAGAGATAACTATGGCATTTTCAATGAATTCAACATGGCCCAATTTATTTCACACAATGTTTAAAAAGATTTATTAATATTTATTTTGAGACCAACATTTTTATTATGATTTATACATTTTCAAAATTTATAGTATGATCATGAATGAAATAACATGGTTCATTATTATTGAATCTATTGACCCATTATATTTCCATGTTTTTTATATTTACTGATCTAGGTATTTATTAGAATGATTTGATTAATTATTCTCACGTGCAGTTTAGTTAAGTCATCATATACATATTCATTTATTATTTTAATTGATGAAATTCAATTTCAAAAGATTCTTTCTACACATACAGACCATTGAGCTCACCCTCGATAATTTCTATTTTATGAACATATAATAAATGATGATGTATGAAGTAATTCTATTTGGGATTTCATATGGATGATGATGATTAATTAATATGAAATAAGAAAATGTGGAATAAGGTTGATAAAATATAATTTCATAACTTGTTTATTATTTATGTTGGAGATTGTCCTAATTATCTAAAACTATATTCCTAATAGGTCTATGATATTTTTCTCGAACCTATATTTACTTTTCATATTGTATATTTATAATGAAAAAATTAGCTCACCTACATCGATATAAAAGTAAGAATTACAATGTATATGATTTCAGTAATGAATAGAGAAGTGAGGATTCATATATGTTATAGTTTATATTAGATCAACTTTTTAGAAAAAATTAGATATTTGGATATTTTCATTTGAGTTGATATTAATAGTTATAGAGGCCATCATAGTTCTACATGTTTACAGTTGTTTAAAAGTTCAAATTCAATGATATCCCATTTTAGGGTTTGATGTAGTAAATATTTTGAGGATATTATATATATATTTAGGAATTTTATTTTCTTAGAGTATTTGTAAACCCTATGATCAACATGAAGTTTTATTTAGGGAATAAATATATTTTAATGTTTAATGGAAAAATAGACAACATGATAGTCGAGTGATAAGACGTCACATTCATCAATGTCATGGGGATTGAACCCACAACTAATGGTCAAAAAGAGTAAAAAAAACCACTATCATAATAGATTTTCTGGTTATTATTACAGTATTACAAGTAAAAATTAAAATAGTTTGAAAAAAATATGTGATGTTATATAAGGAATAATGATTTTATTATCCTATAATAATATATGATCAACTAGTTCTAATTATTTGGTTTGTAAATAGGCATTAAATGTTTGGATAATTCTAGGGATAGTTATTTGTTGAATGATTTTGTTTTAACTATGGGTATTACTAAAGAAATCATAAGATTAGTTCATTAAGCTAAATATTTTTGTCTTACCATGTGATAACTAGTTTGGATAATGAATTAAGACATAAGGAATATATTTTTATCATATTTATGGTTATATGATCTTTAAAATTTTATTTGAGTACATCATTAATAGTTAATTAATCTTAAATAAACTTCTCATTGATCAATAAATGATATTTTTTGATATATTGATTATTGGATGGAATTCTACCAATCAAATAAGTATATTTCCTAATTACCGTAATATTGACTAAAAATACATCCTTAACATAATAAAAAGTATCTTGAAATAAAAATTATCCTATTATATTCAAATCTTATGAATTAGAAGGTCATTTAGATGATAACATATTTATGACTCTGAGACCCTTAACATTCCATTGATCATTGACTATCTTAATAAAATTGTCTATAATAACCCTCTATAATTAATTATTCTTTTTACCTATACCCATTTATATTCTCTACTTTGGATAAATCATTATGTATTATTCCATATGAAAATTTTATTTCCCTTTATATAATACTAATATGATTTTTTTCAAACCTTTTTATGAAGTGTGATTACAATAAAAATTTTCAAATACAGAACGTGTGATTATGAAGACAAAATTCGAATTTATACGAGAATATTTATTAAATGGGTGGTGACGTATAATCCAAATTATCTAAAGTAAAATATTTTTTCTTGAAATCATAAATTAGATTCAATAATGGGTTTTTATTCAATAAATGTAATATTGAGATTAACTTTTATTATGAGAAACACTGTTTTCAAAAAAAATTATTAATAAAAATTACTATTTTATATAATTTCTATCACATATATATTGTAATGGTGGCAATGAATAGGACTAACATAGTTACAATAATATCGTTAATACATGTATATATAATGAATTATTTAGTTACCACTTTTTAAGAAATCAAAATAAAACCCTTTTAAAAATAAAATTAAATCATTTTATTAAACAACTATTTTATTTCATCCAAGTGTGTTTTATGATATTAAAAAAAATTCATGTTTTAATATATTATTGAAATTTTCATATTATATAATTAATATACTGATTTCAATTAATTCAATTTTTTTATTACATGAGATAACAATAAATACAATTTTACTTTTAAAACAATTTTGTTCATAAAAAGTAGTTTTATAGCCTTTCATGGGAAAATAATTTTATAAATAACTGTTGAAAAATTAAAAAATAAAATTAAAAAATAAAATAATTTTCTCTAGTTCAAATATCACAATATAATTTTGATGAAATGTGGGGTCATTTAAAAGATATGGTTTTTTGTAAATATTCCACAATACTAATTTTATAAAAGTATCATTTTATGAAATAATTAGGTAATTTAAATTTTAAAAATATGTTTTAAATAATATGTCATGGAACATAATTATTTTTTATTCATATTTGATACAATAAATTAATTTTCAATCAACATTATATTGGGTTTTAGTGTATGTTTGTCTTTCGGATTAAAAATATGTTTTCCGAAAAACTATTTTAAAATATAAAATTATTAAACATTTCTATTAAATGAAATAATCCTTAGAGGGGATGTTTTAAAATTATATTTAAATGGTTTATATAATAGAAAATAAATTTAGTTTCATAACATTTTTATTAATATTCATAGAGTAAATATATGATCATCATTTTTCTAAAAAATACTCATCATAAAAACCTGATTTCTCAACACATCTTCGTGATTAATATTAAATATGTTATTTTTAATTTTATAAATTAAATTTGTAAAAATATATAATATATTTCTAATAATAATAATTTATAATTTCAAACAAGCCTATAATTGTTTTGGAACATTTCTTTTTGTCATAATATTTAAAATTAATTATAGTGGTTACGGTATAATAAGTATACTTAGTGCTAAACGTTAATTATATGGTGTAAAAATGACCAAATATTTATCCAAAACCCATTTTATGTAAATTTATTTACCATAACCCTTAATTAATCAATAATAAAATAGAATTGTGTCCTAGTGACATGAAAAAACGTTCAAAAAATGTACCCTTTCAAATCATTACATGTGTGTCGTTAACATAATTAATAATAGAACACCACCTCTCCCCCCTCCCATTACAAAATAAAAAAATTGAGCACAAAATACCTATATAAATACCTTATCCACATTCCTAATATAATCATATGATCTGGAAGTTTTTCAAAAATTAAACAATGGAGGGAATTTTCTAAAAACCAAAAGGGGATATCTAAAGAAGTGGTAATATTCTCCAATGATTGCATTAATTTTTTTTCATTCTTCACTCTATTAAAATTCTACTATACCATGATGAAATAATCACCAAATTATATTTGATATAATAATATGTTTTTATATTAATATTATCACATATATCCAAAAAATATTTCCATTGATTGTGTTATGGAACCATCATTCATGTGTACATTGAATTACCAACCTACAAAATTATGTCATTTATTTTTCCATTAATATCACTAATAGTTGTGTATGAGGATGTATATAAGGTCTATATATGATATTTATAATATAATTATAACTCTATATTCATAATTTGATATATTTAAATTTTATATTACCTATCCTATAAGATATCGTAATGTCGCTCATGTGTTTGGGGGACAACTGCCTCACTAAGTGTAGTGATTCATTTTCACTAATGTGTTTCATGGAAGATAATAAAGATAAATATATATAAAATACGATAAATATGTGAACAATATATGATATTTGTGAAATATTTTTAATTAATTAATTTTAATATATCATTTTAATCCATACCTTTTCTCTAACCGAATAAGTTATAAAGTGTTTCATAGACTTTTCGACCACCACCTCCTGAAAGTGGTAAGACTCCATTTTTTCATCACAAAATCTAATTAATGATATATAAAAATATAAGTAAATATAATAATATAATATTTAATTTATTATATAATTATAATTATTTAAATATAATTTATTACTTACAATCATTCTATTATAATCATTGAAAAAATGGAAACAATACTCATGTGTACATATGACCTTCCATCTTCATGATTGTAATGTACTTCAACTTTCATAACCAAATTTTAGGAATCCTTTTATAAATTTAATTTATGAAAAAATATTATTATTTTTTCATTATTATATGGTATAACTTCTTTAAATTAAGTAAACTTGGACCATAGTCATCCCACCTAAGTCAATTTTTACACAATAACTGAATATGGTTGGCACATCAGGAAAAAACATAATCATTTAAGTAATTATATTGAATTTATTAATATGTAAAATAAAGAAAATAGTAATCTTGTCAAATATTTTCATGAAATAAAATAATTTTTTTATGTTTTTTATTCAAAATGATAAAGAAATGTGTGACATGTTTAACTAAAGGTAATAGTTTTCTAGCTTCACTTTTCTTTTTGGGAGACATATGCCATATTCACCAATTATTTTTCTATTTCGGTGTATATGTTATCCACAAATGTATTGAATTATTATCATTCATAAATTTATGGTATTTTAATTTTATTTTGGTTATCTCTCTTTCATGGGGTTTAATGTATCAATGTTACCAAAGTAGTGGGGGAGATTTTCCTTTATTTTTCTTCTTTGAGATTGAAGTTATTTTATACACATATATTATATAATGTTGTTTATATAACTACATGTTTACATGGAATATATGTGATCTCGTTATTTTCATCATATTCAATGTGACATTAAATTATATTCCATCATGGGGATTATGCTTCAATGTTTCCGAAGTGGCAGGAGTTTTATATTACAACTTCATCATTTATCTAGATTTTATGTGATTATTTTTCCAATGATAAAATATGATAATATATATCTCATAAAATTCATGATTCATATCATCCAATTTTTATTTCAGGATAATACATGTTTTCATTAATTTTTCTCTCATTATGTTTTCTTGAGATCAAAATAATATTTTTTAGTTGAATGTTATTTTTTCCCAAACCTATGATTTGTCATTTTTAAACTATTTTTTTAATTTCATTCAAATAAAAATTTATTTTTCATAAAAAATTTATTTATTTATTTATTTATATTTATTTTCAATTATTCCATTATTATTTTCCATTATTATTTTTAAGTAAATGTATTTTCAAAATGTTAATTTTTTAAAAAACATATTTCCAAAATATAATGGATATTTCTCTAAATGAATTGTTTTAATGATCTTTTAATCAAATTTTTATTCATAAATATTATAAAAACTTATTTATTCATTTTATGGAATTATTATATTTTAGGCTGATATCAACCTCATTATTTCTCTGTACAGATCAATATTGATTCATAGAGATTGTTATAGAGCCCATATATTTTAAATGGGTTAACCTTATATCAATGACATTATTATAAAGATCATTTATTCTATTTGGGTTAATCATGTTTTAAAGTGCTTGAAATGAAACCCATTTTTATGGGATAATCATTTTATGGACTAAATAATAATTGTTTATTGTTTTTATAATGAAATTATAGTTTTGTGTACTTTATTAATGTTGAGGTTCTTGGAATTAAATATTATGATAGGGTGGAATATATTGTGAATAGTTAACTGTAATACATTGCATGGTGGAAAAACCCAGGTAGTGCTGGGTGAGCCAATTAAATTGTATTCAATCGGGCAACCCAGAGTGCACCAGTTGATACCATTGTAGATTAATCATTGGGTGTTCCCAGATAGTGTCCCAGTGCCTTGGGTTATATACAATGTCTTTAGAGGAATAAAAGTGGGAGTTACATGTGGTTTCCTCTAATTGATTTAACAGGCCTACAATTATTTTCTACACATGTTAAAATTAGTCATGATGAAATATGTTACAAGATAAAAAAACTTTCTTATGATCATGATTAATGTCACATGGCTCTGAAATATTAATTTTAATGGATCTTTCCTTTCTAATGATTTCTCATATGAAAATCACTATTTTGATGGGTAGGAGTTATTTTTTGATTCTATCATTCACTCTTTTTATATCGTCATACCCTTATCAACTTATTATGATCATTGATGAAATATAAATGTTAATATTGATGTTTCCCATTAAATATAATTTTATGGGACTATTAATATATTTATTTTTCCACATGTTGTATTCAATAAGGCTAAATAATTATCTATATGTGTGATTTTATATAGATTGTGTAGATCACATAATGTCAGATAAGAATATACGTATTATGTTTGAGTAATTCTCATTTAACAACATGGGTATGGTTTATGTAGAATTTTTTCCCCTCTATCTAAAATTACTAACCATTATTATCCTAGATAGTTTAGTTGATCAAATATTTCATTTTGATATTTTATGTTTTGAATGGTGGAAATTGGGTTACCTCCATCAGTATCAATGCTGGAAATTTTATTTTTAATATTTCATCACTAAATCTTGCAATGAGGGTTATGGGTTGTTATACATAGCCACACTAAAACCTCTATTTCATTAATAATCAAAAAAAATATCCCCAGGTTATACTATACGCAATAACCAATAAAAAAATTCTAGGTAATATATTATCAGAATTAACAAATTTTTCATTATTTGATCTTTCTTCATTATTTATACAAATGAACTTAGGGAATGGATTCGTAATATTTTTCAATATATTTGAACTCAATGTTCACTAATTATATAATATATTATCTTCCTATAATCCGTAAAATCAAATTAAGAACACAAAAAATATAGAAATATCAAACTAAAATCCTCAACAATTAAACATACCTATTATATATCTATTATATCCAACTATCACATAGGTTATAGAGACTCATATAAGTAATATTTTATTAATAAATATAACAATTAAACCCATATTATCGTATAAAAACACGATTTTCCAATTATAGAATCCCAAAGTAGTATTTTAAACTGTATAATATAGATAACTCTATTGGAATACAATACATATATTTAGTAAGGATTAACCAGGATGATATTTAGGCCTCCTATAATTATTTCATCATCATATTAATAGTGGAATAATCTCCATGTAAACGTAAAATGTTCTTTTAAAACAGAGTCACAACTATTTTCCAAAAAATATTAATCCTCTAGAACAACATATCACTAAATAAACTCATTTGATTACTATATCCCATTATACAAACCCAAAAAATGGAATTTTACAACATGTATAGATTATAATAAATAAAACCTAGTAATCCCAATGAAATGTAAAACATTTATTATTCTACCACAATATCATTAACCTCTTCATGCACCATCACCCAACAATATCACACACAATTATCAGTAATAGGTGCAACATGTTGCATAAATAAAAACATATTGAGATAATCTATAGAGAATATATCAGTATCTATGTATTGGTTTATATGATGTAGATTCCTTTCATAGGGAAAAGTTACCATTCCTGGGGAATATTATCTCTCTAGTTTACATTATTTAATATATTAAAGTATATTTATTTCTACATGATGAAGGAAATAATTTCCAATTCCAACTCTAATCATTATCCTAAAAACAAAACCATTGTTTCCTTTCTTACATGAACAACCCTTTCTATCACTCTAACAGTGCACAGGATATGATTGAGTGTTACCCCTTAATTATTACGTCAACGAGACACCGTTTATATTCTAAAACTAATGATATATGATCACTATATTATTAAATTATTCATCCTTTTCAAATTAAAAATCATTATTACCATGATTAAAATACATGATTTTTACTGTTAAATTAAATTGAAAATGTATATAAATTTTTTTTCATTGGATGAGAAAACATGTCATGTGTTAATTTACAACACTAAAATCTATAGTAATTTTTATGTCTATTATGTGGTATAATTAAATATGCATTCATTGAAATAGTATCCCTTCATCATAGAAAATTTGAAATGAAACCACTTAAATCCATATCTATATATGTTAAAAAATTATTATACCAAAATCAATGTTGTTTATATGAATATACTATGGAATTTAACCCCCAAAGTATCATGAGCCCATATTAACAAAACAAGATAGGTTTTCCATGAATGAAATAATGTAAAAAAATCAATCATACGCCCAAAATATTCAATAATAATCCTTGAATATACGATGACTCA
This sequence comes from Viscum album, assembly GCA_963277665.1. Classification (NCBI taxonomy): domain Eukaryota; kingdom Viridiplantae; phylum Streptophyta; class Magnoliopsida; order Santalales; family Viscaceae; genus Viscum; species Viscum album. The sequence goes on from OY728159.1 coordinate 657,455,743, forward strand.
CTGATAATTGTTTCCAATCCAAAACATGATTTCTGTGAACAAAGTCACATAACTGAATCCTATAAAAAAAATTATACAATTTCAACATCAAAATTATATTTATAGCTATGAAATATTCCTCCAATGAGTATCTTAATATGATTTTCCAAGTAATTTTCATCTCGAAGTGATTTAACAATATAATAATTGAATATTTATACAATCCCAATGACCTCAATATGATACTTTCCTTGGTTAGACCATTGTCTTCCAATGGGGTCTCTTATAGTTTTCTAGGTTTTCACCCCCATTGACTCTCCCAATTATAACCTACATCACTTGGGATGATATCCTTTCATGAGAAATATGTTGGAACCATGGCTATTATATTCATGAATTCGAATATGGTTTGTGTTTGTTGTCAATCCTCAATGGAAGATCAGAATGTGTGCCAGCAAAGTGATCATACAGTTCAAGAAGATAACAGTATTGAAGGTGACACCGTTTTCTAGTGTTTTCCAAATTTTTGGGCCTGAAAATAGACAAAAAGAGGAAAGTGGTTTTTTGAAAATATACTTGCTCTCCGTTGACCTGAAGGTGAGGAAACTTGCGCACCTTTTGTTTTTCAAGATCAGAACATGAAAATATGGAAAAGGGAGAAGGGTGTCCAAGTTTTAGGTTTGTCCATGCAAGTGACTTGCGCGGTAGAGACTTGCACACTAAAAGTTGTGTGTCGAGGGAAGACATACACACCATCGTGCAGGGTATCCAAATACCAATAAATACAGGTTGAACCCTTCTCATTCGGTACTATGTTCAGACATAGAGAAAATCAGAGCTCCCGTCGCACAGGTGTAGTGGTCGCGCAAGTGGTGGCGGGTCGCTTAAGCTGAAGTCGCGCGACAAATGTTAGCTGCGCGTACAAGGTGGTTTGGGTGAGAAAGGGGTTGATTCCCGGAATCTTGAAGTTGATGAAGTGAGTGTCGCAGAAGTAGTTGAGGTGAACTTGCACGGCGGTTTGGACTTGCATGTCGAGACTTGTGCATCGTCTTGAGTCTTGCACGAGAGGCTTGGAGAAGCACGCCAGGTGTAGTTGATGCATGCCGGTCTTTTTGGAGCTGCACAAAAGCTGGAAGATTCCCCGATAACTCTTGGGCTACGTGCGATTAGTCTATAGGTGTAAGTCGGACTTCAATAGAGCATCTACACACAACAGAGGATGAATTATTTTGCAATGATGAATAGTCCTTCACGTCTATAAACTGAGTTTGACATCTCCAAGGGATGTAAGCCAGGGGGAGTCAACGGGAGTAACCTGAGCTACACAGTAGGATATCCATGAAAAATTGTTAAGGCAGTGATCCTGGGATAGAGTGACTATTCCCAAACCTTTGAAATCCACAATGAGTGAAGAATAGTTGAATTTGGTACGACCAAAAAACTTTCATCATTTACTCCTTGGATGTAGCCCTTAGTGGTGAACCAAGTAAAAAGTGATATGACATCTTTTTTCATGTCAATGTTTTATTTATTCTCATATCCATGATACATTTTAAACAAGTTTCTATAAATTTGGGAAGAAGATCTGCCTATTTAAAAGAAAAAGTTGACACCCTAATTCACCCCTCCCCATTCAGGGTGTCTCGGGGTCCTTCAAGTGGTATCAAAGGGATGTTATTGGTGTTTGATCTGTTTTATAACGCCATGGAAAATTCATCCAGTGTTAGGGGAGTTCTCCTCTTTGATGGAAGTAATTTTTAGATTTTGAATAATAGAATTATATCTCATATAAGATCCCTTAGAATGGATTTTCTATTTTTCACCACTAAATGAATACATGTTACTAATCCAACAGGGCTGACTATGATTGATGCTGATGGGAAAATTCTTGATGATGATGAAAAAGCACAAAATTCTCTCACCACAGCCCTTTCTGATCAGATCCACCTAAAGGTGATGTGTTGCACCTTAGCAAAGTCCATGTGGGATAAACTTGAAAATATTTATGAAGGGGATAGAAAAGTGTAGGAGGAAAAACTACAAGTCCTAGGAAATAGGTTTGATGATCTGAAGATATATCCTGATGAGAATTCAGACTCCTTCTTCAATTGAATTACTGAAGTGGTTGGAGAAATTTAGGGTCCAGGTGAATAAATCAAAGATGTAGACACTATGAAGAAAATATTAAAATTACTTCCACCCATTTAAAATGCAAAGGTTTCATCCCTTGATGGATGGGATCATTCAAAACATTCTCTGGATGATCTAATGAGAAACCTGGTGGCATATTAAATGAGGGTCAAACCAAAAGATGCTACGACTCGTGTATGCAAGGAAATGGAATTCCAATCCATGGAGAAACTGAAAATCTCAAAAGGTACATGTGGTGAAAATGATGAATAAAAATAAATTCTTTCTTTCATTTCCATGAAGTTCCAGAAGGGAAAAGGTAAATTCAAAGGGAAGTTACCTCTAGCTTTCTTTCATTTTGGAAAATTCAGGCACATTGCTTATCAGTTCTTAATAAAGATTGATGATGATGATAGTGATACTGAAAACATTTAGAATCCTCAGAAAAGTTATATCATGAAAGGAGACTTCAAATCTAGAAAGGATTTTTTGAAGAATTGTTTTGTCTATGAAGAGGAAGAAGTTTATAATGAATTCTGTGATGAAAAATAACCAAAATTTAAAACTGGGAACCAAGCTTCCATGATGGCCACTATTGAAAAATCAAAAGATATTGGTTGAGAAAATCAGTTGAAAACTAGTGCAGATCCCGAGTTGCAACATAAGGATGCTATTAGTATGCTCAAGATTAAAAGTAAGAGTTTTAATAAGTAGAAATCAATTGTAGAAGAATCAACTGAATATGTTGATCAACATAAAGCTGAAATTGAACGACTGGAAGAATTTGTGAGAGTAAAGTCTAAAATACATGAAAGAAATGATGATGTAGTGGATATGAAGTTGAGAATTAAAGATCATGCAAAGGTCGTCATTGACCTCACCTCCATACTAGAGGAACATTTAATGACTACTGAGCGTCTTGATGAGGAAGTTGTTACTATTAGGAGTAAACTTTAAAAAGATTCAATTTCAAAACAATCAAGGAAGAAAATACAGTTTGGAAGGTTCTCAGATGCTGAGCTATTGGAGAGAGCAAAACATGGCTCTAATGGAGTTAAAAATATTTTAAATTATCAAAGACCTGCCTGTATGGGAAATAGTGGAATTGGTTGTGAGGTAGAATCATCAAATGCTAAAAATAAGTCGACAAAAATAAAGGCATGATGAAAGTGGGTGATGTGGGAAAGTCTTCTGATGTGAGTAACAGAAACCCCAAATTCAATCTGAAAGAATAATGACGATTATCCTCGATCCGTGGAAAAAGGATCCCCCATACTATTATCCCACAGAAGGAGTGAGGAAAAATAGAAGTGAGAAGACATTTCCTCCCATGATGTGATAGTTCTATGGATATTTGGGCCATACCATGTCTTTTTGTGAAGATTCACGAAGCTATCTGAATGGAGAAGATATAGCAGTTCAACAGAGGGGAACAAATTCATATCCTAATTTTTTTAGAAGAACCAATTTCTATGGATATAGTTTTTGATGTTCTAACATTGTTCATAAGGCTGTTAATTGCAGGTAGAGAAGGGACATGGACACCTTATACCGATGTTAAAGACATATCAAGTCTTTTCAGCAAGACAATGTTGCTCTTTCAAACATGTTTTCTCCTCTCAAAGAAGATTTCAACTATGAATAACCTAGGTACATGAAAGAGATAATTGAATGTCTATCAATGCTTTATTCTCAATCCAATTTCTCAGGGAAGGAAAGGATGAAAATTGAGAAATCCAACCTTGCATAGGTGGACCTCAAAGAAAAAAATGAAACATTACCTGGATTCTAGATAGTGGTTGTTCATCTCATGTGAAAGGTAATGCTGGCCTATTAACAGATATCGAAAGTAAGTTTGATGGTACAGTACGATTTCAAAATGATGGAGGTCTAAAAATCAAGGGTAGTGGAAGTACTGAATTAGCTAATGGAGAGATAAAGAATACTTTAAGTCCTTTATGTAGATGGCCTACGTCATAATCTACTCAGCATGAGTCAACTCTTCGACTCTGGAATTATAGTTACTTTTATTCAATAAGGCTTCACTATCAAGGGAATGACATGAAATTCACATATGAAGGGATGTAGAACAGAAGGCAACTTGTATCAGGTTTACGGAAAAGAAAATGTGTGTTACATAACTATTGAAGAAGAAAACAATTTGTGGCATCAGAGACTGGGACACATCAATCAACAAGGCTTGGAGAAAATATAAAAATTGAGAATTTTCATCGAAATTCCCAACATGAAGCGTGGGCGTGAAAAGTCTTGTGATGCTTGCATTCGTGGAAAGCTGTTCTGCAGTTCATATCGGCCAAAGAAGAAACTAGCATCACATCTTCTTGATCTAATTCATACAGATCTATGTGGGTTGATAAATGTTGCTCGAACACATGGGGAAAGGTAATTTGTCCTTTTCATTGATGATTACAGTATAATGGCATCTGTAATTGTCATTCACAGGAAACGACAAGTGCTTGACTGCATGAAAATATATTAGTGAATCGCCGAGAATGATATTAAACAAGCAATCAAAGTGTTGTGATATGAAAATGGAGGGGAATACATGTCCATTTAATTTGAAAAATACCTGGAGAAGAATGAGATACAACATGAGGTAGCTTCTATGAGAAATCAACAAAAAAAATAGTGTTTTTGAATGTTGGAATCAACAGGTGAACAACATGGCACAAACTATGCTGAATGAGAGTCGTATTCCATGACATTACTGGAAAGAGGATGTTCAAGCAGCAGTGTATATTAAAAATTGAATAGGACTTTATATGGGTGAGACAAAGACACCATATGAATTTTGGCATGGAATCAATCCTTCTTTGAAATACGTTCATGTTTTTGTAAGTAAATGATTCATCAGAAACAAAGAAGGAAATCAATGGAAGTATGGTGATAATATAGATGAAGGAATTTTCCTCGGATACTCAATGAACAGTAAAGCCTACAAATGTTTCAACAAGCGATTAAGATGGATTATGGAAAGCAGTGATGTTAATATAATTGAAAAGAAAACCACAAATGCTTCAAGGACGTCATATGATGATGTGATAGAAAGTGAGGAAGAAAGTGAACATGGAGAAAATAAAAATACATTAATAGAGGAAGTTGTACAAAACACTGAGGAGTCACAACATAATGTTGACTCAGAAGAATAATCTGAATAAGAAACTATGGCTGGAGAGAATGACACTGAACCTCACAGGAGAAATCGAAGAGCTGATATTGACCCATCTAACATAATTGCGGACAGGATTTCACCCAAACAAACAAGGAGGATGAGGAATAACACGCAATCAGCATTTATGTCAGTTGTCGAGCAATCCACATTTGAATAATCTACAAAGGATGAATCATGGGTGAGAGCCATGAATGAAGAGTTAGATCAGATTGACAAGAATCAGACATGTGATCTTGTCCAGAGACCCGATGGTCACAATGTGATTGGTACAAAATGGATCTTCAATAACAATTTTGATGAGCATGGAAGTATTATTAGAAACAAGGAAATACTAGTATAAAAGGATACTCTCAGATTGGAGGCGTTGATGTTGAAAAAACCTTCACTCTAGTGGCTAGACTGGAGTCAATCAGGCTTTCCGTTTCCATGGAACACCAAAAAGGATATAAAGTTTATCAAATGGATGTCAAGACAACATTCTTGAATGGTGTACTCGAAGAAGAAGTCTACATTGAACAACTGGTGGGTTTTGTTCTTGGTACTGATGAAACAATGGTCTACAAACTAAAGAAAGCACATTATGGCTTGAAATATGCAACACAAGTGTGGTACTCTCTGTTGGATTCTTATCTCAAGAAGCTGGAATTCAAAAGAGGAGTAGATCACAATCTATATGTGAATAATTCTCCAAAAGATCAATTCATGGTTATAGTCTACATTGATGATATCATATTTGGTGGATGAATTTTCCAATCACATGAAATCAGAATTTGAAATGCCTATGATTGGGGAGCTCAAATATTTCATGGGGCTGCAGGTGATTCAAAAGAATGATTACACTTTCATTTATCAGGAAAAGTATGCAAGAGAGCTGCTAAAGAAGTTTAATATGCAAGACTACAAACCAATGTAAACTCCGATTTCAGTTGGATCTAAACTTGGAAAGCTTGAGGATGGGACCTCCATTGAACCCACCATGTACAGGAGGATCATTGGGAGCCTATATTACATGACAGTGACCCGGCCAGATATTGTCTTTTCCATATGTCTTACAGCCCGCTTTTAGAGTAATACAAAGGAGGAAAATATGGAAGCAGTAAAAATAACCATGAGGTATATTCAAGGTACTCACAATTGTGTCTTATACTTTGCTACAGTAAGGGATAGTGAATTATCAGCATTTTCTAATCCTGTTAGGGCTGGCAATGTTGTGGATAGAAAGTCAACCAGTGGTGGTGAATTATATATTGGGAATAAATGTGTTGGCTATTTGAGAAAGAAACAAGAAATCACCTCTCATAGTACTTCTAAAGTTAAGTATATCTCTACCACAAAGGCATGCACTCAATTGCTATGCATGAAGAAACAACTAACAGATATTGGTGATGAGGTGAAACTACCAATGGTGATTTACTGTGATAATAAGAGCGCAATTTATCTCCCGAAGAATCATGTTCAGCATTTTCTTATAAAAAATATTGAAATCTGGTCTCACTTTATCAAAGAAAATGTTGAGCATTGGGTGATTATAATGGATCATGTGGGAACTGATGAGTAAGTTGCTGATATTCTGACCAAACCACTGTTAGCGGCTATGTTTGAGAATCATCGGTTGAACCTCGGTTTTTAGCCACCTCGCATTGTATAATGAGGTTACGAAATACCCCTCTACCAAGTTATTTTAACTGTTGTTTATGGCTGTGATGCAGGTTTGTGGGGGAGATACTATCCAAGGGGTGAGTTTTGAGATTAATAATGAACAGTTACCAGTCTTTGGGTTTATTTCCAATGGAGTAGAAAGGCATAAATTCAGGAATTCATTTGACATGTAATGATTTTGTGACACATTATGAAAAATACATGGGCGTCATTGAGAATTCCAAAACACGGGGACCCAATTCAAGTTTCATCTCTTGTTTTCTACACCGAGCATTTCTCACGTTGACTTAGTGTGTTGGCTGAGTTGATTCTTGCATTTTTGGTTTGCATGTGGATGGTGATGTATTGAATTAATTTGGTGATTTAAAACAAACCCAAAGGGTAATATTGTTGGAACCATGGATATTCTATGCATGTATTTGAGTATGGTTTGTGTTTTTCATCAATACTCAGTGGAAGTTCAGAATGTGTTCCAACAAAGTGATCTTACAGTTAAATTAGATTACAGTATTTACGGCAACACCGTTTTCCAGTGTTTGACAAATTTTTGGGCCTGAAAATTAACAAATATAGAAAAGTGGTTTTGTTCAAAGAGACTTGTGCACCGTTGAATTGAAGGAGAGGAAACTTGCACACCTTTTGTTTTTCAGGATCAGAACATGAAAATATGGCAAAGGGAGAAGGGTGCCCACGTTTTCTATTTGGTCGCGCAAGTGACTTGCACAACAGAGACATGCGCATCGAAAGTTACGTGCTATGGGAATACTTTTGTACCATCACTCAAGGTATCCAAATGCCAATAAATACAGGTCAACCCCTCCTCATTCAGTATGAAGTTCAGACTTAGAGGAAATTAGAGCTCCCGTCACATAGGTGTAGTGGTCGCACAGGTGGTGGTGGGTCGTGAAAGTTGATGTTGCGCGACAGTTATTAGTTGCTCGTACAAGGTGGTTTGGGCTATAAAGGGGTTGAGACACAAAAGTGTGAAGTTGAAGAAGTGAGTGTCGTGCAAGTGGTTTAGGTGAACATGCATGCCGGTTTGGACTTCCTTGTCGAGATTTGCACACCATCTTGAAACATGATCATCGGGCTTGGAGAAGAGCGCCAAGTGTAGTTAAAGAATGCCTGTCTTTTTGGAGCTGTAGGAAAGTTGGAAGATTTCCTGATACCTTCGGTGCAAAGTAATATTAGTTTACGAGTGGAAGTCGAACTACAATAGAGAATCTACATACAAAAGAGGATGCATTCTATTTAAATGATGAAGAGACCTTCACGTCTATTAACTGAGTGGGACTTCACCAAGGGTAGTGAACCAGAGGGATTCAACGAGAGTGACTTGAGGGATGCAGTAGTCTATCCCTGAAAAATTTTAAAGTAATCGAGCTTGGGACATAGTGAATATTCCCAAACCGTTGTAATCTATTACGAGTGAAGAATAGTGGAATTTGGTACGACCGACAACCTGTTGGCGTATGCTCCATGGACGTAGCCCTTAGTGGTGAACATAGTAAAAAGTGTTGTGTCATCTCTTTGAATGTGAATGTTTTATTTATTCTCATATCCATCATACAGGTTATACTAGTTTCTACCAACGTGGGAACAAGATCCATCAGTTTAGAATAAAAAGTTGACACCCTAATTCACCCCCCCCCCCCTCAGGGTGTCCCGGGTTCCATCAAAATATTACTATATTTATATTTTTAACTAGGACGCAACCTCCCTTACTCATTATGTGTCACTTCATGGAATTCCAGTAAGTGACTCCCTATTCTCACCTTTAATAAGATTATGAAAATGAACAAACAATGTGAATTTAACATAAATCAATGGATGCATTATATTTCAATATATCATTTCACATATTATAATTCATGATCATCCACTATAATATAAATAAATAAAAAATCAATTTCCATATAATAAAATTTTCTATTTAATTAAATATACTCCATCATCTATATCTATAAATATTGTGGGATATAATAATGAACCATGAATTATTGGAGATGAATTGGTAAAGAATAATAATCAGTACGGTTTCCTAAAGTAGTGAGTAAAGAAGATGAATAACTAATGTGAACATGCATCATCAGTAAACAAAAATTATATAAAAAACAATAAAACACATCATATTAGTCAATTATAACATGATTTAATTCCAAATATAATCATTTTCCATAAAAAAACCCCTATCCTTTCTCAATAAAGATATATGGTGATATATAGTTATATATATACCTACACATCATCATTATATAATAACAATGGTCCATTGTGATTACACCCTACTAGAGATTTACCAAATACTCACACCTTTATTTGGTACCCATTTCATAGAAGAGGATATACTTTTAAAATTTATTTAAATATCTATTCCCACCATATACTATTATTTTGATCATATCCATCATACATATAAATGTTAGTAAAAAAACAAGGGTAAATCTTAGAAATAATGATATCCCTATATATCTATTCAGTGTTTTCTCTCCCAAAGATAAACCATATGTGTACCATACATATATGATAGTGGAATAAATCTACACCACTCTCATATAAAAATCATAATTTAATATCTTCTCTACCTCGAACAATGTATTGTATGGGAAATATAAATGGATAGTCTGTTCACCACCATCCAACTAAATTCCCGAGCTATGTAAGGGAATGATTGTAAAAAGTCTAGTGAAACCAAATTTATCTCTATAATATCATATCAAGTCAACTAATATATCTTCCATGATAATTTGTGACAAGGTTATATGTATGTAACTCACTATATCACAAGATAGATGGTTTTTTAATGTAATAACTCTTGTACACCATCCCCATCGATATTAAGTAGTTAATGTAATATATATAATTTCAAGGGGAATGAGTAATATAATGAAATCATAAAACCATATAGATGTCCCATCTATCATGTATAGGAATCTTCTAGTATATTAATCCATTATAATATCATATATATCCCCATTAATTTCAATATCCCTTACTCAAAAAATATTAATAAATATTTAATTCCTATTAATTAGTAATACAGTTTACCAAATCATTATAATAAAAATATTAATAACACTATTGTATTTCTATATACATATCTTCAAATGTAATCCTAAACATTTTATATGATATTTCCCATCACGTCACCCATTTATATAGTTTTTGTCAACATCTTTCATTATTTAAAAATAAAAAACAACCAATTCTACAAACATATGGCCTCATTAATGGAATATTCCCAAATTTATAAAATAATATTTATCATTAATTTGATAATTAAATATCTTTAATAACATCCCTCACTAGAATTCAAAAATGGAATTATATATCTCATCCTCATAAATTACATTAATTTTCCTTAAATATTTTATAAAAATATATATTATTATGAAATTAAATATAGTATTACCATATTTATTATTTTTGATGACGAGGAATATAAATAATATTATACCATTTATGGAATTCATCCATTACCTATATTTTCATTTCATATCATAATATCTAATTCATACAATTCACAAAATACATAAAACACTAGAAATATCCAAAATAAAAAAAATTATTTTTTACAATTATTATGTATAATGATAATTCATTTCCATAAAAATAATTTTTCTATAATCATCTATAATATCAATATGAACTTATATAATTTTATATATTTTGTTTTAAAAATTATTCATCATTATAATAACATCAATTAATTTTTATAAAAAATGTTTTCAAAAAATTATTCAACATCAAATATCAAAACATAAAAAAAATTGTAATTTTAAATAATTTAAAATATTAATTTAAATATCATTTTGAAATTTAAAATCATTCAATATTTAATTATATTACACTTTAATTATTTCTTATTATTATATAAAGCTGATAGTCTAATAAAAATCCATGACATCCTATAATGATTCGTTCACTTAAAACATCCATTATTTGAAAAACGTTTTATTATTATTTTACTATTGATAAATTAATAAAAATAATATCCATGATTATGATATATTATCCATTATTGTGGTTATTGAATATGTTTTATTTTTACATTAATAAGCCAAATTATTTAAAATAAAAAGACAATATAAAGTTTTAATGTATCCAATGAAAGTTAGTAATAGATAAAAATGATGTATTTACACATATATAATTGTAAATATATTATTTTTTCCACTGATATTTTAAAAAAATTACTAATTATGGTATTAATGGGTTTTATGATTTATTAAAATAGTGAAATAATATTCAGTTCCCAAATATTGCCTATTCTAAACCCTTACTATTTTAATCTGATAGGAGGTAACTAGGTGGAACACCTAATAATACCCCAAATAAAAATGAAACTAATGACCTATTATGATGTAATACATGACCCCAACATTTCTCCCACTCCTTCATAAGATATATATTATTGTTTTGAATCTAATATCATAACACGGTAAAACATAATCCTTGGTTTTATCACATACAATAATAATTGATATAAAAATTAGTAATTAAAAAATATACATTAAGAAAAAATAATGGATATATATGTACACATACCATTAATAAATAAATTACCACCATTATATAAATAATTCAACACATTCATGTAAAAAATATATACATCAAGGAATTATGTTATGCTCAGTTGATCATATACTATATAGTAAAATTATGAAAATATTACTGTTACAAGACACAACCATTGAACTTTACATAACCTCATGTCAAAATTAAAATCCTCAATAATCTCCACTATATAATTAATTAATATTTCTATTTGTGGCTTTTTAATATTTTGAATAATAATTTTATCACCTCTAATATTGTTCACACATAGGTTGTAATCATAGAACTCAGTGTGTCATCACCATTGATGTACTTAATAATAAACAATAGATATGTTCATACATTTACTTGGTGAATTGAAATCCATAAATAAATTAATCCTTCACAAAATAATCCTTTGGGTGAATAACAGGGTACCATGAATTTCAAATCTTATATGATATCACTAGACCTATAAATGTGATATGGAATGATTATGTGTGATCATAAGAATAAGGTCAAACTTACATATAATGGCTTTCTAACAAGGGAAAAATTATTTTGTATTGTTTTAGAGTGTACCCAATAATTCTACTCAATAAAATCCAATTATAATGAGGAACACCACTAATAATATAATCTATATACTCCTGAAAAATAATCCCTAGAAAATGGTCCCCAAAATAATATACCAATATTACCAAACATTATCTGTATCTAGAAATGTGAAGAAGAATCCCAGATTCCTAGTACAGTGAATCAATCATCATAGTATACACTATTAGAGAAATTATAATAATATAGTAGTATTATCACATATAAATTATTCATATCTAGAATCACCATTTATATAAACCAAATTGTATCGATCAAAATATTGATGCCATAGGGACAAATGACAATGATAGCCATTACATAGAATGTCAATCATTAGCATCTATCTATTCGGTAAAGAACCCATATTATCTAATGTAATTTATAGTCATTGGAATAAAAATATATCCTCTATTGAATGATTTTAAAAGAGTACATTAGTGTATTTTGTATTATCCTTAATATAAATCAATATAAATCAATATAAAATATAATATATAGAGTTAAATACATTGTATAGATAATAGCCTTCAAAAATAATATAGATTTAGTACTCCTTACACCTAATAAAAGTCAACCCATCACATTACTTAATCCTAGAACTCTAATAACCCCAAATATAACATTCATAAATAACTATTTCAAATAGTTAATATGTACTCCTTTGGATAAATGACTCAAAAAGGTAATCAACTAATTATTGATGTAAATCTATTAATTCATAACCCCCAGTTCTCATGTGTTTAATTTTGATGTGTGAAAATAATTCTTTTAGAAGGATTAAATGTATGTCCACCACAAGAAGATAATTTTACCCTTGTTTATATCCAAATAAGATAGCTTGAAAATATCTAATTATTAGTTCACTGGTAGATACTATATGTGGAAACAAGATTCATTCCTTAAAATGTTCATTTACTAAAAGATGAATTTTCATGGACATCCAATGTGTTCCCTAAAGCTTGAACAATATATAAAATGTTAATATTTAGGTAGAGTAATTTATTAACAAGATTATGGGATCCTTCATGCCACTAAAAATAGGTGGACTATAGACCATGAGGATAGGATAGTGGTTGATTATTGATGTTATAAAAGGGAACTCCTATAAAAGAAAGGTTTATTACATGTGATCGACATGATGTTCTGACACGATCATTGCAATGCTGACATTGTTTCTATAAATTTTAATTAAGAATGATTCCACCATCTATTACAGTGAATGTATTAATAAAAGAAGTGTCATTTACTTGATAAATTTCATGTCTTCATATAATTTATTCTTCCAATAGTCATTTCAAATATATTTTTTTTTGTTTTTTTGTTGGGTGACATGGTTGTGCTTATATTATATGTTCTAAATATCACATGTGGGGTTTATTTTTATGTATTTTCATCCTTGTGGGAATAAATGGGGGAGTATATTTTTGTGTTTTTACTAATATGTGGGTGTTTTCCTAATATGTGGTATTAGAGATCAAGGTTTGAGCTCTTATAGAGGACCATACCATAGTTATTATGTTTTAGATTATGTCATAGAATTAATATTCTACTACATAACTTACATAACAATAATAGTAAGGATTTAATGACCTTCAGTTTTATGTTCATCTAATATAGTTGTAATTCCCAATTCCTTGTGTTGAAGTGTTAGATGAAATACTGCTTTCATTAGAGATGTTTGATGAAACAAATTTGGAGATTTAGAAGATGATGACCGTTTATTTTAATCTATATAAATAAAATGATATTTAATTGAATAAATTTATTTATAAATAGATGAAAAATGAAGAATCAAAAATATTGGTTAAGAATATTATTTGGATGAAGTTTATATAAATTGACTATATTTTGTTGTTTAGTATAATGAAATGAATAATTCACCAAAACTCAAAATATAAATAAATAATATGTATTATAAGGACAAATGATAAATAATTTATTGATTATAATGATTCTATTTGTTATAATATTAATTAAATAAATATCTAAAACTAATAATATTAATGAAATAATAGTAATTCAGAATCTAATAGAATCAAAAAAGATAGATATTATAGACCTTGTATGGGTTCATTTTTTACATTTCTTAGTTTCAGAATTCTAGAACATGATGTTTACTATTGTATAAGATTCTGGAAGAAATGTTCATTTGAATTTCCTCGATATTTGTGACCTAAAAATGAATAAATAATTTCATTATAAGTGTATTATGGAATCTTACTGGAATGAATATCATGTGGAGTTATGTGGATATGTAGGAAAATGTACCATGATATTGAAACTAATTATAAGTATGAATGGGTTTCTGTTTATGAATAGTGTGAAAATATGTTTTTATTATAGGTGGGAAGACATCAAAAATAATAATTTCATACATAAGCTAGAAAAATATGGTTTTAAAACATCTAGATGTGGTTAATTAAACCCCAGGATAGTGAAAAATAATTTTGTTTTCTCTTAAGTGACGCTAAATCACTTGTATATTTGGTGATACACTCTAGAGATTCATTTTATTTAATAATCAATATAAATACTATTTAAAATTACAGCTCCATATGATAAAAAATATTTTATCTAGATAATGGAAGATCTATTAAAATTGCTCACATGGGAAATGACACTACACATAAAAAAACATAATCATAATGGACATGAAAAGTTTATGAAACAAACATATAATATATTAGTCCATAAATATCAATGTTTCAATCTATGAAATAGGTTTTTTACAATTATAGCAAGTGAATCATTGAATTATTCATGTGGATACACATTAATATAAATTTTAGAGAAGGACAAGACCATAAATCCTACAAATTCACTGTATAGAGTGATATTTATTAGAGATGGATTTTTCAATTAATCATAAGAATGAATGTATAATCCATAATATATAGATATTAAGGGATATTGTAGCTACTAATTGATGGATAAATACTACATTCATGTAATATGAAATTACAATGGGTTGTGTAATTGCAATATATTGGATGGTGACCAACTGATCTGAATGAAAAATCCAATGCACTTTATGTAAATGTATTTTAATAGCACTAATTGGGGACCATATTTGGTTCATACTTAGATATGATGACTGTAATATATGAGCATCACCAATTATTACACAATTAAATTAATGAATCTACATTATCAATAATAATTATGAAGTGTTCAAGTGTTTTTGATTGTGGATAGATTATGTATAGAAGGTGACAAAAATAAATTTTATGTCCATATGATGAAATAGTGTGTGTGGGTATGGATGTTGGGTGTTTTGATGGTTTCTCTGTATTAAAGGAATTTTATTTGAGAAGGGAGTTATATGGAATACAAAGAAAAATGTAGATAATAAAGGAATATATAAGACTTTAGATGAATAGGATATGATAATAATGATTTATACAGAGTTCACAAACATATATTGGGTAGAGGATGTTAAATTTGTGACATACATAGTCTATTAGAGTCCATCAGCACACATTGGGAAGATATTTTTGAGAATTTTTTTTGAAAATAAATTTTTAATCAAACTACATCAATGTCATTGAAGCACTACCCAATTTCCACATATATGTGAAGGAACTAGAAAAGATAGTGGTTGACCCTCAGAAAAGTAATATTTTTGGTTATGTGTTTATGACCGCCTAATGAGTTCCAAAAAAATAAAAAAGGATAAATACTTAAACATGTGTATTATCATTCCAATGAAACCATTGGATAAGAGGATGGTTAAAGACATGTGTATCCCCTAAAAGACTCACGATCAAGTGACCACCTTAAGGTTAGAGGATGTTTCAATACATGGATCTCAACCAGTGGAAATCTTGTGAAACCCTCCTCAGCAATAATCATTTCTCTACAATGACTGAATGGTGAAGGTAATATGAACATCTCCTAAGGCTATGCATTTTTTCATTGTCTAGTGCCTAAAGAGCCGCCTGAAATTCCTCAAAAATCAGGGGAAGAGACATCATAATAAAGAGACCCGAGTATTCACAAAGATCAAGCACCAAAGCATCTTTGGGAAGAACAAAATACCTAGAATTTTCCAAGCCTTCTCACAAGACCTCTGAGCCTTCGCCATGAAAAACTAATGAGAAACATAGTTGTATAAGACACATGTATGTTGTCGCTGGAGGTCATGTGGTGCACCCCTGAAGACAAATGGCACACCCTAACCTATCTGGTGCATCTCATGAAACCCTTCATCTAGTTAGCTATGTTACATGGAAACTGTGGGACAACTCTGTGACACTCACAAGATAAAATCATTGTCTTGGTTGTAATACTAACAAATAATTCACATTGTTTGCAAAAGACACCACTGTAAAATAAAGTAAAATACATGGATATTATCCAAGAAAACATTCATGCCTCCCACCCCTTTTCAAATAAAACAAAGGGGATAAAAATGGAAGAGGAAAATGGTGTCTATGTTTTTTGAAATACATGCAATGATTGCCCCAACACTACAAAAAATTTGACATAGACCAATGGAAATTCAATGACAGATAAGATATCTGTTGGTAAAAATGAGTATTTCAAACAGATATCACGACTTGTGAGTTTTTTTTAGGTACCAACACATGTTTTTACCATTATTTATATCAACTGGTATTAATTATTCGATATAAATATATCTTTTACTTATAGTTAAGTCTATTGTTTTATAATATTATTTCAAATAATTATTTTATAAAAAAATAAATCTATTATATTAATTATTATTACTAAAAAAAGATTTAACATTAAAAAAATATGTTCTAATAAATTCTCAAATAAGAATACAACTTTTATTAATTCTATAATATATATTTATTATTTAGTTACTTATAACATACATTTTTTTGATCAAAAACACATGTTTATACATTGAATTATATTATAAATAATTTAGTATTGTTTCATGAAAAAAAAATATAGATTATAAAATTATTGATAAATGATTCAAAATAATAATACAAACTCAAAATTTATTTGAAAGAATGGTTGAATATGAATTATATAAATACATATATTTTTAAAACTTAATTTTTTTTATATTATATATATTTATATAATATATATATATATTAATTTAATTAAAATGAAAAATCTAAATCCTCTTGTAACTATAACACCAATTCCTCCCCAATTCTATACTCACATACCCTAAAACAATAATCATAGGAGCGGATGGTTGAAGATCAACATTGGTATTGGAATTCTTTACCACACACTGCTAGCCTTCTCCTTCCCTCTACCATGATAAAGGCTTCCTCGAAGGGTAAATATGAACCTGAAAGGCCAGTGTTACCTCAATAGTTGATAAATAACATGCCTTTTCTCATGTTTATTTTAAAACTCCTCATCCATTTATATCGCTTTAACCAAGAACCATAACTACAGAAATCTTTAATATGAGATCATATAGAAATAAAAACATCAACACATGCATTATCCAGGGGAGAGAGAACTGGAGAAGAACATGGAAATATGGATGCATCCATAGATTCTGGGATTCAATACTTATGAGATATTGGGGTACTTTTGTGTCATGATAATAGAACCATTTATATATTGGGGTATAATTTTACTCTCGCATCACACTATATCATAGTGCTTCCTTGATACAGTTGTGGGAATGATGACGTTTTAGTTCAGGTTTGTCAATTTGAATAGTTTCTTCATTTCTTTCTTTTCTTCTGGGGGATCTGTCAATTTTTGGTGGTCATAATTGATATGGTGTTTCTATTAAGCATTAATAAACTAATTATATGTTTTTATCTTTGGCCGAAGGTGATTTCAGAGCATTATCTATATATACATTAGTTCTTTCCTCATTTAAACTCTATTAGTTTTTAAAGAAATAATGTTCTTTGAACAGAATTCGGGTATTTAGTTCCTCAAAACATGACTCTAATATGACCAAACTCATCCCCAAGTGTCTTTCACTAGCCTTACCAAGACCACTAGGGTTGGAGGTGACTTCAGTTTTTGAAATAATGAAAAGAAGTTCTTCTTTGTCAAAGAATCTGCCATCTATTTCCTTTTATGTTGCCACATACATCTTAGTGTTGATGAAATATGGAATATAATGTTGGATCCCCATAAAACAACCCTCAGTTTCATCTATCATTCCATCATTAACTATGAATTTTCTATTTGATAGCAGGGATATTGTAGAGGGAGAAATTTTAGAGTCATACAATTCCTATCAGGGACAAGGATATAAAGCTCTATGCTTCAATGGAAATTCCATCAAGCATAGCATTGAAAATGTATAGGCCATGGTCTAAGGAGTGTGTTCACTGTCTGTAAGTTATAGATCATAGGTAAATTATTTGAATTTTAAATCTAATAAGAATCCATCAATGATTTTTGGGGTTTTTCGTTGTTGCATGTTCACTGATTCTCAAATGATTAATGTGAATCCTTTATAAGAAATTCATATTTCAATTTTTTTTTACTTTAGGCTATAGTACAACCATTAAATCGGTTTTTGGAGGCTCATGTAAAGATCCTTTGGTTAAGTAAAATTTTTCTACACTGATTTAGGTAATGATTTGATATATTACTTATTATGTGTTCATGATTGCATGGTTGTACATCATCCTAAAGTAGACGATTCTTTACGAGGCTACTCAGGTTGTTAATGACAAAGTTATATGTTTTTTAATTCGGTTGTTTGTTTAAGAGGTGAATCGGCTTTAGTCTTATGAACCAACTTACAGTTGAAATAAAAAGATGTGAATATGATGAGTATAGTTAATGTGTTGGTGGATAATTTTTCAGAGGGTAAATAATATGTGACCACAATGGAATAAAAATGTCAACATACATTAATTATAGGTGTACTCATGGTGTGATTAATGTTAAATTATATCAATTTATTACTGCATTATTAAATAGGTTGAGGAATAATTATGAATACATCCCATCCTTGGGAGCTGTTGGGAAACTATTTTCATAGGTTATATCCCTATGTTCTAACTGTTTCACTCTATAAAAGTTATTCTCTTGTAATGCTCTTAAAATGGTTGTGGTGTTGTTTTTCATCTAAACATTCTATTTCATGGTTCATCTTCCCTAACATTATTATATCAATATGTTATTATAATTTTTATATGGCTATACAAATCCAAAACTATTGAAAATACTGACACAACTATACTTATTTTAGTTTCATTTTATTAAATATCTCTTGTGTGGTTTTTTATGAATAATTAATATTATTGTTTTCTAGAATTAATCAGGCTTCTCATTATGTTATCATCTACTTTATGTCTCGATTGTTAAATTCATTAATAATAAATTCAGTTCAAAAAATGAGTGTAAACATGAAGGAACATTTATTCATGATTTAATTTTCAGTTTTTTATTAATAAGGCATGAGAATAATGTGTTTAGATTGCATCATTTTGTTTATAAATTTCATGATGAATAAGATAACTCTTTTTTTAACTAAATTCCCTCACTGTGATCATAGTGAAAGATTATATCCATTTTTCATAGTGATATAAATATTAGATGAATTTTTATTGTGCATTTGAGGGATTAACTAGATGTAATCCTTTCTATGATATTTATGATGGGTTTAATTTATTATCAAACTGGGTCTATACATTTCAACTCATTGTGGTAATTCTTACTCCATTTTGTTTATTGGTCTCGACATTCGGAACAACTAAATTTTCTAGCTTGAGGAGAACAACTAGTGGTTATTTAGGTGAGTGAAGGGTTACACATTTAATGATTTTATACCTTCAACTGTATGGTTTTTTATTCTTCATTTATTCTTTTTTTCTTATTTAAATAAGTATTTCTCTTTATCCCAAATTTTTATTCTTATTTATTACAACCATTTGGGAAAACCAAATAAATTAATATTGAATATGTCTTGTTTTCAATTTTTTATATGTTATTTTATTGGTACTTCTTTATGATGATTAACTCATCAAGCTTGGAGATGAATGATTTATCAATAGTGTATATTGATAATCAAATTAAACCCTGTACAGTTTTCTTCATGTCAAGTGAGGAAAATATTATGCATAAACATCAAATTTTTTACTATGGGAGCATCAATATAATAATATGGAGCAGGTCATGGTGGTGTTGTTGTGACATGGAATAAGCTTGAGAAGAAGATGTTTCATTGATGAATCGTGGGTCAGGCTGTCACGGCATCGAACAAGCTTGGGGAGAATGTCATGGTGGATAAGTAGATTCTGAACCATGGGATGAGAAATGATGTATGAGAGTTGGAGTTTCATGTAATATTTCATGGAGTTGTTTACTTCTAAAGTTATATTTAACTGTTTTCTTACACCATCATGTCAGGTTTTGAAATGTTCATATAATTTATGTTTATAAAGAATATAAAATAAATATATTTATATATAATTATAACAATAAATACAATATAGAATTTTTCAATAAATATTGGAATAACCACACAATATTTTGTTCAAAATATAATATATAAATAAATATTAATAAATGGTATTTCTTATAGTAAATGGAAATATAAATGTTCATAATATTACCAATAGATAAATTTTAATATTAACCAACTACGAGACATTTTTCACAACATATATATTATCTGTTGGTATTTTTATAATTCCAACAAAACTATTTAATCTATCGCAATAACATATGGATAGATTTTTTTCAACAATTTAGTGACAAGAAAATTTATGTTGGTAAAATGATTTACCTAAAAAATTTAGTTTTGATAATAGATATACCTCTCTTGGAAAAAAATTTTATATTTTGTTATGTGAACGACCCATGAGACACCATGAAATCTCAGTGTCATGATAGCCTCACCTCATGAGGTCCCTCTAGCTTGTCAGTTTCACCAAAATAAATATCTAGTGCATGTCTAGGAAAACCCATAGTGCTCTAAGGATGAAAAAAAATGATTTTTGATGTAATAATCATGTGTCACCATGTGACCTATATTGGTCACACGACTCTTCTACGAAAAATAGAGGAAATAAATTCAATGATATTCATAAAATCATGAATGAATCCTAAACAAGATAACATTAAATGACTGGGATGTCAAAGGGGGAGGTGGGCAGGATTTTCAGTCACTAGAGGGCATGTGACACATCTAGAGAACCCCTGACACAAACCACAAGACCCCTAGATAGACCATACAAAGGCTCATGAGTGCCCTTCATCATCAACATGGTTATCGTGAAGACCCTTATAAATGTCGACATAGCGGAATGGATGCCATATTTGGTACGAGTCTTCAATAATCGACCATAATCTAATAAAGTATAGATGGGCATGTGAATACAAAAAATTAGGTGGTTCCCTTTTGAAACAGTGTATTTACATACCCCTCGTCAACTCCAGCATGGACTCACATCAGATGCCCCATACAAACCGGTGAGTAAGCCGGGTGGTTGCGCCAATAAATTATATACTCCAACTCAAAAAAATATAGGTTGGTAGTTGGTTGGTGCATTGGTTGATTGACATGACACTAGAGGATATGTATGTTGGTGATCATATTATGAGCTTCTATGCACATCCAATCATGCTAATGACTAACTTTCTACCATTTAACACATTGGCGGACCGCCAGAGTAGTCACCCACCAAGCAAAAAGTCCATTCTGTGATAAATGAAAGATCACAAAAAGGACTTCTACAGTGACATGTGAAGACCATACCACATGATTTCTAGATCATGTGAGACCCAATAAAACAGACACTGAACCAAGATGGGGAACTCGCAATATGAGGTCAAAAGATCGAGATCGAAAGTGGAAGACTCAAGTGGAGGACACAATCACAGACCTATATGGGATTTATGTGTGCCATCAAAGTCACAAAACATTGTCGTGTCATGACACCCAGATCTAACAACTTCTGTTTTTCATATCATCTTGGACATGAGGAATGCTCTGGATATATTAGGAAAGGTATTCTGAACCTTTGTGAGCACCACTTGGATCCTGCAAACCCTACGGGGGTTTCAACCTAGACTTGTGACATCTTTAAGACAACTCGCATGACACATATGATGTCATGTATTCATGTTAGTTGTGTCTTGTCAATAAATCTAGACATTAAGACTCAAATCTAATTGAATTTCCCCCTGAATGATTCATCTGAGACTCATGAAACCCCTAGAATTTTAACCCAGTATTGCATTGCCTCTCGAACATGTCATCCAATAAATGGGGTACTTCTCTAGACATTTCAATCTGGACTCATGATGTCTTTTCAAGGTGTCATCCAAGATATCTGACACCACTTAGACCATGCCTCCATGGATCTTGTGACACCCCCCATATGGGTCGATCCATGTCACATAATGAATCCTATGGTATGCTGATAGGATCATGAGACTCCTTCCAGATATGAAGGCCAATTAATTAATATGGAAGCCTTAGTGTATAAACCCCATCCTAAAAGAATTATGAAGACTCTAATTATCTCCATTACCAGAATATATTAGATTCCCCTTTAAAGACACAACTATATATCAAACATCTCATGGACCACCCATATATGAAGATCCCATATCAACATGACATGAGGGAAATCATGAACTCCATATTGCTTCTCACAATGAGAATGGATCACATGGTCTTAAGGGGAGGCAATGAGTATCTCATTATGCCATAACATATAGGGAAGACTTTTTGTGAAAGCCCCTTCCTTAAAGAACTACAAGGACTCTGATTTCCGCCATAACTATGATACGTAGGATGCCTCCTTAAAGGGTCGACTTCTATATCAAATATCTCAAGGACTTCCCTGATAT
The DNA here is from genome assembly GCA_963277665.1 of Viscum album. Classification (NCBI taxonomy): domain Eukaryota; kingdom Viridiplantae; phylum Streptophyta; class Magnoliopsida; order Santalales; family Viscaceae; genus Viscum; species Viscum album. Next base: position 657,478,610 of record OY728159.1, read on the forward strand.
ACTGATCTCATATCCACATACCATGAGTCTTATCATGTACACTCTCTTTTTCCTCATAATGAGAATGGATCCTTTGTCTTATGGGGGATGAAATAGGCACCTCATTTGGTATCCTTAATCGGGAAGTCACAGTACATACATCCCAAAACCAATAGAACTACCAGGTTTTTGATTCATGTAATAACTAGGATATACAAGATGCCTCATAATGGCTCAATCAATTCCTCAGAATATTAACTGCCACCACACATGGGTGCATCGCCTAAAGAACATTGTCTTGGGACTTCAGAACATAAGAGATTTCCCAATTTCAAAAAATGATGGAATACATCAGATATATACAGATGAGTCACAGGCTATTAAACAAAAACAAATTGACTCATATCCATTTTTAGGGTAACTGGTCCAATATCATTATTTGGGTAAGATTCACGAACACTTTTTTAATCTATAAGTGAGTCCCTATGTAGTAAATAAATTCTTCCAAAAGGGTGTGATGTGCCTAAACTCCCATCCTCCCAACCAATGCATGTTCCTATGTGTCATTGGGACATAAAACCAATATGACCACCTTCCTTTGACAAAATGGTCTATATTCAGCTATTGGGGCAAGAACAGTTTTGAGTTTCATGGAAAATAGAAATGGTAACATGACAAATAAAACCCATTCCATGCCAAAAAATCCCTCTTAAAAAATGGAGAACTCGAAAAAAACCTCTGATGTCGAAAAAAGATGCTGTTACAATCCATTAATTCATGTTTATTTCCCCTTACACATGAACAACATTGATAGGATTTAAGTGAACCTCTTGTTACAATTTTTTGGTAATTTTTATACAATCAAAGAAGTAAGACCCCCATAAACCAGGATTTCTATATGTTTGTCCTCATGTGGACGAGTCAACATGAGCATAATGTATAGAAAGGGAATACCAAAAAAATTTCTATCCATGCATATTTGACTGATCATTATTGTGACATCGATATAGAACTAACTGGTGACCATTTTCATTGTGGTCTACATGGTTTCAGGCTCCCGGTCAGAGAAAATATCATCATCTTCCAACACTCCATCAAACACTTCAACTGTCGTTGTGACCCTCATGGGTTCTAAAATAGTGTTTCCTATGAAATGGATCCAAAAAATGTAGAAAACATGATGATTAAAGAGTACCACCGATATGGAATGATCCCTACTATGAGAGTTTCTAGTGATATTCTACTAGCACGATAGCTGCCGAGTCCACATCGCTCAATTAATGTCAATGCTACGCCTGTGGCCCCTATTTTCATGACTAATCACATCGGTATCTTCTCCCTAGAACATGATAATCACCGCCATTCATAATTGATGAAGGTATATTTGGAGGACAGATATAGACATCCTACAGTTTAGGAACTACTAAGGAGGGTGCCTGGTAACTGTTTTCACCAGCGTTGTCATACCAGTACCTATCAGTTACCTACTGATGGTACCTTTCGATAAACAACCATCTTGGATGCATATGCATAGGGTGCAACAAGAAATACTAATAAATGGAAGAAGACACTGGATACATAATAGAGGGTTAATATCCCCACTCCTGTCAACAATTCCCACTAGCATACTTAGTTAAGGACCATCCAGTTGGTTCATTTCCCTACTCACTGTGAACCAGTATTTGGTCATATTCTTAAAGCGAACATGTGGGAGGGTCATACACTTACTACCATTCCTGATGCTCATTGGATTATCTCAACTACACACATAGTATAGAGGTGGGATCATATTACAACTTTAGTAAAATAAATATGACAATAGGTTATGGAAACAAAGGACATGAAGCCTTATAATATATAACACACTATGCTAATGTTCCAATATATTTTATAAATAGCTGAAGAACTCATTCGGAATATTTCAAAAATATTTCATATTAAGGGACAAGTGCAAAATTTAATCTCTATAGTCATTATGACTCAAAACTCTAATAATCATGGTCATGTGGTTGTACCAGAGAAAGTGCACATTCTTCCTTTTACCTGGAAGAATTATCAGAATATCTCGATGAAGGTTGATGCATCAGACCAGGATCATAATCCCATTCCAACTGGGGCCATCTAGGTGAGATAAGAACACACCTCCGGGAAGGGGCACATGCCAATCAAAGAAGTCTTTTAGAATTATCTGATGGCCTAGGATCGAGCTCATATACTAGTTATAGATGATGATAACCAGGTGAGTGTAGCACAAGCATCAGGATAGGCTCATATTCTTGTTAGTGAACTTATCTTCCATACTCCAGCAGGTCACAAAAGAAGGTAATATATGCCTTATTCTTCCAATGAATGATTGTACCAGCATTGTTCCAGAAGGAAATATAGGAGGATTCTCATATTCATTCTCCAATTCTAGAGATCCATCAGCAGATTCCATTTGGGAAAGAACATTCAGACCATGCATATATTCTAGATCCAATTAATACTAACCAAATTATAGTGGCACAATCCTCAATATAGGCTCTCATCTCTTTAAAAAAGGAGGTATGACATCAATGTATTCCAACAGCTCCACATAAATGGTCTCATATCCCCATTTCACCAGGCAGTTTTATGAAAATTGTAGAAACCACCAATAGACGGACCATATCTATATACAACCACCAAATGCAGGCTGACATACTCTAACCCCGACGTAGAAGTTGACTCATATTTCTAATATGTTCAATGACACTGTCCTTGAGGTAGTTTTAGACACACTCTCAACACCAAAAGGGTCTGTAGGACCCTTCTATCAATGTGTACGCTAAAGATGTTCTTTTCTATGATTGTCCTTTTCACCGATATGTGTAGATAGATCACATGAACTCTAATCCTATAATTAAACATGGTCAACCAACCCATGATGTTATCTCCCATGGAAAAGGTAGACCTCCATTTTTTCATACACATCTGTATAGAGAGGTTAACCATACACCCACACTGTAGTATTGATAGGTGTTATAAATGTCTGGAAAACAGTATATAGTTCCCCATCAGCATCTAGTATCACTCCACTCCCATCAGTATGCCATCATCAAATTCATCTTCTATGGTATGACAGGATTTGGGTATTCATGTCTAACAAAGAAGAGAAAAAACTTAACATATAGAGAGTTTTATCTAGATATATCCTCCCCAAAATGTTCTAGACCCTCACTACTTCTAACTACAAAATCCTCGATGAGAATGAAAAGGAGTGCATTTATTATCTACCCCCAAATACATGGGTCACTCATCAGAGACCGAAGGATAAACATATCCCTTATCGAGGATAAGATTGTCACCTCTAGTCAATTTGATACTTTGTTTCTAACTCTAACAAGACTCTATCTCCATGGCCTCAGATCCAAAACAGAGTAAGAATGGTACAAAATTTGCAACATGCATTCCTCTAGTACATCATGAAACTTCAAGAGATGATCTTAGAATCCACTTTAGGCATCCAAATTTGAGGATGGAAACAATATGAATAATTACACATAGAAAATCCCCAATAATATCAGAGCCCCTCAAACATGGAATCTCACAATGTTATTGCCACTGGTGAAGTCTAAGGACTGTGGAATGATCAAGATTTTTGGCCACTATAATTGAATTCCCCCACACCAACAATTCCTAGACATCACATATTTGGATAGAGGATAGCCAAAAAGATAAGAAATCAGGCCCCTAATGATAATAAGACTGTATTCTAGACAAATATATCAATGTTCTGATCATCCGGACAACTACTCGCATTGGGCGATCCTTATCATGTGCTATAATCACACTCATCTCTAATGAAATCACAACCGTGCCACATCCTAGAGACCACAGTAGTAGCTTCTATTGATGCTATCAAAGAGCTAACTTGAACCATTGGTATAGAAGAACATTTACCACAACCTAGACTTCTTGGGTCCCTAGTCACTGAGAGAATTAAAGACATGTTTATAGTAATAAAAGTAAAACCCCAACAAATAGGGTGGGGGAATTTATATCTCCATCTCTATCTCTAAATTCATCATCCCATGAAAATATTTTGGAGACATAAATAGAGATTCTAGATCCACCCCAGACCATAGGGCTAGGGTAATTTTAATCATTATGACCACCATAGATGGAATCAATATTCTTCTAGTTTTGAGGAAAATATCTATGGTTTTTATCCCACTAGATCCTCACATCTCAAGTTAACCGTATCTTGGTAAACACTCATTTGGAAACCCTAAAAAAATCCCTCAATGTAACCATTTATAAACCAAAAGGATAGGGTCATAAAGTTAATAAAATTAGGCCACATTGAGGTTGAAATAAAAAACAACTCAATAAGGACAAGGATTTGTGTACAGACCCTAATGAAAGCCTTTCATAGTCGGCTTGCCCTGTAGAAAGAAATGGCACAACCACCATCACTCTATATGCCACTTCTAATGCCATCATTGATAACATGGAATAAATTGATCATTATCCCAATTAAGAGGATAACAACATGGACGAAAACCTCCAAGAGGATGGGTGATTTGGATGCACCAAATGTGGGTGTGCACACCCAAAATCAAATAAGGCTTAAAAATTTGGAACCATAGAATAATATGTTTTCACCAACTCAATGGATCAACTATAATGGTAAAGGTAAAGCAGTGACTATTTCTATGATTCCATCTTATGTAGATATATTGTAAAAATATGACTGTGACATATGGGCTATTTGGTAGCTCAATGAGGAGATACATAGGATAAATATTCTCACTGGGGATCAACTCAAGACAAAGTCAGATATTCCCCCTCCTATAGATGATCTGTCTGCCATATAATAATCTAGATATCAGATTGGATCTAGATCTAGACAACACATCCACATAAACTAGGAATCTAGAAATGATTAGGACTTCCCTTTGCTATGACGATAGCCTCTCCCTCACTAGGTTAACTCCTCAGTCATAGGATAGTTAGAAGATCAATAGTAGATGAATGTGGAACCAACTCAATAGCCCACACCTGATCCATATGGATGGGAGGTGACTCATAATGTAGTCCCCAAAAATTATCTCACTTCCATTGAATCCCTTGATAATCAGTTTAAATCCGTGAAATGTAGATGTGTTCTAGTGAAACATGAGAAGAATACCTTCCCAAAATGGGTAGATGATACCCCACCTCAACCTAATTTTTTAAATTCTATTTTCTACACTTTCAAAAGTTCAAGGGATCCATTGAAACAACTCAAATTTTTTTTTGACGTGATGTGGACCGATGATGTGCCCTTAGTATTATTAGGAGGCAAACAAACTAAGGTGTTTCATACAATCAATGATAAGTCCAACCTTCATATGGTAGATTAGTATGCCTGTAAGGTTTATTACAAGATGGGAAGACCATCACCGTCAATTATGCTACCAATTATTTTCATCACTAAGAAAGATATACATCATCAACCTAATGAAATGAAAGAAACATTTGAATGAGAGGGTGTCCCACTTTATAGCATGGTGGAAGGTCCTGGCCTATTTTCTCAGTATCCAAATATCGTAGTATCAACTTCGGTAAATATTTTCTGAAAATATCTTGGATGACCTATAGACACCCCTAATCCCTATGAAATACCTAGGTGGATTTCTAGAATTAACTAATATAGAAAAGCATCTTGAAGAAGTTATCCACCAAACCCGATCCAAGTATCGATCATGCCTACAATAAAAAACAAATAGTTATGAAAAGTGGATGATGCAGTTGTCACCTTCATTCTCATAATGGAACATAAACCTAGGAAATCTACGAACCACTTCAAACCCCCTACTAACTGGAAACAACCACATAATCTCTCTTGTCTAGACAAAAATTCAATCCATGTCCGCCCAAGATTCTGAGTGTGGTTGTATAAGGAGTACTATTTATAAAATGGGAATATCCTTGGATACTTCATGGGATCCATGTAAAAAAACATTATCAGGATTCTATGCCCCATGAATCCGGATGAATTCAATATCATGGTCCATCTTGATTATTCCCTTTAAATAAAAGGATGGGTCATAATATCCAGAACAGTTTCATCATTGAAGATTTCCTTCAAGGTATGATCAACTCTAGAGCGGTGAAATATGGTGATTATATAGAAAAAAGTGGTTGGAATAACCTTTTTCTAGTTATAGGAAGAGTAAGGATGAAAAAATGGTTCATACCATGAAGGAATAGATTTTAAAAAATTGGATTATTTGTAAAATAGTTGATCGATCCAGTGGATCCCTGAAGGTGGAATTTTACAAAATCACAACAGAACCACCGCCCAAAAAGGAGAAGTCTAATTCACCTCCCATGATTGGGTGTGACCACAAAAATCAAGAAAAAATAGAGGAGGAAGTGTCATATTATACTCTAATACAGGCTCATAATATCATATATTTCATCCATGAATCATATGCAGCACGGACACTACCCTTCCAAATAGAGTCCTCAATAGGCTATGAACTCATATTCGGTTCTTTCGACATGATAAAATTGATGAACCACTTTTCTGATGATGAGTGCATTCCATAATATGGTTTTCCCTCATATAATAAGGGAACGAGAGGCCGTATGCATTATAGCTAGTGATACATGGGACATCAAAAATATTTATGGAGTCAGTACCTAAGTCATGTCCCTATAGAGGACTCAAATGAATTTGAGACTCGCGGTTAAGTACTCTAGCAGGCTCTCAAGGGGAAGTGAGTTGACATAGGGCCCTCTAGTATCCCCCACACCTAATTATCATGTGTGAACATTTAGTGGGGGTTCAACCAGATCATCCCATGCCATAGGAAATCCCAACACAACGTATTCCACTTGTTGCAGATATGCCTTCTTCATTTTTGCAAGCCCCATGTCCATTGACTTATGCCTCTCCATCCCCTCATCCACATGCAATAGAGTAGCCCCATATCGAGAAACATCAACAAATGTTGTATAATTATGATGTTCTGAATTAGCTAGCCTTGGTCCCATCCAAGCTATCAATCCTTGATGTGGTTATTCTTTCCAAGGAACTCAAGGAGGCTCTTGTTGAATCCCTTTTAAGCCCACATGAATTTGAGATAGAAGACTTTGTCACCATTTAATTAACTAACCATGATTTAGAAGATTTCATCCAGTGACACATTATACCATTGTATAACTCAAGTAGGATTAATGATGTCACCATCTAAAAGGTGTTGATAGGTAATGGATCCCAGATCAATCTCACCCCAGTTTGGACACTTTAATGTGTCGAGTATAGAGAAGCTGACTTATCCAATAAAAAGATGACCATCTGGGGGTTTGATAACTATGAGGAAATTCCCCAATGGAATATAAATCTGGATACCCTATTAGGGGATCTTATTTCTATTGTTGAGTTCTTAGTTATCCAGCAAGACTATTTATGTGACATCTTTCTTGGAAGGCCCTAGCTCCCGAGCTACTCAGCAGTCCACTTAACACTCCATCAATGTTTGATGTACCCCATCAATAAAAATGTTATCATACCCCATGGTGAAAACTCCACCTTCGAAAGATGTGGAGCCATATAAGCTAAAGTAAAATTCTATGATGAGGGAAGAAACCATCCAATAATGGATGACGTTATATAGGTCGATGCACATAGCGGATTGGGACCACCCCTGTTAATCCATGGATCATGCTCGATGAGTAATACGTGCTACCCATAAACATAGTCAAAATATCAGGCCCAGTCCCAATGGTCTACCCCTCTTATGTCCATAGAAAAAATCACCCTCAACATGTCTCTACTACAACCTAGATAAATGGAGGTGATGACATTTCTGCTGATAACATCTATCACCCTGAAGGTGACAGAGATTCTCCCAAACTACAGTCCTCTCTCGATGTTGTCCCCAAGGATTCGATAATTGAAGAGGATGATTATGATCTTAGGAACACTCCTCGAGCATTCATGCAAGGTGTTTCCTCCACCATATATGAGCTCTAGTAGATAAACCTGGGGGTATAAAAATATTCCTGAACTACTTTGATTAGTTATTTAATGCCTCCCATGCAGCAGGAAATGTACATCATATTCCTAAATAAGAACTAATATCTTTTTTCTTGGAACTATTTGTTAATTCCTCAATTGAATCCCTATATCACTACATATCATCTCGGACAACCCTAATATCATCAAGGCTTCAAGAAGTCAAGCCAAAGAATGCTCCCCAACCTTACCAGAAATATAGAGGTAGAGGTCAAAAAGTTGATCAATGAAAACATTTTCCGAGAGGTTCAATACCCAAAATGTATTTCAAAAGTCATCCTTATCGAGGAAAGGAATGGCCATATGAGGGTCTTCATAGATTTTAGAGACCTTAAAAAACAATTTTCCTGAAGAATTGTTTTCTACTCCCAATCAAAGAACTCTTGATTGATGCAACTACTGTCTTCCAAGACCTTTCCCTCATTGATGGTTACTCTTGGTATAATTAGATCAAAATGGTAAAGAAAAATTAAGATATCACTGCCATTAGGGTTCCCTAGGGGAACCTCTGCTACTAGGTGATGCCCTTCTGATTAAACAACTCCATCACCACATATTCATGCACCATGCATCGCATATTTTTCTATTCATGGAGAATACATAAGGGTGTTTCATAAAATATCAATACCGATGTGATTAATTCAAGAATCTCAAATCATTATTCCAAAAAATTGTGACATTATATCCTATTGATGAATATTCTAATGTGTGTTTTTGAGGTAGCATAAGGAATGTTCCGGGGATATTTGGTTCACAACCATGGAATTGAGATTGAACCGAAGTGTGACAAACAATTAATGACCTATTTATTGATGAACCCCATAATAATCTATATTTGGGATGTGAATCTCTAAATGATATGAGCTGGAATGGAAAAAATCATGTGCCTAGAGATAAACATCACCTTGCAGGATGGTCCAAATGATGAAAAAATCATATGTAAGCGTGGATTCGATTGAATTATCCCTAGATTCATAACAGAAGGAGAAATAATCATTGTAAAGCAAGAGATCTCTGTACGATCCTTTGGAACCCATAAATCTGGAACCAGGCTTTCCCACAAGATTCGATATTTGGGGTATTACAAAAAAAACATGATGCAAGACATCATGGAATTCACCAGAAAATGTCATGTGTTCCAGATTCATGATAACATAATCCATAATCCCCTATAATTATTGTCCATAGCTAAATAATCCTGGATATTCACCATTTCAGGGATGGGTTTTTTGGGGTCATATCCCCTGGCCACAACCAAGCAGTTCACATACATACATACTACTACCGACTTCTTCTCCAAATAGACTTATGTGATTCCCCTCAAGGATTTCAAGAAGAAGAATTTCATCAACATTGTAAAGTCCCACATCATCACCAAGTTTAGAGTACATCATATGATAATTATGGACAATGAAACCAACTTCATTAATACAGAGTTGAAGAAGTTATATCAGAAGATTATCATCGAATATATTTAAACATTGCACTATCATGCATCATTAAATGGACATATAGAAGCCTTCAATTTGACTCTATAAAAAATACTCCAGAAGATATTGAACATGGATAAGAATTCATGTCTAGAAAAACTCCTCAATGCTTTATGGGCCTATCATAACACCACTTTTATAGTAACACAAGCAATGCCATATTCATTGGAGTATGAGACTGAGGTTGTTCTAACCAGAGAGGTCTAACTACCCTCACTGAAAGTATCCATAATCAAGTAACTCTCATATAATAAACTGTCTCAAAAATAGCTGGATGAGTTTGCGCATCTAAATGAGAAGGGATTGTGCACACTACACATCATAGAAGACCACAATAATCATATAGAACAAACAATCATAAAAAAATGTCTCCTCCAATAGTTAATCTAAGGAGAATTGGTACTAGATTTCAACACCCCGATGATATCATGGATGAATCCCCTGAAGGTGGAACCCAAGTGGGAGGGACCCAATTTCTTACATAATATCTACCATTATTGAGCCTATTCCTTAGTCACTATAGATGTGGAGCATGTCACACCACCCAACAGTGAGAGATTTCTCAAAAAATACTTTTCTCAATCACCTTAAATAGGGGATCTATGTTAGAGTATGTCACATACACGTCTTTTTTCATTATGTATAACTACATGGAATGTCCCACACATGAAAATAAACTATGCAGATAAGTCCTCATCTCATGACGTTAAATTGCTTGGTCTCTCTAGAACTAAAGATGGCTTGATTCACATTCTCTATGAGATATGTAGTGATTCCTTGATTATATATCATGGCCCATCCACCACACAACATAAAATACTCCCTTACAATCCTCCATTCCTATGAATAGTGAGATGGGTCTTGGTTATTCCTTGTTTCTCCCATCAAGCATAGCTCCCACATGCATAGGAATACTAACAAGGGATTCCCCACATAAAATAGTATGTGAATGATTTGTATGAACTGATTATCATCCTAAAAATAAGTAGACAAAGGGGATGACCAGAGTCCCCACCGTACGATGTTAAAATTTACAGTAGATGTCCCCTAAAAATATGAAATTGTATGCTCATATAAACATCATCTAAGAGGAACACCATCACTGGTGTCGTTCTCCTTCTGCACCATCATCTCATGAACTATGTGAGGCTTGATTCTCATTCTCAATGAGATATGTAGTGATTCCCAAACCCTTGATTTGGGGCCCAGTCATAGGATTATCATTAATTCTCATATAGTGTCCTTCTTCATCCCTACATAACATTAAGATACATGTTATAGGATGATCTACTTTTTTCTTGATTCCCATCCTCATATGATATGTAGGAACACCCGAGACTATTTCTTAAGGTCCATACCAAGGTCCCTTCGGCATTCCTATACATGTTGGCCTATTTACCCATATAATATGGATGGAATGGTGTTAGTATATGTGGTCCCAATTCACAACTTGTTGATTTTACTGTACCGCATGCATCCACTTTGGGGAACTACCCCATATTTTGTCCTAGTGTCCTGACAAAAAACTGCATTGTCCCCCTTCTTCTTTACTGCATGACGTTGAACTTCTTGGCATGGTGTGGGTCTCTTTGGACATCATTCTTGTCGGAACCCATTTTCCTCCCCGAATGAAGTTATGCTACATTGAATATCAATAATTATGTGTGGATTGATTCCTACACTCATAGGATACGTATCAATACTGGGAAATTTTGTCTTTGGGACCATCCCCACCATACATAAATCATTCCATATCATTTTTTGACCTCTTGTCCTATATCCTCTTCCAAAATTCACATGGTGTGGTTTGGACCACATATTTCCTCATTCACATCTAGAATATTATACCACATAATGCATATCCCTCTATTGGACATTATTCCTCTAGTGTCCTAGCTGAATGGTATTTTCCAAGATTAACCTAGATGATAGATTAAGGATTGTGGATGTCCATGAATTGAAAGTTCAAACTATCGATGTCGCACTATGGGAAGATATACTTTCTAAAGATAAATAATGAGTTTTATTAGGTAAGGGGGATATTTTAATTTTTTTGGTTTTACATTGTATTATCTATACTTAATATAGGATAGAGTTCTTTACTTCTCAAAGGAATCATGGAATTATATAAATCTAAAATAGTGGGGATTATATATGAGGGATGAAATTTAGTCCCTCTGGGAATGTAATTTGTGCGAGATAGTTATGACATGTACTGTGATGAATATATATCAAGTCAAATGGTTTTTTAGGTAAATGAAGTTACTGATTTTTAGAGAAGGTATAACCACAGGATAGTTGACAATTGATCTCAAAAAAGGTATGGAATAGATCTTTCTGAAATCATTTTCCATATATTAAAACTAATAAATGATTGAATGGGGTTACGTATCGAATCATTGAAATATATTAACATGTACAATATGGAAGTTAAGAGGAAATTATATTAAAATATTAACATGAAGTTATATATAGAGGTAATCCAACAGGTTACAAGGATAAATTGAATAATGTAATAGTGTGAAAACTCAAATGTTTATTTTTCTATTTTTAAAAAGTATCATGTTATTAGAATCTGAAGCTCAATTATCTCATGATATAAAAATACTATATATTGTAAATTAGTCTATGATTGTTAGTGGAATGTGCTTGATGATGATAGATTCATCATCTGTCTACATAATGTGTATATCATGATGATAGCACGTCATGTGAACGAATGATTGATAAGCTAAAATATGATTTGTATATTGTCTTCGATATGATCGATCGTAGTATAACAAAGATATTTTTGTGGATAAACATTTTTGGTCAACAATGTTCCATTACTGTGTACCTAACTCAAGTAGACTAAATATGGATATTATTGTAACTCTATGTTATATCGAATAAAAAGCATATAACCACACCCATGGAAGGTTATTTCCTGATATATAACAAAAATTAAATTCAAAATAATATTACAAATGTGTACTTGGATATGTTTCCACAAAAATTATATACTCTAATATTGATGTTTATTATGTTTTGTAGTCAAACAATCATTGTAGAAGTAGTTGGATTTGTCAATCAATTCATGTAAAACCCTTGAAGGAGGAATTGTGATGTTTTGAAATGGATCATTCAGAATGGAAAGGTTTATAAAAAATTTAACATTGATTTGGAATATATATTCCCATAAAATGTTATGAGTAGTCTTATTTTAAAGGAGGTTCTGATTTAAAGAATACCACTTCTAGTGATTTGATTACATCGAGGGTTTGACATTGAGATAAATATGAAAAATAAATCAATTGTAGTAGTTTCGAATATATAAGGGACATATGTCATATTAATTTTATAGGGGTAGGAGTTGATTTGGATAATGTGTTTCTTCTAGGATCCAAGAAGAAGTAAGAATGATGAAATTCTATTTTTCAATTAAAAAAGTGTGATTCTAATAAGAAAATAATATAATATTTTACTATCAAATGAAGATCATTATGATTAAGTGTCACTACATTTATATGTTTCTTGAATTACTGAATTTAAAACCTAGGGAAGGAAAAATTTGTAAAAATTCTATCGAATTAGTTTAAAATTATCATTCCATAAAATGTTCTAAGGTGGTAGTATGACTTAATCAGTTTAGGTTGAAATAGAGGAATGAATAGTTGGGTAATTGGTTGTTTCTTTAAAAAAATTCACAAGAGTATGTCTATATTAGAGATGACAGGGGACAGAAAAATATACTGAAATTAAAATGAGTTGTTTAATTATAATTTTTTAGAAATTATATTAGAAGATGGAAGAAATATATGATCAATGGAAAGGGTGAATATTGTGAAATTATTTTTATTATGTGTGTGAGGATGGAGAAATAATTTCTATGTTCTAGTTCCGGAGTTGAAGATTGATAGTGTAATAGTATTCATTCCATATAATGTCAGATTGTCCAATGTTTATACTAGATAGACATCTAATGAGTAATCTATAGGTTGAAAACTAAACCCTCAAGGTACATTTATGTAGTGATATTATTTGAGAAAATGAAGGGATACTATATGCACCTCAGTAGAGGTACATATTACCCCATGGTGATTATAACATGATGTTTACTAGATGAAACTATGTTTCAAGACATTAAAATTGTATTAGATAACTTATGATAAAAAATCTATAGAAATATAGACATTGAAATCATATCCTTGATTCTTTGTGTAAATGTTAGGTATCATTCTTATTTGGAATAAGGACAAACCATAAACCACATTATTCTCTGTTTCATTTTTATAAATATATTCCTATTATCATTTCATGAACAGAATTTATTGAGAGACATATTTTGGGTTTATATTGTGGTGTGGTGAATTGGATTCAATTTTTATCCTTGTTTTTAGCATCATATGTTGGGTCTTCCAACCTCATTTTCATCCCCACATCTTTTTATAGAGGAGAGTGTTCTCATGGATTATCTAAAAGGACTCCATGAAAAAATATTAGGTCATGAAACAGACATATCATACCCTAAATAAGTGACAATTTACCCTCAATTGGTTATTTTTATTTGCATTTCAATATAAGTTTTTATTATTCTATTAGACCATCCCAAAATCACTATTCACCCCTCACTTGGAGATAGTGTAAAAAATCACATAGTAGGCCATACCTATTCTAACCCCCGTGATGAATCTCATGTTGGATGGTTAACTCAATAATACATATATGGTGTATTTTACATCACTATCCCACTTGAATTATCAAGGATATACTCAAACAAATCATAGTTGTGTAATTATTTTCACCTCTAAGTCACTTCAATCAGTACAGTGTATCAATTATGAAAACACTAGACTGAAACCAATCTCATTATATAAGGTATGGTACCCTTAATGGTACTAAATTCCACTTCATATTAGATCTACTATAATAAGAATACCCAAAAAACACTGTATTCTATTTGAATAATTCTAGGAGTACTAGTTATAATCCAACATATTCATTCCTATAGCACTTCACATTGGGAAATATCCAATGACTCCTTAATGGAAAAACTAGACATGGTTATCCCACAATTCCTATAACAAAATAAATTTAATCACATTAATTTTTGGTAATATATATGATAATTGTACTAAAAAATATATTCATATTCTTTAGTAATGAATCATAAATCCACTAAAACCTATCCATTCACACACCAACTATTATCTGTGATAGTTGTCCACAATATCATTCATAGACCAATATATATTAAATATATGAAATTTTTTAATTTCTAATAACATTTTCATAATTAAACTAAATTATAATTACATTGATAATATCATTTGGAAACCTCCCAGGTAAAAAATATATTATTTTAGAGTATGAAAATCTCAAAAAACGAAAATCCATAAAACAAGAAAAATACATAAATTTCAAAAAACACCCTAGTGCACTGTATGATACCTTACTTATAAAATAAGAAAAATTATCACCATATTATTATTCCCACTAGTATAACATCATTTTATTTTAAACTATATAGTCTATATTTATTTAATGGTTATTATGTATACTCTATTTCAATATTCTCAATTCCCCCAAAAACTTTTAATATATCTAAAATCCATAAGTTTCAAAAAACCTACTATCTTTTAAATGTATGTTTTGTAATTATATTATTTAAATTGGTCATCATTTAATACCTTATAGAAAAATATTATTAAATTTATGATGAAACAATGTACAACTCTCAATTATAGGGGGGGTCTTATTTTACATTCCATTATAAACAGGGAATGATACTACCACTACCATCATTACAAAAGTCTGTTTAACTGTAACAGACCATCATGAAATTGTATTTTAACATTTTATATACTGTTATTACTCTGTCTCACATGATATAATAGAAAATATCATAGGATATAAATATCAATTCTCTTTTTGAGAACATATCTCTTCTTTATATCTCTTATCACAACTTGTCCCCATTGTTCTAGTCATAATTTTTGAAGTGTAATGAAAATATGTTATAATATAATATTTATTGAAAATTTTATAAACATCAAATTTCCCTATTTGTGTGAATTACATAATTTTTAATGAATTTACTTATGATTGAAGTCACTATATCAGGTTCTATTTTAATAAGTGACATTATACCATCATTAATTCTCATGAATATACTATTCCTATCAAAGATATCACGAAATGTAGTAACTTACCCTCCACACAACACAAACCAAAAAATAAAATCTCATGTGCTATATTGAATCATCCATTATGTGGTATTTTATCTACAACATGAATGAAATATGACGTTGTTTAGATGAATAATCTTTAATTTCATCCGGAATAATGTGGGAATAATTTGATATACAATCATCATTATTTAGATTTTTTTTGGAGTTGTGACAAGAAAACCCTATGGTTATGAGGTTAAAGATGATATTATGTAGTATAATTCAAAAAGGTATACAAATCATGTATGAAATATTATTTTATTTGAATTTTATCTCAATTGAAATCAATCCAATAAATAAATCCAATATATGATCCACCATTAATAATAAGCAACAATTATCCATTAATATATTGACCAAGTCCGATAACAACACAATGTTATTCGTAATCAATATACATTCCAAAAAATATGGTGGCTATCTTTCTATGGGATCTCATGGATAAACAATCATTGATATAGTTGGAAAACTATTTTTTAATAAAATCCATAAATATTAAATAATAAAATATGTATACATAATTGACACCAAACCCAATGTTATTAAAACAATATCCTTAGAAATCTATTTTTCATAAAATAAACTCATTTTCTAATTCCATTCATACTGGATAAAATTATTTTTAATAAATGAAAACAATATTCTCATGGATGTATCAAAATCACTGACCAATATTTTATCAATCAATATATTTACACTATTACACACCCACAATTCCAACCTCATTTTTATAAACGAATCATAAGACATGATGTTTGGTCAACATCCATTATGATGCTCTAAACAACCACATTTTATGGGATATCATAAATCCATTTAAAGTAAAAATTATATATAATCGCATCCAATAAAATAATATTATTTGTTATTTTCCTCTAAATGTAATAGAATAAATTATATGATGTTAAATTCAATGTGACTTAGGAAATTCATTCAATGACTTTTTATATAATTTTTTTATCAGTGATATAAAAATAAATTTCAAAATAATTCATGAAAATGAGGGAGATATTATGTATAAATTATTGGGTACATGACTATAATATCATTTTAATACGTCATTAAACAATATTAAACTAAAATACCATGTTAGTATGAACTATAAAAATCATCACTAAATTATAATAGAAATTCTAAACCAATTTCTTATCCCCAATTCATTAAAATATTCCATTTTAAAAAATGGAATTGAAGAAAAATAATCCACTTCTAATAAAATTAATTTGATACTTTATATATATAGTTTTTTTACAATGTTCAATATGAAGAATTGGTAAATTAAATTTTATTAAGTATGTAGAAAAATGTTGAATCCCAACTAGAAATCACACAATGTTTGGAAATTTTTTCTATAATTTTTTCATAATTCATTTGTTTAATTTATTAATGATATCATTTTAATTTAGAAATTAATATCAAAAAACATAAAAAAATATATTTCTAGTGTATTTTCATATCTAATAAGATAAATATTTAAATAAAATAATTTAGTTAAATTGAAAAGGTAAATAATGAATAAAAAAATACTACCCAAAAATATTGGTCACACCCCCTATAAAATGTTAGAGAGAAAAAATGTCATGTTAAATTAGATTAAAATTATATTGATGATAAAGAATAAATTTTGAAGAAAAAATTGAATGAATATAATATTGATATGAAGTTATATAGTAAAGAAAAACTGAATTAGATGGGTTTTTATTAAATAAAATAGGGAAGGATATATTGAGTGAGAATATTTCCTATATGGGGATTTTTTTACTATAATATGTTACTACAGTTTTAATGGAAGTTTTGATAAAAAAAAATTTTAACAAGTTTTCATACTTGAATGCATCTAATTTCCATCCTCTTGTACCGATTTTGACAACATAGGAAATATTACCAGAATTAATCTCTCTCCTTCCCTCAATCTGTTTTAACTGAATAATTATCCATAAATTTTATTTTGTAATTGGATATTTTAGGTACGGTGTTGTTCTATGAAAAAAATTTATTCTCTATCGAGTTTCAGAAGACTATTTTGGAGAAGTGGTCCTCTAGTTGTGGTATGGGATTTTTAAAAAATTTATTGGACATGATTTTTTATGATGTTAGGATTTTTATAAGGTTTCATGTACGCATCACCTTGATATACATACCAATTGAATATTGTAGAAATGATGTGGTGTTCTACTAGAATGTTTTTTAACCCATCTTGACACACAAGGCATGTTCTTGAATCCAATAGGTTGGTTCAATCAATCCTTGTGAAACAGTAATATACTGAACTCAATACAACATTAAAATATGAAATCCACATTTCATGAGTTGTTCTGATGAGAATAATTATTATAAAATCAATCCCTAATAATGTTCATTTGGAAACACCCTACATAGGCTGAACAAAATTAAAACATTTATAGTGACCTTGATCTCCTTAAAACTATTTAGACGTATCTATTTTTGCGTAACCAAATTGGAAAAAATGAATCCACCAATAGACATGGCCATACCATATAATTTCAACCACTAATCTGTACCAGTAAAGACCATATACCATTAATAATCTGGATTATTTAAAATATATATCCACATTTATATTATGAACCATACCCTTCCAAGATTCCCAGTTATCATTGACATTAGCTCCACCAATGATGTAAAAACATGTTCGATTTAATATTTCTAATATATTTTAACTTTTTATTACATTTTTTAGAGAGAAATTTTATTTTTGAAATCCCACATTGAGAAAAGATTGGTAGTTGACATGTTTATTGTTTGGAGTTTGTAAATATTCATATAAGGGTGTAATATATTCTATTATTTAATTTGATGAAATGCAATAGACAATATTAAATTCAATAAAGGTTGGAATTTGAAATAAATTTATAAATTAAATATTGAGTTTTATGGTTCATTATCAAAATGGACTATTCCAATCCTATATAATAGAATCACTTTGGGATTTTAAAATAAATTAAAACCATTACCAATAACTAGAATCCCCCCAACAATTTTATATTTCAATAAAAGTATTCCACATGTATCAGTGAAATTTTGTTGGCTCATAGAAAAAAATCAACATTATATAAATTTACTATATTCATAAATAGATACTCTCAGATTTGAATTTCTATAGATTAGAGAGCCACATTTTATCCAAATTGGAAATCATTGGAAATTGATTATACTAACTATTTAGTGGGGTGAAATCATCTCTTAAGGGGAGAAACCCCATAACATTCCCTAATATGTTTCATCTACTATCATAAAATAATATTGATATTAATTATCCTCCAATATCATTGAAAAATTGATACACCAGATTTCGACACGTGATAATCATATATCCGTATTCACTAAATTTGCGATGAATGAACCAACTAACACTAAGATATTCATCTCCATCTCGATCTTATATCAAACATGGTTTGTAGAATAAACTTTTATTTTTAATGGTACAACAAGTAAATAAAATTCAAAATGCATCAAATATAGATATAATCATATTATAATTTATATATCTCACAAAATTCATACCATGGATAACAATCATTTTTTGGATCTCTTGTTCTACTCCATTCTTTAAATCTAGAAAACAACAACTATCCTAGATAATGTGTTTTTTATATCAAGCAGCAACCCCTGATAAATATTTTAGTGTTTTCGTCCAATAAATACTCATTGTGTCTCTAAAAAATCATTCAATCATTCAAAAAATACACTTATTCCTTATTTTCCAGAAATTTGAATATTTACCTGTCTCACATTATGGTATAACCATATACATAATTTGAAACAAATGGTGTACTAATTTATTTCTTAATGTTAACATTTCGACAACAATTTTTAAAGGAATCTATATTATAGAATTATACAAAAAATAATAAAATAATAATAATAAATTTATCTTAAATAATAATTCTGTATATAAAAGGATTATTACAAAAAAATACTTCATTTACATATTTTTATAACCAACATGATTTTTGTCTAAAAAATGAACCTATAAAATTGAATACATGGTAAAACATATGTATTTTTATATTTAGATAATATCACAAAATATTTATATAATATAGTCAAAAAATATATTTCATTTTAGAAAATCCAAATTCATGTGTATTTTTTAAGAAGCAATAAAAAATATATTAAACAATATGTATTAAGATTTCAATTGTAATTATATTTATAAATAACCTTAAAATTAAAACATCATAAATAAATATTAAATACAGTCAAAACACATAGTATGAATGCTACTAAATAGTTTAACATGAAGGAACTATGACAAAAAAGGGGTTTTCTTGACAAATAATGTGATCTCTAATGGGCTATAATGGCATCTCAAGGAATAACATATGGTGATATTTTTTGGAAGGATGTTATATCCAATAGGGACTACCTATAGAGATCACTCTATTCTATCTGACAGGGGTCTATAACCCACGCCATATGGGGACCTCAATATTCCATGACACCAAATTACAAGGGTACTTCCATATGGAGTAACAGTTAAAAATTACATTTAAATAAATTAAATTTAATACACCATGTTAAATGTAATGACCCAAGCATCTATGTTATGTTTCCCTCTGAATAATTCAATATCTCTCATTGTACGAAACTTCGAGATTCTAACACACCGCGACCAATCAAAATAGTCATTGTGAATAGTAATACCCACCTTTTGAAATTTTATAAATATTATTTTTCAAAATGGACTTCATTTTTGAATTCAGAATAACGAAATTAGCTTAGTGTGAATTTTTGGTATTTTTCGGAAAACTTTCAATTTTTAATGATTAGTAAAAACACTGCATTATTGGATAAAACCGACTTTTTATTTAAATAATTATTTATTTTATTTAAATTTATTTTAGGTAAAAATTTATATAATTCTTATATAAGTCCAATGTAATTTTTTGGAGTCATTTTATAATAATTTTAGATATATAAAACTTGTATTGAACATTTTACCGTCTTTTACCAAACTCATAAAAGTATTTGAAAATTTGCATAAAACATAATTTTACCTATTCGATGAGCTGAATTTTAAAAATCCAATAGGAACAATTAATATCAGTTAATAAAATGTGTTTCAATAAGATGAAAATAATTGTTGGTGAATAGTAACTTTTGACTTTTATTTACCATGGTTAAAAGTTAATAGGGTAATTAAGGGTAAAAATGATATCATAATTACCCTAAAACATGTCCTAATTCTATTGTATATGTTTAATTATACCAAATAAAACTTATTAGAAATATATGATCCCATCTGGTCCACATGTATTAGATTTGGACATTTTTTATTATTTTATTTAATGAAGAGTTAATAGAGTGAAACTCAAAGATTAATAACTAAACCATTTTTAATATAGGGTTACACACAATATAAATTCGACTATAAATATAAATTGGAATTATAAAAAGATTTCATAAATAATGGTATTTTATTTATAATTTTAGAACATTAAAATTTTAATTTATTTATGACACAATGATGACGTAGTAATTACCTTATTAATGAAATATTAAAATAATTAATATTATAAATATCCTTATAAATGTAAATTTAGACCTCAAGTGAATTCAACTAATTTTATAGGTTAATATGAAATTTTATGGTTTCTTAAATAATTTTTTTTCTAAGTGAAATATTTTTAATGGCTTTCAAACAAATCAAATACTAAATAGTGTCAAAATTGACATAATTGAGTTTTTAAAATTAATACTATATTATTAATTGATATAATATTTATAAAAATATATGGTTCGGCCAAAGAACATAGATAAGGTTATATATAATTATAATGATCCACTTTTTGTTCACGTGGTAGTTTATAGTGTGATTATTATCCATATAATATAAAAATACAAAGAGACATGCTAAATGTCAAACTATTTAACTATGAGTTAAATCAAAATGATAAGGTTAATATGGTGACCTAAACCAGTCTAAAACCAATGGTTGAGATGCTATAGAACCATCCCCACCTTATCCTAAAAATAAAACATTTTGGAGCCATTATAAACCGAAGATGATTTTATTATAAAATAATATTTCAAGATTTTCCTAAAGTGACCCTCGCCTTTCTTAAAAAAAGGCACTTCCCCTTCTCTTAATTTCACACCTCCAAATCCAGTTGACTCTACCAAAACCTACCCAAGTATCCTCCCAACATTTCTCCCATCATCCTAGAGGCCTTCCTTTGGTCATAAATCCAACCTAAGGATCCATTTTGATCAAATCCAAATTAAGAACCCGAATAAGAGGTAAATATTTCATCACCACTTTCATGTTCATTTCTTCTTCCACTTCCACATTCATTATTGTATCCATTATAAAATAATAACTCTAGTATCTTCAATATACTATGATGTTAATATAAAAATTGTAAAACCATATTCACTATTATATCTATCATGTAAAGGACAATGTCACCATATGTGCGTACGTACGACTTACCGTCTCCACATCGTGGTGTAGTTTGTTATTCAAACACTTCATTATTTGGATGGGTATAGTAATGAGTATAAATGATGTAAATAATAAATATAACATGTTTTTTATTATTTGTATTTTATATTTCATAAAATTACATATTATTTCACCATTAATATAATTATATTTCCCCCCGTGCGTTCGTACGGATTACCGTCTCCATGAACGAGATAAATTCATTTCCCCATCATAATGATTCCAGAATAATTTACATTTTATGATTAAAAATAATTTTTATGAACATAATATTATTCTATATATTAATAAAATACACTTTATCCATAACAAACATGGATTACGTAACCAAGAATATAAAGGAAACTGAATCAATGATCACCCAAAACGATGATACTACTGAAATATTATTACCAAAGCAATATTAGAGGATCAAATATGATATCATATTTTTGTATATAGTTGTTGTATATTAAATAGCAATATATTTGACTATTATATAGGAGGTTAAAATACCATCGACTAAGTAAAAGTACAACGTAAGGGTTATTTTTACAATCTCTTTATTATACGAGATTGTTTTTATGCAAGTATCTTCTAGGGAATCTTTATCATCCACATCCATGTTTTCCTAAAAATGTATATCAATTTTTTTTTACTATTTACTAGAATATGGGTTAACATCATTTATACACTTCTTTGACCTTATATGTTTTGAATGTAATCTTTCCATCGTTTTCCAAACAATGTGCTTTATGACCTTTTCGACAAAATTAAGGTAAGAATGTTTTTTTAACTTATATAGCTGGTGCAGCCATTTTATGCCATTATAACATCATCGAAGCATTTCTTACAAGCTTATAAGAATATTTTAAAAAATATGTTTTCTTTTATAATTATCTGAATCATAAATGGTTTCAAAAGATAAATAGGTATTTCTTTTAAATAGCTTTCATTTCATCTATGTCTACAACCGTTGATGGATTTTATACTTATTAGATGTAGAATTATTATGATACAAATCTTCCAAATTTTATTGAAGGTTTTGTGATATGTGTGACATTGGATGTGTTATTTTTATACCATTCATGGTTTATGGTTAAAGTATTGATATTTCTTTTGCTAGATTTAACAAAAATGTTAAGGTTATGTTTCAACCTTTTCATTTGAGGAATTTTTTGGCCATAGTATAAGATGGGTGGAGCTCTCTATAGCTCCTCCATGCATCAGTAGGTCTCATTAGAAAATTATACGTGGAATTGGATGAGGTCTTTCCCAATTTGATATATGGTTTTGGACGAGGCCTTAATCATTTTTAGACGTCTTGTCCGAGGCCTTGACAAAATATTTCAGAATGTCCAACATTATACATTCCCTCATTATGAAAATAATAATGATGGTTCATGTGGTTATTCCACTAGTAGAATACCCATGACTATGTTTTATTATGGAATTATTTACTCAGTTCATATTGCTGTGATAAAGCGTTCATGTTTATTATTTTTAAAGGCATGTGTTTTGAATTATTTATCATGAATAATGTTTATGTTATCTTCCACTGTATTTCATACCCTTATTGAGATTTGAGATCACCCATTTCTTATGATTCATTTTCCCAGGATGTGGAAAAGATAGTTATGAGTGACGTTCATGCATAATCTAGTAGGCTTGGAAGTTTCTCGTGGAATAAATTAGTGTTGTATTTGTTTCCAGGTTGTAATGTTGTTAGTACCTTTTTTCCAATAATACTAAACTAATCAGTCTTTCAAGACATGATTCCTTATAGCATGCCAATGTAATGTAATAAAGAACTGACTCTTGGTAATTGGGGTTGGGAGGTTATAATTGGTATAATAGGATGTTTTGTACAAACCTTGGAAACTAGATTTATAAATTCTCTGATTAGAGAACAATACACTAAGATAGACTTAGAGGATTAGTATGGAAGAAATTCATAGAATTTTGGTTTTTTATAGGTTTTGTAAGTTTTCCAAGCAATATATCCCTGTATGGATACATGTAGGTAGAGGCATTTCTGGAACAGATGTACCTAGGGGTAAATCCCGAAAACACTGCTTTGAGCTAGACTCGAACAGGAACTGGTGCACAACAATGGACCTTGATGCACTATTGGTTATGACACTCCCAGTGTATATGCTTAAGATAATTCACATTTTATTTAAAAACATTCATGAAGGATTTATGAGTATATACATGCTCAATGAAAACAATTTTATGAGCATGGATTATATCCATAAACTGTTTAATTTATTTTAGGTGTTTTATAAGTCTTGAATTATATATTTTGATTCATAAACTAATGTACTGTATGCCATTTTCTAAAAATGGAACGTATTAGAAAAAAATGTAAAACATATCGACACACATAATCCTTGTAGGGATTTCCCTTCTACTCAAGATAATTATAGTGGAGCTGATGATGCAAGTGGTGTTGATCATCATATCACCATACTAGGACAACTCACATAGGTTATGAATTATAACCATTACCGTATGGAGCACTTTGATGCACAATGTGGAGGATTAATGTTATATCTCTTCCCGAGGAAACAAACACCCACATTCAATGGGTCTCAAAATCCATTTGAAGCTGAACAATGGCTAAATTTCTTAGAGAAAATATTTCATGCTTTGGGGTGTAGTGAAAGGAAAAAGTTGTCATTGTTGTTTATCGCCTCACTAAAGATGCAGATTAATGGTGTTCATTAATAAAAAAAACATTAGGATGAAGAAGTATCAAGTATGGAATATCTGGAGTTTAAATAGAATTTCTCAGAAAAAATACTTTTCTCATGACCATCGATCGGATATGGAAATGAAATTTATGAGTCTGAGACAAAATGAAGATGATAATGTCGCAAAGTATAATGTTAACATTACAATGTTAGAAATGCATGATGCATTTTGTATACAAAACCTAAGAAGTATAATTGATCGTTTCATTGATGGGTTAAAACCATTTCACCATCAAGCATTAGTGTCTCAATCCTTCTCATCATATAAAGATATTGTCTCATGTGCTATCAAGACAAGAAAATTAATTCTATAATTCTTATGACTTTAAAGAAGAGAAAGAGAATAAGAGATCTTTTGAATACTCTGGGAAAGGAAATAAGGAAACAAGGAAGAACGAAAGAGTGGAATTTCCCCCTGTGATAATTGTGGAAGGAAGAACCCTGGTCCCTATCTAAAAGGAAAAGGAGTATGCTCCAAATGTGGACAGAAAGGCCATATTTCTAATGATATTAAGGGGAATAAAAAAGATGCCAATTTTCAATGCTACAATTTCAAATAGATGGGACATTATAAAAATTAATTTCCTATGCATCATGGAAACATACTTTAGAAATGGCCAAGGGATCAAGGAAAAGCTTATGTGACCACTACTACTGGGGTTGATGCTCCGAAAGAAGTGGTGGAAAGTAATTTAATGTTTTCCTCAAGTTTGGACAATGCTTTATTTGATTCTATATCATCGCATTGTTTTATATTTTCACATTTTTCTATGAAAATTAGATATTTTTAATTTCATTTAACAAGGAAGTTTTCAGTCAAAACTTTGAAGGGAAGTATCATTAAAACAATGTTTTGTGAATCAATCCCCATTAAGGAATATAAACGATATTCATATGCTGATATAATTGTTATACCCATGATTTAATTTTATATAATCCTAGTTATGGGTTGGATTTCAGACCATGATGCCAAAATTTATTGTAAGAAGAAGGAGGTGACAATTCTCGATGATGATAATGTGTACCTTATCTTTATAGAATAAAAATTACCATCTAATTCATATCTAGATCCACCCACAGTAACTCTACTAAATTAAATTATTGGGGAGGATGAGAATGAAATAATTATGGGTTCGGAAAAGAATGTTCTAATAGAAGATGTACATATTATGCAAGAATATGTTGATGTTTTTCCATAGGATTTACATGGACATACTCCAGAATAAGAAATTGAGTTTTCTATTGATTTAATTTCTTATTGAAGGTCTATATCGAAGACCCATTTTTGAATGGCCATTATAGAATTAGTTAAACGAAATAAAAAAATAGTGTAATTGAGTAATAAGTGATTTATTTTCCCTAGTTTTTTTTCCATGGGGAGCCCATGTCCTTTTTGTTTATAAGATAGACGAATCTATGAAAGTGTACATTTAATACAGGGAGATCAATCCCATATCAATAAATAATAAGTATCCCCTACCTCGTATTGATTATTTATTTGATCAACTTCATGGATCTCAATATTTTTCTGAGATTAACCATCAATCTGGATATCATCAGGTGTGTGTGAAGAAGGAATACATTCCAAAACACAGCCTTTCGAACCAGGTACGGGCATTACGAGTTCACAGTACTGCATTTTGGATTGACTAATGAACCATCTATATTCATGGATCTAATGAATGGTATTTTCAAGGAATATCTTGATGAATTTTTAGTGGTATTTATTGATGATGTCTTAGTATACTCCAAAACCTACAAAGATCATTAAAATCAATTGAGTGTTATTCTAAAGACTCTTAGAAGGAATGAAATATATGGGATGTTTAGAAAGGGTGAATTCAAGATTCAAAATATTTATTTTCTTGGACATATTGTATATAAGGGTGGAATATTTGTTGATCCTTCAAAGACCATGTCAATCCAAGAATGTTCAGCACCAATGAGTATAATTGAGGTATGAAGTTTTATTGATTTAGCAGGTTATTTTTGTCATTTAATCTAGAAATATTGTTGTTTGGATAACCCATTAACCAAGCTCACCCATAAAGGGGTTAAATTTTTTAATATAAAATGATTGTGATTAATGTTTTGAAGAAATGAAGATATGATTAGTTAATTATTCTATCTTGACTCTACCATCCGGGAATGATGGGTTTTTTATTTATAGTGATGCTTCATAGAAAGGACATGGTAATGTCCTTATGAAAAATGATATAGTTATTTCCTATGAATCACAAGATCTAAAAATTCATGAGAAAATCTATCCACTCATGATATTGAGTTAGAAACTCTAGTATTTGATCTAAAGATATAAAGACACATTGTCTTTGGTGAAAAAAGTGAGGTTTATACTATTCACAAGAGTTTGGAGTATATTTTATCACAGAAAGAACTCAACATTTTGCAATTTCGATGGCTTAAAATACTCATGGATTATGATTTCACTATACACTACCTACTAGGGAAGGGAAATATGGTGGCATATGGTTTGAGTAGAATAGACCATGGAGTTTTGAACAAGATGTGAGTTGAAAGGGATCCCATTTTCATAGATCTAGTAAAGATGTATATGGGAATAACCATGGAAGGTGAAACATAAATAAATTTTAAAATGGTTTCAAAACCATATTTACTAGAAATGATAAAGCATTCTATGACTGATGATGTGGAGTTTCAAAAGAATAATAATTCTGTAAATGATGGGAGATTGAGTGACATCATATATGATGATGGAATTTTGAAATTTTGGAAGAGATATTCTGTTCCCAATATACCTGATCTAAAAAGGGAATTGTTTTATAATGCTCATAGCTCCAATTTCTCTATACACCCTAGGACCACCAAGATGTATAGTGATTTGAAGGGATGTTTTTGGTGGGACAACATGAAAAGAGAGATTGTTGATTTTGTGTCTTGATGTATGGTTTCCCAACAAGTGAAAGCTGGAAGACAACATCCTATAGGAGTCATGAAACCTCTTCCCATACCTATGTGGAAATGGGTTGAAATTAATATGAACTTTCTCATGGGGAACCAAAGACTCCTATAAGGAATGATGCTATATGGTTCATTATTGATCGTCTAACCAAGTCAGCACATTTTCTTTCTATATAAGAAGATTTAACACTTGAATGTTAAGAAAATATATATATCAATGAAGTTGTAAGAATCCATGGAGTACCCCTATCGATTGTTTCTGATCGTGATCCCCTTTTTAAATCATGATTCTGGAAAATTTTCAGAAATCCCAAGATACTGAACATCGTTTGAGCACATCTTACCACCACCAAACTGATGGACAATCAAATGGACTATTTAAACCTTAAAAGACATGTTTAGATCTTTCACACTTGACTTTCAAGGTATGTGGTGTCAATATTTAGCTCTGGTTTAATTTTCATACAACAGTAGATTCCATTTAACTATTCTAATTGCATATATGAAGCATTATATGGAAAGAGATGTCACACACCGACTTGTTGGGATGATGTTGGTGAAAGAATACTCATAGGCCAGGAACATGTTGAGGAAGAAATGGAAAAACTGAAGATTATCCAAACCCACATCCAAGCAGCTCAAAGTAGGTAGAATAGATATGCCGATAATTAAAAAAAGGATTTATAATTTCAGGTAGGAGATTATGTTTTCTTGAAGTTATCCCAATGGAAGGGTTTTATACGATTCTGTAATAGGGGTAAATTAAGTCCCAGTTACAACAGACATTTCAAAATTCTAAAATGAATTGGGGTTGTTACTTACAATTTGGAAATGCCACAATGTATCTCCAATGTTCATGATGTGTTCCACGTATCAATGTTTAGAAAATACATGGCTGACCAAACACATGTTCTCACCTATGAAAAAAAATTTACTGGAAGCTGATTTGTCTTATTGTGAAGACCCTGTCAAGATTCATGATAGCAGAGAACAAGTGTTGAGAAACTGGACGACATGCCTAGTAAATGTTTTATGGAGAAACCATAAGATGGAAGAGGAAACATGGGAACCAGAGGAAAATATGTTGATGAACTAGCCAAATATTTTTGTGCGATATTATTCTAAAAATATAGAGGATGAAATTATTTTAAGGAGGGAAGAATGTAACACCCCATGATTCTTTGATACATTTCCCTTTGAAAAATGCAATAGCTTGCATTGTATGCAACTTCGAGATTCAATCACACCGCGACCAATCAATCTAGATGTTATGAATAGCAGTACAGACTTTTTTAAATTTTATAAATTTTATTTTTCAAAATGGATTTCATTTTTGAATTCAGAATATCGAAATTATCTTAGGGTGATTTAATTTATTTTTATGAAAACATTCAATTTTTGATGATTTGTAAAAAACAATACGTTATTGGTTAAAACAGACTTTTTATTTAAATAATTATTTATTTTATTTAAATATATTTTAGGTCAAAATAGATACATAATAACTATATAAATTCAATATAATTCTTTGGAGTCATTTTATAATAAGTTTAGATATAAAAAAATATTATTGAACTTTTTACTGTCTTTTACCCACCTTCTATGAGAATTTGTAATTTTTAATAAAACATAAGTTTACCTCTTCTGTGAGTTGAATTTCAAAAATCTGAAAGACACTATTAATATCATTAAGTAAAATGTGATTCAATCAGATGAAAATAAATTTTAATGAATAGTAACTTTTGACTTTTATTTACCATGGTTAAATGTAAATAGGGTAATTAAGGTTAAAAATGATATCATAATTACCCTAGCACATGTGGGGTCCTGGGGTCTCCTTCAGAGAGCAGTTGATTTCAAGTTATCGTGGAATGAATTTTACATCCATCTATCATCCAGGGAAGATTTTGTGTGTGCTTGGTTGAGGGATGGGAGGTGTTGTGGCTCTCTACGCTTTACTCTATCTAGGTGGCCTTGGGCGTGCCACTATGGGAAAGAGTCATTCATGGGGGAAGTGTGGATAAAGATCTCATGTTTTCCCCTAATTCTTTATAATCCTTCTTTCCTAAATGTGGTGTGTAATGTGGTGGGGAGTTTTCTATGTGTGTATTGGAGGACGGAGAGGTTTCTAGATGCATTCAATCAGAGAATCTATGTGGAGATAAATCTTGCACTGAAATTTCCCCCTTGTATTTTGTTCGATCTCTAGAGGGTTTTTCATTGTGGCAGTGTTTGGTGTACCAATCTCTTATAATGTTTTGTTTTACCTGTGGGTTCCAAGGGAATGCAGTGGAATTCTATAGAAAAGGGAAGAGGATCTTGCACTGCCTAAATATCCCCCAGAGGCTTTCTCCTTTAGAACCATCCCTCGGTCTTATGGATAGTTTGGGTAGATCGAAGGGTTTGCAATTTTGGTATGATTCATCGAGGATGGAGAGGGTTGGTTCATCTTTGTCCCCGCCGGTGGTGTTTGGGGATCTCACCTCCTCGGGCGTGGGAGAAGTTTCAAATTATTCAGGCTCCGGGTCACGTAATAAGATCTTCTTTTCGGAAATGGGACAAGAGGTCAGAGGGGTGTCAGCATCTGTTGCGGTGCCTGATTTGTTACCATTGGGTCCTTCCGAGGTCATGCCAAAGATAGAGTTTCGGGGTTCATTTGTGGTGGTTTCTTCAACGGCTTTTCCATGGGCTTCCAAAGGTAATTCTAAGGTGATTAAAGATCTTCCTCCAAGTGTTTCTTGCTAGTTGAATCTCCCCATGTCTAAGGTCCAGTTAGGTTAGGTGTTCTCTTTGGGCTCAAGGAATATGTTTTTGTTAGCAACGATAGATGGATCTTCAAACTTTCTTGCGGGCTCGTCGAAGAGAGGGCTTTCAGAGAGGGTAAAGAGAAAATTAGCCTCATTGCGCAACTCTCTCCAGAGACTATTTCTGATCTCTTTTCTTTGGGAGGTGATGTCCCCATGAACTCCACCCATAAGTTCATGATACCAAATAAATCTATTGGAGGACAGGGTCAGTTTGTTGTGGAAGAAGATCCTGGTTATAAAGATTCATTACTCCTCGCAGGGGCCTACCAGACCGGTGATGAGGTCAATGTCCAAAGGGGGGGTGGTATGGAGCTATTTGTTCCACAATCCGGTAGTAGTGGCAGAAGGGCTGGAAGATTATTTCTATAATGTATTCAGTGTTTATTTGGAATTCTAGGGTTATTGGTGGAATGGAAAAGTGTTCTTTCATCACTTTGGAAACACGAAGATTTGGATCTTCAATGGAGGTGGTTCTGGAACATAAACATGATCTGATAAAGTTGAATGTTTTTTCCAAGAGGTCAGGGTTTGGGTGTCATTTTCATGGTTATCCAGGGAACAAACATATTTGGGTGTTCTGGAAGAAACATCTTCAAATGAAGCTTGTGCAGGTGACAGAGCAGTGCATCACAATTATAATCAAGCTCCGAGGTTTGGAAGTGTTGTTCTTTTTTGTGTATTCTAGTGGGGATAGTCTGGAATAGCGGATCTTGTGGAATTATCTGGGTTCCTTTGACATGAATGGGTTACCTTCGATTTCAGGTGGGGACTTCAATGTTATGGTTGACATATCAGAAAAAAAGGGGGGGTTCGAGGGTCTGTAATCAGGGGATTCTAGACTTCAGTAACCTCATTTTTTCAAAGGGGCTCTTAGATCTGGGGTTTCATGGGAGTAAATATACATTGTGTAATAACCAGAGAAGAGATAAAAGGATTTTTTGTAGGTTGGATAGATTTATGGGAAATATTCAGGGCCTTGAACCCTTTTCTAGCTATTTGGTCTTGCATCTTTCTTGGGAACTTTCAGATCATTCTCCTCTATTGGCGGATCTATATATGGGTAGTGCGATCAGCAAGGATTTTCTGTATTTGGTGGATTGGCATAATAGGGAGGGGTTCTTTCAAATGGTGAAGGATTCCTAGGAGCATGAGATTGAGGGAGGTTCTAATATGGGTCTATCTAGATGATAGAAGAGGCTCAAATTGGATATTATTAGATAGACCAGGTCTATTCCTGCTTCAACTGAGTGAGTGGAGATACTCAAGGATGAAATCGACCGGCTGAAAGGGGTGCTTCAACATAACTAGGATGGTGAAATTTTCTTAATCCTAGGGGACAAACATGCCTTCTTTTCTCAATGCTTGTTAGAGGTAGAAAGGGGCCTCAGACAGAGATCCAGAGTTTGGTGGCTCTGGGAAGGGGATGGGAAAATTGGTTTCATCCATTATTTCATGAAGTAGTGGCTATGTTAGAATGTAAATATCGAGATGGAATATGGTTTTCTCACCTCATATGTGAATGATGCTGGTAGGATGGATTTGGAACATTTTGAATTGTGGCTTTCAAGGGATCGGACAGAGTCTAGTTGTGGGAATGATTTGCAGAATGAGCCGGAGGTCTTCATGCAAAACATTTCAAAAAGGATGGACGGATGGAGCAATGAGAACATTATGGCTTTACCGTTATGGGAGGAGGTGTGGGAAGATGTTAGAAACATGTCTCCGGAGAGTGCTTCATGATAGGATGGCTTCCCATGGGCCTTATTTGTGGAAACATGAGAATTTGTAGGCCCATTAGTGGTCGAGGCAGTTCAGGACTTCTTCCGTGGGGGTGGTCCCAAGAGGGATTTGTGTGCTTCCTAGGTGGTGCTGGTCCCAATGGTGAAAGACCCAACTACTATTAGATAGTACAGACCAATATGTCTATACAGTGTTTCCTACTAGATTTTGGTTAGTCTTCAAGGAAATATATTAAATATGGTCATCTCGAGTATTATTTCCCATTAATGAAATTGTTTCATCAAAGGCAGATGGATCCAAGGGGTGGTGGGAGTGGCCTAAGAGCTGTTGGTGGATTTTAACAAGAATCTGGTGGGATCCAATGTTGTGATTCAGATGGATATGGATATGGATTAGGATAGGATTGGATGGAGTTTTATTGTTCGGGTAATGAGGAAACTCTGGTTTCATGAATGGGTTTGTGATTTATGATTCCAATGCTTTTCTTCACCTTGGATCTCTATTTCCCTCCTCGAGAAGAGTTTTGGATTATTCAAGAAGGTGAGTTGGGTGAGACAAAAGGTCCCTCTTTCTCACTATATGTTTATCATTTCTCAAAGTGCCCATGTCTCAAAACGTGCATAGAGGGATGATGGACTGGATGATTTGGACCAGTAAATCCCATGCTTCCAAGGGTTCATATTCTCATATTATGTTCGCTGGTGACATCATAATTTTTCTGAATGGCAAGAGATCATCATTGACCTCTTTCTTGTGGATTATGGAGATTTATGGTAAGATTAGTGGACAACAAGTTAATGTAAGTAATAGAAATGTATTTACTTATAATAAATGGTCAAGGAGAAGGGATCATAACATCAAAGAAACTCTAGGTTTTAAAAAGAAGTAGCTTCCTATGATGTATCCATGGGCCCCCCATTCGAATGGTCGGGTGAAAAAAGGCTTCTCTGAGTGCCTCATAAATAAAATGGTTGGGAGGATTTATAACTGGAAAAACAGGTTTCTATCATATGGAGGTCAGGTGACGTATATCAATAGTGTGCTTTCCTATATTCTGATGCATGTACTTTCTATTATATCTCCTCCTAAGGGGACTATTTATATGATGGAGATGATTCTCAATATATTTCTGTGGGATGACAATGATAGTGGAAGGGAACATTGGGCCTCATGGGCTGGGGTTGCAAAACCGATTGAGGAATGAGGGGTGGGACTTAGGGACTTGATAGTGGCCATGCATACCATGATAGATCGATTGAATTGGGACATTCTTGTGGGAAAATTGATTTGGGAACAAACCTTGAGAATTAAATATAAAAATTATTGGGAGGATTTTGATTATAGGAAATTATCTAGGATGGGGAAAATAATGTTTTCTATCATGGAGACTCTACAAGATTCCTCTCAGTGGATGTTTGGTAATGGGAATATTAATTTCTAGAGGGATAACTGGTTTAGGGAGAAGATGTTCTTCCCTAGCTATCCAGTTATTGAGATCTTGGTGAAAGAGGCCTGCATTCATAATATGTTCTTGGATTCCATTCATAGCCCAGATCAGATGAATTTTTTCGAAGAAATGGTTTTTTCTAAGGAAGAAGATCGTTTTTGTTTCACTAAGGCTGGATCAGACTATTTCAATAGTCAGGACTATCGAAAGCTTATACAGTAGCAGGGGAGTAGGGATGATTGGTTCGCTCGTATGCGGTGTAAGGAGGTGCCCTCGAAGATGAACTTCCTCGTTTGGAGAGTGTGGAACCATGCCCAACCGACAGAAGATAATATTTAGAGGAAAGTCATACAGTTGGCATATTGATGCAGCTGCTGTTCATCTCCTCTGATGGAATAGATTTTTCACCTATTCCTCAGGGTTGAATGGGCATGTTGGCTCTTTTCCGCTACGGATAGATGGGGTAAGTTCAAGGCCGAGCGTAATTCATTGCAAGAGTTTTTTGAGAGCTAGTTCTCGGGAGTGGATCAGAATGGACTGGAAAACAGGATACACAGCATCACAATTATTTCGATATTCTGGGTCTTGTGGGAGGCACAAAATATAGTAATATGGGATGGCTGGTATTCAATATCTCTTCTACTAGTGAAAATTAAGGGTCTACTCTATGAATTTAATTCTTTGATGAAAGGGGGGTGAACTTCACGGCGGGCTGTGACTTTGTTAGGAGAACAGTGGGGCATCTGAGACTCTAGGGGGGCTGGGTGAGATTTCATCCTCTAGAAATAGGTTGAAACCAAATATCGATGGATCATGTATAAATGTATTGATGACGATAGGAGGGCTGGTATGAGATAGAGGTGGTTCAGTGATATCAGCCTTTAGTAGCTATTACGGGCTGGGGAACTCGATATCTACAGAGGGTTGGTATTGTTGGAGGTCATTAGGTTATGAAAAAGATTATTGTTGTGAGTTTCAGAAGTTGAATCAGACTCAGAGTTATTGATCTGGTCACTACAAGAGAAATGTGAGGTGCCCTGGTGTTTGACTTACATTGTTCGGGGTTGTATCCTAGAAATGAGTAATGGTTGTGTTGTTCGGCATATTTCTAGGGAGGCCAACTTTGCTTTGGATGCTCTCTCTTAGGGGAGTAGAGTTAATGGTCCCTCAGTGGTCTTTACAGAAGTGGTTACTCTACCCCAAGAATGTATTTGGGTGATTCTTGGGGATGCACTAGGGCTTCATCATTTTAGGCTGCCTTGAATTGTATTAGAGGACTTTTATTATGGGAATAAAAAATAAATTTCCAGTCAGTATAAATATTCCAATAAATGTAAATTGAAGATTTTAATGAATTCCACTAATTGTCTCGGTTAATGTGAAATTTTAGGGTTGGTTAAATAAATTATATTCCATGTGATAAAGTTACAATGGATTTAAAAAAACAAATTCTGAATAGTGTCTAAATTGACATAATTGAGTTTTTAAAAGTAATACTATATTATTAATTGATATAATATTCATAAAAATATATGGTTCGGCCAAAGGACATATATAAGGTTATATATATTAATACTAAACCACTTGGGGATCTCTTGGTCGTTAATAGTAATTTTTTAACCATATATTATAAAAATACAAAGAGACATGGTAAATATCAAACTATTTAACTAAGAGTTTAATATAAAAGATAAGGATAATATGGTGACATAAATTTGTCTAAAACCTAGTGGATGATATTTTTTCGACCCATCCCCGCCTTATCCTCTAAATAAATCAATTTGGAGCCATTATTAACAAAAAATGATTTTATTATAAAATAGTATTTCAGGATTTTCCTAATGTTACCCTCACCTCTCATATAAAAGGCACTTCCCCATAGAATTGAAAAGTTGTGAAAAATGGTTACCCTATTATACTAATAATAAATACATATATTTATGATAGTTTATAAATTATTTTCAAAATGGTATAAAATTTTTAAAGAGAGGAAAAAAATAAATAATTTTGAATGAGTTGCTGAAGATGAATACTCCTTCATTAATAGTAATAATTAATATATATTATTAAAGAGAATTAAATGGTCATGTAAAAGGTATAAAACCTCTAAAACAAGGATGGAGACTTTTACAAGTGTTTTGGGTAGTTATTTATGGATCTATGTGGCTCAATTTGGTGTATAAACGTGAGAAAAGGTGTGTTATTTTATATTTGTGGGGTAAGTAACACCTTTAATTATTTAAATAAATAAAATATACTTAATCCCATTTTATATACATGTTTCATAGAAACATTTAAATATCTATCCTAAGTAGATAATTTAATTAATAATATATTCTAATATTAACTAATTAATAATTGTGACATTATCACTTTTTTTGTGCTAGGTATATGTGATTTAACCCTTTACTATAGAGAAAATTTTAAATGCTTTTACAATTCATTAATAAAATAATATAAATTAATCATTTTAAATAAAATTAGTTAATAAAATAAAAAATATATTATAAATTATAGAAGAACCATTTTCAAAATTATGATGATGATAATTTCAATATAATCTAGGAAAACAAGTTGAAAAATTCCAATGTATGTCAAAAAGGATTTTTAGCCCGAGATTAAGTATATTATTGATTCCAATGGTTTAAATTATTTTTTTACACAGTGAGACTAAATTATTTTTTCAGATTTTATAATTATAAAATAATATTTTCATACAGTATAAATATAATTATATTTTTAATTAAAAATTAGTGTATATAATAATCACACAAAAAATATGTTTTTCTATAAATTCAAAGAATTCCCCAAAGCTAATTTTCACTTATTCATTATGAAATTGATTTCATTTTTTTACTATTTAATTTATAAATGAGAATAAATTAATTATAACACATTTTAACAAAGCTAAATAAAAAACATTTTTAAAGAAAATAAATTATTTAATAATAAATTGTTTATTTTGAAATTTTATTACCATTTTCCATTGAATTAATGCATAAATATATATTAAAAATGTTATTGTTATATTTTTAATAATTTTGAAAATCCCATTGATACCCACAAGTCCAATTTATAGGAAATTACTATGACATTAATAAAATATTTTAATTGTATAGAAAATATTTTTTGATCTCAATGTGGAATATAATGAAAAATATCAAAGATATAAAATTATAAAGATAATTTTATAAAAAAATAATTGCTTTTTACATAGTAACAAAATCATCTGTGTTTATACCTCAAAATTTCATCATTATGATTTATGAATATTAGTAGAGGATAACCTCATCGTATATGCATGTTACCACGTGGAATCAACAAAATTATTATATTGGAACAAAAATATGACTGGAAGAGTGGTTTTTTAAAGCATTCCTCCATTTGATCTATTATCTCCACTAGTTGATCAACATAAGATAGATCATAATAAAAAAAAATTACTCATGAATTCTTGAAATGTTGAGGATATGGAATTTACTTCTTTTAAGGGAATACATGTAACCCATTGATAAATTGAGAGGGAATTGATGGAAATGCCATGAGATAAGGAGATGTCTCAATATGATCGAACTTTTTAAGGGAAAATATTTATAGGGAATCTATTTCCCTTATTTCCAAATAGTATAACCTTATTCAAAGGATATATTCATTGAATCAAATTATCAAGAAACTCTAACACTAGATATCTTTGATGATTATCTACATATTTTTTTTGACTCAAATATTCCCTTATGTACGATCAATTGACTCTAACAATATCTTCCATTCTCTTAGAAGTATTAGGCCCCATTATCTTCCCTTATCCATATTCATCTTGAAATATTTAGATTCAGATGCTCCAACCATAGAGGGATTCATAAGGATATATAAGAATATACATGTTAATTATTTTCTGTAATGATTTTATAGTAATGACGTTTATTGATCAAAAACACCATTGAGATCCATTGAGAAGTATCTCAACCTATCCTATATAGTTTTAATGGTCCTCTCAAATAGACCATGTTTCTAGAGATGATATATAGTACTTATAAAAAACTGTATATCAAATGAACATCAAAGAATTCTCTTGATCATCTTGGTAAAACTAGGACCCCACTTACATAATATTGGGAATGGTTTTCATTGAATTAGCATTAAAATTAAAATGTATAATTGAGTAAAATTTCGATGAGGAAAATATTTTACAATATAATATTTTATTCTTATTTTTTTTATTGATTTACTACAACAAAAATTACCTTATTCCCCTTTGAATATTTGTGGGGTTGGATGATGACATGAATGGTAATGTTTTCCAGTTTCCATTATTGTATGGAGAAAAATTATAATATATACTTAGAGTTATTTTTATCATCCTTAAAATGTTGAAAAACTCGGAATCATGTAACATACTCTTTAATATCCATGTCCATTTTATCCCACCAAAAATATAATTCAATATCTATATACAAATTCATTCTCTAAATTTTTTTAAAGAATGATTATGATCATTATTCCTAAAATTCAATCCCATTTCTTGTTTTAACAAAATATATAATCATTTTTAAAAACATAACAATCAATCTTGATCTTAGTCTAAATCTAGAGAATTCCTCACCTTCTCCTATTTTTCCACATTATCCTTATATTATTTAATGTTTCATTCATAGATTTATTATTTATAAATCATCTATAAATGATAATATCTTACCCCTCTCTAAAATATGAAGATGAATCATCGAAAAAATAAATAAATAAAAGTTATATTTAAATCCATAGCATAGAATAATATGCACATTCTTCCAAACACATTACATCACCCTCCTAGTTTGCCTTCATATAGTGCTAATGTACTGAGTAGTAATAATCGCTAATAAAATCCAATCATGTTCATTTGGTTTATATTGAACCCTATATATTAAATTATATACTTCAATATTTTTTGAGGTGTACATATATAGCACAATTCAGTATCAAATAATTCCTATATATCATTAATTCAATAAATTATAACATTAATCTCAAAATCACGAGATATATAAATTTTCTCATGAATTTATAATTAAGAAGAGGCAAAATTTATTAAAATATCATTCTGCATAAGGGCTCATCCCAGTCCCTTCATTGATACATCACTATATATAGTTCTCCACTATTTTTTTGAATATGAATAAAAAACCTGAAGAACCTTATCCTCAGTAAATTGGTGTTATCCTCACATGTATATGTATAGAAGAACATGGCTCTTTTTGAAGTTAGCACCCATAGTGGACTTGATAAAAAATAATTGCTTCTTAAAAATCATGTATTATCTTACAATCCTATGAAAATTATAAAGCTCGATCACCATGTTTGGTCTGAGATATTGTTCAATGACATCCATATTTGACTAATCCACCAATATAGCATCAAATTAAATTATATAACCCAATAATTAGATATTTTTACAATAAAGTTACAGATTGTGATTTTAGAATATAACTACATGGTTATACCTTATTTTAAATCCCCAATCTAATGTTATATACGTTAAAGATCAATTTTTTTAATTATTAATTTCCTCATTATTTTTATAATTTCACATAAATATTGGGTAGATGATAATATTCATTATTTTCCTCTTTCTGAGTTCACAATAATTAATGAAAATATAAATTTTTCCCTATTCCTTATTAAGAAAAGATTATGTGGACCCCATGGTGAATAACTAGGTAAAATGAATCCCTTATATGTAATCTATAATAGTGGTTCATTCAATTCAAAAATATAAATCAATAATATTTCTTATAGTGTCTCCAAAATAGTTGTAGAAATGGGTGGGAGTCTCATTGAAAAATTATCGTCACAATTAAGGGGAAGACTATGAATGTTATCAGAAATTTTATCAAACAATTCCCTATAAATAGTTAAATAATAAAATTTTAGTTTTCATAAATCCATTATAGGTTTGAATCCATTAGAAATTGGTAGTAAAACACAAATTACCTTAGTAATTTATATTGGAAGTTCTAGTCCATCTTTAGAATGATATATTATCATTGTTCGATTCAATATAAAAAATATTTTATTCTTTTTAATTTTCCAATCTACAATGGGTGTGGTAATCCGTGTAAGGAATTAATTTAAAATCGACTTGGAGGAGAATAATATGATATTATTGACGTATGTTCCCACAGTAATCCATCTGAGAGGACCTATATAAATGATATACAATCATTAATTTATTAAGATTTTTCATTTCGGATACTTCACCTAATCATTGAAGAAATGATGTAAAAATCCTATAGAATTATCCTGACATAAAAAAAATAAAAAATCACTAAAATCATATATGATTCATTAATATTTAATTTTCATAGTCACCACCTCAACATAATAACTCGATCTTTATTCCCTCACCGAAACAAAAATAGATATCATGATAAACACACATCACAGGGAATGATCATGAAATCGTGAACCATAATTCATCGGATGTCTAAATCATGAAATCATATTTTAAATCTTTGATACATTATTTTTGTCCTAGTTTATCCAAGATAATAATATATTATAATCTGTTGAAATTGATCATAAATGGAGAGATAGTTAACCCAAATGTATCCCCAAAAGTGTCAAATTAAGTGCATAGTTAGGACCCATTAACCATGCAATGTAATGATGGTCGTGATATACTTGACTATCTATTTTTTATCTTATAACCAAGATGTGAATTTCTTCTGAATCTGTATCCACTATTAGTATTTATGAAATGATATTTTCCTTAAAAAACACATAACCACTACCATAAAAATATACTCAATGATATTATCCTACAATTATTCATATCCTAAAGGATAGTCATAAGCTTATGTTACCTAATATATGTGTTCATAAATCTTATTCCCATTGTTTATAATGGTCTTTACCTTGTACCAACAGGAGCAACCTGACTCAACTAAATCATTTTTGTTGTTTTCATTATTACATTGGTACATTATTGAAGATAAATTAGCATGTTGGATCCATTAGTTTCATAGTATTAGAAAACATTATAAATAAATGACTCTTATTTGATAAATTTATATTTATTATGCATGTTTATTATTTTAATAAATATAAATATATTATCCCATATGATCTTGTTCCACCTCCGAGGTGGTGCGTTTGTGGGTGGTGTGGAAATGGTCGATGATGATGGTCACCATCCTCTTTTTCTATAGAGGCAACTTCTCGTCAAATTTACCATTACTCTATTTTGACCCCTTCTGTTTCATTATACTTTAAAGAATATTGAATTAATTCCTTGGTAAATATTAGTCCAGACATGTAACACCCCATGATTTTAATGTACGTTATCTCATTAAAGTAATTTAATTTCATACCCTAAATGTTACACCGAGTTTGAGCGAACCACAATATACAATATCAGTTGTTCAAAAAGATATTATGAGTAGTATTAAATAAATTTTGAATACTCCATATAATTTTAACCTCGATATTATGTTTTTCTAAGACATAATATAAAAACAATTTCTAATTTTCATACAAAATAATAATTTTTCAAAAAAAGGAAATTTTACTGCCTGCTAATGGAGAACCCTATTCAAATCTATTAATTGACACTTATATATTCAGTTTTTTCAAATATACATTTTCTTTATATGTGGGACATAAAAATTTAGTTTGGATAATTTTTGGGTGTTTTTCTGATAACTTTCATATTTTGATAAATAATGAAAAATATGAAATTTTAATTGAAAACTACTTTTTTTCAAAATAATTTATAGTGTTAAAATATAAATTTGAATGCTGTTTTAGTATAATTAGATTTTATTGTTTTCATTTAATCAAATTATGGTCATTAGAAGTAATTTTAAATTTAAATTGGACATAAACACATATCAATATTTTGACAGTTTTTACTTCTCAAAATATACTTTTGGGTTTTGACAACATTAATTAATTATAATTTAATTATTGAAACATAAATGTTTTCAATTTGGTAAAATTTACATCAGTTTTGAATTCCGAATATCAAAATTTTCTTAGGCTGATTTTTTTTGAATTTTTCTGAAAACATTCAATTTTTGATGAATACTGAAATACCCCACGTTATTGTTTAAACAGAAATTTTATTTATATAATTATTATATATATATATATATATATATATTTTAAGTCAATATATATATAATACCAATATTAGTTCAATGTAATTCATTAGAGTTATTTTATAATAAGATTAGATGTATGAAATCTTATTGAATTTTTTAACGTCATTTATCCACCTACTAGGCACAATTGAAAATTTGTATAAAACGTAATTTTAAAACTTAGATTAAATAAATTTCAAAAATACAAGAGAAAATGTTGACATCAGTAAGTAAAATGTGGTTTAATAAGATGAAAATAATTTTTTTGAATAGTAACTTTGGAAATTTATTTACCACGGTTAAAAGTTAATAGGGTAATTAAGGGTAAAAATAATATTAAAATTACCCCAACACATATCCTAATTATATTGGATATGTGTATTTCGACAAAAATAAACCACAGGACAAAAAAATATCCTTTTGATTCATTTGGTTTAGATTAGGAAATGTATTATATTTTATTT
Source organism: Viscum album (assembly GCA_963277665.1). Lineage (NCBI taxonomy): Eukaryota > Viridiplantae > Streptophyta > Magnoliopsida > Santalales > Viscaceae > Viscum > Viscum album. The sequence continues at coordinate 657,521,039 of OY728159.1, forward strand.
ATAGAATAGTTAAAAGTGTTAAATTCAATGTTTAATTACTAATCCATTATTAATGTAGGGATACACAAGAAGATAAATTTGGAAATTAATATTCATTATAAATATAATAGTATTTCCTATATCATAGTATTTTATTTGTAATTTTTATAAATTAAATAATTAAATTTATTTATGGAACAATGATAATAGAGTAATTACCATTTTAATGAGAGATTAAAATAATTAATATTATAAATAAAAAAATTTAAATTGATACGTTTGATGCCATCAACAAATTTTATATGTGAATATGAAATTTTTGAGTTTATTTAATGTATTTTTTTGAAGTAATAAACTTCTTATTACTATCACAAAAACCAAATATCAAATAGAGTCAAAATTGACACAAATGAGTGTTTAAAACAAATACCATATGATTAAATGATATAATAATCCTAAAATATAAGGTTTTTATTAAAGACTTATATAATGATATATATGTCATTAATGAACCATTTTATTTTCTCTTGGCATTTTAATGTATGTTTATTAACCATGTAATATAAAAAGACAATAAGACAAGGTAAAAATTAAACTATTTAACTAAGAGTTAATTCTTCAATATAAGGTTAATATGGTGACCTAAACTTTTCTGAAATCTATTAGTTGAAGGTTTTTAGACCCATACTAATATTATCCTCAATATAAACCCATTTGGAGCCATTATAAACCAAAAATGATTTTATAATAAAATAATATTTCAAGATTTTCCAAAAGTGACTCTCACATCTCCTATAAAAGGGTACTTCCCCTTCTCATAAATTCAAATTATCAAAGCCATTTGGCTTGGCCGAACCCTACTAAAATCTCCTCCCAAATACCCCAACATCATACAAGGGCCTTAATTTGATCATAATCCAACCAATGGATCACTTTTGATCAAATCAAAAGGAAGAACCAGAGGAAGTGGTAATTACATCATCATCTCTTTTAAAGTTATTTTCTTCTTCCACATAATCTTTCTATTTTGTTTCCATAATAAAATAATAACATCAGTAAATTATACATAAATATATGTTATTATAAATATGGTACAACCATATTCATTATTCTTTCCATTTTATTAATATCAAATTCACCATACGTGTGTATGTACGACTTACCGTCTCTACGTCGTGGTGTAGTTTGTTATTCAACACTTAATTATTTGAAAAGTTATAATAATGAGTATAATTGATGTAAATAATAAAAATAACATGATAATGATTCTTTATATAGGATATAATGTCCAATTAATAATTATTTTAACATCAATAGAATGATATCATCGCTTGTGCGTGTGTACAAATTACATTATACACGACACGATGCGATTCATTTCCACGTTCATCATTCAACAATAATTATAAATATATATATATTATTAATAAGAAATCAAGAAATTAAATAATAATTATTTTCGAAATATATATATATATATATATGTACATATATATATATATATATATTTCTTATTCACTTCTATTCAATACGATATGAAAACGGAAACAACGTTTATGCGTACTTACGACCTATCATCTCCATAAACATTAATTTCAATTTCATATATAAATATATTATACATAATTATATTATGAATATATATGATACATTATAATTTTTTATAATCTGGAAACAATTAAAACTTATTATAAGATACACGATCAAAAATGACATGTTAAAACACGTATGATAAAGAAAGAGATTATTACCATAAATGTCATTTTAGCATAGAAATTATTTTTAAATGGGTATTATAAATCCATAAATGAATCAAGTATGATATCATAAATATGAATATGGTTCTTTTATAATTTAATAACAAACAATGGTCATTATACAGAAGGTGAAATGTACCCTCACCCAAGGAATGTACAAGGTAAGGGTTAATTCATAAATCCCATTATTATTTTAGATTGTTAGTGTGTAATAATTTACAAGACCATTATTATCATCCATGTACATGTTTCATTAAAATGATTTCAAAATTAATATTTATAGGTTTTTTGGAAGTGACTCTTTATCCAGATCAGCATTTTAAACTTTTTAATGATTTATTTTTTCAAATATTTTTAATTAATGTCCATGATTTTAATATGATTCAATGTATTTATTTATATGGGAATGTTTGTTTTAATATTATAATTCCTTTCAATAGTTTCAAAGTGGTATGTGACACTTTGAATCTAAAATCTTATTTATATGGCTTCCTTTATAAATGAATGTCTTTTAAATGATTTCTCAAAAAGGTATATTTCTCTCAAAGTGTTTAAATGATCATTTTCAACTATGTCAAAATACTTTATTGGATGTTATTCTTGATTGAGGTTGATTTATCATAATACAATCTTTCATATTTTATTGAATGAGTTATGGTATGTTTGACTATGGATGTGTTATTTCTACACCATTCATGGTTTATGGTTAATGTATTTACATTTTGTAGGCTAGTTTTAATATGAATGTTTATGTTATGTTTCATCTTTTTCATATGAATAATTTATTAGACATATTAAGTGACAGTTGGAACCCGCTAGAGCTCCTCGATGCATCAGTATGTCTCATGAGACAAACTAGTTCCTTGCCATAAGGCCTTGACATAATTTTTATTTGTAGTCATGGCAGAAGGCCTTGACTATGTAGTTATGATGTCCTTCATTATGCAATCCCTCATTATGAAATTAGTTTTTTACATGTGATTATTAAACTTTTAGAATATCAATGTGCATGTTTATATGGTAATGTATGATTTATTTATTCTATATTAAGTTCACATTTATGTTTAAAAGGGTATTTTTACTACACATCTTGCCTTTAAATTTTATATTTTCTGTAAAATTATTTACCCTAACTAAGCATCTGAGCTCACCCATTTCTTATGTTTTATTTTCCCTAGATTCCAAGAAGTTTATTGTGATTAATATGCGTGGTTAAGTGAGGAGAATAATAAAATTATCAATAGATTATTTATAATCCATTTTATATTTTAATTTTTAATGTAAATTTCCTGTATGTAATCTATTTTCTAAGACTGCTAAACGGATCGGTCCTTCGGGACATGATTCTTTGTAATCATGAAAATGTATTAAAATAATGCATTTACTCTGGGCCTTCCTGGGTGAATGTATTATAATGGGTATTATAAGATGTTTATAAACAACCTTGGAAATAGATTTCGATAAAATCTGATTAGGAAACATTAACCTATGATAGAATTTGAGGATTACTGTTGAAGAACATCCTATAATTTAGGTAATATAGAGATTTTGTGTATTTTCTAAGTAATAAATAATTTTCTATATAATCTAAGGTAGATAGGACTTCGGCATTGATGTATCTAGGGGAAATCTCGAAAATACAGCATTGAGCTAGACTCGAACGAGAGCTAGTACAAGAGAACAGGCTTTGTTGCACACTTGGTTAGGACACTCCCTAGGGGATAATCTTAGACTAATTCACATTTTATTTAAAAACTAATATAAAGGATTTATGAGTAAATATGTCAAAAAATAAACCATTTTTATGATTATGAGATTAGATATTTAATTAATGTTTTGAATTTTTCTAGTTTATTTATAATACATTATGATATGATTTAACCTAGTCTATTTTTTCATTTAGAAATGGCGCCCGATAGAATGAATGAGAACAACAACAATAAAAATCATCCAAAAAGTAATAATTACTATATCATTCATGGTATTAATCCAACATTTTGATGTGAAATAGTATCTCATTTATTCTCATTTTTTGAAGAAATAGTATCGTGTGTTAATAAGATAAATAAAGAATTATCTGAGTTTTATTACTTTGATGGGAATCCAGAGAAGAAGATGATGGTAGAGATAAATATGGATTAATTTAATAAGGGAAAGAAGTATTTTCCCGTATTTTATAAATGTGGAAGTAATCACCCAGGGAAGTGCTTGAAAGGAATGAGAGTTTTCCATAAGTGTAGGGAAAAAAGACACCATTTTCATGATGGAAAGGGTTACATAATGGTTTCAAATGTACGAAGATTTATCATATAGGAGTTGGGACACTATGAGAATCAATTTCCTAATCATTAGAGTATACCCCAAAGGATTTTATTAGATAATAATCATGATAGGATACTATCGCAGTTGAAGAGGAATGATTAGTGTTCTTAAGTTGTTATTAAGGAATTGTGTCTTTAGATTACAAGTTATAAGAATTTTAATTATATAAGGATTGTACTACAGTGCGTTTTCATTACATATTTGAGATTTTATGGTATCAAGTAAGGTGACACCATTTCATGTTAATAATTTTTGAAAATATATGGTTGGGGAATATATATACATTAATATGTTTCTGAAACTATGATAATGATTTCGGAATAATATATAATTGAGAATGATAATGTATATTGGATATTATTAACTACCTTGGAACTAATTAATTTTTTTTATTCCATAATTGTTGGAGTTTACAACATTTTGGGACTAAAGGAGTATATCTAGTATTATATAAGGAATTAATGAGTATTAATGTTTTCAATAAGGATTAATGGTAATTCAGGGTGTTAACATGTTTTAATAAAACAAATAATGAAGGTATTCACATGTTATTATGTGGAAAAAAGATATCTTCATTATGTTTACCAGACATATAAATTTTTTGACTGTGAGTTTGGATATGAGTATTATTGGATAAGACTAAATGTTGGAATGGAGTAAGTTGAGCACTTGAAATATTTTATGAGGTTAAAGGATAATTTATTTGATACTCTGACCTAGCCTTTTGGATTTCAGTTAATATATAGAGGATTAAGGAAATACTGGTGGACCTTATGATTTTTCAATTATGTATTAAACAAAAAAAATAATTTATGAACATTCATTTCCTAGAATAAAGGATGAAGTGAAAATCAATTAAAGCACAACCAAATGATGAGATTATGATTAAGACAGGTAATAAAATCAAGTATGTTTTCTTGAGTTCTTATCTTGATAATAAATTAACCCCTCCTCTTAAAGAAACATCTAAAAAAATTTGTTATTATAATACATTTTGTTTTGTTGAATTGATGATATTTTGAATCATCATAGATTTATGGCTTTAAGGCCCTCAATTTTGTCCCTTTATTGATCACTTGTTTTTTATTGATGACATCAATCAATCCCTATAAATATTTTTGTCTTCCTGCAATTATGGGTCTATAACTTCTTCTAATGTTCTTCTACTATAATCCGTAATTTGGTGATGAATTTTTTATTTCCATTTTCCTATTATTAAGAAAAAATTTTAGTAACCGTATTTCAGATGTGGGTTTTACATAAATGTATTTTCTATTTTAAACATGTTACTTTCTAAGAACAATTTCAAATTACGGGGACGCAATTTATTAAAGGATGTGAGAATGTAACACCCCATGATTTCATAATACGTTATCTCTTTATAGAAATATAATTGCTTGTGCTATATAAAACAATGAGTTTGAGCGAACCACAACTTACAAAAGTAGCTGTTCAAAAAGTAATTATGATTAGTATTAATTATATTTTTAATACTCAATATAATTTTGATAGACATATTATTTCTTTCATAGACATAAAATATCAACAAATTAAAATTTTTAGATTAAATAATTATATTTCAAAAAAAATGCAATTTTATTGCCTATTAATGGAGAACCCTTTTTAAATACAATATTTGACACTTTTATATATTCCATTTGACCAAATAAACTTCTTCTTTAGAAGTAGACATAAAAATTTATTTTGGATAAATTTTTTGTGCTTTTTTGATAACTATCATATTTTGATGAATGGTGTAATTACTAAATTTTAATTGAAAACCACTTTGTTCAATCAAAATATTTTTTAGTGTTAAATTATAAATTTGAATTGTTTTTAAGTATAATTAGATTATATTATTATCATTTAATTAGATTATGGGCATTATAAGTAGTTTTACATTTAAATTGGACAAAAACACATATCAATATTTTGAAAGATTTTACTTTTCAAAAACCAGCTTTATGGTTTTGAAAATGGGAATTAGTATTAAATTAAATAATGAAACATATATTTTATGAATTTTTAAAAATAAGCATCATTTTTGAATTAATAATATCAAAATAATCTTAGGGTGAAATTATAGCATTTTTCTAAAATCGTTCTATTTTTGATGAATAGTGAAATACACTTCAACATCATTTAAAACTAACTTTTTTTTAAATTATTAACATTTTTATTCTAATTAAATTTAAAATAAAAATGGATATATAATACCTATATTTTTTAATGTAATTAATTACATTCAATTTATAATAATATTAGATGTATAAAATTTATTGAAATTTTTAACGTCCTTAACCCTCCTCTAGGAACAATTGCAAATTTCCATAAAACGTAATTTTAAGAATTATGTGAATTGAATTTATAAATTCTGAGAGGAACAGTTGAAATCAATATTTAAAATTTGGTTCTATAAGATGAAAATAATTTTTTGTGAATAGCATCATTTGAATTTTATTTACCATAGTTAAAAGTAAATATGGTATTTAAATGTAAAAATGATATTAAAATTACACCAACACACATTCTAATTCGATTGAATAAGTTTATTTTGAATAAAATCAGCCTCATGAAACAAAATCCTTTTGATCCATTTGGGTGATTTTAGGAAAATTATTATTTTTTATCTAATGATGAGTTAAAAGTGTTGAATTCAAAGTTTAATAACTAATCGATTTTTAATATAGGGTTACACAATAGATATATTTTACTATCAAAATTCATTATAAATATAAAAATAATTCCTACATCATCGTATATTATTTATAATTTTAAAACATTAAATACTTTTATTTATTTATGACACAATGATGATGCAGTAATTAAAATATCAATGAATGATTAAAATAATAGATATTATAAATATCAAAATAAATGTAAATTGAGACGTTTGATCTCATACATGAATTTTCTAGGTTAATTTGACATGTTATAGTTTATTTAATGTTATTTTATAATTATTCAACTTGTCATGAATATTCATAAAAACCAAATACCAAATAGTGCAAAAATTGACATAAATGAGTTTTTAAAATAAATACAATATTATTAAATGATATAATAATCCTAAAAATATAATGTTCATCCAGAGGACATATATAATGATATATATGTCATTAATGAACCACTTGAGGTTATATTGGAATTTTATTCAATGTTTATTCGCCATGTAATGAAAAAATACAAGAAGTCATGGTAAAATTTATTCTATTTAACTAAGTCTTAAATATAATGAATAAGGTTAATATGGTTACCCAAGCTTGTCTAAAACCAATTGGTTGAGTGATTTTATACTTATACCCACATTAACCTTTAAATAAATCCATTTAGATCCATTCTAAATAGAAAATATTTTTATAATAAAATAATATTCCAACCTTTTCTTAAAGTGACCCTCACCTCTTCTATAAAAGGGTAGTTCCCCTTCTCTTAAATTTACACCTCCAAAGCACATTGGCTAGAACAAAACCTACTCAAATCTCCTCCCAAATACCAAATCATAAACCTAGAGGCCATAATTGGATCATAATCCAACTTAAGGAGCCATTTTGATCAAATCAAAAGGAAGATCCCAATTAAGAGGTAATTACATCATCCCCTCTTTCAAAGATATTTTCTTCTTCCACATCCTATTTATTTGTTGTTTAAATACTAAAAATAATAAATCCAGTACCTTCTAAATACTAAGATATTATCATAAATATGGAATAACCATATTCATTATTCTATCCATTCTATGAATGTCAATGTCACTATAAGTGTGTATGTACGGATTGCCGTCTCCACATCTTGGTGTAGTTTGTTATTCAACGGTACATTATTTTGATGGGGAAAATAATGAGTATAATTGATGTAAATAAAAATATGACATTTTAATGATTCTTTATATATGATATACCATCTAATTACATACAATTTCACTATCAGTAAAATGAAATCATCACTCGTGCGTACGTACGGCTTACTGTCTCCACGACCCAATGGGATTCATTTCCACATTCACCATTCAATGATAATTATAAATATATATATTATTATTAAGTATGTAATATATGACATAAAATTATACTGGATATATAAATATATATGTATATGTATTTATATATATCAAATTCACTTACTTCCATTCAATACGACATAAAAACCGAAACGACGTTTATGCGTATGTACGACCTACCGTCTCTATAAATGGTGTATTCCATTTCATATATAAATATATTATACAAAATTATATTATGAATATATATGATAAATAAATAAATTTTTATATTCTGAAATCAATTAAATTATGATATAATATATACTATAAAAAATGGCATGTTGAAACACGTATGATTAAAAAAGAGATTATTACAGTAAATGTTTTTTTAGAATAGAAATTATTATTAAATGGGTAGTATAAATCCATAAATAAATCATATATGATATCATATATATGAATATGGTTCCTTTATAATTTAATAACATACTTTTCATTATACAGGAGTTTAAACGTGCCCTCGACCACTGGAAAGTACAATGTAAGGGTTTATTCCTAAATATCATTGTAATCCTAGATTGTTTATGTGTAAGTATTTACCTAGATATTTTTATCATCCATGTCCATGATTCATAAAACTTATTCCAAAATGAATATTCTTATGTCTTTTAGAAGGAACAATTATTATCATTAGCATTTTAAATGATTTAATGATTTATTTTTCGAATTTTTTTAACTAATGTCATTATTTTAAAAATGATTTTAACAATTTATTTATATGGACATGATTGTTTAAAAAATTTATTCTTTTAAAAATATTCAATGTGGTGTGGGACACATTGATTTAAAAGTATATTATAAATTGATTTCTTTAAATTTTGTAATTTTATATGATTTCACATAAATAGATATTTCTCTCAAGATGTTTTACTGAAAATCTTCAACAATTTCAACATCCTTTACTGGATATTATTCTTGATTGAGGTTGATTTATTATAATATGATATTATATATTGTATTCAATGAGTTATTATATGTTTGATAATGAATGTTTTATTTTTATACTAGTCATCATTTATGGTTGATTTATTTACATTTTTTATGCTAGTTTTAATATGAATGTTTATGTTATGTTTCAACATTTTCATATGGGCAATGCATTGGACTTAGTATGTGACGGGTTCAGCCTGCCATAGCTTCTTAATTAATTGGTATGTCTTATAAGACAAACTACTATCTTGGACCTAGGCCATGACAAAAAAAAATTATTCTTTGAACGATCCCTTTACTACGTAGTTATGATGCCCAACATTATGTATTCCCTCGTTAAGAAATTAGTTTTTACATTTGATTATTAGACTAGTAAAATATCAATGTTCATGTTTATATGGTAATGTGTGATTTATTTTTTCTGTATTATGTTCATGTTTATGTTTTAAAGGTTTTTTTTTAATCACACATATTTCCTTAGATGTTTATAGATTTTGCTAAATTATTTACCCTTACTAAGCATCTGAGCTCACCCTTTTTTTATACATTAATTTCCAAAGATTCCATGAAGTGTATTGTGGCTGATATGAAAGGTTATGTTTGGGTAATAATGAAATTCTCAAAGGATTATTTATGTTGTATTTTATATTATAATTTTTAATGTAAATTTAATGTATGTAATATATTTTCCGAGAATTCTTAACTGATTGGTCCTTCGGGACATGATTCCTAGTAATCATTCCAATGTATTAAAATAATGCATCGGCTCTGGCCTTCAGGGGTTGGGGAGTTACACAACGGGTGATAGTGTGGTGGTCAAGAACTCATGAAATCGTTCCTTCTCATATGCAACTTCCTCAGATGGTCTCTAATGGGCTTATTTGTGGGGCCAAGAATTCCCAATTCCCCTAGTATCCATGATTCATGGACCTTATTTCCAAGGGTAAGGGATCGTTGGATGATGATTTTTACAACGACACTTAAGGACTCTATTTTGACAATTTGATGGGTGGTTAGTCTCACCATTCCCATCTAGGGATGGATTTTTTCCTGTTCGAAGACCCTAAAAAATATTTAAGTCATTTTCATATGTTCTTGAATTTGTTGTTCATTCTTGAAAAGTGTGTCCATGGGTTACCCTTGGTTTGAAAAATCATCATAAGCACGCATATATTTGATTCTACAGAGGTGATTCTTACTTGATCTATATTATAAGGCGCTCTAGAGTATATCTTCATCCAGGGGGTGGAAAGTGGCTTGACATTGGGATTTGGCCTATAAAGAGGATGTCCTACATATCGTCGGTAGAGGAATCATAACCCACATAATTTGGATTCGGTGGGGATTAGGCTTTAAAGATACACATTTGATGGTACATGATTGGGTGGAACCTTTTGGGAAGGCACCCTTTTGAGATCAGGCCTTCTCATAGGCATCAGACGTATCTTGATTGAGTTTGGAATTAGAGTTCTCGTAGTTCATATGGGGTGGGGTTTACGCATTGGAGATGCTCATTTGAGGGGGTACGGTTCAGTGGAACCTTAATAGATGGGCACCCATTTGATCTCGGGCCTTTCTCTAGGTGTCCTACATATCCTGTTTTGATTAGAAATCTAAGTTCTCATAGTTTATATGTTGTGGAGCTAAGGCATGGGTGTAACAGCCCGAGATTTTATGAAAAATATTGTTTTTAATTTCAATAATGTCTTGTGTTGTACGCTACACCAAAAGGAGCTTGCACAACACACATCCTTGACTTGCCTTTCATTACACGCAATCGCGACCTTCCTCGATAGCGTGTGTAGTACGCAATACCGAGTTTCACTAAACAACGATATGCTATTAAAATATTATTATAACTAGCCATTATGAATAGTAATAACCATCTTTTAAAATTTTAGAAATTTTATCTCTCAAAATGGACTTCATTTTTGGATTCGGAGTATCGAATTTAGCCTAAGGTGAAATTTTGGAACTTTTCGGATAACTTTCATATTCTGATGAATAGTGAAAATTACTAAATTATAATTAAAAACAACTTTTTTAATCAAAATAATTAATAGTGATAAATTATTAATTTTAGTGGTTTTAAAGTATATTTAGAATATATTTTTACAATTTAATACAATGTTGGTCATTGGATGTAATTTCACATTTAAACCAGACATAAAAAAGTGTCAATCTTTTGATAGATATTGTTTCTTAAAAACACGCTATTTGTTTTAACAACGGGATTTAATTATAAAATTAATTTATGCAACTTCTATGTTATGAATTTGGTAAAATAGACTTCATTTTTTAATTCGCATATGAAATATAGATTAGGATGAAATTTTGGCATTGTTCTGAAAAACATCAATTTTTTATGAATAGTGAAACTACTAAGTGGTAGTTAAAAAAACTGAATTTTTCATAAAACTTAATTTTACCGCTTCTGTGAATGGAATTTAAAAAATCCGAGACACACGGTTGATGTCAGTAAGTAAATTGTGGTTCAATGAGATGAAAATAATTTTTCGTGAATAGTAACTTTTTACTTTTATTTACCACGGTTAAAAGTAAATAGGGTAATTAAGGGTAACAATGATATTAATATTACCCTAACAAATGTACTAATCCTATTGGACAAGTTTATCTCGACCAAAAACAACCTTAAGTGTAAAATATTATCATTTAGGCCCACTTGGATTAGATTAGGACATTTATTATTAATTAATTCAAAGAAGAGTTAAAAGAGTTTAAATCAATGTTTATTTACTAAAACATTTTTAATATAGGGTTATACATAAGATAAATTCGATTATAAATATTCATTAGAAATCTAATAAGATTTCCTACAGAATGATATTTTATTTATAATTTTTAGACATTAAATAATTTAATTTATTTATGACACAATGATGATGCAGTAATTATCTTATTAATGAAATATTGACTAAATTGATGTTATAAACACCAAATTAAATGTAATTTGAGACTTTTTATGAATCCCACTAATTTTCTAGGTTACTATGATATATTGGTGTTGATTTAATCAACTTGGTTCGAACATATAATTCTGTTATGACTTTCACAAAAATCATATATCAAATAGTGTCAAAATTGACACAAAATAGTTTTTAAATCAAATATTATATTATTAATAGTTATTTTATTCCTAAAAAATCTAAGGTTCGGCTAAATGACGTAGATAAAAATATATATATTAATAATAAACAATTTGGGGTTCGTTTGGCATGTTATAGTAAGTGTATTAACCATATAGTGTAAGAAAACAAAAAGACGCTGTAAAGGTTAAATTACTTAACTTAGAGTTAAATCTAATTGATAAGGTTAAAATAATAACCTAAACTTGTCTAAATCCTATTGGTTGATAGGATTGCGACCCATCCCCACTTTAGCTTCAAAATAAGACCCTTTGGAACCATAATAAACCGATTTTGACTTTAATATAAAATAATATTTTGAGATATTCCTAAGGTGCCCCTCTCCTCCCTTATAAAAGGGCACCTCCTCCCCCTCCTCGTCACACCAATTTGAGCACTCAAGCTCGGCCAACCCATGACAAAATCCCTTCTCCACTTCCCTAGAATAATCCTAGAGGTCCTGGTCTTCTTCAAAGACCAATCTTAGTTCCCTAAGTGGAGGATTCAAAGAGGCGTTTCAAAGAAGAGGTAATATCCATTACCGATCTTTTCAATTTCTTTCTTCTTCAACTTCTTCTTCTTTAGTTGTTTCATGATAAAGTAATAACATCAGTATTACTTACATACTAATATGTTATTATAAATATGAAACAACTCTAATTAACCTTCTATCCATCCTACGGAAAATGGAAATCACCGCGCGTGCGTACGTACGGAATACCGTCTCCACGTCGTGGTGTAATCTATTTTCCGCCACCACATTAATTGGATGGGTATAATGGTTTAATGAGTAACTATATATGATTATTATAAAGTTATATTGATACTTAAATAGTATAAAAACACTTCAACACAATACCACGACCATGGGAACGATATCATCGCTCGTGCGTACGTACGGACTACCGTCTCCACGACGCGAAGAGATTCATTCTCAATGATTAACCATTCATGAATGATTATAAAGTATATATAATAAATAATAATGAAATATATGACATAATAATTATACTGGATTTATTTATATTTATATGTATTTCATCTACTTAATTCCATTCAATTCAATAAGGAAACGAAAACAGCGTTCATGCGTACGTACGGACTACCGTCTCCACGAACGGTGTATCTCATTCCATTTATCAATATATTATATATATGTATATTTTGAATATATATTATATATAAATCATGTTTTAAATTCTGGATATAAGTAATCATGATCCAATTAATCATATTAATAATTACAAGTTAAAAACACGAACGACAAATGAGACGATTTTACCCAAAACGCTACTTTAACATGAATTTACAAAAGAACGGGTAATATAAAGTCATAAGTGGACCATATATGATATAATAACAATGAATATGATTCTGGAATAAGTCAATAACATGATTTAAATCATTATACAGGAGGTTCGGACACGTACAAAGCAAGTCGGACCTAAGGTAAGGGAAATACCACAATCTCATTTTTATCCGAGATTGTTTATACTTTAGTATTTACTGGGGTGTATTTTATCATCCACATCCATGTTTCCTCAATATGTAATATTATTTCCATCCAACTACAATTGTTTAAATCCAATTTTACCCTTCGGTGAGTTTTTAGTAAAGGATATGAAAGGAATCTTTTGTCATTTTTCGTACGAGGTACTTTTTGACTTTTCCGACAAAAGTACGAAGAATGTTTTTTTAACTTATACGGCATGAATGTATTTTTAAAACATTATTTCCAAGAAGTTTCCTTTACAAGTTTTCAAGTTTATTTTTAGTCAACTTATTTTAGTTTAGAATTGTACGACATGTAAAGAAAGGAAAATAGTTTTTGAAGCAGAAAGGATATTTTCCTCAAGAATGGAGTTCAAGTGTTTTATCAGAATTATTTTCCATCTAAGATAATAAAGGGTTCTGTTTTTATCCCTATTATTACATTGATTTGATTATGTTGTGATTGAATTATTTTTAGAATTATTTTATCTTATATGAATTGTTTTATGATGTCATGATGTTTAAGATTCCCATTTGTATTACATGAGTTATGCAATGATGTATGATTTATGATTTTGTGGCACACATAAGAATGGTATTATTATGAGATGGGTGGTACCTATATCTACCACCAATGAATTGGGTAAGGATTTTATATCTCATGAGATAGACATGGCTGGAACGGTGGGTTATACCGGTTCAGTGAAACAGGACTGGAACGAGGGTGACTCGGTTCAGAAAGGGACTTTTTCCACTAAGATAGTCTTGGAAATGAGTCTTGACTAACAAGAATTGATTCTCTATGATTATGTGTGTATGCCACAAAGTTTCATGTTTTATGTTATGATTATTGGGATTTCATTTCACTACTATGATTTATCCCATGTTATGAAATTATTCTCTCTCTTTTGCAGGATAAGATTTCCAAAAGTTATGTTCTTATGAATATGATGTGATTGATTTTTTCTTTTGTTTACCCTTTCTGAGCATTTGAGCTCACCCTTTTATGTTTTCTTTTCCCAGGATATAAAGAAAGGTTTTAGGTAAAAAAAGGAAGATCTTTATGGTAGATATTGGAGATCTTTCACCACGATTAGAAGATTACGTTCCAAGTTTCCAAAGACACTAAACTATTATGATCCTTGTGTGTGTGTTTTTTGTTATGTACTAAGTATTCCGCAAAAGTAATGAAATGTTCATGTACGATAAACTTCGGGTCTCTACAGTTGGTATCAGAGGAAAGGTTTAGTCAACCTTTGGAAACTAGGATGCGAGAACTTTAGTGAGATACCTAGAGATATTTCTAAGGTATGTCCAGGGATGTCCCTAAGGTTAAGTATACGTATATGTTATAGTACTAGAACTACGCTAACGATCATAGAATTAAACCTAATATGTTAGATATTGAAGGTACTCCCCCTTTATTATGTTGTTTTCTCTAGCATGATTTTTTCCTCTCACACTCTTCTTTTTGGGTTTTAGACGATGGCTGGAACCTGAAGGAACCGTGTTGATCAATGCAATGGACAATGCAATGATTGTCCTCCTGAAAAAAAATGTTATGGGAGATGGAGTGAAAAATCATATTTCTATACTTACACAATCTATGAATCATTCTGGATTTCCAAATGAGCAGAGAAGGGAACATTATTCTATTAAGTCCTTCATGAGGCAACGTCCACCTTCTTTCAGTGGGTCTTCTGATCCACTTGTTACTGAACAATGGATCAGTACCACTGATAAGATATTTTCAGTTCTTCAATGTTCTGAACATGATAAAGTCATCTTAGCAGTATATCGTGTGGAAGGTGAAGCTGATCAATGGTGGAATCTTATCAAGAATACGAGGCAAAGATATGAAATTGATTGCATGGAATGGGACGAGTTCAAGAACTTGTTTTTCAGTAAGTACTTCCCTCGTATTCTTCGAACGAAGATGGAAAAGGAGTTTCTTGAGCTGAAGCATAAGGATGATGAATCTGTTGGTATATACGAAGAAAATTTTACAAGACTTGCAAGGTATGCATATGGCATTATCGTCCAACTTGAAAGTAAAGTTGATCGATTTTTCAGTGGCTTAAAACCAAGTCTTCAAAGGGCATTAGCTATACGAGACTTCAGTAGCTATGAAGAAATTGTGCGTTGTTCTATCAAGGTAGAAATGGAAGTTGGTGTTACATATCCATCTCATGGTTTTGACAAGAAACGACAGATGGATTTCAAGGAGAAATCTCAGAATAATGGTGAAATGAAGATGAATCTTTCCTTATGCACAATGTGTGGAAAGAAGCATGGTGGAGATTGTCTTAAAGGGACTAGAAAATGTTTTAAGTGTGGAAAAGAAGGTCATCGAGCAGCTGAGTGTCGAAGTATTGGAAAAAGGGTTTCTAATGATGTGAATAAAGCAAACACTGCAGAGAACGCACCACCAACACTTCAATGCTTCAAGTTCAAGGAAATGGGGCATTATGCTAATAAATGCCCTAATCCAAGGGTTAGTGATGATCAACATGAGCAACCACTGAAGGCAAAGGACAAAGGGAAGTCACATGCGATCACTATTGGCGATGTTGAATATGACAACGATGTGGTGGAATGATTAAGTATTTATGTAAGGGGATTCCAAAATAATGTTGTATCATGGAGTATTGGGATATTTATGTATTGGTCTAATTTGGTATTCAAAGTGATTGAGATATTTTTGGAAATAAGATGATATGCGCATAGTGAAGGGAAAACGAGAAAATGAAATGTTTAACAGTATTCATGAGCTCATGATTGATATAAGGACTATGTGATATCATGGTTTGAGTATAAATAATTTTGAGGATTTTGGTATGTGGAAAGTGTTAACTTTTAACTGCATTCAAGTTTTCACTAAGGTTCAATGGGTATTCAATAGAATACATGATTAAGGACTTTGAATGTTTGGAATGTGACCAACAAAACATATCTTATGATATATGGGGTTCAACGATGGTATTAAATCTCTGGTAATTGTTTTCACTATGTTATGAGAGTGGACTGCAGTATTATGGATAAGCCTAAAGATTGGAATGGATTATGTTGGACATAAGTTAGTATTGTTTAAGGATAGAAGTTTTTTTTCGATATTATTGATTGGATGTTATAGTAATATAATTTTAGAAAAAGTACAACCTGCAGAATGGGCGACAGCCCATCGCGTCGGACAAGGCTGTGGGAATCGAACCCACAACTGAAGTGCGACTGGCATTTATCACCTACCACTGGCCTACAGGAAGTCCCTGTTTAGTAGAAGCTAGTTTTAAGCAGTATGATATATGAAGTATAAGTCCATTTTAGGAACCATATATGATTAATCTCACTATAGAATGACTTATGTATATTTAATAACTTTTGCTAACATTTTGTTTGAGACAGATGGAATGACCCGTCATTCTATCACATGATCTGCTAACACTTCACAAATAACAAATTCAACTTCATTTATTTAAGAGATGAAGTGGAAATTGTTCAAGGCACGAACAACACTGAGATTGTACCAAAATAATTAAGTATTTATTCTAATTCAAATTCTTCAACATTAGGTAAATGATCTTGAAAACGAAAAATGTTGTCCTAGTGCTCTTATATCTGAATAATCAGATGGTACCTTAGATCGTCACAAATATATGGCTTTGTGATTGCTAGCTTTTCCATGGCCTTGTTCTCTACCACTCTCCATCAGAACATGATGGTTAGATTTCTCTTCCATATCCATATTCTCACCTATGTGGAAACCCAGTGATTAGTTTATTTGGGTAACCGTTACGTTTCATACCTTTGTTTTTAAAGATTGGTTTTGGTATTCCCTTTTTACGATGTGGGTTTCTATTAAACAAACTTTCGAGTAGTAAACCATTTATAACCCAGACGAATTTCAAGGGCGAAATTCCTTTTAAGGGGGGTAGATGTAACAGCCCGAGATTTTATGAAAAATATTCTTTTTAATTTCACTAATGTCTTGTGTTGTACTCTACACCAAAAGGAGCTTTCACAACACACATCCTTGACTTGCCTTGCATTACACGCAATCGCGACCTTCCTCGATAGCGTGTGTAGTACGCAATACCGAGTTTCACTAAACAACAATATGCTATTAAAATATTATTATAACTAGCCGTTATGAATAGTAATAACCACCTTTTAAAATTTTAGAAATTTTAGCTCTCAAAATGGACTTCATTTTTGGATTCGGAGTATCGAATTTAGCCTCGGGTGAAATTTTGGAACTTTTCGGATAACTTTCATATTCTGATGAATAGTGAAAATTACTAAATTATAATTAAAAACAACTTTATTAATCAAAATAATTAATAGTGATAAATTATTAATTTGAGTGGTTTTAAAGTATATTTATAATTTAATACAATGTTGGTCATTTGATGTAATTTAACATTTAAACCAGACATAAACAAGTGTCAATCTTTTGATAGATATTGTTTCTTAAAAACACGCTATTTGTTTTAACAATGGGATTTAATTATAAAATTAATTAATGCAACTTCTATGTTATGAATTTGGTAAAATAGACTTCATTTTTGAATTCGAATATGAAATATATCTTAGGATGAAATTTTGGAATTGTTCTGAAAAACATCAATTTTTTATGAATAGTGAAACTACTAAGTGGTAGTTAAAAAAACTGAATTTTTCATAAAACATAATTTTACCACTTCTGTGAATGGAATTTCAAAAATCCGAGAGACACGGTTGATGTCAGTAAGTAAAATTTGGTTCAATGAGATGAAAATAATTTTTGGTGAATAGTAACTTTTTACTTTTATTTACCATGGTTAGAAGTAAATAGGGTAATTAAGGGTAACAATGATATTAATATTACCCTAAAACATGTCCTAATCATATTGGACAAGTGTATCACGACCAAAAACAACCTTAAGTGTAAAATATTATCATTTAGGCCCACTTGGATTAGATTAGGACATTTATTATTTTTTAATTCAAAGAAGAGTTAAAAGAGTTAAAATCAAATTTTATTTACTAAAACATTTTTAATATAGAGTTATAAATAAGATAAATTCGATTATAAATATTAATTAGAAAGATAAAAATATTTCCTACATAATGGTATTTTATTTATAACTTTTAGACATTAAATAATTTAATTTATTTATGACACAAAAATGATGTAGTAATTATCTTATTAACGAAATATTGACAGAATTGATGTTATAAACACCAAATTAAATGTAATTTGAGACTTGTTTTTTAATCCCACTAATTTTCTAGGTTACTATGATATATTGGTGTTTATTTAATCAACTTGGTTCGAACATATAATTCTGTTATGACTGTCACAAAAATCATATATCAAATAGTGTCAAAATTGAGACAAAATAGTTTTTAAATCAAATATTATATTATTAATTGTTATTTTATTCCTAAAAAATATACGGTTCGGCCAAATGACTTAGATAAGGATATATATATTAATAATAAACAATTTGGGGTTCGTTTGGCATGTTATAGTAAGTGTATTAACCATATAGTGTAAGAAAACAAAAAGACACGGTAAAAGTTAAATTATTTAACATAGAGTTAAATCTAATTGATAAGGTTAAAATAATAACCTAAACATGTCTAAATCCTATTGGTTGATAGGATTTCGACCCATCCCCACTTTAGCTTCGAAATAAGACCCTTTGGAACCATTATAAACCGATTTTGACTTTAATATAAAATAATATTTTGAGATATTCCTAAGGTGCCCCTCTCCTCCCTTATAAAAGGGCACCTCCTCCCCCTCCTCCTCACACCAATTTGAGCACTCAAGCTCGGCCAAACCCTGCCAAAATCCCTTCTCCACTTCGCTAGAATAATCCTAGAGGTCCTGGTCTTCTTCAAAGACCAATCTTAGTTCCCTAAGTGGGGGATTCAAAGAGGCGTTTCAAAGAAGAGGTAATATCCATTACCGATCTTTTCAATTTCATTCTTCTTCAACTTCTTCTTCTTTAGTTGTTTCATGATAAAGTAATAACATAAGTATTAATTACATACTGATATGTTATTATAAATATGAAACAACTCTAATTAACCTTCTATCCATCCTACGGAAAATGGAAATCACTGCGCGTGCGTACGTACGGAATACCGTCTCCACGCCGTGGTGTAATCTATTTTCCACCACCACATTAATTGGATGGGTATAATGGTTTAATGAGTAACTATATATGATTATTATAAAGTTATATTGATACTGAAATAGTATACAAACACTTCAACACAATTCCACGACCATGGGAATGATATCATCGCTCGTGCGTACGTACGGACTACCGTCTCCACGACGCGATAAGATTCATTCTCAATGATTAACCATTCATGAATGATTATAAAGTATATATAATAAGTACTAATGAAATATATTACATAATAATGATACTGTATTTATTTATATTTATATGTATTTCATCTACTTAATTCCATTCAATTCAATAAGGAAACGAAAACAGCGTTCATGCGTACGTACGGACTACCATCTCCATGAACGGTGTATCTCATTCCAGTTATCAATATATTATATATATTTATATTCTGAATATATATTATATATAAATCATGTTTTAAATTCTGGATATAAGTAATCATATTAATAATTACAAGTTAAAAACACGAACGGCAAATGAGACGATTTTACCCAAAACGCTACTTTAACATGAATTTACAAAAGAACGGGTAATATAAAGTCATAAGTGGACCATATATGATATAATAACAATGAATATGATTCTGGAATAAGTCAATAACATGATTTAAATCATTATACAGGAGGTTCGGACACGTACAAAGCAAGTCGGACCTAAGGTAAGGGAAATATCACAATCTCATTTTTATCCGAGATTGTTTATACTTTAGTATTTACTGGGGTGTATTTTATCATCCACATCCATGTTTCCTCAATATGTAATATTATTTCAATCCACCTACAATTGTTTAAATCCAATTTTATCCTTCGGTGAGTTTTTAGTAAAGGATATGAAAGGAATCTTTTGACGTTTTTCGTACGAGGTACTTTTTGACTTTTCCGACAAAAGTACGAAGAATGTTTTTTTAACTTATACGACATGAATGTATTTTTAAAATATTATTTCCAAGAAGTTTCCTTTAAAAGTTTTCAAGTTTATTTTTAATCAACTTATTTTAGTTTAGAATTGTATGACATGTTAAGAAAGTAAAAGTGTTTTTAAAGCAGAAAGGATATTTTCCTCAAGATTGGAGTTCAACTGTTTTATCAAAATTATTTTCCATCTAAGATAATAAAGGGTTCTGTTTTTATCCCTATTATTACATTGATTTGATTATGTTGTGATGGAATTATTTTTATGAATTCCTTTATCTTATATGAATTGTTTTATAATGTCATGATGTTTAAGATTCCCATTTGTATTACATGAGTTATGCAATCATGTATGATTTATGATTTTGTGGCACACATAAGAATGGTATTATTATGATATGGGTGGGACCTATATCTCCCTCCAATGCATTGGGTAGGGATTTTATATCTCATGAGATAGACATGGCTGGAACGGTAGGTTATACCGGTTCAGTGAAACAGGACTGGAACGAGGGTGACTCGGTTCAGAAAGGGACTTTGTCCACTAAGATAGTCTTGGCAATGAGTCATGACTAACAAGAATTTATTCTCTATGATTATGTGTGTATGCCACAAAGTTTCATGTTTTAAGTTATGATTATTGGGATTTCATTTCACTAATATGATTTATCCCATGTTATGAAATTATGCTCTCTCTTTTGCAGGATAAGATTTCCAAAAGTTATGTTCTTATGAATATGATGTGATTGATTTTTTCTTTTGTTTACCATTTCTGAGCATTTGAGCTCACCCTTTTATGTTTTCTTTTCCCAGGATATAAAGAAAGGTTTTAGGTATAAAAAAGGAAGATCTTTATGGGAGATATTGGAGATCTTTCACCACGATTAGAAGATTACGTTCTGAGTTTCCAAAGACACTAAACTATTATGATCCTTGTGTGTGTGTTTTTTGTTATGTACTAAGTATTCGGCAAAAGTAATGAAATGTTCATGTACGATATGCTTTGGGTCTATACAGTTGGTATCATAGAAAAGGTTTAGTCAACCTTTGGAAACTAGGATGCGAGAACTTTAGTGAGATCCCTAGAGGTATTTCTAAGGTATGTCTAGGGATGTCCCTAAGGTTAAGTATACGTATAGGATATAGTACTAGAACTACGCTAACAATCATAGAATTAAACCTATGATGTTAGATATTGAAGGTACTCCCCCTTTATTATGTTGTTTTCTCTAGCATGATTTTTGCCTCTCACACTATTCTTTTTGGGTTTTAGACGATGGCTGGAACCCGAAGGAACCGTGTTGATCAATGCAATGGACAATGCAATGATTGTCCTCCTGAAAAAACAAATGTTATGGGAGATGGAGTGAAAAATCTTATTGTTATACTTACACAAGCTATGAATCATTCTGGACTTCCAAATGAGCAGAGAAGGGAACAATATTCTATTAAGTCCTTCATGAGGCAACGTCCACCTTCTTTCAGTGGGTCTTCTGATCCACTTGTTTCTGAACAATGGATCTGTACCACTGAAAAGATATTTTCAGTTCTTCAATGTTATGAACATGATAAAGTCATCTTAGCTGTATATCGTTTGGAAGGTGAAGCTGATCAATGGTGGAATCTTATCAAGAATACGAGGCAAAGAGATGAAATTGATTCCATGGAATGGGACGAGTTCAAGAACATGTTTTTCAGTAAGTACTTCCCTCGTATTCTTAGAACGAAGATGGAATAGGAGTTTCTTGAGCTGAAGCAGAAGGATGATGAATCTGTTGGTATATACGAAGCAAATTTTACATTACTTGCAAGGTATGCATATGGCATTATCATCCAACCTGAATGTAAAGTTGATCGATTTTTCAGTGGCTTAAAACCAAGTCTTCGAAGGGAATTAGCTATATGAGACTTCAGTAGCTATGAAGAAATTGTGCGTTGTGCTATCAAGGTAGAAATGGAAGTTGGTGTTACATATCCATCTCAAGGTTTTGACAAGAAACGAAAGATGGATTTCAAGGAGAAATCTCAGAATAATGGTGAAAAGAAGATGAATGTTTCCTTATGCACAAAGTGTGGAAAAAAGCATGGTGGAGATTGTCTTAAAGGGACTAGAAAATGTTTTAAGTGTGGAAAAGAAGGTCATCGAGCAGCTGAGTGTCGAAGTAATGGAAAAAGGGTTTCTAATGATGTGAATAAAGCAAACACTGCAGAGAACGCACCACCAACACTTCAATGCTTCAAGTGCAAGGAAATGGGGCATTATGCTAATAAATGCCATAATCCAAGGGTTAGTGATGATCAACATGAGCAACCACTGAAGGCAAAGGACAAAGGGAAGTCACATGCGATCACTATTGGCGATGTTGAATATGAAAACGATGTGGTGGAATGATTAAGTGTTTATGTAATGGGATTCCAAAATAATGTTGTATCATGGAGTATTGGGATATTTATGTATTGGTATAATGTGGTATTCAAAGTGATTGAGATGTTTTTGGAAATAAGATGATATGCGCACAGTGAATGGAAAACGAGTAAACGAAATGTTTAACAGTATTCATGAGCTCATGATTGATATAAGGAGTAAGTGATATCATGGTTTGAGTATAAATAATTTTTAGGATTTTGGTATGTGGAAAGTGTTAACTTTTAACTGCATTCAAGTTTTCACTAAGGTTCAATGGGTATTCAATAGAATACATGATTAAGGACTTTGAATGTTTGGAATGTGACCAAAAAAACATATCTTATGATATATGGGGTTCCACGATGGTATTAAATTTCTAGTAATCGTTTTCACTATGTTATGAGAGTGGACTGCAGTATTATGGATAAGCCTAAAGATTGGAATGGATTATGTTGGACATAAGTTAGTATTGTTTAAGGATAGAAGTTTTTTTCGATATTATTGATGGGATGTTATAGTAATATAATTTTAGAAAAAGTACAACCTGCAGAACGGGCGACAACCCATCGCGTCGGACAAGGCTGTGGGAATCAAACCCACAACCGAAGTGCGACTGGCCTTTATCACCTACCACTGGCCTACAGGAAGTCCCTGTTTAGTAGAAGCTAGTTTTAAGAAGTATGATATATGAAGTATAAGTCCATTTTAGGAACTATATATGATTAATCTCACTATAGAATGACTTATGTATATTTAATAATTTTTGCTAACCTTTTGTTTGAGACAGATGGAATGACCCGTCATTCTATCACATGATCTGCTAACACTTCACGAATAACAAATTCAACTTCATTTATTTAAGAGATGAAGTGGAAATTGTTCAAGGCACGAACAACAGTGAGATTGTACCAAAATAAAGTAAGTATTTATTCTAATTCAAATTCATCAACTTTAGGGAAACGATCTTGAAAACCAAAAATGTTGTCCTAGTGCTCTTATATTTGATTAATCAGATGGTACCTTATATCGTCACAAATTTATGGCTTTGTGATTGCTAGCTTTTCCATAGCCATCTTCTCTACCACTCTCCATCAGAACATGATGGTTAGATTTCTCTTCCATATCCATATTCTCACCTATGTGGAAACCCAGTGATTAGTTTATTTGGGTAACCGTTACGTTTCATACCTTTGTTTTTAAAGATTGGTTTTGGTATTCCCTTTTTACGATGTGGGTTTCTATTAAACAAAATTTCGAGTAGTAAACCATTTATAACCCAGACGAATTTCGAGGGCGAAATTCATTTTAAGGGGGGTAGAATGTAACAACCCGAGATTTTATGAAAAATATTCTTTTTAATTTCACTAATGTCTTGTGTTGTACGCTACACCAAAAGGAGATTGCACAACACACATCCTTGACATGCCTTGCATTACATGCAATCGCGACCTTCCTCGATAGCGTGTGTAGTACGCAATACCGAGTTTCACTAAACAACGATATGCTATTAAAATATTATTATAACTAGCCGTTATGAATAGTAATAACCACCTTTTAAAATTTTAGAAATTTTAGCTCTCAAAATGGACTTCATTTTTGGATTCGGAGTATCGAATTTAGCCTAAGGTGAAATTTTGGAACTTTTCGGATAACTTTCATATTCTGATGAATAGTGAAAATTACTAAATTATAATTAAAAACAACTTTTTTAATCAAAATACTTAATAGTGATAAATTATTAATTTGAGTGGTTTTAAAGTATATTTAGAATATATTTTTACAATTTAATACAATGTTGGTCATTGGATGTAATTTCACATTTAAACCAGACATAAACAAGTGTCAATCTTTTGATAGATATTGTTTCTTAAAAACACGCTATTTGTTTTAACAGCGGGATTTAATTATAAAATTAATTAATGCAACTTCTATGTTATGAATTTGGTAAAATAGAATTCATTTTTGAATTCGAATATGAAATATAGCTTACGATGAAATTTTGGCATTGTTCTGAAAAACATCAATTTTTTATGAATAGTGAAACTACTAAGTGGTAGTAAAAAAAACTGAATTTTTCATAAAACATAATTTTACCGCTTCTGTGAATGGAATTTCAAAAATCCGAGAGACACGGTTGATGTCAGTAAGTAAAATGTGGTTCAATTAGATGAAAATAATTTTTGGTGAATAGTAACTTTTTACTTTTATTTACCACGGTTAAAATTAAATAGGGTAATTAAGGGTAACAATGATATTAATATTACCCTAACACATGTCCTAATCCTATTGGTCAAGTGTATCTCGACCAAAAACAACCTTAAGTGTAAAATATTATCATTTAGGCCCACTTGGATTAGATTAGGACATTTATTATTATTTAATTCAAAGAAGAGTTAAAAGAGTTAAAATCAAAGTTTATTTACTAAAACATTTTTAATATAGGGTTATACATAAGATAAATTCGATTATAAATATTAATTAGAAAGATAAAAAGATTTCCTACATAATGGTATTTTATTTATAATTTTTAGACATTAAATAATTTAATTTATTTATGACACAATGATGATGCAGTAATTATCTTATTAATGAAATATTGACATAATTAATGTTATAAACACCAAATTAAATGTAATTTGAGACTTTTTATCAATCCCACTAATTTTATAGGTTACTATGATATATTGGTGTTGATTTAATCAACTTGGTTCGAACATATAATTCTGTTATGACTGTCAAAAAAATCATATATCAAATAGTATCAAAATTGACACAAAATAGTTTTTAAATCAAATATTATATTATTAATTGTTATTTTATTCCTAAAAAATCTAAGGTTCGGCCAAATGACTTAGATAAGGATATATATATTAATAATAAACAATTTGGGGTTCGTTTGTCATGTTATAGTAAGTGTATTAACCATATAGTGTAAGAAAACAAAAAGGCACGGTAAAAGTTAAATTATTTAACTTAGAGTTAAATCTAATTGATAAGGTTAAAATAATAACCTAAACTTGTCTAAATCCTATTGGTTGATAGTATTTCGACCCATCCCCACTTTAGCTTCGAAATAAGACCCTTTGGAACCATTATAAACCGATTTTGACTTTAATATAAAATAATATTTTGAGATATTCCTAAGGTGCCCCTCTCCTCCCTTATAAAAGGGCACCTCCTCCCCCACCTCCTCACACCAATTTGAGCACTCAAGCTCGGCCAACCCCTGCCAGAATCCCTTCTCCACTTCCCTAGAATAATCCTAGAGGTCCTGGTCTTCTTCAATGACAAATCTTTGTTCCCTAAGTGGAGGATTCAAAGAGGCGTTTCAAAGAAGAGGTAATATCCATTACCGATCTTTTCAATTTCTTTCTTCTTCAACTTCTTCTTCTTTCGTTTTTTCATGATAAAGTAATAACATCAGTATTACTTACATATTGATATGTTATTATAAATATGAAACAACTCTAATTAACCTTCTATCCATCCTACGGAAAAAGGAAATCACCGCGCGTGCGTACGTACGGAATACCGTCTCCACGCCGTGGTGTAATCTATTTTTAACCACCACATTAATTGGATGGGTATAATGGTTTAATGAGTAACTATATATGATTATTATAAAGTTATATTGATTCTGAAATAGTATACAAACACTTCAACACAATTCCACGACCATGGGAACGATATCATCGCTCGTGCGTACGTACGGACTACCGTCTCCACGACACGATGAGATTCATTCTCAATGATTAACCATTCATGAATGATTATAAAGTATATATAATAATTACTAATGAAATATATGACATAATAATGATACTTGATTTATTTATATTCATATGTATTTCATCTATTTAATTCCATTCAATTCAATAAGGAAACGAAAACAGCGTTCATGCGTACGTACGGACTACCGTCTCCATGAACGGTGTATCTCATTCCATTTATCAATATATTATATATATGTATATTCTGAATATATATTATATATAAATCATGTTTTAAATTCTGGATATAAGTAATCATGATCCAAGTAAACAGATTAATAATTACAAGTTAAAAACACGAACGAAAAATGAGACGATTTTACCCAAAACGCTAATTTAACATGAATTTACAAAAGAACGGGTAATATAAAGTCATAAGTGGACCATATATGATATAATAACAATGAATATGATTCTGGAATAAGTCAATAACATGATTTAAATCATTATACAGGAGGTTCGGACACGTACAAAGCAAGTCGGACCTAAGGTAAGGGAAATATCACAATCTCATTTTTATCCGAGATTGTTTATACTTTTGTATTTACTGGGGTGTATTTTATCATCCACATCCATGTTTCCTAAATATTTAATATTATTTCCATCCACCTACAATTGTTTAAATCCAATTTTACCCTTCGGTGAGTTTTTAGTAAAGGATATGAAAGGAATCTTTTGTCGTTTTTCGTACGAGGTACTTTTTGACTTTTCCGACAAAAGTACGAAGAATGTTTTTTTAACTTATACGGCATGAATGTATTTTTAAAACATTATTTCCAAGAAGTTTCCTTTACATGTTTTCAATTTTATTTTTAATCAACTTATTTTAGTTTAGAATTGTACGACATGTTAAGAAAGGAAAAGTGTTTTTGAAGCAGAAAGGATATTTTCCTCAAGAATGGAGTTCAAGTGTTTTATCAAAATTATTTTCCATCTAAGATAATAAAGGGTTCTGTTTTTATCCCTATTATTAAATTGATTTTGTTATGTTGTGATGGAATTATTTTTATGAATTATTTAATCTTATATGAATTGTTTTATGATGTCATGATGTTTAAGATTCCCATTTGTATTACATGAGTTATGCAATGATGTATGATTTATGATTTTGTGGCACACATAAGAATGGTATCATTATGAGATGGGTGGGACCTATATCTCCCTCCAATGCATTGGGTAAGGATTTTATATCTCATGAGATAGACATGGCTGGAACGGTAGGTTATACCGGTTCAGTGAAACAGGACTGGAACGAGGGTGACTCGGTTCAGAAAGGGACTTTGTCCACTAAGATAGTCTTGGCAATGAGTCTTGACTAACAAGAAATGATTCTCTATGATTATGTGTGTATGCCACAAAGTTTCATGTTTTAAGTTATGTTTATTGGGATTTCATTTCACTACTATGATTTATCCCATGTTATGAAATTTTGCTCTCTCTTTTGCAGGATAAGATTTCCAAAAGTTATGTTCTTATGAATATGATGTGATTGATTTTTTCTTTTGTTTACCCTTACTGAGCATTTGAGCTCACCCTTTTATGTTTTCTTTTCCCATGATATAAAGAAAGGTTTTAGGTAAAAAAAAGTAAGATCTTTATGGGAGATATTGGAGATCTTTCACCACGATTAGAAGATTACGTTCTGAGTTTCCAAAGATACTAAACTATTACGATCCTTGTGTGTGTGTTTTTTGTTATGTACTAAGTATTCCGCAAAAGTAATGAAATGTTCATGTACGATAAGCTTCGGGTCTATACAATGGGAGCATCCCATTTGAGGGGCATGGATGGGTGGACCCTTTATGGATAGAAACCCATTTGAGATTAGGCCTTCTGGTAGGCATCCTACATATCCTGTTTTAAATAGGAATCAATGTTCTTATAGTTCAAATGGTGTGGAGGGTTTGATCATCACAAACCACTATTCCCACATGATTCATGCTCGGTCTGAGGAATAAGGGGATTTGAAATATCCCACTATGCACATGCATCCTCCCGTATTGGTTGGAGAAGGGGAGCCCTTGGCGGAAGAGGTTGGGGTGACGATGGGTGAGGGTGAGGAAAAATGAACCTTTCCATGTGAGATGGTATTAATGATCATGAATCCCGTCCATAGAAGATTGAGGACATCCCTCAGTGGGAGGGCCCCAAAATGTCATCTGAGGTATACTACATTTTAAAGTCATATAGACTGGAGGATGGTATCAGAGTATAATTTCATGTGGTTAGGAATATATGGGGTCTTGTAGTTTATAGTCATGTGAAGTGGAAAAATGATATAGAAATCATTATTAACTAGAAGAAAATCATGTTTGGATGTTCGGACATGCCTCAAACATGAGATGAGTGGAATTTATAAAGCATGATTATGAAGGATTTTAGATTGGGGAAAATGATATGGGGAATGGATGACAATGAGGCATACAAAGGTAGGATAAATCTCTCATGAGGAAAAATTTTTCTCTTTTTGATAGGACATTTTTGTGGGAAACATATGAAGATCCACAAGGGCATGATGTGCGTATTCAAGAAGAGGATTCCTAGAGACACTAAACTTCCATTTTTGATGGACTATGATTTTTATGAAGTTCTAAAATCGCCCAATATACTAAAGTTTAATGTCATATATCTTGGACAATGATTAGCTAGAGGAAATTCATTTTGGGATGTTCCGAAATGCCACAAGCATTAGAGGGGAGGAACGTACAAACCATGATTCTAGAGGTTCTCTAATAAGGATAAATTATATGAGGCAAGGAAGCCATTAAGGCATAAAAAGGTAAGAAAAGTCTATCTTGAGGAAATATATGGATTTGGTTGACGGTTGTTTTGTAGGAAATTTATGTAGAGACACTAGGGCAAGATGTGCATAGTTAAACAAAGGAGTCCGAATGACACTATCCATACATTTTTTATGGTTGGGGATGTTTATGATGATCTAAAATCCCCATGAATACTATATATTAATATCATATAGATTGGAATAACATTTTACAGTATAATGTCATGTGGGACGGACCAGTTACATATAGTTTAACGTCATGTGGATAGAATATTAACTCATAGTTTAGGGTCATAGAGTAAGGACCATTTTTTATTGGACCATTATTAAGTGATGGATTATCATGCTGGGATATTCTGACATGCCTAAAACATTAGAGGGAAGGAAAGTGTAAAGTGAGACTTTACAGATTATCAGATCAAGATAAATGATATGGGGCATGGAAACTATTGAGGCGTATAGAGGTAACAAAGGACTCTCCTACGGAAGCATTTTTTATTGATTGATTATTGTCTTGTAGGATTCATATACAGAGCCAATAGGGAATGATTCACATAGTCAGTAAAGGTGTCTGTAAGACAATTGTATTCCACTTTCAATAGCCATGGATGTTTATGAGGATCAGTAATCACCAGATATATAGAGCTTTATGGATGAAAGGGATGT
Organism: Viscum album; assembly: GCA_963277665.1. Taxonomy (NCBI): domain Eukaryota; kingdom Viridiplantae; phylum Streptophyta; class Magnoliopsida; order Santalales; family Viscaceae; genus Viscum; species Viscum album. Next base: position 657,551,430 of record OY728159.1, read on the forward strand.
GTTCAGTCATTAATGAAACACTCATGATTTGATTATCCATGGAGTTCTTGGTCAACCATACATAAGAGGAAAGTGATAGTGTTTTCAGGTGTTTCTTGAGGGTCATCTCTTCTCATCGTATTTATAGGACAGATTTTTCGACGACATAAGGGTTGAATTGAAAATGTATACGGACCATCCTGATATATTTGTGATGCGGCTCTCCATTTTTCATTGGGGTCAGTGATGGTATAAAAATAACTAGGATGGAGGGCTAGGACTGCAGCCCAGAACTGATAATGAGCGGGGTTGCTGGGGTGAAGCCCCTATGATATAGACCAGTGGGTGTGAACTTTTTTCTACATAGATTTGGCCGCATGTGAGATGGCCGCTAAGGATGGTACGCGTAGTATGTCAGCCTCATATGATGGTATGTGGAGGATATTGTCGTTGAGGATGGTCTGTGAAGGAGTTGTCCGCATATGATGGTACCTGCAGAAAATTTCCGCAAACTGTCTTCAGAATATGGTCGTTTGAGTACGATCTTATTCTTATTGGAGCCAGCGTACCATTTAATGCACATGGGTATCTGCAAACAGATTCTATTATATTTTATTATTGGTTCATTTGTTGGCTGCTAAGGGTCTTCCAAATAATGTTCACGGGGAGGACCTTCATGAACTACTATCAACATACAGAACACGGGATGGATTCTGCGAACTATTTTGGATGTGGGAAGGATTCCCGCAAACTACTTCGGGTGTAAGAGAAATTATTCTTGCAACCTCTACATTCTTTTTCCACTTTTCTCCCATCCCAGATCACTATCCCTTGCCCCATTCCTTTTTAACCCTCTGTGTGTCTTCGTACTTATTTTTTTCTCCTTTAATAGAGAATAAGAGCGATCATATCTATTGGGCACAATACTATATTTGCGGTGGACCATTGAATAAATATCTCGACACATAGATGACATAGTAAACCGAGGTTTGTGGAGGTTTTGGTTTGCAATAATGGTTCACGAAACCCTACATGTTCACTTCATCCTCAAAATGATGGTTTAACGGTATGGTATGCAAACTAGCATTACATGCATAACTCCTTTGGATGATGCGGTTCTTGGTTTTCCCTCCTCACTATCCATCACCTCATGGGCTATTGGTTCACAGACCATCTTGCATATCTAGTTGTTCGTGATCCATCTAATCTACATACCATTTTTTGGTGATGGTACGTGGTCCACATAAAAACCATGAAAACTTGAATCCCTTCAAGTTCCTTCAATGAATTGCAACTCAATATTGAGTCCCTTCACCTTGATAGACATGTAGAATTACTTTTTCTGTATACAAAGAAATTGTGGTGGGATTTTATCCTCTTAGAGAAATTTTCATGGCCCTATAGATCCATTTAAATCATTACGACATCTATTTATTAAAAATTAATTATTGAACTCATCATTAACGAGTGTTTACTAATTCATTTTAAATAAAAATGTATTCTATATGGTTTGTTCCATTATATCATTCTCAATATTCTATTATATATAGAATGTTAATATTTTTAAAAATATGAAATATAATCATTACATTTATATTTATATTATTATATTAATTTTTCACAAGTAATGTGGATCACATAAATTAGTGTAGGTAGTGTGCCACACATACACATGTGAAATATTATAATTTTTTAATGATACAAAGGGTAACAATCAAATTAATAAATTTTATTTAAAAAAATAATTATAATTTAATAGATATTATATAAATCTGTTAGTAAAATATTTATTACCATCCTAATAAAATTGGGATAAAATGATACACCACTATGAAGAGATGGTAATTCATAGATACACAAATATGAAACTTATATCATTATATAGGAGGTAAAAGAGTTGGAGTATTTTTATAAAATAAAAAAATAGAATATAATTATATTGATAATTATATATTAATTATTTTATTATAATAAAAATATATTTATAGGAATAATAAGAAAATATAAATTTGAAATATTCATTTCATACGTTTACCCTTTATTAGGCAGACCTATATTAGATCCCTTCTAGAGGATCCTCAGGATGGGTATTATGAAGGAAAAAATATAATTAATACATTTTTATTTGGATAAGATAACTTTGTGGGGATTGGATAGGATAGGTTTGTAAAATTATTACCATATTGTTAGATAAGATGTTCTATATTTTATGTTGGGGGAAGGACATACCATGAATTTTCATAAAAAAAATATTATTATGTAATTTTCATGATCAACAGTCAAATAAACAATTAAAATATTGAGTCTAAGGTAATAAGGGTTGAAATTACTTAAATAAATAAATTTTATGATTAATTATTTTGGTATTATATCATTTTTTTACCTTTTTCAACTGAATATATCATTTTACAGTGCAAAAAAATTGATAATGGTTTTAATATTAATTATAACCATTTTTTATGAAATTATTCTTAATACTAATTATTATGATTCTAAATATAAAATCATTTTTCAAATATTAAATTAATATGTGTTAAATATATTAATTATAACATATCAATATCTTACAATATTTTATTACCCTTTTGTTTAGCCTCTTTCCTTTTTTGGGTGTTAATTTCCTAGTTTCCTCATGTATGTTTTGACTTGTTACTTTTTTTTCAATTTCATATATCATTATTTCATCATCTAAAAAAATTAACACATGATCTATTTACCATATATATTCATTACATATATATTTATAATTATAAATAATATTGGGGGATAAAAATGAACTATAATTTTCATGTAGACTGCATGTCGTACATATACATGAACACTACTTTAATTTCATTATCATATTAATAATATAAAAAACTAATTAAATATATGTATATAATAATTACAATAGAATATCAATGTTTTACACGTTAAATAGGTCTATTAAAATAATATTTAATACATTGTATGTATATAGTGAACCAATCAAATGGCTTTAAGGGGGAGGTATTCCACACTTCTACAAACAATGTTATCATATTAATGAAAAATTGTATGTATTGATGGTATGTGTAATAATATGATTATAGAACTATAATTACTCAATAAACATCATATATATGAAATATATATATATTTTCCCTCTTAATGTCTACCATGACAGGTGGTAAAGGAAAAAAATGAAAAATCAATGTTTCGTGAGGCTGATGTTCGCCGTAACAAAAACAATATATTTTCTACCTATTTGATGGAGGTGCATGTATATATTTCTATAAACATTACATAAAACATCCTATTAAATTGAAGAATTTTTTTCTTCAATCATTTAATAATAGTGTTTTATTGTGTGGATAATATACAATAATCTAGATATATTGAGAAAAGATGTTACCTTTTAATCAGGTAACATCATTTGATTTTTTTTAAAAATTATTCTTTGGAGTGATTTGTCCTAAAATTTAGGGTTAATTGTTTTGGATAGAGATTATTGGAATCTATATGGCATTATTAGGCTATATCCAAAGTTATTTTTGAGGTTTGAAGAACGGGGATAGATGATGGCCTTTTATAAGTGATGAAAAGGATATACTTGGTATTTTTGAAAGAAGTCATTAGTATCTATGTTTTTCACCAAAAAAATCTTCCAAAACATTCAAAACTAAATAATTTAATGTTTGTTGCTGAATTATGTCCAGTGAATGGGTGTTAGAGAGTTGGCTAGGTCATTGGGTCCCATAAGGTAATGGTTTATTCATTTATTAAGATAAACATTTACCTTAATAATAATAATTAATATTAATTTATTTCACAGATATTTTGAGTAAAAAATAGGTATGGAATTATTTTACATTAAAATTACTCTTACTGCAAATTTTTAATCCATTTTTATGATTTAAAATCACAAATGAGGATGAAATTAATATATATTTCAACATAAAGAAGGGCCAAAAAACATTCTTTTAAGGTAAAAATGTCAAAACGTTTGTTATGTTTTTGTAGTCAATTTCAACATAAAATTTACTTCAATGAAATAAATTATATTAATTAAGACAATTAATATATTTTTAAACTTTAATATTAATAAATCATAATATTTAACCTTATAAATTATTTATATGATAAATCTTTTTTAAAATAAATTTTATTATTTTTAACTAGTCATTAAATAATGATATGTTTCCAAAAAAATATTAAAAATTCATCCTAAACTTGATTGTGTACTTCTATTTAAAAAACTAGCAAATTTAAACTTTTTAAATCAATTAAATTTTTAATATTGTAATTTTAAATGGGTTTTTTATTAACAGTAAATAAAATTACAATTATAAAAATATTGGTTTTAAGTGTAATATTTTGTTTGGTATTGACTTCTACTTAACAAAACTATTGGAAGAACATCAAAAATATTATATTTAATATATAATATATATATATTACATTAATATCACCCACTAATGTTTATTAAATCAATTTATTTAGGATTAACAAATTTGTGAAAATAATTATATTTTTTTATATCCAATCAGTTTTCATATTCATTTCCAATTAATTTATAACCAAAGAATTCATTTAACATTTTTTTAAACCGTAGTTTTTAATAAAATTTTTTCACCTTTTAATAACTAATTAATTAAATAATTGTTTTTATCTTATTATATTAAATAATATATCATTATTTGGTAAAACTATGTTCTACATGTAATGAAATATTTTGAAGAAAGTCTCTCTTATGTGTAATACAAAGTAACTCAATGTCAAGTATATCACAAAATATATAATATATAAGATTAATTTAAAATAGTATATGTATTTTAAAGTATCAAGGTATTTTTTCTTTATGATTTTTTGTTTTCTGTCTTGTAAACTATTGAATATAATGCTCTTACATTTGAACTTAATGGTGTTTCATTCTTACCCATCCTAAATAAATTACATCACCACAATTTAAAATAGATCACCAAATTATAGGGATTTAAAATAAACTATTTTTGAAAGACCCAAATAATAAATAGTATTAATATAAAACCTTCTATATAGTAGGGAAGGGAGAGTACAATAGTCATGTAAATAGGTCCCTTAGTAAGAGAACATAGTTGGAAAATGAAAACATGTATATAGAAAAAAAATTCAACAATCATGTTCTGATGGAGAGTTCAAGATAACATGTTCAGATGAACATTATTTATCACAAAACCATAAATCATAGGTATCAATAAATTCCGTAGATATCATAAAAAATGATGATATTATGGAACCATTTTTGACTCACGATATATTTTTTCAATACATGTGGAATTCTATAAATCTATAAAAATATATGTAAATATACATTTCAATAAATTGAATATTATCCATTGGGTTTTCCTTGAACTATATCTACTTTTATTATTATATGGTTAAGTAATAAAACATTTTATAAAACCTTTTCCAAATATCAACTTAATCTATTTTATAGAAGTTTATCTCTTCCATAATAATATAAACCAATAATTTAGAATGAAGGTCACTGAATTTAAAAAATTAACTGATTATTAGCCCATAGTCAATGAGAATAAGAATTAAATTTTCACATTGCAATCATGTGAATGACATCATCATCTATTCTTTTGAAATACTTCAATAACATGAAATATAGTTATACATTCTAAGAAACATGAATTATTCATTATTCATAATATAAGGCAGATGTTATTGGATATATTTCTTTAATCCAAAATTGTTGTAAACTCCATCAATAATATAACATTGCACTTATGGAGATGTCATTAATCAATTACATGGTAATAATTTGTTCTTTAAATTAATCATTTCCTTGTCATTAACTCAATATCTAGAATACATTGATCATTGTATCTCCCTCAATCTTGTGTTTACTGAAAATATTAACATGGTACTTAATAAATTTACTGGGTACTATTAAACATAAGATCTCAAATCATTATGGAAAATTTATTTTATTTTAATTGCCATATATTCCAGAATTTTTATTACCATTACATTTTTGAAAAAATATTTAAATGAAATAATTATTTAATAGGAATATTAAACATTATTCTTTATCAAATGTAGTATAATAACTTGATATTTATCTAATAGCATAATTCGGGGTATATTCATTTGATACATGGGAAATTTATTCTCAAAGTGTCCCATCTCTTGGCAGTTAATGCATTGTATATTTTAATCCTCTTTCTTACCATTACCATCAGAAACATTTTTTCCTTTTTCTCTACATTTATAAAAACACCTCATTCCCTTTTTGAGTGTACAAGAGTGTTTCTTTTATTAATTATCACTTGTCTTAAAATACATATTTCCCTTCATCTTCTTAGAATCATTCTATTTACATGGTGCTCAAATGGCCTCTTAATATATTAGATTCCATTAAGGATATAAGGCATGGATAATTTATTAATTTTCTCATTATAACAGGATATTATTTTCTCATATGATGGGAATACATGGTAATATATATCCTTTCAAAATGTTATCTTAATAGATTTAATGGTATGATCCTTATTTCTCTTTGAATCATCTACATTTGCAATGATTACATTCCTTATATTTTGCATCATTTCTAAATATTATCATACAATAGATTAAATAATAAACTAATATATCATCCCAAAACTAGTGAAAACTTAATATAAATTTAAAAAATCTGGAATAGAAAATTTTATAAATTAATCATATTCTTTGGGGATATATTTACTTTCAAGACCTTCTTAATGGTTGGTAAAAAAATTAAATTATCCTATGCGTATCACCTATGAGTTTCAAACCTATTGTATAGTACATCTCTTTTTCATGTACCCACTTACCCAAATTTAGAATCAAAAAAACATTTTGGAGTTATACTCCTTGGAATATCATTTTCAGAAACACATCAACTCATTGTATCCACAGAGGGATGTATTTCTAGGAATACTCACAAAATCACTACCTTAACAAAATTATTGGATGTTCTTGTATATATATACTCAATATATATATTAATGTTTTAGTATTTAATATATTTTTTATAAACCTATATTCCATGTTTGTTGCTAGAAATCCATTGATAGCAACTATAGTGTTCAAACCATAGAATTACAGAGTTGGGGCATTATTTTATTTTATTTGCATGATTCCAAAGAATCAAGTCCCAATGGACTGATTAATTTAGTTGTCTTAGAAAGCCATAATACATACATTATACCCATTATACCTTTTGAAAAAAAAATCAAAAAATTATCCCTATTAAAATGAAATTAATAGTATACTTGAATGCTTATTAAAATATTTCATCCTTATAACATGTGTAGTGTAAACATAATAATGGTGAATTAAAATGGCTAGTAAGGGTAAAAAAATAATAATTTATATTTAATCAACGAGAAAAAATTAAAATTGAAAGGTAAATAACATTTAACACATGCCATTATAAAATATAGACAAATAAAATTCAATATGTAATTGTAAGAAACTAAAACTCATTACATTTAGTAAGTGAGAAGATAATTATATTTATACATAGAGAAGTTGACAAAAATTCTCAAGGATGAATAATAACAAAAACTAAATGAGGGAAATGCATAATTACTGGATGACAAGATTTTTAGGTACATATAACAAGTACCATCATGAAATTTCACGATATTTATTACCTATTAGGAAAAACCCAACAATTTTTTCCAACTATTTAAAATAATGAGACTATTATTGCATCAAGGGGCTTTTATTAACTGGTCCCCAATATGTGGGGCTTAACATAAATGGTCCCCAACCTGTGTATTTATGGTCCAAAGACTTAATTGTATAATGAATAAATAATTTTCCTAATAAAATATCAATATTTAATACAGATTATGTATTTATCAATAATACCTTAATGGGTTATGTAATATCAAGGTCTGTTGACTGTAAAACATTCTTGAGGAAAAAAATATTTAAACATTCAAACATGTCCCATATTACATCGATACATTTTAACCATAAGTACATGTGAATTAAATAAAACATATTATATCATTAGAATAATTAAATACATGATATAAAATGTAAATTTTATGTATATACAAAAAATAAGAGTGAATTGGTTCATAATAAAAATATTTTTCAATGAAATGTTACTTGAGAAGAAATCACATACCTTAATATTCATTTTTTTGGTCTGTATCCTCTTATGTTGTTGTTTAAAATATGTTACTAAATTCTACTATAAGAATAATCATTTTTATAATATCATATATTACCATCTTATAATATTTAATTACCCTTTTGTTTAGGCTCTTTATTTATTTAAACTTTTTCAAGTGTTAATTACTTAGTTTTCTCAAGTATGTTTTGACTAGTTACGTGTTATTCCATTATAATAGATCATGATTTCATTATCTACAAAATGTAAAACCTGAATTAATTATGTAATAATTTTTTTACTTATTTAATAAGTTTATTCGATAATATTTGGTGAAATGAAATGAATTACACTATTTTTTTCAACTGTAGGCCATACGTACGCATGAGTGATGCTTCCATTTCTTTTTAAAATAAATAGAATTAAAAATAAATGATAAATATTTATATTATAATTCCATTATCATATATATCTTATATATTTCGCATTTTTTTATTGAAGTAATCTTTAAAACATTTCATGTATTGCTTTAACGAATCACACCGCTTCGAGTGGCGGTAGTTCACACTTCTGCAAACAGTGTTATCCTAATAACGTAAAATGGGAAGTACTAATTGAATGTGTTATTAAGTTATTATAGAAGTTTAAAAGCATATTAAATATCATATATGTAACATATAAAAATATTTTCCATCATAAAGAAAACCATGACAGGTTTTTAAAGAAAAATAAAAAATCATCATTTCATGAGGGGATATTTCTCTACACATCAAAACAATATTTTCATTACCCATTACATGTAGTTTTCTATAAGTTTAGGCATATCAGATAACATAAAAACTACCTAGTATATTGCAGATACTGGTTATATTATATTATAATGTAATAAATGGATTTTAGGGGGTGTTGAATGGAAACAAAACTAGAGAGATTGAGAGAAGACGTTAACTTATAATGAGGTAACTTCTTTTGGTTCATACCAAATGGTTTCTTTGATGGATTTATGCATGAAGGTAGGATTAATGGAATAATGGATGTATTTTGATAACATATATGGTAATATATTGGATTAACCAATATTGTTTGAGAGGTGTGAGAAATGGGGAGAGGTGGTGACCTTTTATAAGGGAGGAAAAATACTCACTGATATTTTTGAATGATGTTTGGTCTTCCCATGTTTTTACATAAAAAATGTCTTCAATAACCTAGATTACTAAGGAATGGAAGGTTTATGAATTAATTATTTCAAACAAATGTGTTCTGTAAATGTTTCTAGGTTATTTGGGACTTAAGTTAATGGTTAGTCCCTTATTAAGATTAATTTCACGTTAATAATTGTAAATATTTTTAAATATTTTCACTAATAGTTTTGTTTAAAAAACTAATGTTGGTATTTTATAAATTATAAATTCTATTGAATCTTAATATGGAATCAATTTTTCCAAATTCAAATAATAAAATTAGCATAAATTAATTTAAATTTAATCACGTAGATGGGATGAAAATGTGGGTTTTAATGTAAAAATATCCAAACGCTTTCTTTTTTAAAAGAAATTTCAAATGGAAATTGATTCCAATTTCATATATTAAATTAATTTATATAAATAATATATAATTAGAATTTAAAATCAATTATAAATGTAATTTATACTTTTAAATAAATTATATGAGAAATTGGCTTTGAACAAAAAATTATTATTTCTAACTATTCATTAAAAAATGATATTTTTAGAAAACTATTAAAATTTCAACCTAACATAATTTTTATGTTTACATTTCCACTATGAAATTTATTTTGACATATTAAATCATTTTAAGTTTTAAAATTCATATTTAAAATGGGTTCTCTATTTAAAGGCGGTAAAATCGCCTTTATAAATATACAGGTTATTATGTTAAATATTATGTTTTTTCTTTTCTTATGCATCTCGAATATATTGGATGAAATTAAAAATTATTACATTTAAAATGAGATATATATATATATATATTAAATTAATATCACCCACTAATTATTATTACATAAATCTATTTGGGTATAGTACCATTGTAAAATGAATAATATTTTATTTTATATTAAAATTATTTTAATATTTGTTTTTAGTGAAATTATAATGAATGAATGAATTTTTAATTTATGTAAACCATATCATTTGATAAATATTTTTAACCCAATTTCATAAGTAAATTTTTTAAATCTAGGTTATATACTACTATATTTAATAATATAACATTATTTGGTAAAACATGGTCTTGCGTGTAATGTTTGATTTCGAAGAAGTTTACTATTTACTATAACAAAAGGTAACTCAGTGTCAAGTTTTTTAGAAAATATATAATATATAGAATATTTATATAATAGTAAAAATATTTTCATGTTCCAGGGTATTATTTTCCTTTACACTCTTGGTGTTCTGTGTTGTGCATGCTATCAAATATAAGGTTCTTACTTTAATATTTCAGTGGGTTAAACAATATTTAATATATATATTCTCAGAAATTACATGTTATTATTGATCATTTATTATGTTTTTTAGAATTTATTTATTGATTTAGATTTATAATATAAAAAATTTATATTTATACATCCAAAGAAAACTGAATCTCAAATTAATGAGGATGAATTTTCAATATTTGAAAAATAAATCTATGTTTTTTGTCTTTTGATTTCATGGAAATCGCAGGTCATTTTAATTATTTTATCAATTAATAATAAAGATATAAAATATAATATTTTCATAAAAATAAAATATTCTAATAATTTTCATATTACATCTTAGAAATAGATTCACAACCCATGGAAATAAGGGTCCAATGTATTTGAGAATATCTACATAAAAAATTATTTTAGAACACATGTTTATTTTTATTTATAATAATGCTTTATTAGACATATTAGTATACAACTAATAGGATATAAGAACCATAAAATCCTAGGGAATGTAATCCTAAGAAATATTTGGGATCATATGCTTATTAAATAAAAGGAATATAATAATTGTGAATGAAAATTTTATAAAGACACACATAATGTAAAAAAAACATTAGATGATAAACATAAAACATGTTAAAGTGACGTATGATTTTAAATAAATCATTATAGAATTATAAAACTTGTTAAATCGTATATAACACAAATCATTAGTAATATAACATGTTAGCATTACATAAATGTGATAAATAATTTAAAAATATTTTAAATATTTGAAAAATATTATTTCATTGAGATGAATTCATCATAAAACATTTTTCGCACTTGATGAAAAACATGGAAATGTTGAAAAACTGTAAGTATACCAAAACATGTATATGAAAATCATTTTTAGAATGATCATTTAAAATATATAATCATGAATATTTCTAAAAATGTTTCCAAAACAATCATAATTTTCAAATAAATATATAAAATACAGCGTTAAAAATGAAACATAACACTATTATAGAAAAATATTTAGATGATAATAAATGCCAAATCATAAAAAATATTCAAAAAATTATATATTCATTATTGTAAATTTATTTGTTCTAAGTCCATTTTTAATAATATAGTTTTTCATTATTAAAACAATAATATAATACAATTCATATTTATTGAATTTTATGAAATTATATTTTCCCCTAAAAATAAAAAGAGCATATCATTAAAGATGAATGTCTTAGAAAACATAGTTCAACAAGAAATTATATAACTAAGAGAATTATGATTAAGTTACCACGTATCTTAACATTACTCTTATCTCTATTAGATGTTATTTAACCACTTATATAAAAATATAAAAATATTAATTAAATATTTCAAAAACATATGATAATATTTTTATGTTTATAATCTTAATTAAAAAGTTCACTTGAGGAATATGATTTGCATGATATCATTTCAATATAATGTGATAATAATCATATCAATTTTGACATTAGTTCATAAAGGTTGGGTTGATCATAATTGTTTATCAAAAAATTATTCTTTTAATAAAAATATAAATTTTTTTAATTGATGTTTTGTAATGTTTATAATTTATATTTTTTATTTTATTGATGTTTGAGTAACATTTTACCAAAAGTAAAATGGTGAAGAAATGTTTTAGCGCTATTTAATGATATCAAAACATTACCATGTGGTGATAATATATTTTAGTGTTATCAAATGAATCATACTAATTATATTTATTACATATATATATCTAATATATAAATATAAAACATAAACAAAAAATAAACTTCTATGGAATTGAATAAAAACAATCAACTTTATTTGTGGGGGAAGTAGTATGTATAATGCACAATTCATGCACTTATTTTTTTAAACAGAAAAATTGATGTTAGTTAATTATTATACAATAATTTTTATAACATAAATGAATAATATTAGTATTGATTTTATCATATTAAAATAGTGAAATGAGACTTCATGATGAATAAAAGTGAAAAATATAGTAGAATGGGAATTGGATTGTGAAGATCTTGTACTATAATTATTGTAATATATTGACTATTAAGGTAATTAACTATAGATGGATATTTTATTGAGGATAAAAGAACATATTTATAGTGTATAATAGTTTATATGACAATTTAGTGAAGTTTTGGGACAAATATGTTAGGTTTTAGTTTGAGGGGATGTGAGAAGATGATATCCTTTTTAATGTCAAAAATAAAGTCATTTTCATTAAATGACTAGAAAATTTCAACAATGAGAAGTAATATTCAAGGAAATTTGATTTTTAACAATTTATTAAAAGATTATATTGGATGTAAAATTGATCTAAACCTCCACCATTCAAATAGACTCATGTTTTAAAAATGTTATTCTGTTTACCACTAATGTAACTCACATTAAAAATTGTGGTTTTCACCATAATAACTATTTTATACATATAAAAGTTATCCTTTAATCCCAAAAATATTGTTATCCTACTTATGTTTATTGGATTGAATGACTCGTTATTTTATATCAATTTTTTTTCAATTTTTTAAATTTGAGAAAAATTAAATTGAAATTAAAAAATGTATTATTTTTTTAAAATGTAAAGTTAATATAAAAAAGGAAAAATATAGGTTTATAAAATAAAAACAATAATTTAAAAGTTATAAATTTAATTAAAAAATATATATTTATAATTTAAAAATTGTATTAATTTTATTTATTTTGTAACATAGAAATTATATTATTATAGACTCGTTTTAACTGTAATAAAGTTACATTTTAGTATTCACCTAAATTTTTTTAGAAAAATAAAATAAAATTTACCCTAATCTAATATGTTCATTATAAAACTAATAAATTTTGTAATTCTTTCCATAATAAATCAAAATATGTTAAATTATTATTTTCAATTAAAAATATAATATATATAGAACAAAACAATTTTCAATGAGATCAATGTTTCCTATATTTTTTGTTATTATTCACATTAGATATAAATTACTAATTATGATATTTATAATTAATTATTCATGTTAAAAAATATTTTCATGAATATGAATGAAATTTTATACAATATATTTTATTAGTTTATTAGTGTTATTTTTTGAGGAGATAATTAAAGTTATCATTATTTACTTTTAAAATTTATATACATATAAATATATATATATATTATATTTATAATTGTTTTAACATTGTTAATACAAGAATATTTTAAGGATAATTTAAAATAGTTCATATCTGGGTTCTATTAGTTTTGTGTGGGGAAATATATATTTAACAATGGATTTATTCTTAGAAGAAAAATTTATGTAATTAATCTATAACCCCATAAAAATAATATCAACCACAAAATTTAATTACATGGATGAAATTATGTTGGGATAAATTTCTCCCATCACAGATTATTATTCCAATACGGCCTGCTCAAACATATTATTTTCTTAAAAAATTACCAGATGAATGTTTATGTTTCTAAACACGTTATCTTTTTATTCTATAATATCTAGAGTTTTTATCTTATGAGATGTCATGATATATTTGAAAATCATGTAAACATAGCGCATGGGAAGATTCTGTTATTTACTTTATCAAAAGATAAAAATGGATCACATCATGTAAATATGTGGTTCATTCATATAGATCAAAGGGATATGTTAAATCTAATACAAGACAAAGGGTTTCTATATTAAAGATGTGTCTTAGCTGACACATCCCCTTCTTCCGAAACAAATAACCTTCTTCCATGGATATTTTTTAAGGAAAACATTGTCACTAATTTAATTCTATAGATATAATCAGTGATGACCTATATAATGCTTGTATCATATATGTTATACTTTTATATATTTATGAAAAGTAAAAACCTTTTTCTATCATTTCATGTTGAGTTTCATGACCTATCAGCATCCTCTCAAAATATATCCTATCCAATGGTTGTTTCATTTGATATCAATAAATAAACTATTTCCATATGATAACTCTTCTAGGTGGAGGTTTTTATCTCAGTGTAGTTTTAAATACATTGGAGAATATATAATTATAGCCTATAGAGTTTGAAATGTTATCCCAGACTGTGTATTTGTATGATGATGATATGTACTAATAAATCTCATATATATTTCCAAATCATTCAACAAACATCTCTAGAACTAGACTATAATCCTTTGATTCTAATCATATTTAATGTATAGTTGTACACTATTAATCCTCCACACATACCTTATATATATATATATATATCTTGGAATATTGTTCATTAGAGAAGTCATTTTTGTAGAGTCCTATTATGTAGTACATTTTGATGATTTCCAATTTCATTATATGTATGAATAATTGTAACAACACAACAACATAGTATCTTTTTAAAGGAATATTTTTTTAGAATTCCTTGCATTGGGATATATATTCGGTTATTTCTCTCTTTATAATATCACACATGTTGTTCAGTTTTTGATGTCCATTCATATTGAAACATAATAGATATATAGATAAGGATAACCTATTTTTATCACCTAAAATTTCCTTCATCAATTCCAACATAGATAGGAAACACACCGAAATACCAAACCTTATAAACCCATAACTATAAAATCTAAATTATATAATATTCACTTCGATTTTGGTAGATATACATCATATTTCTAAACACATTAATCATTAAATTATTTCAAGGATGGGAATTCAGTTGTAAAATATATGATTTGTCTCCCCCATTACGATATCATGATATTTCTTGTATAAATATATTATAATTTTATCTTTCAATCCTCATCATTGGTACATTATCATGAGGATTCCAACATATATATATGCCACATAATTTCCCATCACTAGGTGGTAATGAATTAAGAAATTAATATATTTTTTCAATTCCAACCATATCCTCTTGAAAATATTAAATTACATATATGTAAATATATATATCAATTTTGTATGTTGAAAAAATATATCACACCATTCTATGTATAGATATTTTCACAAAAATATAAAATGAAAATATAACTAATACCAACTCTAAATAATGTGTCAATTAATTTTTCTTGTGAGTATATAATTGTAATGAATCATATTGAATTATAAAACAATTAGATAATATAACATGAACACAAAATATTTTTAAATCATCAATATATATAACAAAACCTTTTCTATTACAAGATATTTTATGTATAGGGACATTGAAAATCATCTTGTTTAGTTCCAAAATACATTCTTTACATACATCTATGAGGAGGATCATCAGCCTTTTCCATGTCTACAGGGTTTTTGGATTTGATAACACTGATACATTTCCACTATTGAATCAATAATATCCTTGTAAACCTGTAAAACTATGGCTCTTTATTTGTGTTGGTCATTTTTTATCATTTATTGATAACATTAATCTTTCATTGAAGTATTGGAATATGATTTCATGTGATTAAATATACCAAAAATGACACTTTTAACAACTATAATTCATATTTTACAAATTCAGTATAAAAAATCACCATTCTCAGGTTTATTTAAATAATATTCATGTGATTTTCAATCTATTCCTTGGAAATTTAATTTTTAAGAATATCATCTATATGGAAAACCTAAACCTGATCATGATATTCCTTAATGAATATATTGATTAGATCCATATTTATAATAGTATATTTGTTATGTCCAAAGGAACTAACTATAAAATCAACATCTCAATACGTAGTATGGAAAGCTTCCTTGGAAATATTATCCACTTTTTCCATTAATTATGGGTATCCATATCAAAGTTAAATCATTGAGAAGTATTGATCCTAATTATGCATATTCAATATATAATCAATATATTTCCAATAACACTTATTTTTTATCAATATTATCTAGTCTAAAAATAATAGAGGGGAACGTGCAACAATCCATCATTAATTTTGGAATAGGGATATGTTACAACCCATAGTAAAGCATTAAGATGTATAAAATCCTTATCTAAATTATCTTTATGTTTTATATTTAACTCATTCAATTCAGTGAGATCTTTTTTAAGTAGACATTATGAGATAGAAATGGATAGTATTATGGGTTTAATTAAAAATTAAAGCACAAAATTTGTTTAATTATTAGATAGATCTTCTATATATATCATTATATTACCATAAAATAGTCATGATTTCAATATTTAATTCCACACGGAAAATTTGAGTAAAAATTACATTATAATTGGGTACCATTAAAACATTTATTGTATTTTCTATTTTAGGGATTTAAAATTCAATAGTGTATAGATTCATTGTAATATGATGAATTGAGATATGAAATGAGGCTTATTCATCTCAAATAATGATATGTTATCTATGTAACGAAAGTCAATATATATTAATTATTATGTTAAAATCCACCTTATTAAGATGAATTAGATCTTAATGCTATATCCTCCCAAAAAACAAATGGGTTAATATTTTTAAATCCCATATGTAATAATTATTCATCCCAAGGTTTGCACTTATATATTAATATCCAATATTTATGGAGGTGATTTTACATTATTAGAAAACATCATTTATAATAAAAAATATTGGGTAAAAAGGATTAAACTTGGTATTAGAAGTTCTACATAAGATGTAATTTTTTCCCTGTATCAAAAAATTATTACAATCTTCCATATAAGTTCTTATAATTGATTCTCTTCACTATTCCCCCGTGATTCCTTGGTAGTTGGGGAATCATTTCATAATTGGCTGAAAGGATGGTTAATTAATTCACATAATATAGGATCCTCATTCGCATGAATCGCTATATTATAGGAATATCTTTACCATGTGAATTATTCTCCTTTGTATTTTGTTAATCCACATCTTAAACATCCCTTTATAGGTGTGATCCAACTATCTTACTTCACTACACATAACATAATTACCTAGTCCCATGATATAGTTACCCAAATACAGTCTCCGACATTAATTTCATATTGTAATAATTATTTATTCATATTAACTTTTTTATAATCAGTTCTCAGATGGTAATCCCCATTTATTTTCTTTTTTGTGGAATATTGTGAGGTTCCATTTTCTATCTCATCATTAATATAACATAAATTAATTTCATAATAGACTCCATTCTCACTTAATGATAACTCCCTTTGGAAACTTGTAATTTATATATTAAAGTAGTGATGAACTGTATTCTTAATATCAATGATAAACTAAAAAGCATTCCTAAAAAATATAGTAAAATTTAATTATTATGGTCTAATAGACTCATCCAAAACAATTTCTATACCAAGAATTCCCATTGCATTATTTTCTAATGAAATCATGTAAATTAATTTGTAAAAATATATTTTGGAACTCATATTATTCCATATGATATCTGAAACAATTTTCCATGGAATCCACAACATCAAACTTCATCGTGATAAGCTACGTAAAAAATCATCTTCTTATCCCAGAATGGGTAAATATAAAATATATTTTCCATTAAATAAACCCATTACTCAGCAACCAGTGGCTTATATGACATTCTATATTAGGGTGGATGTTTCCTAAAAAATGATAAGATTGAATATTTATCCCTTCATAGTGTATCTCGGTGATCAAAAAGATTTTTGTTACTTCTCATTGCATGAGGTAGTTGTGTGATTATTTACATGACATTATAGATTAAAACCCCAATCTCATTTGGTTTACCATTTGGAAAATATAAAAAAAAAATATTTACACCATTATTATACTAGATAGTTTAGATTCTCAACATTTCATTGACTAATAACAAATATTAATGACTAGTCTTGAATTAATGATTGTATATAAAATGGAACTATAAATTTAGATTAAGTATTTTATAAATTAAATTAAATCCCTTTCATATGAATCTATTGGTTTGAATATCTGTTATCCACAGTTGGATATCTTTGTAAAATGTTTATATATATTTGAATACATTAAAATATTTTGTCAATATTATATAATAGTATATAGAATACCCCTCAGTAGTGTTAGACATGGTTTATAGTGAGGGACCATTCATCGTGATTAGAATTATGGATGAGATATACCCAACTAACTCATTTTTTGGTTATTAATAATACATGAGTATTTCCTAAACCAATGTCAACATGTAGTATCCATATCTGGAAATATTTTATAGAAAACCAAAAAATTCAAGGTTTAAAACATGTAAATATTTTATCTTGAAAATATCCATACGATTTTTTCAGCAGTTGTATAAAAAAATATATAAAATAATAAATTAATACTTAGATACCATCTAATAAGACCAATGTTAAAATTAAAATAAAAATTAAACAAATATCATGATATAAATATAACATCTAATAAAATTCAGGCATCCTATAGACCTCAAATAATTGTTTCTCTAGTATTTTCTACCTAAAAGCCCTATTTTTAGACACTATAAAAACATTTCCTCATTTACATGATCCATTAAAACATTTTCTAGATGCCTCAAATTATATAATATCCTTTATAACAAAGGGAATGAATGAATAGTAGATATGTGAGACTAGTTTCTCAGAATGAGAAAACATTTCATAATCCTAATAAAAAACATGCGAACATATAAATATCATATTAAATGATCAAATGACATTACATGATAATCCTAAAAATGGAAATATAACGTAATGTTTTATATAGATCATTAATAATGAAAAATATGTACGACAAGGTTAAAATATATTTCAATACAAATATAACCTGGTAGAATGATATAAAAGAGAATAATAAATTACAATTGATATGTAATCATGAAAATAAGGGATTTCATGGGAATAAAATACAACATGAAAATTCTTCATAACATTATGAATGATATTGAAATATTTCTAAAATTAAATTATAAAAATAATTTTTGATAAAACTCATTATACCTAGGATCATGTGAGAAAACAAATTACATTTAGAACTAAAAATGTTACAAAAATCATCTTTCCCATACCTTGTAAACAATATCATTATGACAATTTTGGAATGTCTCATGAATTATGCATTTAAACCAATGAAATATATGGAAATTTTGAATCCAAAATTCATTATATATACAATGGGGTGTTATTCATATTCCATCATAATTATATCTTAATAACCCATTAGATAATGAATAGGTTTGTTTAGTATCAAAATATAAATAATTCAATTCTGAAAAATAAATCATGGAAATAAAATGGGTTTCATAAATAATCATATTTTATATAATAACATAATGAATTAAATTTTGTGATACAATTACATTCTGACTGGGATTCAACTAAAATAGTTTTCATAGAAAATTATCTATAATGCCTCATGTGTTTCTACCCATATTCTAGAGGATATTGACAAGTAACGAGGGCATTGGGTGTGATATAAAGGATATTATAAACACATATTAGGGAGAGAAAATTGGGTGAATAACCACATAACATATATAGAGTTATTAAATACATTGAAAAGTAGTAAAAAGTATAATAGAATTATTCTACTATAATAAATAAAATAATATAAAACATGAAATTGAAATTTCATATACAAAACAATGTTCCTCAACTGTGATGACCATACATGTGTCAGTAATTGAAAAAAAAATATAATTATTACACTCTAACAAAAATTTTGGGAAAAAACAAAAACATTGTATCAATGACACTACTAAGATAATCTATCCTAATACTAGGATCCACAATGGCTACTCTAATAAATAATTCAACCTAGATCCTCATCCCTATCCATCATAAATCTGGGCTCATCCTAAATTTTATACATAAGGTATGAATGCACACTCTAGTGCACATACAAGTTCGATAAATAATATGAGTAGGAAACCACAATGGTGAACCTAAAAATAATCTATTATAAGTTATTTATAATGAAATATTCCTATCCTAGATACGAAACAATTCAATTTATAAAAAAGATAAATCATGTGAATCGACTATTGATCTCCCGGTCAATGACCCCGATCAACTGGTCAATTTACCATAAATAATATATATATATATATATGGGTATATATATAAATATTCACAAAATATATATTAATAGAAATATGTATATAAGTGTTTATGGTTAAAAATAACAGTAAATAATGGGACATTTTGTCAATCATATTGATCTTCAAGACATCATATTAATCAAGCATTAAAGAAGGATGTCATACCAAAAAAGACAAGAATAATTAAGTTAATCTATATGTCTATAATTCCACTCAATGATACATTATTTACTTTGTAGTATAAATTTCCCTATGCATGATAGATCCCCACATGGGGATACATGTCCTACCCCTTGGTTCACCCATACTTACCTGTAATTACTATAACAAATAATGTCACATACTAATGGAAACTCATATAAATAATCACTGATTTGGATTCCCTAAAACTCAAGCCATGTAAATCTAGTCCAATATCAAAATCTTATGTCCATTTATATTGGTAATAAATAAATTGTGACTCAATACCCTCTAAGGGGGTGATCCTTTGTTGATATATAATTGAAAATTTCATTGTATCCATATACATGCTAAATATCCATTAAAATAAATTGTTAAACACACCCATCCACTAGAAATAAATTTTGGAGATGATGTAATTGTAAATCCACCAAAAACAATGGAGTATTCTTGGAATTTTTATATAGGACCCCAAGACATTACCATGTTTTTATATATAAAAATTTTAATTCTTTTGATAGCATTCAAAACCTTCAATGTTGAGTAAGTTTATAATGTCTGGACAACCAATTTAAAGGAATCATGGTCAGGTCATGTTTTATATAGCTAATTAAATTATAACACTTTTATAGAATTTATATTTTTAATTTATGTGTTATGAAACCAATCAAATTTTTTTTCATTATTCAAATATATTATTAAGTCATAAGATAAGTACAAGCCAAATTTTATACATAAAAACAATATTTGTTAACTATAGTTTGTCATTCATTTAATAGAAAATATAATTTAAATATAAATTTGGTAATATTTATACAATTTATTTTTCAATATATTAATCTTTTAAATTTTAAAGGCCAAATTTCCATATGGTGAAATGTGGGTACTTTTTTGGGATGTTTAGTTTTTTGATGAATAATGAAATAACTAAATGTTAATTGAAAATTGTATATTCATCTAATTTATTAATAAGGATAAATTACATTTTAAATTTTATTTATAGTCACATTATATGAATTATAAATCAATTACTTAAATTTATGTCCTAATAATTAATTAAAATTTTAAATTGAATATAAAACATTGAAATATTTTGATCATTTTTACTTCAAAACCTGCTTTGAGGCGTTGTTTGCATGATTGGACTTAAATTAATTTCTTCCATTTAAATGAAATTAATTTGGAAAAATGGATATAATATTTGGAATGATAATATTTTATAATTTATTATAATTTAATTTTTTAACCAAAATAATTAGTGAATGCAATTTAAATTAATTATATCGATTAAGAGAAAAATTATATTAACATGGGACTAAAACATAAAAAATGTTGTTAAAATGACCTATAATCCTATCCAAAATCCTTTGGAATCACATATTTATACTATATCCTCCATTTTATCAAATATATACCAATATTGGGGGAACAAGATGTAAAGGGGACCTCTCAAAAGTGTTTATTTTTTTTATAAGAATGTCACTCCTCAACCATAAAAAGGTAATCCGGCCACCAACTTATTAACACCCATAATGACATTTTACATCCATAAAATATTTTAAAATAAACTCCCAACATATCTAATGTAATACAAGGATCCTAAAATTGTATCAAACTCAAAACAAGGATGTTTTTTTGTTGTAAACAAAAAGGAGTTACCCCAAAAAGAGATCACCTTTTTCAACTATCACTTTTCATAAATTTAATTATCCACACCATAAATTATTTATATATCATTATTTTATAATAATTGTTGTATCTTATATATTATAAAACTTTATTGATAATATTTTTCATAAAAATTCAAACACTATCTTCAAATGGGATACACAATCATTTTTCATGTTTACAGTGGACTGTCGTCTCACAAACCGATGTCGTTCATTCATTCATTTACCACATACCAAGGATTGAAGTAATGATATATTTATAGTTCATATATAAATATATATATTACTTATAATTTCATTATTTATATTCATGTTTTATATTGCATTTTCCTTTTCTCACTCCATATGTGGGAATATGATAACATCATTTGTGGCCATATGGACTATTACCTCCTCAAAGAGATGTGATTCATTCGTAATATAAATGGAATTTATTATTGATTATATTAAACAAATGTAAAATATATGTCATATATATTATAATATAATTATAATATATATATATATATATCATTTAGTTTTCATTATTTTAATACAACAGTGAAATTAAAGGAGCATTCATATCTACCTACGGCCTATAGTCCCCTTGATTAGTGAATTTCATTTCATTTCTCAAAATTTTATTGATTATTATAAATATATATGTAAAATATATATAGGATATTTACAAAATGGATTAAATTATAGATTTTTTTAATAGGGATATAATTAAAAGGATAAAAAATTAAAAGTAAAATCTTTCACAAAAAACTAAGCCATTGACACAAAAAAAATAAAAATAATGGATGAATATTAAAAAAGGTTAATGTTACAAAATAAGAAGTGGATATATGGTTTATATATATTATTATGTTTATTTTATAATTTTATTAAATTTTAATACCATTAAAATATTTTGGTGGTTATTATCCGAAAATGGAAAATAAGGTAAGTGATTTCATCTCAATTTACATTCCATTGAGACATATTGGTTGTTATACACCATTAAACATTAGTGTGGTGAATATGTTTCACATTTATCATTAAATTTCATGATTTAGTAGTACATCATTAAATTTTATGTTCATATTTGAATTATCTCACCCAAGGGGGTTACATTGGGAATTACAAACTAGTAAAAGAATTCATTACAACCTCAAATTAATTTCTAATTATTAATTTTAAAATCAAACTATCCATTTATTGAAAAAACTTTCATTTGAAATTTACATATAAATCTATATTTCTTAGTGATGGATATTATTAATTCCAATATTTTATACTATTATTACATATCATATTTATATTTATAATTATTTAATTTTATAAGGAAATATTAATACTTTTTTTCATTTATTCGATATGAATTTTTGATTAGTAGTATTTATTATTAATTATAATGATTAATAATTATGAAAAATTATAAAGACTGGCAGTTATGGGTGGTTCCCAAACATTATACATCCCCTCGATGTATTGACAGGTTCTCATGAGGAAAATCAATTGGAGAAATAAAACATGTTTCTAGACATAGTTTTAAACTATTTTGTGAATGGTCTGGATGATATAGGTTTTCATGTACCATCAACATGATTTCTAATAATTAATAATTTCCTATATATATATTTGTTTCATTATTTTTATTATTCAAGAGATTTCTATATAATGAAAACTATGTATTCATTTCATTCTCATTTTTTGTAGATTGAATGGCATGTGACTCACTAATTTATCATTCCATATTGATTTCCACTTGTCAGGTTATTACAATAGAATGTGTTATTAGTTAATTTCCTTGTCATGTTGATTTATTCTTATTTATTTGTTATCTAATTCACTATAAATACCATTATTGAGGATTTAATATCATCATAATGTTGATTCCTTTCTCCATGATATGATGAATAATTATTTGAATGAGTTTCAAGGATGATGAGATTAATTTATGTTATAAAATATTTTATTTTCCCACAATATTATGGGTATCATATATGTAGTATAGTATTCATGTAAATCTAATCCTTATTGTTATTTGGGAATTGAATATTGTATTTTTTCCAATTTAGTAATGTAATGCACTAGATCTGGGCTTTTAGGGTTGGGGCTTTGCTGTTGATATTAGGGAATGTTTAGTAGAAACATGGGAAACAATATTTTTAAATCATAGATTCTATAACATAACCCTATTATTTAATTTTAGGTTAAATATATAAGAAAATCATATATTTTTTGTATTGTACAGATTATGCGGGTATTTCAAGAAATGGATCCATGTTTGGATACTACCTGTGGATCTGGTCCTGGAAAAGACATATGTTGGAGTAACAAAGAGGAAAAGGATTGCAGGGAATGATTTAATAATAACCTATTAGACAAAAATGATCCTTAATAAATCCCTATTTGGCACTCCTAGTGAATACAATCCAGATATATCACAATATTTATTAAAACCATTACGATGGTTCTAAAAGTAATGATGTCACCAAAGAAACAAATGTTTATGACTCTAAGACTTATAATTCATAAATTTATGTTATGTGATATAAATTTTTTTGATTTATATATTATTATTAAATTGGAAAATATACTATATTACCATGTTTATAAATGGGTCTGATAAGGTTGAATGGTATCAATTATCGTGGAAAATTTTGAGATTTCTTTTTTGAGGAAACTAATACTGCTACTATTAGAACAAACGAAATTATGGAAATATTATAGAAACTAAATAATGTTATGAAAAATAACCTTTATATAATGAAGAAAACTATTATATAGAGAGAGAATTCTATTCTGAATCACATTATGTGATATAATCTCCCATCAATTATTGGGACCTCTAATTCAATTATAAAGGAAAAATAGATTACATCTATAGAGAAGATATTTATGTCCTCATGATGCTGTGAACTTAAAAATTTACACATTCGGTCTATTATCTAAAAGTTTATTAAGATTAACAATGTTCCTTGATCCATAATACTGGTGTGGAGGATGAAATTGAACTCATGTAATTGATAATTTTTATGGATAAATTACTTGATAAACACTTCCCTCTTTGTTAACAAATTTAGATGAAGATAATAATACTCTGGTTAATGAAAAATAAAGATGACTGAGTTTTATATTATGATTCTACCTTTAAATGATTATATTGGTATTTTATGGATTATATAAACAAAATTGAGTTCATTATTGATCACGTTTTAGGGGCTCAATCAAGGGCTCTAAAGGGTACTTGTCTTAGAAAAAATATCCTCATGTGATAAAATATTTTTATTTACCATCAAGATAGAGAAGGTATTTTTTAGAAACATTATATTCAAGGGAACCTAATACAATAAGATTCAATTTCAGAATAATTAAAATATGAATACATCTGAAAAATAATTTGTTGGAATGATATATAACTATTGGAAACTGTGGAAAAAATAACCAAGGAAAATATTTTAAGGGACACGATTTTTTTATATATTGGGAGATAGGGGACACCATGATGATCAATACATGTTGAAGAAACAAATAAATAGGGTTTGGTGCTAAACTTTTAATTATATCATGAAATACATAATTTAATGACCATGATTTTGTGGGAATATACCACTTAAGGATCCCAGGGTAGATGGCAAAGCTTATATAATCACAGAAGTTATGGTAGAAGTAACCAATGTTAAAGGGGAAGTTACATTAACACTATATTCATATTTATCCAATGACTTATATGATTCTTCAATATAAAAAACTTTTATATCAACCCAGTTTTCCAAGAAAATATTTATATTTCCTTTTTGATTTAACGAGATATTTTCCAGTCAAAACTCCTAAAGTATGTATCATTGAGAAAATTATTTTTTGAGAAGGTCAATTATGAAATAGAAATTTTATTAATATGTTGAACTTATTATTTGACTAATGGTTGACATTGGTGTGGTCATTGGTACTGAATGGCTCTCAAAATATGATATTAAAATTTATTTCATGAGGAATAAAACTAAGATATTTTATGAATTTTTATAATTACGTATCTTTAGAGTAGAAGATTCCTCACATTATTCATACCCTAACCCACAAGTATTCGTAATTAATGATGTTCACGGAGAAGAAGAGAAAATATATTCAAGTGAAGAATAAGGTAATATTGATGTTGAGTATGTACCTGTTGTACAAGAATAAATTGATGTATTTCATAAGTAATTACATAGACATTACATAGAGTGTGATGTTGAATTATCCATTGATTTAATCCCCGATGGAAGAACAATATCAAATACTCTTATAGAATAGACATATTGGAATTATTAAAGTCAAATAAACAAATAGAAGATTTGGGTAATAATAAATTTATAGAAACCATTATTTCAAAATGAGGATCCCCTATTAACATTGTTAAGAATAAATTTAGATCCTTGATGTTAAGTATTTATTATACCTAGATCAATTCAATTATAATAACAAAAAAGTATCATATACCGAAAATTGATGATTCATTGATCAACTTCACAGAGCCTAATATTTTACAAAGAATGAATTTTTGTGGATCAGGAATAGAGAATGAAGAAAGGAAAAATTTATAAGGCATCATTCTAGATGCTGTATAGACATTTCTTATTTAGATAAATTCCATTTGGATTGATTAATGCATTGTATTTGTTTTATGGACTTAATTAACTGATTATTTAAGGAATATATTGATGCTTTTTGTGGTATTCATTGAATATTTTTTTATTATAAATTATACATGTTCTATGACAATAACTTGAATAAAATTCATAGACTCTTATAAGTGAATAGTTTTATGAGAAATTTAGGTCATACAATTTATGAATTCAAGATTCTTGGTTTCTTGGAAATATTATATCCTGGGATTGAATATTTTTTTACACTACAAAAAAATGCATTAATAAATTGGATAACCAAATATCCAATACATAAGTTAGGTACCTAGTTTGAATTGTTTTTCATGTTACTATTGGTGATTCATTTAATGTTTTTTTAAATTGGATAACCAAATATCCAATATAACTTTTAAAGGTGTTTTGTTTTTTTGGATAATGGAAAATGAATAATGTTTTCATAAACTAATGATAAGATTACTAAATTTTTAATCCTGGATTCTACAATCTAAAAGTGAATGTTTTTTCATATATATTAAGTCATTAAAGAAGGTACTTGGTTTTGTCCTAATTAATTATCATAAAGTTATTGCATATGAATCAGGGAATTTGAAGACTCATTGGAATCACTATCCAACCCATGATCATGTGTTAGAGGCTATAAAATTATAATTGAAAATATGGGGATATTATCTCTATGTTTCATGATGTGAGATATAAATGAATCATAATATCTTGAAATACATATTCTCATAGAAATTGCACAACATGAGACAAAGGAAATGGTTCAAGATACTCATTGGTTATGATTTATAAATACACTAAAACCTTGGAAAAAACATGTTTTTAAATTCATTGAGTAGGAAGGATTGTGGATTTATAACCCGAATGAGTATTAAGAAATATTATGTTCATGGATACAATAATAATTGATTTATAATATCCATGGAAGGGGAGACATCAATAATTTATCAAAATACATCCAAAACATCTATATATGAAATGATAACCAATTTTCAATGTGATGATGATATCATTGAGATTAAAATTAAATATTTTAATGAAGGAAAATTAGTTTACATTTCTCATGAATATGGTGTTATAATTTTTAAAATGAGTCTTTGTGTTCCGTCCACAACTGAGAATAAAATGGGACTATTGGATGATGCTCAATCTAAAACAACTATATACACAGTAGTAGAAAAAAATGTATTTGGAAGTGAAGGAACATTTTTTTTTGGCTAACATAAAGAAGGATATTGATGATTATGGGTACATAAGATTAGTTTATTTACAAGTTAAATATGTGAGGTAGCATCGTGAAGGTTTCCGATAACCTCATCGAACTCTACTGTCGAGATGGAATGAAAGTAATATGTAATTTATCATGGTAGTACCACATACTCATAGGAAGAATGATATAATATTTGTTATCATTGGTGAAAAAACATAATATTAACATTTTATTGCTATAAGATAAGACATCATCCTTGATCACCATGCATGGTTCTATATTAAAGAAGTTGTAAGACATCATGGTGCACCAATATCAATTTTTTTATATTGAGATCCCCTATTTAAAATTGAATAATAGAAACATCTTTATAAATCTCTTAATACATATATTTATTGAAATTTTCCAGCTATCCTAAAACATATTAATTGATTGAAAGAATAGATCATACAATTTAAGACATGTTGAGGTCAATCTCTATTAAATTTCTTGGAATGATTCATCAGCACATACATTTGGTAATGTTCCCTTTTAATAATTTCTTCAATTAATGAATACCAATTATGTCATGTAATGAATTATATATCAATATGTTTCATTATTTATATTTTTGGAATGAAGTTTTTGAATAGATGCTCATAGATCCAAAATAGGGTGAAGGGATGAAAACAACATTACAGGCTGTTCAAGACCATATAAAATCATCTCAAAGTTGGAAAAAGATTTATGTCAACAATCAGTGGAAATATTTAGAGTTACATGTTGTAAATCATGTTTTTATAAATTTATCACAATGTAAGGGTGTTATAATGTTTTATAAAAATGCTAAACTATGTCATGTGTACATTAGGGCCTTTTATAATTTTAAAAGTGTTGGATTTGTTTATTATCAATTGGAATTTCTTCCAAATCACTCAAATTTAAATAATATGTTCCATATTTCTATGCTATAGATGTGCATACCAGAACCAACACATATTATCATCTCAAACTAAATAGAGTTGGAAGATAAAATTTAATACTATTAAAAACCCACTCAGAATCTAGATACTACCGAGAATGTGTTCAAAGATTAGATGACTGACTTGGTAACAATACATTGGTGAAAGCACAAAATGGAAGAAGCAACATGTGAACTAGAGAATTCTATGAAGGAGAATTACAAACATATTTTTCAAAAAAAAATTCTAATAAAATTTAAAGGAATAAAATTTTTAATGAGGGATGAATGTTTCACCCCAATACATTACCATATTTTTATTTTAGAATAATTATAATTTTCATGATATCTTGGAAAACATCAAATAGTGAGTTGGTTTACTATGCATGAAACATCAGATTTAAAAAACATTTCTTAGACATTTTTTTCATGGTGAATTTTATTATATATATTTAGATAATATATTTATTTACTTTATATGTTATATATCTAATCATATGTTTTCATATTCCTCTAATAACTTTTATGGTCAAAATATAAGAACCATCCCAATTTTAAACATAAAAATATATTTTTAAAAAATAATTTTCATAACCTTTTAAAGAAAAATAAATTTTAAGATTTAATTTTAGACCACATATATATTTTATATCTAAAAAGAAGCTTTATTTTTGAATGATAAGTTAAAAATTATATTAGGGGGAGTAGTTTGTATGATGTTTTATTTTTTTTGATGAATGGTGAATAATATTGAATTTTAATTGAAAAATGTTTTATCATGTAATTTATTAATGAAGATAAATTGTATTTTAAATTGGTTTTACTGTTAAATTATAGCAAAATCGCATCAATTAATCAAAATTATGTCATTATAATCAATTTCACATAAATTTTTATTATAAAAAACAATAAAATATTTAGAAAATTTACTTTAAAAACCCGTTTCCTCATCAAGTCTGACGGATTAAAATTTAATTTAAATTATGCTAGCTATGTGATTAGAATAAGGGAAATTAGATTCCATATTTTTAATTAGAATATATTATAATATATAACATGTGCAACATAATTTTTGAACAAAATTTATTGTGAATATAGTTACACGTAATTAAATCAACTAACTATAAAATTAGTTTAACATTGGACGAACCATTACTTTTTTGAAAAAATTGGACAAGGAACCTGCCCTAAAGACATTATATCTTCCTTTATTTTCCATATACTACCAATGATATAATATAGAGAATTATTGGAGGCACATTATATATGTTAGACCTCTCAATATTGTATATCTTGTTTATATTTACAAGAATGCCACCCCTTGTCCATTATAAAAAAAACTGTCACCCCCCCCCCCACTTATTCACACCTATAAATCCATTTTTATCACCCAAAATCTGAGAAAATATGATACAAAAATACCTCCACTCATCATAGTAGAAAAAATTTAATAGAGAGAAATCCAAGGAATTCGTTCGGTATAAACTAAAAAGAGTTACACAGATAAGAGATAACATTTTCCAACAATCACTTTTCTTTATTTTATTTTCTCACCCCCTGAAATTATTATATATAATTAATATATAATAAAAATAGTATATTAAATAATATCATATATGTTTATGAAAAAAATTCAACCTAAACTTCCATACACTTCTTTCAAAAGGGATACACAATCGTCGTTCATGTGTACATCAGAAAACTGCCTCACGAACTGATGTCATTCATCCTTCCATTTACCTCCTTTAAAAGTTGTAAATTATGATGTATTTATTATATATATATATGTAACACCCCAAGCTTCCACGATATGTTTCCATTAGAATAATACATTGGCTGGTGTTGTACGCAACTTGGAGTTCAAACACACCATAACCAATCAAACTAGCCGTTATGAATAGTAGTACTCACTTTTTGAAATTTCTTCATTTATATCTTTGAAAATGGACTTCATTTTTTGTGTTCGGAATATCGAAATTATCTAAGGGTGAATTTTAGGTATTTTTATGAAAATATTCAATTTTTGATGAATAGTGATAGACAATGATTTATTGTTCAAAACCGACTTTTAATTTAAATAATTATTTATATTATTTAAATTTATTTTAGGTCAAATAGAAATATAATACCAATACATGTTCAATATAATTCAATCTAGTTAGTTTATAATAATTTTAGATATAAAAAAATTCAGTTCAACTTTTTATCGCCGTTTACCCACCTCCTATGAGCTTTTTCAAATTTGTATAAAACCTATTTTTACCACTTCTGTGAGATGAATTTCAAAATTCCGATAGACATGGTTGATATCAATAAGTTAATTTTGGTTCAATAAGATGAATATAATATTTGTGAATTGAAACTTTTTACTTTTATTTACCACTATTAAAAGTAAATATGGTAATTAATGGTAAAAATGATAATATTTCTACCCTAAAACATGTCCAAATTCTACTGGATAAGTTTAATTAGACCAAAAACAACTTTAGGAATAAAATATGATCCTTTAGGTCCACTTGAATTAGATTAGGACATTTAATTATATTTAATTCAAAGAAGAGTTAAAACTGTTAAATTCAATGTTTAATAACTAAATCATTTTTAATATAGAGATACACATAAGATAAATTCAACTATGAAAAATATTTCCCACATAATGGTATTTTTTTAATTATTTTATAACCGTTAATAATTAAATTTATTTTTGAGACAATGATAATGCAGTAATTACCCTATTAATGAACGATTAAAAGATTTGATATTATAAATATCGAAATAAATATAATTTGAGTCTTTTAATGAATTAAACTAATTTTCTAGTTTAATATGATATATTAGGGTTGATCAAATATATTTAGATCAAATTAGTAAAGTTGTTAGGACTATAACAAAAATCAATTATTAAATAATTTCTAAATTGACATAAATAATTATTTAAAACAAATAAAATATTATTGGCTGATATAATAATCCAAAAAATCTATTGATCGGACAAAATACTTATATAATGATATAGGTATCTTTATAGAACCACTTGAGGTTCTCTTTTAATTTTATAGTATGTTTATTTACCATATTATATAAAAATACAAAGAGAATGGTAAATGTAAAACTATTTAACTAAGAGATAAATCAAAAGGATAAAGTTAATACTGTGACCCAAACCAATATAAAACCTATTAGTTGCGTGGTTTTTGACTCATCTCCACCTTATACTCGAAATAAATTATTTTGGATCCATTAGAATCCAAAAATGATTTTATTATAAAATAATATTTAAATCTTTTCCTAAGGTTCCCCTCACCCCTCTTATAAAAGGGAACTTCCCCATATCTAAAATAAACACCTTAAAATCCATTTCTCTCACCCAAACCCTATCTAAATATCCTACCAACTATCCTTTCATCACCCCAGAGGCCTAAATTTAGTCAGAAAGCCAACCTATGTAGCCCTTTTGATCAACTCAAAAGGAAGAAAATTACGAAGAGGTTAATATTTCATCACTTCTTTCAAGTTCTTTTCTTTTTCCACATCCTCTATCTTTGTTGTTTACATTATAAAACAATAAATCCAATATCATCTATATAATGTGATGTTATTATAAAAATGGAACAACCATATATATTATTCTATCCATCCTATAACTGAAAAAGTCACCATACGTGCGTATGTACAGATTATCGCCTCCACGTCGTGGTGTAGTTTGATAATAAAACACTTCATCATTTGTATGGGTATAATAATGAGTATAAATGATTAAAATAAAAATTATAACATGAAAATAATTCTTTATATATGATATTACATCCAATTATATATGATTTTTATATCTAAAGAATGGTATTGACACTCGTGCATACGTACTGATTACTATCTCCTCGAACGCGATGAGATTCATTCCCCATCATATTCATTCAAGACTTATTTTCATTTGATGATTAGAAATAATTAATAAAGATGTAATATCATTCTCAATATGAATAAGATACATCCTATCCATACGAACCATTACTTACGTAATAATGCATATAAAGGAAAATGAATCAGTTGACACCTGAAATGATTATACTATTGAAATATCATTTACAAAGAAATATTATAAGATCATATATGATATCATATTAATGTATATGGTTCTTGTGTAATTTAATAAAAATAATTTTTACCATTACAAAGGAGGTTAACCTACCGTTGACCAAGGAGAATTAAAAGGTAAGGTTTAATTATACAATATCTTTATTATTGGAGGTTGTTTATATGTAATTTTCTATATGGACCTCTATATCATCCATATAAAGGTTTCTTAAAAATGTATTTCAAAACATTTTTACTATTTCCTAGACTATGTTTTAAATAAATTGATACCCTTGTTTGTCCTTTGAAGTTTTGAAATGAATCTTTCAGTCATTTTTTAAACAACTTACTTTAGGACCATTTTGACAAAATTAAGGTAAGAATGTTATTTTAACTTATATGGTGGGTGCGGCTATTTTCTGCCATTTTAACATCGTCAGAGATTCATTTACAATATTATAAGAATATTTTCAAAATAAAAATTTTCTTTTATAATTATGTGACTTTAAATGATTTCAAAAAAAGAAAGAGATATTTCTCTCAAATAGTGTTGATTTCATCTATGTCAACATCCATTGAGGGATTTTACACCTCTTTTGAAGTTGATTCATTATGATACAAATCATACATATTTTATTGAATGATTTTTTATATGTTTAACCATGGATGTGTTATTTTTTGACCATTCATTGTTTATGGTTCAAGTATTAACATTTCATATGGTAGTTTTAATAAGAATGTTTATGTTATGTTTCAACCTTTTCATATGAGGAATGCATTGGACTTAGTAAGTGATAGTCGGAGCCCGCTATAGCTCCTCGATGCAACAGTAGGTCTAATGCGACAAAGTTGTGTCTTGGCACAAGGCCTTGACAAAATCTTATTTTAGACTTAGCACAAGGCCCTGATGATGTAGTTAAGAAGGCTGGAATTACGCATTCCATCATTATGAAAGTGGTTATTGATATTGTATGTGATTATTCGACTAGTAAAATATCCATGTTAATAATAAATGGAATTATTTGATTTTAACTTTTCCATATTATTCTGAAGTTAATTTTTAAAAGGCTTTTTTTCTAGTCTTACATTTCCCTAAATGTTTCTAGTTATTTATGAAATTTTTTGCTATATTGTTATCCTTTTTGAGCATCTGCGCTCACCCCTTTCTATGTATTTTTTTCCAGGATGTGATGATGTATATTTTGACTGACCTACAGGATTAGTCTAAGGGATATGAGTGTGGCCTATGGAGAAAATGTTTTTGTATTATTTCATATTATAATGTAATGTAAAACTTTTTAATGTATCTAGAATTTCAAAGGCTACTAAATAAATCGTTCTTTCGACACTTGAACATTTTCGATCATGCCAATGTTATGTAATAATGCACCAACTCAGAGTAAATAGGTGCAGGCAATTATAGTTTCTATCAGAGTAATTTTATTACAGACCATGGAAACAAGATTTAGATAAAATCTGATTAGATCACATTACCCTAAGATAGACTGTGAGAATTAGTATAGAAGAACTTTCTAGAATTTTGGTACTATAGAGATTTTGTGAGTTTTCCAAGAAATATATTCATGTATGGATACGAGTAGGTAGAGGTGGATCTAGAAAAGATGTACCTAGGGGTAAAACCCAAAAACACCAATTTGAGAAAGACTCGAACTGGAACTAGCGCACAACAATGGGCCTTGCTGCACTCGTGGTTACAACACTCTCGGGAGATATGCTTAGGATAATTCTCATTGTAACGTCCCAGACCTGGCCAGCCACCCGAACAGTGCTGAACGGGTCGGGTGTCACTACCTTAGGCGTACCCCCCCTGAACGCCAAAGGCTTCCGACTAGCAGTGAGGGTCTGAATAGGTATAGTGGGGAGGCTATACCCTCACGGAGGATCATAAGAACGGTACAGGTCCGAGTATAATACTAAAATATGCAGCGGAAATAAATGACTCGGCAGACTCGATCCAGACCCGAAATGCGAAAGCATATCCAATATCAATAAACAGCGGAAGCAATATAGAAAACAACAGCAGTAGAAAGTAGACAGAACAACATGCCAACAATCAACTACTGTAAACAACCAAGCATGCATCCAAAGCAGGTCATACACAACTGAATATAAAACAGGAGCCAATGGCTAACCAAGAGTAGCTACAACAAGTAAACATGCCGATACAGAAAATTAAACACAAAAAGTAACCCTAGCTAGGTATGACATCAATGTTCATACCATCTCCATGCAATAGCCAACGTAACCCAGCTCTTGAAGCTGGCCTCTTTCCTGTACGTAAATCCATAGAGTCTACACGCGTCCCGAAGGGCCCGTGCAGGGTGTGAGACAAATCTCAGTAGGATACCACCCAACAGTGTGTACAAAATATATGTTTTTAAGCAGTCATGCATTTACCAGGAAAGCATTAATAAGTAAAATGCACAAATAAACACAAACTCCACTGGTGCTTAACAACCACCATGGAGTGTCACCTGCTTCGGCCGACGCCGGAATCTCTGTCGTGTAACCTGGCACCATGTGCCACCTGGAACCTCGTGTCTCAAGTACCGACGTCCCGAAGGAACGCCCCAAATAGTGACCCGACAACATGTGCCTCCTGACACCCCGTGCCTCAAGTACCTATGTTTCGAAGTCACACCCATGGATAGTAACCCGACACCATGTGCCTCCTGACTCCACGTGTCTCAATTACAGACATCCCGAAGGCATGCCCAAGAATAGTAACCTGGCACCCTGTGCTTCTTGACACCTCGTGTCTCAAGTACCGATGTCCCGAAGACACACCCATTCCCAGAAGGCTCCTCACCTCCCCCGTGGCTATCTATGGCAAGAACCCCCAACCAAAATACCTAACCGCAACGACGGGGGCCTCTACACACATGAGTGGTCAAAACCACATCATCACGGAGTATCTCTATGTGCACACTACTCAAAATCCCGGTGCGCGGTAATCACCCAAAATAGTCCTAAGCCACCAAAACATCTGACACCTCGTGTCCCTGTGACCATGTCGCTCAAGTCTGATGGCCTCTCCATCCAAGTAACCCGGGCCATGCCCAACCTGACAGTCACACTGCCTCAATCCGACGTCCGTGACGACTAATCCCGTGGTTAAAACCACCCAAAATAACTCAGGAAAATCCCCAACCTGTGATCAGCATCACAC
This sequence comes from Viscum album, assembly GCA_963277665.1. Lineage (NCBI taxonomy): Eukaryota > Viridiplantae > Streptophyta > Magnoliopsida > Santalales > Viscaceae > Viscum > Viscum album. The sequence goes on from OY728159.1 coordinate 657,587,766, forward strand.
AAGCGTAACCAGGCCAGACCCAACACAACCCAAAAAGGGTCCAACAGATGCAATTCAGCAATTGCATATATAACATATTTAAAAAGAAAAAAACATAAACCAGAAAAACAAATTAAGTAGTTGAATTGCACTATTCCATGTGTTGTCCCATACCGGCACTGAGGTCCTAAATTCCTCCAACAATTATAACATGATAAAATAATTTAAACTAACAGTTTAACATAATAATATTGCGATTAAAACCATTTTGGCATTCCCCAACCAAAATACCCTAATGAGACATGACCCCTCAGTCGGTCTGCTCATGCAACTAGTAACCGGGCATTCCCAAAGGCAACCCAGAGGTCCCATAAGCAATTTAATATGAAAAACCAGATAAAATGGGTCCCACTAAAAATACCCAAAAACACACCAAAGGTAGCGTTACCCAAACAACTAGGAAAACACAAAATAAGTTATGCACCACCTACCTGAGACTCGCACGATGATACTCCTCCGGTAACACCCACCAATTCGGTCTAAAACGCTGTAAATCTACCAAATATTCGAACCCGCTAAAATGCCTATAACTGTTTCTAGAATTAAAATCTAACAAAACGGCCAAAGAGGAATCGAGGCCTTACCGAGGGGGTTCCAACGCACTAATCGGAGTTCGGATCGGGTCTCGAACTGACGTTCGGGAGGGGAAGAGAGGTTCGGCCGGCTTGGTTCGCGTATCCGGGCAGAGGATATGAGGTTCTGCCTCAATACGAGGCTACTGCCCATTTTAAGCGAAAAGAGAAAGTACACGGTGTGTACTTTGGGACTACATGTCGTGTATGGTTCATTTAACTATTCATAAGATGGAAAGAATCCGCCGAATTACTTTCTGAACCTGCCGACATGAGTACAGGGCATGTACCTAGGGTTACATGGCGTGTACGTGGTTCCTCTTCCTTACATCGCCGACTTTCCCACACGCCATGTATATTCCTCACACAGGTCCAGACTACACGGTGTGTCCAAAGGGAACATGGCGTGTCCTCGGTTCTACCCGGACAACAGGCCTACACGCCATGTATGGCTTCACACGATCGGGGGTATACAAGGCATGTTCAAAAATACATGCCGTGTAGTAAGAAAATTCAACACGGTCACTGCACGGCATGTACCCAGCGAGCACACGATCGGTCACTCGCCTACACATACACGGCCTGTACTTAAAGTACACAGAGTACAGTCTGAAAATTTCCAGAAACTGTCCATTTAATCCAATTTCCTCAAAAACCAGTCAAAAATTTAAACAGGGTCAGGATTTTGACCCTTTCCAAAATCCCAGTATCTTACAGACTCTCCACCTTAACGTAGCTCGTACCCGAGATACTAAACGAAACCTGGAGATGGCACCGAACACCCCCATCCCAGTTAAACAACCTGGACTACCCCAGTCCCAAGGTTCTGGAAAAGTTCCTCAAGGGTCTCCCCACCTTAGGAATTGCCTACTCGGTCTCAACCAACAAAATTTAATGCAAAAAATGTTTACTAACATATTTTTTGGATGCATAGTCCTCCCGTGACGCATCGTCACCCCTGCACCATGTTGGTGCTCCTGTGTCGCTTCTGACACCCAAAGTGACCCGCACCGCATCTGTGTCCGCCTCGAAGAGGTCCTAGTGCCTAGCACCTCAAGTAACCCGCATCCACGATGCCCCGATGCCCACAACACCTCAAGTAACCCGCATCCACGATGCCCCGATTCCCACGACACCTCATGTAACCCGCACCCACGATGCCCCGATGCCCACGACACCTCATGTAACCGACATCCATGATGCCCTGATGCCCACGACACATCCTATATATATATATATATCATGCACCCGATATGGTGCCTATCCCACTGACTAGAATCTAGTCCGGACAAAATATCATATGTTCCACGTGCACTCAAAACAGACATACCTCTACAGGTCATGCCAAAAAGGAAACATGGAGATCAAGGCCAGACCACGATGTACCTCTAACTATCATCGGATCACCAGCCTACTCAGCCTCTAACAGCTCCATGTCGTGCACCTGGCCTGAAACACGGCTGCCTGAGGCCTGACCTCTTGATGATGCTCCAGTCTCCAGCCACTGACCCCTTAGTTGGGTCCCACCTTCTCTGTCACAACCTCCGCGCATAGCTGAACCTCGACTACCCTCTCTGGGTACCGTACCTGAACCAACTCCAGACGCGAGAGTCTGTCCTGGTCCTTTCCTACCGGCTATCTAAGAAGGCTTCCTGCAAAACCTCTCCAGATGCACGTCCTGTCCACATGCCCGAAACTCCTTCTGAGTCCTATTTCACTGAGCCCGTACATGTCCCAACTGTCCAAACTTGAAGAAAATCACCGAAGAACTACCACAACGTGGTCTAGCTGAATCCCTGGCCTGACTTCCCTATTGAAACTCATCCTGCCCTCACTTATTGCTGTCTGAACCATCACCTGAAGCTATCGTCCTTCCCATGAGAGATTTCTCCCTCTCATTACCCTCAGCTATGAGTGCCTGATTGACTGCCTCAGAGAAGGAAACCAGCCTAAAGATGTTCACCTGGACCCGAATGGCATGTTGTAAGCCATACATGAAGTGCCTCACCCTAGCTGCGTCATCGCTCACCATACCCTGTGCAAAACGAGACAACTCTGTGAAGGTAGCTGCGTAGTCCAAAACTGACATGTCTCCCTACTGAAGACTCCAGAACTCCAGAGCTCCCTCTTCCCTCAGTGTATCTGGATATAAGTTCTCGAAGAACATGTCCTCTAAGTCCTTCCATGCTATTCCATCATTCCTACGAGCCTATACATGTACATCCCACCAACGCTTCGTCGGTCCTCTCAGCATGTACGTCGCCAGCTTGACCCTCGACCCTGGAGGCGTCTTGAGCTGCTCAAAAATCATCTACATACTCTCATTCCAATTCTCTGCTGCCTATGGACCACACTCACCCTGAATAAGCAGCGGGTGCTACGACTGGAACTCCAGAGTCAGATACACCATAGAAGACTCTATACCATGTGCGCCTCTTTCAATCCCCTGCAAGACGCGTGTCAGGCTCGCTCGGAGCTGCTCGTCGAGCCACGGCCTGAACGATGCCAAACCCCACTGTTGTCCTGCCTACACTGGATCCTAAGCTTGATCCTGTCCCTAGGCATGTACCTGTGGATCGTACTCTGCATGTACCGAATTCTGACCCTGATCCTGCGGCACTGTATCATCTCCTTCCTGACGGTCCATCGAGTCGTGAAGTAGTAACTCGCTGAATACCATAAATAGTCAGACACCCCATACATATATATACAACAATATATTCTACACAAATAAGGAAATTAGTAAAAGGAATTGCATAACAACTACCCTTACTCCCCCTCTCCGCAACCCATGCCCCATGACATCCCAGCCTCATAGCCTCCTTACCCGCCCTCAACAGAGCCAAGTATCAAATGTACCTCTGGCCATGCCCATCCCGAATACTCACATTGCCTCAAACCGACGAACCAGTCACCCAATCTTGACAGTGAAACTGCCTCAACCATAGTACCTTTCTGTGCTCATAATATCCAGACTCAGAATCCTGCAGCATGCAATTCTACAAAAATAAATCATTGCATACACATTGAAACAACTAGCAATTCTATCAGGAATTTCACCATTTTACATTTCAAAGCAGATAAATCATGAAAATTGATTTGTTTTATTCACATGGCATTATCACTTCACAAAGAATTGATGCAATTATGAAATTGAAATACCCTTAAAATGATCCTATCAAAATCCAAGCAACCAAGTCTTGCCATATCGGGCCAAGGTCCAATTCTCCCTTACCACACCGGGTCAAGGGTCACATCTCACAATCAAGAAAATCACACATCACGTGAGCCACCGAGGTGGAAATCATATAAACTGTAATCTGAGAAAAAGCAAACAGCAATTCCCACCCATGGAAACATGGTCCTTCCCTTGTACCTGGGGCTGCAGGAACCCAAGCACAAGCTAGAAACCCAGTCCCAGTAGCAACAACCTATCTCCAGTCTACCATTTCCCAAATAGTAAAACTAGAAGAAAGAAACGAGAAGCCTCAAAATCATTAGTAGCCAGTAAAACGCTGCTACTAAATCCCTGTAATGACTCCTCTGATACCACTTTGTAACGTCCCAGACCCATCCAACCACCCAAACTGTGCCGAACGTATCGAGTGTCACTACCTTAGGTGAACCCCCCTGAATTCCAAAGGCTTCCGACTAGCAGCGAGTGTCTGAATATGTATAGTGGGGAGGCTATACCCTCACGGAGGATCATAAGAATGGTACTGGTACGAGTATAATACTAAAATATGCAGCGGAAATAAATGACTCAGCAGACTCGAACCAGACCCTCAAAGCGGAAGCATATCCAATATCAATAAACAGTGGAAGCAATATAGAAAACAACTACAACAGAAAGTAAACATAACAACATGAAAACAATCAACTACTGTAAACAACCAAGCATGCATCCAAAGATGTTCATACACAACTGAATATAAAAAGGGCGCCAATGGCTAACCAATAGTAGCTACAACAAGTAAGCATGCCGATACAGAAAAGTAAACACAACAAAGTAAACCCAGCTAGGTATGACCTAAATGTTCATACCATCTCCATGAAACCACGAACATAACTCATCTCCTGAAGCTGGCCTCTTTCCTGCACGTAAATCCATAAAGTCCTTACGCATCCTGAAGGTCCCGTCCAGGGTGTGAGACAAATTTCAATAGGATACCACCCAACGGTGCATACCAAATATATGTGTTTAAGCAGTCATGCATTTACCAGGAAAGAAGTAATCATTACAATGCACAAATAAACACAAAATCCACTGGTGCTTAACAGCCACCATGGAGTGTCACCTGCTTCGGCCAACGCCAGAATCTCTGTCGTGTAACCAGGCACCATGTTCCACGTGGAACCTCGTGTCTCAAGTACCGATGTCCCGAAGGCACGCCCCAAATAGTGACCTGGCACCATGTGCCTCCTGACACCTCGTGCCTCATGTACCGACGTCCCGATGGCACACCCAAAAATAGTAACCCGACACCATGTGCCTCCTAACACCTCATGTCTCATGTACTGACGTCTCGAAGGCACGCCCATGAATAGTAACACGGCACCATGTGCCTCTTGACACCTCGTGGCTCAAGTACCAACGTCCCGAAGGCACGCCCATTCTCTGAAGGCTCCTCACCCCCCCCCCCCCCGTGGCTTTCTATGGAAAGCACCCCCAACCAAAATACCTAACTGCATCTACGGGGCCTTTACCCACACGAGTGGTAAAAACCACCTCATCACAGAGTATCTATGTGTGCACACTACTCAAAGTCCCGATGAGCGGTAATCACCCAAAATAGTCCTAAGCCATAAAAACATCTGTAACCTCGTGTCCCTGAAACCATGTCACTCATTTCTGATGGCCTCGCCATCTATGTAACCCGGGCCATGCCCAACCTGACAGTCACACTGCCTCAATCCGACGTCCATAACACCCAATCCCATGGTCGAAACCACCCAATGTAACCCGGGCGAAGCCCCAACATGTGATCATCATCACTCAAGCGTAACTGGGCCAAGTCAAACATAACCCAAAAAGGGTCCAGCAGATGCAATTTAGCAATTGCATATATATCATATTTGAACAGAAAAAACATAAACTAGAAAAACAAACTAAGGAGTTGAAGTTCACTATTCCAAGTGATTTCCCATACGAGCACTGATGTCATAAATGCCTCCAACAATTATAATAGGCATAAATAATTTAAACTAACAGTTTAACATAATAATATTGCAATTAAAACTATTTTGGCATTCCCCGGCCAAAATCCCCTAATGATCCACAGCCCCTCACCAGGCCCGCTCACGCAACTGGTAACCGGGCATACCCAAAGGCATCCCAGAGGTCCCATAAGCAGTTCAGTATGAAAAAGTAGATAAAACGGGTCCCTCTCAAAATACCCGAAAACGCACCAAAGGTCGCGTTACACAAACCACCACGAAAACACAAAATAAATTATGCACCACCTACCTAAGACTCGAAGGATGCTACTCCTCCGGTAACAGCCACCAATTCAGTCTAAAACGCGGTAAATCTACAAAAGATTCAAACCTTCTCAAACACCTATAACTCATTCTAGAACGAAAATCAAACAAAACGGCCAAAGTGGAATCGAGGCCTTACCAAGGGGGTTCCACCGCTCTAATCGGAGTTCGGATCGGGTCTTGGATGGACGTTCGAGAGGGGAAGAGAGGTTCGGCTGGCCTGGTTCGTGTATCCGGGTGGAGGATATGAGGTTCTTCCTCAATACGAGGCTACTGCCCATTTTAAGCGAAAAAAAGTACATGACATGTACTTTGGGACTACACGCCGTGTATGGTTCATTTAACTTTTCATAAGATGGAAATAATCCACCGACTTACTTTCTGAACCTGCCGACATGAGTACACGGCGTGTACCTAGGGGTAAACGGTGTGTACGTGGTTCCTCTTCCCTACCTCATCGACTTGCCCACACGCCATGTATATTCCTCATACATGGCCAGACTATATGGCATGTCCAAAGGGAACACGGCGTGTCCTTGGTTCTACCCAGCCAATAGGCATACACGCCATGTATGACTTCACACGGTCTGGGGTATACACGACGTGTTCAAAACTACACGCCATGTAGTAGGAAAATTCTACATGGTCACTGCACGGCATGTACCCGGCGAGCACACGGCCGGTCAGTCACCTACACATACAGGGCGTGTACTTAAATTACACAGCACGTGGTCTGGAAATTTCCAGAAACTGCTCATTTAATCCAGTTTCTTCAGAAACTAGTCAATAATTTAAACAGGGTCAGGATTTTGACCTGTTCCAAAAACCCGGGTTCTTACACTCATTTTCCTTACAATCCATTATGAAAGGTTTTTTAGTATATAATTACTCAATGAAATCATTTTTATTATGGATTATATCCATAAACTATTCAATTTATGTGAACTGTTTTACATGTTTGGAATTATGTATTGTGATTCATAAACAAATCTTTTGTATGCCATTGTTTAGAAATGGTGCCTAGTGGAAGGAATGGAAACCGTATCAAAACATGTAATCCATTTAGGGATTTCCCTCCAACTCAAGATAATTGTAGTGGAGATGGTTATGCAACTGGTTCTAATAATCTTATCGAAATACTGGTACAACTCACTCAGGTTATGAATAATAAACTTACCCATATGGAGCACCCTGATCCACAATGTGGTGGATCAATGTTACACCGCTTCATGAGGAAACAACCATAAATATTAAATGTGAGTACAAATCCATTGGTATCAGAGAAATAGATATGTTCTTTATAGACAATATTTAATGCTTTGGAGAGTATTGAAAGGGAAAAAAATTTCTTGGTAGTTTATCGCCTCACTGGATATGCAGATAAATGGTGGTCATTGATTCAAAACACAAAGGCAGATGATTAAGTATCAATTATGGAATGGAGGGAGTTCAAAGAGATTTTCATAGAAAAATATTTTCCTCATGACAATTGAGCAGATATGGAAAGGAAATTTTTTAGTCTGAGACAGAAGGAGGATGTGAATGTCACAAAATATGAGGCTATCATTACAAGGTTAGCAAGGCATGCTACATATTATATAGGTAACCCAAGAAGTAATATTGATCATTTCATTGATGTGTTAAAACCATTTCTCCATCAAGTATTAGTCTCACAATCCTTCTCATCTTACGATGATATTGTATCTTATGCTATCAAGTCAGAAAAGGAATTTTGTAAGTCATATGACATTAAAGCAAAGAAAGATAAGAAAAGATATGCTGAACACTCTAGAAATGGAAATAACTGGAAGAAGGGAAAAGTTAAATATCAATCCTACAGTAAATGTGAGAAGAAAAACCCAGGTACTTTCCTAAAGGTAATGGGATTTTGTTACAAGTTTAGTGAAAAAGGCCACCAAGAATTTAATTGCAAAGGGAAGAAAGAGGTTGTCAATGTTGAATTCTACAACATTAGAGATAAGACGAATTATGAAAATGAATGTACTGTGCATCAAGAAAACTTACACTAGAAAAGGCCAAGGGATCAAGGAAAGCTTATCCGATAATTACTACGAAGGTTGACGCTCTGAAATAGGTGGTGGCATGTAATTTAATGGTTTCCTAAAATTTAGCCAATGCTTTATTTGATTCTGGATCATCACATTATTTCATTTCTTCCCAGGTTTCTAAGAAATTTAGATATTTTCAATTTGACTTAACACATGAGATTTCAGTCAAAACAGCTATGGGAATTATCATTGCAACCACATTTTGTGAATCACATCCCATTAGGGCATATTAATGTTCATTATCTCTTATTCTCATTGTCATACCCATGATTGAATTTGATATAATCCATTGTATGGAATGACTTTCAGACCATGACACAAAAAATTTATTATTAGAAGAAGGAGGTTACAATTCTTGATGATGATAAAGAGTACCTTATCTTTCGATCAGAAATTTCACCACCTACTTCTTATCTGGATCCACCCCCAGTAGCTCAACTAAATTCAATTATTTGGTAGGAGGAGAATGAAATAATTGTGGTTGTGGAATGTAATGTTCAAATAGGGGATGTAGATTTTTTACATAGCATGGTATTTTTAGTTTCATGTTTTATATTTCAAGTAAAAAATAAAAAACAAAGTAGAATTATCCATATGTTGTAGATTTATTCACAAAAATATGTCATTAATTTTACACAAATGTCCTATTCATATCATTTTTTTATGAAAAAGAGATCAAAAATTGGAAGATTTAACAATTCTATAGTTTTTATCAATATATATATACTTTGAGAAACATTTCCAAACATAGGATGATCACCAAAAACATAGAAAGGCATATATAAATAAATAATTGAAATTATTCTATTGAAAAACTAGAAAACACTTGAAAATGTTTATTGTTTAAAGAATACTACATTGAGAAAATAAATAAAATATAAACATATATGAAAACCAACCGTTGGTCAAAATAAAAATTTAATGACCCATTTTAATCATAGAAAATAAATGAATACATATTAATGTAAAATGGAAGTCATGAAAAAAATTCATAACAAATTCCCTTTAAATTTCGTAATTCTTATTTACCTCATGAAAGAAAAATATTTCCCAAAACACTATTTTTTCTAGAATAATATAGTTATCTCCATGAATTATTTACACAACTCATGTTCACTATTGTTTAATTAATTATAAAAAAACTAAATATATATATATATATATTACACTAGAGTATATAACCTTATTATCTCCCTCATTTTTCTCCATGGAAGACTAAATGATTTCCCAATTCAATGGAGAGATATATCAAACTCACCTATTCCATGAGATATATCAGGATCACCCATAATTATTTAAAATAATCAATTACTATATCATGCAAATAATATTTTAAATAACGCATTTTATGTCGTAATACCACCCTATAGATGAATTTTAATAAATTAGTCGAACACTACACATTTCCATATAATCATATAGAGAAGTATTTCTTTCATAGAAAACATCTAAAATAGAAAAATTATTTAAAGAAAAGGAATATAAAAATTTTTAACATACCATACTACACTATATGGGAATAATGAAAATTATTAATATTTATGATTATATGAAAGTATTTTCAAGTCGTATAAGTTTAAAAGAATTATTTTTGAAAGAAATTTATAATATTATAATAACACATATAGAAATAAATAAAATATTCCATTATAATAAAATTATAATGAAATTAAAATATAGTTCAAAAATAATATTATAACCATTTTTGAAAAAATGTTATCATTTTTTTCATTTTAAAGAACAAATATATTGAATAAAATGTGGTGGAAGGAATAAATTAAAATGTTTTGTTTAAAGAACCTTAACTTATGTTTTTTTCTAGATTTGTAAGATATATAAACAGAAAATAATAAATTTATAATTTTTTTTCTATTTCTTATGAAAAATTTACATATTCATTCCTTGTTCACTATGAAATAAATTTCATTTATTAAAATATATTATTAATTTACTAAAATGGTTTTGTTCAAGTTGGATATTGATAAGTTTTTTGGTTTATAACCTCTAGAAAAACAAGTGTGCTAACTATGGTTAATGAATTAAGGGTTAAATTACCTATAAAACAATGAAATGTTTCAATTACATTAGTTATATATTAAATTTAATTCTAAAACTATCCAGGTATGGTCATAAAATAAAACGAGTCAAAAATTAACATTTAGATGGTACACTATACATACCTATGAATAAAATATTTATTTTTATACAAGGCAGAGATCAAATAAATTATAGTATATTTTTTACAAAAATCATAAATATGTTATAAATATAATTTTTAATAATTATCCCTATCCCAAAAAAAATTATAGGTGGATGTGAAAAGTATAATAATATTTTATTTTTTGTGGTTGTGGGCCACACATACTCAAGAACAGCAGATTAGTTTCCAATGGATGGAAGGTTAATAAGGGATATAATTATTTTTTCTATATATGAATAATTAATCCATTAATATCACATATATTCATCTTATATATAATTTTAACCAGCTATATGATTCAGTAATTAAAAATGAAACATATAACATTTTACATGAGGTAGCTCACATGTACTCATAAGGGATTCCTTCAATTGACATTGGATAAAAGGGGAGATGAAATATTTATGGCTCAAAATTTCATAATTTTATTTCCAGAAATAATATGAAAAAATACTGAGACCAGGTGCACTGACGGCATGCGATTAAGAGGTTTGGCGTCCCAAGAAGAAATTGTTCAAAAATTTACATTTATTATTAATGAGGAAAAATGGTTTTCCAAATAATTTTGAATAACTATAAAATAGTGTCCTAGATTAAAAATACAAGGGCACTGTTCTATTTAGAGTAGAGGATTAACATTAGGCTAGGCCTAACAGCGGCCGATACGGGTCGGCTGTCAAAGATTTTTTTGTATGTAACTGTAAATAATAATATTAAATAAAATTATTATATTTTCAAATAATAATAAATTAGGAATGGTGACTCTGAATGGAAATTCGATACCACCACTATGTTCTCAATGTGGAGTTTACCCTAGGTGAGTCCTTACATCGGCTGGAACTGGTTATCTATGAATATTATTTTTTGACATTTTCAAAAAAATACAAATTTATTTTATTTTAATATTATTTCAACATAGTGACGCAACATAATTTATCTTTTTAAATAAACTTAGTGGCATCGTACCATGGATAGACTCATAAAACCGGAATTTGCTAGAGGATATGAAAAGTAGAACACAGAGGATTATCTCAACGACGAACAATGATGGGAAATTGGATAAAAAATCGATGGGAGATGTTTTTATGAGATATCAATATCAGTGATGATACAATAGAATATCTAATTTGGATAGTGATCCAATTCTCAGGTGGGGTATGTTGTTTTGATTATTCTTTTTCCCCATTAATGGTTTCAACGATAAATATGGACTAACCAATGAACATGTTGTTCCACAGTTCACTCATTCTTATATATGGGATTCACTTTCATGGTTTTATTAAGAGATTATTATGATTATATAACTATTTATTATCTTGATCATTCTTATAGAATGGATAGGGTATGGAATAAACTATACATGAGGTTCATTCCTAGTGTTGTTCAATTGTGCTTTTCTACACCTATGTTCCTCGAATTCTTTATTCCCTTTTCTAGATATGAATGGATGATCATTGCATTTATGATTTATGGGACAACAATACAAAATTGGAGATCCATCCTTGTGATGATGTCGAAGAGGTGCGAAGAATATTGATCGAGATGGATCAAAATAATTTTTGAGATATATTTCTTCAGGATAATTTTGGGAGGATGATATGAATCAGTTTTTAGAGCAGACCGAATGCATGAAACCCTCGGATTTGGAGTTTCAATTCCTATATGACCATATATAAATAGTTTGAAGGTGAATATATCATCGTGTTGAACACTAGAGGAACAACTGTGGCACACGGAGGAAGAACCAACATTCTAGATAAATTTGAAAAATGCAGTATATGGTCTGGACTACACGATGTGTGGCTCCATCTCAGTGGAAACTAGAGTTTTGGGAGGCATTAATGTATCACACAACATTTTACCACCATCACATGGAGTGTAGGATCTTCTTTTAGGCACAACGTGTATCTCTGGAGGTACATGGTCATTTGGTGGAGTATACAGCTTTCCTATATGACATGCACCCCACCACATGGCCAGACCTAGATCAGATACATGGGTTACCCCATGTATTGGTACATGGAAAGGAGAAGAATAGTTGGAACCATGTATTGGAACACAACTAGAGTGCATGAGTGGACCCTAGATGGAAGGAAACAACATGTGATCCTTCAACACACAATGTACTATTTTTTACAGAATTTGTACTTTTGACATGGGTCATTGTACAAATGCAGTACTCGATGTCATGTGACTTCAAATGTGACTCTAGTATACATTATGTACTCTATTATATAGGGAGTTATCTCTATTTCTACATTATCATGAAAAAATTTCATTACAGTTGGTACCCTTAATCCATCCTCTGAAGGTTAGTTAGTATATTTTCCTACTCACATGAGAAATATCTATTCAAGAGGATATTCTAAATAGAGTATTTGGTATCCTATCTAGAAGGCCCGAAGCTAGATCATCTACCCATTCTGGTTTCCTACATAGAGCCTTGGTATTGACATGACCAACCCTACAGGAAATCATTCCTCAACTTAGAAAATGATTCCAGAGGTGTAGTTGTATCACCCCATAGCCCTAAGAGTGATCCTCATATGATTATCGTGGTCTTCCCCACTTGTGGAATGAATTATCCCAGATTGATCATATTGTTTCTCTATTCAAATCAATTAATGTATCTCTCTCGTAACAGTTTCTAATTAGAATAACCTCTTAGATTGATGTCATCTTTTTTATTGGACATGGGAGTATGTAATCCTGGATGAGTGATTCGTTGAATCTTTGGACCGAATCTCTAGTATTGTTATATGGCAGTTACAACTTACTTATAGATTATGGATATCAGATCAAGTATATTTGGATATCGTTGTTATATGTGATGTAGACACATAATTTTTTAGATCTGATTGTACCTTTACTCTGTTTATTGCTCGGTGGTTTCGTAGTGTCCTTCTGAATATTGTTATACTCACTTATGCATGATCTTTTCCTTCACATGTTGTGTGTTATGTAGATGACATAACTTTTTTATAGAGTTCATGGTATAATAGGAAAATTAATACGAACATGAAGTGCATTGTGAGTTCAGATGGGTCGAGGTGTTCATTATGCTATAATAAACAGTCTCTATACAATTTTTTTATGAGATGGATTTTTTATTTTACAAACAATTTTTTTGGGTGGGCTGTTATTCTGGCCTAGTATACTTTACTTCATGTTACATTCAATGTTTTACTCTATTGTTCGGGTTTAATGTTATGCATGCATTTTGTTTCTTAGTTTTTTTAATACATTTCAGCATTTGTGGGCTTGGAGATGTGTGTGTGTGTGTGTACATATAAATAGTAAATGGATCCCTTGATAGTAATATGACTTCTCCTTGGTAGTATCCAGCACCTGTATCCTTGGTGGTGGGCTTGGGGAGTCCCAAAATGGGCCCTAATGGGATAGTTCATGAAAAAGTTGTATCATAGGTGGTTGGTTCTACATTGGGACCAAGAATCAGTGTGATTTGTTTTGGGAAAAAGTGTTATGTGTTTCGATTTTGGCTTCCAGGATGGGGAGTCATGTGTTGGTGCGGTGGGGGATGTATCCATACACCAGGACTCTGATACCATGATTATCAACTTGGTACATGAGAAAACTACTTATAGGGAAACAATAATGGTACAAGAATCATATAGTAATAGTTTTTGGTTTACATTTCCTTCTTGAGTCATCTCTATATATATACTCATTGAAAGTGGTACATCTTGTTCTTTTATAGGATGTATTCGTAATTTATACCAGTTAGGATTAAATATCTTGATCATGAGGATGAAACCCTTAGTGAAAATGCATCGATAAGTAGATTCTTTCCCCATATGTTACCTATGGGAGGTGTACTAGCTATACCGCCACATTTAGAACAACACATTGTATTTGCGTTACAAGAAAATGAAGAGTGTACACAAGGATTACATCATGAGTATCAGTAGAATGGACACCGCAGGATCTAAGGTAGGCCCAACACATAGATGTATGTGGACTTTCTTGAGGTAGTTAACCATGTTTTCCATATAGTTAAGACACCAGTAGATCATATGGTGTTTCTAGATGCAAGAATTCTTTTTGGATTTCAAGGGATATGGTCGGGTATTGTTACACAATCATATGATGTAGAAACCATTCCATGAGTAGTGTTTGAGGACCTTTTCATATTGGAGTTATCACATTATATGTTTCGGGTTATGTATATCCATGAGCTTCTATAACTCCATTACAATGGCATATCATTGTATGAGTTTTCATCGAGGAATACCTACCTCTCTAGGTACTCGATGGATATGATACATGACCAACCGTATAGGGATCAGACCATCTAGTGAGGTCTGTGTAGAGACATCAGAGCCAATGTATCCTCTATGTGAATTCTTACAAATGATGGGGTGATAATGCATGCTTTGGTAGTTAAGAGTTCGGTGTCTTGGCAGATACAGTCGATGGTAGTCAGCTGCGGGAAAGCAGGAGAAGAGACCTCAGCAGCGGGATGTCGATGCCAACCTAGGAAACATAAATGTGGGAGATGTGATAAGAGGAAGACCCCAAACATTGATTATACCATTTAGAACTAACTCGGTGGATCTAACTATAATAGATAAAGGGTGTTCTATTCTTTTGTAAGTAGGCGAAATATCACTTTATATTTTATATCCCATTGAGCTTCTAATAGGGAGATAATCGATGGGAAGATGAGGTAGAAGCAAAAATCAGAGCAAGATATCTTCCAGGGTGGCCGACCTGGAAGAGGATATGGGAGACGAGTGGGTGGAGGTTGAAATTTCCACATGTTACCAACACCATTGGGAGGAAGTCCGCACCAGGCTTAAAGAGATGGATGATAGGGGCGGGGATAGCTGAGTCCAGTCAAGGCGTGCGACCTAGAGGCTCCATGAATGATTCAATGTATTATTAGTTCCTTTTATAATTTATCATACATATTGATTGAAATAGATACTAGAAATTCTATGCTTGTAAAAAATCATGTATGAGTCCTTGAGATTTTGATCTGACCATTGACTAGACCCTTATGCTTGGAGAAAATTTCTTGTGGAGACTCGGTGATCACACTTAGGATTACACTGTGACCAAAACCTTAGAAGTGAGATTTTGCACTGTAACTTCTTGGTGGAAGAGTAGAGGCCTTACGACATCATTCTTGGTATGGATTGGTTGTCTTCATCCAATTCCCAGTTTGAATATTTTCGGTGAATGTTTTTGTATGCCTATAGCGGTGGAACTAGGTTTTAAATTGTCATAAAAAATGAAACCTGGGTAGCATAGGAGGGACTCATGCATTAGAGGGTGCAACAGATTACTCATGAGTTGGATTTATTGACTCTTGAAGTATCAAATGTTATATGTTTTCAGTTCCTAGTAGTAGTACCGGAATATGGGGATTCCTTTCCTAACAATATTCCCAGATTACCTCCCGGTTGGTATATAGATGTATGCATTATTTTACACCCTATGAAGGCACTGATATTGACACCAGTGTATCAGATGGTTCCCACAAAGCTTCATGATAAGAGGGTACAGTTAGAGTAATGTAGAGTAAGGGCTTAGTAAGACCAAGTGTATCACCATGGGTAGCTGAAATTTTGTTTATGGAAAAGGCCAATGTGATCATAAAGTTGTGTGTAGATTTTTGGCGCTTAAATGACGTCACCATGGTGAATGAGTGTCTAGTATCAAGGATTAGGGACCTCATGAAGTACTTGATAGGGTATGATGTTTATCAAAAGTTAACCCCAGTTCATTGCATTCAGAAGTAGAGGTAGAGTTTGAAGAGTTCCTTATCATGAGATTGAGAGAGAAGGGTGTCATGTAGGAAGTCTTCTACAAGGCATTAGAGATCAGAATATTTTGTTCCCTGATGTTGAGGAAAGTGGTGATTTCATATGGTTAATTCTAGTTGAGGCCACATTATATGAACTATGTGACCCATTATATTGGGTTGGAAGTGATAGTCTTCACATTAATGATTTTTCATTATTACCTGAGGGGAATGAGCTTTATCATCTACTCCAATCATTAGAGTCTCAGGTACATATTCTCTCAGAAGCATCTAAGCGTGTGATAGAGATGATGTATAAATTTATTCTAGGACTATGAAAGTGAGATTTTCAATACTCAATGGAAGGGGAACATGGTGTCAGATACTCTAAGTAGAAGATCTATTTCATAGTTACCGAATTAGGTGATAGATTAGTTGGATTCATTGCAATTATTCTTCATATATGGGGATGATGCATCTTACCTCTAGTAGATGGTTTCCACACATCAACTGTTATATCAATTTCCTAAGAAAATACAAGCGGATACCAACTATAATATTCTATGTGTTCCTATATCCACATGGAATTCCCTTTATTGATATTCCCACAGATGGCAACACATCATTATTCTCAAAGGACACACAATATCTCATGTGCCATTGAGAGCGGAGGTTCAATGGGAATTTTGTGTATCCCTTTTGGTTGTACACATTGATGTGGTGAAAATGTACCAATACCTCTGACATCATTTCTGGTGGATATTGACAATTAAGGTATTGGCATAGTTCATTTCTCAATGCCTTACATTCCCAGGAGTGAAAGTGATAAATAGGTTACCGTAGGTTTTTCTCAACCCCTAGAGGTGATGGAAAGGAAGTGGGATGAAATATTAATTGTCATATTGACAAGTTTACCATGTAAATATATGGGACATGATCCCATATGGGTGACCTTTTACCGACCGACCAAGTCGGCCGCATCCAAGCTATGTGAGAGAAGAGTTCTGTAGAGAATTTAGGACGCCTCTATGTGAAAGAGATATTTTGACACCATGGAGTCCCATAAAATATTATTTTAAATCATTATTCACATATCAAATCTTGGTTATGAATGGGATTACATGATGCATTTGGGACTTAGTTGTGATTGAGGGAGACAATTCACCCATAAACAAATGGCCAGACAGGGCAGACCATACAAGTCCAATAGAAAATGTTATGGTCTTTCATGAAGGAATGATATCATATTTGGGAGGACAACCTACCACTGGTGGTGTTTTTGTACTACAGTAGCTACCACTCCACCATAAGTATGACATAATTCAAGGCTATGTATGAGCGACTCTACTACTCACAACTTTGTTGGACTGACATAGGAGAGTCAACACACATCAGCCCAGAGTTAGTATGAACTACTATAAAAAAGTTGAAGATCATCCATAAATGGATTAAGACTACATAGATCTATCAAGAATCATATCTGAAAGACCATAGAGAACATTGGAGTTCAAGTAAGGAGGCCATGCGTTCCATCGATTGTCACCTTGACATGGGTTATATTAATTTGGTCATTGCAGAAAGTCATCTCTGATTTTTATCAGCCCATTTCAGACACGGTTTAGTGTTTGTGAAGTGGTGTATCAGTTGTACCTAAAATCATAGTTGGAGTGGGTACACGATTTCTTCCATGTTTCGTAGCTAATTGATGTATTTGAGTGACACATTGCACATCATTGACTGGGGATATCTAGACATTAATAAGGAAGTGACCTTTGTTGAGTACCCAGTGGAGATATAGTATCAGAAGGAGATGATCCTTGATGGGTGATTCATTCCATTGGTGTGTGTTTAGTGGTAGCATGGGTGTCTCTAGGGGAGAAAATAGGAGAATGAGGCTCAGATTCGTGGACAATACACTAATATTTTTGTTAGAGTAGCACTGGTTTTGGATTTTTGGAACTAAATCCCAAATGAGGGGATAATTTAATTACTTTTAATTTCCTAATTTTATTTTTATAAGTTATTTATTAAAATTATGTAACCAATAGCTAAGATGTCGTGTGATTTTGAGGCCCAATGTGTGTGGATGAATAGGTTAAAAAGTACATTTTTTAAAATAGCATGTGACCAATTTTACAAACAATGTTTAATAACTCTTCAACAAGTCCATGGATCAGAAATAAAAGGGATCCATTGTTTTCAGAGTATCATATTTACCTTAGGGGGCATAAAATTATCTAGAACAGGCCGGCTTTGAATTTTTTTTGGATATAACTGTAAGTGAAATATTTCAATAAAATAATTGTTTTTTCAAATCTTAATAACTCAATATTAGTGACTCATATTTGAAATGTGATACCACCATTGATTTCATAATTTGGTAGTTACCCAAGGATTTTCCTAACATTGGCCAGCATGGGTCGAATGCAAATATTAATTTGTGAATGTTTTGAAGAATAATTTAAATTAAGAATTTATTTAATTTTAATGTTTCATCAATACAGCAATGAATCATCATTTATATTTTTAATAAACTTATATGAAGGTGTTTGGTGATATAATTTTAAACCTGTAATTTTCTAGAGGCTCTAGAGAGTTGAATCTGAATGACTATCTCAGTGAAAAGAAGATGGATTGTAGATCGACGTAACCCTTTCATGAGAGATTTTTCCAACACTGACAACACAATAGCCTATATGCATCGCCAAGCGATCCAATTACCAGGTAGGGAATGAAATTTTGATTATAGTTTTTCCAAATCTTATATGTAATGTATCATTTTTTATCATAGAATTTGAAAATTTATAATTGTCTATAACTGTTTTGGTATTAAAATCAATTTGATTATTACTATCATATGAGTAACATGATAATAAATTTCATAAAACTTATTTAATGGAAATAAATTAGTAATTATATGTATTTACTATCATATATATTAATGAAAATATATTAATAATGAGAAAATATAATATATTAATTTTTTAATACAACTTATGGTAAATAATAATTTACTTCAATAAAAGAATTATAATATTCCAATTAGTATGAATTAAATTTTTTCGATTTAAATGATAAATTTATACTCTTTTTTAGAATAAATATTCGTGAAAATTTAATGTTAAAAATTATAGTCTTTGTAAGGGTTGGATTATTTCCATGAAAGGGTGAGGATATTTGAAGGGTACATCATGGTCATCATATATTTAATAAGTTTTAAGAAGAAAATTTGAAAAGGTTATTCCTAATTTGTGTATGGGTAGTTGATGGATTTCATATATCACTACTGTGAAGACAAATGGATTAATTCTAATGTCAATATCAATGACTCGATACGTAAGGGTCAGTATTTTCATAAATAGTTATTTTGGACTGCACATAATGGTAGTGTGTGGAAGTTGAATTTTACATAAGGGCTATGTAAGGTTTTAATTCCTACAAAAATGTAATCTTAAATCCATGTAAAGGTAATTTATTATTTTGAATGATTCATAAAAGGACATAAAATTAATTTCAATTCTATAAAAGGATAGAATATAAATTAATCGGAATATATGTAAGTGTAAAGAAAAAAATTTCAAAACAATATAAGGGTATGTTGTGATAGAGTAAGTGTTAAACCATGTATAAAAACACCACGAAAAGAAAAACCATTATTAGATAAATGTAATATCAATTTAGTATAATTGTAAGTGTATACACTCGTATTTAAACTAGTTATTTGCTCCATTTCTTCCCAATATAAAAACTTTAATGAAAATCATAATATATGTATTTATTTACAATTTATTATTTTTTTACATGTTAAAAGAGATGAAAATTAATAGAAAATCATGGTAAGAATAAAAACATCATCATTTATAAAATATTATCTCTCACGATGTTCTCGTAATAGTTTCCATTATTCTATATAAGACAACAAGAACACATCCAACAAAGAAGAATCTTGTTTAGAGTTTATAAAATAATATATGGGAAAATAAAATGATTCTAATCTTTTCTCAATCTTGGGAGTTTTTTGTGATGAATATTTAAGTAAATAACTATATGAAGATGTGATTTAAATGGTGAGGATTAGTTCCTTGTGAAAATTTAGATGTTAATGAGAGCTATATTTTATTCGAGGATTACATGAAGTGAGATATTCTTATATATACATTTTAACATTTGTAAATATAAATAACACATTTCTTTTAGGTTATTCAGAAACATTATTCCATAAATACTGATGGTTATATCCTTACCATTTCAATAAAGATAAAAATTAGAAAATTAAGAGTGTAACATCAATAAAATATTTTATATATATTTGGATTCTATTTCTTATAACAAGGATTATGGTAATGGTATATAATGTTTAAAAATATATTTTTAAATTTTTAAATTAACCCTTTATTATAGTGGATAATGATATTATTAAACTACTATTTTTAATATAATATAATTACAGAGTCTATTTAAAAGGAAAATATTTTATTTCATTTATTAAGAAAATTTCCTTATGAGATATTTTCATCGAATAATTCCCATTTTAAATTATAAAATAATATAAAAATAAAGTTTTTGTTTCAGATTTTAAGGATCTATTTAATATATTAAAATTATTGTTTTATGTGAGAGAATTCCATTTAATTATAAAGATTACATTCATAAGTATACTTATTTTATGAAAACAAACATTATTTATCACTAACATTACATATATTAATTAGAAATATTTTTCATGTGTTTAATTTCTTAGAATTATTTTATGTGCTATCCAGGAATCATTAAATTTTAAATAATATTTATTTATCTGCATATTTTCATTTAAGGTAACTGTTACAATGATTATCTTATAAGAAATTATATTCCCCATCAATATTAGATTATATATATGTAAATATTTTTGAAATATTATTTTAATGGATTTATATTGAGAATTGGTGGATTAAAAAATAATGATTTTATTTAAATATAGAACATTATTGTTGATTATTATGATTTGAAATGGGGAATGAAGCCTTAACATTCAGAGGATTTTTTTTCTCAAAATAAATTTTATGTTCTTCATTATTTATATATTACCTAGAAGGTTTTCATACTGTCCTTCAAGGATAATTAAATTCTATAATAATATATTATTTTAATTGTGATATATTTTTTAAATTAACTTATTTAAAAACATCTATTATGATGAATTTTTTATTATAAGAACCATGAATTGTTATTTATGTAAAATTTATCTATTGTATTTAATTTTTTATTTATCCCAAATTAAATGAAATATATTTTAAATTTTTCAAAATATGTTTGGTTGAATTTTATGTGGGAATATATTTCACATCATGTCTATAATCCCTCCTAATGAGGTATTTATGAGCTCAACCAATGAATAAAAAATCATTCTCTTAGGTCTCAGAGATAAAAAAGAGATCAAAGGTGGATTTTACATATTGTGATTCTAGATCAAGTGAATTTGGATTATATTTTATAGAATTTGAATAAACACATACCGGTAATAGTATGCCTAATCATCTAAAACATTATACCATAATGTTACTTATGAATGTAAATTATTCAATATTTATTTTTGATTATATATGCTTTCAATGGTAGAAATTGGGCCATATTTATTTTTTTCAAATATATAAATGTAAATTTGATATTTTATCATCAGATCCTAGTGCGCAGGTCTAGGGAATCAAAAAAAAACAATCCCATAATGATAAATTATCTTATTATTGTTATTTATTATATGTTGATGTTAGAGGTAATAATACGATATGATTATTGCCTCTATTTCAATAATTTTTCATACTCTTTGGAGTTCAATAAAATCATTTTCAATGTCATATAAAATGTACAACGAGACATGATTCATCTAGATAGAACAAACATTACGTATTCTATCATCAATAGATGGAACTCCACAATATTTCACTTTTTAGGATGTTCATGTTATAGAAATGGAGGCACAATATAATAATGTGATGTTCTATATATTATATGAATGTTAATCTTATATAAATATAATTCTAAATACTTGAGTTGAATAATGTTTGTAATGAACCTGAGTTGTGGGTGGGAAAAAAATTCCCCCCAGCCCTTTGGAATAGGTTTGAGTAAAATGGAATATTAAATTCATACAATGACTGAGTGAATAACATATAAATTCCACCAAAATTTTTATATAGGAACTACACTCGTTGAATGACCTTTATAAGATGGTTTTTTTATGTCAAATATTGGAAAAAAATCAATAAATAATTCGCACTATAATTACCTAGATATCCTCCCACTATTGTGAGATATTATAGCTATTATCCTCTATATACATTGCCTTTCTCTCCTCAATGTCCTAATAGTTGAAGACATGAAAACATTAATTTTTTAATTTTAAGATTGGTGTAAAATAATAGTGTTTAAAATGTATACCTTGATGACTGGATAATATCTTTGTAACCGGTATATTTTCAATCCTCATTATACTCTAAAAAATAGGGTTACTAATTCCATCTATATAGGTAGGTAAGATATCACTAAGACTATATTAACTTTTTTTGGAGGTATATGATGGGTCCAAATATTGGGTATTAGAATATTGAAGGTGTATACAATCAAACTCATTAATGATTCACTCATTATATCTTGGTCAACTATCCGTAGACCTACCTGATATCATGTAGGTAGAAATGTAGGTGAACCTAGTCACTACATCAATGAAGCATCCCATTAACTAGGTTAGTTTCCAATGTTCCATTTTGTTTGATGGTTCTCATTGTACCATTTTTTGTGATGATGAAAACATTGGAGAATATTTTATGGTTTAAAATTTGAAAAAAAAATCTAAACCCTATGTGATGGGGTTCTTTAATGGATTTAACTATCACTAATATCAATTGTGGGGAAGATTCAAGATTCTAACTAGTGGTGGTATAGAACTCGTCATGTGATACTATTAAAAGACATCGATGGGACTCAGGGGTGATGACAATATTCGGGATGTAATTCTTCTCATAATTTTCTGTGGTTTAATAGTCAAGATTTGATCCTTTACTAGGTTTACTAACATGAATGACTATAGTAAGCCTAGAATTCCCCATTATTACAAGTATAATTCTGTTTAAATTTCGGTAATGATGACTAGGATATATATGATCCCACATATGTATCTTTTATCTTTCTAAGTTAAAATGGATATTTCCATCATTATACACCCTAATATTGGAATGAAATATGTTTCCGTGCCCTAGTGATAGGCTCTAAAAGCTATTTTATATGAAGATAGTGGTTGTCTTATTATACATAGATTATTAAGGGTAGGAGGGACATTGGGTAATAATTCTCAAGATGATTTGGTGAGTTTTCTCCAAGGTGAGGATTGATATATTTAGATGGTAGTCCTAGAAAATATTTTTTTACCAACCAGCACTACATTTTTTGATTTGGTTATAATATAGGTCGATGACTCAATGAATAGTTTTCCCTAGTTGGTGACTAGGATAATTGGAGTGTGTTAATTTTTATTAGTGGTTTTAGTTATTTAATGGGTTTCATCTTGTATAATAGTCATGGAACTGGTTTTCCATTCATAGTGATTCCAATTGGATTAAGTAGTTAAATAATACTAAAGAGTAAAAATTACTAAGTCACGTGTCAGTGTAGCAACATTTAAAGGAGTACATGATTAATATAGTTTTGAATTTGAGGAAATTTTTGTTGTTAAGGGAAAGGAAATTTGAATTTTAGTGTGTATTCTGACCATTTGAAGACCCCGATATAGTATATAAAATAAATGAAACAATTATCCCTAGTTTCTAATCCCATGTGACTCATTATCAATGTAATAAATAAGACATAACATAATAAAATATATATTTCTTGAAAACATATGGTCAAAACTATACAGAATATACACATTAGGACATCCCTAAGATTGTTTATTCAAATTGTGGAAATTGAATTGAAAACAGTTATCATTAGTTTTTTTATATAATGAGAATTATCATATAGGGAGTTATTTTTAGTGGAGATTTTAAAATATGGTATTCCTATGAGTATTATAGTTATGATTCCCCTAGAGAATATTGATCTATACAAAAATGAATGATCTATCAAAATGAGTTTTTTAAAATGAGGGAAATGTACGGGAATTGTAATTATGTAATGGCTCAGACCACTCCAGCCCTTTCCTTTGTCAAGAAGAAGGTCACGAAGTGTTCTGGAGGGTAAAATGGACTTTTCCCACACTTTCCAGAAATTCGAAACTACACGCCATGTAGTTTGAGTACACGTCGTGTACTCCCATTCCGATTATACCACATGTTGAAAACTGTGTCCTTTCCGTGTGCAATAAATGAGTACACGCCGTGTGTCTAAACTACATGTCGTGTAGCCCTTCCCCACGTATGTGTTACCCTCAAACCGTCTGTTGACCAGTCAACGGCCGCAGAACTATGTTGGAGGCCGCGTGGAGACTGTGTGAAAATGGCCAAGTACACGCCGTGTACCATAAGTACACACCGTTTAATTTTTATTTTCACACCTATAAAAGGAGGGTTCCCCTCCTCCTTTCAACACACACCTCTCCTCCCCTCTCCTCTGAGGAGAGATCTCACAAGAGACTCGAAGGCTCTTTCTTCCATAACTTTTTCGTCCGAGCTCCGATTTACGATCCGTCAGCGGCCACGGGATCGTAAAGACGAGGAAGAAATTTCAATCTTGGATATGTTTTCTTTCCTTCGGCATTTCCTCTCTGACTTCCACCCGATTAGGTTTTTCCGAGACGCCGACGAACGTCTACTAAAGTTGATCCGGGGGAGAGTTGTGACCAGAACCTTTTGAGGTAGGTATTTTACCTTCGTCTCTCTAATTTGGGCATCATGCGGGGTGGGTGTTCTATTGTTTACGTGAAACACTTTTGAACCGGTTTAATAAAGATAATAAATGGCTTATATAACGGGGATCGGAAGCTTGTGATTGCTATTACTTTACCTTTTATATCCGGTAATATTATGTTGTGAATTGAATGAGCTTCTGCCTATGGAAAATCACGGTCGTTGGGGGCCTTTTCTTACACAATTAAATGTTGCCTTCTCCTTCTGGATTTTCTTATGGATGGAACATTTTGGAACGTGGAAATTGGTTAATCACGTAAATTTATCTATTTAAATGAAAATATGGAACCCTTGTGTGATCACCCCGGTTGAACCAAAATTGAATAATGAACATGTGGGTGTTGGCTTGGTTACGTGGCATGTGATGGAGGTGTTTTGTGGGCTGTTGTGGTTTGGGTGAGCAGCGGGGCTGTGGTTGGCATGGTTGTGGGAAGGAGTGAATGTTTGATGGTGATTGGAAGCGGGGCTATAATAAATGGTATTAAAGGGATAATGATGTATGTTGTGGTTATGATGGTTGGCAGTGGGGCTGCATGGATGAGTTTAAATGTGAACGGACTATGGGTTGTGTTTAAAAATTAATGTGGAAGAGTTAATTAATGATGGGGCTTGGTAATGAAATGGAAATAATAATCAATGGGTTGGTTGGTTAATAAGAAGGAACTTGCTGTGTTGCTGTGTTTTTCCTAACTTGCTTTGTGGATGGCTTGGATATGCTTACGAACGTTCATTGTGGTTGGTTGTGGATAGTTTCCCAGTAGTTACGGAACTAAATAAGCTAATTTCTTTTGAGATGTGAAAACCTAAATGGAGTTGGGGTTGTTTGTTGTATGCATTCTTCGTGGTAGCAGTGTCGAGGCATGTGCTCAGTTTCTCTATTTAGAAGCCATCGGTTGGGTTGAGTGGTTTCTATATATATATATTGGTATCTTTTGTGTTATATTTCACCTCACCCTTGTTGAGCACTTAGTTCCGAACACTCCCATTTCATAGGAGAGGGTGTTTTCCCATATTTACTAGCTCTTTCCTGCTCCTTCTCCCCTAGGCTGTGATGGCTTGAGGCAACCTTACACCCAAGACTCTTAGGGTAGGTTTCGATTGGGGTGGTTAGGCCCAAGACTCTTCAGGCAGACTTATAGGTTGTGATGGCTTGAGGAGACCTTACACCTAAGTCTCTTCAGGTAGGTTTCGATTTCAGGCCCAGGTGTCTTCGGGTGAGAGTTTTGTTACTATTACTATTCCCAAGAATCTTCGGGATGAGGCCCAGGTTTCTTTGGCCGGGGATGTGGTTGTGGTTGTGAGGCCCAGGTGTGTGCGGCGGGATGTGTGGTTGTGAGGCCCAGGTTTGTGCGGGCAGGATGCGTGGTGGTGAGGCCCAGGTGTATGTGGGCGGGATACGTGGTTGTGAGTCCCAGGTGTGTGCGTGTGGGGAAAGTGTGGCAGTGACAGGACGCTCAGCTAACTAATGGGAAATGGTGCGGGTACCCAATACTTGTTCTTATACTACTACTACCTGTTGTGATTGTGTTTTGGTGAGTGTGGCTGGTGAGGTTGGGTGGATCGGATTCCTTGATAGGTTTCTTCTGTTGTTCTCACGGGACATTAGGATGTCTCCCCACTTCTGCACGAGAGCTTTAAGTTTCCCTACTGAGTATACTTGTATGCTCACCCTACGTTTACATTCAGGTTTCCAGGAGGACTACCAGGGCTGTGCGGGACCCTACTAGTCAGACAGTTTGAGTTGTTGCTTTTTTTGTGCCTTTGTTTTCTTTTGGTATTGTACTTTGATATTTCTTGAACTTTTACCTTTCTATAAAATTGTTTAAACATGCATGTGGGCATGGTTTGGGGTTTTTTCTATATACATTTTCTTTTTCCTTTTTGGTGGTTAACTTTTCCTATTTCTCGATCTTTAAAAATAAAAAGGGTAATTCCTCCCATACTTGTGAAAAACTCATACCCTTGGTGCTAGTCTCCACCCCGGAGCCTACTGGAGGCAGGACTCGGGGGTCATTATCTCCCATTCACCATTGCCAGCTCAGGAGGGGCATCTTTGGTGGGAGGGGGTCATGACAGAATGGTATCAGAGCTGATGGTTGAGAGATAGGATAGAGTCTGGAGTTAGGAACAATGAGTATTGTATGGGATGGTATGGAAATAGTGTTAGTCAATCATGGTGCATGACATAGGCCAGTGAAGACCAGCTAGGACACGAGATTTTAGGGCCCCCCGTGATCCGATGCAAGGACGCTGAGCCTACCGAACGACCAAGTGAGACTGCATTGATTGCAGGGTAGAGACCCTAGGGAAGGTACATGCATCATCATGATTGTGTTTTACTTTATTTGTCTGTTCTGAGTAAGAAATTGAAATAAAATGATAAAATAAAACCTTGAGTTTTCCTTACTACTTGGGCTTAGGCGATCCTTGTTTACCGTATAGCTATGGAACCTGGACATCATCCCCGGGTGGCTCAGGCGGCCGAGGCCCAGCAGATTCAGGAGGTCGATCGGTTGAGGATTGACCGAGAGGAGGAAGATAGCCAGTGGCAGAAGACACTCTGATCATTCCTACGGCAGACCCTCAAGAAGTACGAGGGTAGTACTTAGGATACGGAGAGGAAGGGGTGGCTTGAGGAGCTAGGGATCGTTTTTACCTTGATCCGTGCTCCGAGGGAGTACAGGTTCCCCCTAGCAGTTAGACAGCTGAGAGGTGCGGCGCGACAGTGGTGGACGCTCTCCCTCGGAGAGAGGATATAGGCAGAGGTTCTATGGGCTAACTTTGAGAAGGAATTCCGAGAGGAATTCCTTTCTTCCATGATCAAGGCGGAGAACCGGCAGGAGTTACTCTCCCTTCAGCAGGGGAGCATGTCGGTACGAGAGCTGGGGATCAAGTTCAAGGATCTCCTGCGCTTTGCTCCGGATATCTTTCCGGATGAGGAGTCTCGGGTGAGACGTTTGGAGGAGGCGCTTTGTTCTTCGATCCAGTATGTTGTCACCCCCTTCACCCTTCCGACGTACTTGGCGGTGCAGAAGAAGGCATAGGTCGTAGAGAGGATGCACTCGCTGGGAGGTGCACCGGGTGAGGTGTTTCAGCCAGGTTCGTCTAAGGGGAAGGCAGTCAGCAACACGTCTCCTGCGATAGGACCATCCAGGTTCAGGCCAGTGGGGAGCAGGCCCCAGTAGTTCCAGTTCATATCATCGGGTCCTTGTCCCTTTTACAAGAGCCCAGGATCGAGGAGTTTTTCTTGTGGAGGTTTCGGGCACGTTTAGAGTCGGTGCCCGACCCGAGCACCGTATGGTGGAGGTGGGCAGGTTCAGTGCCCACCGCAACAGCACTAGTTGTCGGCGAGCCCCTTCCAGCAGCAGCAGGACCATGCTCCTCCGAGGGTAGACTTTGCAAGAGGGGGCTGACCTCAGGGTGCTCATCAGGGACCTCGATCAGGGCATGGTCGGGGAAGTGGACAACGTCAGAGAGGTAGAGGAGTTGGGCGTGGACAGTTGCACGCAGCAGAGTTGGCAGCTCCAGCAGGACCATATGTGGTGCGAGGTATGATTTGTTTGTTCAGAACTATTGTTTCTAATTTGTTCGATTCAGAAGCTTCACACTCCTTTGTTACACCTGGTCTAGAACATGCTTTGGGAATAGACTTAGAGAGACATTATGTACCACTAGTGCTGAGAACAGCAGTTGGGGGCCTGACTAGCGTATATTTTGTTTTCCGGGGATGTGGGCTGACGTTGGGACCACATCGATCAAGTGGGGACCTTCTTCTCTTACAGATGCATCCATATGATGTCATCCTAGGCATCGACTGGTTGTTTTTTGTTGGTGTAGTTATCGAATGCTTCCGAAGAAGAGTCATGTTCTCCGACATGGATGGGAAGTGTGTATCTTTTGCTGGCAAGATGAGCTATCAAGTGGGAAGTCGGCGTGTGGAGCATCTCCTTTCATTGTTGGGAAGGTTATCAGTGGTTCCAGCCGATACAGATATGATGGATGTCCCGGAAGTTGTTGGGGAGTTCCTTGATGTTTTTCTTGAGGAGGTTGTGACTCTACGCCCGACGTGAGGTTGTGTTCTGGATAGACTTACAGCCTGGTGCCTGTCTGATTTCGATGACCCCTTATCGGATGGCACCTTTAGAGTTGCGGGAGTTGCGGATTCAGATTGACGATCTGATAGAGAAGGGTTTTGTTCGACCCACCGTGTTTCCATGGGGTGCTCCAGTTTTGTTCGTGAAGAAGGCGGATGGTGGTCTCAGGCTATGCATAGACTACCGAAGGCTGAACCAGGTAACGGTCAAGAACCATTCCCCCTTCCAAAGATAGATGATCTCTTCGACCAGCTGAGGGTAGTAGGTTGGTTTTCTATGATTTATCTACGATCTGGATATCATCAGCTGAGGGTGAAGGACAGTGACATCTCAAAGACGGCTTTCAGGTGTAGGTATGGGCACTTTGAGTTTGTAGTGATGTCGTTTGGAGTTACGAATGCACCAGCTGTGTTCATGGGACTTATGAACTTTTTCTTCCGAGAGTTTCTGGATCGGTTCATCTTTGTGTTTATCGATGACATCCTGATCTCCTCAGGATCAAAGGAGGAGCACATTGAGCATATCAGGGCAGTCTTGGAGGTCCTTGGACACCACTAGCTTTATGGGAAATTGTCTATGTGTATGTTCTTGACACAATAAGTACACTTCCTTGGGCACGTGGTGTCTCAGAATGGATTTTCAGTGGACCCATCGAAGGTGGAAGCAGTAGTTTCTTGGGAAGCACCCAAGAGTGTGGCAGAAGTTCATAGATTCCCTGGGTTAGCAGGTTACTATTGGAGGTTCGTTTCAGTCTTCTCTCGAGTGGCTGCTCCATTGACAACGTTGACTAGGAAGAACCAGGTCTTCCTATGCAGCGAGCAGTGCCAGAAATCTTTTGACTACCTGAAGGAGAAGTTGGTCAATACTCCCGTACTCAGGTTTCCAGAGGAAGGGTTGTTGCATGAGGTGTTTTGTGATGCTTCTGGCATTGGTCAGGGGTGCGTGATGATGCAGATGAAGGGTGTGATCTGTTATATGTCTAGGCAGTTGCGCCCTCATGAGCATAACTATGCCACCCATGACCTAGAGCATGCAGCAGTGGTGTTCACATTGAAGTTGTGGAAAAATTACCTCTTTTTGGAGCGCTTTGTGGTCTTCTCAGATCACAAGAGCCTGTTTTATATCTTCTCCCAGCATGACCTGAACATACGGCAGTGGAGATGGGCCGAGTTTCTCCAAGAGTATGACTTTGAGATCTCTTACACTGAAGGTAAGGGCAACGTTGTGGCTGATACCCTGAGCAAGAAGTCGCATCAGGAAGTGGTTCGGGAATCTGCTGATGCTTGGAAGGCGATGGGAGATTTGGCTGCCCTGCACTTAGATGCTGGGGAAGAAGGTGTTAGAGGCTGTTTGTTTCAGATGATGGTTCAATACTCCTTGTTGCAGCAGGTGGGAGAGTCTCAGTGGGGGGACTCTGAGGTAGAGGTGATGCAGGATCGTGTCGATCAGGGGAATGCTACTGAGGGATGGTTAGAGGACATCCGACATCGGATGCTTTTCCATGGATGGTTTTTTGTACTAGAGGCGATGCATGAGGGATTTCTCCAGGAGTTCCATATCTTAGCCTTGGTGGTACATCAAGGAGTTTCAAAAATGTACCGAGGCCGAAGGGATCAGTTTTGGTGGCCCGGGGTGAAACGGGAAGTGGCGGAGTTTGTGGCTAGGTGCCTAGTGTGTCAGCAAGTGATGGCTGAACACCGTGTTCCCAGTGTTTTGTTGCATCCTTTAGATGTCCCCGAGTGGAAGTGGGATGACATCTCAATGGACTTCTTCATAGGACTACCCAGAGCTCAGTGTGGTTATGATGCTATCTGGGTAGTGTTGGATCGTCTGAAGAAATCATCTCACTTCTTAGAAATCAAGGAGTCGGGCCCAATGAGTACCTTAGCACAGAGGTACGTAGACGAGGTGGTGCGTTTTCATGGAGTTTCGAGGACTACCTTCTCAGACAGGGATACTCAGTTTAACTCATGAGTCTGGAGGGGGTTACAACATGCTTTTAGCACCCAACTATGCCTTAGCACTGCATTCCACCCCCAGACTAATGGGCAGACAGAGCGGACTATCCAGACACTGGAGGACATGCTGCGAGCATGCGTTCTGGATTTCGGAGGATCATGGGTATGACACTTGCCTTTAGTAGAGTTTGCCTATAACAAAAGCTTCCACTCTACTATTGGCATGGCACCATTTGAGGATTTGTATGGAAGGCCATGTCATTCACCCATTTGTTGGGTAGAGGTTGGTGAGATAGGTGCTCTTGGACCAGAGGTAGTGCAGAGCACCACGGAGAAAGTCCAGATTGTACGTGAGAGGATGAAGGTGGCTCAGGACCGACAGCAGTCTTATGCTATTCGTCGGAGTAGGCCCTTGGAGTTCGATGTGGGAAATCCTGTGTTCTTGAAGGTTTCCCCTCGACGGGGGCTGTTGAGGTTTCAGAAAGGGAGAAATCTCTCACCAAGGTTCATCGGACCTTTTGAGGTGATGAGGCGAGTCGGCGAGGTGGCATATCATCTGGCCCTACGACCTTAGATGGAGAAAGTCCATGACGTCTTCCATGTCTCCCAGCTTCGTCGGTATAAACACGATGACTCTCACGTTATCGACTGGGGAGAGTTAGATATGGGAGATGACGCAACCTTCGAGGAATGACTAGTCAGAATCGAGGATCGTAAAGAGAAGGTTCTCCGTGGACGAACCATTCCTTTGGATCGCGTTTTGTGGAGGCATGGAGGTCTCGAGCAGAGCACTTGGGAGCGGGAGACCCAAATTCACGCTTAGTACCAGGAGTTTTTTTGACTTATGTTTTCCCTTGTTCTTCTGATCATTGTGTTGATATTGTACTCTGTACCTTTGATATATGGAATGCTTGGCTTGTCAGTTGTGAGACCTTTTGTTTCATTGTTCCCTGTTAATGTGTAACATGTCCGGATGTGGGAGAAGGGGGAAAACCTAACCCTTAATCAAGACGCATTAATGCAGATGCGATTGTACCCATGCAGGTGAATCAGTGCCGCCTAAAGCGGATAATATCTCGACATAGGAGAAGGAATTCCTAACACCTGTATTTAGAATTGTTGGTTGGGTTCCTGTTATAACGAGGACCCTAAGAGGTATCTTTTTGGGTTCCCCTAGGTTGGTTTTTTAATTCTCGGGGACAAGAATGTTTTAAGAGGTATTTGATGTAATGGCCTGAACATCTCTGGCCCTTTCCATTGTCATAAATAAGATCATGAAGTGTTATGGAGGGTAAAATGGACTTTTCCCACACTTTCCATAATTTTGAAACTGCACGCCGTGTAGTTTGAGTACATGTCGTGTACTCCCTCTCCAGGTATACCCCATGTTGCAAACTGTGTCCTTTCCGTGTGCAATAAATGAGTACACACCGTGTGTCTAAACTACACTCCATGTAGTCCTTCCCCGCATATGCATTACCCTCAAACCGTGTGTTGACCAGTCAACAGCCACAGAACCGTGTTGGAGGCCGCATGGAGACCGTGTGAAAACGGCCAAGTACATGCTGTGTACCATAAGTACACGCCGTGTACTTTTTCTTTTCACGCCTATAAAAGGAGGGGTCCCCTCCTCCTTTCAACACACACCTCTCATCCCCTCTCCTCTGAGCAGAGCTCTCTCAAGAGACTCGAAGGCTCTTTCTTCGATAACTTTTTCGTCCGAGCTCCGATTTATGATCCGTCAGCTGCCACGGGATCGTAACGACGAGGTGAAACATCCGAGATTGGATCCGTTGTCTTTCCTTCAGCTTCTCCTCTCCGAATTCCACCTGAGGATGTTTTTCCAGGATGCCGACGAACGTCTACTAAAGTTGATCCGAGGGAGCGTTGTGAACAGAACCTGTTGAGGTAAGGATTTTACCTTCATCTCTCTAATTTGTGCATCATGCGGGGTGGGTGTTCTATTGTTTACATGAAACACTTTCTAACCAATTTAATAAAGAAAATAACTGGCTTATATAACGGGGATGGGAAGTTTTTGATTACTGTTACTTTACCTTTTATATCCTGTAATATTATGTTGTGAATTGAATAAGCTTCTGCCTATGGAAAATCACGGTCGTTGGGGGCCTTTGCTTATGCAATTAAATGTTTCTCTCTCCTTATAGATTTTCTTATGGATGGAACTTTGTGGAATGTGGAAATTGGTTAATCACGTAAAGTTATCTGTTTAAATGAAAATCTGGAACCCTTGTGTGATCACCCCTGTTGAACCAAAATGGAATAATGAACATGTGGGTGTTGGCCTGGTTACGTGGCATGTGATGGGGGTGTTTTGTGGGCTGTTGTGGTTTGGGTGAGTAGTCGGGCTATGGTTGGCTTGGTTGTGGGAAGGTGTTAATGTTTGATGGTGATGGGCAGCGGGGCTGCAATAAATGGTATTAAAGGGATAATGATGTATGTTGTGGTTATGGTGGTTGGCAGCGGGGCTGCATGGATGAGTTTAAATGTGAACTGACTATGGGTTGTGTTTAATAATTAATGTGGAAGATTTAATGAATGATGGGGCTTGGTAATGAAATTGAAATAATAATCAATGGGTTGGTTGGTTAATAAGAAGGAACTTGTTGTGTTACTGTGTTTTTCCTAACTTGCTTTGTTGATGGCGAGGATATGCTTACGAATGATCGTTGTGGTTGGTTGTGGATAGTTGCCCAGTAGTTAAGGAACTAAATAAGCTAATTTCTATTGAGATGTAAAAACCTAAATGTGGTTGGGGTTGTTTGTTGTATGCATTCTTCGTGGTAGCAGTGCTGAGGCACGCGCTCAGTTTCTCTGTTTAGAAGCCAGAGGTTGGGTTGAGTGGTTGATATATATATATATATATATCTTTATCTTTTTTGTTATATCGCACCGCACC
Source organism: Viscum album (assembly GCA_963277665.1). Lineage (NCBI taxonomy): Eukaryota > Viridiplantae > Streptophyta > Magnoliopsida > Santalales > Viscaceae > Viscum > Viscum album. Next base: position 657,621,745 of record OY728159.1, read on the forward strand.
CATGTTTAGCACTTAGTTCCGAACACTCCCATTTCATGGGAGATGGTGTTTTCCAATAGTTACTTGCTCATTCCTGCTCCTTCTCCCCTAGGTTGTGATGGCATGAGGCGACCTTACACCAAAGACTCTTCGGGTAGGTTTCGATTGGGGTGGTTATGCCCAAGACTCTTCGAGCAGACTTATTGGATATTATGGCTTGAGGAGACATTACACCTAAGACTCTTCAGGTAGGTTTTGATTTCAGGCCCGGGTGTCTTCGGGAAAGAGTTCTGTTGCTATTATTATTCCCAAGAATCTTCGAGATGAGGCCCAGGTCTCTTCAGGCGGGGATGTGGTTGTGGTTGTGAGGCCCAGTTGTGTGCGGGCGGGATGGGTGGTTGTGAGGCCTAGGTGTGTGTGTGCGGGTTGTGTGGTGGTGAGGCCCAGGTGTGTGCGGGCGGGATACGTGGTTGTGAGGCCCAGGTGTGTGCGGGCGGGGAATGTGTGGCAGTGACAGGATGTTCATCTAACTAATGGGAAATCGTGCGGGGTACCCAATACATGTTCTTATACTAGTACTACCTGTTGTGCTTGTGTTTTGGTCTGTGTGGCTGGTGAGGTTGGTTGGATAGGATTCATTTCTAGGTTTCTTCTATTGTTCTCATGGGACATTATGATGTCTCCCCACTTGTGCACGAGAGCATTAGGTTTCCCTACTTAGTATACTTGTATGCTCACCCTACGTTTACTTTCAGGTTTCCAGGAGGACTACCAGGGCCGTGCGGGACCCTACTAGTCAGACAGTTGGAGTTATTGTGGTTGTTGTGCCTTTGTTTTCTTTTGATATTGTACTTTTAGCTTTCTTGTACTTGTACCTTGTTATAAAATTGTTTAAACATGCATGTGGTCTTGGTTTGGGGTTATGTCTATACACTTGATCATTTTCCTTTTTGCTGGTTGACTTGTCCTATTTCCCGATCTTTAAAAATAAAAAGGGTAATTTCTCCCATACTTGTGAAAAACTCATACCCTTGGTGCTAGTCGCCTCCCCGGGTCCTATTATAGGCGGGACTCAGGGGTCATTATCTCACTTTCACCATTGCTAGCTCAGGAGGGGCATCTTTGGTTGGAGGGGGTCGTGACAAATTATTACAAAAAAATGGATACATTAAATTGATGAAAGAAATATGTTTGATTTTGATCATAGAACATTGGATCACACCATATGTATCATGAATATAATAATAATCAGAGTCCGTGTAGTTCATATGAATTCATTGTCTTCTATGGATAAAAAATTCTGACTGACTACATGGATGCATTTCCCATGACATAGATGAGGCGGGGGATTACGTTGAGGTGGATTCCCATTAACTAGTCGAGGCTTACACATGGAGTGATTAAAATTTAAGGACAAATAAATTAGGATAACCTAATTTTAAACTACTGATATTTGAGGAATTCAAAATCAGGAATCCCGACATAATACACTTGAAGCTATCAATGGTACATACACCAAAGAGGATTCTTGGGTAACATATTCATTCATTTTCATATGATATATGAGCTTATATGAGCTTCAAATGTATTTTTAATATGATTTAATGGATTGGTAACCCTTTTGGAAGACAAACTAAGATAACCTATCATTTCTTCATAAGGGTTTAGTAGATTTCACAACCATGTAGGTGTCATGGGAACAAATTACCTCAAGGTTGTCACGACTCATATGTGAGCACATGATAGGTTTCCTAGCCAGGGATTCACATAAATGAGGGATCATAAGGGAAAATTTTCAAAATCCACCACCCTTAACTAAATGTATACTCCAATTATATAGAAAGAAATATCCAATGGATCATTATCAATATCCATAGACAAAGAGATCGTGGATAATAATTTCAAATCCATTTTCATTAATGGTATGTCTCAAGGACTGGGGGAGCATGTCCAAGAGCACATAGCCTAGGTAGTGTGATAATTCTTTCTTTGGTATTCTTATTATTGAACGGTGTTTTTAGGAAAGGGAATCACGGATAGATATTAAATGGATTTATATAACATCCCTTATGAATAGATGGTGGTTAGTCAAGGGATTTTGAATGAGTCACATAAACAAGTTTTCACATGATATAATCACTTGAATATACGTTACCTGACTACAATATGAAGGGACTCTCAACATATGTGCACCAAAAGGTGGGGTATCATGGATACTAGTTCATATATGAGGTTTCAATTTGGTGTCACTTGATAATTAAATTTTCATTAAATCTTGTATGGGATTAGAAGACACACACATTATTGTCACATAGTATGATGTTACCTATAGATATTCTCCAATGGCGGTGACCCTTTCACTCCGTTGTATTCCTTCTTCTTTAAAAGATCTAATATCACCATAATCCCAAATTCAACTATTCCTCACATGAACAATAAGGGTAATAATATTCTTATTTTTTATATTGTAAAATATATCTCTCCCAATTGTTCTCTATATATGTTGCTCAATCCATATGTATTTATGGAGAGGTTATTAATTTCATTTCACATCAGAGAAAGGCCTTCGATTCAATAATCATGTTATTTTATAGATCACACCAATATAATAAGCCTTACCACTGAGGATCATGTTGTGTCAATGGTTATCTTTGATTCTATAAGACATTAAAAGTTAATTAAATCATGAGATACTGAATACCATGGTTCCAAATATTTTAATGATTTAATTTACGGTGGAGAACTCTTTTTCATGTACTCATCATTCAATCAATTGATTCATGATATTGAAATGACTCGGTTGACAGATGATAAAATAATAAAGAAGTATTATTGTTATGAAACCAATATATGAAGGTATATTACTATTCGAGATACTTTTATAGATGATTCCTCAGAGATACATAGTGGATTCAATTAGGAAATATTTATTTTATGGAGGTTGGATAGGTATCACATGATTATTTATCAAATTTTTGAATGACTAATTCTTATCACTAAATGAATGTAATAAAATTATTGAAATCAAGGACCTAGGTCGACCAGGGTTTTTAAATCACTACATATATCAAGATCACGTGAATATCCCTTTTAAGTCTAATGGTTGAATATAATCAAACATATTCCTGTGTGTTCACACACCACTAAAACAATATTAGATGGAATTATATACTCATATTCATGGTCTAGGTGATGACCACATGTTATTAGTTATACTACATAGGTGTATATCTATGGATGTCTTTTATTTTAATTGAACCATGAATAAGTTACATAAAATAAAATATTTTAAAACATGTGATAAAATAATCACATTAAAAAGTCAATAATCCATAATATTTTTATTTAAATGTTATTTTGACATTCTTTACCTCCTTTGTTTAATATTTTTTCATATGGAATTCTTCATGATTTTCTAATTGCACTCCAAACATAAGCCATGTAATGAATAACTCTTTCATGGTTATTACACATCTCAAATGGCCAACAAGAATGTGTTTAGAACACTTTTGTTTGTGTAAAAATAATGTTAAAACTAATGTTATGATTTACTGAAATATAAAATGAGTGTTGTGATTTAGATGATGATGAATAAGGATAGGACATCAAAATAACAATCTCGCCCCATTCTAAGAGATAAATATAGAAATTACATAAATCATAAAAATAATATTTTATGTTATGTAATATTAATGAATGTTGAAATTTTCTTTCAATACAATACTAAAAATAAGCATGGTGATTGTGAGTCATAACAAATATAAAAAGAAATCTTATGAAGTGGAGTTGAAGGAGAATAAAAAATTATATGAGGAAGGAGAATAAATTGAGAAAAATAAAGTATAATGTTACATTGTCCCATAATTATACTTATAGTGAATAAAAAAACCAAGTTCGTGTTAAAGGATGAATTAATTCATCATGTAACGATTTTTAAAAAAATATATAATAGAATAAGATTAAATTATAATATTAAATTTGGAGGCACCACTTTGTGAAATTTTTTAGCTCATAATGAAGTGTAAAAAGTTAATGATACTTTTTATGAAGATAATTTTTTATAATAATGAGTATACAAAAAAAATACAAATAAATTTCAATTTAAAATAATATGTTAATGTGTATATTTTACAAATGATACCATGATATTATGAAGTGTGATTATATTGAAAGTAACATCTCAAGAATTAAATATATACATTTTCATTTAAATAACAAATTTCTTGATATAATTTATCACACACTCTTAAATAAATTACTTGATACATTATTATTTTAAAATAATCATCTTTAAAATTACACTATGGAAAAATATAAGATTAATATATATTAAATATAATTTAAAAAAAAATTAATATGAAAATTTTTCAAAATAATATTATAAGAAGTTAATTTTTTAAATGAATATTTTTTAAATATATTTAATATATATTTGAATATTTATATTTTCGTTTAAAGGATACATATATAACATCATAGAAATATAATTAGATAATTTTTTCATTTTCATTTATTTTAAAATATAAAGATTCAATTAGTGTAATATTTCGACAATTTTCGAAAAATATCATTTTATTAATAAAAATATGATATTTTGAAGATTACTATTCTCATTAATTTATAACAGACCAAACTAAAAGGTATATAAAATAATTTCATAAAGTATAAAATTAAAAATATAATTTTAATTAAAATATAAAATATTATCAATGGATGCCCATGCCCATCCTTTTTAGAACAATGTAAATAAGTATTTTAATAAGGTAAATTATTTTATGTTTTTTCATTGAATTAAATATTATTTTTGATAAATTGGGATATGGAAAAGAAATTAATTTATCTATGCCGTAATTTTACATACAATAAAAATATTTATGTTATAAAATTTAAAAAATGGTATTTTAATAAAAAATATAAATTTTATTCATAAAAACATGATGGTCTTAAAAACAGTTTTAAGAGTTAAAAATAAATTTTTTAAAATAAATTTTATTAATAATATAATTTTTTTGATAAAATTTATAAGGCCCTGACCTTAAATCTTACTTAATATTGAATTAAATGAATAATTCACATTGAGGATCTTTTCATGTTTAGTGTTTTAGAGAATTATGGCATAAATCACGCATTACAATCCACATTTAAAGAAAGTGGTTACATAAAAGATAGTATTCATTTTCCCCATCAATAGAAATATATTTAAAATAAAACATGGATTCTTTCTTGACACTTCCTTGACACTATCATCATATCATGTACCTTTCCCTTGACCTCTAAAAAACATTTCAAAAATGTGGGATGAGCATAAAAAGCTCAGTAATGGATATAAAAATATGGTAAGGAAACATGAGTACATGTATACATAAGAATAAATGAAATCATTATTCACTCATAAAACATAAGCACTTTAACATAACTCATCAAATCATGAATAAATCATTGAAATCATAATACATAAACGTAACTTGTGGCATTCATAACATTCTTACGTAGGGAGTAACCCTCATGGTTACGTTTGGAATACCCATCACAATATATTCCCTAAAATATCTTTAGATAAACTTTAATGTTTAACTCCTTCGTGTTACCTAATGAATTGGAGATCTATATCGGGCTCACCCGCCCTTAGTTTATCACGGAACCACCTGTCTTCATAACAATGCCCAAGAACTATAACATAATCGTATCACATAAAACATCCATAAAGGAAACATAACATTTCCACATTTCAATTACAATATATCAATAACACATTTATATAATAATAACATTATCAAATACATTTTCAATACCAAAACAAAAGAAAAGTAAATCATGGTATTTATTTTTCATTAAAAAAATTTATGGCTTGTAGAGGAAGCCGAAACTCAAATAATGGTTATGGCGGTGGAGAAGTCGTTGTCGACGCATACGTATGAAAAATAAACATTCCTTTTTTCATTTAGTAAAATGATTCGTATAAAAAAAATATTCCTTTTGAATAAGCATAAAAGTCAAAGGGGTTTATACACCATATAAAAAAAGTTGTGTATAAAACAAAATATGCCTCAACGAACGGAGATTGTGACGAAGTACCTTACCTCGGGTCCGACTTGACTCGATTGTTCTTTAAAATCCTAAATAACAAACTTGAGTTAATTTATACTTGCATAAGAACCTTTTTCAAGTTCATTATTCCTTTTATATCACTTAATTCCATGTCATAAAAACTATGTAATTATTTAAGTTAATAACGGTCGTTTTAACGATCATTGGTACTTGAGTCAAAAATAAACTCTTTATAATTACAAGTTGTTCATGTGTCCATTATATCCATAGTTATACTCATGATGTATATTTCATATATATCATATATCTCCAGTATATACATGCATATATAATATTACATAACATTTAGAGGTAAGAAATGAAATGCACCGTTCATGGAGACGGTAAGCCATATGTACGCATGAACGCTACTTTCATTTCTATTTCGTATTTCATGTAATGGAATCATAATGACATAAAGGTATATTATAATTCCAGTATAATTTCATATATAATATCATTAACTCCATCCTTTATACGTCCCACATATGGCATTAACGAATCAAATCACATTGAGGGGGTGGTAGTCCGCACTTCCTAAAATGAAGATATCGCATATACCCATAATGGAATCCATAAAGGTGTGCCATAAATGAAAAATACAGAAGCTTAAGGAAAACATAAACATATTATATATCATATATAAATTGAGTTTAATCTTAATGGCCACCTTTTAAGGTGTTAGAAGAATATTGAACAATCGTCGTTTCGTGAGGAACAAATTCATCATCCACGGAAATAGTATGCTATTTAACCATTAGATGAAGGTGTTTGTAAGTGTATCTCTAATAAATTTCATAACAACATCCTAGTATGTTGAAGATACTGTTTTTTTATAAACTAAAGGAATAAAAAGAGTTTAGGGGGTTGGAGAAGCAAAATAAAACATAAGAACACAAGAGAAGACACTATCTTTAATACGGGCGACTCTTTTTTATTTGAGCTCAAAGGATTCCTTGGAAAGACTTATTCCCAATGTGAGGCTTCTAGGAGTAAAAGTGGGATTTGGAGAGACAAAATAGGAAGGTTTTGGCCGATCCAAAGGCTTGAGTGGTGTGGGTAATGTGGTAGAGGTGGGGCCTTTTATAAGATGAGAGGAGGGGCACTCTTGGAAAGTTATAAAAGGTTACTTTATTATAAAATGCTTTTCGGATTTTAGAGGTCCCAAAATTATGTATTTCTAGGATAAGGTGATAAGGGTTCTAAATACACCCATACAATAGTTTTTTTCCAAGGGTAGGTCTTAGATTTTACATTATCTTTTCAATTTATTTAAAATGTTAAATAATGATTTAATCGCTGCATGATCATGGTGTCCTAAATAATTCAATTTATTTAATGTCAAAAAATTATAAAAAAACTCTCATGATGTAGGAACTCTTATTAGATTTATAAGGAATATTTATATCCAAAATTATGACTTGAATAACCCCATTTAAAAGTAGTTTTAGTAAAACAACACATGTTTGTTACACTTTTAATTTTAACATTAAATAAAAAGTTATTAATGTCAATCTCCTACCAATTTTTCTCCATGGGGTCCCCAAGTTGACCCATGGATTGTCTTGGTCGTCCATTAAAAATCAAATAAGGGTAGGAAATGTTCCAGGGTCATTTCATATTATGAAAACATTATTTTTACCTTAAACTACACTAATTACCTCTAATCGCGATTAAAAACAAATAAGTTACTATTCACCAAAAAAATTATTTTAATCCCAATGAACCACATTTTACATCCTAATGACAACCAAGTTTGTCGAATTTTTGAAAGTCAAAACACAGAAATGGTAAAATATCATTTAAACGAAATATCAGTTTTTTTAAGTACCAATTAGTGGTTTCACTATTCATCAAAAATTGATGTTTTTCAGAAAAATACCAAAACATCACCCTAAGCTATATTTGATATTCCAAATGCAAAAATGATGTCTATATTAAAAAATTTAAAACATATAAGTTACATTAATTAATTTAATAATTAATTCCCATTGTCAAAAAATAGCGTGTTTTTATGAAACAATATATATCAAAAGATTAACACTAGTTTAAGTCCAATTTCAAAGTGAAATTAATTCCGAAAACCACTATTGGATTAAATGGTAAACATATATTCTTATTTCACATTAAAACCAATTCAAAAGATAATATAATCATATAAATAAATTACATTTAAAAAAGTTTTTGAATTAAAATACAACATTTTTCACTATTCATTAAAAAAAATAAACTTTATCGGAAAAAGACCAAAAATTTACACAAAGTAAATTTTGATGTCCCGATTCTATAGAGAAATTTCATTTGGTCCAAAAGAATGTATAAAAGTGAAAAAAACTATATTTAATGATGGTTATCCATCAAAAGGCTATAAGTGGACCTTTAGTGAAAATTATAGTATATATGACTAAAATTGAATTATTTTCATATTTTAAGCATTTATCCTTTGTTGGATAAATGAAAAAGAATTTAACAAACATATATAATCATATTTTAGTTATTTCTATTTATTCCCTCCAATACAATGGCTACGTGATAACTACCATTGAAAATAATTTAATTTTATTACTAGTGTGCAATGTAAGATTTCAAAGAATCTCTTTGTTGTGTATCGGGTACGCTATCGAACATAGAAACCCCTTTAAAGTAAAATTAATATTTAATTCGAAAATATTAATAAATATGAAAATGTTTTCTTCTTTATTTACCTGGGATGTTACATCCTTCCCCACTTTTGGGAATTGTGTCCTCGTAATTTTATTCACTTATCAAAATAAGTATGGGTATTTATCCCTCATAGCATTTTCAAATCCCCACGTTGCCTCTTCAACCATATGGTTTTTCCACAAAACCATTACCTGATTAATGACCTTATTCCACAACACTTTCTCCCTATGGTCAAGAATCTGGACTGGTTGTTCTTCATAAGAGAGATTCTCTTCCAACTAAACTACCTCTGGGCTCAAAACATGAGATGGATCTGGCATATTTTTTCTCAACATTGAAACATGAAAACAATTGTGTACCTGAGATAAAATCAAAGGTAAAGACACTTGGTAAGAAACTGATCCAACTTTCTCCTGAATTTCATATGGCCCAATGAACCTTGGTGTCATCTTTCCTTTCTTACCGAATCACATAACACTTTTCCAGGGTGAAACTTTGAGAAAAACTTGATCACCTACCTCGAAGGATAGATACTTAGACCCACTTTTTCTACAATCTCTTCTACCAATTCTGGTCCCATCAGCTTCCTTTCACCCACTTCATCCCAAAAAGCTGGAGTTCGACACCGCTTCCCATATAATGCCTCAAATGGTTCCATCTGTATACTAGAATGAAAACTGTTATTATATGAAAATTAAACAAAAGAAAGATGTTGGTCCCAACTTCCCTGATAATCCATCGAACAAGCACATAGCATATCCTCAAAAGTCTTAATTATTCGTTCTAACTGCCCATCTGATTGAAGATGAAAAGTTGTACTAAAATTTAATTCAGTACCCAACGACTTCTGAAGGCCTTTTCAAAAGTTAGAAGTAAACCCAGGATCACGATCATATACAATGGATATGGTAACTCCATGCAACCTGACTATCTCTTTAAGATATAATTGAGAAAGCTAATCTAGAGAGAAAGTATCTCGAATAGGAAAGAAATGAGCAGATTTAGTCAAGAAATCAACAAAAACCCAGATTGCATTATTACCTCGAGATGTCTTCGGTAATCCCACAACAAAGTCCATGGATATATTTTCCCATTTCCACTCTGGCACTGGTAATGGCTGAAGCATCCCTTTAGGTAATTTTCGCAATGCTTTAACCTGCTGACAAGTCAAACACTTCATAGTAAAATCAGAAATATCTCTTTTCATTCCATCCCACCAGTAATACTCTCGCAGATCTCTGTACATCTTAGTACTATCAGGACGAATTTAAAATGGAGAACTATAATCTTCACATAACAACTCTCTATTCAACTGTGAATCACAAGGCACACAAAATCTCTTCCCAAATCTCAAAACACAATCATTATCAATGTTGAATTCAGGAAACTTTCCCTTCTGAACCAGCTCTACATTTTTCTATAACTCACTGTCTTGCTTCTGTGCTTGCTAGATTCTATCTGATAGAGAAGATTTCACTGATACCTGATACAAAATAGAAGGACATCCTGCACCATGAACTTTTATACCAAAGTTCATCAAATCCTTAACCAAAGTATCACATTCCAAATGCAACATTGTTAATTAAGCATTAAATTTTCGACTCAAAGAATCATCCACTATATATGCTTCTCCCGGATGGTAATGAATTGTACAATCATAATCCTTGATTAATTATAGCCATCTCCTCTGTCTCATGTTCAATTGTTTCGTAGTGAATATATACTTTAAACTTTTGTGATCGGTATATATTTCACACTTTAATCCATACAAATGATGCCTCCAAATTTTTAAAGTGAAAACAATAGCAGGTAATTCCAAATCATGTGTACGGTAGTTTACCTCATGAGTTTTCAACTGACATGAAGCATAAGCAATTAGCTGATCATTCTGCATTAGGACGCAACCAAACCCTTTCAATGATGCATCATTGTAGATAACAAACTCCCCATTCCGGGATGGTAGTGCCAAAACTAGAGCATTCACCAATCTTCATTTCAGTTCCTGAAAACAATCATCACATTATTTTGTCCAGATAAATGTAACACCCTTCCGAGTCAGCTTAGTCATTGGAATAGATAACTGGGAAAAATTTCTAACAAACCTTCGGTAACATCCTACCAAACCAAGAAAACTACGAATCTCGGTTACATTTGTGGGTCCTGTCCATTCTTCCACAACCTTTGTTTTAGCAGGATCAACAGTTATGTGATTTTTTGAGACAATGTGACCAAGGAAAGAAATTTGTTGTAACCAAAAATCACACTTGCTGAATTTTCCATATAGTTTCTTTTCTTTTAAGGTTTTTAAGATAACCCTTAAATGACTTTCATGCTCCTCTTTACTTTTAGAAAACACCACAATATTATCAATAAACAAAACCAACATTTTTCACCTGAGTCAACTAGTCTATCACTCCATCAAACTATTTAGTTCTGATTCTGACTATCTCAGGATTCTGATTTGAAAGGTCATTTCCCTCTGTATGCCTTCCCAGAAAATCTATTCTGTTTCCTCTATGAGGAACCATTATTAACACAGAAATATCTTAGGAGAAGCAACATGGTAATATTTAAATGCTATATCATTTCAATCATACCATAAATTAATTTTAAATTTAACAATTTTCTAACTCCTAAAGTTGTCTAAACCGGCCTCTGATACCAACTATAAGGCACCGGCCTTAAACCTTACTTAATATTAAATTAAATGAATAATTCACATTGAGGATCTTTTTAAGTTTAGAGTTTTAGAGAATTAGGACATAAATCATGAATTACATTCCACATTTAAATAGAGTGGTTACATAAAAGATAGTATCCATTTTTCCCATCAACGAAAACTTATCTAAAATAAAACATGTATTCTATCTTGACACTTTCTTGACACTATCATCATATAATGTACCCTTCCCTTGACCAGTGAAAAACATTTCAAAAACGTGGGATGAGCATAAAAAGCTCAGTAAGGGATATAAAAATATGGTAAGGAAACATGAGTACATGTATACATAAGAATAAATGAAATCATACTTTACTCATAAAACATAAGAACATTAACATAACTCATAAATCATGAATAAATCATAGAAATCATAAGACATAAAGGTAACTTGAGGCATTCATAAAATTCTTACATAGGGAGTAACCCTCATGGTTATGTTTTGAATACCCATCACAGTATATTCCCTAAAATCACATCGAAAAAACCTTAACGTTTAACTCCTTCCCATTACCCAATGCATTGGAGAGCTATATCGGGCTCACCTTCCCTTAGTTTATCACGGAACCACCCGTCTTCATAACAATTCCCAAGAACCATAACATAATCGTATCACATAAAACATCAATAAAGGGAACATAACATTTCCACATTTCAATCACAAGATATCAATAACACATTGATATAATAAAAACATTATCAAAACAATTTTCAATACCAAAATAAAAGAAAAGTAAAACATGGTATAAATTTTTCATTAAAAAAAGTTATGGCTTGTAGAGGAATCCGAAACTCAAATAATGGTCATGGTGGCGGAGAAGTCGTTGTCACCGTATATGTACGACAAAGAAACATTCCTTTTTCCATTTATTAAAACACTTCATATAAAAAAATATTCCTTTTGAATAAGCGTAAAAGTCAAAGGGGTTTATACACTCTATAAAATAATGTTGTGCATAAAACAAAATATGCCTCAATGAACGGAGATTGAGACGAAGTCCCTTACCTCGGGTCCGACATGACTCAATCGTTCTTTAACGTCCTGAATAATAAATTTGAGTTAATTTCTACTTGCTTAAGAACCTTTTTCAAGTTAATTATTCCTTTTATATCACATATTACCATGTCATGAACACTATGTAATTATTTATGTTAATAATGGTCGTTTTAACGATCATTGGTACTTGAGTCAAAAATAAACTCTTTATAATTAAAATTTGTTCATGTATCCATAATATACAGACTTATACTCATGATGTAGATATCATATATATCATATATATCCAGTATATACATACATTTATAATATTACATAACATTTAGATGTAAGAAATGAAATGCACCGTTCATGGAGATGGTAAGTCGTGCGTACGCAAAAGTGCTACTTTCATTTCTATTTCATATGTTATGGAATGGAATCATAATAAAAAAAGTTATATTATAATTCCAGTATAATGTAATATAAATATCATTAACTCCATCCTTTATACGTCCAATATATGGAATTAACAAATCAAATCACTTTGAGGGGCGGTAGTCCGCACTTCCTAAAATGAAGATATCGCGTATACCCATAATGGAATCCATAAAGGTTTTCCATAAATGAAAAATACAGAAGCATAAGGAAAACATAAACATATTATATATCATATATAAATATAGTGTCATCTTAATGGCCACCTTTGAAGGTGTTAGAATAATATTGAACAATCATCGTTTCATGCGGCACAAATTCGCCATCCACGGAAACAGTATGCTCTTTAACCATTAGATGAAGGTGTGTGTAAGTTTATCTCTAATACTTCTCATAAAAACATCCTAGTATGTTGAAGATACTGGTTTTGTTACAAAATAATGGAATAAAAACAGTTTAGGGGGTTGGAGAAGAAAAATAAAACATAAGAACACAAGAGAAGGCACTACCTTTAAAACGGGTAACACTTTTTGATTTGAGCTCAAAGGCTTCCTTGGAAATACTTCTACCCAAAGTGAGGCTTCTAGGATTAGGAGAGGGATGTGGAGTGACAAAATGGGCAGGGTTTGGCCGATCCAAAGTCTTGAGAGGTGTGGGTAAGGTGGTAGAGGTGGGGGCCTTTTATAATAGGAGAGGAGGGGCACTCTTGGAAAGTTATAAAAGGTTTCTTTATTATAAAATGATTTTCGGATTTTAAAGGCCCAAAAAGTATATATTTCGAGGATAAGGTGATAATAGTTATAAATACACCCATAAAATATGTTTTTGACAAGTTTAGGTCTTATATTTTACAATATCTTTTCATTTTATTTAAATCGTTAAATAATGAGGTAATTGTTGCATCATCATGGTGTCCTAAATAATTCTTTTTATATAATGTCTAAAAGTTATTAAACAAAATATCATGATGTAGGAAATCATTTTAGATTTGTAATGAATATTTAAAGCCAAAATTATGACTTGTATAACCCCATTTAAAAATTGTTTTAGTAAAACAACACATGATTGTGACATTTTTAATTTTAACATTAAATAAAAAGTTATTAATGACAATCTCTTACCAAAGTGGCTCCATGGGGTCCCCAAGTTGACCCATGTACTGTCTTGGTCGGCCATGACACGTCCAATAATGGTAGGAAATATTTCAAGGTCATTTCATATTATTAAAACATTATTTTTACCTTAAACTACACTAATTACCTCTAATCGCGATTAAAAACATAAAAGATACTATTCACCAAAAAATTATTCTAATCCCATTGAACCAAATTTTACTTTATAATGATAAAGATGTATGTATAATTTTTGAAATTCAAAACACAGAGGTGGTAAAATTTCATTTAAAAGAAAAATCATTTTTTTATGTACCACTTAGTGGTTTAACTATTCATCAAAAATTGAAGTTTTTCAGAAAAATACCAAAACTTCACCCTAATCTATATTTTATATAACAAATTCAAAAATGATGTCTATTTTACAAAATTCAAAACATATATGTTACATTATGTATTTTAATAATTAATTCCCACTGTCAGAACAAATAGCGTGTTTTTATGAGTCAATATATATCAAAAGATTGACACTAGTTTAAGTCCAATTTCAAAGTGAAATAATTTTGAACGACCACTATTTGATTAAATGGTTAAAAGATATTATAATTTTACTTTAAAACCAATTCAAAATATAATCTAATAATACAAATAAATTAGATTAACAAAAGTTTCTAAATTAAAATACAACATTTTACACTATTCATTTAAAAAAATAATCTTTATCAGAAAAATACCAAAAATATACACAAAGTAAATTTTGATGTCCCGATTCAAAAGAAGAATTTTGTTTGGTCTATAAGAATATATAAGAGTGACCAAAACTATATTTAAATAGGGTTCTCCATCAAATGGCGATAAGTGGACCTTTAGTGAAAATTAGAGTATATATGCCTAAAATTGAATTATTTTCGTATTTTAAGCCTTTATCATTTATTGGATAAATGTAAAAACATTTAACAAACATATATAATCATATTTTATTTATTTTTATTCATTCCTGCCAATAAAACGTCTACGTGTTAACTACCATTGAAAATAATATTATTTTATTACTAGTGTGCGACGTACGATTTCAAAGAATCTCTTTGTTGCATATCGGGTACGCTATCGAACATAGCAACCCCTTTAAATTAAAATTAATATTTAATTCTCAAATATTAATAAATATGAAATTTTTTTATTCGTTATTTACCTGGGATGTTACAAAATTAATAAAAGTTATAGGAAAATAATACAATAACTATGTGAGAGTATCAAAATTAATTGAGGTATTTTTCATTAATTTAATTAGTTAATAGTAAAGGTTATCTTCGAAAAGAATACATATGTTTAAATTAAAAATGTAATGAAAAAATCACAAAATAACTCAAAGGTGTATCCAACATGAGTGGAAGGGTTGAAAATTGACATATCATATTTAATCAAACATTATATCAATGTTTGGGAGTTTTTAACCTCAAATATTTTAAAGTAATATTTTATTAAAATTAGGTAAATGAAAACCCATACATCCTTTCAATTGTTAATGGACAACCTAATTCCCATTCATTACACAACCATCCATTATAATTAATTAGTGATAAATTTTTTTTTCATTATATAACCCTCTCCCACAAATAATATACTTTTTCCATCTTTAATAAAACTAAAACTAATGTTTTCTATGATTATTTCAATTGAAAATCAATGTTCCCTACATGAATATTAGCCTTTAATTAGACATTTTTTTAATATATTTCTTCTTATTCTTCACTAAAATAGATAATATAATGAACTAAGTGTAATAATTATATAAAAACATTATAATATTAATTAAACATAAATTATAAATTTATTCAATATAGTCTTCCAATTAAATAAATTGAATAAATTATGCGTATATAAAGAATACTTCTTCAACGAAATGATGTCATTCATTTTTCATCATAAAATAATATTGATAATATCAATGTTGGGTTTGAGTAAAAGTAATTTTTTTATGTCACATAAAATGTTATAATATAATGAAAATTTACATTTATAATTCATTAATCCAATCATTATTGAATTAGATTTTTAATAATTCATACATGAAGACTACCAGCTTGATGAATGACACAACTAATTTATATTAATAAAAAGACATGAATGTACACAAAAACATTGATGTGTGACTCAAGATTTGTTTCCTCCACATATATGGGGTATAGTGGGTACATTTTAATTTTCATAGAATAAAAATAATCCACTATGATTTGAAAATGTGGAATTCACTCCAAATTGAAAATAATTTCCCCCCACAATCATTTAGATAATGAAGGAGTATGGAATATATTGGTTTACCATGTTTCTAATCAACTAGGAAATAATAAACTTTTTCATGTCTTGTTTTCCCCCACCAATCTATAGATTCTTTTCACTATATCCCATGATGAAGTCCTTTAACATGAATACATTGATCATCACACCACACATGTGAGGAGTCACATAAATAAATAAAGGTAAATGATACATTACGAAATATTATTAGATAAATGAAAAAGATCACCATAGAAAATAAATTCTGTTAAAGAATAAATGAAAATTCAATTCCACATGTCATTAGAGCATGCATAAAATAATTTATCATAGAGCAGCCTTGAGAGTGATGAATAAGTATTGTCACACAAGAAATTAATCATCAGAATAGACAAGTCTCAACCATTGTTGGTTACTAAATATCTAACCTTAGAAACAGACTCTATTTTTTTCCTCCCACTTCTATCTTTGTAAAATCTTGAGATGTTTTGAAATACATTTTTTAATTAATTTAATATTTTAGATATTCTTTCATTTGAATCAACACTGAATATATCTTGTGTTTTACGAAATAATTAGGTTATTATTTATTTTTACTCAACACTAAGACAATCATACTATATGATAAATACATATATTATCTTACAGTACAAGTTATATTTTTTTCTTATTTTAAAGGAAATGTTGAATTCTTTCAATAACATATGTGCCATGGAAGACGTATTTTTAGAAAACTATATTGCATAATTAATATAAATAAGAAAATATTATTATAGTTTCCACCTGTCCATTAGAATAGTGTTCGAACATTAAATTTACTAAATTATGAATATATGGTTTAAAAATATTCATAAGAAGAATTATTGACTGACCAATTGACTAGAAATGAAAATAAAATTCTTTTTAAAATATAGGATTTCATTTTCTACCAATCTATATTTATGAAATAAAGAACATTTTACCTAGACCAATTAATTAAGACAATTTGATAAATTTATTAAATTATATATATTAATTTTATATTTGTTCATCTATTTAACATTCATATTATGTGTTTCATGGACAAGAGATGTAATGAAATTAAATTTTACACATATAAATATATAATTATCAAAAAATGTAAGTTTACTACCTCTTAATGGAACACCTACCTTAAATCTCACTATTAGCATTTTCATTTTGTTAAAAATAAAATAAATTAAAATTATATATTCTTTTTAAACAATACACCATGTTATGATGGTGATATACACAACACTGGGTTAGCTTGCAATACAGAAAATAATGGGTTTTAATAAAAACGATATATTCTGAATATAGTTATTTAAACGCCACCATTATAACCTATCCATTAAACATAGAGATATGAATATTAATAAATAAATGATAAGAATTATTTATAATTTTTTATGTAATTTATAAATATAGATAAAAAGTACAAAACATTATTTAAGGTATTTATATTTCTTATAAGTAATATTTTCTAGAAAAAAGAATATTATTTTTTTTGTGAAAATTAATGAAATAAAATTCTCACAAGTTTAGAGAATAATTTTGAAAAAAATTAAGATAATTCATAAAATTAACATTTTAGAAATTGATTGAGGTGAGTTTTTGTATTTTTAAGAAAATTTTCTTTTTTGGATTAGTACTAGAAAATGCAAAATTTTAATTGAATGATGCCTTTTCATTTAATTTATTTATAAAATTAAATTATATTTTCAATTATTTAAAATTTTAAATTATTTAAATTATGCACCAATAAAACTTATTTAGGTCATTCAAATTAATTTTTTTGTATCTTGAAATAAAAAAACCAGAATGAATTTCAACATTTTCTGTTTAGAAAAAACATTCTCATCACGCCGATGGGATAAGTTTAAATTAAAATTTCCCCAAATATGAAAAGAATTAAAAAATGGATTTCATATTTTAAATCAAGATAAATTAAATTATCTATTAATTTAAAAATAAATTTTTACCAAAATAAATAGTGAAGATAATTAAAATTATTAATTTTATTTAAAGTAAATATAGGTTTACCTGGGGGATAAACTAATAAAATAGGATTTATAAATAATCAAAAGCATACATAAAATTTTATATACATATATAGTCCAAATCCATTTTTTTATCTAGAATGATCAACTGTTTGTTCTTTTCAACATGAATTAAATGTGAATATAATTCTAGCTTTAAACAAATTATAGTTGTGCCACTCACATCACTTATAAAAGGACACCCCTTCTTATATCATTTTAAAACAATAATGAACATTTGGTTTTATATTTATATACACAAATAAACTCCAAAATTAACTCCTATCATACTAGATTCCATATATTTGATTGAAATCATAAAGTTTATATCTTTTGGTGCAATCCTAAAGGTGATAGCCCAAGAAGAAGTAATGTTCTTCATTGAGTTTTTTTGATATATTTAATCATCCAAAACTATATATTATTATTATAAATTTCTGTAATAGTAAAATAATTATAATAAATATACTTTTATTTATTTATTTTATGGAAATTTCCTACTATCACCTTATCTTCTATCATATGGGTTACAAAATCATCATTCATATGTTTGGCATGCTGCCTCAAAAAAACCCAATGTATTTCATTTCTCCATTAATACACCTCACAAGTAGACATAATGTTGTTATTATTGTATATATATGTTATTATTAATATTATTATTATTATTTAGTTATTATATCACGTTTTCCTTGTTCCTTTCTATTATGTAGGAATATGACAATGTCACACATCTATACAGTAAAATCCTGCCTCACGAAGCAATATGATTCATTCACACTACACATGGAAGGTGATATGGATGTATTTAATGAAAATATGTCATTTTAATGAAATAAAAATGATTAATGAATGATAATATTATATTTACCTTCCTTTCATTCAAAAAATTGTGAAAATTGAAACATCATTCAATCATATGTATTACATACCATCTTCAGGAATGATGAATTTATCTTTCAATCCCTTTATTTTATAGAATAAAATAAACACAAATATACTGCATATATATTATATTTATATCATTTTAAAAAATATGGATATAATTAATCCTAGAATAAATTATTGGGGCCAAAATTATCAAATAAAAACTTATATGGAAAATAGGTTTTTAATTGAAGAATAACATTAACATTTAATTTTAAATAAATGGTTAGTAAATGGTCATAAAAAATCATATATTTTATTGTATATATAAATATTTTTATTTAATATATTTATAGTAAAATTATATGTATTATACATTTGGTTTGACCATTTTTAAAGGAAATTAGAATATATAGTAATGGATTTTTGTTTCAAATTTGCTTCGTTGAGATATATGTTATGCTATGAACCTATATTTTTCATGAGGTGTATATAAATTGTATAATAAATGTAAAATCAAGTGATTTCTTATCCTCATGATATTTAATGTTCCATTTTATTTTAATCCTTCTAGAGGATTGCAATTTAATGATACCAAAGTAGTAATGATTTTATATTATAATCAATTCATTTATCAATATTTTTTATTATTAGGTTTACAATGATAAAATATTATTATCCATCTCAAATGACAAAAATTAATTTTCAGAATCTATTATTATTAATTGTATTTTATTGAAATAGAAAAAAATTACTGTTTGTTACAAAAAATAATATAAAATGTTTTATGAAAATCAAAATTTATTTTCCACTTCGGTGAAGGATCCATTTTCTTCCAAAACCAATTTCTCCAAAAAAAATCAAAAATATTTTATTATTCTCATATTATTTTTAAAATTAATTTTCATCCATGTTTTTATATTTAAAAAATATTTCGATCATAATTTTTTTCTCATTTTATAAATAATTCCCTATTTTACATTATCAAAAATATAAATATAATATTTATTTTAATGTTTATTGAAAAACTAAATTTCTCATCCTAATGATCAATATGTTTTTAATGAGTAATTTTTATGTTTTGATGATTATTTTGAAAAGGATTAATAATTTAAAAGGTATTTTTTCCACATCTGAAAGGATATTTTCCTTGAGAAATTTTCTAAATGATTGTCAAAAAATTTACATCTAAGATGATATCCATTGTTGTTATCTACTCCTTGAAAGTGGTATTATCTAAGGAGACCACTCTTTTTTATTCCTAGGAATGGTCTATATTTATAATATGTGATGTTTATGAAAATATTTTCTCTTCCACAGGTTATGTTGTGCTATAATTCTTATGAAACCAGATTCTTTTCAATAGGTTAAGCTATGATGAAATGCTTATAATATATATCTCTTTTCAATAGGTTATTATTTGATGAAATGTTTTTGAGAACCATTTCATATCTAGTGTTATGACATATTGGATGTTTTAAAATCATGTGTCAAAAAAATTTATGGTTTTCATTATGTGATGGGTGAGACCTATATCTCCCTCCATTGTATTAGGTAATTATTAATTTTATGTGATCTTATATTTTCACAACAGTGTTTTTTGATCCTAAAAAAGATTACATTATAGGTTAGCTGAATCCAAATGTAGGTACATTGGTGATCATCCCAGGATAGGCAGCCATTAATCTATTTGGTGGGAAGAATTTACATAATATTATCTATTAATAATTTTATGACACAAAATTATATCTAATACAAATTTTATGCCCTTTGGGATAATATTCATTGGTTCTCTTTTGATTCAAATCTTATGATCATCCATGTCTTTTTTTATGAAAAAATATTATGACTGTTGGTAAGAAAGGTATTGTTTTCAAATGTTATGCTAGTTTTTTTGTACCCAAATGTTCATGTTATGATTGCATATATCCCTTGTTTACCCATTATGAGTATCTAATCTCACACATCCTAATGTTATTATCCCTAGATTATGAAAACATGTATTACATATGGTATGTATAAGGAGGGTTTAAATTCTGAATATCATACTAAAAGGTGATACAGATTACCTATGGACTAGTTTGTTTTGTTTCCATGTTTCCAAAGTCACTAAACTATTATGGAATTCAATAATGTGTTGTTGTAAAGTAATGAATATTCATAAAAATGATGAAACTTCTATATATGATAAGCCATCACTATTACATTTGGTATAAAAGGATTGGTTTCATTATCCAATGGAATGTAGGATGAGAAAAAATTCATGAAATCCTGAATGACAAGTATTATTATAAGTTTAATGATGAGTTAATGTATAGGAAATTATCCAAAGATATTTCTAAAAAAGATTGTGAGTTGTTTCTATGAAATTAAATTTTTATCTGGGAAATACATGGTAATGTATCTCTAGAATAGTGGTACCTAAGATAACTAACATTGAAAAGGGTACATTAACCTATACTCAACCGTCACGAGGTATATGACAATGCGCCTTCCTTCACACATATTTTGACACACCTCAAGAAGAGCTTCAGAAATTCAAAAACACATTACAAACCATCCTAAAATATTTAAATAGATGGTGAATATAAATTATCTAGGACAAAAATATTCAATTATAGATTTAAAAAAGTTTCATGACTTATGTTATTATCATATTATATTATAAATATTAGTTTCTTGATTAAATGTATGTTTTCTTATATTATATAATATAATACACATAAAAAATAAAGAGAAAAAAAAAATTACTTTGGCATTAATTATTGTTACATAAATAGGAAATGAAACAATTGAATATTCAAAAAATTAAAATAAGAAAAAAATATAAAAATGAATAAATAATGTTAGAAAATATGGATAATACCAATCTACTAGAATCATATCTCCCACTACCAAAACTATAGAGAATAATTTGTTTCAGTAAGATAAGAAAAATCATTCAAAATGGAAATATATAATCATAAGAGGAATTGATTTGATTAAGGAATTAATGAAAGGATATGAATTTATAAGAGGTAATGTGAGCATTGGAATATAAATGTGGTCGTTGGAATAGTAACCCAACCTTTGAAATAGTAACCTAACTGTTGGAATAGTAATTTCTCAAAAAAATAATATATGTTGATAGAAATAGTAATTATAATGATTAATTTAATTAAATATTAAATTATAATAAAAAAAATAAAAAAAATTATTAATGAACTCTGAGTACATTTTAATTTTTTTAATAAATTGTTTTTTAAAATGCCTTTTTAAAATATTATTATTTTTTATTAATAATTTAAACTAAATATGGAAAAAAATCATAAATTAAATATAATTTTATAAATTAGTATAATTATGTTTTCGAAATGTTTTTTTAATATTAATCTGAAATTAATTAATTTTTAGGTGAATAGTAAAAATCTCGTGTTTCCTATAACCTGTGTATCTTAAATCAGATCATTTATGAAAAAATAAATTCCAAAACATTTGGTTCGGACATGTTATGTTATATTTAATAAATGAGTCTTCAAAAAACCAAAATATAAATTTTGAGACTAAAAAAACAAGTTACCAAACAAAAATTCAAATGTGATTACTCGAAATAACAATTTCTCTTTTTTTCCACTAAAATTTTCAATAAACTAAATATTTAGAATTATAAATGGAATTTAATGTCTTAAATACAATATATTATCTTTATAATGATTTATATTAACTAAAAATCATTATTACATGTTTTTTCTTTGATAAATTATTTAATTCATAATTTGTTTTCAAAATATACCCCTCTACACAATTCTAAATAACTTCACTCCCTCTCCATGGAAAACCAATAATTACTCATAGAAAAATCCTAACAAAATAAAAAATCCTCCCAATAATGTCCCATAGAATACCTATATATGTTTTTGCAGAAAACCAACTCCAAGAGTCAATGGATTTATAGAGGCATATAAGAGAAGCTACATCGGGGATTATGTTTCAATCAACTCTTGTTATTTTTTAATTTTATTTTATTATTCTCATTGTAATTTTTCACCACTCCTTTCATTACCCAACCATATAAGTTTAATTATAAATTATTTTAAGATTATGTTAATTATTTAAACCAATTATAATTAACATTTTTACTATATATATAATTTTCGAACTCCTATTTCCGACAATCCTAAACTATGTCCCGTTAATAGTCATCTAACCACTAGTAGAGTTATTTACCTTTCAATAGATATTACCATAATCATGGATGATTGTAATGGGTTTTATATAATATATTCATTTATTCATATTAATTATATTTTTTGGGAATTAATTATAACAATTAATATGTCGTACTTAAAAAATATGGAAATCGAGGTAAAAGAAGCAATTTTTAAGTAAAAAATAATATAAAAATAACTACCCTATAAACAAGGAAATTATAAAATATAACATAATAAAAATATTTTATAATTAGTGGTAAAAATTAAAATAATAATCATATATATAAATGTTTTAATTAAACTGTTATTATTGTTCATGAGGTACATAAAAAATATAACAAATTCGGAATTATGGTAAGGGGGTTATAAAACACAAGTACCATTCCTCAGGTTTTCCATATTTCACTCCAATTTAAATTTGAATATTAATTTATTGATCCTTAAATATAATCTCAATCTTCACTACTCTTTCATCCATGGATATATGTGTTTTCATCTTAATTCATAAACCAAATTCAATGATTTTATAAAAGGACATTTCATTCCACAACACACCTTTTAGTCATTGTCTATTATTTCTTCATTACGGAATAATGATACTGTTTTTTCCAGATATTTTATCTCTTTTCATTTAGGAATTCAAAATCATATTAATAAATTTATCCTCAATGAAATAATTTTGAAACCCTTTACCTTATTGAGAATATTTAAGGTATATAATTGATATAAATTATTTTTCACATGCATGATTATTTAATTATTATAATTTGGTGGGAAAGACAAGAATTATATAATTCTCCACTGCATTTGGGTTTGTGATGTATCTCGTGAGATAATGGGAAATATGTGTAATCATGAATAAATATTTTTTAACATTGATTTTTTATGATTATGAACATATGTTATGGTTGAACATGATTTTATCTTTATTCATTACTCTTGGTGGTCTTCGACCACTATGACATGATGTTTAATTTTCCTACATTGGCACATTTCCTACCATTATCACTTTTTCCCCATTATATTTGATGATGATATTATTATAGTGATTTAAGGATGATTTTTATGCTCACCCATGTTATATTGATTAACTTCATGTATTCATCATATTACTATGATTTTAGATCACCCCTCTATTTGATGTATATCCTCAGGTTAATATATTTACTCAGGAGAATGTGATGTTTTATAAGTACAATTATTACAGAAATAAATAGAATTTTATATTTTAATGTTTACAAGTAATGTATAGAGAAAATTTTTCCATTAACTAATCCCTGTGATCATAGATTTAAATATTTATTCTGTTATTTATCTTAAAACTAATTTTATTATTATCGTGTAAAAATAAATGGTCCTTGTTTTTTTAAAGAATGGTTTAGTTAATTTCGAAATTATGATAATAAAAAGTTGAGGAAACTATCAATTTTAATCTTATTTATCCATATAACAACCCTTATGTTTCATTTAAGAAATTTAAAAACATATAGATCCCATAAGATATTATATTAATGTTAATTTAGAAAATTAATACAGAATTTTTTCATGAATTTTTATTATACATCTTTTAAAACCAATTTTAATTTTTGAAAATGGTCGGAACCATGAGATACCAGGTTAACAACCGATGTGTCTGATAATGCAATGATTTTATGAATGACATCTCTAATGCTATGGGAGGTGGAGTTCAAATATTTATAGAAATAGTAACCTAGATGTCTTAATATATTAGTAATAATTTGAACCATGGGTAATTTCCACCTTCACTTATGAAGGATAAATTGGTCATTGAGTTATATATATGGAAATGACGTCTGACAATTCTTGAATCCTCTATTCCACTAGTAAAAGAATTCAGAGTTAACATAATGGAAAAGATATTTTCTATGATCCATTATTTTTAGATGGAGAAGGTAAAAGTAGATGTTTATAATTTTTATTGTGAAGTCATTCAATTATGGTTTTTGATAAATAACACAGATCCTACTGTTGAAATGGATGATATGGAGTCAGAAGACTATAAGAAAATATTTCTTGCCAACTATTTCCTTAGAAGACCTTAAACCTAGACAGAGACTGAATTCATAGAGCTAAAGCATAAGTTATGTGAGTGTGTCAGGGATTCTTTGGATAACTACACAGGGATTTCAATACACACATTATGTTTTGTTATTAACAATTGTAGAAAAAAATAAAGATTCTTTTGTGGTATAAAACCACTCCATTGAACGGTTTTATCGATCCAAGACATTGGGAGTTATGAATAAGTAGGTTGGAATCATATCAATGTAGAGAAGGTGTTTGGGGAATGTCCCATATGTATGGAGTTTATAAGAAAATACTATAGTTTTGAGACAGTTTGTAAAATTAAAGAAATAGAAAAGGGTATCCAAAAGCTGTCATATCCAAAAATTGGGATGAAACATGAAGACAAATTCATCAAATTAATAAGGAAATTATTTAAGTGTGAGATACAAGTCCACCAACTTCTTAAATGATGAAGTGTCCTGAAGAATCTAGCCAACATGACAGCGGAAAAGAACGCATCTTATAATACACTACTGATGTTATAATGCTTTTAATTTAGTGAGAAAGGGAGTTATAAAAGATATTGACCAAAACAATGGGTCTTTGATGGTAATCAGCACCAGTAACAACAAATAGACAAGGAAGAAGGTAAAGCATATTCCAACATTATTGTGTATGTGGAGTGTGTAAATTATTTTGTATAATTCGTTCTTTGGATTCACCTGATAATGCAAAAAACATATTGATTTGAGTTCTATGAATTCATTTATATCCTTCAAATATTGTCCAGATCTATTGAATTAATGGCCCAAAACCTTAAGGTAGATAAAACTATAAAAACCAACTGGTGAAGTTATTGAAACCCATATTTTGGTCTCTTTTACTATTATATTATGTGGGAATATTCTTCTATAGAATCTTATAAAAAATATTGTGTTAGAATTCAATGCAATACTGGGCATGGATTGGCCATCATTATGTATAGAATACATGAATTTTGGGGAAAATGGATCCTCTTTTCATATTCTGAACTATCATATGCACCGAGACATATGTAATAAAGACCATGAATCTAAATTTGAAAATAAATCAAATGTGTGGGTGTAGACACCATATATGGAAGAATATATCTCTCAAATGGTTGATTTAATGGCATAATTCAACCTAGAATAAATTCTTATTGTTTGGTACTGTGTTGTTGAATTTCCAAAATAGATACCCAGACATCCCCCACCCCATTAGGTAGAGTAACCAATATATCTCATAATTGGATATAATACTATATCAAAATACCTATATCAGATGTCCTCAGTCTAACTAGACGATATAATAAAGCACATTAAACAGAATTTGGGAAAGGGTTCGTATACCCAAGTGAATCACCTTGGGCTATTTTAGTTACCATTTTAATGAAAAATATAGATTATTGTGGTTTTTTATCAAATAATGAGAGACCAATAGTATTTCAGAAAAGAACAAGTGTTATCTTCCAAGAGTATATAACTAATTCAATAAAATAAAAGGATCATATTCCTTCTGAAAGGTGTATCCTTTTTTTGGATCTCATCACTAAATGTTTTTGAAGGTAAATATTAATAATAATTCTTCTTCTACAAGGTATATGAAATATGATTACATAGTGATGTCTTTAAGACAAACCCATACACCTAATGTTGTTTTTACTTTGATTTATAGGTTCTTTGGAGAATAACTATAAATTTATTTAGTAAGGTTTTTGAAAATATTTTCATTTACACATAGATCATAGAAGATCATAAAGGTAATCATAGGATTTTTCAAGATACATTAATAAATGAGATAATTTATTCTATTTTCAGTAAGTGATACAATTTGATTCTAATATTTGCATTCTTGGGGGGGGGTGATCAAAAGTCAGGGAATTTTAATGAACCCTTAAAAATGAAGGCAATTTAAGAAGAGAACATACCCACTTGTGTAATGGTTGTCTATATTTTTCATGGATTTGTAGGTAACTAATGAAATATTGTGAGAAATGTTTCATAAATTTATGTCCTACTACCAATGTTAACAATGAATGGGAAATATTATATCTTGATGGAATATTATGAGGAAGGAATTAAAGAACCTGACAAGAGGCTAATAATTTCACCATTACTCATAATGAACAACTATAGGGAAGTTTTTTTGAAATAAAATGATGCTTCAAATAAATTCATGTTATGTATAATCATGAAGAATGATAAAGTGATAGTATATGACTAAAAAAAGTTAAAGATCCATAATCAGAACTACCCAACACATCATATAGAATTAAAAGATGTGATTGTCACTAAAATTATTTGGTGGAACTATATCTATGGTGATATGTTTGACATATATGATCATTATAACATTCTAAATTATATATTAACATATTAGGATATCAACATGCATCAAATAATATTCTTAGAGATAATTATAGACTATAATTTCTCTATTCACTACCATCTAGGAAACAAGACAGGGTAACTAATTCTCTTCAAAAAAGAAACCACTACTCTATCATTGACAAAGACTGAGAAAGACCCTATATTCATAGATTTTTAAGGATTGGATATTGAAATATTAATAGAATGGAATATATCCCACCATGTAAAAATTATTTCCTAATAATATATCCATTAAAGGATCAAGGAGTCATAATTATACGATCATGGGATACAAAATAAGATTAAATCAATAATAGAAGGGATTCTACATGAGTTCCACATTAAAGGTGATAGAGTTATTGAATTTGGAATGAGGCATTGTGTTTTTTTTGTAAAATGATACAAAATATAAAACATTGAATCATGCACATATATCATCTATCACAATCCATCGTGGAAGTATGTGGATATACCGTGTTATTCAAGAGAAGTTATAGTGAGATAACATGAAGAAGGAGACTTTAGAGTATATATCATTGGTTGTTATTTCACTATGATAATTAATAATGGACAAATTACCAAGGGATAATGAAACCATTTCAAATATCAATTAAGAATTGGGCGAATTTTACCATGGACATTGTAATTAGTCTCTAGAAAGAAACAAAAAGGAACAATGTGTTATCAGATGTGGTGGATCAACTAATCATGAAAAACTACTTTATAAGTATTTGGGGAGTCTACTAACATGAATATTTATCCATGATATATGTGATGGTTGTGGTGAAGATGCATCATGTCACACATTAATTCATATTTTATCAGAATCAATGGTTTACAAGTGAATTATGGATGAGTCACCAACATTCCAGGAGTATTTAATTGAATTTCATCATGGAATATCTCCCATAAACTGGTGGAGAATCTGAAATGAGTATTCATAAGTGTGAATAAATTCCTAGAAAATTTTCAATGGAATTTAATGGTTTATGGGATCAAAATCTCCCATTTTATGATTTATGAATTACAAATAGATCACACTGAATTATTCAAATAGAAACAAAGGAACTTGTGTATGGTAAGAGATATAGAACTCCAACATTATGGGATGATGTTTGAGAATGGAAACAACTTGGAACTAATATTTGGAAATAGAATACATAGAATGATCCATCCATCCAATATCATATAAAATAAACTTATTATTAGAAAAATAGATATGAAAACGGTCGTTGATTGGGTGTGGAGTTTAATATGGGGGAAAAATTACATAAAATGTATTCATATTATAGATTCATGAGGTTTTGAAACTATGGAATGATATCCTAAGGTACATTGGCCACATATAGATCCACGTTCACAAAGGAGTAGTGCATATCATCATTGACATCTAAAATGTATGGCTTATGATCATGACATGTTCCTTGTTTCACTCTTGAGAACATACATACCTAATCCCTCAAAAGTTATGAATACATATTTGGTGTAATTTATGAATAACCTCTCATATGAAAATCATCCAAGGAACATCATGGATCATAGACATTATGTTATACGTACCATGACAACTTACCTTATCGAAGCGTTGTGGACGAATGGTAAATGTGAAGAGGTTTCATGGGATACAATGGAAATAATGAATCATAAAAACCATTAACTATTATAAAATAAGAATATGACTTAAAAATTTAGGGATGATATTTATAAATGGGGTATAATGTTACAACCTATTTTTTATTAATAATATTTTTTCTAAAATAAATGTGTTTTGTATTGAATGATATTGTATTACAGACATAAAAATTATAGAGAATCCGATAAGAAATATTTAAAATAATAAATATTATTACATTAAAAAGAAATGAAGACATTAAAAATTGAAAACATTACAATATGAAAAATATATATATAATAGAAAAGATAAAATGGGAGAATATTGATACCCCCAATTTATTAGAATTTTTACCCCCACTGCAAATACTGTTGAGAAAAAATGAAAATTAGTAAACCAAGAAAACAAATTGAAAATGGTAATATAAAATAATGAGATGAAATAAATTTAATAAATAATTAAGGAATCAATAGGAATTTATAAAAAGTAATTTTATTGTTGGAATAGTAATGTGACCGTTGCAATAGGAACATAACTTTTGGGAATAGTAACCTCACTGTTGGAATAGTAATTCAACCTCAAAATTATAATATTGATATAAATAATAATTATCATAAATAATTTATTTAAATATTAATATTTTAATAGGGGAAATTATTATAATTATTAAGAAACTCAATGAATATACAACTAGGTTTTTAATAAACAATATTTTAAATTATTTCATAAAAAATAACTTTTACACTAAAAATTATAATTACCTATGATAGAAATTTATTTTGATAAAATGAATATAATTTTTAAAATCAAAATTTATAAAATTTCTAAGAAATATTTTTTGGTAATTTTATGAAATACTTCATTTTTGAAGTGAATTGAAATAATATATTTTTTTCATATAGACAGGGTATCATAAATTACCTCATTATTGAAATAATAATGACTTAATAATATCTAAAAAATATGGTCCAGATATGATATATTTTAAATGAAAATTTATTCATTAATATATAATAAACATAATTTATAATCCATTGTATAACTACTCCAAACCTAATGTTAAAAGTGATTCCATAAAATAACAATTTCCCCTTTTCCAAATTAATTTTTAATAAAAAATTTAATTAAATTGTGAATTGTATTTAAAGAATTAAACCACTCCGATTACATTATTATATGATTTGTATTCTAAAAATCACAATTAATATTTTTTCCTTATATTTCCTGTTTTATTTATTATTCTATTCAAAAAATAACGTTCTCCTCACGTATAAACAACCCCAATCCATCCACTTGGAAAAAAACTCATTTCTCACTTTCCAAATTCTATGGTACTAAAAAATACCATCTCTCAGGAACATTAGAATACATAGGGATGTTATAGAGTAATTCAACCCAACAAATCATGGCATTTGTAGTATTGTACAATAGAAGATACACCAATGATTAAGTATGTTCTGATCAATTATCCTTCTTTTATTTTTATTCTTCATATCATTTTTATTTCCTCGTCATACTCAAAAAAAAGGTTTATAATTTTAATTATATAGTATTTTAACAATATAATAATGATTTAACCTAATATAATTATTATAATTTCTATATATATAAATTTTAAACATCCCTTTCCAACTATGCCAATAACGTTCGGTCAAATGGTAGTTAACAACCTAAGAATAAATATCCATGGAAACACTTATAAACATCATAATCGATGGATATTAATATATATATATATTTATATTTTATAAAAATGTAGTTATATTTAATGTATTATTATAGAATTAATTACACTACTGTATAAATTAGGCTTAACATAAAAGAGAAATCGAGGGAAAATGATAAATTTTTACGTAATACATAATATCAAAATGACTACACTATAATGAATAAAATTAAAAAATATAATTAGATGAATATAATTGTTAAAAATTATTAATAATTCATATTATTCAATTTGGGATCAATCTTTTCATTAATCGATATTTATTATTCAGGTGGTGCAAAATCATAGAAAAAATTCAAATTAAGGTAAGGGTATTCTCAAACCAAACTCTATTTTTTGTTTTACATCTTTATAAACAAAATTCAATAAAAAAATTACTTAAGTGTTCTTTAAGTATCATAACATTATTGCTGTAATCCTCATATATTAAAAATGTTTGAATGATAGCCAATCATATACATTTTGTAAATCTTGTTTATCCTATTTAATCTACCTAAAATCTTGTGTACATATGATTAGTTTCATTTTTCCTAAAATAATTATGTACACTATTTTTTTATAATGAAATTACCTTATTAATGATTTAGTTTAATTCATTCAATGAATATCACCGTTCAAGCCTGTATATAGATATTTTACTTAGTATAAGAAATCGTTACTAGACATTGTAACCATTTAGACACCGTAACCATAAAGACACTGTAACCATCCAGAAACCCTAACCATCTAGACACCCTAACCAAATAGACAACGTAACCACAAAGACATCGTAATCATCCAAACAATGTAACCATCCAGACACCATGACCATCCAGACACCATGACCATCCAGACACTATGACCATCCATACATCGTGATCCTAACACCACATCTATGCTATCTGTTCCAAATCTTTGCTCAAAGACAAATAAGGAGGCACCACTTCAGGAAGACACTGTTTCATAAAGACACCATCTACATACAGACTATGAGACCATTTCTTAATCAGTTTTTGTCTTTTTCAATTTAATTTCAAACGGTCCAAATTTAATCTGTTAAATACCCAAATAAAAATAATGTTTCATTGTAGACATATCACCTGCCAGTACAAGGTACAAGTTATAGAATACGTGCATTCAGTCGTCCCTAACACATTCATTCCATGAATAAAAAAACCACATGGCCAGAAGAAAAGAAAAAGGGATTGTGATGACTCTTGTGACTATAGTAAAAACAGAACATACAAGTGTGTGTGTGTGTGCGATAACGAAGAAGAACTAGCTATTATACAACCTGACACTATCAAAGAACACATGAAGCATACTCAAATACTAGAGTCGATAATATTTATGCATTACCAACTCCATGAGGAACACAAGCTAGATCTAGATGAATTATGATACTATGTTTTCTGCGAGAGGACTTGATTTCTGCATCTACTTCATCTCAGAAGTCCAGAGCTACATAGACTAACACTCGGAGCACTTCTAACCATATCCCATCATCTCATCTCTATTGTGTATTATTATTATCTTTCGAGAAATGTTTTTGTCTGTATTAAAAACACATTGTATCCTCCATCAAACTGAATGATACGAGATTTCATTTCTCTCACAACCATTTACACATGTGTATTCCCTCCGATAAGTGTAGAAGGGGTCCATGTGTGACCTGTTAGTTCATACCCACAAAGAAATATAAAAGAGGTCTTGAGAACTGGATAGTCTTGTGTACTGTTGTTAACCCTGATCCAGGGTGTGGATCATGTTTATTTATATAAACCTCTTGGTCGCAGGTGATCACCAAGTGGAGTGGATTATGTAATGGGTTGAGACTGAACCTCTTGTTTTATATCCGCTTTGTTGTTTACTTTAGTTTTTTTTCTATTTTACAGTTTAATTCAAGAATCACTAAATTTACATTGATAGTTAATATTGTGAAGATGTTATAATTGATTTTCATTATTAGAAAATATTCAGATGTAATGTCAATAACTTATATAAATATTAGTGAGAATTACTAAATCTTCTAATTGGTTATTTAAAAAGTCAAACATTTATAACCACATAACCTTGATTAACTAGGATTTATTTAAATTTATTGGGGAACCATTTTAATAATACATTTTAAAAATAAATTTTAATTGATACTCAATTCACCCCCTTCTTGAGTACTCTACTCTGACCATCATTTGGAGTCAAAGGGTCCTTATTAAAATAATGTTTTTGAACCTATTCAATTTTCATTGTAGTTGTACTTTAAAGAACATTAAATTTATATTAATTTTAAATTTCTAAATCTTTTAATGTATTTATCTATTATGGATAATATATTGGAAGGTGGTACAATTAATAGACTACCATTCGTTAATGACACCAATTATGCTCAGTGGAAAATTGAAATGAAAATGTATTTAGAAGGTATGATCATTGAAATCTAGTCTTCAATTATAGATGAGTATAAGATTCCTGCTACTTATAGAATCACTTGGGAGACACCAACCAAAATTTACTTTAATAACAATTACAAAGCAATGAATGATTTATAATTCTCTTTAGGAGATGATAAATTTAATTAATTTCTACTCGTAAAAATGCCCATGAAATTTGGGATACCTTGTCTATTTCAAATGAATAAACATCTAGTGTGAAAGAAACGAGACTTAATACTTATACTATTAAATATGATAGCATTAAAATTAATCCTGATGATCCTATGTATTACATTTATCTATAGATCTATGAAATTGACAACACAATGATTACTCTTTGGAGAGATGTCACTGCCCAATAAAAAATCATGAGGATTCTCAAATGTCTACTTGATAGATTAAGAGGAACCTAGTTCTCTATTAGAGAGACATGAGACATCTTAAAGATACCAGTAAAAGAACTCATTGGAAAACTGATGATGTATGTTATAGATGGGAAGTCAACAAGGAAGAGGAGGATGAACCCAAAAGAAAATATGTTGTGTTCAAGACCACCACCTCTAAACACAAAGTGAAAGGGAAATTGGAAGTCTCTGTAGAAATTTCCAGTAGTTAACAATCATCACCTGATAGTAATGAGGAGATGACTCAACTACCCATAAGGTTTAATATATTTTACAAAAAGAATGACTTTTTATAAAAGCCTAACTTCAAGGGAAGATATGATCAAAAATGAAGTTGGAAGAAATATTTGAATAGAACTGACAAGTCTAATGAGATTGTCTGCTATGAATTTAAGTGAAATTAAAATATTAAGTTTGTATATCCAATGATCAAGTACAAAAACAAATATGAGGAAAAATATTGGAAGTATTAAAAGGCAATGAAAGAAACATGGAGTGCTTCTGAGGATAGTTCATGTGAGTCAGAATCTTTATACGACGAATAGGAAAACAAATGCAATATGTGTTTTATGACAAACGCATCTGAGGTAACACTGGAATATCCTATACATAATTTTTATTGTTCTAAAGATGATAGTGACTCTAATAATTTGTCTAATAATGAAACGTTTGGGTATTATAATATACTTGAAGAGAAATGCAATGAAATAAAAGATAAATATATGTATTTAAAGAAATATCATTCTCTTACCTCAACTATTAAAACTGAACTCATCGTAAAAGAATAGAAAAATGATCAATTACTCGAAGAGAATAATGAACTAAAACTATTTAATGAAAAATTGAATAAGGGTCTTGAAATGTTTAATAATGGTAAAGATACCATTATACAAATTTTAGGTAAATAATGTGCTCCTAAATATTCTATGGGCATTGGCTATTAACCTGGTAAAAGAAATTTTGGAAGAACTAATTTTGTTTCTTAATCTAGGACATAAAACTATACTCCTAGTTCTCCAAAACATTCATCTAGTTCAAGTTACAACACACTCTCTACAGTTTCAATCTTTTTGAGACCAAGTAATGTTTATTTTTAAAATACATTATACAATGCTTATAGGAAACCTATGAGGAATATATGGGTTCCTATGGTACTAGTCTCCAATATTACTGGACCCAAACAAGTATGGGTACCAAAATCTAGTTTTATTTTACTATTTTGTAGGAAATTTGGAAAAAGAGATCTTGTAAAAGCATATGGTACATGGACAATGGATTTTCAAGACACCTGACAGGAGACTATTAATTCTTCATGAACATAATAAAAATTGATGGAGGACATGTCACATTTCGTTACAATTCCAAAGGAAAAATTATTTTCCTTATCCAAATTGGTAACTATAACTCGGTTTTGATTTCCAATGTATTTTTTGTTGATGGATTGAATTATAATTTTCTTTTAATTTTAAAATTATTATATGATATATTTCATGTCATATTTGAAAATGATTCCTGAAATGTTTTTAATTGTAAAATAAATTCATATTTTCTACATAAAGAAAAGAAAATGTATATTATATTAACATACACTCTTTAAATTCTAAAAATTCTTCATTTTTAAGTGTGTTTCCCAAATATTCATGGCTTTGGAAAAAGACATTAGGACATTGTAACACTCAATCCATTATATAGATAACATGAAAAGGCTTATTCAAAGACCTACCAAAACATGAGTTTCCAAAATGATAAATCGTGTAATCCTTGTCAAAAGGGAAAGAAACACAAAATTTCCATCAAACCAATGAAGTAAGTGTCATCATATCAAACTCTTAAATTGGTTTACATGGATTTGATTGGACCATCTAGAGTTTCTAGTTTAAATGGGATGCACTATGTTTACATTCTTGTATATGACTTTTCTAGATTTACTTAGACTTTCTTTTTGGCTTGTAAAAGTGAAGCATGATCTCATTTTACCAAACATACAATATATATAGAAAATATTAGTGGACATAAAATTAAATCCCTAATAATTGATCTCAGTCGTGAGTTTGAAACTCAAAAGTTTGAATCCTTTTGCCCAATAAATGGTTATAGTCATAATTTCTCTTCCCCAAGAACAACTCAATAGAAGGGAGTTATAGATAGAATAAAAAGAACCCGAAAAGAGATTTCTAGGACCATTATTAGGGAATATTACTTACCTATTTATTTTTGGGTTGAAGTTGTAAATATAACATGCTATATTATTAATTGAGTATTGATTCGACCAATTCTTAAAAGAACTCTATAGGAGTTGTGGAACAACACAAAACCCAATGTTAACTACTGCAACATTTTTAGTTGAAAATTTTATATCCTTAATACTAAAGACAATATTGAAAAATATGCATCCAAGAGAAATGAAGATATATTCTTAAGATATTTAATTTATAGTAAATCCTATAGGGTTTTTAATAAAAGAACTAAATGTGTGGAAGAATCTGTCCATGTCAAATTTGATGAAACAGGTCCAGATGAGCCAATGACAACTCTAGAGAGCCTGGAGGATGATGTATCAATTCTGGAAATGCAATCAAAATACTCTTTTCAATTTATAAACGAATCTATAGAAACTTCGAGTTCTAGAAATCATTTAGATTCAGGTCACAATGAACCTGACCCTGTTAAAGAACTTGAAATCACCAGTCCTTCTTTTTCTAGAGCTGTTATAACTCTTTAGATATCCTTTAGATGCTATTTTTAGGGACATAGACAATGGAAATAAAACCATCGCTTCTCTCAGAAATCATGCTGAACATCAAATCTTCTTGTCACAAATTGGACCTAAAAAAATTAATGATTCCCTCAAGGATGTATTTTTTTATGGCTATGCAAGAAGAACATAATCAGTTTGAAAGGAACAACGTTTGGAAACTTCTTGGAAGACCAAAAGACACATTCACCATAGGCACTAAATGGGTGTTTGTAAACAAGGTAACTAAAGTTGGTAATATAGATTTAAACAAAGTATGATTGGTTGTACAAGGTTATAGTCAAGAAGTGACTATGAAAAGACCTTTTCACCAGTAGCTTGTCTTGAAGTGAACAAAATTCTACTTGCTTATGCTGCACATCAGAGTTTCAAACTATATCAATTAGATGTCAAAATAGAATTCATAAATTGGTATACAGATGAGGATGCCTTTTATGAGGAACCCCTTAGTTTTACAGACCCTCATTTTCCAAACCATATATTTTCTAATTATCAAAATCATTATATTGTTTATAACAATCATCACGAGGATGGTATGATAGATTTAGTACTTTTCTTATTTCCAAAGGTTTTACAAAAGGAATAGTTGACCATATCCTTTTTTAAAAATTAAATTTTAATGATGTTTTAGTAGTTCAAATCTATGTAGATGAAATGATCTTATGATCTTCCAAAAATTATTTATGTATTGAATTTTATAAAATGATGAAAAATGAATTGGAAATGGGTTTAATGGGTGAACTCAAATTCTTTCATGGATTTCAAATCATTCAAAATAATGATGGTATTACATTAAATCAATTAAAATATACTAGAGATATTCTAAAACGTTTTGGATTGGATTTCAGTAAAAGTTGTGGGATTCAAATGATTACTACATGAAAGTTGGATCTTTGTGAAGTTGGAAAATCTATTGATCAAACCAATTATAGAGGAATGATAGGAAGCATACTATACTTAACGACTATTCGACCTAAAATTATTTTTAGTGTGTGTATGTGTGCTTAGTTTCAAGAAAATACAAAGGAATCTCATTTACATGCTATTAAGAGAATTTTCCAATACCTCAAACATAAATCCAATCTAGGACTATTCTATCCCAGAGGACAATCATTTGAAATAATGAGTTATTCCGATTCTGACTTCGGTGGTTGTACGTTAGATAGGAAAAGCACCTATGGAACATGTCACTTTTTAGGAAAGTCAATAGTATCATTGTGTTGTAAGATACAAAACTCTATTTCATTATCTGATGTAGAAGATAAATACATATCTACTGGAAGCTATTGTGCACAGATTTTGAGGATGAAATACTCATTACTAGATAGTGTATTTCAATTCATACATGTACCTATAAATTGTGACAATACTAGTGCTATTAACATCTCAAAAAACCATTTTTCACACTCTAGGACAAAAAATTTTGATATAAGACAGCACTTTTAGAGAGATCTATATCAGAAAGGTGAAATCACTTTGGAATTCATTGGAACATAATATCATTTTTCTGATATATTCACCAAACTACTAAATTCTAGAAGAATCGATTACATCATAAATTAATTGGTGATGATAAATCATAAGTGGTAAATATACTATTTCACAGTTTACAGGTTCACAAGTCATTATCTTAAGATTACTGTTTATCTCTAATGGTTCTATAGTCTTAATGTCTTAAGAGTCATCGTTCCATGTTTATGGTCTCATAGTTACTATTTCTTAGTTACTGTCTCCAAATAACTATCTCAAACCATACAGTCGCATAGTTTATAAATCACACTATTAAGGACTAACCATGAATGCTTGATACGGTCTCACCATGAAGGCTTTATTACATTATCACCGTGAATGTTGATTATGGTCTCACCATAACGATTATTTATTGTTTTATTTAACATCATAACATGTATCACTTTAATTCATTGTTTTATTCTTTTTTACTTTTCTATG
Organism: Viscum album; assembly: GCA_963277665.1. Classification (NCBI taxonomy): domain Eukaryota; kingdom Viridiplantae; phylum Streptophyta; class Magnoliopsida; order Santalales; family Viscaceae; genus Viscum; species Viscum album. The sequence goes on from OY728159.1 coordinate 657,660,369, forward strand.
CTTTTTATCCCACGACTCTTGATATCCATAAATGATAAAATAAAAGATGTTTCAGTCATTATTCTCTCAAGATATATTCTCTTAAACTATAACCCATATTTCAACACTACTCTCTCTCAAGCATTTATTTAATGCCCAGGATAAAACACCCTTCGTCGTCAACTCCAAAGAAGGACAGTTCAAAGAAGAAGTTGAAAATCATGACGATGTTGGCACACGAAGTCCCTCTGAATTTAAATCTAGTGAACATAGTAGTGGTACTTGAGAAATAGATATTCCATAAGTGGGTTCTATCATGTATGTCATTGGTGTTTAAAGTTCTAACAGAGCAAGGCTGGATTGATTCATTTGTAAAAGAGGATATTCCAATTTCTCTTAAACTAGTTTCCTAGTTTTACCTGTATGTTCTATTTTCTTTTTATTCAAAAGATGGTTATGTTGTGAAAAGTTGGATCAATGGTTATATTTTTACCTTTTCTCTGAGGTTATGGGCTGAAATACTAAGGATACCTATTGAGGGTATGTTTGAGGACTACCAGAGAGGTCCTGTATAAAAACCATGCTCTTTATTACACCCATAAACCTGTTTTATTTCATAAAACCATCACTTGATACAACATAGAAGATCAATAGGTATAGTGTATTTAGGGATTAGGAACCTTAGAGAACAAAATATAACATAAAGTGAAACATCTTATTGAAAAATTCTTTTACATGACCACTACATTTTCTGGTACATAGCATTGCATTGGATAACCTGAAGACATACATAATTAAGGGGTGAGCTATAAATCCCAATAAGGGAATAAACATGGAATAACATGAGGAATACCATACAATTTAGACAATAGGCATATCAATGGAGCATAAGAGAAACATGAACATAAAGGTAGGATAAATCGTGAAAATCAAAACATGGAGATGTGGCAACAACACCAAACATGGAATTTGCACGAGCCAAGGCTCATAGCACATGGAGCATGATTAAACCATCATTGCACATGAAGCATGAGTAAACCCTCATTACACATGAATTATAATGATTCAACAGCCATTTCACTTGACATATCATGAGACTATTATTCTCCCAATGCATTAGGGCACAATTAGGGTTCACCCTTTCTTAATCATTTCATTTCACGCATAAGGGTGCCACATGGATCATAAAAAATGGATTCATTAAACAGAATATTTTATTACATGATAAATTAATCTGTAATTAATACATGAAACAATATAATAAATATGAATATGTGCATAAATATTAATACCATTGATAGGGAAATGGGCACGGTATACATTACACAATGAATTTGTTTGGGAAAATCGTGGTGCAATTTTGGCAGTGTAATGACGTAACATAAGAACTCATATAAATGGTTTTTGAGAGATAAAGGGGTGTCTCATCATATTTTCATAAAATGGAAATTAATGGAGTCATATAGATACATTTCCCATTAGTTTTAATGGAATTTAGATTCATGATAAAAAATAATTAAATGATTGTAATTGAGGAGAGAGAAATTCCTTATAGAATTTTGACATGGTAACTTATACACATGGAAGGAATCGATGAGAGAGAAAGGGGTATCTAATCATTAAAACATAAATATTATAGTTTAGGGGAGGTGAGAAATCATAACCCAACATTTTTAATTGAAAATAAATGGGTATAACAATATTAATAAACATGGATAAAATGAGAAATGAAAGAATCCATTTCATGGAAGTGTGATCCCAAAGGATTGGGATGGGCTTGAGAGAGACTTCATGGGAGCTTGGGTCACCTTAGGAGGATTATAGTGAGAGGAGGGAATTTTCTGGACTAAATAGAACTACTTTTATTGAAGAGGAAATGGGATCTTGGGTGGGTTTATATAAGAAAAGAGAAGGAATTATTTATTATTTAGGTTTGGGACACCTCACTTTAAATTAATCAAAACCACAAACCATCCCATTGTTTTTGCCGAGTGTTTTTCTCGAAAGGGGAGTGTAAAAAATTATTTTATATGGACAATGGCAGACATTCGTAATATAATATGGTTTATTATGTGGAGGTGTGTCACACATTCAAGGAAAACAATTTAAAAATATAAAATGGTTTATAAGTCTTGAAGGGTCCACTAAGTTATTATAAAACTAATCACACAAATCTAAAATCATATTATTTTATATATAAAACATATATTAGCCGAAAATATCATTTATAGTATTTTATTAAATCACTATTGGGTCATTATGATATCATAATACACATTATATATTTAAAAAATATTAAATTTTTTTAGAAAAATTTGACTGTCTCTGAAAATTTTAAAAAATTCACCGTGGGATAATTTCAACATCCGGATTCCAAAAATAATGATCATTTTTTCTATATAATTTTCTAAATTTTGAATTTTTCAATTAAAAATAAAAACCGATATTTAATGAAAATTTATTGGTTTTGAAAAAAATAGCTTTTAAACCGTAATAAAAATTACAATTGTATTCCTAAAATTATACAATAATTAATATTTAATAAAAAATATTTTAATAATGAAAATATTATATGAAAATATTTTCTTATTCAAAAATCCATTAATTCATTTAAATTGATTTCTTTGTTGAATATAAAATAAAATTACTACTTGTGATTTAAAAATTCTTTACAAAGTAACAATAATAAAAAATGTATATTCTCAATAGAAGAATAATTTACATAATTGTAGTACTATGTTCATGATACATAACACCTTAAAAACCTGCATCAGACCTTAGTGTAATGTGCACAATGGTGACAGACTCTCTGGGTGGCTCGGGTAACATTGTTTGAGTGGTAATCTCAATCAACTTCAACTTATCTCGTAGGCAGTTTTGTTTGATCTTAAAGTATTCAAGCTCAGCTTGGTCTTTGTCAAGAAGAATTCCCAATGACAGCACCTCCGTCTCGAGATTCGATAAATGTGATTCATATGGGGAAAGCCTTCTGGATGAGGCCATCGCTTCCTTTGTCTGAGTAAATAGGATTTGTTAAAGCCCCATATTTATACTAACCATGTGATCAATGTTCAACGGCTATATTAGAAATGATCAAAATTCATAATAGTATTATAAAATCCAAAACATAGAAACAAATAAGTGCATACATTTTACATAACCATAAGAAGAAATTTAAATTGACCAAGAGGAATTTTTATTTATGTATTTTTGGGTCGTTACAATATTCCCCCCTTAGAAAATTATACCCTGGAAATTTCCTTTTCCCACACTAAAAAAGATTTGGGTATCTTTTATTCCTTAATTCCCATGATTCCTGTGTTGTTTCTTCAAACATGTGGTTTCCCCACAACACCTTCATGAGGGGAATTGTCTAATTTCGTAGAATTTTTTCTCTTTGATCTAAGATCTTCACTGTTTGATCCTCATAAGAAAGATCATCCTCTAACTATACAACCACTAAAGAGAGTACATGTGAAGGTTCTGGTATGTACTTCTTTAATAAGGATATAAGAAACATATCATGTACTTTGTATATGGTAGTTGGAAGTGGTAGTCGATAGGACACAACCCCGACATGGTCAAGAATATCGAAGGGGCCGATGTACCTAGGACATAACATCCCCTAATTTTCAAACCTCATGACCTTTTTCCGTGGAGATATGCATGGAAATACCATGTCTCCAACATTAAACTCAACGTACCATAAGCAGTATTCTGAATAATTTTTCTATAGACTCAGGGCTGCCTTGATATGCTACTAAATGATTTTCACCTTATACACCACTTCATTTACCATTTCTTGTCCTAACAGCTTACACTCACCAACTTCATCCCAACATGTCGGTGTTCTACACCACTTCCCATACAGGGCTTCATAGGGTTCCATTCGGAAGCTATAGTGATACCTGTTATTATAGAAGAATTCAACCAGAGGAAGATGTTGATCCATCATCCTTTAAAGTCCATTGAACTTGATATTATCATATATTCCAGTGTCATAATAATTCACTCAGGCTGGCCATCAGATTAAGGATTATAGGCCATACTTATGCTCAAATCACTATACAGAGCATGTGGAAGGCTCTTCCAAAACCTAGAGGTGAATCTTGAATCTCTATTGGATATTATAGATGGTTGTACACCATAAAGACTTACCACTTCCCTAATATAAATCCTTGCTAGTTGATCCAATGAGAAATCCTCTAAAATTGAAATGTTGTGTGAAGAATTTGTTAGATGATCCACAACAACCCAGATTTTATTACTACCTTTAGATGTCTTTAGAAGTCCAGTGACAATTTCCATGGTGTGGTTCTCCCATTTCCATGCTAGTATGGGAAATGGTTGCATTATACCCTTAGACATCTACCTCTCTATATTCACTTAATGACACACCAAGCACTCTGATGTATATTCAGAAATATCCCTTTTCATATTATCCCACCAAAAATTCTCTTGTATATCATGATAAATCATTGTGTTTCCTAGGTGAATATAGAAATTTGAACAATGTGCATCATCCAAAAGTTCCTTCTTCAGCTCCGAGCATGATGGAACACATAGTCTTTTCCCAAATCTCACAATTCATTCGTAAATAACATTAAACTCTGAGGATCTCTTTTTTATGATGGATTATACATTCTTATGAATTCACATATCATCCTTTTGAGAATCCTTTAACCTTTCTTAAAGATACTTTTTCTCAATCATTTGTGAAAGGATTGATTATGTTCCCTTCTTTATGATTCCCATGACCATCTTCATCAAATCTATGATTATTGGATCCTTATCAATTCTCATCAATGATAGAATTGAATTTTAATTTATATTTAAAGCATTTTCCACCTTGTTCACTTTCCCAGAGTGGTAATGGATTGAGCAGTCAGAGTCTTTGATCAGATCTAACCATCTTCATAGGAACATGTTCAACACTTTCTTTGTGAATATATACATGTGGCCTTTATAGTCCGTATATATTTCACACTTCCCCCCCAAAGAGATAATTTCACAAAATTTTTAAAGTGAAGATCACTATAGCCAACTCAAAATCATGTGTTGGATAATTATGCTCATGAGCTTTCAATTTCCTTAAAGAATAAGCAATGACTTTGTCATTTTTCATCAACATAGGGCCCAATCCCCTCTTTTAAGCATCACTAAATACCACAAAATGTTCTCTACATGTGGGTAAGGTGAGCACGAGTGTAGTGATAGGCCTCATTTTCAACTCCTTGAAGCTTTCTTCATATTCGCACTCCAATATTAAATTACCCCATTCCATGTTAGCTTGGGAAGAGGGTTGGACGATCATGAATTTTTTTTACAAATCGTTGATAATATCCAGCTAACCATAAAAAGCTATGGAAATCTGTTACCGATGTTCCCATCAGTCATCCCTCTATTATATCAATCTTGAAATGATCCACAGATATCTCAATGATTATGATGATATGGCCCATGAATGAGGCCTAATTCAACCAGAACACACAATCTCTTCTAATTTTCATAGAGCTTCTCATTTCACAAGGTCTCTAGTACAGTTCTTAGATGATCCCCACGATCCTCTTTATTTTGGAGTATATTAGAATATCATCTATAAATACTACCACAAATGTGTCGAGGTAATCTCTAAAGACTGTATTCATTAATTCCATGAAGATTTCTAGAGAATTAGTGAGTCTAAAAGTCATTATGATTAATTCATTGTGCCCATATATTGTATGAAAAGGAGTCTTGGGGTTATCTTCCTTCTTCACCCTTACTTGATAATATCCCGACCACAAATCTACCTTGGATAAGTATTGTGCACCATGCAGTTGATCGAAAAATTCATCAACTTCTGGGAGAGTATACTTGTTCTTTATCGTGATTTTGTTAAGCTCACGATAATTAATGCAAAGGTACATTGACCCATCCTTTTTCTTAACGAAGAGGATTGGTGAACCCCAATGTAAAGTACTTGTGTGTATAAACCTTTTTTCATGATTCTCCAGTAGTTTTTTCTTATAATCCTCATGATCAACAACAACAACTCCATATGGAGTTTAGGATATTGGTAATTCCCCATGAATAATTTCAATTGAGAATTCAACACCTCTTCTAGGATGAATACATGGAAATTCATCAGGAAACACTTCAATGAATTCCCTCACAATGGGCATGTCTTCAAAGATGGTTTCCTCTATAGACTCAATCATCTAATCCAGATATGAATGCTTATAGGGTAGTAATACCCACTCTTGAGATGATGGAGCTAAAAGAGATTCGTCTTCCTCCTTGAACATATACACAATCGGGAGTCGATTCTCCACATGGAGAGTGATTTCCCTCTAACGATAATTTATGTAGGCTCTATATAGGGAAAGCCAATACATGACAATAATTTCCTCAAATTCAAACACATGGAGTATGATGAGGTTCACCAAGAAGTTCAATCCTCTGGTTATGACTGGTGATGAGTTATATTCATGGGATGGAATGATTAACACATTTTCCGCAATCTTCTACATCTTTACTTCCATGATTTTTGGTGGTGTTGTAATTGTTCTACTAAAATTTAAGGATATAAAAGATTATGTAGAACTATGGATGATAACCATACCTTTCACTTTTTTATTATAGTTCTACCTTATCTGATATAGACATGGTATGGGTACATAAAACTACTAAAAACATAAAGGGTAATCCAAGTACAAATACAGATGACATATAAATAACTTTTATTTATTTATCTTATGAATCTATAGGCTTCAATCTATGTTATACATGATCTAATTATTAACATACATTTTTCGGGACATTTATTTAATTCCCATAATAATTGTTCATACTAAACTTTTGAATTTATCAAATCATATCCATCAAGAGTGTCATAGCTAACGGTGTAGTAAGGTGTGTTATTGTGTTCCAGGATATCCCGGGTAAAGCTCGAAACGTTATTTCAGTGTTTTTACTCATAGGTACATCTATTCAAAAATTTCCTCTACATACACGTATCCATATATTGATTTATTTTCTTAATAAACCACTTACTCAATACTCATAAAAAAGTAGATATGTTTTCTGTTATTCTTAGTATAGTCTCTAAGGCTTCAATAGGGTTTTTTAATCCCAATCCCAAAATAACTAAACATATTCTCTGATACCAACTATTATAACCAAGCTCATTATTTCACACTTAAACCTTATTTGTTACATAAATCCTTCACTTGATACAACATAGAAGATTGATAGGCCTAGTGTATTTGGGGCTTATGAACATTACATAACAGCGTAGAACATAAAACACATCATCTTATTGAAAAATTCCTTAACATGACCACATCATTCTCTCGTAGTTGACATTGCATGGGATAACCTGAAGGCATACATAAGAAAGGGGTGAGCTATAAATCCCAGTAAGGGAATAAAAATAGAATAACATGAGGAATACAATACTTGTAAGAAAATAGGAATATCAATGGATCATAAGAGAAACATGAACATAAAGGCATGCCAATACATGAAAATCATAACATGGAGATGTGGAAACAACACTTAACATTGAATTAGCATAAGCCAAGGCTCATTACACATAGATAATGAGTAAACCCTCATTGCACGTGAATAATGAGTAAAACCTAGTTAAAAATTAATTTTCATGAGTTTAAACCCATTTCACATGACATATCATGACAGTATACTTTAAACAATGCATTGGAGTGATATCAGGGCACACCCTCTCTTAAACATTTCATTTCATGTATAGGTGCGCCATATGAATCATAAAACATGGATTAATTAAACATCATCATTTATTCCATGATAAAGGAATGTGGAATTAATACATGAAACTATATAATCAATAAGTAAATGAGAATAAAGGTGAATACCCTTGATAGAGAAATGTGCATGGTATTCACTACACAATAACTTTGGATTGGAAAATCATGGAGCAATTTTGGCAGCGTAACGATGTGACATAATAACTCATAAAAATGGATGATGAGAGAGGAAGCAGTGTATCATCATATTTTCATGAAATTGATAGTAAGGGGGTCATATAAATACATTAACCATCACTTTTAATGGAATTTAGATTCACAATAAAAAGGAATTACATGAATGTAAATGGGGAGAGAGAAATTCCTTACGAAATTTTGGCAGGGTAACAGGTATACATGGAAGGCATCGATGAAAGAAAAAGGGGTATCTCACCACTCAAACATAAATAGGATAGTATAGGGGAGGTCTTAAACCATACCCCAACATTTATTATTGAAAATAAAATGGTATAACAATATTAAGAGTGTTGGATAAATTGAGAAAAGAAATAAATCCCTTAGTTGGACGTGTGATCCCAAAGGCATGGGAGGGGCATGAGAGAGACTTTATTGGAGGTTTGGGAGCCTTGGGAGTATTCTAGAGAGATTAGGGCAATGGTGGGATGAACTCCAAGGGATTTTTGTGAAGAGGAAGTGGGTTATTGTGTGGGTCTATATAGGAAAGGAGAAGGGATTCATTATAATTTAGGTTAGGGACTCCTCAAATTGATCTAATCAATACTAGAAACTAATCCTTGATTTATGCCCATGTTTTTACCAAAGACGAGGGGAAAAAATATTTTACAATTAAAATGGCCGAAATTTTAAAAATAATAGGGTTTCTTATGTGGAGGTGAGTCACACTTTAAAGGAAAACAATTTAAAAAGATAAAATGATTTATAAGTCTTGAAGGGTCCACTGAGGCATCATAAAATTAATCAAACAATTCTGAAATCACATTAATTTAAGAATAAATCATATATTAGTCAGAAATATCATTTATATTATTTTATAACCTCATATTGTGTCATTATGATGTCATAAAACACGTTATATATTTGAACGGTGTTTAAATTTAACCCAAAGAATTGACTCTATCAGAAAATTATAAAAAAAATTCTAGTGGATAATTTCAAAATTCTATTTCCAAATTAATATTAATTTTATCTAAATAATTTTCTAAATATGTGAAATTTTAATTTCAATATAAATACCATCATTTATCGAACATTCATATGTTTTGACAAAAAATATCTTTCAATCCTTAATAAATATTAGAATTGAATTCACAAAATAATATGATAATTTATATTTAATAAAAAGTGATTTCATAATAATAATAATAATATTTTATTAAAATATTATTTATTTCAAAAATCTGTTAATTTATCAAAATAGATTTCATAGTTGAATATTTACTAAAAATACTATTTGTGCATTAAAAACTCTTTACAAAGTAACAAAAATAAAAAAATGTATATTCTATATACGAGAATAACGTACATAATCGTAGTACTAGGTTATTGTTACATAACAACTTAAAACACCCACATAAGACCATAGGGTATGGTGTCTGATGGTGATAGACTCTTGGGGTGGCTCAAATAACATTGTTTGAGTGGTAATATCTATCAACTTCCACTTATCTCGTAGGTGGTTCTGCTCGAGATTAATGTATTAATGTTCGGCTATGGCTTGGTCAAAAATAGACCCCAATGATGCCACCTGCTTTTTGAGCTCTGATAATTGGGATTCTTATGGGGAAAGGCAGCTGGATGGGTCCATTGTTTCCTATGTCTGAGTAAATTATATTTTTTAAAGCCCTATATTTATACTAATAATGTGATCATTGTTCAACGACTATATTAGCAGTGGTCACAATTCATAACGGTATTTTGAAATCTAAAACATAGAATGAAATAAGTGAATACATTTTATATAACCATAAAAATACATTTAGATAGACCAAGAGTAATTTTCATTAATGAATTTTTGGGTTGTTACATCCTCCACCACTGAGTGAGTTCTTTGTTTTGGGAGACACATTGAAAAGTTTAACTGGAAATGAAACCAAGTGGAGAACTATAGCTGCCGAGCTAGATGGTGAATCTAGTCTCTCGTTTATGTTTGTTCAACATTTGATTATCCCCAGAGAGGTTTATTTTGATGTCTCAATTATCAGGATGTAGTTTTGATACATATCGGAAAAAATGGACATAAGATAAACCTATATAAATATGTAATACACCATATGTGTGAGTTGATCAAAACAACCTCCATGTCAACCACCATATTTTATTCAATGTTTATCTTAGCTATGCTTCATGTAAAAGGATTGGTTGGACTAGATGAAGAAGTCATAAAGGATAATGAGTTATGTATTTCTAATTTCACAGAAAAGATAATGAAAATCAATTGGAATTCATGGTAGAAATCATGGGAGGAAGATAATGATAGAGTTTATAAAAAGTGTAATCTGGTGGAACACCCTTCAAGACCTAAGGAAATTTCTATTCATGGGTTTTAACCAAATTAACATGTTGAATATTCTGATTTTGAAGAATAAGAATAGGCTATTTTACCTTAAAAAGAAACCATTCTTGATAAGAATGACAATACACATGCTCCTCAAATCATAATTAAAAATGAAATGCATATTCCTAAAATTTTTTTGATCTGGAATAACAAATTTTTTCAACGAATAATCTATTATAAAGATCAGTAAAAAAGGATTTTTTTAGAAGAGCCTATAGAGGAAGATCTTTATGTTGTGAAATAAACTTTTCTTGAGGAACACCCAGAGGAACAAGCTATTCCTGAAGTTATTCCTTCTGCGGAAGAGATAATAGAGCAAGCCTTTTAGGTGGCTAGAAACGAAATGGATGAAGAAATTATGGATGAATTGATGTAAATATATCAAGGCTCCAAATCACTCATTCCAGGAAAAATGCACCTATTAACGGGAAGAATCCCCCCAATCTAGATTCTGTTGAAGTCCCTAATCTGATTGATCCACGATTAGTGGATACATGATATAAATTTCCATGTTACATTTATGTGATTAATTCCCAGGAAGTCTCAATTAACAGAATTGATCTGTCTACTTTGCTTCATTTGAAACTGGTATCTACACATGATGCTATCCCTACCAAATATTCTAAGCCTATCTCAGCTTTTATTCCTGAACAGTCACACGAATCTCCAAAATTGGTGAATATGGATGATCTGAAATCATTTAGAGCTACCATATTGGCCAAAGTTAAGAAACTATTGAAAACCCAACCTGATCATGTAACCAATCTAAGTGAATGAGATGCTTCACTATTGTTTTAAAAATTCAAATGGTAGATTCAACCCAAGATTCTTCATGAGATTCAAGAATTCGGAGTTGAGAAAAAACTGCTCAGTGATGAAGTAAAAACTCTAAGAACAATGGTTGATGAAATGCAGATATTGATAACCTCAAGACTAGAACTTGTTTCTTTTCATATTGAGGATATAGTTAGTCAGACCCCACAGAAAGTAGCCTCCTTAATTCAACCCAATCTATCTTCTTTATCTGAGAAGGTAGCTGAACCAAACAAGAATATTGTTCAAGAGATGTGTGTGATTGTTATTGGTCTGAAAATGTTAAATGATGTGTAAAAGTTCTATCTCCAGAATGTTCTAAATCAACTCAAATCCATTACCTTGGTTGTCAATACTTCTTTTACTTCTGGACAATCATCTGAACCTTATTTAGGCATGGTTTTACTTTGAATTGTTGTCAAAGATGAACTTCAATCTGTTCTTAGTGGATCTATCAAGGAATCTCCATCTAAATTTTTCACAAACAGTGACAGAGTACTTGATTTGGTTAAAATCCATTCCATGATTTCCAATGATACTCGGTAAGAAATTTCTAAAAAAGTGTACTTTTACTTCAATCATATCTTCACTAAGAATGATATGACAAACCACTTATTGTACCTTGTGTAGAATCTTATGATCCCTAATGTAACTCATGCATTCAAAACTCATGTCCAAAATCTCAAATATTTCACTCTTTTGTTGGATATTTTTAGGTAGAATAAGTATGACTTTGATAAAGTTATGCTATATGGTGGTGAGATCACTAATGACCTCATCAAAATTTTGCATCCTTATATTCATGTTTAGAGAACTACCATTTTCGCTCCTACAGCTACACCCCTAATATCTGGTTTCCCTACCAACTCATCCTCTTCCCTAGCCTCCACATCTATTTTTGTCTCTCAGGCTATGAGTTATATCAGTCCTGTAATCCTTGATCAATAGTTACCTTGGTCTTATACTTCACCAACCTTGGCCCCATATTCTTTTGAAGGACTCCCCTTAACTTCTTTGTCCACTGGTTCACTCCCTTCCTCCACCTCTACCTTTTCACCTATGGATTCTTCTTCTGATGCTGCTTCCAAAGGAAAAGGGAAGTTAAGCTAGTGCTGAAGAACAATGACTACTATCTTTTGATAAGGGTGTTTTAGGTATTCGTGTTCCTTACTATTTGTACTCACAATTTTTATCGATTTAATCCATTTTGTTGTTTTTTGTCTACTTATTATTCACTCGTTTTTATAATCACAAAAGGGGGATTAATATGTATTGTATATGCACTAAATACACATTAATGAAGAGAAAAATTACCTAATAATGAACCTTTCACTCACATGATTTTTGATCATCAAAAAGGGGGAAATTGTTGGACTCCTCATGTATTAATCGTATATTAATGATCACAAATCATATACATTATGTAAATCTTGATAATAATATTTAATCATTCAAAAATAATGTGTACATATGATTAGTTTATTAACTCCTTAACTAAATTTTTTAAACTATTTTGTTTCTAATAAAAGTATCTTATGAATGATTAATTTTAATTAATTATATTAATATCACTGTTTACGTCTGTATACATATATTAAACGAAGTCTGAGAAACCATCACCAGACACCGTAACAATCCAAAAACCATAACCATCTAGACACGGTAACCATCCAGACACGGTAACCAGCCAGACACTATAACCATCCAAACACAGTAACCATATATACATTGTAACCATAGAAACACTATAACCTTACAGAGACCGTAAATATCCAAGCATCGTAACCATTCAGATATTATGACCATCCATACATCATGACCATCAATACATTGTGATCATCTAGAAAACATGATCCCGTCACTAAATTTGTGCTACTGGTTCGTGATATCTTCTCGAAGACAGTGAAAGAGACACCATTTCAAGGATAAATTTTCCCTAAAGACACTGTCTATAGACAGACTGCGACACTGTTTCTTAATCTATTTTTTCGTTTTTCAATTTAATTTCTAAATATAATATTTGAAACTTTTAAATCCACTGACTTAATTAATGTTTCATTGTAGACATATCACCTCACAGTATGAGGTACGATGTGTAGAATAAATGCCTCCGATAAGACCCAACACACGAATTAAAAAAATAATAATAAAAACATGGCCACAGGAAAATAAAAAGGGATTGTGATGACTATGGAGACTATAGTAACAATTGAACAAACAAGTGTGTGTCTGCATAACGATGAAGCAGTAGCTTTTATGCTACCCGACACTGCAGAAGAACACACGAAGCATTCTTGAATCCCAAAGTTGAGAACATTTTCACATTATGAACTCCATGAAGAAAATGATATAGATCTAGTTGACTTATGATACATTTTTTCCCACAATAGGACTGGATTTCTTGGTTCTACTACAACCCTGAAGTCCAGATATGAATATAATAACACTCAGAGCACTTCTAACCGTATCTCATCATCTCTTCTATGTTGTGTATTATTTTTATCTTTAGAGTAGTGTGTGTGTCTGTATGAAACACACACTGTCTCCTTCAACAAATTGTAGAATTCAAGATATCCTTTCTCTTACATCTTTTTACACTTGTTTATTTTGAAGGATTAGTGTGGAAGAGGTCCATGGGTGACCTGTTAATTCATACCCACGAAGAACTGTAGCAGATGTCGCAAGACCTGGACAACCTTGTGTACTGTTGTTAACCTCGATCCAGGGAGTGGATCATGTTTATTTATATAAACTCCTTGGTGGAAGGTGAACATCGTGTGAAGTGGAATAGGTCTCTGCTTGAGACTGAACCACTTCTTTTATATCTGATGTGTTGTTTACTTTAGTTTTCTCTTTTTTATTGTTTATTTTAGAAATCACTAAATTTTCTTTGATAGTAAATATTGGAAAGAATTTATAATTGTTTTTCATTGTTATAATAGCTTCAAAATAAAAGTTAATAACTGATATTAAAACTAATGAGATTTATTTCTTTTTCAAAGATGATATTTTAACAGTCAAAATTTCATAATTTCATAACCATGATTTACTGAGATATATTTAAATTTATTGGGGATCCTTTTTAAGAATAATTTTTAAACAGAAATTTTTATACATACTCAATTCACCACCTCCCCCTTCTTGAGTACACTATGCTGACCAAAAATTATTATTCCCATTATATTTTTGGGAAAAAATTATCTTTATTTTGGAGCCAAATAATTTTTTTTCTAAAAAAATTTCTTTCCAAAACACACCATTTCATCTTATTTATTTTTTTCATCTTCACTTTAGAATGATGATGGTTATGCCTTATTTGTATTCCGTTTTTAATTAGGTGACAATAAATCATATTCATGAATGTACTTCTGATGAAATAGTTATGAACTATTTTATCTTCCATGGGTTTATTTTATAATGATGATTGTTATACATTCAATTTAGATTGCATGATTATGTAAGTATTATGATTTTATGGATTGAATGAAATTACACACCCCTCCCATGAATTGAGTAATATGGTGTATCTCATTAGACAATATGTAATATAGATGAAAATTACACTATCTTTTTTCACAATTATTATTTATGATTATGTAAATTTATTATATTTTAAGATTATACCAGATTTATTGAAAACTATGTGTGGTATTTGACAACATTGACATGAAGTTTCATTCTTATGAATATCCACATTCCATTAATTTTATAAATATATACATAATAAATTTGATTATGAACATATTCAAATGATATTAGGAACTTGATTATGATAATACATATTATAGTTATTTGTGTCCTTTATTCATCCTTTTAGAGGAATTTTATCTCACCCCTTTAATTGATGTTTAACCTCAAGTGATTATTTGTATTAAAGAGAATCTATGTTCTTAGGAGGATAAATAAGAATTATTTATATAAATGTTTCTATTTTATTATGTTCATGTTATACATGAACCTGATTTTCCCAAGACACTAAAATTTTTGACCATATATTTGTATATCTATAGGTTTATTTATCTTAAAAACGATGTGATGATTATGATAGATTAAAATAATAGTATCTATAATATAGAATTTATATATGTAATTTTCATTATTATGTTGCCCCATCATGATTATAGTTCATGACACTATGCTTCATTGTTCTAGTCAATGTATAGAACCTGATGAAACTGTGTTAACACAGTGTGTGAAAAAATATTCAATGATTTCCCTTTTGAGGATACAAATATTAGGGGAGATAAAATTTAAATTATCATTACTATTATCACAAAACATACTCATCAAATGAATCATGTCAGATTTTTAAAACAATAAAGGAGGGAACAACATTTTATTGAGTCCATCATAAGGTAATATCCACATTCTTTTAGAGGATATTATTATCCAAAAAATTATGAATAATGGATCATCAGCACTGAAAAAATGTTTTCCAATCTCAAGTGTTCAGAAGATGGAAACAAAATTTTGGCTATTGAAAGTATGGATGCTGAAGTGGGTCTATAATGGATACTTATCAAGAATACGATGTATTATGATGAAATTGTATTCACAAATTGGGATGAGTAAAATAATTTACCCCTTAATATGTAATTTTTTCATACTATTCATATCAATATGTATAAGTACTTCCTTGAGATAAAGAAAAATGATGATGAATAAATTAAAAACTATGTGGAAATATTTACAAGAAATGCAAGGAATTCATATAGTATTATCATCCAACCTAAAATTATGGTTGATAGATTTTTTTATTAGCATAAAACCAAGCCTCTGTAAGGGGTTAGCCACAAGAAACATAATGTGCTATGAAGAGACTGTTCAAAGTTATATCATGGTTGTAATGGAGATTGACGTTATGTATCAATCTCAAGGCTTTTATTAAAAGAGAAAAATGGAATTCAACTAAATATCCATAAAACATTATTAAAATAATATGATGTTTCCATTATGTAAAATATTTGGGATGATGTATTGATGTTATTCTCTTAAGGGACCACTTAAATTTTTAATAGATTAGTGGAAGATCCTTGAGCATCTAAATATATATGTGATAGAAATATGTTCAATAATGGTATGAATAAAGAAAATTCTCTACATAATGATCCTCCAACACTCCATCATTTCTGATGCAAGGTATTTTGTCATTCTACTAATAAGTTTCCAAATTTGTGGGACAAATGATGATAATTTATACTATCAACCTCCTATGTTGTGTAATAAGTAGAGATATTATACAATCAAAATTTTAGAAAGTGATTGATACAAAGATGTGTAAAAATGTTCACGTGCCATCCATAAAATAAATAATAACGTCTTATTTGACTATGGATATACCAATTATTCCAAATGAGATGAATTTTATATTTTTATTATGGGGAAAACCATGAAATTAGATGTTGAATGTGAAATAAAATCCATTATGGGAATGGTGATCAAATCATAGGTCTATAATTTGAAAAAGATTGATATTAGTGGGAATGTACCTCATGAAAATCAAATCATTCATCCTCTAGTAGAAATTGATGTTATTTTGGGTATGTATTGGATTTATCTACATAAATCCAAGAAATAATGAGTAAGAATTATATTTTTAATTGTGTTATAGACCCATTGAAATTATTTTCAATTCATTATTATTGACCTAATTTGAATTCCTAACAGAGATATAGAGGAATCAATGGTTTTTGATGATTTTTCAAGGCATGGAGGCACATATTTTGGAGAGAAACCATGGGATGTATGGTTATTAGAATCCACACCACCAATACATCAATATCTAATGAAACCACATGGAGTTTTCACTGTATAGTAGAGGTATGCATAGTGTTCCCTAATAGTGTGACCCATGAAACACAATCATGAGATAATTTTAATGTTTTTTTCAAAGAACAATGTCACTGATAGGGTAGGGTTTCACAAATAGTTCACATTAATCTTATGAGACCATTACTAGAAAATAATCAATTCATGGTTAGCACACAGTCTAGTCAATTTGACTAAAAACCATATTCCTTCAAAATAGTGGTAAAATTAAATTGTTTTCCTTAAAATCGATATAAATCACTTCAATTTTTCTTATTTTCTTCCTCTTGTAGGCCATACCTTCTCTTTTTATCCTTTTCGAGGATTTTACCATGATATCCACAAATATTCATCAATATATTCTCCATCCATAATTGAAATTAAGATCCATTAATCGTAAATGATTCCAATTTTTATTCTCTCAAATTTATATGATCATTTGTTTGTTATTATTCCTATTGATGGTTTTTTTCGGGTCAATCCCATATTACCCATTTTTAGGTCTTTCATTTTTATTTTGATTTCCTATGATATAGGGAAAACTAGGGGATGATACTAGATTAATAACCCACTTCTAGTAAAAATCTATTTGTCTATGACTTATCCCTCGATGTCACATTGTTTATCAATTATTTTCCACTGTACACATGTCAATTTCATTAATTATTTCCCTTTTATCTCATATACTATAATTTGATTTTTATAAATGATAATTTATTGATCGTTTGACACCTCTTGACACTATAGCAGGTTAGTAGATCAATGTTGACCACCTCAAGTAGGGAGAATGATTTCTTATACAATTGGATACTATTGATATTTTTTTTGGTATACCATTTGGGTATGTAGATCTTATTCACTAATTACAAAACTATATCAATTTAATACATGAAATTTATGTTTTCAAATGAAATGTAAATACTTTATAAGATATTACATAGAAATGATAAATTATTATTGAATTTATAAATGGTTTTGAGTTTTTAATTCACCATGTCACTACGGATATATGGTATTGGAATGAATCAAATCTATTTAGTTTGAAGTATTATTTCATTTTATTAAAGACCCATTTATATAAACTAATTGAGTATAAATTTACTACAATATTACTACCATATTAACCATTATAGGAATATTTATAATTGATTTTCCCTTTGAGTTTCATGGTAATTACATGATCACAATGACAAAACCATTCTGATCAATTCTGTTTCGTAACATGGGAGTTACCAATTAGCGAATCTGGTCTTTATCACATTAAGAGAATTACACAATGATGTAACAAAGTATCACTTGACTCTTTTTTGGATATTAAAATTCCATCGATACACTCCATGTATTCTGCACGATGTCTTTGGACCGATGATTCCATGGATTCACCCCATTAGTGCCAGTCACACGTAGCCTTGGATTACAGTTGATATGAATCCCGAACTTGATTAGATTATTTTGAAGTGGAGTAACTTGGGTGTACTACATATATTAAATAAAAAACAATTTTTCTAGATTTCGTGAGATAATACTAGGAATTGGATCATCTATTAATGTCAAGGATGAATTGTTTTCACCTTGGGTCATCTATTATTATTATTTAATATTACAATATTTTATCACACCTTTACATATGATACCCTAATTATAAAATTAATTGTAATTGTTTTAAAATGAATGAATGTTCAGACACTAGATGATCCTGAAGTAGATATGGGTTATTTTTCAATCAATGATTTATTATTATAATATTGCAGACTGTTATAATTTATTCTCATAGACTTGATTTTATAGATAACATTGTTGGTGGCCTACTAATATTAAACTCTCTCCCCCACTGGGTTTCGATTTATAATCAAGAAAATAATATTATTTTATTTGTGGACCAAGTGAGGTTTCGTACATTTGTGAAACAAAATTAATTCGTTATTTAGGATATTATCATGGTATAATATGACCGAGATACTACTCGAGAGTTTTCAATAGTTTTACGTTTTAGAATATTTTATATATCGTGTATTAAGTTATCTTTCTGCAACCATGTATGCCTAATTTTTTTTACAGGGACATGACATCATCATTTTCATTATACTTCAGTTTACAATGACTGATTATTATTCATTGCTTGATCCTTATTCTTATTTCTACTACATTATCCATTATTAAACTTCTTACACATAATTTTTCATATTGTGTCATCAATGTGATCCACTCTGAATTGAGGTGATATTATCACAACCAAAGCACCGTAGGACCTCACAGCCATTCAATATCTAATGTTTGGGGAGGTGCACATGAGGCCACGTGGTGAACCATGTTCGATTACTCAAGAGTGAACATGAATTGGGATATCCCAAAGTGGTATCAATGATCTATTTTGTTATCTAAATATTTTTGATATTAGGCATGATAATTAGAACACATTCGATCGTGGTCATAAGCCATAAAAGGGAGTAGTTAACTCATATTTGCAGTAATCACCAAGTTCCCTCGGAATGGGTAATGGGTTTCCCATATTCCTCATGTTATTGTTTATATATGTTAACCATTGAGTTATGAACAGTAATTTTGGTATTTTTATGCTTTAGAGAGATTCTACCTTTTCACATTATAGAGAGGTTCATTTTCACATGCATCATTTTAGGAACCAATAATTGAAATTCCATGTCTATTCCTTTCCATATAGGTTCATTTTATTCATTGTATTACCGGTGTTTCCTCAGTTTGTTGAGTTTTCCTTGGTAGTGAGATATGCATGTTCCACTAATGTCTTATATAGGGAAAATAAGTCCGATTTTTGAAGTTTCACCATCTATCTAAAAGTTTTTTTCCATATATAATGATGTTGGATTGTTAATTAGTAATTTTTTACCCATGTATAATATATAATCCTACTAACATGTGTTTGTGAATGTGCATATTACCTTTATTTTGATTTAATGTGATTTTGTTTGATTAATTTTACTCTATATTTTGATGATATATTAATTTATGTTATTTTGATTTTTTGTAATTATTATCACGTTGGAAAGATAAAACATTTATCTATATTATAATAGTTAATGTGGAAGTTTGAAAATTCTTATTTATTTCTCTAAAAATTCAATGAAGTTGCTAATATGTTTTTAGAAACTCTACATTTCACTATTTTAAAACATTTATGTATTTATTTTACTGAAACTTCTACATTTATCTGATTTTCATGAAACCTGATTCTATGGAAAGATAAAATGTTTATATTGAGTTAATTTGTTTAAATAAAAGTCTAAAAATATCGGTTGAATGGACTATTAATTACATAAAGTTATGATATGCTGTTTTATTATAGCAGTTTTTCCAGAATTGTTTTTCTTCGGTTTTTTTAATTATTTTGGGACTCGTATATCTCTGTTTTAATTTATTATTTTTTTGTTGGAATGATAACAACTTTTTCTACAAATAATTAGTTTTGACCAAAGTCTGAATCTGCTATTAAGATCCCTTAAAAATTCGATGAAATATTTCAAAATATTCTATACAGTTTTCATTCAAAAGTATGCTTCATTTTTATCTCAAAAGTGTGGGTCATTTTTATCTCAAAAGTATGGTTCATTTTTATCTCAACAGTATGGTTCATTTTTATCTCATAATTATGGTTCATTTTTATCTCAAATGTATGGTTCATTTTTATCTCAAAAGTAGGGTTCATTTTTATCTCAATAGTCTGGTTCATTTTTATCACAAAATTATGTTGTCTTTTTATCTCAAATGCACGGTTCATTTTTATCTCAATTGTATGGATCATTTTTATCTCAAAAGTATGGTTCATTGTTTATATTATGAAAGTATGGTTTACTATTCATATCCAACGTTACTTTACTGCTCATACCCTACGTTATGTTACTGATCACACCTTACATTACATTAATATTCACTCTGATGTTATTGTTCATTCCAATGATACTATTCACTTCGAAGTTACTGTTCATTCCGAAGTTACTGTTCATTCAGTGCAATTTTTTAAAAATTGATTTTCAGCAAATATATGGATTTTTTTTTAAAGATTGTTTTGTAAAATCCTCATTAAATATAAGGATTGTAATGAATGATTTTTTAATGTTTTTAGTGCTACATTGAGAGACAAAAATTAATAACCTTCTTCAATGTGTTTTACTAATAAATTTGGAAGTTTCAAGATTGTTTAAATTCAAATGTTTTAATTTAATTTTAGAATCTCCTGCTAGTTTTCAAGAAATGTTTTGACTATGTTTAAATCATTTTAAATGGTTTGAAAAGTATATTTTAAATCATTCTATGATTTTATTATTCTAGAGATTTTATTACAATACATAATCAAAAAATATTGAATTCCTTTATTAGATATTTATTCTACGAGAATAAAGAAGAAAAAGTGATGATATTTTCATGGAGATATTTATGGGATTTATTGATGCAATTAGTTTTGAATATCCTAAAGAAGCGGATTTTCTGCATCTACTTGATGTTTTTATTCTCTATATATATCATTCTCTCTTGCAGAAAGAAGGACAACACAATACAAAGAGAAAGTGATGTGAACTTTGAATCTGATGTGCATTTACAACGTCCTCTGACACTCTGCTTCACCACCTTCTCATTCTCCCGAGTTTTGAATTAATTCTTCTTTGACTACAATTTCATTGATGAGACGTGTAGATCTAAACGTCAAGTACCAGTTCCTATGATTTAATTATTTTCTTCTCTTTCATTTTCTTCTGAATCTATAACACTACTTCTCATCTCTCACACGCACTCTATTTTTCAGTTTATGCTTTTACACACAAAAGAATTATTTGTTATTCTTTTTCCTCAGGTTGTGACTCCCAGATTATAAAGATAGGATCTTAGGGTTATGACTCCCTGTATTTAATGTCATTACTGTTTGGGTAGTGACTCCCAATATTTAAAGTCAGGTTGTAAGGGATGTGACTCCCCACACAAAATTCAGTTTCAGGGTTATCCCTCCACTAGGAAAGTATTTTGTAATTTGGTTATGATTATCCTTTAAAAATAATTTTTAGTGAACACAAATATCTCTCCTTGTAGAGAGGTATAAGAGTAGAGGCATACCACTTTGGACCTAACTACAATAAAAAACATCCTTTCATTATTTACCTTTTCTTCTGCTAATTAACATTAATAATTGACTTTGACAATTTATTTATTTGATTAAAATTTGTAATCTGATCTATTAACACCCCCTCTAGGCCATCTGTCATTACCCTATCCGACCTAATAATGGGTATAAAATAGAAACCTTCTTAATAATAGTTTTGCTCTATATTTATATTTTTTGACACCAAATATCAGCACGATTGGTTATTCCTTAAGGAATTTATCCAACCAATTTTTTTGAGTCTTCTTTTATATTTTACTTTACTATCTTATTCCTAGACCTCACAGTCTAAGGATAAAGATCTTATTAGATGGAAAGATTGAAACTGAATGATTCTTGGATTCCTCAGAAGCCACCACATTTTGATGGCATTGATTATGGATACTGGAGATCCCTAATGGAGGAATACCTCAAACAGATGAGCATTGAGCACTGGTCTATCATGTCAAAACAATACACACTACCTAAAGTTGATCTAGATACTATTACATGAATTGATGCTACTAGATATGTATTCAATTACAAATTCGTTAATATTTTATATTGTGATATTAACAGAATCGTTTTTAGTCATGTTTTTTCATGAAAGACAACTCATGAGATTTGGAATATTTTTCAAGTTACTCACCTTGCCTTTGACAAATTGATCTGAAAAAAGCTTGGAATGCTTTGTGCTGAGTATCAAGACTTCAAGATGGGTGAAGATGAAACTGTAAACCAAATGTTTCATAGATTAACAAGCATTGTTAATGGAATGAATTCACTTAGACAATCTTTGGAAAATCCTATACTTGTTGAAAGAGTCCTACGAGCATTACCAAAGAAATGGAATGCAAAGTATGTTTCCATTGATTAAAGAAAGAACTTCAAAGAGTACACACTTGATGAATTGATTGGATCACTACTCCAATATGAACTATAATTAAAGAACATAGCTGATAATGAGACTAAAAAAAGAAAAGGTGTATCTTTTATGTCTATAATTTTTATTTCTAATAATTCATCTTATTCTTATCTACAAGATATTGAAAAGGAAGACATGGTTCAGATTGTAATTGGAGTCTACAGAACAATGAAAAAGAAAGGTTTCCAAATGATATTTATTAGAAACCCCCCAAAAGAAAAATATAAGGGAGATAAAAAAGGTGATACAAATTACAATGCTTTAGATGTAACTTGTTATGAGTGCAGGAAGAAATGTCATATCAATCCTGATTGATCTAAACTAAAGAATAATGACATATACAAAAATAAGGATAGAAAGGAATTGGGAAAAAGCTGGAGTTGTACTAAAGAATCTGATTCTAGTGAACAATCTGGAAATAACAATGAATCTGCTAACTTGTGTTTCATGGAATCACTATATAAGGTTTTTAATTCTAGTTATTATTATGAATGTTTTGATTATGAATATAAATTTGATAACCCTAATGTTTTTTAATTAAAAAAATAAATTGAAAGATTAAGAAAAGATATTTTCAAAGCTGCTGATTTATATAATAAACATAAAGAAGATTATGAAAAACTTATTTCTAAAAATAAATTAATTTTGAAAGAAAATAAAAGGTTAATAAACACTGCTTCTGCTTCTCATTCAATAGTTTCTGATAATTTGAAAACTGCTCAAGATCTGATTGAGAAATTGAAAAAGGAAGTTGAATGTCTTAAACATAATTTATCTGCATTTATTTATGGTCCTGAAAAATATCATGAGATGATGTCTTTGACTAAAATTGATAAAAATAAATATGGTTTTGGTTATGATAAAATATTACCTCAAATTTATAAAAACTATTTTGATAAAAGTAAAAATGGTTGTACTTCAACTGTTACTTGTTTTAAATGTTGCATGAATGGTCACTATACCAATGACTGTTCACATAGATTAAAAAAATCTTCTGGATTTACAAATACTAATATTTCAAAATTCTTATTATCGAGAGTAACTTACAATACATGCTTAAATTATGTATGGGTACCTAAAAACTATATTACTAATCCTATTGGACCCAAAGTAGCTTGGGTACCAAAATTGTCAATTAATTTATTTATGTAGTAAAAATTCCATTGATGTATCAAGAACAACATATGGTATATGGACAGTGGAATCTCTAGGCATATGATTGTAGACAAATCAAAATTCATCTCATACAACACATGTGAAAGCGGCACTGTTACTTTTGGAGACAATTACAAAGTCAAATTAAAAGGATTGGGTAATGTTGCTATTTCAAATTCTACATTTATTTCAAAAAATTTATATGTTGAAGGTTTAAAACATTACTTAATTAGTATATCACAAATATGTGATAATTTAATGGAAGTTAAATTACAAAATGATAAATGTTTAGTTTTTAAAGATGAATCATTATTATTTTATGCTAATCAAAAAGATAATATTTATACTATTTCTTTTGTTGAACTAACTGTTCAACATGTAATGTGTTTTAATGCTGTACATAATGACAGCATCCTTTGGAACTGACATCTAGGACATGTTAATTCCAGATTGTTTCATAAGCTCTCAAATCATAATAATGTTTTACACCTTCCTTCTTTGAAGAAAGAACAACTTCATGTTTGTGACGCCTGCATGAAAGGGAAGAATCACAAAATTTCTTTTAGACGTATCAATCAGATAATTACTAAATATATGTCACAGTTAGTACATAATTATTTATTTGGTCCAACTCAAATTAGTAGGCCTAGTAGAAAGAAATATTCTTTAGTTATTGTTGATTATTATAGTAGATTTACTTGGGTATATTTTCTAGCTAAAAAAATGATACTTTATCTAAATTCACTGCTTTATGTAAATTAGTTCAAAAGGAAAAATTCTGTATCATTATTTCTATTCATTGTGATAAAAAAGGTGAATTTAATAATTTAGATTTTGAAAAATTCTGTGAAAATAATGGATATTTTTATAATTTCTCTGCTCTCAGAACATCACAACAAATGGTGTTGTAGAACGAAAAAATAGAACTCTTATTGAAATGGATCGAACTATGTTAAGTGAATATAATCTTCCTAGATATTTTTGGGCTGATATTCTTTTTTATGCTTTTTATATTTCAAATAGATTTATTATTATACCTTTTATAAATAAAACTCCTCATGAATTATTCAAAAATAAAAAGCCTAAAGTTGGTTATTTTAATGTTTTTGGATGAAATGTTTTTATTTTAAATTCAAAGGATAATTTAGATAAATTTGATGCTAAAATTGATGAAATAATTTTTCTTGGTTATTATAATAACAATATATCATATAGATTATATAATAAAAGAACTATGGTTATTGAATAATCAGTTCATGTTATGTTTGATGAAAATAATGCCAAAATAAATTCTAATTCTAATGTTATTTGTAATGAGTTTAGGTATTTTAATTTTGGTGAAGATATTCCTCAAGATAATAATGAATTAATTAATGGGGAGCATACTACTTCTCATCCTGATCCAAGATCATGGAAGATTCACAAAGTTCATCATGAAAAAAATTTAATTGGAAATGTTGATTCTAGTGTCAAAACCATAAATTATATTTTAAATTATTTTTCCAATTCTTCTTTTATTTCTGATTTTTTTCCTATTAATATTAATGATGCTTTAAAATATGTGAACTGGATTGTTGCTTTGCAAGATGAATTAAATCAATTTTATAGAAATAATGTTTGGACTTCAGTAGAATTTCTTGATGATAAGTAGGTAATTAGAACTAAGTGGATCTTTAGAAAAAAGCTGGATGAATATAGATGGATTGTCAAAAACAAAGCCTAACATGTTTCTCAAGGATACTCTCAAGAAGAAGGTATAGAATTTGAAGATTCATTTTCACCTGTTGCCAGGTTATAGGCAATTAGAGTTTTTTAAGCTTTTTCTTGTTTTCAAGGATTTAATTTATTTCAAATGTATGTAAAAAGTTTTTTCTTATATGGTTTTATTACTGAAGAAGTTTATGTTTCTCAACCTCCTAATTTCGAAAATGAAAAATTTCCCAACCATGTTTTTAAATTATCTAAAGCTTTATACGGTCCCAAACAAGCACCTCATGCTTGGTATGAAAGAATTTATTTATTTTAATTAAAAAATGGGTTTAATAAAGGTAATTTTGTTCCCACTATTTTTATTAAAAGATCTTCTGATTATATTTTAACTGTTCAGATCTATGTTGATGATATAGTTTTTGGATCATCTTGGGACATACTATTTAATGATTTTTATTTATTTATGTCTTCTGAATTTGACATCTGTTTAATGGGAGAATTAAAGTTCTTTCTTGGACTTCAAATTTCTCAAAAGGAAGGGTAGAATTTTTATTAATCAATCTAATTATGCAAAAGATTTTGTTAAATGATTTTTTATTGATTCCTCTAAATCCATGAAAAATCCTATAGGTACTAATTGTAAATTTGATAGTGATGCATCTATAAAATCAGTTGATTTTACAGTTTATAGAGGTATGATAGGTAGCTTACATTATTTAACTACATCTAGACCTGATATCATTTTCAATGTTTTTTTATGTGCTAGATTTCTAACTGATCCAAAAGAAAGTAATATTAAAGATTTAAAAAAGAATAATTAGATATGTTAAAAGAACTTTTGATTATGGTTTATTTCATCCAAAATATAATTGTTTTGATTTAACATCTTATTATGATTCTGATTTTTGAGGTTGCATAATTGACTGGAAAAGTACATTAGGTATGTGTCATTTTTTGGTAAAATTTTTAATTTCCTGGTCATCTAAGAAACAATTATCTGTTTCTTTATCTACTGTAGAATCTGAGTATGTCTCTTCTACTAGTATTTGTGCTCAAAGTTTATGGATTAAGAAAAAATTATGTGATTTTGTTGTTTATCTTGATAAACTACCTATTTATTGTGATAATACAGCTGCAATTTCTATTTCTAAAAACCACTTACAACATTCTAGAACAAAACATATTGATCTTAGATTTCATTTTATTTGAGATCATGTGAATAAGGGTGAAATTTTTTTAGAATTTATTCCTTCTAAAATTCAGCTTGCATATATTTTTACAAAGCCTTTAGACTCTACTCAGTTTGAGAAAATTAAATTTTCTTTTGGTATGATGGAATTTTAAATTTTATTTGTTGCATTTGTTTTGGGAGAGCATGTTTTTACTTTTTGTTTATTTACAAAAAGGGGGATAAGTTTTAGAGAGAAGGTTTTGGGAGAAATAATTTGGTTTTAATCATTTTAAAAATTCATTTATGGTTTAAATTTTTTGGTTTTTTAATCAAACAAAAAAGGGGAGATTGTTTGTGAATGTGCATAGTTCCTTTAATTTGATTGAATGTGATTTTGTTTGATTACTTTTCCTCTGTATTTTGATGATATCTTAATTTATGTTATTTGGATTTTTTTGTGATTCTTATCATGTTGGAAATATAATACATTTATCTATATTTTATTTGTTAATGTGGATGTTTGAAAATGATTATTTTTTTCTCTAAAAATTCAATGAAGTTGCTATTATGATATTAGAAACTCTATATTTCACTATTTTAAAACATTTATGTATTTATTTTACTGAAACTTATAAAATTATCCAATTTTCATAAAACATGATTATATGGAAAGATTAAGTGTTTATCTTGATTTCTTTAGTTTACATCAAAGTCTAAAAATATCGTTTGTATGGTCTTTTAATTACATGAAGGTATGATTTGATATTTTGATGTAGCAGTTTTTTCCAGAATTGTTTTGATTCTGTTTTTTTAATGATTTTTTGACTTGTAGATTTCGGTTTTAATCAATTCATTTTTTGTTGGAAAGATAACAGGTTTCTGTAAAAATCATTAGTTTTGTCCAAATTCTGAATCTGCTGTTAAGATCCCTTAAAAATTCATTGACGTCTGTCGAAATATTCTATCCAGTTTTCTTTCAAAAGTATGGTTCATTTTTATCTCAAAAGTAAGGTTCATTTTTATCAAAAAATTATGGTTCATTTTTATCTGAAAATTATGGTTCATTTTTATCTCAAAAGTACGGTTCATTTTTATCTCAAAAGTATGGTTCATTTTTATCTCAAAAGTACGGTTAATTTTTATCTCAAAAGTATGGTTCATTTTTATCTCAAAAGTATGGTTCATTTTTATCTCAAAAGTATGGTTTATTGTTTATCTTATGAAAGTGTGGTTTAATGTTCATACCCTAAGGTACTTTACTGTTCATACCCTATGTTACATTACTATTCACACCTTACGTTAAATTAATATTCACTCAGAAGTTACTGGTCATTATGAAGTTACTATTCACTTCGATGTTACTGTAAATTCCAAAGTTACTGTTCATTCTGTGCAATTTTTTAAAAATTTATTTCCTGCAAATATATGGATTATTTTTTAACGATTTTTTATAAAATACTCATTAAATATAAGGATCGTAATGAATGAGTGTTTAATGTTATTGGTGCTATATTGAGAGATAAAAATTAGTAACCTTCTTCAAAGTCTTTTACAAATTAATTTGGACGTTTCAAGATTGTTTAAATTCAAATGTTTCAATTTAATTTCAGAATTTGCTGCTACTTTTCAGGAATTGTTTTGACTACGTTTAAATAATTTTAATTGGTTTTAAAAGTTTATTTTAGATCATTCATTGATTTTATTATTATGGAGATTTTATTGGAATACATATTCAAAATATTTTGAATTCCTTTATTAGATATTTATTCTACGGTAATAAAGAAGAAATAGAGCCGTTATTTTCATTGAGATATTTATGAGATTTATTGACTCAATTAGTTTTGAATATCCAAAGGAAGTGGAGTTTCTTCACCTTCTAGATATTTTTATTCTCTATATATATCATTCTATGTTTTAGGAAAAATGACAACATAATAAAACTAGAATTTTTTATGGACTTTGAATCTGTTTTGCCTTTATAACGTCATGTGACACTCTGCATCACCACCTGCTCATTCTCTCAAGTGCTGAATTAATTCTGTTTTGACTACAATTTCATTGACAAGATGTGCTTTTCTAAACCTCAAAATCTAGTACCTGTGCTTTTATTCTTTTCTTCTCTTTTATCTGGTTCTGAGTCTGTAACACTACTTCTCATCTCTCACGTGCACTCTATTTTTCTGTTTATGCTTTTGAACACAAAAGCATTCTTTTTTATTCTTTTCCTCAGGTTGTGACTCCCAGATTCTATAGTCAGGATCTTAGGGGTGTGACTCCCTATTTCTAAATCAATACTATTTGGGTTGTGACTCCCAGTATCTAAAGTCAGGTTGTAAGGGTTGGGACTCCCCACACAAAATTTAGTGTCATGGTTATCTTTCTACAAGAAAAGGATTTTGTAATTGTGTTATGATTCGCCTTTTAAAATCATTTCTAGTGCACACATATCTCTCACCGAGTAGAGATATATAAGAGTATAGTAGGCCCAATTTGGACCGAACTACTATAAAAAACATCCTTGTGTTGTTTACTTTTTCCGCTTCTAATTAACATTAATAATTTAATTTGATAATTTATTTATTTGATTAAATTTTTTTATCTGGTCTATTCACCCCCCTCTAGACCATCTTCCATTACCCTGTCCAACCTAAAAATTGGTATCAAATTGTAACCTTCTTAATAATAGTTTATCTCTATATTTATATTTCTATACACAAAATATAGGCACCATTGGTTATTCCTTAAATAAATTTATACAACCAATTTTTTGGAGTCTACTTTTATATTTTACTATACTATATTATTCATAAACCTCACAGCCTAAGGATAAAGATCATATAAGATGGAAGGATTGAACCTGAATTATGCTTGGATTCCTTAGAAGCCACCACATTTTGATGGTAATGATTATGGATACTGGAGATCCTGAATGGAGGCATACCTCAAACAGTTGAGCATTGAGGACTGATTTATCATGTCAAAACAATACACACTGCCTAAAGATGATCTAGATACTCTTACAGGAATTGATTCTACTAGATATGTCTTAAATTAAAAAGCCTTAAATATTTTATATTGTGTTATTAACAATATTGTTTTTAGTAATGTGTCTGCATGAAAGACAGCTCATGATATTTGGAATATTTTGCAAGTTACTCACCCTGGCTTTGAAAAATTGATCTGAACCAAGCATGGAATGCTTCGTGTTGAGTATCAAGACTATAATATGGGTGAAGATGAAACTGTAAACCAAATGTTCCATAGATTCACAAGCATTGTGAATAGAATTAATTCAATTGGAGAATCTTTGGAAAATACTATACTTGTTGAAAGAGTCCTACGAGCATTACCAAAGAAATGGAATGAATGCAAAGAAGGTTTACATTGATGAAATCATGAACTTCAATGAGTACAAAATTGATGAATTGATTGGATCACTACTCCAATATGAACTAGAACTGAATAACATAGCTAATGAGGAGACAACAAAAAGAAAAGGGGTATCTTTTAGGTATATAAATGTTATTTATAATAATTCTTCAAATTCCAATCTACAGGATATTGAAAAGGAAGACATGTCTTAGATTGTAATTGGAGTCTACAAAATAAAGAAAAAGAAAGGTTTCAAAACCTAGTTTAGTAGAAACCTCCCAAAAGAAAAATATTAGGGAGATAAAAAGTGTGATACAAATTACAATGCTTCAGATGTAACTTGTTATGAGTGCAGGAAGAGAGGTCGTATCAAACCCGGTTTCCCTAAACTAAAGAATGAAGATAGATACAAAAAGAAGGATATAAAGGCATTGGCAACCAGCAGGAGTTATACTGAAGAATCTGATTCTAGTGAACAATCTGGAAATAACAAAGAATCTGCTAACTTTTGTTTCGTGGCATCACTAGATAAATTTTGAAATTCTAGTTATTACTCTGAATGTTCTGATTCTGAATATGAATTTGATAACCCTATTATTTTTGAATTAAATAATGAAATTGAAAGATTAAGAAAATATATTTTCAAAGCATCTTATTTATGTAATAAACTTAAAGAAGATAATGAAAAACATATTTCTGAAAATAAATTAATTTTGCACGAAAATAAAAGGTTAATAAACATTGCTTCTGCTTCTCATTCAACAGTTTATGATAATTTGAATACTTCTCAAGATCTAAATGAGAAATAGAAAAAGGAAGTTGAATGTATTAAACCAAATTTATCTGCTTTTATTCAAGGTACTGAAAAATATCATGATATGATGTCTTTGACTAAAACTGAAAAAAATAAATATGGTTTTGGTTATGATAAAAGATTACCTCAAATGTATAAAACATGTTTTGTTAAAATTAAAAATGGTTGTTCTTCAACTATTACTTATTTTAAATGTAGCATGAATGGTCACTAAGACAATGAATATTCAATTAGATTTAAAAAATCTTTTGGATTTACAAAAACTAATATTTCAAAATCCTTATTATCGAGAGTACCTTACAATACATGCTTAAATTCTGTATGGGTACCTAAAAATTTTATTACTAATCCAATTGGTCCAAAAGTAGCTTGAGTACCAAAATTATCAATTAATTGATTTTTGTAGAAAAAATGCCTTGGATGTCTCAAGAATGACATATGGTACATAGACAGTGGA
This sequence comes from Viscum album, assembly GCA_963277665.1. Classification (NCBI taxonomy): domain Eukaryota; kingdom Viridiplantae; phylum Streptophyta; class Magnoliopsida; order Santalales; family Viscaceae; genus Viscum; species Viscum album. Next base: position 657,692,021 of record OY728159.1, read on the forward strand.
CGATCTAGACATATAAATGGAGACCCATCAAATTTTACCTCATACAACACTTGTGATGGAGGAACTGTTACTTTTGGAGGAAATTACAAAGGAGAAGTAAAAGTGTTTAGTAAAGTTGGTATTTCAATTCTACATTTATTTCAACAGTTTTATATATTGAATGATCAAAACATTATTTAATTATTATATCACAATTATATAATAATGGAATGTAATTTAAATTTCAAAACGATAAATGTTTTGTTTTAATAGATGATTATTTATTATTTTATGCTAATTGAAAAGATAATATTTATACTATTGATTTTGCTGAACTAAATATTCAACATGTAAAGTGTTTGAATGATGTAAATAATGACTGCATCCTTTGGCACCGACGTCTAGGTCATGTTAATTTTAGAATGTTTCATAAGCTCTCAAATCATGAGAACGTTTTACAGCTTCCTTATTTGAAGAAAGACCAACTTCATGTTTGTGACGCCTGCATGAAAGGGAAGCAACACAAAATTTCATTTAGACATATCATTCAGATAAGTACAAATAAGCCGTTACAGTTAGTACATAATTATTTATTTGGTCCAACTCAAATTACAAGCCTTTGTGGAAATAAATATACTTTGGTTATTGTTAATGATTATAGTATATTTACTTGGATATGTTTTCTACCTCATAAAAATGATAGTTTATCTAAATTCACAGCTTTCTTTAAATTATTTCAAAAAGAAAAAAAATTTATGATTATTTCTATTCGCAGTGATAAAGGAGGTTTATTTAATAATTTAAATGTAGAAAAATTCTATGAAAAGAATGGATATTTTCTTAATTTCTCGGCTCCTAGAACAACACAACAAAATGGTGTTGTAGAACAGAAAAATAGAACTCTTATTGAAATGGCTCGAACTCTGTTATGTGAATATAATATTCCTTGATATTTTTGGGCTGAGGCTGATTTTGATGCATGTTATATTTCAAAGAGAATTATTATTATACCTTTTCTAAAGAAGACTCCTTATGAATTATTTTGAAATAAAAATCCAAAAGTTGGTTATTTTAGAGTTTTAAGGATGCAAAGTTTTTATTTTTAATTCAAAGGTTAATTTAGATAAATTTGATGATAAAAGTGATGAATTTTTTTTCACGGTTATTCTAATAATATTAAATCTTATAGAGTTTGTAATTAAATAACTATGGTTATTGAAAAATCTATTTATGTTATGTTTGATGAAAATAATGTTAAAATAAATTCTGATTCAAATGTTATTGATGATTAGTTTAGAGATTTTAATTTTGGTGAGGATATTCCTAAAAATAATAATGAATTAATTGAGGGGGACCATACTCCTTCTCATCATGATCTAACATCATGGAAGATTCACAAAGATCGTCCTGTTGAAAATGTAATTGGCAATGTTGATTCTGGTGTCAAAACCAGAAATTCTATTCTAAATTATTATGCCAATTCAGCTTTTATTCTTGATTTTTTTCCTCTTTATATTAATGATGCTTTAAAAGATGCGAACTGGATTATTGCTATGAAAGATGAATTAAATCAGTTTGTTAGAAATAATGTTTGGAATTTAGTATAATTTCTAGAAGATAATCAGTTAATTGGAACTAAGTGGATCTTTAGAAACAAGCTGGATAAATCTTGAAAGATTGTCAAAAATAAAGCCAGACATGTTGCTGAAGGATACTCTCAAGAAGAAGGTATAGAATTTGAAGATTCATTTTCACCTATTTCAAGGTTAGAGGCAATTATAATTTTTTTAGCTTTTTCTTGTTTTCAAGGTTTTATATCATATCAAATGGAGGTAAAAAGTGATTTTTTAAATGGTTTTATTACTGTAGAAGTTTATGTTTCTCAACCTCTTGGTTTCGAAAATGAAAAATTTCCCAACCATGTTTTTAAGTTATCTAATGCTTTATAAAGTCTCAAACAAGAACCTCGTGCTTGGTATGAAAGAATTTCTTTATTTTTATTAAAAAATGGTTTTAAGAAAGGTAATTTTGATCCTACTCTTTTAATTAAAATTTATTATGATGATATTTTAATTGTTCAGATCTATGTTGATGATATAGTTTTTGGATCATATGGTGACATAAATTGTAATGATTTTTCATTATTGATGTCTTTTGAATTTGACATGAGTTTAATGGGAGAAATAAAGTTCTTTCTGGACTTCAAATTTCTCAAAGGAAAGATGGAATTTTTCTTAATCAATTTAATTATTCTAATTATTTAGTTAAACGATTTGGTCTTGATTCCTCCAAATCTATAAAAACTCCTATGGGTACTAATTGTAAATTCGATAGTTATGTATCTGGTAAATTAGTTGATTTTACAGTTTATAGGGATATGATAGGTAACTTACTTTATTTAACTGCATCTAGACCTGAAATCATTTTTAGTGTTTGTTTATGTGATAGATTTCATGCTGATCCAAAAGAAATTCATATTTCAGCTATAAAAAGAATAATTAGATATGTTAAAGGAACTGTTGATTATGGTTTATTTTATCAAAAATATAACTTTTTTGATTTAACATCTTATTCTTATTCTGATTTCGGAGGCTGTAGAATTGACTGAAAATGTACATCAAGTATGTGTTATTTTTTGGGAAAATGTTTAATTTCCATGTCATCTAAGAAACAAGTATATATTTCTTTATCTACTTCAGAATCTGAGTATATCTCTAATGCTAGTAGTTGTGCCTAATGTTTTTGAATTAAGAAAAGTTTATGTGATTTTTGTGTTTATCTTGATAAAATAATTTTTTATTGTGATACTACATCTACAATTTCTATTTATACAAACCCCTTACAACATTCTAGAACAAATCTTATTGATCTTAGATTTCATTTTATTCAAGATAATGTGAATAGAGGTGATATTGTTATAGAATTTATTTCTTTGGAAAATCATCTTGCACATATTTTTACAAAGCCTTTAGACTCTGTCATGTTTGATAAAATTAAATTTTCTCCTGGTATGTTAGAATTTTAAATTTTATTTGTTACATTTGTTTAGGGGGGGAATGTTTTCACTTTTTGTTTATTTACAAAAAGGGGGAGATGTTTTGGAGAGAAGTTTTGGGGGAGAAATAATTTGGTTTTAATCATTTTAAAAATTCATTTATGGTTTAAATGTTTTTGTTTTGTAATCAAACAAAAATGGGGAGACTATTTATGAATGTGCATATTTCCTTTAATTTGATTTCATGTGATTTTGTTTGATTACTTTTCCAATGTATTTTGATGATATCATAATTTAGGATATTTGGATTTTTTGTGATTCATATCCCATTTTAAATATAATACGTTTATCTATATTTTATTAGTTAATGTGGAAGTTTGAAAATGCTTATTTATTTCTCTAAAAATTCAATGATGTTGCTACTTTGTTTTTAGAAACACTACATTTCACTATTATAAAAACTTTATGTATTTATTTTACTGAAACATATAAATTTTTATGATTTTCATGAATCTAGATTATTTTTAAAGATAAAATGTTTATCATTATTTCATTAGTTTACATAAAAGTCTAAAAATATCATTTGAATGGACTTTTAATTACATGAAGTTATGATATGATGTTTTGTTGTAGCAGTTTTTCCAGAATTGTTTTCCTCTTGTTTTTTTGTTGATTTCGGGATTTTTGTATGTCAGTTTTAATTGATTCTTTTTTTGATGGAAATATAAGAGGTTTTTCTACAAATCCCTAGTTTTGACCAATGTTTGAATTAGCTATTATGATCCCTTAAAAATTCGTTTAAATTTGAAAAAATACTCTATCCAGTTTTCTTTCAAAAGTATGGTTCATTTTTATCTCATAAGTATGGTTCATTTTTATCTCAAAAGAATGGTTCATTTTTGTCTCAAAAGTATGGTTCATTTTTATCTGAAAATTATGGTTTATTTTTACCTCAAAAGTATTGTTCATTTTTATCTCAAATGTATGGTCCATTTTTATCTCAAAAGTATGTTTCATTTTTATCTGAAAAGTATGATTCATTTTTTTCTCAAAAGTACGATTCAATTTTATCTCAAAAGTATGTTTCATTTTCATCTCAAAAGTATTGTTCATTTTTATCTCAAAAGTATGGTTCATTTTTATCTCAAAAGTATGGTTTGTTGTTTATCTTATGAACGTTTGGTTTACTGTTCATACCCTATGTTACTTTACGGTTCATACCCTATGTTGCTTTACTGTTCACGTTGTATGTCACATTACTGTTCACTCTGAAGTTACTGTTTACTCAGAAGTTACTATTCACCTCGAAGTTACTGTTCATTCAGTGCAATTTTTTAAAAATTGATTTTCTGCAAATATGTAGATTATTTTTTAACTATTTTTTTTTAAAATCCTCATTAAATATAAGGATCATAATGAAAGTGTTTTTAATTTTTTAGTGCTATATTGAGGGAGAAAAATTAATAACGTTCTTCAATGTAATTTACATATAAATTTGTACATTTTAAGATTGTTTAAATTCAAATGTCTGAATTTAATTTTAGTATCTGCTGCTAGTTTTCAGTAATTTTTTGACTATGTTTATCATTATAAATAGTTTTAAAAGTCTATTTTAAATAATTCAATCCTTTTATTATTCTGAAGATTTTATTGGAATACGTATTCAAAATATTTTGAATTCCTTTGAAGGATATTTTTTCTATGGGAATAAAGAAGAAACAGAGCTGCTATTTTCATGGAGATATTTATGGTATTTATTGACTCAGTTAGTTTTGAATATCCTAAGGAAGAAGAGTTATTGTACCTACTAGATATTTTTATTATCGATATATATCATTCTCTCTTGCAGTAAAATGGACAACATAATACAAAGAGAAAGTGCTGTGCACTTTGAATCTGTTGTGCATTTATAACGTCCTATGACACTTTGCTTCACCACCTGCTCTTTCTCTCAAGTGCTGAATTATTTCTGCTTCGACTACAATTTCATTGGCGAGAAGTTCCAATCTAAACCTCGAGAACTCGTACTTGTGATTTAATTCTTATCTTCTCTTTCATCTGGTTATGAGTCTGTAACACTACTTCTCATCTCCCACACACACTCTGTTTTTGTGTTTATGCTTTTTCACCCAGAAGCATTTTTTGTTATTATTTTTCCTCGGGTTGTGACTCCCTGATTCTAAAGTAATGATATTAGGGTAGTGACTCCCTGTTTCTAAAGTCAAGAGTGGTTGGGTTGTGACTCCTAGTACTTAAAGTCACGTTGTAAGGGATGTGACCCCCCACACAAAAGTCAGTTTCATGGTTATCCATACACTAGAATACGATTTTGTAATTGGGTTATTATTCCATTTTAAAAATCATTTTTAGTTCACATGTATCTCTCACCGATTATAGAGGTATAAGAGTAGAGTAGTCCCGCTTTGGACCCAAATACTATAAAAAACATCCGTGCAGTATTTACTTTTTTTGCTTCGAATTAACATTGATAATTAACATTGATAATTAAATTATTTGATTAAAATTTTTATTCTCGTGTATTCACGTCCCTCCAACTAGACCATCCGCCATTACCCTGTCCGACCTAACAATTCGAATCAAAGAGAAACCTTCTTTTGAACAGTTTTTCTCTATATTTATACTTACTTACACCAAATATTGACACTATTGGTTATTCGTTAAAGAATTTATCCAACCAATTTTTTGTAGTCTTCTTTTATATTTTACTTTACTAACCTATTCTTAGACATCATAGTCTAAGGATAAAGATCTTATAAGATGCTAGGATTGAACCTGAATGATACTTGGATTCTTCAAAATCCACCACATTTTGATGGCAACGATTATGGATACTGAAGATACCGAAGAGAGTAATACCTCAAACAGTTCTTCATTGAGCACTGGTCTATCATGTCAAAACAATACATAGTACCTGAAGCTGATCCAAATACTCTTACAAGAATTGATGCTACTAGATATGTCTTAAATTACAAAGACGTTAATATTTTATATTGTTCTATTAACAGAAGTGTTTTTAGTCATGTGTCTGTATGAAAGACATCTCATGAGATTTAGAATATTTTTCAAGATACTCATATTGGCACTGAAAAATTGATCTGAACTAGGCATGGAATGCTTCATGCTGAGTATCAAGACTTCAAGATGGGTGAAGATGAAATTGTAAACCAAATGATCCATAGATTCACAAGAATTGTGAATGGAATGAATTCACTTGGAGAATCTTTGGAAAATACTATACTAGTTGAAAGAGTCCTATGATAATTACCAAAGAAATAGCATGTAAAGAAGGATTCCATTGATGAAAGCAAGAACTTCAAAGAGTACACACTAGATGAATTGATTGGATCACTACTCCAATATGAACTGGAACTGAAGAACATAGATGATGAGGAGACAACAAAAAGAAAAGGTGTATCTTTTAAGTCTATAAATGTTATTTCTATTAACTCTTCTGATTCTGATCTACAGGATATTGAAAAGCAATACATGGCTTCAATTATAATTGGATTCTACAAAAGAATGAAAAAGAATGATTTTAAAACTAGTTTAGTAGAAAACCCCCAAAAGAAAAATATAAGAGAGATGAGAAAGGTGATAAAAATTATAATGATTCAGATTTAACTTGTTATGAGTGCAGAAAGAAAGGTCATATCAAACATGATTTCCCTAAACTAAAGAATAAAGGCAGATACAAAAAGAAGGATAGAAAGGCATTGGAAACCAGCTGTAGTTGTACTGACGAATCTGATTCTAGTGAACAATATGAAAATAACAAAGAATCTGCTAACTTGTGTTTCATGAAATCACTAGGTAAGGTGGTAATTCTAGTTATTATTCTGAATGTTCTGATTCTGAATATGAATCTGAAATCCCTAATGTTTCTGAATTAAATAATAAAATTGAAAAATTTAGAAAGGATATTTTCAAAGAAGCTGATTTTATAATAAACGTATAGAGGATAATGAAAAACTTATTTCTAGAAATAAATTAATTTTTCAATAAATTAAAAGTTTAATAAACACTACTTCAGCTTCTCATTCAACAGTTTATGATAATTTTAAAACTGCTCAAGATCTCAATGAGAAATTGAAAAAGGAAGTTGAATGTCTTAAACAACATTTATCTGCTTTTATTCAAGGTCATGAATAATATCATGATATGATGTCTTTGACTAAAACAGATAAAAATAAATATGGTTTTGGTTATGATAAAATATTACCTCAAATGTATAAATCCAGTTTTTCTGAAATGAAAAATGGTTGTACTTTAACTGTTACAAGTTTCAAATGTGGCATGAATGGTCACTATGAAAATCACTGTTCACTAGGATTTAAAAAATATTTTGGATTTACAAAAACTAATATTTCAATGTCCTTATTAATGAGAGTACCATACAATACAAGCTTAAATTCTATTTGGGTACCTAAAAACTGTATTACTAATCCTATTGGACCCAAATTAGCTTGGGTACCAAAATTTTCAATTAATTGATTTTTGTAGGAAAAATGCCTTCAATTTATCAAGAACTACATAAGGTACATGGATAGTGGATTCTCTAGGCATATGACCAGAGACCCATCAAATTTTACCTCATAAAACACATGTTATTGAGGCACTGTTACTTTTGGAGACAATTCCAAAGGAAAAGTAAAAGGTTTTGGTAAAGTTGGTATTTCAAATTCTACATTTATTTCAAAAGTTTTATATTTTGAAGGTTTAAAACATAATTTAATTAGTATATCACAATTATGTAATTATGGAATGGAAGTTAAATGATAAATGATAAATGCTTAGTTTTTAAAGATGATTCTTTATTATTTTATGCTAATTGAAAAGATAATATTTATACTATTGATTTTGATGAACTAACTGTTCACCATGTAATGTTTTTGAATGTTGTAAAGAATGACTGCATCCTTTGGCCCCGACATCTCGGTCATGTTAATTTCAGAATGCTTCACAAGCTCTCAAAGTATGATAACATTTTACAACTTCCTTCTTTGAATAAAGAACAACTTCATGTCTGTGACGCCTGCATGAAAGGGAAGAAACACAAAATATCTTTAGACCTATCAATCAGATAAGTACTAATAAGCCTTTATAATTAGTAAATCATTATATATTTATTCCAACTCAAATTACTAGCCTTGGTGGAGAGAAATATACTTTAGTTATTTTTGATGATTATATTAGATTTACATGGGTATATTTTCTAGCTCATAAAAATGATACTTTATCTAAATTTGATGCTTTGTGTAAATTATTTCAAAATAAAAATGTTTGTATGATTATTTCTCTTCGTTCTGATAAAGTAGGTGAATTTAATAATTTAGATTTTGAAAAATTCTTTGTAAATAATGGATATTTTCATAATTTCATTGCTCCTAGAACACCACAAAAAATGGTGTTGAAGAACAAAAAGATAGAACTATTATTGAAATGGATCGAACTATGTTAATTGAATATAATCTTTTTAGATATTTTTGGGCTGAGGGTGTTTTTTCTGAATGTTATTTTTCAAATAGAATTATTATTATACCTTTGCTAAAGAAAACTCCACATGAATTATTTAAAAATAAAAAGCCTAAAGTTGGTTATTTTAGAGTTTTTGGATGCAAAGTTTTTATTTTAAATTCAACGGATAATTTAGAAAAATTTGATGCTAAAACTGATGAAGGTATATTTTATTGGTTATTCTAATAATAGTAAAGTATATAGAGTTTATAATAAATGAATGATGGTTATTGAAGAATATGATCATGTTATATTTGATGAAAATAATGTTAAAATAAATTCTGATTCTAATGTTATTGATGATGAGTTTAAATATTTTAATTTTGGTGAAGATATTCTTCAAGATAATAATGAATTAATTGAGGGGTAGAATACTCCTTCTCATCCTGAACCATGACCATGGAAGATTCACAAAGATCATCCTATTGAAAATGTAATTGGCAATGTTGATTTTGGTGTCACAACCATAAATTCTATTTTAAATTATTGTGCCAATTTTTTATTTATTTATGATTTTGTTCCTGTTAATATTAATGATTATTTAAAAGATGTGAGCTGGATTGTTGTTATGCAAGATGAATTAAATCAGTTTGTTAGAAATAGTGTTTGGACTTCAGTAGAATTTCTTGAAGATATGCAAGTAATTGGAACTAAGTGGATCATTAGAAACAAGATGGATGAATCTGGAATGATTATCAAAAACAAAGCCAGACTTGTTGCTTAAGGATACTCTAAAGAATAAGGTATTGAATTTGAAGATTCATTTTTAACTGTTTACATTTTAGAGGCAATTAGAATTTTTTAGCTTTTTCTTGTTTTCAAGGTTTTAAATTATATCAAATGGATGTAAAAATGTTCTTCCTTAAATGGTTTTATTACTGAAGAAGTTTATGTTTCTCAACCTCCTGGTTTTGAAAATGAAAAATATCATTACCATGTTTTTTAATAATCTAATGCTTTATACGGTCTCAAACAAGAACCTCATGCTTGGTATGAAAGAATTTATTTATTTTTATTGAAAATTGGTTTTATGAAAGGTAATGATGATCCTACTCTTTTTATTAAAGGATCTTCTGATGATATTTTAATTGTTCAGATCTATGTTGATGATATAGTTTTTGGATCATCTATGACATACTTTGTAATTATTATTTTTATTGATGTCTTCTGAATTTGACATGAGTTTAATGAGAAAATTAATGTTCTTTCTTGGACTTCAAATTTCTCAAAGGAAAGATGAATTTTTTTTTAATCAATCTAATTATCCTAAAGATTTAGTTAAACGATTTTGTCTCATTTCCTCTAAATCCATGAAAACTCATATGAGTACTAATTGTAAATTAGATAGTGATGAATTTGGTAAATCTTTTGATTTTATAGTTTATAGAGGTATAATAGGTTGCTTACTTTATTTAACTGCATCTAGACTGGATGTAATTTTTCGTGTTTGTTTCTGTGCTAGATTTTAAACTGATCCAAAAGAAAGTCTTATTAAAGCTGTAAATAGAATAATTATATATGCTAAAGGAACTGTTGATTCTGGTTTATTTTATCTAAAATATAACTTTTTTGATTTAACATCTTATTATAGTTCTGATCTGGGAAGCTGTAGAATTGACCAAAAAAGTACACCAGGTATGTGTCATTTTATGGGAAATTTTTTAATTTCCTGGTCATGTTAGAAACAATTATCTGTGGCTTTATCTACTGTAGAAGCTGAGTATATCTCTTCTTCTAGTAGTTGTGATCAATGTTTATAGATTAAGTAAACATTATGTGATTTTGGTGTTTATCTTGATAAACTACCTATTTATTGTGATAATACATCTACAATTTCTATTTCTAAAAACCCCATACAATATTCTAGAACAAAACATATTGATCATATATTTTATTTTATTATAGATCATGTAAATAAGGGTGATATTGTTTTAGAATTTATTTCTTCTGAAAATCATCTTGAAGATATTTTTACAAAGCCTTTAGACTCTTCTTAGTTTGCGAAAATTAAATTTTCTCTTTGTATGTTGGAATTTTAAATTTTTTTTGTTGCTTTTGTTTAGGGGGAGCATGTTTCCACATATTGTTTATTTACAAAATGGGGGAGATGTTTTGGAGAGATGGTTTGGGGAGAAATAATTTGGATTTAATCATTTTAAAAATTCAGTTATGGTTTAAATGTTTTGGTTTTGTAATCAATCAAAATGTGGGAGATTGTTTGTGCATGTGCAGATTTCCATTAATTAGATTTCATGAGATTTTTTTGATTACTTTCCTATGTATTTTGATGATATCTTAATTTATGTTATTTTCTATTTTTTGTGATTATTATCACGTTGTGAAGATAAGGCATTTATCTATATTTTATTAGTTAATGTGGAAGTTTTATAATGCTTATTTATTTCTCTAAAAATTCAATGAAGTTTCTATTATGTTTTTTGAAACTCTACATTTCACTATTTTAAAACATTTATGTATTTATTTTAATGAAAATTTTACAATTATCCTAGTTGCATGAAACTTGATTATATGGAAATAAAAAAATTTATATTGATTTTATTAGTTTACATCAAAGTATAAAAATATTGTTTTAATGGAATTTTAATTACATGAAGTTATGATATGATGTTTTGTTGTAGCAGTTTTTGCATACTTTTTTTGGCTTCAATTTTTTTTGTTGATTTTGGGACATGTTGATGTAGGTTTTAATTGATTATTTTTTTGTTGGAAATATAATAAGTTTTTCTACAAATCAATAGTTTTGACCATAGTCTGAATATGCTGTTAAGAGCCCGTAAAAAATCATTGAAGTTTGTCAAAATATTATATCCAGTTTTCTTTCAAAAGCTTGGTTAATTTTAATCTCAAACGTATGGTTCATTTTTATCTCAAAAGTACGGTTCATTTTTATCTCAAAAGTATGGTTCGTTGTTTGTCTTAGGAAAGTATGGTTTACTGCTCATACCTTATGTTACTTTATGGTTCATAAACTACGTTACTTGGTTGTTCACTCTGAAGTTATTGTTCATTCAAACGTTACTATTCACTTCGAATTTACTGTTCATTCCGAAGTTATTGTTCTTTCTGTGCAGTTTTTAAAAATTGATTTTCTACAAATATATGGATTATTTTTTAAATAATATTTTTTGTAAAATCCTCCTTAAATATAAGGATCATAATGAAAGAGTTTTTAATGTTTTTAGTGCTATATTGAGAGAGATAAATTATTAACATTCTTCAATGTCTTTTATAAATAAATTTGGATGTTTCGAGATTGGTTAAATTCAAATGTTTGAATTTAATTTCAGAATCTACTGCTAGTTTTCATGAATTGTTTTGACTACGTTTATATCATATTAAATGGTTTCAAAAGTCTGTTTTTAAATTATTCAATTGTTTTATTATTTTGGAGATTTTATTGGAATACTTATTCCAAATAATTGTAATTCCTTTATTAGATATTTATTCTACAAGAATAAAGAAGAAACAGAGATTCTATTTTCATGGAGATATTTATATGATTTATTGACTCAATTAGTTTTGGAAATCCTATAGATGCGGAGTTTCTGCACCTACTAGAAATTTTTTTCTCTATATATATCATTAACTATTGTAGGAAAAAGGACAACACAATACAAAGACAATGTGTTGTGAACTTTGAATATGTTGTGCATTTACAACGTCCTGTGACACTCTGCTTCACCACCTGATCGTTCTCTCAAGTTCTGAATTAATTCTTCTTTGATTGCAATTTCATTGACGAGATGTGTTGATCTACACCTCAAGAACTAGTACCTATGCTTTAATTCTTATCTTCTCTTTCATTTGGTTCTGATTCTGAAACACTACTTCTCATCTCTCACATGCCCTCTATTTTTATGTTTATCCTTTTTCACACAAAATCATTCTTTGTTATTCCTTTTCCTCAGGTTGTGACTCCCAAATTCTAAAGTCAGGATCTTTGGGTTGGGACTCCCTATATCTAATGTCATGACTATTTGGTTTGTGACTCCTAGTATCTAAATTCAGGTTTTAAGGGTTGTGACACCGCACACAAAATTCAGTGTCATGGTTATCCCTCCACTAGAAAAGGATTTTTTAATTGGGTTATGATTTCCCTTTAAAAATCATTTTTAGTGCACACGTATCTCTCGCCGAGTAGAGAGGTATAAGTGTAGAGTAGGACCACATTGGACCGAACTACTATAAAAAATATCCTTACGTTATTTACTTTTTTCGCTGCTAATTAACATTAATAATTAACTTTGATAATTAATTTATTTGATTAAATTTTTTAATCTGGTCTATTCACCCCCCTCTAGACCATATGCCATTACTCTGTCCGACCTAACAACATGAGATTGTATTTGGATTTTATTACATGAATAAAAATTACAATAGTTAATGTGTATAAGCCTTTATTAAGTGGATTGGCTAACCAATTGAATTATCCCTTAATATTTTCACACATTAAATTATTATACCAAATTTAAAGGGATACATGTAATTGAATAAGAGTCAATTTAAATATATCAAGTGTATAGACCCTTATAAATGGTGAAAGAAAATCCATTTAGTTGAACCATGAATAACATTTAAATATACAAAAAACTATAAAAAACATATCATGGGTTATAAATAATTTTTTTCCCCAAACTGGAATTTGGTAAAGGAATTTTACATTTTGTTTTCGTATATAAATTTCAATTGACAATCCATATACCTGAACACCTATAAATGAAAAAAATTAACACATACCAATACCCTAGGAAATGTTGTGGGTAGTAGGGTTAGTATGTTGGGTAATAAAGAATTTTCTTTTATTTTTATTTTTGTTGATATTATATTATTATTTATCTTGTTCTGAGTTGTGGGATTTCAGTTTTTAGATCTATTCCACCAAAACTCCATTTAGATTTGTTCCAATAGTGTTTTATGGACCATACTCGAAAGGTGAAGTGTCTCAAACCACAAGTATTTCCTTTTTTAGTTCCACATAAGGCACCACTTTTTATTACCAAACTGGAAACTGATTCATATGTTTGAGGGAGTTTTCAATATATGTTACATTATATGAAGCGTGCTCTATGACGTTCTCCAATGATGAGTAGTCCGACACTTTATTACCAGCAATAACATCCTCCATTATTATTGATGGATGGGGATAATTAGGAAACTGAATCATGTATAAAATATATTTTCTATATTTTCTATAATCTATAGACCCCAAAGTATATGAGGTCATAGATATCCACTAACATGCGGCGTGATTCTACCAAGAAGTAGTGGGAGGTGATTACTCATGTGTCTCATCATCATAGCATGGTCTAGGAAGAAATCCATAGTATCTTCTTTGATTTATTTTTCCATTAATCATATAGATTTTATGGATATGGAGAGTCCACACACATTTACAAGTTTTTTATGCCCATCATAGACTAATCATATCATTTTAAAATGATTAAACACTTCACATTGGTTCTTTCAGTTGATGAGCTATCATGAGTGAGATTCTTGAAGGATAGGATAAAGTATTCCATATTCTGTATTGTGTATGAATTTCACCTATCTAACTATAATGATATCATGATCCATGCACTTATTAGTGACCACATATTTTGGGAAGATTATAGTACTAGAAAGAAATGGTTAGTTCTAATACTGGGTAATAGTTCTACCAATGTTAGTAAAAATAGCCTTGATTTTTCTCATCAAATGTGTGGTGGCCATAGAATCAAAAATGTAAGATCTATTGTGATATATTAGCCTAGATGGTAAGAGAATATGAAACCATATTGAGAAAGAGACCCACTTGAGTGACGTTCTTAATGAAATTTGGTTCATCATTCCAGATCATTATACCTTTTCTCATGGAGGAGGACACATACCAGCAGCACCATCATGAGTGGGATTAGTTACATCATGGAAGGTAGGATGTTGGTGTAGCACAAAATGAGTAATATGAGGTGGGTGTCATGGTTTAGGTAGACGAACAAATGATTTTTATCACCAAATAAATGGTCCTACTTAGGTTTTTATAGTTATATCATAGATTCATGGATTATTCTACTCACAGATATTATTGTAGACACATATGGGGAAGAGTGAAGAACCATATACTATACAAGATAATAATCTAGTTGCCTATATTATCATATCTTCTTTATTAAAAATAGGTGAATGGCACTCCATTATATCTATCCTAATAATGGGATGTATTGTGACTGATTTTCTAAAATATTTTTGGGTGATGACTTTTCACACAACACGTGGTTTATAGCCATATTTTCATAACTAATGAAAGGGAATTCCTTATAATATTTCTAGTTACCAGGTCTTGAGGAATTTCATTATCATTTAGATGATGATTTTTTATGTCATACATGGTATGGATTAGCTCATAAATTATCATTCCCAAATTGAATGTTATAATTGATGATTGAATATCACATTAGCTGAAGGGGTAGATATTTACATAATAGTGAATGGGATTTCCATGCCGGTCAAGTTTGGCCAGAGTATCATGGGTTGGGAGGAGTGATATCGCAAATTTTTATCCATTTCATGGATGACTGGATATCGGGTATGAATAAATTTTCTCCCATGATGGATCATTATATGGATGTTTTCATTGAATCCATCTCAGGATTACCTCCCATGATAAATTTATAATTTACATTCAATAATTTTATTGGTGCGTCTAAATTGGTTATTCCTCTATATAGGGTGAAACCTATTGATATATAAGTGCTAAAGAGGTAGTTGTAGGATTTAAAATCCAATTCATTTATCCAACCCAGTAAATATTAATGGGGTTTTCTTATCCTTTTTATTAAATATGGTATATGGAACCCTTCGACTATGAGAGGATTAAAAATTGAAGAACCAACATATAGTGATGAACCAGTTTCCATTACCTCAAATAGAATATTGCTTTGGATAGCTCTACGAATCTAGATTTTTCTCAAATATTGACATGATATCAGGCAATATTCATGTGAATTTTAGGCCTTCAAATATACCACATATGAATTTCTATAGTTGGTAAGGTTTATTTGAGTACCTATATTTTTTGGTCAGTCCAAAGAACATACCCACGATTTAGATATCCTTGATGAATTGTTTTTTCCATCCATAATCTGATTCATTTGTTGTTGTTTTTATGGATGTGGTCAGGGTGTATTATCATATTCAATGTGTCCAGGAAAAATTTATTAAGATCATATTGAGAGAATTTGGTGTCAATTAGTTTTATTTTATTCGTAGAAAGTGAAATTTATAGATCAAAAATATTTATTTATTGGGACATATTATCTCATAATATGGTGTATCAGGTAACCTTGAGATGGTGAGAGTTGTGGTTTCCTATGAGTATCCAAAATTGTATTTGAAATACATAGTTTCTTAAGGATGGAGGAATATTTTATTCATTTAATAAAATACATTTTATGTACAACAGAATAAAACATATGACTAACTAAGAACAGAGTGATGTTCTTGTGATTTGAAGCATGTGAGTTGTCCTTTTAAGAGCTGAATGGAAGGATTACCTTGACACTGTTCCAAATTCTACCATATACAAAAAGAGGATATATAGAGTAATGTTATGCATCAAATATTTAGATAGTTGTATTTTTGATGTAGTATGATAGATTCATTTTGTATGTGTCTTGATAAATGCAACCTCACGATGGTAATTACCTAACACATGACCTCGAGCTTGTAGTTATCATTCATGCCTTGAATTATTGAAGGAATTATCTAATGGGAGAAATATTTTAGGTGAATAAGATGAAAATGGACTTAAATATATCAATATTAATAGTAAATTGAATCTCAAATTATGGAGATGAGTTGAATACAATCTATATTTTGAATATGAGATTACAAATTTGGGTGAAAAGAGAAATTGGGTAACTGATTATCTCAGCCGAAAGAATAAAAAAATACATTCATGACGCTAGTGATAAATGGAAGATTATGTAACTCTATTATTTGATTAATATAGTGTTTCAAATCATTCATGATCGACTATTCCTTGAAACCTTAGTAGTGACCTCTTCACATATAAATAGGGTGATGAGAATTCAGTTTTTAGATCCTAATGGTTTAGTCCTACAGGGATGTATTTCATGTGAGAATATTTCTCCAGAATATTTAACCAAAGAATATGATTTAATATGTATACATGGGTATACATTTGTTCCTAAATACATGTGATAGGATCCGATGTGATAATCCCATAAATCTCATTTGGCAATGCACCCATATATCTTCACAATGTATCATGATATCAATCACCAGTCTTTGTGGTATGGGATGAAATAACAAACTCGTATATGATCACTAGAAGATCAAACTATCATCAGGTGATGGAAGAAAAAAAATTTCTTGATTTCTTGCTATATGGATTATAGATTCTAAAATTTAATTGGGATAATATCTTAATGTATTTTATGACTATTTTACTAAGGTGCCCTTAATATAGAGATGCAGATCAGGTAGTCATGGATATACTGAAATTGATATCCTATATCCATATTATATGGGATACATTCTTAGAAATTATATAGAAAGAATTTAAATCAATTGTTTTATATTCCCACATGGGTTCCCTATACTATTGTTTTGGATAGATTCAAACATTTCACACCAAATTTCCAAAAAGGCTGGTAAAAATCATTTGGTAGACATGTGTTTCTGAGCATAAATTTCCATCCTCGTACTAATTTTCAATTAATGTTGATGATATGTGTTTTTTAAGAAAATATTTCATCATGTTCTATATATTTTTGTTGTTATTAGGGGATGCATATACCTTTTTCTATTTCTCCAAAAATAACATCTATGAGTTGATGGTACAGATGGATCCTTCTATGGACTTATATGGTATGTTGTGTTTTCCACCTCTGTTGGTTAGAGTGGATACTCAGGAGGTGGGGGTGACTTGTGTTCCAATTAAAAATATATGTTTAAAATATTTATATAGAAATCCACCAATTAATAAAACAAGTTAAATTATAGTGAATTTATAATGATTGTAAGTGTTCAATTAGTTTCTCAAAGATTGATTATTTCTTAGTTAACATAATCTGACAATTAATTTAGCCATAGAAACTAACTTACTAGATCATAATAATTTCAAAAACTTTCTAGTTCAACTATCAGAGTTACTCTAATAACATATTTGAATTTTAAAGTAATTACTAGTGAAATTTTGAAAATAGTTTAAACTGAAATAGGATGCACAACAGTTTTAACCATGAGGTTCTGTCTCAACCTTAGATGTAATCCTCTCAAATAGTTTATATAAAACATTGATCCACACCCTGGATCAGGGTTTACAATAGTACTCAAACTGTCCAGGTCCTCAGACCTCTACCATAGTTCTACATGGGATGTAGCAACAATAACACATAGGTTGTCCAGGTCCTCAGACCTCTACCACAGTTCTTCATAGGATACACAAAGGTATACAGAGTTTTTTGTGAGTATTTCAGTATCCTCCAGTTCTTCTTAAGATTCAGTGTGTGTCCAAACCGACAGAAACACAGACTGCTCTGAATTTAATAAAAATGATCACAACATAGAAATAATATAGATATGAGTTTAGAATTCTCTTTTGTGATTTCAATGTTGCTATGAAATCTTTTGTATTGAAGAAGATGTATCTTGGAGTCCTTCTCTGGATGTTTTCGGGAAAACATATTATCGTGGTTTTGTTCCTTCACTTCCAGTATAGGTGTTCAACTTGAATTTGAGTGTATTCCTTGTAGCGCTAGAACCTCCTCTTTTAACTTCTATTCTTGGTGTGTATAAGTGTTCTTCGAGTTCTTCGTGTGCTCTTCTTTGCATGTACGAGTGTATCTTCATGTATGTGTACCGCCTGTATATTCTGTTCTTCCTTATGTATATGTCTCTTTATACATCCTTTGCAGTAGCTTGATATTCCTTTTATTTCATTTTATTTGGCAATGGGAATGATTACCTTTTACATGTATGAGGTACGGTTCTTTAACATGCCAATAACCCACATTAATTAATAGCAGTTTCATTAAAAGAACAAAATATAAATGTTGGAAATTAAATTAAAAGACGAAAAAATAGTTTAAGAAATGATGTCATAGTAAGTAATGGAAATAGTGTCTCCATCACACGGTGTCTAGATTCATCACAGTGTCTGAGTGTCACAGTTTTTCATGGTCACGGTGTCTCACTGTCACGGTGTCTTGATCACGGTGTCTTGTTCCCGGTGTCTTGTTCATGGTGTCTTATTTTCTGGTATCTGGCTTCACGGTGTCTTGGTTCATGCTATCTAGCAACACGGTGTCTCATAGTCACGGTGCAAGAGATACATAGCCAGTGGCAGACTCACGGTGTCTTAGACTATTCAAAGTAACTGTGTTCAGACTTAAATAATGATGATAATAGAAAGGATTAGACTTAATTATTTTTCAATGAAGGTATTTTGAGAGTAGATCAAATACAGTATAAAGTAAATTAAAAAATAAAATAGAGCAATTAAGATCTTGAATGGCTCTTCTTAGAACATGAGAAAACATTAAACCACAAATACACATGATTGGATATAATTTATAGGATTTAACTAGGTTAAATAAGATTTGTGATCATTAAAACATGATTAATACATGAGGGGTCAAAAAATATCCCCTTTTTTTATGATCACAAATCACGTATAGTTAAAGTGTATAATAGATTCATCTATAGAGATAAATTCAACAATAGAGATAAATTCAACTATAGAAAAAAATTTCTAACATATAGAGGATTCTCTCCCTTTTGGGATTATCAAAATGATGGAATAAGTGAAGTCAAAAAATGTATATTCCATTAATAGAAAATAAGTGATAGTACATCAAAAGACTAATACAAAAACAAAATCATCCATATAAAAAAGAGTAATCACTAATCTTTTTCATAGGATGGCCTTATCTTTAACTTTAGTAGCAGTGGCAGAAGAGGAAGCAATAGGGGAAGAGATTGAGGTAGAAGAAGGTAGAGATGTGGTTTATAATGAGGGTAAAGGAAGGACTTCAAAGACTGACGGAGCCAAGGTAGGGGAAGTTGAGGATCTAGGTAGTTTCTGATCCAGAGTAACATTCCTGATCTAACTGAGTGCTTGTCCGATAGACATGGTGGTTGAGGCCAGAGTAGAGGTGAAGGTAGGCTGCCCATGTCTAAGTGGTACACCCACTAGAGAAAAAATGGTTGTACTCCGGGCATGAAGATAGGGACTCAGGAGTTTGATGATATATGAAATGATCTCTCCACCATACAGCATGGATTTCTCAAAAACCTTTCTTGTTCTCCATACACTTGTCCAACAATCGAGTAAACTCTGTGAGCTTCTGGACATGGTTCTTGAAAGCTTGAGTCACTGGAGGAATTCGAATATTTTCTACAAGGTAAATGAAATGGTTTTTCATATTGGTCCTGGAGAAGATTCGATTGAAGTAGAAATCCACATTCTTGGAAATCTCTTATTGAGAATCATTAGCAATTTTGGAGTGGATTTGTACTAGGTCAATAACTCTTTCACTATTCATGATCACTTTAGATAATGAAGTCGTATTTAAGCCACTGAGTACATTCTAAAGCACTTATTTAACTACATTACTGATCATATCACTATACAAGGAGGGTTTAGAGGATTGACTAGATGCTTTGACAGATGTGGTTAGAGATTCTAGTTGATTCATCACCTTTTGAAGACACCACCTATACTCATCAGTGAGTTTATTGACATTGAAAACAGGCTCTTTCATTTCCTTCATAGTTTTTTTGTTTCTTTCAGCAATATTTTCATCTAAGGATTATAGATAAGGTTGAATCTGAGACACATCAACTTGTGCGATTTGAGGAGAAACAGGTTCTAGAGGAGAAGCAACAGATTCTATAAGAAGAGCAATAGATTCAGATCTCGAATGAAACTCCCTCTACATGTCCTCAACCATACTTCATAGGGTCTTTACTTCACTACTGACCAGTTTATTTTCAATTATTACTTTTTTAATATCATGGAGCATCTTAGGTTGGATTTTCCAGATCCTTTTCTCCAATAATAGTGATGCATCTCTCTCACTTAATTTTTTCACAAGATGAGGTTGGGTATTCTTGAGTTTCTCAACTTTTGATAAGATAGTAACACCAAGTTCTTTTAGATCATCCTTACTCACAAATGGCAGCTGTTCAGATAAGGATTCAGGAGTAAGGACTGATAGAGGATCATGTTCCCTCATAGGTGAAAAAATAGAGACTGATTTTAACTGAAATAGGGACGAAATATCATGTCTTGTTGCTATAACCTGCTAAGAATCATTCACATCATAAAAACTAGGAAATTAATATAGAGTATCTATAGGAATTGACTCAGTTGGATGTGAGGCTTCAATAGACTCCTGATTTGGGGTTTTCTCCCCCCTAAACAGATGCCTCCTTCTCAGGACTGAGAGGCTTAGGATCTTGGTCTAATTCTACAGACTCAGCACTATGTTACTCAATCATTTTCTATCTAGCCAGCTGAAAAGCTATCTCCATCCGTTCTTCTGATGTAGGTATGATTTCAGGAATATATTATTCCGCATGGAGTTCCTCAAGATTGACCTCTTGAAAAAGAGGTATCTCTTCCACTATAGGCTCTTACATGGCATGCTTTTCAGATTCTTTGGTAACTGATTCTGTTACAGCTTCGGGTTGAGTTTCCAAATTAACAGCATCTTTAGGGGCAAGGAATTCTTCTATAAGAACTACATGAGGAATAGTAGTCATGTCTTCCTCAACAATGATAGCTTCTCTAGTTGGCACTTCATCCTCTTCATCCTCTTCTTCTGGATACTCAATAGTTTCATTTGTTTCCAAACTTGTTTTAGAAATATCTCATGGTCTAGAAGGATAATCCACAGGATTGAATGCCTCTTAGACTCTATCATTGTCGTCCATCCATTCATTTGACCAAGGATTCCAGTTTATCTTCATTCTTTTGATAATTTATTTTTAGAGGAAGTAATCATAGTCCATAATTACTTCCTCATTAGGTCCAACCATACCCTTATCATGAAGCATGGTTTAGATTAGCCGAGAGTAGAATAGATTTCTTGACTTGTATGTGACTTTGATCAACTCACACATATGATGTATAATATACTTCCACAGGTTGATCTTATGCCCATTTTTCATAAGGTGAATCAAAAACACATCCTTATATTTTAAAATAGTGAAATCACAATTTCATGGACTAACCAATTTCTGTACAAACATGAATTGAAGCCTTGTTTCTCCATCTAATTCAGCAACAATGGCTCTTCTCTGGGTTCCATTTCCAGTTAATATTTTCAGGGCATCTTCTAAATCAATGAAATTGGTTATATGTGGAGGTCCTCTCTGATAATACTCTCAGATTCCTTCATGAGGTATCCTATGGGATGCAGCCCATAACCTCGAAGATAATGAGCATCGTTTCCCATTGACCCAGCTTCTCACAACATAACACTCACCAGAATCAAATGAGAATTGTACGTACTGGTAAAACTGAGCCACTAATCTAGGATAGATGGGTCTATCCTCCTTCGAGAACCATTCTAACCAGCCTTGTTTTTCTAACACTTTCAATACCAAGACATTCATGACTGAATCCATATGGGGAAAATCTCTTTCTGAGGTACAACAACATTGTTTACCATATTCATATTTAAAGGTCCTTTGGGTGTCATCTTAGGTGCAATATTCTTCTTCTTCAAGCTGCGCTTATCACATGTCGATGATGATGGACGTTTTGTTATTTGCATTCACTGAAGGTTCGGGTGAGATAAGGGTTTTAGGGATGAAGAAGGGTTCAAAAAGAGTATGTAGAAGAAACCTCTAGTGAAGAATCGAGTGATACTTACTTTGTTTTATCATTTAAGAATACCGAATGTCGCAAAAATAAAAACCCGGGAAAATAATAGAGTTGAAAAGGATAATTAACATGATACGGGTTAAAAAACATAAATAATTTTTACGATGAGACCATGAGTGTTCATTAAGGTGAGACAGTAAAAGAGTTTCACGATGAGACCGTGACTGAACTTTTCAGTGCACATTACGGTGAGATAGTAAATGACAGATAGTAAGTACAAAATACTAACTGTGAGACCGTAAACATAAAAACTTACAGTGAGACAGTAAACATGAGATACAGTAACTGAGAAACTGTAATCATGAAACAGTAAATTATAACACAGTAATATATCAAACAGTAAGAACTGAAATAGTAACAAGTAAGGTATCTATTTGAGAATTATCATGCCTAGTTCATGTATAATGTAGGCTATTCTATTAGAATTTAATGGTTCAGTGAATATATCAGCAAGTTGATATTCAGTACCAATGAATTCCAATGTGATATCTCCTTTTTGATAATGATCTCTCAAAAGGTGATGTCTTACATCAATATTCTTTGTCCTATAATGCGAAACAAGATTCTTTGAGATTTTAACAGCACTTGTGTTATCACAATTTATAGGTACATGTATGAATTGATATCCATAATCTAGTAATTTGTGTTTCATCCACAAATTTTTTTCACAACAACTTCAAACAGCTATGTATTCAGCTTCTGCAAAAGATAAAACAACAAATTTTTTTTCCTTACTGCACCATGATATTAGTGACTTTCCTAAAAGTTGACATGTTCTAAAGGTGGTTTTTCTATATAACTTACATCCACCTAAGTCACCATAAGAATAACTTACTAATTCAAATGATTTTCCTTTAGGATTGAATAGTCCTAGATTGGGTGTATGCTTGATGTATTTGAAAATTATCTTTAGAGAATTTCATTAGATTCCTTACGGTTGGATTGAAAATGAGCTCACATACACACACTAAACAATATACCAGGACTACTAGAAGTTAAGTAGAGTAAACTTCCAATCATTCCTCTATAAGTGGTTTGATCAACATATTATCCATCTTCAACAAGATCCAACTTACAAGTGGTACTCATGGGAATGTCCCTACTTTTAGTGCTATCCAATCCAACACGTCTTAGAAGATCCTTTTTATATTTACTTTGATTTCAAATAATACCATTTTCATTTTGAAAAACACAAAATCCAAGAAAATGTTTGATTTCTCCCATAATACCATTTCAAATTATTTATGAATCATTTTATAAAAATAAACACATAATGATTTCTTCGAATATCCAAAAATAATGACATCTACATAGATTTGAACAGCTAAAACACCATTACAAATCCTTTTTATCAAAATGGAAGATTAATATATTCTTTTTGTAAAACCTTTGGAAATAAGAAAAGTACTCAATCTGTCATTCCAAGCTCGTGGACCTTGCTTCAAACCATATAAGTCTTTTTAAAATTTAAAAAATGATTTGGTAAATGGGGGTTTGTAAATGCAGGTGGTTGTTCAACAAAAACATCTTCATCTATATACCCATTTATGAATGAACTCTTAACATCCATTTGATATAGATGGAAATTCAAATGTGCAACATAGGCAAGCAGGATTCTGATGGCTTCAAGTCTGGGTATAGTTGAAAAGGTCTTCTCATAGTCAATTCCTTCTTCCTGACTATAGTCTTGTGAAACTAGTCTTTCCATGTTTTATCTATGTTACCACCTTCATCAAGTTTATTCCTAAAAACCCATTTAGTGCCTATAGTCAAATTGTTCATAGGTCTATCTACAAATTTTCAAAAATTGTTTCTTTCAAATTGATTCAATTATTCTTTCATATCCATCACCCAAAATTCATCATTGATTGCATCATTGATATTCTTAGGTTCAATATGTGAATGAAAAGCTTGATGTTCATCCTTGTTTCTTAGATAAGTTCTAGTTTGTGTCCCTCTATCTAAATCTCTTAATACCGCATCTAAAGGATGGTTTTTAAGAGTCCTAGTTGGTCTAGAAAAGGTAGGAATAGAAATTTTAGTTTCATTTATAGGTGTGGGTTCTACCGAAACTGGTTCTAGAATATTTTCAGAACTGGTTGCCTTAACAACAGGTTCACTGTTTATATCATTAAGGTTTAGAATGGACAAATCTTATTCATGTTTTTCAAGAGGGGTCTTAGGTTCATGTGGATCTGTTTCATCAAATTTGATGTGTACAGATTCATCCACACATTTGGTTCTCTAATTGAATACTTTATAGGCTTTACTAGAGATTGAGTAACCTTGGAAAATTTTATTCATCGCTTTCAGAAGAAATTTTTTCAAGATTATCTTTAGTATTAAGGATAGAAACATTGCAACCAAAAACTATAAAGTAATTATCATTAGGCGTTTTATTGTTACAAATCTCATAAGGGGTATTATTATGAATTGTTCTAATAAAGACTCTATTGGTAATGTAAAAAGGTGTATTAACAGTATCAGCCCAAATGTAAAATGGAAAATCATATTCATTGAGCATTGTACTAGAAATCTCTTGAAGGGTCTTATTTCTTATTTCTACTACACCATTCTATCGAGGTGTTCTAAGAGCAGAAAAGTTGTGACTATAGCCATTGTGTGAGAAATAAGATTCAAAATCTTGATTTTCAAACTCACGTCCATGATCACTTCTCAAGGTCTTGATCCTAAGTCCACTAAGGTTCTCTACAGACTTGGAATATTTAATAAAATCAGAAAAATCTTCACTTTGTGAGCGAGAACGTATACCCAAGTGTACCTAGAAAAATCATCCACAATAACATAAACATAGTGATTCCCATTTTTACATGAAACTCTTGATAGTCCAAACAAATCCATGTGAACCAACTAGAGAGGTTGAGAAGTAGAAACATCTTTCTTGGATCTGAAGGAACTTTGTGTTGTTTTCCCTTTTGGCAAGGATTACACACTTTGTTATGTGGAAATTCCAGTTTAGTTAAGTCTCTAACTAATCCATTCCTAGTCAGTTTTCTAAGTGAGTGCACATTTTAATTTCCTAGTCTTCTATTCCATAGCCAATATTCTTTATGAAAATCATTTAAACAAGTAACATTTTATTTAGCAAAAGAATTCGAATCTACAGCATAAACATTTTTATTTCGTAATGCAGTAAATACCAAATCATTTTTATGTTTAAAAACATTACATGAATCATTTTTAAATTTTACATTGAAACCGTCATCAAACACCTGTGAAATACTTAAAAGGTTGTATTTTAACCAGTCAAAAAATAGTACTTTAGAAATTAAAATTGAATCTGTGTTACGAGTCTAGCCTAAGCCGATGATTTTTCCTTTTGAGTTTTCCCCAATGGGGACATGTCCCCCATCAACTCTGATTAAGCTCTTAAATAATGAGTTGTCTCCCATAATATTCCTTGAACATCCACCTTCCAAGTACCATATCTTCCTACAGGAACATTTCAATCATGTTTCCTACAAAACATATTTAGATAGAAGATGATTTTGGTACCCATATTTTCTTGGGTCCAGAAAGGTTAGCATGTAAAACATTAGGCAACCATATTTTTCTAATGGGTTTCCTATAATTAAGAGATTCAAAACATGTTGATAAATAAATATTTTTCGGTCTATAATAATTTGAATAGCTAGATAAAGCATAAGAACCGCCAGAATTTGAACTAGCAGTATACTGTCCAGATTTTGGAATAAATTTATTCTTAACAATCTCTCTTTGTCCAGGTTGGTATCCTAAACCAGTAGTATATTTTGGTGAAACATGTTTTCCAATCATTTGAGTTAGATTATTCTTTCCATTTGTGAACTTCTCTAAGTATTTTCTATGTTTCTTATTAGACAATTTGAGTTCAGTATTATCATTTAATATTTGATCATTCTTTTCCTTTTCCATACTAAGATCAGATTTAACAGTACTAGTCAATGCATACTAATTCTTTTATGATTTATACATATATTTTTTCTCATTAAAAGTATCTTCTATCATGTTATAGTACTAAAATAATTCATCTTTTGACATATTATCATCATTATCTGAATCACTTTCATTCCCAGAAAAGTAATCATTCAGCATGGGGGAAACAAGTACCTCAGATGTTTCAGTCATGAAACACATGTTGGAATGATTCTTTTCTTCATAATTAGAAGCATCAGATCCACTTGAGCTGTCTTCCAAAGCATTCCATGTTTCCTTCATATCTTTCTTATATTTTATTGTCCGTATAATCATATTTCAACTTAAACTTCAATTTTTGATAGTTGGCCTTAACATGTCCTTTCCTATAACATTCATAACATACCATCTCATCATTTTTATCAAATTTCTTCTAATCTCTCGTCCAATTAAATTGTTGTTCATACTTACCCTTATAATTTGTTTTTCCAAAAAATTTCTTCTTTCTATATATTTTATTGAATCTCCTGGCTATATGTGCCATATCTTCATCACTATGTGAATCTGAACCTTCACTAGTTGAGCTTTCAACAGGTATGTGAACATTCTCCTTGTCCATAGTATTTGAGGAAATAGAATTAAATGACATTGACTTTTTCTTAGGTTCATCATCTTTCACTGTGTTTACCTTTAGCTCTTCTTCATACATCATCAACTTGCAATCATCTCTTTGACAGGTAGCTTTCCAATGTCACATGATTCTCGAATAGTGACAGAGGTTCCTCTCCATCTGTCTATTATGCATCTTAGTATCCTCATGATTTGCTCCTTTTCTGGAATAGCTTATCCCATTGAGCTAATTAAATTGTCTATCTCATTAAACCTGAGATAAATATGAGAAACAGATTCATCAGATTTCATTTTACAATCATCATACTTAATAGTGTATGTATTTAGTCTCATTTCTTTAACATTGGGTTTTACCTCATAGGAAATAGCCAGAGTATCCAATATTTCATAATTAGTCTTAAAGGCAGATATTCGATTAAATTCTTCACCTCTTAAGGAACAATACATGGAATTCATTTATTTACAATTATTATTGTAAGCAGCTTTAATAGAATGATCCAAAGTTTCTCTAACAGTTTACTGGAATCTTATACTAAGTCTCTAGAGCAGTCCAGATGTCAAATACCATACTTTCTAAATCAATTTTCATTTTGATTTTCCATTAATAATAATTAACACCATTAAAGAAGGGTTTCCAGTTGGTAGCTACACCTTTTAATCTGTTATCCATAATGAGATGTTATAAAATGTATTTAAAGAGATAAAAATTTAGTAATAATAGAAATTTCAAGATCTTTATGATACTACTAAAATCACAGTTGAAAAATCTTCATAAACAAAGTGATAAATTTTTTTATAAACCTCTGATTCCAA
Organism: Viscum album; assembly: GCA_963277665.1. Taxonomy (NCBI): domain Eukaryota; kingdom Viridiplantae; phylum Streptophyta; class Magnoliopsida; order Santalales; family Viscaceae; genus Viscum; species Viscum album. The sequence continues at coordinate 657,719,803 of OY728159.1, forward strand.
ATGTTGGACGGAGTGGATTCTCAAAAGGGGGGGTGAATTGAGTTCCAATTAAAATGTTTTGTTAAGAAGATTTATATTGAAATCTTACAATTAATAAAACAAGTTAAACTATAGTGAATTTATAAATATTGTAAGTGTTTAATAAGTTTCTTAATGATTTATTATTTCTCAATTAACTTAATCTGAAGATTAAGTTATCTTTTGAAACTAACTTACTGGATCACAATAATTAAAAAAACATGCTATTTCAACTATTAGAGTTACTCTAAAAACAGATTTGAATTTTAATGTAATTAACAGCAAAATATTGAAAATAGTTTAAACTGAAATAAGATGAAAAACATTTTTAACCAAGAGGTTCAGTCTCAAACTGAGACATAGTCCCCTCAAACAGTTTATATAAAACATTGATCCACACCCTTGATCGGGGTTTACAACAGTACTCAGACTGTCTAGGTCCTCAAACCTCTACCAGAGCTCTACGAGGGAAGTAGAAACAATAGCACATAGGCTTTCTATGACCTCAGACCTCTACCACAGTTCATCATGGGATACACAAAGGTGTAAAGAGTTTGGTGTGAGGATTTTAGTATTCTCCAGTTCAGCTTATGAGTCATTGTGTGTCCAGACAGATTAAAGCACACACTACTCATAATGGAATAAAAATGATCATAGTAGAGAAATAATATAGATATGAGTATCAAATGCACTTGTGTAATTTCAATGCATCTCTGGACTTTTTTGGATTGAAGCAGATGAAGCGTTGAGTCCTTATCTGGAAGTCGTCTAGAAAGCACAGTGTCGTGGTTTTGTTCCTTCACTTCCAGTATAGGTGTTCATCTTGAATGTGAGATTATTTTTTGTAGCACTAGAACCTCCTATTTGTACTTCTGTTCTTGATGTGTATATGTGTTCTTCGAGTGCTTCGTGTGTTCTTATCTTCATGTATGTGTGTATCTTCTTGCACATGTCTCATATGTATCTTATGTTCTTCCTTATGTATATGTCTCCATGTATATACTTTTCATTAGCTCAATATTCCTTTTATTTATTTTTCTATAGCAATGGCAATGATTAATTTTTATAGGTACGTGGTGCGGTTCTCTATCATTCCAACAACCCACATTAATTAATAGTAGTTTCATTAAAAGAACAAAATATGACCGTTGGAAATTAAATAGAAAGACGAAAAAAATATTTAAGAAAGGGTGTCACAGTAAGTAATGGAAATGGGGTCTCCATCACATGGTGTCTATATTGGTCACAGAGTCTATGTGTCACGGTGTCTCATGGTTATAGTGTCTCCCAGTTACGGTGTCTTGTTCACGGTGTCTTTTTCACGGTGTCTTGTTCATGGTGGCTTATTCACGGTGTCTTGCCCTTCGGTATCTGGCTTCACGGTGTATAGGTTCACGGTGTTTGGATTCATGAGGTCTAACTTCATGGTGTCTCATAGTCACGGTGCTAGAGATACATAGCCAGTGGCATACTTACAGTGTCTTAGACTTTTCAAACTAACTGTGTTCAGACTTAAAAAAATGATGATAATAGAAAGGATTAGACTTAAGCATTTGTCAAAGAAGGTATTTTGAGAGTAGATCAAAGATAGTATAATGTAAGTAAAAAAAGAAAATAGAGAAATTTAAATCATGTATGGCTCTTCTTAGAACATGAGAAAACATTAACCATAAATAAAACTGATTGGATATAATTTATAGGAGATAACTAGGTTTAATAATATTTGTGATCATTAAAACATGACTAATACATGATGTGTCCAACAAACTATATGATGGATAAAGATAAGGAATGTATAACTAATATGTATATATGTCATCCAAGATACATCAGATCATGTGTAACTAATCAAAAATTCGATTTTTACTCATCATCCAAGATATAAATAGTATATCAATCGCTATCGACAGTCGTTATTGGTCACGTTTGGGGTTGTGTTTTCATGTGAATATCACCTAGATTTTAGAATATGTGGATATAGTAGAAATGGATGTAATTTCTCCATTTTTCATAACATTTGAGATATTGATTTGAGATAGGAATGTATCATATCAGTTGTTTTTACCACAGAGATATTGTTTCATGTAGTACATCATCAAAGTTTCATAGCTTCAAAGTTTCCATGATAACCCATCTCATACTTTTGATCCCAAGGATAATGAATTGGATGTTGATGATTATTTTGTGGAATTTCATATTCAAATCACTAGACATAGGAAGAATTCTTTTTGAGTATGTTATCTACCTTTCTTTCACATGCTACAGTAACATGTCAAATTATTTTATTAGAATTGTGAGCGGGAGCCCAATGTAAATGATCTATGGAAAAACATATTCAATGATAAAGTTCTTCTAAAATTTTTATGGAAATATGTTGACGAGTTCCTTTAATGGGAGATAATTTCAAAATCTAGGTAATTCATTGAGCTACAAAATAGTTTTAATTGACATTTACTTCATTTTTTCACTAAATTTGAATTCCAAGAAAGGTTCGGGAGGAAACGAAGGTGTTTTGGGCCTATTCAAATTCTAACGCCCCATCATTTGTAGAAAACAAATGGGACCCAATTTTATTAGATTCCATTCCATGAATCCAATAATGTTTGATGAAACCATATAGGGTGTTTAGTGCACTGTAATTGGTCACACAGTTTTCCCTAATTATTTACCCTAAGACGTACGACCATGAAAAAGATACTACATATTTTAACATCATAAAATGGAATTGTTTTCTCATTTTTAGTAATAACATTACAATAAATCGTGTGATCACCTTCACAGGATATAAGTCCATTCATGGTTGGAAAATCTTTTATTTAACAATGTAGTCAAACCATGTTCCCTTCCTGAATGGTGTAAAATCACAATTTCTCTGAAAGAAATCATATTAATCTCCTCTTATTTTCCTATTTACTCTTTGAGTAGATACAAAACTATTTTTTCTTTTTGAATGATTCCATTATTTAATTCACATTTATTCTAAAATATCATCTTCATCTGACCTCATAATCAAAACCCGTTCATCTCATTGAATTTTAACTACTATGTTCTCTATTCCATTTGTCCCTTTCTTCATAATTCATCATATCAGTAATGATATATTTTTTGAGAACATATTTCCTATTTTTAGGGAATTAATATATTATTTTGTTTTATTATGATACATTCAATCCTAAGGTTCAATACGGGATGAGGCATCTACTACATACATTTGTTTGAGAGTCTATTACTTATCAAAAAAAATCGGGAAATTTATAATTTGTTCCAATTGTGCACAAGCTAGTTTCACTCGGAGATTCCCCTTAAAATCGTATACATTAATTAAGTTTTTTAAATAGTAATATAATTTACTATATACACCTCTAGACACCTATGAAGGTTAATATTACATTATTGGCCACCCCATGTACGGTTGATCCTTCTATAAGCCTTTAATAACTGGTGATGGGAATACTTCAGATAATATATGGGTTTGTTCATCAAGATCTTCAATAAGAAAATCACTTCAATTTGAAAATTGATTCATAAATTAATAAATGAAAATTAGATATTATATCAATATCACTTGACCAAGATAATATATTATTTAATTGATGAATAGATAGAGGTCCTTAATTCATCTATTCACTAATGATAAAATTTAATGGAATGAACTGAATATATTAATTTTGGAATGAGTATTACATGACCTATGATTAAATATGTATATAATTAAATTTACAATATAATGTCTACTAGTTTTAGATATTTGAAATCTTTTTAGGAATGTTCAGATTTGATCTAAACATGGTTCTTGATGGAATGCCTTCACAACTCATAGGACTCGATTATGATTCATTGATCTGATTCAAATCTAAGATACCAACCACTAATTCTTGTTCTTATTATATTATTTTAATTCATTGATGATGTACGAATGAATGTATTGTCTCTTTTTGGATTTTAGAATTTTGTATATACCCTCATTGGATTGATCTTCATGTCCTCGGACACATGGTGTCAGGGATTCAACCCATTGGGTGGGGTCATTCTTAGGTCGGGATTACAATGGATGTCCTATATAGGCTCACTTAGACACATTTATAGGATTATTTTTTGGTCTTACCCCTTGAATTACACTTATATCTTTTTTAGAGGCTTTATGAGTCGTTAATATGAGTTAGTTATACCCTTGAGGTAATGGATGCCTTGGTTTCCCCATATATCCTATTTTATTACTATTTCCTATTGAATTATAGCTCTCACAATTTCCATTGAACCCGTTATTATAAAATTATTGGTAATTAATTGAATAAAATCTTAGTTAGAAACCAATTGATGAAGAGGCAATTGTCTTTTATTTATTATTTCTTTTCATTATTATCATATACCTACACATTTTTATATCTTAAACTAACATTCGTGATTTTATGGACACTATTGTTAGTGTCCTATTTGAATTTTTCTTACACCTTATCTAGGCCAATGTTGCTAACTAGTAATATTATATGATCAAAGGTGTGGAGAAAGGGATGCTTCACACTTATGACTCAATCCATGATTTCTTTTTTTATCGTAAGTGCTTTTTTGTAGACAAACCAGAACATGATCAATATTATTCAATAGTTTTTTCCATTTTTATTATTTTGCATATCATGTATTGCAATATATTCATTCTTCCATATATGTAGTACTAGAATTGGGGGCAATATAAATGGATGTGAACCATTGGTATAGGATGAATAACCATTGGTATAGTCTATACAAATGTTTTTTCAAGCTTTTGGATATGGGGTCGTTGACAAAGGACTATGATAATGGTTCTTATTGATCCATTGGTATTTGGAGATATGAAATTCAATTTAACTGGTGGTTCTTAGTAAAATATTTTTATATGGTTATCCCAACAGTTTAGAACCATTGGGATAGACCTATCCAAATAGTTCTAAACCGTTGGTAAACTAATATACCAATGGTTCACTATGAACCATTGGTTGAATGTTATGCCAATGGATATTGAAATATTGGTATAAAAACCCCCACCCCCCCCCCCCGATTGGACAGAAAGAAGAATCCCCACCCTACCAACAAAAATGAAACTAGTAAGAACATGAATAAAACCCCTACAAATACAAATTATATCCTAAATAATGCAGAACATGCAATGCAATTGACAAACCTCCAATCAATGAAAACAGAACCTCCAATTCATCCATGATAGCATCCTCAATGATCCACTAACAAATATAGAAATAATTATAATAGTGGAAATAAATTGATTCATTTATCCGGTGTTACAAAAACATCACATATATTAATTTACAACAAACTACCAAATATCTAATGTCTTAAATATAAGTCAATAATGAAAAGGATCAATCTATCCCTCATAACAATATCTATCATTATCACTATCCTTAGACTCATCCTTTCCCTCAACCACCCCATAATCCCCCGCAATATCCTAATCCTTTCCATCTTCCTCGCCATCATTATATCCCTCATCCTTGTCTTTATCATTTCCATATTCATCACCCAGATCATCACCATCCCTACCACAACTAGGAATAATACCTAGTTCATTATTGATAATGAGAAATCATATATAAATTTTTATGTAATTTTATTTAGGATTAAACTTTTTTTACTTCATATTGCACAATTTATGTCTTGTTTAATATAGGAATTATTTTTTTATCGTTTAAAAGAAAAAAATGTACAAACCGACCAAAAATTCATATTACAAATCATGATACACCATTACATGATTTTTAGTCAACTATCACAATATAAGGACAGATCATGAAGAAAGATAGGGATGATTTTCAATCCATAAATAAATTAAACTATGTGAATTCCCAATACACGTCATGTAACATTCAAAATCAGTTCCCAACATCATTATAGAGATCAAAAGAAGATACATGTTGTGATGAGCATATACACATCGTGATCTGAGTCAAATTTCTAAATTTAAGGATTTCAGGAAATATTTCTTTGAGATTCACACAGATTCAAAATTTTCTGAGAAACCATGAATTTGAATTACACTACATGAATACCCAGTACATTTTTTTGTAAAATCCATATTCTTTTACACCATAAAGACACACCGTGGAAAGAATAGTGGTTGAAACTTCTAATTTTTCTCTCAGTTACTCTCATCTATCATCTCTATTTTCTTTTAACATTGTCCCTAAAACTCATTTTCAACATGTATTTTCATTTTTTTTACTTCCATCAAAGAATCATGGATTTATTAGATGAATTTTTTTTGTTATTTTCATATCAAAAATACCTATATATGTATTCACTTTATCTCATTCTATAATCTATGTGTTTTCTGCATCAAGTTCGAGGATCTAGAATGAATATATGATGTGTTTTTCATTGTTCTTATTTCATGTTATTAAATTAATTGAAATTATATTTTTTTGAGGACTAGAATACTTTTTATTTATTTGTTATTTTATAATTTATCAATCCAAATATGTGAATGTTTTTTAATATCGTAATCACAATATGTGTTGGCATGTTAACCATGTTATCAATTTCATATCTATTTTTAATAGATTCCACCATGTTTCCTTAATCCTATTAGGGTAAGAATTGATTTTAGGAGTGTTTGTATACAATTATTCCTTAATTCATATCATTGTATCCCTAAGAAATAACGATCAAGAAAAACAAAAATTTTCAATCCAATTCATTTAGGAATCCATGATTATGGGAATCATGAATGAATGAGCCAATACAAATTAGAGTAGAATAAGTTATGACTATTATCCTTTTACAATTTCAGCCTTAGAAGCTAGGAATAATGCATCTAAGATAAAACCACCTCTAGAATAATTAAAAACTATATCCAGGAAAAATATTCTGAGCCTAACCATATCCAACTAATAGACATTTCCCGCTTCATAGCATATTCCATAAGACCATACCGAGTTAGAAATAATTAAAATAATTTTTACAAAACCATGAAATATATCTTGATCAATTATTTATATCTAACATTTTTCATCCTATACATTGAGTTAATCATATCCAAATCTCTATCCGCTTGTGAATACTCCTCAAAAAAATGTTATAAGACATTGTTCATTCCATATTATCTCAAAATAGTCATGAATTTACCACACACTACCACTACACTATTCCTCATAGAATGTGTAGTTTGGGAAATATAATTATAATCTGACCACATCCCACATGAATTGAACAATTATAGGGGGAATGAAAATTCTGGGTTCTATTTTTGAGGAGTAAAATTATTTTTCTATAATAGGGAACATATGGAATTAACCTAGGATTACAAATCATTATCACCCTTTCTCTATCAATTTCTATTCTATTCCCTTTTAGTTTTTATGCCTTTATTCCCCTTTTCGAGTGTAATAGTGCATGGTTCATTGAAATTTGACTCATTACATTAGGCTTAACTCACAATAATAGATCACCTTAAAACTCAATATTGAAAGGTTTATCTTTTTAAGCCTCCCTGCACAAATTTATAATCAAAGTAATCATGTAGGTCCAAATCAGCCCAACCCACCAATCATGCTACCTATAATGCATGTAGAGTAGCTAGTGTAGTAAGAGAACTAAATAGTTGATTATGGATGTCCCTCAATCTGTATTGTTATGCCTAGTATCATATTCCCTCATATATAGTAAAATACTTTTGAAATCAAACATGGGATCATTCATACTGTAATGGCACGGACCACTCTGGTCCATTCCTTTGTGAAAATATGGTGTTTGAGGTGTTCTGGGAGGTCAAGATGACTTATCCCCAACACTTTTCGAAATTTCCTATTCTATGAACAGTTCCATCAGTGAACAGTTCTAAAGCTAACCTCTAATAGAAAACTCTCTTTCCTTTTCCAAATTTCTAATTCTGTGAACAGTTCCATTGTTGAACAGTTCTATCAGTAACCTATAAGGGTAACCTCTCTTTTTTTTTTCCAAATTTTAAATTCTATGAATAGTTCCATCAGTGAACAGTTATATCATGAACCTCTAGTGGTAACTTTTAATAGTAACATCTCTTTCCTTTTCCAAATACCCAATTCTATGAACAGTTCTATTGATGAATAGTTCTATCGGTAACCTCTAACAGTAACCTCTATTTCCTTTTCCAAATTCCCAATTCTATGAACAGTTCCATCAGTGAACTGTTCTATCTGTAACCTATAATGGTAACCTCTCTTTTCATTTCAAGATTTCCAATTCTGTGAACAGTTCAATTGGTGGATAGTTATATCAGTAACCACGAATGGTAACCTCTTATTCCATTTCCAAATTTCCAATTCTATGAACAGTTCCATCAGTGAACAGTTCTATCAGTAACCTATAATGGTTACCTCTCTTTCCTTGGCCAAATTTCCAATACCGTGAACAGTTCCATCATTGAATAGTTCTATCGGTAACATCTAATGGTAGCCTCTCTTTCCTTGGCCAAATTTCCAATTCCGTGAACTGTTCCATCAGTGAACAGTTTGATCAGTAACCTCTTTTTTCTTTTCCAAATTTCCAATTCTTTGAACAGTTCCATCTATAAAGCATTCTATCGATAACCTCTAATGGTAACCCCTCTTTCCTTTTCCAAATTTCTCAATTATATGGATAGTTCCATCAGTGAACACTTCTATCGGTAACCTCAAACGGTAACCTCTATTTCCTTTTCCAAATTTCCATTTCCATGAACAGTTCCATTGATGAACAGTGCCTATCGGCGAGGTTCATGAACAGTGTCTATCAGTGAGGATCATGAACATTGTCAAATGGTGAGGTTCAAGAATAGTCTCTATTAGTGAGTTTCATGAACAATGTCTAATGGTGAGTTTCATGAACAGTTCCAATCGGTGTGGTTCATGAACAGTTCCTATCATTGAGGGTCATGAAGAGTGTCTATAGGTTAGGTTCATGAACAATGGCTAACAGTGAGGTTCATGAACAGTGTCTATCGGTGAAGCATATGAACAGTGTCTAATGGTGAGGTTCATGAACAGTATCTAACGGTGAGGATTATGAACTGGGTAAATCGGTGAGATTCATGAACAGTGTTCTATCTGTAAGGTCTAATGATGAGTTTCATGAACTTTGTTTTTTTTTTCAAATTTTGAGTTCGTGAACAGTGTTTCCAACTTCCTATAGTTTCTCCCTTTTATCGTTTTCCTTTGATTTGAAATGCATTTAAAGCCGCGTTTTACAGACTTTTAGGCCGATTCAAAGGACATAACTCCTATATTAATTATTCCTATAGCTTGGGATGTTTTTACTTGTTTAAACCGCATGGTTTAATGCAATCCGCTTTTAATGGGAAATTAAGCGTATCTTAAACCGTCACACCATTAAATATTCTAAAGGAAATGGATATATTCCTCCCTAATTCTTTCTCCTTGTTCACATGTGTGAAATGCTCGAACATACCATTCCTTCTCATTGTAGTTACACAATCAAACATTCCTTGTCGAATTGGTTTCGCTCTGTTTTGATGCAACCAAGTTGTATCAATCAATCTTCGATATAATGTATGTTTATCATCGTTCCTTTGGAATTAATCTTCTCATGTTTATCTTTTCCATATTATATCAAGTAATCTCCATACTTCTAATAGAGTTTTCTTAAATTTTTGTTTGTGCGGTCGTACCGTGGTATCCTTGGGGTGATGCAGTTGTTGCAAGAGGAGGATTGTGACCTGTTGTACAAATAAAGAATGTCAAGAACTGTTTGATGTAGGGGATTCGTTGCTTCTCTTTTCTTTTACATGCAATAGTATTTTTATCATGTTATATCCCACTATATTACAATGGAATTGATATGAAAAATATTTTAACTGGATAAATAAATTGATATCAATCTTATATTATTGCCTCTTATTTTTCTAGATAGTGTGATATTTACAGTTTGTTTTTTTAGTTTTTTGTTCTTGATGGAAATTGGTAAGGAATTTAATCAACAATTAATTGATAAATGTTTGGATGGAAGATAAAGAGGCATGGAAATGTATCTAGATCTCCTTGTTTAATTTTATGATTAATCAAATTTTTGTAGTAATCATGTTTAATTATTTGTGATAGATTACTGATTAAGTTTCTCGAATTTGGAACCTAAGAATAATAATCGGTTTATATGAGATGGATTAAAGAACCGGTTTATTGATAAAAGATAACTCCTTTTTGGGTTCTGAGTTACCCTATTGTTTGTTAAATGGATAAGAGCCCAATTATTAAGATGTTTGGTTCCATGTTTCTTATGATGTGATGTGATCCTAGATGGATATTGTGGTATATGGGGGTATGTAGACCTTTGGTTGGGATGGAAGATGATGCCTAGAGTGGCGAGATGCATCAGTTTATTCATGTGGATGTCAGGAAGGACACCAGGGATGATGGAATGGGATGGATGTGATTGTTGGATGCTTGCTGTTTGTTATTGTTTGAATATCTACTTTAATTTCCCCTGTTGTTCTAGGCGGCTAGTCTTACATACCCTTCTTCATAAAATGGGGAAGACTCATGGGGAATGCCACATGGTTTCTGTGTTTATCCTCTCAAGGGATGATGGGTCTATGCTCTTACTTTTAGAGGAAGTGACTCTACAGGTAGTATGTCTACTCACCATGTTGAGCCCCCTTCTGTTTAGTAGCATAGATTTTTTTTCTATAATTCTTGGGAATATGGGAATGTAATTCTATAATGAATAATGGAATAAATGATGTTAACCCATGGGGTATAAGTTTGTTGGAACATAATGATGAAATTGTAATTTTGAATAACTATGGAATTTGGGTGTGATTCTAATGAATTTTAATTTGTAATTGTTCATTGTTAATTAATTTTTAAAGAATTAATTAACATAAAGTGGAACTGATAAAAAGGTAATGAAGTAATCTAATAAATCCCTTTAAATGGTTGTGTACTTATAGGATACCTAGTCTTAGAAGCGGCAACCTAGATTCTGAGAGACGTTATCCCTAGTTGAGTCTAAGAGTAGGTTATGCCCATTGTTTGGTATTGAGATATAGTATATTCTGTACTTTTTTGTGATTCCATATGCTACTCCACCCTATCAGGAAGGGTAACTGACACCTTTGGGATTCTAAGCCCTGGAGAGGGGGTGTTTTTTCCAACAATCTGGTGGGAGGGTGAATGGAAGACTACCCCCTTTGGCCCTGCTCTCTTCTCTGGGTAGATACATGTACTGGTAGGCACAATGGGTAGTTTTCCAAATATATGTCTGTATAGGGTAGTAATGGATTGTGGTTATTCACACACACACATTCTGGATATAGTATCCAATAGACTACTATATGTATAATGTGTATAGGATGTGATGGCTTGCTGATCCTTACTCGGTGTATGGGATATAATGGATTGAGGTAAAATACCCGACGTATGATACACGTTATGTGAGTTATGGCGGCTCCCAAAAACCACATGGTTACTTTGGTGTGTGGTCATGGTGGTTTTGTTGCACAAGGTACATATTGTGGTGTGTCGCCCATGTGTCTACGGGAAAGCCTTTTTGGAGGGAGATTCTTAGGATGTACAACACTGGGGAAAAGCATATAACTAGTGGGGAAGTAGTAGTGGGGTACCCTGGATATTATTTATTATATGATATATTCTTGTATGTGTTACTTGGATAGAGTATCCATGGTGAGGTTTAGAACATAGAATACCTATTTATGTGATGAGTTAGTTTCACTTGTTGTTCATTGTGCTTTAGCATGTTTTCTTTACTTTTTTACGAGAGGCTTCGGGGAGGATCCTAATAAGTATACTGCTATACTCATTCTATGCATATATAAACTACTCATTAGGTTACTTGCAGTAGGTTCGAGATCAAGCTGGTTTCTACTTCATTGGGGTTGCAGGAGCTGTTTGGGCTTGTGGTTGCTACTGGTTTTACTTTCTTTTTTGTACTTGTAGTTTTTTCCTTCTATTTGTAGTAAATTTACAAGATATTACATATTTTCACATTAGTTTTCATTTATATTTCAGTTTTGAGTTGGAGTTTTTTGGTTTATATCTTATCTCTCTCTTCAGAATGTGTTCTCTTAGAGGGTAATGCCTCCCATTTGTGTGTGTACTCTACACTCGGTGTCATTCGCCAACACAGGGCCTGCTAGAGGCGGGACTCGATGGGTCAATATCCCCCTTATCACATTGCCGGCCCAGGAGGGGTACACATTTTTGGGAAGGGGGTCATGATAGAGTTTTATGAGAGGTCGGGTTGGGGGATAGGATGGATATTTGTGTTAGGAACAAGAGAGGTTTCATTGGTTGGTAGGGAAACAGTGAAATTCATGTTTAGTAAGTGATGTAAACACAAGAGACCAGATGAGACATAGGCATTTAGGGCCCCCTATGATCTGATGTATGAAACTTTAAGTTTACAATGGCTACTGAATGAGGTAATAGTAGTTGCAGGGTAGATACCTAGGAAATGATCATGCATCATTATTCTTTGTTTATGTGTTTGAATGGGTCGACCTTGGGATAGGTTAACCTAAAATCAATGAAAGAACACAATTATTTAATTAATGTTGAGTCTTCCATATTCTAGTTTTAGGAGCTCTAACGATTTGTTATTTTATAGGTATGGCTCCAGGTCAACGTCCTCATCATGTCTGCACTGAAAATGTATTGTAGGATATTCTAGTAGACCGCCCCATAGAAAGGGTTGATGGAAAAAAAACATGGTGGAGACACTCTGAGAGTTTCATTGCCAGAGTCTGCAGAAGTATGAGGGCTCTGTTTTAGATATAGTCACAGAAGAATGGTTGGAGGAGGTCGAGATAGGCATCAGTTCGACATGTGCTTGGAAGGAACATTGGGTGTCCTTGTTTGTGATGTTGCTACACAGAGCAGTGAGGCAGTGGTGGTTCTTGTTCCTTGAGGATATTTAGGAGTCATCGATCTCATGCGAGGCGTTTCTAGAAAAGTTTAGAGATTGATTTTGGGATCGATCTATAGCTAGGAGCATCTCTTATCTCTATGTCTCCATATAGGATGGCCCCTTATGAGTTATGAGAGATACGTATATAGCTTGATGGTTTGTTACAGTGCAGTTTTGTTCGGCCATGTGTGTCACCGTGGGGTGAATCAGTTTTTTTCGTGAAAAGGCTGATGGCAGTTTGCGGTTGTGTGTCGATTATCGTCTCTTAAACAAAGTTAAAATTAAGAATTGATATCCTCTTCTACAGATTGATGATTTATTCAATCAACTGAAGTGTTCAACTTGGTTCTCAAAGATCGACTTTTGTTCAAGAAATCATTATATGCGTGTAAAGTATGAGGATATCCCGAAAACAACTTTTTATTGTTTTCATGGGCATTATGAGTTCATTGTAATGTTGTTCGGTTTGACTAATGTTATAGTTTTGTTCATGGGATTGACGAATTATGTGATCCGTGAGTTCTTGGAAAATTTTGTTGTGGTTTTCATCGATGGCATCCTTGTGTACTCCACATCTGAGAAGGATCATGAAGAGCATCAAAAAGATGTTTTTGGAGATGATCTTCAACATCAGCGGTACGAGAAGTTTTCGTAGTGTGAGTTTTTGGCCTTATAATTCAATCTCTTGGGGCATGTTGTGTCCCAACATGGTTTTTTTTGTGGATCCATCAAAAGATATATGCAGTTGTGTCTTAGGCAGCCCCCAATAAAGTGTTTGAGGTGCGAAGTTTCCTTCATCTCACAGGCTACTACGAGGGGGTTCGTAGCCGGTTTCTCATGCATTGTGAATCCTCTGACATCATTGACCAGGAATGATCAGGCATTCATATGGAAAGATCATTTTCAAGAAAGTTTTGAGTATTTAAAGAGAATTTAGTAATTGATCCCGTTTTGTGTCTTCCAACTGAGGGAGTTCAGTTTGATGTTTTCTGCAATGCATCGCATTTGGGGTTACGCTATGTTATGATACAGCCGTGATCAATTGTTTCTTATGGGTCTTGGCATTTCTGTCCCCACTAACATAACTATGCCACTCACGATCTTGATTTTGCATCTGTGGTGTTACTCTGATGTTGTGGAGTCAATACCTCATTGGTGAGCCTTTGTGTTTTTCACCTATTATAAGAGTTTGAGGTATCTTTTCTCCCAACATGACTTGAACTTATGACAACATCAGTGGATTGAGTTATTATTGGAATACAACTTTAAAATATCATATAAATCCTGCAAATGGAATGTCGTAGCTGATTCGCTGAGTCGAAGGTCACGTTGTGATGTTGTGCGTGAATCTGGTGATACTTGGAGAGTAATGGAAGAGTTGTTAGCAATACATCTTGATATGGTAGAAGTTGGGGGGTAGAAGATGTCTTTTCAAGATGATGGTGCAGTCATCCCTGGTGCAAAAGTTGGAAGAGTCCTAGTTGGGGGATCTAGATGTGGAGGTCTGGAGAGACTGAGTTGTTTGTTGAGAGGCCCCTGATGGTTGGTCGGAGGATGAAAAACACCAATTATTGTATCATGGAAGTATTTTTGTTCCTTTGATGATGTGCGAGATGGTTCTTAGAGAGTTCCATAGTTTTCCTTTAGCAGTACATACTGGCGTGAAAATGCTATATCAAACCTTGAGGAGCCAGTTTTGGTGTTCGGGGCTGAAGTGCGCAGTAGCGGAGTTTTTGTCTCGATGTTTGGTCAACCAGAAGGTGAATGTCAAACACAGTGTTCCTGTTGGACTTCTCCAGCCATATGAGATACCTCAGTGGAAGTGGGAGGACATCTCATTGGACTTTGTTTCTAGTTTACCTCAAGCTCTAGGAGGACATGATTCTATTGGGGTGGTAGTTGATCATTTAACAAAATCGGCCCACTTCATATCGATAAAGGAGTCAAGCTCAGTGGAAGTTTTGTCGAGGTAGTATCTAGAGGAGGTGGTGAGACTTCATGGAGTCCCAAGGATGATCATTTCTGATCGAGAACTTCACTTTTCTTCTAGGGTGGGGAGAGGTCTCCAACATGCTTATGGTTCTCAATTATGCCTTACACAACTTTTCATCATCAAAAAGACGGTCAGATAGAGAAAACCATTCAGACTCTTGAAGACATGTTACGCTCTTGTGTTCTTGATTTTTGAGGTTCTTGGATGAAGCACTTACCCTTGTTGGAGTTCACTTACAACAATAGCTATCAATACACCGACATTATGCCACCATTTGAATCATTGTATGGTCGACCTTTGCATTCTTTGTTGTGCTGGAATGGGGTCGGAGAGTCAGCAATTCTCAGACCAGAATTAGTGCATAATACAACAGAGATGTTTCGTGTTATTTGTGATCGGATGAAGATAGCGCAATATTGTCAAAAATCATATGTTGATCATAAAAGGAGACCGTTAGAGTTTAATGTTGAGGATCATGTGTTTCTAAAGGTGAATCCCTGTCGTGGGCATCGATGGTTTCATCATGGGAGTAAGCTTTCTCCCCTGTGTGTTGGGCCTTTCGAGGTGTTAGCACGTGTTGGAGTCGTTCATATCGAGTAGCACTTCCCCCACGAATGAGTCTGATACATGATTTATTCCATGTATCAAATCTATGTCATTAACTTCATGATGACTCTCACATCATCAATTGGGGAGAGATCGATGTTGATAATGATGTAACCTTTGAGGAATGACCAGTGGAGATCCAAGACCGCAAGGAGAAGGTGTTGTGTGGGAATTCTATATTCTTATTTCGTGTCTTGTGGAAACATGGTGGCATGGATGAGAGTACCTGGGAGCGTGAGTCACAGATATGTGCTCAGTATCCAGAGTTTGTTGACATTTTACTCTTTTCATGTAATGATGTCCCATTTGTGGTTATACCTTTCATGTTTATATTATTATCATATTTTGTTTCTTTTGTGCCTTTCCCTCTTTTGGGAGGTATCCCGATGGATGGTTTTTCAGACCCCGTTTCATCTTCACATTATGTGGGTTTTGAATTCTTGGGGAAGATAATGTTTTGATAGGTATCTAATGTAATGGCTCAGACCACTCTGGTCTATTCCATTGTGAAAATATAGTGTTTGACATGTTCCGGGATGTCAAGGTGACTTATCTCCAACACTTTTCAAAATTTCCAATTATGTGAATACTTATATTGGTGAACAGTTCTATCGGTAACCTCTAACGGTAAACTCTCTGCACTTTTCCAAATTTCTGATTATGTGAAGAGTTCCATCAGTGAACAGTTCTATCGGTAACCTCTAACGGTAACCTCTATTCTCTTTTCCAAATTTCCAATTTTGTGAACAACTCCATCGGTGAATAGTTCTATCAGTAACCTATAATGGTAACCTATATTTCCATTTCCAAATTTCCAATTCTGTTAATATTTCCATCAGTGAACAGTTTTATCAGTAACCTCTAACAGTAACCTCTCTTTCCCTTTCCAAATTTCCAACGCTGTGAACAGTTCCATCGGTGAACTGTTCTATCGGTAACATCTAACGGTAACCTCTCTCCCAATTTTCATATTTCCAATTCTGTTAACAGATCCATTGGTGAAAAGTTCTATCAGTAACCTCTAACAAAATCCTTTCTTTCCTTTTACAAATTTCAAATTCTGTGAATAGTTTCATCGGTGAATAGTTCTATTGGTATCCTCTAACGGTAACCTCTCTTTCCTTTTCCAAATTTTCAATATTGTGAACAGTTCCATCATTGAATAGTTCTATCAATAACCTCTAACGATAACCTCACATTCCTTTTCCAAATTTCATATTCTGTGAAAACTTCCATCGGTGAACAGTTATATTTGTAACCTATAACAGTAACCTCTCTTTCCTCTTCCAAATTTCAAATTCTATGAATAGTTCCATCGATGAACAGTTCTATTGGTTACCTCTAATGGTAACCTCTATTTCCTTTTCCAAATTTCCAATTCTGTAAACAGTTCCTTCATTGAACAGATCTATTAGTAACCTCTAACTGTAACATCTCTTTCCTTTTCCAAATTACCAATTCTGTGAACAGTTTAATCGATGAACAGTGTCTATCGGTGAGGTTTATGAACAGTTTCTATCGGGAAGGTTCATGAATAGTGTCTTTTGGTGAGGTTCTTGAATGGTGTCTATCGGTGAGATTCATGAACAGTGTCTAATGGTGAGGTTCATGAACAGTTTCTATTGGTGGGGTTTATGAACAATGTCTAACAGTGAGGTTCATGAATATTGTCTATCGGTGAGGTTTATGAATAGTGTTCTATCAGTGAGGTTGATGAACAGTGTCTATCGGTGATGTTTATGAATAGTGTCTATCGGTGACATTCATGAACAGTTTCTATCAGTGAAGTTTATGATCCATGTCTAACGGTGAGGTTCATGAACAATGTCTATTGGTGAGGTTCATGAATAGTGTCTAATAGTGAGGTTCATGAACAGTGTCTAGCAGTGAGGTTCATGAACAGTGTTTATCATTGAGGTTCATGGAGAGTGTTCTATCGGTGATGTTCTAATGGTGAGGTTCATGAACAGTGTTTTTCCTATGTCAAATTTTTTAGTTCGTGAATAGTGTTTCCAGCTTCCTACAGTTTCTCCCCATTAGCGTTTTCCATTGACGTAAAATGCATTTAAAGCCTTGTTTTAAGGACATTAAGGACGATTCAAATTCAATAACTCATATATTAATTATTCTTATGGATCTGGATATTTTTCCTTAGTAAAACTGCATAGTTTAATGTGATCAGCTTTTAGTGGATAATTAAGTGTATCTTAAACTTTCACACTTTTAAAACTTCTAAAGGGAAGGGATATATTTCTCCCTATTTCATTCTCCATGTTCTCAGGAGTGAGATGCTCGAATAACCCATTACATATCATAGTAGTTACATAATCAAACATTCCTCCTCAGATTGGTTCTACCTTGTTTTGATACAACCAAGCTGTATCGATCAATCTTCGATATAAGGTCTGTTTATCGTAATTCTTTTCTAGTTTATCTTCTCCTCTTTTTCCTTTCAATATTATAGCATGTAATATCTATACTTCTAATAGAGTTTTCTTGGGTTTTGTTTGGTGCGGTCGTACTATGGCGTCCTTGGGTGGATGCAGTTGTCACGAGAGGAGGATCGTGACTCATTGAATGGATAATGAATGTCCAGAACTGTTTGAGGTAGGGGATTCGTTTCTTCGATTTTCATTTACATGAAACTAAATTTTTAGCATTTCTTATCCCACTGGATGAAAATAAAATTTATATAATAAATATTTGAACCGGATAAATAAATTGATATCGATTGTATGTTATTACATCTTGTTTTGCTAGATAGTGTGATATCTATGCTTGCTTTGTTTAGCTGTTCATTCTTGATGGAAATTGGTTACTAACGTAAACCTAAAATAATTGATAATTGATTTGTTAGGTGATAAAGAGGCATGTAATTGAATATGGTTCTCCTTGTTTTAATTTAATGATTAATCAAATTGGTGCATTAACAATGTTTAATTATCTATGATAGCTTACAAATTAGGTTTCCAGAATTTGGAAACTAAGAATAATAATCGGTTAATATAAGATTCATTAATGAATAGGTTGATCGATTAAAGATAACTCCATGTTGGGTTCTGAGTTACCCTATTGGGTGTTAAAGGGCCAATATCCCAATTGATAAGATGTTTGTTTTCCTACTACTTGTGATGTGATGTTATCCAGGATGGCTGTTGTGGTATGTGCGGGAATAAAGACCTTTTGATGGGGAAGCAGATGATGCCTAGAGTGGCGAGATGCATCGGTTTATGCACGTGGGTGGTAGGGAGGACACCAGGGATGATGTAATGGGATGGATGTGATTTGCTGGATGCTTTCTGTTTCTTATTTTTTTATTATCTTCTTTACATTTTCCCACTGTTCAAGGTATCTTGTCTTACTTAACCTTCTTCCAAAAGAGGTGAAGACGCATAGGGTATGCCATGTTTTTTCAGGTTTAGCTTCTAAATGTAGGATGGGTCTATGATATTTCTAGAAGAGGAAAAGACTCGACGGGTAGTACATCTACTCACTGTGTTGATCCCCCTTGTGTTTGGTAGCATAGAATTTTTTTTCTATAATGCCTGGGAATATGGGAGAGTAATTCGGTATTGAATAATTGAACAAATGTTGTTAACCCAAGGGGTTGGAGTTTTCTAGAAAATAATAATGAGGTTTTAATTTCAAAGGAACAGTGGACTTGGGTTATGATTATAATGAATTTTAATGTGGAATTGTTCATGGTTAATTAATGTTTAAAGAATTAATTAACGTAAAGTGGAACAGATAAAAGGGAATGAAGTAATCTAATAAATCTCTTTTAATGGTTATGTACATATAGGATACCTTGTCTTAGAAGTGGCAACCTAGAGTCTGAGAGACATTAGTCACAATTGATTCTAAGACTATGTTATGTTCGTAGTGGGGTTGTGAGATATAGTATATTATGTACATATTGTGTTTCTATACACTACTCCACCATATTAGTAAGGGAAACTGACACCCCGTGGATTCTGAGCCCTGGGGGGTGTTCTCCCCAACATTCTGGTGGGAGGGTGTGTGGAAGAGTACCCCCTTTGGCCCCACACTCTTCTCTTGGTAGATACTGGTGCTGGTAGGCAGAATAGTTAGTTTTACCCATATATGTGTGTAAAGAGATATAATGGATTGTCGTTATTCACACACATATATTCTGGATATTGTATTCTATGGACTACTATAGGTGTAATGTGTATAGGCTGTGATGGCTTGAGGTTCCTTACTCGGTGTATGGACTATAATGGCTTGATGTATAATACCCAACGTATGATACATGTTATGCAAGCTGTGGTGGATCCAGAAAACTACCTGGTTACTTTTCTATGTTGACGTGGTGGTTTTGTTACACGAGGAGAATATTGTGGGGATTCACCCAGGTGTCTGTGAGAAAGGCTTTTTGGAGAGATATGGTTAGAATGTATGATTTTGGTGAAATGTGAATAACCAGTGGGGAAGTAGTAGCAGGGTACCCTTAATATTTATTATTATATGATATATTCTTGTATGCGTTACTTGGTGAGAGTAGCCATGGTGAGGTTGGGAACTTAGTATACATGTTTAGGTGATGAGTTAGTTTCACTTGTTGTTCACAGTGCTTTAGCATGCTTTCTTTACTTTTTCACGACATGCTTTGGGGAGGATCCTACTATGAATAATATTATAATAACCCTAGGTATATATAAACTGTTTTTCAGGTCACATGGAGTATGTTGGAGAAAAATATGGTTCCTACTAGCATGGGATTGTTGGAGCTCTTTGGTCTTATGGTTGCTGCTGTTTTTACATTCTTTTTGGTACTTGTATTTTTTTCCCTTCTAGTTGTAGTACTTTTGCATGACATTACATATGTTCACATGGGATTTATTTTATATTTTAGTTCTGAGTTGGAGTTGGTTTGTGTTTATCATATCTATCTCTTCCCCCAGTGGTATCTTAGTGGTAAATGCCACCCATTTGTGTGTTTACTATATCCTCAGAGCTAGACGCCAACCCGGGGCCTACTGGAAGCAGGACTCGGGGGGTCATTATCTGCCATCTCACATTTCCAGCCTAGGAGGGGTACACTTTGTGAGGGAGGTGGTGGTGACACATAAGATCTAGAATATGGGCCAATTCTATGGGCTTCAAATTAAAGACCCAATCAGAGTACCTCAATCTTCCTAGATATCTATGAATCCTTTCGTAACCATAGTGTATATTTTTATTCTATTAGACCTAGATTCTTTACCTTATCCTTGTATGAAAAAACCCTGGATTGACTCAAAAGTCAATCACCCATGTCCATCACGACTTGGGATGATTTAGCCAAGAAATTCCTAGATATGTACTTCCCACAAATATACACTTGGAAATTGCATAACGAAATCCAAAATATTGATCATACATATAGAGAGTATACATGGGAATCATGTGATAATTTTAAGAATATTACCCAAAGTTCCCTCAAAATTTACTTGATATGTGGATTGAGCTCCAGATATTATATCAAGCCCTCTGACCAGCTGCTCGTATTGTCATCAATGTTTCTAATCATGGACGGTTACTGTTTGAAACACTCAAGGAAGGATGTGAAATTTTGGATGAATCATATCATAATTCTAGTTAGTGGTAAAGGGATTGTGAAAACCCCCATTTTGGAATCCACAAAGTTGAAAAAAATAATTTAGTACCTACACAAGTCAAGGCATTAACTAAAAATCTTGAGTCATTTCAGTCACTTACTGCACCACCCACCCATCATACTCCCGTAAAGAAAATTTAGAATTTTGAAATATGTGGTGGACCACATCTATATCAATAAATCAAAATAGTTGGTGAATAAAAAATAAGAAAAAATTATAATTATATTAATTATGATCAGAAAAATATACAATTTAGTTATCCCCAACAATAATTTCAAAAAAGTACTATGAAAAAAAAGAAAGGTAATCAAGTATATTATCAGTAAATATGTTGTCACACACCATTATGAAATCACATACTACCATGATATCCAAAAATGAAACATGTTCCTAGGAAACTAATTAAATCTACAAAACCAAAACCCTTCTAACCTAGATCAAACCAATAATTCTATCATGGTCCCTCGGGACCTCAACAACCGGCCATCCATATTTATACAAACCTCAAAAACAGACTTTCATCATATGTTTGAAAATAATATCAGTGGATTCCCTTGCAAATGATGAAAATGAATAACCATAGGGAATAACGACATAACCTTAATCGTTAAATGGGTCAGATATCAATGACCTTATCTAGAATATTTCCATGTACTCTACCCAGTAATTAAGAAATACAGCAATGAGAAGAGTCAATTATAGTGGTTCTGAGGAGTGGGAAAGAGTTGTATTTTCAGCATCAATTTGTATGAGAAGGAATAAAAATTGACGAACCCAAAAAGTTGATAACAATATTACCAGAAAATATTCATGAAAACATGAATGGAACGTCTCAAGTGACACCTCAATATTTTCTACATTATAAAAAATCTTCAATCTAAGAACAACAGAAATAAGATCTCTACACTACACCACCACATAATAAGTCCCATATTACATTTGTTGAAAGTTAGTGGTAGGATATCATTTAAGGGACATATATGAAATTTTTTGTTAATGTTTTAACAACTTCACGTCAATAATCCAATAGACGAGGCAATCATTCAAATTCCAACCTATGAAAATTTCCATAATGACACACATTCTAAAAGGGTTATTTGAATGTAATATGAT
Organism: Viscum album; assembly: GCA_963277665.1. Lineage (NCBI taxonomy): Eukaryota > Viridiplantae > Streptophyta > Magnoliopsida > Santalales > Viscaceae > Viscum > Viscum album. The sequence continues at coordinate 657,742,042 of OY728159.1, forward strand.
TCATCTCATTGAATAAAATGTGTTCATATGTTTTTCAGTAGAATATCCCACTAAAATTGAGAGATCCAGGATGTTTGTCAATCCCATGCATAGTAAAATAATTTAACATCAGAAGATCCTTGTGCGATTTAGAAGAAATCATAAACCCCGTGCCCATGAGTTTATTCTAGAATTAGGGACTCGAAGAACTCAATCCCACTACAGTATCACTCATATTGGCTAACTAAGAAGTAAAACATTTTCAAGGATTTATTGAAGATGTCTTTGTCAAAGATAACATTTTCATTTTTCAAGCATAATTCCTCATTATAGACATGGAATATGGTAGAGATTTTGAAATCATATTACATTGACCATTCTTGTCCACTGTGAATGAATTTGACTATGTAAATCAAGAAGAATCATATTTTGAGTAGGTGAAGAACATATTATTTTCATTCTAGAAAAATATTCCCAATAATTAGTTGCTTCATTTTACATCCAAGATATATTTATCATAGAAAAAAGGTTGGATATGTATTAACATTTAAGAATAAAGTAATGAAATTATCCCTTATGAGGATGAGGAATATGACCTTAATAAAGTAAAATGTATTGAACATCTTACAAGGGACAACATCCCAAATTTCATATGGTAATTCACTCTACCAACAACAATAGAATTGAAACCCATGTCCAATAATCTCATGTATTCCTTTATAGAAACTACTAGTACACTAACAACTATCATTAAATTTTAACTTTCTCAATCTCAATAGGAAAATATATTGAAGTACTGAAAATATATAATTGGTAAGATTCCTTTGGAGTGCGTAAAATCTAGGGAACTAATCCTTCTTTATGCACCGATAAAATTATAGTAGAATTAGGTGAAAACCCCAAATGTCAACTATAGACGTCGCTCACTCCACAAATAAAGGAAATAGTCAAAACGAAGTACTCAAACTTATAGATTGCAGAATAATATTTTGAATATATGATATAATGTGGGTGAGCCAAATATAGGTAGGTCAAATGAAAAGTTCCCTCATAGTCTAAAATAATGAGGAAGGTGAATTGATATCTGCTCACACAATCAATATATGGTGATTATACATGGAATACTAAAACCTCAAAGCAGTAATCCAGAAATTCCATTTCCCACTTCCTTTAATGGTTCAAATAACAAAGAGACTAATATGAAATGAATTCAACTATTTCATTGATGGATATTGGAGATAAAATTAGATTACATTGAACACTAAAGATGACACAAAAAATTTATTCACTTGTCTATATGGTACCATTTCCTATAGGAGAATATAGTTTGGTATGTGTAATGGACCAATGAATTTTCAATTTTCCATTATATATGTATTCCATGATATAGTGGTGGAATTATTTGAAATAATAATTTAGTATTTTTCAGTATATGGAAGATTATTTGAGGTTTACCTAATAAATATTTAGTTAGTCCAACAACACTTTGAAGAGAATTACCCAGTATTAAATTGAGAAAATCCACATTATGGTTTACGGAGGCATTGTCCTTGGATAGAAAATTTCAATAGATAGTATAGAATATCATCACACCATGATAAAAGTAATCAAATATTGACATGATCCCATGAAAATAAAAGGCATAAAAAGTTTTCTAGTTTATTCTAGATACTATAGATCATACATTAATGAATTATTGAAAGTTCATACCCTCTAAATAAGCTTTTATCAAATGAATCTCATTTTTAATTCACTAAATGATATTGATAGGAATTAAAAATTTTGAGAAAATTCATAACATCCAATATTGTAATCATTTCACCAGACCGGGAAAATGAATTTATTTTGATGTGTGATGTTAGTGAATTCATTGTTGTCTATTTCATAAGACATTGAGTTGGTCACATATTTTTTCCAAAAAAAAATATCAGTCACACACTAAATAAAGATATAGTGAACAGTACATCTATAGAGATACAACTATTGGCTTTAATCATTACTTTTATGACATTTATCTTTTATAATTTTTTGTCAACAATGATTGTGCACAATGATCATGCTGTCTTAAAATATTTGATGAACACAAAGCATGACATGCCTAGATAGATACAGTAGATCCTATTGCTACATGAATTTGTATTTATCATCAATTATACCAATGGAACATAAAATATTGTCATTATTCATCCATCTCAACTTCCACTACCCCTTATAAATAACAATGATGATCTCTTCATTGAATTAGACTTCCCCAATGAATTTTTTTTATCCTAAATACAAAGGAATTACCATAGTTATCTGATATTGAAAATTACCTCTCCCTGAGATATCCTTGAACAAAACTCCTCTACTAACAATAGATAATATTTCTTACTCTGGATTCAAAATACTATGGGGTTGGACCACACTTTTTTCAATTGATGGTATGATTGTTTCTTACATCGTTTCAATCTAGAGGAGGAAATAAAATATATTTTAGAATTTTTCATTTGTAAAAAACAATATAACATCATAGACCAGATTAAACAGTAGTGAAAATTATACAAAGTGGACTTTTCTGGACAACACTACACAAAAAAGAATGAAGTTGTTTTCAATGTTCTGAGTAGTTCCAAAAAATTGGCCCCATTTAAAATATGTTTCCCAATAACTAATGTTTTCATAGTATTTTCCATGATTTGTATGATTTAGTGATTGAGGAACATATTTCAATAATAATTGTTTCCATGTATTTCTTCAAAAATACAAAATTTGGTATAATAGAAGAACTCACTACCTCCCATAGGCAAGAGGACAAGTTGAACTGTAAAATAGGGAAATCAAACAAATAATTGAAAAGGCAATGAAATAAATTTTTAGATATTGGAGTGTGAAAGTATATATTGTACGTTGGGAATATTTTACCTCATGAAAACACCCATTGGCACCACAAAAATCATATTTATATATGGAAACCCATACCATATTCTATTAAAACTGGAGAATCTCTCATATTTGAATATTAAAAAGATCATTCAACATTGTCAAAAAGATGTAGAAGCTATGATTATTCAATTGGAAGAATTATGAGAAATATGAATCTATTATTATGAAAATTACTTGATCTATAAAGAAAAACCCAAAAAAATGAATGATCAACACATTTCAAGTTGTAATTATGTCCAAGGAATAATTTTTTGTTATTTAACTTATGTTTGAAATTGTTCCCTTGGAAGCTGAAATCTAGATGGTCAGGAAAATTGGTTTTTGTTCACATCTTTCCTTACAAGATGATCAAGATTCGAATAGAAGCCACAAATCGATTTATATTCAACAGAAAAAAGGACAAAAATCATTCAGGAACCCATTTAAAAAGGGAGAGTCATCAGTTTCAAAATCATATGTGTAATAAAGAATCCACCTCTCAATGATAAATGTTGCTAAAACTAGGAGGAAACCCTAAAGGCCAATATATGCTAGATTATTATAGAATAAGATTTAGAATAGCTTTGGGAATGCCTAGAGAAAGAACCAAGGTCTGATCCAAATCAAAGAAAAAGAATTACACATCGTGTAACCATAATTCATGATGGGTATTTTCATTGAATAAAATTTTATTCAAATTACAAAATACATAATGTAAATCCAGATTACACCATCTGTATTTCTCTTATTATATTTCTAAAATAGGCCATGAACATAGGTTTCATAACCCCCAACACTCTAATGTGCACCACCTCACACCCCACCGCTCAAGTGCACCCCATCCCCCTCTACTACCTCCCTTCCTCCCATTATCACAATCTTTCCCTACCACATTACACACTTTCTACCCCTCTCCATATCCAACATTGGGGATTCTAGTACACACATGAGGATCCTGAAATCTCTATATTCAGATCCTATAGCAGAGAAACCCAAACAATCTTTGATGAAACTCTAATGATGTGATTTACCTTCCTCACACACATCGTCTCCTCCCTAAACTTATGCTAAAACCCTAGACAAACCCATTGTCCCAAAATATAACCAACCGATCTACAATGTGTCTTATGACAATGCACGCCCTCATATTCACCTTTATGACCCAAAACACTATGTGGAACTCAACCATTGGAAGGAAAATCTGATGTGGACTAGAAAAAACCATGATATGGAAATCATTGCTCACATTTATATGTACAAGAAGGCCCTCAATCTCATCGATAACTTTCATATTTCATTTTTCATTGATGTTTTTATGGATACATACCAGGAGATGCTTCTGAATTTCTCTCCACCAATGAGGTTTCTATAAACTGTCTCCACTTTAGATTATATTTATGATCCCATGAGATTACCTTCTCTGAATTTAGAATATTTCTCATGATTAATATTGATGATTTACCCACATCTGAGGTATTACATATCATGCAGCTTGGGCCTCAATGTATTATTCAAATAGACTCTAAGGAAGTAATTTGTAGGTCACACACAATGACCATGATCACATGATAACAAATTCCACCCATCTTTTATATCATGTGTTCTGCATCCAACATAGGGACTTTAAATAGGCCTGGTTCACTTGGGATGAGTATCACTAAAGCATTATCCAAATGCATTTCATCATAATAGCCAAAATCATTGGTGTACCTACCATAAAAATGGACTATTAGTTTAGGTTTTCATATAAATATATTGAATAATGGTTGTTAGCCTCACTGATGGGGCTCTTTCATTGCACACATGGCCCATTATCTCGTATTTTTTTGAGGTCTCTCTACTACTAACCTCCCTTGGTCTAACAGAATTCACTGATTTCCTTTTTCTACAAAACATAAATCATCTTACCCAGGTTAGCTAACTCTACTGGTGGTCTCCATGGGTAGTTGAGTGTGTGGATGAATCCCCATGTTATCATGTTGTAGAACCATCAACAATTATATTCCCCACCTCTTTCTTAGACCTACAACTTCTATTCCCTCCCATGACCCTATCCATTTTCCTACATCCACCACTACCTTCCTTACTTTTCCACCCACCCTATCCAATCTAGAAGATATTTGGGCCTTTCTCCACTACATTTGGGAGGATTATCAATAGATTTATGAGTACCTCTATATTCCCTTCACCAAGTTTTCCAATTTTACCACCACATTATCACCACTATCATCGCAGCCAGCATCTCAGCCAACAGCGGCCCCTGAAGTCCCTACAACCCTTTCCTCGCCTACTAACATGACTAATTTTACATCTGTTCTGACAGACCCTACTACCCTTCCGGAATATCTTATAGAGAAGACAGTAAGATAAAATGGACTACCCACCACCAATTCCAATGATCTACATATTTTGGTCCATATTCTAGACTAATAGACACACTCAACATCATTGCCTCCACACCACCCATCACTGATACAAATTATAGAACCACGACACCATGTTAAGCAGTTGGCCACCCTGCCCTATCATCCATCAAAGATATTGACCAATTCAGGATGTCGTAGCCACACATTGTTCATTCATCAACTATAGAGGATGTCATTGATGACATTGATTTAACTTAGATTGTCCCAGTCCACTCCTTCTATTTTTGTATACTTTTAAGGAGATATATTTGAGTACTTATTGTATTATGATAAATAATGTATCATTTCTCTTCATTTATATATATTAGATGGCAATATTACTTGTTTTTCATTGATTATTGTTTTCATTTCATTAAAATGTTAGATTATCCATATCTGCATCCTCTGTTTCATCTATGGTCATTGGTGCACTTATTCCACCATCTACCATTCATCGACGAGTGAGTCAACATATGGTTGAAGTTGAGTGATAGATTCATGGGATATAACATGGGAATAATGATCAACATCCACCACCTCAAGCATATGTTCTCTTATTTCAACATTAGATTCTTGTTTGGTATGCAACTAAAGTGATCAAACCTATAAGAAGAACAAGGGATCTTGAAGATACTAACACCTATAGCTCTAGAAGAAAGAGAAAAGTAGTGTCGATAGATGATACTGATTAATATATTGGTCCACCTATCTTTTTGATGATGTCATAGTTCACACATTACAGGAGGGAAACCATATTTCATCAATTTTACTCATTTTTCTAGTTATTATTTTTCTTAGTCATCGTTTTTTTAGTTTTCCATTTTTCATGATGAGTTATATTTAACCTTATTTTATACACATACGTCAAACTATATAAAATGAATTTTAGTAGTATTTAATGTTTTTAAATTCCTGGTTTAGAAGATACAAAATGTTTTAACCCTATAGACTAAAGTTTTATCTATTACATAATTTCTATTTCTATCTATTTTTCAGTAATTCCAAATACAATATTCAAGGCGACTCAAATTTCCCCATTAAATGTCATAATGACATCAATATCTCAAGTCCTTAGTATTTCATTTTCCTCTTTCCATTTCCAAAATAAAATATTTATTAGTCATATAGTAACAAACTAGATTTTAGGGATAATTTTTTTTCAAACTAATTAAACATTTTATATATTTTTCATTTCACATAATTCTGAAAAAAATTTATTTTATATCATAGCACTATGTTTGGAATTTGTTATATGAAACTATAAGTGAATAATGAATTATAGAGAATACAAATTTTAGATTGACTACACTCAACAAAAATGTTAACTAGTGACCTGGAATATCTTACATACAACACTGACTTGGAATATGCAATATTCTATAATGACTTGGTGTACGTTACATGCAACACTGAGTTTCTACAAAAATATATTTTTATTGGAAAAATTATTTAAATGACATTATTATAATCGAAAATATAAAATTATTTATTTGAATATTGATAACTACTTTTCATATATTTTTAATGTGTTTTATAGAATTAAAACATATTGATGATGACATATACAATTTTTCATTATGTCCTTATATGTTTAAAAATATTATTCTCACAAAAGAACTGGGATTAATGTACTTTTTTATAAATTAATAAAATTATTTTCAAACACATTTATAAATTGAATTTGATAAAATAATCATCTTTTTAAAATTTATAATGTGGAAATTTCCCGAGGTAAAGTTTTTTCTATTCTTCTAAGAAACATAGTTAGTGAATAATACCATATGTTAATACAAAACTACATTCTCATATAATTTATTTATAATGAATTTTTTTTAAATTTATTTTAAATTTTAATTGGAAAAATATTTTTTTCATTTATTCTAATATAGATCATTGGATTAAATTACACATTGAAATTATGTTTAAAATCACAATCAATTAGTGTATGTTTTTACATTAATAACATGTTGTGTCATCCTGGCAGCATAATTAATTTAAAATTAATTTATGCCAATTTGGTGATTATAATTTGAAATAATGGATTCCATATTTTGATTCATAATAATTTATAATATGTAATAATGTTAACATCGTCTTTAACATAAATATTAATGAATTGTATTAAAATTAATTACATCAATTCAGGTAAAATTATGTTTAATAACAAACAACGTGAAAATTAACACCTAAAAAGACTTATATGCTTGTCCATAACCCATATTATTTCCATGAACTCAAAATTATTGTGTTCTTATTTTATGAATACTTTTAATGAAAAACGGGGCTACACATAAATTGTTTCTAAAATTGCCAAGTGTGTCTTTTCCCTTCCCTATAAAAGGCCACCACCTCTCCCTCTTAATAACACCTCTCCCTCTTAATCACACATCTCAAACTACTTAGATTTAGAAAATACATACCCAATAGACTTTCCAAAATCCCTACCTTACTATTCTAAGCCATACCTTGGGAATAACAAAATCAAAGGAATCCTTTTGTAATAAACAAAAAGAAGTTGCCATATTAAGAGGTAACATATTCTCACATGATCCTTTCTTTTATCTTCTTTCTCCACATATCCACACTCTTTATCCTATGGTTTAATAAAAAAACAATTATCTTAAAAATAATATCATATCGTTATGATATTTTTTATAACATAACATACACACACATCCAACTACTACGTAATGAAGATATTGTTTCTGTGTAAGGGGAAATAAAGTGATACTAAATGGTGATTGTTCATTTTTTCCTTTACTGCCTCTAATTGTGGAAAATATGATGGAAATTATATTTATATAAGAAATATAATATATTTAAATTTATTTACTATTATTTAATTATTTTTAAACACATATCTATATACATTCTATTTTTTTAGTATAATAATTATGTTTGAAAATGTGTGGACCACCACCCCATCAAAGAGTTATAATTCACCCACACACTAAATGGAAAGTATTACAGATGGATTTAGTGAATATATAATGAAAATATTATATAATTAATTAAATTTAATAATTATATATATAGATATGTCTATTTGAATTTTTTCCAACTTTATAATTAAACCAAAATAGCATTCAAGCATACGTATGGATTACCATCTCCATGAACAGTGTATTCTATTTCACACACTAATATTCGATAGACTATTATAATAAAAATACTATGAATATAAATTATATTTAAATAATGTTTTAAAATATATAAATCATTATATAAATATATGGACTAATGATTTAACAAATTAAGTCACAAGGAAAAAACAAAGATGATATTACCCCAATTGAAACCTTAACATAGAATTATTATAAAGCGGTTACTATATATCTATAATATAACCATGTATGGTATAATAAATAATAATATAGTTATGTGGTATATTTATAATAAATTTATATTTATTATACAATATTTTTGAATGATTACGATGAGATTTAAGACACAAGGTAAGGGGATTTAATCTCACTTTTTATTTTAGTGAGATATATGCCTTATTCACCCCCGATTTCATTTGTGTTGTTTGTATACATCCCATGGATGTATTAAAATAAAATTATACTTAAATTAACAGGTATTTACATATCCATTTTTTATATTTATTTCATGGGGTTTAGATTTCAAATGAACCAAATCAGTAAATTAATATTGTCTCAATTTTCTATCTTTGAGGCACGTATTGTGTTATACACCAATATTTCTTTGAGGAGAATAAATTACCATTGAAATGTTATATCATGAATCATATTCCATTCATGATATTTTATTCTCTATGTAATTTTATTTTCCTCAATGGGGAGTATAATCTAAAGATACCTTGACGTAAGAGTTAATTTAAACTATTGCCCGGTTTATCAAGATTGATTATGTTCATGTATTCATTAATGAAATCACAGGATCAATCTTTCATGAATAGTAATATGTTTTTCTTATCCTATTGTTAGTATTTATATATTATTTTATTCGTATCATTTTTATACTATTTTTTATTTAAGATAATTAATAAAACGTTTTTTATGAAAATATGTCATTTCATATCTCTTATATAGAAGATAAGTGTTCTTTCAAAACCATGTATGCTAAAAAGTGTTTCAAAGAATATTATAGAAATATCCTATGAACATTGAATGATTTTTTTCCATTTTTTTACCAATAATTTCATTGGAATCTTCTCATCTTTTTCTGAATGATGAATTTATTAACAATTGAATTGTGCAAAAATAATTCTCTTTTTACCTCATACTATATGTATGGATTTACCCATAATAATTTCATTGAAATTTTCTTTGAATTTCTAAAAAGATAATTTTTATGAAAATGTATGTAAATGTAATTTATGGGAAAAACTGTTTTAAAACATTTCCAATATTCTTTTTCAAATTTTTGGTAACTTTTTTTACAAAATGTTTCCATGCTTTATTTATATGATTTTAATGTAATTTCAATGAAATGGTTTTCAACACATTTTCAAATATCATTTATATGTCTTCCAGTAAAAATGGTTTCGAAACATTTTCATGCTTTCTTTATATATCTTCAAGGTGTTTTCAAAGGGAAGGTTATTTTAGAATATTTTGATATTGATTTTATATGTTTTAAAGTAAAAATGTTTTTAAAATGATATCATGTCCCCTTTATAATCATTCAAGTTATTTTCTACGATAATTATGTTAAAATGGTTTTCTATAATAAAAAGTTATTTCTCAAAGAATAAAGGGTATTTTCTTTAAGAAATGTTTTTGAACGATATTTAAAAATAATTTTCCATACACAATTACATCTGTTTATGTTACTCATGCCCTTCTAGAGAAAGATATAGATGTTCCATTCATATTATTTGTTTTAATGTGTTATTATTAATGTCATGGTCCTTAGGAAACCCATTTTTTGTTCATTGGTAATATATTTATGAATCCCGTTTCTCATTCATGGGTTATTATTTTGATAAAATGATAATCAGAGAATTATATTTTACTATAGGTTTTGAGATGTTTAAGTTTTTATGATACCCTTTTCATTTCATGGGTAATTATATGATTTTTTTTGGTAAATATATGTATGATTTCACTATGAGATGGTTGGGTGTTATATCTCCCTATAATGAATTTGGTAAAGACTCATATCCCATGACATGTACATGGATAGAATTAGAAATAAACTCAGTTCAGTATTATAGGGATAGAATATGAAATAGACACAGTTCATCAATGCATGGATGGAATGAGGAGTGAACTCTGTTTAGTAAAGCATGGACGAAATGTGGAGTGAAATCAGTTCAGTAACACATGGCTGAAATGGTGTGTGATCTTGGTTCAATAAAGGACTTTTTCCACCAAGGTGGCCATAGATGTAATGCCTTTACTTCTATTGAAATAATTTTTATATTCTTATGTGTTTAATATAATTCCATGTTTTATTACTCTATTATTCATTAATGTATTATGTTCTTTTTTTCCTTATGATTCGTGACTTATAAACTACCAATATTTATGCCATGATTCTTAAATTTGATATTTGATATATAGGAAATGATCATATATTTTCATGACCAGGTTCTTTAACCCTTATGCAAATTTCTATTCTTACATATCTCCCTTTTTAAACCTTACTATGCATTTTAGCTCAAAATTATTCATGTTTCCTTCCCTAGGTTATGAATATATGTATTATGATTGATGTGTGTAAGAAATGTGATACTAAATAAGAATGTAGATGGAGATAATGTATTTTATTTATATACAACTGTTTTTGGTTTACATGTTTCCAAAGGAACAATATTTGTATGATCTTTGGAAGCCTATCTGTATAAATTTTTAAGAAATACCCCAAATCTATATGATTTCTATGTAGGAAAAAGTGAGGGTATTTGTAGTTGGTAACATAGAAAATGTTTAGTTAACCATTTGAAACTAGGATGATAAAACTTTAGTGATGTACCTATGTAAATTTATAAAGTTATATCTATTGATGACAATAAGGAAAATTATAAGGATGATTCAATGTTTATGAAAATATTATAGAAATTTGGTAAAGGATAATGTGAGTGGTTTCCTAAAAATACATCTTTTTCTAGATACTACATGTGGATGCAGCTTTGGATTAGATTTGAGTAGGGCTAAAAACTATGAAATGATGTTCCAGTCCTAAATCTGGGTAATCTATTACATGACTACGAGCCTTTTTGAGAACATGGTTTGACAGTCCTGTGGGATATTCATTGTGAATTAACAATCTCTTCACAAACCAAAATGATAGATTAAAACTTATTTTCTCTATTAATAACCTACAATTAACAATAGGAGTGATATTTTAAGAAACATGTCATGATTTTGACATCGAAAAATTAATTATTTTCATTACAATGTGGTTTTATTCTATGATATGTTATCCTCACACTATTCTACTAGTTGTAGTTAATGGAGGAAACTAGATAGAACAATATTAGTGTTGAATGTGATGGATAGTTTTTTGATTAGAAGTCACGTGGGATGATCACTGGAGTGAAATATGTAGTGATTATTCCAAATGTGTTTTCAAAGAATATGATTAACAATTGGTAAAACAACTCTCAAACATGCCAATAAAGAGCTAGAAGGAGTTTTCTATGATTTCAGGAAATGGATTCAATGGAGGAAAATATATTTGTTTTCCTTTGTGTCAATAATGTGGAAATAATCACGTTAGTGACTTTATTTGAGGAAAAAAAGATGTATTGGTTGTATAAAAGGATACAAAGAAAGTGGCTACAAGGGATAAATGATGCGTTTATTTAACTAAATGGATGCTTATATTGATATACCTAAAGAATCATTGAAGCATAAGTTCTTTAAATGAGTAAAAATGGTCATTATGCAGCTCAATGTCTACAAAACAATGTTCCTGAAGAAAATAAAAAAATTTGTTCCAGTAATGGTTATGTTGATGATGAAGATGGTACTATAGATTAATTATAAAAATAAATAGGTATTATGTAATTAGATGATGTATCCAAGTTAATGGAAAAGGATAAAGTATACTAATAAATGTTTCTATGTACATGGATTCAAGAATAATGGTAAATGAATGGTAGAATATATAAGGATTGTTTAGTTTATGTTTTTCACTACCTATTTACAAAACACATTGAATTGTTTTGATAGAATTGAAAAGTTAGAAAATTCATGATGATATCCATGGAAAATACATTATTAAGGAAAAAATAACATAGTATATGTTCCTTATGTTTTGATATATATTTTGATAAAGATGTGTTGGATATGAATAAGTAAATTGGGTTGTACTAATTAACTTTGAACTAATTATAGACTAGTTGTAAAGTAGTTCATGCAATCATTGATTAATTTTACAACTTCTTTGATTTATCGATTGTATCCAGTAGTATATAGAATAATGAGTAATAATTTTTTTCCAAAAGGATTTATGGTAATTGAGGTTTTCACCATGTTCTAATAGAATTTACCACATGGGTATTCACATATTAGAATAAGACAACCAAGAGCTACATTATGATATTTGTGGGATCAATGTTAAACTGATTTCCTGACAACATTACCTGACCATTAAAATAATAATCCATTATTTTTATTTTTTCAATGAATCCATAATAAGATACATTTCAAAATTGAGGTCTTCTATCATATTCTCTAGAATAATTTTATGTTTTGGAAGTTACTGTAACACCATCAAGTTGTGTTATCATATTATTCTCTTTTAGTGATAATAAATATGTACCCACAGATGACATATGATTATCATTCACGAACCATGGTATTAGGACCAAAATCCAAATCTTTCATTTACTCAGAGATAGTGCTCGTATGGAAACTCAATAATCGAAATATAAATGAATCTTAAAATTATTTCAATATTTATTTTATTAATTTATTATAAAAATATTTTTACTTCCAATTTCAACATAGAAGAAACCATTTCTCTATGAAATGTCTCTCTCTTTCATAAAGATAATGAATTATTCTTTATATTTCTCATTTTTTATGTTCCCTTCCAAAAAAAAGAAATTATTTTACAAATATGTAAAATTACATGATATAACATAATTTATACATGTTCAATATACTTACTTGATGTAGTTATAGAAAAAATCATTATCATACAAAATTTTGTGATGTACTATCTCCCACTCTTCAAGGATTAATGATGTTAATTTAAATGATCTGGTAATTACCCCTATTTGATGATGTTATGGAAAACTGGGTTAAATTTTCACATGCTATTCTTCTTCATTTCTCTTTGTTAAGTACCATATTGTAGTTAGGTCAGTCAAATTCATTGAATATTAATCCATAGTTTTTGGAAGAATTAACCTTTCACGATATAATATTTAGGATGTTTTCTGTTCATGACATAAAACATCAACAATAAATTGTTTCATTCAGTTGGATACATCCAATGAAAAGGAATAGGTCTTCTATGAAATATTTTGATTGGAAGATGGAAAATTTGATTCATCATTCATCTAAAAAATTAGGGGTGAAATATTTCATTTAACGCAAAAAAGATAATTGGATCCCCTAAAAACACTTTTTTAAATAAATACATTGAAAACATCTAATCACATAGATATCTAAATAAATACCACAACCAAATAACTGAAACCCTTACATTATTAGACTGAATATCATGGATTTATATTATAATGAACTCTTGTTGAAGGATTAGATAATCATGGGTCATCAAATACTTTAGCTTTAACTATTTTATGTTGACCAATTTTGAAATGTTTCTTAAATAGACTTTAAGAAAATAATTAGCCTCTAGTACTTAGAGAAATTAGGGTTTTCTGTAGGTGTCATCACATAAGTAGTACAGAGATCATTCCATTTATTATCAATGAAACAGAAGATATGCAATTATGCTATGATTTTCTAATCCATGAAGTCACACTGAGATCGTAAATCATATATTTTCTTTCCATGACATTTATATTAATTGAATTCAACATTTCACATATTATATTTTCAATGTGATTTATGTTTACGAAATGTTCTACCAAATATTTGACCAAAATGTCAAATGAAATGATATAAATATCCTATTACAATTATTAATTGTTTAATTGGAAACATTCTTCCTCAATATAGATTTTATCTAACCCTTCCAAAATGAGAATCTAAGAAATTTCAATTCATTAAAAACATCAGTTCTAGACATTAATTGAGGTGGATTTTTGGTCTCTATAGTATTGGAAAATAATTAATTATTATTCTTATATGGATATTCTATTAAAATAATTGATGATGTCATAGAAAACTGAATCTACGATGATACATGAATCTTATATATTCTTTATTCTTCATACTAATAGGAAATGATAGTTTTCCCTTCATGCTCCTTCAATATATCATTGCATGAGTAGGAAATGCATTGATATTCTAAATAAGTGCATCCTGCATTTGAAATATCTCTTTCTAACATGCATAATATGTGTCCACACCCACACTCCAATGGTCATTCAACTATTTTATAAATAGTTGTATATATACATCTATATCATTTTCAGAATAATAAGGTCCATATATTAGTATTCTCATTAATGTGAATGATTTTTTCATACACATACATAGAGGAAGGTTATGAAAGTGTGTGAAAATAGGCCATGTTTAGTGTGATGTAATCATATTCCCAATGGGATTAAAATAATCACATGAAATACCAAAACTCCCATTATGCACATAAAATATGAAATATAGATATCATGCATCAAATGTTTTTGCATGATAATCCATATGCGGTGTGAACTAACAATTTATTATTCTTATTTCTTTCAGAATCATGTAATATAATATTGATTGATATATTAGTAGACAGGAAATTATTATAGAGTCTGGGGATCATTGGAAAGTTCCACATTACATTCCATGGATCACTGTATGGTGTCCAATTATCTTTTGGATTCCATTTGGATATACCACATTTTTTACTATCATTCCATTCTGTAGTTTCTTCCAAAAATAAGTTACAATTTTTGAAAAAAGCATAAATTTTGTTTTTTGAAAGTCCAACTTCTCCAACTGATTTCTAGGACATATAATGGTTTTAAGAAATATTTTAATCATGTGGAATAATTTACTTCAAAATGGTTGGAATTAAATTGATGTTTATATTATAAATAAAATTAATTTTTTCCCATGAAATAATCAGATTAAAAATTATATTTTCTTTATTCAATCACATTGCTGTTATATTAGTGTTTTGGCATCCAAAATCTATTTTTTCTCCCTTTTAACATTATTATTTTAATCAAACTCATCTTTTTTTCTCATAACAATGTCAACTTTTTACAGAATCCTTTTATTAAAATGCTAATGAATAAAAGGATGGAAATCATCTAATAAAATCTACAATCGAGTATTCTCATTTGGATCCTGATAATTTACATATTTAATTTTCTCCCCATTTTGATACCAAACAATGTCGTTTTTTTTAAACCTTAATTAGATATATGGTAGTTAACTTCTCCATGGCTCAACCATGGTATTGCAACCAAATTATTTTATAGGCAACGTATGTGAAAACTATCTAATGTATTGTCAAATAAAAAATATAATTTTTTTAGCAAACTCAGTTTTAAATCACTTGATACCTGGTTAGTTTCATACATACACCTTCTGTCCATTCTATAGAAAAAATATTTCCTTACAGAAAATAAATAAATAATATTTCAGTTTAATCAAAAATATATTTAAGGAAATTATAAGTGGAGACCTTTTATAAAAACATAACTGGAACACTAGTCTATATGACAATATTAACATAAATAATATATATATACAAAAAAATACAATAAATATATAACCATGATACTAACTTCAATTATATCAATGAGTAATACCAATACAAAATAGTACCCAAATTTGTGTTTATAATTGATATTTTTTATTTTTTTCTCTTATTCTATTAACTTTGTAACTAATGATTTACATATTCACTAAATTCATGTATAAAAGATTACTAAATCTAGAAAGAAGTATTCTATATGATATAGATTGGTTTTGGTCATTTCAATTTATTTATGATTACTTTGGTGTTGGTTGATTATGTTTGGTTGGGTTTGGTTTTTTTATTTGGATTGGGGTTGTTCATAAATATTAGTGTTTTATTAAAGATTATTCATGTATACTAATTTTTTTCATTTATATATAATTTATCCGTGTTAGGTCCAATTTAGTTCACATTCTTTTATTTTTTTTAAACTGATGTATTTTAGGGTAGTTCAGGTCTACTCACATCTACATGTGTCATATCATGCCATTTTGATTCAATTCAGCTGGTTTGGTCAAGTCGGTTCAGTTTTTATATTGATATGAGAAATTAATTGTCTTAGGATTCACTGTGTGAAGGGATGATAGGTTTAGTTAATTTATTTTCAAGCCTATTTTTTTGGTTTGGTACAATTTAGTTTTCATAGGGTATAATAAATTCATTTCAACTTAGTTTATTTAGTAGGTCATTATAATCTGGAATTTATTGGGAGATTCTGTGGAACATAGTTTATGTGATGGAAAAGAATTGTTTAAAGAATGATATATCTAGGAAGATTAAGAGAAAATAGTTGGGATTTTTTCTAAATTTATATATAGGAGTCTATTTTATAATTAATGAAATTTCAAATCAATAGTTACCCTTACGTACTGATTTTTTTTGTTTAGTAAATGGAATGAAAATAGTAGCATTTATGATCAATGATATAAAATTTGTCATTATGTAAAATTTTAGATTAAAACTTACTATTTTTTTAATTTATATAATTTTTATGAATTAATATTTTCATTAATTCACTAATTTAAATCAAGTGATAGATATTAAAATTTTGTGGGTTTGTTTAACTAATTATTTAGTTAAAATTATTTTCCTAATATATTTAATAAATATATTAATGTATTAGTTTCATATTAATACAATACTATTTTGGTTATAAACAATAATGGATATTAAAACTAACTTTTAATTTGACGACACATGTTAGGTAAATTAATTAATTAAGCTACATGAATTTATATATTCTCATTTATATATTTTTAATTTTTTCTCCATCAAGATGTTTATAAAATATGAAAAATAATACTCAACATACACTGAAGATAATAATTCACCTTCACTATAATTATTTTATTGAAGTTTTATCTATAGGGTAATTTCAAGAAGCAAACACAAGTTAAATAACATTCACATTTTATCTTTTTCAAATTATCATCACCATCTCAATTTCCCTAATTATTACTCACATTTTCTAGAACTCCCATTACGAACATATATTTTTATATCATGATATAAAATAACCACTTATTCATTTTCAATCTTGAAATATAATATTATAAGATTCATAGAAGGATAGTTTAAAATATTAATTATTGATATTTTTTTGTTTTCATTAACAAGATTATCGCCTTTTCACATTACTCATGTGTCTATGTGAGAATTAATTTTTAATGATTATTTGGATTAATAAATTAAATAAAAAATCTTATAAAAACTCATAAATACCGTCTTCACAGCTATTTGACATAAAGTTTACATTTCACAAAAAATATAATGGATTACATTTCCAATACAAAATGTATAATTATAAACAGTCATCAGTCTAAAACCACCGCACCATCCTTCGCCACATCATTCCATCCTCATGGAAGGAGAATTCACTTTACATCTCAATTTCATTAGGGAATACAATATTAATGTATTGCATAATTCAATGAAATGGTGGGTATAATGGAATGAGAAAAATATCACTATGATTATAAGAAATATAAAAATACATGACATTTATATTATTACAATAAGAAATGAAATATAGTTATCGAATATAATAAAAACAACCTCACCTATAAACAACACTTATTCACACCGACCACCATATTCAAAATATTGTAAAAATAGTAATAGTATACCCAGATTCAATCATTTTCCTCTTTAGATAACTAAATTTTCCCATTCCTCATCCAATTTTCAACTCATACTGTTATTAAAAAAATAAATGACTTTCTAATATCATAGAAATATTATGTAATTTTATACTTCTTCTAATATAAACACAACACAAAATTGATGGGAAAAATAGAATTAAATCTTCATCATTCATAATGAACCACAATTTTATGAGAAAACTTATTTAATATATCACATATATTAATGAACAATGTATCATTATCGCCATTATATTCTAGTCAACCTCATCCTTCACCGCATTGTGGTAATTGATATTCTATTATTTTACATTAGGATTAAAAAATAACAATTTTATAATTAAAAATAAAATAAACTCCTTCTAACCCCACATATCATTAATATTATCAAAATTCATTATCTTTTGTGTTATTTAATGGGACCCATTTCTTGATTTTAAATAAAATATGTACTCCTTCTTTAAATTCACATATTAAATATCTTAGAATTTTCAAATATGATAAACCATTTTTATGATTTCGAAAGACCAAAATATATTTTATATTTTAAGGTAAAATACAACTCCTAATTATAATCGCATAACAAATCAAATTATAATATGTAAAAATCAAATAAAAAAAATAAAAAATTCACATATGTCAACTATAATGTGATCAATTTCAAATAAATAAAAATACCAATACATCACATAGTAAAATACATCTGAATGTTACACAAACCTACTCACTATGTCATCTTACCATGAAAAATCTCAATGGATTTAGTAGTAAGTTTTCATCTATTTCAACAAACTCTTGAAATATATTCCACCCTTAGAATAAATGAAGTATTTGGAACATGAAAATGTCAAGTTCAAGATTAATAAAATGAAAACTTTAACAGATAAGTTATTTTAGTGGATAAGAAATTAAAATAAACATCTTTAATTAAAAGGAAAACTAAATCCATATAGAATATATAAATCATTCCTAATTAAATAGTTTTAAGATGGAAAAACCAAATGACATAAACTATAGATGGATCGCCTGCTAAGATGATGATTAATGCTCACTAGATTGGTATAAGAAGAGTGATTTATTATGGATAATGTGGATTGATTCAATGAATGATGATGGATAGATGTGCATTGTATTTGAGAAAACTATATCCCAATGATTTTAAAAAATTATTGGGATACCCTAATATAAAATGGTAGTGCGCTGAATTTAGGGGAATTCTAACCTATTGTTTATAAAAAAATTATTTGGATATAAGATCTATACAAATTTTTTGTAAACCGTTGGGATATCCTTTTATAAAATTGTTATTCCCAAGAGTTATGTTGAACTGCTGAGATAGGAACCCATATACCAATGGTTTTTTAAAAATGTTTCTCTAGGTGTGTTCGTATAGCTAGGAATTATAGTAGTGATTCTCTATTTTCTTTATTGGTGACAAGAAATAATAATTTTGAATATGATTTGGTTTACATCATTTGAATGTTATTAATTACTTGATGAATTTTCTTATTTCTACTTCCAAATACATTATTATAGAGTATACTATTACATGTTTTCATTATATAACCATTTTTCTCCACTTTCGACCAAATGGAATAATATCTGCACTCAAACTCCCTAGGCCCTAACTACTATTTGGAAGCCTCTAGAATACATGGATGTATGATAGAGGCCATTTAGTCAACTAGGTTCATTAAATTACGAGTAAACCAAGTCTATGATGTCTTAAATTGTCCCAGATGTGAAGTTATATTTCATACTACAAACCAACACAAGAATGTATATCAATATGATGATAAGTAAGAACATTAGATAGTGAAAAAATCCATTATATTTTCCTTATATCACTTTAATAATTAGTATTTATATAAATTGTTTGGAGAGAAATGTTAAATCATTGATTTTTATATTGTGTAACAATTTGATAAAGTCTACTCGGAGGTTGTGCATTGTCTTCCACCAATACATGATGTTGAGTTCTAAATAGATTTCATACCTATTTCCTTACTAATTTGAAATACTCCCTATACAATCGACATGATTGAGATGTTGGAATTGAAAAATAATATCCATTAAAATCATGACAGGGGATTCATTCATCCAATTATATCGCTTTGGGTTGCCCCTACTCATTATTATTAAATAAAAGATCACTTTATATAGCACTAATTTGATTATCAGACGCTCAAAAAGATTAAAATTTAATCCATGTATCTTATTCTATAGATTTATGACTTTTTCAACTATCTATGTGAAGTTCAATACTTTTCCAAGATTTAAATTCATCATATTCATCGTTATAAGGGGCATGATGGAGGATATTTCTAAGGTATCATTTTCTACAAGGTATAGACACTATGAATATATATATATATATATATATATATTCCAATCAATATTATTAATTACATTGCCATATTTATGTATATAATTAATATATTCATAAAATATTACCTAGATCAGTTTGTGGGAGAATTTATAAATGATTTGATTATTAATTCAAATAGAAAGGTAGAACATTATGACCACATGATTATTGTTCTAGATATTATATGTATGTATAATCCTTTTGAAAAATTTATTATATGTGATTTTTTTATGAAAAAAGGATTGATTTATGTTTCATATATACTCAATAGATGCAATATTGGTAGATCCATCCATGGTGAAAGATATTGAAGGCCATCCAAAACCAACCACTATGATAGATATTCGTAGTTTTACTTGTTTGGATGGATATTATAGATGGTATTTAGATAATTTCTCATGATTATCTAATCATATGACTATGTTAACATGGAAGAGATGAAAATTATTTTTAAGAGATGAATGTGAATCAATTTTAATAGAAATGAAAAACAATTACACAATGATACTCTATTTACATTACCCTATATTAGGGAAGAGTTTTTAATATATATTGATTCATCGAAGATTTTATTTGGATGTTTCCATATAAAAAACATGGTTATAGTTTATTAATAATGAAAATATATGATTTCTCGGTAAAATTATGCAACATAGGATTTAGAGTCAAGTGTGGTAATATTTTCATTAAAGATATGGCGGCAAGATTTATATATGGAAATGTGTAATATATATAAATATCATAAAATTATAAATTTTATATTCACATTTATGGTGTTTAATATGTCCTAGTGAATATGGTTAAAGTTGATTAAATACTATGATTTTAGAACATATTACTACCATGTGAGAGAAAACATGGTGGCCAGTGGTTTTAGTCAAAATGATCAAGAAAGTATATCGATGATATTGTCTATAAAAGATAACATATTTTGACATTGTCAATGGATGGATATGGATGTTGAATAGGAAATTGAAAATTATTATATTCCTTAATTTAATTTCCAAATATCTATCCAATTGAATATTAATGAGGAATAAAAACAAGATGTAGATATTAAAAAGGTGGTCATAATGTTCCTGAGTTAAGAAATGATCATGGAGAAATTATAAGTTTATGGAAATATGTATGTGTTCCATCCATACCATATTTAGAAAAGGATTTTTTAGTAGAATATAATAGTTATTTATTCTCTATTTGTATGGGATGTATAAAGATGTACTGATATTTGGAATAATATTTCTCATGGGATTTTGTGAAGTCTGATGTCATAGATTTTGTATATAGGTTATTGGTAATTCAGTGAGTTAAGGGTGAATGACAAAATTCTAAGTATATTTCATATTCCATAACAATATTATAATTGATATGGGAAAACATCACTATATATTTGGTCATTCGACACCCCATAAAAACTAAATGTAATCTATTTTATGGGTTGTAGCCAGTATCCTTTTTAAGTCAACTCACATCATCACTGTTAAAGAAGTCTTCAATACAAATCAATGTCCCAAAATATACATTGAGGATAGTGTAGGGTTTTATAGGGTACAACATTCCATTATGTATTATTGATATCTATGATTTTTCTTAATATTTTGGTGAAGCCTTCATTTTGAACTTGATATTGAATTGAGTTTTAGCACTCTGTACAATATTTATTTAGATGGCCAGTCTTAATGAAAAATTCCAACACTAAAGGATATTTTGATATTTTTTATTTGGATTTCAAAAGAGGTTTGGATAAAAAGATTAAATTAATTGATTTTTCATACCAAAATGTATTTCACTCAAGTATTCATATGGATCCTTATGAATCCCTATATGGAAACAAATGTAGAGATCCAACATACTTGATTGATGATCGAGAATGAAATATTTTTTGAAATGATATATATTGATAGATGAATAAAAAGGTTAAATTAATTTAGAAACAAATCAATGAAGCATATATCCTATAGAAGTATTATGTTGATAATCATCGGCATGATCAAGAATCGAATTTTTTTTGAAAAGGTGTTTCTATGAATTTATATATGGAAGTGGATTAAGTGAATCAGAATGAAAGGAAAATAGATCCATAGGCATATCAGACCCTTTGAAATTCATGCCCATATTTGGATAGTATCCTCTCTATTAGTGATTCTTCAAAAACACTCTCAAGTACACGATATCTTCCTAGATTATCTCTTGAGGATTTACATAACTAAACCATCCCATGTATTAAAATCTATTTTCATTGCAGCAAAAAAGAATATTCTTATGAGGAACAACCAGTGGAGATTCAAGATTATACAGAGAATATTCAATGAAAAAATTCCACTAACATCATCAATGTATTTTTGAAATTTACCCATTTTGATGACGTTATGTCTGAACATGATGAAATGATTAGGGAGACATATCCATATTTTCTTTGTATTGGAGAAACAAATTCAATTAAAAATTTCATTTTAACCAGGAAAAGAATGTGAAACCGTGAGTTTTTATGTGTTTACATTCAAACTAATTAAATTTCATTATTATTTTTTATAAAATGAAATATAATTTTAATCTTTTAATACAATAAATAATAGGTTTTCTTGAGTTGCATGACAAAATGAGTATTAAAAATGTTCACAATATATAATTAATATAATTATTTAAACATGACCATTATAACCTATAAATTAATATTATCGATATTATAATTAATAAAAAAATTATTTATTAATTAAAATATAATATACATGGTAAATATATTGGTATAAATTAAATAATTTTTGGTAATTTCATTATGTGTTTCGAAAATAATATTTTCATAAAAAATGGTTTTTTGTTATTTTATAATGAAAATTAATAAAATTAGTGATTACAAATTATAATAAAATTAATTAAAAAAAATACGTGATTTTTGGAATATACATATAAAAATGAACTTAGGATTAATGAAAATATATATCCACAAATACAATTTATGACATTAGAATATATTTTATATATAATTTCGATAAAAAATCATTATAATGTTTTCTACATTTTTCTTTTAAAAACACATGTTCTAATCGTATCTATGTGAATAACATTAAATTAATTATTTCCACTTTTTTTAATGGATATTTAAAATGAATTAAATATTTTTAATCATAATAATTAATAATTTATAAGAAGATAAATTAAATTTTTGACCAAAATGAATAGTAAAAATTTGAATAATTATATAATGGGGTTAAGGAAAATGGGCTAACTAGGGAAGTTAATCTATAAATATAGGGATTAAATAAAATACCAAACAATTACAACACCCATTTTTTGTGATATTTTGTCCTTATCACTTATATTCATATAAATTTCCCATTATGTGAGTCTGGTGATGTGAAAAAAACTTAGGTGGAATACATACTTTAAAGAAATTACCACTTGGCCGCTCACTGAACATATAGAAGGAAACCAATTTTCCTATCCAATTCACGCCATAAAATCCTTTTGGATTAGAAAATCCCCACCAGGGCTACTTTACATTTTCCCTCATATCAAACTATAAGCCTTATTTTCTTATAGAACACCAATGTAGGATGGATTTTGGTTCAATCCTAAAGAGGATCTGTGATGAAGTTGTAATATTCATCAATGAGTGTTTTTTTATTTCATTCTCCATATCATTGATTTCTTATTATAAAATTTTTAAAAAAGTCAAAATTAACATTCATATATTTATAATTTATTATTTCTCTTTAATTACCTACAACCATATCCACTTCCATTAAATGGGATACGAAATCATCGTTTATCTACAAAATGGTCTACTAGCACCCAAACTGAAGTCATTATTTTTTCTAATAACATCTATCACAGTTGTAAATCTTGATAGATTAATTATATTTATTATATTTATCATATTATTATTTCTATTTATTTAGTATATAACACAATCCATCATGATTTCCATTTTGGATGAATATGAAAACATCTCTCATGGGTTTGGAATACTACCACCTCGTGAAGCGATCTAATTTATTCATGACTTATATATAAGTTATAAAGGATAGTTTTACTGAAAAACTATTTTATATAAGACATAAAAATAATTCTTTATTTATAATGATTAATTTATTATTAATTATTTAAATACATCTAAAAAAGGAAAAAATTTTCTTACGTGTGTACCACCTATCGTCACCCTAAATGATATATTTTATTTTTTATCTATATATTTTATAGATTTCTATAAATATATATACACACTGAATAAATATGATATTTATACTAGGTTTAAAATTTTGGATATCATGGAACCATGATCAATGTTATAGGACCAATAAAAACATGTCAGAAATTTTTTAAAAAAAAAATCATTTTCAACCCAAAACAAAACATTAACATCGAATTGTTGATAAAAGGGTAATAAAATGTAATAATATAATAATATATGGTTTGATATATATAAAAATAATTTTCTATAATAAATGTATAATAAACATATATTTATTATAAAAGAGTTTTTGAATTTGTACGATTGAATTCAAGTGTAAATGTAATGGATCATGGTCTCAATATTCCTTATTTGAGATGTACGTTAGTTTATTAACCAATATTATTCAAAAAACGGTATATAAAACCCATTTGAAATGAAATATAATGAATTTATTTATCCTCATTATTTTTAACATTCTATTTTCGTTTCTTTTTTATTGTGGATTATGATTCAAATATACCAAACTATATATATTTTTATGTTACAATCTCATCGTATATCAAGAATGTTTATGATTATATTTCTAATGATCAAATATTATAATAAATATCTCAAGAAAATCATTATTTTTTCAAAAATATTTTTATTCTTGAAATTTTATTTCAATAATGGAATCTTACCACTCTTTGTAATTTAAAATAAATATGAAAATGATTTTAGTCAAATTCGAATTTATTTCTCTATTCGGTTAAGAATGCATTTTCATCCAAAACACTATATTTTAAATGTGTTTTTAATTTTTTTTTATATTTATCATATTCCTTTAAAAGTAATTTTTATGACTATTTAATTTTTCCAAAATGTTTTGAATTTATTTTTCTTGTTTTATTCAAAAAAATTCATATTTTTATTTTATATTAAATGTTAAGGAATCATTGTTTCAATGTGTATGACTTGAAAGAAACATCCCATCATCAAGACCAATATATTTATTGAAGCTTATTTTTTTATTTCATTATTATGTTCAATGAAGTTAATTTTCAAAAACTATTATGTTTTGAAAAGAATTTTTTCAAATTAGATTGGAATTTTTCCTCTTAAAATGTTCTAAATGATGGTTATATATCATTTTACAACAAAGATGTCAGTTGATGATGATATAAACTTTTATACATGGGATACGATCCCTGGATACCATTTTCATTGTTTCTCAAAATGTTTTCTTATAATGACTTGATGTTTATGAAACTCATTTCTCATCCACATGTTATACCATTATAAAATTGATTAGAAACTAGATTTCTTCCAAGGGTTATTCTATGTTGAAAAAAAGTAATGTTAATGTAATCCCTCTTTTTCATAGTTTATGAAATTATAAAATTATTATTAAAAACACTTTATTTGATGTGTTATGATATTATTAATGATTTATTGTAACATTTTGTTACTATTTTCATGTATTCCTAAACCCCTCCTTTAATCATTCTTGGTTAGGTTTTGTTTGGGTTGGTTTCAATTGAAAACATTTGAAATTTTGATTTTTTCTCTTGGTTATGCATGGTTAGTGCAAGGTATTCCATAACTATTCATCTTAATATTGCAACCATGAAAACTATGGAAGTGAGGTTTTCTATATTTGGAAAACATTTTGAAAAACCATGACCCAAATAGGAGAAACTGTGATTCCAATTTAAAAGGGGAACATTACTTGGGAGAATGGTTTGGCCAAACCGTGTTGCCTAGCCCAGCTAACCATGCGAATGGGATTTCAAAATCTGAAATATGATTTTATATATATGAAAACCCCAAAACAATATTCTTGATGGACCTATATGAATTTGTAATGATTTCTTATTCCATAAAAGATCAAAACATATTTTTTTGGCTCTCATACACCCTTCTAGAAGTTGCTCGAATATTGGGGAATGTTGTTTGATCTTCTCTAGGGCAGTTTCCTCATCATGTTCACATTTATATGCTCTCTCCCTATTCTTCTATGGGTTCCATAGATCTCTATGTTGATTGGAAGATATATTAACATGTTTTTTATCTCTTAAACCTAGGTTATATTTCATGTCATTGTTGTTTATGTTCTCTATATGATTTTTTATTCTAGGGTTTGGTATTTCGTGATCCCTTGTTTCCAAGGTAGGTGGTTATGTTATGATTTCCAATTATTGTTATCCCTAAATTGCTTGATATAAAAATGATTGTTTGATTTATGTTCAATTGCATAGAATTTATTTAAATTTGTTTCATCCAATAATACAAATTATATTGAATTTGGGGATTTTCTTTTTAAATTGGATCTTTACATAAAGTTATGGAAAAACAAAAAATTCATGGAATTGGGGTGTGTTTATTGAAATTCGTGGTATTTATGGAATTTAAATTATTCAACATAAATTTTTAAATTGAATTGAGAAATGAATTAAAATTGTAATATAATAAAAATGGCATGAGATGATTCAAATATAAACCCATTGGTTTAATATTAAAAGGAATGTTTTTAATTAATTGTATGTTTTTGTTTCTATAAGGAATACATGAATATTTAAAATGGGGAATGGGGAATATTATATATTAAGTAATGTTAAAATATATTTCATATTGTTTTTTTATTATAAAACATTATCAAATTATTTAGTTAGTGATCTATTCATATAGAACACTCTGATTTATGTTCCTAGCTATAAATATGTAACATTCACACCCTTGATAGGATGGTGATAAGTGATTCTTTGTCCATATCGATGAGAATGTGGGTACACATAATGTCGTTTAGACTATAGGATTGTGTGGAGTGTCACAACCTTGAACTATCAAACCTTTTCCCATATGACCATTTTATACACATGTTTATATTTCAAATGAAGTGATTAAATTTTGGTAAATGTTTAAGTATTCCTGCTAGTTTATATGTGATATTTTATAGAAAAGTTTTCTTTATCCATTTTTCTAATTAATTCCTATTATTTAAAATTTAATTATTATTTTTTATTTATTCTTTGGAAATACCAAACATGTTTATTTAAAATTTATAGATCTCTCTTCTTATCTTACACACTCCCAGTTATTTTGTGTGATTGTATATTATATTCTTCCAGGTTTGAGGAAGCATAAGTCACTACTTGGCGGTCGTAGTAGCTGTTGATCCTTGGCCTAAGAGAGTTGTGTCTACTAAGAAAAGGGTTTTATTCATTATTTATAAAAACATTTCAATATTTATATGGGTTGTATATACTTAATTGAATTCTATTATAGTTATCCCTATAAAGTTTCACTAATATTCATAGTGACATGTTCATCTTTATTTGGAAATTATTGGGGATAGTTTGCTCCAACACTCAATATATATGATACTACGTGATTGTTTCTAATCTATGGGAATTGAAAATTCCCTTCGGGATATATCATTGTTAGTTCAGTTATCATGTTTCCTTATTTGACAATTAATATGATGTCTTCAATTTTTTTATGATGTTTTGTAGCATCATTTTTATAATAATACAATCAGATCAGATCCATGGGAAAGCTACAGATGAACCATAGTGAGCTAATCCTCTTGTGGACCTGATTTTGGTAGTGTTGATTGTGCGTAATGGCCAAGATTTAGTACATTCACTATCACGTGTACCCATTCAGGCTCTAGTTGTGGAACTTAAGATGTATAGTTTTTAGTATCATTTTTAGTATTTACATATCTAGAATCCTCTAGAGGATGTTTCTAGAACATAGTTGGAGAAAGAGTTATGATAATCATCATTATAGACCATTGTAATTATTATTTGTGGACCATGTGTTCTTTAATGTTTCACCCCAACCGGTTCATCGATGTATTGGGATTCAAGGGAATATTTCTCCTCATTATGTAGGGTATTTTGAGGTCGTTGGTCATGTGGGAGAACTGTCTTATCATTTAGAACGTCCATGATAACTTATGTCAGTACATTATGTGTTCCATGTATCATTTCAACAAATGTATCTATATAATACATCGCATATTCATAGATAGAGTGATCTTAATGATTAACATGATTTATCCATGATATAACAACAATCATGATAGTGGATTAAAAAACAAAGGTACATCATTGGAGGAAAATACCTTTAGTTTGGGTAATATGGAATCACAATTTGGATACATAGGTGACATGGCATAGAGAGACACTGATGATAGAGCAGTGGCCTCATCTTTTTTTCATGGAATCTATGGAGTAGGAATAATGGGTTTGGATTGTTTCTAAGGTGTGAAGTTGTAACAACTTATTACTATTTCAGGAATTCATAATCCTATTTTTAAAGCATAAATTTGTTAGGTTTCCATTGGGTTTCTTTCCAAGATGAAATCATTATAATGATTGAATTTCTTTGGTCTATTCACAGTTGGTGCACACTTTTCTCAAACCATGGGTCATAATAGTGGAAAATGTGAAAGTAAAGGTAGTGAGATTTTCACCAGTTGTAACATGGTTTGAAAAACCATGCTCCGAGATAAGAGAAACCATGAATCCCATTTAAAGTGGGTGCATGTCTAGGGTTCATGGTTTGGTCTAGCATTCTATCCTTGCATGGGTAATTGTCTCTATGGTATTTTTTAACCTGAAATTTAATTTTAAACAACCCAAAACCCCCTTTTAGGTGCCCGATGGACCTTTCGGTGCCCATAATGATTTCATCTTCTAATGGAGCTCCTGGTAAATTTTTTTAGACACCTTAAATTCTTATGAAAGAGGACTGAATCTAGGAGAATGATGTTCCATCATCCTCTCTTTAGTTTCCTCTTCTCATCATCATTTCTATACTATATCTATTTTCCTCCCTAGGGTTCTATAGTTCCCTATATTGATAGGAGGATCTAATACATGTTTTAAAGGTGCCAAATCTCTGTTTTTTCATGGATCATGATTTTCTGCATTCTCTATAGAAATTTCCCGGATATGGTTTCAATTTTCTAGATCTCATGTTTCTAAGGTAGTTGGTTCTATTATGATGCCCAGTTGTTATGAAACCTATATTTATTGAATAAAATTAAATTGTTTGATATAAATTTAATTGATTATAATTTATTTTTTTTGATTTAAAAAATACCCACAACTACTTAATTTTTCAATTTTTTTTAAAACTGGATTTCGGGATGAATTTGGGGAAACCTACAATTCCATTTCATTAAGGAGTGTTTATATAAATTGATGGAATTTTTGGAATTTAAATTATTTAATATAAATAGTAAAATTGAAATGTGAATTGATTGGAATTATTATATTAAAAATAATTTGAAATGATTTTGATAGAAACCCATTTCTTTAATCTAAATATGGGAATTTTTTCGGTTAAAGTGTTGTTTTGGTTTGGAAATAGAAAATTGGAAAATATGATATGGAGAATGGGTTTAATTATATTTTAATCTTTATTAGAAAAAATTTCCCATCAATTTTTTTATTAAAACAAATGAAATCCCTAGGTAGTTAGTGAGTTATACATATTTCACTCCATGATTTAAAACACTAAAGATACTTTCATTAATGTCACATACCATATAGGATGGTGATATGTACCCATTCCTTATCATTGATGGAAACTTGAGTACACATAATATCATGACAATAATTTTAGTGTGTGGAGTCCCATAACATAGAACTGTAGTTTATTTTTTCATTTTCCCCTAATGCTCACATGTTTGTTTTTGAAATGAATATATTCCACTATTTTAAATTATTTGTAATTTATCCTATTAATTTTTTTTATATAAAATGTATTTTAAACCATTTGTGAAAATAATTTACATCATTTGAAATGTAATAAATGAACTTTTTTAAATATGCTTTTGAAATGCTAAAACTGTTTGTTTAACATAGAAATATCACTTTGGTTAATTACATATTGGCATATGTTATGGAATCCTTGGTGATAATCTAAAGGTTTTTTATCTCATATCTACATGTACCTTTGGGTGTTGGTAGAATAATTTCTACCTAGTTAATGATTAGGTAAGGAACCACTTGGAGGTGTCAGTATATATTGATTCTTTGTCATGGAGAGTTATGTCTACTTGGACTTGGGTATTCTTTTTGTTATATTACTTATAAATATTACGTTGATTTGTTTATTCTTATATGACTTCTGGTTCATTTCTCTCTATGAAGTTTAACTTATTTTCATGCTGACTTTTTTTCTTCTTTCCACAATGTATGTGGAATATTCATTCCCAAATTAATATTGAATAATGATAGGTTCTAGTCGCCAACCCATGTAGATCAAGAAGGCCCTTTGGGATATGTTATAGTTGGCTTGGTAATTATCTTCCCAGGGTACCTCGGATGGTTTGTGACATTATGATCTCTTGGAACAAATATTTATGATTTTTATTTTGTCACAGGTTGGACCAATAACATTTTACAATTCATTAGATAATGATTACTATTGTACAATCTCAAATGGTATATGATAGGTTATTCCAAGACCTAATGGGAGTACATAGAAGGTCACCCCATTATTGAAGATGGTATATGTTTTGGAATACCATTAAAAACATGATAAGAATGTCTTGGTGGGTAGAATTGGCATAATATTTTTTATGATTATTTTTATGATTAAATTTTCTATCTTATTCAATTTTTATGTCCTCATAGATCATGTTATTTTATTTCCTCATGATTCATGTCTTATAAACTACTAATATTTATTCTATTACTAAATGTTACAATTATTGACATGAAGGGTATGGTTTTAAAATGTCTTGATAAAGTTATCATACCCTTATGTTTGTGTAATTGTTATAATTCTACATTGTTTACCCTTACTAGGCATCTGAAATAACCTATACTTATATTTCCTTTTCCCATGTTATGAAGAAATTTATTGTGTATTATTAGTATAATAATGGTTCTTGTTATGATGATTTTATAGAAAGATGATGTAGTTTAGCTATGAAATTGTTTTTTATTTCACCAATATTCTAATGAAACTAAATTATTTTTGTCCATAAGATTTTGTTTGTTTAATGTATTGAAAATCTTAAAAGATGACGTAATATCTATGTGTTATATTAATGGGTCTATATAATTATTATTACCATAAACATGATATCATCCAGACATATAATTAGGGTTAGCATGCCTTTACTTATTTCATTCACATAATTGATACAGTTAACATTTACTTTAATAAAGTTCACATCCATTAAGAAACCATCTAACTTAGAGTACCTTTTTCAATGGGAATGTTTAAAAACACACATATATTCTCTCAAAACACATACCACACTTCCATCATTTCCTAATATAAACCAATTTTGTTTTTATATATATATTTTCTCTAGATAACTATTTAGAAATGAAGATTCAATATCAATTTAATAATATTTGAAATTATAGTGAGGTACCACCACCAAGAACATTATAATAATCTACATTTTAGATACTTCTAGAAAATAATTAAAATAAATACCATATATTTGAGAAAATCCTTTCCAATCCTACCAAACATTATTCATTAATAACTCTCATTTTTCATTTATATTATTTCTAAAAACAAACTGTGAAAAAATATCCTTATATTTATGTCTTATCAGATGATTCAATGTAATGTTCTTATAAATTTGATCAAGTTCCTAATAAATATCATCTATCTCATCCTTAAGTAAAATAGGCCCTTCCACTATATGAGGATCTATTTATGAAGTTAGTGCAATTTCATTTTCTAAACTCAATATTCATATAGTATGGAATGGATGATGATCATTTCTAATGAAATTTACATTTTCAACATGTTTCTACATTTTTGGTATAATATTCTCTCATCTGAATAAGATTCATTTTCATCACTAATTTGTTTAGAACTAATATCATATGTTATTATATTCTTTTTAGTAATAGCTTCATGATTCTACTATAACATCTACCAGTTATTTGTTTAAATATATTCTAAATTTGAGTCACCTATTATATCATATTTTTTACTTATATTCAGTTATCATGACATCAATATAGTCAATAATCCAATGAATCCATTATTTACAATAGATGTAAAAAATTTCTATTTTATATGTATCCCATGTAAATTTATTATATAGAAATATCATAGAATTATCCAACACCACTCTTATTTATTTTTATATTGTGAATGAATATTAAAACATTGAATTAACTAAATTTAAACATTCCCTTTTTCAAAAAAAATCTTATAATAACTTTTCTATGTCTATTATTATTAGATACATATTTTGTATATGTATGATGTTACATATAGATTCTCTATAGAAATACATTCAGATGTTATGTTATTCTATCATAGTCTTTCCCATCTCAAATATTATTTGCTTTTCATTTGAGCAATACCGTATTGTTATGCACTATATTTTGTGATATATTGATGATGGATTATGTTTTCAAAATATATAATTATAATGAATCCCATGTAATGACTTTTCCACTATCTAACCTTAATTTCTTGATGCAAAGACCCAACACCTTCTTTTCCTTCCATCTAAAACTTTTGAACCATGTAATAGAATCTAATTTTTTTTTCATGAACATGACATTATTTAACAGATTATAATCATTAAAAAATATAATTATATATACATATATATAAATTACCTCATGTATATATTTTTTCCATTTGTCCATATATTTTAGAATGACTATGGACAAGCGGTCTTGTAGTGATAATCTTCACTCCTTTAGAGAGAACATGATAATTTCCCCTTTTTAACATGTTTCAAAAATCTCATACCTACCTCTACATGGAATAT
Organism: Viscum album; assembly: GCA_963277665.1. Taxonomy (NCBI): domain Eukaryota; kingdom Viridiplantae; phylum Streptophyta; class Magnoliopsida; order Santalales; family Viscaceae; genus Viscum; species Viscum album. The sequence continues at coordinate 657,775,556 of OY728159.1, forward strand.
AATGATCTATCACTATATCATGCATCAATATTTTAACTGTATTTTTTACCTTGAATGGAAATTCTTATATGGAAAATAAGTTTTTCATATCTTGATCTCATATAATATGAAATTATTTAATTACCAATTGGGAATAGATTTCAATCAGTTCATTTCCCTTTCTTGATGATCCTTCAATTTTATATTATTTTGATTATATATGAATTCATTCTGAATATCACTTCATCCTCATCATCACATAGATCACTAATACATCAAAAATTGTGATTTATCCCATCATCAAATAATATATGTATCAACATCAAATTTTGGGAGTCAATATTTTTTGAGAAAATTATTTTAATTTTCTGGGAACATTAATTTTCCAAAGGCATGTCGTTGACATACATATTTTCAATGTATCTCTAATTTTTTGTTTCCACAGTATTGTATGAATAAAATCTATTATCTAATATATATGACATTGTATTTGTTGTATAATTTATGAAACATTATAAAAAAGAATTTTTATTCATTAATTTTTTTAATTTAATTTTCTTCCCTCACATGTTGTATTTTTCATGGAATACTACTTATGAAAAATTCATTAATAAATCTATACTAAACACATATACCAATTATTTCTTCTATTCATTCAAATATATTATATTTTGGAAGATAATATCATTTTGTTAATATTTCTTGATATCATATAAAATATTTTCCCCTTTTCGTACATTAGTTCTTCGTTAATTCATGTATCATATTTGATAATAATATATTATAATAACATGTGTTTATGTTTTTCATAACACCATTTAATAAAATAAGTATCCTTTTATTATTAACTCAAATTAGGATAATAGTTCTACGTATAATACCTTTTATTTTTTATTTTCATATATTGTAGTTATCTCAACAGCCAGGGGTTAATAACTCCATCAAGAATATATATCCTCAATTTTTTTAGAAGATAAATTATATCAAGTTTTATTCCATTAGAATAGTCTATAATGGATTTTAGGACCAATAATTTTAGAGATAACATATTTATTAAGAAATTTATAGAGATAGCAATTAACCAACTTCTTGAACCCCCTCCTCTCACTAGCGTGTAAAGATTATTCAATCCCCACAGTACATATTTTGTATTAAAATAATATAAATTTTATTTTATTTTGTTCTTTAATAAAATTTTATTTAGTTTTTACATTTATTATTATTTTATGGAATGTTTCTCTTCAATCCCAATTTAAATATTCCCTATTTAATCATTAATTTATTTCAATAATTTGATTTCATCAATGTTAATAGCCTCATTAATTTAAAAGTATTTTTTTTATATAGGAAATACTTTATTTTTTTATATAATAGCTTATTATATCAGTTTATATTATTTCATAATAAGATATTCTAATGCATTAATAAATTTGTACTCAAGCTACATCTATTTACATTAATTATTTGGAAATATATTAGGGTAAAATCCCATTTTCCCAAGGCCAGTGAAATTAATTTACACTTAAAATTGGATTAATGATATGGAGATGCATTCTCTCTTATTTTTCAGTAATCACTGTATTTTAATTTTAAATATCATAATATTTCGTCCATTAAATTTAGTTATTCCATTTTATATTTTAGGCCATTTATTTTTATATGGTTTTTCTTTATCTGTCTATGGATTAGTATAATTATTCTTAGGAAAATTCATAACATTATGCTTAATTTAGTTACAATAATAAAAAATTTGGGTAACATAATCTTAACCAAAAAAATAACTTATTTACTCACTTTATAACAAGATTATTAACTCTATTATAATCACTACTTTTATAATTTTTATAAGATCAAAATTATTATAAAATTTCATTATCTCTTATTCTGGTATTTTTTATGGACATATGCTATATATAATCATTTATATTCATATATAATGTTACAATCTTCCAAATTTCATAAGAAATGATTATACTATGAAATTTATCAAGTGTAAAATCATCTCCTCCTTGCAAAGATAATAGTATAGGATCAGACCTACAAGGTATATTTCAAACTAATGTTTTTAAAATTGTCCATTCATCCAACATTTATTTAATACTCAAATATTAATTTCAATTTCATAGAATCATAAGATGTATTCATGTAAGTTCTTTCATCAACCTATATCATATATTGCACTTATATTCTCTTAATTTTAAATTTGCATCATTGATTTTTATGTACCCTTCATAACAAATTTCAAACATATAAAAATATAATTAAAATAACTGTGTCCATTAAATATTGAGAATAATGTTTATAATATAGAAAAAAATAGAATTTATGGAATCTTTAACTACATACATATTTTTCTTATAATAAAAATTGATTAATGCATATTCACTAATAGGTTTTAATCCTACTTTCACTACATCGTCAGAATCACGGCCCATGGATATAATATATAAAAAAATCATTTTTGTCTATCGATTATTTTTCTATACATATAATTTTGGAAGACCACTGATACTAAAAAAATCATATTGTTTATATCCATTGAAACTACCCAAAACATTCATTAATGAAAATTACTCTTGATCTAATTAAATGTCTTACGATGTAAAATGGTTCTATAACATATGAAATTATTTTGTTTTATGTTTCTTGATTTTAAAATATGGTTAATAATTATGACCATTTCTAATATATCAATTGAATAATGATCACCTGATTAGTGTAAATATAGTGCTTTAACAAATCCAATTCACTCAGAGAAAGGAAGATATGGCCTCATCTAGTAGACTTTCCCCCATATGAATCTCATTTTTCAGAGCTTCTAAAGGAGGTGGCATAATTGGGCATCAATCTTAACCATGATGAAGCCGAGTTTTAACATTTTTTTCTTGAAAGTAACCGCCTAAAAGAGAAGTGGATGTTGATAGATATTATCAGTAGAGCAATGTTATTCGAGCCACCCCAAGAGTTCGTCACCATTGCACACCTTTCCTTTCAGTATTATGTAGATTTTATAAGGGATTATGTAATAATACCATATCACTATGATTATGTTCATTATTTATGTATACAATAGTCAATATACATTCAATTTATTTTTGTAACTTTTTAAATAGTTTTTTAAAGCGCAAACAATGTTTTTAGTTTATATTCATCTAAGAAATATATTTTTATGTATTAAATCATTTTCAAATAATATAATGTTTTAATAAAAAATTATTATTGTTAAATTACTTTTTATTAAATATCAATGATTGTATAATTTTATTTGTGAAATTGAAATTTTTATTAAGGTTTGAAAGCCGTTTTTTTCAAAACCCATGAATTTTCGATAAATGACAGTTTTTATTTTAAAAGTCAAAATTCACATATTTAAACAATTATCTAGAAAAAATGAATCTTATTTTTGGAATCAGGATGTTGAAATAATCCAAAGGTTATTTTTTCATAATTTTCTAAGGCAATAGAATTTTTGGGTAAAAAAATTACCGATTAATTATATAATGTGTTTTATGACATCATAATGACCCAATATTGATGTAATAAAATACTATGAATGATATTGTCGGCCAATATATGTTTTACCATTAAAATAATATTTTTTAGGTTTGTTTGAATTATTTTACAAAACTTTAGTGGACACTCCAACAGTTACAAAACAATTTAACTTTTTAAATGAATTTCCTGGAGAGTGTGACTCACCTCCACATAAGCAACCCTATTATTTTAAGATGTTTGACCATTGGACTTAAAAAATATTCGTTTCCTCTTCCCAATTGAAAAAACTAGGGGAAAACCATGGTATTGTTTGTGGTATTGATTTTTTTAATGTGTGGTGACCCCAACCTAAATAATAAACAATTCCCTCTCTTTTACTATATAAACCCACACAATAACCCACTTCCCCATCACTCAATTCCTTTTAAGTTCTTCTAAATTATGCCCTCCTCTCTCTAGAATCCTCCCAAGGTTCCCCAAGCTCCCTATATGCCACTTTCAAGCCTCTCCCAAGCCTTTGGGATCACACTTCCAAGTAAGGTATTTCTTCCATTCTCATTTTTTTTCTAATTTTCTTTATGTTGTTATGCCCTTTTGTTTTAAATAAAAAAATGTTGGGGAATGATTTATAACCTCCCCCATACTGCACTAATAATTCTTGGATGATGGTAGACCCCTTTCTCTCTAAATAATGACTCTCATGTACACTCGTTACCATCCCGAAATTCCGTGAGAAATTTCTCCCTCCTCTTTTACATCCGAGTTATTCTTCTATATTATGCATCTAAATTCCATTGCGTTGATTGGGAAATTTATCTATATGACCACCTTATTTTCTATTTTAGGTAAATATTATTAGACACCCATTTCTCTTTCATCAATCAATTTCAGTAATCCTTATGTCAAACCATTAGGGTGCCGAAATTGCACCACGTTTTTCCAAGAAAAGATCATTGTGTAGTGAATAACATAGTCAGGTATCTATCAAGGGTATTCATCATTATGAACACATACATATGTAATGGTAATTTAATATATTTTTTCCACATTAATTAATCATTTAATATGTTATTATGTAGATTGATTCCATGGTATTTGATCCATGTGGCATACTTCCGCATGAAATGAAATTTTTATGAAGGGTGTCTCCCAATAGCGGTCCAATGCATTGGGAAAAGTATAGTATCATGATAATTTATGTGCCATGGGTGTTGACTCATGATAATTCATGTCAATGAGAGTTTACACATGCTTCATGTGCAATGAGTCTTGGTGCATGCTTATATCATGTTAAGTGTAGTCGCCACATTTCCATGTTATGATTATCATCCTTTATCCTTCCTTTTTGTTCATGTTTCTATTGTGCTCTATTGATATACCTATTTCCTAAAATGTATTTTAATAATCATGTTATTCATTTTTTAATCCCATACTGGGCTTTATATCTCCCCTTTTCTTATGCATGCCCTCAGGTTATCCCATGAATGATCATTATGAGAGAATGTAGTGGTAATGTAAAACATGTTTTCAATAAAGATGTTGTATTTCGTGTTTTTAGTTTTCATTTAATAAAACTAATACCTAGAGACATGAGAACTTTTGTTCTTCTATGTGGTATCAAGTGAATTTTATGTAATAAATCATGTTTTAGTGTGTAATAAACTGCAGTGTTGTCATAGTTGGTATCATAGGATAGGTATATTTATTTTTTGGATTAGGATTAAAAAACCTTAGTGAATCCTTAGATACAAGACAATGTATATTAAAAACATCTCTATGTTTTCGTGGGTATTGAGTAAGTTTATTATCAGGAAAATACATCCATGTCGGGATACGGGCATGTAGAGGCGGCTCTGGCACAGATGTACCTAGGGGTGAAAACCCCGATAAAGAGTTTTGGGCTTGACATAGGGTATCCTAGTATAAAACAATGTCCCTTGATTCACTCTTGGTTATAACACTCCAGGGGGATATTCATTGGTAAATTAACAATCTTAGTATGAACCATTTTTATCGGAATTAAAAAAATTCCTTATGAATTTATGTTTGGTAACCTAGATTGAAGCCTATAGATTCATAAGTTAAAGAAATAAAAGTTATTTATAGGACATATATTTTGTCCTTGGATTACCCTTTATGTGTTACCTCTAACATTCCCTTTTATTCCATCCAATGTCCAGTAATCGGAGGACTCGAGCTAACAACCATTGTGAATATCTATGTGATGACTGTGCTAATGAGATGCCTAATATGATGGGAGTAGGAATCCCAAACTTTTTCAAGATACTCTCTTAGTTAAATCATGCTTTGAATAGAAACATGGGTGAAGAGGATCACTCACCCCCCCCCCCAAGAAATAACATTTCACTATCGAAAGCTTCATCGAATAAAGGCCATGAACTTTTAGTGGATCTTCTAATCCATCAATCGCCGAACAATGGATCAACTCCATTGAAAAGATCTTCTCCCTACTTTAATGCTCTAAACAATAGAAGGTTCTCCTGGTTGCATATTGTATAGAGTGTAAATCTGATCAATTATGGACATTGATCAAAAATATGAAGCCTGAGGAGGAGATCGAGGCATTGGAATGGAAAAAATTCTACAAGATGTTTTTCGGTAAATATTTTCCACGCACCCACCAACATAATATGGAAAGTAAATATCTTGATCTCCAGGAAAGAGATGAAAAATATGTCCTAGTTTATGAGGCAAACGTCACAAGGTTTGAATGATACTTCTCCAGGTTTGTTATTACCCCTAAATGCATGGTTGATCACTTCCTTGGTGGGTTGAAATATATCCTACGGAAATCCCTAGAGATATTCGGATTTGAAATCATTGAGGAAATTTTTTGATGTGCCCTCAAGGTTGAAATGAAGATAGGCGATCGCTGGGCATATAATAGTGATAATAAGCATAAGGTGGACTTCAATTCTAGTGGTATGATAGATAAATCCAATGATGCTAAGAAAATCCAGTACCCCACTTACCAAAGGTGTGGAAGTAAGAACCTCAGAAATTGCCTGAAGGGGGTGAGGAAATGATTTATTTGTGGGAGAGAAGGACACATAGCTATTAAATACCGACATAAAAAACTTTTAGCTGTGATAGAGGAGAGGAATGATCTGTTCGACTCTCAACGCATTATTCATTGCTTCAGCTGCAAAGAACGAGGTATCATTAAAATATCTACCCTATACCAAGGGTTTTCAGATGTAACCAACAACCTCCAAGGTAGTAAGGGCATCATTTTTCCATCACTACTGCCGAAGTGAATCTCAGTAACAAAGTGGTGACAGGTACCCTTGTTAATCATTCAAGAATATAAAACATACTTTTTGATTCAGGTTTGATGCATTCTTTTATATCCTGAATTCATAGAAGAACAATCCCAACACCACTAAAAATCCTGGAATTAAATATGTTGGTGAGTATGGAAAATGGGTCAATCATTGCATCCCATGAATATTAATTGTCCCCTATCGTAATATATGAGTTCAACATCTCGGTATACCTAATCATAATCCTTCTGGTGGAATTTAATGCATTCATGGCCCAGATTGGCTTTCCCTATATAGAGCCAATATAAATTTTCGTAAGTGGGAAATCACTGTCCATGTGGATAATCGACCCCTGATTCTGTACAAGTGCAAGGTGTAAGATGAATATTCTTTAGCTCCATCATCTCAAGCATGGAAATTACAGCCCTATGAGCATGCGTATCTTGCTCAGATGATTGATTCCAAGGATAAAACCATCCTTGAAGACATGCATATTGTGAGGGAATTCATTGAAGTGTTGTCCAAGGAATTGTCTGTTCTTCCTCCTTTAAGAGATGTTTAATTCTCAATTGAACTTATACCTGGGGCATTTCCAATATCCAAGGCACCATAGAGAATGGCTGTCGTGGTTCTTGAGGAGCTAAGGATACAATAATAGGTGAATCTGGATAAATGATTTATACGCCCAAGTGCTTCATCATGGGGTGCACTAGTCCTCTTTTTTCAAGAAGATGGATGGGTCAATGTGCCTTTGCATCGATTGTCATGAGCATAACAAAATCAAGAAAAAGAAGATGTATCATCCCCCACAAATTCATGACTTGTTCGATCAGCTACGTGAGGCACAATACTTCTCCAAGGTGGATTTGCAGAGGGGATATTATCATGTAAGGTTGAATAAGGAAGATATACCCAAGACTGATTTTCGTACAACATATGGGAAATATGAATTCATAGTAATGCCTTTAAGACTCACTAATGAACCAACAATCTTCATGGACTTGATGAATATAGTCTTTAGAGATTACCTCGACAAATTTTTGGCAATCATTATATATGATAATATAACATACTAAAAAACCATGGAGGATCATGATGAGCATCTAAGAACTGTAATAGATACTCTGCGAAACGAGAAGCACTATACTGAGTACAAATAGTTTGAGTTCTGGTTGAAAGAGGTCTCATTCATGGGCCATACCATCACAAGTAATGGGATATCTGTGGATCCCTCCATGATAGCTAAAATTGAGGGGTAGACATGTCCAACATCGGTAACGGATATTATTAGCTTCTTGGGGTTAGGTGGATATTATCAAAATTTTGTAAAATATTTCTCACTATTGGCTAACCCTCTTACCAAGATAACATGGAAGGGAGTAAATTTTTCATAATGTGATGAATGCTATGAATTATACAAGGAGTTTAAAAGGAGGATTATCATTGTTCTTGTGCTCACATTTCCCATAAGTGGAGAAAATTTTGTATTATTCAGTGATGCTTTAAAGAAGGTCTTGGGCTGTGTGTTGATGTGAAATTAAAAAGTCATTTTCTTGCTTCAAGGCAATTGAAAATTCATGGGAAAAACTATCCAACACATGACCTAGAGTTGGCTGTGGTGATCTTCACTATAATATATGGAAGAATTATCTTTTTGGGGGAGAAGTGTGAACAATATATTGACCACAAAAGACTCAAATATATATTCACGAAGAAAGAGTTGAACATGTGCCAACAAAGATGGTTAGAACTAATCAAAGACTATGACTTCTCAATCCATTACCACCCTGGGAAATCGAACAAGGTGGCAGATGCTCTATGTATAAAGGACCCAATGATTCTATCTTTGATTAGAATTGAAAGGATCAAATATTATTATATTTGATGAAGAAGGACATGGGAATCATAAAGAATGGAACATTATTAATCCTTTCTCAAATGATTGATCAACCGTATCTTTTTGAAAAGTTAATGGATGCTCAAAAGGATGATGTGGGAATTTAGAAGAACATGGAAGCTATCAGAAAAGGGAAATCCACGGATTTCAATGTTAATGAAGAAGGAATTGTGAGATTTGGGAAAAGACTTTGTGTTCTATCATGTCTGAAGCTAAAGAAGGATCTTTGGGATCATGTACAAAGTTCAAATTTCTCTATTCACCTAGTAAACACAAAGATGTATTGAGATCACCAAGAGAATTATTGGTAGATAATATGAATAAGAATATCATTGAGTATACATCAAAGTTCCTTGTTTGTCAACAAGTGATGGCAGAGAGGCAAAAGTCTAAGGTGATGATGCAACCGTTGCCCATACCAGCATGGAAATTGGAGAACATAACCATTGACTTTGTCCCTGGACATCTAAAGACATCCAAATGAAACAATTCAATTTGGGTTTTTTTGGATCATCTTATAAAGTCTGTACACTTCATTGCAATTTAGGATTTTTTCTCATTGGATCAACTCGCACAGACATATATATATATATCAGGGAAGTGGTAAGGCTTCATCGAGTACCACTATCTATTGTATCTGATCAAGATCCAAGATTCACCTCTATATTTTGGAAGAGTCTTCAAAATGTTCTGGATACTGAACAAAAAATTATTAAGGGCTTTCATCCTCAAATAGATGGCCAATCCTAGAAAATTATTCTAGCATTGGAGGATATGATAAGATCATGTTTTTTGGACTTCAAAGGAGGGTAGGGCCAACATCTTCCACTGGTTGAATTCTCCTACAATAACAGTTAACACACGAGCATCAAAATGGCACCTTTTGAATCCCTATATGAGAATTGATGCAGAATAGCGTTATGTCATGGTGAAGTCAGTGGCGTAAGCTTATAAGACTAGAAATGGTCAAAGAAATGGTGGAGAAGGTGAAAACCATTAAGCAGTATATCAAGGCAGCCCAAAGTAGACATAAGGGTTATGCAGATAACCGTCGATGAGACCATGAGTTAAAAGTTGGAGACATGGTATTTCTCTGCATATCCTTATGGAAGAAGGTCATGAGGTTTGAGTGAAACGGATGTTAAGTCATAGGAACATCATACCCTTCATGATTCTTGATCGTGTTGGAGTTGTGGCATATCGACTAGCACTTCCACCTACCATGGCCAAAGTACATGATTTCTTTCATGTATCCCTCTTCAAGAAGTACATACCAGACCCTTCACAAGTACTATCTTCATTGGTAGTACAACTAAAGGATGATATTTCTTAAGATGAGCTACCGATAAAGATCATAGATTGTAGAGAGAAAGATCTACGAAATAATACAATGCTCCTCGTCAAGGTGTTATGGTGAAACCCCATGTTTGATGAAGCAATGTGGGAATCAGCAGAAGTGATGAAGCAATGTTACTCACATCTGTTTTAGTGTTGGAAAATGAAATTTTGAGGATAAAATTTCATGGGGTTGGGTGATTGTAACGACTCAAACATTCATTAATGAAAAATAATCTTCATCTAATTAAATGTATTATTATGTAAAATGGTTATATAACATATTCTCTTCTTTGGTTTTTTGTTTATATATTTTAAAATACCATTAAGAGTTGTGACAGTTTCTAATATAGTTTTTGAATAGTGATTGCATGATTAGTATATATATAGGGAATTATGAAATCCAATTTTTTCAGACAAAGTGATGGCCTCATCTAGTAGACTTGACTCGTATGAAGCCCATTTGGAGGAGCTCTGAATGGAGGTGGTGTCACTGGGATTGTCTTATGACCAATCCAAATCTGAGCTTCAACATGTTAAGCTCGAATTGGAGTCCCTATGAGATAAGTGGATGTTGATAGAGATTACCACCTAACCAATGTTATCTGAGCCACCCCATGAGTCTATCACCATCACACACCTTACCCTTTGGTCTTATGAGGTTTTCATAAGGGGTTATGTATCAAGACCTTATCATTCTAATTATGTGTATTATTTTCGTATATAATAGTTTATATACATTCATTTTATTATTGTTACATTGTAAATAGTTTATAAAGTGAAAATACTGTTTTTATTTAATATTCAACTAAGAAAATTATTTTGATGAATTAAAGGATTTTTACATTAAATAACTTTTTAATAAAAAATTATGATTATTAAATTAATTTTTATTAAATATAAATTTTTTTATAATTTTATTAATGTAATTGTAATTTTTGTTAAGTTTTGAAAGATTATTTTTACAAAGTCCGTGAATTTTAGATAAATGTCAGGTTTTAATTTTAAAAATAATAATTCACATATTTATAAAATTATTTAGATAAAATTTATATTATTTTTCGAATCAGGATATCGAAATTTTCCGATGGTGAATTTTTCATAATTTTCTGGGATAGTCGAATTTTTGGGTAAAAAAAATAAATACTGTTTAAATATATAATGTGTTTTATGACTTTAGGGTCCTGAAAAATCTACAATGGAGAATGATGATACTCTTTAACTAAAGGTAGATTCTACCCAATTTACCCTCAAAATGATTGAGCAAATGTGGACAATACTCAAGGATGGTGAAGGATGAACCGGTCTGTGGGCCCATTTAATTTTAGCGACACACAGCCGGTTCCGTGTAGCATCCCTCCATCGCGGACCGTCGTCATTCGCGAGATGGAGGAGAAAATCCACTGCGGTTGTGAGGCGGGATAGGCGCCAACCCAGTTCACCATTCCGGACCGCCCCAACTGTGAGCTGAATCCACCGGCCCAAACCACCTTTGCTGTCATTCGCGAAATGGAGGTGGAACCCTCCGCGACCGCGAAGCACTACCCGAGTTTGGTTCATGGAGGAGGAGTGTTTAATGCCCCGTGAGTTGCGGATTGTCCAAGTCATCCGTGAACCGGGTTTTCAGTCATGGGCCTCTGCAAAAGGAGTCGTATGACCATAGATAAATTATTTCCCCTCTCAATAAAAGGAAATTAAAAAAGAAGAGGGGGATAGAACATAAGAGAAGGGAGAACGGAGAGGAGATCAGTCAGATTCGGGTGGAAGGATTTCGATGGAAGGCTTGGGATTTCAGAAGTTCCAGTTCACAAACCAGAGCATGTATGAACTGGGGAATGAACTAATAAGGAACCAAAAAATGCATAATAACTTGGGGAACTGCGAACATAAAATAATAAAGGGAAAACTATGAACCATGGTCCCTCTGCAGATGTGATCTCCGCGGACCAGGGAGTTTATGCCTCTTTTCTGATCCGCTGCACGGCATAGCACCCTCCTACGTGGGAGAAGCCCCGACCGAAGAGCCTCCCGCTGGTGCTGCCCTGGCTTCCACTGCTTGCGTGGACCCCTCCGCGTACCAACCTTGTACGTGGACCGAACCCAAAGCCGTGAACCATCTTCATTCTCAGGATGCCAATCAGTCTGCGGATCCTCTTGGTTCTTGGATGGCGAATCAGTCCACAGACCCTCCTGGTTCGCGGATGGCCAATCAGTCTGCGGACCCTCCTAGTTCAAGGATGGCCAATCTATCTGCGGGCCTCCCTGGCTCATGGGCATCCTCTCCAGCCACGTATCACCTCCCTATGAGAAGGGCGCCACCCCTCAGACACCTGTGTGGCTTGACAAAACCTTTAGAGTTCCCATTCCCTAAGCCAGATAAAATTCTTCCAATTCCAATCCGGCCTGATCCTTCACAACCTCCTCATTGGCCTACTAATCGGCCCCGAGCCAAGGCCTCCAACAGAGCCACCAGATCCATGTAGTGTAACACTCAGACGCATCAGCGCGCCGTTTTTGGTTCACATACCCATGATAAATAGGGGCAAAGTGGCTGCCCTGACCCTTGGGCGGATTCCCGAAGCATTTCTGGGTTCACATTCCCATGGTAATGTGGGGTCTGATCTCGAGAGCCCCCTTTTTTCCTCTATTCACCAGGATGGGGGACTGCATGCTTTGGCGATCGGGCACTTCTCCCCTCCCCAGAGAGGGGGCGACATACCCATCTGAAGGCAGTCGTCCCCATGCACCTCGGTACATCCCTGGGGAATAAGAGAGGTGATGGATACAGGAGCACCCCTTTCCCTCTCCCGATGTGCTTTGTCACCATGGGCATCTATCCCAGAGTAAGCCACGACTTTATGGGCCGCCCTCATGCGTAAGCCCCACTCCACTTCTGATGGACGCACCTTTCGCGTTGTGATCGTCTGGTCCCTACTGCCACTTGTTTCTCACATCGAGCATGACTCACATGGGTTTAGAGTAAAAATCGACCATGTCCTCCTCTTATGGGCCTCCTAGGAGTGTAAGCCCCAATCCATCACTCTAGGCTTCCTCAGAGTGTAATTCCCAATCCATTACGAACTACATGGACTTTGATCATTGTCTCTTAGGCAGGGTACGTAGGAAGCCTCCCTAAGGTTCAAGCCCATCATCCACACCATGGGCCTCCTCAGAGTGTATTCTCCAACCCATCACTCTAGGCTGCCTCAAAGCGTAAGTCCCAATCCATTACGAACTACATGTACTTTGATCCTTATCTCTTATGAAGGGTACCTAGGAAGCCTCCATGAGGTTCAAGCCTAACAACTGGTTGATCCGACTATCTTCAAATCGGTTCACCGCACTAATCCAAATGCCGCCTTAATGAGCCCTGACTCCACGGGGTCATTAATCCAATGTGAGATGGTAATCCTCAGGCCTAAATGATTCCAGACCCCTGCGTTCAGCTGACCATTGCTAACCAAGAGAAATATGTGGATACTATGCTTGGGTATAAACAAAAGATTCACGAACATATGAATACGTCTTAAATCTATAAGATAGTCCCAGAACATGAAATAATTCCCTCCAAAATGGTGCGGTGAGCCTCACCTCCCATCCTCTTGACCAATGTGAGTTCTTAAGCATCGCTGGTCATACCATCCGCTGAATTCCTGCCTTTAGAAATTAGGTCCACGTGTCATCGAATACGGAACCGTTGGGCGATTCGAGACCGACCCGAAACAAAAATGGTGAACCCGATGTGAATCTTTAACCTAGAATGACAGATTTAACCTAATTCAACCCGCTGACCCCTTTTACTCACAAGTACGGCCAAACAAGGTCATTAGTTACGCATGGGGTCATGAGATGCTTCATTGAAGGGTTTGCTGCTTGTATTTGTTAAAATGTCTTACAGGTACTAAACAGAACTTCTTTCAATCCAATGGCATCATGAAGAAACTCATAAGTGCACACATCAGGCTACGTGACGACTGGGCATCCTCACCAACGGAGGACCCCTTCTCCCACCCAGTGTCTTCAATGTTGGGTCTCGAACGCGCTCATCCGATAGTACCACGTGAATGGTACTATCCCAATGTTGGAGGCGGCCTTGAATTCCCTCCAATCCGCCAGAACTCGCCGTTCACCGGCCCAGCAGCGTCCGCAATGGCAGATCCAGACATCCCCTGTTGCTGTCTCCTACCGTTTTGGGAGTCAATCCCCAGAACGGGACAATGTGTACCTCCTTTATCGTAGGGAGGTGGATGAGGACGAAGTTGAGGACTTCATCCCCACCGAACAGGGGTTCCGCTCCAAGGCCCCCACCAGAAGGCGTCATCATGGTCATTCCACGACCCAACATTCTCGTGCCAAGGAGGATGTGTCCCTGAGGATTCAAGCCCACGCTCCCCGAGCTCCGGACCCTCGGACCACCCGACGAGGGCGAAAAATGTAAAATTAGGGACCGGCCAACACTCTGGTCCCTGAGGAGGAGATCCGATGCCCAGCCACGGAGATGTACCACGAACAGTCACCTACAGCTGTTCACTCCTCCCGTGCCCAACATCCAGACATGGTGTCATCATACAAGCTGGCGTGCATCCCCACCGAGCTCCATCAAGCCTATCAGTCACACATGATGGCATTTACTAGACAGGAACCTCTCCCTACATAGGGTCGTGAAGCCCACCAACTTGACGTGGTGGTGACCTGGTGCCTGTGGGACTAGCTCCTTGTAGTTGCTTCTGACGCCCGCTATCCTGATATGGTGGCGATCAATAATGCCTGACACCCAGATGTGGAAGAAAATCATAGGTGGGCACGTCTCCCCGCCAATAAAGGCCACCGAATCAATACTTTGGGAACCCAATATATACAGGGCCAGCTCCCTATGGATGCAAGTAAAGTCCACCATCCCAATGTGGAAGAAAACGGAGAGATAAACCGGCGTATCCCAGCACAGGGGAAGATTTGTTCACCTGCCCCAACAAAGGAGAATTTTTAGTACATACATACCACCGGAAAACCGGAGAAGGATATTCCTACTCTGATGCCGGAATGGGACTTCATACCTATTCCAGCCAAATATTTCTCTCTGCATATCCTGGAAATAATGGAGGACAAGGTATCGATCTCAGATCATATCTTACAGACTTGCCAGAATGTAATAGCATCAGCGGCAACAGCAAGGACATGGGCCCGTGGGCCTGTCTCCCCAATTGAGGAAACTCATCTAATAGATGAGATAACCGCCTTGGAGTAGATCTGCATCCATGTATCTTCCCAGGAGGGTCACCGACCATATTCCGCGATGCAAGGGCAACCGGATCAAGCAACTTCACTTATTCCAACTGGGGGACACCCGTCCATCATGGTGGATGCCCCAAAGTAGGCATATATCCCTGATAAAAGTTAAGATGTTTGTTGGCGTATCCCGAAATCATCACGAGAGCCAATAATATAGGGAACCAAAGGTAAAGGTCGTTGTCAACAGCAGACGGTCCCCACTACCCGCAAGAGAGCGCCCCGAATGCGCCGAAAGTAGTCCGAAAATAAAGAGGGAGTTCCTGACTCTGCTCTGCTGGAAGATAGGGTTCACAACACCGCTAAGAATATATCAATGTCTCCGAAACCTACCCACCTATTACCATCTTATTTGAGTGGTAGTAGTAGTAGTGAGGTCATCCTCTCAATGTTTCTACCAGCAGCTCTGAAGGACCTCCCTAGAGCACCCATGGGGGCCTCCCCCATAGGCATATGGCGATCGATCATGAGAGCTTCTCTTTTGATGCGAGTCATGGAAACCCTCCATGTGGACAGATGATTGAGCACCAAGAAGTTCATCCACTTGTTGCGGTCCACCCTAAAGGTCCTCCCTGGGGTATACGCTGCAAACACTCCCCATTCAGTGGGACCACATATTATGATAGTAGTCCTTGCTATCATAGTCATAACTGCGGAGGCCCTCCCTGCAGTGGCATCTCATCACGACAAAAAGGTCCTCGCCTTGTTGTAGCCTACACTAAAGGTCCTCCCCTGGGCTTACGCTGCAACGAAACTCCGCACAGTCAGGCATCAGATCACGGTGGTAGTCCTCGCCACCCTGATAACGGAGGTCCTCCATGTAGAGACTTCGAGCAACGAAATGGCTCTCCCCTCATTGTGGTACATTCTAAAGGCCCTCCCAAGGGTGTTCCCCACAGATATTCTCCCTACGGTAGCATTAATGGTAGTCCTCACCTTTGCCATAGGTGTGATGGCAGTCCTCTCCACCATGACCAGCAATGCGAAGGTCCTCCCCGCATTGGCCCCAAGCAACAAGATGGTCCTCCCCTTATTGCAGTGTGTCTGGAAGGTCCTCCCCAGGGTGCACATCAAACATCAAGCCATGATGGTCATCCTCACCATGATGGTAGTTGTTGCGAAGGTCCTCCTCGTAATGACGCTACACAGCCAAAAGGTACTCCCCTTGATGTGACATGCCTTGGAAGTCCTCCCTAGGGTGTGCACTGTAAAAGTCCTCTATGTAGTGAAGAATCAAGCAGTAATGGTAGTCCTCGCCATTACGGCTGCCATTGCGGAGGTCATCCCTGCAATGACATATCATATCGATAGGAAGGTCCTCCCCCTACCGAATCAATCACAAAAAGGACCTCGTATGCCGAGACACTTAGAAGGATGGGGTCAAGCATGTCAGATTCCCAGTTAGTCGCCAATGGCATCCTTCTTCAATCAGGATATGGTCCAGGGCCGCGTTCATCATCTGAACCACCTCAGAATCGCCCACATGATAATTCAATACCTACCAGTCCCACATCCTCTGACCACACTATCAATGAGTGTCTCAGTTGAGCTGACCAGGTAGAGGAGTCACTAGCAGAGGAGTATGCCGATATGCTGCACCTGAGGAAACGACTAGTCAGGGATGATATACCAGATATTTTTTGGCCTACGGCCACATCTCAGTTCGAAATACCCAGATAGTTGTTGAAAAAATGTGTGCACGACATCCTCCATAATATACAGACAACCCTCTGCTGACTAAAATCAAGATTCCTACCCTAAAACAGGTATTTAGAACACGTCAGGACAATAGGAGACCTCCTGCATCACATCGACCTGGAGTCTCTTCCGTCGGCATGACAACAACGACCCGAGAGGTGTAAAGGAAACATGGAGATAGCCTGCCTCCGTGCGCTACACTGGTTGCGCTGCCTCATCGGTGACGCTCTGATGGGAGTCCATATCAGGGAATGGGGAGAACATGAAGCACTTCATTTCACTCTACTCCCCACCCAGAAAAACCCGTTCGGCATGGTGTCTTGCAACGTCGTCACTTCAATACGGCAATCGAGTGGTCTCCCTGTTCAGGAAAGGCAACACACCCAATAGTGTCAGGCCTTGAGTAAGTCCCAGAATCTTCAGGCCCGACGGGAACTAGCCATTCAATAACTCTTAAATCAGGCCACCGAGAGAATACAAAAGACCTCTCACCTAAGAGAGGCCAATCAGCATTCTCTGCCTCCCTCCCTAGAAGGGATTGGTCCCCAGAAAAACTAGTCGTCAAACCAAATTCACCCTCAAATAGGGGCACGCAAGATCAGGAAGGTAGCGATAGCCGTAGCCACTGCTGTAATCTAGGTTCAACCCCAACCGGTAGGGATGGGGGCATTTTTAACAACAAATTCCCCTGTAAGACCAATAAAAACAGGAAGAGACTCGATTTCCAAGGAACGGAGCCAACCCCATCCCTCAGGGTTGGGGGAATTATTACCCCCTCAACAACAACCATCCCAATGAGAGTCAGTATTCTCTCGTCTAGAGAGGAAAATCAGAAAAATTGGTTCCCATCCTATCCCATAATTTGATTCATTATCCCCTCAGAGAGGAAGGTGCACCGTATGGTCGCATCAAATAACTCTCTGTGTCACCCTTCATCAAGAAGTCTGATGGAAATTTCATGTCATGAAATGGAAGGCCTGCAGAAGAAATGGGAGATCCTCCTCCAATTTGGAATATGACATCTTCCCCGCCCTGCGATATGCATCTATCAACATCATAGGGGTTAACCCCATGGGTGACACCAGAGATACTACAAAGCAAGAGAGATTGTGAGATGATAGTTCTGGTCAGGTTGTGACTCACAACGAACCCCCAGGTGTGCATGCCCGGTACGAGAGGGACTCCCTAAATATGGTCATCCTTCCATCCAACCCTCCTCCACCTACCCAGTGAGCTTCCAATAAGGATAATAACAAAGGACTGGTTACCCTTAACCCACCTCATTCTCTCGACAAAGATGATCCACTCACGCTCGAAGAGATATTCTCTTGACAGGAAGAGGAGATGAAAGAATTGAGGCGGCTTAACGTTGAGCTACTCTAGAGGATCTGCCTTATTAAATGTGCATCCTAGGAGGAGCCACATCATGCAGTCCCAAAAAGTTCACCTCAAAGACTATGGTTTGCCCTGAAAGATGAAACACTATCAGGGCTCCCGTCCAATGAGGCGCATGGCCCGTCCAACTACCTAAACATATATTCTAATGAATAACAAGACTTCTATCCACTGAGGAAGCAACTGGAGTGAGTACGACTAAACCCACCGAAGGTGCCACAAATGGCACATGCACCCCTGGTGCCATCCAATCCAGATCCTCAGGAAATGCCTCGGGCTATGCCTGCCCAGGACCGGGCCCAGTTGGATACAAATCAGGGTCTCACCAACACCATCGAGGCACTAACGGCTCGATTGAATGTGATGGAAGGGCGAAGCGCTCCGATACAGCCAGAGCGGAAACCCTACCCAGATTGTGTGAGCAACACACCACCTCTACCCAAATTTGGGAGGCCTGTATTCCCTATTTTCAACGGGTCAGACAATCCAGAAAATCATTTGATTCACTATGCATCTTATTGAGACACTATGATGGGGACTTCGGAACAATAAGAAGTGGTAAAACGCAGATGCTTCGAACGGACCTTGTAAGGATCTTCCTTCTTCTAGTATACGAGTCAGCCAGACCAATCAATAAAGAGCTGGGAGGACCTTTGGCAGCAGTTCCTATTCCATTTCGTCTCAATATTTCCCAAGACAACGGTCATCGACCTCATGAAATGCAAGCAGAGGGAGAACGAGAGGGTCTCAGATTTCATCTCTAGATGGAAAGGTCTAACCTATTCCCTAAGAAATCCAATGCCTCAAGATGAGATGCTACCCATATGCATTGATAATCTTCAAGATGAGTTGAAAACACCGCTCGTACTAGTGGAGTGAAACACTGGCTTCCGCCATCTCTCAGCCATTGCCTAGAGAATTGAGGACTCCCTACAGAGGACTAATTTAAAGTCCTGAATATCCTCGTAGGCTCCTTCAAAAAGAGTACCTAGAGCTGAAACATCTGCTGTCACACTCAAGCTGGCCCATGTGCCCGCTCCACCGCTCAGGCCGCTGCCAAATTGTTAAGGGCCTCCTGCATATCAGTGGCCGCCCCCGCCTAAATGGGATGATCAGAGAGGACCGAAGCGGAAAAAGTTTAGGGAATGAAGACAAAATGTATACTCATTCCGTGAAGATCAAGTCTGCGGCTACTTCATTGCCACCATGAATTGCAACTTGCTCCGCCTCCTGGAGCCAAGGAAACCTGCAGAAGTCGGCCGCGATGAAAGACCATATTACTTCCCCTGCCATCTAATGTTAGGGCACAATATCCGAGAATGATCCTCCTTCAAGGACCTCCTACAAAGGACGGTAGAATACAGATAGGTAGAGCTGTTACCACCCCCAACACATGTGGCATGTATCTCTACCACCGACTCCAATAAAGAGGAGTGGTGGCGGAAAGTCACCAGCAAGCAGGGGCAGAAATTTGACAACTGGATGACTCGGAACACTATAAACCGAGCCCAGGGAATACTCTGAGCTCAACCATAGCAGCTGGTGTTTCCACCAACAACCCTTGAAGTCGTAGAGCAGATATTATTGGAATCAGAATCCTCCATGAGCCGATCATCTGGGCGTAATCGAAGATGGAGGAAACAATCGCAAGAGGAGCAGTCCATAATGGGGCCAATGTTAGTCCTTACACTGGCAGATTATATGCCGTTGAATTTGGCGCCACGGGCATCGACCCATGAAATAGCACCATCAGGGACAACTAACTAGGTTGAACTGTCATAGGATGAAGAGAAAATCTTTGGTTCTATTAACATCACACATCTCATGGAATTGTCCCCTGAGGAAGGGTATGGTTATGAACCCGAGATCCCTACACGAGGAGCCGAGAGGAGGAATCACAGAGGTATGGGATACTAGGGGAGGCACAGTTGCGGCCGAAACCAACCCTACAGTTGGACCCCGCCCCAAACCGTTAGTATTGCAGAAACCCATGGAAGATCCCTTCAACGGACTAAACAAGAGAAAAAATTCCCCTCCACCTCCACAAGTATCCACTCTGGCCCTGTTGTTCTGCGATACCCACCAGAGGAGGAGCAAGTGTTCGGCTGCCTTGTGCACACAAACAGACCAGCTGGTCCAAGTCCTAAAAACGTGGGAACACCATCGATATCTGACCCCACGGTCGGTCCCTCCTCATCAAATGTTCCATCCCATAAATCACCCGCTAAGATTGTCCCACCAATGGAGAATCGTCAGCTGCTGGAGTAGAAATACGATATCCTTATGCATCTGGCATCGGTACCGGCCAAGCTGTCAATCTTGGATGCCCTATGTTTGTCATCCATCCTCCGGGAGGTGCTTATAGAAGCTTTGATCAGCCCCCCAGAGTTTTAGGCCGAGGTAGCTGCCACCGAGATTTACCAGATGGAGACTGACCTGGCTGAATGCAATGCGGTGATTTCTTTCACCAATCAGGATGAAGATGCCATCATGCATGGACACATCAGACCACTATATGTGTCTGACACACTAAATGGTATTGAGATCCGGAATGTGTTGATAGAAAATGGATATGGAGTTAACCACCTTCCCCTACAGACATTCCTTAAGTTGGGCTACAGTGAGTATTTCCTAATTCCCTCGGCCACAACTCTGTTGGGTTACAAAAAGAGTGAGTAAAAGCCAGTGGGACAAATTAAGCTAAAGACAGATTTTGGTGACCTGGTAGCCTTCACAGAATTCCTTGTTGTCCAGCAGAGCACAAAATTCAATGCCTTACTGGGAAGTCCGTGGCTCCATAAGTACATGGTTGTCCCTTCATCCTACCACTAGTGTATCAGGTACTACATCAATAGATAAAGTGGAACATTGCATGCAGACAAGGCCCCTTTGGAGCTCTCCAAGTCACATTACATTGATGTTGGGTTCTATGAGAAAAAGAAAAAGTAGCATTTGGTTGATGGTTTCGGCTGGATCCCCACTCCAAATAGCCTGGAAATCATTCCTGATGACCCCCTCAGTCAGCTTGGAAGAGATTATGTCCTGCCCATCAACCATGTTGAGTGTAGGAGTTCTAGTACGGACACACACTCAGATGTCCTCATGACTTCATCCACGATGGGCAAGCACGACAATGTGGGAACATTCGCTAACCCTCGATCTGGGGACGAATACTCAAGCGAGGATACCCACGATGCCTCTCCATCAAAACCTTGAAGGCTCATACTAGAAACTCTCCCCCCGTCGGATCAAGAATATGAAGACTTGGCAGAAGAAGAGGAGGAAGATCTCTAGGATGCACCTCCCCCATTTGAGGAGGGTATCTCCACCATGGTCGATGAGCTCAAGGAAATAAACCCGGGTACCGATGACGATCTGAGGCATACTCTCATTAGTGCAGCCATGTCCCCTGAGGAGTACGAGGTATATAACTCTTTCCTAAGGAAACATTGGGATGTTATTTCCAATAATTACACAGAAATTCCGTAGCTCGATCCCGAAGTGGCGATGCATCACCTGGGTCTTCAAGAAGACCACCTGGACTATATACAGGCCGCCAGAAGGACACATCCCTCACATGCCACCAAAATAGAGGCTGAAGTCGATAATCTCATTAAAGCAGGCTTCATTCGGTAGGTCCAGTATATAAGGACCCGACCATAGTACAATACATGTTCTAGAATTAAATTTAATAATTAGCATTTAGGATCTTTTTAGGTTTAGAGTTTTAGATAATTTGGACATAACTATTACATCACAAATATTACAAAGTAGACACATCTACTCTATTTCAAATTTTTTCTCAAAATAAAAACTCTTGAACAAAAGAGTCATGTCTATTTCCATGTTTTAGACATCAAGACATTTCCTTGATCCCATCGTTTACCGTATTCCACTTTATGTCCTGTAGAAATCATTTCAAAAACATGGGATGAGCACAAAAAGCTTAGTAAGGGATATAAAAATAGGTAGAGGAAACATTAGTCCACGTATACATAAGAATAAATGAAAACACACATTACTCATAAAACAAAATCACTTTAACATTCCTCATGAAATCATAATATTTATGAATAACTCATATAAAACATAAGACGTAAAGGTAACTTGAGGCATTCATTACATTCTTACATAGGGAGTAACCCTCAGGGTTACGTTTGGAATACACATCACTGTATATTCCCTAAATCTCTTTGGATAAACCTTACCGTTTAACTCCTTTGCATTACCCAATGCATTAGAGAGCTATATCGGGCTCACCTGCCCTTAGTTTATCACGGAACCACCCGATTTCATAAACATTGCCCAAGAACGGTAACATAATCATAACACTTAAAACATGAATAAAAGAAACATAAAATTTCTACATTTCAATCACAAGAGATCACATCATGATATTATCATAAATAAAAAATCTAATAAAATCATTAAAACTCTTTGAGAGAAATATCCTTTTATACATTGCAAATATTAAAAAAAGACAATTAAAAGAGATTTTAGAATCAAAGTGTCCCATACCACTTTGAAACGTTTGAAAGGGTTTTAAAAAATTCATGTCCCTATAAATAAATCCTTAAAATAATTTTTAAAACATGGACATGGATGATAAATTTTTAAAAGAATAAATCTTTAAAACCATTTAAAATAATGTTTTAATAAATGAGTCCTTTTCCATTTGAACATTTAAATTATAAGCCAGAAGAAAGTAGACCATTTTAAAAAATATATAAATGAATTTAGTATAGATATAATATGGATATGGAATGTAAAAGGAGCTATATATACACTTTATAAAAGAATAAAAGTGCATATCATTAAGAAATGTCTCAATGAGAAGAAATTGAGATGTAATCCCAATCAAGGATCATGCCATTAGAGTAAGGATAAAGAAATGACATAATTATGTGTGACAAATAAAAATAATCCAAATATAAGTGGATACTCAATGTAAAACAATCAGTTGTCATCCAAACATATTCATAGCATGACATAATCAAGAAGTATATGTTTAACCCAAATAATTGGAATTGGGTTAAGACGTCCCTTGCAAAAATTTGATAGCCTAACAGCGTCACATCAAATTTTATAAAAAGAGTTTATGAGGGAGATAAAGGGTATCTCATCACTTGGACATAAAATTTACAGAAATAAGGATATATAAGAAATATCCCAACATAAGAAAATCTAATTTAAAAGACAAAACAAAAAATATTCTTTTAAAAATAGGTGGGTGAAAGGTTCCCTTACCGACTTGGGTAACATTCGAAACGTACACCCCATGAAATAAGGACTATAAAACATTGATGTAAATACCAATGAAAGAAAGTATAGTACAAAAAGAGTAGAATAATGGGTAGTACATACACCACTCAAAGGAAATGGTGGCAAATGTAGCATAAATCTCATGGGAATAAAAGTGAGATGAAAAATCCCTTACGAAATATCGGCAGCCTAACGGCGCCACTTAAAACTTCCAAAAATGGATTTATGAGATAAATTAGGGTCTCTAATAATATGAACATAAAAAATAAAGTAATAGGAATATATAAGAACTTCCCCCAACATAATAAAGAGGAACTTCAAAAAAGTGACATAAAATATAGTACTTAAAAAGAAAGAGAGAGGTTGGAACCCTTACATCATGTCCGACTTGTCTAGTTCATTTCATTATATTCCTGAATAATAAACATTGGCCAATTTATAATTTCTTAAGGACATAATTTAAATTTATAATTCAGTTAATATCATATATTATCATGTTATAATAATTAGTTAATTATGTGAGTTCATATCATACGTTTTGTCGATGTTCGGTACATGAGTCAAAAATGTTCTTGTTTGAAAAGCATTGTCAATGTAGTTGTAAGTACATCATATCCAGAATAGTATTAATGATTTAAATATCATATATATCCAGTATATATTTGTTTTATACTAATTCCATAATATATGGAGATAAAAAGATATGAAATGCACTGTTCATGGAGACGGTAGGCCGTACGTACGCATGAACGCTACTTTCATTGCATTGTCACATTAATGGAATTAAAACTAGATGAGATATATATATATATATAATAATTCCAGTATAATATATATGTTATATGGGCCACATAAGTTCATTAATCTCATTCTTTATACATTCCATGTATTGCATTAATGAGTCACATCATTTGAGGGGGAGGGTAGTCCACACTTCCTCAAATGAAATTATCGTATTTGCACAACATGCAAAGAATAAAGGTGTGTTTTAAATGTAAAATAAAGATGCGTAGAGAGGAAATAAATATAATATATATCATAAATAAATATAGTTCCATCATAATTTCCACCATGAGAGGTGGTAGGAGAAGATAAAACAATCATCGTTTCGTGAGGCAGAAATTCACCATCCACGGAAACAGTATGTTCTTTAACCATTAGACGGAGGTGTGTGTAAGTGTAGCTAGAATAATTCTCATAAAAACATACAAGTATGTTGAAGATACTGGTGTTGTAACAAAATCAAGTAATAAAAATAGATTAGGGGGTTGGAGAATCAAAACAAAACAATAGAACATTAGGGAAGACTTTACCTTAAAATCGGGTAACTCCCCTTGGTTTGAACCAAAAGGGTTTCTTGAAGAGATTTCTTCCTAAAGTATGGTTTCAAGGATGAAGAGAGGGATGTGGAGAGATAAAATTATCAGAGTTTGTCCTATCCAATGGCTTGAGAGGTGTGATTAAGGAGGTCGATGTGGGGGCATTTTATATGAGGGAGAAGGGGCACTCTTGGAAAGTAATGAAATGTTACTTTATATTAAAATGAGTTTCGGATTTTAAAGGTCCCACTTTGATATATTTCTAGGATAAGGTGTTAAGGGTTCTAAATGTCCCCATACAATAGGTTTTAGACAAGTGTAAGTCTTAGATTTTATATTATTTGTTCATTTTATTTATATTGTTCCTTAGTGAGGTAATCGATGCATCATCATGGTGTCATAAATAAATTAATTTATTTAATGTCTAAAAAGTATAAAAAAAATCCTATGATGTAGGAAATATTTTTATATTTCCAATTATTATTTATAGTCAAAGATATCATTTACACAAACAAAACTAATTTTTTTTTACTTGGGTGATACATACTTTGGTTATACTTTCTTCTTAAAAACATAAAATTAAAGTGTCACTATCACCCCAAAAGTGATTCAGTGGGGTCCCAAAGTTTGGAAAAAGGAATCCCATGGTCTCCCATGACACAAACAGTATCATTAAGACACATGTTGGGGTCATTTATTATTATTATTATATTATTTTATTAACCTTAACTACCCGACTACTAATTAATCACGATAATTAAAGATAATTTCCGTCATTACTATTCATAACGTCAAAAAAAATATTCTTAATTACATAATTTGGACCTTATGATTCCAAATATGGAATCCATTTTATCAAATTAAAAACACAGAAATTTTAGTAATTAATTTAAAAGTAAATCTCATTGTCAAAACAGAGGACGAGTTTTTAAGAAGTAAAATTTATCAAAAGATTGACTAGTTTTTACATCCAATTGAAAAGTGAAATTACTTCCAATGAACAACATTTTATTAAGTGATAAAAAAATAATTCAATTATTCTTTAAAAAAAATTAAAATGAAAATCTAAATATATAAATAAATTGGACGAAAATGAAGTTTTGAATTAAAAAACTATATTTTTCACTATTCATTTAAAAAGACATTATCAGAAAAATGCCAAAAAAACTATAATATATATTTGATATTACAAATTCAGAAATGATATGAATTTTACCAAATTCAAAACATAGATGTTTCATTAATAAATCATATAGTTAATTCCCACTGTTAAAACAAATAGCATGTTTTTAAGAAACAATATCTATCAAAAGATTGACACTTATTTATGTCCATTTTAAAAGTGAAATTAATTATAATGACCACCATTGAATTAAATGGTATAAATATATTCTAATTACACATTAAAAAATTTAAAAAAATTAATCTATCCATATAAATAAATTGGATGAGAAAGCAGTTTTGAAGTAAAATACCGTATTTTTCACTATTAATTAAAAAAATGAACATTTGTCAGAAATATACCAAAAAGTTATCCAATGTAAATTTCAATATCCAAATTCTAAAGAATAAGTTTATCATGAAAATTAGAGCTTATAAAATTGTCTAATGTTGGATTTAAAAAAATATTCCATCAAAACGAGGTAAAAAATCATTTAAAAATATTCGAGTATTTATTCTTAAAATTGGATTCATTTGCATTTTAAACCTCTAACATTTATTGGATAAATGTAAAAATATTTAACAAACATATGTATTCATTTTTTAGTTAGTTCTATTCATTCCCTCCATTACAACGGCTAGGCATTAACTATTTAAAATAATATTATTATATTATTAGTGTGCAACGTATGATTTCAAAGAAACTCGTTGTTGCGTATTGGGTACGCCATCGAGCATAGAATTCCATTCAAAGTAATATTAACATTTTATTCACAAATATTGATAAACACGAGAATGTAATATTATTTATTTACCTGGGATGTTACATCCTTCCCCCCTTTTGGAAATTGCGTCCTCAAAGTTTTAAAATTGGGCTTGGAAACTTCATTGAAACCCCACATCCGAAAAAGAGTAAATTTAACTATCACTTTAAAAGAAAGAAAGAGAAGTTCAAGGGTCACCCAAGTTAACCCATATTAGGATTCCATGTATGAAAACGTGGATATGGAAGAAAAAAACAGACGGTCAAGTTCTGAGGGAGAGTTATAGATAACATGTTTAGGAGAAAGTTAACCACTAGAAAATCACAAACTTGTTATGGGTTAAACGGTATTTGATTCCCCAGTAAAAAAAATTAACAGACAAAATTTTTGTTTTAAATTACTTTTCATTGAGGAATTTATTTAGGTTCTTAACTAATACATAGGGAAACATACATACTTTTCATGTTGACGTTCAACTTTTTCTATATTTCTTACACAAACTTATATTTTCTTCAAAAGATGAGTATTTAGGAAGACATGTTCACATTAAGAGTAATATAATCAACTTCTTGAGAATCACCTAATCCAAAAAAGAGGACTATATATTTCCCATGTAATTGGACCATAACCAAAACCAAAAATTGTTAGTACTAGATCAGATAATACCCAAAAAGGATAATCCATTAAAAAAATCTATTCTTAATCTCCAAAATTTGTCCAACAAAACCCAAAGTTCAACAAAGAACATTTGATAAACATCTATACATAAAATTCTTCTAAGTCATCAAAACTAATATTTAAACCCAAATCTCTAATGGATTTAATCACATAGTCTTCCAAGGTAAATCTTAACATTTATCTCCAAATAAAATCAGTTACTCTTAAAGTCTCATACTGAAAAGTAATTATCCTAATAACATATAATCCATGATAGGTTAATAATTTCCTTAGATAATCCAAAATTAAATTAATTCCAGATTCATAAGATCATATTACTAAAATGAATTAGTATAACTAACCAGGGACATCACGTAGTCCAGTGGTAGGTGATCAATACCACCCGCACTTTGGTTGTGGGTTCGATTCCACAGCTTCGTCTGACGCGACAGGTTGTCACACAGTCTACGTGTTGTCCTTTTTCTAGAAATACGTAATTCTTATAACATTCCCAAAAAGAGATAAAATCTTTAAAAATAACCATAACATTATTTAACCTCACGTTTATCTCATTCCTCTCATATTCCATCATATCATATAGAACCCCATAATTACCTCAAAAGTAAGGATCATATAAACCCTAATGGTTTCCTTTATAATTATTACCTGATCTTCCACATCGAGTTGGGTCTCTCATACATGATGCATTAAAGATCTCACCAAGGATCAAGTGGTTCATCATGACTCCTGATAGTTAGTTTATAATAACCACGATATTTTTCATTGAATCCCCCATTTAATACAGTCTCTTAATCAGAGATCCACCATTGTTACCTTCAAACCCATTGTCACTTTGGTGCCTGCTATATCCATCCATTTACTAAAACCAAAAATGTCAGTGTGAGTATATCAACAAAATCATCATGTACTAAAGAGGAATATAAAAACTAAGATATAATTATCCCAGTTATCTCAAACTCATTCCATCTTTCATAAATAACAATGACTCCATATAATATAATAACCATTGTGGTTATAAAAAACATGTCACCTTTTCTTAAAAAACAATCTAACCTCTAAAGTTATCTAAACCCAACTCTGATACCAACTATAAGGACCCATCCTTAGTATAATACTTATTCTTGAATTAAATTGAATAATTCACATTGAGGATCTTTTCAGGTTTAGAGTTTTATAGAATTAGTACTTAACTATTACATCTAAAAGATTACAAAGTAGACACATCTACTCAGTTTCCATTTTTTTCACAAAATAAAAACTCTTCAATAAAAGGTTCATGTCTAGTTCCATGTTTTAGATATCATGACATTTCATTGATCCAATCATTTACCGTATTCCACTTTAAGTCATGTGGAT
The DNA here is from genome assembly GCA_963277665.1 of Viscum album. NCBI lineage: Eukaryota > Viridiplantae > Streptophyta > Magnoliopsida > Santalales > Viscaceae > Viscum > Viscum album. Next base: position 657,804,465 of record OY728159.1, read on the forward strand.
AAAATTTCAAAAACATGGGATGAGCAAAAAAAGCTCAGTAAGGGATATAAAAATACGTAAAGGAAACATTAGTCCACGTATATATAAGAATCAATGAAAACACACATTACTCATAAAACAAATGCACTTTATCATACCTTATGAAATCATAAGATTTAGGAATATGTTATAGAAAACATAATAGGTAAAGGTAACTTGAGTAATTCATTACATTCTTACATAGGGAGTAACCCTCATGGTTACTTTTGGAATACCCATCACAGTATATTCCCTAAATCTCTTCGGAGAAACCTTACCGTTTAACTCCTTCGCGTTACCCAATGCATTGGAGAGCTATATCGGGCTCACCCGCCCTTAGTTTATCACGGAACCACCCGATTTGATAAACATTTCCCAAGAACCATAACATAATCAAACCACTTAAACCATGCATAAAAGAATCATAAAATTTCCACATTTCAATCACAAGAGATCAAATCATGGTATTATCATAAATAAAAACATCTAATAAATTCATTAAAACTCTATGAGAGATATATCCTTTTATACTTTGCAAATATTAAATTGAGACAATTAAAAGAGATTTTAGAATCAAAGTGTCCCATACCAATTTGAAATTTTGAAAGTGTTTTAAAACATTCATGTACCTATAAATAAATCCCTAAAATAATTTTTAAAACATGGAAATGGATGATACCATTTTAAATGAATAAATCTTTAAAACCATTTAAAATAATGTTTTAATAAAATAGCCCTTTTCCATTTTGAACATTTAAATTATAAGCCACAAGAAAGTAGACCATTTTCAAAACATTTACATGAATTTAGTACTAACATAATATGGATATGGAAAGTCAAAGGGACTGTATATACAATTTAGAAAAGAATAAAAGTTCATATCATTAACAAAATGTCTCAATGAGAAGAAATTGATATGTAATCCCAATCAAGGAGCATGCCATTAGAGCAAGGATAATGATATTACATAATTACGTGTGACAAATATAAATACACCAAATATACGTGGATACTCAGTGTAAAATAATCATATGTCATCCATACATATTCATAGCATGAAATAATAACGAATTATAGGTTTAACCCAAATAATTGGAATTGGGTTAAGAAGTTCCCTTGTAAAAATTCGATAGCCTAACGGCATCACATCAAATTTTATAAAAAGAGTTGATGAGAGAGATAAAGGGTATCTCATCACTTGTAAATAAACATTACATAAATAAGGATATATAAGAACATATCCCAAAATATGAATATGTAATTTAAAAGAAAAACAAAAATAAGTCTTTGAAAAATAGGAGGGTGTAAGGTTCCCTTACCGACTTGGATAACATTCGAAACGTACACCCCATGAAAGAAGGACTGTACAACATTGATGTAAATACCCATAAAAGAACTTATACTACAAAAATAGTGTAATAATGGGTTGTACATACACCACTAAACGGAAATGGTGGATAATGTAGCATAAATTTCATTAGAATAAAAGTGAGATGAAAAATCCCTTACGAAAACTCGGCAACCTAACGACGCCACTTAAAACATCCAAAAATGGATGTATGAGATAAAATAGGGTCTCTCATAATATGAACATAAAAAATAAAGTCATAGAAATATATAATAACATCCCCAACATAAGAAAAGGGAACATAATAAAAGTGGCATAAAAGAGAGTACTTAAAAAGAAAGAGAGAGGTTGGATCCCTTACCTCAAGTCCGACTTGTCTTGTTCATTTCTTTATATTCCTGAATAATAAACATTGGTCAATTTATAATTGCCTAAGGACATAATTTAATTTTTATTATTCAAATAATATCATATATTATCATTGTTTCGGTGCGGATGTGCGTCGGGTTACGCTGTTCCGCCAGGACGCGTTCGCGCGTGCACCCGTCAACCCGAGGGGACGGGCGCGCGGCTTGTGGTCCCGCAGTCCCGCTTTCCAAGGGCGGGCGGCATTCGTCCCTTATTCAGGGGCGTCTGCTCCTTGATCGAAACCGGGATGATGGGATGTCGGCTCCTCCTTCCTTGGACGTCTCCTTGGAACTCGTCGCCTAATCCGGGTCTCCCTCATAGACTTAAGAATGTTCGTGAATCTCGTTCCCGGCGCCATATCTTCATGGACACCGGTTAATTACGCTGCTTCCGCCCGGACGCTCCAAGGAGTCTGGGCGGGGCAGCAACCTGCGGTGAGAAGGCCGGGTGGCTCTGGGTGCTGGGGGCGTGTCGTAGCTCTGCGGCTCTGCACGTCTGTCTTCCGTCCCTAATAGGGCTTCTCGAAGGCATGATGGCCTGAGGCATCCCGTAATAGGTGCGGGGAACTGTGTCACCTGAGGTTTTCCTCAGCTTCCCATGTTTAACACGGGGTATGCCGCGAGTTTAACGTCCAGCGGGGACGGCATCGGACCGATCAACACGAAAAGTGGATCAGATGACAGAACCCCTTGCGGGGAACCTCCGACGCTGGGGCCAGCACATGGGCGGCTTCCCAAATGATGTGGAGTGGAGTGAAGTGGCATGACCACACCGGGATGTGGCGGCCCGGGTAAGGATCAGGATGGATGATTGAGTGAAGAGCTTGGACCCCGTAGAGGCTTCCTACGTACCGCGTGTTAGCACGGATCAAAGTCAACGTAGTTCGGGTATACAGTTTAACGTCATGCTGGACGTCGGCAAGCCGACTCACGAAGAGGTCTAGGCCGCCGGGCGGAGGATTGAACCGAACCACCTCGCACAGAGGGGGATGGAACGGCCGGGTGGATCACAGTTTCACGTCATGCTGGACGATAAAAAGAGAAATGGAAAAAGGGGCTGTGGGGAGGCACAGTGGAGATACACACGGGCAGTCTCCCACAGGGGCGGATTCATAGGTGAATCGACGCAAGCGTGAACCCTGGAGGGGTCCACTGATGGACGAACCGACGTAAATACGACCGGGACGACCAGGTGGCGGGCTTGGACCTCAGGGAGGCTTCCTACGTACCCTGTATAGAAGACAGGGATCAAAGTCCACGTAGTTCATTCTGTCAGGACTTACGCACTTGAGGCAGCCCGGATGCGGCAAAACTCAGTTGGAAGGGACTTGGACCGAAAGCAGAAGACACCTCGATCCCAGTCACACCCTCTACTGGCTTCGGCAGTGGGGAGGCGCAATGGAGATACACATGTGCAGCCTCCCACGAGAAACTAGGGGTTTGTAATACCCTGCCCCCGTAGGGAAAAGCCACTCCCATTAAATCGTCCCAAAAGGGGGACAATCCCGACATCCCTGCAGAGACGAGCGGGTGGGGGCCACGTCCAAACCGGGGGAGACCCTGCGTGCGAAGCACGGGATCGAATGATGCGGACGGTTTAACGTCTTGCCGGACGAAGTACAGTTTAACGTCGTGTGTTGAGGATGAAACACTTGGCAGTTTAACGTCTTGCAGCGCGGACGATGGGGGCTAGGCAGTTTAACGTCGTGCAGCCTGGACGTATACAGTTTAACGTCGTGCAGGACGTGGTGCAGTTTAGCGTCATGCTGGACGAATATGCAGTTTAACGTCATGCTGGACGAATGCGCAGTTTAACGTCATGCTGGACGTATATGCAGTTTAACGTCATGCTGGACCTATGTGTAGTTTAACGTCTTGCAGGACGAATATGCAGTTTAACGTCATGCTGGACGAATGATTGCCGCCGACGGGTCCGTGTCACTTCGCACGAGCCTGGAAGGCTGCACGGGAAGACAGCGCACGGTGCGGGCACCTGCGATGAAGACCATCGGGCGCCACGTAGGCGGGTACCCAAAGGGGGTCAAGGGAGGCGACCCTGGCGGATTGCGCGCAAAAGAGGAGCTTTGCGCGCAAAACCGCGGGTCTGCGCGCAAAATGGCGGGCTGGCGCGCAATTGGGCCAGCGCTTTGCGCGCGGATGATTGGGATTGCGCGCACCGGGCTTCGGGTAGCGCGCGGGGGCAACGGCTCATTCTCTAACGAATGGCCACTTTGAAGATGGGGGGTGCGCGCAATCGGGCTGGATTGCGCGCACCCGGGGGGCAATTGCGCGCAAGAGGCTTCTTTTGCGTGCAAAGGCCTTCGGGTTGAAATTTATTCAAAGGAAATGAGCCAAGGGGATTGCGCGCGAAGGCGGACCCCAAGTCTCTATTGCGCGAAAGAAAGGAGGTTACCTGAAGATCGGCATTGCGCGCGGAAGGGGTTGAATTGCGCGCGCGGGAGACCGTTCGACTTCCAGCAACCTTTGAAACGTTGGGGGTCGCCTAGTATTTATAGGCAACCCCGGGCGCGGAATCCAAGGTGCGAGTGCGGAATTCTCCTCACGGGCGCGGAATCGGGCACGGCGCGCAAGGGAGTTGCGCGCATCCCAGGGGTTTTGCGCGCAGATCATCATCTTTGCGCGCAGAGCTCTGAAATTCCGCGCAAGGCCTCCGGGCCCTCCGAAACATTCTTCCGACTCCAAATATGACCTCGCTTTCCGCATCCGGAGCTTCTTTTGGGAACAACGGACTTTTCCGGCGTCTACAAAAGCCCCCCCTCGGAATCTGATCGGCGAGAGGTCGCAACGATCGGGTTCCGAGGGAGACACCGGAATGCCGAAGTCCTGGGCGGCGCGGGACTTAGGCGCGCAAAAAGGGGCGCCGGTCGCGAAATTCGCCGCTGCGGTCGCGCAAAGCGCTTTCCGCGCGGTGCGGACCCCGGCCTCGCCTATAAATAGGGGCACTGGGTCCCTCCGTTCCGTACACTGGCCTTCCGCGCGATAAGCATCTCTGCTCTCGGGCGCGAAATTGCCTTTTCCGGCGCGGAATTCGCCCGCTCGTCGCGCAAAACCGTCCGGATTTCGCCTGTCTTTGCGCGAAAACCCGGAACTTTGCGCGACAGTCTTCCCAATTGCGCGCCGCCTACTTGGATTGCGCGCCGACTCTCAAACTTTTCCACCAGCCTCGTCCGATTCCGCACACTTCATCCCTTAACCCGCACGACTCCCGAAACTTCTGAGATGGCCGCACACAGAGGAAATGAGGGGGATGCCGCCACTCGCAGGGCTGAGATGGCGACGAACGAGGAGGTTTACGGAGCCAAGGAGATTGTTTCCAACAATCAATCCTTGTTCGACTTACTGACGCCGGCCCAGAAGACATATCCACTGTCGGACAACCTGCCGCTCTGGAACTTCGGCATCCTAGATGATGTTCCGGTGCCAGGGTTCGAGATTGATGCGCCGCGGACCTGGGTGACCCGGGAGGACGAGCTTCTCCGCTATAACATCACCAACAATGGGCATCCTGCCAGGGAGACCAGACACTTGGATGTCTATGTCCTGAACCCGAGGACGCGAACCATTGATGGGGGTGAGCCTACTGCGGAGAATTCTCCAGCCCTCTACTCGAGCATATATCGCCAGAGCGTCACGGACGACACCAAGGGCTGGCTGAAGGACTGAGACTTGCGGTCTGGGGGCAACTTCACCAGTGAGTGGGCCTGGGCATTCTGGGTACGCCACACTTGCGATCACTTCGCAGAGGAGCTGCGGTACATCGGCCTGTTCGAGGCGGTGTGGACGTCGCAGTTCCACTTCTACCAGCAGTCCGAGCTCGGGCCGGAGCTGTTCACCCGATGGTCTCCGGATACCAACACCTTCCATCTTCACCATGGGGAGGTCGGCATCGGTCTCTGGGACATCCACTGCATCGGATCCCGCTGGAGGGCTACCAATACGATGAGTTCCTGCCACCGAAGAACATCTGGGAGGACAGGTCACGGACTCCCATCCTGACCTGGCATCTGCTTGACCTGGCTACGCAGCGGCTCGGGATCAAAGACTTCCAGAAGGACATAGCCTACAAGGAATGGTTTGGCCAGTTCTTGGAGCATGACCCGGCGGTCAAGATGCCAGGCAGGGGGAAGCGGTGCCCGACCGCAGCTCAGAGGAGCCGGAACGGGTCGTACTGGCGGGTCCTGGAGACGGGCGACTACCGCTCATGGGGGTACCGCGTCATCGAGGCCCGGGACCCAAATGTCCGGTACGCGGCATTCCTGGCCGCCTTTCTGAGTGGGTGGCTCCTGCCAGTGCGGGACGCGAGAATGGGCGTTCGCCCGGCGACACTGGCGGTGGCGGGCGCTATGGCCGCCAACAAGAGATACACTCTCGGGGTCCCAGTGCTGGCGAGGCTGTATGCCATCCTGGGACGCATCTCACGAGGGGGGTCGCCACGAAGGATCTGTGGGCCCTTTCAGTTCTTCCACGGCTGGGTGGCTGCTCACCTCGGTGGGTACACGTTTCCGAACGCCATCATTCCTCCGGGAAACGGCCTGCGACCCTCCCTGCTGAACATCGCGGGGGTCGCTGCGATGACCCTAAGTGAGGAGGGCGTGCGGATCCGGATTGGAAATCATGCCAACTTCAACTTCAGTCCGTTCCCCACTCCCGTTGGCCAAATGATCGACAACGGGCAGGGTCCGTTGGAGCAGCATGAGTACTTCCTGAACATGCGGGGCGGGGTGCTCGTGGCTCGGATCGACGGGAAGGTGATCTGCGAGCCTTACGTGCCGACCCGTTTCGCCAGGCAGTTCGGGTGCCTTCAACGGATGCCGAAGAGGGTATTCACTGCCGTCCGGGAGGAGACGAACCCTTGCGCCCTTCGCCAGATGTGGCTGATGTTTGCCGCTTTCGGCTCTGGCGACGTCATCACTCTCCCTCCTACCGGAGTTGACGCAGGCTTGGCAACCGAGTACGCCGAACACTGGGCCATCGCGTACCCCGAGGGGCTCTTGCGAAAGCTAGTTCGGCGGCTCGAGGTTACCCGTGCGGAGACCGGGCGTCAAGGAAGGAGGCGAGGCGCCGCCACACGGGGGAGAACGGAGGCGCGCCAAGCAGCGGAGCCGGCACTGGCAGGGACTTCGGCGGCGGGCACATCGCAGGCTGCCGCTACGACCTCGGCGCCCAGAGAGGGGGCACATGCGGCGGTCGAAGAGCGACCCGGGAAGCAGGTGAGACGTCTGCTCGAACCCTCCCACGATGCAGTCTTCCCGGCGCTGTGGTCGGCCTGGATGACCCTGCGGCAGTTACTGGGGACCGACGCCATCTGGCGAAAGATTCTCAGAGAAGGAATCCATCTGCCAGAGGTCGGGCGCCTCCACATTGCCGACAGGGTGGACTTCAACTGGCAGTATGCGTATCTGACGGCCATGGACGAGTACGCGCGCCAACGTGGTCAGCGCGCGGAGCCATCCCTTCTGGTGAAGGTGATGATCGGTCTCGAGCCCGCTCCGGAACAGATGCCGCCGGAAGAAGACGACAGTAGCAACGACTCCGAAGAAGAGGAGGAAATGGGAGAGGATGAAGGCTCCGAGGGAAGATCCCATCAGGGGAGCCCACGGGAGAGCGGCGAGGTGGCCGGCTCTGACAACGTTGATGTCACTGAGCTCCTCGAGGTCCGCTTCTATCCCTACTCAATCTGCTTCATCCACTCTCTTATGCAGCTTCTAACCCATTTCTCCATCTTTCTCAGGAGCGCACGGATGTTGGTCAGGCATCCTCAGCGGGAGTAGGAGGGGCGCCAGCAGGACAAGGCGGGGGCCAGACACCTATCATTGAATTGACAAGCGCTAAGGGGTCCCCTGCTGCAACTGTTCCTGCGGCGACCGGGGTAGCGGAAGACGACGCTCCGAACTCCCGTAAGTCTCCCTACTTTACTGCTGGTGCTTGCCGTTGACGATCCGTGACTAACCATGGCATGCCCCGCGCAGTGATCTCAACATTGGAGGCTCATCGGGCTGCCGAACCCGGGCCATCTACGAGTGGACCAGTGGTGGACATGCCGCCTGCCCCAGAACAGACTTCCCAAACCGAGCCGGCCCCACCAACTGCTGATCAGGGGGCTCCGGACATCGGCGGTGCTGACATCGGAGAGAGGTTGGGGGCTGACGAGGGTGTCAGCACCACTGGGGAGAGAGAATAAGGTCGCCCGGATGTCGGGGAACCTATCCCTCGTGAGGACCTCCCAGGGGCGGACCCTGCAGTAGACCTGCTGGCTGCCTTCCCTGCCTACCGGCCTGCCGATCCCGAGGAGATGGACGACTCAGACACGGAGGCGGTCGAGGAGAGCCGGATAACGCGCCGTAGGGGCTGGAAGTGCATCCAACGCTTCCTCAAGCGAGACCCATCGGAGTGGCTGGGGCGCATGGGATCACTTCAGACCTGGCTGCGCTTCCTGTGTGCCGAGGGAGCTGATGCTCAACGCCTCCATCTAACGGTCCGTGATTTCATGGCCGAAAAGATGCGCGAGAGCTGCCGGCGTGCCGACGTCACACAAAGTCGGGACATGTCGGAGAGCACGCGGGCGCTCCTCGCGGCGGAGCAGGAAGTCCGGCGCCTCGAAGGGCAGGCGGCAGAGAAGGAGGCCTTCGTCGCGACGTGTACCGAGCTTGTGGAGCAACTAGCAGCTCAGCTGGTTGACGCCCAAGTACAGCTGACGGAGGCGGGCCAACAGATGGTCACAATTCAAGTCGAGCGGGAGCGTGCACAGGCCAGAATCGACGAACTGCGTGCTGCGACCGCCGACGAAGAGAGGGCACGCAGAGAGCGAGAAGCAGCTCTGGAGGCCACCAGCCAAAGGGTAGCGGCATTAGAAAGACTCATTCATCACGCTAATCCCTAAGGGCTTTGTTTTTCCATTCCCAAAACATTTGCTTCCGCTACTTTGATCCATCTGTATGAATCAATATATTTATCTGCATCTTTCGGTTTAATATGCTCAACCACAATTCGTTGTCTTGCGGGAGTGTTAACCAAGCATCAGGCATCCATAATTGGGCCTGGATTTCTGGAGAAAAGAGGGAGGTCATTCCTAGGAAAGGAGACCTCAGACCTAATCAATGTATCATCCCCCAACTTGTTCCAACACACGAGCGGGACAACGCTAGGGGCGTTGAGATTTTATCCGAACATAGGGAAATGAGAAAGGGTGAATCGCGTGTCCCGAATCCGGACATCCACAACGGTCGGCCTTCCAGGAAATGCCCAAGACGGTAGGCGGACAGTGGATCGACCATAACAACTGCAATAGGCGGACCGAAAAAGGCCATCATTCATATTGCAGGAGGCGGACCACATGTCATCATGAATACAGCTTTGGGGTTCCTTCAGACACAAGGGTGGAAAATCCAGATCAACAGGGCATGCGAAGCGTGGGGCGAAGTGACGATTTGTTCGGACAGAATCCAACGCTCTCAAAATTGCGCCACCGTGGGGAAAACGTACTAGGCGGATGCACTAATCTGGCCGTGAGTCACCTCAATTCTCAGACAGCACCTCTCTGACGAGGAAACCGTCGCTTCCCACCATTGCAGTGGGGCATCCCGAGCTGAATCGGGGAGAATATCACAACTGCACCACTCTACCCGAAGTCAGGCCAGACGGCCGGCGACGAGGAGGGGCGGGACTTAACGATCCCTGAGGCTGGACCCGAGTCGGAATGCCCGGGCGTTCCTACGTACTCCATCAGGCTGGAGATCAAGCCACACGTAGTTCTGAGAGTGCAGTTTAACGTCATGCAGGACGTAGAATCCCGTTTAGGGGAGATCTTAGTTTAAGGTCTTAGAGCTCGGACCATAAGGGGAGATCTTAGTTTAAGGTCTTAGAGCTCGGACCATAAGGGCTAGATCTTAGTTTAAGGTCTTAGAGCTCGGACCATAAGGGGAGATCTTAGTTTAAGGTCTTAGAGCTCGGACCATAAGGAGAGATCTTAGTTTAAGGTCTTAGAGCTCGGACCATAAAGAGAGATCTTAGTTTAAGGTCTTAGAGCTCGGACCATAAGGAGAGATCTTAGTTTAAGGTCTTAGAGCTCGGACCATAAGGAGAGATCTTAGTTTAAGGTCTTAGAGCTCGGACCATAAGGAGAGATCTTAGTTTAAGGTCTTAGAGCTCGGACCATAAAGAGAGATCTTAGTTTAAGGTCTTAGAGCTCGGATCATAAGGACCTCAAAGTACGCCGCATCTGGTCATATCCCCTGGATATGCGAAGATGCACTGAGGGATAGTGTCAAGAGTGTCGAGTTTTCGCCTGGTCAGAATGGGAGGTGGGAAATGTGAACCATGCGGCCATTCACTCGAGGACCGGGAGCACCGGCGTGACGATATGAGAGTACTGCCGACCGTGGCGGAAAAGCAGCATCAACATCGCACTAACCGTTGGTGGAATGAGGCAGCAAACGAGCATCGACCGCTCAATCGCAGGATTCATATCGATTTGCTGCCCGAGGCCATTGGGGGTACCGGCCCGAGTCGGTGGGAGAGCACTGAGGCATTGTGTCCGAACCGTTCACGGGGGCTCCACCCAGGGCGTAGACGATGGGTCCGAATGAAAGGGAGCACGAAGCCTGAAAAGCGGAGGAAACCTGACCAAGCGGATCCTGACCCTCCTGGCAATAAACCAGAGTACTCTTGACACCGGTGGACCACTGCAAGGGGTCGGGGAACACGCCTTGAGGGTGACCTGAAGGCGGCGGATTCCCCAGAGAAGGGGGAATCTCTAAGAGGTGGGGGGCTGGACCCGAAGTTTCAAACATCCGGGCGTTCCTACGTATCCCATAAGGATGGGAATCAAGCCGCACGTAGTTCTTGAAGCGCGGCGCAACACAATCGGGCACCAGCGCGGGGAAGAGTGCGGGTCTGACCCTCGCACACAAAAGGAGCGGCATTTGATATTTCTTGTTTGTCCTTAAAGATGAATGGTTTTTCTTTGTGCGGCGACATGCCTGTGATTGAGAAATCTCTGGCGTCGCCACAATAATCAAGCCACGGAAGGCATTGATGAATGGCGTGGTTATTAACCAGTGCCCAACATGAGTGTCCCCTGAGGGGAACATCACGATGCAGTGCCGTTTTCTCGTCGGGCGGCCAAGACGATCACAGTTTACGGTCGTGTGGTAGGACCAGACAACACAGTTTAAGGTCGTGTGGTTCGGACCATGGAGGAATCCGCTTACCGCGGTACGGCGGACACGGCGGAGGTGGGAGCATACCCAGCCCTGCGGTCACGCACGATTCCAGGAGAAGAGTCTTGGGATGGGGGTCTGCGTATGTCCATCACCCGAGGGGCAGAGATGCTAGCCTCCAGGCATACTGGGCTCAGAACGCGATTGTTCGAGCGACTCCTCCCTCCTTATGGGGACGAGGGTCCAGCTACGCATGGCCCTTGGGGAGAACATCCGCATATATCCTTGGTGCTCAGATCATGGGAGCCTCGAACGACATCATTACCTTGGTTGGTCTGCCTAACGTGTAAAGGTGTACAGGTCAGTATGAAAAGAGTGTCCAGATTCCACTATAACGCATAAAGGCGGAGTGTGATGAGGACTGCGCAACCAATGTTCAGAGCCTGAAGGAGCTGACATGGCGATCAAGGATGTTGCTGACGCATTCGCAACACAACATCCGATCGCGTCAACCTAAGACGGGGCAAGCAAACGAGCATCAACCGCTCAATCACAGGATTCATATCGATTTGCGGCCCAAGACCCGCCGGTAAATCGACCCGGAGCGGTGGGAGAGCACTGAGGCATCGTACCCAAACCGCTAACGAGGATCCCTTTGAGTGAAGGCTCGAATAAGAGGAAGCGCGAGGCCTGACAAGCAACACAGGACTTGTCGGGATTGAATCTGACACTACGAGTCATAGACCGAAGTACCCAAAACATGTTAACAGATCTCCGGAAAGGGTCGGAGGACTCACCCTGAGAGCAACCAAAAGAGGGCAGATCCCCGTGATCAACCAAGAGACGGGGCTGGACCTGAAACACAAGCGTCCAGGCGGTCCTACGTATCCCATAAGGATGGGAATCAAGCCATACGTAGTTCTTGAGAGGCAGTTTAACGTCATGCAGGACGACGAGGGGTGTGAGGTAGTCCCACACACGGGGGAGGCGTACGACGCGGCCAATAGACCGACGTGAATGAGGACATAATCCCCCGCTCACGCGATACGCCTCGCACAAAAAGGGAGGGGAACTGGGGCCAGAGGCCCAACGCGGGATAGAGATTCCCGGGAAATGCGGCTGGGCCTGAAACATGAATGTCCAGGCGGTCCTACGTATCCCATAAGGATGGGAATCAAGCCATACGTAGTTCTTGAAGTGCAGTTTAACGTCATGCAGGACGATGAGGAAAAAAGAAGGGGGAGCAGAAGGCATCCCCAAACGTGGGGGGGCGTACAGCGTGACGAGCAAACCGACGTGAATGAGGGCATAGCCCCGCACTCACACCATACGCCGCACACCCGGGGGCAACTGGGCCAAGGGCCCGAGATGGGATGGAAATTCCCGAAGGATGGGGCTGGGCCTGAAACATGAATGTTCAGGCGGTCCTACGTATCCCATAAGGATGGGAATCAAGCCGCACGTAGTTCTTGAGGGGCAGTTTTACGTCATGCAGGACGAATGCTGAACAGTTTAACGTCTTGTAGCTCGGACGTAGTGCAGTTTAGCGTCATGCAGGACGTGGTGCAGTTTAACGTCATGCAGGACGAAGTGCAGTTTAGCGTCATGCGGGACGAAGTGCAGTTTAGCGTCATGCGGGACGAATGTGCAGTTTAACGTCATGCTGGACGTATGTGCAGTTTAACGTCATGCTGGACGTATGTGCAGTTTAACGTCATGCTGGACGTATGTGCAGTTTAACGTCATGCTGGACGTATGTGCAGTTTAACGTCATGCTGGACGTCGGCACACTCAGACAAAGTACTGCTTGAGGAACCTAGCGTTGGTGGGAGGAGTGACACGCTCACCATCCATAGTCGCTAGGGAGTACGCGCCATTGGGATAGACCTTGTGGACAACAAAAGGTCCCTCCCACTTGGGCTCCAACTTGGGCGGCTTCCTGCCGGGGATCATTGGTGCTCTTAGGGCTAGCACTAGATCACCCTGCAGGAAGGAGCGGAGGCGAACCTTCTTATTGAAAGCTCAAGCCATTCTGCTTTGATGCCTCTCCAAGTTGTGCAAAGCGCGAAGTCTATTCTCATCCAGTGCTTCCAACTCGACTAGACGGGCTTCAGCAACTCTGTCCGGCGCTTGCTGGTCGTAGACCGCAGTGCGCAAGGACGGTAACTGGATCTCGATGGGCAGGACGGCCTCAGCTCCATACACCAGGGAATAAGGGGTCATCTGGGTGGAATTGCGAGTCGTCGTCCGATAAGCCCAGAGGGCGTTGGGGAGCTTGTCCGGCCAACTCTTCTTGTTCTGACCAACCATCTTTTGCAGAATGTTAGAGAGGGTTTTGTTAAACGCCTCGATCTGTCCATTCGCCTGCGCATGATAGCGAGATGTATGGTTCGAGCGAATGTTATACTTGGCGTACAACTTCTTCAACTCGGCTGCTCGGAAATTGGTTCCGTTATCCATGAGGATAGCGTGAGGCACTCCAAATCGATAGATGATGTTGGAGGTCACGAAGTCAGCGATCGAACAGGATTTGACCTCTCTGAGCGGAATCGCCTCTGCCCATTTGGAGAAGAAGTCCGTAGCGGTCAGAATGAACCGGCACTGGCGAGCTGTCGCCGGCGGGTAAGGTCCCACAACGTCTAGTCCCCAGACTGCAAAGGGCCAGGAATACCTAGTGGTATGGAGAGGCTCCGGCGGCCGATGCACAAAGTTCGCATGAACCTGGCACGCATGGCACCTCCTGGCATACTCGATGCAGTCATGGATCATGGAGGGCCAGAAGTATCCTAACCTCCGAATCTGGTGGGACAGCTTCGGCCCAGTCTGGTGGGCGCCGCATGAACCAGCATGAACCTCTTGCATGACTCGTGGGATCTCATCTCCCTGAAGGCAACGGAGGAGAACACCATCAAATCCGCGTTTGTAGAGGATCTGCTCCAGGCCGGGACTGCTCTGGAGGACGAACTGCGATGCGCGGCGTCGAACTCGCTCGCGCTCGGCCCGCTCCGATGGAAGAATGCCATGTTGGAGGTACTCAACCAAAGGCGTCCTCCAATCAGGGGCTGATCCGACTGTCATATCTGGGGTACTCGGGGCTCCGGGCATAGGGGCAACCGTGGTGAGGTTACTTACCAACGGGCCGCGATCTTCTTCCGGGATAACGGGAGCGATGAGCCTGCGGCGCGTCACGCGGACGATCAGGTTGTCCTGTTCAGGCTCTGCAAGTGACGCAGCGAGGCTGGCCAAAGCATCTGCTCGACCGTTCTGCGACCGGGGAACATGGACAATTTCCGGCCGAGAAGGGAACCGGGCCATCAGAAGGAGGGTGCACTCCAACAATGGCACAAGTTCCGGCTTCCTGACAACGTAGTCGCCATTGATCTGCTTAACGACCAGCTCGGAGTCCCCTTTCACGCACAGAAGGGGCACGTCGATCTCGAGAGCCAACTCGAGGCCGGTGATGAGGGCATGGTATTCCGCCTCATTGTTGGTACAGCCCTCTGACAACAGGAAAGAGTATGGCAGCACGGCTCGCTCCGGGGTAATGAAGACGATACCCAAGCCCACTCTGTTGAGCTTAGGATTATCGAGTCTTCTACCGGTGGGGCTCCGGGAGGCACCGTCAAAGTGCATCTGCCAGCATGGATCGGCTCGATCAACCGAGAGAATGGTCTCATCAGGAAAGCCTAGATCCAGCGGCTGATCCGCGGAGGTTGGGTGAGCTGCCAGAAAGTCTGCCAATGCTTGCCCTTTGATGGCCTTCTGAGACACATACCTGATGTCGAACTGCTGGATAATCACAGCCCACCGCACTAGGCGGCCAGTCCACATAGGTCGGCTCAGGATATATTTCAACGGGTCTACCCGAGAAACCAACTGTACCTCATGGTGCTGCAAGTAGTGCCGTAATTTCTGTACGGCAAATACGAGCGCCAGGAAGCTCTTCTCGATGGGGGAATACCTAACTTCCGCATCGAGGAGCATGCGACTGAGGTAATAGAGGCTATTCTCTGTTCCCTCGTTGTTCTTCTGGGCGAGAAGGGCACCCAGGGACCGTTCCAGGGCGGTCACATAGAGGACCAGCGGCTTCCCGGATACAGGCGGCATCAGAACCGGAGGTTGGAGCAGGTACTGCTTGATCTCCTCGAAAGCGGTCTGACACTCTTTATCCCATACATAGGTGGCACCTTTCTTCATGAGCCGAGAAAAGGGCTTACACTTGCCGGCCAGATTCGCGATGAATCGGCGTATATAGGCTAAGTGGCCTTGGAACCCTTGCAGTTCCCGGACGGTACCTGGGGGAGGCATCTGGCTAATCGCCCTGATTTTCTCTGGGTCGATCTCAATACCCCGGTATCTTACCACAAATCCAAGGAACTTTCCGGAGGTGACCCCAAAGGCACACTTCAACGGGTTCATCTTCAGGCAGCGAGACCGGAGGAAGCTGAACACTTTCTCAAGATCTTTGAGATGGTCCCGACGCTGGCGCGATTTGACCACCAAGTCATCGACGTAGCATTCCACCAGTGTGCCGAGGATTGGCTTGAATATGCGGTGCATCGCCCGTTGATAGGTGGCACCTGCATTCTTCAGGCCGAAAGGCATGACCCGGTAGCAAAAGGTACCTTGGGGGGCCCTGAAGGCAGTGAACTCCTCATCCTCAGGGGCCATCCGAATTTGGTTGTATCCGGAGTATCCATCCATGAAGGAGAGGGCTTGGAACCCTGCCGTGGCATCAATCAACAGCTCTGTCACTGGAAGGGGAAAATCATCCTTCGGACAGTGGCGGTTGAGATCGCGGAAGTCGATGCAGACTCTAATCTGCCCGTTCTTCTTCCTGACCGGCACAATGTTGGCCAGCCATTTGGGGTACTAAACTTCACTCACGAAGTTGGCTTTGATAAGCTTGTCAACTTCGGCCTCAACCATGGCACCGTGGGATGGGTTCATCTTCCTGGGAGGCTGCTTGAACCCGCGATGGTTCGCCGGGAGACCAAGGCGGTGGACGGCTACCTGAGGATCCAGCCCCGGCATCTCGTCATAGCCCCAAGCGAACACATCACGGTGCTGCCTGAGAAAGTCCACGTACTGCTGCCGCTCCTCAGAGGGCATGGCGGCACTAACCAATGTGGGTCTTGGATCGGCCTCGGTTCCAAGGTTCACCTGTATTAACTCATCGACCATGGCGGGGACGCCATCCTCAAAGGCTGGGGGTGCATCTTCCACGTCCTCTCCACTCGGGGAGGGATCGTCCACGGGAGAGACTGCGTTGGCAACTGCATTGGGGCTACCAGATCCTGCTGGGCCACTGGTGCTGGCGCGGGCGGTCGCGGCCATCTCATCAGGAGACTCGCGGACCGTCAAGACCATGGCGACGTCCAACCGTTGAATCGGGAGGACGTAAGCGTCATCCAGACTTGCCCAGGGATCACTTGCAACAGCGACAGGCTCAACCTCACCTGCCAGGATCTGCTTATCCTTGATCTTGTAATAGTCCGCGTCCAGATAGCGGGCTTCACACGAGGCAAAAGGAGAGGCATCTCCTTGAAGCACGCCCACTCGACCATTAAGGGAGTATTTGAGGCATTGGTGGTATGACGAGGGAACCGCCGCGTGAAGGTGAAGCCATGGCCTGCCCATCAATGCGTTATACGCAGTGTCCTGAGAGACTACCATGAATTCGGTGTTGGCAACCAAGTCACCGAACTGGGTCTTCAAACGTATCTTGACGACCGGGGTTTGCTCGGTGCAGTCGTACCCCTGGATCCTGAGGTCGGAGGGAATCAAGTCATCCTCAGACAACCCCAATCTCCGGAGCGTCCGAGTTGGAATCAGGTTAATCCCGGACCCCGTGTCGACAAGACAGCGCCGGACTTCAAGGCCATTGAACTGGCCAGTGACATACAGTGGACGAATGTGTCCCTGTATAGGAGGGTCCTCATCCTTACCAGAGAACGAGATAACTGCCTGACATTCGGCGTCCTCGATCGTTTCGGCGTGAAAGGCCTCTGCAGCCGCAACCTCTGTCTCAAACTGGAGGGGGCTTTTCAGGGCTTCAGCGAGTGCCTCGCGCATCTCAGATGACATGCGCAGAGCCTCAAGGATGGAGAGCCTTGCTGGGATGTCGGCCAAGTGCTTCAGGACATCGTACTTTTTGGCCAAGCGCGAGCCCCTGGTTGCAGGAGGTTGCTCTGCGGTTGGTGGCATGACGGGCCTTGCCGGTTGAATCAGCAGCCGACTGGTACTTGGCGCATCTCGCTGTTCACTGGTCGCAGTCCGGGAAATGGTCACCGTACTGGAGTCAGGAGGCCGGGATGGACTCGTGGCAGGGCGGAGCTGGTCGCGACGCGGCTGAGGCGGTTCTGCCTGGTCCCACACCACAAACAGTGGCGGAGGCGAATCCGTCATCCCCGAATGGGGGGCCTGCGCACGCTGAGCTCGATCTTGAGCATGCTGCCTAGTCTCAGTGGCGTGCACGGCCTGGCTGGAGGTACCAACGGCTGTGCCCCGGCGACTCCTGTTGCTGCGGTTCTTCCGACGGTAGCGACGACCGGGGACACTAGGGAGGTCCACCTGGTGTTCTTCAATGTCGGGAACCGAAAAGGGATTTACCAGCTCGACGGTGTTAACCGAAGCGTACCCAACACCCGCCATCTGTGGGGGGGGGGGGGGGAACCCAGGCCATCGACGTCGTGAGACGGAGTTCCCGATTTCCCTTCCCCAGCCCCTGGCGGGTAAGACTGAATGCTTGGCCGGGCAACATGCCGGTCTTCCAACACCTCTGAAAGCCATCGGTCTTCGTATCGAGGAGAAGAGATTCACGTCGGGTTCACCATTTTTCTGTTTCGGTGCGGATGTGCGTCGGGTTACGCTGTTCCGCCAGGATGCGTTCGCGCGTGCACCCGTAAACCCGAGGGGACGGGCGCACGTCTTGTGGTCCCGCAGTCCCGCTTTCCAAGGGCGGGCGGCATTCGTCCCTTATTCAGGGGCGTCTGCTCCTTGATCGAAACCGGGATGATGGGATTTCGGCTCCTCCTTCCTTGGACGTCTCCTTGGAACTCATCGCCTAATCCGGGTCTCCCTCATAGACTTAAGAATGTTCGTGAATCTCGTTCCCGGCGCCATATCTTCATGGACACCGGTTAATTACGCTGCTTCCGCCCGGACGCTCCAAGGAGTCTGGGCGGGGCAGCAACCTGCGGTGAGAAGGCCGGGTGGCTCTGGGTGCTGGGGGCGTGTCGTAGCACTGCGGCTCTGCACGTCTGTCTTCCGTCCCTAATAGGGCTTCTCGAAGGCATGATGGCCTGAGGCATCCCGTACTAGGTGCGGGGAACTGTGTCACCTGAGGTTTTCCTCAGCTTCCCATGTTTAACACGGGGTATGCCGCGAGTTTAACGTCCAGCGGGGACGGCATCGGACCGATCAACACGAAAAGTGGATCAGATGACAGAACCCCTTGCGGGGAACCTCCGACGCTGGGGCCAGCACATGGGCGGCTTCCCAAATGATGTGGAGTGGAGTGAAGTGGCATGACCCCACCGGGATGTGGCGGCCCGGGTAAGGATCAGGATGGATGATGGAGTGAAGAGCTTGGACCCCGTAGAGGCTTCCTACGTACCGCGCGTTAGCACGGATCAAAGTCAACGTAGTTCGGGTATACAGTTTAACGTCATGCTGGACGTCGGCAAGCCGACTCACGAAGAGGTCTAGGCCGCCGGGCGGAGGATTGAACCGAACCACCTCGCACAGAGGGGGATGGAACGGCCGGGTGGATCACAGTTTCACGTCATGCTGGACGATAAAAAGAGAAATGGAAAAAGGGGCTGTGGGGAGGCACAGTGGAGATACACACGGGCAGTCTCCCACAGGGGCGGATTCATAGGTGAATCGACGCAAGCGTGAACCCTGGAGGGGTCCACTGATGGACGAACCGACGTAAATACGACCGGGACGACCAGGTGGCGGGCTTGGACCTCAGGGAGGCTTCCTACGTACCCTGTATAGAAGACAGGGATCAAAGTCCACGTAGTTCATTCTGTCAGGACTTACGCACTTGAGGCAGCCCGGATGCGGCAAAACTCAGTTGGAAGGGACTTGGACCGAAAGCAGAAGACACCTCGATCCCAGTCCCACCCTCTACTGGCTTCGGCAGTGGGGAGGCGCAATGGAGATACACATGTGCAGCCTCCCACGAGAAACTAGGGGTTTGTAATACCCTGCCCCCGTAGGGAAAAGCCACTCCCATTAAATCGTCCCAAAAGGGGGACAATCCCGACATCCCTGCAGAGACGAGCGGGTGGGGGCCACGTCCAAACCGGGGGAGACCCTGCGTGCGAAGCACGGGATCGAATGATGCGGACGGTTTAACGTCTTGCCGGACGAAGTACAGTTTAACGTCGTGTGTTGAGGACGAAACACTTGGCAGTTTAACGTCTTGCAGCGCGGACGATGGGGGCTAGGCAGTTTAACGTCGTGCAGCCTGGACGTATACAGTTTAACGTCGTGCAGGACGTGGTGCAGTTTAGCGTCATGCTGGACGAATATGCAGTTTAACGTCATGCTGGACGAATGCGCAGTTTAACGTCATGCTGGACGTATATGCAGTTTAACGTCATGCTGGACCTATGTGTAGTTTAATGTCTTGCAGGACGAATATGCAGTTTAACGTCATGCTGGACGAATGATTGCCGCCGACGGGTCCGTGTCACTTCGCACGAGCCTGGAAGGCTGCACGGGAAGACAGCACACGGTGCGGGCACCTGCGATGAAGACCATCGGGCGCCACGCAGGCGGGTACCCAAAGGGGGTCAAGGGAGGCGACCCTGGCGGATTGCGCGCAAAAGAGGAGCTTTGCGCGCAAAACCGCGGGTCTGCGCGCAAAATGGCGGGCTGGCGCGCAATTGGGCCAGCGCTTTGCGCGCGGATGATTGGGATTGCGCGCACCGGGCTTCGGGTAGCGCGCGGGGGCAACGGCTCATTCTCTAACGAATGGCCACTTTGAAGATGGGGGGTGCGCGCAATCGGGCTGGATTGCGCGCACCCGGGGGGCAATTGCGCGCAAGAGGCTTCTTTTGCGCGCAAAGGCCTTCGGGTTGAAATTTATTCAAAGGAAATGAGCCAAGGGGATTGCGCGCGAAGGCGGACCCCAAGGATCTATTGAGCGAAAGAAAGGAGGTTACCTGAAGATCGGCATTGCGCGCGGAAGGGGTTGAATTGCGCGCGCGGGAGACCGTTCGACTTCCAGCAACCTTTGAAACGTTGGGGGTCGCCTAGTATTTATAGGCAACCCCGGGCGCGGAATCCAAGGCGCGAGCGCGGAATTCTCCTCGCGGGCGCGGAATCGGGCACGGCGCGCAAGGGAGTTGCGCGCATCCCGGGGGTTTTGCGCGCGGATCATCATCTTTGCGCGCAGACCTCTGAAATTCCGCGCAAGGCCTCCGGGCCCTCCGAAACATTCTTCCGACTCCGAATATGACCTCGCTTTCCGCATCCGGAGCTTCATTTGGGAACAATGGACTTTTCCGGCGTCTACAATTATGTTATAATAATTAGTTAATTATGTGAGTTCATATCATACGTTTTGTCGATGTTCTGTACCTGAGTGAAAAATGATCTTATTTGAAAAGCATTGTAAATGTAGTTGTAAGTAAATCATATCCAGAAAAGTATTAACGATTTAAATATCATATATATCCTATAAATATTAGTTTTATACTTATTCCATAATATTTGGAGATAAAAATAAATGAAATGCACCGTTCTTGGAGATGGTAGGTCCTACGTACGCATGAACGCTACTTTCATTACTTTCTCACATTAATGGAATTAAAACTAGATGAGATATATATATATATATATTATAATTCTATTATAATATATATTTTATATGGGAAACATAACTTCATTAATTTAATTCTTTATACATTCCATGTATTCCATGAACAAGTCACCTCACTTGAGGGGGCGGTAGTCCACACTTCCTCAAATGAAATTATCATATTTGCAGAACATTAAAAGAATAAAGGTATGTTTTAAATGTAAAATACATAAGCATAGAGAGGAAATAAATATAATATATATCATAAATAAATATAGTTCCATCATAATGGCCCCCATGGGATGTTGTAGTAGAAGATTGAACAATCATCGTTTCGTGAGGCAGTAATTCTCCATCCACAGAAACAGTACGTTCTTTAACCATTAGAAGGTGGTGTGTGTAAGTGTAGCTCGAATCCTTCTCATAAAACATCCAAGTATGTTGAATATACTGGTGTTGTTACAAAATCAAGTAATAAAAATAGTTTAGGGGGTTGTATAAGAAAAATAAAACAAAAGAACATTAGGGAAGACATTACATTTAAATCGGCTAACTCCCCTTGGTTTGAACCAAAAGGGTTTCTTGAAGAGCTTCCTACCTAAGGGAAGTCTTATAGGATTAATAAAGGTATGTGGAGAGATAAAATGATCAGAGTTTTTCCAAGACAATGGCTTGAGAGGTGTGAGTAAGGAGGTAAAGGTGCGGGCATTTTATAAGAGGGAGGAGGGGCACTCTTGGAAAGTAAAGAAATGTTACTTTATATTAAAATGCGATTTGGATTTTAAAGGTTCCACAATGATATATTTCGGGGCTAAAATTTATGAAAATTATAAAAAAAATACTTTTAAGTAGGAAATATTTTTATCTTTCCATTGACTATTTATATTCCATGAGATAATTTACACAGACAAAACTAAAATTGTTTTACTTGGGTGATACATACTTTGGTTATACTTTTCTTCTAAAAACATAAAATTAAAAAGTGACATTATCACCCCAAAAGTTATTCCATGGGGTCCCAAAGTTTGGCAGAAGGCATACCATGGTCGTAAATGACACAAAAAGTAGAATTAGGACACATGTCGGGGTCATTTTTTATTATTATGATATTATTTTATTACCCGTAACTACCTGATTACTAATTAATCATGATAATTACAGATAATTACCATTGTTACTATTCATAGTGTCCAAAAAAAAAGAGTATTAATTACATAATTTGGAACTTATGATTACAAATATTGAATCCATTTTATCAAATTCAAAACACATGAATTTTAGAAATTAATATAATACTAAACCTCATTGTCAAATCAAAAGACGAGTTTTTTAGAAGTAAAATTTATCAAAAGATTGACTTTTTTTACATCCAACTGAAAATTGAAATTACTTAAAATGAACAAAATTGTATTAATTGATAAAATAATAATTCAATTATACATTAAAAACAATTAAATGAAAATCTAAATATATAAATAAATTGGATGAAAATGTAGTTTTGAATTAAAAAGCTGTATTTTTCACTATTCATTAAAAAAAGTCATTATCAGAAAAATGCCAAATATTAACCCTAAGCTATATTTAATATTCAAAATTCATAAATTTTTTCCATTTTACCAAATTCAAAACATATAAGTTTCATTAATAAATCATATAGTTAATTCCCGCTGTTAAAACAAATAGCGTGTTTTTAAGAAATAATATCTATCAAAAGATTGACACTTGTTTATGTCCATTTTCAAAGTGAAATTAATTCTAATGACAAAAATTGAATTAAATGGTAAAAATATATTTTAATTACACTTTAAAACAACTAAAAAAATAATCTATCCATATAATTAAATTTGATGAAAACGCAGTTTTGAAGTAAAATGCAGTATTTTTCACTATTCATTAAAAAAATGAACATTTGTCAGAAAAATACCAAAAAATTATCCAATGTAAATTTCAATATCCCAATTCTAAATAATAAGTTTGTTTTGAAAAATAGATCATATATAATTCTCAAAAGTTGGATTTAAAAAAGGTTCTCCATCAAAAGGCGGTAAAACAATCTTTTAAAAATATTAGAGTATTTATTCTTAAAATTGGATTCATTTGCATTTTAAGCCTCTAACATTTATTGGATAAATGTAAAAATATTTAACAAACATATTGTATCATTTTTAGTTATTTTTGTTCATTCCCGCCCTTACAACGGCATGTCATTAACTATTTAAAATAATATTATTATTTTATTAGTGGGAAACGTAAGATTTCAAAGAAACTAGTTGTTGCGTATTGGGTACGCCATCGAGCATAGCATTCCATTTAAAGTAATATTAACATTTTATTCACAAATATTGATAAACATGAGAACGTAATATTATTCATTTACTTGGGATGTTACATAGTACCCCATTTGGTTGGCCAACATCGTCCCCGTCAAGAAAAAGAACGGGAAAATCAGCATCTTCATTGATTTTTGAGATCTCAATCGGTATTGTCCGAAAGATGATTTCCCAGTCCTGTTCACTAAGTTATTAATCGATGCAATGACAGGGTATGTGGATCTATCCTTCATGGATGTCTATTTCGGGTATAAACAAATCCGTATGGCACGAGAAGATGAAGAAGCCATTGTCTTCAGGGCCCCTCAAGGGGTATTGTGTTACAGGGTCATGCCCTTTGGTCTCAAGAAAGCTGGTGCCACATATTAGCATGCCATGCCTCAGATCTTTAAACCATTCCTGGGGAAATTCATTGAATGTTACGTGGATGACCAGGTGTTCATTTCTAGACAGTGCTCGGATCATTTATCAGACCTTGGGACTTTCTTCAACAAACTCTGACAACATAGCTTGAAGATGAACCTCATGAAGTGCGCTTTCGGGGTTACCTTATGGAAATTCCTTGGCATTGTCGTATGCCATCGTGGCATCAAATTCTACCCTATGAATACAAATCCTATCATTGGATTACCACCTACCTGAAATCTCACTGAGTTGAGGGGATTCCAAGTACACCTAACCTATATTAGGTGGTTCATAGCCAACCTGGAAGGCAACTATTTTACCTTCACCAGGTTAATGAAGAAGGGGGTCACGTACCAACGGACGGATGACTGCCAATAAGCGTTTGACAACTTCAACAAGTACCTCTAAATCCCAACAGTGCACATTCCCCTAGTTGAAGGAAGACCTCTATTCTTGTATGTGACAGCCCTAGAGTGATCACTGAGTGCCTTCCTCACACAAAAGAATGATGTGTGCAGTGAAAACATTCTCTATTACCTCAGTCGAACCATGATTGATGGTGACACTCGATACTCAAACATTGAGAAGAGATTGTTGGCATTTTTCTTCTTGTTTCAAAAGTTGTGACATTATCAACAGCATCATGAAGTCCATCTGATCTCGTGAAGTAACCCTCTCATGTGCATTCTCATCCACCCGATGCTAACCGGACGCCAATCCTTTTTGGCGATCATCCTGCAATAGTTTGACATCCGGTTTTTTCCTCAGAATGACATCAAGGGTCACGCATTAAAATACTTTCTGGTAGAGCACCCTTCGACAGGGACAACTGCACCGGACACCGAGCTACATTATGAAGACATATTCTTGGTTTGAGAGGAGTTCCCAGCATGGGAAATGTACTTCAATAGTGCATCCCAAAGCTCAACCAGGAAGAGGATAGAGGATCCCAGATTCAACAAAGTGGGTTTGGGGATAATACTCGTGTCCCAAGAAAAGGCAGTCTTTCCATATTCCTTCCTCTTATCAGAGGGATGTATGAACATTGAAATGGAGTATCAAACCCTCATTGCAGGCCTGGATCTTGCACTCTAGGAATATGTACAGTACCTTAAGGTAAAATGTGACTCGGAGCTGGTCATCAAGCTAGTCAATGGTGACTATGCTATTTAAAAGGGGGAGCTGATCCCCATGTTTGACCATGTCTGAGGGTTAATGGTGGAACTCTCCACAGAACTAACATTGACCTATATTCACCAGTCTCGGAATGCTGAAGCTGATGCATTATCCAACGCGGCCACAACCCTAGCTGACCGAGCCCAGGATGAAACGTTTATCAGTATTGCTCACTATCGAATGGTATTTCCATTGGTTCATGATAAGACAGAAGATATCCACGAAGTCTGTCCTATCCCATAGCCATATGCTCTTGCCCCCAGCTGGATGACCCCCATTTCAAAATACATTCAAGAGGGAGAAATTCCATTAGACAGGGCTGAATGAGAGAAAATACAGAGAAGGGCAGTTAACATTGTCTTATATGGCTGCGTGGGTCAGCAAGAGGTCCTCTAAAAATGAGGACTCAATGGAGGGCTCCTCAGATGCATTGGTAGATAAGAAACCATTTCTGTAATAAATGAAGTACATACCAGAGCATGTGAAGCACATCAACCAGGGACCAAGCTTTCCCATCAGGTTCGAAGGCTTGGGTACTGCTGGCCCACAGTGGCATGAGACTGCGAGCGTTTTATCGAAAACTTCCACTCATGCCAGATTCATGCCAACTTCATTCACCAACCCCCAGAGTTACATCATCATGCCAAGTATTCCTGGCCATTTTCTGTTTGGGGGATGGACGTCGTGGGACCATATCCTCCCGCCACGGCCAAACAGCTAAAGTATATCCTCACGACAACCGATTTCTTTTCAAAATGGGAAGAAGCTGTACCTCTTAAGGAAGTCAGGGAGAAAATCATTTTCAGCTTTGTGAAGACCAATATCATCACCAGATTTGGTGTCCGCCATACTATACTGATGGATAATGGCACCAACATCTGCTCTGGTGAATTATAGAAATTACACCAAGAATACGGTATCAAGGCTAACCACTCATCCTGCTACAATGTAGCAGCCAACAGACATATAGAGGCTTTCAACAAGACCCTATCCAATATTCTTCAGAAAATGGTGGACAAAGACAAGAAGTCGTGGCTGGATAAACTCCTCCATGCGTTGTGGGCTTATCGAATCACAGCCCGCACCGCTACTCGGGCTGCCCCACACTCATAGGTGTACGACACAGAGGCAGTCCTACCCATTGAGCTCCAACTTCCCTCACTCCATGTTTCCATTTGTGATCAATTATCCAATGATGAGCAATCAGAAAAGCAGCTAGGTGAATTTGAATAGCTAGACAAGAAGCGGTTGCACACCTTGCGCCATCTGGAAGTATACCAAAACCGGATCGCACGAACCTGCAACAAAAAGGTTTGTCTTCCGTCTTTCTTGAAAGGAGAATTGGTGTTGGTCCTCCGGACCCCAATGATACCCGACAAGAAGCCTCTAAAGCTAAAGCCCAAGTGGGAGGGACCATGCGTTGTACATAGTGTCTACTCTAATGGAGAATATACACTGATCTACATGGACGGAGAATTTACAACCGCTACTATAAATGTGAGATTCCTGAAGAAGTATCTCGCATAATAACTAAAGGTGTATTCTTCTTCATCCGAGCTACATCACGTTAAAATTACAAGCACCCAATGGTCCAAACTCTATGACCTTAAACTAAGAGAATTTCGTCCTTACCGCACGACGTTAAACTGCACAGATAATAAGAGTTAAAAATGCTCCCATTCCCCCGTGTATGGACCAGACCAACACGGGGTGTATTATTGCTTCCTCACCACACGAGGTTAAACTGCATGGACCACGTCCTCACCACAGGAAGCTAAACTGCATGGATTTCAAAGAACTACGTATGTGTTGATTCCGGCCCTCGTAGGATACGTAGTGACTCTAGGGTTTCCTATCCTGGCCCAGCCACTTCCGAACTAAAGTTAAAAATGTCCCCTCCCCCCGTGTATGGACCAGACCTACACGGGGTGTATTGCCTTTCAGAGAACTATGTACGACTTGATTCCCGACATTGCAGGATACGTAGCCATGCCAGGATCCATCCTGGCCCATCCACTCCCAAATGAAATAAAAAAATTCCAATGTCCTATTCACCTGTGTACAGAATAGACCTACACGGGGTGTACTTCTTCCAGATAACTACGTGCGGCTTGATCTCTACACTCACAGGATACGTAGTGATTCCAGGGTTCCCCATCCTGGCCCAACCCCTTGAATAAAAGATAAAAAATACCATTTCCCCCCATGTACGGACCAGACATACATGGGGTGTACTCCTTGTCCTAACTGCACGACGTAAAACTGCACGGATAGCAAGATTTAAAAATGATCCCTTTTCACCGTGTATGGGCTAGACCTTCATGAGGTGTATTTTTTGCATCCTTCCCACATGACGTTAAACTACATGTACAATAATGTTAAAAATTCCCCATGCCCCCATGTATGGACCAGACCTGCACGGGGTGTATACTTCATCCTTAGTGCATGACGTTAAAATACATGGACTTCATCCTCACCGCATGATGTTAAACTGCACGGACCTCTTCCTCACCACATGACATTAAACTACACGGACGTTTTCATGACCCGCCCAAGAAACATGGATAAACGCGATGGATATGCACCTTTCACATTTGGATGCATCTTATCCATGCATCAGACTCCATGACCTGGATAATTGTGGATCTTCATAAAAATTCAGGGCCATTAGAAGCGGAATATCATAGACCTATGGACAACATTACATGACTATGCATATCATGCCCTCAGCAGCTCTGTATATTGATAGCCCATGTCCTATCTACCAAAGGCAAGATTTATTTGGGAGACACTCTTCCTAGCTCTGTATGCCTACTGGCCTCAGAGCCCCCGTATCACATCTCCCGATCCAAAAATTTATGGAGCAGTGGTTTACAAGTTCATTCCCCTTTTCACATCCAAATGTTTCCAGGGTACCCCTACCTGGCTAGCCTATGTGTCCCCCGGTGGTTCATATAGCGACCTGCGTCAACGAACATCAAGCTAGGACTAGGCTACATTGAATCAACAGAAAATTGTAGTGAAGATGTTTCTTGTATATTAAGACACCATTATCCCCACATGCCAAACTCTGCATTGTGAGCAATCATGGATTCTCGTAATCATTCATGGCCACTAGAAGTGGAAAGTTATCTACCCGGGGATACCTTTGTATGACTATGCATACCATGCCCTCAGCGGCTCTGCATAATGATAGCCCATGGCTCGTCCATCAAAGGCAAGATTTCCTTGGGTGGTACTCTTCCTAGCTCTGTATGCTTGCTAGCCTTAGAGCCCCCACACCACACCTCTTGATCCGGGAAAACTCAAAGTTGCAGTTTACGACCTTCATCTCCCACATTGTTCCAAGTATATCAGAGAGTGTTGACCCAGTTATCCTTCGAGTTACCACAACAATAGTCACAAAAAGGTCTGAGCTCTATGACCGCTAAACTGGGAGTACCTCATCTTTACCACATGACATTAAACTGCATGGAGTAAAGGTACACCCCCACGTGTAAAATAAATCTGCGCAGGGATATCTCTAGTCATTAACAATAACTAGGGTCGAGTATGCCCAACATGTTCGGATATTCCCTTCCCTGATGACAGATATTGTGGCCCAGATAATTGCAAATCTTCATAACCATTTATGGCCATCGGAAGTATAAATCCATCGACTCAGAGACACCTCTGCATGAATATGAATACCATGCCATCAGCAACTCTGCATATTGATATCCCCTTGGTCGTCTACCAAAGGCAAGATTTTCTTGGGTGATACTCTTCCTAGCTCTGTATGATTACTAGCCCCAAAGCCTCCATGTCATCTCTCTTGATCCAAGAATCCCCAGAACCATGATTTACACCATCAACACCCCACCACGTCTTGGACATGCTAGGATACTCGGGCCCAGTTACATTCTAATCAAGAGAAACCTTTTTAACTATGTCCTTACCGCATGACATCAAATGGCATAGAGCACATCTTGGCCACGTGGCATATGGCTGCAAAGACCAAGCATTAAACATCCAGGGGAATGCCTCCAACAAAAATCATTTTAACTGGTTTAATAATGCTCCTCTTCCTTACCACACGACGATAAACTACAGGGTCAATCATCCTTGCTGCACGACGTTAAACTGCACAGCATTGTCAAAGGAAATAAAAATGCCCCCCCATAATCGCTGGATGACATTAAACTTCACAACATCCTTTAATAATTCTCTTTTTCTTTTACTCATGACACTAAACTGAATGGTCAAACCTATCATGGGTTTAGTAAGGAACAGATGATTTTCTCTGTCCTTCAGTGCACGGATCAGACAGGCAGTAACCACCATCTCACACCTGTGTGAGAAGGGATTACTTCACCCATTCTTGGGATGTTTAGTCTAGATGTTTCCCCCGTATCCAGGAACCCTCTTATCATAAACCATGCTATGTACTCAGAAAAATCCGGACTCTCATAAGCCACCCCTGGTGGTCCCAAATCTCAACTTCCCTGAAGTTTCTTGGCTATCAGGGGAATACAATCATTGACCTAAGGACACCTTTGCATGAATATGCATACCATGCCCTCAACGGCTCTTCATATTGATCTCCCCTAGCCCGTCTACCAAAGGCAGGATTTCCTTAGGCAATACTTATCTCCGTATGCCTCTTGGCCTCCGAGCCCCCTTGTTTATCCTGGGATTCAGAAACCCTATGAGTTACATTTTACCAACCACTTTCACAACCCTTCCTGAATAAGGTGGAACGTCTATGACAAGATTATCAAGGACTAGGAGAAGCCGTTCTATTCTAGGTTATGTACCAACTATAAGACTTTAGGTTACGCCACGCTTCAACCATACTTTACGCTAGATATATGTGTAGGAACAAGAACCTTGCTTCCACACTCCTGATTGATACAGATGTTCTCAAAATATTTCAGACATCACATACCCTTTTCCAAGCCACCCATGGTGGTTTCCATAATCCAGACTTTCATGGAGTCCTGTGGCTATCAGAAATGGAGAGTCACTGACTTAACGACACCTTTTCATGACTATGTATACCATGCCCTTAGCGGCTCTGCATGTTGATCACCCCTGGCCTGTCTACCAAAGGCAATATTTCCTTAGCCAATGCTCCTCCCACCTCTGTATGTCGACGCATCTCCCATGCCATGAGACATTCCATGCATTTCATTAAAATTTAAACACACTCCCTCCACATGCATCTGAAGGACACTGAGACATCTTTTAATCAACCAAACCTCATTGGGGCCCTTTCCCCCCATACTTTATCAAAGTTGTTCGACCTAAAACATCAGTAATGATAGTCATGATAGCGGGACATTAAACCACCCAAGAAAATAGGCACAAAGCCTGTTAGGCTTAAAACATGAAAATGGATATCTAAGAAAAAGTCAGGCCATACCCGCTGGGTTCATACTAAATGAGCGCAGGAAAAATTATGGCATTAAAAGAAAAGACAAAAATTTTGTAGGGTTTTTTCTACAAAACCCTAGCAATAGTCGAACTATGCTCGCTGGACCCCATGGTCTAGGAAAAAGTTAGAGTTTGTTTTCATGCGTTATTATTAATTCTGATTCAGTGTGTTTTTATTTACACAACTATTGTTCTAGTACCAATCAAATTATATATTGACAAGTGATTGACAGAGACTGTATTTCATTCGAACAAAAAGGGAAGACGTCCACAAGCTGGGGTCTCTCCTTCACAAAAAAAAAGAGATGGGTAATTAAAACAGAGAGTACAAGATTAGCTCTGATAGTCATTAAGGAGCCTAACTCGCTCTCTCCACTAGATCAGCGACTGTGCGGTGGAGGTCGTTGAAAGATTGTTCCAACATGGCCTTCTCCATGGATTTAACCTCAGCCACCGGATGAGTACGCTCCACTATTGTTTGTAGATCGTTGATCCATTTTCTGGTGGCCTCAAGACGACCAGTCATAGCTGACAACTAATTCCATAGCATCATTGCCCGTTCATTACATTTATGAAACTCAGAGGATAGGACGACCGCTTGATCTTGAGAGATCGCCTGATGTGCTATCAGCTAATGGAGCTGTATCGTGGCTTCCTCCAGGGCTCGGGTCCCGCAATGAGTGGCAGAAAAGTGATCATGTGTGCGTTCACTAGTGGAAACTTCCTCATGGGCCATGACAACTTGGAAATCAAGAGAATGGAACTACCGATAGTCAAAGCCACCAAACCCCCAACCCAGGAAGAGTTGTCGAATTGCTTCGGTTTTAGTTTCCATCTCAACTAGAGGATTTTCAGAAATGATCTCGCAAATCAAGGGCCAGGCCCACGTATGCACCGCCTAGTGGTCCGCCATGACACGATGATCTTTGGTATCCTCTCCGGATAACACGGGAACGAAATTTGGTATTGCAACCAGCGCAGGCATGTGCTCGCTAGAATTTGGTTTCGAATCTCGAATGTCTAGAGCCTCTAACCTCGGTTTAGGCTTGGGGATGATGTTTCTAAGCCCGGAATCGACTGGAAAAACTTCCGGGATTGTCTCACTGGGACCCAAAACCACATGGTCTTCCTCATCCACGTCCAAGAAGGATGAACCCTTCCGACCTTCGGCCCTCGCAGGGCTGGGAGAGGAAAATCCCCTGAGTCGCTTTGATTGACGATCCATCAGTTGATCCTCCCTAAGAGATGATGTGGAAGGTGCGGTGGATGCAACAGTCACAGTACCTTCTAATTTTGGAACCTGTCGGATATCCTTCCCTAGGATCCCATCAGGATAGTGTTTTGCCCTCACTTTTGCATACTCCATGGAAAGGTCGGCAGTCGCCCCCACAATAGGCAGGGAAATACTTGTGTCAGATCCCTCCCGCATCAGCATCAGTCACCATTGAAGAAGTATGTCCGGGTGCAGTCCTTGAGGCTGAGGAGGGGGAAGGGAAACATGGACTTGCATGAACCCAAACTGGAGATAAAACGATACAGGACA
The DNA here is from genome assembly GCA_963277665.1 of Viscum album. Classification (NCBI taxonomy): domain Eukaryota; kingdom Viridiplantae; phylum Streptophyta; class Magnoliopsida; order Santalales; family Viscaceae; genus Viscum; species Viscum album. Next base: position 657,836,103 of record OY728159.1, read on the forward strand.
TAAAACTCGCATGGAGAAACCCTGTCGATCCACACAGACAATAATCCGTCCAATAGAGACATCATGTAAGAACGCTCCTCCAGGCTCCCCCGGCGGTTGTCAACTAAGATGCCAGAAGGTGTGGGGTAGGGAGTGAAAGAAAATGGAGAGAAGTCACTCAGAAGCTCGAGGACTTCACCAGAGCTGAAGGATTTCAATCGAACTCCAGCTATATCAAGAAGGGTGGGCCGAAAGGTAGGAAGTGGGATGACTGTGTTGTAATGATACTCATAAAAGAGCCAATGATCCGCTGCTACACATCCATACAAAAATTGAAATGGCCCACTCAGGCGGAAGGGTGACCCTCCCTTCTACATGTGACCCATCGGTCCATAAATACGAGCCAAAGTGGGCACGACTAAGTTCACTGGATGGCCCTCTTCCAGCTCGACTACCATCAACAAGGTACAACCTCTAATGCCCATGTTGATATCCTGAAAAGGGAATATCCACCCACTCAGAAACATATAAAACAAACCTTCCAGCCGGAGCATCGGCAACACGCTGGGGTGCATATTGTAACCCCATGAAAGGTAGTCTCTTGCCTCCAAAACCACCCAGTATAAATCTGGGGTTGTTCGAGACTGTTGAGAAGGGTGTGTCCTGGGGCTCTTGATCTTCAGAACAAGAATAGTGGGGTTCATAAATAACCCTATCCAGGTGCTATAGGGAATAAGAGAGCGGGCATGCAAGGCCTGACCCAGTGATTTCTCCACCATAACCAGCAGATCCTTCGCCAATGAAGGCACATGTTCGACGTCGTCCCATGAGTCAGGGGTGGGCAGAATCTCATCATACATCTCACCAATAATCAGGAGCCCTCCCAATTGATAAATTTCCCACAGACTAATTCCCACATCACGATGGGAAAGGTGGAAATTATTAGTTCTTGAACACCAGCGAATGAGTAGGTTTGGCAGGATCAAGGATGTTGGGTAAATAGAAAATTGGGAAGCCCACACTGTGGAGTATAAATTGACTACTTCCAGGGACTCGAGAGACTCTCGGCAGTGATGATGGACCCAGAATGTCAAGGCCCAGTCATTTGAGAAGAGCCCGCCAGACTAAAGATCCCACCTGGGAATCCACCCCACATCGGGATCTACTCGAGCAAGGTTAATAATAGAAGGCTAACTCTTGATGACATCTTCCTGAGAAAGGTTTTGGGCATGCGGATCACTTTGGGTCCAAACAGATCCTCTCAAAATGAAGGTATATTTCTAGTCAGATTCAAAAACCATCTCCCCTGATTGGGTAAGGTTCACCGGAATACACTTTGATGACTCTTCCAAGAAAGGAGAAGGAAGACCAGAGAAAGTGGTGGGAATAGGGACATCGTCTTGAAGACCGAATCCATAAAGCAGAAACCGATTTGATAGTGGATAATCCAGGAGCTCAGGAGGGAGCAAGTCTTTCAAGACACCATCGTCAGGAATGATGGACCAACTAGGGTCCTATTTGATGTTCTCTGCTCTGCGAATCAAAGCTAAATGTCTCCCTGAACAAATTGGGAGAGGCTCATTAGCAGGCCTAGGTGCAGAACGAGGGGGAACCATATTTTCTCCCTGCACAATGAAACTCAACAAGCGGTTAGTCTGAAATGAAATTTTTTTTCAGAAAAAAATACCAAAGTCCGCAAGGTGGCCTCGTAGGATGGTTCGTGATGACAGCATCCTGCGAACCATCCTTATGTGGAATGCGTCTGTGAAACCCTAGCCTGTGGAGCATTGGCCTAGAAACAGTGGACCAGGTTGTTCCACAGAATTTCAATCCCATATTTAAGTGGTTATGTTCGGAAGGCTTAGAAATTTTTAAAGTTTAGAAGATTTTAGTCTGCATAGCATCAAAACCGCAGATCCTCAAAACCACAGAGCATCGAAACCGTGGGGCACCAAAACCACGAAGAGAGTTCCTACGTGGCCCGTCATGACTTACATTTTAATTAATTAAAAGAGTTAGTTCATAGATGGGACATTGGTCTGCAGATGAATAACGGCGCGAACAAGAAATGGTTCATGGAAGTAGCAGCCATTTCACAGACGAAGCATTTCATGAAAGAAAAAAAGCACGCGGAGGCAGAAAAGCGAAGGGGCGTTGGTATTCACGAATAATACGGTAGAAGACAAATGAAGGGATCTCTGTATTTATAGGAGTGGTCCTTGACCAGGTCCACCTCTCTACTTCGAACTACCCAAGTTTCAGGACCACTCTGCATCGGAATAGCCTCCTCTTCATTCCGATCGGACCCCATTCAAATGGGGGGCCTTTGTTGGGTCCTGAAAAATCCTCAAAGAAGAATGATGATCCCCTTTAACTCAACGGAGATTCTACCCAATTTCCCCTAAAAAGGATTGGTAAAATGTGGAGAATACTAAGGATGGAGAAGGACGAACAGGTCTGCAGACCGGTTTAATTTTAGCGACGCACAGCTGGTTCCGTGAAGTGTCCCTCCTCAGCGGACCATCGTCGTTCGCGAGATGGAGGCTGAGACCCTCCGTAGTCATGTGGCGGGACAACAACCAACCCAGTTCACCATTATGGACTTCCCTAGCCGCGAGCCATGTCAAACGTCCCAAAGGCCTTCGCTGTTATTCACGAAATGGAGGTGGAACCCTCCGCAGTCGCGAAGCACTCCCCATGTTTGGTTCGTGGAGGCGGAGTGTTTAATGCCCCACGAGTTGTGGATTGACCAAGTCATCCGTGAACTGAGTTTTCGGTCATGGGCCTCCGAAAAGGGTGCCTAATGACCACAGATACATCCTTTTCCCAACTCTATAAAAGGATATTGAAAAAGAAGAGGGGGGAGAGAATAGATGACAAGGGAGAATGGAGAGGAGATCGATCAGATTCCGGTGGAAGGATTTTGATGGAAGGAAAAGGATTTCGTAATTTCTAGTTCACGAACCAGAGCAGGTATGAACCTGGGAACGAACTAATAAGGAACCAAAAAACACATAATAACTTGGTGAACCGCGAACATAAAATGAAAAAGGGAACACCGCGAACCATGGTCCCTCCGCGGATGTGCTCCCTACGGACCATGGAGTTTATGCCTCTTTTCTGATCTACTGCATCACGTAGCACCCTCCTACATGGTCGAATCCCTGACCGACGAGCCTCCAGCTAGCGCCACCCTTGGCCACTACTGCACGCGTGGACCCCTCCACATACCAACCTTGTACGTAGACTGAACCTGAATCCGCGATCCCCCATGGTTCGCGGGATATCAATCAATCTGTGGACCCTCCGTGTTCGCGGATAGCCAATCAGTCCACGGACCCTCCTTGTTCATAGATGGCCAATCAATCCACAGACCCTCCTGGTTCGTGGATGGCCAATCATTCCGTGATCTACCCTGGCTCCTGAATGGCCTCTCCAGCCGCGTAGCACCTCCCTACGCGAAGGGCGCCACCCCTCATACAGCTGTGTGGCCTGTCAAAACCTTCGGAGTTCCCATTCCCCAAGCTGGATAAAATTCTTCAAATTCCAATCCAGCCAGGTCCTTCCCGACCTTCTCATTGGCCTCCTCATCAGCCCCGAAATGAGGCCTCCACCAGAGCCACCAGATCCGTGTAGTGTAACCCTCAGGCACATCAGCGCGCCGTTTTGAGTTCACATACCCATGCTAAACAGGGGAAAACGGGTTGCCCCAAACCTTGGGTGGATTCCCGAAGTATGCATGGGTTCACATTCTCACAATAATACGGGGCCTGAGCCTGAGAGCCCCTTTTCTGCCTCTACTCGCCAGGATGGGGGACTGCACGCTTTAGTGGTCGGACACTTCTCCCCTCCCCAAAGAGGGGCGGCATACCCATCTGAAGGAAGTTGTCCCCATGCACCTCAGTACTTCCCCGGTGAACAAGATAGGTGACGGGCACAGAAGCACCCCTTTCCCTCTCCAGCCGCGCTTTGTAGCCATGGGCGTCCATCTCAGAGTAAGCCCCGACTTTATGGGCTTCCCTCATGCGTAAGCCCCACTCCACTTCTCACGGACACACCTTTCACGACATAATCGTCTAGTCCCTGCTTCCTCTTGTTTCTCACACAAAGCATGACTCATGTGGGATTAAAGTAAGCATAGACCATGAACTCCTCTTATGGGCCTCTTCAGGGTGTACGCCCCAAACTATCACCCTGGGCTTCCTCAAAGTGTATGTCCCAAGACATTACGAACTAAGTGGACCTTGATCCTTATATCTTAAGCAGGGTATGTATGAAGCCTACCTGAGGTTCAAGACCATCATCTACACCTTGGGACTCCTTAGAGTGTAATCCCCAACCCATCACTCTAGGATCCCTCAAAAAGTAAGTCCCAAGCCATTACGAACTACGTGGACTTTGATCCTTGTCTCTCAGGCAGGGTACATAGGAAGCCTCCATGAGGTTCAAGTCCAACAACTAGTCGATCCGACTATCTTCACATAGGTTCACCGCACCAATCCCAGAGCCGCCTCAATGAGTCCCGACTCCACGGGGTCATTAATAAAACGAGGTATGGTAAACATCAGGCCTAAATGATTCTGGACCCCTACGTTCAGCTGACCATTGCCAACAAGGACAAATCCGTGGATACTATGCTTGGGTATAAACAAAGATTAACGAACATATGAATACGTCTTAAATGAATGAGAGAGTCCCGGAACAGGAAATAATTCCCCCCAAAAGGGTGTGATGATCCCGACTTCCCATCCTCTCGACCAATGTGAGTTCTTAAGCGTCACTGGTCAGACCATCCGGCAAACGCTTGCCTTTGGAAAGCAGGTCCACTTGTCATCGGATACGGAACCGTTGGGAATTTCGAGACCGACCCGAAACAATGACATCATAATGAACCAATAGTGTTGTAATAAAATACTATAAATTATATTTCTAGACAATATATATTTTACAATTAAATTAATATTATTATAGTTTTGTTTGATTTATTTTACAAAACATTAGTGGACCCTCCAAGAGTTATAAAACATTTTCATTTTTTAAATGAATTTCTATGAGAGTGTGACTCCCCTCCACATAAGCCACAATGTTATTTGAATAGATTCAGCCATTGGACTTATATAATACTCCCCATTGGAAAAAAATGGACAAAAACAATGGGATGGTTTGTGGTATTGATTAGTATAGTGTGAGGTGACCCAAACCTAAAAAATAATGAATTATGTCTCCATTTTTATATAATCCCAACCAAGCTCCCACTTACTCTTCACACATAGCCATGGGAGTTCATCCAAAATCTGACATCATCTCTGTTGATTTCTCCCAAGGTTCTTCAATATCCTAATAATCCTCTCTTAGGCCTCTTCCATGCCTTTGGGATCACACTTCCAAGTAAGGGATATCTTCCTTTATCATTTTTGTCCAATTTTCTTTCAGTTGTTATGCCCTTTGGTGTTCAATTAAAAATGTTGAGGTATGATTTCACACCTCCCCCATACTGCAAATTTATTTTTGGATGATGGGAGACCAATTTCTCTCTCATTAATTCCTCCCATGTACACATGTTACCATACCGAAGATCAGTGAGGGATTTCTCACTCCTCTTTTACATCCATGTAATTCTTTTGTATTATGAATCTAAATTCCATTACCTTTGTTAGGACATGTATATATATGACCCCATTACTGTAAATTTCAGGTACATATTATGAGATATACATTCATCCCTCATCAAACATTTTCTTGAATCCTTATGTCACACCGTTATGCTGCCGAAATTGCACCGTGTTTTTCCAAGCCAAGATCCTTGTGTAGTGAATACCATACCTATGTCTCTATCAATGGTATTCAACTTTATTCACATAAACATATTCAATGGTAAATTCATGTATTTATTCAACATTACTTAATCATATAATAACTTATTATATTGATTGATTCCATGTAATATGATCCATGTGGCACACATATGCATGGAATGAAATGTTTAAGAAGGGTTCGTCCTGATAGCGCTCCAATGCATTGGGAAAAGTATAGTATCATGATACATCATGTGAAATTGGTTTTGAATCATTATAATTCATGTGAAATGAGGGTTTACTAATTCTCCATGTTCAATGTTTTTTGGCTAATGCTAATTCCATGTTAAGTGTTGTTGCCACATTTCCATGTTATGATTATCATGTTGTATCATGCCTTTATGCTAATATTTCTCTTTTGCTCCAATGATATGTCTATTTCCTAACATGTATTGTAATATTCATTTTATTCATTGTTTACTTCATTACTAGTCTTTATATCTCACCATTTTCTTATTCATTTCCTCAGGTTATCCTATGTCATGCTACGTATGAAGGAATGTAGTGGTCATGTAAAATATGTTTTCAATAAAGATGTTTTATTTAATTTTTTAAGTTGTTATGTAATGTTCCTAATTACAAATACACTAGACCTATTGATATTATATGTGGTATCAGGTTAATTTTATGTAATAAATCATGTTCTAGTGTGTAATAAAGAGTTAGGTTGTCATATCCATCACTTATATAAGCTTGACAGAGTGACCATCCCTTTGATTCCAGTAGATGTGGCATGATGGATTGGCTTCCAAACCCTATAAATCCATGATATACTGAATTAGTAGAGAGTAGTTTTTTATATTATATTGAATATAAATTATCTTATCTATCTTTTTATATTAAAATTTACTAAAAACTGAAAAAAATTTCCTCACACAATCATCCATAAAATGAATGGGTATAGAACACATAAATTTCACAAGGGGCGGGTCCAATATGACATACTTATCATTTTAATTGATGGCAGTCCCCCAACACCACATTATTTTCACTATATCCACAAGTGAATTAATTTTACATATATATGTGTGGAATCATAATACAACACATCAGTAGTGAATCATAAAAAACAAAATTAATGTGACAATACAAAAGTTGATTTCGAACTAATGAAAATTTCTAGAAATAAAATAAATATTTCACAAATGAATTTCAATTTCCACATTCCTTCATAAAATTAATTAATGAATCACCCATAGTGAATTCTTCTGAGATTCACAAAATTATTATTAGTTTTAACTAATTTCTCTTGAAGATTAGAGTTTATCATATGATGATTTTGTAACATCCAACCGTGTCTTTAGACTGAAATCCATTTTTTCATCTCACTTTCACCTCTTCATTGTGCATCAACACTTCTTTCCATTTTTAAATTATTGTAATAAAATTTAGTTATTATTAACCAATAAATTATATAATTACGTATAACAATAGATTTTTCATCATGGATTTATAAAATGAATTTTATTTTTATGAATGCATTAAAAAAATACCATGCTTCTTTATTTAAATATTACTTTGGAATATTTGAATTCTGAAAACCTACATTAATATCCTGTCTATATCAATGACTCCGATTTAGATTCATTGAAGTTGAGATATATATAGAAATAAACTATGGGGTTCTCATCATGAATCATATACTTGTTATATTCACCTATATGAATTTTACATTTACTACATCACCAATCATTTATGTCATTTCCAATAGTATGCGGCTATATGATTTCCAAAATTAGATATGTGGAAGAAATAGATACCTGATTTTGATACGTAGAATAATTTACTATTTAATTTTACTTTATTTTTTAATCAAACATTTGAATCACTAACATCATTTCTCAACAAAAAATTCATCTATATAGAATAAAATTTATCATGAATATTCCATTTATAGAATTATGATATATAAAACCAAAATTCAAATAAACTCAAACTGAGTAACTACCTTCAACACATGTCCATTATAAACAACACTATTGAATCATGAAACATCAAAGATATTTAAAACTATAAAAACTATATCTTGAACTATCAGGATTATGAAATTCATAGGTAAGGTTTTAAAAAAATACAATAACTCATACTCATCATGAACCATGTGATCTTCAATATTTCATGAACCAAGATTCAAATTCATGTAATTATTCAAGTTTAATTAGTGAGGTAATATTATTATTATAAAATTAATATAATTTATACAAGATAATTTCTATATAACATCACTATCTCCTTATATTAGGAAATAGGCTTGTTAATAATGAATATGTGTAGAATATCATCTCAATGAACATACAAAACCAATGATTTAATAAATATTAAAATAAATTAAAATAAATTTATAATAAATTCAAACTATGGATTGAGTGGACTATATTATTTAAAAGACTTGGTACATATATAACTACATGAAAATAAAAAAATGTATTTTTATTATATTAATATCTATAATTGACTTAAATCCCTTTGAACTATCAAAAATTGATATGATAGACTGGGGAATACATAATGAAAAGGGGTGATCTATGAATCCAATCAAGGTAATTGTTGGAACCATGGTCTTCTATGCATGAATTGGAGTATGTTTTGTGTTTTTTGTCAATCCTTATTGGATCTTTCAGAATGTGAACTAGAAAAGTAATCAAACAGTTCAAGCAGACAATAGTTTTGAATGTGGCACTGTTTCCCAGTGTTTGCCAATTTATTTGGGCCTGAAAATCGACAAATGGATAAAAGTGTTTATGGAAATGATACTTGTGCGCCGTGTTATTGAGGGAGAGAAAACTTACGTGAAATATGTTTTTTAATATCAGAACATGGAAAAATGGAAAAGGGATAAGAGCCTCAGATGTTTTGGTCTAGTCGCGCAAGTGACTTGCACGTTGAGAAAGGACTTGCACGCTAATGCCTGGAAGGTTGGAAATTTGCGTGCCTATTGTTCTTTATGATCCGAAATTCAAAATATGGAAAAGGGAATATGGTCACCAAATTGTTGGTTTGTTCGCACAAGTGAGTTACGAGACAGAGGCTAGGGCAGTTGGAACTTCGCGTCGGGACTTACGCGCCTTAAGGACACTTGCGCGCCACCACGCATGGGGTCCAGTTTTCCTATTAATAGACGAACACCCCTCCTCATTTTTAACGAAGTTCAAGACTTAGAGATTTTTTGAGCTCTCATAGAACAATTGTTTGAGTTGCGCAAGTGGTTATTGGGCCGCACAAGTAGAGGTTGTGCGCTAGTTGTTGGATGTGCGACCAAAGAAGTTTGGGAGTTAAAGGTGCCGAGTCGCGCAAGTTTGGAGTTTATGGAAGCAGCGTCGCACAAGTGTGTTGGTGTCACCTGTGCGCCAATTTTGTACCGTGCATGTGACTTGCACGCCATTCTTGAAACTATCATGCCGGTCTTGGAGAATCGTGCCAAGTGAGGTAGATTTACGCTGGACCTTGTGGAGCTGCACAAAAATTGGAAGATTGCCCGATACATTTGGTGCAAAGTGGGATTAGTATATGAGTGAAAGTTGGACTTCAACAGATCATATAAATTCAATAGAGGATGAATTATTTTGCAATGATGAAGATACCTTCATGTCTATAAATTGATCGGGACTTCACTAGTGGCAGTGAGGCAGGGGGAGTCAACGGGAGTTACCTGAGAGACGCAGTGAGCTATCCCTGATCAACTGTAAAGGCAGTGAGCCTGGGACAGAGTGACTATTCCTGATCTTTTGTAATCCACGTCTTGTGAGGTTTAGTGGAATTAGGTACGACCGACAACCTGTCGGCATATGCCCCTTGGACGTATCCCTTAGTGGTGAACCAAGAAAAAAGTGTTTTGTCTTTTATGTGCATGTGAATGTTTGCTTTCTGGTCATATTCATCATACAGGTTCAAAAACTTCATAACAAGATGGGAACAGGATCCATAACTTTAAAAGAAAAAAGTTGTCACCCTGATTCACCCCTCCCCTTTCCGGGTGTCCCGGGGTCCATCAAGTGGTATCGGAGCCAGTTTGCTGGTGTTGAATCTTTCCTTTGTCATCATGGAGAATGCAGTCAATGTCAGGGGAGTCCCTCACTTCGATGGAAGTAATTTCCAGATCTAGAAGAACAGAATGAGATCTCATCTATGATCTCTTGGAATGGATGTTCTATTTTCTACTGTGCAAGGAATACAAGTCACTGATCCAACATGGCTGGCTATGACTAAAACAGAGAGGAAAATTCTTGATGCAGATGCTAAAGCACGAAATGTACTCACCGCATCCCTTTCTAATCAGATCTACCTAAAAATGATGAATTGAACCTCAGAAAAATCCATGTGGGATAAACTTGAGAATATTTATGAATGAGATATCAAAATGAAGGAGGGAAAACTACAAGTGCTTCACAATAGGTTCGATGATTTGAAGATGCATCCTGATGAGAATGCAAACTCCTTCTTTAATCGAATCACTAAAGTTGTTGGAGAAATTAGGGGCCTAGAAGAAGAAATCAATGACGTTGACATTGTGAATAAAATACCGAGAAGACTTCCGCCCCTATAAAATGCAAAGGTATCAGCCCTTGAGTAAAGACATCTTTCAAATCTTTCTCTGGATGACCTTCTAAGCAGCTTGGTTGCATATTAAATGAGAATCAAACCAGAAGATGATATGAATCATGTGAGCAAGGAAATGGCATTTAAGTCCATGGATAAACTAAAACATTCAAAATACAGTAGTGGTGAAGATGACGAAGAAAAAGAATTTATTTCTCTTATTGCAAAGAAGTTCCAGAAGGGAAAAGGGAAATTTAAAGGGAAGTTACCACTCGCATGTTTTTGTTGCGTAAAAGTTGGGCACAATTTCTCTCAGTTCTTATGAAAGATCAATGATGAAGATAGTGAAGATGAAATCTTTGTGAAGCCTCAGATAAGTTTTTTTAAAAAGGGAGACTTCAAATATGGAACGAAAATGCAACGGAAGAGTTTTGTCTATGAAGAGGAAGAAGATGATAATGAATTCTATGATGAAGAAGAACCAGAATTCAAAACGAGGAACCATAATTCCATGATAGCCACTATTGAAAAGTTAGAAGATAGTAGTGGGGAAAATTAGTTGATAAATTGTGCAGATCCCGAGATTCAACTTAAGGATACTGTTAGTAATATTAAGACTAAATGTAAGATTTGTAATAAGTGGAAATCAACTGTAGAAGAATAAACTGAATACATTGATCAAATTGAAGCTGAAATTGAATGACTGGAAGAATTTTTGAAGGTAAAGTCTAAAATAATTGAAAGAAATGAAGATGTATTGGATATGAAGCTGAGAATTGAAGAGCATGAAAAGTTCATCAATGACCTCACCTCCAGACTACAAGAAAAATCCAAGACCATTGAGGGTCTTGAAGAGGAAGTTTTCACTCTTAGGAGTAAACATGAGACTGAATGAATTCCAAAAGAATCAAGGAAGAAAATACAGTTTGTAAGATTCTCAGATACAGAAATACTAGCAAGAGCCAAGTGTGGTTCAGATGGGGTTTGAAAAATATTGAGTGATCAAAGACCCACTTGCATGTGAAAGAGTGGAAATGGCTGTGAAGCTGAGACATCAACTGCTGGAAGTGAAAAGATCCAAAAGAATGATAAGATGAAAATTGAACATGCTGAAACATTGCCTAAAGTGCTGAAAAAGGAACCCTCAATCCAAACTAAAAGGAGAACTGAAAATTATCTTCAAACGTTCAGAAATGACAGGCAGTCTAACTATTCTCCCATGGAAGAAGGTATGAGGGGAAATTAAAGTGAGAAGACATTTCCTCTCATGAAGTTTCAGTTCTGTGGCTATCTGGGCCATACCATGTCTTATTTCGAAGAGGAAAGAATCAATCTGAATGGAGAAGATATAGGAGTTCAATAAAGGAGAACAAATTCATATCATAATTCTTATAGAAGAAACAATTTCTATGGATATTGTTTTCTTTGTTCTAACATTGGTCATATGGATGCTAATTGCAGGCAGAGAAGGGACATGGACACCTCATAACGAAGTTCAAGACAAGTCATGTCACGTCAGGAAGACAGTGTTACCCTTTCAAACAGGTTTTCTCCTCTCAAAGAAGATTTCTACTATGAAGAACCTGGGTACGCGGAAGAGATAATTGAAAGGCCATAAGTACTCTATACTCAATCCAATGTCTCATGGAAGGAAATAAAGAAGATTGAGAAATCCAACCTTGAAGAGGTGTCCCTCAAAGCTACAATGAACAACAGTACCGAGATTCTGGATAGTGTTTGTTCATCTCATATGATAGGTATTGTCAGCCTGTTAACAGATATTGAAAGAAAGGTTGATGGTATAGAATGATTTGGTAATTATGGAGCTCTGAAAATAAAAGTGAGTGGAAGTACCGAATAAGATAATGGAGAACTAAAGAAGACTGAAGTCCTTTACGTAGATGGCCTACGTCATAATCTAATCATTGTGAGGCAACTCTGTGACTCATGACATATAGTTACTTTTAAACAGAAAGGCTGCAGTATCAAGAAAAAGATAGAAAATTCACTTATGATGGTATGTATAATATAAGGCAACATGTATCAGGTTGATAGTGAAGAAAATGTTTGTTACATGACTGTTGAAGAAGAAAACAATTTGTGTCATTAGAGACTGGGACACATCAATCAACAAGACATGGAGAAAATATCAGAATTGAGGATTGCCATGGACATTCCCAACCTGATTTGTGAGTGTGAAATGTCTTGTGATTCTTGCATTCGTGCGAAGGTGGTATGCAGTTCATATCGGCCAAAGAAGAAAAGGGCATCACACCATCTTGATCTGATTCATACAGGCATATGTGGGCAGATAAATTTTTTTGGTACTCAGGGAGAAAGGTACTTTGTCCTTTTCATAGATGATTACAGTATAATGGCATGTGTGATTGTCATTTACAGGAAATGACATGTCCTTGACTACATGAAAACATATCGGTGAATCGCCGAATAATGATACCATATGTACAATCAAAGTGTTACGATCTAACAATGGAGGAGAATACACGTCCATTGAATTTGAAAATTATCTGGAGAAGCATGGGATACAACATGAGGTAGCTACTGTGAGAAATCAACAACAAAATGGAGTTTTTGAACGTATGAATAGACAGGTGAACAACATGGCAGGAACTATGCTTTTTGAGAGTCGTATTCCACGACATTATTGGAAAGAGGATTTTCAAGATGCAGTGTATATTCAGAATCGAAAAAGACTTTATATGGGTGAGACGAAGACAGCTTATGAATAATGGGATGGAATAAAGCCCTCTTTAAAATACTTTCGTGTCTTTGGAAGTAAATGCATCATCTGGAATAAGGAAGTAAATCAAGGGAAGTATGGCGATAATGCAGATGAAGGAATTTTCCTTGGTCACTCAATGGTCAGCAAAGCCTACAAATGTTTCAAAAAGCTTTTAGGAAGTATTGTGGAAAGTAGTGATGTTAAGATAATTGAAGAGAAAACCACAAATGATTCAAGGAAGTCATCTTCTGATGTGATAGAAAGTGAGGAAGAAATTTAATGTGGAGAAAATAAAAATACAGAAGTAGAGGAAGTTGTAAAAAACACTCAGCAGTCACATAGTGATGATGACTCAGAAGAAGAATCTAAAGAAGAAACTGTGGCTGAGGAGAATGCAACATAACCTCGTAGGAGAAATCAAAGACCTGAGATTGATCCTTCCAATATAATTGGGTTCATGAGTGCACCCACCCAAACAAGAAGGATGAGGAATAACACGCAATCTGCATTTCTGTCAGTTGTGGAGCCATCCTCATTCGAAGAAGCTGCAAAGGATAAATCTTGGGTGAAATCCATGTATGAAGAATTAGATCAGATTGACAAGAATCAGACATGGGAACTTGTCCAGAGACCCGAAGGTCGCAATGTGATTCGTACGAAATGGATCATCAAAAATAAGTTTGATGAGCATGGAAGTGTCATCAGAAACAAGGCACGACTGGTATGTAAAGGATACTCCCAGATTTAAGGCATTGATGTTGAAGAATCCTTTTCTCCAGTGGCTAGAATAGAATCAATCAGGATTTTTCATTCCATGATACTCCAAAGAGGATACAAAGTATATAAAATGGATGTCATGACAACATTCTCAAATGGTGTACTCAAAGAAGAAGTCAACATTGAACAGCTAGTGGTTTTTTTTGTTTGTACCAATGAGGCAAAGGTCTGCAAACTGAAGAAGTCCCTGTATGGTTTGATACAAGACCCACAAGATTGGTATTCATGCATGGACTCATATCTCAAGAAGATGGAGATCAATAGAGAAAGAGTGGATCACAATCTATATGTGCAGAATTCTCCAAAAGATCAATTCATGGTTCTTGTCTAAATTGATGATATTATATTTGGTGGGAGCATGCAGAAATCAGTGGATTAATTTTCCATTCATATGAAATCTTAATTTGAAATGTCTATGATTGGGGAGCTCACATATTTCTTGGGGCAACATGTGATTCAAAAGAAGGATTAAACTTTAATTTATGAGGAAATGCAGGCAAGAGAGATATTGAAGATGATTAATATACAAGACTCCAAACCAATGTCAACTCTGATTGCTGTTGTAACTAAACTTGGAAAGCATGAGGATGGGACCTCTGTAGATCCCACCATGTATAGGAGGATCATTGGGAGCCACTGTACCTGACAGCGACACGACCAGATATTTTCTTTGCCACATGTCTTGTGCCCCTCTTTCAGAGTAATCCAAAGGAGGAACATATGGTGGTAGTCAAAAGAATCATGAGGTACATTGAAGGTACACATAACTTTGGGTTATATTTTTCTGCAAGCGGGGAAATTGAATTATCAACATTTTCTGATGCTGATTTGGCTGGTGATGTTATAGGCAGAAAGTCCACCAGTGGCGGAGCCTTCTATATTGGGAAGAAATGTGTTGGCTGGTTGAGCAAGAAACAAGAAAGTACTTCTCTCAGTACTGCTAAAGCAGAGTATATATCCGCCACAAAGGCATCCACTCAACTAATATGGATGAAGCAACAATGAACAGATATTGGTGATGAGTTAAAGCAACCAATTGTGATTTAATGTGATAACAAGAGTGCAATTGATCTTACGAAGAATCATGTTCAGCATTCTCATACAAAACATATTGAAATCAGGTATCACTTTATCAAAGAAAAAGTTGAACAAGGGGTGATTAAAATGGATCATGTGGGAACTGATGAGCAAGTGGCTGATATCCTGACCAAGCCACTGTCAACGGCTGTATTTGAGAAGCATCGGTTGAACCTCAGTTTTCAGCCACCTCCCAGTGCATAAAAAGGATACACAATACCCCCTCTCCCCAATTATGATAACTGTTTTTATCTATTTATCGATGTGATGTATGTTTGTGGGGGAGATACTATCCAGGGGGAGTTTGGTTTGATCAGAACATTGAACAATTTACTAGTCTTTGGGTTTATTGTCAACAGGGGAGAAATCAATAAATACGGGTATGTTCAAGCATGTAATGCTCCTGGGACACGATGCGAATTCAGTTTCAGTGATAGGATGAGAAGGTTGAGAATGAATACATCAATCATGTAATGCTTCTTGGGTGTCATGTTCAGGCATGTAATGCTCCTATGTCACGATACGCATTCAGTGTCAGTGATAGGATGAGAAGGATGAGAAGGAATACATCGGTTATGTAATGCTTCTTGGGTGACATTGAGAATTAAAAAACACTGGAACCCAATTGAAACTTCATCTCTTGTTTTCTACACTGAGCATTTCTCACGTAGACATAGAGCATTGGCTGAGTTGATTCTTGCATTTTTTTGGTTTGCACATGGATGGGGATCTATTGAATTTATTTTCTGATTGCCAACAAACCCAAAGGGGTAGATTGTTGGAACCATGGTCTTCTATGCATAAATTGGAGTATGGTTTGTTATTTTTGTCAATCCTCAGTGGAATTCAATAATGTGAACCATCAAAGTAATCATACTATTCATGTAGACAACAGTTTTGAAGGTTGTGCCGTTTCCCAGTGTTTGCCAATTTTTTTTGGGCCAGAAAATCAACAAATGGAGAGAAGTGTTTTTGGAAAAGATACTTTTGTCCCGTGTAATTGAAAAAGAGTAAAATTGAACACCATATGTTTTTCAAGATCAGAACATGGAAAAATGGAAAAGGGATAAGGTCCGCGCATGTTTTGGTCAGGTCGCGCAAGTGACTTGCGTGCTAAGAAATGACATGTGTGTCGATGCCTAGGAGGTTGGAAAGTTGTGTGCCTATTGATCTTTATGATCAGAACATAAAAATATGGAAAATTAAAAAGGGTCGTGGAAGTATTGGTTTGGTCGCATGAGTGAGTTACACGAGAGAGGCTAGGGCAGTTAGAGTTGCGCGTCGGGACTTGCGCGTTGTGAGGACACTTGCGTGCCACTGCGCAGGGGGTCTAGTTTTCCTATAAATAGAGGACCACCCCTCATAATTTGTAACAAAGTTCAAGAATTAGATATTTTTTTAGCTCTCTTCACACAAGTGGTTGAGTCGCACAGGTGGTTGTTGAGCCGCGCAAGTAGAGGCTGCGCACCGGTTGTTGGTTGCGCGACCAAAGCGGTTTGGGAGTTAAAGGTGCTGAGTCACACAAGTTTGGAGTTGAAGGAGGTAGTGTCGTGCAAGTGTTTTGGTGTCACCTTCGCACCAATTTTTTACCGTGCAAGTGACTTGCACACCATTCTTGAAACATGCCTGCCAGTCTTGGAGAAGCGCACAAAGTGAGGTATTTGTATGCTGGACCTTATGGATCTTCACGAAAATTGGAAGATTTCCCGATAACTTTGGTGCAATGTGGGATTAGTTTACGAGCGGAAGTTGGACTTCAACAGAACATCTACATTCAATATTGGATGAATTATTTTTCATTGATGAAGAGAACATCATGTCTATATATTGAGCGGGACTTCACCAGCGGCAGTGAGCGAGGGGGAGTCAACGGGAGTGACCCGAGGGACGCAGTGAGCTATCCCTGATCAATTTTAAAGGCAGTGAGCCTGGGACATAGTGAATATTACTAATGTTTTGTAATCCACATCTTGTGAAGTTTAGTGGAATTAGGTACGACCGAAAATCTGTCGGCGTATGCTCCTTGAACGTATCCCTTAGTGGTGAACCAAGTAAAAAGTGTCGTGTCTTCTCTCTGCATGTGAATTTTTTCTTTCTGAACATATTCATCAAATAGGTTCAACAAGTTCCTACCAACGTGGGAACAAGATCTATCACTTTAAAAGAAAAAGTTATCACCCTGTTTTACCCCTCCCCTCTCAGGGTGTCCCGGGGTCCTTTAGTAAAAAACATGATAATCAAGAAGAACATGTGAGTGGAATGGAATAATGTTATATGAAGAATGATTTGGGTTATAAAAAAATCTTATGGTAGAATATCATAAATGAAATTGAATCATAATATTACGAAAATAGAGGAATACATAGACAATATAAATCTTGGCATTTTAATAAGTCAAATCTGACTACCATGAAAACCTCATATGATGGATAATGTCCCATTACATATTAGGGTTACTACATAATCCCATACATATCATATCATGGAAGTAAAATTTACCATGTGCATTGAACTACTACCTCGGAGAACACATCATAACATTTAGATGCATACAAGTGCCATGTAAAAAATCAATCATAAGTCATAAACGTAATGATTACCCAAAGATATATATTGGAATCATATTCTTTTATTATATCGTATTCATATATATTATCAAAAAATGAATCTGTGAAATTATGTATAAAAACCCATTGACTTTTATAGATGAAAACTAAAACTGCTTCCTGATGCTTTATTTCCATGTTATGTTAATATGTGAAAAAAATTGATAGTTAACATTGGTAATGTGCCTCTTATGTGGGGTTTTATGGGAAAGGGTAATGTGTCCTTAAATATGGAAAGGAAATATTAATTTCCATAAAACATTAATTGATCTATTTTTATCCAAAATAAAATGTCAAGTTTAGAAATCAAGGATAGTGTAATTCATTTTATTTAGTTGTACATGAAATGGAATAAGGGGCATAGAAGTTCACTTTAGTATAGATTTTCTAATGAATGAAATTTTGAAGGGAACTGTTAAACCCCAAGGATTTAAAAAAAATTAAATACATGAAACTTTATTTTAAGTAGATATTTATATCTAGATTTAAACCCAATTTTTCAGTTTCTATGTTTTGAATTTTGATAAATAGTCATCTACATTTTTATTCAGTATGTTAATTATAGTCTGAAGGAACCTAATTTTTCTGTTGAATAGTAACATACATTTATTAATAGTAACATGAATAGTAATGTGACCCTAATGAATAGAAAATTTTATTATTATCTTATTTTCTTAAGGCTTAAACAATATGACATGATTGTTAATTTGTCAATGTGATATAAATGATGTTATTGTTTTAAAATTAATTTTTGAATTAAGTATGATTTTATTTTAAAATTAAATTAGTAATATTTAGAAAAATATTTTCAAAAAATTTAGTTCATTTTTTAATTCTACATATTGAAAAATGGTTAGTTTAAATTTTTGGGATTTTTCTAAAACAGTTGATTTTTTAGTGAAGAGTAAAAATCCAGTTTTGAGTTTCGGTGTGTTAATGACATCATTAATGATGTGGTAATGATGAAATAAATCTGGTATACTTCTGTATATTAAAATAATATGAGAGGTTTCCCATGTGACTAAAACCATGAGAAAACACCATGGGTAGGCCTATGGATTTTCAAATACCACTAATGAGGTGTCCCTTTGAAATTATAAAAATATTCCATCACTTTTTCTATAAATACCAACCCAGTCCTTCATTAACATCATTATAATTTTTTCCTCAATAAATATATGGCCTCCTTACCTCCCTAGTAGTCCTCCCAAGTTTCTCTCAGGCCCTCAAATTCCCAAACTTCATGTTCTAGGTGTTACTCTACAAGGTAAGAAAATTCCCAATTTCTTTATTTTTCCATTCAAGTTATCTTTTATGTTGTATAACATTCATGTTTCCAGACCATATTATTATTTCCTTATTATTAATTATTTATTCTATATTGTGATTCATTTATTTTATTGGTTACCCATGTCCCCTAAATTTTTAAAATTTTCTAAAACCATGTTACATAGCCCTTAGGCTGCAGAATTTTTTGAAGGGATTCCTCAACTATTCTTTTATTTTGAGTTCTTTTCTTTTCTTATTAATTCCTCTTATAATATTACCCAAGGGGCATGAAAGCTCCAAAGATAATGTATATTATGTATTTTCTCATTTTTATGGAAATTCATCATCATTCTTCTTATCCTCTGTCACTTATTAAAGGAATAAAAACATTGTATGTGATGTGTCGAATTGCCGACATCATGGACGATGTGATTTCAAATAGCATTAATTCATTCAAGTCTAGACTTTAAATAATTTTTATGGTTGAACCAGGTTATAATATATATATATATATTATGTCTCATACTAGATTTTGTAATTCTTTTGTACTCATGGCATTAATTAATAAGACAAAATGAGATCGTTATTATCAATGAACCGCTAAAATGATCTAAACAAACATCATTAATGTTTTATCTTATGAATCATACTTATATAAAACATTAAAATGATAAATGGTATAAATTATTTTACTAGAAATATGTAAATACCATTCCATTTCAATGTTGCAGTTTCACTTCATGTCAGCATGAATATCCATCATTAACCAATCATGGAAACATGTAAAGAAAACACCTCTAAATAATGCGAGGAACGAAATACTAACAATTAAAGGATGAAATGATGTAATGAAATGATCATATAATATATTATAAAATGTATATGTTTACGTATGGTATTTATAAAACTCTTTTATCAATTATACAAATGGTTTAAGCATGTTATAAGTAAGAAAAGACTCAGGTATGGTAATTCTAAACTCAATTTCCATTCATTGGGTTGACCTTCTCCTTTATTCATTTTATGATATTAAAATTATTTGTGTGATGAAATTTTTTATATATTATGTTTAAATATTTGTATTACAGTGTATAAACATATCCATTCAATTCATTTAAGTCTCACTCCAATTATATTTTAAATATCTTTCCTTTTAAAATACTTTTAAAATTTCCTTAATAAATTTCAAAAGGATTGATTTTTATGTGTATGAAATGGGAAGTTTCTCCTGATTTAATGATAATTTATTTCAATGAAATTTTCCTTGGAAATTATTTATGTTGTCTTGATCCCATTATAGCTCATGATATGTTGGGATGAGCATATTATAGCTCAAGATATGTTGGGTTGAGCACATTATATCTCATGATATGATGGGTGAGCACCATTATAGCTCTCCAAGGAATTGGGTACTCCAAATAAGGAAGTTGACCAAAAGGTTATTCCATGTTTAAGGTTGAATGTAAGAGTTATATGGTAAATGTGTCCCATGGAAACTACATGATGTTTCTACATTTATGAGTTTTTATGATATGGGATTTATTGGTTTTTATGTTATGACTTGACTAACACTTTCTATATTTATATCCCTTACTGGGTATTATACTCATCCCATGTTTTAAAAATATTTTTCACAAGATATATGTGTGGGTAAAAGAAATAAGGGATTCGTGAGGTTTGATATGTAGTGTTGTTAAATAAATCACACTTTATATTATAATGTTTTATATTATGAAAAATAATGGAAACTATTTTTAACACTATCCTCTTTGTATGAATTTGGTATGTTATGTGTGTAAGTTATACTAATTCATTAAAAGTATAAACCCAAAAAGATCCCCAATGTGTAATAATGTATATTCTTGTTTAAAATTCAAGATTAAATAAATTTTTAAGGTCGCATCCTTATAGTTGGAATAAATGGATGGTTTAAGTAACTTTAGGGGCTAGGATGATATTAATATAATAAAATAAATGTTATTTTTACTATATGATTAATTTAAAATGTTAAAGAATTAAAATATTACCATGTTGCTTCAACTATGGTGTGTTTGTTCAGAATTTTATCCACAGAAGAAACAGGGACGCTGAATTAGGAAGGCACCAAAAGGCTTATGTATGTTTGAATCTGCAGCCCGAAATAGTGGGAATCAGAACCAAGTAGTTTGTGACAGTAATGGATCAGTTGACTCAAGCAATAAATGGTGGTGGTATCCATGCTAGTGAGGAACTTGATCAAACACCAATAATATTGTCTTTTGTGGAGGATTTTATGATGCAACATCATCTAGCATTCAGGGGAACTGTAGATCCAGTGATAGCCGAAGGATGGATCAATGATCTTGAAAATATATTTGATGTCATGGGATGTTTTGAACGTCAAAAGGTAATATTAGAAATTTATCATATGGAATGAGAATCTGATCAATGATGTTCTCTTTTTTAGAATACGAGAGAAAGATATGATCTTGACAGTTTGGAATGGGATGATTTTAAGAGTCTCTTTCTGGAAAAGTATTCTCTCGAAGCTATTAGACTTAGAATGAAGAATAAATTATTGGAACTGAAGAAGAAATATGATAATTCTTTGGCTACATATGAAGCCAATTTTACAAGACATGATAGGTATGTTACATAGTTTAATCATTATTTTGAATGAAAAATTAATATATTTTACTCAGGTTTGAAACCGTTTTTGCGAAGAGCATTGCCTCACGAGAGTTTAAAATCTATTAGAAGTTTCTTCATTGTGAAAAAAAAGTTGACATGTATTTTACTGAAACATATGTGCATCGTGATGACATGAATAAGAAGAGATCAGGTTGGAAGGTAGTGGAGAAGAACTCATTAAAGAAGTCTGGAGGTAAGAAAATGAATTTCTTTTCTTTTGATAAGTGAGGTAAAAGGAATCCTGTTGAATGTCTGGTAAATTCATGTAAATGCTACCAATGTGGGATGTTTTGAAACATGTCTCATGAGTTCATGTAAAATGATTCTAAAACTATTGAGAAGCCTATGGTAAGATGCTTTAACTATTTGAAATTGGGTTGTTTTTAAAATGTTTGTCTGAAGCTAGTTACTGATGGTGGGAATCAGTAATATTGGAAGCAGAAAGGTTTGGTAAAATCATTTGAAACCCCTTCAACAGATGATGAACCATAAAATGAGGTGGTATCAGGTACATTGATTCTTTTTACAAATTTCAGAAAAGTTTGGTTTCATTTAGGGTCTACACATTCCTTCATTTCCGTGAAAATTTTATAATAATTATGAATTCAACCTCATGAAATGAAGTCAAATGTCAGGGTAAAAACACTTTGAGGAAATATTGTGGAAAAAAGAAATTATAATAATCTCTTTATCCTTGTTTGTTGAAGGTGTTTACCTATAAACCATGTTGTTTTCCCTCTAGTATAGTTTGATGTTTTTTAGGTATGGATTGGATTTCTTTTTATCATGCTATGATAGATTGTAGAGAAAAAGAAGTTGTTTTTTAGAATGAATTTCAGTTTTTGTACAAGAATGAACCCATACCATTAATAACATATCAGGAATCTAACAAACTAAAAAAGGGAGGAAATGAAAGTTTTCTTGCTCATATTTTTGAAAATAAGGTAACTACCCATATTATTGATGTACCAGTGGTAAATGAATACCTGGATGTTTTTCCCGATGATTTTTCAAGTGTTATTTTGAATTGAGTGGTTGAGATTACTATTGAAATAGATCCTGATGCTAAGCCAATTTCTAAGTCTCATTATCAAATGGCCCAAATGGATCTTCTGGAATTAAAAAATCATTTGCATAAATTACTTGATAATTGATTCATTCAACCCATGAAATCACCATGGGGAACTCTTGACATGTTTGTTAAGAAAAAATATAGTTCATTGAGGCATTCCATCAATTATAGAGCCTTGAATAACATTATTATTACAAAAAAGTATCACTTACCTCATATCGACGATTTGTTTTATCATCTATAGGGGGCATAATATATTTCAAAGGGTGACATGAGGTTGAGAAACCATCAGTTGAAAGAAAAAGTTGAAGACATCCCGAAGAATTATTTTTGTACTAGATATGGTCATTATAAATTTGTATTTATGCCCTTTGGGTTAACTAATGCATCTTCTATATTCTTGGATCTTATGAATAGAATATTTCACGAGAGTTCATGGATAAGTTTGTGGTTTTCATTATTTATAAAAATATGGTATTATCTAAATATAAAGAGGATAATGAAAAACATCTAAGGGTTTTTTTGAAAACCTTAAAGGAAAAGAGACTATATGGAAAATTCAGAAATTGTGATTTTTTGGGTGCAATAGATTAATTTTCTTGGGAAAATTATAAATAAACATGGAATAACAGTTGATATTTCCAAAAAAAGTGTTTGATGAATGGCCGAGACCTACAAATGTTATAGATATTCATAGTTTACATGGATTAGAAGGTCATTATTGGTGGTTTGTCAATGCATTTTCATGATTATCTAGCTTGATAACTAAGTTAACACAAAAAGTGGTTAAATTTTTTTGGACAGAATAATGTGATATTTGTTTTTAGGAACTAATGAAGATATTGGTGAATGATCTAGTTTTGACCATGCCTTCACAAAATGGTGAGTTCCTCATCAACAATGATTCTTCATTGAAGGTTCTTGGGTATGTTTCAATGTAGAATGATCGGGTAATTGCTAATGCTTCAAGACAACATAAACCTCATCAGTTAAATTATCCCACACATGATTTAGAATTGGTACCTATGATTTTTTCTTTGAAAATTTGGAGACATCATTTATCAGGAGCCAAATTTCAAATATATACTGTCCATAAAAGTATTAAGTATATATTCACTCAGATGGAATTAACCATGAGGAAGAGAAGATGGATTAAACTGATAAAGGATTGTGATTTCATGATCAATTATCATCTAGGAAAATTAAACAATGTGGCAGATTCCTTGAGTCAAAAACATCATGCATCATTAAACATGTTATATTTGAAACATGATCCCTTGATTAATGATTTGATAAATTTTGGATTAGAAGTTGTTGGTGTAGGGAATACATCTATTTTGCACTAGGTTTTAGTGCATTCATCATTATCATATAGAATTAAGAGAGAAAAAAAGGAATACCATGAGCTATATAAAAAAGTAAAATTTGTTAAAATGGGTAAACTTCCAAAATTTAACCTTCACAAAATTTTGTTTTATGATTTTGAAAAATGTTGTATGTGCCTTTGTGATTCCCAGTTGAAGAAATATTTGTTGTGTGAAGCTCATAGTTCTCCATTGTCAGATCATCTTGGAAGTACTAAGATGTATAGAGACATTCAAAAGTATTACTGGTGGGATGGAATGAAAAGAGATATTGCTGATTTTACTGTGAAATGTTTGACATGTCAATTGGTTAAAGCATAGCGGCTGTTACCAAATTGGATACTTCAGCCTTTTCCAGTTCCAGAGTGGAAATGGTAGAACGTATCCATAGTCTTCGTGGTGGCACTACCAATGAATTCTCGATGAAACAATTCGATTTGGTTTATTGTTGATCGGCTGAGAAAATCTGTACATTTTCTTCGTATTTGAGATATAGAGTCCTTGTATAAGTTTTCTAGACTGTATCTCAAAGAGATTATAAAGAAACATGGATTTCCTCATTCTATTGTATCTGACCAGGATCCAATGTTCACTTATAAATATTGGAATACGATTTTGAAGTTGTTGGGCATAGAATTAAATTTCTGTACAGATTTTCATCCACAATCAAATGGGAAGTCTACAAAATTATTCAGACATTGGAGGATATTCAATGATCATGTTCAACGGACAACTAAGGATGTTGGGATCAACATCTTACTATAGTTTAGTTTTCTTATAATAACAGTTTTCATTCCAGTTTACAGATGTCACCTTTCGAGGCATTGCATGGGTACCAGTGTCGGACTCTAGTGTTTTGGGATGAGTTCGACAAAATAATGTTGATGGGGCTAGATTTAGTAGAGGAAGTGGCTGAGAAAGTGAAGATGGTCTAGCAGCACATGAGAATAGCTTAGAGTAGGTATAAAAGTTATGCAGATAGCCGAAGGAAATACTTCTCATTCAAGGTAGGTGACCATGTTTTCATTAAAATCTATCCTTGGAAAAGTTTGATGGGTTTTTGTAAGAATGGGAAGAAAAGTCTACAGTTCATCGATCCTTTTAAAATCCTCGAGAAAGTTGGATCAGTTGCATACTGAGTAGTTTTTCCGCTGAGTTTGTATCAGGTGCATAATGTTTTTAATGTTTCTTTGTTGAGGAAGTATGTTCCAGATTCATCACATGTCTTCAGTCCAGAATCAGTTCAGCTAGAAAAGAACCTTTCTTATGAAGAGAAACATGTTTCAATTTTTGATTGAAGGGAACTAGTATTGCAGAATAAGATAATCCACGAGATAAAGGTTTTTTGGAGAAACCACATCGTGGAAGAACTAACATGGGTGTCTAAAAATTATATAAGGGAAAGGTACCCTCCCTTGTATAATAAGTAAATCAAATTGCGAGGAAGAAATTTATAGAAGGTGTGGATAATTTAACACACCATCTTTAAAAATAATGAAATGAATGAAACTTTATTTTAAGAAGATATTTATAACTATGCTTTAAACATAATTTTTCAACTTCTATGTTTTGAATTTCAAAAAACAGTCATCTACAATTTTGTTTAGTATGTTATTTTGATTCAGATGGAACAAAATTGTTTTTTGGTGAATAGTAACATTCCTTTATGAAAAGTAAGATTAAAAGAAATGGGACCCTAAGTAATAGTAAATTATATTATTATTTTATTTTCTTAAGGCATTAATAATATGACTTCTTAGATAAATTTTCAATGTGATATAAATGTGGTTATAGTATTAAAATTGATTTTTGAAATAAGTATGATTTTATTAAAAAAATTAAAATAACAATATTTATAAAATTATTTTCAAAAAATGGTTTTTATTTTTTAAATATACACAACAAAAAATGGTTGGGTTAAATTTTGGATATTTTTCTGAAACCGTTTATTTCTCAGTGAATAGAAAAAATACAGTTTTGAGTTTCAGTGAGTTAATGACATCATTAATGATGTAATAATGATGTAATAAATCTGGTAGAATTTTGTAAAGTAAAACAATATGTGAGGTTTCCAAAGTGGCTAATACCTTGGTCAAATACAATGGTCAATCCAATGGTTTTGCAAACACCACAAATTAGGTGTCCCTTGAAATTTATTAAAATATTCCCTCACTTTTGCTATAAATACCAACCCATTCCTTCATTAAATTTCTTTTAATTTCTTCTTCAGCAAATATCTGGACTCCTTACCTACCTAGTAGTCCTCCAAAGGTTTCCTCAAGCCCCCAACGTCACAAATTTCGTGTTCTAGGTGTTACTATAAAGGTAATAAAATTATCACTTTTTTTCCATTCATGTTCCCTTTTATGTGGTAAAACATTGTAGTTTCCATACCATATTCTTATTTCATTATTATTATTGATATATTCTGTATTATGATTATGTTTTTTATGGGTGGTCCTTTTCCTCTCTCTTTTTAATATTTTTAAAAACCATGATGCAAAGCCATTAGGTTGCTGAATTTTTTTAAGGGATTTATCAACTATTCTTTTATTTTAAGTTCCTTTCTTTTTTTATTCTTTCCTCATCTCCTCTTACCCAAGAAGAATGAAATCATAATAAGTTAGGTATATTCTGGATTTTATCATGTTCATGGAATGTTAGTCATCATTATTCTTTTCCTATCCCACTTATTCAAGGAATAAAAACATTCTTCATGATGTGTCAAATTATAGACATCATGGACGATGTGATTTCAATTTGCATTAATTATTTGAAGTCTTGTCATGAAACAATTATTATGGTTGAACCAGGTTATAATAAACGTATTATATCTCATACTTGGTTCTATAATTATTTTTACTCATAGATTTAATTTATATGACAAAATGAGGTCGTTATTATCAAAGAAACACTAAAATGATCTAAACAAACATCATTAATGTTTTAATTTATGAATAATATTCATATCAAAAATCAAAATGATAAATGGTATAAATTATAGTAATGGAAATATTTTAATATATTTCTATCTCAATTCTTGAGTTTCACATCCAATCAACAAGAATATCCCTCATTAACCAATCATGGAAAACATGTAAAGAAACCACCCCAAAACAATGGAAAGAACAAAATAATAAAAATTAGAGTTTAAAATTATGTAAATAATGATCATATAAGATATTATAGAGATGGATATGTTTCTCTATGATATTAATAACACTCTTTTAGCATTATATAGGAGTTTTGAACATATTCTAAATGAGACAAACCCAAGGTAAGAGAATTCTTAACCCAATTTCCATTCTTTGGGATAACCTTTTTCTTTATTCATTATATGGTATTATGATTATTGATGTGATGAATTATTTATACATTATGTTGAACTGTGTGTATTACAGTGTATACACATATCCATTCAATTCTATTAATTCTCACTCCAATTATATTTTAAGGGAATTTTCTTTTAAAATCATTCTAAAACTCACTTTAATAATTTACAAAGGGATTGATTTTTTATGTGTATGGAATGAGTAGTTTCTGTAGCACCCCAAGATTTCATAGTACGTTATTTCTTCAAAGTAATGTAATAACTTTCACTACACGCATCGTTGAGTTAAAGCGCACCATGACATACCAAACTAGACGATCAAAAGTGGTTATGAATAGTATTAACTGCATTTTGAACTATATATAATATGTATAATTTTAGAATCTATATTATGATTTTCTTAGACATAATTTAAGAAATAATTCATTTTTTTAGCTAAAAGAAGTATTTTTCAAAAAAATGCACTCTTACCTCCTTTTAATAGTGATAATTTTTTTAAATCCAATATTTGGAACTTTTATATTTTCAATTTGACAAAATAATGTTTTTCTTTAGAATCAGGACATATGAATTTATTTTCAATAAAATTTTTGGTGTTTTTCTGATAACTTTCATATTTGGGTGAATAGTGAAAAATACTATATTTTACCTAAAAACAACTTTTTTAATCTAAATAATTTATAGTGTTAAATTATACATTTTATTGGTTTTTAAGTATAAATAGATTATATTTTTACAGTTTAATCCAATGATGGTCATTTTATGTAACTTCACTTTGAGATTAGGCATAAACAAGTGTCATTCTTTTGATAGTTATTGATTCATAAAAATACGACTTTTGGTTTTGACAGTGGGATTTAATTTTAAATTAATAAATTCAACTTCTATCTTTTGAATTTGGTAAAATAGACTTCATTTTTGAATTTGTAATATCCAAATTTGTTTAAGGTGACTTTTTGGTATTTTTATGAAAACAGTCCATTTTTGAGGAATAGTAGAAAACACTGAGTTATTGTTTAAAACCAACAATTTTTAAAATAATTATTTATTTTATTTAAATTTATTTTAGGTAAAAATAGATACATAATACCTATATATTTTTATTGTAATTTTTTGGATCAATTTTGTAAAAATATTTGATATATAAAATTTTAGTGAACTTTTCTCCGTCTTTTACCCACCTCCTAGGAGAATTTTCAAATTCGCATTAAAATTAATTTCACCACTTCTGTGATTGGAATTTCAATAATTTTAGAGACATGGTTGATATAATTATGAAAAATGTGGTTCAATAACATGAAATAATTTTTGGTGAATAGTATCTTTTTACTTTTATTTACCACAGTTAAATGTATATAGGGTAATTAAGGGTAAAGATGATATTATAATTACCCTAACACGTGTCCTAATTCTATTGGATAAGTTTAATTCGACCAAAAATAACCTTAGGAATAAAATATGATCCTTTAGGTCCACATTTATTATATTAGGACATTTATTATTATTTAATTCTATGATGAGTTAAAAGTGTTAGATTCAATGTTTAATAACAAAACCATTTTTAATATAGGGTTACACATAAGATAAATTCGACTATAAATATTCTTTAGAATGATAAAAATATTTCCTACATAATGGTATTTTATCTATTTTTTAGACATTAAATTATTTAATTTATTTATGACACAATGATGAGTCAATAATTACCTAATTATTGAAATATTAATAAAATTGATATTAAAAAATTCCAAATAAATGAAATTTGAGACTTTTTATTAATTACAGTAATTTTTATTTTATTATGACATGTTATGGTTGGTTATATAAATTTGTTTTAAGAAATAATTATTTTATAAAATTTTCAAAAACAAAATAACAAATAGTGTCAAAATTGACATAAAACAGGTTTTAAAACAAATTTTATATTATTAATTGATATAATAGTCTTAAAAATCTAAGGTTCTTCCAAAAGGCTTATATAATAATATATATGACATTATTGAACCAATTGGGATTATATTGTAATTTTATTGTATGTTTATTAACCATATAATATAAAAATACAAAGAGACATGGTTAATGTCAAACTATTTAACTAAGAGTTAAATCTAAAAGTTAAGGTTAATATGTTGACCTAAACCTGTAAAAACCTGTTGAATGAGTTTTTTCGACCCATACCCACATTATACTTTAAATAATTCATTATGAATCCATTTAAAACCTAAAAATAATTTATTATAAAATAATATTTTATGTTTTTCCTATGGCGCCCCTCACCCCTCTTATAAAAGGGCACTTCCACTTCTCTCAAATTCACAACTCCAAAGCCATCTGGCTTGGACAACCCCTACTCAAATATCCTCCCAACTATCCTACCTTCATCCTAGATTCCTTCATTTTGTTATAATGTCATCCTATTGATTCCTTTTGATCAAATCAAAAGTAATAACCCAAAGAAGAGGTAATGATTTCACCACCCTCTTTCAAGTTCTCTTATTCTTCCACTTACTCTTTCTTTTTTGTTTAAATTCTAAAATAATAACTCCAGTATCTTATATATACTGTGATGTTATTATAAATATGGCACAACTATTTTCATTATTCTACCAATCTTATGAATGATAATGTCATCATGTGTGCGTGTGTATGGCTTACCGTCTCCACACTATGGTGTAATTTGTTATTCAACACTATGTTAATTGGATGGATATAATGATGAGTAATATGTATATAAATAATGAAAATAACATGCTCATGTCACTTTAAAATTAATATACCATCCAATTCCAAACCATTAAGGAAATTATATTGTCTCTTGTGCGTACGTACAGATTATCGTCTCCACGACACAATGAGATTCATTTCCATGTTCACCATTCATCGACGATTATAAAAATATATATAACTAATAATTATGTAATATATTACATAATAATTCTACTGGATATATATATATGTGTGTGTGTGTGTGAACTTACATAAATCATATTCACTTAGTTCCATCCAATATGATATGAAAACGGAAACAATATTTATGTGTACGTACGGACTACCGTCTCCATAAATGGTGTTTTTCATTTCATATATATTTATATTATACCTATTTATATTCTAAATATATATGATATATATAAATAATTTTTTATATTCTGGAAGTATTTAAATCTTGATCTAAGTGATACAATCAAGAGTTACAAGTTAAAACACATACGATAAAGAATGCGATTATTACCCGAAATGTTAATTTACCATGGAAATTATTATAAAATGGGTAGTATAAAGTCATAAATGAATCATGTATGATATCGTAAAGATTAATATGGTTATAGTATAATTTAATAACATACAATGATATTCGTACAAGAGGTTAAATGTACCCTTGACTAAAGGAATGTGCCTGGTAAGGGTTAATTCCTCAATCTCATTATTATATGAGATTGTTTATGTGTAAGTATTTACTGGGACATTTTTATCATCCATGTACATTTTTCATAAAAATGATTTCAAAATGAATATTTTAAGGATTTGTGAAAGGTACTCTTTATCAAGATAATAATTTTAAATGTTTTAAAGATTTATCTTTCTAAATCTTATTAATTAATGTTCGTGTTTTCAAAATGATTTTAAGGATTTATTTACATGGACATGAATGATTTGAAATGATAATTCGTATAAAATTTTTTAAAGTGGTATGGGATAATTTGATTAAAAAATATATTTTAAATTATTTCCATTATAAAAGTGTGACTTTTAAATGATTTAAAAAAGGATATTTCACTCAAAATGGTTTACTCATCATTTTCAACTATGTCAGCATCCTTTACTAGATATTATTTTTGATTGAGGTTGATTTATTATAATACAGTCTTTCATATTGTATTGAATGAGTTACGATATGTTTGAATGTGGATGTTCTATTTTTATACCATTCATGGTTTATGGTTAATGTATTGACATTTCGTATGCTAGTTTTAATATGAATGTTTATGTTATGTTTTAACTTTTTCATATGGGGAATGTAGTGGAATTAGTAAGTGATAGGTGGAGCCCGATATTGCTCTTAGATGCATCAGTAGGTATCATGAGACAAACTACTGTATTGGAACAAGGCCTTGACAAAAATTTTATTTTAGTCTTGGCCTAAGGCCTTGACTATGTGGTAATGATGTCCGGTGTTAGGCATTCCCTTATTATGAAATTAGTTATTACATGTGATTATTCGACTAGTAGAATATATTTGTGCATGTTTATATGGTAATTATTGACTTATTTTTTCCATATTATGTTCAAGTTTATGTTTAAGGAGGTTGTTGTTTTTATCAAACATCTTTCCTTAAAATTTTATAGCATCTTCTATATTATTTAACTTCACTGGGCATCTAAGCTCACCC
This sequence comes from Viscum album, assembly GCA_963277665.1. Classification (NCBI taxonomy): domain Eukaryota; kingdom Viridiplantae; phylum Streptophyta; class Magnoliopsida; order Santalales; family Viscaceae; genus Viscum; species Viscum album. Next base: position 657,867,773 of record OY728159.1, read on the forward strand.
CTTTCTACATTTTATTTTCCCCGGATTATAAGAAGTATATTATGATTGATATGAAGGGTTAAGATAATGGGAATAATGGATTTCTCAAAGAACTATCTATGTTGTTTTTTATGTTTGAAATTGTAATGTAATGTTAATGTATGTAATATATTTTCCAAGACTACTAAACTGATCGGTCGTTCGAGACTTGATTCCATGTAATCATGCCAATGTATTAAATTATGCACTAGAACTGGGTAACTAGGGTTGGGGCATTACAGTTTCTCCTAATTTCAAACCAATTTATTACCATGATATGATCCTATAATATTATGTATGTTTGGTTGATCCCATTATAACTCATTATATGTTGATTTGAGCCGCTTATAGCTCAAAATATGTTAGGTCGAGCCCATTATATCTCAAGATATAACGGGTGAGCCCCATTATAACTCTCCAATGCATTGGGTACTAAAAATATGGTAGTTGACTGATAGTTTATTCCATGTGTAAGGGTGAATGTAAGAGTGATATGGTTAATATGTCCCAATACAGCTACATGATGTTTCAATGAATATGAGTTTTTATGATGTTGGTTTTATTGGTTCTTATGCTATTACTTGACTATCATTTTGTATCATTAAATCCTTTACTGAATATTATACGCATCCCTAGTTTTATAAATGTTTTTTATAGGTTATAAGCATGGGTAAGAAAAATAATGGATTCATGATATTTGATATAGAGTGTTGTCTAAGAAATCATGCTTTATGTTTTAATGTTTTATATATTAAAAAAATGAAAACTATTTTTAATAGTTTCCTATTTTTATTAATGTGGAATGTAATGTATGTAAGTTATCCTAATTCATTAAAAATATAAACCAGAAAACAACCTCAATGTGTAATAATGTTTGTTATTGTTTAAAATTCAAGATTAAGTAACGTTTTAAGGTCATGTCCTTATAGGAACAAAATAAACTTATAACATTGGATAAAACAAATTTGAGTTAGACATGGTATAAAATATTTTGACATATATATATATAATGAATAACATAATAAATTAAAAGATATAAAGTGAGGGATATGGAGAAAAATATAAAAAAAATGCAAGTTTCAAAAGACCCCTTATCTTACATTCTCGAATTATTCTGCACTTGCACATAGCATCTTGAGTAATCTAAAAATCATAAATTAGTTAATTTTTTAAAAAATACACATATATTTCATTTTTTATTATATTTTTTCATTTAAAATAATTTATATGAGGTAAAATATTTTATATCAATGTTTTAAATGAGTTTAATTTACGGTTCCATGGTCAGATAACATGAAGATAATTATAAAGATACATTTCCAATGGGACTACAACACCAAAAGTGAAAATAAATGATATTCGTGTACTTATAAAAACATAAATGGTCATAAATAACCATATTTGGCCTAACATAAGGATGAATCATGTAATAAAACATAAATTTTATTTGGTTTATTTTGAAACTCTTTATGACCATGATGGAGTAGGTTAATTTTATTTGGTATCAGGGTCTATATTCATTTCATTATGTGAAAATATATATAATTTACATACTCATATCAATTTTACCATTTATATATGAATTTAAACCTTCCATATTGCTGGTACTAAAAATAACTCATCGCCCTATAAGGCAGTGAGTCAATATTTTTTGTAAAATAGTTTCATTACTAGAATAAGAGTAGATCATAAGTGGATAGATGTTAGATATTTCATTATAACAACAAAATTTCCATACATTTGATTTATAAGAATTATTATTCAGTGTTTGGTGATGGATATGAGGAGAAGGTATGTGAAGAAATAAATTTAAAAAGTTATTTTGAGAATATTCCAACACAAATGTTGTCTTAATGAAAAAGAACATTAAGTAAACTGAGAATGGTCAATTGAGAGATATATATCACAAGTTAATGGGGTAGAGGTTGTAAAGCGAATTGCTGTGGAAATTTTCCAATATATAATGCTTATAATATCATTGGAAGTGGAGAGATGAGGGGTGGTATTTGAAAGGGGAGATGAGGGTTGTGTTTTTTAATATAATGTTGATTAATTTATTTTTTTATCTCAATACTACCATTAATTTTGATTCTTGTCATTTAATATAATAAATAGTGAATTTGAGATCAAACAAAGTTCTTCTTATATCATCCCTTGTTCAAATTTTCATATATTTAACTTATAATGTCAAATAGTTTATTTTATCTAATTTTAGAATATACAGAAAATTCAACTATTGTTCTTTTAAAAAATTCACCTTAACCATTTATTGATTCTAAAATTGATGTAGTGAAGTCTATTTTACAAAAAAAATTGTATTATAACATATACATTTCTATTTATATTTCATATTTATTTTAAAAAAATCCAAATTTAATATTATAATTAATTTTAATACCAACTAAAATTTATGTTATCATTTCATAAAACTATATTAACATATTAGTACGTTTAAATATTTATTTATTATTACATTTTATATTTATAACCTTTATTTGAAATAAATATTTTTGATATAAAGATTCATATAAAACATTTATTGATTTTAAAAACTCAAACACAAATTTTAAATATTTTGAAACATTTATTTATGGCTATTATTGTATCAAGTAATACATATTTACTATTTTGGGCCTCTCCACAATGGATAATTTTCATATATAGGTGCATATATATTTCTCTACTAGTGATAACATTTATAATGAATGTTACTTCTTCCATTAAGAAACCACATTCATTGTACGTTTTGTATATCCTCTCCCTGTAAAACCCTTTAACACCTTATTCAAGAGATTATCATTATCCTTCATTAATTTATTGTATTCCATAATATCATCTATAATAACTAAAAAATTTTATTGAGTTTATATATAAAGTCTTGTGAATATTTTTGGAGAATTAGTGGGTCTTTAGAGAATCAAAATGAATACATAATTCAATTTAATCATTAAAAACAAAATAAAGGGAATGTATTCCTTCTTAACTATTAATTTATTATCTCCTGATTGAAGGCCAAAATTAGTGAAAAAACATTCCTCATGTATACGATGGAATGATTCATCAATTTTTTTAAGGGGAAATATGTTCATTATAATCATTTTTTATCTCATATTAATCAATATAGATGAACATTGGCATACCCTTACCTTTAATGAAGGAGATGGAAAACCTCCATAGTGAAGAACATAGGAATGTGAAATTCTTTCAAAAATTATCTTTCAATTTTGTCATTATTTTTTCTAGTTAACCATTGTCTAGTTTATAATTTTTTATTTATATATGAAGAAATCCATAAATAGTGTTAATTGAGAATAGAACATACCCTTGTGGAAATCCATACAATACTTTATTGAATACATCTGTATAGTCCCTCAGAAATGGAATGTCTTAAAGAATAATTCACTCTATATTATCAATAATTTGAGTTACATATTCAATATCATAATGAAATAATAAAAAATTATATGGAAATTTAAAATGGTAGTCAACCTCCCCCTTACACATGAATAGAATTGGTGAATCAATTGTGATATGATTAGTGGTCTCCCTTTAAAAAAATAGGATGTATTTATCTAAGGATATCAAATTGATGCCAAAAATAATATAAAATTCTATAATAATAATTGATCCAAAATATTATAGGACTTTCAATCCACCAAAATTGAATATGAAATTTTTTTATACTTGCGATACAACAGTTTCTTCCTTTAATGTTCTCTTAAAAAGACAAAAACCTATTTTTTTAGGAGGTGTATTAATTATTACACTAATCATTGAAGATGTGAAAAAATGTTAAGAACCAGAATCAAATATTATGTTCCTTATTATTGAATCAATAATGAATTTTCTTGTAACCATTGTTTTTTTCATGGTCTTCCTCAGTATTAGTGATTACATATGTCCTTCCACTTTGTCTAGGACAAGGAGTATTTTTCATTAATTTCCCACAACAACCCATTGCATTGTACATTGATATGAAAAATGATATTGTTTATTTTAGTTAAAAATGTATACAACAATATGACTATTGATATAATCCTTGTATTATAATATCACATTAGTGTGTTTCTTCATCTCTCTTCGACATTGATCATCCTAATTCTCCCCTTTTCTACATTTTGAAAATATATGTGCTTATTTAATATAGTTTCTAGTTTCATTATTATAATATTTTGGAGATGTGGGTATTTTGTTATTGTTTCCTCCATAGGATATATATTTTTATCCCCCATAATTAAACCCAATTTTACACTTTTTATCTCCAAAACTATAAGGCTAGTGAGAGTCACCAATCTCAATATCAACCTTAATGGAAAATGGAAAATATATTCATTATTGTTAGAATTTATTATTTCTAATGATTTAGATATAATTAAATTAAGTACACTATATAATTAGTCAAACATAATGTTAGTGTTGATGAAAATTCAATGGAAAATTTTGAGAGCCTTTTGATTTATTCCTAAAACAACTTGATAAACTCCTATTCCATCTATTGATGTCATTGGAAGTCTATCTATTTTTTTGATTGGATATTTGGGGAAATTATTTTTGAAAAAATATTTTTTTTGATTCCTTCCTATTCAGTGAAATCAAATTCCACATTGGCCAACATGTCCATGATCGGTTTACAAAACAAATCAACATCCACCTCAATTAGATAAACTTATTATATTTAATTACGTTGTTTTCCAAATTATTGGATAGAGAGTATATTCTCAATGGATTTAATAATTTTTTCATTATGATGGTATCATATTATCCACTATTGTTTAAATTTCCTTATCAAAGAATGAAATCTACCAAAACAATCCAATTATTAATAAAAGGATGGTGTTCCACTCAATTGATATTATTATTCATAATATAAACCAGATAATCCATTACTAAAATGAATTTCATATCCCCAACTCCAAAAAATATACAAATATCTATAGGTAAATAATTAAATTTCCTATATCATTGGTTTTTACAATGCATCATTCTACTTCCCGATATTTTCAAGAGTAACGGAAATAAATATTTGGGATGAGAATACATAAACTATATGTCACATAAAAATGGATTCTGCAAACATATATGGAATAAATTATATCTGAGGAATAAATCCTAACATATGTGTCACTACATTTCAATCTAGTTTTTCCATGGTAATTTAGCTGTTATGTTGTCTAACCTAGAGGTCAATTTGACTCCTTCATAATTGTTCACAAAGAGTATGCCAACTTTCAAAATCAAATCCCAAGTGTATGTAGAACTCAATTTTTAGAATAGAATCCATATTGTGCACCATGGGGTGACCTCTTTTATCATATATCCGTATTGTTTTTAATTATAGTTATGTACAACTATTCTAGATACACACCAAAATTTATTACCTATGCATTTATGTAATTTTATTGAAACCACTCAATCTAAACATCACTAAAATTCAATGAAATTTTATTATACGTAGACATATCCATTGGGGTTTCACTAATGTATGGCAATTAGATTCTCAAAAAATAATTATTCATATCGTAGATACCATGTTTTGAGATCCAATCCTTTGACACATATTTTTACACAATATTTGTTTTAAATATTTAATAAATAGAATCCATGGATGAAGAGCCCTATCATCTTCAGGAGACTACGTGAATTAAAAAAATGTGAAATATAATTTAAAAAATTTTATTTTAAAGTCCATATGATCTTTTAAATCTGTTTGGGATCTTTAATTTTATAGGTTATCGATTGGAATTCCAAAACAATATGGATGATCTTTACATCCAAGTAAGGGAATGAAAATTATAAAGAAAGATATCAATTTAGTCATGAGAATAAAATGATATCATAAATCAAATGTATTTTAAATATTATATGTGATCAAAATATATATAATATAGAATCATAAGATCATGAAAACACGGGAACATGGAATAAATCTAAAACATGTCATTATCATAGGTTAAGAAAATATCCAAGTCAATATCACTTGGCGGAAAATGTCCAATCATGGATATGGTTTATTACATAATCTAATACATATCATATCAATTTTCATAAACGTTAACCATTGAATTAAATTTCTACCATAGAGAAACCATTACAAAATTTACATGCATATGTGAACTACATAATTAATAAAACATAATACAAACAAATAATGATAACTTATGTAATGATATAGGTATTATAATCATATCATATTGAATAAATTCATGAAATATCATAACGGTATCTATTAAATCAAAGAGTAAAACACTCCTAGAAATTCATAGAGGTAAAATTAGCATAGATAATGAAAATTTAGGTCCATATGAATTGAAAATGTGAAAAATAGTGTATAGGTAACATTTTTAATGTAGATCATATGTGGTGCTAAAGGGATATATTAAAGAGTTTTGAAATAATGAAAGAGAATGTTGATATCCAAGATACTAAAAAGGATGAAAAATTGTTTTCAAACTTAAACTAAGAATTTTTAAAAATTAACTATATTTAAAAAAATTGATTGAAACATGAAAAGAGGTAATATTTATATAAATTCACATTTCATGGGTATTTATATTGAGTATAACTGATATGGGATCCTATAAAACATGTATATCCCTATCAATGGATGTAGAATCAAATATGTTATATACATGTAGGAATTATATAAAAATTTAATAAGATGTAAAAACATTTAACAGGTACACAATGTGAGCTCATTGTAGATAATGTGTAACCAAGAGAAAATTGGGTGGTCTTGAGAGATCACTTACCATATGTTCTATAATTGTATTATACATTCACTTATCATCATGAATAATCAATTTAACATCATTAATTACTTAATAAAGAAATGATTTTATATATTTATTCTTTTCGGATTTTATTTTATTAATTTTTAACAATTTGTATGAGATATGTGGTGTAATATAGATATTATAAGGGAATTTATTGTTTGGTTACAACATCATGACACATAAAGATAACTATTATGATTCATTACAAATGGATCAAGAAATATGGGATTCAAAAAAATATAAACATAAATTAAAAACATTAAATGATCACAAATATAGATAGGTGTAATGTAACATTCAGTTACATCCCGATCCATTACATTTATAGTTTTTTTGGTCGTGTTCATAGAGATTTTGGAGAAATTCATTTGCTAAAGGCTAAAGAAATGAGTTTTACACATCATGTAATTGGATTACATGAAATAAAATATAGTTTCACAGATTTTATTGAAGTTTTCATGGGTGAATAAATTTATTATGATATGGAGAAGGGTATCATGAAATTTAATATTTTGGTTTTAAAGAATAATTAAATTTATATGAAATGTGTTTTTAAGTGGAAACTGAACCATGGGTATTACATAATGTGAAAGGGAATTACCTGTCATGTAACACCATCATCATGTGAAGTTGTACATATTATTTTATAGTTTCAGCCTAATTCATTCAGAAAATGTTTCTTTTTCCTCCTATATAAAGAGTACCCTAGGTGCCTTGGAAATTTATTCAATCCCTTATTCATCCCTGTTCAATTCATTGATCCCAATGGACACTCCATGGGAATCCATTGATGTTCTGTGGTAGGTTCACTCCCATTCATTATTGATTTATATTGGTTCATCTCTCATGGATCTATTACGGTGGTGTTTATTTTAATTAGGGTATGAGTCAGGTTTTTTATGGATACATTGTGTTTTATATGTTGTTATACGGTTCGACATAGTGAAGTTATGGATCCTGGGATTCCCCTTGACCATGTGGTGCACAACATGTTGAAAAGCATATTTTAGGTAAGATTTCAATTGTTTTTCTTCAATTGTGCATCATGTGAGAGGGGGATTTATTTTTTTTACTTGGGGATTATGTTTTTTAGAGATTGATTAATCAATTGTAAATAATTTTCTAATGAAAACTGAAAGGTGAAAGGGGGTTTGATCTGCCTGTTTTTTTCTACATCTATATTGTTTGTGATATTCTGATAACATTGACTAAATGCCCCACTGAACAATGTGTTTATTGGATTCTTTATTTATCCTGAATATATATAATGTGGGGGTTTTTTATATGGTTTAGTATCACCCTATATTAAAAATTGGCTAACCAAGTACACTTCCAAAAATGAATCGGTTTTCCTATGATTTTTTTGTGTGAATATTCCTCAAATAAAAGTATTGGAATGTGATAAATGTTTTTATCAACCTGTAAATTTTTTTTTGGTATCATATGTGTTTTTTTGTTCTTATGCGTGGGATAAATTTATGGCGCATAGTTGAATAATATGATCTATAAGTGTGTGGTTTGATATTTTAGTAGGGATACGAAGATAATTGTTCTATAATATGTTTCTAGATGTGGTTTTGTGTTGGGGTTTTTTTGGTCAGTGTAACAGTTTGGAAAGTATTACATTGAATAATGATTATAGCGATTGGTATGTGTAAGAATCCTTTATTTTGACCATGAGTAACATGTAGAAAGCCTCACCTCGTATCGATAGTTAATGGTACGATGTTTCTAATGTGATGTCACCTTAATTTATTGGGGGTCTTCACCATCTAAAATTACTGTTACTAGGTTTTTGGATATGTTTAGTTTCTGATAGTTTGTTGGTAGTGATGGAATGAATAAATAATTTTTTAATATATTCTTGAATAGATTTGGATGTATTGAATAATGGAATGGAAATAGATAAAAAAAATTCTGAGAATGTGACATGGGTTTTGTGGATTATTATATCTTGTTTAACATTTATATGTAGTAGTAAAGGTTGAAATTGTATAAGGTTAGTGGTTTGTTTGAGGACCCTTATTCAGGGATTGTGTTTTCTGTATGATATATGTATATAATTTTATGTTCATTGATATTTCTATACGCACACCACCTTATTTTATCACTATGTGTTGAAAACCCTAATCATCACATAGGAGGGTGACCTTCCCAGTATCCTATGAAGAATTCAGATGCCTGGGTACCCACTCTTCTCTTATCTCACTCTCTTCTAGGGGGTAGGTATTCGAGAGGATGTGATGGTCTAATGTCTGTTCATGTCTTAGATGGTGGTTCCGATGGACTAGTTTTTATCAAGAAGGATGTGATATCCCATGTGTTGTTATAATGGGGTTTTAATTTCCTGGGTGTCTTCGAGATGAAATGTGATATGATTTCCCCAGTGTGTTTTGGATAATATGTGATGTTCATTTACAGGTGTCTTCAGGGAGATATATGATGTGTTGTGAGGCCTAGTATAGGGCGAGTGTGATGTGTTGTATGGACCCATTGTGTGTGTTAGGGATGTGTTGTGAGGCCCAAGTTTCTGTGTCCTAGATTTTTTGCGAGGCCCAAGTTTATGGGGGAGTGATTTGATGTGGTATACCGAAGGTATGGGAGTTTTAGGATGTACGATGTTGTCTGAGAGTGTCATACCAATGTGAAATTGGTTCAAGGTACCCTCTCATCGATGTAAATTATTTCTAATACATTAATTGGACTTTCATACATAGTTATCATGAACTGGTGAGGATGTGAAGGTTAGTATGATGGTTTATGTTTTTTTTGGTTCTTCAATTTTCTCATAGGAGCATTATTATGCTTCTTTCACATGCACTCCAGAGACATTGTTTTTCTTACTGATTATACTTACATTCTCCTCCTATGTATATAAATTTGCTTTCAAATTTATTGGATGATTATGTTGATAGTGCTTGACCTTACTACCTCAAATATTGGTAGTTACTACATCTCCTAATAGCTTTACATTTGAGTATTTTACATGGATGATTTTTTTATTTGTATCAGTTCCAGATTACACATGCCTGTGAGATGGGTTTCTCTTTAATTTTATATTGTTTCTTGGAGTTTCATTATGGATAATTCATATTATCTCTAGGCCATGTTTTATAAAATGGTAGTGACAACCATATTTTAATATTTTTACACCCATTGTGCTAGATTCCAACATAGTTCCAAATGGAGGCGGGACTTAGGTAACATTAACTCCCTTTTCACATTGTTATCCCAAGAGGGGTATCTTTGGAAGGAGAGGGACTTGACAGAGTGGTATGAGAGGTGATGATTTTTAGATAGGATGGACTTCAGTGATAGGATCATTGACGATGTCATGGTGTGGTATGGAAATAGTTCCAGTTGAACTTGTTCTGCGACACGGGTTAGAGATACCAGCTAGGACATAGTATTTTGGGGCCCATCATGATCCATTGCTCGAGGCTCTGAGCTAGTTGAATGGAAAAGTGATGTGGAGGAACTTTCCGGGTAGAGACCTATAGAAGGAACATTCATCATAATTTTTGAGTTTTCTTGTTTTAATTGGGGGCTTTGTAAGGTTAAAACAAACAAATAAAATAAGTTTAAATAAAATAAATCATAATAAAATTACACACTACTCAGGCTTAAGAAATCTTGTGTTTACCTTTTATTTATGGTTCCTGGTCATTGTCTATGTGTGTCTGGGTTATTTGAGGTTTATAAGGTTGATTTGGTTGATCAATGTAGGGTTAATCCATCTGAGGATGAGGATTAGTGGTAGTGGACATTGTGTTCTTTCCAGTTGTATTATTTGGGAAATTATGAAGGAATTGTTTTAGTACTATTGATAGATATTTGGTTAGAGTAGTTCGAGATCTCTTTCAGTTTGATTCAATCCCCAATGGGGTAATGGGTATCTTTGAAAGTTAGTAATATGTTTTGATGTACATTTCAGTAGAGGAAACTCTATCATGGGGATCAAAAAAGAGGTATACATTTCATGGTTTGTCTTTTAGAATGAGTTTCAAGAAGAGTTCCTTTCATCAACTATGAAGCCAGTAAATATTTATGGGCTTCGTTCTCTTCAGCAGGGGAGCCTAACATTCCAAGAGCATCGAATCACAATCAAGGACATTCTATTTTTTTTCCGAAACAATTTTCTAGACAATTATTCTTGTTCGAGACATCTGGAGGAGATACTCAACCCTTCAATCAAGTATGTTGTTACACTTTTACATTGACAATGTATCTAGAGTTTTAGAAGAATGAATAGGTGATCAAGTGGATTCACTCACAAGGGTCCTACCAAGAGAGGGGAGATAACATTGTTCATTGAATGGAATTATTGTTAGTGGAAGTTATCATGCGGTATGACTTTTGATGTTTCTTCCAATGGGAGTCAACCTCATCAGCTTTCTTTCCAGCCTTTTGGTTCTAGTGGTTTCTAGGATTTTATTGGGAGAGTCGTGTTTCTTTGGTTGTGGGGTTCATGGTCATCACAAGAGTAAATTACATATGGTTCCCTTAGATCAATTTCTTGGAGGTTGATTCGTTTAATGTAAACCTTAGCAACAGTTGATAGTGATATGGTTTTAGGGGAAAGGTACATCATGCATTTTCTTTTTCATAGGGAGACGTAGAGGGTAGACACTGACCACATAATGTTCCTCATTTTTAGGGATTGTGACCTAAAATTGTCAATGGTGGTGGTTATTAGTAGAGAGGTAGATAATAGATTTTTGGTCAGTTGCACATAGTGGTGGTATTAGTTTCAGAGGGTCCATATATCATCATATGTATGATTAGTTTGTTCTGTAAACATTCTTGTGCCTTGTTTGATTTTGGAGCATAGAATTTTTTCACCCACTATGTCGCATGCTCTAGGAATAGACATATAGATTCTTCTCGTGACCATGGTGTTGAAAAAGCAAATTAGAGGACAGACCATCTTTTTTGATGTGTTTCGGGGGTGTAGAATGATGATGGGACTACATAAGTCTCATGGGGATCCCTTTTTCCATTAGATTTATCTATACGATGTCATTATCATCATCATCTATCTATATTCTAGAAATAATGTTATCGACTTATTTGTAATGAGAGTCATATTTAATGATATAGTTGGTCAGTGTGAGGATTTCATTGGTGATAAGGGTTGTCAGGTGGGTAGTCGATGCGTGGAGCCTCTTCTTTCCTTGTTGGATGAGCAATCAGTGGAATCAGTGGACAACGAGATGGTAGAGCTTCCAAGAGTAATTTGGGAGTTCATATATGTTTCCCCCAAGGAGGATGTGAAGTTTCCCCCTTGATGTGAAGTTGAGTTCGAGATAGTCTTTTAGTCCATTTATTCTCCAATTTCAATGGATCTGTATTGGACAGAACCTTTTGAGTTGTGGTTGCCGAGGATTCAAATAGATGATTTGATGTAGAAGGGTTTTATTTGGACTAGTGTGTCACTATGGGGTGGTCCATTGTTGTTCTCAAAGAAGGTGTATGGTGTCCTAATTTTTTGTATAGAATACTAGAGGTTGAATCAGGTGATGGGCACGAAGTGTTAACATCTTTTGATAACATGAGATTTCTTCAACTAGGTGAGAGGGGAAAGTTGGTTTTATAAGGTTGTTTTGTGGTCTATATATCACCAGTTAATGTTGAAGGATGTCGATATCCCAATGAATCCCTTCATATGTAGGTATTTTTACTAAGATTTTGTAATCACTCCATTAGTTTTTATTAATGCACCCACCATTTCATTGGGCTTATAAATTCCATCTTCTATGATTCCTTAGACAGATTTTTCATCATATACATCGATGACATCTTGATCAACTCAATGTAATAAGAGAATCATTCTGAGCATCTCTACACTGTATTGGATGTTCAACGATGCCACCAGCTCAATGGAAATTTGTCCAAGTGTATGTTTTGGATATGATAAGTGCATATCTACATGAATTCTGTGTCTAGAAGGGTGTGGAATTATACCGATCGAAAGATGAAGTTGTTGTTTCTTTGTAAGTACCTAAGAAGGGGGGATAGGATGACAGTTTCCATGGCCTAAAATCTATTATCCAAGGTTTGTACTTGATTCAACTTTAATTACATATCTATTTTCATCTCTGGCTAAGAAAGACTAAGATTTTATATGGATTGATCACTGTGATGCATCATTTGGTTACCTAAAGGGGATGTTTTTTCTTTGATCCAATGCTCCAGTTACATGAGGGAGGGATGATGTTTGAGTTATTTGTTGATGCTTCCTGTTTGGGTTTTGAATGTGTGCGGATGAATCAGTGACTAGTGATCTCTTATTTTTCTAGAACATTACATACCCATGAATGTAACTATTCTACCAATGATATTGACCTAATAAACATTGTGCTTCTGCTATCATTGTGGAAGAATTAACTCATTAGGGAGAACATTGTGGTATTCACAGATCAAAAGAATTTGAGGTATATCATTTCATAGAGTGACATGAATATATGGTAGTATAGTTGGATAGAATTTCTTCAGGACTACAATTTTGAGATTTCTTACACCTCATGAAAGGGAATTTATGTGGCCAATGCGTTGGGAATGATGTCGCATAATGATGGTTTTTGGGTATCTATAGATGCATGGAGGGAGATGGGGGAGTTAGAAGCCATGAATTCAGATGAAATAGTGGATAGTGTTAAACTACTTTTTATATATGAAGGTGTAGTATTTTCTAATGCATCACGTCAAGGATTCTAATTTGGGAGAATCGGAGGTGGATGTGATGTGCAATCAGGCTGGACATGGTGATGCTCTAGAGGGATGGTGGGAGGATTTATGGAATAGGATGTTGTTCCATGTTAATTTTTTTTTATTCTAGTGGTGGTACGTGATGGATGAATTTTTGAGTTTCATATATTAACTTTGGTTGTACACTGAGGAGTTTTAAAGATGCACCATGGCTTGAGGTTTTAGTTTTGGTGGCCCATGATGAAATGGACAGTTCCATAGATTATTGAGAAGTGCTTGGTTTTCCTAAAGGTAACAGCTGGGAAGCCTATTCTCAATACTTTAGTATATAATTTGGATGTCCCTATGTGTAAATGAGATGGCCTCTCAATGGATTTCATCACAGGGATACTCAGAAGTGAGAAAGGTTTCGATGTTATAAGGGTGGTTGTGGATCAGTTGACGAAATCGTCACACTTATTAGTGGTAAAGTAGTAGGTCATATTAAATGATTTGGATAAGAGCCATGTGGATGTAGTATTGGGGTTTCATAGAGTTATGATGTCTATTTTATCTAATTGGGACACACTTTCAAATGTCTAGAGTGGATTATAGTATTATTTGGGAACTAAGTTTCATCTCAACACTACTTTCCTCCATCAGACAGATGTACAGACAGAATTGACTATCCCTGAGTTGGAGGATATTCTACGAGTAGGCATCTGGGACTTTGGTGGATAATGTGTATGACACATGAACTTGGTATGTATTTATTATAATATTAACTATCACTCTTCCATTTTTACATTTATGTTAGTATTTATGTTAGAGTATTTGTAAAGGATACCTTGTCAGTCTATATTGTGTTTTGCAGAGGTTGGGGAGACAGTTATACTTGTTTTCGATGAAGTATAGAGAACAATAGAGAAGTTTCAACCTATTTGTAGGAGGATGAAATCAATGAATTACCGACATAAGTCTTATACTGACTATAGAAGTAGGCCCTTGGAATTCAAGTCTATATAACACATTTCTTTAAGGATTCCCTTTGACATGGTCAGTAGAGGTTTTTAAGAGGATGTAATTTTCATCCCAGGTCCATTGGGCCCTTTAAGGTGTTGGGGTGAGTTGGCGAGGTTACATATATATTTTCATTTCCACCACATCTTAGGGGATCCATCACAACTTTCATGAATGTAAACTTCATCGGTATCTTACTGATGACACCCATGTCATTTATTGGGTGGAGTTAGATATCAAGGATGATGGGACATTTGTGGAGTAGGCGGTAGAGATCCTAGACTTTTGAGGGAAGTTGATGTGTAGGAATACTATTCCTTTGATTATTGTGTTGTGGATGCATGGTGGCCAGTAGGAGATTACATGGGATTGAGATATGCAGTTGTATGACCACTAATCAAGATTTTTTTTAGTTTTTATTAGTATATTTTTTTCATTGAGACATGATGTTTGGATTCCTTCATTTTTTGAGATGAGCTATTTTACTTGGTTTGTGATATGTATAATGGGATATGTTCTAAAAGTACTGACATGAGAAAATGGGAATACATGATTCTTAATCGATAGGCGATGAATGTTATGCAATTAATCCCATGTAGTTGAGTTAGTGAATCCTAGATTGGATAGTATCATGACATGGAGGAAAAAGATCCATGATTCATGATATTTGGAAAATGATGTTCATTGGTTGTAGTTTTTGGATGCGTTCGGTTTTAGATAGTTATCTTATGGCACTGTGGTACTATGATTTTGTAAGAGGAGGTAACACGAGGTTGTGTGTTATTTTTTGTGGCCATTTAGGTTGGTATGTTTGGTTGCTGGTAGCATTTGAGGTATGAACAAATCCTTGAGATTAATCATTTATGGAAGTTGTATATACCCCATTTCATCAAGGTTTGGTTTTGGATTGTCAAGGTTGAGAATAATATGAGAGAAATCTGATGTAACATTGTGTTCCTTCCTAGTCCATTACATTGCTTATTCTTTTATTATAGGAGTTTGGAATTATTTTTAATAAATTTGGTTTCTAATGACAGGAATAAGAGGTATTACATGAGTTGTAACTATCTTACATGATGTGAAATTCTATTTTAAAGTGCGTCTTGGATTTTTTATGATGTTTTGAAATTATGAAAAATTGGGAAGAAGGTTTTAAAATAATGTTATATTTCATGGTTCAAAATAAATAATAAAATTAATATGTGACACATATTATGGTAGAAACCAAACCCTGGTTTTTACATTATGTGAAAGGGGATTACATGTTGTGTAATACCTCTATCATGTGCATAATTAAAAATACATTTCCAGCCAAACAATAATTTTTTTCAAAAACATTTCATTTTCCTCTAAATATTGGAAACCCCAAGGAGCCCCTTTGTTTCCATCAAGACGTTATTCATCGATATTAAATCCACTGACCTGAGTGGATGCTCATTTGTGATTCTATTTTGGACCATTTTATGTTCTTCCCATTTTATGGATGTTTTTCTTCTGTTCTTATCTTATTGATCAGTTATGGTGTTGTTTCTATGTTTTAGGGTATGTATTGGGTTTAATGGTTATCTATCATTAGTGATTTTTAGGTTGATTCATGGTTCATTGTGGTGTGGTTGTGGTCCGTAAGCTTTATCGTTCACCCTACGGTGCACAACAAGTTTGAAGTCTTTTTAATAAAATGATTTAATTATATTATCTTCAATCTTGCATCATGTGGTAGGGGGAATTATTTTTAACATGAGTATTATTGTTGTGATATATAGAAAAAATATAAATAATATTATTAATGAAAACGAAAGTTGAAATGGGGTTTGATTGGCATGTTTTTACAAATTCAATATTGTTTATGATATTATTATTATATGGGCTAAAAATCTGGCTGAAAAATATGGTTTTGGGGGGATTTTTTTGAGATGGATACATCTGATGTGGTTGTTTATTTTATTGAGATTTTTTTGTACCAACCAATAATGAATATTGTATAACCACATAATCTTGTTTAATGAATTAGTTTTTCCATTATTAGTTTCTGTGATAACTCCCCATATAAAAGTAGTGGAATGTGGTAAATATTCTTGTAAACCTGTAAAATATTTTGTTGTTATTTTTTTTGTTTTCTTAGTGTGGGGGAAATAGATGGATTGTTGTTGTATAGTGGGGCTGTGATGGGTCTGGTTTGATTGTTCATAAGGGATGTGAAACTGGTTGTTCTATAATATGTTTCTTTATTTGGTTGTATGTTAATGGTTTGTCTTGGTTTTTGTGGATATTTGGGATGGATGACTTTGAAGAAAGACAACAGTGATTAATAAGGGTAATTCTCCTAGAGTTTCACCAAGAGTAAAATGAAAAAATCCTTACCCCATATTGAGGGCTTGTAGTGTGATGTGACTTTTACATGAAGTTTCTTTAATTTATAATGTCTCTTCACCATCTAAATTTAATGTTACTATGTTCCTTGATAAGCATAGTTCCTGATAGTTTCCCCATTGTAATGGAATGAATAAATAATTATATAATAAATACAGTAAAAGATTGGGTTAGATTGGATAATATAATAGAAATGGATTAATAAATTGGATGAGAATGTTAAATATGTGTTGTGGCTTGTTGTGTATTTTTTTTGTATTTAGAGGTAGAAAAAAAGGTGGAAAGTGTGGTGGGTTGGTGCTTTCTCTGAGGAAATATAGGTTGTGATTGTGAGTTTGGTATAATATATTTATAAACATGTGTTTTTTCTATGATTTCAATACACACCACATCCTAGTTAAGAACTATGTGCCGAACACCCCCATCGTCATGTGGGAGGGTGTCTTTCCCAAAATCTAGGGAGGAGTACATATGATTGGGAACCCACTCTTCTCAGTTTACTCTTATCTCCGAGGTAGCTATGGAACAAGCTATGATGGAAAGAGGATTGTTTGTGTCTTTGATGGATGTTATGATAGCATAGGTGTCTTCTGGTGCGCTATAATGGTAAAGGTGTTCATGTGAGATGTTTTATGGGATTTCCTAGGTGTCATCTGGGTGAGATGTGATGTGATTTCCATGGTTTCCTTGTAACACCCTGAGATTTTATGAAAAATATTCTTTTTAATTTCATTAATGTCTTGTGTTATACGCTACACCAAAAGGAGCTTTCACAACACACATCTCTGACCTGGCTTGAATTACACGCAATCGCGACCTTCCATGATAGCGTGTGTTGTACGCAACACCAAGTTTCACTAAACAACGATATGCTATTAAAATATTATTAAAACTAGCCGTTATGAATAGTAATAACAACTTTTTGAAATTTTGTAAATTTTATTTTTCAAAATGGATTTCATTTTTGGATTCGGAATATCGAAATTAGCTTAGGGTGAAATTTTGGTACTTTTCGGATAACTTTCATATTCCGATGAATAGTGAAAATTACTAAATTTTAATTAAAAACAACTTTTTTAATAGAAATAATTAATAGTAATAAATTATTAATTTGAGTGGTTTTAAAGTATATTTAGAATATATTTTTACAATTTAATACAATGTCGGTCATTCGATGTAATTTCACATTTAAACCAGTTATAAACAAGTGTCAATCTTTTGATAGTTATTATCTCTTAAAAACACGCCTTTTGTTTAGACGACGGGAATTAATTTTTAAATTAATTAATGCAACTGATTTGTTTTGAATTTGGTAAAATATAAATCATTTTTTGAGTTCATAATATCAAATATAGCATAGGCCTAATTTTTGGTATTTTTCTGAAAACATTCAATTTTTGATGAATAGTGAAACCACTAAGTGGTAGGTTAAAAACTGAATTTTGCATAAAACATAATTTTATCGCTTCTGTGAATGGAATTTCGAAAATCCGACAGACACGGTTAATATCAAGGACTAAAATGTGGTTCAATGAGATAAAAATAATTTTTGGTGAATAGTAACTTTTTACCTTTTTTCCCACGGTTAATAGTAAATAGGGTAACTAAGGGTAAATATGATATTTCTATTACCCTAACACATGTCCTAATTCTATTGTATAAGTGTAATTCGACCAAAAACAACCTTATTAATAAAATATGACCATTTTGGCCCACTTGGATTAGATTAGGTCATTTATTATTAATTTATTTAAAGAAGGGTTAAAAGAGTTAAAATCAAAGTTTATTTACTAAAACATTTTTAATATGGGTTTATACATAAGATAAATTCGACTATAAATATTCATTAGAAATATAAAAAGATTTCCTACATAATGGTATTTTATTTGTAATTTTTAGACATTAAATAATTTAATTTATTTATGACACAATGATGATGCAGTAATTATCTTATTAATGAAATATTGACATAATTGATGTTATAAACACCAAAATAAATGTAATTTGAGACTTTTTATGAATTCCACTAATTTTATACGTTACTATGATATATTATTGTTGATTTAATCAACTTGTTTCGAACATATAATTCTGTTATGACTTTCACAAAAAATCATATATCAAATAGTGTCAAAATTGACACAAAATAGTTTTTAAATCAAATATTATATTATTAATGGTTATTTTATTCCTAAAAATCTAAGGTTCGGCCAAATGACTTAGATAAGGATATATATATTAATAATAAACAATTTGGGGTTCGTTTGTCATGTTATAGTAAGTGTATTAACCATATAGTGTAAGAAAACAAAACGACACGGTAAAAGTTAAATTATTTAACTTAGAGTTAAATCTAATTGATAAGGATAATATAATAACCTAAACTTGTCTAAATCCTATTGGTTGATAGTATTTCGACCCATCCCCACTTTAGCTTCGAAATAAGACCCTTTGGAACCATTATAAACCGATTTTGACTTTAATATAAAATAATATTTTGAGATATTCCTAAGGTGCCCCTCTCCTCCCTTATAAAAGGGCACCTCCTTCCCCTCCTCCTCACACCAATTTGAGCACTCAAGCTCGGACAACCCCTGCCAAAATCCCTTCTCCACTTCCCTAGAATAATCCTAGAGGTCCTGGTCTTCTTCAAATACCAATCTTAGTTCCCTAAGTGGAGGATTCAAAGAGGCGTTTCAAAGAAGAGGTAATATCCATTACCGATCTTTTCAATTTCTTTCTTCTTAAACTTATTCGTCTTTAGTTGTTTCATGACAAAGTAATAACATCAGTATTACTTACATACTGATATGTTATTATAAATATGAAACAACCCTAATTCACCTTCTATCCATCCTACGGAAAAATGAAATCACCGCGCGTGCGTACGTACGGAATACCGTCTCCACGCCGTGGTGTAATCTATTTTCCACCACCACCTTAATAGGATGGGTATAATGGTGTAATGAGTAACTATATATGATTACTATAAAGTGATATTGATACTGAAATAGTCTACATACACTTCAACACAATTCCACGACCATGGGAACGATATCATCGCTCGTGCGTACGTACGGACTACCGTCTCCACGACGCGATGAGATTCATTCTCAATGATTAACCATTCATGAATGATTATAAAGTATATATAATATGTACTAATGAAATATATGACATAATAATGATACTGGATTTATTTATATTTTTATATGTATGTCATCTACTTAATTCCATTCAATTCAATAAGGAAACGAAAACAGCGTTCATGCGTACGTACGGACTACCGTCTCCATGAACGGTGTATTTATTTCAATTCAATGATTTATTATATATATGTATATCCTGAATATATATATATATATATCATGTTTTATGTTCTGGAATTAATTAATCATGATCTATGTAATCATATGAATAATTACAAGTCAAAACACGGACGACAAATGAAACAATTTTACCCAAAACGCTCTTTAACATGGAATTTACAAAAGGATGGGTAATATAAAGTCATAAGTGAACCATATATGATATAATATCAATGAATATGATTCTATAATAAGTCAATGACATTATTTAAATCATTATACAGGAGGTTCGGACACTTACAAAGCAAGTCGGACCTAAGGTAAGGGAAATATCACAATCTCATTTTTATCCGAGATTGGTTATTCGTAAGTATTTATTGGGGTGTATTTTATCATCCACATCCATGTTTCCTCAATATGTAATATTGTTTCCATCCACTTACAATAGTTTAAATCCAATATTACCCTTTTGTGAGTTTTTAGTAAAGAATATGAAAGGAATCTTTTGTCGTTTTTTCGTACGAGGTACTTTTTGACTTTTCCGACAAAAGTACGAAGAATGTTTTTTTAACTTATACGGCATGAATGGATTTTTAAAACATTATTTCCAAGAAACTTCATTTACAAGTTTTCAAGTTTATTTTTAATCAACTTCTTTTATTTTAAAGTCGTATGACATGTTATGAAAGGAAAAATGTTTTTGAAGTAGAAAAGATATTTTCCTCAAGAATGGAGTTCAAGTATTTTATCAAAATTATTTTCCGTCTAAGATAATAAAAGGGTTCTGTTTTTATCCCTATTATTACATTGGTTTGATTATGTTGTGATGGAAATATTTTTATGAATTCCTTTATCTTATATGAATTGTTTTATGATGTCATGTTGTTTAAGAATCCCATTTTTATTACATGGGTTACGCTATGATGTATGGTTTATGATTATGTGGCACACATAAGAAAGGATTCATTATGAGATGGGTGGGACCTATATCTCCCTCCAATGCATTGGGTAAAGATTTTATATCTCATGAGATAGGCATGGCTGGAATGGAAGGTTATACCGGTTCAGTGAAACAGGACTGAAACAAGGGTTTCTCGATTCAGAAAGGGACTTTGTCCACTAAGATAGTCTTGGAAATGAGTCTTGACTAACAAGAAATGATTCTCTATGATTATGTGTGAATTCCACAAAGTTTCATGTTTTGAGTTATGATTATTGTGATTACATTTCACTGCCATGATTTATCCCATGTTATGAAATTATGCTCTCTTTTGCAGGTTATGATTTCCAAAAGTTATGTTCTTATGAATATGATGTGATTGATTTTTCTTTTGTTTAACCTTACTGAGCATTTGAGCTCACCCTTTTATGTTTTCTTTTCCCCAGGATATAAAGAAAGGTTTTAGGTAAAAAAAGGAAGATCTTTATGGGAGATTTTGAGGATCTTTCACCACGATTAGAAGATTATATTCCGAGTTTCCAAAGACACTAAACTATTACGGTCCTTGTGTGTGTTTTTTCTATGTACTAAGTATTCCGCAAATGTAATGTAATGTCCATGTACGTCAGGCTTAGGGTCTCTACAGTTGGTATCCGAGGAAAGTTTTAGTGAACCTTTGGAAACTAGGATGCGAGAACTTTAGTGAGATCCCTAGAGATATTTCTAAGGTGTGTCTAGGGATGTCTCTAAGGTTAAATATACGTATAGGTTATAGTACTATAATTACGCTAACGAACATAGAATTAAACCTAAGATGTTAGATATTGAAGGTACTCCCCCTTTATTATGTTGTTTTCCCTAGCATGATTTTTTCCTCTCACACTATTCTTTTTGGGTTTTAGACAATGGCTGGAACCCGAAGGAACCGTGTTGATCAAAGCAATGGACAATGCAATGATTGTCCTCCTGAGCAAACAAATGTTATGGGAGATGGAGTGAAAAATATTATTGCTATCCTTACACAAGCTATGAATCATTCTGGACTTCCAAATGAACAGAGAAAGGAACAGTATTCTATTGAGTCCTTCATGAGGCAACGTCCACCTTCTTTCAGTGGGACTTCCGATCCACTTGTTGCTGAACAATGGATCAGTACCAATAAAAAGATATTTTCAGTTCTTCAATGTTCTGAACATGATAAAGTCATCTTAGCAGTATATCGTTTGGAAGATGAAGCTGATCAATGGTGGAATCTTATCAAGAATATGAGGCCAAGAGATGAAATTGAGTCCATGGAATGGGACTAGTTCAAGAACTTGTTTTTCAGTAAGTACTTCCCTCGTATTCTTCGAACAAAGATGGAAAAGGAGTTTCTTGAGCTGAAGCAGAAGGATGATGAATCTGTTGGTATATACGAAGCGAATTTTACAAGACTTGCAAGGTATGCATCTGGCATTATCATCTAACCTGAAAGTAAAGTTGATCGATTTTTCAGTGGCTTAAAACCAAGTTTTCGAAAGGCATTAACTATAAGAGACTTTAGTAGCTATGAAGAAATTGTGCGTTGTGCTATCAAGGTAGAAATGGAAGTTGGTGTTACATATCCATCTCAGGGTTTTGACATGAAACGAAAGATGGAGTTCAAGGAGAAATCTCAGAATAATGGTGAAAAGAAGATGAATGTTTCCATATGCTCAAAGTGTGGAAAGAAGCTTGGTGTAGATTGTCTTAAAGGGAATAGAAAATGTTTTAAGTGTGGAAAAGAAGGTCATCGAGCAGCTGAGTGTCGAAGTAATGGAAAAAGGGTTTCTAATGATGTGAATAAAGAAAACACTGCAGAGAACGCACCACCAACACTTCAATGTTTCAAGTGGAAGGAAATGGGGCATTATGCCAATAAATTCCCTAATCCATGGGTTAGTGATGATCGACATGAGCAACCACTTAAGGCAAAGGACAAAGGGAAGTCACATGCGATCACTATTGGCAATGTTGAATATTACAACGATGTGGTGGAATGATTAAGTGTTTATGTAATGGGATTCCAAAATAATGTTGTATCATGGAGTATTGGAATATTTATGTATTGGTCTAATGTGGTATTCAAAGTAATTGAGATATTTTTGGAAATAAGATGATATGCGCATAATGAAGGGAAAACGAGAAAATGAAATGTTTAACAGTATTCATGAGCTCAGGATTGATATAAGGACTAAGTGATATCATGGTTTGAGTATATAGAATTTTGAGGATTTTGGTATGTGGAAAGTGTTAACTTTTAACTGAATTCATGTTTTCACTAAGGTATTCAAGAGAATACACGATTAAGGACTTTTAATGTTTGGAATGTGACCAACAAAACATATCTTATGATATATGGGGATCAAAGATGGTGTTAAATCTCTGGTAATCGTTTTCACTATGTTATGAGAGTGGATTGCAGTATTATGGATAAGCATAAAGATTGGAATGGATTTTGTTGGACATAAGTTAGTATTGTTTAAGGATAAATTTTTTTTCGATATTATTGATGGGATATTATAGTAATATAGTTTTAGAAAAAGGACAACCTGCAGGACGGGCGACAGCCCATCGCGTCGGACAAGGCCGTAGGAATCGAACCCACAACAGAAGTGCGACTGGACTTTATCACCTACCACTGGCCTACAGGAAGCCCTTGTTTAGTAGAAACTTGTTTTATTATATTAAGCAGTATGATATATGAATTATAAGTCCATTTTAGGAACCATATATGATTAATCTCACTATAGAATGACTTATATATATTTAATAACTTTTGCTAACCTTTTGTTTGAGACAGATGGAATGACCCGTCATTCTATCACATGATCTGCTAACACTTCACGAATAACAAATTCAACTTCATTTATTTAAGAGATGAAGTGGAAATTGTTCAAGGCACGAACAACAGTGAGATTGTACCAAAAAAAAGTAAGTATTTATTCTAATTCAAATTTTCAACTTTAGGGAAATGATCTTGAAAACCAAAAATGTTGTCCTAGTGCTCTTATATCTGATTAATCAGATGGTACCTTAGATCGTCACAAATTTATGGATTTGTGATTGCTAGCTTTTCCATAGCCATGTTCTCTACCACTCTCCATCAGAACATGATGGTTAGATTTCTCTTCCATATCCATATTTTCACCTATGTGGAAACCCAGTGATTAGTTTATTTGGGTAATCGTTACGTTTCATACATTTGTTTTTAAAGATTGGTTTTGATATTCCTTTTTACGATGTGGGTTTATATAAAAGAACTTTCGAATAGTAAACCATTTATAACACCGACGAATTTCGAGGGCGAAATTCATTTAAAGGGGGGTAGAATGTAACACCCTGAGATTTTATGAAAAATATTCTTTTTAATTTCATTAATGTCTTGTGTTATACGCTACACCAAAAGAAGCTTGCACAACACACATCTCTGACCTGGCATGAATTACACGCAATCGTGACCTTCCATGATAGCATGTGTTGTACGCAACACCAAGTTTCACTAAACAACGATATGCTATTAAAATATTATTAAAACTAGCCGTTATGAATAGTAATAACAACTTTTTGAAATTTTGTAAATTTTATTTTTCAAAATGGATTTCATTTTTGGATTCGGAATATCGAAATTAGCTTAGGGTGAAATTTTGGTACTTTTCGGATAACTTTAATATTCCGATGAATAGTGAAAATTACTAAATTTTAATTAAAAACAAATTTTTTAATAGAAATAATTAATAGTAATAAATTATTAATTTGAGTGGTTTTAAAGTATATTTATAATATATTTTTACAATTTAATACAATGTTGGTCATTGGATGTAATTTGACATTTAAACCAGTTATAAACAAGTGTCAATCTTTTGATAGTTATTATCTCTTAAAAACACGCCTTTTGTTTAGACGACGAGAATTAATTTTTAAAATAATTAATGAAACTGATATGTTTTGAATTTGGTAAAATAGAAATCATTTTTTGAGTTCATAATATCAAATATAGCTTAGGCCTAATTTTTGGTATTTTTCTGAAAACTTTCAATTTTTGATTAATAGTGAAACCACTAAGTGGTAGGTTAAAAACTGAATTTTGCATAAAACTTAATTTTACCGCTTCTGTGAATGGATTTTCGAAAATCCGACAGACACGGTTAATATCAAGGACTAAAATGTGGTTCAATGAGATGAAAATAATTTTTGGTGAATAGTAACTTTTTACCTTTTTTTTACCACGGTTAATAGTAAATAGGGTAACTAAGGGTAAATATGATATTTCTATTACCCTAACAAATGTCCTAATTCTATTGGATAAGTGTAATTCGACCAAAAACAACCTTATGAATAAACTATGACCATTTAGGCCCACTTGGATTAGATTAGGACATTTATTATTAATTTATTTAAAGAAGGGTTAAAAGAGTTAAAATCAAAGTTTATTTACTAAAACATTTTTAATATGGGGTTATACATAAGATAAATTCGACTATAAATATTAATTAGAAAGATAAAAAGATTTCCTACATAATGTTATTTTATTTGTAATTTTTAGACATTAAATAATTTAATTTATTTATGACACAATGATGATGCAGTAATTATATTATTAATGAAATATTGACATAATTGATGTTATAAACACCAAAATAAATGTAATTTGATACTTTTACGAATTCCACTAATTTTTTAGGTTACTATGATATATTATTGTTGATTGAAACAACTTGTTTCGAACATATAATTCTGTTATGACTTTCACAAAAATCATATATCAAATAGTGTCAAAATTGACACACAATAGTTTTTAAATAAAATATTATATTATTAATTGTTATTTTATTCCTAAAAATCTAAGGTTCGGACAAATGACATAGATAAGGATATGTATATTAATAATGAACAATTTGGGGTTCGTTTGTCATGTTATAGTAAGTGTATTAACCATATAGTGTAAGAAAACAAAACGACACGGTAAAAGTTAAATTATTTAACTTAGAGTTAAATCTAATTGATAAGGTTAAAATAATAACCTAAACTTATCTAAATCCTATTGGTTGATAGGATTTAGACCCATCCCCACTTTAGCTTCGAAATAAGACCCTTTGGAACCATTATAAACCTATTTTGACTTTAATATAAAATAATATTTTGAGATATTCCTAAGGTGCCCCTCTCCTCCCTTATAAAAGGGCACCTCCTTCCCCTCCTCCTCACACCAATTTGAGCACTCAAGATCGGCCAACCCCTGACAAAATCCCTTCTCCACTTCCTTAGAATAATCCTAGAGGTCCTGGTCTTCTTCAAATACCAATCTTAGTTCCCTATGTGGAGGATTCAAAGAGGCGTTTCAAAGAAGAGGTAATATCCATTACCGATCTTTTCAATTTCTTTCTTCTTAAACTTCTTCTTCTTTAGTTGTTTAATGACAAAGTAATAACATAAGTATTACTTACATACTGATATGTTATTATAAATATGAAACAACCCTAATTCACCTTCTATCCATCCTATGGAAAAATGAAATCATCGCGCGTGCGTACGTACGGAATACCGTCTCCACGCCGTGGTGTAATTTATTTTCCACCACCACCTTAATAGGATGGGTATAATGGTGTAATGAGTAACTATATATGATTATTATAAAGTGATATTGATACTGAAATATTCTACATACACTTCAACACAATTCCACGACCATGGGAACGATATCATCGCTCGTGCGTACGTACGAACTACCGTCTCCACGACGCGATGAGATTCATTCTCAATGATTAACCATTCATGAATGATTATAAAGTATATATAATATGTACTAATGAAATATATGAAATAATAATGATACTGGATTTATTTATATATTTATATGTATTTCATCTACTTAATTCCATTCAATTCAATAAGGAAACGAAAACAGCGTTCATGCGTACGTACGGACTACCGTCTCCATGAACGGTGTATTTCTTTCAATTTAATGATTTATTATATATATGTATTTCCTGAATATATATATATATATATCATGTTTTATGTTCTGTAATTAAGTAATCATGATCTATGTAATCATATGAATAATTACAAATCAAAACACGGACGACAAATGAAACAATTTTACCCAAAACGCTCTTTAACATGGAATTTACAAAAGAACGGGTAATATAAAGTCATAAGTGAACCATATATGATATAATATCAATGAATATGATTCTGTAATAAGTCAACGACATTATTTAAATCATTATACAGGAGGTTCGGACACTTACAAAGCAAGTCGGACCTAAGATAAGGGAAATATCACAATCTCATTTTTATCCGAGATTGTTTATTCGTAAGTATTTATTGGGGTGTATTTTATCATCCGCATCCATGTTTCCTCAATATTTAATATTGTTTTCATCCACTTACAATAGTTTAAATCCAATTTTACCCTTTGGTGAGTTTTTAGTAAAGAATATGAAAGGAATCTTTTGTCGTTTTTTCGTACGAGGTACTTTTTGACTTTTCCGACAAAAGTACGAAGAATGTTTTTTTTAACTTATACGGCATGAATGGATTTTTAAAACATTATTTCCAAGAAACTTCCTTTACAAGTTTTCAAGTTTATTTTTAATCAACTTCTTTTATTTTAAAGTCGTTTGACATGTTATGAAAGCAAAAATGTTTTTGAAGTAGAAAGGATATTTTCCTCAAGAATGGAGTTCAAGTATTTTATCAAAATTATATTCCGTCTAAGATAATAAAAGGGTTCTGTTTTTATCCCTATTATTAAATTGGTTTGATTATGTTGTGATGGAAATATTTTTATGAATTCCTTTATCTTATATGAATTGTTTTATGATGTCATGTTGTTTAAGAATCCCATTTTTATTACATCGGTTACGCTATGATGTATGGTTTATGATTATGTGGAACACATAAGAAAAGATTCATTATGAGATGGGTGGGACCTATATCTCCCTCCAATGCATTGGGTAAAGATTTTATATCTCATGAGATAGACATGGCTGGAATGGTAGGTTATACCTGTTCAGTGAAACAGGACTGAAACGAGGGTTACTCGATTCAGAAAGGGACTTTGTCCACTAAGATAGTCTTGGAAATGAGTCTTGACTAACAAGAAATGATTCTCTATGATTATGTGTGAATGCCACAATGTTTCATGTTTTAAGTTATGATTATTGTGATTACATTTCACTGCCATGATTTATCCCATGTTATGAAATTATGCTCTCTTTTGCAGGTTATGATTTCCAAAAGTTATGTTCTTATGAATATGATGTGATTGATTTTTCTTTTGTTTACCCTTACTGAGCATTTGAGCTCACCCTTTTATGTTTTCTTTTCCAAGGATATAAAGAAAGGTTTTAGGTAAAAAAAGGAAGATCTTTATGGGAGATTTTGAAGATCTTTCACCACGATTAGAAGATTATATTTCGAGTTTCCAAAGACACTAAACTATTATGGACCTTGTGTGTGTGTTTTTGCTATGTACTAAGTATTCCGAAAATGTAATGTAATGTCCATGTACGCCAGGCTTCGGGTCTCTACAGTCCTTGGGATGAGATGTGATGTGCTTTCCCATGTGTATTTGGGTAGAGATTTGATTCATTTTGAGTCCTAGGTGTGCGTGGGAAGATTTGTTGTGAGGCTTTAGTGTGTGTTGTTGGGATGTGTTGTAAGTCTTGGATGTGTGTAGGTGGGATAAGATGTGATATACGGAAGGGAGGGGATAACTATGATGTACGATGTTTGAAGAGAGTGTCATATTGATGGGAAAGTGTTTTTGGGTACCCTATCATCGACAAGGTTGGTTTACATTATATTACATGGCTAGCGTTATATGGTGAGCATGCCTAGGAGAGGTTGGGATGGTATGTTTACATATTGAGTTCATGTTTGGTTCCTCTATTTTATCAAAAGATCATTAAAATGATTCTTTTACATGTACATAGGAGCCCCTCATTTTCCTACTAAGATTACTTGTATGAACACCCTATGTATATAATACTTCCTTCAGGTTTATGAAATGATTACACAGACAGTGTTTGGCATTACAAGCTCAAATCTTGATAGTTGATGTGTCATTGGTTACCTTTACATTATGGTATTTTTTGATGACATTTATATTTGTATCAGTTCAATTCTTTTCATGCATGAAGTATGGTTTTGTAATTATTCTTATATTGTATCTTGATGTTCCATTTTGGATAATTAATATTATCTCCCTATTATGTTTTCTAATATTGGTATTTCCTTCCAATTTTTGATAATTTTTTATCCATGGTGATAGTTTCTAACTCGGGGCCTATTAGAGGTAGGACTCAGGGGGTTATTATCTTATTTTAATCATTTATTTCCTATGAGGGGTATCATTGGATAGAGGGGTTAATGACATTTTATTAAAAAAGGGAGAATAATTTAACAAAAAATTCAATTTCATATGGTTAATATATTGTGATGGTTTTCCATACCATCGCGAACTAGTTTGATTTTATATTGTATTATAGTATAATATTCATTCCAAAATGTGAAAAACTATAATATATATATTTATGTAATTTGACCCATAATAACGTAATTTAAACCTTCTATGAAGGTATTAATGGATGAAATAAGGCTTGTTATCCATAGAGATGATGAATTGAGACAATACTGACATTGGTTTCATTGTTAGAATAATAAGTGTAGATTAGAGGTTGAATGGTCTCTTTTCTATTAGCACTATAAAATTCCAGTATATATTAGATATTGTATTTTTATGCCATGTTAGATAGGAGTGATTTTAAGGAAAAATATAAAAAGAGTATCAATGATGATTTTTACAGAGAACCATTATTTGAATCAATATATATGACATAATAATAAATGAATACTCATTGTATAAAAAATTTTCCTTTCCAAAATATTATAGGATTACTATCTTTGGAAATATTAATATATAAACAATTTATTATTAAATTATTTCCTCCATCCCCCACAAATTATTTTTACAACATTCTTCTTTATTATG
This sequence comes from Viscum album, assembly GCA_963277665.1. Taxonomy (NCBI): domain Eukaryota; kingdom Viridiplantae; phylum Streptophyta; class Magnoliopsida; order Santalales; family Viscaceae; genus Viscum; species Viscum album. The sequence continues at coordinate 657,897,908 of OY728159.1, forward strand.
AAAATAACCTTTTAAATTGTCCATCACAATATGGGAATGGAAACCATAAGAAAAAGGGAGATAAGATTATCATTAAGGATATAAATAATGATATAATGGATCAAATGAAATTAAATTTGAATAATTTATTCTAATGGGATCTCTATATTTGAAAACCATTCATAGCATATAATAGGACTCCTTTTTTATCACTATATAATGATTAGTTGTTCATATGACATGAATCATGATAAATCAGAGAACATGAGCCATTAGATCATAACATTGGCTTTAGATATGTGTTTTGGGATACAAATAAGTGTCAAAAGTCATTCCCTAAGTCTCTATTTCTGACTTATTAGGCAATCATATTGATTTTTCTCACTCCACATTCAATCGTATTAATCAAGGATCACTTCTAATACTATCATTGTTGATATATTTCCTTTTAAAATTAGATTCACTATTTATACTAGTCCAAATTATCCCATGAGGTACCCATATTATCCAAATGAATTTTAGGGAAAAATAATTATATTACCGCCTTTCACATAATGAAAATATTATATATGTGTTCCATAAGATCAGTTCATTTTAACATACACATTGAGAAAAGAATTTTCTTTCATAATCATTTTATAAGTTCATCATAAAATAAACCATGGAAGATAAATTAGTTTTATAATAATATTATCATCATATTTATAAACCAGATATAAAAATAAAATGTATGGTTTCACTAAATCATAAACCCAGTAAACTGTGAGTAACATTATAGGGTGTTATTATATATTAAAATTTTCAATAAAAGATCATGAAAAATAATTTTGATAAAAATACTCTTTATAGTTTGATATAATATATTTTAATTATAAATATTACCAATTATTTGAGAAAAAATTTCTTTTATAATAATCTGTGAATCACATAACCAAATATTCAAATTATTTAGTAGGGTTGATGTTTAATAATTTGATTCATTCGGCGTATATTAAAACAATGGTTCATTTCACATTTTCAATAAAAATTATTATGTAAATCATTTAGATAATTAAAATATTATTTATTTTAAACCATTTATTAAAAATTAAATCCTGATGAGGAATAATTTACAAAACCATTATAGAATAATAAAATCATTCCTGAAATTATTTTTTAAAAACATTCACTTGTATGGAAAATATTCCCTAATAAATAGAAAAAATATTCACATTCTATTAAAATATTCTATTGGTAAACTAATTTCATAATGAGAGGATGATGAATGCAAAAACATTTATATAAAAAAATATTCATATTATAGGATAATTAATTGTACTATAAAGAGTTTAATTTTCAAATTTCATTATATACAAATATATAATAAATAATCGAGACAAAACAAGGATTTTGAAACATTAAACCCGTATATCTATTTTAAATTACATGGAATACACTATAAATAGCAGTCTAATAACTTTTTTATTTTTATAATATTATTTTATATTCATTTAAATAACTATATAATCATATATTATACACTTATAACATTTTAAAACACATTTGTTAATATTTCCATATTAAAATCATCATTTCCATGAGTTATCTATATAATTTTTTATTTGAATTTATGTTTTGTTGTTTGAACTTGTATGTGAAAACTTATGTGGAATATAATTGTTTCATATATGGAAATAATGTAATATGAAATTATTTAATTACCAAATGGGAATAGATTTCAATCAGTTCATTTCATTTTCTTGACGATCCTTCCATTTTATTTAAATTAGATGATAGATGAGTCAATTTTAAATATCACCTCATATCCATCAACACATAATTTATAAATACTATGAATATTTTGATTTATCCTTTAATAATATAGTATATGGATCTATATCAAATTTTGGGAGTCAATATTTTATGAGAAAAATCATTTAATTTTCAAGGAACAATAATTTTTCAAACGCACGTCGTTGACTAACATATTTTTAATATAGCTCTGAATTTATGTTTCTACAATCTTGTATGAATAACATCAAGTATGTACTATATATAACATATTTTTTGTAGTATCCTTCAAGAATCATTATAAAAAATAATTTTTCTTCATTAAATTTTGGAATTTAATTTTCATCCCGACATTATTTATTTTTCATGGAAGACTACTTATCAACATTTCATTATTGCAGCCTTACTAAACACATCTACCAATTATTTATTCTATAAATTCAAATATTTTCATTTTTTGTAGATAATATCATTTCTTAGATATCTCTTGATATCATTTAAAATATTTTCCCATTTTCTCAGAAATAGTTCCTCATTAGTTTGAGTATCATATTTGATAATAATATTTTATAATACCATGAGTGGAATTTTTTTCAAAACAATATAGAAAAACATAATTATTCTTTGATTCTTAACTCCCATTGTGATAATAGATCTATGTATAATACTTTGAACGTTTAATTATAATATTTTGTGGTTGTCTCTACTCCTTGGGGAAAATAGTGCCATCTAATATATCATTACTTGTTTTATTTAGAATAGGATTTATATCCATTTTTATTCATTTAGAATAGTCTATAATGGATTTTCGGGCCAAAAATTTAGATATAACATATTTTTTATGAAATTAATAGAGAGGTGAATTAACCTATTTCTTGAAATCCCTCCTTTAACTATCCGATAAAGATTATTCCATCACCATAATAACATATTTGTATTTAAATCTTATAATTTTACTTTTATTTTGTTATTTAAAATTTTTTGATTGAGTTTGCACATTTATTATTATTTTAGGGAAAGTTTCTTTTAAATTTTAATTTCAATATTCTCTTTTTAATCCAAATTTTATTTAAATCATTTGATTTCATCAATGTTAATAGCCTCATTCATTTAATAATATTCATTTCCTTAAGAAATACATTATTTTATTTATATAATAGCTTATTATCTAAATTTATATTGTTTGTTAAGAAAATATTCTAATTCATTCATCAATATGTACTTCAGCTACGTCTATTTACATTCATTATTTGGAAATATGTTTCGGTAAAATCCAATTTTCACAAGTTCAATAAAACTAATATACTATTTGTATTAGATTACTGATGGGGAGATCTATTCTCACTTATTTTTCAGTAATCATTGAATTTTAATTTTAAATATCAAAATATTACTTCCATTAAATTTAGTTGTTTATTTTTATATTTTAGGCCATTTATTTAAATATTGTTTTTCTTCATCTATCTATGGATTAGTAGAATTGTTCATATGAAAATTTATAACATTGTGTCTAATTTCATTATAATTATAATGTTTTTGGGGTAACATAAATTTAACCAAAAAACAAAATTATTGAATAACTTTATTAAAAGAGTAATGAATCTGTTATAATCATTACATTTAAAATTTTCCAAAGTTCATCATGATTATAAAATTTCATTACCTATTATTCTAGGATTTTTTATTAACATATGATCTTTATTGTCATTGATATTTAAATTTAATGTTGCGATCATCCAAATTTCATAAGAAATGAGTATAATAATAAATTTATCAAGTGAAAAATCATCTCCTCCTTCTAATGATAATAGTATTGGATCATTCCTATAAATTATATTTAAAACAAATTTTTTGACAATTTTATATTCACACAACAATTTTTAAATCTTAGAATATTAATTTGAATTTCATAGAATCCTATGAGGAATTGTTATATGTGTTTCTTAAACCAACATCATATATTCCACGTTTATTCCCAAAATTTTAAATTGGTTTCATTTATTTTGACGTATCCTTCGTTACTGATTTCTATCATATAAAAATATAATTAAATATTTTGTTTCAATTAAATTTTGGGAATAATGTTTCTAATATAGGGAAAATAAAATTTATGGAATTTTATCTGCATCCATATTTTTCATATAATAATAATAGATCGATGTATATTCAATAATAGTTTGTAATACTACTATTACAACATCTTCGAAATCGTGGCCCATAGATATAATATATAGAAACATCATGTTCATCCATATATTATAGTTCCTTACATATAATGTATGAAGGCCACAGCTACTAAAAAAATTCTATTATTCATATCCATCACATGTTAAAGCTTGACAGAGTGACCATACCTTTCATAACAGTTGATGTGCCAGGAAGGATTGGCTTACAAAACCTATAAATACATGGGATATTGAATTAGTAGAGTGTATTTTTTATATTAAATACAAATTATCCTATCATTCTTGTTATATTAAAATCCACTAAAAATAGGAAAAAAAATCCTCACACAATCATGCATAAAATGAATGAGAATAGAAAACAAAAATTTCAGAAGGGTAAGATCCAATATGAAATACTTATCATTTTCATTGATGTTAGTCCCCTTACCAAACATTATTTTCACTATATCCCCATGTAAATTTATTTTACAAATATATGTGTCTTATCCTTATACAAAACATTTTCAGGGAATCATAAAAATAGAAAAATGATATAATAAAAAATATGATTTAAAACTGAAGAAAATTACTAGAAATAAAATATATATTTTGAAAAAAATGAATATCAACATTCACATTCCTTCAAAAAAATCATTAATGAATCACCCATAGAAAATTCTACTATCTACCAAATAATTATTATTTCGCTTAAGTCATATCTCTTGAAGATGAGAGTTTATATTATATTGATTTTGAACATCCAACCATGTTAGTGGACTGAAACCCTTTTTTTCCTCTCACTATCATCTCTTCATTGTGCACTGATACTTCTCACCATTTTTTATTTTTTTTGTAAAAATCTAGTCATTATTACTATATAAACTCTATAACTATGAATAACAATATAATTTTCACCATGGATTCAGAAACTGAAATTTCTTTTTATGAATGCATTTAAAACATCCCATGCATCTTCATTAAAATTTGACATTATAATATTTGAATTTGGAAAACCAATATAAATTTATTGTTTATATCAATGATTCCGATTCAGATTCACTGAATTTGAGATATATGTAGAAATAAACTATGTCGTTCCCAATAGGAATCATCTACATATCATATTAACCTATATGATTTTGACATTTACTACATCAACAATCATCTATGCCATTCCCAATAGTAAACAGCTATATGATTTCCAAAATTTTCTATTTGGAAAAAATATATTCACTATTTACCTACATTGAATAATTGACTATTTAATTTTACTTTTTTTAAGAAAACATGTGAATAAACAAAATGATTTTACAATATAAAATTTATCTACATAGAATAAATTTCATCCGGAATATTCCATTTATAAAATTTGATATATAAAACCAATATTCAAACATACTCAAAATTAGTAACTACCTTTCACGCTTTTCAATTATCATAAAAAATTTATTTAATCATGAAACATCTAAGATATTTAAATCATTAAAAAATATATCATGCTCTGTCATGATTATAAAATCCGTAGGTATGGTTTTAAACAAATACAATAACTCATATCATCATGAACCATGTGATCTTATTTATATTTGAAAGCAATTATCAAATTAACGGGATTCATCATGATTAATTAGTGAGGAAATATAATTTTTATAAAATTATTATAATTCATTCTAGATAATTTTTATATACCATCACTACATCCATATATTGGGATATGGGTATGATAATCATGAATATGTGTAGAATATGTTCTCAATTAATATAGAAACCCAAGAATTTTATAATTATTGTAAAATTATTTTAAAATAAATTTATTATAAATTAAAAATATGTATTGAGTGGACTATCCTATTTACATGACTAGGTACATATAAATCAATATAAACACAAAAAAATGTATTTTTATTATATTATTATCCACAATGCTCATAAATCGTGTTGAACTCACAAAAATTTCTATGATAGCCTGGGGAATACATAATGAAAAGGGGTGGCTTATAAATCTTACCATGGTAATAAACATGAGAATCAAGAAGAACATTTATGTAAAATAGAATAATGTGATATCATAAATGATTAGTGTTATGAATAATCACATGGGAGAATATCAAAAGTGAAATTTAATCATAGTATTAAAAAAACAGAGGAATAAAGAAACAATATAAATCATTAAATTTTAATAAGTCAAATCTGACTACCATGAAAACCACATACGGTGGACAATGTACCATTACATATTAGAATTACTCTATAATCCCATACATATTGTATCATGGAAGTAAAATTTAACACGTGCATTGAACTGCAGCCGAGGAGAACACATCATAACATTTAGATGCATATGCGTGCCATATAATGAATCAAGCATAAGTCATAAACATAATAATTATCCATGGATATATATGGTATTCATATTATTTTCATAGGGATTATCCATATCTATTATAAAAAATATAATAAATTAAATTATGTATTAAAAAATCCATGGACCATAATAGATGAAAACTAAAACTTCATCTGTATGATTTGTTTCCATGTTATGTGAATTTGTGGAAAAATTAATTTGTAACATTGGCAATGTGCCTCTTATGTGGAGATTTAGGGAAAAGGGTAATGTGTCTTTAAATATGGAATGGAAATATTAATTTTCATAAACCATTAATTGATCTATTTTTTATCCAAAATAAATTGTCTAGTTCAGAAACCATGGACAGTTTAATGCATTTTATTTAGTGGTACTTGAAATGGAATATGGCGCATATAAGTTCACTTTAGTTCACGTTTCCTAATGAATGTAATTGTGAAGGGAACCATCAAAACATATAACCCTAGATAAAATAAATTTGAGTTATAAAAGGTATAAATTATTAGGAAATATATATAGAATGTTAATGAAAAAAAAGAAACAGATAAAGTGGGGAATATAAAGGAAAATACAACCAAAAGAAAATAGTCTTGTTCAAAAAGATATCTTATCTTTCATTTTAGAATTATTCTGCACTTTCACATAGCATCTTGAATAATCTAAAAATCATAAATTATTTTACTTTAAAAAACATACATCTATATTTCATTATTTTATTATATTTTTTCATTTAAAATAATTTATATGAGACAAAATATTTAATTTCAATATTTTAATGGTGTTCATTTTACAGTTCCAAGGTTGAATAACAAGAAGATAATAGTAAAGATACATTTCAAATGGGACTACAATTCCAAAAGTGAGATTAAATGATATTTATGTAATTCTAAAAACATAAATGGTCCTATGTAACCGTATGTTCTCTAACATAATGTTGAATTATGTAATAAAACATATAAATCTATTTGGTTTATTTTGACACTTTTTTTGACCATGATGGACTAGGTTAATTTTATTTGGTATCGAGGTAATATTTTAAATTAATTGTGTGAATATATATATATAATTTACATATTAATATAAATTTAAAAAATTATATGTAAATTTATCACTTCCATATTGGTGGTACTGAATATAACTCATCACCCTCTTAGGTGGTGACTCAGGATTTTTTGGAAAATAGTTTCATTTCTATATTACAAGTAGATCATAATAGGATATATGGTAGACATTCCATTTTAACAACAATATTTACATATATTTGTTTTATAGGAATTATTATTCCACATTTTGTGATGGATATGAGGAGATGGTATGCAATGAAATAAATTTACTATGTTAGTTTGAGAATATTTCCACCTGAATGTCGCGTCGATGAAAAAAAAATTTATGAAATTAAAAATTAGAAATTGGAGATTTATATATCACTAGTACATAGGGTAATGGATTGGAAGGATATTTTTTTCAATTATCCAAGATATAATGCTTATAATATCATTGGAGTTGGTGAGATGAGGGGTGGTATTTTTATGGTGAGATGAGGGTTGGGTTTTTTAATGTAATGTTCATTAATTTATTTTCGTTCCTCAGTACTTCCATTAACGTTGATTCATGTCATTTTATACAATAAATAGTAAGTTTGAGATCAAACAAAGTGGTTTTTACATCACCCCTTATTCAAATTATCCTATATTTAGAATATAATATTAAATAATTTCTTTTATCTAATTTAAGAATATACAAAAAATTAAACTGTTGTTATTTTAAAGATTTCACCTTAACCATTTATTTATGTTTAGATTGATTTAGTGAAATACATTTTACAAAAAATAATTTTATAATTTAACATATATATTTATATATATATTTCTTATTTATTAGATTAAAAATCCAAATTTAATATTATAATTAATTTTCTGACCAACTAAAATTTTAGTTATCATTTCATAAAATTATATTAACATATTAATAAAACTAAATAGTAATTTATTATTCAATTATATATTAATAAAATCTATTTTAAAATAATATTTTTAATATAAAAATTAAAATAAAATGTATATGGTTTTGAAAAATTCAAACTATAATTTTATTAATTTTAAAAAAAAAATTAATTGTGTGAATCATTATATCAGGTAATACAAATTTACTATTTTGGGCCTCTCTACAATTGATTCTTTTTATATATGGGTCCATATATATACCTTTAATATTTCTAACAAGAACGATGAATGTTTCTTCCTCCATTCAAAAACCACATTCATTATACTTTTCTTATATCTTCGCCTTGTAAAAAAACATAGCACACTATTCAAAAGATTTTCATTATCCTCCATTAATTTATTATATCCCATAATATCATCTATAATAACTAAAATAAATTTATTATATTAAAATATTAAGACTTCTGAATATTTTTTGAGAATTATTGAGTCTAAAGAGTATCAAAATTAATAAATAGTTTCTTTAAGTCATTCAAATGTCAATGAAGGGAATGTATTCCTTCTTCCTCGCTAATTTATTTTCTCCTGACTAAAGGCTGAAATTAGTGAAAAACATTCCTCATGTATACTATAGAATGATTCATTAATATTATTAAAGGGATATATGTTCAATATAATTATTTTTTATCTCAGGTTAATCAATATAGATGAATAGTGGCCTACCCTTCCTTTTGATGAAGGAGATGAAAAACCCCCACAGTGAAGAACATATGAATGTAAAGCTATTTCATATATTATATTGCAATTTATTCATTATTTTTTCTAGATAACCATTTGAAAGTTTATAATGTTTATTGTATATAATAATAAATCAATAAATAATGTTAATCGAAAATAGAACTTCTCTTTCACGAGGAAGGACCTACAACACTTCATTGAATACATCTGTATAGTCCCTCATAAAGGGAATGTATTGAAGAATAATTCTCTAACTATTCTAAATAATTTGAGTTACATATTAATTATTATAATGAAATGATAAAAAATATAGGGAATTCTAATAGGTATTCAAACTCCCCCTTTCACTTAAAATGAATTTGTGAAAGAATTAGGATACGAAGAATGGTCTCCATTTTAGAAAAAAATAATGATGTATTTATATATAGATATCCAATTTATTCCATAAATAAATAAAATATATGTAATAATAATTATCCAAAAATATTCTAGGACATTCAGTCCATGTAAATTGACTATGGAGGAGTTTTATCCTTGGGATACAATAGTTTCTTCTTTTTATGTTATCCTAAGATGATTAACACCAATTTATTGGGTGGTGTATGAATTTATACTCTAATCATGGAAGACATGAAAAAATGTTAAGAGCGAGAATCTAATATTATGTTCTTTATTATTTAATCAATAAGCATTATTGTTGTAATAATAGTTTTTTTCATAAATATCCTCATTATTAGTGATTACTTATATCCTTCCAAATTTTATAGGACGAGGAGTATTTTTTAATTAATTTTCCTCAACAACCCATTGTATTTGTACATTGATATGAAAAATGATATTGTACATTATAGTTAAAAAAGATATACAACAATATGAGTGTGGATCGAGTAATTCTATTATAATATCACATTAGTGGGTTTATTCATCTCCCTTCGACATTTATCATCATAATTCTTCCATTTCTACATTTTCAAAATGTATTTTCACTTTTAATAAAGATTCTAGGATTATTATTTAAATATTTTCGAGATGTGGGTATTTAGGTATTGTTTCCTACATTGGATTTATAATTTCATTCCCCATAATTAATCCTAATTTTATACTTTTTATCTCTAAATCAATGAGGCCATTTAGAGTCACCAATCTCCATCTCAACCATACTGGAAAAATGGAAAATATATTCATTATTGTTAGAATTTCTAATTTATAATTATTTGCATATAATTATATTTAGTACACAATATAATTAGTCAAACATAATGTTAGTGTTGATGAAAATTTAATGGAAAATTGCGGGTGCCTTATGATTTATTCCACAAACAACTCCATAAACCCATATTCCATATTCTGATGTCTATGGAAATATATCAATTTTTTATTAGATATTTGGGGAAATTGTTTTTGAAAAAATATTTTTTTTGTTTCCTTCCAATTCAGTGAAATAAAATTCCACATTGGACATAATTTTCTTGATCAATGTCCATAACTATTCATCTTCCAGCTGCATTAGATAAACTAACTATATTTAATTCCATTGTATTCAAAATTAGTGGATAGATAATATATTCTAATTGGATTTAATAATATATTCATTATCATGGGATCAAATTATCCACTAATATTTATACTCACTTATCGAAGAATGGAACCGACCCAAACATTCCAATTATTACTAGAAAGATGGTTTTCCACTCGGTCATAATTATTATTCATAATCTATGTTAGTTGGTACATTATTAAAAATAATTTCATATCCCAAAATCCAAAAAATATACACATATCAATAGGTAAACAATTAAATTTCCATTATCATTGGTTTTTGGAATGGGTCCTTCTATTTCCCAATATTTTCTAAAATAATGTAAATATATATTTGGGATGAGAATACATAAACATAATGTCATATAAAAATGGATTCTACAAACATATATGGAATAATTTATATATGAGACTTAAATCCTAACATATGTGTTTCCATGTTTCAATATAGTTTATCCATCGTAATTTAGGGTTTTTTTCAATCCTAGATATCAATTTGAATCCTTCACAATAGTTCATAAAGTGTATGTGCGTTTTAAAAATCAAATCCCAAGTGTTTGTTGAACTAGATTTTGAAAATAAAATCCTCATTGTATACTATTGGGGGACATTTTTGACCACATATCCGTGCTATTTTCTTTTATTACACCGATGTACAACTATTCTTAATACACACCAACATTTATTACATAAAAATTTACATAATTTTATTGAATCCACATAATCAATACATCAATAAAATTTCATGACATTTTATTATAAGTAGACATATCCCTAGAGGTTTTACTAATGTATTGTAATATGATTCTCCAAAAATAATTATTCATATGTCAGATACCATATTTTGAGACCCAATCCTTTAACACATATTCTTACAGATTTTTTATAAAAAATATTGAATAAATATAATCCATGGATCAATATCCCTAACATTTTTAAAAGACTACGTGAAGTAAAAAATGTAAAATTAAATTTAAACAAATTTATTTTAAACTCCATATGATCTCTTAAATCTATTTGGGACCATTAATTTTATATTTTATTATGTGTAATTCCAAAATGATTAGGTTGATGAACACAACCCAGTAAGGGAATAGACAAGATAATAAAATATGTAATTTTAGTCAAGGGAGAAATAAGATATCATAAATGGATAATATTTTAAAAATTATATGTGATAAAAATATATATAATATAGAATCATAATATCAATAATACATAGGTACATGGAATCAATATAAGACATGACATAATTTTAGGTTAAAGAAACACCCATGTCAACATGACTTGGTTGGAAATGTCCAGTCATGGATTAGACTAATTCTATAATTTAATACATGTCATATAAGGTGTCATAAATGTTAAACATTGAATTATATTTATACCATAGAGAAACCATTACAAAATTTAAAACAATATGGGTTCTACATAATTAATGAAACTTAATACAAACACATAATTATTACCAATGTAAAGATATCGGTTTTATAATCATATCGTATTGGATAACTCAATGAAATATCATAATGGAATTTATGAAACCAACAAATAAAACACTCATAGAAATTCAAAGAGGTAAAATTAGCTTAGATAATGGAAATTGTGGTCCATATGAAGTGAAAATGTGAAAAATAGTGGATATGTCACTGTTTTAATATATCTAATAAGTGGTGTTTAAAATAAATATTAAGTAGTTTTGAAATAGGAAAATAGAATGTTTATTACCAAGATACTAAAAATATAGAAAAAATAGTGTTCAAAATTAAAATGGGATTTTTAAAAAATAATTATTTTTAAAAACAATTTGAGTGAAACATGAAAAGAGGTAATATGTATATAAATTCCCTTTTATTGGGTATTCATATTGAGTGAAACTGAAAAGGGATCCTTTAAAACATGTATATCTCTATCGATGGATATTGAATTAAATATGGTGTATATGTGTATGAACTATAGAAAAATTTAATAATAGGTAAATACATTTAATTGATACACAATGTGAGCTCATTGTAGATAATGTGTATCCAAGATAAAATTGGTTGGTATTGAGAGATCACTTACCATATGTTCCATAATTTTATTTTACATTATCTTATCATCATGAATAATCCAGTTATCTTTATTAATTAACTAATTAAGAAAGTATTTTATATATTGATTTTATACGATTTTATGTTATTAATTTTGAACAATTTTGGATGAGATATGCAGTTTAATGTCTCTATTATAAGGAAATTTTTTGTGTTGTTACAACATCATGAAACATAAAGATATATATTATGATTCATTAAAAATGGAAAAAAAAATATTGGAGTAAAAGAAAAAGATATGGACATTATTAAAAACATTAAATGTTAAAAAAATTTGATATGTGCAATGTAACAGTCAGTTCCATCCTGATCCATTTCATTTATAGTTTTTTTGGGTGGTTTTCAAAGGTATTTTGGAGAAGTTTGGTTGAAAAATACTATAGAAATGAGTTTTACAAATCATGAAATTGGATGAAAAGAAATTAAATTTTGTTTCATGGATTGTCTTGGATTTTTCATGGGTAAATAAATTTAACAAGATATGAAGAAGGGTATCATGGCATGTAATATTTAGGGGATAAAAATAAATAATTAAATGAACAGGTGATGTATTTTTAGTTGAAACCAAACCCTAGGTATTTCATAATGCGAAAGGGGATTACATTTCATGTAACATTGTGATCGTGTGTAGTTTTATAAATTATTTTATAGTTGAACCCCCATTCATTCAGACATGATTTCTTTTTTCTCTCATTTAATGGGTACCATAGGTGCCTTGAAGTTTCCTTAAAGCCCTTATTCATACCTCTTAAATTCATTGATCCAAGTGGATTCTTGTCGACAATCCGCTACTGGTCTGTGGTAGGTTCATTCCCTTCCATGGTTGATTTGCTTCAGTTATTCTCTCATGGATCAATTACAATGGTTTTTAATTTTTTGGGGTATGCGACGAGTTTTTATGGATACTTTGTGTGATATAGTTTGATATATGGTTCATCATGGTGCAGTTATGGTTCCAAGGCATTCTCCTTCACCATGTAGTGCTCAAAAAGTTGGAAAGCGTCTTTAAGGTAATATTTCATTTATTTTTCGTCAATTGTGCATCATGTGAGAGGGGGATTGATTTTTTTTACCTATGGATTTTTTATATATATTAATAAATTGTAAATAATTTTCTAAATAAAACTTAAAGGGTAAATGGGATTTGATCTGCATGTTTTTTACTATATTGATATTGTTTGTGATATTCTAGTTACATGGGCTAAAATCTCCACTAAAAACTATGGTTGTTGGTGTATTTTTTTATCCTGATTAAATATGATATGTGATTTTTTTTATATTGTATTGTATCACCCTAAAATTAAAATTGGCTATCCAAGTACACTTAAAAATGAATTGTTTTCCCTAAGACTATTTTGTGTGAGAATGCCACAAATAAATGTATTAGAATGTGAGAAATGTTTCTATCAACCAGTATAATTTGTTTTATGGTATCATATGTGTTTTTCTTTTGTTCTTATTTGTGGGATAAATTTATGGCATGTGGTTTTATAGTGGTATTTATAAGGGTGAGGTGTGAATTTTTAGTTGGGAATTGAAGATGGTTGTCCCATAATATGTTGTTAGATGTTGTTGTGAGTTAGGGGGTTTGTTTTGGTGTATGTAGCAATTTTGGAAGGATTACATTTAAGAATGATAATAGTGATTGGTATATGTATTTTTCCTTTTTTCCCCATTGCGTAACATGTAGAGACCCTAACCACGTATAGAAAGGTCATGGAATGATGTTCCTAATGTGAAGTCACCTTAATTTATTAGGGATATTCACCTTCTAAAATGACTATTGAAATGTTTCTTCAAATGTGTAATGACTGATATTTTTTGGGTAGTTATGGAATGAATAAATAATTTCTTAATATATCCTATAATGGCTAGATATGGGTTGGATAATATAATTTAAATGGATAAAAATATTGGTTGAGAATGGGACCTATGTTTTTTGGGTTCATATATATTGTTTAACCTTTATATATTGCAGTAAAGGTTGAAAGTGTTTAGGGTTATTGGTTTCTCTGAGGACCCTTATGTTGGGATTGTGTTTTTTGTATCATATGTGTATATATATATTTCCATGATATTTCTATATGCATGCCACACTAGTTGAGTACTATGTGTCAAAAACCCCCATCTCCACTTGGGAGGGTTACATTCTCAGAATCCAATGAGGAATATGGATTGCTGGGTACACACACTTCTCCTCTCTCTCACTATTATAGGGGTAGTTTTTCCAGAGGTTGTGATGGTATGAGTTCTGTTAGTGACTTAGATTTTGGTTACGAAGGACTGGTTTTTATTGAATCATATGCGATATCTGATTTGCTTATAGGCAAGGTGGTTTGTACTTTCCTGGGTGTATTCTGGATGAGATGTTATGTGATTTCCCCAGTTTATTTGGGATAATATGTTATGTGCATTCACAGGTGTCTTCAGGATGATATTTGTTGTGTTGTGAGTCCTAGGTGTGTGTGGGTGGGATGTGTTGTGAGGCCCTGTTCTGTAGAGGAGAGATGTGTTGTGAGGCCCAGGTTTATGTGGGTGTTATTTAATGTGGTATATAGAAGGGATGGGAGTCTATGATGTTTGATGTTTTCTGATAGTGTCATACCAATTAAAAAATGGTACAAGGTACCCTATAGTCGATATAAATTATTTTTAATATATTACTTAGATTTTTCTACTTAGTTTTCTTGAATTGGGGAGGATGTGAAGGTTATTATTCCTTTTTTAGGTCTTGTTTGGATCTACTATTTTCTCAAAGGATAATTACTATTCTTATTTCACATGTGCTCAATAGACTTTGGTTTTCGTACCGAGTATATTTATATTCTCCTCCTATGAATATAAAATTTATTTCAGCATTATTAGGTGATTATGTGGACAGTGCTAGACCTTACTAACTCAGATCATGGGAGTTACTACATCTCTTCATAGATTTTCATTTGGGTATTTTACTTGGATTATTTTTTTATTTTTATCAGTTCTTGTTTACACAGGCCTACTGGTTGGTTTTCTCTTTATTTTTATATTGTTTCTTCGAGTTTCATTGTCGATGATTCATCTTATCTCCGTACCATGTTTTATAAAAAGGGTAATGACTCCCATATTTCAATATTTTTACACCCTTTGTGCTAGCTTCCAAACTTGGGACAAATGGAGGAATGACTCAGGGATCATTATCTCCCTTCCCACATTGCCGGTCTGGGAGGGGTATCATTGAATGCAGGGGTCATGACAGAGTGGTATGAGAGGTGATGGTTGAGAGAAAGGATGTACTTTGGAGTTAGGTACATTGAGTATCTCATGGGGTGGTATGTAAATAGTTCTAGTTGAACAGGGTGTGTGACATTGGCCAAGGAGACCATCTAGGACATCGTATTTTAGGGCCCCTCATGATCTAGTGCAAGGGATCTGTGATAATTGAACAGAAAAGTTAGGTGGAGGTGCTTGTAGGGTAAAGACCTATAAAAGAACCAATCATTATAAGGATTTTTTTTCTTGTTTTAATTGTGCTATATAGTAAGGTTAAAAAATATTTAATAAGCTTAATTAAAATAAATTTTAAGAAAATTCCACACTACTCATGATTATGAAATCCAGTTTTTACCATTTAGTTATAGCTCCTTGTCGTCGTCTATGTGAGACTTGGTTAGTAACTGTTCAAAAAGTTGATCTGTTTGATCATTGTAGGGTTGTTCCATCTGAGGATGAGGATTAGTGGTAGGGGACATTGTGTTCTTTCCAGTAGTATGATTTGGGTGAGTATGAGGATATTGTGTCAGTTCTGGTGAAGGGAAATTGGTTGGAGGAGATCGAGATCGATTTCAATTAGATCCAATCCCTAATGGGGTAATGGGTCACATTGTAAGTTAGTCAAATGTGTGGATATACACGTCAATGGTGAATGCTCTTTCATGAGGATTAGAAGGAGGTATACATTTCATATCTTGAATTCCAAAAGGTGTCCAATGAAGAGTTCCTTTCATCACCCGTGAAGGCAAGTGGTAGGGGTTCTTTCTCTTCAGCAAGGGATCTATTCATTCCGAGTGTTGGGAATCATGATCAAGAAAATTATATGCTTTTTCAAAACCATTTTATAGACAATAATTCTTGTACAAGAAATTAGGAGTAGATACATTCTCCTTCTATCTAGTATGTAGTTACACTTTTACATTGTCGAAGTATCAAGAGGTTTAGAATAAGTATGTGGTGATCAGGAGGATTCACTCACAAAGGGGACTACCATGAGAGGGGAGAAAACATGGTTCATATAGGGGAATTGTTGATAGTGGAAGATATCATGTGCTAGTACGTCTGATATTTCTTCCAATGTGAGGAAAGCTCTGCATCTTTCTTTCCAACCATCCGGTGCTAGTAGTTTCTAGGATTTTATTGAGAGATTCATTTTTGTTTTTTTTTTGTTTTTGGGGTTCATGGTGAACACCATAGTAAATTCCATGTGGTTCCCTTATATCAATTTGTTGGAGGTAGATACTTTTAATTTAAACCTCATTAATAGTTGATAGTGATATCATTTTAGGAGAAAGGGGCATCATGAATTTTCTCTTCCATAGAGAGATAGGGAGGGTAGAGGCTGACCTCATGATGTTCCTCGTGTTCAGGGACTGTGACCTAAAATTTTCCATGGGGGTGGTCATCAGTAGAGAGGTAGAGGACAAAGGTGTGGTTAGTTTCACATAGTGGTTGTATTAGTTTTAGAAGGGACATATATCGTCATAGGTAGGATCAGTTTGTTCAGTACAGATTCTTGTGCGTTGTTTGATTTAGGATCTTTGAAAAACAATTCACCCGCTATGTCTCTTGCTCTGGGACTAGACATATATATTATTCTCATGCCCCTGGTGCTGAGCACACTAATCAAAGGAGAAACCATATTGTGTGATGTGTATTAGGGGTATAAAATGATGATGGGACTACATCAATCACATGTGAATCTCTTGTTTGAAAAGATGTAGCCATCTGATTTCATCCTCTTCATCAACTATCTATATTCCATTAACATTTCTGTTTACTTGTTCAGATGGAGAGTCATATTTTCATATATAAATGCTTAGTGTGTGGATTTCATTGGTGAGAAGGGTTTTCATGTGGGCAGTCAACATGTGGATCCACATCATTTCTTGTTGGCTGAGCCATGAGCAGAATCAGTGGATGGTGAGATGGTGGAGCTTCCTAGGGTTATTGGTGAGTTCATATATGATTTTACCCAGTAGTTTTTGAAGACTCCCCCTTGATGTGAAGTTGAGTTCTAGATAGACTTATGAAAAATTTCTTCTCTAATTTCAATGGATCCATATGGGATAGAACCTTCTGAGTTGTGGGAGATGAGTAACCATATATATGATTTGATATAGAAGGGTTTTATCAGGACAAGTGTGTCACTTTGGGGTGGTCCAATGTTGTTCTCAAACAAGGTAGATAGTGTTCTTAGGTTTTGTATAGTCTACTAGAGGTTGAATCGGGATAAGGTCAAGAACTGTTACCCTCTTTTGATAACATAATATCTTTTCAACTAAATGAGATAATAATATTGGTTTTAAAAGGATTTTGTGGTCTAGATATCACCAGTTAATGGTGAAGGAGGTCGATATCCCAATAAATCCCTTCATATGTATGTATGGTTACTATGAGTTCTTAATCACTCCATTCATTTTTATGAATGCACCTACCATTTTATTAGGATTATAAATTCCATATCTAGTGTTTTCTTGGACCGATTCGTCATCATATACATCGATGACATCTTGATCTATTCGGTGTCATAGGAGGATCACTTTGAGCATGTTAGAACAGTCTTGAATGGTATGAAATTCCACCAGCTATATGAAATTTAATCCAATGGTATTTTTTGGTCATGATATGTGAATATATAAAAGAATTTGGTGTTGATAAGGGCATGGAAGTAGACTCGTAGAAGGTTGAAGAAGTTGTTTCCTTTGAAGTACCCAAGAACAGGGCATTGTTTTGCAGTTTCCAAGGTTTTAAACGCTATTATCTAATGTATGTACTTGATTCCATTATAACTACAGACCTTTATTAATCTCTTAATAGGAATGACTAATACTTTCCATGTAGTGATCATTTTATTATAGCATTTAGTTAAATGCGATTTTTTTTGTGATCCAATGCTACGGTTACATGAGGGTGGGGTGTTGTTTGAGTTTTTTTGTGATGCTTGCCATTTGGGATTGGGATGTGTGCTGATTAAGCAGTGACTAGTGATCTTTTATCAGTCTAGAACATTACATCCCCATGAAGGTAACTATTATTACCATTATACTGAACTAATAGCTGTTGTGTTTTGGCTAATGTTATGGAGGAGTTAAGTCATTAGAGATAACATTGTGGTCTTTATTGATAAAAAGAATTTGAGGTATATCATTTCATTGAGTGACATGAATATACAGTAGTAGAGTTGGATAGAATTTATTTAGGACTATGAATTTGATATCTCTTACACCTTAAGAAAGGGAAATTTTTTGGCCAACACTTTGGGAATAATATCATATAAGAATGATTTTTGGGAATCTATAGAAGCTTAGAGGGATATGGGGGAGTTGGTAGCCTTTCAAATAGATGAAATAGTGGATTGTGGTAAATTAATTTTTTATATAAAGGTTTAGTCTTCTCTAAAGAATCACATAGGGGATTCTAATTTGGTATAATCTATGGTGGAGGTGATGTGCGATCATGTTGGACGTGGTGATGCTATATAGGGTTGGTTGGAGGATGAATGGAAAAGGATGTTGTTTCATGTAATTTTTTTTGTTCCGATGTTGATGCATGATGGATGAATTTTTGAGTTTCAAATATCACCTTTGGTGGAACACTGAGGAGTTTTAAAGACATACCATGGCTTGAGGTTGTAGTTTTGATGGCCCATGAAGAAATGGGCAGTGCCAGAGTTTGTGGAGAAGTGATTGGTTTTCGAGAAGGTAAAGGCTGATAACCCTATTCTCAGTGGTTTATTATTTCATTTGGATGAAACTATGTACAAATGAGATGGCCTATCAGTGGATTTCATCATATTGATACCCGTATGTGAGGGACATTGTGATGCGATATGGATTGTTGTGGATCAGTTAATGAAATCATCCCACTTTTTAGTGGTATAGGAGTCGGGAATATTGGATGCTTTGTATAAGAGTTATGTGGATGTAGTGGTGTTGTTTCATGGAGTTATGAACTATATTTTATCTTATTGGGACACACTCTATACCTCACATATCTAGAGTGGATTATAGTACTATTTTGGAACTCATTTGCATATCAACACTAATTTCCTCCCTCAGACAGATGTGCAGATAAAATAGACTATCCATACATTGGAGGATATTCTGTAACCATACATCTTAGACTTTTGTGGATTGTGTGTATGACACATGCACTTGGTATGTAATTCATATTATAATAACTATCACTCTTCCATTTTCACAGATATGTTGGTGTATTTGTATAGGATACCATGTCAGTCTCTATTTTTATTTGCAGAGGTACAAGAGCCAGTTATTCTTGGTCCCAATGTGGTGAAAATAACGGTAGAGAAGTTTCATCTTTTTTGCAGGAGGATGAAAGCAGTAAATGATCAATATAAGTCTTATACTGCCTGAATAAGTATGAACGTGGTATTTAAGCATATATACCACATGTTTGTTAAGGTTTCACAATGACATAGTCATTGGAGGTTTATAAGAGGAATTAATATTTCTCCCATGTTCTTTACGCCCTTTAATGTGTTGGGGTGAGTTGGTGAGGTTAGATATCTATTTTCATTACCACCACATCTACAGATGATACATCACATCTTTCATGAATATCTCCTTCATTGGTATCTTAATGAGGACACCCATGTCATTGAATGCGTAGAGTTTGATATCAAGGATGATGTGATGTTTGTGGAGCGGACAGTAGAGATCCAGGACCATTTATGGAAGTTTATTTGTAGGAATACCATTCCAATGGTTCTTGTGTTGTGGAGGCATGGTGGCTTGGAGGAGATTAAATGGGAGTGAGAGATGTAGATGTATGACCACTAGTCGGAGTTTTTATTAGTTTTTCTTTTATGTTTTTTTTCATTGAGACGTGATGTTTGGATTCCATCATTTTATGAGATGAAGTATTTTCCTTGGTTTGTGATATATATAGTGTGATATGTTATAAAATTCCCGACATGCGAAGATGGGAGGACATGATTCCAAATCGATATGTATTAAATATTTTGTGATTAAACCCATGAATTCAAGTTAGTGTCACCTTGATTGGATAGTATATTGACATGGAGAACAGAGTTCCATGACTCATGTTTTCAGGACAATGTGGTTTGTTGGTTATAGTGGTTGTTTGTTATGGATGCGTTGAGGTTGAGATAGTTTCATTGTGGTTGTGTGGTAATGTGGTTCTTTGAGAGGATGTATCTTGATGTTGTGTGGAATTTTTTTTTCCATTGAGGTTGACTTGTATTTTTGGTGGTAGAATTTTAGGTATGAAGACATCCTTGAGTGGAATCTTGGAGGGTGGTTGTTCAGACTCCTTTTCATCTCAGTTTGGTTTTGGATTGTCAAGGGTGAGAATAATTTGAGGGGAATCAGATATAACATTTTTTGCCTTCCATGCCTGTTACATTTTTTGTTCGTTCATTATAGATGTTTGGAAGAATTTTTTATAATTTTGGTTTCAAATGACTGGAATAAGAGGGATTACAGGAGGTGTAACTGGATGACATGATTTGAAATTTTTTTCAGAGCTTGTCTTGGTTTCTTTATAATGTGTAGTCATTTTGAAAAATTTGAATAAGGTTATCAAATCATGTTATATTTTGTGGTTAGAAATAAATAATAAAAGTAATAGTTGACACATATTTTGGCAGAAACCAATCCCTTGGATTTACATGACGTGAAAGGGGATTACAGGTTGTGTAATATCCCTATAATGTGAAGTATTAAAAATTCATTTCTAACCCAAAAAATCATTTTCTAAAAAAAATATTTTCCCTCTAATTATGGGAAACCCCTAGGATCCTTTATGTTTCTTTAAAGACATTATTCATCTATATTAAATCCACTGACCCCAGTGGATTCTCATTTTGATTTGTGTTTGGTCCAGTGTATGTTCTTCCCATTTCATGTTTTTTTCTTCTGTAATTCTATTGTGGATCAGATAAGTTGGTGTTTCTATGGTTTATAGAATGAATTGGGTTTAGTTTTTATGTGTCATTGGTGATATATATATTGATCCACGGTTCCTTTTGGCGTGGTTGTGGTTTTCAAGCTTTCTCCTTCACCCTACGGTGCACAACAAGTTATAAATAATTTTAATTTATGATTTCCTGCCATTCCCTTCTAACATGCATCATGCAGGAGGGGGGTTATTTTTTACATGAGTATTATTTTTTTCTATATAGGAAAAATATAACTAAATTTATTAATGAAATTAAATGTTGAAATGGGTTTTAATTTTCATGTGTTTACAAATTCAATATTGTTTATGATGTAATCATTATATGGGTTAAACACTCTGTTGAAAAATATGGTCTTTGGTGGATTTTTTTGAGAAGGATACATCTACAATTATTGTTGATTTATTTGATATTTTTTCTACCAAACCAAAATGAAAATTGGATAACCACATAATCTTGGGTAATGAATTATTTTTCCAATTATTAGTTTTTGTGAGAACACCCCATATAAAAGTTGTGGAGTGAGATAAATATTCTTTTGAACATGTAAAAAGTTTTGTTGTGATTTTTTTTGTGGTTTCTATATTTGTGGAAAATTGATAGCTTATTTTTTTATAGTGGGGTTTTGATGATCATGGTGTGATTGTGTAAGAGGGATGTGAAATTGGTTATTCTGTAATATGTTGCGAGTTGTGGTTGTATGTTTATCGTTTATCTTGTTCGGTGTGGAAAATTGGCAAGTATGACTTTGAAGAAAAAAAATAGTGATAGATGGGGTAATTCTCCTAGAGATTATCCAAGAGTTAAATTCAGAAATCCTCGCCCCATTTCAAGTAGTTGTGAAATGATGTGACATTAACATGAAGTGTTTTTAATTTAACATATCCCTTCACCATCTAAATTGGATGTTACCGTGTTACTTGATACTTGTAGTGCCTAGTAGTTTCCTTGTAGTAATGGAATGAATAAATAATTAGTTAATAATTCTTGTAATGGATTGGGTTGGATTAGATAATAGAATGGAAATGGATAAATAAATTGGATGAGAATGTGATACTGGTTTTGTGTATTTTTGTGTATTGTTGTTCATTTACTTGTAGTAGAAAAGGTGTAAAGTGTTGTGGGTTCATGGTTTCTCTGAGGAAAAATAGGTTGTGATTAAATGTTCGGTATCATATATTTATAAACTTTTGTTTTTTCTATGATTTATATATGCACCCCAACGTATTTAAAAACTATCAGTCGAACACCCCCATCATAATGTGGGAGAGTGTCCTTCCCAATATCAAGTGTGGAGTACATATGATTGGGCACCCTCTATTTTTTGTTCACTATTCTATCTGAGGTAGGTATGGAACATGCTGTGATGGATAGATGATTGATTTTGTCTTATATTGCTTTTGTGATTGCCAAGGTGTCTTTATGTGTGTTGTGATGCGCTAGGTGTTCTGTGGAGATGTGGTATGTGCTTTCCCAGGTGTCAACTAGGTGAGAAGTTATGTTCCATCCAATTTGCCTCTGGGTGGAGATGTGGTTCATTGTGAGGCCTATGTTTTTGGGGGAAGGGTGTGTTTTGAGTCCCATGTGTCTGCTATTGGGATGTGTTGTAATGCATGGGAGTGTGCTGGTGGGATGTGTTGTGGTATACATAAGGGATGGGATCATTGTGATGTACGATGTTGTAAGAGAGTGGAATATTGTTGGGAAGGTGTTGCTGGGTAGCCTATCATCGAGATGTTTTTATATTGTAGTACATGGATAGAATTATATGGTGAGCATTCCTTGGAGTGTTTGGGATGGTCTGTATACCTATTTAGGTCATGTTTGGTTCTTATGATTTCTCATATGATCTTTATAATGTTTCTTTCACTTTTGCATGAGAGACTTTTATTTTCTTGATATGTATACCTGTATGATCACACTATGTATATAGTACTTCATTCATCTTTCTGAGAGGATTATAGAGACATTGTTGGACATTACAAGATGAAATATTGACAGTTGATGTGCCATTGGTTACCTTGACATTATGGTATTTCTGTTGGTGACATTTGTATTCATATCAGTTCAATTTTACACATGCATGCGCTATGGTTTCAGAATTCTTCTTATAATGTATCTTTTTGTTCCATTTGGGATAATGAATATTATCTCCACATATTGTTTTCTAATAATGTTAATTCGTCCCATTTTTTTGAGAATTGTTGACCCATGGTGATAGTCTCCATCTCGGGGCCTACTAGAGGCGGGACTCAAGGGATATTATCATCCATTCATCATTTCCATCCCAGGAGGGGTATCATCAGAGGGAGGGGTTCCTGACATGTTCATACAAAAGGAAAAATAATTTAATAAATAATTCAACATTAAATGTTTAATATATTATGGTTTTTTTACTTACCATCACAAACTAGTTTGATTTTATTTCGTATTGTGGTAATACATTCATTCCAAAATGTGAAAAACTATATAATATATATATTTATGTAATTTAACCCTTGATAACATTATTTAAACCTTCCATGAAGGTAGTAATGGATGAAATAAGGATTTTTATCCATAGATATGATTGACTGGAATAATACAATAAATTGTTTCATTATTAGAATAAGTGTTGTATATTAGAGGACGGATGGTCGGTATTCCATTAACACTATAAAATTCCAGTATATATTTGATATTGGAATTATAAATCGATGTGGGATTAGGGAGGTGACTTTAAGGTAAAATATAAAGATATTATCAATACAGATTTTTATAGAGAACCATAATTTGAATACATATAAATCACATAATAATATATGAATACAAATTTCATAAAAAATGATCCATGCCAAAATTTTACCATCTTACTATCTTTGGAAATATCGATATATAAGCAATTTATTATCAAGAGATTGTCTCCATCAACCACTAATAATTTTCACAACATTGACCTTTGTTATAAAAATAGCCTTGTAAAATGTCCATCATAACATGGGAAAGGGAACCATTAGAAAAAGAGAGATAAGATTCTCATTAAGGAAAAAAATAATGATATCATTTATCAAATAAACATAAAATTAGAATAACGATATTCCAATATGATCTCAATATTTGAAAACCATGCATAGTATATAATAAGTCTCATTTTTATCATTATATAATGATTGGTTGTTCATATGACAAGAATCATAATTAATAATAGAACATGAGCAATGATATTATTACATTGATATAAGATATATGTCTTGGGATACAAATAAGTGACAAAAAGTATTCCCTAGGTATCTATTTATGACTTATTAGACTATCATATTGATTTTTTTCACTCCATATTCAATCGTATTAATCATGGATAACTTCTAATACTATCATAGTGCATATAATCCCTTATTAAATTAGATTCACTATTTATACTAGTCTTGGTTATCCAATGAGGTTCCCATATTTACAAAATGAATTGTTGGGAAAAATAATTATAGTACCACATTTCACATAATGATAATATTATATATGTTTTCTATAAAATCTGTTCATTATAACATACACATTAAAAAAATAATTAGCCTTCATAATCATTTTATCAGTTCACGATAGAATAAACCGTGGAATATAAAAGGGTGTCATAATAATATTTTCATCATATTTTT
Source organism: Viscum album (assembly GCA_963277665.1). Taxonomy (NCBI): domain Eukaryota; kingdom Viridiplantae; phylum Streptophyta; class Magnoliopsida; order Santalales; family Viscaceae; genus Viscum; species Viscum album. The sequence continues at coordinate 657,923,322 of OY728159.1, forward strand.
AAACCACATATAGAATTAAAATGTATCGTTTCACTAAATAATTAAACTATTAATGTGTAAGTAAAATCATAGGGTGTTATTATACATTAACATTTTCAATAAAGGATCAGGGAAATAATTTTGGTAAAAATACACATTCTAGTTTGAAAAAAAATATTTAAAGTATAAATATTACTAATTATTATAGATAAAAATTTCTTTGTGAATAACTTGGGAAACACATAACCAAATAATCAAATTATTTAGTAGGTATGATGCTTGATAATTATATTCATGCTGTGTATATTAAAACAATTGTTCGTTTCACATATTTATTAAAAATTATAATGCAAATCATTCAGATAATGAAAATAATATTTATTTTAAACAATTTATTAAAAATTAAAACAGTATGTGGAATGATTTAAAAAACCCTTATAGAATAGTCAAAACATTAATGAAATTGTTTTCAAAAAACATGCACATGAATGAAAAATATTCCCATCTAAATAGTATAAATATCAAGCTTCCATTAAAATATTCCTTTGGTAAATTGAAATCATAATGAGAGGAAGATGAATGGATAAATTTTTTTATCTAAAAATATTAATATTATCTGATAATTCATGGAATTATGAAGAGTTTAATTTTCAAATTTCATCATAAACAACATTATTATAGACAATCGAGAAAAAATAGTGATTTAGAAACATTAAACCCAAATATCTATTTCAAATTACAAGGAATACACTAAAAATTGTAGTCTAATAAATTTTTAATTTTTATATTATTATTTAATATTCATCTAAATAAATATATAATCATATATTACACTCTTATAACATTTTAACACACTTTTATAAATGTTTTCATATTAAAATCACCATTTCTAGGTGTAATTTGTATTATTTTTTAGTTGAATTATTTTTTGTGGTTTGTGTCCCAGTATATTGATCATGGTCCCATCATATCCATATTAATTATGATGATATTGATATCTAAGAAGTTATTTATATATTTACATATATTTACTCATAATTGATAACGATACAAAAATATATTACACCATTCATGTTGACTATGGGGAATACGTACACATTAACACTATTTTAAATTTTTTAAGGGTTGAACAAAGATAGGTAAAAAATATATCACCATTATAATACAATTATTGTATCATATTTATCTTATATATTTATCAAATTGATTCTTATTGCCATTTATGTCTATGGAAAATGAAAATGAATCATAAGGCTTCGTTGAGGTGGTTGTCCACACATACGTCTGAGCGAGGTTATTATTTTTAAAAGGACCTAATTAAGTGAATAAAAGTTTATCTATAATTATAATAATAAATAAATTTATTTTACATGTTAATAAATTCATTAATAATTTATTTCATGTATTTATTGTTGGTAGTATAAGAAATAAAATTAAAACATTGGGTTACAAGTTATGCTTATTTGTTGAGAAACCATCTATATTTAAACATTAAGCCTCGAAAGGTTGGTATTATGAAATAACCTGTTAACATAGGATGTGTTGAAAAAATAAAAAAGTATTTACGGTATATATTTTAATAGAAATAGGGTAAAAAAGTATTGAGTAAGAGAGGAGAATTGGTCTCCTTTTATAGGTGAGGGTGGGTCACTCATTGAGTGATTGAACGTATTAAATTATTTAAAATCATTTTTATGGAAAAACAGATCCAAATTCACATTTTTATAATATAAGTGTAATGTGAGACTGTATAATATCATATAATAAAATTTTGACATTTTTTCATTTTTTATCGGCCTTATCTTATTATTTTAATTCCCTACTAACACTTTTGAAAATTACCATGATATATGTTTTTTAAACTATTAAAACTCATTAATTTCCATATAAAAGAAAAATTAGACTAAAAATAGACTATGACTGACATTTCAAAAAATATTCCATTAACATGGAAAAATATATGATTTTTATGAATTTCAATTAAATTAATGAAAAATATTTTATCATAAAATATATATATTGTCATTTTTAGAAATTTATTTTACATTTCCTTTAAAAACATCACAAAATCAATGAAATTATAAAATATCCCTTTAAAACACATCTAATATGTTATTTTAATCCATAATAATCTTTAATAAAAATAATTAATCAAATATTTGTGACAATAAATATTTTTAAAATTCAATAGTCAATATATCTATTAAATGAAAAAACATTGCTTCCACATTACATAAGAATTAAACATAATTAATAAATAATTAAAAATTAAAAATAATATACTGTAATATTAATAATTAAATAATATTTTAAAAATATATATATATTTTAAATTATCATCCATTTGTCCTTATATAAACTTTTTTGGAATATTAATGTGAGGAGTGTTATATTTTGTACTTTATAATTTCATAACAATGTTTCAAAGTCATAATACCAAAAAAATAGAACCAAGTGGCCATATATTCCGGTAATAGATTTAAAAGATCAATATCCACTAATCAAATCAGATAAATAAAACATTAAGAGAATATTTGGTGCCTTATCATTATATTTTGACACTATTTTACCTGGTTTACCCTTACTGAGGTGCAAAATATTTACCAATATTACTATTCATAATAACCAAAAATAATATGAATGAATTTAAAAAATATGTATATATTTATAAAAAATATGGTAACCATGCTTCATTATTAAATTCCTCTATGTGTATGAAATAAATTTTGAATTATGGTTTCAAAATAATATGAAAACGATTTTGTAGGAAAAAAATTTTAATCCTAAATCTGGATTTATTCTTATCCCATTCAAAGAAGGAAAGTAGATGAAGGATAAATAATTTAATATAATATGTAAGATTTATATTTTATTACAATAATTTGATAATAATCATTAATTTAATTTATTAATAAAAATTTCATTCTTCATAATGGAATGCTTTTTCCTTAAAATACTTAATTTTATTTTATATGATTTTTTAATTTCATTAATTATCAATTGATAATAATTGTTCGAATTTTAGAAATGTTATAAAAATATAACTTTTTTATTTTTTTAATCATAGTTTTACCCTCCAATCCAATGACATTGAGGTAAATGTCATATTAAATAACAATATTATTGAAATATATCATGGTTTTTATAAACTCATTACTTTGTATAAAGGATTATATAAAATAAATTATATTTTTTTAACAATAAATATATACTCATATATTTTGGTGTTAAATAATATAACCTTTAAATATAATTCCACCATAAGATTAAATCAGAATAATAGAAGAAAATGATGATATCACTGTTTTATCACATCAAAGGGTAAAAAAGGAAGCTTCTTTGAATTGTGGATTCATCTAGAGCTTTTAACAACGAAAGTAGCCTTTTTAAATAGAATATTATCTCTATAATACAATTTTGTAATAGTTTTTCATTGTCAGAGAATTCATGATCTGTTTTTAAAACCTTTTATTTTGGTATATGGGAAGGTTTATGAATTTACATCATGAGGGGAGATACAAGGAAGACATAATGGACTTAAGAGATGTATGGTGTAAGTGACATTTGATATAAAAATATACAAACCCAATTCATAATCATAAAGGGACCAATATAAATTGGTCCAAGATTTTTATTATTTCTATATCTCCTAAAATTATTTGATCGAGATATTTTCAATAATACATTCTCAAAAAAATTCAAAATAACATCCCTGGTTGCCTTTATAATTTTTCAGGGATTCTTAGTTTCACTTATTTGACACTAAATGGATGTAACATTATGTAACATTCCCTAAACCATATCTGGACTCAATAAATATATTTTTCAAACATCATAACATTATGATGGAATTATACACTTCTTTCCATACATGGATTCATAATAATCAATTTTAATGGTCACGTGAATGATACTAGTGTTAGAAACTTCAATTAAAGGAAGGTGTTGATCCCAACCACAATTTAAATCCATATAATATGATCTTAATATATCCTCAATTATTTTAATGGACCTCTCATGTTTACTATCTATTTGATAATATTAATCATACCTAAAACACAAATCTGTATCTTGAGACTGTAAAAGTATTTTTCAAGAAATCGAGGTGGACCTTCAATCCGGATCAAATAAAATAGTATGTGGAATACCCTAAAACCTTACCAACTCATGATATACATAAATATATTCACTAATGTATATGGTGTGTGATGACTTCGTAAGGTGATCAACTGCAAAAATTTTCATTATGGACTTTATCCATTTTGAGGAGTACAATGATAAATTCAATGTTGATGTTTTCACATATTCATTTTAATATGGGTAATATTTGTAACATCCCCATAGATTGATTTTAAAAAAGTCACATACTCAAATAATTAAAAAATCATCAACAATCTATAATTTATCTCTTCATTATATCCTATATAACATACACTTCCATACCTCAATACATCATCATACTTCTATGATGAATAGTGAATGAATATATATGATCCCAATCCAATAAGTCCTTCTTCAGATATGGTATGGATAAAAAAAATTATGAAACCATGTCATTCTATCTCAATCAATGTTGAAACAAACAAAATTTATGAACATCTTTTATAGTTCCACTTCATACTTATGTGCCTCTTTAATATTTACATTTATAGACAAACAAACACTAATTTGAGAAAAAAAGGATGTCTCCACTTCATGAAATATTTTGAGATGAAATTTTATCTATTCACAAAATATGGTATCCTTTGTGATCCCCATAATATATAATCTAACATTATTTATTCGACTCTAAGCGTAATCCACATTATTTAATTTATTTATTTGTAATGTATTGAGTATTCATAATCATAAATCAACTCAAATCATCTTATACTGTGCATATTCATATTTTTTATTGAATATATACTTTAAATGTCTATGATCATTTTATATGTGACACATTTTTCCAATAAGATATTGAATCTACATATTTAGTGTCAAAACTATGGTACAAAACTCCCAATCAAGAGTTGGGTAATTTCTTTCACGAACCTTCAATTGATTTTTTCCATAATATATAACCACACCATTCACCATGAGGATGCATCCCAGCCCCTTATTTGATATGTCACAATAGATTTCAAATGCTTCTCTATTATCGGGTTGTGTAAGCATTGGTGTGGAGACTAACCTTCTCTTCAGATCCTCAAAATTTCCACCACATTTATCTATCCCAAGGAATTTGGATCCCCTCTGAGTTAACATGGTGAGAGGATTTGATGGTCATGATAAATTATACACAATGCATAAAAATATGCATCAAGGACCTGAAAAATATGCATGTAATTTAATTTGGTTGGTCAGATTCATAGTTGGACAACCATTGTCTTTAATGGATCTATAGATATACACTCACATTATATTATATGACCATAAATGAAACTATTTCTATCTCAAATTCAAGAATTCTAAACTTTCATATATCATCTTCTAATTTAGGATCTTCAGTAAAATATTCATGGTATTTTAATGCACATCCATGGTCATTGAATATATATGAATATCATCCTCACTTACTCCCAATAACTTACAATAGTAATATATAAAGAATAAATTCATTAAATAGAATAATATTTAAAGGTAATTATTAAGACCAAATGATATAAATTTATACTCATAGTGACCGTCTATTGTGGGGAATTCTATCTTAGATATATATTCCATCATTACCCTAAATTAATGATATCTTTATTAATGAAAAAATTTAGAAAATTATAGAGCTTCACAAATTTGATTGAACAGTTAATAAATACATAGAAGTTCAAACATATTATTTGTTGTGATATTGGTCATTTCAAAATAAAAAATGAATGTTACCATTGATCTACAATAGTTTTTAATAAAATGTAGAGGTGCACCTCATGGCGATGAACATGGAATAATTATTCCATTTTCTATATGACATAGATGTTTCTGCTTCAATTCTAGAAACTCAATAGGTTCCCTTCTATAACAATTCCAAAAATATATGTAATGGTGGGTATGAGTTCTACTGAAGAAAATTCATAACAATTCAATGAATGTCCACACAAAACTTTTTGAAAATAATAACAAACTCTCAAACAATATTCATATCTTCAATGTTGATATTCTCCCTAAAAATATTATATAGAAAATTGTATTTGAATCAAGACCCATAAAATGGGATTAATTTACATTGAATTTGTGTATTTATCATCACAATGATAAATAAAAAGAGTTATATTAAAAAATTAAAATAAATTTCCCTTCCATGTAAATTTCTTTGATATTTATATAAATAATGTCAATCCATTCCAAGTAAAACATTAAATTCAACTAGAATGAGAATAACAAGATTAAGAGTTATCACATTTCCAAAGACATCAACACATAAGTATCATAAAAAACATATGTTATCAACATACCATTAGTAGTTTTTATAATTAATTAAATATCTAATCATTAAGGTGGTATTTTCATAGCCTCAGGAATATCATCATATATGAAAGAGTGGGTAGATTTAGAATAAAATGTGACAATTTTTGTTCTAGATTGGATGGTATGTGTACCATTCACAACATCATTATTGTACCCAATATAAAAAATAATGATGAAATATTATTTTCCTTTTTCCATGGGCTTATGACGTTTCCTATGAAATCCATAATGATTAACTATTAGATTTTAGAACTGGTTATCATAATGAATATACTCCATGTATTTGAAATACAAGAGTGTGCTTTTTTATTCTGTCATCATTTTTCTCCATCATTAGATATCATTATCTACCCTTCAATTTGGTATATGATTTTCGGATTACCTTGCCTTCCTATAATAAAATTTTTTCTTTTTCCCTTCAGACAATATCCTATGTGATTCCTTCTACACATCATGTGTAAATGGGATATCATCTTCTACTCTACTTGGATTATAGAATACCCATCGAATTACATCATTCATTTATTTTCAAAACTATGATATTTAAGGGTATATCCTGTATCAATTTCAACCATGAGATCTCATCAATAAATTTATACATTAACACTGAGGAATATTAAAAGAAATAACATATAAGGACTTGGTTATAAGACATAGAATATTTGATCAAACTGACATCTCAAATGGATATCTACATTTGAATTGTACCACCCAAGTCACTTAAAATTTCCTCTAATATACTAACTAATTTATTATTCTTATTCCTAACTGAATTAAATCAACAAGAAATAATAAAAATAATACTTGGAATGTTTTTATTGATAAAAATTCCATTAAACTCTTCTATATCATGCGGTTAATATCATTATATTTCTTCATGTTCTTAGTAATATTCCTCAATTTGTATACTCGACCTTCTAAATGATAAACTTCTATAATTAGTTATTATTGTTCTAAAAACTTGTAAATTTAAAATATATATTATGTGCCATTGATATATTTATTAGAAACTACTAAAATTTTTTACCCACTGAAAAATATATACTCGACATTCCAAAGGACTCAAAAAACCATTGATAAAACATTTTCTTATTTAGAAGTTCATCATTATTCATGTCCTAAGAATGTTTTTAAGAATAAAATTATAATTTTTTATTCTATAATTAACAACATTTGGTTATTTAAGAGAAGAATCATTTCATTTTTCATCACATTTAGCAAGAAAACGTTTTTTTGAAATCGATACATTAAGTAAAACCATAAATCTCAATGTGAGAAACAATAATCACAATGGAACACTACAATATCATGAAAATTAATTTATAAGATATCTAAATCAAGAAACCATATTATTAATATTTAACATAATATGTTTATCATTGTACATTCGTAGTTATAATATATTAAAATATCTAATAATGATTTTTATTTTCTTGAATTAACATAAGTACACCCCATAGGAATGTCAAACATTGTTAGTAGAAAGAAAAAATCATTTTTCACCTGATGAACGCTAAGGATATATTGGACCATCTAATTTTTTGGTTATAACCCCATGATTCCCCTATTCAAAAAAAATATCCACATATATTATCGAGATAGGGATGTTTTAGTTTTTTATAAAGACTCATTTCATTACCATTAAAAATGATATTCTCCAACACATAGGATATTTTTAAGGGTTCAAATAATGTATTCTAATCCATGTTTCCATGTGTCACTAATCCCTAATCCACGTGGACTTGCGAGTCTCTCCAACGTGAGAGAGTCTCTCTCCTAGTTTTTCCTAGGTTTCGAGTCTCCTTTGTCCATCCTGGTTCCGGCGGCGACGTCTCCCTCTACGCACCCCAGATCAGGGCTGTGTAGTTCACCCCTCCCCCAGATCTGGTGCTTCTAGTTCTTTTTTTCCTTCCTGTGTCACTCCTTGTCTTTCTGTGGTGAGAATTTGTGTTCCTTGCTACCTCTCTCCTCTGCATATTCATGGATCCTGCCGTATGGGTTCTAGAAGGAGTCTTGTTTCTTCTTCGTCATCTAGTCGACTTCTACCTCATGCGTCATATCGTGCCTCCCCCGGGACCCTGAAGCTTCTTCCGTCACAGTCACCCCACGTCGCAGTTAGATCTGTGTGAGGGAACGCGACGACAGATCCCCAATCTCTTTCTTCTTCGGCACACCAGATAAGTGTGATTCTTCTCTCAAGTCTTGACCAGTGTTTGGGGAAAACCTTTTTCCTCACCTCAAGTCCCCTTTCGGATTTAGATCCATGTGATCCTTGTCTTGAGGCATACTCGAGTTTGAGGATCTCCCCCGCCCCCTTCGTCTTTCCCTTCCTGCTGCCATGAAGTGGGCGTGGTTCGTTTTCCAGTTTCCATCTCACTGGTTCGCGAAGTTTCCACCGTGAAGTGGTTTTGACTTGCGAAGCTCCTTCCGCGATTGTTCACCATGCTGTGAGACCGTGTAGTGGTCACCACGAAGTGGTCTGAATCGCGAAGTGTCTCCCCCGAGGATCCTCAGCATTGTGCGTTCACGAAGTGGCAGCTACGAAGTTGTCTTACTCACGCAATGCCTCCCGCGAGGATACACCACGTTGTGCGTTTGTGTAGTGGCCACCGCAAAGTGGCCTGACTCGCAAATGGTCTCCCACGAGGAATCACCGCATTCTGCGTTCTTGAAGTGACCGTTATGAAGTGGTCTATCTCGTGAAATTCCCCTCGCAAGGATTCTATGATTTGTGCGTTCGCGAAGCGGCCGTATCAGTGATCAAGCAGTAGGGTTTTGTTCCGCGAAGGCGGGGTGTGCGCCGTGATGAAGGTGGGGACCTGTGGGTGGGATTCCATCTCCTTGTCGATGAGAAGCTCATCTGCGAAGTGGCGTGTTACGGGCCTGGTGTGCGATGTGTCTCTACGAAGAGACTGTTGTGCTGTGAAGGCCGATGGTCCGCTGGGGGGGTTGCTTCGTGAAGTCCGGTTTGAGACGCGGTAAGAGTTTCCTAGGCGCGACCACACAAGAGGTAATTTTGACTGCGTAAGCCATGGATCATGGCTCGTTTTGTGTTTCATGGTTGGAGGTCACATTGCAGCATCCGGGTCAGAAACATTCTTTTTGGAATGGGCGTTGACTCACGTGAGGGTTGTGGGGACTGCAAGGGCACCGACTCTTTTAAAGGTTCTCGAAATCAATTATGCACTATGGATGCGGAATTTGTTAATCAATGAAAGAGGTTGTCCATGATGGACAAAGGAAAGGTGATGATTGCGGCACGTAGAAACGAGGACACACTGCTGGATAAGCACTTCTCTCTTCTCGTGGTGGGAATGTTCGTGGAAGACATATCGGTTAATTAGGGGGCTCTCAAAAATACTCTAAAACACATCTGGAAAATTGATGTAGGAGTGGACATTCGGGAAGTAGGGATAAACCGCTTCGTCTTTGAGTTCTTTAACAAGAAAGATAGAGACAAAATCTTGTGCGGCAGACCATGGTCCTTTGATAATCAACTTCTCCTCATGGAAGAATTCATAGGGGAGATGATATCCAATGAGTGAATTTAACTAGTTCCCCCTTCTTGATACGTATTAAAGGAATCCCTTTCCATGCAAGAACAGAACATACCATGAAAGAAATTGGGGAAATTTTAGGTCATTTTCTTGACTGGGACAGTTTAGACCCAATACAATGGGGCCCGTGGTTCAGATCAAGTCTAAGATTTAAGTATCAGAGCCACTGATGAGGGGAATTTTCGTGAAGATTGAAGATACAAATACCTGGTTATCATTCGAGTTCGAGAAACACCCATTCTTTTGCTTCTTCTGTGGCCGCCTGGAAGGAACATGCACTACGAAACATAAGAGTGGAGCAGGTAAAATTACCCTACAATATGGTCCTTGGCTCCATTCCAAAATGAACAAATATTCTTTCATCCTTGAGACGGAAAAACAAAAGGACTGTTATCATCTCACGTTGGCACATACCAGTTAGGCGAAACCCATACCTGATAAAGCCCTTTTGCTTGGACCAATGGACATCCCAAGTGCTAGCCCTCCCACTCAGAAAGAAGATAGAGTTCACCCTAACCCCTGAAGGAAATTAATCAAAAGTCGACAAAGTTGGTGACGAGGTAAAAAGAATCACCATCACATTGCTAAATGCCAATACGAATGCATGTCTTACCACCAGATCTGGATCCTGACCCACAATCGATTGTAGTAGTAATTCTAGCAATGGAGGCCCAAGGAATGTCGGGATCTCCAAATTTGGGCCCAATAACCCATCGAACGTGGAGAAGGGTGCAACGAGGAGAATGTGTTGGGTATGCGGCAGACCCAAAAACCAGGACCAGGAAAAGACAATATGAAACATCTCAATCAGGGATGAATCCCACAAAAAGATGGAAAACGAAAAACAAAGAAGAAAGTCCAGAGGAACCAGAGGCGGCAGCGGGCAAGACCCAGCCCCACCTAGAGAAATGATTGCCTTATGTTAGAACTGTCGTGGGCTTGGCAACCCACGAACGGTTCGAATGCTTCAGCGCAATTGCGCTCAAAGTCGCCCAGATATGGTTTTCATGTCTGAGACCATACTAGAAAACAAGGACTCCAATGGTATTGATCTGAAGTGCGGCTTCCAAGGATTCTTTAAAGTGCCTAGACATGGACACTCGGGGGGGGGGGGGGGGGCTCTGTCTCCTTTGGAAGGACAATATCGATGTCAAAGTTTTGTCTTTTTCCTCACACCATGTTTCAGCGACTATTCAGACAGACTCTCACCAATCCTAGAAGTTTGTGGGATTCTATGGCTGGTCATCCCATAATGATAAAGTGAAGTCATGGGATCATTTTTGCAAGATAAGACATGTTTTACCGAGCTCTATCCTCTTCAGAGGAGATTTCAATGAGATTATGTTTCATAAGGAAAAGAGGGGCGGAATAATCCTACCATCAGCTTCGATGTCAATCTTAAAGTATGCGGTCTCTTAGGTGGACCTGCTCGATCTGGGGTACACATGTTATCCTTTTACGTAGTTCTATGGAAATACTGAAGGAAACTGCATAGCTGAGTGGCTTGATAGATTTTTGGGGTCCTCTGATTGGATTAATATGTTCATCATGTTTCATGTTGGCCACATGGCCCTTAACTGTTCGGACCATTGTACAATTCTCATTGATTGTATACCAGGTGAATGAAATAGACCACTGAGCAGACCCTTCATGTCTGAGTGCTTCTGGGCAAAAGGCCAGGAATGCGAAGAGGTGATCTGATCTTGCTAGAAATGTACCCACGTGGATGTCTGTTTCAATCTCCAACAGGTCACCTCTGAGTTGAGGTCTTGGAGCAATAAAAATTTTCGCCACCCCGACTGGCACTGTGAGGTCCTTGAAAAGAGACTGAAAACCCTCCTAAAACAACCCACATCCAATTGCATCCTATCATTGATTGGAGCTACACAAATAGAGTTGGATATGGCCCTGCGCATCAAGGAATGCTTCTGGGCTATGCGGGCATAGGATAACCACATTAAATAAGGGGACGCTAATACTCGGTTTTTTCACCAGAATGCTTCAGCCAAGCGTCGGAAAAACTCTATTTCTTTCATCATACAACCCGATGGAAGCATGGTTTCTGATTACGATGGTATCCACGAGGCCTTGATTCACTATTTTCAGAACATCTTCTCTGCAGGAACCCCTTTCATGTCCGCTGAGGAGGAATATTGTATCAAACATGTGATCACCGATGATAGAAAGATGTAGCTCACTAATGATGGGACAGATGACGAGATATGGTTGGCCCTGAAACATATTCATTCCACTAAGGCCCTGGGACCAGACGGGTTCCACACACTATTTTTTAGACAATACTGGCACATTATTGGTCCTGACATCTGCAACGTGATAAAAAAATATCTGGACTAGGAAGACGATCATTGCTGCCATAATAAAACTATCATTTTCCTCGTCCTCAAAATTAAGAAAGCCCTGCAGATCCCTGATTTTAGACCTATCATCCTCTGCAATTTCTCCTACAAGATATTCAAAAAGATCCCTATCAATAGGCTGCGACCTTGGCTACCTGTTATTATCTCTGAAAATTAGAGTGCTTTCGTGGCCAAGAGACTGATCAAAGATAATACGATTGTGGCCCATGAAGTGTTTCATTCTATGAAGTCACGGTCTACCGAGAAAAGAGGAACCATGTCCTATAAATTGGATATTACCAAGGCCTACGATAGAGTGGAATGGCACTTCCTACACGGCGTTATGCTAAAAATGGGTTTCCATGCTAAATGGATAGATTTGGTCATGGACTGCATCTCGACCGTTTCCTTCAAAATCAAGGTCAATGGGGAGCTCACCAGATGATTCTCCCCATCCTGAGGCCTCCGTCAGGGAGATCCTCTCTCCCATTTTGTCTTCTTTCTGGGAGATGACATGTTTTCTAATCTTATTTCTAGGGATACATCCTCTCATTCTATTCATGGGGCAAAGGTCAGCCATTTTGGCCCACCATTGTCCCATCTTTTCTTTACCTACGACTGCCTCCTTTTTTCCAGAGTCGCAATTAACAAATTTCGCTTGATCTGTCATGCAATCCACCAGTATGAGAGGGCGTCTGGCTAGTCTATCAATCATGGAAAATATGAAATTTCTTTCAATGTAGGGGTGCCTCTTTCTAAGAGGAATGATCTATGTGCTTTAGCTGCTATTCATATGGTTTTGAAGAATAAGAAGTATCTTGGGCTTCCCATGGTGATCATCCAATCCAAAAAAGAAATCTTCGGATCTCTTATTGACAGAATTGAGAAATAAAATCTGGGCTGGTCCCCTAAAGGAATTTCTAAAGCTGGAAAAGAGACACTCATCAAAGCTGTCATCCAGTCCATCCCCATCTATTTTATGACCCTATTTAAGCTCTCGTCATTCATAGTTGACCAGATCCACACACACATTTCCATTTTTTGGTGGGGTAGGAATGATGGAAGGAATCGACCCCACTAGATGGCATGGGAGAGACTCTGCAAACCCAAATCAATAAGAGGGATGGGTTTCCAGAATCTTCTTATCTTCAATGATGATCTGTTGGCCATGCAAGGATGGCTCCTGATTAACCGTCCTTCATCTCTCTGTGCATAGGTTCTCTGAGCTAAGTACTTTCTCCACACGGACTTCCATTCTTCCTCTCTTGCTCCCAGCCCTAGTTTCCTCTGGAGAATAATTTGGGGGGATAAAAGGCTCTTGGATAAAGGACTAGGCTGGAGGATTGGGTCTGGCTCATCAGTCAATATCTGGACTGATCTTTGGCTTAACGATAAGGATGGTATATGGGCTACATCCCCCATCCAACCAGGTTTTGAAGATGCCACTGTCAGCTACCTACTTTCCGACCACGGACAAGGGTGGTGTGTGTAAAATATCCTTGATTGGTTTAAATAAAGGGAACAAAGAATAATCCTTAGCATTCCCTGGAACCCTGACGTAGGCCCCGACCATCTTTTTTGGATCAATGACATGATGGGAAAATACACAGTGAGGTCCGTCTATAGAATTGCCCTTGGCCACCACCGAGTCGGCCGTGATGAGGGACCTTGGAAATAGATCTGGACACTCAACGTTCCCCCTAAAATTCACCAATATTGGTGGCGAGTTTACACGGGTACTCTCCCAACCTTGAGCCTTCTCACTTACCGACATATGGACAGTTCTTCTATTTTCCCTTTCTGCCCGAGCACTATTGAAACTCCTTTGAACTCCATCATTCACTACTTGAGAGCTAAGAATGTTTCGAGTAAATGGGGCCCGACCTCTACCAAATTACTAGCTTTGGCCTCTGACCTTATTGATCTTCTGATGCATTGGTGATCCTCTCTTCCCTTGGCTCTCTCATGTTCTCTTTGCACTTTGTCCTGGATTATTTGGATCCGATGTAATGATGTCATGTTTTATCAAGCTCTCAAACCTCCCGAATTCTGGATTGAAAAGGTTTCTTCTTGGATTGAGGGTTGGAAAGACCACAAGGACCATTTTATGATTGGAGCTATCCTCACCCCACCCTCTCATTGGAACCCTCCAACGGAAGGGACTCTTAAAATTAACCTGGAAGCGTCTCTCCAAAAGGATGGGCTTGTTTCCCTCGGGCTTCTGGCCCGTAATACGCTGGGGAAAATCCTTGCCGCAAAATGTGTTCCACACCAGGCTTTCTGGGAACCGGCAGTTGCTGAGGCCATGGCCATCCTTGCTGGTTTGCTGCTCGCTTTGAAATATGGATGGAGCGAAATTTGTGTGGTGTCTGACTACCTTACCTTCATTAATGCTATTAACAACAATGATGGTGGGCTCCAGCTTTTTGGATTCATCATTAGGAGGATTCTCTCACTTGGATAATGCTTCTCTTCCTGTATATTCTCCTTTACAAAAACGGAAGGAAACAATGTGGCCCATTAGCTCGCGGCCTCAGGAACGTTCGAATCCATCCATCTCTAGTAGGAAAATTTCCCTTCTTGGCTTTGTACTTGTACTTCTACTTATATTCTTCATTAATGATATCTGTTTTAATCAAAAAAATGTGTCACTAAACCCTATTCTAATAATGAATACAGCTACTCAAAATATTCATAAACTGATATCACAATTAATTAGATTTATATTCATTAAATAAAATCAAAATTATATTTAAATCATATATATTAAGTATCATTGAAAACATATATACATAAAATAGAGATTCGTAGGAGATCTACTTCATCTCCAAATACGGTCTTCACAACATGCACCCCTCTTATAAATATCATACATAAAATATTTCTTCATATACATGGGAAGGTAAATAAAAGAAATGGTGTTCAATGATACTCATTAGGGGTAAATAATGGGAGACATCACTAATAACATAAGCATAACTATTTCTGATGATTTTTTTAGGTTTTCTCGCCATTTGTGGGGACAAGCATTTTTCTGCCTCGTATTCACACTCTATAAAGGCTAGCAGTATCCATCCCCTTTTTAGGAATGTTTTATACATGATTGAAATGGGATTATGGGATATTGGTATCCTCTTCCATGCATTTATCCTCATAATTTTTCACCAAGTATGGGAATCCCTTAATGATTAAGATGTTGTTCATGAAACTATTCCTGATTCCATATCATTGTGGACACCAGTTAATAACATTGCTTGTATCAGAAAATTTCAAAGGATCTTGTTAGAGTAGTGAAGTTCGTTCAGGAGAGTAGTCATGTTGGGCATTGCTGGAATGTTTGGACATTGAAACACTAATACACCTGTATTTCCCTTTGACATGGCTTCTCGGGGGTGTTGAAGCTAGAGGCATACCACATCGGTTGTGGGGTTTCTTATAACAAAATAATGTCTCTGAGATTTTTCTCATCCTCCCATGTTTAAAAAAATAATTATATGACATTAATATTGAAATGAGATGGATCAAACTTTTCAGAACACTGATAAGAGTGGATCAGATGAGTACATCCCTAAGAGGGAGCACCTGGAAGGTTTTCTGGATGGATGGATCAAAACGCCCAATGGGGACGGACCCATGATGGTGTGTCCATAAATATGAGATATTTCACACAGTGAAGGATGATATGAACCCCACAAGTGTCGAATCAAAGGAATGTGTTCCCCAATGAGGTGGACACTATGTGTTACCATTGGTTGGTATTGAACCTCATAAAGGATTACTATATACCCTGTATAAAAGATAGGGATCAAAACCAACATATTCTGAATGGTTTGTTGGGGCCTTATGCACTAAGACTACCAAGATTATGCAAGTTGAACTGAACGGATTAATGGGAATTATGTGCTGAGATATACTAGGTGGATATAATGATTCCTCCATAATGTGGCAGCTTGGGTAAAATCAGGATGGATATGGAACCGATGTCGAGATTACAGTGTTTGGCATGAACCTCACGGAGGTGTCCTAGATATCATAGTGGCTGGGAATCAAAGTCCACATAGTTCAAGAATGTGGAAATGATACATCTATGGAGGAATATCGAGTGTATGCATCATGGATGAGACCCAAAAAAGTGGGACCTCAGGATGAGGCATGATCTCGCTGAAAGATAAGTGCTCAAGGGAGAGACTAGGATGAGATAAGAGTGATGGGATTGAACCTTATGGAGGCTTACTATGTATCACCATGACATAGAATCATTGTCTACTTTGTTCTAGAAATGAGGCATAGAATTGGGGTGTGCACAAAGGACAATGACCCATAGAAATTTTAGGGATTACACAGGGTTAGTAGTCCATTATAAGAGGGTTACTCTTTGTTGGAAGAGTATGGATTGAGTGTGGGGCTTATGCATGGCTCACTGGCCAGGTGGGAAAAACACTAAAAGGAGGCAGAACCAAGTGATGTGTCTCAAAGAGTGACGATGTCACATCAGGAGGGTGTATCCCTAGAATAGATCACCAGATATTTCTATTGGTTGGGATTGTACTATATGGAGGTATATTATGTACACAAAATAAAAGATAGAGTTAACACCCCATGTAGTTAATGATATTTAGCTTAATATCATGCATGACGATCATTGAACCCATGTGTAATGGATGAGATATATTATTAATTGTCATGGACCTCAGATAGGATTTCTACATATCCTTGTGGCTGGGAATCAAATTCCAAGTATTTCAGTGAATATTTGTGTGCGGATTCAAAGAAAAGGTGTCCCACGGTGGATTTTACGGTCGATGCATACTTTAAGACCCTATGATTTATCCTCATATTGAGAAACAAGAGGTAGAAATAGACCTGTAGATCTCATGTCAAAAGGTACATCTGTGAGGTGTTGATTAGGGGTTATTCGTGGTTAGTGGCCAAAAGAGGAAATTGGGGCATAAGTGTTGTTGGTGGCCCTTGTTAAGAAAATTAGGACTTAATTTGGGAGGGAAGAGTATTGAAGATGTCTAAATGTATGAGGATGATATGGTCATATAAAAATGAGCACCCCATTAAGGTGGTTAGGGTATTACACAGAGGATACCCAAAGACCACATGGTGATTAAGCACAAACGGAAGGAGAAGGCTGATTAAAAAGGTTGGAATTGAAATAATCTTGAAGCCATCCCCTCTCTGGTCCACTCAGGCCAACAATGCATGTAGAAAATCACATATTATAGTTTTGTGTCGAGGACATGGGTTTCTTGGTAGTTTAAAATCCATCATCTCTAATGATAAGGACTCTCTTCTCACCCCTAAGACTTATATAACGTGCATCAAGCCACACATAATTAAGGTAAGGCACAATAAATTCCATTTTTTAATTCAATGGAGGATTAGTCCCTTTAGGTGTCCATGTTATCATATCTATTTAAAGAAATGATAGTTATTATAGTACCTAAGTGAAGAAGCATTATGTAGGGGAACACAATATGAAACACCACTCAATGGACAAGGAAATCAATACGCCCAATTATATAGGGTTTCACGGAGATGGTACACAAGATAGAAATATTTCATGCATGAGTAGGTAGGACATAGTGTTTTAGGGTTAGGAAAACACATTGGTCATATAGGGATGGGTGCGCGCATGATTGAATGCTTGTGCAAAAATGAGGGTCTGCACACAAGATTGAGGGGTTGCATACAACATGGAAACTTGTGCATAGGATTGGCCTGATAGAATGGTAATCATTCCTGAAAGAAGGATCTCTTTCATGAAACATCCTTTGAGTAAACGTCAATGGGTGAGGGTAAATCCCTAGTTGGCCCATCAGAAGGGGAACCCATAGGGGACCTTTTGCGCAAGATACAATACCTTGAAGCCATATATTTCATGCTGTCATGAAAGGGGTCATCATACACAAATTTTAGAAGTGGTTTGACTTAAGTAATGGTAACCCAATGTGAGGGGGTATGCTTAAATTTAAAGGAAAAAACATCATAAAAATTTTATAAGGAGAATGTGTGGGAGATTCGTTTTGATGTCGCATTGTGCATGCAAGAATATTTCTCACGGGTCTTTTTTCCTTGTGCACTATCCTTATTTATTTATCGCCAAATAATTTTCTATTTTTTGGTATCACAGCATAAAATAAACGATTTTACCTATCATTGGTCATGCAAGTATCTTTCTTTTGGGATTCATTCTTGAGCGCAGGAATAAAATCTTGAGCACAACTCCTATTGGTTCATCAGGATTATCAGCTAATTCAAAATATACATTCTCTTTACTCAAATATTTCCATTTATGGACTAAAATGAATTTAAGCACCAAAAAATGTCCCCCTTCGAATATGAGTAGAAAGGGAACCAGTAGGTTGTGTTTAGAGGGAAGCAACGATTAGAATAACACATATCTGGTGGTGTGCAAAAAAGGGCTATCTGATACACAAAACTCATCTTCACATACAAGAGCCCTAGTATAACCCTATAAATTGTCAGAGGGAGGGGGGGGACTATACCTTTAAATTTCAATGAAATAGGTTATTTTTCTCTCATATGTAAAATATTCTCTTTTTTTGTGTGAATGTTCTTGAAATATGCTGGTGGCTTACGCACAACCGTTGGTTCTTTCACCCCACATCCAAATCATATATTCTTATACCTTTTTCATATTTTTACACTACTCAAGACCATATATTGTTTAACAACCTATCTTCTACACCAAAACACTATTAATTCATGAAACCCACATTTTGAATTAGAGTCCGTATTGAAATTTTCAGTGAATAGATTGATGATGAGAGGGAGGATTCACATGCTAGTCGAAGGGATGAGATGACCGCAAAACCTCAATTTATTTATGAGAGATGGGTAGTATTTGATAATAGAATAATATTTCTTATGTCAAAGCATGCTCAAAAAATAATATGGTATAAGCGATGGGCTCCCACTATTAATATTTGGCCTTCTGGGAAAGGTGTTGATGCTAGGTTGCGAGACTGATACTCCGCTCTCATGGGTGACATGTGAAGATAACCTTTAATGATTAAACATCACAAAAAATGATCACCCTTCTAGGGAGACCTAGAACTACTTTTTTATGTCCAAAATTAGAATAACATAATAGTCTTGGGTAGGGAGACAGTTCTTGAGGAATATCCAACTCACTATTCAAGAACATTCAATAGAATTATAACCGATGAGACCAAGGGCTGGTAAGAATGTGACTTCAGGTATGGGGAAAACATCATCAGTGAATGGGAATGGGAATATTGGGTATTCCAGACTTTTGAGGTGTTTTGGGAATATCTTTAACAAATCGGTTTTTTCGAGGTTGTGTGGACATTTGAGTTCCATTTCTACCATCAGCAAGAGCAGGTGCTGGAGCTATTTAGCCGGTGGTCCCCTAACACAAATACATTCCACCACCACCATGGGGATGTCTATATCTATAATGGGACATCAAATATATTGGTGGTAATTACCTTGTAATGATATAATTATGATGAATTCCTTCCAATAGAGAACTTTTTGGGAGACTGGACGTACACCCCCATTCTAACATGGAATCTGTTGGATCTGGCTTAGGAGAAGCTGAAAATCAATTATATCTAGAAGGGAATATCCTATTTGGGATGGTTTAGCATATTTCTATAGTAGTATAAAATATTGAAGATGACAGATGAAGGGAATTATTTCCCAAACATGTCATAGAGGGGTAAGGCAAGATCATAATGGATGGTCCAAGATGTAGGCAAGTACCAATCATGGGGTTTTAATGTAAAAGAATTCTGGGACCCGAATGTACGATATTCTAGGTTCATTTCTGCATTTATGAGTTCAAAGCATCTTCTATTGAGGGGAACTAATATGGGGATCCACCCAGGGACATTGGTGATGGTCGGGATCATGGAATCCAAGGACATGGTCAATCTATGAGTGCCTATGTTGGCCCGCCTATGCAACATTTTGGGGCATATTTCATGAGGAAGCATGTCCAAGATAATATGATGATCATTTTTTATTCTTGATGGCTATGTTTTAGCTCAAAATAGTGGTTACGACTTCCCAAATGTCGTTCGTCCTCTAGGTGCTGGTATGTGTCATATCTAAGGAATACTTCTAGAATTTGGCCATGGACACTTAATGAGGAGGGGATCAAACTCAAGATCTTCAACCATGAAAACATTAACTTCCACCACGTTTTATCCCTAGATTTATAGATGATGGATGATTGTTGAGGCCCACTACAGTAGAGGGAATATCTTCAAAGTATCAGGGAGGTGCGCTGGTTTTCGAGATCAATGGGAAGATCTTCTGCGAACCCTATGTTCCATTACAGTTTGTTAGCGAGTTCAGGTCACATAAAGCATATGCCAAATAAACAGTACACAAAAGTCAGTGAGGAGTAGAATCCCTTCATACATCACCAATTGTTGATCATTTTTTCATCTTTTTTATTTTGTTATGTAAATAAATTACCTCATACTAAATTCAATGTTGGCCTGTTAACAGAGGAAGTCAACCATTGAGTGGCAGTGTACCCAGAGGTGATCCCACAGAAATGAATTTGGTAAATCAAGGTGATGAGTGTATATTTTTGGGAAATGAGGGAGTATGTGAGATTTTTATAGGGTAGATAAACTAGGTGGAATCTAGGATGCAAGGATAGCACAAGCTGGAGCTTCGGCAGTAGGAGAGTCGCATGGTGTGGTTGCACCTCCTCCCTCTGATGAGAGATGGTATAATAGGCAACCTCATGGACCAGGTAGTGAACTATATAAGGACAAACTAAGGTATATTCTAAATATGATCACTGATTCCATATTCCCATCATTATAAGCCACCTACAGTATGATACACCAATCAATTTAGGCCAATGAACTATGTCGAAGACTGGTGCATACTGGGCATGATCTTCAAGATGTGGGAAGTATTCAGGTGGGAAATGAAAAAATTCATCACCGATACATGTACCTGAAAATAGTGGACATATACGCATTCACAATAGAGTGGTACAAATAATTATATCTCTTATTCATTGAAATTATCTACTAAGAAGATGACTCATATGAAATGAAACACGGGGATGATGGTGATGGGGAAGAATAACATGAATAAAAAGAAGAATATGAAGAAGAGGATGAGTATGAAGAAAATTAATAAGAATTGGAGGAATGGTATGAGGATCCTGGATATGAGGAATCATATTGGATTGAAGGGAATTAGGGGAGCCCTTGTGAGAGTAGAAAAATTACAGGCTCAGACGTGGAACTGGCCGAACAACTCATGGTAAGCATCAACTCATATCATTCTTATCCATTTTAATTTTCATAACATTGATACACCAACCAAAATATATCTTGTTTTAGAGATTTTTGATAATGGTGATATGGAAATTACCCCTGCGAGGGAAAAAATGCATTGATGGACATGGATGGGCATCTCCATGGGCTTGCATTTAGGATTGAGGAAGGCAGAGGACTGACCACGGTTGAAGTGGACGGAGGGACAACCACGGCTGAATTGGTCAGAGATGAACTAATAAGAGGGGATGAAGTCATGGACACAGATTCTAAATCTATTCTATCCATTCTAATGGATTTTTAAGAAATTTTCATAGAATCCTAGTATGTTCCTGATGTCCAAAAGGAGATGATGGAAATCATTGAGTTAACAAGCGTAGAGTGACCTCCCACGGTGGTTGCCCCTACAGTGAATTGGGAAATTGATACCACTATGCTAGATCTTGTAAGACTCAATATTTATATATTTTCATCTGTTATTGGAGAATTTGGATGATGAAGGTACACATTCATCATGTAGTGATCACAAGAATGGAAGACTGACAAGCTGCCGAGTCTACGACAACTGTGGGTGATCCACCTATGGTTATACCAATCCATGCAGAACTGGCTATTCATAGTGGTCCATCCCTTGAAACCAGTGAAAAAGAAATTTTGGTCATGAGTGATGCCACTTTTAGGAATGGTATTGAAGCTGGCATAGGTGAGGTCACCAAAGAAGAATGGATGCCAGAGGAGGACCCTACCGCTGAACTCCTACCCAGCTTTCCTCCGTCTAGACATGTAGATCCAAAGGAACGAGACAATTCTGACCCTGAAACTGCCGAAGAGTGTCTCATGATGTAAAAAAAGTCATTTAAATTTATCAAAACACTTCCTTGGGAATCTAAAGGTATATTGGCTAAGTCAGATGGTGTCACTTTGCATGTGGCTATGGTTTCTCTGCACTAGAGGGGTGAATTCTAACCATTTTCATATGATGATCCATGTTTATATGTGTGAGATGATGCGGGAGAAAACCTATAATTCAATGTCATCTAGTTACATAACAAATTAGTGAATATCAAGAAGCTCTATGAGGCTGATAGGGAGGTCTGACACCTTGAAGAGCATACGAATGAATGGGATACATTCATTGCAAGGAAATCCAATCTCTTTGAACACATGGAATCCCAGCTTGTATAGGACCATGAGTCGGTGGTCCAAAAAAGTCATCAAATTTATAAACTCCATGCTAAGGGGGAATGAATAAAAAATAGGGCTAAGAGCTTCACTTTGTGGATGCTGATGAAGAAAGGGAGATGATGGAGTATGACACAACTATGCATGCTACAATCTAGATGGTGCTAATACTGAAGAATTCCATTGAAGGGGATAATCTATATGGTCCGTGTTTTGGCCAAAATCATGAAACATATTTACCTATATGTTTATATATCAGGAACTTCATTCATGGATACACTATTTACATTTTTGTTTTAATTATTTCATCTCAATCATAATGATGAAGTAACTAGAGATCAATCCTTAAGATCATGTGGGTCATACCCAATGTCAGAAACAAGGGAAGACGACATATTAATCCACATTCTGTATGAGTGTGGAAACTAAACAATGAATAATACGGGTCTACTATTGTTAATTTACCACTCAATGTCTTCAAGTTGAGAAAGGTCGTTACTGAATGGTATGGATCCAAGAGCAGCCAACCTGTCTTCTCAATGTTCTCTAGTGCATGAGTAGTGTAATTCCATGGGCATTAAAATCCATCAAAACAAATGGGAATCAGATGTGTGAGTAATGAAAAAAAAATTATAAAGATAGTGATGATGTAAAGATAATATAAGATGCCTAATTACCTTATTCAAAATGAATCACAAATATTGCTAGCCTAAAATGGGGACAAATAAATGAGCTCCCACCACTGACCAAATTTAAAAACATGGAGCCTAATTCAAAATTTCATCTAATTACTTATAGAATGTGGGGAAAGGATGGTAAGTTATCCAAAATGGAATTGGAATAGACAGTTAGGGGGTTCACTCAGACATGAAATAAGATGATGATCCCAATAAACTACATGAAAATTGTGGATATAGAGTTATGGGCTGCTCGAAGTGTTTCCAAATCTCTTGAAACTGTGCCACCATGACGAAATCACATTTGATAGGCGTATTATATTGAATTAAGATCACACATACATCAATAAGGGGCCTATTAGGTGTGGACCTAGAATTTCTATTAGTTTCACATCATGATTTTGAGGGTGATATGAATTCAATTTAGCATCATATGGTGAGAATGATACATGTAATTTTTTAGCATCATATGACCAAGACGTTGCACATAGTTTAAGGTCATATTTCTTGCACCATGGATAACAGTTTAAAGACCAATCAGATGGAATAGGGACTCTTATTTTATGTTCATAGTGATTAGAACATGATTATGAGAAACAATCCAGAATGGTTAATGAACATCGGGTTGGGCTAGGTGATGAAATGTAAATGTGTCACTACGTATCCCATAAGATTGGGATTCATGCCATACATAGTTCATTGAATTATTTTTATTATTACATCATGTGGTGAGAATGAATATTATTCAACATGATGAAAGGGAAATAATGTTTTAGCTGGACCGAGGGGTAATGATTGGGTTTCACTACGTATCCCATAAGGATGGGAATCAAGACACGTCTAGTTTAGGGGTGGCTCCACCATTCATTTAGGACTCATGCATAGAGGGAAGATGCCATTAATGTATCTTTTTTGTTCTTTTTTTGTTTATTTTTTTTGAAGTGACCATCCCATGATGAAATCATCATGGGACACTAAGAGAACCATGCAATATGTAGGCCATACAAGTGGAATATATGATAACTAGTAGCAAAAACCATTGTTCTATCAACTAAAAATAGAAAAATGTTGTGCCATTTTCATAGTGCGTCCAAGATGATGACGTCACAGTTTATGTTTGTATGATAGGAACAGCCTATGAACTTTATCATTATGTGGTATGGGCATTAGAGTTTATTGTAACATAGGATAGGGAAACTCAGTTTAACATTATATCTCATTGATGAAAGTGATATTTGTTTAAAGTCTTAGATCATTGATTTTAAGGTTGTGTAGTCCAATATTCAGGTATCACTATACTAAAACACATATTCCATCATGATCCATGCATATTGTTGGAACAAATGAGTGAGATTAGGCATTCCCCATTATAAGAGAGTGAAAAACAAAAAAAAATGGGAATTCCGTGTGGGAAAATCCCAACCATTCCAACAATCATACTAAACACGTAGGGATAAATGGAGTACCATAAGTGGTGTCAGTAATACTCAAGAAAAAACATATCCGAAATATGAATACCATGACATCTGATATTTGGGATTCAGTGAATGTGACATGATGATATGGGATAACTATTGAAGGAATTTGAAACACAACATCTATATTTGGTGATTGGGGATGGGAACAAAAAAATGAGGGTTGGCCACTGACCATATTTTCCACGCTAGACCTATCTCAAAAGGTTGTTCGATTTCGATTGGGAAATTGGCCCGAAATGGTTATTGAGTTGTAAATATGAGAATCCCTATCATTTTAGTGGTCCCCTTAGATGTGAAATATCATGGAAACCCCATGTAATGGGTCACGTGGAGCGTCGACCTACCCATGCGGTTTACCATCATGTGGAATGGATAAATGTAATATGGGATACATATGAATGTAGTAAGAGATTCTATCAAGGGACCTACATGGTGGGGCTGACCATAATATACATTTTAATGAGGAAAAATGATTTCACAATATACCAAACACTCTAAGGAGAACCCATGCCAAAACACATGAGAGGTGGGTATGGGGGTTGTGACTAGAATATAGATGGATTGTATAGGTTTTTCTACCTATATTATATGGTTTGGAATCAAGACACATGTAGTTAATGAATATAGACAACACAAACAGGGGACAATGTGCTCTTATAAGAGAAAAATCAATGCTATTACGCAGTTTATTGTCATGGGAACTAAGGGACATGAAGTACTATTTTAAAGGCCATAGAGTTCGGAACTAAAGGGGTGGAAAGTTGAGGCATATCTTCATTTAGGCAGACCCAATGTTGGTGAAAATAGATAAATTTTATTCCAAATTTATCCTTTTCAATAAGAAAAAACCATACCCAAAAATGGGTGCACAAGGTTGATAATTCAGTGGCTTAACCTGGAGGCAATGTGCATGCATGTCACTACGTATCCCATGAGGGAGTGAATCAATCCACATCTAGTTATAGAATAAATAATCGAAGATGTCCAATGTGAAAGGAGTAATTTTTTCTCAAAGGAAGAAAACTTAGGGGTGGTTAGTTATCAAAACATATCCTGAATGTAAAAGGTGTAGTTTAATGTCATACAATAAGGATGGAAGAATCGTATTTTATGGTCATATTGCTCAATCGATAAGTTGTGACATTCAATTTAGAAATATGTAATATAGTTCCATAAAGAAATTTTATGTGAATGAGGACCAAGGGGGTCTGTACCACATCACATATTCCTATGTGTAAACATACACTTTGTCTATAGTCATGATGCATTGACTTAGAAGCCTAGTATACAAGATCGTATGGTTCTGACGAAGGTGAAGTGTGATTTTTCTATTTGATCACAATCCTTATACATATCCAAAATCCCATTTCAGTTATGATCGGCATGGGAAACAAGAGTGGATATTATTTTTTCCATACATGTAACCCTCGGTTGGGGTAGGAAGGGGCAGAGTCAAGGGTAACCCTGTGACACCAGTTAGTCCTCTCAAGATGCTACTGTTCATAAAGGGATAACACTGAGGGTTAATAAGTTCCATATGAACATGATGAAGTGGAAAGGGATTTGAATCATGAGACTAATACATAAGGTCTAATGGGGATGGAGTAACTATGGAGGATAATTGTGGTTCGTATTCAAAGAATATCATCCATATCATGTGACCTAAAGTGGGGAAAAACCCCAAGGTTTGGCCACTGATTATACTCAAAACACAGAACCTATCCCAAAATGTTGATTGAAAGCCTTCAGGCTATTAGCATAATATTGTAGGTAAGCCATAAGGTTGGGCATCCATATATTTTGGGTGTCCTTTTAGAGGTGAAATATGATGGAAACCCAATTAATTGGACATGTAAATCATGCATATAGAATGAAATATTATCCATATAGAATCCAACACTCTATTTCCTAAAACACACTGCATTTGTGCAAGTTGGTGAGGCATAATAGAGGTTTATAGTATAGTTAGGAGCGTACTAATCTTGGAGATGAGATGAGGTAGATGTCAAAATAGGTCGATGAACCTAGGGATGGTCTAGAAGACATTGTGTTCGGGCATTCTTATGTATCTCAAAAGGATGGGAATAAAGACACACATATTTCTAAAACACAATGCAGTTTATCATCATATTGTAAGGATGAATGGGGTAGAGGATTCTCAAGTGATGACCATATATGAGATGATAGTGTAACCCAATGTCAATGAGGATGAAATAAGTCCACATAACACACCATTAATGATCACATGATAGAACATAGGCCAATGGGTGTGAGAGAAGAAATTGATGAACCTAGGGATATACCTGAGGAAAATTTGTTCAGGTGTTCCAACATATCCCATAATGATGGGAACAAGGAAAAATTTGTTCTGGAAATTCCGTGATGTTTAATGACATCCAATAAGGATGAAAGGAGTATTGTTCCATTGGGGATGTGTAGGAAGTGGTAGATAAAACTTGACATGAATGATGAAAAAGGAAGTAAACACCATACTAGGAAACCCTACGAGAAAACATAGGAAAAAATTTAGTAGGGTGGGATATCAAAAAAGTGCCATATAGTTTTAATTTCATGCAGGATGGAGGTGAACATTCCTTTTATGGTCATGCAGAGAGGACCCTCAATTCCATGTAGTTTAATAAATATATGTTATGAAAAATAGTTTAATGTCATGTGGTATCGAAGAGATCTTTGTTTATGGTTGTATAGCTCAGATCGTGAGTTGGGGCATAACGGATCGAAAGAATGAGGAACCTAGATCTTGACCCAAAAATGAATTTTTGCTGCATTCCTATGCATCCCATAAGAATGGTAATCAAGCCATACATAGTTCATAAGGTTTAATGCAGTTTAATGTCACACAATGAAGATGAGGTTGAAAGGGAAAACCCTCTAAGGGTGTACATAGTGGAGCAATTGTAATTTTTTTTAATGAAGACCATCTGGGTCTCATGCCACATCAAAAATTCCCAACTGAATATGAGACATGGGGATGAATGAAAGAGAATATTTGTGGATCCTGGGGATGGAAACATGGACTAGATATTCGGTTGTTCTTATGTATCTCATAAGAATGGTAATGAATCCATAAATTGTTCTTGAAATGTCAGGTAGATTAAAATCTTGTGGTAAGGATGTTGATGAAGGGATGTATTCTTATGGAAAGACATGGTGTGGTTGTTGCATACCCGACATAAACGTGGACCAAAAAATTCCACACCACGTTCTTTTAATTGGAATATCAGGTCGTAAGACCAAAAATTGGGAACTTGCGGCTATAACCAATGAAAAAATACACAGGCATTTTTATGTATTCTACCAAAGAATGCTCTTGGGGGAGGGGTACATGGTTTAATCATTGTGAACCCAACTTGAATTAATACCAAAGAGGACCCACACCACACCATATTCAATTTTGAAGATAACTAAACCTAGATGGGGAACAAAGTAGATGGAAGGATTTGTTGGGCTTCACCAAAAGAAAAATAATTCTGGAGTTCCTACATATCCTGCGAGGGTAGTAATAAATCCATTAATAGTTCTTAAAATGTAGTGCAGTTTAATATCATCACGTAAAGAAGAGAGGATAGATTTCTGTCATGAAGGATGGGGAAGAAAGATCCCACTGTTTGAAATCTTATAGGAGATTGTTTAGTTTTACATCATAAAGGATAATGATGCTGGGTAGTTTTACATCTATCATCCGGGACGAATCATATTGTTTAGTGTTATGCAGTGAGGTTTAAGGGAGATCTTATTTTATGGTCGTAGAGATCAGACCACAAGGAATGTTATCTGTTTATAGTTTACTATCATGGATGAAGAAGGCTCACTCATTGGAAGTACTTATTTATGAATTTTTCATTGGTGGGAGGAGTAATATGCTCAGCATCTATACTGACTCGGGAGTACATGACATTGGGGAAAATCATATTAATGATATAAGGCCCATCCCATTTGGGCTGCATCATT
Source organism: Viscum album (assembly GCA_963277665.1). NCBI lineage: Eukaryota > Viridiplantae > Streptophyta > Magnoliopsida > Santalales > Viscaceae > Viscum > Viscum album. The sequence continues at coordinate 657,952,264 of OY728159.1, forward strand.
TGAGGATTCTTTCCAGTTATTGTATGTGTTATGAGGTACAACACCATTTCACATCGATGGAAGGTGAAAAGATGAACTTTCTTGTATAGAGATCTATCAATCTTATTCTTGTGTCTCTCTAGGTTGTGCAAATAACTCATCTAATTCCCATTGAGGGATTTTAGTTCATCCATATGTACTTAGACTACATTGTGTGACATTTTATAATCATACACATTTGTGTGAAGCAATGATAACTAAATCTTGATGGGTAGTATTTATTTTATTCCATACAACATGGAATATGGGGTCACCTCGGTTGAATTAGTAGTCACCATCTGATAATCTCATAGAGGGTAGGGGAGTTTTTCTGAAAAACTACTCTTGTTTTGAGCAACAATATTTTTCATAATTTTTGGGAGGGTCTTTGTCAAATTCCTTGATTTACCCATTTTCTTACACATGATAGTGAGTAGTATGGTTAGAAATGATATTGTACGTGGCCTACAATTTCTTTATATAAGCTACTTGGATGTTGGTGCTAGTATTGGGGAGAGCATCATGAGGTACTCTGAATTGGTGGATGATGTTCGATCGCATGAAATAAACTATAGAACCAGACATGACTTCCTTAAGTGGAATTTCCTCTTCCCAATTGGAAAATAAATCTATGGAAGTCAGGATAAACCTATACTGGTGAGAAGTTGCTGGTGGAAATGGTCCCACAATAGCGAGTCCTCGAATCAAAATGGGAAAAGAGTATTTTAAATTATGGAGAGGCTCTGGCATCCAATGCAAAACATTAGCATGGATCAAGGACACGTGAAAACTATTTGTGAACATGAGATAGTCATAGACCGTGGTAGAAAAAAAGTATCCCATCCTTCGGATCTGATGAGAATATTTCAACCATACATGATGACCTCCCCTGGAACCGGTATGAACCTCCTTCATAACCTGGGGGATCTAATCCCCATGAATAAAATGGAGGATAATTCCAATTAACCTGCATCTGTAGAGGATCTTCTCAAGAATGACACCACTCTGGAGAGTGAATTGTAATGTGAAATGACATTATCACAAACATTCAGCTCTATCTATTAGGATATTTCCACATTGAAGGTATTTTAAAAAAGAATATGTACAATCAGGGGTGTCATCCGGTGTTATGGAAGGGATCCTAGAGTACCTTACGTGGATTCAACAATGTTAAGATGGCTAACATTCAAGATATCATCACCATCTAGAGTAATAGGTGGGATAAATCTTCAATTCACCACAGGGATGACCAAATTGTGCAGGTCAGGCTTTGAATGATATGTGTAAGGACTGGCCAACGAATTGGATCGACCATTCTAAAATCAGGGAACATGAATAATCTCTATTAAAGAAGTAAAATGGTCCATTAGCAAGTGATTTCACTCTAACAGTGGTGATAGCTCTGGATTTCTGACGATGTAGTCAGCACTGATCTCCTTGATGACCAACTTAGAGTCCCCTTTCACATGTAGTTGGGGAACATAAGTCTCAAGTGCCAGTTCGGGGCTAGTAATTAGGTCTTGATACTATGACTCATTTTTAGAATGGACATCTTTCAATATGAATGAATATGGAAGGATAACCTATGTATATGTCGTGAATATGATACTTATTCCTACCTTGTTGAGTCTAGGATCATTGAGTCTTCTGCCAATGGGGCGTCGAGAAGCACCATCAAAGTATAAGTTTCAACGCGTAATGTTTTCATCCACTATGTGGATTTCCTTTTTTGGGACGTCAAGATATATGGACAGCACTATAGGGGATAGATGGTTGGAAATAAAGACTTTCATTGCCCAACCCATGACAACTTTCTAAGAAATAAACCAGACGTTGAACAATTGAAGAATCACTGCCCATGGAGCTGCACAACTTGTCTACATGAGGTAGTTCAAAATATACACCATTGGGTCTATGTGAGACACCATATGTATCTCATGGTCTTTCAGGTAATGTTATTATTTCTATATTGTGAATACTCGTGTGAGGCATCTATTCTAGATAGACTAATATACAGTCTCTGTATCAAGGAGAATGCTGTTGAGATTGTATAAACTATTCTCTATCCCCTCATTGTTCTTTATGGAAATAAGGGCACCGAGGGACCATTCCAAGGAAGTCACATAAAGGACTATCAGCTTTTCAGATATGGGTGGCATCGAAATCGAAGGATTTATCAAGTACTCATTGATCTCCTCAAAATTATATTGATGGTCATCATCCCACTAAAAGTCAACACCTATATTCATGGGCTCAGAAAAGGGATTACACTTACTATCCAACTTCACAATGAATCTGTGTATGTATGCTAAATATCATTGAAAACTGTGTATCTTATGATGGATTCTTGGAGGAAGCATATAAATGATGTCCTTGATATTCTCTGAATGAGTTTTGATGTCTATATATCTGTTTATGAAGCTGAGGAACATTGTTGAGGTATCCCCAAAGGCACACATCATGTGGATCATCATCAGGAGGCTAGAGTAGAGAAAACTGAACAATTTCTCAAGATATCTGATATGGCCACTATACTGGGTGGAATTGACCACAAAATCACCCATGTAGAATTCCACCAATGTCCCATGTATTTTCATGTATATGAGGTGCATCAAACATTGATTAGTGGCACCCTCATTACTCAAACTAAAAGGAATAACTTGGTACCAGAATGTACCTTGTAGAGCTCTGAAGGCAGTAGAATATTCATTACTGGGGGACATTAGGATTTTTTTATATCTAGAATAATTTTACATGAAGGAGAAGTTCTAGATTCTAGTGGTAGAATTGATCAATAGATCTATCGTAGTAATGGTAAAATCATCCTTCGGTCAATGATGTTTGAGATCCTAGATGTTTATGTAGTCTATGATAAATTCATTATTCTTTATGAAAGGACCGATGTTTACTAGAAGTCCTGGGTATTGTAATTCCTATATGAAGTTGGATTTAATGATTTTATCAACTTCGGCCTCGACCATGGCACCATTAAAGGGTGAATTTTCCTTGGAGGTTTTTTGAACCAGTGATGGTTTATCAAGAAACCATGGAGGTGGACAGAAACCTGAGGATCCAATCCTCACATCTTGATATATCTCTATGTGAACACATCTCGATGATGCTTCATGAAATCTATATTCTACTACTTCCCTTTTGTAGATATGGCTACACTAACCAATGTTGGTTTTGGATTTTCATTGTCCCAAGGTTCACATTTACCAACTCCCCAATTGTTCTAGAGAAACCTTCTTCAATTTCATTAGGAGATTCATCTAAATATTCATCACTGTATATAGTGAGAGGATCATCAACATCAGAAAATTCATTGGAGTTGGATGATTCAGAAGGAATGTTGGGGCATGCTAGAGTGGCAACAAAATCATTATTGGGGGACTCTTATGCTATGGAAATCATGGAATTGAATTAGACCTATATGATTCCATAATTTCATTGACCCAATGAGTTTCACTTGATAATATCATAGAAATAGTGGTGTGTGAGATTGATTCAGTTCAACCTGACCTGATGAAACAAGCAACTATGTTGAATTTCTGTTTCTATGGGGTGACCATCCTGATACCTTACCGGGGAATGGGGTTATGGGTTCACTCAAGCCTGACTTTTGTATGATTACGATGTGATATTCCTTCATTCCATTCACCTAGCATGGTGATTTTCCCTTTTCCCAAATACAGAAAGGCATAGTCCCATGTTTGGGGTTGTGGCCTCCAATCGATGAATTTGGAAGATGTAGGAATCATCCATGTCTGTCCATGGATCATCTATAGCGGTAGTGATCTCAACCTTATTGGACTAAACCTGCTTATCCTTTTTCCTTTAGTAGTTGACATCTAGGTAGTGGTCTTCACAAGAAATAATGGGAGATTCATCACCATGGAGAATGCCCGCTTGACCATTGAAGAAGTACTTGAGGCATTGGTGCTCTATGAGAAGACTAATGCATTCAGATATAGCCACAATCTACCCATTAACATATTGTAGTTTGTCTCTTAAACGAAAACAATGAAATCCTTGCTAGAAATCATTCCACAATTTTTTTTAGGAAAATCATACAAAGAGGTGTGAAATCTATTATATCATAACCTTGAATCTTCATGCCATAAGGACTCAGATATATTTTTGACAGTCCATGTTTGTGGAACATCTAGCCCAAGAAGAGAATGATCATAGAACCTATGTCGGTGAGGCAATGGCGGACATCTATGCCATTCAATTGACCAGTGATGTATAGTAGGAGTGTGGTCCCCTTTACATGAGAACCTTCATCTTCTTCTAAGAATGATATGATTTCCTGGCATTCTGTAAGTTCAGTTTCTTTAGTATGGAATTTTGTTTGGCATCTACCTCTATTTCAAATTGTATGGGGTTTATTAAAGATTATTATAGGGATTTATACATTAACTCTGATAATAGGATGGAAAATAGGATTGAGAGATTCATATAAATTCTAGAAAGGTTCATGATCACATCATACTTCCATGTTAGGAATTCATTTCTACCGACAAAAGGTTTCTCTATGGCAGGAGGTATGGTGAAAGTTGTAGGTTAAACTAGTATACTACAACTACTACTAGGGGTATCCCACGTCTCACTAGATGATTCTCATAAGAGGATTTTCTAAGATGACTACCAACTGAATCTTGGATGACTAAAGCATAAACTCAGTTGTACATGGAATATCACAGCATAGTCATGGTGGTTATTCCTGGTTGAGTAGTAGAAATAGTGACGGAAGTGAATCTAATAACATAGGGTGTGTGGAATGTGAACGTTTATCCATGTACTAAGCCTATTGTCTAGTATCAGTGGAATTAACATCTAGGTCAGAATCATTGGCAGATGAACTTTTACGGTTCACATATCTACGGTTTCATCATTTCTGCTATCGACTAGGGACATTAGGATGGTGTGAAATGATTTCATCATTGTTGAAGACCATGTGTGGGTCCACCATTTCCATGATTTCATAATTTGGTATATGTGGATGATTATTCCCCTTATTTCGTCGATTCCAACACTCTTGATAGGGAGAAGGCTGAGATTTCAATGGATAATTAGTAGGTGGGGGTGGCACAGTGACTTCAGAAGGCCCGGGTAGATTCAAGAGACCCTAGATAACACCCTAGAAATGAGAAAATGCATTGATTACTATTTGGTTGTTATAATTTTAATAACTATGGCCAGAGACCTATTTCCATTCACCCTTAAAATCGCTATAAGTCTATGAAGAAAAACATGAAACTTGTGTTGGGGTCAGATCAAATCATGGTATATTGTTATTGAACCATTCTTAGATCCAATCCTTGAACACATAGAACCTCTTGAGAGTGTGTCCCACATACCGGTGATAGGGCGATAATTGGTGTCATCAGTGAGATCTTCCTATGTGGGATTCATATATTCTGGATACCATTTTAATCCTTGGTCTAAGGAATTATTGAAATATAAGGTGACAAGATATTTTTGGAGTGAGTAGTTCACGATTCAACGATCCAAGAAGGGGACCCTTGGATCAAAGTGCTAATGAATGGCCAAAACCTGATGAGGAGGTGTGACCTAGTTGTATCTCTTAGGTAGTGGTGGTGAGTTATATAGTTGAATATAATGATTTTTATGCGGGAAATGTTGATCTTGAGGCTGACCATGATTTGGAGGCCCTCGGCATGGTTGTGGAGGTGGATCTTCTAGTAACAATTCTTGCTATCTAGTGGCCTATACCTGAGAAATTGTAGTGGTCTCGACCTTCGAGGATCGTCTTACTTGATATATGGAAGGAAACAGGTGTTCCTACGTGCCTTGTTTTATGAAATTCCCTAGGCATTGAACCTTGTCCAAGAAATCACAAAATCTGCATGGGATGTTATGAGTGTAGAGAGATGGGACCAATTCATTCTTCAAATTTCCCATAAACATTTTTACCATCTTCTCTTAAGTCAGTGGCATATTAATTGAATATGTGAGGCCCCCTCACCCGGTAATAATGTATATGACTCACTCATCCGGCCTTTTCATGCACTTGAGGTGGTCAGTGATACATGTTTTATAGGTGGTTGAAATGAACTGGTAAATAAATTTCATGGGAATATCCTCCCAATCGGTTAAGGACCTGATGGGTAATTAGATATAACAGAAAAAAATGGTCCCTTCCAATTTCATTATGATGCACCAAGCTTAGTGGAATCATTTTTCACTGGAGTCCCAAGAATGAGTCCACAACTTGAAATAAAGTTGGTTAGATTCTACAGCGGGTCGACTATCCCATTGAAAGGGGAGAAGGTAGGATTACCAAATCCCAGGGGTGTTGGAATAACATCCACCCACACTAAATATGGATTTCTATCAAGTAGTATTTCCACATTTTGGGTATCAAGATCCATGAGGATGGAAATGAGAGTAGCAATTAGATCATCTTGAAAAAGGATTCCAATCTTGGTGAGGTTTCCTAACTACCATTGTGTTGGGAAGTTCTTCAACATTATAATATGGTTTAGATGATTGACATTGCTAATTTATGTAAATTATTTTAATCAAATAATAATTATTTTTTACTATTTTAAATGTCAAACCGCATGTATTTAATTTTTTTTAAAATAATAAGTAATTTCAATTTTAGAATGAAAGTGAGAAAAATTGTGAAATGTGCAGAATTCTGGATTCTAGATAGATTTTTTATGACAAGGGTATTGTTTTCATTTTGTAAAAATTATAATTTCAAATTTACTGATTTTTTTATATTATAAACCTTATTTTAGTTCCCCTGTATTTTTCTTCATAACCGAGATCAAATTCGAAGATATAGTAGTCTAAAAAATTCAATGAATTTTGAAACTTTTCTAGGTAGACAGCGTGGACCGCACCACCATAACGGATGCACAACTTGGTCTTCACACCTCCAATTTAGATTATTCTACATGGATATGGAAGAGGACACATAGGTGGGATCACCCATTAAATTAAATGGAGGTTTTAATCCATTAAGGTGGATATTGATCTTTATACAATTGAAGGAAGCTTCCTAGAAATTTTGGCCGGAAAAAGTATTATTTAATGGAAATTCAATAACTCCATAATCATGTGTACAAATGAAATGAAATTTGGAGGGTGAAAAGAAAAAATATTTATGATCAACCTTTATGAAGAGTTACACACTTGAATCGACCAATTAATGGTCCCAAAATGCACAAAAGTACTTATGACAGAATTATGCCTATAAAAGGAGGCCCTTACCTCCTTCCCAAATCATCAACTTGACATCCACAGCCAAGGGGGGATCCCACTGGGGCACGGGCCACTGCTACTCATCTCTTACACCATATTTTCTTGTTTTTATTTTATTTTCATTCTGGTTTTTTATTAGTTTTCAATTGTAATTTAAATTTTAGTTTTATTAATCCATGCATTTGTGTTTCTCCATCCATCCCACAGTTCTTTTTCTTCATTTTATTATTTTAATAATAATTATTATTAGTGTTATTATTATTAATAATATTAATAATAATTTTATTATTATTAATATTAATATTATTGTAATTATCATTATCATTATTCTAATTATAACATTATTATTTTAAATCTATTTTATTTTCTCCCTCTCTGTTTTCTAAAACAATTATCATAATTGAAATAATATTATTATTATAATTTTAACAACCATTAAAAATTATTTATTCTTATTCTCTCGCTCCTCCCTTCTCTATATCTCTCCTCCCATCCATCCACTGTTGTGATATCCTACTCCCAGAAATGATAGGCTAAACCCGAGGCTTGGCTCGGGCGGAGGTCAAGGTGTTATTGAAATTTCTTTTATGTTTATTCTAATTTTGGAATATACTTGAGTAGTAAGCTTGGGCGAGGCGAATTTCCATGATTGGGTGATGGTCCCCAATGATATGCGGCTCCAGCTATTTCTATTCTGGAAAATAATTTTTGATCAAACATGAGGTTTCATGTTTGACTAATCAAACAAGAATCAAATATATAAAGGAGGATAATGATTGAATCCCTGATTGAACCCCAAAACCAAGTCCTTTCATCCTAAATTCATTCTATTTAGACATTCATCTTAGTATAAATTTATAATTCCAATTTTACAGTTCATTGTTTTTAAAAATAAAAAAAATACAAAAAGAGATAGTCTGGTTGATATAGGATAATGTTATTGAACCACACTGAAAGGATTCCCAAGAGAGACGACCTTGGCCAACCACTGTGCTTCCCTAGGAAAAATATAATTGTTTGTGTCCACACCCTATGATAAAATCTAGCACCGTTTCTGGGGATCCAGTAATTAGTTCATTTATTTTTTCTTTTATCACATCTTTGGTAGATTTCATTTTTTAAAAAAACCAAAAAAAATTTTCGTGATGTATTAAAATGCAGAATATTATGCATAGAAAAATTACACAGAGGTGTAAGAATAACGAAAATAAGAAGAATATTTTAGAAGGGATCTAGTGAAAGGACATAGATAATGAAATGAACAACTGACAAGAAAATCTAAATGATAATTTTACTATGTTTGTTCATTAATGGAGCAACCCAACACTGAGCAGGATCACGAACCTATGGTGAAAAAGGTGGAAGATGTACTTGTTGAGCTATAAGTGGGAGATCAACATAGATTGGATGAATTCTTGATTAAATGTGAGGAACTTCTTGATCTCCCCATACAATACAAAAAAGAAGATCCAACACCACTAAAAAGAGAAACCACCCAAATGGTGGAATTTGAAGATAGGATGGTGGAGCTCGACTACCTGCCTTTATCCTCAAAGTGTCTACTCCAAGAGTCACTTACCACTCAGGCAGAGATTGATGTTGAACCAACTCAGGAAGTTGAACCAGTATTCACCTATATATCCTCTAATTTTATATAATATGACTTCTAAAATACTCCTATTGTTTTTGATTATACAGAATCATACAATCTTAGCTATGCCTTGGAGGATGAAGAAGAACCTGGATGGGGACCTATTGAGGACCATATAAGCCTCCCAAAACTTGCTGAATATTTGTTGAAGGAAGTTCATGAAGAGATGTCGATGGATTTTCCTAAGGAAACCATTACCAAACTTAATTACTTTTATGGGGAATAATTTGATCTTGATACATCATGTTTTAATTTAACTCAAATATAACTACCCTCTGACTTTCCCATTGACTATTATTTTGATTCTACATACCTTGTGGAACCACTGTACAGAGAAGAAGAGATTGCACCAGTAGAAACCAAGAAGGAGGATGATTCAGACTTCATCCTACCACCATCATGTATGTTGTACCTCATTGCGAAGTGGTGGGATATGGTGTACTCTATCCATGGATAATACTTAATGAAGAAGAATGAAGTAAAAGCTGGGAGAAGCCACATGTGGTGGTTCAAATCAATGAAGCTTCATCCACCATCAGACTTTGGATAACTGCTGGTACTGCCCTCTGGAGGAAGTAAAAATTCAGCACCCATTAGAGGGATCATACCAATATATATCTTTAGTTTCATTCCAGGATTTTAGATTTCAAATACTTTTTATAGATTTTTTGAAACATGCATCCAACTCCCTCTATCTTTTTGAGCTAAAATGAAACAATCCTTATGATTCATTGAGTGATTTTATTTCGTAGGATCATAATAGTAGAAGGAAGCCCCAGATAATGAAGGGGAATGACAAAGATTAAATGGAAAAGGGAGTTCAATTTCAGTGTTTAATCATTTAAACTCTCCATATTTTTTCAACAAAATGTTTTAAGATTTAAATATAAAATTGAATTCCCAAAAGTGAATTCATGTTTTAATCAAATTAGTAAGAAGACATGAGTTTCATAGGAATCCTATGATGCCATGATTTAGATTTTAATGTAGTATGATTATATGATTGAAATGAAGAATTGAATTATTAAAATGAAGCATTGATATTTAAATAATTACTCATGAATTGAACTAATTAATTGATTCATGTAAATGAAAATATCCTTCCATCTTTGATGTTTGAATTTATGATGTTCATGTGAATTGATTTGTTATTATTAGTCATACTAGGAGTGATTTTCCAATGTTATATTACCAATTCCTGAGAGGATTTTTAGACCAAATACTTCCAATTTATTCTTGAGCATATTTCTTGAGTGATCATGGGACATGTAACTGACCAAAACATGTATTGAAACTTCTCAAAGCTATTACTTTGCAAAAACACATTGAAAGTGATTGAGGCATCCTTTGAAAATATAATTATTCTTAAAACACCACATTTACATCAATCCTTCATTTATCCCATAGAGACAATGAGTGATATTTATAGGGATGAGCCATGTTTCATGCCCTTTTTATCCATTCCTATGTTTCAATTGTTTTTTTCATGATATTTTAAGGATGAACTGTGGGAGTAAAGGGAATAATTATGGACAGGATGATACACATTGTAAAGAAGAAGTGTGGGGGTGATATTGTGGGAATGGTAAAAGTTTTTGGAGTCATTCATTATAATATTTTCCCCTATTTAATTGAAAAAAAATTACAAAAAATTACAAAAATATCAAAAAATAGAAATATGGGTTGTGATTTGGGAGAACCAAAAATCATAAATATCTAGACCGATGATTTTCTGATCATATGTGGTTACGTGATGGAGGTGAGGTTTGATCTAATCATAACATTAAAAAAATAAAAAAAGGTACAAAAGTAAAAAAATTATTCAAGAGGGTGAAAAAATCATTCATTATGCATAATTTGATCATAAAATTTACATTCAGTTTTGGGAAGTCGGTTTTGCTACTTTTAAGGGGATAATATCATTACACTATTTCATATTAATTATTTTACTTAAGTGATAATCCTCTTCCATGAGCCCTAATTTTTAAAGAATTAAATCCTACCAAGTGTAAACCTTTGATTAATATGAACCTTTATTGCAAGTCCTCATGATTTTATGAATCTTTTTTCTTTACAAATTGGAGAATGTATTTAATTTACAAAACTATGGATAAAGAGCATGTTCTCCTTATATGAGCATAAATCTACTTGAACGGTATCATGAGTGATGAGAGAAAATAATCAAATGTGAGTCAAATCATGACATGTCATGTTTAATAATATTGAATAAATGATCTTTAATGAATGAAAGGATATGTTCTATTAATTTTCAAGGGGGAAAAGTAAAATATGTGAACTAATTGTTTCTTTGAAAAATGGGAAATTAAATTTATATTTGGTTCATATTTTTGAAAGTTTGATTTCACATTGAAAATTGTTTTATTATATTGCATTTAAATATGAATATTGGTAACATTGTTGTCCTCAAATTTCCTTGTTGAGATTTTATGCTTGAGGATAAGCATGGTTTAAGTGTGGGGGTATTTGACAGAGCAAATTTATGCACATATTTTTAATCAGAAAATTAATAATTTTTAATGTTTTTCAATGATAAACCCAATTTATTTAGATGTTTTATTAAAATAATGGGCAATTATAATGTTAGAATGAAAATGAGCAGAATTGTGAAAATTGCATAATTTTGGATTTTGGAAAGATTTTTACCACAAGGGTATTTTTGTCATTTCCTAGAAATTAAAATTCCTAATTTAGTGATTCTTTTTTTAGAATTATTATTTTATTTATTTTATCTTTCTCTTCTGGACCTATAGTTGATTCGAAGATATAGTTGTCCAAATAATTCATTGATGTTTGAAACTTTTCTGAGCATACAACGTGGACCCCACCACAATAACAGATGCACAACTCGGTCTCCACACCTCCAATTATGGTGATTCCATATGAATATTGATGAGTAATCATAGGCTCATTCACCCATTAAATTAAATGGAGTTTTTCATCCATTAAGGTTGATATTGATCATTATACATTTGAAGGAAGGTTCCTGAAATTTCGGCCAGAAAAAAGTCACATTCAATGGAAATTATATAACACCTTCATCCTATGTCGAAATGAGCAGAATTTTGGAGGGTGAATGGCCAAAACATTTATGAACAAACATTATGAAGGGGTATATTAGTTAATCGATCATTTAATGTGCCACAAACGTGCAATCATATGGAGGAAAGAATTATACCTATAAAAGGAGTCCCTCGCGTCCTTCCAAAATCATCAGCTCAACACCCACAACCATGGAGGGATCCCGCTAGGGCACAGGCCACTGCTGATCCTCTATTACCCCCTAATTTATACTTTTTATTTTTTTCAATTTAGTTCTATCTTAGTTTTCAATTGTAATTGTAATTTTTGTTTTATTATTCCATGCATTTGTGTTTCTCCATCCATCCCACAATTATTTTTCTTGATTTTCATAATTTAATAATAAGTTTTATTATCATTAATATTAATATTAATATTAATATTAATATTATTAATATTGATATTAATAATTTAAATAATATTAATAATAATAATATTAATACTATTGTCATTACCATTATTATAATAATCACATTCCTATTTTAAAGCTATTTTATTTTCTCCCTCTCTATTTTCCTAAACTATTATCTTAATTATAATTATAAAATTTTTAATTAATAGTATTATTATAATAATCTTAAAAACCATTATAAATTATTTAATCTTTTTTCCCTCTCTCTTATCTCTCTCTATCCTCCCACCCATCCACTATTGTGATCTCCTACACTTGGAAATGTGAGGCTACCCTCGAGGCTTGTCACGGGGGGAGGTTAACGTGTTCTTGAATTTTCATTAATGTTTATTCTAAATTTGGGATAGAAATGAGTAGTGTACTTGGGTGAGGAATATTTCTCAGATTGGGTGATGGTCCCCAATGAACAGTGGCTCAAGCTATTTCTATTCTGGAAAAGAATAGTTACTCAAACAATATATTCCATGTTTGAGATATCAAATTTGAATGAAACATATAATGGAGAATAATGATTGAATCACTTACTAAACAACAAAACTATGTCCTTTCCTCCTAATTTCATTCTGTTTAGACATTCATCTTTGTTTAAATTTAGAATTCTTGTTTTACATGTCATTGTTTTTAATAATAATAAAACAGAAAAGGAGATAGTCTTGGTGATATAGAATGAAGTAAGTGAACCACACTAAATGGCTATTCAAGAGAGACTACCCTAGTCAGCCACTATGCTACACTAGGAAAAATATAAATTTTTTTTCATATCCCGCAACAGGCGTACATCACAGATCATGGGGCGGCTAGTGGAATTTCCCAAGGGGTTTTTAGAGGAACTACCTATGGTGGGGATAGATGAACCTAAGCTATGCACTGGGGATAATTCGTAGGCATCTAGGTTAGATTTTCAAATTCATACTATGATCACATTATATAAACACCAGCCACTACTTTGACTAGATAGGAATGGTTTTTGAGATCACTAGTATCCATCTCCCTGGGTGGAGTTGTGTCTTCCCCTTCTACCCCAGTCAAGGATTACTGTTATATTGAAGTCGTTCCAAAGTGTATATGTAAAGGAGATCATCAATAATACATTTCTTTTTTGTGATATACTAAAATATTGTGACCTTTTCAAGATTCTCTTCAATATTTTTCACTGAATAAAATGTTTTATAGAGAATAAGAGTTTCAGTATGTGGCTCTCCTTTATTGGGGTCTCAATAGAGAGGGAATGACTCAAAATGGACACTAAGGCCAAGCATCTGCCTCTGTTGATGAGTGTGAACACATGCATGATCTGCAAAATGTTTTTCTTTCCCATAGGAAGGTAAATCCTCTCTAGATCCCATGCAGAAACACCCTTTCATGTATATCTCAGGAGAGACCATGTTTACTGTAACAATGACCAGGGGAATATCCTCAATATCACTTGGTAAATCACATTTATGCCAGATATGACCAAAATTAAGGGAAGCATACTACCCTTATCCATGGATCCAGACATCTGGGGAAGCCTTATTAATAATTCTATAGTGAATGGTAAAGATCTATACACATAATTGTTGGAGGGTCAGATGATAACCAGGTGATGCAGGGTGCTGAGAGACATGATGTATGGCCAAGTATACCTGGAGGTACTATTGGCTGATTTCATTGAAGTGTTCCAGGATTTTGGGGTAAACAAATCATCGATGAAAATGATAGAAGTGTGTCCTACCTAAGGTTTTATGGAAGCACATAGAATCATCCTGGGAGAGGTACATTGGAATATTGAAGCCCAAAGTTTCAATTAGCTAAACCATTTTTGGGGTATGGTTTTCCATGATAATATATCACAAACTTCTCTGCTCAAAATTGAGATCTGACCCTTTGTTTCCCTATTATTTGAATGTGGTAAATTGAGGGAATGATAATGGAATGGATGTGGACCATTTAAATACTATACATGTTAGTAGATAGTATGTTTCATGACATGAAAAACTGGTACATACTACGTTGTCTCCTAGGAACTGTACTTACTGAATCACCACATCCTTGTAGGATGGTCTTCTGAACACGACTTCATGATTAAATGTGGCAGTCATTGGGTGTTAATTAGGCTGGAGATCATCACTATTCAGTCCCCAAAAAAACTATATATGATCTCTTTTCATGGTAGAGTATGATCATGGTGATGATAGAGAGGATTGCACAGTAAGACCCTAGAATGGTTCCAAATCATCAACCTCTTATTTGTATCTGCAGAGGGAATCATAGATCTAGTGCATCTCAATTTTTTGGAGGAAGAATATAATACACAGAATTCTTATCTCATACCCTGAGATAGAATATGGGGGTGAGGGATGCATCATCGAGGCACACTTCGCTTCAGGGTCTAAAAAGTAGACATATTGGACTATGATATGTCACATCTTGAGATCCTTCTTTTAATGGTGAATATTCAACATCCTACCCTGGGATGGTTCATCAGAGTGGGGTAGATCTTCCACAAGAGAAATACCTCTGTGCTGGTTGGTATTGGAGTGGGAAGGACCTCATCTTGGATAAGCTGTGCTACGGGGAGAACTTAGGAAAATTAAATACTGAACACCAGTAGGACCTTTATGGTTGATAGTGATTGAGCAGGGTGGGCCTTTTTTGGATCTAGTAAAAACATGGGGAGGACATCCATGGTGTATGTTTGTAGCATGGTTAATAACATAACTTCATCTAGCTCTGGTAGAAGTGTTACGATGAGGGCCTTAATACCTATCATAATGAACATGAGGAAGACCTCCGTTTTGACCTTATATAGAGTAGGGAGGACCTCCACAAGAGTTGATGGAAACATGAGGAGGGAATCCATAATTATGGGTGACTGTGATAGGAAGACCCTCGAATTGAAAAACTGGTTTGGGAGGAAAACCTCCATACCTAGGATCATTGGCATAGGGAGGACCATTGTGATGGGTGTCAAAAAATGGAGAGTACCTCTACGTAAACATGTGATGGTGTCATGGGGAGGACCACTATAATGGATGTGAGAGAGGGGAGAAACTGCCCTTTACCTATTTGTGGTATAGGGAGGAACTCAATACTAATCGTCATTATCGTGGGTGAGACCGTGAAGGCTTCTACTAGCGCCAGGGCTCAGGAGAGTCCATCCATCATTCCTGTGGGGTTGAAAGTGCCTCAATACTGACTGGGAATGGACACTCCCCATATGTATAATTGGTAGGTTCCCCTTCTCAATAGTAATAGGGGTGTGGTAGCTTGTTCTAGTGGTGACTCGGTCCACTGAAGCCTTAGAAGATGATGTCACCTTCCTAGAATCCTATTGACCGTGCACCTAGGGGTGGAATTAGTATAGCTGAACTAGGGTCGGTTTTGAAGTGGTGGATTCCACCTGCTCTTCTTCCTAAGAGACTTACTGCTGTAATTAATGTAGCCTATTGGAAGCCCCCTTGGTGTCTTATTGGATAAAGATGAATCCAAAAAGACTCATACATATTTTCCCTCATCAATGTAAGGGATTGAGTCATAAGAGAATTCCTTGGAGAGGTGCCTAAAATGATTAATTATTAACAAGGGGATTAGCAGCTCCATGCATGGCCCATGGGGGTGGCAGTGATGATGAGGCATAAAAGCCTACAAATCTTGGCTATCTATATCCCAAATTAGGATGAATCCTTCCTTTTCATAACATCAAAAATGAATAACCATAACCATACATTGTACAATTTTGGATGGTGAGACGGGGTGTGGGAGCTCAGTAGTTGTTCTAGTGTATGACATTATGGAAGAGGTGGAGCTATGTGGGATTTTTGTGTTGGAATTTCCCTATCCATGAAATATTTGAGTAGGAGGCGATAGGATTCCTGTAGTTGTAGGTTGCATCTTTAATTATAGGAATATTCAGCCATCAGTATAGATAGTAGGAAATAAATTCCCAATTCTATAACCCCATTCAGACTTCTATGGTTAGATACAAAGATCTATGCTGACAACATCACAGACCGAGATCCCAAATTATTAACTATCCCACAATCGGATGAGTTTAATTCAGGCCCACTATTTTCTAGGCTGGACCAATCATCTGATAACGGGATCTAGTGACACCCTTATCTGAAGATGTCTCAAACACTTCTAATCCCCATATTGATAAAATAATTTCATGTGTGGTTCACCATCTCTACTTTTTATTCTTTTTAAGGGCATGTATCCTTCTATTGGGAGGCGCATATGTCTTCCTTTCATTCCTAATTTCTATAGGCGTGCAGAATCCACCCCATTTTTAGGGATTTTTTCTCCTTGAACAAATTAGAATGATGGGATATTGGTTGCCTCTTCCATGGATTTCTCCTTGTAATTCATATCCTAGTCGGAGTCTCTCGTAATTATTAAGATGTTGTATGTGAAACACTTTGCAGTTCCATAACATTGTGAATGCCAGTTAATTACACATCTTTTATCCAGACATTACAAAGGGTCATGTTTGATTAGGGAATTTCAGTCAGGAGAGTAGGCATGTAGGGAATCATTGGCTCTATGGACATTAAAACACTGGTGCATTAGGATTTCCATTTGATAGGGCTTCTCAAGGGCATAGAAATTGGATGTATCCCATGTGAACTATAGGGTATCTTATTCCGGAGGCATGATGGCATGGGTTTCCCAAGATTCCCATATTTAACACAGTGTATTCCATGAGTTTAATTTCTATAGGAGTCATATTGAACTGATCAGAACACTGATAAAATTTGATCAGATTGGTACATTCCATTGAAGGAGGACCTACAATGTTTACCAGATTGATGGATCATACCGCCCAATGTGGATAGACCTGGGATGGTTTTTCCCTAAAATAGGGAATATTTCACAATGTGAAGGATTTTCTAAACACCATAATGGATGGGTCAAATGCTACTAGGTCCCAATAATGTGGACACTGGGTTTTACAATTGGAATTGATTGAACCTCATGGAGGTTTACTACGTACCCTTTATTAGAAGACAAGGATCAAAACCGAAGTAGTTTGAACATGTAGATTGGGGTTTACACAATAAGACTACATAGATAATGTATGGAGAAGTGATGGGATTAATGGGGCTTACATGCTAAGACAACACAACTGGATGGCATGATTCAACAGGGATGTGGCAGCCCAACTAAAATCAGGATGGATATAGAACCTATGTTATGATGACGATGTTGGGATTGACCCTTAGGGAGGTTTCTTACATATGAAAATGGATAGGAATCATACTCCATGAAATTATGGAATTTGATGATGAGACAGTTGAAGAGAAATCTAATGAGAATGGACACAGTGATGGGACCTGAATGAAGTGGGACCTTTGGATGAGGCATGATCATCCCGAAAGACAAGGGATTGAGGGAGAGACAAATATTATACATGGGTGATGGGATTGAACCTCTTGGAGGCTTCCTACATATCCCCATGGTAGGGAATCCAAGTCAATGTAGTTTTTAAAATGTGGATGAGAATTGGGGTGTGCACAAAGAAGAATGCCCCAAAGACTTACTAGGGATTACACATGGTTCAAATCCCATCATATGAGGGATACTATTGGTTGGAGGAGAACAGATTGTGCATAGAGATTATTCATGGATAGCTTCTCAGGAGGGGGATCAGAATACCTAAAAGAGAAGGATCTAGGAGATGTGACCCAAAGAGGGATGATTTCACATCAGGATGGTGTATCCCTAAGAGGGAGAACTAGATTTTACCAATGGTTGGGATTGAACCTCATGGAGGTTTTCTACGTACCATGTATAGAAGAAAGATATCAATCCTACATAGTTTGAGGGATGTAGTTTAACATCATGTTGGACGAACAGTGAACTGATGTGAAATGGATGGGTCAAATGGTTGATGGGAATGAACCGCAGGGAGGCTTTCTATGTCTCCCTATTAAAGATAATCAAGGATCATGTAGTTCAGTAATGTAGAGTTCGGGGTGTCCATGTTAAGGTGGACCAAGGAGTATTTAATGATCGATGGATACTCTAATCCCATATTCTTCAAACTCGATGTGAGAAATAATATTTAGAATTATACCTAACGATCGTGTCACGAAAAATGTGTCCACGAGGAGTGTTGTATGGATTATGCATGGTTATTTGAATAATAAGAACTGGTGTATTATGCATGGTTGGTGGCCAATGAGAAGATTATTCAAGATTACTCTTAGAGGGAAGCATGTGTTGGGTATCTAGATGTATGAGGACGACATGAATGTCACACAAGAAGTACCCTATATCAGGGGCTTGGGATTACAAAGAGGCTACCTAAAGTGGAGAGTGTGCCAAGTGAAGAGGCAAAGAGAATTCTGATTGAATATGCGGTAAGTAAATGGATCCCAGTGAAATCATCTCTCTATTCTACTCATGCCCACCACACATGGGGAAACTCGCAGTTTAATGTCATCTATTGAGGATGTGGCTTTCTAGATTTTTTAACATCCCGCATCTCAAAAAATGTGGATTCACTCTTCATCCCTATGACATAAATAACATGTATCAATCCACACTTGGGGAAGGGAAGGAACAAGAAATGCCAAGTCTTAACGGGGTGTAGGATTAGTCTATAGATCTGTCCATATTAGTGTACTTGTGAAATGAAGAGATAACTATTGCGTACCAATGGGAAGAATCATTAGGTAGGGGAACAAAACATGAAACTCCACTAAATTGACAAGGAAGTCACTACGCATAATCCTAAAGGGCCACACGGTAGAGGTATACACAAGATAGGGTTGTTGTATCTAAGAGGAGGTTGAAAATTGTTCCTTAGGGTAAGGAAAACACATAAAGCCCATAGGGAGGGTTTCAAAAAATATTGGAGTCTTGCATAAAATAAAAGGGTCTTCACCCAAGATCGAGGGGTTTCACGCAAGATGGAATCCTTCTTTTAGGATTCGAACGACACAGGGGAAATCGTGAGTGTGAGAAGCATCTTTTGCAGACAACTTCATTTTAGTAAATTTAAATTGGAATCGGTGAATCCCTAGTGGGCCCAACGAAATCGGATTACCAAGGGAACATATCTCGAATGATCCAGTACCTTGAAGCCATGTCATCTACGTGGTTGTAGAAATTATATTCTTACATACATGGTAGCGAAGGTTGGAAATTTGGAATAGTACTGTGATGTGATGGGTTATGCTTCTATTTATAGTATAAAAACGTGGTGGCTATGCACATCAAATTTTCTGAGTCAGATGGGATTTGAGTCACATTGGGTCTGTAAGATTCTTTCCCATGGGTCCATTTCCTTGTGCGACGACTTAATTTCTTTAGCACACCCGACTTTTCCAATTTCCAAGATCACTGTGTGAAATAAATCTATTTATGTCACATTGGACTCACAAGAATTATTATTGTGAGATTCAGTCTTGTGTTTAGGGGTAAATTATTGCGCGCAACTGCCTTCGGCTCATTGGGATCGTCCGCAGATTCAAAAAATACCTTTGGTTTTCTCAAATTTACCCATTTATGGGCTCAATAAAAAATCAAAACACAAAATAACATGATAATTTAATTATGTTAACATGAGAATAACATTTTAAATATTTTCCCAAGATATCATAGATCATAGTCCTTAATTCGGGGATAAATCATGACAGTTCATAAGATATAAATCAAAATGCTATCCATGAACATGAGCCATGATAGTATAATATTTTAATAATAAATAATATTTTAAATGTATATATATATATATATAATTATTTCCTTTGTAGTTAAGGATCAGTAACAATTCTACCAATGTGGATTGGGTTCACTCTCTGTTTAATTGTATTATTCAAGGTTGACCTGCACGAATATCAAGGTTGAAATACTCCCCTATAGAACTGGTTTCACTGCCCATTCCAGTCCAAATTTTCTCATGAGATGTTAATATTTTCCTAATCTATTGGGTTTATATATAATTTCGAGTACACACATCTCATAATGAAATTTATTAATGTAGATTTTATACTATCAAATGATCTTTATAACCCATGGGATAAGATAATAGTTTTGACAATATTCTATATTTTAATCACAGTATAAACCTTGGAAATTTAAAAAGTTTCATAACCATATTCTCATAATAGTCATAAACCATTCATAGTGAAAGAAACCATATATAATGTAATATAAAAGATAATTACACCAGTTATCCCAAATTTGCATTCATGTGATCATGCTCATGACCTAGAAAGCATTAAAATGAATGTCGAACATCTTCTCATGGAATCATTGAATAGGTCCAAACATTCTCACACAATATCTTAACACAAGTCCAAAAAATTACTCCTAATACTGAATGTCACTCCAAATCAAGGACCTAGTTGGATAGTCCTCAGTGAATCGCAAACCCCACCTAGTGTAATGAAATAGCCAAAAATATTACTGATGACCATCTCCTTTTGAACAATAATAAAAACCAAAGTATCCATAAAGCTATTCCTTCCCTAGTCCCTCACTCAGGTCCCAATAAACAACTACTTGAATCTCATACCACCAAAATAAGAGGAAATTAAATAATTGTTTTAGACAGAAATGGGTATTTGTCAGGGTAATGGAATGGTTCAACAGATATCGGTAAATACAACCCCTTTTACATTGTGATGTAGACACCATAGTTATTTTTTTATGATGGACTTCTTCTCCTCGAGATGGTTTTCTATTTACGAATGGTTTCAATATGTATTTTTTCATAGAACTAGAAACACCCAATAAATATGTATCCATGGGGACTAAAATTACAAAGTTAGGTTCTCATTAGGTGTTTTGACCTACGATGCTTAAGAACCCACATTGGTCAAAATTATGGGAGGTAGGACTCATCAAACCCTTTAGGGGGGAGTTATTTCCCACTCTGAGACTGTTATAGATATTGGATATGTTCATGAATACTTCATTAATTAAAAAATATTATGTCAGGTATCCTACTATTAGAAATCAATTATTAGAATGTGTGGAATTTAGAATCATTTGAATGTATATGAGGTTACTCATCAATGTAGATATTATAATGTATCAAAGGATCTCCATTTATGGTATCCTCTCATGTACTAATTTCAGATTATTTGGTCGTTATGATGAAATTTCTTTTCATATATCCACATAGTGTGGCACTCTGGAATTTATATTCTGCCAAGTAGATGATAGTTACTTTGGACTTTATCTTCAACTATTAGATGGAAATTGTTTGATGTTTCGATCAAACCCATTAAAGGGATTCCTTTGTATACTTGTGAAAGAATTAGAACCCATGTAGTTTGGTTCCACTTAATTGGCCACATCACAACATTAATGGTCAAGTGGTGAGGACCCAAGCACATAATTTAACATCATGTAGAATGGATGTTGAGGCCGAAGTTGATCAGTTGGTGTTTGGTTTACATGTTATGCTGAAGCAACTCATGGAACTTGTAAGGAATATGAGTTTCCAAGTACAATTTGATCATATGGGGTATATGGACCAAAAGAACAAGGTTGATTTGAGTGTTGGGCTTGAACCATAGGGATTCTTCAAATGTATCATATTTGGATGGGAATAAAAGCCCACATAGCTCACTGGTCAGGATCCATGCCTATGGAGGCCCTCAAGTGTATGTCTTGTATGGGATTATGGCACATTGAGATGAATGTTTGGAACATATTATTGAGTAGGATACCATTTTTGAAGGGGTTATGAGGGTTGTTTTAACTCATGGTAATTTTTTGGCTTAAATCGAGGTTTACTACAAAAGCGGATACCTGGATTAAGTGAATTATAGTGGTGTATTATTCTTAAGCATGAAGCCCATTGAGCACAGTCATTAGGTGGGCCTCCTAAATATCCTATTTAGTAGAAATCAGAATTCTTTTAGTTCAATTATTGGGGTGAATCATGCGCGTGTCATGATCATAACTAACCTATAATCCCATGTGATTCGTGATTAGATTGAGAAAAAAGGGGAAGAATGTTATTCACAAACCACACACATTTCCTCCTTTTATGGTGGAAGAGGTTGGGGCAATCACAAAAGAGGTTGGGGATATTGTGGAAAAGGATAAGGCTACAACACTTCCCTCTAATTAATTTATATAGGTTATGAGTCCTACGTTGGTATGGAATAAAGGTCGAGGATATGGATTTGTAAAGGAGAAAGATTTTAACCTCCTACATAAAATTCTAGGAAAATAAACTATGATTAATTCCCTTCATTCAATTTTTCAGTGGTATGAGGATCTAATTTTACAATGAATGGATAAGAAAGTGAGATCCATTCCCTCACTACTGGGAACTGGAGGCTTCGGGTCTCAGACATGAGAATTGACAGACATGGTCCTATCCTCAAAATCATATACTGGGAACTACCTAAAATTATCCCTTGGGTGGGGTTCCACATTATTGTAGATATAAAAATCTACATGTTCCCATATGATGCTAAAAATATGGTGGGACTAGTGTGGTAATCCTCTGACTAAAAAAGTAAAATCCAAATGGAGGACACTCTAGCATGCCTTTTCCATTGATTTATATGTTAGGAGGTCTTGGTGGTGGTTTCATCTTAGTCCCCTTCAGATAAGGTAACCACATAAAGTGGATCCTTGTAAAAGGTTTATTTGGAAGGGGGATCAAAGGGTGACATTCATAGGTCATGGGAATATGTACTTAGGGCATGTTTTCTCTAGATTTGTGTCATGCAGGGCTGGGAAAAAACAAAAAGGGCTCCCCACAGGATCAAAATGAATTCTTTAGATGAATATTATTAAACAAAAAGACCATTTAGGAAACACAATATGGGTGAGGCCTTAACCAAAACACCCTAGGTCTCCTATAGTGTCCTTGAATGATTATCAAAGAAGAACTTTCATAAGAGAGGGGCCTCATGTTGGTGACTTCTTCTTATAGAAGAAGGATCATCGAACATTTATCTTGTATTTTATACCCTGAAGGGACTTTGATCTTATATATTCCAATAATTATCTATTATATCATGTTTTTGAGAGATAACAAAAAAAAATTATGTCTTGGGAGAAGGTTTTGTGAAATGAGATCTCTGAGGGTTCTTCCGATTTTTCGGTTCCTCAAATGAGGAGCCCATGGGCCCTATTTATAGGTAAATAATGAGCCCTGGGTGAATCAAGTTTTCCGTTTAGGTCTATGTCATTGATGAATTTCACAGATATTCCACGTATGGATGAGTAAATTAGAAGAATGAGTAGGTCGTTGACATTGGTACCGATTGTATATGTACCGTGTGGGGGGGGGGGGCTGCACCTTCTGGACAACCTTGGTATGAACTATGCTAGCTCGTATCATGGATGTAGAATGCATGTAAGTCTATTTGCACAGGTCTCTTGGATTACCTCACTATTCATTGATACTTTAACATACTAAATATTATCTTCATAATATATTTCTCCCCATTTATTAAAAGGGACTATCAGCAAATCCCCCACCCCCCACAGGATTAGATCTGAAATGAAAGAGGAGGGTCTTTTCCAAAGGTAAAATAAATGGGGAAAATATTATGATGGATAAATCACTAGATTTTGTAGCATGATTATACAACATCTCCACATAGTGTTCCCACATAGTTCATTAATGTATGAGAGTGGTTTAGGTCAGTGGTTTTTATAGATATCTCCTTTCCATTTTCATTTTTTTCACCCGATGTTACCAATTTTTACCCTTTCTTTGTAGATCATTCATCCAACTTCATCGCATTTGGGAATCCAAACAACTTCCCCACATTGTGCTTCCACAAAGTCCTCTAAATTATTTCCCCAAGGTGTTGTGGACTAAGAAATGAGGAAGGATGTAGTCACCAATGTCCAAAGGGCTATTGGGAGTCCCCTCATCGAAGGGGCTACACAGAGAACCCTACCGAAGGACCGGTACTGGGAAATTCATTTTCTAAATTGATGAAATCTATTATGCTAAAAAAATTATTATTATTAAATCAATATTTTATCTTCAATGAGAAAATATGGCCTCTTACATCAGGTTTTGAATTCACAAATTTATTAAAATCAATTGAGGAAGCTGTTATGCATCAAAATCAAATGATTAAAGCCATTGGAACCGAATATTATGAAATAATTGTCACTAAACTTCATAATTTGGAGGTGTTTTTGATTTCATATTAATGGGGGTATCTATGAAGAGACTACCTATCTATTTATATTAATTGGCATATGAGGGACTATCATATTCCAACTTTTAATAAATATATCCCAGAGACTAGGTTTGTGAATCATATCAATTGTCCATGTGACAACATCTCTATGCCGGGTGTTCCCATCAAGGAAAGACCAGTCCCAATTGGATTAATTTTTAATCAAAATGGGTTAAACCCAGATTTTAAGACACCTATCACAGATACAAGACCTCAATGTTTGGACTCAACCTTCTATGCTTCTAAGACATCTCCATGTCATGGCTCGAATGAAGACTCAGATCTATTCTATTGAGTGGGAGTCAGACCTAAGTGGATGTGGGTTTTTTGGGTGTTCCATACCAATGAATTGTTCAGAAAAGTTCTACAAATGTCAACATGTTTATGTTTTTTTGTTAGGACATACCTATGTTTACATAAACTCAGATATCATTATTGAATTATTATGATGATAGAGTTTGCAGACAAATTCTATTTATTTAAATCATGTTAAGGCTTGAATTATTTTTTAGGATGTCTACCAAATATTTATGGCTCCCATTCCTAGGGAAATGTTTTAAGAATTTATCCAGCCAAATAAAATGTGGGATGATGATAAAAGGATTCCATCATTATCCCATGAGTTATTCAAAATGGTGAGGATGACGTATAAAGACATAGATCATCTTTGCTTGGATAAAAACCTTGTAGAAGTGTGGATGGGGGAATTCTTAGAAAAAAAATATTATAAGGGTCCTACTAGTATGCACCCCACCATTTTCCCCACTATAGATAAACTAGGTGATTTGTGAATTTTATGGCTCACATTTGCGAACAGTGAATATAGCTGTTATTTTTACAAGGTTAACCCCAAGAATAATGAAAATGATTACCTTACTAGATTCCACGTAATTGTCTTAGTGTTTATTTTATCAAATTCTGTTAGTCTGGTGGCAGCGTGAGACCAGGGGATTTTATCATTGCCTCCAAATTAGAAGAGGTGAAATACATAGGGTTGGATTCCCCTATTTTATAATGAATCTCTGATTTTAAATTTCATTTATTAGATAGGAATTCAATCTAAAGACATGTAGATCCATTTAAAGTGTTGTGGGGGTGGATTAAAATTAATTTTAGTTCATATTTAGTGATTAATTTATTTTAGATCCCCAGTAATAAATTTCTCCAATTTGATTAGAATGTCTTCCTTAATCATCCTCTAAACCTTAATAATGATGAGATGTGGAAGGCACTAAATATACCTTCAGATTTCTTATTATTTCCTATATGCTAACACACAAAATATAATGTTGGTTGATGAGGGTATATAAAATAATAATTAGTTGTGGGCGTACATGAATGAAATTTGGGACAACATATTTGTGAAATGTATTGAATGTGATATTATCTATGTTTCTTACATTCCTTAGAAATTTTTCCTCTTGTTTCAATGAATTAAATTTTCAAACACCTTTCCCTCCACATATGTTAGTCATGAGATGAATCCAATGGATGACAATCAATTATGGATCTTGATTTCTATGAAGGTTTCTAAAATAAATATCATGCTACCTCAGTTAAAGGCATCAATAAGACATGAGGATGGATATGAAAATGTTGGGGTTTCATCAGACCCTTAGGGGAAATTAAGAATGGGATAACATTACTTAGTGTTAATGAAAATTGTAGGTCATAGAATACCTAGATGTAATCCCACAACAAAAGAGGATGTAGGGGATATAAAGACTTTAGAAACATCCTAATAAAAAGTAAACCATGAACGATATGGTAAAGGAGATAAAAATTCCTATTTTATGGTGTTATAGTAGCCTTAGTTGGTAAGATTCCACTATCTCGTCCCATAATTCATTTGAAGGATAAAGGGGGACTAAAGTATACTTTCAATTTGAGGGTGTTGAATTTTCTTCACATCATACCCCATCAGAACCAAACTACATGCAACTCCATGAAAAAAAATTCTATAAAAGCCTGACTTGTAATATCATTGATACATGGGAGTTTCTCCAGGATGGACATAAAATGCAATAGTTTGGGGATATTAGAGAACCATATGATTATCATTTGGACTATAATTTCATGGTGTTAATATAGTTCATCAAAAATCTAGTGGATTTCTTTTATACAACCGATGTTGAAGTCTCGATCCCAAAGATTTTATCTAACATGTAGGACCAAGGCATACATGAAGTGGTAAATATTCATCCTAGGGAGGAATGGGAATTTTATATTGAACTTTTTGATATATTTCTCTTTTATTTTTTTTATTTTATGCTATTTTATCATATATCATTAATGTTGATGTTATATTATTTTTCAAACTTGAAACTATAGAAAGAATTGTGTTAGAAAAGTTCGTTGAGTCGCCAATGTATAGGCCTATGGGAACTCCTATTTATAAGGTGGATGGTTCCATCTATTCCCTAGAATATTAACCATGTGTCAGGACAATGATAGAGGTGATGGAGATAGAAATTCCTCGGCCCTTAACTCGGGTCTCCATTTCCCAAAAGAGTAGTATGACCTTATTTCAATCTCATGAGAGGAAGAGAATGTTGGTGTTAAAATTGGCCCATATATTACATCATAGAGATTATTTCTTCATCATCCAACATGAAAACTTTTTTGATACACCTTCAAGACCATGGCCATCATTTTATAGAACCCTCAACACAATCCTCCAATAAGGTTTTGGCACTAGTGCTTCATGGATTGAGAAGAATAATCCATGGGAGGTATAGATTCATGATTATTAATCTATCACCTTGATATGTGACGTGTCATGGGGAGATTCTATATCTGTTTCCACTTATATAGAGAGGCTATAGAGTCATGTTAATGTCAGATGCACTTCTTTTGCGTGCAATATGTTTTTTCTAAAATTCCTCTTCCCATAATATTTAATATTTATTTCATGCATGAGAGGACTATTTGGTAATAAATAACAAAACAATTATTTCTTATGAAATGATAAATGATGATTTTGGGTAGCTCGAGGAAGGTGATGGTGTTGATCCTAGCTTTGTAGGTCTTTTAAATATCTTGGGGATTAAACAGCTGGTGCAGAGAAATTTCAGCATAGCCAATACGAGTCCTAATCAACATTTTATGGATATATAATTAGTGAGGATGATATGATATAAAAATCCCTCTATAATGAAATGATTAGTGTCAATAATACAAAAAATTGATCTTCTAGGTTCCATCAAGTAGTTCAGGGACTTTTGTATGGAATAGGATTGATGTGAGTTTCCTCACTCATATATTTTCCATACGTATTTGTTATTCTTTTATCCGGTATTTGATACCAAATTTTAACCCATGAATCATTGCATGTAGGGAACATTTATAATGCCCTTGAAATATAGGGTATCCAAATACATCCTACCCTCATTTCTAAATAGGTACCAGCTGCGAATACTGAATTGGATGGTGCTCAAGAGCCTTTGGTTACAGTGACTGAGAAATCTCAAAAGAGTGTCCCCCACTTGGAAGTTCCCATTAAAAAAAATTTTGTTGGGAACACTAGGGAGGAATCCATTCAATATTCAAACCTATTAGGTTGAATCTCAGAATCATTATAGATCATTCTTCATTATTTATACACATTATATTTTAATAATGATTATGATTCATCATTTAATATTATCAGCTTCTAATGCTAGGCTTGATACTAAAGCTTCTGCATTATCCTGACCAAAAACACATAGTGAGGAAACAACTATCTCGGAGGGGGTAGAACAAGGAATTTTTTTGATTAATTTGATAACATAATACATTAAGATCAATTATAGTTTCTTTGATTCATACTGAGATATGTAGGCATCTCTCAGTATCTCGAGTGGAAGGATATGGTTGATCATATATAAAATGATCACTTTTTTGTCTCTTGAAGAACTGCCTATACATTTTGGATAACATATATCTCTATTTGGTGTATTGGGGTGTGATTGATATGATTATCTTCCAATCTATACTACTTTTAAAGAGGTTTTTTTCTGACAGGAGAAAGAGAATAAACATCAAAAATACCTTAAAATGGAAAAACTATTCACCAATGTTGATGATTTTTGAGCTACTATATCCCAAGTATAGTCCAACCATAATTCATAGTTCGATAAATTTAAAAACAAATCAAGGATAATACCATTGATTTTTTTCACCTTATCAATAATTGTATTCTTCTAAATAGATAATTGAATAACTCCAGCAATAATTAAGAGAATTTCAAATGAAAGGGGAATATAACCTTGTTTTTTTCATTGAAGTGATTCATCAGGCCAAGTTGACTGATTCTAGTCTACTGACTGAGATTCAATGAGAATTAGATGTATATTACAAGTCTGTTCAATAGATGAAGAGTTTTAGTTATGGGGTCTAATGATATAAGTAGGATAGACTCTATTTTATGGATTCTCTACTTATTTTTATCCATAAATAAAAATAATTTGGTTTCCAATCATATATTTCATCACCCGTTCATTTTTCCTATATTCATAAATAAAAAGATGGTTTTCATAGAACTAAATGTTCATACCATCTAAAATTAATTATAGTTATAGGAATATGGGCACTCTAAAATTTATCACACGCTAATGATTCCAGTGATCTTAGTACGACTATTTCTAGGGTCATATGGAGAACCCCACAAACATTATATCTTTTACATCATCATACTAATTCATTCCTATGATTATTATGCATGATAAATAGTTGTTCAGACATAAATTATTCTTAGACCACCCTTTTATGGTTTTCCACCAAAAAAATCATATTTCTTTTATCATTTAATTTCATGATATTTCCCAAATTGTATAGAGTGCATGTCCAGCGAGCTAAGACTCAACATCTCTCTACAATTCCTTTTTTAGGTTTCCATCTTATGGAGTAATATGTCTCTTTTTTTAGGGTAGTTTACTGTCATGAATTTCGGAATAATAAAGCTAGTATTTTAGGTCAAATAGCATTTACCATTAATTTTTATATTATAACAGAAAAAAGTCTGAATTGTTGGGAATGTTCCAATACTATTAAAATACTCGAAAGGGAAATCTTGAGTCATGATTTTTATTGTTTTTGAATCCAAACATGAAATATTGGAATAGAGGATGTCTCTTCTGAGGATGAAGTTACCTATATATGAAAAACCCTTTATGTGGGAGAGTATATGCAAATCCATCTAGGGAACATACTACATAATCAATTTGTTGTATCCATTGGTTGACATGCCCATTATTTGGGAAACTTAGTAATAACCAATTATGGAACTCATTTAATATTTAGGTAAAAGAGTTTCCATGAATTATAAAATTTTATTAAAAATAAATAAACGATGTTTAAGATTTGGATGTCTCAAGACCATAGAGGATGGATTTTACAAGGAAAGATGTATGAGAATAAACTAATCATCTGTAATAAAATAGGACATGAATAAGAATTCATTACAACAAAAATCTATTATTTGAAGGAGGGTAAATTTTTTTAGATAACCAATATCAAGTGGAGAATTCTCCCTCCATACAAAGCCTGAAGGTATTGTGCAGTTTAATGTCTTGAAACTGTGATATTGGAAGTTTATTTTAACATCTTATGGTGAGTACATTGGGATATGAACATTAATGTCATGTTGTATGGAAACTATTTTCTAACGTTCAATGTCATGATACATGGTCATTACGTTATGATGTTTAATGTCATGTTGCAAGTACATTATTTTCTTCCGATTATTGTCATTCTACAAAGAGATTATGTTCTGGAGTTTAAATTCATGTTGTATGGGTATTCGGTTGTTCATTTTAAAGTCATAATAAATGAATTTTATGTTTTCCAGTTTAAATTCATGTTGTAAGGATGTTGTGTTTTGTATTAAAATGTCATACTGCATGGAATTTATTCTTTTTCATTTAGAGTCATGCTAAAAAGTCTATATGTTGTGGATTTTAAATTCATGCTAAAAATATGTCATGATGTGATGTTTAAAGTAAATTTACATGGTTTTTATGTTGTTTTATTTACTTTTATAACTCAAGGACATTGTGTTTTTCAATTTAAAGTCATGATGCATAGATGTTATGGGCGACTTAATTAACCTTCTTTATCATCGACTGATCATTTGATGGTTTCCCCATTCCTAATAACTTGTCTGGAAATGTATAATTATATTAAAATATGGATGGGGGCTGTTTTAAGATGTGATTTGGGGATTATTGGGTGTAATTAGTGATATGGGAAAAATATCTATTGGAATTATTAGATGAATATCCTAAGAAAAAAAGATACCTCTAGCTAAAAAACCTATTATTGAGAATGCATTATGAAATGAAAACTAGGGTGTGTAATTAATAGTTATGTAGTGGTATCATTAGGCTGATAGGCCTGTTATGTGTGTTACTTATGCAAGGATAAATAAGGAACATACTGCACAGTAAGGGAAATAATCTCCTCAGAATTAGGACCTTATATTTCTAAAGTCCAATTAATGTTTTTGGATATTCAGATCTTCAAAATCATAGAGTTTGGTTTGTGGAGAATGTATGTGAATACATCAGGGGTATTTCATGTATGAATTTCTAGAGAATCAGGGATATATATTTTCCATGGGGGTTTGACCCAAACGCAGGAAGGGCGGTGCCTATATTTTTTAGTCACATGACTAAGACCATAATATTATTAAAATAATAGATGACATGTGGTAAGATGGCCCAATGTCATCCCAGTATTCATTGAAAAATAGAAGGGGGAAAGTGTAAACCATATTCATTGAGACATTCAGGTTAAGAGAAAGGATATAGAGAAACTATTCAAGGGTTTACCACTATATTTCAATTACATGTTCCATCCAACCACTAAGAAATCTTAATAGGATAGAAGATACTTCTCATGAGGGTGAAATTAAAACTATTTTACAAACCCATTATGAAGCCTGCCTTATGAAAGTCTAACTAGGGAATGTACTATATTTCTAAATAGAGGGATCCTTGGCTGATATGCCCATTATGGGTGAAACTTATGCAAGACCAACTAGGGTGTGTACTGCATGGTCCAGAAAATGAGCTCATAGGTATGAGACATTATTCCCCTAAAAAACTGAATAATGGTTATAAAGATATAAAATTATTTAATATTATCAACATGACATGTGAAAAGGGGAATTGTGGAATGAAATAAGGAAAAATTGGAAAGATATTAACCCTCAGTTCGGAGTCCATTGAAAATATTTGACTCATATGTAGAAGGGAAACATATCTTGTTTCCTTTGTGGGTTATCTATGGAGAGGACCCAAAATAAAATCTACTACCTGGATTTTTGATTCTATAAAGGAGAGGGTGAATTCATACACCATGGTTGTGGCTATGGGTTAAGGTGTAGTCTTTACAAGATATCTCAATGGGATAAGAATCATGACACCTGTAGTTCTAGAGGTACCATGCAGTTTGACATCATGTAATGAGGATATTGGACCTGTATTTTAACATATTATGTAAGGGATGTGGGTGATTCAGACATTAAAATGAATATTGATAATTTGAAAAGTATTAGAGCCCAAACATCACTAGGTATATTTTTCGAGTAAGAATGAAGTCATATATAATTTTAAGAGATACAGGTTCAATCCTAAAGTGATAAATTATTTTGGATCTCCTCATGTAGATCAGACTCTTAATTATGAGAGTTGGGACTTTCCCATGTTGTGCTACAGTTGGACACAAGATTGAAGATCTGGGTGTCACTACATATCTCATATGGATAAAAATCAAGACACCCGTAGATATTGAAGTACCATATATTTTAAAGTCATGTAGTAAGTAAATATTTGGTTACTTTTAAGGACTTGCAGCTAGGACCACAACTTCATCAATGTGAATGGACACACCTTACATACAAAGAGAATTACTCTACCTATCTCCAAAGCCTACATGATCTATAATAGGAGTGGGAAACCTAGAGTGGTAAAAGTTTCCGGTACAAAACAAAGGTAACACAAGTAAAGGATAAGGGAATTTCAATTAAGTGGTGCTTGATCCAGGGGATGGTATCCATGCATCGCAATCTATTTCATTGGGATATTAATAAATACATATTTAGATCTTGAGATTCCCTGAATTTTGATGTCATGAGGTAAGGAAGGATAATAACTGATGTGAAAGGATAGAAATATTATAGAAGGCCCAGTGTGTTGGAACTATGAGTTACTATGTATCTATCTTGGTCATGAATCAATACACACATAGTTCATGAAATTCTCTTGGAACAGGTTTGATTCATTCACATAGGGTGTTAAGGGGCCTTTTTAAATGTTGTGGTTGGAATTGAGATAGGAGATCCAGGCATCACTATATATATCAATAGGATTAGAATCAACCCAAACATAGTTTTTGACATTTTTTCCCACACCAACTGGGTTTTGATGCGAGGAAGTGGCTTTAATAATTTAATGAATAATTATTGGTCCCAATATATCATATGGGATGGGGATCAAGTCATATGTTCTAGAAGACTGCCTTTTATGGATACAATTCATACATTGTGAAAGGGGGAATTTTTTCTTTAAGTTTGTGACTAGTCCCGAGATAGATGATCAAGAACTCACTAACTTTCTCATTGGAAATATAATCAAGCCACACTTAGTTCAATAAAAAAATAATTCACACGCATGTCTATACAAAACATAAGGAAAAATAGGGATTTAGTGATACTATGGAGTGATAATGATGTGATTGATTCGTATGCATGTAAGATATCCATTTTTTGGGGGACCACAAGGAGTGTCTTCTCATAGTATCCTGGGATATTTTATAACATCAAATGAGGGAGATGTTAACCATAATTTTTGATGTCTTGTGGTGATGAAAAATGGCGTTTTTTGCAGTTTTATGGCCACATTTCGTGTAGTTAATAATCTTGCAACAAGAATGATGACACTATATTGTTTATTGTTGTGCAACATGGATGCATATGGTGATATGATGTTTAATGTCATTCAACTACGATTATGGTTTTTATGTAGTTTAATGTTATGAATCAAGGAATCATAGGGTGCTTATAGTGACCCATACTGTACATTCATTGTTATTACTTCAGAATTGAATCACACTTATTACAACATATAACAAAACCAGGAAAGGACCGTATAGGTATAGAGTCTTTAGAAACTGGGAAACATAAACAACTGGTTCATAAAGCATATACTTTTCCTCCCACTTATTTCATCATATCTAGAGTCCATTTTGGCATATCCTACTTAATAACCTTCTTCCTTACCCGGGGAAAGAAAACATACAAAAGGGTGAGCTCAAGTGCCTAGTAAGGGTAAACAAAAGAAATATCAATCACATCATATTCATAAGAAGATAACTTTTGGAAATCTTTACCTGCAAAAGAGATCATAATTTCATAACATGGGGTAAATCATAGTAGTGAAATGTAATCCCAATAATCATAACTTCAAACATGTAACATTCTGGCATACACACATAATCATAGAGAATCATTACTTAGTAGTCAAGACTCATAGCCAAGACTATCTTAGCGGACAAAGTCAATTTCTGAACCAAGTTCACTCCTTGTTTCAGTCCTGTTTCACTGAACCGGATTAACCTGCCATTCCAGCCATGTCTATCTCATGAGATATAAATCTTTACCCAATGCATTGTAGGGATATATAGGTCCCAACCATAACATAATGATACCATTCTTATGTGTGCCACAAAATCATAAACCATACATCATTGCGTAACCCATGTAATAAAAATGGGATTCTTAAACCTTGTGACATCATAAAACAATTCATATAAGATAAAGGAATTCATAAAAATAATTCCATCACAACATAATCAAATAAATGTAAAAATAGGTATTGAAACAGACCCCTATATTATCTTATATGGAAAATAATTTTGATAAAACACTTGAACTCCATTCTTGACGAAAATATCCTTTCTACTTCAAAAACATTTTCCATTCATAACATTTCATATAATTTTAAACTAAAAGAAGTTGATTAAAAATAAACATGGAAACTTGTAAAGGAATATTCTTGGAAATAATGTTTTAAAAATCCATTCATGCAGTATAATTTAAAAAAAAACATTTTTCTCGTATTTTTGTCGGAAAATTCAAAAAGTACCTCATACGAAAAACGACAAAAGATTACTTTAATATCCTTTACTAAAAACTCACTGACGGCTAAAATTGGATTTAAACAATTGAATGTTGATGGAAATAATATTACACATTGAGGAAACATGGATGTGGATGATAAAATACACCCCATTAAATACCAAAGTATAAACAATCTCAGATAAAAATGAGATTGTGATATTTTCCCTTACCTTAGGTCTGATTTGCTTCGTAAGTGTCTGAACCTCCTTTATAATGATTTAAATAATGTTATTTACTTATTCCAGAATCATACTTATTGTTATGATATCATATATGGTCATATTCTTAGCTTCTTATTAGTAATATTTCATTACTACTTGTTATTCGTGTGTTTATTACTTTTTGTTCTTATGCGTGTTTTGTCGAATAAATTCTTATTCTTATTTTTCGGTTATAGATACCTCATTTATAGAATGGTATTAGTGTAATATATATCATATTCATTCATTAAATTTATTTATATAATCATTATGCAATGAATATCATGTAGAACGAGTAGCATCACATCGTGGAGACAGTATTCCATACGTATGCACGAGCGATGATATTGTTCCCATGATCGTGAAATTGTAATGGAGTGTATGTATACTATTTCATAATCAATATCACTTTACAATAATCATACATAGTTATTATTTACACCATTATACCCATCCAAGTAAGGTGGTGGTGGAAAATAGATTACACCACGGCGTGGAGACGGTATTCCGTACGTACGCACGCACGGTGATTTCGTTCCCCATAGGATGGATAGATGATGAAATAGGGTTGTTTCATACATATAATAACATATCCGTATATTATTGATACTGATGTTATCACTTCATAATTAAACAACTAATGAAGAAGAAGGGGAAGAAGAAATAAAGTTGAAAGAATCGGCAACAGACATTACCTCTTCTTTGAAGCGCCTCTTTGAGACCT
The DNA here is from genome assembly GCA_963277665.1 of Viscum album. Classification (NCBI taxonomy): domain Eukaryota; kingdom Viridiplantae; phylum Streptophyta; class Magnoliopsida; order Santalales; family Viscaceae; genus Viscum; species Viscum album. The sequence continues at coordinate 657,987,927 of OY728159.1, forward strand.
CCTCTTAGGGCACTAAAATAAGTCTTTGAAGAATACCAGGACCTCTAGGATGTTTCTAGGGAAGTGGAGAAGATAATTATTCAGGGGTTTTTAGAGCATGAAGGCACAATGTGGTGTGAGGAAGAGAGGGAGTAGGTTCCCTTTTATAAAGGAGGAGAGGGGCACCTTTGGAAAAACTAAAAATATTATTTTATTATAAACCCATATTCGGTTTTTAATAGCTCCAAATTGATATATTTCAAATCTAATGTGGCGATGGGTCGAAAGAATTTCATAAAATATAATTAAACAAGTTTAGGTCATTATATTAACCTTATCCTTTAGTTTTAACTCTAAGTTAATTAGATTGACATTTACCATGTCACTTTTTATTTGTATATTATCTAGTTGATAAACATACCATATACATCCAAGAGACCCCGAAGTGGTCCATTAATGATACAACCATCATGATATAAGTATCGTTTCCGAACCTTAGTTTTTTAGGAATATAATAACAATTAATAATATAATATTTGTTTTTAATAACTATTTTATGTCAATTTTGACACTATTTGGTAATTGATTTTTCCGAAAGTCATAACAGAATGATTAGTTTGAAAAAAGTTAATTAAATCAATACTAACTTATCATATTAACATATAAAATTATTTTAATTCATAAAAGGTCTCATATTACATTTATTTGGGTATTCATAACAACAATTATGTCAATATTTCATTAATAAGATAATTACTGCATCATCATCGTGTCATAAATAAATTAAATTATTTTAAGTCTGAAAATTACAAATAAAATACTGTTATGTAGGAAATCTCTTTAGATTTCTAATTAATATTTATAGTTTAATTTTTCTTATTTATAGACCTATATTAAAAATGATTTACTTATTAAACTTTGATTTTAACTATTTTAACCATTCTTTAAATAAATTAATAATAATTGTCCAAATCTAATCCAAGTCGGCCTAAATGGTCATATTTTATTCCTAAGGTTGTTTTGGGTCGAATTACACTTATCCAATAGAATTAGGACATGTGTTATTGTAATAATAATATCATTTTTACCCTTAGTTACCCTATTTACTTTTAACCGTGGAAATAAAAAGTAAATAGATACTATTCACCAAAAATTATTTTCATCTCATTGAACCACATTTTAGTCCTTGATATTAATCGTGTCTCTCGGATTTTCGAAATTCCACTCATAGAAGCGGTAAAATTACGTTTTCTGTAAATTGGCAAATTCTCCTAGGAGGTGGGTAAAAGACAGTGAAAAGTTCTATAATTTTTTTTATATATCTAAAATTAATTTAAAATGACTCCAATGAATTGCATTGAACTGATATAGGTATTATGTATCAATTTTGACCTAAAATAAATTTATTTAAAATAAATAATTATTTAAATAAAATGTCGGTTTTTAAATAGTAACCCAGTGTTTTCACTATTCATCAAAGATTAAAAGTTTTCAGAAAAAAACCAAAATTTTACCCTAGGCTAATTTCAATATTCCGAAACAAAAAATGAAGTCCATTTTGAAAAATAAAATTTACAAAATTTCAAAAAGTGGGTATTACTATTCATAACGGCTATTTTTAATAATATTTTAATAGCATATCGTTGTTTAGTGAAACTCGGTATTGCGTACAACACAAGCTATCGAGGAAGGTCGTGATTGCGTGTAAAGCAAGCCAAGCTAGTGTTGTGTGTAGTGAAAGATTCCTATGATGATTTATATAACATAAAGACAAAATATTTCTCATAAAAGTCTCGGGTGTTACATTCTATCCCCCTTAAAATGAATTTCGCACTCAAACATCGTCACATTGTAACAAAAAGATGAGGATACCTCTCCCTCATCATATCCTCAAGATCCCATGTAGCTTCTTCTAATTGGTGGTTCCTCCATAAATCTTTCACCAAGCAAGTGGTCTTGTTCCGTAGGACTTTTTTTCTATGATCCATAATCTCTATCGGTTATTCTTCATAAGAAAGATCTTGCTCCAGCAGTATAACTTCTGAGCTGAGTACATGTGAAGGATCAAGTATGTACTTTCTTAGGAGAGATACATGGAACACATCATGAACTTGATAGATATTTGGTGGAAGCGCCAATCTGTAAGCTACCTTTCCAACACGATCCAATATTTCGAAAGGACCAATATATCTAGGGATCAACTTCCCCTTCTTTCCAAATCTCATGACCCTCTTCCAGGGAGATATTCATAAAAACACTTTATCCCCCACTTCAAACTCTATTTCTTTTCTTCGGTTGTCGGCATAACTTTTCTGTCGACTCTGAGCAGCTCTTATGTGTTGTTGATTAGATCTGACCTTTTCTGCCATCTCATCAACAAGATAAGGTCCTAATAGATTTCATTCCCCAACTTCAACCCAACAAGTTGGAGTCCTGCATTTCTTTCCATAGAGAGCTTCATAAGGAGCCATATGAATACTGGAGTGAAATCTATTATTATAATAAAATTCCACAAAAGGTAGGTATTGATCCCAACCACCTTTGAAATCCATAGATCAATCACTTAACATATCTTCTAGAGTTTGAATTGTTCTCTCAGACTGATCGTCTGTCTGAGGATGATAAGCAGTGCTGAAACTCAACTCTGTATCCAGAGTATGCTGAAGACTTCACCAGAACTTTGAGGTAAACCTCAGATCCCGATCAGATATAATATAATGTGGTACTCCATGAAATCTTACCACTTCCTTTACATATATCCCGACAAGCTGATCTAGAGAGAAATCCTCTATAATAGCAATGAAGTGTGCAGACTTTGTAAGACGATCAACTATGAACCAAATAACATTATTACCTTTGGATGTTTTAGGAAGTCCCATGAAAAAGTCCATAGTGATGTTTTTCCATTTCCATTCTAGTATGGGTAATGGTTTTAACATCCCCTTAGACTTCTATCTCTCAGCTTTAACTTTCTGAAAAAACAAGCATCGAGAGACATATTCAGTAACATCTCTGTTCATTCCATCCCACCAGAAGTAATCTTTTAGGTCCCTATACATCTTCGTGCTCCCAGGATGAATGGAGAATGAAGAATTATGAGCCTCATCCAACAGCTCCATCTTTAATTCTGGGATGGGAGGTACACAAACTCGATTCCTGAACATTATTATCCCATCACAATCAAGGTTGAATTCAGGAACATTTCTCACCTTCTTCTGTAACTCGACATCTTCTTTCTGTGCCTCTTGAATCTTCACATGTATAGATGGTTGAACATTCATTTGAAAAAAATACGATTTTCCCCTTCCATTATAATTCCAAGATCCATCCTTTGTAAATCCATAAATATTGGATCATTTGAGATCCTCATCATGGATAAACTGGAATGGTCTTGTCGACTTAATGCATCTTCCACCTTGTTTGCTTTCCCAGGTTGGTAATGAATTGAGCTGTCGTAATCCTTAATCAGCTCCAACCATCTTCTTTGGTGCATATTCAGCTCGTTTGTGTGAAAATATACTTTAAACTTGTATGATCAGTATAAATATCACACATTTCTCCATAAAGATAATGCCTCCAAATTTTTAAAGAAAATATTACTGCAGCTAACTCCAAATCATGAGTTGGGTAATTTTGCTCATGGATTTTCAACTTTCATGAGGCATAAGATATCACCATATCATTTTGCATGAGAACACAGCCCAATCCCTTCCTAGATGCATCACTGTAGATCAAAAACCTATCTCCACTACAAGGTAGTGTGAGCACAGGTGCACTGGATAACCTTCTTTTCAACTCCTTGAAATTCTCTTCACATTCCTCTATCCAAACAAACATAACTCCTTTCCGAGTCAACCTGGTGAGTGGATTAGATAATCATGAAAACTCATTCAAAAAACGTCGATAATATCCATCCAAACCAAGAAAACTTATGATCTCAGTTACTGTTGTTGGTCTTGACCATCATTCGGTAACCTCTGTTTTTGTTGGATCCACCGATATACCCTCTTTTGAGATTATGTGACCCAAAAATGCTACTTTTTGAAGCCAAAAATCACACTTGGTAAATTTGGAATAAATATTCTACTTCCTTAGGTTTTTAAATATAATTCTCAATTGATCTTCATGTTCTTCCCTGCTCTTTGAATAGACAAGAATATCATCTATAAAGACTACCACAAACTGATCAAGATAGTCTCTAAAGACACTATTCATCAAATCCATGAAGATAGCAGGGGCATTAGTTAGACCAAATGGCATCACTATAAATTCATAGTGTCCATACCCTGTACAGAAAGTTGTCTTTAGTATATCCTCCCATTTGACCCTTAATTGATGATACCCTGAACAAAGATCAATCTTGGAAAAGTATTGAGCTCCGCATAGTTGGTCAAATAAGTCATAAATGCATTGGAGAGGATATTTGTTCTTGATAGTGATCTTGTTAAGTTCTCGATAATCAATGCAGATTCTCATTGATCCATCTATTTTCTTAACAAACAAAACAGATTCTCCCCATGGTGATGCAATAGGGCGTATGAATCCCTTATCAAGATTCTCTTGGAGTTTCTTCTTCAATTCTTGAAACTCAATTGGGGCTATTCTATAAGGTGTATTTGAAATAGGCAAAGCACCCGGTATGAGTTCTATTGAAAAGTCTACTTCACGATTTGGTGGAAGACCAGGCAATTCCTCCGGAAAGACATCGTCAAACTCCCGTACAATGGGAATATTCTTTATCGTGAGTTTCTCAACAACCATTTGAGATAAATAACACTCATTTAGTGGAATCAAGACCCATAAGATGGAAGAAATTTCCACTGGAAGGTTATGTTCATCCTTGCATCGATAGACGATCATAGATTGATCTGGAATATGAAATGTGACTTCCCTTCTTTGGAAATTGATATGAGCTCCATATAGAGAAAGACAATCCATGCCAAGAATCACATAAAATTCCACTATAGGAAGGATCACAAGATTTGCAGGAAGCACTTTCCCACAAACTTCAATCGGTGAAGAATTATAAAATTTTGATGTGACTGTTGTGAAATTAGGGGTTGTCACAGCTAACTCAATATCTAATTGTTGAGGTAATATGGTGATACGCTTAGAAAATACTTCAGAAATAAAAGAGTGGGTGGATCCAGAATCAAATTAAACATTTTGTACTTTATAGTGGATGGTTAGTGTACCTTTCACCACTTCGTTGTCATACTCCACATCGCTGATAGAAATTTCATGTGACATTCCTTTGTCATTACCCTTAAGAGACTGTTGACGTCGACCATCATCATCAACCCTTGGATTTGGGCATTGATTGGCATAATGAACCATCTCCTTGCACTTGAATCATTGAAGTATAGTAGGTTCATTCTGTGTATCTCTTCCTTTGTTTGCATCATTAGACATCTACTTCCCATTATTTCGACATTCAATTTCCCGATGACCTTCTTTTCCACACTTAAAACATTTTATTGTCCCCTTAAGACAATTTCCTCTATGTTTCTTTCCACACTTTGAGCATAAGGGAAAACTCATCTTCTTTCCAATGTGGTCTTTAGATTTTCCGTTGAATTCCATTTTCCTCTTCTTATCAAACCCATGTGACTGATGGGTTACACCAATCTCCATCTCAACCTTGAGATCCCATCAAATAATTTCCTCATAGATATTGAAGTCCCTTATGTCTAACGCCCTTCGAAGACTCGGTTTTAAGCAACTAAATAATCGATTGATCTTACTCTCAGGTTGGATAATAATTCTGGAAGCATACCTTGCAAGTCTTGTAAAATTTAATTCATAGGTACCAACGGATTCATCATCCTCTTGCTTCAATTCAAGAAACTCCTTCTCCATCTTTGTTCGAAGAATACGAGGGAAATACTTATTGAAAAATAATTTCTTGAACTTGTCCCATTCCATGGACTCAATTTCATCCATTTTCCTCATATTCTTAATAATATTACACCATTGATCAGCATCTCCTTCCAAATGATACACTGCTAAGATGACTTTATCATGTTCAGAACATTAAAGAACAAAAAATATCTTTTCAGTGGTAATGATCCATTGTTTAGCCACTAATGGATCAGAAGACCCGCTGAATGAAGATGGAAGCTGCCTCTTCAAGGATTTGATAGAATTTTGATCCTTCCTTTTCTCATTTGGAAGTCCTGTATGATTCATAGCTTTAGAAAGTTGTGTGAGCATGGATACAAGATTTTGCATTCCATCTCCCATAACGTTTGGTTGCTCAGGGGGACAATCATTGCACTGCCCATCGCATTCCGCATTAACATGGTTCCTTCGGGTTCCAGCCGTTGACTAAAACCAAGAAGAATAGTTTGAGAAACACTAATTATAATCGGAAAACCACATAATCAAGTTTAAAATTTCACACTTAGGTCTTATCATAGGTTATTCATGGACATTTATAAAACACTAAGATTGTGTTCTATGATTAGACTTATCCATAGGGTTCTTACTAAGGCTTTCACATCCAAGTTTCCAAAAGTTGACTATACCATTCCTCTAATACAAACTATAGTGACCCATACTTTACATACATTGTTATTAGTTCAGAATTTAATCACACTTATTACAACATACAACAAAACTAGGAAAGGACCTTATAGGTATAGAGTATTTAGAAACTGGGAAACATAAACAACTGGTTCATAAAGCATCTACTTTTCCTCCCACTTATTTCATCATATCTAGAATCCCTTTTGGCATATCCTACTTAATAACCTTCTTCCTGACCTAGGGAAAGAAAACATACAAAAGGGTGAGCTCAAATGCTCAGTAAAGGTAAACAAAAGAAATATCAATCACATAATATTCATAAGAACATAACTTTTGGAAACCATAACCTACAAAAGAGATCATAATTTCATAACATGGGGTAAATCATTGTAGTGAAATGTAATCCCAATAATAATAACTTAAAACCTGAATCATTATGGCATACACACGTAATCATAGAGAATAATTTCTTAGTAGTCATGACTCATAGCCAAGACTATCTTAGCGGAAAAAGTTCATTTCTGAACCTAGTCCACTCCTCATTTCAGTCTTGTTTCACTGAACCAGATTAACCTGCCTTTCCATCCATGTTTATCTCATGAGATATAAATCATTACCCAATGCATTGGAGGGAGATATAGGTCACAAACATCTCATAATGATACCATTCTTATGTGTGCCACAAAATCATAAACCATACGTCATTGCATAACCCATGTAATAAAAATGGGATTCTTAAACCTCGTGACATCATAAAAATTCATATAAGATAAAGGAATTCATAAAAATAATTCCATAACAACATAATTAAATCAATGTAATAATAGGGATAGAAACATAACCCTATATTATCTTAGATGGAAAATAATTTTGATAAAACACTTGAACTCCATTCTTGAAGAAAAATATCCTTTCTCCTTCAGAAACATTTTCCTTTCATAACATGTCATATAATTTTAAACTAAAAGAAGTTGATTAAAAATAAACTTGAAAACTTGTAAAGGAAGATTCTTGGAAATAATGTTTTAAAAATCCATTCATGACGTATAAGTTTAAAAAAACATTTTTCTCATACTTTTGTCGGAAAATTCATAAAGTACCTCATACGAAAAATGAAAAAAGATTCCTTTAATATCCTTTACTAAAAACTCACCGAAGGGTAAAATTGGATTTAAAAAATTTAAGGTGGATGAAAATAATATTACATATTGAGGAAACATGGATGTGGATGATAAAATACACCCCAGTAAATACCAAAGTATAAACAATCTCGGATAAAAATGAGATTGTGATATTTTCCCTTACCTTAGGTATGATTTTCGTCATAAGTGTATGAACCTCCTGTATAATGATTTAAATAATGTTATTGACTTATTACAGAATCATACTTATTGTTATTATATCATATATGGTCATATTCTTAACTTCTTATTAGTAATATTTCATTAATACTTGTTATTCGGGTGTTTATTACTTTTTGTTCTTATGCGTGTTTTGTCGAATAAACTATTATTCCTCTTTTTAGGTTATAGATACCTCATTTCTAGAATTTTATTAGTGTAATATATATCATATTAATTCATTAAATTTATTTATATAATCATTATTCAATGAAGATCATGTAGAACGAGTCGCATCACATCGTGGAGACGGTATTCCGTACGTACACATGAGCGATGATATCATTCCCATGATCGTGAAATTGTAATAGAGTGTATGTATACTATTTCAGAATCAATATCACTTTAAAATAATCATATATAGTTATTATTTACACCATTATACCCATCCAAGTAAGGTGGGGGTGGAAAAAAGATTACACCACGGCATGGAGACGGTATTCTGTACGTACGCACGTGCAGTGATTTCGTTTTTCTATAGGATGGATAGATGGTGAAATAGGGTTGTTTCATACTTATAATAACATATATGTATATTATTGATACTGATGTTATCACTTCATAATGAAAAAACTAAAGAAGAAGAAGTGGAAGAAGAAATAAAGTTGAAATAATCTGTAACGGACGTTACCTCTTCTTTGAAGCACCTCTTTGAGACCTCCTCTTAGGGAACTAAAATTGGTCTTTAAAGAATACCAGGACCTCTAGGGTGTTTCTAGGGAAGTGGAGAAGATAATGTTTCAGGGTTTGGCCGAGCTTGAAGGCCCAATGTGGTGTGAGGAAGAGAGGGAGGAGGTGCCCTTTTATAAGGGAGGAGAGGGGCACCTTTGGAAATATAAGAAATATATTATTTTATTATAAAGCCATATTCGGTTTTCAATAGCTCAAAATTGATATATTTAGAATATAAGGTGGGGATGGGTTGAAAAAATCTGATACAATATAACTTATACAAGCATAGGTCATTATATTAACCTTATCTTTTAGTTTTAACTCTTAGTTAATTAGATTGACATTTACCATGTCACGTTGTATTTTTATATTATATAGTTAATAAACATACCATATACATCCAAGTGACCCCCAAGTGGTCCATTAATGATACAAATATAATTATATAAGTATCTTGGCCTAACATTAGATTTTTAGGAATATAATAACAATTAATAATATAATGTTTGGTTAAAAAAATATTTTATGTCAATTTTGAAAATATTTGGTAATTTATTTTTTTGAAAATCATAACAGAATTATTAGGTCAAGGAAATTTAACTAAATCAATAATAACATGTAATATTAACATATAAAATTATTGGAATTCATAAAAATTGTCAAATTTCATTTATTTGGGTATTCATAACATCAATTATGTCAATATTTCATTAATAAGATTATTACTGCATCATCATTTTGTCATAAATAAATTAAAATATTTTTAGTCTAAAAATTACAAATAAAATTCCATTATTTAGTAAATATATTTAGCTTTCTAATGAATATTTACAGTCGAATTGTATCTTATGTGTAACCCTATATTAAAAATAATTTACTTATTAAACTTTGATTTTGACTATTTTAACCCTTCTTTAAGTAAATTAATAATAAATGTCCTAATCTAATCCAAGTGGGCCTAAATGGTCATATTTTATTCCTAAGGTTGTTTTTGGTCGAATTACACTTATCCAATAGAATTAGGACATGTGGTAGGGTAATAATATTATTATTTTTACCCTTTGTTGCCCTATTTACTTTTAATCGTGGTAGAAAAAAGTAAAAAGTTACTATTCACCAAAAATTATTTTCATCTTATTGAACCACATTTTAGTCCTTGATATTAACCATGTTTCTTAGATTTTTAAAATTCCACTCACAGAAGCGGTAAATTTATGTTTTATGTAAGTTTGCAAATTCTTCTAAGAGGTGGGTAAAAGACAGTGAAAAGTTCAAAAAATTATATATATATATATATCTAAAATTATTATAAAATGACTCCAATGAATTGAATTGAACATATATAGGTATTATGTATCAATTTTTACCTAAAATAAATTTATTTAAAATAAATAATTATTTAAATAAAATGTCAGTTTTTAAATAGTAACCCAATGTTTTCACTATTCATCAAAGATTGAAATTTTTTAGAAAAAAACCAAAATTTCATCATAGCCTAATTTTGATATTCCGAATCCAAAAATGATGTCCATTTTGAAAAAAAAATTACAAAATTTCAAAAAGTGGGTATCACTATTCATAACGGCTATTTTTAATAATATTTTAATAGCATATCGTTGTTTAGTGAAACTTAGTATTGCATACAACAAAAGCTATCGAGGAAGGTCGCGATTGTGTGTAATGCAATAAAAACTAATGTTGTGTGTAGGGAAATATTCCTTGGATGATTTATATAACATAAAGAAAAAATATTTCTTATAAAATTCTCGGGTGTTACAGTACTATCTAGTTTGACATCCTCCAGCTAAGAAAATTTTTTTATGATTACACAATTTATTTCATCGGGTATATTGCAATGGTTAGAGTTTTAGTGATTTATACACTATTGAGATTAAGGAATAATCTCCATTTGAGTGGAATTTTTTTATATATTATGGTATTTCCTATTTTTTATCAATATTGGGTGTATTCATTCCTAGTAGCATTAGAGTCATAAAGACCCCTACCAACTCCCCTTGTAGGAATGAAAGCAGGTGGAATTTCATGTTATGGGCCCATGATATCTAGTTTTTATATTACTCCATGTGATGAACGGTATGTAGTTTATTTTCATCCCTTTAATCCAGTTCATGTAGTCATTTCTAAGACTATTTATCTACAAATAGTTGTTAGGAAGTGGAAATAGAGTGGAATGACAACTGAACCTCAATGGGAATGACATATTCAATTCCATACACCAATGAATTGTGGGTTCCCATGTCATAGTACAACTTTTATTACATTAATCCCATATAGAATGAAGATATTTTCAAAACAAGAATTCTTATCTTTATCCACCATCTCCTAGATAATGTTTGACATGTTCTTGTTAAAGGCATCTATCTATCTATTGTCCAATACATGATAGCGGGATGAATTTTGGTGTTTCATATTGTATTCATGATACAACTTTTCCACCTCATCAGAACAAAAATTGGTGTTGTTTTCTATAAATATGGAATGAGGGACACCAAATTTGGTAATGATTTTAGCTTTGAAATATCTGGTTATTCTTTTGTCTATGACTTCATTATGTGGTATTGCCTCAGCCTATTTGGAGAAGAAATCAGTATTAGTAAGGATGTACCTAAACTACATAACTATGGAGGGAGGATATCTTCCAAAAAAATACATTCTCTATGTGGAAAATGGAAAGGAATATTTAGGAATATGTAGTAACTCTGAGGGTTGATGGATGAAATTCTCATGCACATGGAAGGATGAAACTTCTTATCAAATTCTATACAATCATGGGTCGTCAAAGGATAAAATAATCCAAGCTTTCATATTTGATCAGAAAGTGTATACACTAATTAGGGGGAACCACAATCTCTTGCAAGTACTTCATCCATAATTATTGTAGTCTCTTCTCCATCATTACAACTGAGAAGGACTCCCTAAAATCCTCTCTTCTAGCGGAATTTCAGGTGATTTGGGCCATCACAAAGAGTGAAATGTTCTACTCATTAGGAGATATTATCTTTCTCATATCTATGTAGTGGAAGTAGTCCATACTGTATGTATTATATGATGGCTTTCAGCCATCCCATAATAGGAATATAAGGCATAGGGATGGTAATTATATCATTTATCTCTTCTTCATTGATCCAAATAAAATGTGAAACTATTCAGATATGGGAAATACTAATTATTTTTGTCCCATTTTATATCTTCATATGATGTTGCTATATTTTACAATGAATATACCTGAGAATTCTATGAATTCATAACTTGATTCAATGTTGCATCTAAGTGTAATTATATGATGAACCATTATACGAAATCACACTGGGGAATTAGGAACTCTTTTATGATGACATAATCCTCATTGATCTTCTTGATTATCAAATCTGAATCACTCTTTCCCCCTAGCTGGTTCACTGGTTTGTGGAGTCCCAATTTCATTCCTGCAATTAGAGGCTGATATTGTCCCTCGTTTTTGGAACTATCCTCTAATAATTGGAAGGATTATGGAAACACTTCCTTCTATGGGAAAATAAGAACAATTCCTAACCTATCTTTTTAGGATTACAGTATTTCATTCTCATCCCCATTGGACTCCTAAAAGCACCATCAAAATACATTTACCGTGTTCTATGGATAACCATAATAGAGAACATTTATTGATCAAGAAGATACGAATTTAATGATTTCTATTATATTGATGGGTTCTCTACAAGGAAATCTTCCAAGGTATTTCCTTTTGATGCCTTCAGAGTCACAAACTATTTCTCAAACTACTGTAAAATAACATCCAACCATGCCATACATCTTATCTGTATAGGAAGAATGAGGAAAAAATTTAGTAGGTTATTGTGAGTGACCAACTATGAATCTATTTTCTTCAAATAAAACCTCATCATCTGAACAACAATCATTAATGGTAGGTGGTGCTTCACAATAACTGAATATCGAGTCTATATGTCGAGTATGGTTCGACTGCGATAATAAAAGTTGTTTCAATTCCTAATATCATTCTTTTCTATGATTAAATCACCCAATGGTCATTCTACATTTGCTACATATTGAATTCAAGTATTTCCCAAAAAATGTAGCATCAATACCAATCAACTCAAATGGTTTTTCTTGGGGGTATGAAATGTTTCATGATAGTCTTTTTTCCATTGATATGTCACCCCTTCTTCATCAATTCGGTGAAGGGAAAACACTTACATCAATATTTTCATGAAAGATTTGGATTTATGCCATTTTCCCCTGATTTCATCTAATATATTTAAGGTTTAGAGGAGGTTACATTCCAAGGATAACATTAGTATTCTTATGACCGAATTCAATTTGACGGTGTAATACCACGAATCTAATAAATTTTTTTAACATTACCCCGAAATCACATTTCAAGGCTTTCATCATCAGAATATTCTATAGAATCATGATTAATGTGGTATTTATATCATCAAGGTGACCATAACATTATCATGATTTGACCAACAAATCATCAACATATAATTCTACAAAGTTTACCAATAAGGTTGTGAATATGACATGGATATCATGTTGTTATGTGGAACCAACATTCTTTAAGCCAATGGGAATTACTTGATGGAAAAAAATTCAGAAAGGGGATTTAAAATATGTGGATTATTCATCTTCTAGGTACATCCAAAAATTTTTTTACCCAAAATATCCATCCATGAATAAGAGAGCTTGATAACCAGCCTTTAAATCAGTCAAGGGTTGTGTTATTGGAACCGAGAAGTCATCGTTGGGAAAATTTTAGGTGAGATATCTGAAATCAATGAAAACTATGATTTTAAAATTATTCTCTTTCACCTAGAAAGTAATGGAAGTCCATTTTGTATATAGAACCTCTAGGATAAAGTGATCCCTAATGAGTTTGTGTACTTCAACCTCAATCATGGAGGTGTGTGTTGGGTGCCCAATCATGTATTCTTTTTTTATCCCCAATGATCTTCTAAAAAATACAAGTGAGGGTGGCCACATTAGAGTCATGGAATAGAAGATATTTTTAATTCTATGAAAAAAATTCCTTGTGTGGGTTTAGTAATGTCATTTATACCTCTTGATTTTCATGATTAATGGTCATACCAATTAGTTTGGGGATTTTATCTTCTTTTGTTCCCATATTTATTTCTCATAACTCATCCACAGTGGTGGAGACTCTTTCCTCAATTGTTTGATGGAATCCAAGAGACATTCTAATTGTTCCCCTTCCTCATGTTCCACTACTTCTACTTATTCTTAGGGAAGAGGGGAGTCGCTATTTGGATATCATAAGGATGAAGCTACCATTTCGACCTCATTCTCTGTAATGAATCCCTCTTGGAGTCCTGATGGGGAAATGAGCCACTAAGAATGAGTATCTTGACTTTCTCCTACAATAATGAGGGATTCTTATTTTTTGGATGATGAAATCTGGATTTTTTTTTAATTCTTAGGGGATGCAATGAATATATATTCATTCATTCTTTTATTATCACTTGGAGATTTGATAACTTCTTCCAAACAATCATGTGTAATTTTTGTTATTTATAGATGAACTCGGATCATCATTTTAGGTATGGATTTTGAATTATGGTTTCTTTTGAAGAAAAAGGGAGAATTAGAAAATTTTCTAAGTACACGCCGTGTACTTTTGATTATGTTTCATGTACCAAGTTTCTATGTGTAGTTATGTACTAGCCATGTAATGGCCAAGTACATGTCCATGTAGGTTACTTAGCAGACCACCTAAGGTGGGAGCTGGTTGAGGCTAGTACAAGATGTGTAATTTAAATGAACACACCGTATACTTATATTTTTAATTTATATATCATAGTTGGGTCATGTCTCATTTACAGATCATTCTTATTAAAACTTTTGTTCATCCAGGAGTATCTAGGAGCGATGATCAATGTCTAAGCCATCGATTCCCCATACATGGTCGGACCTGAACTCCAACGGGTGTGTTGGAATACCTCTGGTGAGTTCTCACTTCTTCTTGATCCTCCCTTATTGATTCCCCTTCTCTCATGAGTATTTCAAAGATGGTCATTTTACCCTTTGTAGATCTAAATAGTTCTTGTGCAATTCAAGTTTCAAGGATCAATAGTGTTAATCATATAACATCATGGTAAGTTGTTTGTGCCTTTCATTCATTGTATATGGATTTTATATGATAAATGTGTCGAATACCCATGTTTAAGGTATTTCTTGTTTTGGAATTTAACCCTCTTTAATATCTGTTATGGTGTGTTTGATTGAGAAAGGGGTTTTTGACTATGCATGAGATTTTATAACGATATTATGGATGTGTTTCCCATGTTTCATTGATTATGGATGTTTGGTCTATAATTCCTATTTGGATTGATTTGTTTTCAATGACTCATGTTTTTATGATGGAGTTATTGTTTATTTGAGATGTATGTCATTCGTGTTGTGAAAGTATGACCAAGGGGAATTGACTGTGATAGATTCTTGAGGTAGGGTCATTTATGTATGAATAATTGTTTTGTTGACCCAAAGGTATTGATTGCGATAGATATTGGGTGGTCATTATCCCGAGGGGATAGATAGTGAGAGATACCAAAAGGTCGTTATTAAATTAAATTTGGACCTTAGGTCCTTGATTGTGAGAGCGGCCAAGAGTCATTATATTTTATTTTTTCTATGAAAACCAAGGGGGTATTGACCGTGAGAGCTACCGAGGTGGTCTTTTGTAAATGATTAGTTCCATGTGTGACCAAGTGCATTAGATTGTGTGAGATTTGGAAGAGGTTCATTATTTTCTGAATTTATGATAGGTTAAAATAGAGGGGTCAGACTATGAGAAATTCCTCATAGGGTTTCTCTAGAATAGATGAATAATTATGATGAGTCTGCAAGAAAAAGCACAAGCTAGGACAATGTCTTATGTGGTTGTTTAGGTGGTCTTCTGAGACGTCTGTTGTAACTATTATATAGTGGGTTATAGATCCTAGGATACATACCGAGGTTACATTATTCATATTTTTTAATAATTTATAAATGAAAATGAATGTAATTGTAATCTGTAGGATTGTTTACTTTTGAGTTTTTCCTAGTTTATTACTTCATTTCTGCAAATTACATGCTATATATATTCACTAATAGATAGAAATAGATGATTTGGTGGTTTCCAACTAGGATTTATCTCACACCCTACTTGGTTCATTCTATTGGGCCTAAACAGAATATATGGTTGCAGGTATAGATAAGGGTAAGCACCATTCTTCATCAGGTGCATGATTGTTGTTGGAGATGGAGAGCATGAGACCAAGATGAGGCTTGTGATGTAGTTGGAGTTTATTTATTTTATATAAAATGGTATTAGTATTTTAATTCTTTAATTGTGACTTTTTTGGATTCTTTTATAGACACAAGTGACATGAATCATTTATATGTGCTCCAATTGTTATAGTAGAATAAAACATCCACTATCTTCTTTTGTTGTATGGTATTTCTTCTTCTGCTACTTTTTTATCATTTATTATTCCAATCTGTATACTCTTCTAATGAGGGTAGAGTTTTCCCAATTCCTTACCTTAGCCCATAGTGCAAGTCGGAAGCCTCTGGAATTTAGGGAAATGTGCTTCAGTTTATGTGACCAACCAGGTTCAGGGAAACTTTGGGTGACACCCAGAACCAGGACATTAGAAATTGTTATCAAAGAAGTTTCTATCATCTTACATTACTATTTAGAGCCTATAAAGAGGGATAGAAAGAAATGAGAACTTGTTAATAAGCTATTCTGGTGAGTATCTAACCTGTGTATAGCGAAAAGCCATGTATTGGCCCCCTTGCATCATAATATATTGGATCATGATTGAGAATTAATTAAAAAATTTCATGTCATGATATGAATAATGTTTCCAAACATTGATGTACTAGAGTATGGGATCTCATGGGTCGGAATTTGTCATGCCTTGGGAAAAAAATTATTTGTTTAGGGTTCTAGAGAAGTTTTAGAGGCTTAAATCCCGAAAACCCAGATAACATGGTGTGTGATGTTATGAACACATGCCATGTGTTCTTATATTCTAGAAGAAACAACTTTTATTAAGTACATTCTGTATACTAGGAGTACACTCAGTGTAGTGTTTGATCGTTTCAATGATTGTGTGAGTAGAGACAGAGGGTTGGGAAATCATTTGTGGAACATGCCATGTGTAGGAAGTACACACTATGTTGTAAAGAACCGTGTATCTGACCATGTGTCCAATGAAATGAGTAGATAAAACATAACAAGTACAAATTGTTTCTAGGGTGTCATATCTTATAGTGTAACCCATGAGATAACCATGTAGTTCTATCCATGTTGATGTACTTGGGAAAGAGGGAAGATTCAAGTACATGTCGTGTCTCAAGAGGGACACACCATGTGTAAGGGTGTTACGCGACCAAGATTGGTAGAGTAAAACTCCAGGTAAAATGCTTAAGGGAACATGTTTTGTAGAGTTTATACGTGCCCTGTAACTCTATTTTTAAAGCATGAATTATTTATTTCCCTTGTTCCATTATTTCACATATAACGTTTTAGTCCTTGATAATCATGTACATAGGATTATGCTTGACCTTACAAGGTCATGACACCGAGACATTATCCAGTTGTACACCAGGTACCGGGAGATGAGAAGACTCTAGAAATGGTTGAGTAGGGACTACTAGTATATCCTCTATTCATACCCATCTTGGAGCCATCTATTATACTAGATTCATGTGTTGATGCAAAGATAGATGAAGGCTTTTTAAGGATGTTACAGACAATTTAGGGAGCACCCCATATTGCCCCATCTATGGAAGAGTTGATGACTGTGTTCTAGCAGCAACATCCTCCAAATTTTACTGGGGATGGAGGACCACAGGCTATAGATTCATGGTTGGAGGCCATGCTTTCTATCTTTGAGCGTCTAGAGACACCCTTGAAGAGAAGGGTAATTATTGTGACGTACATTCTATGTGATTCCATCAAGAGATGGTGGGATGTTATCTCATATGTGGGATTTCATCTGGATATCGATAGGGAGGCATTTTAGAGAACCTTATCTAATTAAATCTACCCAGATATGTTGAGGGCCAATGAAGCCAGAAATTTCATGCATTTGGAGGTGGGAACTCTTTCAGTGATTGATTAATCATCTCATTTTATAGAGCTCCAGTGCTTTTCATCTATTTTGGTAGGTGATGAGTTGTTGTTGGCTCAGTGGTTTAAGGATGGTCTATGTAATAACATCCGATCACATGTGAATGTTTTCAGGATGACATCAGTGATGGCTATAGTGAACCAGGCACTGATTTTCAAGTGCAATATAATGGAGTTGGAGCTGTGAGCTAGGGGTCCAGTATCTTGGGATAGTAATCCTTCAACAAACAGCATGAAGCCCAAAAGGGACCTTTCATGTGATGTTTCTTCAGGTAGCTAGGTTGTATGATACCGGTGTGGGAAGAGTGGGCATACAAGGCCACATTGCTCGAAGGACCTAGACGAGTGCCAAGATTATGACCAGAGGGGCCATCCTCAACGTTTTTTCTAGATATCCTAACTATCAGCTAGTGAGAGGGGCTAGTTATGACTCCACTTTTACAAGAAAGTCCACCAATTTATCATCAGTTAGGGAACTGGAGTTTTCAGGTCATTCATGCCAAGGAAGAGGTCATTGTTGTGGTAGACAGATGGAATGCATTCAGCGACCACAAGGTGGATCAGCTCAAGGTTGTCAAGATGAGTCATAGGGTGGTGGTACAGGTCGTAGTTTTGTGATGGATCAGACCCAATAAGAGTAGGATCTTCGACCCTCTATGGTTAGAGGTATGATTCTAGTCTCCTCAGTTTTAGTTTCTGCACTTTTTTATACACAATATCTCTATAGTTTTATATTAGCTAAAAATGTGGAGTGCCTTGGGAACCACATCTTTATTTCTGAAGAAGTTATGGCTCTATAAAATATATTGGGGATTTTTAAAGTTAGTTCAAGGCAGTGTAAGGAGTTCTTTCATGAGTTTAGTGGGTTTCAATTCTTATGGGACTTCTATGTATTTGAGATGACATGTTATGATGTCATTCTTGGAACACACTTGTTGGCTTCATTTCTGTACATTTTAGACTTCTATTATCGCAAGGTGAGTTTTACATCACTAGAGGGTGGTTCATTTCTAAAGAAGGGAGAATTGGATGTCTAGCTGAGAAGATCTCGGCCCGAGCTTCATGGATTTGGAAGAGTTACATCCCATATTTCTTATTTATATTTTGATCACCAGGGGACTTCAGAGATGGACTTTCCTCTAGTGGTGGATCATTTCAGAGATGTGTTCCAGAAAACATTTCACGATTACCTCTAGAGAGAGAGGTAGATTTCTCTTTTGATCTTATTCTAGTAGGGGCACCAGTGTCCATTACTCTATATGGGATGGCTACACCAGTGTTTTCAAAGATCATAAAGTAGTTGAAGGATTTCTAGGGAGTGGTTTTCATCAACCCATTACTTCTCCTTAGGGATTTTTATATTGCAAATAAGGAAGAAGGACCATCATAAATTGTGTGGATTATCAGATGTTGAACTAGGTGACAGTCAATAACCAATATCCCTTTCCGAGGATTGATGATCTCTTCGATCAGCTTAAATGAGCCAAGGTGTTCCCAAAGATTGAATTGAGATATGGTTATCAATAGTTGAGAATTAGAATATATCATATACCTCTTACAAATTTTCAGAGTAGGCATGGTCTATAATAGTATTTGGTTATTCCATTCAGTGTCACAACACACTAGTAGATTTCATGTCACTGATGAACATATTGTTCAATCCTAACTAGTATTTTTTTTAGTCTTTGTAGATTATATCTTGGTGTACTCTCACACTCGACACAACCACACCACCAATATTTAGATCATTATGAGTACACTGAGAGAGCATTAGTTATATGAAATGATCTCAAAATACAACTTTTGGGTAAAAAATATTCACTTCATGGGTCATGTCATATCAGATATACAAGTATGAGTAGTTCTAGAGAAAGTGAGAACAAAATTTTTCTAGGAGCAACTGAAGAATATCTTTACGGTTCATATTTTTTTGTTATTATATGGATACAAGAAGAACATTATACAAGACTTTTCACTGTTAGCAGCACTATTGATATGTGTGACTAAGAAGGCTGCAAAGTACTTGTGGACTGATTCATGTGATTCAAGCTTTCAGAAGCTAAATTGAATATTGACTTTAGCACTAATACAGATTATGACGGAGTAAAGAAATAGGTACACCATTTACTATGATTCATCATGTATCGGGATAAGAACATAGAATATGTTGGGGGAGTCATTGCGTATGAGTCACGGTAGTTGGGACCACATGTAAGGAACTACCTGATACACGATCTTGAGTTAGCTTCTATTGTGTATGCTTTTCATTGTTGGAGAAATTATTTTTTGGGAGAAAATTGTGTTGTATACATTGACCATAAAAGTCTCAACTATATCTTTACTCACCGAGATCTGAATTTGAGATAGTGAAGGTGGGTTTAGTACATTCAATATTATGACTATGAAATTTCCTACATGCCTAGAAAAGGAAATACTGTAGCAGATACGTTGAGTAGGAGGACTCAGATATAGGCTATTTAGGAGGCCAGTTGTGAGTGGAAGCTTATGGATCCATTCTATGATAGGAATTTTAAGGTGAATGGTAGATAGGGGAAGACATTACTTTCTTCCATATAAGTTACATCTACTCTACTATGTTGGCTTTGAACGAGTTAGATATAATATTCTGATGACCTAGTCCAAAGGGAGAGTGTGTTGGGAGAGGAACATACTCCTAGGTGGGTCCTATGTGAGTATGAGATCATTAATTTTCATGGATGTGTATGTCTTAATAGTCTTATGTGATTATTTGAGGTGATATTTTCATTCCATTGTTTGGGCAGTTCATCCTTTTGTCAACAACATGTATCAAGATCTACACCATCAGTATTAATGGTGGGGTATGAAGTAGTTTGTAGATTATTTTGTTATGAGATGTTCCACTTTTCCCCAGGTGAAGGCGGAGCATCTGCGACCAGTCATGCTTTTAAAGAAGTTAACCATTCCTGAGTGGAAGTGTAATGATGTCCCGATGGATTCCCTAATGGGTATATATATGTCTCCTCAAGGAAATGATGTGGGTTAGGTGGTTTTTGAAAGACTCACAATAGTTACAAACTTCATTCTTATCAAGGAAACCTTCAGTGTTGATGATCTTGGAAGGTTGTACATCTAAGAGATTTTACATTTTCATGGGGTTCTACAATCTATCTTTTCATATAGGGATTTCTATTTTACTTCTCGTGTTTGGATGGGACTACAGAGGGATTTGGGTAAAGAGGTACTTCTGAGTATAGCTTAATGTCCCCAGACAGATGGCCAGTTTGAAAGTATGATTCAGGTTTTGGAGGAAATTCTCCGAGAATGCATCCTGGAATTTGGGGGCTCTTAGGAGTGGCACATACCCCTAGTGGATTTTTCCTATAATAACAGTTTTCAGGCGACTATTCAGATGGCACCTTATGAGGCTTTGTATGGTAGACAATTTCGATCAACCCTATGTTGGATGGAGGTAGGAGAGGTAGCTATTCTATGACCTCATCTTGTCCAGGAGAACACCGAGTAGGTGGAGTTTATTTAGAAGAGGATGGATACTACACAGTCTCACCAGAAATTTTATGTTAATTGATGGTTGCAACCTCTGGAGTTTGAGGTCGAAGACCAGGTTTTCATATATATCACATTGATGTTGAGACATAGGAGGATTAGGAGACAAGGGAAGATATCACCAAGATATTTTAGCCCATTTGACGTTTTGGAAAGAGTGAGGACAGTTGCATATCGGTTGTAATTATCTCATAGATATATGGATATGCATGATGTATTTCATGTTTCTTAGCTCCCACATTACTTTTCAGACTTGTTTCTCATTTTTCAACCTGAGGTGGTTGAGTTGGAGGTGGATTCTTCCTTCGAGAAGCACCCTATTCAGTTTTTAGATCACAACAGGAAGGTTCTTTATGGCTATTAGGTTTTTTTGGTATGGGTGTAATGACAACACAAGAATGTATATGATGAGAATTTGGAGCGAGAGGATTATGTAACATCATAGTGGAAGGAGTTTTTTGATGTTTATTTTCTGCACCATTGGAAGGGAAATTCCAAGATTATTTTCTTTAATGGGGGATGTCTGTAAGAACTTAAATTTTTTTCAGTTATGGATCTTGAATTTGGGTTGATTTTTTGGAAAAAGGAATAATTCCGATATTTTCCATGTACAACCTATATACTTCTGCGTACATGCTATGTAGCTAGTTTCCAGGTGTAGCGGTGTACTAGCCCTATAACTCCATGTACATGGATGTGTAGGTGACCTGGAAGACCACCTAAAGCGGGATCCCATTGAGGCTAGTACACGGTGTGTACATTAAATGAACACACTGTGTACTTTTCTTTTTAATTGATATATCAGAGTGGGGCCATGAATTTTTTACAAGTCATTCTTCTTCTAACAATGGTTCATTTAGGAGTGACCTGGAGCGACAATCAAATTCTGAGACACTGACTCTCCATTCATAGTCTTATCAGAACTCTTTCGAGTGTGTTGGAATCCCACTGGTGATTTATCCCTTCTCTTGATTCTCTTATCCAAATTCATATTCTCTCATGTGTATTTCAAGGATGATCTTTTTAACCTTTTTTGAAGACCTACATCATTTTGGGCCGATTCAAGGGCCAAAGATCAAGAGTGTTCATTGTAAAACATCAAGGTGGATGGTTTTTTCATACTATTGAGTTTTTTTAGATTATATATGATAAAAGTGACAAATAACCATCTTTCAAGACACGATCTTTTGTGATCTTTCCAATGATATGTAATAATGCACCGACTCTAAGCTTCTGGCATAGGGTCATTATATTTGGTATTAGAGGATGTTTTGTAAAAACCTTGGAAACAAGATTTAGTTAAGCCTTGATTAGAGCATATAGCCCTAAGATAAACTTTGAGGATTAGTATAGAATAACTTCCTAGAATTTTTGTATTGTAGAGATTTTGTGAGTTTTCCAAAAAAATACATCCCTATCTGGATACGATCAGTTAGAGGCAGCTCTAGCACAGATGTACCTAGGGGTAAAACCCAAAAACACCGCTTTGAGCTAGACTCAAACGAGAACTAGTGCACGATAACGGGTCATGTTGCACTCTTGGTTACGACACTCTCGGGGGATATGCTTAGGATAATTCTCATTTTCTTTACAAACCATTATGAAGGTTTTATGATTATATACTTCTTCATAGAAAGCATTTTTTATTATTATGGATTATATCAATAAACTATTCAATTTATGTTAAGTGCTTTAAAAATTTAGAACTATGTATTTTGATTCCTAAACTAATCTAGTTTATTCCCTTTTTTAGAAATGGAGCCTAGTGGATGGAATGGAAACTTTTTCAATAAACACACTCCATGTAGGGATTTCCCTCATACTCAAGAAAATTATTGTGGAGTTGGTGATGCAACTGGTGTTGATCAGCTAATCACCATACTAGGACAACTCACTCAGGTTATGAATAATAACCTTACCCGTATGGAGCACCCTGATCTGCAGCGTGGAGGGTCAATGATAGATCACTACATGAGGATAGAACCACCAAAATTCATTGGGGGTACAAATCCACTAGTATCTGAGCAATGGATAAATTCCTTGGAGAAAATATTCCACGCCTTGGGGAGTAGTGGAAGGGAAAAAGTTGTCATGGTAGTTTACCACCTCACTGGAGATGTTGATCAATGGTGGTAATTGATTCAAAATAAAAAGGAAGATGATGACGTATTAAATATTTAATGGATGGATTTTATAGAAATATTCATTGAAATATAAATTTCTCATGACCATCGATCAGATATGGAAAGTCAATTTCTGAGTCTAAGATAAAAGGAGGATGAGAATGTCTCAATGTATGAAGATAACTTTACTAAGTTAGAGAGGCATGCTGCAAATTATATACATAACCAAAGAATTAAGATTGATCTTTTCTTTTGTGGGTTAAAACCATTTCTCCATTTAGAATTAGTATCACATTCTTTCTCATCGTACAAAGATATTTTCTCATGTGCTATCAAGACAAAAAAATAATTCTCTAAGTCATACGACTTTAAAACCAGTTAGTAAAAGAAGAGATCTTCTAAAAACTCTGGAAATGGAAGTAAGGGGAATAAGGGAAAATTTTGAATATCCATCCTGCAGTAAATGTGGGAAGAAACACCCTGGTACTTGCCTGAAAAGAATGAGAGTATGTTATAAGTGTGGTGAAAATGACCACATTTCTCGTGATTGCAAGGGGAATAAAGAGGATATCAATGTTGAATTCTAGAATTGTCGAGAAAGGGGGAATTATTCAAAACAATTTCCTAAGCGTCAGGGTAACATACCTCAGAAAAGGCCAAGGGATCAAGGCCACGCTTATGCTATCACTACTGCTGATGTTGGAGCTCCGAAAGACGTAGTGGTAGGTAATTTAATGGTTTCCTCATAATTAGCCCATGCATTATTTGATTATGGATCATCACATTGTTTCATATCATCCCAATTTTCTATGAAAATTAGAAATTTCCATTTTGATTTAACAAGGGATTTTTAGTAAAAACATTAAGGGAAGTATCATTGTAACAAAGTTTTTTGAATCAGTTCCCATTACGACATATAAATGTTCTTTATCTACTAATCTCATCGTCATACCCATGATTGAATCTGATATAATCCTCGGTATGGATTGGATTTCAGGATATGATGCAAAATGAATTGTATGAATAAGGAGGTACTATTTTTGATGAAGATGATAAAGAACACCTTATCTTTAAAGAAGAATCGTCACCACCTAATTCTAATCTAGATACACCCCCAATAGCTCAATTAAATTCAATTATTGGGGAGGAAGAGAATGAAATAACTATTGGCGAGGAAAGGAATGTTCAAATAGAGGATATACGTATTGTGAAATAATATGTTGATGTGTTTCAAGAAGATTTACCTGGACATCCTCTATAATGAGAAATTGAGTTTTCCATTAATTTAAATCCTGGATCAAGGCCCATATCGAAGACCCCTTATAGAATGGCCATTACAGAATTAGTGGATCTAAAGAAACAACTAGAAGAATTGAGTAATATTGGATTTATTCACACTAGTGCTTCTCAATGGGGAGCCCCTGTCCTTTTTGTTAAGAAGAAAGATGGATCAATGAGGTTGTGCATTGACTACAGGAGGATCAATTATATAAAAATAAAGAACAAGTACCCCCTTCCTCGCATTGATTATTTATCTGATCAAATTTCTGGAGCTCAGTACTTTCAAAGATTGACCTTCAATCTGGATATCAGTAGTTGTGTGTGAAGAAAGAAGACATTCCAAAAACAACATTTCGAACCAGGTACGGGCTTTACGAGTTTACAGTAATGCCTTTTGGATTGACTAATGAACCCTTTGTCTCTATGGATCTAATGAATATTGTTTTCAAGGAATATCTTGTTGAAATTTTAGTGGTATGTATTGATGATATCTTGGTATACTCTAAAAGATATGAAGATCACAAAAATCACGTGCGCATTATCCTGTAGACTCTAGTAAGACACAAAATATATGGCAAGTTTAGCAAGTCTGAATTCTGGATTCATGAGATTTCTTTTATTGGCCATATTGTCACTAAGGATGGAATCTTTGTTGATCCTATTAAGACCACGACAATCTAGGAATGGCCAGAAACAACGAGTATAAATGAGGTACACAGTTTTATTGGTTTAGCATGTTATTATCGACATTTCGTCAATAATTTCTCCCGGTGGTCTAACCCATTAACAAGCTCCCACGAAAAGGGGTTAAATTTGATTGGAAAAAATAGTGTAAAGAATGTTTTGAAGAATTTAATAGAAGTTTATTCAATTATCATATCTTGAATCTACCATTCGTAAATGATGGGTTTGTTATTTATAGTGATGCTTCAAAGAAAATTCATGGTTGTGTTCTTATGCAAAATGATAGGGTTATTTCCAATGCATCACAACAGTGAAAAATTCATGAGAAAAACTATCGTACTCATGATATTTAGTTATCAGCTATAATCTTTTCATTGAAGATTTGGAGACACAATCTCTATAGTGAAAAATTTTAGATATGTAATGATCAAAAGAGTTTGAAGTATATTTTCTCATGGAAAGAACTCAACATGAGGCAAAGGAGATGGCTTGAACTACTCAAGGATTATAATTTCACATTACACTACCACCTGGGTAAGAAAAATAAGGTGGCAGATGCTTTGAGTATAAAGGATCATGGAGTTTTGAACAATATGAGAGTTGAAAAGGATCATATATACATGGATCTAGTGTAGATGGATATGGGAATCACCATGGAAGGTGAAACATCAATACTTTTTCAAATGGTTTCCAAACCATGCTTACTAGAAAGGATAAAGAGTTCTTAGACCAGTGATGAAGAGTTTGAAAATAAGATTGGAGATATGAATGGTGGGATATTAAGTTACTTTGTGTATGAAGATGGAATTTTGAAATTTGAAAAGAAACTTTGTGTTCCCAATATACCTGATCTAAAAAGGGAATTTTTGGATGATTCTCATAGTTCCAATTTCTCTATAAACCCTGGGAGCACCAAAATTTATAGATATTTGAAAGAACATTTTTGGTGGGGCAACATGAAGAGGGAGATTGTGGATTTTGTGTCAAGATGTATGGATTGTCAACAAGTGAAATCTGGAAGGCAAAAGCCTCGATGAGTCATGCAACCTCTTCCCATACCTACATCGAAATTTGATGATATCATTATGGACATGTCATGGGGCTACCAAAGACTCCAAGAAGGAATGATTCAATATGGGTCATTGTAGATCGTCTTACCAAGTCAGCACATTTTCTTGCTATAAGGGAAGATTTACCACTTGAATGTTTAACAAGAATATATATTAATGAAGTTGAAAGACTTCATCGAGTGCCACTGTTTATTTCTTTTGATCATGATCCCAATTTTACATCAAGATTCTAGAAAAGTCATCAGAAACCCTTGGATAATGAACATCATTTGAGCACTCCCAACCACCCAGAAACTGATGGACAATCAGAACTGACTATTCAAACCATAGAAGACATGTTGAGATCATTCTCACTTGACGTTCAAGGTATGTGGGATCAATATCTACCTCTGTTATAATTTTCTTATAAAAATATCTTCCATTCAAGTATTCAAATAGCACCATATGAAGCATTATACAGAAAGAGATGTCTCACACCAACCTGTTTGGGTGATGTTGGTGAAAGAAAACTCGTAGGCCTAGAACTTGTGGAGGAAATGATGGAAAATGTGAAGGTAATCCAAACCCACATCAAAGCAGCTCAAACTAGGCAGAAGAGATATTCCAATAACCGAAGGAAGTATTTAGAATTTCAGGTAGGAGATCATGTTTTCTTGAAGGTATCTCTATGGAAGGGTGTTATACATTTTAGTAAGAAGGAAAAATTGAGTCCCAAGTACATCAGACCTTTCAAAATTCTAGAACGAATTGGGCATATAGCTTACCGTTTTCCAATGCTGCCACGTCTCTCCAAAGTTCATGATGTATTCTATGTATCACTGCTGAGAAAATACATGCCTGACCCAATGCATGTACCCACCTATGTGGAATTAGAACTAGAACCTGATCTGTCTTATTGCAAAGAGCATGTCAAGGTTTGTGATACAAGAGAATAAGTGCAGAGAAATTGGATGGCTCGTCTGGTAATAGATCTATGTTGAAACCATAAGATGGAATATGAAATGAGGGAACCTGAGTAACTTATGATGAAGAGATACCAGAGTCTTTTTATTCCATAATATTCTATAAATTTTGAGGAAAAATTATTTGGAGGGGGGAATTTAACATCCCAAGCTTCCACGGTACACTTCTCTTTGAATAATACAATAGCGTGTATTGTATGAAACTTTAAGTTCTAACAAACCACAACCAATAAAACTAGCCATTATGAGTAGTAATACCCAATTTTTAAAATTTTATAAATTTTATCATTCAAAATGGACCTCATTTTTGGATTCGGAATATCAAAATTAGCATAGGGCGATTTTTTTGGTATTTTTCTGAAAACATTCAATTTTTGATGAATAGTGAAAACACTGAGTTATTGTTTAAAACCGGCTTCTTATTTAAATAATTATTAATTTTCATTAAATATATTTTAGTTAAAAATAGATATATAATACCTATATAAGTTCAATGTAATTCATTGTAGTCAGTTTATAATAATTTTAGATATATAAAAATTTTATTGAGCTTTTCACCCTCTTTTACCGACATCCTATGAGCATTTGAAAATTTACATAAACCTTAATTATACCAATTCTGTGAGTTGAATATCAACAATCTGAGAGACACGGTTGATATCAGTAATTAAAATGTAGTTCAACAAGATGCAAATAATTTTTGTTGAAGAGTAACATTTTACTTTTTTTTACCACGGTTAAAAGTAAATAGGGAAATTAAGCGTAAAATGATATTATTATTACACTAACACATGTCTAAATTATATTGGATAAGTATAGTTAGAAAAAAAAAACAACATTATAAATAAAAAATTATTCTTTAGGTCCACTTGGATTAGATTAGGACATTTATTATTATTTAATTCAAAGAAGAGTTGGAAATGTAAAATTCAATGTTTAATAACTAAACCATTTTTAATATAGGCATACACATAAGATAAATTCGACTATAAATATTAATTATAAAGATAAAAGGACTTCCTACATAATGGTAGTCTATTTATATATTTACATATTAAATAATTTAATTTATTTATGACACAATGATGATGTAGTAATTACCTGATTAATGAAATATTAAAATAATTAATAGTATAAATATCCAAATAAATTTAATTTGAGACTATTTGTGAATTACACTAATTTTATAGGTTACTATGACATGTTAGGGTTGGTTAGATGAATTTTTTTCGAAGTAATAATGCTGATATGAATTTATAAAAAACAAAATACAAAATAATGTCAAAATTGACATAAAAGAGTATTTAAAAAATATTATATTTTTTATTGATATTCTATTCCTAGAAATCTAAGGATCGACCAAAGGACTTATATAATGATAGGTGTATCATTAATGAACCACTTAGGGTTCTATAAAGTGTTTATAGTACGTTTATTAACCATATAATATTAAAATACCAAGAGACATGGTAAATGTGAAACTATTTAACTAAGAGTTAAATCTAAAAAATAATGTTAATATAGTGACCCAAACCTATCTAAAACCTACTCGTTGAGTGGTTTTCGACCCATCCCCACCTTTTCATTTAAATAATTCATTTTGGAGCCATTAGAAACTGAAAATGATTTTATTATAAAATAATTTTTCTAGCTTTTCCTAAGGTGCCCATCACCCCTCTTATAAAAGGGTACTCCCCCTTCTTTCTAACTCACAAAATCAAATCCATTTAGCTCACACTACTGAAAAATAGGTCTATACCCGTGGTTTTGAAAAAAATGGTGGGTATTGTTTTCCTTTCAGACCTATACCCATGGTTTTTGAGAAAACCATGGGTAAAAGGTATTTTTTGAAGACCTATACCGATTGTTCATCAAAACCATAGGTATTGCAGTTTTTTTGAAACACTATACCCACAGTTCTCCAGAACCGTGGGTATAGCTTTTCCGCGTTATGGTGGGCAAAAAAATTGGGCGGGATAGAAAAAAATTTGGTGGGAAGACATTTTTCACACATTATATTAATATATATACACAGATGAATGTCTATATATCAAATAAAAAAGATATCTCTGTTGGTACCTTACTAAATAGCGGCATTGAGTCGCATTGAGAGACGACAGTTCGAATCCCCGAGGCAGAGAATTTTGAATTTAAATACCCCTTATATTAAGATATATATGGAGATATATGTGTTTATAACAAATTAAAATAACAGATCAGTTGGTCCATCCTAGGGGGCGGGCGCGAGACGCAGCCGTTGGTGCGGGTTTGAAACCCTATGGCTGCATTTTTTAAATACTCGACGTGAATTATATTAATATATATGACTAGATATATGTATATATACGAAATAAAAATGGTTGCTCGGTTGGTGCAATCGTGTGGCATGGGTGCAAGGCGCAGCGAGAGGTGCAGTTTCGAAACTCCATAGGTGCGTGATTTTTGAATTTAAATACCCCACGGTTTGAAAACCGTGGGGTCTGTTGTGTGCCATGCTGGAACGCACGGTGTGCCACATTTGACTCACCTATACCCATGGTTCTTCAAAACCATGGGTATAGGCTGATACCCCTATACCGATGCCTTTCCAGCCCACAGTTCCCAAAACCGTGGGTATAGGCTATACCCACGGTTTTGGGGGATATACCCACGGTTTTGAACTGTGGGTATAGGTCGTTTTTTTAGTAGTGTCGGCCAAACCCTACCCAAAAACCCTCTCAACTATACTCACATCATCCAAGAGGCCTTCCTTTCATCAGAGAGCCAACCTATGGATACCTTTTGATTGAATCAAAAGGAAGAGCCCGAAGAAGAAGTACATCTTTCATCACCACTTTCAAGATCATTTTTTCTTCCACTTCTGTTTCATTAATATTTCCATTCTAAAATAATATCTCCCGTATCTTCTATATACTGTGATGTTATTATAAATATGGTACAACCATATTCATTATTCTATCCATAATTTGAATGACATGTCATCATATGTGCGTACGTATGGCTTACCGTCTCCACGTCGTGGTGTAATATTTATTGAAAACATTATTATTTGGATGGGTATAATAATGATGTGTAATTGATGAAAATAATAAATATAACATGATAATGATTCTATATATATGATATACCATCCATTTATATACTATATTAATATCAAAAAATGATATTGTCGCTCATGCATACGTATAGATTAGAATCCCGACGAACGCGATGTGATCCATTCCCCATCATATCCATTCAATAATAATTTTCATTGTATTATTAAAAATAATGTTTAAAAACGTAATATCATTCTAAATATGAATAAGATAAATCCTTTCCATAACAAACATTACCTACATAATAAATCATATAAAAGAAAATGAACCAGTTAACACCCGAAATGACGATAATACTATGATATTATTAACAAAGCAATGGTAAAAGAACATATATGATATCGTATTAATTTCTATGATTCTTGTATAATTTAATAAAAATTATTTCACCATTATACTTGTGGTTAACCTACCCTCCACCTAGTTAATTTACAAGTTAATGGTTAATTTCACAATCACATCATTATCCTAGGTTGCTTATATATAATTATCTACTGGGACCTCTTTATCATCCACATCCTTGTTTCTTAAAAATGTATTTCGAAACATTATTAATATTTTATAGACTATGGGTTAAAATAATTTATACCATTTTTTAGACTTTTATAATATGTTTATAAAGGAATCTTTTTGTCTTTTTCCAACCAAGGTACTTTATAAACTTCTCAACAAAATTAAGGTAATAATGGGTTTTTAACTTATATTGAGGGTGTGGCTATTTTCCACCATTATAACATCGAAGAAGCATCCCTTAAAATCGTATAAGAATATTTTCAAATATAGATGTTTTATTTTATAATTACGTGGAATTTAAATGATTTCAAAATACATATATATATTTCTCTAAAAAAGTTATGATTTCATCTATGTCAACATCCTTTAAAGGATTTTAAGTTTGTCTGAAGTTGATTTATTATGATACAAAACATCCATATTGTGCTTAAGGTTTTGTGATATGTTTGACTATGGATGTGTTATTTCGTACCATTCATGGCTTATGGATAAATTATTGACATTTTTATGCCAGTTTCATTACGAATGTTTATGTTATGTTTAAACCTTTTCATATGGGGAATGCATTAGACATATTAAGTGACGGGTGAAACTCGCTATGGATCCTTGATGAATTGGTAGGTATCATGATTCAAACTACTATTTTGGCACAAGGCCTTGACAAAAGCTTATTTTAAATTTTGAAACTAGGCCTTGACTATGTGGTTATGAAAGTCTGGCATTATGCATTCCATCATTATAAAAGTGGCTATTGATATTTCATGTGATTATTCGACTAGTAGAATATCCATGTGAGTAAGTAAATGGAATTATTTTGATTTATATTTTCCATATTATGATGAAATTTATGTTGAAAAGGCTTTTGTTTTAGTTATATACATTTCCTTAAATGTTTATGCTTATATATGAATGTTTCGATCATATTGTAATCCTTACTGAGAATCTGAGCTCACCCCTTTATATGTTTTATTTTTTACCCGGATTCGAAAAAGTATATAATGAATGACTTCCAAGGATAGTCTATGGGATCTCATTTATGTCTCTGGAAACAATTTTGTCATAGTTTTCTATTTTATGATGTAATGTTAACCTTATAAATGTATCTATTACTTATAAGGCTACTAAACTAATCGTTCTTTCGAGACTTGAACTTTTGTGATCATGAAAATGATACATAATAATGCCCAAAATCTGGGCTTCTAGGGACGAGGCGTTACATCTGAAAAACTCATAGCATCTGAGAATGATAACTTAGCTGAAAATTGGGATAAATGATTCCATAAATCGAGTTTTTGGTCTAATGGTTTGTGATTTACTGAATTAGGATTCTCTTTTGCATTCACATTTGGAGATGGCGGTCCTAATGTGGATGGGGTATCCCTTTGATAAGAGCTAGAAGTGTTCTAGTTCTTGGAATATCTGGCTGACTAGGTCATCCTCCCCATCAAGGAGTCTTTATTGTATCCTCTAACCAGTCCTCTACTATAATAATATTAGGGAAGACCCTTTCATGTGTGGTGGAATATCTCCCATATTTATTATGAGCTTTTAGAAGAGATTTCCCACTTGTTTCAATAGAATAAATGGTTTGAGAAGGGGTTTGGTTGATTTTGTAGCTCCAAATAGGACCACATATTCCCATATATCCTAGAACATGATGTTCTATTCCAATAGTTACCTAGCATAGTACTGGGAAGTTAGATTCATATTTAGAACCATCATTTAATAATTGATATGTTAAGTGAATAACAATATCAGAACCACCGATCGTCTTCTCATTTGATAAAAATTCTACATTGGGGTTGAGTCTTTTTGTACCATTTTGAAGGCCGATGCCTATGTTTTTAAGATGATTGGCATGAAATGAACATAGGGAATGGAAGAATTTTGATTATTCAATGGCTCATCTTCTTATTCATGACGACTATACTTTTGGTAAACTCACTTCTTTGAGGATTTTTCTTGAAAGTACTAGGATATTGATAAATTTGGTTTTTTATATCTGATGTGGTATTAGGTACAGTCTATTGTTTCAATTTTTTTAATAGAATGTTATGAGTTATGTTGAAGGTTTTTAGGACAATCTAGTCACTAAAATTATACACACACATTATTTTAACTAATTTACACTCCCCTTCCTCCTATGTATTGGCACTAGAATCATATGCAACCTAGGATGGAAAATTTATTAGTTTAATGTGAACAAAATCCATAATGTTTCATAAGATGTCTTTGAAAAAAAATATTGGATAGTATACCACAACATTTTATGGAATGGGAAATTGTTTGGCTTATCCTAGTCACCTTATTTGTTAATATTTTGGGCATTTGAAACATAACTAAGTTGTTTTCCAAAGCTAAGTTGAAGCAGCTAAGGACATAGAAATTTTAAAATGAATAAATATTTCTTTAATCTTCTCAATGTATTTCCTCCTAAGATACCTTTGATCATCTTCATGTTTCTGCCATTTTTATTGACACTATGGATGTGGATCTATACAGCATGGTTCAAGCTTTATGTAAGAGAGGTTAGTGGGTCCTTCTAAATTCTAACTATAGTGGCCTCTGAATTTACTTTTCTCCTTCCAAAAGTTGATAGAATTACTCAGGAAATGGATTCTTTCATTTTTATGGAGTTCTCCACCTATTGAGAAATTTTGGTAAAATCAAAAAACACTTCTATGTTTTTCACATGGATAAATGCTGTGAAAAACATTTCCTGTAGAATTTCTATACAGATATGCAATATATATTATTGAGGGAGTGGTAGGAAAAAAGTGTATTTCAATCCTTTTCATAGAGTAATGATGTTTGAGACCTTTTCATTTTCCCTCTACATGTAGTTCATGAGATAGAAGACTGTTGTCTTCCACAGTGTTTAGATGAAATAGAAATTGATCTTCTAAAGGAGATCCTCGCATCCAGTAAAAGATTAGGAATAAAAACTCATGTATGACAAAAAGGATATCCCCTTAAAGGATTGAATGAAGCATCTGAGTTTCATAATTTTATTCTATTCATGGGTCACCATCAAGGGTTCATAGTATGAAACAAATTGTGTCATGTGTTTCTCTAGCTCTCTTGATTTATTGAAAATATAAAATGTAGGATTCCCAATTTTTATAGGATGAGGGGTAGGATCCACCCATTATGGTTAAGCATTATTTTCTAGCTATACTAGGCCATGCCATCCTTCAATAACTCCATATAGAGTATATAATGACTCAATGGTGTTCATAATAATTCATAGAATATCTGTTTGTGATGGGACATGAATAGTTTTTGCAGGGGGGAGCATGAATGGGCGCATATAATAGCAATACCACTAGTGGAATCCCCACTATTATATATAATGGGTATCAAATAGGGAAATTTCTATATGGGTGTGCTGAACCATGTTTTTATTGTGTACCAAGTGGAGGAAATTCATGATTTTCTATTGCACGATCAAAATGTATTGGTGGTTGATGTCCCACATTGAGTTGTTGT
Organism: Viscum album; assembly: GCA_963277665.1. Classification (NCBI taxonomy): domain Eukaryota; kingdom Viridiplantae; phylum Streptophyta; class Magnoliopsida; order Santalales; family Viscaceae; genus Viscum; species Viscum album. The sequence continues at coordinate 658,022,429 of OY728159.1, forward strand.
TCCCTATCTGCTTCAAATTTTATGGAAAACCATCTTTTTTAAAGTGCACCATCATTATGTGCATGTTGAGGGTCTTTTGGAATATCATATATGGAAGGAATACTACCTCATAGTAACTCTACATTGAGTTTTCTCAAATCATAAACTTCCTCCTCTTAATGAGAAAATATATCCTCTAGAAAAAGTGATTGGATTTCTCTTATTGAAAGATGTCAAATGGTGAAACCCTTAAATTTTCCCTTATTCGGTAATATTATAGTTAATATAGGTTGATTATTCAGGATGATACCCAAATTTTGGGAGAGCTTCTAGTTTTAGGTTCACAGACAATCTGCATTCATCTCAGTGTAGACCGTCACATAAATAAGAACTTCTTCATAAGAATGCTATGAATTTTTCTTATATAATGAATGGTATTTAATGATGGTGTTGATGAAATTCAGATAATCATAATGCATTGAAAAATTTATATTGTAATCATTATGATATCTTCTTTTTCTACACCATAAAAATGACCTTTCCCTCATCTTTGACCATACCTTGAGATTTGTTTGGTGTATAGTAATCTAAAGGGATTCTCCCAATAATTCAGTCATATGTTTTCTAGGGGAATGTATCAGATCATCTGACATGAAAAATAGAGGGGATTCAAACTTATAAATATTCCTTAATATGAAGAAAATTAATTCTTGCTACAGAGTGGTTCGGTGAGATGAAAAAGTCCCCATCTCTGAGGTAAAGGGTTGTTCTTGTTTTTCCTCCACAAACCTTCAGGACTACTAGGTTGATCCCGAGGGATAGTTTAAGGAATGAACTAGACCTATGGGATAGGGTTGATCCCAAATTCTTTGTGGATGGTATTACAATAACTTCTCTTCTGGTCTTATGAATTTATGTCTGTACATTGATTGGGTTCCTTATTCGACACTCACTAAAATCATCCATTTTGGAATACCATTGTGATATTTCTAAAAATCTCTCAATTGGATAGAAGAGATCTGAAAAATGGGATTCCTTATCAATATTATCCTATTATTGATGCCAATTTTTATCAACATAATGCTCTCTTCTTTCCTGATGCCGATGAAAGTCGGTCAAGACTATTCTTATTGATCAAGCCTTTGGTCATGAACATATTTTGTTTGTTGTAGACATTATAGGGTAATGTAATTTCATGATTCAGCCTTTGTGAGTATTTTCTTTCTTGGGAGAACCATAAAATGAAATTATCAATTTATAATCTTTCCTCTGATACAAACAAAAAATATAGTATCTAAGTTCATCTTTCGCAAACTCATTAATTCATCAAGGCATACATGTTTAAGAGATCCCTACTGCTTCTCAATAATTGGATTTCAGGATGACAGGAGAGATACCAAGTAAATTTGGAACTGTAAAAATTTATTTACCATTATGTGATTCTGATACACATCATATTATAATAGCTTTTCATTTAGGTGATAAAGAGTTTTCCATTTCTTGGGAGGATGTCATGCATACAATATTCCACCAACACCTCTGGAATGTTGTATTCAAAGATGGATAAAGGAAAAAACATAACTAGTACGTCATATTTAGACAGATTTTTCCTCAAGTTTAGTAGAACATATCAGTCTTTCAAAAAAGGATCCTCAACCTTGTCCAGCAAGAGTCGATGTTTTCTGAGTGTTTTACTACTAGCAATGGGATTGGTTGGTATTCTCTCTGCTATGTTGGATGGAGAAGGAAGTAAGAGTGGTTCGAAGAATGGCCATCTCCTTGTAATCTATTTTATTTGTGAAAGTATTTAACCTACTAGGGATATGAAATTAGACCCATCTATAATTTTATTTTCCAGTGCCACAAGATAAGAGGGGTTTCTCATCACTACAGTATTAATTGGAGTATTATTTTGAAAATGATAATCACTATTGTGGAGAGATCATTCACAAGAGTTTCCATCATTAGGAGGACCATCAAGGTCGATTATAGTTATGGAAAAAACCTATTACTAATTGGACATATGGCCACATGGATGATTTCCCTAGATCACATCAAGAGATAGGCACTTGATATCAAACAAATTTTTTCCATAATGAAGGCCTTCAAAATGAAGTGTCTGATGAGGATCTTCCTAATTACTATTATGTATCCCATAATCAAGTAATGGGATGGTTGTATCTTGAGATATTAAAGATAAATGTTCAAGGATTCAATTACTCTCATGTCATGTGAACCCTTATCATAGATCGAATCTTGATTTTTTAATGATGTTTAATGAGTATTCATTTTAGATTTTTATTTTATGATCGATTGGGACCACTTTTTGTGAGATGTGTTATTCCTGGTAATGTATTTATTCATGCCTTGTAGTGGAGATAGGAATTGTACAATTACCTATGATTGTAGAAGGTGTGTGTTCGAGATCGTGCGGTCTATATAATATAAGATATTTTACCCATGATCCTCCTAGATGAGAGAAAAGGTGTGCGGGTGCTCGGGGGTGTTATGTGGATGAGCAACCCCATTTGGAGAGACATAGTTATGTTTTCATCCCACAAGAGATAATTTTTCCCCACAATGATAAAATAGAATTTCTATAGGATATGTGTAAGAATTTATGTCTACCCTTTTACTATTTCCAATATATTCCTGGTGACTTCAGCAAACATGATAGGGATATATGCCCATTCTGTATATGGAGTACGTATATATGTCTTCTATTATTATCCCTTTCCTATCATTTGATAATGATGGTACTCATGTGGGGGGGGGGGGGGGAATAGAGTTGATTCTTCCCTCTTCTTGTAATTTGGACATTCTGTTGAACTTCTCTACATGCTGTGAGGTGAGGCTACTGGTAGGATTGCTGGGTGTAGGAATATGTGTCTACTCGCTACATCCCCCAATCATGGTCTAAGAAATTTATTTAGTTCCCCCATATGAGTATTCTTATAGTTTTTTTGGGTGGAAGATGAGGTATGTTCCGTCTTGTAGGTTGTCTCCATATTTGGTTGGCATGCCTCTTTGAATGCCACCTAGTAAGTCTATTAGCATGTTAAATGAATGTGAATGGGTGTATGTTCTTGCCCACTGTTTACCACCAAATGCCTTATTGGGATTATCTGAAGGGGAAAAGGTATGAAAATTATCTATACTTCCCTATTGTAGTCCATGATGTGCTGCCTTCTATGCTCAGATTTGAAGAACCTAGGGTGCTCAGCTTGGGAAGAAACCATCATCATGTTGAAGGTTCACTACCATAGGGAGTTGGAGACAATTATTGATGGCATGATCCCTAGATAAGGACACATATGTCTCCGAGATTAGGCCTTTGGTGTACTCTTATTCCACCTCCCTAAAATATGGGAGTCATTGATCATGGAATTCCTGGGATAATCTCCTAAAATGATTGAAGACAATAGTCAACATTTTCAAATTTAGGACCACTGCTCTTCATTTATCATATCGTTGGTGGTGTTGGATGATCTAGAGGGCCAATTGGGTGGTCTATATGGTCAGGAATGTACCGTTTTGATGCTACTCTCAGACTAGTTAGTTTAAGACCCAATGTTGAAGACTCGTTGTCAGTGATGATGTCCTTTGGGTGGAATAATATTCATTCTGAATAGAAGTCAGGAATTTGTTTGGTGAAAAACATTTATAAGGAAATTGGATTGAAGGGAGTGCTTGGAATAATCTTAATGTATATATGAAAAAAAATATAATGAACTTCGGAAGAGAAGCATCACTCTTGAGTGAAATCATTCATGATTTATTTCCCAATCCAGCCATCATTTCCTTTGAGAATTGGAGGGGCCTAAATGGTAGGTGACACTATCATCGTAGGTTGAGATTAATTTTAGGTAACCCATTTTTTCTTATAAAAATGGTGCTTCACTGAGGTAACATAATAGTCGGACAGAGACTAGTCAATACATCCCTTTTTATATTGTTATGGAGATTCCATAGTTATTTTTTCAGATGGATTTTTTCTTCCCATAACAATTTTCACATTATGAATTTCTTCCAATATGTTTTTTCATTAAACCAAAAACACCCAATGGATCTATATCAATGGGGAATTTCTAACCAAATATAGGTTCTTGTTATTTGTTTATGGCCTATGATGGTTATGAACTTGCATTGGTAGGTAGGATGGGAGGATGGGTTCATCTTTCCCTTTTTGGGAGATTTATTTCCTAGTTTGGGACTCTCTTATATATTTACGATATAATCATGTGTCCTTCATTAAATCTCATGCATGATGTGGGTAATCCTAATATTATCAATCTGTTACCAGTATGTGTGGAATTTATAGTAATCTCTATGAATCTGAGGTTCTTTATAAATGTATATTTTGTATGTATTTCAGGTTCTTTATTGAAGGTGTCATATTATATAATACAAAAAAGATTCTTTGGTTGTTATTATGATTATGGTGGTTTTCTAGCTAAATAGTTAGTCACTCTAGAGTTTATTATCATCTAGGTAGACGATGGTCACTCTAGAGATTATCATCATCTAGGCTGATGGGAATTGATAGATATTGAGATAGAACCCATTAATGGGATTCCTATATATCCTTTTCAAAAGAATCAGAACCCACATATTTTAGTTCCCCTTAATGGGGAACATCAATACATTTAAGTTCATGTGATGAGGACCCTTCCCTTCATTTTAATATCATGTGGCTAGGGAATCTAGGTGGAAGGTTTCTAGTCAATTTTTGTTGGGGGACTAATGTCGAAGCATCCCAAGGAACATGGAAGGGATATGAGTTTCCATGTTGAATTTTAACCAGCTAGGGATATGGCCCATAGGAAAAGTTTTTATTTGGGGTGTGTGGTTTGAACCTCAGGGAGGCTACCTACATATCCAATTTGGATGGGAATAAAATCCCATGTAAATCGAGGGTGAGGACCTATTCATGTAGAGGACTTAATTGGTATGTCTCTTAGGGGTGTATGGCCATTTGAGATGATATTTTATGGATACTATATAGAAATATACCCCTATGAAGGGAACATGAGGGATGTTTTAACTCATGGTTATTTGGGGGGGCATAACTCAGGTTTTAATCCTGAGGAGGATACCCAGATTAAGGTAATTATGATTTGGGATTATTCCTAAGGATGATTCCCATTGATATTATTCCTTAGTTTGGATTCATATGTATCCCTATTAGTAAGAATTATAGTTCTCATAGTTCAATGATATAGGTGGATCATGTAGGTTTCAGGATCATCACTAACCTCTAAGCCCACATGATACATGCTTGGTGTGAGAAACAAGAGGAAGTCGAAGATTCAAAAAAACACAAAAGAAAGTGGTCAAAGATGATATCACTATGGTGGAAGAGTCATGGGAAAAAACACTTCCCTCTCTAAAATTTACATTTGATGAGGTTCCATGATAAAGCGAGGAATTAATGTTAAGGATTTTATGGTGGAGAGGAGAAAGACTTCATTTTCCTATATGAATTTATATGGGATTAAACTTGGATGGTTTCCCTACAATCTATTACATAGAATTAAGAGGATCTAATTTCATGTAGAATGGAAAATAAAGTGTGATCATTGCCCTACCTAATGGGAAATCAAGGCTCCAGGTCTTAGAGAAGAGAAGGGATGAACATGGTCTCATCCTTAGAATTTGAGTCCAGGAACATCATAAAACAATCCCTAGGGAAGATTTCCATAAGATCATAGACATAAAAATATAAATATGACTCTAGGATCCTCACCATTTTGAAGGACTATTTATAGAAACCTATGACTGTAGAAATATAAATCCAAATGTGGGACACTCTGGAATGAATTTTCCCATGGTTTTGTAAATCAGGTTGTCTAGGTGGAGTATTATACTTGGTACCTTTCAGAAAAGGGATCCAGGGAATGATGGGCCCTTACATAGGCTGAATTGGTAGAGGGATAAATTGGTGAATCACATAGATACTGCACATAGGTTCTGGGCGAAAGTGTGTTGTATGGGGCCTCTGATAAACTAAAGGGGCTTCACATTGGGGGAAAACTGTTGCGTGAGATGAATATTCTTTGACTAATAGACCACTGGGGAGGCAAAAATTGGGTGATGCTGTAACCTAAACCACATTGGTCTCCTATGGTTTTATTGGAAGAGTGTTTTGTAGGTCCTTTCTTAAGGGATGGTCATCACGTATGTGACTTTTTCTTATGGAATAAGTATCCTCAAACACGTATCCTGTATTTTAGACTATGAAGAGACTGTTATCAAACTTATATCTTTAATTATATCTTATCTCGTGTTATAGAGAGCCACTAGATAAATTTTAGGGGACTTGGGAGGAGGATATACGCAGTGAGAGCTGTGGGGGTTCTTCTATTTCATTAGTTCTTCAAATGAGGACCCCAGTGGGGCCTATTTATAGGAAAGGAAGGAACCATGGGTGAAGGAGATTGTAAGTGTTTGTCTAGGACACAACTATATATCATAGGGATGAAAATAGTGACTGGCCGAGATAGGTCCTTGGTGTATGTGCTCTGGGTATATATACTATGCAAGGAGAGATGCACCTTCTAGACTATTTGTAAAGGGCCTACACTATCTCATAGGGCACATGTTCTATGTACATAGTTCTATTTTGATAGGTATATTAGATTCTCTTACAATTCCTTAATATATTATGGTCCAAAATATGATCTTCCTATTCTTTTATTCCTCCTTTATTAAAAGGTAGAGTCAATAATAATGTAGTTTTATTAGAGTTCCTCTGATGTGTGAATGAAAAAAGGCCTCCCTGAGGATCCATTTATACCATAGATTAAAAGTAAAAATTCAAAGGACCCTTCTATAACCCATTACATGTGTGAGACCATTCTAAATACACATAAGGAGATCATTGGATCCAAACTAATGACAACACACAAGTGATATTAACTATATTTCCCAGTTACAAAAAGGAATCTCATCTTTCCCGTTTCTACATTGCAAGAAGAACAATTAGTCTATGAAGATCCTATGAGGGTGAATGATCTATATCATGTCCAGTTCCACTTAATGTAAGACCCTCTTCACTTCACCAAATCACAACTATCATGAACCATCATTAAAACCCTCTTTCATGACATCAATGGTAGGGAACCTCTTTACTTGGATCCCTCATTTGAGGGAGACCAATACAAGAAATCACCAAAAGACTATAGATATGTATGATCTGTTTATAGAGAATATCACTATGTACTCTTGATTATACATCTGAGTGGTAATTGATTTCCTAAACTTATCATACATTTTAAATGGATTCGTCATAATGTTCTCTGTTATTCATTATCATGGTGATAAGCACCCTAACCTTATGGATGGTGATGGGACCCTTAGTATTAAAAAAGTATGAAGCATGAACATCTGAGATCCATCACACCCCCTAACCCCCCCCCCACAAAAAAATAATCCACCTATACCCACAAATGATGTGATAATGTCAAATGTTGGAAATCCTTTTTGAGTTTTCCCCTATACCTTCTTATAGTGTATTCAATTTCCTTTCATATCACTACTCTTTTCTGCCATTTAATTAAGGATATTATGTGTATTTTTAGATCTCCCACTTCCTTCTATTTCTCACACCTAAAACTACACATGTGGAAATAGATATTAGTGACGATCCTATCATCTGCACGATCAAATACATATTATGACAGAGAATCTTTCTCTATATCATCCCCTATCAATAAATTCGTCTATATACTTTGTGTAACCCATTGAACCATGTTACCATCCACCCAAATACCCATATTACCTATGTGAAAAACCCATTAATGGACTATATTCCATATAAAATTACCATGGGAATCCTCCATATGTGTAATCCGAAACCTGTATAACTATCAAGAATTTGATTCCAATCCAAATAAGAGTTATTGTTGGCCTCCTTGAGGATCAAATGAAACACCAAAAATAGTCCCTAATAATCTTTGGGATATATTACTTCTACCTTCATATCCAAATCGTATGGTCATTTCCTTCTAGTTCCTTCTATCACATTCATTATTTGTTCATATTCCTAGAAGGTTCATACACAACCTAGGAGGATATATACCTTCTAGGTATCTTGATCCACTTCGATATATGTACCACAGAATCCTTGTTAAGGATTCTACTACCTATACATCCAGACAACATTACATTAAACTTCACAGTCTGGTCCTCATCACATGAACTTAAATACAAGGATGTTCCCCCATTAAGTTGATCCAAACAATTTGGGTTCTGATAAAAATAATATGGAAATATATAAATCAACATTCTAGGGCTCTATCCTAACATAAATATAAATTACATTTTTAGGTGACTATATATTCTAGATCTGCTCACTATGTGGATTAAAACCATCAACCTGAATTTAAAGCACATAAGATTATATAATCTGGGAAGAAAAGATAACTCTTGGTGGTGAACCAATGATAAATAGAGATATCACCACCAATGTTAAACATATGATACATACAAATGATTATATAGCTGATACATGCTAATACCTGATAGTTAATACAATGGTGAGATGGTTTGGGTTATTGATTTGATAACGAATTAATGAACATGTATTATATATAAAATATAGCCCTAGAGTAAGAAATGATTCCCCCAAGACATAAAATGAGCCAAACCTACCCTCCTCTAATCTAAAATGAGTCCCTAATGTCATGGAAAATATTTTTCAATGTCCGACTAAAATATTATGACTGGTTTATGAGATATTACTAATAAAATAATGATTGGTTATTTTCATTTCCATGAATTAACTCTAGAAGAAGCATCTTAGGATGTTTTTTCCCAATGAAAAAATGTTTATCACGATGTAAATCATTAACCAAAATGACTATTTCCCCTACAAGATTATCCCGTTTTACATTCTCATGGAATCAAGGTAGGTCTTACAAGGATTTAAACCAAATAATAATAAATTTTTATCTATATTGAGATTATGTATTAGTTGGTATATCTCGTTTTTTATTTTTCAATATATCCAAAGATAGAAAAAATAACTCACATAATTCTAAATAGTGCCATTATAGGTGACTCAAACATTTACATTAGTTTTTGTTCTAGTTGGGTCCTTGTGTAATCTGAGGACACCATCACCAACCCAATATCTTCAATCATGGTTCTGAAAATGAGGATTTTAGAATACCATACCATCTATAGAGTCTGATCAACATGTCATTCCAAATAGGATTCTCCACCATCTATTCTCTCATTGATTTCTAGTAGCCAAAAAGTTGATGAAACCCATCATCACATTGAAAATTTTTGATAAAAATTACCCAGAACATAGTAAATAGTTCTTCCATTATCATAGGGAGGCTGATAATGATGTCAAAAATTTCCTCATCTCAACAATGGAGGAGTATCTATTATGGTATCCATCAATAAATGAAATCCACCGATGCTGCAGAACATCAATTCCATGACATGATAATGATATCTTCAAATGATATGTATTTCCTATCAGCTAGCCTTGAGCACCAATGAAAATACATCAAGGGGGGTGAAAATAAAAACATGAATACAAACTCATTCCTATTCTTGTTAGATAATCCTACCTAAAATATTTGGACACAACCAATGAGTAGGCCCATAAAGCTGCTCATGAATATCAATTCTACCATTTTGTTTTCCACTAATCAAACAATGCCACCCACAAAACATGGAGGGGACATACAAGAACATGAAAATTCCAACATGTATCCCTCTATCCTACAAAAAATAGTTTAGAAGATGGCATTGGATCCGATAAAAAATATACGAATGAAACCAATGAGAAGATTAACATCCATAATCATGAATATCAGTCCTTTAACATGATCTTGCACCACTCAGAGAAACCATCTAGAAAATCCTTGTAGAAAGCTGGAGGAAGACCCATATTTATGCCCCCCTTCATGAGAACATTAGGTATATAATGAAAGTAAATGGAGGATAGGATCCGGTCTACATCTATTCTATAAATAGAGATTGGGAATTTATCTCTGTTTTTGTTTATAAAATAAATCATCATTTATAAAAAATGATAAAAGTGTGTATCCAAATTCAATCCCACATCCAAAAAACCTAACAATATATAATGATGAATGTTTTATTGTTTGAATGGCGGTCACCCAAATCTATAACCACAATTTGGGTAACTCGTCAATGTAATTTGAGGGTTACTCCAGATAAAATTTATATCAATCATCCAATATTTGTGAGTAATTTTCAAAATCATATGATTAATGGAAATCAATATCTATCCCATGTTCCTATTCCAACTAATTTCTACTAGTACTTTCCATTGGACACTCTAGAGTCAGAATATTTCTGTAGAAAATTTTAATAAATATTTCCAATAATTTTAAAAACAAAATGGAATATACTCAAAAAATACCCAATATTGGAAATATATTTTCTATAGAAGGTGAATCTACTCATCCAAAAGAGAACATACAAAAATAAGCCTCACCAAAGGTGACTGGAATATGAATCGATTACTCTGGAACCCACTCTAATCGGTGCTATTGTTCTTGAATCCCCTATAATTTTATCTTTGAGGTTTTGTATACTACTGATAACTTAATAAATTTTTGAGTTTGAAAATGAAATTATAAAGGTACTTACTAAAATATTACTTCCTATTAATAAATAATTTCTTCATAAAAGTAATTCTATGACTCCTTACCTCATTTCCATACTCTGGTCGGTCACAAGAACTCATCTCTTAATTAGAACTATCGAAACTATGAACATTAGCAAAAGATAAAATATCAAAGACGACCTCCCTTTGGTACCATCCATCACAAAGGCCATTTACAAGGTAAATAATTCAAATATTCCCCCGTTAGTCATACTTAAATACATTATGGTTTTCCTCCCCATGATTTCATTCATTTTAATGGTCCCCGACAATGAAATTTCATTTCAAAAATGAGGGCATCCCCTTTCCAAATCATATATGAGATAGCCCTAGAATTCTGAGGTTCTAGGGGAGATAAAGAAAATCATGACTCATTACTTTTAATTTATAATAGACATACATTATCAACCAAATGATAGTATGTGAAATTAGTCATCCTTTAAGCCACCTATGGATAATTTAAATTCCAGCAAGGTCAATGAGATCCCCTCTTTCCCCACTATCTCCAACAATGAATCTTGGAATTTACCACATTGGGTTGATCTTATTATGGAATATACATAAAACTGTATATAATAGTTACATATGAGATAGATAATGGACAAGGATAAAATACCCATCATGATTTGGACCTCGTCCACTTCTCCGTGGGATATTCTTGAGGAACTATCAGAAAAATGCTTCTGTGGAATCTACCAGGACATTAAGAAAACTCATCCAAAAATAATGATAATTTTTTTGACATATAAATGATATAAATACCATGTAATGGAATATGATAATATATTCAGAAAATTTACATGCCAGTGCTTCTTGTAGAACGACACCCAAAATCAGGGAAAAAATATATTTAACTTTAATATCCCAATGCATTGCATGAATCAAATTTGCTGATTGTTAATTCCCCAGCCATTGTCCATATTAGAGGAAATAGGGAACATTCTTATTTTTCATTTTTGGATGATATTAGATCAATAAAATCCACCAGAAGTGAATCATGTATTGTTATTTTTTTGAGTCAGTTCTCGGATGCGAGCCTCGCTAACGTAAGATGGCATGCTTAACAATAATTGGCCTGAAAATGACTTAGTGAAATTGGCCCTAATGATATAAATATTTCAAAATAATCCTCATATATGATTATAATAACTTTAATAAATCTTATATCTTAAGGGAATACAATAATAATTTACTGCTGATTCACTCAAAAACATGTTTCTTTTATGTAGATAATACATTTCTCCTAGATCATACTCGAATGAGGATGCTTAAGATCATGAGTTTATCAATGGAAACAAATCTTCTTTGATATAGGATAATCCCTAGCCTACCAGAATTGTGAATTTTTTAACATAACACTCCCCTTGAAGTCCAAAAAATTCAATTGGAGACATTGATATAGAGGACTATGTGAAACCTTAGACCATAGGGCTGGGACATTTTTCACCTCATCACCCTCCAAAGTAGATGTTTTTATTTTCCTATTAAGGAGGAGAAATAAAGAAATAATCCTCTATATTTTTCCCTCAATGAGACTTAATTCCACCACCATGAGGGAATACATAAAATTAATGTTGTGGTTCCATTCGATTCACACTTTTAGAAGTACTTCAAAGGTAATATTGGAAGCAAGTGAAGAAACCTAGTAATTAACACATAAAAAGTAATTTAGTAGGGTAAAAGGACCTCTAAGAACATAAGTCCATAAATAAGTATCTATGGAAAATTAATTCTCATATTATTCCACTTCCAATATGACGAATAAAATGCAATATTTAACAGTGATTGAAATTGGCACAACTCATATAGTTTCATTAAAGATGATACTGATTATAAGGGGTAGGAATAGGATTTTTTTCATCTATTTTGTGCTCCATAGTAGTATAAATGAAGATAGTGAGCATACCAAGAATAAAAATCTCCCAAAAAAATAGGGGTTTTTTCAAATTTTCTACCATTAACCCTAGATGTTTAACCAAAATGGTAGAGGGTATTGTCATAACTACGTCCCATGATATGCCAAAAATATTCAAATCAATCATAGTAGAAGAGTATTTCACACAATATGAGATAGAAATGAAGGAGATGGGGATGTTTTATGAGGAACTAATGAGAGTAATTTTTCGAGATAGGCGTGTACTCAAATTAGAGTTTCATCTTTACCTCTTCGATGATACCAATCAACAAGAATGCGAATCATATAAAATAGAGTGGATTTAGAGGATCCTTACAATCCTTGGACATGACAACTATTTACTTAGACTGAATTGTACTATGGTTTCATAAATTTACTCCATTGTGGAAACAAGAAGAACTGATCACGGGAAACCATTAAAGGTTATCCCATAGTAGATGTCAAACCTCGTGTATTGGTGGAGTAGACACAATAGTCCCTACCTATTATTTCTAATGTTGAACCTCTTATTATTATAAAAACCCCCTAGGGGATTATATATACTATTGAGTCATTGGAATCCTGATTAGAGGGTATGGGTGAACACAATGAACAAGTAAATATGAAAATTAATATTTTCCATGAATGGGTGGATGAAACCTTCAACCCACCGTGATTTGAGAGCACTAAATTTCCAATATATAATGGCTCTGGAGACCTATAGAAAAATATGAAGAATTTATTATTATGTTTTGATAAAAAAATGGAAAAAATAAAAAAGAGTTTATGAAACGTAGGTTCATCATACCAACACTGGATGGGCCATCCATAACATTGTATACTAGTTTTCCAGCTTAGTCAATCATGATATTTTATGATATTAATCAATATTTTCCCATTAAATTCATCTTAATGATTCACAACAACAAAAATCCCAAACCAATGACAATAAAAATAATTTTATAAAGAGGGGTTTTTAGATTTAATTACATGGGGGAATATTTGAATTAATCCCTAAAGCTATGGAATCCTAAATAATAATTATTATCCCACTATATAGATAATATTCTCTACATGTTATATACACCAATCATCTGGGTGTAATATACTAGTAGGTATCTGTATATTTCTATTGAATCTCAATGATTAAAAATATTCCTTCTTGAGAATCAAGTTCAACTACTAAATAATTCCTATAGCTCATGGGAAGAGCATAAAGAACATTGAGCTTTCCCCTATCACTCTTAATCTAGACCCTAAACAAGATCCAACTCCATAACCCACAGAATAAAGTCAACCACACTTTCATGAGTTTGAACAACAATTCCCTCCTCATTAGGATGATTGTAAGGGATACATTAGAATTAAATTTGAGTAATACATGAATAATGGATATTTTATTTGGGATGAGAATATACTCGGCTATTTTATCGAAGCATTACAGATCAACTTATTAAACTATAAAATGTATAAAAGGCATGATCATGTTTGTATTAATGATATCCCAACATATTTACTTTCCATTGATCACTAGGAAACACAATATAGTAATGTATTATCTTGAATTAAAACCTTCAATAAATTGTTTACTTTGTGAATTTAATGTTCAGTAAAATCACAAGCACATGTGGAATGTGTTTCTAATGTCACCACATATGAGGAATCGGAGTTTTTAGATGTTTCTAGAAAAGGATATTATAAGATCAATGATTATATGACCAAGAATACATTCAATTGATATAATGTTGTCCCCATGTAATAGTTGTATCACCAAATTATTCCTCCAGTTTCACTTTCTGTAACAAAACGAACCTTTTCATCACCGCGGTCCTGCAAAAACCTATTCTCAAGGAAGAGGATAAATAAGAAAAGAGAAACTAATTTATAGGAATATGATACTATTTTTATGCCAAACCATCCCTATCTCTCTCATAAATTTTCTTAAATCCTATAATAAATTAATAACACCACACTAAAAGGTACCACATAATTTTTCAAGACATAAAATTTAATTATCAAGAAAAAAAATTACTATTCAATTCCATTAATTTAGTCTCATAATGTATTCCTTATATGGTGATTATATTTCAATAATGAAAAGTTACTTGACCGTACTTTTGGATTCCGAGGATGGGTTCCTAGGATATGAATGCATAGAAGAATATGAAGACACATAATAACAGAATACTCCAATGATGACCCTTCTAAAATAGTATATTCCAGTGAAACATTTTGGAGATTCCCCCAATGGGCTGAAAAATGAACATGAATTTTCCCTACATATTTCAAGTGTCTCTCTGATCCTAACATCCTCGATGATCATCTTGAGGGGTGAAATTTCCAGATCATCCTCATAAAGAATGAATACATGTTAAATCAAACACAAAATGGATATGATAACCTTAAACATATAATCCATGGGCTGATCTTAAAGCAACATGTGTATTATCCTCTAAAACATCTATCAAAGGGAAGCCTCCAAATGGGATGTGGAAACCATTATACTACAAGTAAGTAATTTTATTGTAATTGGCCCTATTGTGTGATATTTTTCTATGTTGGATGACGTAATATTATCAGAAGACCATTGGGAAGAACTCATAAAGTATATTTTGATAACTTAGGAGTCTGATTCTAAGATTTCTGCTATATAAGTATTTCATACAGAGATCGATCCAATATAATTCCACATGATTATCACTATCATTATTCCATTAAAAATATTCCATTACAAAGAGACACAACAGGCCCTTGTGTGTGTATTGTGTTAAATAGTGATTATCATCAGTGGGAATTCATTAATAATGGCTTTATATTCATCCTGATTCAATTTTGAACACTTCATTGGTAGGGATATAGATAGGAAAACCTAAAACCCTTACTCAATATTTCTAAATAGTTATGAAAAACATGAAAAAAATACCCTTATCTAAATGATGTTTATATATCTATTTTGTGACATAATATATGACTCAATATTTCTAGTTTTCTGATAAGATATTCTATTTAATGTTCTTCTAGGAAGTACTTCATTTCTTCATCACACGGTAGTCCCGTAATAATTCCCCAGTGCTTCATGTATTGTATTAATGGGAAAATTGAGATGTCATGTGGTGATAAATCCCTGTTTGAATCTTCTAAATCATATTAAATTGATGGAATATTTTACCTAAGTGAAGTGAAATAACCCATGACTTATGATCTCACTCAAGTCACTAACCTAAATTTTCATGAAATGAACCCAACTATTCACTTCAAATAGATCAATGAAAAATATTTCATTCCCAAATACAATATTGAAAAAATGAGTCCAAATTTCGGTATATAATAAACTATGTTAATGGTATCAATAATGATGAGTGATATCAAAAATTCTAAAAAGGAAATACTCAATCCAATTAATGAATAAATATCAATTGAAAACAACATTATTCCATCCCCTTTGATACATTATTACCATTACTCATTAGATGAATTAGAAAAATATTCCAAGACACCATGAGAGAGAGTTGAACCATCTTATCCATCCCTCATATCCCCTATGAATATTTAATGAAACACCACATAATCATCCAGGTTGGAGGAAACTACTAATCTTATAGAAGTTAATATGTTAGATCATATTTTAACAGTGATAAATTTATATTAATACCTACTTCACTAAAAATTAAAGTTGATGGTGAAGAAGAATAATACGAGGACAATTAAGATAAATTGGAACAGGATGAGGTAGAGGTAGAGGGAGAGGGAGGGTATGTAGAGACCCGAAGCTTGACTTACATGGACTTTACATTACTTTTTCGGAATACTTAGTACATAAAAAAACACACACACAAGGATCGTAATAGTTTAGTGTATTTGGAAACTCGGAACGTAATCTTCTAATCGTGGTGAAAGATCTCCAATATCTCCCATAAAGATCTTCCTTTTTTTACCTAAAACCTTTCTTTATATCCTGGGGAAAAGAAAACATAAAAGGGTGAGCTCAAATGCTCAGTAATGGTAAACAAAAAAAATCAATCACATCATATTCATAAGAACTTAACTTTTGGAAATCTTATCCTGCAAAAGAGAGAGCATAATTTCATAACCTGGGATAAATCATAGTAGTGAAATGAAATCCCAATTATCATAACTTAAAACATGAAACTTTGTGGCATACACACATAATCATAGATAATCATTTCTTGTTAGTCAAGACTCATTGTCAAGACTATCTTAGTGGACAAAGTCCCTTTCTGAACCGAGTCACCCTCGTTTCAGTCCTGTTTCACTGAACCGGTATAACCTACCGTTCCAGCCATGTCTATCTCATGAGATATAAAATCTTTACCCAATGCATTGGAGGGAGATATAGGTCCCACCCATCTCATAATGAAACCATTCTTATGTGTGCCACAAAATCATAAACCATACATCATAGCATAACCCATGTAATAAAAATGTGAATCTTAAACATCGTGACATCATAAAACAATTCATATAAGATAAAGGAATTAATAAACATAATTCCATCACATCATAATCAAATCAATGTAATAATAGGGATAAAAAAATAGAACCCTTTATTATCTTAGATGGAAAATAATTTTGATAAAACACTTGAACTCCATTCTTGAGGAAAATATCCTTTCTTCTTCAAAAACATTTTTCCTTTCTTAACAGGTCATACGACTTTAAACTAAAAGAAGTTGATTAAAAATAAACTTGAAAACTTGTAAAGGAAGATTTTTTTAAATAATGTTTTAAAAATACATTCATGCCGTATAAGTTAAAAAAAACATTCTTCTCGTACTTTTGTCAGAAAAGACAAAAAGTACCTCGTACGAAAAACAACAAAAGATTCCTTTCATATCTTTTACTAAAAACTCACCGAAGGGTAAAATAGGATTTAAACAATTGTAGGTGAATAGAAATAATATTAAATATTGAGGAAACATGGATGTGGATGATAAAATACACCCCAGTAAATGCCAATGTATAAACAATCTCGGATAAAAATGAGATTGTGATATTTCCCTTACCTTAGGTCCGATTTGCTTCGTAAGTGTCCGAACCTCCTGTATAATGAATTAAATAATGTCATTGACTTATTACAGAATCATATTCATTGTTATGATATCATATATGGTTCACTTATGACATTATATTACCCGTTATTTTGTAAATTCCATGTTAAAGTAGCGTTTTGGGTAAAATCGTCTCATTTGTCGTTCGTGTTTTTAACTTGTAATTATTAATATGATTACTTGGATCATGATTAATTATATAAATAATGTAAAACATGATTTATATATAATATATATTCCGAAAATACATATATATAATATATTGATAAATGGAATGAGATACACCGTTCATGGAGACGGTAGTCCGTACGTATGCATGAACGCTGTTTTCGTTTCCTTATTGAATTGAATGGAATTAAGTAGATGACATACATATAAATATATATAAATCCAGTATCATTATTATGTCATATATTTAATTAGTACTTATTATAGATACTTTATAATCATTCATGAATGGTTAATCATTGAGAATGAATCTCATCGCGTCGTGGAGACGGTAGTCCGTACGTACGCACGAGCGATGATATCGTTCCCATGGTCGTGGAATTGTGTTCAAGTGTTTGTATACTATTTGAGTATCAATATAACTTTATAATAATCATATATAGTTACTCATTAAACCATTATACCCATCCAATTAATGTGGTGGCGGAAAATAGATTACACCACGGCGTGGAGACTGTATTCCGTACGTACGCACGCGCGGTGATTTCCATTTTCCGTAGGATGGATTGAAGGTTAATTAGAGTTTTTTCATATTTATAATAATATATCAGTATATAAGAAATACTGATGTTATTACTTTATCATGAAACAACTAAAGAAGAAGAATTTGAAGAAGAAAGAAGTTGAAAAGATCGGTAATGGATATTACCTCTTCTTTGGAACGCCTCTTTGAATCCTCCACTTAGAAAACTAAGATTGGTCTTTTAAGAAGACCAGGACCTCTAGGATTATTTTAGGGAAGTGGAGAAGCGATTTTGGCAGGGGTTGGCCGAGCTTGAAGGCTCAAAGTTGTGTGAGGAGGAGGGGGAGGAGGTTCCCTTTTATAAGGGAGGAGAGGGGCACCTTAGGAATATCTCAAAATATTATTTTATATTAAAGTCAAAATCGGTTTATAATGGTTCCAAAGGGTCTTATTTAAAAGCTAAAGTCGGTATGGGTCGAAATCCTATCAACCAATAGGATTTAGACAAGTTTAGGGAATTATTTTAACCTTATCAATTAGATTTAACTCAAAGTTAAATAATTTAACTTTTACCGTGTCTTTTTTTTCTTACACTATATGGTTAATACACTTACTATAACATGCCAAACGAACCCCAAATTGTTTATTATTAATATATATATCCGTATTTAAGTCATTTGGCCGAACCTTAGATTTTTAGGAATAAAATAACAATTAATAATATAATATTTGATTTAAAAACTATTTTGTGTCAATTTTGACACTATTTGATATATGATTTTTGTTAAAGTCATAACAGAATTATATGTTCAAACCAAGTTGATTAAATCAACACTAATATATCATAGTAACCTATAAAATAAGTTGGATTCATAAAAAGTCTCAAATTACATTTATTTTGGTGTTTATAACATCAATTATGTCAATATTTCATTAATAAGGTAATTACTGCATCATCATTGTGTCATAAATAAATTAAATTATTTAATGTCTAAAAATTAAAAATAAACTACCATTATGTAGGAAAGCTTTTTATCTTTCTAATGAATATTTATAGTCGAATTTATCTTATGTATAACCCCATATTAAAAATGATTTACTTATTAAACTTTGATTTTAACTATTTTAACCCTTCTTTAAATAAATTAATAATAAATGTCCTAATCTAATCCAAGTGGGCCTTAATGGTCATATTTTATTCCTAAGGTTGTTTGTGGTCGAATTAAACTTATCCAATAGAATTAGGACATGTGTTAGGGTAATAGTAATATCATATTTACCATTAGTTACCCTATTTACTATTAACCGCGGTAAAAAAAAGTAAAAAGTTACTATTCACCAAAAAATTATTTTTATCTCATTGAACCACATTTTACTTACTGATATCAACCGTGTCTGTCAGATTTTCAAAATTTCATTCACAGAAGCGGTAAAATTATGTTTTATGCAAAATTCAGTTTTTAACCTACCACTTAGTGGTTTCACTATTCATCAAAAATTGAAGTTTTTCAGAAAAATGCCAAAATTTCACCCTAAGCTATAATTGATATTCCGAATTCAAAAATAATTTCTATTTTACAAAATTCCTAACATATAAGTTGCATTAATTAATTTTATAATTAATTTCCGCTGTCACAACAAATAGCGTGTTTTTAAGAGATAATAACTATCAAAATATTAACACTTGTTTATGTCTGGTGTAAATGTGAAATTACATCCAATGACCAACATTGTATTGAATTGTAAAAATATATTCTAAATATACTTTAAAACCACTCAAATTAATAATTTATCACTATTAATTATTTCGATTAAAAAATTTGTTTTTAATTAAAATTTAGTAATTTTCACTATTCATCAGAAAATAAAAGTTATCCGAAAAGTACCAAAATTTTACCCTAAGCTAATTTCGATATTATGAATCCAAAAATGAATTCCATTTTGAAAAATAAAATTACAAAATTTCAAAAAGTGGTTATTACTTTTCATAACGGCTAGTTTTAATAATATTTTAATAGTGTATTATTGTTTAGTGAAAATTGTTATTGCGTACTACACACGCTATCGAGGAAGGTCGCGATTGTGTGTAATGAAAGGTAAATCAAGGATGCGTGTTGTGCAAGCTCCTTTTGGTGTAGCGTAAAACACAAGACATTAGTGAAATTAAAAAGAATATTTTTCATAAAATCTTGGGGTGTTACATTCTACCCCCTTTAAAATGAATTTCGCCCTCGAAATTCGTCGGGGTTATAAATGGTTTACTATTTGAAAGTTTCTTTAATAGAACCCCACATCGTAAAACGGAATACCAAAACCAATCTTTAAAAACGAAAGTATGAAATGTAACAGTTGCCCAAATAAACTAATCGCTTGGTTTCCACATAGGTAAAAATATGGATATGGAAGAGAAATCTAACCATCATGTTCTGATGGAGATTGGTAGAGAACATGGCTATAGAAAAGCCAGAAATCACAAATCCATAAATTTGTTACGATCTTGGGTACCGTCTGATTCATCAGATATAAGGGCACTAGGACAACATTTTTGGTTTTCAAGATCGTTTCCCTAATGTTGAAGAGTTTGAATTAGAATAAATACTTACTTTATTTTGATACAATCTCACTGTTGTTCGTGCCTTGAACAATTTCTACTTCATCTCTTAAATAAATGAAGTTGAATTTGTTATTCGTGAAGTGTTATCAGATCATGTGATAGAATGACGGGTCATTCCATCTGTCTGAAAAGGTTAGAAAAATTTATATACATAAGTCGATCTATAGTGAGATTAATCATATATGGTTCCTAAAATGGACTTATACTTCATATATCATACTGCTTAATATAATAAAACTAGTTTCTACTAAACAGGGACTTCCTGTAGGCCAGTGGTAGGCGATAAAGTCCAGTCGCACTTCGGTTGTGGGTTCGATTCCCACAGCCTTGTCCGAAGCGATGGGCTATCGCCCGTTCTGCACGTTGTCCTTTTTCTAAAATTATATTACTATAACATCCCATCAATAATATCGAAAAAAACTTTCATCCTTAAACAATACTAACTTATGTCCAACATATTCCATTCCAATCTTTAGACTTATCCATAATACTGCAGTCCACTCTCATAACATAGTGAAAATGATTACCAGAGATTTAATACCATCGTTGAACCCCATATATCATAAGATATGTTTTGTTGGTCACATTCCAAACATTCAAAGTCCTTAATCATGTATTCTATTGAATACCCATTGAACCTTAGTGAAAACTTGAATGCAGTTAAAAGTTAACACTTTCCACATACCAAAATCCTCAAAATTATTTATACTCAAACCATGATATCACTTAGTCCTTATATCAATCATGAGCTCATGAATACTGTTAAACATTTCGTTTTCTCATTTTTCCCTTCACTATGCGCATATCATCTTATTTCAAAAAATATCTCAATCACTTTGAATACCACATTAGACCAATACATAAATATTCCAATACTTTATGATATAACATTATTTTGGAATCCCATTACATAAACACTTAATCATTCAACCACATCGTTATCATATTCAACATCGCCAATGGTGATCGCATGTGACTTCCCTTTGTCCTTTGCCTTAAGCGGTTGCTCATGTCGATCATCACTAACCATTGGATTAGGGAATTTATTAGCATAATTCCCCATTTCCTTGCACTTGAAGCATTGAAGTGTTGGTGGTGCGTTCTCTATAGTGTTTGCTTTATTCACATCATTAGAATCCCTTTTTCCATTACTTCGACACTCAGCTGCTCGATGACCTTATTTTCCACACTTAAAACATTTTATAGTTCCTTTAAGACAATCTCCACCATGCTTCTTTCCACACTTTGTGCATAAGGAAACATTCATCTTCTTTTCACCATTATTCTGAGATTTCTCCTTGAACTCCGTCTTTCGTTTCTTGTCCAAACCATGAGATGGATATGTAACACCAACTTCCATTTCTACCTTGATAGCACAACACACAATTTCTTCATAGGTACTGAAGTCTCTTATAGCTAATGCCCTTCGAAGACTTGGTTTTAAGCCACTGAAAAATCGATCAACTTTACTTTCAGGTTGGATGATAATTCCAGATGCATACCTTGCAAGTCTTGTAAAATTTGCTTCGTATATACCAACAGATTCATCACCCTTTTTCTTTAGTTCAAGAAACTCCTTCTCCATCTTTGTTCGAAGAACACGAGGGATGTACTTATTGAAAAATAAGTTCTTGAACTCGTCCCATTCCATGGACTCAATTTCATCTCTTGGCCACGTATTCTTGATAAGATTCCACCATTGATAAGCTTCACCTTCCAAATGATATACTGCTAAGATGACTTTATCATGTTCAGAACATTGAAGAACTGAAAATATCTTTTCAGTAGTACTGATCCATTGTTCAGCAACAAGTGGATCGGAAGTCCCACTGAAAGAAGGTGGACGTTGCCTCATGAAGAACTCAATAGAATATTGTTCCCTTCTCTGCTCATTTGGAAGTCCAGAATGATTCATAGATTGTGTAAGTATAGCAATAAGATTTTTCACTCCATCTCCCATAACATTTGTTTGTTCAGGAGGAAAATCATTGCGTTGTCCTTTGCATTGATCAACATGGTTCCTTTGGGTTCCAACCATCGTCTAAAACCCAAAAAGAATAGTGTGAGAGGCAAAAATCATGCAAGGGAAAATAACACAGTAAAGTGGGAGTACCTTCAATATCTAACAACTTAGGATTAATTCTATGATCGTTAGCGTAGTTCTAGTACTATAACCTATACGTATACTTATCCTTAGGGACATCCCTAGACATACCTTAGAAATATCTCTAGGGATCTCACTAACGTTTTCGCATCCTAGTTTCCAAAGGTTGACTAAACCTTTCCTCTGATACCAACTGTAGATACCCTAAGCTTGACTTACATGGACTTTACATTACTTTTTCGGAATACTCAGTACATAACAAAAAACACACACACAAGGATCGTAATAGTTTAGTGTCTTTGGAAACTCGGAACGTAATCTTCTAATCATGGTGAAAGATCTCCAATATCTCCCATAAAGATCTTCCTTTTTTTACCTAAAACATTTCTTTATATGCTAGGGAAAATAAAACATAAAAGGGTGATCTCAAATTCTCAGTAAGGGTAAATAAAAAAAAATCAATCACATCATATTCATAAGAACATAACTTTTGGAAATCTTATCCTACAAAAGAGAGAGCATAATTTCATAACATGGGATAAATCATAGTAGTGAAATGAAATCCCAATAATCATAACATAAAACATGAAACTTTGTGGAATACACACATAATCATAGAGAATCATTTCTTGTTAGTCAAGACTCATTGTCAATACTATCTTAGTGGACAAAGTCCCTTTCTGAACCGAGTCACCCTCATTTCAGTCCTGTTTCACTGAACCGGTATAACCTACCGTTCTAGCCATGTCTATCTCATGAGATATAAAATCTAACCCCAATGCATTGGAGGGAGATATAGGTCCCACCCATCTCATAATGAAACCATTCTTATGTGTGCCACAAAATCATAAACCATACATCATAGCATAACCCATGTAATAAAAATGGGAATCTTAAACATCGTGACATCATAAAACAATTCATATAAGATAAAGGAATTAATAAACACAATTCCATCACATCATAATCAAATCAATGTAATAATAGGGATAAAAAACAGAACCCTTTATTAACTTAGATGGAAAATAATTTTGATAAAACACTTGAACTCCATTCTTGAGGAAAAATCCTTTCTTCTTCAAAAACATTTTCCCTTTCTTAACAAGTCATACGACTTAAAACTAAAAGAAGTTGATTAAAATAATCTTGAAAACTTGTAAAGGAAGCTTTTTGGAAATAATTTTTTAAAAATCCATTCATGCCGTATAATTTAAAAAAACATTCTTCTCGTACTTTTGTCAGAAAAGACAAAAATACCTCGTACGAAAAACAACAAAAGATTCCTTTCATATCTTTTACTAAAAACTCACCGAAGGGTAAAATAGGATTTAAACAATTGTAGGTGAATGGAAATAATATTAAATATTGGGGAAACATGGATGTGGATGATAAAATACACCCCATTAAATGCCAATGTATAAACAATCTCGGATAAAAATGAGATTGTGATATTTCCCTTACCTTAGGTCCGATTTGCTTCGTAAGTGTCTGAACCTCCTGTATAATGATCTAAATAATGTCATTGACTTATTGCAGAATCATATTCATTGTTATGATATCATATATGGTTCACTTATGACATTATATTACCCGTTCTTTTGTAAATTCCATGTTAAAGTAGCGTTTTGGGTAAAATCGTCTCATTTGTCATTCGTCTTTTTAACTTGTAATTATTAATATGATTACGTGGATCCAGATTACTTATATCCAGAATGTAAAACATGATTTATATATAATATATATTCAGAATATACATATATCTAATATATTGATAAATGGAATGAGATACACCGTTCATGGAGACGGTAGTCCGTACGTACGCATGAACGCTGTTTTCGTTTCCTTATTGAATTGAATGGAAATAAGTAGATGACATACATATAAATATAAATAAATCCAGTATCATTATTATGTCATATATTTCATTATTACTTATTATATATACTTTATAATCATTCATGAATGGTTAATCATTGAGAATGAATCTCATCGCGTCGTGGAGACGGTAGTCCGTACGTACGCACGAGCGATGATATCGTTCCCATGGTCGTGGAATTGTGTTGAAGTGTTTGTATACTATTTCAGTATCAATATCACTTTATAATAATCATATATAGTTACTCATTAAACCATTATACCCATCCAATTAATGTGTTGGCGGAAAATAGATTACACCACGGCGTGGAGACGGTATTCCGTACGTACGCACGCGCGGTGATTTCCTTTTTCCGTAGGATGGATAGAATGTTAATTAGAGTTGTTTCATATTTATAATAACATATCAGTATATAATAAATACTGATGTTATTACTTTATCATGAAACAACTAAAGAAGAAGAATTTGAAGAAGAAAGAAGTTGAAAAGATCGGTAATGGATATTACCTCTTCTTTGGAACGCCTCTTTGAATCCTCCACTTAGGAAACTAAGATTGGTCTTTTAAGAAGACCAGGACCTCTAGGATTATTTTAGGGAAGTGGAGAAGGGATTTTGGCAGGGGTTGGCCGAGCTTGAAGGCTCAAAGTTGTGTGAGGAGGAGGGGGAGGAGGTGCCCTTTTATAAGGGAGGAGAGGGGCACCTTAGGAATATCTCAAAATATTATTTTATATTAAAGTCAAAATCGGTTTATAATGGTTACAAAGGGTCTTATTTCGAATCTAAAGTAGGGATGGGTCGAAATCCTATCAACCAATAGGATTTAGACAAGTTTAGGGTATTATTTTAACCTTATCAATTAGATTTAACTCTAAGTTAAATAATTTAACTTTTACCGTGTCTTTTTGTTTTCTTACACTATATGGTTAATACACTTACTATAACATGCCAAACGAACCCCAAATTGTTTATTATTAATATATATATATCCGTATTTAAGTCATTTGTCCGATCCTTAGATTTTTAGGAATAAAATAACAATTAATAATATAATATTTGATTTAAAAACTATTTTGTATCAATTTTGACACTATTTGATATATGATTTTTGTGAAAGTTATAACATAATTATATGTTCGAAACAAGTTAATTAAATCAACACTAATATATCATAGTAACCTATAAAATTAGTGGGATTCATAAAAAGTCTCAAATTACATTTATTTTGGTGTTTATAACATCAATTATGTCAATATTTCATTAATAAGGTAATTACTGCATCATCATTGTGTCATAAATAAATTAAATTATTTAATGTATAAAAATTAAATATAAAATACCATTATGTAGGAAATCTTTTTATCTTTCTAATTAATATTTATAGTCGAATTTATCTTATGTATAACCCCATATTAAAAATGATTTACTTATTAAACATTGATTTTAACTATTTTAACCCTTCTTTAAATAAATTAATAATAAATGTCCTAATCTAATCCAAGTGGGCCTTAATGGTCATATTTTATTCCTAAGGTTGTTTTTGGTCGAATTAATCTTATCCAATAGAATTAGGACATGTGTTAGGGTAATAGTAATATCATATTTACCCTTAGTTACCCTATTTACTATTAACCGCGGTAAAAAAAAGTAAAAAGTTACTGTTCACCAAAAAATTATTTTTATCTCATTGAACCACATTTTACTTACTGATATCTACCGTGTCTGTCAGATTTTTAAAATTCCATTCACAGAAGCGGTAAAATTATGTTTTATGCAAAATTCAGTTTTTAACCTACCACTTAGTGGTTTCACTATTCCTCAAAAATTGAAGTTTTTCAGAAAAATGCCAAAATTTCACCCTAAGCTATAATTGATATTCCGAATTCAAAAATGATTTCTATTTTAAAAAATTCCTAACATATAAGTTTCATTAATTAATTTTATAATTAATTTCCGTTGTCACAACAAATAGCGTGTTTTTAAGAGATAATAACTATCAAAAGATTAACACTAGTTTATGTCTGGTGTAAATGTCAAATTACATCCAATGACCAACATTGTATTGAATTGTAAAAATATATTCTAAATATAATTTAAAACCACTCAAATTAATAATTTATCACTATTAATTATTTTGATTAAAAAATTTGTTTTTAATTAAAATTTAGTAATTTTCACTATTCATCAGAAAATAAAAGTTATCCGAAAAGTACCAAAATTTCACCCTAAACTAATTTCGATATTATGAATCCAAAAATGAATTCCATTTTGAAAAATAAAATTACAAAATTTCAAAAAGTGGTTATTACTATTCATAACGGCTAGTTTTAATAATATTTTAATATGGTATTGTTGTTTAGTGAAACTCGTTATTGCGTAGTACACATGCTATAGAGGAAGGTCGCGATTGCGTGTAATGCAAGGTAAATCAAGGATGCATGTTTTGCAAGCTCCTTTTGGTGTAGCGTACAACACAAGACATTAGTGAAATTAAAAAGAATATTTTTCATAAAATCTCTGGGTGTTACAGGGTACCTCAAGGATATATCTTTAAAATTCACTAAAAGTGCCTCTATGACTGTTTAATAAATTAAATAAATAAACATGGTCTATGTGGGGGATCCATGGAAAACTTTGAGTAGTCTAGACATGTCTTCTGGAAAACAGAGAAGTATTTTCCTCTTATCAAAAGAAACATTGGATTTTTTTTGGATTTACAAGGATATTTTGGCCCTCAATATAAAGGTGCCCACTCACCACCAAGGCTTTCCAGAAAACCAATGATATTGGAGACATGAAGGACAAAAGGCCAAACCCCACCTACACCACCAATATTTATGCTAATATTGAGAAGATCTTCCAAGAATATTTTATTTGGGATTTTTAGTATGCAAAATGGATAGGAAATATTTTCTAGATAAAAAAGAATATTTAGAAAATCACAGTTTTCATCCAATTTAGATATCTATGAAAAACATTTCTGAGAGATTATTTCCCAATGTCCATCATAAAACTATTAATTGATGATATGGAAGGATATCTGTACTTTTACATCATTAAGATGATTTTGGGTACAACTACATCTGGATGTCTCGTAAATATTTTAAGGTCACCACGTTTATATCACCCCAGGTGTTTTATTTCTATCAGGTAATTACCTTTTGTTTGATGAATGTATATATTATATACCAATGCACCATGAATTGAATCTTTAATCCCTTTTTGGGTATTCCTATCTATATTCACATCGATGATATAGAGTTTAAATCTTGGAACCATTACAACGGAATTATTTTTCCTGAGTCCATCTTCTATAATGTGAAATAGAATACCCATAAAAGGAACCCCTTGAATGTTCCTACATAGTTACCTCATGAATTTTTCTCAATATAATTCTACTTCAATATGGAATCAAATTATTTTCATAAAATTGAAATGATAATGTTGATATCTCACCTTCATAAAGAATAAATTAGTTGAGGGGATTCCAAAAAATGCTCTCTTCCATTTGGTGATTTATAGAAAAACATAGAGTAATGTGTTTTACCTTCACTAAGTTTATGAAATAGGTGATTATTTCTCTGTGGAATGATGAACTTTAGGAATAATTTAATAGTATTAAGAAATATATTTTTATTCTTCCAAAACTATTATCCGGTATTGAGGTAAAATCATTCTTTTTTATGTGACATCATTTGAATAATCATTGGTTTTATTATGTGAACAAAATAATGGAACCTTGAAATAAAATTGGATGTATTATCTCATTAGAAAAATGCTTTATACTATGACTCGTTATTCATTATTCGATAAGAGCTACATGGAACCAATCATTGTTATTTATAAATTCATACACTACATGAAACACTAAGGGGAACATTTGTCCTATCATAGAATCATTCTTGAACAAACCCTCAACCTTCAATGGTTAACTAGTTAATTATCATGATGTGGGGTCATATTGTAGTAGCTTGAAATCATGTTCATTCCTCTAAAAGTGGTTAAAGGATAGAAATTAATAGAATTTATTGAATAAAATCTCTCTTTATAATCAATGTCATTGAATACATAATTTTTTGATAAATATATCTTCTATATTTAGGATTTCCCAATGATATGATAGATGTATTTTCATGGAACATCTAGAAGACCAATTGGGAAGAGAGTTGAAGAACCACAAATAAATACATTTGGATGGGAATATTGGTCCTCTACCAATAAAAGATAGTCATACCATACACAATCAAGTTTTTAGAAGGTTTTACAAACAATGAGGATGAATCCTAAGCCCCCATTGTAGGGAAATAGCTAACACATCAAATGTCGTAGGACCACAAGAAGGTAAATTGTGAGTTAGAATTGATGATCAAGAAGATAAATGGTTATTATGACACTAGAAAGGATCATATATTTCTCATAAATTAAAATTAATGAAGGGGAAGTCAATAAATATCCTCAGTGTTGATATTTATTCATGTCCCATGTTCGAATAATTTTAATGTTTGAGGAATTAGAAAGTACAACTTTAACACTGGAACACATAGATCCAGATGAAATTGTCATCAATATTGTTCACAACTAAGTATTTTCTCATTTTATTCGATTGTAATTTATAAAATAAATCAGGATAATTTTATCCCTTAACAGATGGTCTAGATTTTGGTTGGAATATGACCATTTTGGACCACCATTAAATGGATTACTACGGTCGAAAAAATATATAGAATAGAAAACATGATGATTTGAAATTAAAATAATTATATTTAACAATCTATTCTAGAAATATCCTCTATTATTATAGCTTTGATATTGTCTTACATAGGTTCATCCTATATATAACAATCCTGATCATTACTTCATATTTTTTCATTTTTTATTACATAGATTTTCAATTAATACATCATAGAATATAGAGAGGTCTAGTGTCTTGGGAAATTATGAACATTACATAACAACAAAAAACATGAAATAGAATGCCTTTATTAAAAATATATTTTACATGACCACAACATTCATTTGTACATAACACTACATGGGAGAACCCGATGACATACATAAGAAAGGGGTTATATATAAATCCCATTACATGAAGAAAATAGAATAAAATGAGGATAATAATACTTGTTATCCAAGGAATATAACTTAAGAAAAAAGGAACATGAATATAGTGGCATGATATAGCATGATAATCATAACATGAAAATGTGGAAAAATATTAAAACACTGAATCATAAACAAAAAGAAATCAAGTTAACCCATGACCTATTATGGTGGAAAAATGTCTTATAAATGAATTATGTTAACCCATTTCCCAACATGACGTATCATGATACTGAACATTACTCAATGCATTTGAGTTATATTAGGGGTCACCCTTCATAATCATTTTAATGACATTCATAAGTGTGCCACATAGATAACATAACATGGATTCCTTAAACTTCTTCATTTATAGGACCATAATGGAATATTGACTACATACATTCATGTCCCAACAAATATATATGTTCGTAATACTGAAAAACCATGATAGTGGAATGGGCATGGTATTCACTACCCATGTATTTTGGCATGGAAAATCGTTTTTCTATTTAGTCAGCCTACCAACATCATATGGAAATTCATATAATGGGTTGATGAGATAGAATGGGGCCTATCATAATTTCTAAATGAAATGGAATGTAATGGGATTATGGAAAATAATATTCCAAAATATGAAATGGAATTTAAGATGCATTATATATAATAAATTCTTTTCTTGGAATTAAGAGAGAAAAATCCCTTACGGAATTTTGGTACGGTAATAGGTGTATATAAAGGATAATCAATTGATTAATGAGAGTGTAAGAAATAATTATTTATTTATAATTAAAATTGATTTATTGGGGGTGTGTAAGAACATATCGCAACAGATGAAAATTTATATTAAAACGCATATCGAAAAAGGAGTTCCTCATAAAAATGGAAAGTGAAATACCCCATACGAAATTTCATCCTAGTAACAGCTTACATAAGGGTCCAAATTATGGGGAATAAATGTTCCCCCATTAAAATAACATAAAATTGATATTATTGAATTTATTATAAAATGATGGAAATATAAAAAATAGAAATTGAAAAGACTAATTTCAAAAAAGGTTCTTGAATTGTAAGGAAGAGAGGAAGGTGAGGATCCCTTAAATAGATATGTGACTGCAAATGATTTGGAGGGGCATTGTGGGTTATGGGGACCCTTGGGATGAAACTAGGGATCAAGGGGAAGATCGTGGTAGGTATCCAAGAGTTTTAGTGAAGATAAGTGGAATCTTGGGTGAGATTAAATAGGAAATGTGGGGAGTTTCTTTATTATTTTGGTTTTGGAAACTATAAAATAAAATATTAAAAAACAAAAAGAACGACATGGTTTTTTCCCATGGTTTCTAGAAAAGCGGAGTGGTGTACATTATTTTGTATGTCCATAGTCTGAGGATATGAAAATATTACCCTTGATTATGTGAACGTGAGTCACACTTTCAAGGAATTGATTTTAAAATTTAAGATATTTTATATGTATCCATGGATTCATTAGAGATTTATATAATAAATTAAATAAACATAAAATATAATTATTTCAATGTAATCACATATATATGGAAGAAAATAACTTTTATAGAATTTATTTAACCATTTTGGGCCATTAATATATCATAAAACACACCATATATTAAACAAATATTAACTGTTGGGTAATTTTGATGTCCATATTACATAAAAAAATTAAATATTATATAAATATTTTTCAAAATATGTAACTTTTCACTTTTAATATGTAAAATGACATTTATTAAAATTTATTGGTTTAGACAACCATAGTTTTTAAATATTATTAAAATTTTCTTTTGGATTAATTATAAGAGAATTAATATTTATTAAATATAATTTAATAATAATATTTTAATAGAATATTATTTATTTCAAAAATCCATTAATTCATTAAAAATGTATTTTATTAATTGAATTTGAATATTAAAAAATGATTTGTGCTTTAAAATCATTAACATAATAACAATAATAGAATGTATATATATTTATTATTTTATACAAAAAAATGCACATAATCATAATTCTATGGTCTTGTTACAAATCCCATTATTAAAGTAGTATACACCTTAAGAGTAAGGCGTGCGATGGTGAGGCTTTAATGGGGCCATTTGGTGAACAAGGTTTGAGTTGTGATCTCGATGAGAATTAAATTATCCTGTAAATGGTTTCACTTATTCTTATGTTTCGAGATCTCAAATTGGGAATAGAATAGGGGAAATCCTATAAATTCTCTCTCCCTTAAGAGCTCTGATAAATGGGATTCATATGGAATAATCCTACTGGTAGAGGCCATCACATCAATTGTATATGACAAAAGGATTTGTTAAAACCCTATATTTATAAATGTCATGATATCACAGTGCAATGAAAATATTATTAATAGTAGTTATACTTAAAAGTTATTTAAATCCATGAAGATACAATAAAAAAATAAGTTCATGTGTATTCTATATCTACAAGACATTTAATTAAATCATAAAGGGTAACACTATTCATAATAGTTTGGGTCGTTATGACCTTCCCACCTAGAGAAAATTTTTCCCAGAAATTTTCTTTTACAATACTAAAATAGATGGGGGTAACTCTACTTCATCACCACCTCTGGTTCCCATGCTGATTCTTCAAACCTGGGGTTTGTCCACAATGGTTTGATAGTGGAATTTTATTAGTTCATATAACCTTTTCTCTATGCTTTATGATATTCACCAGCTGATCCTCAAAAGAAAGGTCATTCTCCAATTGTACCACCATTAAATTTAGTACAAGTCATGGGTCATTAATGTAATTTATTAAGAGAGATACAAGGAATTTTTCATGTACATGAGATAGGTTCAGTGGGAGTTCTAGTCAGTAGGTGACAACTCCATTGAAAATATGTATCTCAAAAGGGATGATTCACCTTGGACTAAGCATTCTATTCTTATCAAATCACATCACTCTCATCCATAGTGATATGTAGTGGAATACCATGTCTCCAACATGAAACTCTAGTTCACATTGATGATTTTCAGCATAGCTCTTTTTTCAACACTAAGAATATTTTATTATTTTATTGATGGTCTTAACCATATACACCATTTCTTAGTCTTTGTAACATGAATCTTTTGTCCCCCAATATTATCATAACATGACTATTTTCTACACCTCTTCCCATAAAGGGCTTCATAGGGATCCATTTGGATGCTCAAATGAAAACTACCTTTATAAGAGATCTCCACCAAAGGAATATATTTTCTTTATCCATATCAAATTTCCATTTGAGAATGATATCATCTTTTCATCATGTGTTTAGATAGTCTTCCTTGATTGAACATCCATTTGAGGGTGATAATACATTTGGAAATTCAACTCGGTGCTTAGAGCATATTGAATAATTTTCCAAAACATAGAGGTGTATCATGTATCTGGATTGGACACAATTGATAGTGGTACTCAATGTATCCTTAATACTTATTTAATTTATATTCATTCCACCTGATCTAGTGAGAAAAAATATAAATCTCAATGATGTGCTCAGTCATTATAAGGTGATCCAAAATAACCCATATTGCATTATTTTCATCAGATTTCTTTAGATGTCTTGTGATAGTGTCAGCGGTTATTTTTTTTCCAATTTCCACATTGTATGGGTAATTGTTTCATAATCTTAATAGAATTATACCAATAAGCCTTCACATGAAGACATATCAGAAAATTTGATTTATATATAATAATCTCTTTATTTTTGTAATCCCACAAATAGTGATCAATGAGATATTGATACATAATTTTTTCTTGGGATTAATGAAGAAATACGAACAATTTCCATCATCCAAAAAACATTCTTCAACTGAGGATTTTATGGAACACATTTCCTCAACCCAAATCTCACAATTCATTCTTCATTTTCACTAAACTATAATAATCCCCCTTTTAATAGATTTTCCACTTTTATATGAATTAAATCATTATCTTTTTGAGAATCCTTTAACCTTTCTGAAAGATATGGTAGTACAAAAAAATGAAAAAGGATTGATGATGTTACCTTATTTCTAATTCCAATGTCCATCTTCAACAATTATGAGATTGTAGAATCTTTTTTAATTACCATAAATAATATAATTGGATGGTCCTTTCTACATAGATCATTAACCACCTTGTTCATTTTCCCACGATGGTAGTGGACTTAGTAGTTGTAATCCTTGATGAGCTCTAACCATCATGGTTGGTTCATATTTCAGTATTTCTATGTGAATATGTATTTGAGAATTTTGTGATCTGTATATATTTCAAACTTCTCCCAGAATAGATTATGATACTATATTTTTAACACAAAGATCACAACTACTAACTCTTCATCATGTGTGGGATAATTTGGCTCCAGTATTTCTTACTAAATTGTGGCATAGACAAATACATATCCATTTTTCATCAACACACAACCCAATCCCTTATTTGAATCATTGCTAATGATTACAAAAATCTCCCAACATGAGGGTTTTGTGAGAATAGGGGAAGTGATAAGCCTGTAGGTTCCAGGCGTAGTGGAAGCACATTTTTGGGAGTGTCCAACATTAATTTTAGCATTATCAATGATCAATACGAGATCCTTTAGGATGTAAAATGCTGGATCTTCAGAATGGAACAAAGAATGAAAAACAAAAGAGGGAGTTCTAGAACCATAGAGATAGGATCATAATATGTTGGATATAATTAATTTAATTAATTGACAAGAATAAATTGATGGAAATATTTCTTCTTTGATGTCTTGGGTCACGATCGGGTGTGATCTATCATTGCATCGTAAAATCCAAGCGTATGATTCCTCTAGCAGTGATCCACACATGCTCCACGTATCACTGGACGTCTCTGAAGGGATCTCCGAGTGCTAGCACAGAAGAACCATTTATTGCGATGTATGCCTTCGATCGCCTGGATCTGGTGGTGGTGGATCTCTCTCGATCATTAGATCATTCTTGGAGGAAGGAGTTCTTTTGGCCTTAAGAGAACTCTCCAGAACTGTTGTGCTCAATGATTTAGAAAAATTGATGGGGTTGTGAGGATATTTATAATCGGGGTTGAGGCTATAGAGTAATGAAAATAAATAAACACATTATGAATTTTATTTATTTCATTAAATCTTATTGAAAAACCACATTTCGAATCATTAATTCCTTAACATGCGCCCACACTGACCATAATAAATATCATTTAATAAAACAGTATTATTTCATCAAAATCTTGACTAAAAAACAACATGGTGTGTAATCATTAATACATGGCGTGTAGTTGTTTTTATTTCCTTCATTTCCACCACCACATTTATAAGACCTTGAATAATGGAAATTTATTTCTAAAATAAATGTAATTTCATTACTCACTAATAAATATATTATTTCCACCATAATATATTATCTTGAAAACATCAAAAATCTCTTTAAATGAAAAATAGCATAATATTTTTTATAAAACCAGAATTAAACCAAGAGGGTTTTCATAATATAAATACTAAATTTCTAAAGACAAAGTTTTCTTAAAATAGAGGATAGAGTACACTTGATAATAGAAAATAATTCGGGAAGTTCCCTTAAAACAGGTTCACTTATCGGGAATTAATGAGGAGGGAAAAATAAATAAACATGCATACCCCCGCAAGAGATTAATGAAATATTCTTGATAAATAAACTTGTAACATGTACAAAACATTTATATTGTGCACATGAAAGGATAAGATAACATCATTGTGGTAGACAGTTTGATAAGACAACCCGAAGGAATAAAAGAGGTTAGGGTAGAATTCCTTACGAATTATCAGCATGGTATCAGGAGTACTTAAGGGGGATTAGTGAGAGAGGGAATGGAATTATCATCACTTATACATAAAGAGGGCAGTATGGGGGAGGTTATAAATAATAACCCATAATTAATAATTACACACAACATGTCCTAACATAGTGAACAATCTTGAATTAGAGTGAAATTGAGAGGATCTCTTACCTTAGGTCCATTGGTGTTCTCCACTTGATATTAATGACCTGAATAGTCAAATTAGGGTTGTTAATAAATAGTTACAGAACCTTATCTATATTTAAAAGATTCATTATAACCTTTTTAAGTTCATTTATAACCATTTTGATTGATTACAAGGTTCAATTTCATTGTTCGGGTCTGTTTGTTTCATTTGTTTTAATGGTCAGTTCAATTGTATTTAGGTTCAAATGAAATATTAGATGAAAGTGATTTTCCATAATTGAAGTTATATAAAATTATTGGAAATCTAGTAGGTTACATGGTTAAAATTAATTTGGTTAATTAGAGTTAAAGAGAACCTTTATATTAAACACTAATAATAAACACTTGAATCAATTTTAACGATTTTGCCCATAATTGACTTGTTTTGTATTATTGTTTTATATCAAGAGTGTATTAGAATTACATAACATTAAATTGGAATTATAAAATATATAATAATCTGGTTAAACCATAGCATAAATTGTTTCATGACCATAAACAAAACGATAAAATAATTTGAAAACACATTATCCATGATATTGGTAATTTGGCACATCACAGGTGATGTTTTAATTCTAGAACGTGAGGGAGAGGAGGGGAAACATGATGCATGAAATTTTCCATAAACATGATTAGAATCCATAATATTTGAGGTTATGTATCTTTCATGCCATTTGGATAAGGGAAGGGGAAGATGGTATAAGAAAACAAAGGAAATGAAAACAAAACACTTGAAAACGAAAGAGGGTTCTTACCCTTTGTCTCCTCTCTTTGAGACTCCTCTTGGGGGATTTGATTTTGGCATTTTGGAAAGACTCGAAAGCCTTGGACGTGGGAAAGATTCTTGGGGAGATATTTGGGGAGAATTTAGAGAAGGATTGGAGCTTGAGAGGAGTGGAGATAAGAGGGAGTGAAAGGGGGTTTTTATAGTGGAGGAGAGAGGGGTTTTTCTTAATATAAAATTAATTAGTTTATTAATTCCTCCCAAGACAAGGAATAGTGAGCCTTATATGAACAAAAATAGTAATTTTATAATATAATCCTGGACCAAGTGGGCTTACAACAAAAAAACATCACACATGACACTGTAATTAGCTTATTTAGCTTATTTTTTGTAAATTACGGTACCTCACTATTCATAAAAAATTCAAGTATTTCAGAAAAATCCCAAAAATTTACCCCAACCATTTTTTGACGTGTAGAATACAAAAATGAAGTACATTTTACAAAAATAATTTTTAAATATTATTATTTTAATATTTAAATAAAACAATAATTTATTATCATAACCAGTTTTAAAGCATTCGTTAACTCATTCTAAGCTATAGGTATATCGAACTTCCAACATGAATATTATTTTTATACAACCATAGGTAAGGTTACTATTCACTATGGTATATAACTATTCATAAGGGTATCTTAATATTCATTAGGGTATGTTACTATTCCACAAAAATAATTATTATTCTATTAGACTCCAAAAAACATCTTGAACACAACTGTGTATGCAGGATTTTCATAATTCTAAACACAGAAGTGAAAAACTCATGTTTAAAGGTCACTTATCACTTAATAGTTCATTTCTATGTGATTTTATGGAATATTTATAAGAATTTAATTTCCCTTAAAAACATTGGGTCATTACAGGTTGCATTCTAGTGCCATCAACCCATGAGCTCGATTATTATTTCTTTGACTTTCTGGAATTGAACTCGCTCATACCTTACTATGTCCAGGGATTTATTTAGGATATATCAATTCCATCAAAGGGACTGAGATATCTACTCTCATTATGGAATAGAAGGGAAAATTCATTTCTCGCATTATCTATTAATGCAATATTACTCATGACGCACCCAATGTATCCTACCTCACTAAAAACAGTGTGTCGTCACAGTTTTCATCAATACATCTAGGTTCGCGAGTTATAAAACCCATTAATAATATTCTTAAAGTCTAAGGTCTAATACACACATCCACAAACAGGAACAACCAATGACACAATGAAATGTGTATTTCCTACTGGCAGGTCTCATTCTCATAATATCTTCCTGGATATTACCAAGGGTGCACACCATGAGTAGGTGACTCAATGTTTTATGAGTCCATTCCCCTAATGGCATGTATTATTTGTGTCCCTAAAATAACATCATCTGTCCATAGAACATATATTCAAGAACAATGTGATGGCACTTCTAGGTTCTCATCATAGCAGGGATCCACTATGACCCTTTAATGTAGAAGATGCACATAAGACATTATCACATGCATTGTCATGCAGGATAACAATCAAGATGTGATAAGGCATTTATTAATGAATAAAGTAAAATCTAGTTGGTTCTAGGCCACCAACTCTAACAGACTCCCACTTGGACTAGACCCAACTGCTAACAACCTTTAACCCACTCTCTCTCACATGATATTCATGATACTGCTGAGATAGGCCTTTAGTCATGGGGTCCTCCACGTTCTCTTCCAGGGACACACTTCTCACTGCAACTTAACCCCTCTGATAAAAATCCCTCAAGAGGTGATACATCCGAAGTATGTTCTTTTTCCGTTGATGTGACCTTGGTTCTTTTGCAAGAACCACCACTGCAGTATTATCACAAAATAATGTTATAGGGTCTTTACTGTCAGGCACCAAATAAAAATCCTAGACAAAGTTCCAATTCCAGAAGGCTTCCTTGGCTGCATCAGAAGTCGCTATATATTCAGACTCTGATGCAGAATCAGTGACAACTAGCTACTTTGAACTATTCCATCTAATAACTCCTCCAATGAGACAGAAAACATATCCAGATTGCGACTTCAAATAATTATGATCTGTCTGAAAACCGGCATCAGCATACCCTCTGATGACAAGATCCTCATATCCTCCACACACCAGGAACATATCCTTAGTTCTTCTCAGATACTTAAGGATAGTCTTAACAACAATCCAATGTTGTTCTCCTAGATCTTCTTGATATCTCCCTAACATGTTCAGTGTATTGGAAACATCATTCTTGGTACATAAAATGGCATACATGATACATCCTATAGCTGAAGTGTATGAGATATTACTCATTCTATCTTTCTCCTGTTGTGTCTGTGGAAACATTTTATTAGAAAGATGTAGGTTATGTGACACTAGAACTAATCCCCTCTTGGATTGCTCCATACAAAATCTCTTTAGTATCTGGTCAATGTATGTACCCTGACATAGTCCAAGAAGCCTCTTGGATCTATCACAAATGATCTTGATCCCTAGAATGTAGGCTGCTTCACCCAAGTCCTTCATGGAGAATCACTTGTTCAACTAGTCCTTGACTGACTGTAAGACTGGTACATCATTTCCAATAAAAAATATGTCATCAACATATACTACTAGGATAACAATCACATTCCCATTAAACCACTTATAAACACAGGCCTCACATTCGTTCTTAATGAAACCAAATTTCTTTATGGCTTCATCAAATCGTTTGGTCCATGACATGGATGCTTCCATTAATCCATAAATGGATTTTTGCAACTTGAAAACTTTTTTTGCTTCAACTTGTGTCCCAAACCCTTTTGGTTTTTTCATATAAACAACTTCTGGAAGGAACTTATTAAGGAATTCGGTTTTGACATCCATTTTTCAAATATCATAGTCATGGTAAGATGCTATGGAAAGTATGATTCTTATGGATTTGAACATTGAAACTGGCGAGAAGGTTTCATCATAAAAAATTCATTGATACTGTCTGATTCCTTTATCCACTAGCATTTCTATATAGGTGTTAACTTGACCTTACATGCCTAGTTTTCTCTTGAATACCCATTTTCATCTAACAGGCTTTACATAAACTGGCTCATCGACC
Source organism: Viscum album (assembly GCA_963277665.1). Taxonomy (NCBI): domain Eukaryota; kingdom Viridiplantae; phylum Streptophyta; class Magnoliopsida; order Santalales; family Viscaceae; genus Viscum; species Viscum album. The sequence continues at coordinate 658,062,226 of OY728159.1, forward strand.
AGAACCCAGACTTGGTTCGGATACATTGAATCCATCTCAGAATTCATAACTTCTAGTCATCTTGCAGCATCTGTGATTTCTGATACTTCCTTGTAGGAGATAGGTTCATCATTCTCCAATAATAATGATTCATAGTCCATGGTGACTAGGAACCAAAATCTCTCTAGTTCCCTTACCTCTCTTGTCCTCCTACACAGTACTTGTGTTTTTGGAACCTCTTCCACGGGGACTTGTGGTACTTCTTCTTGTACAAACTCCAATGTATCATGAGAATCAATTTCATCTAATTCAATCTTATTCCCACTATAATTTTTGAGTATGTTCTCCCTCTCAAGAAAGACGGATTGTCTTGCGACAATCACTTTCTTGTCTGAAGGGTTATATAGGTAATATCCTTTCGTTTCCTTGGGATATCCTATTAAGATACACTTCGTGACATGGGGTGGTAGTTTGTTGCCTGATAAGGCCTCATCAAACACCTCGCATCACCATACACGTGTGTGTGACAAAATGGGTTTCATTCCATTCCATAACTCGGATGTAATTCAATTTTCCACCATAGATGTTACTTAGTTTAATGTGTATGTTGCAGATTGTAATGCATATCCCAAAAAGGATAATGGAATAAAGGAATGACTCATCATCGACCTCACCATGTCCAATAAGGTGCAGTTCCTTCTTTCAATAATGCCATTCAACTGTGGTGTATAATGATGAGTGATTTGAGATAGAATCCCAGACTCCCGTAGAAGATAGATGAACTCTTTTTTTTCAGATATTCTCCACCTCGATCCGATCAATGTTTCTTTATCTTCTTACCAAGATGATTATCCACTTCATTCCTAAATTCCTTAAATTTCTATAAGGAATCTGACTTATACTTCATTAAGTAGACATAACCATATATACATATATCATCAGTAAAATTAATAAAGTAATAATATCCACCTCTATATTCTACTAGAAATGGTCCACATACATCAGTGGGAACCAATCCTAGAATCTTTCTGGCGCTTTCACCCTGTCCACAGAAAGGCAGATTGGTCATTTTACCTTGTAAACAAGCATGACATCTATCATGTGGTTTTTTTAAGTAGATTCTAAATAGCCATTGTGGAAGATCTTTGTCAAGTGCATCCCATTTACATGATCGAGAGGTTGATGCCACAACTGGGTGATGTATGAGTCACGTGAGTTTGTTTCGTTATCGATTGACAACAATTGGTTTTCATAATTTAATACATAAAACCATTATTTGAATGTGCCATACCGTAACATATGTTTTTCTTAAAGAGGATACAACCCTTATTTTCAAACATGAAAATAAATCCATCCATATCCAAACAAGATATAGAAATTATGATCCTGGTAACACTGAGAACATAATAACAGTTATGAAAAACCAAAATCATCATAGTTGGAAATGAGAGGTGGTAATCACCAATATCCAACGCAAAAAGCCTTGTGCCATTGGTAGCTCGAAGATCCACCTATCTTCTAGAAATATTTCTTAATATACTTGGTTCCTGCATTTGAATACATATTTGAGCCCCACAAGAAGTATCTAATATCCAATGTGTCGAAATTGAAATATTACACTCGATAACGAACACACCTTTAGCATCCCCACACTTCTGGGTGTAGTTCCTCTTCCAGTTGCCTTGTATTCCACATGAACAATAAAAATCCTCCCGCTCCTTGCCCTGCCTCTAGATCTTCCCCTTCTTGGAGGGATGGCACTCGAGGACTTCAGACCATTTATAAGTTTTTGCCCTTTTTCCTTGTCCTTCGTATTCTTATTCAAAATATGTACTACGAGTTTTTCATGCCCCATGTACTTATCTACCGGGAGAATCAAGGTCAGAAGTTCCGATAGACTATTCACATTATTTCTCATGTTGTATTTGGAAATAAAGCTTGAGAAGGTCTTGGGCAGTGAAGACAGAATGAGATCTGTACGCAAATCATCTGGGAATTTAATCCCTATGATTTCCAGGCATTCGATGTAGCAAATAATCTTGACTACATGAGGCCCAGCTAGTGCAGACTCTCCAAGCATAGTTGTAAACAAAGCATTGGAGATCTCATATCTCTCTTGTCTCTCCTTCTCTTGGTATAGATCCTTATGGTGAAACATCTTGCTATATGCATCCATGTTTTCATGTGTCGTCAAGAGCTCATTAGACATAGTTGATCGCTTAGAAAATTGTTCATAGGAGGCATCATCCATGCGTTTCATGTGAAGAGATAGTTCCTCATCACTGGCCTCCTTTCCAGGCACAACTGGAACAGGATCTTCCAGCACATACAATTTCCTTTTGAGGCGAAGGATGACGTGTAAACACCTCTTCCACTTTTGGAAATTGGTGCTGGTGAGAAGGTTTTCCTTCTCGAGTATGGTTCACAATGATATGTTTGAATTTATTTTATTGTTGTTTCGACAAATTAATATGAACATAGATTTAGTAATTTATTATAAAATGGAGACAAATAAATAAATTAATACATATTATTCTCCCACTAATTTATTGAAATCCAACAGCCCTCACCATTGACTTCGGAATATTCTGTTGACTGAATACACTAGTGGCAAGGATCCATATTTCCCCTTGCATTACCACAACTATGGTTGGTAAAGCAACTTTAAGGGTTTTAGGTAGGCATTCCAAATGCATACTACATTAACTCGCAGCTCCTTGATCCACTGAGTGGACTCCCCAATCCTGAAATCCTTTTATTTTGGATTTCCTCATCCTTTACCTCTTGGCCAAACCATGTCCTGCTATGGCAGTCAACCCTTGATGCGAACCAAGTCAATTCAACCCAAAACTTTAAATTAAAATTCCCCAATAATTGAAATCACCCCCAACAAGGGTTGGTCATGCACTTTGAACTATGGTTCGATTCTATCTATGATTATAGAAGGCTATTACGACTAAATATTTCTTTGAAGGATTTTATCCTTATACATAAATTTCGATTTTATTATCTTTGATTATATTCTTGGTAATATTAAGTGGTATATATTTAAGTGATTAACCATGTCTAAGATAATATTTATGTATAAGCCGGTTTTATTTTAGTTCTATCTTTCATGCTCGTTTAATTCATTAATGTGTGATTATGACAACACACCCAAAATAAATAAACCATGAAACTAACAGAAATAAAATAAATGGTGTGATCATGATCTTTTTTATTGGTTTTTTTATCTAGTGGTTGATTAACTAACCCAATACCTATGGGAGAAACAACTTTAACCTTTTGGGTTTGTGTTTACAGCTTTTTACCTATCCACTATTGTATCTCTTTGGATTTGTTTCGCCTTGGCTCCTAACATGAGCTGCCTCTACCAGCTTGGGAGTTCCATCCATTACATATGCATTTATCTCACATGCAGGTAAGGGGTAAAAAGTGGTTTTTACAATAAAGAATCCCTGGGCACGTATGACCTACAAATTAATGAGGAGAAGGCTCACAGGACAACAAATTTAATTTATATAAGTAAATTAAAAGAAACCATTTACATACAAAGGTCTTGGTATAGCTCCTGATCATCCATACATGCAACTATATTTATGCATAAATAAAATTATCATTCAATTCGTTAATCATTCTTATTTAAGATAAATCATGATCGAATCAATTAATTATCTTTTGTTAGTCAATCCTTTTATCTTAAACTCTATTTTTAATTTCCTTGATATTATCATCCATCATAATTTTAAACAAATAAACTCATTTAAAATTATCTTTATATGTACCTTGTACCTTGGAGCCAACCCGGTGAATTCTCGTTCATTACGTAGATGTTAAATTAAACACATATATATGAAACACCGGTCACGTGTTGTGCCTTAGCTTTACGTCTCCACTATGGTCCATGTCTGAAGGGTTTGTATAATATAATAATAAATTTTAATAAATCTACATAATTTGGGCGAGTACACGACATATAGTACTGACTACACGACATGCACTTTCTTCACCCTCCATCCGACGTACACGCCTGGGGACATGGCGTGTTGATGTATTTCAGAAATTTTCGGAGTACACAGCATGTTCATTTGGACACACGCCGTGTAGTATCTGTGTTACATGGTTTCCCGTCGGGAAGTCATGTATGGGGTACACGGTCCAATCCCATCCCAAAGGGACTACACGCCGTGATCAGTGGACCACACGACGTGCAATCCAAAAACCATGTTCCATCTTTTCCTTGTCAACACACGATGTCATAAATGACTTAGATAGGATCCAATACACAGCCTGATTTGGTTTACCAGTCCAATGGTATGGACCTAGACTACATGGCATGTACTTCCGAATACACATCATGTATTCTGGTGTTGTACATCCATAAAAATTTGGCACCTTAATATGAGTTCCTCCATTTTATTTTAATCAAAATTAGAAGTAAAATTTGCTTCATTAAGGTGAATGAGAAACGAGAGGGGAGGAACAAATGATAAGATTCATATTTTAAAGAATGATTGACATGAATTGAATCAAATAATTTATTATATTCGTAAATAACCAATGAAATTATAAATAATTATAAGATATGACCCCTCTAATACCACATGTAGGTTCTGGGCATAGTGGCAGCATATTGGTGAAAGTGCCCAACATTAATTTTAGCATTATCAACAATCAATCTGATATTCGTCGCAATGTAAAACGCCAGATCTTTAGAATAGACCGAAGAATGAAAAATAGAAGGAGTTATAGAACCATAGAGATAGGATCATCATATGTTAGTTATAATTAAATTAATTAATTGACAATAATTACCTTGATAGAATTATTTAATCATTGATGTCTTCGGTCATGATTCAGTGTGATCCATCATTTCATCGAAGAATCCATGTGTAGGATTCCTCTAGCGGCGATCCACACATTCTATACATCTCTATGGACATCGTTGAAGGGATCTCTAGGTGCTAACGCGGAGAACCTATTCTTGTGATGTCCGGCTTTGATAGCCTTGATCCAGTGGTGGTGGATCTATCTCGGTCTTGATAGCATTCTTGGAGGAAGGTGTTCTTTCATCCTTGAGAGAAATCTCTAGAACTGTTGTGCACAATGATTGGGTGTTGGGGTTGTGAGGATATTTATAATCAGGGTTGAAGTGATAGAGTTATGAAAATAAATAAACATGTTACAGGTTTTATTTATTTCATTAACTCTTATTGAAAACCCCCTTTTCGAATCATTAATTCCTTGACATGCACCCATTCTGATCAGAATAAATATAATTCAATAAAACAATATTATTTCCTCAAAATCCTGACAAAAAAACTACAGGGCATGTAATCATTAATACACGGTGTGTACTTGTTTTTATTTCCATTATTTCCTCCACCACATTTATTAGACCTTGAATAATGGCTATTTATTTCTGAAATAATTGTGACTGAATTACTCACTAATAAATATATTATTTTGCCCCCAATATATTCTATCGAATAACTAGTGACAAAATAAATGTGATCAGGAATCCTTAAATAATTATTAAACCATAGTGGGGAATAATCTTTATTTAACTTGTTAAATTCATATTTAACTGAGATACATGGACACACATAGTGTGTGACCCTCTAGGCCTCTTTCTAATTGGAATTAGGTAGTCTTTCCTAAAGTCCAAGATTACTGTCTAGAAACGGGTCAAGGAACCTAATAGAAAATAGTTTACATTTCATTGACGTGTCACCTCATATATACTCGTACCGTGTAATATAATCCCTTTTTCATGATATCTCGAATCAAGCGGGTTGCTTGCTAGTGCCATCGACCCATGTTCTCGATTATCCTTTCATTGAATTTCCGAAATTGATCTTGCCCATACCTTACCATGGCCATGGATTTACTTTGGCTATAACAATTCAATCAAAGGGCCTAAGATATTTACTTCCGTTATGGAATAGAAGGGACAAATCCTTTCTCGCATTATCTATTAATGCAGTATTACTCGTGATGCACCCAATGTATCCTACCTCGCTGCGAACAGTGTGTCGTCATAGTTTTCTTCAATAAATCTATGTGTGCGAGTTGTAATACCCATTAATAATAATCTTAATGTCTAAGGACCAATACACACGACCGCATATAGGAACATCCAATGACACTATGAAATGTGGATTTCCTACTGGCATGTCTCGTTCTAATAATATCCTCTTGGATATTACCATGGGTGCAAACTATGAGAAGGTGCCTCAAAGTTTTATGAGTCCTTATCCCTAATGGAATGTATTATTTGTGTCATTAAAATAAAATCATCCGGCCATTGAACATATATTCAAGAACAGTGTTATGGCACTTAGGGTTTCTCATCCTAGAAGGGATCAGCTATGACACTTTAATGCAACAGCTATCCTTGGGAAATTATCACATGCATTGTCACGCAGATGAAAAATCAAGATGTGATAAGGTATTTATTAATGAATAAAGTATAATGTTGTTGGTTCTCGACCACCAACTCCAACGAAGTCTCTATTCTAACTCAATAAATCCATTTCCACATTCAGCATTTTATGAAATCTTGTCCCCATTCCAATTTATCTTGGTATGAGGGTTTGATAATCATGATAAATTTCTCAAATACCGAACATAATATATTCCTAACCCATAGAATATTTGGATATACATCAAGGATGTTGTCCTCAGTCATCCCTCAATTTTTTTTTCATGGAATGATCCATATATTCCCATTTTTCATGATGATATTCCCCAAGAATGATACATCCTTCAACTATAACTTCCACATGTTGTACTTTGCATTGAATATATCCTTCGACAATGTTTTCAGCAGACTGCTTAGATTCTCATCATGCACCTCCTCAATTTGAGAGTATATAAAAATATATTCTATAATGACTATAAAAAATATGTATATGTAATATATAAAGAAACTATTCATCATTTAAAAGATGATTTGTGAAGTGTTATTGCATCAAAATGGAATCACTATGAACTCATAATGCCTAGGTATTGTTTGAAAAGTAGTCTTGGGGATATCCTCCTTCATCACCATTATTTTGTAATATCCCAAAAGAAGATTATACTTAGATAAGTATTGTTCCCCTTGTATCCAATCGATCAAGTCATTAATTCAGGGTAAAGTAAACTTATTCTTTATCACGATTTTTTGAGCACATGATAATCAATGAAAAGGTACAATGACCCATCCTTCTTCTTAATGAAGTGGACTAGTGCACCCCATGGTGAAACACATGGTCATAAAAACCCTTTATCCATATTCTATAATATTTGTTTCTTCAGTTTGTCATGTTCAAAAACAACCATTATATATTGACTCTTGGATATTTTCAATTCCCTAGTTATAAGAGAAATCAAGAATTCAACATCTCTTCTAAGAGGATGACCCTGAAATTCCTCCAAAATCACATCAGAAAATTCCTTCACAATAGGAATGTCTTCTATAATTGACCATTTAATAGACTCAATCATTTGAGCTGGATATGATTTCTCATAGGGAAGTAGTATACATTCTTTAGATGGTGGTTCTAAAAATGATTCATCCTCCTTGTTTCACTTATATGAAATTCGGGGTGGGGGTCAATTCACGATATAGAGAGTGATTTCCCTCTTGCATCTATTTATGTTGGATCTATATAGGGAATAAAAATCTATACATATAATTTCATAATATTACACCAATGAAAGTATAACAAGGTTTGATTGGAAGTTTAATCCCCCAATGGTTACATGGGAGGAGTTATATTCATGGGATGTAATAATTGACCCATTTTTCATCTTTACTAACATCTCTACTTCCATTCAATGTGGTGATGTTTGAATTATTCTACTAAACATTCATGATATAAAGGAATAAAAATAAATAAAATAAAAAAGAACAATTTTTATTTTTGAATGAATAAATAACATACCTCTCACCACATTGTTGTTTGGATTCACTTTGGTAGTAGTGATAGAAAAAGAGTTCCCTTGCTGTGTTTGAGGTTGTTGGTTTTCCTAGAAAACACTTAACTTAGGGCACTAGTTTATAGAGTTCCTTGGTTTCTTCTAGTTGTATAAATTAAAAATTCATTGAGGATTGACCAGATAATTCTTTTCCTCTATCACATTGGTAGGTTTCAATTTCATAAATCATTGGCCAGGTCCCTTTATATTAAGTACCAAGTGCATTTCCTTGTTCCCATAAAGGAATTTCTGGGGTTCCTCTTTCTACACCTTTGACAAGCATCGTGAACGATTTTATTAGTACCATTTTATTTATCAATCAGACTTCCAAAATTAATGTACACATATTGCTTCTTAACCCAATTATACCCCTGATAATCCTCAATCTCCGTCTTGACTTTGAGGGAATATCAAAAAATTTATTCATAGCTATCAAAGTCATGGTTTTATAAGGGTTTTAGTATGCTATGATTTATCCCAACAATGAAGGGGTAAACCTTGTATTATTGGGTTATGAAAAAACTAGATGTTTATTGTGAATGTCTTGTGAATGTTTCTTTGTACGCCCCAATAGATTCATCATTATTTTTTTTGAGTGATTGAAATTATTTTTCCATCTTATGATGGTGGTTGTGGGAAAATATTTATCAAAATAATATTTTCTGGAATACCTTCCAACCCATCCCATCGTTATCATTATCATGATTTATATTATTGATCAATATCCACTACTGATCAGCTTCATCCTCTATATGATAAACAGCCTAAAAACCCATCTCTTTTTCGGAACATTGAAGAATATAGAATATATTTTCGATTGAATAGATCTATTGCACTGTGATTAAGGGGTCATATGATCCATTAAACATATGTGGCCTTTGTCACATGATGCTCCCAACTATGCGTTGCTCTATTTTAGCAGTGTTCAGTTGATCCTCTTAGTCAAGGATTCTATTTAGAACATGAGATAACTAAGTGGGTTTCATAACAATGTTTTTGATTCCAACTCTCATTGGTTTAGTAATCTCATTAGTGAAATCCTCAAAATTCCATTCGCTTTAGTTTTTAACAAGATTCCACATATTCCTTTCTATTGGATAGAATAAGAAGAAAATTAGGGATGAGTATTCCTTAATTTATGTGTTTCTTGTCTTTTGTCTAGGTTATCAATTATCTACTTCCTAACATTTATTATTATGGGAATTTTTTTCTTTTACCTTAATAATGGTTCAAAATGAGATTATGAAATTACAGAAGAATATCCTCTAGGATTACAGAACCATGAGTGCATAAAGGCCCATTTTTTGTGCACCAGATCTCATTGGTGTCTAGCTCAATGTGTTGTTTTCGAGTTTTACAACTAGAGACATCTATGACAGAGCCACATCCACTTGTTCATACCCAAACAAGGATATATTTTCTTGATAAACCATGTAATCAATAGTGACTAAAATATAAGGATTTTTTCATATACATATTCTTATTCCTAGGGGTTTTCAATAAGGTATTCTAATTTTAATCCCAAAATTACTAAACCCACCCTATGATATAAACTGTCACAACTATACTCTTTATTTCATGTTTAAATTTTTTTTATTACTAATATATACACATAATATAACTCCTAAGATTGAGAGATCTAGGATCATGGAAAATTTGGAACATTGTGTAACAACTTAAAACATAAAATACAACATCTTATATTGAAAACAACATTAAATGACCACAACATTCTTCCATACTTAACAATGCATGGGATAATGTGTGTATATACATAAGAAAGGGGTTAGATAAAATCCTAGTATAGGAATAACCATGGATTAAAATGATGATAATAATACAAATTAGACAAGTAATATCTGTGATACATGAATGAACACAAATATGAAGGCATTATATAGCATGATAATCATAATATTGAATTGTGGAAACAACTTAAAAAAATAAATCATAAACAAAAGGGAATCAGGTAAACCCATATCCCATCATGGTGGGAACATTACCACTAATGAAAATTTGTTAACCACTATCCCAACATGAAGTATCATGACACTAAACATTACTCATTACATTTTAGGACTATCAGGGCGCACCCTTCATAATCATTTCAATATCATGCATATAGGTACCACATAGATCATATATCAGGGATTCATTAAACATAATTATTTTTTCCTCAACCAAGTAATTTTGAATACATACATGACATTTCCCAATAAACTTGTAAATGGGCATAAAGGTGAATACACATTATATTTTAATGGTCATGGTATTCCCTATTTGATTATTTTTTGCACGTAAAATCCATGTGGAATTTTGGAAGAATAATGCTGCCATATGGAAATTCATAAAATGGGTCAACGAGAGAGAAAGGGACTTATAATCATTTATACATGAAATTTAATGTAATTTGATCATAAAAATTTATTAATTAATATATTAAATGGATTTTATGTTGCTTTATATAAAATAAGTTCTTTAATGGGAATGGGGAGTTAGAAATCCCTTATCGAATTTCATCATGGTAATGGGTGAATATAAATGATCATAAATTCATTAGTGAGAGTGGAAGTAAGTTATAATTATTTATAAATCAAATTAAAAATTATGTGCAGTATGTATGAACATATCCCAACATATGAAAGTATAAATTAAAACGTAGAACACAAAAGGAGTGCGTGATAAAAGAGGAAAGTGAAAGACCCCTTACCGAATTTTGGCTTTGTAATGACTTAGGTAAGGGTACAAATGATTGGGAATAAAGGATTCCTATTTCCAATAACATAAAATCAAAAATATTTATTTTATTATTCAAGGATGAAAATATAAAAAATCAACGTTAAAAATAATAATTTCAAACAAGGTTCTTGAATTAAAAGTAATAGAGGAAGGTGGTGATCCCTTACATGGATTTGCAACTCCAAAGTATTGGGAGTGTCATATTGAGAGCATGGGGTTCCATGGGAGGACTCTATGAAGTAGGGGATAGAGTGTGGTTGAGCATCAATGAGTTTGAGAGAATAGAAATTGAGGTATGGGTGGGTTTATATAGGAATGTAGTGGGGTTTCATTAATATTTTGGCTTTGGAGACTACATGATAAAATATTCAAAACCAAAAACTATACCATGGGTTTTCCAATGTTTTCTAGAAAGGGGGATTGGAATACATTATTTTATATTGACCAGGGATGAAGATATTGAAATATTTCACTTTCGTATGTGGAGGGGAGTCACACTTTCAAGGAAACAAGTTTAAAATAGTGAAATATTGTATATGTTTTCAAGGAATCACTAAGGAATTATAAAATAAAATAACTAAACCTAAAATTTCATTATATTAATTTAAAAATAGATATTTTTTCAAATATACCATTTTAGTATTTATTACATCATTGTTGGGATATTATGATGTCATAAAACATACAATATATTTATACGGTATTTAATGTATACCAAAAACATCAACTACCTTATGTAATTAAAAAATTCACCATTGGATAATTTCAATATCCTGATTCCAAAAATAATATTAATTTTATCTATATAATATTCTAACAATGTTAATTTTCACTTTTAAAATAAAAATGACATTTATTGAAAATTGATGGGATTTGAGAAACCAGTTCATATACAATAATAAAATATTATTTTGAATTCATTATATGATCATTTATATTTTATAAAAGTAATTTAATAATAAATTTTATTAGAATATTAATTAATAACAATATCCATTAATTCAGTAAAAGTATTTTTCCTGATTAAATTTGAGTATTAACCTAAAATACTAATTGTGCTTTAAAAATAATTTACAAAGTAACAGTAATTTAATGAAAGTATATTCATTATTATATAAAAAATTCGTTTACAAAATCATAATTATATGGTCTTGTTACATATCCCATAATTACAATATTATACGCTCTATGAGTGGGGTATGTGATGTTGGGGATTTCATGAGTCCAATCGGTTTACAAGGTTTGTGCCATGATCTCAATGTGCTTGAATTTTTCCCGTAAATGGTTTCCATCATGTTTAAGTTGTTGGATCTCAGATTGGGATTGGTCTACATAAAATAAAAAATATAATATCTCCCCCATGAGCTCTAATAAATGGGATTCATAGGTAACAATAATAATAGTTAAGTCCATTACTTCCTTTGTCTGTGCCAAAAGGATTAGTTTAAACCCTATATTTATACTAGTCAAGTTATCACTATTAAATGAAAATATTATCAATGAAAATGGTATTTAATGATAAAAAAATCAAATTGGATAAAAAAGAGTTCATTTTTCTTATCTATCCATTATAAATTTAATTAAATCAAAAGGAGGAATTTTATTCTTAACAGTGAGGGTCATTACATTGTAACACCCTTTGTTTTTTAGAATAATATTTTTGGAATAATTTGATTTTCATTGATGTCTTTCATTACATGATAATCACTATTATGAATATATTACAGGAACAGACTAGTTTGGATTTCACTAAATGCAACACTCATATTAGATTATTGTACATGCAACACTATGTTTTTATTTTGTTACATACAATGACGAGTTTGTTCAGAACCTTGAGTAACACGTAATGCTTAGTTTTACCATAAAAATATAAATATAAATTTCCTAACAATGTATCATTGTAGTTACAAAAAATATATTGTAATTATTATAATTAATATGATGAAAAGAATTATTAAAATATCTTTTATACATGTATATAAAATAATTCCATTGGTTATCAAATATTTTTAAATTAAATTATGGACAATATCAAAATAATGATATTCCATTTATAAGAAATCAAGGTTCAATTTTTTCACAATAAAATAAAACACCAATATTAAGGATATTTAAAAATAAAATTTAAATATTATATAGTCAATAAAAAGTTTTTACACTCATCCTATATTTTTTATATACATAATATAAGAATAAATCCAATTTTATGAAAAAAAATTACATTTCTAAAATGTTATTTTTGAAGCATTTAACATTGAAACCATATTAAATATAATTTTAAACATTTTTATGATTTTAATCTTAAGAAATAAACATCTTTTTTTAAATAGAGATTTCTGAATTTAATTTTTTATAATTTTTGGTATTTTTTACATTAGTTTTATATTTTAATTATTAATGAAAAAATTGATTTTTAATAAAAAAGTTTTTTTCATATAATTTATTTATATAGTTGAATAATATATTAAAATTCATAGAATGTATATTAATATTAGATATATATCAATCATTTCAATTTATGTCATTGGATCCAATTTCCCAATGAAATTGGAATAAAAAAATTTCAATCTTTTGAACATTTTACATTAAAAACCAACTTTCCTATCACGTCTATGAAATTTTGTTCAATTAATTTCACCCACTATTGTGAATGGAATATTGAGAAATTTATCCCATTGTTTTAATAATATTAATTGATATTGTCTAACAATTAAAACCTAATTCTTTACTAATAATTTTAGAAAATGGAATTACAATTAATTACCACAACTATGGTGGAAATGTGTTTAGTTAGTGGTTAAACATTAAAATAAGTTGCTAAATAACATATAAACGCAACTAATATCCATTGAATTGAAAAATTTATACATATTAAAAAACTATATTTAATATATAATATTATTATATGCACATGATGTAAGGGATACCTCTCAATAGTGTTTACCATTTTATATTATTTTGAATATCACTCTTCGTTGGCCGCCCAGCCAGAATCGAAATACGGGCACCACATCACCAGGTGTCTCCCATGTCGTTTGTAGTACTCGAACACCTACACATTGTGTGAACACGGCGTGTATGTTCGGTACACGCCGTGTACCTTTAAATGGTCTATCTTTTGCTCCCTAGGTGTGTATATCTAGAGAACACAGGAAGCTCTACATTTTTTCACTACACGCCTTGTACTATGGAAGCACATGTCATCCCCCAATGTAATAGGGAAACTCTCCCCCACACATATTCATGAATCTAAACACCTTTGGATTAACAAAAACTTCTCCAGGTATCCTCTAAAATTCCCCTATTAATGTTATAGGCCTCACATTGGGATGAATTCACCCCAAGGAATCCCTTTGGTGAAAACAAAAATGAGTTACCCAAAAAAAGAGGTAACATCCTTCCAAAAGATCTTTTTTTAAATTAAATATCCACCAAATTAAATCATCTTATTAAATTATTATACAATAGCCTCATTATCCTAAATATACTGATTTGTTTTTATTTTAAGGTTTTAACCTACAATGACACACACTTCTATGAAATTGTATGCACTATCATTGTTCGAATGTTCGGAGGACTACTACCTCATGGACAAATGTCTCTAGTTCTTCTATTTACAAAATTAATGGTAGGAAATAATGATTTAATTTATATTTTACCTAATAAATAAGATAGTTATGCATGTATTTATACCTATTTAATTAATATATAATACATAGATTTCATGATTTCCATTTTGTGGGAATGTGATAATTTTGTTTGTGTACATGCGTACTACCACCTACTCAAAGCAATGTGACTTTTTCATACTTTACATGGAATGTATTATCGATGGGTCTTGTAGAAAAATCTTATTTTTATGAAAAAATAATTCTAGTCAAATGATAATATTTTATATATATACATATATATGTAATTTACATTATTTTTATATATATGACAAGAAAATGGAAATGATGTTCGTGCATATATACGGACAACATTCTCCTTGAATAGTGTATTCCATTTCGTTTTTATATCTCATATAGATTATTATAAACACTTATATACTTAATATATATTTTATTCATATAATATTTTACATTAATGAAAAAAATTAAATAATTGTTTAAGTAATAGAATCCGGAAAAAAAGTGAAAACCTATATGAATAATAAAGTGGTTATTAGCTAAAAAATATCATTGAAATGTAATAAATAATTTAAGGGTCAAGATCCATGTGGATCAACCATTTGAATGATTCCAACAACTAGGTTTCATGTAAGAGGCTAGGAGGAAGTCAGTTGGAGTTCAGTTACTAGAATATGTAAGAGATGAGGATTCAAAATGTGTAATAATTTTACATGATGTGAAAGTATGCTTCCAAACATGTATGTTTTGGGGGCTATAAAAATGAATAATGTGAATAGGCGGCATGTTTTTTAGTGGAAAATGAACATTGAAGATTACATGACATGAATGGAGATTACATGTCTGTAATTTCCCATGGTAGTTCCGCATTAAATGTTATTAGCCACTCGAGGAATGTATAAACCTAAAGTTGAATCATTTTGTCCAATCATTCTAGGTGATCTAATGACCCACTCTTGGATGTTTTTGAGGTCCCTTGGATTGTAATCAATTGTTAGGATTTCATATTTGATCTATGCTGACCCAAGTTGATCCAAGGTTTGTTTTTCCTCCGTTTTTCAGTTTCTTCAGTATATTTCCTATCATTCATCTTTAACATGTGGTGGAGCTTGATATCCATGTTTATAATAGTGTTTTGTTGGTTTTTTATGACTGCGGTGTGGCATCCTCAAGTTTATTCAATTCTTTTGGGTGAGGTGATCATGATCCATAGTGTTCGTTCTTCATTGTGAAAAGAACATGAGCAACCCTTTTGAGGTAGTTGATTCGTCTTCTTCCAAAATTATTTATTAGAAATCATAGAGAAAGGATGATTTCTCCCCCTTGGATCACAATGAAATTATCCTTATAATTACATGAACTAGAAAATAGAATTGGTATCAATTATATGGAGGTTTTATTATTTGGTACCATGATAATGAGTGTCTAATTAATTTTCTAGATTTTGTGATATCTATATAGTCATTGATATGATTGGATGTGAATGTGAAATTGGCAAGGAACATAAATTAAAAATTAATTGATAATTAATTAGATTCTATTTTCAAAAAGGAAAATTTTCAATAAATATGGTCTTAATTTTAATTTGATGATAATAAAATAATTCATGTTTGCATGTTTATTCAAATTGGTTACTGAAACTAAAGCATGATGGTGCTAGTTGATGAAAATAATTAATTCCCATGCTTACTTAATTGTTTTTATTAATTTTAGATAACCCATGATATCATGTCATTTATATTTCCCATAGGTGGAACCTATGGTGATGGACCGTTTTATTTATCATGGAATGAGAACTAGTTGTGTGATTAAAGGTAAAGCCTTTATAGGGCATGAGATTTCACCACTCTTGTAAATAAAAGTGTCTTGTGACATGAATTCATGGGATATTGTTCTGTGTAATGGATGAATGACATTATTTGAGGGACAAGACCTATGTTGCATTGTTTTTTACTATTATTTTTGATATGATATGATCATGGTGATTTTTTTGGTTTATGGGGTAGGTAGCTCCAGTTGTGATTTGATCCTGGGATATCTATGTCTAGAGGGATGTTTTGTTATGTATGGTAGGGGGATTTGATGTTGTGGCATCAATAGATGCATTTTGATAGAGAGATGCATCATGATATGTATGTGGGTTTCAAGGAGGACATCATGGATGACAGAAAGGGTTGATGCGAGGATTACCCATTGATATAAAATAAAGATGATTGTTTGAATATGTTAATTTGATGAAGGTCAGGGTGTTATTTATATGATTTATTTTCCCCGCTGCTTGAGGTAGATGGGTCTCTCTGGTTGCTTGATTTGTTCAAAAGCATAGGATGTTTTCCTATAATAACTAGAAATGTATAAATTAATAATATTAATAAAGTAATTAATGTTTAACACATGGGGTTGGAGATTGTTTGGTTTAATGACTAAGTTTATAATAATGAGAATATGTGGACTCAGTTTTTTTATGCCTGGAAGGCATGGTTATTTGTTGTGAAGCTATTTTAATTTATTGTGGAAATGTTAATTGTTAATTAATAGTTAAGAATTAATTAACATAATTTTAATCCAATGATAGGAAATTATGTAACTTTATGTAGCTCATCAAGAGTTTATGTTCTAAAAGTATATCTTGTCTTAGTAGTGGTAGACGAGAGTCTATGAGAATGTAGGTAAAGTTGATTATGTGACTAGGTTATGCCCATAGTGTGGCTGTGACCTATATTATATCATGTACATTTTTGTGTTTTCATATGTTGCACAACCCTATAAGCTATGGGAATTATTTCCCTAGGGATTCTCATCCCTAGGGGATGTCTTCCCCAACATCCTAGTGGTGGATCGATGGAGGAATACCACTTTTAGCCCAATCTCTTACCTTGGTAGTTATATAAAATTGTATGAACTGTGGTTAATTTTCCCCATATATGTGTGTAGAGGGATGAAATGGGTTGTGGTATAATAACGGATGTATGATACATGTTATACGGGTCGTGGTGTATCCTATAAAATACCTTGTTAAATTTAGTTATATAGACCTGACGGTGTGTTGAACGAGGTTCATGTTGTGGTGCATTGCCCAGGTGCTTGTGGGATAACCTTTTTGGAGATATTTTCTCAGAGTGTAAGACATTAGGGCAAATAGGAAAACTAGTGGGGAAGAGGCAGTGGGGTACCCTTGATAATATTTATCATATTACATGATATTGTTTGTGATAGATGGTGAGAGTATCCATTGTGAGTGTGGGAACACAGTATACATGTTTAGGTTACACATTAGTTCCACATGTTGTCCACTATTCATTACCATGCTCTTTTAACTTTTTCACAAGAGGCTCCAGGGATGATTCTACTAAGAATACTATTATATTCACCCATTGTATACATAAACTATTTTTCATGTTAGCTAGAGTAAGATGAAGATAAGGTTGGTTACTACATGCATGTCGTTTAGTAGGAGCTGTTTGGGCTTCATGGTCACTATAGTGTTTACTTTTCTTTTGGTACTTGTAGTTTTGGTTTTAGATGTAGTAGTTATTTCATGAAATTACATATGTCTACTTTATATTTTCTTTTATTTTTTAATTTGATAAGGATTTGGGTGGATTATATCTTATCTCTCCTTTTCACATGTGTTCTCTTATTGGGTAATGCCTCAAATATGTGTTTTCATTATACTCTTTGTGCTAGTCACCGATTTGATGTCTACTAGAGATGGAACTCAAGTGTCAGTATATCTCATCTCCCATAACCAGCACAGGAAGGGTAAAATTTGTTGGATTATTTCATGACATATTGGTGTTAGATATTTGGTTGAGATATATGATGGTGTTTTTATTTAATAACAAGTGACATTGCACGATCTGGTAATGAAACATTGTCAGCTAAGTTTCAAAGAACTATAAACACGAGATACCATCTTAGACGTGGGTATTTAAAACACCAAGTGATATGATGTGTGATCCTTTAATGATGAAGTGGATACTAGATGAGTTTATACTAATTGTAGTGTAGAGTCTTAGGAAAGGATATTATATCATCCCTCATTGTTCCAATGATAGAATAGTATACCATGGGATATGTTAACCTAAAAATAATAAAAGAGAAAAACTAATTCATGTTATAGTCTTCTACATTCCCTTTTTAGGAGATATAATATTTTGTTCTTTTTTATCAATGGATCAAGGTTAACGTTCTCATCATGTTTGAGTAAGAAATTGTTCAGCAAGTTGTACTGGCAGATCACTAAAGAGTAGATGTTCAAGATGACTAAACATAGAGGAGGAAACTCCGACATAGTAAGTGCCAGTTTCTAAAAAAGTTTGAGGGAACCATTCTAGATACAGTCACATAAAACTGGTTGGCACTGGTTGAGATATCCTTCAGTTCGATCAATGCATGGAAGGAGCATTGGGTATCATTGGTTGTGATGATGTTGTGTGGTGCAACGAGGTAGTGGTGGTTCTTGTTTCTAAAGGATCATGAGGAGTCATCAGTCTCATATGAGGAGTTTCAAGAATATTTTAAATCCATGATGATTTATTCCACCATGTAGGTGACCAGTAAATAAGAGTTTCTCAAGATTTTGTATGGGATCTCCATTGTGTGAGATTTTGGTATATGTATCATGATCCTTCTACAATATTCTTCTGACCAATTTCTAGATGACAAGGCTAGGGTTATGCATTTCAAGGATTCATTGTATCTAGAGATCCATTTCAAGGTCACCCAATGAATGATAAAGATATATGTAAATCTGATAGAGATAGATGATTTCAATGAGAGGGTATTATCAAGAACTAGGTCATCACAATAGGGTACTAATAGAGATTCACCATGAAGTTGAGCAATGATCTGGGAACTTGTTTTTCATGAAAGATGAGATTCCAATCAGGCAGGGGTGGGTCCCATCCTCAAATGTCTCATTTCACTACAGAAAGCATCTCTCAGAACTATGAAAAGGGATCAGACACAAGATTTTCATTTGGAGGTCGATTTCATCTGTGGAAATAGTAGCTATCCTTTCTAAGAAGTATGTCTATGCTAGTTTTTTTTGTTTTAGTTTCCTCTATGGATGCAATTTCATCTAAGGCATTAGAAGTAGGTTGAACTTGTTTCAGATCAGTTCAGAGTGGATGAGGCAAGAAGAGGGCATCCCTAGGACACTCCCTATCTCTAGAGAGAAGAGTGAAACCGTGGAGGTGGTATTGAGTACGGTCAGAGAGGTTGTGGTCTAGGTCCTGGTCAGCATCACACTCTTACATTAATATCACTAGGGGATCAATACATTATTCTAGGTACACTCTAATTATTATAAACAAGGGTGCATATATTTTTTTTATTAAAGCGTGACACACTAATTCATATCATCTTCCCTTATTCATGCTTTTGGACATGATGTAGAGAGACTTTCAATGCCCTTGGGGATGAGTAATCCATTTGGATGTTGAACTAACTTTTTGATATATGTAGAAACTATGATCTAGTCCTGGGGAAGCACCACTCTTGGGGAGATTTCAAATTTTTATGGGTACAACAATATGACATCATCCTCATCATGGATTGGTTGTATTAAGTGAAGGATATCATTGATTACATCAGGATGAAGGTTGTGTTTCTCCATGGAGATGGAGTCGTGACAGTTTTTTTGGTGCGTGAGACCCTCATTTGGGTTGGAGGCATCTTATTTAATTGTTATCCTTGATGGCTGATCTGATGTTGAGTTCATCAATGATTCAGTAGTTTTCATTTTCCAAGGTAATTTGGGAGTAACCTCATGTATTTTCAGAGGTGGTATTAGTGTTACCCCTTGATGAGAGATAGATTCTGATATTAAACTATATCTAGTCTTTTCTCCTATCATAATTTCTCCATATAGTATGCTGCCTTTGAGTTATGAGATAAACGTATACCGCATGATTGTCTGTTGTGGTGTGGTATTGTTTATCCATGTGTGTCACCATGGGGTGAAACATTCTTGTTTAGAAAGATGGTTTCCATCAGAATGTTGTTGGGTATCTATTATCATCACTTGATACAATTTATAGTGATTAACTACTATCATCTTCCACAGATTGATGATTTTTTCAATCAATAAAAGGGTGAATGTTTGTTCTCAAATATTGATTTTTATTCAAGATATCATCACATGTGTGTGAATTTTTAGGATATTACAAAGATTAAATTCCATTGTATTTTGGGGTATTCTAAATTCATTTTGATTTCATTTGGTGTGACAAATTCTTGAGATACGTTCATGGGGATAATGACCACAATGTTTTGTGAGTTACTGGAAATGTTCATGGATATTTTCTTCGATAAATTCCTTGTGTAATCGGGGTCTAAATACGATCATGTAGAGCATCTGTGTGATGTTTTTAGAGTTATTCTTCCTGAGAAGTTTTTTGGGAAGTTATTGAAGTGTTATATTTGGGCTCGATATGTCTGTTTCATGTGGAATGTTTTATCCCATTAGGGAGTAGATGTGGATCCAATGAAGGTAGAACTAGTTCTGTCTTTGGAATCCAGCATGAAAATGGAAGAGGTGATAGGTTTACATGGTCTTGGAGGATTTTGAATGAGTTTCATATCTAATTTATATTGTTTTGTGACTGCATTGATAGTGTTAACAAAAAAGGATCTATATTTCTTGTGGAATGATTAGTTTCAGAGAGATTTTTAGTATATAATAGAGATTTTGTTAAATTCTCTAGTTATATGTCTATAGATAAAAGGAGTTCATTTTGATGTTTTCTCTGATGCTTCATCTCTTGGAATGGGTTTTTTCAGATTAATCATCAATTTTTTATTTCTAATGGATCTCAACAATTACATCTTAATTAGCATATCTATTCCACCTACAATCTCGAGTTGGTGGAAGTAATATTTTGTCTATTTTTTTGTGTACATTACCTCATTAGTGAGATATTTTTTTATTCACTAATCACAAGAGCCTGTGTAATGTTTTATATCAATGGGACTTGAATATGATCCAGTGTTAGTGGATAGAATTATTATATTATTATGACATCAATATTTCCTATACACCTGGGAATGGGAATGTTGTAGATGATGTACTATGAAGAAATTTGAACCGTGATACAGTGCATGAATATGGTGATCCTTAGAGAATAATGGATAAACATTCATAATTGTATCTATATATGGGAGAAGTTGGGGGTAGTTGTTGTCTTTTTTAGATGAATGTGTATGAATTTCTAGTGAATCCACTAGAGGAATCCCAATTTTGGGATCTTGAGGTGGATATCTAGAGAGATCGAGTAGTTTTTAGTGAGGCCCCTGATTGTTGGTCTAAGGGTGATAATCACTTAATATTATTTCAAGGAATAATTTTTATTCATTTAGATAAGAATGAGATGATTTTCATAGCTATCCTTTGGAAGTACATCCTGGTAATAAAATTTTTTACTTAGCATTGATAGGTCAGTTTTGATGGACTAGGCTGAAGTGTGTAGTTGCATGTTTTCTGTATCGATGTTGGGTCATCAGGAATGTTAATTGTGATCATGGTGTTATTGGTGGTTTTATCCACCCATTATATGTTCCTCATTTTATGTGGGAGGATATATCATTGAACATTTTTACCGGTTTAAATTGAGTTTCGGGATCTATGATGATATATGGTTGATAGTAGATTGTTTGAGGAAATAAGCATAATTATAGCAAACAAGAAGTCAAGCTTAGTGGAGTTTTTGTTGTGGCGGTATCTAAAGGATGTGGTGAGACTCCATGGAGTCCTGATCAAGATCAAATCTGATTTATATCCTCATTTTACCTCTATGGTGTAGAGTGGTCCCCAACAATATTTTTATTTCCTATTAACGGCTTCTCACTTCGTTTCATCTTTAGATATATGGTTATATTGAGTAGACCATCAAAAATCATGATGACATGTTTCACTCTTTTGTACTATATTTTGGAGGTTCATAGATGAAGCACCTTACCTTGATAAGGTTCTCTAAGAACCATATTTTTCACTCCATTCTAATTATAGAAAATTTTTAATCCTTATGTAGTCGAACATTCTATTCCTTATTGTGCTAGACCGGGATCCAAGAGTTAGCAATTCGTCAGTTGAAATGGTACATAACATGAATGTGATGGTTTATGTGGTCTATAAGAGAATGAAACTATTGATGGATTACATGATGTCGTATATCGATAACAGGAGGATATATATGGATTTTCATATTGGGGATCATATATTTTTGAAGGTGACACTCTATCAATGGTAGAAAATTTTTGGTTGTCAGAGTAAACATTATCCATGGGCTTTTGGGACATTTTTTTGTGTTTTATCATGTTAGGACCAAGGCATATCAGATTGTAATTCCCCTGTATTTGATAAAAATAAATGATTTTTTTGTGTTACATATCTCTCTCGTTATCCTCATGATGACATAAAATTCATTTATTGGGGTGAGATTGATGTTGACGATGATGTAAACTTTTATGAGCGACCTATAGAGATCTAGGAGCTCTTGGAAAAAGTGTTGTAAGGGAATTATATCTCTTTGATTCGTGTCTTATGGAGGCTTGAGGGCATGTAAGAGAGTACCTCAGAACATGAATAATAGATACATGATTAGTACCTCAGTCTGTTGTTTGTTTATATCTTTTCTTGTAACACTATTAATTTTGTTGTTGTAGACCTTTTCTAGTTTATGAGATTTCTCTCTCTCTTATTACTTTTTGAGTCTTACTCTATTTCCATTGGAGGAAAAGACATGTTGGGTATTCCACTTTCCTTATGTGATCAAATTACTAAGGTTATATGGGTCTACTCTCCCACTATACATGACGAAGACTCAACAAGTAGTTGATATACTCAACTTGTCAAGCCCCATGTACTAGTATGGGTTATTTGAGCTCCTGAGGTGGAGTGATACATTCATAGGTATCTCATGAGGTGGTTGTTTGGACAACACTTTTTTGTTTTCTCAAGAGGTTGGTTTTCAATTCCCGAGGAGTAGAATTTTTAGATAGGTATATAATATATGGATTCTTATCCATGTGGATTGATCGTTTTTATATTTCCAAAGACTTAGGTGATCGCATGAGGCATTGATGTAGTCTATATGAGTTTGACTGTATAAATCTTGAAATAAGGAGGTTTCAAGATGTGTAATAATTCTAAATTAATTGAACATAAATATCATGATATTTAAGTTATTGGTTTTAGAAAAAATAAATAAAATTATTAGGTGACATGATTTTTAGTGGAAACTGAACCAGGGGGATTACACAGTGTGAAAGGGGATTACACATTATGTAATTCCCCACTACAGTAGTGGTTTATGTATTTCTATCAACTTGGGTTATTCATAACCCGATGGTTGTATCAGATATCCCTCTCATTACAAGGGACCTATAAACCCTCGCTTTGAAGTTTTGGAGATCCCTTTGATGAAAATAGATTATCATGATTCCATCATTGATAAATGTTGTCCCAGGATGATCCAAGGATTTTTTTCCTCCGTCGGTTCTTTTTCCTCAAGTCTTTTCCTCAAATTACACTTTTACATTTTTTTTCCATTATCACTAAATTTCTAATGGAGTTTATTGGTTGTTTGTTGGTACAATTGTGGCGTGACGTCCTCAGGATGACACAGTTCATGTGGGAGAGGTGATTGTGTTCGGCATCAATGCTCAGTTCTCATGTGAAGAATATTGACAACCTTATTGTTTGGTATTTTTTTATTCTCTATCTATTTACATGAAATCATTTATCTAGAATGACATAGAAACACATATCGTAATTTAATTAACCTAATAATTACTTGAACCAGATTAAAGAATTGGTATTGATCACATAGTGATGTTGTTGTTTTATACTGTGATAATAGGATCGCCTCTTGATTATCAAGATAGTTTCATATATATGACGTGCCTATTATGCTTGGTTGGGCATGTGAAATTGCTAAAGAACATAAAGATATAATAAAATGATAATTAATTGAATAAAATATTAAATAGGCACGTATACTGAATCCAGTTTTCATTGTAATTTGTTGATGATCAATTGATTAAATTTTTTACGTTTCATTGAATTGTTTAATGAACCTACGAATGATGATTCATGTTGATAAAAAAATTTAATACATGTCAAATTAATTTTTAATTAATCTTAGATATCTTGAGATATATTATTTCTTAGTTTTCTCATTGATGGATCCATTGAAAATGAGTTGGTCAATTCAAGTAGGAAAAAGAATCGGTTGTGGGATAAAATATAATGCCATTATTGGTCATGAATTTCCCACTTTATAATAGGGATATGTTACTTGTTTTTTGGACCCATGAGATATTGTTGGGTGTAAAATATGGATTCCATTATTTTGGGGACATGATCCCAATTTATTTTTTTGACACCTACTTCTTGTGATATGATGTGACAATAGAAGCATGTTTTTTATGGGCAGGGGGCCCAGATGTGATGTGAGCCTGAGATTATTAATCTTGGA
This sequence comes from Viscum album, assembly GCA_963277665.1. NCBI lineage: Eukaryota > Viridiplantae > Streptophyta > Magnoliopsida > Santalales > Viscaceae > Viscum > Viscum album. Next base: position 658,087,022 of record OY728159.1, read on the forward strand.
GGTTTGATATGGTTTTTGGGGAAGGGATTCTATGTTTTTGTGGTAGTAGTTAAGGCTTTGTGATAGTGAAATGCATAGAGATATGAATGTATATGTCAGGGAGGACACTGAGGATTATAGAACATGTCTAATATGGTCTTACCCATTAATATAAATGATGGATTATTGTTTGACTCTATTGATTGTCTGAGAAATATGTCATTTTTTATCTGATTTATTTCCCCCACTATATGAGGTAAATAGAATTTCTTTGTTCATTGATCTATTAGGTAGAATATGGTGATTTCCTAAAATTATTGGTAAAATTGAATTTTGTAATGTTAATAAATTATTAAATGATTAATTCGCAAGGATAAAGATTACTAGGTTGTAATGATGATGTGATAAATCTAGGATGTTTTGGACTCAGTTTTCTTATTCCTAAAGGGAATGGAACATTGTTGTGATGCTAATGTATTTTATTGTTGAATCGTTAGTGGTCAATTAATGGTTAAAAATTAATTATTATAAATAGAATCTAAATAAATGGAATAAATAAGCTTAATATATGTCTTTAAACGTTTTGGTTCTTATAAGAAATATAGTCTTAGTAGTGGTAGACAAGAGTAAGAGAGATGATAGTTGTAGTTGAGTATGAGACTATGTTATGAGCATAGTGTGTTTCTAGGGTATATTATATCATGTACATTTTGTTTTTTATATGATACTCCACCAATCCCATTAAGTAAACTGACACCGTGATCATTCTGAGCCATGTGGGGTGGGGAGATTTCCCTAGCATCTTGGTGGGATAATTGATGGATGTGTACCCACTTTCACCCCACTCACTTCTCCTAGGAGTTACATGTTATGTTAAGCATGGGGGTCAGCATTCCCCATATATGACTGTATATGGATGTAATGGATTATGGTTATTTCACCCAAATGTATTCTACATAATGTTACCAATGGACTACAATAGGTCTAATATATATAGACTATGATGGCATGAGGATCCTTACTCTATGTATGGGATGTGATGACTTGATGTATAATACATGATATATGATATATGTTATACGAGGTATGGTGGATCCCCAAAACTACAAAGTTACTTTTGGTTACGTAGATTTGGGGGTGTGTTTCATGAGTTACATGTTGTAGTGCTTCCCCCAAGTGTTTGTGGGATACAGTTTTTGGATAAAAATTCCCAGGACGAGTGATTTTTGTGAAAAGAGGCAAACCAGTGTGGAAGCGGTAGCAGGTTACCCTTGATATTATTTATTATATTATATGATATTTTATGCGATATGGGGTGAGGGTATCTATGGTGAAGCTGCGAACGTTGTATACTTGTTTTGTTGAAAAGTTAGTTTCACATGTTGATCATTGTGCTTTAGTATGCTCTCATTTATTTTTCGTAAGAGGATCAATGGAGGATCTTACTGAGTATACTGTTATACACACTATACGTATATATAAACAATTTTTTTTTTCAATTAAAATAGGTTAGAGATCATGCTGGTTAATACTACTTTGGGGTTTAACTTGAGATTTTTGGGCTTTGAGGTCACTGCTTTCTTAACTTTTCTTTTAGCACATGTAGTTTTCCAATCTGATGTAGTTGTTCTTGCAGGACAATACATATGTGCACATTAAATTTTCTTTTATATTGACATCTGAGTAGGAGTTTCTTTTCTTCTGTCTTATCTCTCACCTTCTCATGTATTCTATTAGTGGATTGTTCCTCACATCTACATGTTTGTTATACTCTAGGTACTAGTTACCTACCTATGGCCTTCTGGTGGCGGGACTCGGGTGTCACTATCTCAGTTCTCCTATTGCGAGCCCAGGAGGGATACATATTTTATGGAGAGGGTCATGACTATTAATAAATGGGTAATATATAGTTTTGATATAATTAATTATGTTATGATATATAATAAAATGTTTCTAACATAGATTCAAAATAATCATATATTTATTAAACATGAGTTTTTAACGGGTATGAAAACTGTCGGGAAATAAGTTAAGGGTTTTCACATATCACTATTTTTTATATGAGATATTTGTTATATTCACCAATTATTTTGGTATTGTCTCATATATATATTAAAATGATATTTTATATCATTAATTATCTTTATTTCATATTATTGAAAGTTTAAATTTATTTTATTCTTTCATTTGGACCATGATTCCCAATTTACAGAATATGTAAAGGGATTTCTAGTCTCACTATTATTTCAATGAGACTTCTACTTTACTCACCACTCGTCACTTTTTTCAATTTTATACACTTCCCAAAAAAAATGTATTATATGATTAAGATCCTATATTTTATGCATATTTACATAACCACCTAATAACCACTCATTCATGGGGTTTATGTTTCAAAACATTACATATGGGAAATTTAACATTGTCTGAATTTTTCCTTTTTGAGACACATGACATATTAAACACCCATATTCATCAATGAGGTGTATATACGTCCCTTTGATAGTTTATGTCAAGAATATATTTTTTCATGGTATTTTAATATTTTATAATTTTTTTATTTCACAGGGATTATGATTTAATGATACCAAAACAGTAATAGTTTATTTCTATAATGTCATCATTCATCGATATTGTTTATGATTATGCTTCTGTTGAAAAAACCTAATGACAGATATCTCATGAAATCATATTAATTTTATTATACTATGTTTATTCATGATATATTCATATAATGGTACAAATATCCCACTCAATCGTACATAATATGATTATGAAAATGTTTTTTTGTAAATGTAAAATTATTTCTCTCTTCGATTGGAAATGTTTTTTATTGATAAACAATGTTTTCTATAATAAATTAAAAATGTTTTTAAATTATCTATTATTATTATTTTGAAGGAAAAATACTTTTATGAAAATTGATATGGTTTAAATGGTTTTTAATGATTCTATTATATTTTTCAAGGTTATTTTCAACGACATGGGTTTTGAAGTTATTTTCCTTTTAAATAGTGTTTTTCAATGTGGGGAGGATACTATTTTCCATGAAATGGTTTAAATTATTTATAAAAAATACATAATAGGTTTTAAATGAGTTTTTCAGTGAAAAGGAATTTAAAATATTATAATATTTTCAAATAAATATTATTTTCCTTAAGAAATATTATATGCGATATTTAAAAAAAATCAGCATCAAAGATGATATCCTTTGATATAGTTATTCATTACTTGGGATATGATCCATGGATATAATTCATATTATTTCTAGGAATGGTTTATGTTTTTATGGAATTATGTTTATGGAACCATTTTTTCATTGAGTAAATCATGTTTTGAAGATATTTATAAGAAACCCATTTCTCTTCTATGGTTTGTACCATGATAAATGCTTATGAAACCCAATTATATTTTCTGGTAAATCATTGATGAAATTATTATGAAAACATTCCATTTTATATATTTTATGATATTAATAAATGATTTTGATACCCATTTCATTTGATGACTTAGATATGAGGTTTATGATACCCATCTCTTTTTATTATATATGATGCCTATGATTCCCATTTCATTTTTGGAGTTAGATTTGAAGCTTATGAGTTAGATAGGATTAATGATTTGTTATCTTATGTCAAATATATGTATGATTTCATTATAAGCTAGATGGTACTAATATATCCATTCATTTCAATAGGCAATGATATTTTTATAATATTTTGAGGGTATATGGGTTGTATCCCATTCCCTAAATAACAAGATACATGATTGGTAGCCCAAGCCTAAAAAACGGGGTACATGGATTATATCCCACACCCGAAAACTATATGGTATGTGGGAGGGAATCCCATTCCTGTAAAAAGAGGATACATAGGTGCAGATTAAATTCCAAAAATAAGAGGCTACCTGGGAGGGTCTCCCATTCCTAAAATAAGAGGGTACAGATAAGTGAATTCTAACCTTGAAATAAGAGGGTACATGTGAGAGCATAGTAATACTAAATTATAAGGCTACACACGTCTAAACCACAAAGACGGTATACAAGTGATTATACAATTTCTAACATGTTATGAGGGTATTGGTAGGTATCTTTGACATAAGATACTGTATTTATAGGTATATCCCACAATTCAATATCTTACTCTTATGTTTTTCTTTTTGTGTTTATTACATAGTTTCTATTAAGATACATGTCTTATGAACTGATAATTTGTAGGTCATGTCTCTTTATTATGATAATTGATATTTCGGTAATGATATTATAATGTAATTATCATATTCATATACCCTATTCTCATGTTATGGTTTAATATATCCTTTCTTTACCCTTATTGAGCATTTGAGCTCCCCTTTTCATATATTTCCTTTCCCAAATATATGAATAAAGGTATTAAGTTGGAGTAATTAAAGGTGAAAATATTTATAGGAGATTTTTAATATATTTCATCATGTAAAATGAGTAAGTTTCTATGTTTAAAAAGACACTAAAATATTACATTCCATGAATATTTTTCTTTGTAATATGCTAAATATTCCTTTAAAATTTATGTAATATCCATTAATTATATGACTAGGTACTTATATTTGGTATCAAAGGAAACGTTTAGTATATAATTAGAATTTAGAATGATAACAAAATCTATGAGATACCCAAGGATATTTCTATAGAAATGTCGGGGAATGTATCTAAGGATGATATTTTGATTTTATATATCTAAAATAAGGTTTCTTGATTTAGAAATTATATATGTATTTTTTCATCATTATGTGGTGATATACTGTGATAAGTGATGCTCACATAATTCATTATAGTCTTTGTAAATAACTAGAACAAGATAGATCTATTTTAACATTGAATGATTCAGATATGGAAAGAATGAGAATTATAAAAAATGATTTCATTTTTTGAAATTTCATAAAGAAAATCTAGAATGTGGTATGTTTATTGGTTGTACTGTTGGGTGTAATGAGAAAAAAACAACATGTGAAAGGTATGATATGTTCTAACATTATTTTTTATATTAAATTTGACAATAATTTTTAGATTAAGATTGATAAACCTTAATACATTACTAAAATTTAATAATACATGAACATTTTGTTAAGGAATAAGATGATTAATCCCGAGTAGTGGTTTAAGAATAATGTTTTATGATTTATTTGTATTTGTTTTGGAATACAATTATTAAGTTATATGAATAATTAAATATAGATTTATTTTCTGTATAGGTTTTTCATTATGGATTTGAAAGGATTTTTTTAAGGGTGCTAAGGAAATATAAAAAATAATTTAATAGAAAAGTTATATTGTGATCAAGGGAATATCACCCATAAAATATCACTTAGGAATAGAAATGATATTTATTATGGTTAAAGTGTTGATTATTTGGATAAAGTAAATTTTATAGTATTTATGACCTCCCAATTTATATAGTTTATGATGAGAAGGTGGATTATTTTATTATTGATATATTTTGAAACATTTTTTGATTTAAAAAATATATCCAATGATCATTAGAATAGGTAATCATGTATGTTTTCTAAAGGGATATATGGTAATTTATGTAACTACCATGTAATGAGAGAATATATGAAAAATTATTCACATGTTAAGAATGTGAAAACAAAGAGCTACCTTATGATATATATGGGGGATCAATGATAAGTTGATTTAATGTCCATATTTCTATTGTTTTGGATTTTCATATTTTAGAAGGGTTACAAGGATGAAAATCAATTGAATGTTTTAATTTAAACTATGGGTGAGGTCATTGAGATTATCACCCAATATGAGGATTTATTCATATTGGATTATATATTATATAATTTTTTCTGTGATGATATTTTATGTTAGATAGAATGACATAAGCTTATACATATGGATCATATAATTCATTAGTGCTTGAGGTATAACAAATTAACCATCATTTTTAGAGTAATATATTATTGTTCAAGACATGTCCAAATGGTGATATTGTGCTAAAATCATGAGAGAATATATTCTCATGAAAATTCATCATCACTATAAAAAGGTTCTTGAAATAAATTGTTTTCATATTATGACCTTTTTTATGACATTAGTGAACTTCTTCAAGCCATGTTGGGTTATGGATTTGTGGTTATTAACTCATTATTAAACATGTTCTTTATCACTCTCCATCAGAACTTGATAGTTCTATTTCTCTTCGATGCCTAATTTTCAGTTCCCACCTATGTTCTCTTATATGGAAACCATGTTATGTCTTCTTTTGGGTGACCATTATGCTTCTAAATTTACCTTTTTAAAAGATGTTTTAGTTTAATTTTTTTAGGTGGTATTTTATGAAAGGAATTTTAATTTATTAAAACAATTATTACCCATAATAATTTCAAGGGATAAATTCATTTTAATAGGCTAAACTATAACATCTTTTTTTATGAAATATTATTTGATGACATAAATTAAATTTCAATGAGGCATTATATTGAATAATACAATAATATATGATTAATTTAGATGAAGAACTAATTTAGTGTTTCAATAAACACAGTACATCTTTTATCAGGTGTTACATGAAACATTGTGTCTTTTTTCGATTACATAAAACACTAAGTTCAACTAATTTTTGTGTTATACGCAAGGCTGTGTAATTCCAAAATACAAAATACTATTAATATTGATATTAAAATACCATTAGAGTCACAATATAGACATTGGAATGGGATTAACCACTAGGATAACTCAAATTAAAAAAATAATTTTTATAAATTAATATTAAATGAATGAATTTGTTATAAATTATATAGAAATAGATGTAAGAACAATTGAATATAAATAATTTTGTATTCTAAGAAAACTAGGAACGAACACCATTTTAACTCAATAAATAAAAGAACATAATATTTACAAATTTATTTTTAATATATTCAATAAATATTTTGAAAATAATACAACATTTGTTACTAGAATAAGAGAAGAATAAATGAAATTTTATAAATAAAAAGATATATATTTCTAAAAGGTAATTTTGTCTCCTTTTAATGGAGAACACATTTTATATCTAAATTTTTAAAATTTTCTAATTATTATTTTAAAAATTAATCATAGTTTTTTGATTATTTATATAAAATTTTATATTGGGATGATTTTTGGTATTTTTCAAAGAAGTGTCAAATTTTTATAAATTGTTAAAAAACACTGAATTTTAATCAAAATCTCTTTTCATATAATTTATTTGTATAGTAAAATTATTCCAAAAATTAGTTTTGTAGTATATTTATATATATTATTCATCAATTAATCCAATTTACTTCATTTTTTTCAATTTCACATTTAAATTTGATATTAAAACATTTAAATTTTTAGAAGTGTTTTCATTTAAAAACTCTTTTTCCCTTCACATCTACAAGATTAGTTTCAAATTAATTTCTTAATATTCTATTACTATAATTTATTTAAATGGGTTAAATATTAATAATCATAATAATTTTTAATTTTTAATAAGGTTATCTTAATTTTGGAATATAAAATTAGTGAAGGTAATTAAATCTAGTTACAACGATTAGGGTAGAAATGATTTTAATTAGTGATTAAACATTAACTTAAGTGGGAAAATAACCAATAGAAATGTTTAAAATATATTGGATGGAATTATTTCCACCATTTAGCCTATTTTATTGTAAATATTAAATTATTTTAGGCACATCACATAAGAGATACCTCTTGACAGTGTTCACATTTTTGTATTTACAGGAATGCCACACATCCTCCCCTATAAAAGGGAAATCACACACATCACTTATTCAATACAATAAATACATTTTCCTTGAAATAATAAATCCAAATATCCTTCCATATTCTAAAAATTTAACCTATAGGACTAAAATAGATCATAATTACCACTATGTAATCCCTTTTGTGCCAACTGAAGGGGTTTATCAAAATAAGAGGTAACATCCTTCCACAAGATCTTTTTGCTTTATTTTCATTATCCATCCCCTAAAATATTCATATTAAGCACTTATATAATAATATAAGTATAATAGATACACCTATTTTTTTTAAATTTTTCTTAATACAAACAGAAACACTTCTATTAAACAGTATATGAAATCATTTTACCTGTGTACGGTGGACTACCGCCACATGAACTGATCTATCTCGTTCTTCCATTTCTTCCTTAAAATTATGTATTTAATGCTTGAATTTTTGTTAATATATGATATATATGATATTAATTATATCATTATACTTATTTAATTATAATATAACACATACATTCATGTTTTTAATTTCATGGAAATATGGTAACTTTTTTTTGTGGACGTGTGGACAACAACTCCCTCAATTCGATGTGATTCATTCACACTTTACCTAAAATGTATTAAGAATAGTTTTTTTAAAAAAAGATTATTTTTTTATGAAATATTAATTATATTATATTGATAATATATATATATATATATTGGTATTTTTATTTACTTTCTTTATTTTATTATGATATAAAAACATTTACATTTTTCATGCATACGTAAGACCTATATTCTCCATGAATACTATCTTCCATTTCACATTTCATTATTTTATAAATTATTATAAATAACTAAATAATTAATATATATATAATCTACATTATTTTTTAAACTATTTAAATAATAAAATCATTATATATGTAAGAGGATCGTGAATAAAAAATCAAAACATTCACGAAGAACAAGGAAATTATTACCTAAAACAAAACATTAACATGGAATCCTTAGTAAATAGGAAACATAAAATCATAATAAAATAAAAAATGGCATGATATATAAAAATATATTTTTTAGATTTATAATATACATATATTTATGATATATGAGGTTTTAATGGGTACAAATAAATTCAGTAGTTATGGTATGATTTTATCATCTAACTTTTAGTTCTGTGAGAAATATGTTATATTCGCCACCTATTCTTATTGTAAAGTGTATAAGAATTTATATAAAATAAAATTGATTAAATTTCAATTATTTTAATATACAAAATGTATCAATTTATTTTATTATTTCATGTGGATCATGATTGAAAATTTTCTTAGGTAGTGAGTAGATTTCTATTCCCACATTCATTTCAGTGAGACTTATACCTTACTCACCACTCATTTATGTTGGGTTGTGTATATAATAACCATTAATGTATTATATAATTATTATTCCAATTTTCATGCGTATATAAAAATCCATTTAATGATACCCTTTAGGGGTTTTTTGTTCCAATGTTAATGAATCAGTGATGTAAGTCTGTCTAACTTTTCCTTGTTTGAGACACATGGAGTGTTATGAAACCATACTCTTATAAATAGAGTTTCCAATGACCATTCAAAAGTAATATAATTATTATATATCATTTAAGTATATTTTATGTATAATTTAATGTTATTAATTATGTTTATTATGATTTAATGATACCAAATATGCAACAACTTATTGTTACAATAACATCATTTATCATGATTTTTTTAGAAGGTGTTGCCTCAGTCAAAGACTTACGCACAATTTAATAAAGATTAAAAAAACAGATTACATGAGTTTGAAATATGGGATCTTTTTACAATCTTTATCATAAATAGGGAGCAAATAACCCTGAAAATCTTCCAATCATGTAATGTTCTGGTTGACAACCTTGGTGGAAAGAACATTAGAAACTGTTTTCTCTTCATGAAATTCATGAGTGGAAATGTAGTTGATCTCCATGAGAAAAGCATGGTAATTCATCCATTGCGAAGTGAGCACCCAGACAAGGTGCACAACCCATTTTATAAATATCTTGGATGATAGTGGTTGAATCACTTTCAATATATATATTTCTACAACCCTATTGTTTAGAAAAATAAAAGGCATGGATCACCCCCATCATTTCAGCTTCTAGAGATAAAGTTGTACCACAACTGACAATGAAGAAACCATCACACCTGCCAAGAGAGTATCTAAAAATAGTATCGTATCCTGTAGGTCTCGGGTTGCCTTTAGAGGCTCCATAGATATTCACTTTGAGACATCTTGGAGGCGGAGCATGCTAGAATAACATAGCAGTGTGTCTAGGTTGTCTATATAAACCATCAATACTAAGGCGTTGAAGGACATGAATGTCACCAATAGTGTTGTGACAATAATCTTTTTGAATTGAGGAAGCATCCTAGATGGTAGTGAGAATACACATCCTACCTGCATTGAGCCCGAATGATCAATTATTATAAATAATAATATTTATATCATACCAGAACATGTGGAGGAGCTCAGGAACAACATTCAAGAAAAGGTTCTTGATATTTTACGAAGATTAAAAATCTACACAATGCTGTTATTGAGATTTTATAGAATCAAGATGTAACCATCTTCAACCAAAAATTTCAAGTATGTAATTCTAAAGAGATGCAGTTGTGGCACAACATATAAACAAATGATTAACATCCTCTCTATGTTGGTTGCACAGGTGTCATATATAACAACGCTGAATACCAAAATATTGAAGACAAACATAATAGGTATTCGATTATTAGATATAAGCCAAATAAGAGTAAGGCTCGATATCTTAATCCATTGTTTTCTAAAATATTTCAACCTACATAAGCTAGAATAAGATTTTATGAAATTGTAATAATAGAAACATTTGGAATCAAGAAAACTATTATAATAAGGTTCCCAAATGAGGAAATCACTAGAATTGGAGAAGGGATTATTGTCAATAACATGACTAATGATAATTTAATGTTTTATGTCATGAGAGTTAACAACATCACTAATGGTGAAATTGGTTTTATTAGGATGAGAATTGGACAGGAATGTGGGGATTAAAGCAACACCAATCCAATTTCCAACCTATAAATTGATGGTGTAATTTTAACTAAACACCCATTTAGATCTATTGATAATGTTGGTGAAGTATTTCATAATGGACTACCATATGGAACAAGTGATGTAACTCACGTTTCCATTTTAAGCATAGTAAGGAATATTTTTTGAGAAAAGTAGTGGAATCCAAAGAATTAGGAAGAAACATACAATCCATCCTCTCATTAAGAGCATCATTAAATAGCATACAGTTTTTGGTTCCAGGCACACCCTTGTTTAAAGGTTTACTACACGTGGTCCAAGGTATGGTCACAATCTTCCCTTCAATCGTGCTTCTGATCCAAAAAACGTATTTAATGTAAATGTTAACTTTTTTAAGAATACTAGTTGGTCATTTGTAAACCATCATTGAGTAAACCATTTTGGAGACAATTGTATATTTCACAAGACAAATTCAACCATCCATAGAAAGAGATTTACACTTCCAAGAAGAAAGTTGATTGGTAATTTGATCAATAATGTTGTAAAAATAAATTGATTTAGGTCTTCCCTAGAAGATAGTAAAACCAAGATAAGCGAAGGGGTAGGAACCATCACCGATCCCTAAATAATTGATGATATTACCATTCCTATTTGAAGGGAAAAATTTCCCAAATAAAACAATGGATTTGTTCTAGAATATGGATTAACCAGAGATTTCTTTATAATGAGACAAATCATTTTTAAGATTTCGGATAATCCTTTTATCACCCTATATGAAAAGAATGATGTCTCAGCATATAAGAGATGTGTAGGAACATTCATGTTTCTAGAATCCTGGATAGGTCTAATCTTGTATGGATATACATGAAAGGTGAGTAATCTACTTACGTAACCCACAACAATGGAACAAATGCCAGAAAGAGGATCTCCTTACCTAACACCCTTGGTGAATTTAATGAAACCCTTAGGGGAACTATTGAAAAGAACATAAATGGAGGACAATTTGAATAAAGTGCTTATCATACTAGTTAAAGAGTCATTAAACCCAATGATTTTGTGAACCATGAAAATGAAACTCCAATCCATGGTATAAAAATCTTTTCTAATGTCAAGTTTGATGGAAACAGTACCACATATAGTGACTTTTTTTTAAGAAATTAGTGCATTACGAAGCAAGACAGATGCAATCCTGTATTGACCAACATTTTATAAAGCCAAATTGATTTCAAGAAACAATTATATTGAAAAAAGAATAAAGTATATTGGAAATATGTGTTGAAATAATTCTGTAAATGGTGTTAATAAGCGCAATTGGATGGAAAAGATAATTCTCAGAATCATTGTCCACTTTAGGAATAAGAGTAAGTAATTGGTCATTTAGTTTATACAGGAGAACACCATTGGAAAATAAATATTTTACATGGTTGAAAGAATCCCTATGAATAATCTCCCTATAGAATTGGATGAAACAATTGTTGAAACCATCGGGACCCGAAAAATTATTAGGATTATGCCTAAAAATAGGTCCTTGATTTCATGATAAAGAGGGGTGCTTAAAAGATAGTCGTAGTCCTCAACAATCACCATAGTCAGAATGATATCAGGTTAGGAGGTATTTTATAGTAACCGTACTATTGAAAAAATTTGTAAAATAATAGACAATGTGATTAACAATAGACTCCTCAGATTCAAGGAGGGTGTCATTATCTCTATGAAAGAAATAGTTCTATAGACATTTCTAATTCATTATAGAGAATTGTGAAACATAGTATTCTGATCAGCATCCAAAAGCCATTTAATTTTAAATATTTTCTTTCTGATGTTATCTTTATGTTTTAGAAAAGTGTTAAGTTTCAAGGACATTCTTATTTATATTTGAGGATCCAAAGTGAAATCAGAGCTAGTGTTGGAGTTTTTAATTTGAATCAGGTCATTTTCAAGCGAGGAAATGTCTTTGTCAAGTTGGTTATATTTGGAACCACAAAAACACTTAAGGCATTGCTTAAGATGCATAATTTAGTGGTGGAAGAAAAAATTTCATTATTATGTGGCATTCCTTCCCATGAATTTTTTAAAATGTTATAACATTCAGGATATGCAGCCCAAGTGTAATTAAATTTAATGGACGAGTTGGTTTAATAATCTTGTAAAAAAGTCATTCAAGAATTTGATAATGGTATGAGTTGATCCTAGGTAAGTTAATACTTGATATGGAGTCCCATTAATCGAGGGAAGAGATATTATTGAAAGTCCTATATTGTTTTCAAGACAAAACCATATTGTGATGTCTTTTATACCAAGATAACTTAGCACCAATGAGATTGATTTCAATAAGGTTACAGTCATCAATAGAAGATATATATTCTTATGAGGAGATAGAAGAGTGGAATAGTCAAATTCATTCACTAGAAGTTAGAATCTCATTAAAATCCTTGATCAAAAACCAAGGATCATGGATAATGTTAGCTAGAGAATTAAGATCATTCCAACGGGATCTTAGAACTTGGTATCTATTCATATCATAGATCACAGTGCAATAAGAGTGTAAAATATCACAGGAAAAAATCATAGGAAAAAATCACCTCAAAAAAATTAAAATCATTAACAGACCGTAATTATGAGTGATAAAAAATACAAAGAGTTTCAGTAGTAAGGACATCTTTTCAGGCACCACGAAAATAATAACCATAAGATTCAAGATGGGAAACTTTCGATGAAAATTAAATTTTAGGCTCAGTAATGGAAATTTTTTTAGTTTGTGAGTCAAAATAAATCTTTTAAGAACAATATATGTTTTAGAGTTAGTAATACCCTGATAATTTCAAAAGAAACAATTCATTGAAACATGATTTGGGAGTATGAACTACTTTTTTTTGAACCATTTGAGCCCTTATTCTGGATCATCTGATAGTTTGAGAGGAGGATGGGCGATCTTTCATTCTCTGTTTACTCATAGAGGAAATTGAAGATAAATTAGTAGTACCTATATTAACAGCACATTGATTTTACTTTAATGGTTTTGAAGTCAAGGGAGTGGCCATAGGGCTATTCTTTGAAGGCACAGAAGATGTTTTTGAGCTTGTGATAGATGTTCATAAAGAATCAATGAAATGTGTATTATGGAAGTCGAATACAACTAGAAAATCATTTTTAACCTGGGTTTGTGGAGTCCCTTCAACAAAAAGAATGAAAAATATCCATACCTACAGTATCCCCAAGGGGCTGGGCATCAATCAGAATGTTAACTCCCACACTACCACTCACTTGGGATTCAGTAGTGTCAGAGTTATAGCCTTCAGGTGCTGTAGGTGTAGCTTCAATCCTCTTGAGAGTATCCAGAGATGTTGTGATAGTCTATCTAGCACCCATAGGTATGTGTTTACCCATATCTTTTATAGTGTCCTCAAGAAGATGATCGGTATTTATCTTGCTAACCTCAGAAATGCCATCCACCTAGATCTGAGTAGAGCTATTATAATCACAACCTGGTTTTTCCAAAGGAGGAATAGGTCCCTCAGGTGCTGCAAGATATGAAACCTCACCTCCTTTTCATGGTTCCTCTATTGATGTTTCTTGCTTAGCAATATCCTCAGAGGTGTGCTTTCCCAGTTCCTCTACAACAGGAGTAGTATGAAACTTCTTATAAGTGTCCATAAAAAGTGTCTCACTCTCGTCTAAAATTTCTATATCTATAGATGTATCCTCTTCATCCTCTACTATCTAAGCCTAGGTAACACCCAAAGTCTCTCCAATGTTCGGTGTTTTCTTCACCCAAATACCAGTTTTCTTCTTGGAGGCTTCAGGTTTCTCTAAGGAAGTTCCCTTATCCTTATTTTTCTTTCTCAGATGAGTCTATTCATCTACATTTACCTAGTCTTCTTGACTTGTAGCCACTCTGTAGTTCAAAAAGGAGTTTCCAATGATTTTTTAGAGATCACAGAATAGAGGTTTTCCCTCATATTCAATCTACACATCTTTTTATAGTCATTTTCACTGAAAGAGATAACATCCAAGAGCTTGTTCTACAAATTGATTTCAACCATTACTAATGTATATAGACCAATATAAACTTTTATATTCATTTTATCTCTCATTAGGGGTTCACCAATGCAGGAAAATATGTCATCAAAGATCTTTGTGTGCCTGAAAAACAAATTTAATCCATGAAGTGTCACCCAAAATTTCATAATAGCATTCCTATAGGTATACAGATTGAAAGAATAATCTCAATATGGTAGTCTAAATGTACTATGTTTGAGTTGAAAATTACCCAATCACCATACTCGATCTACTTACTCCTGTGAGCATAATAGTATATGAAAATATCCATGGGCAATCGGAACAATCTTCCAGTCCGAAAAAAACCCAAATGTGAGAAATCCTAGGATTAAGATACACATTCGAACAAGAATCATCATCTCCGATATAATAAATGTGTCCCATAATTGAATTCCTACACATCTAGAAATTTATTTGCAGGGCATCAGGATTATCTTCCCCTGCTAAGAATCCATTTTCTAGTTTCTTGCAGAGTGTAGGCATCGTTTCATTTTCATTGTGTAGTTATGTGCCTTTGAGCGCTTTCAGGAGGGAAATGCCTTTGGGTCTTTCAGTGGGTAGGATTTTCTCATTGTGTGATATGACTCCATATCCTTCAAAATATTGTTCCCACGGGGGGTTGAAGGTCTCCATGTTGAGGAATATCTATTCCATATCAATATGCACATCACATTCATAGAAATAGATCCCTAGCGGCCGTAAGGAAGAAGCCAACGAATGATCTCGAGCCTCCATCCATCTATAAGACTCATTTATCAGGAATTTTTATGATTATGCATCCATTTATGGAATGTTGTAATCCATATATCAAGAACTCTGATGAATTTTATTATCCTAGGTGTATTCATGATATTTTCATATAATTTTACGATTTTTTCACTCATTTGTTCTTATAATAATTAATAAAAAAATTTATAAAATTCCGACATTATTTCTCTATTTGAACGAATGTTAGTTTTATTGACAAATTATTTTTTCTTTAAATTTTGTAAAATGATCTCCTAAGATTAAATTCATGTAAATTAATTTTAATTAAATTGTATATGTCTCAAATGATTCTTAATTATTTATTTATATGTTCTTATGGTTATTTTTAATATTTTTTTTCAAAATGTGTCATCTTTATAAAATGTTTTTCAATGTGTTAATGTTCAAGAATTTTTACATGTATTTTAAAGCTTAAAAAATATGTTTTCATTGTGGATTTTAAATTAATGTATTTTCAAAATTTTATATTATTTCAAAATAAAGGTTATTTTTCATAAGAACTGTTCTATGCGATCTTTGAAAATCATTCTCTGTATAAGATGTCATATGTTTATATAATTATTCTTTAGTTGGGATATATTATGTGGATACCATTCATATCTTTTCAATAAATTGATATTTTTTATGAAATTAAATTTATGGAACTATTTTATTTTCCCTGACTAAATCATGTATCTAAGAGATTGACACAAAAACAATTTATGTTCCACAGATTATACCCTGATAAAAAATTATGATACCTAATTCTTTTCATGGGATATTATAGAATGAAATTATTATGAGACCTACCTATTTTCTATTGGTTATGATATGATGAAATGTTTTTGATACTACTGAGCCCCATTAAATGAGCATCTAAAAATTCATGGAGGAGGAAATACATGGATATGAAAATTATTTTCCCTACAAAAAAATAGAAGATGGAGTTTTCCCTGATCATGAGAATCACATGATCCCCTAAGAAACATGTAATCACATTACTGGCAACAGTTAATGAGGAAATTCTTGCGGATCACATAACCTGCCCAATTTCAGATGAAGTTTCCAAAAAAACCTAATTTTGTGAAGGACCAAATAAAATCTATGATCACACGGTGTCTTCCAGTAAAGCTCTTCTAGGACACGCATCATGTCAGATGGTGGATGGCAGAAAAAGGATCCATACAAATTTTTAAATAAAAAAGAGAATATCAATAATGTGGGAGACTATTTGGGTCAAAAAACTCACACCACACTTCACCAATGGGGATATATATTTTCCTCCAAAACACTAAATAATACTAAAAAAAACCACAGATCATTTAAAATATACAATGGAAAAAGGGGGAGGGAGAATCTTGAGGTGATGAACGACATGTGATTCACCCTTGTAAATATTAAAGACACCACAAGAACCCAATTACATGTACACCTCAACTCAAAAAAGATCACTATAATTCCATCCCCATCACATTAGGTTCCTCATACATGTTGAGGTGACCACAGACTCCACATTCAAATCCATAAGGACAAATTGATGGCTTTTTTCCTGAAATTATCCTTCTTCTCCATGAAACCCTTTGCTGATCGTGTGATACATCCCCAATAGGTAGATATATTGTATTAAATAACAATAATACCACCTCAAAACATTCCCATTCATTTTTAAATAAACTGAAAAAATAAATAGGGGAATGATCGAAGCAAATCATAGTTGTAAAAATCAACAACGCACTAAGGATGTTCCAAAAATGGTCTCAAAATACCCCTTGAAAATTCATCCTTGTCTGAATAATATTCAATGGAAAGTCGCACAAGGTTGTGAAAGGGTCTTTAAATATTATCCCAGATCTATCAAAGGACCTTATACATGTCAATATGACAATGTCGAAGTCCTTATGAAATATATCATAATTAATAAAAGTCCAATTAATTATAAATGATCCAAAAACTAGGCATGATGGGATGATTCTATGGCTACTATGAATTAGTAGATACCCCTAGGGAAACCTGCATCAGGACCCCACAAGGATGCATGATGCTGATATTTTACACACACTCTGTCCTTGATTCCAAAGACATGCACCATGAAATGGGGGAACAACCAAAGTTGAGAGGCCTATAAATTCCATACACTAGAATCAAAAGAAGTGGTTGTACATATGCTTCCAGAATCATTGGTGCACCGAAGAACCAAAAAGGATTTCAAAGAGTGGCTACTCTTCTAAACAAAAAATATTCCTAGCAGGTATGATCTAAGGTAAAACCAAAGAGACCATACAAATTTAATAAGGATTTCTCATGATAACATGAAGATTTTGCAAAATATTTCTCATAAGAAATGTGAAGAACATATCATATATTTTATAGATCATGAAAATTTTAAAATATGGTAAAACTAAATAAATATAAGATATTCAAAATAAAATTCCTTGATCAATGGCTAAAATATAGAATATTTATAGAAATAACATATATCATGATCACCACGAGCTTCACAGGAACCATCTTGGTCATGCCACAGCACCATGACATGTCACCCAGATCATGTCATGCTTCTTTTCCATACCATTTGGATCATATGTACTCCCTTTTACAGGTCAAATCAGGTGAAATGGTGACCCCATTCATGCCCCCCATGCCTTCTGAAGCCCTCCGAGCTAGCCATCCATGCCTCTTAGTGTCATTTAGATAGGTCAACAAGATATATGGTTGAACAAGTACCTACCATAGGAGTTTCAAAGTATCCCTATGGTATGTCATTATGCTATCGTGACTCCCTCTAATCACTTAAGTATATATTGTGATGTCTTCTAGTAAAGTCATCAAAGTCATGTGACACCCTCCGAGACATATTGGAATGACTATCAAGATGCCCTCTATTCATGCTAACTAGCTCTTATTGTGACACCATGCCGTGTCATCTACATCATGAAACACCCTCTAAGTATGTCATCCAATATCATGATATTGAATATTATATTAACTAGACATGACTCGCAATGACCTCTAGAAAATATATTGTTGATCACGGGACAACTATCAAACATGTTTTCCATGTTATGAAAATGTCCCTTGAAAAAGTCTACTTCATCATTTAGTTGTCATTGGATTTGTTAAGAAGATACCCTCCAATATGTCATGCAGACAATCAATGAATTGGGAGAGTAAAATCATTACATATCATGACGAAAATTAAGGCGGTTCATCATGGCTACAATATTTTTTATTTCTAGAACCATTGAACCATAAAGACTCTATTTCATTCTATAATCATGATATGTAGGACACCTTCATTAGGCCTGATCCCAAAATTAAATTAGGATCCAACATAGTGAATGTCCTACCATGTCTCAGAAATTTCAATCATCATGACCTAATCATTCTCATAGGATGACAATGTCAAATCATACAATAGTGAACTATGAAATTAACTGAACTACAATGTCTTTTATTCCACCCATAAATAGGATATGTAGTATGACTCTCTAAAACATGATCCCTATATTAACCCCCAAAGTGATGTCCCGATGTATAGGTTCCACATCCATATGTTATGAGACAGATTACATTCAATCACTTATTTCTCACTACTAGAATTATTTATATGAGTAAGAGAGTTTTAATTATCATATCATTTTCATAAAAACCCTCAAAAGAGAAAATGGAAATGTCATTGTGTAATCCCTAACTAGAATCATAATATGATATGTCCATCACATCATGTAAATGTTAGTATGTAAGCCAATATCCACTGAACATAAATAAATATGATTCCTAAAACAACCAGGATATGTAGGATTCCATCCTGAGGAACATGATCAGCTAGGCATTCAATTTGTTTTAATAACCCCTTGTGTCTCTGACATTCCAAAAAACGATACAAAATTATTCCCAGGGGTTGATCATTATACTTAATCCATATGTGGATTGGTAAGATAATTGAACTATGAAAACTCTAATTCAAATTTAAACTATAATATGTCGGATGTCTCCTATAGGATCAATAATAAATATCCAGTGCCTATGTGGATTCACATATATCCATTCTATGTTATGTTAAACATTGTGGGATTTGAAGAATAATGTGAGTTTTTATTCCTATGATAACCACAACATGATAGACACCAAGAATTGGATCAATCCCCTCCTTAAAAAATTAACCACCTCCCTACATTTCATAAAATTTCAAAGTACAATGTTATATGGCTTAAATGAATATGTAACATCACATTACATGGAAATGGATGAATAAAAACATATAAATAAATAAGGATTTACAAATCAAACCACATCTCCTTCTCATAAAATGGGGTAAACCCATCGTTATTCTTTTCGGGAAATTGAACTTGTATCAGGATGTTGAAGAGAATTAGGAACATATCATAAATATATAATATATTCCTAATGTTGGAAAAAATTCCCCCCAAAATGGTTCAATGAGGCCAACCCCCCATCCGCTCGACCAATGTGTGTTTCTAAATGTCGTTTGGCCAAAAACCCATACTCAAAAGTTCCGTTGGAAATAATGTCTATACACAGTTATGGATGTGGAAATCATTGTGAAACTCTAGGGAGGACAAAAATATGGTGAAAGAAATGTTAATGATTGAGGAAGTAATTAACCCTCCCCCCATAGTCTAACTATCAGGCCAATGATTAATCCAGGGACCTCATTCAAAATAAAAATAGGGTAGAATTCCTGGTTCTCATTATGCAATTTTGTTACTTGAATGAGGTTTTCAATATACATTTGATATTTAATTAATAAAATATATACCTATTTCATTTCATGAGTTATGATATGATGTTTATGAAACAATTGTCATTTTATGGGTTATGATATGATGAATGTTTAATAATCTTCTGGGACATGTATGTATGTTTTCATTATGTGATAGGTGGGACATGTATCTCCCTCCAATGAATTGGATAATGAGAAATGTTATATCAGGTAAAAGTGTTTTTGGGTTGTAGTCCTGGCATAAAAAAATGGTAGGGGTGGTAGCCCATGCCCTAAAACAAGAGGGTACCCTGATTATTTCTGATGACAAAAAACAATAGGGTACACATGAGGGGATATCATGGCAAAAAAACTGGGTACAATGGATGTTATCAAATACAAGAAAGAAGAGGGTATATAGGAGTGAATCCCAAAACATAAATAATATGGAAAATCCCAAGCCGAAACAAGAGGGTACATGTGAAGGTTTCCCAAGACCAAAACAAGACGGTATGTGAGATGACATCCCAAGACAAATATAAGAGTTTACACATGAGGGAATCCCAATCTCCAAGTAGGTATATAATATAATTTGAAAATACTAAATTTTTATGAAGGCTTAGGTAGGTTTCATTGATATAGAATTTTATATTGTTTTGTGAATTAAAAAAATCCATGTCTAACTCTGACGTTATGATTTTATGGTTTATTATCTTATTTCATTTATGATTCATGGCTTATAAACATACAATATTTATTTCATGACTACTTATTATGATATTTGATATGAGCAGTATGATGTTTTAATGTTTTGACTATTTTATCCTACCATTACTCTTGTGTAATGAATACATAGCTCCTTTATTACCCTTACTGATCATATGTTATCAACTATTTATTATGTTTCCATTCTCTAGGTTATGATGTAATATATTTTTATGAGTTTCCAAAGGGGATGATATTAATGGTATTGCAGAATATCTTTCACCATTTTTGAATATTTTGTTTCCAACATTCCAAAGGAACTAAAATTTTATGTTTCTCATGAATGTATTTTTCTAATATGAAAAATATTTATCTAAAATGGTGTAATATTCACATATTTTAAGCCTATGTTACTATACCATAATATATAAGAGACTATTTCTTTATTTAAGGAATTATATATAGGGATATATGGTTCTCAGAAGTCAGTATTTAGAAATTACCATCAAATCTGGAAGCTAGGGTACTTTTGGACTTCAATGGTGCATGATTGCAAGCAATTCACAACAAATTGTTATTCGTGCTAAGTGCATGATATATTTATCCATCAACCCCTATAGTTTATACACACATTTAAATACTTTTGTAAATTTATTTGTGATTTTATGTTATAGGTCCATATCCACTTTACACAACAAATAAATTCAAATACAAAGTCTCTACCAAATAAGTTTGGTGTAAATGCGTAAAGAGACACCCCTTCATGAATTCAGAACCAAAATCGTTTTAAATTTTTGAAATACAATATCATTACAATATTTGGAATCCTTAATACAATACTGACATAAAATGTTACATGTTTTGGTTTGGTTGAGATGGAAATGATATATGAAAAGAATAATATTAAATATGATTATTCATCTTTCTATTAAACAATGACTAATGGAATGACAAAGGGTTTCAATGAGAGCTTGTTAGAGATACTCTAGAATATAGTGTATAAATTTAAAATGTATATTCCATTCATTATCTATAATGTTTTTTGGTCTTATCATACTACCATTGGAACCACCACATAGGCTACCCTATATTAACTTCTATAGGAGACATAAGAAGTCATGAAAATTATGGTCCAATTTTCATTTCTTCATGTTTCCATCTTCCATTACCAATACACAGATGATAAATCACTAAAATGTATGGATTAATTAGATAAAAATAATGATATTATACTTCATAGATTACATCTAATATATTTCCCCCAAAATTTGATAGAATGGTATTTTAACAAGGATGAAATGATCTACAATTCTTCCATAGAGAACTGGTATATGTTTTAATTATTTTTCAAATTTCTTTAAAGAAACATGTAAATACTTAAAAAAAGTTGGAGGGACCTCATTCCATATAGAATGTCTACTCCAACTATGAAAATTCCTTTATCTTAATGGATAGAGAGATTTTTATGAACCTAACATTCAAGTTTCCAAATTAAATAATTCATGTGATAATTATGTTTTATACTTAATCGCATTACGTTAAAATGGTTGATATATAGTCCATGACATAAGACATTAATATAATAGAAACCAATAGTCCTTGAAACGCATGGTCGATTGTCGCCTATCAACCGGTCAAGGTTCCGGTGCTCTATTAATGTGTACAGCAGCACTCGAGTTGAATCCTCAGCGATGATAAAATTTTAATTGTCATTTGTTTTTAGTTGGTTATATTTTGATTAGGGGGTTTGTTTGTAGAGATTAATTGAAATCACTAATAGATTATTTCTATTTTAACATTTTTATAATGATTGGGGTGAGTTCATCATTATGTAGTTAAACTTGTGATATCCTTGAGCTTTGCGTTATATTGCATTTATATTAACACCCATGTCACAAGTTGACGTTGATTTGAATTCCCAAGTGTTAAGGCCTTAATCCAAGCCCCAACTTAACATAGGGTTATAATAATGATCATATCTTGTTTATGTTAGTGTATTTATAGTTCCAATAATCCATGGAAATCACACGTTAATCAAAACAAGTCATTAATCCATGACATGCTAAGTCCAACATACACAATGTTAATTCAACGAATACACATCGAGCGAAAGCTCTAAATCGCTTAACATACCTAAATTAAAACTCACACCAATGAGAGATTTACTCAGAAATTAATATGGTTATTAATCTAGTAATATATAATTATGGTGATGAATTATAAAGAGAAGAAAAAGAAAGGGACAAGATAAGAGTAGTGCGTCGAACACACACACAAACGATAAAGAAAATTAAAAATTGATTTTCGATTGAATGAGGAAGAAAAATAAGGTAATCGGATTAAACTTAATTTAAACTATTTTAAGAAAATAAATATTAAACTAAAGATGGTGGATGGGAATAAGAGATATTGAAGATGTAACTTTCATTAATACAGAATTACAAAGAAATAGACTTACAAGATTTCAAAAACGATGAATACGAAAGTAACTGAAAACAAATAGAGGACAAAATGTATCTAAAGTGAAAACATGAGTATGGAAGGTCATCCCAAGCCTTTGTAAAGGATTTGGTCGTGCCAATATGTTATCCTCTCTTCTGAAATTCCAACCCCTCTCAAGGAGAGAAGGGGAGAGTATTTATAGCCCAAGGAGTGGACTGTTTTCATTCCCAATCTGTCCCTCCACTTTCATCGCCACGTTGGATATACAGAGAGTCGAATCTCCAAATATCTCCTTCTATAATGTTGTAGATAATAGAGTTTTCTGACTACTATAATACTTTGGAATCATTTGGACATGTGGAGCCAATGTTATGGCCAGTTTATTAAACTATTTTCATCTTTCCATTTCAATCCAGGCTTTTTGAAGTCAAAATTGTGAATGGGTTTTGGAATAGGAATATTGCCTCAAATAAAAATAATTTATTCAAAAGAGTTGTCTGAACATATCCTCTATTTCACTCTGAAAAATATTAGTTTGAATGGATGTCCACATCTAGGGAAATTTCAATATTTGTGTGCTGCTTTTATTTCTTGGCCAGAATGGGGTGCTAGATTCCAATGCATCATATGGGCCCATTTGTTTATTTTTAGTCCTTTAAATTTTTATCCAGGACTCCTTAAATTCTCCCCCGAACTATGGTGGAGAATAATGGAACTTGGACTTTTTTATTTATCCCTATAAATCAATATTCATGAGTAGTCCAGTTTCATCACAGATTCTTTGGTCTTGTTAGTGATGACCATATAACCCTTCAAATGGAAAAATTTGCTCATGGTACCTTCTAATGAAATGTTGTATATTTAATGGATAATCCTACAAAACATAAATCACACAATTTTGTACATTATAGTGATAGTTATTATTAAAACAATATAATAACTCAATTGGACTACTTCTAAAAAATGCTCAAAAATTATACTTAATATTAAAACATTAATATTTCACACAAATTATGCACATTTCATATAAAATCAGTAAAGGGAGTATATAATAAGCCATGAAAATATTAAAAACATCAACTCCTCTACACTTAGTATTGTGCATGTCCTCATTTGCAACAAAAAAATCATTTTCACCCACCAACAAATATAAAAATTTTGTTTTCTTCTATCAGGGGAGGTTTAGACTATTTCACTCATCAATTTTCAATTCCACAACAGGTTGTTACAAAAACAATGTTCCAAAACTAATTAATTATTTCATTCTCAAATTTAGAAATGGAAAATGTGGAAACTCAAAACTCACACCTCTAAAGATGATAAAATTCATTTGCGTAGGTTCACTCTTTCACCAACCAAAAGTGAAAATCATAGAGTTTGAAAGAGCTCTCAGATTACAATCCATATACAAAGTGCACAATAATCAAGAGGTATTTTTAAGGGGGTTTTCTGTGGCTATGGGATGGTAGGAATATACTGTCCAACAGAGAGAATAAGAGGGTTAAAACATCAACATAGAAAAAGAAATGCACATTTTTTTGAAATAAAACATGGAAGGAAATGAAAACACATATTCACAATGGAATGATTGTGTGAATAAAGACACAACAGGGGAAGAAAATATAAAGGTAATGTGAAAATGAAATATTTAAAAACCACAAAACATCTCTCAATGACATAAGAATATAATGAGGGTGTTTTTTTTCTTTTCTCGAAAGTTGAACTTGGAAATGATCTCAAACTCACATCCCAACCCATGATTGATATCCTCACGACAGTAATTGTAACAGTTATAAAAAGATCAAAGGATTAGAAATAGTGATTTTTGACCGACCAAAGACACAACCCATTCTTATTTTCATTTTTTGTGATTTTTTTTTGAAATTTTTGAAATTTTTTGCTTTTTTTTTGAACACTTTCCAAAAATAATTGTACAAGATTTCATAAACATACATAAATTCCCAAAACTCACCGAATGACAACCTCTCCCCCACACTGAAATGGATTCTTTCCCTCATGTAGATGATAACTCATTGAAAATCAATAATAGGGTACCCAAACAATGAAATACATTCCCCCACACACTTAAATGTCAAAAAAATATGCAATGAAAATCCATATTGATATTGGGTGGGAAAAGGTATTGGGCTTGTAATGTGGCTATCAAGGAAAAGGATTACATAGGCTCGAAGGGGCTTTCAAAAGGAGGAGTAATGTATGGGAAATGGTAGGCTATTTGGATATTGTGATTCTCATGTGGTTCAGAAAATTCCTCTATCAAATTAATGCACACTAAAGTGTGAAATTCAGCTCGAAGGTCCACAAACTCAAGACTCGCAAATGGGGGTGAAAACACACATTTTGAAAATATGGCCATAGGTGGCCTAGGCATGAAAGAAAATGTTGTTCCTCATGGTTTGGGAAAAGCATTTTCCAAATCAAAAATTGAGCATTGAAATTTTTTTTATTTTTACACAAAATTCATTATCCAAAGTCATGATAAAAATATAAATTTTTTGAGATGAAACCATGTCTTTTTACTCCCCAAAAAGGTTGGAAAATTTTGAAAACATGATGGTGAGTAAGCATGACTCTTTATTTTTTTGTATTATTTTTTATGGTTCTTTTTATTTTGTTTTTTTAGATTTGTTTAGTTTTTATTAAAGACACACTCACACAAAAGAGAAAGAGAAAACTAAAGGGTTTGAAAAAGAAATTTGAAAAAACATGAAAGGGAGAGGAATAAGAAGAAAGAGGTCAAGAGAGGAAGCGATAGAGAGAGTTAATGAGAAAGAGGTGCCCCCTTGTTTGGATTTGGCAGGTCACCATCTCCATCTAGTGGTGGGTTGACTATTGAAGTTAGGGATCTAATGGAAGTTGATGATGATCCAGGATTGTGGGATGTTACCTGAAAAACAAAAATCATTATTCTTCAAATGATAAAAATAAAAGATATTAAAATTTTATAATAAAAGTAAAATAAAACAGGGGTTTCCTCTCAAGAAGCAATGCATTTATTTTTCTACAGCTGGATAGTTGCAATAGACTTCCCATAGTCTGACGGTGGCCAATGTATCTTCTCAACTCCAGTGTGATTCTATAAAAACATTTCATTTGGGAGGCTCGATGATTCATTTGATAATTTCATCTGTTCCTTGTTTTTCTTGCAATTAAACGGGGTTAGAAAGAGAATAGGACTATCCTCCCTTTGGTCTTCAATGTGAGGAATGATTTTATCCACAAAGTGATGATTTTATATTATTGGAAATTCAGGAAGATGTCTCAATTATGATGGTTCATTTCTTTAAGGCTCAGATAACATGAAAGATGAGTATGAGATCCCAATTTTTTTTGACTCAATTATTTCGTCACTTACCGATGTAGATTAATGAGGATCGGTGGAGTCATAAGACAGAATAAAATTTTCAATATCCTTTATTTCAATATTTTTCTCTAAAGAATGGTCAATTTCAACCTCACCAGTGATCACTTTATTAATTAGGGAGCAAATCACACAACCTTCACTCTCATTGGGACAAGATAAACACATTTGTTTAGGGTTCACCTCATATATAACAGATTTTTTAGAATCATGGATAGGAAATGATGAATGTTGGATAAACTGATCTAAATCAACAAATGAGCATTCTAGTTCATTTTCTTCATTACCATACATGTTGGATCATTGGAGGTTAGAGGTGAGATGAGATTCCAAATAGTTTTCAAGATCCTTTAAATCAATGGAGATTGTATTTGTAATTTCAACATTAATTTCTCCATTTATGGATTCGTTAATGAGGATGAAATATTCAAAAACTCCTCTATTAGTAGACCAAGAAGGACATGATGGATTAGGATTCAACACACTCTCAGAAGGAGTTTCAGAATAATGGATAGATAATGCAGATTCATTCTCTGATGGGTATCGCATGGATTGAAAAATATTGAAATTGACCAGTTGGTCACCAAATTCCATGGATAAGATGCCAGCATGGACATCAATTTTATTTTTCGATGTCATTAGGGAAGGTCTTCCTAAAATTAGAGGAGATCGAGAAGAGTTTTTCACACCTTCGATGTCAAGGAAAAAGAAATCAGCAGGTAAGATAAGATCGTTGACTCAGACAAGGACATCTTAAATTATTCCCTCGGGACTGGCTTTGCTTTGATTGGCCAATTTAATGAAAACACTCATTGGATGTAAGGGACCTAGACCATGGTTGAAGAATATGTATTTGAGCATGATATTAATTGAGGATCCTAGGTCTGTGAGTGCATCATCAATGTTCGAACATCAAATTTGGCATGGAACCGTAAAGGTCCATAGATCTTTTCACTTAATGGGTATAAACTCTTGGGTTGAAACATTTTTGAAGGTCCTAAGATGCCTCCTGTGGGTACACAACTCCTTGAGAAACTTGGAATACTTAGGAATTTGTTTTATGGCATCTAAGAGGGGAATGTTGACTTCAACACGTCTAAACATGTCAAGCATTTCAGGATCATGTTCAAAGGACTTCCTTGGATTAGAAACAACTTGAGGAAAAGGAATTCAATTCCTAAGTGGAATTGAAGGAGGTGAGGGAATGTTTTCAGGTTCATTTTCATGTTTCTTTTTCTTTTCATTTTCTAGGTCAACATTCAATGGAGGGTTGGAGGACTTAACATGAGGCATAGCAATTTTCTTTCCCGATCTAAGTAAAATTTCACATACATTACCCTTGGGGTTGGGTAATGGTTGATTTGGGAGTTGGGAAGAATTAGATGGTTTGTGCTGACTATGGTGGGATTCAAGTTGACCAATTTGGGTTTCAATGTTCTTGAGACTAGAACAGGTGAAGGTGGAAAGATCATCTATAGCACTTTCCCATGGTTTCTTGGAAGAAGTGGCTTTTCCCAGATTTGGATTACCTTGATTTTGGTTTTTGGGAAACTGATTGTATTGGTTTAGGATTTGGGAAGGCTCACTGGGATAATAGAATCCAGGAGTAGGATTGTTCCTTTGACATTGAGGGACAAAAGGATAAGTTTGTTGGAAGTTATCAACACCTTGACCATATTGGACCTAGTTTAGGTTTTGAGGAGGGAATTGAGGGGGATGAGATATGGGATTACCATACCTAAGGACTTGGTTATAGGAAGAAGAGAGGGGCTCAAAGTGAGGTTGGTTGATGTTTCTAATGAACTGACCTGATTGTTGATGGTTGGTGTTCCTCTGAGCAAATTCTGCATTGAGCTCCGTTGGTCCAGATGAATCAGATTGATCCTATTGATGTTTTGGACATGTGTAAGTTGGATGAGATGGAGAGTTTTAGATTCCACAGTTTTTGACAGGTCCATGAAACATATATTGTGAAGAAGATAAGGTTGGTGATTTGGTAGCCATAGCTAGTTGTCGCACAAGACCTGTAAGTTCACTCATCTACTCGGTCATCTTGTTCAGCTCAATTGAATGCTTATCTTGGACTTGTTTTACTTCAGCATGTGCTCGAGTATGGAATTGTTGTGTGTTTTCATCCAAGTTACTTATGAGATCTCTTACAGATTCAGGAGTTTTATCAAGAATATCACCACCACTTGCGGCACCTATGAGAGTTATCTCTATATCCAATAACCCCTCATAGAAGTATTGGATTAGTATTTGGTTAGGGAATTGGTTGTTTGGGAAGGCTGCAATAAGTGTTTTGAACCTCTCCCAGTACTCATGGACTGATTCACTTGGGAACTAATAGATACCACTTATTTCCTTTCGGATAGAAGGAGTACGAGAAGCAGGAAAGAATTTTTCTAATAAATGTCGCTTCATGTCATTCCATGTGCTTATGGAACTAGGGGGTAGGTAGTAAAGCCATGACATAGCACTATCATCTAGGGAGAAAGGGAATGCTCAAAGTTTGATTTTTTCCTTATAAATCCCTTGAGGCTTCATGGTAGAGCACACCACATGGAACTCTTTAAGGTGGAGATGTGGATCCTCACCGGCTAGCCTGTGGAAATGAGGAAGAATATGAATCAAACGCGATTTGAGATTGAAGTCAGCCTCTATGTTTGGATATTGAATACCAAAGATGTTGGTAATTCATATTAGGGGCAGCATGTTCTTTAAGGGTTTGTTCCCTAGGATTGGCCATATCTAATTCAATTGGTTGGGCAACGACTGGTTCTTGAATTATTTGATTATCTCTAATATTCCTCCTAATTTGGCGAAGTGTTCACTCAATTTCAGGGTCAAACAAATCTGATGGATTGTTTGGAAGGGTACGTGGAACTAAGATAGATTTCTCTAGAAATAGTAAGACAGGGTTTTCTTTGTATTTTTTCAGTGAATGATTTTTAAGAGAAATATGGGTTTTTCTTTGTGTGTTTTTTTCAATTCATTATTTAGTTTTTTTGGGTTTTTTTACAATTACTGGAAAATAATGACTACTTAAAGAAACATCCCCAGCAACGGTGCCATTTTAAATGCACGACCAATTGTCGCCTATCGACCGGTCAAGGTTCCTGTGCTCTAATAATGTGTATAGCAGCACTCGGGTCGAATCCTCAGCGATGATACTTTTTTAATAGTCATTTGTTTTTAGTTTATTGTATTTTGATTAGGGGGTTTGATTTTATAGCTTAATTGAAATCAAAAATAGATTATTATTGTTTTATAAAATTGATAATTATTGGGTTGAGTTCGTTATTTGGTAGTTAAGCTTGTGATATCCTTGAGCTTTACTTTATATTTCATTTAATTTAACACCCATGTCACAAGTTGACGTTGATTTGAATTCCCTAGTGTTAATGATTTAATCCAAGTCTTAACTTAACATAGAGTTATAATAATGATCTTATATTGTTTATGTTAGTGTATTTATGGTTTCAGTAATCCATTTAAAACCACGCGTTAAACAAAAAAAGTCATTAATCCATGACATGCTAAGTCCAACATACACAATGTTAATTCAACGAATAATTATCGATCGAAAGCTCTGAATTTATTAACACACCTAAATTAAAACTCACCCCAATGTGAGATTTACTCAGACATTAATATGGTTAATAATCTGGTAATATATATTTATGGAGATTAATTATAATGGGAAGAAAAAGTAAGGGACAAGATAAGAGTAGTGCACCGAACACACACACAAACGATGAAGAAAATTAAAACAGATTTTTGATTGAATGAGGAAGCAAAATAAGGGAAGGGGATTCAACTGAATTTAAACTATTTTATGAAAATAAATATTAAACTAAATATGTTGGATGGGAATATGAGATATTGAAGAAGTAACTTGCATTAAAACATAATTATAATGAAATAGACTTATAAGATTACAAAAACGATGAACATGAAAGTAAGTGAAAACAAAGAGAGGAGGAAAGGTCTCTCAAGTGAAAACATGAGAATGGCAGGTCCTCCCAATATTTTTTCAAGCCTTTTGTCTTTCCAATATGTTCTCCTCTCTTCTGAAATTCCAACCCCTCTCAAGGAGAGAAGGGGGGAGTATTTATAGCACAAGGAGTGGACTATTTTCATTCCCAATATGTCCCTCTACTTTCATTGCCAAGTTGGATATTCAGACTGCCGAATCTCCAAATATATCCATCTCCAAAGTAATATATAATAAATTTTCCAGAATAATCTCAAAATTTAGAGGCATTTGGACATGTGGATCCAAAGTTATGGCCGGTTGATTGAACTATTTTAATCTGTCCATTTCAATCCATGCTTTTTGAAGTCCAAAATGTGAATGGGTTTTGGAATAGGAAGATTCCCTCAAATGAAAACAATTTCATCAAAATATTATCCGTAAATATCTCCTATTTCACACTGCAAAATATTAGCTCAAATGGATGTCCACATCTGGAGAAATGACAATATTTGTGTGCTGCTTTTATTTCTCGGCCAGAATTGTGGGCTAGATTTCAAAGCATCATTTGGGCCCATTTTTGTTATTATTAGGCCTTGAAATTTTTATCCTGGACTCCCTAAATTTTCCCCAGAACTATGGTGGAGAATAATGGAATTTTGACTTCTGTATTTAAAACAGTAAATCAATCTTCATGAATAGTCCAGTTTCTTCATTGATTCTTTGGTCTTGTTTGTGATGCCCATATGACCCGTCAAATGGTAGAGTTGGCTCATGGTACCTTCTAATGAAATGCTGTATATTTAAATGAGAATCCTAAAAAACAATAACCACACAATTTGGATCATTATAGTGATAGATATTATTAATATATCATACTTACTCAATTGTAGTACTTCTAAAAAATGCTCAAAAATTATTCTTAATATTAAAACATTAATATTTCACAAAAATTATGCACATTTCATATAAAATCAGTAACGGGAGTATATAATAAGTCATGAAAATATTAGCAACATCAATCCTATGGGTATGACCAGAAACTAAAAGCCACTAGAGTTCAAGAGGTGATGAATTTTAACAACATAGCCTAACATACTAGTCATAAGACTATAAAATCTATGAAAGTGTACATAAAGAATGAAATAAAATCGTATTTTTCATGTCCTTATTTCTCTACAAAAAAGTGGGAAAAAATATAGTTTGTTCTTTAGTAGATTATATTCTTATTTCCAGTCCCCGACTAGACTACCAGACTATGATTCCCAATAACTTTGTGTATCTTGATTTTCACAATGAAGAGTTACATAGTGATACCCAAACCATGTGTCATAGATCCTGATACAAATAAATAAAAATAATCCCTCTATAATATACAAACAAAAATCTATGAAAGTTTTCTTTATCAGGGTTCTATCATTCTTGAACCCAACATAGAAACAAAAAAATTCACCCCTACCTACATGTAAGAAAGCTCTATTTATGTAACTTCACACTTCAAGACTAATTTTGCTCTATATTAATTCTTTTTCTTAGACACATCCCTTATACACTTCATACATCTTATCTTGGGAGAATTGGATCCCCATAATCTTTCCTTGTCTATCAATAAGAGAATTAATGATACTATAGTAACCATTTATTTTTTATGCATAAAACAACCCAATATTTCATTTTACATATCAATCTAAATGTTTTTCCAAGAATAAGATCATTCATTATTTGGATATACCTTTTGTATTTCTATACAACCTCACAACATCATGCTAGAAACCTATTTCAAAATATGATCTACAATCACCCATTAAATAGTCATCAAATATCACTTCTCCTGATCTGTGAACCCTAAAATTCTTGGTTTAAAATTTAGTTCATCATATATGATGTATGTTAGAATATTTTTAGCACACATAGAATTATGATGATCATTTTCCATATTTATGGTCTGGGTCATATGACTGAAATCAGCCAGACGTCATTTTTTCCTACCACCTGATGTTAAACAACATAGTCAACACTCCTTTCATTAAATTTTATGATACCACTTTAACTAATTTTGTCTTGATTCTCACCCTTATGATATAGATTGTGATTCCTAGATCCAATATCCTAGTTCATCTACCACAAGGTAAAAATGAACCAATTTTTTTTATAATAACCTATATGAGGACAATGAATCATTTCACCCTCTTATTCTCACTCAATGGGTTCTCCATATGGGCATATGAATTTTAGAATGGTCTTTCTATAATGATTGTGATTTATTAGTTAATGTTGGTTGAAATGTGGTCCTACATTAATAACCATAAAATAAACAACATAAATATATATTTCATGATTTTAAACTACATGGTTGGTGTTTATTTCAAGATATTAAAATATTCATTTCCATATCTATCACCAAATAGGACCTCTATCATTGCAATTTTTCTCGTACCGCACATCCATTGAATAAATATGCATAGAATGATTCTCACTATTGTATAACACACAGTGGCCCCTAGATCATTTTTTCATCCCAAATTCATTTAATAAATTGTTTCCACTTTATAAATATGGGTTAGACCTCTGGAGGGAACATTTTCCCCATTATTAGATTATTTTGGTAAAAACAATCCTCCTATAATTTGAAACATTCCCTATGAAAACTGAATATCAATTCAAGAGAATTATAGATCTCCATAATCTTTCTGTTCCCATTTATAATTGAATGATTAATAGAAGAAATATCCTTTTTTTACTATGCATGATATTCCCTTGTCCAAATTTTTAAACATCTCACCCAAAAGGCCTATCTTCCATAGCAAATTTAATCCTTATGAGAAACCCCTTATATCTACATACGTCGCAAAAAAACATTCTATATTGTTATTTTCAAACATTATATCTAATTATTCCTTGTGTACTTGTCCTATATCACTTTTCAAATAAAGAAAATCAAAATTTGTTTTTTAAAATGTCCCCTCTCTATTCTTGAATGATGATGGGTCATTCTTCGTTCGACCACCATGAAATATCTAATCACTCATCATTTAGTTTAATTTAAAAAATGTAATTTCATCTCTAAACGTCCATTTTATGTGATGTTAAACATCATGGTCTACATTGTAGTCGAAATACATTAATATTCATTATGATCAAATCCATGTAAGGAGGAACAATTCCTTCTGGTGTTGTTCATCCCCCATATTACCTAGAACAATTGTGTGTGATTTTATCAAAATTCCATCAACGAATATAGTGATACATGGACCCCTAATCCATGTCCCAGAAATACATAATGGATAACTCCCCTCTCTATATTCTAGTATAATCAATACATATACATGGTCACCAAGAACCATATATGGATTCGTTATCATCTCCACTAAATATGTAAAAATTCCTAGATCTTCCATTCTAATACTAGCCACAAAAATAATCAAAATTTATGTCTTCCTCTATTAATGTACACAACAATGATCTGGGTAGGATGTTATTAATTTCTTCTATAAAACAATTTTTCCATGATAGTGGGTGAAATATAATCCCCCTTCCTTACATTAAAAACAATTTCAAAGGGGGATATAATCCATGGATAATAATGGCCTAGATTATGCATTTAATCTCATCAAACTCCTTTAAAAAAATATGATCCCCATAGAAACCCTTTATCTATTTATGATAGGGACATCCAGGTCTAGATGACGGTTTTGTTTTGACTATGCATTATACACCCCAGTCTACCATTGAATATGTTTCCAAAAAAGGGACTATCAATAAGAGTCACCTTATTCCTTGGGAAAAGTCCATCTAATCACTATATTATATTATAATATCATGCTAGAAAATACATATCAAAGAATATATATGGTCACTCCTTGAGTTTTTCCCCACTACACTTTTAATATTTTAAAATCACAATATTGGGATTTAAATCTACCAATATGTTCCCAAATAATTATAAAAAATACTCAACTAGAAAACCATGCTAGATTTATTACTCACCTAGGTCAAAGATAATGATTTTCTACTAAGAGAACTAGTTTCAAATGAGAAATAATGCATGTGTGGATTAGTCTATTTAAAGAAAAGAAATAAAAATACAAGCCTCACCCACCAATTATCCTTTATATCTAGAATAAGTAAAAACTATGATGATAAAACAAAAGAAAAAATTTTCATATAGAGTATCATCTGAATCTGGGAAAAGATAAACAATACACATAGGATCCCCGGGCCTTTGAAATTCATATAGAATTTACTTATTCATATCATTATGATTATGAATAATTGACACAATGAAGTTTAGATAAACAAAATGACATCAATGTTATGTTATTAATAATTATAAACATAGGAAAAAGTCTTATATGGGAAAATTAAATGTTTTACTTCATTAATGTAGAATAATTATGATGATAATCCCTAATTTAGAGACTCTATATCAAAATTTTCAAAATTCAATCAACGTAACATTTTAATTATTGGAAGAAAATTTGATCCCTATCAATAACCTATCAGGAAAAAAAATATTTTTAGTCTTAGCCTCCATATCAAGGATGATATCATCCACCATATTTGTAAAGGAAGTAATCCCATCACCAAGAACCCTGTCTCTAAAATGATTACATTATATGATCTACCGTATGGTGGTATCTATCTTCTCGTTGAGGTGAAATATTAAATAGATTTCTCATCAAACCATTACATGCTCTCCTATAATTTTCTGGACTGGTAACACTCATCCTGGGATACTGTAGCTTGAAAATCATTTTTTTAATGAAACAATCCAATGATATCACAACCAAGGAATACATCATCATAGTGACAAAATTTTCATTCCCCATATTTCAACATTCCTAAGGAAGAGGGCATCTACCTCCATTGATGGTGATATTGGATCCTTGATCAAAATGACATGAATAGATATCGGTTCATCCTTCTATCGATTCCTACATGGAACATGTATCCCAGTTCATCTCACCCCATATACTTGTGTCATGTTAATAGAACACATTCTTGGATACATATATTTTTTGATTTCGTATAATTAAACTAATTCTATGTAGACATTCAACTGGGTCTTGAAAGGGAATCATGTTTCCTTCAAGAGAGTAGTAATTTTGTGACATTTCATATAGGTATAGACATTGGGTACATTTGTGACATGTATTCTTCCTCATACAAGATCATCCCATGGAAGAATCTTAGCAGTGGAATCGAAGGCACCCCATATAATGACCCATACTTTACATACATTGTTATTACATCAAAATTGAAGCACACTTACAAAACCAGGAAAGGACCGTATAGGTATAGTGTCTTTAGAAACATGGATACAAAAACAAATGGTTCATAAAGCATCTACACTGTCTCCCATTTATTTCATCATATCTATATTTCCTTTTGGAATATCTTACTTAATAACCTTTTTCCTGACCTAGGGAAAGAAAACATACAAAAGGGTGAGCTCAAATGCTCAGTAAGGGTAAACAAAAGAAATATCAATCACATCATATTCATAAGAACATAACTTTTAGAAATCTTAACCTGCAAAAGAGATCATAATTTCATAACATGGGATAAATCATAGTAGTGAAATGTAATCCCAATAATCATAACTTAAAACATGAAACTTTTTGTCATACACACATAATCATAGAGAATCATTTCTTATTAGTCAATACTCATTACCAAGACTATCTTAGTGGACAAAGTCCATTTCTGAACTGAGTTCACTCCTCATTTCAGTCCTATTTCACTGAACCGGTTTAACCTGCCGTTCCAGCAATGTATATCTCATGAGATATAAAATCTTTACCCATTGCATTGGAGGGAGATATAGGTCCCACCCATATCATAATGAAACCATTCTTATGTGTGCCATAAAAGAATAAATCATACATCATTGCACAACCCATGTAATAAAAATGGGATTCTTAAACAACATGACATCATAAAACAATTCATATAAGATAAAGGAATTCATAAAAATAATTCCATCACAACATAATAAAATCAATGTAATAATAGGGTTAGAAACAGAACCATATATTATCTTAGATGTAAAATAATTTTGATAAAACGATTGAACTCCATTATTGAGGAAAATATACTTTCTACTTCAAAAAAAATTTCCTTTCTTAACATGTCATACAATTTTAAACTCAAAGAAGATGATTAAAAATAAACTTGAAAACTTGTAAAGGCAGCTTCTTGTAAATAATGTTTTAAAAATCCATTCACGCCGTATAAGTTAAAAAAACATTCTTCTCATACTTTTGTTGGAAAAGTCAAAAAGTTCCTCGTACGAAAAATGACAAAAGATTCTTTTCATATATTTTAATATAAACTCAAAAAAGGGTAAAAATGGATTTAAACAATTGTATGTAGATGGAAATAATATTACATATTGAGGAAACATGGATGTGGATGATAAAATACACCCCAGTAAATACCAAAGTACATACAATCTCGGATAAAAATGAGATTGTGATATTTCCCCTACCTTAGGTCTGATTTGCTTCGTAAGTGTCCGAACCTCCTGTATAATGATTTAAATAATGTTATTTACTTATTCCAGAATCATACCTATTTTTATGATATCATATATGGTCAAATTCATAGCTTCTTATTAGTAATATTTCATTACTACTTGTTATTCGGGTGTTTATTACATTTTGTTCTTATGCGTGTTTTTTCGAATAAATTATTATTTTTATTTTTAGGTTATAGATACCTTATTTATATAAAGGTATTAGTGTAAATATATATCATATTCATTCATTCAATTCATTTATACAATCATTATGCAATGAAGATCATGTAGAACGAGTGGCATCACATCGTAGAGACGGTATTCCGTACGTACGCACGAGTGATGATATCGTTCCCATGATCATGGAATTGTATTGGAGTGTATATATACTATTTCATAATCAATATCACTTTACAATAATCATATATATTTATTATTTACACCATTATACCCATCCAAGTAAGGTGGTGGTGGAAAATAGATTACACCATGGCATGGAGACGGTATTCCCTACGTACGCACGCGCGGTGATTTCGTTTTCTATAGGATGGATAGATGGCGAAATAGGGTTGTTTCATATTTATAATAACATATCAGTATATTAGTGATACTGATGTTATTACTTCATAATGAAAAAACTAAAGAAGAAGAAGTGGAAGAAGAAATAAAGATGAAAGAATCGGTAACGGACATTACCTCTTCTTTGAAGCACTTCTTTAAGACCTCCTTTTAGGGCACTAAAATTGCTCTTTGAAGAAGACCAGGACCTCTAGGAAATCTCAAGGGAAGTGGAGAGAAGAAATTGGCAGGGGTTGGACGAGCATGAAGGCTCATAGTGGTGTGAGGAAGAGGGGGAGGAGGTGGCCTTTTATAAGGGAGGAGAGGGGCTCCTTTGGAAAAACTAAATATATTATTTTATTATAAAGCCAAATTCGGTTTTAAATAGCTCCAAATTGATTTATTTTGAAGCTAAGGTTGGGATGGGTCGAAATACTCTCATCCAATTGAATTTATACAATTTTATGTTCCTATTTTAACCTTATCATTTAGATTTAACATTAAGTTAAATAATTTTACTTCTACCGTGTCTTCTTGTGTTTTACACTATAAGTTTAATTAACTTACTATAACAAGCCAAACGAACCCCATGTTGTTTATTATTAATATATATAACCTTATCTAAGTCATTTGTCCGAACCCTATATTTTTATGAAAAAATAACAATTAATAATATAATATTTGTTTTAAAAACTATTTTATGTCAATTTTGACACTATTTAGTAATTGATTTTTGTGAAACTCATAATAGAATTATTAGTTCTAAAAATGTTAATTAAATCAATATTAACATGTCATAGTAACCTATAAAATTAGTTTAATTCATAAAAAGTCTAAAATTACATTTATTTGGGTATTTATAACATCAACTATGTCAATATTTCATTAATAAGATAATAATTGCATCATCATTGTGTCATAAATAAATTAAATTATTTAATGTCTAAAAATTATAAATAAAATACCATTAAGTTGGAAATCTTTTTATCATTCTAATGAATATTTATAGTCGAATTTATCTTATGTATAACCCCATATTAAAAATGATTTACTTATTAAACGTTGATTTTAACTATTTTTACCCTTCTTTAAATAAATTAATAATAAATGTCCTCATCTAATCCAAGTGGGCCTAAATGGTCATATTTTATTCCTAAAGTTGTTTTTGGTTGAAGTACACTTATCCAATAGAATTAGGACATGTGTTAGGGTAATAATAATAACCCTTTTACCCTTAATTACACTATTTACTTTTAACAGTGGTAAAAAAAAGTAAAAAGTTACTATTCATCAAAAATTATTTTCATCTCATTTCCCCACATTTTACACCTTGATATTAACCGTGTCTCTCGGATTTTCGAAATTCTACTCACAGAAGCGGTAAAATTAAGTTTTATGAAAAATTCAGTTTTTTTAACTACCACTTAGTGGTTTCACTATTCATTAAAAATTGAATGTTTTCAGAAAAATACCAAAATTTCACCCTAGGATAATTTCGATATTCCGAATCCAAAAATGAAGTCCATTTTAAAAATAAAATTTACAAAAATTTCAAAAAGTGGTTATTACTATTCATAACAGCTAGTTTTAATAATATTTTAATAGCATATCTTTGTTTAGTGAAACTCGGTATTTCGTACGACGCAAGATATCGAGGAAGGCCGAAGTTGCATGTAAAGCAAGCCAATCTAGTGTTGTGTGTAGTGAAAGATTTCTTTTATGATTTAAAAACAAAATATTTCTCATAAAAGTCTCAGCTGTTACATTCTACCCCCCTTAAAATTAATTTCGCCCTCGAAATTCGTCACTTTGTAACAAACAGATGAGGATACCTCTTCCCCATCATATCCTCAAGTTCCCATGTAGCTTCTTATAATTGGTGGTTCCTCCATAAAACATTCACCAATCTAGTGGAATTGTTTCATAGGACTTTTTTGCTACGATCCAGAATCTCTATCGGTTGTTCATCATAAGAATGATCTAGCTCCAATGGTACAAATTCTGAGCTGAGTACATGTGAAGGATCGGGTATGTACTTTCTCAGGAGAGATACATGGAACACATCGTGAACTTGAGAGAGATTCTATGGAAGCGCCAACCGGTAAGCTACTTTTCCAACACGATCCAGTATTTCGAAAGGACCGATATATCTAGGGCTCAACTTCCCCTTCTTTCCAAATCTCACGACCCTCTTCCAGGGAGATATTTGTAAGAACACTTTATCACCAACATCAAACTCTAGGTCTTTTCTCCGGTTGTCGGCATAAATTTTCTGTCGACTCTGAGCTGCTCTTATGTGTTGTTGAATAGATCAGACCTTTTTTTCCATCTCATTAACAAGATCAGGTCCTAATAGCATTCTTTCCCCAACTTCATCCCAGCAAGATGGAGTTCTGCATTTCTTTCCATAGAGAGCTTTATAATGAGCCATCGGAATACTGGAGTGAAAGCTATTATTATAAGAAAATTCCACCGAAGGTAGGTGTTGATCCCAACCACTTTTGAAATCCATAGATCAAGATTTCAACATATCTTCTAGAGTTTTAATTGTTCTCTCAGACTGACCGTTTGTCTGAGGATGATGAGCAGCACTGAAACTCAACTCTGTATCCAGAGTATGCTGAAGACTTCTCCAGCACATCGAGGTAACCCTTGGATCCCGATCAGATATAGTAGAAAGTGGTACTCCATGAAATCTTACCACTTGCTTTACATATATCCTGGAAATCTGATCCAGAGAGAAATCCTCTCTAATAGCAATGAAGAATGCAGACTTTGTAAGATGATCAACTATGACCCAGATAGCATTATTGCCTTTGGATGTTTTAGGAAGTCCTGTGACAAAGTCCA
Source organism: Viscum album (assembly GCA_963277665.1). Classification (NCBI taxonomy): domain Eukaryota; kingdom Viridiplantae; phylum Streptophyta; class Magnoliopsida; order Santalales; family Viscaceae; genus Viscum; species Viscum album. The sequence continues at coordinate 658,127,754 of OY728159.1, forward strand.
TAGTGATGTTTTCCCATTACCATTCGAGTATGGGTAATGGTTGTAACATCCCCTTAGACATCTGTCTCTCAGCTTTAACTTGCTGACAAACCAAGCATCGAGAGACATATTCTGAAACATCTCTTTTCATGCCATCCCACTAGAAGTACTCTTTCAGGTCCCTATACATCTTCGTGCTTCCAGGATGAATAGATAATGAAGAACTATGAGCCTCATCCAGCAACTCATTCTTTAATTCGGGGATGGGAGGAACACAAACCCGATTCCTTAACATTATTATCCCATCAAAATCAAGGTTGAATTTAGGAACCTTTCTCACCTTCTTTTGCAACTCGACATCTTCTTTATGTGCCTCTTTAATCTTCATATGTATAGATGGTTGAACATTCATTTGATAAAGATAAGCTTTTTCCCTTTCCATTATAATTCCAAGATCCATCCTTTGTAAATCCATAAATATTGGATCTTTTGTGATCCTCGTCATAGATAAACTGACATGGTCTTGTCGACTTAATGCATCTTCCACCTTGTTTGCTTTCCCATGGTGGTAATGGATTGAGCAGTCGTAATCCTTAATCAGCTCCAACCATCTTCTTTGGCGCATATTCAGCTCCTTTTGTGTGAAAATATACTTTAAACATTTATGATCAGTATAAATATCACACCTTTCATCATAAAGGTAATGACTCTAAATCATTAATGCAAATATTACCGCAGCTAAATCCAATTCATGAGTTGGGTAATTTTGCTCATGTATTTTCAACTGTCGTGAGGCATAAGCTATGACCATATCATTTTCATAAGAACACACCCCAATACCTTCTTGAATGAATCACTGTAGATCACAAACCTTTCTCCACTACAAGGCAGTGTGAGCACAGTTAAACTGGATAACCTTCATTTCAACTCCTTGAAATTCTCTTCACATTCCTCTGTCTAAACAAACTTAACTCATTTTCGAGACAACTTTGTGAGTGGATTAGATAATCGTGAAAAATCATTCACAAAACGTTGATAATGTCCAGCCAAACCAAGAAAACATCGGATCTTAGTTACTGTTGTTGGTGTCGACCATCTTTCGATAACCTCTGTTTTTTCTGGATCCACAGATATCCCCTCTTTTGAGATTATGTGACCCAAAAATGAATCTTTTTAAAGCCGAAATTCACACCTGGTAAATTTGGCATAATGCTTATCCTTTCTCAGGGTCTTCAATATAATTCTCAAGTGATCTTCATGTTCTTCTTTACTCTTTGAATAGAAAAGAATATCGTCTATAAAGACTACCAAAAACTGATCAAGATAGTCTCTAAAGACTCTATTCATCAGATCCATGAAGATAGAAGGGGCATTAGTAAGACCAAATGGCATCACTATAAATTCATAGTGTCCATACCTTTTACGGAAAGACGTATTTGGTATATCATCCCTTTTGACCCTTAATTGATGATACCTTGAACGATGAACAATCTTGGAAAAGTATTGAGCTCTGCGTAGTTGGTCCAATAGGTCATCAATGCACGGGAGAGGATATTTTTTCTTGATAGTGATCTTGTTAAGTTATCGATAATCAATGAAGAGTCTCATTGATCCATCTTCCTTCTTAACAAACATAACAGGTGCTCCCTAAGGTGACGCACTAGGGCGTATGAACCCATTATCAATATTCTCTTGGAGTTGCTTCTTCAATTCCTGCAACTCAATTGGGGCCATTCTATAAGGTGTCTTTGAAATAGGTAAAGCAGCTGGTATGATTTCTATTGAAAAATCAAATTCACGATTTGGTGGAAGCCCCGACAATTCCTTCATAAAGACATCATCAAACTCTCGTACAATGGGCATATTATTAATCGTGAGTTTATCACCAACCATTTGAGATAAATAACCCTCATTTAGTGGAATCAAGACCCATAAGATGGAAGAAATTTCCACTGGAAGGTTATGTTCATCCTTGCATCGATAGACGATCATAGATTGATCTGGAATATGAAATGTGACTTCCCTTATTTGGAAATTGATATGAGCTCCATATAAAGAAAGCCAATCCATTCCAAGAATCACATCAAATTCCACTATAGGAAGGATCACAAGATTTGCATGAAGCACTTTCCCACAAACTTCAATAGGAGAAGAATTATAAACTTTTGATGCGACTGTTGTGCCTTTAGGGGTTGTCACAGCTAACACAACATCTACTTGTTGAGGTAATACGGCGATACCCTTAGAAAAATCTTCAGAAATAAAAGAGTGGAGGATCCAGAATCAAATTAAACATTTTCTACTTCAGAGTGGATAATAAGTGTACCTTTCACCACATCGTTATTGTACTCCACATAGCTGATAGAAATTACATGTGACTTTCCTTTGTCTTTAGCCTTAAGAGTTTGTTGACGTCGACCATCATCATCAACCCTTGGATTAGGGCATTTATTGGCATAATGCCCCATTTCCTTGCACTTGAATCATTGAAGTGTAGTAGGTTCATTCTGTGTATCGATTCCTTTTTTTGCATCATCAGACATCTTCTTCCCATCATTGCGGCATTCAAATGCCCGATAACCTTACTTTCCACATTTGAAACATTTACTTGTCCCTTTAAGACAACTCCCTCCATGTTTCATTCCACACTTTGAACAAAAGGGAAAGCTCATCTTCTTTTCAGTGTGCTCTTTAGATTTTCCTTTGAATTCCATTTTCCTCTTCTTATCAAACCCATATGACTGATGGGTTACTCCAATATCCATCTCGACTTTGAGAACACATCGAACGATTTCCACATAGCTATTGAAGTCCCTTATGGCTAACGCCCTTAGAAGACTTGGTTTTAAGCCACTAAAGAATCGATCGATCTTACTCTCAGGTTGGATAATAATACTGGAAGCATACCTTGCAAGTCTTGTAAAATTTGCTTCATAGGTACCATCAGATTCATCATCCTTTTGCTTCAGTTCAAGAAACTCTTTCTCCATCTTTGTTCAGAGAATATGAGGGATGTACTTATTGAAAAATAAGTTCTTGAACTCGTCCAATTCCATTGACTCACTTTCATCTCTATGCCTCGTATTCTTGATAAGATTCCACCATTGATCACCATCAACTTCCAAACGATACACTACTAAGATGACTTTATCATGTTCAGAACATTGAAGAACTGAAAATATCTTTTCTGTAGTACTAATCCATTTTTCAAAAATTAATGGATCAGTAGACCCGCTAAATGAAGGTGGACGCTACCTCATGAAGGATTCAACAGAATGTTGCTCCTTCCTTTGATCGTTTGGAAGTCCTGCATGATTCATAGCTTGAGAAAGTTGTGTGAGCATGGATACAAGATTTTTCATTCCCTCTCCCATAACGTTCGGTTGCTCAGGGGGACAATCATTGTATTGCCCGTCGCATTCCGCATTAACACGGTTCCTTCGGGTTCTATCCATTGACTAAAACCAAGAAGAATAGTGTGAGCAACACTAATTATAATAAAAAACCACATAATAAAGAATAAAATTTCACTCTTAAGGTCTTATCCTAGGTTATTCATTGCCATTTCTAAAACACTAAGATTGTGTTCTATGCTTAGACATATCCTTAGGGTTCTTACTAAGGCTTTCACATCCTAGTTTCCAAAGATTGACTATACATTTCCTCTGATACCAACTATAATGACCCATTCTTTACATACATTGTTATTACTTCAAAATTGAAGCACACTTATTAAAACATATAACAAACCAGGAAAGGATTGTATAGGTATAGTGTCTTTAGAAACTGAGAAACATAAACAACTGGTTCATAAAGCATCTACACTATCTTTCATTTATTTCATCATATCTATAGTACCTTTTGGCATATCTTACTTAATAACCTTCTTCCTGACCTGGGGAAATAAAACATACAAAAGGGTGAGCTCAAATGCTCAGTAAGGGTAAACAAAAGAAATATCAATCACATCATATTCATAAGAACATATCTTTTAGAAATAATTACCTGCAAAAGAGATCATAATTTAATAACATGGGATAAATCATAGTAGTGAAATATAATCCCAATAATCATAACATAAAACATGAAACATTGTGTCATACACACATAATCATAGAGAATCATTTCTTATTAGTCAAGACTCATTTCCAAGACTATCTTAGTGGACAAAGTCCATTTCTGAACCGAGTTCACTCCTCGTTTCAGTCCTGTTTCACTGAACTGGTTTAACCTATCGTTCCAGCCATGTCTATCTCATGAGATATAAAATATTTACCCAATGCATTGGAGGGAGATATAGGTACCATCCATCTCATAATGAAACCATTCTTATGTGTGCCACAAAATCATAAATCATACATCATTGCATAACCCATGTAATAAAAATGGGATTCTTAAACAACATGACATTATAAAACAATTCATATAAGATAACGGAATTCATAAAATAAATTCCATCACAACATAATAAAATAAATTTAATAATAGGGATAGAAATAGAACCCTATATTATCTTATATGGAAAATAATTTTGATAAAACACTTGAACTCCATTCTTGAGGAAAATATCTTTTCTACTTCAAAAACATTTTCCTTTCTTAACATTTCATACAATATTAAACTAAAAGGAGTTTATTAAATATAAATTTGACAAATTGTAAAGGAATCTTCTTGGAAATAATGTTTTAAAAATCCATTCATGCCGTATAAGTTAAAAAAACAATCTTCTCGTACTTTTGTCGGAAAAGTCAAAAAGTACCTTGTACAAAAAACGACAAAAGATTCCTTTCATATCTTTTACTATAAACTCACCAAAGGGTAAAAATGGATTTAAAAAATTGTAGGTGGATGAAAATAATGTTTTATATTGAGGAAACATGGATGTGGATGATAAAATACACCCCAGTAAATACCAAAGTATAAACATTCTCAGATAAAAATGAGATTGTGATATTTCCCTTACCTTAGGTCCGATTTGCTTCATAAGTGTCCCAAACTCCTGTATAATTATTTAAATAATGTTATTGACTTATTCCAGAATCATACTTATTTTTATGATATCATATATTGTCATATTTATTTCTTCTTATTAGTAATGTTTCATTACTACTTGTTATTCGGGTGTTTATTACTTTTTGTTCTTATGCGTGTTTTGCCGAATAAATTATTATTTTTATTTTTAGGATATAGATACCTTATTTACAGAATTTTATTAGTGTAATATATATCATATTAATTAATTCAATTCATTTATATAATAATTATTCAATGAAGATCATGTAGAACGAGTCACATCACATCGTGGAGACGGTATTCCGTACGTACGCACGAGCGATGATATCGTTCCCATGATCGTGGAATTGTATTGGAGTTTATATATACTATTTCAGAATCAATATCACATTACAATAATCATATATAGTTATTATTTACACCATTATACCCATCCAAGTAAGGTGGTGGTGGAAAATAGATTACACCACGGCATGGAGATGGTATTCCGTATGTACGCACGCGCGGTGATTTTGTTTTCCGTAGGATGGATAGATGGAAAAATAGGGTTGTTTAATAATTATAATAACATATCAGTATATGAGTGATACTGATGTTATTACTTCATAATTAAACAACTAAATAAGAAGAAGTGGAATAAGAAATACAGATGAAGGCATCGGTAACGGACATTACCTCTTCTTTGAAGCGATTCTTTGGGACCTCCTTTTAGGGCAGTAAAATTGGTCTTTGAAGAAGAACAGGACCTCTATGATGTCTCTAGGGAAGTGAAGAGAATAAATTGTCAGGGTTTGGCTGATCTTGAAGGCCCTATGTGGTGTGAGGAAGAGGGGGAGGAGGTGCCCTTTTATAAGGGATGAGAGGGGCTCCTTTGGAAAAAACTAAAAATATTATTTTATTATAAAGCCAAATTCGGTTTTAAATAGCCCAAAATTGATTTATTTCTATGCTAATGTGGGTATGGGTCGAAATCCTCTCATCCAATATAATTTAGACAAGTTTAGGTTCCTATTTTAACCTTATCATTTAGATTTAACATTAAGTTAAATAATTTTACTTTTACCGTGTCTTCTTATGTTCTTACACTACAAGGTTAATAAACATACTATAACAAGCTAAACGAACCCCAAGATGTTTATTATTAATATATATAACCTTATCTAAGTCATTTTTCCAAACCCTAGATTTTTAGGAATAAAATAACAATTAATAATATAATATTTTTTTAAAACTATTTTATGTCAATTTTGACACTATTTAGTAATTGATTTTTGTGAAAATCATAATAGAATTATTAGTTCTAAAAAAGTTAATTAAATCAATACTAACATATCATATTAACCTATAAAATTAGTGGAATTCATAAAAAGTCTCAAATTACATTTATTTGGGTATTTATAACATCAATTATGTCAATATTTCATTAATAAGATAATTACTACATCATCATTGTGTCATAAATACATTAAATTATTTAATGTGTAAAAATTATAAATAAAATACCATTATGTTGGAAATATTTTTATCATTCTAATTAATATTTATAGTCAAATTTATATTATGTATAACCCCATATTAAAAATGATTTACTTATTAAACATTAATTTTAACTATTTTATCCCTTCTTTAAATAAATTAATAATAAATGTCCTAATCTAATCCATGTGGGCCTAAATGGTCATAGTTTATTCCTAAGTTTGTTTTTGGTCAAACTACCCTTATACAATAGAATTAGGACATGTTTTAGAGTAATAATAATAACACTTTTACCCTTAATTACCCTATTTACTTTTAACCGTGGTAAAAAAAAGTAAAAAGTTACTATTCACCAAAAATTATTTTCATCTCGTTGAACCACATTTTAGTGCTTGATATTAACCAAGTCTTTCGGATTTTCGAAGTTCTACTCACAGAAGAGGTAAAATTACGTTTTATGAAAAATTCAGTTTTTTAACTACCACTTAGTGGTTTCACTATTCATTAAAAATTGAAAGCTTTCAGAAAAATACCAAAATTTCACCCAAGGATAATTTCGATATTCCGAATCCAAAAATGAAGTCCATTTTGAAAAATAATTTTTACAAAATTTCAAAAAGTGGTTATTACTATTCATAACTGCTAGTTTTAATAATATTTTAATAGAATATCGTTGTTTAGTGAAACTCGGTATTGCGTACGACGCAAGCTATCGGGGAAGGCCGCGATTGTATGTAAAGCAAGCCAATATAGTGTTGTGTGTAGTGAATGATTCCTTTGATGATTTAGAAACAAAATATCTATCATAAATGTCTCGGGTGTTACACCCCATGTCAATCATGATGTACCTAAAACCAAAGACGTATATCTTTGATGGCTTTCACATCTGGAATCCCATTTTTTATGAGGTAGATAAGTCTATAGGCTCATATCATCCATATATTTTAACTCAGGAATCCAATGATTATACATAGGATATGTGTTAGCTTGGGGTTATAAGTTAACATCTTATGGAGATGGATTGGAATGTCTTGTGGGGATGTGTTAGATTGATCAGAATTCCCTAAATAGGGGGATTTAAGTTAATACATATGAGGAAAAAACATAAGATTTACTAAGGGATGGATCAGATAAACACATGGAGGAAGATCCGGGATGTGTGTCCCATAAAGTGTAAATTTCGTAGTTTGATGGATTAAAAATAGATGGATCACAATGCCTTGTTGATGTAGATCTTGAATGGGTATCTCATAGAGGAAACATTTCACATCACGAAATGTGAATGGATCAGAACACATTAAATAAGTGGATCAATGAGTTATTTCCCAAAAAGGTATGACGTCACCCCAGGAAGGTGGATGGTTTAGAATTGCCCATGGAAGAAGATCTAAGATTTGTGTCCAATAAAGGGATGATATTACATGATAATGGTTGATTAGAACACACTTCAGAGTGGATCAGGGAGGTCCACCGCTATGTGGGGGGAACCTAATTTTACCATTGGTCTGGAATTGACATCAAGGAGCAACCTATGTACACTATTTAAAATACAGTGATCAAAGACCACATGGATTTATGCATCCTTTTGTTGTCAGGTTGTAGGACTAATCCATGCATTATAACGTCATATTGTAAGGATGCTCACATCGAGAAGAGATCACTAATGCTGGATGATGTGGGCATTAAAAAAGTAATTTTCCCTTCACTTTTTTATTTATATTCATTTTTATTGTTGTGGGGTCTAAGCATTGATATTCATTATTTACTTGGAGGATATGTATTATACCATGTGAGTGGATTGATTTTACATGGAATGTGGCCTAAGAAAATTTAGGTTAGAGAAAGATTTGGGGGTTGGATGTCGAAGAGGGTTCCTTTGTATCCCTATTAGTTAGGAATAAAAAACCATGTAGTTTGGAATAGGTAGGGATTACACCTAAGGTGTATTCCATAATAGTAGATTATAATTGGGGATTATGTGTGAAATATACCCATAGGGTTAGTATTTTTTTTGGGGGTCGACACATTGAGTGGATCATAGGTTGATTATAATTGGATTTTTGGTGATCACACCATATTAGAGGCATGTGGTTTGATGGATTAGGAAGATTCCATGATCGCCATGATGCACTAAGACCATGTACAACATGCACATTGTGATAAATAAGAGGAATTAGTAGACCTGATGCTCATTTCATGGATGAAGCATCCATGAGAGATTGTGTGGGGATTATGTATGGAAGCTTCACGATGACGGTCCTATTATGTGTGAGGAGGATATCAATATGTTATGAGGATGTTATTCCATTTCAATGGAATATGGAGAAACTTATTATTATTTCACATTGTCGGTCTATAATTTTATGTTTTATGTTGAGGACATTATAGTGCAGTTTAATTTCATATGACTTATACATTTTTTAGGTAGTTTTACATAATGTGGTCTAGAAATATGGGACTCATTTCCTATCCCATTTTATATATGGACATTCTTTTTAGCCTCTAGGTCAGGAAGGACGTTGGATATTCCATGGAAAGGAGGTAGGAGTGGTCACTCATGAAGTACACATTATCTTGTATATGCTGGGAAGCTATAGGAGTTAACATACCTATAATAGGATTCAACAGGTTCATTAGAGTATTGTGCAACACTCATAGTGGGGTGGGACATTGTAATGGGTTGCATAGGTCACATAGGGAGTCATGGTGTGGAAAACCTAATCCAGGATGGGTATAGGGATGTGGGAACTCAACCTGCTCTATGTGGTTTCAAAAAAAATGAAGGCATCAAGGAGAGTACCAAGAAAAAGGATTAGAGATGTTTTATACCTCATAGAGAGGTTATGCACAATACTCAGGTTCTCAGAATATGTTTGGGGGTTCATAAATGAGTTGGATTCACGAAATAATGATACCCTGCCTCAAGATTAAGTCTTGGTTTATTATATGAGTTTTACATAGCAGGTGAATGTTTTTCGAAGCCTCAGGTTTCTTATAAGTCTTTCATCCTTTAGGAAGTTTGTAAACCATAGTGAATAGTATCTCCACCAATAATGGAGGATATTTTGAACAACATGATTAGGGTTTCAAAAATCCATGATACCATATGTGATTGATTTATTTTTTTGGCTTTTTTTGAGGCTCTAGAGGATCATGAATTGAGATCAATTTAGAAGCTGAAAAGTCTCATAAACATCCCTAAAATATCAAAATGAGGGGATTATTTATTTTATAGAGGGTTCATGAAGATGGTAAGAGGATTTAGAAGAATAAGTTGGCTTCAAAAATGAGTGGAGATATATATAAAATATAAAAAATCACCATCAATTATTCAACCAATTGTGGAGAACCATCAGACTCTTGGAGAAACATTGTAACATCTTGGAATGGTCACAATGTGTCGTCGAACTCACAAATGTACACCATCATGGATTCAAGTGGTTGTGAAGGGTAATTCTAGGATTGGGATATTTTGTATCTTTATGTGTCCAAAATGTGCTTGGAATTCATTAATTATACTCATTTAGAAGGGTTCAAGTAGTTTTGTATATGATTTACTCTAAAATGACCATCTATTCATCAACTATTCTGGGGGAACATATATCCATTCCAAAAAATTCGCACCTCAAAATGGGATCCACTGTGACAAATTAGTGTTGAATTTTGAGGTTTAATCACTAAAAATTTAAAATAAAGTTTATTTCTTGATGTTTATTCATGATTCTCACTCTCTATTCTTATTTTTTTATGGTTTCTTAGCATGAAGGGCATCGAGAATCCTAGGACGTTTCACACTTATAAATTGCAGAGGGATCCCCTCAACATCACTAAACCTTCATGAAAATAAAAACCATTTACCTCTTTTCATAAATTAGTTCATCTTTATGAATGTTCCCAGTGAATGATATTTATAGATAGTATAAAATTATACTTTTCTCCAGAAATACTTCTTAGCGAACCAAGCATCATGAATCATTTCTTCATTAAGCAAGTCCTGCTACCTAGATATGCATTAACTGGACAACATTAAATGTCCTTGCAAACAACCATTGAATGACAGAATCAGAAAAAATATACTTCATGAATCAAATGGTATATCATATATTAAAAAATTGCCTTTTGTATGGAAAAAAATGGTTTAAATATCATGATCCAAGAGTTCCTCTGAAGCTCCTGAGATCACAAATCACTTTATTCACTACTAATGAAGAACTATATGGTATATCCAACATGAAATATTCTACCTATATATGTATTTACAATCATATATGAAGCATCAATTAATATATTGAGGTGTTATGAGCCATCATACTTTTTTATGGTATTACCAAGGAAATATTAGTGACATAGGTATGATGCATGTCACATATGGAAATATTATATTCCCATAAAAGCTAATAACCTCTCTAACCACATAAAAAATGATTTGTATTATTTTTTGGATGAGTTAACCCTGCCACAGTATTAGGTGATCAACGTGAAGGGTTTAGGGGACCTGTAAAAAGAGTATAATGAAGGCTAGGATTTTTTCCAGTGCAAGAAAATTATAGATGAGTGGTCATGGTCCTAATGGGAATGCACATAATTCACTGAGTTCATGGTAGATATGAATTTTTTCAGACTTCATGAAGTATCATGTGATTCATAGTTCCATGTTTATTTTCTATATAAAATCATTCCTAAGATACTAGGAAGATAGTCACTAGAAACTAATACATATCATCATATATATTATGAGGTTGACATAAGCCTCTCAAACCGTCATCATATTATTGGAATACTGATCTTGAGAGAGATGTATTATGCATTCCTCACATTTGAGATTGTATGGGAGACCAAGTGAGGATTTTGACTCTAGAGAAGGTGGTAATGGATCTTGTACAATACACTAGTGAACCAAATCCCGAGACAAGGGTTATTACAATTATGTAGTGGTTTAGATAATTCTTGAATGAATTAGTGAATGTTCTAGTTGAAGGACATGATCTCATGGAAATTTTTCCAAATAGGCCTCAAAGGTATCTCGTGGGATTAAAATGGGGAATAGATGGTACCTATTGGTTGATTCTATTGGTGATCTAGTGGAAAATATTAGGCTTGAGTGTCATAAATAAGGCTCGACCCAATGTTATGTTTGTGGGAATTATCAAAATAATAATTTTTGGGTGGATGATCCCAATAAGGCATGTGAACATGGGGTTGCGGTCATGCACGTTCATAAAGGAAGTGAAGCTGGAAATGGGGAAGCATTTAATCCTTATTGTCCCAATACTGGAAATTTAATATAAGGTACTTTGTCATATAAGTGAAGTGAATGTGTTGTTTCATATTTGTGGTCCATTCTAGTTATATTTAGTTGGTTCGAACCACATATGGTGGATTCTGATTTCTTGAACACTATTTACCCCCCCCCCAAAAAAAATTCAACCGATATTCTTGATTATAATTGGAGGTCTCCCATTCATGTTGGGTATGGTGGAAGTGCTTGAGAAAGTGGGGCTATTGAAGCACTTCATATTTCACCTCTTTCCTTTTATAATTTTGGTTTTGATGGATGATGTAATAGGTTCTATGGAGAAATGACCATAAATGTTGTCATTAGAGAGGGGTACTTGTACCATTATTCGACAGTGAGTTGGACTTGGAATCACACACTCCACACGAGTTTTCAAGGAAATTTAGATGTCTATAGATATTGACTCTGATTATGAACTCATAGGTTAATCATGAGTGTCGCCATTTAGTCATGATGTATCTATGGTACAAGTTCATATTCAAAGATATAAATATGCATTATGGGAAACCACCACCCAGCACCATGAATGGATTGACCCATGAATTATAACGAGATAGGAGAGATCATATCATAGTGATATTCTAAGAATAAAACATATTAGATCTAATGAATGGGTACGCCCATGGGGTCGAGGAAAAATGATGTTCGAAGAGTTCCATGGAGGAAGGTTCAGTTTGATGGAAAGGACATCACCAATGGGTCCATCATTTCAGGGGCTCAGATAAGTAAGTGATAGAGGGGAGGAATAACCATAGGACCAATGCACCTATCTAGGTTTGTATGGGATGAAGGGGATACCTTTAGGGTGGTCCAAATTGTTCATTTTCAAGGGACATGGAAATAATTATAGAGCCCAAATGTTCTCAATGATTCCATGTATAATAATTCTTGTGGTGTATGGGGATATAATATGTAGATCCCTTATCCTCAGGGGTGTGGTTTTATTTCACTACCTATGGGATATATCTCTCTAGTATTGTCCATTAAATGGAATAATGTTATGTCATCCTTGATGAAGTGATAAAATAAATGTAAGATATTGGGAAAAATTTACAGCAGGGGTACTATGCATCCTTTGACCAATCTAGTGAGAATGTTGTTGGGAATGTAATCGCTCCATCCACCCTTGGGATTTCTGCAACTGAAGGAGTAGCCAATGATAGGGAACTGGAATAATCTCGGGGGAGTGATGCCTATCATATCTTTGACAGGTATTGGTTTACTACTATCGACCCGGTTAACTCATTTATATTTGGATTCTTTCAATCACCACTCAATATTAAAGCATGTTTACTGACCCACTCTTTACTTATGATAGAATTAGAAAGTAGAGATTAAGGGGAAGTTCACAACAAGCCACATTTGGAGGGTGAGTGAAACATAACCCATAAATGGTTGAGTTGGAAACCTTCTTGATATTGCAACCATATTCAATCAAACATTGGTTCCTACCACTAAGTAAGTGACTATGGAAGCTAGGGGGAGACATTGCATGTTGTTCTCCCTATAGAAATGGTCAGGGAGACTGTGGTTGTGGAACCAATAATAGATGATCTATTGGAGATGACTATTGAGAATGTACCCATAATGGATGAGGTCGAGGAATGTCCCACGATGTGCTTTCCTAAAAGTATTGTGGAAACTAAGCTGATAAAAAAGGATCTACCAAAAGTGAATGTTGGGGCTGATGTTATGGTGGAAGGGGTTGTGACTGCACCAGAATCTAGAATAGAAGGGGTGACTTCATTGAATTATTATTTAACTAAATTTAAACTATTGGCAGAGGTAGGTGTTTTTCAAGAGGTTGCTCCACCAATAGGGTTCTCCCAAGAATTTGGGATGACAATGTCTACCTCGGTGATGAAACAATGTGTAGTTGGATCTTGTACAACTAGTGGAGTAGCCAGAGTGGAAATTATCCTGAAAATGGTTCTTGAACAACTTATAAAGGAAGACATGAACATAGAATAATTGTCTAAAATAATGTTCTATGTCATTATTTTACACAATCCCTTACTATATTATTAATTTTAATTCCTTGGTAAATAGGTTTTCGAGGATAACCATTATATTTGATTCAAGGAATAAAAGAATGTGTGGAACTTAATATATTGCATCTAAACCGTTGAACTTCCATAATTGGTGGTGTAAGATCTCGAGTCATGGACATGTATGTTCTCATTTAATGTTTGTATTGAATCTATTTTATTAATTAAGTGCATACCCAATTACTTAAGGAGTCTTGGGGGTGTTTCAAGGGTTCGAGACACGAAAAATGAGAAAAGGGGGTTTTTCGTTTAGGTTACACGATCTGCACATAGTTAGTCCAAACCATGTGGATAGCCCAAGGAAACCATGTAGGAGGTGAGATTTTGGACAATGGAATCTACACGGTTTACACACGGTTTGTAAAACCCTGTGGTTAAACCGTGAGGTACATAATCTTTAAAAAAATACAATTTAACCACATAGGGATTTTAATACCCGAATCAGGATTTCCTACACATTCTTCCCAATTCACCCTAGGAAAGAACCAAATCTCCCAACGGCTCCAAGAGATCAGTCTCCCTCATTTCTGAGGTTTTATGGTGCTATTGATTGTGGATCAAAGCTCCAGGTAAGGGTAATCACATACTTGCTTCTCTTTTGAGTTTAAGGATTGTATCTTCTTCTATTATCTTTCCTAATCTCTAAAACCCTACACATTGGGTAAGATCTATGTTTAAGCTTAAATGGTTGATAGAAGTGTCATCTAAGGGATCGATTAAGAGTATGTTCACCCATGAAATTGTGGTAGGTAGTCTTCAAGTTATATCCCATGGTTTATTTGTGGATTTGTTCATGTGTTGTTTAGTTCATGGGTGTCTATTTGTATGTTTTGATCACCCCTAGCATGTTTTGGTAAAATGGTTATTAAGATGGTAAATGTATTCCCTGAAAATTACCGTGGGATACTTCGAGGGTGATAATACTAATCAAGGTCCACCCATGGGGTGAGTCGACTTCCCCGTACCTATTGATTTTTGAAGAACAAGTGAGATTGTTGTGTGTTTATGTAGACCCCTTGATTAACATGTTGATGTTATTGATTGAGTTTTAGTAGAAGCTAGGTGATTCACCTAGGATTAATAATAACCTAAGGAAATTATATAGAGAATCTAATTCTAATAACCTTATTATTTTGTTTAACAATTCTGTGAGCTCTTTCAGCACGTAGTTGTCCTTGTGTGTGTACAATGGTTTCCAACATTTCCTTAAAGTGGATTAATAAAAAAATATAGTTGGATAGTTGGTTAATATGTGGAAATGATTAAAGACCATAATGGAATGGATTATGATCCTGATAATGAATCCTAGTTGGTTAGGAATAATGAACTAAACCTATTGAGATAGTCACAATGAATTAATTCTTAGTGAGATAAACATAATAAAATGGAAATGGGATAAATGGCTAAATGATGTGAAATGTGGGTAATGTGTTAATGGGTTAAGGCATGGTATTAACTCTCATGTTATTTTTATGGTTTATGTTTTCCTTGGGAAATTCTATTGATTTTTTGTTAGTGGTTTATGGATATAAGTATATATATTATATGATAACATGGCCAGGTAGAGTGAGGTATAAACTGGAGGTTCAATGCCCATGAGTTGAGATGGACTGAGGCTCTAAACTCCATGCCTAACGCATGGGTTAGGGAAGAGAACTGAAGCTATGTTCCCCTAACCGTTGCATCCAACAGGACTGGGGATTCTAGGTGAGGTTATATTTGACATGAGGAAGTTATTCCTAGTGAGATAGTATAACAATGTGTTTTTCCTCATGCATGTGATTGTGTACTTTAAGCTCGTGTAATTGGTTGTGTTTAATGAACCCATGCTAAATGCATTTGATATGGAAAGTAATGGGAAATGGTAATAAATGACGGTAATAGACCTAACCTAGTTAAGCGAATGTAATATTTTCTTTTTTCATTTATTATTCATTTATCGTTTTCATGAACAATTGTTTATACTAGATATTTTGTAGACACTGTTGGCAGTGGGCTACTAAGTTGAACACACACCCAGCTCGGGCCACCATTGGGTACCTGAGTAGACTTCATGTTTGAAGGTTAAGGAAAGATAAAATCCTTTTTCTAGGGAGTTGGTATGGAATGGTTGTACATGGAGGATGACATAGAATTGGGGTCAGGACCATTTTGGGGATTTGGTAGTTTTTCATCATTTTGGGTTTTGTTTACTTTATCACTTGTAGCATGACATTGTATATTTACTTTGGGAAATTGTTGTACCATTCTAGGGAATGGTTGTTTATACATGCTATTGTATAACTGGTTATTATTCCACTATTTTCTTTATTGTGTTGTGGCTTACTCTAATAAAATGGTGTATAGACAACCCAATTGACCTTTTTGGACACCTGATGCTAGTCAGAAACCATTGGAGTACGGGGAGGTACACTTAAGGTCATGTAACTTCATATCATGGAGAACTAGTTTAGTGGAATCCGAGTTGGAGATGTCACATAGTGGTATTAGAGGAGGTATTTCTTCCCCTTCTCTGAAATATTTTTATTTTAGAATGTTTTAGGGAGTTAGGATGCGTCGAGCCTTGGTAATAAGCACATGCTTGGGTGTAGCTAA
The DNA here is from genome assembly GCA_963277665.1 of Viscum album. NCBI lineage: Eukaryota > Viridiplantae > Streptophyta > Magnoliopsida > Santalales > Viscaceae > Viscum > Viscum album. Next base: position 658,144,161 of record OY728159.1, read on the forward strand.
CCCATGCACGAAGGAATACCCAAGTCACCCAGGGTGGAAATTTTTTTCTTAATTGTGCGATGTTACAATTGATGATGTTTCACCATTAGATGATGCACATGTTTTGAGATGTGATGGTTTTATGATATATGGATCATGGCCTAAATGGCACGAGGTTGTGTATTCATGCATCATTGTAGGCACCTAGAGAGATAATTGCCATGCATCATGGTAGGCACACAAATGTTGTGTGTGTAAAGAATGAAAGATAGAATGTATATTATATATTGATAATTTAAAAGGGAAATTTCATTTTAAGTCCCAATGATTTCATATTATGTTATCTATTTAAATTAATTCCATAACATATGCAACATGAAACAACGAGTTCGAGCGCACCATGACATTGTAATCTAGCCATTAAAAAAGTAGTTACGAATAGTATTAGCAACATTTTGAATACTCCATATAATTTTTAAATCTATATTATGTGTGTTTAGACATAATATAAGATCAAATTCCATTTTTTGATAAAAGAAGTATTTTTCAAAGAAATAAAATTTTACTGCCTTTTAATGGAGAACACATTTTTAAATCGAATATTTTACACTATAATATATTTATTTTGACAAAATAAACTTATTCTTTAGAAGTCGGAAATAAAAATTTATCTTGGATAAAATTTTGCTGTTTTCTGATAACATTCATATTTTGATGAATATTGATAGATACCACATTTTAATTGAAAACATCTTTTTTAATCAAAATAATTTATTATGTTAAATTATAAATTTGAATTTTTTTGAGGTATAATTAGATTATACATTTATCATTAAATCCAATTTTGGTCTTTTGAAGTAATTTCAAATTTAAATTGGAAATAAACACATATTAATTATTTTATAGTTTTTACATCTCAATAACATACATTCTAGTTTTGACAGTGAGAATTAATTTTAATTAAATTAATGAAAATTATATGTTTTGAATTTGGTAAAATAGACCTTCTTTTTTAATTTTGAATATCAAAATTATCCTTGGGCCAATTTTTTTTTATTTTTCTTAAAATGTTCAATTTTTTTATGAATAGTTAAAAATACTACAAAGTACATTAAAACTGACTTTTTCAATTAAATAATTTTTTAATTAAAATATATATTAAATTCAAAATAGAAACATAATATATATATTTATCAAATTTATGTCATTTGATTCATTTTATATTATGACTAGATATATAAAATTTTATTAAACTTTTTATCGTCTTTTACCCAACTTATAGGCACATTTGAAAATTTGCCTAAAACGTAATTTGACCACTTATGTGGATTGAATTTCAAAACTCTATGAGGAAAAGTTTACATCAATAACTAAAATTTGTTTCAATAAGATGAAAATAATTTTCGGTGAATAGTAACTTTGAATTTTATTTACCACAGTTAAAACTAAATAGGGTAATTAAAGGTAAAAATGATATTATAATTACCCTAACACATGTTCTAATTATATTGCATAAGTATTTTTTCCGCAAAAATAAACCTTATGAAAAAAATCTTATCCTTTTTTATTCACAAGTATTAGATTAGGACATTAATTATATTTTATTTAAAGAAGTCTTAAAAGAGTTAAATTCAAATTTTATTAACTAAACTATTTTTAATATATAGTTTTACATAATATAAATTCTATTTTAAATATTCGTTATAAATATAAAAAGATTTCCTCCATCAAGGTATTTAATTTATAACTTTTCAACATTAAAAAAATAAATTAATTTTTGACATAATGATGATGCAATAATTACCTTATTAATGAAAGATTAAAATAATTGATATTATAAATATCAAAATAAATGTAAATTGAGACTTTTGAGGAATTACAAGAATTTTATAGGTTAATATGACATTTTTGGGATGATTCAATAAATTTTTTCCAATTAATCAACTTTTCATGACTTTCAAAATAACCAAATACTTAATAATGTCAAAATTGACATAAATGACATTTTTAAAACAAATTCTATTATATTGAATGATATAATAGTCCTAAAAATCTAAATTTCTACCAAAAGACTTAAATAATTTAACATATGTCATTAATGAAACATTTTAGTTTTTCTTGGAATTTTAATGTATGTTTATTAACCATGTAGTATAAAAATACAATAAGACATTGTTAAAGGTAAAGTATTTAACAAAATGTTAAATATAAAAGATAAGGTTAATTTGGTGACCTAAACATATCTAAAACCCATTTTTGAGATAATTTTAACCCATCCCACCCTTATCCTCTAAATAAATCCATTGTGACATATTATAAACCGAAAACTATTTTATGATAAATTAATATTTCGGACATTTCCTTAAGTTCCCCTCACCTCTCTTATAAAATGGTACTTCTGCTTCTCCTAAATTCACACCTCCAAAGCCACTTGGCTCAGACAACCCCAACTCAAATATCCTCTAAACTACCATAAATTAAATATAGTGGCCTTAATTTGATCATAAGACCATCCTATGATTCCATTTTTGGTCAAATCAAAACAAAGCCCCAGAAGATGAGGTACTTATTTTATCATCTCTTTCAAATTTCATTTCTTCTTCCACTTACTCTTTCTTTGTTGTTTCCATACCAAAATAATAACTCCAGAACCTTATACATAGTTATATGTTATTATAAATATGGTATAACCATATTCATTATTCAATCCATCCAATGAATGATAATGTCATTATAGGTGTGTACGTGCAGCTTACCGTCTCCACGTTTCTAGGTAGATTGTTATTCAACACTTCATTATTTAGATCTCTAGAATAGTTATTATAATTGTTGTAAATAGTAAATATATCTTTTTAAAAATTCTGAATATATAATATACCATAAAATTATATACTATTTCACCTTCAATATAATTATATTGTCGCTCATACATACGTAAGGCTTACCATCTCCAAGGGGCGATGATATTCTTCTTCAATGACCACCATTCAACAATTATTATAAAAATAAATATATATTGAATAAGTATGAGATATAATAAATAATATTTCTCCATGAATAATATATATTAATTTAGATAAATATATTTTTATTACTTACATCCATACTATATGATAGGAAAACAGAAACTACCTCATGCGTTCATACGTACTACCATATCTAAGAAAGGTACTTCCATTTCATATATCTATCTATTATACATATTTATATTTGGAATATATATGATATATAAATCATGTTTTATATTTTTGAAGTATTTAAATCATGATCTATGTGATACGATCAAAAATAACAAGTTAAAACACAGATGATAATGAAAGCAATTATTACCCAAAATGTTACTTTAACAAGGAAATAGTTATTAAATGGGTAGTATAAAGTCATAAATGAATCATATATGATGTCATAAATATTAATATGTTTATGATAAATTTTAATAACATACTATGGTCATTATAAAAGTGGTTAAATGTACGCTCAACTAAAGGAAAGTACAAGGTGAGGGTGAATTCCTCAATCTCATTATTATCCGATATTATTTATGTGTAAGTATTTAGTGGGATTTATTTATTATCCACGTTAATGTTTCATAAATGTGTTTTCAAAAGGATTATTGTAAGGGAATCTGAAACTAAAACATCATTTTAAATGTTTTAAATATTTATTCTTCTAAATATTTCTCATTAATGTCCATATATTTAAAATTATTTTAAGGAATCATTTATATGGACATGAATGATTTAAAATATTAATTCTTTTAAAATTATCAAAGTGGTATGGGACACATTGTTTCAAAAATATATATTAAATGTATTACTTTTTAAATTGGGTGACTTTTAAATGAATTCATAAAAAGTGGTATTTCTCTCAAAGTGTTTTATTGATCATTTTCAACTTTGTTAAAATCATTTACTAGATATTATTCTTGATTGAGGTTGATTTATTATAATAAAATCTTCAATATTGTATTGAATTAGTTATGATATGGTTGACTGTGAATGTGCTATTTTTATACGATTCTAGATTTATGGTTAAATTATTGACATTTATAATTCTAGTCTTAATATAGATGTTTATGTTATGTGTCAACATTTTCATATGAGGAACGCATTGGAATTTGTATGTGATAAGTTGAGCCTGCTATAGCTCCCCGATCTGTCGCTAGGTCTCATGAGACAAATTATTGTCTTGGTAAAAATCCTTGAATTTTTTTTATTTGTAGTCTTGGAATGAGACCTTTACTATGTGTTTATGATGTCCAACTTTATGAATTCCCTTATTATGAAATTAGTTATAACATTTGATTATTCGACTAGTAAAATATCCTTGTGCATGTTTATATTGTAATGTTTGATTTATTTTTACCATATTATGTTCATGTTTATGTTTAAAAGGATGTTATTTTTATTACACATCTTGCCTTGAAAGTTTATATTTTCAGCTGAATTATGTACCCTTACTGAGCATATGAACTCACCCCATTCTTATGTTTTGTTTTATCAATATTCCAAGAAATGTAATATGACTGATATGCATTGTTAAGCTAGGGAAATAATGGCCCTTGCAAAGGATTAATTTTGTTGTGTTTTATGTATTTATGTGTAATTTAACGTTCATGTATGTAATCTATTTTATGAGACTAGTAAACTGATTGGTCCTTTGGGAAATGATTCCTTATAATCATGCCAATGTATTAAAATAATGCACTGGCTTCAGGATTCTAGGTTCAGTGCATTACATTTGGTATCAAAGAAATTTTAGCAACAAAAATGGAAATAGATTTGGATAAAATATGACTAGGAAACATTATCCTAAGATAGACTTTGAGTATTTGTAGGAAAAAACATCCAAAAAAATTGGTAATGTAGATATTATGTGGGTTTTCCATGAAATAAATCTTTGTCTGGATACTACATGTGGACGTGGTTTTGGAACAGATGTACCTAGGATTGAGAACTCCGATAAAGAGTTTCAGGCATGACCCGAGGTATCCTGGTTCATGAAGAAGGTCCTTAATACATACCTGGTTTGACACTCCTGGGGGATATGATTATGTTAATTCATATTTTATTTACAAACCATTATAAAGGATTTGTGAGTAAATATACCCACAAGGAAATGATTTTGTTTATTATGAGACTAGCTGTGTGAAAATATTCAATTAATGTTGAGTATTTTCTAGGTTTTGAATTATACATTATGATATGATCTAACCTAGTGTATTTTGTCAATTAGAAATATCACCCAGTAGAAGGAATGAGAACCCTAACAATACGCATGTCCTAGAGAGTAATAAGGGTCATACATTTCATTATCATAAGCCAACATTTCTAAAGCAAATAGCCTCCCATGTATTCCCATAATATGAGGAAATATTATAAGGTGTTAATAATATTAGTAATGAATTATCTTTGTCTTGTGTCTTTGAAGTGAAGCTAGAGAATAAGAGGATGGGATAGAGATATAAGGATAAAGGGAAGAAGGGAAAGAAGTATTTTCCCACATGTGATAAATGTGGAATGAATAACCTGGGTAAATGCTTGAAAGAAATTGGAGTTTCTTATATGTGTGGAGAAAAAGGACACCACGTTCATTATTTCAAGGGTAAGAAAAATGATTCAGATGAACAACGCTTCATCTGTAAGGAGTTGAGATACTACATGAATAACTTTCCCAATCACCAGAGTATACCACAAATGATGATATTAGATAATAATCAAGTTATGATACTATAATAGATTAATAAGAATGATTAGTATTCATAGGTTTTTATTATTTAATTGTTCCATTTGAATATTGTATTAATGATGTAAAAATTATAAGAATTATAAATTATATAAGGATTTTACTGCAGTACTATTTCATTAATGATTTGAGATAGTGTGTTAATAGGAAATGTGACTCAATAGGTGGTTAAACGTTTTGGAAAAAATATGGTCAAGAGAAAGATAAACATTAATATGGTTCTGATACTGAGGTAGTGATTTTAGAATAATAGATAATTGAGTTGGATAAAATATATCGGATATTATTGTCTACTTGGAACAAATTAATGGATTGATTATTCCATCATTGTTGGAGATTACAACATTTTGGGATTTAAAGAGTATATCCAGTATTCCATGTTTTTTTGAAGGAATAATGAAGTACATACCTATTCAAATAAGGTTTTATGGTCATTTAGGTTACTACCAGGTTTTAATAGAATACATGATGAAGGTATCCCCATGTTGTTATGTGATAATATATATCTTCATTATGTTATGTTGACCTTCCATAAAAATATTTTGACTATGAGTCTTGATAAAAATATTTTGGATAATTCTAAAGGGTATAATTGAGAGTGTTTAACACTTGGTATTTTGTTTGAGGTGAAAGTATGATTTATTGAATACTTTGACCTAAAAGTTTGTTTTTTAGTAATAATTTAGAGGATTAAGGGAATAATTTTGGACTATATGATTTATCAAATGTGTTTTAGGTAAAAAAGATTCATTTTTGAAAATTCATTTCTTATTGTAAGGGATGAAGTGAAAATAGATCCAAGAAAAACCAAATGACAAAAATATGATTATTATAGGAAATGAAATAATGTTTTTTTTCTTGAGTTCTCTTAAAAGTAATTTAATCCATCCTATTCAAAAAAATAATGTATCTAAATAATGTGTTATCCTAACACCATATGATTTTTTGAACTGATGAAACTTTAAATCATTATTGAATGATGGATTTGAGGCCCTCAATTTTACATTTATTGTTTACTTTATTTTGATTGATGACCTCAATCACTCCTTAAAAATATTTAATTTTTTTTCCAATTATGTTTCTCTAATTTCCACCAATGTTCTCCAATTCTAAATCGTAATTTGGTAGGGACTTTTTCATTTCCCTTTCCCTCTTATTATGACTAAATTTCACTATCCTTATTTCCGATCTGGTTTTCCACAAAGGTATTTTCTATTTCCGACCTTTTATTTTCGAAAAACAATTTCAAATTTTGAGAATGCAATTTATTAAAGGATGAGAGAATGTAACAACCTAATATTTCATTGTACATTATCTCTTTAACGTAATTCAATAACTTGCGCTACACGCAACACCGAGTTCGATCGCACCACGAATTACCAAACTAGTCGTTCAAAAAGTAGTTATGAATTTTATTAACCAAATTTAAAATACTCCATATAATTTTAACATCCATATTATGTTTTTAGTACATAATATAATAATAAATTCAATTTTTCATATAAATGAAGTATTTTTTAAAAAAATTCAATTTTACCACCTTTTAAGGGAGAACCCATTTTAAATCAAATATTTGAAACTTATATATATTAAATTTGACAAAATAAACTTTTTAAATAGAACCGGTGCACAAAAATTTCGTTTGGACAATTTTTTGGTGTTTTATGATAACATTCATATTTTGATTAATACTGAATGATAAAACATTTATTTTGAAAACATTTATTTTAATAAAAATAATTTATATTGTTTAATTATAAATTTGAATGGTTTTGAATTATAATTAGATAATATTCTTATCATTTAATCCAATGTTTTTCATTGGATGTAATTTCACTTTTAATTTTGAGATAAACACATATCAATCTTTTGATAGATTCTAATTCTCAAAAACCCGCTCTCTAGTTTTAAAAATGAGAATTAATTTTAATTTAATTAATAAAAATCCTATGTTTTTAATTTGGTAAAATAAAATTCATTTTTTAATTTTTAATATCAAAATTATTATAGGATTTATTTTTGGTATTTTTCTGAAATCATTCAGTTTCTGATGAATAGTGAAAAATCCTACATAGTACATAAAAACTGACATTTCAATTAAATAATTATTTTTAGTAGAAATTTATTTTAATGTAAAAATGGATAAATAATCCATATTTTTATTCAATGAGAGTCAATTGAGTCATTTTATAATATTATTGGATATATAAATATTTATTGAACTTTTTAACGTCTTTTACCCACCTTCTAGGCACATTTTAAAATTTTCATAAAACGTAATTTTACCACTTCTGTGAATTGAATTAAAAAAATACGATAGATATGGTTGACATCGGTATGGGATATGTGGTTCAATAAGATGAAAATAATTTTTTTAAATAGTAACTTTTGAATTATATTTACCACGGTTAAAAGTAATTAGGGTAAATAAAGGTAAAAATGATATTATAATTACCCTAACACATGTCCTAATTCTATTGGATAAGCCTTTTTCTACCAAAATAAACCTTAAGCCAAAACAAGGATCCTTTTTGATCCACATGGATTATATTAGGACATTTATTATATTTTACTTAATGAATTTTTAGAAGTGTTAAATTCAAAATTTATTAACTAGACCATTTTTAATATAGAGATTTACATAATATACATTCGACTCTAAATATTCAATAGAAATATATATTGATTTAAAACATCATGGTATTTTATTTTTTATTTTTAGATTTTTTATAATTAAATTTAGTTATGACACAATGGTGATTTAGTAATTACCTTATTAATGAATGATTAAAATAAATGGTATTATAAATATCAAAATAATTTTAAATTAAGAATTATAATGCATTCCACAAATTCTTTTGGTTAATATGACATATAAGGGTTGATTACATTATTGTTTTATAAGTAATAACGTTTTAATGACTTCCAAAAATACCAAATACTAAATAGTGTGAAAATTGACATATATGAGATTTTTAAAACAAATACTATTTTATTAAATGATATAATAGTTCAAAAAATATTAGGATTGGCCAAAAGACTTAACAAATGCTTGATATATCATTAAAAAACCATTTTATGTTATCTTTGTTTTTTATTGTTCATTTATTAACCATGTAGTATCAAAATACAAGAAGACATGGTAAAAGTTAAACTATTTAATGAAGAGTTAAATCTAAAAGAGAAGGTTAATATAGTGACATAAACATGACTAAAACCTATTGGTTGTGAAAATTTCAACCCATACCCATATTATCCTAGAATTAAATCTATTTTTAGCTATTATAAACCAAAAATTATTTTATAATAAATTAATATTTCAAACATTTTCCAAAGTGCCCCTCACCTCCGTTATAAAAGGGTACATTCCCTTCTCTAAAATTCACACATCCAAATCCATTTGGATCTAAAAAAACCTGCAAAACTATCTTTCCAACTACCCTCAATTCAACCTATAGTCCTTATGTTGATCTTAAATCCATCTTAAGGATCCCTTTTGATCAAATAAAAAGGAAGCACTTGAAGAAGAGGTAATAATTTTCTCACCTCTTTCAATGTTCTTTTATTATTCCACTTCATATTTCTATGTTTTTTACATTATAAAATAATAACTCCAGTACCTTCTACATACTGAGATTTTATTATAAATATGGTATAACCATATTTATTATTCTTTTCATCCTATGAACGGTAAAGTCACCATACATTCATACATATGGATTATCGTCTCCACATTGGTGTGTAGATTGTTATTCAACAATTCATTATTTTAATGGATATAATAATGAGTATAATTGTTGTAAATAATAAATATAACATTTTAATGATTATTTATATATAATATACCATACAATTACAAACGATTTCACTACCAATATAATGACATTGTCGTTCGTGCGTACGTACAGCTTGCTATCTCCATGACGCAATGAGATTCATCTTCAATGACCACCATTCAAGAATTCTTATAAAAAAATTATTGATTAGGTATAATATATATGAAATAATATTTCTACTGGAATAATAAATATTTATGTATATAAATATATTTCAATTACTAACTTCCATATTATATGATAAGAAAACTGAAACAACGTTCATGCTTATGTACAAAGTATTTTGTCCACGAATGGTGTTTCCATTTCATATATCTATCTATAATACATATTTATATTCTGAATATATATGATATATAAATCATGTTTTATATTCTGGAAGTATGTAAATCCTGATCTAAGTGATACGATCAAGAATAAAAAGTTAAAATATGTACCATAATTAAAGTGATTATTACATGAAATGTTTCATTAACATGGAAATTATTAACAAATCGGTTGTATAAAGTCACAAATGAATCATATATGATATCATAAATATTAATTTTGGTTTGGTATAATTTAATAACATACTATAGTCATTATACAATAGGATAAACGTACCCTTGACTAAAAAAAGTACAAGGTTAGGGTTAACTCCTCAATATCATTATTATTTGAGATTGTTTATGTGTATGTATATACTGTGATATATTTATTTTCCATATCCATGTTTCAAAAAAGAGTTTTCAAAAAGATTTATTTAAGGTACGTTGTTACTAAAACATCATTTTAAACATTTTAAATATTTATTCTTCTAAATCATTTTCATTAACGTCCATGTTTTCAAAATGGGATTAGGAATTTATTTATATGGACATGAATGTTTTAAAATATTAATTCCTTTAAAATGATTAAAAGTGGTCTGGGTAACTTTTAATAAAAAATTTCTTTTTAATGTCTTCCATTATAAATTGTGTGACTTTAAAATGATTACATGAAAAAGACGTATTTTTCTCAAAGAGTTTTACTAGTCATTATCAATTATGCCAATATCCTTTACTGGATATTATTATTGATTGAGGTTGACTTAATATAAAAAATAAATATTTTATTGAATGATTTATGATGTGTTTGGATATAAATGTTCTATTTTAATACCATTCATGATTTATGGATAAAGTATTGAAATATCATATGATTGTATTAATATTAATGTTTATGCACATAGAAATTGATGGGTGGATCCCTCTATATCTCATCGATGTATTGGTAGGTATCATGAATCAAATTAATGTCTTGGAATAAGGCCTTGAAAAAAAAATTATTTGTAGTCTTGGCATGAGGCCTTGACTATGTGGTTATAATGTCTGTCATTATGAATTCCCTCAATAAGAAATTAGTTATTAGATGTGATTATTAAAATAGTAGAATATACTTTTGCATGTTAATATTGTAATTTTTTGTTCATTTTTGACATATTTTGTTCAAATTTATTTTTCAAAGTTTGTTGTTTTTATTACACATCATTTCCTAAATTTTTTTAGCTTCTGCTAAATTATTTACCCTTACTGAGCATCTGAGCGAACCCATTCCATATATTTTGTTATCCCCGGATTCCAAGAAGTGTATTATGATTGATATGATGTGTTAATCTAGGAGAATAATAGAATTATAAATGGATTATTTATGTATTATTTTATTTATGATTGTATAGTGTGACGTTCATGTGTGTAATCAATTTTTCAAGTCTGTTAAAAGAAATGGTCCTTCATGACTTGATTCCTCGTAATCATGCCAAAGTATTAAAATAATTCACTAGCTTCAGGCATCATGGGATGGAGAAATACAGTCATATTTGAAGAAAAGAACGTCTGTAATGATGAAATAATGATAAGTGATGATTAAAGAAACATCTTTCATTAAGGGTTTGTAATGAATTGAAAATGTTTTTTTGTAACATGTTGTGTGATCCTTGTGGTGGTGTATGGTTGTTTAACCCTTTTTGACCATGTCCCACAGTAGGGATGGTTGGGGTGATTTTTTCAGAAAATTATGGTTTGTTGGGATGGTGCATATATGGTGGGTTGTTGTGGCTCAAGAATAGCTTTCTTGTTATGATGTTTTGAAAGTTTTATGGTATGTGTACTAAACCACATGTTTTGAAATATAGAAAAATTCCACCATGATGATGAGTGTTGTTTGGGCCATAATAGTATGATGCTTATAACACTCCTCTAATAGAGGATCAAGAAAATGTGGTGATCTAAGAATGCGGGGAAGAGCAGTTCCGAGAGAACATGGATCCTTTTATGCAGATGATGGATAGTGAACCAGGGTGGGTTGCACCAAGTATGTTTGAGATGACCAGATAGATTTAGCTACTGCACCCTCCGACTTATGTTGAAGAGGGTGGTCTAGAGGCGGCAGAGTTATGGAAATAGTCTGTTTAGACAATACATTATCATTTTAAGACTCTTGTTGGGAAGCGAGTCAAGTTGGAAACATATATATTGTGGGCCAGGGAAATGTGTTGGTTGGACAACCTGGTCTTGACAGAGCAGGTTGAGGGGATGTTGTGGAAATATTTCCAGGAAATGTTTCTAGAAATTTTTTACCTAGAGGATCTGAGGAAAGGGAGGTCTACAAAGTTCATGAGCCAGACTCGGGGATCGATGACAGTGATGGAGTATGTTGGATTCTCTACTAACCCGTGACGCCATGTTTTAGTGTTGTTGGGGGATGAGGCCGCAGTTACAAAGAATTTCTAGGTTTTTATGTGACAAAAGATCAGGTCTCAGGTGAATATCTTCTGCTTGAAGAGGTTTATAGAGGTAGTGGATAAATCGATGGTCTCAGAAGGGATCCAGAAGAGAGCATGAGGTAGTGGGCTTGTCGTTCCAGCTGGTCAGACCATTAGTTAAACTTCCACGGGCCGAGAGCATCATTTAGAAGTTTACATCTAGGAGGAAGTGTGAAAGTTGATCCTACGAGAGGCTTATCCTCTCAGGGTGGTGATCTGGTGTTCTTCTATCATTGTGGTAGTCCGGGGCAGACGGGTGGCCAGTGTCTTCACCCTCAATATAAGTGTCGGTCTTGTGGATGATAGGGACACATGAAAAGGTTATGCAAGAACCCACAGTAGGTAAGCATGAATATTGGTGAATGACAGATGCCAAGAAAAGAAAAAGGATCGTTTTTCCATATAAGGCATGCAATTGGATATCCACATGCCCCATTAGTAGGGGATGTGGATGTGGAAGTCTGGGGTAGGATCTCCCATGTCATTAGGGCAGTGCAGTGCATGGCACACAGGTTGGAGCTCGGGTAAGAGGGGTAGGTCAGCATCATGAATTTCAGACTAAACTCGGTGATGGAGAGGCAAGGCCATCAACTTCTCTAGGTACCATCCATATATCATATATGCTTTCTAGTTAATGTATTTATTCTGGTGCCACACACACATTTATTTCTGCTCATCTTGTGGTTACATTGGTTTTGCCTATGGAGAGAGTATGTAAGATTATTTCGAATGAAACTCTGTTAGGGGTGCGAACTGATGAAATCAGGCTATGTAACAGATGTTCTTTGAAAGATGATGGTTATCATTTCCTGTGGGACCCATTAATTCTCAAGATTTTGGGATTTGAACTGATATTGGGTATAGACGTGTTATTTTTCTATTAGGAACACATAGACTTTTACCGTCGCATTGTAGCATTCAAGTAACTTGAGGGAGATGCTTATGTTCATCATAGAGGGTGGTATGTTCGAGTAGGTCATTTTGGACTGTTTTTTTATTAGTTAGGTTAGATCATGATTTATGTAGTTTTTCTTCTGCTTAATGATGAATGAGGGAAATAGTATGTCCTCCCTTAAAAAGTGGATTAATTTTAGGATGTGTTTCTTGAGTATTTATCAGGTTTTCCACCTTAGAGGGATGTTTAGTTCAGAATTGAGTTGCTTCTAGGAGAAGAGCCAGTTTCTATTCTGTTATACTGGATTTCACCGAAAGAACTCCAGGAGATAAAGTTTCATCTTGAAAAGTTGGAGCGTAATGGGTTCATAAATCATAGTATGTCCCATTGGGGATCTCCACTGCTTTTTTCAAGGAAGCATGACGAGTCATTAAGGTTTTGTGTTGATTATCGGTAGTTAAGTCATATGATAGGGAAAAATCGTTACCCTCTTCCTAGAAATGATGACATGTTTGACCAGTTGAGTGGTGGATCTGTGTTTTCTTAGATTTATCTGAGATCGTATTATCATCAATTGAGTGTGAGGCCTTCTAATGTACCACTAACATGTTTTAGGAGTCGGTATGGGTTGTTTGAGATTGTGGTGATGCCTTCCAGCTTGGCCAATGCACTGGAGGTGTTCATGGATATGATGTACTGAACCTTTCATCCTTATCTGGATCAGTTTGTGGTTGTCATTGTTGATGACATCTTGGTGTAGATAAAAACTCATGACAATCATGCCCAATATATTTATACCATTCAAATTACCCTACGAGTGCATAGGATATACCCCAAGCTATGAAAGTGTCAGTTTTGGATTAGAGAAGTGAATGTTCTAGGTCACATCATATTTGAGGTAGGTTTGTTGGTGGATATTGCGAAATTGCAGGCTCTTATGTCTTGAGATAATCCCAAGAGTGTTACAGATGTTTGGAGTTTTCTGGGTTTGGTCCGGTATTACCAGAGGTTCATCAAGGATTTCTCTCTCTTGGAAGCACCACAATCGAGCTTGACAAAAAGGGCATCTGGTATGAGTGGTCTGGGGATTTTGAGAATTCCTTTCATGAGTTGAAATAGTGATTGAATACCTCACTGATATTGATCTTACCTAAGCCATGTATGAAATATGTCATATTTTGTGATGTGTCTAGTATCGAGCTTGGGGTTGTGTTGATGCAAGAGGAGTTGGCTGCGGATTATGGTTCAATGAAATTGATACCCCATGAGTAGAATTATCCCACTGATAATCTTGTGTTGGATAAAGTAGTGTATGCCTTAATGCTCTCGAGGAACTATTTGTTGGGGGAATAGTTAATAGTTTATAGCGATCAAAAGAGTCTAAAGTACGTCTTTTTGTAGCTGGATTTGAATCTTTGGCAGAAAAGATGGGTGGATTATATTTTGTATTTTTACATTGATATTGTATATACCTCGGGAAATGGGAACAATGTTGCTGATTCATTGAGTAGGAAGGCTCAGAACTAGGAAGTTCAAAAATCCACCACCGCGAGGATGGTGATGTCTTTGATCTAGGGGATACACATTTAGGTGCAGGATGCAAACAGTTAGATGACTCTTTCATATATAAAGGTTGAGTCTATGCTTTTGATTCATGTTAGAGAAAGTCAAATTGATGATCATAAATGTTTGGCAATGAAGGAAAGACTTAAGGTGGAGAGCCACCTTATGGTTGATCTGTCTGTGTAGACATGGTTGTTAGTGTCCATGGTCGTGTGGATGTGCCAGTATGCATGAGGGATGAGTATATGCATGAGGTCCATGCATCAAAATGGGTAGTACATCCTGGTTTGACCATTATGTATTGTGATCTCTATATGTAGTTTTGGTAGCTGGGAATGAAAAAGGGAGTTGCGGGCTTTGTGACATGGTGCCTTACCTGTTTCAAGGTGATGTCCGAGCATAAACTCCCGGGTTGTTTGTTACATCCATTTCCCATACAAGAATGGAAGTGGGATGATGTGATTATGGATTTTTTGGTGGGTGTTCTATGGACACCGCATAAGAATTATGTAATATGGGTGGATATGGATTGGCTAACAAAAGTGTCACATTTCATACTGATTTAGGATACCTACGCAGTTGCTCAGTTGGGTGAGATGTTTGTTTGTGAAATATTACATTTTGATGGTGTAATACGAACTATAGTTTTAGATCGTGATCGTCATTTCACAATGAGCTTCTAGAAAGGTTTACAGAAGGCTCTTGGAATATATGTGCCTTTGAGTATAAATTTCCACCCATAGATGGACGTGCATATTGGTCGTACAATATAAGTGTTGGAAGACATGTTGAGGTCATGTGTATTGGATTTTTGTGGTTCCTGGAAGAATTACCTATCGCTTGTTGAATTTTCATGCAACAATAGTTTTAAGATACAATTCATATGGAACCATTTATGGTTATCTATGAGAGGTCGCGTAGATCTCTACTGTGTTGTTTCGAGGCCGGTGAATCCAAGTTGTTGGGACTGAGTCTGTAGTTGGAGACTTCAGAGAACGTTTATTAGATTCATAAATGGATGGAAATGTCTCAGATTAGGCCGATGAAGTATGTGGATCTGAGTTATATACCTCTTGAGTTCGAGGTGGGTGAAAGTTTGTTCCTTCGGGTGTCACCATGTTTGTGTCACCGATGGATTTTGATGTGGGGTAAGTTGGCTCCTAGGTATGTGTGGCTATTTGATATTGTGGAGAGGATCAGGATGGTTTCTTACAGATTGTCTCTTCTACAATTTTATAGAGGGATGGATGATGTTTTTCACATGTCGCAGCTTCAGAGGTGTCACCCTGACCCAACTCACATGGTGGATGCTGAGGATGTTGAGCTTGAGGCTGACACGTCCTTTGAGGAGAATCTAGTTTTTCTGGTGGATTATAGTTATAATGTTCTAAGGGGAATGGTTTTTCCACTACTAAGAATTAAATTGTATCATGGGAATGTTCAGAGAGAAAAATGGGAATGAGAATCAAATATGTGGGCTCAGTGGCCCAATATCTTTTCCGTGGAAGTGAAATGACGCTCAGGAGCTTGGATCGTGTACAAGCCATTATAAGGTGGTGGTGATGTAAGATATCGAATCTTGGAAAGGTTTTCTGTCATTTATGTTTTGGTTTGAGTCCCTTGTTTTGGTTAATTAAGTGCTTACCCATGTTTTTAAGGAGGCTTGGGTGTATTCTAGGTTTTGGGGCTTGAAAAATAGAAAAGGGGGTTTTATGGGTAGGTCGCATGGTTTGTGCACGGTTTGTGCTAATAGTGCGGACAGCCCAAGGAAACCATGAAGGAGATGGTATTTTTGATTGTGGCATCCACAGGGTCTGTGTACGATTTGAAAAATGTGTGGGTAAACCATGCAGCCCAGAAACTTTTAAAAATTTACAATTTTTCCACTCTGGGATTTTAACACTCAACTCGAGATTTCATCCCCATTCTTCCCTCTTCACCCTAGGAATGAACCATTTCTCCCAAGGTCTCCAATAGATCGATATCCCTCATTTATAATGTGTTTTTGGTGCCATTGTTTGTTGATCAATGCTTTGGGTAATTCTAATCCCTTCCTAGCTTCTCTTTTGAGTTTAGGGTTTGTATCTCCCTATCCTCTATTTCTGTAGCTCTAAAACCCTGTCCTTTGGAGAGATCTGTGTTGAATATTCAATGGTTTATCGAAGTGGAATCTAAGGGCTCGATTAAGAGTGTATTCACCCACAGAATCGAGGTAGGTGATCTACAAGTTATAACCCTTGGTTTATTTGTGGATTTGTGCGCGTGTGGTTTAGTTCTGGTGTGTCTCTTGGTATGTTACGATCACCCTTGGCATGTTTAGGTAAAATGGCTATCAATAACATAAATGTAAACCCTCATGATCCCCATGGGATGGGTCTAGGGTTATTATACTAATATTGGGCCAACCATTGGGTGCTCTGACTTCCCCATACTAAGGGATTTGTGAAGAACAAGTGAGATTGTTGTGTATTTATGTAGAACCCTTGATAAATATGTTGATGTGATTGGTTGTGATTTAGTATAATATAGGTGATTCAAATAGACATAATAATAACCTAATGATTATTGTGTTTGCATGTAAATGATTTATATGGGTCGAACATGGTTATGCTAGATGAATTGTGAATAGTGTTAGAATGAGTAAATAAGTAAATATGTCAAAATGATTAAAGAAATTAATGGAATGAATTTTGAGCCTGATAATAAGACCTAGTGAGTTAGGAATAATGAATGAAGCCTAGTGAGATAGGAATAGTGAATGAATTC
Organism: Viscum album; assembly: GCA_963277665.1. Lineage (NCBI taxonomy): Eukaryota > Viridiplantae > Streptophyta > Magnoliopsida > Santalales > Viscaceae > Viscum > Viscum album. The sequence continues at coordinate 658,161,727 of OY728159.1, forward strand.
ATTGTGAGATAAGAGTAATGAAAGGGAATTGGGATAAATGGCTAAATGATGTGAAATATGGGAAATGTGTTAATGGGTTAAGGCACGGTATTAACTCTCATGTTATTTTTATGGTTTATGATTTCCTTGGGTATTGGTTGTTATGTTGTGTGAATGGTTGATGGATATACATATATATATATATATAGATATATATATATATATATAGTAAGAGCACATGTCCTGGTAGAGTAGGGTATTGAATTGAGGTTCTATGCCCATGGGTTGAGTTGGAATGATGCTCTAAACTCAACCCCTAACGCATGGTTTAGTGAAGAGGACTAAAGATTGGTTCCCCTAATGGTTTCATCCACCCATACTAAGGATTCAAGGTGATTATATGGTTGACATGAGGAAGATAATCCTAATGCGATAGCATAATAGTGTGTTTTCCTCATGTATGTGATTGTTTATTATACGCTAGTGTAACTGGATGTGTTTGATGAACCCTTTATAAATGCACTAGAAATGGCATGTAATGGGAAATGGGATCAAATTGTAAGATATAGAAATGGAAATAAATGTTTGTAATAGACCTTAAATTTTTAAGGGTATATAATATTTTCATTTTTCTTTTATTAATTATTTCCATTTTTCATGCACAATTGTTTATACATGATATTTTGTAGACACCTTTGGTGGTGCTCTACTGAGTTATACTCACTCCCTACTCAGGCTACTATTGGGTACCGAAGAAGACTTCATGTTTTCAGGTCATGGGAAAGGTAAAATGTTCTTTTTAGGGAGTTGGGATGGTATGGTTGTATGTGGAAGAGGACCTGAACATGGTGTTGGGAGCATTTTGGGGATTTTGCAGTTTTTCTTCAATATGAGTTTTTTTAACTTTTTAACTTATCACATTATATGGAATATTTACTATTGGAAATGGTTGTACCATTCAATGGAATGGTTCATTATGCATTATCTTGTATTATTGGTTATTATTCCACTATTTTTTATCTTATTTTGTGGATTACTATGATAAAAGGTGGTATAGTCTCCCAAATTTACCTTTTAGGACCCCCGCTACTAGTCATCAAACTTTAGCGTATGGGGAGGTGTACTTAAGGTCATTTAACCTCTTGGCTCAGAGCATTGGTTTTGTGGTTCCTGTGTTGGGGACATTATAAGAGGTATTGATATGTTGGGGGTTAATCATCCTAAGGACCATTGGGGTGAGTTCAATACTCTTCATGTGCAATATCAGCACATCCTCATCAAGAAGGCATGTGTGGAATGGATGGAACTCAATATACTATAGAGTAATAAAAAAGTTATGGTGTCCCATGAAATTGAGAAGGTTGAGGAAGAGATTTCATAACAACGGGGTTTTTCATAAGATCATAGAATGTCTGTCGGTACTCATATATAAATTACTAGATTTTTGAGGGATAAAATGGTTTCATCCAAGGCTATGGAGGTCAAGATAAAGTGGGAATTGGATGATTTCTTAGGTAAGAATAACTAGAAGAGGATCAAGAGGAAAAAAACTCTTTGGGAAAACAAGATAATGAATACCTGGAAGTGTAGAAGAATGACCTTGAACATAACAAATAGAGGCTAGAAGATATCGATCACTTGATTTACATGTCAAATTCATATAGATACATTCTTCAATGTTTAGGATCAGGTATGTGGATGACCCTCTAACACATGGGTTTTCATAATTTTCATGTCGAACATACTTCATTGCCTTATGGTCAAACATGGATCATATTAATGAGACAACCAAAATTCAATCTCTAAGATCACATGGTTAGTGATTAATGTGATGGAAATGGGAAAACCCTGTGAATCCTCCCTAGATGAGAGTACTGGATAATCATATAGCACTCAAGGTATTCTATTTTTTACTGACCAATGAGAGTGTCTGTGCTATGAGAGTCTACGACCAAAGAACTGGGCTCTCTAAATAGACGACATTATATTCCAGTGCACTATATCTTAGTAGTGGGACAACACCATGGGTATTGAATTATACCTAAACCAAGGATAATGTGTTGTTTGAATCACGATTCCCATGATATGGAACACACGTTTGGCGGAATGGAATTATAGTAAAACTATTGATCATGTTTGAAACATATCATCTACATTATTTGCTGGGAATGGGAAAAACAAATGGTGATTATCCTCTAACCATGTTCAAAACATGGAAATTTTATTATAATATCATCTAATATCCTCTGGGGAATCGGTCAAGTATAGTATGTGAGCATTTATGGAATGATCCCATTTTTACAGGGGCTCCCTAAAAAAGTAGAGGATGATTATTATCCAAATGAGGGGAATATGATGCATGGAAATAAACAAATGGAATATTCTAATGGATTCCAATATTCATTGAATTATAAAACCATGGATTATAGTACATTGGTGTGGGTTTTTGGTTATGATGAAAAGTCCAAAATCATATTCATCAAAAAGATTCACATTCAATGTTGAGCGATTACTGACAATGATAATTATGTAGTAGATGATCGACATTAGTGGAGAGGACCTCTCCAGTGAGTTCCTAGGACATTAGGCAGTTTTACATCATGATAATTATTACTATAGACACATTGTTTAACATCATGTTGTAATGAAATTGAGAATTTAGTTTAACATCTTATGGATAGGATGTATCCCTTAGATTAATCACGTATGACCCACACATTACACATATTTCAAAGTCATATGGACTAGATCATAGAAATAATTGTAAGTTCATGTTTCATGGACCAAATAATATAATTATAATTGCATGAAACATGGAATGAAAATGTTTTTTTATCCATGGGTAATTTTTATGAAGGAAGGAAACAATATTTATGTGAATGGGGATATCAGAGGCTTCTGTACCACATAAGTATCCAGAAGATAATTGTATATATTCTATGTTCACATATACTAGACCATGAATTTTTTAAAAATTCATGTTTCATATAACATTGAGACGGAAGATAGTTTAGTTTTATAATTCTTGTGCCTAGGATACTAGTTTATGGTCATAGAGATTGGACCATGAAGTAAGTCTAATGTTGCATTCTTAGGAACATAGATTCCAAATTTATTGTCAAACATCTCAGACAATGGTATACTCCAAACATATATGTGTATATATGATAATTGAAAAAACCATTGTGAATGAGGTATAAGGATATACAATTCCACACGACACATTTATAGGATTATTCACATGGAGTTTAAAGTCATATTACTTAGACATGTACATCTAGTTAAGGGTCATAGAGTTTGGAAACTAAGTATTTTTGGGTGGCTCAGCCATATCGATACCCACGCATGAATAATTCCTAAGACCATATGAGTCTTGATTGATTATAGAATCAAAAAACACTAATGGTTTTTTATAACATGTTGATGTGCACATTTGTGATGAGAATATACCAATTTTATAATTTTCTAGTGACATTGACCCACCTACTCAACACGTGAAAATGCATGTAGGGGTGACATGTGTAGTGTTGGGGTTCCACTAAGGCACATGGAAGTGGAATGGAAGTATGAAAATATTTCTTAGTTCTGGATAAGTGGAACCCAACGGGTAGGGATCAAATGTAGACCATGTTCAAAACAAAAATACCCTAACCAAACCAATCATGAATGGGGTCAGAAAGTGAAATATAGTTTCTTGAACATGTTCAAAACATATGATTTTCTATTTCTTGATATTGATTCATCAAGGTGTTGGCCTAGGATTGGAGGATAACCTTGGCCATGCACCAGCACCATTAGGGGGTTGGTTTAATTTTATTTATGATGAAAATATAAACCAATAAATAATCAAAGTGTATAGATGTACTGAGGGAATATTCTTGTAGGTTTCAACACTCTATGTTCCATATCATAATGAGTTTTATCTTTCCAATTGGCTGTATTGGGATGTAGGATTTGAAATTAGGTATTTCATATAGTTTAAGATCATATTTCTTGGTCCAGGGTAGAACAACAGGTCTGTGCAGTTAGTTTTTTGGAGTCACACACATGACCTGGATAAGGGATAATGATACCTAATGACACACAACACAACCCCATGATAACATGAAAACAATTTAAGTTCATGATTATTAGACCATAATGGGTCCTAGGGGCTAAAGGATTTTATGTATTTTCAATTAGGATCAAACTAAAGAGGTACATGCATCAATACATATCTAGTAATGATGGAACTCTATCCAAACATTGTTCCTGAAAGGTGATACACATAGTTTAAGGTCATAAAATCCATACTAGGTAAATAGATAAATGTCACGTTGCATGCACTAGCTGGAGCTCCATTCACTTTAAGGGAATATGTATGGAACATAAGAGGTTAAACCTAAAATGAATGAGGTTAATGGGGATCATGTACCACATAAAACCATATGGAAATACACATATCTCTAATGTTCATTATTCATAGAAAATAATGGAGTCCAATAGTCCAAATGGTTAATGAATTCTGGGCTCATCCAAAAGATAAGAATTTTTGGCTTTCTTACATATCCAATAATTATGAGAATCAATCAACATATAGATCTAGTTCACTGCGTGGTTAAATCCCAATGCGGGTGCGGTTATTCTACCCGGGTTAGAGAATTTCTTGCATCTCATAGTTATTGTTGTGGATAACATGTTCATGGAATGGGGTAAAATTTGTTAATCATCCAATACATATTTTTTGGGTAATCCTGGTTTAAATAAAGGTGAACATCATATCTTACATAGAGGAATCCTAATTTTTAATTGGGTATAATCGCAGTTTAATATCCTTAATTGAGGAAGTCAGGTTTTTTATTTTAATGTCATATAACTCGCACTATATATGCTTCAAATAAGTTAAGGTCACAATGAGTAAACCTTCTACAAATAGTTTCTGGTCGAGTTTCATGGACCATATGTTCTTAGTATAATGTCATGGTGATCATAATAAATAGAGAAATTGATTTTATCAAGTTGATATATTACATTTTATGTTATGATAATTTATATTTGAATGAGTGCATATGAGGACTACGTATATATAAAACTCCCCATTGAAAATCCCCATATTGTTTTAGTTTTTGATTATTTTTATTGTTCTAAACATTTTATGGACGTGTTTCATATACCGTAGACTCTGAGGCTATGTTCATTGAGTCTTGAACATAACGGATCATCTTTTATAGTCATATTGTATGGACCAATAATGTAATAATGTCAACCTGAAGGGATATGTGGGGAATGAGAGGAGTAACAAAATGTGAATGAGGGAAAAAGTGGTACATTTCATATGACACATTACTAAAGATACTCCAACAGATTTTAAATTCATCAAGTTGAGACATTATCTCTCAGTTTAAGGAAGTAGAACTTAGTCCTAAAAGGGGAATTTCTTCCATGAAACATAGAAGGACAATATATTATCAAACACAATGTTAATGAGGGTATATATGGCATACCACCACACACTATATCCTAGGGAAAGTCATCGAAAAGATTAATTTCACGATTCCTTTAATGGGATTCATATTTTGATGTCATTGATCTGGAAACTTTCACAAATGGTTTATGCTTATGCTGTATAGATCAGAGGATATCATTTTATAGTCATCGATTTTTGACCTAGTAGATAGTATAACTTCATGATCACGGGATGTGGAAACACAGTTAAAGGTTATATGGTGAGGATGATAGTTGATAAATAGTTTAACATCATGAAACTAGTATGCATGGTTTTATTTCTGGAAGTAATATTTTTTAAACATGGAATTGGTTGGGGGAGTGATACGTTCACCTTACATGGTGATCAGATATTATGATCCATTGGAATATGAATTTTGAATAATTTAGGGGCGTTACCATTTCGTCAACAAAAATTTCAGCATCTTGTTGGGTATCATTTGTGCTTAGAGAGCCAGTACCATGTTGTTTAGAGGAATGAGTGAAGGAAATCCATCATGTTGAATAGTCTTAAGATCTTTTTATAGAGTCTCTATAGATTATGAAATGTATATATATGGTATTCTTCAAGGGTTTTTAGATCATCTAGATTGATTTCATTCCTTCTATACGTAGTTTTATGGTGATACATGGCTATTCAGAGTCACGATAACTAAATCTTAATGGGAACTACTACCTCTATTCCATAAAATACTCAATATGCAGTCACTTGTGATGAATTTAGATTCATCTTTAGGTAGTACCAGTGGGATTTGGGGAAATTTTCCAGTCATATTTTCCTATTATGACTCACCACATCCTATAAAATGTTTGATATGGTCATATCAAATCTGTCCATCTATTAATTTTCATTCACATGATAGTGAGAAGTACGGTTTTTATAGATATTATACTTGGAATATAAAATATTTCTCCCAAAAACATAGATAATTGTGTCTTTATAGTTAATAATTGCATGAGGGACTCTGAATTAATGGGTGATATGGGAGATCATGAATTCAGCAATGAACCCAAACATGACTTTTCTAATCGGAATGTCTTCTACACAGTTGGTGATGAAATATATCACAGTCTGAATGATCTTCCACTTGTGATCTATCCTTAGAAAATATGGACCCACAAAATCTTATAGCCATACTATAAGGGACCTAGAATACATGGTGATGAGGATAATATTTTTAGTCTACGTGCTAAATTTTCATGAATTTGACATTCATAAAACCCATTGGAAACATTATATAGTAATGGACCATGGTTGGATAGAAACTACCCAGCCTATGTGTCCGGTGGGAGAGTTTCAATCCCTCTTGATGAGAACTGCAAGACTCAGCATGACCATCCATCATAACCTATGTAATATCATATCCTTTAATAAAATGTATGATAATTCCATCAATACCACATATTTTCATAGCATTATTGAGGTCAATATCAATCTAAAAGGTGAACAATACCGAATGTCGACATATTCACTCATGCTTTTCTTCCCCTGGTGGGAGCAAACCATGTTGGTGGTCCACAATGAAGGGCGTTATCCATTACACTAATCATTTTACTATGTAGGGGGGACTAGATTTACCTATGTAAATTCAATGGGGGTCATATGATTTACCTTCTAACTTTCATCACATTTTAAATGACAAGATGAATGACTCTTCGATACACAACATGAATAAAATGATCATCCAAACTAGGCTCTTTTTGAGATGAATCTAGAATGGTTAAGGCATTGGATCAACCATTCTATGACCAAGGCACATGGTATGCCTCTATATGAAAATGGAATGAAACCATTAGTTGGTGAGTGTGATTTAGTAAGGGAACATGCTCCATATTTATGATGATTTGGTCTTTATTAATTTGTTATATAACTAGAGAAGAGTCTCCCTACAAATGTATTTAGGGGAAATCAATCTCAAGATACATATTGAGACTATTAATGAGATATTGAAACTGTACCATATTGTTGGTGAATCTTTTTGATAGTGGTAGTGAATATTGGAGGAAGACAAGCACCATGGAGATGAAGACGATCCCCAATACTAATCTTCAAAGCCTTGGATCAATGTTCTTTCTATAGGTCAGAGTCTTAGAATACAAATATAGGTGAATATTCTAACAAGTCATTACTTAATTCAATATAAGAAATAACTCATCCATGAAATCATTTCCCAGAGGTAATTATTCATGAGCTGGAGAGGTAGACGGAAAGTCTCCCAAGGCATCTCCATTGATAGATTTCTATATAATGAATATGATGTGGAACTATGGGAGGATGAGTAACCAATGTGAAAATAATTCAATCAACATTAGTTAGTTTAGGATATACTTCAGTGGATCCACTCAAGACAATATATATATCTCAGGATTCTACAAATAATTTAACAACTTCTATACTGTGAAAACCAGAGCAAGGCATCAACCATGATAGGGGAGTACATAGCCTCTATGTTGATGAGGATGCGACTGATGTAGTACGAACTATTCTCTCATCCTTATTTGTTCTTCTGGTAAAGAAGGGTGTTGAGGGACCATTCTAGGTCAGTAACACAGAGGACCAAATAATTCTAGGTGATGGGTGGTATCATGAACAAATTTTGTATCAGATACTTATTCATTCCACAAATTGGTTTAGAAATCATCATCCAACTATTCGAAGGTACCTTTATTCATGATAATAAATAATGGATTTCACTATCCATATAGATTCATGATGGATCGGTGTATGTAGCTTATATGTCTTTGAATGCATTATATCTTCTAACGATTTCTAAAAAGAGAAATTTTCATTACAGTGTTGGTATTCAATGGGTAAATCTCAACACAATTGTATCTAACAATTATGACAAGAAACGTTACCTTTGTAAATTTAATTTCATATTTCAAAGGGTTTATAGTCATATTCAATTTTTGAAGGAAGTGAGAAACATTTTCTTGATCTTTGAGATGGTCTCTATAGTGGTGGGATTTAGCCACCAAATTATCCACATATAATTCCACTAGAATCCCGAGGATCCGATTGAGGATTTGGTGCATGGACCACAGATATATGTCTCTTGCATTATTCATACCAAAAAAATTACCTAAAAAATATGGTCCCCATTGGTTCTTTGATCTTGGTGGACTCTCGATATTTAGGGGTCATCCAGTTTTATTATATCTGGAGTGTTCATCCATGACGAATATATCCTGGAACCCAACTGTGACATCGATCAACAAATACATTACCAGAAGGGTAAAACTGTCCACTCAATAATTGAATATGAGATCTCTGAAGTTGACGAAAACAGAGATATATCCATTATTCTACCTGGCTAGGATGATTATGCAAGGCCACTAGGGGGGCTAACCATCTCTAGAAATGTTTACCTTAATATGATTATCTGGATGGGCATTGACCCCAACACCATGGGATTGTTCCATTTTTATTGTGGATACTTTAATCCATAGTGACTTACTAGGAGACCAAGATGGTGGATGGTAACCCATTTTTCTAATACTCTAATCCCATAAAAACTATAGGAGAATATATCATGGTGTTGCATTAGGAAATCCACATACTATAGTTTTCATTCTAGAGGAATCAATTCATTATTTAGTTTTGTCCTTGTATATTCTTAAATGTTGAGGTTCACCTAAATTAACTCATAAATATTGGTGGGGACACCATATTCAAATGATGGATGAGACTCTTCTATGCCATTTTTAATTTCTGAGGTAGGATAATTGGTGGTATGAGATTCATCCTATAAAACATACTCTGGTGGAGAAGTGATGCTTTCATTTGTTAGTACATTATCTCATATAGGGAACTCCTGCTCTATTGAATCCATGGTGTCATGGGATGTTTATCCAATCTCATAAGGCCTTCAAATGCAGGGTCTATGAATGATATCAAATTTAATTTAATTTAATCTCCTTCTGTCAAGTTAACATTGATCTATGAATTAGGTACGAATAAAATGAAAGGTTTTCCCTGGGGATAACATCTTAATACCTTATAGGGGTGGGGGATTTTGATACAACCCAGGACAATCATGTGTAGTATTATGATGTAATCATATGACCTTACATTAATTTGGTGATATGATGTCCCCTCCATTCATGGATGACCAAAAAAATCATTATATTTGGAATCATGGGGTCCAGCCGATGAATCAGTAGGATGAAATCATCATCCATGTCCTCGCATTGACTGGTTGGGATATATTAATGGACGACCTCATGGGTTGTATATTTCATCACCTTTTTCATGTAATATTATCCATCTGGTTAGTATTCATCAAAATATTTGAAGTGGGAATCCTCAACTTGAAACTCTTATACTCGATCCTTGAGTGAGTACATGAGTCGCTAGTAATATGAAGAGGTTACTGATGCTTGTAGATGAAACAAAGGAATGCTCAGTATCATGTTGTTGGTGGTATCCTATGAGATGACCATGAATGCATCATTTTCTGAAAAAAAATATAAACTAGGTCTCCAAAATAAACTGGCTATATGAATTATACTCGATCTTGTCATATCCACAAATCAGTAAATCGGAGGGAGTCAGATCTACTTCGGTCAAACCCACCTTGTATAACATCATGTCAAGTTGAGATTAAATATATACCATTTGTAAATCGGATAAAATGAACATTAATGCCATTAAACAATCATATGGTGTATAGTTTATGAATTATCCCCTACACGAGAGGGCATTTATCAACTATAAAGAATGATATGATGGCCTAAAATTCCAATTGAACGCATTGTTCTTCGAAGTAGGATTCTGTGGTAGCAACTTTTTCATCAAATGGGGGGGGTATTTCATGTATTTATCAAGGACCTCAAACAATTTATTTTATTAGAGAAGGTATCTGAGGATAAAGATCCATTATTGAATGCTAGATAGATTCTTCCACGCGTTTAAAATCCACTCCAAATATGCATTTCATCCCATTGGGGTTCGATCATTGGCTATGAAATAATGCGTTGTGTTGAATGTACCACATGATTAGGGGTGGTGTTGATGATATCATAATTCACATTAGAAAACATTACTGAACCACTATAGGATGAATATTAGATAACTGAATCCTTTCTTCAGCTTGATGCAGATGATCATGATGTGTCTGCAACTATTCTTCTATGTTAGTTAACATGGTCAATTGTGGTAGCATATATTATGGGAGTGTTGGGAGGATAGTTTATGCTATGTATTATGAAAAACATCCTTCCTTATTATGGTTGAATTCACAGCTCAGTTTGAGGAATTTGGAGAATTATTCCTACGGTTTTCATGTCCTCAATCTCCTATAGATGTCGTCATCCAGAAGAATTCCAGGTGTATGAAGGGAATTAATTGTCATAGAGAATAATGAAGGGATCTACCAACTCAATGGTGTTAATATAGGATTACCCCTCATAATTATTAGATGATACATAAAATACATGGTGCACCATGTGGTTGATTCCCATATATGGTGGTATAAAACAAACATGTGTACAAGATATATTTTACATTGGTGGGGGACATTTTTCCCTAACCTTGAAGGCTCATGCTATTTTGAGAAATAGATTGGTTTGAATTGAATGCTGATGTAACTGACGTAGGTGGAAAAACAACAACATACTATTATTTCTAGCATATGTGGGAACATATGATCTTATGGGCATGAGATATAGCACTACAGGCCAACCAATTATCATACATATATTTCCCAGGATTGGAATCCTTCTTCCACTCACCTGAACATTCACTCTCACTAACAGTCTCAGCAAAGATATGTGGAACATGTGCTGTGTGGTTAACCTATAAGGAAATTATTTTATCTAATTGGTTCTAGAGCCTATAATTTAAAAAAAATAGTATTTCTTGAAGTTATATCTAATGATCCAATACAAATGGAAATGGTCAAATTGACCAGTACACTCAACATCATGGGGATACTTTCACTATAGATGCTTCAAAATCCATTGCTCTTTGAAAATGTGGAAATAATAGGAAACATATTTTTCCCTAATGGGGTAGTTCCAGTTCCCAATATTTGGTATGGTAACTTTAAAATCCTATCCTAGATGAGGGCCTAGATCTTGATCTAGGATTGAGCAACATTCTCTCGCATATGAGGTGGTTATGGGAAGGCTGTTAATGACAATTCTACAATGGGAGAGGATGATCATAATTTGGTTACAAAAATAATGTAGAATCCTCAGGAATAAGGTTCAACAGTTCCACTAGTTTGGGGGCCTCTATATATATAGCTATGAAAGTCTCAAATATGGTGACAATTCTTGTGGGAACTGTGGGAGGCATCATATGCAGATTCATTGAATGATGTAAGGATTCCTGCAAGAATAGGTCCTTTTTAGAAAAATCATTGAACCAATTGGAATTTTCTATATAATGAGGGTACATAACTTCTCAATATTGACATTACCGACACAAATCATTAGTAGATTATTTAGATTATGTGACGTATCAAGTGAATATGTGAGTACCTTTCACTAGGTTTTCATGTAAGTGACAGAGTAATCCGAATTTTATTTTAAATTTGACAGGTTAAAAATTCATATCTATTGTTTTCTGAAGCAAAATAGGTAGATGAATTTCTTATGAAGATCTTCCCCGCCAATAATGATACCAATGTGCAACTAGTTGTACAAGATGAATGCAGTTCCTTCCAATATCTGTACAAAACATCATTGCTGGTAGCCTTATATATCTATAGGGTTTCTACCATGGATATAAAAATCAAAATAAAGTGTCCCAAATGCATTAACAGGTCACCCATCCTATTAAATATGTTGTATCTAGGGTTACTAGATTCTTGGGTTGCTTGCATATCATCCACAAATGCTATGTAGAACTTTAGATCTGGTGGGATCATCACCTATCATGTTTATAATTCCATAATGTGATATATAAGAGTATATATCAAAAAATTCTAGTGAGGTTCCCTATATTGAATATGGTCTCTAACCACCAATGCATTTAATGGATCATCATCTTGATAGGAATCCTCAATGGCACATTGATCAGAACAGCCTAAGTCCTAAGGATGGTGATTACACTAATCTGGTGTGTTGGGATACTTGTATAATATTCACTTACATATGATCTCTCCTATTGTCTATATAAATGTGTGTGATATCCATTAAAAATGGGTATAATTATCCCATGAGAGTTACTAATGTCTAATGAAGGATGAATAAGATCCAATCGGGTGGCACCATATTTCATGTTCCATTAAGTAAAGATCGTGATGATGATTCACTTCTAATCGAAAACCAACTGGAGTATGGTAGAAATAGTGGGGTTATCCTCTATCTTCTGTGAACTATCATATTGATTGGATGTATTGAGGTGTACCTATCCCTTGTTGGTGATCTGAATGGTGGGAAATGATGCATTGGGATTCTTGAGGTTTAGTGTCAGCCATTTCCTGTGAGTGCAGATATAGGTATGAGGGTCTTTTTAAAAATTTTATGCTCTAGTGGGAAAATTTTCTCCCTCATTCTCTACATTATATCCCTTATCCATTTATTTTCATGGAAGGGTGTGGATTTACATTTTTAATATGGTGGTACCTGGAGGAGAATCCTCATTATTGATGGGTAGTTTGGGATGATGCATAATAGGGATGGATTGGATAGATGCATACTGTAACCACACATAATCTGCACATGAGGATTTTCCTCTTCCATGATCAAGAGGTTCACTATGAGGTCCTTAATGATTCTCCAATGGGGTGTCCAGTGATAGTCAGGTGATGTAGGGTGATTTTCCACCGGAAGTGCTGGTAGCTAGACCATTCGGCACTACCAATTAATTTTTTCAACATTATTCTTACTTCTTGGATATACTCGCATACAATGAAAGAGGTGGTGAGGGGTCTCCCGAATGATCTGTAGGAGACATGATGGTTGGTAGATGTTAAGGGACTCTATAATATCGTAGTTGGAATACATATTTGGACAAGACATCAGAAAATCATATTAGCATCCAGAGTCCCCCACATGATTTCTTTTTTAGAAGGAGGGCCATGCTCTTAGTTGTCCCATGTTTTGATTACTGAAGATTAAGAAATAGGCAGTTGAACTGATTTACATTGGCATAAAGTTAGGATGGCTACAGGAGGTGTCACTGGTTGATTCCTATGTTCACTACACACTGAAACATATCTAGGGGAGGCACCAACCACATCATCACATCATTAGTGGACTAGGTGCGATCCAAGGACTCGTTTGAAATGTTGAATCACTCATTTTTGGACTAACTAGATTCCTTTAATCTATACCATTCCAAAACAACTCCCCATTATATTGTTTAGTTTTGACGACAGAAACATTAGATAATAGATATGTTTGTACCGTGATACCCTAGAAAGGGGAAAAATATTCCTCCACCTAAATTTACCTATATTAGGATTTGGGGACACTCTAAATTTCACCTTTTAGGATGGTCAAAGACACCTATCCAGTTCCTACAAAACACTGTTATGTTTAACACTATGGTTTTGGGATCTATCATTGATTTTCATTCCCCCATAAAATTTTAGAGGTTGATAGGGTCGGCCATGATATGGGCCTTCCCATTATTTTGCCTTATGTGATGGTGGTTCTCCCTTCTAACCTGATAGTGTTCATCAGTACAATGTTATTATTCATCATAGGGAGTGACTCCATGATAAATGGTTCTAAAGAGAGTCAAGACACCTATTGTATTGGTAACAACAAGATTAATACATTCGTGTTGACTTGTAGTGATAATGTTTGGTTGACTTCCTTACTGGTTTGATGTAGACCAATGAGGACATTAATATTGATAAAAATGTACTTTGGGAGGACCTCCATTCTAAGGTATTGTAATATAAGGAATACCATCATAATTATTGATAAAAACATGATGAGAAAATCTGTTTTCATTGGTGGGAACATGGGGAGGACCTTCAAATATCTAAGAATTATTAAGGGGAAGGCCTCTATATTGATTTTCATTGATGCATGGAGGGTGTCTACATTGATCCCAATTAGATCAGTGGGGACCTCATCTAGATCTAGTAATTGAATGAGGAAGTTCTTAATGCATATTTTGGGAGGTGGGAGGACCTCCACATGAGATGTAAATTGAGTGGGGAGGAACTCCGTATTGAAACTCACCATCATGAGTTGATCCCTAATGGATTTCGGTGGAGCCAATGCTTGATAGTGTCAAAACATCCTTCCAATTATTAGAATGTGGTCCCAATTCCATCTAGGAAAATATAGATTTCTTATTCTAGGTAGCATGAATGATGGAGACTATGTATAAAGTAGTAGGTCCACTGATGATGCGGAAGATGACTCCCCTTGTTTGGTATTCTAATCTTATTACACTAGACACTAGTATTGGGTGGTTCAATTCAAGGACAGTGGAGAAGGTGTATAGTCCACTTGTTCCTCTACCAAAGGGATAATCGTTTCCACAACTATAAAGTGATTGTGAGATCCCTCATTGGTGGATTACTAGTGGTATTTTCATCAGAAGTGAGTCGGTAATCCATCACCGTCTCAATGAAAGGGAACGAGTCATCAGACCGCTCCAAGGAGATGCCCTTGATGTGAATCATTATAAAAACATGAAGTAGATATTCCCTGCATGGCCTTTGGGAATGGTGTTGTTTTCAAGGTGTTATGCCTCTAGGTCATGGAAATCCATTTACCATATGGTAATTACTCTATATTTATAGTAATTATTTACCTGGGAGTCCACCACCATACTCAGGATGTTCATAGAGGGTTATATGGGGCATAGATGGATGGTATCTAAATTCATGGCACAAGTTAAAGATAAGTTTGATTCAAGTATAATATTTCCTACTAACATTTCTCTTTTGCTGGGTTCTACTAGCACTGATTTATTGATTTCCTATAGCAGGGTTTCATCAATGAAATTGACTTCAACTATATGTACATGTACAAAGTTTAATAATCATAGTGACCCAACATCATTGAGTCTTCCAAAAACAGATATAGATATCCATGATGACCATGTAAAAAACCTAGAATTTATAATTTCCAACTGTCCCAACATTTAGTGAGTTCCATGATGGTTCCACTATTTTCATGGTGGGTCCCCGTGCATAATTTATGAATATGGTAACACGATAATCTATTAATGTCCCAAACTCAACTACTCCCTATATTGAGTAGACATTTTTTATTTTAGGTTTATTATTTTTATTTACAATGTTTTTTCAGCCCGGTTGAACATCATCACAATGAAACATATTTCTCTCCCTACATTACCTCTTTTTAAGGGAAATCATCAACTATAACCTTGGATTGAGATTTTGGTTCATTGACCAAACCTGATTATGGGATTTTGGATCATTCTTCCATGGAATCCTCCATGTAACTCATCACCTATTGCGGGTATCCCTCATAGATTTGAGTATTGTTCCTAGAACTCATTCCTTGGGAATTATCATTTTGATTTCTGGTTAATTATATTGCTTATTTTTGGACATTCTATTTAGCCATGAGCGGCCAGTGACCTTCATTATAGAGAGTATTCATATTTGTACATCATTGGAGTTTCTGGATGTTGGGAACATTATTAACCTATATTCTTCCTTGTATGAGAAAATATCATGGATTATTATTTTGTATTGAACCTATTACATCCCATGTTAATCATTAGGTCTCTAACTCCAAAGGAAAATATATACTCCATGGAATACACCTTACGAATCCCATGTTTTCATGAGGTAAATGATTCCATAAAAACATATCTTCCAAGTCATTCACCCCATTAATACCATGTTTATGCAAATGTTATTATTTTTATTGGGGACATAAGTTTAATTTATTTTAGAAAGGGTTAAATTTTAATTGTGAGGATGTTTTGGGAAAGGGTTTCACATCATTTGGAGACATGTAAGATTGATCAAACTTCCCTGCTGAGGTAGAGCAAGAAGTTATATCCCTATGAGAGAACATAAAACATTTACTGATGTATGTATTGGAACATGTTATGATGCTGGATCAAGGAGTTTTTTCCAATAAAAGGATTATGTCACACCATGATGGATAAACAATGGATTGATCATAAAACCCCACATATGGGGATCAAGGATGTATGTACCATAAAGGGAATACATTTCATGATGAATGTGGATATATCAGAATATCTCATAAAATATGATCTTGGAGGTGTTTCCGAAGAATGTAATATGTCACACCCTAAAGGTTGATTGACCATAACACTATATGGATGCTGATTCAGGTGGTATTTCCCATAATGGAAAGAAGTCACACCCTGACGGTTGATCAAAACATTACTTGGGGCCAATCAAGGAGGGTCACCATTATATGGGGGAACTTGGGCATATAATTGGTCAGGGATGAAACTCATGGAGGAGAAATTTAGTCCAAATTTAGAGGAAATGGATCAAATCTCACATAGATGATTCCACAGTTTAAATTCCTATGACACGAGTGATCCATTTTTATTAATGACATGTTTTAATGATTCTTACTTGAGGATGGGATCACTAAGAAGGGATGGTGTGGGGAATATGAGTGGTATTTTCCCTTCTAAATAGGATTATCTTGGATAGAGTTGGTGTGTGGCTTAATAATTGACCTTCCTAAGTGTCTTGGATGATATGTATTATCCTAGATGTGGTTCATGATCTTACCAATAATGCATACCAATAAATCAAAATGGATTTGGATGTTGGTATTGTATATCATGGTGGATTCCTACATATTCATGTTGGTTGGGAATCAAAGACATAATGGTTTGGAAGTGTTTTGGTATTACACCAAAAGAGGATTCCTATAAGAGTAGTGCTTGTGGTTGGGGATTATTCTTGAATACATCCCATATGGTAAGTATAGTTGATGGGGATTACACATTGATAAACCCATGGGGTTACTATTTTTTGATGGATATGGCTTAAAACATATTAAAGAACAATGGGGTTATGGATTGTACAAATTTCCTTATCACTACAAGCCTCTAAACCCATATGAGTCATGCTCTATCTGAGAAAAAATAGAAAGGATTAGACATAACACCCTTTCCATGGAAGAAGAGTCAATGATGTATGGTGTGGTGATTATTCATGGAATCTACCTAAGTATCATTCCATGTTATGATGATTTCATTTCATGGGAGGAGTATTTCATTCAATGTTACTCACACATAGAGAATTATATGCATTTGGAATAGGGTAAGAATCTAGTATTACAACACGTTCTGATGGTATTATCATTCAATTTTATATCATATGATTGTGATTTGGTAAAATGAATTTCAATTTCATGAGGCTCAACATAGGTGACTCACTTCCCAATCCATTGAACAATATGACCATAGCTCATGTTCCTCTAGGCACGGCATGGAAATTGAAATTTCAAAGTATGATGTGAGGCTTTTTCTCTTATGGGGTCCATGTTAGATTTCATATGATGAGAATAAACATGAATTAGCATTTATATGCTCATAATAATTGGGTAAGTGACCTAATAAACCCAAAATTGTAATAGATTATGCCACAAGAATGGGTGGCAGATGTTACATAGGGACTTGGCATATCGCTAAACTGATCTAAGAGGGGCGAGGGGACTCTTTGGAATCATCCACGATAAAGATGTGTAAATAGAAGGGATGTATCATATAGATACATTGAATAGAGGATTCACATATATTTTTTCCATGTATTGGTGTTCTCCTCAAATATCGAGTGATTCATGGAGGTCACTAAATTCATGAGAAAGTATGACTCTTGAAACAAGGTGATCCTACCTTTGGATGAAGTCCACATTCATGAGAGGAGTGATTCATGTAGGATGAATACATTGTGAATCCTAAAGTTCCTCATTTAGATTTTTTCCCTTGGGGAATAGAATTTACGTTCATGAAAGGCATATCCACCAATGGTGGAGGCTCTTAAGAACACAGATGAAAGGGTTACAGAATTCATGGATACCTTGGAAGATCCATTTTGATCTGAATCATGATTATTGGGAGGTTCATGAATTTAGAGTGATTTGATATATTAATGGTTGAGTAACCATCAGTAATATATTAGCATGAGGGTGGGGGTTATAGGGAATGGGGTTTATTATGATGGGAAGGGTTTTTTTGAAGTATTTTTGGGATTCTTTAGTGGGTGAATCTCTATAGGACTCAAATAGGAAAACATTCAGTAATTCATGCAGACAAGAAGCACTATTAGACTCATAGAGAAACATCATCATGGCTTTGTGCTATCATAGACTGATTTATTACTCATGGATGAACACCATTATATCTTATTATGGCCATGAAGGGGACATATTGGATATGGAGATTCTCAAGCTCCCGCCATCCAGGAAGGACTATGGCTTCATAAAGAATACTATTTTATATGTTTTTTGGGTTTTTTTCTCAGGATTTACTCCAAAATATCTATAGAATCATAAATTATTCCCATGGCACATATTTGGGTGCCAATAGTGAGAATTGATTCATTTTAAAACAATTTCTATGAATAATTTTATTTCTCATGTTGGTGAAGCATCCCCATCACATCAAATTTGACTATTGTGCATTTGAATCCACTATACCCTAATATGTTATATATAAAATGGATATTATCGAGTTTTGAATTTAGATCCACCATAGGTTTCATAGAGACTAACTCCAAGATGTCATTACATTAGAACTAGTGGTATACTGTGAGATAATCTTAAGCCTCCTAACATAACGAGGAGCTAGTATCAATAAGGTAGGTGCTATCAGGAAATAGTTTTCCTATCAAAGTTACATGAGAATTAATTTCAAGAGTAATAACACCCTATGAATTCAGATTTGGTTGATTTGGGGTGGATACATCCCCTCTATGTTAGAAAATTAAATAGATGACACAGAGGAGCACTGAAATAAGTCATCATAATTCAAATATAGAAAGGGGAAATGAAAATGGGGATTAATTAGTTGATGATGTGAAACCACTGATAATATTTTTACTTAAATTTATGACACTTTTGAATCAACAACCTAATCATTGTGGATCGAGATCAAAAAATGGGGATCATCTTCCAGAGTTTTCTAGAGACCCACAATACAATGTTAGGGGGAACCACCTATGTTAAGGCCTTGATTCAGAAATCATTTCATAGTAGGAGTATTATGAAACTGGATACCAAGGTCATGGATCCCCTTTTAGATGTTTTCCATGAACAAATATATAAATTTCATGATCATTTATTCAAGGAATCAAACATTAAGTGATCATCCTTGACTAATACCATACAAGGGAAAAACTTACATTCATCTAATTACTTATTAAATTCCTGAGACTCTTTTAAGTAGCCTAGAAATTAAAAATATTGAATAGGTTTTTCATTTGAATCAAATTCTATTGGCAATGATTTATGTCTCAAAGAATCCTCACCATATTGGGTATCTGGTATACAAGGTTTGGATCCCAACCTGGATCTTTCAAAAGATCATTCCACAACATTCTTTGTAGGTATTATACTATTAGTCCATGGAAGATCAGTATAAGAACTAAAACCATCATCAAATGGTATGGGGTCCCTGTCTTCCCACTCTAGGGTTGTAACATGACTACTGATGGTGGTCGAAGGGTTCACCGGTGTTTTTGATGGATCTGAATTATCATAAGGAAGTGTACTTAGTGGTTAGTACTTGAATCCATTTGGTTTACATTTGAAATTACCATGTACAACCTCCATATCTGGATTAAAAAGAACTAATGTCATTTCATACCTTGATACTTCTCCTGTTGAAGTGATGGACTCACCAAAATGAATATGTGACTCATTAAGAATACCATTCTTATTTATTGAACAATCATCTCTAAGCCACTTGATAAAGGGGTTGGGTGCATCCTATATCCCATAAGATCGATAATATACTTGTCTTTAAAAATGAAGAAAACAAGAAGTCGTGAAAACACAACATGTTTAATGATGTGATTTGCTATGGACGTTCATTTCATTCATTACATTAATTTTTATTGATGAAATCTATCTCATATCTATTTAAATACATGTATTATAGGTTCCAAGAAAGAATACCCTCCCACCATCTACAATTCCCTCATTCTCTTATTGATGGTTAACTATGGGTACTTTGAAGTAGATTTCCCCCCCATATTGAGGGTTCCCATTAAGACATAACTCAATTATTCATTATTATGGACCTATAAATCTCCCCAATATAAGATAAATGTATATCATAATTTATCAACAAACAATTTTTCAAATAAATGGGGATGTAAAGGAAGAGAATTATAAAAAGTCATACATCACCAATGTTAACTAACTCATCTCGTTTGTTGGTGGATTGGTCAGCCCCCTTAGAAGCATCTCAAAACATATTACCATCCCCATTCCATGTTGCATAGACTCAATAATCAGTGGAATAAATGATAATCTCTAGCTTCTGGATGTGTATCCTAATAACAATAGTGCTAGAATAAATGTTAAAGTTAGGTGGCCTCCAACATCCCCAGTTTATATAATCCCCAAGCCATCTTGGTGGAATAACCACAAGTCCTTTATATTGGAATGATGGTCCTATAAAAATTGAACCACCTCCATCCACACATAATTTATATTCTCTCTTATAGAAATTAATGTATACCTGAAATTTCAAGATTTCACTGGATTCGTAACCATATTTGTTTTGTCAATGTCTGAGAAACTAGAGACATAATTTTCTACTAACGACAAAGGCTCAAACATATAAGCACAATCTCAAGTGGAATATACCTATTAATTCTTATTGGATGACCATCCCACACACATGGTTGCATTTTTTTTCTTGGGGCCTCTCCATCAATTTGGGGTTCTAGCACACTCTCACTTAGTGAAATCAATTTCGATCTCATTTCATCACTATATTTTACATCATCTGTGAATGTCAAAATGGGTGGATCCCAATATGGTTGAATGATAAATTCTATTAATAGATTTATAATATTTACAGATTAACTACACTATAAGTATATATGATAGATTCTATAGTCATCTATAATTATTTTTCAAAACCTTCCTACATGAAATATTATTTCACTTAGTAAAGTAATAGAACAGAAGTGTGATTCAAATAATTTCATAACCACATAAAATGTCCTAGAAATTATGAATGGTTCATTACCAACATACATGTTATTTATGAACCATTTAATCCTTGAAAATATTGTAGATATCAATCTTTTGTGTTTCATAACTATTAAAATTAATTCCATGAACAATGAACATGGACTCGCAATACCATTTCTCTTGTGAAAGTGTATCATGTTGGTTATTAACCACATTTAAAATAATAAATCATGATGTTTCATATATGGTATGTTGGACATGACTGTGTAACCCCCTCGATAGTTCTACCCTTCTTCCAATGTGTGCCATAATCTATATAGAAGGTAATTGTTTTATATCTTAGTACATCCTCTTGGATGTCATCATCTGTGGATACCACCCTTGAGTTCCATTAAAGCATTCTTCCACTCTTCATAGTGTTAAACCCACAATTGGTGATGGTTTTCCATCATGATATCTCATGCGTCCTGTAATATCTCAAATTTAAAATAAGGGTTCATTTAGAATAATCCTTTTATCTTTCATTGGAATAAACTCATCAATAAAATATATGTGATTGGGAGGTCCTGTGATATATAAACGTCCCATTAAATGATGATGAATAGAAATGTGTGATATGGAATGTATTATTCTTTAGGCTCCATCTTTTTTTATTTCATTAATGATATCAATATTCTTTTACAAATACATCTTAGATGCATAGATAGACTCATAGATATGAACCACTTTTAGTTTGAATTAGAATTTATTACAAGTCTATTCTACATAGTACACCCACATCCACTCTGTCTTCACATATCCTCAAATTTAATTTTATTGATAATACTTTTATATTAATGAAAGATTATTCATGGATATTGAAAATAAATAAGAATAATTGTTTTGGTTTGAATCAATAGTGTGAGGGTCTAAATATATATAATATCTACTATGATGAATAAAACTAGAAGAGGGTACCCTTCTCTCATTGTCATACACACCCCTAGAAAAAATGTTGGGTGTGTTTAAGATCATGTACTATTGGAACCTAAAAAGGGTTAGCTAGTTCATTAACATTAGTATGAATATGTAATTAAGGAGATAATTTATATATAATGGTGCCTGATCAATATCAATCTATTGATTGTGATATTTCATCAAATGATTCACCGAATATCGAACAGTGGTATCACATTCTTCATAATAACATAGATTGAGGATTTGTATCATCTACATGATACGTTTATAGGATTAATCGACAAAAAATCAATACTTTTTAGAAGACTTTAAAAATAAGAAAGGAAATGAATATATTCTCATTAATTTTTAATTGTTTTTTACATTATAAATTAGGAAAAGGATTGAACTAGTATAGGGATCCCACCATGTTGACGTCATGTATGTAATTCTCCTAACCATTTAGGTTACATTAAGGGAGTCACACAAAGTGTCCACAAGTGGATTTATAGAGGATGGATAGTGTGTATGAAATTCACAATGAGATATAGGGTATAACTGATGATATGTGTAATCATAGGCTTGGAACATTGAGAGTAGGATGTGAAATTTATGGGTAGACTAATCTATTTATAGATGCATGGACACCATCACAGTAGTCCGTCGTAAAACAATAAGGATATCCATCGTAGCGACAAAATTATAAATCATTCCCCTTTCCTTCCCTCGTGCATCATACATAATACTAAATTCTTTCAAAATAATATAATGAATATATATGAACATGTGAATATCATTTAATGAATAATCTATAAATATCCATATTTCACTACCATAGGATCAACCCTTATTCTTCCGATCTGATCCAATATTGATTTTGGAATTTATTCACCCTTATATTTTTAGATATGGTTGATATGTTTCATAATTAACATACCGTATTTATTTGGGAATTGATAAAAATAATATATCAAATTATTTAATGCAATTGATGTAAATAAGTCCCAATCTCTATTTCCATACAGGTAAAACCTATGTGCTCAGCGCCATCGCACAGGTCTATAGTCGCCCATCAAGTATCATCCCAAATGATCAGACCTAGGCACTAAATCTTTGATTTCACACCTTCATGAGATATATATTGAAATATTACATGAATGAGAGACCAAATTGAACCATATCCTCATCTTAGGTTCTCATAATTTCCTTTAAATATATCCCTCAGTCTTTTAACTTGGCATAAATGAGGACCATAACAAGCTTCAATACTCTGTTACCCCTAGTCTTCTTTTAGGACCTACAAAATTTCTAGGTAGGACTCCAAGGCTCTAAATAATAATAAATTAAGGATTTTATAGGGATTATAATTCTTTGAGTGTGTGAAACACGAAATTCATATGTGAGGAGAAATTTTACCATACCTATAATGTACTTGGGTGAGGGACCTTGATCCATTATAGGACATGTATATGCCCCTTAAAATTGTACTTTATGAGGTACATGGAGCCTAAATCAAGGCCAATTATATGTGTTGATATAGATTTTTTTCATCACCCAATGGGAATTTCAACTCACCCATGTTAACTCTATGTGAAACACCCTTAGTCTGCCAATACCCTATGATGGTTAAATAATTATAGATCCCCCAAGTCTACCTTGAATTCTCTTCATGTCACCTAAGCCACATATACGTGAGACATTTTTCACACCATAATTTAAGTCATAAATGAATGGTAACGTCTTTCATTGGAACCTTCATCCAAAGCACCAATCCAATACACCCTAAATCTTCTAAATTAGTATTATCGTAGAATAAGTCACAGTAGTGTGTCTTATAGATAATACTTTACCATTTTATTAAAGTATAAATTTTATCCTACCTAATATTTGGGTTACTTATAATGTTATCAATTATAATTTCCCTTTGTAAGATGGATACCAACCATAGGGAAATGTATGGACCTTGGGGTGGAAAACAAGAGAGGATAAAATCACATCTATGTCATGTCTCTCTACCTAGCTCTCCCACTAGGTCTTCCTCCTCATTTACTAATGGTTGGGTAGTGAATTACATGTTTTGTAAAATCTAATAAAATAACATCATATACATTATCAAAATGAATCCCACATCCTTCAATGTCCCTTCACCTATCCACTAGTGGATGAAAGAAATTTTGCAAATTGACTAATCTTCAACAAAATCTTGTTTCTCAAAATGATCATGAGTCATGTGGGCATAGTGGTAAGTGGGGTTTATGTCATCAAGATGATCAAATACCTTCCATAGTAAATAATATATTTATATATCACCATCAACATAATATATGGGTCTCCAATAATTTTTAATACTCCGAACCATGTTACTATCAGCTTAATAGGCAATATTCCAAATGACACAATCCATCAAAGTGCCCTATTCCCAATGGAGAATCCATGTTTTTATTGGGTTGGTTAATTACATGACCAATAGAACTATGTAGGATTTAAATACTATTCAAATGGGATACTTAGTAAGACTCTATGATGTTCAAACCTAGAAAAAAAATTCCTTACTCTTATATAGGCCATATTACTAGAATGGTCATATACTACCCCTAGAGAAATATTCCATACCGGTCATTCCCCCAATATCCAGATAATTCCATATTCTATATAGGTTCATATATTCCCTAGAGGCTATATACCTTCTAGGTCTCTTGAGCCACTTCAAAATAAGTCATACATCATTCTTAGATACACATCATCTACCTATAAAATCTCACTACATGACATTAAACTAAATAGTTTGTTCCTCATCACATGAATATAAAAGGTATAATTTTTCACATTAAGTGAAAAAAAACTAAATGGGTTTTAATTCAATTGTAAAGGATACATATGATTAAATTTAAATGGTCCTAATTATTAAACCAAAAAAATCTCATCTTCAACAATGATGATAACTTTTCGAGAACCTCACTGGATAACATAATAACAAAATCATGTTAATAAATTACATGATAATATATATTAAATGAAGATAGGGTAACATTGAAGAAGAACCAAGGATACGTATAGATTAATCCATCAATGAAGAAATTCATATATATAAAGATTTTTTTAAAGATTATTTATACTGACATTTGACTGTTATTACAATGGAGACCCATTAAATATTTGTGATTTAATGAAGGACAAATAAATATGTCCAAAAACTAATAAAGATTCTTATAGAAGGGAACAATTCCATAAATAATGATTTTATGAGTCCATCCTCTATCCTATCAAAGAATCTGAGTCCCTATATATCTTTTGAACCACTTCCCAATGACCACATACTTTTGGAAGGAAGGTTCGTGAGTCATTGTGAATAAGGGAACCATTAGGCGTTTTTGATTCAATGAATAAATACCATTGGAAACATCATGTATGGATTTTTAAAATGACAAAATCATTTACATGATTATAATATCATATTTTATCCACTTATAATTTCTTTAATAAAATATTATAAGTAATAGTATATTAAAATCATCGCTTCCTCTTGTTAAATGGTTTGTTTCTTAGAATATTTTTTATACAATAGTTAAAATCATTATTATTTTATCACTATTATATATTATCCATAAAATTAATTATGATAGAAGTATAAAATATGTATTCCTTTAATATATATTTAGAGTCATCTATAAAGGCTAGGGATAGAAAAAGGAATTACACCATATAGACATATTGTATTCAAGAAATATGAATGAACATTGTTTTAACATTTGTTAGAATAGAAAAAATGTTTTTGTAATTTATAATTAACATTTTTAGGATATTTTTATATCATATATGTCTTATATATTCATTAAATCAACCAATATTATCAAATATTTAAATCAGAAATATAAAACGAGGCATAAATCATTATGGATGTGGTAGTCGAAACCATTGAATAAGTAATGTTATCGTTTTCCTATAGTTGTAAAAAGGTTTATATTAGTAGTTCCTTCGCAATAATAACATTTCAATATATTTACGATACATTTTAAATTATTTTATAATTTATACCAATGATTTATATGTTGTAGATTAAAAATAATATTAAAAATTATTAGTTTTGAGGTATACATCTTCATTGAGAATCATTATTTGTTATAAAATGTCACCATTGAATGGATGGAATTTTAGAAATAAAATAATACCTAGGATATGTTAGTGGATCATGGAAGGTATTAGTATTTTTATTATATGAGATATATGTATAAAATTGTCTGAGGACTATAGGAGAAGTTGTACCATTTTCTAAGAGATGGGATGTGACCTCTGAGAATTATATAAATATTTAAATTAATTTCATTTAATTTTCGAGGATAAGATTTGGAAAATTTATAAAATAAAAAAAATTAATGATGATTACAACTACATTGTTCCATAAATATAGGGTCATATTTTTATTTTTTCTGTCATTAAATTTTTGATTAAACAATTGTTATCCCTTTTGATATATATGATGCTATAGATGTCTATTACTCCTTAAGGGGTGATAATGTTGTAGTTTTAGGAAAGATGTACCATAAATGAAAATGTTCAGTATGTCTAATGATATTCCATTTAGTTTGAACAATATTGGTGTTTTAGGTTATTAAAATCAATTAATGGCTATGAATGTTACAATTATTTTCTGTATTTTACATGCTACGAATGTTACACATTTTCATTATCATGAAAAAAATAAATGGAAAATATTTACCAAAATAAAATTAATTAATTTTCAAATATGGGAAGAATTATTCATTATTCACATTTCATAAGTGGAAGAAACTCATTTTATAATAATTTTTTTAAATATGATGAAACCCATTTTAAAAAATATATAGATTTTTAAGAATATAAATGGATTTATTATTACCACAAACATTGAAAAACAATCATATTTATGTTAAATAATTTTATATAATATATAATATATGAAAATAATTATTATCATTTATGAATAGTGATTAAATTAATCTTTTATGATATTCACTCACTATGCGCATATAAATAACTTTTTAGATACTATCATATTCTATATTCAAATATTTTTTATTTTAATTTTTATTAAACTTATAACAGATGATTTAATTTTATATATGTGAAAAAAATACATTTTTTATTATTTGCATATTCATATTCATATGCATCAACACAACAGTTATACGAAAACTATCAAATTAAATTATAATATTTCAATAGTATATTACGGTTTATTTAAACACGTTCTTTCTAATAAATAATTTTTTCAACTAGAATAAATTTATTTGGAAGTAAAAATATAATAAAATATCATTGTGTGAATTATTTTTTTTTATTTTACCTCCCAAATGTCTTGTCATTGAAATATTTTTAATGAAAAAGGTATTAGTTCTTTTGTGAGACTAGTGGCACTAAGACCTGGATGAGAGAATTTATAATACAATTTGGGAGAAACTATAATTTATAAAATCTTTAAAAGACGTCAGTAGAAGGGGAGGCGATTTGTTATATATATATATATATATAATGGGATGAGAGGAGTGTTTCTAAAATATTATATTCATGAATTTATTATTTTGTATCCAAACTACAAATATGGTTAATTTTTTTGACAATATATAGTAATGTATTAAAGTGAGTTTAAAATGATGGGTTCTAACACTATATCTTTTTTAAATTTTTATATATTTAGCATACAATAATAAACATTTAATTTTACCATAATTATCATTTAATTAAAAATAAACTATATTACAAAAATATGAAAAAATAAAAATCAATTTTTTTAGATTCTCAGATTATTAAAATAAATTTTTTTAATCATAATATCTAGGTGAATATTATAAATTAAATATTTAAATTAAATCCATATTTTTAAAAAAAATACCAATTTTTGTATCCTGGTCAATTTTAAGACTCTTTGTATAATTTTTTTTGGTGTCATAATGGTTTAATTTCATTTTAATAAATTAATTTTTATGAAATCCATTTAATGAAATATAAATTTCTATTAAAATAGTATATTTCTCAAAAAAATACTCATAAATTATATATAGTTTTTAAAATTAGAAGCACTTATTTTTCATTTTCAAAACATTTATTTACTTGTTTGATTATAAAAATGTGAATATTCATATTTTAAAATATTACTCAATATTATTTTAGACTTCTATAAGTGAAAATACTATTACAATTGTCATGATACTATTTATAATAGTAATATTACATTTTAAATTTTTAGTTTTCAAAAAGGAAATTAATAAAAAAAATGATAAGATGTGTAATGTTTTTCAGATCCATAATTTCTATAAATTACTAATATTTCATTATTTTTTAATTAACATATATTAATTATTAAGGATAAATATATTTTAATTTTTACAATAATATATTTTTATTAATATATGGTTTAATTTCAACATCATTGTTCAGGGGTTTGAATATTTTAGTGCACCAAAAAAATCCATATTTAAAGAATATTCTTATATTAATTTAAATTATATTGTTGAATTATATATTTTTCAACTAATATGTACATTATTATTCACTAAATTTAATGTTAAAATTAATATAATAAATTTTATTAGGTCTATAATATGGTGTAATAGATTCAGGTAATATTTATTTTTTATGTAAGAAACAATTGTATAATTCTAGGGCAAATAACATTATAATAAATATTTGATATTATATTGAATGATAAAGGAAATTTCAAATCAATATAAACTATTAATGGTTCTTTAATGGAATTTCCAGAGATATACATTGAAAATAATATTGTTAATCTTGTGTAGGTGTTTTACTGACATTATGTAACTGCATGTTCTTAAACATTAGATCACTATGATATACATTTTCTGGTCAGTTTACAACCTAAATGATCGATGATGTAATGTTTATACAGTAATATTTTATACAATTTTATATATTATTAATAATGATTATTTATAAGTTATTAAATATGATAAAATATTTATCGAGTCATGATAATAATTTTTAAACTTCTTAATAATATATCACATATGTTCATTTAAAAACTATTGAAACAAGTTTGTCTATAGAATAAACTAATGAAAATAAATTTCAAATATTAATGGATGAATGTAAAACAATTTAAATAATCATGTCATATATATTAAAATAGTAGATAATGTGTAAATTATGAAATTTATTACAATCATCATTGAATGATATTTTCATTTTAACAAATGTGCAAGGCAATAGACTGTGATATAAGTAGAAATTAAAAATAAGATTTAACGAACAACTATATTAATAGAAAAACATGTAAATAAATTGTATAAAATGGATATAAATATCAGCCAGGTTCTCAAAAAGGTGACTATGATTTGTATGATTTCTATACCAAATTTCGATGAATGATCAATAAATATGGTAAATATAGTAATGTATTTTTGTCTCAAACTTCTTTCACAGAGAAACATTTTTCATTATTCAACGAATTAATTTTACATGGTTTATAATAATTCAACTTGATTTTTTATTATGATATAAATTTTATTCATGGTAGTTTATTTTCATTTTCATTTTCTACCTCCATCAATGGGTTTTATTAAAATGTTACACAACTCAAAATAGTTTTCTCGACTCAAGTCCTTTTCCCCATTAGTTTTGGAATATTTTCTCTACATGGATCAATATATAAACTTTTTACTATCATTATATTTTCAAATTTTATGTCTACATGTATTATGGGGATATTACTTCACATGATTAATATCCTACCTTTTGGATATACTTTTTATATAAAGGGATGAAATTGATATGAATAACTCATAAACATTTCAATATAAATTTTTTATCCACATTATTATTTTAGGTATCAATTTTTTCATTTATAATAATTCAAGAGATCTTCATAAAACTCATCAAATATTGTGAATGAAAGGTTTTATCAAACATTTTATAATTCATGTTTCACTAAATAGTTTAAATTAATTTAAATCATTTTTTGAATGATTATTTTACTAAAATATTTTTTTTCTTTTGTAATGCTTTAAAATGTTCCAAATGGCCTTATTTTAATGTTTTGTTAAAAATGGAATTTTTAAGTACATTGAGTTTATAATTCTGTTAATGTGAATCAATTAAATTATTTCATATGTTTTATTATCATCAAAAAAGAATATATATTACAACTTTCTATGTGAAGGAATATTTTCATCACATCTATTATTATCTAGGAGGCTAATTATCGACATTTTCATGTTTAGAAAAAAATTATTATTAATATGATTTAAAAAAATATTATTTTTAAATGTTATAAAATGATAAAAAAATTATTTCCTATTAAATTTTTAGTTTTATTTTAACATTTTTCTTTTTCATTTTTGTATGCTCGATCAATTATTTTCTTAAAATGTTACAATCCACATTATTTATCTAGACAGATTAATAACATACCATTTACATCTACTGAATAATCCCAAAATTTTTATTTTCTTTTCTAATCATCCAATTATATATGAATTTTTGTTTTTAATTAATTTCCCTCTCTCAATTACCTATGCTCCAATACTTGGTTTAAGGGTGTTCATTTTGATTCTTAACCATTAATTGATCAGAGAAATCATTTTCAATCCCACATATCCATTTAAAATAAAATGTAAATATCATATGTGTATTCCAATTTTATAAGTGAAATATATCCTAAATAATTATTAAAATCACTTTTTACTTATTTATATTCTATGGGATTACCATGTCATGTTTAATTTTGAAATCAATTATTATTTATTAGATAAAAACTTTAATAATAAATAGATTACATTTTAATGAGTTTTCATTTATTATATGTTGATGGAGACCATGTGGTACACGTATTTATGATTCACATTATGTGATCGATGAACTCGGAAATTTATATACCTTTAATGAATTGGATTTTAATTCTTTATCATATGATATCATGATGTGTTGGTAGTGAGTCAATTGAAATATTTTGTGTTGGTAGTTATTCTAGCATACAATACTATGTTAATTTGGTTGGATGAATTCACATAACAATAAGATGTTATGTTTATGTTGTCATTATTTTACTATAATGACACATAATTTTTTTTATGATCATTGTTTTATCAATGTACGTGATATATAACCTCATTATTTTATGATTCCACACTAATGACCAATTTCAATATGATATCATATTATTCCTAACATCTCTAATGATTTATTTTATTATTATGATGACCCTTATTTATGTTTATAGCTCACACATCGTTATATTTAACTTTACATAAATTATGAAAGATAGTATTGAGTATGATTATAATAGAAGAGTATATTAAATTAAGAAATAATGGGATATATTGATGATCTGTTATTTATTAAATATAATCATATTTAGTGGTAGAAAAATATAAATATTTTATTAGAATAAGTGATATTTATTAATTATTTGTTCCTTTAAACACCTTTAAACATTAATCACAGTGGTCCTTAGATTGAAATTTTGGGTAATATATTTTAATTAAACATGTATATAAAGAAAATAATGTATGTTATGTTCTTTCATTACTATATTGGGGAGCACTGGTCTTGGGATGTGACAATTGGTATAATTGTTTTAATATATAACTCTCGCGGTGAAAATTTTATGGGTTGAGGATTATTTAACATTCTAGATTGGAATCCATATAATATGAGTTATGTGGGATCTTATTTTAAATTTTATATACAGACCATTAGGTGGAAAGTGTTGAAAAGCATAATTTGATTAAAGATTATGATAATAAAATTATAGTGAAAACTCTATGTATAAAAATATGTTTACTAAATCCACCTCAAAAATTTAATAATGTAGAGTTTGTGTAGTTTTTCTAATAAATAATTACATTTCTAGAAAATGGAATGTGGATCATTTTTTTCATAGATGAACCAAGGGAATATTGAGCCCAATTAACTAAATTTTTCTCAATGAATTTTTAATATTTGTTTCATGTGCTGTTATGAGGTGGTAATTCTAGTATAATTGTTATAAATTCATTTAATTAAATTAGTTTTCACCATTGGAAAAATATCTGTGGAATTGTGATGATTTTTGAAATAGACTTCAATGAAAAATAAAATTTCAGAATATGCTATGGATAACTCATTAATTATTATAGGATGAGGAGGAAAAAGAAACGTGTTCAATGAAATATTATTTTATATAATTTAGAGTTGTATTATGAATACCATAAAATTTATTATAATATTATTTTTATAAGGAATATTAATAGTGGAAATTGTAGTTCTAGTTTTTATGATTGAATTTGAATTGGTATATGGTTTTTGCGTTCATATTGTATTTTATATGTGATTGGGAGAAAATATTCTAACCTCCTAGCTAGTATAAGGGACACATAAGGACTATTTTTTGGGCATGGTTGACCATTATCAACGAATACTCATTTGTCTAGGATTGATGTATTATCCCCTTCTACCATGAAGAATGTGTTATAAGGTGTACAAATAGTTCTCACATAGAGTTCACAATTGTGGAAAGGGGTCTATTTGAGAGACCATGTAAGGAGACATGATTGTTTGAGGAGGTGGTGTCTAATCTTGTTCCATGAGTGATCCCTGGGAGACACACTGAGACACTTAATACATATATATATATATATATATATTGAAAATCACAAAATTTGAGATGTTTATGTGGTGCACAGTGTATGCGAAACTATTTATCCATGAATAAAAATATATAGACATTTTTCTATCCATCCAATTTGGTGCATTTGGACAATCTTCTCATTATAGAGGATAAATCATCTTCATCATTAATTATAATTATTTTTTTCGTCAACAGTGTTTTTGAAGTTGATAACTTCCACAATTAGAACCTATGTCATGATTTTTACATGTTGGAGAACTGAGGACCTCAAGATTATTTTCCACTCAGGAAATATTAATCTTTCACTCATGTTATTTTTTGGAGAATGTTAGAATACATGAAATAGTATTTAGAAGTTCATTTTTTTTGGATTAGTTAATAGTTTTGAATATATGAGGCATTTGATTATTTTGAAATGTTAATTCAAATCATCAAAATAAAATAATGAAGATATTTTATTGTATTTCATCATAATATTTCCATGATTTTATGTATAATTGAAAAATTCTACAAGCTATTGTGGTTTTATTAAATCCATGACCTGAAATATTTTTTGGATCCTTTATGCATCATGAAATACCAATTAAAGCTAATCTGGAATCATGAATAAATATCAAGGAACCAATATCTGATATTTCTATTACTGATGTTTTGTGAATAGATCATTTTTTCTATAATTTAAAATCATCTTTGAGGAATTTTTTACGAAGATAAGATTCAAGGGATAGTCGAGTCATGAATGTAATATAATTCTGTATTGACAACAGTATCCAGCACACCAATGTTTCACAATGTTATTCATATACCACTAATTCATATTTATACATGAATATTGAAAACTTTCTCATCTTCAATAAGAATTAATAGTTCTTGATATTATTGTGATAAATATTAATGAAGGGAGCTATACAAGTGTTATATGTGTTTCGTGATACATTCAATATACATGCTTAATTTCATCATAATCCTTTGGTCAATATTTGAACAAAATAACTTAGTAAATATGAGTCATGAAGAATGTGTAATTACCACACATATATACAATTATATTATATCAATTCCTTAATTATTGGGAAACCAAAATTTCATAATTTAGGTTTGAGAAGGACATTAAAAATTACAGACATATATGTGTGTGTTTGTGTGTGTGTGTGTGAAAGGTTTTCAATAAGATAATATAATTTATTTTTTAATAAGTTATGTCACATAAAATAATACAGATAAATATATTAGAAACATATAGAGAAATAATTAAGTCCAAGTCTTCATCAATCAAAATAATGAATTCTTAATTGAGTGTTTTTGAAGATAGAGGAAGTTGATTATATGTTTTTAAATTATTTTTATTGAAAAAATCAAGAATCTACACCAATGTAATTGAAATGTAAATTGGAATTTGATAATCCTAAAACGTTATGGATTGATATTAGGAGATCATCATATATTGGACCAATATCTGAAGAGGAAGATGTGGGATGATATAGTATAAAGAACCTCCCTTTAGTATTCAAGAGTATAAGTTTAGTGTGTTTTCTAGTTTCAATGTGCATGGTACTATAAAGAATATGTTTTGTAGAATATAGGAAAGTAGTCCACTGTGGATTCTAGTAACACTATTCAAAGTATTATAAATATCCTATAATGTAGATTTAGGATTTAATAAATAATGGTAATTTGTATTAATCATTGTAACTATGAACATGATTATATTAGAGAATCCACGCAAGGGGGTATAAAAACAGGGAAAGGTGTATTTATCTATAAATAACATTGTAAATACCTGTTAGTAATGCATGTGATTTAAATTTTCAGTCAAGGTGAAGTTAAGATATAAAAGGATATTGGATGAAAGATTAAACTATCCACATATAGTGCATTAAAAATATAAATTTCTTTGGAAAATTGGATCCTTAACTCACACCTACCCCCTCTCAGAGATCTCACACTAACATGTGTAATAAATATAGTATCTGGTGTAAGTTCCCCTCTGAATGATAAAATAGACTTCATATGATATAGTATGTGAACACAAATAATAGTAGGGGGTTCCAAAATTTAGTGGTGGGAATAATCATGTTAGAAAAAATGGGGTGATACCATATTCCATATCACTTGGGGTATATGTTAGAGTTGTTGATACATGTGGATATAAAACATTTAATGAAAATACGTCAATGTATTTTAGATTTATGAGAAATTTCTAAATTTACAGAAAAGAATAAGCATCTATCTAGATGTCACTATCTATGATATAATTTAACAATGTTCTGGGACTTCATACCAGTAAAGATATTTGTAAAACATTTATAAGTTGTTATGAGTGGAATATAACAATTAAGGATTCCAAAATATTATCATCTAGAATTAGATTTAAATATTTCAAAATTCATAATTATTAAAGGTTTTGATGATGATTATTAAGAGAATGTTTAATTCTTAGTACAAATAGATGTTTTTTAGAAGAACTAGATGGCTCGACCATTATGAAGAGGCTGATGAGAAATATTTCCTAATGGTTTAATCAAACCATTCTTTCATTGAAAGAATATTAAGATATATCACATGATGAACAAATAAATATTTTCATAGTATATGAAATTGGAAAAAGCATGTCATCAAAGAAAAATGTATCATATGAGATAGCCATTGATGACATGATAAAAGGAAAATCAAGTGTTTGCAAATATCCAAATTAATGTGATATTGATGATGATGAAATATTTAAGGATTTCATTCAAATAATGGACTTATTTACAATGATGGAAAACATTGAAAAATAAAGAAAATAAACAAATGCACTAAAGTACTACAAGTTTTTTGTGGATTTGGAAATTGGTATATAACTCTAACATGAATAATGCTACTACCACCATCTATAAAATATAAAAATAATAATTCAATAGAGAATCCAAGAACGATAGAAAATACGACAGTGAGAAGAAAATAAATAATATTTTAGTGAATAATATATGAAATATGATGAATATATAAGTTGTTGAATATTTATCATCATGTTTTGGAATATATGATGGATGTTCTTTAAAAAATCAAGTGTGTTTAACTGATAAATATTAAATTTCTAAATTAAAATATTAAATTATATAATTAAAATATAGAACTAAACTACAATGATTTTTAAAATATATTATATAAGTTACTCTCGACCATAAAACGAGACCTGAGGAAGAGAAATAAAATATTATAATGGAAAGTAAGAGAACATCATGATGTTAGAGACACATTATATTTATATAAGATCATACATAATTAATATAGATGACCTATAATGAAAAATAACATCTAATTAATAAATGTGATATGGAAGGGTTGAGATTAACAAGAATTATGTTTCATTCATTAAAGAAAACAAGAATAAAAACATTAATACAATTGGAATTGAACAATGGTGAATTATCATCATGAAAGACATGTTAGGATAGAGGAATAATTATCAGGTACATATCACATGTTACTTTTACACAATTTTAGTAGAATAATATAGAATAGAATATTGGTAAATATGTTAACATTAAGGGTGAATATTCTAAAGATTCTAAGAATAAAGGTCCCCAAAAAATAATATTTTGTATTTAACTAATATTAATAAATATATGTTTTCTCTAATATTATATAATTGATAGGGAATACTGAAAACCATGAACCATTGAGACAAATAAGAAAAAATATCCCCAAATAAATGTTAGAAAAATTCTGAAAAATGTTCTTATCCATATAAAAACACTCCTATTCTGTGAATAGGGTCAATATAAAATTATGAGATGGAATTTTATCCATCTAGATGATCAATGTTCAAAGGAAACTAATATTTTTATATATTTTCATTTCCTAAATATTATATATGTGGGTATAATATCTCACTACCATGAAAGACGCATGGATCAAGGTTGATATATTCTACATAGAAGATATAAAAATATCATAAATAGAATGATGTCACCAAGACATAATCTAAAATATCAAAAAATAATAAATAATAATTCGTTAATGAATTTATACAATCATATAGTCAAGAAGGTAACCACACAATAAAGTATAGATACAATATTCAAATCAATAATCTCCAAAATATAAATAATAATAGAATTTTGATAATGAAGGAATCCACATTTACCACTAAATTAAATGATAAGATATAAAAATAGAGGTTCATAAAAATATTTCAAACTCAAAAGGATAGTATATTATGATCGTTAGAGAAGTTAATGTTTTGACACATCTTATTTAAATGAATACATCAAAATTATGAGTGAATGTATTGATAATGATATAAAACATTGCATGAAAATCAAACGTTACAAGTAATAGAACCTAATGAATAATTAATATTCACAATTTAATATATAAAATACATAGAAACAAACTATATCCACATAACATTTGAAACATTTAACTTAAATATTAATCATACATTATGAGATAGCTAAAAATTAATTCATATATCATGGAAAATCTAATATGATGAAGATGTCTATTCTATGAGGATTGCCTATGTATAAATGTTATTTTTTAGATATCCAAATTTCCATCATTGATTTAAAAATTTCATTACATATTAACTGAAATGTAGTGAATTGAAGGATAATTGTTTTCCATAATATAAAAAACTTGTTTACATGTTGATTAGCGGAGTTCATTCCTTCATGGGGATCAACATTGAAGTTGAGGAAATTTTATTCCCTTTCTTAACATCACTTATATTTAGAATTGATTTTTTAACAATTTTTCCATAAATTGTAATTAATGGAAAATAGAGGGAAAATGGTTATATATCTCATCTTTTCTATAATTTTATTTCCATTTTTAATTAGTTTTGAATAGCTATTGGGTTATTTGGAAAACCATGTGATATTATCCCACACCTAGAAGTGTTCATGAATGACTCATTTGATGGAGGAGAACATGTTTTATAGAAAATCATAAGATGAGAATACATAAAATTATCCTTTTTATATCATTATCAATAAGGGTTGGAATGTTTTGATCACACATATTAACCTTTTAATGTGTTAATATATATTTTTAATAGAATACATTGGAGTATATTTTGGAATACGTGTGTTTAATTTATTATTAATGATTAGTAAATACATGTATGGTTTGTCGAAATGAAGTGGGGATATAAATATAATTGTTATGGATTCATTTAATGTAAATAGATATCATGTGTTGTAATTATTATTAGAAATATGATGATTATTTAAATATTCTTCAATTTAAAATACATCTGTTGGTTGTGTTAAAGTAAAATCATTTTTCAAAACTAGATGATGAATAGAAATAAATAAAGGTCAAACAATATTGTTTTATTATACGAGGAGTATTATTATGAAGAACATAAAAATAATTATAATATTACATGTCTAATGAATATATAAAATGGAATTTTGTAGTCATTGTTTTTTGGGATCACATTTAAATTCTTATATAGTGTCATGTTTCACATATATATTTTCTATTTGATTCTGAAAAATATGCCAACAACTTAGTGAGCCTACAGGTCCCTACATCAACTTCTTTGGTAGGAATATTATACCTCTATATAGAGAGAAATCATTAAAGTAATATTAAGATAAGGGGACTATAATAATACAAAAGGTAAGATAATGTGGACACATTTATCCTAAAAAGTGTGCATATGCACATATAATGAGGTGTTGGAGCCATTGTGTGGTTCAGAATTTTAATATGAGGTTCAGGTGTCTAATATAATTCTGGTTTTAGAGCATGGTATACTAACCATGAAACGAATGGAATGTGTGGATATATATGGAATATTTGTACCATGATGCTGTGTGATGTGGTAAATGATGTTTTTGGGACTGTTCATCAATGAATTAAATGATTCAAATGTTTTGTTGGGTGTAAAATCTCTCGTATCTGGACAAACTATTCATCACTAAAAATTCATCTTTTTCCTTTGGTGGGATGATGTTTTATAAATCATCATACATTTTTTTTACAAGTCTAGAAATGAATGTAGCCTTGATGGATACTCTTTTATGATCAATATCTCTAGATAAAGAATGTGAGATTCCATGAATGAAATCTAAAACTTATATGAATTCCTTTTTTGAGGAACATGATTT
Organism: Viscum album; assembly: GCA_963277665.1. Lineage (NCBI taxonomy): Eukaryota > Viridiplantae > Streptophyta > Magnoliopsida > Santalales > Viscaceae > Viscum > Viscum album. Next base: position 658,200,928 of record OY728159.1, read on the forward strand.
TATAGAATACAGATGGGGATTTAGAATTAAATTCAAGTTCATGGATGAGTATATATTTTTAAAATGATAATTAATGTGATTATTCTTCTCAAATTCATTCAATGTTTCTCAAATACATTCCATACAACATGGTGTCTTAATTATGAATGACATTGAGAGAACATAGATATTATTTTGTGAAAACATGGATACTCCAATGAAGAGGAGAAGGCTCACATGATACCCCAATAATGAAGGAAATATCACAACCAATTTAGAATCACATATCACACTCAAGAGTTTCACAATGAAATTTTGAATGAGTACCATGATTTTCATTGAATTTGAAATAAATACATGTGGGTACCTATTATGGTTTTCTCAATGATTTTGAGATTCCATGAATGAACATTATTATTTGAATCTTTAGTCACACCACAATCTATTTGGTCATGAATAGTTAATAATATTTTAATGATCTAAATTAATGAATTAATCTTCAAAAAAGAAATGTTTTGCATGATACATTCAATATACATCAATGAAGACATTGTAATGGTTCCATGAATTTTGGAATAGATGCACATGTACAGAGTAAGGAATGAAGAAACTCTTTCCCATAATTATATACATAATAATAGTATTTAAAATCTATTATAATTGATAAAACTATATTCAAAAAATCATATTTAAGAAGTGGATTAAATTCGAATGAAATATATGATATTTTAAAGAGTTTCAAAAAAAGAATAAAATTTATTTTGAAAACATTAATTTTCATAAAATAATAAAGAATATAGTGTGAACAATAATCACACATATAATTAAGGTTTATTATTAATAAATAAACTAATTAATTATTTTTGATTAATTTACATGATTGAGGAAGCTAATTATATTCATGATATTAATGTTTTTGAGAAATACCAGCATCTGTGGAATGAATTTTTAATGGCTCATGATCATGTTAGATCCTAAAAACCCATTAGTGGAAACTAATATATAATAATACAATTGATCTTTCATTTATGAATAGAATACTATGTGATGCAGTGTAAATAACCTCATGTGAATATTAATCAGTTGATGGCTAGTGTGGATTTGAGTAATATTATGTGATGTGTTATAAATACTCTCATATATGGATTATAGAGTAAAAGGCCAGTGAGGATTCGGGTTACACAGTGTGAAGCTATATAAGGTTCTTCTTATGTGGATTAATGAGTTAGGATATAGTTGGACTCTATAGTTACAATTTTAATTGACTTGTGTATTTTAGAAAACAAATCCTTGTGAGTGGGTATAACAATAATGGATAGGATAATATATCTCTACCAAACATTGCAACTTATTGTTCTCTATTCCGCTCACCTACAACATCACTTGAGGTGAAGCTGGTAGAGTGGATCAAGACATCATCCAGCCATATTTTTTCAACTTGTAACGAAATATTTTATAAAAATTGGATCATAGAATTGCACATCTCCCACAAAATTATCTCCAAAATATCTGGTCCCCACATTGTTAATAATCCTAAAAAGATTGGTATATTTATATTTTACCCACTATTATGGTGCATGAACTAGTCTATCATATCAGTGTATTTATTTTATGTATTTTTTCGATTTCATTTTGAATAAATGTTTATCATTGTTTTTCCTAGGTGTTATTGATGAAAATTGGGACCTTTGGGATCAAATAAGGGGGTGCACATAGTACACATGATTTGGAAAATAGTGCGCCTTTGACCAAGAAAATATGTGGCCTAATTTCCTTTTTTTAAAATAAGAAAACCATAAAGATGGTGCATAGTTTAGAGAAAATGTAGGCTAAAAACATGGCTTATTTTTCTTGGATAGTGAAGGGTTCTTGGTTTCCTCATTTTTTAGAAAACTATGTGGCAAAACCCAGAGACATGTACAGGTCATTATAAATTTGAAAATTCCATTTGTGTCCTCTCGGGAGTTAACCCTTAACAACCAACATTCCTCCCCATGAATGATTTTCATCCATTAGAGCTCCCTCTATTTATCCTTGGACATCTTGGGATTCAGTACATGGGTGTTTTATACCCTGAAACATCATGGAATCTTCACATAACAGGTTTATCTATTTTTTTAAATCCCCCTTTATTTGAATTTCAATATCTTTCTTTGGGGTTATTTGTTTCTAGAAAATATCTTAACTACTGGGGTTTTTGATCTTGTAATATTGGGGAATATATTGATGTTTGTCTGTTAATATTTCATTTATAAGGTCTTGTGGTGGTTCAGTTATGGTTTTTCAACATTTCCCAGATGATTCCTTGTGTTTTGTTGGTGTTTCCATCTCTAATATTTATACATGCTTTTGATTTGCTTGTTTGACACTATAAATGTGTTCTTTAAATTTCATTTGTGGTGTAGAATATGTTTTGTAAAGTGTTTGACATGAATAGGTGATGAAAATGGGATCTTAAAAGTAAAAATATAAATATATGTATGTGCTTCATTTTGGTACTTCATTGAAGTGTTTTTACGAATATGTGAAATGGGATTTCAAAGGCACTTGAGGTATGAATGTGTTGAAATTGGGTTTTGAAAGGAAACTATAATATTTTGTCATGTTAGATTTTATTATGCACCAATAAATGAGATTTATGAATGATTTAATGATATGAAACACATTATTAAATGAACATGCTTAATATTTTTATTAAAAAGGGCCATAGACCATGGAAGAGGTTAGATAAATTGATTGATTTTAATGTGGTCTTTACTAGTTAGTTTCATAAATTATACAAGTGGTGGAATGTGTATTTTGAAATGTTTTAGGTTTTTATAAATATAAATGCAGTTTTATTTAGTTAAAATGATGGTTACCATGTAAGTTTTTGTGAATGTGGTGATTTCCTTGTGTTCATATGTGACATGGAATGTGGTTTTGAATGTTATAGGTATGTGATGATGGAATTCGAGATCAATTAAAATCACTGGTATCTAGGTACGTTAACATGAAATAGTACACTTGTGTTTTCAAAGTGGAAAGATAGAATTATTTATGTGGAGTGATACTATATGACTCAGAAGTGGAATGGCCCAAATTCAATTAGAAGGAATTACGCTTGCAATAGTGACTAAACATATGATATGATCACAGACCACTAAGACCATAGGATGATCCCTCCTAGTGGAATATACATGACAATGGGTTGGGATTGGAATATTAATTTTATACCAATAGAACATTGGAATGGTCCTTCCTTGTGACTCATGAACAAGAATGATTATTGTAGTTGAGATGGAGGTTATTGATCACCGAGTTATGAGGTTCATAGTGAATAACTTGTTCTATCATCCCATAGGGGTTTACCCATGGTGATCTCATGTGATATTATATGTGTGATGTGATGCTGACCATTGATATATGGTGAAACATTTCTACATTTTGGAATTGATGTTAGTTTGTTTTGAATGGTTTTTTATCTTAAAAAAGTGTTTTTTGAGAAATATAAATTTGAACCGTCCTTTAAAAAAATTTGAATTTGTTTTCATATAAATGTTCATGTTGATTTATCTTCTATTTTTTTATTAGGTAATCATTTATATTTGGTGGAATCCTTAAGGTATTTGTTTGAAAACCTAAATACACAGTTTATGGTTTGTATAAATTTTTATGTACAAACCATGTAAAGGAATTATGTATCGTGGTGGTGGTGGATCTGATTTCTAGAGAGTTCCACTCGTTTCAGGTGTCAGTGGTGGTGTCTTGAGGGTGACATCCTTTATGTTGCATAGAGGATTTTTTAGATGTTTAACAATTCTCATTCCATTGTTTTACTTTCTATTATGGTGTAAAACACTAAAACATTAATTCTAAAAATTGGTGTATAACATTTTTTAATGGTTATTGGTTATGATTTTCCTAACTCATATGAATTGGTTAATATTATAAAAATGGGTGAAGTCATTACCAAAGAATATTGTTGATACCCAGGTAATATTTTCCTTCCTGTGGGGATCGTGAATGCCCATCCAGCTTAATCTCAGGTTGGGTCAGGTATCGGGTAAGATTATATCCTGAAATGGTCTGTGTAAAAATGATATAAATGGAGGTCACACTCTTTAGGGTCACAATATTTGGGATGAGTCTATATTGTCGGGTTCTAGTATTTTTGGGAAATGGCATTCTTTTTGTGTGTAGGGTGCTTGGCCAGCACCCATCCTATGTGGACTCTAGTTTCCATGGGATGTTGGGTTGGTTTTGGAATTCCTCTAAGAGAGATGTATTTTTTGGAGACTCTATATGGATAGTATGTGGGGGAGAAGTGGTTCATCTTATTATATTTAGGGAAATTGGTATTCCATTTATTTATTGAAGTGTTTGAGATTTCTGGTTACTTGTTAAAATTTTAATAATATGTGTTGATGGTTTTATTGTGAATGTTTATTTCTTTAGTAAAATTCGTTCATTTAGAGAACCTATGCTACCGAAAAAATGGGGATGGGAATAGTTATCCCTTATTAATTGACCATAGTCATGTGAATTTTTTTTGTTGGGGATATCCATGCTATGGGGAAAGGAGATGTTTTTGGTCTTTATTATGTTATGGAATCCAAACTAATTCCTTGAAAGGACAAAGATCAATAGTTCTTCAAGATTATGCCTCAATAATTTTGGAGAAATGTAAAACATCAGGAAGTGGGGGAGTGTTTTGAGAAGAGAGAGAAAATGTTTGAATTTTTTGATACTCCTAAGGATAATAAAGTGAAATGTGATTCACTGAAAATGGGGGGTCCTTACCAGAAGTGGTAGGACTCAGTGGCACAACCAAGAAATCATGAAAAAATGGGTTGGAGATATTTGATGATATTCATTAAGAAACAAGTTTTTTCATGAAAATTTTGCTAACCGAATGTCTTGGGAATTCATAGATCTTACATAGGGAGACAGAATAGTGATGGAATATTCTATCCTCTTCTCATAGTAGGTCTGGTATTCATCATATATCATTTCTATCCATAAGAGGAATTCTAGAAGGTTCTACAGGGGGTTGCGGATATAAATTCAATCTCAAGTATTCTGTTTAAACTGAAAACATATATTGATGTGGTGGATGGTGTGTTCGTGGTGGAGATTGATCAAAAGGGAATGTATAGTTTCTTTGGTGTTATTTTAGTATAATGAAGTTCTAGTCAATCTTAAAGGAAGAGAAAGTGGGAGGAGCATGACAAGATGGTTATTTGGGGGTTCATGTCATCATTATTGCCCTTATTCATTTGTGGATTAAGGAGAAAGGTCAGTGGTGTGTCATTAGTGTATAAAAGTGGGAAACATGTGGTCGGTGTGTTCACCCCCACATTGACCTTTCCATTTGTTTTGAGCATTGGGGATCTTGTGGTGGGTTTTCAAGGTGAAACCACCATATTAAAGTGGTGAAGGATATGTGGCTTGCAACTCAATCCTACATTCTATGAATAATTATAAAGATATTAAAACACCATTGGATGACATCTAAAATTCACATTCAGCTAATTAGATCACACCCTCACTAGGGGATCACGACTCACAATCCAACAGTATGTTGAATCCAGAGCCATGCCTCAAAGAAAACCACTAATTGAATACTCATAGTATAAAACATTATCCATAAGGTCTATCATTACAATAAATTTATCATCATCCCAATATTTATATAAAAATAATTATAATATAAAATCACATGTCCAATTATGACGTTTGGGATAAAAATATTAAAAATTTCCCATGGTGGGGAAACTAAACAGTGTACACTCTAGTACATGGACATTACGGGTCAAGGTCTCCCATGGCCATGTGCCTTATGAAACAATGTGGTTACATTCCCAAAGGACGTGGTATGCGCCTCCTGGAAGACGGCATGTACCCCATCATGGGTACCATAAAAAGTACCCAACCACACATAAATGTGTAAAACAATGAAGTATAAGTTTTGAAGTACCACAACACATTGTGTACCCACACATGGGGTCCCCTCCCATGTACCATGATATATACCATCCTTATCCATGCACTTCTACACATCATGTTCCACACATGGGTTCTGCTCATCTATCATACATGTCTATGTATCCCCATAAAAGGTTTCTAGTCAACCACTCAACAACACACCCAATCCCAATATATAGTCATTTCCCTTAGAAAATGGATTTTAGTCCCAAAAACATCATCTTTCAAAAAAGTTAGAAAACTTGGACTGTGTTCATATAAACCAGACACCATGAATATATGTTTTTTCAAACGAAAAACCCTTTAAATATCCCTAAACCCCTAGTTGATCCCTAAAAATACCATATCTACCCAATAGGTTTCCCAAACAACCCAAAAATATGATAAACATATTAAAAAATAATTCTATTGTTAATTTGTTTTTAAAAAAATGGTCCTACCTTTAGTTAGAAACTACTGATGCATCGCTCCAATTTGTAATCCAAAATAGGTGCATTACGTTTTGGTGTGGCCGAAGCTCCGAAGTGGCACCACCTATTTTCCATCTATATAATATCTCACACTCTATATATTGGTCAGATGGAAGGAATACCTTGGGGATGGATACTAAAATACAAGGTATAATATAATATAACGAAAAATGAAAAATGAAAAAAGAATTGAAAATGAAAAATGAAATATAATTAAAAAGATGGCCCTACCACAACCACAATGCCTGATCCAATGTTATGCCATTCCATGTAAAACTTCCCCATTCTAAATTCATTGATGGAAATGGAATCTCAATTTGAATATTTGATTAAAACAACTGAATGAATAAACACATGTCAATAAATTAATATTAAATTAGTTAAATATTTAATATTAAGTGAACATTCGAACGGCTCAGATATAAAAAAATCTTTTATTGGGATATAAAACATCTTCTAGTTCAAAATAAGTGGTTGAAAAGAATTATACAAGATAATCTCATTGATCAAAAAATCATTTTTCCTCTTGACACACCCTTGAACAAAAGTATCAAATTTCACCTTCTTTTCACAAACCATAACGACACAGGTTATCCCAGATGTCAATACATTTCCCCATGTAAATTAAAGGTAAAACATGTTCATAAATTATCATGATAAATAATGTAGATGGTAAAATAATAAAATATCCAGTAATTAATATTCATCAATTATTGGAATAAAAATATAAAGAATACTAATACTTTTCCTCATTTTAGTAGAAAATATCCATTCTTGGTGAACATCATCCAATGTTAATTATGTGAAATGTGATGTTCACATCATATAGATAAATGAGAACACATATAAGTCAATAACTGAATAACATGATAATAAGGCATCCATAGAAATTTGATGGATGGTTTCGAATGAATATTTCTCGTAATTTATTAAAGGAAATCTATAAGGGATGTTGACATAAATTAAATATACCCTTTTAAGTAGAACAGTCTAAATGATGTTATAAAATTAAGGATCAAGATTATAATTTTTTATACAACAATTTTAGTCCCCAAAATGATAACCTATATTTTTATTCTAAAAATCAAGTAATATTAATACCATTAACATAAATCATTTTGGATATTATAAGCAAAAATAGAAAGGAAAATAAAAAAAATATTTTCAAAACATCCTTAAATTAATGTAAAATAAAAAAAATTGCATGTTTCAATCAATGTTATCTTTTGAAAAGGTGGAATAATATATTTTTAAAATGATTAATTTTTAAAATAGTCTACAATAAATGATCCATTAGAATAAATCATTTTAATCTTCAATAAATTAAGAGAGGAAGAAAAAACATATTAATGTGAAGGGAAGAAACATTTTAATATTTTAAGAGTACATTGGTTTAAAACACGTGTTGCCAGAAGAGTAAAAAACATTAATTATTCATATAAAATAGCTCAACCAAAGATGGTTGTAAAATATCATATAATAAAATATTAGGTGGGAAGTTCCAAATATTGTAAGATATAATTTCTTGAAGAAATATTATAACTCAATGAAAGTGAGTTATTAATATCCCTTTTCGAGGAAACATACTCTATGAAGCATGAATCATTTGAAATGGGGTTTATATGGTAAAATTGTAAAAAATTATATAATTCCACATAATAAAATAATGGGAATAATCTACCAAACATATTTGAAATAATTTCAAGAGAATGATCAAAATTCAATGACTAAAAATTGAGTTACCAAAAAATCTCACGACTGGGGTGACACATATGTCAAAAGAAATTTGAATAATTGGATTTCATATAGTGTATCATATTAATTATAATGAAAACTTAATAAAACATTAATGATATAATATGTAAATATAATAATAAACAAGGGTAACATGGACCAATACATGTGTCATGTCATAAAGAATCGGAATTGAGACTAAGAAAGATATTCCCACTTGAGTAAAGTATTAATCAAACACAATGAAAGTGGGGGACTGTAATTGAACATAAAATAAAATTAATAAAAAAAATAAAGACATTGTATCTCATGTAGGTAGTATATAAAAAACATAAAGGAAATTGTCTGCATAATACCAAATGTGTCTCAAAGAGTGGAATTTTGGATGAAAAGCCTTACCTCGGTAATGATTTATTCTGTACTATCACCAAGAATCCCAAATAAATAATTTTTTATTAAATACAAAAAAATAAAATCATTCATAACTCTAACCATTTATACACGTCATTTATAATAAATAAATATATATATATATTAATCAGTTTTTACCTATTTTTATCAATGGGTGGAAATAATATTTATCCCTTCGAACAAGTTTTATAAAATTGATATTCGTATGTATAGGTTTTCCAAGTTACATTTGTATTAGGTAATCTAGGTTAAATTAATAAATGTTCCACGATATTTTTTTATTAATAATTTCATTTCATTTCATTATTGGTTATAAACCTTGAAGATAAAACTAGTTATAATAATGTTTTGGTGATTGTTAATAAATGAATGTTGATTTTAATTAATGAATTAAATGTAAATATATTATTAAAATAACTAAAAAAAATTTAAATATTTATACAACATTTTACTGTTAAATAAATTCTCATATACATCCATAACATGTATGCATATTATTATTCAAGTAGGTGGTGAAACTAACAAAAATTTGATTCTTCATTGATAAATGGATGAATATAAGGTGGTACAGTAGGGATATCATTACAAAAGAAGAATATTGATCTTATTTAGTGTTAATGAGTATGATATATAATAATTTTAAAGGATTATGAAAATAATATAATCTATAAAAAATCATTACATTGAAATAAGGGATCCTTATCCACAAAGTTTGATCATTTTATATGATTCAATTAATGAAAATCATTTATTGATCATATCATTAATAGGTTAAAAATATTAGATTACAATAAATTAATGTTAAAAAAATATAATGTTTATAATTTAATCTCATACTCATGAATATCCATGTATTTATATGTTAAAAAAGGAAAATGGAAATCAATCATTCCCCAGAGGTGATCGTCTACGCGTTCCAATGTAAGATGATTTTATTTTCACAAAATGCAAGAAAGAAGTAATATTTTTAATTTATTTAGAATAATTAAGATGATTTAAATATTATAATTATTTATTATATTACAATTTTTAACTATCCTTGTATGGTGGTGAATAAAATAGAAACATGTTTCATAGAGGCTATAGTCTGAACACTACATGACTGAAAGAATCATTTTTTCAAATGAAAAACATAAAATGTGATTAAAGATTATTCCCACAGCATAATGAAATAAATTATATAACCAATAGTTATTTAATTGAGTATGGAATTTAAATATTGAACTATAAAATAAAACTATAAAGTATAAAATAATGTAGTTATTCCATAAGTATTACTCATGCTAAGAACATTTAGATTTTCTTGAAAGATCGAAGTAAATAGATGGCCTAAAATAATAACTTATGACTAGAAGTTAAATAGAATGAAATATTATTTTTGTGGAAGGAATATTTTTTTTGTTTTTAGGAGGAAACATAACTTTTTGGAGTTCCATACAAGAGTTGTGATACGCCCCTTTCAAAATTGGTGAGAATGGAATTTTTGTCAACATTTCAAAATAATATATAAAGATCATATGTTAAAAATATAAATTAGCCCAAAAATATATAAATAAATTAGTGAGAATGTTTTAATTTTGATACACACCTCATACACACAATTATATAGATATTTTTATCATTTTACAATCCCTTTTCTCCAATAATTATAAAATTTACCAATTTTATGGCTTTTTTACTATGATAATAGGTTTTCACCTAGGGTAGCATAATCAATATACCAAAAAATAAAGTATCCCAGTTTAGATAATTTGGACCAAATATTTTTTATTTTTAAATCCTTTACATTTTTTAATTTTCTAAAACTGATTAAAATTATTTTTAAAAATTAAATTTATAATGAATTAAAAAAATTAGAAAATATTACATAGTTTCTAAAATATAAAATATAGGTTTTTAGACTAACAATAATATATTTTTAAATTTTAATGTTTAATATAAAATAAATTTCATTATAAAAAACGTTTCATGTATTTTAATTTATACTTATATATTAGTAATGTCATAAAAATGGTTTTTTAAATAGTATTTCTCAAAGAAATAATTCATTTTAAAAAAATCCCATAAATTCAACGTAATATTATATTGTAATTTCTAAAATATAAATGAAATAAATTTCTTAAAATAACCTTGTAAAATTTTAGAAATCAACATTTTAATAATATCGAAGATTATGGTGGAACACTATTTATATTGAAGAGTATATTTTTAAAATTTTAACAGTTATTTATTCTTATATCCAATAAATTACTAATTAATGTATATTTAATATATTATTCATATTCTCAATATATTTTATTCTTATTTTACCCAGACATACTAATGTTATTAAAATATAACGTCAATTTTATAATGATATATTTTTAATCATACAATCATTTTCTTAGTTATTTTTCCTATATATTTGAATTCCATTCATATAGAATTATCAATTCTTTAAATTATATAAATTCATTTTTATTTAGTAACTTTAATTAATTAACACTACTTGAGTGGATATTCTTTTATGTTCATACTTACTTTTTATACATTTATTACAATATATCAAAGTTTTTCTAATCATACTTTTCATGTGGAGAAAGATTTTAAACACATTGAATTATTTAAATGTGGTAATTAATTTAAGTTTTACGGTTCTAAATTCACTACAAATAAATAAATTTCATCCTCGCAATTTTTAATTATCACTCACTAATGAAATTAGGTGAGGATATTGAATAAATATTTATTATTTGGGTTGTAAGTTTTAATTTGTTATCCAACATACTCTCTCATGCCAGATTAAGTGAAATTTGTTCCCTAAAACAACATTAATCTTTTATAGAATAATATAATATTTTATGCATAAATCCAAATCATATCGTATTAGGAAATATATATTTCCCAAAACCATAAGAATATCTAAGACATTAAAATAAAAAAAACTTTACATTCTTCTAGACGTTAACAATGTATTTAACAGTATAATGATATTAACTACTAGTTTATAAGTTCACACACTAGTCAATTTATATCAATATAAAAAAAAGAAGTTAAACATAACCAATGAAATTATGGAACACCATTTTATTTGATAAATAATCATCTCTAATTTTACTAATATGATGTAATTCAATTTTCTAAATATCTATTTATCAAATATTACCTTAAAATCAATCTTATATTATACCTAAGAGTTTTTTATACCCCAATCAGGTGTTCTCTAATTATTTACCCCAAAATATGACATTTTTATAAAATTAAATTTCAAGTTTATTGATAATTTCTAATATGTTTTTCCAATGCTTTAATGTAACATTTTATTGAGGAGAATAATTTTTCATCTTCCCACAATTTTCAAACATTTATAATATAATAGAATATCACCAATAAATATATCTCAATAGTGAAAATTGCTAAAATGTGTCAAGAATTATGTTCTATGATATAACTCTCACTACATTTGGTAAATCTATAAAACCACATTTTCAATCATTATAATAATATAATAAGATTCTAAATAATTATGTATGGTCACTTATATGGTTATAGGAAATAGTGGTTTATAGATACATACTATGCTTAGCTTCGTCTTTATAATACTATATCAAAAAAATAATGAAACCAAAATTTTTATGATAATATCCAATATATTTATATTAAAACATAAATATTAATATGTATTCCCTTATAACACCACTATTTTAATTAATTTTTATTTTAGACAATCATATGACACTCTCTTTTTTTAAACATGGTTATCCAGGGATATTCTTCTAATAGGTTCTCCAACCTAATTGGTAACTATAACAAACCTTCTTTTTATTACACGCTCAAACCATATTTATTGCACAAAATCATCATATGATATAACAAAGAAGATTGAGAGGTCTAGTGTATTTGGGGATTAGGAAAATTACATAACATCGTAGAACATAAAACACACAACATTATTATTGAAAACATCCTTTACAAGACCACTACATTCCCTCGTACTTAGCATTGGATAGGATAACATGAGAACATGCATAAGAAAATGGTGATCTATAATGCCCATTAATGGAATAAACATGGAATAACATGAGGAATACAATACATGTAATAAAATAGGCATATCAATGGATCAAAAGAGAAACATGAACATAAAGTCATGATAAAGCATGATAATCATAACATGGAAATGTGGCAACAACACTTAGCATGGAATTAGCATGAGCCAAGGCTAATTGCATATGGAGCATGATTAAACCTTCATTGCACATGAAGAATGAGTAAAAACTCATTGCACTTGAATTATCATGAGTCAACACCCATTTCACATAACGTATCATGATACAATACTTTACCCAATGCATTGGAGCGCTATCAGGGCACACCTTTCTTAAACATTTCATTTCATGCATTAGTGTGCCACATGGATCAAATAACCTGGAATAAATCAACGTCATTAGTTATTCCATGATTAAGTATTGTGTAATAAATAAATTAAGTTTCTATTAAATATGTATATGTGCATAAAGGTGAATAAACTTGATAGAGACATGGGTATGATATTCACTACACAATGATCTTGGCTTGGAAAAAACACGGTGCAAATCGGCAGCATAACGACATGACATAAGGATTATTGAAAGTAGTTGATGAGATAGAAAAGGGTGTATCATCATATGTAAATGAAATTTTTAGTATGGGGTTCATAGGTATACATTTCCTAACAAACATAATGAAATTTAGATGCATAAAACAACATAATTACTTGCATGTTAAACAAGAGAGATAAATCTCTCACAGAATGTTGGCATGGTAACGACTGTACATGGAATGCTTTAATTAGAGATAAAGGCATATACCATTAGACCCAAAATAAATAGTATAGTATGGAAGAGGAGCTAATTCATTCCCCAACATTTTTAATTGAAAAAAATGGCATAACAACTTAAATAAAATTACACCAAAATGAGAAAGGAAGAAATACCTTACATGGAAGTGTGATCCCAAAGGCTTGGGAGAGGCTTGATAGAGGCTTCTTGGGAGCTTGGGGCACCTTGGGAGGATTCTAGAGAGATGAGGGAATGGTATGGTTGAACTCCAAAGGCATTGAGTGAAGAGGAAGTGGGAGATTGTGTGGGTTTAAATAGGGAAAGAGAGAGAATTCTTTATTATTTAGGTTTGAGACACCTCAAATTAAACTAATCAATACCACAAACCAGCGTAGGGTTTTTTACCATGGTTTTTTACTAACAGGAGTCTAAAACAATATTTTATATGTCCAATGGCTGAACGTATTAGAATAATAGGTTTTATTATGTGTATGTGAGTCACACTTTCAAAGAAAACAATTTAAAAAGACAAAATGTTTTATAAGTATTGGAGGGTCCACAAAAGCATTGTAAAATAAATAAAAATATATAAAATCACATTATTTTAACTCTGAAACATATATTGGACGAATATAATGTTTATAGTATTTTATTACCTCAAAATTGTGTCATTATGATGTCATAAAACACATTATATATTTAAATGGTATTTAATTTTTACTCAAAAATTCGACTGTATCAGAAAATTATGAAAAATTTCTCATTGGAAAATTTTGACATCCTCATTCCAAAAATTATATTCATTTTATCTAAATATTTTTATAAATATGTGAATTTTTACTTTTGAAATAAAAACATACATTTACCAAAAATTCACGGGTTTTGACAAAAATAGTTTTCAAACCATAATAAAACATACAATTGCATTCATAAAATTATGTGATCATTTATATTTAATAAAATGTAATTTAATAATAGTATTTAAATAAATTATTATTTAATTTTAAAATCCATTCATTCATCAAAATAGTATTCTTAGTTGAATATTAACTAAAAATATTATTTGTTCTTTAAAAACTATTTACAAAGTAACACTGATAAAATGAACGAACATTCTTCATACAAAAATATTGTACATTGTCATAGTGCTAGGATCTTTTTACATAACCCCATATAACACCCACATAATACTGATGGGTGTGGTGTGCGATGGTGACTGACTCTTGGGGTGGCTCAGATAACATCGCTCGAGTGGTAATCTATATTAACTTCCACTTCTCCCATAGTCGGTTCAATTCATGCTTAACATGCTCATGCTCGGCATGAGCCTCACCAAGAGAGAATCTAAATGACTCCTGCTCTTTTATATGCTTTGAAAAATGAGATTCTTATGGGGAAAGTCTACTGGATGAGTCCATCACTTCCTTTGTCTGAGTAAATTGGATTTGGTAAAGCCCTATTTTTATACTAATCCTGTGACCACTATTCAGCGACTATATTAGCAACAGTCAAAATTTATAACAGTATTTTAAAATCCAAAAACATAAAATCAATGAAGTCTATATTTTATATAACCATAATATGATATTAAATAGTTTCAAGAGAAATTTTCATTAATTAATGTTTGGTTCATTACAATCTTCCCCCTTATGAAATTTCTCCATCGAAATTTCCTTTTCCCACACTAAAATAGTTGTGGGTGACTTTGCTTCATCACTTCCTTTGATTCCCTTGTCACTTCTTCAAACATGTTTTTTTACCACAACAACTCGATGTGGGGGAATGTCTTATTTCATAAAACTTTTTCTCTATGATCTATGATCTTTATTGGTCTCTCCTCGTAAGAAATATCATCCTCTAGTTGTACTACCTCTGAAGAGAGTACATGTGAAGGTTCTAGTATGTACTTACTTAAGAGGGATACATGAAATACATCATGTACTTATGAAATGGTTGGTTGAAGCTCTAGTTGATAGGCAACATCCCCAACACGATCAATAATATCGAAGGGCCCAATGTACTAAGGACTTAACTTCCCTTTATTTCCAGTCCTCATGACCATATTCCATAGAGATATAAATAGAAATACCTTGTCTCCAAATTTAAACTCAAGGACTCATTGACGGTTATCTACATAACTCTTCTGTCAACTCTGGGATGCCTTGATATGTTGCTGAATGGTTTTCACCTTCTCCACCATTTTTTCGACTATTTATGTTCCTAGAAGTATACGCTCAACGACTACATCCCTTAATGCAAATGTTTATCTCCTCTTCCCATACAGGTCTTCATAAGGTTCCATTCATATGCTCTATTGGGAACTATTATTGTATGATAATTCAACCAGTGGAATATGTTGGTACCACCCTCCTTTAAAGTCCATAGAACATGGTCCAAACATGTCCTCAAGTGTTGGGATACTCTACTTGGATTGGACATCAATTTGAGTATGATAAGTCATACTGAAGTTCAGTTTATTATCTAGATCATATTGATAACTCTTCCAAAAAATAAAGGTGAATATTGGATCTCGATCGAATATAATAAATTGTTATACTCCTTCCATCCTTACCACTTCCCTGATATATATTTGTGCCAGCTGATCCAATGAGAAATCCTCCTGAATTGTAATGATTTGCTCAAGCTTTGTAAGATGATCCCCAACAACCCATATTGCATTATTTCCTTTGTATATCTTCAAAAGTCTCGTGACAAAGTACATAGTGATGTTCTCCCATTTCCATGCTGGTATAGAAAATGGTTGCATCATCCCCTTAGACTTCTTCTTCTCTATCTTCACTTGTTGAGACACCAGTAACTTTGATGTATACTCATTTATCTCCTTCTTTATATTATCATACCAATCATTATCTCTGAGATCTCAATTAATCTTTCTGTTTCCTAGGTGAATAGAGAAATTTGAACTATGTACATCATCCAAAAGTGCCTTCTTCTGCTCTGAACTTGATGGAAGACATATTCTTTCCCCAAATCTCACAATTCCTTCTTCATTAAAATTTAATTCCCCAAATTTCCCTTTTTTGATAGCTTCAACTCTCTTCTGAATTACCACATCATCATTTTGAGCAACTATTAACCTTTCCAAAAGAGACGGTTGAGCAATCATTTGTGAAAGTATTGATTATGATCCCTTATTTATGATTCGCATGTCTATCTTCATCAAATATAAGAAGACCGGGTCCTTCTCAATTATCATCAATGATAGAATTGTTGGGTCTTTTATACTTAGAGCATCGTCCACCTTGTTTGATTTCCCATGGTGGTAACAGATTAAGAAAAATAGTATTTGATCGGCTCTAACCACATTGGTTGGTGCATGTTCAACTCTTGTTGTGTGAATATATACATGAGTCTTTTGGCATCCGTATATATTTAAATCATCCCCCCAAAGAGATAATGACGCCAAATTTCTAAAGTGGAGATCACAACAACCAACTCCAAAAAATGTGTCAGATAATTCTGCTCGTGAACTTTCAATTGCCTTGAAGCATAGGAAATGAATTTGTGACTTTGTATTAACACACAGCCCAAGCCCTTCTTCGATGAATCATATAATAACACAAGAAGTTCTCCACTTGTGGGTAAAGTGAGCACGACCGTACTGATAAGACTTCTTTTTAACTCCTTGAAGCTTTCTTCGCATTCATCACACCAAGAAAACTTTACTCCCATCAGAGTTATCTTGGTAAGAGGTTTGGAAAATCATGAGAAATGTCTCAAAAATCATCAATAATATCTAGATAACCCCAAGATTCTATGGATAGCCATTAACAATGTTGGCATCAGCAATCCCTCTATTGCATCTCTTTTTGAGGGATCCATCGATATCCCATTTCTTGTGATGATATGAAAAATAATGAGACCTTCTTCTAGCAGAACTCACACTTTCTATACCTTTCATAGAGATTCTCCTTCCGCATGGTCTCTAGTACAATTTTTATATGCTCCTCATGATCCTCCTTGGTTTTGGAGTATATCATAATATCATCTATAAAGACTTCCACAAATTTGTTGAGGTATTCACTAAAGACTCTATTCATAAAGTCCATGAAAATTGATGGAGCATTAGTGAGTTCGAAAGGCATTAATATGAATTTATAGGGCCCATATCTTGTACAAGAAGCAGTCTTGAAGATATCATCATTCATCACCCTTAATTAATAAATATCCTGACCACAAATCCGCCTTGGAGAAATATTATGCTCCATGAAACGGATCGAACAACTCAGAAATTCATGGGAGAGGATATTTGTTCTTTATCGTGATTTTGTTATTCTCATGATAATTGATGCAAAGGCACATTTACCCATCATTCTTCTTGATGAAGAGGACTGGTGCACCCCATGGTGAAGCACTTGTTCGTATACACCATTTATCCAAATTCTCCTGTAGTTATTTCTTCAGCTCCTCAAGATCCATAACAACAACAATTCTATAAGGATTGTTGGATATTGTCAACACCCTATGTATAAGATCAATTGAGAATTCAACATCCCTTCTAGGAGGAAGACTAGACAATTCCTCAAGAAACACTTCAGCACATTCCCTCACAATAGGCATGTCTTCAAGGATGGTTGAATCCTTAGACTCAATCATCTAAGCCAGATATGTGTGATCATAGGGTAATAATATCCACACTTGAGATGATGGAGCTAAATAAGATTCATCTTCCTCCTATCACTTGTATAGAATTAGGGACCAGTTCTCCACATGGATGGTGATTTCCCTCTCACATCAATTTATGTTGGCTCTATATAAGGAAATCCAATCCATACCATGAATTGCATCAAATTCCATGATAGGGAGTACGAAAAGGTTCACTGGGAAGTTAAATCCACAGATTATCACAGGGGAGGAGTTATATTAATGGAATACAATGCTTTCCCCATTTTTTGTACCAATGAAAAATTTACTTCCATGATTTGTGGGGGTGTCGGGATTGATCTACAAAATATTTGGGATATAAAAGAATGCATATAACCTGAATCAAAAAGTAAATTCTCTATTCTTTAATAAATAACAAGCGTAAAAATCACCACTTCATTGTCGGGGTTCACTACGGTAGTAGTGAAGGAAAAACCACTGCCTTGGTACCTTGGAGGATGTTGGTTGCCTCTGAAATTACTTGGATTAGGGAACTCATTTGCAAGATTCCCGGGTTATTTGTAGTTGTAGAAATAAACAACACATTGGGGTTTATAACGAAGCATTCCTCTCCTCTGTTGTAGTCGTGGGTTTTCTAGTCGGTAGTTAACAGCTAGGTGCCCCTCTCTTCAACACCTAAAGCATTTCCTCTTCCCCTTTAGGCAATTTTTGGGGTACTTCTTTCTACACCATTGGCATGTGGGTAATGGATCTTCATAGAACCATTTAATTTATCCATCAGACCGTTAGAATTGAAGTCCATCATAGGCTTCTTATCCCAATGATACCCTTGAGATTCTCCGATCTCCATTTCGACATTAAGGGAACATCAAACAATTTCCTCATAATTATCGAGGTCAAGGATCACCAACGCTTTCCATGGGCTAGGTTTTATCCCACCAAAGAAGAGATCAACCATTCATTTGTGGATAATGAACAAGCCATAGGTGTATCATGAAATCCTTGTGAATTTTTCCTCGTACGCTCTCACAAAAGCATCATATTTGTTCTTTAGGTAAAGGAGGTCCATTTCCATCTGAAGTCGTAGGGTGCATGAAAAATACTTATCGAAAAACATCTTTCAAAAATCCTTCCATTCCAATGCCTTGATATCTTTTTTAGGCTTCATATTTTTGATCAACTTCCACCATTTATTAGTTTCACCTTCCATATGATAAGAGTCCATATAAACCTTTTTATTTTTCGGATCATTTAAGGATGGAGAAGATATTTTCAATGGATTTTATCCATTGTTCGATGATTGAGGGATCTGACAATCCATTAAAAGTAGGAGGGATTTGTCTCATGAAGCTCTTGATAGAGACTTGTTCATTCTTATGAGAGGATGAACGTATCTCTTGACCCATGTTTCTATTCAACGATTGAGTTAACTAAGAGAGAACCGTGACAAAGTTCGAGATTTCCGCTCTAATCTGATTGGGCATCTCATTTGCACAATCATCACATTGACCTTCACATCTGTTGTTAGCCTGATCCCTCCTATTATAGGCCATTTTTTGTAATAAAGGGAATGTTAGGGGTAACACATAAAGGGTAATCCAAGTAAAAAATTGATGACCTATAAATAACTTTTATTTCCTTAACTTAGGAATCCATAGGCTTCAATCTATGCTATCCATGATCCACTTTCTAACATGTATTCTTAGGGGCTTATTATTTTAATTCCCTTAATAAGGGATCATACTATGCTTATGAATTTAACAAAGCATATCCCACAGGAGTTTCATAACCTATAGTACAGCAAGGACTGGTTTCATGCACCAGGTCCTGTTTGAGTCTAGCTCAAAGTTGTGATTTTAGGTTTTACCCCCAGGATACATTTGTGCCAGAGCCGCCTCTACCTGCTCGTATCCAGATAGGGATGTATTTTCTTGATAAACCACTTACTCAATACTCAACAATACATATGGATTTTTTTATTATACTTATTCGTGTCTCTTAGTCTCCACTGGGGTTTTATAATCCCAATCCCAAAAATAAATCAACCTATCCTCCGATACCAACTATAATAACCTTTCTTTTTATTACAAACATAGAACTGATTTATGGCATAAAATATTCACTTGATACAACATAGAAGATCGAGATTTATAGTGTCTATGGGGCATAGGAACATTACATAATATCTTAAACATAAAACCCAAAACATATTTGTTGAAAACTTCCTTTACATGACCACTACATTCCCTTGTACAAAGCATTGCATGGGATAACCTAAGGACATGCATAAGAAAAGGGTGAGCTATAAAGTCCAGTAGGGGAATAATCATGGAATAACACGAGAAATAAAATTAATGTTATACAATAGTCATATCAATGGTACATAAGATATACATTAACATAAAGGCATGATATAGGATGATAATCATAACATGGAAATGTGGAAACAACACTTAACATGGTATTAGCATGCGCCAAGGCTCACTACACATGGATCATGAGAAACCCTCATTGCACATGAATCAAGAGTAAAATCTCATTTAACTTCAATTATCATGAGTCAACACCCATTTTATATGATGTATCGTGATAGAATACTTTACCTAATGCATTGGAGCGCTATCAGCGAACACCCTTCTTAAACATTTCATTTCAGGCATAAGTGTGCCTAATAGATCATATAACATGGAATCAATCAACAAAATAAGTTATTACACAATTAACTATGTGGAAAAAATACATGAAAGTACCATTAAATATGTATATGTTAATAAAGGTGAATACCCTTGATATAGACATGGTTATTGTATTCACTACACAATGATCTAGTCTTTGAAAACATGCGTTGCAACTTTGACAACATAACGGCGTGACATAAGGATTCATGAAAATAGATGATGACATTGAAAAGAGTGTATCATATTATTAACATAAAATGGATAGTAAGGGGGTAATATGGATACATGTTTGAACAAAAATAATAGAATTTAGATGCATAATCTAAAAGAATTACTTGGATATAAAAGAGGAGAGAGAAATCCCTCACGAAATTTCTGCATGGTAAAGGGTGTACATGGGAGGATTTAATAAGAGATAAAGTGGTCTCCCATTAATAAAACATCAATATTTCAGTATATGGGAGGTGTGAAATCATACCCCAACATTTTTAATTGAAAAAAAGGGCATAACAACTTTAAAAAACTAGACAAAAATGAGAAAGGAAGAAATCCCATACGTAGATGTGTGATCCCAAAGGCTTGGGAGAGGCTTGATAGAAGATTATTGGGAGCTTACGGCACATTGGGAGGATTCTAGAGAGATTAGTTCAGGGGTTGGTCAAATTCCAAAGTATATGAGTGAAAATGTAATGGGAGCTTGGGTTGGTTTATATAGGAAAGGGGAGGAAATTCTTTATTATTTAGGTTTGGGACACCACACATTAAACTAATCAATACCACAAACCAGCCCATGGTTTTTTCCCATGTTATTTCTCATAGGGGAGTGGTAAAAAATATTATATAAGTCCAATGGCCTAACTTCATAAAATAATTGTGTTTCTTATGTGGAGGATAGTCACACTCTCAATGAAAACAATTTAAAAAGACAAATTGTTTTATAAGTCATGGAGGGTCCAAAAAAGCTTTTTAAAATAAATCAAAAAAATATAAAATAACATTATATTAATGGTAAAACATATTTTTTCTGAACATAATGTTTATAGTATTTTATTATCTCATTATTGGGTCATTAAGATGTCAGAAAACACCTTATATATTAAAATGATGTATAATTTTTACCCAAAAATTCGACTATCTTAGAAAATTATGAAAAATTCACCATTGGATAATTTTGATGTACTGATTTCAAACAGAATATTAATTTCATCTAAATAATTTTGTAAATATTTGAATTTTTACTTTTAAAATACAAACTGATATTTACCAAAAATTCATGGGTTTTGACAAAAACAGTATCCAAACCATAATAATAATTATAATTACATTCATAAAATTATGTGATCATTTATATTTTAAAAAAAGTAATTTAATAATAATATTTTATTAAAATATTATGTAACTAAAAAATTCATTAATTCATCAAAATTGTTTTCTTAGTTGAATATTAACTAAAAAACTATTTGTGCTTTAAAAACTATTTACAAAGTAACAATAATAAAATGAATGAACATTCTTTGTAAAAAAAATAATGTACATTATAATAGTGCTAGGGAATTTTTACATAACCCCTTATAACACCCGCATATGATCGATGGGTACAGTGTGCGATGGTGAAATACTCTTGGGGTGGCTCGAATAACATTGATTGGGTGGTAATCTCTATTAACTTCCACTTTTCCATAGTCGGTTCCGCTCAAGCTTAACGTGTTCAATATTGGCTTGGGCTTGGTCAAGATTGAATTCCAATGACGCCACCTCCTTTCTGAGCTCCGAAAAATGGGCTTCGTATGGGGAAAGTCTACCGGATGAGGCCATCACATCCTTTTTCTAAGTAAATTGGATTTGTTAAAGCCCAATTTTTATACTAATCATGTGATCACTATTTAAATGATATATTAGCAATGGTCACAATTCATAATGGTATTTTAAAATCGAAAAACATAAAACCAATGAATTCTACATTTTATATAACCATAATAAGATATTTAATTGGGTCAAGTGGAATTTTCATTAATGAATATTTGGGTCATTACAGTAAACATCACATTCAAATCCATCATTATGTTTTTTATATAAAATGTTAATAAACCATAGTATATCCCACAGTAGGGTCAAACCATGTGTGATATTATAACTCATTATCATTTACTTTTGATGGATCTAGCTAATTATAAATGCACCCTTTTCGGTTTAATTAACCCTAGGTATATATTTTCAAGAAACTATATCATCTAATAGAATCTAGATGGAAATTTAATTTATAATAAATCCACATGATCAATAAATTACCAATATTCAACCTCTTATCCAATACTTTTGGTTCTCTTTTATACATATCAATAGAGTTTCACTATGGTTCACTTATACTAATCCTTAAAGAAACTATGAATTATTACCTTAACATTAAAACTTATAATTTCTTATAGGTTTATTTATATCATTGAAATTGTGATCAAACACAACAAATAATTTATTAAATTACAGTCGGAAAACATCAAAATATCCAAATTTATCTAATTTTTTGATTTAATACCAATTCTAGTTCATTAGACCTGTACTGCTGGATCTGTTTCCATAGACACAAACATTACATTCTAGATTTGATACCATAATTAGATTCCTAGAAAATGTTATCCCACAATTATATGAATTATAATAATATTGTATTACATATATTCCCCTAAAATTTTCGGTTTATTAGTTTTGAAAATTTTGACACAACACAATCTAATTAAGCCAACCTAATTCCCAATAAATGGAACTTTTCCACCATATCATAAATTTCTTAATCAAAAAAGTTCTTTAATATCCTCCAAAAAATACACACATATGTTTTCATATTAGGTATATAATATGTATTAATCTTCCTCAAAACCTATGAAAATGGAAACATAAGAAGGGGTGAGCTTAAATGATCAGTAGGGAAAAACATACAGTAGACGTAGTCATTTCATAAACATAGAATACTTTTTTTTGGAATAAGTAAACAACATAAATCCAGAATAAACTGAATCTGATATCATTCTATCTCCAATATTATAAATTTAAAAATAAATATCAAAAATATTGAACTCATACAAAAGGAATTATTAATTTCAGATATCAAAAATATGTTATCAAGGGCATGTGAAAATACACTATATTTTTAATTGATGTGGTATACAATAAACCCCAATATGTTTTCTCTCATCAGACATGTCAATTAATCGATGGTCTATATAATTTTGGGCTGCACCCATCACCCAATTAAGTAAAATCATTTACCCATTAGAGTTAGTAAGACCATTCATACCATTCCCCCAACAAACCATTCACAGAATAAAAACATTTTTAACCCTATAATAAAAAAATATATAATATCAATACATGATCAAACTAAATTAGAAGTTAAAAATCATTATGAATCTCAATATTTTTCCCCATGTTAAAAAACTGTATAACATGAATAAAACTAAACATAAAAAATAATATGTATGATAAAAATATTAAATAGTGGACTTTCCCAATATCATCCTTATTGATATCATAATATATGAAATTACAATAATTTCCCCTATGTAAAAAAAATTCGTTCTTGGTTAAAATCATCAAATTTGAATTACGTAAAATTTGATGTTCACACTATAGTGAGTAATGATAATTTGGATACTTAAATATAATAATAACTTGATATTAATCAAATCAAAGAAAGAATAAGTGTGCTTTGAAACTAATATATCCCCAGTGTGACGAACTAATCATAGAAGTGTGTTGATATAAATAAAAAATATCATCGAAAAAATTTATTTGAATGGTATTGAAGGTGAGAGAATCAATAATATTTTTTTTTATCATGATTTTAATACTCAAAAAGATATCATCTATATAATAGAGATTGTTTTATTAAATATAAAACCAATTAGGGTAAATTCAATTGAAAATAATGAGGTAAATTGATGTGAAAACCTAAATAACATTCATAAAAAATTTCAATAATGACATAAAATCAAATTTACATGTCACATTATAAGGTAACATTAAAAATTCTGACTTGACTGCTTTTGAAATAATTTAATTTTAAAAATAATTTAGAATGACGTATCTATAAATATTAATAAATATTATGTTTTATTAAATAGGACTGTAAGAAAAAAATTTGAAAGGGTGACTGATTATAATTATTATTAGAATGCCTTTTTTGAAACAACATTATATGATGTTTAACAAAAAATTAATTTTTATTAATATTTCTATTCCCATAAGAATATTATAAAGTAACATATAATAAAATATTATATTATGGGAACCGAATCGTGGAGTAATTATTTTAATGTCAAAACAATATATCTCAATGAAAGAATAAATTATATACCAATATCCCATATAGGAAATATAATTCATAAATAATGAACCATTTGATAAGGAGTTTCAATGGTAAAAATGTGAAAAATGAGATAATACCAAATAATAAAATCAAATGGTATAATTTAAACAACATATATGAAATAAGTTAAATTGAACTATCAAAACTCAATAAATGAAAAGTGAGTTTCTAAAAACCCTTTGATTGAGGAAACATTTGAATCAAAAGTCACTAGAAGAAAAGAACTAGTTTTATCATAATTTATCACATGATAGAATTAAGAAATAGCATATAAAACATAGATGGGATGGAAAATAAATAATAATAAATAAAAATGATTCGTTGAACTTAACATGTAACAAGTCTCAATGAATTAGAATTGAGACTAGTGAAACCATTGTTTCATGAGTAACACTATAATGAAAACCCCTAAAAAAATTGGGATTGTAATTAAAATTAAAATACGACTATTAGAAGTTATTTCATGTTAATATATCACAATTAGGTAGTATAAGAACTTCAAAAAATTAAATTATGTTGATCATACCTAACTTATTTGAAAGAGTGGTTTTAGATTAAATCCCTTAACATCATCCTTCTTCAATTTCCACATGCACCAAAACATCATGAATAACCAAAATTAATTTCATTAAATGGAAACCCAAGAACCTTACTCAAATACAAAACCATTTATACATCTCCCCTATAGTCATTACATATATGTAGTTATTAGTAAGTTTTTACCTATTTTCAACAGAGAGTGTTAGTAATGCATATCACATTAAACAATATTTTTGAAAGTAGTTTTGGTATTTATTCCTTTTAAAAATTCCAAGATAGTTAAATTTTATATGGTACTATAATATGTGTTCCATTATATTTTTTAAATTTTTGATTTCATTCCATTGTTATTTTTGTCAATTGACATGAATATATAAGGGATGATAATCATTTTTGGTAATTCTTAATATATAAATTGAAATTTATTAATTAATGATGTAAGTGTTGATAAAACATTTCCAGAACAAATAAAATTATTTACATATTTGGATCATTTCATACAATTATATAAATTTTCATAGTCCAGTATGTTATAATATCATATTATTGTACAATAAGGTGGTTAAACAAACACAAACATGGTCCAAGCAGGATTAATGGAATATTATATGGTATTTTAGTTTTAATATCACTACACCAAAATAATAAGAATCTTATATAGTGTTTATTTTTATTACATACAATATATATATAATACAATGAGCTAATGATTATAAAAAATTCATTATGTAGAGAGAAGAGATCATTTTCCCTATATTTTTTTCATTCTAAGTGATTATACTAATAATAAATCTTTTTTGTTCATATCATTAATAAGTTGTACAATTTTACATAATAGAACCTTAATGATATAATAAACATCATATTTATAATTTAATCACATCATCATGACTAGCCATGTATGTTGGTGTTGAAAATAGAAATGAAAATTAATTATTCCATAGAGGGGTAGTCTACATGTCTTCAAGGATGATGATCTCATTTTCATGGAATGTGAAGAAAAATTAATATGGTTATATATTTAGAATTATAAAAATGATATAAATGTCATTATTATTTATTGAATTCCAATCTTGACTATACTTTTATGAGAGTGAACAAAATATAAAAATGTTATTTTGTGGATGTGGTAGCTCCCATGACGCAGAAATTACATTTTCATTATTCATAATAGAAAGGTAAAATGTGTTTAATGATTATTACCATAGTGAAATAAAATTTATTAAATACCCAATAATAAATTCATTATGATATAATTTTAAATCTATAATTTTAAATGAAATAAATGTAAGTAAAAATGATTTAAAAAATTTAGAACATTGGTATTTTCTTGGAAGATCCCTTAGAAATTGGTTTATTGGGTTAATCTATCCCAAACATAATCTCAAGATAGTGAATATTTATTCCACATGAAGTAATATTTTCATGTTTTAGGTTGAAACATAATTTTCTGGAATTCCATGAAGGGGTAGGTAGAGGTCCCTTCTAGAAGTGGTGAGAATGATACTTTTTAAGACATTTATACTTAATATGAAGGAAGAATATGACAAAAATTTACTGTGGATGCAAAATTGTTATTAATAAATTATGGATGAGATAAGGTTGATCCATACCTATTCATCTCGATTATATACATGTTTCTGTAATGATTTAAATCAATTCAGCCAAGATTTTTTTTAGAATTTTAGATTTTTCCGTGTATTTAATATAATTAAAATAATATTTATGCATAATAATAAAGGGTTACTTAGAGGTAATTTGGACCCGAATATTATAAATTATAAATACATTTCAATAGATTCTAATTTTAAACATTTGGAAAATTTATTTTAAAATAAAAATATATACAATATTTAAAAAATGAAAATATAAAATATGTACTAAAATAACAAATATGGGTTTTCAAATTAAAATTAATTTTTTAAAAATAATAAAGTGATATAGAAAATACATATTTTTCCATTGAAAAATATTCCATGAATTTAAAATTCATATTTTTAAATTAATTATATCATAAAGTTGATGATATTTGTATAAATGGTGTTTTATTTTAGAAACGTTCTTTTAGAAAAATAGACAACAATCTATTTATTATATTGTTTTTATTATTCTAAAAAATATATCAATTTTTATAAAATTAAATTAATAATTTTTGGTATATAAATATTGAAATAAAATCCCAATCTATTGTGGAAAATCGTTTATATTGTAAAATTATGTGTTAAAATGTTAACTATTATTTATTCATATTATTATCAATTTATAATTAAATTATTAATAATATAGTTTTAATAATATAGATATAAATTATTACTATCATAACATAATATAATCATTTTCATAAAAATGAACATAATTTTTATAAGAATATATTTTAAGAGTAAAATGATTTTCTTATTATTTTTTCCATATAATAACTTTTTTCATTCATATTAAATGTTGTTGAAAAAAATGATAATACTTTTAGTTACTTATATACCCAATTTTATCCAATTATTTGGTTGGATTTAATTTAGGGGTTCATTAGAAAAAAATTTGAAAAAAATTTGAAGGCTCTTTGGTTATCAATGATTGGCACCCTGTTTCCCAAACCATGAACCCTCCGGGTGAGAATCATACAAAACCATGAATTGTGTATTTGAATGGTTGGTTAATGGTTTGATCAAAATTATTTTCACCAAGTATAAAATGTTCACTCATTAAAAGGGGAGCATGTTTTTTCCACATGGTTTGGAAAACCAGGCGGCCCTTCATAGCTAACTTGGAAATCAATACTATGTTACTCCAAAATTGTTTTAAAATTCATAACCCCCCTCCCTCCATTAGACCACCCAATCAACTGTAACTCACTATATATCAATTTAATATGTCTAAAGGCTCAAAATTATCCATTTATTTTCCTAAAACCCCTTACCCTTCAAGGTAGATAAGATCTAGATGATCATCATTCAATCTCTCCCTATTAAGAGTTCTTACCTCATTCATTATATCCCACTTTCTTCTTCTCTCCTCCATATGGTGTGTTAGATATTTTTATTATAGTCGGATATAAATTTATTGTCTTATATCATGAATGTATAATTGATTTTGGGATCTCCATTATCGACATTCTTCATTGGATTTTCATATTGTGGTTGTTTTGTTACATAATACAATGATTTAGGGTAGGTGGTTCTGTATACATTTGGTGAATTAATTAAACCTATAATTTCTTGTTTATTTTAATTTCATTCAATTAAATAGTTTATATAATATTTGGTGAGTATGAGTGTTAATTTTTAATGGTGTATATTTTAGGGAAACCCCCTAATTCCAATGAATTTGTTTGTGATTTGGATTTGATGGAAAACATGGAATATAAATTCTGAAATTGAGTTAGGAAATTTTTCTCTAGAAAAATGGAATAAATTGTTTTCATAAAAAACGTATATTGATTTTATCCCCAAAAAGAATCAATTCATTAAAAAACTATGTCTTATTTTTTAAATGTAAATTAACATGTTGAAAGGGTAAATGGTGAAATTGTATTTTGAAAATTTTATAAATAATTTTCACATTATTGATTATTGTTTTAGAAAATGAAATTATATATAGTTAGTGAGTGATTTTGGGAAAACACACTAGGTTGGAATTTCCCTAGCAATAAACTAATGCTTTTCAACTCTAAAAACATACATCAGTAGGTCTTATTCTCAGTAGGGTGTTGATTAGTCACATTTGACCAGTGTTTGAGGGATGTGTGAGAACATTTCCATTATCATTAAATGATAGTGTGATGATACCATAACCTAGACCTATCCAACCACTTTTATGATGAACATGTTGCTCATTTTTGAATCACTATAATGTTCTTATATTCTAACATTTGTAAAAATAATTTCTATTTTTCATATTAATTTATTTAAATTGAGTTCTATAAAATAATTCTTAAGATTTTTTTGTCAAAAATTTGAATCAATTGAAAGGAAAATCATATTCTGTTTTAATCATTCTCCTTGACAGCTATGCATTTTTTATTTAGAATTTAAATTTATTTTTTTAGTTATTGTGGTAGTTTATATGGAATAAATAATGTGACCATACTAGTATTTTAGATCACCCCCAACCTTTTCCCCAAGGCATTTAATGATTTACTTTTACCAGGTTTGTAAATTGGGAAATCACCACTTGGAGGTGGTGGTTATTGATCTTTTGGGAATGAAGTGTTATGTATTTTGGGAATTGGGATTTCTATTTTGAATTTTAAGTATGTTGATGATGTTTTTTTGGGTTTTCTTATACATGTTTTAATTCTGGTACAATCACCATAGTGATTTTTCATTCATTATGTTGTTATGTATATGTTTCTTAAATTATGATTATTTGGTAACACATTTCCCAGTTTATCATGTATAATTTTAAGTTCTATATTCCAACCCATGGGTATTGGGATGACACATCATTCAATGTTAGTGGTTTAAAAAGGTATTAGGTAACTAGGGTGTCTAGTTAGGTTCATGAAAAAGTGGTATCAAAGCCAGTTTGAGCTTCATTTAATGATGTTATCATGAATTTATGTAATTTTATTTTGACATGGGTGGTAGTTGTGAGTGTTTACATTAACATATCACACCAAAATGAGTCTTAATTCCCCATGGGAATTCTGTTAAATCTATCATGAGGATTAGTTGTAGTCTTTTTTGTAATTTTGGTTTTTAGTGGTTGAAATTAAAATATTTTTATATATTTGATACAATTAATTTTACTTGTCTCTCTAGTTTCAGTGTTTATATGAGTATCTTATGATGTATATAATGATGTATACATATGTTGTGTAGAATTATGTCTATGAGAAGTGGGGAAAATAGGATCCAGGAAGACTGTATTGACGAAACATTGTGATAAAATCTACCCATGGACTAGAATATGGTTGATGTTTTTGTGCATGTTGTCCAAGATCTAGGATAAGTACTAAGAACCATTCCCATTCAGGAACCATCTGTGGAACCTCATAAGGGTGAAATTAGGATTCGTGCTCATGAATTTTACTTCCAGAATCTATTTGTATTCTTAGGATCAAACGATCCTCAAGAGGGTGATTATTGGTTGCGAAGGGTTGATATTTTATTTGTGTTATTGGAAACATGTGATTCTATCAATGTGAAATGTGACACCTTCAAGCTAGAGTGTCCTAGAGAGAGATTGTGGGACATGATGGTGATGACAAAGAAGAAATAGAGATTAGAGTAGAAAGTCATTAAAGTGAATTTAAAAAATTAGTTCTATCAAGATTCTATGGTGTTTTCAATGGTTATAGATCATTTTGAACTTGAGATGGCCTACAGGACTCTGAAAAAATATGTAAATCTCTTTTCTGATCTTGATCAGTTCTCAGCTGATATTGTATCGAATTAGTATATAAATATATTATAGTTCAAGATGGTTATATTATCTAATATTTTTTATAATTTATTCTTACTAAAGCCCCCTTATAATGATAATGTGTTGGATAT
The DNA here is from genome assembly GCA_963277665.1 of Viscum album. Taxonomy (NCBI): domain Eukaryota; kingdom Viridiplantae; phylum Streptophyta; class Magnoliopsida; order Santalales; family Viscaceae; genus Viscum; species Viscum album. Next base: position 658,231,987 of record OY728159.1, read on the forward strand.
GGTCTCCATGGTTGAGATGGGCGTGGATGTTATGTTAGGTTTAATAGGAGTTCCTTTTTTTCCTAGTGGAATTTATATAAGTTCCATAAAATGAAAGAAAAATTTCGATGAATCTCATGGTGGTTCATGATAGCTGGGTTCTTCTAGACCTTTTGATTATCTTAGTAGTATCCCTTTGACTTCCTACCTGTGTGGAAAAAATAGGCACTAAAAAATTCGCTAAGATGTCCAAGATATATGATTCCAATGGATGTTCACGTCATTTTTAGAAGTTATGAACTATATTTATTACTCTCTAAAGTTGAATAGTATCATCAGTGCCAAGATTTAGTAGAGGATAATTGGATTACTTATAGACTAATGGGTTCTAAGGATAGGTATCTAAAAAAATATTCTCTATACAGTGTAAGAGACTCTAGGGGAAGAAGATAGAGGTCTAGTGACCTTAATAAAAATCCACACTATAGCTTCATATTTAGTGAAATATTTATTTGATAATGGGGATTAACATTTATTCAATTAAAACAACGTTATAAATCTTATAAATATTCCTATAAATATTTTATCGTATTTAATTGATATTACTACACCAAAAAATGAAGAGATATTAGGGTCTTTATTATCTTTCTTATGTCTTCTCTTTATCAAATATTTCTAGGGATTTTCAAGTTCTTGATATGATATCTCTTGATTTAATATTCAGTATATATTGGATCATTCCGTTAAAATCATAAATTTATTTCTATCATTAACGGGTCCCCCTTACTACACCTGATAGGGTGTGTTGCGCATTTTAGGGAGAATGGGACCCAAGGTCAAGTAAATCAAGACCATTTATCCACAGTTGGGGAAGTTAATATCAATTTCCACTTTTAACATTGAATTATAATCTTTGATTGATTATCTCCATCATGTTTTTATAGAGTTTCCTATTTTTTTTCCTCTTACATATATTATTTTCCATCGGTAAGTGAGGTAGAGTTTTCAATTCATTTAGTGATTGGTACACAACTAGTATATATAACATATTACCGAATTGAACCATCTAAAATGAAATTTTTTATACTTGATTATATGGCCTTTTAACGAAAGGATTTTATATTCATGACTGTGTCACCGTAGGAGGAACACATTTTCTTTTCAAGGAAAGGTGATTGGATACATCACATGTGTGTTTGTTATGATGACTCAGTCAAGTTACTATAAATAACAAGTATCCATTTTAGGTATTTATTATATGTTTTACAAGTTTAAATGGTAAAAGTGGTTATAAAATATTGAACATTGATCTTGTTATCTGAAGATGAGACTGAATGAATTAGACATTTTGAAAATGGATTTTAGTAGAATGTATGGCCATTCTTAGTACCTTGTAAAAACATTTGTTCTAAAACAAATTTCTATATTCATTATAGATTTAATAAATAATATTCTCCACAAATATCATGATACCTTCATGGTAGTATGTTTGAATTATATACTCGTATACTATAAATGTATGGAGGATACTGAGCATAATATGAGAGAAGTTATGTAATTGTTGAGATATCTCAAATTCTTTCCTAATATATAAAAATGGATTTTCTGGATTTATAAATTCAAGTTCTTGAGATACATTATGTCAAAACTTGGCATCTCAGTTGATCCTGATAAGCTTAAAGCTATTATGACATGGGAATAACCATGAATTTTTTTCAATTTCAAATATTCTATAGTTTGGTTTGTTAGTATCACTAGTTCGTACAAGGATTCTTGAATATGTATTCTCCAATGAATTATTTGACTTGGAATGGAGTAATTTTATCTTGCGATAAGAAATATTATAGTTCATTTTTTATCTAAAATGTATTTTGACAACTACTATGTTATTGAATATTCTAGTGGTTGTTCAGGGATATGTATTCTTCTATCATGCATCATGTTTAGGCTGAGGATGTGTTCTTATATAGTTTGATTAGGTAGCTTCCTATGGCTTTGGATAGATTAGTCTACATGGGAAAAATTATTTGACCCATGGCCTTGAACTCACAACATTGATGCATGATCATAATTTTTGAAATCATTACCTCTTTGGTAAAAGGTTTACTATGTATTCTTACAATGAGATATTGAGTCATATCTTCTCAAAAATGATTTGAGTCATTTTAGAATAATTGTTTGAGTAACTGCAATACATTTATTTAGATGCCCTGGGGAAATTAATTTTTCTAGCATAAGATATAAGTAAGAAACTTCCTACCCATGATATGAGAGAGTAATAAATAGAGTGGAACTTTATTTACCTTCTTTCATAGTTCATAATAGAGTCCATGAAATAGGGAATGAGGTTTAGTAATTAAGTGTTTAGTTGAACAATTCTATTATTTATAAGAACAATGGAATTATGATAAATTCTACACCATTATAAACACTCTTTATGATGGGGATACCATTATAGTGTTTTCATTTTACTTGGAAGGTATTTTTTGTTTTTAGATAAAGTACATTGTACCATTTCTTATGAGAAAATTTGTTATGTGGTATTTCTATATTTCATAGTGTGAAGTGTAACTAGGAACCAAGAGGATGTTCTATGACATGAGAGAATTATTCTTATTCCCTGGTATGAGATGGGGCATTAAAAAATTTTCCTCTAAATGTTATATGTTCCAATAGGTTAAGGGTGAGAACTACAGTCCTTCTAGATTAATATATCCACTTCTAGTGCTGACTAATAAGTAGGATAAGATATCAATTTTCATTTTCATTGGGTTTCACATAATATGAAATTTATGAATTCTATATTCGTATTGATTGATAGGATGACTAAATTAGGTCACTTTATACACATTCTTGGTACAACCAAAATTGATGAGATGTGAAATCTCTATGTGAATGAGAATATTAATTTTCATATAGTTATATATTTTATGGAATCTGGTTGGGATTTCCGGTTTACTTCTTGAATTTGGAGATGAAATCAAGATTCATTGGTATCTCAAAGTCATTTGAGTGAGGCGTACCATCCACAATTAGATGGATATAAAGAGAGGGATATACATATTTTTGAGGATATGCTTCGTGCCTGCATCCATGATTTTGTGGATTTATTAGATAACCATTTTTGACTCCTTGAGTTTTCATATACTAAAACTAATGATTCGATGAACTAGATGGATAATTTTGATGACTTGTATGTCCAACCATGAAAATATTGGTTGTATTGGTTGGAGACTGGTGAATTATCCTTAGTTGGACTAGCTTGGTTCAAGATATGGTATCAAAGAGTCAATTTTTTTGAAAAATAATTTTGATAACACTGATATGGTATTATTATAATGTTGATATTCATTTTAGACCATTGGAATTTCTATTTGTTGAGATAGTGTTCTTGAAAGATTCATCTTGATTAGGTCGTAATCATCTTGGGAGGTTGGGAAGATTTCTCATTTTTTTATGGTACTTTTTGTGGTTATTTAGAATTTTGTAAAAGTGTATTATCATTTATCACTTGTATCATAGTTTATATAAATACATAACATATTTCATGTGTCTCATCTATTAATTTTTCTTTGGGATACATATCATGTTCTGTTTTGAAGTGATCTTGATGTCGAGCATGATTTATCTAAACAAAGTATCCGGTTTGGAATTTCAATTCCGAATCCATTTTACATTTTGGGTGGATGATACATTTGGTTCATGTGATGTCGAAATATAGTTCTGAAACTCAAGAGACAACGGATAGAGAGGCACTAATGAGAGAATATATGTCATTTTTTTTAATGGAGTCTTCTTGACATTATTTATAGGGTTATAAAGATTCAATGGTTGGGATGTTGTAATATACAATATCTATTTTTAGGTACACATTGATCCTTATTTTTTTCCTATGATATAGTTGGGGTTAATTTAGGGTTTTTCATGGGAAATATTAAATATGTCTTCTTGTCTAGGCATGTCCGACATAGGTTTTTTCCAAATCACGCACCAAGCTAGTGAAAACCTAGACAGTGATGGTTTTCATAGTCAATACACTATTTGAAAACAAATTCTCACCTAGTAGTAATTATGCATTAATTTTGAGGGTTTCATGGTTAGGTAATATTATTTAGAAACCATTATGGCCATGCATAGAAAAATATTCACATGGAATTATTTTATTCCAATTTTTTTTTAAATTCCTAACCCCCCCCCCCCCCCCATTTGTACCCCTGATTGACCCTAAATCACCATATCTATATTTTATAGGTCCATAGGTCCTTAATATACCCATTATTGTTATTACAAACCCTCTAAATGTATAATCTAATCTAGATGAACAGTGATCGATCGATCTTATTGAGATTTCTTCCCTTATTCCCTCTCTATCTCACTCTTTTATTCTCCTCTCCTTAGGGTTTTATATATCTTTTTGTGAGATATCTAAAATAAGTATCCTATTACATGAATCTTGTTTTTATTCCTAGATCTATTTTTCTAACAATATATAGTGGATTTTCTCATTATGTGTGTTTAGTTACAAGGTACATTTATCTAAGGTCGACGGTTCTGTATAAGTCTTGAAAAAATAATTTTTCCAAGAGATTTATGATTGTTTATTTTATTTTAATTAAACGTTTAAAATACAATTCAATGAGAATTTGGATTTTAAATTGAAATGGTATAGATTTTGGGGAAAACCTCCAATTCTAATGAAATGGGGTGTGATTGGGATTTGATGTAAATTATCGAATTTAATTTCTGGTATTGGGTAGTGAAATAGATTTCATGAAAATTGGATAAAATATTTTTATAAGAACCTTGTATTGGTTTTATCTCAAAAAATTATGAATTTTTTAAAGTCATTACTTTTGGTTTTTATAGAGAAATTCTCATATGGAAATTGTAAATTGGGAAATTGGATTTTGAATAATTTTGAAATAATTTTCCCATTATTGACTATTGTATGAGCCCCTAAAATCCTAAGTAGTTAGTGAGTTATTTGGAAAAAACATGCTAGCATCAAATTTCCCTATCAATGGATTTATTCTGTGCAACTCTATAAAAAATAAATCCTAGATGATCTTATCCTGGTAGGATGTATATTAGTAATCTCTAAATAGTTTCATTAGGATGTGTGTGCACATTTCCATTTTCATTATATAAGAGTGTGAGGACCCCATAACCTAGAACTATCATAACTCTGGGAATATGACCATGTCATTCATATGTGAAATATTTTTCTATAAATATTTTTCATTTCTTGTAAAACCAATTTACGTATTCCATGTGAATTTACATAAACCATTTTATATAAAATGTTGACTAAACCATTGTTTTGAAAAGTCTACATCCATTGAAATGGAAATCTTGTTTTCTTTTAAATATCCTCTTGTAGTACCACGATTGTTTTATTTAAATATTATAAATATTTTTTGGGGACTTATTCTCTTATCTAATTATGGGATCCTTGGTGAGACCCTATTGGAATTTTATATCACACCATACATTTTCCATTGGGTGTTTGTGGATTTCCATCTGTCAGGTTTGAGTAATGGGAAAGAACCACTTAGAGGTGGTGGTTATTGATCTTTTAGGATTCAAGTTATCTTTTAGTTTGGAATTTGGATGTCTATTTTATCATTCTTCTACTTTGATTATTTTTAATTTTGGTTTTTATATACCTTATTATATTTTGGTAGTGTCTCACTTGGATGATTTATTTGAGCATACTGATATGTATCTATTTCTTCAATAATGATTCTATGGAAAAATATTTCCCACGAGATCATGTATAATTCCACGTAGTCACCAACTTGATGTTATTTGGAACTCCCTTGGGTTTGTTTCAGTGTCATATTGGGTATTAGGGTTCCTATTTTTTTGATGGGTTTAGGAAAGTGGATATTATTTTCATTTTTTAGATATTTTTATAAATGTCACACCTATTCATTCTTCAAATTTAATGGCTATGTTTTATAATTAATAATCATTGATTATATTATCATTAAAATAAATCATGGATTTATTTTAGTAAAGTATTTATTATAGATAAAAATACAAAACATATTGAATTATTAATAAGAAATGAAATATTATTATTTTGGGGTGTTAAAATCAAAAATAAGAAATTATCTAATAGTGATAGCTAATATTGGGAATTCAAAATTCCAATTATTTTCTTAAATATATCGTGTATTATGAAAGCCACTTGGTCTTATAATTATGAGATTAAAAAATCTCAATTTTATATGTTAAAAATGTTTAATAATACCCTAGTTAAGATTCTCTTATATTAATTACGGACTTTTATTGTGTGGTGGAATATCTACCACTGAGAGGGATGAGCGAGGATGAATATAAGATGAGATTTTCCCCATTATTTATTTATGTAAAATAAAAAATCATGTTTCTAACCAAATGAATAATGAAATCGTTGATATATAGGATAAAATATAAATTAATTTTGTTATAACCTTTTATCATATGAGAATGATCAGAAAAATAATAAATAAAATCATAATATTTATTAAGTAAGTGGGATAACTGTTTCCTAAAGCGTGCGATATATTTGGTTATTACATAGTAACTTTATGAATAAATAATTACTTGACCAATTTTTTAATAGAACATTATAAAGTTTTCTCCCACCATATCACAAAAAATTAGATGATAAATATTTTGGAGGTGACTATCTTGATAAAACTATTGAGGAACTCAAAAAATTTATCATAACATCAATTCTCAAGAATAAAAACCAAAATTAGGATAGAAACCAATTATTATAAAAAATAATTAGTCTAACCTTTTGGTTATTACACAAAAAATAGTTAAACCCCACCTTGGGAAAATAAAAACATTGTTGTATGTTCATCTACTCACAATCTTGCTATCCAAATTTTTATACACCAACACAGTAGGATAGTAAATGTTAATTTTTATAGATGTGTGCCTAGGATAAAAAATAATAAAGATCCAATTTAAAATAACTTCAAACAAGACAACCACAACCATTTAAACCTTTAATGGATAGATAATTGACTGCATAGATGTTTTGTTCCCCCTGGATTTCTACAACAGCCTATGCCGAAATATCAGAGCCACAACACTATTGAAGTATCCAGTTTTAAATATGTTAATAGATTAATGTTTAAATTATTAATAGGTATGTTTGATTAAAAAAGGTCCCATGATGGTTTAAATAAAGCAGAAACATTTTCAGAGATTACAAATGAGATTTATAAATAGTGACATTGGTTAGAAATTTTGGAGGTAGATAAAAGAGTAAAACACCATTAACCACTAAGGGAAATCCTTTAGAGAATATAATGGTTTTTACAAATACTTGTAGTCTTCAAAAACTCATGAAATATATAATTGATCTTAATATAGCTCAAAATAAAAATTTTCATTAAAATGAAGTCCATCACAAGAATAACATCAATACTACTTATTTGAACAGCATAACTGAAAACAATTTAAATCGTATTATTCCTTCTATAATTACATAAAGAATATATAAAAACACAAGATTATAAATTGGAATTTTCTTGAAGAATATATTTTTTTGAATGATAATATTTTAGAATAATATTTCCTCAAAAATTAAATTCCCTTAAATAATTAAAAATAATAATGACGAAATAGATCATATAAAACCTCATTTATATATTAAAAAATATAATATCAACATACATTCCCTAGAAGCCTTAATTAAAATCCAATAATTATTTAACTATTGAGGAAAATTTTCTCAAAAAAATTTGAATAATGTTTTACATAAAATCTCATAATTAATGTATTGTTTTCTTAAATAATTATTTACCTCCCAAACATCTAGATCATTGAATATCTTTCATCAATTTCCTATAGGTTATAGTGGCATTTAAAACTATTTGTTCGACATTAGTGTGAGTGTCAATCTGATTCCCTTTCAATTGTTTCAACATGTGAGGTTAGGAGAACCACAACCCACAACTATTTTCTTATAGTTATTTTATTAATGCATTTCTCACCCAATCAATATATATGAAGGAATTATATTGACCGTGGTAATCAACAATTATCCTTCTTGTTTTAAAATTATAGATATAGAGTGTAACATATATGTAATCATTATTTGTGAAGCAATTCAATAACCACATTATGAGCTATCATTTAGGTGTCTAAAGAAAATGCATTTTTTATATTAAAAATTAGAGATTAGATATTAATATTATTTAAATTGATAAGAAATCGTTATTAAGAGAAATGTTTTTATTATATTAGTATTTATAATTTGAGGAATTAGTTTTTAATAATGAAGAGGAATTAGATTTTTTTAAGAAACCGCATTTACATGAGAAAATATGTCTCTTTAACATTATGAATTTTTTAAGGATGTGAATGTTAATATCATTTTTAAAAAAGATTTTAGTTCTCATGTTATAAATAATTCTTTTTCGAAGATAACATTTAGTTATTTATTCTTATACAATTTTGGGATGGTCTTTAGGATTCCAATCTAATGGTAAATGACTAGGAACACATTTTCCAGTATTTAGAAAAATCGATGGATCACTTGAATTAGTTTTCATTAATGAACATCCCAAAAGTTGCCTTTGATTTTTGTTCTGTGAAGTAATTTTCGAGTGAAAAAAGTGGCATTTTATAGTACCATATTTATGAGTAAGATTATGGATCTAGGACCTCCTAGGCCATAATTTCTTCATTCAAATAAAAAAACAATAAAGTTACAACTCAATCCCAATACTACTCATTTGAAATATTATTCTCTTTGTGAGAGTTCTTCAACTATATTTATCATTTCATCCATATTAGTGGGCAGAAAATAGGAGAACTTGTTATCTATTTTGAAGAAATAAAAATCTAAAATTTCTTGGTATATATATGATATTATGGGAATAATTCAATTTGAAAACATTTATATAATCTTTATGGATCCTGAAAAAAAAAAGTATATTTAAGGTGAAAGTTGGGTTGAATCATAATATTATAGCGCAAGTTATGTAATATTTGAAAAGGTGTATTGATGTAGAAATAATTTTTCTAATATTCGATATACCCTATATAGTAAATTTATCTTAGTACCCAAAAAATTGTAGAGTGACTACTATAAAAAATGATAAAAAAGTTAAATTCAAAATATGAACACCCAAAAAATAGAGAGTATGTATATATTATAGATAAATAATATTTTAACTTAGAAAAACAATTTCTCAATACCATATCATTACTAAATACATTAGTGTTTTTATGGAAATAAGTTATTCTATTTCCATGATTTCTATTATGGTTATAAAATGTTTTTTCATATCATTTGAAGATCTATAGATGAATGTCATCACCTGTCTATTTTGAAAATTCTCATAACCATGTATTATCATTAGATTATGTGGTGATCCATCCACTTCATATAGAGCCATGTTTATTGATTAATTTTTAATTATTTAAAGGATAATTGAAGCTTTTATGGATGGTTTTTTCCATTTTAGAAGAGTAGTTGGAAACTATCTTAAAATTCATGAAGCTATTTTAAGGACATTTCAAAAAATAAAAAATTATTTAAACTAAGATAAGTGTCAATACATGTTAACTAAACTAATTTTATTTGCTGAAAAAGATTCAAAGTTACTCATAAACTGCCACATCCTAAAACTTTTAAGAAAATTTGAATCATTCTAGGCTTTAGTGGTTTATACTAGAGATTCATCAAGTATTTTCTTCAAAATCACTTGAATTTGTGATAACTTATTGTAAATTATACTCAATTTATAATTATGGAAAATGATTGGAGTCATTTAACCTACTCAAAGAGATACTAAAAACTTCACCAGTGACAGTTTCACAAATTTAGAATCTACGTGTTGAGGTTATGTGTGATGAAAGTAAAGTGGTTGTATGGGAATTTTTTATGAGGAATAAGGAGATGAGAATTCATGTGATCTACTATACTATTAAATTATTGGATTTTTCCTAGAATAATTTAAAAAAATACTAAAATTAATTTTCATATTTTCATATTTTTCCTTGATATTTGTAGGTAGTGTTTATGGAATATTTTATTGGTTCTATAGTGATAATTTTCATATACTATTCTTCTCCTATGTAATTTATTTATTTGAGAGAATCCACCCTAGGCCTTATAACATGGAAAATTCTACTAGAATCTTTTTTTTCAATTAATCAAAATAAGGGATTGAAAACATTTTTTCCATCACTTCTTTAGGTATACCAATTATCTAACATATGAACAAATAGTTAACAATACCTCTTTTCCTGATGAAACAATATTCTCAACATTAGTGAAGTGTTCTATTTTTTTTATGAAATGTTTATCAACATCCTTTATACATGGGTCATTCCCAAGGACCATACATGTAAGCAAATAAATATATTCATTTTAAATTTAATCTATTATTTCATTGAGAACTATTTTTTGTTTAAAAGGTGAAGTAATAGAATCATGATGAGATGTGTGGATGAGGAGTAAATTCTTCAAATTATATGGAGTTACCACTCATCACCATGGGCTGGATATAATGGGGGATATAGAATATCTTAAAAATTCTAACATGGTAGTTTATATCGCCCAAACTTGTTCAATGAAACTATGAGTCTTTTTATTGGATACAACAAATGTCAATGATAAGTGGTTTTTTATAGGACATAGGTGTGACCATAAAAATGTTCATGATGTAGTAGTTTTTTATATTTGGGTATAGAAATAAAGGGACCATTTATATCATCTTATCGGATTATGTATATTTTGGTTGATTAAAAAAATTTCCTCAGTGGTTGGAGATTATATATGACCCAAAAAATCTAGATGATAGGGTCGTTGAATTAATATTGAGGGAATATCATTTCCAAATTTGGAGTACCTAGTACCTCCATAAGAAATAATTATATTCATTTAAATAATTATTTTTTCAATGATATAAAATAAAAATATTAGTCTCCTCAGTGAACATGAACAATATATTTCCCATAATTTTGAAGATAGGATGAAACTTACCATGTATATTTAAAACAATTCTTAGTGAATATATTTACTAAATCTAGGATGGATTGGTCCATCATACATGATAATTAATTGTGGGTCTATTGTACTATGAACAATTATCTTATAGAGATGTTTTTATATCTGGACTTAGATTATTTAAAAAATCATTTCCTTAGATACAACATCAAAAGTCCTTTTAGTTTGTGAATAATATTATTTTTCCTTTTAAAACTACTAATGAATTAATATTATTGGATACAATTAAATTACAGAAAATTGGAATGAAATCATTTTAGAATGTTTAAATTTAATACTATGGACCAAAATATTTCTTGTATTATATCATTTATAATAGGTATTTCAATGTTATAAATATATTTTTTCTATTTAATTCTAGGTTGATGCGCTTTCGTAGTAAACAAATAAACAACTGGTATAACCCCTTTAAAATTTGTATAGTTCTTGTAAATGACCATACAAAAAATTATGGAGAGCATAAAATTACTTTAATTATTAATGGATATATAATTAGGAAAAATTCTCAAGGGTAATATAATCGGATTGGCTTTCATATCCTTTCTTAAAAGAAGATCCATCACTGAGTTTAACTAATGACTATATATGTCACACCTGGTTTTTCATGTCTTTGTTTTGATCTGGTTCATTTGAAGTCCTGATACTTTTATTGGGTCTTGGGTGAGGTGAATTTTGAGTTTTTAAGTTTTATCTGTGTATAATCACCCTAATTCGGGTTCCCCATAACTTTTTTAGGTGTTTTGGGAGAAAGGGTGGTTACTTCATGATTTGGGACAACTGTGATAACATTTTCATGTTTAAAAACCAAATTTGTTTCTTTTCTAAATCATTTTTTTTAAATATTTTCCGATCGTTCCACTTCATATATTTCCTCCACTGACATATTCAGACAAACATATCCTTTGGGACCCCTTACGAATTTAAAATCAAGGTGAATGTGGGTAAATTATTTAGGTATTAGGCCAGCCTATGGACCCATTTCCTATTTTAATAGACTAATTTGTTTCTTTTATATCTAATTAATTTTTTAATATTTTTTTGTTATAATACCTCACACATTAAGAAAATACCCCTATCTGCACCCCCAATAATGATTTCGCCTCTTTGGAGCTCATATGATTTATAGATTAGGGAAAACGTTCTCAAGGTCTCTTAAATCATCCATAGTTTTGAATGTAAATTGATTCATACATAAATAAATCCATTACTACTATTTTTCCCACAATCCATCTTTTCGTGATTCATACATACCTTAGAAGACTCTCTAAGAATTTTCAGGTGATTCCCTTTTCTCTAAGGGTGCAGATCTAATGGAAGACGAAGAGTTTTCTAGTTGAAAATGTGAGATTCCTTCTCCTTTCTCCACCCACTTCTTCATACTTTCATTATTTATTGGTTTTATAATATCTCCTAGTCATGATATACCAAGGGATATGTTATCCAATTTTTATTTTTGGGTTTTTTGTTCATTTAGTTATGTTATTAATAGTTTAAGGGTTTTTAAACCCGTGATTGGTGATTTCGTGTGTGAGTTTCCATTGCTTCAAGGATTTGAGGTAGGATATCCATTGAACATGATTTCATCATTCATGTTTCATCATTTTAATATTTTACTCAATTGATATATATGTTTTTTATTGTTTTTAATCCTTTTTATAATTTTCTTGGTCTGCAAAATTGTTGTTCAATCCTTGTTTTGTGAAAGGTATTGTTGTTTTGTCATGAAAGTGCACACCAAGTGATTGTTTAAATGTTATGTTATCTTTTACACATGGTTTATGAGGCTGATAACTGAGTTTATGGTATTTTTATAAAATTTTATTATATTTAATAAAATATTTCATTCAATTGGGGTTTTAATCCTTGTTAAGTTCTTAAACTAAATAGTTTTGTTTAAAAGTGCATGTCATGTGTTCGATAAATTGCCTGGATGGATTTTATGTGTTAAGTATGATTTAAAAATTATTATTTTTTGGATTTATAAATGTATTGGAAGAATGATAAATATTATTTTTGGGTCTTTATATGTATTTCCAATTTGTATTTGTTTTTACAAACAATGGGTTTTGGTTTACAACATATATTTACCCGAGTTTCCGAAAAATGGACCCTTTCACATCTTTATGAAAATGGTTATGTTTTGAATATATAACCTGAGTATAATAAGAGATTTATATATGTGTTTTTATGATGTAAATGGTGTGTATACACATCCTTGATAAAATTTAAATGTATACCTTTGTCAAATGATAGTTTTGAGAAAGCCTTAAAGGCTCGTCAGACATTTTTTTAAAAATGGTTTCCATGTATATTTTATGTTCTATCTTTTGGAACCATTTTATGGTCCATGAAATTAATTTATTAATTGGTTTTGGGGATTAAATATCTGGGTTTATAAGTTATTTATTGGTTTATTTACTTAAAAGATCATTTTTGAATGGATATTATGTCCAAGGCCTCGTTATACTCCATGATATTGTTTTACAAAACTTTTTAGTGGTTTATGGATTTCTGAAAGAAATGTGAAGCATGTATGCAGGATGTATGTGTGATTATGGATTGGTAGTGTAATTTTTTTGTGAAAATTTTATTTGATAATATTTGTAACTTGATTGATCACTAAATGGAATCCCAGGAATCTGGGTGGGCGGATGTGTACTAGTATACTTGTGATTCTGTGGGGTTTGGCCCCTGTTTCACGTAGCAAGTTTGATGATGAAATCAAAAACTAAACTATGATGATGATGAGGTTGGGGTACCACTATTTTATGGTTATTATCCCTACTAATGGCTCATGTTCACGATAATAGATATTTATTATGGTTACTTTCACCGAGATACGAGGTATCTGGGGCTCACAACTAACTAGTGCCTAAGGGTGTTCCTGTGAGTTGTGGTAGTTTGTATTTTGTACTCACCATCGGCATACAATGTGTTTGGTTTTTAAATTAAGTATTACGTGTTATTTATTTAAAAGTATAAATTCATTAAAGTAACCCTCTGGAAAACTGTTTTCAATGTGATGTTGCACCTCTTTGAAAAATTGTTACTTGCATTTTTTATTAAACATGCATGTTTTTTCCTGATAATTAGTATAGCATGGATCCTCATTTGAGAAACATAATTTTATATCTTCTATTTAAAACTTTAAATTTTAGTTTATTTTATTTTAAATGAAGTGCATTGGGAATAGAACATCGGGAAAACCTTCTGAGTTTTAATACCCATGCCTATAGTCTTCTTCTGTTTTTAGCCCTTGTGCAGGTTTCAGATCAAGTTTGATCACCTTTGGCAACATGTGATAATTGTGTTAAAGAGTGACCATCAGTGACACATAGAGTCATTTGGTTATCAAGTATGGTAATTCGAGTTTTTTTAGTTCTACTTTTAGTTTCATGTACTAATAATGTTTAGTTCAATTTTTATATAAATATATTTGTGGTTGTCCATTTATTTCTACTGTTTGTTTGATTGTTTATATATGCTAAAAATAGTTTCATTGTGTACTATATTGATTCCCTTGGTGCTTTTCACTATCTCGGGAAGATCAGGAACACCTCTCGTGACTTGTCGTGGGCTGGCCTAGGTGACCGGTTTATGGTCGACTCGGAATGGTTTGTGACAAAATGGTATTAGAAGAGATCGTCTCTTAGCATACCATTCTTTTTAGGTCACCCTTGTTATTTAATGGATTTTAAAGTATATTGAGTAGGATTATTGGGACTTGAGGGGTAAGTTTGGGAAGATCATCCTGAACTATTTCTCGTACAAATCCTCGGGTTTACATGAGAAATCTAGTTTTATTAATGTCTTTTGTTCTTGTTGATTGTTTAGTGTTAGGATATGACAAGGGGAGTCTGACTAATGGCCACTGGGAGCTCACAGGTCCTGGAAATCCATATGGATCTAGGGAATTGTTCTAATAAGTCTCTCTATGTAGGCATTGTGTTTAACATATGGCCACCAACCATATGGTCAAGTCCCCCACCGACACTTGTTCCCTTTTTTGGGATTCTTGGAACATTCATGATTTCTGAATTTTTATTTTGAAAATACTTGTGTCAGAATTATGCAAATGGGTTTTAATGTAAGGATTGTATTTGAAAAAGTGGAAAAGTGGTTTTTAAAAATTAAATATAAGAATGGTTTTATGAAAGTTGTGTAATTTTGAAAACAAATTTTGTGAAGGAATTGGAATCAATTTAATGGGATTATATTTTCCCTACCCTATATTGATTTTTTTTTGAAATAAAATGTTTTGAATGTGTGAATCATCATTAATTAATTCTGAATTTTTGTTTTAAATGGGATGTTTGGGGATGTTGAAAATTGTTTTAATCTGATAAATTTGTTTTGGGAATTGTTTTTGAGTGGTTGGTATTTTCATATAAAGGGTATTGGTCTCAATGGCCATCAGATTATGAAAAGTCAGCTTGTTGAATTTTAGAAAATGGGAAGGGGTGTTTTAGAGTAGCTTTGTTGTTTTAAAATTTGTTAAAAATGAAAAGTGGTATGTCTTTCAGAAAATGGTTCTTGATGAGGTATAGTTTGTTTTGTGAAATCAGAAAATGGTTTTTGACTTGGCGGTTAGTGTTCCTTAGGAAGGTAAATGATTATTGTAATGATGTTGTTTTTTATCCTTTGGTGTTTTCATGGGTTCTCACATGCATGTTTTTATTGATATCTAGAAGGGTGGCATATATGGAATGGTGGATGGGTTCTTGGAGTGGCATGGAAATTTGAATGTGAGTGAGACATTATGAAACACCATTGGTGAATGTTGAAACCCACCAAATTAGTTTGTTTTTCAAAACTGTTTTGAGCTGAAAAATTATGTCTTTTGTTTATAAACCAAAGGATATGTGGACGGATATTTATATATCTTAGAAGAGTGTTTTTATTTATTAAGCTTCCTTGTGATCAGGAATTCAAACTCTTGTTGTGTCTTTAGATGAGATCTTGTTGGTGGCTCGGTTTTGGAGTAATTTCTAGTGGGTTTATAAAGATGTGTAAGATGTTGTAATGTGGCCAAATATAGTACTATATTTGCAAGATTTCCATTTGATAAACCAATGTATTCTATATCATGATTCACAAGATAGATACACCTCCTAAAATAATTCCTCACCCCGTTATTTGAAATGGAGAGATTTTTTGGATCGATTTAAAGTGCTTCCATTTTGTGATAATTATTGTGGACATAGTAGTTGTGTTCGTTGATGTTGATGCGTTTGGATGTATTCCTTGTCCATTATGCTCCTCGTTCCAAGTGAGATATAATTTTGATATGAATCGATGAGTTCCTATTTAGATGAAGGTTTTTTTGATCAAGTGAGTTTTTTTGGAGTGATGTGATCCTTATCACCTGGCTGCAGTGCATTAGATGCTTCAAGATTTAGGGCTCCAGCCATAGGCCTCAGAGTGAAGCTTTTCACACAGTCAGGAAATCTACAGAGGTGTGGGGTTCTTTACTGGGATCCTGACTCCATCATTGCGGTAAGGTAGTTTCTATGTCTATATTGTGGTTCCTTAATACGATGAATTTCCATTTGTCACCACAAGTGTGGTGGACATACCCCTTACACATTGTCTATGGTTATTCCTTCATGGATGTGGGTTTCCGATCATTTTCCCTTCATGGACTGACTCCCTAAATCAGGTGCGTTCCTGGTGTTACCTATTTGTAGGTGGATAATGTTGGGTATCTCATTTGTTTCTTTTGTGGTTTCAGTGGAATAATTATTAGGTCCCCTTCCCTCCCCTCCTAGAGTGGTGGCCATCTGGATCCATGCAGAAGGTGTTGGCCCAGTTCTTGTCCCCTCTGTTTGAGAGTGTCTAGTTTAGATGTTCATGTTATAACCCTCTTAACATGGGTTGGTGGGTTGTTTTGGGAGATATTTGTTGGACTTTTCAAAGTGAGATAATTCTGAGTTATTTTTTTCATTGCTAGTTAGGTTCTAATGGTGGGGAGACCCACCACAGGTCTCATTGATTTTTCCTCCTATGAACTTGTTTAGTGCTAGTAGTTTATTAATGTTGGGGAGTCCATTCTGTACTCTCCTGGATTCCTTGGTTTTCTTGAGTGCTCATTAGTTTGGGAGATTTTTTGGTTTATTTGGAGAAGGCCCAAAATTCGGGATCTTGGTGTGGTTATGGAGGTGGTGGCTTGACCTTCCCATTGATTTTCACAAAGTGTTTTTGAGTTGGTGTTTTTTTTGGGAAAGAGTATTATGTTATGTTTATAGAAAATGATATTTCACTAGATTGATTGGTTTGATCATGTTCATAAGGAATCCATAGGGTGAGATGAAACCCTAATACTTTTATATGGCCTTGGGTGAGATATAAGTTGAGTTTTTATGTTTTATCTATGTCTAATCACCCCGATTTGGGTTCCACATTGCTTGTTTAGGAGTTTTTCGAGAAAGGGTGATTACGTCATGATTTGGGCCAACCGTGAGCCCATTTCTAGTTTTAAAAACCAAATTTGATTCTTTTATAGATCCTTTTTTCAACCTTTTTCACTAATTATAATTCATAAATTTCATAAAATGACATAATGGAACCACCATTCCATTTTTTACCCCTCATGAATTCAAAATCATGGTTAATTTGTGTGAATTATTTAGGTATTGGGCCAGCCCATGGGCCCATTCCATGTTTTTTAAAAAAATAATTTGTTTCTTTTATATCTAATTCCTTTTTTAATATTTATCAGCAATTCCAACTCCCAATAGAATACAATACACCTATCTGCACCCCCATTATCAATTTCCCCTCTTTGGAGCTCATATGATTCTCGAATTAGGGAAAATGTTTCTCATTGTCTCTCAAATCATCCAAAATTTAGAAGGTAAATTGATTCATACATTAATATATCAATTACTACAATTTTTATCACAATTATTCTTTACTTGGTTCTTATAGACTTTAGGATACTCTCTAAGACGATTCAGGCCATTTCCTTTTCTCTAAGGGTGCATATCTAATGGTAGACGAAGATTTTTCTAGTTGAAAATATGAGATTCCTTGTCCTTTCTCCTCCTTAATCTTCCCCCTTTTATTATTTATTGGTTTTATAATCACTCCAAGTCATGATCTAACTATGGCTCTATTATGTAATGTTTTATATGGGGTTTTTTTTTTAGGTCTGGTCTTCATAGTTTTAGCGTTTATAAACTTGCGGTAGGTGATTTCGAGTGTGTGTTTCCATTACCCCAAGGATTTGAGATAGGATATCCCTTGCACATGCCTTTATCAATCAAGTTTAATCATTTTAATATTTTCTTGAACTGATATATATGTTTATTTTTTTTAAGACTTTGTATAATTTTCTCGGAGTGCAAAATGGTTGTTTAATCCTTGTTTTGTGAATGGTGTTGTTGTTTTTACATGAAAGTGCACACCAAGTGTTTGCCTAAATGTTCTGTTATCTTTCACACTTGGTTTTTGAGGTTGTGAATCTAGATTATGGTATTTTTAACATGTTTCAGAATCTTGAATAAAATATTTCATGAAATTGGTGTTTTAATCTGTGTTATGTTCTTAAAATAAATTGTTTTGTTTAAAAGTGCATGCCAGGTGTTCGGTAAATTGCCTTGTTGGATTTTATTTGTTAAGTGTGACTTAAGAATTTTTTTTGGATTTATAATTGTATTGGTAGAATGAAAAATGGTATTTTTAGGTCCTTAAATATCTTTCTATTTTTTATTTGGTTTTACAAACAAATGGGTTTTGGTTTACAACATATTGTTGGCCCGAGTTGCCGGAAAATAGACTATTCCACATCTTTATGAAAATGGTTATGTTTTGAATATGTAACCTGAGTATTATAAGTGATTTACAAATGTGTTTTTCTATGATAAATTTTGTGTATACACATCCTTAATAAAATTTAAATGAAGACCTTTGTAAAATGTTAGTTTTGGGAAAGCCTTAAAGGCTCGTATGGCATTTTTTTAAAAAATGTTTTCCATGTGAATTTTATGTTCTATCTTTTGGGGACATTTTATGCTCCATGAATTTAATATATTAATTAGTTTTATAGATTCCAAATCTGTTTTCATATGTTATTATTGGTTTGCGGCTTTAAATGATCATTTTTTAGTGGATTTTAGGTCCAAGGCCTCGTTATACTCCTTGAGATTGTTTTATGACATATTTTAGTGGTTTATTTATTCGTGAAAGAAATGTAATTCATGTTTGAAGGATTTTTGTGTGATTATTTTTTGGTAATGAAATTTTAATGTTAAAAGTTTATTTGATAATATGTGTAACTTTATTGAGGACTAATGGAAATCTCGTGTATCTATGCGGGTGGACGTGTACTAGTATGCTAGTGATTCTGTGGGGTTTGTCCCATGTTTCAAGTATCCTGTTTAACGATGAAAAAACTAGATAAACTAAGATAATGATATGATTTGGGGACCACTAGGTCATGGGTATGATCTTTAAAAGTGTCTCATGTGCATGATAATGGATATTTATTATGGTTACTTTCCCTGAGATACGAGGAACCTGGGGCTCACAACTAACATGTGCCTAGGGGTGTTCCCATGAGTTGTGATCATTAGTATTTTGTACTCACCATCGGAATATGGTGTGTTTTGTTGGTAAATTCCGTATTTAGTGTTATTTATTTAAAATTTTATATTTTTTAAAGCATCCCTCTTGAAAACAATTTTCATTTTGAAGTTTCGCCTCTTTGAAAAATTGTTACTTCCATTTTTGTTTATTAAACATGCATGTTTTTGTCTGATAATTATTATAGAATAGAACCTCATTTGAAAAACATACTTTTATATCTTGTATTTAAAAATTTAAATTGATGTTTCTTTTGTTTTGAAATAAGTTCATTGGGAATAGAATATCGGGCAAACCTACTGATTATTGATACTCACACCTATAGTCTTCTTCTGTTTTTAGCTCTTGTGAAAGTTTCAACTCAAGTTTTATCACCTTAAGAGACATTTGATAATTTTGTTGGAGAGTGACCAGAAGGGTCACCTGGAGTTAGATGGTTATAGGGTTTTCTCAGTTGAGTTGTTTGTTTAGTTTCACTTTCAGTTTCTTGTACAAATAATGTTTTTTTCAATTTTTATATAAATGTATTTTGGGCTGTCCATTTATTTTCGTTGTTTATTTGATTGTTTATATATGGGTGAAATCGTTCCCATGTTTATTCTATTGATTCCCTTGGTCCTTGTCGCCATCTAGGGAGGATCGCAAAAGCCTCTCGGGACTTATCATGGGCTGGCCTGTGTGACCGGTACAGGGTCAGCTCGGGCTGGTTCGTGACAATATATTCAATGTTTCCTTCGATCTAAACCATGGTTCTTGTTCATTATTAATTTTTACAACTTTTGTTTCATAAGAAAAATTTATATTTCTCTAATCTATGTCCTTGTGAACTTCATAAAAAAATAAGTGCCCTCATCTGACCTCATAATGAAATGATGTTATTGTACTTGTGATTTTTTCACAAAGTAGTTCAATTGACAATAAGATGAAATAAGTAACCTTAAAGAGTATCCAACTAAAAAAATTCAATAGCTCTCAAAATATAAAAGGACGTGAATCCTATAATATTTTCTATATTATTTTCATAAGCTCAGAACTCTAGTTATTTTCTTTTCCATGTATCAATTTATAGAATCTAATTATAATATGATCATTATGTTGGAACAATATATTGTTTACTATATGATCATCTCATTAATGGAAAGAATATTACATACGGTTGAAATATAATTATAAAAAATATATTTTCATGTTAGAAATGTTCTAATATACTTATTTAATGAGTTTATATATATGCTACTATAACAAATTTTTGGGGTTATTTTGATATTACTATTCAAGTTAATTGATGTGTTTCTTCCTTTATCAATGTTTGACTTGTTGACAGATAAGATATTGAAAATCATTTGGAACCAAATTTCAATGTTTTACTACACCATTTAAAATTATTTTTAAATCACATTATATTTTTTATGGTGCACAATGATGACTATTCTATTTTTATAATCAATATTTAATATTTTTCTATATGTTGTAAAGATTAAATGGATCAGATTTTGTAAATTAATTTCTTTTATTCTTATAGATGAGGAAAAAATTATATAATGTCTCTTTCACACCTTCTAATAAACATATAAATTCATAATTATAAATCAACCTTAAAAAGAATCATTAATGTTCAACAGTATTAGGATTTAAAATTGGAAACAATTATGGGTTTTAGTTGGGGGATTATTGGATTTTCACTATGCCTAGATGTTATTTAAGGATTTTTACATATCATAAAGAAATTACCAAATGTTTTAAATTTCATGAAATTTTCAAGATATTTTTCATTAATATTATTAAAATTATATTATCTGGTAGATAAATTACATGATACTTTTGAGGATTCAATATTATGAAGTTACTACACTTTCATGAATGTTCAGTTATGTCACATATTATTTTTATAAAAATTATATTTTGGAATGAGCAAGGGGAGTGTTATAGGATTTATTATTGATGAATTGAAAATAAAATATAAGTAACCATTATTATTGAAGTCAAACATATTAACTCATTATTTATTCAATAAAACACCTCAATAGGACAACTCAAAATAAATTCATATAAATCCATTAAAACTGAAGTTAAAGAGGAAATTGGGATCCCATAGTGAATCTCTGAGTCATTATACCATAGTTGAATGAATAAATCCCTTAATAAATAAATCCCTTGGAAATTCATTATGTTCTATATACAAATCCTAGACTGGGAAAATTCAAATAAAGTTCCAAATTGTTAAAAAAATTCAATAAATTAAGGGGAATATTTTCACCAATTTAAGTAGTTGGATTAATTTATTAGAACATCATTTGAGTTGTGTCAATGAATATTGTAATATGATATTTTGTGCAAGGAACATAGGGTAGTGTGATCACTAAATGTGTTTCTCATTATAGTATTAATTTCACTTATTTCTTCCATCTCTACACTATCAAAACCAGTACTCAAATTTTAATTAAAGTGGGGAAGTAAGTAATTTTTATATAGTAGTAATGAAATATTCTACGAACAATGATACATTTCATCAGTGATTTCTAGTATGTGTACTTGACTCTACCTAGGGACTATGTAACCAAAATTATTTAAAAACATTATCACATCTAAACTTCTAATTCTTTCATAAATCAATGTTTTATGATGCATCAAATTGAGCTCGTTTCTGAAAAATTGGTTTTCTATGTATAAAGTAAAATTATATGTTTTTAGAGAAAAATATTATATTTGTCGGGGGATTTTATTTGTACCACATTTTATTCATTTCCTACATACATATTTCATGAAATAATTGAGTTTTTATTTGTTCAATGGATTGAAATAGGAAATTGTTTAACATGTCATAAAATAAAATAAAATAAAAATTTGTAGCTAATTTTATTAAAAGGGGTGATTTTTAGATTTATTGATTAAAAATTAATTAATTTAATTTCATAAATTTGAAGAACAATTATATTAGTTATTTTTGTGAAATTTTATTTTTGAAATAATTTTTTACCATGATTTTTTAATTAATTATTTCATTAATTGTATGTATTTGTGATTTATTCAATTTTTATGAATTAATATTTTATTTTCTGTTTAGTATTTCAATTTAAATTAAATTATAGGTTTATGAAGTTCATTTTTAATTAATTTTTTCCACTAAGAATATAACATTATTATTGATGTGTGACTTGTATAATTATTATTTTAATTATAGACCCAATTTATCTGTGAATAATTTTCATATGTTGACTCAACTAAACATAAACTGAGGAAAATAATTTTTTTGTCACATAAAGAATGAAAAAATATGAAAATAAAGAACTTATGAAAACTGCACAGAACATACCCATAAAAATTGAAAATTACCCAACATACTACAAGTTAAATTTTATCCTATAATGAGATAAATTTGAAAATGTGATAAAGTTGTTTTAAAATAAAATTACAAATTATTATAATGAAGAAATTAACCTTTAATGTGAAGAAAACTAATTTAATGCTAAACTAATCACGTGGAGAGTATGAAACCATAATAAATCATGTAATCATATATGAGGAATAAGGGGCTACTAAACGACATTGGGATTAATTGACTGTAAGATGGTCAACATAAAGAATGGATTGTGGTAGGTTGATTATCTAAGGAGGAAGACATGACGAACATGGAAGTTTAAAGAAATTATTTATACCCATGAATCATAAAGCTGAAAAAAATAATTCATGGATGATGAATCAATTTTTTGTGATTTCATGGTTTTTTAAAGTATCTAGATATGTGTGATATAAAAAATAACGATTTAAGACGATAAACTAATAGGTAATGAGACTTTGATGAACTATAATGATTTCCAAATATTACGAACATAGAAATAGGGGGTATAACATATTATAATTGAAGTTATAATAATAACTACATCATGGAAACAAATATATTTTAAATCTCCGTGTTTGGGTGAAGGATGATAGTGGTGTTGAAGAAGATAGAAGTTTGGATCAGGAGTTTCCTAATTATTAACTATCCAAATTCATAATGATAAGAATTGAATGAACATATACAAGGATGGGTTGGAATCAAAACGTATCTTCGGAAACAAATAAATAAAATTTCATTGATGATCATCTGAAACTAATTGATAAAGCTAATACAAAATAGAGATTGATGAACATGAATAAGGCCGAAAATGAAGGACGTCGACCTGAAACCATCAATAATGTGAAACACAATAATATTGAGATATTTAGTAGAAAATTGTGAAAGAAAATAATGTCATTTCATTTTTTCTTTAAAGAATATCACCAAATTCATATTTTTTCATTTTCTGAATAAGCAACTTTTTGGGTTAGTGGGAACCTCACAACCACAACACGCATATAACAGATCCAACCCAATATAAAAAACCACCATACAAAGCAGAAAAATACCTAATTTAATAACAAACAGATTCAAACCAAATAAAATTCAAAAGCCCACGCCACAATATTCAAAATTCAAAGTTGAATTGCAAATCCATACCAAATACCACCTAGGGAATCATTTCATCTCCCATCATGATGCACCACACGACACTGCCCTCCTGTCACCCACATATATAAAAATGAATTCCCTATAACCATAAATTCCTTAATCATTTGTAAACTAGATTCATAATATAATTATTTTATCAATGACTAACAGCATATCACACGTATTTATTTTCACATAGAAAGAATCTTATCATAGTATAACAAAAACCATTCTTTATAACATAGAGAAAGAAAACCTAATAAATGAATTGTTAAGATCATAAGTATGTGTAAAAATGGGAGATATTAATAAATATTAAAACATAATAATAACATAATCATAAGGTTCTGAGAATATGACCACAAAATTTCAAAATTATACCTAATAATTCATAGATCATAATCATGGTATAAGTATTTTGATGTTCCTAACAAATTAAACATTGAAAGATTGATGAACATGATACTAGATATTGTATAATAATCCTAATAACAAGTCATATAAATTATCCGATAAATTGTCGATTAATCATAATCATTGAAGTCGTTTATTATGGCTACAAAATAGGAAATCCTTCACTTGTTTGTCTCAGGTAAACCACACGTTTACCAAAATCAGGCTTGGGATAAAAACTATTGTATCCTATTTCAAGATTGATATAAAATCTTCTGTTCTATTTGAGCATATAAAAATAAATCATCAAATAATAAATTATAGGGATTTAACAGATCCAACAATAAAATAATCATAATCGAATCATATTTACACTAAAAGAGCGTGAAAAAACTTCATTTCATAATTGGTAAACCCAAATAAAATAAATCATTTCTTATTATTATTTAATCAACATATTAAATAACAATATAGAGTAATAATAAATGTTATAAAATTTTATCATGTCTTAAATAAGTCAAAATAAATTATAATGGATGTTAGTAGAGATACAAATACATCTAAATGATCATTCTAACATTAATTGAGGAAAATAACCTTCACATTTTAGAAAAAGTTAACTAAAATACTAAAATACTACAATATCTACAGGATTCTTAATAATATTTTCATCATAATAAAATGGATATTTTTAATGTAATATTCAACAAATAATACTTAAAATTTTCTAAAAATTCACTCATGTAGAAAATATTCAAATAAAAATATAGTTCACACCCATTTTGTAAAATACCATATTATAAAAATGAACAAAATATTATTTTATATCATTTAATAGAAATTAATATTTTGGAAAAACTAAATGAAATACATATAGAATCATATTAAATAATTATAAACATTTTAAATAAAATATGTAATATGAAGAAATGTTTTCCTAGTAAAATAGAAAAATAATGCCAGTTGTCCTTAAAACAGCCATTTTATCTTTTTAGTAAATAGTGAGAGTAATTGGAATGTAAAATTATAAAAATTAATACATAAATAAATGAAAATAAATTGAATTATATTTTTTATTTATTGATCATGGAATTTCATCATCAAAAATTTACTTATAAACTATCCTAGTAAAAAATATGATTGTAACATAAAACCCTTAATGTTCTGGTATCTTTTGAATCATAACCCCAATGAAATGAATATATTCAAATAAATATTTAAGTACGTTGAATATAAAAAAATCAAATATATATGTTATCAATGGTTAATTTTAAACACCACATGAATGAAATAAGAGGTTAATATGATATATGTCCCATATGAACAAAATTGAGATGAGAAAATTATACCACAATTCAGAATTTCTTAAAAATCACTCAGACCTCATGTATAGTAAATTTAAATTTATTATATATTTATAATAGAAAACTATTAATAAATTAAATACCATTCATTGTTAACTTATAATATCTTTTCACCTATTCATTAACAATATTTCTTTATTGGCATCATTTGGGTGTTGATTGCTTTATTTTTTATGTATTTTTATGTACGATAGTTATGCTCTTTCTATATTAATCATGGTTACGGCATCTCAATAATTTTTAAAATTATTAAAATAATATATATAATCATTATATATATAATTTAACATAAATTTTATAGATTTAAAAAATAAATTACATCATTCATGGAGACATTATTATGAATGTATGCAAGAAAATTCTTTTAATTTTATGATATTAAATGAAAAATAATAATTTTTTATTTCAAAATAATTAATGTATCATAAATATCATGTATATATTTATTAAATTCATTATTATATTGATTAATTTTTGGTAGTGATGAAAATGATTATAGTGCTATATTGAGGCAGTAGTCCACATATACCTAGGGGTGATACTTTAATTTATCATTTGATGGAAAAGTGGTGGCATATGGTTGTCAATCATAATAATGAAAACTCATTATATTAATGATATTGGATTCAATATATTATAAATGATACCAAATATTTATAGGTATAAGAATAAAAAAAATTGAAACGGTTGGGAAAGTTGAATACCTCTTATTTGAGTAAACTCCATTAGATTAAACCACAATTCTTTTTAGTGTAGTCTTAGGGTAAGTACAGAAGTTCAAAAATTAAAGTAAGGAATAAAATAATATTTTTTGGGCATGGATGGGTTGAGATATAGGGCTCAACAATCATGAATAAATGAGTAAAATATTTTTCCTTTTATAAGTGAGAGGAGGTATATGCATGGAATTTTTTAAAAAATATAAATGATATATAGTCACATTCTTTTGAAATTAGAAGAAAATGTCCAAGGAATAAAATTTATGTTAATATAAATTGGAAATATTTTCGTAAAATCACATTTTAACAATTTTACATTTAATTTTACCATTATCTATTAGTTAAACCCCCCTCCCAGACAACACCCTAGTAAATGTTTTTAAATCTCAACTATGGTAACAAATTTTTAATTATTTTACTATTTATTATAACAAAAAAAGATATATGAAACATTAAAAAAATTAAATTATGTTTCAAAATATGGAATTCAATTTATCAAATTCACATTCCATAAATTTTATAAATTAATTTTCAAATAATCTTGAAAAATTAATCGAAAAAATATTTATTTATAAATATATTTTTAATTATTAAATTGAGTTTACATTAATTACTATGCACTAAAAAATATTATATCAATTATAAAATATTTTACTTCAAAAAATCATGTTATTTCATTATCATAATTAATCAATATTTTTTTATTTATTTTATTATGATAAAAACAAAATGAAAATATATAAATAGTTTTCTCATGAATAACTCTTTTATCCACTAAATGATATTATCTTCATTATTGACCATTAGATAACTAACGTATTAATATATTTCATTATAAAATCATCCTTTTAATTGTGAAATTATTTTTTTAATATATATTTATAATTCCATAGGGATTAATCAATAATTTCTAATTAAGGATAATATTTTTTATATATAATACATCAGGTGGTTAATCTTATTAATATCTACCAACCCAAAAGCTAACTTATGAATTCCATTAAATATCACAGATCATTTTTAATCATGGTTTTTTCAACTAAAGGTGTCAAATAATTATTCTTTACATCAAATGATCAAATATATAATCAATGGTTGTTGTACTCTACCCTCTTCAAAATGAAATTCTGCTTCAAAATTAAATCATAAAAAATGACGATAATTATGATTCACCACATCCTCATATTCCCATATATATCACAAGATAATATTATTCCTAAGGGAATATTTATTTTGTTTTGTGAACTAAATTAATTGAACCTTATCTTTGCAGTCCAAAATATCAACTTTTTGTTCTCAATGTGAAATGTCATACTCCAGAATGGTAATCTCTGAGTTTAATACATGTGAAGGATCAAGTATGTACATACTCGAAATAGAAAAATTGAACACATCATGAATTTTAGTGAGGTTCAGTGGTTGTTCGAAGGTATATTTTATTATCCTTAAAAAATCATGATTTTTTAATAGGCCAATATTCCTAGGGATTAGCTTTACCTTCTTTTTGAATATCATAACATTATTCCATGGAAAATCCACAAGAATACCTTTTCACCTTCCTCAATTTCATGATCTCTTAAATTATTTTTAATTAAAATAAATATTATATTGGAGCTGGATTGATGTGTTATTGAATGGATATAACCTCCATTATAATTTCCTTTTTATGCGGAAGCCCATTAGCTTTTGTTATCCAACTTCATCCGAGTATATCAGAGTTTAGCACATATTTCTACATACAGAATAATACCTTTCCATATAAATTATCATGTCAAATATATTTTTAAAATAGAATTCAAAACAAGAATATGTTCATATAAATATATATAAAATCAGGAGAATATGATTTTATCTTATCATTTAGGGTCTGAATGGTTGTCTCAAACTGTCCATCTATCTGAGGATGCTATACAGTATTGAAACACATCTATTTTCCAAAATCATTATGAATACATCCCCAAAACAATTAGATAAATCACTAGTTTGGAACATTTATAATATAATTTTTTACTCTATGAAACCATGGATTTTTTTATATATTGGGAAAATATGGTCAATATTTAAAATCACTCTAACTTCAAATAAATGACTTGACTTCGTAATGGGGTCCAATAAAATATAAATAGTATTATTCTAATTATATGCCTTGTATATTCTTGTCAAAAAAATCATAATGACTTTTTACATTTCTATATAGGTAAGGGAAATGGTTGTAACATCACCATAAATTTCTACTTCACTCCCTAGACTTATTTGATTACTAAGCCATGAGACAAATACTCCACAATATCTCTCTTCTTGTTATCCACCTATAAATTCATATTATAGTCACTATAAAAATTCATACTTTTGGGATGAATAAAGTGTTATGTGCTATAGGGTTTATCTAACAGTTCCATCTTCAATTCTATTTCGACATATTCATATAGTGTATTCTTGAAAATTACCAATATATTATAATCAAGATTTAACTCAATAGAATTTCTCACATTCTTTTTCAGCTCTATTTCTTACATATATATTTATTTAATATTCATGTGGATATATTATTGAATATTCATTTGAGAAGGAAAATATTTTTTCCCTTACTTTAATATTTCATTGTTCATCCTTTATAAATCCATAAATAATTGATCCTTTTTTACCCTCAACATAGATTTGAATGTGTGATGCCATCCACTCAAATCATCACACACTTGTTCTCCATCCCATGGGGGTGATTTATTGAGTAGTAATAATAATTAATAAAATAAAAAAATCTTATATAGTTAATTTTCATCTATTTTGAGATGAATATATACATTAATCATTTCATATATTCATATATGTCACACATTTATCTAGGATGATAATTCCATTACATATCTAATAAAAAATAATACTACTTCTAACTACAAGTCACGTGTTGTGTAATTTTTCGCACGAGGCTTTAATTGATGAGAGGCATAAGGTATAACTATATATCTCTATATAAGAACAATTGAAAGTGAATTCTTGTATTTATCATTGTATATCACTAACCATTTTTACTTATAGGGTAGTGTTAGTAAAAGTTCACTAAATGACTTTCTCTTCAAATCCTTCAAATATTCTTAACATTTATCATCATAAATGATATTAGGTCCCATATATGTGAATTGGTTGAGTGGATTATATATCTATGAGAAATTATTGAAAATCAATTGATAATATCTATCCAATCTAAGAAATCACTGTATCTTAATCATATTGGTTAGTATGATATGATGTTACATAACTCCCATATTATAAGTTTCAATTGATATAAACTTGTACGAGGTTATATGAAAATATAGCAATACATTATATTTATAAAATTCATAATATGTAAATTATTCATACACTATAGAATTCCATAGGCACTTTACTACAACCCACATTCGATATTTATCATCTTTCTTAATTTTGGCATATATTATATTATCATCAATAAATGACACCACAAATTGATCTATGTAAAATATAAATTTCATATTCATTAAATCCATTATGATGGCAGTGGAATTAATATCACCAAATTGAATGTCAAAAAATTTATAGTTTTCATACATCATATAAAAAAAATTATTTGGATTTTTTTAGGCTTTACCCTCAATTGATAGTATCCAAAAAGAAGTAAAATCTCAAAATAGCAGCGAACTCATCATAGTTAATCAAAAAAATCATCAATATATGGTAATGGATTATTTTTTAGCATCATATTATTATATTCTTTACAATCAATATACATTCAAATTTATCTAACATTTTTTTATAAAAAAGTTTAGTGCACCCCATGGTGAAGCACTGGGTCAGATGAATAACATATCTATATTTTCCAAGACATTTTCTATGATTACTCTAACTCAATCAGAACCATTCTATACATTGTCTCTGAAATACGTCTATCCCTAGGTATGAGTTCTATTGAATTTTAAACTTCATTATTCAAAGGAATACAACAAGACACTTCTAAAAATAAATAAAACACTCATGTATAATAGGTATATCAAAAATTTTGAGTATCTCCCCAAACATTTGAAACAAATCCACCATGTGAATTAGAATCATGACACATAAAATGGGGAAACATTACAATATAATATTATATTCAAACCAAAACTGATAAATGGTTATATATTTACTCCAAATATTAAATTTTATAACCCTTTCTTCATTATTGATATGTTATCTGTATAAATAGAGAAAATCCATGACCAATTCACACAAAATTCAACAACATTTAGAATAACAGTATTTTATAGAAGAACATTCCCACCAACATCAATTATATAATTATCATGGACATTGAATGTGACAGTTATACCATTATGAGTTTTTACTACTAATTAAATATATAATCATTGTGGTGGTAATGGTATCAAAAAATACATTAACAGTTCTATAGTTGAGGATAAGTGTACCTTTCACCGCTTCGTTCGTGCAACCCAAATCATCTAAAATGATGGAATGATATTTAGCATTGTATATATAAATAATATTTTTAAGATGGTAACCATATTAATTAACCCCTATATTCGATAACGGTTTAGAATAATTCACATAATCCTTTAATTTAAAAAAAAAGCTAGTGTGATTGTTGAACATTTTGGGGGTATTCCCTCTGTCTGTATCATTTTGAAAATTATTCTCATCAATTAATCATTTGACTACCCAGTGATGTTACATTACACCCATTAATCCTTTAATACTCCAAGTAATACATTCCCATAAATTTTATTTATAAATTTTTTGAATAAATAAACAATCATATTTTTTCCTCTATGGTTGTTATTACTAGAACCTTCTTCATACAAAAGTTTTTTTCTTATTAAGCGAGTTCGAAAACTCACATGTGCCCATAATGTTAATAATAATTTGAGTTAGATGATTAGTAATTATAATAATATTTCTCATTATATCTACACCTTTATTTGGGTTTTAATGATAATTATCAATGAATGTTAAGTTATATTTGTCAAAAACATGATTCGTAAACATTCTCACCATTGACTAAAAGAAAAAAACCGAGTGAGATCGACATTAATAATATTGATAAATCATATAATCATAAAAAATAAATGATAATAAACCAAAATTATGAAGCCTTAATTTCAGTATATTTCACATTATCTTCTTCCAATGTCATTAATTAAAATTATCTACCCAAACCCTCCATAATAGTTAATAATGAAAATGTGGCTTAACCAAAGAATATCCCCCTAAGAGTGTCGAACTTTATGGTCTCAAAATTAATCATTAAATTAAAAAAAATTATGTAATGAAATAATTTTCATATATTTCAGGATCATTATGGTTTATAGTTTTATAAAATTGAACCAGAACCCTTAAATAAATACTACATCACATGGTGGAAAATACCACTTATAATACATTTTTTCTAGAAAAAATATATTTTAATATAAAAATTGTACTTTTCAAGAAATATCTTCACAATTTTAATCTTTATGTAATCCTCATACCTAGTCATTATTAAATCCCTATGATAAAACATTTTAAAATGTCGGTTAAAAAAATATTACAAATAATGGAAATAAGAAGAATAAAATAAACTCTTTATTTCCCAAGTACTTATATATGATTTTACATTTTCAAATATATTATTTCAATAAAAATAACAATTTTATCACCCAATGAATAAATTATATCCAAATATTATCATAAAATATATAATAAATATTAAAGGAACCAATAAAAATCATAAACAATATATTGGAGTCATGAAAAACTAGTGAAATATTTTTCTAAAAATATATACATTTAAATATTATATAGTATCATATACTTTCCCTTAATCATAAAATTTTAAATAATAAATTTGGAGAATAAAACAAAGAGCACAGTATCATAAGATCATTGAAACATAGATGAGGTGTTTTTAATAAAAAAATAATAAATAATCATAAGTTATGGATAACTTCCAAGACAACATCACATAGTGGATAAAGTAAAACATCAGATTATAATTCCTCCCTAATCCCATGGACAACATTTCACAAGAAAAAAGAGTTCTCATTGAAATAGATATCCATCTAATAACACTAATAAAACTATTTATCTTCTTATATATTCCTCAAAAATGAATCTAATAATATGTAATAATCATAAATATTATTCAAGGAATGAAATGCTCTTCATATAAGAAAACAACTTCTGGGTTTTATTACCACATAAAAGAAATGATGAATAAGATAGTTATATATTCGAGAGGCATATATACAAATTTTAGATGTGGTGTATAACATTAAATTTATATATAAAGTGTGTGAGAGGTAGAAATTTCATAACCCATTGAAAATGGGTGGCTATGAGAGATTCATTACACCCATAAGAAAACCATTTCAAGATATCAAAATATTCTATCCATTTAAACATTATTTTTAAAGTACATAGTATAATGGGAAATAAGGGTATTCATTTATTAAAAAGGAAATGACATAAAAGAATTAGAAAAAAATAACTATTATAAAAGAAGGAAAATATATTGATGACATATACATTAAAATAGAAAATTCCACAATTCGTGAATAAAGTCAATAGATTCCTTATAAAATATGTAAAAATATTCCCTATTAAGAAATATTTATGAAATTAAAATGGGGCATAAATTCCATTTATATTTCATTTAGGTCAATATATATACATCGATTAGATAATTTCATGAATTTTACATGGAATAATAATATTTAGAAATTAAAACATTAAATCATTTAAAATGATGTTCTTAATATATTGTGTCCCTTCACTCCCTCCAAGATCATAATGTGTGTAACTTGTCTTTAAAATAATAAAAATATATTAACTAATTAGCATTATAAAAACCTTTATCAGTTTTATTATTCATTTAATTTTACATATTACCATTATATATATAATTAAATAGTCAATTATGTTCACTTCGAATGTTTTGAGGATATTTGGATCATATTGCTAAATTAATATGGAAAGTTGAATATTGTCAAAGTGGTAGTTATTACAAAATATAAAAGATATTAATAATATAATAATTATAATTATTATAAATCTATATTAATTTTAAAATAGGGTATAAAAATGTTTATTAAAAAAGAACTACTTTGAAATCATGGAAACAATTGGTTGTATGTATGAATGAGTAATGTTTCCATTATTTAATGATCATTATAAAGAGAATGTGAGTATTTATTTTTGAATATTTAATGATAAATACATCATTTATATATATTTATATTATTATTAATTTACGTAATATTATATATACCATCCATGTGATAGCCTGAACCCCACACTTCTAGATCTGCTTCTAAAAATATAAACATCACATTTTTTGCCTTGATATCATCAAAAATGACCCAATTTTTTCAAGAAAAAACATAAAATTGAAAAAGTAAATATTTGATCAATTACACAACCAAGGACCATTAATGATTATATTTTTATAGAATTATGAAAAACTCATAACAGGTTACGTTCATAAATAACTAGTTCATGACGTCCTACATCATATTCCACTAAAATTATATTCTAATTTAACCCTATATGGTATAACATACTTAAAAACCTTATTCGAGGTCTAGGGAATAGAAATATAAAAGAATGGTTATATAAACTGCTCAGTAAGTGTAAAAAATTGATCTTTTAATGATCATATATTAATAACACTAGAACAAGGTTATGAGAACATGAGCTTAACATTTGAAAACCAGACCATACCTATCTTATATCATAATTTTGAAAAATTGCATAAAGATTCGTTTTTCATAAGACATGATTCATAAATAAATCATAGAATATGATAAATTATCTTAGAATACCATAACACATGGAATTATGTCCTACACATAGAAAATAATTTCCTTAATATTCAAAGATAATTACCTAGACTATTATAGTGGAATGGGTCACTCCCCAAACAATCATATTAGTCACAGCTCACTCCCAAGACTGTCATAGTGGGAAATATGCCTTACTGAATAGGGTTTACACTTAATTAAACCCCTATTTATCTCATGAGATATCTATATTTAACCAACGCATTGTATGGATATTTTGGTACCACTCATTGTTGTTTATAACATAACCACCATCATTTGTTATAACATGGAATCCATCCTTGGTTATAGCATAACCAACATCATATAATGAAACCCATAAATATGTGTTCCACGGGATTATAAAAAATCATCAATATTTGTCGCCAGAATGAAATTAGTTTCATAAATATTCCATATAGCATATTCTTTGAAAAATAAATGGTTCTCATAAATATTTTATCAAAGTATAACCCAATAAAATGTAATAGGATTCATAAAAACCATGCCATCGTAGACATTATACATCTATAGAATTTAATAGATTTTTATATTTGGATAATATACCTAGTAAATCATGTTTGACATCAAAGTATATCATCTTAGATGGTAAATTATATTGAAAGATCACTTGTAATAATTTTTGAGGAAAATAACGTTTCTATTATAAAATGACATCTCTTATTAAAAATATTTTCACATATAAATCAAAACATATTCCTAGAAAATAAACTTGTAAACGTTTAATTTAATATTAAAATAATTGAAGCATCAAGAAATTGGGAAATATCATTCATGTTATATATGTTATAAAACAACCCATTCATATTTTTCTATAAAAGTTCAAAAAGTGCCTTATTCAAAAAATAACTAGAAGATTCATTTTAAAAAATTTATAAATTAAACCAAGGTTAAAATAAAAATTAAAAAATCATTTGAAAATAGTAAATATATATTTGAAATTATTATTACAAAACATTAATAGAGAATAAAATATTCTCTTGTGGAGACTTTAACATAAACAATCCATAAAAATATTGAGACTATGAAATAAATCCATACCACTTTGTTATCATTTTAAAAATTATTCACAAGAAATGGATAACATTATATGGAGATTTATTTCATAATTTTCGTGATAGGAATCATAAAATACATTTAAGGGTATTATATGAGTCCAAATAAATAAACATTTAGTGTATCAAGCATGTGTTCCAAATAAAGATAAGTTTAACCAAATTCTCATATCTTGAGTCTGAATCAACATATTTTCTCATTATCATAAATAAAAATAATATTTGGTTAATTATTAAATTTATTATGAACTTTTTTCATGTTTATTTTTCCTTTTCACTTCATTATTACAATGTTATAAAAATTACTTAATCATATATCTTAATGTGAGCCTTTCTAGCGGTTTTTGGTTCATAAGTCCAAAATGAATATGATTTGTTGACTATTGTATGAGTGGAAATTATTCCATTATATAAAGAGTAATAATCATGAAATAAAAAATATTATAAATCAACTGTACTTTTAAATCCAATTTTTAATTATGATTATGAAAAATGGAACTATGCTCCAATCATGAACATAGTTGGCCACATTTATGGATGAGTAACATTTCTATTTTCAACAATCACCATAGAAATAAGGAGAGTATTATTATATATATATATATATAATGAAAATTATATCATATATATCATATTAAATATTTAAATTTATATATATATACATTATCTATGTGATTTGATTAAAAATGAATCACATCACTTCGAGGATGTGGTAATCCACATGTATGCATGAAGGATGTTATCATTTTTCAAATACATGGAATAATAAGAAGTTAAATTGTTTATTATTTTTCTAGATTGATAAATATTTCCAAAATATCACATAAACATTAATTCCACCATTATTAAAATTCCAATGATATGGTGAAAGAATATGAATAATATTGGTTTGTGAGTCGGTAGTCATCCACACACACAAATGAATGTCTTTGTCCCAACATGACCCACCGAGGCTTGACCCGTGAATACCCTAAGCCTTCATATAATATAATAGGATCGAAATAAAATCAATGAGGAGGAATATCCTTCAAATGGGATGAATTATTCAAATACACATGTATAAATATACACATCTTGAATCCCATATAATGCTGAAATGTAAAACAACTATAACTAGTTCATGAATACATATATAATACAAGTACCAGAAAACTATATTAAATTAACTACTGACTAAAATGGGTCAAATACAAGCCCAAATAGGAAATTTAAATATTCCAAAACGCTACATGGTTCTTCACTATGATCAGATGCATCCTCTCAGAAAACATGTCGATCTGTTTAGCTCAAGCTATACTCCACAAGTTGGGTATCCTCCTAGGACATAATAAATAGGCTCATTATTTTCATAAGACATGAAAAATGTGGGTAGATTCAATGAAGGAGTGATTATAAAAACTCTTATTAGGACGCTATGAAAAAAATAAACACAAGGAATCAAATATAGTTAACTCAATACAATGATAGAACATTCAATGTATAATAAAAAACAATTAGATATACTTAGGAAGGAAACCATGCCACAAAATGTAAAAAATTACTATAATAAAAAATATTATACTATAATAAATTACCATTTATTATAATAAAATCTATGGTCCATTCCATCACTAGAGGAAATAATTCAAGAGGTCATGATCATTGGGCATCACCCTAGAAATCTCACTAGTTTAAAAATATTGTTATACAAAGATGTAAATTCATGACTAAATAGTTTGGGACACCAAGAACCCAATATGGATTAACCTGATATGTAGTATACCATACTAAAATGATACCACATAGCATTCTGATATGTCCTATAACATGGAGGTTTAATTCCCTACTCAATGATGACATGCAAATTTTGAAAGCCCTTCCTAGGGTATAAAGACGATAGGGGATCTCACTCATGTCACATAGAGGGTTCCCAAAACCCTATATGGGATTCAAGCAATAGATATGATCATAATCCTATGATGTGGATATAATGTTTTATTATATTTTTTAGGGAAATAAACAAGGATAAAACCCCTCAATTGAAACTTGTCTAGTCAAATGAAATAAAGGGATTAAACATTCTCACAGGGTTGCAAAATGTTTATTGAGGGTACACAAGATTTTAAACTATCCCTGGGTTTTCCCATTTGGTAACACATCACATTACTTATAAATATCATCATAAAGGGTGTGTGAATAAATCACATGGTGTGTAAAGGTCACCTGACACCCTACTTGTGTCATATGACTATGCTCGTGTATCACGCGTCACACTTGGGTATGATTACATAACGTATCTGAGTAAATGACATGTTAGAGCCCATGAACTCGTGGATATGTTTGCTTACCCTCCATGGGATATTCTGAGCTACTATACAAGGGTCACACAATGTGTTACTTGGTCAAATGAATTATGATTGTTAACTCACCATGAAACCCTAGCATCGCAAACAGGTTCCCATATAGTGTGTAACATTGAAATACGTGTCGTGTATTATGGGATTTTTCAAATCCATTGGGATCTATTCCATATAACTCTATGAATTACATGATCCTCCTCACATTCCAAAACCTCCATATTGAAGGACTATCAACCTTTTTTTCACCTTCTCACTAGTTCATGACCACTGATTTGTTTGGAAAATGATCGATCGAGAAGATCTCTCCCCATCTCAGGTCTAACCTACGAAAAAATGAATCCTAATGTCCAAACCAATCTCATACTCCTAGAATAATACACCATTATCAATAATTCGAAAATCACAACCTCTATTTTAAATCACACCCATGGTATTGATCCGTTTCACTGATGAATGGTCAGACAATGATCAAATATCGTAACATCATTGAACAATGGGGTTTAAATGATAAAATGTTTATGAAAATTCCATGAAATGGGGGTGAAAATCATATTCATAAAGATTTTAGGAATAAACATCAGCCTTTATTCATTTTTTCATTGTCATTTATTGTAAAAATTGATAAGATAAGAGGATAATCAACACCATAAAAAAATTATATCAGTAAATTTAATATATTATCTATATTAAAATCAATTATATTCATTAAATTGATTTGTGTTCATGTAGTATAAGATAAAAGGGTATAAAACCAAAAAAAATGTCCAACTTGGATCTAGGATTGATTTTAGGAAAATAATGGTTATTTATTTCTATTGATGAAGAGATTAATTAGCATCATTGGCATAACAATCCTCATTCCAATCTCAATTCACAATTGTTTGAAAATAATTCTCTCCCAAATTCATCTATGTCTCTATGGTTTAGTTTCCCACCATGATAAAAATACCATACTTTAATATTTTAAAAAGTGTAGGTTTTGGTTTCAAATTAAATAAATTTTATTAATTTTATTAATTAATTTTTTACTTCCACACCCTTGAAGTATTTTTCAAAAACACCTCATGAAAACATAGGTTTTTTTCACTTAGGGTAAAACCCACACTATGAACTCAATGGTTCCCTCGTATTTCTGATATGTGGACCTATTTAGTATTTATTACACTATTTCTGTAAAAATATATGTATTCGTTATACATTTATTTTACATATTTAAAATATTTATTTCAAGAGCACTGCACCTCAGAATCCCACACCATCTCATAAACTTTTCTTGTAAATATTCTATATTATATAATAAAATATTACATCGAAAATATGATTCATTACATTCTCTCTACCTTAGATATTTTCATCTCTAAAAAGGAAAGATTTACGTAAAAAAGTTGAGTTTACTAGGGTCACATATGGGTCTCCCACTCTGAGGTTCACTCTGAATGATTCACAAGGTACAGCTGGGTATGCACTTGGAGAATAAATCCCCTAATCCGGATCCTTTCCTATTGATCATTGATATCTATTGGGTATTCAGCAAAGGTAACTCCATACTTAATGTTTAGATCACCAATTTGATAACATGAAATTAATTATGCATGTACCTCCTCAGCTACAACATCCTGAATACATAGTGAACCTTTTCCAACTACGACTATTTAGATAAAAGGCACATTATCTCACCAAATCTATGTTGTATATGGAATATACCAATGAATCTCAGAGATAACTTTTCAACTCAGAAAACTCTTCACATTCCATATTGATGTGAGACCATCAGGAACACATT
The DNA here is from genome assembly GCA_963277665.1 of Viscum album. Taxonomy (NCBI): domain Eukaryota; kingdom Viridiplantae; phylum Streptophyta; class Magnoliopsida; order Santalales; family Viscaceae; genus Viscum; species Viscum album. Next base: position 658,271,525 of record OY728159.1, read on the forward strand.
GACTCCCTCCATGAACTATAGAGGTCTCTACCATTAGTCCACATAAAAATTATGAACGGTCTATACAGTCTTCATCCACCCCGAGATGAGCAACACCTTCTTTATATTATCCCATACCAACTCTAATCTCGTGAGTACTGAATCACATAGATTATTCCAACAAAGGGGTAGCCTTTAGAGACTCCCTTATAACTCCTCAAATGGTTCCATGCCTATGGTTTAATGTCATATTTTATTTATGAAAACTCATCCATGGTAAGATTGTATTCCAAACTACAGCCAAATTCCAACATGAATGCTTGAAACATGACATCCAAGACTGTAATAGTCTACTCAGTATAAAAGTCTTCTTGGGGTGAACCATTGTACTCAAGCACTGTTTAGTCCTAATGGCCTCCTAAAATCCTCTTCATAATAAAAATTTTATGTTATTTTTATGATCTAAAATTATCCTCAAAGATACTCTATGGATTCAAACTATTAACTACATGTAGAGAAACCCCATGTTCACTACTAGACTATGCTCTCAAATAGCAATGTAGTGATATGAGTTGGTGGGTCAGTCTACGATCACCCAAACAGTATCATGTTTCCTAGTCATATTTCATAACCCTATCATTAATTCCATGTATATCCCATACAACTTACACTCTGGAACCTTAAAGGTTTGAGATAATCCCACTATAAAATAGTGTTCAACCTTCACATTTTACAAGTGAGACATCTAGAGGAAAAAAATATACAACATGACTCTTCATGTTTAACCACGGAAACTGACATCAGAGTACCTCATATATCTTTTCCACACCTAAACATAAATTCAAAGGTGATGTATGAAACCCTTACATGACATCCTTACAAAACATCAAAGGTAACATCATATTTCCTCTAAAAATCGACTTCGACCTATCTCCAAAATATCAATCATGTGTATGTCCATTATATATCTATGTACGTATGGTCTTAGAGTTGTTGTATCCATTATAATAATTCCTAAAATGATGTAAAATGGTTGGTTTGATAACCATAAACTAGTGGTATTAAGAACCATCTTTTTTTAAAAATGAAAACTACAATGAGACTTAATACTTAGATGCCTTGACTAAAAAATAGAGAACAAGATCTCCTACTGAGATCATCTTCTACCATGTTCCCCTTCTAAATATTATTTAAAATATGGACATCATATTCCTCTAAGAACCCTATTAATTTCTTCATTCTAAAGTTAATATCCTTCTGATAGAATATATAATTTAGAATCCTATGGTCAAAGTAAACAACATATCTCTCTCCCATGAGGTAGTGTCCATACATTTTCATTGAAAATACTACCACTACAAACTCAAGATCATGGGTAATAGTGTTTTTCTCATTTTCTCTCAGCTTATATGATCCATAGGAATTCATGTCATGCCTCTTCATCATAACACAACCACATTTTTCCACGATGCATCATAAAAACCTACATACATGACACCCTCATCTAGAAATATTATGATGGGAACACTCATCAACCTATGTACCAACTCTTTAAAGCATAACATGAGCCTTTCTATCCACAAAAAGTATTCCCCTTATATTTCAATGCATTCAATGTGGCTAACACTGTAGAAAAATTGCTTAAACCCCTATAATAATACCTTTCCAACCCACGTAAACTAGAAACCTCAGTAACACTCTTGGGTGGATCCCAAGAAAGTACGACCTCAACCATTGATGAGACCCCTGCTACTCCTGCCGCTAAGATGACATCTTCCATCAAGATGACCTCATGAATCCAAATCTATCACTTAGATAGCATCCCCTAAAAATTATGCTCTTGGAGTGTTCTCAAGACCATCCTCATGTGCCCTGTATCCTCCTCGTTGGACGTCGAGTACACATGGATATCATAAATGAATACCACTTAATCAGTATAAGAAAGGATAAAAAAATTAATTGTGGACTCCCAAGAACACTTTTAGGGTGTGTGTCACCCCGAACAAAATCACAATGTACACATAGTGACCGTAGTGACATCGGAATATCATCTTCGATATATCCTAATCTCATACTCAAAGCATGTGATAGCCTGATATGAGTTCAATATTTGATAACCATCACATCCATCTCCACTAATCTAGGCGGTCTTCCATCCTTTTAGTGGGCAATTATTCTTCATGGTCACCTTGTTCATGTTCCAATAATCCACACACAACCTCAATTTTCCATCCACCTTCTTTGTGAACAACACTGGGGAAGACCATGTTGAATCATTGGGTCTCACAAATACCCACCCCTAAAAGTCCTCCAATGGAACCCTCATCTGATGAATCCCTATGGGATCTATCTGATATGTTGGTGAAGATATTTTTGTTTTCCCATCATGTATGTCAATTCATAATTCTAGCTGCCGGCTGGGAGGTAAACCAGGTACATCATTAAGAAAGATGTACTTATACTCTACCACCACTATATAGAACTGTGAGCCCTTAGTATCCACTACTCTAAGAGAAATTCTATCAAACATGTGAGTAATTGCTTGTATTATCCTATGCATAAGCTTATCCACCCCCCCCCCCCCAAGGATTCCTTTTCACCCATAATGAAAAACATAATCCCATCACTATAGACACATTCCACCCCCTACATAAATTAGTCCATTTATCAATGAACTATTTATAACCAACCCATAACTAGGATGATTTTCTAGGGACTCATCAATTCTACAATTAGATCCCATGAAAATTAATTCTTATAAGTATCAGATCACACTGCCTGTAGAAGTGTGCAACCACTATGTCACTGTCTGTTGGACTCTCTATCTACAAAGTTTTAGACAATTACTTAATCAAAATATCTATGTCTCAAACCATATATGTGTCGAGTAATAAATGAATTTAACCAACTTTCATTAGCACTTTAAATAAATAATAAAATTATGATTTCATACCTGAACCCATTCCGAAATCTATGGGGTCATAGGCCTCTATAGCAGGAAGATTTTTTCATCTGTAACTACTAGTTACCTAATCCTTTCAATGATCACATGTATGTGGTGGTGATAATAGGTTAAACATATGACCACCTCCTTCTAATCTATCGTCCCCTCTTCCATGTCCACCACTATGTAGACCACCCTAGTTCTGGATATATCCCCACCTTTATAGTCCCTAAACCATCTTTTGATCATCAATATGATGGTTTGGACAATCCTAATACAAATGACCCTGACCACCACAAGAGAAACACTACCTCTCCCTCAGTTGATTTGACCCACCCATAGATATTCATACCACATAATCGGTGTTATGGTATTCTCTATTTACGCATTTGATAAGCTTAGATTCCTATGACTAACATCATCTATATTCTATTAAGGTCTCAACACTTGGGAGCCTACAACCAGCACCCACTATTGGTTCCTACTCTTCCTCATCTCTATCCACCACTAATTCCTACTTAGGATCCCCATAATATGTGGGTTGAAAAGGGATACCAGTGAATCCTTTTTATTCCAATGTAATCCATGATCAATTTTTTTTCTATAAAGAGGGGACCTCGAAACATATTAGTGGAGTAACGCAAGAGATATGGTTACCTAACGGTGTACTCTTCAACTATCATAATTTCCTTCTGTAGATTTAGAAGATAATTCATGTGCATTGATCACAACATGGATGGATAAAACTCCACCCTAAAGACACATGCAAAATTAGAATATGAGAGAAAATCCTCATTGTGTGGATGATTCACTTATCTCCACCATTTCCTAGAAGATCCATAAAGAATGTTCTATGTGAGGACCATAATCTGGTCTATAGGCTTCTTCTCTAGGAGGAAAACTCACGAGACTACCTCTATCATATCGTTAGCTACCTGGGGGCCTAGATTTCCCCAAAACATGGGAGGACACCACCTCAAAAACTCATACAATGAAATAATCATGAGTGAATCCTCAACTATAATCTCTGATGCTAGTTGATACTCAATAGGGGTGGTATATTTGTTAAACCACACAGTGGATATATCTCTAGTATAGGCCCCTACTCTAATGCCTTGTCACCTGGTAGATCAATATCGTGATCATGTAGTGGAATCCTAGATGGTAATCATCGTGGATAAATTATGAAATGAACAAGATGTTACATGTTCAAAGATTATATATATAAAGATAACTCAAGAAGAAAATGTAAATTACAAACCATTCCTATTTTTTCTTTTTAAAAATGTTTTCACTAAAAAAATGTATACATGTACCAATCTAAAAATCATGTGATCAGAGTCATAGTTTATGGATTCATCAGTCATCGCAACAACATTGTAGTACCAGACTTGAAATATGAACTCAAAACACTTATAATTTTTTACCCAAATCAATATAACATGCCTTGGTTCTATGGTACAACCAACTTATTTAATAACACTCTATAATGACCCGGCCCTCTTGGGTCTTACCGGCAACTACTCAAACCCACCACCAATGGGCCAAGATCTAGTGACCAGCGCCAAGTCATCATATCCAATATATTAGAAACATTACCCAAATGTACCTATAAACACACACACACACATCACAAAGCTCATACAATGAAAAAATGTAAAATAAACGAAATCAATCCATGCATACATCTAAAATAAAAAAACTGTGGTACTAAATTAGTGTACTAATGAATAAAATGGGTGAATTACATATCTAACCAAAATAATTAAAGACTCTGACGTACTCCAAGGGAGCGGTCAATGATCAGATGAAATTTCCCAGAAAGAAATTTGGTATATCTCTCTCAAGATATGCTCCACCTTCTCTATTTACTACATGGACATCATCAAAAGTTTCATTGTTTTCATAATATATGACACACATGGGTGAACAACATGTACGTGTGACTAGAAATTTCATAATAGGATACCAAAAATACACTAAACAATAAATATCATTTATACTCATCTATATATAATCATATAAAAAATAATGTTTGAGAAAAAACAATTAGATATACTCAGTAAGGACATCATGCCACCACACGGTCAAAAACCAACAATTAGCCACATGATTCTACTCAAATTAATGCATATTTCATGGTAATATACTCCATGATCCATGCCATAACCAAATATAGTCATTAAATAGTTCTAGATCACTAGGCCCCACCCATGAAAGATCACTAGTCTCAGAAGACCCTAAAACATAGATAGGGTGTCTTGCCTAGATCCACTGGGGGAAACATTGAACCCAATCTGGATCAACACTCTATGTGAGGAATATTATGACAACGATACAACAATACCTCGTGATATGTCCTACTATAAGGAGGATAAACTCCTTTCTCGGGTAGGTTACTATGATTTAAGAAACCCCACATTGGTTAAAAAGATGATAGAGGATATCACTGTAGTCTCCTAGAGGGATACCACAAAATATTTATCAGATTCATCCCTTATAGGGGATCACTATCCTATGATTTGGATATAATTCCACACTATACCCTTGAGGGAATGGACCAAGGGGGAAACCATTCAACTATTACTGGTATAGAATGAAGAAAAAAAGGGCCAAAAACACACTCAAATGGGTTACGTGACATGTACTGAGGGTACATAATGAATATAACTTTCCCCAAGTCTTCGAATGTGCTAATCCCTCACACAGAATGTAAAACTCAACATAATATGGTTTGTGAGTGAAAAAAAATACATGTGGAGGTCTCTCAAAACTGTTCTCATGAAAATTTCTCATGTCATGAAACGTATTGCATTCTCATGTATGTGTACATGTTGTTTCCGAGTACAAGGCATGTCTAAGTTCATGTAAACCTGGTCAGGCCCGTGAACCCTCCCAGTTACATGCCAATCTTCCAGGTAAGGATCACATGGTTTCTGAACATGTAAGAATGTGTGTGAAATGGTAACAGAGTGTGCGATATTTAACACAACATGAAACCCTACAGCCACAACATGGGGTCCTATGTGGTCTCTAATCTTTAAATTTATGTCCTTTATTGAGGAATTTTCCTGATCTATTAGGATCTCTTTTGAATCAATATGTATGTCTCAAATCCTCTTACATTTCAAGAAACTATCGATCTGAGGTTTTAAAGCACTATCATCGCCCACTCACTAGTTTATGTCCCTTAATCCTCTTGGAAAGTGACCCATCAAATCGACATGGAAACATCACATGTCTAGTCTTGAAAGAACCAAACTCATGGCCCAAACAGATCATGTCCTTCCTCTAATCATCCACCATCAGTTTTTTATCTTCATATCACACCCTCCATCAAATGTTGTAACCACAATATTGATCTTTTGGAAAAACATAATGGTCATACAATGATAAAATAATTACTAATATAAATCTAAAGGATAAAAACACCAATGATTAATGCACGCAGAAATGGGGGAGAAAACCATAAACTACGGGATTTGGGGAATGAACCTTAACCTATTTTCATTCTTCATTGATCCTCTCTAATATAAATAGATTGGAAAAAAAGATAATGAACAGCACAAAAAATTGGATCCATTAATATAATCTTCTTTTTATGTGTGAATCAACACTCTGTGGAATTGATCTGTTTTCTATTGAGGTAAGAGAATAATATGGAAACCCACAAATCAAAAAATATACATGTAGTTTGGATCAATAGTTAGAAAATAATGATTTAGTGATTCTATCATTTATGAGATATATCATATCTATTGTCACAATGATCTTGATCTAGTCCAGATCTATAATCATTCAGTAACATTTCTTTCTAACTGCAGCTTAGGACAACATGGTTTTAGCCGGCAATCCTAGGAAAATCCATTTAGCATATATTTAAAAAATGTTTGGTCTTTATTTCATATAAAATAAATTAAATGGATTTAAATTATTTAATTTTATTACTTATTCTACCATGATGACTTTTTGCACAAACATAGTTCTCCGATAATGGTTATGTCAGACTTATGGTAAAAAACACACTCTAAACTCAACAATGCCTTCATATTTCTGATATGGTCCCCTGTTTAGGAGTTTTACCACTTTTTAGGATATATGAATGCATGTGTTATTAATATATTTAATATATATATATGATATTTGTTTTGAGCACATTGGGCCTCAAAATCACAATTCAACTTAGTTCCTGGTCAAAAAATATTCCATATAATGTCTAAAAATAATACATGAAAGAATATATTTGTTTTGAGCACATTGGGCCTCATAACAGTTTTGTTTCACATATGATTTAAGTGGAGAATAATATATCTTATGCTGATAACATAATAATATATCATTATATGGAGTATAATTATATTACTACTTGATCATGATTTATTAATATTTGAGTGAGTTGGAAGAGGAAATAAAATAAAATTTCTCGATTTAAAAAGATGCCTCTTCTATAGAAAATATCCATTTTTACACCTTAAGACATCTATGAGTGGTATCCTACCAAAACCAAGACCTACACAATGATGGGATGGATTCTATGAAAGTATTTCAACAATTATTGGATGAACTATTTTTTTTATTATTTTAATGATGGATATGAAGAGATTCCTTTTTATAGGATAGGGGAGTGTCACTCTTTGAATTTCTCGTAATATTAAATTAATATAAACTAATTTTCAATTAAAAATGGTTTAATAGTGACATATTTAAAATATATTATTTTTATGGGTTCAGATCCCCCCCTCAAAAAAAATTATAATTATTTTGACTATCTTTATATCCATATGTTTGGGTATTATCCCCTATTTAACCTCATTCACTCATACCATGAATAAAAGTATTTTTACCCTTTTCGGGATAGTATAGTCACTATAAGGGAAAAATACCATAAATGAGGCATGGTTGACATTAACCACTGTATCATAATAAATTTTCTTAATATCAAATTTTTATATCATTTAATAAAATATTATTTATTATAAAATACCCATAATGTATATTTCAAGAACTATTCGTTACATTGAAAAAAAAATTATATCAAGAAAGCATCTAAGTTTAAAAAACAATATTTAATTATATCTTAAACATGTATTTGTATTATAAAAATCTTTTAGAACATTATTTATCTCAAATTATAATTATTATATTCTTTCACATATCATTTATTTTATTTATGAATTAATTAAATAATTATAGTATCAACATTGTGCAAGCATTAAAGAAAATTATTTCCTCACTAAAAATTAAAAATAAATTAAAATGGTGAATTTAAATCCTTTATATTTAAAATAAATATTCATATTTGAGCACATACTCTAGAAAAACCCCTTGATAAAAATATTTTCTTTATTAAAAACAATATGGTGATAAGTTTGACTTTTCTTTAAATAAAATATTATAATTGTCATAATCTCATCCATATGCCCCCAAAAGGTTGTAAATTAGATCCTTATAAGATTAGGGTTGCAATATACATATAAAATAATATTTATTTAAGTGTTTGGGTCATTTAGTAGTTCTTATAATTTTATTTTTACACTAAATTACACGATTTACTCTTTGATGCGATGATAAAAATACTTTCTATTACTATTCATATTGTTCAAAATTAAAAGAGATATATTTAATAAAGTTGAAAATCAATATTACAAATGTTCAATCCATTATTTAAAATTAAAATCTTATAATATGTATAATTTAATTTAAAATTAAATTAGAAAATTTGATGAAAATAGGTTTTTAGAAAAATGACCTTTTAAGATATAAAATGATTTTATGAAAAATTCAGGTATTAAATCCATTTAAAAAACATAAATTGAATAATCTTAAATAAAAGTGGATTAATTAAATTAATAAACAAAATAAAAAATATAATTTTTATTTCTAAAGGTTTTATAATAATGAAATATTTTTCTATGAAAATCAGTATTTTTTACTTTTCGCAAAAAATTTAATCATTTAAGAAAATTCTAAAAAAATGATTTTAAATTAATTTTAAAATGTTAATATAAAAACTAAATTTAATTTTATTAAATAAATTTTCCTAAATTATTTATATTAATTTCTAACAAAAAAATTAATTGTAATATTGTTTAAATAATAAGTATTTTCAAAGAAATATATGACATTACTAAGAAAAGTGTGCTTATTTATAAAGCATTAATTAATAAATAATAAAGGATTATAATGATTATATATTTCATAAATTAGTTATTACTATTAATAATATCCATTTAAATGGCTAGAATATAATGGTCACATAATAATATTTCGTTATTTGTTCAATCACAGTGGTGCTCATCTTTAATGATATAGACTATATTTTTAAAATCAGAGAATATTATATCACCCCATTAAATAAATTGAATCCGCATAATTTCAACTTATTTATCATAATAGGTGTTTTAATTTTCAATATAAATTTTTTAAAATAACACATCGTAAATAGGATTATAAAACACCCTATTGAGAAGATAGAAAAACAGTATGAATGTGACATAAGATATCACTTACCTAGTTTCTAAATAGAAGAAACTTATTGGGAAGTGAAAACATTGATATTGAGGAAAAACATGACTCCCAAGTAATGATTGATCTTGATAGGATACATTGTAATGAGAAATTTAACAAACACAATATCATAAATATTTTATTGGTTAAAAGTCCACTAATTTTATACTAAGAATATTAAAGGGATAAATTTTTTCTTTCAACATCCTTTTAATAGATTTGATGAATAAAATTACTCCATACTCTATGAAAAATTGGAAATATAATTACTATACAAGTAATGTTTCAACATTTATTCAATTTCCACTAGAATCTCATTATCATTCTCCAATAAATGAGTATTTAATATGATTTTTTTCATGATTGGAGCACTAATATATGTTTCTAATAGATATAATAATCCAAAACATAAAACAATTCCTCCAATCTATTGGATTTTAAAAAACAAAAATTGTTAGAACATGATACGATTTCTCCCAAAAAATAATAAACCTTTATATTTGAAAAAAAAATAATTTCCAAAATTAAAGTATAATACCAACATTTCAACTTATATAATTTAATAAATGAATATATTTAAAACATTTAAAAATATTCAAATATTACATTAAAACCCAAAAATTATAGATTTTTGATTTTATAGTATTCCAATATAAATTTAGTTTTTTATATTCACAAATGTACGCACACAAAAATATGATCTCTAGGATAAGATAATAACTTCAATAAATTACCAAAATTAGCATAAATCCACAATAAAATCATGCTTCCAAAAGAACATTTTACCATAATTTCCTCAAATAAATTTTGATAACATTTTGTTTACCTTAATCATGTTCGGTCCCCAAAATATTGAACATCTTTGAGAATAACATTAATCACTTAACACCAAAAAAATCCCAAATCCCATGCTAATCTATGCGATAAAGCATATGTCCCCAAAATGAGGTTATATTTCATCTATTTCATTGATTAAATAAGGAAATAAATTCTATATTTATTATGAAATCAGATAGTCCAGTGGTACTTAATGTTCGATTGTCTCTCTATGGTTGTGGTTTTAATCAACATAGCCTTACCAGATTCAATGAGTTTCCACTAAACCATTAATTTTTATTTAATTCTAAAAATGTATTAAAAATAACTATAAAATAACTAAAAATGTGATAAAATAATAAAAAGTAACCTCGATATATTCAACCTTAATTAAAAAAATTAATTATGTCATACATTTCATTCTATATCCCAAAATTGTAATTACCCATACATACCTCAAAATCAATGTTCATATAACCCATAAGGTTTATAAATAACTCTAAAACTTATGTCTAAAAACTGTAAACACATTCTCCTTCAAATAGATATTTATAAAAAACCAAAGGGTTATTTATAAATCTAACCAAATGTATATTTATCATCCTTAAAATAACTTAACTTAAAACCTCATAAGGAGTACCTAAGACTTTGATCATATAGTCAACATTAAACTTATATACCCATGACGGTATATGTAACTCTTAAAACATATCATGAAACATACAAATCTCAAATTTTTTCTAAACATTTCTCTTATACGATCTCTAATAGCCCAAAATATTCACTTCTGAATCGCGTTCTAAAAACATACACACTATCTTTCTATCTTTGATATTGATAAATAAAACTGTATTTGTTCTAAAAACATACAAAACCCAAAAATATATTGGATCACTTACATACCAAAGAACCTTTTTGGTTTCTAGTTATAAATTATTAGGAAAAACTCATAACAACTTGGTTGAATAGACAACTAGTTCATAAAGTTCATCATCACCTTTCCCTAAAATAGCCACATCTAGTAAACCTCTTAGGAATGACATACTTGAAACCATTCCACATGGGCTAGTAAAAGGAACCATAAAAAAAGGGTGTTCTAAAATTCTTAGTTAGGGTAAACACATGATAAGTTAATGATCATATATTCATAACACGTGAGAGAGGGTATGAGAACATGGGATTAATATTTGAAAACCATACCCTTGAAATCATAGATCACAATATTGACTCATAGTATAATGTTAGGGAGTACATAATACATGAATCATAATTAAATTAAATAACATGATCCTTGAGTATAACGTTTTAATAATTCATGGAGCGGTGGCATACTTATAATAATAAAAAATCATTCCACTAGTAGTCAAAGATCATTTCCTATACTATCATAGTGTAATGAATTCACTCCCCAAACAATCATAGCGGAGATTGTTTTCTCTTGAAACAATCATAGTTGACAATGTCTCTTATTTATATGGGTTCACTCTTCATTATATTACTATTTATCTCATCCTAAATCAATAATTACCCATTATATTTGATAGAGATATAGGTTCCACCCCTCATTGGTTATCACATAACCACCATCTATTGTTATCAAGGAACCCCCTTACATGGTTATATTGTAACCAACATCACATAATGAAAACCATAAATATGTGATCCAACTGATTATAAACAAATATTCAAATAATAAACCTTTAAATAAAATTATTTTCATAAGTATTTTTTCATAGGATAACCTGTGGAATGTAAATGGGTTTCATAATCATTTATCAGTTCCTCAAAGTATTACCGATGGGTAGGTAATAGGATTCATAAACACCATGTCAACATAAACATAAAATATTCAAGGAATGAATAATGATGTTTTCCTTGGATTATGTCACCAGTAAATCAAATGTAACATAAAATTATTTCATCTTAAGAATAAAATTATTTTAAAATATCACATGGAATAATTCTTGAGGAAAATAACATTTCCATTTTAAAATCACTTCCATTTTTTAAAATATAATATCTTGTAAATGGAACAACTAATTTTACAATAAAAAGTTAAACTATTTTTGTAAGCATCAAATCATTTAGGAATCATAAAATTAAGAAACACCATTAATGTTATAACAGTGAAAAACCATTCATTTCACACTTTTTTTCGAAAATTTTAAAAGTACTTTTATCAAAAAATAGCAGGACCGTTACTTTTAAAACATTTTGTAAAAAGTAAAATAATGAAAATATGAATTTCAACCATCATTATAAAAATATAATAATATATTCCAAAACATTTTTATAAATCATCGACATGGAAGAGAAATATTCCTTATTAGATACTTTAACATATCCAAAACTAAATAATAGTGAGATTGTGAAATAAAACAATACCTCTTTGGTTTCATTTTAATCATAATTTCCATGAATTAAATAATTTTATTTGGATATTTATATACCATAATTTCAAAAATAATAATCATAAGATACATTCATGGGAAGTATATCCACCAAATAAATTAATCATTTAATGTATAACAAATTTCTCTCTAATAAATAAAAGTGAGACAAAATTATCTTACATTGAGTCTTTATCATCATATATGTTCTTTATATTACTGTATAATAAAATAAGGTTATTTATTTGAATACATAATGATATTTTTCTTGGTTATTATTCCTTTTATATCACTTATTAATACGTAGAAATAATTACTTAAACATTTATTTCCACATTGTACGTTTTATTGATATTTGGTTTGTAAGTACAAAATGACTTTAAGAGGGTTGAAAATGGTCAATGTAATCATCATTACAACATTTACTGAATAATTACCATGAAATAATTATAAATATTATAAATAAATTATACTTTTACATCCCTATTTGGTGAGAGAATGAGATATGAGTTGGTTTCCAAAACTATACCCCTAAAACAAAATTATTAAAAAAATGTTCAAATTTCAGTGAATACAGAAGGTTCAATGAGCTTCCACTATATAGGATTTAAAGGAGAATATAAACATGTCATACAAACAAGAAATAAAGAGGGAAAGGAGTCACTATTTTCATAAAAATTACTCCAACAAGATCCATATTTAGCAATGTATCACTTCATAAATAATTAATCTTCATGTTCCTCTCAGAACAGCCTAAAAATCACAAGAATAACACTACCCATCTTACCTTAACAAATGAAACATGAATCTGAAAGTCTTACAAGTTCCACTTCTCATTTAAAAATATATCTATCACAAGATAACGTGGAAACTTCCTCAATAATTCAAGCACAAAAATTCATTGAGAGAATAATCTTTAGATGTTGGTGGGAAATGTATAGGATGTGAACGGCTAGCATGTTCTCAAGAAGCTATCATGCTCCCAGGTGAAAAATAGAGGGACAAATTTCAATATAATCATTTTTTTAAACAGAATATACACTCCAAACACATAAAATAAGTAAAAAACAATACAAGACTGAAAACAAAACATATTATCCAAAATTAAGGTCTTTTAAAGAGTATGAAAAAAAAATGAAATCCTAGAACATGGGAAAAAAAGAAATTAATTTCCATAGATTGTCTCGGAAATTAAAGTGGGGATTATGTTAACATTCCTCTACCAATATAATGAACATTATTTTCCTTATATTAAAGTAGATCTCCATAGTAATTTAGACATTATTTTATCTTTTTAATACTATTATTTTTTGATCATCCATCCAAGATCCCATTACTTCTGACAATTTCTAATCATATTGATAAGAGTCTCTCAAAGCAGGATCAGATTAATCATAATCACTAGTGACACTCGAAGTAACTTTACTAGAGGATGAACTAGAATTTTAAGCAACCTTAGAATTAGAATAATGATCAGTAGTCATCATCATAGAATCGTCTAGATCTCTAGTAATTCTTTTACTCTCAATATTAGAGTACTCTATTCATATCAAAGTCTTCTTAGGATTATTAATGATAAAACTATCTGGGAACTCAATTGGGATTCTTCATTCCTAGATCTTTATTTCAAGTAATACTACTCGATCTAGTAGCATTTATTAGAGGAATAAAGTGATAGATCATTGAAATTAGAGTGGAAATTCTTATTTTCCTCACCATTGAAAAAATCATAAGATTTAATAGTATCCATTTCATTCCCCCGGTAGAGAATCAGAGTTTGAACCTTCATCCCTTGAACAGAATCTATAAAATCATAGATATCTTTAACATTATGTGTGTGAATATAGGACTGTATATTCGTTATAATTACCAGAACATTATTCATAACCACAATATTTCTCTCAGAAACAATGTTATACCCCCCAAAAGAAGACTAAACTCTAGAAAGTCAAGTAAGAACTGTGTCCAAGAACTCATCAAGATCATATTTCTACTAACCCATTATAATCCAAGTAATTTTTTTAGGAAGAAGGAGAGCTTCCTTAATTCCCCACTCCATCAACGAGTGGCCGAAAATGAGACAAATACTTATGTATACTATGATATTTTCATTAACCACTTCCTAAAAAAACATAATTTTTGTTTAGGATCCAAATCTGGGAACGGGATTGTGAAACATTAATCTCCACACAAACCCTAGAAACTAAAGGTCGTGATTAGTTAATCACCATATATTCCAATATAAGGGGGATTCTAATAAAAATAGATATTGGAAATAGGTAAAAATGTTTGAATAGGTGAATTGATAGACCAGGAAATCCAATCCAGACCAATGCAATGGGGGACTCAGTACAATGATCAGAGTCTTATGTCTATTTAATAATTTTCATGGAACAACCCCAAAAGGAAAAAACAATTCTCACCCAAAATCTATATTAATCATCTTATTAGGAAATAAAAATAATGATGTTTGAATAATTCAATAAACCGATATTTAATCCTAATAATCCAATTAAATTAATGGACATCCACTAGAAATTTAGTGATCACCTATGCTTGGTAAACTTCCCATAAAGTGTAAAGCATAGATCTGTGGAGATAAGGGTTACCTCATTTGGTGATAAGGAGATCGTAGCTTTTCCTCTGTGATGAAAGTGACTTGGTTTGATCCTTGAATCCTTATCTATGTGAACATCCACACTAGGATCAGGTGACTTTTAAGGACTTCTAGCAATACCATTGGTGAAAGATCGAGCTTTTGTGATTGTTTTTCATTGTTGTTCTCCAGAGAGCGGTATCAGCAGAATCTGAGTCTCCATTTTTCTTTCATTTGAATCCATATATCAAATATTATTATGAATAATAAACTATTGTAAAATCATGGAGATGATAGGCCATGGGCGCAAATGAGTAACATTTCCATTTTTCTATGATCATTATGGAAATTAGGTAAATATTATTTTATTATTCCAAATTTAAAATAATATAATATTTATCATATTACTATTTAAATAAAATTATATATATATATATTCTTTATGGTATGTGATGGAAAAAGTCACATCACTTCGAGGAGGTGGAAGCTCTCACGTACGCACGAACAATGTTATCATTTTTCATTACACGGAATGGTAAGAAGGTAAATCATATTTTTTAATTTTAAATATTCCATTAATATCATATATAAACATTAATTCTCTTATTATTTCCAATCATGAGATATGGTTATAGAAAAAAAAATATTTCAGATTGTGAGGCGCTAGTCTGCTATACATACGATTGTTAGTTATGTTTCCCTTTTAATGGAATTGGAGATTAGAAAAATGTTATTCCATTAATATAATAAAATCTATAAATATTTAGGACATGGGTTATATTATTTTATCATGTTGGAATATGATTTTATGGATGTTTAAGATTAAATTAAATAGAAAACTCGATTAAAATGATAATTGATTGGAAAACCTTCTTTTCATAACACTTTAAGACCTATATAATTATTAATATTCCAAAAATACGTTTCTAGAATGAGGGTATAGATTTTTTGAATGTATTTTTTGGGTATTGGCCTCTACCTATAGTTTTTTAATTATTATTGATGGAATGTAAGAGGATCCATTTATAAGCCACGGGAGGGTCACTCTTGGAATTTCTAAAAATTATTAAATTAATATAAATTGATTTTAGTTCTAAATGGAACCAATATGAATTATTTATAATATAAGATAATTCTGGGTATAAATAACCTAATAAAATAAACATTACACACCTTTTTACTATATTTATATCATTACCTTTTGGTATTAATATAGACAACTTGTATTTTTTCATTTTGAGGGTCACTATATTTATTATAAATAGAAAAAAGTGTATAAAATGAAAATATATGATATAATATCCAATATCCTATCCAATTTTCCAAATATATGAATTTTATATCATTAAATAAGTTATTATTTTCTATAAAATACCCATAATGTCAATTCTTATAACTATTCATTAATTTGATTTTAAAAATATCAAGAAAACATTAAAATATTTGAACAATTTTTTTTATTATAAATATAACATTTCATGGTTGTAAATATTTTTTATCATAATAATTGTCTAAAATTATATTTATTTTAATATATTTAATATCATTTATTTTATTGTTCCATTGAATAAATAATTAATCTATCAGTGTGGTACGATCATTTGATGTTATTATTTCTTCACTAAAAATTTAAAAAAACACATAATGGATATAAATTGTTTTTATTTTTAAAAAATAGTTATAGTTAAGAATATCTTGTTGATAAACTAATTATGGAAATATTTTAAATATAAAAAAACGTGAAATATTTGACATTTCTTTAAATAAAATATTATAAATTTCATAATAAAATCTTGATGGGCCAAAAGGTCATAAATTAGACACTTATATTATTATGGTCCAGATAAACTTGTCAAATAATTTTAATTTAAGTGTTTGTGTTTTTTAATGGTATTTATTATTTTATTTGTAACCTAAATAACAGAATTTACTTTTTACCATTGTAATAATAATTTCTAACAATACTATTCATATTATATCAAATTAAAATGGAATTATTTAACAAATATGGGTATCCAAATTCCAAATATTGAATCCATTTTTTAAAATTCAATAGAAAAATATTTAAGAAATAAATTTCAAACTAAACTAAAAAAAACTGGATAAAAATAGCTTCTAATAAAAAATTCCATTTTATAATGTTAAATTTTTATATACTAAATTCAAGTATAAAATCCATTTTCAAAACCATAAATTTATTCTTTGAAATAAAATGGAACAAATTAAATATTATTACTAATCTAAAATATAACTTGAATTTGTAAGTACTTTAACATATTAAATGTTGTTAAATAATAATAAATATTTTTCACTATTCGATAATTGTGTGATTATTTTTAAATAATTGTTTATTAAGTTAATAATGAGTAAAACCATTTTTTATTTAATTAATTAGTTATTACTATTCATTCTCCCCAATTTAGTGGCTAGGATATAATTGTCTCTTAATAATATATTTTTCATTTAATCTTGTTGTTGTATATATTCTATGTCATATATATTATTTTTAAATTGTTTATATTTTACAATCCATTGGATAAGATAATGAAAAATCAATCACATCACTTCATGGAGTTGGTAATATACATGTACGCGTGAATGAAATTATCATTTTAAATGAATTGAACTGTATGAAAATATGTGATTTATTTCCATTTCAGAATGATAAATCTGTCCTTAATATCATAAATATACATTAAATCAAAATTTTAAAATATTCATATTAGGTGATGATTAAATATGAATTCCATTGGTTCGTGGGGTGATATTCTATTGTACACATGAACGATGGTTTACTTACACATTTATTGGAAGAGGAGATAGATTTAGGTTGTTCTGTTATCATAAAAAATCATTATATATAATAAATTTTTATTATTATTTTATCATATTTGAAGAATATTCGATAGAGTTGGAAGAAAAAATAAAACTAAAACATTCGAATAATGAAAATAACCCTTCTTTAGAGAACATCAGTTTCTTTACACTGTAAACCCTCTTACAATTTACCAATTAGTGGACTACTATTTATATTTCACTCTATATCCCTATTATTTTCAAAAGGTAATATTTTTATAATTTTATATCATTTAAAATATATTATTATTTATAAAATATCAATTATGTCATTTTTAAGAATACATAAAGTATTATAACATAATATTTATATAAATTATGTGAAATGGTCAACACATTACATGGGTTTCAATATATAGAATATGTGATATTAATTTAATCATAGAATAATATTTTTACTGGTATTTCTATCATTTGAAACCATTTCACTTGGATTAACGTCCTTGTTATCCCATTTTATCTATAACCACGGTAATGACTTTTAAATATTAAATTATTATAATTTAACTTATAAGGTGAAAATGGGTCATAAATGATCATAAGGTGATATTTTATGAAATTTATATTTCTAATTTATATTTTTAAATATTTTTATCACTTTTAAAAAATTAAATAAAAAATGTTACATAAAATATCATCAATGTTATTTTTAACCATGTTCTTTAATTTGAATTTGAATACAATATGAAAGAATATTAATTAAAATATAATACTTTAAGAGATTACTAACATGTTATATTTATATTGAAAAATTTTAGAACATAACAATTCTTTAAAATTATATTATATTTTATATTTTCAAAACCCTTTAACTTTTTCTATAAATTGAGTGAATATTTTTTCGATGTTGCATATGAATTTATGATAATTTTTTCTTTACTAAAAACTATCAATAAATTTTAATGATAAAAAGGTAATTTATATTTCTAATGAAAATTTATTTCTAAATGTATCCCTCATTTAACCCCAGGTCAAAAATTTTGATATAACAAAACAAAGATAATATAATTTTTTTTCTTTTCATTATATACAGTTATAAAATAGTAAAAGTCAATTAAATATTTCATCATTGATAGATATTTTAAAATCTCATATATACATGTATTTAATAAATTCATTAAATAATATAAATTAATTTTTTATAGTCATTTTTAATTCCATATGATATTTTTTAAACTTAATTACCTGATTTACCCTTATCGTAGTGTATATTATTTACTGTGGATAATATTCCTATTGATCAAAAAATAAAGGAATATATTTAAAAAATTTATATATCCTTGTTCCAAAATATTGAATCCATTCTTTAGGATTCAGTTTCTATATGTCGTAAAACTAATTTATGATTAATTTGAAAATGCAATAAAAACACGTTTTCATAAAAAGTCATTTTTTACATATAAAAATGTATTTATACCAAATTCAATTTTAAATTTCATTAAACATACTATTATTGTATTATTTTTTATCCAAAGTAAAAAATTTTAATCTTAAAAACAATCTAATATACAATATTATTTTTCAAATACTATATAAAATATATTTTTCAATAAAAATCAATATTTTCCATTATTCACTGGAAAATCATCCCTTTTAGAAAAAATTAAAAAATAATTCTAAGATAATTTTTACACGATTAAGCCAAAAATTATACCCCTTTATAAACTAATATTTTTAAATGTTTCAAAAATTAATTATAATATTCACTCAAAAAAATCAATAAAAATGCCATTGAAGAAAACGAATTTTTTGAAGAATTAATTGAATTTACTAAAAATTGATTGAATGTTTCCTAATCATTAATCAATACATTTTTATTTATCAGTAACTTTATATATATTTCATAAATTGGATAATCTTAATCATACCCTTAAATTCAACGACTATGTTATAATCGATGCATTTAAATAATAATATTTTTATAGTATATCATTATTCTCTTAAGTCATGATATTGCATGTTAAGAATGCTATGGAGTATAATATTCATTTATAAACATGCGGTTATACATTCCAAAAATCTTATTTTAATAAATTTAATCATTAAAATTTAAAATTTATATTTTTAATGATGGGTTTACATCTAAAAATATAATTTTTGGAATCTCATATCATTAAAAAGTTTAATAAAATATTCTCTTAAAAAGATAGAAATGAAAGGTTATACCTGATACATTCAGTCATCAGTTTTATGTTTGTATATTATTTCAAATTTATTGATGTCCCATCAATGTCATTATATTTTAGAATTCCACGACCATAAAAAAAAATTGGGATGGCAGTATCAATGAAAGGAAGCATGTCTCCATTACATGAAAGATTACACAAAATATTTAAATCTAGGTGGAATGGGTATCAAGGATATATGGAAATTAATTGAGGATATCCATATGTAATTTACATGGAATTTAATTACATAAAATTATTATTATCTAGAGGAATTCCTTTTCTGGTTTTAGAACCATCTTATAAAAACTAAATCTAATCGGAAATTTAAATAAAATGTAATATTGTTGGAATAAATTCTATTGGTACTTAAATGTTCTGATCTAAATTTTAGGATTCATGAGTCCTTTCATCCCACCAACAAGGCATCTCCAGCTATTTAAAATATGGACTACAAATTTTCCTCTCTATGATAATATGATAAAATCTGGACTGTAGTTGGAATTATAATTCCACCTCTTCATGAATTATAATGATAATACTTATCACATATTTGTTAATCCCATGATTGTTTCTATTATTTGAGAGTATGTCTATAATATTTTTGGCATCGAGCTATGCATGGACTGCCTAGAGGTGGACCTATTGAGGAGCATCTCTATACTATATCTAAGTGAATATGTGCATAATTTAATACACCTAGTCTCTTACATAGTTTTAGATTATATGTGGAAATCCCAAAATTATACATTGTTTAAAAATATAAGGATATCCTTGCATGGTGGTATTGAAGCCATCCACATAGAGGCTCATGCGACATTTAATGTCCAAAAAAGATTGATGGAAAATATTATCATTGATTTAATTATTTTATGGAAGGTCAAAAAATCTATAAATACTATATTATATATATTGTATTCCCTTAATACCATCGTGGAAAAATACCAATGTTGACTGTGCGACTTCTGCTTCACCTGGTTCTCCAGGATATGGAGATGTCTTTCTCACACTCAATGGAATTCTAAAGTGGTGATTTTACCATTTTAATATAAATAGATGTTCTTATGAGGATAAAATATGGGAAATGAAGAAATATTTTATTTCGTTTGTTTAATATGGGAGATGCTACATTGGATCGAATCAGACAAGATGTTGTAGGCTTATGATTTGAAGAAAAATGCAAAAAGTATACCATAGATAATTATTCGATAATAAATTGAATGTCTAAATGTTTCTCAAAATATCATTTTGAATTTCACATAAACTTATTGGTAGGAAAACTTGGTGGTGAATGTGCTCTCAAAAAATAAATTGTTGAAATGTACTAAATGTTGTCCATTATTATCACAAACATTTATACAACCCTTGTGGTTTTGTATATGAAGGGTGAATTACAAGCTGATGTTTTTAAACCATTATTTTAATGATTCATTTAAATTTTTTAATTAATTTTAGGGGGACTGGGAACACATTCTCTTGAACCAGTTTTATCATTAATCACAAAAAATTGATGTATCTTGAGATTTTTAAAAATCACAAAACCATAAACAAATGTGATATGAAAAATTAATATCCATTCACTAGAAAATAATGTAATAGGACAACATTTCATTGTGAGATCCTTTTTCAAGATTTTATGGTCTAATTTATCTTGTAGAATAATAACATTGGAAAATACACTTTCTTTATAAGTATAAACTCATCCTTTAGTAAATTTTTCACAACAATCCCTTTTTTTATCTACTCACGGAGTATCCAATATGATGTTTTCATGCCTGAAGAACTAAAATCAACTTATAATGGGTCACACAATTCCAAAATAGTAAACCAAGATATTCCACCTATCTTTTGACATCAACGAAAATTAAGATATTTATAAAAAGATTATATAATTATAAAAATTAACAAACCTTCATTAGGTGAAATAAAATATATATATATAAACCCTCGACAATAACTCCGCAGTATCTACAATGTTTATTTGATAAATAATATAACTATTATTCTTCAAAATATACCCAACCATGTTTTAAACTAAAAAATCAGAAGTATTGGATCAAAAATCCTTCTAATATTAATCTAATAGGTACCTAAAATTAATAGTATTCTCTTATAAAGTCATATATAAAAAATTTTACATTCCCTAATCATGTAATCTCCACCATATGATAATCATTTCCACAATTAACTTGAATCACCATAAAGCTACATTATAATCATATACACTCTCAAAAGAAAATTCAACATTCATTTGTTAATAAAAATCCAATAATATTTTGTTTACACCAGCAAAATTTTGTTTTGAAAAATTATAATGGTTCTATTCCGAAAGAAAATTAATCAATAATCATAAATTCTATATTGAATCCATTTTTAAACTATACAATAAATAAAATATTCCTTAATTTCAATAACCCTTAATTAAATCGATTTCATGGAACATAAAAACCCAAAATCTTATAAATTACATTAAAATTATGTAAAAAATGTATACATTCTTATTTAAATATGTGTTTCACCAAGACACATTCTTAACTCAATGGTTATGTTAACATAACTGTCTCCAAAAATACTTTTAATCATCTTAGACATCCATCACACAATACAATAGTATATGTTTATAATCTTTTTAAATTATGATTAAATATACACATATAATCCTATGAAGGTATCTATAGCACTTTTTAAAACCTTTATCAATAGATTCCTCATCTCCATAGTTATATAATCTTTTACTCAGATACCAATTATTAGGATCTTTCCCTAAAAATTGCATATTTTTTTGTTTTAATTAAATAATTCATTTTCATACATTATAGGACCTTTATGATTTATAGTTTTATAGAACTAGGCTATCACCCATAGACAAATTAGCATTACACCACCAGTTGGTCACTTCCACTTAGTATCTAATTTCCCAAAAAAAATGTTTTTTGATATGACATGTTCTTTTCCCGTGATATATCATCCCAATTTTATTCTTAACCACATCATTGTCCCTAACCACCCATCAACTCCTATGAAAAACATTTCATAATGTTACAAAATAACAAAATATCTCATTAATATACATAAAACAAATAGAAACACTTAGTTTGTGAATCCATATACAAAAAATATCAAATTAAACATTGGTCTCAAAATATAAATTTTATTACCCAAGAAACAAACTTTTTCCAAAAGTTTCCATAAACCATTTAATATAATGTCTTAAATTAAAAATTAACACCCATAATGTTTCCTTTATATTCATTAATATCTTATGAAAACTTTTTTAAAAAATTTAAACATTTATACCATTTTAAGTAGAATATATAATCCTTTAAACATAATCTCAGGAATAATCAAATAGGGTAATAAAATAAAGAACATGGTATCATAACATCATATCAGGAAAATAAATGTTTAAAAAAATTCAATACATTATATGAAGTACATTCCATCTAAATAGACAATATCATATGGTGGATAGAGTCCCACAATGTAATAGGTTTACTACTTAACCAAACAAATAACCTCTCTTAATAAAATATTACAAAATGAATTAGAGAACTACCTAAGTTCACCCAGAATAACATGTTCATTATTATTTTTCACACACAATGAAATCTACATTAACTTATAACCATTTAAACAATCCATGTAATAACATTGGGATGAATTTTTGATAAGTACTTATGATATTTGTTACCCCATCAATGGATGGAAGAATAAGATAGGTATATATTTGATTGAAGTATATATTTTTTTAGAATTGAAAAAATTAAAAAGGGCTAGAATTATTGTTGGAGATATAAATCTCATAACCTTAAGAAAATGGTGGATATGCGAGAATCCTTACACCTATAGGAAAATCATTTCCTCATATCGGTACATCCCTTACATTTAAAACCCATTTGGAAAATAATACAATCTGAAATACAGGTTTTATTATAGTAAAACATGAAATTTTATAAATGACTTAAAAAATATATATACTAATTTAAATGGGTGTTGTAAAATAATTTGATGTCGTATACATTAAAATATAGTATTTATTTTTTCTTTTGAAAATAAAGACAAAACATCTATATAAAATACTTGAAGAGATTATTTTTGAAAACATTTATAATATATTAAAAACATACATAAAATGAAATTTAAATTTCATATAATTTTCTATATATTAATACATAATGTTATTTCCATAAAATTTCCATGGAATAAAAATATTTTAGAAAAAAATCATTAAAACATTTAAAATGATGTTTTTACGTTAACATTTCGCTTACCTCAGGCCCAACTCATCACATCCATTGATTATCATCCTAAATATGAAAAAATATGTTATTTATTTACTTTATTAAGTAATTTTTTCTTGTTTATTATTCAAATTAATTCACTTATTACCATGTTATATATATATTCACTTAATATATTAGGTTGAAGTTGGATGTTTTAATTATATTCATCTTTTATGTCCCAAAATAACATCAATAAGTTGAATACAGTCAATGATATCATTATTATATATTCTTCATAATAATAATTCAATAATTTCAATATTTATAGATCTATTATACATTAAAAAGAACCATGAAATATTGTTTTGAAAAATAACATATGTTTCAATCACCGAGACGATTGGCTGTTCATACTCATAAGTAATTTTTTCATTATTATGTGATAATGATAGAAAGATTTTATGTATTATTTATCATTAAAAATGAAAAATATATCAAATATATCATTTTATTTATTTAAATATACATACATATACCTTCCATTTGATGTGGTAATAAAAAATTGCATCGCATCATCGAGTTAATAATCCACACGTACACATGAACAACATTAATATTTTTCAATGAATGGAATTTTATGATATATTTTATTCAATAATGAAGAATATGTAATTAATATAATATATATATATATATATTAAATTCATAATTTTAAACAACCATGAAAGGTGATGAAGGGAAAATAATTACATCTCTTTGGGAGGTGACGATATGTTTCACGAATGAAAGATAGTTTAGTTTCCCATTTTATGGAAGAGGTAAGGGATATGGGTTATTATATTGACATAAAAACATATCTGTATATAGATGATAATTTTTTTATTAAATAATGTTTTTCGAATATTTTATGGAGGTAGAAAAAGAAATAATACTAAAACATTCAGGTATATATTATTCTTCTAGTTTGGACAACATCTGTTTTCATAAACATTAAACCCTCTAGGGTTTGTATTATTCCCAAAAAACACCTCTAGAAAACTGTTAGGAATGTTACAATTTTATTTCTGTAGTTATTGACTAGAATAAAAAGGCTTATTGTGTGTGAATAAAAGTGGATATGAGTTACCCATTTATAATAGAAGTTAGAGGAAATATTGGAATTTCATAAAATATTGAATTAATAGAAATTATTTATTGATTAAAAATGGATATGAAAAGATATATTATGAATATATTATGATTTTGGGTCCAACTCCTCTCATAAAGTAACATTTGGCTAATTTTAGTCTATTTTTTACCTATTACATTTGTTTAATCCCCCCACCTGTTAATGTTTTTGAAAATTATAGTGATAACGAAGTTTTTTAATCTTTATAAGATAAGATATTTAAAATAACATATAAATAAATGGACCATCTATGATATTATTTAACCAAATAAAACTTAATTGGAAGAATAACATTAATTTTAAATCATTTATTAAAATATTTTTTTTATAAAATATCATTTACATCTTTTTTAGAAATACATGAAATATTATAATTTAATATGGCCCTATCCTATGGAAATTAGTTCCAAAATTAAATTTTTTCATATATAATAAATATACAGTATTAATAAAATCATCAAAAATATTTAGAAAGGTTTTTTATCAATTTAATTCTTGGATTTCAGATTGACCCCTTGGTTATCATATTTTAACCTTAACCATAGTAATAAATTATTCAATATTATAGGGTTATTATTTTACTTATATTATGAAAAATGGATCATAAATGGTGAATGGATTATACTATATAAAATTTAACATAATAATTCCCATTTTACATGATTCTTATAAATTAAAAATAATTTATTAAAATCTAAATTATAAACAATAATCATTAATGCCATTTTTGACACTATTAATATATTTTGACTTTGAAAATAACATGACAACCAATCATTTCAATTATAATAAATTAACTCATAAATAAAATGATATATGTATCTAAACAATGTGTAATGTAATTATGAATTCATATTATTTTAATTTTAATATTTTTAAAATATTTTGTTTTATTTTTTTATTAATTGAATAAATAAAATGCCATAACACATTAAACATGTATGGTAATTATTTAATTACTTAAAATTAGTAACATAATAAATTAATAAAAAATCATTTCTCTCCAAAAAACTATTTATTTAAAAAAATCCATATACGTATCCACAAGTAAAACATTTAGAGATAATTAAACAAAAGATAATGAAATTTTTTAATTTTTATTTGATAAAATCATATAAACCTAAAATAGAATAAATATAACACCATGTTAGAATTTTATTAAATCATGGATAAAAAATAAAAAATCCCATATAATATGATACACATAAATGTTATTGTAATTTTTCATTCCATAACATATTTGTTATAACTGTAGTTATCAGATTTAACTCAACTATGCTGATAATTATTTTCAATTGTTACTATTAATAATGACCAAAAATAAAGTGGAGTTTTTTATTAAATTTATACCACTTTAATGCAAATATGAAGTCCATTTATCAATGTTTAATTTTTAGATGTGGAAAAAATAATTTATGTGAAAATGAAAAACCATATTTTAGAAAAATGCATTTTAGGTATAATGGTTTTATAATAAAATTTATAAAAAAATAATTCATAAATATTAATTGTACTACTTTTACTCAAATTAGACTAGTGATATTTTATAAATAATCCACTAACTAAATTTATAGCATTTATAATTTAATAAAAAATACATTTTTAAATAAAATTTTTTGTTTTTCATTTTCACTGGGAAATCAGCCTTTTCAGAAAAAAAATCAATAAAATAAACTCTATGGTAATTTTAACATAATGATTTCAAAAATAAAATCCCATTATCAAAAAAAGATTATTGATGTTCCATAAATTAGTTATATTATTTTCTAACAAAAATATAAATAAAATCCATTTTTAATGAGAATGTGTTTTTTTAGAATAAAATGAATTGGATGAAAACCGAGTTCTTATTTCATAATAATTAAGCAATAAATTTTCAGTGATTCAGACCATTATAAATATTTCTTAATGGGATTAATCCAATTCACACCTTCTAATTTAACGGCTAGGTCAAAACAAACTCATTTAAATAATGATATTTTTATAGGGCATCCAATTCCATTAATGCTGAGGGCCATGTGTTATGAAATATATCAAGCATAGTTCTATTTTAAAAACATAGGGATTTAGACTAACCATTTTTACATTCTAAATACATCCCACAATCCACCAGTAATGATTGATTGGTACCTAATCTAACCTATTAACTGTAGTTAAAACTATATGAACTTATTCCACAACTACATCCAAATGGTTTTATCTAGACATGGATACATTATCACAAAAAAACATCACTCATTTTCTTACAATAAAAAGGTTATTTTATATATACATATGATTATCATAAGGATTACCACTATATTTGTCTAATCTTAATCTCTAAAAATACTAAAACTTTCTATAATACTAACTTAGGTAGTCCAAACATTAGTTACATCAATATGACATCATTATAGATGCATATATAATCCATCTCATAAAAATGAATTCCCTTTTACCATAAATGTTTTTTATTTAAATACTAGATACATAATAATAATATTTTACAAAATATACTCAACACATCTCAAAAAAAATTCTCACATAGTATAATTCTTAATAATTTCAAACTTAAATCTTTTCTTCATAACATGGGAAAAACATAAAAAAAGGTGAGCTCTGATTCTCATTAAGGATTAACATCGGATAAATTATTCAATGATCATATATATTATAGATAAAGAATATGGTTATAAGAAATAACCTTTTAAAATCATACCCAAAAATTCTTATATCATAATCAAGGAACATGGATTTTGAAATTAAAAATAAATGATTCATTGAATTAAACAAATCATGAGACAAAAGGCCACATCATATGACAAAAAACATTTCATATTTAATGAAAAAAATATATAATAATCATAATCATATAATTAATATATCTAGTACACCTACTATGATATGAAGAAAAAGATAGGATTGGGAGTACAATCTATGTACCTACTTTAGGGTTGGTATTATCTCATTTGTACCCTATTTTTGTCTTGGGATAACCTCTAGTGTACCCCTTTAGCTTAAACCGCATATTTATTACACAATATTGGGGATGTATTTAACATACTCACCTATCTCAAAATAATAATACATTCATAATTATACTATATGGCCATAAAAACATTTATTATTTCGTCTGCACTTAATCAATGTATGGGAAAATGAGTTTCATCAAAAAAAATCCTTCATAGTTAATAACCATCCAGATAATGAAAAAAATATACTTACATTGCATTATATTCCGAATAATATAAAATAAACATCATAAATTAATCATACAGATGAAAGATGCTTTAAAATATAACAATAACATTTTATGAGAAAAATTCCCATTCAATTTTCAAATGATTTATATAGAATATAAATAGTTCAAATATATTAAGAAGAAAATGTATTTGTAAATGAATATAGAAGTTTTTTAATGTATGATTCAATACAAATATAAGTTATAGTGGTGGTAAAAGTAATTTATACAGTAAACATTCAAACAAAAAAAATCATTCATAGTTTTTATAAAAAGTGCCTCATCTAGAAAAAGAAAAAATGTTCATTTATATGGTTTTAAAAATTTTAAATTTCAGTAAAAATGAATTTAATCTTTTTTTATTCTAATATTTTTCTCTAAAATATTTTATAGAAAATATGTACATTGAATAAAAATATTCTCTGCCAAAGATAGAAATTTTGTTAGTTTTCCTTATATATATTATTTTGATCATATGAGTATTTATATAAATATAAATGAATGAAATTAATGAATTTCCTAGAAATAACCAATTAAAAAGAAGATACGTTATATTTAGGAGCAGTAAATCATATAATTTCATCATCAAAAATTTAATTTCAAAAAATCATCATAAAAAGTAAGATTGAAACATAAAATCCTTACTTCTTTGATAAAATTAGTATCACAACCCCAAAAAATGAATAACATAAAATTCAATATTAAATATCATGATTATAAATATATTGCTGATGTAAGATGTCAATATTGAATTACATAAAAAATATGAAATAATCAAGTGGTGAATATGGGACATGTTAAAGTGAATCAAATGCTAGATGATAAAGCCTAGCCTCAAGTACAACTAACTTCATATGCGCCTTAACCAAATGTATAATAATTTTAAAATTATTATTATTTAACAAAAAAATATTTTACTTATAATAACAATAATGGTATACTTTAATGATTTTATCACCCATTCAGTATCAATTTGCATTATCATATTCATTTTCGGTGTTAATTACTTCACTTATTAAGTATGTTTCAGTTTGATAGTTATGGTCCATCAATATTGATCATTGTTACATATTTTATTTAATTTTAATTATGAAATAAATATAATATATATCCTTTAAATATTTATATTTATAAATGTCCATAGGAGTAAAATATTTAAAAAAATGAATTATATTGTTCAAACAAAATGACTGTATATATGTATGAATGGATGATGTTTCCATTATCTGATGAAAACATAGAAAGAAACATAAAACAATATTGTCATTATATAATCATGATTATAAAATAAAAATAAAATATATTTTTTAAATCCATTATTATGTCCATCAATGTGAGGTGGTGATGGAAAATGATTAATATCACCATGTAGATGTCATAGAACACACATACACATGAGTGATACATTCATTTTCCATTAAATGGAAAAATAGTGGGAATTATCATTCCATAATGATAATAACATGTCCTAATATTTAAGATAATGGATTCATTATGTTATTATGAATAAAAATAATTTATATGAAGTATAATAATATATCATCTTTTAAAAACTAGAGTAAGATGATTTCTTGTTCTTTCAGAGTCCTCATTTTTCATACATATTAAGTCATTTCTTGGATGTTATTAATGTAAAACTAGAAGAAAAAGAATTATGTGAAGGAATATACAATGGATTTTGTGTAATTATGTCACGACCCGCCCTCGGGGCCCGTGCCGTGACTAACCCAAGCCCGCCTTCCATAGGCCAGGGGCTCGTGACTACCACCAAGGCGTAAATCCTATCAAAAAGGGAAGGCATTGCCTTTGTAAAGTAAAAAAGTACTATAGAGTAAGCAAGCGGAAAAGTAAACACTAAGTAAAAACAGACTACAATTGAAAGTGCGGAAAAGTAAATGGGCTAGTATACAAACCCAAACTGAAAGTAAAGTACAACTCGAAAGGGAAAACAGCAACTGTAAAGTAAAAGCCGCTACACCGAGCTCTCCACTGGAAATCTCACCTGAAGGGTGAGTACAGATAGCTCCACTGATCCTCGGGTCCCGCCGTCCGCTCTGAGTACGTCCCGCCCAGTTGTCCACCTCCAGGTACCGTCCTGCTCTGTGAGCCTCAACCACGATCAACGCTGTCCGTCGTCTGCAACCAACACAACGTAGTGCGGGCATAGCCCGTGCAGTGGTGAGTATAAGCCACTCAGTAGGGACCCCGAGACCCCCGAAGGTCTCCCAAAATCCACAAACGATAAATCACAAAGGATAGATACAAACACAAAGTAGTAACAGACAATGCTTAGGTATATGCCCATACATATACCTAAGTCATCAATTCCAATATGCTCCAACCTCCGAGCCCAAGTACAACACAGTCCACACAGAAAGTATACGTATTCCACACTGGAAAGAAAAACGAAATCCACACTGGATAACACAACACAATCCACACAGGAAAGCAATAGGATTCAGCTCACACAGGTATACTTCTTCGAGGATGATAGAGATGATCACTGATCCATATAAGTCGTCAGACCCACAAAGGATCGATAGGTACTAACCCCCGCAAAGACCCACACAGGATCTGTAGGCGCTGCTTCACACAGGACCGCTGAGCGCAGACCCACATAGGATCGGACCCACACAGGATCAGTTGCACTGATCCACACAGGATTGCTGAGTGCTGTAGTCGTCGTCGTCAAATCCATTGAGGATCTCTGCACAGTCATCGTCGTAGTCACAGTAGCAGTCGCAACCATCTCTAGGGTTCCCGCACACAGTAAGCTCATTTGGGAGGGTCCGCTCCACGAGCCGAGAGGCTGATACATCAACTGTCACAAAGTCCAGAGTTGATGTATCCAAAAGCTCTGTATCGTCAACAGGAACTCAACGAAACAGACGGCGCGTCAATCGGACGCCCGGTCTGAGAGTTAATGGCTTTTTCGTTCCAGGGGCCCGGTTTGTTTTTAAGGAAAAACCAACCCGACCGTACTCCACCTGCGTCCAAACCTCGGTCGGAGTATACCAAATGATCCGTCTCACTAAGAGGAACTCAACAAAGCTGACGGCACGTCAAACAGACGTCCGTAGTTCATGATATTAGTGTTTCTGCTCCGAGGGCCCGGTTGGTTTCGTGCACGATCCAACCCGGACGAACTGAAAGTATTCCGAAACCTTGAGTGTTATATACCTATACCACCGTCTCGATCCAAGGATCGCATCGCCGCTGACGGAGCGTCGTTTGGAGGTCCGTAGCCCGAGTTATGGGCATTTGAACCCAAACAGTTCGGTATCGGGGGTTTCGGGCCCGGGCCGACCACGCCCGAGACCCACCGGTTAGCCCGAACCGGGTCGACCCGGCCCAGATAGGTTCGACCCGGCCCGGCACGGCCCGGCCCGGCCCGGCCTAGCGCACCAGTTCGGCGCAAGGCAGCGTGCTGGGCGCACTACCAGCTCGGCCGAAGGCCGAGCTGATCGGAACGGGGGGCGCCCCCCCCCCCCCCCCCCCCCCTCATTATGGGGGGACGTTTATTTGCTGGTCGGGGGAATTAATTACCCCCGGTTTGCCTCCCTTCCGGCCAGCCCGACCTGGCCGGTCGGTTCTTCTTCAACGTAACCGGCAAAATTCGGTCCCCTTCCGGCTTCCGACACCGGCGGCCCGGCTGGCCGCCGGTCTTCTCGCTCCGCCGCGGCCCGGAACCGGCCGCGGCCTTCGTTGTTCAGCACGGCGCGACGGCGTCGCGCCCTTCCGCCGCGGCCCTGCTCCGTCCGCGGTATCTCCAACTTTCTTCGACGCGGCGCGACGGCGTCACATCCTTGCATTATTTTACGACGCGGCGCGACGGCGCCACGCGTTTCTTGCCGTATGAACCTGCGCGGTGCGACGACACCGTGCCACACCCGTTTCAATCCACAATAGAATCAACATGAAAAAGGAGGAAGGTCGGCCGTGTTCGTGCGGTCCGGCCCCCTCGCGTTATTTGCTAACAATTGGACAAATTTCACGAAGAAATAAACACGGGTATAAATCATGAACAAAGGAATAAAAAATAAACTCCTACCTCGGTTTCAAGTGCGGAGCACATCAACAAGCCGCGGAAGAAAAGCGTCGCGGAGGTCCGGCGTCGCGGAAACCGAACGTCGTTTCCATTGACGTCGAGATGCGTCCGAAGAGGTACGTCACGGGAGAAGCTTCGTAAGCTGAAGGAGAAAGTCCGAGGAGGAAACGACGTCTCCTTTCATTGACATGGGAAGAAAATCGAAGATGCGGCATTGTCGATCTTCAGAAACACACCGGCTACGAAGAAGAGAAGCGGCGTTCTTCGTCGGAGCTTAAGTGTTCTTCGTGTTCTTATTCCAGGTTGAAGAAGATGGAGAAAACATCCCAAATCCTCTCAAGGTGGAAAAGGATACCAACCAAAATAAAATAAGCTTAAAGATTATTTTATTTACACAATTAAACGACTTGAATTTCAAAAGTATTAAATTCAAACAACTCAACTCAATAAATAACCCAAGTTGTCAAGATTAATTAAAGAGGAGTTATAGGGAGTTTAAAGAGGAGATGAAGTGTTAGGGTTCGTGTGGGCCCCACCACACTTAATCCTCTCAAGGGAGGTTAAGTGGATGTGGGTCCCACCCCTAACTCCCTTTGGGAGGTTATAACTAACTTGGATAAAAAAATAAAATGTGTTTCCACATTTTACTTAACTTCTTTTTAATTCCCCTAAAACTAACTCTGAACCCGCATAAAATGAAACCTCAGAAAAGGTCTCCTTAAGAGAATATCAGCGCTGCAAGTTCATCGGTGCCCTCGGAATTCGATTTCGGGCACCGGTTCAAAAGTTAGAAATTCCCGCTCGTCCGTTCACAGAACGTACCAGAGCCAAACTTCGGAAATTGATTTCGGGCACACCGGGCCTCGGAATCCGCTACCGTCAGAAACCGCACTCTTGTAAAATTCTAAAGAAAATTAAGAAAAAAATTTCCTTGAATTTTACGGGTCTTTACATTACTCCCACCTCAGGAATTTACGTCCCCGTAAAGATACATCAAAACTAGGGAAACAAATGAGGGTACTGAGCACGCATCTGAGCCTTCCACTCCCAAGTGCTCTCCTGGAGATTCCCGTGCTGCCATCTGATGCGCACAAGAGGAATCGACCGTCCACGTTGGACCTGCTTCTGTCGATCCTCGATCTCCGCCGGGACCTCCGTAAAAGTCGCCCCATCGTCAA
Source organism: Viscum album (assembly GCA_963277665.1). NCBI lineage: Eukaryota > Viridiplantae > Streptophyta > Magnoliopsida > Santalales > Viscaceae > Viscum > Viscum album. The sequence goes on from OY728159.1 coordinate 658,305,615, forward strand.
CGTCAATCTCCCCATGGTCAATGATGTGCGCCGGGTCGTGCACATATCTCCTCAGCTGAGACACGTGGAAGACGTCGTGCACCCGGTGCAACTGAGGTGGTAGAGACAGGCGATAAGCCACCTCGCCAATCCTCCTGGGGACCTGGAAGGGTCCGATGAAGCGCAGAGATAACTTGCCGCCTCGGCCAAATCTCTGTATACCACATCAGGGTGAGACCCGCAAGAAGACGTGGTCGCCATACTCAAACTCCAGTGGCCTCCGCCTCCTATCAGCATAAGACTTCTGTCGGCTCTGAGCTGTCCTCATCCGCTCCTGGATGACCTAGACCTTCTCTGTCGTGGCCTGGACCATCTCTGGTCCCACAAGTGCTGACTCCCCAAGTTCAGTCCAGCACAAAGGAGATCTGCAAGGTCGGCCGTACAATTCCTCGTACGGTGCCATCCCGATGGTGGAGTGGTATATGTTGTTGTACGCAAACTCCACCAAGGGTAGGTGGTCATCCCAGCTACGACCAAAGTCGAGGACACATGTGCGGAGCATGTCCTCGAGAGTCTGAATGGTCCTCTCCGTCTGACCATCTGTCTGAGGGTGAAAGGCTGTACTCTAATGTAGCTGCGTCCCGAACGCCTCCTGTAATACCTTCCAAATCCGGGAAGTAAAGTGAGCATCTCGATCAGAGATGATAGATGGTGGCACACCGTGAAGCCGCACAATCTCCTGAATGTAAAGACGTCACAAGCTCTCCACTGAGCCCTGATCTCAGATGGGTAAGAAGTGAGCCGACTTGGTGAGTCGGTTGACAATCACCCAGATGGAGTCGTGACCTCTAGAAGTGCGTGGAATTCCTGTCACGAAGTCCATAGATATCTCGTCCCACTTCCACTCCGGGACCTCCAAGGGTTGTACCAGGCCTGCTGGTACCTGGTGCTCAGCCTTCACCTACTGGCAGGTGAGGCATCGAGAAACAAACTCTGCCACAGCCATCTTCATGCCTGGCCACCAGTGCTGTCGTCTGAGATCATGGTACATCTTCGCCACTCCAGGATGTACCGCCAAAGGAGAAGTGTGAAACTCTCTCAGAACCTCCTCCCGCAAAGCGACTGGTACCATGGTACGTCCTCTGAAAAGGATGTTGTGCTCTGCTCCAAGGGAGAAACCATCAGGTGCCTGTCCCAAGGATATCTGTGCATGCCGTGTCTCATAGTCAACGTCCTCTCTCTGTGCCTCTCTGACCCACTGCAGTAGTGGAGGGTTGACTGTGAGAGACTGAAGGAAATCTGCTCCATCTCTATCCATGAAGGATATCTGCAAAGAGGCTAGCTGCTCCGTCGCCTCCTCAAGTAGCTGAATGCCCGTCCTCCTACTGAGGGCATCGGCTTCTACGTTCCCCTTCCCAGAAGTATAGACTATCTCAAAGTCATAGTCCAGGAGGAACTCGAGCCATCGCCGCTGTCTCAAGTTCAGGTGCTTCTGTGAGAAGATATACCTGAGACTCTGATGATTAGAAAATACTGTAAAGCGCTCTCCCATCAGGTAGTGTCGCCATGTCTTCAGAGTGAATACCACTGCTGCTAACTCTAGGTCATGGGTAGCGTAGTTCTGCTCATGCAGCCTCAACTGACGTGATCCATAGGTGATCACTGCCCGCTCCTGCATCAGGACACACCCGAGTCCAGTCCCTGATGCATCGCAGTAAACTATGTATCCAACTCCCTCATCAGGCAACCTCAAGATAGGTGCGCTGGTGAATCTCTGTCTCAGCTCCTGGAAGCTCTGCTTACATTAGTCTGACCACACGAAGGTTTCCCCTTCTTAGTAAAAGCTGAGAGTGGTGCCACAACTCTAGAGAAGTCTGGCACGAATCTCCGGTAGTATCGAGCTAGTCCCAAGAAACTCCGCACCTCCGTCACGCTCCTCGGTGGCTCCCAAGCTAACACTGCCTCGATCTTTGCAGGATCCACTGCAACTCCCGCCTCAGAGATGACGTGCCCCAAGAAGTGGGCCTCACGTATCCAGAACTGGCACTTCGAGAGCTTACCATAAATCTGGTGCTCTCGGAGTGTTTCTAGTACAACCCGCAAGTGGTAGGCGTGCTCCTCCTCAGTCGTCCAGTATATCAAAATGTCGTCGATGAAGACCACGACAAATTGATCGAGGTATGGATGAAAGATCTTGTTCATGAGGGCCATGAACACTGCTGGAGCATTGGTTACGCCGAAGGGCATAACCAAAAACTCATAGTGGACATACCGACATCTGAAGGCCTTCTTCTGTACGTCCTCGTCTCGAACTCTTAGCTGGTGATAGCCTGACCTGAGGTCTATCTTCGAGAACCACCGTGCTCCCTTGAGTTGATCAAAGAGGTCATCAATCCTTGGTAACGGATACTTGTTCCTCACTGTCGCCTGGTTCAGGTGACGGTAGTCAACACAAAGTCGCCAGCTCCCATCCGCCTTCTTGGCGAACAAAATCGGGGAAGCCCAGGGTGAAACACTGGGTCGGATAAACCCCTTTCCCTGCAAGTCCTCCAACTATACTCGTAGCTCTCGAAGCTCCACGGGGGCCATCCGATATGCTGGGGTCGATATCGGGGTTGTCCCGGGGTACAAGTCAATATAAAATTCTACCTCTCTGCAAGGAGGTAGCCCTGGAACGTCGTCGAGAAAGATGTCCGCAAACTGATCCACCACTACAGGAAAACCAGGACTCCGCACGTCAACTGATCCTAGGATGAGGCTAGCTAACTGATTAGTGATGGGTTGTCCTCTCCACCGCGGAAGTCCATCCTGTGCTTCTAAGGCTCCCTTCTCGCCGGTGAAGGTGAATCTGCTCCCGTCGGTGCGTACACATCGCACCTTGCGCCTAAAACAGTCAATCTGTGCATGGACCGTAGATAACCAATCCATGCCCAAGATGACATCGTAAGGCCTCGAAGCTGCTACAAGAAGATCCCAGCCGAAGCTCTCGCCTCCTAGAGTAAGCTCACACTGCCAGAACCAGTGCGTAATCGTCGAGTCTGCTCTCATAGGAGTCTCTATCCATAAGGATCGAGCCAACGGCTCTGTCGGAATCTCCGAGCTCTAAACAAGGGCAGCGGCTATGAAAGAGTGACTCGCTCTTGTGTCTATAAGTACTGCAGCAAGGGTGGAATAGACACAGATAGTACCTCAAATCATCTCGGGCGCACCGTGGTCGTAGGCCTCTACTGCCTGGAGCTGTGCCTGTCTCTGCCCGCCAGCTTTCTATGGTCGGGGTGGACCTCCTGGTGGTGGTGGTGGTAGAGCCTCAAAGCGTCGCCCACCACCTGCTGCTCGGCCAGATCCTCTGCCTCGTCCACCTCCTCCCTACGGATCGCCACGGTCGACCCTCTGCCTCTGCCTCGGTGATCCCTTAACTGTCTGCTGCTCCTCGGCACGGCGGGTCGGGCAGTCACGAGCCATGTGGCCCTGCCCGCCGAACGAGTAGCACTGTCTGCCTCTCGAAATACTAGCTACGCGCTGTGTGCCCTGCACTGCTGAGCTAGTGTCCTGAGGTCGTCTGCCCGAGGGTCTGGTCTGCCTGAACCCCTGAGTCATCCGTCGACTGCCTGCTTCAGAAGACTCTGCCACGTGCCACCCTGCGGTGGGTCGCAGCGCTGGTGTAGACTCAGCAAGAAAGCTCTCGATCAAAAGGGCCCGCTCTAGTACTCCTTTCTGAGTCGGAATGCTGAGGGAGATCAGTGATGCCCTGATCTCGTGTCTCAATCCCTACTCGATGGTCCGTGCCCGGAAGAATGGGTCCCGTATCATGTCGGTCGAGTAGCGCGAGAGATCGGTAAATCTCGCCGAGTACTGAGCGACTGTCATGCTGCCCTGCCACAGCTGAAGAAGCTCCTGAAAGCGCACTGCACGGAGGGTGGCTGGGAAGAACTCTGAGCGGAAGTGGCTCTCAAAGTCCGTCCAAAGTAGAGATGCCTCATCGTGCACCTGGAGCTTCAAGCTCCACCATCGGCCCGCTGCTGCGTGCAGTAGGCTCGCAGCGAGGATCACCATGAGGTATGCAGGTGTCCTCACTAGCCTGAAAACTCGTACGACTGCCTCTAGCCAGTCCTTGGCTGCCTGGGGGTCCATCTCCCCATGAAACATGGGCGGTCGCTGGCGCTAAAACTCATGCAGTGCGCTGAGGCGACGTGCATCGTCAGCGGCTGGTGCTGGAAGTATCGGGGGCTCGGTTGGTAAAGCTACCGCTGGTGCCACTGCTGACAAAGTGCCCTGCACCGAGGCCTCATCGCTCGGTGGGCTGTCATCACGCTCGACTCTTGGAACCCTAGCTGGCTGCCGTCGTGGGGCCATCCTGAAAAGGAAACAGGTGCGCCATGGTCAGAACAGTATACCTGGTTAGCTGATATAAAGTAATCACAAAGAAAACTTGAAACCCACACGCAATCAATGTTTTCATGCATTAAGTCGGAAATCAGAAGTCAGGGTCCTGGTGTACGGATACGTCAGCCGCCGCACCAACACTGGACTCCCTGGACTTATAACCACACTCAATACGCTAAAAAATATTTCTTCACATAGAAAAGATCAGAGTTCGCGGTAGAACTGAACTGCTCTGATACCAATTTGTCACGACCCGCCATCGGGGCCCGTGCCGTGACTACCCCAAGCCCGCCTTCCATAGGCCAGGGGCTGGCGACTAGCACCAAGGCGTAAATCAAAGTAAAAAAGGGAAGGCATTGCCTTTGTAAAGTAAACAAGTATTATAGAGTAAGCAAGTAGAAAAGTAAACACTAAGTAAAAACAGAGTACAACTGAAAGTGCGGAAAAGTAAATGGGCCAGTATACAAACCCAAACTGAAATTAAAGTACAACTCGAAAGGGAAAACAACAACTGTAAAGTAAAAGCCGCTACACCGAGCTGTCCACTGGAAATCCCACCTGAAGGGTGAGTACAGATAGCTCCACTACTCCTCGGGTCCCGCCGTCCGCTCCGAGTCTGTCCCGCCCAGTGGTCCACCTCCAGGTACCGTCCTGCTCTACGAGCCTCAACCACGATCAACGCTGTCTGTCGTCTGCAACCAACACAACGTAGTGCGGGCATAGCCCGTGCAGGGGTGAGTATAAGCTACTTAGTAGGGACCCCGAGTCCCCCGAAGGTCTCCCAAAATCCACAAAGGATAGATACAAACACGAAGTGATAACCGACATTGCTTAGGTATATGCCCATACATATACCTAATTCATCAATTCCAATACGCTCCAACCTCCGAGCCCAAGTACAACTCAGTCCACACAGGAAAGTATACATATTCCTCACATGAAAGAAAAACGAAATCCACACAGGATAGCACAACACAATCCACACAGGATAGCACAACACAATCCACACATGAAAGCAACAGGATTCAACTCACACAGGTATACTTCTTCGAGCACGATATAGATGATCACTGGTCCATCTAAGTCATCAGACCCCCAAAGGATCGATAGGTACTAACCCGCGTAAAGACCCACACAGGATCGGACCCACACAGGATCTGTAGGCGCTGGTTCACACAGGACGGCTGAGCGCAGACCCACACAGGATCGGACCCACACAAGATCAGTAGCACTGATCCACACAGGATTGCTGAGTGTTGTAGTCATCGTCGTCAAATCCATTGAGGACCTCTGCACAGTCATCGTCATAGTCACAAAAGCAGTCGCAACCAGCTCTAGGGTTCCCGCACACAGCAAGCTCGTTCGGGAGGGTCCGCTCCACGAGCCGAGAGGCTGATACATCAACTGTCACAAAGCCCAGAGTTGATGTATCCAAAAGTACCGTATCGTCAACAGGAACTCAACGAAACAGACGGCGCTTCAATCGGACGCTCGGTCTGAGAGTTGTTGGCTTTTTCGTTCCAGGGGCCCGGTTGGTTTTAAGGCAAAACCAACCCGACCGTACTCCACCTGCGTCCAAACCTCGGGCGGAGTATGCCAAAAGATCCGTCTCACTAAGAGGAACTCAACAAAGCTGACGTCACGTCAAACGGACGTCCGTAGTTCAAGATATGAGCATTCCCACTCCGAGGGCCCGGTTGGTTTCATGCACGAACCAACCCGGCTAAACTCAAAGTATTCCGAAACCTTGAGTGTGATATACTGAAACGACCGTCTCGATCGAAGGATCACATCGCCGCTAACGGCGCGTCGTTTTGAGGTCCGTAGCCCGTGTAATGGGCATTTGAACCCAAACCGTTCGGTATCGGGGGTTTCGGGCCCGGGCCGACCCGGCCCGAGACCCCCGGTTAGCCCGAACCGGGTCGACCCGCCCCGGATAGAGTCGAACTGGCCCGGAATGGCCCGGCCTGGTGGACCGGCCACGAGCGCCGGTTCGGCGCAAGGCAGCGTGCTAGGCTCGCTGCCAGCTCGGCCGAAGGCCGAGTTTATTGGAACGGGGTCGCTGCCCCCCCCCCCCTTTGTGAACCCCCCCCCCCCCCTCATTATGGGGGGCCGTTTATTTGATGGTCGGGGGAATTAATTCCCCCCGGTTTGCCTCCCTTCCGGCCAGCCCGACCTGGCCGGCCGGTTCATCCTCAACGGGACCGGCAAAAGCCGGTCCCCTTCCGGCTTCCGACACCGGCGGCCCGGCTGGCCGCCGGTCTTCTCGCTCCGCCGCAGCCCAAAACCGGCCGCGACCTTCGTTGTCCGGCACGGCGCGACGACGTCGCACCCTTACGCAGTGGCCCCGCTCCGGCCGTGGTGTCTCCGACATTCATCGATGCGGCGCGACGGCGTCGCGTCCTTGCATTATTTTACGACACGGTGCAACGGCGCCACGCGTTTCTTGCCATATGATCCTGCGCGGTGTGATGGCACCGCGCCACACCCGTTTCAATCCACAATTGAATCAACATGAGAAAGGAGGAAGGTCGGCCGTGTTCGTGCGGTCCGGCCCCCTAGCGTTATTTGCTAACAATTGGACAAATTTCACGAAGAAATAAACACGGGTATAAATCATGAACAAAGGAATAAAAAATAAACCCCTACCTCAGTTTCAAGTGCGGAGCACGTCAACAAGCCGCGGAAGACAAGCGTCGTGGAGGTCGGGCGTCGCGGAAACCGAACGTCATTACCGTTGACGTCGAGATGCGTCCGAAGAGGTACGTCGCTGGAGAAGCTTCGTATGATGAAGGAGAAAGTCCGAGGAGGAAACGACGTCTCCTTTCGTTGACACGGGAAGAAGATCAAAGATGCGGTGTCGTCGATCTTCAGAAACACACCGGCTACGAAGAAGAGAAGCGGCGTTCTTCGTCGGTGCTTAAGTGTTCTTCGTGTTCTTCGTCCAGGTTGAAGAAGATGGAGAGAACATCCCAAATTCTCTTAAAGTGCCAAAGGATACCCACCAAAAAAAAATAAGCTTAAAGATTATTTTATTTACACAATTAAACGACTTGAATTTCAAAAGTTTGAAATTAAAACAACTCAACTCAATAAATAACACATGTTGTCAAGATTAATTAAATAGGAGTTATAGGGAGTTTAAAGAGGAGATGAAGTGTTAGGGTTCGTGTGGGCCACACCACACTTAATCCTCTCAAGGGAGGTTAAGTGGATGTGGGTCCCACCCCTAACTCCCTTTGGGAGGTTGTAAGAAACTTGGATAAAAAAAATAAAATGTGTTTCCACATTTTATTTAACTTTTTTTTAATTCCCCCAAAACTAACTCTCATCCCGGATAAAACGCAACCTCGAAAAAGGTCTCCTTAAGCGAATATCGGCGCTGTGAGTTCATCGGTGCCCTCAGAATTCGATTCCGGGCACCGGTTCAAAAGTTAGAAATTCCCACTCGTCTGTTCTCTAAAGGTACCCGAGCCGAACTTCGGAAATTGATTCCGGGCACACCGGGCCTCGGAATCAGGTGCCGTCAAAAACAGCGCTCTTGTAAAATTCTAAAGAAAATTAAGAAAAAAATTTCCCTTGAATTTTACGAGTCTTTACAAATTAATTTCCAATATATATAGCTTAATCTTCTGGAATAAGGGAGTATAAGATGTTCCCTTTTATAAGTTTGGGGAGGGACACACGTGGAATTATTTAAATAATATAAATAATACCGTCAATTTCATGTCAGTGTTGAATAAAATGGATAATACATTTAATGTAATATAATTTAAAACCATATTATCTTCAACCATTAATATTTATACATGTATATATGGAATTGTAACATTTATCTCTGAGTTTAACCGCCCCAACCCCCCATTTAATTGGTTTTAACTATTAAGCTGGTAAAGAATGTTTATAGATTATACTATTCCTTATAAAAAATGATATTTTCCTCATTAGCCAATTTTTAAATTCAAATAAAAAAATGGAATCCATTTTTTCAAAATATATTTCTATAATTGGTGTAAATTAATTATACAATGATTGTGTAAAATGAAATAAATGTTTTTTAAATGAATTTTTATGTTTGAAAATGGATTACATTCATTTCATACTTTATAAAAATTACAAAATGAATTTTAAAAAACAATTGAATATATAATGTAAATATTTCATTATCATTATTAATAAATATTTATTTATTTAATTTATTAAGATAACAACACATTGTTCACATAAAAATTATTTTCTAAAGAAAAAAACATATTACCATCAAATGATTTTATCTTATTTCTTAACCATTATATAACTAATTTAAGAATCCATTTTTTTAATATATGAATTTCTATAATGAAGTGATTATATTAAAATTTAATGATTATTATTTTTGAATTAATAAATATATTTTAATTAATGAAAAAAATCTATATATATTTCAAAAAATTGTTAATATTATTCATACCTCTATACCTAAATGCTATTTTATAAATGCTATAATATATAACTTTTCAATTAGAAATACAACTATGATAATAGTGGATTATCAATTTCTAGATATTTATTTCATAATAATGCATATAAAATATAGAGGTATTTTATTCTATCGAGGATGATGATGCTCCAAATTCTATTGACTAATGATATAAGGTCATGATAAGTCTTGAAATAAATGAATGATGAGGGTGAGACTCCAGAAAATTTGAGTTTTATGATAATTTTTTTATGAATATATATCATGTTTATGAAATCGGACAATGATGTAGTTCTGAATATGATGGGACCTCTAAAATTTACCAATATTATTTCTACAAGATTCTATGTGAGTGTATCATTGGTGCCCAATCCCAAGACAATGAGAAATACCAGTTTTGAATGAAATGTATCAGGTATACTAGAGTGTAGTAACAAATACTATTCAAAGTTAATACATGATTATTCAAATTTTGTTGAGTTCTCATGCTTAATGGAAGGTATAGTCCCTCAAATAAATCATAATAATCAAGAATAAATAAAATATAACTAAATAAAAATTTAGAGCGAAATTATAAAAAAATATATAATTGAATAAGTCCACAAATTAATAAATTTTATTTAGTTAAATAAAGATAATTTTCCATATGATAGTAAATAGGAAATAGTAAACCAAATTAAATAGGGAACTCATGTGTTCAAATAAGTTAGTAGGAATGAAGAAGTGTGAGGATTATGTTATTACATTACTTGGAGTATTTATAATAAATATAATCTTTGTAATATCTAGTAGTTTGAGAGCATGATGAAGACGAAGTAACCACTAGGTGCCTATTAATCCCATGCAATTTTTCTTTGGTTGTTCTTCAATAGCCCACAGAAGGTAATCTTTATGGTCTCAAATCTAACATAAGTAAAATAAATAAAATCAACATCAAAGGGAAACCATAGGAAGTGAATAATTATTTAAAAAATAAATTAAACTTGACCTAAAGTTAACATTTACTCTTTTATATTATTCTGGATAAATCAGGAAAAATGATCACCACAAAGGAGAACAATATTGTGGGAATTAATAAAAATCTATGTTATACTCACTTTTTTTATCATGGACCCTTAACTTTCTACATATGGGACATCTGAAATTTAAATCATTGTAGTTGGTGAGCAATTAAATTTAAGTTGATGTGAAAGTAAATTCTACATAGAGGGATATTTCTTGTTTCACAAAAATTGAGGAAGAAGTACCATAAATGTTCCTTGTATAGTATAGAGATATATTCTCTAAGCTATGACTATTAGAAGTAGAAGGATGATTGGGATAACATTATTATACATAAGAGACAACACATAGAGTAACTGGAACATAATTTGAGGATTGAGATGAGACTCAAAAAAATATTGGAATCCTAGAGATGAGAAGTAGGATGTATAGCATTAATGTGGCATGGGGTGCTCTTTTGATGACTTCAAGTGAGAAATTATATCTCTTCCAAATTCATGTCCTTATTTTTATGTTTAATATGGATTTCAAAAAATGTTTAAATGTCATGAACATGGTCATTATCTAAATTTATATAGGTTAATGAGATTGTGTTGGTAAAACATGTACATAATTTTTTGTGATTTATCTATGATACCCTCACCTCAAATAATTTTAGTTAATGTTTTTTAAAAAATAGGGAATGAGTTAATAATATTCATAGTTAATTTTATCTTTTAACTACTTAATCTTCAAAGAATCGTCTCAATATACTTCTTCTTATTAATACTGGTACATCTGGATATGTATAGAAGTTTATCATGATGAGTTTTATTTAATCATTGATTATATGAGTGTACACTTCTGTTCATAACAATAGGATTCATTCAATCATGGTTTGTCCATTTGAATGAATATATCATCCTCTTAGCATTAAAATAAATTGATTTTATATAAGGACGAAGTAAAATAATTATAAGAAAAATATCCAGTCAAAATCAAATATATCATCTCTTTATTGTTTCTGATTTCTTATGATCAGTGTGCTCACTCTTGATTTGGTCACATTAATAGTTTTTTATTCACCTCACCATAAGAATCACTTCCATTACTTGGAATTACATATGTTTTTTTACTTTTATTTAGTTTATTTGGTCTATTTTTCACAAACACCAACTAGAAGTCTCTACCGACCAATAAATCCCAATTAATGACTAAAATAGTTTTTAATATGGTTATAATTTATTAATTTTTATTTATTTAGTTAATTACCTAATAACTCATAAATGATTTAATATGAATTTTTAATTGTTCATAGATTTAGAAACTACCTAGAAATCCTAGTTTTTTTATTTTAATCTCAATATAGTATTTTTTTATAAAATATTGTTTTTATTCAATAAATATTTGAAATTTTTTGTTAAAAATTTATATATCATGGGATATAAAAATAAATAACACCCAGAGTGGAATACCAATTTTTCATGGTGATAATGGTCCTAAATAACGAGGTAACACTAGAATCTTCATTATGCGCATTAATTCAATAATTAAAAAAATGCATTTTTCATCCATTCTCTAAATTAGAAGTAAATTTCAAAAAATATAAAAGGCCTGAATAAGAATATTTTATTCAATGGTATTCATGACTACATCGGTTGTCTAAATGGACAACTATAAGACATAGAAATCCGTATTTACATTGACTTAATATTTCAAACATTCCAACATGTAGTATTTGAACCATATATTCAACATGAAAGTAATTGAGATGTAAAGTAGAAAATATGAAGTATATTAAAATGGAAGTTCCATTTTAAATATATGCATATTTAATATTTTGTAGGCCTCTATGAAAAAATCATAGGAGATAGAAATTTTTTTGAGAAATGATGATTCTTAGAGGCTCTGACACTTTTGTAGGTTTAGAATGGATGTTTTATTTTCCTACCCACCCTTCCACTTTGTGGTAGCATGAGGGGGTATAACTTATGACTTCATGATATAATAAATTATAATTAAATTCTTTTTTGAATTTAATATTTCTATATAAATCATGTTGGGTAATTATTTTTCCATTCATCATTCACTTTTCTTCTTTTGATTATTCATACATGAATTTTTTTTGACATATTTGGTAGAGATATTACTAATGAATTTACTAGTGTATTGTAATGGGATATAATTTTCAAGAACCTAATTACTTTTATCCATCACTTAATTGTGTGATTTTTATTGATAAATTGCTTGGGAAAAATCTCAGGTTTCTTATGGTTGGGTTTTAATGGTTTTCGAATATTTTTTTCGGGTGCACGATTTGAAAATGTTTAATAACAATTATTTTATTATTTTCAAGAAGCTTTATGGTTTATTGGAGAGTATTAGTAGGTGGAATATAGTTGGCTCATTGTTTCTGATATCAATGAGACTTCTCTGTAGAAATATATGACTCATGATAGAGGAGAAAAATTAACATACCATGTAGGTTCATAAAATAGGTATTGATCCTCACATAGTTAATGCATGTTTAAGTATACTATGGGAATACAAAACTATTAGAGTTTTAAATAAACTATATATTTTGTTTTAAACATAGAACCCTCCAAAATCTCATCATATATCGTTATATTTCTAGGATCTCAAACATAGGGACTCTATAGGTTTTTTGGTGATTCTCTTTCAATGAAACACTGATTCCAATGAATATGAAGGCTTTGGGCCATGAAAATTCAATTTATGTGATCATTATTATTTTATACTCTTGATATCACTAGATCTTTCCTACATATCTTGGGATTAGTCAAATATATGGGCTACTACGGGCATATTAATGCATTACTATGTGATTTAATATATATTCGATTGATAAATGAATTATGTAGACTCATGTTTATTTTGATTCTCGATCTATCTATCTTGAATGGGTATAGATCAACCATTAGTGTTAGATCTTGTTCGGTAATCCTAATTAAAATTATTCCGTTATTTTTTTTCTCTTCCTGAATATTTTTCTAGAATACCATTTTTTAAGAGTTTGGATTGGTTCTATATATCCTTGGTGTGTAGGATTTTTTTGGGTAACGAATCATGGTGGATATTAGCATTGGGAATCACCAAAGATGAGGTAGGAATATCTGTACCATATAATTCCCATGAATGTGGTTATTTTTCGGATATGATTGTTTTTACTCAGGTGCATTGAGACCAATAATTTATGTGTTTTTTTGGTTGTGTGTGTCCATATATGAAGTATTCTTGATACAAAATATGTTTATTAAAATGATATGAATTAATTTTGGGTGTAATATAGCTAGTATTACTTTTCAGGTAACATGATGGTTGGGTTACTCAAAAAATTATAAATATTCTCTTTAATGTGAGGAATGGGTGTTGGGGAAAATGTTAAGGATTTTTATTTTTTGATGGTATTATTTGAAAATCGTATACATTTGTATTAATTATAAAATTTTACTATTTATGGTTGAAGTGTGCCCAGTATTGTAGAATGATAACATGGCAAAAAGGCTACATAGGTTTGATTATGGCCCTTTCTAACTTGCATGCAATATAGATGTACCATCATATGAGAATAGAAGACCGCCATCAGGTGTTGTGAGATTTGTTCCCTAAAGGTGGAATTCAAATATTTTAGTAATTGGAGTAGGGAGATAAATATATTCATCTACCTTATAAGGTGTTTAATGACACTCAGTGAAAAATGCTTCCTTACTGGCATAGTACTGAATGAAGTGGGAAAAGGTTCATGATAGTTTGGTTAGTAAACGATGACATGATGCTAACATGGTTGATTGTTTACGTAGGAATTAATTTCATGCTGTCACAAACACTATATATATATATATTATTAGGTTAAGGAAGAATTTTTTGGGATCCCATTGGGTTTTTTATTCACAAAAATCTTGTGAATTTTTATTTTGTTGTGTACTTTAAGATTAGGGATACAGGAAAGGGAAGGGGCCCACTGAAAGAGAGATGATGATGTTGAATATGGTATTCCAAGGAAATAATAAGATAGATTTCAAAGTGAAATTGCACAATCTTTTTTATTCATTTCTTAAACTCTTGTTTGACCTACCATTTAGGGGGTACATGGTTGTTACTTTTTAGAATCAATAATACCTAAAACAATATCTATTATTATATAGTGATTATTTATTTCTTTTGTGATGTTTTATGTTATAATTAATTTAATGATATGGTTTTGATCTATGAATTTTGATACTGAGGGTATAGTCTCCCCATAACATTTTTCAGACCCTCATTTTTACATAGAAATCATATATGTATAAAAATACATGTAGGAGGTAATCTATATATTTATCCCAAACATCATTGTTACATAACTAGATATAAGGGATGATACTTTTGGGCATGATTCCAAGAATGGTCTATTATTTCATAAGTTGGAAATCCTCTAGCATGGAGTATTTTGGAAAATGAAAGATCATGGTGGAAGGGCCACATTATCCAATTGTCAATTATAAATTTTAATTCTAGATCAAATATAATTTAACCTTAATGTGAAATAGAATAACTTAATATTATGAGGACTGGATTTATATCATTGAGGTGATCTGTAATCTATTTGAGGCTCTATAGGTCTGATGAGTAATGTAATGACCCCGACCCTAGTAGCATGGAGATGGTTCCTTACTTTATAACATTTCCATGATTACGAGGAATCAATTCACAATGGAACAAAAAATTTAGATGTTTTGTAAATGTATATTACATACATGGTACCCATAATACGTCAGGGAAATAATATACAACATAAAAAATATAAACTATTAGCATCCTAGAATATCATTCCAAGAATCCATCTTCATATCATGGGGAAAGGAAACAAAATAAGGTTGATATAAAATGACAAGAATGATTTAATTATATAATACTATAAGATGAATCAATAAGAACAATAAATATGTAAAGGTAAATAGTAGATCACTTTTTCCATTTGAATAACTTGATGAGGCAAAAACAATATGGATAGGTCAATAACAGAAAAAAAATGAATTTAATCTAGAGAATTAGAATGAAATTCATCCATATTTTTTTCATAATGGAAAAATAATGGATAATAATAACTATATTATGAATGGATTTTTTTCTTTATTATAGGTCACCATGATCTCAGGAATCATACTACCTCAACCATCGAGATGTTTCACATGACGATTTAAAACTATAAGTAGAAACTTATTTAATTAGGCAGACATGATTTACCTCAGGATACCTAATGATGCATTGATGGGATATATTATGTCATGCCCCACCTATTACATTTTGTCAAATGTATTCCTCATTAATCAAATAATTTATTTAATTAAATAAATATGACCTACCATAAAATATTATTATTGAATAAATTATATTTATTTGTTAATATTTTCCCAATTAATCAAATAAATTTAAGTGTACATTGTTTTTAAAAATGGAATATATTTTAGGAAATAAAAAAATAAATCGTACATGAATAAAGATATTTAATGGAATCTTAATTTCCAATGAAAATTTATTAAAATAAAGTGTAATTTCAAGGGAAATTTATCAATCACAATAGAAAATGATATGGAACAATTACTTTTTCACTTGGTAATTTTCAGGTCAAATCCCACTAGAAGAAATAATTCAAAATGAAACTTAGAATAACATAAATAATTTATAATTTAGGATATTAAAATTAAAATTTTTAGCATAAACACCAAATAAAATTAAATTGGTTCATAATAATAAATAATTCTTAATGGGGTGATAATTAAAATGAAATCCCTTACTCCTTGCCTACTTTTGAATTATAAGACCCATCAAATAAATAAAATAAAATGAAAATATACACACCATGAAGATATACTTATTCATGATATTATATAAAATAGGGGTACTATATACACCACAAAAAATATATAAGTGGTGAAAATGGTGTATGAATCATGGAAGAAATAGTGAAACGAGAATCCATTGCCAAGTGATCATTTTTGGTTGGATATTATTTATCATCCTATATAATGATTTTAACCATGAAATTAAATTATTATAGAACAATAATAATATTTATCACATTATATATATTAATTTTATAACATCTTACTCCCCTTTAGTTAATAATTTTTCATTATTTTTGATCATTTCAGGTGTTAATTGTCTTGTTTTTCAAGTATATTTTGAATTATTGTTTCTGTTACTCTTAAAAATATAGTAATTTCCAAATATCTATACTTTAAAAAAAATTAATATATCATATATCTATATATAATGTATTAATTTCTTTTAATCCATAAAATTTATGGATGGGAAACAGAATGGACCGTCATTAGAGACGGTAGGTCGTACGTACTTATGAACGATGATTCCATTTTCTTGTCAAATTAGAAGAAAGAAAATTAAATGATCTCTATATAAATTATTGTTAATGTATAATTTTTTATTTCATATATACCACTTAATAATTATTTGAACCATTAATTATACATTCCATATAAAGCATGGATGAATTGCATCTCTTTACGATGCGATTGTCCATAGTACACACGAATGACGTTATCATATTTCCTCAAATGAAAAGTATGAATTTAAGTGTTATAAAATAATTAAATAGGAATTAATACACAAAAAATAATATAAATATCTTGTATAAAAATAATTTATCATTATTCCCAACCTTGAAAAGTGGTATTGGATGAATAAACGACAACATTTCATGAGGTTGTAGTCCATCTTACTCACGAATGATGATTGTGTATCCCATTTGGTGGATGAATGTAAATTTGTAGGTTTTACCCTTTACATAAAAACCATTATATAATTTATATACTATTATTAATATATAATAATGATATAAGAATTATTTTTGGGTTGGTTAAATAAATAAAACAAATATGAACGTTGATGTATGTTACCGGTTCTTTGGGTAACTCTTATTAGTTTCCACCGAAGGCCATCCATAGAAGGATTTATTAAAACATTGAGGCTGCTTTGGAGAATATAGGGATGTTGGTAGTTTTTTTAGGATAGTTATTTTGTGATAAAAATGTCTTGGGAGGTGTGAATATTAGGGGAGGGGTGGTGGCTATTTATAAGCAAGTTAGTGGAAAATAAGTAAATTCCAAAAAAGGTAAACACTATTTAGATGTCTCTCTTATGTGCCTCCAATATTGAAACATTTTATATATAAGATGTTATATTGGATTAAAATGGCCATCTAATATTTTATCATGTTTCTAGTCCAGTTTTCCCCTTATGTTAATCTTTTGTCCCTTAGTAAACTTATTTTTCACTTAATCATTGTTATTAAATTTTTTCTATTTTTAATAATAATTTTAGTAAAAAACAATTTTGAGCTTATTAAAAATTTTACATTATTATTATTCCAAATATTGAATCCATTTTCGTAAATTTCAATCACATTTTGGGATGAAAAAAACTTACAATTAGTCTCGTAGGCCTCTCTAGAAAATGATTTTTTAAAGTGAAAATGTTTAAAAGTTTACTAAGTCATTATATACAAATTCAATATAAAATGATTACAATTACCTAAATTTTATTTATATATTTACTATTTATTTACTCTGATTCTAATACAAAATAAAATTAGAATTTATCATTATAA
This sequence comes from Viscum album, assembly GCA_963277665.1. Taxonomy (NCBI): domain Eukaryota; kingdom Viridiplantae; phylum Streptophyta; class Magnoliopsida; order Santalales; family Viscaceae; genus Viscum; species Viscum album. The sequence goes on from OY728159.1 coordinate 658,323,047, forward strand.
CGATTTTAGATGAAAAATCTGTTTTCCATTAGAATTAAATATTTTTTAATATTCATCAAATATTTAGACTTCTCAGAACAATACCAAAAATTAGAAATAAGTTAATTTTGATTTAAAAATATTTTGAAAAGAAAAAATAAAATTTATTAAATCTTAAAATTTATTATTTAATCACATTCTCCATTAAAATTTAGTAAAGATACCTTCAGAAAAATACATCTTTTTACGCATAAAGTCGGATTTATTCTTAAATTAGGAATATCAAATATATTGGATTAATTTCAAAAATAATTTATTTAATATATAATATATTAATTTCATTAATATCATTCTATAATAGTAATTAATATATTTTATTCAGTTAAATAAATTTTGGGTGTATAAAAATTGGTTTTTATAAAAACATTTTCTTTATATTAAATCTAGTATTTATATTATTTTCTATTTAATTTGTAACCAATTAATTCATCAACATATTTCTATAATTTAGTTAATACTTTCTAAAACAAACAATTTAATTCCTTTTAGAAAATTTTAATTCTAAATAATAATATTAATATTATCTGGTAAAAATAATTCTTATGTGTAATGCACGCTATCAAAGATAGTTAATGTTGCATGTAATGCATGATAAAAACAATTTTTCATGTAATGGGAGATAAAGTCATCATTATGTTTAATGAAATAGTTGATTAAAATTATTTGAATTATTAAATATTTTATAATTTCTCGGGATGTAATATTTGTTTCAATACATGGTGTTGTCTATCACACATGATATCAAATTTTATGTTTATATTTTAAAATTTTTCATTGTTACCTTCTCTCCACCTTAAATAAATGGTCTCCAAACAATTTAATCTTTATATTTGTAACTAAAGGTTTGATATTATGAAATTAATTTATTGAAAAACCCACATCATAAAAATGTTCATAATATATCCACTTTATAAGAGAGAACGGGAAGTGAATAATTTATCTAGAGTAATCCCATAACTTTGTTTCCCGATAAAATTAAATAGGTGGAAATGAAAAAATGTACAAGGAAGAGAAAAATAACACTCGAATATTGAGGGTGATGGATAGAGAAATAGTTCAGGAGAATGTTAAAGGCCAAAATAACATAAACCAAATGTGTGAAAAGGGTCACAGATATTAAAAAATTGACGATAATTAGTCAATATTTCAATTATAGTTATTGGTATCCAATTTATTAAATGGTTAAACATTCCAAAAGTTGTGATCCAACACTTTAAGATAATTTCAATTATATTTATTAGTATCCAATTTACATTATCCATATTAATCACCACTTTATCCACCATCATTATCTAAAAATTTGGAACATAATAAGTCTTATCTTTCTTTCAATAATTTGTTTTAAAAAAAATCAACTTTCTACTGAATCACTTTTCGTGATACCATTCAATACATGATTTCAAATTAACTGTAAAATAGTAATTTAGAACAAGACTTATATATTTCACAATTTTTAGGATTATAATGTTACCAATAAAATACCTTTACAATGTATCATAGTGATCCAAATATATATGCACATTAATCATTTAACTTCTGCAGTATCAATATAATAAACATTACATTGGTACCTTAGATTATTTTGAGGTATATTCCCTTGACTATTGGGGTGTTCATTTTGATAGTGCCCCATATCTTTACAATTTAAGCATTAAACATTTTAAATTTTTTCGTTCTCTTGTAATCATGAGTGTAATGGGATTTTTCTCCACACATATAGAAAAATATTGATCAATTAATGAATTTCCTATGGTGATTCTTTCCATATTTATCACATGTTGGGAAATATTTCATTCCATTCATCATATTATTTATTATTTTCTCTTAAATCAACTTCTTCTCTTGCTTCCATTTCAATCCATAAGACATGGGTAATTCTCTCTCTTCCTTTATAGCACATAAAACTATTTCATCATATGAAAAAAAGGATTAAGATGCTAGTTCTATTTGGAGATTTAGCTTAATACCTTTAAATATATGGTCAATCATTCATTTCAGGTTTCATATCAAATCTATTACATACAATTCAATCCTTTTTATGGTTTCTTGATACTCTATAACACTTTCTTCCACCTTTTTATTTCAACTAACGTATATCCCCGTTATATCTATTTTCTGATCATAAGGGAAATATTGTTCAATGAATGTATCTTTAAAATCAGTGCATTTAATGAGTTCTATTTCTTTTTCCTCTATAGTATTCCTGATCAATGACCACCACAGATCAGTAGCTCCATTGAGAAAATTCACTACAAATGTAAACATTTACTATTCTCCACACCTTAATGCCACAAATATCTTCTCCAAATTATTATTCCATTACTCCCCTATAATTGGATTAGTATTACCATTTAATAATGGGTCCCTATGTTAGGTTTAATGGTACAACACCATAGATTTTATATTTTGAATATGTTCCTCCATCCAGGAACGGTAATGTTTAATTACCTCATTTATCAACACTAATATACCTATAACTTGCTTAGTTCCAATATGAGTTGCGTCAGATTTCATTGTAGGTCAACTATTTCTGACACTTTATTCGGGGCTCTGTTCCATCTATGGGGATGCACATCTATCTACCCTGCATTACCACATACCAAAGGTGGGAATCATCTGCCACCTTTGTGGGTATTTTTTCTCATTGATAGAAATGTGATGATTGGATAACAGTCTCTCCTTCCAACGATTTCTCCTCAAAAATCATCGCATAGTCTGGGTCTCCCTTAAAGACTAAGACATTGTTTTTGAATCTCTTCCTTATTCCAAATCCTTTAGGAAACCAATTAATTACATTTATTCCATCATGACATCCCATAGGTTCATGTCAAAGCAACAACCTTCGGTTATGATTGTAGTCTTATTGGGCATCGATGGCATGTATGGACACTAAAACATTGGTACACTGGTATTTCCCTTTGATAGGGATTCTCAAGGGTGTGGAATCATGTTACATCCCATGTCCACTATGGTGTATCTTATGGTGGGGGCATGTATCCAAGCTCTTCCTTGACATCCCATGTTGAATAAAGGGTATTCCACGATTTTAACATATATAAGAAATGGTATTGTTCAAGGTATAGTTTCCAATATTTTCCTTAGACATCCCATGCTCAGTAAGGGGTGGTTTGTGAGTTTAACATCTAGTGGAGATGTGATGAGAGTTATCAGAATTCCCCCTAGATACTGATCATATTAGTACATCCCTAGGGGGAGTACCAAGATGTTTTATCAGTTAGATGCATCAAAAATCCAAGAAAAGAGAAGACCCAGGGTGGAATGTCCCAAAAAGGAATGATGTCACATAGTAAGGGTGGATACTTAAAAAGGAACACTAGATGGATGGATTAGAACACCCAAAAATAGCAGAAATAGGGTGGTATGTCCAATAAAGGGGTATAATCAAACCATGATATCTAATCTATAAAGAATAGAGGTAGGATTAGAGATGGAAGATGGTTCCCAATATAGGGGACACCAAGGTTAACCATTGTCTAAGATTGAACCTCAGGGAGGCTTCCTACATACCCTATATAGAAGATAGGGATAAAACCCACATAGTTCAAAATGGTGGTTTGGGAACTACACGTTGTTAGCTGCCCTTTGCATGTTGGGTACTCTTGGTTGGATAATACAGATGTCTAGGGCCTAAGAATGGTTAGTTGCTTGGATACTTCTAGTAATAGTGATGAAGTGGATGGCATGATCTCACAGATTTGTGGCAACCCGGGTAGGAATTAGGATGGACAATAGAAGATTTTAATGAAATCAGTGAAATGAAATGGGTGGTACTGATGTGAAGATGACATTTCTAGGACAGAACCTTGTGAATTCTTCATATGTATCCTTATGTCTAGGAATCAAACTCCACATTGTTTGGTGGGGTGATGGGACACCTTAGAAGGTTTCACGTTAGAATGGAGTGCATGGATGGGGACCCAAAGGAATTAGAACATCTTAGTTAGGAAATGATATTCCCAAAACACAATGGCTAACTAGAGAGACCAATATGTGACAATGATGATGGGCTTGATCCTTAGGGTGTCTTCTTACATATCCCTATGGATTGGAATAAAATTACACCTTGTTTAGGATGGGGAATATAATCAAGGAGTACGAAAAGTATAGTGAACATTAGACATTATAGGCTTTACACATGGTTAACAGTCTTTGGGTGGATTAGAACACCTCATAGAGGTGAAACCTGGAGATTTTCCCAAGGAGGGATGATGTCCCATCAAGAGGGTTCACCCATAGAGGGAACATTGGAGTTTTCTATTGGTTGGCATTGACCTCAATGAGGTGTCCTACGTAACTGAAAGGGATCAAAACCCATGTTGTTCAGAGATATAGTTTAACTTCATATTTGAAAAAAAATGAAACGACGTGAAATGGATGGGAATGATGGGTGATGGTCTTGAACCTCACATAGGCATCCTCTATATCCCTATGGTAGGGAATCAAAGTCCATATAGTTTTTTAAAGAGCGGTGGGGGGATTACATGATAATGCAACCCAAATAAGGTGGTATGGTCTACACTTACTCTAATCCACTGCAAGTCATGCTAAGTGTGAGAAACATGAGGCAGAAATTTACATGAAGATCGGATCATGAAATGTGCTTCAGTAAGGACTGGAGTGGGGATTACACATAGTTAGCATCCCAAAAATGAAACGGGGGATTACGTGTGGTTGGAGGCCTAGGGAAAGTACAATTAGGACTTACTATAGGAGGGAAGCCTATAGAGGATGTCCATATGTGCGAGGAGAATATGGTCATCATACAGGGATCACCCTATCAAGGTGTGCCAGGGCTTACGTGGAGGATTCTCGAGGTGCGCCTGGTGAAAAAATGCACTGGGAGAGGAGGAGTGAGGTGGTTATGGTTCCCATTCCATTCATGGTCCTCTTGGTACAGTCATGAATGAGGGTTTTATAGTTTAATGTCATGTGTTGAGTACATTGGTTGTTGGATGTGTAACAACCTATATCTCAGAAAATGAGGACAAGTTCCTCACCCCTAGGATGTATATAACTTGTACTAACCTGCACATGGGGCAGGGAAGGAACAAGAAATGTTGAATGTTAATAGGGTGGAGAAGTAGTCAATAGAGGGGTTAAAGTTAGCATAGCTATGAAAATATGAAATATCTATTAGAGTAAATATGAGAGTAAGCATTAAATTGGGAAACAGAACACAAAACACCACTCAAGGGACTATAAAATCACTTCATGCAATCCTGGAGGGCTGCACGGAGGAGGTACATGCATGATATGGGCGTTGCGCTCTAGAGGGGGTCAGACATGGTGCCTTGGGGTATGGAAAAAACATGGATCAAATAGGATGGAGTGCGTTCAAGAATGAAGGCTTCTTTGCAAGATGAAATCATGCGTGCAAGACTGGAATTACACAAGTGCAATCTTGGGTAGAATAATTTTTTTATTGAAACTTCCATAGAGTAAAATTAAATGGGAGAGGGTAAAGCCCAAGTGGTCTCACGAGAAAGGGGACTTATAGGGGGCCATTCATGAAAGATCTAATACCTTTAATCCATGTATATCACACAGTTGCAGACGGGGTCTTATTACCTGCATAAGAGCGATGGATTGACTTCAGGAATGGCACCCTAATTTGAGGGGTTACTCATTTATTTATAGGAAATCACCTCATCAAAGTAATTCATAGAGGTATGAATGTAATAAGGGATTTGATGTCTCATTGGGTGCGCAAAAATCATTTGAATGAGTCTCTTTCCATGCGTGTCGGCCTAATTTCTTTAGTGCATCTGACATTTCCATTTTTTTGGGATCATGTCACGGATGAACATATTTGGAATCGAATAGGGCACACAAGAATCTTCCATGTGGATTTTAATCTTGTGCACATGAATTAAATCATGTTTGCAACTCCATTATGTAGCTCAGGATCATCTGCTGAATCAAAATATGCCATCTAATTGTGAAAATTTGTCCCTTTATGGCCTCAAATGAAATTTGTTTCCAACAAATCTCCCCCATGTTATTTTTTCCTAAAATGTAACTAGAAGGATGGGTTCCAAGGTAAATGTCGAAGTAAATGACACATCTCCATTGGTGCATGAAAAAAGGGAAATCTATCTCACAAAACTCTTCTATGTGCATGGAAGAGCTGATTAGTGCCTTTAAATAGGTAGGGGACTCAAGGATTCATAACTTTACATTCACATTTGAAAGGTGATTTTGTTCTTATGTACAAAATATGATCCTTTATGCAAGAAATTTCATGTATTCTACCAGTACCTTGCATGTAACCTCAATTTCATTCATGCCACTTTCAAATATTGTTTGCATATGAGTTAGAAGGATTTTATACACACTTAACCCCCATTTTTCAGGATCCCCCATGCCATGGATTCCAAAAATCCATTATTTCTCATAAGAAACTTTGTGAATTTGAGGCATGACTGAAATGGCCGATGAAGAGAATGAGGTTGTGAGAGAGGTTTCTCATGCTGCTCGGAGGGCAGAGATGATCATTAACCATCATACTCTTCATGTAATAAGGTTCATATCTAATAATCATATTCTCTTTGGAATGTTAACATAGGCACAAAAAATTATGTTTTGAGAAATAGTCTCCCACGATGAATCCTCAACCATCTGGAAGAGAAGATGATGTCATGCATTGTGAATAATATGCCACAGTCATGGGTGAAGCATGAGGATAAACTCCAATGGTACAACATCACAAAAAATGGTCACCCTTCCAGGGAAACCCAGGACAAAGATTTTTTACCTCTTTAATCGGAAAACCAGGACTTGTGTTGGGACAAACCAATTTCCTGAGGAATCTCCAGGTCATTATGTGAGCACTTTCTGGTGTTGTATCACTAGTGTGGCAAAGGGCTTGGAGGAATGGGACATTAGGTATAAGGGAAACATCACGAGTTAATGGGAATGGGTGTACTAGGTACACAAAACATGAGAGATGTTTATATAAGAGATATGACATATCGGGTTGTTCGAGGCTCTGTGGACATCACAATTCCATTTCTACCATTAGAAAGACCTTGTGTCAGAGTTGTTCAACTAGTTGTACCCTGACACAAATATAATCCAACTCCACCATCAAGAGATCAAAATCATCCTTTGGGACATCCAACATATCGGGGGAATTCTCTTAGAAGGGTATTAGTATGATGAGTTCCTTCCAACGGAGAACATCTAGGGAGACAAGATGTGCACTCCCATTCTGACATGACATATGTTGGAGCTGGAGAACAAGAAGCTGGGAATAAAGAACATCCTGATGGATATATACTATCTGGGATGGTTCAGCCAATTTTGGTAGTATGAAGAGGTACTGAAAATATCAGGTTGAGGCAATCAGTGCCCCGACGCATCCCAATGGGGCAATATAGGATCATTATGGATAGTCTTGGAAGTAGGTGAGTACCAATCGTGGGGATTCAATATAAAAAAAATCCATGAATAGAATGTATGATATGCTAGGTTCCTTTCTGAATTCTTCAGTGGGTGGCTACTTCTAGTGAGTAACATGATAATGGGGTTCTGTATAGGGACATTGGTGATGTCCAGGATTATAGAATCCAATAACAAGGTAAATTTCAGAATGCCTATATTGGTTAGGTTTTACAGCATTCTAGGAGTTCCTATGTCTATGAAACATCATAAAAATCATATACAATTAATGAATAACTATATTAGGAATTTTCTATCCTTATAAATCTAGAAATAATTCACTTATTTTACACATGTGCCAATGATCGCTAGACACTCACCAACTAACATAGTTTTCTTGTTTGATACAAACAATACATGGCAGATAGAGTTTAATATTCATTCACTAATGCTTTAATCAATTAATGAAAAAAAACTCAAAACAAAATTGCATTATTGAAAGTGGAAACCACTTAAATTAGAGACTATTCAATAAAAAAGAGGGTTTTATATTAAATAAAAAGACTCTGATGTTACAAAATAAAAAATCCCCCTTCCCCAATCACACAAAATATTTTCCTCTACATGAGATTGGAAACAAAGATGAATGGGGAAGAATAATTCATTAAAAATCATTAAAAATAAAATAAATAAATGATATAAAGATGAAAATTTCTCTTCATTGGTGTCCCGAAAGGAATGGGATAGAATGAGGTGATTTGAGAGGGATGAGCTCCCCTTATTTTATAGATAGAATGTTTCCTATGAATGTTTTCACATTTTGGAAAAATAAATGGATGATTCATACCTTTCACCCTTCATAAAATTTGTTCTTCTATATTTTTTTCATTCACCCACCAAATTTCATCTTAATTATCCACCTGAGTAAGTAGTTATGGGATTTATAATGAGATGAACTATTTCTGGCCGATAATTCTAGAATTCGTCTTTAACTGTATAACATTCAATGTACAACTTAATAATTTAAAACTCTCTCAAATTCATTTAAGGAATACTCCTATGTTTCCTCGTTCTATTACAGTTATAATCACCTCAATTGGAGGAGTGTATCCTGATTTATGCTTCCGTTATGGAGGTGGGTTCCATGTTGTCTTCTCGAACACTTCATCAACACCAATAATTTATTTGGGCCACAAGATGGTTGAATAAACTCTTTCTTTAGAAGATAAAGTTAAAATAAATAAATCATGTATTCATAAAAAAAAGAATCACTCAAATTGGAATAATATTTTAATTTTTTTTTCTAAAAATACTCGTGTATAGAAAATATGGTAAAATTCAAGAATTCAACAATTTTCAAATTTTATCCAAAAATTCACTATAAATAAAATATAGTTGTAAATAAGATCAAATTGATAATTTGGGAGGGTTTAAATAATTTAAATTTATATAAAAAATTTGAAAAATATTATCTTTATCATACTCCTAGGAGAATATGCGGACAATTTCAGATTCATCATGGATGGGTTGCAGCTCAATGTGGTGGGTATAATTCTCGAACACCATCCGCTCCCCAGGGGAAAACATGTGGACATACCTACTAAATATTTATAGAGTTAGGTCATTGAATATTTATGAAAATGGGATCAAACTAATGATTGGTATCCATGGAAACTTTATTATCTACCCCTTTCGAACCCTTGCTGTCCAGATGGTGGATGATGGGCGAGGCCCACTAGAGAAGAGGGAATGTCTGAAAATTATCAGGGGTGGGGTGTTGGTAACCCAAATGCATGGGAAGTTCTTCTACAAACCCTATGAGCCTTCATGGTTCACTTGGTAGTTTGGGATCATGTAATGGATGCTAAAGAAACTGTCCATAGAAGTCACGGAGGATCAACATCCTTGCATCCTTCACCAATTATGTCTCATGTTTACAACTGACATCTTTGGGGAAGTAATTACTTTTCCTTTTATTGTTGTCAACGTTGGCCCATAAACAGGGTTTACTGGCCATTGGGTGGAAGTGTATTTAGAGGTGATTCTATGGAAACATTTTTTACAAATCAAGGCGTTGAGTGTAGAGTTTGGGAATTGACGAAGTAGGTGATGTGTTGTTGAGGGAGTGGGACCGAGAGCAAGTCAGTTCGCTAGGAGAACACAAGCTGGAATATTAGCGATAAGAGTGTCACAAGGTGCGGCCATGCCTCTACCCTCTAAAGATAAATGGTCATGTATGAGACCTCATGGACGAGCATGGAATGTCCCTCAGAAGCATATAAGAAACCTGATCCATCCTACGGAGGACATAATTTTCCTTCCACTCTGGTCAGACATGACATCCTTGTAGTAGTAATTGAGTCCTGAAGCCTTCTGGAAAACATTGATGCAATAAGGGATATAACTATCAGAAATTAGGATCATCTGGGTTACTAAAAAAGTGAAATTTCCCTGGCGACATGCATATCTAATTTCTATGGATGTATACGCATGCCAACAGGGGTGATATGAAGATATACATCTCTTAATGAAAGTGATGCTCATCCAATAGCATGACTTGGAGAAACGAATGTCTGAGGTTGATGACAATAAAGAAAATGAAGAAGAAGAATATGAAGAGGAATAAAAATAACGGGAAGAAGAGGATGGTGATGAGGATCTAAGAGGTGAGGGGACTCAGGGGACAACAACCCATTTTAGTATCCCACGTGTGAGCGGTGAAATCGCAATCTCTGACATGGAATTAGCTGAAAATTTTGTGGTATTCCTCATATCATTCATTATTCCCCCATTCTATTTTCATAACATGGATCCGCAGACCGAAATCTATCTTGTTTATGAGAATATTGGAAGTGGTGATCAGGAAGTTCCCACAACATGGGGTGAAAATGCATTGATGGACATGGGAGGGTATATCCCTAAGAATGAATCTAGGACTGAGTGAGGTGGAGGGCTGACCACGACTGAAGGAGGTGGTGATGAGCTAACATGAGCGGTTGAAGAAGTGCCCTTGAAGTATTAGGTTTTCCATTACACACAAAAGTAGTAGGTTCTTATCATTGAATTAACAAGCACTAAAGGGTCTCCAATTGTTGAATCTCTTGAAATGACTCATTCACTTGATATTGTTGCACATATCTCTTATATGTAATGATATTGATAGACCCACATCATTTATCAGAGAAGATGGCTGGCCATTTTACCAATTCTATATGAAGTGATTGCAAGGTTGGTAAATCATTAAACTATTGAGTCTGGGACATCCGCGGGTGATCCACCATTTGTTGTACCAATCCATGCAGAACCATAGATTCAAACCGGTCTAGCCATGGCACCCGGTGAGGAATAATTCAATCTCACAATTGATGTTATTGTTAGGTTTGATGTTGAATCTACAGGAGTCGAGGTCTCCAAGGAAAGAAATATACCAGAGGAGGACCCTACTACTGAACTCCTAGATGTTTTCCTTGACTACAGACCTACAGACCCTAAAGAGATGGATAATTCTAACCCTGAATTACCCAATGAAAGTCATATGATGTGGAATAAGTCATAGAAGTGTATCAATGGCTTCCTTTATCAACCAGAGGTAGAATGGTTGATTAGGATGGGGTCACTTCGCATGGGGATTGGATTTCTCTATACTGAAGGGGTGGATTATTTCCATCTTCATATGTTGATCCATGATTATTTGGATGAGAAGATGCAAGAGAGCAGCCAATGCTCGGATGTTGCCCAATACTAGAATAAATATGAGAATATCCACAAATTCTTTGAGTTCGATTAGGGGGTATGGTGCATTAATGATTAAGTAAATAAATAGGATATTTTTGGTTTAAGACAATATGATCTCATTGAATGATCAAAAGCCTAGTTGTAAGATGTAACACCCCAAGATTTCATAGTATGTTATTTTTTCAAAGTAATTCAATAACAATCACTACACACAACACTGAATTCAAGCGCACCATGACTTACCAAACAAGTCGTTCAAATGCGTTTATGAATAGTATGAACTGAATTTTGAACATTATATAATCCTTGTAATTTTAGAATCCTTATTTTCAGATTCTTAGAGATAATTTAAGAATAAATACATTTTCTACAGATAAAAGAAGTATTTTTCAAAAAATGCAATTTTATTGTCGTTTAATGGAAAACCCTTTTTAAATCGAATATCTGAAACATTTATATATTCAATTTGACAAAATAAACTTCTTATTTAGAATCGTGACATAATAATTTAGTTTCATTAAATTTTTGATGTTTTTCTGATAACTTTCATATTTGGGTGAATAGTGAAAAATACTATATTTTAACTAATAACAACTTTTTTAATTCAAATAATTTATAGTGTTGAATTATAAATTTTAATATTTTGGAATTATAATTAGATTAAATTTTTAAAATTTAATCCAATGATGGTCATTTTAAGTAATTTCACTTTGAAATTGGACATAAACAAGTGTCAATCTTTTGATAGTTATTATTTCGTGAAAATATGCTTCATGGATATGACAACGGGAATTAATTTTAAATTAATTAATGCGAATTATAGGTCATTGAAATTGGTAAAATATAATTTATTTTTGAATTCAGAATATCAAAATTAGCTTAGGGTGAATTTTTGGTATTTTTCTGAAAACATTCAAATTTTGATGAATAGTGAAAAACATTGAGTTATAGTTTAAAACCAAATTTTTATTTAAATAATTAATTATTTTATTTAAATTTATTTTAGGTCAAAATATAAAAATAATACCTATATATGTTCAATTTAATTCATTGGAGTCAATTTATAATAATTTCTTATATATGAAAATTTTATAGAACTTTTCACCGTCTTTTACCACCTCCTAAGAAAATTTGCAAATTCACATAAAACTTAATTTTACTGCTTCTATGAGTGGAATTTGAAAACCCTAGAGACACGGTTAATATCAAGGAGTAAAATTTGGTTCAAAAATATAAAAATAATTCTTGGTGAATAGTAACTTTTGACATTTATTTACCGTGGTTAAAAGTAAATAGGGTAATTAATGGTAAACAAGATATTATTATTACCCTAACACATGTACTACTTCTATTGGATAAGATTAATTCAACCAAAAATAACCTTAGGAATAAAATATTACCCGTTAGGTCCACTTGGATTATATTAAGACATTTATTATTATTTTATTAAAAAAATAGTTAAAAGAGTTAAAATAAAAGTTTAATAACTAAACCATATTTAATATAGGGTTATACATAAGATAAATTCGACTATAAATATTAATTATAAAGATAAACATATTTCCTACATAATTGTTTTTTATTTTTAATTTTTAAATATAAAATAATTAAATTTATTAATGACACAATGATGATGTAATAATTACTTAATTAATGAAATATTTAGATAAATTGTATTATAAATATTAAAATAAATATAATTTCAAAGTTTTTATGAAATACACGAATTTTATAGGTGAATATGACATATTATGATTGATTAAATTTTTTTTAATTAATCATCCTGTTATTATTTTATCAAAAAACAAATACCAAAGTGTGTCAAAATTGACATAAAATAGTTTTTGAAACAAATATTATATTATTAATTGATATAATAGTCAGAAAAATCTGAGGTTTATCCAAAAGACATATATAATAATATATATGACATTAATGAACCATTTGAGGTTTTATTGCCATTTAATAGTATATTTATTTACCATATAATATAAAAATACAAAGAGACATGGAAAATGTCAAACTATTTAACTAAGAGTTAAATCTAATAGTTAAAGTTAATGTGGTAACATAAACCTATCTAAAACCTATTGGTTGAGTTTTTTTGGACTCATCCCCACCTTATATTTTAAATAATTCATTTTGGATCCATTAGTAACCGAAAATGAATTTATTATACAATTATATTTCCATTTTCTCCTTCTAACGCCCCGACCCCAGCTACCCAGAGCCGGTGCGTTACTTCGTAACATTGGCACGATCACTAAAGATCAAGTCTCGAAAGACCGATTAGTTTAGTAGCCTTGGAAACACTAGATACATTCTTAAACGTTACATTACATCATAAAGTGAAAAACTACAATAACAAAGTCTCCATAGTCCACACTCATATCCTCTTCTCACAATTCCTGCAGGTCATTCATAAAATACTTCTTCACATCCTGGAAAATATTAAAACATTGAAAGGGGTGAGCTCAGATGCTCAGTAAGGATAACAATATTGCGGAAGCTTTCATAAATAAACATAAAAATTTAAGGTAATGTATAACTAAAACAAAAGCCTTTTAAACTTGAACATCAACATAATATGGAAAAAGTAAAATGAGATAATGCCATTCACTTCTTCACATGGATATTCTACTGGTCGAATAATCACATGAAATATCAATAACCACTTTCATAATGAGGGAATTTATAATGCCGGACATTTTGAAACATTTTTTCAAGGCCTCGGCCAAGACATCTAAAATGATTAAGGTCTTGGCCAAAACCATAAATCAAATTGGGAAAGGGCCTCGACCAATTCCACGTCTAGTTGTCTCATGAGACCTACCGATGCATCGAGGAGCTATAGCGGGCTCCACCCGTCACTTATTAAGTCCAATGCATTCCTCATATGAATAGGTTTAAACATATCATAAAACATAACATAATCGTATCACATCAAACATGCATAAAGGAAACATAACATTTCCATATTTCAATCACAAGATATCAATACAACACATTGATATAATAAAAACGCTTTCAAAAACATTTTCAAAAATAAAAGAAAGTTAAAACTTTGTATTTATTTTTCATTTAAAAAAATGATGGCTTGTAGAGGAAGCCGAAACTCAAATAATGGTCACGGCGAAGGAGAAGTCGTTTTCACCACATAAATACGGAAAGAAAAACATTCCCTTTTTGTCGTTTAGTAAAACGCTTCGTATAAAAAAGATTCCTTTTGAATAAACATAAAAGTCAAAGGGGTTTATACACCGTATAAAAGAAAGTTGTGTATAAAGCCAAATATGACTCAATGAAAGGAGATTGAGACGAAGTCCTTAAAAAGAACATTTTTAAAATAAAATAGATCTATTATGTGTATTCACTATAGGTACACATAAAGAAAGTAAAAATACAAAATAAGACATAATAATATCATGACATAATTTGAAAGTAGGAGATTAACCCAAAGAATGAAAATTGGGTTAAGAATTTCCCTTACAAAGATCATTTTTAAATAAAATATATCTATTACGTGTATTTACTATATGTACACATAAATAAAGTACAAATACAAGATAGTACCTAATAATATCATGACATAATTTGAAAATAGGAGATTAACCCAAAGAATGGTAATTGGGTTAAGAAGTTCCCTTACCTTGCGTCTTGTACTGACTCGACCATTCTTTAACCTCCTAAATAATAAACTAGAGTTAATTTCTATTTACTTAAGAACCTTTTTTATGTTCATTATTCCTTTTATATCACTTATTACCATCTTATGAACATTATGTAATTATTTAAGTTAATAACGGTCGTTTTGTCGATCTTTGGTACTTGAGTCAACAATAAACTTCTTATAATTACAAGTTGTTTATGTGGTAGAATATCCATTATCTCCAGAATTATATTCATGATTTAGATGTCATATATATATTATATGTCCAGTATATACATTCATTTATAATATTACATAACATTTAGAGGTAAGAAATGAAATGCACCGTTCATGGAGACGGTAAGCCGTACGTACGCATGAACGCTACTTTCATTTCAATTTCATATTTAATGGACCGAAATCATAATGATATAAATGTATAATATAATTACAGTATAATATAGTGTATAATACCATTTACTCCATCCTTTATACATCCCACATATGGTATTAACGATTCAAATCACTTTGAGGGGGCGGTAGTCCGCACTTCCTAAAATGAAATTATCGCGTTTTACCCATAATGGAAATCATAAAGTATGCTATAAATGAGAAATACAGAAGCATAAGTAAAACATAAACATATTATATATCATATATAAAAATAGTGACATCTTAATGGCCACCTTTGAAGGTGCTATATGAGTGTTGAACAATCATCGTTTCGTGAGGCAGAAATTCGCCATCCACAGAAACCGTATGTTATTTAACCATTAGATGTAGGTGTGTGTAAGTGTAGCTCGAATCCTTATTATAACAACATCCTAGTATATTGACGATACTGGTGTTGTTACAAAAGAAATTAATAAAAAGAGTTTAGGGGGTGGGAGAAGAAAAATAAAACAAAACAACATTAGAGAAGACATTACCTCAAAATCGGGTAACTCTTTTTGATTTGAGACAAAGGCTTCCATGGGAAGGGTTCTGCCCAAAGTGAGGCTCTAGGAGTAAGTGGGGGATGTTGGGAGAGTATTTGGGCAGAGGTTGGCCGAGCCAAATGGCTTGAAAGTGTAAATGAGGTGGGAGAGGTGGGGGCCTTTTATAAGTGGAGAGGAGGGGCTCTTTTGGAAAGATTGAAATGTTACATTATTATACAATGATTTTCGGATTATAAAGGTCCCACACATATATAATTCGTGGCTAAGGTGATAAGGGCTCGAAATATACCCATCCAATAGTCTTTGGACAAGTGTAAGCCTTGGATTGTACATTATCTTTTCATTTTATTAAAATCGTCAAATAATGAGGTCATCTCGGCATCATCATGATGTAATAAATAATTTAATTTATTTAATGTCTAAAAATTATAAAAAAAATACTATGATGTAGGAAACATTTTTATCTTTCCAATGACTATTTATAGTCAAAAATATGACATGTATAACCCCATGTAAAAATTGTTTTAGTAAAACCTTTTATGTTTGTGTCATTTTTTACTTTAACATTAAATAAAAGGTATTTATGTCATTTTCCAACTAAAGTGGCTTCATGGGGTCCCCAAGTTGCCCCATGGATTGTATTGGTCGGCCATGACTCATACAATAGGAGTAGGACATGTTTCAAGCCCATCTCATATTATTAAAACATTATTTTTACCTTAAACTACACTAATTACCCCTAATCGCGATTATGAACATAAAAGTTACTATTCACCAAAAAAATATTTTAATCTTATTGAACCAAATTTTGCTTCTTAATGACAACCATGTATGTCGGATTTTTTAAAATCAAATCACAGAATTGGTAATATTTCATTTAAACGAAAAATCAGTTATTTAACTACCACTTAGTGGTTTCACTATTCATCAAAAATTGCAGTTTTTCAGAACAATGCCAAAATTTCACCCTAAGCTATAATTGATATTCCGAATTCAAAAATGATGTTTATTTTATGAAATTCCAAACATATAATTTGCATTAATTAATTTTATAATTAATTCCCGCTGTCACAACAAATAGCGTGTTTTTATGAAACAATTTATATCAAAAGATTGGCAATTGTTTATGTCCAATTTCAATGTTAAATTAATTATAATGACCACCATTGGATAAAATGGTAAAAATATATTCTAAATATACTTTAAAACCACTAAATAGTATAATTTATCACTATAAATTATTTTGATTAAAAAAGTTGTTTTTAAGTATTTTTCACTATTCATAAAAAATAGAAGTTCTCAGAAAAATACCAAAAATTCAACATTTGCTAATTTCGATATTCCGAATCCAAAAATGAAGTCCATTTTGATAAATAAAATTTATAAAATTTCAAAAAGTAGGTATTACTATTCACAACGGCTAGTTTAATTCGTTGTGGTGTGTGTTTAGAGCTCGAGGTTGCGTACAACACACGCTATTGCATTATTCGAAGTGAAACGTACCGTGGAAGCTTGGGTGTTACATTCTCCCCTCCTTCAATAAATTGTGTCCTCACAATTTGAAATTTTTCTTTGTAAATAAAATGTTGAAAAGAGAAAATACCTTTGTGGAAAACCCACATTGGAAATAAGATTAATAAAATTTAGCCTTAATAAGAGGGAAAGGGAAATGAAAAAGTCACCACCCAATTATGATCTCGATTAGGAGAACATTGGTGGAAATTAAAGACATATAATTGGAGGAAAAACGTAAATATTTGTAGGGAGTGATTGAGGTCATCAATCACAATCAACTGTCAAATTGAGGGCCTCAAAGACTTCAATCTATGTTGATTTAAAAAATCATCAGTTCAACAAGACATAAGGTATTAGGATATCACATTTTTTGTTTTAATATCCCTTTACTAAAGTTTAAGAATTAATTTATTCATTGAATAAGAGATAGGTATATATATATTTATGCTTGACAATTAGAGTTTCAACCTTCAACTCATCTTTCACTAAAAAAGATAATAGAACTCAAAAATATTATACTTATCCTAATTGTATAAGGTTCCAAATGTTAACACATACCATTTAGATTAGTAAAATTATTTTGTAATAACCAGGGACTTCCTATAGGCTAGTGGTAGGAAATAAAGGCCTGTCACACTATGATTGTGGGTTCGATTCCTGCAGCTTTGTCTGATGCGACGGGTTATGCCCCACCCTGCAGGTTGTCCTTTTCCTAAAACTATAGTATCATAATATTCCAAAAATAATCTTCATAAATGCTTTAACCTTAAACAATACTATCCATGGTTCAACTTAATCCATTCCAACCTTAATAGTTATCCAAACTACCTCCGTCCAGACTTTCTCTAAAAGGTCTCTAAATTCCAAAATCAATTGTAACATCAGATTCCCCAAACAAAGAAAAGATTCTCTTATTGTCACATACTAAAAATATGATTACCTTAATCATATTACCTTAATCAAAAAGTACTGCAGTACAATCTTTATATATATCACATTATTCTTATAACCAGAATATAATCCTTGAGTCCAAAAGCACCAATACATTAATTATTCCTCTTCAACAGTAGTCACAGCATAAGATTGGCCTTGATCCCTTGGCCTTTTCTGAGGTAAGTTTCCTTGACGCTTAGGACATTCATTTTCATAATGCCCCATTTCCCTACAATTATAGCATTCAACTTTGACAGCCTCTTTCTTTCCCCTGCAATCACGAGCCTGGTGACCCTTTTCTCCACATTTATAACAAACTCCCATTCCGTTTAGGCACGTACCAGGGTGATCTTCCCACAATTATCACATAATGGAAAATCCTTCTTTCCCTTTTTCCCTTTATCTGTCTCCTGTTCCCCCGTTCTCTTCTTCTCTTTCTTTACCTTGTTGTCATAAGACTTAGAGAATTCCTTTTCTGTCTTGATAGCACACGAGACAATATCTTCGTATGATGAGAAGGATTGTGATAATAAAGCTCAACGAAGAAATGGTTTTAACCCATCAAAGAAACGATCAATCTTACTCCTTGGGTTATGTATATAATCTGCATCATGCCTCGCTAACCTTGTAAAGTTGGCCTCATACTTTGCGACATTCTCATCCTCCTTTTGTGTCAGACTCAAAAATTGTCTTTCCATATCTGCTCGATGGTCACGAGGATAGTATTTTTCTAGGAAAATCTCTTTGAACTCCCTCCATTCCATATTCGATACGTCATCATCTTCCTTTGTGTTTTGAATCAGCGACCACCACTGATCGGCATCTCCAGTGAGGCGGTAAACTGCCATGACAACCTTCTCCCTTTCGCTACTCCACAAGGCATGGAATATTTTCTCTAAGGAGTTTATCCATTACTCAGCTACTAATGGATTTGTACCCCCATTAAATGTTGGTGGTTGTTGCCTCATGAAGCTGTCTAACATTGATCCTCCCCATTGCGGATCAGGGTACTCCATACGAGTAAGGATATTATTCATAACCTGAGTGAGTTGTCCCAGTATGGTAATAAGTTGATCAGCACCAGTTGTATCTCCAGATCCACAATAATTATCTTGAGCAGGAGGGAAATCCCTACACAGAGTGCGTGCATTGATACGGTTTCCATTCCTTCCACTAGGCACCATTTCTAAACAATGGCATAAACTAGATTAGTTTATGAATCAAAATACATAATTCCATACTTGTAAAATACTTAACATAAATTGAACTATTTTTGGATATAATCCATAATCATAAAAAGGTTTTATTTGAGGAATTATATACTCATAAACGTTCATAGTGGTTTGTAAAGAAAATGGGAATTATCCTAAGAATATCCCCCCGGGAGTGTCGTAACCAAGAGTGCAGCAAGGCCCGTTGTCGTGCACCAGTTCCCGTTCGAGTCTAGCTCAAAGCGGTGTTTTCAGGTTTTACCCCTAGGTACATCTGTGCTAGAGCTGCCTCTACCTGCTCGTATCCAGACAAGGATGTATTGCTCGGAAAACTCACAAAATATCTACAATAACAAAATTCTAGGAAGTTATTCTTTACTAATACTCAAAGTCTATCTTTGGGCTATGTTCTCTAATCAGAGTTTATCTAAATCTAGCTTCCAAGTTTAGTACTAAACTGCCTCTGATACCAACTGTAACGCCCCGACCCCCGCTACCCAGAGCCGGTGCGTTACTTCGTAACATTGGCACTATCACAAAAGATCAAGTCTCGAAAGACCGATTAGTTTAGTAGCCTTGGAAACACTAGATACATTCGTAAACGTTACATTACATCATAAAGTGAAAAACTACAATAACAAAGTCTCCATAGTCCACACTCATATCCTCTTCTCACAATCCCTGCAGGTCATTCATAAAATACTTCTTCACATCCTGGAAAATATTAAAACATTGAAAGGGGTGAGCTCAGATGCTCAGTAAGGATAACCATATTGCGGAAGCTTTCATAAATAAACATAAAAATTTAAGGCAATGTATAACTAAAACAAAAGCCTTTTAAACTTGAACATCAACATAATATGGCAAAAGTAAAATGAGATAATGCCATTCACTTCTTCACATGGATATTCTACTGGTCGAATAATCACATGAAATATCAATAACCACTTTCATAATGAGGGAATGTATAATGCCGGACATTCTGAAACATTTTTTCAAGGCCTCGGCCAAGACGTCTAAAATGATTAAGGCCTCGGCCAAAACCATAAATCAAATTGGGAAAGGGCCTCGGCCAATTCCACGTCTAGTTGTCTCATGAGACCTACCGATGCATCGAGGAGCTATAGCGGGCTCCACCCGTCACTTATTAAGTCCAATGCATTCCTCATATGAATAGGTTTAAACATATCATAAACCATAACATAATCGTATCACATCAAACATGCATAAAGGAAACATAACATTTCCACATTTCAATCACAAGATATCAATACAACACATTGATATAATAAAAACGCTTTCAAAACCATTTTCAAAAATAAAAGAAAGTTAAAACTTTGTATTTATTTTTCATTTAAAAAAATGATGGCTTGTAGAGGAAGACGAAACTCAAATAATGGTCACGGCGGCGGAGAAGTCGTTGTCGCCGCATAAGTACGGAAAGAAAAACATTCCCTTTATGTCGTTTAGTAAAACGCTTCATATAAAAAAAATTCATTTTGAATAAACATAAAAGTCAAAGGGGTTTATACACTGTATAAAAGAAAGTTGTGTATAAAGCCAAATATGCCTCAATGAAAGGAGATTGAGACGAAGTCCTTAAAAAGATCATTTTTAAAATAAAATAGATCTATTATGTGTATTCACTATAGGTACACATAAAGAAAGTAAAAATACAAAATAAGACATAATAATATCATGACATAATTTGAAAGTAGGAGATTAACCCAAAGAATGAAAATTGGGTTAAGAATTTCCCTTACAAAGATCATTTTTAAATAAAATATATCTATTATGTGTATTTACTATAAGTACACATAAATAAAGTACAAATAAAAGATAATACCTAATAATATAATGACATAATTTGAAAATAGGAGATTAACCCAAAGAATGGTAATTGGGTTAAGAAGTTCCCTTACCTTGCGTCTTGTCCTGACTCGACCGTTATTTAACCTCCTGAATAATAAACTAGAGTTAATTTCTATTTACTTAAGAACCTTTTTTATGTTCATTATTCCTTTTATATCACTTATTACCATGTTATGAACATTATGTAATTATTTAAGTTAATAACGGTCGTTTTGTCGATCTTTGGTACTTGAGTCAACAATAAACTTCTTATAATTACAAGTTGTTTTTGTGGTAGAATATCCATTATCTCCAGAATTATATTCATGATTTAGATGTCATATATATCTTATATATCCAGTATATACATTCATTTATAATATTACATAACATTTAGAGGTAAGAAATGAAATGCACCGTTCATGGAGACGGTAAGCCGTACGTACGCATGAACGCTACTTTAATTTCAATTTCATATTTAATGGAACGAAATCATAATGATATAAATTTATAATATAATTCTAGTATAATATAGTGTATAATACTATTTACTCCATCCTTTATACATCCCACATATGGTATTAACGATTCAAATCACTTTGAGGGGGCGGTAGTCCGCACTTCCTAAAATGAAATTATCGCGTTTTACCCATAATGGAAATCATAAAGTATGCCATAAATGAGAAATACAGAAGAATAAGTAAAACATAAACATATTATATATCATATATAAAAATAGTGACATCTTAATGGCCACCGTTGAAGGTGTTATATGAGTGTTGAACAATCATCGTTTCGTGAGGCAGAAATTTGCCATCCACAGAAACCGTATGTTATTTAACCATTAGATGTAGGTGTGTGTAAGTGTAGCTAGAATCCTTCTTATAACAACATACTAGTATATTGAGGATACTGGTGTTGTTACAAAAGAAATGAATAAAAAGAGTTTAGGGGGTTGGAGAAGAAAAATAAAACAAAACAACATTAGAGAAGACATTACCTCAAAATCGGGTAACTCTTTTTGATTTGAGCCAAAGGCTTCCTTGGGAAGAGTTCTGACCAAATTGAGGCTTCTAGGAGTAAGTGGGGGATGTTGGGAGAGTATTTGGGCAGAGTGTAGCAGAGCCAAATGGCTTGAAAGTGTAAATGAGGTGGGAGAGGTGGGGGCCTTTTATAAGTGGAGAGGAGGGGCTCTTTTGGAATGATTGAAATGTTACATTATTATACAATGCTTTTCGGATTCTAAAGGTCCCACACTTATATAATTCGTGGATAAGGTGATAAGGGTTCTAAATATACCCATCCAATAGTCTTTGGACAAGTGTAAGCTCTGGATTATTCAATATCTTTTCATTTTATTAAAATCGTTAAATAATGAGGTCATCGCTGCATCATCATGATGTAATAAATAATTTAATTTATTTAATGTCTAAAAATTATAAAAAAATACTATGATGTAGGAAATCTTTTTATCTTTCCAATTACTATTTATAGTCAAAAATATGACTTGTATAACCCCATGTAAAAATTGTTTTAGTAAAACATTTTATGTTTGTGTCATTTTTTACTTTAACATTAAATAAAAGGTATTTATGTCATTTTCCAACTAAAGTGGCTCCATGGGGTCCCCAAGTTGACCCATGGATTTTCTTGGTCTGACATGACTCATCCAATAGGAGTAGGACAAGTTTCAAACCCATCTCATATTATTAAAACATTATTTTTACCTTAAACTACACTAATTACCCCTAATCGCGATTAAGAACTTAAAAGTTACTATTCACCAAAAAATTATTTTAATCTTATTGAACCAAATTTTGCTTCTTAATGAAAACCATGTATGTCGGATTTTTGAAAATCAAATCACAGAAGTGGTAATATTTCATTTAAACGAAAAATCAGTTATTTAACTACCACTTAGTGGTTTCACTATTCATCAAAAATTGAAGTTTTTCAGAACAATGCCAAAATTTCACCCTAAGCTATAATTGATATTCTAAATTCAAAAATGATGTCTATTTTATGAAATTACAAACATATAATTTGCAATAATTAATTTTATAATTAATTTCCGCTGTCACAACAAATAGCGTGTTTTTAAGAAACAATTTATATCAAAAGATTGGCAATTGTTTATGTCCAATTTCAATGTTAAATTAATTCTAATGACCACCATTGGATAAAATGGTAAAAATACATTCTAATTATACTTTAAAACCACTAAATAGTATAATTTATCACTATAAATTATTTTGATTAAAAAAGTTGTTTTTAAGTATTTTTCACTATTCATAAAAAATAGAATTTCTCAGAAAAATACCAAAAATTCAACATAGGCTAATTTCAATATTCCGAATCCAAAAATGAAGTCCATTTTGATAAATAAAATTTATAAAATTTCAAAAAGTAGGTATTAGTATTCACAACGGCTAGTTTAATTCGTTGTGGTGTGTGTTTAGAGCTCGAGGTTGCGTACAACACACGCTATTGCATTATTCGAACTGAAACGTACCGTGGAAGCTTGGGTGTTACACTCCTAAAGTGCCCATCACCCATCTTATAAAAGGTAATTTCCCCTTCTCTCAAATTCACACCTCCAATGCCATTTGGCTCAGCCCATCTCTGCCCAAATATACTCCCAACTATCCTACCTTCATCCTAGAGGCATTCGTTTGGTCATAAATCCAATCTATGATTCCCTTTTGATCAAATCAAAAGGACAAACTCGAAGAAGGGATAATGATTTCACCACCCCCTTCTAAGTTCTCTTATTCTTTCACTTAATCATTCTTTGTAGTTTCCATTATAAAATAATAACTCTAGTATCTTCTATATACTTTGATGTTATTATAATTATGGCACAAAAATATTCACTAATCTATCCATCTTATGAATGATAATGTCACCATGCGTGTGTACGTACGACTTAATGTCTCCACGTCGTGGTGTGATTTGTTATTCTATACTACGTTATTTGGATAGATATAATGATGAGTAATATGTATATAAATAATGAAAATAACATGCTAATGTCTCAATAAAATTAATATACCATCAAATTCCACACCTTTAAGGAAATGATATTGTCGCTCATGCGTACGTACAGATTGTCGTCTCCAGGAAGCGATGAGATTACTTTCCACGTTCACCATTCATCGAGGATTATAAAATATATATTACTAATAAATATTTAATATATAACAAAATAATTCTACTTCAGATGTATATATTTATATATATATATATATAATTACATATATCTTTTTCACTTAGTTCTGTTCCATACGATATGAAAACGAAAACAACATTTATTCGTACGTACAGAATACTGTCTCCATTAACGGTGTTTTTCATTTCATATATATGTCAATTATACATATTTATATTCTAAATATTTATGATATATAAATAATGTTTTATATTTTGGAAGTATTTAATTCTTGATCTATGTTATAAAATCAAGAGTAACATGTTAAAACAAGTACAATAAAGAAAATGATTATTACACGAAATGTTAATTTAACATGGAAATTATTATTAAATGGGTAGTATAAATTAGTAAATTAATCATGTATGATTTCATAAATATTAATATGGTTCTTTTATAATTTAATAACATACTACAATCTTCATAGAGGAGGATAAACATACCCTCTACTAAAGGAAAGTGATAGGTAAGGGTTAATTTCTCAATCTCGTTATTATCTGAGATTGTTTATGTGTAAGTTTTTAGTAGGACCATATTACCATCCATGTACATTTTTCATAAAAATGATTCCAAAATTAATATTTTAAGGATTTCTAAAAGGTACTATTTATCAAGATCAGTATTTTAAATGTTTTAAAGATTTATCTTTTTAAATCTTTTAATTAATGTCCATGTTTTTAAAATGAATTTAAGGGTTTATTTATATGTACATGAATGTTTTGAAATGATAATTATTATCAAAAGATTAAAAGTGGTATGGGACACTATGATTCAAAAATCTCTTTTAAATTAATTCCTTTATAAATGTGTGACTTTTAATGGATTTTACAAAAAAGGATATGTCTTTCAAAAAGTTTTACTCATCCTTTTCAACCATGTCAGCATAATTTAATGGATATTATTTTGGTTTGAGGTTGATTTTTTATAATAAAATCTTCCATATTGTATCGAATGAGTAATTATATGTTTGACTGTGGATGTTCTATTTTTATACCATTCATGGTTTATGGTTAATGTATTGACATTTCGTATGCTATTTTTAAAACGAATGTTTATGTTATGTTTCAACATTTCATATGAAGAATGTAGTGGACTTAGTAATTGACGGATGGAGCCTGCTATAACTCCCCGATGCATCAGTAGGTCTCATGAGACAAACTAGTGTATTTTCACAAGGCCTTGACAATAATTCTATTTGTAGTCTTGGCACAAGTCCTTAACTATGTGGTAATGATGTCCGGCGTTAGGCATTCCCTCATTATGAAATCAGTTATTACATTTGATTATTCGATTAGTATAATATCCATGTGCTTGTTTATATGGTAAGGTTTGATTTTTTTATTACGTTCATTTTTTTGTTTAAAAATGTTTTTGTTTTTATCACACATCTTGCCTTGAAATTTTATAGCTTCCTCTAAATTATTTACCCTTACTAGGCATCTGAGCTCACCCCTTTCTTATGTTTTATTTTCCCAGGATTCCAAGATGTGTATTATGAATGATATGCAGGGTTAAGCTAAAGGGAATAATTAATTTCTAAAAGAACTGTTTATGTTTTGTCTTATTTTTGAAATTTTAATTTAAAGTTAACGTATGTAATCTATTTTCTAGGATTGCTAAACTGATTGGTCCATCAGAACTTGATTCCTTGTAATCATGCCAATATATTAAAATAATGCACCGTCTTTGGGTAACTGGGGTCGGGACATTATAGTTGGTATCAGAGGAAGTTTATAAATATCCTTGTAAACTAGATTTATATAAACTCTTATTAGAGCACATTACCCTACGATTGACTTTGAAGATTAGTATAGATGATCTTCCTAGAATTTTGGTAATGTAGAGGTTTTGTGTGTTTTCCAACAAATGCATCTCTATCTGGATATGATCAGGTTGAGGTAGCTCTGGCACAGATGTACCTAGTGGTAAAACCTGAAAACACCTCTTTGAGATAGACTTGAACGGGAACTCATGCAAGACAATGGACCTTGTTGCACTCTTGGTTAGGACACCTCCGGGGGATATTCTTAGGATAATTATAATTTTCTTTACAAATCATTATGAAGTATTTATGAGTATATACCTCCTCAAAAAAAATATTTTTATGGATTATATCCATAAGCTGTTCAATTTATTTTAGGTATTGTACATGTTTGGGATAATTCATTGCAATTCAAAACTGAACTAGTGTATGTCATTGTATAGAAATGGAACCCAGTAGAAGGAATGTGAACTCTAGAAATATGTATGATCCAAAGAGTAAGAAGGATCATATCTTTCACGGTATTAATCCAGCATTTATAAGGGAAATAGTCTCCCATGTATTCTCAACATATGAAAAAATAGTATAATGTGTTAATAGGATAAGTAAATAATTCTCTGAGTCCTATGGCTTTTAAGGGAAGCAAGAGAAGAAAATTATGGAAGAGAGAAGGATGGATAAAGGGAAGAGGGAAAAGAATGATTTTCCAATATGTTATAAATGCGGAAATAATTAACTTGGTAAATGCTTGAAGGGAATGAGAGTTTTTTATAAGTGTGGAGAAAAAGAAAACCAAGTACGTGATTGAAAGGGTAATAAAAAGTTTTCAAAAGTAAAATGATTCATCTGCAAGGAATTGCGACACTATGTGAATCAATGTCCCATTCATAATAGTATACCACAAATGATGTTATTGGATAATAATCTAGTTATGATACTACCTCAAATGAAGAGGAATGACTAGTGTTACTATGTTTTTATTATAGAATTATTTAAGTTGAGTCTTGTATCAACAATATACTAGTTACATGAATTACGACGATAAATAAGGATTGTACTGCAGTTCTATTTTATTGAGGATTTGAGATTATATGGTTCTTGGATATGTGACTTAACAGTAAGCTACACTTTTTTGAAAATAAATGGTTGTAGGAAAGTTAATCCTTAATATATTCTTGAGAATGAGGTAGTGATTTTGGAATAAGAGATGGTTGATTCAGATAAATTATATTGAATATTCCTGAGTTCCGTGAAACTGATTAATGATTTTTATATCCAATCATTGTTGGAGTTTACAACTTTTTTGGATAGAATGAGTATATCCATTATTCTATAAATAATAAGGGATCATTAATGTAATTAAAAAGTTTTTATGGTAATATAAGATGTTGCAGTGTTTTAAAAGAATACATGGTGAAGGAATTCACATGTTATTATCTGCAAAAATGATCTTTATTGTGTTTATCTTCCTTATAAATTTTGGACTCAGTGTTTGGATATAAGTATTTTGGATAAGTCTAAAGGTTGGAATGGATTAAGTTTGAAATTGGATACTATTGTTAAGGTTATTTTTTGATTGTTATAAAAAGGACAACCCAGAGGTCGGGCGACAACTAATCGCATCTGGAAAGGCCGCAATACAAGAAACTGCAACCAAAGAGCGACAAAGGTGCATCACCTACGACTGGACTACGTGATGTACTAGTTTGTATAATTTAGTTTTTTAATAGTCTGGCAAATGAATTGTAAATTTATTATTTTTGGAACCTTATACGATTTGGATAAATATATTGTTTTTAGAAATCATTTGGAGTGAAAGATGAGTTTGTGGTAGGAATTAGTTGAAGGATGAAACTCTACTTGTCAAGAATATATATATATATATATATATATATTTAATTTATTTCCCTCTTATTAAGACTAAATTTTATTAACCCAATTTCCGATGTGGGTTTTCCAACAAAGGTATTTCATATTTTAAACCATTTATTTTCGAAGAATAATTTCAAATTGCGAGGACACAATTTATTGAAATAGGGAAGAATGTAACACCCCAATATTTTATAGTACGTTATTTCTTCAAAGTAATTCAATAACTTGCAATACACGCAACACTGAGTTTAAGTGCTCCATGACTTACCAAAATAACCGTCAAAAGAAGTTATGAATAGTATTAATAGAATTTTGAACATTATATAATCCTTATAATTTTAGAATCCAAATTATGAGTTTCTTAGACATAATGTAAGAACAAATACATTTTTTCAAATTAAAGAAGTATTTTTCCAAAAATGCAATTTTACCGCCTTTTAATAGAGAACCCTTTTTAAATCACATATTTGAAACTTTTATATATTAAATTTGACAAAATAAACTTCTTCATTTGATTCAGGACATAATAATTTAGTTTCAATAAATATTTGTAGTTTTCTGATAACTTTCATATTTGGGTGAATAGTGAAAAATACTATATTTTAACTAAAAACAAATTTGTTAATCAAAATAATTTATAGTGTTGAGTTATAAATTTTAATGGTTAGGAAGTATAATTAGATTATATTTTTACCAATTAATATAATTATGGTCATTGTAAGTAATTTTACTTTGAAATTGGACATAAACTAGTATCAATCGTTTGATAGTTATTATTTCATAAAAATACGCTTCTTGGTTTTGAAAATGGGAAGTAATTTTTAAATAATTAATGCAACTTCTATGTTTTGAAATTGTTAAAATAGAATTAATTTTTGAATTCATAATATCAAAATTATCTTAGGGTGAACTTTTTATATTTTTTTGAAAACTTTCAATTTTTGATGAATAGTAAAAAACACTACGTTATAGTTTAAACCGGAATTTTTAATTAAATAATTATGTATTTTATTTTAATTTTTTTGAGCTAAAAATTGAAACATAAAACATATATAACTTCAATATAATTCATTGGAGTCAATTTATAATAATTTTAGATATATAAAAATATTATAGAACTTTTCACCATCTTTTACCCACCTCCTAGGAGAATTTGAGAATTAACATAAAACATAATTTGACCGCTTCTGTGAGTGTAATTTTGAAAATCCAAGAGACCCGCTTAATATCAAGGAGTAAAATTTGGTTCAATATGTTAAAAATATTTTTGTGAATAGTAACCTTTTACTTTTATTTACGACGGATAAAAGTAAATTGGGAAATTAATGGTAAAAATGATATTATTATTACCCTAACACATGTCTTAATTCTATTGGATAAGAGTAATGTTTCCAAAAAAACCTTAGGAATAAAATATGACCCTTTAGGTCCACTTGGATTAGATTAAGACATTGATTATTATTTTCTTTAAAAAAGAGTTAAAAGACTTAAAATCAATGTTTAATAACTAAACTATTTTTAATATAGGGTTATAAAGAATATATATTCGACTATAAATATTAATTATAATGCTAAAAAAATTTCCTATATAATATTATTTAATTTATAATTTTTAGATATTAACTAATTAAATTTATTAATGACACAATCATGATGTCGTAATTACCTTATTAATGAAAGATTCAATTAAATGGTATTATAAATATTAAAATAAATATAATTTCAAAGTTTTTATGACATAAATGAATTTTATAGAAGATTATGACATGTTATAATTGTTTTAATGTATTGTTTTGAAGTAATCATACTGTTATTATTTTATCAAAAAACAAATACCAAAGAGTGTCAAAATTGACATAAAATAGTTTTTAAAACAAATATTATATTATTAATTGATATAATATTCCTAAAAATAAAAGGCTCAGCCAAAAGTCTTATATAATAATATATATGATATTAATGAACCGATTAGGGTTCGATTGGAATTTTATAGTATGTTTATTAAACATATAATATAAAAATATAAAGAGACATGGTAAATGTCAAACTATTTAACTAAGAGTTAAATCTAAAAGATAAGGTTAATATGGTAATATAAACATGTCTAAAACCTATTGTATGAGTTTTGTTTTTACCCATCCCCCCCTTAGATGTTAAATAATTCATTTTGGAGCCATTAGAAACTGAATAAGAATTTATTATAAAATAATATTTTAAGTTTTCTATAAGATGTCCCTCTCCCCTCTTATAAAAGGGCACTTCTCCTACTCTCATATTCACACCTCCAAATCCATTTTTCATAGAACAATTCTGCCCAAATATCTTCCCAACTATCATAAAATCATCCTAGAGGCCTTCTTTTGGTCAAAAATCAAACCTAGGAAGACCTTTTGATCAAATCAAAAGGAAGAACCTGAAGAAGAGGTAATGATTTCACCACCATCTTTCAAGTTCTCTTATTATTTCACATATTCTTTCTTTGTTCATTCCATTATAAAATAAAAACTTCAGTATCTTCTATATACTGTCATGTTATTATTAATATCTCACAACTATATTCATTATTTTATCCATCTTGTGAATGATAATGTCACCATGCGTGTGCACGTACGACTTACTGTTTCCACGTTGTGGTGTAGTTTCTTATTCAACACTATGTTATTTGGTTGGATATAATGATGGGTAATATATATATAAATAATGAAAATAACATGCTAATGTATCTATAAAATTAATATACCATCCAATTCCACACATTTAAGGAAATGATATTGTCGCCCGTGCGTATGTACAGATTACTGTCTCTATGACACGATGAGATTCATTTCCACGTTCCCCATTGATCGATGATTATAAAAATATATATTACTAATAAATAAGTAATATATGACATAATAATTCTTCTGGATATATATATATATGTACTTACATATATCTAATTCACTTAGTTCCGGTCAAGACGATATGAAAACAAAAACAGCGTTTATGCGTACGTACGGACTACCATCTCCATAAATGGTGTTTTTCATTTCATATATATTTCTATTAAACATATTTATATTCTAAATATATATGATATATAAATCATGTTTTGTATTATGTATGAACTTAAATCTTGATTAATGTGATACAATCAAGAGTATCTAGTTAAAACACATACGATAAAAAAAGTGATTAATACCTGAAATGTTAATTTAACATGGAAATTATTATTATATGAGTTTTATAAAGTCATAAATAAATCATGTATGATATCATAAATATTAATATGGTTCAGGTATAATTTAATAACACACTATGATCTTCATACATGAGGTTAAATGTACCCTCGACTAAATGAAAGTGCAAGGTAAGGGTTAATTCATCAATCTCATTATTATCCGAGATTGTTTATGTGTAAGTATTTGCTGGGAAATTTTATAATCCATGTCTATTTTTCTTAAAAATGATTTCAAAATGAATATTTTAAGGATTTCTAAAAGTTACTCTTTATCAAGATCATAATTTTATATGTTTTAAATATTTACCTTTCTAAATCATTATAATTAATTTCCATGTTTTCAAAATGATTTTAAGAATTTATTTATATGGACATGAATGTTTTGAAATGATAATACTTTTCAAAAGTTTCAAAGTGGTATGGGACACTTTGATTCAATAATATATTTTCAATTAATTCCTTTAGAAATGTTTGACTTTTAAATAATTTTACAAAAATAATATTTTTCTCAAAAAGTTTTACTCATCATTTTAAACCATATCAACATCCTTTATTATATATTATTTTTTATTGAGGTTGATTTATTATAATACAATCTTCCATATTGTATTGAATGAGTTATTATATTTTTTAATGTGGATGTTTTATTTTTATACCATTCATGGTTTATGGTTAATGTATTGACATTTCGTATGCTAGTTTTAATACAAATGTTTATGTTATGTTTCAACTTTTCATATGAGGAATGGAGTGGACTTAGTAAGTGACAGGTGGAACAGGCTATAGCTCCTCTATGCATCGATAGGTCTCATGAGACAAACTAGTGTCTTGGCACAAGTCCTTGACAAAAAATTTATGTGTAGTCTTGGCACAAAGCCTTGACTATGTGGTAAGGATGTTCGGCGTTAGGCATTCCCTCATTATGAAATTAGTTATAAAATTTGATTATTCGACTAGTAGAATATCCATGTGTATGTTTATATGGTAATGTTTGATTTTTTTTATTTTATGTTCAAGTTTATGTTTAAAAAGGCTGTTATTTTTATCACACATCTTGCCTTAAAATTTTATAGCTTCTGCTAAATTATTTACCCCTACTGGGCATCTGAGCTCACCCCTTTCTTATGTTTTATTTTCCCAGGATTCCAAGAAATGTATTATGAATGATATGCAGGGTTAAGCTAAAGGGAATAATGGTGTTATAAAAGAACAATCTATGCAGTGTTTCATGTTTGAAATTTTAATGTAAAGTTAATGTATGTAATCTATGTTCCAATACTGCTAAACTGATCGGTAATTCGGGACTTGATTCCTTGTAATCATGCCAATGTATTAAAATAATGCACCTTCTCTTGGTAACTGGGGTCAGGGAATTACAGAAGAGGCCTAGGCGTAGGCAGTGTAAGAAGGATATCAAATGGATAATCTTCAAGATGAGGGGAAATGAATTAATACCAATACTGATGAGATTACCTCTAAGGCTGCTAATGAATCAAGGGAGGTCAGGATGTAGGAAACAAATTTAGAGGCTACAATCTAGAATATTTTTGTTCTGAAGTAGTCCATTGAAGGGGCCGATCCAATGGGGTTGTGTTTTGGCTGAACTCATGAAACATATTTCCCCACTTGTTTTCTTATCCCAAACTATGTGCATGGATATGTTGTTATCATGATTTTTATAATTAGTGCATCTCAATCCTAACTATGATATAACTAGTGATCAATCCCCAATCTCCTATGGGTCATAACCGATGTGAGAAACACAGTAAGACCGCATAATCATCCACTTTGGGAATGAGAGTTCCAACTAAACATCGAATACACAGGCTCTACTATTGTTTACTGACCGCTAAGAGTATTTAGGTGGATATAGGCTATGATTGAGGGGTATGGCTCCTAGATCATCCAACTTGTATTTCTCAACATGCTCTAGTGCACGGGTGGGGTAATTGTGAGGTAATTAAAATCCACCCAAACAAAGGGAAATTGGAGGTGTGAGTCATGATACCCAGAATTCAAAACATTGTGATTTTGGAGAGCCGATATAAGATAACACCTGAACTTATTTGAAATGTATATCCAATATCTATAGCCTAAAATGGGTTCAAAAAAATCTGTTCCATCTACTAACCATGTTTTGAAACACATGGCCTAACTTGAGATGTTTTCTGATGCCTTATGAAATATTTGCCCAAGACGGTAGGTGAGCCAAAATGGTTTGGTACCAGACCATTAGGGGATCCCCTCAGATATGAAATAATATAAGGTTCTAAATAAATTTCATGCAAAGTATGTATATTGAGTGATGGCCTACTCGAAGGGTTTCCAACACTCTTGAAACTATGCCACCATGATGAATGAACATTCGACGAGCATATCATTCTGAATCAAGATCAACCCTACATCCGTCTGAGACCTCTATAGTGAGGACCTAAAATATATCTCCAGTATATATCATGAAAATGAGTAAAATAATAATGCATTTTAGTGTCATACGGTGAATATTATTAATGGAATATTTTAATATCATATGACCCAGATGTTACACATAAGGATATATTGGTTGGACTGTGGATGCCAGTTAAAATTCATGTCACATAGATTGGGGAACTTTGTTTAATTTCAGTGACATTGTACAATAATTAGGGATGAAGTTCCAGAAGGGTTAATGAACCTAGGGCCCGCCTAAAGAAAAAATTTATTCATTGCTACATATCCCATAAGGTGGGAATCGTGTTGAATGTAATTATTAAAGAACATTGTTATTAGGGGACAACACTAGTGGGGGGAAAACCTATTTGACAGTGAGGAGGGTGAATCATCCCACATCTATTATTGGCCATCATTAACTAGTTCAGGGTGTGGTTTCAGTTTAATGTCAGGCACCGATGATGAATAAAATGGGCAATAACGTTAAGGCTGGACACAAGATCTATGATCTGAGCATCACTATGTATCCTAAAAGCATAAAAATCAGGCCACACATAGTTCTTGGTGATAGAATGGTAGATGGTTATTCCTAAAAGTGGTGTATATCTTGTCAAGTAAAAAGATCAGAGTGGTTATATAGTTTAATGTCGTGTGAACTAGGACATTGGAAGTCTAAATTTAAATGTTATAGATTTTGGACCGTATGAAGTGGAGAGGGGAGGTGTAGCACCATTGAGGCGACCCAAAATGGGTGAAGATAGAATAAGTATATAGAAAATTACTAATTTTTTAGAATACAACCCTAGACCAAGAAATTGGAGGCCAAGGTTCATAATTCTATGGTTGAACGTAGAGGCAAAGTGCTCGTGCATCACTACATATTCAACAAAGGTGAAAATCCTGCCACATATAGTTTTAGAACATGGTATGGCCAAGGGCCAATGCCATAAAGGTGATGTATTTTCAAATGAAGAAATCATATGGATGGGTAGTGATCATCACATATCTTGGATGTAAAAGTCATAGTTTAACATCACACAACAAGGATGTAAGAGATCTTAGTATATGGTTATAGATCTCAGACCAAGGGGAAATGTAATTATTTCATGTAGTTACAAACCATTACCATATCCCTCTGCCCACATGAGCTATTCTTAGTGTGGGAAAATAGGGTGGAGAAGATCCTTACTACACATGGAACCACACGGTTGGAAAACATAGGTGTGGAGTCAACGATAAACCCATGACACTAGTTCATCCTCTCGGTGTGTAAAGGGGCACGGAGGGATAACAATATTGAAGTTCCATCTAAACATGATGAAGTGGAAAGGGGTGTGAGTAATGAAAGTAATAATTAAGGAATAATGGGGTTGGTGTAATGATGGGGGATAAAAATTGACCGTATTTGAAGCACAACATCCATATCATGTGACATGAAGTGGGAACAAACATCTGAGGGCCGACTGCTGACCGTATTTGAAATGTGGAACATTTCTCAAGATTTAATTTGAAATCCTTCAAGAAATTTGCTCAAAATAATATAAAATCCAAAAGTTTAGGCATCCATACCATTTGTGGTGTCCTTTCAGATGTGAAAAATGACGGAAACACAAATAAAGGGACATGTGAAGCATGGATATGGAACAAAAGTATGTCCATGAAGAATCTAAAACTCTAAGTCATAATCCAAAGTGCATCTTATCACTTTGGTGAGGAATAATTGAGGTCAGGGAGGCAGTTAATAGTAGACTAATCGAGGCTATGGTTTGTGGAAAAGGGAAAAATAGGTCGATGAACCTGGGGCTTGACCCAAAGACAAAGTGTCTAAGAATTTCAATGTATATTTTAAGTATAGAAATCAAGCCACAGGTAGTTCAAAAGGCTATGAAATTTAACGTCATGTGGTAAGCATATAAGGGGAAGAGGTTTTCAAAGAGAGTAATGTGTACATAATGGTATAATAACTCGACATGAATGAAGATGAAAGAAGTCCACATACCACACCATTCTACATCCCATGAGAGAACCCAAGCCAAGGGGTCGGGAGAAAGAATAGAAGAACATGGGGTTGGACCCGATGAAAACATTTCTAGGACTTCTTACATATCCTATCAGGATAGGAATCAATCCAAATGTAGTTCTTGAAATGTCGTGTAGTTTAACATCATGTGGTAAGGATGAAAGGGGATGAGGTTTCTCAATAGATGAATGTGTATGGAATGGAATAATAACTTCATGTGAATGCAGATTAAAGAAGTACACATACCACACTATTATCCATCTCAGGAGATAACCATGGACAAGGGGCTGGGAGAAGGAATAGAAGAACCATGGTCTAGACCCAAGGACAACATTTTCGGGAACTCCTATATATCCTATGAGGTAATGAATCAAAGAAAACCTACTTTTAGGAATGTCGTGTAGTATAACATCATGGGGTAAGGACAATTGTAGTAAGGCCAGAAAGGGGATGTGCAAGGTGTGGTGAAGAAAACCTAACATGAATGATGAAAACAGATGTCAATATTGTACTATACACCCCTAAGAGGGGAACTATTATAAGAGGAAATAAGGTATGGACATCAACAAAGTGTCGTGTGGTCTTAACATCGCGCAGGGCAGAGGGGTACTTTCTTTTTAAGATCATGAAGAAAGGACCATAAATTCCCCAAAGATTAATGTCATGGATGTAGGAAAAAATAGTTTAACATCATGTTTGATGGGAGAGATATTAGTTTAAGGTTGTAGATCTTGGACCATGAGTTGATCCTTAATGTACAAAAAGGTAGATGAACCTTGGGTGGACTAGAGGAAAAAGTTCCTAGGTGTTCTTTTTTATCCCATAAGGATGGTAATTATTCTATAAATATTTATAGAAATTCCATGTTGTATAACATCATAGGGTAAGGGTGTATATTAAGTGAGGTATTACTAAGGGGTCACATGGTGCAACTGTTACTTACCTAACATGAATGAGGACCAAATAATTCAACACCACACCATGTGCTCCCAAAAGGAATATTAGGATGTAAGACTAAAAATGGGGAGCATGGGTCTAGAACAAAATACAAAAATGTATGGTATTTCCTACATATTCTGTAAGTGTAGAAATCAATCCATACATAGTTCTTGAAGCACAGTTTTGTTAGAAAACAACATAGATGGTGGAAATACTCTCTTGTGAGGAAGTCAATGAATCCCATAAGAAAAGGTATCCAGAAATCATTCAAGGTAGGTTATGAAGATTGGACGATACAGTTTGTGTTTTTTTCAAGGAAAAAATTTATAGGAATCACTATGTATCCTGTAATGATATAAATCATTCCATATATATTTCTTGAATTATATATACTTTAATATCATGCAGTGAAGATGAAATGTGATCTTAGTTTTTGGTTGTAGAACTCGTAAAATAAGACATGTTTTCCATTTATAGTTTACCATCATGCAATACAATGTCTCACCCATTTGAATTACTTCTTGAGGAATTTGTAATTGGTGGGAGGAGTAATATGGTCACCATCCATGGTGACAAGAGAGTATGTTCCATTGTGGTAAACCTTGTGAATGATATAAGGTCCCACCCATTTTGGCTCTAACATTGGATAAATCCTACTGGGTATCATATGTGATCATAGGGATAACACCATCTCAGCTTTAACGAAGGATCGAAGATGAAATTTCTTGTCGAAATCTCTATATATCTTGTTCTGGTGTCTCTCAATGTTGTGAAAAACATGGAGCCTATTCTTATCGAGAGATTCCAGATCAGCCATACAAATTTAGAATAATTTATATGAAATATTCTTATCATAGATGGTTGTGTGAAGCAATGGAGACTGCATCTTGATGGATAGTATTTCCTTTTTCCTATACACTAGGGAATATGGGGTCACTTTGGTGGAATTTCGAGTCATTGTGTGGTAATCTCATATTGCATTGGAGAGTTTTTCTAACAAACTATTCATGTTATGACCCATGATATTTTGTAGAATTTTAGGGAGGGCCTTGTTGAAGACTTGATATTCCCATTTTCTATCTCATGATAGTGATATGTATGGAGGGACTAGGTACTACACTTGGTATACAATTACATCAACTCAGCTACTCAAGAAATGGTGTCTTTATTAGTGAGAACAGTGTGAGGGAATCTAAATTGGTGGATGATTTTGGACCTTATGTAATAAATACTACAATGGTACTTGACTTCCTTGAAATGAATTTCCTATTACCAATTTTTAAAATAACTCTTCGGGGGTCAGGATAAACATGCACTGACGAGATGCTGTTGGTGGATATGGTCCCACGATATCGAGTCCTAATACCACAAAGAGACAAGATTATTTGGTAGTATTAAGAGGCTCTGGTGGATGATGTAAATAATTATCAAGGGTTTGGAACATGTGGCGCCTATTGGAGAACTTGATACAGTAATGGAACTTTGTGGGACAAAAGTAGCCCAACCTTTGGATCTAATGAAAGAATTTAGACCCTGCCGAATGACCTCCATTGGAACCGGCATAATGATCTAGTATAAATTGGAGGATCTTATATCCTTGATTATAAAGGATTATAATTATATAAAACCCACATATATATAAAGGGTCTATTTTAGGTTGGTATGACCCTAGAGTGTGAATTGTACTCCACGATGACATGATTTCTCATGTTTAGCTCTATCTGTCAAGTGATTTAGGTGTTTGAGGTAGTCGATGAATGGAGTCTTCGAATCATATTTGTATTCCTTTTTGCTGGTAACGTGACCTGGAGGTCTTTATGTGGATGCATTATTGGTAATATGGATTTCCTTCTGGCTATCATCATCATCAGGAGTGACGTGGGTGAATAATCTTATATGTGCCACATGGATGATCAAATTTTCATGGTCCGGCTCTGCAAGATATGTCGAAAGGCTCTCTAAGGCATCAGCTCGGCCATTATGTGATTGGGGGACATCTGTAATCTCTAGTATATAAGGGAACTAGTCCATCAGATGACGATTGTGCTCTAATAGGGGCATGAGCTATGAATTTCAATTTACATAGTCACCGTTGATATTTTTTTATGACCAACTCAGAGTCCCCTTTCAAATGGAGGTTGGTAACATCACTCTCGAGGCCCAGTTTGAGGCCATTGATGAGGTCCTAATAATCAGCCTCATTGTTACTGCATCCTTCTTACAATAGGAATGAACAGGAAAAGACCACATGTGTAGGCGTGGTGAAAACGATGCCCAGTCCTACCCTATTGAGTCATGTATCATTGAGTCTTCTAATAGTGGGGATTCAAGAAGAACCATCAAAGTGCATCTTCCAAAGTGGAATGGCTTGATCCACTAAGAGTATGTCCTCATCTGGAAATTCAATATTGAGGGACTACTCTTCATGGGATGAATGGGCGGTAAGGAAGTATTACAGTTCCTGGCCCTTGATAGCTTTCTACAGAATGATTTGGATGTAAAAATTCTTGAAGGATTGCTACCCATCGAATTAGATGCTCTGTCAATATGGGGTGGTTCGGAATATACTTCTATGGGTCTATGTAAGAAACTAGTTTTATATCATGGTGCTTTGGGTAATGTCTCCATTTCTGGATCGTGCCTACCAGTGTGACACAACTCTCCTTGATAGAGGAATATCTAGTCTCTATATCAAGAAGTATGTGTATGAGATTGCATGATGTGTTCTTTCTACCCTAATTGTTATCTTAGGTGATAAGGTCACCATGGAACCATTCTCAGGTGGTCACATAAAGTTCTATTGGATTTCTGAAGATGGGTGGCCTCAGAACCTGATATTGTGGCAGGTAATGTTGCATCTCCTCAAAAGAGGCCTTCCACTCTTCATCCCACTCATAGTCAGCACCATTCTTAATGTGTGGGGAATAAGACATACACATTCCTTCTAGATTCACAATGATTTATAGTGTGTAGGACAAGTTCCCTTTAAAACCTCGGATATTTTGATGGTTTCTCGGATGAGGAGACTGACAGATAGCCATAATATTCTTTGAATCGATCTTGATGCCTCTATATATGATAACAAAGTTAAGAAAAATTCAAGAGGTAATCCCAAAGGCACACTTTAAGGGGTTTATCTTTAGATGGTAGAAGTGGAGAAATAATAACACTTTCTCATGATCTATGAGATGGTCCTGATGCTGGTGCGACATGACCATTAAATCATTGATGTAGCACTCCACCAATGTTCTTAGGATTAGCTTGAATATGTGGTGTATGGAACACAAATAGGTGTCACCTTCATTCTTCTGATCGAAAGTCATTACATGGTAATATAAAATACATTATTATGATCAGAATTTGTTAGAATCTTCATCCTTTTAGTCCATTAAAATTTGATTATATCCAGAATACCAATCCATAAAGGAGAGATTTTGGAATCTTGTGGTAGTTCCAATTAAATGCTCTGTTGTGCGAAGGGGAAAATCATCCATCAGATAGTAGTGATTGAGATCTTGGAAGTCGATGTAGAATCTGATCTATCTATTCTTATTTCTAAGGGGAATGATGTAATAAATCCATATTGGGTACTTGACTTCCTTTATGATGTTTTCTTTAATGATATTATCAATATTATCATTGACCATGGCACCGCTGGAGTGGTGTATCTTCTTCGCAGGTTGTTTGAACTCATGATGGTTTATTGGTAGAAAAATGTAGTGGATGACGGCCTTGAGATCCATTACTTGAATATATTTATAGCACCAGAAGAATACATCACGATGCTACTATAGGAAATCCACATACAACTGCTGCTCTTCTGCAGACATGAAAACACTAA
The DNA here is from genome assembly GCA_963277665.1 of Viscum album. NCBI lineage: Eukaryota > Viridiplantae > Streptophyta > Magnoliopsida > Santalales > Viscaceae > Viscum > Viscum album. The sequence continues at coordinate 658,363,611 of OY728159.1, forward strand.
CCATCTTTGGTTTTAGATATATCTTGGTGAAAAGGTTCACGTGAACTATCTCATCAATGATAATGGATACACCTTCCTAAAATGCTATAGGGGTGTCCCCTAAATCCTCTACATTGTCTCTATCGAGGGGATAATCTCTAGGGGAATTATTTTGAGTGGGATAATTCTAAAGTAATGTTGGTGCTGGCTTGAGAAGCAACAGAATCTTCCTTGGGGGACTGCAACACTAAAAACACCATAGAACCAAAAGTTTTCAATATGATTCCATCAGGCCTTTGACCCCATGGTCCATGCTTGATAATATCAATGTAATAGTGGTATGTTGTCTTTAGTCCGTTCAACCAAACCCGGTGAAAGCAAAAAGTATGGAATATTTCTGTTTCCATGGGGAAAAAATCCTAATATCTTACTGGGGTAAGGGGTTCTAGGAACACTCAAGCCTCATTTTTGTAGGAGTATGAAGTCATCTTCCTACATTCCTTTCACCTAGGAACATGCTTTCCCCTTTTCCTATAGTTGAAAAATCAGGGTCCCATTCATGGGGTTGTGGCCTTCAATTGGTGAATTAAGAAGATTTAGGCATCATCCATGTCCGTACATGGGTCATACATAGTGGTAGTGTGCTCAAACTAATTGACCTAAACTTGAATTTCCTTGCTTCTATAGTAGTCATGATTTAGGTAAGGGTCCTCAAAAGAGGAAAAGGGAGACACATATCCTTGGGGCACACCCAATCGACCATTAAGGGAGTACCTGGTACATTGGTGATATGGGGAGGGGACTATTATGTGCAGATGGATCTAGGTTCTACCCATCAACACATTGTAGGTTGTATCCGTTGAGACAACCATTATCTCTGTGCTATAAATCAGGACAACAAATTATGTTTTTTAGTGGATCTTACCAACTGATGTTTATTTTTTCTGTCAAACCCATGAATCTCTAGGTCATAAGATCTCAGGCCTATTTCGGATAGTCTCAATTCGCAGATCATCCGAGTCGGGATGAGATTGATCCCAGAACCTATGTTGACGAGCCAATGGAAAACCTCCATTCCATTGAACTGACCAATGATGTACAGTGGGGGATGTGACCTTGGATAAGAGAAAATTCATCTTATCCTATGAATGATATGATTTCCTATCATTCTTCAATTTGATCCTCTACATTATTAAATACATCTACAGTCGCTACCTCTATTTCAAATTGGAGGGGCTTCATAAAGATTTTTCAGGGATTCATGTATATCTTCTGATAGGAGGAGAGCATCAAGGATAGAGATATTTGTAGGAATATTGTCTAGGTGATTAATCACTTCATACTACCATGGAAGGAAAAAAATTTACTGAGGAGAGTTTACTCTATGGTAGGATGTGTGGAAGACTTTGTAGATTGAACTGGTATATTTTGGCGGGTGATGGGGGTATTGAGTAGCTCATTAGATGAATCTCCTAAGACGAATATCAACAGATATTTAGAAGGTTCTGTCCGGGCCTCATCAATATGTGGTGTATCAAAACATGGTTGTGGAGTGTCCACCTAGTCGAGCAGTAAAGACAGTAGGGGAAGTGAACCTAATGAAATAGGGTGAGAAGAATGTGCATGTTGAGCCCTGTACTGATCCTATTGTTTGGTCTAATGGTCATGAATGGCTAGGTCAGAAGTGATGGCCGAAGCATTCTAGTGATTCAAATATTGATAGTTTTGTCGATTTTGGTGTTAGATGGGGACATTAGGAAGGTCTTTCTAGAAATCATCATCATTGGGGACCATGTATGGGTCCACCATCTCGATAGTGTTCACTGAGGCATGCTCCTAATCATCAAATTAGGAATATTCCATTTTTATGATAATTCTAGTCGAAATACCCCTCTATAAGGGCATGAAATCTCCAAGAGTATAATATGTATTTGGTATTGGTGGATGACTTTTCATCCCCTTACGTCATCGACGCTTTCCCTCTTGGGAGGGAGAGGGCTGAGATGTTGATGCACAAGTAGTAATTGTGCCAGTAAAGTGACATCGTAAGGATTTTTTTGATTCAAAAGGGAATGGATAATACGATGGGTATGAGTGACTACCTTGTGTCCTATCTGTTCATCATAATTCTGAGAGCGGTGTCTAGAGGCCTGCTATAATTCACTCTTTTTGTCACTATCAATCTTTGCAAACACACATGATGTATGTGTCTCAGCTAGACCCAATATGAAAATGTTGTTTTCATCCTATTCGTGAAGCCATTCCTTGAACACATAAAACTTTTTGAGAGTGTGTTCAAGGAACCAGTTATAGGGGTAGTAATTAGAGATATTAGTGAGATCTTTCCTTCTGGGCCTCATCATTCTGACAACCACAACATTCCCTAGTCCAAGGCACTCAATAAATAGTCCGAGAATTGATATTTTTTGAATGAGTCAGTCAGGTTTCTATGATACGGAAAGTGGATCCTGGGAGCCTAGCCTTAATGAGGGGATAGAGCCTCGAGAGGTGGTGTAATCTTTTTTTCTCACCTTGTTTGCTATGGTGCTTTATGCGACGGAACCTACCAATTCTATGGCAGGAGATTTTAAGCTTGAGGATGAGCTTAAGGCTATAGAACTCAAAATTGTTGTGGAGGTGGATCTGTCGGTAATAATTCGAGCTATTTGGTGGTATCTACTTGTGAATCATAAGCAATCATAGCTATGGAATCTAATTTTTGTAGGATTTGTGGGAGGCAATGGGCGTGCCTTCCTGGCATGTAGCAAGGATTCCTCTAAGAGTTTTTCTATGTCAGATCTATACCAAAATCTAACAAAAACAATCTGAGGGATAAGATAAGGTAACAACCCCACACACATTGTTAGTAGCTACTCCTTAGTCAACACCATATCAATAGAATATGTGAGTCCCTTCCACCAAGAAACAATGTTTGCAACATTCACATATGACCTTATCATGAACATGAAGAGGTCAGAAATAATATTTTTTTGGGTTCTTAAACTAAATTGGTAAACAAAACTACAATGAAGATCTCCCCAATCAACTATGTATCCAATGGGTAACTAGTGTACCATACAAATACCGGCCATTCTAGTGTCTATACGAAGAACTGAAGCTTAACAACCTCTTGTTATGCTGGAATCCCCAACATGGATCCACACCTTAAAATAATGATGGATAGATACAGCAGCGGGTATCATGCCCCACTAAAATGGAATAAGGTAGTATTCCTATAGCCCAATGTGCCAACATATTATCTACCCATACCGAATATGGTAGTCCAACAGGTGGGATGTCCACCTGTCGGGTTTCAAGAGCCTCGAGGCAGGAAATGGGAGAATCCATAGGATCATCTTACAGCAGATTCCGATCATGGCGAGGTTTTTAGACTACCATTACATTGGTAGGTTCTTACACATTATAAGATAGATCATTTACTCATGGATAAGCTATTGGAATGACCTGAGGTGTTACTATTGGATGGACCTATGGATCGGCTGGAGGAACCTAAGTTGGGTCCCGAGTAGGATTCTCACACAGTTCGAGTGGATTCAGTGACACATACCATGATCGCTTTCAATAAAATCTAGCCTATACTCAATATATATGGGAAGGGTATTCCATATCATTAGGAGGAACCTCACTTGGAGAAATATATGCATGTCCCTACCAACCCAGTCGTGGGTTACCCTAATTCAGTCGCCATTATGCAAAATGTTTGGTAATGATATAAATAACAATAATTTTTAATTCAGTGAGATACTGACAAAACAAATACCTTATGGGGTCCTCATTTATAGTTTTTATTGAAACGGATGGATTGGAGGGCTTATCTTTTAAAGTGTGAACTTCACCATTGTTGGGGTCTTGAATGAGAGGTAATGAATCGAAATGATCTCCTAGGCCAAGCGCCTGCCTTTGCTGATGAGTGATAATGCCAACAGGATCTACCATGTGTGTTTATACCCCATGGGGGAGGGTCATCCACTGTAGATTCTATGAAGATTCCCCTTTATAGTTATATATCAATAATGACCATGTTAGCTGTAATGATTCTCGGAGTTATATCCTCGATATCATCAGGTAAATCAGGTTAACATCAAATTGTCTGAAATGTAGTGCATGGTACTACCCCCATCCATGGATTTGGATACATGGGGAATCCTATTAATAACATTGTTCAGCATAGTGAATAATTGAATGCATTTTTGTTTGAGGGCCTAATGATAAACCGGTTATGTAGGGTGCTGAGTGATGAGAAGTGAAGCCAACTCAACCAGGAAACACTACTAGCCGATATCGTCGAAGTGTTCCTAGATTTTGGGGTAAACCAACTATCAATGAGGGAGATGGAAGTATGCCATCCATGAGGTTTTTTGGAATCACATGACCTCATCCTGGGTGAGGGAATTCAAAATGATGAAGACTAAAGTTGAAATTGGTCAAAACATCATAGGGAAATGGTATGCTGTGAGAATGTCCCATAAATATCTATACTAAGAATCAGGATCTAGCCCTTGGTTTTCCCATTATTCAACTATGGTTGGTTAAGGGACTAGTACTGTAACTGACATAGACCATCACAATAGTGTACTGGTCTGTGGGGAGTGTGGTGTGTGACATGAAAAACCACTATAAACTGGGATGTCCCTCAAGGACTGTATTGACTGCATAACCAAATCCTTATATGACGGTCTACTGACCATTGCTTCCTATGTAGATTTTTCTATCATTAGTGGTGGCTATGTCTAGTTCTCATCATCCATTTTGCCGCAAAAAACATTATGTGCTCTCTTTTTGAGGTAAATAATAATCCCAAAGGCAATAGAAATTATTAGATACCAAGACTCTAGAAAGGATCTAAACCATCCTACACCTATATGTATATGTGGAGGGATTAAGGAATCTAATGAATCTCCCTTTCATGGAGGAAAATAATGATACAATGAGTTCCCTCCCCGGACCCTGATATATAATATCAGGGTGATCATTCCATCATTGGGTCACACTCTACTTTAGAGTTTGAAAAGAAGACCATTTTTAACTATGATCTAACTCTTCTCAAGATCCTTCATTTGGTACTGATTATTCTCCCTCTTGACCTAGGGTGGTTCTACTAGGTGGGGTAGATCTTATCCATTGGGAAGACCTCTGTGTGGGTTAGTATTGGAGTGGTGAGGTCCTCCTCTTTGATGAGTTGGGGTGCAGGAGTAATGGGGCGAATGTTGAATGGAACACGTGAAGTACCTCCATGGTTAACCATGTTGAAGCAGGGAGGGCCTCCAAAAGAGCTAGTAAGCTCCTGGGGGAGGACCTCTATAGTGGTTGTCCATAGAATGAGGAGTACCTCTCTTACTATTGGATCCTGTATCAACAATATGAGTCGTGCCTTCATTCTGATCATATTGATCATGAGAAAGACCTATGTGTCAATCGTCGATTTAGAGGGGAGGACCTCTACTGGGATCAGTGGAATCATAGGGAGGAACTCCATGCTTATGGGTGATTGGGAGAGGAGGAACCTCATGTTGGAAACCTAGTATGTGGGGAAAAGTACCATTCGTAGGATCTTGGGTATTAATAGAACCTTTGTTCTTTGTGTGAGAGTGGGGAGGACCTCCACTTTTTCTAATGGTGTTAGAGGAAGGACCTTCATACTAAACGTCATCATCGTGGGTCAGCGTGTAACAGTCAATGATTTTTTCAACGACTGAGAGGGTCAAATCGTCTTACCTGTGGGGTGGATGGGGCCTTAACCCTGATTGGGAATCGAAGTTCCACAACATTTTAATTGGGATTTTCACTTACTCTGTAGTAATAGGGGCCGGTAGCGTGCACTGATGATGGATCGGGAAACTGAAGTAATAGAATATGATTCCCATGGTGAGAATCCTCCTATTCTTGCACACAGTATTACTATTGTGTTAGTTAACTGGGGTCTTCTTTGCAGGGGTAGTGGCCACCTCTTCCTCTGCATATGAAACCATCTGGCAGTGTTGACCTGGCCTGGTGGGAGCCCTCCTTGGTGGATCCCTGTCTAAAGTCACAACTATAATTACTCAAACATCCCATACCTCATCATCATAATAGAATGATTCATTAGAGTGTTCTGGGTAGAGTCTCCTGAAATAGTTGAAGAATGGAGTGGGGAGAAGCGTCTCCCGATACAGCCCTTGGGGGAAATAGTGATGGTGAGGCTCAAAATCCACCAAATATTAGTGAATCATGTCCTGAATCAGGATTAACCACTCCTGTTCATATCTTCAAACAATAATATCCATCACCCTCCTTTGAATAATTTCAGATGGTGAGGTGGTTTGTGGGTGCCCAATAGTTATGGTAGCAGATGACGTTGTGGTGGAGGTGAAACATTGTGGGATTGTCGTAATGGAATTTCCCATGTGTATATAGGAAAGAGGTGATTGGTTTCTGGAAGGTGTATCTTGGATCCTATAAAGTTGGAAGATTTAGCCATCAGTATATATAGTATTAATGAAATTCTCGGTTCCCCAATGTCATTATGTCGTCTCTGGTAGGATAGAATGATCCATAGTAGAAATTTTATAGATCGGGATGCCCAATGATTTACTATCCAAAATCCTGGTGAGTTTCACGCAAGGCCCACAATTTTCTTAGAAATAACAAGAACCAAATAACTAGATCTGTTAACACATGTATCATATGATTTATTGAATGCTACTATTACCTATTTTATGAGTTAGAATTTCACATTAGGATCTCCATTTCAGTTTCCGATGGTTTCTTCAGGGCTACACAGCTTCTATAGAGATGAGCATCTGTCTGCCCCACATTCTTGCTTTCCAAAGGTGGGTGGAATCCACCACCTTTCAAGGGACATTTTATATTGGATCAAAATGGTATTATAGGATTTCATTCTCTCCATACAGGGATTTCTCCTCAGAATCCATTTCCTAGTCCGGGTCTCCCTTAAAGACTAGGACGTTTTTCATGAAACTCTTCCTAGTGACATATCCAAGTGGATGTCGATTAATTACACTACTTCTGTCCGGAAAATACAAAGGTTTATGTTAGAGTATCAACCTTCGATCAGAATAGTAGTCATGTTGGGCATCATTGGCGTGTCTAGACGTCGAAACACTAGTATACTAGGATTTCCCTTTGACAGGGATTCCTGAGGGCGCGGAAACCCCAGTCATCCCACAATCACAGTGGGGTATCTTATACCAGAGGCATGTCTCTAAGGTTTTCATCAAATTCCCATGTTTAACATAGATAATTCCATTATTTTAACATCTAGCGGAGATGGTTATGCTAAAGGTACAACTTCTGAGATTTTCCTTAGACATCCCAGCTTCAACATCAGGTGGGTCATGTGTTTAATGTCTTGCGGATATAGGATGAGATTGATTAGAATGCCTCATGGAGAATGATCAGATTGGTACATTCCAAGGGGAGCTCCTAGATGGTTTTACAGATGGATGGATAAAAAATACCAAAAAGAGTAGACCCAAAGTGGCATGTCCAAAAATGGGAAGATGTCGCACCATAAGGGTTGATCCCAAAAAGTGAGAACCATATGGATGGATCAAAATTCTTAAACTGAATGAACCTAGGTTGGTGTATCCCATAAAGAGATGATATCACACTTTGAATGCTGATCTGGAAACCATAGAAGTCATATTAGAGATGTATGGTGGGTCCCAACAGAGGAGACACCAAGGATTACAATTGGATGGGATTGAACCACAGGGAGGCTTCCTACGTACCATGTGTGTTAGATATGGATCGAAACCCACGTAGTTCGAAAGGGTGGTTTGGGGATTACCTGTGGTTAGCTCCCCTTTGCAAGAGGGGAACTCTTGGTTATATGGTATGGGTGTGAGGTGCTTAAGCATAGTTATCTAACCAGATGCTGCTAGAATTAGTGATGAAGTGAATGGAATGTTCTCACCAAAATTTAGTAGCTCAAGTATGAATCTGGAAGGATGATGGAGGAGTTGAATGAAGTTGGTAAAATGAAAGGGGTAGAACAAACATGAAGATGATGACACTGGGATTGAACATCAAGGAGGTTTCCTACATATCCCCGAGGCTAGGAATCAAAGTCCAAGAAGTTTGGTGGGGTGATGTGACACCATAGAAGGAATCACGTGAGAATGGAGAGTATGGATGGGGACCCGAAGGATATTGAATCTCCAAAATGGGGAATAAGCTTCCTGAAACACAAAGGATCAAGGGAGAGACCCATATGGGACATGGATGATGGTATTGAACTACATAGAAGTTTTCTAAATATCCTTTGGTAGGGAATCAAAGTCCATGTAGTTCCAAAAGGGGCATAGAATCAAGGAGTACACAATGGATAGAGACCCGGAGACCTGCTGGGGATTATTCATGGTTAGTACCATGTGGATGGTTAAGAACACATCAATGAGGTACACCCTGGAGATTTATCCCAAGGAGGGATGATTTCAAATCTCGAGGGTGCATTATTATGAGGGAGCACCAGAGTTTACTGTTTGTTGGGATTAAACCTCGTGGAGGCATCATACGTACCCGAAAGAGATCAAAACCTGCCTAGTTTGGAGATACAGTTTAACATCATATGGGGCGAACAATGAATTGATGTGAAATGGCAGAGACAAATGGGTCCTGGGCATGAATCTATGGTAGGATTCCTATATATCATCATGGTAGGGAATAAAAATCCACATAGTTCGAGGAAGAGGGGTGTGTCGACTATATGCTTAGCAGCCCAAATAGGATGTCAAGGTTGATGAATACTCTAAGAACACATGATTAATGCTTGGTGTGAGAAACAAGAGGCCTCAACAGACCTGATGATCGCATCACAAAAGGCACATCAGTGACGAGTTAAGTGTGTCTTATATATGGTTAGCATCCCAAAGAGGAAACATGGGCTTATGTGTGGTTGGCAGCCCATGGAAAGGAAGATTGGGACTTAATACATGAGGGGAGCCCAAGGAGGATGTACAAATATAGATGGTGAATATGGTCATCCTACAAGGATCACAATATTAAGTTGTGTTAGGGATTATGTGGAGGCTACCTGAGGTTCACATGGAGACAAAGCGCATCCGGAGAGAAGGATTGAGAGGGATCTGGTTCCCATTCCTTTTATGGTCCTCTTAGGTCTTTCACTCATGTGGGTTCATAGTTTAACGTCACATATTGAGGAAATTGTTGCTTGGTTGTTTAACATCCTGTAGCTCAGGCACTGGGTTCTGGTTCCATACCCACTTGACTTACATAACTTGTACCAACTAGCACTTGGGGAAGGGAGGGCACAACAAATGCTGAATGTTAACAGGGTGGAGGAGTACTTGATTGATTTGTTATTTTTAGCGTAGCTATGAAAATAAGAAAAATTTTTTAGAATAATTATGTGAAGAAGGATTATATAGGGTAACACAATATGAAATACCACTTGAGGGACTAGGAAATCACTACATACAAGTCTAGAGGGCTGCACATATGATGTACACCCAAGATAGGGATGTTTCATGTAAGTTGAGGTTAGACATGGTGCCTTGGGGTAGGGAAAACACATGGAGTACATAAGGATGATTTCATGCATGATATAAGGGTTTCATGTAAGATAGAAGTATGCATGTAATATTGGTAGGACACAAGGGCAATCTTGCGTTCCAGAAAAATATTTTGAAAAAATTTCCTTTTGAGTAAAAGGAAATGGGTGATGTTCAATCCCTATTGGGCCTACCCAAAGGGGGCCCATAGGGGATCGGTCACACAAGATCTAGTACCTTGAAGCCATTTCATTCAGGCAGTCACATATGGGGTCATCTTATGTGCGTGGAAGCGACTGTTCGACTTCTACAATGGTACCCTGAATTGAGGGGGGTATGCTTCTATTAATAGGGAGAAACCTCAGAAGTGGTGAACAAGGAGGTATGTGCTAAAAATGGATTTTATGTCTTGTTGGGTGCACATGAATATTTTATGCAAGTCCATTTACTTTCATGTTGGCCAAATTTATTTAGCACACCGGACTTTTCAATTTTTTGGGATTATGGAGCGGAGGAACCCATTTGATGTTGTAATGACCCGAATCTGGAGCCACTCAACTGGTACCCCATGCCCTGTTTACCACATGACCTCAAGTGAATTTCCCCAAATTCTAGAGACTGAGGACTAGCAGCGAGGGCCTTGGTATGTTATTGGGGAAACTATGCCCTCATTTGTATGGTATACACGGGAAAAGAAATAACAGTCAATAGTGGAAGTAGTAAACGACATACAACAACTAAAACCAAACAGCATAAGAAATGAATATATATAGTAATGATGATAATGATGCAATAGGTACAAGTATGTAAGGATAGAAGAAAACATAACAATGTGCTGAAATACAACTGAAAACAATGTACTAAAAGTAACAGCAAATCCAGCAGCATCACAAGCCTAAGATCAGTCCTATTCTCTCCAGCTCCAACCAGAAATCATGTACCTGATGTAGATGGGACACAATCCCTATCCACACCTATAACCATATAACCTATTTGGGCTGAAAAGTAGGACCCAAATAGGGTGTGAGAATAATCCTAGTAGGCACTCTCCACAGGATCTGTGCCCTATTGTCTATGAGCAAAATAGAAAAAGTAAAGGAAATAAATGCAGTAGAGAAACAGAGGTACAACAAAGTAACAATCATACAAATATCCATTCACATTTATTTATTAATTTAATACAATCATTTAATTATCAAACAATGATTCTATCAAATAGCTCTATATTCTCAAGGCACAACAAGTAACACAACAGGTATCTCAACAGACTACCTAGACAACAAGCAGTACAAACCCAAATTGTTCTTTGGCTTGGTGGACTCGTCACAACCCACCAAACAAATAATAATACTCACTCTTTGGGTGGCTCCTACTAGCAGACCCCTCTAGTCAAATAATCATTCAAGGCACAGACACTCTGGGAAGCTCTCACCGTCAATTCCCCTATGGTATTGCAACAGTTGCTACAAACTCTCTGAGTAAGAACTTACGTCTAATTACTCATGTGGTCTTAATATGTGAATAAACTAAGGACACTCTTGGGAAGAAAAAATTCCAATTCATGTAGGTCCTGCGTACGAAACTAATTTATAACGGACTCTCTAGGGAATCCCTTGATCGTCAATTCCCTCTTTAGTCTACCAGACCAGGTTCACAGAGCCCTGAGTAGTATAGTCGTGCGTAATCAACTGTCAGCAGCCCTAAGTAAGTTCAAAAACTACTTGGCTAATAGCTACAATGCATCAAAATCATATAAACAGTAGGAAATACCTGCAATTAGCTATAACAAGGCAGAAAAACAATTCCACAAGGTTTTCCTCATAAGCTACCTAATCCAAACGGTGATAAACAGCCTAAGTAAGGGAAATCACCCATGGGTGATTCTCGAACATGCAACCAATAATATATTACTATCAATTAACCTAAAGCAAACAATCAATCTAAGGAAATTAAACAATGGAATCAAAATCCCTATCCTGGGATACCTGATACATGGGTATCTGACACTTTTTGCAAAAAAACTCAAAGGCATGCAACGCAGGGCAACAAACCACCTACCGCTATCCTAGGAGATCGATATACATGATCCACAAAGATTGATTCTTCTTAGAATGACGAATATCAGAGAAATCATCAAAAACACTCAACCAATGACAACTTGAGAAAGAGGACGAATCATAAAACAAGGCTAAAGCATAAGAAAGATCTTACCAAGGAGATCCCAATGCAATCGACGACGGCTAAAATGGATATCGGACGGCAGCTCGGGGGCTCAGAGAATGATCGCGGCCGTTCAGGAGCTCTCGGCTGAACAAAACCTAGAAGAAGGTTGTTCTGGAGATTAGGCGTGACCCCGGTGCATTTAGTGTAATGAAAAGAAAATACACAGCATGTACTTCTGGAGTACACGGCCTGTACTCTATTATTTCGTACTCTACTTTAAGCGGCCTCCACATCACCCCTACACACCATGTGTGTGGTCCGGACACGGCCATCACACGGCTTGGCGCGGCAAGGGAGCACACGGAGTGTACTCATGAAATACACGGTGTGTACTTCAAAAATTTCCAAAAACCCCTCATTTCTCAAAAACTCCAGGAAAAAGGAAGACATACCTGAAACGAAAACTCGGGTTCTTACAAACTTCCCCCCTGAAAGAAATTCTTCCCTGAATTTCCCTAATGAGACGGAGTAGAAGAAACCCCGAACAGCTCCGGCCACTACAATCATACATCGGCCTCTCTTTCCCATGTCTCTTCCTGTACTCGCTTGTTCTGCCATAGCACCCGTACTAGAGGAACATACCGCCGACGAAGAACCTTCGTACTGTGATCGAAAATCTGGATAGGATGCTCCTCAAATGATGCATCAGCTTTGATCTCAACCTCCTCAGGCTGAAAGACATGATATGGGTTTGAAAAGTAACGTTGGATCTGAGATAAATGGAAGATTTCGTGCATTTCCTAGTATCTCTGAGGTAACTACAACCTATAAGAAACCGACCAGACTCCCTCCAGAACCCCAAATGGCCCGACGTATCTCAGTGAAATATTACCCTGTCTCCTAATCCTCCTGTGTCCCAACCTTGGGGTAACACGTAGGAAAACCTGATCTCCGACCTCGAACAGCAGATTTCATCTCTGCTGATCAGCATAAGATTTATAACGAGACTGTGTAGTATCCATCCTCTTCTGAATCAACTCTATCAGCTCTGAGGTATCCTAAACAAGACAAGGTCCCAGCAAAGCTGCCTCTCCTGCCTCCAACCAGCACAAAGGTGATCAGTATGGCCTACCGTATAAAGCCTCATAAGGTGCCATCTAAATAGTCACCTAAAAACTATTGTTATAGGAAATATCCACAAGTGGAATATGCTTTTCCCAAGAACCAACAATGTCCATAATGAAATATTGGAGCATATTCTCAAGCACCTGGATCGTGCTCTTTGACTGGCCATATGTCTGGGGATGGTAATCTGTACTCAGAAGTACCTGTGTACCCAAAGCTTTCTGTAGCCCCTGCTAGAAATGTGAAGTAAACTAGGTGTCCCTATCCAAAATGATAGTACTCAGAACCCCGTACAAGCGCACAATCTCACAGACGTTCAACTGTCCAAGCTCATCGACACCGAAGGTTTCCTTTACCAGCAATAAGTGAGCAACCTTCGTGAGCCTATCAACGACAACCCATACCGTGTCGTTCCCTATCGACGATCTCTTTAACCCTGTCACGAATTCCATCGTGACATCATTCCACTTCCACTTGGGAATTGGTAACTACAGAAAAAGCCCTGCTGGCCACTGGTGTTCTGTCTTCACCTATTGACAAGTGGAACATCTCAGGACAAAACCAGCCACATCTCTCTTCATACCTAGCCACCAGTACTGGCAGTGTAGATCATGATACATCTGGGTGACGCCAGGATGAACTACCCAGATGGAGGAATAAAAGTCTCACATCATCTCCTCACGTATATCTGATGGCACCCATATGCGTCTATAGAAACGCAAGGTCTCATCCTCGCCAACGGTCCATCCAGGAAGAGGGTCCTCTCCTGACACGCATTCCCGTAGGACTAGGCCTTCAAAATCTTCTAGCTTCCTCATTCGAACTCGGTCAAGAGGTGCGGAGGTAACAGATAAAAAAGATAGGAAAGTCTACCCCTGCCTGTCGTGAAACTCCAAATGCATTTTAGAGAACATAGCCATAAGCTGCCACTCACTACTGGCCTTATGAACTGCATGTATCTGAGTTCTCCTGCTCAGTACATCAGTCACTACGTTTCCTTTCCCAGGCATATAGGCAAGCTCGATGTCAAAGTACTGGAGATACATGAACCACCTCCACTGTCTCAGATTCAGGTCACGCTGCGTGAAGATGTACTTGAGACTCTTTTGGTCATTATATACCACCAAATCCTCTCCAATAAGGTAATGCCTCCAACAAAACAAAGCATGAACAACTGCAGCCAACTCGAGGTCAGGCGTAGGATAATTATTCTCATTTGGTTTCAACTATTGATATCCATACGCAACAACATGATCCTCCTGTATAAGCACTACTCCTAACCCGATGCTAGATGCATCACAAAAAACTGTATAACTTCTGCCCGGTTATGGCAGAACTAGAATCTGTGTCGAAGTCAACCTCTCATTCAGCTCCTGAAAGGTTGAATCACAATATTATTACTAATCAAACCTTATCCCCTTCTTAGTCAAGGCTGTCAATCGTGCTACTAAGCGTGAGAAGTCCTGTATATACCGCTTATAGTAACCATCCAGCCCCAAGAAACTCCGTACCTCGAAGACATTCTTCGGCTGCTCCCAGGTAACTACTACTCTCACCTTCTCTGGGTCTACTGATATTCCAATCTCTGAGATGACATGACCCAGGAAGTAGATCTTGTCCATCCAAAAGTGGCACTTTGAGAGCTTAGCATATAACTGATACTCCCTCGGTGTACTCAAAATGATCTCAAGATGGGTCGCATGGCCGTGTCGAGTGTGAGAGTACACCAAGATTTAGTCCATGAAAGCCACAACAATTGAATCCAAGTAAGGATGGAACACTCTTCTCATAAGCACCATGAAGACTGCAAGTGCATTCAAGAGACCGAACAGCATTACCAAATACTAATACAGACCATACCTACTCCGGAAGGCTATAAAGGGTATATCAAATGGTCTGACAAGCAACTAATGATAGCCGGATCTCAAGTCAATCTTCAAGAATACTCTATCTCCTCGAAGCTGATCAATGATATCATCGATCCTCAGCAAGGGATATCGGTTCTTGACCGTCAACTGGTTCAACTTTCGATAATCCATGCAAAGCCTAAGGGTATCGTCTGCCTTCTTCGCAAAAAGGACGGGCGAACCCCAAGGAGAAGTACTGGGTCTGACAAAACCCTTTTCCTATAACTCCTCCAACTATATCTTAAGCTTGTACAACTCATATGTAGCCATCTTATAAGGTGGAATGGACAGTGGTGCCTCTCCTGTCATGAGATCAATCGAGAAGTCTACCTCACGCTCCGGAGGTAAACCTAAAAAGTCTTCTGGAAAGAATTATCTGAAACGATCCACCACTGGAGGAAAGTCTAACTGTGAAGTCCCATGGTCATCCAGATAATGACTAGAAAACTAGGTCATAACCCCTCCTCTCCTATGATGCTCTGGTCCAGCTCTACCCGCCTAGACATCACACTTGCCTCTATGAAGAAAGGACCTGCCATATGGTGATACGAAACTCACCATGCGACGATAGCAATTGACGACTGCATGGAAGGGAACCAACCAGTCCATCCTGAGAATTAAATTATAGCCTGTCATATCTAGGAAATAGAGGTCCAATAAGAAGTGACACCCTGCAAATTCTAGAGGGCATTCTTTGAACTGACACATGCTAGATGCCCTCGTTCCCAAGGGCGTGTCGAGAGTCGACATGTCAGCAGACGAAAAGACACCGAGCCTAAGGCTATCTAGAACAGCAACTAAGATAAAGCTATGTGAAGCACCAATATCAAAAAATTTGAAGATAAAACTGTGGTTACTAAAATCATACCTCATACTGTAGAGAGTCCAAGATCCTGCTCTTGATGAATCATCTCCACAGAAAAAGTCTGGCATGTACCGCTACCTGATGTAGCAGCCTGAAAACCTTGAGATGCTCCTCCATGAGCCTGACCACTACATCCATGGCCTCTACCCTGACCTGGAGGACCTGAAGAACTCCAGACCCCAGTCTTCTGCAGAACTGGTAAGCTTGATCCTGTATGAGGGGTCGAAACCAATCCTCCTTCACTAGCTTCTAGAAGGGGAACCTTGCAGAAACGCTACAGATGACCCATCTTTCCACAAGAGAGGCACTAAACAGGGTCTCTGGAGCACTGGGGATTCTTATTCCCGCTCCTCCCACACTGATAACACAACACTTGGGTTCCATAAGGGAGAACTCGTCTACGAGAAGGAATACCTCGCTTCCTCAGGTCACCTCAGGTAGACTCTCAGTGGCGCTTCCTGCTGTCTGCCTAACAAGAATCAGCCCTGGATGCTGAACCGCCCTGGTCCACATCAATAGTCTCCCTCATGTTACTTTTAGTGATCAGCTCTTGGTTGACTATCAGAGTAATAGAAGTCAACTGGAAGACATTTACCTATGATCTGATCTCTGGTTTGAGTCCCTCCTCAAACTTATATGCCAAGAACAACTCATCATTCCCTAGAACGGGAGTAAAACAATGTAAATATATGATACAAAAGGAATACTCCATAACTATAAGAGTACCCCACAGCAGGATCATGAATTCCCTAGCTCTGTTAGCCCTCAGCGTCGCTGGGTAGTAGTAGTTGTAGAACGTACACTGGAACTCATCTCATGCCATAGTCTGTTGGCACCCTGCCTGAGAAACTACGTCCCAACATCTTTTGGCGAAGTCTAGAAGTATTTAAGTCATGAGCTTCACCCACCAATCTGGGGGTGTCTCAAGATGGTTGAAGATAGATAAAATGGCTTCTAGACATGACTCTACAGCCTGCGGTCCTCCATCCCCTGTGAACGTGGGAGGATGCTACTGCTGAAAAACTCGCGTCAGCTCTGCCAATGTCGGGGTAGGATTTTGAACTCCCTGGAAGATCTACATGAATCTCATGAAACCCTATATAAACTGAGCATCAGTAACAGTGTCCGGAATCACTGCAGGTTCCATGTTTGGAATGATTGGCGGAACTACTGGCCGTCCCTTATCGGTCACATCGGGTGTACGATCATTGCTTGGTTCCTGTCGTGCAACGGGAGGATGTCTTGGTGCCATAGCTCTGAAAGATCAAAACGCACCTTCATTAACGACGAACATCGTTGCAAAATAAGAGAGTAAAATGGAACATGAGGGAAAAACCTTTAAAAATTTGGGAAAAACATGAATACACTGCGTGTAGTATGGCTACACGTCGTGTTTCCAGAATTTTTACCCTGGGCGTGTACCTTGGCCATACATGGTTGTGTAAAAAACCTGACTACATGGTGTGTTATCAAACTACATGGCATGTACTGACCCTTTTCTCCCTGCCTAGTTACTCCTATATGACTAAGTCACACGTACTGTCCCAGCAGAAGACTACACGGCGTGTTGAGGAAGACATGATGGGCACTAGACATGCCTTACCCGGCCCGTGTTATTAGTGACACGGCCTGACACATGGTATACACTACACTGTGTGTTCCTAATGGACACAGTGTTCACTTGAAGGAAAACCATGGCCCGTGTGATTCGTTACATGACCGGCTACATAATTGACCCTTACACGGTGTGTTCTGAACAAACACAGCATGTATAGGAGAAGATAACATCGAACCGTGTGGTTCGTGACATGGTCGGGTACCTAGAACATGACTACACAACGTGTTCATACCAAACCCGGCATGTACTACCAGAGTTTTCACAACCCGTTTTGTTAGTGACATGTCCAACTACAAAATCTACCACTACACGGCGTGTACATACCGTACACGGCGTGTTCCTAAAGGCCCTTTTTCAGCCCTATGTCCTTGTCCACATGGTCAGTGACACGGCCAAAACTACACGGCGT
This sequence comes from Viscum album, assembly GCA_963277665.1. Lineage (NCBI taxonomy): Eukaryota > Viridiplantae > Streptophyta > Magnoliopsida > Santalales > Viscaceae > Viscum > Viscum album. The sequence continues at coordinate 658,381,210 of OY728159.1, forward strand.
GTATTTATAAAGTACAGGCTATGTATTCTGGGTTTTTCTCGACAGTAGCCTCAAAACTGAATCGGAGCCCAGAAAACACAGAAAACAGAGGATAATGTTCCAAATTACGATCTGTGGGGGCCCATACTCCCCACGAATCAATGCTTGGTATCATAACAATGCATATAACAATCAATAGTATAAAAAAACATGACCCAAAAAATTCCGATCCTCGAGGGCCCATAACTCCTCTCAGACCAAAGATTGGAATCCGTGATAAAGGAGCTCTAAACAACTGATACCCTATTCACATAGCAGGCATTTTATCACAACAACTATCACAACATCATGCATGGTCTATCACAAATTCTATCACAACATCATGAAATCTCTAATGCAACCTAGATGGCATGGAAAAATTCATGGCATGAGATTTTCTAACATGTGCCTATATGATGGATGAGATGTCATACCCTCATCTCATCAGGTTGCAAAAAAATAGTACGGCAATCATATAAATAGTAACAACACAAAACAAGTGCATCACCCAATGGTGAAATAAATTAAACTGTAACATTTTCAGAACTCAAAAATTACCAAATTCGAAGTAATCTGGATTTTTCCCTGTACACGGGTTCTAGAACGCCTAGGAACAACAATTTACCATTTACCTATTACATCTTATCCATTTCTAATGTCTCCAAATAGTAAGTAAAATATAAAAGGAATAAACTCCTTTGATACGACATTGTAACGACCCAAATCCGGAGCCACTCAACTGGTGCCTCGTGCCCAGTTCGCCACATGACCTCAAGCACATTTCCCCAGACGCTAGAGGATGCCGACTAGCTGTGAGGTCCTTGCTAATTTATTGGGGAAACTATGCCCTCATTTGGTAAGGTATACAAGGTAAAACAAATAGCAGTCAATAAAGGAAGTAGTAAACCACATACAACAACTGAAACCAAACAGAGGAAGCAATGAGTATATATAGTAATGATGATAATGATGTAGCAGGTACAAGTATCTAAGGAAAGTAGAAAACACAACAATGTTCTGAAATACAACTAAAAATAATGTACTAAAAGTAACAGCAACTCCAGCAGCATCGCAAGCCTAACCTCATTCCTATGATCTCCAGCTCCAACCAGCAATCATGTACCTGAAGTAGACGGGCCACAATCCCTATCCACACCTGCGACCATATAACCTGTTTGGGCCAAAAAGTAGGACCCAAATAGGATGTGAGACTAATCCCAGTAGGCAATCACCAAAAGATTTGTGCCCTACTATCAGTGAGGAAAATAGAAAAAGTAAAGGAAATAAATGCAGTAGAGAAACAGAGGTACACCGAAGTAAAAATCCTACTAATATCCATTCACATTTATTTATTAATTTAATACAATCATTTCATTATCAACCAAGGATTCTAGAAAATAGCTCTACATTCTCAAGGCACAACAAGTAACACAACAGGTATCTCAACAGACTACCTAGACAACAAGCAGTACAAACCCAAGCTTGTTATTTGGCTTGGGGGACTCATCACAACCTACCAAACAAATAATAATACTGACTCTCTGGGTGGCTATTACTAGCAGACCCCTCTAGTCAAATTATCATCCAAGGCACATACACTCTGGGAAGCTCTCGCCGTCAATTCCCCTATGGTCTTGCAATGGTAGATACAGACTCTCTGAGGGAGAAAATACGTCTAATTCCTCCTGTGGTTTTGATACGTGTGTAAACTAAGGACACTCTTGGGAAGCAAAAAGTACAATTCTTGTATGTCTTGCGTGTGAAACTAATATATAATGGAATTTCTATGTAATACCTTGACTGTCAATTCCCTCTTTAGTCAACCACACCAGGTTCACACAGCCCTGAGCAGTCTAGTCGTGTGTAATTGACTGTCAGCAGCCCTATGTAAGTTCAACAACTACTTGGCTAATAGCTACAATGCATCAAAATCATATAAAGAGCAGGCAATACATGCAATCAACTATACCAGGGCAGACAAACAATGCTACAAGGCTTTCCTCACAGGAAACCTAAGCCAAACAGCGATAAATAGCCAAAGCAAGGGAAATCACCCATGGGTGATTCTTGAACATGCAACCAAGCATATATTACTATCAATTAACCTCAAGAAAACAAGAAATATAAGGCAATTAAACAATGGAATCAAAATCCCTAACCCAGGATACCAGATACATGGGTATCCGACACTTTTTTTCACAAAAACTCAAAGACAGTCAACGCAGGGAAACAAACCACCTACCTCGATCCTAGGATATCAATATACTTGAGCCACAAATATTGATTCTTCTTAGAACGAAGAAGTTCTTATAAAATGTCAAAAATTCTCAACCAATGACAACTTGAGAAAGAGGAGGAATCATGAAACAAGGCCAAATCCAAAGTGAGAGCTTACCGAGGCGATCCCAACACAATCGACGACGGATTAAACGGAGATCGGACGTCAGCTCGGGGACTTGGAGAAGGATCGCGGCTGTACGGGATCTCTCAGACGAATGAAACCTCAAAGAAGCTCATTCTGGAGATTAGGCATGTCCCTAGCGCATTTAGTGAAAAAGTCAAGAAAATACATGGTGTGTACTTCTCAAGTACACGACATGTACTCTGTTTTTCCATACTCTGCTTTAAGAAGCCTCCACATCACCCCTACACATAGTCTGTGTGGCTCGTGTTGGAAACACTTTGTGTATAGGTTTGTATTTTTTGTCAATACTTGCCAATGGAATATCAAAATGAAAGATATCAAGAAGTACTCCAATAAAATGGAGGAATGGAAGCTCACAATGAAAGAGATCATGAAGTACTCCGATGAAGTAGAGGAGTTGTGATTCAGACGATTGTTGTGCTGATCGTAAGTTCAAAGAACACGTGTCAAAGGTGATACATTGTTTACAACAATGTAGAATGTGAGGAGTAATCCATCCAAGGATTATTAAAGAAGGATGGTGTTTTTGGATGAAGACCATGTAATTCCTCCTTATTTCATAAGAACCATGGGCTTTGATGAAGACCATGCAATTCCTCATTATTGCATGAGAACAATGGGTTTTTATGAAGACCATGCCATTACTCATGATTGCATGAGAACCATGCTAGAGACTTCTTGATGGATTGAATCACATGGCTTTCATGAAGTTGATCATGACGGTTGATGAAGGAGGCAATGTGCCAATGAGTTGACTTATGAAATGGCCATGCACATTACATTGTCAAAGAAGATGATGGTACTAAAGTTGTTCCTTCAAAGAATACATATCACAATATTGGAGTTTGTGATAAAATCAAAAGAGTTGCTTAAGGATACATATCACCAAGAAGAAGTGTTGTTGAGGTGATCGTGCTTGTCGACAATGCAAACAAATGACATACAAATTTGTTGATAAAGGAGACTCCATGGTGACATGTCGAGTTCAAGAGTTGTGGTCAACGATCTATGTTTGATTCATGAACATCGACAAAGGAATGGATGATCTGGAGGCGGTACAAAAAGAGCAGATACAAGGTCGCGCCGTTTTCCAGTGTTTGCCAAATTTCAGGGCCTCAAAATCAACAAATGAAGAAGAGTGATTTTGGCAAAGTGACTTGCGCGCCATACTCTGGGAGGATAGGAAACTTGCGCGCCATTTGTTTTTAAAGATCAAAGCATCAAAATATGGCAAAGGGATAGGGGTCGCGCAAGTTTTGGTGAGGTCGCGCAGGTGAATTATGTGTCGGGAAGAGACTTGCGCGCCAACGCCTTGAATGCATTATAACTTGCGTGAATATGGTTTTTCGAGATTAGAAGATTCAAATTTGGCAAAGGAAAGATGTTCGCGCAAGTTTGGATGTTGATCGCGCAAGTGCCTTGTAGGGGCCAAGACTTGCGCGCCGATGGATGACCTACGCGCCTCCGCGTAGGGGGTCCAGTTTGCCTATAAATACTGGACCACCCCTCCTCATTTCTCACGGATCTCAAGACTTTGAGATTGTTCAAGCTCTCGTCGCGCAGGTGGTTGAACCACGCAAGTGGTAGTTGGGTCACGCAAGTAGAGGTTGCGCGCCGACTAATGGTTGAGCGCCCCAGGTGATTTGGGCAAGGAAGGAAGTGAGTCGCACAGGTTTGAAGTTCAAGAAGGCAGAGTCACGCAGGTGCTTTGGAGACACTTGCGCGCCAGGTTATACTTGCACGCCTAAGACTTGCGCTCCAGATGGAGACTTGTGCGCCGGGCTTGAAAAGGAGAGCCAAATATTGTTGAAGCACGCCCGCCTTTCTGGAGCTGCACAGGAGCTAAAGATTGCCTGATACTTTCGGTGCAAAGCGAGATTGAAGAAGAAATCTAAATGATACATGCATGATCTCATGCATACATGGTGAATTGATTCTGACGAATGTCGAGTAAGATGAACATCATTTATTGAGAAATCACATAAGTGATTGTGATTCAGGCAAACGAAGACAAGGGGATCTAGTGCATTCAGTCATTGCACTAAAGAAGAAAGATCGAACTATAAAGAGCATTAACTCTGAACCCTGGTGCAAGAAAAGTCTCATTCTGAACAGGAGACAAAGAACTTCAATCCACACCTATTGAAGAGACCTTCACGTCTATAAACTGAGTGAGACTTCACCAACGACAGTGAGCCAGGGGGAGTCAACGGGAGTTACCCGAGGGACGCAGTGAGCTATCCCTGAAAAATTGTAAAGGCAGTGAGCCTGGGACAGAGTGTCTGTACCTAAACATTTGTAATCCACAACTAGTGAAGCATAGTGGATTTAGGTACAACCGACAACCTGTCGGCGTATGCTCCTTGGACTTAGCCCTTAGTGGTGATCCAAGTCAAAATAGTTATGTCATCTCTCTGCATGTGAATATTTAATTTCTGTTCATATCCATCATACAGGTTTAAGTAGTTCCTACCAACGTGGGAACAGGATCCACAACTAAAAGAAGAAAAAGTTCCCACCCTGATTCACCCCTCCCCTCTCAGGGTGTCCCGGGGTCCTACAGCTCGGACACGGCCAGTACATGGCTTGGTGTGGCAAGGGAGTACACAACGTGTACTCAGAAAATACACGGCGTGTACTTCAAAAATTTCCAGAAACCCATCATTTCTCAAAAACTCCAGGGAAAAGGAATACATACTGAAATGAAAACTCAGGTTCTTACAGATGTCCCATTGGGCATGCAAGAATCATTCATGTAGATTTTAATATTTCACATAAGAATCAAATTGTGCACGCAACTCTCTTTTGTTTCTCATGATCATCCACTAATTAAAATTATGCCTTTTTTGCACAAATATGCCAATTTATGGCCTTAAATAAAATTCGGCAACAAAAGTAACCTCTATGTTTTCCATGAGTATCGATACCCTTATTATTTCTATTAACCATTTATAAATAATTTCATACAATAGATTATATCATAACATTTTATATAATAATGTTTAATCCCAATAATAGTGAAAATATATATCATAAATTGATAATTTTTTGTGTAGATTATCACAAAATCATAAGCATGTATTCTTTCATATTTTCTTCTATACATATCCTCAAAATTATACCATTGGGTATTTGATAGAATGAATTTTTATTGAATATTATATTTATAATAAATGATAAAATTTTCTCACATTGTGCTAAATATTTTTATTTATAAAATATTTGGGATTAGAACATTCATTTGAAAATTTGATGGAAATTCCAATTTTACCCATTATAGTGCACTGTAGTTTGTCAGATATAAATATGTTAATATTTAATCATTGAACATTAAATTTGGTAATTGTGTTTTTCAATTAATGGTATACAACATTTTCCTAAGAAATTATAGATAAAAATAACATTATGTTGGACTAAATAGACCATGAAGTCAAATGTGGGCCGGACCTGCCATATTAGTTATTGGTTCTATATTTGGGCTATAACTTCTTCATACGATCTTTAATTGGTCACAAATTTTGAGGAGAGATAGACAACCAAATTATTCACAAATAATTATGCTAGAAGGATATATGGGTCTTGCGTTTTGGACGCCAAATGGTCTGTGAAAGTTGGCTTAAAATATTTGGTTGTGATTCCCCATTCAAACTAGAAACCTCTTAAAACCTAGCCTCCTCTGCACTCTATAAATTTGTGTTTTTTCTTATTTAGAGGGGTGGAATGTGAATTAGGAGATTCTAAGCAGAGAATAAATGGGTCTACACCATTTCAATTAATAATTTGAGGATGAAAGCTACCAAGATAGTATCTCCCCAAAAATGCTCTTCTTTTCCTCTTCATTGCTGTAATGTTGTTGTGCTTTCAATAAAATATTAATTTATCTTACACTTATTATGTTATTTAAAATTTAATTCTTCTCTTAATTTTCAAATTTTTTCTAGAATTCAATATTATAAACAATATTGGGTTATACCCTTTATAAAACTTTTCACTTGCATAACGTTTCTACAATAACTACATCGCCCATAGAAGAGTTGTTTTTTAGTAATTGATCAAACTATATCCTTTTTAATTCAATTTTTTTGAATCCATGATACAGCATAATTCACATAATATGATCAATAAATTTATATTTTAATTTAATTTAAACGAATAAATAAATTTAACAATTAACAAAAAAAATAAGAAAGGATGAGATTTTGAGTATGTTGTGAGAGTGAGAACATAATCGGTAATACAAAACCATATGAAATCAATTTGTTGTGTTAAAATGTAATACCTAAGATCAATTAATTCTAATTTATATAGAATAAATGTTCCTTTATTTACAACTGACAATAAGCTAACATTAGAATATCAATCAGAGTAGGGTGTTGCGATTATTCTGAAGTTACCCTAGGGTTAAATTCAATATATCTTTGTGGTAAAGTTAATTCTCGTAGGGTTTGGGATTTAAAAAATTAAGGGATTATAATTAAGTGAATGTTAATTTAAATGATAAATATAAATAATTTAGTGAATATTTATAGTTATATTTAGTACGTGTTTTAATATATTTTCTAAAAAACATCTTATTGTTGTGTCATTTTAAACAAACATCATTTCAAAAATAAAAACAAAAAAATTATAATTTTCTTCTACAAAACTTATTATATATTTCTAAACAATAAACCACCCCATACTTTAAATTAGTGTTCTTATTTCCTTTTATTTTATTTTAAAAAATTCCTTTAATATGTTGTTAAATTTATTTCCCCCTTTGTGAGACAATCTTGGTCAGACACTCTATTACACCAAAGTACCCAAAAACAACTAATCATTTGAGGGTGTCCACGATCATGCCTTTTCAAATTGGCACCATTTATAGGGAGTTAAGTAATTATTTCAACCAATTAGTGGTATTTTTTTACATTTTATTCTCTTCATAACTTATTTCTTCCTTCTTTACCAAATCTTATTCTTTTTCTTTCTTCTTATTCTTCTCTTTTCTTCTTCTTCTTTTTTGGACCATCAACTAAAACTTCTCATTCTTATTTTACAATTATTTCCCTTCCATATTTTCATTTTTATTTGATTTATTACATGAACTAATCTCAAGGATATTTTAGATCATGATCCTGAGATTGAACGTAGCCTTAGGTCTAGAATCAGAATTTCTCAATCCATGGAAAGTTTCAACATTCAACCAGTTGGAGAATTCATCCACTCTTATAACATTGAAATTGGAAGAAATTAAAATTAAACCATAAAACAAGAAAAAATGGCTGAAGATATTGTAAATGATCTTAATAGAACCATTCGAGAATTGGTGGCACCAGATATTAATTATCAACCAAATTTCATTGCATACCCAAATCTAGAATAAGACATTGAACTGAAATCTGGGATAATTCACCTGCTTCTGAAATTTCATGGCCTCTTAGCTGAGGATCTCAATAAATACCTTCAAGAATTTTAATTTGGTTTTGAAAACCTTAAAACAATGAAATTTGTATGATGATCAAATCAAACTAAGAGCATTTCCATTCTCACATGATGCAGCTGCAAAAGATTGGATGTATTATTTACAACCTGAAAATGTAACTTGTTGGAATTATTTGAAATTTCTTTTCTTAAAGATATTTTTTCCAACATCAAGGACCACATCCATTATAAAAGTGATCTAAGGGATCAAGAAATCCTAAGGGGATTCAATGTATGAGTACTGAGAGAGATTCAAGAAGTTGCGTGCAATCTGCCCACATCACCCAATTAGTGATCAACTCCTCATACTATACATCTATGAAGGACACACACCTATGGAGATAATCTTGGCGGATTCTGTAGCTAAAGGAGCATTGGTGGAAAATAGACCAGTATCTTCATGTGAATTCATTGACAAGATTTCCCAAATCTCCCAACAATTTGGCGATCGAGATACACCACATGTCAGGGGAGTACAACTGGTAAGTCCTTCTCTTAAGAGTATTTTAATTAATAACATGTTAGATGAATTGACCAGTTTTGTGAGGAATATTTCTTTGACATAAAACACATCCCAACCAACTCCTTCAAGGCATTATGGGATTTACACTAAGGAAAGACACCCAACTAACTGTTTCCACAGACTACAAGGAATAGAAGATTGTGCAGTAGTGTTTTCTAGGAGACAATATCAGCAGCAACAACAACCATATCCTCAAAGGAATCTTGATTCCATTGCTAATAAATACAACCAACGGTGGATGGATCAATCAGACATGAGGTATGGCTCTAAAATACAACCAAGGCCCCCCTTTCAACTAAACATCCAGAAACATCCACCTAACCAATAGGGGTTCAAACAACCCCAATGGAGATTTGAAGCCCAAAAATCAACAAGTAAAAAACAAGGGAACCCCAAAACCAAGGTATATTGTAACACTAATGATCTTTTGAAACAAATTTTTCTTAATCAATAGAATGATCTAAAGAGTCAAGGTTCAGAGCTGGGGTAGTTAAAGACTCAATTGAGGTTGATTTCCACTACCCTCCATGAATTGAAAGGTAAGAATTCTGGGAATCTGCCTTCCCAACCTACTCCAAATCCCAAGGGGAATTTCAGTTCCATCACATTGAGATGTGGGAAGAAAAAAATGATATATATGCACCTATCATTCCATCGAGATTCACCTCAACTCCATAAAATCCCCATTCTATACCTTCTGATAAGCAACCCAAGGATAAAGATAGAAGTTAGAAAAAGATTTACGATATTCCTCTTAAACCGCTAACTTCTCCAAATATAGTTTTCCAAACTGAAAATATAGCTGAAGAGGAAATGAAAAAAATATGTTTTGGATGCATTCAAGTGTGTGGAGGTAAAGATCCCTCTACTTGAATCTATAAAGAAAATTCCAAGGTATGACAAATTTTTAAAGGATAGTTATACTAATCGAAGAGGGATCAAGGGAAATGAGAGAATCAATCTCGGAAGGAATGTGTCAGTACTCAGTACACCAACACTAGAAATGCCAAAAAAGTGCAAGGATCTCGGGAAATTCACCATCCCATGAACCATAGGGGAGTCACACTTTTCTGAAGCCCTTTGTGATTTAGAATCTTCCATAAATGTAATGTCTTACTATATGTTTTGAACAACTTCTCAAACATATCAGGTATTATCCTATATCACGATTAATTATAAAGGACTCTAATTTTGGGTTTGATTTTTCTTGAAGTACTTACTTTGATAAGCTAAATAGGTTTCTAACCACTCCACTGATCATACAACCCCCATGATGGGAGATTCCTTTTTAGCTTATGTGTGAAGCCTCCAACTTTACGGTCGGACTTGTCTTATCTTAGATGGTGGATGGATGTTCACATGTGATTGCATATACATCAAGGACATTGGATTCGGCCAAATAAGACTACGTAAACATAAAAAAGGAGTTTCTTGCTGTTAAATTTGATTTAGATAAATTCCATTCATATTTTTTGGGCTCTAAAGTAGTTTCTTTTTTGACCATGTAGATTTGAGGAACAAATTGAAGAAGTCGGATGCAAATCTCGGATAATCCAATGGATTATCCTTATTTGGGAATTTTACATTGTGATAAAGGACAAGAAGGGGTTGGAAATCCTAGTGTCAGACCACATGAGTAGGCATACTCACTCACTAGAGTATAACACCTTGGACCAAGTACCACTTCTAGACACTTCTTCTGATGATCATCTTTATTCCATCTCAAGAATACATCCTTGGTATCCTAATTTAGTGAAATACCTTGTGGCATATGAAATTTCTATAAATTTAAAGAAAAATCACGTCCAAATGTTAAAGAGTGAGTCTAGATTTTATGTGTGGGATGATCCCAACTTATGGTGCATGTATAGTGACAATGTTATTTGGTGGTGTGTTCCTGATCATGTGTTTGAGTCTATTCTGCAATTTTGTCATACACATGCTTGTGGTGGACACTTTGGACCCCAACAGAAAGCTAGGAATGTTTTAGACTCTGGATTGTATTGGCCTAGTTTATTCCATGATGCTCATGTGTTTTTTAAGTCGTGCTCAAGTTGGTAACACCCTGGTAATATTTCTAAGAGACATGAGATGCCCCAACAACCGATATTATTCTACAAGATTATTTATGTATGGGGAATTGATTTTATGGGTCTTTTTCCTATCTCATTTGGTTTTCTTTATATTTTTGTTTCTGTTGATTATGTGAGAAAATGAGTGGAGGATAATGCCACCAGTACTGATGATTTTCATGTTGTTGATGAATTTGTCAATGCACAGATTTTATTCGGGTTTGGAGTACCAAAGTCCATCATCAGTGACCATGGGACAAACATTTTCAATTGTAATTTGGATTCCCAACATCCAAACTATGGGTTGATGCAGAAAACATCAACACCATACCACCCCTAAACAAATGGTTTGGTTGAGGTTTCAAGTCATGAGTTGAAATTTAATTTTGGAGAAAACTGTGCAGCCGAATAGGAAGGACTGAAGAAAGTTCTTGGAACATGCGCTATGGGCTTATAAGAAAACATACAAGACACCCATTGGTACTTCCCCATTTCAGATTGTTTTTGGGAGATCCTTTCATCTACCCATGGAGGTTGAGCATCAGGCTTATTGGGATATTAAGAAATTAAACATAGATTTGGCCCAAGCTGGAATCCAAAGGAAGCTGAAAATTCACGAAATTGAGGAGATTCTATTGTCTTCATATGAGAACTCGTGGCTCTACAGGGAATGAGCAAAAGCATCTCATGAAAAAATGATCAAGAAAAAATAATTTCAAGTTGGCAATAATGTCTTTCTATATAGTTCACGACTGATGTTGATTCCTGGTAAGTTGTGTTCTAGGTGGTTAGGTCCTTATGTTGTGACTAATTTTTTTCATTATGGTGCAATGGGGATCACACAAGAGGACACATGAAGGAGCTTTAATGTCTATGGGGAACCTTTGAATAAATACACTGAGTGACTTCCTACAGATGCAGTGGATTTGATCACACTGCATAACCCCATCATCACTTGAGCATATCAGGATGTTCCTAACCCTTTCACTTTTATATTAATTTTCCTATTTAAAATTATACATTTAATGTGCATATATCATATAATAGGTTCACATTTAGGAAAATTAAATACTTTATGTACGGGGGAGGGGACAAAATTTTAGGGTAGATATTTAGGATTTTCATATTTTTTGTTTTATGTGAATTTCAATTATGTATTTGGTTAAAAAAATTTAAAAAAACAACAAACCAGTAAAAGGAAACAAATATTTCATGTAACAGTCTCATGTGGAACATATCGAAAATCTATGTCTTCAAAATTCATTGGTAGAAATATAAGCATGAGTATGATTTCATCCTCAAGGGTTGACTTTTATAAAAAATGAAGTAATAAATGGTATGAAAGATTGTATTATTAAAAATCCTTTTTGATTTTGACATTATTATATGTGATATTCGTTTATGGTAAATTGTGTCATTGTTTTCTCCACCCAATTTTTTACACAATAATTACTTGTGAGAATTTCTTATCCAATTGGATTTATATTTAGTGTAAGTAATTTTTTTCAACTTATAACATGGTCTTTCCATACGTTTGTTTCTCTTATGATCACTTCCATAACTGTACCAAATTGACCTATGTGTGTGCACCTAATATCTGACTGTTTTACACCCTCTAAAAAAATTCAAAAAAACAATCAATAAAGTGGGGATTGAATAAATGTAAAACATGTGGGGTTATTTAGGTCGGGAGATCATGGTTTGACTTCTAAGAATGATTAAATCAGTGGGTTATGGAATTTGATTGGAAGGGATGATGAAAAGGTTTGATGGAATAGAATCATGTAAGAAGAAATGTTTTTATTGACCTAAATATACAAGATAAAGGGTGGAGAGACAAGCTTGGAATGGTTGGCACACACAGACATGGAGAATTAGTTGCATGATAGACCTATGAATTGATTCACTATGATTAGTGTTATTAATCTCACTATATTTTGTTTCGAAATAATTTATGAGACTATGAGTTTGATATTTTTTGATATTGAATCTTGATGGGATTCTTACTTTGCCTATATTTTCACTGTGGATTGAGAAATATGGATAGGCATATCTTTTCACAACTTTTTCAAAAACATGATATGAGGTTTTGCTGATGAGTGAAAAAGGGAAAGTGTGGGGTGTTGATAAACCAAATTTTTATTGAATAATTTATTGATAATAAATGATAAAATTTCCTCACATTGTGTTAAATATGTTTATTTATAATATATTTGAGATTAGATCATTCATTTGAAAATTTAATTGATATACCAGTTTTACCTTTTATAGTAAACTTTAGTATTTCAAAGATAAATATTTTAATATTTATTATTTGAACTATAAATTTTTTAATTTTCTTTCCAACATAATGGGACACAACTTTTGTTCAGGACATTGGAACATAAATGTACATTGGGCAGAATTAAGTGGACCATGAAGTCAAATGTGGGATGGACCTGACATATTGGAAATCGGTTCTATATTTGGGATATAACTTCTTAATCCGAGCTTAGAGTGGGGCCAAATTATGATAGGATCCTGCAAAACCAATTCTGTTCAAATCATGTGACTAGGAGAACAGCTCGTTCACACATTTTGGAGGTAAAATGGGCAGTGCATGTTGGCTCAAAATAAGTGGCCGAGAATCTCTATTCACACTAGAAACCTATTTAAACCTAGCCTCCCGTCAACTCTATAAATTAGTGTTTTAATCATTTGGATGGGTTGGGACATGAAATAATTGATTGGGAATAGATTTTAAGTGGTTATACACCATTTTAATTCACAATTAGAGGAGGTAAGCAACCAAGCTAGAATCTCTCCAAAATGTTGTTCTTTTCCTCTTCTTTGTTGTATTGTTGTTCTGTTTTCAATAAAATCATATTTTATCTTCCATTATTTTTATTATTTTAAATTTTCTTCTTATCTTAATATTCCTTTTTGGGCTGGAATTCAAGAGTAGAAATAATATTGGGTTATACCCTTTCTAAACCATTGAACTTGCTTAACGTTTCTACAATGACCACACTACCAATGGAAGAGAAGTTTTTTAGTAATCGATCATCCTCTATCCTTATTAATTCATTTATTTTGAATCAATGATACACTGTAATTTACATAATGTGATCAATTAATTGAGTAATTAATTTTATTGAAACTATGCAATAAAGTGAAAACTTAACACAAAAACACGCAAGGGTGTGATTTTGTGTAAATTGTGACAGTGCGAACATAATATGTATTACAAAACCATATGGGATCAATATGTAGTGTTAAAATATAATACCTAAACTAAATTAATAATAATTTAAATAGAGTAAATGTGCCTAAATTTACCACTAACCTTATTCTAACCTTATAACATCAATAAAATAAGGGTGCAACGATTTCATGTTTCGATGTTAGCCTAGGGTAAAATTCACTTCATATTTGTGGTAAAGTTAACACTCTAATGGTTTGGGATTTAAAAATTATGGTATCATAATTAAGTGAATTTTAATTTCAATTTTAATGATAAATAATTTAATGAAGAGTTTGAGTTATATCGATTACGTATTTTAAAATATTTTCTAAAAAACATCTTCTTGTTGTGTCATTTTAATATAACTTCATTTCAAAAATAGAAACAAAAAAATAAAATATTATTCTATAAATTTTTTATAAATTTATAATATATAAAATCCCCATTGTTTTAATTAGTGTTCATATTTAATTTTATTTTATTTTCAAAAATGCCTTTAATATGTTGTTAAATTTACTTCCTCCATTGAGAGATGACCTTGGTAAGCCACTCTGCTGCACCTATGTAACCGAAAAACACTAATCATTTGAGGGCTCCCAAGGCTACAAATTTTCATTATTATCTAGAATTTATGATTTCCAAAATCCACATTCCATCTTTAAAAATAAATTTTCTTTTATATCAAATGTAATGACCCTGAGCCCAGAATACAAGAGATGGTACCAAGCTTTATTACATTGGATTGATTACAAGGAATTAATTCCTAAAAGGAAAAAAAGAATGACATTTTAGGAAAACCAAATTATATACATGGTACCCATGATTCATTGGGAAAATAAAATAAAGGATAAAAAAGTAAAATCTTAGAAACTTTGAAACTCATTCCAACAATTCATATTCATATCATAGGGAATGGAAACAAGATAAGGGTGAGCTCAAATTCTCATTATGGGTTATGTATCGTGTATGTTAAATTGAATAGATATGTATAATATATATGGAAATATAAATAACTAAACAAATATTCCATTTAGAGACCTAGATATGGCACACAAAATAGGGAAATGTAAATAACTGAAAACACATTCCATTTAAACATTTGGCTGAGAATGAAATGCATTCACATTTTTTTCATATTGAAAATATCATTAATATCAATAAATTAATTATAAATTAATGAAATGCTTTACCTTTTAAATCCATTATCTCCTGAATTAGGGTACCTCAATCATCATGGCATATCATAAATTTTTTTAAAAATGCAAGTTGAAACATTTTTTATTTGTCCAACATAATTTTTCTCATGAGACCTACCGATTCATTAAGGGGGTATATTATACCATCTCCAACCCATCACCCTAGGTAAAAATCTTTCCTCACATATCGAAAGATAAATTTAAATAAATCAATATGCCTTATCTGTAACTATCTGTATTGAATAAATGATAAGGATTTATCATTATCTCCAATGTTAATCAAATAACATTCAATGAAAACACCCTATGTAAATATGGAATATGGGTTAAGAAATAATGATATTAATAATTTAAGACTTTTGGTATTTTTGAGATGTTTAATTTCAGTTGAAAAATGGTTAAAATGGAGTTTTTTTCTATAGAAAGTTTACAATAACATTATCATGTTATGTTGGACAAAAATTGTAATCACATGGTAATTTTCAAGTTAAATACCCTTGGATGAAATAATTAAGTTAAAATCTAAAAAGGACATTAATAATGAAAATTTTGTGATTTTTTATATTAATGGGGTACCATATACACCGTATAAAATAAAATTAATACATAATAACAAATAAGTATCAACATGATGGGAATTGAGACCAAATCCATTACCACTTGGTAACATTTATATTATAGGCCCGATGAAATAAATCTCATCATTTGAAACATTAAATTCCCTGAATATAAATTTATTAATGATATAAAACACAATATTCTAAGTATACACACCATAAAAAATAAAAAATTTGTTAAAATGACATATGCCTCGTGGAAGAAAAAGTTAGATGAGAATCCCTTACCTTACACTCCATTTTTGTTGGGTTCCCTTTAACCTTCTGTATAATCGTTTTAAGAATTATATTTACAATTAAATATCAATATTAATTTTTATAACATCATTTATTATTACTTTATTACAACTTGCTACCCTTTCATTAATAATTGTTCTGTATTATTATCAGTTCAGGTGCAAATTGTCTTGTTTTTCATGTATGTTTTGACATGTTAATTTTTTTTCCTCTTACTTCCATCATGATTTTATCATCCCTTGAATGTAAAACATGATTAATATAACATTTATATTAATTATATATTTATTTATTTTATTCCTTAAAATTTATTAATAAAACATGGAATACACCATTGATGGATATAGTAGGTCGTATGTATGTATGAACGTTGCTTCCATTTTCTAGTTGTATTATAGGAAAGGTATGTAAATGAGATATATGTATATTATTATTAAATTTTTATTTTTATTTCATATGAATCAAATATTTTTTTTAAACCCATTCTTAATTCATTCCATGTAATGTGTAGATAAATCACATTTCTTCAAATGGTGGAAGTCCTCCATACACACAGACAATGTAATCGTATTCCATTGAATTGGAAAGTATGAAGCTATGTGTTATATAATTTTTTTATAATAATGAATAAATGGTAATAAATAAATATCATATATAAAAATTATGTACATGATTATTTTATACCAAGAAATGTGGTAATAGAAGAATGAATGAAATCGGTTCATGAGGTGGTACTCCACCGTTCACATGAATGATGATTATGTAGTTCATTTGATGAAAGTGTGTGAAGTTGTAGGTCATTCCCATAACATGAAAACATCTCAATATATTTAGGATACATATTTAATTATATATTATCCTGATATAATGTTAATTTAATGGGGTCGAGAAAGAAGTAAAACAAAGATTCACATTGATGAACATTACGTCTTTTTGGGTAACTCCTATAGGATTGTACTAAAGGCCTTCCTTGGATGGACATATTCCCAAATTTATGCCTCTAAGAAGAGGGGAGGGAAGTTAGGAGTTATTTTTTAAGTAGTTTTTTGGTGGTTTCCATGGTCTTGATAGGTGTGAGGAGAGGGGAAGAGGTGGTGACTTTCTATAGGGGAGGTGAATGGAAAAATTATATATACCCAAAAGGTAAATACTATTGGGAGGATACACTTACGTCATGTGAAACCAACAATGAACCATTTTATATATAAGAGGATATATGGTCAAATATATCAGGTAAATGGGCTTTGGGGATGGTTCTATTTTATTTGGCCACTTAAGATAATGTTTAATCCCTTGGTAAACTCATTTGTCTCTTAATCTTGTAATTAATTTTTCCAATTTTCACAAATCATTTTCGTAAAATTTTAATTTTATCAAATAATAAATAATAAATTATTTTGTTTCATAATATGGAATCCATTTTTAAAAATTCTAACCATTAAAGTGGAAAAAAATAAAATAAAATTAGTCTTGCAGGGCTGTTGAGAAAATGAGTTCTTAAAGTGAAAATGTTCAAAAGATTACAAAGTTTTCATATCCAATTTCAATTTAAAAAAAAATTCAAATGAAATATATTTTATTAACAGATGTATTATATATCTATTTTGACTTTGAAAACAATTTATGATATAATTTATCATTATGAATTATCTTGATGGAAAAGTATTTTTCCATTAAAATTCAATATTTTTTACTCTTTATCAAAAAATGAAACCTCTCAAAAAAATACCAAAAATTATCCCTATGATAAATTTTGAATCATGATTTCAGAAAACAATTTTATATTTAGGAATAAAATTTATATAAATTTAAAAATTTATTTTTATATCATGTGCTCTTTTAAATGGTGGAAATAAATATTTTATAAAAAAATCTTTTATGCATAAAATTGGATTTCCTTTTTCATTATGAATTTCAAATATGTTGGATTATTTTCAATTAATTGGATTGAAAATATAATATATATAATTATAATTAATATAATACACTAATATTTACTAATGTAATTTATTAATATAAATCACCATTGGGTACATAACAATAGTGTTTATAAAAACATTTCCTATATATTCAATTGTCCTTTATAATCATTTATAATTGATTAGAAACAATTGAATCCAACCATATATTTCTATAATTTAATTAATCTAATTTATATCCACTAAATTCCAAGATATGGTATTATTTTAATTCACAATAACAATATTAATAGTATTTTGTAAAACATGGTCTTCTGTGTAATGCAAGATATTGGAGAAAGTGATTATTGTCTGTAATGTAAGAAGAAATCAATGTTTCATGTAATGCATAGTAATATTAGAACAGAATATAATGTATGAATATTTTTAATTTATCTAAAATATTACATATATGATAATGTAATAGGATTTTATATTCCATTATTTTCATGGTGCTTCTTGTCATACATTCTATTGAGTATGATGTTCATATTTTAAAATTTCAGGGTGTTAGAAGTAAATTTTATTTCCTTCATGCATTAAGGACCCACTATGAGATGGTTTTTATTACCTTTATTTTGACTTATATTATGAATTTTATTTTTCCTATATTATGTTAATAGTCTGAATAATTTATTGGAAGAATTTGTGTGATAAAAAAATAGTTTGTAATGCGGTAAATATAATAATTCACACATTTTATAGGTTATTTATTATGTGGAAATTTCCAAGGATACTGATGTAACATCCATCAGAGAATTAAAGGGTTCTGATGGGTCAATGCATAATTAATTTTTATGTGAACCTCAATCATTATAGGAGATTTTTTTTCTAAAAATAAAATTTGTGGCTATATGATTTTTTCGTATTTGAATCTCAAGGATTCATGAGGTGAACCATTGATTTATGTTGTGAATCATATTGGGTATAGATTGTTTTAATACTATTCATACACATTAATATCTTCAATCTATTCATATTCTCTCTTCTCAACATATAGTTTATCCATAGGTTTCTTCAGTGAAACATGACATATAGACCCCAATTCAAGGTAATCCTCGACTAACTAATCAAGAATATCAAAGGATTGGATCTTATTATTCCTTATCGACTTGGATCTCCTAAATTTTATTTAAAAGAACCATAGACCATTATTTATATAAATATGTCTATGGAATTGAATGTTTTTATATGATATATTCTTAGAATTTAGTATATGAATGGATGGAAGTGGACATGTTGGTGGAATCATCTAAGATCAATCATGATAATAAACCAAATGTTGGTTTTTATTACCACATTTTACATTTATTTGAACTCATAGTCTTTTTTTCTAATTTATTAATATTATATTTTCAATAAATTTCCATTCTTGATGTCTTTGTTTTATTCTAATATTGTTTTCATGAAATTATATTGTGGTATTCACCCACAATGTGTTTGTGAAATTGATTGAAATAGTCATCCCAAAAAAATTATTTTTTGTAATATTTGAGCATTACTTGGTGTATTTTCTATTTATAAAGGAATGAGTTATTGTGTGTTCAATATTTCATTATGCGAGGGCTTTCCAAAATAGACTTGGTTTTCAGTGACAACTGTAAAAGAACAAGGAGTAAATTTACACCAAGCAATAGTTTAGTGTAGAAATTATATCCTCTAATGAGCACGGGGATAGAGTTCTTCATGCATGGATATATAAATGTGAGAACATGGATAATTATTTAATGATAATTTTTTTCATTAATTATAATTTTCTAAAGAGAAACTTTTTTTTAACCAATTTTGGAAAACCGGTTCATCTAATATATTTGTTATTGTGAAAGCCGGTTACTACTTATATATTCTTCCCTCCATTTATATATCTCAAGAGCGAACCTATTTTATTTAGATTTAATTTGAAATTTTATATTATGGGTGGACTATTATATATGACTAATCACCCAATGTTATTGCACTTTAGTTCATATGAAGATTATTTATTTCATGATACAGGAATGGGAAATTTTTCATACTTCTCTAGTGGCATTCCACGATGTCATTCTCATAGTTGTGGAGTTGTATCTTGTATTTAGTTCATTTCTTCTACAGGATTGGTTCTTCTATAGTTCTTGGGTCATTATATAAATTAGATTTTTTGTTTCTATATCTTAATATTCAATTTTTAATCCAATTTTTATCATTGTTTATGTAACGTCCAATTTCTGGATGTCTCCCAAGGGTGCCCCGTACCCGGTTGGTCACAATGCCTTAAGCACATTTTACCAAATACCAGAGGATAATCACCTGAAGTGAGGGACTTCTATGTGCTATTTGGGAAACTATTTCCTCATTGGCAGAGTAACACATTGGAAACAAATATTAAATAGTAGTAGAAGCAGTAATCCATACAACCGAAATAAACAGCAGATGACTGATATTATAAACAACTACAGTATATATAAATAACTTATCCATGTCACAAGTATCTAAAAAAGTATCCAAACAAGTCAAAATTCTAGGAATACAATACTTAACCAATATATAGAAAATTTTAAACTCCAACAGCATTGCAATCCTCATTTTGGTTCCATGCTCTCCATCTCCAACAACAATCAAGTTCAAGATGAATAAGGGAACTTTCAATTATCTATAAATGCAATAATATAATCAATTTACTCCCAAAAGCATGCCCCAAATAGGGTTTGAGATGAATCCTTGTAAGAAACCACCAAAATATCTGTGCCTAAGAGTCATTGAATGTATATAGCAGACAATATGCATAAATGAAGCAAGAAACTAAGAAATACTCAAAAGTAAGCAATCAAACAGATTCCAATTACATTCATTTTAATTTATTAATTATTCAATATATTGAATAATTTATCCTTAAGATCTAGACTATGCTCCGTGTACCCCTGTATAATAGAATCAATATACGTCTTATAAGACCATCTAAACAACCATGTTAAATCGATTTCAATATTGTGCTTTGTCTTGGAATCATCATAGAAAACAATCGACCATTCATAACCACCCTATGGAAAATCCCTCACAGTCTAATTCCTTTAAGTTAATATAGCAGTAATCAATTTCTAAAGAACACCACTGTATCTCTAACGGCCCATACGCTTGGGTCCAGATGGAATCAACAATTTATCCACGACCTCTAGGTAGCTCTCATGGTCAATACCCCCTGGGTTAAACTTTACACCAAATATATCATAGTCCTGTATAAATAAACATAGAAATCCCCATAATATTCCTGGTCCAAAGCAATCACAATCCATGGAATAGAAACACGCATACAAAATACATAAAATGATCTACATGCAATTAAAACTATAACATGGCTCAACGTTAATCAAATAATAAAACATACATCATATAAAATCAAAAAACTCCATCCTATAAAACTCAAGGCATGGAAAAAATAAGGTATGCCTCACAGACAATTGAGTCCAAACGGATAATAATATTCAAGCAAGGGAATGCACCCATGGGGTGTCCCATAAACAAGGAATCAAACCTTATGCATATTCTCTAACACATTTTCATCAATTAAACCATGGCTGGTAGATAATAAGGCTAAATCCAAAACACGTAATACCCCTAACATCAGTATTCATCACTTTAAGAATATATAATCCAAGGTCTATGAAAGAAAAGCACAAAACACCTACCTTGTTGTCGTACAAGGAATACTCTTCAACATTGGCCCTTGAATCGGCAGATAACGTCATAGATCTTGAAAAACGTCAAAATATTTCAAACAAGAATAACCTATGAGAGAAGAGAAATCAGGGAGAGAGGATATAGGGAGAGGTAGAACTCACTGGTGGGAATACAACACACTTATAAGAATCTAAATCAGATATCATATGGAGGAACAGGTGGAGCTCAAAGATAATTGGTCTAACATCGCTCTCCTATACAAGACATGGGAAGAAGAAGACGCTTCTGGGGATTAGACCTGACCATGATTTGATTAAGAAAATAAAAAATAAAAGTACATGGCATGTTCATTTAATGTACATGCCATATACAAACCTCAACCGGTTCCACTTTAGGCGGTATTCCAGGTCACCTACATGATCATGTTCTTAGTCATTACACGGCCAGTACACAATTATTCACAACAACCTAGTACATGACGTGTACTTAAGAAATTTATAAAACATATTTTTTCCTAAAAAACAACCAGAATTTATGATTCATACCTAAAATGAAGATCCTGGTTCTTAAAAAATTCCCCCCTTAAATAAATCCATCCCTGAATTTCTCATCCCTAGATGGAAAAGAAGAAACATAAAATAACATTAGACACTATTATGGAACGTCGGCCTCCCTCTCCCTGGTCTTGTCTTGTACTCGCATGTGCTGTTATAGCACCTATACTAGAGGAAAAGAATGGACATAAATAACCTTCATGTTGTGATCCCCAATCTAAATATGGTGGTCCTAAAAGAATTCATCCACCACAAAATCAACCTCCTTAGGTTAAAAAACATAATACGGTTCTGAAAAGTAATGTCGTAGCTGAGAAACATGGAAGTAATCATGCATAGCTCAGTCCCTCTGAGGTAACTCCTACTGATAGGCGACCATCCGGGCCCCCACAAAATCTAAAATGTACTAACATATCTTGGTCAAAGCATCACATGTCTTCTAATCCTCTTGTGTCCCAACCTCGGTGTGACACTTAAGAAAAACAGATCTCTAACCTCAAACTCCAGAGGTTGTGTCAAATGATTATAATAATATTTCTTCCAATACTGTGTAGTAGCCATCCTCTTCTGAATCAACTCCACCTACTCAGTGGTCTCCTAGACAAGATGAGTTCCTAGAAATGATGTTTCTCCTGCCTCTATCCAACATTGGGTTGATCGGTACGACCTACCACACAAAGCCTCATAAGGTTCCATTTGAATCATCGCCTGAAAACTCTTATTGTAGGAAAACTCCACTAGGGTGACGTGTCTCTCCCAAGAACACAAAAAATCTAGGACGCATGCCCATAGCATATCCTCCAACAAATGAATCATGTGCTCGGACTGGCCATTTGTCTGGGGATGGTAAGTTGTACATAAAGTTACATATGTACACAAAGCCCTCTATAGTCTCTGCCAGACACAAGAAGTAAAATGTACATCCCTATATGAAATGATAGAGTGCGGAACCCGATGAAAATTTGCAATATCTCATATTTACAACCTTCCTAACTCATCAACACTGAAGATTTCTTTGATTGTCAAGAAATATGAAACGATCATGAGTCTATCAATGACAACCCATACTATATCATTCCCTCGAGGCTACCTTAGTAAACCCATCACTAAATCCATTGTGAAATCATTCCACTTACACACAAGGATGGGTAGCTGTTGTAAAATCCATGTGGGTCATTAATGATTCACCTTCACCTTCAGACAAGTAAAACACCTCATAACAAAACCAGCAACATCTCTCTTCACGTTTGGCCACCAATAAAGATAGTGTAGATCTTAATACATCTTGGTGCCCCTAGGATGACCTTACCAAACTGATGAATGAAAATATCGCATCAACTCCTCACGTATGTCTGCTGACACCCATACACGTCCATGAAAATTCAAGATTTCATTGTTGCCTACGGTCCATCCAGAAGTAGGGTCCTTTCATGGTACAGTCTCCCATATGAATTGGCCTTCATAACCTGATAGATGTCTCATCCTCACCCAGTCCAAAAGGGTAAAGGTAACAGCTATAGATGAAAGAAACTTTTGTCCATATCTGTCATGCACCTCAAAATGCATCTTAGATAACAGAGCCATAAGCTGCCACTCACTGCTGGACTCTTGAACTACCTGTACCTGAGTTATCCTGCTAATAGCATTAGCCATTGTGTTTCCCTTCCCAGGTATATAGGTGAGTTAAATTTCAAATGAATTAATGTACTCAAAACACCTTAGTTGTCTCAAATTTATATCACACTGAGTAATGATATACTTGAGGCTTTTTTGGTCTGTGTATACCACAAAATTCTCTCCCAAAAGATAATGTCTCCAACTATGTAAAGCATGCACAACTGTCGCTAAATCAAGATTGTATATTGGGTAATTCCTCTCATGTGGCCTCAACATTTGAGACCCGTACACAATAACTCCTTACCCATGCGTAATAAATTCCCCTAGAATGATACCAGATGCATCATACTAAACAGTGTAACTCTTTCCCAGCACTAGAAAAATCAGGATTTATGCTAAATTCATTCTCACTTTCAACTCATGAAAGGCTGAATCGCAAGAATATGTCACTAAGTACTTTGAAACCTTCTTAGTCTATCCTGTTAGAGGTGTTTCTAAGCATGAAAAGTCTTCTATAAACCACCAGCAGTTACTAGTCATCCATAGAAATTTGTGCACCTCAAAGACATTATTCGGCTACTCCCAGGAAACAACAGCTCACAATTTCCCTATGTTAACTAATATTACTATCTCTGAGATAACATGGCTCATGATATGAATCTGATCCATCGAAAAGGGGTATTTTAGGATCTTAGTATATAAATAATTCTCTCACAGTGTACTCCAAATCATCTCAACATGGGTGGCATTATCGTGTTGAGTGTGAGAGAACGCCAAGATATATTCTATGAAGACTACCACAAAAGAATCCAAGTAAGTATGGAACACTCAGTTCATTACTACCACGAAAACTTCTAGCATGTTCTTGGGACCAAATGGAAAAACTACATAATCTTATAGACCATACCTACTCCAAAAGGATATTAGAGGTATATCTGATGGTCTAACGTGCAACTGATGTAAGTGGATCTCAAATCCATCTTTGAGAACACATGGGATCCTCAAAGCTGATCAAAGAGATCATCAATCCTTGGTAAGGGAAATCAGTTTTTGACCTTCAACTAGTTTATTTTATGATAATCCACACAATTTATGAGGGTACCACTTGCCTTCTTTGTAAAAAGCACAAGCGAACCCCATGGGGAAGTACTGGTTCAGATGAAACCCTTTTCTTATACTCCTCGAACTGCTTCTTCAGCTCTTGTAACTCTAGTGTATCCATCCTATAAGGATGAATGGATACTAGTTCCACTATTGGGACAAGATCAATAGAGAAATATACCCCTCACTCTATAGGTAAACCTGAAAAGTATTCAGGAAAGACACCTCTGAAATGAACCACCACTCGAGTAAATTCCATCTATGAAGTCCCCTGGCCATCTAGATATAAATTAAAAATCTTAGTTATAATTCCTCCCAACCCATGATTCTCGGGTCCTGCTCTGCTCTCTTGGGCGTCCCATTCACCCTTGTCTAGAAAATATCAACCCTCTAGTGATGTCAAACAAACCCTACGAAAATAGTAGTCAACCAAGGCCTGAAAAGAGACTAACCACTACATTCTGAGAATGACCTCAAATCCTATCATCTCAAAGACAATGAGGTCTCATAAGAAGTGACACCCACCTATATTAAGAGATACCTCCTTTCATATATTTTAGAGTCGACCATGTCTTCGACTGTGTGACTAGATACATAGGTGGTTTGGACTTAAGTAGTATAAGTTTTGTCTTGGGTGAACACACTATGTAGGGTTTTACCGACAGACCCCATGTGGTTTATCCATGTAGAAGAACATGGGAAGGGGGGAAAATTCAAGGACACACCACGTTTAAGGAGAAACATGCCATGTGTAGGGTATTAAATGATGATGTTTTGCAGATGTACACGATATGTTCCAGGAGCATCTCATTGGTGCCCGGTACCCGATTGGTCACATGACCTCAAGCACATTTCCCCAAATTTTAGAGGCTACCGACTAGCAGCGAGGGACTTGGGTGTGATATAGGGGAAACTATTACCTTATTGGTAGAGTAACACAATGGAAACAAACAGTAAATAGTAGCATAATCATTAATCCATTCAACCGAAATAAACAGCGGAAGACTTATAGTATAAAAAACCGGAGAAAATATAAATAAAAGATGCATGTCACATGTATCTAAGAAATCATTCAAAAAAGTCCCAATTTTGAGAATACAATAATAATCCAAAGTACAAAGAAAATTAAAATCCAACAGCAACACAAGCCTATGTTTTTTCCCATGCTCTCCAGCTCGAACAACAATCAAGTACCTGAGGAAGAAGGGCTCTTTCTTTAATCTATACTTGCAATCATATAGTCTGTTTGGGACCAAAAGCATGAACCAATAGGCTGTGAGATGAATAACAAGAGGCAACCACAAAAAGATATGCTCCTAACAATAATTGAATGTATATAATAGACAATATGTAGAAATGAAGCAATAAACTGGGAAGTACTCAAAAGTAAACAATCCTACAGTTTTGAATTACATTCATTAACAATTATTCATTATTAAATCTATTGAATAGTGTAACTTTAGGATCTAGACTATGATTTATATCCACCTAAATAATTTAAACAACTGACATCTTAGAAATCCATATAAACTACCATGTAAAATTGAGTCCAAACATGGGCTTTGGCATGGACTCATCACAGACTACAATCAACAATTCGCAACAACCCTTTGGGAAATATCTCACATTATAACCCATTTGTTTCAACATGGAACTAATGAATTTCAAATGAATAGTAGGGAAAATCTCATGTACTGTAACCCTGGGTCCACATAGCATCAATAATTTATACACGACGTCTGGGTAGCTACGACGGTCAATAACCCTACTCCCAAATCTACACCAATGATCACAAGGTCCTATGTAAGAATGGGAAACAGGGTGTAAAACCTATGTTTTATCCATCTATGTCATTAGTCATGCGGTCAGAAAAATGGTACACTATAGCACGATGTGTTCTTCCAATGTTTCCCAACTCTATGCCTACACTCACACATTCAGTCACACGTTAAAATAATACAAGACATGTACATACAGTACATGGTGTGTATAGAGGAAAATTTTTTTATTCTAGTATAGAAGAACACATATAGTGTGTTCATAACACCACACACCATGTTTTCTGGGTTTCCAAATAGTAATCCTCTAAAACAACTCTGAAACCCCTGAAATTTTTTTATTTTGTCCAAGGAATGAAACATTTTTACTTTTGAGTTCCCATTCTCCAGCAGATTAATGTTTTTCATCCTCATTAACATCATAGCATGAAAAAAAATTAAATTTATGTTCAAACATGATCCATTCCAATCGAAGAGGTCCCATAACACCTCAAGGATCTAAGATTGGTCTACATCTAAATCAAACATTACACATTGCAATACCCTGTCAAAATAGAAGGTATTCTATCACGACTTCTATCTCAACAACATTCATATCTATCACAACATCTATCACAAAACATTCAATCAGTAATGCATCCAAAATGTAATGACAAGAATGAATTACATGTGATCACTAGAAAGTGTCTATGTGATGCATGATATGGAATACCCTGATCTCATCGGGTTGCAATCGAAATAGAACCACAATGATATAAACCATAATATACCAAAACATGTGTGACACCCAATAGTGAAATCAAATCATCTTTAATAATTGAAAATCCATTAAAAATGCAATAATCAAGGTAACATGGATTTTCCCTATACAGGGGTCAGCTACTTCCAAGTGCAGCATATTATAAACTACCCATTCTTTCTTATCCTTGTTTATATGATCTAAACAGTAAGACAAAGAAAAAAAGAACTCTACTGATACCACTTTGTAACATCCCGGTTCTGGGGGCCACCCAGGGGTGCCCCGCACCCAGTTGGTCACCTGGCCTTAAGTGCATTTCCACAACATCCAGAGGCAACTAACTAATAATGAGGTCAATGGGTGTGATAGTGGGAAAATTCTTCCCTCATTGGTTGAGTACCCCAATAAAAATAAATAGTAAATTGTTGTGGCAGTAGTAATCCATACAGCCAAAATAAATAGTTGAAGACTGATAGTTTAAAAAACTACAACATATATAAATAAATGACTCATGTCACATGTCTATAGGAAATCATCCAAACAAGTCACAATGCTCGGAATAAACTACTAAACCAAATTAAAGATAATATTAAACTCTAAAACCATCGAAAGGCTCATATTTTTCCCATGCTATCCATCTCCAATAGTAATCAAGTACCTGATGAAGAAGGTTTCATTCCATTATCTATACCAATAATAATATGATTTTTAGCCCAAAAGCATGACCCAAACTGGTTGTGAGACAAATCCTAGTAGAAACCCACCAAAAGATCTGTGACTAATAGTCAGTGAATGTATATAGCAGGGATTTTGTTGAAATGAAGAAATAAACTAAGAATTACTCAAACTTTAACAGTCCTATAGTTTCCAATTACAATTATTTACTTTTATTATTTGTTCATTCTCTCAAATAATATATCCTCAGGATCTAGACTAAGCTTTGTATCCCCCTATATAATAGCAACAACATATGTCTTAGAAGTCCATCTAAAAAAAAAGTAAAACCAAAACCAAGTTTGTGCTTTGGCTTGGACTCGTCACAGAATAAAATTGACCATTCATAACAACCCTCCTTGAAAGATATCATTGTATAACCCCTTTGGTTTAATATAGAACTATTGAATTTCAAACTACCACTAGGACAGCTCTCACGGTCAATACCCCTGGGTCCATATTCCATCAATAATTTATACATGACCTCTAGGTAGCTCTCACAGTCATACCCCCTTGGTCAAAATCAACACCAATGCTCTCACTGTCCTATGCAAATAAACATGGAAACCCCCACAGTTTTCCTATTCCAAAGCTCTCATGGTCCAAGGAATATCATCACACATACAACATTCATTAAACGCTCTACATGCAATTCAAACTATTACATTTCTCAACTATAATCAATTTATAAAACAAACATCATATATAACCAAACAATTTCATCCTAAACAACTCAAGTTATGTAAAAAATACATTTTTACTCGTAGAAAACCTAGGACAAATGACCAATAATAGTCGAAAAAAGGAACGCACAGATAGGTTATCCCTAAAATAAGGAATCAAACCTTACGCATATGGTATAACCATTATTCATCAATTAAACCATGGAAGGTAGATAATATGGCTAAATCCAAAACCGATAATACCCTAAACATGGATATTCCTCACTTAAAACTTATATAATTGAAATAATATCATAGAAAGGCACAAACCACCTACCATGATGTCATACAGGGAAAAATCTTGAACTCAGGGCCTTGAATCGGCCTAGAATTTAGTAGTTCTACTAAAATTTTAATATCATTCAAAAATGAATAACCCAAAAAAGAGGATAAATTCGTAAGAGAGGCTCTAGGGAAAGGGAGAAATCACTAGTGGGAATCCAACCCACCTGGCGGGATGTCAATCGGAGCTCAGATTGATGAATGGGAGGAGCACTAAGATATTTATTTATACGTCGCTATCTTGTACGAGACACAAAAAGAAGAATATGCTTCTGGAGATTTGATGTGACCCAGGTCCGATTAAAAAAATAAAAAGAAAATTACATGGTGTGTTCATTTAATGTACATGTTGTATACAAGCCTCAACTGGATCCCACTTTTGGTGGCCTTCTAGGTCACCTACAAGGCCATGTACTCAACTATTACATGGCCAGTACATAGTTATGCACAAACACCTAGTATAAGGCATGTACACATGAGCCCACGGTGGGTACTAACAAAATTTACAACACATCATTTTTTCTCAAAACAACCTGAAATTAAGATCCATAATAGAAAAGAATATTGGGGTTCATACAGTTTCATTTTTATTTCTATATTGATCACATCTAATATAATCAGTTTTTTGTGCCTGCATAATTGATTTATATTTCATAGTTTTTTTAATTATTATCTTGATAAATCTGTGTTTCGTGAACACGTTTTTATTAAATGGTAAACCATTCCCCTATATAAATTTTATTTGACCATTTGAATTTACTCTCAGGCTTTTTTATTTGGGAAATTCCACTTATGGTTACTAGCACCTCTGTAATTTCAATGGCCTGTGAGTTGGTGTGGGATGCTGAAAATGGTATCAGTTTGTTCATTCCATGAGTTAAAAAATATAAAATAAAAAAGTATTTAAAAAATAAACATTATATCTAAAAAATATGTAGCTAATATTTCTATGTTTAGCATCAAATAACCAAGGAAGTACAAGAATAATGACTGTTCTGAAATACTTATAGGTGTTTAATCAATTTATCGTCATGGGTTTTGCTGACGAGTGGTCGGTATCAAGAATTAATAAAGAGATTTCTAGTAAGAATTTCATTAACACTTTGTTATTTAATTTTAATTTTGTTATGTTGTGACTATTGTGTCTACATATAAAATAAAATAAAGAAAATTCTAATAGTACAAAGTGCTAAATTTCTTTTCTTATAAAGGATTAATATAATGAAAATGATCCATATTAAAAGAATAAGAAATCAGTGAGGGGGAGTACATATGAAAATGGTTTCACCAAGACCATATAATAATGAATAATTGGTTTATAGTATAGTCAAATCATATTTGGTTTTTAATAGGGGACCTAAGACTAATGAACCTTGTCAAGTAAACCAGTTTGCAGACTTTCTAAAGTTGGACCCCCAACTTTTTATGGTGATTTGGGACATATGAAAAAATAGTTGTGTATGAGAAGGATGAAATTTTTTTTATACTTATTTGGGTCTCGATGTGGTATTATGTTCAATCAAGAACAATTTAATCTTGAGGACCTTAGTCTTGTATAGTTATAATTGTCTATTAAAAATAAGTTAGATTATGGCATAATTAAGAAAGGATTTTAGGATCTCTTTAATAAATAGTTCATTACCAAAATCTTCTAGACAGATAACATGAAATCTATATTCTATTTTGAAGAAGGATATATGTTAGCAACCAAATATACTTCTATATTCACCCACCTTGTTTTCTTTGCACTAGAGGTAGCTTTTTGAAAAATAATGAATGGTCAAAAATTTAATGTGGTTCTCTAACCTCATTTTTTTCTGAAATGTGATAATATTATATATTATTGATAAAATATTAATGAAAATAAGGAACTTGTGGTATAAATAGAACTTGTAGTTTATATCATTAGATGGTTCATTTTTTCATCATATATCTGATAAGACCTTTTCCATGTGGAATAAATATAAGTGGGAGAGTTATTACTATGTTAGAAAGAGAAAATAGATTTATTCAACATCATTAATCACTTCTCCACAATTTCACCATAATGAAACATTTTTTTCCAATGCAGTTCACTTTCTCATGTGGAGATGGAATGCATGGAAACACTATTTAATTTCCATCAGTATAGTGAGACTATTTATTTCAAGATTTTTTTTCATAAACATCTAAGATACGTATGTGGATATATCTTGACTTATCCTCAAGCTTCATATGACAGGATTAAGAAGTCTTATTGGAATAGTTCCCTTTAAAAAACCATGTTGAACAAGGATACCTCTAGGAAAACATCATTTTTTTCAAAAAAACCTCATCATGGATGAAACCAATATCTTATGGTAGCAGAGTGGTATTTATATGGAGAAAAACATACTATCATGAAGAATAAAATGTGTCCCTCCACAATGATAGGTTCTATTCTTCTGAACTAAACTCTTAGGCATGTCATGTTTGATACTTTTGTGCCTCATTATTTCATTTCTTGGTCTATAGTGAAACAGTATGGACTGCACATAGAAATGATGCCTCATATCATGACTATCAAGACACACTTATGAAAAAGAGAGTGTAGAGCATCCAAATTCTCATCATGTTCAATTACTATTGTTATAGAATAAATAATTAAGGATTTTATGGTCTTAGAGATAAATTATTTTGATATAATATTTTGGATGGACTAGATAATGAATTTTAAATTCAATATCGACTATTATTCTCTCTAACATTTTTAATTTTTTAAGGAATCATATGTTCAAAATCATAACAAAATCAATATACTATAAACATTATTATTTATAAATAAATTTTATAACATATCCATTAAAACATTTCATATGAATATGAGTAAAAAAATTAAATAAACTATGGCGGTTAATGAAAATATATTGATAAAATATTATTAAATTTTTGGTGAGGTCTTTATATGTTTAAAAAATTCTTTTCCCCAAAAAAATGATTTGTTTTTAATTTCTGAGAACAAAATATCAAATTATTTTTTTAGAATTTTAGAAAATTTATTTGAAAATATTAACTGTATTTTTTTAATTCACATGAAAATTTACCATAGGATGAATTTTTTTTCATTTTTATAAAAAGACTAATTTTTAAATGAATAGTGGAAATTTTGGTTTGTATTAAAACTACCTTTTCATATATATAATTTACAAAAACATATTTTGTTTTAAAACTATTTAAAAGTGAAATTATTATAATAATTTTATTATTAATCCAATTTTTGTTATTTCAATCAATTTCATGTTTCCTTTTGATATAAAACTACTTATATTTATGAAAATATATCTTTGGAAAACTATTTTTTCATCGAATCTGGATGTTTAATTTTAAATAAAATTCTAAAAATTCTATGAATTAAAATTTTTAAAAAATATTAAATTTATTATTCATCATAATTAAAAAAAATATAATATTTTTAACTTATTTTTTTTCATAATTAAGTGTGAAAACTGTCAAAATTAATTGTTGTGGTTAAGGTTAAAATTGGTTTACCGGGGGTTAACCTATATTGATAATGGTTTAAATGAAATATAAACTTGTGAAAATCTTATTATATATCCATATATCGGCCTTATATCATCTGATTATTTACAATTATCCATTTTGTGGCCTTTTGGAATGTGTATAACAAGGTTATAAATTTTTCTTTTCCAAAAAACAGTGTGTGTCTTCTTTTCCACTTATAAAAGGGGACCCTCCCATCTCTAAATTGAAATTATAAATCCTTTTATTTTGGCAAATACATTCCAAAATACCATTCTCAATTTTATATAAAAAATCATTGAGACCATTTTTTGTTCAATAATCCAATCTATGGATGATTTAGGTATAATCCTAAAGAGTTCATCTGAAGAAGAGGTATCTTTTTTAACTGACAATATATGTTTTATTTATTCTTATATCTCCTTATAATATTACTCAATAATTATAATAAAGTTACATAAATATATCCCATATGTTAATATGTTATTATTTTAATGTAACAACTTAAATCTTTCTCCACCTCAATCAAATTGAAAAGGAAACCATCATTCATGTATATAGCGGACTACTGCATTGTGAACTGATGTAATGTGTTTCCCATCATAGCATATCACAGTGATTAATGATAATGGACTCAATGTTTATATACCATATTAATGATTTATTAATAATTATTTAAAATTAAAATATCACATACATTCTTACCTTATTATTCATTAATGAATGATAACATTGTTCTTATGTACGGAGGACGACCGCCTTGTGAAGCGATTTGAATTATCTTTTAACACCATGTCACATGGATGATACATATAAGTGTATTTAAAAAATAATATGATATTCATTATATAATTATAATTATTTAGAGATAAAATAACACTTATCCTCTTTCTATTATGATTTTTGAAAATGGAAATGTTATACATGTGTACAAATGACCTAACATCTACATGATTATAACATAGTTACTTTCTCATAAATGTAGATCATATATATTTTAAAAGTATAATTTGTTAATTAAATTGATACATATGTCATAATTTTTATTCTTGATATGATTTGATAATAATATCATCGACTTTAGCAAACATTCCATAGGGATTTCAGATATATGAGTCGAACATCGTCAAAATATCTGACTTGAACATAATTGATTAAGTTATTCAAGATAATAAGGTAATGTATAAAATAAAAGTGATTAAAAAAATTAAAAGATTTTTTATGTAAGTAAATAATTAATATAATTTTTTATTTTTTTAATATAAATAAAACTCATAATTAATTAGGCTCGAGAAAATGGATCTCTTTAAACCTCTGTTTTCTTCAGGTTATGAAAAATCTCTCTCTTCCTCACATTATCTATATATTTAATGTTATTAAATTATTCTAAATTAATTTTATATTTCTCACTCATATATAAAAAGATTATTCTCCCTTCTTTTTAAGGGCTAATAAAATCATTTTGTTCATTTCTCAAATTCCTTCATTATAAAATTTCATTTGATTATGATATGAGAAATGATTATGCACACATTTTCCTTCTATAGGTAATTATTAGGTTATGTATTATCATTGATTTAATTTTTATGTTATAAAAATTATGAACATGATATGATGGATGTTCCCATTGATCACTCTAATTAATTGTGTAATACATTAGTCTCATGAGATGTCATTTATGGGATTTGGAAGTTTGACAATCCATTTTGGGACAGAGTCCGCGATGTAATAATTTAGAAGAATTTATCATTCAATCATTTTTATTTCATGTAACATATTTTTTACCCATTTACAATGATTACATTATCATATGTCACCTTCTTATTTATGTTATTCCCCCTTGTTATTACCCATGATCCTTCACTTTCAGGATATCTTGTTATGCCTTGCACTCACATATCATGATTTCTTTTCATTTATAATCCCTTAGAGGGATTTCTATCTCTCCTTTTTCATTTATGTATTAAACTATTTGATTCTATTTAGAATTTGGAGATCAAATTGATTTAGTATCACACATTAGAGAATAAAAATAATGATGTTAGGTTTTATTTTTCTTTTTATGTTTTATGTACCTATACTTCCAAAGATACAAGGAATCACAATCATTGGATTGTCATTAATGGATTTTTATGACAAAACATGTAATAATATTTGTAAAAGTATTGGGTCACATTATATGGTATCAGAGATAGATCATGTTCTTTTTGGGGATTATCACTAGAATATTTAACTGAGAACTCTAGAGAAAGGTATATGAATAATACAATATATAGAAAAATAACAATGAATTTTGGTTAAGTAAATAGAGAGTGTAATTTTAGAAATTAAATCCATATCTAGATACTAATAGTGGATGTTTCTCTAACATAGTTATACCTAGCAGTAATAACCATGAAAACTGATCACTAAACAAGACCTGATTGTCACCATGTGTATGGAAATGCACATTTATTCACACCTGGTTCAACACTCCGATGTTTTTTTTTTGAAAATTACTAAACAATTTGCAAACCACTATGATGGGTTTGAATAGATAATTAGGTTATAAAACATAATAGTGAAATTAATATAGAAAACCTACATTGAAGCCTATAAACATAAAATTTATGATATAATTATTATTTAAAACATATTCGTCCCTTGTTTATAATATTCTTATTTCTGTGTTTATTAGTTAATGGTTTTTCATATTTATTTATTCTTTTAGTTACTTGAAGAAAATTGGATTAACTATTCCAATAACAAACATGATAGGAAACATAAGGACATCACCCTTTATATGTATTGTCTTATGGGAGTGGGAGCTAAAAACAACAAGATAGTGCTAGATAAAATTTTTCATTAAACTATTCATTACATGAATCATGAAAAACACCTTACTCCTCATAATAATGATTGAGTTGTAGTAGTTTATTTTATGTGAAAAGGACATCCGAACATTAATGTTCATCTAATAACCTAATCAATGAACAATGGTTTAATGCCATTGATAAATACAATTTTTCCTCCAACACTCATTGAAAGGAAATATTGTTCTCTCTATTTATTGCATTAATAGATATGTCGATCAGTGGTGGACATTGATGAAGAACATTAATTCGAAAAGTGGTATTGACTTTAGGGAATGAGAATACTTCATGAAAAAAATTTATAAATATTTTCCCTAGACACTCGATTTTAAAATTGCTTGGGAGTTCCTCACTCTAGAACAAAATGATGATAAGTCCATTGGGTTACATGAGGAAAACATTAAAATGATTTCATGATACACATTTTCCATTTTCATCAATAGGTAATGTTTGATGGATGAATTTTTTATTTAATTAAATCCATGTCTACAAGATGTATTGTAAATTTTATAATGGCTAATTATGAAGAGATTTTCTATTGTGTATTAAAATTTGATATAGATATCGGGGAAACATAGTGGACTTGTGGGGAATGAGAAAAAAAATGAAACATGGAGTTATCTTATGAATTATTAATAGATAAATCCATTAGTGGAAATTAAACTCAATATCCCTCGTGTCTAAAATATTGGAAGAAGAATCCTAGAAAATGTTTGTTGGAAAGTGAGAGATAAAATAAATTTTGAAAAGAAGGGAATCAGGTTGAACAATGTTAGAGGGAAATGAAAAGACATACTAATGTATAAGAATAATAGTATTTTTAAATCAATATTTGACATGCAATAAGATTTTTCAACTGTATAAAACCTATAAATTGTGTAATCCAATTCCTTAAGACATGGGTTTTCGGAGACAATACCTGGCAACAACGTACATGAACTTAAGGGAAAGGAATATCATTTTATATCACTAATAAATATGTGTATCTTTAGAACTATGTGATGATAGGTATTCTATAATATTCATTCAAGAATGAAAAATTTACTATTTGATGTTTATATTATTTCTTTTATATCTTTCATTTTTTGAAGAACAATTAAAGAACCCCAAAAAATCATTGGGTTTCAGTTACCATTGAGGATAAAAAAAGTACAATGGTTTCATCTTATGAATATTAGTCATCCCTAAACAATTTTTTTGGAAATAATATTTAAGAATGTATCATCATACTTCTATTAGTAGAGTTTTATGATATTTTGCTAGTGGATTGGCCATAATTATATAAACCAAACATCAACTGTCAAGTGAGGTATATCACTCTCCACAAACCAAGTTATCCTTTATTTATATACAATGATAAGTAGGATGATGAATCTCCCCAAAAATAATTTGTTTATAAATGGATATTATGGCCTTATAACCCTGAATATCTAGCCTAAATGATTACAAAATGAGAGATAATCATGCTTGAAGAAATTCTCATTTTTCGGGATTATATTGATATATCATCTGGATATTTTCCTAATATTTCTTCTGACTGAGAAGTTAAAATTCTAATTAAACATATACCTAGATCTATGCCCATGATGAAATATTCTTCTAGAATATAAAATCTTGAGAAAGAAGATTTGAAGTATCAGTTATAATAGAATTTGGAAAAGGGTTTTATTTTCCCATGTGCTTCACCATGGGGTACAACAGTCCTATTAATCAAGAAAACTGATGAGGAAATGCTAATTTGTAATTAATATCATGAAATTAAAAAAATCATGATAAAGAGTAAGTACCCTTTTCCATGGATGGAAAAAATTATACAATCATGTATGTAGATCCTTGTGTTTCAAAAAGGATGGTCTTCGATCGTGATATCATATATTATAGTTCATGAAGGGAGATACTCCCAAAACTACCTTTCAAACTTGGTATGGGCTCTATGAGTTCATAGTTCTATAATTTAATGTCACTAACTCTTCAGTAATATTTATGTACACAATCAATAGAGTCTGTAGATACTAAATTAGTAAATTTGTGATATTAATTATGTATGATATTCTTATTTACACCAAAATCATGGAGGATATTGAAGAGTATTTTAGTACTACAATTAAAATATTGGAAGAGGATAATTTATATGAAATTTATAGTAAATTTGAATTATAGATGAAGGAACCTTCATTATTGGGGAAAATATCACTAGAAAAAGGATATATATATATATATACCATTTTAAGACAAAGGATAGTGGGGACTTTCATAGACAAACAACTATAATAAAGATTCATAGTTTCCATGGACTAGTTGGGTATTACCATTGATTACTGAGAAAATCACGTGATTTTCAAAAACATTATCCAAGATAACATGAAATAGTGTAAAATTATTATAAACCAGTGAATGTGAATTGAAACTTAATGAGTTAAAATAGAGGCATATCACTACACCATTCCTTAAAATTCCTATTTCTATTGATATTTATATGGTATATAGGGATTGTTCAGAGAATGGCTTGGGTTGTATTCTAATAAAATATCATTACATGGTAACTTTTGTATTAAGGTATTATGAATTTTAGGATAATTACTATCCCACACATGATATAGAGTTTTTTGAAATGATATTTTCATTGAAATCATGAGACATTTCTTGTGTGTGGGAGAATTGTTAAATATATAAAGTCCATAAGATCAAAAATTATATATTCACTCAGAAAGAGATTAATATTCACCATCAAAGATGTTATGATCTGATCATGGACTGTGACTGTTCAAACCATTACCATCATTTAAAAGAAAGCAAACTTGGATATTCTTTAAGTTGAAAGGATTTGGAAACTTTATAGGTATTGATAATTGAGAAGAACCCAATATTCCTATTGATGAAAAGGATGGACAATGGAATAATAAAGGAATGAACATCATTATTCCTTTCAAAACATATTTCTCAACCATCCCATCATGAAAAATTAAATAATTCTCAAAAAGAAGATGTGAAGATCCAAATTAATGTGGAATCCATCCAAAAATAATAATAATTAATGTTTTATATTGATGGAGAAGGATTTGTATGATTTGGGTCGTCATTATGTATACCATCAAATCAAAAGATAAATAAATATTTATGAGATGATTTATATTAATTGACCTTATCCATCCACTTGGGGAACATGAATATGTATTAAAAAATACAAGAGGGATATTACTGGTAAAATATTAATAATGATATTGTGTAATAATCATAAAATTTAATGTAATGTTAAAAAGTGAAAGTATAAAGGAGAAGATGTAATGTGATGATGTAACCATTACTCATACCAAAATTGAAATGGGATAACATCACTACGAACATTTTCACTAATATTTTCATGACATAAAGAGGAAATTATGCAATATGAGGTTTTGGTAACCACCATACAATGGATAATCACATCATTGTAATTTTTATGTAATTATAATTCTATTGTATTAAAAATATATTCATCAAATAGGTAATGAGGTTGTATGGAACAACACTATTTATTGTATCCAAATGAGATATGAGATTTACCTCTATGTTATGGAAGAGGCTCTAGAAATATCTATATAACCATATGAAATTTTGTGTGTTTATCACCCCCAAACTGATGGGTAATCTTATTAAAATATTTAGACATTTAAAGACTTGTGGAGAACATGTTCGAAGGACTTTGAATGTGTATGATATCAATATATTCGTTTGGTCTAGTTCTCGTACAATAATAAATTTCACTAAAGTAACCAAATGGTTCAATATGAATTGACATATAAGATAATATTTATAAAAACATAATGTTGGTATGATTTGGTGAATTCAAGCTGTTGGGACCTAAAATTATTTTGTAAATGATTAAAATGTTTAAGATAATTAAACAACATATTATGACTACTCAATGATGAAAAAAGATTTATGTTGAAAATCTTCAACGAGACCTATAGTTTGAGGTCAAGGATAATGTGTTCTCTAAATATCCATATGGAAGAGTGTCATGAGATTTGGGAAGATGGGAATGATGATCCTTAGGTACATCATCCCATTTGATATTCTTGATTGCATTGGATGTGAGTTGTATAAACTAGAACTCCCACAAACCCTTTAATAATTGCACGGTGTTTTCCATTTCTCCCTTTTGATAATGTGAATACCAAATCCCTCGCATTTTTGGATTTCAGAGGAGTAACATTATGAAAATAAATAGTCATACTAGGAGAAACTGGTGAAGTTATTGGAACACATTGATAAATTTCTACACAACAGGATGACTAATATGGTCAAAGTGATCTGGTGGAAGCATATATATAGAAAAGAAACCTATAAACTGGAGGAGGAATTGAAGAAAAGCTACCCTCGTCTATTTTTACCATGATATGTAATATGAAGTTTCGAGAGATAAATAATTTAATATGGAAAGATTGTGACACCGTGAGTTTTTCTAAAGGGGGAATGTTTGACATCATGTGATATTTTTTCCAACAAATATGAGCAACCATAATGACCGAATGGATTATAACCCAATCATTTTTTTATTGAGTTTTTTCATGTAAGAATCACCATATTTATTTCATTAGTATTTTGACAAATGCGGTTGATGGGATGCACTTGTGGGTTTGGTTTTGTGGGGTTGTGTTGTGAAAAATATGAACATCAGTGCACCACTATTGCTCTCACCCAAAACTCCCAACATTCCCCTCAGCTTTAATTGGCTACAGAACTAATTTTCTAAGGAAGAAGATCAACAAGGTTTTAATTCATATTGAAGCTTTGGGACTTGCATTGGTCGAGAGCATGGGAGGTCAGGCTCTCCACACCTTTGGGGGGGAGGTAATTATTGCCTACTTTGGGTATCTCTTATAGATATAAGATTTTTTCATGAATCGCTTCCTAATCCTGATAATGTAATCATTACCCAAACAAAATGTTCATTGGTAAATTCACTTTTGAGGTTCAAAACAAGGGGGCCTTTAGTGAATCCATCTATATTTGACTATGGTTCTATATTGTTTTCCAATAATGGGGATTTTCTTATGTGGTGCATTAGTATAAACAATAGCTTTGGAATGTTCTCCCATGAATGGAGGTGGTTAATATTCTACAGAGTTTTTGAGCCATTATGTGGTTTCCTACATATCCCAGTTTTTACAAGAATTAAAAATCACAAAGTTCTATAAACTCATGCAGTTTAACACCATGTGAAAAGGACATATATGGGTGCTCTGGGACACCATGTGTTCATGTTTGGTTTCCAAAGGGACATCTTACAGATCATGAGTATAGTGAGAATCAGTGTCATCATAGTTCAGTTTTTTGTATCTACTATACTAAGGTTACCCCTATTATTATAGAGGTTCATGGTGCATATAACATCATTATTGTAATTCCCTAAGCTCACATGAGATAAGATTAGTGTGAGAAATAAGGGATAGAAAATGATCATTTACATTTCTCATTATATGGTACTTATATGTTGGGACTTTATTGAGATGGTTTATTATGGAACTCGAGCCTCAGGGATACGTCTTACATATCCAAGTTATGGTAG
Source organism: Viscum album (assembly GCA_963277665.1). NCBI lineage: Eukaryota > Viridiplantae > Streptophyta > Magnoliopsida > Santalales > Viscaceae > Viscum > Viscum album. The sequence goes on from OY728159.1 coordinate 658,422,004, forward strand.
GAATCAAAGTAATTATAGTTTAGTCTCTTTCTTAGTCCACTGATGGACGAGGTAGAGTGAGCTACCCATGGGAATACTTGAGTGTCGATGGCTGAAATAGTGTTGACATAAGGCTTACATAGAAATGGATTTTTACATCAGATTGAGACTTAGGAATGTGTCATATATATCCTGGTTGTTCTTAGAATCAGAGTTCTGATAGTTCATTTCTTTAGAGCTTACAGGATAAGGTTTCCCTTGTGTTGAGGATAATATTCCATGACACTCATTAAGGATTTACAAATGTATGTTTGTCCCGATTGGTAGAGACTCATGATGTGAAATATATGATTATTACAACTCCATATTCTTACATGATCTATTCTCCGTAGACTACTAAAAAACTCATCTTTAACTGTTCTGAAATTATCAGTGATAGAAAAAAAATGCTGATAAATGGAATATTTATCTGCGTTGACAAATTTAAAATTTTATCAATGCTTTTCTATGTTTGAAAAAGGGATCCTTTATCCGAACATTATTTCTATCCATGATAATGGGTATTCTTTATGAGTGAATTATTTTTTGTGCTGATAAAGGGTACCGTTTATAAGTTCTTTATTTTTAGTGCTGATAAATATTTATTTCATCTTCGATTGTTTTGAATTGATAAAGGTTCAAATAAATAAAATGAAATAAATGAAAATTCAAAAATGGGTTTATTTAAAAAATATTACAAATTTTATTAATTAGATAATTATTTACAAAAAAATGAATTGATTATACATTATTAAATATTAAACATTTTATTAATTAGATAATTGTGATTAATGTTACTAAATTTTACACATTAAATAGATATATATATATATAAAAATGATTTATATATTGAAAAATATTTATTAACGTTACATTAAATAGTCCGATATTTATTGAATAATGGTTAAAAATTAATTTGATTTGAAAATATGGACTAATTCCATAGTACTCGACATATAATTGAATATTGTTTTATTTTTCAATTTAACATAGATAAAAACTGTGTTATATTTATTTCACATAACATAATCAATTCATTTTTATGTACAATGCACGCACATTAAATCGATCTATTTTTTCAATATTTTTTAAGTGTACCTTTTCTTAATTTATTCAATTCTACTCATTTTTAACATATATTAATGCACATAATATTTGATAATCATTATTAATGTTAAAAATATATTTTTTTAAAAAATTATAAATAAATATATTTATAAATGTAGTTTCACTATATTTAAAAAATTATATAATTTTAATTATAAATAAGTAAATATATTTTATTAAAGTATTTATAAAATTATAAAAAAATTATATATATGTAAATAATTATTAAACATAAAAAAATTAATTAAATAGTGAATATATTTATTATATTTATATAAATTTATTAAATATATATATTTATAATTATATATATACATATAATTATATAAATAATATTTTTTACAAATATATCTATAATTATAAATAAATAATTATTGAATTATAAAAAATATATTTAAGAAGGAATATATTTAATAAATTTAAATTTATATATTTTCTTATGTATATATAAATATTTACAATTTTATTATTTATAATTATAATAATAAATCATTTATCAACTCTTATTTGTAAGTGCTAATAAAAGTGTCCAAATATAATTAAAAACCCTAACCATTTGTGAACCTATCATGGTAACATAATCTTTCTGCAGAAGCTACCCACTACCATTTCACCTCCTTGGTGAATAGAACAATGAATCACACCACTCGACTGCCTCTCAAATATCATTCTAACATCCAATAGGTTTCATGTTTTCTTCAACCTAGCGATGTAGGCCTTCCTATTTTCATTGTGTATTTTTGGGTTTTGTTGTTGATTTCTTCTTCAATGATGTCATTTTTTTGGTTTGGTGATTTTATACTAGCGAGGTAGGACTTTTGATATTCTCAGTTTCCAATTTTGATCAACTACTGATCTCACATGGAGAGTTTATTGTTTCTTGACTCAATGGTGACACATTGAGTCGCATGGAGTTTAGTAGTTTGTTTTATTTTTATTACATTTCCCAAATTGATCACCCAAATCTATCATACATATTTTTCATTCATTGTTTTATCAATTTTATTCCATACATGTGAAATTTTAGAAATTGATACTATGGATTTTGTGTGTGAGGGATTTAAAGGTAGGTTAAGGGATATATTTTTATTACATTAATTTATATATATTTTTAAACCTATCTGGTTTAGTGTATGAATCCAATATATTGATGCATCATTGATGTTTTTATCTAAATTTTATTTTTACTATTTTTATTTAATTTTTCGTCCAAATCATTCCCACCATGTTTTTTTCATTTCTTGGTTCTTGTTCCCAGCCTGAGGGGGATAGAGAATGTCCCTAGAAAACAATCATGGGCCAGTTCATGTGATTGATATATAAATGTCTGGGTTTTTTTTGGAAACATTATCTATTGTTAAATGAGTTTTACCTTTTCACAATAATCCAACTTCATATGAATCTAGACTTTTTTAAAAAATCTATCTTATTTTTCTCCCCCATTATGTTAATCAATCATTAACTATAAATAATTTTAATAACTATATATGAAATATAATACCTTGATGTTATGTACTATTTTCTAACTACATTAAATTTTTTCATCATCATCCTAATCCACTCCTCAATAATTTACAAATATAATCCTTCTGATATTACCCATTACTAGTTATACCACTTTTTGAGACCTATATGCCACTACAATTAATTATAAATTATTTCTCATAAATTATTTTTTTCTAGACTTTCTCCATATTTTGAGTATTTATTTAACTTATAAAAAGTGAATTTATATGTAATCACATTGATACCTATCTATATGACATTTAGACAACTATTATGTCAATCCCTTTTACAATCAAAAAAGTTAGCATAAAATGAATCTCCTACACTACATGATATATATTGGCATTCCATCCACATCATTTGAAAATTTTATCCAATTTTCAATGTGTGCAACATAGGTTTTCAATATTTCATTTTAAATATATAAAAAACTTCCCTCACATACATGGATTAGAAAATAAATATCTCATGAATTCCATGACTCTTCATTAAAGTAAGGAAAATGTTAACTCACTAATCATCATCATTTAAACATTTATTAGTGTTAATGTAGAAAATTATTATCATAGTTCATCTATTTGAACACTAAATATTATGTCACCACATTGATAAACAATTTCAATATATCCAAAAAATTAATTTTTATTTATTTATTATGATAAATTCGTCATTTTTAAAATAAATTTTCTTTAATAATTATTATATCCTCCTATACCAATCTCATAGTTCCTGTTTCAATTCATAAAACAACATTTTAAATTTACAAAAATCATTATCATATTAAAGAATATGAAACCTATCAATTTATTATATGTAGACTTCCTATTTGTGTAATCAATTTGTAAATGCTAATTTTATATCTAGTTGGAGTACCTTAAATTTTTTTAGGATGGGTCAGTGTGGTTATAAGACATACCAAGAGTATTGATATGTTTTCAAATATTATCATACCATTAGTTTTAAATGTAATAATTCCTTATGATCCTACATCACTTGTTCCTATAGAGTTTTATATCATCTAGTTGATTGAATGATAGTTTATTATTCTTGTTTAACATATTTGAGTTTCTTATCACTATTTAATTGACTATATTATATTTTCATTTGTTTAGTGGATTTAATAAATATTTTATGGGGAGTAATTATTTTCTTAAATTCAATTACCCAATTTCTTCAACATACTAAAATTCATCGAAACAATAAAATATTGTGTTTTCCTTATTATAATTTTCTATATCTTTCAAATTTGATATTGAATATATTATGTGTATTTATTTATATATTGTATTGAATTAATCTTTTATGAAACCAATATGATGGACATGAACAGAAAATGGATGCAGTCTAATCATTTGTCAAATGAATATAAAGATAGAGTTAAAGAGTTTATCATGTTTGTAAGAGATCATACATACAACCCTTCTAAAATCATATGTCTCTGTTTACACTATTTTTATTCAATCAAAATTAGTTTGGAAGATTTGAAAAAACATATTATTTTTAATGGAATATATCAATGGAAAAAATGTTGGACTAAAAATGGGGAAAAACAAAACGTGGATATCAATTGGGATGATACTACAATTTATGAATCATTGAATATGAAAAACTTTGTAAAAGCTGACGGACATCACATAGAAGAAATTAAAATAGAAATTGAATATTACAATAGTGATTATAAAAAGTTGATTGAGTAGTTAAATAATTTTTCCAAGAATCTGTTATATATCAGTTGTACTAAATACACAATGTTGATAGCTGTATTGAAGTTATGTAATTTGAAAGTTGATAGCGGATGGAGTGACCCCCGATTTTCAGAACTACATGGTCTTCTGAAAGATATGATCCTAGAAAAAAATGATCTACCATGCCGAATATATGATTCTAAACAAATGTTATATTCAATGAGCATGATCTCAAAAAAATACATTATTGTCTAAGTGATTTCATATTTTTTCAAGGACTATGAATCAATCATAAAATTCCCTAAGTATGGCGTAGATCGTTATAATAAAAATGAATCAAGCCCCTCAAAAATATTTATGGTACATTACTATCATTCCATTATTTAGAATACAATATGGATGTCAGGAAACTACAACCCATTTAACATGGAATGCAGATATAAGAATTAAATATTGAAACCTACATCATCCAGAAGATTCTCTTTAGTGGAAGAAAATTGATTACGAGTTTCCTGGAATTGGTGATGAGCCCAGAAACATTCGTCTTGTTCTATATAAAAATTGAATAAATCCTTTTGGTGTAAAGAGTAGTAACCATAGTATATGGATCGATAATTTGGTAAATTATATCTTTTCTCTAAGTCTATGCTAGAATAAAAAATACATTATGTTTTCTCTACTTATATCCAGACCAATGAAACATGGTAATGATATTGATGACTTTTTGGATCCATTGATCAATGATCTGAAATTGATATGGGATACAGTTATTACAATTTATGATATTCATAGAAGTGAAAAATTCACATTGAGGGTCATGTTGTATGGAATGATAAATTAATTCCCTCATTATATAAATTTATCAGGCTATATCATTAAAGGAATATTGGGGTGTCCCATTTGTGAAAAATGCACATACTTTGTTCAGTTAAAACATCCCTAAAATATTATTTGAGGACATCAAAAATATTAACCGCGATAACATAAATTCCAATTCTGGATGATAGTATTCAATGTGAATATAAAACATAGAGTAACACTATCTCCAGTAACTCTTGATCAACTATAACAAAAAGTAAAAAATATTCACACTTTTTTTGGAAAAATTTTTTCAAAAAACCATAGAAAATCTTGTTAAAATAATAGAACAATTTTTTTGAGTTACCATATGGGAATTGTTTGTATGTCAGACATATTCTTGAAGTCATTCATAATGAAAAAACGTTTTTATAGTGTTATTTTAATGTTACTAAATGTTCTAAAAAAATAAAAATATTCAATCAAGGCTATGTTAGAATTGATTGAAATTTGGATAAGGATAGTTTTAGCACTGGTGAAGGGTAAAACAAGGAATTTTCTTCCTCCCACTGCTAACACTCTATCCAGATAGAAAAAAATTCACTTTTTTCTTTTCCTTACTAGTTTAAAAGTTCCATAGGGGTATTTATCCAATACCAAGAATGTTATTTAAATGACTAATTTGAGGATACATGGAATAAAATCACACAATATCCATGTTTTCATGCAATACTTAATTCATGTTTCTTTCTGTTTCATTCTTCCTCAAAATGTACGACATACATTAACAAGACTCTTCTTATTTTCCAAATCCATATACAGTAAAGTTAGTTATCCGGTGAAGTTTCCCATCATTAATAAGGATATTTATGACATATTATGCAAATTATAGATTTTCATCCCACCATCATTATTTGATATAATGGTTCACCTGGTGGTTCACTAGGTCAGATCTGTTTAACTATGTGGTCTTATCTATTAAAGACAGATGTACCCCATTGAACAGTGTATGTATAATTTGAAATGATATGTCAAGAATCAATGTCATCTAGAAAGTTGTATTATATAATTATATATTATAAAATAAGTTGTTGTATTCCATTATAATTACAAATAAGCTATCTAAAACATCGGTCTCCCAAAGTCTCATCATAGTGAATGCCTTATGGGTGACGAGATTTACGAAAGAGATTTTGTTACAATTACCTTGACAGAGCAGGAGCAAGGGAATCTTTAAATATTACATAATAGTGAAGATTTTTATACAAACATTAAAGTCCAAAAATAAATTTTTAGAGATTTTAATCAATCAAGGGATGAAGGATGGATATCTAATACACATAATAAACAGTTTATAAGATGTTTTAGAGATCATATTTATAATTAGTTATATGAAAATATGAATTCAATTTCAAAATGGCATCAATGGCCAGATAGAGGTATGAATGAAAATTTTATCTATTACAATGGTATGGTAATCAATGGTTATATGTTCTTTAAAAAAGATCATGTTGACTTCTATAAAATTGAAAATAGTGGTGTTACAATTATAGTAGTAGTGATGAACATATTTATATCCAAGGATAGAAATCTAATGTATTAAAATATGTTATATTTTAGTATTATCAAAAAGGTATACGATTTTAATTATATTACATTTCAAGTACCACTTTTCCATTTCAAATGGGTTGACAATATCAATGGATAGAAATTCGATGAAATGGTCCTCTTAAAGTTGAATTTTAGTGTGGAAGGGGGAAAAGATGAGTTGTTCTTAATAGAATCACAAGCAGTGCAAGTATTTTATATCTCGGATCCAAAAAACATGAATTGGTTTATTTTCCTACTGGAAACTAAATGAGATGTTGATTTAGATGAAAATTCAATATAGGGTGACCATTTCATTGGGACATCACAATCAGTTCATGTCAGCCCCAATGTAGTAAATGTCTTGTATGTTACAGAGGACCACAAAGACGGGATTTGGATTCTCAATAGAGGAAATAAATCCTTTAAACCATTAAAAAAAGAAAAAGGGATTAATTAGAAGGTAAAATTGTTTTTAATTATAGTAAGTTTTTCCTCATAATATAATATGTTCTCTTCTGTAATAAAGTAATCTAAATAAAATATTTCACTACTCATGCATAAAATTTTTTCTTACACATGATTGAAGAGAAAACTATAATGAAGGAAACCCTTTGAGAAGATGTAAATGTAATGTTACAATATATATTATCTATTTTATAAAAATTATATATAATGAAATGTTGATTTAATTTTCATTATTCCTTATAGAGTTTTTTTATTTTAGAGGATTTCATTCCATGTGTCATGCCTTTGGATAAAGATCAACAACGTAGTCTCTACTCAATCATAGAGGTAATCATGATTTTTTCATTGTAAAATCATTTTCCATTTAATTAATACATTTTTTAATAATTATGTTTAATTTATTTATTTTTAGTATTACTCAAATAACAATTGTTTTCTTATATAGGTGGATTATTTTTTTGAGTTAGGGTGCTTTGTCCAACTTTCATACTTCTTCTCCCATTAAAACTCATCACACCTGCAGTGGTGCATTTATCACTTTACTTCATGTTACACCAATTCCCTTTATAGTAATATAATCTACGTTTTCTATACTTAATTATAGAGGCAATTTGGTGTTTTTATAGTAAAATCTTTGTCCGTAGAATTAAAGTATTGTTTCCTATTTACATTTAATATATATATTTATAATATTACTCCCAAAATAATTGATTCCTTATACAGTAGGATTATTTTGTTTGAGTTTGGGTACTCTATCCAACATTCTATATTTTTTTCACTTAAAACCTTTTCACCCTTGTAGTGGTGCATTTATCACTATCATTCAATTTGCCTCCAATGCCTTTACAGGCAGAGAAACATCACTGCCTCTACTGAATTACAGAGGTAAAATTATGTGTTTACATTAATATCAGTGTCCTTAGAAATAATTTTTTTTCTCATATTTTGTATAATTTATTTATTTTTTAATATTAATCACTTAATAATTATTTTCTTATATATTTGTATTCTTTTGATTGAGTTGGGGCGCTTTTTCCAACATTCATGCTTCATCTCCCTCAAAACCTTTTCACCCCTACAGTGTTGCATTTATCACATTCTTTCAAGTTCTCTACACTACCTTTGTAGGAAGATCAATGATGTTTCCTCTACTCAATTACCAAGGTAATATTGTTATTTTTACAGTAAAATCATTGTCCATATAGTTAATGTATTATTTCATATTTATGTTTAATGAATTTATTTTTAGTATCAATCACATAATAACTATTTTATTATACAGGTAGATTATTTTGTTCTATTTAGGGTGATCTATCTATATTTCATCTCTTTATTCACCAAAACATATATAGACTTATTATCCCCCAAAAAATTTCACACCTATAGTGTTGACATTTATCACTTTCCTTCATGTTCCCTCCACTACTTAATCAATGAGGTAATGTTTATATTTACATAGTCAAAAAAATTTATATATATTTAGTGTATTATTTCAAATTTATATTTAATTTATTTCTTTTTAGTATTACACATAATAATTGTGTACTTATACATGTGGATTCTTTTATCATTTTGATGTGGTATTATAAAAGATTTTGTTGTAGTGTTGGATGTTTGACAATGAAACTCAATGGAAAGCATCATAACATTGACAGCTAGGATTGTTTGGAGACTTTGGAATGTGTGGGAATCAGACGCACCGAAATCCAACATACAATCAAATTTATATGACTCCATGTTCTTATTTCTATTTAAAATTGACATTAATTTTAGTAAAAAACTATTGACTCAATGTCGACTTTTGAGTTTAAAATCGATATTTGACTTTAAAAAGGTTCACACAATAAAAATTTAAAAAACCCCTTCATATTGTCTTGATAATTTAGGGAATCAATTGATATATCATTTGTTACATGTAGAAATTAGTCTTATGTAAAACTAACACATGACATGATCCATGTGAGTCAAAGTGTGTGTTTCAATTTTAAAATGAAATTTTAGAAAAAAAGTAAGTGACGTACAAAAACCTGAGAAAAGACATTCATATTTTTTTGATACTTTCGGACAACAATCCATAAGTGATTTTGAATGCGTATTAATCAATCACACCTCAATCCTATGTACGGTGTGACCAGTATGACTCTAAGTGTGTCTTTATTTAAAATTGACATCAATTTTAGTAAAAAAACAAATTAACCTACTCAAAACCAAAAAAACACATTCATATTGTTTTGATTCTATAGAATAAAGATCCATACGTAATTTGATATGTACATGAATTGGCCACATCTTTATCCAAGGCATGATGTGACCGATATGACTCCAAGTACATGTTTTTTTTTAAATTTACATATATATTAGTAAAAAGGCCAACAAACCTACTCAAAATCGACCAAGAAAATTCAAATTGTTTAAATAATTTAGGAAAACAATCTATAATTCATTTGTGATGTGTAAGAATCAGTCACACATCAATCCAATGTATGGTGTGACCAGTATGAATCAAAGTGTGTCTTTATTTTAAATTGACATCAATTTTAGTAAAATTAATACTTTCTATTGATTTATATTTTTATATTATTACTAACATAATAATTCCTTTCTTATATAACTGCGTTCCTTTTTCAACCAGGGGTGGTTTGTTCCGCAATATCATGGGTTGCGATAGGATTAAAAGACAATGGAAAATTGATATTTTTTAATGTTTGTAATAATTTTTATTTATGTATTTTTGTGAAACAGTTTTTAAAATTTATTTAATATTTTTTTTATTATGTTTGTGTTGTATATTTGATTTCCTTTAAATCTTTTGTTGGGACTTGTTATTTCTGATATTTTTTGTGTTTTTGGTGCTATGTTGTGTTATTAGAGAACATTGTAGTGTTGTCTTAGTGTGATGTTACAACACACTGTAGTATATCCCTTTATCAGTGCTTTTAAAAGTACTCATAAAGGCCACATTTATTACAACATTTATATGTTATGATAAAGGTCTATTTATCTGTGTTTATATATTTGTTGATAAAGGTCAATTTTATCAGCACTCATAAATGTGATGATAAATGGTACTTTATCAGTGCTCCTATAAGCATTGATAAAAGACCATGCCTTTTAACCTCACTCATGTAGTCAACACTATTCTATCACTGATAAAGGTCATTTCTAATGTTGTTAAAGGAAATATTTGTAATAGTGGTGTGTGAAAAAATGGATGGAAAGTAATCAATGTTATCAGCACAGAGAGTGGGGGACATACGTACCAGGACAACCCTGTGGGGATTAATCCCTGGTGAGGTGGCCTATGTTTCCTAAATATGGAAGGAAAATAATCTTTTTAGATACTTTGGTCATTTTTACACACTGAGGATGCCCTAGCTATTAGGAGATATCATCTAATGTCACTGGTTGGGGGTTACACGCTAAGGTTTCCCTAGTCTTTCTTGCATTCCTAACAAGTAATGATTGTCTGATTGTCCTGATATGTAAGAGATTATCTTCTCAACATGTCAGTAGACACCTAAATAATCTATTCAGTCTTTCTAAAGGACCTTTAGAGACACGGGTGGTGTATCCAAAGGGTTTCTCAAGGTCAATTATGAAATTTCTTAGAGGACATCAGAAGATCTAAGTGGTATATCCTGGAAGCCATCGCATGACCTGGATGGATTGTCAAGAGAGTGTTGCATGATCCTGATTACTTTACTTGGTGTCATTCACAATATCAAGATTTCACATATAGAGGGTGTCAAAAAATTCAATATGATATCTCTGGGAGGGTTTTTCATGTCTTGGCCGATTCTCCTGGAGGGTATCATGAGACTTGTCTAACATGTCTGGACGGTACCACAACTCTTAGCTGACTTGCCCAGAAGGTGTTGTTAGGGCTTATTTGGCATGCATAGATTCATCTGTGAGACTTAGATATCATGATCTAGTGAATTTATATGTGTTAGGTGATGTATTTGAAGAGTGTTATAGGGCTTAGATGATTGGCATGGAGGGCTTCACGAGGCTAAAGTTGTGTGCACAGGGGGAACCATATGACATTCTTTAACATACTAGGAAAAAATCACATGATTTGGGAGGCATAATAACAGAGCATCATGAGATTTATATGACATATCATCATAATATCACGTGTCTAGGATGGCTCACCTGAAGTGCATGAGGGTTAGAAACCATGTTTTTATCTTTCACCAGTAGTCTTTTTTCTAGCCCATGTATCATGAATAACTTAGATTTACTGAGAATCAGTTTATTTTGAGTCTCGCATGACCCAAAATATGTGTGGTATGTTATTTTAATGTATTTACATAAGTCCTTTACATGATCTATGAATGATCACATGATGTGATTTACACATGGTGCATGATCACTCTAGTTTTTCTCCGATATATTACGTGATCAAATATTTGTCAGTCACAAGATGAGATGCTCTGAGAAATATACTTTGGTGGTTATAAGAGATTCCCAATTTTATTACTATTTGTCACGATAGGTAGCTTTCCATTTAATTTTTCATCTTGACATGGGGAATTTATTTGCCTCTCGACCATAATTGTTCTTTGTTTTTTACGGAGTATTTGATGTAGATCCAGGCTAGAGTCAACAATGGGGTCTAGCCCCACACATCTTATAGTGTATTTACCATGGATTGCTCCAATGAATTCACGTGATTTAAGTGACAACGAGTCCCTCTCATCAAATAATCCATTATTATATTATTTTCAATTAATGGGGACTTTTTTAACATGTGGGCATGTAAAAAAAATTAATATTTTCATATTGACATATCCAAGGGGCTTCACATGATCTTAGTGAATGTTTTGAAGCCTTTTTAGGATTCTCTATGCCTTGCCTTATAAATTTTACAATGGAAGGGTGGTTTGCAAAGGGGTATCCTAGACATTCCCAAGGATTTTTGGGTGATTATGATAAAAATAGAAAGGTATTTAGTGAGAAGTAGAAGGTATCTCTTCAAGGACCGTTGGTGCCCTTTGGACTATTGGGGGTGCATAATGTGATATTTACTATCATGATTAGCTCCCACCACCTCCCAATTTATTTCATTTGCTTATTTTCAAAAAAGATTATGGTTATTGATATATTTTTGATATGTTTTTAAGGATAATTACACTTCACATTGGTAAAACATCGTATGAACATTATGACCTCTATGGGTTATCACCTTTTGGACATATTTTATCCCATTTTTAATGGTTGTTTCATTGAATTTATAGGTGCTTGTTGCTGACAAACTGCAAGACGTGGGGGTATAAGCCAACCACTATTTCACATTCATTATTTTTCTTATGAACCATTGAGAGAGAAGAAGTAATTGTAAAAGGGGCTTTGTGAGACCTGCTATATGATATCTATTGCACTTGGTTCTTTCATATGACCCTATTCTGGTCATGTGATTGCATGTATCTTGACGGCTCATGTGATCTGTGAGTTTTTTCCACATTTTCCTTCATTTTATTTTTGTGGGAAAATAATACCCATATTCAGGTATTTCATCCATTGTGATTTTTCTGATGCTCATTTTTAATTGGTTAACAAATGCCTCCCCCCCCCCCTCAATAGTGACATATATGAGGAAAATGGCTCAGTAATGAGGAAATTAAATGTCCGCCTGATTTTTTTGGGTGCTGTAATGAATTAGTGCCGTGAGAAATTATTGGTCTATTGGGAGACTCTTGGAATTCCAAAAAAATTCCTATATATAGTATCAATGAATATGTTTTCTTAACATTACATGTGTTGTATAGTTCCCTTTTATTCATTATCTGCATGATATTTTGTTGGTCCAATATTATGAGAATCTCAAACACTCTCTATACTTTACATTACATGATTTAAACATGGATATTTGTATTTGAATACTTTATTTGTAATAGACTCCTTTTGATATATACTCATAGACCCCCACCAACACGTGACTCACAATATATGATTTCTTCCATTTTTCCTGAGATCACCTAGTTTGTAGAAGGGTTTACTAGCTATGATACATGTCCTAGAGGGATATTGATCTATCTTTTGCTGAAGGTGATAGGCTTGAATAGAGTGTATTGATCATGAAAAGGCCTTATAGTGGGTCTTATAGTAATTTTTAGTCTATGTAACTTTCATGATTTATATTATGGTCTTTTAGCTTTGAACTGATATCTCTTTAGTTTTGGATATTTTAGATCAGTCCATGTATTTCACTATTTTTATGGTATTTTAGGTAGGTCCTTGATGTACTCTAGTATATGTTAATTTATATCAGACCAAATATATCATTAGTTTTGTGTATTTTAACTAGGACCTAATATTTCTCTAGTTATATGGTCTTTTTGATCGGATTTTGATGTGTTGTAGTATGGGGTCTTTTAGCTTAAACATAATATCTCTTTAGTCTAGGGTATTTTAGCTTGGACTGAATATTTCATTAGTTTATGGTCTTTTATCCTAGACATGATATTACTTTAGTTTCTGGTCATTTAGATTAGACCTTATATTGCTTTTGTTTATGGTCTTTTAGCTCTGACCAAATTTTACATTATTTTAAAGATGTTTTAGCTTCGACCTGATATATACCAAGTATATGGCCTTTTAGCTTAGACCTTTTTTGGTTTTTATTTATGGAATTCTAGATAATATATTTTTGGGATATAGTTTAGTGTCTTCTAGCTCATACATTTTTATCACTAAAGTCTAGGGTATTCTAGCTCGAACCTTTTTTATCAATACAGCTTAGGGTATTCTTGCTCAGAAATTTGTGGAATATGTGGTTGTAAGTCCTTGGATGACTCAAAAGTGATTGGGGTGATGATTTCCACCTTATTTTTACCAGTTTTCAGAAGTATTGTACTTCCTTTCTTACAAGGAGTAAATTCCTTTAGTTGGTGTGTCTAATTCCTTTTGCAATGATAGAATTTCCAAGCAAGGCTAATTTACAATAATTTATAAGGGATATGGGAGATTTATGGGGTAATTTGAATAACATCAGGATAATAGGGAATCTAGGACAACCATGATAGTTGGAAACCGGGTGATGTAAGCAACAATCCAAAATTATGATTCATGTAATGGGGAATGGGGTAGACATGTCGGGTATGTCCCTTAACACTTTGAGGTGTCAGGCTCCAACTCGGTGTCATTGGGGCTCACAGGGATTGAATTTCTTTCCTTGAAAGGGGTTATACCATTATTTGGTGGGTCTATGAACTTAAGTATTGATATCAAATCCATGAAAATATAATCTCCACTTTTTTCGGAAGGTCATGAATGATTTTTGAAGGCTCAGACATCTGCATGTTGAAGTTGGTTATTGAAAAAAAGTTATGTGAGAAAGTATCTAGCACCATAGTGAAATTTATCTCTTATGTTATGAAGCTCGGGCTCTACAGCCTATGGTTTGGAATCACAAGTTGTGGGATATCAATGGTTTTGGAATGAATTATTTCATTCTAACCTTGAGAAAGGGTAAAAAACATGTTGATGCAATGTTGAGGATGCTAGATCTACTTGAATATTCTAATACGAAAATTTTAAAACATATTACAAAGTGATTAGGTCATTAAGAAGTTATGTTACAGCCACTATGGGTATATCATTACACACTATCAAGTTCTAATTTTATCCATAATAATTCCATGCTCACAAGAATCATAAATCCCTTTATATCAGACCAATATGTCTCTGATTGGTGGGTCTGAGCCCTTCTGCATAGATTGCATGTTCAACCAGAGAGATATGTTTCATTTTTTAGGGGATATGAAAGGTTTTATGAGACCTAAGATACTTCAAGTCATGAAGTGTAATTTATGGAAAATGTAAGCTCCAAGAAGGATTTGATCACCCAATAAGTGTTTCCACCTCCTAGTGAACACATTTTCATGGTGAGGAAATAAGACAAATGATTGCTCTAACTTTTTCCCGGACCAGGGGGTCTAGTGAGCATATATTTTCTTTCATTTGGGAAACAAATTGAACACACTATACTTTATTCCTAATTTCTTTTTGATCTAATTTCATCCTAAAATCTGATGATGAATTGTTTGTGAGAGAAGACTCTACATTATCGCAGGTTTCCCTTTGTGGGTTTTCAACCAGACTAGTTTTTTGTATCTTCTCTTAGCACATTAAGGTTGTGAAATTTGTACCATTATAGTCTAAAATTTAGGTTCATACA
Organism: Viscum album; assembly: GCA_963277665.1. Classification (NCBI taxonomy): domain Eukaryota; kingdom Viridiplantae; phylum Streptophyta; class Magnoliopsida; order Santalales; family Viscaceae; genus Viscum; species Viscum album. Next base: position 658,437,355 of record OY728159.1, read on the forward strand.
ACATTTACCAAATTTTAGACAATTTATTGTCTTGACTCATGTAGGACTTATATGGGAGATGTCATAAAAGATCCTAATTAGGATTCTAAGGGTCAAGATCACTCCAGTATCCTTTTTAGTGGGTGGTGGAAATGTTTTAAATCACTTCTCAAGTTCATCATGTCATGAGTAATGATATGGGACATTCATACAGTGTATGTCCTCTAACACCCTATTATTTTCTATTCTATCTTGGTGATGTCAGGCTCACAACAATCACAATGCCCTTTATATCAAACAAATATGTCATTAGTGGGTGGTTCTAAATCCCTTCTATATCAAATGCATGGTCAACCGAGATATATCTTTTTTTCATTTCAAGGGAAATGAATGTTTTTTGGGGACCTGAGATGCTCAAGATGTAAAGTGTGGTGTATGGATTTTTTTGATTTTAAAAGATTGTGGAATAACCCCATACACTAGTTGACAAATGTAAGAATCTTATGGTCCATTGATAAGAAATGAAAAATGGGTTATGGTCTCAAATGTTCATTTTCATGTAGTGGGGATGTTTCCTATCCTATTAATCATCATCCGGTAAGGATGCACTTCCATGCATATTATTATCATGTCATAAGGACACACTTTCATGCAGTTTATCATCATACGGTACTGTTATACTTATATAAAATTTATCTTCATGAGGTAGGGACATAATTTCATGTAGTTTGTCCTCATGTGGTAAGGATGTACATCCACGTATCTCATCATCATCGGGTAAGAATCTGGGACCGATGTGAACAGATGGGAACAACTATGGTTGGGCCCATGGGTGGAATTCTAGGTGTCACTACGTATCACATGATAATTTTAATTGAAACACACATTATTCTAAAAGTATAATCAATTTAATTTCATTTGGTGAGGATGTGGATCCCATGAAATGAAATGTGTGTATTGCATCTATGCCCATGAATGGAATTATAGGTGCCACAATGTATCCCGTGTTTATGGAAATCAAGCCACGCATCATTCTTGAACTAGAAATGCTCTATGTCGGTTTAACCCATACCTAGAGGTGGGAATTTTCTTGTTTCTATAGTTGGGCCTAGGATTATAGAAACCTAAATCACTATGAATCTGGTGATGATTGGAATCAAGCCCCATATAATTCTTACTGGACCATGTAGTTTAATGTCATGTGCCAAGAATGAAGATGGAAAGATGTTGAAAAGAGGTACTATTGTTGCTAGTCCCAAGGATGGAATTGTGGAATTTATCTATATCTTATGAAAATTTTAACCAAACCACATGTAGTTCTTGTTGAACCATACAATTTAACACCTTTGAGAAACGATATGGATCCACCAATGTAAAATGTTAGTATAGTGGTTGGAGGTATGGTTGTAGACCCACACCAACAGCAGTGGTCCTCTCAAGAGAGGTTTTTAGGAGTGTGTAGTTTCATGTCCCATAGGTGGAATTAACTATATAGTTTAATTTCATGTTGTGATTAATCATGGTATTCCTTTTACGATCATTCCTTCAGGACAAAGATTGGAAAGTCAAAAGTTCTCATGCCTTGTTTGTGTGGGGAATACAATACTCAGACTCCTAATCCAATGTGATCTATGCTTGGTGTTAGAAAAAAAGAATGGGAAGAGTTTTTTCTCATGGTGAAGAGGAATTTAAGAGCAGGACATGGTCATTTTTTATCATGTTGTTGTGGAACTAAGATTCAAAATTGATTCATCCCTATGTCTCTCATAGTAAATAGGAATCAAACCATACATAGTTCTAGGAGACCTGTGTAGTTTAACATCTTTTAATAAAGGATTTTGGTGACTCTGAATGATTAAAGATGGATATTATTTATTTTTGTAGTTTTAAATCATCGGTAATATATGTAGATCACCCAATGTGAAGGAAAAGGGAATTTCTGGATCCATGCAATTCTATGTTATGCATTAAGGGAATTTACCTTATAGTTTAAAGTCATGTGGTAAGAACATTGTATAATTTGGTGTGAAACATAATTAATCATGTTGCTGGGCCTAGGAAAAGTGGTTTAGAAATCACTAGGTATCCTTTGAAAACAATAATCAAGCCACACATTGTTCATTGAGAGTCGTGCAATTTGATGTTATGCAGTTAGGATGAACCCTATATAGTTTATCATCATGTGGTTAAGATGAGTTTGAAAATTTTAACGTCATGTAATTAGGATAGATGATGTGGTTTATCCTATTTGGATTCCCATTTGATGATATCTGGGAAAAGTATTTCTTTATAAATTTTGCATTGTTTGGTGGTGAGACATGATCCCTATCCATGGTTGCCAATGTTTAGGCTCTATTATGATTGAACGTAAGTATTACATAATTCACATCCCACTGGGTTTGTATTTTCGAGGGATTTTCACCTAGTATTATCCGGGTTCTAAGATCGAACACCAATTCTCCTTGGAGGAAAGAATTAATGAAATACATTTTATTAAAGGCCCATGCAATCCAATTCTAATGGAACTCCAAGTTTTGTAGGGTGTGTAATCAGTTCCCATCTATCCATTTTAATTCATCCATCCACTTTTACTATTTTTTAACATATGATATTTATCCCCAAATGGGTTTTATGAGTGGAGGAAGCTAGACCTCTTTGGTTAACACCACCTTGGTCTTCTAGACCAATGAGTATGGATAAACCTATGTGGTAGTACGTGCGGTGGTATGGTAGGCCCATAAATAATGAAGGTTTTTTTCTGGCCAATAATTCTTATCCTTTTTCACCATATTATAGATTCTATTCAATAGAGTCTTATTTGAGGCCATTATCTTTCCATATACCACTTCATGAGAGCAAGAAGAGTGATTGAACGTGATATCTTACTCCTAGTATAATTTCATCAACTCTGTGAAAAAGAAATTGGTTCCATTGTCCACTAATATTGTGTGAGGGACCCCAAACTGAGTGATGATATGTGACTTCCTGAAGATGGTGATATTCTTCATCCCGAACTCCTTAAATGGTATTACCTTATCCCATTTGGTCGGTTTGTCAATATCTATATGTTTGTACTTGAAATACAATTTTTTTGTGGGATATAGGCCCAAAACATCCACCCCAAGGAGTGAAATAGCCAGAAATATTTAGTTGTATGTAGCTATTCTATGGGAATATAGATAAACATTTCATGCATCAAGAATGGATGATATTTCTTGGAGAATTCCATGTTGTCTGATATCATGGTTTTCATGTAATATCACAGCCTTCTGATTTGGTGGAAGAGACTAGTTACTTTTTGGTACGCATCGCAAGATCTTGTGTGGACTTCTTTCATAATGGAGGATGTATCTCATTCTGCTATGTACCTGAAGAGGATTCTGTAAAATCCTCATTTTAGAGGGTTTCCGTTTCATTTGGAATATCATGTGGAGTGAAATTTGACTCCCAATGATGAATCTATTCACTTACCACTCTATATCTCGATATAATCCCATTTTGGAGATAGCCATTTATTTGATCCATCCATCCATGGGTGATTGTGGGCTCATTATTCTTTGGGTGGTGCTGAACTGATTGATTTATTTCATATCACATAAAATGAATGAAGAGACCATTCTTCGATGTGTGATAAGAAATATTGCTTCTTCTTGATCATGTTCATCTAGTATATTGGTTGAATAAGGTAGTGTTTCAGAGTTATCAATTTGTGATCGTGGAAGATGATGCAATTTGGGCTCAAAAGGGAACTCTATCATAAATCCCATAACGAAACCAGTGAGGGTGATAGTTCTTACTTTTTGATGGAATATTCTCTATTGATCTTCTTTATCACCAATTTTGAGCCCCCTTTGATAATCAGATAGGATTTTTGATCCAGTAGGGATAGTTAAAATCCAGTGATGATAACTTGATATCTGGGCTCATTATTTGTGCAGCCTTCAACTAGTGACAAAGAAAAGGGAAACTACTTTGTCTAGGGAAAAAAATACAATCACCAGACAAACCTGATTGATCATCGGGTATTCTATCCTTTTACTGATAGGGCTCTTAGAGGAACCATCAAAGTACTACCCCTATTTATACAGAGTTTCATGGGCATATAATACCTCTTCATCTTGGGGTGTGGTGTATTTCATTGTATTTTCTAGGGTAGGATGTTTTATAATGAAATCTACCAGGGATTTCCCTTTTACTGAATTCTATGATATGAACTAAATGTCATATTTATTCATAATGACTACCCATTGAGCTATGATCCCAATCAATAGAGGGAATCAAAGGATGTACTGGATGGATCAATACGAGAGACCATATGGAATTTTTGGTTCTATAATTAATCCTAATATTTTTTACTGTAACTATGAGGGAAAGGAGATTCTTTTCATCATCTGAATATCTAGTCTCAGTATTTAGCACAATAAAGCTAGGGTATGATGGACTAATATCACTCCCCACATCATTTTTATATGCATGGAGGGAACCCAGTGAGCATTCCATGGATAACACATATAAGATGAGTGTCCTCCCTTCCACTGGAGGAATCATAACTTGTGGGTACAGTTTCTACTGCATGAGACATTCGATGAATTTTCGAAAGTCATCATCCCATTGATAGGTGATTTCCTTCTTCATTATCCAAGTGAATGGGAGAGATTTTCTAACTATTTTTTCAATGAATTTTTTAGAACCCTACTCATGCGGAGGCTTGACCAAAAACTACCCCAACCCCACATCCATAGGCCCGGGGTTGTAGATAAGCACTGAAGGAATAAATAACCAGGGGTGGTCTTTGCATAAGAACCTATACACATGAAAACATCTAAATCATTATAAAAGTGAATAAGAAAAGTAGGAAACCTGAAAACTGGTATATTGTAATGTGAAAATGAATTGACCTCTAGATGGTACAAGAGTACGGTAGTGAATACTGAAATATAAAGGGGAAACCACACACCCAAACCAGAATCAGTCCCAACCTGAGGAAAACTACAAAAGAGTATCCGTAGAGAGATCCCAGCTCTAGTATGCCAACAATGACCACCTTACATGGTCAGAAAATCTTGTATCCCAATTCTCCATTGTAGTCACGATCGACCTGTGCACGATCTGCAAAAGACACAACATGTGTTGGGAAAATCCCATGCAGGGGTGAGTATATACATACCAACTAGAACGCCCCAAAAAGGATAAGGAGATATGTAATAGATACAACCAATGAGAAGAAGTAAATGGAAAAAGGTATAATAAAAGTCGATGGAAAGAGTGTAGCTCAACCCAACAATATTATTAAAGTTGGATAATCCAAACACAAGGAGCATGAAATAATGAAGAGTTAAACCCTAATGTTGGGTCTTACCTACTTATGTCTGGAGAGTAGACCCATCCAATCATGAAAATCTAGACACAGAAGTCATATGGAATACCCAGTGCACCTTCTCTTATTTTGGAAGTAGAGTAACCAAGACCCAAAGAGTTGGTATTGTAATGGGATAGATATATATATTCTCAGTCAAAGAATCCCAAAACAGAGAGTAAGGGGATCTCCATCTCACAACATAGCCCATGAATATGAGTAGACAATAGTTCCAAGGTAAAACCATCTACAATTCCTAGAACCTCATGTGTCTTCCCAGAAGGCACAATTGAAAGGGTCTCAAATAACCACACCTTGACACTATCCCCTTTGGGAGGAACTGGATTTCCCACATGGTTTTAGGTCATGTCACAAGGACGTGTCTCAGTGGGGAAAGATCCCCTCATTCTCATGAGTCCTTGGGTAATTCAGTCCTTGCCTTAACACTATGACACATAGTTTAGGGTATTATATGAATTTTAGTGGACTGCACTGCACATCCAAACTAGAGGGACAACTTGGTGTCATCGGGGACTATGCTTCCTAGTATAGAGACTATACTATCCATCCCAGTTGGAGGGTCTGCTCTTTCTCTAGTTTTTTGGGACTACACTACCCAGCTCAGTTTGAGGGTAATCCTAGTATCTCATTGTCAAATACCTCACTACCCAGGCTAGCTTGAGGATTAGCCAAGTATTTCATGGTTGGGGATTACACTACCCAACCCACCTAGATAATAATCCTAGTATCTCATCATTAAGGACTAAAATACCAATCCTACCTAGGGGCGTGTCCTAGAATATCTTGTAAGCATGTCTGATCACTACTATCATTAGGTGTCTTCTAGGTGCGTTCTAATATAGAACATACATATTGTATCTCGAAAGTCGATTCAAAAGCCACCATCATGTTTTTTGAAGAAAAAAAATCATTATAGGCATCTCATGGACTAAAATATGAATTCAAATGAAGAATATACAAAGGATTGAAGTTTGATTGAAGGTACTCTAAAATTAAACTGCATGTGAGGGGGGCCAAATGGAATGTGGACCCTATTCATTGACTATAAAAGTATGGCATGTATACAGTTCCCATCCCATATAGGGTAACATGAAACGTGGGTGGAATATATGTCCATCCCTTCTTATCGGGGGACAAAGCCATGTCTGTTGGCTATATCCATGTAATCAGACCTCGTGTCTATGTACTTCGGTACATGGGGTGTTGGTCCAAATGAGATGTTTCACGTCTTACCAACTTGTGTCATGTTCTTAGAAAATATCATTTTCTTTGTCGTGTCTCATTCACATGGCATGTATTACACTGAGAAGAGGTGTATAGAGTGTCAAAGTGATTACACACTAGGTTATACTTAGCTTTTTCTGAACACTAGCTTTGCCACTGGGGGAGGCTAGACACTGTGTGTTCTTCATTAATCACATATTTTAGTCATAATTTTCTCTAGAATATATAGTTTCTCCAAATTATTCTTATATACTCTATAATCTCTCCTTTTGTGGTCAAAATCGTAGGAATATACTCCAACAAAAAACTTGATCTATCCAAACAACATGGGATCACTTCGTTTTTCATCGTGAATCGACCTCATTAAAAAAGATGGGTTTTGAGGATCTTATGCTTTATTTTGTGGCTTCATTCTTCATCTGATTGATATGAAATTTTAGAATTGTTAATCCATGTAATTTTTCATTTCAATATATATGTCTCACTCATAAAACAATTGTCATTCCACAATTATGTCCCATTTTAGGGAACCTTCTCGATCTCGGGTCTCCTAGCAACCATTGAACTAAGGTCCACAGGGATTCCACAATGAAGAATATATAGAAATCAAGGGGTAAAGGCGCCAAAATATAGTATTAAATCATTTTCCCAATATTTCTTGTCCCACCAATCATAATTGTGTGATTTGGGTAATATCACCTGATAAATAATAGTAAACTGGTACCTGGGATCATGAAATGTCTGAATTCAAAGACACAAGTTGAAGAATCAATTACCAACATGATCAAAAATTTAATTTAGGGTGTAAGAATTCCAAGAAAGAGTCCTATATAGATTGTATCATTCTTTGATGATGAAAGAGGAGTATCTCTTGCACTTTGATATGTCTAGATCTAGGGGTTTGTTGTTCTTTCTTAATTGTTTGTCAACGGAAGGGAGATGAGAGGATGGCAGACGTCGTTGTCAGAAAAAACTCTGTTTATGAGTCCAAATCCTCAAAATAAGGGTTATATAACCATTTATTAGATTAAATTATTTTTAATAGTTAATAAAATTGATTAATAAAATCACATAAAATGTGCCACCAATGAGTGAGGGATATTAATGTCCCACGCCAACTCATTTTATGTCGCACCTTGGGGAAACCCTGCATTTCAGACACAACTGTGGTCTCGGATTTCTGATCTAACCACTTCGTAAGGTTTATCCTTTTTTATTTAATTAACCATTCATACACAATATAAAATATTTTTAATATTTTTATAAAATTACTTATGGGCACACCAGGCCTCAGAATCACAGTTTATCTCTGTGCGTAGCTCTGGAATAATATTTAGTAATATTTGAATGCATTATTAGAAAAAACAAGGTCTCTACATTTTTTCTTCCTTCAAGATTTTTTCCACCAAAAAGAAAAAATAAACAAAAAAATAAATATACTGAGCCTACATCTGGCTCTCCCATTCCTAGGAACTCTCCTACATGTTTATTTTTCTACAACACTCAGACCAGAGGGATAGTTCGTTCTTGCTGGGTCTACTCTTGTAAGTCCTCGGTCGCCACCGGGTTCTCCGCAAATGTGTCTCCATCCTTGATGTCCATCTATCTCGAGTAAAAAATTTGAATAGGTTCATCAATGTATCACTTCAGTTGCAACACATGGAAGACTTCATACACCCGCTCCAGTTATGGGGTAAAGCGAGGAGGTAAGAAACCTCATTGATCCTCTTCATGATCTCAAACAGCCCGATGAACTTCAGGGATAGCTTACCCCCCAACTGAAACTCTGTATTCCATGTCATGTGGTGACTCTCAAGAAGACTTTCTCTCCCTGCTCAAACAAAAAGGGCCTATGAATGATATTAGAACAGGACTTCTGTCTGCTTCGGGTTGTCTGTATCATATTATGAATAAATTGTACCTTCTTTGTCACCACATTCACCAACTATGGTATCACAAGATATGACTCTCTAATCACTTTCCAACAAAATGGTCACCTGAAGGGTCTCTCATATTGAGGCTCCAAAGGATCCATGTTTATGGTGGAGTGGTAGCTATCTTTGTATGCAAAAAACACCAAAGGTAGGTGATCCTTCCAACTACGGTGAAAATCCAAAAACATAAGCCTTCATCAAATCCTCTAAAACCCAGATAATGTGCTCAATATACTCGTTATCCTAGGTGTAAAAGGTTATTCTCATCTATAACTAGGTTCTGAATTTCACCTGTAGGCCTCTCCATAATCATGATATAAATTTAGAATCAAAATTTGATTCATTTATTGAGGGAACCTTGTGAAGGAGAATGATCTCTCGCAAGTTCAACATCCACAAACTCTCCACTGAACTCTACTCCTTGATATCAAGGAAGTGGGAGGACTTCGTGAGTCGGTTCACTAGGACCAAGATGGTATTGTGGATCATCAATTTGTGAGGAATCCCTGTGAAGAAATCAATGGATATATCATCCGACTTCCACTACCGGATATCAAGAGGCTGCAATAACCCTACTAGTACCTGATTCACAGCCTTAACCTTATGACAAGTAAGGCACCTTGAGATGAACTTTGCTATAATCTGTCTCATTCTAGACCACCAAAACTACCACTGAAGATCCATGTACATATTCCCCACACTAGGATGTATAAATAAGGTAAAAGTGTGGAACTCCAACATCACTTCCTCCTGCATTGCCACCAGAACCAATTTCCACCCCTAATAACAGGATCTCATGACTACTTCCTTCATAATACTCATATGTTGTGTCTCTTATAGATATCTAATCATGCATAACCTTGTAGTCAATGTCTCCTAGCTGATATTTTTTCACACACTCAAGGAGCATAGGAATCAACAACATCAACTATAAGAAATCTTCACCCTCCTAGTTTATCAGGGATAATTGTTGGGAAGATAACTGCTCTAAATATTCCCACACTATGTGAGCCTATGATTTCTTACTAAGGAAATATGCTAAAACATTTCCATTCTTTGTTGTATTGATTATATTGAATTCAATGTCTTGTAGGAACTCCAACTTGTGTCGCTGCCACAGGTTCAGGTCTCTCTAAGTGAAGATGTACATGAGACATTGGTGGTCTGGGTAAACCACAAAGCGCTCTCCCAGATGGTAGTGCATGAACATCCTCAAAGCTATGAATACCACTTATAGCTACAGATCACGAGTCTCATAGTTTTGATCATGGGGTATCAACTACCTAAACCCATATGTGATGATCAACTATCATTTCATCAGCACACAATCGATCCTAGCTCCTGAGGTGTCGCAATATACCACGAATTGTACTCCTTCCTTTGGTAGTCTCAGAATTTGATCACTCATCATCTCTTAACCCAACTCCTCAAAGGCCTTCTGGCACTTCTCAGACAAGGTAAAAAATTACCCCTTCCATGTCAATGTGGTCAACGGGGATGCGATTCTAGAGAAGTCCACCAAAAATCTCTAGTAGTACCCCGCCAATCCAAGAACTCTTCGCACCTTAGACACAATCTTTGGTGGCCCCTAAGAAATAATAGGTTTGACCATCAGTGGATCTTGGGCTAAAACCTGCATTGAAATGAAATTCCATAGAATGTTATCCTACTGTATCCAAAACTATCATTTTTAGAGAAAGACATAAAGTTTGTGCTCTCAAAGTAAATCAAGGACCATCATCAAGTGTTATATATGCTCCTCCTCTGTCAAATAGTATACAGGTATGTTGTCGATTAAGGAAATGAAAAAATGGTCCAAATATGGCTATAAAATATGATTCACCAATTCCATAATGCATCAGGGGAATTTTTTATACCTAAGGTAATCACTAGAAACTCATAGTCTCTAATGCAACATTGAAAGGACCACATCAAGTAGTCAGCCTCTTGAACTCGTATCTTGTGGTATATAGACTTTATATCAATCTAAGAGAACCATCTCACATCTCAAAACTGATCAGAGAAGTCATCAATACTTAGAAAGGGGTACTTGTACATTATTGTTGCCAGATTTATGAAAAGATAATCAATGCACAGACATAAAAATATGTCTAACATTTTCACAAACAACACTGATGCTTCTCAGGGGGACACTGGGTCTGATGAAACCATTCCCATGAAGGACCTCTAATTATATCCTTTGCTCCCATAGCTCAGTGGTTTCTATCCAATATACTGCAGAAGCTATTAGGGCAGTCGCTTGCTGCAATTCAATGCAAAACGCCTACTCCCATCTCGGAGGTAGACTCAGAATGTCATCCGAAAAGATATCCATATAGTCCTCCATAACTGAAGGGATCCAGATTCCCAAAGAGTATATTTCATCATGGTTCATACTCACTAATTAATGATTAAAGGGTTGTAACTTCTTGCTCACAGCACCTACTCATCCTTCTATATGGTCTCTCTTGTTGAAAAAGGATAACCTCATCCCATCAGCATGTAGGCATATGACTAAATCGCCATGACATTCAATATATTTTTTATCTTTGGAAATACAATCCATGCTTGGGATGTTTTCATAGGGTTCCATTGTGATCACTAGTTGTTCCCATGTGAACCTCCCTCCTCCATCTGATAGTTTTCACTACCGAAAAATGAAAGAAACTATTGTAACATTACCTATAAGAACCTCAAGTCATAAATATTGTGCAAGCACCTCTACCGGTAGTTCCATCTCTCCACAAATATTTGATAGATAAAATAATGGATTGTACATATGTTTTCTAATACTGAGGTAAGAGCAAATTAAACACAGATTGTACCTTGAATCATCTCTTGTTTCATCGGGTTGTAGACATCCATATCCTGCAGCTATCTGCAGCCCGACTGCTAGCTTCCTGAGCCTGATGTGGGCCACCTAGTGGTGGTGGTAGTAAAAACTCATACCAAATTCCCCCACCTAGAGCTCCTCCCACTCCACTTCCAACTCTGCCTCCCTGGGGACCTCCTTATCCCCACTGAGGATATCCTAGATCACAGAATTCCTTCTTTCATGATGGTCCATATGCTTCTTACATGGGATGATCAGTATGCCTGGTTAGGAAGCCTCAAGCCATGTGACCTTTCCCATCACATGTGTCTCATCAGCCCTCTTTGAGTTTTCCCAATTCTCTGTGATTCCCCTCAACTGGGTGACCACACCCCGGAGTTTGATCAGGGTATTGTCTCCCACTACGAGATCTATGGCACCTGGCTGCTTCTATAGATGACTCAGTCTGATTGTGCCTACCACCAGCTCTAACAATCTTTCATCTCTCCTCCCAGAATCTCGCTATCACATGTTCCCTCTATGGCACCCTGAAATATGTGGGGATTCACAATGTAACTACACTATCTTGAATCTCTCTATGGATCCCCTAGTTGAACTTCCATGCTCGGAAGTAAGCATATATGATCATGCCAGGAGAAAATTGTGTAATGTCGATGAACCATGCTGCATACTCTTCCATTGTAATCCCTCCTTGATAAATCTCTATAAGATGTTGAATCTCGATAAACTGTAAGAATGATGGGTAGAATTCCTCGTAAAATAGTTACTGAAATTTGTCGCATGAGAGTGCTGCCTCATCCTAAATCTGAACGACTAAGAACCACCATCACCCATCTACTCTATGGAATTGTGTAATGACTCGAGTCTGGAGCCCCTCCACTAGTGCCCCGTACCCGGTTCGCCACATGACCTCATGCTCATTTCCCCGAATTCTAGAGGCTGCTGACTAGTAGCGAGGGCCTTGGTGAGACAGTGGGGAACTATTCCCTCATTAGGTAAGGTGTACAAGGTAAGAAAACAACAATCAACAGCGGAAGCAGTAAACAACATGCATAACAACAGAAACCAGACAGCAGTAGCAATGTAGATATATAGATATGATGACAATGATGCAGTAGGTACAAGCATCTAATGAAAACAGCAAACATGACAATGTGCTGAAATACAACTAAAACCAAGTGAAAAATAAAACAAAGTAAGCTCCTCAGCATCGCGATCCATGGTTCGGTCCCATGCTCTCCAGATCCTAGTGCAATCAAGATCTTGAAGTAGATGGGTGGTTGCCCTGATCTATACCTGCAGCAACATAGTCTTCTTGGGCCCAAAAGAATAGCCCAAACAGGGTGTGAGATACAATCCTAGTAGGCAATCACCCAAAGATTTGTGCCTAGCAATCAATGAATACATTGCAGTAAATAAAAAATAAGCAGTAAACAGGAAAGTACAAGTAGCTACAATCTAGAGTTCTAACAAGCAAAGTACACAAGTAAACAGCCAGCAACAATAAAGAAAACAGGTAACCCTATGGGTATCTCTCATAGCCTAATACCTATAGTTCAACCTATAGTACAAGCAACCCTCTAGGAGGGACACACAGTATCACCCCTCTGGTTCAGCTACGTAATTAAGCAGACTCTCTGGGGAAGCACTCACCGTCAATTCCCCCTATAGTCTCGTATCATGCTAAAGTCTCTCTGGGAAAGTACTCAATGTCAATTACCCATGTGGCCTATGTTGAGTATCTATAGACTCTATGAGGAATCACTCAACGTCAATTCCTCCTATAGTCTCACATCGTAATTAAAAGACACTCTGGAGAAGCCCTTCCATCAATTCTCCCTTTGGTCTACTACTCTGGGTTCTCAGAGTCCTAAGTATAACTAAACTTGCTCAGCATGCGTGTATCATCCAATTAAACCTCAAGAACTACTTGGCTATCAACTAAGGCTCAACAGTAAAAACAAAACAACAGTTCCTCTATCCTACAACTAGGCATGGCAACTGGAAAAATTCCCAACAGGAAAAACAAGCATGGCAAAGCAATCTGTGAACAAAAACAATTACTCTACTCACAAGAAATAACCTCTACTAAAGAAAACAAACTAAGAAAGCAAACAGTAGGGGAAAAATAGGAAACATGCAATACCCAATTCACAGGTATTGGTGGAATTTGCACATAATATTCATCAACTTTCTATATAAAGGCACAAACCACCTACCTCGATCCTAGGAGATCGATATACATGATCCTCGATGAGAGATTCCCCTTGGAATGATTTAGATATGAGAAAATGCACAAAAAATTCATCCCACGATAACTTGGAAACGAGGGGGAAACAAGAAACAAGGCTAAGGAAGAAGGAATAACTCACCGCTATGATTCCAATGTAATCGACCGTGCTTGAATCAGTGAATGGACGGCGAGGTGGGAGCCTGTCGAAGATCCGGCCGTACGGTCTCTCTCAAATGGATGAAAACTGAAGAAGAAGACGAAACTGGGGGTTAGGTACGACCCTAGTCCATTTAATGAAATAAAGTACAAAATGTTTAATTCTTGAGTACATGGCGTGTACTTAAATTTTCCATAATCCGAATTAACTGGCCTCCACCTTAGCCTTACACACCGTGTGTGTGGCCCGAACACGGCCAGCACACAGCTTCAAGCCAGGGAAGAGTACACGGCATGTACTCAGAAAGTACACGGCGTGTACTTTTGAAATTTCCAGAAAATCCATTTTTTCCTCAAAAAAACTGGAAAAAGGAAAAATGTAACTTAAAAAAAGATCTGGGTTCTTACATACTTCCCCCCTTAAAGAAATTCATCCCCGAATTTCCCTAATGATGCGGAGAAGAAGAAACCCTGAACAACTCCGGCCATTGTGATCGTACATCAACCTCCCTCTCCCAGGTCTCGTCATGTACTGGCCCATGCTTCCATAGCACTCATACTTGAGGAACAAACCGCCCGCAGAGAACCTTCGTACTACGATCGACAATCCGGATAGGATGCTCCTCGAACGACGCATCCACTTCAAGCTCGACTTCCTCGGGATTAAAGACGTGAGACGGGTCTGAAAAGTAACGTCGAAGCTGAGAGATGTGGAAGACGTCGTGCATGGCCCGATACCTATGAGGTAGCTGCAACCGATAGGCAACTGGCCCAACTCTCTCCAAGACCTCAAACGGTTTGACATACCGCGGTGAAAGCTTACTCTGTCTCTGAATCCTTTTCTGTACCAACCTCGGTGCGACACGTAGGAAAACCTAATCACCGACCTCAAACCCCAGAGGTCATCTCCGCTGATCAGCATAAGACTTCTGTCGAGACTGCACTGTAGCTATCCTCTTCCGAATCAGCTCTATCTGCTCTGAAGTCACTGGAACAAGATGAAGTCCCAACAAAGCTGCCTCTCCTACCTCCAGCCAGCATAAAGGTGATCGGCATGTCCTACCGTACAAAGCCTCGTATGGCTCCATCTGAATGGTCGCCTGGAAACTGTTGTTGTAGGCGAACTCCACCAGAAGAATATGCTTCTCCCACGAACTGCCAAAGTCAAGGATATAAGATTGGAGCATATCCTCAAGCACCTGGATCGTGTGCTCGGACTGGCCATCAGTCTGGGGATGGTAAGTTGTGCTCAAGAGTACCTGTGTACCCAAGTCTTTCTTAAGTCCCTGCCAGAACCGAGAGGTAATGCACACATCTCTATCTGAAACAATAGAGTGTGGAACTCCATAAAGATGGATGATCTCTCTGATGTAAAGTCTTCCCAGATCATCGAAACTAAAGGTCTCCTTGATTGGAAAGAAGTGAGCAACCTTCATAAGTCTGTCAACGAAAACCCAAACAACATCGTTTCCCCGAGGAGATCTCGGAAACCGGGTCACGAAGCCCATCACAACATCATTCCACTTCCACTCCGGAATGGGTAACTACTGTGAGAGCCCCACTGGTCGCTGATGCTCCACTTTCACTTGCTGACAAGTAGAACATTGCATGACGAAACCACCAACATACTTCTTTCATACCTGGCCACCAGTATTGGTGATGATGGTCCCGATACATCTTGGTGACGCCAGGATGAACTGCCCAAATAGAGGAATGGAAATCACACATCATCTACTCGCGTTTGTCAGATGGCACCCATACGCATACCTGGAAATTCAAGATCTCATCCTCGCCCACTATCCATCCACGAAGAGGGTCCTCTCCAGAAACACTCTCTCACAGGACTAAGCCTTCCGAGTCTAATAGCTGCCTCATCCGCACTCAATCAAGTAGCGTGGAGGTAACAGCTACAAAAGATAGAAAAGTATGTCCCCGTCTGTCGTGAACCTCCAGATGCATCTCAGAGAACAGAGCCATCAGCTGCCACTCACTACTGGCCTCCTGAACTTCCTCAATCTGAGTTCTCCAGCTCAACGCGTCTACCACGGCATTGCCCTTTCCCGGCGTATAGGAATGCTCGAAGTCAAAAGTTATAGATACTCAACCCACTTGCGCTGCCTCAGATTCAGATCACGCTGAGTGAAGATATACTTGAGACTCTTGTGGTCAGTGAAGACCACAAAGTGCTCTCCCAGAAGATAGTGTCTCCAACAACACAAGGCATGAACAATAGCTGCCAACTCCAGATCGTGTGTAGGGTAGTTCCTCTCATGTGGCCTCAGCTACCAAGACCCATACGCAACGACTCCATATCCCTACAAAAGCACTGCTCCCAGATCGATACCCGAAGCATCACAGTAAACGGTGTAGCTCTTGCCTAGCTCTGGCAAGACTAGTATCGATGCTGACGTCAACCACCCTTTCAACTCCTGAAATGAGTACTCACAAGAATCTGACCATAAGAACTTATCCCCCTTCTTGGTCAGACCTGTCAAAGGTGCTGCTAGATGAGAAAAGTCCTGAATGAAGCGTCTGTTGTATCCAGCTAGCCCTAGGAAACTTCATAACTCAAAGACGTTCTTCTGCTGCTCCCAGGAAACTATAGCTCTCACTTTCTCTGGGTCCATAGATACTCCTGCCTCTGAGATGACGTGACCCAAGAAGTGAATATGATCCATCCAGAAGTGGCTCTTCGAGAGTTTAGCATAATTGTGATGCTCTCTCGGTGTACTCAGAACGATCTCAAGATGTGTGTCATGGTCGTGTTGTGTGTGAGAGTACACAAAGATATCATCCATGAAGTCCATGACGAAGGAATCCAAGTAAGGATGGAACACTCGGTTCATCAGTGCCATGAAAACTACAGGTGCATTCGTGAGTCCGAAAGGCATGACTGTATATTCGTAAAGACCGAACCTGCTCCTGATGGCTGTCAGAGGTACATCTGATGGTCTAACGCACAAATGATGATAACCGGACCTCAAGTCGATCTTCAGGAACCCACGGGATCTTCGAAGCTGATCTAAAAGGTAATCAATCCACGGCAATGGATATCGGTTCTTGACCATCAACTAGTTCAGCTTCTGATAGTCCACACAAAGCTGAAGGGTACCGTCTGCCTTCTTCACAAATAGAACAGGCGAACCCCAATGAGAAGTACTAGGTCGGATGAAACCCTTAGCATGTAGCTCCTCCAACTGCTTATTTAGCACTTGTAACTCAGTTTTGGCCATCCTATAGGGAGGAATGGACACTGGTGCCGCTCCTGGAATGAGCTCAATAGAAAAGTATACCTCACGCTCCGGAGGCAAACCTAAAAAGTCCTCTGGAAAGACATCCTTGAAAAGATCCACCACTGGAGGAAAGTCCAACTATGGAGTCCTCTGATCATCAAAATAAAGACTAGCAATCTAGGGCATCACTCCTCCAAGCCTAAGATGCTCGAGTCCCACCCGACTCGCCCGAACATCCCATTCACCTCTATGAAGAAAAGATCCACCCTCTGGTGAGATGAAACTCACTCTGCGGCGATAGCAGTCGACGACTGCTTGGAAGGGAATCAACCAGTCCATGCCAAGGATGAAATCCTAGCCTGTCATCTCTATGTCATAGAGATCCCATAAGAAGTGATACCCTACAATCTCGAGAGGGCACTCTCTACACCGGCATACACTAGATGTCCTCGTTCCAAATGGTGTATCCAGTGTCAACGAGTTGGAAGAAGAAAAGATGCAGAGTCCAAGGCTATCCACAATGGCAACAGAGATAAATATATGCATAGCACTAGTATCGAAAAGGAAATAAGATAAAACTGAGGCTACTAAAATCATACCTCGAACAGTAGAAGTGCCAGGATCCTGCTCTTGATAAGTCTGCTCCATGGCGAAAGACTGGCCCGTGCCGCGGCCCTGTGCCCCTAGCTGACCACTCTGGGCTGAACCTCCCTGGTGGTGCTGAGGAACTAGTGGCTGACAGCCACGACCTCGACCTTCACCTCGGCCCGAATGGCCGGAAGAACTCCAGTTTCCTGACTGGTGAGAGACTGGTGGGGCTTCTCCTGAACGAGGAGTCATGGAAGAACCCCGGTCACCAGCTACTGGTTAGAAAACCTGGTAGAAACACTGAAGGTGACCCATCTTGCCGCAAGATCGGCACTCCACGGGGTCCCTCTAGCACTGCGGCCTCGTGTGCCCTATCCAGCCACACTGATAGCATGCCACCTGGCTGCCTGATGATGCGTCTTGCTTCCTCGAATCACCGCGTGTAGGCTCCCTATGGCGCTTCATGCTGTCATCTGGAGGAAAGATAGCTCTGGAAGCAGAACCGCCCTGACTCGCAGCTCTAGAGTCTCTCAGACTGCATTTCGCAATTAGTGCATGGGTGACGATGGAAGTAATGGAAGTCAGCTGGAAGATGTTCACTTGCGAGCGGATCTCCCGCCTGAGTCCATCCTCAAACCTCCTCACCAAGAACACCCCACTCCCATCCCGAAGGGGTGTAAAACGCTACAGCGTAGTGAAACGAGAGGAATACTCCATGACAGATAGAGTACCCTGCTCTAAGGTCATGAACTCCTAGGCTCGATCGGCCCTTAGGGTTTCCAGGTAGTAGTAGTCGTAGAACACGCACTAGAACTTCTCCCAAGCCATAACATGTTGCTGACCCGACTGTGAGATCACGTCCCACCACCTCTTGGCGGATTCTCGGAGCATGTAGGTGGCGAGCTTGACCCGACTCTCTGGAGGAGTCTCCAAATGCTTGAAGATAGTCAGCATGGATTCCAGCCATGAATCTGTAGCCTAAGGTCCTCAATCCCCTGAGAACGTGGGAGGATGCTGCTGCTAAAAGACCTCTGTCAAGTCTGCCATAGATGAGGTAAGAGGTGGTGCTCCCTGGAATGCCTGAATCATCCTCATAAAACCCTCCCTGAACTGCGCATCAGTGCCTGAAACTGGTACAACAACTGGTGCCAAGGCTGGCTCGGCTGGGGGATCGAAAGGAAGTCCCTAATCAGCCATGTCTGGCGTCTGATCACCGCCCGACGACAGACGTACGACCGGGGGACATCTCAGAGGCATAGTTCTGAAAGATCAAAAGCACACCTTAGATTAGGAAAACAAGGATAGAATACACAAGAGTACAAAACGGGAACTGGGGATGAAAAACACACAAGATTGCAAAACACGACTACACGTCTTGTATAAAAACTACACGGCGTGTCTACTTAAGCCACTGACATGGGCATGTACTCCTTCTCTACAAGTCATGTACACTTCCAACTACATGGCGTGTTGACCCCCACACATGGTGTGTACTTGAAAACTATTCCCCTGCCCGAGTCTCCCTACATGGCTAACCCACATGATCCAACTCAACCCGAGGCTACACGGCCTGTACTAGGCAAGGCTTCAGCAGCCCGTGTTGTTAAGCACACGGCCGTCTACATGACTGAACCTTACACGGCGTGCTCAGAACAAACACAACATGTATAGGCGAAGGTGAAACCCTCCCGTATTGTTCGTGACACAGTCGGGTGCCTGTGCAATACTACACGGCGTGTTCTGAACAAACACAACGTGCGGAAAAGAAGGTCACGCCGGCCCATGTTGTTCGTGACATGACCGGGTACCTAGACAAGACTACATGGCATGTTCCGAACAGACACATCGTGCGGAAAAGAAGGTCACGCCGGCCCGTGTTTTTCATGACACAGTCGGGTACCTGGACAGGACTACATGGCATGTTCTCTATGGACACGGTGTGTTCTACCAAAGCTTCCCCGACCCGTGTTGTTAGTGACACAGCCGGGTACACGGCTCTGAACTCACATGTCGTGTACCAATGGTACACTGTGTGTTCCCAAAGTTACCCCCATGACACTGTGTTCTACTCACACGGTCAGTGACACGGCCTGAAAAATACACGGCGTGTATCTAAAAAGTACACGCCGTGTATTCTGGGTTTCTTTGGGCAGTAGCTCAGAAACTGCTCAGAATTTCAGAAACACTAAAAACAACAGAAAAGAGGCCAAATTCCAGTTTTTGAGGGCCCATAAAACCTCAAGAACCAAAATTTGGCATTAATTTTAAGAAAGGAACAAAAAAAAGTTTTCTAACATAACAGCAGAGAATCTATCAAGCATCTATCACAACAGCATGCATAATCTACATAGAGGCTATCACAACAGCATGCAATCGCTAATGCACCCTAGATGGCATGGAACGAATGCATGGCATGTGATTCCTACAAGTGTCTATATGATGCATGAGACAGTATACCCTCATCTCATTGGTTTGCGATATAAATAGAACTAAAATATCAAAATAATAACCGCACAAGTCATACGGATCACTCTAGGTGAAAACATACCAACCATAAAATCTCAAAACCACAAAACTACAATTAACGAGGTAGTATGGATTTTCCCTGTACACGGGTTAGCTACTCCCTAGCACAGCTTAATTCCAAGTACCGAATCCATCCTATCCCAGGATATGGTCTCCAAACAGTAAAGAAAGAGAAAATAACTCCTCTAATACCACTTTGTAAAGACCCGTGTCCGGAGCCCCTCCACTGGTGCCCCGTACCTGGTTCGCCACATTACCTCAAGCGCATTTCCCTGAATGGCAGAGGCTACCGACTAGTAGCGAGGGCCTTGTTGAGTTGGTAGGGAAACTATTCCCTCATTTGTTAAGGTGTACAAGGTAAGAAAACAACAATCCACAACGAAAGCAGTAAACAACATGCATAACAATAGAAACCAAACAGCAGAAGCAATCTAGATATATAACTATGATGAAAATGATGCAACAGGTACAAGAATCTAAGGAAAATAGAAAACACAACAACGTGCTGAAATAAAACTAAAATCAAGTGAAAAAGAAAAAAAATTAAGCTCCTCAGCATCGCGAGCCACGGCTCGGTCCCATGCTCCCCAACTCCTGGTGCAATCAACATCCTGAAGTAGAAGGGCACTTTCCCTTATCTATACCTGCAGCAACATAGTCTGCTTGGGCCCAAAAGCATGGCCCAAACAGGGTGTGAGATACAATCCCAGTAGCCAATAACCCAAATATTTGTGCCTAGAAGTAAATGAATACATGGCAGTAAATAAACAAGAATCAATAAACAGGAAAGTACAAGCAGCTACAATCCACAGTTCTAACAAGAAAAGTACACAAGTAAACAGCCAACAAAAATAAAGAAAATAGGTAAACCTCTAGGTAGCTCTCACAGCCTAACCCCTATGGTTCAACCTATAGTAATAGCAACCCTCTGAGAGGCACACACAGTCTCACCACTCCGGTTCACCTACGTAATTAAGCAGACTCACTGGAGAAGAACTCACCGTCAATTCCCCCTATAGTCTCATATCGTGCTAAAGGATCTCTAGAGAAGCACTCAATGTCAATTCCCCCTGTGGCCTACGTCGAGGATCTACAGACTCTCTAAGGAAGTACTCAATGTCAATTCCCCCTATAGTCTCGCATCGTAATTATAAGACACTCTGGAGAAGCCCTTCCATAAATTCTCTCTTTGGTCTACTACTCTAGGTTCTCACAGTCCTGAGTATAACTATAAAAGCTCAACACGCTTGTATCGTCCAAGAAAACCTCAAGAACTACTTGGCTATCAACTAAGGCTCAACAGTAATAACAAAAGAACAGTTCTGCTATCATACAACTAGGCATGGAAACTGGAAAAATACCCAACGGGAAAAACAAGCATAGAAAAGAAATCTGAGCTTAAAACAATTACTCTAATCACAAGAAACAACCTCTACTAAAGAAAAGAAGCAAAGCAGAAAAATAGCAGGTGAAAAATAGGAAACATGCAATACCCCGTTCACGGGTATTTGTGGAATTTTCACATAATACTCATCAAATTTTTACAGAAAGGCAGCAACCACCTACCTCGATCCAAGGAGATCGATATACGTGAACCTTGATAACAGATTCCCCTTAGAATGGCGTAGATCTGAGAAAATGCACAAAATGTTCATCCCACGATAACTTGGGAATGAGTGGAAAACAAGAAACAAGGCTAAGGCAGAAGGAAGAACCCACCACTGTGATTCCAACACAATCGACCGTGATCGAATCGAAGAACGGATGGCGAGGCAGGAGCCCGTCGAAGATCCAGTCGTATGGTCGCTCTCGGACGGACAAAAACTGAAGAATAAGATGAAACTGGTTGTTAGGCGCGACCCCGATCCGTTTAATGAAAAAAAAAATTACATAGCATGTACTTCATGAGTACACGGATTGTACTTCAATTTTATGTACTCTGAATTAACTGGACTCCACCTCAGCCTTACACACCATGTGTGTGGCCCGGACATGGCCAGCACATGGATTAGAGCCGGGGAAGAGTACACGGTGTGTACTCAGAAAGTACACGGCGTGTACTTCTGAAATTTCCAGAAAATTCATTTTTTCTTCAAAAACTATAGAAAAAGGAAAAATTACTTGAAAAGAAGATCTGGGTTCTTACAAATTTTTAGGATACCAAAGTAGCCCTCTGATCCATCTAGGTCCAAAACAGTCTGATCACTCTGACCTCCAACTCTAACAAAATCCTCTACTTCCTATGGATCTGGCTCGTCATGGAACATCAATTGTCACTGTCGCTGGAACTCGCGGAGCATGCTCAGTCTGCGCACATCATCATCTTTGCCTATTGGGACTATCTATATCATAATGGGTGGAAGCACTACTAACATTCCACTCGGATGAAGGGTATCACAAGATGGGACCTAAACTGAGCCCTCATCGCTCAGAGGGTTGTTTTCACATGATGGATCTGCCAACCTGGAAGGCTGTCATCACGAAGTCATCCTGAAAATTATCGATGAATACTATAGTTAGATGAGAATACATATATATATCAACAATGGAATGGGGATTTGACTCATGAAGAACATTCAGAGACTCATTCCTATAGGATTCATGTACTATCTTTCCTTACAACAAATGTCCCAGGGTGCTGAGTCAACAAGAAAGTAATCAGGGTCCCACTGAATGGATATATCGGTCACCCATACCATCACTTTAATCCCTGGCCTAAGAGCCTCTCTTAAGAAACAATGACATTATTTCCCTAAATCCTAAACAATTCCTTTTTAAGGAACATAAGAACAACATCTCAGGGAATGAACCACCTCAAATACCATATTGTCCTGACCCAACCCAAGTTGGGGCTCGAGCCCAAACTACCCCAAGCCCGCCTCCATAGGGCAAGGGTTGGTGAAAAATGTGAAAGTCACAACAAAATTAATGAGGAATTTTCCCATGAACCTATACACATGCAGCATCCAACTCAATGAAAAAGTGCAATGGAAAAGTAGAAAAAGCATAAACTACTATAAAGTAATTTCAAAATTCATGAACCTCCAGATGGTACAATAGTGTGGTAGTGAATAATTAAATGTAATGGGGAAAAACAATCACCCAAACCAGAATCTAGTCCAAAACTGAAGACAATTGGAAAAGAGTACATGATTGAGAGAGCCCATCTCGTGTATCCCAACTATGACTAACACACATAGTCTACATATCCTATATCTTTATGCCTCTCTATAGTCATGATTAACCAGTCCACCATCTCCAAATGACACAACATGTTTTAGAAAAATCCCATGAAAGGGTCAGTATATACAAACATAGTAAAATTCCCAAAAAAGGATAAGGGGGTATGTACAAGACATAGATAAAGAGAAATATTTAAAGGAACATGGTTTAGTAAAAGAGGACAGAGATCGTACAACTCCACCCAACAAGAGTGTGAATATAGGATCATCTAAACACAAGGAGCTCGAAATGGTGAGGAGGTAAACCCCTCCCTTCAAGTCTTCGCTACATATAGTTAGAGAGTGGACTTGTCCAACCATGAGAACTAGACACGGAATTCATGTGGCGTACCCCACGCGTCTTCACCGCTCTTGTAATCATAGTAACCAGGCCCTAGAAAGTGGGTAACGTAGAGGGGTGTATATATATATTCTCAGTCAAAGAATCCCAAACAATAAAGTATGTGGATCTCTATCTCACAACTCTATCTAAGAAGATGAGTAGCCAACTATTCCAAGGTAAAATAATATTTAATGACCCTCACCTCATGTGTTTGTCCAGAAGACACAAGTCAGAGGGGCTCAAATAACCACACCTCAATATTGTCCTCTTTGGGAAACATTGACTCACCCACACGATTTTAGGTCGCATCACAAGGATGTATCTCAGTTGGGAAAGCTCCCATATTTCTTGTGAGTCTTTAGGTTAATCAAACAACCTCTCACCATTGTAATGCATAGTAGATGGACTTCTATGAATTATCAGGGACTACAGTGCCCAAACAAGATAGAGGGTCATCCAGGTATCATCGATTATTGCACTACCCAGCTCAGCTGGAGGGTCAGCCGAGTGTATAGTTGTTGGGGACTACACTACACAGCCCAGCTGGAGGGTCATCTGGGTATCTAATTATCAGATACTACACTACCCAACCCATCTAGAGGGTAAATTTGGTATCTCATCATCTGAGAATACACTACCCAATCCACCTTGAGGGTCATCCTTGTTTCACCTTGTCGAGGACTACACTATCCAACACAAATGGAGGGTCAGCCAGATATCTTGTCATCAGGGACTACACCACCCAACACAGCTAGTAGGTCTGCCCAAATTTTACTTGTGGAATACACTACCCAACCCAACTGGTGGGTTATCCTAGAATATCTTCTAATCATGTTTAATCGCTTCCATTATTGTGTGTCATCTGTATTTGTGCCAACTCAAAACATCTACATCATATCTCAAAATCCTATTCCAGGGGTAAAACAGTGTTCTACATGGAAAAAACATAGACTAGGTATCTCACAAGCCAACATCCAAGTTTGAATGAAGGATATATAAAGTATTGATGTTTCCTTAGAGGTACTCAAAAAGTAAACTGCTTTTTAGGGGGGCCACATGGAGTGCTTACCCTCTTTGCTTCATGGACATGTATAGATGGTACATGGTTCCCATACCATCTAGGGGAACACACTATGTAGGTGGACTACACAACATGTCCTATCAATCTGGGGACCGAGCCATGTATGTTGGCCATGTCCGTGTGCTCGGACTCTATGTCAGTGTACTTCAGAACACGATGTGCTAGACCACCCGAGATGATGCCCGTGTGACCAAGCCAAATATTTGTTATTGAAATAGAGCATGATTTTAGTTGTGTCTCCTTCACATGTCTCATCTTCCACATATAGAAGGTACATGGTGTGTCAAAGTGAGTACATGTTGTGTCATCCTTATCTTTTCCCAAACCCTAGCACCGTCATTGAGGGATGCTACACACCATGTGTTATTCATTGAACATGGTGTGTAGTTCATATTTTCTCCATAATCTCTAGTTTCATCTCATTCATTTTCCATTAATCACATCTTCTCCAATCGTGGTCAATGTCACCTGTATCTTTTTCAAAAACTCCTGATTTTGCATAAGAACACGAGATTGCTTCTTCATTCATCGTTAATCAACCTCATTTGAAAATTAATTTTTGGGCATATATTCTTATTTTCTTCATGGATTCATTCTTATTTTGATTGACATTAAATCATTATATAGGTTATACTTGAATTGTTTTTGTTTTTTGATATATTCCTTTCTTTCAAAACTGTTGTCATTCCATGATTCTACCTCTTTTTAAGGCACCTGATCGAGCTTGGGTCACCTAGAAATCGTCAAAATGGGTCCCACATGGATTCCACATAGAAGAAAATGTATAAATATAGGGGTAAAAGTCACCAAAACTAGGGTTTGGATCATTTTCCAAGACATCTTTCCCAACCAGTCATATTTGTTTGATTCGGGTTAGATCAGTTGATTAAAACAATAAACCTCTACCTGGGATCATAAAATATTGGAATTTAAAGGCATAGGTTGAATAATCCATTAAGAAAATGGTAAAAAATTTAATTCTAGGCACATGGATTCAAATAATGAGTCTTATATGGATTGGATCATTCATTGAAGATGATGGAGGAGGATCTAATACGCTTTAATCTATCTAGATCTGAGGGTTCCTTGTTCATTCTTCATTATTCACCAACAGAAGGTAGAAAAGGATAGATAATACGTCATCTTTGGAAAAAGAAATTATTTTGAGGCCAAATACTCATAATCAGGTTGATATAAAAATTTATTAGTCTAATATAAATTTTTAATTAATTAAATTAATTAATAAAATCACTTAAAACATGTCGCTAATGAGTGAGGCATCTGAACATGCCATGTTGACTCCTTTTATGTCGCTCATGTGGCCTTAGAAATTCAATTTGATCAACCAATTAAGAGTTATCCTATTTTTCTTAATTAACCACATGCGTGCAATATAAGATAAATTTAATATTTTTATACAATTAATTCTGATCCTTGGAATCAAGTGTTATCTTAGCTCCCAGCTCTGGAATAATATTTAGAAATATTTCAAAGTATTATTAGGAAAAAATATGTCTATATAGAATTTTCAAAAGCATGTAAGGATCCATTAGTGTCCCCTCAGTTTTTTGAGATTTCTTGGGGTGAAATTGGTAAAATATCACTTGTCTTTTTTTGGATTAACATCGATTCCATAGTGGCATACCACAAAGCTGAGTAACTTTAATAAAAATACCATAACATATTATTTTATTGGATTAATCTTTAAACTATGTTTTTTTAGCTTAAATAATATTGGTAATAGATTCGTGAAGTGATCACATCACTTTTAGGATAGCAACTAGGCAATAGACATAAAACTAGTTTATCCTTCCTAGAAATGGATTAATGATGTGATGCATAGTGCACTGCTATGTGGTGAAAAAATTCCTTAATCTAAAAGTCCTAACCTCATAGAATAAAATCCCCTAAGGCCCTGTGAAGGCAATTTCATATTCATCTTTAGAGTCCATATTTATTTTATTGTACCCCAAAATACCTGTCAATGAAGGAAATGGATTTTAGGTAGCTGTCTCATCGATCAAGATTTATGTGGTCAGGGAAATCATCCTTTGGGAAATATTGATTAAGGTATCTGAAAGTAATATACACCTTAATATACTTGTATGTTTTCATGACAAGGTTAATGGTGTAAATACATTTTTCATATTTCAATTCTTGGAAAAAGTCGGCTTAGATAAACTTTTCAACTTCCACCTCTACATTGGTGGTATGAGATGGGTTCATCCTCTTGGCTACCTATTTGAAACCTCAATGTTCATCAGGCAGTCTGAGGTGGTATGTATCCACATCTAAATGTAGTCTGATCATTTATATATAGTTCCAATTGAACACATATTGGTGTTTCTATATAAATTAAATATAAATATCAAACTATTTGAGGGATATGGAGGCAATAATCATAGTTGGTTGTGGGTATTATTTTATTCTCGAATTTTTCTGTTTGAGGTTATCTATAGAGGTGGAGACACCTTCCATGAATTTTGGAGCTATGTTCCTGAGAACTTCCTCAACTTCCTCTAATTTTGATTTATGGGGTCATTTTTAGATTATAATGAAAATCTAGGGGATTTTCCATTACTAATGGGGCGAGGGAGGAAATTAGAAGATACATTATCATCTATTTCTATCTGAATAATTTCATAGGAATTCTAGAACTGATTAAATTTTACACTATCACAAGTGACAGGAGGGTCTTGGACCCCTCAGATTATATTTACTACCTCAAGCATATTTATGGGGGGCACATAGTCAATGTTGAGCATACTCCAAGGATTCACAGTGGTAGTCCAAATCTATTGGGAGGTCCAACCTCTATATAATAATCCTCCATTGGTTTCATTCCGCCCTATTTTTCGAAATTTGGTTTAGTATATGTGGATCTTCAATTCTCGAATGGGACATTGTCCCCATGTACTTTGCCAAATTTTCCATTAACAGGGTACTTGAGACATTGATGGACTGTTGATGGTATCTCCAAGTGGCTATGGATCTAGGGCCACCCGATCTAGAAAATGTGTGTGTTTTCATATTGGATAACCATGAACTCATCATTAGAAGTGAGTTCCCCAAACTGGGATTCATTTTTGATCTTCCCAAAGGGCCATTTCTCATGCTTATTGTGCCATTTAATAGTAATATTGGTAGGAGATAAGTCCCCTTTTACATATAATAATAATAATAATAGGGTTTTAACATGGATTAGATTGATCCTATATGCATTATCAATCAGATCCCATTTTTATGTTGATCTTATTGAGTTCTCTCAAATGATATATGGTTCTGATATATCCTTGAAGGACTTATCCCTAATTTTGTTCAATGAATGAGATGGATACCTGATATTCGGAGGACAAGGTCTCCACTCGATTGAACATGGCCACAAAAAAATTGGTTTAAAACTCAAGTTTTATTTGGATTCATTCATCATGTTCCTCCTTGAGTTATTTTAAAAGAAGGATTATATTAGGTATTGAGTTCTTGGATGGGTCAACAACAAGCTATTTTAGAATGTCATGCTTCTATTCCAAAGGTTGGTCCATCCCAATATGAGGCTGCTCTTGGGAATGAAGTTCAGTAGTGGAGGCTTCCAAGGATGATGGGCCAGGTTTTTATGTAGAAGTAGAGAGGATATCTGTTTTCAGTGGTGTAGGTCACATCTTCCTTTTCCATTTCCTAGGTTGATTATATTGAACCACTTCTAGGAATTCATGAAAGAAAACCAGATGTGGGTTACTTCTGGAGGACTTTGGGGATCCTCCCTACCTGTTTTGGTCCCTCTACAGAACTTTTCAATCTTTTCTGCTATATATATATATTCCATGGGGATATAATTTTAATATTGGGTCCTACCACATCTGCATTGTTCCATGTATCCTCGATTTCGATGCATGTAGCCTCTCATTCTTCAGTTATGTGCGTTAAATTTATATTCAGGGGAATAATCATCATTAGAGAAGGGGTATTCCAAGTGTATCATATTAAAAGAACTAAATATGATCTCTTCTTATGATGAGTATTTCATTTGGTGGGGTATTTCCCATGCCACAGATGTTATAGGGAAGAAATTTGAAAATGGTATGGTGTGTTTTGGTGAAAAATGTGAATCTACATCTTCTATTTATTCTTAATTATGGTAAACATTCCCACCATTTGGAGGTACTTCTAATTTTCCTTCTTAAGTGGTGGAGCTATTTTGGGTCTACGTAGCAATACTTTCAGGGTGGTGTTAGCTCAGTCAACTATTTTTTGAGTCATCAAGTTGTTGATTTTTTTTCATGACTGGGACTAATATTCATCCACCATTCTATTAATCTTACCAAATAATAGTTAATCACTCCACTTTATTTGGAGAGTTTGTTAACACCAATATACTGGGATCGGTCGTGCCTTCAAGGAAATATTTGAAGATGAAGTAGTCATGGATTCTATAACCCATATTTATTTTGTAAAAATAGTAGACCTGATGGTCAGTGAGGTTGACATCATTAGAATTTATAGGACGTGGAAGTCTGAGAATGTTTTTATCCATTGTGGTTATGAAATTACAAGGGACCTTTTAATTTTTGAAGTATTATACTTTGTTCATCTGTTCCTCAAATCCCAAGTGACCCTGACTTCTCTGTGCTTTTGGATGAGGGTGATTTTGTGGTTTTCTCCCCTTGACATGAAATTCTAGGTTGTTTTGAGCTTTCCTTACAGCTTGGATGGGAACTGTTGTTATCTTGAGAGTGACAGAAGCATTTTATTCTATAATAATACTTTCCCCTATTTTGTGGTCATAAATTAAGACTTGGATAGCGTCCACTGAATGGATTTTTCAAGACATTGTGTTGTTTTAGTGAACTATCAAAACCCAACTGGATACTTCATAGAGATCTAAGGTGTCTGATACCCATCCTGGATATTTTAATCACATAGTTATAGTAGCTATTATTGTGATAGAGCAATACTGTGTGAATAAATTAATTCTTTCCACCATTCTATAAAATTATAAACCCTATCAATCTTGTGTTTCATGTAGTTTTTTGGGTAAAAATAAATTTCTTCCTCTGTGTGGAGTTGAAATGATCGAGGAATTGATTATTATGGTCTTCCCATCCTGAAATGTATCTTGTTGGAATGCTTCTCTACCAAATTAATGTTGTGCATGTCAGGATCTCTATGAAATACCACATCTTTGTTACCTCCTGTTGATATCGATAGACCATCATCGAACCACATTACGATATAAAGTGTGTGGGTTGTTTTTTAGGTCGCATGTGTTTTCAATGATAGAGAAGGTACGATTGATGAAGTTGGATGGAGGGGCGGGTATCATCCATCCATTTGGGATATGCCTTCCTTTCAGGATGCACAAGTGAACGTTTCCATTCCTTGGATTCCATTCAATCAACTAGGGACTTGATGACCTAAATTAACTCATGGAGAACTATTTTCTACATGACCTCCCATCAACATATAGCTAGTGGTGGCCTATGAGTTGGTACATCATTCATTTCCATTTGATTATCAATTTATCCTATGATTGAATTGTTCCCCTGATGAGGAACAGTTTATTGTAGTAATAGAGGTAAGTCATAACCATTTTTGATTTACTCAATATGTATACTATAAACCTAGATCTGGAACCAATATGATGTTCAAATACTACTATTTATAGTGGCTAATCTTTAGGATTGAGAATATTTTTCTCTTCCTAGAGGCAATACCTTATGAGAATATTTCCCTTGAGTAGATCCTCATTGAGTTGCCAAAGATTTTTTTTTCACTCTCATATTGTGGAAACTGTTCCTCTGTGGAAGGAACATCAGTTCTTCTTTGTGGTGTCTGGGATGCATCTATATATTTTCCCTTAGAAATGGTCCATCATGGAGGTGGAAACTAATTATTAAGTGGTGCCAAATTTTGGAGATTTCATTGGTTCTGGGTGAGTGAAGTATCATTTGGTGAATCTAAATCACCATCCTCTCGGTGTAGGTTTTCTATGATGGGACTCTCTACACATGCTTCTTGATCAATTTATGTCATTTTTATAGTGATTAAATTTAAATAGACATATCAAGAAATTATGGTTATTCCATTACTTTCAATGCAACAGGCTGATTCTTCGCAACATTCATTAGTGTTGTTATATGAAAACATCGCCATTTGGGTTGTTTTCGATTATGAACCCAGTGGGGTCTAATCACCTTTTTAATATGTTCCTACTATCTTATATTATGAGTAATGATGTTGAGGGACTTTATAGTCATGATTATTGAATGACCCCCAACCAGCATAGGGTTGTATCAGGGTGGGAGGTATAGGTGTGGAACCCAATATTCCTTCACAACCAAGATATGGTTTATTCTCTATCTGATGATAATGATGATGAAAATTCCCCTAACCCTTGGGGTGTGGGACATTTGGGTCCCTAATTGACGTTGATTGGTCCTGTTTTTCAGGATCCAATGATTCCTATCAGGGATTTTATGTTTCTTGGGACAGTCATGAGGATATAAATGCCCCAATGCCTATGGGAAGGGGTGATCTAGAATCACCAAGAATTGTTATAGGACCCTCTAAGGGGATGATGAACCTAGAGATAGTGATTGAGATATAAATTCCCCCAGTAAGTCAAGTTGGGGTTCTCTTGCAGCTATGAAGGATATGTACTGAATCCTTCTATAAATTGATGATCTAAGGGGTGGAGGTAGTTTTAGATATTCTCCTAAGCCAGTGGGCCGGGTATGCTATAGGAAAGATACTATGGTAGATACTTTTATGGCTACTTTGATGCAATGTAGTTGTGATCACAAGGGAGCTGTGAGTGATGGAATCCCATGATGAGAACCCCTCTTTACGAGATGTTTAACAGGTGATCACAACATCATTCTTTATGTTGGAAATGAATTTCAATTGGCTAGAGTGGCCTAGTTCAATGCCATTTTTGATATTCTATCCCTCCATTAATGATGTATGAACATCGTTGAAGTGATTTCATTCCATTGTAGTGACCAAATATCATGAGCGTTACTTGGTCCCCTGATTTTGTTGGAGGTTGTACAATGAAGGACGCCGAATATAAGGTGTTTTGTTATTTAAAAGGTGTGTCAAAGTGTAACACTCCATACTATCCCTATCCTTGAATATGGATACATGATTTCGATTTAGTGATCAGCTACCAAAGTGTCACAATGAAGTGGTGACAAGCATGTGGCAGATTTTCACTATGCTTTTTCGATTTGGGATCCTAGTCCATGGAGATAGTTTCCAGGTCTTGCTGAAAAAAAATTATTGATTTTATGAAGGTGACACTCATATCCTAGATAAGAAAAATGTTTATCCTTATTCCACTAATGAGTATCCCACCTATTTTGGCTTAGATAAGGTGTTCACTTCTTTTCTAGCTCATTCGGGATCTCATATTTATTATTAATAAGGGGCCATAACATGATGGGGGTGGTTTTCAGCTAACTCTCTACATATTTCAATTTAAGCCTCCTCCACCTCAAACATACACATCCCCATCCAATCACACCATATAATATGGCTCTGATGGTAATTATTTTGATGAGAGTAAAGTTCTATAAGATGTTGATGGGGAACCATATACATTTGACCTCGATGTTTTCTGCACCTCTCAATATAATGATATAGGAGTTTTGAACACCTATTTATATAGAGGTTTCTGGGAAAGGGGATGGTTTCTTTATCTATGAAAGAAATCACTGTAGTGTGTTTTACCACATTGGATTCTAGGAGGAGAGTCCCTAGAATCCATCTCCACACTACCATGAGAAGGACTATCAATATAAAGAACATCATTTTCTTCAGCTTCGATGGAAGAGTTGATGGACCCGTGTGGTGTTGATAATATGTCTCAAATGACCACAAGGACACTAGAATTGATCAGATTATGAATATGGGCCATGTTCTACTTCTTGGTCGGAGTATTCTAACCTGACTTTTGGAATTGTGCAAGGTTATGATCCTACAATGTGATGGTTTCCATAACATGTATATAACCATTCTATTTTGTGGAAATATGCTCCCACTGTTGAGAGGCTACTAAAATATGATGATGGGATATAAAATTAGTAATAGGAATATGAGCCTATACTGATCCATATTTCATTCTCACTTGGTGTGCCTCTATCATGATGGTAGTATGAGACAAATCATGAGCATTTGGGATATGTTGTTGGACATTCTTGGTCGATGTATGAGCCTATCCTGAAGCATGTTCCACTCCCACATGCTGAGCCCCAGTTGGAAATAGAATATGATATCGGTCATAATATTCCATCCACAAGAGAATATGTCGGCACCAATTCGAAATGTGATATGGTATATGAGGCTCCTCTTTTATTGACATTGAATGATGTTGACACAATCATTCATCCGCAAAAGTGGGAATATGCTCATGGCTTATGTGATCTGTAGGAATATGTTGGGCAGATTCACTGAAAGGAATATGAGTCAACCTTGAGGCTTGATCCATTCTCACTTGGTTATCCCTGGATATAATAGGGATATATTCTCAGTCCTTTTCCTTTAGAGTATCTCACTATACTTCTTCAATAGGAATATGAGCATATCCCAAAGCTTGGTCCCTCTCACATTGTGAGCCCCATAGAGAATTAGGATATGATCCCAATCTTATAACTTTGGAATATGCCAAAAAAAACTTTCTCAACAGGGATGTAACCCTATCCTGAGGCATGTACTTCTCTTATATGGTGATCCCTGATTGGAATGGATGTTTGAACTTGGTCTGACGCCTCGTCTTATATAATAATAGGACAAAGGTTTTTCCTGGATGATAGAAGGAGTGAGATCTTTCTCCAGTACAACAACTTTATCATGATGATCAAGCTTTTAAGTTTCATGGGATTCAGGGATAGTGGTATGTTCTTATCCCTTTGTCTACAATAAGGGTGGAATATGCTGGTGGAGTTCTTAATTGGTTAATAAAATATATTGTCATTTTATAACACTATTATTAGGATAAAATCCTGCATATTTTTCATATCCATTATACCCTGGAATATTTCTTCGATTGAAATTGGGATATTGACCCATTTTTTCCTCCTTGTTCCATAAAAATATGCCAATGGCCTTCATGCATTGGATATGAACCTTCTTCATGCATTCTACTGTAATATGCCCAAAAACATGTTATGAGTCATCGAGAATATGATCCTAGTTTCTAGTTCATGCTAGGATATACTGGAATGTGTTATCAATAGGAGTGGGGATTTGAGCCCTCTTCTAGATATCATGTTCCTTCCTCCCCCGATTAAATGTCCTTAATACCTGTGCATGGGCATCAATGGTAGTAGTGTGCCATGTGCTACTCTAATCATGAAATTGGGGGCTACTGGTGGGATGATGCCGGTGATATTGGTAGACAGGTTCCCTCTTCTGATGCACCTGAACTATAAGGGAGCCTTTTTGGCTTCCTAATCGACTATCAACAGTGACTAAAGGTGGTAGTTGTCATGTTTCTGGGATATTTTCTCTAAGTGGGTTGTTGTAGTGATAATGGATACTAGCTTACTAGAATAATTTCCTAGATAATGTGTGATCTACGATATAATTTACTATAGAACCCCGCTGTAAGCTTCCATTGTTGGTATTCTAACATATCAGTGGCACTATTGGACCATCATATTTTTTACTTGTAATTGGAGAAATCAGGCAGGTGAGATTTCACTACAACCTATTGGGGTTGTAAATGTAGATGATTGACCATAAAAAATGATGGATGATGGAGACATTGTCTTGGATTAGTATGCTATCAGTATCTATAATCATTCATACAAAAAGTAACAAGGTTACTTATTAAATAAGTATCAAAGAAATTATGTGCTAAATCAGTTATGCATGGTTAACACGATTGTGCTGATTTCACAAACCATCCATTTTCTGGAAATGAATTATCAATGGGAATATAGACTTATTGGAATCCAGGTTACATTGGATCATATATAATATCATGTCTATCATACTACTTTATTTGTATAGGGTATGGAAAATAAATTTTCATGTGACGAATGATTATTCTTTCTCTTGATAGATTCATGTCAGACTTGTTTGTTATGTTTATATATGGGGTGCAATAGCAATGAACCAATGAATAATAACCAATAATTTTTATTTTGGTGAGATTCACATCAGGTTCACCATTTTTGTTTCGAGGGATAAGAGGAAACATAAATAGCATAATGTATTATAACCCAATATTTTTTTCATTGGATTTGTTTCACATCAGGTTAACCATTATTGTTTCATCATGATTAAGACAAATTTCATGTATGGGATCCACTTGATGGTTTGATAGTGTGGGTGGGGTTGTGAAAAATCATGAACATCATATCAACACTATCACCCTCACAAGAAACTCCCATTGGCCCCCTCATCTGTGACTAGGTACAGAACTGATTTGCAAAGGTAGGTTATCTCCTAGGTTTTCATGCCCAATGACTCTAGGGGACTCTCATTGGTTGAGAGTGTGGGAATTCAGGATTATGGCACCCTTTGGTGGGAATTATTTCCAACTATAATACTCTCTTATATATTTACGATATGTTAATGAATCTCTTCCTAATACCAATATGAGATCATTTACCCTAACAAAATGATCAGGGGTTAATTCTATTTTGAGCTTCAAAAGACTTGAGTACTTTAGTGAATTCATTTGTATGTATTTGAGGTTCCCCACCATTTTCCAGTAATGGGATGTTTTTTATTTGCTAAATCCATATTCCCAAGAGATTTGGAATAGGATTCCATGCAAGGAGGTAGTTAATATTCTGAGGAGGGGATTAAGTCATTATGAGGTGTCCAACATATCCTTATTATTATAGTAATTAAACCACATGTGTTTCATTGAACCTGTGCAGTTTAATGTCATGAAAAAAAGAATTTTATAGGTGCTCTGGGAGACAACGTGTTCAAGGCTAAGTCCGGGAGGGATGTCCCATGTATCAGGAGCATAGAAAGAATCAGAGTCATCATAGATCAATTGTTTGTGGCTTATATACTATGGATACCCATGTCATTTTAGAGACATGTGTTGTAGTTGAAATGATTTTTAAAATTCCATAATCTCATTTAAGTTATGCTCAATGTGAGAAACAATGGATGGAAAATGACCATTTTCATTACTCATGATATGGGACTTATTTAATGGGACTTCCATGTGATGATTTATTATGGAACATAAGCCTTAAAGAAATATCCTATGTATCTTGGTTATTACAGGAATCAGAATCATCAAAGTTCTATATACTTATATATCTAATGATGGATGATTTAGAGTGATCACCCCATGATATTGATTGGGTCCAAATGGATGAAACATCATTGACATGAGGATTAAATTGAAATGGATGTTTATTTGATCTCGGGCCTTAGGAAGGTGTCTTATCTATCCAAGTTACTGTAGGAATCAGAGTTCTTGTAGTTCAATTGGTTGGGGATTATATGTTGAGGATTACAAGGTGTTGCGGCTAATATTTCATGCCAGTCATCAGGGATTTACATATATATGTTGTCCTGGTTGGTGAAGACATGTGATGTGGATGATATGATTATTGACACTCCCTACACTCACATTAGCTATGATCAGTGTGAGAAACAAGGGATTGAAAATGATCATTACCATCAACATGGAGTGTGGGTGAATAATGTATCAAGATAACCCTTTGGGGCTCTAACCTTGAAGAGGTGGCCTACATTTCATCAATATGGTAGGAATAAGAGTTATCATAGTTTCCATAGTCATGGATTATACACTGAGGGAACCCTTTCTATTGGTACATATCATGTCATGTCCCTATTGGGGGCTTTAACTCTATGGATTCCCTAGACTTCCCTGTATACCAGGAACATGTTGATTTAGACATGTCCTGATATGTAGGAGAGTATCTTCTCGAGATAACTGCAGAAAAATAAATGATATATTTGGTCGTTAAAAATAACTTTGTGTAACTTTGGATGTGTATCTAGAGGTTATCGTAAGGTTAAAAATGACTTGTTAGAAGGACATCACATGATCTAGGTTGTATGTACTAGAAGCCATCACTTGACCTGGATGGCCTGGCTAGAGAATGTTTCATGATCCAGTTGAAAATACTTTGGTTCATTCGTAAGAGTTATATTTCACATATAGAGGGTGTTTCAAGATTCAATATTTCATGTCTCGATGAGTCTCACATGTCTTGGTTGATTCTCCTAGATGGTATCATGGGACCTGGACAACATATATGGAGGGCGTCATTAGTCTTGGATAACATTCCCATAGGGCATTGATATGGATTAGTTTACATGCGTAGATGAATCTAAAATACTAATCTAATATTATCTATTACTGTTATGTGAGATAAGAAATGGATCTCAAAGATGCATTGAGGCTTGTAAAGCTGGCCAAGTGGGATTCAAGGGACAATAGGGGCATGCCCTGGTGGGACTGTGTGAGTTGCACTAAGATATAAAGAATACTTCTCATGACCTGTGTGGTACAATTATGGAGTGTTTCATGATCCAGAAGCAATATCCCTATACATTAACATGTCTTAGATAGCTCATGCGAAGCACGTGAGGTTAATAAGACATGTTATTTATCTTTTTTCCTTTACTAATTTTTATCCCATGTATCGTTAAAGATTTATATCTATTCAGTATCACTTTATTTTGACTCACGCATGACTCTATGGATGTGTAGTATATTCTTCTCATGTATTTTCAAAATTAATTTACATTATATATAAATGATCACAAAAAGTGATTTATTCATGGCACATGATCACTCTAACTATTCATCGGTACATTATTTGATAGAAGACCTGAATGTAGTGATATCAGTCACTTATAGAAATATTCTCTAGTGCTTGTGTGAAATTTCTATATTTCATCCTCTTGGCCGTGATAGTTATCCATCCATAGAATTTTTCATGTTGGGGTGGGGAATTTATTGGGCTATCCACCTGAGTTGTTCTCTGGTTTGTGTGGTGTATCTGGAGTGGATCCAAGCTAGAGTCAGTGAAGGGGTATGTCGCCATGCATCTTCATGAGCTATTGTTATGAAATACTCTGAAGACGTTTCCTGGTTTTCAAAATTTACTAGTCCCACTTATAAATTCCTCCATTATTGGATTATTTCCATTATTTGATTATTTCTATTAATGGATACTTATTTTATCATGAGGGCATGTCGAATGACATTCATATTTTCATATTTACATGTGCATGGGCCTTCGTGAGATCGAAGTGCATGTCTGAAAGGCCTTTGTGAGATGATCAATGACTTTCATGGGACATTTCATAAAGAAACGGTGTTTTGTCTCAAGGTATCTAGTAAATCAGGTTTACTTTTCCAATAGTCTCATGGGACCGCACTGCAGACTTCCTTTGCATGTCACATGAGTTTTACGACCCTGATTGCTTCCTCCTCCTCCCTATCTTAGTTCCTATGTTTATTTAACAATGTTTTGGAGTTGTGAGGGGTTATGACAGTAATTTCAAGGAAAAGTACACTGTTTTTTATGATGTTTCATGTGACCAACTAGGGTCTTATGGATAGACATGATAAATTTGTGGACAAATCCATCAGTTTTCCCCTAGGGATCCAAAAGGGAGGTGCAGGGTTGCCTAGAAAGACCCAAGGATTTCTATGTGATGAGGCTAACAAGACAAAGGGATTTCTTGAGATGAGGCATGCATTTTACCAGGGACATACTGTGTCTTTAGGACCACTGGGGAGTGTCCTGTGACATTTATGACCATGAGTAGCTCCATCCTTCTCCGATTTTATTTCCGTTGTTTACATTTTACAAATTTTTATGGTCATGTGAGATTTTGTGGATATTGCCAAGGATAATTAACCTTTCCATTGGTGATACATTTCATGAACATTATGAATATAATTGATCTTTACCTTTTGGATATCCTTCCTCACATTTTTTAAAGTTTTTTGGTTGAATTTTGAGGTTCTTACAACAGAAAATTTACATGTCTTGGGGGATCTTATCTGACTGCCACCACGTATTGATTGTTTTTCCATGGTGACATTGGGATACTAGAAGGGACTATCAATAAGGGCTTCACCGGACCTATTTTTGGCAATCTGCTACACTTGGTTCCATTACATTACCCAATACTAGTCATGTGATCCCATGTCTCTTGAAGGATCACGTGATCTGTGAGTTTTGGCAACCTTATCCTTCCTTTTTTTTTGTGGGTAAATAATACCAATATTCAGGTATTTCTTCCACTGTGATTTTTTCAATACTCATTCGGTGGGGGTTAACGATGATATGAAACACCAATTTTTAATGATCCTCAATAAACTATTAACATTATAATTTAATAAAAACTATTATAACCAAACTATTAAAATTGAAATTTTGAATAGTGATAACAACATTTCAAAAATTAAGTATATAAGACAAAGAAATATACCGAAAAAAGGTACATATTTTTTGGTAAAGTGTTCATAGGATTCGAAAATACTTTTTCCCCATAAAATGATTTTCATTATTTTTTTGTAATAAAAATATAATTTTTTACCACTTTAATAGAGTTCATTTCCAAAAATATAATTAATTTTTGGAATCAACATGTAATAATTAATTTATGATAATTTTTTTTAATTATTTTAAATTGTTTAATTATTTAATTAATAGTGAATAATACTAGTTTCTATTAAACAATTATTTTTGTTTTAAATAATTAAATATGTTCAATTTGTTTTAAAAAAGTTTTAAATTAAAATTAATCCAATTATTTTATTATTAACACAATTTAGTACATTCAAATCAATTTCATGTAGCATTTTTATATGAAAAAGTTTTATACCTATGAAAAAGGTTTTATCTTGGAAAAACCATTTTTATCAT
Source organism: Viscum album (assembly GCA_963277665.1). Classification (NCBI taxonomy): domain Eukaryota; kingdom Viridiplantae; phylum Streptophyta; class Magnoliopsida; order Santalales; family Viscaceae; genus Viscum; species Viscum album. The sequence continues at coordinate 658,476,968 of OY728159.1, forward strand.
GTTCGTGGGTTTAATTTTAAATTAAATTATACCATTTATGTGAATTTATTTCGAGAAATGGATTCCACATTTTGAATCATAACAATTAATATTATATAATCTGTTTAACATAATTCATTCAAAATCATTAAAAACTAATAATAATTAACTTATATGATTAAGGGTTAAACAGGTTTTATGAGGGGTTAGACTAAAAGAGATAGGGGTTCGAAAAATAATTAAATTTCCCATAAAAATATCATATGGTCATATTTTGAACTTATATCTTATAATTTTTTATAAGGAAATATTTTTGAGAATTTTTCCATGTGTAATGTGGGAGTATAACTTTTTCTTCTCCAAAATGCCAAGAGTGTTCTCTCCCTAACATATAAATAAAACCCCCTATCCTCTCCCATTTACACATTTAAAGCCTCTTTTATTTCCCAGTACCTACCCATATGCCTTCCTTAATTCCCTACCCATGTCTTAAAGTCCTTTATTTGATCATAAATCCCATGTAGGGCAGCATTAGGTATAATATTAAGGAGGAGGTCTGAAGAAGAGGTATTGTTCTCAACTGAAAATCATTACTTTATTTAATCTAACAGATCTGAAAAATCAAACTCAATATTAATTATATGAAAAAATCACATGTTATTACGTTTATTTTATAATATAATTCCATCTCTACTTCCAAAAAATGTAATAAAAACCATTGTTCGTGTGTACGGTGGACTACGACCTCAAAAACTGATGTATTTGTTTTATTTTATTTCCTCTCAAGAATATTTATGATGATGGATTTAATGATTAATTTTTTTAATAATTATATAATAATAAATCAAAAAAATTAATATAACATATACCTTCTATCTTTACCATCATTCAAAATGATAATATTGTTAATGTATATTGTGGACTGCCACCTCGTAATGTGATGTGATTAATTTTTTACTACCACCTCACAAGGATGGTATATGTAAGTTTATTTAAATAATTAATATCATATATAGGATATAATTATAATTATATAATAATAAAATAAAAATTAACAACATTCCATTATGGTCTCCGAAAAATTGAAATGTTACAAATACACACATATGGCATTCCATCCCCATTACTGTAGCATATATGATTTTTCATAAAAATACCTCAATTTTATTTCTAGAAATAGAATTTATTAATAAAAAATTATAATTATTTTCTCGTTATTGTTTTCAAGATGATGAAATAATCATACATTTTAATTTAGTTAACTTTTCGATGTGATTTCAGACATATGAGCGGAGCATTGTAAACAAATTTGACTTGATCCTAAATGATTAAGTAATTGAATGTAAAATTGTGATGGAATAAAATAAAAGCAATTATAAACATGATAATTTTTTCAAAGGATGTAAACAATTAATATAATAATTTTATTCTTAAATATAAAAATTCACATGACGAATTGGGCTCAAAGTAAGGGATCTATCAAAACCACTGTTTTATTTAAGTTATACACAATCACTCTCTAACTCACTTTCCCTCTCTATTTAAAGTAATAAAATGATTTTAAATTCTCTATATGTGTCTCACACTTATATTCATAGCTCATTATCCCTTTATTTTATTATTTAATACATTCCTTATGTTAATTTCTCAAATTCCATCACTATAAAATTTCCTTTGATTATGATACGAGGAAAAATTATGCACCAAATTTTCATTCCATTAGTAACTATTATTTCATGTAATATGGTTGATATCCTATCTGTGTAACACATAAATCATGAACATGTTATGATGGGTAGTCATATATAGAACTCTAATGTATTTGGTAAATCATTAGTCTCATTATATGTTATCTATGGGGTTAGTGAGTAAACCTATTCTATTATGGGACTTTGTCCACCATGATATATTTTAAAGGTATTTAGACTTGACTCATGTTTATTTCATGTTATATAGTGTTTCCACATTTACTATAAAGACATTATTATATAATAACATGATGTTTTTGTTATGAATCCATGTGATAACTATTAAGTCCTCTCTTTTTGGATAACTGGTTATTTGTTTTACTCATAATTTATGTTTCCTTATCATTTTTATTAACATACTAGGCTTTTTAGCCCACCCATTTCTTTTATTTATTTTCCCAGGTTTCCATATTCATTTATAGGAAAATAAACTCATTTCAGATCTCAATATTGTGAATAAAAATAGATGTCATTGTTTGTTTGTTTTTTTGTTTTATGTACCTAGTCATCCAATGATACTAGGCCTCATGATAATTGGGTGGTAAATAAATAATTTTTATGTAAAAAATAATGTAATAATATGTTTAAAAGGATCAGGTCACTAATTGACCAAAAAGTGACATTCACATCTACATATTTACCTCTTCATGTATAGAGGGGGGGTTTGTATATAAATTCAAGTAAATAAATTCCATTACTGATAATATATGGAATAATCTATGGCCATTTATTAACCAAGAACATTAATGGTTCAAATAAAATAGAATATGGGAATCTTATTTACATAGTTTAATTATACCTAAATGACATTCTAAGTGATTTATTTTGGTTACCTCTGTGGGGGATATAAAATTCTCTATCAATACACATCTGGGAAAATCCATATTTTTCTACCCTCATACATAATAGGTCCAACATAGTAATGAAAATTTATGTTCCAACTATAAGATTTTGGGAGAAAGGGTTTTGTCAGACATAGTACATCACCATGGGTGGAACAAGTTTTATTTTTAAATAAAGTATATAGTTCTCTTCACTTATGTATTCATTATATTAAGATGAATCATGTTAGGTTCAAAAATTAATTTCTTATTCCCTGAATTGATGTTTTTTTCTATCAATATATTAAATCCAAGTGGTTCGTGATGATTGTTATAGAATTAGGTTATCATCAGTTCAAACTTAGAATAGTTTATATTATGAAGATATCATTTCAGAGACTATATGTATGTAATTAATATTTCATAAATACAGTTGGTAAGATGAAGTAAAATATAGTATTATCTTCATTAATAAACTACATTATATATATGTTCCATTATTATTTATTAATTGTAGATTTTGAGGATATTTTGGTTTAGTCCTGAAGCAAGAATGACCTTGAGGAGCACTTTTAAATTGCACAGAGTGCATTAAGGGTTAATTTTTTATATCCTATGTTTCCAGAGTTAGACATATGGATACGAGATTTTTATTTTCCAGGGACATTAATTTATAATTAAGCAAAATCAGTCAATCCGGGAAGGATCAAAGTATCCATCTGTTATTATAAATAAAAGAAAGTGTTTTGGGATAAAGATTCTTCTAGGATTGGAATGATATTATCAATTATTTTTTATATTTATAATGAATTTATCATCTAATTAATAATCTTATAAGAGATATATTTATATTCACAGGGGTTGATTACTATTATAAATTATTTATAGGGCTAAAACATCTTCTTTCCTCGGTACAAATTCTAATTTTTACAGAACTAGGTAATCACTATGTGATATACTTTGATTTTTATAGATCCATTCTTGGTTTTTATCAAATAGGTATACCATGTATTTTCCTACAGTTCCAAAAAGTTTAAAATTTATGAGCACAATTATCTAATTCGTTACATGGAATTAGGAAGGTACTGCCTATTTTTATAAAAGATATCAATTTTCCCTAACTATGAAAATTTCAAAGACATATTTTCTCAGTGATACATCAAATTGATGAATATAAGACATATACAGTACTATAAGATATTTTATCTCCACTTTTATTACAATAATGATAAAGGGAACATTGGACATATTTGTTGTGTTCGAAATTACATAGTGATGTGGTTATTGAAGCTTGTGACTATGGGCTGCGGATTAGCTTGATCACTGAAATGCATCTGGGATGTTTAGTTTTGATTGAGTATATAAGTTTCCATCTATTTAATCTTATTATGGAAATTATTAAACTTTTCAAAGAGGCAAAAATATTAAATCATGATTGCATCACCATTAGGTCAATCCTAAATTGTTGGGAGGGTTCAAACGGCTATGAAAAGGATGAAAACTCTTTTTTATTATTTTAAAATCAACTCATTGTCTCTTAGTATTTCCAATAACAACAAATTTTTGTGTATCACAATTTTAACTATGATACTCATCCATATATTCATAATTTTTATTATAATTTGAAAAATAATTTCTTTCGTTAAATTATGTAATTAATGATTATGGATTTTTTATGAAATGCCTAACTTTCTAGTAGGTAAAAGTTGATGATAAAAAGACAGGTTCCTATGATTCAATATATGACTATAACTATATAAAATAGGGAACATATTTCCTTATAATTTTTTCCATATCTACCTCAGAATAGTTGGAATCATGATTTTATTTGGGTGATTATAGATCAAAACACTATGTCGGTACGCTTTATCATAATTAGAGAATCCGACATTGAAAAGGACTCAAAAAATTAATATATTAATGAAGTGGGTTTGTTTCATAGTGTACCAATTTCAGTGTTCTCTAATATAGAACCATGTTACACATCCTGATTCAATCAATAAATATAATACTATCTCATTAATCATCTAAAAATGAGCATGTCATATCATCCACTAATGGATAGGCAGTCAGAATATACAATTTTGACATCAAAATATAAGAATAGAGCATATTATATGGACATTATCTATTAATGGTTGGATCATACTCTTTTGGTGGAATTCTCATGTAATAATAACTATCAGGAAAAAATACATATTTCTCCTTTTGAGTATTTGTATGGATTTCTATGTTGTTCTCCACTATGTTTTGTGAAAATTGGGGAAACATAAATAATTGGGATTAGTTTAGTCCCTAAGACAATGAAAACTCTTTAGATGATCTGAAATTATATGGATTTATATCAGAACCATTAGAAATTGAATGTAAAATATTACCATTAAACTTTATCCTTCAATGTGAGTGACCACATCTTCTTGAAAATCACAAAAAAAAAATCACTGATTCTTGGGGAACAAAGAAAAATTTTCTCCATTGTGTTTTGGATGATTTGATATTTTCGAAAACATTGGTCTTATTTCATATCAATTATCCTTACCATTGATATTTAGTGATGCTTATAATGTCTTTAATATTTATGAAATGAATAACTATCAACAAGATCTCAGTTATGTGATCATTTGGTATCAAATTACTCTTGATCCTAATACAATTTTTATTCATTGACAAATTAAAATACTACATATATAGAAAAATAAAACAGGAGATATTTATATATAATTCCTTATCATGGGTTTCATGGAAAAATTCTAAACTTTAAGTGGAAACATGGGAATAAGGGATGTTCATATTGGATAAATGGCCTAAATTATTTAAGGGAAACACTAATTTTCAGATTTTAGGGGACTGAAATCCCAATAGTTAGGAGAATATAGTACCATCATTTTTAGGTATACCATCATTTATAAGATTCATTATTTATTTCCAATGTTTGGATAATTTATTTGGGAGATTCATAGGATTAATGGGAAAATAATTTAGAATCATGATAAAAAAATTCCCACCATAAATAGGTAATTCATGATGTGAAAATTCCATAGGCTCATAGCATGAGTTCCTTTAATGCATGAAAGGGTTTCATTAGGTCAATGAATATGTTATTTATTTTGTAGAACCCAGTCATGAATTTTGATGTATTTTAGAAATTAAAACATGAGGTGGAACATTTTTTGATGTATGTGGATCTCATAGATTCACAACGTGAACCCTCGATTCACGTTGTTAATCCAATAAAATATAGCCTATTTTAATCATTTTATAAAAAATGGAAATAAGTAATATGTTATTATTCTCTATGTTCAAATTACAAGATTTACATGGGGTTTTTTGATGATCATTAACTTTTAGACTCTGATTCTAACGAATCTATGAGTAGTTGGTTGTGGATATCAAAGGTTAGGATCTTGTTATTTCTTATCAACATTGATCTCATAAACATTCTTGGATGAAAACTAATATCAGTATTTATTCATAGATATATTTAATTAGATTATTTTTTAGGATATATTAATTGTATTTAGTAGTGGAATCAAATGAAGATTTCGGATTTGTGGAATCATCAAAGATCCATCATTCTATTGAACTCATGGTAGATGGTTTTCCCCATTCCACATTGATTGAAACTAAAAGCCTTATCGGTTTATAAAATATTTATCCACTATTTTTATATATTTCCCCTACTAAAACACTATTGATGATTATCTTACTAGTTGTATTAAAATTTTATTATGGGTGTCCCCCAAAATGGGTTTGTTAAATTGAATAAAAAATTATTAAATGGTGAATGGTTTTGATGCATGTTTTTGGAATAATAGGATTTGGGTTCTATCCCAAAAGGCATGGGTTGGTGTATGCTATTGATTTCATTATATGAGGCCAAGTTGAAATAGAATTGGTTATCGATACTAAACATATGGCCATAATGAGGATCTTTCCATCAAGTGACATCTTAAGAGGGGACATATCACCTATCACTAGCATATAGATTTTATTCATAATGAATTGGTATTTTAATTTTGGAACAAGAATTATTATACCAAATACATTGTTTTTATACTTCTAATTTTTGAATAAAAAACTATTTTGGTTACACAATTTTTAGAAAATCAATTCATATGATATATTTATTCTTTGATAAACTATTTACTTATTTGATATTCTTCATGCATGTTTTATATCCTATGTTCTAACATTTTTAAATTTTAGTGGAATGTGGAAAATGTATCTTGAGGTTTTCCTTATTGGTGTGACTAATCGACAATGCATATTCACTTTAGTGCATATTCAGATGGTTTTTTTCTATGATACATGAATAGGGATTTTTTCTATCTTATCTAGATTTACTTATTGATGTTATTATTTTAGTTGGTGAATTTAGAGATTTGAGTTGGTTTATAGAGATTGGGAAGGAAAATATGCCAATGAATACCAACTATGTTCATTTAATAGAGATTTATCGCTTCACACTACTATTGATTAGAAATTATGCAAAGGAAAGATATATATTTTTTAGATTTTAATTTTTTTAGAATGGAGATTCCAATTTTGGATTATTAATTTGATAAAAATTCTAGTGCTGCTTCGTAAGGCATTGATGATTGATAATGTAATAGAAGAGGTAAATACTTTGGATCATATTACACCATCTATTGGATAGAATAATAGACTCATAAATGATTTTATGAGTTATTAGTTTAGTAGTTTGAAGAGTAATTTAGAAGATTCATTCTAGGGAGGCAGTAGGTAGACTAAGTAGAGAATATTTTCATCATCTCACAATATGAGTGGTGTTTATATCTCCAACTTCAACTATGTGAAGAGAGGGAAACTCAATAACCCTTATGGGAAACTTCATATTGAGTGACACCAATGTGACATGTTATGCCACATATGATTTTACATTTTTTAGGGATTCAGGAATGAGTTCTAGGATGTTAGGCCAAAATTGGGGTGAAGAACTTTAGTATAGAATACAAACACCTCACAAAATAGTGACCACGACATGTTATGTACCTCGGGGGAATGCCTATATTGCAAATTCGTATTGGGTTTCAGTAATTAATTAGGTCCCAACACATATAATAGAGGGTACATTGACTGTATGAGAGTTTTTAATGGGTACATCTAATATATATTCTTCTACTTAAAATACATGAGCTTCTCAATCATTATATTCTCTCAAGTGGTTATTGGAATTGACTTATCAGATAATTTTTATTCTGTGTTGTTACCTCTTGACACACCATTGGGAAAGAATGGAGACCACCACTAGGGATTTTCAGAATCTCCCATAGTGATTTTTTATGTTTAAACCTATGGTATTTCATAATCAATTATATTAATATTTTCAATGTTATTTTTTATATGGATTGGATGACAAGTTATTGGGTGCACATCAACTTCTAAATGAGACATGTATCCATAACTATGAATAAAAGAGATAAATTTATTTTGAAAATGTTTTTAGAATTTAAAGCATATAGAATAGGTCTAGACATGAGTATGTTTGGTGTTTTTATAGTGAATATAATGGTCTTGTATCTTGTATAAAATTATGTAGTAGCTCCCTCGACATTTTCTATAGTGTTGAGGAATTACTAGGATATATTTTGAGATTATTTCTTAGGACTTAATCCTAAAATAATAATTGATTTTATGATCGAAATCATGATTTGACCCCAACCCAAATTTTTTACCCCTAATTATATGGAACAAACTGAGATGATGAAACATTATGTGAAAATCATGGATTTAGAGGTGAAGTATATTATCGAATCAACCACATCACCATGAGGTGCTCTAGTGTTGTTAAAAAAGGTGTATGGTAGTATTTAGTTATGTTTGGACTAACTGAAGCTAAAATAAGTTATTTTGAGTAATAGATACATGTTTCTAAGTATCAATGACTTGTTTGATGAGTTTTGGGGTTCCTGGTGGTTCTCTAATATTTCCCTATAATTATGCTATGAATACCTTTCAATCACAAAGGTGAATATTCTTAAAACCATATTAATGAGTGTATAAAAATATTATGATTAATTTTTCATGCCTTTTAGAGATCAAAAATGAACTATTGGTGTTCCTAGATCTCAATAATGGGATCTTCCACCCAAATTTTGACTTGTTCATTGTGGTGTTCATTTATGATAACGTAATATACAAACAAAACTCGTAAATGAATGTTGGACATGTTGAGACTATGTTGAGTACACTTTGATTAAATAAACTCTATGTTAATCTCATGAAGAGTCAATTATAAATCAATGATGGATTCTTTATTGGGAATGTTTTGTTTGACGTGGGAATTTTTGTTGACCCAAAGAAGGTAGAGATTTTGATGTCATGGAAACACACTTAAAATATGTTTCAGATCATGTGATTCCTATGTTTGGCTAGATTTTATAGATTTTTTCTCCAAGAGTTCTCCAATATGAAATCTCTTATGAAAGATATTTGTAAAGAGTGGTGTCAATTTCTCATGAGATGATCATTGTGAAGATGACTTCTTGGAGATGAATAGTAAATTCATGATTTATCTGATCGTAATATTTTTAAAGACTATGATTGGATATGTGGTTTAGTGAAATTCATCAGTTGTTGGTTTAGGTGCTATGATGATATATAGGGACTAGGTAGTGTCTTCTGGGTCTCACTAGTTATAACACCATGAGTGGAACATCTCTATCTAGGACATGGAGTTGGATATTTTGGACCAAGCTCTAAAGTCTTAGCACTATTACCTCTTTGATGAGAGATTTTTTGTATACACTAACCACAATGTATTATGATATATATTCTCTTATAATGAATTTAATGTCCCAAATAGGTGTTTTTTGGAGTATTTATTCACATCTTATTTATATATGGATTAATATATAGGAAAATGAATTGTTTTTAAAAATTCTATCAACACGGAAATGAAGGAGTTTAGTGATTTATGTTCAATGGAGGAATGTAAGTTATTGATCAGTTTAAAAGAGTGGTTGGTTGATTCATCTAAGGACCATGGTTTCATGTATTTTGGTCCTTTTTTACCATATCAATGTTGGTTTATTGGGTAAATATAATCCATGATTCATATCCTGAATACATAGTGATGCAGAATTGGTTAGAAGGATGTTAACCAGTTCCATGAAGGTTTATGGAGACTGATAACATGCTTTATGTTAATGGAAGGGTAGTAGTTTCAACTTCCATGAGGGAATATTTGATAAGGTACTCCCATAAAATGTTTTTGTATGTGAACCAAAGTTTGATGAATATATATCAGGATATCAGGTGACATTTATAGTATCTGTGAGTGAAAAGAAAAATTTTGGTCTTATTCTCAAATTTTATATCATGTTAAAGAATAAATGTAGAGAAAAGTCACAAAGAGGTTTATATTGGCCACTTCCCATACATATGTGAAATAGGTGCAAAGTTTACATGGAATCTATAATGTGGTTTTCTAGAACACCAAGAAGTAGATATATTGTTGGCAAGAGAGTTGATTGGATAATGAAAGTAGAAATTTTCTAAATGATATGAGAGTCTCACTATACTGATGAGTTTGGAAATATGTTTTTCTAATCATTATACCACTAAATTGGGTTCCTTAAATAATAGTGATATAAAATAACATAAGTATTACATATCCATTTTGAAACATCCTATACAAGTCCAGAGGGAATTAATTGATGTTGAATATGATGAATCATCCGGAGACCAATGGAAAATTGGTGAGGAAGATCCAAATCATATAGTATATATTTTAGGAATGAACCCTAGACTTAAGTGAAGTATGGTATGATCAACTAGCCTTTTTGTTGTTTCTATAAAATAAAAATTTCAAGTCTTGAATCCAATTTCATCCTTTTTTGGATATTTATGGATTCTAATTTCACTCAAAATAATGATATCATGAGGTAGATGAGATAGAATTTGTTTGGTTGAGTACGATATAGGAGACCTGTAAGAGGGTACAATTGATTTGGAAGTAGTTGGTTAATAATCATAGTAGACAATGATCATATCCAAACCTCTGGATATGTCCTTTTTAGTTCACTGTGGGTTACCAATATTTCTTGTGGGTGTTACCGTAGTAGTCATATCATCATTTAAAAAGGAAAGGGAACCTTGAATCATGCTTTGGGGAATCTTTAGAGATCACCAATAATATTTTATATTTGGATACTAACTAGACCTACCTCCATGATTTCAAGGTATACATCATGTGTTTCATGATTATTAGATTTATATGTATGAACCCAATTATCCACATGTGATTGACTATGAGAACATTGAGTTGGAACTAGATGAATAATTTGTGAAGTACCCCATGCTGTTTAATGACTATAGAGACAACGTGTTTAGGGGGATGATGGTACCTCTTTTTTGAGTCTTATGGAAGAATAATCTTATCTAAGAAGATATGTGTGCGAAATAATCTGATTTGTCAACTAAATGGTATATTTATTTGAGGAGAAACTCTATAGGTACATATAGAGTTTTATAATTACTTAAAGGGTGAGATTGAAACAATTCCAGATTTTTTCATACCTTTTACCTTATATTAAGTCCATTTTCAGTGAAATTAAGTTATTATTTTCTTGGGATTATTATTTGGTAGCTAATGGCTTGTATTGGTGGTACATTGTTCATAACGCATTGAGGTTATAGTTAGATATAACTACATGGATTCCTCAAAAAAAACATTGTGAATTGGGGTGTGGGAAAAAAATGTGGTTCCTAGTTTAACAATATTTATGGAAAACATGAGTGGGAGACAAAAATAGGTAGTGTCGATAGCATTTTTATCTTACAGGGTAGTAAATGGTTCCACCATACCTTGCGAAAATTTTTAACTCATCTAAAAACTATTTTTAAACCTAAAACCTCCCTCTATATCATTATTCTTCCCCCAAACATGTAGGGCTTATGATCATAGGGAATATAGAGGTTGTTTTTGGTTAATAATATCCATTCAAACACCAACTTTGATAAATCAACAGAGTTTTTCTTGGAGAATTAAAGGTATGTGATCATTTTTCTTTGTTCTTATTAATCTTATATTGCAGAATATATGATATTTTTAGGTAATTTATGTCAGTTCTATGGATTCCTATGGGAATTAATAAAGAATTGTTATATCATTGAGTGATCTATTATGAAATTTATTAAGAATTAGTTTTTATATCTCAAACTAATCTAGATATACCATTTGAAGAAAAATTATTTGGTAATAATAATCAAATTTAAACCATTATCTTGTTCCTCTTCTTAAATCATTATCTAGAATATATTTAGGGAAAGTTCATATTAGTTATAGGTATCATTTTTTTGTTGGATTGATTTGTGTCACAAATCTTGGTGGAAATTAATTTTGGGAATCACCGTACTTGACATAGATTCCTCCTTACCTAAAAATCCCTTATATATGTTTGTTGGAATGATATAATGATATGCTCTCATTTTAATTTAGACCCATTCTAGATGTGTTATTGTGGGAGTGTGTATAGATTTTTTTCATACTAGGATTAATATTTCGTTTTGTTCATGCTATGATATGAATTTATTGTGGTTCTTTCATATCCAATGGATATCTTATTTAGGTGTTAAAAAGTTTTGGTTTCTTAGAATGTTCTAGATAGTCCCTTTGACATGTAGAATGGGTGTTGTGATAATGGAAAAGGATGTGAATTTATTGATGGTTCATGTTAGATATCATAATCATGTTCAGATAATTATGGAAGTAGTCTATGTACGGATGAATTGTATCCAACATGATGGAATGTTAATATGGTATAAATACCATGTATTGGTGATTTTGATCCAATTCGTGAGGCATGATAGTTTTTTGTGTCATCATGTGAGTATAGATGGCCACCATAAGGAAAGATGTGATGTGTTACTTAATGGTGGAATGCAACTGTTTTACTAGTGTAAATTGGATCTTGAACTAATTAAAGGACACTATGGTAGGTTTCTAGATATAAGGTGAATAACATCAGCATCCTTACCACTATAGTGTCAAAACATGTGGTGTTGAGGTTCAGGGCAGCATGGTTAGTGTAGGATGACCTGTAACATGTTTAGTTTTTTATTTACTTGTTTATTACTTTCTTATTGTGACATGAAACATATATATATTCTTATGTTAAGGTTTCATTGGTGGTTTCCGACAAGATTTTATAATCACACCATATATCAGTATTTTGATGCACAAATAGACTTCATGATTTAGGACATGGGAAAGGGTATGATCTTAATGATTGGGAACTAAAGATATGGTTTTTGATTTTTGAAGGTGGTACCAGGATAGAATCCAAAGTGATGTTATGGTGTACTAATTATTTTCTATATCCCTATATATAATATGGTTTGACATGCCACATTATGGGGGGGTTTTATAAATTTTTGAACTATAGATTACCTGACATTTCATATATTATATCATTCATATTATTTAGTTCCAATGTACCTATTTCTATTATTATACATTTCATGATATGATTATAATATATGGATTTTGATAATGACTGTATAATCTCTCTACCACACTGCTCAGAACCCTACCAATAGCCAACATCCTCTTATATATGGGTAGGTATAGCTGATGTCATCTAGCTCTCTAGTCTAGACTGAGTCATTCAAATTGGGGTGCTACGTGGATGACTCTCTTTGTAACAATTGGTTTAGTTTTTCACTATGTTTAAATATAGTTTCAGGTCATCTATCTTCTTAACAACCAAAACAACCTAACCATGTCAACTGGAATATATTGAGGGTTATTTGTGTCTACCATGACCATTAGATTCACTTAAAAGAGATTCTCACAACTCATTTTTTCTATGTAATCACTTAATTCCTTAATACTTCATGAACCATTATTTGAAAATATAGAGAAAGATTTCATATTTCATAAATATCATAACTCATCATAATTTTATATGTTAATATTTATTTAGTGTTAGATTTATTATAGTATAGTGTATTTATTTATTCCAGTATAGTGTATGTATTTATTATTAAATTGTTGTATCCTCTATGATTTTCCATTTGGGATTGACCACAGACTCACCCTACACATACTACCTGGTGTAATAACTGTTAGTGGTTCATTTATTTAAATTTATAAATTTTCATCAACATTATGGAAAAATTTATTCTTTCCAGACATATCAATTCTTAATGTTGTTTTTAGGGAAAAGGTAAGGATATTATAATAATTTGGTAGTGGGGAATAAATTTTCTAATCTCTTTTTGTTTACTAATTTTATCTTTGGTTTTTGTTTTATATTTTGTTATTGTTTTTATGAACTTGTCATTTTTTTCCAACAAATGGAATAATGTGGATACTAGATAAGACTAAATAGTTTTATATCTCAATCATGGATTTATAAAAAAATCTATGAAAGAGATAAATATTCCCTAGTAAAAATTAAATAATACAATAAGTGTACCTACATGAGGATGGGACACTAAAACATGACCTAATAATTGTATTCAAATAGGCATGTCAATATATGAAAATTTTGAACATATAGCTTGTGTTAAATCTTAATCCAAATAATAAATATAAATTTATTTCATCAAAAAACTCCCTCACTACTATGGTCAAGATGAAGAAGTAATAGAAAAAAACTGTTAAAACTGATTAGTTCAATTAAAATTTTCAATGGAATCAGTAAAAAATTGAATGAGAAGAATATACCTTATATAATAAATCCATGCCCATATTCCTTACAAAACAATGATCACAGAAAGAAGAATATGGAGTAGATGATAATGATGATTATGAAATCAACATTAATTATATTGATTTTGAAAAAAGAAAAATAAGAAAAAGAAAGGGGAGAATAGATTAAGGTGCTTGTTGGTGAATGTGAATTGGTTATTGAATAATTTGACTTAATTAATACAATAGTTGAAGTGAGATGTTATTATTACCTTGTCGAGACAGATTTCAAATTCGTTTAAAAACATTAAATTTGACCAAATTTTGGTCTTCTCAATAAAAGAGAAATTTTATTTTCAAAAGAACAAGGGGAATCCCTATACTAGATGTAATAAAAAATAGAATTGGTTATATATGATATGGTTATCTTTGTATCACACTCTCATTACCTAATGAAGGTAATGGTAAATATAAACAACCGTATAAAAAAGTGTAGATTATAGGATCCAAACTAAATATATATTTTATTTGTTAAATAATAGTTTTTATTACATTATTTATTTCCTTCATAAAAATTACTTTAGTTTTATATTATGTTTTAGTTTTAATTCCCTATATTTTTAGACCTATGGAATAAACCTTGTTTTTTAATTTGTTTATTTTTTTTAGATTCATCTTCAAGGACTAAAGGGAATCATACATGAGGAAGAGTTTTATATAATGGGGAGTAATAGTTTTATTTTTTTTGTTTTTGATGTCTCCCCATCATTTTTAAAAAAATATATTTCAAGATTGATAATTTATGCACCACCTTTAAATTGTTCTAATTAAATAATCTAAGTGAATAAAGTAACTAAATATAACCATCACTCAATGTTTTTTATATCTTTGTTCGTATATTTTAACGATTAAATAGGGAATAAAATATTTGAGATAAACATACGAGAATGTATTTAATGAATTATGATTAAAGGGAACATATATATTTTTTGAGATGAAATTTATCTTATACTTGATATGATTTAAATTTATGAAATTCATAATGAATTTTTGTTTATTTTTATGTATTTTAATGAGTGATTATACCTATTTTATAACGCATTCTCAAGATAATTCTAAGATAATCTATTATTTTCCATTTTAAGAATATTTCATGAGATAATCATGCCTGTTTTCCTCTAGAAAATGTTCTATAACTTGTTGAGTCAATGTATAAGGTCTCATCTCCTCTAACTATATGAACAGTAACTAGGCCATTTCTCCACATTAAATCAATCTCACCTCCTCAAACTCCATTGAATGTCATTTATTAGTATGGGTATAAGAAGGTATAATGGGTTAGATAATCCCCCTATTTAAAAGTGTACAATAAAATAAAAAATATAAAATGACTTTAAATTAAACATCCATCAATGTTTGTAGAAATGGATAAACCATCCAACATATAAAAATAATGAAAATATATGAATATATAGAGAAAAAAATGACGGTATAGAAGCATTAAGTAAAAAACCCAATCCACACCACATATCAATCATTGAATAACTCTCAAGATACGTTGGATCGGTTATTTAGTATCAGTCCTTTTCAAAACATAAACCTACAATAAGAGAGGGTTTCTAGAGTACCCAAGTGTAGTGGCATCCTGAAAATGTTGTGAGTAAAAAAACACTGTAAGTCACTACCAAGGTGAACTGATATTGATTATTATATATTGTGATATGTTCATATTAATTTCATGGTAAAAAAATAGATTTCCATTGAAACATGGAAAAAAATATACCAACATCAGTATGATGTTGGAATATCTCAATTTAGTTCATGTTAACCATACCTACATAGTAACTTGTTTTGATCCTCTAGTTCGATACCTTGATCAAACATACAAGAATTAGGATATGTCGATGTTTCTTTGAGTATGTCATAGGGACCATGGAATCTAAATTGGACATCTAGTTGATCCAGGTCATCGAAGGTTATCCGTAAATCATAGTCATGTTGTGGGTAATATATGTATCCTTAAGGCATACGAATCCACCAACTGGGGGTAATATACCAATACTAATGGAAAAAGACAACAAACTTATGAACAATACAATTTGATGGTGTTATACCCATATTTAAATCATCTAGAGAGAATATTCCTACCTGGGGTAATATACCCATCCCTGGGGCCCAATGTCTCAACCAACTGGGGGTAATATACACATCCTCATGGAATTTTCAACCACTAGGGGTAAAATTCTCATACCCTAGTCATCCAATGTCATGAACATGGGATAAAATACCCATCCCCTGGCCAAGTACAGTCAGTGATCATGGTTAATATACCCATCCATGAGCCAATCATCCAAATATACAAAATAGAACACCTTCTGGGGAAATTTATCATCCCAGTACATCAAAAAATAAATAAATAAAAATAAAAATACCTTAATGGTAATTAAAATTACCATTCCCATCATCATCAGCTCATCGCCATTAGACTTATGGGTTGGATTCTGTTCTTGGAGACACCTTAAAATATTAATACCAATCCCATGCATTCATTCATGGTCGGTCTATCAATGGGAACTCACACAGGTCTTATATGATAGTATACTAGAAAAATAATCCTCTTGGGGTCATATAGGACTTCATATAAGTGACTCAACCCTCTTGAGATCCTATGGGACAATATACAATTGGGGAATTCCACTTTGGTTCTTATGGGTACCAAACTAGTCTTTTTAACCAAATGTCAACACTTGGGAAAGACTCATTTCCAAGAAGTGTCATCACATGTAATGACCTCTTGGATTCCAAGGGTAATCCACATAGACAATAGTAAATGTGATGTATAATGGCATATCTCTATCATCAAGGTAACTCTTTGTTAGTCCACTCACCCAACTCATTATCAATGGATTATGGTCTATCTAAATAGTCTAATCATGTCATAATGTTAAACATGTTTCCTAATTGGACAATACATCTCTTGTCCTGACACAAAAGGTGGCCACATGCTCTTACTCAAGAACCACTAGGTCATGACCATTCCATTTGACCAAAGTAAAACCCTCATTGGGGGTTTAATGTCTTAGTTTAAGTAATTATACCTCAATGATTAAGGCATCAAGCTCATGACAAAAAACCATTGTGGTCCAGTTTCTAATTCATTTTGTTCATGTAGTTCAATTAATTAATCACTTTACATTATCCACTTAATTCAATTTTCAAAATTACTAATTAATCTTGGAACACTTCAATTGTTTCTACACCTATCATTCCATATAAACAAAAAATAGTTAGAATTCTATTGTAAGAAACCTAATACCTTTTTAAGATCCTTTCCCCACTTAGTATCTATTCTGGAAATGATTTCTTAGGTTTATATATTCTTAATTATTTAGTTTTATATCCTCTCAGCACCTACATCACAAAAAGGCACCAAACATAATTATTTATAATAATTTCTAACTAATTATATCAATTTAAAAATAGTCAAAATGCTTAATTTTTCATAAAAACTTGTCTTTACACCAGAACTACATCGAACGATATCTCAATAGCCCATATCCCATTCCAATCCCCATGTCAAGAGAAATACAGAAAAAAATGATGAATCAAAAGGAAATTCAATATAACATAAAATGAAAACCCCTGAAAATTTGACACATCGATGAAAAATTAATGAAATAATGAAATAAATAATCCAAAGGACTTCCCAAGATGTCTTTTGACTTAAATGGATAAAATCACCATGGTAACTGGTAAATTACACCATACTTCATTGAATGTTAAATTAAAAACACGGGTAGTGAATTGTAAAATTAAAAAGGGTAGACCATGAAATCAATGGAGGATGACATAGGTGGATTCATAAATCATAATGACGAAGATAGCCACAAAAAATACGTATTTGGTGAGGTATGAATTGAATAATAAATGGGGATGGTAGTTCATCTCACATTAAAAAATTTTGAGGCCTACCAACAAGGGTAAAATTACTTATGATATCCTTAATATGGATATGTTGTCTGGAACATTTCATTAGATGTTTTTAAAGACACCCTGACACTAGATAAAGTAGGTATAGTTAATTTAGATCTTATTAATGAATATAGACACTCGCTACCATGTTGGAATGACCATCATGATGTTCCTAGATATATTCCAACATCAGACCAATGAAAGTGTCATTTGTTTTTAATTCCAATTTTATCAATTTATTTTAGCTAAGAAAGTCGCATTAACTTATCACCACATATACTATTTAGTTTAGGTTCACCCGGGTGTTTTCTTACTGATTTTTATTTACTCACGACCTAATTTGGACATTATTTCCCTAAGTAACCCCAAAATACCTCACATGTTTCATGTTTAGGTTGGGCTATGTCTTGGGATTTCATGATTGAGTAGGGTGGCAGAAGACACGTTTGGAGACGGGGGAGAGGTGTGGATCAGGTTTTGTATTTGAGAATTTTGTACTCTTTTATTCCCAATATTTGTTCATTTAATTTAATTCTGTATATATGATCAGTCTCTTGGGAAATCAATCATGTATGAATATTTTTGTGATTTTATATATGTTTATTATTGGTTGGTCTGTCTAATCACATTCATGTACTCTAATAGATTTTTACTTTATGTTGATGTTTAGTTATTTTATATTTTAGTGTACACACATATGTAAGAGGTATAACTACCCCATGATACCTCCTTGGACCCCACGATTAGTTAGTAGCCTTTGGATTTTGAGAGTATGTTTTTAAAGACATGCGGTGAATTGGTCATATTACTTTTTATAGATTGAATTGGGCCCATGTCTACCACAATGATTGTAAATTATAAATTTTTTAGCAATTGATGATTTTTTTTTGAAAAAACACTATTTATCAATACATACTTATAAGTTTATCCATCATTAAACCAATAGAAAACTCCAATGGACTTGTTAAGGAAGTGCCACATTACATGCAAATTTTGTCCTTTCCAACAATACTGATTGTGTTTTATACATGATATTCAATTCAATGAGTGTGGTGGATGGATCCTCTCGGGGAAGTTATGTATTGAATTTAGAAGAGAAGTTGTGTGTCTTATTACGATTTGCAGAAGCTTCGTGATTTTATCATTCATTGTATTATTGTTTTAAAAATCAATTTCCTGATCTCATAATCAAGGTTAGGTGCTACTACATTTCAACATAAAAACTAAGGAATATTTTTTTCAAATTAAATTTCCTTGACATTATTAAATATATTTTACAAAGAATCACTCCTTTAAGTTAATTACCTTACCAACAATATCTGGTTAGTTCTTGAACACCCATTTCCATCTAATGAGATATACTCTATCTAGAGGTTTTACCAAAGTAAAAAATATATATTGGAATATAAAATCTATTAATAATTTTATGTTATTTATTAATTTGATATTTATTTATTTATTTACTACCTACATATAAGATAATGGTTTATTACACTCCTATATTTACATTTTACTTTTTTAATGACAACAAACCATATCAAATTAGTTCTCTAAAATTCCTTGTTAGCCTATAAGGTATTGAGGTATTTGGAATATCTCCTTCCATGAGGTATTATAAATAAATTAATATTATAGATCTTATGTATCATAAAAAACATGATCCATGAATTTATCGAAATCAGTCAAACCTCCTCTATATACATTGAATATGTTCTCCCTTTCTTGAGTAATAGCTTGTTTATAAACTATAGATAGTAATATAAATAAATATTTATGTAGTAGTATTTTAATTTTCATAATATATCCTAATAATGTTTCATTTTTTCTCATAGTATAGCATGATTACTTGGTTAATTCAAAAGAAACACTTTAAATCTATAAATCCAAATAGACTTCTTTGTTTTCACATAGTTAACAGTGTATGTATCTATTTTGAAAGAATATTCTAAGATGTAAAATATAAGAATCTAATGACATATAATAAATGAATAATTGATTAATATATTCTTCTGAATGAACTTATCTAAGTTTCCTTATATTCTTTCTCAGTTCATTCTATAAATAACATTTAATTTCCTTAAATTACTAAAAGTAAACTAATATATAATTTATCTAGTAAGGATTTTCATATATGTTTATTTCTTTAATAAAATTTATTAATTATTAAGATTGAAGCTTTATTTTAATTGAAATGGATTAAACATATTTGTGTGAACTAATTTTAGAACATTTATTACTATTTTATATTTATCACTAAATGGAGACTTATCCATTTTATTTTATATACAAGAATAACATATATTAAATATTTTTTAATCAAAATGGTATAATTATCCGGATTAATATAAAATTATAAAACAATTCCAGATTAAATGATCAGTTTTACAATGACTTAGTATGCTATGATATGAGTATTCTTATTTGTTTCATCATTTACTTCCAATGATATTGTTTTAATTAAATTATATATAAACCAATGTCATATTATTACATAATATAGCATATTTGACCTATATATATGAAAAAATATTTCTTTCTAAAGTGGAAATAAAATTCATTTGTATTTAAATATGACTCAAAAATTATGTTCCTAGTAATTATCGACACAAAATAATAGTTTCCAATAGAATAATCCTTCCATTGTGTAATTCCAAATGATAATATTCTGTATCTAATGCAATAATAATATATTTAGTAACAGCTCAATGACCATCTTTATATCTCAAAATATTTCGATATATACTCATTTTTTATGTTGGTATAAATATTTGAAATCCACATTTATATTTAATACCCAGTATACTAAAATAAGAAGATTACATTCAATAAAAAGTATACCTAAACTAATAGATCCCAATTGACTCTTATTATTTATATTTTTATTTATTTTCTAGTGAAATTGTTTCCATATGAATTTAAGGTATCCTCACAAATTCTATCTTGACTAAGTGGAAGCCTAAAATATCTCATATTATTTATCTATTATTTGATTAACCTCAACTCTATACAAGAACCATCTCCTCATACTCAAATATAATTGAAGGAAAACATGGTTAAGGGAAAACATAGATTAAAAATGGACTCATAGATCCATACATTACAAAATAAGGTGTTATGAAAGGAAAATAATATATTTTTAGGTAAATAATTATTATTTTATATTTATACACATAATATAATTAGAACTTTAAAAAAACTATATACATTATTTAGTTTTTATCACTCATGTTCAATCACTAAATAATTGTAATTACAATGAATTAATGCTACTAAAAAACAGTCTTAGTGGTACCATTAAAATAAATTTAAATTAATAAATAGGGTTAAATTTATATATTTTATTTAATTATTATCCTTAGTATCTCCTCTTGAACCTTAATTTTTTAAATAAATTTTGGAATATCTCTTTTAAAACAAAAAAACACAAATTATTCTTTATATATTAAAATATGTTTTTGCTCTGTGTGATTTTATATTATAATATATTATAGGAAAAATGTAGTAGGAATATAAATGTCATATACCACCCTAACCATTTCCTTATCCCCTAAAAATAAAAAAAAATAATTTAAAAATATAGGTGGCCTATGTTTTTACTGAAGAGGTGTCATGAGGACTTTATAATTTGATTTATTTCATTAAATATAAGAGGAATACACTGGCCACGATCGATTCATTAATGAAACATTAACTAAGTCACCAGTGTGTGGTTAATGCTTTCTGTATCTCCCTCCTTCAAAAAATGTGTTTTTGGCTTCAAAGTAAACTGTGGAACATTTTAAAAATCATTATTATTTGTATTAAATCTCATTCACACATAGTCACAATTGTTAAAATAAGAAAAAGTCTGTAAAGATGAATTTTTAAAAATAAAAATAAGAAATATATAAATTATTTCAAATATTTATTCTATTATAAGAAGGATTTTTCTGTAGTTGTAGAATATGTTGTAAGTAGTGTTTAGAATTTTCCAATCTAAAACTCAATGGAAAACATCTATGTACTTGCAAAATATCATCAAAAAAATTTATAAATGGTTATTAAATAAAATAATTCACTTGATGGATTGTTTATAGATTATAATCTCACTATTAATTAACATGTTTTACCTAATCTTTGATTACCTTGACATTGTAATTACTTCAAGAAGTCAAATACGAGCTACTATAGATATATCAATACACTCAACACAAAACATGGGATACTGATATTGATATCTCAAATGCCAATGTAATTGAATAAAGTGGGTTATGATGTGAAATATAAATCATTAATAATATCTTCCTTGATGCACTCTCTTTAATGATTGATAATATGTGAATAATTCTCTAAATTTACCACTTTAGGTCTTCGTAGGAGTGTTGGAAAAATTATATTTCACCATAAATAGTATGAAATATTTTTCATTTTATATTTAGTCTTTGAAAGATAAAATTGCTTAAGTTAGATTCAATTAATCTTAAATTTAATAAAGAGTATACCCCACATATTACAATGATACTTAATATTTAGAAACTATTTAAATTTTATTAGAATATAATGTTCCCAAATAAATAACAATTGATATTTTTGAAAAATCTTAAAATATAATTCTTGTACTATTAATATGGCTTGAATTCTTTCCATAATTTTATAAAAAACCTAAAAAATAAAATAATTATTTATTTTGATAAATTACTCATAAATACATTCCCAACCTTGCATAATGTATAAATTTTATATGGGTTAAAATCAACTTATTTATTATATTACTAAATAATTTGAAATAGTAATATTTTCAATATACCTCAAATAAACATTGACCACAATCTAATAATAATTATATTCTAACACAAAGGTTTGACTAAGTCTAACGATATTCTAGATAAACATATATTAATGGCTTCCAAATCCATTTTGTAGTGGAATTAGGTTCAACCAATGTGACAAGATTAGTATTTATCAACACATCATGTCCCACATTATCAAATAGATAATTCATGTCAAACAAAATCAGGACATTCCTACACACTCTACTATGTAATATAATCTACATTAAAATTGATATCTAAATAAAAAGGATACATAAATGTGTCCTCATATCTTAATGACTAATCATTAATTTTATTTTAATTACAAAAATAAACTATCAAGTATTCACTATGGTCATTAAATTTTTTCATGAACTTTTATAATAATTATATGGGCCTAATAATTATTCTTACAAAACATATAGAATAAATTATATATTTATAATACCATTAATACCATGCCACTCATGATACATCCAAGGCATGATACCTCTTCTAGAGTATCAGGTGTCATGATTTTGATTGTGAATCAAAGTACTGGAATCGTGATATAAATTAATAATGATCACAACTCTAAGTAAAAATACAAATGATCGGTGTTGGAAACATCTAATAAAACATAAACAATTGGAGTTACTATTTTGCTGGTTTTTGCACATGATCCTCCAACATTGCAATCAAAATATAGAAAATATAATAATATTAAAACATAAAATATTATTAAACCCAAAACATGATAGTCATACTTTATTTTTCATCAATTAAAATTATGTTTTTATAAAATACATCATTATTTATGAATATTATTTTAAAATCTATATATTATCATTATAATGGGGGTTTAAATAACTAATTGATATAATAAATATTTTAATAACATTATAAAATACCTAATAAAGAATAAAATTAAATATTTAATAAGAATAAATCATATATCAAACTTAATACTTGATGCATTAATCAAAATTAATCCATAAACATAGTTATATGGTTTCCAATCAGACACTAGTAATATTAATAAGATATAAAATAAAAAAATTATGATTATAAATAATAGAGGGATAATAAAAATTAATATATATTCCTATTAATTTCATACTATCTCATCTCTAAATGAGTCGAACATTTTTACAAACACACCGAAAGGAACATTACATATTTTATACATCTTGGGATTTTCCTCTATGTGAGCATGTGTATCGGTCCCTATTCATTATATAATTATTAACGTATACCACAATTCACTTACATAGATGCATGATGATAACCATGACATGCATGATCTTGGTGAAGTGGCGTGAATAAAGTGTGTAATGATTGGTCGGATATAAATTGCATGGTTAGGATATGATCTTTCTCATTCTTGTTATGGAATAAGATATCTCTAGTGATTTGATTGAAATGGAATTCATTTACAAAAATTCATTTCTGTGGTTATTTAATTAATTTTTTATTTTAAGGTAAAAAAGAAATTCATATAAAAGATTAATGTTGATAACATAATTATTCTTTTTGTTTGATGATACATAGATAGAAAAAGGGGAAATATTACATAAATATGTTTTTATGATATTTTCACTACTACAAGTTTTACCTTCTTATATAGGGGAAATGATTTATTTCTAGATAAAGATATTTTTGTGGGTTGGACTTACTGTTTAATGCCTCGTGTAGTTGTGTGTTGGTGGAATCAGAAAAACGATTGATTTCATTGGAGTGAAATCTAAAAGAATTTCAAAATTTGGATTTATATTGCGGAGAATATTACACTAATGTTTTTTTGGTGTATATATCTCATACAATTTTTTTAATTTTAATGATAAAAAATAATATTATTAAAATATAAAAACTGTATCTTAATTATTTCATTATAAAATAATGTCAAGTACAACATGTGATTATTGGACCAAATAAAATAATGTGTCTTCCCAAAATTAGTACATACATGGTAATTTTTAGTCTCCACACTAGAATTCATATATATGTCCATCATAGTAATGTTTTAAAAGTCAATGGATACCATATTTACAATAATAACACTACTTCCTAGAATTGGAACACCGGTGATACCCAAACAGTACTAGCTTTTCAAGTGCACTGCCAAAATTTTGGTGGCATGAAATCTGGGTTCTAGTTTCGTTTTTTAAAAATTCAATAACCTCAATTTCTTCACTCTAATGAATATATTTTGTTCCCAATGGATCAATTATATCTAAAAAATACTAAAAAATCAAAATAATAAATAAAATTTTGAAATACAACACTCTAGGGGCCTAAAAACCACTGGTTACAAAGTTTACACACACTTCATGATATGGTTTCTTTTATCATATATTGTTTATCCTACACAAAATATATCACATTTAAATTATTTAAATTCTCAATATAATGTGATATTAGAGATTTTTTTCATTTATATTGTATAAAAACAATCCATGTCATCTTTCATGTTATTTTTTAGGTGGAAGCTACTATTAATTTTAGGGATTTGGAATTCTTACTACAAATAATGAAAAAAATGTATAGGTAAATATTCATTGGTCACACAGACACAATTAAATAAAAGATATTATATGAAATATAAATTCAATTAGGAATGAATAATAAAGAACTTATAAAAATGGGTATTTGACTAAAAATATTAAAAAATATTTTTTCGATATTATTGAGGTTTAATAATATATTTATTTCTATATTATTTAAAATTCATAGATTAATTTTAAAAAAAAAGAAATTAATACCCAAAACCAACTACAATTTTCATTCTCTAAGACCAAAAAATGGAATTGGAGATATTTATTATTTTAGTACTTAATCTATTTCATGGAATGATCCTAAAAATGGAAAGTACCTCTAACTCAATCTATAATCCCTAGGAAAACTCATTGGTTCATGATCCATTATTTGATAGAAAAAACTAGGTATATTGAAAAAAATATATAAATTTAAATAACATAGAAGCCTAAAATATTTCATTTGGATAATTACTATGCATGGTTTCACACCCATTAAGGAAAAATAATAATAATGTACTCTTAGTGATATTACCACCATTGTGCTTTATGGAAAGGATATGAATTATATTCATTATTGATTAGATATAAATGAGTATAATCATGTTTGTAATTGTAAACTTACTCCTAAAATTTATAAATTTATTAATGTTATTCATAAAGCCATAAACAATTTTAGGCATACTATTCTTGAAATTTTTAGTTATGATTTTGAATGTTTTAGTAATCATTCAAATAAATCATTTACTAAAATTGTTAGTCATTTTACTAATATTTTAAGTGGTAAAAAATCTATTAGTTTTATACTTTAAATATAAGAACATTTAAAAAAATTTATTTAGGTATTTTATATTCTTAGTCACCAAGAATAATATAAATCCAACATATAAATTTTAAAATAACATTTACCAGGAGTAAATCATTATAGATCTAAATAACTTTGGGATTACAATAAAGTTGCAACATAAAAAGTCATATAATAAACTCAAGGAAAATAATAAAATTTATTTTAAATGAATATAATAAATCCATTTCAAGAGTTTACTAAGTTTTCACATGTGGAAATGAATTTATACTAATTTCCTTAAAAAGTAAAATCATTTTAGTGTTCTAAAAATGAAGGGAAGTGGGGAGGGGAAAATTTTCATTGTAAAAAATGAAAAAAAACACATAAAACCAAATTATTTTTTTAAAAGAAATTCATATAAATGGTAAAATGTATAGTAATAATGACTTTAATGTTTTAACCTAGAGTGAATGTGATACAACTATCTCATTATACGAAATCTAGTGGTGATAGTGTGGTGTTTAAAGATTAATTTCAACAATTTCAAATAATACATTTGAAAATCACAATTAACATCCTTAGATTTTATACGTTTCTAACTTTTATAGTTCCCACATTATTAATATTTTTTGTAAGAAAATTGTTTATTTTACCAAATGGGAATACATTATCCAATGAATGAAGAATTATTAATGTTTTTTGGAAGAAGGAAATTAGACCAAGCCTCTTTAATGGATGGACAAGTATATTGTACATCGAATGGAAGGATACAAATTTCAACAGATGAAGGATTAAAAAATATAGTAGATGAAGTATAAAAACATTCCACTAGAATGTTTTTTACAAATTGTTTCAAACATAATTCATCAAACTAAGGCATACATGATATCTAGATGATCTTTATAAATCATACAAGATTAATGACTCAAACAATTCACTATAAAAATGAAAACCATTATATTTGTTGGAATGTACAACCATTTAATGGTTCTATATCAATACACCCATTGGATAGAGATTATGTTTTGAACCTTATAAGGGAGTAAGTGTCTCTATTTCCATTGCAACCTACTTTAATAAATGTGAAAAATTCAAATAGGAAATATGCCAATAAATAAAATATCATTTGATTTCTTGAATATTTTTATATTTTTGAATATATTATTTTATATTAAATATTTTTCAACATCTTATTAATTGATTTCACAACACTGTAATCTATTAAACTTTCATTTTTTTAAATAGTGTCTTTGTATTTATGATTCTAGGTTTTCTAATTGGGATTTATAAAATCATAAATCCAATAATACTATCTATATTTTATGGGTTTCATTATAAATATTTTAAAGGCCATATACATATGTCTTTTATAAATAATTGTGTTGACTATTTATTCATATTGACTATAGGTTGTCCAACTCATGATAATGAAGTCACATTTTTACTCATAAAGATACATATGAGAATCAATGTAATTATAATGTTAAGGACAATGTGATATATTCATTGACTAGAAGCATTTTTTATCATATTTCATCTTGTGAGGTATCTAATATTGTTGGAAAACATGAAGTAGCTCATTTTAGGGCTATAAATGTTGTCAAAACTGGAAGATAGGTGATAATAGAATTTTAGTATGAATTTTATTTCATACTTGGAAAATATTTTTTCAGGAAGGATCAATGTTTTATGTATATTTTAAATATTATAAAATCTATTAGAGGTAAATAAAAGGTTCATGAATGGAAGGTTTATAAAATTATTGATATCATTCCAAATGGATTTAAATAAAATAGAATAGTTCTTTATGATAACAAGATTTATATTAAGATTATTTTTGATGATTTGATTTATACTATAATGAAATATGTCAGTACATTTATAATTATAGAAAATTAAAAGAGTAAGAATGAATTATTATTTTCTTCTACTTCATTAAATAATGATACATCTGGTTAAAAAGATTCAAAATTTAAAAATATAGTGAAAGTGAAATTTTACATTGAAATTATTTCATCTAATGTTTGTGAGAATAAATTAGATTTACTTTCCAAGAGTATGAATAAAATTTTTGGAAATGATTTTTTTACAAATATAAGAATCCGTTGAAAGAGTGAAGTAATAAGAAGAAAAAACTTGATGCTACTTTTTATGAATGAAAAAAATCATGGTCATATCCAAACAAATTTTCTATGATGGAAAAAAGAAAGATAAATGTTCATGAAAGTACTTTATGAACAATAATATGAAAAAATTTAAGGTCTCAAATACTTTTATCTCATGTCATATGGGTATTTTTCTGACAATTCTTCTCAAAATATTAGTTATTATAATAAAGCTACAGGTTTTAATGTGGACAATCGAAATAACAACCACTAAAACATGGCTAAGGTATCTACATAATCTATTAAAAATTTAACATTAACTGATAACTATCCATATTCAAATGATAAATGTTCTACTTATTTTGATGAAGAAAATGATATTACATTTGATGATGAAGATACAGTACCCATTTAAAAAGATGTATCCACATATTCCACTGTGGTTGAAAATCAAAACAATAAAATTTTGATACAAATAGAATGTGTTATGAAAGATCTTGAAAAGGAAATTTATAAAATTCAAAAACATTTCTTTGAAAATTATAATATTTCAATAAAATTATATATAAAATCAGTTTTAGAACATCTATTGAAGATATGAGTTTTTCCACAAATACAACTCTAAATTTTTTAGTCTGAAAAATGTATATCATATTTTACCTATATGAAGGAAAATTATGACAATATTTACAGATTAAAGAGACATCATAGATGTATATTTGGGATTGTTTTTTCCAAATTAGAACCCTATTTTTTATAATTGATTTTTTTAGAATTTATCCCTTATATAATAAATTTCAGAAAGGTGGACACTATAAGAAATAATATAATTTAAAAAATGTGTAATTATTTGTCTTTCATAAAGGCTATATTTTTAAGGATTAAGATTCTATTCATCATAATTAAGTTATATAGATATGTATCTCTATGGTTTTATTTGTTAATAACTCAAATCCGTTGAAAGTTTGAGTACCAGAATCATACCTATATAATATTGGGGGGGAATGTACAAGAAATTTATATTTTTGGTAAATTAATAGTGGATTTTGCAGATATTTGACTACAAAAAGAATATTTTTCCAAAATATCATCAGGTTAAAAGGTGTAAAATTCACATTTAATGATAATTATCAAAGAGATATATATATGGTATAGTTGATATTATACTTCAAATTAGATCACCTTTTTCAAATATTTTATTTGTTGAATGACATAAGCACAATGTCCTTAGCATTATTCAATTATGTGAAAAATTATATCTTGTCAACTTTAGGAGTGATAAATTTACCATTCAATGTTTATAAGGAAAGATGATATGAATGAGATTGTATAACATTTTAACATATAAGACCGTAGAATCCATGATCATCCTTTCCATAGTGAAATGAAAGGTCAATACATCTAATGGAGTAGAATATTTCTAAATTTTAATTTTATAATTTCATCAAAACATTATAAAAAATAACATATTAAATATCTACCAAAGATACATTTTAATTATTGTTATGAATGTGATCTTTGTAAATTTAGAAATCAACATAAGTCAATAATTAATTCTATTAATGAATTTACAATATCAGGTGCTTTACATTTAGTGAAAAACAATTTATTTGGCATCAAAAAACAAGATGTTTTAGTTGATATTACAATTCATATTTCATAGTTGATGACGACAAATTAAATGCATGGGTCAATATTCTACCTAAAAATTCAGATTCATTTTACTATTTTATAAACATTGTATACAATATTAAAAAAGAAAAAATATACCTTTGGTAAATATCCATATAGATCATGGAGGAGAATTTTTAAATTCTTATTTAGAATTTTTTTTTAAGAAATAATATTAAACATAAATTTCCAACTCCATGAACACCTTTGTAAAATAGTGTCATTGAATTAATAAATCTGATTCATCGCGATGGTAATGGAACAATGTTAAGGAAAAACTCAATTTTTAATCATTTTTGGACCGACTCAGATAGTGATAACTATTATACTATAAATATGTTTTTTAATAAAACCATTTCTTAATAAAACACCTTATGATTTATGGGTAGAAAAAATTCAAAACCTTTTAACTTTAGACACTTTGGATTTAAACAATTCATCTTGAATACTAATGATGTTATATATATTTTTTCATCAATATCTAGTGAAGGAGGTTTTATTGCCTATTATAAAACTAGTATTTCATATTAGGTTTTTTAAATAAATAAAATAACTATTGATGGAACAATGTGTGGTTGATTTAATGAAAATAATACATTTTAAAAAAAACATGAAACCATGACCTTGGATTATCATTTCAAAAATTGATCTTCAACCAATTTTAGTAAATTATTTGTAGGAAATAAAAACTAAATGAACTATTTCTTACGTTGTGAATATTTAATAATTTAAACATTTTATTTAAGAATATAATTTTATAAATCCAAGATATCATTCTATCTTATGGAATCATCCCACTAATAAAATAATTGGTAAAGTTGATTAACTAAGTAAAACTCAAATTTCCTTAATAAATAAAGGAAACCACTGTTTATTATTATCACAATTTAAACATAATACTTAAGATGAGGATTTTTATTATGAAAATATGAAAAGTTAATTCAATATGAACATAATTAATTTGAGAGTAAAATGGTTTATACATTCGATAAATGACTAAGGGTTGTCTTTTAATTAGAGAAAAATTGGTTTTTTTAATAAATATAAAGAAAATGAAATATTTGTAATAAGTAAGGTAATACTTGTCCTAAAGGTTTATAATCAAAATAATGGAATAGAATACCAAAAGACATTTACTCTAATAGATTGTTCAGAATCTATTCATATTATGATATCTTATTCCACATTATTAAATTTTTAGTATTTAATAAATGGTTGTAATCCATGAATTTCATAACGGATATTTATAAGAAGAAGTTTATATAGTATAACCACCTTTTTTGAAAACATATCATCATATAAAAATGTTTTTGAAATTACCATGTTACTGTTTTGATTTAAACATTCCCAAAGAGCTTGGTATGATAAAATAAAAAAATTATAAAAACAATTTAGTTAAGGGATCCATTGATCCCAAAATACTTATTAAAGAATTAATGTAGCCATAATTGTACAGATTTATCTTGATTATATTAATATTTTCCATCTAAAAAATAAATTTTTTATTAATTTAAGGATCTTATGAAATATGATTCTGAAATGATAATGATAGGTGAGCTTGCCTTTTCTATTGGTTTTCATATTTTTCAAAAACAAAATGGAACTTGTTGATCACAAAAAAACTATATAAAAATTTTACATAAAATTTTTGGTTATGATAATGATAATAGAATTAGTACTCAAATAAAAACCTCAAAAATATTTTGATCATAATGTTACTTAAAAGCCATTTGAACAAAAAAATCAAATGAAAATTATTGCTAATTTACTATATCTTATAAATAGATGGTAAAAAATAATGTTTTCTGTATTCTAATGTATTAGATTTTGATCTAATAAAAAAATCCATATTATTATTGTAAAAATAATTTTTCATTACCATATGTGAACTATTTACTATGGATGATTTTATTCTTACGAAAGTGATCTTGAATTAATTTTTTTAAATATTGACTTTGGTGGATGTAAAATGGATAGAAAAGGTAAATTAGGAACTTTCCATTTCACAAGAGAGTATTTAGTGTCTAGTTCTTGAAATAATGGATATCCATTACCACTTTTCACTACTAAATCTGAATATGTGGAAGCTATATGTTGTTGTGCTCTTGTGTTGTGGATTAAATACACACTCATGGACTTTTTCCTCTGTTTTAGGAAAACAAATATTTATGTGATATCATAATTTTCATATAATTGATAAAAAAACTATCACATTACCCATGATCCAAGAACATATATTTGAGTCACACTATCCTTTTTCATAACACAAAAAAATGAGATATCATTTTCAATTTCATAAAAAATGTAAGAAAAACTTACTTTTACTTTTTTCAAACCCCCCAATTCAGACATATTTGAATATATTACACATAATCTTGTAATGGAGAAAAAATATGTTCACATATCTACATATTGGTTACTAATTTCATTATAGAAATAAAATTACCAAAAATTCAAATAATATTATTCT
This sequence comes from Viscum album, assembly GCA_963277665.1. Lineage (NCBI taxonomy): Eukaryota > Viridiplantae > Streptophyta > Magnoliopsida > Santalales > Viscaceae > Viscum > Viscum album. The sequence continues at coordinate 658,509,483 of OY728159.1, forward strand.
TAATTTTTTTGAAAGAATACATATAAAACATATAAGAGAGATTTATTAATATTTTTAAAAATATGATTTTATAAAAAAAAATAGAACAAATATTTTATAAAAAATATTCATGAAAATATTTGATAAAAATTTCCAAAAAAAATATTTTTAAATAAACTTCAAAATCTTTCAACATATTGAGATTTGTTCCAAAGTTAAATGGACCAATAATATCATTATTTTCTAGGAAACCAAGTAGTTTATGATATTGGAAATTTGTTTATAAAAATCATTATAACAATTTCTTTATAATCTATATTTGTTAATATTTTTTTATAATGTAATCCTATATTAGTTATAATATTTTCTATTCCATATATTTTTTCATGAATATTTTCATTCAGAACTTTCATTCCATACATTTATGTTCTATCAGATCAAATGATTGTCTGATGAAACTAGTATAAAAAATTACAAAAAATCAAGATATTAATTATTGTTTTTCAACCTTTTTGAAGCTTTATCAGAAATAAATAATTTGAAGGGTTATATTTTTTGACATAGAAATTGAATTGACTCTCACTTAAGTGGTTTATATAAAGGTTAAGTGGGTATTTTCACCACTAAATATTTTATTTGATGAAAATATTTTTCTATAATTACTTTTGTATGTTTTATTCTCATTTTTATGAAACTTTACATTTATCTAATAAAAATAAATGGAATCATTAACTGATTTTTCAAATAGAAAAGTTTTTAGATAAACTATTATAGAGAGAAAATTATTTTAGAAATATTTTTTTTTTGAAGTCTTCAATCATTTTGGTAACATGAAAAGAAGAGAAAAGAAGGAAAAATATCCAAGACAATTTATATAATATTAATCAAATTCATTAAAAAAGTTAATGTCACAACAGAGGATTATGTTTCATAATATAATATACCTCTATCCTTCCATAGAATGAATAATATCTATCTATAATAAAGGAGAAATGTAAAGATTATTTTATTGATATGTTTTAGTTTAAAAATAATCAAAACTGAAGTTAAAAATGTTCTTAAAAACTTAATAAAGGAACATTTAATAAAAATTATGATATTATTATTTATTTAAATAAGGATTTATATTTATAAAGGATCTATTTTAATACCTTTACTTACCTATATTAATAATCTAATAATGATTTTTATTTTAATGAATAAAAATAAGAATAGTTCACAAAGTAAGATGGTCAACTTTCTAAACGAAGAGAATTAGAGGAATATATTTCTGATATAGAAGATGATGTTATGAAACTTTATCAAACTCATTATCTTGAAAATGAAAAATATAAACCTTCAATATGAGCTACACATTTTGTGTCTGATGTTTCAAGTGATTAAATTTGTTCTTATACAAGGAAAAATATAAAGAGAATATATCTAAAAAACTAGCTAATGAAGTCATAAATATTTTCTAATAATCAAGAATATGTTTTCAGACATACCTAGAAGGTAAAGTACATTCATAAATATTTTATATTTTTCATAAACTATAGTTCTCTAAAAAAATTTAATGAAATTGTTATTCTTAATGAGGCATAGTTTAAGGACATCATAGGTAAATCAAAACTGGAGTCTTGAAATCTGAAAATTATTATCAATTAGATTAAACATGGGGAAGGTGATATAACATTTTATTATTAACAAGTTGATAGAAAAATAATAGCTACAAATTCTATCCCCAAATTTATTAGAAGCATCAGTTATGAATATTGTGAAAGTTCAATGGATGGTGATAAACTGATATCTCTTTCTATAGATCAAGATAAATTATTCTTTAACAAAAAATAGTTTAACATGTAAGGAAATAAGATTTAATTTTGGGAATAATATATCAAAAAATGAATTCTTTTGATGCCAAATGTCAAAAAAATCAAGATAATGATCAAAATAATCAAAATATCTTAAAAATATGAGGTCCATCATCAATAATATTTCTAGGAAATATTGATATTTTTCAAAATATTAAATGATTATAACAATAAAACACAAATATTTTTTGATATATATTTTTTTGGGTGTTCATTGTTATATTTTTTGAATGGTTGTTCTACCAAATATCATAAAATGAATATACATATATTGTTTTAGATCAAAATATATTTTTATTAAATAAATCATTATACAAATGTTTTCACAATGAATTTTTCCCTAACATTTTAGGTAACACATTTTACCTTTTATAAATTCATTTAAAAATAATAAATGGAGTTAATGGGAGAAAATATAATATTTTTAGTACTAGTATCGTAGAACCATTGGTTTCTATTATGTAACACTTTCCATGTGATTTTAAATTATATAAAGTTTAATGGTGAAGATTGTAAAAACTGTAGATCATTTTGAGTGTTGTAAGGAATTTTTATAGGTTTATGGGTGGTTAATGGGTTGTTGGAATTTTGAAACACATGTAGGAAACTATACATAGTGAGATAGGTGAAAAAGAGAAGTAACACATGTAGTGCACGACTTTTCCAAACTATATGACTATTTTGTAGAAACCATGCGCTTTGAAAAATGGATTTGGTCATTTTGTGGCAGTAGATTCAGCATGGTTGGTGCATAGTTTTGAGACATTGTGAGATGAATATGTGGGGGTCATCTTTAAGGTAGTTTCTAATGCATGGTTTTCCTCGTCATGTGACTAAAATATGTGTGGCAAGAAACCACCTCCATAAAAAGTGGATATAGGTTAGTTTAAGATTTTGACCCCTTTTTTCCCCCTATATGGACCTAACTCATTATTTTTATCTCTAAAAGGTCACTAAAGGTTCTTTCATCAATAAAAAGGTGATATAAAGGCCCTCTTGGTGATTAGAAGCTGATTCATTGCTGTATATGGTTGTTCTTGATTTTGTTGATGTTTTTCTTAGATCTACATTGCCCACTCTTTCGATTTCTTAGATCCCCCCTGTTGGTAGATATAACTTATTTGGTACCTAATATTATTAAAATTGGTTTTTTATGATAGAGGAAGATATTTAAGGTGGGATTGTGGATATTCAACCCAGTTTTGTGACATTTTTTATGCCTTTTATCATTTTTTCCCAAAAATCTTAAGGTAGGTGTGTTCAATATCTACTCCTATTGCTAAAACATACTGGATTATTATAAAATATATTTAATTTATTAAAATTTATTATGAAATTTTGGAGCAATTAATGATATAAATACTTTTTAGTGATGGTTTAATACTTTTCGTGTAATTTTGTAATTTTGTTAATTTGTTGTGAAATTTGATTTGGTTTCATGGATTTAAAATAATGATTTTAAAATATGGATTTATGGGATTTTTGAAAATGATTATTAGATCTTATTTTTATAATTATGTTTCTTTGAAATATGGATCATCCCTCCAGTTCCTTGCGTCTATAGTTTGAAATGGTTGGAAAATAATATGATCCAGTTATTGGTTCGCCTATGGCTCAACTACAAGCATGTTCTCTATAGATTATTTTGGTGGGATTCTACAATGCCTATGAGGTTTCATTTTATAAAAACCAAAAAATTAATAACTATCACTCTCATGAAAAATAAGGCTTCGAATTTCAAATTCTAACACATCAACTATCAAAACATTTCAGTCCAAAATCACCCTTTTCTATGTTCAATAATTTTTTGAAATAAAAATATCTGCATGATTTTGAAAATCAAAAAATTATAAAAATAACACAATCATTACCTTTTTCATTATAATTAATTTGAAAACAATTACAATATAATTTAAAAATAAATAAATTTCACCAAATCATATATCATTACTCAAAATGAAATATGAAATCCTATTGGGAAGTAATTACTCTAATTTATTTCTTACTCATCTCATTGGATAAACACGTGATAATGAGATTTCAAAATCTAATTAGTATCTTGAAAAAACTTATATACCCTACACCTTGGTAACTTTAGGATTCAAATAAAAAGTTTATCTACAAAATTTTATGATCTAAAATTCAAGTCCTGAAATTCCTACTCATTTCTATGTTCCCAACTCAAGTAATAGAAGAGAATCAAATTAAACTCTATGATCGAAAGAACTGATGAGAAAGGCTAAAATTAATACTAAAGGGCTTTAATACATGTGGGATATGATTTTCCTCTTTATGAAACAAACAATTCCTAACCAAAAAACCAACAGTATAATGCATGATAAAAATGAAACACAACTCACATTTTATTTATCAAAATTATACTAAAATAAAGTGCCACAACAGAAGACAACAATATCAATGTATACAATGCGATACATCTTATACAACACCAAAAAACCACAAGACTAAATGATCCATAATATCCATACTCCAACTTCACTAAATTGCCCAAGAATAATGAAGTAGTTCAAAATAAATTTGATAATTTACATTTTTCAACATCTTGGTAGTTGACATCTAGAAAATCACCAAAGTTCCAATGTAGGGGTGAGTACTAAAACTTTGTAGATTTAAAAAATGACTTCCCTACTCATGATACAAGGATATAAAAGTAAGAAACATTTATATAAAATAATTTATATAAAAAATATAAAATATTTTATAACTCAATTTAAACAAGTTCCATATTAAACATTTTTCCAAAAAATTATTTTTTAAGAACAAAACCACATTATTGTTTAAAACCATTTCACAAGTACCATTTGGAATAGTTATTCCATTGTACAAATTCATCAATGTATGCATCATTATGAAAATTTTGTGCTCATGAGTGGTTTCTTTTCAATCTATCAAGTCATCACAAGGTAAGTATATCCTATGTGACATTACACCTCTGGTACAAAACACAAGGCCATATTTCAACCAAGACTCTTAAATGAAATATGAACACAGACACCAAGTTTTACTAAAAACCATGCCAATACAAACATTCCAAAACCCACTCAATAATTCAACCATTTTATTGAAAAAAAATTCCATTATTCCATTTAAAAATTCCATAAAATTTATATTTTAAAATCATCATTGTAAAATCAAGAAACCAAATAATTGTTCACAAACAATTAACACAATTCCCCAATTTTCACTAAAACCCAGAAATTAACACTAAAGAGGATTTATATCATGAGTTTCACCACAATTTCACAATCAATTTCAATCAATTAAATAAATTTTATACTAATAAAATCAGTTTTAGATTGAGTAGATGATAGTGAAGCCACCTACCTCGAGAGTTTTTGTGAAAATGATGAGCAACATGAAAAATTTCAGAAAACCGGGTGGAATGTCCACAAAACCACCTTAGATATCTTCTAATGAAATAAAACATGCCAAATATAATCATATTTGGCATTACAAACCTTATATCTACCTACAACGTGAATATATATAAGAAACTGAGAGATAGGGTGAAGTATATCTAAAACAACATCATGGACAATCATGGACAACCAAAAACCATGGGGAATTGGATTTTAATAACCAAAAGAATCCTTTGGATCACCTTCAGGTCAATGGAAGAACATTCTTTGACCATTAAGAGAGAAAAATCCGGAGTTAGGGCCACATAGGTGAAACAATGAGGGGTCAAAATCTTAAACCAATCTAGATCCACTTTTAAGGAATTGGTTTATTATAATGCATGGTTTAGTCGCATGGTTAGGAAAACTATGTTCTGAACATGTGTTATAAAATACCTTAAGGATGACCCCACATATTCATCTCACACTATCTCCAAACCATGTTCCAACCATGTAGAATCCACTACCTTAAAATCACAAAATCCATTTTTGAAAGTGCATAGTTTCTATAAGGTAGACACATAGTTTGGAAAAATCATGTGCCACCCATGTGCCTTCTCTTTTTCCCTTTTCTCATTGTTCATGGGTTCTTGTATGTGTTACAGGGTTTATATAACTCATTCCCCACCCATGTACCTATATAAATGTCCAAAAACACTCAAACATTTGACCAAATTATCCTAAATTTCAACCTTATACTATATATAGTTAAAAATAACATAGAAATTGTTACATACCAGAAACCATTCCTTAATTAAAATACACATAAAGGTTAAGAAACAACCCCATTAACCATTTCTGTGTGATTTTTATGTATATAAAATTTAAAGGTGATGTGTGGGAGATATTGGAATCTTTTTTTTAGATTTTTGGGAATTTATATAGGTGGATGGGTGGTAAATGGGTTGTGGAATCCTTGCATAATGAGATAGGGTAAAAAATAAGGCGCACAAGTGGTTCATGGTTGATCCAATCCATACATCTACCTAGTAGATGTTGTAAACTTTGAAAAAATGGATTTTCTCATTTTTGAGGCAGTGGATTTGGAATGGTAGCCACATGGTTTAGAGATCATGTGAGATGACTATGTGTGGTTTTTTATTAAGTTAGTGGCTAACAGCTGGTTAGTGTATGGTTTTCCTAACAATGTGACCAAACCTAGCACATCATGAAACCACATCCTTAAAAAGTGGATATGGGTAGGCTTAAGATTTTGGCCCCTTGTTTTCCCTTATTCAACCCCAAATCATGATTTTTCTCTCTCAAAGGCTATGTAATGTGCTTCCATCGATCTAGAGGTGATCTAAAGGCTTCCCGAGGTGATTAGAAGCTGATTACTCATGGTATGTGATTGTTCTTGATTGTTCTTGTTGTTTTTCTTAGATCTAGTCCATCCTCAAATTCTATTTCTTAAATCTATGCATGATGTTGGTAGATCAAAGGTTTATAATGCCAAATATTATTATATCTAGCCTTTTTTCTATTATGGGAATATATTTAAGGTGGGATTGTAGAGATTCGACCCTTTTTTGTGACATTTTTCATGTCATTTATCTTTTTCACCCAAACTCTTGAGGTAGGTGGCTTCGCTCCTGAATCCTCTTACTAGAACTGATTGTATTATTATCAAATTGAGTTAATTGATTGAAATTTATATTAAATTTAACTAAAAAATAATATACATATATATATATATATTCCCTTTAGTGAAAATTTATTTTTTTCGTGAAATTTTGGAATTATGTTAATTATTGTGCAATGTTATTTGGTTTATTGATTTTAAAATATTTAATGTAAAATATGGTTTCTTTGGTTTTTTGAATTGTATTATTATAAAAAGGTTATCAATAAAATGGTTTTTTTTATTTAAATGGTTTTAGAATGTTTCGATTGGCGTGGATTTTTGGCATACTTGGTGTGTGTGTTCATATTTCATTTAAAAGGCTAGGTTGAAATATGATATTATGCTTAGTACCAATGGTGTAATTTAAAATGGGATATAATTACTATATGATCACTTGGTATATAAATTATAAACCCCTCATGAGTATGGATATTTCACAGCGATGCATGCATGGGTCAATATGTGGAATAGAGTGATTATTCCAAAGGGAACTTGTTAAATTGTTTTAAATCAATGATTGATTTCTTTTCTTAATAAATGTCTTTTTTTTTAAATATATTATATATGGAACTTGTTTATATTGAGTTATGAACTATTTAAGAATTTTTTTATATAAATGTTTCTAACTTTTCTATCATGGTGTCGTAAGTTGGGAAGTCATTGGAGGAAACCTACTAAGTTTTAGTACTCACCCCATCTTTTTCACATTGCTAATTTTGAAAATGCCATCTACTAGGACATGGTAAAAGGTAAATTATCACATATCCTTAGTATGCCCTCATGATACTTGGTCTGTTTAGTGAAGTTTGAGTATGGAGCTTCTGGATCTTAGAGTCTTGTGTTGGTCTTGGAGTTTTTTTAGTTTTCTACCACTTTTTACATTGATATTTTAGTCTTCCTATGTGGAAAGTGATTTTAGTATGATTTTGATAAATAAAATATGAGTTTTTTTATTCTTATCATGCATCATATAATTGGATGTTTGGTTATGAATTTTCTATTTAATTTTTTGATTGTTAAAGGGAAACATTTCCCCCAAATGAATTAAAGATCTTCAATATTTATTTCCAGCTTTTGGCATATTAGGAATGTTGCTTAAGGAATAGTAATATCTAACTTCCCTCTCAGGAAAATGTGGAGAGAGATGGATGTTAAAAATGGTATCAGGTTTTTTTGTTCCAAAATATTGTTTAAGAAAAAACTATATCAACTAATTCCTTTCCTTATAGTATAGGTAGTAATCGGTTCTCTTAGTCTTGGAGATTAATTTTATTATTCTCTATTCCTTGAGTTGGGATCATATAAAAGAGTTGGATTATAGGAATATAAAATTTAGAGCATAAAAATACCTAACTAACCATTTTATGTTGAACATCAAGTTACCAGGGTGTTGGGTACATAAGTGTTTTGAAGTCACTTATTGGATTTTCAAATGTTATTATCATGGGTTGAGAAAATGAGATGATCATGAATTTCACTAGAGGAATGGATTCTCACTATGATTGTATACATCATTTTGAGTAATGATATATGATTTGGTGAAATGTTTTAATTTTTTAAAGATATTTATTTTTTCTTCAAATTAATGATTCTATAGAGGTTCATGATTATGGTATTTTGAAAATAGTTTGATTTATAAAAGAAATTAGAGATTTTTTTTCAAAAAATAGTTAATTGTGGAAAAAGAATCTTTTGGAAAATAATGTTGGTATAATTGATGTGATATAAGTTGAAATTATAAGACTTTTGTTTCTCGAGAGTGGTAATTGGGTCATTTATGGTTTTTCTAGAAAATGGAACCTCGTAGGTGTCATATAAACAAACTGGAAGAAGCTACGTTTATGTGGTTTCACCTGAGCCATAGGTGAAAAAAAATCTCGTTCAATGTATTTTCCAAGAATTTCAAGATGTGGACATAGGGACCCATAGGTATGATCCAAGCCATGTGGATCATTCTATCCAGTTTTAGAAGTAGAATCCACCCATATTTTATGGTTATTCCAAACCCGAAAAGGATGAGGTGTGGCTGGATAGAATGAATTTTATGTTCAATTTCATCTGTAAACCTGTTGAGATGAAAGAAAATATGTAAACCTATATGTTGTAGGATCTTGCACGTGAGTAGTGAGATCTATTAGTCTGGGAAAAGTGGTTCAATGCCTTGTTTGGTAGTGTTTTAATGATTTTTTGAACAAATAATTATATCCTCACATGTTCATGATTCAGAGGAAAATATAATTCTTTATCCTGAAGTAGAAAAATATCTCTATCACTGAGTATAGAAAAAAAAATTCATTAATTTAGTGTTCTTTTCACCTGAATTTGTTTGTAGTGAATCCTTGAAGGGACACATATTTGAATCTGGGCTGAGACAAGAGATTCACTTGAAGATTGTTGTACTCTATATTACTAACTATATAGAGATGGTCAATTGAGAAATAGTTGTTGAAAAAATATTCTTAGGACCTATTGGATGATGATGTTTTTTGATACCCATAGGAACCAGTTTGAAATCTAATTTTTGGAGTAAGAGAATGAAAGAAACCTACTTATATAGTGGGAGTGTGGATCAGAATCAAATGGCAGGATTACTAAACCTTCCTCAATGACCAATTATCCAACAGATATGTTTCCAACGTGGTATGTTTTACCACATTAAGAAATTGTGAACATCACCACTAAGATCATTCCATAACTGCAACAAGGTTGGGAATCTTCAACACGGATATCACAGTGCTCTCAGGTCAGGTGATTGGGATACTTATTAGGTATCAGATACATTTTATGATTCGACTTGGTGAGGGAAGTAGAACAGAGGGAGCCACGGTGATTCTAGGAATACGATGACTCTTCAGTAAGGGAAATATCAAGAAGGAAATAAGGAAAAAAGTTTAGTGATGAAGAAATTATATGGGGATAAGAAGGTGATTCTGGAATATCATGCTAGTCCATCTACTGTGACAAATATGATTCTTCTTAATTCGACCCTAATTCTTATGTTGATCAAAACTGGTGCATCCCATTCCATTATTTATTCTCATACTATTGAATGGGTGAGTTTAAAACTATATATTCTGACCTCTTTCATAATACTTCAAACTCCCCTCTCGAGAAGAGAACGAAAAACCTTTACGTTTAAATCATTTTATATAACCATTGATGGAGTTGAGATAAAAAGGGATTTATTAGTGCTAGACATAGAGAACCATGATGTAATCATAGTTATGTATTCGTTGATAATGTTCAAGGCTCACATTGACTATTATACCAAAAAGGTCAGTTTTCAAACTGAAGATGGCATTGAGCATCTCTTTCGAGGAGACTAATGTTTAAATATTGGTGCAATAGGGTTGTAGGAACCAACAGTGGGAATGATATATTATTAGTTTTTGGATTGACCTTTTAATTTATGTAAGAAATTTAAATTAATAATTTTACATCTTTAGTGGACCAATTTCCACATGTGTTTCCTGAAACATTGTTTGGGTTACCATTGGTAAGGGAAGTGGAGTTTATAATTGATCTCCTCCCAAGTTCTGGTCTTATATCATTTGAAAATTATCTAATAGAACCAATATAATTAATGGAAATTAATGTTAATTTGTGAGAACTTGAAAGTAAGAGGTTTTATTCGACTGATCATGTCTCTGTGGGAGCAGCAGTTTTGTTTGTTAAGAAGGAAGATGGAACACTTCTAATTTGTGTCGATTATCCTAAAATAAAATAAAAATTGATAGAGAATATAATTCCACTTCCACACATAATTGATATATTCAATCAATTGAGGGGACCTTAATGGTTCTCAAATATTGACGTTTGATTAGGATATCACCAATTGTGAGTTTCTAAGGAGGATGTTCTAAAGACATCTTTCAAAATATAATATTGACATTATGATTACATGGTAATACCTTTTGGTCTTATGAATGCACTAGAAATCATTATGGAATTGATAAATTAGATATATAAAAGATATCTGGATTGTTTTTTTTTTTGTGGTATTTGTGGATGAGATACTATATTATCCATGAACGAGTGATGGGAATGAGCAAAACATGGAAATAGTGTTAGGAATCTTGATAGGCCATCCTCGGTATGCTAAATTATCAAAGTGTAATTTATTCATACAAGAGTTATAGTTTCTTGGCCATGTGAATTCATAGAGAGGCATTTTAGTGTATCCATAAAAGATATAAGTTGTTATCTCTTAGAAATCAATGAATAATGCCTTTGAGATATGATGTTTTCTTAGTCTAGATGATTATTACTAATAATTGTTTCATGACTTTTCATTAATAAATTATTCTATAACAGCATTGACAAAGAAGAATGTTCCATTCCAATGGGATAAATAATTCTATAAGGATTTCTATTTGATAAAATTTAAACTTTTATCAGCACCAATCAAGATATTCCCAGAATCAATAAAAGGTTTCATGATGTATTGAGATGCTTTAAGATATGGGTTGGGGTGTGTTCTTTCTCAAAGAGATCATGTTGTTACATATGGTTCTAGGATTTTATGACTGCATGAGATGAACTACCCAAAACATGATTTGGAGTTCGATATCATAATTTTTTCTTAGAATACTAGGCATCATTACCTTTAGGGTGATAATTTTATTGTGTTTAAAGATCATAAGATATTGAATCATATTTCCCTACTAGGTGATTTGAACCCGGGACAATGAATATTGCGGGAGTATCTAATTTTTTTTTTCATAAACATGATGTATACACTAGGGAAAGAAAATAGGTTGGTCGATGCATTATGTAGGAAGTAAAATGCTAAATTGGAAAAGAGGCCTCAGATGAGTGGCAGTTAATGTCATTCCTAGAAGATATGTGTTTGGAATGTGAATACTGAGGTGATTTTTCATTTTTTGTTCCTATCAATTTGAATCCTAATTTAGTGAAAGAGGTCAACGATGAATAGAAAACTGATGGAGACTGTATGACTATGAGTTCAAAACTCAATGGTGGGGAGACCATTTAGGGCTAGAAACATTGATGAGAGTTTAGTGTTGTGGTTTATGAATCAGATGGTTGTACCCATTTCCCCTCAGACGAAACTTCCTCATGCATACCAACATTCAAGATTTTTTACCGATTCAAGAATACAGAAGATGTATGAGATATTGAAAATGTAGTTTTGGTTGGTAAACATGAAAAGAAAGGTGTCTGAGACTATTTCAAGATACCTAACTTGTCAAAAAGATAAGGAAAAAATCAGAAATCATTTGGTATGTTACAATTTTTAAATATTCTGCTGTGGAATTGGGAGAAGATCGCTATGAATTTTGTAACAAGTATCCCATGAATGGTTCGAAAACATGATTTCATATTAGTGGTTGTGGGTTAGCTCAAAAATTCATCCAATTTCCTTCCTATTCAAGAAACTCATATGGCGGAGGATCAGACCAAAATATATATTTGAGAAGGGGTAAAGACACATGGCATGCCAGTTTCCATCATACCAAATAGAGATCCAAGATTCACATCTCGTTTATGGAAATCCTTACAGAAATCCCTGGGGACTTATTTGACTATGAGTATAGTGTATCATCCTTATATGGATAATAAATTTTAAAAGATAATACAAATATTGGAAGACACGTTGCGGTCTTGTGAAATGGATTTTGGTGGCTCATGGGAAGAGAAAATACATTTAGTAGAATTATAATATAAAAATAGCTTTGAGGACTTGATACACATGGCTTATTTGGAATCATTTTATTTGATTACATTTTGTTATCATCTTTATTAGGTGGAAACAAGTGACACTTTACTTTTTGGACCATGTTTTTTCCAAGAAACAAAAGAGAAAATTCAGTTGATCAAAAGAGGATAGATAAGGATTAGAGTCAACAAAAATCGTTTGACGATCATCAGTGATGGCCATTATCATTCATGGTGAGTGATCATGTTTTCTTGATGATCATTCCAAATGGAAGACATTTTTGTTTTAGAAATTAGGTCGATTTATCTCCTCAATATATAGGACCTTTTGAGATAATGGAATGGGTTGGATATGTGGCACATCATGTGGATTTTCTACCATGATTCAGCGCGGTGCATAATGTCTTTCATGTATCTCAGTTGAAAGAGTATCATCCTGATCCTGAACAATTTATTATATGGTATCACATTAACCTAGTGTTGGATGATTCATTGATACATATCCCAGTGTGAATTGTTGATAGGAAAGATAATGTCTTGCTTTGAAAAAGCATCGGTCTTGTGTGGGTTTTGTGGTAACATGGTCCGATTCTGGGAGAGACTTGGAAACACGAGAAGGAAATGAAAAATCAATGACTAGAACTCTTTCAAGCTAGTTATTGAATTTTACTTTTTAGGGATGCAAAATACTAATGGTGGGTAGAATTTAAACAACCCTGGTTTCTGGTATATAACCTTTTCTGTGTGATTTATATGTATATGAAGTATAAGAGAGAAGTTTGGGATTGTTTATAGAACTTCTTGAGAGTTTTTTTGGCCTTTTATATTTTTTCATTTGTGGTTCATTGGTTGTGGAAATCATAAAACACTTTTCATAAAACATTCCTATTGAGACACGGGAAAAAGAGAATGTGCACAGGCGGTTTACGCTTTTTCCAAATCATGCATCATCATAGTAGAACCCATGCTCTCTGAAAAAATGCCCTTAGTTATTTTGAGTAAGTGGATTTGTCATGATTGGTGCATGTTTTGAATATCGTATGAGATGACTGTGTAGGGGTAACCCTTAAGAAAGTGGCTAATGTGTGGTTAGCACACTGTTTACCTAACCATGTGACTAAACCGTGTATAGTAAGAAACCACTTCCATAAAAATTTGATCTTTGTTAGTTTAAGCTTTTAACCACTCATTTTCCCCCTATGTGGACTTAACATGGTATTTTTCAATCAAAGTTCAAGGATGGTTCTTCCATTCATCCGAATGTGATATTATATCTTCCCTTGGTGACTAGAATGTGATTTCTTATGGTATGTGATCACTCTTGATCATTCATGATGTTTTTCCTAGATCTAATTCACCCTCAGCCTCAATATCATTGATATATTACTATTTTGGGAAGATCTATGCTTTTGTATTCCATATATGATTATATTTTGATTGTTTTATGTTAGGGTATGATATATGAGGTGGTTTGTGGAGATTAAACATGGTTTTATGATTATTTCATGACATTTATCATTTCCCCAAAAATATCAAAGACGGTGGATTCACTCTCAACTCTTCTTACTTGAACTGATATGATTATTATCAATTTTATTTAATTCATTGAAATTTATTGTGAAATTTTGGTACAAATCATGATATAAATACTCTTTAATAACAGTTTATGGTTTAGGTAAAATTGTGTAATTGTGTTAAATTGTTGTGAAAAGTGATTTGGTGTCTTGATTTAAAAACTTTTATTTTAAAATATGGATTTTATAGATTTTTTTAAATGGATTGTTTAAAATATTTTTTCTATAAAAATGTTTTTTACTTAAATGGCTTTGGAATTTTTTTTTGGCGTGGTTTCATTTTTCATACTTGGTGTGTGTGTTCATATTGAATTTACAAGGCTTGCTTGAAATATAACCTTATGCTTAGTGCCAAAGGTGTAATGGAACCTGGGATATAGATACCTATTGATAACTTATTATATTGATGAGAAGCTGATCATGAGTATGGAATAATAAATATTATGCATGCATCTTTGAATTTTTTGAATGGAATAGTTATGCACAAGGGAACTTGTGAAATAGTTTTAAAGTAGTGTTTCCTTTCTATATCAAGTAGTGTTTGATATTTTTTACTTTTTTCATAGTTTTGATGTAGTTTTTTGGAAAAAGATTCCATGTATGAGTGTCATTTTGAGTTGTTCTGAGTTGATATAAGTTCAGAATGTGAAGAGTGAAGTGATGTTGCAATTTTCTTTCCAGAATCTGTGATTCCTGGTTTAGTGAACATAGTTAAAGAGGCACAAACAACTAATGTAAAATGCATGTATATTTGGTCAAAACACAATTTTGGGTCGACCATTGAAGGCTGGAGGCTGGATATAAGTTTAGTGATGTGGTTTAGGAATCGGATGGTGGTTCTCATGGCCTCTCAGGAGAAACTTCTTAATTCATACTTCCATTCGATATTAGTTGTCCATCCTGGAATACATAATATATATAATATTTTGAAAATTTATTTTTGTTGTATGCTTCATTCGTTCATATCCTGGAGTGGATTATAGATAGGAAAGATAAAATCTTACGTGAAAAAACCATCGGTCTAGTGTGGTTTTTGTGGAAACATAGTCAAATTCAAGAAGTGACATGGGAACGTGACAAGGAAATGAAAGAGAAATGGTTGGAACTATTTAAAGGAAGTGATGGTTTTATAATTTTCTTGGATGGAATAAATAATGGTGGAGAGAATGTAGCACCCCTGGTCTCTCGTATGAAACCATTTCCATGTGCTTTTTATGTACATAAATTATAAGGGTGATGTTTTGGAGAGTTTGGAGTACTTTTGCAGAGTTTTTTGGGATATTCTATAGGTTCATGGGCGGTTCATAGCTTGTGGAAACTATGATACACTTGTATGAAACCATGTATAGTGAGATAAGTGAAAAATAGAAGGCACATAGGGTGGCACATGGTTTTTCCCAAATGAGCATCTTCCTAGTAGAAACCATGATCTTTGTGAAAATAAATTTAGTCGTTTTTAGATAGTGGATTCGGTATGGTTAGTGCATGGTTTGGAGACCATGAAATGAGAACATGTGGGGTTCATCCTTAAGGTAGTGTTCAACACATATCTAGTGAAATTTTTTCCTAACCTTGTGACTGACCCGTGTTAAAAAAGAAACCAATTCCTTAAAAAGTGGATCTGGGTTAGGATGAAATTTTGAACTCTCATTTTTTCCCTATGCATCCCTAACTTATGGTTCTTCTCTCTATAATGTCAAGGAAGGTTCTTCCATCGATCTGGAGGTGATCCAAAGGCTTACCTTGGTGATTAGAAGATGATTCCTCCTAGTATGTGATCATTCTTGATCACTCTTGATGTTTTTCATAGATCTACTTCACCCTCACTCTCAGTTTCCTTAATCTACACCCTCAGTGGGTAGATCTAAGGTTATGGATGACAAATATGATTATATTTTTCTCAGTTTATATTAAGGAAGTGTTTGAAGGTGGGTTTTTTTAGACTCAAACCATTTTTGTGAGGTTTTTTCGGTAGTTTATCATTTTCACCAAGAAAATTGAGGTTAGTGGATTCACTCTTGACACCTATTTCTAGAACTGATTGGACTTGTATCAAATGGATTTAATTTATTGAAATTTATTATGAACATTATAGTGAAAATAATGATATAAATCATCTTAAGTTATTATTTTTGGTTTTTTATTAAATTGTGTAATTGTATTAATTTAGTGTGCAAAGTTTTTTGGTTTCTTGATTTTGAATTGTTGATTTTAAAATATGGAATTTCTTGATTCTTGAAATGGACATTGGGAAAATGGTTTGCAATAAAAAGGTTTCTTTATTGAAATTGTTTTCATGTGTTGGGATTGGCATGGTTTCTGGCCATACATAATGTGTGTAGTCATGTTGCATTTATGAATCTTTGTTGAAATATAACCTTATGATTAGTGCCAAAGGTGTATTGGCACATGGGATATAATTACCTTTTGAAGACATGGTAGATTGAAGAGAAGCCGCTCATGAGTATGGAATTATCATAATAATTCATTCATTGGTGAATATGTAGAATGGAATTATTATGCCAAAGGGGACATTTTAAATGGTTTTAAATCATTGTCTAGTTTATTTTATTAATAAATGTCTTCTGTTGGAAAAATAGTTCATATGGAACTTTTTTTAATTTATTAACTATTTTGAAAATTAATTTATATAAATTGTTTTATATAAATGTGTCTAACTTTTCTATATTAGTGGAGTGAGTGAGGAATTCATTGGGGAAAACCTACTGAGTTTTAGTACTCACCCTTGCTTTGGTACTTTGGTTCTTTTGTAGATGTCATCTACCAAAAAATGTGAAAAGGTAAAGTATCACACATAATTAGAAATTCTTCATGATAATTGTGTTTTTTGGTGAAGTTGGAGCATGGATATTGTGGGGATTTGAGTCTTGTGGTAGTTCTGGAGTTTTATTATTGGTCTCCAACTGTTTAATTTGATATTTTATTATTCTGTTCTGACAATTGATTTCAGTAGGATTTTGATAAATGAAATTTGGGTTGCCTTTAATTATTATCAGTCATTATGAAGTGGGTTTTTTAGTTATGAATTTTTTGGTTTTCAAAGGTAAAATCGTCCCCCACGTGTGTTGAAGCCGTTATTCATTTATTTCCAACCATTGGAATCTTTGGGATGTCGCTTAAGGCTTAGTAACGTCACACCACCCTCTCAAGATAATGAGAAGAAGGAGGGATGTTATAGGGATAGAATGGTATTAAACATCCAAATAATGGGGATAAAAGAAAGATAAATGATGATTATAAAAGAAATAGAGAGTAAGGGTATTTATTATTTTATAACATTAGTGTTTCTCTATAAAATTTATTTTTAGTTTATTTCAAAAATGGGAAGATTGTTAAGTCAAAAGATTCATTTCCAAATTTTATGACCTTACTTTTGAAATTCAAAACCCCATGCCTTAATAGTTTATATATTTCAATCATTTATGAAGCATGTGTTCTTAATATTTCTTTATAATAGAATTAGTTTCATTACCAACCATAGAATATCCTTTCCTAAGAACAAAACATTCTTAAATATTTTCAGATAGAGGAAATTTGATTTAATTTCCTTACTGGATAGACATGTATTCAATACATCAAACTGATGGATAGAAAGTTCCCCATGCGATTGTTTATAATTTCTAGAAGACAACCTATAAAAAAATTACAATTGAATGATATTTTGAAAAGTATATATAAAAGACTTTATCAGATTGAGGTATATATTATATATAGATAATCATTTATAAGTCCAACATATAAATAACTCCTTCTATTCCAAAAAAATAAATTCTTCATTATACTAGATGGGACCTAATGGAATTATAATGATATTATATCATTATTATAATTGGATGTAGTTGTTTTATTGGTCTTTCCATGTGAAGAAGAATTGTCACTAATGTCATTACTACCAACACTGAGAAATGGGGAATAATACCATTGTCGAGATACATATAAATAAAGATACATTTAATTAGTGTGATAATTTTTACGTAATTAACAATCTAATGTTATAGTGAATAGTTTGTAATGTCTTGTTACTTAATTATGCCCTATTGTAATTTTTTGAGAGTTTTTCTCATAGTACATATTTTGTGACTTTTACATTTTTATATAACTTAAGAGATATTAATTTTGAAATAACCATTCATAGTCTGGTGTTATTTAGGGATTCGATTATTAAAGAATAAAGAGTAGTAATATAGTTTGATTTAGGGTTATTGAGTCAAATGAAATAACTTTTGGGACCGATCATTATATCATGGGATTTTTTGGGTAAGAAAGACGTGCCTTTATAGTAAAATTAATACTTTAGATACCTTCTGTCTGGTTTAAGACTCTTTTAAAACTTAATAAAAAAAGTGTAGATATATTATTATAAAATTTTATTTATTTTTTTATACATAATTTTTATGATATTTTTTAATATATTTTTACAAGTTTTATATTCCATTGTGCACTTGTTTAAGAGATGTTTTATATAGTATTTTATAAACTTTCCAAAATAGTAGTTTCAATGTTTTTGAAACAAATATTAATCCATTAAACTATTATAAATAGTGGCAGAAAATTGTAAGATTTATTTATAAACATAAATCCCCCCACCCTCTTGTAGTAAAACATATACTCGATTGATCATATAGATTGAACTAAATGTCTCATAGATGAAATCGAGTTAAATAAAGGACAAAAGTTTCTTGCACTCTATTATTCATCAAGGAATTTAAACTATGTGTATATTAAAACTATTATAGGTTGAATTGTGGAATGATTTTGTAAATTTACTAAAAAATAAAGGGGATTTATATGAATAATTTGTAAACTAGTAATGAAGAATATGATCTGCTGAAAGAAAATGAGTAATTGATCATGATATTAATAGATTAACCTAAAAAATATAAATTTCATTCCATTAGAAAATATCATAGAGTTGATCTCTCCATATTCAATGAAATTATATAATATCTTGATAAACTTTTATGTTGTCATTGTCATGGAAAAAATGATTTGGTTTTGGTTAAATAATTTAAGAATGTTCCCCAAGAACAATATTATTTACAAGGGGAGAATCTTAACAAAATTAATTATTATCATGAAAGTGGGAATCTTATTCCCAAATGAAATTATATAAATATTCATTATGTTTGAATAGATACTGTTAGTTTTTTTTAAAAAATTTCTATGTGATATTATCAGACAAATAAAGCATCAGCTCTAAATTCCATTTTGGATAAAAATTATTCTCCCAAATTAATTTGTTAATTAAAATATTTATTATCTTGATACATTTTTAAGGAAAATTGGTTAAGATAGAATTCCACGGAGGTTCATAGTATATGGATAGTGGTTTATCCATACATATGTGTGTTTAGTACTCCATGTCTAACCACTTAAAAAATCATAGAGTTGGAAACACCACTTTTGGTGGTATCTCAAATAGAAATATCATCAGTATAGGTACTATTAGTATTTTTTAAATATAGTATAGGAAAGATCCCCTTAATTAAAACAAAAAGAAAACAGAAATGGGGGATGGGGTAAAAAAACTAATTTTTTTTCCACCAACAAAGAAGATAAACGATAATAACAGGATAAATATTAAATCAATTTGTGAGAGGGTACCTATATTATGATGGGGAACTCTTATTCCAGTACCACAAGGATCATAACCCCTTATCTGGGTCAAGACATAATTCCAAGATCCACCACCATTGTCAGATATAAATTCATCAAAATCATTCAATCCATCTAAAACATTTTATGATCCATCACTTATTTTCCCCTCTTAGTCACTACATTTAGTTGTGAGTAACGCAAATTAATTATGTGTGAGAACCATGAAACATACAAGATAAGAATAGTAATTATATTCTTTTAAAACAATGAATATAGGATATGTATTGCAATCGAATATCTTACAATAATATATATGTACATGAGTTTTATGACTCATTATTGGAACCGCAATAAGATTATATTCATGAACAAATGTTACCTTACCCCTCTATGGAGTCTCCACACTGATAATGTTTTAAATAATCTCAATGAGAACCAAAAAATTCAAGAACCATGTTAAAAAAGAAGAAATTGAGTTTCCTATACTAAATTTATAGTTCCAATGATAGTTTTCCTTACTAGACTAGCAAGAATAGATTCTTTACCAGTATGATTTAGACTAGGTCCTCTAATCCCAAAGTTCTTCATAGTAGGATGCACTATGGTTAGGACCCTTATTAGAGAGAATCCACCCTTTTCATGATGTCCTCCATGATGATCCATATATTTATTAAACTTCCATGAGGGTGCAACCACAAATTTGGTCTTCTATTCATCTTTAGAAGTGTCTATATGTTTCTCCTGTAATAATTCCACATCAATAATGGATTGAACCACATACTCAATGTAACATTGGTATTTAATGGTGTTTGAATGTTTTATGAACTCTGACATACCATTATAATGGGAATCCCAAAAATAAGCCTCAGTATATATCATCTTCCATGAAGTCTCTTCTTCCTCTACAATGTTAGACCAATACCTTGCTTCTTGGGGTTGAGGGATATTATTGACAACTGGGTCCTCAAAACCATTTTTTCAATGAATGGGAGGATCATTCCAAGATTATTTGGGGTCACAATGGGATCTATTTATATTGGATTAATTAGGGGCCACCATAAAATTAAATTGATTCCCTTTCATCTTGAAATCCTTCTCTTTATGGCCAGATTGGGCACATAAGGTTCCATATAGATTCTTTCAACAAATTTTGATCATATTCCCTACATCATTAAAATCTAGACAAATATCAGGAATCCTTTCATACATAATATTCAAGTAAATTTCCCCTTTAATATTAGAGAGAAAGACCATATCAATAAGAGTGGAAATGTGATCAAATTCTACAAGCACTTGAAAAAATGACCAAATAGAACAATCTCCATTTCTTTTACTTAATTAATTGGAATTCCAAGAGAGATTTCAATGTCATAAAATATTCTTGGATGCCATAAAATTCGGTGAACAACATCGAGTTTTAACCTTAACAACAAGGTTAAATTATTATTAATCAGATTGAGACTGAGATGCCATTTTTGTAAAAAATCACAGCCTTTGGGAGAGAGAATTGAACCCCCACACCGTTATCTATGTATTCTCATAGGGAAATAGGTGATGTAAGAAACCTCAATCCATCAACACACACATTCGGTTTTGGAATCCCCATATGGAAGAAAGGTGATTTTCTAAATCCTCGAACCTAATGAGATGTCTGATGATGGATTATATACCAATATCTAGTCGATCCATGATGGATTCCTCATTTTTTAATGTATGCACTGTATTGAATTTCCTAGGGATTGTAACATAGTCTATAACTCTAATTTTGAATAATGGTCGACATTAGTACAACTTAATTTTTTTGATTTCTCGAGGTCTCATCCTGTATGCCGAAAAGACTATCTCAACGCCTAGAAATCCCAGTCAAAGGACCCATATGATGTTCTGCTACCTGAGTGGGACCTCCCAACAGAAGAATATACTGAAAATAGTATGGAATCAACATGGAGAAGATGAAACCCTACACGTCTTTTAATGTCTCCATGGGAGCTCTCCCAAAATTGCATCATCTTCCAGAACATTAATATATTCTTCAGTACTATTATTAATATTTATTATACATTTATTAAATATATTTTATATATTAATGTTTAAAAACATAACCTTCATAGTATTATTCAATTTTGTTATAGTTGTTTTAATATTTCATTTAAAAATAATGTCTACAATGTATTTATTTTTACACTATAAGAAAAATGTAATTTAGTTGTAGTTTTAAAAACATTGCTAAATGTTTTAGTTTAATTTTTTCGTAGTGTTTATTTAGTGAGATTTTAAACCTTCACTGAATACATATTTTTATAATTATTATTTTTTAAGTGGGTAGCCTTTTTTTAAAACAACTGAGAAATGTATTAAAAAAATTATTATTTATAATTACGTATCCTTAATCATTTACAATTTTATTTATTTATTATTTATTATTTATAAATAATTAATAATTATCTATTTGTTGATAGTTATTAGTTATTAATTATTAATATATAATTATAAATTATTATTCATTTTAATTACATAATAATTATTTATTAATTATTATTACTTAATTATTAGATAGATTTATTCATTATTTAATATTTAAAATATAAATTAATTTTTAATATTAATTATTATTTACTAATTATTAATTATGTATCACTATTTATTTGTTAATAATCACTATTAATCGTTATTATTAATATTTACAATTAATATTTAATTATTATTTCAAATTTTTACTCATTGTTAATTTCTAATTATTATTTATCAATTGTGCATTATAACTTATTATTTATTAATTAACGATTCTTAATTATAAATTATTTATTAATTATTACTTTTTATTATTTTTTAATAAGTAATTATTTAGTAGAACTTATTTATTATTTATTATTAAATTTTAAATTATTAATTATTAAGTATTTATAGTTATTATTGTTTATTATTTAATATTTAATTACTTTTTCAATTATTTTTTAATATTTATTGTTTATTATTTATTGTTTAACAATTATTTATTATTAATTAATTTTTCAAACACTAATAATTTTATACCAAATTTATTTTTAATAATTAATTTCTAATTAAAAAACATTACAAATTATTTGATGTTAATAATTAATAATTATTTAACATTCTTAAATCTTATTCATTTTTTATTTATATAATTTATTTTTATGTCAAATATTCCAAATAATATTTTTTAGCATATTATTATATGCAAATTCATTTGGTGGAGTGGATAATATATATGGAGGTAACTGGTTTTGGGTTTGAGTTGTGTAAGGATGAGTGTCCTTGGATGTTGTTGCATCTTGTATAAAAAATACTAAAATAAGTATAAAATAAATTATAAATTGCAAATAAATAAAAATATATTTTCACAAAATTAATTTTTATTGATTGGTGTTAATATATTTTTATCAAAAAAATTAAAAAATCATAAATTAAAACTATCATGATATAATATATGCGAAACAATTCTTGATATAGAAAATTGTGACAGTTTTTAGAAATTACTTTGAAAAATTTTATAGTAGATTAAACAACCACTCAATACTATTTTTTTATAGTGCTATAAGTAAAGTTTGATTTTTAAAATATTTTTTCAAATATTTGAATATTATTGACTTAATATAACTTGCTAGATTACTTGTAAAATGCTTTAGTATACAAAATAATGAGTCTTGGTAGTGGCATAAACACCTTCATAATTTTTTCATGCATAGACTTTTCAAACTGAACTAAAACAAACTAATATGAGATTTTCCTAAATTTCATTTCCAAAAAAATTATTTGTGATACTTGAAAAGTTAGTAAGTAAAATTCATTTTCCTTCAAAATAAAAAGGAATTATCCCTTACAATGAACCCTGAGCCGGTACAGCTTGATAAAAATTTTATAACACAATTTACTAGTATATGTGGTAAATCAAATACATTTTTAATTCTCAATGATTGTACAATATTTACATCGCTTTATAGCTTGGAAAATATAAATATGGCTATACTGTTTTTTCTAAATTTATCTGGAATGATGAAAATTAATAGTACTATAAGATGATACCTATTCAGGTTGATCATGAGGGTGATTTCCAAAATAATGTGGCCAATGAAATTTATAACTCTCAATGTTATAATCACTCTTAATTTCATCGTAAAGATACTTAAAAAAATACAGTTGATGAAAGATGAAATAGAACTATATAATTGATTTCTAAAATTCTCTTTAATGAGTTTAAAATCCCACAATAATTTTGTGTTGAGGAATTATATATTTCTTATTATAACGTAAATCACATTCTCATTAAATCCTTCCCTAAGAAGTCCCATTATAAAATTTTGGAAGGTATGAAAGAAAAGGTCTATTATTTTAGGGTGTTTAGTTGAAAATGATATATTCATAAAACTATGAATAAAATATAAAAATTTTACATTAAATCGGGTAATAGTATTTTTCTTTGGTACTTAAGTTAATGTAAAGCCTTATGAATTTTTGATAAAAGGTATGAGTACATAAAAAATCTATTTATATCAAATATGATCTGAATTTACATAATCCATATGCCTAAAATGATGTTGTTCAGGAGGACATAGAAAAGTTGACAATTAGTCACTTAATGAAAATATTTTTTTGGATAAGGTTCTATTCCTATATTTTTTATAACCATGGTCAAATGTTAACTTATCACTATGTGCTTCTTGGAATATTTCAGTATGCCAGATATTGCCTTGTAAAATGACTCTTATGGTGATAGGTCTTGACTGTAGTCAGGGCCCACTTATATTATCTCCACATAACTGTCATAAAATAGTTACGACCATAATACATGTTTTTCATGGCTATAGGTTCTGCCTATAACCATGGTCTATGTGTCCCTTATCAATAGGACCACATTGAGTGACCTATGGAAATGGGTTGCGAGGGTCATGGATATAGGTGGACCCTATAGACATAGTGCAATTGTCTTTCGTCCATAGATTCAAACATGCCCATATTTGTTTATTTTTTAAATATATAATAACAATTATAATTAAAATTTAGTCATTCTTATGAACAAACTCACACACACACAAATCATCTAGTTGTATAAGGTCATGTACAATATCGAAGAGGTTACATGATTGAAACTCATTGGTATGATGTTTTTCAATTTTTAAAAGGAATACAGCCATAGGGGATTCTTGTGGTCATAGCCCAATAATTTTTACAAGCCATATTTGTTACTATAGATGAAATATTGATACAAGTTTCTCCCTTTCTCAAAGCCCCTTTTAAGTACCACCCATGTCTGTGGCAATAGACCTTAGAAATATCACCACGTCAATACCCACCATGGGTTGAAGTACACTTGTGATATGCTTAGGACCATCACCTTGGAAACTACTACCATAGTTTTTACAATGGTCATATCCCTTATCTCTAGTGGTGAATGTTCCATCTTATTCTATAGATATTTAAATCAAGGAAGAATCCCACTCAATTTCATTGTTAAATGAATACGTTAAATCTAAAGAATGTCCCTCAGAAAATTATTCTAATGATTTAGATGTTAGTACTCATCCTAGAGATCTATTCATAAATAAGGTTAAACATATAGACTATATGGAACACCTATTAAACAAAATATTAATTATTATTTTAGTTATTAAAACTAGGGACTTCCTACGTAGGAATAACTAAATAAATTCATAATTATGAATGTTTAAACAATTGTTAAAAGTCTGGATGATCATACCATTTTAGGTATTAAACGTATTTTTATGAATAAATTTGATGATCAATGGAAAATTATAGGAAATAATTATAATCATATAGAATATGGATATAAAAAATAATAAAGTATTGAATATAGTGAGTCATATTCCCACATTAGAGAACTTAAATCCATTACATTCTTATTATCATATTCCCATCATTTAAATTCTAGTATTTTAAAATATATGTTAAAAGAGTTTTTTAAATATTCTTATTTTTTAAAAAGTATTTGGTGAAGTAACTCTAGGTTTTATGGAATCTAGAATTAAAAAACATATATTTAAGATACCCCTATATAATTATGGATTAAAATTATCAACTCATTCATGGTTTGAGAGGTTAACTAAATATCTCTATTATAATTAATTTAGAATGGGGAATACTAATTGGAACATATTTTTCATATAATTTTTCAAATTATTTACTAGTTTTTAGAATATACGTTTATGATTTTATTCTTGTTTAAAAATGGAATATATATTTATTTAAATTTAAAATTTAGTGATCAAATTATTTTAAATGATCTTTTCGAGTGCTTTTAATTATTTCCATTGTTTTAAAATTGATCTAAATAAGGATGGAACTTTCTATTCCTTAGAAAGTACACAAATAGAAACTAAAATAATTATTCTTGAATCACAATATAAAAAATACTTTACAAAAGAACACTTCTTATAAGCTAATCATTGATGAATCTAGTAAAATGGTAGGTAAACAACATTATAGAGTTATGATTGTGAGTCGTCATTTCCTTACTATGACCTGAATAAAAGTTATATTTAGTATTAAATTTTTTATAAGTCTTAGGAAAATCTTAATGAATCATAAATAAAATATATAAAAAATAATTTTAAAAAATCATAAAACAAAAAACAAAAAACATGGTATGGTTGATCAAAAATATTATTCATTTGAACGAACATGTTATTTATATGATAATTTTGTAAGATTCTAAATATATGGGAAAATTATTATTGGAAAATTACACTTATTTGGAAAATCCCTATTTAATTAGAGTAGTAAAAAACAAAATCCTATTATTATTTCTTTCCCAAAGGTATATTACATAGCCATGAAAATGTTTTGTTTGTAAATTTTTTTTATTTTTTTATGGTGGAGTTAGGTATGGATAGGTTCTATTTTTGACATTTATATGACCTAACTTCAAATTTAATCAAAATATAATTTCAAAACCATGATCTAAATTTTTATACGATTATATTTAAGCATGTTGTTGGTTATTAATGTGGTTTATATAGTATTAAAATATTAAATTGAAACTAAAATATATGTTTCAATTTAATTTATATAAAAAATGAATTTTTTTGTTTCATAGATCCAAAATTAATATTTATTAATTAATATTCACTAATTATGAATTAATTAATTATTTATTTTATTATTCTATTTCTATGAAGTAAATTATTTTATTTTTATGTTATTCAAAATTACTTGAATAGTGAATTTATATAGTTAATTTCATTATTTTTTATAAATGTTCATATATTTCACCTTAATATATGGGTGTTTTAAGATAACAGTAATTGTGTTAGTAATGGTAATAATGGGAAGAAACAATTTTGCTTATGTGCCCAAACTTAGTTTTTTTATAGAATCCAATTGTAAATATAAATATGTACATCAATTCAAATGAAAATTTTAAACTATGGACCATATAAATTTAATTCATAATTAATTTATATTAATAATTAATTCATCAATAGTAATATACCTTATCAAAATTCTATCGTCATTATTTATGTGTTCCCATTGTGAAATTGAATCCAAATAATGATTCTTCATGATAAATACAGATGTGATCCATTAATCTCTGAATGGAATTCTTGATATTTTGGGTGTTATTACCTAAATATCTTAAGCTCCACATTTTTTCATCAATCATAGCAATGCTACCTGATTATATCTATAATTTATTGAGATAGGGAAGGATGGATAATTTTCATATATTGTTTAACAGAAATATAGAGAGAGACTTTGTTATTTCAACACATCCACACATAGAGAAATTGTAACTTTTGAAATATATACTTGAGGTTAAGTAATGATAATTGCACAATGGATTTTATCCTCTTACTTATTCTATATTAATCCACATATTAAAATATAATAATAATAATATTTTTATTATATCCCATGACATGTGTTTATTATAAAATAATTTTATAAATAATTATAATTGTTTTTTATTAAAATGTCATTAAAATATATTTAATTTCCATTATATCATTAAACATGACCAATAATATCTCATAAAATATTATATTCAATAATTATGAAAATATATATTTATTTTAATATTAAAATAAAATAAATTATTATTTTTAATTATATTCACAATAATTGCGAATAAATTAATATTTATTTATTTATCCAATACCTTATGATTACTTAAACAAGAGATAAAATTCATTGCACATACTCCAAAAATAAATATCTTGTGATTAAAGTTATATGATCAAGTTTGTCTTGAACAAAAACAATTTTGAAAACCAAGGAATAAATTCATTCTTAAATTCAAAACAATTTAACACTTTTTTGGGTAACCATCTAGGACACATTATCCTATAGAAATATATAAGCATAACTTATGTCTAAGATCATGGCCTATAAATATTTCATGAAACACATAAAGAAAAAAAATTATATTATCAACAATAAAAACCTTCTGAAGAACACTATTTTGTAATATAATACCTTTGTCAATAGATTTATCATCAAGAATAATGAATACTTCTTTAATAATCTAATATGATCGATATATCATTATTTTAATTTATGAAATGTAATCGACTATAAACACACATGGAAATGGATTTCTTTAGAAAATATATTTTTAGTCAGAGGGACATAGATATTTTTTACCATTAATAATTAAGGGATGAATAATTCCTTGACAATCCAATTAATGTCATATCTCTTATGAATTTCTTGAAATATACTACATCATTACAACCAGTATTCATTATATATTAATTCCATATCTCAAAGTATATGATTCGTGATACACATTAATGATGACATAAATTATAAGGAGAAATAAATTTGTAACACCACATGATTTTACCATATATTTTTTCTTTAAAATAAATAATATTATTAATATCAAATTTCACAGAAAATAAGATAAAAAAAATTTCAATTATATATTTTTATGAGAAAAAATATTACATTGAAAATTTAACATGATTAAAATAGGGTAATAAAAAATTAAACATCAATACTAAAATTAAGAGTTGAATAAAACTACAAGTAAAAAGAGATTAGGAACATAAAATATTTATCATTGGGGTTTTCTATGATAATCCAAACACAAATTGCAACTATGAAAACAAGGTAAATAATTGAAAATATAGTAGACATGTTAGGAGATATGTAAATGAATATAATGAATTGTTTTATTAAATAATATATGGTTATATATGGATCAGGGGTTCAACCCCTAATAACCCCCAAATCTTGTGTATTTTCAATAACTTACTAATGAATCGCTATATTAGAATTATATCCATATATAACTTTATCTTACATTATACTACAACAGATATTAATTTTCTCTCATATGGTTCATTAATAAACCCTTCAATGGATTCTCATAGATAAGAGGATACAACTTTATTATAGATTAGGTCCTTCGGGCCACTCATTCAATGAGTGGGTTAGGAGCCAATAATAAATTATAATAAGGTCCCATTGGGTACTTTTCAATCGTTATGGGGAAGGATGAGGTTTTAACCACTAGAGTTATTGGGGGTGGGTATATTTTTAGTTTGTAATCCCCTCAAAAAATATAGATTAAATAATTATTTGATGTATTAATAAAAGTAAAAAAATATTTTAATACTAATTGATGGATAATATTATATTGTTAGAAGATTAATAATTAATTTTACTAGGATTTGATTCAAATTATTTCATGTTATAAAATGATATTTCTCATTGGGATATTTTTCATAACTATTTTGTAATCTTATCTTAAAAAGTAATTGAACATTCTTAAATGATGAATATAATGTAATATTTCAATGAATCAACAAATATATTAAATCTCATTGGATTAGTAATTAATAATTTTTGGATCACATGAAGGGTGATTCTAACTGAGTGGAGAGTAAGTCAATTTGAATAGATTTTCAGAACCCCTTTATTCTCATATTCATATTCAAAAACATTCTCTAAACATTCTCACTGATGAAGAAAACAATATAAATAACATATTTTTTAATGTGTTTCTCCTATTTTGAGGATGACTGCATCCCCGATGTTTCATCATTATTATCCAATGCACAGGGGCCTCGTATATTTTATAATAAGTAAATGATGTAAGGGGTAAGACCATAAAGTCATTACAATGGATATATTCAATTAGTTATAATATTTAATATGTATAAATAAATAATTTTACTTAAATAAGGATCACTACATTATTTTATCTACTCCACACTGTCTTCAAAATATATGACCATAATTCTCTTCTCCTTACATAAGTCTTCTATAACTATTCTCAATGCTTATAAAGTATTACCTTGACTGATACGGAAGTTCTAAAGCACACCTTCTTTCTCTTTTCCCCCTCATAAATTCATTAAACCACATGAATATGATATTATGAATTCTAAAACATTAATTTTTCATATTATATGGTATTTTTGAAGAATCATCACGATTATGTGATCTCATAACTTTGATGTGGAATTTGATTATCCCAATAATCAAATCCTTCCAAATCTCTCATCTTTTAATTCCTTTAAAATATGTGTCCATGTGTTTGTGGATCCAGGCACAATAATGTGGAATATCAAAATTTTGGTTAGGGAAATATCTTTAATTTTTATTTATAAAGATCTTCCTTTGGTTTATCATTTCTTTTCAACATGAATATTTATTGATTAACATTATCATCATGGTATCTATTTCATTAAATAATTTTTTTCTTCAAATTATTTTAAAATAATTCTTGAGAATAATTTATTCCAGAAATAAAACTATTTTTAACCTCAAAAATATTGTAAGACGTTGAATGTTATATGAAGTTATCTTGTGAAATAGTGTATTCATATATGATTTTCTTGAAGTCTTTCATCTATATAAAGATCATACATGAAATTTTAATTCTTATGATATCTTCTTTAATGTTATACGGTCATCACTTTTGAAATTTATGTTCTTCGATGAGGTATGATGAGTTCTCTTAAAATCATATTTTGCTATTTTTTGATTAATTATGATCCTAATAAAAGTCTAACATAGGATACCAATGTGATATGTGCTACCTATAAAGTATTTAATCAATGACTAGATGTATTATAGTTCACGTGATGTTAAATTACATTTTTGCTATTATGTATTTTCCAAGACTTATCCAAAACAATCTTCATCACAAAAGTATAATTGAATTCTATAATTCACTCAATATACTTGAATTAATGGTTTATTTTAAACATTCTTGGAATTTTAATAACTTTATATACTCTAAAATTCATCAATATCATGTCTATATATCATCATATCTCTTCCACTTTCATTAAAAATGGTCTTATCAGGCATGGAATCCAATTCCAACTCAACCCACCTCAAATTATAATCCAAATCATCATGGATAGTACATGTTTACTTCATATAGTTCCTTTATAAAATAATATGTAATTTATCATGTACATTACTAGATGGAACCTTTTAAACATACATTAAATTGTGTTGAAAACACTTCAACATATTCAGTAATTTTATGTAAACATGATTATAAAATCATTGTTAATAATCACATATAAAACAAGTATGGATTGAAAATATAATATAATCTTAAAAATGGTTCAACAGTATCCTCCATTGTGTTTATTTCAAATGATATTCATTCCAAAATCCTTAACAATATTTAAAAATCGAGAGTATTTCTAGGATCACTTTAACATTATCAATGAAATTAATCACAAATTAATCATCTCTATATCTATTTAATCTACGAATATTTAGAAAACAAGAGTGTTCAAGTAAGAATTCAAATATATCTATAAAAATATTCATCAAATATTTTCTAAATCATTAATTAAAATATTATAGAAAACTATAAATTAATTTCCGTACACTTTCCTATACATCCCATCAAACAAATTATGTATTTGAAAAATATGGAAAAAATTTATCCCCCTATAAAAAACATATCCTCGATAATTTAAGTATAATAACTTAAAAGAGTAAACTCAATTATTTTCAAAAATTAATGTGAGGGATATAGATGCACTCTCATATATATCCTATTATTCTTAAATTTATCAATTTTTATTATTATTTAAGAATATTAGTTTAATGTTCCATTCAATGAAAAAAATTAAAATTTCAATATTCCCTCAGTTACCTTCTCTTTGAGAAAAGGATACTGTATGTCAATATGATTTGACCTAAAAAGTTTCACATCATTTGATTGATATATTAACTTCTCTATGATTGAAACAACCTATAAATATAAGATAATAATCCCCAATATTCAAGTCATGTGTCCTTGTTTCTTTACACATCAACTATTTTCCTACCCAAGATACAACCACATACTCAACCACTATTTAAATCATGGTTACTAATGTTTTCATCTTTTAATTCCATGTAATCAAACATATAACAATCAGAAATGCTCTCCTAGATATGTTTTTTCCATTTATAGATCCATCCAAATCTACATTAGTAAACTCTTTATAATCTATCCATCCATTCATCTATCATATTAACCCATAAATGAATGTTTTTGAGATGTATCTTAGGATTTTATTTTATTCTAGTAGTTTTTTCCTCAATATTTTATTGGAATTTGGAAAAAATATTTAAAAAAATATATAATATCAATTCTTTTGGTTATAAAATACATATGGTATACAATAAATATTTTAATGTTCTTCTCATTTACTAGATTTCTACCATCATCTTTATTTCATTTTTCCCAATTGAATTGATATAGACATGCATAAATATTTAAATAAGTGAAACATATTTGAGATATCCATATAGTACTTTTCCAATGAATTAAATATGTATTTAGACACTTGGTAAACCTTTACACCTATGAAAATTTTCATTTCTCTAATAATTAACATCTCAAATAATTCATTCATGTTATTTATGAACTTCTCAAAAAATATTTCTTCCTTGAAATCAAAAATTATTCCATAAGCAAGATTTATCACAAAGAGTTTTGTAGTGTTGGTCTTCTTCATATACATGTTTTTTTCACATAAAATTTATTAATATTGATTATATATATATATATATATTCATATTGTTTTAAATATTAATCCATTGGATCATATTTTATTAAAAAAGTATCTTTTTTTATTTTTCTCACTTTTCTACAATCAAAATCAAGCATAAATCCCTTGTTTTATACTGAGTATATTTCATAATCAATCTATCCATTTAAAAAAACAGATTTTAAATCCATCTAAAATGTTTTGACACTTCTCTATGATGTCATGGTTAAGATGAATTTGATAGACTCGTGTACTTCCGCTGGGGGAAAGGTTTCCTAAAAATAAACCATTTCAATTTTTTATTATCACTTCTATACCATCCTATATTTTTTCCAATCCACTACACCATTCTCATATAGTTTATTTTTCAAGACCAAATTAGAGTCAATCATGTTTATTTAACTGGTTCAAGTAACAAGTTCCTTAGTTCCATTCTTTTTAAATTTCTTTATTTAATCATTCATGTAAAGATTTTAGTTATTATTTTCCAAATCCTTTTTAAAATATTTTGGATTGTCCTATATCATAAATCTATTGTGTATTGTTATCATTATTTTCCTCATGTTTTTCAAACCGTAATTTTTATCAAAACATTTATTCTCATCACCTAAATAATTAAGTCCTTGAATATGAACCTATATTAATTTAATATTTTTTCACTAGTATTAAACTATTTTAACTTCTCAATCTCATCATTCTAACTAGATGCATTATAATATGCTCCTTCTATTTAAATATATATGTTTTAAACTATCTATTATACAAATTTAGAACTATTAACATCACCCTATAAAACATCAAAAAATAGTTATGTTGGTTTATTCTACATTGAAAATAACTACCATATAATTTAATTCAACAATTATTTATAATTTATTATTATTGAACATTTAATAACAATTATTTGTCTTACATATCAAGAAAATTTCATCTTAATACATTTATCAATCTTTCTTCCACTTCTTACCTTTTTCTTAACAAGACATGGAACTCATAACACTAAAATTATTAACATTTATGTTCTTAATAAACAAATATAATAAGGATTTTTTTATAATTTCTCCTCAACATTCACATATTATTAATGAATCATGTATTTGTGATGGCCCATATATAGAAAAATATTATTGTGACATACCATGTAAAATTTTTTCTATCTATATAAACCAAACAAATATTATTTCTTCCATATCCTATGTATTTATAGGGAGTGTATGGAGCACAAAATTTATGAAGGATTCTATGTTTTTCAAGGTATCCAATGAAACATATTTTGTCATTTTCACACTCATCGTCTGAGATCAAAATATTCAAGGGTAATCATGTATGCTAATTTGAAAAAAATATAGAACTCTTGAACATATATAAATCCTATAATTTTTTCTAAAATAAAAATGACACATGTCATATTTTTAATGACATGTCTAATGTTAATAATGTACCTTTCTCCACTAATTTAATTACTACTCATTGGGTTGCACACATCATAATGGATAGCCTCAAGTGGTTCTGATGTCTGAACGTCTCCTCCTCTGTGAGGTTTTTTTCCAATTTTTTATTTCTTCTGTTTTTTATAAACTAAATTTTAATATTATTTTATGATTTAAATATTTCTCACATACTTGATTATATTGAAAATTTTTAAATTCTCTTGGCCATAGTGACTATGTCTTTTATTCCCTGAGATAATATCTAATTTATAAATTAGATATTGTTCACCACTTTCATTTCTAACATTAAATAAATTATAAAGGTGTTACCAAAAAAAATTTATAACATCTTTAACTTTAACCCTCTTGTCAATGAATCCATTTTTTGGAAAATAGCCACATTTTTTGCATCACATGGTTATGATACACTTAAAAAATCTTACTTTAATCCATCAAAACCCAAAAAAATCTGATTTTATTTTTACCAATATCTATTATATTAATATATCTTACTTTTATAGAGTTATCATTTATATATTTTACGGACTATCCATTTTATTTCTTATCATTTTTTGGGGTTTTAAGTCACCTATCTTGTGATACAAGAACTAAATATCCACGAACCCATTCTTTTTTGTTTTTTTTTTTCAATACATAAATTGCAACCTTAACAACATTAGAATGCTTTATAGTTTGATTTTAATTGATTCAATTATTCTAACATAATTTCAATTATATTTTAATAAATTAATCACATATATATATATATAAATAATATATATTACATTCTTAATCATATAATCCAAAAACATCTTTTAATCTTTTAGAATTATTTTTTATTATAATATGTTTCCCAACCTTTTAGTTCTTCTACTGAGTTTTAATTTGGGAGTGATTTATCCCACTTGATTCATTCTCTCCTATAAATCCACATAGAAACATACTGTGGACAAAATTTTCTTTCATTGTGGAGAAATATTTTTGAACACCAGCAACCTCCTAGGAACATTATTCTATGAAATATATAATTTCAGTCCTCAGGTTTTTAGTTATCCTGTTTATTTATTATTGAATAATCTTCTCCCATCTACTTATTTTAAAAAACATATTTCTTGAATATTTATGATTTTTGAATAATATTTTTTAAACTATTTACATTTCAAAATGAGATAATATCTTTATATTTCATCAAATTTTCCATTTGGTCTAGTTTTCACAATTTTACTACCTACTTTTTGAATGTGTATAATTTTCTTGTATTTATTCCCTTGAAAATTTTTAATTAACACATTTAACATTTTGGATAAATCTTATAATTTCAACATTCTATTTATAGCATTTACCTTCTTTGTTAACCATTTTATTACATTATTTATTGTTATTTTCTTTTAATTTTTT
The DNA here is from genome assembly GCA_963277665.1 of Viscum album. NCBI lineage: Eukaryota > Viridiplantae > Streptophyta > Magnoliopsida > Santalales > Viscaceae > Viscum > Viscum album. The sequence goes on from OY728159.1 coordinate 658,545,050, forward strand.
TAGAAACACTTTTCTTCAACCAAATTTCTTCATCAACTCTAAGAATAATCATAGAAATCATATCTATTGTAATTTTTCCTATCTTATAAATTTTGATATTTATTTTTTATATTACATTGAAAATGTTGTATTTCACAAATTGTAGTTGACTCTTAATATTGGGTTCTACTTTGATCTAACTATTTTATTATCTCATCCTTCTTATTTATAAAAGACACATTTTTATATAGATTCTCATGGTGTATTATTTTAATGTTTCTCTTTATTTTGTTTCATACTCACTATTATATTGACTATCATCTTATGATGAATCCTCCTCCTATTCATGTCACATGATCACTCTTTGGGGAGAATTATTGAATCATTTCTCATTATAACTTTCATATATATCAAATAATTCTCCCTCACCTAAAAAATTCCTTTTCAAATTTTTATGATATATCATTTTCTTCCACATTGACTAGTTCTTATTATTGATGGCCTTTAGGGTGCCTTCCCCAAATTCAATTTCTCTGTTGATATTTTATAGTTAATTCACTGAGAAGTGGTTAGTATTTTCATAATTAAGTTATTTTCCTTAGGTACTTACCTTTCCCACCAGTGAATCTTGTCTACTTAAGAGAAAATATTTTGGAAGAATATTCCAAATATTCTTCTCTATCCATGAACTCCCACTCCTCAAGAATACTAATTATCTTGATATATTTGGAAGAAATTTCTTTTTATTTCATCTGTTTTCTTTTTAATATAGGTCCTAAACTTATATTATAGTCAATGGGGGTGTTTTGGATTCACATATATTGAAATAGAATAAATCAATATCTTCATGAGTTAAGATCTTTGATAGAATTTTATCAGGTAAAATTAGGATTTATTTTTTTACGATGGTGGATTATACAAGTGTTTATTTAAAACCTATGATGTTATTAATAATAATATCAAAAATTTTAAGGAACCCATTAAATATTTAATCCTCCTACATCTATATTTATTCATGTTATTTTCTACTTAATTGGAATTCAACTTCATTCACTTTCATGTTTCCCTCATATATGTTGTGAATTTTGTTCCAAATTTCATTATCATTTATACAGAACATAACTTTTTTTATATTCTTCTATGATAAGAAAGAGAATAATTCAATCATATAATTTCCATTAATTTTATTTTTCTGTTGATTCCCCTACTAATGTTAAACATAGGACTATAAAGACATATTGTACTAAATCATGTACATGGATCCCAACTGATAGATGGTAGTGAAACTTTATCTCTTTCCAGGTATAAAATAATTCTTTAAAAAATTTATGAATATCTATTCTATTAACAATGTATTTTTAATCTATTAATTGCATGTAAGAGAGACTCCTGAGATCAGTCAATATTTGTTAATAATAATTAGATAACCGAACGGTTGATTCACACTATGCATGGTTCAAATAATTCTATATCTCTTTTCTAAACCCATTTATCAATACACACATTAATAAATAATAGAAATTAAAAAATACTTTTAATGAAGTTTTAATCCTTTAAGGATGATTAGGTCCAAGGTGAATGTGGCAGTTATGGATGCACATGGCTCTAGGTATCCTTTGATCATGTTATTTTTTTTATTTTTTCACTTCATTTGGCTTCAATTCTTGAAATTTGTATCCCTCACATTATGTTTTGGTTACAAATTAACCACCAAGAGGCTCATTTGAAAACAAAAAGATAAATAATTGAAGATGTTGATGATTATGAACCCGATGTGTTATAGTTATTATCACATTCAAAATGTTTACATATTATAACAAAAAGATAATATAGAAAGGGTATCACATTTCACTAGTTACAATGGGTTATTCCAACCAATTAAAATCATTCATTAACAAAACTAAGAAGCTCGTCTTGAATAGTGGTCACCAATGAAGATTAGGCATGCGATAAAGTCTTCACAGATGATGATCATCTTTATATTCTATTCAAAACTCTCTTCCATGGATACTCCCAATGCTTATAAAATATTCCCTCAATAGGTATAAAAATTCTTGAAAATGGCTTCTTTCACTTTTTCCAACTCATATATGTATAAACTACGTGGATATAATTTACTTAATTCGTAGACATCAGTTTTTATTCCTATTAAATATTCCAAAACACTTTATATGATTCCACAATCTTACAACATCAATATGATATTTGAATATCATGATCTTAAACACTCAAAAAATCCCATAACTATCCATTAATTTCAAACCTTCATCCACATGCGCATTGATTCGCATACATTGACATGGAAAATCATTCTTTAATTCTTGTAAAAATCATCCCATCAACTTTATATCACATAACTTTTATTATGATGTTATACTTTCATCATGAAAAACAACAAGTAAAAATCTCATCGTGATATTTGTTTTAGTGAATGAAATATTTATATCATCTAGTTATAAACTCATTCTATAGAAAATTTCATTTTGGAAAACATCATATTTTCTAGTCCCAATAATTTTATAAGACTTTTATACTTAAATAAAGTTATATTTTAAGATAATGAATCCATGTGTTTTTTTATTTTATGTCTTGAGACCATAAAAATGACAAACATGTATTTTCATGGCATATGAGGTATTCCTCATATTAATAAAGTTTTTTACTTCTAAATGTATGATGTATAGCCAAAGTCTTATATGGGACTTTAAATTCTTATACATATGGTATCTAAAAGACATACAATCCTATTAAAAGATTGATGTGGGATATAAAAGAATAATATGATACTTGTAAATTCTTACACAAATGACTTAAAGCCTTATATAACTCTTGAAATCATATGAAATTTCAATACTAATGAAATTTAAAATACTTTGATGAAATTTGAATCTTCACTAATATCTTAAAAAATTAATAAATCAATCTAAATCCTAAATACATTTATTTTTCTTAACAATAAGATATCTTGTATATACCTTATGAATTCTAGATTTCTTTAATGTCTTACCTATAAGAGTTTATATCTCATCAACTTTCTTTAACAACTATCTTATCGAGTAAAAAATCCAATGGAAAGTCCACTAAAATAAAATATTCATCTAAACTATTATGTATATAACATTTTTACATCTCTTAATTATATATTTTAACAACAATAAAATCATCAAGTTCTTCACTAGTTCAAATCATTAAAATTCTATAAAGGGTATAGACACCACTTCCACATATTCTGTACGTGTTAGTTAACATGAGGATCTACTCAACAAAAATAACCATATATGAAACTAGTTTATAAAATAGATAAAATATCATATATGATTGGGATCAATATTAGAAAATTATATTTAGAAGACTTATTATATAAAAAACATTTTTACATAATTTTTTTTCTTATATACATTATTTTTAAATTGAATGTTTAATCTCAATTATTTAGAAATTTAATTAGACTAAATGGTCTCTAAATTTTTAATCATCATATAAAAATTAGTAAAAAAATTAATTTTATTTTTTTCATAAAAAGAAGTTAATTAGTTAAAAATTGAATTACCTCAGTAATGGTAAAATTGGGTGAAAAGGGAGATATTAAGTAACAAAGTATTAAAATATAATATGGCATTAACTATATTTTTTTTATGAGGGTATTTAAGAACCATATAAATTTCTTTTACCCTTTTAATCATTGTTTCATTTAAAATTACAACCATACGACATAAGAAATGAATATTTCTTGAAATGATACCCAGAACATAATTATGAAAGGAACCCTTCTCTAACCATCAAAAACCACAAAAACCATATCATTATCTCTTGAATATATTCTTTTTTATTCTTCCCTAAAATAATTACAATATTTTTGGTAGATGTTAGTTTCTTCAAGAAATTCTTAATCCATTATTGTAAAGAACCTCGGTCAAGAATGGGAATACTCATCAAATGATTATAACATTTATTCTCAATATTTTTCTAGTTAACTTCTCATATCCACTCTTTACCAATACTATTATCCAACGTAATTATGTCATATTAAAAAAAGTATTATTTTGTAAAAATTATATTACTATTATATATCTCTAAACTCTTAATCATTCATTAGGGTATCATGTTCTTGTTTGAGTCAGTTCAACCACCTACATGGTCGATGTTATAAAAACATCACTATTTTCATATTGGATAAATATCAAGAAATTAATATATATTATATATTATATCACAGATTAATATATTTCATTATTATGGTTATATGTATAAATATTTCATAAAATGAATGATCATTATAATGTAACATGATGTAATCAGTAAATTTCCCAAAACATTTCCATCATAGAAACAATTGTCCTAGACCATTCCCATACCATTCCTAAAATGAATATGGGACTATATAAATAAATGAAACTTAATAATTACACTACATTGATTAATAAGATAATGATGAAATTGGTATCAAATAATAGATAGAGGCATCTCCATTATTAATATTTTACGAAATAATCCATATTATTAACATCCAATATTGAAAATAAACAATAAGTAACTAAAATATCTATAATGAATTTTTTTTAATAAATATGTATAAAATGTAATAGATATTAATAATGTTATTTAGTAAATTATTAAGATGACTGTGTTTATTATTTAAGAGGTTATAGTGCATTCCAAAAAATTAGGTGTAAATGAAAGGGTTCCATTCCAATATCAAATTGTAATTGTAATTGACAATATTTAAATTTTAATTTTCATAAATTTTATATTCATTCTTTCTAAAACTGCTATATTTTCTTCAATTTTTGGTATTAATGATTTTTAAAAGAAATCTTACCAGTTTTACTCCCTTTGGTTCATAATTATAATTAAATAAACTCTTATTTTTTATCAAGAATATTTCCCCTCCATGTTTATATTATTTATACTGTATGGAAATTTTTCTTATATAATCATTATTTATATATTAATTATATATTCTAATTTTGTTTATAAACATTGAAATTTTTTTCAATGAATCTTCTTAAAAGTTTCCACATGAGTGATTTTCTAACATCTTTGATTCTTTTAACAAAAGATTTAAAGGATCATTCTTTTTAAATTTTTTCTACATGAATATATTTTCCCAATCTCTATATTGGTATTATTTAAGAAACATATTCTCTATGTTATTTATATTTATAGGTTAATATTTATTGCATTTTCTTTATAAATTATTTTCTTTTAAAATAAAATCCTTTAAAACTAAAGGATATTTATTCTTATGTTAAAAATAAATTTTATAATGTTATAATAATAGTTATTTCATATATTTGAACATCCTTTTGGGTTTCTTAATCATTATTAGGGATAAACTATAATGATATCACCAACATTAATCTAGATATATTATAATAATATATTATGATTGTTTTCATGAAACCCATTTCTATATCATTGGATTACTAATCAATGATAAAATTAATAATTTTTTCATTTTTTTATCAAACACATATGTGTGGTTTTCAATTATGTGATGTGTGGGTCTGTTATATACCTCTAATGAATTGGGACAATTTTTATATCTCCTAATTTAAGGATATGAAATGGGTGGTTATCTGAATTCCAAAAATATTATTGGACATGGGTATATAACACAATCCTACTATGTTATGTGAATATGGTTATACTAGTCCACTATGAAATAGATTTATTTTGTGATATCCAAGACATGTTTTATGATTTCTATGGTTATATGTGTGATACATTCTAATGTCAATATTTTCAATTTACGGCTCATGACTCTTAACTGATGCTTTCACACTCTTGTTACTCATGGATTATGTTAATCTATAACCTTATTCCATGACCCATGATTTCCGATCTATGGTTTTTAGGGTATTTTTTCTTATGTTATGTCAATTTAACTTGATTATATTCTCATACATATGTGTTTATATTTTTCTCACTTATGATATTTGACTCCCTGCTCTCATGTGTAACCTAACTGAGTATCTGATCTCACCATTTCATAGGTTTCTAGTTCCCCTTGTAATATAGAATATTAATTTATATGATGTTTAAAAAAGGATACAACTTGAGAATTCTATTTGTGGGGGATCTTGATAGTGATGTAAAATATGTTTTTTATCTATCTAATCTAAAAAGACAATATACCTATTTATAATGGGGTATAATTTTTTATGACATTCAATTAAATTTTTTTCAAATAATGTAATATTTATACATGAAATTGTTGGGTTTCCTCTGTTGGTATTTGAGTGAGTCTTAGTTGTTTTCCAGGAACATTTTATTGACAAAATAGGACATAACATAATCCAACATATGATGAACAAAAACTGATATAGGACAAACCAAAAATATCATATGTTGAAATGAACATTTCATAATTCATGAAATAATATGATTGAATTCGATTATCAAATGATTTCATTATCTGGTTATTAATAATTATTTTAACAATTTTTTATTTTTAGTAAACAACTATAACTGGGATTAATTGAGTTAATAATGAATGTGGTAGACAGTGCAATGACTATCCTAGTGAGTACCCAAATAATATGGGAGCTAGAGTTGGATGTATTGTGGTAGTGCTCTCCAAAAATTCACAAATTTTAATTAAAAGCATGAATCATGTTTAACTCCTAGATATTACTTGGAAGGAACAACTCTCCATTAATTCATTTATATTCAACCATTTACTCTCTTTTAGTAGATTTTCTATCCCAATTATTCTAACTCAATTGATCTACATAATAGAGAATTTATTTTACATTCCCCAGTGCATAGAGTATGAAAATATTTTCATATTATTTTTTCAATTAGAAGGTTAAGTTGGCCAATGATGGACTCCCATTAAGAATCAAACATTAAAATAGGAAATTAACTCTATAGAATGAGATGATTTTCAGAAAATGTTATTTGTTAATTATTTTCCCAAAACACTTCATCTGAAAATGTAGAGATAATTACTAGAGTAAAAACAAAAGGATGATTAATCCATTGGTATGTATGAAGAAAACAACATAAGAATTTCAGGTTATGCTTCTAGTTTTAAAATTAAATCAGAATGAAAAATCAATGAATATTTATTGTATTAAAAAAAATATCCAAAAATAATTGGCTATAGGAAAATTTGGTACCTATGATAAAATTTTATAGTCTATATCAAGGTAGATATTAGTATTTGATATAACAATTATAATAGTGGGTATCGAGACAATAAAAGAAAAATATATTTTAGAGGAAACTCAAATGATAAACCCCATGGGGAAAAAATTAATATTCATACATACAAAAAACATGGGGAGAAGAATTTGGGAATTGTTGACATGAATGGTTAAATAATTCATGTATAAAATATAATTCCATCACTCGCCTGAATTTTGATGATATATGAAGAGGGAAATGTGAGAGGATATATAGTCACAACTATTAAAGTGGATCATAAAAACCAAGTGGTAAAAGGCACACTTATCATTCGCTGAAAAATTGAAAATTTATTATGTAATTATTGTTCTACACACTCTTTTATATATAAAAAAATTATAAATTATTAAAATCACCATAATAATAGATAGATATTAAATTATTAGTAAAAATAGTAATGGTTTGATCATTTCACCCCAAGTCAACCACTCTTATCTAATATAATTTTTTTGAATTTATTTCATGTAAATATTCTTATTCAACCATTAGTGTAATTTTATTTAATTTTGGGTCAGTAAGGGATCCCTCTACATAGATTCTATACAAAATATTAGGAAAGGTAAATCACAATTTCTATACCCAACCAACCTATGATCATATAATTATATGAGGCTAACCTTAAACCCCCGTAGGGAAATTACATCCATTATATGGGTCTTAATAACCATTAGTGAAGGGATTTTGATAAAATGATTGGGGAGAAAATCAATATTGAGAACATACTGATTGTGAATAAATTCATTGATTATTTATATGTGTATTTATTGGGTCTTTCCCAAAATCATGAGGTTGAGTTTTCCAGAAAACTCATACTCAGAGATTTTCATATATCAAAGACTCCATATTGAAGGGGCCTCATTAAATTATAGGAATAAAAGCAAAAACATGAATAGATTCTTGAAAAGGGTATCATAAGCCCAAATTCATAACCATGGGTTTCAATAGTCCTATTTTTTTAATAAGCATTGATCAATATTCATTTGTATTGATTTTCATGAAATTTAAAAAATCATGATCAAGAAAAAGTATTATATGCTTAGTATTATTAAATTGTTTGCTTATCTATGAGGGGATCAACACTTCTCAAAGATTGACCATCGATCTAGATATCATCAATCAATGGGAACAAGAGGGGAGTTTCCCAGGATATTTGTTCATAAAAGATATGATCACTCTGATTTAATACTGATATCATTCAAACTAAGAAATTCCCCAGTAATATTTATGAATCTGAAGAATATAGTTTTTAGATTTTAACTTTATTAATTCATGGTATAAATCATAGACAATATTATCATATATTCGAAGAGAAAGGAAGATCTTGAAGAAAATTTTAGTATTTCTTTAAATACATTGAGAAATGATAAACCGTATTCTAAATTTTGTAATTATAAATTTTAAATATAGAAAGTATGAATCTTGGGTCATGTTATAATAAGTGGGTGTATATCAATGGACCATTAAAATATTTATGTGATTGATGAATGTCTTAAAAAAACTAAAAAATCATAGTCTTCTTGGATTAGATATTATTTATTCCTTTTGTGAAATTTATCACAATTATCAAATCCACTAACCATGTTATCAAAAAAGGGAGTCAAATTCCAATGAATAAATCAATATGAACACAATTTCATGGAGATAGCTATTAGTTTGGTTAACAAAAATATACTCACACTAACCTGTATTGAATAAGGTTATACAATATACATTAATTCACCAAATATAGGATATTTATGTTCCCCCATGTAGGATAACATGCTAGTAGAATATACCACACATTAATTAATTATTTGTGATAAAAATTACCCAGTTCACTATTATTATATTTTGGTGGTAATATTTGCATAAAATATATGGATGAATTATATTTACTATTAAAAGTGTGAAATATATAGTAATGAATAGTTTTAGAATATTTTAACTCATATAGAGTTAACATGTACAAATGAATGATTTTGTGATTATTATGGATAATGATTGAATGATACATTACCACCCCATAAAAAAAGGAGATTGATGCTATAATAATGAAAAATAATGTTACCTTAACTATTATGATGTTTAAAGGATACAAAATACCCATGGATTCTCAATGGGTAGACCATGAAATAATTAGTGAAAGGGAGAACTCCAAACATTCACAAATTATTTCCTAACCATCCATCCACAATAAGATCAATGAGGCCCAAAGGAAATAAATATATTTATAGAATAAGGTAATATATATTTCAGGGTTCAATGTTGACAATGTTGGAATAATAAAGTTTTTTATATGTAAATTTGTTCCATAAATGTTATAATTGAAGAAGGATTTTTTGAATAATTCACATAGATCATTATTCCCTATTCATCTTGAAAGAAAAATTATGTATAGATATCCCAAGGAGAGATTCTAGTCATAAAATATGAAGGGATATATTTTAGAGTAGGTATCTTGATGCATGGATTTCTTGATGTAAAATTTAAAAATGAAAAATTGAAGGTGTCGTAATGAAATCTGGGAGGTCATCCAACCCAATATTCAACCCAGTTAGAGACAAGGCCCAAAGGGAATAACTAAACCCCACAGGTAGAAAGATAATATCAGTCTTCAAAATAACCCATATGGGAATGATTTTCCCCAAACAAAACTAGGACCAGATAATCAAAATAGTATACAGAACAAAACTAATAATTGGAAATAAATAAATATTCAAAAAAGATCTAGATACAACAAATATTGAACAAAACAAAGGTAAATAAAAAACTAAAACCCAACCATGCAACATGAACTACACATGAACTCTTGGTCACCAACAACCACAATACCAACTATCTCTAAATGCAACACACAAGGAAGAAACATGAACCTTTAAAATAACTTGGGTCAACCGATGCTGAGAGGAACGAGTGGGGTGTGATCTTAGACAACACAAAATGTAGTCACTATAGTCCATTAATTTAATTTGTTGAAACATTCCAGAAAAACAGGTTTGAAATGCATTTAGAAAATAGGTTTTAAAATATTTTCTAGAAATTAAAAATTTCTTTCCACAAAATCAATTTCTAAAAAAATTTGTAGCTATCCCTCTACAGAAAATTATTTCTCTTCTCAAAACCCAATTAAAAACCAAATCCCAAATTCAAATCCATACCAAGAAACCAAAAAGGGGATGTGAATAAAATAATATAAATATAAAATCATGATAAACTATCAAGTCTAATATCAAACATGTATTAGAATTGAACATAACATATTGATAGTCGATCTCAATCTTTTCTTAAACATATCTAGATGAAATATCGGGACATACTCTGTTGAGACTCAAATTCCGATATATGGTGTGGCTCTATAGTCAATAACCAACTGGATTCTACAAACTAGCTAATCCAGTGGCACATCCTACCTGGCCTCTTAGAAAATCCAGTGGTACAAACCCGTCTAACTCATAGTTATATAGAAACCATCATTGAACCATCTATTTGACACCCCTTAATCACAAGATATTAGTACATGGTAAATGGGAAGGTCCTCACATGAATAGTTCAATGAATACCCACTACCACTATGCTTTCCTAACTAAAACTCTTACACCACCTATGTAATGGCCCTCTCTTTGGGGAATTTTCCATAGTCATTCCCGTCTCACAAACATTCTTTCAAAAGTTCTAGACAAGCAGTCAAATCATTTGAGATCCAAAAAACACTTTCCCAATAATTTTTAAATTCCAACCAGAACTCATGGTACCCAACTTCTCAACCCATTCTCCAAAATCTAACACATTCTCACTGGGCCCATACAACACATGAGTTACGAAACCAATTTTTAAAATATAAAAAGTATCCAATCATGACTTCAGATCAGGTCGCATTAAAACAAACTTTTAAAAGAGAACACAAATTTCCCTCTAGTCTATTAAAACTTCCAATCTAAATACATTTAAAAACACATTTCCACACTATTTCCAAAGAAAATATAAAATACCACGTTCAAATTCACAATTTAAAATGATATAATATTTTAGAAATGAATTTGATACCACATTTATGGTCACATGAAGTACCAACACACCCTTAAGAAATCATGTAACCACTTCAGAAAAAGGAAGAGGGGAGAGAGGAGAAGCCTTTAAAAAACCATGGTTCAAGGGAAAACCCAATTCAAAAAAGTGAAAAACATGCCTCAATAAACCATTAAGAAAACCCATATTTACCAAATAATCCATAACACCGTTTAATAATTAAAAACCACATAAAATTTATTTGGAAACATAACAAAGAATTTCACATGCAGAAAAATCCTATTCATTTATAAAACCAACTTTCAACTAATTCATAGCTTCAAATCCATTTGAAATATCATTTCACACCTTTCATAAAATCCATTGAATGTATTTACAATGCACAACCACGATGAATACATGAAACACATTCAATTTTGGTTATAAAACCCATTTTCTACAGAAGTGTATTTCAAATAACTTTGAAAACACCTTTTTAATAAACCTAACTAACCTTCCAAACTATGCAATAAGGAAAGAAAAATCATGACAACATAAAAGTCACAAATTCCCACATACCACATCCAAGTCATAATCTTACCATATTACCAAAACAATAACCCAGGGAAAACAACACCCAAAGCATCCAATTTCGCTTTTAATGATCTAATGATATTTTATTAAACACCTTATATGAATTTAAATATAGGCATAATTAAAGAACCCCTTTATAAACCATTTATCACACATTTTACATTTTGGTAATACCATAAAAATTTATGATATCACGTCACAAGAAATATTATATCATTTGGAAAAACCTTCAAGAAAAGATCAAGCATCAATAGAATGTTCTAAAAAGGAAATTGATGGAAATACCTATGTCAATGTTGTGATAATGTTATGAAACATAATAATGAGTAATAATACACCCCAACAAACCATCTTCAAACTCTAATATAAAATAAAATGAACCACACATCAAACCTAGCCCTTAGAGTTCATCCAACATGAAAACCATACAATGAGAAACCAAGAACTCAAGAGATAAGAGAGTGGATGTGAGTAAATCAACCGAAAACCCAAAGAAAATTTCTTGAGAACGTTCATGAAGCTTCAATGGTGGAATGAGAGTAAGGGAGGAGATTATTAGTGGTCCACATGGTGCGCCTAGGTCAAATGGGCAAGGAAAATCCAAAATATAAAAAAACAATTAGGGTGGAAAAGGTGTAATTTCACACATTCAATGACCTAAGAAACTCACTTGATTTTCTGAACCACATGCCAACAATGATCCCCTAATTTTCCAAGAGGAACATGCCACACTATTATCCCACACAGTTTGAAAAATCATGCACTAACCATTTGGTATCTACATTCCAAAATGAACATTTTCTACATGGTTTCCTACCTGAGGGTGAATGGTTTCCCCTAAACATACATCAATGGTACACCAGCTTCTTTCATTCCCAAAATCCCTATTTTTACCATAAATTTACCCAAAAACTTCCAAAACTCAAAAATTAAAATTAATAACTCAACCTGAACATCAAAAAAAACATCAAAAGATACGAAAAGAATGAAATAAAAGAAAGTAAATGATAATGGTTGTAGAAATTCTCCACATCAAAAATAATTTATGACCCTAGAAATTCTCCCAGACACATGAGGAACAAAGTTCAATCCCAAAACCCAAGCATTTCCAAATAGAACCAAGAATACAAGAGTTACCATTCACTCCACATGTCACACACGATCTGTTATAATAGCAACTTTTGAAAAAAAAAACCACATAAAAATCGGAGGGTTCTCCCCATCATAAGAACCCAACTACCACCTTATCATTATATCAGACCAGCCCAATGTGGGAACCCTCAACACGAACTAACCCAAAATTCTCTACATCAGCTAATAAATAGTTCCACCAAAATTAGAAACACCCAACCAAAACCAAAAACCTTTCAAACTAAGGGACAAATCACAAAAGATATTGAAACCAAACAACGAACATGACAATAATTTTACCATCTGCACAAGCATGAATATTTCAAAAATGATCACTCTCTAGAACTGGGACCAATAAAATAAATTGGATAATCTCCCATAAGAAGGGAAAAAACCAAATACTCACATTTAAAAGGAATGTCTATTAAAATAAAAAAATAAAAAAAACCACCAAAATACTTACAAGAATAAATATCCATAGACAAAAAAAGGGAAATACGAAAGGCGACATCAACCATCTCCACTCAAATTTTATAAAAAAAAAATTGTCCAATGTTTCCCACACACCTTGAAAATTCCAAAATTGATTGAAAAGATTCACTTTGGGGCATATGGATAGAGCCCTGATGTATGAATAATTTCATACCCTACATCCATGAGCCCACATCCTCTAATCAAGGATTATTCCTTATTAAATTCTTCTTAAAAACATCTATAAATTACCCAAATTACTGAAATGATTACATACCTTCAGAGGATTATGAAATGACTCTTCAAATTACCAAATCAAACACACTAAAATAATAAAACTGAATGATGTGATAAGCAATAAGTTGGAAATAACAAAAAGAATTTTTAGAAATAGGTTCATCTAGAACACACCTCTCACTATATGGGGAACCTTCATGAATGATGTGAAAGATGAGTTCCTCAATAACCACCAACTACACCATAAAATCCAACTCAGTTAATAATGCCTCATCTATTAAATAATCAAAATAAAGATCCTTGGAGGATATATCTCACTCCTTGATCTCCTGATGAAGACCCAAAATGAGAATAGGATATTTCAGTAGATCCTGAAACACTACCTCCAAGAAAAGGAAATCAACTCATTGAAGTGGTCACCATTGGCCTACACTATTTGATGGCCTTCCTGAATACTCATGATCTCTTCTACTTTCTTCTTCTTTACCTACTCAGGTGAAAAACATCAGAATAAAGTAGTCTTGAACACCTCCCATTTCATACCAACATGAAATGATGATGAAAAAATTTCCTTCCACACTTCCAAATATGAACCTTCAAATTAACACAATACTGCACGAATGTGACATCCCGCCTTTTCTATATATAACTTTGCATTACATTTTACATACAGAGGATCTTTAAAGTATAGTGTCTTGGAAATCATGAACAATAAAACATGAATAAAACATAAAACATTCATCGAATCCAATTTTAAGGCTTCATCATAAGATCATCCTAAGTAAAATTACTTCCTTTCGTATCCTAGAGACATACATCAAAGGAAAGGGTGAGCGGAAGGCCCGTAAGGGTAAAAAAGTGAAATCAATGTACTTGTGAAATCAATAAGAACTTGAATAACAACATAAAGATATGAGAAATGGATGTATATGAATGTCATAATGAAGAGATATTAAACATAACTTGAGTATGTGGCTACAACATTTCATTTATACATTCATGAACATATCACTAAGGTCCACCCCCAAGGTGTCATAAAAATTACCAATGTTATTCACCAAGGTATTGTGAAACTTATCATCTCTAGAGATTAAATATTTACCCATTGGATTGGAGAGATATCAAAGAGAACCCTTAATATCTCTTAAATTACATCTGATCAACATATATCATAATCAAACATTTCATAAATAACCCATAGAGAATAAAAGTAATGGGTTTCATTTCAAAATCGTAACGTTTTAAAAACTCTTAAAAATAAGATCATTATATCTTTTATAACCCATGGAAAGGGAGTAAGGGTTACATGTATGTCAATTATAGAATCAAATATATCATCATTATATATTTACTAACACCCATAGAAATGTTATAGGTCTATCTATTCACATAAATAAACAAGGGGATTTCTTGAGATAAAGAGATAGAAATTTTGGGAAGAAATTTCTGCAGCATAACGGCTGTATAACATGGTTTTAGAAAACATTGAAAAGAGAGGGGAAAAGGGTCACCCACTCATAAATAATTCATAATACAGTATGGGTACTGAATAAGATCATGGGATTTGATATTTGAATGACATACTACATGAAAAGTAAATATGAAAGAAAAGAGAAGATGTGATTTCATTTATGAGAAATTCGGCAGCATAACGACGTCACATAAAAATTTAGAAAACAAATTTATTAGAGAAGAAAGTGTCTCACATCATTTGGACATGAAATGGGCAGTAATAAGATCATATAAGAACATACCCGCAATATAAAGAGATGGAAAATATAAGACACAACATAAAGGAAGTCATAACTTAAAAGAGGACGGTGAAAGAATCACCTACTTTGAAGAGTAACTTCGAAAGCTTGAATGTTGGGAGCTTGGAAGGATTGAGGGCACATTAGGAAGACTCCTTGAGAGGTAAGGAGGCCAGAACATAGTTTAGGAGGATTTGGAAATGAAAATAATGATGGAAAGGCTTGGTATTTTTAGGAGATGTGAGGGGACAAGTCATTATTGTCCAAGGGACACCTCATTGGTGGTATTGGAAAAACCATGGGCTATCCCATGGTATTTCCCCATGGTATTGGCCACTTGGGAAAAATCAAACATTATATTACTATTCATAATTCTACCAGAATGATTACATAATTATTACATCCTTAATGATGTCATTAAACACCCGAAACTAAAAACAGTATTTTCACTATTCACCATAAATTCCTTTTTTTCATATAAATCCTCAAAAATCACCTTAACCTAATATTGATGCCCTAAATTAAAAAATAATCTCAATTTTATAAAAAAAAAATTCTAAATATATTTAATTTAATTTCTAATTAAAAAACACTATTCACCTAAAAAACTAATACTTGACTAATAAATTCTGAAATAGTTATTTACCTATTTTATTTAATCACATTACCTAATCATGGTGCCTAAATTATATTAATACTTTCTTTATGTGAGATTACTAATCCATTTGGTCACATAACTAATCCTAAGTGTAAAAGCACTATTCATAATTTAATATTCACAAAAAAAAAGTTGATCTTATTAGATTCTAAATTTTTTACTGAACACATTTTCAGAAGACCATTTTTTGAAAGTCATTAGACATAATTAATTATTTCAGGTTTACATGAATATTATAAAATATCCCCCTTTTCCAAAATTCATCAATATACATCCTATATTTATTCGAACATCTAAAAAAACACAAACTTCACCATTGGAAGAAATCACAATTTTATTTATCTCAAAGGATTACACAAAGTAGCTACAGTCTTGTTACATAGCCCCTTATAACCCCAACATTGGACATAAGTGTAAGGTGGGTAAGGAGAGAAAATCTGAGGGTGGATCGACTAACATTGCCCGAGTAGTGATTTCTATAAGATTTAACTTTTTTCAAAGGCGATTCCGCTCCAACTTCACACAATGAAGTTCGGCTTGGGTTTGTTCCAATGGTGCTACCATTTTCCCTAGTTTTTTCAGATGGGATTCGATCAGACCGAGACTACTGGATGAGTCCATCAATTCTTCTTTCTACATTAACCAAGATCACTTGTATTTATAGAAAACAGTCGTAACATTTATTTTCCAACGGTCATATTGACCAACTTTCATATAACAGTTGAAACCCAATGGTATCATTTTAATTATACTCACATCATTAATTAAAGAATATAATTTTGTTGATTATAAACTAATTTAACACACAAAATTAGGAAATAAAATTTCAGTCAAAATTTAGGGCCGTCAAATTCTTCCCCCCTTAAGAAATTGTATCCCTGAAATTTTAACTCGTATCCTTATAAAAGAAACGGTGTGGGTACTTCTACCTCATATACTTCTCTAGTTCCCATGTGGCTTCTTCATATTGGTGGTTTCTCCACAACACCTTAACAAGGTTGGTAGTTTTGTTGCATAGAACCTTGCCTCTACAATCGAAGATCTCCACTAGCTGCTCCTCATAAGAGAGGTCATGTTCCAGTCATACCACCTATTGGTTTAGTACATGTGAAGGTTTAGGTACATACTTCCTCAAGAAGGATATGTAGAATATATCATGAACTTGTGCTAAATTTGTAGGAATTGCAAGCTGATAGGCCACTGCTCCCACGCGATCAAGGATTTCAGAGGGGCCATTATACCATGGTGTGAGCTTCCCTTTCTTCCCAAACCCCATGACTCTCTTCCAAGGTAAAATTCTACGAAAGAACATTTCACCGCCATCAAACTCCAAGTCCCTTCGACAGTGGTCGGCATCGCTCTTTTGCCAACTCTGAGCAGCCTTAATGTGTTGTTGGATGGCCTAGACTTTTTCTATCATCTCTTGCACAAGATCAGGCCCAAGAAGCCTTCTCTCACCAGCTTCATCCCAACATGTAGGAGTTCTACATTGCTTCCCATATATAGCTTCATAGGGTGCCATTTGAATGCTCGAGTGGAAGTTGTTGTTGTAAGATAACTCCACTAAAGAGAGATGTTGACCTCATCCACCATTAAATTCCATTGTGCACATTCTCAGCATGTCCTCGAGTGTTTGAATAGTCCTTTCAGCATGTCCTATTTTTCCAACTCCTGCACCGGCATATACCCTTATCCCAAACTCCAAATGGCGTGTTGAGGGTCATAACACCGTCAGATTATTTGATCACCTATCCCATACCTCCCATGGCTATAGCCAATAAAAAGGAATGTGATTCACCTATATTGAATAATGAATATACTGTTGTAGAAGAAACCCGAATAGTATCTCACATTGTAGATGGCCCGAGACTCTACCCATATGGAAGAGGTTGTACATCATAGATATGGACTGAACTACGACCCTGATATACATTCTGAGTAGCCTGAGCAGTTACACTCTACTGACGATGGAACTTTGAAGCCTAACAACCTCATCCACGACCACCTGCTCAGTCTGAACGGCCTATATAAGACTAGTTTCCTTCTTGATGAGGTTTTACTAAACTTGAACATGAAGTATATGCTGGCTCAAAACCTTGTTCTCTTGGAACTAGAGGAAAATATCGGTCGAAGCATTGTATGTGAACCATCATACTTCAATCCTGTTACCTGATTGGGTTCCTCATACATTGGGGTTTTTGTGACCTTTCATGCCACACTGGTGAAACACCACAAAGCTATCAGTGCATGACACCTGGCTGGTACTACCCCAACATATACCCTCAAATGTTCTCTTCTTACTTATATATAGCCAACTTCAAATCATTCTATAAGCGGAACTACCTTGTTTCACATCACCTAATTCCCTCAGGTTCCTTTCAGAAATGAGGGACTAGTTGACTATCTCTGAAATATTGGTCAGATAAAATATGTGAACCTGTGATTTGATGGAATAAGAAATCCCATCCTCAATGCGCCTCTTAGTAGTAAGCTCATCACTGGTAAGGGTAAGTTCAGAATGATGAAGTTTGGTGAAGAGAACTAAATATTCTATCACTAATATGTCACATTTTTCAAGGTTCATGAATTATAGAATATGATCTAGTATCAAGTTATTTGGTAATAAATAGTTGTAGATGGGTGTATGAAAGTCCACCCAAACCATACCACGATGTCGACAAACATGATTTAGAACATCCCACCATCGCTTGGTGGAGTCGCATACCATATCGGTTCCAAGATTGACCCTATTATCTAGATCTGTCTCGATATGCTTGAAGATTGAAACTATATCCTCAAACCAAGACTCACACTATGACATAAATTTACTTTAGCGGTGGTTTTGTTGTGGCGATTTTACGAACCGCCGCTAAGCCATTATTTGTTGTAACACTCTCAACCCTTCGCCCCGACCCCGACCCTAGTTCTCCCCCCGACCCCTCGCGACCTCGCAACCCCCTTCTCCCGGCAACCCCCCATGACCCCCTTCTCCCATCGACCCCCCCCCCCCCCGGTGACCCACGATGACCCCCCTTCTCCAGGAGACCCCCCGAGACCCCCTTATCCCGGTGACCCCCCTTCTCCTGGCGACACCCCTTCTCCCACGCAACCCTGCGACCCCATGACCCCCCTTCTCCCAGAGAACCTCCTTCTCCCGATGAGTTTACTATGAGAAGGTATTTTTTAGGATAATTTTTCATTTTTACATTTAATTCATATTTGTTTGTTCTATTTAAGAATAAAACATATCAGTTCCATTTATCTTGGGTAAATGTAGTTTAGTTTAGTTCGATCTAGTTTTGTTCAGATCATTTTAGATTGGTCTATTTTGTTTTTTTTTCAAGTTATAGTTATTTATTATTTTTTAGTTATATTAGTGATTGGTAATATTTAATATATATGATTAGGTTCATTTCAATTCAATTTTATACATTTTTTTAATTTTATTTAGTTTAATTTTGTGTAGTTAATTGAAATAAAATAATATTTATATTATTTTCATAACTATTTTCACACCTTAATACATTTAAGGTTTGATTTTATTTAGTTTGATTCATTTTAATTTTACTCTTGATAGGTTGGCTCAAATATTTTATGGTTTTTTTATCACTTTTTCTTTAATTTGAATTTTTTTGATACATTTTAAATTAGTGATTGTCAATATGAATATTTATAAGATATAAAATTAGACAATGTAAATGTTTTATAATGGTTTTGTTAATTTTATAAAAGAGTTTATTTTTTATAATTGTATGATTCAAATGTAATTATTTAGGTTAAAATCGTCCAATGAAATAGTTTTTAACATAAAATAATTTTTGAAATTTTAACTCATTGGAATAAATTTATACGATCGGTGTATATGAGTGGAGCTTTAATGGTCTTAAAATTAGTAGTTGTAGTAAATACCCTTATAATTTATTGTTTAGATCATGAAATGATCTTACAAGAAATCGGTTTCTAAATTATTAATTTCAAATGGTTTGAAATAAATGTGTACATATTATAAATAGTTTTTTTAGAAATTATGTAAAGGTTATGGTAGGTTGTTTTTAATATTTTATAGTTCAATTTTAACAAATATTTCATATTTATTTCCTATTTTTTGACATTTCATTGTATTTTAGTTTGGTAAAATAGGTCTGAGGGAACATCAAATACATAATACATAGATTTAGATCTATTGTTTTGGATCAATACATGTCAATCTAGGATTTTTTGTTTCATTTTGACTAAATTAATTTTGATTTGGTTTTGATAGGTTTAGTTTTTTATGGGTCAATTGTGTTCACTTCCATTAAATTCAATTAATTTTTTTTTCAATTCTAATTCTGTTGGATTTGGAATCATAAATATTGTTCGAGTTATTTCTTTTACATCCATTTTTATCTAGTCTTGTATTATTTAGATATATTCAAGGAGACATACCTATCATCAATTCTATATTATTTTGTTCATTTAGATTTGGTTCCTCTCAATATGGTTTAATTAAATTAATCTTCCATAATTTTAAATATAATTGATGTAGAAAACTTTGTGTTATAAGAGTATATAATAGAAACTAGAGTGTGGGGGTGAATTGTTATTTAAAAAACTAAACTAACATAAAACCCAAACCACATTTGTTAAAGTAATAAGACTCAGAGATTGTCTAATGATTAGAGTATAGGTATCACACTTATTAGTCATTCAATAAATCAGAGTTACATAACATACTTACAAACAATCTGATTTAAAAAATATTAAAAAAATTGAAACATAAACTTTCTAATATAAATTTCAAATAGGAATATAATTTTTTTTAAATAATTAATATGAAACCTATGCAAAATGAATCTATTAATTCAGGTTGGTAATGATTAGGTTGGTTATGGAAATAATTATTTGGGGCTAGGTGAGCCGATTCATGGTTTTTAAAGGATTTTATCAATTTTTTATGGACATAGTTTCCCCTTTTGTTTTCAATGATAAAAATAATTTTGATTCTATATGTGTGTGCTCTAAGTTGGTAGATGCATTTTAAGATTGATTTGTGGGGTTTTGATGGAAAAAAGTGGAGGATAGTGTTTGTTAAGAGAGGGGATCTCTTTTTTCCATTTATTTTCATATGGTTAATAGGAATATATGCCACAGGTTGAGGGTTGGGTTATCATGTTTGTTGGGTTATTTTGTGAAGTTTTTTGATGGGTTGTTTATGATTAAATTTAGAGATGGGTATTCCCATATTTATTATTCATTGTCAAATGATTTGAATTATTTTTTTCAAATGGATGATTGTTTTGGATCCCAACTACTTGTTGTAGTTTCTATATTCCCTATTGAGTGTATCACATTGTGGTAGCTTATAATTGATCATTGAATACCATGATTATGAAATTGATAATGTAAATGAAATTGAACTCATGGGATGAGTATTCATGCTCGTTATGGGATAACGGAAACTATGGGATTATTAGATTAATGCTCAAGGGAGCATTTGATGGAAATCTAAGAATTGTAATGGAAAATAATAAATCCAGTTGGATCTAATGAAATAAATTGATTAAATAAGAATTTTTATTGATTTTACCAAATGAGTGGATAGTAATATCTCTATACTATTTCAAAATGTTTAATGGTGATGAATCATGATACATATGTCCCTGCATTTAATCTAGTCTCTACTGGTGTAGTAAAAAATAAAATGGATGCCAAGAAACCTCAATAAAAAGTTCATAGGCAACACAAAAGTACATCCACACAAACTTGAGTTTATGCCAGGCCTACTCTACTGGAACAAAATACACACCAAGCCTAGTTTGGAAGCGCATGTCAAACATTATAGGCCCAATAATGACCTTACTATACATAATCCCGAGAATCTAAGATCTAAGATAGCTCCAACATGTGTATTTCCTCGTGTGAGCACATCAAAAATACTATGGATTTTAATACACCATATCACATAAACATGAGAATATTCTCTTCAAATACATACAATTATATTATGTATACTTTATGATCAATGGATCGTGTTTATTATATTATGTTTCTATAATATTAAACTATCATATATTTGAATATATTTCTCTATTTAGTAGTAACTGCGTGTTTTTTTTTTTTTTTTTATTATATAGGCACATTGTGATATACATGGATAAAAGCTGGATCACATTACTGAGAAATGAACCCCAGTATGTTAAGGGTTTGAAGGAGTTTTTATATTTTGCAATTACTAATCGATCAATTGAAGAGAGAATAAGATGTTCTTGTCCTAAATGTAAATTTAGAATATTGTTTAAGTGAGATGAAGTTTATGAACATTTAATACTGAAGCAATTACCGGATCAATATTTTTGTTTGATTTGTCATGGAGAATCGAACGTTACAGAAAGATTGAGCACTGATGTTAATCCACATAATGATGTCCCAACTTCATCGACAATGGAGAATGAAATGCAAAACCTCATAAATGATGCATTCGGCACTGCAAGACAGCACTATCAACATCAAAACATAACATAACAACCAGATGAGGGTGCTGCAAATTGTAACGTGACAAGTGATGTTTTTTAGACTGTAACACAACTGGATCAAGACTGTAAAATATCATTGGATCCTCCTCTTGATTATATGGAGCCAAATTTAAGATAAAACATTACTGAGGAATATGTGTTTCATGATTTAATTGATGATGGAAATAAGTAGTTGTATACAATGTGTTTGAAATATTCAAAGCTTTCTTTTCTGCTGAATTTGTACCATATCAAATGTCTATGTGGAATTAAAAATAAGGCAATGTCCATGATATTGGAATTGATTCGTGATACATTTCCTGAATCAAAAATCCCTGAGTCTTTTTATGATATGAAAAAGTTGTCAATAGGCTTGATCTTAATTATACAAAAATACATCTGTGTCTCAATGATTGTATGCTTTATTAGGGAGAGGATTCAAGTTGAAAAAATGGAAAAAAATGTTCTTATTTTAGATGGCAGTCAATGGGTGATGTTGGAAGTCTGAAACAACATAATTTCATGGAGAATAAGAAAAGGAACACACCTGCAAAGGATTTTTGTTACTTTCCTTTGAAGCCTCGATTGCAATGATTAATCATGTCATCAAAAACCATCGAACACATGAAGTGGCATTCTTTAGATAATAAAAATTATGGGTTATTGAGATGTACAAGAGATTCACAATTGTGGAAAACATTTGATTCATTTCATATGGATTTTTCAGCTGATCCTAGGAATGTTCTATTAGGATTGGTTGCCGATGCATTCAACCCATTTGGGACTTTGAGTACTAGTTATAGCATTTGGCCAGTTATTTTGATCCCTTACAATCTGCCTCCATGGATGTGAATGCAACAAACATCTTTTATCATTTTGATGATTATTCCTAGAAAACAATTCCTGGAAATGATATTGATGTATACTTGCATCCTTTGATTGAAGAATTGCCGGATTTATGGAGCAACTATGTTGAGACATTTGATGCTTCTTCAAAAACAACGTTCAAAATTCATGATTCTTTAATGTGGACCATTAGTGACTTCCCTGGGCTTAGGAATTCATTTGATTGGAACACTTACATGAGTTTGGATTTTCCCGTTTGTAACTTTGATTTTGAGCCCAAACAGCTGCCTCATAGTAGAAAATGGTGCTTCTTGTGACATCAAAAATTTCTTGATACATTTCATAGATTTTGGCTGAATAGAACAACATTTAATGGTTTCATTGATCGTAGTCCACCTCCCATGTTTTTAACTTGTTCTCAAATATTGACACAACTTGAAAATGTTAAAATATAATTTTGGATGGTTCATCATTTAAATGATATCAAAAAACCGGTCTGAAGTGCATTGTTATGTAAAATCAGAACGAAAGAATGGAAGAAAAAAAGTATATTCTTCAAAAATCCGTATTGGGAATTTAATTTGTTGTGGAATAATCTTGATGTGATTCATATTAAGAAGAATGTGTATCAAAATCTTATTTTCAAATTACTTAATGAGCATGGAAAGTCAAAGGATCATCTCAATGGTCGTGGATACTTACAAGTAATGAACATAAAACGTGATCTCGGGCCAGATGAGAATGAAATGTATGATCCAAAAAAAATTCAATGAAAAATAGGGATACAGATACATTCCATCAAATTTTAATGAATGTGAAGGTATATTGTGGGTATTTGAGTAACATATCGAGGTGTGTTGTATTGATGAATGGTAAGTTACATGGAATGGAAAGTCACGATTCACATATTTTGTTACAACTATTACTACCATTGGCATTGCATACATTATTACCTGAAAACGTTATTGTTGTTGTACTCCAATTCAGAACATTTTTTAGGAAATTATGTGAGAAATATCTATATTCATTTCAGCTTGACAACCTCCAAGAGCGGTTTGTATTGACCATTTGTGCAATGGATATGATCTTTCCTCCATCATTTTTTACTGACATGATGCATTTAACAGTGCATTTGGTTGAGGAAGCTAAATTAGGAGGCCCCGTTCATTATCGATGGATGTATCCAATTGAGAGGTATTTTATTTATATGTTTTTTAGTTATGTAAACAATTTTTTCATTTAAATAAATGCATAATTATGATTATTTTATTTCAAAGGTATCTTGGTAATTTGAAAGCATACGTGTGAAATAAAGCTCAACCAGAAGGCTCTATCACTAGAGGCTATTTGGCTGAGGAGTGTCTTACCTTTTGTTCCAGATACTTGGATGATTTTTTAGACAAGATTTAATCGATTTGGGTGTGTTGATGACACATCAAATCAATCTAAAATACACCATAAATCAAAAATATTTCCTGATATTGGCCGATCAGTTGGGAGGACCTCAACTGTGACACTAACAGAATTGAAATTATTACTAGAACATAGATATGTTCTCTTGAATAGTAAAATTGTAGATACATTTTTTGAATTGTTGAGGATAGAAACAAAGAGACAAATTAAAGGGTGAACATGAAATGAGAAGGATATAATGAATGTTGTGAATAAAGATCTTGTAGAATGGTTTGCACGACGTGTAAGTTCATAAATATTGCAATAAATATGAATATTAGTTTGACACATACATTTTGTAAATCTAATGAATTATATTTCTTTTTTTATATCATGAATACTGTTACTCAAGAAAATTTGTCAGATGATTTGGAATTTCTTGCTAGAGGTCCTATAAAACAAGTTTGAAAGTTCGACGCTTACAATGTAAATGGATTTAGATTTCGTACAGTTGATCGAGAAGTGGGTTTGAAAACACAGAATAGTTGTATATTTACATTTTTGAAGTGGGATACTATGGAAAGTTTCTTGATATTATTGAATTAAAGTACCAAGGGATTTTTTCTATTTTTTTATTGAAATTCAATTGGGTTGGTATTATCATAGGTGTTAAAAGAGATTCCTTGCAATTTATTTATGTGAAATTCTCTCGCTTGATGGATGTTGGTGATCGGGAACTGCATGATCCATATATCTAATCATCATAAGAACAAATGGTATATTATGTTAATGATATTGTGGATGAATGGTGGAGTGTAGTTACAGATGTAATACAAGTATATTTGTATGATATGGGTGTTAAAGTGGAAGATTTGACCTCTGAAATTTAATCTCATCAACAACAAGAAGAAGAAGAATTATAAGGCCCCAGCCTTAAACCTTACTAAATCATGAGTTATTACAAGATTACACATTGAGGATCTTTTCGGGTTTAGAGTTTTAGATAATTAGATCATAAAACTTGCATTACATTCCACATATAAATAAAGTGGTTACATAAAGATAGTATTCTTCTTTCCCATCAATGGAAACATATTCAAAATAAAATATGGATTCTTTCTTGACACTTCCTTGACACTATCATCATATCATGTACGTTTCCCTTGACCTGTGAAAAACATTTCAAAAAACTTTGGATGAGCATAAAAAGCTTAGTAAGGGATATAAAAATATGGAAAGGAAACATGGGAACACATATACATAAGAATGAAATCATACTTTACCCATAAAACATAATCACTTTAACATACCTCATCAAATCATGAATAAATCATAGAAATCATAAGACATAAAGGTAACTTGAGGAATTCATAACGTTCTTACGTAGCGAGTAAGCCTCTTGGTTACATTTGGAATACCCATCACAGTATATTCCCTAAATCTCTTCGGAGAAACCTTAACGTTTCACTCCTTCGCGTTACCCAATACATTGGAGAGCTATATCGGGCTCACCCGCCCTTAGTTTATCACGAAACCACCTATCTTCATATTAATTCCCAAGAACCATAACATAATCGTATCACATAAAACATACATAAACGAAACATAACATTTCCACATTTCAATCACAATATATCAATAAAACACATTGATATAATAAAAACATTATGAAAACAATTTTCAATACCAAAATAAAAGAAAAGTACAACATGGTATTTATTTTTCTTTTAATAAAAGGTATGGCTTGTAGAGGAAGCCGAAACTCAAATAATGGTCACGGCGGCGGATAAGTCATTGTCGCCCCATACGTACGACAAAAACATTCCCTTTTGTCGTTTAGTAAAATGCTTCGTATAAAAAAATATTCATTTTGGATAAACGTAAAAGTAAAAGAGGTTTATACACCGTATAAAAGAAGGTTGTGTATAAAACAAAATATGCCTCAATGAAAGGAGATTGAGATGAAGTCCCATACCTTAGGTCTGACTTGACTCGATCGTTCTTTAATTTCCTGAATAATAAACTTGAGTTAATTTCTACATTCTTAAGAACCTTTTTTAAGATCATTATTCCTTTTATATCACTTATTTCCATGTCATGAACACTATGTAATTATTTAAGTTAATAACGGTCGTTTTAACGATCATTGGTACTTGAGTAAAAAATAAACCCTTTATAATTACAAGTTGTTCATGTATCCATTATATACAGAATTATAATCATGATGTATATATCATATATATCCAGTATATACATTCATTTATAATATTACATAATCATTTAGAAGTAAGAAATGAAATGCACCGTTCATGGAGACGGTAAGTCGTACGTACGCATGAACGCTACTTTCATTTATATTTCGTATTTTATTGAATGGTATCATAATGATATAAAGGTATATTATAATTCCAGTATAATATCATATATAATATCATAGTTCCATCCTTTATGCGTCCCACATATGTTATTTAACGAATCAAATCACTTTGAGAGGGCGGTAGTCCGCACTTCCTTAAATGAAGATATCGCGTTTACCCATAATGGAAACCATAAAGGTATGCCCATAATGAAAAATACATCAGCTTAAGGAAAAAATAAACATATTATATATCATATATAAATATAGTTACATCATAATGGCCACCTTTGAAGGTGTTAAAATAATGTTGAACAATCATCGTTTCGAGAGGCATAAATTCACCATCCACGGAAACAGTATGTCCTCTAACCATTAGATGTAGGTGTGTGTAAGTGTAGCTCGAATAATTCTTATAACAACATCCTATTATATTGAAGATACTGGATTTTTTACAAAAAGAAATGAATAAAAAGAGTTTAGGGGGTTGGAGAAGCAAAATAAAACAAAAGGACTCAAGTGAAGACATTACCTTAAAATCGGGTAACTCCCTTTGGTTTGAGCTCAAAGGCTTCCTTGGGAAAACTTCTGCCCAAAGTGAGGCATCAAGGAGTAAGAGAGGGAAGAGGATAGACAAAATGGTTAGGGGTTGGCCGAGCCAAAGGCTTTGGAAGTGTGGGTAAGGAGGTAGAGGTGGGGGCCTTTTATAAGAGGAGAGGAGGGGCACTCTTGGAAAGTAAAGAAATGTTACTTTATTTGAAAATAATTTTCGGATTAAAAAGGTCCCACATTGATATAATTTGAGGGTAAGGTGATAAGGGTCCGAAATCCACCCATCCAATAGGTTTTGGAAATTTGTTGGTCATAGATTTTACATTATCATTTCATTTTATTTAAATCCTTTATTAATGAGGTAATCGATCCATCATCATGATGTCATAAATAATTTAATTTATTTAAAGTCTAAAAATTATGAAAAAAATATTATGATGTAGGAAATATTATTATATTTAAAATGAATATTTATAATCTAAAATATCATCTATGTAGAAAAAATTAAAAATGTTTTAATCAGGTGATACATTCTTGTTATATTTACTTTATTTAAAAAAATAAAAAGATAACAAGTCACTTTCCACAAAAGTGATTCCATGGGGTCCCCAAGTTTGGCACAAGACATCTCATCGTCGGCCATGAGAAAACCAGTCAAATTAGGAAACATTTTGGTGTCATTGTTTTATTATTATGATATTATTTTATTTTCCTTAACTACCCGATTACTCATTAATCAAGATAATTAAAGATAATTACCGTCATTACTATTCATAATGTCCAAAAACAAAAGAGTCTTGATTACATAGTTTGGACCCTCTGATTCCAAATATGTAATCCATTTTATCAAATTAGAAACACAGAAATTGAAATAATTGATTTAAAAATAATTCTCGTTGTCAAAACAAATAGCGGGTTTTTTTGAAACAATATCTATGAAAAGTTTGGCATTAGTTTATGCCCAATTCCAAAATGAAATTAATCCTAATGACCACCATTGGATTAAATGGTAAAAATATATTCTAATTTTACTTTAAAACCAATTCAAAAGATAATCTAATCATATAAATAAATTAGATTAAAAAGAAGTTTTGATGTAAAATGCAGTATTTTTCACTATTCATTAAAAATTGAACATTGTCAGAAAAATACCAAAAATTCACACAAAGTAAATTTTGATGTCCCAATCATAAATAATAAGTTTATTTTGACAAACATAGCTTATAAAATTGTAAAATGATAGATTTAAAAATGGTTTTCCATCAAAAGGAAGTAAAACAATCTTTTAAAAAATATTAGTGTATTCTGTGCTTAAGATTGGATTTCTTTTCATTTTAAGCCTCTAAAACACTATCTAATTCATTAATAGATATGGATAAAAATATCTATTATTCATTACTTACTTGGGATGTTACATCCATCCCCCCTTTAGAAAATTGTGTCCCCGCAATTTATTTACTTATCGAATAAATGGGGGTACGTATCCTTCATTGCATTTTCAGATTCCCATGTTGCCTCTTCCATCATTTGTTTTTCCACAAAACCTTTTCCTGATTAATCACCTTATTTTGTAACACTTGCTCCATGTGGTCAAGAATATGGACCAGTTGTTCATCATAAGATAGGTTCTCTTCCAGCTGAACTACCTCTGTACTCAAAACATGAGATGGATCTAGCATATACTTTCTCAACATCAAAACGTGAAAAACATTGTGTACCTAAGATAAACTCCGAGGTAAAGCCACCCGGTATGAAACTGATCCAACTCACTCCATAATTTCATATGGTCCAATGAAACTTGGACTCAGCTTTAATTTCTTACCAAATCTCATCACACTTTTCCATGGTGAGACTTTGAGAAAAACATGATCACCTACCTCAAAAGTTACATCCTTCCTCATGTTGTCTGCATAACTCTTCTGCCTACTCTGAGCTGTTCTCATGTGTTTCTGAATCAACTGAACTTTTTATGCCATCTTTTCTACCAATTCTGGTCCCATCAACTTCCTTTCACCCACTTCATCCCAGAAAGCTGGAGTTCGACACTGATTCCCATATAACGCCTCAAATGGTGCCATCTGTATACTGGAATGAAAACTGATATTATATGAAAATTAAACCAAAGAAAGATGTTGGTCCCAACTTCCCTGATAATCCATCGAACAAGCTTATAGCATATCCTCCAAGGTCTGAATTGTTCGTTCTGACTGCCCATCTGATTGAGGATGAAATGTTGTACTAAAATTTAATTCAGTACCCAACGACTTCTGAAGGCCTTTCCAAAAGTTAGAAGTGAACCTAGGATCATGATCTGATACAATGGAGAGGGGAACTCCATGTAACCTGACTATCTCTTTAAGATACAAATGGGAAATTTGATCTAGGGAAAAAGTATCTCGTATAGCAAGGAAATGAGTAGATTTAGTCAAGCGATCAACAATAACCCAGATTGCATTATTACCTCGAGATGTCTTCGGTAATCCCACAACAAAGTCCATGGATATATTCTCCCATTTCCACTTTGGAACTGGTAAAGGCTGAAGCATCCCTTTCAGTAACTGCCACATTTCTTTAACCTATTGTCAAGTCAAACACTTCACAGTAAAATCAGCAATATCTCTTTTCATTCCATCCCACCAGTAATACTCCTGCAGATCTCTATACATCTTAGTACTGCAAGGATAAACTAAAAACGGAGAACTATGAGCTTCACATAACAAGTCTCTTCAACTTTGAATCACCAGGCACACACAATCTCTTCCCAAATCTCAAAACACAGTCATTATCAATGTTGAATTCAGGCAACTTACCTTTCTGAACCTGCTCTACCATTTTCTGCAACTCATTGTCTTCCTTCTGTGCTTGCTTGATTCTATCTGATAGAGATGATCTCACTGATACCTGAAACAAAATAGAAGAACTTCATGCACCAACAACTTCTATGCCAATGTTCATCAAATCCTTAACCAAAGGATCACATTCCAAACGCAACATTTCTAATGAATCATTACATTGTCGACTTAAAGCGTTAGCCACTTTATTTTCTTTTCCCGGATGGTAATGAATTGTAAAATCATAATCCTTGATTAATTCCAGCCATCTCCTCTGTCTCATGTTTAAATCTTTCTAAGTGAATATATACATTAAACTTTTGTGATCAGTATATATTTCACACTTTACTCCATACAAATGATGCCTATAAATTTTTAAAGCAAAAACAACAGCAGCTAATTCCAAATCATGTGTAGGGTAATTTACCTCATGAGTTTTCAACT
Organism: Viscum album; assembly: GCA_963277665.1. NCBI lineage: Eukaryota > Viridiplantae > Streptophyta > Magnoliopsida > Santalales > Viscaceae > Viscum > Viscum album. Next base: position 658,575,961 of record OY728159.1, read on the forward strand.
GTCGTGAAGCATAAGCAGTTACCTGATCATTCTGCATAAGGACACAGCCATGTCCCTTCAATGAAGCATCACTGTATATAACAAACTCACCATTCCTGGAAGGAAGTTCCAAAACTGGAGCATTCACCAATCTTCTTTTCAATTCCTAAAAACAATCATCACATTCTTTTGTCCAGATAAACTTAACACCCTTCCGAGTTAGCTTAGTCATTGGACTAGATAACCGTGAAAAATTTCTAACAAATCTTTGGTAATAGCCTTCCAAACCACGGAAGCTACGAATCTCAGTTACATTTATGGGTCTTGGACAGTCGTCCGCAACTTTTGTTTTTGCAGGATCAACAGTTATCTCATCTTTAGAAAGAATGTGACCAAGGAAAGAAATTTGTTGCAACCAAAAATCACACTTGCTGAATTTCCCATACAATTTCTTTTCTTTTAAGGTTTGAAAAATAACCCTTAAATGTATTTCATGCTGCTATTTACTTTTATAAAACACGAAAATATCATCAATGAAAACCACCACAAACTTATCCAAGAACTCATGGAAAATTCTATTCATTAAGTCCATGAATACAGCAGGTGCATTGGTTATCCCAAAAGGCATTTCTACAAATTCATAATGGCCATATCTTGTACGGAATGCGGTCTTCGGAACATCTGCTTCCTTTACCTTCAGCTGATGGAACCCTGATCTCAAGTCAATCTTTGAAAAATACTGAGCTCCCTGGAGCTGATCAAACAAATCATCGATATGAGTCAAAGGATATTTGTTCTTAACAGTGATGTTATTCAAGGCTCTATAATCAATGCAAAGTCTCATTGAACCATCTTTCTTTTTAACAAATAAAATAGTAGCACCCCATGGTGATATGCTAGGTCGAATGAAACCTTTCTCTAATAAATCTTGCAATTTCTCCTTCAACTCTAAAAGTTCAATTTGAGGCATTCAATAAGGGGGTTTTGAAATTGGCTTAGCATCAGGAACTAAGTCAACAGTAAAATCAACTTCCCGATCTGGTATTATTCTAGGCAACACATCAGGAAAAACATCAGGAAACTCATTTACCACTGGAACATCATTAATTTGAACAGTTCCTTTATTTTCAATGATGTGTGAAAGGTAACATTCATTTCCATATTTTACAAGTTTCTTGGCCTCTTGATAAGTAATCAATAGTAAGGGTTCATTCTTGTACACAAACTTAAAGTCTTTCTGAAAAGAAACTTATTTAGCTCTAAAGTAAATCTTAGCATGGTAAATAGAGAGCCAATCCATACCCAGGATAACATCAAACTCTACTAGAGGTAGAACAATAAGGTTTGCAAGTAGGTTCTTTCCACAGATAAGGATAAGAAGATTATTATAACTTCTTTTTTCCTCAACATTCTCCCCATGTGTTTTTACCAAAAGTTCATGAGTCATTTCTTGAGATGGTATTCCCAATTTAATAGAAAAGGTTTCAAAGATGAAAGAATGTGTAGACCCCGAATCAAACAACACACTGGAATAATCTGAAAAAACAAACAAAGTACCTGATACAACTTCATTTGATGGCCCGACATCTGCAGAAGTAGTTGCAAAGTATTTCACCACCCCTTTATACTTGTTGTCTAACTGCTTCCCATCACTCAAGCTCTTTGTTGGACACTCGTTTGCATAGTGACCCATCTCATTGCACTAAAAACATTTCACTAACTGTAAATCAAATTTGGTCATACCTTCACCTTGATCTTTTTCAATGCAATCACGAGCCTTATGTCCCATCTTAACACATCGGTAGCACTTTCCAGAATTCAGAAGACATTCCCCAGCATGCCTTTTTCCACATTTATCACAAACTGGAAAATTAGATTTCTTACCATCAGACTTTTATAAAGAATTATTCCATTTCTCCTACCACCTTGGTCTCTTCTTTTGCTAGTTGTTATAAAACACTTGATCATCGGCAAACTCCATTTCCACCTTCTCAGCACATCGAACAAGCTTTTCATAACTTTTAAACTCATGAGAATCTAATACCCTTCGATATTTTGGCTTTAATCCTGAGTAAAAACGATTGATTTTACTATCAAGGTCTCAGATAAAATTTGGAGCATACCTTGCCAATCGAGTGAACCTTTCTTCATAGGTAGCCACTGAGTCTTCCTCTGGCCTCAATTCCAAGAATTGTTTTTCCATCCTAAGTCGAACAGCCTTAGGAAAATACTTTTCAAGAATCATACCTTTGAATTCATCCCAGTCGAGAGCATCAATCTCATCAGCGTCCCTGATATTTTTAACAATCGACCACCACTGATCTGCTTCACCCTCCAAACGGTAAATAGCAAGACTAACCTTTTGATTGTCTGAACACCCCATGACATCGAAAATATTCTCCAGTGCTTTAATCCACCCTTCAGCTAGCACAGGGTCAAATGATCTTCTGAATGATGGGGGATGTTGCCTCATGAAATGTTCCACCACTGACATGTTCCTCTGCGGTTGATCTGGCTGATCTCGTGTATGGATACCACGTCCATTTATCGCTTGAGTCAACTGCTCCATTACTGCAACAAACCGTTCAGTTCCAATTCCGACAATCTCAGGATGCTAATTCGGAAGGTTATTTCCTTTCGCATGCCTTCCTAGCACTGCTTCTCTGTTTCCTCTGCGGAAAACCATTCTGAACAAACATGTCTTAGATGAAGAAACATGGAAATCTTCAAATACTATATCACTTCAATTTGACAATAAAAAAATTTGGATAATCATTTAATAGAATTATAACTCCTAAATTTATCTAAACCGACCTCTGATACCAACTATAAGGCCCCAACCTTAAACCTTACTTAATCTTGAGTTATTACAAGATTACACATTGAGGATCTTTTTGGGTTTAGAGTTTTAGAGAATTAGATCATAAAACTTGAATTACATTCCACATATAAATAAAGTGGTTACATAAAGATAGTATTCTTCTTTCCCATCAATGGAAACATATTCAAAATAAAACATGGATTCTTTCTTGACACTTCCTTGACACTATCATCATATCATGTACCTTTCCCTTGACCTGTGAAAAACATTTCAAAAAACTTGGGATGAGCATAAAAAGCTCAGTAAGGGATATAAAAATATGGAAAGGAAACATGGGTACATATATACATAAGAATGAAATCATACTTTACCCATAAAACATAAGCACTTTAACATACCTCATCAAATCATGAATAAATCATAGAAATCATAAGACATAAAGGTAACTTGAGGCATTCATAACATTCTTACGTAGGGAGTAACCATCTTGGTTACGTTTGGAATACCCATCACAGTATATTCCCTAAATCTCTTCGGAGAAACCTTAACGTTTTACTCCTTCATGTTACCCAATGCATTGGAGAGCTATATCGGGCTCACCCGCCCTTAGTTTATCACGGAACCGCCCATCTTCATAATCATGCCCAAATCGTATCACATAAAACATATATAAAGGAAACATAAAATTTCCACATTTCAATCACAAGATATCAATAAAACACATTAATATAATAAAAATATTATGAAAACCATTTTCAATACCAAAATAAAATAAAAGTAAAACATTGTATTTATTTTTCTTTTAAAAAAAGGTATGCCTTGTAGAGGATGCCGAAACTCAAATAATGGTCACGGTGGCGGAGAAGTCATTGTCTCCGCATACGTACGACAAAAACATTCCCTTTTGTCTTTTAGTAAAACACTTCGTATAAAAAAATATTCTTTTTTGATAAATGTAAAAGTAAAAGGGGTTTATACACCGTATAAAAGAAGGTTGTGTATAAAACAAAATATGCCTCAATGAAAGGAGATTGAGACGAAGCCCCATACCTCGGGTCCGACTTGACTCGATCGTTCTTTAATGTCCTGAATAATAAACTTGAGTTAATTTCTACTTTCTTAAGAACCTTTTTTAAGTTCATTATTTCTTTTATATCACTTATTTCCATGTCATGAACACTATGTAATTATTTAAGTTAATAACGGTCATTTTAACGTTCATTGGTACTTGAGTCAAAAATATACCCTTTATAATTACAAGTTGTTCATGTATCCATTATATACAGAATTATAATCATGATGTATATATCATATATATCTAGTATATAAATGAATTTATAATATTAAATAATCATTTAGAGGTAAGAAATGAAATGCACCGTTCATGGAGACGGTAAGCCGTACGTACGCATGAACGCTACTTTCAATACTATTTCGTATTTTATAGAATGGAATCATAATGATATAAAGGTATATTATAATTCCAGTATAATATCATATATAATATCATAGTTCCATCCTTTATACGTTCCATATATGGTATTTAACGAATGAAATCACTTTGAGGGGGCGGTAGTCCGCACTTCCTTAAATGAGGATATCGCATTTACCCATAATGGAAACCATAAAGGTATGCCAAAAATGAAAAATATAGAAGCTTAAGTAAAACATAAACATATTATATATCATATATAAATATAGTGACATCTTAATGTCCACCTTTTAAGGTGTTAAAAGAATGTTGAACAATCATCGTTTCGGGAGGCATAAATTCACCATCCACAGAAACAGTATGTCCTTTAACCATTAGATGTAGGTGTGTGTAAGTGTAGCTCGAATACTTCTTATAACAACATCCTAGTATATTTACTATACTGGAGTTGTTACAAAATAAATTAATAAAAAGAGTTTAGGGGGTTGGAGAAGCAAAATAAAACAAAAGGACTCAAGTGAAGACATTACCTTAAAATCGGGTAACTCCCTTTGGTTTGAGCTCAAAGGCTTCATTGGGAACACTTCTGCCCAATGTGAGGCTTAAAGGAGTAAGAGAGGTAATTGGAGAGACAAAATGGGTAGGGGTTGGCTGATCCAAAGGCTTTGTAAGTGTGGGTAAGGAGGTAGAGGTGGGGGCCTTTTATAAGAGGAGAGGAGGGGCACTCTTGGAAAGTAAAGAAATGTTACTTTATTTGAAAATGATTTTCGGATTAGAAAGGTCCCACATTGATATAATTCTAGGGTAAGGTGATAAGGGTTCTAAATACACCCATCCAATAGGTTTTGGACATGTTTAGGTCGTATATTTTACATTATCATTTCAATTTATTTAAATCCTTTATTAATGAGGTAATCGCTGCATCATCATGATGTCATAAATAATTTAATTTATTTAAAGTCTAAAAATTATGAAAAAAATACTATGATGTAGGAAAGAGTTTTAGCTTTCCAATGAATATTTATTGTCTAAAATATCATCTATGTAGACAAAATTAAAAATGTTTTAATCAGGTGATACATTCTTGTTATATTTACTTTCTTTAAAAAAAATAAAAAGATAACAAGTCACTTTCCACAAAAGTGATTCGATGGGGTCCCCAAGTTTGGCACAAGACGTCCCATGGTCAACCATGAGACAACCAGTCGAATTAGGACACATTTTGGTGTCATTTGTTTATTATTATGATATTATTTTGTTATCCTTAACTAATCGATTACTCATTAATCAAGATAATTAAAGATAATTACTGTCGTTACTATTCATAATGTCTAAAAACAAAAGAGTCTTGATTACATAATTTGGACCTTCTGATTCAATATATTTAACCCATTTTACCAAATTCCAAACACATAAATTGCAATAATTGATTTAAAAATAATTCTCGTTGTCAAAACAAATAGCGGGTTTTTTTGAAACAATATCTATGAAAAGTTTGGCATTAGTTTATGCCCAATTACAAAGTGAAATTAATCTTAATGACCACCATTGGATTAAATGGTAAAAATATATTCTAATATAACTTTAAAACCAATTCAAAATATACTCTAATCATATAAATAAATTAGATTAAAAAGCAGTTTTGATGTAAAATGCAGTATTTTTCACTATTCATTAAAAATTGAACATTGTCAGAAAAATACCAAAAATCCACACAAAGTAAATTTTGATGTCCCAATCATAAAGAACAAGTTTATTTTGACAAACAGAGCTTATAAAATTTTTAAAAGATAGATTTAAAAATGGTTTTCCATCAAAAGGCAGTAAAACAATATTTTAAAAAATATTAGTGTATTCCATGCTTAAGATTGGATTTATTTTCATTTTAAGCCTCTAAAACACTATCTAATTCATTAATAGACATAGATAAAAATATCTATTATTCATTACTTACTTGGGATGTTACAATTATTTTTCCATTATGATATTGAAAATATTAGTATAGAAAGGATGAATGAAGTGGATGATGTAATAGAGTAGTAAACCGACCTGATTGAAGGCGAAAATGATTGTATGTATAGTTATTTATTCATTCAGCAACCAATTATTTCATTTTTACAGTTATTAATTATCATTGTTATATATATTTTGTTTGTTAGTACGGGGTATCTATAATCATTTTTAATTTTTTTTATACATAATTTCTTTGAAATATTTATTTTGAACTTAATTTTATTTGATTAAGTGATAGGAATGCCAAGGAGGAAGCGGTACACTATTTCATCTACTACTGCGACAGATGACGATCCATCTATCTCTCTCCCCACGGCATCTGAGCCACCAGCTGCCTACACCCCTGCACCATCTCCCCCTTCACCATCTCACATACCCTCTATGGGTGTCTCATTAGAGGCTGAGTTGTCTACTCTCCCTTCAGGATCCTCAGCAGTGTGGTGGTAACACGCCCCTTTCCAGTTCATCACGGGCATACTAGAGGGTCACTGTCATAGGTACAAATTTTAATATAAACAAATTTATTGCATTTTGTTTATACTAATTGTTTTCTCATTGAATATGAAAAAAATGAAACCGTGTACAAAAACATAAAATGTTTATATGTTTGTAATATTAATGGCGAGAAGATAGTCGTTCCATTTGATTCATTTGGGGTCCCTACGGATGACTCCACTGGGTTACTTGGAAAAATTCCAGGCCAACTGGCAACAGAGCCCATTTCCCTACCTATTTCTTAGGATTATTAGAGACATATTCCTCCAAGTTAAAAAAATAATGTTTTTGATTCCAAAATAATTGAAATTTTAATATATTATTGTTTAATTGAATGTCGTGTTACTAATATGTTCAAAATGAATTTATTTACACTGATGTTCTTTCACTTTACAGTTGCTGATGTGATAGCACGATAGTGGATGTTGAAACATCCTGGTATGAAATGGAAATACTTCAAATTGATATGGTGGTGTGATGCCAACGATACTTTGTTGACCATGAAACAAATGTATGAGAAGCTACCTAGTGGGGTACTGAAAGAACAGTGGAATGTTTTTGTTGGCAAACATCGTGATGAGAAGTTGATGGTATTGAAATATATATTATTATATTATCCTCATTTTACATTTATACATTTATATGAGTAGGTGATTACATTGAATACATTACTGTTAAATTTCATTTTATTTATTTCATGGTCTCTTAAGACAGAATGCATCAAACCGGGATAAGCAAGCCATCCCTCACACAGTGGGGTCAAAAAGCTTTTCTAGAAGTCGAATGACTCTGGTAATCTTTACATTAGTTTAAATATTTATAAGACAATATTATCTGTTTAATATATTAAATTTTTTATTTATCTTTGCTTAATTCAGTCACGGAGTTTAGGGCACGAAGCATCCGGAACTAAAGTGTGGTTGGATGTTCACAAGAAATCATATGGAAGTTTTGTTAATGAACCTGAAAAAGAAGTTGGGGTATGAAGTCAACTTTTTATTATAATAACTTATTATCAATTTTTACTGTGTTAATATATATTGATATTTTATTTAGAGGTAAAAATTGAAGAACTATGGGATTCCAATCCTGGGCAGTCCTACTCAGTATCACAGGATGACCCGGTTGATAATGTCCTTAGGAAGGATAATCCTGGTAGAGTGTGTAGGATTGGTTTTAGACCCATACCATATAAGGTCTTTGGCATGCGACCAGGGATTCCAACTGCATCTACTCCTAGTTATAGTCATCCTATATCTGAAGATGCTCAGAGGGAGATTTCTTCTCTACGAACCACAGTTCAATACTAGGGGGCTCCGATATCCGCTTTGCAAAAAACGATGACAGATATACATCAGCAGATGAATAGATATGCCCCCAGTGGTAGTTCATCGACTGGTGGTGATCAGTTAAAACACAAAAAATCAAAATCATTTAGTTTTCTAACTTCCATTTGTTTTAAGTTTAAATATAAATATGCAATAGTATTTAATTTTCAATATAATGTTCTTACAGGTGAAGGCAGAAAGTGGAGATGGAGGTGGAGAGGGTGATGATACATGTTCATCATCAGACCGTGAGTAGATGTATTGTTGATTTTTTGGAAAAATATGGGAAAATTTGGTTTGTATATGTATCATGTGTGGCAGATAGTTTCCACCAAACATTTTCATGACCTAACATTTTCATGATTTATCATGTTTCCTTTAATGCATTTTATTAATTTATAATGTTTCCTTTCATATCATGATTTTTTGAGTGTGGTATGTGCCATATATGTCAATTCTTTATTATGATGATTCAATTTTTATTATTAAATTTTTATGAGTAATTTTTTCAATATAATTTTAGGACTAAAAGGGCCAAAGATTTTATGCATTTAGAGTATGGTTCTATGTTTTTTATGGAGTGTTTGACTCACTTTACGAGCTTTTAGGTTTTGTGCATATTTGTCTTAAGGATTATCCATCTAGGGTGATATGATTTACGTTTGGGCACAATCATGATGTTTGATCATAGGTGAATTTTTATGTCAGGGTTGGAACTAGTATGGATGGAATAGGTTGAACCAAGGCTTGACATTGTTTTCCTGAAATATGACAGACTTGCTTGTTTATAATTTTGTTTAAAGTTCTAATGGCCATGTCATATGTTTATCAGAATTCCTTTACAGAAATATTCATTAGATTGTGATTAGTTAAGAATCTATTTTTATATTGACTAGTATGTATTCTGTTAGAATCTTCATATTTCTAGAATGGTTTGTCTTTTAGGGCACTGGAGCAGGGGTTGCAGAGCTGCTTTTTTTCCCAGATCAGATTTTAGCGGTAGATTTGACCACCGCTAAAAGAAACTGGTAAAATTGTAGTGGTTGTTTTAACCATGGTTAAATATAGATATTTTTCTCTTAGCAGCGTTTAAAACCACCTCTACAGTGTCCACCATCCATGTGTATTTTGTGGCGATTTTGATTATTTTAGCAGTACTTTTCTGGTGAGGGGGTGTTTTTTATTCGCGGCGGTTATAACCGCTACAAATAAAAGGAGATCCACCGGCCGTAAAACCACCACTAAAAAACCAGAACCTCCACGAAATGAGGAAACTACATCGATTCATTTAAACTTCCGCAAAATGGATATAACCGCCACTAATAGTTTCCCGACGCGCAATGTAATGGTGGTTTCCTAAAACCACCGCCAAACCATATAGTGGCGGTTTAAACCGCTGCTATATTCAAAAACAAAACTCCACTAATATGTTATTTTCTTGTAGTGTTAGTTATCTAAGGCCCACCATCCCTCAAGATGGTCGGAGGATGCTACCACTAGACCTTATGGGTCTTCTCTTCCATAGAAGGCACGGGTCGAGGTGTACCCATAACTGATTGAATAAACCATAGCAAGGTATCATGAAACCTAACATAATTACCTAATGGAGGATCCACATGTTTTTCCATAGGATGAATTATATGAGCTATCATGGGTGGATTAGGGACCACCACATGTAGAGTATTCTCATCTCTATTCTCGTAGAATACATCATGAGGTCATCGTTGTGGAATAGCTCTACTAATTCCAATTTCATACCTGAGATAATATTTATAATATATTGGGAAAGATGTAATAATGGACATATAAAAATACTTTTTATAAACATTCTAAAACCCTAGTGTTCTCCAAGAGCTAGGTTAGGGTGGTCATACTGAGAAGTATAAGGAAATAATATGAGAAATGTCCTACTTCCCACTACTTGGTCAGAATAGAATCAAGGTCTCATATATAAATTATCCATTTTATTTAAGTAATTATATCCATTTTAACATCTTTGGATTCATTCTTATTTTATTATATATCATAGTCATGATCTATTTATTTACATCACCAATTCCAAATCATATGGTCTCATAAACTATATAAATTGAAATTAATACATCAACTAACAACATTATGGACTTCACACCAAAATATGGGTGTAACCTACAATGGTTGTGGGTTGATCAGATGAGCTGTCAATGGAACTCACCACTCCAACCAACTAATGTGGAATTATTTGTCAATTAAAATAGTTATACCATCATTGAGAGTACTATCACACTAAAAATCATATAAAACAAGGGAAAAAATAAAATCACAGATGAAACATGAAAGAACACATAGAAATAAATATAGCATGGAATAATACATGGTAAATTAGTCATACTATTCCTAGTATGATATATGATTTAAATGAGCCATCATATCATTAGTAAAAATTTCAAAAATGCATTCAAATAAAATCAATATTAATATAATCACGAAAAAAGTGCATCACTCTATGGTGAAATCATGTGAAACCATAACAAGAACAAGCCAAAAACAACATTTACCCATTCTATGTAATTAGTGTTTTCCTTGTATGTGGGGTAGATACTCTCATGAATAGTTTTACAACCAATTTACTATATCCGAGTCTATTTTCTACCCCAAATAGTAAGTCAAAATTTACAAGAATGATCAGATACCACTTTGTAGAGTCCCGCCCAGGATGCCACTCCCCAGTGCTCTGAGACTATTGGCCACAAGACCACAAAAAAACATTCCCAAATGCTAGAGTCTACCAACTAGAATTGTGGTCCTTGGGGGTAAGTCCATGGGGATACTTTTCCCTCATTTATTTAAATAGATTATAGAAATAGATATAAGAAACAACATAAGTAATATTAGAAAGTAGCAGAAATGAAAAAAATTAAACATGCAAGATGAATAAAAGAGTAACCCTAATTTATATAATAAAAGTGTGGAAGATGAATAGTAATAATAGATAAAAGATATTATGGAATGTCATGTTCTATAAAAAAGAATATGTTTGGTTTAGGGTATACAATCTTATACAACATGCTATTGAAATAAAAAAATGCCAAGAGTCGCTCCAATGAGCACCTTGAGCACAGGCTCGGTCCCCTATTTCCAACTCCATTTGGAAAAGTTAATCAATCTTTGGAATATTAAATATTTCCTTTCTCTATACTTGAAATAGTAATGTCTACTCAGGTACCAAATGATCTTGAGTAGGGATTGAGATACAATCCCAGTAGGCTAGCAACCATAGTGTATAGGCCCTTCCATTTCATGAAATAATAAATAAGTAGAGTTTGTTAATAATTAAAATGAAAAAAAATTTAGAAAAATAAACACATTATAATGGGTTCAATGAGAAGACCCTTCTAATCTACCTACTTCAGCCTATGATGGTGTGTCTAAACATATAGATCCTGAAAGGGTAAACGGAGTAGGGTAAAAAGTATATGGGTTATCCCAGAGCATGTGATTGGTCTTGGAGGACACATCCCTATATTATTTTTCAAAACAAATGAACTTTTATTGTTTTGAAAATTTTCATTTACCCTTTTTAATTTAAAATAAAACCTCTTTCTAAATTATAATGAATTACCCTTAGCCCATTCTTGTAAATCTGGAAAGACATTACAACTATCGCTCGAGGGGATCAGTATATGTCCAATGCCAAATATTCAATCTGTGGTGACCTATGTATTATGACTAAATTTTCACTCTCACGTGGTTTGAAAACAACATGAACTGACCTATGACTTTGTACCTAGTATTTAATGTAGAATCTCCAATATCTCTTGTGTCATGGTATAACAAGTCATTCCATAGAGACCATCCAAGGGGTATCCTTTAGGGATTTGGTGTCACTTGTCTAAAGTAAAGAACATATAATTCATGGAGATATCATCTTAGGAATAGTTGATATCTCCCCTGATGTGTTTAACAAGAATTAAAAAATCCTAACATAAGGCACAAGAGTCCATCCAAGGATTCCTTAATTCAGACACCCATGTATCCCCCTCAGCACTACGGAATCTCAAATTTAACAAGAATGGTATGCATATACATCATGTCTAATAATAGTCCATTACTTAGATTCAACAATTTATATCCATGGGAAAAATAACCATGTAATTTCATTAGGTAAAACCATTTATGCCATATGGCCTAAGGCATTAAGTTCTTATCAAACTCATTCAATTATACCATCTCACCAATGCATGATTTATAGGGTCTAAATCATGTTTCAACCATGAATTAAAATAATGATATGGATCAAGGAATTAATTATGTAATGAAACCCCACAATGGCTTCTATCCAAATTATAAAAAATGGTCAATTTGGCCTCTAAGGAAGAGAACATCCGATTGGATGTCACAAATCAAGGCGATCAAACCAAGGGGTCGATTCATAGATTACTTGGGTCATGAAAGTCTATGTGAGGTATCCATTTAATTTTAATTTAATTAACAAATGGGACAAATATGGAAAATCCTAACTCACAATATAACATCACAATTTATAATATACAAAAAAATGATGGGGGAAGACCTAAACCACCTACATTAGCCTCATAGGGCTTCCCTTATCTAGTATCCACATTTTATTTGATCTAGTTGGGAAGAAAATGATGAATTCCTCAAATTTCTTAAAAATGAAGGCATTAAGATTTTTCCCAAATATCACAATTTATGGGATGAAGAACCTAAAATGTATTTGAGAGGATTTTATATCATGCCTCTATCATTCTATATGATCTGAAAGTGGAGGGATAAGAGAATGGATGGAGGAGTTGTATAAATTATATTCTTTAAGTGGAGATTAGGGATTTAACGTGAGAGAGTATATCAACCACTGGAGAATTTTGGGGAGGATTAATGAGTTTCTTCAGTTAATTAAAGAGGTCAAAATCTATAATTTCACCCACTTCTAACACCCTGCATGGTTGAGCTGCATGTTTTGAAATAACCATGCCCCATACATGCATCATCCACTATGATAAGGTTCACATTACATTGTTTTACTCACAGTTTGAATAACTATTTTCAATCTATGAAAAATCACTCTACTAAGTATTACAGATGGCTCTCACAACCGTGTTCCTTGGGTCGCACAGTTTCATAAAAACTGTATTGCCCAGTCTTCTTTTTATTTCCCAAGGATCTAGCATTGAATGAGTCCTATACACCTCTGATACATTTTGATCCTTTTAGGCATAAAATTTAAGTCCATTTAAAGGAATGAGAACCAAAAAATAACTATCCATACCTCTGAGAAAAGTCAGGACATTAGACGAATCCTCTATGTGGTAAATCACACATATTGGGGAAACAACTATATCAATAAACATTCATGTTGATCTAATTTTCTATGTGGGAATATTTTTTTTATATTCTAGTGGATAGAGGAACTTTACACTGGCTAGACGGAACACATTCCATTCACACATACAACTGGTGGCCAATAGTAGCTTCGGGAAGGTTGGTGAGAGATTTAATTCTTTTAGAAGTAATTAGGTTTTTTTAGGAATCAAGTATGAGAGTTTTATTTTTGGCATTAAAAGGAAGGATAAATTAGAGTGGATGGAAAATAGGTCTCAAGAAAGTTTGGTTGGGGATAGTTATAATAGTATGAGTGAGATGTAGAAGGTCAGAGATGAGGTGAATTATTAAGTTGTTCCTAGAGACAAGACTATGTTGGTGGATTTAGTTATTCCATGTTGTGGGGTGTAACTCATAGTTCATCTTCTCCTTGGTTTCTTCAATTGTAATATATTTATTTATTTTATAAAAAATGATCCTTCCAATTCATCTTTATCAATGTGTAGTGATATTAATCCTTTATCAATGAAGGTGAAATCACAAGGCTAGTTCAAGGAAGTGAATCCCTGATGTTTCGTAAAGTTAGAAAATTCAGAAGAACGCCATTTTTTTACTATGCATGGGAAATGACTTTGTAATTGGTGAAGTGAGAGATCAAATAATTAAGGGTTTTTTTATCACACATTCACTATTTAGTGAGATAGCGGTGTGGAATGTTAGATCTAGTAATCATTGAGTGTTTTTTAAGATGATGTGTTCTATTTGATGTAAATGATAGGTAGGGGACGAGTGGATTGTCATGAATCTGTAAATGTTTCTTGATAACATTCATTTCCTTTACCTTTACATGTCTTGATCTATCCATATCGTATTCTCTATAGAATCATTACATTGTTCCCCACTCCCTCTAAATTTTTCAGAATTTTCCATGTTGTTTATTTTCATGTCATTATATAAAAACCAAAAAAAAGTTTTGAGAAGACCTCTAGAACATTCGACCCTACATCCCTTATATCATCCCCAAATTTGGACATTATTCTATATTTAGGTACATAAAATTATTTTTTGTTTTACTTGTGAAAATGATTCTCAAATCAATTGGATTCGTTGTTGGGGATGAATTGGATGTTTTAGTGTGTTTTCCATTTTCCTATAAAAACTTAAAAAATAATAAAAATTGATGGGACCTACCCTATAGTTAGAAGACATGTTAGTTTTTCATACCTATAAATTTGAGGTTAAATTGGATGTTTTTTTGAATAATATTTCCTTAAATTTATTAAAAATTATAAGGAACATAGGTGACCTACTATAAAGGCCTTATAAAAAGAACCTAAATAATTTTGACACATTTTCCCAGATTTTTTTATAGGATTGGGTTCACAAGGGAAAATAATTCCTATAACATTTTTGAAAGAGGTAAAAATGGTTCATTCATAGATATAGGAATTTTAATACCTCACTCATACCCTATAAATATTCTTTGGAGTACTTTTTAATCAAGAATAAGAGAAAACTACATCGATTCGAGGTGTTTGAAATTTCATAGAAGAAGTCGTGTTTTTATTTTTCATTGTTTACAATTAATTTTATTTAAATTAAATTTCTACCATTATATAAATGGATTATGGAGTTCATTTTCATTATGTCCAAGAGATTCAAGAGGAACCTTGAGCTACATATGCTAAGGATATTTTGGAACTCCTAGATTTTGTTAATGATTGAACTATGGGAGTTCTTGTTGAAGAGAAGATGCTGGAGCTGACTTTATGATCCAAAGAGGGTAAAGTGGGAAATTTTTTTATTCAGGAATAAATGAGATATTATACTAATCCAATAGAAAAATATCACTTTATAATTTATTTCTTACAACCTATGGAAACTATCCCTCAACCTGAAAATTATGGTCATTATCATTATTTTTTTATGTTTACTTCCCACACTCCACAATAGGTTCAAGACATTAAGGGAGTTTTAATTAAAAGAATTTGTAAATAGGGTACTCCACAAAGAAATTTTTTCGGAATTTTGGAAGATTCTCATTCTAAAGGATTCTAATCATGATGTCTTAGCTTCCATCATATTGTGTTTGATCAAAAGGTTGTCCAGAAATAGACAATAAAAATATAGCACCCCTTTGTAGTTGTCCAAATATTATCCTTTTAACTTTTTTTCTTATTTCCATTTAATTTTATTTGTTTTTTAGTGTGTGATGTTTTTTGTAGGCTAATTATTATGAAATGATCTGATGTGAAAACTAATATAGAACAATAGGATCTTTAGACTAGAAATCACAAGATTAAACTCTGTATATAAAACACGGTTTCTTCGTAATGTGTGATATAAATCCCCAATTATTTTTATTAATATATATAAATATATTAAGAACCATAACTAGAAAATCATAAGTCTTTCCAAATGTAATTATTGAATTTATCGATATCACCACATAAAAAATCATGACATGCTTCTACACTAGGAGAGTTTTTTATTTTAAATATTCCATTTTCCCTTTCTCTGCTTATGAATTATGTGTGGAGGAATACCCCTTTACTTAATAAAAATTTGATGAATATATTTTTCAGGGAGGGGTGTCTATTTTTTAAATCTAGAGTGTTGAAAAAATAGATTTGATTTGATTTTTCAAACCCATATAGAACACCAGAAATATATATGAATTCTAAATTATACTTTCTTATAGTGTATCATGTTTCTATTTAAACTAATAATATAAATTCATTTTTTTCTTATGAAATTAATGTATTAGATTTTAAAAAATAAATAAAACAAAAAGGCTATGGGATTTAACTAGAAGTGTGTAAATTATTCTATTTTAAATAATCATATAACACCTCCATAAATATATGAATTGATTAGTTGTACCTTTATGAGGTGAATTTTTATGCCATTATATTTATTAAATTCTACCATATACAAATATTAATTTTTTAAAATTTCCTTTGTCTTGGAGAAATAAAAATATTGTTTCCCATGTTAATAGATATTTCATGTGTCTCTTAAGTAAAAAAATAAGAACTCAATGTGTACATATTGATAAAATTATGTGACATGTTAAAGAGATTTCATTGACCCTAAATTTATGGGGATTGAATTATTGTAGGCTGTTTTGTTATGTTTTTTTTATGGAAAAATATCTTGAAAACAAGGAAGGATTATTTATGGTTTAGACACTTATAGAATTGGAACTATAAGAAGAGGTTTTTAAAACATAAACATGAAAATAACTATATAGCTTTTATAACATTGAACAAATTAGGGAGACAACTTAATTGATAAGTGTTATAAATACTTTTATTTTGAAGTAAAATAAGAAATTGGAATCCCATGGTGAGTATTTTATATAATGGTATAGGGTGTTTTTTAAATAAATTTAAATAATTAAAATCAATAAATACTCTACATAGGGGTTTTAACATAATAATGGGTGTGAAAAATTAAAATAAAGTTTCCTTTTAAAAAATTAAGTCATGAAGGTGAGGGGGATATTGAAACCAAATAACACAGAATACAATTTATTTATATGAAAATATTTTGAGTCATATTATCATAGTGGGAAGTGACGTATTGGTTAGAGGAATCAGTGGGAGAGTGAATGTTTTTGTTCCTTTTTTATAGATCCAATTCTACATATGTACTTTTGTTCATTTCTCATGTAACTAAGATTTTATATTGTATTGAAGTCGGGTAGTGTGATGAACTCACATTAAAGGCATTAAAATCTCTTACAATGGGATATTTTTTGTTCTCTTGGGTAGGTTGAAATTGATTTACCTTGAATCCTTTATTAATAAACCATTTAAATTACATAATTTCAAAGGAGTGAAACTATTTATGTTTTGTACATTATTATGTGACACCATACTATCACACTTTTCTACATTTTTTTGGTTTAATAAAATTAGTTTTAATGATAAGTTCAGTTTTTATTAGATATTATATGAATATGAAAAAAATGGTTTGAATATTATATTTCGTGAAAACATATTAAGTTAAATGTTTTAGTGGTAATTTTTTGGGATCTAATGTAATTTTTTAAAAATAATTTTTTGTTTTATTCATTTGAAAAATATTTTCCTTATGGTTTTTATTTTTTGTTATAATTTTTTTGTTTTAAAGGGGCTTCTAGGGTGAAATTGGATATGTGTGTGTATATGGACATGTCTATATAAATAGTCATATCATCTGAAATGATTATACATAGGTTATCATTTATGTGGATCCCAATTGTATATATGGTAATTCATGTAAAACAATACATTAATAAACACATATTTAATAGGAATCTGATACGTCAAAATGACTCTCAATATTCAACTACAAGAAGACCAAATGGCTACATTATGGAAATTAGATACATAATAAATTTTTTTATGTGGAGAGTATTTATCTCATTTGATAATATCTTATATATACTAATCACTTATGTGAATAGAATCAGCTACATGAGAACTCACATACGTTAAGGAAATAGCTACGTAGAAAATCAAACACGTTGATCCAATTTGATTCATGGGTTGATTAGATAATGTCTTCCATAAAGATAGTGGTTATATATACTATATATAGGGAACGCCATACATTCAAATATACATAGGGTGGATAGAAGAATATTTTAGGATGTAGTTTATAGATTTAATTCTTCTATGAGGATTCAGGTTATATCCTGAATCAAGTATGAGTGCTCATTTTTTTTCACTACAAGAGATAAGGATAAGATAAAGGGGTGGAGAGAGGGTCATGGGAAGTTTAGGATACAAAGACTTATAACACAATAAGGGAGATACATAGGGATATAGTTGAGGAAATTGGTTGAGTTTTTCCTGAATATAAGACTCTATATGAAGATTTATTTATTCCCATAGGAAGCATGTAGCTTGTAGTTCCTCTTTACCTCTGTTCATTAGGCTGTACATTGTCTCTATATTTTATTTAAATATATTTTTTGTTACATTATACTAACTCAATGTGTTGTGATATATATACTTTAGTGATTAAGGGCTAATTCACAGATCCATATCCAGGAAGTGAACCCATGATGCTGCTTGGAGTTCTGAACATCATTTCAGACGCTATCTTTTTTCTTTACTCATTCTAGAAAATGACTATGTTAGTGGTGATGTGAGATATCAACCACTCAAGGTAATGTTTCATCCCACTTTAACTCATTGGTGAATGGGGTGTACTCCTAGAATGATCAATCATTCACTAACTGAGGTAATAAGATGATTCATTCCATTTTAAGTCAAGGATAGGTAGTAGACAAGTGGATCTACCAAATCGATGCATGTTTCTTATTGAGTTTTAATTTCCTTCTCATTTCCTTATCATGTTGTCTTTTTATCTTATTCTACATAGGTTCATCACTCTAACCTCCACTCCCTCTACGTTTTTTCATAAATTCCTAATTTTTTCTTCTATTTCCATTATTTAAAAAATACAAATAGTGTTTTGTGAAGAATACTATGACATTCAACATTATATCATTGATATCAACCACTGAGTTGGCCATTATGATATATTTAGTGTTAGAATTTTTTTTCAACATTCCTTATGAAAAGGATATTCCTTTCAATTTAAAAAATGTGCCATCATTTTTGTGGGATCTTATTTAATTATATTCATTCTTAAACAATTATAAAGAATTATACTCATTTGATAAAATATTATTATTGTAAATAAATTGTATCATCATCACCGAGATTTACCTTAGGATTAATTATATTAATTATAACCTTAATTTATGTTAACCCTACAATTGTTAAACAATGAAAAGTTCATAAGAAAGACTAGTTCTTTCATAAAATTTTACAAAAAATAAAAAACAATTATAAGTTAGAATAGTTCTTTCTGAGTAACAATGTGTTCAAAAAGATCTATAATGGACTCTAAAGTATTATTGAAGCATAAAATGATTAAATTAAGGTGTAAAGTAATTATATACTAATCAACTAAGATAATTTTTTTCATATATTCGATATGTTAATAATTTTTTGAGACCAAATGTTACCTAAAGTATAATTCTAATAGATATATGATATCGACTATATGTTTTTTTAAAAATATAAAATATTTTATAGGATGAAAATAATTGATCACTTCATATCAATGTTTTCTTTCATGTAATGATGAAATGAAGTTACTACATTGATAACTTAGATACTCCATGCTTGGACTAAATTTTCATAGGATGTTCATTTTATCTTCTAAATCTCTTGAAATGATTGTGTATATAATTTTTTCTTAATAAATTGATATTGGTGTTTATAATAGTCATATAAATTATTTGTAAAATTCTATAACATGATTTAATGTATAATAAATATGGAATGATTTAGTTATAAAATTCATCCTATTATTATTGATGGAAATGTAATGATAATATGATTGAATTGAAGATTTTTTTTCCCAATGTTGTTAAAATGATGAATGCTAGTAGACTATAAAAATGAAATCTAGATTCTAGTGTTTCATATGTGGTAATTATAGTTAAATGTTAAAATAGGAAGAAGAAAATTTATCTGAAATATTCATCAATCATTCTTCTTGAATCCAATTAGGGTGTTTGAACGGTTGGGATTCTAGAAAGGATGAGTATTAATTTCATATGATGGAATTATTCTAAACACCTAAGATAATTATCAAAACTCCATGCAATTTCCTTGTTATCAAATAATGTTATAGATATTTATTATTTACTTTTGAAGGGTATGTTATACAAAATGTTTATTTTACAAAGTATTTCAAATATACAAGTGTTCAAGAAAAGTATAATCCATTGAACCTGTAGTTTTCATCCAAGTGATGAAACATAAGTTGTCACATCTACAATTAGAATTTAGTGGAATATGATAATATACTATGAATCTAAGTAAAATATATACATCATTATTTATTTTTATTATATTATAAGATGTGTTTTTATTTAGAATAGTGATTATTTGAAAAAACATAAGATAATTGATTTTATACACATGGTTTATGATTCATTAAATTCTATAAAATAATTTATAAAATGATATGAGGATAAATATTCTTCATATCAGATAAATCCTTTACCCATAAGATTGTTAAAATATGAGGAAATTTATTTATTCTAACCATTGGTTGTATATTTAAATAAATTATTATTTTAATATAAAATACTCCAAACACATAGAATAATATATATTGAAAGGTCCCAAACCTAGTTTCCTAGAGTCGGTGCCTTATTTGATTACGTTGGCATACACACAAAGAATGAGAATCCCAAAAGACTGAGTAGTTTAGTATTATTGGAAACAAGTTACATACATAAGTGTATCATTACAACATGAAGGAAATAAAAACACTATTTTATTCCACTAGAAACATCACGTCTTTTAAATTATGCTTTCACGTCATTCGTAAATTACTTCATCATGTCCTGAGAAAATGAAAAGGGGTGAGCTTAAATTCTTTATAAGAGTAATCAATACAGCAGAAGTTAATATAAATTTTGGACATGGTGAATAATTGAAAACACATGCCTTTAATAATGAACTTGAACACATTATGGCAGAAATATGGGCTGAATAAATAATTCCATAATAAAACATAATCATGTGTATTCTACTAGTCTAATAACCACATGAACTTAAAATAGTAGCATTATAATGAGGGAAGTGCATATTCCGGACATCATAACCATACCGTCCAAGCCTCGTGCTAGGACCATAAAATAATCATTTTGTCAAGGCCTCGTGTCAAGACCATAGTTTTCCACACGAGACCTACCGATGCATTGAGGGGCCATAGCGGGCCCGAACAATCACATAGTATGTCTAATGCATTCTTCATGTGAGCAGCGATCAACATAAACAACATATACATTCATATTGAAACTATCATATGAAGTGTAACTAACTTTCACCAATTGTTGAACATAAACACTTACAATTCTGAATAATATGATGAATGGTTTTAGGATAGATCATCAATAATAAATTAAGTCATAAACTATTAAATAAAATATGGTATATGACTTCATAAATTATTAAACCCAATAATACCATGGAATCAATAAGAACATTGAATGAAAATACTCTTATAAAATCATTATAAAATTTTGAGATAAATACTCTTTTATTTTGAAAAGAAGAGTTCTTTTGGAAAATATTGGTATAAAACCAGAAGTGAAGTAATATAGTATTTTCATAATAGAATGAGTATTTTAATAAATATAATGATTTCCAAAAAACAGATTATAGAGTGCCTTTGTAAATAGATATGAATTGGAGAAATTCCCTAGAATCGGGCTAGTGTTTTTGAAACAATTTTGAAAGTTCCTTTTAAAACATGTAACTATCCATAAAATAAGGTAGGATTATGGTTTTTAAACATATATATGATACTCACACAGAACATATTATGAGTACATAACAATAAATAAGAATTACATCGAGGTAATTAGACAATGAAAGTATCCTGAATGAAAATGGAAGTTCAGGTGGAAAAACCCTTACCATAATTCCAAACGTGTTCTTCTCTCGAACTTAAGCTCCTAGAATATGAAATTATACATATTAATAAAATATTTAAAACCCTATTATACATGTATTTAGTTTATCATAATTCTGTTTAGTCCATGTAAACCCTTATTTCTATGTTATTATATTGAATTTCATTGTTACAGGGTGTTCATTTTCTTTATTTTCATAATCGATTCACGTGTTTTTATGTAATGGAGTTCATGTGGAATGGTTATAAATCTCCGGGATTGGAAAAAATATATTATTTATGAACATAAATAATTGTTAATGGTCATTTCTATCATTTTTTTATGTGGAATGAGGATGAATCCTTAGATGAGAACCACTTTGATTATTTGGTAGTATTTGGATTATTATGAACTAGTTTTGACATATGACATAATTATACGTACATATTCTGGTTCATGAATATTAATTATTTTATAATACATATATTATAGTCTGGTTCAACCATGAATATAGTTTCATGACCAGTAATGAAGATGAAATTGAAGAACGAAACTTCGTCGTCCATGAAGGCTATAAATTGGAACCTCATGGACGTTGATTTCGTTTATAAAAATAAAAGTGAGGGAGTAAGAATATTAATGATGAGTCTTCCATTAACATGAAATAAATCTAGTATATATATGTTACTGAATTTATCATGATAATTTGGACAATGTAGGTGAGGAGATAAAAAAAAGAGATGAACTTGAAAATAAAAGAAAAGTTAAGAGATCACTTATGAAAATTCGGCATCCTAACAGCGTCACTTAAAATTTCATAAAATCAAATGATGAGAAAAAAAAGTTATCTCATCATATTGAAATAAAAAGTACATTATGAATAATGAATAAAATCAAGCCTTAATATATGAGAAAGGAATTTCAAATATATAACATAAAAGAAGTATTGACTTAACGAAGAGAATGAAAGATTCCCTTACCTTGTAGAATAACTCTTATATCTTGAAGGATGGTACCTTGGGGGCTTAGGGACACCTTGGGAGGACTCCCAGAGAGGTAAAACAACCATAGAATCGAGGATGGGGGATTTGTAATGAAATAAAATGAATGTATGAGTGGATATTTATAGAAAAATAGAGGTAATGTTTTAATAATTTCAAAGTGACACCTCATTAGTGGGTTTTTCCAAACCATGGGGTTTCCCATGGTATTTTCCCATGGTTTAAGCCACTTGGGACACCTCATGTAATAAGTTACTATGAGAAGGTCTTCCATACTTTTATATTTAATTATTACATGATTATGATGTCATTAAACTACCGAGTACTCAAAACTGTATTTTTACTATTCATGAAAAATTCACCTATTTTAGAAAAATCCCAAAAATTCACCCTTACCATTTTTTGATGTGTAGAATTCAAAAGTGAAATCCATTTTTCAAAAATAATTTTCTACATATTATTAATTTAATTTTTAAATAAGGTCATAGTTAATTCTAAAAATAACAATCTTGGAGTGCAATTAGTTTTATGTGACATTGAAAATTTAATTAAGATCCCATTATCATATTGCCTTATGAAAATAAAATAATATTATTATTTACTATACATAAGAAAATTATTACTATACATATTACTATTCATATGGGTATGTTACTATTCACCAAAAATCAAGTTTGTTCTATCAGACTCCAAATGACTTACTGAACACAACTCTAGATGACCATTTCTTGAAATTAAAAACATAGAAGAGGCAATGTTCTATTTAATGGATAGATTATAAAATTGCATTCTATATTTATTTTCAAAAACTTGGGATGTTACATTCTCCCCTCCTTACAAAAATTTTGTCCTCAATATTCACAAAATATTACCTAAAAAGATTCGGGTGTGTCTAAAACAGAAGCACCTTAGGCTCCCATGTTGCTTCCTCTATCTTATGGTTCCTCTATAGAACCTTCACCAGAAGAGTCATCTGATTTCTCAATACTTGTTCTCTAGTATCACGAATCTTGATAGGCTCTTCACTGTAGGATAAATTGGGCTCAAGTTCCACTTCTTCATAAGTGAGTACAAGTGTTGGGTCTGGCATGTACTTTCTTAACATTGACACGTGGAACACATTGGGAACCGTGGAGAGACTTGGCGACATTGCCAAACGGTAAGCTACGACTCCAATTAGGTCTATAATTTCAAATGTTCCTATGTACTAGAGACTCAATTTACCTTTCTTACTGAAACGTATAACTCCCTTCCATGGAGATACCTTCTAGGAAACATGATCTCCTACCTAAAATTCCAAATACTTCCTTTAGTTGTTAGCATATATCTTCTGCCTACGTTGAGATATTTTTATATGGTTCTAGATAATCTTCACCTTCTCCATTGTTTCTTCAACAATTTTTGGGCCCAGAAGCATTCTTTCACCAACATCATCCAAGGAAGTTGGTGTATGACATCTCCTCCCATATAATTCTTCATAGGGTGCCATCTGAATACTTGAATGGAAGCTATTGTTGTAGAAAAATTATATGAGAGGTAAATACTGATATCAAAAGACTTAAAAATCAATTGAACAAGACCTTAACATGTCTTACAATGTTTGAATAGTTTGTTCTGATTGTCCATCAGTTTGTGGGTGGTAGGTAGTGCTCAAACGAAGATCAATATCTAGGTCCTTCTGAAGACTTTTCTAGAATCTTGATGTAAAATGTGGACCATGATCAGAAACAATTGATATGTGTACTCCGTGAAGTCTAACAAATTCATTAATATATAATCTTGCTAGACGTTCAAGTGGTAGATCTTCTCTTATAGCAAGAAAATGTGATGACTTGTTAAGACGATCAACAATGACCTATATTGCATCGTTCCTTATAGGAGTCTTTGGTAGTCTAATGAAAAAGTCCATAGTGATATTATCCCTTTTCCACTATGGTATGGGAAGAGGTTTCAATACTCCTACCGGCTGTTTCCTTCTAGCTTTCACTTGTTGACAAATCATACATCTTGACACAAAATCAGCAATCTCTCTCTTCATGATGTCCAACAAAAAATGTTCCTTCAAATCTCTATACATCGTAGTGCTTCCAGGGTGTATAGAGAAATTAGAACGATGAGCATCATCAAACAATTCCCTTTTTAGATCTGGTATATCAGGGACACAAAGTCTTTTTCCAAATTTCAAAATTCCATCTTCATATACGAAGTCACTCAATCTCCCATCATTCACAGCTTTAATATTCTTTTCAAACTCCCCATCATCAGCCTGAAATTTTTTTATCCTTTCTAGTAAAGGTGGTTTGGAAACTATTTGAAAAAGCATTGATGTTTCACCTTCCATGGTTATTACCATATCCATCTTTACTAGATCCATGAAAATAGGATCTTTTTCAACTATCATCTTTCTCAAAACTCCATGATCCTTTCTGTTCAAGGAATCTGCCACCTTATTTTCCTTCCCCGGGTGGTAGTGTATCGTGAAATCATAATCCTTGAGTAGTTCAAGCCATCTCCTTTGCCTCATGTCGAGTTCTTTCTGTGATAAAATATACTTCAAACTCTTGTGATCATTATAAATCTCAAATTTTTTACCATAGAGATAATGTCTACATATATTCAAAGAAAATATTACAGAAGATAACTCAATATCATGAGTAGGATAGTGTTTCTCATGAATTTTTAGTTATCGTGATGCATAAGAAATTACCCAATCATTTTGCATAAGGACACAACCAAGTCCATTCGTTGAAGTATCACTATAAATAATAAACCCTTTATTCCCTGATGGTATAGCCAATATAGGAGCATTGGTTAATCTTCTCTTCAGTTCTTCAAAACATTATTCACAATCTTTTGTCCAAAAAAATTTAACCCCTTTACGTGTAAGCTTCGTTAGCGGGTTATCCAGTCGGGAAAAATTTTGTATGAAACACCGATAATAACCTGATAAGCCAATAAAACTATGTATCTCAAGTTATGTTTGTTGGCGTGGGCCAATCTTTGATTGCCTTTGTCTTTGCAGAATCAACTAGGATTCCATCCTTAGAAACAATATGGACAAGAAAAGAAATCTCCTGAAGCTAGAATACACACTTGCTAAACTTCCCATATAATTGATGCCTTCAAAGAGTCTTTAGGATAATTCGTAAGTGATTTTCATGATATTCTTAGCTTCTTGATTATACCAAGATATAATCAATAAATACCCCTACAAAATCATCGATATATTCCTTGAAAACTCTGTTCATTAAATTCATTAAGACAAAGGGTGCATTAGTCAATCCAAAAGGCATTACTATAAACTCCCAATGCCCGTACCAGGTTTGAAACGTTGTTTTCGGAATGTATTCCTTCTTCACACTAAACTGATGATATCCAGATCTAAGGTTAATCTTTTAAAATTATTGAGATCCATGCAGTGGGTGAAATAAATCATCAATGTGAGATAGATGATACTTGTTTTATATTGTTATAGCATTGATCTCCCTGTAGTCAATACATAACCTCATAGATCCATCATTCTTCTTAACAAAACGGTAAGGGTCTCCCCATAGAGAAACACTAGGGAGAATAAATCCCTTATTACTCAATTCCTCTAGTTGTTTATTTAGTTACAATAATTCCAAAATGTCAATTATATAAGGGGTCTTCGATATGGGCCTTGAACCAGGAATTAAATCAATGGAAAACACAATTTCTCGTTCTGAAGGATGTCTAGGAAAATCTTCTAGAAACACATCAACATATTCTCTAACAATAGGTACATCCTCTATTTGAACATTCCTTTCCTTACCCACAGTTATTTCATTTTCTTCATCCCCAATAATTGAATTTAGTTGAGCTACTAGGGGTGGATCTAGATAAGAATCAGGTGATGATGATTCTTCTCTAAAGATAAGGTGTTCTTTATCATCGTCATCAAAAATCATAACCTCTTTCTTCTTATAATAAATTTTTGCATCATGGTCTGAAATCCAATCCATACCGAGGATTATATCAAATTAAATCATGGGTATGATGATGAGATCAGTATATAAAGAAAATTTATACGCCCTAATGGGAACTGATTCATAGAACTTTGTAGAAATGATACTTCCCTTAGGAGTTTTTATTGACAACTACCTTGTTAAATCAAATTGGAAATATATAATTTTCCTATAAAACTTGGAAGATATGAAACAATGCAATGATCCTGAATCAAATAAAGCATTGGCTAAAATTGAGGAAACAATTAAAGTATCTACCACCACATCCTTAGGGACTTCATCCTCTGCAGTTGTGATTGCATAAGCTTTTCCCTGATACCTTGTCCTTCTCTGTTGCATATTTCCATGATGTTTTTGACAATCATTAGCATAGTGTCCCATATCCTGATAACTATAGCATTGAACATCATTGGATTCCTTCCTTCCTTTGAATTCACCAGCAAGATGGACTTTCTGACCACATTTTTACCATACACCTTTTCTTTTTAAGCATTCACTATGGTGTTTCTTTCCACAATTATCACATGGTGGAAACTCAACTCCTGCCTTATTCCTCATTTCCTTATTTCCTTTCCCAGGGTATTTAGTATCCCTCTTCTTTTCTTACATTCACTCAAAGTCATAAGACTTAGAGAATTCTTTTTCTGTCTTGATGGCACATGAAACTATATACTCATATGATGAAAAACTTTGGGAGACTAGTGCCTGCTGGAGGAATGGATATCGGCCATCAAAGAATCAATTAATTTTTCTCCTCGTATTTTGTATGTAGTATACAACATGTCTTGATAATCTTGTGAAGTTAGCTTCGTACTTTTCAACATTCTCATCTTTTTTCTACCTCAGATTCAGGAATTGTCTCTCCATATCTGCTCGCTGCTCATGAGGGAAATATTTTTCTAAGAAGATTTCCTCAAAATCCCTCTATTCCATCTCTTCTATCTCTTCCTCCTCCTTTATGTTTTGGATTAAGGACCACCACTGACTTGCATCTCCCAATAGATGATAGACTGCCATGACAACCTTCTCTCTTTCATTACATCCCAAGGCGAGAAATATCTTCTCATGGGAACATATCCACTGCTCTGCTACAAATGGGTTTGTAGTCCCGTTGAATGATGGAGGCTATTTTCGCATAAAGCAGTCTAGCATGGCTCCTCCACATGGTGGATCCGGATGCTCCATACAGGTAAGGTTATTATTAATAACCTGATTATGTTTTCCCAATATATTTATGAGTTGCTCAGCACTAGTCACAGCACCAGATCCAACATCAATATCATGCAATAGAGGAAAATCCCTACAGGGGGCATGTGAATTTGTGCAATTTCCATTCCGTCCACTAGGCTCCATATCTAGATAATGGCATACACCTGATTAGGTTATGAATCATAATGTATAATCTTATCTTAACAAAATACTAAGAAAAAATTGAGATCCTATGAACGGCTAATCCCATATTTACAAAAATTGTTTCTTTGAGTAATATTAAACATTTCAATCCTTCATAATGGATTTTAAATAAAATTTGAATTATCTTAATCATATACCTCGGGAGTGTTGTAACCAAGAGTGCAGCGAGGCCCGTTGTCGTGCACCAGTTCCCATTCGAGTCTAGCTTGAAGCAGTGTTTCGGGTTTTACCCATAGATACATCTATACCAGATCCAACTCTACCTGTTTGTATCCAGACAGGGATGTATTTCTTGAAAGATCTATATAATCTATTCCCTACCAAAATACCAGGAAGTTATTTAATGTATTTATTCAAAGACAAACTTAGGGACTCTTCCCTAATTCTACATTTTCTAAATCTAGTTTCCAAGTATTCTGCTAAACATCCTCTGATACCAACTGTAAGGACCCGACCCCAGTTACCCAGAGCCAGTGCCTTATTTGATTATGTTAGCATACATACAAGGGATACGAATCCCAAAAGGCCGAGTATTTTAGTATTATTGGAAACAAGTTACATACATAATTTTATCATTACAACATGAAGGGAATCAAAACACTATTTTATTCCACTAGAAACATCATGTCTCCTAGATTATGCTTGCACGTCATTCATAAATTACTTCTTCATGTACTGAGAAAATAAAACATGAGAAAGGGGTGAGCTCAAATTCTTAGTAAGAGTAAGCAATATAGTGGAAGTTAATATAAACGTTAGACATGGTGAATAATTGAAAACACATGCCTTTAATAATGAACTTGAACACATTATGGCAGAAATACGGGATGAATAAATAATTCCCTAATAAAACATAATCATGGGTATTCTACTAGTTGAATAACCACACAAACTTAAAATACTAGCATCATAATGAGGGAAGTGCATATGTCGGACATCATAACCATACCATCCAAGCCTCGTGTTGGGACCATAAAATAATCATTTTGTCAAGGCCTCGTGCCAAGACCATATTTTATCTCATGAGACCTACTGATGCATCGAGGGGCTATAGAGGGCCCCACCCATCACATACTAAGTCCAATTAATTCCTCATGTGAGTGGCGATCAACATAAATAACATATAAATTCATATTGAAACTATCATATAAAATTTAACTAACATTCACCAATTATTGAACATTAACACTAACCATTCGGAATAATATGATGAATGGTTTTAGGATAGATCATCCACAATAAAATTAGTCATAAAATATTAAATAAAATATGGTATTTGGAATCATAAATGATTAAACCCAATAATACCAGGGAATCAATAAGACCATTGAACAAAAATACTCTTATAAAATCATTAAGCAATTTTGAGATAAATTCTCTTTTATTTAAAAAAGAAGAGTTCTTTTGGAAAATATTTGTATAAAAACAGAAGTGAAGTAAGATAGTATTTTCATAATAAAATGATTATTTTTAGAAATATAATGTTTTCCAAAAACTGATTATAGAGTTCCCTTGTAAATAGATATGAATTGGAGAAATTACCTTGAATCAGGCTTGTATTTTTGAAACAATTTTGAATGTTCCTTTTAAAACGTGTAACTATCCATAAAATAAGGAAAGATTCTGGTTTATAAACATATATATGATACTCACATAGAACATATGATGAGTAAATAACAATACATAAGAATAACATTGAGGTAATTAGACAATGAAAGTATCCTGAATAAAAATGGAAGTTCTGGTGGAAAAACACTAACCTTAACTCCAAACGTGTTCTTCTCTTGAACTTATGCTCCTAGAATATGAAATTATACTTATTAATAACTTATTTAAAAACCTATTAGACGTGTATTTAGTTTATCATAACTCTGTTCAGTTCATTTATACCCTTATTGCTAAGTTAATAAATTGAATTTTGTTGTTCCGGTGTGTTCATTTTCTTTATTTTAGTAATCGGTTCACTTGTTTTTAAGTAATGGAGTTCATGTGGAATGGTTATAAATCTCCAGGATTGTAATTATATATTATTTATGAACATAAATAATTTTTAATGGTCATTTATATCATTTTGTTATATGGAATGAGGATGAATCATTAGATGAGAACCACGTCGATTATTTGGTGGTATTTGGATTATTATGTACAAGTTTTGTCATATAACCTAATTATACATACATATTATGGTTCTTGAATATTAATTATGTTATAATACATATATTATAGTCTGGTCCAACCATAAATATGGTTTCATGACCAGTAATGAAGAACGAAACTTCATCATCCACGAAGACTATAAATTGGAACCTCCTGGACGTTGATTTCGTTTATAAAAATAAAAGAGAGGGAGTAGGAATATTTATGATGGGTCTTCCATTAACATGACATAAACCCAGTATATATATGTTACTGTTGTTGTCATGGTCGTTTGGATAAAGGAGGTGAGGAGATAAAAATAAAAGAGATGAACTTGAAAATATAAGAAATGTTAAGAGATCCCTTATTAAAATTCGGCAGCCTAACGACGTCACTTAAAATTACATAAAATCAAATGATGAGAACAAAAGGGTATCTCATCATATTGAAATTAAAATTACAGTAATAAGAATGAATAAAATAAAACATCAATATATGAGAATGGAATTCCAAGTTGATAACATAAAAGAAGTTTCGACTTAAAGAAGAAAATGAAGGATTCACTTACCTTGTAGAATAATTCCTAGATCTTGAAGGATGGGACCTTGGGGGCTTAGGGACACCTTGGGAGGACTACTAGAGAGGTAAAACCACCAGAGCTTCGAAGATGATGGATTTTTAATGAAATAAAACGAATGGATGAGTGGGTATTTATAGAAAAAGAGAGGTAATTTTTTAATAGTTTCAAAGGGACACCTCATTAGTGGTTTTTGCCAAACCATGGGCTTTCCCATGGTATTTTCCCATGTTTTAATCTACTTGTGACACCTCATGTCCTAAGTTAATATTCACAAGTCGACCATGCTTTTATATTTAATTATTACACCATTATGATGTCATTAAACTTCGAAATACTCAAAACTGTATTTTTACTATTCATGAAAAAATTCATGTATTTTAGAAAAATCCCAAAACTTCACCCCTACCATTTTTCGATGTGTAGAATTAAAAAGTGAAATCCATTTTTCAAAAATTATTTTCTAAATACTATTAATTTATTTTTTATATAAGGTCCTAGTTAATTCAAAAAATAATAATCTTGAAGTGCAATTAGTTTTATGTGACATTGAAAAATTAATTAAGACCCCATTATCATATTGCCTTATGAAAATAAAATAATATTATTATTGACTATTCGTAAGGGTCATATTACTATTCATATTACTATTCATAGGGTTGTGTTACAATTCACCAAAAATCAAGTTTGTTCAATCAGACTCCAAATGACTTACTGAACACAACTATAGATGACCATTCCTTGAAATTCAAAACATAGAAGAGGCAGAGTAGCGTTTAATGGATATATTATAAAATTTTATTCTATATTTATTTTCAATACCTTGGGATGTTACATATATGATATGCACAAATAGATTATTTTTTAATTATATTATGAAATAGGTGTTATTTCAAAAACACAATTTTTTTGTGTATCTTATTACTATATTATGAAAATAATATAGAGATTAATAGGTTAGTGGGTGTATGTTTGAACTCATTTAAGTTTAATGGTATCAAATAAGGGATTACATTATTCTAAAGTTAATGTGATTTCCACTTAATATTTTAAACTCGTTTGGGTATGTTATTAAAAATAAATGGTAAAGTGTTACATTTAGTTTCCATTTAGAATAAGAATATTACTATTTCAAAAGAGATTATACCACTCTAATAATGATGTTTTTTCTATTAATATCCTCAATAGTATAGGATAATCTACGATAAATGAAAATGTAAATATTTAAATTTAGTTATCATGAATAAGTAAATATCAAAATTTTCTATTGGATTGTACTTGTCAAATTTCTTCATGAACTAATATCTGCATCCTAAAAGTGTTTAGGGTATAGAAACAATGATATAACACCTCGAACCCACACTTCCAGATTCAGAGCTAATAACATGTTGTTTATTTTTTAAAATAAAACATAACTGAAATATTACACAACTCTTAATACAAAAGAGGGCCTTTTCGGTCTAGGTTCATGAGAATTAGATAACATCTTACAATATATGAAAGTTGTTAAATAATAAGAAAATATTCTTACTTCGCTTATATATGTGCTAACTCCAAAATCAAAGAAAACTAAATTATATGTTTTAATATTCCTATAAAATATATTTAAAACATGGGATGAGCATTTAATTTCCCAGTAAGAGGTTTTAAAAATCATTAAAATAAATTTTTTGAAATTTTAATTTGAAAATAATATTTGAATTTTTTTATATTCTCTTGATAATACCATCAAAATAAATTTAGAAATACCCTTTTGAAAATAATATTGAAGTTATTTTATATATTGAAAATACTAAAAAAAATTGAAGATACTTATGCTCAAAATTGAATTTCAAATAATCTAGTTATTTTATGAAAACTCTAAGAAATATATTAAAATAACATTGAGGCCACTTGAAACATTGAAGTTATCTTGGGCCTACCAACTTAAGTTATGGGTTCACTTCCCACTTCCCTATCATATTTACAATGTTCAGGTGCTGCATTAAAAAAACAGTTCAAAATTGTTTTACTTATATATAATTTCACTAGATTTTTTTATTTTAAAACATGACAATATATATAAAACATTGATATATTCATATATATATACACTTCCCCAAGAATACTTCTGCTAAATTTGGAACAAAAAAATCTCATTAAAATTTGACTTTGCATGATATGAAAGAATATTTTTCATCCATATTTTTCATTATAAAACATTTAAACCACTCATTATTTGAAATAAATTCCTATACATGGATGATTAATTTAAAACACATATATGTACATGAATAATCATACTATAATATGCATGATATTTCATGAGTTAAGATGATGGCCATATCATATAAATGAAATCTATGATTTTATATGCACCTTTCACACATGACATGATTGGTTTAATTATTTACAACTATAAATAATAAATATAAAATTATTTCATAAATTGATAAATTTCATTTGAAATAAATATTAATAACAAAATTTCTTATATCGTATCATTATTTTTCATTAAAAAATAATTATCTCACAACTTTGAAAATAATTATATCTTTAACATTTCAAAAAAAAGTTAGAATTATTTGAAATTATTCGTATATAATTAAATTTTAAATAGAAGATCCTTAAAACAAATACATTCTATTATTATCCTAATGAAAATTAATTTTTGGAAATTATAATATAAATGATCACAAATAAAAAAAATAAAAATTAAACTCTCTGACAAATTATTTTTAGAAGACTCATGTTTTTGTTGTTGAAAAAATACTTCTTAATCTTGGTGTCTTCCTTCAGACCCTCTCTTGATTTCCCCCGATCGCTAATATCTGAAACCCAAAGTGGGTTTCTAATAGAAAATCAGGGGGAAATGGAGTCTTAGACCATCTCAAACTAGCTTATCCAAAAACATCTCACCCAAATACCTCCGTGTGAAATGAACATTAGGGCACTACTTATATTTTATTTCTAATATGGTTGATAAATTAAAAAATTCATATATTTATCATTATTATCATAGAATATATACAAATCTGATCGAGAAATTTATCTATCTCCTATTTTAGTGTCTCTTGACTGATTCCCTCCAGGAAGGCTATAGTACAGACATGTATTTAATTTCATGATGTTTACATGTTCATTTTTGATATATTGTTATGTATAATTGATAGACACAAAATGAAAATGAAGAAAATCCTAAACTGAGATAAAGATAATTAATTTAAAATAAAAATACATTTGTTTGAAACCAGTTCTTATTTTGAGGTACGAGTTTCTTCTTTTCTCCTTCCCTTAAGTGTTTTTGAGAAAATATGGAAAAGGGGGGAAATATCCCAAATTTTGGAAAGTACACACCATTTACTTTTTCCACACACCGTGTACTTTTGGTCGTGTGGGATGAGTACATAGGGTGTGCGGCCATGTCGGCGATGAAGGGTGTAGGAACTGACAACACACCGTGTAGTGGTCCCTTACACGTAGTGTAGTCAGTCGGTAGGCAAATAGTAAGGCGGTGTCCAGCTATACGATAGCACATGTCATGTACTCGTGAAGACACGTTGTGTAGTCATGTCTGCAAGTGAATAGTACCACGCTGGTGGGAAGCTTCCAAAGGAACAGTTTAAAAAAATGGGAAGTACACGCCGTGTACTTTGTTTTTTTCTCTTAAAATGGGCAGCAGCCTCCCCTGTTCACAAGTAAGGATTAGAACAGGAAGAGGGAGCTCGGGCGAGGAGGCCGAAGGTTTGAATATCCGTCGAGCGCACGACCGAATCCGTTTCCACCTCGGACGATCTCGTCCGAACCACGTGGGTAAGCCCTCCCTTCTCCTTAAGCAGTTCTTTCCAATTCTTCCTCTAATGGGAGTTATTTAAGTTTGAATGAGGGTTTCTTTCACCTCAGATCTTCATTGTTCTTGGATGATTTGTGGGTCAACGTTCGCGTGTAACGTTCATTGGTATTAAAGGTAGGTGGCTTGGGGTTTATTTTCCAACTACTGTGTGTTTTGTGTGTTTTTGAGCTACAAACCCATATTTGGGGTGTCATGTTGCTGAGGTCGTGGCTATTTTTGATACCTAGAATTATATAGGTGATTAAATAAAGTTGTAAAACTATTTTTTGGGATCAGTTCTTGGATCCAGGACCACCCCAGGGGGGGGCGTTCCTCTGTTTAGCCGTTTGTCCAGGATACCCGATGGTATGCTATGTTTAAATTATGCATTACTTTTCATTGAGAGGATTTACATGTAAATTTTCGATTTATATATTGGGCATGGCCCGGTTACTTGTTTAGCCTAAGGGAAGTATTGTGATTAGCCTGTGGGAATTGTACTACCTAGCCTATGGGAAACTTCTTCCATGCCTGTGGGCAGTTGAGTATGTGTCTGTGGGTGACACTACATACGCCTTTGGGCAATACCCGTATGCCTGTGGGCAATTTCTCGTGTTGGTTTCTCTTTACCCAAGGGTGGGAGTTTACATGTCCGAGGACAGTGGCTGATTACCTAGAATATTCACTGTGGTGGTATTTCTAATTAAATGATTAATTGAATATTAAAATGGCAATGTAATGGGTTAAGTTAGTTACCTTCAGTACTGCTTACTTCAATTCATTTTATTACTGCACACTGTTGTTGAATGTCTACACACAATTGGGCATGGGCCTTTGGTGGGTGCCTACTGAGATATATTTCTCGCACCCTATTTGGACCATGCTTTTCAGCCCAAATAGATTATGTTTATGCAGGTGTAGATAAGGGCAAGGGCCCTTACACGTGTACTTGATTACTGTTGAGGTGTAGGAGAGCATGAGATTGAGCATTGGCTCACGATCCCGCTGGCTGTTCTATTTTTCTTTTTAGTACTTGTACTCTGTATTGTATTTTACTGTTGTGTAACATGTTCTGGCTTTTTTCCTAGAATTAGAGACATGTTGCATAATATTTATATATTTGGTTGGTTATATCTACTACAGTTGTTTAATTCAGTTGGGAATGTTTTACTGCTTCTACAGTTGATGTACATTTTATTTCATTCCGATGCTCTACACTTTGACAAATGAGGGAATAGTTTCCCCACTATCAGACCTGGGCCATCACTGCTAGTTGGTAGCATCTGGCATTTGGGGAAATGCGCTTGAGGTCATGTGACGAATCGGGTTCGAGGCACCCGTTGAGTGGCACCCAGAACTGAGACATTACAAAGTGGTATCAAAGGGAGGTTCTTTTCTTTGACTTACTATTTGGAGCCCTAGTCGGGGATAGGATGAGAATGGTAGTTGGTAATAAGCTGTGCCCAGGCATAGCTAACCCATGTAAAGGGAAATGAAAATTTACCTCATATTCCAATTATACTGATTTTGCAATTTACAATTGATTTTATTTCACTATTGGGTGACACACTTGTATTGTGTTGTTATATTTTATCCTTGGGTCCTATTTAGTTGCAACCCGATGAGATGAGGGTATGCCATCTCATGCATCATTTAGGAACATGCAATAAATCACATGCCATGCATAGTTCCATGCCATGTAGGTGCATTAGAAATTGCATGTTTTTGTGATAGTTGTTGTGCTAGAAAAGCATGCTGTTGTGATAGCTGCTTGATAGATACCTTCTGTTTGATATGGTATTTTTGTAGGATCCGGTTAAAAGAATGGACGCCAAAAATTGGTTTTTGGGGAGTATGGGCCCCCATTAACCGGAATTTGGTGGATCATTGACTGTTTATATTGTTATAACACAAATAAGATTTCAAACTTTGATTCGTGGGGAGTATGGGCCCTCACGGGTCGAAAATTGGCACTTAGATGTTCTTTTTCTGTATTTTCTGGGCTTCGGAGTAGTTTCTGAGGCATACTGTCCGGAAAACCTAGTATACACACCGTGTAGTGCTTTACACACACCGGGTGTGTTCTTCAATTTGGGAAGAAAAAAAAACTTTTTGAGTACACACCCTGTACCCAGAGTACACACTGTGTAGTCTCTTCCTGTGCCACAAACCATGTGGGCGGCAACACGGGGAAGAGAAGAGTTTGGGGCGAACATGCCATGTAGCCTCTGTACATTCCGTGTAGTGTTGACCCGGATACTCGGCCATGTAACTAACAAACACGGGTTGGTGTAATCGTTTCTTGAACATGCCGTGTCAATGAAGAACATTCCATGTATTGTGACCTGGGGACCCGGCCGTGTAACTAACAACACAGGTTGGTGTAATCCCATCATGTACACACCGTGTGTATATAGAACACGCAATGTAGGTTGAGCCGTGTATCTGGCCGTGTAACTAACAACACGGGTCGGCGGAGCTCTTCTAGTACACGTCGTGTACCTGTGGGACACGCTGTGTAGTCTTGTACGAAGATAGACCATGTGGAGTTAGCCGAGTGGCTGGGAAATGGGGTGGAGTACATGCTGTGTGTGGGTGTAACACACCGTGTAGTGTCAAGACGGGTAGTAGGTCTTGTCACAGACGACGTGGGCAGTTGGAAAATTTCACCATACACGTCGTGTAGATTATATACGCACTATGTAGTTTTGTTCAATAGGAGCTGTGTGGCATAGCCGCATAGAAGGACCAGGGCAGGGAAGGGAACTCAAGTACACACCTTGTAATCAATATACACGCCATGTAGTCTTGTTTAGCAATTTTGAATTCCTTCTTCCTCCTATTCCCTTTTGGGTTTCTATGTTTTCGGTCATTAATAATCTTGAATCTAAGGCATGTTTTTGACCTTGTATTGTCATGCCGCATAGACGACGACGCGTTGTTTTCCAGGAGAGCGGTGACAACTATACTCTGGAGATGGTGGGCCATGGGATACCATTTGATCCTCGAGCAGATCCAGATGTGGCGCCAGCTATTACAACGGACATAGGCACGAAGGCACAGTTCTGTGAAGGCTTTATGCGGTTCATACAGACCTTTCTGGGAGCACCGTCGGCTGACACATCTATGGCTGATCTGAAACGTATATTCCAGCAGCAGCATCCACCTACGTTTTTATGGGATGGCAGACCACAGGATACGGAGACTTGGCTAGGATCGATGCAGACAATTTTCGAGCATCTTGAGATGCCTCCAGGGCAGAGGGTCAAGCTCGCAATGTATATGTTGTGTGATTCTGCCAAGAGGTCGTGGGATGTTACCACCCAGTCAGAGCATCACAAATACATGGATTGGGAATATTTTCAGATAGTCTTCTATGACTTCTTCTTCTCGGAGACGCTGAGGGTAGATAGAGCTCGAGAGTTTATGAATCTGCAGCAGGGTGCTATGTCGGTGATTGACTATTCTGCTCGTTTCACCGAGATTCAGCGCTTTGCCCCCGTGCTAGTTGGTGATGAGACGCTGAGAGTCAGACTCTTTGAGGATGTTCTTCATTATGACATCCGAGTGCTTGTGAATATTTTTAGGTTGCCTAATGTACATGCTATTGTGAACCGGGCGCTGATTATATAGAGGAACCTGCCGGAAGCTAGTGGTGTGTGCCAGGGAAGTTCAGCACTAGTTACTGGTATTATTTCTGGTGCCAAGAGGAAGAGGCAGATGGAATTCTCTCAAGGTGGTTGTACCAGCCAGAAGAATGCTTCAGGTGGCCAGGTTATGTGCTACCAGTGTGGTAGAGAGGGGCACATGAGGCCATAGTGTCCACGAGACCCAGTGGAGTGCCGAACTTGCGGCAGGATGGGTCATCTGCAGTGATTTTGTAGGGCATTTCCACTGGTGGCTAGTGAGAGGGGTTATGTGTAGACTCCGCATGTGGGAGCAGGACCAATAGCCTCTTACCAGTTACGGAACTTGAATACGTCAGGGCGTGTATGGAGAGATGGTGTTCGTGGCTGTGGTAGGCAGACACCAAGATCACAGAGATAGCAGGGCAGGACAGCTCAGGGTAGCCAGGCTGTGTCGCAGGGCCGTGGCACTGGGCAGGCATATGCAGTGCAGCAGACCCAGCATGAGAAGGATCCCAGACCTTCTACCGTCAGAGGTACTATCCCAGTAGCTTCTGTATTATCTTCAGTACTTTTTGATATAGGTTCTACACATAGTTTCATATCTGTAGCTGTTGTGGGGAGCCTTGGGCTCTGTGTTACTACTTCATCTGATATCATGATGCTAGACACTCCTCTGGGGACTAGAACGACTGGTGTGTATCAGGGCAAGGAGTTCCCCCTTGAGGTAGGTGGGTGTCACTTCTTTTGGGACCTCTATGTCTTAGATATGACAGCTTATGACTTCATTCTCAGGATGGACTGGTTGGTTCACATTCGAGTATTTGTAGACTACTATCGTCATAGGGTGAGTTTCACATCACCAGAGGGAGGAGAGTTTCTATACAAGGGTGAATGGGATGTTCAGGCGAGTCAAGCTGGACCAGAGCATCATGGGTGAGGTGGTATCACAGCCCAGATTGCAATTTTATATCTGGACGACCAGGGGACTTGTCAGACGGATTTCCCGCTAGTGGTGAATCATTTAAGGGATGTCTTCCCAGATGAATTTTCAGGTATACCTCCAGAGCGTGAGGTGGATTTCTCTATTTAGCTAGTTCTAGGAGCAGCACGGTTGTCCATTCCTCCTTATAGGATGGCGACGTCTGAGTTTCAGGAGCTCAAGAGACAGATAGAGGAGTTACAGGAAAAGGGTTTCTTCTGACCTAGTACTCCTCCTTGGGGTTCTCAAGTCCTTTTTGGGAGGAAGGCGGATGGTACCCTCATACTCTGTGTGGATTATCAGAAGCTAAAACAGATGACGGTTAAGAACCGATATCCCTTGCCGAGGAATGATGATCTTTTCGATCAACTTCGTGGATCACGAGTTTTCTAGAAGAGTTAATTGAGATCAGGATATCATCAGCTGCGCATTATACCATCTGATATGCCTCTCATGGCATTCAGAAAAAGGTATGGTCTATACGAGTATATGGTTATGTTGTTTCGACTCATGAACGAGCGAGCAGTTTTCATGGATCTGATGAATCGTGTGTTCCATCCATATCTGGATTCTTTTGTGGTAGTATTCGTGGACGACATCTTGGTGTACTCTCACACTCGACATGACCATGACACCCATCTTGAGATCGTATTGAATACACCGAGAGATCATTTTCTATATGTTAAGCTCTCAAAGTGCCACTTTTGGATGAACCAGATTCACTTCCTGGGTCATATCATCTCAGAAGCAGGAGTTTCAGTAGACCCAGAGAATGTGAGAGTAATAGTTTCGTGGGAGCATCCTAATAACGTGTTTGAGATACAGAGTTTCTTAGGGCTGGATGTTTACTACAGATGCTTCATCCAGGACTTCTCCCACTTAGCAGCACCGTTGACGAGTCTGACTAAGATGGGTGTGAAGTTCGGTTGGACAAAAGCTTGTGAGACAGCCTTTCAGGACCTGAAGGAAAGGTTGACATCAGCACCACTCCTAATACTCCCAGAGTAGGGAATGATCTATACAGTTTATTATGATGCATCAGTTATTGGGTTGTGAGAAGTGTTGATGCAGGGCGATTGAGTAGTTACGAACGAGTCTCGGCATTTTAGGCCGCAAGAGAGGAATTACCCGACGCGTGATCTTGAGTTGGCTGTAGTTGTACATGTGTTGCACTATTGGAGACATTATCTATTGGGAGAACGTTTTGTGGTTTTTACCAACCACAAAAGTCTCAAGTATATCTTTACTCAGCGTGACTTGAATCTGAGGCAGCAAAGGTGGGTTGAATACCTACAGCCCTTCAACTTTGAGATTTCCTATACACCTGGTAAAGGTAATGTAGTAGCTGATGTACAGAGCAGGAAGACTCATATACAGGTAGGGCAGGAGGCCAGTGTTGAGTGGAAGCTTATGGCATTGGTCTTTGAGATGAATTTGGAGGTTCATGACAGTCAGGGGTAGACTTACCTTTCCTTTTTAGGTGTGACTTCTACCCTCCTGGATATAGTGGGGATGAGATAGCTATTTGATTCATAATTCCTAGTTCTACGGGAGTCGATGGAAAGTGAGGATCCTCCTCCAGGTTAGATGATAGGAAATGATGAGGTATTTCATTTCTATGGACGAGTATGGGTTCCAGGGGATTTACACGAGGAGCTGATGCGGTAGTTTCATGCTTCATCTTGGGCAGTTCACCCCGGGGTTACCAAGATGTATTGTGACTTGAGATTCCTGTACTGGTGGATGGGTATGAAGAGAGATGTAGCTGGTTTTATTAAGAGGTGGTCCACCTGTCAGTAGGTGAAGGTGGAACATCAGAGGCCAGCCGGACTGTTACAGCAGTTACCCATCCTAGAGTGGAAATGGGATGATGTCGTGATGGAATTCGTGACGGGGTTATCAACGTCACCTTGTGGAAATGATTCCATGTGGGTTGTTGTGTATAGACTCCCGAAGGTAGCTCACTTTTTTCCAATTAAGGAGACCTTTGGTGTTTAAGATCTCGGAAGGTTGTATGTCTGAGATATCTTACGTCTCTAGGGGTCCCTCATTCTATCGTTTCAGATAGGGACGCCCGTTTTACGTCTCTTTTCTGGAAGAGTTTTTAGAGGGCACTGGGTACACATGTGCTTTTGAGCACATCATACCACCCTCAGACTAATGGCCAGTTAGAGCATATGATACTGGTGCTAGAGGACATGATGTGTGCATGTTTCCTAGTCTTTGGGGGCTCTTGGGAGAAGCATATACCCCTAGTCGAGTTTTCCTACAATAACAGTTTTTAGGAAACTATTGATATTGCAACTTACGAAGCTTTATATGGTAGGATGTGCCGATCACCTTTTTGCGGGTTAGAGGTAGGTGAGGCAGTTTTACTGGGACCACGTCTCATGCAGGAGACTTCTGAGCAGGTCCAGTTGATTCAGAGGTGGATGGATACCACGCAGTCTCTTCAGAAGTCTTATGTTGATAGCCAAGACGACCATTCGAGTTAGTGGTCGGGGATCAGGTTTTCTTGCGTGTTTCGCCGAGGCTAGTACACAAGCGGATCATGAGACAGGGTAAACATTCACCGAGGTATGTGGGGCCATTTGGGATTCTGGAGAGAGTCGGGCCGGTTGCCTATCGGTTGTAGTTACCACCGAGGTACCGGCCCATGCATCACGTCTTCCATGTATCTCAGTTGCACCACTATCATTTAGACTCGTCTCACATCTTCAACCCGAGGAGGTTGAGCTCGAGGCAGATGTGTCCTTTGAGGAGCATCTGATTCATATCATTGATAGGAGCACAAGGGTTCTCTGAGGCCGGATAGTTCCTCTCGTACGAGTGCTATGGCAGCATGGCCAAGTGCAGGATGAAACATGGGAGAAGGAGACCGATGTTCATCCTCAGTGGCCTGAATTATTCTCATCTTCATCTTCACCACCCTTGGAAGGGAAATTCGGGGTCAAATTTCTTTAAAGTGGGAAGTTTGTGAGAACCCGGTTCTTATTTTTAGGTACGGGTTTCTTCTTTTCTCCTTTCCTTAAGTGTTTTTGAGAAAATATGGAAAAAGGGAGAAATATCCCAAATTTTGGAAAGTACACGTTGTGTACTTTTTCAACAAGCCATTTACTTTTGGCCATGTGGGATGAGTACACAAGGCGTGTGGCCATGTCAGTGATGAAGGGTGTAGGAACCAACTACACGTCGTGTAGTGATCCCTTACACTCCATGTAGGCAGTCGGCAGGTGAATAGTAAGGCGGTGGCCAGCTGTGCGATAGCAAACTCCATGTACTCGTGAAGACACGATGTGTATCCATGTCGGCATGTGAACAGTACTGCACTGGAAGGAAGCCTCCATAGGAACAATTTAAAAAAATGGGAAGTATGCGCCATGTACTCGGAAGTACACACTGTGTACTATGTTTTTTTCTCTTAAAATGGGCAGTATCCTCTCTTGTTCACAAGGAAGGCTTAGAACGGGAAGAGGGAGCTTGGGAGAGGAGTCTGAAGGTTTGAAGATCCACCGAGCGCACATCGAGAATTCGTTTCCACCTCGGAAGATCTCATTGGAACCATGCGGGTAAGCCCTCCGTTCTCCTTAAGCAGTTCTTGCCAATTCTTCCTCTAACGGGAGTTATTTATGTTTAAATGGGGTTTTCTTTCACCTCAGATCATCGTTTTTCTTGGGTGATTCATGGGTCGATGTTTGCATATAACATTCGTTGGCGTTAAAGGTAAGTGGCTTGGTGTTTATTTTCTAACTGTTGTGTGGTTTGTGTATTTTTGAGCTATGAATCCATATTTGGGGTTTCTTGTGGTGGAGGCCATGGCTATTTTTGATACCTAGAATTGTATAAGTGATTAAATAATGTTGTAAATTTTTTTTTGGGATCAGTGCTTGGATCCAGGACCACCCTGGGGGTGCATTCCTCTGTTTAGCTGTTTGGCCAGGATACCCGAGGTTATGCCATGTTTAAATTATGAATTACTTTTCCATGAAAGGATTTGTATGTAAATTGCATGTTTATATGTTGGGAATGGCCCGGTTACCTATTTATCCTGAGGGAAGTGTTGTGATTAGCCTGCGGGCATTATACTACCTACCCTGCGGGAAACTTCTTTCATGCCTATGGGCAGTTGACTCTGTGCCTATGGGTGACACTACATATGCCTGTGGGAAATACCCGTCTGCATGTGGGTAGTTTCTCATGTTGGTTTCTCTTTACCCAAGGGTGGGAGTTTATGTGTCTGAGGACAAAGGCTGATTACCTAAAATATTCACGGTGGTGGTATTTCTAATTAAATGATTAAATGAATATTAAAATGGAAA
The DNA here is from genome assembly GCA_963277665.1 of Viscum album. Classification (NCBI taxonomy): domain Eukaryota; kingdom Viridiplantae; phylum Streptophyta; class Magnoliopsida; order Santalales; family Viscaceae; genus Viscum; species Viscum album. The sequence goes on from OY728159.1 coordinate 658,619,678, forward strand.
TGTAACTGGTTAATTTAGTTACTTTCAGTACTGATTAATTTATTGCATTTTATTACTGCACACTGTTGTTTCATGTTTACACACAGTTGGGCATGGGCCTTTGGTGGGTTCCAAATGAGATATATTTCTCACACCCTATTTGGGCCATGCTATTCGTCCCAAAAAGATTACATTTATGTGGGTGTAGATAAGGGCAAGGGCCCTTACACAGGTACTTGATTACTGCTGAGGTGTAGGAGAGCATGGGACCGAGCATTGCCTCGTGATGCCGCTGGCTGTTCTTCTTTTCTTTTCAGTAATTTTACTCTGTATTGTATTGTACTTTTGTGCATCATGTTCTCGCTTTTTTCCTAGAATTTGAGACATGTCGCATCATATTTATATATCTGGTTGGTTATATCTACTACAGTTGTTTAATTTAGTTGGGCATGGTTTATTTCTTCCACTGTTACTATACGTTTTATTTCATTTTGCTGAGCTACACTTTGACAAATGAGGGAATTGTTTCCCCACTATCACTCCTAGGCCCTCGCTGCTAGTCGGAATCCTCTGGCATTTGGGGAAATACGCTTTAGGTCATCTGACAAACCGAGTTCGGGGAACCCATTGAGTGGCACCCGAAACCAGGACGTTACAATATTCTTCTTCAAGATGTATCAATCTAAAGCCATACAAAACAACCAAAAAAGATAGAAAATGTTTAAAATCTATATACAAAAACACTGGAAAATTAATTAATACATTATAAAAATCCAAAATTGCAATAAACATTCAAATCATGTAATAAATTTAAAACACTAATAGGGAAAGTACACATCTATGAGAGAAACAAGTGGATGAAATTAAAAAAATATGTCTCAATTAAGCTGATTTTATGAAGATTTGGACACCAAATTTAAATAAATAACACCTATTTATAGATTGAGGTGGCATGAGGTAGATCTTCCAAAAATGGAAGTCATTTCCCCCTAAACCCCCTTAAAAACCACGATGTGACTCTAATTTGGGGTTTGAATCTGACTCGTGATGGTGTATCTGATGCTTTCATCAGGGCACATGCATCCATTTGTTTAAGGAGGATGAGGACATGCTAGCTATTTCCCCACATTCCCTCTTTCCAAAGGCGGGCGACATCTGTCGCATATTCAGGGATGTTTTCTCCTTGATCGAAATAGGATGATGATATGTTAGTTCTTCCTTCCATGGATTCCTCCTTGAAAATTTTATCCTAGCATGGGTCTCCCTTATATATTAAGAATTTTTTGTGAAACTCTTCCAAGTTCTATATCTTCATGGTCACTGGTTATTTACACTGCTTCTATTGGGACATCCTAAGCAATCCGTCTGGGGCAGAAACCTTCGGTCGGGGTAGTAGTAACATTGGACATCACTGGAATGTCTGGACCTTGGAAAACTGGCACATATAAGTTTCTTACCCTTATTATAAGGCTTCTCAAATGCATCAAAGCCCAAGGAATCCCACATCAAATGTGAGGAATGTTTTTTCATAGGCATGTCTCTGAGTTTTTCCTCAGCTTACCATGTTTAACATAGGGTATGCCATGAGTTTAACATCTAGCAGATATAGATCAGACTAATCAGAACACTAATGGCACTAGATCATATGGGTGAAACCCCTGAAGGGAACACTGATATATGGGCTAACACATTATTAGTTACCCGATTACTGATAGGATCAGTGAAGCGGTGAATTGGCAGGATCTCACCGAGATGTAGCAGTCCGGGTAAGAATCTGGATAGATGATGAATAATTGAATGAAGTAGTGGGGGAATGAGATAAAACCCTCGATAAGGTGATGGTGATGTTGGGATTGAGCCTCGAAGATATATCCTATGTATGCCCCTATAAGGGAATCAATGTCCATGTAGTTCGGGGAGGTGATGGGACACCTAAAGAGGTGACCTGTATGAAGGGGACCTGAAGAAAGTGGAACCTCTAGGTTAGGTCATGACAATCCTGAAACACATAGGCTCGGGTAAAAGACCAGGATGAGACATAGTTGATGTGATTGAACCTTAGGGAGGCTTCCTGTATACCAAGCCTTGGCAAGGATCAAAGTCCACGTAGTTTGGGATGGGGGCGTCGAATCGGGGTGTACGTAGGGGAGAGAAACCTGATGATATACAGGGGATTATGCATGGTTAGCAGCCCAAGGTTGTTCTCACACTATTGGAATGAACCAGGGATATGTTCCCCAACAGAAGGGACGACAACGACTTACCACTGGGTTTGGGTTGACAACAACTTACCGCTGAATGGGGATCAAAACGACTTAACGCCATGTGAGGTTCACAATGGCTTACCATTGGGTATGGGATCACAACAGCTTACCACTAGATGGGTGAATTACGGATTACCACTGGATGGGGTAACAACAGCTTACTGCTGGATGAGGATGAACCTCATGGAGGCTTCCTACGTACCATATCTTGGAGACAGGTATCAATGCCCATGTAGTTCGAGCTGGTGAACCGATGTGAAAGGGGTCAAATGAAATGGATGGTGGCCTTGAACCTCAGGGAGGCTTCCTATGTACCTTGACATAGAATGGATAAAAGCCCATATATTTTGGGATGGATGTGATGAACTGATGTGAACGGAGTCGGGACCAATGATTGTCAGTCTTGAACCTCTGAGAGGCTTCCTACGTACCTTTCCTTGGAAAGGATCAAAGTCCATTTAATTCAGAAGGGTTTGGTGAACCGATGTGAAGATGGTTAAAACCAATGGATGGTGTTCTTAATCCTTAGGGATGCTTCATACGTACCTTGCCTTGGCAAGAATCATAGTCCACATTGTTCGAGATGGTGTTAGTGAACCGACATGAAGATGGTCAGGACCAATGGATTGTGGTCTTGATCCTTAGGGAGGCTTCCTACGAACCTTGTCTTGGTAGTGATCAATGTCCATGTAGAATGGTGTTGGTGAACTTATGTAGAGATGGTCGGGACCAATGGATAGAGGGATTGAACCTCATAGAGGCTTCATACGTACATTGCCTTGGCATGGATCAAAGTCCACGTAGTTCGGGATGGTTTGGGTCTTACACACTAAGGTGGCCCGAGGAGGTTTCCATTGTCAATGATTAATCTAAGCACACATGAGTCATGATTGGTGTGAGAAATAAGAGGTAGTAAAGACTTGATGGTCTAGTCAAGAACGGTGCATCTGTGGGAAGTGGAGTGAGGCTGACACGTGGTTAGTGGTCCAAAATGGAAACAAGGGCTTACAAGTGGTTCATAGCCCAAAGAGGAAACATGGAATTATTCATGGTTAGTATCCTAGGGAGATGGATATTGGGAAATACTATAGAGTGGAGGCCTGAGTGGCAACAAACCCCAAATGGAAAGGGATTTGGCACAATATAAAGGAGGGCTATGGTGCCCCCCGGTCTTTGGCTAAGAAGAAGATAAGAGGATCAGAGATGATGCCTTTCACAAGAAATGATAGGGAAGTACACCACAGTTATTTCCCTTTCCCTATGGATAGAAGTTCCTCCATCAATGAAGATCTCATTCCAAGTGAGGAAGATCACACTCCTTTAGAGACCAGTGGACGTAGAGAATTTCTAAGTTCAGGTGCCCAGCATATGATGAATGGGTTGAGGACAAAATTTAATGTCATGTGCTGAGGAATATGGTGCTTGGCGGTTTAACGTCTTGTAGCTCGGACAATGTGGGTTCACTCCACACCCCTAGTAATTACATTACTGATACCAACCTGCCCTTGGGGAAGGGAAGGCATCAGAAATGTCATAGTGAGGGGGTGTTATGGAGTGATCCATTGAGGGGTCCATATTATCAAGGCTATGAAAAGAATAAATAGCTGTTAGCATGCCTGTGAGAAGAAGCATGAGGAAAAGCGATGCAACGGGAAGCACCACCCAAGGGAATTTGAAATCACTTCATGAAAACCTGGTGGGTCACACGGGAAAATGAGTTGCAGACTAAAGGGTTTCATAGGTAGAAGACTCGGGAAGCTTTGGTGCTCTATGCAGTGGAGGGGCTTCATGAAGAGGTATGTTTCATGAAGTTAAGTGTCCTATCCTTGGCGTAGGGAATAGTTTCATATGGAAGGTTCTTCGCGAATTTGAAATTCATTCACGGAGTAGGGATTTGTGAAGCAAGGGTGCCCTATAAAGTGTAGCATCATGAAGCAATGTGCTTCGCGAAGTAGAGTGACCCTTCCATAGAATGTGGGTAACATGTGCATGGAGGGTATTTTGTGAAGTATAAGTGCTCCATGAAGACCCAAGTCCCCTTGGGGATCACCTTCCTTCACGGAGGCCTGTGGGATTCACAAAGGGAATCCTTCTTAGAAAAAGGACTGAATTAAAAAAAGGTAAGGCACTTCATTATGCTAAAGTACCTTGAAAAGATCATGGTTTGTAGAACCAAAATTGCTTCACGATTTGACAGCTAAGAATGTAAAAGGTCAGAGGATCCGTCCGTTAGGATCGAGGGGAGCCCGGTATTTATATGAAAGAGGAGCCACGAAGCAGAGCTTTCTAGGTGTGAAGACCCATGGCATTTCATTTTAATCATGAAGCGTTTCACCTCCTTGCTCTGTCGTGGCTTAGAAAACGTCAAAATGTGTCACGGAGCCTCAAGCCTCCTTGCTCTGTGGCAGCTTCCCAAATGTCAAACAAGTTTGCGGAGCCTCCCACCTCCTTTCTTGGCAGTAGCTTCACAAACTTCAAACTTATTCTTTGAGCCTCCAGCCTCCTTTCTCCATGGAGGCTTCGAAAATGTCAATCTAGTTCACGGAGCCTCCATCCTCCTTGCTATGTGTTGGATTCACAGAGGGGGAGCTTCGCACCAGCCGTGGTGATACGGGGCTCCATGGGAAAGCTTCACGATGCAGCCCCAAGGGCCCCGCATTTTCTTCTCCTCTTCCCAAATTTTCGCACCAACAAATGCCCCCCTTTGACTGGGATCCTAGGTGAAAGAGAGGGGAAATGTATGGGTGTCAATCGCCAAAATTCCTTGGTCATTCGTGAAGCTGACTCACGAAGGAAGCTCGCGAATTCGTGAGGTGATGTGGGGGCTGAACACGGTGCAAAGATAGCCTTGGTGAGATGTGCCACGAAGCCCAAGGTGTCCTAGACTGTAAATAGAGAAGGATGACATCTCTTTTTTTCTTTCCTCACCTCCGCATTTTGGCATTTAGCGCTCTCGATTCACGAAGCTCTGTGAACTCCATGATTGCTCTCCATGAATCGGGCCTTCCACTTTGCGGCGCACAGCGAGTCTTTGACTTCGCGATGGTGTGCTCTATGACTTTTTTATGAAGGCTGAGGTAGGGATCCACAATCTATATTCATGAACAAGCCACTAGAAAGTGATTTTTTATCCAAAACCAAAAAAATCCCAAACATAAAAACTAAAATGCTCACCAAGAGGCTTCCAGGGGGTCCATGCATATGCTGCCCGGAGGGAGGAGATGGTGGATAGCATGGGTATAGGGGAGTTTGTGTGAATACATTATGACCATAACTCAGTGGTTGAAAAAATGTTGGAAATCTGAAAGGACTATCCATTGTGCAGGAGGCTACCTCTATACGGATTTGGCCTGAGGGATGACATCTTCATCCCTGAAGTGATCAAGGACGAACCAACCTACTAGTTCAAGGGCACACCGTGTCAGATCCAGTGGTTTAGGTTGGCTAACAACCATTTATGTGAGGACTTTATGCCTGTCAACACTGAATGTCTATACAGTCATTTGAACAACATTGACGGCAAGGAACTACAGCAAGAGACATCTCCTCTGCTATACAATACATTCTTGAAGGAAGTCCAGAAGAACCTGAAAAAGGGGTGGTCCGATGAGTGGGATCTGTGCTGGGGCGGTAGCTTCACAGATGAATAGGCCTCGGCCTACTGGGTAGGTGCCTCATGCAAGGAATTTAGGGCCAAACTAAAAAGAGTGGGCCTTTATGAGGTGGTCTGGGACTCCTAATTCCATATCTATTATCCAAAGTAGCTGATTCCGGAGTTGCTGAGTAGATACTCATTAAAGACCAATGCCTTCTACTTGAACCATGGAGAGGTTGGCATCAGTTTATGGGACATGTATCATATCTCAGGTGGTCCCAATACTGGGGGCGATGTATGATGAGTTCCTCCCAATTATGGGTGTGTGGGAGGATACAGATCCAATGCCACTGTGGGAGATGGTATTGATGAACCTAGTATCGGGAGAGGAAAAGAATTCGGTTAGGGATGTCCACTAAAAACAGTGGTTTAAGTAGTTTGTGAACTTCTCAAAAAATAGGCAATTCCATGTGAGTCCTCAGACATTCCCAAAGCGGGCTCAATGAGGCATGGAGTAGTCATACTAGAGGCTCTTGGAGGATATCCAATGGAAGATGTGGGGATTATGTGTCATTACTGAGCAGCAACTCATAGTCTGGTTGGCTTCATTCATTGCATTGCTCATCTCTGGTTAGATCATATGGGTGAGAGACACGAACATGGGTGTGCGACCAAGAATGTTTATCATGGCGTCCAAGATAGAAATAGTAGGACGGGTCAACCTTGGTATCCTGATGCTCGCCAAGCTGTACAAGATGTTGTGGAATATCAGCAAGGGGAAGAATCCACCGAGAATATGTGGGCCATTCCACCTATTGTAAGGGTGGATAGCAGTGCATGTCAGGGGTGTCTATAAATATTTGAACTTCATCACCCCCATAGGATCAAACTTTCGCCCATCCATTATGAATGTTTTGGGGAGATTTCTGGCCAAGCTGCCCATGCAGATGGTATTGAACCGGGTATGGAAGTTAAAGGAGTTCAATTTCCACCTATTCTCACTGCCAACAGGTGTATTCACTGATGAATGTCGGTGAAAAAAAGAACTCCAGTCCTACCTTATAGCCTTTCGAGCTGGAGTCCTTGTGGAATAGGTGGACCGTGATTCTCTATGTGAGCCGTACACCCAGCACTGATTTGCATGGAAATTTTGGTGCATGCAGCGACTGACCCCACATATCTTTTTGGGGGTGCGCTACAAGGACCACCGAATAATGATGAGGCAGATGTGGCTCATGTTCACACGAGAAGATAGGAATATTAGGAATGATCTTGTAAAGACCAGGTATTTCCATGTAAATTTTTTATAGTTATATGAGAATTTTATGAGTCTATGAAAATTGATTGCGCGTGATTCTGTGGCCCGGTGTGCCAGGAATAAATTTCTGAACTTTTCATCAGGTATACTCAACAAACGTGCAAGCGGGTTTTTGTAAGTTCTGAACTAGTTCTTGGAATTGAAATTTTAGGACACTATTGAACTCACATTACCGGTATTCTCTTAAGGATACTTTCACCTCAACCGCAATTGTTCGAGGGTGAAAGATAGTTTTCGTGATTTTTCATGGAATAGAAAAATAAAATGTTTAACATTTTTATTTTTATTTTTGAAACCTCTTTACATGGGTTATGGATGTGGGGAACACCCGAACTAGAAAACCCCCCAAAATTAAATTCTATTGGTGGGGACCACCCGAACCCCCCTTTATGGGAGATAACTCCTGGACTTCCTCTTATAAATTAATTTGACTAACTCACCATTTAATTTTTGGAGGAAACTAAAAATTATTGAAATATTTCATTATTCTTATTGTGCCAACATAATTGATCTAATTAATTTAAATTATACTGGAACCTCTTTCCTTTGGGAGGATTTTGTTGGAAAAAGAGAAGGGGATAACATATGGAGGAACATTCTCTCCAACGAAGAACACCTCCCAATGAAGATCTTCTTCCAAGATGAATGTGCCATCTTCTCCAATGAAGAATGTGCCACCACCTACATGGGACGTCTTCAACAATGACGAACCGATGTCCGACCTTCCCTCCTCATCGATGTCAATAAACCTCTGAGACAGGGGTTTCATTATTCATCTTATTTTACTTTTAATTAATCCTTATGATCCGCCTGCTACTGAACTAATGCAGAGGGAGCAAGAAAAATGAGCACGGTCTGATCCCTCTGTCGTTCTTCATGGTTGGTGTGATCTTCATGGCAGAGGAGGATGTCAACCGACATCGGTAGGGCACAGAAATGGCAGTCGGCACCACGACCAGCCATGAAAAAGGCAACAACGCGACTGCACCACCAGAGAAGGGCTGCAGCTTGTCGGCCTTAGTGGACAAAAGGCGATGATCGACCGCACGACGGGGACGGCAGCGTGCGTCCACGCTGCCCAGCGAGGAAGGGTCATGGCTTGTGTCGCAATGAAGAAGGGAGGATGGACGGCCAAGACGGCCGCCGGCGAAGGCGCGGTGCGTGACCACACCACATGGAGAGGATGGCTAGCCATCCAGCCAGCCGCAGTGGACCACCGCCCTGCCGCACCGCGGCCGCCTCACTCTGCGAGCCTCCCAGGCCGGGTTTCCCCCACAAGGGCCGAGCTACCCCGCGTAGGCCGGGCCGCACCGCGGACCAGGTCACGCCACGGGCCCGGCCAAACCCAATGGTTCAGCTTGGGTCGACCCGAACAGGGTTGGCCTAGGCCGAGTCCGACCGGACCCGGACCGGTTTTGACCCATCCCATAATTTTGGCCACAACATTGGCACTGGGAATCCGTTTGACGAACCGTCTGTGGTACCGGAAATCTTGGAGTGAGATGGTATGTTTGGTATACCCCACTTGAGATTTGGATAATATGGGGCTATGGTCAGGTTGGATCGACCACGAATTCAACCAGGACCTCGGGACTAAAAGGATAATAACTTACAGACCGGGCGTCCGATTGATGCACCGTCTATTGCATTGAGACCCCTATTACATAGAGGTCCTTTGGGATACTTTTTCATGGTACTTCATCGAAATTGGAGTATCGACCAATGGATTGGGGATCGGAACCTACTAGAGACAAGCGATCATAGTATGGGAACCGTGTAGCTGGCTATGACGAGGTACTGGGATCCTATGTGGGTCTGACGAAGTACTGGGATCCTTTGTGGGTCTCACGATGTACTAGCATCCGGTGTGGGTCTGAAGATGTACACAGATCTTGTGTGGGTCTCATGACGTACTAGGATCCTATGTGGGTCTGATGATATATTAGGCTCCTATGTGGGTCTCACGACGTACTTGGATCCTGTGTGGGTCTGACGATTTACTAGGATCCTGTGTGGGTCTGATGAGGAACTAGGATCCTATGTGGCTCTGACGATGTACGAGGATCCTGTGTGGGTCTAATGAGGTACTAGGATCTAGTGTGGGTATGATGATTTTCTAGGATCCTGTGTGGGTCTGACGAGGTACTAGGATCCTGTGTGGGTCTCAAAACGTACTTGGATCTTGTGTGGGTCTGACGTGGTACTAGGATCCTATGTGGGTCTAATGATTTACTATGATCCTGCGTGGGTATGATGAGGTACTAGGATCTTGTGTGGGTCTGACGACGTACTACGATCATGTGAGGGTCTGATGAGGTACTAGGATCTTGTGTGGGTCTGACGATGTACTACGGTCCTCTCTGGTTCTAATGATTATTTAGGATCCTACATGGGTCTGCCTCTTTATAGAGTAAGATGAATTAGTTGTTACATCTAATACTACTATACCAAAGTTATACCTAGTGTGAGTTGTGTTTGTACCTTTGTGGTCTATACCTTAATGGTGATACCTTGGTGGTATTCTTCTATGTGGCATACCTGTGTGGTACTTTTCCTTCGTAGTAATATCTCGGTGGTATTCTTCAGTGTGGCGCACATGTGTGGTACTTACAATCATGGTAATCCTTCCATTGTGGAATAGATGAGATGTGGGCTTTTGAATTGGACCTCGTGTTTCCTCATGATTGAGATGGGCTTACTTGATAACTTAGGTATATGTATTGTCATATAACTAAGTAGGGTTGTCAGTTTAATTCATACTGTGTGGTTTATTCTTTTTGGATTTTGTGAGACCTTAAGGGTCTCGGGGTCCCTTCCAAGTATCCTTATACTCACCCCTGGATGAGCTATGCCTGCACCCTATTGTGTTTGGTGTAGACGACAGGCAACGCTGAGTGAGGTAGAGGGTACTAGAACTAAAGGTAGCTCGGAGGTGGACCTTAGATGATGAGTACCACAGAAATGACTGTTTGAGATCTGTACCTACCCTTTAGGTAGGATCTGTGGTGGGTGTTCACAGGAGCTCTTCAGGTTACTTATACATTCTATTTTACCTTGTACTTTCTAGTTGGGCGTGTATTCTGGCCCCTTTTTCGTATTTTATGCACTCCTTTTTCTATACAGTTTTCTTGTGTCTGTATCTTTTTGTGTGCTTGGTTGCGTGTGTTTATAGGTTATAAAGGCAATGCCATCCTGTTTTTATTGAATACTCCATTCAGTGCTAGTCGCCTGCCACTAGCCTCTAGAAGGCGGGCTTGGGGTAGTCACGGCAAGGGCCCCGGGGGATGGGTCGTGACAAATTGGTCTCAAAGGAATCGGATCTACCATAGAATATAAGACTCTAATCTTTTTAATGGTAATAGTGTTATGTTTTATGAGTGTGGTTATCAGTTTAGGGAATCCAGTTTTGGTGCGGCGGTGGACATATCCATACACCAGGACCCTAACTTCAGATTTCCGACTCATTACACAAAAACATTGATTGTGTGTGTGTTTTCAAGAGTATTATTTATGATCTCTTTGAGTTAGCTCACCAGGTATAACTTTTTGACTTTGGAGCACCTGTTTCCTTCCAGGATGCCTCCACACAGACAGCCAGTTAGGGTTCTGAATATAGTATGCACTGATAACCCACTGAGTGACGAGGCCTCGGGGAAGGGCCCTCTTCCAGTAGAGGAACCATCAGAGGCACCGGTAGTACCATAACCCATTGGTCCACCGAGGCCACCTACCCCAATAGCATAGGGTGCATTCCAATTGAGCACATTGCATGAGTTCCCACGCTAGAGGCCACACATGTTCATGGGAGAGACGAACCCACATGTGGCTGAGGATTGGTTGGAGGCCATGGTGAGAGTCTTCTGACTGGTAGGGACACCAGCTGGTCTTATGGTGATATTTGCTTCCAGTCTTCTACAGGCAGCAGCAGGCAGATGGTAGAGCTTGATGATCTAGTTTCACGATGAGGTAACACATCTCTGGGAAGACTTCAAGAGCGTGTTTCGGGCAGAGTCTGTCCCAGTGAAGCTTCGCGCAGTGCGCATACATGAGCTTCTTCATCTACAGCATGGCAGCTTGACGGTGGCACAATATTAAGCAAGGTTTATCGACCACTAATGCTACTCCACTGATATGGTACGAGACTCATTCTTCAGGGCATGGACTTTCAGGAAGGGACTCAAGCGGGAGATCAGGGCATTGATTATTTCTCTTAGCATCCCGACACAGTTGGGGGTGTTAGAGTGATCCCTCTTAGTGGAGAGTTTCCTTGGTAACATGTCACTAGCAGTGATACCCACCACTGGACATCACATAGCGAAGTCTTATACAGCTGTCAGTAGACAGATGTCACAGAGGTCCAAGAGGACCAGACCTATAGGTGGACAACTACATGACTCATGATAGGTTGTGTGGGGCACTTGAGACAGAGTCATTCATGCAAGGAACATGAAATGTTTCACATGCGGCGGGTAGGGTCACATGGATTGTGACTGTCTGACCCACTGTACAAATGATCATCAGACGGTCAAGGGACCGCCCTGGCAGAGACCATGGTTCAACCGAGGAGGACCGCAGGGAGTAGGCGGACATGGAAGAAGAGTTTTCCATGCATCTGGCAGTGGGAGACGATTCGATATGTTACAGCCACCACCACCAGGTGTTCCACCCCGACCACAGAGAGTAGGTGGAAATAGGTGAGCTTAGCTCTAGGAAACTGAGGCCTATGACTATAGCACTTAAGAGAGGATACGAGGTACACTCTGTATCTACTCCACCTTAGTTGCAGTACTTATAGACACAGGTTCCAGTCATTCCTTTATTTCCACTACCCACGTTCGGAGCTAGGAGATTCTGATGGAGTTATTGGCTCGATCCTTACAGCTAGAGACTCTTATGGGAGCTCATTTGATGATTACACGCTAGTTCTGGAAGTGTGAGATTACTCTAAGTGGTGAGATAATTGGCTGGGATCTCTTAGTAGCATCATCGAGGCCTCAAAACGTCATCTTGGGTATGGGATGGTAATCTACATTCCATGATCAGATTGACTGTATTAGGCGCAATGTGTGGTGTGTCTGCATAGATGGGACCAGGTTTACCTTCACCGATGAGAAGGGATCCTTTGCTTCACAAGATGGACTTACCCAGAGGAGACTACTGTCGATCAGTAATTAGTTGGCTAGCCTTACCCTTAGAGTGGTTGATATGGAGAGTCTGATCTATCCTATAGTGGTGGACCAGTACGCGGATGTCTTCCCTGATAAGTTTTTGGGTCTACCTCCTTTTAGAGAGGTGTAATTTTACATTGACTTGTTCCCTGGGACGACACAAATATCCACACCAACATATCGGATGGATCCCACGAAGCGTCGTGAGCTTCAGGTACAACTGGAAGACTTAGAGGGGAAAGGGTTCATTTGGCCTAGTGTTTCTCTTTGGGCAGCCACAATTTTGTTCACCAAGAAGGCGGATGGGATCTTAAGGCTATGTTTTGACTATCGGTGCCTGAACCAAGTGACCATGAAGAACAACTACCAACTCCCCAAGTATTGAAGACCTATTTGATTAGTTTAAGGGAGCATGGGGGTTCTTGAAGATAGACCTCAGATCAGGCTATCACCACCTCCGAGTGAAAGACGAGGATGTGCTGAGGACGACATTCATATGTTTGTACAGCCATTAAGAGTTCTTGGTTATTCCATTCGGCATGACAAACTCCCCAGTAGTGTTCATGGGACTCATGAATAGGATTTTTCAACCATACCATGATCACATTATAGTAGTCTTCATTGATGACATCCTTATCTACTCTACTACTGAGAAGGAGAATGCTTATCATTTTCAGATAATTCTGGACACACTCCAAGAGCACCAGCTTTATGGTAAGCTCTCGAAGTACCAGTTCTAGATCTGAGAAGTTCACATTCTAGGAAATGTCATCTTAGAGGCTGGAGTTGTGGTGGATCCAAAGAATATTGAGGCGGTACTTGCCTAGTAGACACCCAGAAGTGTGACAGAGGTATGGAGTTTCTTGGGTTTAGTCGGATATTACCGGAGTTTTGTGCCAGATTTCTCCAGAGTTTTTGCACCTTTATTATCATTAATGAAGAAGGGGAAACCCTTCATGTTCTATGAGAGATGCCAATTGAGTTTTCAAGAGCTGAGGCAGAGGCTGACTAGTTCCCCCATCTTGAGGCTTCCAGAGGAGGGTGTAGGGTACATAGTCTACTACGACACATCAGTGACTATGCTCGGATGTGTCCTGATGCAGGAGCGAGCAGTGATCGTATATGGTTCTCAAAAGCTAAGACAACATGAAAAGAACTATGCTACCCAAGACCTAGATTTAGCAGCAGTGGTATTTACCTTGAATATTTGGCGACATTAATTAATGGGAAAGTATTTTATAGTCTACTCGGATCACAAGAGTCTCAAGTATATCTTCTCCCAGAAGGACCTGAACCTGAGATAGTGATGTTGGCATGAGTTTCTCCCGGACAATGACTTTGAGATAGTCTATACTCCTGTGAAGGAGAATGTTTTAGTGGATTCACTCAGTAAGAGATCTGGTATAGAGCTGTTAGGCAAGGCGAGGGAGCAGCTGGCTGCTTTGCAGATATCCTTTGTGGATCGAGAGGGAGCATATTTTCTGCAGTTTCTTATAGTCACTACCCCACATCTTTAGCGAGTTAGGGAAGGACTATGTGGGGATACTGACTGTGAGGCTCGACGTGCTCAGATATCCAAAGGACAGGAACCTGATTGATTTTCTGAAGGTGGGGAGCATGTAATTATCTTCAGAGGATGTACCGTGGTACCCGTGTCACTTTGAGAGGAATTGTTGAGGGATTTCCACACATACCCTCTAGCAGCACATCCAGTATTAGTGAAGATGTACTGGGACCTCCGACGACAGCACTGGTGTCCAGGAATGAATAAATCAGTAGTAGATTTTGTCTCTCTATGCCACACTGGTCAACTAGTGAAGGTAGAGAATCACGTACCAGTAGGCTTGGTTCAACCTTTAGAGGACCCATAGTTGACGTGGGATGGGATATCCATGGACTTAGTGATATTAATTCCACGTACATCTAGGGGTCATGATTCTATCTAGGTGATCATTGACCGACTCACCATGCCGGAAAACTTTCTATCAATCAGAGCGCAGGGTTTAGTAGAGAGAACATGACATCGCTATGTGCAACAGATTGTGTGGCTACATGGAGTACCCTTGATGATTGTCTCCGATTGTGATACACATTTCACTTCCCAGCTATGGAAGGGGTTGCCGAAGGCTTTGAAGATGCATCTTCATTTGAACACTTCCTACCATCCTCAGATGGATGGCCAGACTGAGCGGACCATTCAGACCCTCAAGGACATGTTGTGTACTTGTATCCTCGACTTCAGTTGCAGTTGGGAGGATCACTTGCCTTTAGTGGAGTTTGTATACAACAACAGCTATCACTCCACCATTGGGATGACACCTTTCAAGTCTTTGTACGGCTGACCTTGTAGGTCGCCTTTGTGCTAGACTAACCTAGGGGAGTAAGCACTCATGGGACTAGAGATGGTACGAGTTACCACAAATAAGGTGCAGATCATCCAAGAGCGGATGAAGACTACACAGAGTAAGCAGAAGTCTTATGCCGAAAGGAGATGGATGCCTCTGGAGTTCGAGGATGGTGACCATGACTTTCTACGGGTCTCACCTTGACGAGGTTTGTAGATATTTTTCTGGGGTGGTAAGTTATCTATGAGATTCATTGGACCCTTCCAGGTCCATATTAGAGTTGGCGAGGTGGCTTACCGCCTAGAACTTCCCCATTAGTAGAAACGGGTTCATGACGTCTTCCTCAAATCCCAGCTGAGGTGATATATGCATGACCCTTCGCACATCATCGACCATGGAAATCTAGATGTCGACGATGGGGAGATATTTACAGAGGTTCTAGTTGAGATTGATGATCGACAGGAGTAGGTCCTTCGTGGGTGGTCGATACCTCTGGGGCACATTCTCTATCAGCACGGGAACCTCTAGGAGAGCACATGAGAGTAGGAGGCTCAAATTCGTGCTCAGTACCGCCACTTGTTTTCCTAGTTTTGTGATGTGGATTTTGGGGATACAATTCCCTAAGGTGGGGAGAATGTAAAGACCTGGAATTTCCATGTAATATTTTTTAATTATATTGGAATTTTATGAGTCTGTTAAAATTGATGGCATGTGATTCCGAGGCCCAATGTGCCCGGAATGAATTTCTAAACTTTTTCTTCGGGTACGTTCAAAAAACATGTGAGCGGGTTTATGTACCTTTTTAACTGGTTCTCGGAATTAAAATCTATGGACACCATTTAACTCACAGCACCGTTATTTTCTTAAGGAGACTTTTACCTCGACCACAGTTGGTCGAGGGTGAAAGTTAGTTTTCGTGATTTTTCATGGGTTAAGAAAAATAAAATGTTTAACATTTTTGTTCTTTTTGAAAACTTTCTACATGGGTTATGGTGGTGGGGAACACCAGAACCCCCCCCCCCCCCACAAATTAAATTCTAGTGGTGGGGACCACCCAAACCCCCATTTAATGGGAGATAACTCTTAGACTTCATCCCAAAAATTAATTAGGACAACTCCCCATTTAATTTCTGGAGCCAACTAAAAATTAATGAAATGTGTCTGCATTTTAATTGTGCCAACATAATTGATCTACTTAATTTAAATTATATTGGAACCTCTTTCCTTTTGAAGGATTTTCATGGAAAATAAGAAGGGGACAACTTGTGGAGGAACATTCTCTCAAATGAAGAACACCTCGCAACGAATATCGTCTTCAATGAAGAACACGCCATCTTCTCCAATGAATAATGCACCACCTCTAACATGGGTTTTCATCAACAGTGATGAACTGATGTCCACCCTTCCCCCCTCATCGATGTCAAAAAACCTCCGTGGTAGGATTTTTTTTATTCTTCCTATTTTACATTTAATTAATCCCCATGATCCCCCTACTACCGAACTAATACGGAGAGAGCGGGCCAAACGAACATGGCCTGATCCCTCTGTCATTCTTCATGGTTGGTGTGTTCTTTGCAATGGAGGAGGACATCAGCAAACACTGTTAGGGCATGGGAATGGTGGTCAGCACCATGGATGACCACATCGACGGTGGCTGCACGACCGCACCATCAGAGAAGGGTCGTGGCCCGTCGGCCATGGCAGAGCAAAGGCTGCGACCGGCCCACAACGGGGATGGCGGCGTGCATCCGTGCCACCCCGCGGGGAAGGGTTGAGGTAATGAAGGTAGAATGGTCTACTGAGCTGACTGATGGAAAGGGTTTGGCGTGAAACCGCACCCTACAGAGAGGATGGTTTGCCATCCGGCCAGCCGCAGCGGACAACCACACCGCTGTCGCCTCGCCGCTTGGTGGCCGCCCTGCCGCACTGTGGCCGCCTCACCGCACTGCGAACATCCTATCACACCGATACCACCCCACTCCGTGGGCTGCCCATTGTGCGCCAAGCTGGACCTAGTGGGTCCGGCCATGTCCGTCTGACCAGGTCGGACCGGACTCAGACGAGTTTCGACCCATCCCATACTCTTGGCCGTAACTTTGGAACCGGGCATCCATTTAACGAACCATCACCGACATCTAAAACCTTGGAGAGAGATGGTACTTTTGGTAAACCCAACTTAATATTTGGATAATTTTGGGGTACATTCAGGTTGGATCGAGCACGAATCTCACCGGGCCCTCGGGACAAAAAGTTTAACGCACCGTCTATTGTGTTGAGACCCATATTACAAGGTAGTACTTTGGGATACTTCTTCATGGGACTTCGTGGAATTTTGAGTTTCAAATAGTGGCTTGAAGAGCTGAACCTCCAAAATACAAATGAGCATAGTGCAGGAACTCTGTAGTTGGCTGTGAAGAGGTACTAGGATCTTATGTGGGTCTGACTATGTACTTGGATCCTGTGTGGGTCTGCTGATGTACTAGGATCCTGTGTGGGTTTGACGATGTACTAGAATCCTGTGTGGGTTTGACGATATACTAGGATCCTGTGTGGGTATGACGATGTCCTAGGATCCTGTGTGGGTCTAAAGATGTACTAGGATCCTGTGTGGGTCTGAAGAGGTACTAGGATCCTCTGTGGGTCTGACGATATACTAGGATCCTAGGTGATTCTGGCGAGGTACTAGGATCCATTGTGTGTCTGATGATATACTAGGATCCTATGTGGGTCTGAAGAGGTAGTCGGATCCTTTGTGGATCTGACGATGTAATAGGATCTTGTGTGGGTCTGACGGGGTACTAGGATCCTGTGTGGGTCTGAAGATGTACTTGGATCCTGTGTGGGTATGACAAGATACTAGGATCTTGTGTCAATCTGATGATATACGAGGATCCTGTGTGGGTCTAACGAGTTACTAGGATTCTATGTCGGTTAGATGATATACTAAGATCCTCTATGGGAATGATGATGATTTAGGATCCTACGTGGTTCTGCCTCTTAACATAGTAAGATGAATTAGTAGTTACATATAATCATCTCTACTATTGGACCTAAGTTATACTGGGGATGATGTGAGTCTCTAGATTTGTGGTATAAACCTTCATGGTGGTACCTTGGTTGTATTCTTCTGTGTGGCGTACATGTGTTGTACTTTTCCTTCATAGTTATAACTTGGTGGTATTCTTCTATGTGGCATACCTATGTTGTACTTACCATCGTGGTAATCCTTACATTTTGGAACAGATAATCTTTAGGATTTTGAATTGGACCTTGTGTTTCCTCATTATTAAGATGGGATTACTTGATAAATTTTGTATATGTACGGGAATATACCTTATTTGGGTTGTCAGTTGAATTATTGTTGTGTGGTTTGTCTTTTGTGGATTTTGTGAGACCTCAAGGGTATCAGGGTCCCTAATGAGTATCATTATACTCATCCCTACACAGGCTATGCCCGCACCCTATTGTGTTTGGTGCAAACGATGGACAGCATTGACTGAGGAAGTGGGTACCAGGACTGGAGGTAGCTTGGAGGTGGACCTTTGATGAGGCATACTGCAGATACAACCGTTCGAGAGTTGTACCTACCCTTCAGTTAGGATCCTTGGTGGGTGTTCACTGGAGTAGTTCAGTTTAATTGTACTTTCCATTTTCCCTTGTACATTCTAGTTGTGCTTGTATTCTGGCCCGTTTTTCTTACTCTACACACTCCTTTTACTATACACTTTTCTTGTGTTCGTATCTTGTTGTGTTCTTGGTTGCATTTTTTATATGATAAAAATGAAATGCCTTCCTAGTTTTTGGGAATACACCTTTCGGTGCTAGTCGCTAGCCCCTGGCGTATGGAAGGCGGACTTGTGGTAGTCACGACATAGGCCCTAGGGGATGGGTCATGACAAAGCTACCACCACACATGGCCATCTTCAGACCGGTGAATAAATACGCCAAAATCTAGGAGGTGGAATACCCTGGGGAGATACTGAAGTAGCCAACCATTCGGGCCAGTGATGGTGTGCCTCCCCAACATCGAGGTCAGGGATGGAAGGAAACGGGTACATCTCTTGGTGGCAGGGCTGCAGTGGTGGTGAGGCATGAACCAGTCGAAAGGGGGTAGTAGCAGATCAAGCAGCGGCAGCGGACCAGGAGGTCCAAGGGGATCAGAGTCATCCAGAGGGGAGGTTAACAAGGGGATTCCATAGGATATCCACCCGGGCTCTGGGGAAGTGGTTGCGCCATATAGACATGCCATAGAATGTTTTGTTCCCGGAATCTTGGGACACATGGGATGTCAACCAGAAATTCCTCAACCCATCTGAGATTTGGAATCACCTAAACCATCTTGGGATGGATTTTCCGAGAATCGGCCCTATCACGACCGGCTTTGCAGTATCCTAGGTGGAGGTGGAGCAATACCTGAAGGATTTGGAGCACTTTGTGCACTCCCGGGGTGCTCCGTGTCTAATTAAAGATCAGGTAAAGGTGTTGCTGGATCGTATGACCCCTGCACATTTTTGGATACTTAACTGAGGGAGCTCTTACCATTTCTAGAAGAATCGGACGAATCCTCTTGTGGGGAGGATGTTGGTAGAGGGATCCCACTGGAGGAGGGTGAAGTTGGCAATTCGGATCCAGAACATGAAGTGTTTGCATAGGCTCTCAAGGTAAAACCCTGAGTTCCTTCCCTTGGATCCACTTATATGTTAAATTTGACTACTCAATAACATTTGAACTATGCAGGAGGGCCTCAAACACAAAACCCATTCTCGCCCCTCAATAGATATAGATGCGGGGCCTTAGGGATCTATGCCCGCAGTTATGGAAATTACCACATCCAGTGTGGCTAGGACAACTAAGATGGTTTTTATAGAGTTTTCATAATTCCCAACAATATACATAGGTCCACACCTCGGGGTCTCTATGGCAAAAACCCCGGAAAGAGACCGACAATTTGATCTCTATAAGTCACCTTTACTGAACTCGTATCTTCCACCCATTGATCAGGTTAACTGACATCTGTGTACTTCTCAGCATGAACAGTTCTTCAAATGGCATGGGCTACCCTGGCAAGGCTGGTTGGTACTCCCAGTGGCGCCTTTCCCAAGGTAATGTTGGTGGTCATAGAAGCGGACACCCACACTGACCAGGTTACGGTGCTCCGGATCACCGGGGGACCGTTAGTAAGAAATAGATTCAGATTATTGAGGTTGGATCTGATGGTAAATATAGATGGGACAACATGGGTCCTTCCATACCCAATCAAACACCATATACGGACCTGTCTGATGAGTTCTTAGTGGTGTTCCCTGCATATGAACCTTCCAACCCCACAGACTAGGATGAGACGACCTCTGATGAAGATGATAGCAAGATAGTCTGTCACCGGTCATGGAAGCTGATCAATCACTTTGTCAATGACCCCCCTCAAGCACAATGGATAGACCATATGAAGAGACTCTATTTGGGACTGTGTGAATAGTGCACCGAGATAGTGGATGCCCAGTGTCCCCACATGCTTGTCTGAGACATCAGGGTGAAGAAGATCCAGGAATATGACCACGGTCTTGGAGTGGGTTGGCAGCGAAGAAAAGAGTTGAACATCAAAAGGCTTCAAGAGGATGAAAATGAGATTCAGCGATTGCACATTCAGGTGGATGATCATTTTTCTTTCCTCAACGCGCAATCGGATATTATATAGCGACTAAAGGCCCAGCCAGCAGAGGTCGAAGAGTGCATAAGGAAAGCCTCTAAAGAGATGACCGTCATCCAAGCCAATGAGGAGCGAGCTTGAATCGCGGTTGACAAAATGGTCCCTAGTGCTTCCCAGGAGGAGCAGGAACTGAACAGGCGACATCGAATCCAGGATGCCACAAGCCAAAGGGTGGCGGAGCTGCAATGTTCCTTTGATGGGTTTGACCCATCCAAGGGAGGGGTCGATCCTCGGGTACTGTGACGCATGTAATTTTTGAACGTGCTTTGATTTTTTTTATTATTTATGTTAGATGCATTCATGATTCCTATTATTAATTTTTTGGTTTATCGCATTTCCATTACATTTATGGAACATCCAATAATCTGTCCCTAAGATTATGTGGGTCGGGACCGATGCAAGAAACAAGGGATGACCACCTTATCATTCCATCTGAATAGAAGAGTGAAAAAAAGATTCATGTAACACCCCATAATTTCATAGTAATATATTTTATTTAAAGTAATTCAATAGCTTCCACAACATGCAGCATCGAGTTCGGGTGCACCACGACTTACCAAACTAGTCGTTCAAAAAGCGGTTATGAATAGTATTAACTCCATTTTGAATTTTATATACTCCGTATAATTTTATTATCCATATTATGTGTTTCTTAGACATAATATAAGAACAAAGTCAATTTTTTTAGATAAAAGAAGCATTCTTCAAAAAATGCAATTTTAACTCCTTTTAATGGAAAACAATTTTTAAATCCAATATTTGAAACTTTTATATATTCAATTTGTTGAAATAAACTTCTTCATCAGAATAAGGAAATAAAAATTTAGTTTGGATAAATTTTTTGTTCTTTTCTGATTACTTTTATATTTTGATGAATAATGAAGAATAAAAAATTTTAATTAAAAACAACTTTTTTAATCAAAATAATTTATAGTGTTAAATTATATATTTGATTGGTTTTTAGGTATAATTATACTATGTTTTTATCATTTAATCGAATGTTGGTAAATGAAAGTAATTTTACATTTAAATTGGACATAAACACAAATCAATCTTTTGATAATTTTTACTTCTCAAAAAAACCCGCTTTCTGGTTTTGACAATGGGAATATTTATTAAATTAATTAATAAATTTTATATGTTTTTAATTAAGTTAATTAGAAATAATTTTTTCATTTGAAATATAAAAAATATATTAGAGTGAAATTTTGGTATTTTTCTGAAAATTATCGATTTTTGAGGAATAGTGAAAACAATGTGTTATTGTTTAAAAATGACTTTTTATTTAAATAATTATTTATTTTATTTTAATTTATTTTAATTTAAAATAGATACATAATACTTATAAAAAATCAATGTAATTCATTGGATTCATTTTATAAAAATATTAGATGTTTAAAAATTTTATTGAACTTTTTACCGTCTTTTACACACCTTCTTGGCACATTTGCAATTTTGCATAAAATGTAATTTTACTACTTCTGTGGATTGAAATAAAAAAATCCAAAATACACGGTTGACATCAGTATGTAAAATGGTGTTCGATAAGATGAAAATAATTTTTGGTGAATAGAAACTTTTGACTTTTATTTACCGTTTTAAAAGTAAATAGATTAAATAAAGGTAAAAATGATATTATAATTTCCCTTACACATGTCCTAATTCTATGGGATAAGTGGTTTTTGACCAAAATAATCCTTAGGAATAAAATATTATCATATTCGGTCCACATGGATTAGATTAGGATATTTATTATTATTTTATTTAAAGAATAGTTAAGAGTGATAAATTCATATTTTTATAACTAAGAATTTTTTAATATAGGGTTATAGATAAGATAAATTAAAATTTAAATATTAATTAGAAATATAAAAGGATTTCCTACATCATGGTATTTTATTTATAATTTTTAGACATTGTATAATTAAATTCATTTTTGACATAATGATGATGCAGTAATAACATTAATGAAAGATTAAAATAATTGATATTATAAATATCAAAAAAATGTAAATTGATACTTTTGATGATTTCCACGAATTTTATAAGATAATATGACATGTTATTGGTTATTTAATTAATTTTTTTCGAAGTAATCAAGTTGATATGACTTTAAAAATAATAATAAATAGTGTCAAAATTGACATAATTGAGTTTTTAAAATAAATAGAATTATAATAAATTATATAATTGTACTAAAAATCTACGGTTCATACCAAAAGATTACATAATGATATATATTTATATATTTATTTATTTAATTAACCACTTGGGGTTCTCTTGTTAGTTTATAGTATGTTTATTAACCATATAATATAAAACTACATGGAGACATGGTAAATGTCAAACTATTTAACTAATAGTTAAATCTAAAAGTTAAGGTTAATATGGTGACCTAAACCTTTCTAAAACCTATTGGCTAAGAGTTTTTCAACCCATCCCCACCTTATTATAGAAATAAATCTTGGTTTTATCTATTAGAAACTGAAAATGAATTTATAATAATATAATATTTCCAGCTTTTCCTAAAGTGACACTCACCTCTCTTATAAAAGGGAAATTATACTTATCTTGATTTCACACATCAAAATCCATTGGGATCGGCCAACGCCTACCCAAATATCTTTCCAAATACTTTCAATATATCTTATAGGCCTTCCATTGTCCAGAAAGCCAACCTATGAAGCCCTTTTGATCAAATCAAAAGGAAGTACTCGAAGAATAGATAATAATTTCATCACCTTTTTCAAAGTTATCTTCTTCTTCCACTTCCTCTTTCTTGGTTTTTTTAATACCAAAATAATAAATATAGTACATTACACATAATTTTATGTTATTATAAATATGGTACAACCATATTCATTATTCTATCCATCCTATGAATGAAAAAATCACCATACGTGTGTACGCACGGCTTACCGTTTCCACGTCGTGGTGTAGTTGTTATTCCACACTTCATTATTTGGATAGGTATAATAATTATTTATAATTGATTCAAATAATAAATATAACATGTTAATTATTCTTTATATATGATATAACATCCAATTATATACTATTTCACCTTCAATTGAATGATATTTGTTCTCGATCTTGCGTATGGATTAATGTCTCCATGAACGCGATGAGATTCATTCCCCATCATAACCATTCAAGAATAATTTTCATTTTATGATTAATAATAATGTTTAAGAACTTAATATAATTATTTATATGAATAAAATACAACCTATAAATAACAAACATGACTTACATAACAAAATATATGAAGGAAAATGAATCAGTTAACACTGAATACAATGATACTACTAATATATTACTAACAAAGAAATATTAGAGGATCATATATGCTATCATATTTATGTTTGTGGATCTTGTATAATTTAATAAAGATGATTTAACTATTATATATAATGTTAATGTACCCTTGTCTAAGGAGGAGTACAAGGTAAGAGGTTTCTTATCTAACTTTTAATACCGTGAGATTTCTATTGTTCACCAATTATTTATTCAATATGGTGTATTGTGTACTTACATTTGATATATATTATCATGATTATATTTATATTCATGGAATTATATGATTAATTTCGTGGTTATTAACTTTTTTCATATTACGTGATTGATTACATCGTGGTAAGGGGTTTTCATCTAACTTCTTATTCCCGTGAGATTCATTCTCTATTGTCACTATTTCCTTTTGTGTGGTTTATATAATTCCTATGATTGTATTCCTTGTGTAATATACATTAATTTATGGGTATTTAAAACATCATTGTATGATACTTATTTCATGGGTTATATGTTTCATAAGTTTCCAAATCGGAAAGGGAATTTCTAATTTCTATTTCCACTCATAGGGTTCCACACAAACTTCTTTGATTATTTTACTCAAAGAATATATGTGAAATCACTATTTATTTATTTATGTATTAATTTACACTCCCCTTTGTGTTTATATACATTTGATATACTTAATCACTCCATTGATAAATTCTCATGTCATCGATATGAACTTGATAAGAGTAATCTTAACTCAATTTTCATTCATTGAGTTAAACATCCAAGTCATCGATGTTGTTTTTACAAGAATATGTGTGAATTTCTTCTGATTTATTTACACTGAATATCCAATAATATTGAGTGTATTTATTTTTTTCATACATATTTATGTCATTCATTTATCCTTAACCAAACGATACAATCTTTATATGGGATTTTATCTATATTTAAATTCTATTGAGACTTAATTGTTGTTATGCACTAATTCACTTTTATATGGTGTATATATAGTACTTTGACATACTATATCATGAATCCATTTATTCTCATGATATTATTATGTTTTTATTACCTCAATTATTTTTATTAAAGCATCTCCCATTTGGTAGGGAACTCTAACTAAAATATCATTTTAAATTTTTTAATGATTTATTCTTCTAAATATTTCTTATTAATGTCCTTGTTTCAAAAATTATTTTATGGGTTTATTTAAATAGATATTAATGTTTTAAAATTAAAATTCCTTTCAAAAGATTCAAATTTTTATGGGACACTTTGATTCAAAAATTTATTTTAAACAACTTCTTTGATAAATAGTGCCACTTTTAAATGTTTTCAAGAAAAGGGGGATATTTCATTCAAATAGTTTTACTCATTATTTTCACCAATGCCAATATCCTTAATTGTATTTTATTCTTTATTAAGGTTGATTTATTATAATTCAATCATCTATATAGTATTTAATATCTTATGTTTGACTATGGATGTGATATTTTTATACCATTCATGGTTTATGGTTAAATTATTTATATTTTGTATGCTAGTTTTAATAAGAATGTTTATGTTATGTTTTAAACTTTTCATATGAGGAATGCATTGGACTTAGTAAGTGATGGATGGATCCCACTATTTCTCCTCGATGCATTGGTATGTCTCATTATACTAACTAGTGTCTTGGGACATGGCCTTGACAAATTATTATTTGTAGTCTGAGCACTAGGCCATGACTATGTGGTTATTATGTCCGGTATTATAAATTCCATCATTATGAAATTAGCTATTTATTTTAAATGTGATTATTTGACTTGTAGAATATCCCTGGGAATATGTAAATATAATTAATTGATTTAAATTTTCCATATCATATTGAAATTTAAGTTTAAAAGGCTAGTGTTTTAGTGTTATAAATTGCCTTAAATGTTTATGCTTATTTATGAATGTTTCAGCTATATTGTTATCCTTTCTAACCATCTGATCTCACCCCTTTCTATATTTTATTTTTCCCAGGATGTGAAGAAGTATATCATGATTAACCTGTTGGAATAGGCTAAGGGATATGAGTGTGTTCAAAGGGGATAAAAAATTGTTTTCTTTTATTTCATGATGTAATGTAAAACCTATGTATCTATCTGGAACTTCCAAGGCTACTAAACTAATCGGTCTTTAGGGACATGATCTCTTGTGATTATGCCAATGATATGTAATAATGCACCAACTCTAGGAAACGAGGGTCTAGGTGTTATAGTTGGTATCAGAGGAAGTTTATTAGAAACCTTTTAAAATAGATTTAGATAAAATATGATTAGAGAAAATTACTCTAAGATAGACTTTGGGGTTTAGTAGAGAAGAAAATCCATATTTTTTGGTAATGTAAATATTTTGTGGGTTTTCCAAGAAATACATCCCTGTCAGGATACAAGTAAGTAGAGGTGGCTCTGTCATAGATGTACCTAGGGGTAAAACCAAAAAACACTACTTTGAGCTAGACTTGAACGGGAACTAGTGCATGACAACAGGCCTTACTGCACTCTTGGTTTCTACACTCCCGGGAGATATGCTTAGAATAATTCACATTTTCTTTACAAGAGGATTTCAAGAATTTTAATATAAGATTAGAATAAATAAACTTGGTTAATCCTAAGGTGTTTTAGATTGAAAATAAGGTGTCATTATATTATTTAAATGATTTTATGACTATTGTTACTCACACAATGCTTTCTTGTTTTAGTCAAGGGATGGATTTCAAGTAAGTTATAGTAACATTGAACATGATGTACAAGGTCGGAAAAATGGTGGAAATGAGCAAAAAAATGGAATTTTCGTAGGTGTAAAAGATATTGTGTTCATGCCAAATCAATTTTCAAAAAATATGATCAACAACATATATATTAACCAACTCCCAGACTCGAGAAATAAGAGAATGGTGGTGAATGATTAGAACTCCAGCAGTGGAGACTATGGAGAAAAGAATGCTCCACTTCCATTATACATGAAATGTGGAAGGAGACACCTAAGAAAGTGTCTCAATGGAACAAATAAATGCTTTATGTGTGGGAAGGAAGGACATAAACTAAATAATTGTTGATGAAAAATGAAGAGTACTATGGAAGAAAATATAAATGATCCCAAGAATCCATTTACAGTTGTTTTTTGTAAATGTAGGGGACCTAGGAATTACCAGAGTGAATTCTCTATTCTATGGGATAACCTCCTAGTCAAGGAAGAACCTATGTGGAAATAAATGGATGGAGATATTTTTAAAAATATTAATGATCTGTGTTTTTTGGATTACGTTGGAAAACTATTCTCTTGTATATGTAACCATGTAGTTTGTTATATGAAAATTCTATTTGAGGAAGAATTATCTTTTCTTTTGTGTATATAGTTATAAAATACCATTTCGGTTTATATGATCATTGAATTTGAGGTAATTATAGGTTATTAATTTTTGGGATAAAAATGTGAGGTATGAGATAAAAATTTTGGTTAAATTATGATATGGTTATTTTGAGGAATTTATCTCATTTTTTAAATTTTATAAAATATAGTTTTTCAAAAATGATAATACTTTGACCATGTGACAACCTATCATGTCAGACAAAGCTGTGGGAATTGAACCCACAACCAGAGTGCAATTGGGATTTATCGCCCACCACTAGACTACGTGATGTCCCTGGTTAGTTTGAATAATTCTTTTTTTTAATGATTTCATTGATCAATAATAAGATTAGTTGAGATATTATGTTTTATCGAATGGATATCCTTATTATAGGGAAATGGTTTTCTGATTATGTGATTAATGTTATTTTGGAAGATGTATGCTCTCTTGGAAACACTATATGCCTAAGGAAAATAGAATACTATAGAGTTTCATTTGAGGGGTAATGAATGATTTTTTTATTTTGGAAGAATCTATGTTTTTTTATATAGATCAAGGTTATTAAATGAAATGATTAACCTATAATAGAGAATATGTTATTTGGTTAATTACACTTCTGTATGAGAAGTTAAGATTAGTTGATGTTATTTGGTTATAAATGTTAAGACTTTCAAAGAAAGACTATGTGATTAAATTCTTATGAGTTTTGGGTTTCAATCTTAGTTTGGATTATATAAATGGATTTTAAGGACAGTTTTTTATTGAATAGTCTTTATTGAACTTTGGGTATTATTTGTTCAATTTTAGAAATTAAGATTAGTATTTCATTCAATAATGGATTATCCATTTTGGGGATCATCTGATCTTCTACTAACCATTTGGTTTAGATTAATCTCTAAAGACAAGGGAAATATATAGTTCATCCTTTTTGGATTATGTGATTCTCTAGAAGTTGATTCTAGAACTTCAGTTGTGACCAAATCATCTTGAATAATCATTGTTTATAGAAAACATGAGTTAGTGGTATAAATTTATTAAAGAATAAAACTCTACTTAAAAAGTAATTATATCTCTATATGTTCTTAGTCAATCTCATTAATAAATTCCTCAACTTTATGAAATTTATATTAAAACAAATAAATGTTTTTCGTTTACTTTTCCAACTGGGAAACTAAACACCATTTAACCCATCACATGTTTGTGGTTTTCTTGTTGTTAAAATTCTCATGATCATGTTTTCTATCACTGTCCATCAGAACATGACACTTATTTTATCTTCTATATCCATGTTTTTTTACATGTAATCCTATTATGGTTTATCTCGGGTGTCCTTGGTGCTTTTATTTCTTTATTTTAAAGTGAATATTTTATTAACTCTTTTTTTGATGTGGGACATTCAATGAAGTTCCCAAGACTAATTTTAAAATTGTGAGGATGCAATTTTCAGAAGGGGGGAAGAATATAACACCCAAATATTTCATATTAAATTATCTTATTTAATGTAATTCAATAACTTGTGTTACACACAACACTGAGTTTGAGCACACCACGACTTACCACACTAGTATTTCAAAAATCATTTATGAATAGTATTAACTGCATTCTGAATTTTATGTACTCCGTATAATTTTAACATCCATATTATTTTTTATTAGACATAATATAAGAACAAATTCAATTTTTTAAATAAAAAAATATTTTTCAAAAAATGAAATTTTACCACCTTTTAATGGTGACCTATTTTTAAATCCAATATTTGACACTTTTATATATTCAATTTGACTAAATTAATGTCTTCTTTATAATAATTAAATAAAAATTTTGTTTGGATAAATTTTGTGTGCTTTTCTGAGAAGTTTCAAATTTTGATGAATAGTAAAAAATACTAAATTTTAATTTAAAACAACTTTTTTAATCAAAATTATATATAGTGTTAAATTGTATATTTTAATGCTTTTTAGGAATAATTATACTGTATTTTTATAATTTAATCCAATGTTTTTCATTGGAAGAAATTTTATATTTAAATTGAACATAAAAACATATCAATCTTTTGATAGTTTTTACTTCTCCAAAATCTTGCTTTCTTGTTTTCACAACTAGTATATTTTTTTAATTAATTATTAAAACTTCTATGTTTTTAATTCTGTGAAATATAAATCATTTTTAAATTTGAAATATAAAAATTATCTTAGAGTGATGGTTTGTTATTTTTCTGAAAACTTTTGATTTTTGATGAATAATGAAAAACATTGCATTATTGTTTAAAACTGAATGTTTATTTAAATAATTATTTATTTTATTTAAATTTATTTTAAGTCAAAATAGGTACATAATAACTATATAAATTCAATATAGTTCATTGGAGTCAATTTATAATAAGATTAGATGTATAAAATTTTATTGAACTTTCTACCGTCTTTTACCCACCTTCTAGGCACATTTGCAAATTTGCATATAACATAATTTTACCGCTTATCTGTATTGAATTTAAAAAATCCTAGAGATGTGGTTGACATCCTTAAGAAAATTTTTGTTCAATACGATGAAAATAATTGTTTTTTAATATTAATTTTGACTTTTATTTACCAAAGTTAAAAGTAAATAGGGTAATTAAAGGTAAAAATGTCACCTTAACGCATGTCCTAATTCTATTGGATAAGTGGTTTTCGACCAAAATTTACCTTAGGAATAAAATATGATCTACTTTGGTCCAATTTGATAAGATTAGGACATTTATTATTCTTTTATTTAATGAAGAGTTAAAAGTGTTAAATTCAAATTTTCTTCACTAAAATATTTTTATATAGGGTTATAAATAAGATAATTTTGACTATAAATATTCATTAGAAATATAAAAATATTTACTACATCATGGAACTTTATCTATAATTTTTAGACATTAAATAATAAAATTTATTTATGACACAATGATTATGCAGTAATTACCTTAATGAAGGATTAAAATAGTTGATATTATAAATATCAAAATATATGTAAATTGATACTTTTGATGCATTCCACGAATTTTATAGGCTAATATGACATTTTAGGGATGATTTAATGATTTTTTTTGAATTAATCAAGTTGATATGACTTTAACAAAAACCAAATATTAAATAGTTTCAAAATTAATATAATTGAGTTTTAAAAAAAATATTTGATTAAATTATATAATAGTTTTAAAAATATATGGTTCATCCAAAAGAAATATATAATGATAGATATGTTATTTATTAACCACTTGGGGTTCTTTTGGCAGTTTATAGTATGTTTATTAACCATATAATATAAAAATACAAGTAGACGTGATAAATTTCAAACTATTTAACTAAGAGTTAAATCTAAAAGTTATGGTTAATATGGTGACCTAAACCTGTCTAAAACCTATTGGTTGAGAGGTTTTCGACCTATCCCTACCTTATCCTCGAAATTAATCAATTTTTATCCATTAAAAAAGAAAATTAATTTAAAATCAAATAATATTTCAAACATTTCCTAAACTGACCCTCTCCTCTCTTATAAAACGGCACTTCCCCTTCTCTTAATTTCACATCTTAAAATCCATTTGGATCGAACAACCCATGCCCAAATATCCTCCCAACTATTTTCACTACATAATATAGGGATTACTTTGATCATAAATCCAACCTATGGAGCCCTTTTGATCAAATCAAATGGAAACACCCAAAGAAGAGGTAATAATTTCATGACCACTTTCAAAGTTATCTTTTTCTTCCAATTCCTCTTTCTTTGTTGGTTCTATTCCAAAAAAATAACTCCAGTATCTTATACATAATGTTATGTTATTATAAATATGTTACAACCATATTCATTATTCTATCTATCCTATAAATGAAAAAGTCACCATACATGCGTACGTACGGCTTACCGTCTCCACGTTGTGGTGTAGCTGTTATTCAACACTAAATTATTTGGATGGATATAATAATGATGAATAATTGAAGTAAATAATAAATATAACATGTTAATTATTTTATATATATGATATAAAATCCAATTATATATGATTTCACCATCAATGTAATGATATTGTTGCTCATCCGTACATACAGATTACCGTCTCCATAAATGCGATGAGATTCATTCCCCACCATAACCATTCAATAATAATTTTCATTTTATGATTAAAAATAATTTTTATGAACTTAATATAATTCTAGATATGAATCAAATACATCATATCCATAAGAAACATTACATAAATAACAAAACATATAAAGGAAAACGAATTAGTTAACACCTGATAGAGTGATACTACTAAAATATTATTAACAAAACAGTATTATAAGGTCATATATGATATAATATATATGTATTTGGTTCTTGTGTAATTTAATAACAATTATTTAACTATTATATAGAAGTTTAATGTACCCTTGACTAAGGAAATGTACAAGGTAAAGGGTTTCTTATTTCACTTTTAATTCTGTGACATTTCCATTGTTTTCCACTTATTTATTGCTTGTGGTGTATTGTGTACTGCCATTTGATATACATGGTCATTATTCTCTTTATATTCATGGTATTCCTTGATTAATTTGGTGGTTATTAAATTTTGGTCATACAACTCGATTGATATCAACGTGGTAAGGGTTTTTCATCTCAATTCTTATTCCAGTAAGATTCATGCTATATTGCCACTATTTTCTTTTGTGTGGTGTATGTAATTTCAATGATTGTATTACTTGTGTAATATAATTTAATTTATGGGTATTTAGAACTTCATTTTATGATCCTTCTTTCAAAGGGGGTATGTTTCGTAAGTTACCAAATCGGTAAGGGAATTTCTAATTTCAATTTCCACTCATTAGGTTTCAAGCAAACTTCATTGATTATTTTACTCCAAGATTATGTGTGAAATATCTCTTTATTAATTTATGTAGTAATTTCCAATCCCCTTTTTTAGTATATAATTTTGATACACATAATCACTCCATTGATAAGTATTCAAGTCTTCGATATGAACTTGATAAGAGTAACCTTAACTCAGTTTCCATTCATTGAGTTATACATCCATGTCATGGGTGTTGTTGTTACAAGAATATTTGTGAACGTCCTTTGATTGATTTACACTGAATATCCAATAATATTGAGTTTATTTATATTTTTCACACATAATTATGTCATTGATTTATCCTTAACCTAAGGATGTCGTCTTTATAAGGGATTTCATTTCAATTTATATTCTATTGAGACTTCATTGTCGGTATGCACCAATTCACTTTTATATGGTGTATATACTGTACTTTGACATATATTATCATGAATCCCTTTGTTCTCATTATATTATAATGTTTTTATTACATCAATTATTTTTATTTAAGCATCTCTCATTTGGTTAGGAACTCTAACTGTAATATCATTTTAAATGTTTTGAAGATTTATTCTTGTAAATCTTTTTCATTAGTGTCCATGATTTAAAAATGATTTTAAGGATTTATTTATATTGAGATAAATTTTTTGAAATTAAAATTCCATTAAAAAGTTTCTATGTGGTATGGGAAACGTTTTTTAAAAAATCTCTTTTAAATGAATTCTTTGAACAATAGTGCGACTTTAAAATGGTTTCAAGAAAAAGGAGATATTAATTTCAAATAGTTTTACAGATTATTTTCATCAATGTCAATATTATTAATTTTATTTTATTCCTGATTGAGGTTGATTTATTATAATAAAATCATCCATATTTCATATACTAAGTTATTTTTTATTGTGGATGTGCTATTGTTATACCATTCATGGTTTATGGTTAAAATATGAACTTTTGTTCTGCTAGATTTTATACAAATGTTTATGTTTTCTTTCAAACTTTTCATACGAGGAATGCATCTGACATAGTAAGTAATGGGTAGATCTCAGTTTAACTCATCTATGCATCGTTATGTCTCATGAGACAAACTGGTGTCTCGGCACAAGGCCTTGAAAAAAATCGTATTTGTAGTCTTCGAACAAGGAATTAACTATGTGGTGATGATCTTCATCATTATGCATTCTATAATTATGAAATTAGATATTGATATTACATGAAATTATTCGACTATGAGAATATCCATGTGAATAAGTAAATGGAATTATTTAATTTATATTTTCCATAATATTCTGAAATTTATGTTTTAAAGGCTTATGTTTTAGTCTTATACATTGCCTTAAATGTTTATGCTTATTTCTGAAATTTTACGCTATATTGTTATCCTTACTAATCATCTGATATCACCCCTTTCTATGATTTATTTTATCCAGGATGTGATGAAGTATATCATGATTATCTTACAGGAATAAGTTAAGGGATATGAGTGTGTTAAAAGTGGACCCAATGTTATTTTTCTTTATTTCATGATGCAATGTAAACCTTATGTCTGTATCTAGTACTCCCAAGGATACTAAAATAATCATCCTTTTAGGAATTGATTTATTTTGATCATGGAAATGATATTTAATAATGCACCGACTCTGGGTAACTAGGGTTGGGGAGTTACAGTTAGTATCAGAGGAGGTTTAGAACAAAACTGGGAAACTAGATTTAGAAAAAACTATGATTAGATAACATTTCCCTAAGATAGACTTTGTGGATTACTAATAAGAACATCCAAAAATATTGGTAATGTAAATATTATGTGGGTTTTCTATGTAATACATCCATTTCTACATACGAGCAGGTAGAGGCAGTTCTAGAATATATGTACCTAGGGGTAAAACCGGAAAACCCCACTTTAAGCTAGACTCGAACAGGAACTGGTGCATGACAACAGGCCTTGTTGCATTCTTGGTTATGACACTCCCAGGTGATATGCTTAGGATAATTCACATTTTCTTAACAAATTGATTAGAATGATTTTAATATAATATGAGAATAAATAACCTTGGTTAATACTAAGGTGTTTTAGATAGAAAATAAGGTGTCATGATATTATTTAAATGATTTAATGACTATTGATACTCACACAACGCTTTCAAATTTTAGTAAATGTATGGATTCCAAGGAATTCATAGTAACATTGAACATGATGTACAAGATGGGAATGGTGGTGTACATGAGCAATGAAATGGAATGTTGATAGATGTAAAATATATCATGTTCATGCTAAATTAATTTTCCAAAAATATGATCAATAGCATATATATTAACAAACTCTCTGATTCAACAAAGAAGAGAAAGGTGGTGAATGTTAAGAGGTCTAGTAGTGGAGAACATGAAGAAAAGAAATCTAAATTTCCATCATGTATGAAATGTGGAATGAGACACCTAGGAAAGTGTCTCAATAGAACAAATAAATTCTTTATATGTAGGAAAGAATAATATAAAGTAAATAATTGAAAAATAAAAATTAAGAGTACTATGGAAGAAAATAAAAATGATCCCAAGAATCAACTTACAGTCATTTTCCTTAAATTGATGGGACCTAGGCATTACCCAAGTGAGAGCCCAATTTTATAGGACAACCTCTTGGTTTAGGAAGAACCTATAAGAAAATAAATTGATGGAGAAATGTTTAAAAGTGTTAATGATCTTTGTTTATGGCATTACTTTGGATGACTATTCTCTTGTATGTGTAACCATGCAGATTGTTATGTGAAAATTCTATATGAGGAAAAATTATATTTTCTTTTGTGGATATATTTATAAAAAACAATTTGGGTTTATATGATCCTTGAATTAGTGGCAATTACAAGTTATTAATTTTTGAGATAAAAATGTGAGGTATGAGATAAAATTTGTTGTTAAATTATGTTATGGTTATTTTGAAAATTTTTTCTCATTTTTTGAATGTTATAAAATATAGTGTTTGAAAATGGAAAATACACAGACCGTGTGACAATCTGTCGCATCAGACAAAGCTGCGGGAATAGAACCCACAACCAGAGAGCGATTGGGATTTATCGCCTACCACTAGACTACGTGAATTCCCTGGTTAGTTTGAATAATTATTTTTAGTTAAATGATTTTATTGATCAATAAAAAGTTGATTTTATATCTTATGTTTTATCAAATTGATACCCTTAGTTTAGGAATATTGTTTGGTGATTGGGCGATAAATGTTATTTTGGAAGATGTACACTCTCTTGGGAACACTATATGCCTAAGGAAAATAGAATAATATGGAATTTTATTTGAGGAGTAATGAGTGATTTTTTTATTTGGGAAGAATATATGTTTTTTTATAGAGACTCAGGTTATTAAATGAAATAATTAACCTATCACAGAGATATGGGATTTTCTTAATTACACTTCTATATCAGACATTAGGAGTAGTTGATGTTATTTAGTGATAAATGTTAAGATTTAATATGAAAGACTATGTGATTAAATTCTTATGAGTTTTGGGTTTCAATCTTAGTTTGGATTATATTGAAGGATTTAAAGGACAATTGTTTATTGAATGGTATTTATTGAAATTTGGGTATTGTTCGTTCAATTTTGGAAATTAACATTACTATTTATTCCTATAAAGGATTATCGATTTTCGGGATCATATGATCTTGTACTAACCATTTGGTTTTGGTTAATCTCTAAATACAAGGGAAATATAAAATACAACCTTTTTAGATTTTTTTGATTCTCTTAATGTTGATTCTAGTTCTTCATGTGTGACCAAGTCATCTTGAATACTCATCGTCTGGAGAAAAGATGAGTTAGTGGTAGAAATTTATTAAAGGATGAAACTATACATAAAAAATAAGTATATATTTTTATGTTCTTAGTCAATCTCATAAATAAATTCCTCAACTTTATAAAATTTATCTTAAAAAACATTGTTCATTTACTTATACTAGTAAGAAACTAATGACCATTTAATATATCACAAGTTTGTGTTTTTCTTGTTGTAAACATTCTCATGATCATGTTTTCTATCACTCTCCATTATAACTTGACACTTTTTTTATCTTATATATCCATATTTTCATATATGGAATCCTAGTATAGGTTATCTCGAGTGACCTTTGTACTTCTATTTCTTTCTTTTAAAGTGATAGTTTTATTGACTCTTTTTTCGATTTGGACTTTCAATGAAGTTCTGAACCCTAATTTTAAAATTATGAGGACACAATTTTTAAAATGGGGGAAGAATGTAACACCTCAATCATTCATAGTAAGTTATTTTTAAAGTAATTCAATAGCTTTTTCTACACACAACACCGAGTTCGAGCACACCACGACTTACTAAACAAGTCATTCAAAAAGTGTTTATGAATATTAATATCTTCATTTTGAATTTTATATACTCGATATAATTTTAACATCCAAATTATTTGTTTCATATACATAATATATGAACAAATTCAAATTTTTTAGATAAAAGAAATATTTTTAAACAAATGTAATTTTACCACCATTTAATAAAGAACCATTTTTAAATCCAATAATTGACACTTTTACATATTCAATTTTATGAAATAAACTTCTTTATTAGAATAAGGAAATAAAAAACTAGTTTGGATACATTTTTTTGTGCTTTTCTAATAACTTTCATATTTTGATGAATAGTGAATAATTCTAAATTTTAATTAAAAACAACACTTTTAATAAAAATAATTTATAGTGTTAAATTATATATTTGAATAGTTTTGAGGTATAATTAGACTATATTATTTTCATTTAATGCAATGTTTTTCATTGGAAGTAATTTTTCATTTAAATTGGACATAAACACATATTAATCTTTTGATAGTTTTTAATTCTCAAAAAACTCACTTTCTGGTTTTGACAATGGAAATATTTTTTGAATTAATTAATAAAACTTCTGTTATTTTGTTTCTATTAAATAGACAACATTTTTGAATTTGAAATATCAAAATTAGCTTAAAGTGAATTTTTTGTATTTTTCTGAAAGCTTTCGATTTTTAATGAATAGTGAAAAACATTGCGTTATTATTTAAAATCGACTTTTTATTTAAATATTTATTTATTTTATTTAAATTTATTTTAAGTCAAAATATATACATAATACATATATAAATTCAATGTAATTCATTGGTTTCATTTTATAATAAGATTAGATGTATAAAATTTTATTGAACATTTTTACTGTCTTTTACCCACCTTCTAGGAACATTTTAAAATTTGTATAAACCGTAATTTTACCGCTTTTGTGCATTGAATTTCAAAAATCCTAGAGAAGCCCTTGAAATTATTTAGTAAATTTTTTTCCAATAAGATGAAAATAATTTTTGTTAAATAGTAACTTTTGACTTTTATTTACCATGGTTAAAAGTAAATAGGGTAATTAACGATTAAAATGGCATTATAATTACCCTAACACATGTCATAATTCTTTTGAATAAGTTTTTTTAACCAAAATCAACCCTAGGAATAAAATATTATCCTCTTTGGTCCATAAAAAATAGATTAGGACATTCATTATTATTTTATTTAAAGAAGAGTTAAAAGTGTTAAATTCAAATTTTCATAACTAATACATTTTTAATATAGGTTTATACATAAGATATATTAGACTATAAATATTAATTGGAAATATAAAACGATTTCCTACCTCATGGTATTTTATTTATAATTTTTAGAAATTAAATAATTAAATCTATTTATGATACAATGATGATGCAGTAATTACCTTAATGAGTGATTCAAATAATTGATATTATAAATATCAAAATAAATTTAAATTGATACTTTTAATGAATTACAAGAATTTTATAGGTTAATATGACATTTTAGGGTTGATTTAATGAATTTATTTCGAAGTAATAAATTTTATGACTTTAACAAAAACCAAATACCTTGTAGTGTCAAAATTGACATAATTGAGTTTTTAAAACAAATAATATTTTATTTAATTATATAATAGTCTTAAAAATATAACGTTATGTAAAAGGACTTATATAATGATTTAGATGTTTTTAATGAACCACTTGGGGTTATCTTGGTATTTTATTGTACGTTAATTAACCATATAATATAAAACTACAATGAGGCATGGTAAATGTCCAAATATTTAACTAAGAGTTTAATCTAAAAGTTATTGTCAATATGGTGACCTAAACCTCTATAAAACCTATTTTTGTTTTACAGTTTTTCGACTCATTCCAACATTATCTTCGAAATAAATCCATTTGGATCCATTATAAACCAAAAATTAATTTATAATAAAATAATATTTCAAGATTTTTTTCTAAAGTGATCCTCACCTCTCTTATAAAAGGTCACTTCCCCTTCTCTTAATTTCACACCTCCAAATCCATTTGGATAGGCCAACCCATACCCAAATATCATCCCAACTACATTAGCTACATTCTGGAGGCCTTCCTTTGATCATAAATCCATCCTAAGGATCCCTTTTGATCAAATCCAAAGGAAGTACCCGAAGAATAGGTAATAATTTCATCACCTCTTTGAAAGTTATCTTCTTCTTCCACTTCCTCGTTCATTGTTGTTTACATTACAAAATAATAACTCCAGTACCTTATACGTAATTTTATTTTATTATAAATATGGTACAACCATATTCACTATTCTATCTATCCTATAAATTTCAAAGTCACCATACGTTTGTACGTACGTCTTACTGTCTCCAAGTCGTCGTTTAGTCGTCATTCAACACTTCATTATTTGGATGGGTATGAAAATGATGTATAACTAATGTAAATAATAAATATAACACATTAATTATTCTTTAAATATTATATAACTTCCAATTATATATGATTTCACCTTCAATTGAATGATATTGTCGCTCGTGCGTATGTACAGATTTCCATCTCCAAGAACGTGGTAGGATTCATTCCCCATCATAACCATTCAAGAAAAAAATTTAATCATAGGATTAATAATAATTTTTAAGAACATAATATAATTCTTTATATGAATCAAATACATCCTATCCATAACAAACATGAATTACATAACAAAACATATAAATGTAAACAAATTAGTCAACTCCCGAAATAATGGTACTACTAAAATATTATTAACAAAGCAATATTATAAGATCATATATGATATCATATTTATGTATTTGGTTCTTTAATAATTTTATATCAATGATTTAACTATTATACCGTAGGTTAACGTACCCACAACTAAGAAATAGTACAAGGTAAGGGGTTTCTTATCTCACTTTTAATTCTATGGGATTTCCATTATTCGCCACTTATTTATTGCATGTAGTGTATTGTGTACTTCCATTTGATATATATTATCATTATTCTCTTTATATTCATGGTATTATTTGATTAATTTTTTGTTTATTAACTTTTGGTAATACGAATCGATTGATTACAACGTGGTAAGAGGTTTTCATCTCACTTCTTATTCCTGTGAGATTCATGCAATATTGCCATTATTTCCTTTTGTGTGGTATATGTACATCCCATGATTTTATTCCTTGTTTAATATAGTTTATTTTCTGGGTATTTAAAACATCATTGTATGATACTTTTTTCATGGGGTGTATGGTTTGTAATTTACCAAATTGGTAAGGGAATTACAAATTTCGATTTCCACTCATTGGGTTTCACGCAAACTTCTTTGATTATTTTACTCCAATATTATGTGTGAAATCAATGTTTATTTATTTATATAGTAATTTACACTCCAATTTCTATGGATATACTTTTGATACACAAAATCACTCCATTTATAAATTCTCAAGTCATCAATTTGAACTTTATAAGAGTAATCTTAACTCAATTTCCATTCCTTGAGATAAACATCCAAGTCATTGGTGTTGTTGTTACAAGAATATGTGTGAATGCCCTCTGATTTATTTACACTAAATATCCAATCATATTGATTGCATTTATATTTTTCACACATAATTATTTCATTGGTTTTCCTTAACCTAAGGATACGGTCATTATAAGGGATTTTATCTCAATTTACAATCTATTGAGACTTCATTGTTGTTATGCACCAACTCACATTTATATGGTGTATATACTGTACTTTGACATAGTATATCATGAATACCTTTATTCTGATGATATTTTAATTTTTTATTACCTCAATTATTTGTATTCAAGCGTCTCTCATTTGTTTATGAACTCTAGCTAAAAGATCATTTTCAATGTTTTGAAGATTTATTCTTCTAAATATTTCTCATTATTGTCCATGTTTCAAAAATGATTTTAATGATTTAATTATATGGACATGAATGTTTTAAAATTAAAATTACTATCAAAAGTTTCAATGTGGTATGTAAAACATTGATTCAAAAATATCTTTTATACAACTTCTTTGATAAATAGTGTGACTTTTAAAGGTTTTCAAGAAAAAGGGGATATTTCTTTCAAATATTTTTGCTAATTATTTTCATCAATTTCAATATCCTTCATTGTATTTTATTCTTTATTGAGAATGATTTATTATAATTCAATATTCCATATTGTGTTGAATAAGTTATGTTTGACTGTGGATGTGCTATTTTCATACTATTCATGGTTTATGGTTAAAGTATTATCATTTTGTATGCTAGTTTGAATATGAATGTGTATGGTATGTTTTATACTTTTCATATGAGGAATGCATTGGACTTAGTAAGGGACTGGTGGAGCCTACTATAGCTCCCCGATGCATCGGTAGGTCTCATGATACAAACTAGTGTCTTAGTACAAGGCCTTTAAATAATCTTATTTGTAGTCTTGGAACAAGGTCTTTAATATGTGGTTTTGATGTCTGTCATTTTGAATTTCATCATTAAGAAATTAGCTATAGATATTACATGAGGTTATTCGACTAGTAGAATATCCATGTGAAAAAAGTAAATAGAATTATTTGATTTATATTTTCTATATTATACTAAAATTTAAGTTTAAAAGGATTGTGTTTTAGTCTTATACATTGCCTTAAATGTTTATACTTATTTTTTGAATGTTTCCACTATATTGTTATCCTTACTGAGCATCTGAGCTCACCACATTCTATGTTTTATTTTTCCCAAGATGTGAAGAAGTATATCATGATTAACCTGCAGTAATAGGCTAAGAGATATGAGTGTGTTCAAAGGGGACACAATGTTGTTTTTCTTTATTTAATTATGTGATGTAAAACTTATTTTTGTATCTAGTACTTCCAAGGCTACTAAAATAATTAGTATTTCAGGACATAATCTCCTGTGATCATGCCAATGATATGTAATAACGCACAAAATCTAGTTAACTTGGGTTGGGGTGTTACACTTCAGGCATCTAGGGTTTGAACAACCTATTCGGATTTCTGGTAAGAAAGGGAGAGACCGGACTGGAGGGCGAAGACCTCAAAACAATCAATGTGCCATCTTCCCAATGTGCTCTAGTGCACAAGCGGGGCAAAGCCAGGGGAATTTTGGAATTACTCCGAACATAAGATAGTGAAAAGTGTGAATCACAATACCACATATTCACAACACTGTGGGAGTTGAGTGACAATGAAGGATAACTGTTTACCGCATTCGAAACACAGTATGCTTATGGTGTTGGCCTAAAATGGATATAACAAACAAGGGTTGATTGTTGAACATATTCGAAACACGGGGCCTGACTCAAAATTCGACCCATTATTCGTCCAGAACATTGGATCAGGAAAGTAGGCGAGCCATAGGCTGAGCATTCATAATGTTAGGGGGTTCTTTTAAATGTGAAATAGGACAAGGGTCTTAATAAAGGGTACGCAATTCATGGAGTGTGGAGTGATGGTTTGTTCAAATAAAGTCCAACAATCTTGAAATCACACCACCATGGTGAAAACACATTATGTGGGCGTATCTATCTTATCATGGATTAAAAATACTTTCGAGAAGGACCACTTTGGAAAGTTCCTGGAATTCTATGTAGTTTTACATCATACTAATGAGGACGATAGACACGTAGTTTAAACGTCATACGGTGAGGGTGATGCACAAAGTTTAAAGGTCATACTACCTGGACTAGGATCAAGCCGGAGGGGCCATAAGGGTCAATGACCCTAGGGTTGTACCCAAGGTGAAATGCATGGGCATCTCTATATGTCTCGTAAGGATGAGAATCAAGAAAACGTAGTTTTGAGAGTACAGTTTAACATCATTTAGGATGATGAAAGGCATGTGTGGCATGGCTACACAAGTACACATCCTGTCAAAACTACTAACACCATGTGAGTCGTGCTTGATGTGGGGAACACGTAGTAGTGATGGGACTTTCCTAGCACAGAAAGGCACAAAATAGGGGCAGTGGGATGCTAAGTGAGTGATGTCCCTATAATGTGGACCTTCCTACTTAATGCACCTAGATGAATGAAGGGGTAAATCCGAGTATATTGGCATTCCACTTAAAAATAAGTATGTGAAAAAAATGTAAATCGTGATTCTCAAGATCTAGAACACAATGATGATGTCATGATGAGAGGGGATAAATGTTGACTGTGTTAAAAACATAG
Organism: Viscum album; assembly: GCA_963277665.1. Classification (NCBI taxonomy): domain Eukaryota; kingdom Viridiplantae; phylum Streptophyta; class Magnoliopsida; order Santalales; family Viscaceae; genus Viscum; species Viscum album. The sequence goes on from OY728159.1 coordinate 658,662,082, forward strand.
TATCCATATCATGTTATCCTGGAATGGGGAAAGACAAATGAGGGTCAACCACTGACCATGTTCGAAAAACAGGACCTGTTGCAAATGTCATCTGAGGTTCTTAGGGATGTTGGACAAAGACGGTATGTAAGAAAATATGGTACGATACCATGAAGTAAAGGGGGTCCCTTTAGATGTGGAAGAGTATGAGGAGCCAAATAACAGGCTCATGAAGCGTTGACATGGAACAAGGGGAATGTCCCCATGAAAATTATACACTTCGGTCTCTTTGTCACAACGCATATGAGTATGACAATAAGACGTATCAGATCGAGGGAGTCGAGTCCCCCTCCAAGGATAAGGGTCCTAGGTTTCACACTTCCAACATAATGGTTGAAGTATGGGCCATTAGGGGGGGTTGATTAAATGGATTTTGCATAGGGCAGATAAGTAGTAAAACATGACCCACAGTTCCCATGGGGATATCTTAGTTTAGGGTCATAGAACTCAGACCAGGTTGGGAAAAGGCATGGGAGGAACATGGTGCGGCTATTGCATAACCCATCTTGAATGGGAACCCAAGAGGTACTCGCCACACCACATGATTCTAAAAGATTTTGGGATTTTGGGATAAAGAGATGGGCCGGGGTTTTAGATTCCTAGGGCTGGACCTGGAGACAAGATGTCTGGGCATTACTACATATCCCATGAAGATGAGGATCAAGTCGAATGTAGTTCTGGAAGATGTCGTACAGTTTAACGTCTAGTGGAAAGGACGTGGAGTGGTCTTAGTTTATGGTCATATGCCTTATACCATGAATAAATGGAAGGGAGAGACACGTAGTGAAGTAATTACAAAAAGCTGATGTGAATGAAGACAATAAGTGTTTGTATTACCGCAATGTGCTCCCCAGGAAACCTCTAGGTTAGGGGACCAAAAGTGAAAGTTAGGCTGGGCCTGAGGAAAAGTTCTCGGGCATTCCTACATACCCCATGAGGATCAAAATTATCCCATACATAGTTCTAAATTTGGCATGGTAAGGTACTAGTGCCAGAGATAATAAGGTCATATGGGTCTATCCCTCACACCAACAGAAGTGACATTTAAAATATCGTTTTTGTCCTTTAGGATGAATGAGTGTGTGTTTTTGTGTCTAGTGATGGACCTATAATGGAGAGTCCAGGCATCTCCACAAGAATCAATCCATATACAAGCATTGAAAAATTGTATGGTGGGTGACCAATACCAAACATGATTTCCCCTTGAGTGAGGACACCACGATGTAGTGTCATTTTTCATCATGTGGAAAGGATGATAATGTCACAGTTTAGGTTCATGTGATGGGACCAACCTTGAATTTTAACATTTTGTAGTATAAACGCAACAGTTTAAATTCCTTTGGGACTAGGCATCATAGTTTAAAGTCATATGACTCAGACATATACAGGAGAGACGAGGGTCATGATGAGATATGCACGTTGTGATAAAGCATACCCAACGTGAATGAGGAAGAGGTCCACATCACACCTCACATGATTCCAAGAAAGAAACCTCAGGCTGAGGGTCCATAAAAGGTTAGAGAAAATAGGGCAGGAGAGACTACCTCTTAGAAGTGAAGTACATGGTGCAGATCTGGAAAACCTTATGTGAATGACGACATAAGTCCATACATGCCACACTACACAATCCTTTACATGTTGAGACCTAAAAGTTTGAATAGAAGTGATAATTACTGATATTTGATCTTGACCCAAATAAGAGATGTCCAAGAATTCCTACATATCTCATACGAATATAAATCAATCCATACGTAGTTCTAGAAGATGATATATAAGGAGATATTTGTTTAATGTCTTTGAGCATGGACCATGATGAAGATAAACTCTTCCAAGTGAGTGCAAACCTCGATCTTGTATCTAAGACCATGTGAATTAAACATGGTGTGGGAAAATAGGTTAGAAGAGTCTTTGAAACACATGGGATACACGTAAATTGGAAGTTGGTGTGGAGCCCCAAATGATGTCTTACCATGGCTTTGTCCTCCTACGTGCAAATGCGCACTAAGGGACAGTACCAAGAGTGTAGAAATTCAACTTTGACATGATGGGGTGGAAAATGATGTGAATCATGTAAATGAAATTTATGGCTTGAAGGGGTTGTTGTGACGATGGAGAATAACTGTTGAATATGTTTGAAACACAACATCTATATCGTGTGACCTGAGATGGGAATAAAAAATGAGCATCAACTGTTGACCATATTCACAATGTGGGATTTGTGTCAATTTTTTGTTTGAAATCCTCGAGGACGTTGGCCCAAAATGGTAAGAGATCCCTTGGGTCAAGAATCCATGCCATTTGGGGGCCCCTTAGGATATGAAAGATAATGAAATCCCAAATAAAGGGGAACACCAAGCCTGAAAATGGGTGAAAGCATGTCCAGGTAGAATCTAACACTCTAGGATCTGAACCAGAGTACTCTTGGGAACATTGGTGAATCACCAAAGAGGGTTGAGGGACCTGACTTAAGAGCAGCCAACTCGAAAAGATGAGTGTAGGGAAAGGGAGTGAAGGGCACTAAGGAGAGAGAGGTATGTGGCATGGTTGTTACAATCCCGACGCGAATGGGGATGCAAGCCCATACCACACCATGTACCCCTCCCTTCGAAGGACTTAGGCCTAGAGGCCAGAATGATAAGGATATTTCTAAGGGATGGGGATGGACCCAAAGATTTAGACACTTGGTTGGTCCTACGTATCCCAAAAGGATTGGAATCAAGCCATGTGTAGTTCTAAAGGCCATGTAGTTTAGTGTCTTGTAGTGAGGAAAATGGTGCTCTTAGTTTAAGGTTGTAGGGATCAAACCATAGATGCCTAGTTTAATGTCATATACTAGGGACAACTGAGTAACGATGGAAAATTATTATGACTGTGGAAAACCAAAAAACAACAATTATGATAGAGGATAGTTGTTGAAAATTTTCGCAACATAGTATTTGTATTTATGTGATTGGAGGTTGGGGATAAAAATTGAGCATCGACCATTGAATGCATTCACAGCATGGGGATTGTATCAATTTGTTGCACAAAATCCTCAAGGACGTTGGTCCGAAATTGTAGGAGAGCCATTGGACTAAAAATATACGCTTATCGGGGGTCCTTTAAGCTATAAAAGATTATGGAATCCCAGGTGATGGGTCTTGTAAAGCATGGTTGGGAATGTGCTCGTATAAAAGATGATAAATGAAGGAGGGATGTCTCTAGGGGATATGTGTGGCATGAAAAAATAGCCCGATGTGATTTAGGACGTGATTCCATACCGCACCACACAATCCTAAATGAGAATATGGGGTAGGGGATAAAAGGGTCTATGGACATGTGGCTGGGCATCCCAACCAACTATAGTCACATGACCTCTCATGCGGGTGTTGCCTTATCACAGCTTCTAATCCCACGTAAGAAATTCTCAGTGTTTCCAACAAGGATTAGGACTAGGATCTCCCCATCATATAAGGGTCCGACAGTAAGAATCACACTCCTACCTGAGGCAAACCGATGCTTGAAGAGATAATAGGGTAGAATGAACCACTACACTAAATGTTTGGGACATATGGGGGTGGTGACAACGACAAAGGATAGTTGTTGACCAGATTCGAAACACAGTATCCATATCATGTGACCTGAAATGGGAACAACAAATGAGAATCAACCACAGACCATATTCGCAACACAAGAATTGTATCAATTTTTTCTTCAAAACCCATGAGGACGTTGGCCCGAAATGGTTGGAGAGCCCTTAGGCTGAGCATCCATGCCATTTGGGGGTCCCTTCGGATGTGAATGATAATGAAGCCCCAAGTACAGGGAGTGTGTAGCATAAATGTGCCTAGGAAATTTACAATCAAGCCAGACAGTAGAAGGGGTGAAGAACTTTATGGTAGAGGGATACATGGTATGGTCATGATGAACATGACGTGAATGAGGGGAAAATTATGCACCACACCATGTGATTTGACCCAATGGGAGGTCCTGAATTTTAGGGTTGGGCCTATTGAAAAAAAATTGGCCGTTCTTATCTCCCTCATAAGGATGGAAATCAAGACATACATAGTTCTGAAGGCCATGCAGTTTAACATCGTGAGGTGAGGACGTGGGAGGAAATAATAATGAGGGAGGGGACATGGTGCAATCATTGTAATATTGACATGAGTGAGACCAATGAAGCCTACACGACACCATGTGGGATCCTCCAAAAGAACTATACCCAAGGGAATAGCCAAAGATAAAACATGGGGCTGGACTCAAGATGAAGAGTTTGAGCATTCCTACATATCTTATGAGGATGGGAATCAAGTCATACATAGTTCTTGTGGTTTAACGTCTTTCAGGATGACACACAGTTTAACGTCTGGTAGGATGACATACAGTTTAACATCTTGCAGGAAGACATACAATTTAATGTCATTTGGGACGATATACAGTTTAACATCTTGTAGGAAGACATACAGTTTAACATCATGAAAAAAAATATACAGTTTAACATCATGTGGGAAAACATATAGTTTAACATCATTCAAGATGACATAAAGTTTAACATCATGCATGATGACATACATTTTAACGTCTTATAGGATGACATATAGTTTAACTTCATATGGGATGACATACAGTTTAACATCATGCAGGATGATATATAGTTTAATGTCTTGCATGACAACATAGAGTTTAACATCATATGGGAAGACATACAGTTTAACATCATATGGTACGACATACTATTTAACATCATGTGGGATATTTTACAGATTGAGGTCATGTAGTACCGGATAGTTTAATGTCATATAGGATTGAACAGTTTAAGTTCATGTAGGACCCAATAGTTTAAGGTCATGTAGGACCCAAGAGTTTAAGTTCATGTAGGACCCAACATTTTAAGGTCATGTAGGACCCCTTCTTTTTTAGGCAAATTATTTCTTTAGGAACATGGAAGTGGTAGGAAGAGTTATACGCTCACCAACCATAGTAACTGGGGAATATGCGGCATTGGAGTAAACATTGTGAATGATGTAAGGTACTTCCCATCTTAGCTCCAACTTGGGTGGTTTTTTGTGAGGTATCATTGGTGTCCTCGGTACTAATACCAAGTCACCTTGTTAAAAGGATCAGAGGTGAACTTTCTTGTTTAATGCTCTAGTAATATTTTTTTGATGCCTTTCCAGATTGTGCAGGGCACGAAGCATGTTCTCGTCGATCACTTAAAACTCATCCAGAGAGATTTAAGCTACTTTATCTGGCACTTTCTAATCATAGAGAGCCATGTGCAATGAGGGAAATTTAATCTTGATGGGAAGGATGGCATCTGTTCTGTACACTAGGGAATATGGGGTCACCTGGGAGGAATTACGATTTGTCATTCGATAAGCCCAGAGGGCATTGGGATCTTTTCCATCCAACAATTCTTGTTCTGACCTACCATTTTCTGCAAAAATGTTAGAGAGGGTTTTTTTGAACGTATCGATCTCTCCATTTTCTTGGGAATGATAACGGGAGGTATGGTTAGATTGAATGTTCTACTTAGTGTACAGTTTCCTCAGCTCAGCTGCCTAGAAGTTTGTGCCATTATCGGCAAGGATGGTGTGAGGGACTAAAAATCGGTAGATGATGTTGGAGATCACAATGTCAATGATGGAATGAGCCTTGACCTCCTTGATTGGAACTACCTCTGCCAACATAGAGAAGAAATTCATAGCGGTCAGGATGAACTGGCACTGGAAAGGTGTCACCGGTGGATATGCTCCCACAACATCGAGTCCTCATACCGCAAATAACTAAGAGTACTTGGTAGTGTGGAGAGAATATGGTGACCAACGCATAAAGTTGGCATGAATTTGGCACGCATGGAACCTTTTAGAGAACTCAATGTAGTCATGGATCAAGGAGGGCCAAAAATACCCTAGTCTCTAGATCTGGTGAGATTGTTTTTTCCCTGTTTGATGAGCCCCGAAGGAACAGACATGAACCTCTTACCTAAGATGGTAAATATTGACTCCATGAATGCAACGAAGGATAACCCCATCAAATGTGTGCTTTTAGAGGATCTTCTCACAACAAGGACTGTATTAGAGGGTAAAATGTAACACACAACATCAAATTCTCTCACGCTCGGCCTGTTCTGCTAGGAGATTATAGTTTTGGAGGTACTTGACAATGGAGGTTCTATAGTTAGGAGTCACTTCAATCACTGCATTCGGGGGACCTGGGGGTCCTGACATGGAGGAACTGGTGGTAAGGTGGCTTACCTGCAGACATCATCATTATCTAGAGTGATGTGAGCAACGAATCTCTGGTGTCCCACATGGATAATCAAGATCATCATGTTCAGGATCTGAAATTGATGCGGCAAGGTGGGCCAGGGAATCATCTCAACCGTTCTGAGATCATGGGACATGAGTAACCTCTGGCCAAGATGGGAACTGTGCTAATACCTAGATAGTGTGTTCCATAAATGGTATAAGCTATGTCTTTTCTGATGACATAGTCTCTATTGATCTACTTGATGGCTAGTTCGGAGTCCCCTTTCACATGAAAATGGGACACATCATTCTCAAGGGACAGATCAAGGATAGTAATAAGAGCCTGATACTCCACAACATTGTTGGTGCAGTCTACTGACAACATGAATGAATACGGTATAATGGCTTGTGTTGGGTTATTGAAGACAATACCCATGCATACTCTATTGAGTCTGGGGCAATTGAGCCTTCTACCGGTGGGGCTCTGGGAAGCACCATCTAAGTGAATTTTCCAGTATGGCATGGTCTCGACTACTGAGAGAATTGCTTCATTGGGGAAATCGATATCCATGGATTGGTCTACAGGAGATGGATGGAAAGAAAGGAAGTCTGCCCACGCTTTCCCATTAATAGCATTCTGAGGGAAAAACCTAATATAGAACTACTAGATGATTACTTCGCACGGATCTAGAAGTTATGTCAACATGGGGAGGTTCAGTATGTACTTCATCAAATCTAGATGGGACACCTACTGTACCTCATGATGCTGGAAGCAATGTTGCAATTTCTATACCAAGAATACCAGTGCAAGCCATCTCATCTCAATAGTGGAGTATCTGGTCTCCATATCGAGGAGCATGCAACTGAGATAGTAGAGACTATTCTTCATCACCTAATTGTTTTTCTGGGATGGAAGGGCACCAAGATGTTGTTCTAGGGTGGTCACGTAAAGGACCAACAGCTTTCCAGAGAAATACGGCATTAAGAACAGAGGATGGAGCAAGTGCTTCTTGATTTCCTCAAAAGCTGTCTAAATTTCTTCTTCCCATATGTAGACAATGCCTTTATTCCTAAGCTGATAAAAGGGATTAAACTTGCCTACCAAATTTGTGATGAATTAGAATATGTAATCCAAGTGGACTTGGAAACCTTGATGTTCTTGGAGGATTATTGGGTGAGACATATGACCGGTGGCCTTGATCTTATCTGGGTTGATCTTGATGCCCCTTTATATGACAACAAAGCTAAGAATATTTTCAGAGGTGACACAGAAGGCACACTTCAATGGATTCATCTTTAGGTAGCTGGAACAGAGGAAGTCGAACACTTTATCAAGGTCTTTGATATGGTCTTGATGTTGGCGAGATTTTACCACCAGATCATCCACATAACATTCAACCAACATTACAAGGATCGGCTTAAATATTTGATGTATAGCCTGCTGATAGGTGGCACCTGCATTCTTCTAACAGAAGGAATTGACTTGGTAATAGAAATTACCTTGTGGTGCCCTGATGTTTGTAGACTCCTCATCGTCAGGGGCCATTTAGATCTAGTTATACTCAAAATACCCATCCATGAAGGAGTGGGCTTGGAACCAAGTTGTAGCATCGATCAACAATTTCATCACAGGAAAGGGAAATCATCATTTGGACACTAACAGTTGAGATCTCGGAAGTCTATGAAAACTCTAATCTATCTACTCTTCTTCCTGACAGGTAGAATATTGGATATCCATTTCGGGTACTGGACCTCCTTAATGAATTTTTATCTGATGCTCTTATCAACTTCTACCTCAACCATTGCACCATGAAGAAGGGTGCATCTTTCTGGGGGGGCTTCTTGAACCCGCAATGATTTTTCAGCAGACCGAGGCAGTGGATGGATACCTAAAGATCTATTCCTAGAATATCATCATAACTCTAGAAGAATACATCCCGGTGTCTTTTAAGGATTTCTATATACTTTTTTCTCCTTGAGGGGCATGGAGGAATTGATCAATGTGGGTTTCGGGTCCTCCTCTCTACTGAGGTTCACCTAAAGTAATTCGTCGACAATGGAAGAGACGCCCTCTTCAATGGTGGGGGAGCATCCATTAAATCCTATTCTTCCATTATGGAGGAGGAATCCTTGGAAGGAGGAGTTTCCTCTGAGTTGAAAGATCATGATGGGAGGCTGTTACCAGCTAGAGCGGCAGTGGACACTGCATCGGGGAACTCCTATGTTTCCGAAACCATAGAGATAAAGGTTTTTGATCTGATTCCATCTGGTCTTCGGCCCAAGAAACCATGCTTGATGATATTGAATAAATAGTGGTGTGTTGGCAAGATCTAGTTAATTCCATCCTGGTGAAATAATAAATTATGACATATTCTCATTGACATGGGGAGTACATCCCAATACCTTATGGGAGTAGGAGTCTCCGGGATCACCTGATCCAGATTTGTGTAAGAGTATGAGGTGATCTTCTATGATCTCTTAGACTTGAAAATGTTTTCCCCCTTGTTCTAGAAACAACAAATCATTTTCCCATGTCCGGGGTTGTAGCCTCCAATTAGTGGATTGGAAAGATGTAGGTGTCATCTAGATCTATCCATGGGTCGGTCGCAGCCATGACATGTTTAACATCATTAGTATGAATCTCCTTGTATTTTCTCTTTTAATAGTCAACATCCAGATAGAGGGATTCAGAAGAGACAAAGGGGGATGTGTCATATTGAATCATTCCCACTCGACCAATAAGGGAGTACTTGAGGCACTGGTGATATGATGAAGGAACCACCACATGCAGGTAGAACAAGGGCCTTCCCATCAATGTATTGTAGGTAGTGTCTTGGGAGACAGCCATAAATATTGTTCTAGAAACCAGGACACTGAACTAGGTCTTCATGTAGATCTTGATGACCAGTATTTGTTTTTCTAATCATTAACATATATTATTAGTTTAGAGGGACTCATATCATCCTTAGACAACCCTAGTTTTCGCAGTGTTCGAGTCAGGATTAGGTTGATCACAAAAATCATGTCAACAAGACAACAACGAACGTCCATGCCATTGAACTGGTTGGTGATGTATATTGGGAGAATGTACCCCTGTGTGGGAGAGCCATTGTCTTATTCGTAGAATGAGATAATGTCTTGTCATTCAACTTGATCGACCGCTACAGAATGGAAGGATTATGTGGCCGGTACCTTCGTCTCAAACTGGAGGGGGCTTCTTAAAGACTCATCAAGGGACTTGTGCATATTTGATGACATGATAAGGGAATCAAGGATAGATAGATTTGCTGGAATTCGAGAAAGATGCTTCAGGACATCATACTTTCGTGACAGACATGAACTTATACTTAAAGGAGGTCTCTCTATGATAGGAGGTGTGGTGAGCCCTACTGACTGTATAGGCAGTTGACTGGGACTAGGAATATCCCAATGCTCACTAGTCTAAGCCAGAAATGTGACTATAGGATAAGGTCCTGATAAATAAGACTGGTCTACAGCAAACTGTGGCTGATCACGTCATGGCGGTGGTGGCTCTGCCTGATCCAGTAGCACCAACTGCGGTGAAGGAGTGCTTGATGGCATCAGATGAGAAGGTCGTGTGTACTGATATATGTTTTGGACCTATTTTCTAGTTTAGGTAGCATACACGTCCTGGCTAGAGATACTATCTAGGGCACTCTGATGACCCATATTGTCACTGCTCCGTCGATGCTGACGACGGCTGGGGATGTTGGGAGGAACCGCCCAGTGCTCCTCATCGTCAGGAATTATGTATGGGTTTACCAGCTCTACGGTATTAACATAGGCATACCCTTGACCTTTACTTGAAGATTCATCCACTATTGGATGGATTCTGGGAGGAATATCCATCTCTGGGGGAATGAAATCACCGAGAGCATAGGATGACGACAGCATTGGGGGGGGGGGTTGTTTTCCCTTACACCATCGGTTCTTGACTTTTGGGAAGAGGATGGATGAGATGATGATACAGATTCATAAGGCTCTAGATGATTCAGAAATGCAAGGATATCAACATGGGCATGAGAGACTGTTTAACGAATCGTCCGGTCATTAGAATTTTGGGACCTGCAGTTAGAAACCTGATGCCACGAGCCTTCCCTGTCACTGCTGTTGTCTGGCCTCATGAAGACACATTCCACCTGTGATGAAGCTGGGAATATTGGGACTATGTTTTTATCCACTTGGTCTTGAATCTTGTCTTTAAATACATAGCACTATTTTACGGTGTTCCCCGGATCTGGTGATAGGGGCAGTAATTAGGGAGATCAGTGAGGTTTTCCTCTTCTGGCCCCCTACACTCAAGAAAACGTACAATCCCCAACACCAAGGAACTACAGATGTAGCTGGTAACCTAAGACTCATTTAACGTGTACATATGGTTCCTCTTGTTTGGGAAGGTGGGCCTTGGAGCCTAACCCTGACGAGGGTTTGGAGGAGCCTATCGAGGAGGTGGAGCCAGGTTATCTTTCCTAGGAAGTGGTGGCACATTGCACTGGGGTACCTGTCGATTCTGAGGTGGATGTTGCTGGGCTGGAAGCTGTGGCTATGGTGGAGGGCCTCTACGAGTCTGTGGAGGTGGATCCACTAGTAACAACTCTAGTTTCATGTGGCCCTCTATTTGAGCCACTATGGTGGGCTCGACCCTAGAGGCCTTTCTCGTGCGTATTTTAGGAGGCAATGAATGTGCATGGATAGCTTGTTGTAGGGTTTCTTCTAGGCGTTGGGTCTTATCAAAGAAGTCTCATAAACCCCCAGGATAGTTTTGGGTGATCAGAGAGGGAACCATTTCCATCCTGACATTCACCACACACATCGTCAGTAGTTGATCTTGAGTTAGTGGCATGTCAAGGGAGTATGTGATCCCTTTACACTGGGTGAAAAATATAGTGACACACACATCAAGCCTCTGCTAGCACTTGAAGTGGTCTGTGATACTTGTCTTCTATGTGGTGGAACTGAACTGCTACCGAAATTTCTGGTGGATGTATTCCTAGCTGGCTACTGATCCGATGAGGAGCTGGTTGTACCAGATGAACATCGGCCCCTCTAATGTCTGTATGAAGAACAATATTTTTGCGACTTCCTGTTGTGCTAGAGTTCCTAACATAGGCCCATACCTTTAGATAATGTGGTCCTGGTGCTACGGTAGGTCCCCTGTCCCATTGAAGGTGGAAAAGTGGGATTTTTGAAACCCATGGGTGCTGTAATATCATCCACCCACATAGGATATGGCTTTCCATTGAGAGGAATTTCCACCTATCATGTTACCAAAGCCTCGAGACGGGAAATGTGTTCCGCCATTGGATAATCCGGGCAGGGGTTCCTTTCTTGAGGGGGATCCCTAACCACCTTCGCATTGGCAGGTTCTTCAACACAATAAGGGGGTCCAGCAGCTCATAGATTGGCTATTGGAATGACCGGTGGAGTAGCTGGGGGAACTTGAGTCGGGTCCCGAGGATTGTCACACCGTTCAGGAGGATTTGGAGACACATATCGCACCCTATTCCCGTAAGTTCCATCCCAACCCCGTTTGCGTGGGAAATATGGGCAGGGTTGCCTGGAGGTTGTTTGTTGAGGAGGATTTGTGCATTCCCTTGCTTCCCTGTCCAAGGATCACCGTAGTCTCACCATCGCTCCATAGCACATTTAGCAAGGTGTTTGTCGACCATTTTTTTATATTCGGCAAGTTGCTGACGCAACCTAGCTTTTTCAGTATTGTCTTCCACATTCTATACTTATCCAGATTGGTTAGAGGGTTTGACAGCTTTGAGGTGCTCCTTACCCTAGTTGGTATTTTGGTTGGGGACCAACGCCTCAATGGGCACGGTAAGACCCAATATCTTTCTATATTGATGAGTAATCATTCCCAATGGATCCAATAGGTGTAAAACTCCCTTGGGGGAGTTTCTCTTTAAGAATTTCTTGCTCGTTCTCACCCACCTATAGGTCGATCATGTTGACCGTGACCCTTTCATGAGGCATATCCTCTATTTCACCTGGTAGATCAGGCTATCACCGGAAGGAACTGAAATGGAGGGCCGCTTACATCCCCCAACCAAAAAGTTTCATGTGGGGAGAAGCCTCCTTGATTATCCTTTAGAGAACTTTAAAGCTCGGGATGCATCGCAGTTAGAGGGTCCTATGGTGACTTGGTGACTCAGGGCGTTGGGCCACATGGAGTGAGGAAAAATCAACAAAATGGTCTTATTTTCTGATGTCTTTGAGGTGCACCTGACTCTTGGGGTATGCCACTCGTCGATGGTGAAGATGGAAATGAGTCGCCCATAGGGTATGGCGAAAGTATCCAATCTCATCCTGATTGAGTGCTTCTAGTGCCCTAAAATTTGGCACTGCAACTGGACAAAAATTTTCTGAGAAATGGTATGCTGCGAGAATATACCACAGGCTCCTTCATCCAGATTTGGGGTCTGGCCCTTCATTTCCCCACTTGTCAACTGGAGGTGGCTGGGGAACCAGTAGCATTACTGAAGCAGACTCCAGAGATGGTAGGCTGGCCGGTGGAGAATAGGGCAAGTGAGCTGACAAACCACCGCATCTTGGGCTATCCTCTAAATGGTGTAGTGACTTAGCCAACACATCACAGTAAGACAGGCTGACGAACACAGTTTCTTTTGCAGGTACTATGACTGTTTTTGATGGACCACGTTGCTCCTCGTCTGCTATTGGTCCCCAGAATAGCTCTCTGTGATCTCTGGATGAGGTAGAGAGTGCTTTTGGTGATTATAGTGGTGATTTCACTACCAGAACCTACGAAGTCTCAAAATTTTCATCCTCCTAGATATACCTGCGGAGAGAGGTAGGAATCTGATAGACCTCACATTCTGTAAGTATGAGGCTGATGCACCTTGTTCCTGCCCCAACCCTCGACAGAGAGGATCAAGGTGAGGGTACCATCGCTGAGTTATATTCCACCTCAGAATCTGAGAAGCAGACTGGTTTAATCTCAGTCTGATTCTTCCCAGTATTCTTTTTATGGGGTATATGACCCGCCCGCATTCCCTTGGATGGTCCTTTGGGATAGGGTAGATTTCTATGATGAGGAGGACCTTCGGCCGTACTGGTGTTGGGGCTGATAGGACTTCCACTAGAGTGAGTTGGGGTGTGAGGAGAACCTAGACAAATATCAAAGGGAACACGGGGAGAACCTTCGTTCCCACTAACTGATGTGCGGTGGGAAACTCCATAGAAATTGTTGGAGTGGATAGGACCACCTCAAGAGCTGATAAGAGCATGGGTAGGACCTCCATTCTTGTTTCCCTTGACAGCATCAACGTGAGGAGGGTCCTCGTTCTAGTCTACCCGAACACGGGTAGGACCTCCACATTGGGTGACGGTGGAGTGAAGCTAACCTTCCCCCCTCTAATTGTTGTGGAGATCATGACCTTTTCTAGATAATGTATGGAAATGGGAATGACCTCTACGCTGTAGATTGACCGGATGTGTAACGTCCCCATATAGGTGGCATGTGGCAAGAGAAACAACTCCGTACCCGATGCAATGAGCGCGGGAGAGGCTTTCAAAAAACGTTTCACTACTATGGGGAGGACATTCATTTGGATCGAAGGTGGCATGGGGAGGACCTCCACACTGATATTGGAAGTGGGAAGGACCTGCATCCTTATTTGAGGTGGTATGGGGAGGACCTTCATACTAGGTGTCATTTTTGCGGGTTGGTCCGTGTCGGCCACTACCTGCGCCAGCGATAAAGAGAGTCGACCCATCCCTCCCATGGGGATGTTGGGGCCTCAATCCATGTCGTTTATATATGTGACCCTACTCAGAATACATAGATGGATGATAATATACATCGGAAGTGGCCCGATCCACAATAGTTTCTGACATTGACGCCCCTTGGCTGGCATCCTCCTTGGCCTGTACTCGATGCTGGTGTTGGGTAATCCGGGCTGGGGCCGGTGGTGTTGGTGTATGGCTTACCTGCTCTTCAGGCCATGGGACTAGGTGGTAGCACTAGCACAGCCTAGTGGGATCCCTTTTGGGGAGCCCCTGAAATGGGATCTCGTCCAGGTTGGCCCAGACATCCCCAAACTCATCTATATAGGGGAGGGAGTCATCTAAACGTTTTGGGGAGGGGCTCTAAAAATGGTACTACATCAGAGAGGGGAGTACGGGCTCCTTGCATAGCCATTGGGGTTGCAATGGTGATGAGGAGTAGATTCCTCTAAATCCTGATGGGACATATCTTGAGTTGGGATAATCTCCTCCTCCTTGTATCGGCGGAGAAGGTCATTTATCACCCATCGTTGAACGAATTCAGAAGGGGAGATGGGGTGTGGGTTACTACCTAATGTGGTTTTAGAGATTTTCGTAGAAGTAATGGAGCCATGTAGAGTTTCTTCATTGACTTTGCACATGCCCCTGCATCAATGGATGGGAGGTGATCGGTTTCCTCTTGTGGCAGCTTGGGTCCTAGTAAGCAGGGAAATTAAACCATTAGTGCTAAAACAAATAAGTCAACATACAATGCCCCAGTTCCATTATTTCTTCCATGGATGGTAGGAATAATCCACACTGACAACATCGTAGACCTGGATGTCCAACGTTTTAACTTCCCATACTTCTTGTGAGTTTCACAACGGGCCCACTATTTTCTTTGCGGGACCCAGCGCTGGATAACTAGATCTGATGACATGCTAATCCATTGATGACCCAAATGCTACTCATCTCCATAATAAAGAGAATAACTTCACGTCTGGTTCACCATATCTATTTTGGATGCTTTTACTGGGGCTTACACATCCGTCTTTTTGAGGAGGATGAGGATGTGCTATGTGTTTCCCTATATTCCAACTTTCCAAAATGTGGGCTGCATCTGTCACCTATTCAAGGACGTTTTCTCCTTAATCAAAACAGGATGATGGGATGTCAGTTCTTCCTTCCTTGTATTCCTCCTCAGAAATCATCACCTAGTCTGAGTCTCCCTTATAGATTAAGATGTTGTTCGTGAAACTCTTTCTAGTGCCATATCTTTGTGGATTCCGGTTAATTACACTGATTAGTTAGGATATTCCATGGGGTCTAGCTAGGGAAGCATCCTTTGGTCGGGGGAGTAGTCAAGTTGGACATCATTAGCATTTCTGGATGCTAGAACACTGGCATATCTAGGTTTTTCCCTTATTATAGGGCTTCTCAAGGGATTCCAAGCCTGAGGCATCCCACATCGAATGAAGGGAATTATATTCCATAGGTATGTCTCTGAGGTTTTCCTCAGCTTCCCATGTTTAAAATAGGGTATTCCATGAGTTTAACATCTACCGGAGACGGATCACACTGATTGGAGCACTGATGGGAGTGGATCAGATGGGTGCAACCCCTTGAGGGAACACTGTTGTTGGAGCTAACACATGGATAGTTACCCGATTACTACTATGAGAAGTGAATAGGTGAATTGGCATAATCTCACCGGGATGTGGAAACCTAGGTAAGAATCGGGATGGATGATGAAGAATTGAAAGAAGTAGTGGGGGAATTATATGGAACCATCGTGAAGGTGACAGTGATGTTTGGATTGAGCCTCAAAGAGACCTCCTTCATATCTCCATGGTAAGGAATCAAATTCCACATAGTTCGGTGAGGTGTTGGGACACCTAAGGAGGTGACCCATATAAATGGGACCTGAAGGAAGTGGTACCTCGGTGTTAGGGCATGACCTTCCCAAAACACATAGGCTTGGGGAAATACTAGGATGAGACAAGGATGATGGGCTTGAAACTCAGGGAGGCATCCTACATACCATTCCTTGGCAAGGATCAAAGTACACTTAGTTCGGGATGGGTGCAAAGAATCATGGTGTATGCAGAGGATAGCGACATGATGATATGAAAGGGCTTATGCGTGGTTAAAAGCCCGAGGTTATTATGACCCCATAGGGACAGACTAGGGATATTGGTCCCAAAAGAAGGGATGACAACAGCTTACCGCTGGGTTTGGGTTGACAATGGCTTACTGCTGAATGGGAATCACAACATCTTAACACCCTATGAGGTTCACAATGGCTTACTGTTGGGTAAGGGATCACAACAGCTTACTGCTGGATGGGGGCACAAAATTGTACCATAGGGCGGGGGCATAACATCTTACCACTAGATGGGGTTGAACCTCATGGAGGCATCCTATGTTCCATGTCTAGCAGAAAGGGATCAAATCCCACGTAGTTCGAGCTGGTTAATTGATGTGAAGGGGTCATTATAAATGTACGGTGGGCTTGAACCTCGGGGAGTCTTCCTATGTACCTTTCCATGGAAAGGATCAAAGTCCACGTAGTTCGGGATGGATGTGGTTAACTGATGTGAAGTGATTCAAGACCAATGGTTGTCAGACTAGAACCTCTAAGAGGCTTCCTACATACCTTGCCTTGGCAAAGATCAAATTCCACGTAGTTCAGAAGATGGTGGTGAACTGAAGTGAAGATGGTCAGGACCAATGGATGGTGGGATTTATCCATAGGGAGGTATTCTATGTACCTTGACATGGCAAGGATCAAAGTCCACATAGTTTGAGATGGTGTTGGTGAACCGATGTGAAGATGTTTGGGACCAATGGATGGTGGGATTGAACCTCAAGGAGGCTTCCTACGTACCTTGCCTTGGCAAGGATCAAAGTCAACGTAGTGTGGGATGGTGTTAGTGAACTGATGCCCAGATGGTCGGGACCAATGGATGGTGGGCTTGAACCTGAAGGTGGTTTCCAACGTACCTTTATTTGTTAAGAATCAAAGTCCATGTAGTTCGGGATGATGTGGGGCTTACATGCTAGGGTGACCCAAGGAGGATTCCATGGTCCATGCTTACTCTAAGCCCATTAGAGTCAGGATTAGTGTGATAAACAAGTAGCAGCAAATACTTGACTATCACATCGCAAAAGGTGTTTCCGTTGGAAGCCAAGTGGGGTTGACACATATTTAGCGGCCCAAAATGAAAACAGGGGATTACGCGTGGTCGACAGCCCATAGAGGAAACAGGCGCTTACGCGTCGTTGGCAGCCGAGGGATATGGATATTGGGACTTAATATAAGGTGGAGGCCCGATTGGAGACAAAGCCCAAAGGGAGAGGGATTTGGAATGGAATACAAGAGGGCCCCAGTGCCCATCCCCCCCTCTTCTGGTTGTGCCTAGGAAGAAGATAGGAGGAGAAGGGATGCTACCTCTCGCAAAAAATGCTAGGGACTTACACCAAGGTGGTTTCCCTTTCCCAATGGATATTCGCCACTCAAACAAAGAGGATATCATTCCATGTGAGGAACATCTCACTCCCTTGGAGACCAATGGACATAGACAATGTCTGAGATGGGGAACCCCGCGTATGATGCATGGGGCGGGGTCACAATTTAATATCATGAGCTGAGGACGATGGTGTTTGGTAGTTTAACATCCTCCAAATCATGTGAGGTGGGTTCACTCTAAACCCCTAGGACTTACCTGACTGATACCCACCTACCCCTGAGGAAGGGAAGGAAACAACAATGCCGAAGTGAGAGGGTGTTATAGAGTGATCTGTTTAGTGGTCCATGTTAGTGTGGCTATGCGAAGAAAAAATAGTTGTTAGCATGCCTATGCGAAGAAGCATGAGGTGAAGTGATGAAACAGCGAAGCACCACCCAAGGGACTTTGAAATCACTTCATACAAACCCTAAGTGTCTCATAGGAAAAGGAGTTATAGAGAAAATGGGTTCATAGGTAGAAGCCTTGGGAATCTCTAGTGCTCCTTGTAGTGAAGGGGCTTTGTGAAGGGGTATGCTTTGCAAAGTGAAGTGTCCTAGCCTAGGCATATGGAATAGGTGCATATGGAAGGTGCTTCATGAAGTGGAAATACATTCATGGAGAAAGTAATCATGAATCAAGGGTTCCCAGCGAAGCATAGCATTGTGAAGTAATGTGCTTCGTGAAACATAATGATTGTGCCTTAGCATGTGGGTCACATGTGCATGGACTGTATTTCATGAAGTATAAGTGATCCTTGAATACTTGAGTCCTCTTGGGGATCCCCATCCTTTTTGGAGGCCCGTGGGATCCTCAAAGGGCATCCATCTTTGAAGATGTGTTGAAATCAAGAAAAGAGGGAGGCACTTTGGAATGCAAAAGTACCTTGAAAAGATCGTAGTTCAAAAACCAAAAATTGCGTAGTGATTTGGGAGATAATAAAGTGAAAGGTAAAAGGATCCGTTCTTTGGGCTCGATGGGAGCCCAATATTTATAGGCAAGAGGTATCGTGATGCAAAGCTTGATGGGCGTGAAGACATGTGTCATTTCGTCATAATCATGAAGCTTCCCACCTCTTTACTCTATGTCAGCTTCACAAATATCAAACAGGTTCAAAAAGCCTCCCGCATCCTTGCTCCATAGCGGCTTCGCAAACATCGAACTTATTCATGGTGCCTCCTGCCTTCTTGATCTGTGGCTGCTTCACAAACGTCAAATTGGTTCGCGGAGCCTCCTGCCTCCTTGCTTCATGGCAGCTTCACAAACATCAAAATGGTTCCCGGAGCTTCCCACCCCCTTGCTCCACAGTAGCTTCACAGAGGTGGATCTTAGCACCAGCCATGGTGTTGTAGGGAAATCTAGGCAAGCTTTGTGAGGTCGCACCAAGGGCCCCACATTTGGTTCTCCTCTTCCCAAATTTTGGCACCAACGGATGACCTTCAAAATCATCTTTTAACAAGTCGAACTCAAATCCAGATCCAGACTCCTCACTCGACTTTGACCTCATGTCTGAAGACAAACCAGCTCTCGAATCTCCTTCCATAGGTCAAACATTCTCAAGACCTCACCCCCCTATTCCCTTAAATGGTCATAAATCCTCATTCCTCATTTTTTTTCTTTTTTTATCATTTTTCAATAATTTTTTACTCATTTTGTTTCATCAGTTATATATATATATTGTTTTCTTTTCAAATTTCATATTAATATAATTTAATAGTAATTAATTTATTTTTATACATAATATATAAAATATTATGATCTCATTTATCAATTTTTTTAAACCTGAATAGACGTAATTATATGACAAAAAATAGTATATTTAAAATTTATATAATCAAATTAATATTCATGTTTTATATGTTTCAAAATAATAATAATAATAATAATTTCTTTTTCATAATAATTTAATTATATTTTCATATTTATAATTTTTTTAATTTATAAATTCAGATTAAAAATTAAAATATATTTTCTTTTGTATGAAATAATTTTTCAAATATCATTAGTAAATACTAATTTATAAATTTATAAAAAATAATATAATACTCCTTATATCATCATTTATAATTAAAACCTTTATTAATTTATATTTTTAAATAATAATAATCATTGAAAATCATTTTAGATTCTAGAATCCATTTATTATATTAAAACATTTTTTCTAATTACGTGTAATTTTTCCATAATAACTATAAATTTTTTGTTGTTATTTGAAACATATATTTTAAAAAATAAAATCAAGTAAATATATTTATATTAAAATATTATTTTTATTAAAACATAGGATGTTACATTCTCCATTTCTTAAATGAGCTGTGCACTCATAATTCATTTTTAAAACATGAGAAAATTATGAATTTCTATCTTTAAAATTAATGAATTGCAAAGAGGACATAACTATCTAAAAAACATATATCTTGTAAAAAATTTAACCTCAAAAGAAAAAATATAATATTCAAATATTTCTATATTGTTATTTTGATAGTAATTATAACACCCCAAAACCAAGCTTCCGAAATAAGTGATAAAAACATGTTGTGTATTTTTTTAATATAAAAGAAAACTGAAAAACAATAAACAACACTTAATACAAAAGAGTTCCTTTTTGGTCTAGGTTTTGGAGAGTTATAAAATATCTTACAGTTTATTATAGTTGTAAAATAATAAAACAATATGCCTACTTCTCCTCCACTCATTCTAACTCCAAAATTAAAGACATCATAATTAGAACATTTAAGATTCATGTGAAAAATATTTAAAACATGGGATCAGCATTTAATTTCATAGTAACGGGTTTTAAAAATCATTGAAATTATTTTTATGAAATATTCTTTGAAAATAATTATTGAGAAATGTTTTTTTATATTATTTTGATAATACCATTGAAATAATTTTAGAAATATGCTTCTGAAAATAATACTAAAATTATTTTACGTATCTAAAATACTACAACACATTGAAAATACTTATTCTAAAAATCTCTTTAAAACTAATCTAGTGATTTTTTTTAAAACTCTATGTAATATTATGAAAAAAAACTTTTAGTCCACTTGAATCATTGAAGTCTATTTTGTTCCTAAACACTAAAGGTATGAGTTTACTTCCCACTTCCCTGTCAAATTTACAATGTTCAGGTGTCAGATTTTATAAAGAAAAATTTTAACGTGATTTACTTCTATATACTTTCACACGAGTTATTAATTTTAAAAACATGACAACCTATATAATACATTCATATATTCATATATATATATAGGCTTCTAAAAGAATACTTCTTCTAAATTTTTAACAACCAAATCTCATGACAATTTTAGTTTTCATAATATGAGAAAATATTTTTCATCTATATTTTTCTTTATAAAATGTATAAACAAAACATTATTTCAAAATAATTTATATAAAGGGAAGATTAATTCAAAACACATATATGTACATGGATAATAAAACTAATTCATGCATGATATGTCATGAGTTAAGATGATGATCATTTCTTATAAATTACATCCTTGATTTTATATTCACCTTGTACACATTACATTATAGTTTTAATTATTTTAAACTATAAATAATAAACATGAAATATTGTCAAAAATTAATAAATTTTATCCAAAATAATAATTATTACTAAAATTTCTTATATAAGATCATTATTATTCTCCCAAATATAATTATCTCATAATTTTGAAAATAATGATATCTTCAACATTTAAAAAACAATATCAAAATTATTTGATATTAATCATATATAAGTAAATATGAAATAGATGATATTTAAAAAAAATACATTCTATTATTATCATTACAGAAATTATTTTTTGGAAATTTAATCTAAATGACATAAAAATAGAAATTAAATTCCCTTATAAATTATTTGCAGAAGAATATTTCTATTTTTGCTGACAGAAGAATTATTCTAATATCCCTTTCTTGATGTGGGTTCAAAATGGAAAATCACATTAAAAGGGAAATAAATTCTCATACAACCTCAAAATACCTTCACCAAAAATATCTCACCCAACTGACTCCGCATGAAATGAACACTAAGGGACTGATTATGTAGTAGTCTAAAATAATATTGATAAACTAAAAAATCTATATAGTTATCATGCTTATCATCAACTATATACAAATCTGATTGAGAAATATCCCCATCACCAAATTTAGTGGTTCTCGGGTAACACTTTTCGAGCATGTTATAGTATAGTCATTTATTTAATATCATGATGTTTACATGTTTGGTTTAGATATATGTTTATATTCTATTGATAGATACAAAATTAAAATAAAAAAACTCTTAACAGATATGTGGATATTGAATGAAAAGGAAAAATACATTCTTCTTCAAGATGTATCAATCGACAGCCATACACAACAACCAAAACAGATAGGAAATGTTGATAATTGATATAAAAAATAGTGGAAAATTAATTAATACATTATAAAAAACCAAAATCGTGAAAAGAACTAACATCAAGTAAGAAATTTAAAAAAACTAATAGGGATAGTACATGTAGTTGAGAGAAAAATGTGGATGAAATTTAAAAAATATGGAACTATTAAGCCAATTTTATGAGGATTTTGATAACAAAATTAAATAAACAACACCTACTTATAGATCAGTATGACATGTGGTAGATATTCCAAAAATGAAGATTGTTTCCCCCAAATCGCATTCTAAAAATCTAGGTGACTTATATCTAGTGTTTTAATCTGACTCGTGTGCCCTTCAGACTCCACTATGAATGACTCAATATCATATCTAGATCTAGACTCCTCGCTCAGCTCTAACCTCATATCTGAAGATAAACTAGTTCTATACTCTATTATGTCTCACTCAACATGTCTCTGATCTCCCTCAACAAAGCCATCATAACTGTGCTTCCTCCCCTTCCATAGGACGAACTATCATAAGACCTCACCACTATATTCCCCCAAATGAAGAGGAATCCTCATTTCTCATTGTTTTCTTTTATTATTATTTGATCATCATTTGTTTTTTCATTCGGTTTCATCAGTTATATATAATGTGTTTTCCATTCTAATTTATTATAAACATAATTTTACAATAATTAATTAATATATATATATTATATAAAATATTTTGATTTCATTTAATAATGTTTTTAAACTAGAATAGTTATAATTTTATAACAAAAAAATATTATATTTAAAAAATTTATAATCAAAATATTTTTCATGTTTTATGTGTTTCAAAATGATAATAATAATAACAATACTTCCATTTTCATAATAATTTAATTATATTTTCATAATTATAATTTTGTTCATTTATTATTTCATATTCAAAATTATAATATATTCTCTTTAGTATAAAATTATTTTCCAAAAATCATTTATTAATACTAAATTATAAATTTATAAAAATAATATAACAATACTTATATCATAATTTATAATTTAATCCTTTATAAATTTATGTTGTAAAATATTACTTATCATTGAAAATAATTTTAGATTCCAAAAACCATTTATTAAAATAAAAAATTAATTAATTACATTTAATTATTTCATATTAACTTTAATTTTTTATTATTTTAAACATATATTTTACAAAATAAAACCAAGTAAATATATTTAAATGAAAATATTCTTATCATTAAAACTCAGGATTTTATAAATGAAAATTTAAAATAGTTACATTACTTACCATAACAATGTTACATCACTTTATCCAAAACAAATATTAGGATATACTCCTAATGTAGTATTGTAAATAGTTACATTATATACCACATCATTTTCAGGGAGATATTTTTTAGAAATTGTTCCATGGATGATGATGATATTCTTATAAGGAGTTTTAAGTAGACAATGGATGTTGACATCATAACATATTATGTTATAATGATATGAATTTTAAGTATGTTTATTGAGTTATATGTTATAAATATTCCACCTAAATCTCACTATTATTCAATATTGTCTTCCATCATAGATATTACTCCCAAAATAGTTAGTGGGTAGTTTTTATTAGATGGCCACATTAAGATGTGATAAGAATTAAATATGAGGTATTTATTTAATAAAACCCCTATAAGTGTAGCATCCATAAATATAATATTAGAATTTTCATTATTTATAAATTGAAATATCATATTTATCATTCTTCTAAATTTTTTGTATATATAAATTTATTGATATGCATTTTTTGAAGTATAATAATAAATAACCTCCCAATATATGGCATTGAGTTATCCATAACTGATGTTCATCATGGAATATTGTAGGTTATGTTTAAATATTAATGTTAGTGTGAGTAGTATTCTTTTATAGAGAAACAAAATATTCTCATCAAGAACAAAAATGGGCTTTTGTGAATTAGATGACCTAATAAATATAACAGAATAAGTATCATACAGATGTATTTGGTATACTAGGGGTGCATGGATCATATTTCAGTCCCTTTACCTAAGGAAAGTGAGATACATAGCATGTGAACCTTCATAATTTGATATCCTACATACACAAGTACACATTATAACATAGTTAATCAGTGGGTGGGTGGATATGTTATTGATTGTGTTATTGGTTGGTTCTTAATTAGATATACGATTTATTATATCCTGTGATGAGTATGAAATTTGGGCCCTCTATAAGATTCATTTTGGATTGTTTGTTACACAAAAAATGTTAATATGATGTTCTTACCTATTATAGATTTTTGACATTGATGTGTGCATACATCCAAATGAATGACATGTGATGTATTCATTGACCATGTCTGTCGATGCTATGAAAATAAAGAATAAATGAGTAGCCTATATGGTATTGAGATACTCCATGTTTTATGGTCACTTGATGTCTTGAAAAATGGAAAATATTACCATTCATGTTTTCATATGGTGCAGACTTGTTGACATAGGTATATAGATACAAGTGTTTAATGAAGATTACAAACTTTATAGTTTTAGTAGTGTTGAGTTATTTCTATAGTCCAGTATTGGTTTATATATATGGATATGGAT
Organism: Viscum album; assembly: GCA_963277665.1. Classification (NCBI taxonomy): domain Eukaryota; kingdom Viridiplantae; phylum Streptophyta; class Magnoliopsida; order Santalales; family Viscaceae; genus Viscum; species Viscum album. Next base: position 658,686,598 of record OY728159.1, read on the forward strand.
ATTCATATTTATTATCAATGAAATAAATTCATGTGGGGTCACACATTATGTTTTAATGAATAGAGACTGAGTTTGACTCAGAGTGCTACTCTAAAATGGTTTTAGAGTTAATACAAAATGAATTTTAGATAGATATTCACATGGTATTAAATATAATGTAATACAAGAGGAAGTTAAATAAATATTTCCCAATAATTTTTTTAAAAATATCTAAAATTATTTTTGGATATGATTTCACAAGGTCTTTTATATGATGTAATATAAGGTGAAATGCAAAAAAAACAATTAGGATTTAGTATAAGTGGGATATTTAAGAAGATATCTTCCCTAATTTCAAATCCTACATGTCATTCCTGAATATATAATTTTATAGTGCATATAATTAATCTTCTTTAACATATATGGCTAGGACACTTGATAAATCCTCCTCTTAGGCTATAATTTAAGGAACGATTTCATAAGATGAAATGAAAGGGTGTTTTTGTATTCATGCATGTGATATAGGAATTGAAAAATGAATTTTTTTTAATTAAATGTATAATATTTTTTAATCCAATTACACACAAAGAGAATAATTTGGTGTTATATAAATCACTTCAATTAAATGAAAATTTATGTGTATGTGTTAGGGTGTTAACATCATGCTCGGATAAAACTCTCAAAGACCCAAAATCTCAGAAATTATTTTTTCATTAACAGGTAGATGTGATTCCACATCAAGCATGAAAGATAGTCTATCTCATTTGACGAGACATTCATTTTATCCTTTCATTAACTGTAGTGGTGGGAGGATTTTATCATCCACTTTTTATATTGTCATCAACCACATTGGATGATGATCAATAATTTTTCATAGGATTCTTCAGTAAATGTTATGTTATTTAAGAATATTTATTCCTTTGAAATATTACATAGTTGTTAATATTTCTTATATGGTGATAATTAACAAGGTATTAAATTTCTTATTCTTCCTATAATAACTATTAGTAGACTATAAATAACACTGTAACATTCTCTATAAAACCCATCTATTTTTTCTTTTATTTATTCAGGTGGTTTATATGAATTCTTTAAATTTTTTAACCTTTGGTTCATAACTCAATTGAAATATTGATTATAATTTTCTGTGAATCCCAATTCTTATTTTTTGTTAGGAATCAATCTCTTACATTTCCAAATTATTTATAGTTTCAAATGGCTTTTCTTCTTTACGCTTCAAAGACTTATTAAGGTCACAATATACTTTATTTTACATACTTTTCAAAATTTTGTAAGGAATATTCTTAGTTTTTTATGCATGATTCATTTTCTAATAAATTCGAGTGTCATTTTCAAAGTGTTAAAGGCTTTTAATTTTTAATCATTTTTTCATGGAAAAACATTTTCTATCCATTTTTATAGTTTTTCATTAAGAAACTTCCACTCTATGTTTTCATGGTTTTCCAAATTAATTTCTATCATCATTTTATTGCAATATATTAAAATTTTAAATAAAAGTCATAAAAAGAAATGGATATTGATTTTTAATTTCCAAAAAAGATTATAAAATCTCACATAAAAAAGCATTTCATTCAATTTCCTTTAATTTTTCACACACATGAATATAAATATTTACTCTAATGATATCATTCATATTCATTCTATGGATGACTAATGATAATTTATTATATAAATTTTAATGAACCTCCCTTTTTTATAGGTTACTTAAGAATGATGGAATTAAGAATGTTTTCATGATCATGTGGGTCACATTTTTATAATTTATCATTATGTGATGTGTGGTACCGTTTTATATCTATGATGAATTGGGTGATGTTTTATATCTCATGAGTTCAGGATAAGACATGGATGGTTATGCCATATCTAAATGGTTTTGAAAAAATATAGGATATCCTAAGTCTACTATATTATGGGTAGGTAGTTGTCCATGTCTGTTATGATATGGATTTATTTATCATTATATTTAACATATGTTTTGACTTACAATATTATATTTATACCACATTATTATTCTTATATTATGTTTTCATAGATCATGACTATTGAATCGTACTTTCACAACATTGTTGATCATATCTTATTTTATGCCAATGCCATATACCTTTACCCATGATTTATAATATATTATTTTTTGTGTATGGTTTTCTTACATTATGAAAACAAAACTTTATTATGTTCTCATACCTACAAGTTTATCTTATGATCGCTTATGATGTTTTATTGTTTCTTTCCAGGTTTACCCTTATTTAGAATTTTCACTCACTGTTTCTTATATTTCCATTTCCAAATGTAATGATGAAGAGTATTATGTTATATGAGTATAAATGGGAATCATGGTATAAGACTATTTGTGGGAGATATTGAAAATGTTTTAAAATAAATTTTTTATTATAATTACCCAAAAAATCATAAATTTAATTCTCTTCTAAATGTGTAAGTCTCTTATTAAGTAATGTATTTATTGAAAAAGCATGCATTATATTTCATTTTTTATTATTTATCCTTATAAAATATAGCATTTAGAATATAAAAGACCATTAAAATCATAAAACTTGATAATATTGAAATTCAATATGTCCTTTAAGAATAATATATATTAAGGTTTATACTATTTTATAATTGACAAAATAGGAAAAAAACAATGTTCTTGACCAATATAATCATACCTTATGAATCCCATTTTTCAAAGATTATAAGGGAGATAAAATCATGATTATTTTCTCTTGACAAGGACCAATATGAGATTTAATAACTTAAACATCAGATAAACCATTTACATGATATTTTCTAGCATATCAAGATCACCTCTCATACCATGTATGTCGAACAACCTTATAAAATAACCACCATCAACCACCTTACCCATATGGCATACACTCGTGTAACAAGGGGTTTTATATCTTGATCATAATAGTAAAAATTTCTATATTATCTATGTAACTAAATTCTAATTATATTTATCCTTTCCATTATTGATTAATACACATGGTTATAAAATGAGATGAATAAAAATGACATTTTGATATAAACAAACAAAATTCATAATTTGGGAAATACATAGTTTCAATAAATAATCACTTTTTGATAGATTCGAAAATTTTTAAAGAATTATATTTATATAAAATAATATTAATATATAATTTTTATTTAAATATTATTAATAATATAATTTAAAGAATTCCATTGTAATTTTTATAAGGGTCTGAAAGTTGTTAGTTTCATAAAAACTAGTATTCTCTTCTAAATAAGATTTTTTCTAAAAAGTGTCAGTTATTACATTTAGAAAATTATTCTGTCAAAGTAATTTTATTGTTTATATCATCATGTTGAAGTTATCTAATATTGAAATTATAATAATTTTTTAAGAGAGATGAATTTTTATTTAAAAAAATAAATATTTTATAAAAATAAAATATGTATTATGAAATCATAATAGCTTAAAATCGATAGAATAAATTATCTAAAAGGAATCCATAACCAAAAATAGATTTTCTATTTAAAATAATTTATTTTATATATAATTTGAATAATTTTAAAATCAGATAATGAATCCACAAAGAAAGATATTGTATTTTACGTTTTAAAAATAATTCCTTATGGACAAGACTGACATCCACATCATGGATGATATTATTTTAATATATTTTTTTAATATTAATAATATATTGAATTCTAATACTCTTTTTTAGAAACCATGTTCAAAACCCAAGGGAGTGTTTGTGTTTTTCATTATTTAGTCACTTAGAGTCCAAAACCTATGTTTATAAATTAATAATAAAATTCCCCACTCTTTTTCTATAAGTACCCACCCACCCAATCATTTCATTTTATACAAAATCCATTATTCATGAATTTTATCTTCATAAAACTCTCTAAATGTCTCACAATGTGTTCCCAAATTTTTTATAAGGCCCCCAAAATCTTTTATAGGAAACCTCTAAAGGTAAGATATTATCTCCTCTTCTACTTTATTGAAGTAATTTATTTCTACTAAAAATATTTAATTCTAATTATTCATGTTGTAATGTGTTTTTACACATCCATGTATTTCCTTTATGATAAACATGTAATGAAATAATAATTTTCAATCTCATTAAAACCATAAATGAACCTTTATATATATATATATATATGTTATGTTTCCCAATTTATCTTGTTATTTCCCATGCTGAACTTTTGTGTTATGAATACCCATTCCCATTTCCCATAAAGTGTATTTACATAGATGTATCTATCCTTAATTTATTAAGTAGATCCATGTATGTAACAAACACTCCAAAATCATGGGATTAAATGTTATGAATTATGTTATTATATTATATGATAGATGTGGCACAAAATTCATGTACATTATATAAATGTGATGGGTGGACATATAATTATATATCCCACTTAATTTACATTTTTAAATTTATACCAATAAACATGAACCAATATTAGCCATAAATAACATAAAAAAATATAATTGTTTGATCACTTATATAAAAACAAACTTTTAGGTTTAGAGTTTTAAATAATTAAGAAAAAATCTTATTTAAAAAATGACAATGTCTTCAAGTAATCACTTTTCTCGCTATACCCATACTTTTTTCATTAATAGTAAGTATTCATCATTATTCCTAAAAATTCTTAAATCTTATGAAAAAAATATGAAAACATGGGATTATCAAAAAACACTCAAAAAGGGATATAAAAAATGAAACCATTAGTCTAGTAAAAATAATGAAACCCCATATTTTTTTATTTTTCACATTATTCATTGGGTATAAAAAATAAATCACATCCACTTGTAAAACATGATTTTTAATCAAATAAATCCTTTAAAACCTATATTAAGAAAATTTAAACCCTTTTTTCATGTTAGATCGCTATATTCATAACCCATTTTCACTCATGTTATAAATATCTTAATCCTAGTTAAATCTATTGGACAAAAATAACAGGATAACTACCTTCTTATTTCTATTGAAGATAAGAAACATCAAACAACTAATTTGAGACCTATATTAGACAAAACCATATTATAATCTATATCAGGATCACCAATCATATAGTATGTGTTGTTATCACCCTTTGTATAATCTTTATTTGGTTCAACCATCATATAACCCAAATCAAGATCACCTATCATCATCTATAATCTTCAATTAGTAGTGCATAAACAAAGTTTTTCCAATATGGAACATTTTCATAAAAAATAACTTTAAAATATCTTTTCAATACAAAAGCAATGCACACTATATTTTAACATAAAATGGGATTAAATACTATTTTCTTTTTAAAATTATTTAAAGTTAAAACAAAAATATTTTAGAAATGATTTAATTTGAAAATATCCATTGAAACTTGTAAATGAAACATTATATAAATGAAATTTCATGATGGAATGAATTTATATTCATTCTGTAAAAGTTAAAACAATGATTTCTTTTAAACCTTCAATAAAAGTACCACATTTAGAAAATAAAAATTGTATTCCTTTTTAGTTATAATAATGAAATTCCAAGGAAGTTATTAATTAATTTTTATATACTTTACTGTAAAAATAATATCATTCATGAACCATTTTGAATAACTTAGGCATGGAAGAAATTTATTAGAAAGGAATACATTTAAACATGTTTTTAAAGAAAATACCCCTACCGCATCTCCAAAAATACCATGTATTCTCATGAAACCATTTATTTCATTTTTGTAATGGAAATGTTTAGTGTGAAAAAATATATATTATTTATATCTAATGTGAAAAATAAGGTGTTGAATGTGCCTCTGTAAATACAAAATTTCCCATAAAATACTCTTTTTTCGGGTCGACCTATAGGGGTGGCATCACCCCATTTGCCAAAGGTGGACCCTCATCCCCCCTACTCCCCTAAAACACCCTCTATTACATTATCCTACATCCAACCTCCTATTAATTTCACTTATGGTATTATTCCCTATCCCATATTTTTGCCTAATGATGTTCTCCTATGGCCTTCTTCTTCCTAGAATCTACGTCCTCTCCAGATCCCATTGATCCCCATGGAACCTATCCATATTGTCTTAGTGGATGGATCTATAGTCTCAGATTTACAAAAATATTTCTTCAAGGAAAAGTGCAACATCATATCATGTCCTTTGTTTGTTCATTATGGAGAATAAAAGCAAACCCTTGGGATATTTCAAAGCGTAGTGAACTCAGGGAATTTAAGAGGACCTTCCACAGTTTCTAACCTAATAAAAAAAATCCTTACATATAGCTCATACCACTATAGAAGAATTTGTGTATTTTTAGCCTTGGGTCCCTCATTACATCATTCAATAAATCTTCAAGATCTTTCGGTTATTGATGGTAGTCCGACATTGATGGAAGACTTCTCAAGTGGATTTTTGGGTGGACTTCCCTAACCTCCATCTCCCCCTTCATAAACTCAACTTCTTCAAGGATATTAGCGAATTAATTGGGGAATTTATTTGTACAAATGAATGAATGATTTGGATTCAAGAGGCATCGGTGGATCAGATCTACATATCTACAGATCTAGTATACTATCTCCCTTCGTGCAAGATTCTCAGAGTGGAAGAATTGATCCAATGGTGGAAACCCCCTTTTATCCCTCTATTACTCATTTCTGCATAACATAGCCAATCCATGACCATTTTTTGTCGACATGAATAAGGAATAAGTCACATCATAGTGCCTTACACCATCAAGATCATTAGTCTGAAAATGGATCATCATTCATGGTAGTTGTCGTCAACAGGTCGTAGGTAGCATTTGGTGGTTTCTCCAATACTACTCTGGTCTCCTATCACATGTTAGATCCATATTCTTTTTCCCCTAAGCATCAAGCTTAGGCGGCAACCCCTTTAACTAAATTATTGTATATATCTAGTAATGTTTCAACCAAATGTACTCTCGTCACTATGGGAAGAATGGATTCTAACTACCCCCCCCCCCCACTCCCCCCACCCCCCAATTCATATCTCTCTTTTCTACTCCTCCTCTAGACATCCCCTTTACTATCCCCCATTATATTTTACCTAAGATCATAGGGAGTCATCTAGATTCCTGATCCTCATCTCAAATAGCTAAAGTACTTTATCACATTGGCTTGAGAGTACCCTCCTTCTCACATTATATATCCCTCTCCTCCAATCTGAACCTCAACTCATATTATAGAATAGGAACCTTGGACTCATGATTCTACTTATCCCCCCCCCCCACCAAATATCGTATGCACCAGGATATACACCCAAATGTTATGGTCAAGCTATCCTTCTATTTCCAATAGCCATAATGTGCTAAGGTCCAAAACCAGGAACACCTTGCTATAATGATTTCATGCATCATTTAGAAATCTCGAGGCTTGGGTTCCTGAGTGAAGATATATTTTATATCTAGTGATATCTCTAAGTATATTTTGTATCTTTTTTCAGTGATTGCATTGAAGAAAAACACCACCAACTAATTTTTTCCCAAAAGAATGGGATTGTGATGCTTCATGCATGGATATCCTACCAATCACCATGTTTGGATTTTCTATAAGTCACCTATCTAAATGGAAAAAACTTCTCTCATTAGAGTAACATGATACTATGAAGGTTCAATTGTGATCTTCAGAGTGCCTTTTTTCTTTCCTCTATGAAAAGTGAGATTCTAGCTCAAGAGAACAACTATAGAGAGACCTTTAATTCTTCAAATCATGAGGATTCTCTTGGATGGTTATTGTTTATTTTAAAAGTACCAGGATATTTCGATGAGGAAAAGAAGAGTATTCTACCCTAGAATGATATTATTTCATTTTTTTCTTTTTTTCTGGATCGGTTCTTCTTGACATTAGCTTCATAGGTGGAAGTTTTACCTAGTGTAACAACCAACAAGGAAATTGACACAACTGGTGTCTACTAGATTGTTTCCTCTCCAATTTACAATTCATCTCATCCTTCTCAAGTGCATTAATTATCCATTTGGTTCACGCTTTTTCTAATCACTTCCCCTTAATCCTCACCTTGAAAGAAAGAAGTGATGGTGGAAACCACTTGATCTTCTCTAACCACTAAACACACTATCTCAATTATCACCAAATAGTAATAGGATCATGGGAAATTCCAATGCAGCACAGATTATGGATTTATTTTCATAATAAAATTTAGATCATGAAGAATTCCCTTTCTTCATGGAACTGCTCCTGACCTACTATTTCCATCATCTGGATACCCTTAAAGATAAAATCTCCCATAAAGAATCCAATATGGAAGATTATTGGGATGAGGAATCATTTGCTTCTCTTCCCATAAAAAATAACGAGCTTAATGAAATTTTACTAGAACATGAGTGCACAGACCTAGAACACTTCAAGGCCACATGGATCAAGTAGGGAGACAAATAGTTTTCATATATTCATGCATTTTTTTAAGTAAAAATAACAAAGTTTTAACCTCAACATTATTTTTGATGATGGATCCTTCTCCAGTGATTTGGTGGTGGTGGAAAGTATGGTTGAGTCCTACATCAATTATATTCTTTGTTATTCAAAAACATGTATAAATAATGAATATACATATGGGTAGTGTGATATCCTCAACTCCATCTCAAATATAATATTTCTAGAAATCAATTTCACATTACAGAGTCTTCCTAATGGGAAAGAAATATAGGATGTGATCTGGAACCACAATTTAGAAATCACTCCTAGGATGGATGGCTGCCTAGGATCATTCTATGTGAACTCCTTGTACATCATCAACACTGACCTCATTAATGTAATTCGTGACTGTTTCCAAGGTATTAAACTTACATTGGATTCTGGTGCCACAATAATAGTCCTCATTATGAAAGGGAAAAAACCCACTTCTATAATGCAGACCAGGCCTAAAAGTATGTCTCTTCCCTTATAAATTCCTTGATTCAATCATCAATAGGAGGATATCTCACCAAATTCAACGATGGTTCTCAAGTGAGAAACATTTTTTCATCATGGGAAGATTAATTCAAGGTGATATTGGAATTGCACAAAAAATGATATGAGACATTAACAAGAAAACATTGAGTTACAATATTATTATAAAATTTTTAACATCCTGGATCAACTGACCACTAAGATGGAAGCCAAAATAGTGGGTCACATGGCCTTAAGAATGCCTCCCTATATGCCAAAGGTTGTAGACTAGCAGAAACTGTATAAATATGGTACAGTGTGGAGACTATACCCTTATGTCATAGAATCACAATGATATAACAAAAAACATTATAAAATAGCAGATTCAATAATAAATGAATGATAGAGCATCAGAATAATAATAATAAACTGAATATAGAATATGGAAAATGAAAATATAGAAATAATACATGAATGTCCTAATGATGCATAATAGAGACATAAAACATGAAGCATTCTATATGATACAGTACAGAACAATAAATAAATTTAAATTAAACCCCAAAGGGAAATATCCAGGACCATCCAAAGATCTATCTCGGTCATGTGCTCGTAAGTCCTAGGTACAATCTAACAAGCACTAGCAATCAACTAAGTTCTATCAAATATAAGGCCTAATCGGGTACCCAAGAGAAATGGTGGCCCGGGAATGGTGTGAGTTAATAATCCCTATGGGTTACCACCCTTGGTTTCAATGACTAAATCAAGTCTATCTATAATGTAAAGTATTACATAAAATGTAAATAAATAAATATAACTAATATAAATAAACAAAAAAGTCTACTTAGGTTCTAATAGTACACTAGGCTAACTCTACATACTTCAGCTCAGAGCTGGAATAAGTTGTTTGAACAGATTCCTTGTGTATATTGTAATAATATATACAAAGTATATTTCTATATTTCTTCCCTTATATTAACCATGTACATATAGATGTAAGAATCCATATACCAAAAATACTTGTTTTTTGTTGGGCTAGGGCGTAACTCCAACATTCATAACTACTCTAAATGAGCCTAAAATCTTCATCAATAGGGAACAATACCTACATCACAATATACTGAGAGACGTCATTCTACAACACTCAATATGGTGAGTGATATTCCATGACAACACTATAATCCTGAAATGTGTCAGATAAATCCCATCTCCCATATATTATCACTGGTGTGAGATTCCATACTCAACATCCGATGTAAGGGATTGTAATTTTCCACCATGGTCGACACCCCTTACCATCATCCAATTTCTTTTATAAAGAGTATTCATATTTATAGTAAATATCTATAATTAAATACCTCTCATTACTTACATTCATCAAGTCCATATAAAAGAATCATCATATATATAATATAGGCATTGGGAAATTGTTCTCATACTTTTCATCTAGTAATCCCAATATAACAAGGGTGTTAAATTTACAACAATTCAAATTTGAAATGTTCAAAATGGTGTCCCCTTACCAAACTTTACATTTCATTTAACATAATCAGTTTAATATAAACTAGTCATATCATTTAAAACATTTAGAATAATTTTATGAAATCATTCCCTAAAATCAAGACATTCCATTTATTAATATATTTAAACATTCCTCTCATTTATGTAAATCCATCATCATGAATGATCTATCTTATTTAATCCAATCCATTAAATTCAATTATCATGGAATCACAATTTAATAATCACATGGGATCACATGGAAATGTGTTATGGTCAAAGGGGAAAATTTATTCCGTTAGGAGGATCTTAGGTCATTAAACCTTTAGGGAGGGGTGTTCCAAACAATGCACTTAGAAGGTGTAATGGTTAAAGGAACATTTAGGATACCATTCACTAACTGGCCATATATCTAGAAAGACCAAAGACATAGGTAATAACTAAATCAACAGATCCAATAATAATATAATACAAAATTCATCAAATTGTAATTTAAAAGACAACATACCTCATTGAGGTGTTTTATTATAAAAAGATCTGTTTTTTATTCAAACAACTCATTTAGAATATTTAAATATATATACCAAAGGCATGTTTCAATTCCTCAAAAGATACTTTTAAAAAACCAACACACATCAAAAAACAAATATAAGGGTTAAAGTGGCATTTAGAAGGATCCATTATAATTTTAAAAAGTTATTATAGGTATGGAAACATTTATAGTGTAAGAAGAATTATTAAAATGCATTCTGGGATTTTAATTATTTAATTTAAAAGGTTGATTTTTCCATGGAACATCCATAGTGTGTCCATATATAAGGATCGCTTCCTCTAAATTACCGAATGAGGATCAAAGGATTTATATCATTGGGAATTGTTCAATTTTATATGAAGAAATTAATTTAAAGTTATCTCACGACAAAGGTTGGAGTGCAGTGCAACGGTAAAATTTATAAAATGTTGGAAACTTGAGGAAATTTTTTTAGACCACCTACCTTAGGCTAAGGATGTTATAATCATCCAATATCAATATACGATTCAGTCTAGTCTATAAGAAATCTAAGAAATGGACATCCACCCTAAAAACATGATAAATAAGATCAAAATAAAATAGTATAAAAAATGGAATAAAGACCTTGGAATAGATTATAGAGGATTTGAGAGAATACTGACACAGATCTATAGAGACCAACAGAATTTTATTTGGATAACCAAAGGTGAAGTCTAGCCAATTCTATAAGGAGGAGGATTGGATGTCTATTTTCACTAGGAGTAGGCCTCATGTGGATGTTAGGGGGATAAGGAGTTAAAAATTATAGTGCATTAAGGGAATTTTGGCCATTTTATCTCTAAAAATAGGGTTTCACGGTTTGGCTATATTTTTGGCCAAACCATGCACCAACTCTGTGGCATCGACATCATAGGAAAACACTTTCATGGATTTCCCCATATGTATATGTTCCAATCATATAGTGAATAGTGCCTAGGTACTACCTATGGGGAGCTAACCCTGCGTCATAGGTGCATGGTTTTTGGAAAATAGTGCACATCCCATATAGGGCACATATTCCCCTCTGATACCACTTGCATGGTTAGATGCTGGGGGCCACACAGTTTCAGAAAAACCATGTGCCCTATGGAGACCACCCAAACATTTTATTTTTAGGGTTTGGTGCTCTCAAAAATCAACGAAACACCCAAGGAACAACTTAGTCCTTCACCAAAGTCTAAAATGAACACTTTTAAGTGTTCCAACTATTGGAATTGTGTTTTGAATCCCAGTTTATAGAACGAACCATCCGGTAAACAGAAACAGTTAAAATTCCTTCATATTTTCTTCAGGTTATAAAACATGGATAATTACATCCTATCAACCTTTTAACATCTCATCCCCAAAAAGTATTTAGAAATAATGAAAATATCACCAAGACTACATGGGTTGTGAAGCCTTGTTCAAATGGTATTGTTACATTTCTAAACCCCCAATGCTCCTCCATAGCATTAACATTAGCACACTGCTCTTAAAGCCATCAAAATCTGTGCCAATAATTGTTTCCATATGAAACATTGAAATAAGGGTTACCTAATCCCATTTAGCTAAAGACACTTTCACGATGTCATCTCATTAAAAATATGGCCAATAGTTCTCCCCACCTTAGGATTTAATATTTAAAAGAGACAAGAATGAACCATGGTACCTCCACCATTAGAATTACCTTCAATGAAAAACCTAAGATTCATGAAAGACTCCCAAATTGGTTTCTTTAAGAGGGCATACACTGTTTTATCTAAGGTCATAAAAGAGACTTCATCGAATAAAATAGTATAATTTTGATCCACCATGATGAGACAAGCGATGAACACTTTCCATAAAAGACATAGCCAATCCTTTTAAAATCACACCCATCTAAACCAAAGCCATTATTAAAATGGTACTTCACCAACAATATTGATAGAAAAATAAGGAAAACCAGTCAAGCCACCTTTAGCAGAACTTTCCTAGGATGCCTACCTTAGAAGGTCGGCATATTACAAACCGAACTGGAATGCCTTCCTCCAAATCATTTTGTGTTTACAACAAAAATTCTTATCAAATCCTATACCTGACTTCTAATGATGTTCCTTGGTCAAACCAACACCTGATCATTTAAAATTCCATGCCTTTTCATGAACAAGGGCGTAATAAATATCCATCCCACTAGAATTGTTAACCCTTTTTAAAAAACACTTTCGAGCCCAACAACAAGTCTAGGGTAACCAAATATTATATAAACTAAATTCCAAGGAACTAACCTAAGGTATTCCATACTCTATGTTCACAAGAGAAATATTGGTACAAATCCAAGATGTCATCTATAAATAATTCATCAATCATATAGCTGAATCCACTTGGTGATCAAGTCAAATGAAAATGGATAGTGTCCAAGATTCCTCCCAAGGCATTACAACTAAAAAAACCAGGTCCACTAAATAATAACTATTCATCGATTAGAACTACATATCCAACACACACTTTTATTAAGTGCACAAACCATCCCAATAGCTTTTAATACATTAGCACAGTGTAAGACTGACAGTCTCTTATTGCATCATGGATGAAATCAAGATAAGGGAAATTCATGTGTCATAGAGATGTTTAAACTAAGAGGATTTTCAATATTACCAAGAATAAAAATGTCAAACCCCTATTGGTCCACTTCTTGGAATAGGCTTGGATTCACCTTTTGACACACCACCATCAACCAATTATAATGACCTTACCCCAGAAGGAATTCTGTGATCATTCAAACATAACTACTGAAGTACTCCCAAACCATTAGTTATTATAAAGCGTTGCATATACAACTAAACACATCAACATCATGCTATCAAGAAATCACCAAAAATAGATAATACTTTCAATCCTAAAAGGCATTCCAATAAGACCGACCATTTCAAAAGGTATTTATTGGTTGTGTTCCTTCCACCTAGAAAGAAATATTTACCAGAAATAACATGATGCTACCCACATTAAGAGTTTCCTGGATGTTAAATAATATATATACTATCCACTCACATGCACGCTAGGCTAGATTTTCCTTAAACTAACACGTGATGCTCCTCCGAGTCAAGATCACACACATCTTAACATTTGGCATAAGGGACAAAACCATCTTGATCGTTGTGTCAAAATACATGATCCTCTTGTAATTTCATCTTGTTAATTTGGGATATTTTGATTTTATTTAATGCCCTGATCACTCTACCATTGGTATGGCATGTGACTACACTCAATTACTCAAATCTTAGCGATTTCACCGAACTCAACCGATTTGTTACATCATTTTTCACTAAACGAGCTATGTGTTTAAAGACGCATAATACCCCAATATTTTAGAAGAATAATGAAACATCCTCAATTATATACAAGGCCTATCTACCCTATGAATTCAAGTATTAGATGGCCCATGCAGAAAAACCACCTCAAAGTCATTCCATCTCATATGACTATAAAACAAATTGATGATCTCCTGAGAGACCCAATAAAAAGAAATAGGATCACAAGACCTAAAAATCACCCAACCATGCCCTAGGAATTTCAAACCGGATGATACTAATAACTTCTCGATGCCCAATCCCAAAAAAAAGTCAAGGATATCATGACTACCCATCCAAACAAGGTTATCATTCGAAAACTAAGAGTACTTCTAGGGAAAATGTCACCAAACGTCAAAAAACTTAGGGCATTCACGTTAAAAGGGTGATACCTACCATGGGTTAGCCCCTTATGAATGCATAATCATCAAACCTATCACTAGGTAACACCAAATAGAAATCCAATAGGTTGAAGATCCCATCTATTAAGCCATTTCTAAAAGGAATGTCGGACTATGAAAAAAGGTCATGTTTCCATTCTAAGGAAAATCAAGGAGATATTTAAACTAACCTTACATGAGGGTTTAAATGAAGGAAACCACCTAAGGTTCCATTTTAAGGCCATTATATTGATTGAAATTTAGTTTTTAAAAATTTAATGACACCGCCTCTTATATTTGAAAATTTATCGAAATAGATTACTTTTTATGTTATAATATATAAGGTAACCTATGAGGGTACCATTAAGCCAACCAGGGTTCTTTTGAAAGAAACCCAATAGCAGTTTCATAACTATACAAATTACAAACACCCAAATAATTCATCTCATAAGACAATGCCTAAACTTACTTCAATATAATTGTAAATTTTAGAAGTTAACCAATTCATTTTATATAAAAAATGAACAACTCTTACATTTCAACCATTTCAAAATATATACCATGATCATATAAAATGGTTCAGTTACATGGATTTACACCATGCCAGTCTATGATGAATGCATAAAATTTATGGAATGAAATCTAGCTCCCATTTAGTTGAAACCTTTCCCATTTCATAATAGACCATGCTCATATGAAACAATTCAATTATATGGGTGGAAATATACCAATCCCTAAAGAACTCGTATTCTTTACAGCTTAGAATTTGACTCTCATTAATCAAAAACAATTCACATTAAAAATTAAAAATTAGTATCATTCACATTTTAACAATAGTTTGTGAACATGTATAAATTTCAAAGAAGATTTGAGTATACATGAGATACTTTTTCCGTGAAATAAGGAACCCATACACCTAAATTGAAAACAATTTCATGATTACCTACAACCCATAAACTGATCCCAAGAAACAATTTACATATATCAAAATAGTACTATAATTCTATAACACGCAATAAATGCATGGAATAGTTATAGATAAACTGGAAACATTTCATATATTCAACTAAGCATTGAAGCATATCAACATGCTAAGTAAACACCCAAGATTTTTTTATAATAGGAATGCTAAAGGAATAAAAGCATGGAATATCACTCAAAGAACAAAATTACAAAAAAATTACTATAAATGAAACTACATATCATGGAAAATGCATGGAATGTGAATCTATATTTTCTTATTATTATGCATGTAATGCTTTATCCTTACCATACTAGGCCAAGAGGAAAATGCCATAAATTTAATAAATCAGTACGTAGTGAAAAGCACACAAATCACCCAAGGTGAAATTGTAATCAACAATAATATCAAACAGTATGAACAACAATACCATCCATACCCACTAAGAATTTTCCCTATGGATATGGTTATTATTCCCAAACATGACTATTTACCATGTTCTAGAATATTCATTTTCTTTTCTACCAATCTAAAATAGTAAGAGAGAGGAAATAAAATAACCTTGGATATAACTTTGTAACATCACAGCCCGACTAACCACTAAGACAGTAGTCGAACTAGTGGGTCACATGGCCTCAAGAATACCTCCCCATATGCCAGAGGCTTCCAACTAGTAGTGAGGGTGTATATATGCTACAGTGGAGAGACTATACCCCCATATTAGAATAGTATAGCAGTATAATAGAAATAAACATCAAACAACATTTTAAGTAGTAAAAAATGAAAGAATTAAAAAAGTAATGATAATCATAAACTGAATATAAATTATGGCCAATTCTAATGTACAACTAATACAATAAATTCATGATAATTAATCTCAAAAAAAACATATAGCATGATATAGGATATAGTGCAAAACAAGAAAGATAAGAATAGTAAATCTAAAAGGGTGATCTCTGTGAGTAACCAATGATCTATCTCATTCTTATGCACTTAATTCTTAGGTACATGATAAAAAACACAAGCAATCAACTATTGTTCTGCAAATATGTGGTCTACTTGGGTACCCCAGTGATATGGTGGCCTGAGCAGGGTGTGAGATAATAATACCAATAGGATCCCACCGAGAGTATCAATGACCAAATCAAGTCCATGTATAAAGAAAATAAGTGTAGGGAATATGAATAAATAAACATAATTTTAATAAATAAATAAACCGAGGTTGGACCAGGTTCTAATAGGACACATGGACGATTCTACCTAATTCATCTCATGACCAGAATAAGAAGTCTAATCAGTAACCATATGTATGTAGTAATAATATATACATAGTGTAGTACAATATTACTTCCAGCTTAAAGAAACAATTACGTACAAATGTAAGTGGCCATATACCTAGAACACTAGTTACTGGATAGACCACGGCATAACCCAGACATCCACAACCATTCTAAATGAGCCTAAAATCTCAAGAAATTGGATACTTTTCTTATATCCTAATAGAGTGAGAAACATCAAGCTATAACACTCTAGAAGGTGAGTGAGCTTCCATGGGAACACTCTAATCATGGAACGTGGTGTGTAAAGCCCATATCCTATATAGTATCACTGGTGTGAGATGACATACTAAACACCTGATATAAGGGAGTGTGATTATAATCCATGGTAAACACCACATACCATCATTAACTGCATTTTTATAAGGAGTATTCATATTTATAGTGATCATCCATGAGGAAATATATGTCATTCATTACATTCATCAATACCTTATAAATTAAGCATCATATTTATAATATATGGAAATTGGAATTATCTATTTTTCATTTTAATTAATAAGTCCAATATAACCAGGGAATTACATTTATAACAATTCAAATTAAGAACATACGAAAGAACATGGCCTTACCACTATTTAAATTTCATTTAACATAAATAGTATAATATAAACCATTCATATAATTTAAAACATTTAACTACATTTAAGGAAATAATTCCATCAACACCAGACATTCCATTTATTAATCAATTTAAACACTAATATCATTTAAGGGAAAACATTATCATGATTAATCCATCATATTTAATATAATCCATTAACTTCTATTAACTTGTCATTAAAATTTAATAAGATCATAAGACCACCTGGAATGGTTCCATGGTTAATGTAGGAAAGTCAATCACTTAGGATGATCCTGGGTCATTAAACATTTAGGGAGGAGTGGGAAAAACAAATTTATAAGAATATTTAATGGTTAAAGGAACATTTAGGAGACCATGAATTGTACATTCCATATATCTAGAAATACTAGAGAAATAGGTAACCACTAAATTAATAAATCCAATTAAAATATAAAACACAATTCATCACTTTTAAATTTAAGAGAAAACACACCTCATTGAGGGGAATTATTATAAAAACATGAAATTGTTCTTCAAACAACTCATTTAACATAATTAAAAATATTTTAAAAATGAATGTCTCAATTCATAAAAAGAAACATTAAAAACAAACAAAAACACATGGGAAAACAAATATAAGTGTTCAAATGAAATTAATAAGGTGCCATTATCATTTATAATATTTCATACAAGGGGTGAAATTATTGTCTAAGCCAAATTCTTAGAGATAATTATGGGATTTTAATCATTTAATTAAAAAGGGGAAGTTTGACTTGGCACATCCATGTGGTGTCCATATATATGGTTGTAATCCTTTAAATTAAAAATGGGGATCAAAGGAATTATATCAGGGTGTAGTTTTTAATTTGATATGAAGAACATAATTTAATGGAAATGCACGGTAAAGGCTAGCATGCGGCGGAATGGTGTAATTTTATAAATGATGAGAAAATGAAGAAATATTCATAGACCACCTACCTCATGATCATAAATTTATACTCATCTAATATCAAGATTTGATTCGTTCATGTTTCAAAGTAATATAAGAAATGGACATCTACCTTGAGAATAGGAAAAATGAGCTTCCACTAATATAGCACTGCAGATGAAATTATGAACATGAAATAGATTTGATAGGATTCAAGAGCCTACTAATATGGATATATAGAGACCGACGATGTTTGGTTTGGATAATTGGAGTAGGATATATAGTCAAACCAAGGTGGAGGATCTTGGGAGCTCTATTTGAGTAGGGAGGATCCCTCACATAGTTTCCAGTCGGAGAATAAAGGATGGAAAGAAAATTATAAGGCAGTAATGTAATTTTGTTCATTTTACACCTAAAAACTAGGTCACATAGTTTGGCCACACTTTTTGGAAACTCGTGCACCAATCATATGGCACCCAGTTTTTAAGAAAATACCTCACATGGTCTTCCCTACAAGGTTATCCTAACCGGGCACCAAATGTGTGGTGAGTAGTTATTAGTTACAGCCTAAGTGACACTACCTATGTAGGATAGGTTCATAGTTTGGGAAACTGTGCATAGCCAGTGGGGGAGCTTCTTAACCTATGATTAACAACACACAATTTTATACTAAGGGCCGACAAATTTCATAAAAGATGTGTTCCCTGTGCAGACTACCTGAACAACTTATTTTTAGGATCTGGCACTCCCAAAACTCAACAGAGCAACCATGAAAACACTAATGCCTTCAACCAATTCTAAAAACAACACTTTGAAGTTATATAACTCTCATAATTTCATTTCGAATCAAGATTCAAAGAACGTCTCATACAGTAAACACAAAAATTTGAAATTACATCAAATTTTCAACTTTCAGTAAAACATGGGTCGTCATAAAAGTCTATATAGACCATTCTAATGAATGAATAAAGTTGAATATCCTTATCCATGTTGTGTGGTGTGTGGGATTTTCAGACTGTGTGGCTGACCTTTTCCTACATTGCTATATCTCACCCTCATTCTAAGTTATCATCATGGTAATAGCTTGTGGTTCCACAATGTCAGTCTGGGGGCTAAGGTAAAAGGATAGAATTTCCTCTATAATTTTCATTTTGATTCAATATTCCCTCAGAAAATACCTTCATCACTTCAAGCTACATGGTTATATTAGGCCCTTTCACTAGGTATCTCAATTCCATGGGGTCTCATGCCTCTTCTTTTCTAATGACATGGTGTTTTTATGAATGGATGTAGAGCCTCCATTACAGGATTCAAAAATTTCATTGAGTATTCCATGTTTAGTGGGAAAGTCATCATCCTTGACAAGAGTTATTTTTATATATCTTATTCCTAGTCAGAGCAGTGCTCTAAGAATATAAAATCCATTCTTGGTGTTTATAGAATGAATTTTCCAATGGATTACCTATGTGATCTTCTTTTTCATGGAAAAATATGCATCTTTTATTTTGAAGTCGTGGATGATAAGACTTATAATAAAAATCAAAAATCAAAAAAAATATACCTTTATTTTGGTGGAATGGTTTCCCATGTAAATTTTTTTTGACCTATATTCCATTGCACGTCCTCTCCATTATCAAGGTCCCCAAGGTGGTTCTTCATGATATTGGAAATCTCTTGACCTCCTTTATCTGCAATACCCATGATGATGGAACATGTCATTGGGATTCATATATCAAGTCAGATAAACCCTTTAATAATGGTTTAATCAATGAAAGAAATGTTATGGAAATGATGTCCTACTTGCAAGGTGATATTTCATGGTATGTGTTTTAATGTCACTCCATTTTGTGAAAGTTTATCATCAATAAATTAGGAAGTGTCCTGAACTCACCTAAAGTTAAACCCTCCTTTTATTGGAAGACAATCACTATTAAAAATATTCCTTTTAACATCACACAAAAAAGACTTTGAACAGTGTTAAAAATTTTTGTTTTCCTTAGTGCTGTTAAAGGCGGGTCCCCTTTATCAGTTCTAAAAAACATTTATAAAGGGGGGACTTTATCAACAGAAAAAAAATTACTGATAAAGGGCCCCCTTTATGAGCACTAGAAATATCTCTAATAAAGGACCCACCTACTACAATGTGATATTTGTATAACAACACACTATATCAACCTGTAACTTATAAAAAAAATATATAATTTAATTGAAATAAATTTTACATCCTGAATTCAAAAAAAACACTACTACATAAATTTCTAACCATGTTTTGTATAACTACATTTACAATTACTATCCATAAACATTTATAAAATTAATGTTTCCTCATATTTGGAACCCCATAACCTCTCTCAATAATGTCCTCCCATGGTATTAGCTTCTAAGAAAATCCAACCGAGAAGAAAAATCCACCTATATAAGAAAGAAAATATTATGTTAGTAATATTAAAAGAAATAAATTAATCATTACTATGAAATAATACATTAATAAAATGTAAAATTTAAATTAAAAGACACTTGGATTTATAACAATCACATCATGTACCATAATGTGGTGTGGTAGATTCCAACACATCAAAAATGATTTATAGATCATTCTACTAAAGTGTCAAAACAATCTAATTTTTTTTCATCGATTTTTTGTATGTTAATTATTCTTTTTAATGAAATTAAGGTAAATTTTAAATAAAAACATACATGGATTTATACTTGTCACACCATGTGTATTATTCAGGTTAATATGATTCATACATGTCACAGATCTCTTATGTATATTTTTTTAAAAATTATCAAAACAAACCAATTTTTTTGCTCAGTTTTCAGTATGTAATTTTTGTTTTTCACTAAAAAGTCTTTTCAAACTAGAAACATGCACTTTGAGTCATACCAGTCACATCATATGTTTTTCTTATGTGAGATGACTTCCTAAATGACTTATTAATCATTTTCCTCAATTATCAAGACAATCATATTCCATTTTCTGGGTTTTTAATTTGTGACACATGTTTTGAAATAAAATACCAATTTTAAACTAATAAAGGACACTTTGAGTCAGACCAGTCACATCGTGTGTCATATTGAGGTGAGGGTAATTTATACACATCACAAATGAAACATAGAAAATTTTTATAATTTATCAAAACAATCTAGATGTGTTTTCTTAGTTTACAGTATGTCACTTAATCTTTTTGCTAAACTTGTTGCAAATTTAAAATAAAAAATACACACATGGAATCATATCGGTCACATCATGCATAGGATTGAGGTATGGTTGATTCACACACATCAAAAATGATTCATGTATTATTTCCTTAAGGTATCAGAATAATATGAATGTGTTTGCTCAGTTTTGAGTATGTCACTTGTTCTTTTTCCTAATGTTAAAGTCAATTTTAATTAAAAAAGAAACACCTAGAGTCATACTAGTCACACAATGTGTCGGATTGAGATATAGTTGATTCCTAAAAATCAAAAATGACTTATAAATATTTTCCCTAAATAATCAAAGCAATACAAATGTGTTTTATAAATTTTCAGAATGTCAGTTGTTCTCTAACTAAAATTAATGTCAATTTTAAATAAAAAGACACACATTGATTCATCTAACCACAACATGCATAAGATTAATTTTCATGTGATTTCGAAATGCCAAAAATGATATATGCATCATTTTTAGAAAGAATCATAATGATCCAAAAGTGTTTTTTTGTATTTAGTAAGTCACTTATTCTTTTTACTAAAATTAAGGTTAATTTTAAATAAAAATACACAATTATAGTTATACTGATCACACCATGCATTGTATTGAGGTGGGGTTTATTCCTACACATTATATATGAATTATGAATAATTTTCAAAAAATTTAAAAATAATTTAAATTTGTTTTATTAGTTTTTTGTATGTCACTTATTCTTTTTACCAAAATAAATATCAATTTCCCAAAATTAGATAGACTTAGACCTATAATGGGCACATTGTGAATAAAAATGAGGTGTGGATGATTCTTACACACCACAAAATATTTATGGATCAATTTTTTGAATTATAAAAATATTACTAATGTTTTTTCTTGGATTTCAGCATGTCACCAATTTTTTAATAAAAAGTCATTTCAAACAGGAAACACAAACATTGAGTCATAAAGGTAACATCATGTATCATTTTGACATTACACTACTTACTATAAATCACTATTGACTTATGAATCATTTTTTTAAATTATTAAGACAATCCACGCTTTTTTTATTCATTTTATAAGATTGACACTTTTTTAACTAAAATATCAAGTTTAGACTAATAACGTACACTTTGATACATACCAAGAATATCATGTATTTTATTGAAGAATGGATGATTACTATATGTTAAAACTGACATTTGGGTCATTATCATTAAGTATAAAATCAATATTAATGATTTTTATTGGTTTTCTGTATGTCAGTTGTCTTTTTTAATAAAATTCATGTCAATTTTAAATAAAAAGATGTACTTGGATTCACAGTGATCACACTATGATTTAGAGTGAGGTGAGACTAATTCCTAAACATACCAAATGATGTATGGATTATTTTATTAATGTATCAAAACAATACGAATGTTTTTTCACAGTTTTGTGTACTTCGCTTTTCTTTTTAACTAAAATGTCATTTTACACTCGAAACACACACTTTTAGTCATATCATTCACATATATTTTCAATTTGATGTGAAATTGATTCCAACATGTAACTAATTCCTAATGATTCTATGTCCTAAATTATCAATAAAATATGAATTTTTTTCTCATTTTTAGTGAGTGACACATTATGAACTTAAATTTCAATTTTAAATGTTTAATGAGCACATTGAGTCATACTGGTCCCATAAATTATCAGATTGAGGTGAGGATAATTCCTATAAATCAAAATTTACTTATGGATTATTTACTGATGTATCAAAACAATATGAATTATTATTCTTATTTTTGATTATGTAAGATGTTTTTTACTAAAATAAATTACAATTTTAATTGAAAATACACAATGAGAGTCATATCTGTTACATTGTTCATTGGATTAAGGTGAAGCAAATTTTTACAAGTCTCAATTGACATCTAGATCATTTTTCTAATGTATCAATGAATCTGAATGTGTTTTCGTGGTCTTTGATACCTAAATTTTCTTTGTTATGAAAATGTCATATAAAACTAGAAACATACACTTTGAGTCATATCGATTACATCATGTGTCATTTTGATCTGGGAATGATTCCTCCATGTCACAATTCACTGGTGAATCTTTTTACTAAATTATCATGACATTATGAGAATGTTTTCTTGATTTTTATTGAATGAATCTTTTTGAACCAAAATATAAATTTTAAACTAATAAAGCACACTTTGAGTCATATCGGGAATATCTTGTTTCTGATTGAGTTGATGTTTAAACCTACACATCAAAAATGAATTATGTATATTTTTATTAATGTATAAAAAATCTGAATGTGTTTTCTTGGTTTAATGTTTGTGAGTTTTCTTTTTAACTAAAATTAATGTCAATTTTAAATAAAAAGAAATAGGTGGTGTCATATTGATCACACCATGCATCATAGTGAGGTGTGAATAATTCCGACACATCTTAAATTACATATAGATCATTTTCATAATGTGTAAAAACAATATGAATTATTTATTTGGATTTGAGTATGTCAGTTGTCTTTTTTACTAAAATTCATTTCAATTTTAATTAAAATGATGCACCTAGATTCATACAAATCAAACTATGTATGGGGTTGAGTTTTCGTTGATTCCTACATATCCCAAATGAATTCTATATCACCATGTAAAATTATTAAATCAAATAAAAATACCAATGTTAACACAAATTCTACTTTTTTATTTATCAAACTAACAACACTGCATATTGAGTTTATTTTTTAGCCAAAAAAACAATCTCTACTCTTCTAGTTTTCATCAATGAGAAAGGTTTTTTTGAAGATAAAATTGACTCAATATATAGTGTTGTTATCTCAACAATGAAGATAAATGGAAATCATGATAACATTGGAATAAAGGAACATGTTATCTCTCTTGTGGCTTATTATAAATAGTTGAAAGAAAAATCTGACTTCCCAAAATATTTTTGAAAAGAATAATTAATAGATAAAAATGATAGGGAAATAACATAAAAATAGAAGATATAATTATCAAAAAATTAATTAAATTAGTAGAAGGAATTATCATTTTCATTCTGGTTGTATTCATTCTTGACCTATTTCTTTATTGTCATTATCTCAGTTGCAACCTCAAAGACCAATCTGTCATGATTATGATCAGCTTCGAACAAACCACTCCAACTTGAAAAAAGGAATCCACCTATAGAGGAGAAAAATTATTATGTGACTAATACTAAAAATTTATTAAAATAAAAAATAAATTTGAAATAATTAATTACTTCTATAGATGTTTTATCTTCATTCTATTTGTCCACATTCTTCCCTTGTGTATGTTTCCCATTCATTTATTAAAAAATCCATATCATCTTATGAATATGATTATTTTTTGCAGTCATAACAGTACTATAAAATTTTAAACACAGAAAGAATTAATTAATATTTTAAATGAAATAGTAATTATCATTGAAAATGCCTCATTGAGGATTCTTGTTTTTTGAATGAATATGATCACCCTCATAGATTTACAAACATAATAACTACAATATTTTTAATTTGTTTGTTTCAGACACTACAAAAAAATGATTAAATTAAGTAATTTTTTTATATGTGTTTGGATAGTAAAATATTATTATATATATCATGATACTTGTGTTGTTGTAAAAATTATCAGACCTCTTATGCGCATGGAATGTCCTCATTCCATGATTTTCACAATATTAAAACATCTCCATATCATAACAAAATTATCATTAAAACATAATATAAAATATATAACTTGATGTTTCATTCTAAAACAATAGATGTGGTGTATTATAAATTGATAAATGACATCATGTGTGGTTTGTTTGTTATCTATCCATACAATAAATCTAGGAAATAAATCTTTAGTATCTAAATAGAACGTAATAATCATATAATGTTTATTAAAACCCAAAAAATGGAATATGTAATGAAATAAATGAAAATATATTTGATATGATTAAATGGTAATGTTTTACCCCTGCATCATTGGTATTAAGAAGATTCTATAATATATAGGTTTTATTTTAATCAATTTGGCCAGTTATAACACTATTTCATCGATTCTTTTGATTCCATTGTTGTTTGTTCTATAGACGTGACATGAGAACTAATGAGTCAAAAATTTATTTTCATGGGGTAATCCCTTCCATTGGAAATGATATATACACATGAAAAAAATATGAATTTTATTTAGTCTTAATTAAAATAGTGTATAATCTTTTATAAAAACAAATCATGAAAACATACCCCATGTATACATTTATAACTAAGGCTCCAAGCCATTCATAGTTGAGGAATCCATTTAGATTCTCAAAAGAAATATCGTCAGAAAATACTTCTTCGTGAATTTTTTATTCAAAACCAACTATGTGACTACTACCATTTGGTAACATTACATCCTCTTGAACCATCAATGTTAGTAAATTCCACTATTGAATGGGTGGGGTGAATGTTCTTTTGAGGCATCATTTTGATCTGTTGGTTACCATTTTGATAGTTTTTTAGTCAACCTTTTGTTTCAACCCTTCCCTTTTCCATATATAAAAAGATTAATCAATTATAACCTTTTTTTAATTAATTTTTATTTTTTAGCATTAAAAATATATTGGAAATGAATACCTCTTTATTAACATGTGTTTTTACATGATCTGACAGCCATGAGATAAATTTTTCAATATCATGGTTGACTGTATGAATATATTTTTCATTAAGTGGAACTAATATCTCGATGCTTAGAAAATGATCTATGATAATCACCACACCCCCATGACCTATTGGAAGTGGTATGTTATGTAGAGGGTCATCATGGATATTGAACACCATATCCCTCGCTACAGGGTGATGGGTGGGTGTTGATAGATATATATCATGTTCATTTTCACACAATAGAATATTGGTACAGGAAATGTATTAGTGTTTTTCTAATTAATATTTCATAGAAAAAATAATTATAATATTGATTACCTCAACTAATACAGCTCTTTGAGGGGAATGGATCACCTCAAAGCTAGTGGGGGTGGGGAATTATATTCACACAATGGTTGTTCTTGAGTTGATTCTTCTCTTCACTTCTCCCCCATAACATTTTATAAAAACTAATTCATCCAATGAAATTATTCTTCAAGGGAATCTAATATTGTTTTCATATCTACTATTTATTTATTTATATCCTATTTTTTATATTTTTCTCAAAATATTGTTGGGGTGTCACCGAAAAACCCACACATTTAACGCAAACATACAGTCTAAGCCTCTTCAAGGCCACTGATAGTATCTTCCATCTGGTACAGGTGTTGATAATTAATGTAACTATGTCAGATAGAAAATATTATTAAATAAGTAATCATTATTATGTAATAGTGATTTAAAGGAAAAATTTCTATTATGTCATATTTCACATGTTTCCCACACTTTTTTTGTGTTTTCATCTGTTATCATATCATCATTATTTACACATGCCTCCTTCTGTAGTACTTAATGTGGGATGGAATTGTCTTTGGATTTGGATTCATCAATCTGCATATAAACAAATGAACATAGTTATGATTTTGTTTTATGTCACATAGAATTATAATAGTGGATTTAATATATGTACCAATTTCTTCAAGTGAATCATACCCCATCAAATTTACGGTAAAGGTTATGTTGGTTTTAATTCCCATTTCATATTTTTGGCACTGATTTATTGTTTAATAAATATGAAACTCTTAATAAATGTAATGAATACATGTACTGTAAAACAATATATTACCAGCCACAATTTACCTAAAGAGATGTATTCACGTGATGACCAGTAAAACCTTCCCATACTTCTTGGCTTATCAGGTGTGCATACATAAGTTGTGGGTGTGGTTTTATCTTCCCTTCAACATCTTCATGATGAAATCTGTGTTAGAATTATGAGAAATCATCTTTGAATCCTTCAATCAAGCACTAATACAAATTTTGTCATGACATATCCCTCGGGGCCCATGTCGTGACTGCCCCAAGACCGCCTTCCATAGTCCAGGGGCTGGTGACTAGCACCAGAAAGTAATATCCATAAAACTGGGAAGGAATTTCCTTTTTAACCTACATACCACACAGTCCAAGCACATAGTAAGATTCAATCCCAAGGTAAACTATATCGTAAATAGAGTGAGTATTGTAAGTAAGGGACCGGAATACAAGCCCAATTGGGAAGTACAAGTAATACTGAAAAACATATCCTGTGAACAATCTCCATGGATCCTACCTAAAGGGTAGGTTCAGCTCTCAAATGGTAATCTCTACGGTTCGCCTCGTCTAGGGTCCACCTCTGAGCAGCCTCTAGTTCTGGTACCCTCATCCTCAGTCAGCGTTGTCTATCGTCTACACAAGACACACCAAGGTTCATGCATAGCTCGTGCTGGGGTGAGTATAACAATACTCAGTCGGGACCTCGAGACCCCCAAAGATCTCTCAAAATCCTCAAAGGATAAACCAAAAAGCATGAATACAATAGTCAACCCTACTTAGGTAAATACCCATACTTGTACCTATGTTATCAAGTACACCCATCTTATTCATCAGAAAACACAAGGCCCAAATCCTTAGCCAAAAGTTCAACTATTCCACAATGGAAATATTACCACAAAGGTAACACCACAAAGTTAAGTACCATAAAGGTAATTCCACACAGAAGTATACCACAAAGGTATCACCACATAGAAGTGTACCACACAAGTAACGCCACCCAGAAGAATACTACAAAGTTATAACCACACAGAAGTGTACCAGAAAGGTAAATCCACACAGAAGAATACCACAAAGGTATCACCCTAAAGAAGTGTACCATAAAGGTAAAGACTCATCTCACCCTAGGAATAACTTAAGTACGAATATAGATGATAATTTGTATTGCTAGATCATCTTAATTCGTCAAAAATCTATGATGTCAACCCACACATGATCAAAGATGACCAAAACAGGACTTGAAGATGACCCAAATTGGATTTGGAGATGACCCACATAGGATTTCTATGCGCAGACCCTCACAGGATCACTGAGTGATGACCCACACAAGATCTGAATATGACCCACATAGGATCTAAAGATTATTCACGTACAGCCAGCCAAAGGGTTCCCGCAATAAGCATTCTTGGTTCTAAGAGGTTATTATCCTCAAGACATTGGTCGATACTTCAACTTCCAAGAATGTAGAGACCCGAACCTTGACATACATTAATATTACATTACTTTTGCGAAATACTTAGTACATAACAAAAACACACACACAAGGACCATAATAGTTTAGTGTCTTTGGAAACTCGGAATATAATCTTCTAATCGTGGTGAAAGATCTTCAACATCTCCCATAAATATCTTCCCTTTTTTACCTAAAACCTTTATTTATATCCTGGGGAAAAGAAAACATAAAAGGGTGAGCTCAAATGCTTAGTCAGGGTAAACAAAAGAAATATCAATCACATCATTTTCATAAGAACATATCTTTTGGAAATCTTAACCTGCAAAAGAGATCATAATTTCATAACATAGGATAAATCATAGTAGTGAAATGTAATCCCAATAATCATAACATGAAACATGAAAATTTGTTTCATACACACATAATCATAGATAATCATTTCTTATTAGTCAAGACTCATTCCCAAGACTATCTTAGTGGACAAAGTCCATTTCTGAACCGACTTCATTCCTCGTTTCAGTCCTATTTCACTGAACCGGTTTAACCTGTCGTTCCAGCCATGTCTATCTCATGAGATATAAAATCTTTACCCAATGCATTGGAGGGAGATATAGGTACCACCCATCTCATAATTATACCATTCATATGTGTGCCACAAAATCATAAATCATACATCATTGCATAACCCATGTAATAAAAATGGGATTCTTAAACAAAATGACATCATTAAACAATTCATATAAGATAAAAAAATTCAAAAAAATAATTCCATCACAACATAATCAAATCAATGTAATAATAGGGATAGAAACATAACGCTATAGTATCTTAGATGTAAAATAATTTTGATAAAACACTTGAACTCCATTCTTGAAGAAAATATCTTTTCTACTTCAAAAACATTTTCCTTTCTTAACATGTCATACAATTTTAAACTAAAAGAAGTTGATTAAAAATAAACATGAAAACTTGTAAAGGAATCTTCTTGGAAATAATTTTAAAAAAATCCATTCATGACGTATAAGTTAAAAAAAACATTCTTCACGTACTTTTTTTGGAAAAGTCAAAAAGTACCTCGTACGAAAAATGACAAAAGATTCATTTCATATCTTTTACTATAAAATCACCAAAGGGTAAAAATGGATTTAAACAATTGTAGGTGGATGGAAATAATATTACATATTGAGGAAACATGGATGTGGATGATAAAATACACCCTAGTAAATACCAAAGTATAAACAATTTCGGATAAAGATGAGATTGTGATATTTCCCTTACCTTAGGTCCGATTTGCTTCGTAAGTGTCCAAACCTCCTGTATAATGATTTAAATAATGTAATTGAATTATTCCAGAATCATACTCATTGTTATGATATCATATATGACTTTATATTACCCGTTCTTTTGTAAATTCCATGTTAAAGAGTGTTTTGGGTAAAATTGTTTCATTTGTCGTCCGTGTTTTGACTTTTAATTATTCATATGATTACATAGATCATGATTACTTAATTCCAGAATAGAAAACATGATTTATATATAATATATATTTAGAATATACATATATATAATAGATCAGTAAATGGAAAGAAATACACCGTTCATGGAGATGGTAGGTCATACGTACACATGAACGTTGTTTTCATTTCCTTGTTGAGTTGAATGGAATTAAGTAGATGGCATACATATATATAAACATAAATCCAGTATCATTATTATGTCATATATTTCATGATTAATTATTATATATACTTTATAATCATTCATGAATGGTTATCATGGAGAGTGAATCTCATCGCGTAGTGGAGACGGTATTCCGTACGTACGCACGAGCGATGATATTGTTCCCATGATTGTAGAATTGTATTAAAGTGTATGTATAATATTATAGAATCAATATCACTTTAAAATAATCATATATATTCATTAATTTCACAATTATACCCATCCATGTAAGGTGGTGGTGGAAAATAGATTACACCACCGCGTGGAGACGGTATTCTGTACCTACACACGCGCGGTGATTTCGTTTTCCGTAGGATGGATAGATAGTGAAATAGGGTTGTTTCATTCTTATAATAACATATCAGTATATGAGTGATACTGATGTTATTACTTCATAATGAAACAACCTAAGAAGAAGAAGTGGAATAAGAAATAAAGATGAAAGAATCGGTAACGGACATTACCTATTCTTTGAAGTGCATCTTTGAGACCTCCTTTTAGGACACTAAAATTGGTCTTTGAAGAATACCAGGACCTCTATGATGTCTCTAGGGAAGTGGATAAGAGAATTATTCAGGGGTTGTCCGAGCTTGAAGGCTCAATGTGGTGTGAGGAAGAGAGGGAGGAGGTTCCCTTTTATAAGGGAGGAGAGGGGCACCTTTAGAGTAACTAAAAATATTATTTTATTATAAATCCATATTCAGTTTTAAATAGCTCCAAATTGATTTATTTCAAAGCTAAGGTGGGTATGGGTCGCAATACTTTCATCAAATAGAATTTGGAAAAGTTTAGTTTACTATTTTAACCTTATCATTTAGTTTTAACTTTAAGTTTGATAATTTTATTGTTACCGTGTCTTTTTGTGTTCTTACACTATAAAGTTAATAAACTTACTATAACAAGCCAAACGAACCCAAGTTGTTTATTATTAATATATAAAACCTTATCTAAGTAATTTGGACGAACCTTAGATTTTTAGGAATAAAATAAAAATTAATAATATAATATTTGTTTTAAAAACTATTTTATGTCTATTTTGACACTATTCAGTAATTAATTTTTTTGAAACTCATAATAGAATTATTAGTTCTAAAACAGTTACATAAATCAATATTAACATGTCATATTAACCTAGAAAATTAGTTTAATTCATAAAAAGTCTCAAATTACATTTATTTGGGTATTTATAACATTAATTATGTCAATATTTCATTAATAAGATAATTACTGCATCATCGTTGTGTCATAAATAAATTAAATTATTTAATGTCTAAAAATTACAAATAAAATACCATTATGTACGAAATATTTTTCTATTTTAAATTAATATTTATAGTCTAATTTATCTTATGTATAACCCTATATTAAAAATTATCTACTTATGAAACTTTTATTTTAACTATTTTAACCCTTCTTTAAATAAATTAATAATAAATGTCCTAATCTAATCCAAGTGAGCCTAAATGGTCATATTTAATTTCTAAGGTTGGTTTTGGTCTAATTAAACATATCCAATAGAATTAAGACATGTGTTAGGGTAATAATAATATCATTTTTACCCTTAATTACCCTATTTACATTTAATCGTGGTAAAAAAAGGAAAAAGTTACTATTCACCAAAAATTATTTTCATCTCATTAAGCCACATTTTAGTCTGATATTAACCGTGTATCTCAGATTTTCTAAATTCCACTCACAGAAGTGGTAAAATTAAGTTTTATGAAAAATTCTATTTTTTAACTACCACTTAGTGGTTTCACTATTCATCAAAAAAATTAAGGTTTCCAAAAAAATACCAAAAATTAGGCCTAAGCTATATTTGATATTATGAATTCAAAAATGATGTCTATTTTAACAAATTCAAAATATATCAGTTACATTAACTAATTTAAAAATTAATTCTCATCGTCAAAACAAAGTGTGTTTTTAAGAGATAATAAATATCAAAAGATTGACACTTGTTTATGTCTGGTTTAAATGTGAAATTACATCCAATGACCAACATTGTATTAAACTGTAAAAATATATTCTAAATATAATTTAAAACCACTCAAATTAATAATTTATTACTATTAATTCTTTCGATTAAAAAGGTTGTTTTTAATTAAAATTTAGTAATTTTCACTATTCCTGAGAAAATGAATGTTATCCAAAAAGTACCAAAATTTCACCCTAAGATAATTTCGATATTACGAATCCAAAAATGAAGCCCATTTTAAATGATAAAATTTTAAAAAGTGGGTATTACTATTCATAATGACTAGTTCATAATAATATTATAATAATATCCCGTTTAGTGAAAGTCGGTATTGCATACTACACACGCTATCGAGGAAGGTCAAGATTGCGTGTAATGCAAGGCATGTCAGGGATACGTGTTGTGCAAGCTCTTTTTGTTGTAGCATATAACCCAAGACTTTAATGAAATTAAAAAGAATATTTTTCATAAAATCTCGGGGTGTTACATTCTACCCCCCTTAAAATGAGTTTCGCCCTCGAAATTCATCGGGGTTATAAATGGTTTACTACTTGAAAGTTTCTTTAATAGAAACCCACATCGTAAAAAGGAATACCAAAACCAATCTTTAAAATCAAATGTATGAAACTTAACGGTTACCCAAATAAACTAATCACTGGATTTCCACATAGGTGAAAATATGGATATGGAAGAGAAATCTAACCATCATGTTCTGATGGAGAGTGGTAGAGAACATGGCTATGGAAAAGCTAGCAATCACAAAGCCATAAATTTGTGATGATCTAAGGTACCATCTAATTCATCAGATATATGAGCAATAGGACAAAATTTTCGGTTTTCAAGATCATTTCCCTAAAGTTGATGAAATTGGAATTAGAAGAAATACTTTCGTGATTTTGGTATAGTCTCACTGTTGGTTGTTCTTTGGACAATTTACACTTCATCTCAAAAGAAATAAAGTTGAATTTGTCATTCATGGTGTGTTAGCAGATCATGTTATAGAATGATGGGTCATTCCATCTATCTAAAACAAAAGGTTAGAAATGTTATCAAAAAATACATAAGTCCATCTATAGTGAGATTAATCGTATATGGTTCCTAAAATGGAATTATACTTCTTATATAATACTTCTTAATATAATAAAACTAGTTTCTACTAAACAAGGACTTCCTGTAGGCCAGTGGTAGGCGATAAAGGCCAATCGCACTTCGCTTGTGGGTTTGATTCCCACAGCCTTTTCCGACACGATGGGTTGTCTCCCATCCTGCAGGTTGTTCTTTTTCTAAAACTACATTACTATAACATCCCATAAATAATATCGGAAAAAATTCTATCCTTAAACAATACTAACTTATGACCAACATAATCCATTCCAATCTCTAGGATTATCCAAAATAATTCTGTCTAATCTCATATTATAGTGAAAACGATTACCAAAGAGTTCATACAACTAGCATGTTAATACCATTGTTGATCCCCATATATCATGAGATACGTCTTTTTGGTCACATTCCAAACATTCGAAGGCCTTAATCATGTATTCTCTTGAAATAAAAATGAATAACCATTGAACCTTATTGAAAACAAGAATGCTGTTAAAAGTTAACTCTTTCCACATACCAAAATCCTCAAAATTCTATATACTCAAACCATGATATCACTTAGTCCTTATGTCAACCGTGAGCTCATGAATACTTTTAAAAATTTCATTTTCTCATTTTCCCTTCATTATGCGCATATCATCTTTTTTTTCCAAAAATATCTCAATCACTTTCCATGGTTACCGGTACCATTGAAAACCACAATAGACCAATACATAAATATTACAATATTCCACGATACTATATACAACATTATTTTGGAATCCCATTACATAAACACGTAATCATTCCACCACATCGTTGTCATATTCAACATCGCCAATAGTGATCGCATGTGACTTCCCTTTGTCCTTTTCCTTAAGTGGTTGCTCATTTCGATCATCACTAACCCTTAGATTAGGGCATTTATTATCATAATGCCCCATTTCCTTGCACTTGAAGCATTGAAGTGTTGGTGGTGCATTCTCTGCAGTCTTTTCATTATTCACATCATTAGAAACCCTTTTTCCATTACTTCGACACTCAGCTGCTCAATGACCTTCTTTTCCACACTTAAAACATTTTCTAGTCCCTTTAAGACAATCTCCACCATGATTCTTTCCACACTTTGAGCATAAAGAAACATTCATCTTCTTTTCACCAATATTTTGAGATTTCTCCTTGAACTCCATCGTTCATTTCTTGTCAAATCTATGAGATGGATAAGTAACACCAACTCCCTTTTCTACCTTGATAGCACAATGCACAATTTCTTCATAGCTACTGAAGTCACTTATAGCTAATGCCCTTCGAAGATTTGGTTTTAATCCACTGAAGAATCGATCAACTTTACTTTCAGGTTGGATGATAAATCCATATGCATACCTTGAAGGCCTTGTAAAATTTGCTTCGTATATACCAACAGATTCATCATCCTTTTGCTTTAGTTCAAGAAACTCATTCTCTACCTTTATTCGAAGAATACAAGGGAAGTACTTATTGAAAGATAAGTTCTTGAACTCGTCCCATTCCATGGACTCAATTTCATCTCTTTGCCTCGTATTCTTGATAAGATTACACCATTGATCAGCTTCACCATCCAAACGATATGCTGCTAAGATGACTTTATCATGTTTAGAACATTGAAGAACTGAAAATATCTTTTCAGTGGTACTGATCCATTGTTCAGCAACAAGTGGATCAGAAGACCCACTGAAAGAAGGTGGACATTGTCTCATGAAGGACTCAATAGAATATTGTTCCCTTCTCTGCTCATTTGGAAGTCCATAATGATTCATATCTGGTGTAAGTATAGCAATAAGATTTTTCACTCCATCTCCCATAACATTTGTTTGTTCAGGAGGACAATCATTGCATTGTCCATTACATTGATCAACACGGTTCCTTTGGGTTCCAGCGATCGTCTAAAACTCAAAAAGAATAGTGTGAGAGGTAAAAAATCATGCTAGGGAAAACAACATAGTAAAGGGGGAGTACCCTCAATATCTAACATCTTAGATTAAATTCTAATATTGTTAGCGCAATAATAGGACTATAACCTATACGTATACTTAACCTTAGGGACATCCCTAGACATACCTTAGGAATATCTATAGGGATCTCACTAAAGTTCTCACATCCTAGTTTCCAAAGGTTGACTAAACCTCCCTTTGATACCAACTATAGAGACCTGAAGCTTGACATACATGGATATTACATTACTTTTGCAGAATACTTATTACATAACAAAAACACACACACAACTACCGTAATAGTTCAATGTCTTTGGAAACTTGGAATATAATCTTCTAATCATGGTAAAAGATTTTCAACATCTCCCATATAGATCTTCCTTTTTTTTACCTAAATCCTTTCTTTATATCCTGGGGAAAAGAAAACATAAAAGGGTGAGCTCAAATGCTCAGTAAGGGTAAACAAAAGAAATATCAATCACATCATATTCATAAGAACATATCTTTTGGAAATCTTAACCTGCAAAAGAGATCATAATTTCATAACATGGGATAAATCATAGTAGTGAAATGTAATCCCAATAATCATAACATAAAAAATGAAACTTTGTGTCATAAACACATAATCATAGATAATCATTTCTTATTAGTCAAGAATCATTTCCAAGACTATCTTAGTGGACAAAGTCCATTTCTGAACCGAGTTCATTCCTCATTTCAGTCCTGTTTCACTGAACCGATTTAACCTGCCGTTCCAGCCATATCTATCTCATGAGATATAAAATCTTTACCCAATGCATTGGAGGGAGATATAGGACCCACCCATCTCATAATGATACCATTCATATGTGTGCCACAAAATCATAAATCATACTTCATTGCACAACCCATGTAATAAAAATGGGATTCTTAAACAACATGACATCCTAAAACAATTCATATAAGATAAAGGAATTCATAAAAATAATTCCATCACAACATAATCAAATCAATTTAATAATAGGGATAGAAACATAACCCTATATTATCTTAGATGGAAAATAATTTTGATAAAACACTTGAACTCCATTCTTGAGGAAAATATCCTTTCTACATGAAAAACATTTTCATTTCTTAACATGTCATACAATTTTAAACTAAAAGAAGTTGATTAAAAATAAACATTAAAACTTGTAAAGGAAGCTTCTTGGAAATAATGTTTTAAAAATCCATTCATGCCGTATAAGTTAAAAAAACAATCTTCTCGTACTTTTGTCGGAAAACTCAAAAAGTACCTCGTACGAAAAACGACAAAATATTCCTTTCATATCTTTTACTATAAACTCACCAAAGGGTAAAAATGGATTTAAACAATTGTAGGTGGATGAAAATAATATTACATATTGAGGAAACATGGATGTGGATGATAAAATACACCCCAGTAAATACCAAAGTATAAACAATCTCGAATAAAAATGAGATTGTGATATTTCCCTTACCCAAGGTCAGATTTGCTTCGTAAGTGTCCAAACCTCCTGTATAATGATTTAAATAATGTCATTGACTTATTCCATAATCATACTCATTGTTATGATATCATATATGACTTTATATTACCCGTTCTTTTGTAAATTCAATGTTAAAGAGTGTTTTGGGTAAAATCATTTCATTTGTCGTTCGTGTTTTGACTTGTAATTATTCATATGATTACTTAATTCCAAAATATAAACCATGATTTATATATAATATATATTTAGAATATAAATATATATAATAGATAAGTAAATGGAAAGAAATACACCGTTCATGGAGACGGTAGGTTGTACGTACACATGAACGCTGTTTTCGTTTCCTTGTTGAGTTGAATGGAATTAAGTAGATGACATACATATATATACACATAAATACAGTATCCTTATTATTTAATATATTTCATGATTACTTATTATATATATTTTATAATCATTCATGAATGGTTATCATGGAGAGTGAATCTCATCGCGTCGTGGAGACGGTATTCCGTACGTACGCACGAGTGATAATATCATTCCCATGATTATATAATTGTATTAAAGTGTATGTATAATATTATATAATCAATATCACTTTACAATAATCATATATATTCATTAATTTCACCATTATACCCATCCATGTAAGGTGGTGGTGGAAAATAGATTACACCACGGCGTGGAGACGGTATTCCGTACATACGCACGCGCGGTGATTTCATTTTTTTTAGGATGGATAGATAGTGAAATAGGGTTGTTTCATAATTATAATAACATATCAGTATATGAGTGATACTGATGTTATTACTTCATAATGAAACAACCTAAGAAGAAGAAGTGGAAGAAGAAATAATGATGAAAGAATCGGTAACGGACATTACCACTTCTTTGAAAGGCTTCTTTGAGACCCCTTTTAGGACACTAAAATTGGTCTTTGAAGAAGACCAGGACCTTTAGGATGTCTCTATGGAAGTGGAGAAGAGAATTTGGCAGGGTTTGGCCGAGCATGAAGACTCAAAGTGGTGTGAGGAAGAGAGGGAGGAGGTGCCCTTTTAAAAGGGAGGAGAGGGGAACCTTTGGATTAACTAAAAATAGTTTTTTATTATAAAGCCATATCCAGTTTTTAATAGCTCCAAATTGGTTTATTTCAAATCTAAGGTAGGTATGGGTCGAAATCCTCTCATCAAATAGAATTTGGACAAGTTTAGTTTACTATTTTAACCTTATCATTTTGATTTAACTTTAAGATAGATAATTTTACTGTTACTGTGTCTTTTTGTGTTCTTACACTATAAGGTTACTAAACTTACTATAACAATCCAAACGAACACAATTTGTTTATTATTAATATATATAACCTTATCTAAGTCATTTGGCTGATCCTTATATTTTTAGGAATAAAATAACAATTAATAATATAATATTTGTTTTAAAAACTATTTTATGTCAATTTTGACACTATTTAGTAATTAATTTTTGTGAAACTCATAACAGAATGGTTAGTTCGAAAAAAGTTACTGAAATCAATATTAACATGTCATATTAACCTATAAAATTAGTGGAATTCATAAAAAGGCTCAAATTACATTTATTTGGGTATTTATAACATCAATTATGTCAATATTTCATTAATAAGATAATTACTGCATCATCGTTGTGTCATAAATAAATTAAATT
This sequence comes from Viscum album, assembly GCA_963277665.1. Taxonomy (NCBI): domain Eukaryota; kingdom Viridiplantae; phylum Streptophyta; class Magnoliopsida; order Santalales; family Viscaceae; genus Viscum; species Viscum album. Next base: position 658,725,249 of record OY728159.1, read on the forward strand.
ATTTAATGTCTAAAAATTACAAATAAAATACCATTATGTATGAAATCCTTTTATATTTCTAATTAATATTTATAGTTGAATTTATCTTTTGTATAACCCTATATTATAAATTATCTACTTATTAAACTTTGATTTTAACTATTTTAACCCTTCTTTAAATAAATTAATAATAAATGTCCTAATCTAATCCAAGTGGGCCTAAATGGTCATATTTTATTCGTAAGGTTGTTTTTGGTCGAATTACACTTATCTAATAGAATTAGGACATGTTTTAGGATAATAATAATATCAATTTTACCCTTAATTACCTTATTTACTTTTAACCGTGGTAAAAAAAAGTAAAATGTTACTATTCACCAAAAATTATTTTCATCTCATTGAACCACATTTTAGTCCTTGATATTAACCGTGTCTCTCGGATTTTGGAAATTCCACTCACAGAAGTAGAAAAATTAAGTTTTATGAAAAATTCAGTTTTTTAACTACCACTTAGTGGTTTCACTATTCATCAAAAAAATGAAAGTTTCCAGAAAAATACCAAAAATTTGGCCTAAGCTATATTTGATATTATGAATTCAAAAATGATATCTATTTTACCAAATTCAAAACATATCAGTTACATTAACTAATTTAAAAATTAATTCTCATAGTCAAAACAAATAGCGTGTTTTTAAGAGATAATAACTATCAAAAGATTGACACTTGTTTATGTCTGGTTTAAATGTGAAATTACATCCAATGACCAACAATATATTTAACTGTAAAAATATATTCTAAATATACTTTAAAACCACTCAAATTAATAATTTATCACTATTAATTCTTTCGATTAAAAAGGTTTTGTTTAATTAAAATTTAGTAATTTTCACTATTCATCAGAAAATGAAAGTTATCCGAAAAGTACCAAAATTTCACCCTAAGCTAATTTCGATATTCCAAATCCAAAAATGAAGTACATTTTAAAAGATAAAATTTAAAAAAGTGGTTATTACTATTCATAACGGCTAGTTCATAATAATATTAATATAATATCCCGTTTAGTGAAAGTCGGTATTGCGTACTACACACGCTATCGAGGAAGGTCGTGATTGCGTGTAATGCAAGGAAAGTCAGGGATGCGTGTTGTGAAAGATCTTTTTAGTGTAGCGTATAACACAAGACTTTAATGAAATTAAAAAGAATATTTTTCATAAAATCTTGGGGTGTTACAATGAAGTCCCATGAAGAAGTATCCCAATGTTTTTTCATGTCATAAGGAACGCAAAGCGATAGACGGTGCGTTAATTGAATGTCTGGTCTATAAGTTATTAGCGTTTTCATTCTAAGGGCCCAGTTGGATTCAGGTTCAATCTAACCTAGCCATACTCCAACTTTATCTAAAACTGAAGTGGAGTATACCAAAAGGGCCGTCTCGATCCAAGTATTTCGGTGCCATAGACGGTTCGTCAAACAGACGCTCGGATCTCAAGATATGGCCAAAAATGTGAAACTGGGTCTTGTTGGGCCCGGGTTCAATCCAACCTGGCCGGACTGACACGACCCGACCTAGCCTAGGCTGACCAGACCCGGTGCGGGTCACCCCAACCCGGTGCAGGTCACCCCGACCCTGACCGGATGGGCTGCGGTGGGCCCGACCCGGCCCGTTGGGTGCAGCCCGTGGTGTAGCCTACGGCCAGGGTGGCCCCTTGTGGTGGGGTCCAACCAACCTGCTCCCAAGTGGGGAGGTGTTCCCCCAGGTCACTCGAATGACCCTTTGGCCATTCGGTTTTAGCCAACCAGGCGGCACTACATGTTGTCGCTGACTAGAACACAAGAATCGTCGGAGGTGTCCCGCTCGGCGAGAGGCGGCTGGCTGGAAGGGTCGGCCCTCCTTCCAGAGCCACGGATTCATTACACTACTCCATCGCTGTTAAGTAGTGGCGGTCTCCAGTGCTGGCGGCGCTGATGCGACCACTACATCGCTACGTGGCTGGCTGGCCTTCCAGCCGACACCCTGCTGTGTTGCAGCCAATGGGCCATGGAATTTTGCTCAACTGGCAGTGCGGACGCGCGCCGCGCTGCCTCCACACGGTCGGTCGGGTGTCGGCCGTTGTCCTCTTATGATGTAGCCGATGGGTTGTGGCCTCCTTTGGTGGCACGATTGGGCTGCCACCACCATCGCGGCTGGCCAGAGTGCCAGTCGTCGCCTTATGCCCTGTCGGCATCAGTGGTCATCCTCCTCTTCCTGAGGAACGCGTCAACAATAAAGATGTGGAGGGATCGGGCCGTGTTTGTTTGGCATGTACCCTATGCTTTAGACCAGTAGAACGTGGCTCGAGAAGAAATATTCAACGTAAAAATTAATGATGAATAATCATAAACACACACCTAGCTCGATTGTTCATTAGAGATGGTGCGTGGAAGGAAATGGAAACGTTGAAGACGTCGACGTCTGTTGTTCCCGCAACACGCTCCTGATCCGAGCTTGAGCGTTGTCCTCGTTAGAGGTACTTTATTCATTGGAGGATCTTTCTCCAAAGGCTCTCCCCCAAGTTCTCACCTTGCCAACAATCCCCAACCAAGAGGTGAGGAGCAACTTAATTAAGTTCAAGAATTAATTAAATGATTAATTAAAAGTCTGAACATCAATTAGAGGATACCCAACAGTTTTCTCAAATTAAAGGGGAGTTCGGGTGGTCCCCACATCTAAATTAGAAAGACAGGTTTCAAACAAAATAAAATAGAAATTTATTTATTTTATTTTATTTTCTCCTCTAATAAAAAACATAAAAACTAACTTCCACCATTGACCTACTATGATTGGGGTGAAGGTCTCCTTAAGAGAATTTCGGCGTTGCAAGTTCAACGATGTCCTCAGTTTTCAATTCCGAGCACCGGTTCAAAAGTTATAAAATGCCACTCGCACATTTACTGGATGTACCTAAAAAAAGTTCAGAAATTCATTTCAGGCTCACCAAGCCTCGGAATCACGTACCGTCAAATTTCATGGACTTAAAATATTTCTAAATAATTTATAAAAAAATACATGGAAAAATTCAAGTCTTTTCATTCTCCCCACCATAGAGAATTGTGTCCCCAAATGCCACAACACAACTAGGGAAACAAGTGGGGGTAGTGAGCATTAATCTGAGATTCCCACTCTCATGTGCTCTCCTGGAGGTTCCTATACTGCCAACGTATACACACCAGAGGTATCGATCGCCCATGAAGGACACTTTCCTATCAATCTTCAATATATACTGGAACCTCCGAAAACATCGCCCCATCATCGATGTCTAGATCTCCCCAGTCAATGATGTGCGATGGATCATGCACATACATCCTCAACTAAGATACGTGGAAAACGTCATGCACTCGGTGCAATTGAGGAGAATGAGCTAAGCGGTATGCGACCTCGCCAACTCTACTGAGGACCTGAAAGGGTCCGATGAACCTCAGATAAAACTTAATGCCCTAGAAAAATCTCCAAAAACCTCATCATGGTGACACCCATAGAAAGACATGGTCTCCATCCTCGAACTCTAGAGGTCTCCATCTCCGGTCAGCATAAGATTTATTCATGCTCTATGCAATCTTCATCCGCTCTAGGATGATTTGAACCTTCTCCATGGTAGCCTGTACCATCTCTGGTCCCACAAGTTTTGACTCCCCTAGAACAATCTGTAACACCCCAAGATTCCATGATACATTTACCTTTTAATAATGCAGTATCTTGCGTTGTACGCAACTTGGAGTTTTAACACACCACGACTAATCAAACTAGCAATTATGAATAGTAATACCCACTTTTTGAAATTTTATAAATTTTATTTTTTAAAATGGACTTAATTTTTGGATTTGGAATATCAAAATTATCTTAGGGTGAATTTTTGGTATTTTTCTAAAAACTTTTAATTTTTGGTGAATAGTGAAAAACACTGCGTTATTGTTTAAAACTGAATTTTTATTTAAATAATTAGTTATTTTATTTTAATCTATTTTTCGTCAAAATATAGACATAATACCAATATATTTTCAACATAATTCATTGGAGTCATTTTATAATAAGTTTAGATATATAAATTTTTATCGAACTTTTTACCGTCTTTTACCCACCTCCTAGGAGCATTTGCAAATTTGCATAAAACATAATTTTACATCTTCTATGAGTTGAATTTCAAATATCTGAGAGACACGATTAATATCAGTAAGTAAAATATGGTTCAATAAGATGAAAATGGTTTTCGGTGAAAAGTGACTTTTGACTTTTATTTACCACGGTTAAAAGAAAATAGTGTATTTAAGGGTAAAAATGATATCATAATTACCATAACATATGTCCTAATTCTATTGGATAATTATAATTGTACTAATTACAACCTTATTAATAAAATATGATCCTCTTTGGTCCACTTGGATTTTATTAGAACATTTATTATTATTTTATTTAAAGAAAAATTAAAGGAGTTAAATTCAAAGTTTAATAACTAATACATTTTTTATATAGGGTTATACATAAGATAAGTTCGACTATATATATTCATTATAAATATAAAAATATTTCCTACATAATCATATTTTATTTATAATTTTTATACATTAAATAATTAAATTTATTTATGACACAATTATGATGCAGTAATTACCTTATTAATGAGAGACTAAAATAGTTGATATTATAAATATCCAAATAAATGTAATTTGAGACTTTTGATGAATTAAACTAATTTAATAGGTAAATATGACATGTTAGGGTTGATTACATAATTTTATTTGAAGTAATAATGTTGTTATGATTTTCACAAAAACCAAATACTAAATAGTGTCAAAATTGACATAATTGAGATTTTTCAAAACAAATACTATATTATTAATTGATATAATATTCCAAAAACTGTCAAGATCATCCAAAGGAAATATATGAGGTTATATATATTAATAATGAACCACTTGGGGTACTTTTATCAGTTTATAGTAAGTTTATTAACCATATAATGTAAAAATACAAAGAGACATGGTAAATGTCAAAACTATTTAACTAAGAGTTAAATCTAAAAGATAATGTTAAAATGGTGACTTAAACCTGTCTAAAACCTATTGGTTGAGATATTTTCGACCCATACATACCATATAATCTAAATAAGTCGTTTTTAATCCATTATAAACTGAATATTATTTTATTGTAAAATAATATTTCAAGATTTTCCTAAAGTAACCCTCACCTCTCTTATAAAAGGGAACATCACCTTATCTTAATTTCACACCTCCAAATCGATTTGGATCAAAAAAACCCAACCCAAATATCCTCCAATATTTCGTACCTTCATCCTATAGGCGTTACTTTGGTCATAAATCCAACCTAAGGAGCCCTTTTGATCAAATCATAAGGAAGAACCCAAAGAAGAGGTAAATATTTCATCACCTCTTTCAAGTTCTTTTCTTCTTCCACTTCCTCTTTCTTTGTTGTTTCCATTCTAAAATAAAAAATCCAGTATCTTCTATAAAATTTAATGTTATTTTAAAAATGGTACAACCATATTCATTATTCTATCCATCACATGAATGACAGAGTCACCATATATGCAAACGTACGGCTAACCGTCTCCACTTCGTGGTGTAGTTTGTTGTTCAAACACTTAATTATTTGGATGGGAATAATAATGAGTATAAATAATGTAAATAATAAATATAAAATGTTATTTATTATGTATATATGATATACCATCCAATTAAATATGATTTCACCATCAATATAATGATATTATCGCTCGTGCGTACGTACGGATTACCGTCTCCACGAACGTGATAAGATTCATTTATGGTCGTAATCATTCAAGAATAATATTCATTTTATGATTAAAAATAATTTTTAAGAACTTAATATCATTTAGGATATGAATAAAATACATACTATCCATAACAAACATGTCTTATGTAACCGACCATTTAATGGAAAACGGATTAGTTAACACCCGAAATGATGATATTACTATAACATTATAAACAATGAAATATTAGAGGATCATATATGATTTTATATTTCTGTATATAGTTTTTTTATAATTTAATAACAATTATTTAACTATTATATATGAGGTTAATGTAACCTTGACCAAGGAAAATTACAAGGTAAGGGTTAATTTCACAATCTATTTATTATCCGAGGTTGTTTTTACGTAAGTATCTACTGGGACCTCTTTATCATCCACATCCATGTTTTCATAAAAATGTATTTCAAAATATTTATAATATTTACTAGACTATGGGTTAAAGTCATTTATACCCTTATTTGACCATATATGTTTTGAATGGAATCTTTCTGTAATTTTCCAAACAAGGTACTTTATGATCTTTTCGACAAAATTAAGGTAATAATGTTTTTTAACTTATAAGGTGGGTGCGGCAATTTTACTCCATTATAACATCATCGAAGATTCCCTTACAAGATTATATGATTATTTTCAAAATAAATGTTTTCTTTTATAATTATGTGACTCTTAAATGGTTCCAAAATAGAAACAGGTATTTCTTTTAAATAGTTTTCATTTCATCTATTTCAACATCGTTTGATTGATTTTAAACTTGTTTGAAGTTTATTTATTATAATAAAAATATTCCATATAGTATTGATGTTTTATTGATATGTTTGACTATGGATGTGTTATTTTTACATCATTCATGGTTTATGGATAATGTATTGACATTTCGTATGCTAGTTTTAATATGAATGTTTATGTTATGTTTAAACCTTTTCATATGAGGAATCCGTTGGACTTAGTATGTGATGGGTGGAGCCCGCTATAGATCTTCGATGTATTTTTAGGTCTCATGAGAAAACTAGTGTCTTGGCACAAGGCCTTACAAAAATATTATTTTTAGTCTTGGATTAAGGCCTTGACTCTGTGGTTATTAAGTCTAGAATTATGCATTCCATCATTATGAAAGTGGCTATTGATATTTATTGTGTTTATTCAACATGTAGAATATCCATGTGAACCAGTAAATGGAATTATTTGATTTATATTGGCCATATTATTCTAAAGTTTAAGTTTGAAAGGCTACTGTTTTAATCTTATACGGTGCCTTAAATGTTTATGCTTATTTATGAAAGTTTCTCCTATATTTTTATCCTTACTGAGAATCTGAGCTCACCACTTTCTAGGTCTTAAATTTCCTTGGAATTGAAGAAGTATTTAATGGTTGAACTGCAGGGATAGGCTAAGGATATAAGTGTGTTAAAAGGGGACCAAATTTGTTAAAGTTTTTATTTCATGATGTAATGTAAAACATAAGAATGTATCTAGTACTTCCAAAGATACTAAACTGATCAGTCTTTCAAGACATGATTCCTTATATCATGCCAATGTATTAAAATAATGCACTAGCTTCGGTCTTCTTGGGTTGGGGTGTTAGAGTTTGAATCAGAGGAAGTTTCGTAAAAACCTTGGAAACATGATTTAGAAAAACACTTATTAGAGAACACTACCCTAATATTGACTTTGAATATTAGTATAGAAGAACTTCCTAGAATTTTGGTACTCTAGATATTGTGTGAGTTTTACCATCAATACATCTCTGTCTGGATATGAGCTAGTGGAGGTGACTCTGGCACAAATGTACATAGGGGTAAAACCCAAAAACACCACTTTGAGCTAGACTCGAACGGGAACTGGTGCACAAAAACGGGCCTTAATGCACTCTTGGTTACAACACACCCTGGGGATATGCTTAGATAATTATCATTTTCATTACAAACCATTATGAAGGATTTATGAGTATATGCCTCCTAAAAACATTATTTTGATTATGGATTATATCCATAAACTGTTCAATTTATATTAAGTGTTTTACAAGTTCAGAATTATGTATTGAAATTAATAAACTAATCTAATGTATGCCATTGTTTAGAAATGTAACCTAGTGGAAATAATGGAAACCATATCAATGAATGTAATCCATGTAGGGATTCCCTCCTACTCAAGATAATTATATCGGAGCTAGTGATGCAACTGGTTCTGATCAGCTTATCACTATTCTGGGAGAACTCACACTGGTTATGAAAAATAACCTTACCAGTGAGGTGCACCCTGATCCACAATGCGGAGGATCAATGTTAGATCTCTTCATGAGGAAACGACCACCAACATTCAATGGGTCTACAAATACATTTTTAGTTGTAAAATGGATAAGTTCCTTAGATAAAATATTTCATTCTATGGGGAGTAGCGAAAGGGAAAAAGTTGTCATGGTAGTTTATCGCCTCACTAGAGATTAATATCAATGGTGGTCATTAATTCAAAAAAACCAAGGAGGATGAAGAAGTATCAAGTATGTAATGGAGGGAGTTGAAAGAGAGTTTCATAGAAAAAACACTTTCCTCGTGACCATCGAGTGGATATGGAAAGGAAATTTCTAAGTTTGAGGCAAAAGAAGGATGAGAATGTCACAAAGCTTGAGGCTAACTTTACAAGGTTAGCAAGGCATGAAACAGATTATATATGTAACCAAAAGAGTAAGGTTGATCACTTATTTTATGGTTTAAATCCATTTCTCTGTCGAGAATTAGTCTCACAATATTTCTCATCATAAGAAGATATTTTCTCATGCGCAATCAAGATAGAAAAGCAATTATCTAAGTCTTAATACTTCAAAGAAAAGCAAGAGAAGAATATATGTGATGAACACTCTTGAAATGGAAATAAGGGGAAGAAGGGAAAAGTTGAATATTATTCATGTGGTAAATGTAAGAAGAAACACCTCGGTACTTTCCTAAAGGTAATGGGAGTCTGTTACAAGTGTGGTGAAAAAGGACACCAAACTCGTGATTGAAGGGGGAAGAAAGAGGTAGTCAATGTTGAATGCTACAATTGTATAGAAAAGGGACATTATTCAAATTAATTTCCTAAGTGCCAAGGAATATTACCTCATAAAAGGCCAAGGGAGAAAGGCCAAGCTTATGTGATCACTACTGCTGAGGTCGAAACTCTGAAAGACATGGTGGTAGGTAATTTAATGGTTTCCTCAAGTTTAGCTTGTGTTTTATTTGATTTAGGATCATCACATTGTTTCATATCTTCCTCGTTTTCTAATAAAATTAGATATTTCCAATTTGGATTAACAAGGGAGTTGTCAGTAAAAACTCCTAATGGAAGTATCATTGCAACAAAGTTTTGTGAATAAGTTCTCATTGGGGTATATAAATGTTCCTAATCTGCTGATATCATCTTCAAACCCCTGATTAAATTTTATATAATCCTCAAAATGGATTGTCATTCAGACCATGATGTGAAAATTTATTGTAAGAATAAGGACGTTACAATTTTCAATGATGACAAAGAGTACCTTATATTTAGAGAAGAAATGTCACCACCTGATTCTTATCTAGATCCACCCCTGGTAGTTCTACTAAATTCAATTATTGGGGAGGAATAGAATGAAATAACTATGGGTGAGGAAAAGAATGTTCGAATATAGGACGTACCAATTGGTCAATAATATGTTGACGTGTTTCCAGAGTATTTACCTAGACATCCTCTAAAATGAGAAATTGAGTTTTCCATTGATTTAATTCCAGGTTCAAGGCCCATATCAAAGACCGCTTATAGAATGGCCACATAGAAATTAGTGGAACCAATGAAACAACTATAGGAATTGAGTAATAAGATACTTATTTTCCCTAGTATTTCTCCATGGGGAGCCCCTATCCTTTTTGTTAAGAAGAAAGATAGATCTTTGAGGTTGTGCATTGACTAGCGGGAGATCAGTGCTATAACAATAAAGAACAAATATCCCCTACCTCGCATTAATGATTTATTCGGCCAACTTCATATATCTCAATATTTTTCATATATTTACCTTTGATCTGGATATCATCAGTTTTTTGTGAAGAAGGAAGACATTCTGAAAACAGCATTTCGAACTAGGTACGTGTATTATGAATTTACAGTAATGCCTTTTGGATTGACTAATTCACCCTATGTCTTCATGGATCTAATGAATATATATTTTCAAGTAATATCCTGATTATTTTTTAGTGGTATTTATTGATGATATATTTCTTCACTCAAAAATCATTGAAGATCATGAAAATCACTTGCGCACAATTCAAAAAACCTTCAAAAGAAATGAATTATATAGAACGTTTAGCAAGTGTGATTCTGGATTCAATAAATTTATTTTATTGGCCATATTGTCTCTGAGGATGGAATCTCTATTGATCCTTCAAATACCAATGCAAACCAAGAATGTCCAGCACCGTCGAGTATAACTGAGGTACACGGTTTTATTGGTTTAGCTGGTTATTATCAGCGTTTTATCCAAAAATTTTCCCAATTTGCTAACCTATTAACCAAACTCAATCGTAAAGGGGTTAAATTTGTTTGGAAAAAAGAGTGTGAGGAATGTTTTTCAGAAATTAAGAGAATATTAGTTAATGCTTCTATCTTGACTCTACTCTTGATCTTGAGTTAGCATCTGTAATATTTCCTCTGAAAATATGGAGGCACTATCTCTATGCTGAAAAATGTGAGATTTATACTGATCACAAGAGTTTGAAGTATATTTAATCACAAAAATAACTCAACATGAAGAAAATATGATGGCTTGAACTATTCAAGGATTATGATTTCACTATACAGTAGCACCTGGGGAAGGAAAATAAGGTGACATATGCTTTGAGCAGAAAGGATCGTGGAGTTTTGAACAAGGTGAGAGTTGAAAAGAATCCAATTTTAATTTATCTAGTAAAGATAAATATGGTAATAACCATGGAAGGTGAAACAAAAATATTTTTTCAAATAGTTGCCAAACAATCTTTACTAGAAAGGATAAAGAGTTCTTAGACTGATGATGATTAGATTCAAAAGAAGATTAAAGCTATGAATGATGGGAGATTGAGTGACATCATATATGAAGATGAAATTTTGAAATTTGGGAAGAAACTTTGTGTTCCTAACATAACTAATCTAAAAAGGGAATTGGTGGATTATGCTCATAGCTCTAATTTCTCTATACACCCTGGGAGTATCAAGATGTATATAGATTTGAAGGAACATTTTTTTTGGGAAAACATGAAGAGGGAGATTATTGATTTTGTGTCATGATGTATAGTTTGTCAACAAGTGACAGATGGAAGGAAACATCATAGAGTAGTCATGCAACCTCTTCTATACCTGAGTGGAAATGGAATAATATTATGATGGACTTTTTCATGGTGATACCAAAGACTCCTAGAATGAATGATGTAATATAGGTCATTATTGATCATCTTACCAAGTCATCAAATTTTCTTGCTATAAGAAAGGATTTACCACTTGAACATCTTGAATGTCTATGAATTAATAAAGTTTTAAGACTTCATGGAGTATCCCTATTGATTGTTTCTGATTGTGATCCTCGTTTTATGGAAAGATTCTGGAAAATTCTTCAAAAATCACGGGATATTGAACTTTGTTTGAGCACTGTCTACCACCCTCAAACTGATGGACAATCAGAACGGACTATTCAAACCTTATAAGACATGTTGAGATCTTTCTCACATGACTTTAAAGGTATGTAATATAAATATTATCCTATAGTAGAATTTTCCTATAAAAATAGCTTCCATTCAAGTATTCATATGGCACCATATGAAGCGTTATATTGAAAGAGATTTCGCACACCAACTTGTTTGTATGATGTTGGGGAAAGAGAACTTGTAGGCCTAAAACTTGTTGAGGAAACAATATAAAAAGTGAAGATTGTCCAAACCCATATCAAAGCAGCCCAAAGTAGGAAAAAGAGTTATGCCGATAACAGAAGGAAGGATTTGTAATTTCTAGTAGGAGACCATGTTTTCTTGAAGGTTTCTCCTCGGAAGGGTGTTATACATTTCAATAAGAAGGGTAAATTGACTCCCAGGTACATCGATCCTTTCGAATTTCTTTATTTAATTGGAGTTATAGCTTATTGTTTGGGAATTCCTCCAAGTCTCCCCAAAGTTCATGATGTGTTCCACATATCACTTTTGAGGAAATACATACCTCACCCAACGCATGTACTCACCTATGAGTAAATTGAACTAGAACCAAATTTGTCTTATTGTGAAGAGCCTATAAAAATTCTTGATACTATATAACAAGTGTTGAGAAACCAGACGACTCGTCTTGTAAAAGTTTTATGGAGAAACCATAAGATGGAAGAGTCAACATGGGATCCCGAGAAACTTATGATGAAGAACCAACAGAATATTTTTATGCAATAATATTCTAGAAATTTTGAGGAAGAAATTATTTTAAGTAGGGGATAATGTAACACCCCAAGCTTCCACGGTACGTTTCCCTTTGAATAATGTAGTAACTTGCGTTGTAAACAACTTAGAGTTTTAACACACCACGACCAATCAAATTAGCCATTATGAATAGTAATACTCACTTTTTAAAATTATGTAAATTTTATTTTTCAAAATGGACTTAATTTTTGGATTTCTAATATCAAAATTACCTTAGGATGATTTTTTGGTATTTTTCTGAAAACTTTCAATTTTTGATGAATAGTGAAAAACACAACGTTATTGTTTAAAACCGACTTTTTATTTAAATAATTAATTATTTTATTTTAAACTATTTTAGGTCAAAATAGATACATAATACCTATATATTTTCAACTTAATTCAATGGATTCATTTTATAATAAGTTTAGGTATATAAAATTTTAGCGAAATTTTTACTGTCTTTTACCCACCTCCTAGGAGAATTTTCAAATTTGCATAAAACATAATTTCACCACTTCATTGAGTTGAACTTAAAAATACAATAGAGAATATTAATATCAGTAAGTAAAATTTGGTTCAATAAGATGAAAATAATATTTGGTGAATAGTAACTTTTGACTTTTGTTTACCACGGTTAAAAGTAAATAGAGTAATTAAGGGAGAAAATGATATCATAATTACCCTAAAACATGTCCTAATTATATTGGATAAGTATAATTCGACTAAAAACAACCTTATCAATAAAATATGATCCTATTTGGTCCACTTGTATTAGATTAAGACATTCATTATTATTTTATTTAAAGATAAGTTAAAAGAGTTAAATTCAAAGTTTAATAACTAAACCATTTTTAATATATGGTTATACATAAGATAAATCCTACTATAAATATTCATTATAAATATAAAAATATTTCCGGCATAATGGTTTTTTATTTATAATTTTATACTTTAAATAATTCAATTTATTTAGGACATAATTATGATTCAGTAATTACCTCATTAATGAAAGATTAAAATAATTGATCTTATAAATATCCAAATAAATGTAATTTGAGTCTTTTGATGAATTACACTAATTTTCTAGGTTAATATTACATTTTTAGGTTGATTAAATAATTTTTTTTGAATTAATCACGCTGTTATGATTTTCACAAAAACCAAATACTAAATAGTGTCAAAATTGACATAATTGAGTTTTTAGAACAAATACTATATTATTAATTGATATAATATTCCTAAAAATCATAGGATCACCCAAAGAAATTGGATAATGTTATATATATTAATACTTAACAACTTGGGGTTAACTTGGATGTTTATAGTAAGTTTATTAACCATATAATATAAAAATACAAAGAGACATGTTAAATGTCAAACTATTTAAAAAAGATTTAAATCTAAAAGATAAGGTTAATATGGTGACCTAAACCTATATAAAACCTATTAGTTGAGCTTTTTTCGACCCATAAACACATTAGCCTCTAAATAAATCACTTTTTAGCCATTAGAAAATGAAAATGATTTTATTATAAAATAAAATTTCAAGATTTTCCTAAAGTGACCATCACCTCTCTTATAAAAGGGAACTTCCCCTTCTCTTAATTTCACCCCTCCAAAGCCATTTGGCTCGGCCAAACACAGCCCAAATATCCTCCCAACTTTCTATCCTTCTTCCTGATTCCTTCCTTTGGTCATAAATACAACCTAAAGAGCCCTTTTGATCAAATCAAATGGAATAACCCGAAGAATAGGTAAATATTTCATCACCTCTTTCAAGTTATTTTCTTCTTCCACATCCTCTTTCTTTATTGATTCAATTAAAAAATAATAAATCAAGTATCTTCTATATAATATGATGTTATTGTAAAAATTTTATAACCATATTCAGTATTCTATCCATCATATAAATGACAAAGTCATCATACGTGTGTACGTAAGGCTTACAACCTCCACGTCGTGGTGTAGTTTGATATTCAAACACTTCATTATTTTGATGGGTGTAATAATGAGTATAACTGATGAAAATAATAAATATTACAAGTTATTTATTTTTATATATGTCATACCATCCAATTAGATATTATTTCACCATCAATATATTGATATTGTTGCTCGTGCGTACGTATGGATTACCGTCTCCACGAACGTGATGAGATTCATTCCCCATCATAGTCATTCAAGAATAATTTTCATTTTATGATTAAAAATAATGTTTAATAACTTAATATAACTATGGATATGCATAAAATACCTTCTTTCCATAGCAAACAAGGCTTACATAACCGATCATTTAAATTAAATTGGATCAGTTAACACCAGAAACTATGATATTACTAAAATATTATTAGCAAGGCAGTATTAGAGGATCATATATGATATAATATTTTTTTATATAGTTTTTTAATAATTTAATAACAATTATTTAAGTATTATATAGGGGTTAATGTACCCTTTACCAAGGAAAATTACATGGTAAGGGTTAATTTCACAATCTCTTTTTTATCAGAGGTTGTTTTTACGTAAGTATCTACTATGACCTCTTTATCATCCACATTGAATTTAAAAACATTTTTACTATTTACTAGACTCTGGGTTAAAGTCATTTATATGATTGTTTTACCTTATATGTTCTTAAAGGAATCTTTCCGTCATTTTTCAAACAAGGTACATTATGACCTTTTGAAACAAAATTATGGTAAGAATGTTTTTTTAAACTTATACGGTGGGTGCGGATATTTTACACCATTATACCATCATCGAAGCTTCCCTTACAAGCATATAATAATATTTTCAAAATAAATGTTTTCTTTTATAATTATATGAATCTTAAATTGTTTCAAAATAAAGAGAGGTATTTATTTCAATAGTTTTCATTTCATCTATGTCAATATCATTTGATGGATTTTAAACTTTTTTGAAGTTGATTTATTATGATAAAAATCTTTCATATTGTGTGGAAGGTTTTGTGATATGTTTGATGGTGGATGTTTTATTTTTACACCATTCATGGTTTATGGATAAAGTATTGACATTTTGTATGCTAGTTTTAATACAAATGTTTAGGTTTTGTATAAACCTTTTCATATAAGGAATTCATTGGACTTGGTAAGTGACGGGTGGAGCCTACTATAGCTCTTCAATGCATCAGTAGGTCTCATGAGACAAACTAGTGTCTTGGGACAAGGCCTTCACAAAATATTATTTGTATTCTTGGCACAAATCCTTGACTATGTGGTTATTAAGTCTTCCATTATGCATTCTATCATTATGAAAGTGGCTATTGATATTGCATGTGATTATTCGACAAGTATAATATCCATGTGAATAAGTAAATGGCATTATTTGATTTATCTTGGCTATATTATACTGATGTTTAAGTTTAAAAAACTACTATTCTAGTCTTATACATTGCCTTAAATGTTTAGGTTTATTTATGAATGTTTCCACTATATTGTTATCCTCACTGATCATCTGAGATCACCCCTTTCTATGTTTTATTTTTCCTAGGATGTGAAGATGTATTTAATGGTTGACCTACTAGGATAGGCTAAGGAAATAAATGTGTCCAAAGGGGACAATTTTTTATATATTTTTATTTCATGATGTAATGTAAAACATATGAATGTATCTATTAATTCCAAGACTACTAAATTGATTGGTCTTTCGAGACATGATTCCTTGTATCATGCCAATGTTACATAATAATACACCAACTCTGGGTAACTGGGGTCGGGGCGTTACACAGTCCAACATAGAGATGATCTACAAGGTTGACATTACAACGCCACGAATGGTTCCATACCGAGAGTGTAGTGATAACTGTTGCTGTATGCAAACTCCACCAAGGGAAAGTGATCCTCCCAGCTGTGATCGAAATTTATGATGCATGCACGAAGCATGTCCTCTAGCATCAGAACGGTCCACTCTTTCTAACCATCCATCTAAGGATGAAAGGTGGTTCTCAACCAAATCTGTGTCCCGAACACCTCCTGCAACCCCTTCCATAGTCGGGAAGTAAAACGTGCATCACTATCGAAGAAAATTGTCGAGGGTACTTCATAAAGTTGTACAGTCTCCAGTTCGTAGAGGCGCCTCAAGATCTCTACTGATCCCTAGTCTCTAATAGGTAGGAATTGGGATGAATTTTTGATTCAGTCAATGATCACTCAGATAGAATCATGAAACCTGGTCATGTGTGAAAGTCTTATCATGAATTCCATGGAAATTCCATCTCACTTCAACTCTAGAACCTCTAGTTACGGAACTAAGCCTGCTAGAAATTGATGCTTTGTCTTCACTTGCTGACAAGTGAGGCACTGATAGACAAAGTATGCTACTTCTTTCTTCATTCTTGGCCACCAGTGCTGATGCTGGATGTCTTGGTACATATTTTCCACTACTTGATGTACCACTAGAATGCACGTATGTAACTCCATCAACAATTCCTCCCTAAGCGATTGTGGTAACCGCTTCATTGTCAGATACTGAAGATAAGCTCCTCCATCTCAATCCATATAGGATATCTACAAAGAAGCTAACCACATTGTTGCCACACTCAGCAACTGTATACCAGATCTCTTGCGAAGTGCATCTACTACTATGTTCCCCTTCCCAAGAGAATACACTATCTTGAAGTCATAGTCCTGGAGGAACTCAAGGCAACACCACTATCTCAAGTTCAGGTCCTTCTGAGAGAGGATATACCTAAGACTCTATTGATCATAGTATACTGTAAAACGTTCACCCATCAAGTAATGTCGCCACATATTCAAGGCGAATACCACTACTGCTAACTCTAGGTCATGGGTAGAACATTTCTACTCATGTTGTCTCAGTTATTGAGAACCATACATGATCACTGCTCACTCCTTCATCATAACACATCCAAGCCCTGTCCCTGAGGCGTCATAGTAGACTACATACCCAATGCCCTCCTCCAGTAGTCTCCAGATGGGGGCACTTTTCAGTATCTGCCTCATCTCTTGGAAACTCTATTGGCATCTCTCTAACCACACGAAGGGTTTCCCCTTCATTGTCAATGCCAAAATGGGTTTCGCAACTCTAAAAAAGTCAGGCACAAACCTCCTGTAGTAACTGGCCAGACCTAGGAATCTCTGCACCTATGTCACACTCTTGGGTGGCACCCAAGCAAACAAAAACTCAATCTTTACTGGATCCACCCCAACTTCATCCTATAAGATAACATGTCCCAGAAATTGGACATCTCATATCCATAACTGGAACTTCGAGAGGTGAGTATAATGTTGGTGCTCTCGGGGTGTGTCCAGAAATATCTAGAGATGATAGGCATACTCCTCCTATTTCACTGAGTATATCAGGATTTCGTCAATGAAGACTACCACTATGTAATCAAGGTATGGCTGGGAGATTATATTCATGAGTTCCATGAACACTTTTGTGGCATTGGTCACACCAAATGACATAACCATGAACTCATAATGGCCATACTGACATCTTAAAGTCGTCTTCTGCACATACTCATCTCGTACCCAGAGTTTGTGATAGCCTGATCTGAGGTCTATCTTTGAAAACCACCGTGCTCCCTTCAACTGATCAAAGAGATTGTCAATCCTTGGGAGTGTGTACTTGTTCTTCATGATCAACAAGTTCAGGCACCAATAGTCCAGACAGTGTCTCAAACTCTTGTCTGCCTTCTCGGTGAACAAAATCGGGGTTGCGCAAGGAGAAACACTAGGCCTAATGAACCCTTTCCATGCAAGTCCTCTAGCTGTACCTGCATCTCTCAAAGCTCTACAGGAGCCATCTGATAGGCTAGTGTAGATATCAGTGTCTTCCCAGGGTACAAGTCAATATAAAAGTCCACCTCTCTCCAAGGAGGTAGACCTGGAACATCATTTGGGAAAACATCAGTGTACTGGTCCACCACTATAGGATAGCTTGGACTCTCAACATCAACTACTCTGAGGGTAAGTCTAGCCAACTGATGAGTGATTGGCTGCACCCTCCTCTCTATAAGTCCATCCAGTGTTGCAAAGGTTCCCTTCTCTCTAGTGAAGAAAAACCTGGTTTCATCCGTGTGGACACACTGCACTTTGCATCTAATATACTCAATCTGATCATGTACTATGGATAACCAGTCCACACCCAAGATGATGTCGTAAGGCCTCGACGTCGCTACTAGAAGATCCCAGCCGAAGCTCTTACCTCATAGATTAATCTCACACTACTGGAACCAATGTGTAATCATTGAATCCTATCCAGTAAGAGTCTCAAGCTGTAAGGATAGAGCCAATGGATCCACCGGTATCTCTGAGCTCCGAACGAGGGTCATGGAAATTAAAGAGTGACTGGAATATGTGTCTATAAGTACTACCGCTAAGGTAGAGTAGACACAAATCGTACCTCATATCATCTCCAGAGCACCGTGATCGTAGTCCTCATTTTCCTAGAGTTGAGCTCGTCCCTATCCACCTGCCCCTGGTGGTCGGGTTGGTCCACCTGAAGGTGGTGGTGGTAGATCCTTGAATCGTCGCCCGCTGCCTACTACACAGATAGCTCCTCTGCCACGTCTGCCTCCTACCTATAGACCAACTCGATCGAATCATTGTCTCTACCTAGGCAGACCTTCGAACATCTGTTGGTCGTCCGTACGGCGGGTCGGGTAGTCCCAAGCCATGTGACCCTGCCCACCGCACCTGTAACATTGCCTACTCCTCGCCTGTCCTTCTCTGTCTCTAGAGCCCCACACAACTGACCGTGTACCCTGTGGTCTTCCACCTATATGTCTAGTCCTCTTGGACCTCTATATCATATGTCTGCTACCAGCTATAGATGACTCTGCTATGTGACGTCCAGTGGTGGGTCTCACTATTGGTAACTGCTCAGTAAGTAAACTATCCACAAAGAGTGCCCTCTCTAACACCCCCACCTACGTTGGGATGCTGAGAGAAATAATCAAAGCTCTAATATTCTGTCTGAGCCCCTGATTTAAAGTCTTGTCCCTGACGAAAATTTCCCGCACCATGTTAGTGGAGTAGCGTGAGAGGTTACTGAACCTCGATGAATACTAATCCATGGTCATGTTTCCCTACTGCAAGCGGATAAGCTCTTGTATATGCATTGAGCGTAAAGTCACTGGGACAAACTCTAACCTGAAAAGTCTCTCGAAGTCTACCCAGATGAGATTCACCTCGTTGTGAACCTAGAGTATCAAGATCCACCATCTACCCGCTGCTTCTTGAAGAAGACTGGCGGCAAGGATCACCATGAGATCATTTGGTGTCCCTACCAATCAAAAAACTCCAACCATAGCCTATATCTAGTCCTCTACCACCTGTGGATCAATCTCTCCCTAGAACCTCAGTGGCCTCTAGCGCTAGAACTCATGAAACGCACTCAAGTGGCATGCATCCTCTGTTGCTGGGGTTGGTTTCATCAGCTGCCCAATAGGTAGTGGTGCTGCAGGTACACAACCTAATGGTAAAACTTCTATTAGGGGCCCTACAACAAAGCCTCATCACTCGGTGGGTTGTCTTCACATAATCTACCTAGGACCCTGGTTGGTTTTTTGTGTAGAGGTATCCGGAAAATAAACAGGTGTGCCACGGTCAATAAGTTATACATGGTGAGATAACTCAAAGAGACCGCAAGGAAAACTTTTCCATAAACACACACGAAATCAGTGTTTTTGTGCAATGTGTTGGAAATCAGAAGGCAGTGTCCTGGTATATGGATACGTTGGCCACCACACCCACACTTGAATCACCAAACTAATAACCACACTCATAACACTTAACATTATTGCTAATTAAAATATCAGAGTCCATGTACTTTGGTAGAACTGACTCCTCTGATACCAATTTGTCACAACCCATCCCCCAAGGCCCATTCTGTGACTACCCCAAACCCGCCTTCCATAGGCCAGGGGCTGGTGACTAGCACTGGAAAGGCATATCCCTGAAACTGGGAAGTCATTACCTTTCTAACCTGCATACCACACAGTCTAAGAACACAGCAAGATACAATCACAAGGTAAACTATATAGTAAAAAAGATTGAGTACAGAATGTACGGGGCTGGAGTACAATCCCAACTGATAAATACATGTAAGACTGAAAAATAGATACTATGAACACCCACCAAGGATCCTACCTGAAGGGTAGGTACAGATCTCGAATGGTCATCTCTGTAGTACGCCCCATCTAAGGTCCACCTTTGAGCAGCCACCAGTCCTCGTACCCTTATCCTCAGTCAGTGTTGTTTTTCGTCTGCAAAATAAACAACAAGGTGCGGGCATAGCCCATATATTGGTGAGTATGGAAATACTCAGTAGGGACATCGATACCCTTGAAGGTCTCTCAAAATCCACAAAAGATAAACCACAAATCATGAATACAAAATTCAAACCTACTTAGGTATATTACCATAATTATACCTATGTTATCAAGGACACCCATATCATTTATGAGGAAACACAAGGCCAAAATCCTTAACGAAAAGCTCAATTATTCCATGAAGTAAAGACTACCACGAAGGTAACACCACAATGGTAAGTACCACAGAGGTAACGCCACATAGAAGAATACCACAAAGGTATCACCACACATAAGTGTACCACAAAGGTAATGCCACACAGAAGAATACCACAAAGGTATCACCACACAGATGTGTACCAAAAAATTAACGCCACATAGAAGAATAAAATAAAGTTATCACCACAGAGAAGTGTACCACAACGGTAAATACTCATCTCACACCAATTATAACTTCAGTACGGATGTATAGATGATTATCTATATTTCTAGATCATCTTACTTCGTTGAGAAGATATGTTGTTGACCCACACTGGATCAAAGATGACCTACACAGGATCTAAAGATGACCCATCTAGGATCTGAAGATGACACACATAGGATCGGTATGTGCTAACCCACAGAGGATCGCTGAGTGTTGACCCACATAGGATCTAAAGATGACCCACACAGGATTTGAATATTTTTCATGTACAGCCAGCCATAGGGTTCCCACACTAAGAATTATTGATTCCAAGTGGTTATGAACCTCAAGCCATCGATCGATACTTTAACTGCCACAAAGTCCCATAAACAAGTATCCCAAAGTTCCATCACGTCAAAAAGAACTCAACGCAATAAACGGCGAGTTAGCCAGACGTCTGATCTGTAAGTAATTAGAGTTTCCCTTCCAAGGGACCGGTTGGATTCAGGTTCGATTCAACCCATTCATACTCCAAATTTATCCAAAAATCAAGTGGACTATACCAAAAGGACCATCTCCATCCAAGGATTTTGGTTCTGTAGGCGGTTCTTCAAATGGATTCCTGAATCTCATGTTACATCCAAAAAGGGGAAACTTGGTCCGTATGGGCCCGGGTCCAGATCGACCTGGACCGACTCCTCCTGGGCTAACTTAACTCGATCCGGGTCCGAAGCGGTCCTGGTCCGACCTGGATTGACTGGGCTGTGGTGGGCCTGGCCCGAACCACAAAGGGGGTGTCCCGGCCCGGCCCACTGGGCGCGGCCTGAAGAGCATCCCGTGGCCGGGGTGGCCCCTTATGGTGGGGTCTGACCTTGCCACTCCTAGGAGGGGAGGCGTTCAACCCAGGTCACTCGAATGGATCTTTGGCCATTCAGTTTTGGCCAAACAAGTGGCGCCTCCGGCTGGCATGCGAGACCCTCTGGAGGGTTCCTCCTTGACGAAATGTGGCGGGCTGGAAGGGTTGTCCCTCTTTCTAGTGGCACGGACGCAGGCCACTACTCCAATGCGGCCAAGCAGCGCTACTGGCTGGCATGCGGGACCCACCAGAGGGTTCCTCCTTGATATGATGTGGCGGGCTGGAAGGTTCGGCCCTCCTTCCAATGGCGTGGACGCAGGCCACTACTCCACCGCGGCCAAGCGGCCACGGTCTCTAACTCTAGCGTCGTGGATGCGCGCCGCCACTTCACCATGCAACCGATGGGTCTCGGCCTCCTTCTCAACTGGGGGTGCAGACGTGTGCAGCCCTACCTCTACGTGGCCAGCCAGGTTCTAGACATCATCCTCTTCCACCACGGCCAATGGGTCGCAGCCTCCTTCGGCAATGCAATTGCGTTGCCAATGCTATCACAGAAGGTTGGTGTGACGGTCGCCGCCTTGTGGCCTGCCAGCGTCGTTTTTCATCCTCCTCCACCACGAGGAATGCGTCAACAATAATTAAGTGGAGGGATTATTCTATGTTCATTCGGCCCTTACCCTCCATGTTAGACCAGAAGCATGTGGCACAAGGAGAAAGATTCAACATAAAAATTAAAAAAAATAATCATAAACACACCCCTACCTCGATTGTTTGTTGGATATGGCGCATGGATGGATATGGAAATGTTGAAGATGTCGATGTCCATTATTCCCACAACACTCTCTTGATCCGAGATCGATCATCATCCTCATCATAGATTCGTTCTTCGTTAGAGGATCTTTATCCAAAGGCTCTCCCCCAAGTTCTCACCTTACCAACAATCCCCAACCAAGAGGTGAGGAGCCACTTAATTAAGTTTAAGAATTAATTACATTGTCAATTAAGAGTTTTCACATCAATTAAGGGAAACCCAAGAGTTTTCTCACATTAAAGGGGAGTGGGTGTGTTGGTTCAATAAGGTTTCCTTATGAATTTTTCATTTCTTCATGTTTTGAAAATCACAAACACCCTATCTTATGAAAAATTTCTTTTCAACACATATTTTCCTTAATAAGAAATATTTTCTTTCCCCAAGGAAATTTATCCTTACCTGTTTTTCATTGTTTATATTTTAGTTTCTCTAACTCAAAATCTCTTTATTCCTAAGTGAAAAATTTGGTTTTACATCTAAAATATCAGAATTCTATAAATACTTAGATATAGAGTATTCTGTTTTCAGGATCATAATTCAGGTTCCGAATTTTCTGAAATTCAGGTTCCGAATTCTTTGAAACTGAAAAAGTGAATTTTCTAAAATTCAGGTTCCAAATTCTCTCAAATTCAGAATCTGAATTCTCTGAAAATTAGGTTCTAAATTCTCTGAAATTTAAGATCTGAATTATCTAAAAATTAAGTTCTGAATTCTTTGAAATTCAAAATCCAAATTCTCTGAAATTCCGAATACAAATTCTCTAAAATTCATACTCCTAATTCCTTAGAATTTAGACTCTAAATTCCTTAGAATTAAGACTCCGAATTTCTTAGAATTCAGACTTCAAATTCCTTATAATTCAGGTTCCGAATTCCTTAGAATTCAGACTCTGAATTCTTCATAATTTAGAATATAAATTCCTTAGAATTCATAATCTCAATTCCTTATAATTCAGGTTCCAAATTCCTCATAATTTAGACTCTGATGTCTACATAATTCTGATTCCAAATTCCTTGAAAAATAGAATCTGAATATCCTTGAAATATAGACTTCAAAGGTTCAATTTCTAAGACTCTTAAATTTATTTTTCCTTAGACTCCGGAAAATGGATTTGGTAGAGCAACCATATTTTACTTACCCTTGTTATAGTTATAAAACGATGCCGTGAATTCTGTTTCTAACTAACCGTTGCTTGAGTGACACGTATAAAGGTCCCTTAAAAATTCAAGGAAAAATATGACCGTTGGAGGAGGGATCTGACCGTTGGAAATGTTCCTATAAATATGAGCTCATTTGAATTATCTCAACACTGTTCTAAAACTCTATATATTACCTACTACTAAAGTGATTTCTAGAGATAGAGACTCTCATGCTTTGTGCATACTGAACATCTTGTTCAAATTTCATTGTGCGACTCCGATTGTTGTTGTGTACAATCGAGGGCTTCTGGTGATAAAAAGATAGATGTGTCAACTAACTTAAAGTTCATTGACTTATTTGATGAAGAAGGCAAAGGTACCGACTACCTTGAAGTTAGAGGTCTTGCGGGGATAGGAAGACAGACTCTGATATTTTTATCGAGGGCTTACCCCGGCATGGGTAAGACGGACATTCTTGAAATTTTAAATCAATAGACTTTTATCCAAGGTTGTTGGATACCCTACGCTTTGGGTTAAAATATTTCTTACTTGTTACTTGTATTGTTTCAAGTTTGTTTTTCGCTGCATTTTGATTAACAAGGAAAGAATAACTATCTTATACTTTCTTGTACTTGTACTTTGATTAGTAAGATTCTATATGCTTTAAAGTATAATCTTTTTCCTTTTAACTTTTCTAAAGTTTCATTTCCAGAACCATATTTTCGAAATCTAGCATGTTTGTAGAACTAAGAGGTCTTTTGAATTTACCTTGTTTAATATTGTTAGACAATAGTATCTTTACCAACTTTAAAGGTTCCAAAAGAATTTTTAAAGTATACAATTCACCCCCCCCCCTTGTATATTGAGAATCTACATCATTATTTCAATCCTACAATTGGTATCTAAGGAGGTCTCTGAAATACTTCTATTCACATATAAGTTTTCTTGCTGAAGTTTTCATTGTTCTATATTTTCATTGCTTAGCATTTTTGTCCTAGTTTACAAATAGTTATTACAATCAAGTTTATGTGGAAATATATTTTTATTGAGATGGCAGGAATGAATGTTGGTTCAATTCACAATCTTAATCCTTCTAGACCACCTATATTTGATGGGAATGATTATAAATATTGGATATATCATATGAAGACATTTTTTATTAACCCTAGAGTGGAAAACATTGTTATGCTAACTGAAGATTAAAATATTCCTGATAAGGAAGTAAAAACTTTTACTAATCATGAAATGTCATGATATCAACTAAACTATAAGGTACACAATACTTTGTTTTTCTCCATGACCGGGAATATATATATCCATATTCCTTCTTGTGAAGCTGCAAATTGTATTTGGAAGAAATTTGAGGTTACTCATTTTGGTACATCCAAAGTTATCGAAACTATAAGAGCTATTCTTAGATCTGAGTATCATGGTTTTTTCTTTCCTTATGGAGAACTAGTTTGTAAGGTACAACACAATTTTATGACTATTGTCAATAGTCTAAAATATATGGGTGAAAGAGTTTTATATGATGAGACACTTGTGGACAAGATTATAGATATCATGCCTAATGAGTGGGAATCCAAGAGGACAGTTATATTTGAGAATAAGAAAGTCTCATAGATTACTCTCGATGAGATTTTTGGAACTATTCTTCAACATAAGACAAGAATGAAAATAGATTCTGATCTAGATAAGAAGAAGAATGGGAATGGTAGTGTTGCTTTTACAACTACTTCAAATCATATGAAATCTAATAATATTGAGAGAGCTACATGATCTAAATTGAAGAAGGTTAGTGTTTTATCTGAATCAAGTGAAATTGAACATTCTGAGAATGAACTAGCTAATTTTGCTTGAAGGATGAACAAGATTGTTGAGAAGAAAGAATTTCAGTATAAATATATGAAGAAAGAGAGAAAGGACAATAAATACTGTGAAGTTACTTGTTATGAATGAAAAAGGACAGGGCATATATGGCCAAATTTTCCTATGCATTGGAGAAAATACTGAAAGGAAAATCATTCTGAGAGGAATAGAAAGAAGTACTAAAAGGCTAAATCAAAGAATGTTTTGAAAGCCAATGACACCTGGAGTGCTAGTGGTGGGGACTCTTCTGAAGAATCCTCAGAGTATGAATCTTCTGGACATAATAATCTTGGTATATTATCCAAGTTACATATTGAAAATCATTTTTTAATGGCTAAGGTACACAATGTTGAATCAATAACCAATTTATCCTTGAATGCTAATTATAGTGGTGGTAAACATCATGAATCTTCAGATGAAGAATCTTATTCTGATAAAGATAATACATTACCTACTTATGAAAAAGTTTTTAGGTTTTCTAAGCTCATTGAGAATGAAAATTCTAAAGTCAAGAAAAATCTTGATAAAGAGAATTCTACAATATCTATTATTACTAAAGAAATTCTATTTATTTATAAATATCATGATAAGAAAATTTTTGATTTTTAAAGTATTTCAAAAACCCTTGAGTAAGTTAATCCAAAGAAGGATAAACTTTCTACAGATCGATAAAAATTAATTTCCAAGAAAAATGTTTTTGAGACTAAATCTAGTGCTAAAACTATGTTTTTTGAGGATAAAAACATAGTTACTAGACTGAAGTTAGAAATACTTTCCTTGAGGAAGTGTTTTTCAAACTTAAACATTGGTAAAGAAAAATTTGATATAAAAGTATTCCCAAATTCAACCTCTAAGGAATATTTCTGGTTTTTGTAATACTCATTCAAAATAGGTTTTTAGTAATAACTATTTTCTTCCTCAATGTGCTACATTCAGCACTAAGTGTCCGTGTGGTGGGCATTGGGAAAAAAATTTCCTTAAACAAAACTCAGTCTTTAGGTTTTCATAAATATTATTTTTCAAAGAAAATTTGGATTCCTAAAATTTTTCTTTATGAAGTTTCTGGATCCAAGAAAGTTTGGGTTCTGAAATTCTAACACTCTTATTTTCAGGAAATTAAAGATAATACCAACAGCAATACATGGTGCATGGATAGTGGATGTTACAGGCACATGACTGGTAATAAAAAATTCTTTGAAAATATTATCAAGATGAAAGGAAGAAAAGTAACTTTCAGAGATAATTCTCATGGATAAATTATTAGTATAGGTAACATTGTTCTTCTTGGAAAAACATTGATTTCAAATGTTTTATTTTTTAGGGGTATTAAGCACAACCATATTAGCATAAGTCAATTATTTGATGAAGGTTACCTTGTGAATTTTTGGAATGAGAAGTGTTTATTACACAATTACAAGGAAGAATTTATTCTTTCTGCCCATAGCCAAGAAAAGTTTTACACACTAAACTTAGAAGACCATAGGAACCAATATCTACCTTGTCTTAGTGCAATGGAAGATCATTATTGGTTATTTCATAGATTGTTAGGATAGTGTAACCTTAAAAACCTATGAAAACTCTCTAATTAAAGAAAAGGTAAGGATCTACCAGACATTAGATTTGATTCTTCAAGAGTTTGTGATCCTAGCCAATATGGCAGGAAACATAAATCAGGTTTTAAATCAATCGATGAAGTCACAACTACTCATGCATTATATTTAGTGCATATGGATCTTTTTAGTCCAACACAAACTGGAAGCATTGGAAGAAAATATTATTTATTTGTCTTAGTTGATGATTACACTATATTTACGTGGGTCAATTTTATAGCAAATAAATTTGAAGATTTTTCTTATTTCAAATGTTTTGGATCCCATGTTAAAAATGAGAAAAAACTTCCATTGATAATAATTCATAGTTATCATAGAGGATAATTTCAAAATTCTGATTTTGAAACTTTTTGTAGTAGAAAAGGAATTACTCATAACTTCTCAGTACCAAGAACACCTCAATAAAATGGTGTTGTTGAAAGAAGAAATAGAATTATTCAATAGAAAACAAGAACCTTGTTGATTAAATATTCAGTAGCCAATCATTTTTGGGATGAAGCTATAAGTACTACTTTCTATACTATAAATCATGTATTCATTAGAAGTTTTCTTAATAAAACTCCTTATGATTTATGGAATGGTAGAAAACCTAGACTTTCCTTCTTCAGGGTTTTTCGTTGCAAGGTATTCATTCTGAATACTAAAGATAATAAACACAAATTCTCACCAAAATCTGATGAAGTAATTTTCTATGCTACTCTACAACTTCTAGGGCTTATAGAGTTCTCAATAAAAATATTTTTATTATTGAAGAAATAGTACATGTCAAATTTGATGAAAGTGATACTTTTGTTTTTAAACAACCTCAACCCACATCCACTGATGTTTTCTCAAAAACTAATTATCAACCCTTGATAGAAGAACCTTCTGATAAGGAAAATGTCCAAGAAAATATTTCTTAAGCATTTACCCTAGAATATTTCCTACCCTATGTTGATGAATAGATTTTACAAAACCCAAATCATTTGTTTCTAAAGAATAATCTCAGTGCTAGTATCATTGGTGATGTAAATAAACCTATAAGGATTTAGAAGTTCCTTATGAAATGAAGTAGAACATCTGGCACTCCTTTATCAATTATAACCAAAAGAACTAATGAAGCTTTAGGTAGTGACAATTGGATAAAATCTATGCAAGATGAGATAAATGAATTCAAAAGGAATACTATCTGAACCTTGGTTGAAATATCTAGGGAAACTTCTGTTATTGGAGTAAAATAGGTCTTCATAAATAAGTGTGATGAAAATAGAATCAAAGTAATAAATAAGACTATATTGGTTACTAAAGGCTATAATCAACAAGAAGGAATAGAATATGAAGAAACCAATGCTCCAGTATCCATACTTGAATCTATTCATATTTTACTTGCCTTTACCGCATTATTTAATTTCAAATTTTTTCAAATGGATGTTAAATGTGCTTTCCTTAATGGTAATGTTCAAGAGGAATTTTTTGTTGAATAACCCTCTGGTTTTGAAGATACAAAACATCTTGAACATGTTTTTAAACATACCAAAGCATTATATGGAATTAAACATGCCCCAAGAGCCTGGTATGATAGACTTATAGGATTTTTTCTTCAAAACAATTGTGTTAAGGGAAATCATGATCCAACCCATTTTATAAATAAAGATAATAAAAAAATTGATTGTTCAAATTTATGTTGATGAAACTATATTTGATTCAACTTGGAAATCTTTAACTGATTCCTTTGCATATATAATGAAATATATGTTCAAAATGAGTATGATATGTGAGTTAACATTTTCCCTTGGTTTTCAAATTTATAAAAAACCAGAAGGAATCTATATATCCCAACATAATTATAATAAATATCTTATTAATAAGTATGGATATGACAACACTAAGAGCATAAGTACTCACATTGGTACCTCAAATTCACTTGATCTTGATGAAGATGGAATACCAGTAGATCAAACATCTTCTAGAGGTGTGATAGGAAGTCTGCTTTACTTGATAGCTAGTCATCCAGATATAATGTCCCTGGTATGATTATGTGCAAGACATTAATCCAATCTTAAGGAATATCATTTAAAGGAAGTGAAAAAGATTTTTCACTACCTAAAGTAAACAATGGATCTAGGACTCTTTTATACTTCTGGAGAAGATTTTGTTTTAAAAATGTTTTTCAGATGATGACTTTTGTGGATGTATAATGGATATGAAAAGTACACCAGGAACTTGTTATTTCATAGGAGATTCATTAGTTTCTATGTCATGTGAAAATAAACACTCATTATAACTTTCCAATGCTGAAGCTGAATATGTAGCAGATGGAAGTTGTTGTGCTCAAGTGTTGTGGATGCAACACACACTCACAGACTATGTTATGAGTTTTACCAAAACACAAATATTTTTTGATAATACCAGCTCCATTTCATTAAGTAAAAACCATGCACATCACTCTCATGAAAATCACATAGATGTTAGGCATCACTTTCTTAAGGATCACACACAAAAAAGAGATATTGTTCTTCATTTTATTGGAATCCAAGATCAACTTGCTGATATTTTGACAAAATCTTTACCATCCGATAGATTTGAATACATTAAATATAATTTATCAATGATAATCATAAGGTAATGTTCCATATTAACTTTTTATTGAATCATATCTCCTTACAGTAAGAAACTCATTTTCATAGGGGGGGTACATTTTCTTGTTAGCCAAAATTTTTGTAGTTAAAATTTTCGTAGTCAAAACTTTCGTACTCAAAATTATTCATAGTAACTAGTAAAACATTTCATAGTCAAATTTTTCGTAACCTATAATGTTCCTAGTCAAAAAAATTTCTTAGTCTAAAATTTTTCCGTAATCAATTTTCAGAATCTAATGTTCATCAAGAATAATTTTCCTTATTACGAATAATATTCCTAGAAATCTGAAAGGTATGTTTCCTTTCCAAAATTTTCTTAATATTCTTTTAATTTTTGTTATTTTCTTTTTGTTTTAAAATTTTCTGATTATTTTTTCCTTAAATCTGAAAGTTTTTCTTAAAAACCTCAAAAGATCGGAATCTATTAAAATTATTCATCGGTTATTATCTCAACTGTCAGATCTTCTTTGGAAAATTTCAACTATTGGATCAATCAGGGAAGCTGAACCATCCCTTCAATTGCCTACATAAAGGACCAAAAATATTTTTCCCACATTGAACCCCACGCCTTTGTGTACTAAATATTTGAATCTTTTTTTATTGTTGTTCTGGATTTTTAAAGTTTCCTTACTTCTGAATGTCTGTTGAAGCCTCTTCTTAGAAATAAATGTCAACTTTTAAGGAAATATCTGAGTGGAAGATCTACCAAGAAAGGTTAGTTGATCGGATGTTTTATTCCAAGTATGATTCCATTGTCTCTAGGAATATCAAGATGAATAGTTGGGAGGGTGTATGTATATCGAAACAAAGAGCCTAGAATTCGGTGTAACCCGAATTATTAGTTGAATTCCATGAGATAGTTAGTTTTTTCAATGAAGGAGGAAGAGATAAATTTTCGTTCAAGAGCTATGGAAAGACATACTCTTTTTCTTATAACATGTTAGCAAATATAATAGGAATTTATTATGAAGGAGAAGCATAGTTTTGTTCACACAAGCTACCTGATGTAATAGGATCTTTTCACAAGAAAAAAGGCTCTAGAATGTCTTGGTCTTTTAGAGGTAAAGACTCCAAAAATTATTTATATCTCTATATTAATCTTTGGATTCATTAGTTATGGATTCAAGATTTTCTCATTTTGATAAAAGGGGTCAAGGATACCTTGAAGGAAAGTGATATTTATATTATGGATTTCCTGGTGAACCTAAGAAAGGTAAGCCTAGGTAATCATATCATGGTTACAATTGAGAATATAAAGAATGGAAATATAATGTCTCCTATTATCATATATCCATCCATTCTATCAAAGATCATTGTTCTTTGTCTTCAGTCTTTCAAGATTCCATGCAGTTCTAAGATGAGAAATTGTCAGGTGATGCTTTTGAGTGATGATACTCTGAGGATGAAGAATGTATTTAATATTCAATCCATAGAATTTCATTATTTTTCAGAAACAAAAGTTGAATCTCTATAAAAAAATATAGAAGTGGCTGAAACCTCTAAAAAGGGTGGAAGGAAGATGAAGGAGAAGGAACGAGAAGAGAAATAAAAAACCCCAGTGGCTAAAGAAACATAATACGCACCCCAAAAACCTATAATTAAAAATATGTATACTGATAAAGTTACTACTAAATAGAGAGAGGACAAAAAGAACAAGAAAGCAGTGGAGCCTAGTTTTGGTTTGGATTCTACTGAGGAAATAGCCTTAAAGATAAAGGCTGCTAAAGAGATTGAGGAGAAACACAAATAGAAAAGGCAAAATAAGAATATATCTGAGGCTGAGATAGTACAATCCCATCTTAAGGCTACTAAAAATGTCTCTAAACAAATTCTGGTACAATAATCTTTTTTAATTGAACTATTACCAGAGATTCTGGGAAAGAAGTTTGTGATTCTGGAACAAGATCAAGTAGAAGAAATAGTGAAATAAGAAGAATTGGAAGAAGAAGAAGAAGAAGGGAGTGGTGATACCAGAGATATGATAAATCATGTAGAAGACTATCATTAGAAGGAGAGTCCTTCTGAGAAGTTATCAATCTAAACTTCATAAGATGAGTCTTCAAAACTTGCTACCCTAAGAAAAGATGAGAAGGGTGGGGAAGAAGTGAATAAGTTGTCTAAAAATGAATATAGAAATCATGATTTCATACAGCCAGAGGATGTTGAGGCAGAAGTCGATAAAGAGCCAATTGATGAAGATAAAATTGTTCAGATATCAGATAGTGAACATGAATCACCTAGTCAAGAAGAAATATTTCCGAATGATGATAAGGGAAAACATGTGGTAGTTGATACACCTAGAAAAATTATGGTAAAGAAGAAAGAAGTTGGTGCTTCATCAAAGAGAAAGGATGTTGAAATTGAAAAACAATCCTCACCAACCAAAGTCTCAGATTCATAATCATCTTCTCTTATCCATGAATTTGTTGTTCAGTCATTGAAGATGTGGGTTGAGGCTATTCCAATATTCCCTAGTATAGAATCAAGATGTCATATGCTTCATCATATGTTAAATCAAAACCGGATTCAGTATCCATGGTGATGGATAAATGTGTTAGTCATGAGATAGATTTCAAATCTTTTCTCATTAGCTATGAGGCTCAAAAAATATCTTTCAATAAGATGACAAGATGGTCAAGGAATAGAATATAATAAATGAGAATCGTTGACGAATTTCATGATTGTTTCAAGGATTCTTTTGATACAAAAGATGTAAAGATCAAAGATCTTATTAATTCTATTTAAAAAAATCAATCTCTTAAAGAAACTACTCAAAAGCAAGAAGTGAAAGATATGAATGAAAAATTGTATTCATTTTCTTAGAGTTGGAAGAGGGAAAGGGACCTCAAAATTGAGATTGAAGAGAAGATTGCTAAGAAAAAAGAAGTTATGAAGGCCTAGGAAGAATCTCATAAGGCTCGGGAAGAGAAAATTAAAGTCTTAGAGAAGAAAACAAATGATCCAGATCAGTTGATAAAGTGTAAAGAAGAGGATCACAAGGATCTCAAGAATTTAAAAACCCTTGTGAAGAAGCTGCTACCAAAGTAGAGGGGAGGAAAATATTTTCCAAATCTGATATTTTTTTGTATTTATTTTCTTTTACAAATTCTTTCTAACATAATAGATTTTTAGTTGCTCTTCATATTTTTTGGTTGTTCAGTACTAATATTTTAGGTACCATATTTTCCATTCCATTCCCTGTATTTCTTTTTGAAAATCACAAATGGGGAGAAAGGAATGTCAAAAAAAGAATACTTAGTAAAGAAGAAATTTCCCTAAGGGGGAGCTTTCATCATGATTATTTTAGTATGCAACAAAAAATGAAAAATCGCATTCAGTAAATTCAAAATATGATCCTTATTATTTTTAAAGCCTAGGGGGAAGTTAGTCGTATTCACTTGGATCCATAAGTAAAGGGAGATAAGTTTTTATTTACAAACCCATAAAATTTCTAGGTCCTTATATTATTTTTCGTAAGAATGTTTGTGCTTTCCAAAAAGGGGAGATTGTTGTGTCAATAAATTATTTTATGACTATTCAATTCCTTAATATTTTGGAAATCACAAACATCCTATCTTAATGAAAATTTATTTTCCACTCAAATTTTTCTTAATAAGGAAAATTTTCCTTCCCAAAAGAAATTTATCCTTACCTATTTTTCATTATTCATATTTTAGTTTCACTAAATATAACTCTATTTTTTCCTAAGTGAAAAATTTGGTTTCACATATAAAATCTCGGAATTCTATAAATACTTAGATAGAGAGTTTTGTGTGTTCAAGATCATAATTCAGGTTCCGAATTTTATGAAATTCAGGTTTTGAATTCTCTGAAATTCATAATTTAAATTTTCTGAAATTTTGGGTCTGAATTCTCTAAAATTCAGAATCTGAATTCTCTGAAATTCAGGTTCTGAATTTTCTGAAATTCAGAATTTGAATTCTCTGAAATTCAGGTTCTAAATTCTCTGAAATTCAATATCTGAATTCTCTCAAATTCAGATTCCAAATTCCTTATAATTTAGACTCTAAATTCCTTATAATTCAGACTCTGAATTCTTTATAATTTAGCTTCCAAATTACTTAGAATTCATACTTCGAATTACTTATAATACAGACTCTTAATTCCTTAGAATTATGGTTCTGAATTCCTCTGAATTCAGACTTTGAATTCTACAGAATTCTGATTCCAAATTCATTGAAAAACAGAATCTGAATATCCTTATAATATAGACTTCAATGGTTTACTTTCTTAGACTCCAAATTTTATTTTTTCTTAGACTTCTAAAAATGGATTTGGTTGAGCAACCATATTTTACATACCCTTGTTATAGTTATAAAATGATGTCTTGTATTCTGTTTCTAACTAACAATTGTTTGAGTGACATGTATATAGTTACCTTAAAAATTCAAGGAAAAATATGACCGTTGGATGAGGGAGCTGACCATTGGAATTGTTCCTGTAAATAGAATCTCATATGAACGAGCTCAACATTGTTCTACAACTCTAGAGATTACAGGCAGCTAAAGTGATTTCAAGAGATAGAGACTCTCATGCATTGTGAGTACTGAACATATTGCTCAGATTGCTTTGTGCGACTCTGATTCTTGTTGTATACAATCGAGGGCTTCCAAGGATAAGAAGGCAGAGGTTCCGAATACCTAAAAGTTCAATAACTTCCTTGATATGGATGACAGAGGTGCCAACTACCTTGAAGTTCGAGGCTTGCGGGGTTAGCAAGACAGACTCCAATATTCTTATCGAGGGCTTACATTGGTGTGTGTAAGACAGACTTTCTTGAATTTATAAATCAAGGGATCTTTATCCAAGGTTGTTGGATACCCTAATCTTTGGGTTAAAAAAATTTCTTACTTGTTACTTGTATTGTTTCCAGTTTGTTTTCCGCTACATTTTGATTAACATGGAAAGTAAAACTATCTTATACTTTCTTGTACTTGTACTATGATTAGTAAGATTATATACACTTTAAGGTAGAATCTCTATCCTTGTAAACATTTATTATATTTCTTTACTAGAACCATATTTCCATAATCTAGAAAGTTTGTATAACTAAGAGGTATTGTGAGTATACCTTGTTTAACATAGTTAAACAATAGGAATTTTTAACCAACTTTAAAGGTTCCAAATGAATTTTTAAAGTATACAATTCACACCCTATTTTATATTGAGAATCTACATCATTATTTCAATCCTACAGGGAGGTCCCCACCTCTAAATTCAAAATTCAGGTTTCAAACAAAATAAAATAAAATGTTATTTTTTTCTCCTCCCACGAAAAACTAAAAAATTAACTTCCACCCTCGACCTACTGATCTTGAGGTGAAGGTCTCATTAAGCGAATATCGATGCTGTAATTTGAATAGTGTCCTTGTATTTCAATTCCAAGCACCTGTTCAAAAGTTACAATACGTCGCTCATGCTTTTACTGGATGTACCTAAAAAATGTTCATAAATTCATTCTGGGTACACAGGGACTCAGAATCATGTGCCGTCAAATTTTTCAAACTCGAAATATTTCCATACAATTTAAAAACAATTAAATAAAAATATTTATGTCTTTAAATATTTCATTTCTGTTCATCTACTATAAATATAATTTATAAGAGATGATGAAGAGTATTTTAATGTTTAATTTTTGAAATTTTTTAGTAAAATAAAGAAATTATACATTAATGTTATTATAATATCTTCCCAAATAAATGCCTTCAGATAGGGGAAAACATGGTGTCATGAATCTACATTAATTGGAACATGTTGCTGAGTGGTGAGCCCAATGTAACAACAAAACATGGTGTTGTTGGTTATAACATGTTGGTCATGTTCATTCCACTCGAATTCGTACTTGATTCCTTTTCTTTTCACCTTAATAATTTTTTCTAACACCATTAAACTATGGAACTCCTTTATTATAATAAATTGGTTCTTCCTCTCCTACCATTTCTTCAAATTAAACATAAATAATATGATCTTCTTCTAGATTACTAGCATCGACATGTGCAGAATTCCATTTTCCCTCTGCACTGGGAGCAACGATTGGTTGAGAAACTAGTTGTTCCTTAGGATTGAGATCACTATCCTGTGTAAAAGAAATTATATGGATAAGTGTTTTAACATTTAATTTAGATTATATAAATTTATTAGTGAACATATAATAACATGAGGTAACAAAATTTATATTTCAAAAAAAATACAACCTTATTTTTGAAGAATATTTTTTAATGATTGAAGAGATTTTACCCCTATATTGATTATCATAATACCTTCATTACAGTGTCTGTTGACATAAAATACTCCATATATATAGGGACCATTTCAAAATGATTGTGTCTTCCCAATGAAATGGTTATCCTTAGTAAAATTTTCATATGAACCTTCAATGGTTTTGGTTGATTACAGAACAATTAAGCACCTGGTTTTTGCTATCTAGAACATAAAATAAATTTACTTCCTATAATTCCATTATAAACATTTCTACTTTTTTCCCTTTCTAAATAAAATCCACATTCATGAATTCCAATTCATCTATTTTAACATCATTCATGTTATTAACCCACTTGCATTAAAAAATCATCATGTGGAATGTTGTATAATCCAACTCTAACATTTTTTTGATGATGGAAAAGTTTGAAATATTCGCAAAAATTGGATTTATGTCCTTACTTCCAGAAACAAGTATCACTTCATCCATAGGTGTAAATCCATTATTTTTCATGGTACTACCTTTATCATGTTCATTTTTATAGAACATGAAACCATTAATTACATGACCATTGTAAGATAGTACATACACACTTCGTCCTTTGGATAGTCATTAAAGTCCTTCTGAAATTTAATCAGGATCTGACTCTTTAAAGATATGGTCTTGAAACTATCCTATAAATTTTTTTTTTGTATTTGATATCAATCTTTCCTCCCTTAATGGATTCAAATTCATAATAATTTTTTTGTGGGTTTTAGCGTATGGGAAAACCTGAAAACTATTAATAAAAATGTAAAGGTGGAACTTCTCTAAATTTTTAGTATTGATTGTGACAATATCTCTTCTAGAAATTCCATGTCCCACAAGTCTCCTAGTTTGTTGATATTTCGGTATACCAATTCTTTACACACTATATAGGTATTTGACTTAGAATTGAAAAATATCCTCAACAATATATCGTTGTGAAATACAACACTCTTCCCAAATTTGATTTTTTACATACCCTTTCAAAATATTCATATACCATTCAATGAGGAACATCCATATATAGTGTATAGGACAACATAGTTGAATCTCTCTCACTAAGTGAAGCATCAAGTAAACCATCATATCATAGAATGTTGGTAGGATGAATATTTCCAATTCTCATACTGTGATGGAAATTTCCTTTTCTATTGTAAAACATTTTGATGGGTTTGTAACATTGCAACATATATCTTTAGAAAAGGAAAATATCTTGGTAAATGTATGATAGTAATTCTTGTAATAAATTCAATATAAATCTATCAGAATTAATCTTTGTACCAAAACATGGAATTCATATTATTTCAAACCCTTTAACATTAAATCAATCATTGAAAATATATTCTTCATATTTGAAAACTATACCTTTAGAACCTTTACATCATTTAATATGATTCAAAACTAATATATCTCTATCCTGGAAAGAGTGTGAGTTTTTGGAGGAAGAAAAATTCATTTTTCACACTTCACTAGCGCAAAATCTTCCCATATTCCCATGTAAACCATGTCCAACCAAGCCCTAATTCCATCATTTTTTCTAGGTTCAATTCTTAATATGTAAATTACACTACCACATACATGTTTTTCAACTTCCGTAACATAAATAAAATGTCTGATGTATAGGAAATTCTAGTATGGTAATTCAAAAAAAGTAATATCTTTTTCAAACCTATTTTGATATGGGTTTTTGAAAACAGTATTGCAAAATCAGTGTCCACATATTTCACTTTATCAAGAAGTTGATCACCTATTAGTGTATATGGTGTTGTAACTTATTTTAAACTTTCATTAAATTATGTCATCCAAGATCATTACTAATGTCATCATGGTAAAAATCAATGATTTCCAGTAAACATAATCTTTGATTAATATTTCAACCAAATTGACTGTATTTATTATTCATAAATAGGACACCGTTAAGTTCCTTTAATTATATATCTTGAAAATTTTCCATATGTATTAAAGTCATTTATCATCATTTAAAACATGGATCTCAACATGAAATCAATTTTTCTATAAGAATCATACAACGTAACACCTAAATCCAACAATAATATCAAATGTTTGATCAATAGATCCAAATAAACATCAATATCACTACCCAGTCGTTTTTCACCTGATATAATCATCGATACTAATATTTATTTTCATTTCATGCCTAACCATGGAGGAAATTTATAATTTACCAACATAACTGGACATGTATTGAGAGTTCTACTTTCAAAAACCAAAAGGATTCACTCCATTCGTAGATAACACAAGATAAATATTTCTCATCTCATTTTCAAATTTAGTATACTCATGATCAATTATATTATAATAAGGAGATGTTTTCCAGTGACAAAGTTTCCCATCTTTAATTCTATTATCTATGTACCACATCAATTTCTTTACAGTCTACTCACTTCCATAATATATCATAATCCTTTGAATGATTGGAAATCTCCATAATTATTTTATAAGACCCAATTCATCTTTCTTGTATTGATAAAAACCACACATTGGAAATTCTATAAGTGGTTTGTGGTCTTTGGGAAATAGTATACATCCATTTTTATAGGCATGTATTCTTTTAGAGTTCATACCCATCTAATGTTGCATTCATTTAGTGTCATATGATTGGTTTGGGATCTCATTATCTTATAAAAACATATCATTCAAGAGAGAAAGTAGTTCAGTAAAACTAGAGTCACTCTATCAGTATCCTAATTTTAAATTATATAGCTTTATTATGGCTTAAAATTATTCATGTCTATTCAAAAAATTATTTCTTCAACCAATTCTGCGATAGATCAAGTGTTCTTCTAAGTCCTCTAGACTAATTATTCTTGAATAAAAATATTGTAAACGCAAAAAAATTATTTGATAAGGGTCATATGCCTGATATTTTTCAAACATTATGAAATCTTTCACCTCATCTTCATACTCTTTGGTCATATGATTGGCATCCATGAATTCGTTATTTATAACCATCCCATTTGATTCTGTAATGTTAATATTTAACAAAATAAATACACCCAATATGTTCAATTTTAGATGGATATCATGAATTGATTGAATGATTATCAAAATATTTTAAAATTCTTTATCATCCCATAAGATCAAACAAAAAAACTTATTTAAGGAAATTTATAAATAAAACTATTGAATGTAATAATGCGAATAAAAAAATCATTATAATTTGAAACCCATTTTATAATAGAAAATATGGCTATTGAATATAATAAGGGTTTCACAAATAAAAAAATTATTATATTTTTTAAAATTGGAGTCTGTACCTTGAGAAAATCATGATCGTTACATGAGACCTAAGGGATTTAATAAAAGGATTGTAGAAAATGTTTTTTAATAAAAAAAAGTGACTAGATTTAAAATATTTTGTGTAAATTAAAATTTAAAATTTAATTATAGGATTTTAAGTGTAATTTTAAATGGATACTTCTCTAACTCTTTTAATTAGTTAAATATGAATTTGTTGGTTTTGAATAAATGTACGTAAATATTTTATTTTTGAAGTTTTGGAAAATAAACTGAGAATTTTAAATGGATTTACTTTATTAAACACCACAAAGAAGAGTGTTTTAATTAAAAATCTTAGGATACAAAGTTAATTTTAAAAAAGACCATTGGGTTGGAGATCCCCGCTCCTAAACCATCTCATACCATCACCATTTTGGGGAGGGAATCCCACCCCGAACCATCTCAATATTCAACTCTCTTTTCACCCAGAGAGAATAAAACCCCACCATAGAATCATCCTTAAAATATCATGGTATATTAGTTTCCAATCTAAAATTCCCCAATATAATATGTCATTTAATCAAAGACAATTTGATATCTAAGTCATATTTAAAAAGTAAATATAACCAAGTTATAAACATGTTACAATTTTATCATAGTATAAAATATCAATATTCAATTGAAGAAATTATAAATTTCCTAAATGAAGTTATAAATACATATTAAAATAGGTTTAAAAAATTTATTACCCATTTAACCACATGTTCTCATATTAGGTATTATCATATGGAATCTATTTTTGGATTACATAGTATCAGATTAATGAAATTCACCCTTTAGTTTTCCTCCTATAATGCCAGTCTCATTATTCCAAGGAAAACCTTTCATAGTGTCTAGTGGTCCAGTATTTAATTTTATTAGTGTAATTATAATAAAATATGTCACAAAATGTCCACATGAATCTAATATATAGACCATTTATTTCTTTATTAGTTCTATCACACATTAGGTAGACACAAATACACATAAAACGCACATTGAATGAGATCATCCTTGAAGGATAACGTAGGTACCACATACATTATGCTTTTTGGGTATTTCCCACTGAATATAATTGGTTGAATTGGTCACACATGAACCAAATCATGAAAAATAATAAAAAAATCATTAATCTAGGCATAAGTTGGTTTAATTTGTCTAAATCTAAAAAATAATGAAATAAACTGTGGAATAGATGCTCAAGGAATTCTAGCCTTACCCATGGTTTCTACCTTCAATAAATAACATGAATATCAAACAATATATGTTTCATCTCTCAATTGGAGATGAAAATAGGAATGAAAGAACAATTTATATCCTCCTTACTATATTGTGGACAAAAAATGGCCTAAAACCACTTTATATTTCATGTAAACATTTTTCAATACTTTATAAATAAAAACCAAACTTTCAATTCAAAATTTTCAAAAAGTAATGGGACTATTATGTATAGGTACCCCTATATATGAGACCCTTATATATGGGCATTGGTTATGCCACTCCATCATCATCATCTAGAATCCGAAGATAAATTTTGATTTCCCTACTTATGGTAATTCCAACAATTAAATGGAAAAACATTCACTCTAACGAACCATGCTTGATGAATATAGATATTAAATTACTTTTTCAGAATAATTAATAGATTAATAAAATAGATTCCATAATATCATATTAGTTTTGTGCCTTTGGAAATATGTAACACATACTTCTAATTTTGTGAAATATCATCAACATCTCCCATAAAGATATTCCATTTTAGTACCCCTACCTAAAAACTTTCATTATAACCTCAGGAAAATAAATCATATAAATATGTGAGATCATATTATTAGTAATTTTATAAAAGATAAATATAGAGGCATGTCATGAGAATAAGGTTATGAGAATATGATCGTGAAAATAAAATTTTCTACCCAACATATCAAAAATCATGGAATAAATGTTTGACAGCTCATAATACATGAATCCTAAGGGAATAAATAAACATAATCCATGAGATCATAACATTAAAATAAGACATGAAATTGTGGAATATACATAAATAGGTAACATTGTGAACATGTATAATTAATATAAGGTTCACTCGTTAAATTAAGTAAATTAAATCAGGCCCTTGTAAAAAAATATGGACATGGAAACCAGGTCCACTCATAAAATTATGGACATAAAAACCAGGTCCACGCATAGAATTGTGAACATGAAATCATATGCACACATAACATATACACCTCCTGAGTTATACATGTTTTCCCAATGCGTAGGAGGGAGATATAGGTCCCACCCATATCATAATGAAATAGTTCTTATGTGTTCCAAAAAAAGAATAATTAATTCTCCATATCATAACTGAAAAAATAAAATGGTTTGTCATAAATATAATTAAATCATAACATAATACATGAAAACAAATTGATTTCATAAATAGAATAAACATAATCAAGCCATAATAGTGATAATATAGTTAAAACATATCCCTATTAAATAATTCCATCTTAGATGGAAAAAAAATTTAGATATAACACATGAAATTAATTGTTGAGGAAAATATCCTTTCTTCTTCAAAAATGTTTTCCTTTATTAAAATACAGTTCAATTTTAGAAGAAAATAATTTCTTTGAATATAACCTTGGGATCTTCTAAATATATATATATATATATATAAATAAATTATTATGAATGCATAAAAATCCATTCATCCCATATAAGTTAGAATAAAACATTCTTCTCATACTTTTGTCGGATAAGTCAAAATTACCTTGTATCAAAAACAACAAAAGGTTTTCTTCATACCACTAATAAAAATTAACCAAATGGTAAAATTTTATTTAATTTTTTTTTGAATAATAGAATGAATATTTTTGGATTCCAAATTTAAGAAATATAGACATGGATGAAAAATAAACCCCAGTAAATAATTACGTTTAAACAATCTTGGATAATAGTGAGATTGCAAAATTATCTCTTAATAATTTATAACTAGTCAAATTGTATGCCTCATAAAATAAAATAAAAATATTTTCATACATAAATATCCCAACATTCATATTAATAATTATAAAAACATTCATTGGTGGCATAAACACCACAAAAATAAATAGGTTGTGTATAAGGCATATATCCCACAAAAATAAAAGTGAGACAAAATAGTCCATTACTTTAGGTCTGGGTTCCATTTTTATTTTTCCAAACCTCATGTATAAGGGTTTAAATAATGTAAGTAACTTATTTTATAATCATATTTATTTTTATGATATCATAAGTGATCATATTGTTTCCCATTTGTTAATAACATTATTACTCGTATTTCAAGTATTAACTACTTTATTTTCTTAAGCATGTTTTGTTAGATAATTTATTATTCCTCTAATCATGTTATAGTTATATAATTTCAAGAATTAAATTAATATAATATTTATCTTATTTATTCATTATAAAAAATTATATAATCACTATTTAATGATGATTATGTAGAATAAATTTTATCCCATTGTGGATACAGTAGGTCGAACGTATGCATGAGAGACGATTTCATTCCCTTAATTGTGGAATTGTATGGAAGTGGATTTCATATATATATTGTTCAAAAATCAAAATATTTTTATAATAATAATATAAAATTATTATTTACATCATTATACACATCCATGGAAGGTTCTGGTGAAAACAGATTACACCATGGCGTGGAGACGGTAAGTCGTACATACTCTTACGTGGAACATTCGTTTTTCATAGGATGGATAGAAGGTAAAATATGGTTTTTCCATATCCAAAATACCACCTTGTAATATATTTAACACTGTATTTATTATATTATCATGGAAACAACATAAGAATATGAAGTAGAAGAAACAATGAGTTTGAAATAGTAAGTAAGGAAGTTACCTCTTCTTTGACAGTCACCTTCTTGATCTCCTCTTAGGGACCATATGGTTGATATTTTAAGAATACCAACACCTATAAAATGTTTCTAGGGATGTTTATAAGGGAGATTTATAGAGTTTTTCGGAGTTTCATGGCCCAACAGGATATGAAGAAGTGAGGGTCAAGGTGCCCTTTTATAATTGATGGAAGGGGTACTTTTGGAAGTTCTCAAAAGATTAATTTCTAATAAATTACTATTATAAAAAAATAACAACAAAAGTGAATGGATTCAAATATTAGATGAGATATGTTTGTAATCTCATCAAACAATAAAATTTATACCTCTTTTTATTTTATTTTAAACCATGTCATCTAGATTAACCCATAGTAAATCTATTTTAATTTTATTTGTGATAATCACTCTATAAATATTAAATGGTTATTATTGTTTACTTATATGGTTTAAATTGTTCTTCAATGAACGATTTATGATTTTTTATATCATATAAATTTTTTTTAATTTTTAATGATTTTAATTATTTTTAAAAAAATTAATAATATATTTTTTTCATAAAATATCATTAGTGTCAATTTTGACACTATTCATTACATTGACTATTAATAAAATCCAAACATTAAGATAACATTTAAAGAAATAATTTTATACACTAAAAACATGTCATAGTAACCTATAAACGTATTTTATCACCTTAATTCTTTAAATTATATTCATTTTAATATTTTCAATAACATTTACTTGATATTTTTGTTAATATAAATAATTATTGCTTGACTCTTGTGTCACTATTAATGGTAATTATTTTATCCCTAAA
The DNA here is from genome assembly GCA_963277665.1 of Viscum album. NCBI lineage: Eukaryota > Viridiplantae > Streptophyta > Magnoliopsida > Santalales > Viscaceae > Viscum > Viscum album. Next base: position 658,769,300 of record OY728159.1, read on the forward strand.
AATATAAGCTAATTACCATGATATATATAATTATTTTATATTTTTATATTCTATTTAATTTTAAATATATCCCCTAGTTATCCAAATATTAAAATTATTATACCTATAAGAAATATTAGTGTGACATTTTGTCACTTTCTTTGTGTTTATTAATATCTATGTCATGTTCATGTACAAGTGGACATTAAATGACTCCATTTTAAAACCTTATGTATTGAGGGTATAATTATATTCACCTAAAAAATATTTGGAATTTTTTTAGGTTCATTTTAAATTCATTATAATTTTACCAAAAATTACTCAATTTACCTTTTACCATGGTAACAAAATTTACCATGGTTACGATTCATGTTGGCCAAAAATGAAAGGGACCTACATACCAAATTTGAACCTCTTGAATTGAAATATGAAATAGTTTTCAAAATATTCAAAACCGAGAAGTTTGATTAATTAATTTAAAATTAATCCAGTTGTCCAAATGAGAAAACTGGTTTAAAAAGTAAAAACATACAAAAGGTTGAAATGTTTTTTACATCTAAATTCAATGTAAAATTAAATTCAAAATATTACCTTATATTTAATGATAAAAATATAACATATTTATATATTAAAACTATAATGTAATATAATTTAGCGAAAAAAAATTCTTTTGATGAAAAAAGATATTTTCAATTAAAATTTAGTATATTTTTAATATTCATCAAAACATGAAAGCTATCATAAAAATATAAAAAGAATCATCAAATTAAATTTTATATACCAATTCCAAATAACAATATTATTTTGTAAAATATAATATAAAAATGTGTTAAAAACATTTTTTAAAATGGGTGCTCTATCAAAAGGCGGAGAAAGCGCATTTTTTTAAAAAAAATTCTCATATCTAAAGAATTAAATTTGTTCTTATATCAAGTCCAGAAAACATGTAAGATAAATTTTGAACATTATATTAAATATATAACGAATATATTTCATTAAAAAATCATCAAGAGTGATTTTATTATTTTATAAATATTCTTATTTTAATTTAAATATTTTTTTAGAAAAACTTTTCCTTTTATTTAAAAAATGAGTTATTTTCATTTATAATTAATTTATCACTAAATCATTTATTATATATACATGTTTAAAAAATATATTCATAATATAGTTAATACTATTAATACCTACCATTATAAAGGCTTGGTTATAAGGTTATATAATAATATTTAGTTGTTCAGTTATACTCAATCTTATATGAAATGATATCTATCAAAAGAACTTGAAATTATGTGTAACACAATCCAAACATAGTCTTGCATATGCCCTATGCTAATCAGGTTTTGTGTGTATCCCAAAATTATCTTTATTTTTCATACAATATAATAAATTAAAGAAAATAAAATAAAATAAAAAATCTATCTCATAAAAATATCTGGGTGTTACATTATACCCCCCTTAAAATGAATTTCACCATCATAATTCATCTGGGTTATAAAAGTATTAATAATTGGAAAGTTCTTTTATAGAAATGCACATCAGAAAATAAAATAATAAAACTTCATTTTAAAAAGGAATGTGTGAAACATAAGAGTTACCCAAAGTCACTCATAACTGGGTTTCTATATAGAAGAATGTGGGTTGAAAGTGAAAAAATGGATATGGAAGAGAAATATAACTATCAAGTTCTAATGGAGAGTTATATTGAAAATGGTTAAGAAAAATTTAATAATAAAAACTCATAAATTTGTGATGATTTATGGGGTCGTTTTATTCATCAGAAATGAAGGTACTGGGATAACATTTTTTGTTTTAAGATCCATTCCATAGAGTTAAAAAACAAGAAAAATACTTACTTGATTAAAGATAATCTCATCCTCTTGTTGTGCCTTGATCAATTTCCACTTTATCTCTTCTTTCAAGAAATGATGGTGAATTTATCATTCCTTAAACATTAGCATATCTTGATATCAATAAATGTTATTATAGGTATTTCCATATGTCTTTGTCACAATAAAAATGTTATCACAAGTTATCAAATATGCATAAGTCCACCTATAATGAGATAATACTTTATTCTAACAAAATTCATCATATGTTTAACTTAATCATTCCAGAAATTGATAACCTTAAAATCCTTTTAGAATCTAAAAATCAGAAACTTTAGAAAGAGGAGAAAAAATCATCTTAATATTTTAACTCCCATATCTCATAAGGTATCTCTTGTTTGGTCAAATTCTAAACATGTGAATTCCTTCATCATGTATTTTCTTTTCATATACCATAAATCCAAAAAATATAAATCAATACATTATGTAATAATATTAGTATGAAGGTCATTAATAGTACCAAACATATCTTAATTTTCTTATCCCATTATTATGAAGATATTAAGGCTTATCCTTCCCTCAATCATGTGTTTTCCAAAAAACATCTGAATCAATTTTCATGGTTACCAGTACTATTCAACATATACTATTAAATATGAATAGAAAACCCACAGTGGACTTATTATTCCATAATACCATAAAATTTATTCTATATAATTATTCTAGAATCCCATTACATAATTAATAAATCATTCTATCACCTCATTGTTGTACTCTAGATCACTAATAGTGATACTAAGTGATTTTACTTTTTATTGGGCCTTAAGAGGATATTGATGTCGGTCATCATAGATAAACCTTAGGTTAGAGAATTGGTTATCATAATTCCCCATTTACTTGAACTTTTATCATTAATGTGTGGGTGGTTCATTTTCATGGTCTTTCAATCCATTGAATGGACTCTTTATATCACTACGACACTCATTCACTTGATTGCTAGGCATCCCACAATTGAAGAATCTTCTGATTCCTTTCAAAAATTCCTCTAAGTTCTCATTTCCACATTTTTGGAAAGTAGGAGGATGAGAATTTTTCTTCCCTCCTTCTAGAAAACCACTGTAGTTTCCATAAAACTCTATCTTCCTATTCTTATCTCCCGAACCTTGAGAGTTTCCAACTTCCATTTCCAATTTTAGTTCACAAAAAACAACTACTTTATAACTTCCAAAGTCCCTTATGGATAGGGACATTAGAAGACTTGGATTTAGTCCACTAAATAATCAATCAATTTTTCTTTCAGGGATGATGATTAACCCAGTATCATACTTTGAAAGTGTTGTAAAATTTTCTTCATATGTAATAACAGATTCATCATCATTTTTCTTAAGCTCAAAGAATTCCTTCTCCATATTTATCATAGAATATGAGGTAATTACTTACTGAAAAATATTACTTTAAACTCTTCCCATTTCATATATTTAATTTCTTTTTAATCCCTCATGTTCTTGATAAGATTCCACCACTGATAGGATTCACATTCTGGATTTTAAACAAACAACCTGACAATTTCATGATTGGAACACTAAAGGAAAAATATATATATTTTCAGTGGTACTGATCCATTGTTAAGAAACAAGTGGAACATAAGATCCACTGAAAGAGGGGGAACATTTTCTCTTGAAGGACTTAATGGAAATTTGTCTCCTTCTCCTTATTTGGAAGTCTAGCATAATTTATAGATTGTGTGAGTATAGAAATAAGATTTTTAATTGTATATCTCATAATTTTGGGTTGTTCAAGAAGAAAATCATTGCATTTCTGATTTCATTCATCATTAACACGGTTCCTTCGGGTTTCGACCATTGACTAAAACTGAAGGGAATAGTGAGAAAAACAATAGTCATACTGGAAAACCATATAATCAAAGGAAAAACATAGGGTTAATCCTAGGTAATACATGATCATTAATAAATTCTATGATTATAGCATATACTTAGACTTATCCTTAGGGGCATCCCTAGACATATATCATTATTAATATCTATAGGGATATCATTAAATTATTCATATCATAGTTTCCAAAGGTTAACTAAACCTTTCCTTTGATACTAAATCTAACGATACAAGCTTGACATATATAGATTTTACATTACTTTTGGGGAATACTTAATACATTAGTCAAATAAATTCCAAAAGACCATATTAGTTTTGTGCCTTTGGAAACATAGAACACATTCTTCTGATCTGGTGAAATATCTTCAACAACTCCCATAAAGTTCTTCTTATTTAGTTCTCCTACCTAATACCTTTATTTATGACCTAAGGAAAAGAAAAAATATAAATAGATCAGGTCATTTGATCTGTAAGGGTATAAAAAGGAAATATGTATACATATCATGAGAATAAGGGTATGAGAATACGATCATGAAAATAAAAGAGCAGAACCTATACATCAAAAATCATGGAATAAATTTTTGATAGTTCATAAGCCATAAATCATAAGGGATCAAATAACATAATCTATGAGATCATAACATTAACATAAGACATGAAATTATGAAATAATAATACACTTGTAACTTTATTAACATGTATAAATACTATTAGATTCACTCGTTAAATTAAGTTCATGAAATAAGACCCTTGTATAATTATGTTGACATGGAAATGAGGTCTACTCATAAAATTATGGATGTGAAAACCAGGTCCACACATAGAATTGTGAACATGAAATCAGGTTCACACATAACATATATACCTCATGAGTTATCCATCTTTACTCAATGCATTGGAGTGAGATATAGGTCTCACCCATCTCATAATCAAGTAAATCTTATGTTTTATATTGAAACATACATCATTCATCACATCATAACCCAAATAATAAAATGGGTTTTCATCAATATCATTCTGTCATAACATAATCTATGTGAAAAAATGGATTTCATTAATATCATAATCTCAATAATACCGTAATAGAGATAAATTACTTGAAATATAACCCTATTAAATAATTTCATCTTAGATGGAAAGTAATTATGATAGAACACTTGAAATTAATTCTTGACGAAAATATCCTTTCTTCTTTAAATTTTTTTTTCTTAAAATACCATGATATTTTAAAAGAAAATAATTCCTTATAATATAACCCAGAAATATTATAAATGAATCACCATGTAAATGACGTACTATGAATATTAAAAAATATGTTCATTCTATATAAGTTAAAGCATAACATCCTTCTCATACTTTTGTTGGATAAGTCAAAAGTAAATTATATCGAAAAATAAAAACGATTCCTCTCATATCATTTAATAAAAATTCAAAAAAAGTTTCAAATTGAATTTAAAAAATTTTATAATAATATAAATAATATTTTGAAAACATATTTAGGAATAATGTAAATGTATGATAAATGTACCCCAATAAATACTTTGTTATAAACAATCTCGGATAATACTAAGATTACAAAATTATCCCTTAACAATTTATAATCAGTCCAATCATATGCCTTATAAAATAAAAAATTTATATGAATACATAAATATCGTATCCTTTATAATAAAAATCATTAATACATTCATGGTTAGTATAAATGCCACACAAATAAATATGTTTTGTATAAGGCATATGTCCCACAAAAATAAAAGCAATACAAAATAATCTCTTAGCTTAGGTCGAAGTTCATTCTAACATGTCTAAACATAATTTATATGGGTTTAAATAATTTCACTAAATTATTCCAGAATAATATTAATTTTTATGATATCATAAGTGATCATATTATTACCCATTTTTTAATAACATTATTACTCGTCCTCTGGGTATTAACTTCTTTATTTTATTGTGCATGTTTTGTCGGGAAAGTTCTTGTTCATATTCATAGGATATAGTTATGGAATTTTCTAGAATTATATTAATATAATATGTATCATATTTATTAATTTTAAACATTTATATAATCATGATTCACTGAGGATCATGTATAATTAATTGCATCACATCGTCGAGACGGTTGGTCATGTGTATGCACAAACGATGATATCATTCCCTTAATTGTGGAATGGTATTGAAGTTAATGGTATATATATTGTTATAAAATCAACATATGTTTATAATAATAATATATAGTAATTATTTCCAACATTATACCCAACTATGTAAGGTGTTTGTAAAAAAACTGACCATACAATGGTGTGGAGACGGTATGTCAGTCATTGGTGCTTTTGTTTTTCGTAGGACGGATTGAAGGTGGATTATAGTTGTTCCAAATCCATAATCAAATCTCAACATATATTTAATACTTAAGTTATTATAATATAATGTAAACAACATAAGAATATGAATTATAATAATAAATGATTTTGAAAGAGTGGGTAAGGAAGTTTCCTCTTCTTCGATGGTCACCCTCTAGATCTCCTATTAGGGACCTTAGAGTTGGAATTTTAAGAATAACAAAGCCTCTATAATTTGTACAAGAATTTTTAGAATGGAAATATAATTAGTTTGATAGATATTTAAGGCTCAATGTTGTGTCAATGAGTGAAGGAAGAGGTTTTATTTTATAATTGATTTAAGGGGCACTTTTACAAATTCTCAAAAGATTAATTTATAATAAATTTCTATTATATAAAAATTACACCAAAATTCCATGGATTATAATATTAGATAAGATAAGTTTATAATCACATCAACAAATAAAAATTAGACATATTTTGGTTAACCTTGTCATTTTGATTAACCTATAGTAAATCTATTTTAATATTAATTGTGATAATAACTCTTTACATATTAAACAGTTATAATTATTTACATATGTGGTTTCAATTTTCCTTAAATGGAAAATTTATGATATTCTAAACCATAAGAAATAAATTTATAATATTTAATTTTTTTAATTTTTAAAAAATAATTTAATAATATTTTATTTTCATAAAATATCCTTAGTGTCAATTTTGACACTATTCATTATTTTGACTTTTAATAAAATCCAAAAAGAGAGATAACTTTGCACTAAATTATTTAATAAACTACTAATATATCATAATCACCTATAAAATTCATTTATCACATTAATTAATTAAAATTATATTTATTTTAATATTTTCAATATCATTTATTTGATATTTCTATTCATAAAATAATTACTGCATCACTATTGGGTCACCATTAAAGGTAATTATATTGTCCATAAAATTTGTAAATAAATTACCATTATATATAATATTAATTTTAATTTCCAAATACTATTTAAGTTATAAGATATCTCCTAGTTATCCCAATATAAAAATTAGTATACATATAAGGAATATGAGTGACATTTTATCACCTTATTTGGTGTTATTAATATATGAAACATTTTCATGGACAAGTGTCCATTAAATGATGACATTCAAAACATTATGTGTTAAGGGTCAAATTATATTCTTATAATAAATATTTATAATTTTTTAGGGTCATTTAATATTCTTTATAATTTAACCAAAAGTACATAATTTACCTTTTATAGTGGTAACAAAATTTACCATGGTTACTGTTCATATTGGACAAAAATAAAAGGGGCCTACTTAACAAAATTGGACCTCATGAATCCAAATTTTGCAACAATTTTTTAAAATTATAAAAAACATAATCTACAATAAAAAATTTGAAATTAATATTTTTTTATGAATGAGAAAATGGGTTTTAAAAGATAAAACATAAAAAAATATTAAATTGTTTTTTACATCTAAATTAAATGTGAAATTAATGCTAATGACCTGTATTATATTAAATGATAAATAAATAATATATTTATATTTTAAAACCATTATGTAATATAACCTAAACATTTACATTATTTAGATGCAAAAAGTAGTTTTTAATTAAAATTTAATATATTTTTACTATTCATCAAAAATGGAAAGTAATAAGAAAAATATCAAAAATTCCTACAAAGTAAATTTTTATATTCATGTTCCAAAGAATAAGTTTATTTTAAAAAATTGAATATAAAAATTTGTTTTAAACTTGATTTAAAATGGGCGTGTCAACAAAGGGTGGAAAAACTATATTTTTTTGAAAAATACTTCTTTTATATAAAAAATAAAATTTGTTATTATATCATGTATAGAAAACATATAAGATGAATTTTTAACATCATATTGAATATATAACATATAAAATTAATTAATTAAATCCATTAATATTGATTTTATTATTTCATAAACTCGCTTATTTTCATTTAAATAGTTTTTCAGAAAAACATTTCCTTTCATTTAAAAAGGGTTTTATTTTCATTTTGAATTAATTGCTCACCAAAGCATTAATTATATATTCATGTGTTAAGAATATTTTTATAACTCAATTAATATTTTTCATACCCTCTGTTATAATGGATAGGTTTTAATGTAACATAATAATTTTTAGTTCTTTGTTTATACTCTGACTTGCATGAAATGAATTATATAACAAGAACATGAAATTTTGTGTAACACAAGCCATGCATAGTGTTGCATATACAGCATGCTAAACTGATATTTCCTATAGCACAAGATTATCTTGGTGTTGAATACAAAACAATATATCCAAGAAAATATAATAAAATAAAAAATATATCTCACAAAAACCTGAGGGTGTTACATTTACATGACTAGACAGTATGAAAATTATTACATTATGACCACATATGTATTATTATTTATTATATTCAAGGTTTTTTACTAATCCAAATTTTCAAAAACCTACTAAAACATAAAAATATGACCAAATTCACCCAAAAACATTTCCAATCCATTTTCAACACAAACATGCTTTTTATAAACATTCCAACTACCAAAAAACTATAGTAAACTCTGCCTCAAAACTAAGTCACTCCCCATACTCAATTACTAGCCTACACTAGCACCCCTATGACATTGATTGAGTCCTAATACAAACGGCTAATCAATGATCCAACCAAACCATTTTCAATTACCCCAAAACCAATAATGTGCAGGACTATAAAAATTCATGATGCTTCAAAATGGAGAAGAAATAATATCATACCTTTGAGAGGTGGTGATTCATTTATAAAGAGCGGTGCGAGTTCAGTTGGGAGTGACAACAGCAAGGAGCTACAACGACATCAAAGTAGAGCGGCGATGGTGAAGGTGAGCGGTGATGGCGAGCAGCAAAGGTGAGTAGTGGTAGAGAAGGAGAAGGTGAGCAACGGTGAAGGTGAGTGGCGATGACGGAAAACAACGACGAAGGTGGGCAGCGGAGAATATGAAGGAAAAAATCAAAGGTGTAGGCAAGCATCAACGGCATCACTCTGGTTCCAGGAAATCTTGAATGTGTGAGGAAGATGTCAATCTTTTAGGGTTTTTTATAAGAAAACATAAGGTTATTATCAGCGCTTTCAAAAAAACACTGCTAAAGAGTAGTTTTATCGGTGCTCTGATAAAAAGTACGGATAAAACAACACTTTATCAACGCTCTTTTAGCACTGATAAAAAATAGTATTATCGATGGTTTTTAGAACTATTAAATGGATATCATTAAAAGTGTAAAAAGAGCTCATAATGATATAATTATAATATTTTATTTATATCAGCATATATATTTATAAAATTTTATATGTAATAAATATATATTTATTTATTTGTAACTATAATTATGAATAAATAAATATTTATTTATAATTATATATCTAATAAATATATATTTATTACTAATTATATATCTAATAAATATTTTTACAAATATTTTTATATATTTATATATTTTATAAAATTATAAAATTATAAATATAATAAATATATTTATTATGATTTTATAATATAAATATTTATTTATTTATTTATAGTATAAGAATAAATAAAAATAAATTTATTTAAATCATTGTAGAAGTATAATAAATATATTTTTTATATTTATAATTTTATAATTATATATAATTAATATATTTCTTATATATAATTATAAATTTTCTAATATAATAAATATATTTATTATATTTATAATTTTATAAATATATATAACAGATATATTAATTATATATAATTATAAAACTATAAATTTAACGAATATATTTATTATATTGATAATTATTAAATATATATAATTAAATTTTTAATTATATATAATTATAAAAGTATAAATATAAAAAATAAATTTATTATATATTTATAATTATTTAAATAAATATATATTTATTTATACTTATAACTATAAATAAATAAATATTTATTTATAAATATAAAATTATAAGAAATATTTTTTCTTATATTTATAATTTTATAATTTTATATAATAAATATATTAATTATATAAATTGACAAAACTATAAACATAAAAGTAATTTTAAAATAATTTTATAATTAATTACATAAATATATAATTATTTATACTTAGAACTATAAATAAATAAAGAGTTATTTATAATTATAAAATTAGAATAAATATATTTTTTATATTTATAATTTTATAATTATATGTAATAAATCTATTTTATATATTTTTATATTTATAATTATATATAATAAATACGGTTTTTTTAATTTTATAATTATTTAAATATATATTGATATGTCTATATATTTATTTATTTATAATTATAATTATAAATATTTTTAAATATTTATAAATATTATTATATATTAATAAATATACTTATATAATTATATATATTTATAAAATTATAAATATAATAAATATATTTTTATAATTTTAAAACTATTTAAATATATATATGTGTGTGTTAATTTATAATTATAATTATAAAACAATATTTATAAATATTTGAATCTAATTATAAATATATTTCAAACTGTATATTAGTTAATATTTAGATATATATATATATTTATTTATTTATAAAATGTAATAAATTTATTTATTATAATTTTGTTATTATTTATATATATATTTATTTATAATTATAATTATAATTAAATATTTTTATTAATATTTTTATATATTTAATATATATATATATATTTATATATTTATAAACTAAAAATAAATTTATTTATGGTAATTTAATTATTATTTAAATATATATGATTATTTATAATTATAATTATAAATAAATATATTTAAGATGTATTTATATATAAATATAATTTTATAGTTATATATATAATAAAAATATTTTTTATTTAAATATATCTATCTTAATTTTAAAAGTATTTATGGGAACATAATAAATTAATGGGTATAACTATTGAGTCAAAATTTCTCTTTTGACTTTTATTTCTTATTTTGGAAATCACTAATGTATTCATATATACTTATCGTACTGAATATATTTATCGTAGTGACTATGTTTATCGTACCGACTCTGTCAATCGTACTGACTCTGTCAGTCGTATTGACTCTGTCAATTGTACTGACTCTGTCAATCATATTGGCTCGGTCAATCGTACTGACTCGGTCAATCGTACTAACTTTTTTGAATCATACTCACTTTGTATCATATCCGTACATTACACTAAGTAATACTTATAGTACTCATATTTTTATCACATGCTTGTTTTTATCCATTATCAACACATGTCAATCGTACTCATGTTTATCATCTTCATATATCTTCCGTTTTAACCAAAATGATGTCGTGGATTTAGTTATAAACTAATCAAAATGATGTCATGTTTTTTATTTCAATATGACCGTTATAATACCAGGTTTCCAAGTCCCTCTGATTTTTCTGGAGAAATATGACCGTTGGAGGAAATGTGACCGTTGGAACCTAAGGCCTATAAATAGGAGGTCATTTGAAGCTGAGAAGAACAACTGAGAGACTTTGATTATTCTGTGCTTCTATCAAGTTCTAGAGGGAGATGCTATGACTTCTATCTTACTTTGTGCAAAAGCCTTGAAATTACAAAACGTGAACGGCTCATTCTTTGTTTTTTGTATTTCAATATGTTCTTTGTTTTTCTTTGTGCGACCGATCAGGTGATAACAATCGAGGGCTACTGAAGATAGACAGATGGTACTACCGATCTTCATATCGAGGGCTTTAAATTGGTTGAAAGACAGAGGTGTCGATTACCTGCAAAATCAAGGGCTTGCGGGTATAGCAAGACAGACGTACTGATCATCACATTGAGGGCTTTTGAGGATAGCAAGACAGATGTACCGATCATCATATCAAGGGCTTACCGAGGTGGTGGTAAGACATACGTCTTATCCTAGATGAAAGGATACACTTCTCTTTGGGTTAAAATAATTGTAAAACTTTTTACATTTTCCGCTGCTGATTTTATTAGAAAGGGAATTGTTTTGTTTCCTTTCTTCATTTGATATTCATTTGTAATTGTTTCAATTATAATCATACTGTTACATATTTTATCGATTGATTCTATACGCTTTATGTTAGAATTCTCACTATTGTATTACTCTGATTATTGTATTCATTTTGAATACAATTTCTTTACACTTCTTATAGTATTGCATCATATCATACCTTTATACTCAATAGAATTATGGTTAATTATATCTATTGTGAATTTTATTTCTTATGTGTTTAAACACAATGTTTTTAATCCTACAATTCACCCCTGCCCTCTTGTATTATTCCATCTAATATACATATACATCTATATATCGATCCTACAATTGGTATCAGAACATGTTTCCACTGATTTGTTTTCTAGATCTATTTCTTTCTTTCAAATTTCTGTTTCAACTACTTACTACACTAACGTGTGGAGTGGGAAAGATTTTGTTTTATTAGATTGAAAGAATGAATATTGGATGAATTGACAATATAAATCCAACATGACCACCTATCTTTGATGGGAATGATTATGAGTACTAGAGAGATCGAATGGAGACATTTGTTATCAATATTGGTGTAGATAATTTTATTATTCTCACTGGAGGTTACAAAATTCCTGACAAAGAATTCAGTACTTTCACTAAACAAGAAAAGCAAGAATATCAACTGAATTACAAGTTATGAAATACTTTTATATGCTCTATGACCAAGAATATATACAACCAAATATCATCTTGTGAAGCATCCAACTGTATTTGGAAGAAATTGGAAGTCACACATTTTGGTACATCCAAGTTTATAGAAACAAGAAGAGCAATGCTTCGAGCAGAGTATCATGGATTTCTTTTTTTTTATGGGGAACCCAATATGTAAAGTGCAACAATGGTTTATAAAAATTGTCAATAGTTTACAATCTATGGGAGAAAATGGTCTTGATTATGAAGCTCTTATTGACAAAATTATTAATATATTGCCCAATGAATGGGAGTCAAAAAGGAAAACTATTGATGAAAATAGAAAATTTTCCTAGATTACCCTTGATGAACTTTCTGGAACTATTCTACAGCACGAGACAAGAATGAAGGGAGATTCTGATTTCAATAAGAAGAAAAATGTAAATATAAGTGTAGCTTTTACTACTACATATAAATCTAAAACACCTGAAATAATAACAAGTTCCAAAGCTAAGAATGTTTTTTTATCTGAATCAAGTGATTGTGATCATTTAGATAATGAGTTATCCAATCTTGCTCGAAGGATGAAAAAAATTGTGGGAAAGAAAAACTTACAATATAAATTCAAAAAAAAAGTTAGAAAGGATAAGAAACATTTATAGGTAACTTGATATGAATGTATGAAAATAGGTCATATAATACATGATTTTCCTTTACTAAAGAGAAAATATAGAAAGGAGAAACATTCTGAATGAAATAAGAAAAAGTATTACAAGACAAAGACAAAAAAATTCTTGAAGGAAAATGATACTTAGAGTGTAAGTGGTAGTGATTCATCAGATGATTCTTCAGAATATGAATCCTTGGGACAATGGAATATTGGAATTATATCCAGACTACCAATTGAAGATCATTGTTTCATGGCTAAGGTACACAATGTTGAATCCATTACAAATGTTTCCTTGAATACAAATTATAATGATAATAAATATTATGAATCTTCAAATGATGAATCTTCATCATCAGAAGAGAATACATTACCTTATTTTGAATAAGTGTCTAGGTTTTCTAAACTACTTGAGAATGAAAATTCTAAACTCAAGAACAAAATTGATAAAGAAAATTCTAGAATTTAAATTTTAACTAAAGAAGTATCAGATCTTTCTAATTATCTTGATACAAAAACTTCTGATTTTGAAAGTACTTTAAAGACCCTAGAGAAAGTCAGATCTGATAAAGATAAACTTTCTAAGGATCTTGAAAAAGTAATTTCTAAGAAAAAAAAATTCGAGCCTAACTCTAGTTCAAAATCAAATGTTTTAGAGCATAAAAACTTAGTTTTAAAACTAATGTTTGAAATTTTTTCCTTGAAGAAATATTTTTCAAACATTACTTATGGAAATGAAAACATGGATAAAATGTATTCTCAAATTCAACCTTTAAGAAATCATTCTGGTTTTGGTTATACTCATTCTAAACCAATTTTTATTAATAAATGTTTTTTTCCTCAAATTTATCCTTTTTGTACTAAGTGTCAATGTGGTGGACACTGGAAAAGAGATTGTTCTCTTAATAGAACTTAGTCTTTAGGATTTCATAAAGCTCATTTTTCAAAACAAATGTGGATTCTTAAAATTCTTTTATCTAACCCTTTTGGATCCAAACTAGTTTGGACTTAGAAAAACTAATTTTTTCTTTTTTAAAAAAATAAGAAGTGTACCAACAAGGATATTTGGTACATGGATAGTGGTTGTTCTCGACACATGACTAGAAACAAATATTTCTTTGAAAAGATTATTGAAACAAAAGGTGGTAAGGTTACCTTCAGAGATAATACTAAAGGAAAGATTGTTGGAATAGGTAATTTTGTTTTTCTTGGAAAAGTTCTTATTTCAAATGTTTTTTTAAAGTTCTTAAGAACAATCTCATCAGCATAAGTCAATTATGTGATGAAGGATACCTTGTGAATTTTAGAAATAATAAATTCTTAGTTCACAAATCCAAGGATGAATTCATTCTATCTGGACATAGGTAAGAGAATGTATACAATATTAACTTAGAAGACCTTAGGAGCCAAAATTTACCCTTCTTAAGTGAAATAGATGACCAATCATGGCTATATAATAGAATACTAGGACACTACAACCTAAGAAACCTTTGTAAACATTCAAAGAAAATACTTATAAAGGGTCTACCCAATCTTAGATATGATTCTTCAAAGGTATTTGATCCTTGTCAATTTTTAAAGCAACATAAAACTAGCTTTAATTCAATTAATGAAGTTTCAAATTCTAATGCATTACAGCTACTGCACATGGATATTTTTGGTCATTCACAAACTGGAAGCATTGGAGGAAAATACTATGTATTTGTTTTAGTTGATGACTTTACTAGATTTACATGGGTATATTTTCTAACAAATAAATCTATATCCTTTTTCTATTTCAAAATATTTAGATCCCAAGTTAAAATTGAGAAAAACCTACCATTGATAACTATCCATAGTGATCACGGTGGTGAATTTAAAAGTTCATATTTTGAAACTTTTTTTAGTAAGAAATGTTTTACTCACAATTTCTCAGCTCCGAGAACTCTTCAACAAAATGGTGTTGTTGAGAGAATAAATCACATTCTTCAGGAAATGACAACAACCATGTTGAATGAATACTTAATTGATAAGCACTTTTGGGTTGAAGCTGTTAGTATTGCTTGTTATACTATAAATCATTTTTTAACTAGACCTTTTCTTAATAAAACACCTTATGAATTGTGGACTGGCCGAAAACCTAAAATTTTATAAATCAAAGTTTTTGGATATAAAGTATTCATTTTAAATAATAAATAGAATCTATAGAAAATTGCAATAATAACTAATGAAGGAATCTTTCTAGGCTATTCTACAACCTCTAAAGCTTATAGAGTTTCAATAAAAATACTTGTATTGTTGATGAAACAGTTCATGTTAAATTTGATGAAACTAATCCTTTTGTTATCAAAAATCCCCAGCCTATATCTTCAGATGTGTTTTCAAAAAATGTTTATCAACCTCTATTAGAAAAGCCTTACGATAAGGAAAATGATCAAGAAAGTCTTTCTAAAACTTTTACCGTAGAATATTTTCTACCATACGTTGATGAACAAGTTTTACAAAACCCAAATAAATTGATTCTTAAGAGTCATCCCAGTGATAACATCATTGGCGATGTAAATCAACCTGTAAGGACCAGAAATTCCTTGAGAAATGAAATTGAATATCTTGCCTTTCTTTCCCAATTCGAACCAAAAAATCTAAGTGAGGCCTTATGTGATGAATATTGGATTAAAGAAATTCAATATGAACTAAATGAATTTGGGTGGAATCAAGTCTGGACATTAGTTGAAAGACCTAAAGAAACAACTGTAATTGGTGTCAAATGGGTTTCCAGAAATAAATGTGATGAAAATGGAACCATTGTAAGAAATAAAGAAAGACTTGTTTCTAAGGTCTATAAGCAACAAGAGGGAATATACTATGAAGAAACATATGCTTTGGTAGCTAGACTTGAATATATTCATATTCTATTAGCCTTTGCAGCATACTTTAATTTCAAATTATTTCAAATGGATGTTAAATGTACTTTTCTAAATGGTTTTGTTCAAGAATAATTTTTTGTTGAACAACCTCTTGGTTTTATAGATTCAAAATATCCTAATCATGTTTTTAAACTTACCAAATCTTTATATGGCCTTAAACACGCCCCTAGAGCATGGTATGATAGACTTACGGGATTTCTTTTACAAAAGAAATATGTAAAAGCTATAGCGTATCCAACCCTTTTTATAAAAATGGAAAATAAAAAAAAAATTGTTCAAATTTATGTTGATGAAATCATATTTGGATCAACTCAGCAGTCTTTAAATAATTATTTTGTGAATTTAATGAAATATGAATTTGAAATGTGTATGATGGGTGAGTTAAAATTCTTTTCAGGTTTTCAAATTTCACAAAAACCAGAAGTGACATATATATCTCAACATAATTATATGAAATATTTACTCAAAAATTATGGATACGATAATACGAAAAGTATTTTCACTCCAATTGGTACCAAAAATACACTTGATCTTGATGAAACTGGGAAACCAGTAGATCAAACAATTTTTAGAGGTATGATAGGAAGTTTACTATACCTGACAGCAAGTCGACCAGACATAATGTTTTTTATATGCTTATGTGAAAGATACCAATCTAATCCAAAAGCGTCTCATTTAAAAGCTATGAAAATAATCTTTTGGTATTTAAAATGAACTCTGGATTTATGTATTTTTTATTCTTTTGAAAATGATTTTGTTTTAAAAGGTTTTTCATATGCTGACTTTGGTGGTTCTATAATGGATAGAAAGAGTACATCTAGAACATGTCATTTCTTAAAAGATTCATTGGTTTCTTGGTCCTGCAAGAAACAACACTCGGTAGAACTTTCCACCGCTGAAGCTAAATATGTAGTAGCTGGAAGTTGTTATGCTCAAGTGTTATGGATACAACACACACTCACTGAATTTGGATTGAGTTTTTCCAAAAAAACAAATTCTATGTGATAATACTAGTACCATAGCTCTTAGTAAAAACCCAGCACATCACTCTCATACAAAACACATAGATATTAGGCATCACTTTCTTAGGGATCACACACTAAAAGGAGATATTATTTTACAATTTATCGGAACGCGAGATCAACTTGAAGACATTTTTACAAAACCATTACCTTATGATTGATTTGAGTTTATAAAATAGAAGCTAGTAATTATTATATTAAAATAATCATTCATGTATACTTCATGTTTTACACTTCTCTTTACATTAAACTCCTCTTAAAATGAGGAGAACATTTTTTCACCCTATATATTTCTCAAACTTTGCCTTCTTTATACGTTTATTCTTTCGGTTTTCTATATTTCTGATTATCATTTTGACTATTTGGTTATTGTTTTAATCATATGTCATCCTGTTTTTTTTATTATCATATTGATTTTTTTTTCCATCAGCACGTCAACCCATGGTAAAAACATTGTTTTCCATCGGCACGTCAACCTATGGTAACAACTTTGTTTTCTATCAGCACGTCAACCCATCGTAACAACCTTGTTTTCCATCAGTAGGTCATCCTTTGGTAATGACTTTGTTTTCCATCGGCTTGACAACTACGGTAATGACTTTGTTTTCCATCGGATTGACAACCTATGGTAATGAATTTGTTTTCCATCGGCCTGACAACCTATGGTAATGACTTTGTTTTCCATCAGCTTGACAACCTATGGAAATGACTTTATATTCCATCAGCTTGACAACCTATGGTAATTACTTTGTTTTCCATCGGTCTGACAACCTATGGTAATGAATTTGTTTTCCATCGGCTTGAAAACTTATGGTAATGAATTTGTCTTCCATCGGCCTGAAAACCTATGGTAATGACTTTGTTTTCCATTGGCTTGACAGCCTATGATAATTACATTGTTTTCCATTGGTTTCACAACTGATCATATTATTTTTCCTCGAAATCATGTATTTTGTTTTTTCTATTGTATTATATTGTGTTAATACTATTAAACCAACAATTTACATAGAATCTCAGGCAGGTACAATCATTATTTCATTGTTATTTATTTATTAGTATTATTGTTTCTCGATTTTTTAAAAAAAAACATCCTTAAATCCCTACCAATGATTTTCTTTTCTTTTAATATCAACTATATAATATCAATAGTAATTTTTTCGCCTATAAATAGACCCCTCCCCTCCCCAAACCCACACCGGTTTTTCAGATCTCATGGCCAAGCTCTTCCCCTTTGTTTTAAGACTCTGTATGATCTTCCATTTTCCGCATCTATATGTCTCAGTCCTCTGCCAACACTCCTACCGAAATGTCTTCAAAAACATTTTTAAAGAAAGGATTCTTCAGAGGAAGGTTAGTTTCTCGGGACTTCTTTGACATGTATGATTCAACAATCAGAAAGATTATTTTGTTTCAAGGATTGGAAAATATTTGTATGGAAAAACATGTTTCTCAAGATCCGATTCTTGTTGAATAAGCTAGATAATTATAATAAACCATGTCTTTGTACAAAAATATGATGATCAACTTTTCCATGTATGATAGAAAAATATCAATGTCTATGAAACAAGCTTCCCACTTTCTAAATGTCTCAACAGAAGGTGATTCTTTTTGTCCATCTCATAAACTACTATAGGAAGTTGGTACATTTAATAAAGAAAGTGTTGAAAAGTCATTATACCTTATAAATAAAGTG
Organism: Viscum album; assembly: GCA_963277665.1. Taxonomy (NCBI): domain Eukaryota; kingdom Viridiplantae; phylum Streptophyta; class Magnoliopsida; order Santalales; family Viscaceae; genus Viscum; species Viscum album. The sequence goes on from OY728159.1 coordinate 658,788,313, forward strand.
AAGAGAAAAATAGCTCATTTACCTACAGATAATGGGTTCGTGGTTATTTGGATACAGGGTTTTCTTATCCTAAGGAAAAGAGATAGATAAACTCTTAAATTCTCTGATATTTTTATGCTAGACTATCTTTTAAACATGAGAAAGGCAAATCTCATGGGGTACATTTTTTAAACAGTCAATAATTTCAAGTCAGGAGCGATCAAGTCCCATTTGATTATGTATCCCTCTATTCTTACAAAGTTCATTCTATAGATCTTGAAGTTTTGTAATATTACTTTGAAAGGTCAATTGAAATAGATGAAGCCTTCTTGGATAAGTATGAATACATAGAATAATTTGTATGTTTGTTTCGATGAAAACTCAATTCTTTTTTTCAATGATGTAGAAGCTGAATCGGCACAAAATCAATCAGAACCAAATCAATCAACACCTTTTCCAATCGAAGATGATCCAACTATTGTTTCTCCTCAAAATTCAGATCCACAAACCAATTCTAAGTCAAAGAATAAATCTAAATACAGCAAGGGGGTTGTGGCCAAGTGGAGGAAAGATAAAGAATAAAGAAAATAAGGTGATCATAAGTTCGGTCTTGATCCAGCTGAAGCCTTTCCTGAGAGGATAAGGGTAGAGGATACTCTTTAGGCTGAGAAGAAAAAGAAAACTCTTTTTAAAAGGAAAGCTCAAGACTTTGATGCTTCTAAAATCATGAAAATGGTTGAGGAGGCTAGTGCTTAACTAATGGAAGAAGTGCATCAAGAACCATTAGTACAGAGTCTTCCATAGAAAGAGAAAGGGAAATAAATTTTGAAATAAGTAAAGGAAATTGAAGAAGAGGGAGAAGATTTTTTTTTGAATTTCTTCAGAGTTCAAAAAAGAGTAGATAAAAATCGTTTCAAAATAAAAGTAAAGGTATTCAACAGGTTCCTCATGCCAATCAAGCACTCGCTGAATATCTTGAATCTCTAGATAGATTTCCTTCCCAAGAAAAGAAAGGTGCTCAATCTTATCATACCAAAAAATTAATAGTTATCTGTGACAAAGTGGGAGAATAAATAAAGTAAAAAAGAAAAATCAAAAGGAAAATAGCCAGTTTAAGACTCAATCTAATCAAATGAACTGGATTCATATGATGAGGATAATGATTCAGAACACACAATTTCTCTCAAAAAGAGTGATTACATTGTTATGTTTTCAGAAGGATTGATAATACCATTCCTTATATTCCTAGACTTAAAGGGAAAATTTATTTCATCACTGACCATCAAAGGAAGAAGTTAGGTTCTGTAAGAGAACTGAGAAAGACAGTATTGTCACTTGAAGCCAATTTAAAAGTACTATCTAAAAGTTCGGCTGCTCATAAGAAGGATTGCAATAGAATGACTAAGTGGTCATACAAAATAGAAAGCTCAGTGAATGATCATGAAATATAAATTGAAGACTTAAGGAGGATTTCAAATGATCTTGTTATTGCTTTCAATAAGCTTGAAAAATAAACCATTGAAAGGCTGAATCAGATGTCAACAACTCATGGAGCTGATATTCCTTCAATTAAAGAGCTGCAAGAGAGAAGAATTCTTTTTAGATAGAGTTTTCGAAGGTTTCATATTTCAAAGATGAAATAGTTTTGTTGAAGAATAAAATTTTTGTGTTATCTAAAGACAATAATAATTTTCAAGACAGAATTGATACTCTTGAAGAAGTAATCAGAGTCTAAGAGAAGACTATCAAGAATCATGATCAGCTTTTTGTCAATCAACAAGAGCTTCTCAAATATCAGGGTGATTATATCTCTGAAGAAAATAATGAAATAAAAAAGATGAATTTCATTCTGCATGAGCTGATAAAGAAAGAAAAAGAAAGAGAAAAAAAATGAGTGTTATTGTATCTGTCTTTTCTCATTTCAATAATTCTATAGACTTTTGTTATCTCAATGAGATTTATGTTACCTTAACCATTTCCTTTCATTTCTTTTCTCTAACTCTTTAAGGAAACTCAATATTACCCCATTATTTTTGTAAATCACTAAGGGGAGAATGTTTTATAAGGGTAAAATGTTTTAATCAAATACATCTAAATAAAGGAAAATTTATGAATACAATCCTTAGGAAAGTACATACCTAAGGGGGAGTTATTTGTATTCAATTTCTTATTCAGAAGAGTTTTCAATAACTCAGGGGGAGATAAGTATTTCTTTTTTTTACTTTATGTTTTGTGCTTTCCAAAAAGGGGGATATTATTGAGTCAAAAGTTCTCTTTTGACTTTTATGTCTTGTTTTTGAAATCAAAAATGTATTCATATATACTTATCATACTAACTATGTTTATCATACTGACTATGTTTATCGTACTGACTCTTTCAATCGTATTGACTCTGTTAATCATATTGACTCTGTCAATCTTACTGACTCTATCAATCGTACTGACTCTATCAATCGTACTGACTCTGTCAATCGTACTGACTTTTTTGAATCATACTCATCTTGTATCATATCAATACATTACAATAAGTAATAATTATAGTACTCATATTTTTATCACATGATTGTTTTTATCCTTTATCAACACATGTCAATTGTACTCATGTTTATCATCTTCATATATCTGCTATTTTAACCAAAATGATGTCATGGGGTTAGTTATAAACTAATCAAAATGAAGTCGTGTTTTCTATTTCAATATGACCTTTATAATGCCAGGTGTCCAAGTCCCTTTGAGTTTCCTAGAGAAATATGACCGTTGGAGGAAATGTGACCATTGGAACCAGAGGCCTATAAATAGGAGGTCATTTGAAGCTGAGATGAACAACTGATAGAATTTGATCATTCTGTGCTTTTATCAAGTTCTAGAGAGAGATTCTTTTACTTCTCTCTTGCTTCGTGCAAAATCCTTGAAATTACAAAATTTGAATGGCTCGTTCTTAGTTTTTGTATTTCAATAAGTTCTTTGTTTTGCTTTGTGCAACCGTTCAGGTGATAATGATCGAGGGATGCTGAGGATAGTCAGACGATGCTACCGATCTTCGTATCGAGGGCATTCAATTGTTTGAAATACCGAGGTGTCAATTTCCTGAAAAATCTAGGGCTTGCGGGGATAGCAAGATAGACGCACCGATCATCGTATCGAGGGCTTGCGGGGATAGCAAGACAGACGTACCGATCATTGTATTGAGGTCTTAACAAGGTGGTGGTAAGACATACCTCTTATCCTAGGTGAAAGGATACCCTTCTCTTTGGGATAAAATAATTGTAAAACTTTTTACACTTCTATTGTTGATTGTACTATAAAGGTAGTTTTTTGTTTCCTTTCTTCATTTCATATTCATTTGTAATTGTTTCAATTACAATCATACTATTACATATTGTATCGATTGATTCTATACGCTTTATGGTAGAATCCTTCAATATATTTTTACTCTAATTCTTGTTTCCATTTTGAATACAATTTCTTTACACTTATTATAGTATTGCATCATATCACACCTTTATACTCAATACAATTGTTGTTAATTGTATCTATTGTGAATTTTATTTCTTAAGTGTTTAAACACAATGTTTTTAAACCTACAATTCACCCCCCTCTTGTATTGTTCCATTTAATATACATATACATCTATAAATCAATCCTACAATAACATGAATGGATCACACCTAATAATGTTTAGATTATATAAAAGAGTACATATATATGGAATGCATGATTAATAAGGGTGTCAATTTATTAATGGACATTCATGAGTCACGAATACAAAACATATGCATGTGTCATCATAATATAGGTAATATTAACATTTGGAACTTTGAAACACACAATCATGTTCATAAATAAACTTATGATCATATAACATCAATTATACATACTCACGCATCAATATATGAACATAAATATATAACGCAAATCATGTACATGAATATCATCATTATCCCATGATATATATAAATATATTCCAAATTCATTAGAGACATATATTTATTTAAAAATATTTTTATTTATATATTTATAATGATAAATAAATATATTTAAAAACTATTTATATATAATTATAAATATATTATTATAAATAAATATATTTACTATTTTTAAATTTTTTATAATTTTATAATTTTTTATAGATATATATATATTTTTAATCTTACAATTTATTTTTAAAAAAATTATATATATTTTTGAATTATTAAAAATATATAATAATTATAAACATGCGTTTTTAATTAATGTATATAAATAAACATTATTTTCAAACATAATTATAATTGTTTTATATATTTTAGTGATATTTTTTTATTAAAAACATTTACTAGTGATAAGAACAGTGCGGATAAATATATCCTTCATCAACGCAAAAAAAATTGTTGATAAAGGATACACCTTTATCAACATTTTTTAGTTTTGATAAGCCCTACCTTTATCAGTGCTTTTAGCTAGCACTGATAACGGTGTGGATTGCATCCACGCTTTGTACTTAATGTTGATAAAAGCTAGCGCATCCCTTACCCGAATCTATGGTAGTGCCTTCAAGGAAACATCGTGAATCATTAGAATCTATTGAAGTGTATTTTTGGGAGGGGATATTATCTTCTAGAATCACAACTTAGTGGGATCAGTGTCTGTATACCCAGGCTTTCCAACTACAGAGGTGTCCTTCAGGGAAACCATCTGTTACCCATCCTCCATTCAGGTTGTGTTGGACCCCACCCAGAAAAATCATTTTTAAAGTGTTACAATGGAGGACACTGATGACTCATTTATCTTCACAAGCTTCACATTGGGCACCTTTTATTCTTGGGATTACAAACTCTTGTTTATCGTCTCTCAAATCTATGATCCTTGGCATGATCTCCTTCGGCGTAAAGAAATTACAATCAAGTATAGATTTCTAACTTGGAACATTTGAAGATATGACATATTTATGGGTGTAGAAGTGAAAGGTAAGGTTATTTTCCTCGTCCCTATGTTCTCATGATACCAGGTCAATAATGAAGTATCAACAATTCATTTTTTATTTCAAAGTGACTGAGTGATCTGGTTGTGGAGGACGTTAGGTGAGTTCATAGGTTTCTCCTCTTGTATGATATACATTAGTGATTTTCATTACAATAGGTTCAATGGATTGGGTTCCAACACTATTGAGAAGAAGTACTACTCAATTATCCTTATGGTGGGTTTCGGGTGTTTCTGGGGTGCTCACAACTGGGTCCAATACAATTATCTCTCCTCCTCAGGAACAACTTCACTCACTAGGGCCAGATTCCACACCTCAAAACTCTTAAATCTTTTGAAATTTTGTTATAAGGATCCATCCACGGTTAATATAGTTTTGAATAAGGGTTTTTTTCCTCATTACATACATGCCTCTTAAAGCCGTTGGATCTACTAGATCCCTCTCCTCTATGGCCTCATGCTTAATACTAACGGATAATGATGTTGAGGCATAATGTGGGGGGAGGTGTTCTCCGAGATCAGAAGGGTTCTATGAACCTTCCTTTTAGTTAATCCTATGGACAAGTTACTTTTTTATGTGGAAAGGAAAATTACAACCTCATCATCCTTTCCCTTTTTCATTCTAAATCCATCACCATAGTAGCGGTTGGATCGGACTCCAGGATCATATGTGACTCTATAAAATCTATCATTTCCACTCTCTGGAAGATAACTTATTTGATTTAAAAATACAATAAGTGAATCAATATTAGGATAGATATTCTTCACACTTGTAAATAAAAGAATAGTTTTTCTAACTTCCTCACCTCAAGGGTGTCCATCGACTACCCTCTTGTGTCAAATTATAGCACTGGTCCCCTCCTCGTAGGATGTTCCCACCATGTTATTGGGGATTCCCTTGCCCTGAATTATTATAATCCTCTTAAGTTATTTTCCCCTGATTCTCTAATCTATTAATATTTTTTTTACTATGTGTAAACAAAACTATGTAATTGATTATGTCCACATAGGGTGTTTTTAGTACATTTGGTTCATTATTGAAAAATGTCTTTGGTAAACTAACCATGGTCAAAGGGTTCATTATTCCATCGTCTTCAGTATAATAATGATTTCATAATTAATGTTTTCATACATCAATTACAATTTTTAAACCATACCTGAACAGAAGACGTGAAAAATGAAACACATCACTTGGTGGTATTCCACTTGTATGCATGGGCAATGTTATCATTTTTTATCGAGTAGAAGGGTAAAGATGAATGTAATATAATATAATTCTAGAATAATAATTATTTAATGAACATAATATATATATATATATATTAAATCCATCATAACAATCATCCTTGTAAGGTTGTGGTGAAAAATGAGACGCATTGCTTCGTGGTGGTGGTGGTATACACATACGTACGAATAATGTTTTTTAATTTACCATTGTATGGAAAAGTAGATGGATAATTTCATAAAATTAACATAATAAAATCTCATCATATGGCAGATAATTATGCTATTTTTTTATTAGTTATAAACAATTGTTTAGGTAGAATATGAATTAAAAAATGCTCGGATGACATGATTTCCTCCTCTTTTAAAAATCTCCATTGGATCTCTCTTTAAGGACCCTATGGATGGTATTTTAGAGAAGATAAAACCTCTATGACTTGGAAAAGGATGTTGATAATTTTTTTAGTAGTTTTGGGTTTATATAGGTGGATCAGTGATGTGTGAAGAATATAGGGAAAGTGTTATCCTTTTATAGTTATATAAAATACATACTTGTAATTACTTTAAGGATTTTAGTATAATAATTTTTTTCATGTAAAAGTTATAAAAGTGTATTTTTTTAAAGTTATGATATTTTAAGGTTTAAATCCATTAACACATAAAAACTTTTATTGGATTATATATTATTTTATACCTAATTATTTGGTTTAATCCCTTTGTTAACCATTTCTAACCTCAACTATTGTATTAAAATTTTAAACACAAAGGGGTTATAAATTCATTCATAAGGTCAAAATTATCTAATAATTGGTAAAGTGATGATATTTTAAACAATATCTCATCTCATTTTCCCACTTTCAATATTTTTATGATTTTCAATTATTTAATAATATATTATTTAATATAAAATACAATTAAAGTCAATTTAGGAACTATTCTAATATTTTGACATTAAATACATCAAGATAGGTATGGAATTAAAATGTAAACTCTTTAAAAATAAATTAGACATTATTATTAATAATAAAATTCTTTAAAAATTATATGTAATAAAAAAATTATAATATAGGTTTTTAAAATAAGTTACTTTTTTCTACTTCTTGCATAAGTATAGTGTCAAAATTGTGTAAGAATTTAAGGTAATTATACCATCATTAATATTAAAAAAATAAAACAATAAAAATAAAAAAAATTATTAAAATTATCTTATATATTATTCCATAACATCTTTATATACTTATGTAAACATATAAGTTAAATCAAAAGCAAGAGAGTAACATTTGGGATTGTTCCATTATTTGAAATAATATAATGGTATTTATTAAAAAATATCAAAAAAAATTCATATTTTGGAATATATAAATGGTTTGTCCAAAATAAATTCATCTAATAGAAATAATTTAACTTTTAGTTATGTTTTTAAATACTTACAACATTATTTTTAACCTTATTTACCATATTTACCGTTATATAGGTGAAAAGTATTTGGAACAATTACTATTCATTATGACCAAAAATAAAGATGAACTATTTTAAACAAAATCCTAATAATTTCAAATATGAAATATTTTTTCATGATTCAATTTTTATAAGTGGGATAAAAAAATTTAATATATGTGTGTATATTCAATGAAAAATAATTTTTTAAAAATGCATTTTTATGCCAAAAAATGAACTTATACCAGAATGAAGTATAATGTTGATTCATATTTAATAAATGAGATTAAATATAATTTAAGCATAATTATTTCATAATAATATTAAATTGAAAGCATAATGATATTTTTAATGAAAATAAATGACAATTTTACCAAAATCATCATTTTTCGCTATTCAATGAAAAATCTAACTTTTAAGTTTAATTTCAAAATTTTTTCCTAAGAAAATTTTTATATAATGGTTTTAAGATATTTATTACTAAAATTAAATAAAATATTTAATTTTTTCATAAATTAATGATAATATTTTCTCACAAATTTCAATAAAATCCATTTTTGAAGGAAATGTATTTTTGTAGCATAAAATGTCTTTACTAAAAATTTAGTGCTTATTAGATAAGAATTAATAAATAAATTTTTATTGAGTTGTAAATTTATATGTATATATATATATAATCATGTGATTAATCATATTTATACCCTCCAATTCAACAACTAGGTAATAACAATCATATTTAAAATACTATTATTACATGGTTCATTTAATCTCGATGTTGTGAATCTTTTACACTATTAAACATAGTCTTATTTTAAAATATTATGATGTTATAGTATTTATCTCTTTAGATACAATGTATGGTTCATCAGAGTTAAGCCTAAGCACACCCGGTTATGATGACTCGATGGTAATCCTTAGCTTTTGATTAAGATGTTATGTTAATATAGTTAGCACATTCCTATGATTCATTGATGCCCTCATCTTTGAAAAATTATTCAGTTTTAAAATCTATAATTGGTATATTCTTGATATTATACCATATATAGACTCTATGGTGGTATCCTACTGGGATTTTTACTCACACGATACATTTTCCATTAGAAGATTGTATATATTGTATTACAGGATCTTAGTAAAAGGGAAGCGAATTTTGTAGAAAGTTGGATTCTCATTTTGTTGAAGTCTTCGGATCCGGATGGTTTAGAGGTCAATGTAGCTCACATGAAGATTTTTCAATCATTATAGTTTATCCTATTTCAGCTTGGATTGTATGTTTTTATTGGATTTATATACTTTTATCCATGTAATACTTTTTTGTATGCTTTTTTTTGTTTAATTCAATACTTGTTTCTATTTTTCTATTATACCTTAGCATGTGATAGGCTGGTTGGGGTGGCTTGTCTAGTTGACTTGGGTTGGTCTATTAGAATTTAGTATCAAAGAAATACTCATTCAAAATTGTGTTAATATGTATTGAGTATCATTTTGTCCCTTGGGTAGACAAGAGTTAGGACCATTGTCATTAAAATAGTAAATGTGCGAAAGGGGCCTAGCTAGCGCACTTCTGTGACTGAACTAGAGTTACCATGGATGAACGGGTATTTTTACCAGGTTTAAGACTTGGTGTTTAATTTAAATTGAATGAATTGTATGGGATGTTTATTTTAACTGACCAATTTTTTTTAATTGATGTCTTTCGTTGGTAGAATTCATAATTTCATTAAATTCATGCGGTTATAAAGCACTTGTTCAAATTATGGAAGTGGTCATAAGATTTTGGAATGTCCCCATGATCTATTTAGTTATTTCATTTTGTTTATTTTAAAATTCCTCTTTTAATATTTCTTTAAAAAAATGTGAGGAAACAAAAAGATATAATCCATAGGTAAATCCTCCAGTGGAAAATTCATTGGTTTAATTAGTAATAAATAATATTCAAACAATATGTCAAGTAGGTGTTGGGAACCTAAGACATGTGTCAGATCATTGCTTGGAATTTACTAAGCATAATCTTCCCAACATCCTTGGTGACAAATGATCCCTGAAATATGAAGAGTGACTTGAGTGGATTGTGAGTATATTCAACTTCTTGAAGACTCTTGAAGACTTTAATGTGGGTTTTTCCATCTATATGATTGAGGGTTAGGGATGGAGATTGTCGGACATTATTTTGAAAGATTTTTTTCACAAGTATTTTACCTGGTATTTCTTCAAATATAATAACTTATCATCATTTTTACCCTGATATGTTACATGTGTTGAAGAACCAAGAGTTTCGAACCTTTGAGCAGGAAAAACATACCATTCCAAAGTATTCCTCCCATTTTTCTAAGATAGTGAATCTTGCATAAAATCTTTTCCCTAATGATTACCAAAAGGATCGGTTTCTTGAGTTAGGATTGGGGATGGATATAATTTTATTGACACTCAATTTCATTACTTTGATGAAAATTTTACCAAGGGAAATTCCTAAGAAAAAGGAGGAGATGATAAATAAAGACGACCAAGATTTTCAAAGCCTATGAAAGTGGTTCACCCAATGTAGTCCCAATCACTATCGGCACACAAGAACTTGAATTCCACCCTACTTTCATGACTAGTAACCTTCACCCAAGGTATCATATTTTCCTATAAATACACCCTCAGATCCTTTATTTTTATGGATGAATTTCCCCAAAGGATGATTGTTGCTCTGATCACCCTAGTGCTTCACTGAACTCCCTTGAAAACTCAAAAGTAGTTTTTAAACACCTTAAGATAGGGAATCAATGGGGTATGATGGGACTTATGTCTATTTAGTTCTATAAATAAATTACAGTTGCACGACTCATTTTCCCAACCCCTTTAATTTCAGAATATTTGCACGCTCCCCTTTCCTCAAATAGGAACTTGTGTGACCTACTTCTAGGAATCCCTGTAGGGACCCATGAAGGCTAGAAGAATTATTCTCTCAAGTGTAGTCATCTAAATTGTTCATTAACCAAGTTGGAAAAAATTCTACCATGTCTACTTGTGCGGATACCCCATGCAAAGTTCACCCCTTGCGTGGTAAACCCCTTGCATGGTCCTCCTTGGCTCACCTTACCCCTTCAACTTTCACGAGCCTTTCACAAAGCCTCCTTGATAAACAATCTTGGTAAGGCTTCTTCTTAAATGGCTCCCTTGATGGAAAGGGACCATGTTGAAACCTCCCCCATGAACTCTGGATTTTCAAAAACATGGGGATAGGCACATTAGTGTGTCTCCCATTTGGATTTGGATATCTACGATCATATGTCTCCCACACTTTTCCTACCATAGGGTAAGGATCCTTGAGGAATCTATAGATTTTAATATCTACAGTCATGTGGACCCTTACACTAGGGAAAGTGTTTCAGAGTTCCTGGTTTTGGATTTCAGGGATAAGACTCTCTCCTCCCCTTCTCGTCTCTAAGACATGGAGCCTCCAGTTCCTAGTAGGGCCGGTAAGGATCATAGTGTATTTTCCATTTGATAAAAGAAAAGTCTCCCTTCTCTCCCAGGACCTATCAAGGGGAAACCATATGGGTGTAATCCCTTATACTTTCATGTTAGAGGTTGAAAACTTTCTCCTCCGTAAATCTTTCACCTTTATTCCTTCCATACCTTGGACTCTCATACAATTTAATGTGAAGAGATATAAGTGACTCAGCCATGTCCTCTTCTACCATAGCCCCTGCCTCTTCGGTTGTAGCCATGGCATCTTCCATCATCAAAGGAAGGAAAGTGTGTGGTCTGTTTAATCGTTCACATCCTATTATTTCTCACACCAATAATGACTCATGTGGGTTCAGAGGTTTGTAAGGATGAAAACATCTACAAAATCCAACTAATAGACTAAACTATGAGAACTCTGATTCTTGTTAACGAGGATACATAAGAAACCCACTTTGGGTCCGAGCTAAATGGGAATCCTCATAATTCCCTTAATCTGGGTATCCTCCTCAAGAGTAAACCATGATTTAAGCCCTCAGACCATCATGAGTTAAAACATCCCTCATGGTCACTTTACAGGGGATCTCTTTATCAAGAGTAACCCCCAACCTATCATCTCAAAGGGATATACTCCCCTATGATACATTCCCTTGAGGTCCTCCATTGGCATGGGTCCTCAACAATGAACTATACGGGCTTTGATTTCCATTCACAAGGGATACATAGGATTCCTATCAGAGGTTCAAACCCACCTTCGTAATCTAACCCTATTATTTTGGGACACATCCATAGAGGGTTCTAATTTAACTGGGAAACTCATGTCCCTTTCAATTCCCTCGAGATTTTTTGACATAATTCCCAACAAAATAATTGACTAGGCACCTTACACTTAGACGTTTATACTACATGACATTAAACTGTACGGTTCGGTCCTTATCACAAGACCTTAAAAAGTATGATGTGTCCTATTATGCAGCACTTGATGACATGAGTTTTGATTCATTTCACAAGGATACATATGAATCTCATAAACGGCTTCAATCCCAACATCATAAAAACTATCGTCTCCCGGGATGGTGATAAATTCTAGAGTGACATTCATCTACCTGGATAAGAATAAACTTCATAGTTCCCCATGACATGGCTTAAAAACTACTATCATTATAAAAATGACCAAAGAATATCTCAGTAGTGTATGAGTAGATACCATTGTTGGAGAACCTTGGATATATAAAAATATATCCATCAATGAATAACCTCTAATACATAAAGATGATTCCAAATTCTACACATGATAATAATTGATTTCTAATATTAGGAGAACTCACATCATACTTGGGAACTAATGAAGGATTTATGAACATATCTAAAATCTATAAGAGTGTCTAGGAGTAGGTAATAATTCCCCCCCCCAAGGTTGTGATGAGCCCAACCTCCCATCCTCTCAAACAATGAAAGTTCTTAAGCATCATGGGTCAAAATTCCTAACAAGCACATACCTTTGGAAAGAAGGTACCTATGAATATAGAACCATTAGGTGTTTCCGGTTCCAAAAATTAACCCATTAGAAACCATTCAGAAATATAAAACTATCATGGGTTGTTAAATATGAGGGAATCAAAAAATGGTCAACCTGATGTGAATCATTAACCAAGATGATAGTTTCACCTACCTATTTGGCCCCTTCCATTCTAAAAGGAAATGTGGGCCAGACATGTCAATCAATCATGCATGTAATCATCCCAAAAAGAGATTCTTTTACAAAGTTCATTGTTTTTATATTATATATTTATAGTAACATTCTTCCAAGAACTCCCTTCAATCCAATGGCTTCCATTATGTTTACACACATGAACGCCCCAGCTGCTGCTTAGGAAAGATCCTCATTCACTCAAATAACACCATCAATGAATCAACATCTTCAACCCTGAGTCTCTAATGCACTAGTTCGAGATTACCATCAGCGCGGTACCATCCCAACCCTGGAGGCATCCCAAAAGGCCCTATATATCAAAAATAACCCCTAGTCGTCTGTTCAATGATGACTAGTGGTCCTGAAGTAGATGGTGCTGATTGCCGACTTCAACTATTTTAGGAGCTTATACATGGAATGAAACAACCAGCCCCTACCATATTTCAGGGAGGTTGGCCAGGAGGCCACCTATGGCCTTGTCCCAAAGACACATGTGTCCTTATCAAGGGCTCATACCAATAATCTATGCTTCTAATGTCGTGTGGCAGTAAACTCTCAAAACGATGAGGGTGTCGCCTTAAACCATCCATCCCAGGTCCCTCAGACCTTGTAATGAAAGATAGAATTTTAGAGAGGACAAATGGCCAATAGGGACCATGTTCCTACATTTTCCCCTTCAGAGACTATCTGGTGGTGCCCAACTAAACCCATCATTCAAATCTAGTGGAGTACCGTGAGCAAGAACATACACTTACTTACAATCATAAAACCTTCCATCAGACTCATCTAGTAGTGTTAAAATAATCCCACAAACCCACTTTGGTGGAAACCCTCAAGTAAGAACATACACCTTCCTTCACTCAACAATCCTTCCAGTAGCCTCATCTGGAAACAGACAAAGAACTCAGTCAGAAAGTCCTGAAAACAAGAGGAGGTTAGACTCAACTCTCTACCCACTAGTACTGTCAGTATTCACTAATAGGAAGGTGAGGATATGAGATGGCACATAGGCCTAATAAAGACACATAATTGACAGAGATCCCAGTTTCGGTTACTGAAGTCACCAATCATATCTTAGAAATGGTGAAAGGGTAGACCCAAATCCCTACCCTCATATTACAGACATGCCAGGATATTATCACAATGATGAAAGTAGTACCTAAAGGATTGAAAAATAAATCTATCCCCACAAGCAGGGTGGTGCATCATCATAACCCCCCGAGAAAGCACATACCTCTATTCTCATCCAGTATGGTCATGGGGCACACTCCCCCATATCATATGAATAACCAGATTGGGAAAATACACATGTTCCAATTGGAGATAATTGGTCTATCTAGATAGCCACTTCAAAGCAGGAACATACACCTGCCCATGAAAACCATTTTTCCTAGCAAGTGCCCCCAACTGCTTGTAAAAAATTGTTCATCAAGTAGTATTATCAAACACTATTATGAAATCAAGAGCCAATATGTGATTTGGATCTACTTAATGATAGAGTTCTTGAATCCCTCAGGCATTTATTTATTGCAGCTCAAGATCCTACCCATCAATTACCAAATCAAGGTAGCCATTTCAATAATTGTGAAGGTCCTATTCAGACACTTGGTCATCAAGGCTTGATTCTTGATAATTCAATCAATATGAAGTTATTATCTCTTGATGAGTGCCACGATGACCCTATGTGTGGCTATAAGACTAAGGAGAAAGAGGTTCCACCCCATTCTATAATCTACCAATATGGTCCTCCATATGATGGAACTTTCTACATTATTTCCCTCTGCAGTAGGGATTTTATTGTCAAGAGAATTCTCCAATTTAAAATGTAGCAATGAGAAAGCCCACTTATCTTGAGGCACATTAAAATAAAATGCCCAACATGTATAATGCCTTATCATTGGTGGGTGAAATACTTTCTCAACTAGAAGATATCATAAGGATATGGTCATTATCCAAACCACCGTTGGGCCATTTATATTCCAATATAATATAATAAATCTCAATAGATCCCATTGATTTTGGTAAACCAATAGGGAAGCATCCACTCTGGTCAGACCAGGTCGAGAAACCTCTTTTTAAAGATGAGAATATCTTCTAAACATGAAGAAAATATCGGAAAAAGATGAAATACCAGTCTTGTTATAGCCTTTAGCCACCTCTCATTACAACATTCCAGAAATGGTGACTGAAGATTGTATGCATGATATCCATCTCAACATATAGAAAACTATTCATTACCTATAAGAAAAATTATTAACTTATGATGAGTATGAAACTCATGTAAATATATTAGATGTTTTTTCATTATTCAAGGTATAACTCTATATGACCCATACCGATGACTAGTTGTTACACAGTGTTAAAGACTGTCGTCGGGGGGGAGAAATCCCAAAGTAGATACCTTGAGGAGAATCCCCCTATGAAATCATAGGGGGATAAAAAATACCATCGAAGATGCCCATACTTAAAAAAAGTCATAAAACATAAATAGTATGGGCATCATAGATGACCAATTCTTCCAAATCCCCCTAGACACATCTAGGCAAGCTAGCCAAAAAGGATAGTTCCAAGGCTTGTAAAAAATCACTTATTTTCATATGGTGGTTGGAATAGACTAACATTAATGTGCCTGCCTTGATGCATTAATGAGATTGTGATGATTGATCAAAGATACCGCATCTGGTGTCCATATCAAAGGATGGGGTGTACATGGAGCATTATATTTCACTACGATCCAAATCCAGTAAATCCTATTAAAAGTGGTCTCATTCAACAGAATTTCGAAAACGAAGATTTATGTTAGTGCCGAATAATTCACCCAGACAACGTTTAGACTAGAATCCATAAAATAAGAAGATTATCTGTCATAATGTTATCCATAGTAGTTCAAGATTAACTCCAACCCACAGGGCTAGGGGATTTTTTATCCCAACCCTTGGAACCATCCAACCAAGCCTGAAGGGTTTTTAAGGTAGAACAGGAATAGCCCCAACCCTCAGGGTCCGAATCTTTTTCACCGCATCAATCCCCTCCTCCATAGAAATTAGTTTTATCCCAATTATGGAAGATTCCACAGATTGAATCCTCTCAATTTTTCCAATCACGTGATTCATTTTAATCACATGGAAGACATATGACTAAACTCATTGGGGATTCTCTTTGGGTCACTATCCATGAAACAGTCCACGAGGAACCAATGATGAAGAAGAAAAGGTCTTGTAGAGGATATAGTAGAAGGAGATATCACATGTCTTCCAATAGAATACCTGAAATTCACTATACATATGTGAATGTCATCAATTCTATCATTGAAGAACCTCTAGAACACAAGACTGATATAATGGATTCTAAAGTAGAATATCATGTTTGTTAGATAGTTCGCACCAAAAAAATCCAGAAGGTGTGTGTGCCCAAAACTAGAGGCTCACGCAAAATTTGGGTATTCCCTAAAAGAATCCAACTCTACATTCTCAAAATATATCTAATTATGGAAAAGTTAAGGGTTATACCTTGTCTCACCTTTTCCCCATTGAAGAAAAATCCTTTTTATTGGAGGAATGATTTGATCAGTAAGAGGATGAAATGATATATTTTAGAAGAATCAATGCATATTTATTCTAAGGAAATATTCCTACTGGATATGCTCCATAGGGAGACCCTTAACCTACACTTCATGTTGGCACACCTCATCAAAGACGGTTTTCCACAACAACTAAAACAGATAGGGAACATCTACTCAATGTGGGACATTAAATGCCAATATATTTGAATCTCACAAAAATAGATCAAGAATTCCCTCTATTGGGTACATAGCTAGAACATGGTGAGACACATCCTCATAGTTCTGTTCTTATTGGTTACCCATGGTATATAACCATAGTACCACCATCAGTGGTCCTAATAGTCTCCGCACTAGTTCAGGCTCTTTCTGTGGCACCTGTTTAGGTTCTATTTTTTTCAGATGTTTCTTGAATTCTAATGAACACCATTGAGTCATTAAAGACTCGATTGGAAGCTATGTAAGGATGGGACACACTGGTTCAGCAGGAAAAATGGATTTTTCCAAATGGGTATATCCTACTCTTCCCCCTCCAAACTTTAGAAATCCAAAATTTATAATCTTTAATGGCTCGGTAGATCTAGAGAATAAATTGATGAATTTCATTTCTCACTTTGATCCCATGAGGGGGACTCCTGAGAAACAAGAATTAGTGAAAATCATATGATTTGTAAAATCATTTCAGGGGTCACCTTGTAAGTCATACAAGTTTGCAGTCTTAATCAATCACTGGATGGGAATACCTCAATCAGAAGTTCCTTTTCTTGTTCAGTTCAATGTTGCAGAAGACAACAGTCTTCGATCTATCAAATTGAAAGCAAAGGGAGAATGAAAGAGTTTCAAATTTCATTGGTTAGTGTAAAAGATTAACGTACTCCTTAAATTTACCTCTTCCTTAATAATTTTTGTTTCCCATTTCTGTAGAAAATCTCTATGATGAGTTGTGCACATCTTTAATTCTGATTAAAAAACATTAGGGTTTTGGGAACTTGTTGTAATTACTCAAAAGGTGGAGTTTTCCATCACAGAGACTAAATACATGTCTTGAGTAATCCCATCAACTCTCGAAATAAGATCAGTAAAAGCAGAGACTTGTACAATAACACTTAATCAGGACACTATACATGCTCCTACTTAAAATCCCTAATCATACCTTATGGCTCCACCTTCTAAGCATCAGAAATAATGACCAACTCTTCATGATTATTCAAAAGATCAAAGGTGGAGACAGTTTAAGGAGTTGAAAAAAATAGTCCCATTCTTTTTTAAATGACCAAGTCTCTGGATACTTCATTTCAACTTTGGAAACCAACATTGTCCAATTTCCAAAGCCCAATAAACCTAGAAATTATGGTGATGCGGATCTCAAAAACTATTTCCCCTTCCATCAAATGTTGGGTCATCTCATCCAGGGGTGTTTTTTTTCAAGGACCTCGTACAAAATATGTTGGATTCTGGGCAAGTGAAATAGAAAAATTCACCCTCCCTGATAGCATATGTTTCTATCACTGATTAAAAGGAGGAAGGAAAGTGGAAAGAGGTTAAAATCAAGAATTTGTAGAAGTTCAATGATTCAGTGGTTATAAAAAGAATCAATATAACTCATTCCATTCTACAGACACTGTTAAAATAGTCATCTATGTCTCGTTCCTCATTCGCCACATTAAAGCCAACTTCATCAAAAGCACATTCCTCTGAAGTTCAATCTTCAAAGAGGAAGCATGTTTGGAAGGATAAGGAACAAGTGGAAGAAGATGATCTCATGTCAAGGACAATGATTTCCTTGACCTTAGCAGAATTCATGCAAACCATCTGAAAAGCATGGGCACCGTGCCTCCAAATGGCATAACAAGAATAAACCTTCCAGGAAATATCTTCATCAAATGATGAACTGGTCTTCAGCTCTGTTAACACTATTCACTTAAAGGATCCATATAAAAATGATTATTTTGACTATGATCCAAAATTCCCTGCACTTTATTGGGGAACTGGGTGAAGAGGTCATTAAGTTCGAGGATAAAGGGGAATATGTGGTTGTTCTAGAATCCACTACTCTAAGCACACCCATGATCGAACTATTTATGCAACAAAAACTCATGGGAGATCTCACCAATGGGCTAAACCTAGAAAAGAGACTCCCCCACACATGAAAGAGTCTCCCTTGATATGATCATCATGGAATACTTGTTGGATTATATGCCACCACCTTCTAGTTAAGTGGGATGACCTTGTTGTCCTAATCGACTAAGAGAAGAAGTGCTTCTAGCTTCTTCCCCCAAGTATATTCCATCCATATCAAGAACATCAACATCCAAGGAACCTGAAAAGAGCATCAAAATTTGGGAAAACAAATACCTATGGATCAAAAATATGATTTCTTGAAGTAATTATCCCATGTTTCATCTATGTTATCAATCTTGGATGATCTAAGTCTATCAAAATACCTATGGGAAGCACTAATTGATTAATTTTCAAACCATTAGGAATTAGAAATTTAGGTTTTTTTGCTGAGGTATATCATGCAGAGAATGATCCTACAAAATTCTATGTGGTCATTTCCTTCACTGACAAAGATGAGGATTCTATCATACAAGGACATTTCAGACCCTTATATATATCTGGTATGCTAAATGATATTGATATATGATGAGAATTCATTGGAAATGGATCATGATTCAACCTCATCCTAGTTCGAACACTTCATCAAATGGGTCTCAATGAATCTCACTTATTGAAAGAATGCTTTTGTGGGTGCTCTCAAATGATTAGTGGTTTTTGGGTACTTAGGTGCAACAGAGTAGCTGACCAAGGTCGTCTCTCAAAGGAGAAAGTTAATTAAAACAACTTCTTAAAGGTATTATAAAAGTAAAATATAATAGAATTAAAACACTACTTGAAAGAATGTGGGTGGTTTTTTATCGTTTATAAAACATGAAGAAGTTTGCTAGAAGAAGATTTCATTTTATTGTTTTTAATTTTGAAATGAAGTTTGATTAAAAAGACCCAACAAGAAGATGTTTTTTTAGAAAATATTTTAAAATGTGTAATTGATATAACTCTACCTTTTCATTTACTTATTAATTATTATAATTTAAATCAATATCCACTTAATTATGATCCCCTGAATTTTTAAACCTCGAACCCTATGAGAGTTAACTTAACCACAAAGATGAAATTACGTAAAACCTACGCTAGCTTCAGAACACGCAATCGCATCACCCTGATTTTATTGATGTTCTAAGGTTAGATTACGGTCAGTGGTTAATTAGAGAACATATCCAATATGGAAATGATGATGAATTGTGTTTTGGGATTATATTTCAACTCTACAAATTTATCCCGTGTGGTCTTGTATTACAAATTAAGATCGCGCTCTCACAATTTACACAAAATCTCGACCTCACATTGTAACACCCGTTGATTTTATGAAAAATATTCTTTTTAATTTCATTAATTCTTCTGTTATACGCTACACCAAAAGGAGCTTTCACAACACACATCTCTGACTTGGATTTATTTACACGCAATCGCGACCTTCCACGATAGCGTGTGTTGTACGCAACACCAAGTTTCGCTAAACAACGATATGCTATTAAGATATTATTAAAACTAGCCGTTATGAATAGTAATAACCACTTTTTGAAATTTTGTAAATTGTATTTTTCAAAATGGACTTCATTTATGGATTCGGAGTATCGAATTTAGCCTAAGGTGAAATTTTGGTACTTTTCGGATAACTTTCATATTCTGATGAATAGTGAAAATTACTAAATTTTAATTAAAAACAACTTTTTTAATCGAATTAATTAATAGTGATAAATTATTAATTTGAGTGGTTTTAAAGTATATTTAGAATATATTTTTACAATTTAATACAATGTTGGACATTGGATGTAATTTCACATTTAAACCAGTTATAAACAAGTGTCAATCTTTTGATAGTTATTATCTCTTAAAAACACGCTATTTGTTGTGACAGCGGAAATTAATTATAAAATTAATTAATGCAACTTATATGTTGAGAATTTTGTAAAATAGAAATCATTTTTGAATTTGGAATATCAATTATAGCCTAGGGTGAAATTTTGGTACTTTTCTGAAAACTTTCAATTTTTGATGAATAGTGAAACCACACTAAGTGGTAGGTTAAAAACTGAATTTTGCATAAAACTTAATTTTACCGCTTCTGTGAATGGAATTTCGAAAATCTGACAGACACGGTTAATATCAAGGACTAAAATGTGGTTCAATGAGATGAAAATAATTTTTGGTAAATAGTAACTTTTTAATTTTTTTTACCACGGTTAATAGTAAATAGGGTAACTAAGGGTAAATATGATATTACTATTACCCTAACACATGTCCTAATTCTATTGGATAAGTGTAATTCGACTAAAAACAACCTTATGAATATAATAGGACCATTTAGGTCCACTTGGATTAGATTATGACATTTAATATTATTTTATTTAATGAATAGTTAAAATAGTTAAAATCAAAGTTTAATAACTAAAACATTTTTAATATGGGGTTATACATAAGATAAATTCGACTATAAATATTCATTAGAAAGATAAAAAGATTTCCTACATAATTATATTTTATTTATAATTTTTATACTTTAAATAAATTAGTTTATTTATGACACAACGATGATGCAATAATTACTATTTTAAGTAAATGTTAACATAATTGATGTTATAAATGCTCAAATAAATGTAATTTGAGACTTTTTATGAATTCCACTAATTTTATAGGTTACTATGATAAATTATTGTTGATTTAATCAACTTTTTTCGAACATATAATTCTGTTATAACTTTCACAAAAATCATATATCAAATAGTGTCAAAATTGACACAAAATAGTTTTTAAATCAAATATTATATTATTAATTGTTATTTTATTCCTAAAAATCTAAGGTTCGGCCAAATGACTTAGATAAGGGTATATATATTAATAATAAACAACTTGGGGTTCGTTTGGCATGTTATAGTAAGTGTATTAACCATATAGTGAAAGAAAACAAAAAGACACGGTAAAAGTTAAATTATTTAACTTAGAGTTAAATCTAATTGATAAGGTTAGAATAATACCATAAACTTGCCCAAATCCTATTGGTTGATAGGATTTCGACCCATCCCCACTTTAGCTTCGAAATAAGACCCTTTGGAACCATTATAAACCGATTTTGACTTTAATATAAAATAATATTTTGAGATATTCCTAAGGTCCCCCTCTCCTCCCTTATAAAAGGGCACCTCCTTCCCCTCCTCCTCACACCAATTTGAGAACTCAAGATCGGCCAAACCCTGCCAAAATCCCTTATCCACTTCCCTAGAATAATCCTAGAGGTCCTGGTCTTCTTCAAAGACCAATCTTAGTTCCCTAAGTGGAGGATTCAAAGAGGCGTTCCAAAGAAGAGGTAATATCCATTACTGATCTTTTCAATTTCTTTCTTCTTCAACTTCTTCTTCTTTAGTTGTTTCATGATAAAGTAATAACATCAGTATTACTTACATACTGATATGTTATTATAAATATGAAACAACCCTAATTCACCTTCTATCCATCCTACGGAAAAATGAAATCACCGCGCGTGCGTACGTACGGAATACCGTCTCCACGCCGTGGTGTAATCTATTTTCCGCCACCACCTTAATTGGATGGGTATAAAGGTGTAATGAGTAACTATATATGATTATTATAAATTGATATTGATACTGAAATAGTATACATACACTTCAACACAATTCCACGACCATGGGAACGATATCATCGCTCGTGCGTACGTACGGACTACCGTCTCCACGACGCGATGAGATTCATTCTCAATGATTAACCATACATGAATGATTATAAAGTATATATAATAAGTACTAATGAAATATATGACCTAATAATGATACTGGAATTATTTATATTTATATGTATGCCATCTACTTAATTCCATTCAATTCAATAAGGAAACGAAAACAGCGTTCATGCGTACGTACGGACTACCGTCTCCATGAACGGTGTATTTCTTTCCATTTACTGATTTATTATATATGTATATTCTGAATATATATATATATATATCATGTTTTATATTCTGGAATTAATTAATCATGATCTAAGTAATCATATGAATAATTACAAGTTAAAAACACGAACGACAAATGAGACGATTTTACCCAAAACGCTACTTTAACATGAATTTACAAAATAACGGGTAATATAAAGTCATAAGTGGACCATATATGATATAATAACAATGAATATGATTCTGGAATAAGTCAATAACATGATTTAAATCATTATACAGGAGGTTCGGACACTTACAAAGCAAGTCGGACCTACGGTAAGGGAAATATCACAATCTCATTTTTATCCGAGATTGTTTATACTTTAGTATTTACTGGGGTGTATTTTATCATCCACATCCATGTTTCCTCAATATGTAATATTATTTCCATTCACCTACAATTGTTTAAATCCTATTTTACCCTTCGGTGAGTTTTTTGTAAAGGATATGAAAGGAATCTTTTGTCGTTTTTTCGTACGAGGTACTTTTTGACTTTTCCGACAAAAGTACGAAGAATGTTTTTTTTAACTTATACAGCCTGAATGGATTTTTAAAACATTATTTCCAAGAACCTTCCTTTACAAGTTTTCAAGTTTATTTTTAATCATCTTCTTTTAGTTTATAATTGTACGACATGTTATGAAAGGAAAAGTGTTTTTGAAGCAGAAATGATATTTTCCTCAAGAATGGAGTTCAAGTGTTTTATCAAAATTATTTTCCATATAAGATAATAAAGGGTTCTGTTTTTATCCCTATTGTTACATTGATTTGATTATGTTGTGATGGAATTATTTTTATGAATGCCTTTATCTTATATGAATTGTTTTATGATGTCATGATGTTTAATATTCCCATTTGTATTACATTGGTTATGAAATGATGTATGATTTATGATTTTGTGGCACACATAAGAATGGTATCATTATGAGATGGGTGGGACCTATATCTCCCTCCAATGCATTGGGTAAAGATTTTATATCTCATGAGATAGACATGGCTGGAATGGTAGGTTATACCAGTTCAGTGAAACAGGACTGAAACGAGGGTTACTCGATTCAGAAAGGGACTTTGTCCACTAAGATAGTCTTGGCAATGAGTCTTGACTAACAAGAAATGATTCTCTATGATTATGTGTGTATTCCACAAAGTTCCATGTTTTAAGTTATGATTATTGGGATTTCATTTCACTACTACGATTATCCCATGTTATGAAATTATGCTCTCTTTTGCAGGTTAAGATTTCCAATATGTTATGTTCTTATGAATATGATGTGATTGATATTTCTTTTGTTTACCCTTACTAAGCATTTGAGCTCACCCTTTTATGTTTTCTTTTCCCCAGGATATAAAGAAAGGTTTTAGGTATAAAAAAAAGGAAGATCTTTATGGGAGATGTTGAAGATCTTTCACCAGGATTAGAAGATTTTATTCTGAGTTTCCAAAGACACTAAACTATTACGATCCTTGTGTGTGTATTTTTTTGTTATGTACTAAGTATTCCGAAAAAGTAATTTAATGTTCATGTACGTCAGGCTTCGGGTCTCTACAGTTGGTATCAGAGGAAAGGTTTAGTCAACCTTTGGAAACTAGGATGTGAGAACTTTAGTGAGATCCCTAGAGATATTTATAAGGTTTGTCTAGGGATGTCCCTAAGGATAAGTATACGTATAGGATACAGTCATATAACTACGGTAACGATCTTAGAATTTAACCTAAGAAGTTAGATATTGATGATACTCCCCCTTTATTATGATTTTTTCCTCTCAAACTATTCTTTTTGGGTTTTAGAAAATGGCTGGAAACAGGATGGTTCACGATAATGGAGGATATGATGGACAATGGAATGATATTCTTCATGAGAAACCAAATGAAATGGGATTTGGAGGTCGAAACATCATTATTATGCCGAATCAGCAATCTCATAATATGATCAATAAAGTAAAATTTGGTAAGTTTCCTGGCTCGGCTAATAAGAGAAAGATGGAGTTTCATGATGATCATAGAGGAAAGAAGGTTCAATTTCCCCTATGTAAATCATGTGGGAAGAGGCATCAAGGAGAATGTTTCAAAGAAACTGGACGATGCTTTGGGTGTGGAAAAGAAGGACACAAAGCCAGTAAGTGCAAAGGAAAAGGTTCAGTTAACACCAGGGATGAGGATAATGGTATTGCTACAACATCAACAATGGTTAAATGTTTTAAATGTGGAATGTACGGGCATTATGCAAACCAATGCCCTAAGGGAAAGTCTCATGAAGAAAATTAGTATGGTCGTATGGGTATTACTTATGTGGATGATGATGATGAGACTACAAATGATATGTGAGATGAAAGAATTGTTGAAGCTCGGTCAATGGTTTAAGAATGTAGTGGAATTATTACATGTTTATCATGTGTAATGTTGTATAAGTAATCTCATGGTACTATGGAATAAAGAGACATCTAAGGATTGTTACACTGTTGTCTTTCCTTGAGTTTTAAAAGTGTATGATTAATGTTACCAGTATCCATGAAAGGTTATTCAGATATTTTTGGAATGTAGATGATATGCGCAAAATGAAGGGATAAGACGATAATGAGATGTTTGATTGTATTCATGAGCTCATGATTGATATAAGGATTAAGTGATATCATGGTTTGAGTATATAGAATTTTGAGGATTTTGGTATGTGGAAAGTGTTAACTTTTAACTGCATTCATGTTCTCACTAAGGTTCATTGGGTATTCATTCTTCAAGAGAATACATGATTAAGGTATTCACATGTTTTTAATTTGACCAACAAGATATATCTTATGATATATGGGGGATAAATGATGGCATTCATGTGATTATTCTGTGACATTTCAAGTAATCATTTTCTTTATACTATAAGCCTTGACCGAAGTATTTTAGATAAGCCTAAAGATTAGAATGGATTATGTTGGACATAAGATAGGATAAAATGTTTTTCGATATTATTGATTGGATGTTATAGTAATGTAGTTTTAGAAAAAGGACAACATGCAGGACGGGCGACAGCCCATCGCGTCGGACAAGGATGTGGGAATCGAACCCACAACCGAAGTCTGACTGGCCTTTATCGCCTACCACTGGCCTACAGGAAGTCCCTGTTTAGTAGAAACTAGTTTTATTATTTTAAGCAGTATGATATATGAAGTATAAGTTCATTTTTGGAACCATATATGATTAATCTAACCATAAGATGGACGTATAACTTTTGCTTGAAAGAGATGGAATGACCCATCATTCTATCACATGATCTGCTAACACATCACGAATAACAAATTCAACTTCATTTCTTTAAGGGATGAAGTGGAAATTTTTCAATTCACGAACAACAGTGAGATTGTACCAAAATCATGCAAGTATTTCTTTTAATTCATCAACTTTAGGGAAACGATCTTGAAAACCAAAAATGTTGTCCTAGTGCTCTTATATCTGATTAATCAGATGGTACCTTAGATCATCACAAATTTATGGATTTGTGATTGCTAGCTTTTCCATAGCCATGTTCTCTACCACTCTCTATCAGAACATGATGGTTAGATTTCTCTTCCATATCCATATTTTCACCTATGTGGAAACCCAGTGATTAGTTTATTTGGGTAACCGTTACGTTTCATACTTTTTTTTTTAAATATTGGTTTTGGTATTCCTTTTTACGATGTGGGTTTCGATTAAAGAAACTTTCGAATAGTAAACCATTTATAACCCCGACGAATTTCGAGGGCGAAATTCATTTTAAGGGGGGTAGAATGTAACACCCCGAGATTTTATGAAAAATATTCTTTTTAATTTCATTAATGTCTTGTGTTATACGCTACACCAAAAGGAGCTTTCACAACACACATCTCTGACTTGGCTTGAATTACACGCAATCGCGACCTTCCACGATAGCGTGTGTTGTACGCAACACCAAGTTTCGCTAAACAACGATATGCTATTAAGATATTATTAAAACTAGCTGTTATGAATAGTAATAAACACTTTTTGAAATTTTGTAAATTGTATGTTTCAAAATGGACTTCATTTATGGATTCGGAGTATCGAATTTAGCCTAAGGTGAAATTTTGGTACTTTTCGGATAACTTTCATATTCTGATGAATAGTGAAAATTACTAAATTTTAATTAAAAACAACTTTTTTAATCGAATTAATTAATAGTGATAAATTATTAATTTGAGTGGTTTTAAAGTATATTTATAATATATTTTTACAATTTAATACAATGTTGGACATTGGATGTAATTTCACATTTAAACCAGTTATAAACAAGTGTCAATCTTTTGATAGTTATTATCTCTTAAAAACACGCTATTTGTTGTGACAGCAGAAATTAATTATAAAATTAATTAATGCAACTTATATGTTGGGAATTTTGTAAAATAGAAATCATTTTTGAATTCGGAATATCAATTATAGCCTAGGGTGAAATTTTGGTACTTTTCTGAAAACTTTCAATTTTTGATGAATAGTGAAACCACTAAGTGGTAGGTTAAAAACTGAATTTTGCATAAAAATTAATTTTACCGCTTCTGTGAATGGAATTTCGAAAATCTGACAGACACGGTTAATATCAAGGACTAAAATGTGGTTCAATGAGATGAAAATAATTTTTGGTGAATAGTAACTTTTTACTTTTTTTTACCACGGTTAGTAGTAAATAGGGTAACTAAGGGTAAATATGATATTACTATTACCCTAACACATGTCCTAATTCTATTGGATAAGTGTAATTCGACTAAAAACAACCTTATGAATATAATAGGACCATTTAGGTCCACTTGGATTAGATTATGACATTTAATATTATTTTATTTAAGGAATAGTTAAAATAGTTAAAATCAAAGTTTAATAACTAAAACATTTTTAATATGGGGTTATACATAAGATAAATTCGACTATAAATATTCATTAGAAAGCTAAAACGATTTCTTACATAATGATATTTTATTTATAATTTTTAGACTTTAAATAAATTAGTTTATTTATGACACAACGATGATGCAATAATTACTCTTTTAAGGAAATGTTAACATAATTGATGTTATAAATGCTCAAATAAATGTAATTTGAGACTTTTTATGAATTCCAATAATTTTATAGGTTACTATGATAAATTATAGTTGATTTAATCAACTTGGTTCTAACATATAATTCTGTTATGACTTTCACAAAAATCATATATCAAATAGTGTCAAAATTGACACAAAATAGTTTTTAAATCAAATATTCTATTATTAATTGTTATTTTATTCCTAAAAATATATGGTTCGGCCAAATGACTTAGATAAGGATATATATATAAATAGAAACAACTTGGGGTTCTTTTGGCATGTTATAGTAAGTGTATTAACAATATAGTGAAAGAAAACAAAAAGACACGGTAAAAGTTAAATTATTTAACTTAGAGTTAAATCTAATTGATAAGGTTAAAATAATACCCTAAACTTGTCCAAATCCTATTGGTTGATATGATTTTGACCCATCCCCACTTTAGCTTCGAAATAAGACCCTTTGGAACCATTATAAACCGATTTTGACTTTAATATAAAATAATATTTTGAGATATTCCTAAGGTGCCCCTCTCCTCCCGTATAAAAGGGCACCTCCTTCCCCTCCTCCTCACACCAATTTGAGCACTCAAGCTTGGCCAACCCCTGACAAAATCCCTTCTCCACTTCCCTAGAATAATCCTAGAGGTCCTGGTCTTCTTCAAAGACCAATCTTAGTTCCCTAAGTGGAGGATTCAAAGAGGCGTTCCAAAGAAGAGGTAATATCCATTACCGATCTTTTCAATTTCTTTCTTCTTCAACTTCTTCTTATTTAGTTGTTTCATGATAAAGTAATAACATCAGTATTACTTACATACTGATATGTTATTATAAATATGAAACAACCCTAATTCACCTTCTATACATCCTACGGAAAAATGAAATCACCGTGCGTGCGTACGTACGGAATACCGTCTCCATGCCGTGGTGTAATCTATTTTCCGCCACCACCTTAATTGGATGGGTATAAAGGTGTAATGAGTAACTATATATGATTATTATAAATTGATATTGATACTGAAATAGTATACATACACTTCAACACAATTCCACGACCATGGGAACGATATCATCGCTTGTGCATACGTACGGACTACCGTCTCCACGACGCGATGAGATTTATTCTCAATGATTAACCATTCATGAATGATTATAAAGTATATATAATAAGTACTAATGAAATATATGACCTAATAATGATACTGGAATTATTTATATTTATATGTATGTCATCTACTTAATTCCATTCAATTCAATAAGGAAACGAAAACAGCGTTCATGCATACGTACGGACTACCGTCTCCATGAACGGTGTATTTCTTTCCATTTACTGATTTATTATATATGTATATTCTGAATATATATATATATATATATATCATGTTTTATATTCTGGAATTAATTAATCATGATCTAAGTAATCATATGAATAATTACAAGTTAAAAACACGAACGACAAATGAGACGATTTTACCCAAAACGCTACTTTAACATGAATTTACAAAAGAACGGGTAATATAAAGTCATAAGTGGACCATATATGATATAATAACAATGAATATGATTCTGGAATAAGTCAATAATATGATTTAAATTATTATACAGGAGGTTCGGACACTTACAAAGCAAGTCGGACCTACGGTAAGGGAAATATCACAATCTCATTTTTATCCGAGATTGTTTATACTTTAGTATTTACTGGGGTGTATTTTATCATCCACATCCATGTTTCCTCAATATGTAATATTATTTCCATTCACCTACAATTGTTTAAATCCTATTTTACCCTTCGGTGAGTTTTTTGTAAAGGATATGAAAGGAATCTTTTGTCGTTTTTTCGTACGAGGTACTTTTTGACTTTTCCGACAAAAGTACGAAGAATGTTTTTTTTAACTTATACGGCCTGAATGGATTTTTAAAACATTATTTCCAAGAAGCTTCCTTTACAAGTTTTCAAGTTTATTTTTAATCATCTTCTTTTAGTTTATAATTGTACGACATGTTATGAAAGGAAAAGTGTTTTTGAAGCAGAAATGATATTTTCCTCAACAATGGAGTTCAAGTGTTTTATCAAAATTATTTTCCATCTAAGATAATAAAGGGTTCTGTTTTTATCCCTATTGTTACATTGATTTGATTATGTTGTGATGGAATTATTTTTATGAATTCCTTTATCTTATATGAATTGTTTTATGATGTCATGATGTTTAATATTCCCATTTGTATTACATTGGTTATGAAATGATGTATGATTTATGATTTTGTGGCACACATAAGAATGGTATCATTATGAGATGGGTGGGACCTATATCTCCCTCCAATGCATTGGGTAAAGATTTTATATCTCATGAGATAGACATGGCTGGAATGGTAGGTTATACCAGTTCAGTGAAACAGGACTGAAAAGAGGGTTACTCGATTCAGAAAGGGACTTTGTCCACTAAGATAGTCTTGGCAATGAGTCTTGACTAACAAGAAATGATTCTCTATGATTATGTGTGTATGCCACAAAGTTCCATGTTTTAAGTTATGATTATTGGGATTTCATTTCACTACTACGATTATCCCATGTTATGAAGTTATGCTCTCTTTTGCAGTTTAAGATTTCCAATATGTTATGTTCTTTTGAATATGATGTGATTGATATTTCTTTTTTTTACCCTTACTGAGCATTTGAGCTCACCCTTTTATGTTTTCTTTTCCCCAGGATATAAAGAAATGTTTTAGGTATAAAAAAAAGGAATATCTTTATGGGAGATGTTGAAGATCTTTCACCAGGATTAGAAGATTTTATTCCGAGTTTCCAAAGACACTAAAATATTACGATCCTTGTGTGTGTATTTTTTTGTTATGTACTAAGTATTCCGTAAAAGTAATGTAATGTTCATGTACGCCAGGCTTCGGGTCTCTACACACATGTTTTTGTGTTAATTGTTAAATTGCTTGCTTAGTTTCTTATAATTTAAAAAAATAATTCATGGATCATATTAAGTGAATTAAAATAGCTCAATGATTCAAAATAATCAAATGAAGAGGGTGTAAGATAGATTTATTGCTAAAAAACTACTCTTCCATAGGCAGTGTGGTCACCATGGAGACGTTTTACATGAGCAAAGGATTGAAAGGGTAGAACCCAATCTCGTCTCCAATATTGATTCCAAACCAATTAGGAATATTAAGAGAATAACAAAAGGTAAGAACACAGAATATTATTTGATGAAAAATTCAAGATACAAACATGAAAGAAAAGAAATAAAAAGAGGAGGTGGGAGAAGAGAGCCTTTTTGGAAGAGTGGTTTGCACAAAGACTTACTTCTTACAAGATATGTGAGGTGCTCCCAAGAGACACCCTTTCATACACACCTTCCCAAATCCTTGAAAAGTCCTCCCAAAGAGTGAAACCCCCTTTAAATAGAGTTTGTGATGGCTAGGGTTACATAGCTTTTTAAGTGTGAAATGAAAACTCAGCCACATGTTTTATTCCAGGTTTCACCATATATTTGACTTCCAAAAGCGTGAATTGGCCGGCCTTATAGAAGGATTATTTCCTCCAAATAAAGCCTTCAATATTTCCTAAAAACTTGGACTCCATACATGCTCGGATGAAGAAGATACGTCCCTAATGATGAAGTGATTTCCAATCTGGATAGTTCAGTCCAGCTTTGTCTTCATGGCCAATTTAATCCACTCATATGAACAATCCATCTCCCAAGTCCTGAATAGAGTTTGTAGCCCATTAGTTCAGGAACACAGTTAAAAATTTTATGTCAAAATAATTTATTGAAAACTATTTATGCCCGAAATACTATAGTGAATTTTAAACAGGTAAAACTGGAATTTTCATCAAATTTGCAAATGAATGATCAAATCCCAAATATTCCATAATTGAACATATCTGGCATAATGGGTGGAAATTATATCATTTATTATCAATAAAATATTCAACAAAATAGTGTTTTATCAACTCCCTCACACTTACCCTTTTTCACTCCTGGGGAAAACCTCATATCAAGTAAACATCAATATCAAATCAAAACAATTTTTAAAACACATATCATTGAGATCCATCAATTCCACACCAAGAATAAAAAGATATAATTCCTCATAAAAAAAACTTTTTTAAAGTTCTAAATTTAGATCATTCAATATATTTCCACTTCATTTATCCTCCCATGCACAAAACACTTACCTCGCTTGAATTTTCTCTTATCACACAAATATCAATTTTTTTGCAATGCCTTTATCATCCAAACTCATACAGGGGTCACCATAGGATTGATAAATTCCAACATCACCACCTGATGTGAGTCAAGAACATATGTTTATCATGAGGAATTTTTAGGTTTGTTATGTGGTTTTCAGTTGGTATGATTTATATGTGAAAAACTCTAAGGCTGAATGAGGAGGGCTTGACTCTTTTTGAAGAAAAATTGCATTAATCTAATTTTCACTTAAATATGGTCTCCTCATTAATCCCCATAGTATAAATTTAGCTCCATCATCATGAAAAGTCATGGAAATTTTACACCATTCATCATTCAGTAACTAAAATTTCAATCTTCTCAAACATCATTTTCTTGAAAGCTCTAGATAGGGACAGCTTTCTACCTCAATTAGAAGCTCCAGAAAAGGCAGTACTCCACTTATCATGAAATCTCTAGAAAAGGCACAACTTTAAATATAATTATTTTCTTCATTATCAAACACATCTCTTCAGAATTTAATATTCCACCCAAAGTATCACAGAATGTGGTAGCACAACATAAGATAGCTTCCCCCACACTTAAGTTCGACTAGATTATACAATTTCACTTCAATAGTTGGTTGGATGGATAAAATTGTCTTCGAATATGGATAACCTAATCAGGTTGTTCATGGATTCTAAGGGATACAAGGATTAAATGTTCCAGTTAGGCCATTATAAAAAAAGGACTCTTTGAAATAGGGGCTTTAATACCACACAAATTCCTCCATCATTTAAACATATGTACCTCAAACCCTCAAGTTTTGACAGGAATAAATCAAATTCTGGTTAAATCAACCATGGTTTGGTTCTCTCAAGAAGTGAGTTGAATGTAAAGAATATGAAAATAATGGTTTAGAAGCCTCACAGGATAGTGATTTCAAATATAAAGACGCTGAGATGTGGAATGGGATTCAAAATTCAGTGTAGTTTTTATGAAATTACTAAATATTTTAACTTGAAACAAAGTCATTTCAGCATTTATTTAATCTTAGTTTCGAGTGATAAATTGTTTCACTTATTGATATGGATTTAAAAAAATGGTTTTTGAGAATCATTTCAGCTCAAAAGTTTCAAAAACACCCAGAAAATTGAAAAATAAACACATAATATTAAAAAACTCACAATTGTTTTTTAAAAAAAATAGGAAAACATTTGAAATTACTAAACTAAAAGGTTCCCTCCCCCACACTTAAAATATTTCATTCTCATCAATGTGAACCCATGAGATGATATATGCACATGAAATGTATAATTGTAAATAGGACAAATAATAACAAAGTTAAAGGGTTAGGAACAGCCTGATGTGCTCAAGTGATGATAGGGTCATGCAGTGTGATAAAATCCACTGCATCAGTAGGAAGTACCTCAATTTATCTCTTCAAACGTTTCCCATTGACTGTAAATCTCCATCCAGTGTCCTCTTGTGTTATCTCCACTGCACCATAAGGAAAAACATAAGTCACAACATAAGGACCTAACCACCGAGAATGCAACTTACCAGCCATCAGCTTCAGTCGTGAACTGTAGAGAAGGACTTTCTCTCCAACATGAAACTACTTTTGTTGGATCATTATATCATGAGATTTTTTTGATTTTTCCTCATAGAGCCTTGAGTTCTCATATGAAGACAATGTAATCTCCTCAATCTCTTGAATTTGCAGCTTCCTTTGGATTCCATCATGGGCCAAATCCATGTTGCATTTCATTATAGCCCAATAATCCTGATGCTTAACCTCCATGGTGAGATGACATGCTTTCCCAAAAACAATCTGAAATGGGGACATACCAATGGGTGCCTTATATGCTATCATATAATCCCACAATGCATCATCCAAGAGCTTGCTCCAATCTTTCCTATTTGGATGCATAGTTTTGTCCAAAATTAATTTTAATTCCCCATTTGAAACCTCAACCAGGCCATTTGTTTGAGGGTGGTATGGTGTTTATGTTTTGTGTGTCACCCTATAGTTCTGAAGAAGGGAAGAAAAATTCAGATTGCAGAATTTTGTCCTTGGTCATTAATGATGGCCTTCGGTACTCCAAACCTAAAAAAAATTTGTGCTTTGACAAAGTCCACAATAACAAGAGAATCATTAGTCCTGGTGGCCTTAGCCTCCACCCATTTACTCACATAATCAACAGAAACCAAAATATATAAAAATCCAAATGAACTAGGAAAAGGACCCATAAAATCCACGCCCCATTCATCAAAAATCTCATATAATAGTATGGGTTGTTGGGGAATATCATGTATCCTAGAAATGTTCCCAGTGTGTTGGAAATGAGAGCATGACTTACAAAACCCATGGGAATCATGGAGTAAGCTAGACCAATATAATCCAGAGTCCAAAACACTCCTAGCTGTCTGTTGGGGTCCAAAGTGTCCACCACAAGCAAGTGCATGACAAAAATGTAAAACAGACTCCAACTCATTATTAGGAACACACCTCCTAATAACTTGATCACTACACATGCGCCAGAGGTATGGATCATTTCAAACATAATACCAAGACTCACTTTTTTATTTTTGGACTTGATGTTACTTTAAATTTGAAGGTATTTCAGAGGCAACAAGGTAGTTAACTAAATCTGCATACCAAGGATGCATACCTGAGATGGAATAAAGATGATCATCAGGGAAAGTGTTTCAAAGTGGTACCTGGTCCAAGGTTTCATCCTCTAGTGTGTGAGTACACCTACTCATGTGGTCTGGGACCAAGTTTTTTTACCCCTTTTTGTCCTTTATCTCAATATCTAATTTTTGATGAAGTAGCATCCATTGGATCAGCCTAGGCTTTGCATCGGGCTTCTTCAAGAGCTACCTCATAGCTACATGGTCAGAAAAACAACTACTTTAGAGCCCAATAAATTGGAATGGAATTTATCTAAAGAAAATATGATAGTAAGAAACTCTTTTTCCAGGCTTGTGTAGTTTTATTGGGCTGAATCTAGTGTCCCTGATGCATAGGTGATCACATGTGAACGTCCCTCCACCCTCTGAGATAAGACAGCTCCCACCGCAAAGTTGGAGGCGTCACACATAAGCTCAAAATGAATCTCCCATCATGGGGGTTGTATGATAGGTGGAGTGGTCAGGCACTTCTTTATCTCATCAAAGGAAGTCCTGTAAGAATCATCAAACACAAAATTAGAATCCTTTTGAAGTAATTGTGACATAAGAAGAGCAAACTTACTAAAATCTTTGATGAAGCGCCGATAAAATATTTCATGCCCTAGGAATGATCTAACATCAAACACACATGAATGATAGGGTAAGGATGAAATAATTTCTATCTTAGATATATCATCCTCTATCTCATGTTTTGACACTACATTCCCTATGAAAATTCCATGATCTACCATGAAATGACACTTTTCAAAGTACAGGACGAGATTCTTTTCAATTCAATGATTCAACACCTTTCCCAAACTACATAGACATACATCAAATGAAGACCCATACACTGTAAAATCATCTATGAATACCTCCATGTAGGTCTCAATAAAATCAGAAAAAATACTCACAATGCATCACTGGAAGGTACCTGGGGCATTGCAAAGTCCAAATGGTATCTTTCGGTAGGCAAACGTATCGAAAAGACAATTGAATGTTGTCTTATCCTGATCCTCTGGAGCAATAGGAAACTGGAAATATCTAGAAAATCCATCCAAGAAACAATAATTTGTTTTCCCAGTAAGTATCTCATGCATCTGACAAATAAATGGGAGGAATGGTCCTTGCGAGTAGATTCATTTAGATTCCTATAATTAATGCACACACGCCAACTGTTTTGCACCCTCATTGTAACTAACTCATCTTTCTCATTTTTAAAAAAAGTAACACCACTTTTCTTAGTCACAACCTAAATAGGACATACCCACTGAGAATCTGAAATGGGATAGATTATACCTACCTCGAGAAAATTTTTAACCTCTTTTTTAACAAGCTCCAAAAGTGTTGGATTGAGTCTCCTTTGTGGCTGCCAAACTAGTTTAGCCCCATCCTCTAAAATAATCCTATGCATTAAAATGGAGGGGTGAATACCTGATATGTCAGCCAAGGTCCACCCAATTTCCCTCATGTTCTCCCTCAAAAGATTCAAAACTTTTTCTTCATGTTCAAAAGAGAGATTGTTAGCAATGATAACCGGTAATTTCTCACCACTCAATAAGTATGAGTATTTGAGATTTGGTTTCAATGGATTGAGTTCCAGTGTAGGGGGTGGTGTATGCATGGAGACATAGAAGAAACTAAAATATGTGAAAAAATAGCATCAATATCAGAAATACATCATCAAAATCATAGAATAAAGCATCAAATCCATCAGAATACTCAACAGTCATGTCATAATTAGAGTTTACATGATAAAAATCAGAATATGATTCCATTTCAAAATAAAATCTAAGAGAGTCTTTCTCATTAGAAGTAGGTGTGGAAGTACTCTTAGACATCAAACTATAACAAATACTCATAATCTCCCTAATAATAGGACAATCTAAATCCATGTAGTTTTTACTTGGTGGTTCAAAATGGGAGATAAAAAATGCAGAATGATCCTATGAGGGGTACTTCATGGAATCCATAACATTAAAT
The DNA here is from genome assembly GCA_963277665.1 of Viscum album. Taxonomy (NCBI): domain Eukaryota; kingdom Viridiplantae; phylum Streptophyta; class Magnoliopsida; order Santalales; family Viscaceae; genus Viscum; species Viscum album. The sequence goes on from OY728159.1 coordinate 658,824,578, forward strand.
ATCACAACATCATCCCAAAATTCCATGGAAAGTGTACCCCCATTGACATTTATGAATGTTTTTTCAATTTTGAGGAAGGGTCTACCTAAGATAATGTGGTCATGAGAACTTACCTGATCATCATCCATGTTAAGCACGTAGAAATCTGTTGGAAATATCATGTCTCTTACCCAGACAATTACCTCCTCAAAGACTCCCACTGGATATGTCATAGCTCTATTCACCAACTGCACCACTACTCTCATTAGTTTTATCTCACCAACGTGCAAAGAAGAGAATATATAGTGAGGCATCACATTTATGAAAGCTCTCAAATCACAAAGTGCATCAGAAAAGAGAAACTCCCCTATGGTGCATGGGATGGTGAATATCCCTTAATCCTTGCACTTTTTCAACATTTCTATAGTTGGTTTAATGAGTTCTAACACATTCTTTCCAAGATTGATCCTTTCATTTCCCTTGATCCATATTTGATTGATACAAAGTTATTTTAATAATTTCTCCTACCATGGAATTTGTTTAATAGATTCAAGTAGAAGAATGTTGATCTCCACACACTTGAATGTGTCCAAAACCTCCTTTTGGGTTGCTTCTTCATCCATCTTCTTGGTTTGAACAACCCTATTTTGAAAAGGAAGGGGTTTCGGAGGAACATCATTAATATTTTTCTTACCTTTATCTTTCTCCTTGGGTTTCTCATCAGTTGATATGGAATTGGGATTTTTTGGAGTTGAGGTGAATCCTGGTGGAATTGTAAGTGGAGAAGCATCAGTTTTTTGCTTCACACTAATCAATGTGATGGTACTGACATTCCCATTTGGATTTCGAGTGGACTGGGGAGCTAGATTTCTGAAATTCTTACTTACAAGTTCTCGGAGGGTGGTGGCAATATCACTCATTTGAGTCTTCAACTCCCTCAACTCCGAACCATGACTCTTTGGCTCATTCTGTTGATTAAGAACAATTTTTTTCAAAATATCATCAGTATTAGAATCTACCATTGGTGTAAGATTCCCTTTGTTTTGGCTTGTTGATGTTTAGGCTTCAAATCTTCTTTGAGGTTTTTCCCTACTGGTAAGGCGGAGGCTACTGGATTTTTTTTTGAAAGGGCGTCCTTTGTTGTTTTCCAGATCCATAACTCATGTCCGATTGATCCTTCCACCCTTGGTTGTATATTGGTGAAAAGTAATCGAGCTTCTTTTGGGGATATGGTTGTTGCTACTGATAAGGTCTCCCTGGGAATACAGTTGCACAATCCTCTGTCTCTTATAGTTGTGGGCAACAATCGGTTGGGTGGTTTGTCTCAGTACAAATGCCACAAGGCCTTGAAGGAGGTGGTTGGGATTTCTATTGAGCCAAATCAATATGCCTCACCATAGTTTTCAATTCTTCCAACTAGGTATCAATGAAATGACTTTCAAGAGAATATAGACTTACCTGATGTACTCCCCTGACATGTGGTGTACCTCGATCACCAAATTGTTGGGAGTTTTGGGCCATTTTGTAAGTCAATGCATGTGCATCTATGGGTGTCTTGTTCACCAATGCTCCTCTAGCCATGACATCCACCATGCTTATCTCCATAGGTGTGAGTCCTTCATATAAGTATTGGATGAGGAGTTGCTCACTGATTTGGTGATGTGGGAAGCTTGTATAAAACTTCTTGAATCGTTCCCAGTACTCATACATTGACTCCCATTGGGATTTCTTGATCCCTGAGATCTTCTTTCTAATGGATGTGGTCCTTGAAGTTGGAAAAAATTTCATCAAGAAAAGATGTTTCAAATTTTTCCAACAAGTTACATCTTCAGGTTGTAAATAATACATACAGTCTTTTGAAGCTCCATCAAGTGAAATGGGAATACTCTTAGTTTGATTTGATCTTCATCAACATTTCTTGGTTTTAAGGTTGAGAAAACAACATTAAATTATTTAAGGTGTTTATTGGGATCCTCACCAAAGAGGCTGTGAAATTTTAGAAGCAGGTGAATTAATCTAGATTTCAATTCAAAGTCCGATTAAGGATTTGGATATGCAATTCAATTTGGTTGATAATTAATATCGGGTGTAGCCAATTATTGAATGGTTCTATTATGTTCATTTACATTATTTTCATTCATTGGTTATTGTTTTATGGTTTAATTTGAATTGCTTCAAATTTCAATGTTCTGATATTTGAGTAATTCTACAACTAGTCGAGTGTTGAAACTTCTCGTAGACTGAGAATGTCTGATTCATGCCCTAAGGCTACGTACAATCTCAGTATAATGATTTAAGAGATCTTCGGGATTAGTTTTCATCGTAAATCAATGAAATATTAAAATGAAATAAATAAATTTGGACTATAATAAAAATAAAAGAAGCTTGAGTTGGTCCGATAAAAATAAAGAAGAGAGTAAGATAAAAAAACTTGAGAAAGGGGAAAGAAGAAAGAAAGAGGAGAAGAAAATAATTAAATGAAAAATAAAAAAATACCTATAATTGTTTGAATAAATTACTTTACTCTACGGAAACAGTTCCAACTTGAAATAATGCTATCGGGGGTGCCCCCAAATGATTAGTGGTTTTTGGGTACTTAGGTGTAGTAGAGTGGCTGACCAAGGTCGTCTCTCAAAGGAGGAAGTAAATTAAAACAACTTCTTAAAGGTATTATAAAAGTAAAATAGAATAGAATTAAAACACTACTTGAAAGTATGGTGGTGGTTTTTTATTGTTTATAAAACATGAATAAGTTTACTGGAAGAAGATTGCATTTTTTTGGTTTTAACTTTGAAACGAAGTTTGATTAAAAAGGCAAAACAAGAAGATGTTTTTTAGAAAATATTATAAAATGAGTAATCAATCTAACTCTACGTCTTCATTTACTTATTAATCACTATCATATAAATCAATATACACTTAATTATTATCCCCTAATTTGTTAACCCTTGAACCCTACGAGAGTTAACTTAGCCACAAAGATGAAATTACTTAAACCCTAGGCATGCTTCGGAACTTGCAATCGCAACACCCTCCTTTGATTGTTGTTATAATGTTAGATTATGGTTAGTGGTTAATTAGAGAACATATCCATTCTGTAAATGAGGATAAATTGTGTTTAGGGATTATATTTGAACTCTTCAAATTTATCCCATGTGGTCTTGTATTACCGATTAAGATCGTGCTCCCACAATTTACACAAAATCTCGATCTCGCATGTTTTTGTGTTAAATATTAAATTTTTTTCTTAGTTTCTTATAATTTAATAACACAATTCATGGATCATATTATGTGAGTTACATTAGCTCAATGATTCAAAATAATTAAATTAAGAGGTTATAAGATAGATCAATCACTAAAAAACTACTCTTCTATGGGCGGTGTGTTCATCGTGGAGACGTTTTACATGAGCAAAGGATTGAAAGGGTTGAACCAAATCTAGTATATAATCTTGATTCCAACCCAATTAGGAAGATTAAGAAAAGAAGAAAAGGTAATAACACAGAATATTATTTGAACAAAAATTCAAGATGCAAACATGAAAAAAAAAAGAAATACCAAGAGGAGGTGGGAGAGGAGATCCTTTTTTGAAGAGAGGTTTTCACAAATACTTAATTCTTACAAGAGATTTAAGGCGCTCCCAAGAGAGACCCTTTCGTACAAACCTTTACAAAGCCTCAAGAAAACCCTCAAAATGAGTGAAAACCCCATTTAAATACAGTTTGTGAGGGCTAGGGTTACATAACATTTTAAGCGTGAAATGAAAACTCGGCCAAATATTTTATTCCAAGTTTCACCGCATATTTGACTTCCAAAACACGTGAATTGGCTGGCCCTCTCGATGGCTGATTTGTGCTAAATCATGTCCCCGAGATTTCCTCAAAATTTGGGCTCAATCCAAGCCCGGATGAAGAATATAGGGCCCAAATGGTGAAGTAATGTCCAATCTGGATAGTTCAGTCCATCTTTGTCTTCATGGCCCATTTAATCCACTCATATGCCCGATCCAGCTCCCATGTCCTGAATATAGTTTGTAGCCAAATAAGTCAGAAACACAGTTAAAAAATTTTAAGTCAAAATAATTTATTGGAAAATATTTATTTTCGAAATACTACAGTGCATTTTAAAAGGGTAAAACTGGAATTTTCATCAATTTTGAAAATGAATGATCTAATCCCAAATATTCCATAATTGAACATATCTAGCATAATGGGAGAAAATTATATCATTTAGTATCAATAAAATATTCAACAAAATAGTGTTTTATCACTTTTCTCCTTCTACTTTGATGTTACAGGGTTATGATAATAATGAGTAGGAAAATATCACTACGATCACACTAAAAAATAATTTCTTATATCTTGTATCTAACTTAGGGTTCATGGGGGTCTAGCAGGAAATTGATTTTGATGTTCTACTATGAATAACTTGGTAGCATTATCATGTTTCTGTTCCTTTATTATACGATTAATGTTTCAAATATTCTATAAATGAAAAAATTGGGACATTATTTGTTTTCAATGATCCGTTCAAATCCTACAAGTCCCAATACATTGATACATGGTTTTATCACAATGAAGGGAAAAATAAATGGATAATGATGATACCTAAATCAATTCCATGAATGGATTGGATATGATCTCGACTAAGCCTTTTAAAAAACTCAGGATAAATTATGAATTTCTGATTTATCAAATTGAAATGGTGGACCATAATTCCTAAATTCATTCAACAGCTGCAGTAATGTCAATCCTGACATTTGAGCCAAATGGGGCTGAAGAATTTATCAAATATCCATGTAATAATGAAATCTAGAATGAAAATGTATTCATTCCATCCCCTAAACTTCAAAAAATCCCAATTTTGTTATCATAATTGGAAGAAGCAATCATGACTAAAGAATAATGTGAATAGACTCATTCTCGGTCACTTGTTTCCCATTCAAGACTCTAAGAAGGATTCATGCCAACAAGTGAGAATAACTGATTACCTCTTCCTCTGGATGTCTGAATGGTGACTCCCCTTTTCCCTCAAAGGAACTTTATTTGTCAACTCTTCCCCATGAAGAAGCATAAATAGTGGAGCATGAAGAAGTGGAAGATGAATAAGATCTCATGGGCACCCCTAAAGTATTTGAGGATGGTGTCTCCACCACCGTGGATAAACTCAGAGAAATAAATCTGGGTAAAAAATAAGACCCACTCTCCACTCTAATTAGTGAATCTTTGACTTCTAAAGAACATGAAGAATATAACTCCTTCCTAAAGTAGAATCGGGATGTGTTTTCCTAGATTTTTCCAAATATTTTAGGACTTGACCCTAATGTGGCCACCCATCATTTGGGTTTTCCAGAAGAGCATCGAGGATACAAGCATGTAGCAAGAAGAATAGAATCGACTCATGCCTCCAAAATTGAGGCAAAATTCGACAAGATTATCAATAAAAAACATCCTATGTGAAGTGAAATATCCAAAATGGATATCCAATATTGTTATAGTGAAAAAAAAGAAATGGAAAATCAGAGTTTTCATTGAATTTGGAGTTATCAACCATAATTTTCCCAGAGATGATTTCCTTGTTCTAATCACAGATCTCTAGATTGATGCAATAGCTGGCTACCAGTTTCTCTCATTCATGATGGCTAATTTTCGTATAACCCAATTTTAATGGCCCTATAATATGAAGAATCTATTTCTTTCATAGCACCAAAATTTATATTCAATTATCAATTAATTCCCTTTGTCCTGAAGAACACTGAATTTGCATACAAATGTGCTATGAATCACATCAACAAACCCTTCTTGGGAATTTTTTTTAAAATGATACATTGACGATCTAGTAGTCAAATTAAGGCAATGATCTGATCACCTAGATAACTTAGAAATAATTTTTAAAAATCATTGATAAAATAATCTGAATATACATCCCTTGAAATGTGATTTTGGGGTAACCTCAGAAAGTATTCATAGCTTCATTGTATGACTTAATGACATCGAAGTTGATCATAAGAAAACAAAAGCTATCCTTGGCTTGTCACCTCCTCAAAACTTGAAAGATTTGAGAGGTATTCAAGGACACCTGGCCAATATCTAGCAATTCGTAGCCAATATGGAAGGAAAGTGTTTTCCTTTTACTAAATTGGGAAGAAGGGAGTCACATATAAATGAAAAAATGACTATCATGAGGCATTTGATACCCTCAAGTAATACCTATTGATCCTACCATTATCAATGCCACATATTGAAGAAAATCAATTCATTCTTTAGGTGATATACTTGTAGAAATAACTAGGTGATTTCCTCACACAAAAGAATGATAATGGAAATGAAAATAGTCTTTACTATCTCATTCAAACCATGATCAATGTAGATAAATAATGTTTAGAGATTCAAAAGTGTTTATTAGAGTCAATATTTGCAGTTTAGAAGTTGAGGCATTGTTTCTAGCATCACGATATCTACATGGTCTCTCGTAATAACATGCTCAGATTTTCCCTCGGTGGTTCTATGCTTATAGGACACCTGGAATAGTGAGAAGTTATTCTATAGTAGTTTGATATTCATTTTCTCCCTTAGAAAGCAGTAAAAGGCCAAGAAATAATAGAATTCCACACTGAGCATCCATATACTAAAGAGAAATCATTAAATACTAAATAAACTTATGTAGAAATATTATTTATTCAGAATAACCCTCAAACATGGGAGTTATATTTTTTCGAAGCTTCATAAAGTCCAACGGGAAAGAGAATAGAAGACCTTAAACTCAACAAAGTTGGGTTAGGAATTGTACTTATCTCCCTAGAAAATGTAATGTTTCTATATTCCTTCATGTTATAAGAATGTGGTATCAAAAATGGTGTAGAATATCAGGCTCTCATTACATTCTAAGAATCAGAACTCCAAGAACCAGTGAACCACCTTGAAATAAAGGGTGATTCGAAAATTGATAAGAAAATAGATAAAGAGGTATTATGTTATCATAAAAAGGTGATAATTCCCATGTGTGATTATGTCTGAGATTTAATATCAGAATTTCCCTCAGATCAAACATTGAGTCACATCCCTTGATCACAGAGCACCCAAGAAGATACATTGGAAAATGCAGCTATAGCTTTAGCAGATCCAAATCGGGAAGAAATAGTCATCATCATTTCCCACCAGTGAATGGTTTCACCTTTTGTTTAGATTATAGAAGAATAAATCAATGAAATAATTCTCATCACTAATCCATATGACCCTACCACAATATGGATGTCACAAATCAAAGAGTATCTCTACGATGGAGTACTTCCACTAGAAAGAGTTAGAAGATAGAAAATCTGACGATGAGTGGATAATTTTACTATTTATGATGGCCCAAATCACTCTAAAATCATCTAAAATGAGGATTGATGAAATCCTTATCAAATGTGTTGATAGAGAAGAGATTTAATCCATTATATAAGATGTACATACAAGAGCATGTGGTTACCACCAAGCAGGGAATAGGCTTTCAAATCAAATATGAAGTCTTGGACACTTCTGGCCTTGGATGATGCAGGATTTCATAGAATCCACAAAGAAGTGTCACACCTACATAGTGCATTAGAATTTAATTCATCAACCCCAAAGTTTCTACATACAGATAAGTACTCTGGGATATTTTCGATATGGGTAATAGATGTTGTTGGACTATATCCTCTAGTTACAGCTATAAAGTTCAAGTACATCATTACAGCTTCCAATTTCTTCTACAAATGTGCTGAGGCAATACATCTCAAAGAAGATGGGGAAAAAATAATTGTATTCTTTGTAAGAACAAATAGAATCACTATATTTGGTTTCCCTCATACCATATTGATAGAAAATGGAACCAATTTCTATCATGTTAAGTTAGAGAATCTATATCATAAATATAATATCAAATATAACCATTCATCCTGCTATCATAAAGTGACCAATAGAAAGATAGAGCCTTTTAACAAGACAACATTAAACTAACTTCAAGAGATAGTGGACAAAGAGAATAAATATAGTTTTGATAAGATCTTGTATTCCTTATGGTCTTATCGAACCATAACTTGTACTGCTACATGACCAATACAATACTCATTAGTGTAAGGAATAGAAATGGTCTATCCCATTGAGGTTCAGTTTCCATAAATCTGTATTTCCATTTCTGACCATATATCAACATATGATAAATCCAAGAAACTACTGGATGATTTGGTGCAACTGGAAAAAAAGAGATTGAATACCATTCATCACTTGTAAGTCTATCAGAACCGGATAGAATGAGCTTTCAATAAGATGTTCTTCCATCCTCCATTCCTCTAGGAAAAGTTGGTTTTTGTCTTTAGGACACCAATGATACTAGGAAATAATCCTCCAAATCTTGAGCCAATGTTTGAAATAACTTACTAAATACATATGTTCCACTCTAACGGAGATTATTTCTTAATCCCAATAGATAGAGAACTCCCTATAACTCCAACCAATTAAAGGTTCCAGAAGAAGTATTTTGTGTAATCACACAAAGTTTGTCCTAGTTTCATGATAATAAAAGTTTTTACAACCATCATCTTATCTATAGGATGCTAAAAAACAAAGATCCATTTGCATTCATTTTTCACAATGTTAAACTATGTATCATCGTCATCCTTTTTTCATGATGATAAAATGCACAACATGCGGTCCATGATTTAAGAGATTATACTGCATAGCATCGGTTTTCCTCACCACATGACATTAAATTGTATGGTTAACGTCTCTCTTATTTGACTTTATGAAATCCCCAATATACCACAAGTAGACTCGTTGTGGTCCCTCAAAAGATGAATATATTTTAGGATTAAACCTCCCTCACCTCATTATCACTCCCAAGATTCACTTGAGACCATTTCTCCATATGTTTAGATTAGACCTGCATAGAAAATAACTTTCAAGAACTATGTGTGGCTTGATTATTGCCTCATTAAGATACGTAGTGACACTCATACCATCTATCATGGGTCTATCCACAATGTTTCTTTCACATTAGATGATCTCACATCCTCACTACATGACAATAAACTGCACAGTCCACCAAGAAATACATAGGTATTGATTCTCATTTTAATGAGATTTGTAGTGACACTTGGATCTCTAGTCCTGGGTCTAGCAGTGGCCATAAAGAAACAGTTTCCCCATTACTTGTATGTAATTAAATTATATATAGGGAATCCTTCCAGAACATGAGTCTTGATTCTTATATAATATTTTGTCTTGAGACCAACCATTATTCTATTAAATATATGAAAAATATTAAAGCCTCCTTCCTCATGTAAGACCTTATTTGGTGTGGGGAACTTCTTCAAAAACTACATGTGTCTTGATTCTTTCCCTCGAAATATATGTAGTGACACCCAGATCTTCTATCTTGGGTCTAACAATAATGTTCAAAAAAATTCCCTTTTCCCCCTGTGTGTATGAATGAAACCTTTATTTAAGTACCTTCATGAACTATATGTGGGTTTATTCTTAATCTAGTAAGATACATATTGATGCATATATCTCTAATCCTGGGTCCAGCTATGACTTTAGAAAAGAAAATCCCTCTACATATTCCCCATGAATAAACATGATCTGCATAGAGAACCTTTTTAAAAACTATATGTGGCTTGATTATCATCCTATTGAGATTTTTAGTGATGCTTGGATCTCCAATCCTGGGACCAACTATGATTAATCATAAAATCTCTTTACTTCCTATGCATGAATTTGATCTACATAGGGAGCCTGTCAAAAACTACGTGAGGCTTGATTCTTAACCCTATGAAATTAATTTTGATTCTAGACTTTAATTCTTGGGCACAACTAGAATGTTTCCATCACTTGACATCAGTTCACCTTTATACTTACACATGACTTCAAACTGAACAGAATTACAAGAACTACGTGAGGATTTATTATCATTCTAATGAGATATGTAGTGGAGCCTATGTTTTAAGGCCTTTCCCCAGCCATGATATATGAGAAAATTCTCCCTCCCTTTCATACAATCAAAAATATATGTAGTAGATTTTATTTCTTTTATTCTACTTAGAGAGCCCACTAAAGAAACAAGATATGTACCCATTATATATACAAATTTGATCTATGCAAGGGACTCCAAAATCATGGATAATATCTGTCCAAATTATTCCCTTGTACATTGGAAATTTATCATTTTACAAGTCATACTATTAATCTTGAATACTTTCATATCTTCATAAACATTACATAGATTTTGGTGGTAGAATTTTTGATACTTATGATATCCTTTTCTTGAATATATAGTGTGTCCCTCAGTTGGTCTTAAATAAGATTCCCACATAACAGGCATTCCATCCTAAGGATTCCACTATTTGAATATTTAGTACGTTCTTCATATGTCCTTGAATAAAACCATACCCATAATAGGTTTTTCAACAAATGGTAACTTCATTCTTAAGAGAAGCCTCTTATGTCCCTTTGATCTCTAACAAAGATATAATGGAACTCATAAATCAGTGGTCATACCTTTTATATTTGTCACATATCCTTTAAACTAACCTGAAAGTCTCTAAGAACATGGTTTACACTATTCACTTTCACTTGTTCAAATCATTCAAGAATAATCTTGACCATTTTACCAAATATCATTGATTATTTCCCTAATATTGTCATCCTAGACGTATGACCCAAAAATACAGGCACCAAACATCCTATGCTTGGGTCAGACCTACGTAGTGCATCAATTTCCCTTATTTTGTGGAAATTTTGAGTTGAAATACCCATTTCATATTTAGGTACTTTATCCAAAAACCAAACTTTGTGATTTGGAAAATACAAATCTCCATAAACTTTCATTGTCTTTTAACGATAAAATGTCAGAATTCGTGAGATCTTTTTTTCTTGACCATACAGTACACACCCTAGTTAGAATTTCATATGTCATAACTATAAAAGGTTTCTTAGCCAAAGGGTGAAACTATTTTTTATGCCATATGTTCCCTAGTTGGAATTTCATAAAAAAACTCTTCTTTACAGGTTTTTCCACTAGTGGTAACTTCATTCTCGAGCAATATTTCCTCTAATGTCATAATCCCTTTTATCACATACCTCCATTTGGATATGAAAATACCCAAATCATTTCTTCTAATTTTCTCCTTACATACCTAAATATAGTAGAATATTAGAAGAAATATTACTAAGATCTGGACATTCATTAATTCATCAGTCAAAGCTAAAGGCCTTAAATTATTTCCCCCCTATGTCTTTTCTATATGGCCTTAAACTGCACAAACCACTAATGTCCTTACTGAATAAATTTAAATTAAAAAACCCGCTAAAGTCTTTTCTACATGACATTAAAAAATAAATCCCTCTAATATTCTCATTTCATGACTTTAAACTGCATGGAATAATATCATAAATCACCTTTCTTCCCAAATGTACCCTCCTTAACACACCTAATTCATGTAATAGTGGCTTCCCATTCATCACCTAAATTGGTACAGATGACTCCATTATTCATAGAAATCAATCCTTGGAAAATCCACCCAATGTGGTCTGGAGACATCAAAATCTTAAACATTTTTTGTTCATTGGTAAAAGAATATCAGAATTCTAGAAAACACATTTTCTTGAAAATGTAGTACGTGCCCCCAATTGGTCTTTCATAAGTTACCCACATAATGGGAATGTGAAACTAAGGATACTACTACTCAACTATGTAGTATTTTCTCTAGCTTTCCTTATATAAAACATCTCCCATAACGGGTTTGTCAACCAGTGGTAACTTCATTCTTTGGAGAGAACTTCTGTATTTCTGAATAACATGTTTATATTTGGAAATAAAAAAAATGTCTTAAGATCCCCCTTTGAAATATATAAATATTATCATAACATTCCTAGCCATCAATCCTTTCTTGGGTTATAGTTTAAAAATTCATGTTCAATGATGTTCAACCTAAAACACTAGCCCTTTCAGTCTGACATGTATGACTTTAAACTACCTGAAAAAAGAGACACATTACTCATCGAATTGAAAACCCACAAAGGTAACTTTGGAAAAAAGTAATGTATCAACTCACTAGACCTACACTCTATAGGGTTTAGACAATATTAATCATTAAAAAGTTAAAAGGTACAAATCATGTCAGGCAGAAAACCCAAAAAAAGGATTGTATAAGCAAAATCCAAGTCTCACCCACTAAGTCTCTTTGGGTGATGAAACAAAAGACACAAAGTTTATAGTGTTTTTTTATTAAACCTTAGTAACAATCAAATTGTGATCACTAGTCCCATTATCTGAGGTAAAAATTAGAGAACCCCATCCCTATTACTGTAATTATGATTATATATAATGAAGATGTAATGCTATGAAAACCATCTTTGACATTATGAGAATAATAAAAAGTCATGGATGAAGACATAGATGACTAGAAACAAAATTATTTTCAATAATGAGAAAAAAAATACTTTATAGGAACTTGAAATAAATGAATTCTCTCTATCATATGTTAAAAAGGCATTTGATATAACTTTTCATTTCTAGAACAGCCTCCTGAGCCCAGTCTAATGCCTATTCTAGTTTAGTCAATTGACCATACCCAGTCTTCTTGTCCTAATGAAGCACTTCCTTCGTAGTCACAATGGCACTGGATCCTTCCAATTTAGCTTCTTCTAATTGTTGATGGAGTTATTCAAGTCCCTTTGGAGCAATGTCCAACTCTTGTTTAAGGCACAACACTTTAATTGATTTCTCCTTCATTTTTCATCTAAACTCTTCCAATTTTTCATTATGGTTAGCCTCCGCCTGGGATACTGTAGCTCAAAAACCATCAACATGGGCATGAAGTTTGGCCTTTATAATGTCCTACTAAAACTTATTCCCTTTCTCTCACCATTAAATAGTCTCTTTCAATATAGTGTGAACTATATAATAATCGAATCTACTAAATCCCAACATGTTGAACACAGTTGAAAGCCACAAGATATGTGAAGGAAGTTCATCAAGGGGAACCCCAGAGATTATCTTTCATATATCTCTCTATGCCATGATATGTGAAATACAAATATCATTATGAAACTCAGGGTATGACTCAAAGTCAATGTTATAAGGATAGATATACTCTTGTATTCATGCCAAAAAAGAAGTGCCATGTTCCACTCCCTCTGGAATATAGACTAAATTTCTCCCAATTCTGGTCAAGGTGGTGTGGTAATATCACCATCAGACCTAGCCATAGAAGTTGATAATCCTAAATATGAAGTAAAATCATAAATAGATTCAAATTACAGGCATGAATAGGGAACAATCACAATAATTGGCGACCCTTATGCATTAGCAGATTGGTATCTTGAGTAGATTATTCCCTGGAATTCCCATCCTTAGTAGCTTGGGCAAGCACTTCTCATTTAGGGAAACTACCTTGGGTCTTCCCAAGACCTAGAAAATGATATTTAGTAAAGCCTCCTTCTTCAAGGTCCACCTGAGCCAACTCCTCCATAATTGTGGGATTGAGAATGATTTCAACACCCTCTCCATGAATCCTCACTATAGAAGTTTCCATAGATAGGGTTGCGCATTCCAACCAATCATGATTATAGAATAATTAATAATAAGAGTAATTGGATGGAAAAAATACTCATATCCATTTAGTTCTATATATAGTTCCCCATATTCTTCTAAAGAAGTATGAATATTAGTGTGTTCTAGTACTTCATCACAACACATGGAAAGATTCTTTATGGATTTTACTGACATACCAAGACCCATGTTAATCTCTCCCATGGGAAAACTTGGATTAGTATGATCAAGACCCTCCCCCGATGAATTTAGACCCCAAACAGCCTCGTCAGTGATAACCACATGGTCAGCATCAGTCGTTGTAGGATTTTCTAGTACATGAAAAAAAACCTGAAATATTAATGAAATGGATGTTATTTGTTGGTATATAGTTTCCAATGAAACCCATTTTTCATATCAGATTCCTCCTCTCTCTTAACAATAGGAATAGGAGGGGTTTTAGGATAAGATGATGTTTTCTCTTGGCTAGATGCCTCTTTAACCAAACAGGCCATTACATCGGTAAGAATTTACACTTGGTCCAAAGTTCCCTTCTAAGTTCCCAAAGGTTCAGTTGTAACTCTTATAAGGGAAGAAACATAATGAGTTCCTACAATTCCAAGAACATGAAACACTTTCCCTAGATAAATCCAAAATTAATGATGTTAGGAATATGTACAACTACTAACAAAGAATTTGGTCAAATATTCCACCCTTAAATGTTCATTATTCTTGATATTATTCAAAAGAGGGCTAGCATTAACCACTCTAAAAATCACTATTTTAGGTGGGAAGTCTCCCTCCATCTCATCTTCCATGGCCTATCAGCCTGGAGATATTTCACCTGATTCAAGGGGTGATTCAATCACCCCAATCAGAGTGCCACTGGGGATATACCATGGAGAAAGGACATCAGTTGGTTTTATTTCATATATTTATAAATTAAAATGTTATTTCCCTTGATCAATAATGATTTAGATAATATTTAAAAGAAAATTAGAAAAGAGTATGAGAATTAGAGAAATTATATCTTTAGGATCAATAAAATCACACCATTCCTCAAAAGAGGAATAGTCGGTCCCTTCAACATCCCCAAATTATTTTATGTCCTTCACCTGATTTGTGGTGGGGATTAGATCATTTGTTTTATAGATGAGCATCTCAAACTCCAAGATATAAATTCGCACTTCAATGGGATTATCTTCCATGTGAATATCATATAGAGCTTGGAGATATCCTATATATAGAATACATAATCCCTCATATAGAAGATCCCATAAAGTAGCCTCGAGAGTAAAATGCTACCACAATTGAACTGTATCTAGATGTATATATTCAGAATACATCCTGACCCACTGTGAGGATTGTCCTATAGATTTAAAATTAATGAAATTCCCAATTTCTGTTGTCATAGATGGTGGACAAGAAAATGGAACCATATTCAATTCTTGGTGATGGTGACTAGACTTCCTAGGTGCAGCCTCAGACGGTGATTATGGTGTGGACATCTTGATTCTAGTAGGCGGATTATATCTTTCATTAGGTCTCTTTGGAAATCTAGGAAAACTGTCATCATTACCCTATGACTATGATGACGTAGCCTTTGAATGAGATGGTTTCGTCATGCTCTGCCTATTTAATCCAACTCGAGGAACATCATTGTTTATCACCCCTTCAGGCTGTTATGAAACAAAATAATCAACATACAAGATAGTCAAACTTATTTTTTCATCATCCATGGGTAGATTGATCACTTCCCCTATCTTTTCCATGGTCGTAAGAAACCATATATGTCAATCCACTATCAGATGTTTTTCTATTATAACGTCCACTATATGGGATACATGAGTTTTTTTAAGAATTTGAATTATCGTGCAAATTGATAAAGATCATAGGCCTCACATATGATTTCTCCATCAATCTTGGTTGCCAACACACCATCCATGTAAGTTATAATATACGACCTCAGCACTATGTTTGTCATCCAATCATTAAAAAACCTCCCTGTGGGTAGATTCCCATATAGAAGGAAGTTGAACTCTTTGAATAAACACATTCTTGTCTAAATGTCACGGGGTATCAAAGATAAGGATGGAATACAAGAAAATCCTTAACGAATGGTCGAAACAATCTTGGGATGACCTGAAACCCAGTCTTCACATCAAAATCCCTGAAAAAAGTTGTGATCCATCCCCACAAAACCTTGAATGGTCCTACAATTCTGAATGGATCCTTCCCTCCATGAATGTGAAAAAAAATCCTATATATATTTTCCAAAATAAGGGTGTTAAACCCCACCATTTGTTTATCTTATAGATTGTCTGCTATGACAAATATTCTAGGACTTATATTGCCTTTGGAATTGTGAATAGGAAATAGGTAAATGCACAGCCACATTTCCAAGAAACCCACAAGATGTGTCTTGGCTGGAATTTTGGGGTTGATTTCATATCCCCACTTGTCAAACTCTTTTTTTATAGCATTTTCCAGAATTTGTCAGGTGCACTTCTCTTTATAGCCTTGGTAAAATTCGTTGTGTTCTAGTACATGGGGTCTTCCCCCTTATCCTTCAAGAAAAATTACGTCCATATCATAGGATGAATATACCCTCTTTCATGAGGATTTTCCTTTTTGATTTTGTGGGTAATTTACTATAGCTCATATTCTAAAGCTAGAGTCCTATCAGTATCATTCCACATCATCATTGGGGTAATGAATTTATCAAACATATCTCCAAGGATCATTTCTCTGGAGATCTTGTGGATGTACCAAAAACAAATTCACACTTCTCCATGCATAAATGGAATGAATTTATCTATCGACACCACCAACTCAGAAGCTCTGGAAAAAAATCATCATTTATGTATATGTTGGTTTTCTCTAACCATACAACCTCATAAATCCCCATGATTTCTAGATCTTGAAACTATGCACAGTTTTTGTGTAACCAGTATTCCAACATCAATTCTAGATTAACACCCCCTCCTAGGAAAAAGTCCCAACTTTTCTTTCATCCATTCAATTGATCTATTTTTGAATCTAAGAAAATGAAAAAATAGCATTCCAGATTCAGTTCAACTATGTTTAGTTTCAAATATAGAGAATATAGGTTGTGAATCATACATAGGATGTGGTCATCATCCCATCATTAATATATGTTCCCACGCTATAAATTTTGTCAAATGAGATATTCTTGTAGTCTTGTAACCAAGAGGTAGGGAGATACTTCTTCAGATCTAGCATGAGGAATTCCCACAGATAGTCATAACCATAACGTGGTAGACAAGTTATCTTAGGAAAATTATGATGATAATTCTTCAGATACCCAACTAGATTAGGAATAGTGGTATCACAAATGTCTTAGTAGTCAGGACCTATGATTTTTGTCATCTGATCAGTTCGTTTTCTAGCTTGTTCATTAGTAGTTGTGATATTCTTCAGAGGCATTAAAACTTCAATAAATTATAAAATTCATTTTCATAATATGATTATTTTGAAAAAATTTAGAAAATAAGGGATATTTGACAAAGTCATTAAGGCATTAAAGTGAATGTTCATTGTGCAAGTGTGTCGCTCAACATACGGCGAACATTTGATTTAGTTGAATACATACTGAATCTATATGAATGAAATAAAATTGTCACATGAAAAAGGTTTTCATGCGGGGAGCTCAAGTTTTTTAATTGTGAGAGTTTTTCACGAAAGTGAAGGTCTTATTTATATAGGAGTAATTATAATTTCATGACTATCTTGCATTGCAAACCTGCGTGACCATCTATGCATGAAAACATGCCCAGTCCATCTATCTTTTTCATCCTTTTTTACCTCAGGATTAGACCCTCTTTTTGTTTCAGATTCTATTATGAAGGGGGTATTTTTTTACACTATATTTCATCACATGGATGAAAATTTGATAAAGGTAAATTCCTTTGAAAATGGATTATAAGATAAATGATGAAGGAATATATTTGTAAATCCCTAGAAATTTGTTCACCAAGGTAGCCCCATTCACTCTTAGAGTGAAATCAATTTCATGCTACCCCACCTGGGAAACCAGTAAACTTTTCCAAAGGTCTTATATTTTCCTATAAATAGACCCTTAGGGCCTTCATTTTTATGGAAAAATTTCCACAAAGTCTGATTGATGCACTTATCACCCTAGTGCTTTACCCAAGTCCCTTGAAACCTCCAACATAGTATCCTAACACCTAAAGAGAGGGAATAAAAGGGGGATAATGAGACATAAGTACATTTAGTGTTAAAAATAAATAACACTTTAGTGACTCATTCAACCAAACCCTCTGATTTAATAATATTAGCATGATTCCCTTTCCTCAAATAGGATCTTTTGTGACTTACTTCTATGAATCCCTATAGATGCCCTTTAAGGCTTGAAAAAAGATTCCATCAAGTGTAGTAATCCAAGTTATTCATCTCTTAAGGTGCCACCAAATTTCCCAATTCTACTAGCAAAGATACCACATAAAAGGTTCACCCCTTGCACGTCCCTTCTTGTTTCACCTCACCACATCAGCCTATTCAAGCCATTCATGAAGACCCCTTTAAAGCCACTCATGGTAAGACTTCTCCTTCACTAACTCCCTTACCTGAAAGGGACCATGATGAAACCTCCACCAAGACCTCATAATTTTAAAAAATTTAGGGATATGAACATTAACATGTCTCCCATTTGGATTTGTATTTCTACGGTCATAGGTTTCACAAAAATTTTCTACCGGAGGGTAGGGATCCTAGAGGAGTAAGTAAATATAAATTTCTATGGTCATGTAGACCCTAACCCCAGGGATAGTGTTGCGGATTTCTTAGTTTTGGTTTCAAAGGATAAGAATATGTCCTCCCAATCTCATCTCCAAAACCAAGAGTCTCTGATCCCTCGTAGGGAGGGTATGGATCACACCTGATTTTCCATTTGAAAAATGAAAAGTCTCACTTATCTCCCAAGACCTATGAAATGGAAACCATCATTCTGCAAGCACCTATACTTTCTTGTAACTCCTCGAACCTAGTTTCACAGTCTCAATGCATTATTTTAATACATTGGAATGATTACTAGGAATCAAATCCTAAAGGATATAACAGTTTAGAAGTCTTGGAATATATATTATAAAGATAATATTTACATTAAAATTTAAAACATAATATGAAAAAATATAATTCTTTAAGAATTCCAGTATTCTTATAGATTAACCCTACATATAAAACAAAATACCCTTATTGGAATCCTGGGAAAATAAAACATAACAAAGTGGTGAGATCAGATGCACAATAAGGTAAAATAATAAAGTAGGAGCTTTCATAAATAACCATAAACATTAAGGCAAGTATAAAATTGAAACACAAGCCTTTTTAAAAATAAAAAATGAACATAATATAGAAATAATAAATAAAATAATCCCATTTAAACATTCGCATGGATATTCTACTAGTTGAATAATCACATGTAATATCAAACACTAATATCATACTAAGGGAATGCATACTTCCAAATATCAAACCATACCATCAAAGATTCGTGCCCATACCATAAATAACCATACTGTCAAGGCCTTGTTCCAAGACACTAGATTGTCTCATGAAACCAGTTGATGCATTGAGGGGATATAGTGGGCCCCAAACATCAATTACTAAGTCAAATTCATTCCACTTATAAAAATTGTAAATCATAACATAAACATTATCATTAAAACTAACATAATAAATGTTGATACTTCAACCATAATCCATGAATGGTATGAAAATAGTAAATCCATATTCAAACATATCATAAAACTTTAAATAAAATATGGAATATTGTATTATACTAAATCAGCCAAAATTAATCATAAAATATAACAATGCATGTTGACATAGATGATAATAATCCAATAAAATCATTAAAACTATTTCAGAGAGAAATCTCTCTTTACTTTGAAATCATTTAAAAGTTGGAAAATTATAAAAGAAAACATTTCTTTTGAAAACAAAATTGTAATATTATAAGGGAATCTTCAAAATTTAAATGTGTCATAATAGAGGAAAATATCCACTCGTTTTGTATAAGTTAAAAAAAAATTTATCCTTAATTTTTCAAAAAGGTAATAAAGTACCTCATTTGGAAAATGATGAAAAGATTCCTTTCAAAAGATTTAATAAAAAGTCAAACTTGGGTAAAAATGACTTTAAACAATTGTTTATAATATTTTGAAATACATTTTATAAAACATGTACATTGATGATAAATATGTCCCAGTAGAAGCTTTTGTATAAACAATCTCAAATATTAATGAGATTGTGAAATAAAAACTTACCTTGTACTTTCCTTTAGTCAAGGGTGTGTTAAACTCCTTTATATGGGTTAATTTACGTTATTAAATAATACTGTAACCATATACATACTTATGAGATCATATATGATCCTCATATATAGTTTTGTTAATAATTTTTTAGTATTACCACTGTTTCGGGTGATAACTGCTCTGTTTTTCCATTCCTAATTTTTTTATGTAAGTCCTATTTATTATGCATAGAATGTATTTAATTAATATAAAGAATGAAATTCAATTCATAATTATTATTTTTACTCATCATATAAATTTTATAATCATTCTTGAATGGTTAATGTGGGGAATGAATCTTACCACATCTTGGAGATGGTACATCGTACGTACGCACGAGCGACGGTATCATTCCCTTGATGGTTAAATGGTATGGAATTGGATGGTATATTAATTATAAAGAATAATTATCATGTTATATTAATTATTTATATCCATTATAATCATCATTATACTCATACAATATAATTTAGTGTTGAATAAAAAATTACACCATGGGGTGGAGACGATAAGTTGTACGTACACACGCGTGGTGATATTGTTATTAGTAGAATGGATAAAGGGAGGAATATGGTTGTATCAAAACTATAATAACTTCTAATAATGTATGTGATACTTTATTTATTACTTTAGTATGGAAACAAAATTTGAATAGTAAGTAGAAGAAGAAAATAACTTTGAACGAGTTGATAAAACAATTACCTCTTTTTCGGGCATCTCCTTTTGATTGGCACAAAAGGACTCCTTATGTTGGATTTATGCCCAAATTAAGGTCTCTAAGGTGATTTTAGGTAATTTTTTATGATAATAGGGTGGGTTTTGGCTGATCTAAAGGTCTTTATAGGTGTGAATAAAAGATAATAATGGTTACGCTTTTATAAGAGAGTCAGGGGCACTGTTGAAAATTATCAAAATATTAAATTAATATAAACTAATTTTCAACTCTAACTGAATCCAAAGTGATTTATTTATAATATAAGTCTTCTATGAGTCATAATATTCTCATATAGTAAAATTTAAACATGTTTTGATTTTATAATAGAGCTCATCATTTTTATTTAACCTTATTTAATCTATTTAATTTTAGTTGTGGTAATAATATTCTTAATATTAAATGGTTATCTATATTAACCTATATGGTAAAAATTTAACATAAATGTACACTTTATGATAATTTATACCTTATAATTATCACATTTTAATTTTTAAATTTTTTTATGACTTTGAAATAATTTAATAAATTGTTTTTTATAAAAAAACAGTAGTGTCAATTTTGATACTATTCATTAATTTGACTTTAAATAAAATCCAAACATAAAGATAAATTTGAATCAAACAATTTCATAGAATCCTAAAATATCATATTCCCTTATAAAATTCATGTATAAATTTAATTATTTCAAATTGTATTTATTTTAATATTTTTAATATCCTTAATTTGATATTTATATTAATAAAATAGTTACTTCTTTACTATTGTGTCATTATTTATGGTTATTATTTAGTCTCTAATAATTATAAATAAATTATTATAATGAAGATAATGATTTTATATTTCCAAATTATATTACAGATCATATTTATCTCTGGGTTATCTCTATTTTAAAATTATTAAACTTATAAGAAATGGGAGTCTGCCACATTGTCACATTATTTCATTTTAATAATATCTCTATCATTTTCATCAACAAGAGTCCATTAAATGATTCAAAATATATCATTATTATATATTTAACATTATCATAGTAATTTTAACTAATTTTAGATATTTAAAAAATTATATCATTTAATTAATTATTATTTATTTTAAAATCTAATTTAGGTCAATTTTGACACTATTTATTATTTTATATTTTATAAAATCATAACAACTTGATTCCAACAAAAAAACTACATTAACTAATAACTAATATGTAAACTTCATCAAAAAATAATTGTATGTCATAAAATGTTTCAAATTATATTTATTTTGATATTACAAATATCATTTAATTGGTTCTTCCTTTAATAAATCAATTGCTACATTATCATTGTTTCACCATTTAATTTAATCATTTATTTTCTAAAATTTTAAATAAATTAAAATAATGTAGATAAATATTTTTTATTTCTAATTAAAAATTATTGACGAGCATATCACTCATATAACCTCATATTAAAAATATTTTACTTGTTAAAAACAAAAGTATAAAAAAAATTGGGTTTTCTTTAAATAAAATATTATAAATATATTAAAATCATCCAAGTGGTCCCAAAATAAACCCAATGATTAATATAATATAAAAAATTACCAATTGAATTTAAGATAAGTGTTATAGAAATTATAATATTATTTTTACCTTTAATTACCCGATTTACCATTAATCGCCTTAAAAAATATTAAAGTTACTTTTCATAAGGACAAAAAATATAAGGAACTATTTACATAATTTTGACCCACTGATTCCATGTGTGGAATACATTTTAAAAAATTAAAAACATATAATTTTCAATAATTAATTTAAAATTAATCTCATTGTTAGAATGAAAAATAGGTTTTTAAAAGTTAAAACATAGTAAAAGATTGAAATGTTTTTACATCAAAATTCATGGTAAAATAAATTCCAATTACAAAAATGATATCTACAAAAAAAATATTATATTTTTTACTTTAAAAATGATTAAATAAAATAATTTATTCTCATAAATTATTTTTATGAAAAAATTTAATTTCAATTAATATTTATATATTTTTACTATTTATCAGAACATAAAACATATCAGAAGAATATAAAAAATTCATCCAAAGTAATTTTTTATAACCTTATTAAAAAGATGATGTTTATTTAGTCAAATAGAATATATAAAAGTTTCAAAAATTATATTTAAAATGGGTGCTCCATCAAAATGTAGGAAAACTAGATTTTTTTTAAAATACTTCTTTTATTCGAAAAATGGAATCTTTTCTTATATGATGCATAGAAAATAAATAATATGAATGTCAAAATTATTTGGAATATAAAAAATTAAAAATTTGTTTAATACTATTCATAACTCTTAATTATATTAAATAATTATATTTTATTAATAAATTATTGTTCGGTAAATCTGGGGCTTTGTGTGTAACGTAAGGCAACTCATTGTTGTGTATAGTGTAATCTTAACCAGGTGTTGCATAAAAATAAATCAAGAAAAAAAATAAAATTTATTCAGAAATGAAAATATTGTATGGTTTTGGGGTGTTACATTCCCCCCTCCTTCAATAAATTGCATCCTCACAATTTTTGAATTTGGGTTTGGTAACTAATGCTTGAATATTCAAAATTCCTTTATTGAAATCCCACATCAGAATAAGGGTCTATAAAACGTCCACATTAAAATAAATAAAGAAAAGTAATAAGGTTACTATAAATAACAAATACTATGTTTCCATGTACGATAACATGGATATGAAATAAAAATATAATCATCATATCATGATGAAGAGTGATAGAAAATATAATTAGTAGAAAATGAATAATCACAAAGCCAGATGTCATTGATGATCTAAGCGACCAAATAATTCATCAGAAAAAAGTACTAGGATATCATTTTTGGTATCAAGATCCTTTCCCTCAGAGTTTAATAATTACTTTACTTCATTGACATAGAACACATGAAAGTATACTTACTTGACAAGTGGAGTCTCATCCTTTAACTAATTCCAACCACAAACTCATCTTTCTCTTCAAAGGATTATAAAATTCAAAAATATTCAATTTATCTTACTCTTATAAGGTTTTGAAAATGAACTTATACCATTTAAATAAATAAAACCATGTTCTACTAACTAGGGAATTCCCATAGGCCGGTGGTAGGTGATAAATCCTAGTCGCACTTTTGTTGTGGGTTTGATTCCTGTAGCCTTATCTGACATGATGGGTTGTCACCATGGGTTTTATTTTTCTTAAAACTATATTATCATAAAATTAAAAAAAAACCGTAAGGAATTTTTTTAACCCTAAACAATACTATCCAATTTTCAACTTAATCCATTACAACCTTTAGAATTATCCAAAATACTTCTGTCCAAACTCACAATACAAAAATTTATAAGGTCCTTGAATTCATAACATAATGTAGATCCTTTTTGGTCACATACAAAACATGTGAATACCTTAATCATGTATTCTCTTAAAATAAGGTAACAACCTAAATTACCATAAAAAATTATTGAATACATTCATGATTTTGTATTTCTTAAGTAAAACATAGAATATTGGATATACTCTTTAAATCCAAAAATGTTGTAAACTCCAAAAATGATAGAATAATAAAACCATTAATCATTTCCAAGGTAGTTAACAATATCCAATTTACATTATCAAAATCAATCATCTCTTTATTCCAACAACATTATCTCAATATTAGAAACATACTGAGGGTTATCTTTCCCTCCACCCTATATTTTCCTAAAAGATTAACTTGCAATAATATCACATTACTTGGTACCAAAAAATCTCAAATCATTAATGAAATAGTATTTCAGAAAAATCCTTATATACTTAATAATTCTTATAATCAGTACATGGCTAAAAAAATAAAATAAAATAATTCTTTAAGGGGAATATTGCTCATTCTTCTTCATCAGTGGTTTTATTATAACATGATCATTATATAATAGAATTATCTAGGGTATATTGCTTTGATTATTGGGACATTTATTCCTATAGTGTCTCATATCATTGCAATTGAATCATTGTACATTGAAGACCTTTCTCTTACCCATGAATTCACAAACTTCATGTATTTTTTCTCCACACTTATACAAACTCGCATTCCCTTCTAGCGTATACCAGGGTGATTCTTTCCAAAATTATCACTTGTAGTAAAATCCTTCTTTCCCTTCTTCAATAAATCCATCATTTTCCCTTCCATCCATTTCTTCTCTTTCTTACTATCAATTCTATAGGAATTTTAAAAATATTTACATATCTTATTAATACATGATATTATTTCTTCATATGATGAGAATACATTTGAGAAAATTTCTCTTCAAAATGTTGGCTTAGGGCCATGAAAGATATGTTACTCTTTGGATCTTGTGCATTATTGGAGTTATCGTTCCTTATACAATGCACCATTTCTATAAGATTTCATATATTAGATTAGCTAATAACGTTATGTACTTTGTATAACTTTAAATATGGTATAGCACATAACATAAATTTATAAATTAAAAATCATAGAATCATAATCTTTGGTTATTTTGGGTGTATAATTAATTTTAAATACTTCATAATGGTGCGTAAATAAATGTGAATTACCCTAATCATATCCCCTAGGAGTATCATACTAGGTGCGCATTACTGTGCATTGTCATGTACAAGGTTACCCTGAGACAATCTCGGAACACCTTTTTAGAGTTATTAATCATAGGTTCATATATTCCAAAATCAAGTCCACTTATAGTATCTAGACAAGGATATATATTCAAGGAATATGCACATAATATCTACATGACAAAAAAATTTGGATGTTCCTCTATACTTATCCTCAAAGTCTATCTTAGAGTTATAGTCCCTAATCTATGTTTTCTAAATCAAATTTCCAACATTGTTTATAAACGTTGTTTGATATAAACTATAACGCCCTAACCCTAGTTACCCAGAGTCATTGCATTATTTTAATACATTTCTATGATTACAATAAATCAAATCCCAAAGTACGGATTAGTCTATCAGTATTAGAAAATAGATTACATATCAAAATATTACATTATAATTGAAAACATAATATACAACACCAATAATTCTTATAACATAATTATTCTCATATATTGACCATGTATATGAATCATAATACACTTATTTCCATCATGGGAAAAACATACGAAGGGGGTGAGCTCGGATGCTTGGTAAGTTTAAACAATACAGCATGTGCTTTTATAAATAACCATAAACATTTAGGTAGTTATAAAACTAAAAAAATAATTTTTAGACACAAACATGAACATAATATGGAAATAATAAATCAAATAATTTCATTTAAAAATCACATGGATATCCTACTAGTCAAATCATCACATGTAATATCAATAACTAATATCATACTGAGGAAATGCATAATTCCAGACATCATAACCATACTGTCAAGGTTTCATTCCAAGACCGTAAATAACCATACCGTCAAGGCCTTGTGCCAAGACACTAGTTTATCTCATGAGACCTACTGATGCATCGAGGGGATATAGCAGGTCCCAATCGTCACTTACTAAGTCCAATGTATTCCCCTTGTGAAAAGTGTGAATCAAAACCTAAACATTGGTATTTAAATTAGCATAAAAAATATTGATACTTCAACTATAAACCATGAATGGTATAAAAATAGCACATCCATAGTCAAACATATCATAAAATATTTAATATAATATGTAATATTTTATGATAATAAATCAACCTCATTTAAGCATAAAATCTAACAAATTATGTTGTCATATATAAAAATAATTTAATAAAATCCTTACAACTCTTTGAAAGAGATATCTCTTTTTTACTTATAAAATCTTTTAAAATCTGCACAATTATAAAAGAAAACATTTCTTTTGAAAATAAACCTATAAGATTTTAAAGGAAGATTAAAAATTTTAAGGATTAATAATGGTGTAAAATAGCCACTCACGCCTATTAGTGAAAACAACATTATTTCCTTAATTTTTCAAAAAGGTCATAAAGTACCTCATTTTGAAAATGATGGAAAGATTCCTTTCAAAAAAATTAATAAAAAGTAAAACAAGGGTAAATATGACCTTAAAAAATTGTATATAAAATTTTGAAATACATTTTAATAAATATGGACATGGATGATAATGATGTTCCATTAGATGCTTGCGTATAAACAATCTCGAATAATAATTGGATTGTGAAATAAACCCTTAACATGCACTTTACATGAGTAAAGGATATTTTAACCTACATTATAATGGTTATAGTGTGTTATTAAAATATATTAGAACCATATCCTTATTCATTATATCATATATTATCTTCTTATATCATTTTGATAATAATATTTTAGTATTACCGTTGTTTCAGGTGTTAACTACGTTGTTTTCCAACTCTTATTTTTTCATGTAGGTCCTATTTATTATCAATAGGATGTATTTTATTCATATCTAGATTGATATTATGTTCAATATTATTATTTTTTACTCATAATATAGATTTTATAATCATTTTTGAATGTTTAATGTGAAGAATGAATCTCACCGTTTCATTGGGACGGTAGGTCGTACGTACACACGAGCGACGATATCATTCCCATAATGGTTAAATGGTAGGGAATTTGATGGTATATTAATTATAATGAATCATTATGATGTTATATTCATTATTTATATCCATTATAATCATCATTATACCCCTAATAAATAATGTATTATTGAAGAAAAAAGTATTCCACAGCGTGGAGATGGTAAGTCGTTCGTACGGATGCATGGTGATATTGTTATTCGTAGGATGGATAAAAGGAGGAATATGGTTGTCTCGTAACTATAATAAAATATAATCAAATATAAGAAACTGTATTTATTACATTATTATGGAAATACCTTATTAATAGGAAGTAGAAGAAGGAAATAACTTTGAAAGAGTTGATAAAACAATTAGCTCTTTTTCGGGTATCTCCTTATGATTTGAACAAGAGGACTCCAAAGGTTGGATTTAATCCCAATGTAAGGCCTCTAGGATGATTTGAGGTAATTTTTATGGATAATTGGGTAGGTTTTTTTCCATGCCAAAGGGATTTAGAGGTGTGAATAAAAGATAAGTAGATGTGTTCTTTTATAAGAGAGGTAAGGGGAACTTTAAGAAATTATCAAAATATTAAATTAATATAAATTAATTTTCAACTCTAAATGGCTCCAATGTAAATTATTTCGAATATAATATGATTATGGGTAGAAATATTCTCAACCATTAAAAATTATACTTGTTTAGATTTTATTTTAAACCATATCATTTTGATTTATCCTTATTTAATCTATTTAATTTTAATTGTTGTCACAATGTTCAAAATATTAAATGGTTATAAATATTCACTTATATGGTGTAAATTTACTATAAATGGACACTTAATGATATTTAAAACCTTGTAATTATCACTTTTTAATTTTTATATATTTTTATTATTTTTAAATAATTTAATAATGTGTTATTTTTATAAAATATCAATAGTGCCAAGTTTGACACTATTCATTAATTTGACATTAAATAAAATCTAAATAGAAATATAACATTGAACCAACTCATTTAATACAATACTAACATATCATATTCACCTATTTAATTCGTGTATCACTTAAATTATGTCAAATTATATTTATTTTAATATTTTTATAATCATTTATTTGATATTTCCATTAATAAAATAGTTAATTCTTTAATATTTTGTACTTATATATGTTATTATTTAGTCTCTAAAAATTATAAATAAAAGAAAATTATTTTATCTTTAAAAATATTATTCATGATAAAATTTATCTCCAGGATATTCCAATATTAAAATTATTGAACTTATAAGAAATGAGAGCATCACACTTTGTCACATTCTTTAATTTTAATAATATCTATGTCATTTTCACCGACAAGTGTCCATTAAATGATTCAAAATAGATATTTTTTGATATTTATAACATCATACAAGTAATTTTGAAAGTTTATAGATTTTTATAAATTTAATATCATATAATAAATGATTATTTATTTTAAAATCTAATTTATCTCTCTTTTGACAATAATTATTATTTTAATTTTTATAAAATAATAACTTGATTCCTTCAAAAAAGCCACATTGACTAATAAATAATATGTAAATGTGATCCAAGAGATAGTGTATGGTATAAAAGTTTTCAAATTATATTTATATTAATATTATTAATATAATTTAATTGATTCTTCCTTTAATAAATCTATTACTACAACATCCTTGTGTCGCCATTTAATTTAATTATTTCTTTTATAAAATTATAAAAAAATTACCATAATGTACATTTTATTTCTTTCTAATTACTTTTTATAGCTTACCATTTCACTCAAATAACTTCATATTAAAAGTATTTTTGTTGTTAAAAACCAAAGTATAATAAAATTGGAATTTCTTTTAATATAATATTATAAATATATTAAATTCATCCAAGTTGCTACAAGTGGTCCCAAAATCTACCCAAGGATTATTTTCATAGAAAAACACTTACCCAATGAAATTAAGGCAAGTTCTAGGGTAATTATAATATTATTTTTACCTTTAATTACTCGATTTTCCCTTAATCATGGTAAAACAATTACTAAAGTTACTATTTATAATGCCCCAAAATAAAAAAAAACCCTATTAATATAATTTAGACCCACAGATTCCAAATATGGAAACCATTTTTAAAAATTCAAAACATAGATTTTTCATTAAATAATTTAAAATTAATCTCATTATTGGAATGAAAACGGGTTTTTAAAAGATAAAACATTACAAAAGATTGAAATTTTTTTACATCTAAATTATTTGTAAAATTAATACCCATTAAAAAAATTATATTAATTTATAAAATTATATATTAGTATTAATTTAATAATATTCAATAATATAATTTATCCACATAAATTATTTTGAAAAAAAAAATTGTTTTCAATTAAAATTTAGTATATTTTTACTATTCATCAAAACATAAAACATATCAAAAAATATCAAAAATTTATCCAAAGTAAATTTGTATATCCTTCTTCCAAATATGAAGTTTATTTTTTAAAATAAAATACATAAAATTTTCAGAAATTATATTTAAAATGGGCTCCCCATCAAAAGGTGGAAAACTGTATTTTTTGAAAAATACTTCACTTATCCGAAAAAAATGGAATCATTTATTATATCATATCTAGAAAATACATAAGGTGAATGTAAAAAATATATGGAATATATAAAATTCAAATTTTGGTTAATAATATTCATAACTTCTAATTATATTAGATAATTATATTTTATTAATATATTGTTGTTCGGTAGAACTGGGCTTTGCATGTAATGCAAGAAAACTCATTTTTGTGTGTAGATTAGGCTTAACATGGTGTTTTATAAAAATTGAGCAAGAAATAAAATTAAATTTATTCCGAATTGAAAATACTATAAATTCTTGGGGTGTTACATTTTAGGTCAGAGGTTGCAATCTTGCTCCTCTCGACATCATTCACCTTCATTTATTCCATGCCTTGGACTCTCATCCCTGGTAAAGTGAATAAAAGGAAATGAAATCGCATCAGCCTCTTCCATCATAGCTCCAACCTCTTCCTCTCTATCCTTGGACTCTTTCATCATCGAAGGAAGAAAATTGTGTTGTTTTTTTGAATCTTTCACATCCTCTTGTTTGTCACACCGATCATAACTCATGTGGCCTTAGAGGTTTCTAATGATCACAACATCCATACAATCCACCCGAAGGAATGAACTGTGAGAACTTTTATTCTTGTTAATTGGGATACATGGGAAACCTAATTAGGGTCTAAGCTAAATGGGAATACTCCTTAGGAATAATCCCTATTCAAAATTCCCTTAATCTGGGTATCCTCCTCATGAGTAAACCCTGAGTTAAGCCATAAAACTACCATGAGTCAAAACAACCCTCACAGTCCCTTTGTGGGGGATCTTCATCTCATGATTAACCCCCATCCTATCATCTCATAGGTCTATACATCCCTATCATACATACCCTTGAAGGCCTCCATAGTCAGTTTTCCCCAATAATGAACTGTGTGGGATTTCATTCCCATCCCAATGGGATACATAGGAATCCTACCAAGGGTTCAAAAAAAACTTCCTAAAACAACCCTGTTTTTTTGGATCACATCTGCTTCATGTTCTAATTCAACTAGGAAACTTGTATCCCTTCCATGTCCCTCAGGAAATTTCAACATAAGTCCCACACTAAAATTTCACAAGGCACCTTCCACCTAGATATACTTACTACATGACATTAAACTGTACAGTTGGGTCCTTGTCACATGACCATAAAAGGTATGATGTTCCACTATTAATAGGCATCGAACTATGTGGGTTCTGATTCATTTCACATGGATGTATAGGAATCTCATTTATGGGTTCAATCCCAACATCACAACAACTTCAGTCTCCTGGGAGGATGATAAATTCTCGAGTGAATTTTATCTACCTGGATGACTATAAACTCTAGAGTGCCCCATGATATGGCTTAAAACCCAGAATCATCATAATAATGACCAAAGACTCTCTAAGTAGTATAGAAGTAGATACCATTGGTGAACCTTGGATACATACAAATATCTCCATCAATGAAGAACCTCAAATACATATAGATGATTCCAAATTCCACACATTCAAGTAATTGATTGCTAATATTGGCATAACACACATCATACATGGGAACTAATAAAGGATTCATGAGCATATCTTAAATCTATATGAGAGTCTCGGAGTAGGAAATAATTTCCCCCAAAAGGGTTTTTTGAGCCCGACCTCTCACCCTCTCAACCAATGCATGATCTTAAGAATCATGGGTCAAAATCCCTACCGATCACCTTCCATTAGAAATCGGGTCCCTATGGATATAGAACCATTAAGTGTTTCTGGTTCCATGAATTAACCCGTTAGAAACTATTCAAAAAAAAGAAACTATCATGGGGTGTGAAATCCGATGGAAAAAAACTCTATGTTGATTCTTATGTGCCTTCCAACCTTTACGGAGGTAGTTGAAAATTTTTCTTTGTATGAAGTAGACATTGCAAGAAATAGAGGTTTGGGTGGAGATTTAGTTAGTTTAGTTATTTTCCAAGGTGTATCTTCTAGGTAGAAATAGAATCAAAAGGGTTATTAGTTTCCTTAAATACCCATTTTTAGGGATTATTAACGAAAGTATAATATTTTCTTCTATATGTGTGGAAGGAATTGTCATACCAAGACAAATTTTGATGATTCTCCCAATACTTGTCATTAGTCTATAAGATCTGGCCATATGAATAGTTTTTGTGATAGGATATCCCATATAATTATACAAAAAGATCAACATTCCCCTAGGGTTCTCAGGTTCCTGCAGATGGCTCCATGGTTGGTGGTTCCTATTTGAAGGATAACGGGGATGTTCATGTGGATGCTAAATCTTGGGGAGAATTTGAGACCACACGTCTTTATGAAGTGAAGTATGAACTAAGGAATCTGAAGCTGGGATAAATATAGTAATAAGTACAGTGATTATTTCATCTTCAGTAATGCTATATTTGTTTGATACTGGTGCTACTCACTACTTTTTATCTTTAAATTCAGTTGATGTGTTGGTATTGTGTTTGTAACATATGTCATTCTTAAAAGATCATTCTATTTTATGGGGAAAGAGGCCCAAAAAAAGTTTCAAATGTCCTATGTGTTAGGTGATAATAGCTTAATTTGAGGTATAGTGGGACTTCTTAGTTCTATATCAGTAAATATTTTACTTGATTATCATCATGGATTAGATGATCATTGTTGAGGAGTATATAGTATATTATCACCACTGGGAATAGATCTTATATATCTATTTGGTCACTCAAGTTTCTCATGGTGAGTTAGAATCTAAATCGAGATGTGTAGGGAATTTTGTTCCTTATCCTTAGGTAATCTCATTCTAGTTGTCAAAGATTTTTCTTAATTTTTTATAAACAAGATGAGATAGTTAGATACCTATGGTTATGTGTGTATTCACTGAGGTCTTTCAAAAATATATTTCTAGTTTACTACCATAGAGAGAGGTCAATTTTATTGTTGACCTACTGCCTATTATAGTTCCCATTTCTATCCCATCTTAATGATTGAAACCTACTGATTCGGTTGAACTAAATGTCCATATTGAGGATATAGAGCCTAAAGTATTTATTATTAAAATCATATGATCATGGGTTTCATCTATTCTCTTTCTTAAAAATGTATACATAGACTTAAGAATTTTAATAGCTACTCAAAGTTGAATTGGGTGACAGTTAAGAAAAAAATCATTTTCCATGCACTAATGATATTTTTGACCTGATTTGAGGAGATTTTTAGTTTTCAAAGATTTAACATTGATCAATGTACCAAAATGTAAGATTTTTATAAGAGGATATACATAATATACCATATAAATATGGCATGGGAATTTCCAATTTCTAGTTATTTTATTCATTATGACTAATACTCATGCAATGTTTATGGTTTTGATTAATCGAATCATTCATCAGTTCTTACAATGTTTTGTTGAAGTGTTAATGGATGATATTTTTTTTACTCTACTATAGAGGAGGAGCTCACGGAAGTCGTGGATATTATACATTTTAACGTCTTAGAACATCATGTATATAGTACAATTTCCAAATGTGATATTTGGATTTAGAAAGTGAAGTTTCTAGGGTACATGATATCTAAGAGGGGAGTCTCAGAAGATCCAAAATATATATAGGATGTCATGTCTAGGGAGTAGCCTATAAAAGTTTTTGAGACCAAGAGCTTCTTGAGTTTGGTTGGTTGTTGTAGATGGTTTATTCAGGATGTCTCTAGGATCGCATCATCAATGACATATTTAACCCACACGGGTGTAAAGTTTAAAATAATGACAAGTGTGAGAGTTATTGTGAGGAAATCAAGGTGAGGTTGACATCACCTGTCTATATTATTTCATAACCATGTTTTGGTTATGGGGTTTTATAAGATGTGTTTAGTCAATGGTTGGGGTGTGTATTGATACAGGGGAAATATGTTGTATCATATGGATCATGATAGTTACACCCTCATGATAAGTACTACCCTACTCATGATATTGAGCTGATAGAAGTTATGTGTGAACTAAAAATTTTATGACACTACCTCTTTGGGGAATAGTTTATAGTGTATTTTATCATAATATCCTAAAACATATTTTTCAATCAGAGGGATTTGAACTTGTGATTGGGACACTGGGAGGAGTATCTTCAGTCATTTTATTTTGACATTGCTTATGCTGTTGATAATGGAAATGTGGTTATTGATGAATTTAGCCGAAAATTACTAACATAGGTTATGAAGGAGTTAGTTGAGGAGTGTTCTATAATGATTTTTTTGTAGGGATGATCATGGGAATGAAATAGGCTGGTGGAAATATGTTGTTGGCTTCAATAAAAGCTGACTAATATTTTTATTAGAGACTTTATCCCAAGAATGTTACAGACATAAAGTTAAAATTCATTGGTGAAATCACTTATGGTGTTGAGTCCCTGGTAGGGTGGTCTTGGAGTCCTAATGACACTTTATGCTTTCGTAGTAGGTTCATTGTTTCATTTTCTATGAGGATGGAGTTGATGGATTGTGGACACTAGTATTATTTGTTTTTGGAACCTAGGGATAACATGATGTGTCATAACATGGTACGTTAGAATTAGTGGAAAGTTATTAGAAGATTAGTTCCATATTTTGTATCATAATATCTTACTTTTCAAAGAAGTAAAGTGAAGCACCAGAGACTTATTGGTCTGTTTCCACCCTTGCCCATTCTGGTATGATATTGGGATGATATTCCTGCGGATTTTGTCATTTTTTACATGGAATCCTAGTGGGGGATGATATTTTGGTGATCATTTATTGACTCATGAAATCAGTTCATTTCTTCCCTATCAAGGAGGACAATATGGTGGAACAGATTGGGGACTTCTAAGTCTAAGATATTTCAAGACTTCATGGGGTTCCCTCTATGGTTATTTCTAATAGGGACCCATGGTTTACATTTATGTTTTAGATAGGATTGCATTAGGTGATGGGTTTCCATATTATATTGATCCCAACTTATCATTCATAGATGGATGGAAAGATAGATAAGGCTATCTAGGATCGGAAGGATATGTTATGTGCATGTGTGCTTGATTTTGGAGGATCATGGGAAAATAATTTTCATTTGGTTGAGTCTATCTATAACAACAGTTATCAGGCATCAATTAATATGTTCCCATTTTTGGCATTGTATTCATAGGTATATAGATATCCGTTATTCATTGAAGAGTTGGGAGAGATGTCTTTTGTTGGGATGATTCTTGTTCTGTAGATGATAGAGATTGTGTAATTGATCTAGAGGAGATTGAACATTGAATATAGTCATCCAAAATATTTTTTGGATGATTTTTTAGGAAATATGGTGTTTATGGTTTTTGATAAAGTCTTTATTAGATTTTACATGTGACCGGGACATCATCAGTTCCGTTCCATTTTCAATGAAGTTTATGGGATCCTTTGAGATCATTGATAGATTGGGAATGTCTTCCTGTTAATTGGACTTTTTCTCTAGCTTAAAAAAAATATATTATGTGTTTCTTGTTTCCCATTTGAGTAGGCATACACTGGATCCTTCCCTTGTTATTGGTTGTAGGATGTTGGCCTTGATAATGACACCACTATGGTTCAACAACCAATTCGCATTATGGATTTCCAAGAGAATGTATTGCTTGGTAAAATGATTCCTCTATTTTAGGTACTATAGAAGTACATATAGGATAGAAATGATATGTGGAAGAGGGAATTATTTATTATGTACAGTGTCCATCAATTTCTTTGAATCTAAGTATATGATGACTTTTGGGGGGGAAGAAATCATTTATTGTGGGGAGTTTTAACATCCCTTTATTATATTTAGGTATTCCCCTATTCATGATTTGTTTATCAACCCTTTTTGGGTATGTTTATGGGTTTCTCAAGAATGTATATAATTTTATTGGAAAAAAATCTAATGTTCAAGGATGTGTGTTTATTGTAAATAATGGAGTACAGGTATTAATGTGTGAATAGGCCATGAGGGGATCTTCCCATGTTTGAAGAATGTC
Source organism: Viscum album (assembly GCA_963277665.1). Lineage (NCBI taxonomy): Eukaryota > Viridiplantae > Streptophyta > Magnoliopsida > Santalales > Viscaceae > Viscum > Viscum album. The sequence continues at coordinate 658,860,267 of OY728159.1, forward strand.
TCAACTGATTTTGTGGTTTTTTCTACTAGAAACTTGGTTGTTTTATGTATGTTGGCTAATTACACACTGTGTAAATGGATTTCACTCCATGTAATGGTCAGCAGGCATATGTCATGATACAGGTTCAGGGTGTGAAAGGCTTACACATAATTTATTTGGTACACATCATAAAATAGAAAAAAATAGGGTTTTTTAAAAAAAATGATGTGTTTTATAATGATTTTAGCCTTTATGGAATAAATGGATTGTAATGGGATTTCAAACTATATAAATATTTCTAGGTGTAGTGTTTATGTTTTTGTATGGATTATTTTCAATTCATTCAACCATGAAACCTCCCTATCTCAACCTATAGCTCAAACTAAGAGATTTTTTAATATATATTATCTTATTAGACAATTCATTCCTAATCAATCAACATGGTCATTATAGTGAACCTCTCTTGGTGAGTTATCCTTCTGTATCTACATTCCTTTGGTTGTAGATGATGCACTGTCTATGTTAATGGTTCAGATTCATGATCAGATAGTTTTTCCTATCAAAACTTATCAGTTTCATGATGGTCCATGTCTTTCATGTCTGATCTCTTGGTTTACAATCACTATTGTTGTAGGTGTATAGGCTTATATTATTTTGAGGTAGGTGTTTATATATGGCTTAATTAGATGAATTAATAATGTTCATGTAAATTTTGTATGGATTTTTCTTTTATTTTAAGTGATATTTAGTTTTAAATGATTTGTAGGAAATAAAAATTTATTAAAAGGGGTTTCTTTGAAAATAGATTTTATTGGTTTAGAAATGGATTTTCAAACACTAAAACAGATTCTTTTGGAATTGAAAATATTTTTTAAAATTGTGAACATGGTTTTTAAATGTAATTTTAATTGGCACATTAGGAACCTTGAGTGCATCAATAAATGGAAATGGGTAACCTTAGTGTTTGTGGAACTACTGGTAGGTAACCTTTGGGATATCAATGTACTATGGAAGGATGTTATATTTGTTTATTTAATTTTCTACATGTTTAGGATATTAACTGTCTAAAACATATTCCTATTTCCTAGGTCCAAATATGAGGATATTCTTCATTTATGGCTATTTGTCAAATTTTTATTTTTATCAGGGATTGTCTCTCATTGGTATTTATATGAAGAAGTATTACATGGAATCACATGATGGTATTTCATGGTTATATGTTTACCTTCTTACCTTATTATACTTATATATGATTACTTATTTTATCATTTCTACTTTTCATATTTACAACTTCAAAATAAAAATGGTTTTATGAAAACCAAACGGAAAATAATTTAAAAATGGATTGGATTTATGCTTAGTAAAACTTCTTTATTTTAAATGATAATACTATTGAATAATTGCTATTAGACCTTGTATAGACTCTATGGTTGTATTCAAATGAACATTTTAATCACACCCTTCTTTTTCCTTTGTGTGGTTGTAGTTGTTGTATTATAGGATATAGGTAAAAGGGAATAAAATATTATAGTATACTAGATTCTCTTGTTGTTTCAAACTTTATTATGGGATAATTTGGAGGTGATTTTTGGTCACATAGATATTTATAGAACTTTCTAGTTTATCCTTTTCTAGAATTTATTATACGGTTTTTCAATTTTATCTCATTTTATTTTATGTAATACTCTATTTTTTTATATTTAGATGGTTTAATTCAATACTTGTTTATGTTTTATTATTATACCTCATCATGTGATGGTTCGGCTCGGGTGGCTTCTCTATTTGACTCGGTTTGGTCCATTAAAATCTTATCATATACTTAAATTTTAATGATTATGTTTCTCACTATTTTATTTCATCGTTTTATGCCTCATGAATCGCATGTACTGTTATAATTTATGTTATGATTTGATTATCCCATTACTAGGCTTTATATCTAACTCATTTCTTATGTACATACCCATGTTATGTTATATATCTTTAGAAGATCAATGTAATATTATGGGAATGTAATGGTGTTCATAAATAATCCCATTATATCTATGTTTCAATTTATTGTGATATATATCTAATTACAAAAATAAATTAAGCCTCTCTATATTTTTGGTATTATTTCATGTGTATCTTAATGTAATAAATCTAGAAAAATATTTTAAAGGATATCAATATTCACAGTTCGTATCAGAGTTAGGTTTTGTTATTTTTTGGGATTGGGATTAAAAAACCATTGTCACAACTATAGTGATTAGTTTAAACATAGTAAAAATCCTAATTTTTTTAAATCATATAGTGATTGTTTTCTAAGTATGGAAGTTTCTATCAAGATAATACAAGTCGGTGTGGTTCTATCACATTTACACTTAGGGATAGTAAACCTAAAACTGGAATATTGGGTGTTAAATTGATCATCACTTGGTGCATGAAAAATAAGACTTTATGAACACATTTCTTCACACCCCTAAGGGACATTATTTGGTAAATTCACAAGATCATTATGAACCACTCTTAATGGAAGGAAATGCATATGAAATTCAATGTTAGGAAGTAGGTTGCGGAGAACTTCAACTAAATACTATAAATTATTATATTGATGAATATATTTCATTTAAGAGTTATATAATCACTATTCATATAATTCCTTTTAATTGTTTAATATTTTGAAAATTTTCATCTGTTATTTTCAAATTTTTTTTGTTAATGACTGGAAATTAGATGAATTGAATAAAAAATCAATGTAATGGGAAAAGTGATGAATTCCAAAATCAAATATAAAAACCAATGAGAAAAGGACTCAATTACATCATGAAAATACTTACACAATTAAATAAATTTTTGAATAGAAACTTGAATCATAATAAACACCACCATCCCCCTCATAAATAGAAATTTGAAATTGAGACCTTTATAAAACAAAAGCCTTGGTATTTTTTGGATCCTTTGATCCCTTGATCATGGAACAATGGATCAACTCCCTTGAAAATATCTTTTATATACGTTATTTCATTGTGTAATAGAATTTATTACTAGTTTTTTACAATATGAAGATATAGATTGATCTATAGTGGATATTCATCTAGAATAAAAATATTGAGAAAGAGATCAAATCCATATAGGTGAAAGAATTTTGGGAAAAAATTAACAAATATTTTCCTCATGCTATTTGACTTAAAATGGAGAGGTATTTCCTTGCCTCATGGAAAAGGAATAAAAAAATTCATGAGTATGAGGAAACTTTCACTAGACATTCACAATACAACTCAGACTTTTTCATTGATCCCACATGTAAGGTTGACCTCTTCTTTACTTGGATGATACAGAATCTGCAAAAGGCCTTGTAACTTAAGTACTTTGATATCTATGGGGAAACTGTTTGATGTTACATAAAAGTAAAAATAAAAATTGATGAATCTAAAGGGTATCATGGGTTTGGGGATAAGAATTATAGACATTGGGATAGTTCTGGTAGAAAGATGGAGAGATATCATGGTGGTATAAATTTCCTACATCCCCTTGTTAAAACTGTGAGAATAAGAATCCCAAAATATTCCATAATAGGATAATGAAATACATTAGATGTGATGAGTAGGGGAACCATGCTAATAAATATTGATAGGGTAAACCCACCAATGTGATGGAATAAATGAATTCTCATATAAGAACCTATCCTATTTTCCAATGGTTCAACTATAATGAAGAAGGGACCTATGAGAACCAAAGTACTAAACCAATGTTTATCATAGATAACTGAAAAAAACATCAACTAATGCCTAGAGATAAAAGGCTGATCATATTATATCACAACTGCTAAGGTTTATCTAGATAATAATGCAGTGACCGGTACACTAGTAATACATTCAAGATTTGAAAATATACTATATGATTTTTAAAATATTAATACTTTTATAACATTCAAGTTAAGTAAAACTTTTGAAATACCACATAAAAAAATTGAAGAAAAGTCATCAGTGAAAACAAAATTTGTTATAATTATTTCATGCCAAGTATATAACTTATCCCCTCCTAATATTTGGGGATTAAAAATTATAGTAGACCTTGTGATACTCACATTATTAGATAAATTTGATGAACTTTTTTTATGTATTGGTATTTCTTGTATAAAAATATCATAAATTGTTAGGAGAAGAAAATCACCCTCTGTATTATAAATCGCACTCTGATTCTATAGAATTGTAAGGTAGGGAAGGAACATCATTTGAAATTATCAACTAAAAATGTATATTATTACCTTAATATTAATAATATTTATCTGAATCATTGATACTTAGTAAAACACAATCCTTTATGACATGCCCTATCATACATGACAACCAAAAGTACAAGAAAACAGTGTATCCAGAACTATCTTGAAATGTTCCCTCTAAATATCCTTTATTCATGTGTATATTTAAAAGTTTAATTTTTTAATGTTATATTTTACTAATAATAAAATTAATTTTTTAATTGAAAACAATTATATTAAATTAAGATTGTTTTTTTGGTTTTTCTAAAAACAATTATGTGAATAATGAAATATAAGAACATTACTAATACGAAAAATTGTATGCTATTATTAGTATATTAAAATTTTATTAAACCCATTAATTAAAAAATATTTATTTTTTCATTTAAATTATAGATTTTAAAATTATTTTATATATGATACATTATTCATATTAAAAGTAATTATTAACATTTATGGAAATTGAATCAGACAAAATAATTTTAAATTTTATAATTATTTGTTAAAAATTATATACAAATGGTCACTTTATTTTTATATATAATGACATTGTTACCTAAGTAAAAAAATATTTATCCTCGTAAAAGTAAAAAAAGAAATCAGTAAAGATCTTGAAAATGATTAAAACATGTATAAAATCATGTGTATGGGGTATTTATTGACTTAATATATTCCCCAATCCATTATTTCCTATTTTGGATCAAATTTAAAATTTAAAAAATTTATCCCTTTATATTAAATTGAAATATTAAAAAATCCATTCTCACCACTTATAAAAGTGGCCTATAACCACCACTTAAAGGCACTCCTAAAAATATTGTATCCTAAAGAAAAACTACCCATTTTCATTCTTAAATAATAATATTTCAATATAATAATATTTTGGTCACTATTGGTAAAACAATTCAATCACATTCGAGGATACTTCCATGGAAATTTCAAGTGCTTGATGCAATTATTGTCAACTACTTAGTTTTATTATTAAATATATTATTTAAAATTTATTCTATCTACACTAATATAATAATATTATTATAATATATATATATATATATTACTATATTAATCTTAATACCACTATTTATTCATATACCCTATGCATTAAGAAAAATAATATCTTCTTTGGCGCAATGTGAAGACTACCACCACAACAACACAACATATTTCATTTTCCTCCACCACCTTAAAAGGTTGTATAAAAGATATTATTGATGGATAAATATTATTTTTATGATATTATTAATCTTTTTTGGAAAATTATAGAATTTATTACTGATACGATCAAAAAATCATCATCATTAATTTAATTGTTTAAAATAAGTGTGTGAAAATGATAATCTTTTTCAAATAATGTTACATTATCATATCCATTATTTATTCTCTTAAATCCTTTGAATTCCTATATTTCTCAATAAAAAAATATCATCATGATTCTTCTATAATTATATTAAAACAAAACATTCTAATAATCATTCATTTAATCAAGGGATGTTCATGTCTGGGTCGGTATAACCACAGACATGAAAAATACATTGAATTAATTCCATGAATAAATATAGAAGCATAATTAATTCTATAATATGAAATAAATTTTTCAATAGTTTTTATTTTTTATTCTAGAGTTATTATATCGATATATAATTCATTTATTAAGGAAACAACCTTCGTTCGTCAAAATTAACCAAAATACTATTATAATTAATCTAATGGATATGGTTTAAAATACTAATGAGTGGAAATTAAAAAATCTATTATAAGTCTTACCTAATAGTATATTTAATGAGATTTGAATAATTTATATAACATGAAGAATTAATATGAATACAACTATGCTGAAACTATTAAAATGATTAAAATTATAAATGCTGATGTTGAAAATCAAAACAATTCAAGTGGAAAATGAAAGTTTTTGAATAATATTATTGAAAATAGTTTGGATTATGATTATGAATAAAGTTATTTTGATAAATATGTTTATGATATATGTATTTAATGTACATTTTAATAGTTATAAGAAGAGGTATAAGTTTTCTATCTCTAATTCCTCTCTTTAAAACAAGTTTTATATTATGCACCTAATTTAATTTATATGGTGTATATAACACCCATTAAAGTTATTATGTCAGGATATTACTTAATTCATGGTATTTAATTATCATTTTTCATACCAATCTTTCAATAGTGTATAATTAAATTACTACCCAATCCAAAAAGTGGGGTTTTCTATCTCAATATTCATTCTTTGGGACCCATGTTATAATCAGCCCCTATTTTAATTTGTATAGTGTATACATTTCCATGTAAGAATTTTTTCTTTATTATTCAATAAATTTACTTAGTTTACATGTATATATTTTTATCCAGATCTCATTTATATTGATTTAATAGTTACCAAATCTATTGTAAAACTCAATATTTTTGTGGTGGAAAACCCATCCTATATGTTGTTGAGTAAGAGTGTGTATAATTTACTAGAAAATACATAATTTTATAGTTACTGGAAAGTGGATATGTTTGTGGATTAGATAAACCTAGGTTACATTTCCCCAAAAAAGGTTTAATAGTCATTGACTCAATTATCACCTTGATGCACGATGAGTGGGCCTAAGACTGCACACCTGGTGAGACACTCTAAGGGGTTATGGTATGGAATATTTAAATACTCTAATTGAACAATGATGAAGGATTATTCCTACCATTTCCTTAGCATCCTATAAATGAAAACTATAGAACCAAAATAATATCTTCCACAGGTATGATAAAAAATTAAAGATTCCCTCAACCCTTAATTTCTTTGATAAGTGTACTACCTATTTCTTTGAAGATACCACATCACTATCAAGTTAATTTTGGGACATTATCCAAGACGTAAACATTATTCTATTGAATGAGTAATCATTTGATTCCTGCCTTTCTCAATATATGTATATCCATTTTTTATCCAGTAATATGTTTCTTAGGTAATGTTATAAAAGGTATTATTGAATCTTATGGTTCATGCTTTAGACATAATTAAGTAATATATGGGGACTATAAATATATCCCCTCGATTAATAGATAGGTCTCATGATACAAAAATGGTTGGGTATTGATTTATACCTCTTCCTATAACAATATAAGCCTCTTGGAACAAGTCCTTGATAAAAAAAATTATGCCTGACATTATGCATTCCAACAGTATGAGATCAATGACTATTATTATCCATGATTTAATTTATTCTATTTTATATAATATTCCCTCATTTTTAGTTGATTATGGATTCTTTTTATTCACTTATGGTCACCATATCACTTATTACATGTTTATTTGTGTTTGAATCTATCCAAAAGTGACCCGTACTTGTGCTCGAGCTGCAACTAACCCATGCCTTCATCCATAGGTCAGGGGCTGGAGACCAGCACTGAAGCCATAAATAATGTGTGGAGGCCTTTTCCTAAGTACTGGTACACACACACAAGGCCAACTCAATGAAAATAGTGTAGAGGTAATGGAAGAAAAGATACAACACTACTACATATATACCACAAATATTCAATGTCCTCTAAATAGTACAAGTACAGAAAAGTAAACTGAAAGGGAAAGGGGAAAAATACATGCCCAACTAGAAATGTGTCCTATCCCGACAACATGTGGAAAAGTAAAACATCCAAGAGAGCTCTACTCTAGGATCCCAAGAAATTACCACTGCATGCGATCCGATCACCTAAAATCACTATTCTAATCTGAAATTATGATCAACCAGTTCATCATCTGTAAGGAAGCACCGTGTGTGGGCAAAGCCCAAGAATGGGTGAGTATAAAAATAATCATTTGGATACACCAAAGGATAAAGAGAGTAGAAAGTGAGGTACTGAAGAGGGAAACATTATATATAACAAGGTGAAATAAAATAGTACATCTCAACCCAGTAAATAAGTGATGTAAGCTTATCCAAACACGAGGATCTAGAAACAGTGAGAAGATAAACTTCTTATCGAGTCTTAGATACCTATAGTAAGAGTGTATACATGTCTATCCATAATAATCTGGACATGGAAAACAAGTGTAATAACCCTCACGTCTTCACCACTCCTGGAAGGAGAGTAACCAAATCCCAAGGAGTGGGTATTGCATTACGATATAAATATGCTCAACCAAAGGAAACCATATAAGAGAGTAAGGGGATAACCATATCACAATATCACCCCCAGAAAAAGGTCACTAGTAGTTCCATAAGTAAACATCATTGATTACTATTATCCCACATGTATACCCTAAAATTAAAGTAAAATGGGCTCAATCATCACGCCATGATACTAACCTCTTTGGGTGGGTCTATCTCACCCACAAGTTTTTAGGTCGCGTCACAAGGATTCATCTTGGTGGAAAATTTTCCCCTCTTTCTTAAGAGTCCAAATTCTTGTCAATCATTTCTCTTCACTATTCCACATATTCGATACATCGTGACACAATTCTGTGAACCCACTACATAGCGCCGCTGGAGAGTATAATTTGAAGATTCATCAGTGAACCCATTTCCCAACCTACTTATAGGATATTTTTGAAAGAGTAAATGACAAACCTCACATCCCAGCCACACTAGACGGTATGTCTTGAACGATTAACCATTGGATCTCACTACCCAGCTCCACTAGAGGGTAATCCCAGAACAGTAAATGAAAAACCTCACTACCCACCCCCACTAGTGGGTAAATACTAAAGATAGAATAGAGAACATCACTTCCCATCCACACTGGAGGGTAAGCCTTGGAGAGACAATGGTGTACATCACTAGCCAGTCCTAATGGAGAGTAAGTGGTGAAGAGTAAATGACGAACCACACTACCCAGCCTCACTAAATGGTAAGTCCGGAAGAGAGAACGACAAACCTCACCGCCCATTCGCGCTGGAGGTTGAGCCAGTATTTCTCGAGAGATTTTAAAAACATCACATCCATCACTATTTTCATCCAGCATCACCTTGTATAGGCGTCGCACCCAAAACATCAAGCATCACCTCATATTGGAATCACAGTCATAGAATCTCTCATCGTACCTCAAAATCCACTACAAAGTAGACCATCATGTTCTACTTCAAAAAACACTCAGGATAGGCTACTCGCTGGCCAAAATCTGAGTTCATAAGAATGATATATGATTGTTAGAAGATTCGTAAAGTGGTACACTAAACTTGTGGGTCCCACATGATAGAGGACCCCTCCTCATCATTTGGTCATGTACCTAGCCATACTCTGGTATTAAAATTTGAACAAGTACCAACAACGCGTTCGAGTCTGCTACTAGAGTACATGGCACCTCTAGCCAAAAGGCTAACAAGCGCACGTTTCTTGTTAATACGGAGGGACAAAATAATAATTACACTTGAACACCAACTTAAATGGATCAATAACATTCAACTGCATCTCTTAATACATAATATCTACTCTCACAAGGGTCTAGGTTGACCCAAGCCATGGGTTCTCATCAAAAACGTCAAAAGGATCTTCTGATGATATTCATTTCATGATTCCACATTTACGAAGATCCCAAACAAGAATCCGTAATATCAAATGAATCATATCGTTACAATCCTTGTAGAAAAACACACAAGATCAACTATTCACTTTCTCCAAATGGTCTTGCGATGTAGAAGTTGTAAATCGTTGCATTACGCTCGAAAGGAATCCCATGGGGCCCATGCCTCAGCACCAAATTTAAGCTGGAGGATTGCGCCATTTCAATCCCCTCAAAAAAACACTTGGAAAATAGTACTAAATCACCCCAAATGGATACTAGATGGAAAAGTGGCATCTCACTATACAACATATGAATCTTGTCTCGTAGTTCCCACACATTGTCTTTAGTTAAAACAATCGGAGAATTGTCTAAAAAAGTGAGAAAATCATCAGGTTCTTTCTTCCACTAACAATGTGTCAATAAAACATCGTATTTAGGAGTAAGGTCTGGTGCAAGAATATAGAAATAATAATAATTTATTATTATTATTAGACATTAGGCATTTCGTGCCACCGGCCTTTATTATGAGAATTAAAAATTCTATAAACTATCTCAAAAATTCTGGCTTGACTAAAGGATTTCATTGCCATAGATGGCACATGACTTGGATACCTGTATCAAAAGATATGTGTGTTTATAGAATTTGGGCCCAAAATAAGGTTGGTCTAGCCCCAACTGGCCAGAACCCTCTGCATGGGCTGGATCACTCTAGCCGACTTGGTTCCACATCGTCGGACCAGCCCATTCTCCACAGCCCAGTCTGCATACCACTGGCCTAACCTGCATCCCAAGGACGGCTCAAGCTACACTGACTGGCCAACTGGCCGGTCTCGTTGCCTATGTCACGTCAACGTGGAGGAACCTCACTATGTGGGTCCTGTTCCCCTGCTCGGGTCTCCGCCTTGGGCGCCTGACAACATCGAGAATGCCACCGCCTTAGACGGATCCCCACTTGAGCCCTGTGCTCGCCAGCCTCCACCTGCCTGAGCCTCACGCACCTCTGCCACAACTACTCCCCGGTGCTCCCAGCTTACTGCATGTTGTGCCAACCTCAGTGTCACTGGCTCGCTCATGCTCCGGTCCTGCACTGCACCCCCGGTCCACCGCCGTTTCACCCTAGCTCAGCCCACCACATCTCTGAGATCAATTGACTTTAGTGGCCCACCATCCACGATTTAGAACACCTAGCACACCTGTCAAACACCCCAACCATGATGGAGCTCCACAACAACCTCCTTGGACCACTATCGGCTTCTGTTGGCGGTTCTTCTCCAGTGGAACCTTCCATGGACCACTGTGATTCCACCGCTCATCTGAAAATTATTTTGATCCCATAACTTTGATCTATGTGATGATACCATCGAAACAAATTCCTTTGATCGACAAACCATTGAAGATATGACACACTTAATTGTAAAATCCCAAGAACCCAAAGAACGTTTGAAGATCACATTAAAAAAATTGATTTTTCAACATGGGTTGATGGTCGTGGTTGTGCAGCCATCAACAAATATAATCAAAATGAAGAAACAAGTGGAAACTAAGAATTTTCAAATTAATTCTTGATTTATAACTCAAAAATATAATAAACCCTACCTCATTGGATCTGTTAATCATGGACGATGTGTCCGCTCTAATATTTCTTCGATCCGTCGAAGTTCCGGTGGAGTTTGCTCCTCGATCCAGTGAATAATGATGAAGAACGAATGTGTGAGGAGAGATAGAGAAGGATTAGGGCTAACCATAATTCAAATCTCTAAATTTTCTATTTATAGAAAATTTATGAACCCACCAATGGTCCTTAAATCTGAAATTTTCATGACCACTCTTTTTATATCATGCCTAAGAAAAACACCCAATTTCAAACCCATAGGAAGTATCATATTTACATTCTGAGTCTCTGTTCGAATTTTATTCAAAGTAGTGTTTCAAATAAAACAATTTAATTTAATTGTTTTATTTATGGTTTTCCCCTCTGCGACTTTTTCTATAGAAGGTTTGTGCTGACAAAACGTATACCCCTCCTAGAGTAAAAGGCATGCTCCGGACTCAACAGTGGCTTCATAATTCTGATCTATGTTTCCATTTGAGATTTATTTGTATTTAAACTATTAAATTAATGAATTATTAAATTAATTCATCCATGTAATGAACCACTAATAAGAGAGGGGTCCAAACGTCCTATGCTGACATATTTTATGTCGTGCCTAGGGTAAAAAACACATTCAAAACCCAATTGTGGTCTCAGATTTATGATCTGATCAACAATTTAAGATATATCATGTATCTTACATGTGCATAGTACGAAAAAACTTAATATTTTTGTATAGTTTATTCTAAGAACATCGGGCCACAAAATTGCATGTTTTCTTTGCACCTAGCTTTGGAAATATTTGTATAAATATTCTAAAGTCTTATAGGGTAAAAACAAAGTCTCTACACCATTCTCTCCTTCAAGATTTTCTTCCCCGAAATGAAAAACTAGGAAAACCAACATGGGATACCGATCTCACACGTGTCTCTCTGGAAACCAAGAAAACCTGAACATTACCATGTTAGCACATCACACAAACCAAAGGTGTGGTCCATCCTCATGAGGTTTTCTCCCTTTGATGTTGTGCATAAAAAAACAAACATATCTCCTCAGCTAAGAAATGTAGAAGACTTCATATGCCTACTATAGATATTGGGGGGTAAGGAAAGGTGTTTGGAATCCTCACCATCTCTTTCACGATTCCAAACATCCCAAAGAAACTAGCGGGATAATTTAATTCCCCAGTCAAACCTCTATATTCCATGTTGCAACTGGAATCCCAATTTTTCCTTAGAACTGGGTCTCATGATTCCTTCCTTCAGAATATCCACCTGGTGAAACACGCAAGGATATCTGGTCGTACAAGATTTCACAGTCGATGCATCACAACCGAATCTCTATAACACACTCAAAAAATCAAAAGAGTCAACACCATTTACTAAAAAAATTATACCCTCTTGCTCCCTTAAGGTCGGTCATAAGGAAGCTAACTACTAAAAAAATTCCCACACCTGGGGCCTGTGATTTCTTACTAAGGGAATTTACTAGAATGTTTCCTCTTTTCAAAACATAAAATACCTCAAATTCATAGTCTTGCAGTAATTTCTACCAGCACATCCATCTCAAGTCCAAGTCTCTATAGAGCACATTCCACAAAGTGAACCTGATACATTGAGCAAAGACGCACCTAATACACTGGTGGTCAGAGAAAACTACAAAGCGCTCTCTCAAAATGAAGTGTCTCCATATTCTTAGGGATAAGACTACTGCTTCTAGGACCACATAGTGAGTCTTGTAGTTCTTTTTATGGGGTATCCATCACCTATACTTGTACTTGATAACAGTTTCAAGATTGAAATTGAGATCTCAAGGTACCAACGAACAAGGAAAGTGGGAAAAATCATCCAACCGCAAGAGGCTAGAAATAGAAATCATGTTCCATACCACACACATATTTTCCATTCTTGAAACAAGATTAATCCCCAAAACAAGCACTCTGCCAAAACCAATAGTGGAACCTCAAGAAAAGGGGTGTAAAGTATCAAGACTCCACTGGAAAATCCAAGACCTGCTTTGACACTCCACTGCACAACCCTTCCATGAACACACAAGTCCAAGGGATTCATCCACCACACCTCGATAATATCCAATTTGGGGTGGAATTGACTCTCCCTCATGGTTTTTTTCACATCAAAAAAATGTGTCTCAGTGGGAGGAGAACCCTCTTTCTCATGAATTTAATGATACATCAAACAACACTGACACATGGTTACACCGATGCTACACATCACCCTTGGTAACTATTGGAGAAAGTAGTTGGAAGAAAAGAGTACCTCACATAGTGTCTAAAAATTTCAATTGAAAAAATTATAAATGACAAAGAGTGTACCTATTATCATCTCATGCTATATGATTATAGACACCCATAGCCTGCAGTTGCCTGCAGCCCTGGATTTCTGCTCCCTGAGCCTGACATGGGCCACCTAGTGGTGGTGGAAGGACCTCATAATGTCATCCACCAACCATAGTTCTTCCTTCTCTTCTTCCAGCACCACCTCCCTGGGGACCACCCTATTCCCTCCTAGGAGATCTCTGATCACGACACTTCCCCTACCCTGGCGGCGCATCTACCAACTACCTATGAATCTTGGGACATCTGGTCAGGTATTCTCGTGCCACCTAATCTCACTGATCACAAGAATAGAATTATTGCTCTCTGGGTTGTCTCGGTGCTCTATGGTGTCATCAACCATGTTCCTGAGTCTTATTAAGGGGAGGCCTTATGCCTCGAGTGCCTATCAACTGATTTCTACTAGCTAAGGAAGACATCCCATCTCAATTATGTCCACTTCCAAAACAGGCCAACTAGCACCCCTTTGACAGAATGCACTCTACCACCAGTGTCTTATCCAGCACCCTGAGATAGGTGAGGATGCACAAGGGCACTATGCTAGTGCAAATCTCCTCAACAAAGACCTTACTCAAACTCATATCCCCAGAAGTTTCCTTCATGGACCACATCCAAAGAGTACCGAGTATGGAATGTGAATCTAGTAACATACTCAACCACCGTCATCCCTCCCCGTTGATGCTCTAATTTCTCCTAAAATCATGAGGAGTGTAAGAAATATGGGTATTACTCCTTGCGAAACAACTGCTAGAATACGTCCCATGAGAGTGTTGACTGATCGTGCATCTGAGTAACCTAGCTCTACCAACGCGAAGATGCTCTGTGGAAAAATACTAGATTTCAAAGACACCATCAGATTCATTGGTGTCTGAACAAGCCTAAAGAGTCGAACCACCCTCTCTAGAGAACCCTTCACTGCCTGAGGGTATCTCTCACCACGGAACATCAGCGGCCTCTGCTGCTGGAACTCATGAAGCTCGCACAGCCTGCACTCATCGTCAGCCTACAACTCCAATACTAACTTCTACTCCATAGGTGGAGGTGTTGTTACCTACCCTCCTGAAGAAAGTGGAATCATATGATGGATCCTGAATGAAGGCCTCATCACTCCTGGAATCTTCTTCATGAATCGGAGCTAGTATCCTGGATGGCTATCATAATAGAGGCATCTTGAATCTCAATAAGGAGTACCACGTCCAAATGAAAAATTATATATTTCAACAATGATGGGGAGCTAACTCAAGAAGGGTAGTCAAAGACTCAATCATATATGATGCATGTACCAATGTTCCCTACAACAAGTGTCTCAGCACGCAAAGTCAAAAAGTAGGTAATCAGGGCCCTGGTGAATAGCTACGTCAGCCGCCACACCATCACTGGACTTCCTATCCTAAGAGACGCCCTCGAGGTGCATTGACACTATTGAACTAAAACTTAACCAATTACTTTTTAGGGATTGTCCGAAAAAAATCCCAATGAATGAACAGCCTTTGATACCACTTTGTCATAACCTGATCTGTATCGGGGCTCGAGCCGCAACTACCCAAAGCCTATTTCCATAGACCAAGGGCAAGCTACTAGTTCCAAAGGCATAAAAAACATGGGGACGAGTTTTCCTATGTATATATACACACACACAACCAACACAATGAAAATAGTGCATAGGGAAAGGAAAATAAGATACAACACCATTATATATAAACCTAAAATATGCATCGACCTCTAAATAGTACAGGTATAGAAAAGTAAACTAAAAGGGAAAGGGAAAAAATACATGCCCAACCAGAAAAGTTCTACAACCTGAAAATAGGTGGAAATGTAAAACATTTGTGAGAGCCCGCTTTTGGATCCTAAGAAATGACCTCCACACGTTTTCAAATCACCTTGTATCCCTATGATCCTCTGAATTCACGATCAAAATGTATGTCATCTATAAGGGAACACCGTGTACGGTCAACGCCCAAGCATGGATGAGTAGAAAAATACAGAGTAGGATACCATGAACGCTCAAGGGAGCATCAAGTAAGGTATTGAAGAGATAATAATTAGATAGAACATTGTATAATAAAAGAGTACAACTTAACCCAACAAAGAAGTAAAGTATGAACATCCAAACACTAGGATGTACAAACTGTGAGAAGATGAACTTATTGTCGAGTCTTCTCTACCTATATTAGGAGAGTAGACTCGTCTAACCATGAGAAGCTAGACAAGGAAAGCATGTGGCTTGCCCTGCATGTTTTAGCCTCTCCTAAAAGGAGAGTAACAAAATCACAAAATATTTGTACTACAATATGATATAAATATTCTCAAAAAAAGATCCCAAAAGATAGATTAAGGGGATCTTCATATCACTAGCTCATCCCAAGAAAAGAGTCACTAATAGTTCTATAAGTAAACACCATCGATGCCCATCATCCCACTTGTTTTCCCTGAACTGAAATTCAAAGGGGCTTAATCACCGCACCTTGATACTATCCGCTTTGGGTGGGTTTTCCTCACCCACATGTTTTTAGGTCATGTCACAGGGATGAATCATGGAGGGAAAAACACCCCTCTTTCTTGATATTCCAAATTCATGTCAAGAACATATCCTCACTATTCCTCACATTCTAGAGATCATGTCACAAATTCTTGAACCCACTATCTTGCCCCTCAAGAGGGTATGCTCACAAGAGTCACCGGCAAACCCACTGCCCAGCCCAGTTGGATGATAAGCTCAAAAGAGTAAACAATGAGCCTCACTTCCCAACTATGTAGGAGGGTAAGTCATGAAAGGGTAACCTGTGAACCTCACTTCCCTGTCGTGCTAGAGGGTAAGTCCTTTAGAGAAAATGGAGAACCTCACTGTCCAGCCCCACTAGAGGGTAAGCCAATAAAAGTAAACGATGAACCTCACTACCCATCATCACTGGAGGGTAAGTCCTAAAGAGAAAACGATGAACGTCACTGCCTATCTGCACTGGAGGGTAATCCCTGGAGATATAACAGAGAACCTCACTGCCCAAACCTGCTAGACGGTAAGCCCATAAGAGTAAACGATGAACCTCACTACTCAGCCCTACTGGAGGGTATGTCTTGCAAATAGAAAGGTGAACCTCACTGCCCATCCACACAAGAGGGTAAGCCTATATTGCTCTAGTGATTTTGAAAATATTATTTCCATCACTATAGTCATCGTGCATCACCTCAGATAGGTGTCACACTCAGAACATCGAGCATTCCCTCAGATAGGCATCACACTAGTAACATCTCACATCATACCTATAAATAAACTATCGATGGAACCATCGTGTTCTACATGAAAAAACACATAGGATAGGATACTCACAAGCCAAAATATGAGTTCAGAATATATAAATATATATATGAGAGATAGAATATTCATAAAGTGCTACACAGAATGTATGGGGCCCACACGATGTGTGAACCCACCTCAAAATCTGACTGTGTACCTAGCCATAATTAGGTACTAAACTATGAACTATTACCCACAAGGGGTGCCAATGTGCTCCCAGAGTACATGGAACCTCTAGCCAATTGGCTAACGAGCGCACGTTTCTAATTAATCATGAGGCCAAAAGTGTAATTATACTCGCACACCTCCTCCAATGGCTCAAGGACATTCAACCGCCTCTTTTTTATATCTTACCCTCTCTCAAAAGAGATGAGGTTTACCAAAGCCTTGGGTTCTCTTCAATCACGTCAAAAAGATCTTCCACCGATATTCTTATCATGTTTACACATTTAAGAATATCATGTACAAGACTATGTATGTTTAAAGGATCGTGTAGTTGGGATCCTTCAGGAAAAACACGCAAGATCGATTTTTCACATTCAAAAAATGGTCTTGCGATATAGAAGTGGTAAAACGATGCATTATGCTCAAAAGGCGTCTTGTGGGGCCCACTCCTCAGCTTTGAATTTAAGCGGGGATGATTGGGCCATTGAAACCCGTTAGAAAAACACTCAGAAACGAGTATTAAATCACCCTAAATGGATTCCAGATGTAAAAGTGGCACTTCATCGTAAAACATGTGAATCGAGCCCTATGGAGCCCACACATTGTCTTTAGTAGAAACACTAAGAGAGGAATCTCAAAAAGGATGCATAATGATCAAGGAAATGTTTCCACTGATAGTGCATCAATCGGACATCCCCTTTAGGAGTTAGGTTTGGTGCATGAATCCCGATATAATAATAATTAAATTATTATTATTAGATATTAGGCGTTTCGTCCCACCATCCTTCAGTATGAGAATTAAAAATTCCCAAAACCATCACAAAAATTCATACTTGACTAAAGGATAAAACTTCCGAAGACGGCGCACGATTTGGAGCCTCATATCAAAAGATGAGGGTGTTTATATAATTCAAGCCTAAAATAGGTTCGGTCCAGCCCAAACTGGTCAGACCCCTCCACATGGACCTGCTCGCTCTAGCCACCCCAGTTCCACCACACCGGCCTAGCCTATTCACTACGACCCGACCTGTGTTCCACTGGCCTAGACCACATCCCATGACCGTACCGCACTACATTGACTGGCTAGCTGGCTTCTCTCCCTACTTGTGTCACGTCAACATGGGGGACCCACGTTGTGTGGGTCTAATTCCCCCACTCAGTCACTTCCTTGGGTGGCTTTCCACCACAAGCATGTCGCCACCTCAGACAGATCCCTTCCTGAGCACCACACTCGCTGGAATCTACCTACCTAAGCCCTAAATTCTCCCACCTCCGCCTACCAGAGCCCCACACTCCTACACACAGTTCATGACCTAGTGCTCCTAGCTCGCCGCACACCACGCCGATACTGCATCGTTGACTCCCTCATTCTCTGACCCTTCACTGCACCCCCAGTTAGCCACGGTTGCACCCTGGACTAGTCTGCTACCTCTCTGAGCTCTTTCTTCCTTGGTGGCATGTCGTCCATGACACCGCACACCCAAAACACATGCTAGACACCCCAACCATGCCAGATCTCTGTAGCCACCACCTTGGACCACTGCCAGCCACTGCCAGCGGTTCTTCTCTGGTGGTCCCTTCCACAGACCACAATGATTCCATCGCTCATCCAAAAATTATTTCAAGCCCATACTTGTGATCCATGAGATGAGACCATCACAATGCCATCCTCTGAGTGATAAATTATAGAATATTTTATTCTCTTAATTATAAACACCCAAGAACCCAAAAAACGGTTAAAGATCACAACAGACAAAATTTTCTTTTTCTGCATGTTTTTATGGAAGTGTTTCTGAAACCATCAACAACGGTAATTAAAATGAATAAATAAGAGGCAATGAAGGATTTTAAAATTAAATATTGGATCATAACTCAAAAATAGATGAAATCATACCTTGTTGAATTTGTTTGTCATTGACAATGCTTCCATTGCGATCTTTTTTCGATTCGTCGAAGTTCTAGTAGAGTTTTCTCCTCGATCTAGTGAAGAACAGAGGAGAGAGGAGAGAGGGGGGGTTAAGGCTAACCCTAATCCCAAATTTTTTAATTTTATTTTTATAGAAAATTTCTAAAACCCTCCAATGGTGGAAAAATATGAAATTCCCACTCTTGCTCATTTTATATCACGCCGAGTTAAAAATCACATTTCAAACCCAACAGAAGTCTTAGATTTCCATTCTAATCCTCTGTTCAAAAGTTATTCAAAGTATCATTTAAAATAAAGATATTTAATTTAATTATTTTAGTTATGAGTTTTCCTTTAGGGACTTTTTCTACAGAAGGCTTGCACCAACAAAATATATACTACTCCTAGGGTAAAAGGCACGCTTCGGACACAACTGTGGCCTTGGATATCTGATCTGAGTAGCTATTTTAGAGTTATTTTGGTTTTATCTATTAAATTAATGAATAAATAAATTCATTCATTCATTTAATGTATCTCTAACAAGCATGGGGTCTGAACGTCCTGTGCCAACATATTTTATGTCATGTCAAGTGTAAACACTGCGTTTCAGACTCAACTATGGTCTTAGATTTATGATCTAATCAACTGTTAAAAAGATATATCATTTGTGACATGTTCATAGTATAAAACACTTAATATATTTGTATAATCTATTCCAGTAACACCAGGCCTCATAATTACATGTCATCTTAGCGCTTAAATATGGAAAGATATGTTGAAATATGCCAAAGTCATACAGGGTGAAAATCGGGTCTCTACAGAATACCCTTTATGATACTCCTTAATGGGCATCTGATCTCGCCATTATTTTGCTTCCTTTCCTAATGAAATCTTGAGGATGAATTTTTGTAATTTTTATGGATTTTATGGAAGGGATAATAAAGTTATTTCTATGTATTTTTTTGGTATCATAGGTTTTCAATTTTAATTCATATATTCATTTAGTATTCCAAAAAAACTAGTTTATTTTAGTATATATAAACTATTTTATTTTGTAAGAGTAATGTAATATAACTATTGGCTATTGATTTTTTGAGTACGAGATTTTATAGTTGGTATTATAGCATGTTTAGTTGGATTTTGGGGGACTAGATTTAGGGTAACTAAGTTGGATAGTACAAGTTATATAAAAGTAAATCAAGATATCTTGGGAACACACTAGAAAGAATTATTGTAATTTTATTTTATAATTCAATATTATGATATAATTATGTGTATCCCACTATATAAATATAGTGAATAACAAGAGGAATTGGAACTATATCAAAACATGTAGTATATGTATGGAATTTTCTCTAAAAAAGTAAATAAACATAGAGTCTAGGATAATCAGTTCATAATTTTATTATTATAGTTGGCTTGGGTAATGAAAAAAATAATCTTCCAGCATGGATAGAACATCTGATCCAAAACATGGTGTATCTATATTAGACCAGATCTTGAGAAAAAAGTCCAAAATTCAGTGGATCTACTATTCCCTTGGTAGATAAGCAATGGATCAAGTCCCCAAACAAGATCTTTATCACATTGGGATATAGGGAAAAAGAAAAATTCATCACGGCGGTCTATTATTCTAAGGGAGATGTGGATCATTGGTTATCACTAATTCAAAACAAAAATGTGGATTATGATATCAATTTTACGAAATGTGGAACTTATTAGGAGGAATTCCATAAAAAAATAATCCCACCATGATGAGAGAGTAAAAATAGAATGGAAATTATTCAATTATCTACTCAAGAAAGAGTAAAATGTTGATGGACATGAGGATAACTTTAAAGGGTTACATAAAAATGTTGGGGAAACATGTATAGACCAGAACACAAGATGGTTCATCTCTTTTATGGGTTAAAATTAAACCTTTTATGGGTGTTATCCTCTTATAAATTTTAATTATATGAGTATATAGTATTAAGTTCCATTAATATTGAAAATAAGTTCTCTAGGGAATTTGTATTCTAGGGAAATTGGGTAAAGAAAAGGTCATTTGACCATCATATGAAGAAAAATATGGATATGTGAATGAATAGAAGGATGTGATGTAACACATGTGATTAATAAGAGAAGAAACGCCTAGGGTAGGTCAATAAGGGAACAATATTATGTTTAAAATTTTGGAGAAATTTCCATCAAGATCACCAATGAAAAGGAACAGTGGAGGTTCTTGATGTTAAATAATTTAACTATAGTGATAAGGGACATTATGAAAATCATTTCCCTGAACATTAAGGAAATTTAACTCATTAAATGGAAAGGGAGAAAGGATATGATTATAAAATTACTATAGCTAAAGTCAAAGTTCTTAATGACATATTTTCAGATAAATTGATCATTAATTTGGTGTTATGAACTGTTTTATTTGATACTAGATTGTTTCACACCTTTATATCTTTCTTGTTTCCCAAATACATTTGATACATCCCTTGGGCCCAAGTAAGTGAGTTATCAATTAAGAAAATAAGTGGAATTTTTTTGGAAAAAAGTTGCTTTTAACAATTCCTATTATGATTCCTTGGAATAACCTATTTTTAAATTTATTAATTATACTTATGATTGAATTTGATATGATTGTTCATAGGTTTTTTTTTAAAAGTATAATGAAAAACTTTATTTCAAATATATATATATTATGATTCTTGTAAGTGAATTGTAAACTCTTTTATTTGGAAGGTAAGCTTCATCATCTAAATCAAGTCCAAATACTCCCTTAGTATCTCTCCTTGATGAAATTATATGTATAGAGTTATATCAATTTTGATCTATGGATTAGGAATATATCAGAAGAATAGTTTATGTAATTGTAGTAAAAAAATTCATTAGTGTTTTCTAGAAAAATTAACTCATAATCCACTAGAGAATGTAGTTTATTTCTCCAATTAAATCCTTCTTGGTGAAAGGCCTATATCTAAAAATCAATATAGAATAACCCTAGTAGAGTTAGTGGATTTGAAGAAATAGTTGCAACACTTGGTGAAAAGGTATTCATATTCCCTAGTATTCTACCAGGGAGATCAATATTTTATTTGTAAAAAAGATGTATGGTTCCATTAGATTGTTTGTTGACTATAGGGAGAAAAATATAATCACTATAAATAATAAATACCTTTTATAATGCACTGATGTATTATTTGAACAAATTTAAGGAGATAAAAAATTTTAAAAGATCAATATTCACTGTGGTTATCATCAACTAATGGTTAAGATGTAGTATTTACTAAAAACCCATTTTGAACATGGTTTATACACTATTAGTTTATGGTAATGCCTATCGGGTGGACTAATGAACCTTATGTCATTTTTGATCTAATGAATAGATTATTCATGGAGTGTCTTCATAACTTTATAGTGGTGTTCATTTATGATATCTTGATATAATATATACTGTATATAGAGCATGATATTAATCAAAAAATAATTATGTAGACCCTCAAAAATAATAATTATAAGTTAAGTATGAGAAGTGTTAATTTTGGATCAATAAAGATTCCTTTATTTCCCATGTTGTCTCTAAGGATAGGATATTTGTTAACCCTTCAAATATAATGTTTTTAAATTAATTTCCTACACCAAAGAATATAACTATGATCTGATGTTTCATGGTAAATTCAGGTTCCTATTGGTGGTTTATTCTATATTTTTCATGGTTGGCCAACCTGTTAACCAAGTTAACATGTAAATGGGTTAAATTCATGTGGTCAAGGGAATGTGAAGAAATTTTTTAAGATATTATGACTAAACTAATTAATGAACCATTACTAACTCTACCTTTAGGTAAGGAGTGATTTTTTATATGTAGTCATTCATTGAAGAAATTACTTGGTTGTGTCCTTATACAGAATAAATGGGTGACTATCTATACATCAAGGAAGCTTAAAATCCATGAAAAGAACTATCTAACTCATGGCCTATAGTTGGAAGTGTTAATAATAGATTTTAAAATATAGATGCACCATATATATGGTGAAATATATGACATATATATGGATCAAAATATTTTTATGTATATATTCTCCTAGAAATACCTCAACATGAGGAAAATAATATGGTTTAAACTACTCATGAAATATGATTTCTCAATACACTACCACCCTGGAAAGAATCATAAGGTGTAAAATGCATTGATTAAGAGAGACTATAGTGTTATGAGCATGATTAGGATTAAAAAGGATCCTATATATATCTATCTAGTAAAGTGGAAAATAGTGATTTTTAGGATAGGGGTTCTATATATTCTTTTTAATATAATTTCTAAACCATTATTACTAGAAAAGATAATGAAGTATTAGAAGGATGAGAAGAACTTGTAAAGGATGATTAAATTATTAAATTGTAATATATTTCTAAATTTCATCAATAGAGAGAGGGTGTTGGATTTTGGGAAGATTTTATGTGTTCCTTCCATACCAGAATTAAAGATGGAAAAACTAGATGAAGCTAATAGATCATATTTTTCAATGCACTCTCATAGAAAATATGTATATGGATTTAAGAGAACATTTTTGGTGGGGTGGTATGAAGTGGGAAATTGCAGACAATGTGTCTGGATTCTTATTATTCTAGTAAGTTATGGATAAGATAAAAAACCTAATTTGATCATTAAACTTATTTCTATTCCTATATAGAAGTGGTACAATGTTACATTCAACTTTGTCACTAGACTAACAAATTCTATGTGGAAGAATGGTACTATATAGGTAATCATTGATTATCTTATTAATTTTTCTCATTTCATTGGGAAAAGATAATATATACCCATTTAAATCCATTCTTGAATCTGTGTCACTAAAATCATAAGGCTTCATGGGATTCCAATATAAACTATTTATAATCATGATAATTGGTTTACATTGAGATTCATGAATAGTCTTCAAGGGGCCCTTGACACTTAACTATACCTAAGAATTTATTATCTTCTCTATACTGATAGGTTGTATAAAAGGACTATCTAGAACTTGGAATACATGTTTGGATGATGTTTTCCTAAAATCAAAGGTATGTGAAATCAGAATATACTTTTAGTTGAATTTTCATAAAATAACAACTTCCATTTGATCATCTATATTTCACTATATGAAGCATTTGTTATGAAGATATTTCATACTACAACCTATTGGGAAGGAATTTGTGAAATAAAATCAAGTGGCCCAAAGCTTGTAGAGGAGACAACTATTAATGTGTAGAATATTCATTGTCATATTAAAACTACCCAATGAAGAAAAAAGGAGATATACTGATAATCGAAGGAAGTACTTCAATCTTCAATTTGGGTGTCATATATTCCTGAATGTTTCAGCATATAAGTGAGTTGTAACATATTTTTAAAATCGGAATTTAATACCTAGTTACATTAGAAATTTTTAAGTACTATAAATAATTGGAGCTATAGATTATTGATTAGCTATGTCTCTAATCCTTTCTAAAGTATAAGAAATATTCCATGATTTCTTACTAAGAAAATAAATTTTGAAACCAACATATGGGTACACATATGAGATAATAGAGTTATATCCTATATTTTTTAATAATTATGAACCTATCCAAATTATTTACACAAGAGTAAAATTATTGGGGAATTAGAAAACACAAATAGTGAAATGTCTTTAAAGAAATCAAAAACTAGATTAGTTATATGGGATCCTAAAAAATCTATGAGGAAGATATATTTAAACTTATCATAAAGATTATATATATAAGAATTCTTAGGTTGAAATTAGTTAGGGGTAAAGAATTCAATACTTGAGAACCTATAGTAGCACGCAAATACTCTATCAGGAACTATCACACAATTTTCACACTAAAGACTCTTTATTCTTCAGTATAATTTTGATTTTTTCATTATATAATTTTATTTTAACAAAACAAAAATTACTACTGTATTAATCATAATCTTTGATTTATATTATTGTTTTGGGATTTTTCAAAAAAAATTATTATTTTTTAAATAGGAAAATATACTAACTTTACTAATAATGCGGAATTTAAAACATTATTAGTATATAATAATTTTATAATGCACTTTGATTAAAAAAATATGTATTTTATAAATGAATTTATACATTTTAAAATATTAATTACAATTTATAAACACTTTATTGGTAATTTAGAACTCAAGTAATATTTTCTCCAAAATTGTTTAGGACAATATATATCTTGGATAAAATATTTATTTCTTAAGACATATATTAATTGATATTAAAAGGATGGATTCAATATTTAGAATCAGTATTTATATATCATATAATAAGGATAACTTCATTTTTATTCATAAATATTAGGTTTCCTTAGGTAAAAACTAGTAACCACGGTAAATGTTAAAATGCTAAATAAAATAAATTAAGGTGTAAAGGGATTGAAACATGATAGAAACATGTCTTGAATTGAGTGTATGTGGTTTCAATTGACCATATCCATTCAAAAATAAATTATATACTATTTATTATACATTCTATGTTCAACATGTTATCCCTTTATATTAATTGGAATATTTAAAAAAAATCCATTCTACCCACTGATAAAAGGGGTCTCTCACCACCCTATCAAGGAACACCTAAAAATTCTAGGACTTGTGTCTTTCATGGAACTATCCTTACAAATAAGTTCCCTGTTGTAACTAATAGTGTTTAGAATATTATGATATTGGAATTTTATTCTAAAGGTTATGATTGAGTTTCTACCCAAGCCTTAGGTGGGGTTTTATTATCACAATATTCATTCTTTTGGACTTATTTTATAATCACTACATGTTTTATTTTATGTGGTTCATTCATTTCCATGAAAAAATTATCAAATTTATCATGAACTTTAACAGGTTTAAAATTATATATTTTTAACCCTCTCTCACATTCTTTTGATTCTATAGTTACCAATTCCATTTTAAAAATAAATCTTTTCCATGGAGGAAAAACCCATCCTATATTTTGGTAAGTTTCATTTAATATACATTGTTTTTAGGATGATGGAAAGAAGATATAGTTGTGGCCTAGATGCACTAAGTGGTAATCACTTGGAAAGAAACTTCTGGGCGATATGATATTGAATATTCACACAATCATAATAAACCATGATGAAGGATATTATACACTTTTTAAATGGCCGCAAACCAATAAATACTTTTTAATACAAATACTATATTCCATTGATAACCCCTCACATTGAAAGTTACCTCACCACTATATTTCTTTGATAATTGATCCACCTCTAACATTGATGATACACTATGGATTACAAGTTGATTAAGATATATTCTCTTAAAAATAAACATTATTATATTGAGATGGGATGTATTTGATGTATGTATTTCTCAATATATGGATAGCTCAGTGTTATTGAGAAAGAGTTTCCTTTAGGAACAGTATGAAGGTCTTGATAACTATTATGGTGAATTTATTGGTCTTAATCAGGTGACTAGTGGGGAGTAGAATTATATTTCCCCTTAATTCATAGATATGTCTCATGAGACAAAAAGTTTGGGTTTTTTATGCTACCACTTCCCATAACTGGATATGTGTCTTGGAAGAATGTCGTGATAGAAAATTTTAATATCCATCATTATTCATTCCATTAATATGAGATCAATTATTATTATTATCCATAATTTAATTTATTATCAAGGAGATTGTTTTTTCTTGATGTTAATTGTTTATGGATTCATGTTGTTCATTTATTATTGTCATGTCACATATGTTATATAAGGTTCAATTATATGATACTGATTACTGAGAATCATAACTAAACCATATTTTTCATCCTTTCTCAAGGAAATCATAGGAGGACTTTGTGTAATTTTTAGGTATATTATAGAAGGGGTAATAATGTTCTTCTAGTGTATCCATGTTGTATTTATGTATGTTTCTAGTCTTTAAAGACTAATAAGCTATTTGATCATTTGAGAACTCATGTATTCTATACAAAGAAAGTAATTATCTTCCATCTCCAGGTTTCTGGGGTCAGCAATGTTAATACCCATTGTAAGAGAATATGATGATGTATTCCAAAATTTATAGTCTTCCTTATATTTGATAGGTTGATTTATTATTCAAACTCATACCCAAATTTTTTAAAAAATACAAGGATCCGTATAGAATGGTAAATGTTGAACTTAAAGATCTAAAGAATAAAATATAATAAAATCTATAAAAATGGTTTATACGCCCAGGTGCTTAAAAATAGGACACACCATCCTTTTGGTCAGGAATCTAGATAGGTCAATGTGACTCTTCATTTATTTTCATAATATCAAAAAATAATAATGATAAAGAATTAGTATATTATTCCAGGGATTTATGTCTTGTTCGATCAAATATGGGGAGCTTAGTGCTTCTCTAAGGTGGATATTGGGTCAGTATATTATCTATTCAATGTGAAAATTTAGGATATCTCCTAGATTTCTCTTCATACAAGGTATAGGCCATATGAGTTCAAAATTATGTCATTTGGACTCACTAATGATCTAGCTATCATCATGGATATAATGATTACAATATTTAGGGATTAACATCAAAAAAAATTTAGTATTTATAAATGATATTCTTGCCTACTCATAAATAAATGAGGAATTGTAGGATCATTTTATTGTTGTATTGAAGACCTCGTGAAAGGAAAAGATATGTGTGAGGTATAGTAAATAAAAAAAATTGATGGAGAAAATTAAATTTTTGGGACATGTTATCACTAGTAATGGGGTATCTATGGATCCTTCAGAGATAGGGGAAATTGAAGGATGGCCTAGAATAATGTATGTGATAGAGATAAATAGTTTATTTGGATTAGTTGTGTGTTATCATAAATTTTTATGAAACTTACAACTATTTTCAAGCCTACTGACAAATATAAAATGGAATTGGGTGAGTTTTTTCTGTACTAAAGAATTACATTAGAGATTTAAAGAGTATATAATGATCCTAATAATTAAACTTTTGCTCAAATTACCCACCAATAGGGAATTATTTGTGATCTAAAATGATGAATCCATAAAATAATTGTATTTTTTACTCATTAAAATGAGAAAGGTATTATCAATTCTTCCCAATAGTTAAATATCCATGAGTATAAGTACCCAGTGAATGATCTAGAATTAATGTAATGGTCTTCAAATTGATAATTTGGTGAAATTATCTATATAGGGAGAAGTGTTAGATATATACTAATCATAAAATCCTAAAGTATATATCCAACCAAAATAACCTCAATATGAAACAATTAAGGTGTATAGAGTTGGTCAAGGATTATAACTATTCAATCAATTACCATAATTGGAAGGAAAACAAAGTGGTAGATACTCAAAGTCAATATAATCTCACAAGCTGATACATGATGAGGATTGAAAGGAATTTTACCTTCTTGAACATGAAAAGGATTTACATGGGAATCATAAGAGGAACTTCATCCTACCTTTCTCAAATAACTATGAAGTCTTTCATTCTTGAGTGGATAAAGTTATCCTAAAAAGTTGGTAAGGAGATAAAGAAAAAGGTAACAAATATTTTAGTGTTAACATTTAATTATAATGGATTTGTATAGTTTAGAATGTTGGTGTGTTTTCCATAACAGCTATAACTTAAGAAAGAATTTATTTACTATGTTCAAAGCTCAGCCTTCTCTATTCATCCATGAGGCACTAAGATGTAATGGGATTTGAGGAAAAATATATGGTGGGATAATATGAAGTGTGTTTTCTTAGAATTTGTGTCTTGATTCTTGGTATACCAACAATTTAAGGTTTAATGAAAAAAGTATAAGGGTTTTATAAAACCATTTCCCACAATAGTTTAGAAATCAGAAAAAATATCTATGGATTACAACATAGGAATCCCTAGGATATCTAAATGTAATAACGCTATTTGGGTTGTAGTAAATCACCTTAAATATTTAATTCATTTAATTTATATTAATTAATATTTATCTCATAAATAACTCACTATTGTATATATAAGAGAAGTGATAAGAATACATGCAATGAAACTCTCCATTGTATCTGATCGATATATAAGGTTTACCTCAAGGTTTTAGAAAATCCTTTAGAAAGAATTGGATATAGAGCTGATCTTCATCACTCAATATCTCCCTTAAGAGAATTTTAAATTTGAGAGAACCATCCAAACTTTAGAGGACATATTGATATCATATTCAATGTATTTTAAAGGATGTTGGGATCATAACCTTTCCCTTTTGGATTTCAAAAATAAAAAAAAATCATTAGAGAATTCAAATAGAAATTTATGAGGCTCTCAGGGAAGGTGGTGTCTAACTCCAGCATGTTGGGATAAAGTTGTGGAGGGGAAGCTTAATCAACTTAATCATATCCAATACATGACAATGAAGGTTCAACTCATTTATCATCATATGTAATCCATGAAAATTCGATTGAAAATCTATAAAGACAATCATTGAAGAGACCTAGAGTTTTAGGTCAAAGATAAAGTGTTTCTTCATATATCACCATTGAAAAAAGTTGTGAGGTTAGTCAATAAAGGAAATATTGGACCAAGATACATCAACCCATTTGAGATTCTTGATCACATTAATGTTTTTCCCAATTTACTAGAATAATGAGCTTACCTGTCTCATATATATGATGTGTTCTATGTATCCCTCATAAGGAAGTACATATCACACACCACATATGTAATGAATCTAAAGTTAGTGTCATTGGAGAGAGATCATTAGTATGAAAATTAACTGGTGTAGATATTAGATTATTGAGACAATGTTCTATGAAATGATGCAACTCACCAGGTCAAAGTACTGTAGTAAAACTGTGTGTTTGAGGGGAAACATGGGAATTATAAAATTATGATGAAATTAAAGTACCATTATCTTTTTTAGAGTATGAAATTAAATTTCAAGGGTAAAATTTATGAAGGGTGGAGGAATATAATGACCCAAACATTCATAAATTGAATTCCCATATAAATTAATAAATTAATTATTTGGTAATATACTTATAGAAAATATGTGGACAATATTTCATTTGTTATTTTGGAATATATTAAAATATAACATAATATACTTAAAGACCATTAAGAATCCTAAATTTTGATAATATAGTCATTATACGCTGACCCTTAACGTTATTATATGTTAACAGTTGTAATAATATCTAACCTTAACATTATTATATGTTAACAGTTGTAATAATATGTAATTGACATGGAAGGAAGAATTGATGGCCTCTACTAGTAGGATACCTCCCTATGAATAAAATTCACCAGAGCATTTGAGGGATATGGTATCACTAGGATTTTCCTTAAAAAAGCTCATGTTGAGATTCAACAATTAAAATTTGAGAGAGACCATTTAAGTTTGAATCC
The DNA here is from genome assembly GCA_963277665.1 of Viscum album. Classification (NCBI taxonomy): domain Eukaryota; kingdom Viridiplantae; phylum Streptophyta; class Magnoliopsida; order Santalales; family Viscaceae; genus Viscum; species Viscum album. The sequence continues at coordinate 658,890,664 of OY728159.1, forward strand.
CGTTCTTATTGAGATCACCACGCAAAACATGTTTATTAAACAACCCTAATAAAGTACCACCATTACACACCTTACCCTTGGGGTATACGATGGTGTAATATGGGTTTATATATATAGACCCGAGTATTATGAATTTTTATATTTTATTTATAATAAAATAATGAATTATATTTGTTCCTTTTAATTGTGTCTTTGTACACTTAAATATATATTTATTTTAATAAACACATTATTTTGATAAGAACTAATCAAAATTGAATTTTTGGGAAATACATATTTTAAATTAGACAAGTATATTCGATAAATTAAATAAGTTTAAAATAAATCTTATTTTCATGAAATGTTCTTAATAAAAAATATTTATTTAGATATAAATGGTAATATAATTTAACAAAGATTAATATAATTTTTACAATGTTTAGAACATTTTTACTGTCGTGAAAACTCATATTTCCCTATAAATAAGGATTTTTATTTAAAATTATAAATTATCGTATTTAATAAATTAATTTATTAAAATAATTATTATTTTTTAATGAAAACTTTTAAATTAGACAATGGTGAATTATTCATAATTCTTTGAGAAATACTAATTTTGGAATAAAAAGTTAATATGGTATAAATTTTTATTTATATATTATGGAATCATAATATATTGAAAGTGATGTAATAAATACTATAAAACGAATACATGGAAAAAATGTTCCTATAAACTAATGTTTTTTTAAATTTTTTTTATTAATTTTAGAAACCTAAAATCAATTATTCAAAACATATATTATATTTTTATGGTATTAAAAATAATTCATTAGGAATATGACTCACTTCAATATCATGAAAGGGAATTATTTTATGGAGTTATATTCTTATCATAATAAAATATTGAAAACCACTCATATTTGGTAGAATACATGGGAAAATAAGGGGAAGGTTTTTGGTTTTCATTATTTTATCACCTAGAGTCAAAAAGATATGTTTAGAAATTAATAAATAACTCCTCTCTATTTCACTAAAATACCCACCAAAACTCAAAAAAAATATTCACTCAAACCCCACATATTATGATGTTTCTAAACCTATCCCTCTATATAGTACATTCAATGAGTTCTCAAGCTCTAAATAAGCCCCTACAAAGATTTTAGAATCACCCTCTCGAGGTAATGGATTCTCTCCTCTTCTTTTTTATTAAACTAATTTTTTATACACTATTTTATTTCTAATTTTTTATATTGTTATGTTTTTTGAAACATCCCTTTACTATACCTAGAATTTTTGGGTAAATATATACCCTTATTCACACACAATAAACCCTTCAACGATCCTTTAATTATACCCATCGTACTGTCAAAATTATCCCATGATTTCCCATGACAAACTTTGGTATTGTGAATGCACATCTCCATTTCCACTCATGTGTATTCCTCTATATGTAACTATATTTGATTTATTAGATATGTATATGTATATAATCCACACTTCATAATCATGGGATTAAAATCAATGAAAGGTGTTGTTATGTTTCATGATCTATGTGGAACAAAAATATATTTACATAATATGAATTTGATGGGTGTTCCTTAAATTATATATCCCTCCAATGAATTGGTTAAAAAATTTATCACATGAGATATCATTTATGGTGCATGGGAGATTTTCCTAAGTGCACTATTTTCTAATTCCTTCTCCTTTATCCTTAACTTATACTTATGATGGCATGTTTTATGTTGTTTCACATTCCTATGATCGTATTATGTTATCATCTTATACCATCATTCGATATTCATGATTATGATTCTCACCTTTCTATATCATCATGTTATGCCTCTTGATATTCCTCTTGACTCACATGTATTACTTTTATCTTTGTATTCTTTTTTTATTCCCTTACTATTATTTATCACTCACCTATTTCTTATGTATACCCCCAGGATATCCCATGCAGTTTTAGAAGATCAATGAAAATTTTAAGTCATGTTATGCTGTTTTTAAAAAATATCAGTGTATGAATTTTCAAATTATTTTGATATATATTAAATTGAACAAATAAACTAGGCTTCTCGATCTTTTTGGATTTTATTATGTGTATCTTAATGTAATAAATCATGAAATAAAGCGTGTAAAATATATTGGTTTTCATATTCATGTATCTAGACTCCAAATATACTAAGCCTATAGGTTATAGGGTGTAATTTATTATTCTTTAAAAATAATAATCATGTAAAATGATTGAATAAGTTTATATGAAATTCTGGTGTCACCTCAACACATGTCTCTAGAGTAAAATAGTCTATGACACATAAAATATGTTTAATTCATGTTAGTGGGTATGTCCTCAAAACCTTTATTATTAAGGATCACCATGTGAACTCTATATGAATAAGTATCAATACTTACGATCCCCCAACACCTATTATTCAAAATAAAAAAGTGTCTGGTCATATAAATGTAATTATATTATATGATATATTTATTATAGATTATTTTCATATTCTCTTTAGGTTTTCATTATATAATGGAATGTATTGTAGTCATTTGGTTTGAAAAATATTCTAAGAAAATTATGAAACAAATTTTACATAGAATAATAATAATAATTTGGTAAGTAATATATACATATATTCATGTAATATCAACAACAGGATCAATTTTTTATTGGGAACCAACTCAAGAAAACTCAGACTTGAATTAGAGCCAACCACCAAAAACTTTCATTCTTATAGTTATCACAGGATGTGTATGTTTCTATAGAGATATTTCTCTTATAAATGGGTATATCACATTTTAATTTATATCTAATCATTTAACTACAACTTCACCAACTTGAGTAAAATATTTCAAGATATGCCACATCTAAAGTACATGCTTCATCCATTGATGTGATCAAGGATCCTCATCTAAAAACACTACAACAATATTACCACAATATATAGAAATTGTAATTATACTATTACGTAAAACACCAAGCTCCTAAATGAACTTTTATATCCACACGGCTTCATTAGATGGATGAAAAGACACAATATACTCATATTATACTATATTTTCAATGAAAAATAGTTTCCTAGAACTCAACAACCTCATGGATCCTCTATTAGGACAAAAAAACATATCCCAATTGTGTTTTAAAACCTTACTAATTATTTTAAAAACTATAATCTTTGTATCCCCTCATAACTTCTTCGTCATCTCTTCAAAAACTATAATCATATCATTTGTATGTCTATAGTTCTTTTGTAAGGTTTTTACATCCAACCAATGAGGATCTTAAAATACTTCTTTATATCAACTAACCATGGTAAAGGAATAGAAAAAATCAAGCATGTTACAAATAATGGCATGCTTGAATGATCCAATCACTAATGTGTAGTGGTTTTTACCAATCTTTTCTCTCAAATCTTATGTTTGAGGAATCATACACTTGGAGATTTGTATAGCCTTTGACACAAGAAATTATCCTCTCTTGTAATATTCCATTTTTCATATTTTCAATACCTTGTGAATATATTTATCATAACATAGTGTAATCAGACTCTTAGATATATCTTGATGGATCTTAATCCCTTCCAGGAAAGTTCAAGACTGAGAAGGATCGGTCCTCAAAATTAAAAGTACAGTAGAATATATGGAACATGAAAGATCACAAAAACAGAAACAAATTCATAGGTGCCTCTTGAAAAACACGATAATGAAGCCTATAGACACAAAATATGAATGAAGACCCATATCAAATGGCATAAATACACCCATGTACCCACACTCTCCACCCGAGTTCATCCACTACCATGTGAGAAAAGTATTCTCTAATCAAAAGGTACTAGTATGTCATCTAGACTCTAAAAAATCAACATAGCAACCATCCCTAGGTTATCCATCTACATCTACATCTTCATCGCCAGCCGACGCATCATCCCTCTTCCTAAGGTCATGTTCGCCACCCAAAATCCTCAAATCGAGCCTGGTTCTCCACATCTTGAGAGTTATGCATGTCCTTGTCATACCATCTACATTCTAACCCTATTGCCTCCCATTCCATCCCATGCGCCACCGCCTAACCCAGTATCTGAGTACCCGACCTCCATCCCTACCTTCTAAGGTCACTAGGAACACCGGGGCACCATCCTCCTCTAAGACTAGCCAAATCCATCCATGCTTTTGTTAGCCTCACTTCATCTAATAAGTCCATCGAAGTGCCCTAGAGGCTTCAGATCCAGTAGATCTCACTACCATCAAGATCCTAAATCCATGGGGTCATAAGAATCAACCAATTCAGCAACTATAAGGGCGTTGTCAAATTCTATGTCACCCAATATCAACTGCCCACATCCCACTTGTTTCCAAAAAATTCCCTCCCCAACTCCACACATCTTCTCCAGGAAGCACCTATTAACCATAAAATAAAAACCAGCCTTACTGGCTATGAAAGACTTAGTTCCCTCAGATCCCTCTATATATATGAGATGGTTTCATCACCATCCTCCTCAAATTCATCACAATAAATGGGTTGAGTATATTATTTTCTGCATACAAGAAACATCTTATAATGACTAACGATATTATCATCTTTTCTTGGTTATATTTGTTTTAGAAATTGGCCATGATATTGAAGAGATAGATTCTCTCTATCCTTGATAGAGAATCTCTCCATGGATCAAAATCCCTATAATATTGGTCTCTTAATCAAAATATTTTATGGTTATTAATTTATTCAACCATGTATTAACTAACTATAACACTGGTAAATAATTTCATATCATTAATATATCATCAACATATATCACTAAGAAAACAATATCATTCTCACTAAACATTTTATTTTCATAGAGATAACATTAATTCACAAGTAAAATAAACTTATTTATGGCTTTGTTAAAGTGAATATTTTATGGAATAAATGCTTTCATTAAATGATAAATGGATCTCTATAATTTTCATAATTTTTTTCATCCTTTAGTATAACAAACCCTTCCAATTCTTCCATATAAAAATCATCTACAAGATTTCTATTAAGGAAAGTGTCATTGACATCCATTTCCAAAATTTTCTAATCATGTAAAGATTTTATGGAATGTAAATTTCTAATGGATTTTAGTATACAAACAGGTGAAAAGGTTTCCTTATAGCATATTCCTTGGATTTACAGGAATCTTTTAGCAACCAATCATGCCTTATAGGTACTAATGTTACCATCCAAGTCTATTTTCTTCTTTAATACCACTTTTCACCCTATGAAATTTAATTCAATTAGAGTATCTATTAAAACCAAAACATGATTTTATAACATGTAATCCATTACAGAATTTATATCCCCTTGCCACTTTTTAATATTTTAATATATTTAACTCTTCCTTATAAGATATAAGTTCATTATTTCCAACTAACATTTCATAACATTAATTAGTTATAAGTAAACCATATCTATTTTATTTCTAAACTCTCAAATATTTAGATAAAACACTTTTGTTTTTGGATTATTGACTTTCAGTGGTTTATAAGTAATTTTTTCTTGTGCTAACACCTTTGTATCGTGATCCTTGAATTCATGAAAGTCTATCTTTATCCCACTGTCTTTTTTTTATATGTGTTCACTTTCTATAAACATGGAATGTTTCCCTAAATAAAATTATATTTGAGGAATAGTATAGATAATATACTTTTACATCCTTAGGATATTATAAATTGATAAACATGTGGCATTAATATAAAATTTTCTTTCCTAAATTTCCCATAACTAACTCTGCCTTCCGCACACACAAATATAAGACAAAATGGATTTCTTATCATACCATAACTCATTTGGTATTTCTTCTTCCACTTTAGTTGGAACCTGGTTTAGTGTGTATGCTTCTTAATTGAAATATGTATGCATAAAATTATAATTAAATATTTTAAGGACTCATCATTGATCTCAACATTTTTAACAGGATATGGTTCCTTCATTCCCCGAAACCATTCCATAGAGGCATATAAGTAGGAGTGAGTTTGGTTAATATCCCAAAAAATACATATAATCAATGAAATATTGGTTAATATATTCCTCTCTTATAAAAGAGAATAAGTACATTATCTTCTCAAAAAGTTGATTATCTACTTTATTCTTGTATTCCATAAATTTCTAAGAGTAATCATTCAAATGTATAACTTATAATGTATATATATGTGTGCATAACTCATTAGAAAAATTAATGAAGTATGACTATCCACCTCTATCATCTACATAAAAACATCAAAATGAATCAATGTGAACCATTCCAACATGACATGTAGATTTATCATCTTATACATAAAAATTACCCTTAGTAATTTATCTTTATAAAAAAATCATAAAAACATCTAAGGGTTTCAAATTAAAGAATCTATATACCCTTATTGATTTAATTTTCCCAAATTTTTCAAGTTTACATATCCAAGTTTACAATTCCATAATTGGGTATAGTATGATTTATATGAGTTATATTGTTATCAATTTCCAAGATATTGTATTCATATTCTAATATGTAAAGTCTATTATCCAAACGTGTTATACCATAACATGTTATATATTTATAAAAATAGTATACTTTATTTTGATACTAAAAAATATAACCATCCATGTCTAAAATAGATGAAAAAATTACTTACATTATAACACTAGGTGCATAATGAAAGTTCTTCAAATATAAATCCATTACATATCGTAATTTTAGATGGTAATCTCTTATATCCAATGCATATATTCACACTCCCTTGTAATCAAGAGGATCCACCTCTAATTTTGTAATCATTTAGAATCTATTCTGTTCTTGTATTTGGATACAAATTTTAGAATCTAAAGCTAAATCTAATACGATATTTTTTAGAAAAATAAAAATTACACTTATTATTGAATATACCTAAATCTTCCCCTTTCTACTCAAAGGTGTAAATTTCCTCTTCTAGTGTACCTTTTTGTCATAAGTAAAATATACCGAACCCTTCTCTTTAGTATCTAACTTTTCATTTCACTTATTTAAAGGTGTTATCAAAGGATCACTGGGCTCAAAACTTACATTAAACTATTTTCCCTTGACTTTATTTTTGTTCACCATATTCAAATAATACATATCTCACTTCTTGTGTTTATCCTATTTGTTAATAAATTTAAAAAATATCAAGTAGGGAGTTATATATGTTTTTTATATTGAAATTGGAAATAAGACTTTAGAATATTTGAGAAAGTGAGAGGATGATGAGTTCTATTCTCAACTCTTTATGTTGTTTAAATCTTGAAATTTATAAACACTCAATGAAAATAAAATTTTTGATTCTATGGGGTCTAAAAGGGACTCAATATTCTTAATTACACTTAAAGAGTTTATGGTAGACTTCATACATCTCTTTCCTTTCTTTCTCTTCATATTGATCATGAAAATGGGAAAATGTGGACTATGTATCCATATCTTCATGAATATTTTGAAACTCATTTATCATGGATGATAACATGAATCATTTGATATCCAATGAATCATCTACATATTTCTAGAATAGATTTTTATCCTCCAAACTTTCACCTTTAGATGGTTCAGTAGGAAAAAAGGGATTCTTGTATATATAATTTTCTTTCTTAGAGTAGAAGAATGTGAAGGTGCCTAATTTTTTTTGGATGTTTTCACCCATTAGGGAATTATATTTCTCAAGGATTTTTTCATAGTTAAATTGATGTGGATAAGATACATTCCATTATCTATGACAAATAAAATAGTAGATTTAGTACTTTATCTTGACCACTCATCGTAACATAATTTATAATTTAATTAAGTATCACACTATTTTATCAAATACTAGAAACCCTCACCATTATATTTATAATATATAGTTACACAAATAATCTAGTAGAAAACTTCCATGAATACCGTTTCATAACCCATATGGAGGCCTTATCACTTTTATTTGAATTTATTTAGGTAGGGATTCCCAATAAACATAATTAACTCCATGTTCCTTAATCTTTTGATTATACTCTAATATCCCAAAATCTTTATACTCATATATCATGAACACATCCCTCTATGTTACACTAATTATTTCTAGGGAAACTACTCTTAAGGTAAATTTGGTTAACCCAACTTAGAACATTCATTAAAAATACGTAAAAAATATAAAGAACCTTTGAGAGGTATAGAAGAGTTTTTTAAACTATGGTTTTATTCCCAATCATGTAGTAAAATGTATTTTGATGACTTAATATTTTACGTTGATGGATTTTTTTAACTTATGAGTAAATATTATTTATTTTATTATCCAAATTATTTTTAATTTTATGTTAGATATATTTAAATGTTTAATCATATTGGATAAAATAATTTAGATATATTAACATCAATTTTATGAATTATTTTTCCCATTTATTAATTACTTTATTTTATGGTTATATATATAATCAATTATTCAAGATAAAATAAGTATATAAACTATTTTATTTTATTTAAGGGTTCTTTTTAATATATTTATAATACGTAATCATGATTAATCATATAAATAAACCATGTCCTACATAAATAAATTAATATCAATTAATATATAAAATAAAATAAATAGTTGTGTTGATCTTGAGCTTTATCTAATAGTCGATTAATTGATTGGTGATTAAATAACTTTTACCCTATGAAAATTAACTCCTTGATCCTTTAATTGGATTGAGTTTTAGAACCTCACAATCCTCTTATGTATCGTTTTTTTATGTCAATATCATATCAAGTCCAAAACCACATCCTCTAGTTATGATATACTTCTTTTGTAAATGTATTACCACATTCAAGTGAGTGGAACCAATGTATTATGGTTACATAAAACAATAATTGGAGATGCACATCCATAGTAAATAAAGGAAAGAGGTATGATTTTTATATCTCCATATTTAATTTAATAATCATTTTCAACTATTAAACCCATACTAAATTAAATAAATATCATTAAATAAATATAATAGATACAAATGTCAATCATTTCTCGTGATCATTTAAAAAATACAATAAAACATCATGAATTAATTATTTTATTCATTTACCATTAAAATAACCAAGCTAAGTTAACTTAAATTACTAAATTAATAAACTAACTAATAAACTATTTGTTTATATTATATTTTACCCAATTTATATCCCTTAGGAAAATTTAGGAATCCTAAAAATTAATTTGAAATAAATTTAATTTTTAGGAAAAATATTTATGTACACATCATATAATTCGAAGTCCATACAATATGTACTTTCCAAAATAATATTAAAATATCATTTTTATAAATTAATATATCATACAATTTTCATGTCATTTACTGTATACTACATGTTATGTCACTCTACATAATGTTTTATGACATACATTGAATGTTGTTCCATATATTTAAAGAATATAGTCTTCTAGAAATTTATGACCACATGAAACATCATTAATGTTTTACTCATGTGTCAATGAAATGTGTGTGAAGTAATTGACATGTTACTAACATTTAGAAGTTATGTGATGGAATTCAACACATAGTGAATAATTACATTGTTTATTGACCCACCCAAAATGCTGAAAATCTCTCATCATGTTCCTAGTGTAGTGTAACATGCATTGTATGATATCTACGCAAGCTACACATCATGTATTCCTTATTTTTTCATGTCCTAAATAGTAATTAAAAACACAAATTATTATGATATATCTTACTGATTTATATTATGTGTTAGGTTTTACATTGTGTGTACCTTGTGTGAGGTTACCTAATAATTACTAACCATGTATACACTTTTTAGTCCCTAAGACTGTCCAAGAAATCAGTACTCATGGTGTAATGACACTTTATATTAACAAACATGACACTTTGTGATTTATGCAGTGTGTACCTTTTGTGGTATAAAATATATTATACTATGTGTACCTTTTTATTGCACATCTTGTAACAATTTATTTTAGCCAATGACCCTAACACCTCAGGATAGATTTATTGATTTTTATCCATGTTTTTTAGCCTGTTCATGGCCATACATTATTAGATTAATATTTTATCTTGATTTTTGGTCTGAGAACAAAAATCTAAATTAATATATTTTCAAACCAATAAAATAAATCAATGAAATAAATTATACGTAATTATAATTTAAAATATATATACTCTGATACAAATTTAAAATTCTAATATGTAGCTGTTGAATTGGGATGGTGTCCACTTTTTGTTTTCAAGAATCAATTGATATATTTAAAGAACTAGATAAATACCCCCCATATAATCTCAATGATGGATCATATATATTTAATTTATAATCAATTAAAATTAATAATTATCTCATTCATTATAATATTCCTTGGTAAAAATTTCAATGTCACTCTTATTGTATTGTTATTATAGTAAAGAATCTATGTGTGTATTCCTCTAGATAAATCCACACACAATCCATGAATTTCCTAATTTTTTTCTTGATATTTTCTGTTCTAGAACCAATTGATCAAGTTCTTCACATCAATCATCACTATTCATAATAGTGTTCTCATATTTTCTCTAAATATTCTTAAGAGAAAAAGAGAGGAATAATTTCTATCCAAGGATTATGAGAGTATTGGGGAGTTACTCTATTATGTCAACAAATCTACACATGGAAAAAATATCTTTTGGAATATATACATAGAGTTAAATAATAATAATTTGAAAATTGACCTTATCATTTAACTTATGATAAGTTACTCCCCATGTCAAAATATAATTATAATATTATTATTATAATTATATCCCTAAACATGTATTTATGATTATATCATTTCTTAAAAAATTAAATTTATATTTATTATAATTTTATTAAATAATATATATTATTTATATCTGGTCATTAAACTCACCCCATATTATTTGATATAATATTTTATTTTCTAGAATTGTTAATAAATATTCATTTTAATATTCATGAATCAGAAATAAGTATTAATTTTATTATATTCACTAAAAATGTGAATAAGTAAAAAACTATTTATTTATTTATTACCTTGATAATAATAGAGTAGATAAAATTAAACTCAAATATTCTAAACTTCAATTTCATGTGATTGAATTTATAAAATGAGCACAAATTGAATAAATAGTATTCAATAAACCAAAGAATAAATTATTTCATAAAATTAATATAATTTAATGATATTCTTGATAAACATAGTGTGAGAACCTTTAGGTTACTTTCTTAGATACAAATAAGTAAACTTACCTAAATTCTAAGATCAACATATAACATAATTCCATAGAATCCAAAGAGAAATAAGTAATTATTTCAATTATAACATCCTTTATAAAAATGTTATGTGTAATATAATCCTTTTTTCAATTGATATCTCATCTAGAATGATAAGTAGTTGATTCATAACCATATATTCATGATTTCTATTTATTTTACATTCCAAAATGAACTTGTATATAAACTACCATGTCCATGGATTTCTTCAATTAATTTGATTTCAATCAAAGGCCAAAATACATATTCTTTTATTATTATGGAAGGAACCAATCCTTTAATGTACATTCACTTAATAATATATCATAGAAAACACACATGACATATAATACCTCATCTTGAGCATATGCCATCATAGTTTCTATCTATATATCAAAGTACATGATTTATGGCATGTATTAATAATGACCATAATAATATGGTCAAATTCACACGTCTATATATAGGAATACTCAATGATATATAAAACATGTGGAATTTCTATTAGAGAGTCTATTAACAAAGCCTCTATTCTTGGAGATTACTACATGAAACCCCATGAGAATAAATTTCAATAATTGTGATCCCCTAGCAAAAAAATTGAAAATAAGTTTTGTGTCCCATTAGATAGATGTATCTAGACTACAAAACTATGAGAGAATATTATCATAGAATATCTGGGTACTCATTTTAGTGGGGTGCTTCCTATAACTATTTTATTTAAAAATATTTTTAATACATTATGAAAATAATGTTATATATTTTAAAAATCATTGTTGATAACTAATATAATCAAATATTTTTGTAACAAAATATATAAAGTTGGTTAATTTTATGCCACAAAATCCAATAGTTTGAACCCTTTATTTTTATTCTTTAATTAAGTTTAATTTTTTTATTAATTCTTATAAAAATAATAATTAACACATACATTTAATGAAAATACCCTAATGTTCTAGTGGAGGAAGCAACAACCACTACCTCTACTACTAGACTTTTGATATTCAACACCAGAGTTTTGGTGGTAGACTTGATATCCAATTAAATGGTATCCCCCCAATTTTCTTTTACATTTCACACCTTATAAATCATTCATCTTAACCACCCATTAAATGTAACTTGATCTAATTTAGTTAATAAACACTTCATTATTATCCTTCTATGATTTTTTGTATGATATAAACTCTTCCCTTTATTTTTTTCAACATTTACTTCACCTTTATGAATGTTTTCACTAGGTTTCTAATGCCCACTTCTATTTAAACCCCAAATCTCTATCATTTGAAATTTACCACTTATAATAATTATTATTCCATTATTTTACATCAATGAGTCCATTAAAATCATGAAAATATAAGGGGGGCATGGTGAAGCTTTAGAAAAATTTCCTACTAATCCCTTCACTTCATTGTGTCCTACAAAAACTATTAATGTGGTTCAAATAATAAAATTTCATTGGATAAAATATTATTTATTATTTAATAATGTTTTATTTAATTATCTAAATTTCGTTATCAAATTCTTAATTTATCTTTAAAATCATATTTGAAGTAATTTTTTCATCTATTTATCTAATTTTTTTAATCAAATACATTAAATTATCCCTTTAAACTACTAATAAATTTCATTTTTTTTAAATCAAATATCAACATTATGTTATCATGATTAAATTATATGAGCACTTTTCATTATTAAAAAGGGAGATATTTTGTTTTAGAGATCTCATTTACTCATGTTAAATTTATTGAAAAAAATTTTTTAGTAAATTATTAACACTTTATCTTAAGTATTATATTGTGAAAATCATATATTAAGTAGAAACTGGTGATCATTAATAAAAAAGGAAGAAACATTTTCTTCAAAATAAAAAAATAAACTTTATGGTTTTTATTCATCACATCAAAACGCTATAGGAAGTCCACCAAAATTCTGGAGTAGAGAATGGCGGTTATTGACCTCACCACTTAAACTATATTGTCTAATATAAAAACTTTCTTAGTTTTTAAGAAGCATCAGCATATTTATGTATTTCACTGTACTTCAAGTGGCATGCTAACAGACTCCTCATTCCCATTCCTAAATATTCAACAATATTGATTTCTTTAATTCAATAGTAATATTTTTATCATAATAGATCAATTAATTATTGAAAAACTACTGACCCTTATAAAAATTTAGGACACATGAAATAAATCCTTATAAAAGAATATGAATCATTAGATACGAAGTATACTCACATTTTAGGTTTTTTGTTCCTTTTTTCTTATAAGTTCTATCATATACTAATTTTCCCAATTTTATCTTATTCTAGTTATCATTTACATATTATATTATTGAGTGTACATATTTGGGATTATAAAAAAATCCATCTCATATTTTATTATATTTCTTAGTTTCTCACTTCCATTAAAGTAATAGACACTGGTTTATTATTATAAACACTAAAATGTGTGATGTCCTATTTTTTAGAATACATAACTATCATTAAAGATAAGGAATTAATTAAACCCTAAATGAATTGAGTAGAGTAGAAATAGTCACTCATAGAATTGGGTAATTTGATGAAATTAATTCAAAATAATTATTTCTATTTTATGTACTTTGAACACGGTATTATATTTTAATTTTTACAATTTATAGTTTTATTTTTAAAATAGAAATCCACCCCTCTTTACATCATGTGATACCTTTTATTATTATATATTATGAAAGGAGTCTTTAAACATGGTTTGGTATATAGGAAATCCTTAGAGATAGGTTTTATTATAGAGCTTAAGGAATAGGGTTAGATAGGTGATTACAACATCCATTGTATCCCAAGTGAAAATATATTGAGCCACTAGTGGGATGGTAGTCACGCGAATCCATTTACCTTTCCTCCAAAAGGTTTTTTTCATTTTTACTAAAAGGTTCATAGTCTCACTGGTAGTCTAGTTAGGGCCATCATACTTGCACTTAATTCCCTAACACACTTTTTGAGGGGTATACATTTTGTCTCTTCAAGGGGATCACTTTTAATACCCATTTAGGTTCTTTATTTCTAAGCCCATATCCCTTTCTCATCTTTCTCCCTCCCTTTTTTGTAACTTTTCATGTTTTTATATTAAAATTATATCTTTATAATTAAAATTTTTTCCTTAAATACTAAATTATAAATAAATAATATAAACCATTCAACAAAAGTAACCAAAATTTTATTTCATAATAAACAAATTACAATAGAATAAAAAATACATTCCCTAAGATTTATAAAATTAAAGTGGGATAATAAAAATATGTAAATAATATTACAAAAAATTTAAAACCCATGGAGTGATGTTCTCTTAGAAATACCATAATAATGAAAAACACTCTAAAAATAAAACTAGGCATTAGAAATAATATTGACACTTTTTAATCAGTGAATAAATAACCTTTAGAGAAAATTGTGTGAATAAACAATGAGTGAAATAAGGGGTATTTATAGTAATTATAAGGATTATATGACTATTTGATTAGTTACCTATCTATTATAATAATAAAGCGATTATTAAAATAGTAACATGCCAATTATAATAGTAATTTTACTATTGAAATACTAAAATATCTATGAAATTGTATTTAATATGAATAAGACAAATAAAATTAATAATATAATACTATGAAATGAATTTTCAAATCATATAACTTAAAGAGAGTATGTGTGTATAATTTTAATAAGGTGTTTTTTAGTTATTCATTAAAACCTTAATAATTTCTATGAAAATTTTAATATAATAATAAATTAATTTAAAAATTTATTTGGTAAAATGCATATTATTTTTTTAATCATAATGTTAAAATTTTCTAATGGTAAACATTTACTATTTTTATAGAATATTAAATTTTTGTGTTTAATAATAAAAATAATGTTTTCCCATATTAAATAATTTTAATGGAATTATTAGGATGTAAAAATGACTAATTCATTTATAAAAAAAATCATTATGAATAATTTATTTAATTAGTTAAATAAAGTTTTTAAAATAAAAAAATTCATTTTTAAACCTCTAAGTTGATTTCTAATATCTAAATTATTTTTTTAATAAAAACTATTCTTTATTCTTTACTTCTGAATTTAATATAACTATGATTTATATTTTTTAATAAATTAATAATAATAGTTACAATAATGAATACTATACATATTATTGAACAAAAATAACAAATTTTACAATTTGTTATTCAAAAATACCACTTTCCTTTTCCATTAATTACACCTCTACTTCACTCATTCCTCCTCACTTTCAATAATTATTCATTAGTCAACAATATACCAAATTATGTCTCAAAATCTTACTTTCCAGGTTTTAAAATCTATTATCTTACTAAAATAACAACCATCAAAAAATAAAGAAGTATTCTAATAGAGGCATATCAATAAAGGTAGAATTATCTTACCTCACTTATTTTAATTTTATTTTACTTATTAACCCCATAAACTCTATGTTACACCTATAAATAAATGATAAAAATTATATAATTATTCTTTAATGTAATTATTGAAATAATTTTTTGATTGTGTTTCCTTTCTTTTACTCATTCTTAAAAACACATCTCATGCCTAGGTAGGTTTACACCACTTATGCAATTGATGAAGTTTTTCATTAACACCATTCATTTCATTTATTGTAAAAAAAATCTTGTGCATTTATAACATTAATATTAAAATAAAATTATTTTTTAATATTATAGAGTGAATAATTAATAATTAAATTAATTAAATTAAATATAAATAATCATTATCAATTTAACCATCTAAAACAAGAATATTAATAATCATCCCATGATTTGATATCATTATGGATTATCTATTAGATTATAAATACTATATTTTTTAATAATGTTATGTAATATCTTACGTTACACTTTTTGATATTATGGAACCTTTGAGAAACACTATTGACAATTTCCATTATACTGAAGTAATTATGTTACTATGGAACAGATGACCACAAAATGATCGATGTGATGAAATTTTAACAAATGTGTCATAATTGTTAATAAAGGATTATAAAAGTGAAATAAAAATGAACAGGGTTCTAAATTATATAATTAATAAAAGTAATATTATTTTTCAAGAGGTTAGATGAGTATGAAAAGAGATTCATGACTTTAGGTAAATGGTTCTGTTATGAATCTTTATTCTTATCATGCAAGTTTTCTTTTTTATACATCTTCACTTATATGAATTTTCTATAAATTCTTAAATAAATAACACAATTTTTTTCTTTATTTAGGTAAAACTCAGCCTATTAAAATTATAATATATTCATATTTCATACCTTACTTTATTTGAAATGGGACTCCATCAGTTTATTTCATCATTTTTGTATATATTCTCTCTATTCCCCTTCCTCTTATTCTAATATAAACATTATATGTCATGAATAAATCATTCCTTAATTAATTTTATTTTAATTTTTCTTTATATTATGGGTAAATGAATGTATCTATTTCATTTTTATAAATCCTTAACCATTTATTATGATGATAGATACATTCTTTTTGAATCCTCTCCTCAATTCTTCTTATATTTTTTCCTTCATCTTTATTCTTCTCTTCATGTACTATCATCATTTATTATTGAATGAAACTATCCCATAAAATCTCTTATATAATTTATTCCCATTTTCTTTTGGGAACCTATAATTTTACTAGATTGTATAGGATTTTTGATAATATCACTTAACCTATTTTCTTCTCATGGGTTACTTTTATTTTTATTCTCATTGTATGATTAATGTTTCTATGTGGAACACAGACGCATGACATATTCTGATATAATATATGGGACTATAATTATATATCTCCTAATAAATTTGATAATACTTGCATTTATTGAGATAATATATATGGTGTATGAGTAGTTATCCTATAATATTAAGTTATAATATCTTGTCATTAATCATTAATTTATATTTATGATAGAATTCCTTCTATTTTTCACATTATTTTGATTAAAAATCTTAATTTGTTTATAGGATGTCATTAATCTTATGATATATTCATATATTATTATTATTTATGATACTCCACTTTTAGGATTTCATGTTATGATTATTGACACATATATATTACCCTCAAGTTTCTTATCTCCTAATTGGGGTTTTAATCTCACTATCTCTTTTATATATGTTCCCAATAGATTTTATCTTATGATAGAGTATGATGATATGTAGATGCATATTATTAGGATGGGAATAGAATAATATGTTATTAATTTTATAATTCTGTATTATGTAGAGAGTTTCATAAAAAATGGACTTCTATATTTTAGGGACTGTTTTATTATAAGGTTTTTATATTAATAATTGTACAATACTATGTTTATGAGATATTGGTAATTATATGTGTTCTCCTTAAATTCATGAGGATTTGAGTGATTTTGGTCCATTGATTGAAGGTGAAATCTTATCCTTCTTCTAATATCTCTCTTCCACTTAATTACCCCTTTATTTTCATTAATACAAGATAATAATTTGATTGTTTTATTTTACTTATTATTATTAAAATCACTCCAAATCCAAACAATTTTTTTTGGTGGTTAGAGGGGACTCGGGAAGGATGAATGTGTAACATTGTTCTCTATTTTGGTGAAGTTAAATGGCCTGATAAATGTTTTTATATATTTTATTAAAGTTTTTATAATTAAATGATTTTATATAATGATATAAATTGGGGATTTAACTCATGTGATAACCAAGAGTTCATTATAGATAACCTACACTTAATAGTTTTGTTTTCGACATCATTGCATCAATTTATGATATTACCCTCGTTTATGCCTATTGTATTTTTTTTACTAATTATTAAATTTATTAAATTTTAATGAATTTAATTTATAGGATTTAATTTCAATTAATTATATTTGACATTATAATGGATTGTTAAATTGACAGGTATAAAGTTACGTGTCCCTTACTCATCTGAGAATTTTGGTTTTTTGAAATAGGATAAATTTTCTATTGGTTATTTTATATTCTTGTTTCACTGTTACTATTAATTTTTTTATTATCAGTATAATTATGCATCCTATAGATACATCATAAAAAGTAGATGTTTGATAATAAAGTTTATATTCAATAAATGATTAGTTTTTTAGATTCAAAAATTTTTTTAGTGGTTTCCGTGATCAAAAAGGTTTTGTGGCCACGACTTTCATGAAAAGTATGAGATAATTATTTGGATGTTTTTAATTGAGTGAAATTAATTTCATTATCAAAAATAATTTTAAAGTTTATAAATGATATTGAATCCATATTTTAGAATAAATTGTGGTTTTACATAAATGGTTTTGAATATATATTTTAGATGCGAAAATCAAAGAGGGTTTTTTCTGTGATTTTTTACTACAACCTTCGGTGTTCAATGATAACATAAGTTATCTTTTAAAATGAACCATGAAATTTAAAATTTTATTTCATTTTAAATTAAGGTAAATAAATTATTTTTTTAACAATCATTGATCTAATTTAAACCTTTTAAAAAGATTATTTTTTAAAAACATGTGGGCTTGAGTGCTATCTTTATTTGATGTTTTAATTTTATATCCTATATTTTTTAATGATGCTTCATTGTGATTATTTTTTGGGATATATGTGTTACATTACCTTAAATTATGTTTTCATAATACTAGGTTGTTTTTTCCTTAGTTTCCTTGGATTACGATATATTCATAGAACTCAGAAAGGTACTCTTGTGACTGTAATCTAGTCTATAACACTTTTGTTTGTCAACAAATTAGAGGTGGATCTTTGTTGTCACACATAAGTGTAGATCAGTGTATGTATGGGTCCTTGGGAAAGTGTGGGATATGTTGTATTGATCGATAGATGGGTGAGTATGTTCATCATTTACATTATGGTAATTATTTTTAATATTTTTTATTATACTCGATTATTTCAACTAACAGCCTAGGAAGGGTTTTAAGAGACATTCCTAGTGTTTCTTTGATTTTCAACAAATTCTAGGTTCTTAGGATATGATTTTACTTGGTTTCTTCTTTTTACTATTATGATATAGATACATTGTTAATATTTTTTGATAAGTAGGAATTATTTTAAAATGAAATTTAGATATAGTGGTGATATTTAAGAAGATCTCAGGGACTATGATTCAAAACATATGTGGAGGTTACATCATAAAAGACCTTATAGATTTCATTCAATATTGGGTAGGCTAAGACTTATTTTGTTTACAAGGTTGTGTAAATAAGTTATGCATTTCCAAGTTAATAATAGTTGCTCCCAAGAAGTGATATTCTCTATGAATAATAAATAGTAGTGAAATTATGGATTGGTTTATTGGAGAAAGAGCATAACACCATAGGCAGATGAAACGGTACCTTCCATGGAAGAATTTTTTCTTCCAACATGCTATACCATGGTAATTCCATTATAATAAAACATGATGTGACCAATTTTATGGTGTTTTATAAGTTTTATTTAAAGTTTTAGTTTTTATTCATAATGTTATATGATCATTTATTGGTATCAAACCCCCATTAAGACTTTAAATGCATGGGATAGAGAAATAATTTCTTAAGGGGTAGTCTAGTATATTTTTCTTGAAACGAAATGTGGAGATATTGTGGGTAGTGGAACGACTGATGGGATCTGTTCTATTAGATAGTTTAGCCCCCATTATATTGTTTTACTATTATTTTATTATAACACCCTGAGAACATAAATTATATTGTCGTTTAAAAAACTAATGTGTTCACTAGTATACTTCACATGAATAACCAAGCCAAAATGAATAGTGAATCCTTACATAACTGGTAAAATTTAACATTATAAATTCTAGGTAAAAATTTATACAACTGAATTATTAAATATAAAATAATTTCAATATCAATACTAAGGCATTGGTGAAAATTCAATTAGGGTCAATAAATAATTAATAACACTAACTTATGATTTAAAATATGACATTTATAAATATTGGATTTTTATATATATTTTTAAGAAAATAAATATATCGTGGATAAAATATATTATTCAAATGGATAATATATCAACACTAATTTCATTAGTAATTTAATGGAAAAATAAATATAGATAGTTATTATTTTTAAAAAGTAATTTCCCTATAAAAAATATTTTCCCTATGATTTTAAATATTTATTTATATTTTAAATTCTAGAAGTTTAAAATCATAATTTTTTTAAATAAACTTTAATTTTGGAGTTTTAATTCCAATATTATCAAAATATGAATTATTGGGTTTTTATGAAGGCATTAGTTTTGGTGTGAATAGTGAAAAATACAAACATTGCTAAAATCGTCACTTTAATGACATTATTAAAATACATGAATGAATTAAATAAATTTTAAATTGATTTATATAAGATATATAATTATTTATAATTAAAATAAATTATTTAAAATTATTATTTTTTATCTATTAAAATCAACATATATCTTTTTGGAAACATAAATAATATTTTACTCTAAAGACTAATTTGTTCTCCCATAATAATAAAAAATAAATTTCATCACTTATAGAAATTAAATATAGAAAAATAAATATCATATTTTAGGTAAACATGATCATGTTATATAATAATTTCAATTTCATATTTGGTCACAAAAGGTATATTACTAATATATCTTAATAATGGTAAAACTATCATATTAAATGAATTCTTTTATTAATATTGTGTCATTTTTATCTAATAAAATAATTTTATATCCTCTAAAAAGTGTATTTACTATAATTTTTAACCTAATATTTAAATAAATTATCTCTCAATTAATTCGAAATCAATTCTAAAGAATATTGAGAACACATAATGTTTATAACACAATTCTTCTACAAAAAAAATATTCTTAGATATAAAATGTTTTAATTTAAAAGTTAATTTAATATTAATTAAAAAAATTATTAGATTAAATAAATCTTAATTTTAGGTTCATTAGATAAAAAATTGATAATATGTTTTATTTTTTATGTTTAGTAAAACACTAGTTACTTGGGTATAAATAAAAATAATAATAAAGTAATATTATAAGAAAAAATCATAGCACACATGTTTAAAACATGTGTGGGAAAACATTGAGGATTTATTGACCCAATATTACAAATAAATCCATTATTTATCACTTTTCTTTACCATTTATCCTTTAATTGTGTCAATCCATTAATTTTATAACTTCAAAGAGTAAAAAATTCTCATTTTTAAATTTTTATGTAATTATCATAAATTAGCACCTTTTCAATTTCATCACTCATAATTAACTACTTTTGGTTTTAGTAATGCTTTAATTCCAAAGTAACCAAGTTAATAATGGATTTCATGGATAATGAGATGATTTCTCCATGGTAATCCTAGCGAGATAATATCTCGAGTAAGAGATCATCTGATAAATATATATAAATAATTATGATTAACCTCATGAATGTATCTAAGTTTCCAAACACCCCAATGAAGATGAATATGAAGTCTTATGGAAGTCTTGCTGATGATGGTAATAAAGGAACACGATTATTTCATTCATGTCAAAAATGTTTTTAATAATCCCCAAGAGGAATTCATCAAAGGAACTAGAAGATACTTCACTTGTGGAAAAGTAGGTCATGTTGGAAAAGGTTTCCATAAGAAGATAAATAAATTTCATATGATAATGTAGTAATAATATATGCGTCCTAGACATAACTAAGATATTAAGGTAGAAATCTCATTTGAAATTATAAATTGAGCTCGGTCTATCTTGTAGATACCCTTAACTAGTATTATTAGTGATTGTAATTAAAATTATAAGGATGAAATTTAATTAATTGAGGGATGTAATTCCCTGAGATCTTAAATAATATTTTCATTTAAAAATATAATATGTTAAATAGCATAAATTACATACAACACAAAAAAAATTAATAGTGTAATATTATATAACAATTAAAATATCACTATATAAATTGTGGATAAAAATATATGTAACCAAATTATGAAATAAATATATAAAAATAAATAATGGGCATTAATAATACAGAGGTAATGATGAATATTTAATTAGTGTAGCTACATAATTAATAATATTATTTTATGTTTTAAAATGTAACCTTTCTGAAAAGTGTATTTTTATGTGTTTTTTTAAGTATCAAAAAATATTTTTGATAAAATATAATTTTAATATGAATAATATAATAACATCAATTTTATTAGTATTTTATAGGAAATTAGAATATGAACTGTTAATATTTTTAAAGAGGTTTTTTCCAATGAAAACTTATTTCGTTATATTTTTATGTTTTTATTTTAAATTTAAATTATAAAATTTTAGAAACAAAATCTGACATTATATGATCCATTTTCTGATTTATCATTTTGATATTATATTAAGGTGAATTTTTTGGATTTTTCATAAAACAATGTTTTTAAGTGAATAGTGATAATACTCATATTTCTAAAAAAATAATTTTTATGACATTATCATAAAAAATAATGAAAAAAATATATTTTATAATATTTTATATAAAATATATAAGTTTAAAAGAAAAATAAGTCATTTGAAATTACTATTTTCTACTTATAAAACTCATTTATATCAATTTGTAAATGTAAATAATATTTTACAATAAAAATTGATTTATTTTTTATATTTTAAAAGATTATTTTTAATCATCCACAGAAATTAAATCCAAATTTATGCAAATAATATATTATAAAAACGTAATCATATGATTTAATAAGTGAAATTTATTTTTAAGGAACTAAATTTTTATTTCTAATATTACAGTTAATGACTCTGATAATGGTAAAAGTGTTATTTTAAAATAATTGTTTTATTAAGATTATGTAATTTTTAAATAAAAATTAAATTATTCTCTTAAGAAATTGATTTTAATATATATTTCTTAACATATATTTAAATAAATTTTCACACATTTAATTTTTTGTCAATTATAAATATGATTAAGAACACATAATGGTTAAAGCGTCTTTTTTATATAAAAATGGATTTTCTATAAATAAAATGTTTTAATTTAAAATATAATTTTCTATTAATTATAAATCGTGTTAAATTAAATAAAAATTAAATTTATTTCTAGAAAAAAAATTATAATAGTTGTTATTTTATATGTTTATTAAAGCATAAGTGTCCTGGGTAAAAAGTAGTCACCCCTATAAAAGCCAAGAAAGTTATAAGTAAAAATATAATAACAAATAAATTTAAAAATGTTTAAAACATGTTTTGAAAATTTTGGTTGAGGAATATTCTTCCCAATATCTCTATAAAGACCATTGTTTCTCACATTTAAAAACTTGAACCCTTTAATATTTTCATTCCATATTGAAAATTAATGGGTGTTCTCAAAATTGTTCTTTTCTTCACATATAAAAGGGGACACTTCCACCCCTTCATTACAAACAAAATACATCAATTTATTAAGATCTTATATTATTCCCTAGATAGAATCATAATTTTCCTAATAATACTTTGATATCAATTATTTATCATAATCCATTCTTTTACAGGGATACTTTCAAGGGAATATTTAGGGGCCATAGTGAGTATTGCATAAACCTTATTTTTAATTCTTATAAATTCCCTTATATTATTATATTAACAATATTTATATAACAACCTCAATATCATTATTATACAAAATTATTATTATATTAAGGTAATAACCTTTCTTTATTCCTTTTTATCGACTCATATAAACAAAATAACATTAGCAGTACATTGTGTGGACTACCATCTCCTCGAAGTAATGTTATTCATTTTACATATTGATTTTCATTATTTATGAAAAAACATAAAATATGGTTCACTAATATAAATACATCTAAATAATATCATTAATCTTATTTTATAACAATATTTTACACTTTCTTTACCATAATCAACCATCGAGTTATAGTCTGTTGATTTTTGGAGTTGGTTTAACCACCTAATTGAACATTGATCTAAAAATCAATCATGGTTGACTATGGTAACAATAATACTTACATTATTATAATTTTACAATAAAATAATAATTATTTTATAATTTTTGGAAGGTTATATAAATAATTTAAATTATTATTAAAAATATATTCTTTGATCCCTAAAATTACTGAAATAAGCCGACATTGATACATTTTTCATGAAAACATAAGAATAAACTATATAATAAATAGAATATTATAATAAATGGTCTATAATAAATGATATATAGATGAATAATATTCCTGAAAATTTATTTAAATAACTCAGTTTTATTATTATTAAAGTTAGTTATATGCATGAAATGAATCTAGAACAAGGTAAGGTTTTCTTTTCCTAAATTTAATTTCTAGAAAAAATATTATTATTATACACCATGATTTCTTTATAATGGTTAATTTACAATATATTTAGTATTTTCAATAATTATCCATTAATTTTTCATGATATGTAATGTTCATTTTGAAATTATATCTTTAAAATCGTATTGATTCAAAGGTTTTTCAATCTATAATTTTTATTTGTCTCTATTCCCAATTACATGAGATATCTTTGATATTGAAGACCATATTTTATTTTATATGGTGTGTATATTGACTTATTTCCTTCTAGTTTAATGAATATGTTTCATTATATTGTATTTTATTCTTATTTCTTTTATATATTCTAAATATTTTTTATTTCATTATATTTTAATTTCATGGTATCCCAATCAAGTTCTTTTAATTCTTACATTATAATTACCATAAGGTTTTTTCGTCACAATTTTTCATCATGGAGATAAGATTTTCATTGAACACTTTTTTAAGTTTTTTGTATAAATTGGTCATGTATTACTTCCTACTTCACCTTATAATATTTTATTTTGGGACATTAAACTCATTGAAATCTATCAAATACTTTGTCGTCGAAAATCCTATATTGTAGGAATAATTATTCTTCCAAATCCTTTATTCTGTGAACACTCTATATTTCTATCCTTTGATTCAAGGGTTATCTCTAAGATTCGATAAATGATTTATTTGATAAATATTGAATATTCATATACTTATTATTATAATATTAAGTTTATTGATTACTCTAGAAATTTGATTATGTATATATTAACCATCCACTTCCCTTCTCTAAATATATTGTGTTAATTTTTTTCTAAAAATCTATTGAGATTACCTATGTTTGTATATCAATATGGATGTTTATTGAATCCTATGACATGTTTATTATGAATTACACTAATATTCTTATCTTTAATATACTGAATTATTTGGATTTAAAGAAGTGATATAATGGGCTAAGTAATTTATCTCACATTAATCCATTTTTTATCATGAGAAAAAATGTTTGGTTATTTGGTCTATGCCCACCCAATTCATGCATGATGTTCTATTTTTTACCTAGATAACAAGAATGATGACCCAGATATATCCTGGATGGTGGAAAGTATGACTTGGATGAGAAATTGATAGTAATGATCAATATGTCTGGTATTAGGCATTTCTCACTATGAATTTAATTATTATTTTCCATGTGTTTAGTTATATTTTTAACCATGTATTTTTTTTAGGATCATGTGATCAATTATATAGAATTTTTTAATAATCAATTATTTCCTACCATATTATTCATTCCATGTGCATTCCATGCTAGCTACAGATATAATTTTTCCCTTACAATGCTTTTTATCACACCATTATTATGTTTATATTTCACTAGTTTTTTAAAGAAATGTATTATAAATGATATTTCTAGATGTTTACAAAATATGAATATATTTTTTAGGAGATTTTAAAGAATAATTATATATTAATTAATTTATTATATAATGGTAAAATTTATATTTGATTATAAAGACATGGTATTTATTAGTTGAATGTTTTTCCTGACTCTTTAAAACTCTAAAACTATAAGGTAAGTTGAACATAAGGGACTAAGTTTTTTTTAATAAGATTATAATTATTGATGGTTATGATTTGGTTACTTTGGTTCATTTCAATGATCGTATATATCTTTTGGGGGTTAGGGATTAGGGTGTTATATTTATCTTTTAATTATTGTTTTATCAATATTTTATACTTTAGATCCTATTTAACTTCTTATTTATTATTATTATTTGATTGTTTTCTTATGATGGTTGGGCCCTATTTTTCTTCTCAATTTTATATATACTATTACGATTATTATTTCCAATGATACATTAACTTTTAGTTATTAAGGGATAGTGATATAATTTATGGGGTTTTTTTGGGTATTTGTTGTGCTATGTGTGGTCGCATGTTATGGATGTGAGATGATGTCATATTCTGATTTTTAATTTGTGATGAGAGTGTGTCTCCATGACATCCTTTGCTATGATATAAAATTGTAAGTCCTCGGTAACATGTGGGATGTACTTATCATATGGTTGGGTAATACATGTCTGGTATCCCCATAGTAATTTGGGTGTGTATGTACATGAGTGTGTATTTTATACACCCTGATTTCCCGTAGGTAATATAATATTTCTTAAACATTAATGTGACAAAAGTTTCGGGTGGGTTTAGTGGCAATAACCAAAACATGCACATTCATTCACTTTATCACTAAAACTAATTGATTCGAGTGGGTTGGGAAAACATATCCACTAATTGGGAACTCCCACTACCTATTTACATTAAAAGGGTTTCTATATAAATTTTTAGACCTTCATTATTCATTGTAAGATTAGTTATCACTTTATAACTACAGTTATATCTTTTTATGAGCAATGTTTTATTGATTGATGAGTGTTTAGGTGATAGAGTTATTATAGGGTTATAGGTAAAGGAAATTATTTCATTATTTTAATATTATAAATAAGCTATGGGACCAAAATGTTTATTCTTAATGAATTCTTATTTATATTTGGTTTTTTGTGTTTCTTATTAGTTTTCATAATGTAAAAATTTTTATTTTATATATAAAATTATAGGTGGCCACTATAAAATCTTATTTTCTTCACATGTTAGGTATTTTCATTGTAAATAAGAGTCTTTTAAAAAATTTAGTAGATATACGAAGGTCCCTTAAGTATTAGATTTTAAAAAATAGTATTTCAGTAAAAATATTAGGCCTTTTACACTAGTTAAGAACCTCTTACATATGAGTAGGTGTTACTGTGGTATTTTAGAGACCGTGGTTATGTTATGAACCTATGTACATAGGGGGTTGGATGTTACCAAATGGGAACAAATAATTTTTTATAATTAAGTTAAATAAATTTATATATAGGTTGTTGAAACAGGGAATGTATATTATGTGTGTGCCTGGACAGCACAAGAATGATTTAAAGAAAAATTTATAATTAATGTTCAGTGTGGGGAGAAGTCACCATAGGTTTTATTAAGATTTTATTTTTTATCATTCTATCTATGTAATAAATGGTACTTAATATATTTTATAATAATTTACAAGGATTTGGTTCCCATATATATCCATTCATCATAATGGTGACATGTATGGTGTATTGTATATGAGAATTTAGGTTCTATTGATTAAATCAATAGCCTAAGGATGATTCAAGAAATATTAATATCCAATAATATTTTTAATATTTTCTAGAATAAATTATCAGTGGAATATCAATTAACAAATTTGAATGATTGACTAACTATAATTATTCATCCATTAATAGGAATTTTTTCTATTTTTAAATTATGTAAAATATGGTTTTAAATAGAGTATCTAATTATTTTCATATCACGAATAAAACAAAATTTTAATTTTTTTTAACATAAGCTGGTTTTTGGAACCGATTATTTTGAAATCCATTAGTAATTTCAAAATAATAGTTTCGTGAAAACCTATAATTATTTAAAAAAATATATTGAATGATATTCTTGAAGTTTTTAATATTTTTCACTGATGAACCTAAATAAAGTTATATTGAATTGGATTTAAAAGTGTTTTT
This sequence comes from Viscum album, assembly GCA_963277665.1. NCBI lineage: Eukaryota > Viridiplantae > Streptophyta > Magnoliopsida > Santalales > Viscaceae > Viscum > Viscum album. Next base: position 658,918,737 of record OY728159.1, read on the forward strand.
AAAATAGGTTCTTGTAAACATAAAATAGATTTATGATCCAATATTAATTGAAAAAACACAGATAGGTGGGGTGAATTAATGGTATAGGATTTTTCTATTTCCTTTAGAAAATAATGATTGTGAATTTTTAATGCCATGATTCACTCTTCCTTACACTTTTTATAAACAATATGAAACCATAATAAGAATGTAAACCACATAATAATTTTTCCAGGATCGGATACAGTGAAGATATATACTCCTTAAATTGTTTACTTTGGTACTAAGACACAAATTATATCATTATTTAAACATTCAATTATTAAAACTTATACATAATAATATACAAGATTTAGAAAAGTATCGTCCACTTCTATGGGTAGGTATCATCCACTTCTCAAATGAAAATGGCATTAGTTATACTAAAACATCAAGAATTCAAAACTATATCCTTTTTCTGATGGATATTAACAAGATCATTAGTAATCATAGAGATGTCTCAGTGATTGAAAAAAAAAAGATATTATTCCTTATTCTTAGTCTTCAATGGACCAAATAATATGAACAAAGAAACATGAATTTCAACTTCCCTTGTTATGATTTTTGAACACATGCTGTATGATTGTGAGCATGCAAGCAAACACTATACTTTTTCCTTCTCTTATGAAATAATGTAAATGATAAAAAATAATATCGCTTACCATGACACAAATGATCAATATATTACAACACTATTTGATCTTCTCTTCCCTACCTCTTTGATAAAATTGTTCATTAGTATTTAATAGTATCAACCAATAAATTAACAATATATTCTAACATATACATATAGAAAATAAATTTTTACATTAGAATATGGAAACATCTATGATTTTAGTAATGTGATATTTCTTGTTTTTAATTATTCAAACTAATCAAGAGTCCCCAAATAAATACCTCATCTCAGACAAATATAATGAATTTAAAATATCCCATTTGAAATTTCAAAAAATATCAATCCTTGATTCTCTCATTTGATCATCCATAATTTTTATCACGAATAATATATTAAACAACATTCATTGAAATATTATGATTTTAAGTCTTTCAAATAATTTCTTAATTTAAAATTCTTCGATATTAATTATCTTGGATATTTAAACGTATTTAGTAGTTAAATATCACTTATAAATTTAGGGAATGACCATTAAAAACTTATAAAATGAACCTTAAACACATATTACAAGCTTCTTAATTTTTCATATTTTCAATATTGGTGATTATAATGATCATTATGAAAATTTAAAATGATTATTACATAATATTAATGACCACTATTGAAATTTAAATGTATCATATGTAATTTTAAATTATTTCCCAAGGATGCATGAAAAATAAAGTACATGAGGGATGTTGAATTAAATTTTTTAAAATATTAAAAAATTTACCCTCTTGTATCATTAAATAAATGGATGCATGATTAACAAATATATAGAATGAGATTCTTTCTATAAATGGAATGGTATTCATCTAATAAAAGTATAATAATGAAATTAAGGAAATATATAAAGTCAAAATCATATTCATTGTGGGAAAAACTTTTATAATCAATATATATGATGTATAAGGTTATTTAATATATAAGATAAAATATAATCCTTTATAAAAGATATGAAAAAGAATATAACACCTTAACTAATTGAGGTCTTCAGTTTAACCCAAAGTGTAAAGGAAATATGTAGACTTAACTTTAGAAATTTCTCATTTTAACCCTATCAGATGTCATGTCTTCCATACTCTATAAGTTCTCAATTGGTATAATTAGAACAAATTTTTTATACCTTCTATAATCCCTAAATGTATAATATTGGAATAAATATCCTTAACCACAAAATCTCTCAACCTCATAGATATAAGAAACAAAAAAATAATGAAAAATCCATAACTGTATTTCAAAGAAAACCACACATGTGAATTCCCTTAAGAATTTTTTTTGAAAATAGTAAAAATAAAATCACCTAAGGAAATGAAATGATGTAGTCTTTAAAATTTATGTAACCACCAGGTAGATTTTAATTATAATTCACCTATAAAACATGATGTTATATATAGAGTTAGATCATAACCAACTACAACATTCAATTTTTTTTATTCCCAATTTTAGTTTCAAATGAACATGTAGCTTCACCATCATCATATAATGGATTTACATATATTATAATTCTATTGATTAAGTTGTGCAATTACACTAAAATTATCCATCTTAAAAAAACAAAGAAATATATTCTAAAAAATTTATGATAAACATATATCATTCCAATAGTCATAAATTAATTACCCTTTTTTTATATAAACTAAATATCCGAAACTTCCTTAAAATTAAAGTGAAAATTATTGGAATTAATATTCAAATTAACTTAAAACTGTATAAAAATTAAACATGAATACTAATTTTAGATGACTCAAAATAATTATGTGTTTTTATTTTCAGAATTATTACAGAAATAAATATTTTAAGCAAAAAATATATCCCTTTTAAAAAGATCAACATACAAGGCCGATCATAATCTTAGAAAAATAATTTAATCTCCCTTGTAAAAATTATTTTGTGATTTAATTTTCAATCCCATTATGTATTCTAAAAATACATCAACATTAGTAAACCAAGAAAGAAAGCCTTAAAAGTATATCTACAATAATTTTTAAGAACATAATTAGAATAATTATGCAATAATATAAAAGGTCAAGAAATCCATTCAAAAAAATATTAATGGATGCTTTAAATTTTTCTAAATTATAAAGTCTAGAAAAAATAAACTTAATGTAAAACAACATAGCATTAAAAGTTTTAAATTTATAATTAAAAATAATACTTCTAGTAAAAAAATTTAAACAAAACAATTAGATTAGATAAAAAATATCCTCCCACTTTTCTGAGTATTTTTCACTGTAATTGGATAGATAAAACAACAATTAGACTAATTATAATTATATATTGATCATTCATATATTCTTTTTAATATATTAAAATCTTTCCAAATAAATTTGTTTTATTAAAATATAAATAATTGAGTCATAAATTCTAATGAATTATAGAACAATGTCTCTTTTTTTAGTGTTATCCAGATAGAATTTTTTTTGTATAGCTATATTATTTTCTCATCAGTGATGTACTGTGTTCTTATAAAAAGTTATAAATCTAGTGTTATAAAAAATAATTGGTATCTTAGCATAACAAATTCTAAAATTACAGAGTTTTTGCAGCATCCAACACATTTGGCCTGAAATAACTTCTAACTACTATGTCTTCATCTCCCATAGTATAAAGTGCTCTCAAATGTTACTTATTGCATGACCAAGAAACTAAATATTCACCAAGGAATTTACATGTTATGGATATACTTTTTTCTCCATTTTATAACCAATAAAATCAGTATATAAAAGTCTTTTCATTTCAACGTCACTACAAGAAGAATAAAAAAATCTAAGATCTAAAGTTTCTTTATGATAATGTAACATAATTTTAATAGATTTAAGATGGGATTATTTTGGATTGGCTTAAAATATAATAATAAATAAAATAGAAAACATCAAATCTAATCAACTAGTTATGAGATAATTTTAACTACTAATCAACCCTCTCAAAAAAATAATTATCTTTCTAGATTTATCAATAATATGATTTTTATATGTTTTGATAGAAGTGTTTATATTATTATAATTATAAAAAAAACCATTTGTATAAAAAATTCTTCCCATTATTTTAGTGATTTGGATACCAAGGAAAAAAATATGTTTACCTGTTATGCTCATTTAAAAATAATATTACATAAGTTCAGAAAAATATTCAGAAAGAGATATTTTTTAGTTGATCTAAAAATAATGTCATCGACCCAGATTTGAATAATATTAGTGTTTCTGAAAGCTATTTTTTAAAAATGGGTTGGATATATTATTACCTAAATAAAAAAATATGATGTAAAAAACTAGTAAGATTATCATAAAAGGATCTTGGAACTTGTTTAAGATTATAGAGTTCCTTCGTAATCTTGTTTAAATGTTCCATAAATATTGTATCTTCAAAACTATGTTTTTTGTACAAAAAAATCTTCTTGAACATATCCATTAAGAAAATAACATTTTATATCCATTTGATAAAGAGTAAATTTTAGATAAGATACGAACACTATAAGTATTCAAATAGATTCAAGTCTAGCTACTGGTGCAAAGGTTTTATTATATTTTATGCCTTCTTCATGATAGTAATCTTCATAAATAATACTCTCTATATTCCTAACAATAATTCAATAATCAATCTAATATTCTCAAAACTACCCCTTAAATATAAATATTATAATTCATTTAACTCATTTTACCAAAGTCTGAACCTTGTTTTATTCAAATCCCTTGAGTTTATGTTTCATTTTCCCAATCCAATTTTTATCACTTAAGGCTCTTTAAACTATTTTAGGTTCAAACTATGATAATAATGCACATTGTTTGCCTTAATTTATAAAGGAACTATGATTTTTTATTGTTTTATATTCATTGTTAATTATATTACAAGTTGGATGATTGTGTAAGATCAATTGGTTTCTTGGAAAAGAAAAATGATGTTATGAAATAACATACTAAAATTATTCCAATAGAATATCTTCTAGAATTTGAATTTCTATTGATCCTTAATTCATATAATTTTCCAATATGGATTGAGGGTCAGTTTTAGGGTTGAAAAAATAGGGTGTTTCAAAAATATCATCTAACGGATTCACTTCCAAATTTAAAAAAAAGACTAGTTTCATAAAAATTAATGGGCATTGTTTCCTCAACAGTGTTTTCTAATTTTTGTAGAACTTTATATTCCATAGTTATTTTAAAATAAACATTAAATATTCCTTCATTACTTTTAAAATAAATTTTTTTATAAATGATAATTTTTATTTGGTCTAAACACTTTACATCCAATGACATTGTAGTAAGAATTTTAAAATGTTCTTCTAGTCAAAAAATAAAAAGTTAAACTATTTAAAAAGGAAATAAGTAAAACTCTATTTATAGTACAATAATTTGTACTAATAAATTAGTCCTAAAAAAATTAGTAATTGATTAATCACATTACATAGTATAAGTTATTTTCTAAAAATTTCTATTTCTATAATCAACTATACTATTTTTATAGGGGGGTTTTGGTGATGAGAGGTTTTGAGATATTCCTTTTAGAAAAATAATCAAAATTAGTACTCTCAAACTCTAAATAATGACCACTATATATATTAATAAAAATATTGATTTTCCTCATTTTGAAAACATTCAAGAGAGCCATTAAATAATGGATATTATGATTTATTTTATAGAAACTAGACCCAAGTATATAAATTATAACCATCAACCACATCATATACATAGTTTTTACATCAGATACTCCATGTTTTTTCAGGACCAAAAAAATAATATTAAATCTTTAGTTCTTTTTCTTTCCATGTTGAAAGGTATCATTGAATTTTGAATAATTAAACATAAATTATGGAATATCCCTCCAAATTCATCTCTTATATAGTTTAGAAATATTTTTTAAATTTTACTGTTCAAAATATATTTTAAACAATCAATATTAATCATATGTTTCATATAAAAAATGTATTTCTTGGTTTTAAAGTTTCTCTTGGTCTAAGGTGTAAAAATTATAATGCATGCAAGTGGAAAGAATAAACTTACATTCTAAAAATTGTCTAATATATTTTTTATTATTCAAGTTTGTGAGGTAATCTTCATCACATAATTAAATTTTTAAAATGAGATACATCCTAATACCTACCACATATAAAACATTTGAAATTAAAGAATTACCCATAACGACGACGTCGTTAATAAAAATGATTTAACATTGAGAATTATCTTCAAAAGTAAAATTTCCACCATTTAAAATTTTAAATATTTGGAAAAAAATTTATTTCTTCTCATGTGTCTTTAACACACACTATCCTTGTAACAAATGTTTTGTTTACTTATACTTATCCCCCCCCTTGAAAATGTCAAAACTATGTTCTTGGTACCCATATATGCTTGGGACCAACATTATTAGAAAATAAAACTTTAGGAATCCTCATTTTTACAAATATTTAATATCCTATAGTTGATAATTATCAAGAAACATAATAATTTTAAAAACAAAATTATAGAACATGGTTTTAGGAACATTTAATTTTTCTACTGACCTGCCTTTTGACATCTTCTTAAAAAACAATTTCACTGATAGGGATAAAGTAATTTGATTATAAATGAGGAATTTATAATGTAAATATTTTCCAAGAATTTTTATTAAATGGTTTAAATTGTCTGTAAATTTTATCAAAATTATACATCTGATAATTAATATTCGATAAAATAATTACGACTTTGAATCTCATAAGTAATATTCAAAAAAAATTAGATATTCATAAGTTTAACAAGAACTAGATTTATTATCACATTATAATGTGAGTTTATAATTTTCATAAGTATATTTAAAAATAAAACAATTATATTTATTGAGTTACATATCAGAATTACTAGTGTGTTTCATTACTTGAGATTTATTTTTCTCATAAAGAGTTAATTATGTAGTTATTTTCTTAATTATGGGTAAGGTATCGACATATTTTAATGAATAACATTCCATTATCACAAAGAATATAGAATAAATTAATCATTAAATGTATACGTCTAATTCAAATTCATTTTAAAATCAGTATGGTATACATAAGAATACTTATCCATATAAATTTTTTTAGTCTTTAGAGTGTTAGTATTGAGGCTAAAAACATTTTTATTTTCATAGCTTTTAGCCAAACAATTATCTTATAATGTTTTCCACCACTAATACCATATCCTTACATTGATTTTTAACTCTATTTACATAAATTTTATAATATATCTTTGAGATTATTTAATAACTCTTCAACCTAAAACAATATATTCTAATATAAACTAGTTTTTTACATATATACAAATTTAATTCAGAAGGATATTTCTTCCTAATTTTCTCATTTTAATTCACTATATACTTATAAATGAGTTTATTATTTATTAAAAATTAAGTTAAATCACTTTAAACGATGATAAAATTTATTCTTACTTTAATAAAAATTTCGAAAACCCAAATTGTCTATAAATTTTTTTTAAACATTAAATATTTCAAAAAATATCTCTAGAATTAGCTTCTCTAGTTATAATTGTTCTAGAATTTCATGAAAAAGACACCCCATTCATCATTTTCTCTTTTTCAACATCACTATTAAAATATTTTTCATATTTAATAAGAGTTATGATATGACCAGCTTATTCAGATGTTTCATTTAATCTATAGTTGTTCTCTTTCATTCACATTCTTTAGTGATGATATTTATGATTTCTCAATAAGGTTATCATCTGATAATTCCTTCTCACTGAGTGACAATAATACATTCAAAATAGGCTAAAAATATTATGAATTTTTTTAATAGAATCACAAGGTAATAAGTAAAAAAAATTTATAATCAAATTGAATCATAGCCCTAATGGTTTCTAAAACCTTAATTGTTCTCAATTGTGTCATGTCCAACTTTATCTATATATTATTCACTATATCACAAGAAATTATTTGATTATAGATATTACGTTCATTGATCTCAAAAGAGAGTTATAAAAATTATAGTTTTAATACAAGAATATTTTAAAAGAACATTCTTTTTATAGTGTATGTGAAATGGAACCCTGATATTAAACAACCCATTAAATATATTTCTTTAAATTTAATCACTTTGATAGCTGGCAGATCACACAATCCCAAGTTGAAATAAACAAGAATATGGTATATAATTAAACACTAACCACTAAATTGGTGTTTATGAATATTACTAACTAATTTATCAAAATTATGGTTATATATTTATTATAAGTAAAATAAGAATCATTTAAAAGAAAAAGAAATGATTCTAAATAACTGAATTTTTCAAAAATACAGTTTTTTTTCTCTTTCCACACATAATTTGGTGTTAATTTTTCCACTATTATAAAATTTATTTGATAAAATAATCTTAATTTTTTAAATTATAATATCGAAATTATATTAGGGTAATTTTTTTATTGACATGAAATAATTCATTTTTCAGTGAATAATGAAAATTTCTGAATTTTGATTGAAAACTTCTTGTTTTTTTTAATTTATTTTTAAAGTTAAATTCTATTTTAAATTTTTTTTCAATAAAGATTAGTTTAATTATATATTAATTGATAAATTTATTTCATTTGAAACATTTTATTTTAAATTTGGATAAAAACCTTTTAATCTTTTGAAAATTTTCTCTTTGAAAACTCGCTTTCTCATCACGTCTGTTAGATTAATTTTAATTTTAATTTCAAAAAATATATAAATGGAATTTAGAAAATGGATTCATTATTTTTAATCAGAATAATTTATATTATATAATTATTTCATCTTCATGTTTTGAGAAAAATTAATAGTTAAAATAGTAAAAATTATTTGTTGAGGTTAAGGTTAAGATGAGTTTATCTGATGTTAAACAAAAAAGATAAGGGTAAAATTGACCTAAAAACTTTTATAAAACTATTATATGGACATATTTAGACCTTATATATCTATTTATCTATAATAATTTATTTTTGATCCTTATTGGACTTTAAAAATGAGGATACACCTTTTTCTTCTAAAACATTACAATTATGCAACTACCCTAACTTATAAAAGGACACCCACTCTCCTCTCCACTTAACACCTTAAAAAAATTGGTTCTGAAAATAACTACCCAAATAACCTCCCAACTTAAATTATATCATCCAAGAATCTGTATTTTTTTCATAAATCCATACTTGGAACTATTTTTGCGCAAACCTAAAAAGGTTCCCAAAGAAAAGGTAACGTTTTTCAAAAATAGTTTTTATTTTGATTTCTTCCTCTACATCCTTCAATTATAATCAAAGCATGATGATATAAAAAACTAAATATATTTCATATAATGATATTTTTTTAATTTAATTTAATTACCTACAACCATCCTCACTTTCATCAAATGGATAGAAAATCATTAATCATGTGTATGGCGCACTACCGCCTAACAAACTGATGTCATTCGTTTTTTCATTACCACCTCTCATAGATGGGTATGATGATGAATATAAATTATATATATAATATTTAAAAAATAATTGGACCTATTTATTAATTATATAATATATACCTATTTACATTCCATTCTGTCTGGATATGATAATGTCTCTCATGTGTACGGCGGACTATCGCCTCAAAAGCAATGCAATTTGTTGTTCACTAACTCTTTACATGGAAGGTAATAAGGAAGATATTAATGAATATATGTTATATAAATTAAATAATTATCATCTTAATGAAATATTTATTTTTATTAATATATAATATATCATTTTATTCCTTACTCTTTCACTTACATAATGATGTTAACATTGTTTGTGTGCATGTGGACTACCACCTTCACGAAGGGATGTGACTCACTTTTCATTAACACACATCATGGATGATATATATAAGTATATTTAAATAAATTATTTTGTATTTATGATATTATTAACATTCTAAAAAGATAAAATATTATGACCAACATTCCATAATTCTTATTGAAAAATGGAAACTTTACCCATGTGTATATACGACCTGTAATCTCTACGATCTTAACATACATAATTTTGAAAAACAAACATTCATGATTGATCATAAAATTATATTGATTTAAAAATATGGAAATTATTTTATTATTATTATTCTATAGATTATGTAACTAGATAATGTAAAAATAGACGATATTTTTTCCTGATAGAACACGAATGAGAATAAAGGAAATTAAAACTTGGTAGAAAGTAAATAATGAAAGATTATTAACAAACGGGTGTTAACAAGTCATAAAATTTGAATATATATGATATTATAATTATTAATATGGTCATTTTATAATTTAATAACATATCTAAACCCACTATATTATAGTTTAAATAATTTTCAACCAAACAGAAGCATGAGGTAAGGGATTTCATCTCAATTTCCCTTCATTGAGGAACATTGTAATAATATGAACAAAATTTCTTTTATATATTGTAAATAATACCCTTTATAAATTTAACATAATGAATCCTTTATACTTAATAGTAATTTAAGTTTTAATTTAAATTATTTCTTCCAAGGTTATTTTATTTAAAAATTACCAATCACTAAATAATTTCATAACTCATTTTTTCATTAGGTTACATTACTTCTTAATTTTTTTGATATTATATTATTATGTGTGTATTGACTTTTTTATCATATTTTTTATTTACACATTTATTATTTGGATTTATAATTTAAATAACAATTTAATTCATTGATTAATCCTCACATCGACGTTATAATCATTATAGGGGTTTATTTTATAATCTTATTCTAATTGAGATTATCTATTATTGAATTTCAATTGAAGGAAATTATTTGACTATTTCCTAATAAACCCATTTAATTTTATTCTCCTCTAATTGTTCGTTATATTTTTATGTAATATAAAAAAATTTAGAATCTTAGGTACTTAAAATGATTGGGAAATGTTTTTAATAAAATCCAACATTATTTCTCTCTTTTATCGGAATTCAGTTTTTTTCAAAACAAATGTTTTTTTAAAAGGTTTTTGAAATTTTAAAAATGATTTATTAAATAAATTTTTACCCATTTTTAATTTTTAATAAAAAAAATTATTCTTCATTTCATTTTCCAAACAATGCATGTTTCTATTTTACTGAAATGGTGAAAGAATTCAATATTTTAATGTACTCTGCATGTTTGGAATTTCCTAACCTCATGACCACTCAATGTTTGAAATATCACATTATTAGTTTCAAATGTTAATTTTAAATAAAATTATGTTAAAAATATTTTGTGAACTTATATTTGTGATTTTCAAAAAGAAATGGATATTTTCATCAAGAATGTTTTTAATACCTCTTTATGCTACTTTTTTAATCAACGATAATAACCCATTATTTTTATTATATTAAACTTTGTATATATAGTATTGATACCATACTTATTCATTCTATGGATGGTTTATGATCATTTTAACCGAGGAACATAGGGAAATTCTCTTCCTTGATTCATTTTTTTCATTAACTTTCCCTTGAATTATTCAATTTCTTGTGGAAATTAAATTTCCACTAAATAAATATATTATCTATCATTGATATTTTTATTTAATAAACCATATATCATTTCTACATATGGTTTTCTACATTTAATGTTATTTATTTATCATGTAAATATTGATAAATCTATATTTTTTACTCAATACAGATATTTGATGATATGACACATTATTCATGAATTAAATTAATTATTAAATATATGATACATAATTTTTATGTGCACCTAAGGGTGTGACCTATAAATATATATCCCATTGATTCATTGGTATTCTCATGAGGTGGATCAGTAAGCTAGCATTAAACATATTTCTACCTATAGTTTTAAACTGCCTTATGGAAGGTATTAACGATATAGGTATAATGATGCATAAGATCATGTGTAGAACCCTAGGTGTTTATAAACTAAATAATTTTATTATTTTTTAGTATTACTAAATTATGTATTTATATTCATTATAAATATTACATAATTCATTATATGAAAAATGAAATGGTTTTTTAAACTGAATTTTATAAGATTTGATTTAAAAATTTACCTTTAAAATTATATAATTTTAATTTGAAGAAATTAATATTATTATTAAATTAATAATGTAAAAATTACCTTAGGATTAATTTTTTCTAATTTTCTGACTTATTAATTTTTCAAAGAATAATGAAAATACTGATTTTTAATGAAAACTGTATTTTATTTAAATGTATTCATAAATTAAGATTATGTTTTAGATTAGTTTTAAATTTTATTTAGTTTATTTATATTCAAAATAATACAATTATTTTTTATTAACTTAATTTTATACTTGAGTTTATTATAAAAAAGTTTTATATTTAAAAAGCATTTTTTCAAAAAAAGCTGTTTATCATTCTATTTTTTCTTATTAATTTTAAATTAAATTTTAATAGTTATTTATTATGAAAGTTAAAAAATTAATTATATATTTATAATTAAGAGGCCAAAATTTAGTAAACATGCCTTTTTTATTTTTAGTCAATATTAATAGTAACTTTAGTAATTTTGGTTATCATGATAAAGGGTAAATCGGTTAATTTAGGTTAAATAAAAATTGATAAGAACTATTAAATAACTCAAAAACCAACCTAAATCTTATTTTATTAGTATATCTAAACCATGATCATACAAATATATAATTTATAAACTTTTTGGTCCACTTGGATATGATTATGACCTTTATAGGATTTTATTTAATGAAAAGTCAAACATGTAAAACTATTGTTTTTAAAAAGTGTAATATTTTTAATATGGTATTATCTAGATGATATATTCAAATATAAATATTATTTAAAAATATAAAATATATATATTTATAATGTTGATTTATTTTAATTTTTATTAAATAAATAGGTACCTTAAATGATTTTATAGCATTGATGCAGTAATTATTTAATTAATAGAAAATAAAATAAATGATATTATAAATATTAGAAAAAATATAATGTGATTTAAATAATGGGATAAAAGAATTTTATAGATGAGTTTTACATGTTGTTAATATTATAAAATAATTGGATAGAATTTTAAGTGTTATTTTGATATTATTAAATTTAATATAATGAATAGTTCTTAAAATTTACATTATTGGTATTTTATAGTAAATAATATTTTATTAACTAATATAAAATTACTTAAAATATTAAATTCATTCAATTTATTACTATACGGTTGTAAATATCAATCATTGTCCATTTTTTAAGTCTTTTTTTATTTTATAGAAGCTATATTAACCATCACTGAGTAAAATTCTTGTTGTCACAATAAGAGTTAAAAGGTTTAAATAAGGGTTAGAACCAAAATATGAGGGTACAAATATGGTAAAAACTTGTAAAAAATTTATTTTTTGAGATAACATTGTCGCTCCCCTCCCCAGTTCGTTAAACAGAACTGGCGCCTTGCACTGGTTCAGGGGATGCGGGACCCGGGTGGTCCCGCGTGTCCAGATCCACAGCGGTCAGCCTGGCTGGCCGCCACGGCGTGATGGCGCCGCGGTCCTCCAGCTCTCCATGCGCTGCGACGGTGCCTCTCCATCACCACCGTGGCCTGAGCAGGATGCTGCCTTCAGCTCCATCGCACGGCGTGACTGCTACGCGCTTCTCCATCCGTCGCGGCCCTACCGGCCGGTGTTCCTCTCTTATGTAGCGCAATGGCGCCTCACCCCTTTTCCGCAGCCTTCCCTGGCCATGGTTCCGCACCTCTAACAAGGCACGGGGGGACAGCGTCGTGCCTCTTTCGTCCGCCCGTGACTCTTCTCCGGTGTGGTGCAATGGCACCGCGCCTTTCCGGCTCTACCTCCGACTTCGACCAAACAAGATTCAATGGAGGGACGTCAGGCTGTGTTTGTTCGGCTCGTGCCCTCCACATAAGGTGATAAAAATTGGACACCATTTAACCAAAACAAACATCGAAGAACAAGGGTAAAACTCATACATTAAAATAATCAAATCCCCCTACCTTGATTCAACGATTGTTCATTAATGAAGGCGTCATTTCTTTGACGTCGAGGAGCATCTGAGGAAGAAGCGTCATCAACATTCTTCATGGGTATCTCCTTCTCTATTATCTTGGTAAAAGATCGAGGATAGTCTCCATCATTCTTCAAAAATGAGGAGTGTTCTTCGATGGGAGGATGTCGTTCTTCTAAGACTTCTCCCAAATCTCCCCAAAGAATAATCTCCAAGCCAAAATAAAATAATAGCTTCTCTATTATTTTAATGTTTCCATGGATTTAAAAAGAATTCAAAAGAATTCATATCACTACAAATTAATTAATTATCGAATTAATCAATCCGTAGGTGTGTTGGTGCCATTATTAATGAAGGTTGAAAGGCTCCACAACAAATTGGTAGTTCCAAGAGTTAAAGGGGGGTTAAGGGGGGTTAAGGGGGGTTTGAGCTCATGTGGGCCCCCCATATAATATCCTCCCAAAGGAGGTTATTCGCATGTTGGAACCAAATCCAACCTCCCTTTAGAGGTTTTAACTACCATTCAAATAAAAATACACTAGACATATTTTTATTTAATTTATTTAGAAACCCCAAAAATTAACTTCCAGCCTCGATAAAACGCAACTGCGGTAAAGGTTTCCTTAAGAGAATACCGGCGCTATGAGTTCAATGGTGCCCTCAGATTTCAATTCCGAGCACCGGTTCAAAATATATAAAAACCTGAATGTATGTTTACTAAATTTACCTGAACAAAACTTCAGAAATTGATTCTGGGCACACCGGGCCTCAGAATCAGGCACCATTAGAAAATGCGGTCTCGTAAAATTCCCATGTATTTAAAAAAAATCCATGGGAATTTCGAATATTTACATATAATGATGGAATAAATTTATATATATTATATTCTTTACATATTTATAATTTTTAGAAATTTATATATCATTTATGTTACCATTCCATTAATATAAAAAAATAACGTCTTCATGCATACATGTGGAGTACAACCTCTATGAAGCGATGTGGTTCATTATTCATCACCACATCACATGAATGATATATAATAGTATATTTAAAGAATTAATATGATATTATGATATTATGATAATATTATAAAGATAAAATAATACTTACCTTCTTTTCATAATGATCACTGAAAAATGGAAATTTTACCCATGCGTACGTATAACCTACCATCTCCATGATTATAATTTAGTTTATCTTTCACAAAAAACATTAATTGTTTGATTAAAAATTATAATTTATGTGTAAAAGTGATAATTATTTCATTATTATTACTCTATAGATGATGTAATTATAACCTTATTTACCATATTCAAAATAGAGAATATATTTTGGACTTATGAACCGAATATCATCAAAACATCTGACATAAACTTAAATAATTAAGTAATTGTTATAACATGGTAATAAGTGATGTAAAAGGAATAATAAACTTCAAAATGGTTCTCAATGAATTAGGTAAATAACATAAATTTATCATTCATGAATATAAATAACATATGTAATGTGTCATACTCCAAATAAGGGGCATTCTTTTAAAACTCCTCCTTTAAAGTTCCTCTTCTAATTGTTTTTATAAAATTATATAGGAATTTATTTTTTATAACTTATTTGAAATGATTATATTTTCCTGTCATCATAACACCACAATTCTTTTATGTTTCTTTTATAATTTTTTATTATTCTTTTCAAATAGAAATTATCATATATTATATATTCATTTTTTAATGTCAAAAGTAATTTTCAAAAGAAAAGGGTATTTTGATATCAAAATGTTTTTTTATTTGGGTTTAAAAGATCTTTTAAAAGGTTTTTATGATGAAAATGGGAATGTATATAATTTTTAACTCATGATATGGTAATTGAGCATTATATATCCCGGTTCATCCTGATATAGATTATATGATAGGTTAAGCCCCATTATAGCACACGGGTGATCCCGATACAAATTATACGATGTGTTGAGCCCCATTATATCTCACAATTGGTCCCTATATATCATATATGATGGGTTCCTCCACATTATATCATATGGGTGATCTTTATACAACTTCTATGAAGTATTAACCCACAATATAACTCATGGTTGACACCGATATATATTATATGATGTTTGAGAAAAATTATATCTCTCTAATTATTTGGGTAATGATTATGTTATCCAAATAATTGTGTTGGAATTATACAATATTTTTATTCTAATTGAAATGATTTTGAAAGTGTTTTAGGAATTTTATTCTCTAATCTTGAAAAAAGGGATTTTAATTTACTTTTATGGTTTTAAATGATTTCTTTGAGAAAAATGAGTTTATTGGTTTTTCAAATGGAAATTTTGTATATCTTAAACTCCACAAACTTTGAAGATAAAAGTAAAAATTATATGGATTTTCATGTTTCTCGATAGATTAGTAGATTTATTCTTTTTGTGTCCCTTAATTAGCTTTTGGTTCTCATATCGTGTTTCTAAAATATTTTTCAAAGGCTTTAAGGAAGAATAGGGATAAGGATGGTTTCAAGTTTAAAATTTTGATGATTTATCATGAATAGAAACCATGTTTTATTTTTAAAAAATTATTATGAAAAAAGGATAACAAGTATAAGTTCCCACATGTAATGTATGGATTTAATGTGTAATATTATTTCCTGATTACTTAAAACTCTAAATATAAAAGATCCTATAGATTGTGAGAAAGTGAATTCCATTTCAAAAACACTATAATGTGTAATGATTAAGGTTGTGTCCTTATAATTGGTATTAGAGGAGAGTTTAGATAACTTTTGAGATTAATATGTTTTCAATTGTGGTAATATAAAGTGTTATGAATACAATCATGGGTTTATAACTTTAAGGATAATATTAAGTTAATATTCTTTGACACCTTATTTTTTGATTTTAAGTGGTGGATGAATAATGTTATTCATAATATTTTAACAGGAAAATATGGTAACAAAACGATTAGGATTATTATAAGTTTTTTTGTAAATTTTATTTTTGGAATAATTAATTTAATTTAGTAGACATGTGTTTAAATGTATTAATAGACTTTACGGTTTATAAGATCTTTATTTATTTAGTTAATTAGGGTTACTAAATGTTGGGATGCAAAATGGAAGGTTTGAGATAACTTTGATTTTAAAACATTTATTTAATATTAAATATATAAATATTGTTTCTGTGGATGTTTCTCGAATTTCAATAATTTTATAAGGATTATATTAACATTTTTTTATAAAATGACAACCAAAAGGATGGGTGACAACCCATCACATATAGAAAGTCCATAAGGATTAAACCCATAAATTAAGCTTAAAAATATGTTATCTCTTACCACTAGCCTATATGATGTCCTGGTAAGTGTGATAAGATTTTCCTCTACTTTAATGATCTCACAGATAAAGTTTAATTTAATTTTTTAGAACATAACGGTGTATTAAATAGATAACCATGAGATTGGAAAATGATTTGGTGATTAAGTGGTTAAAATTATTTCATAATATCTTTTCTATTTATTGAACCCTACATGATTAAGGTAAATAGAATACTATGGTATTTAATTTGAGGAATAAAGTACGAATCGTATTTTAGAGGCCTGTATGATTTTATTTCTTATTTTTATTGATTCAGTTTATTTATATAAATGGATAGAATATAATTGAGACTATGAGACATGGAAAATTATATTTTTGGCATGAGACACTGAGAGTGATTGATGTTATTTTGGGAGATAAATTTTACATTTATCTTGGAAGTCTATGTCATCAAATGCTTCTAATTTTTTTTATTTCAGTTTAGTCTGGAATATTTTTGAGGAATTTTAAGGATGATATTTTTTTGAATGAACCATATTGAACTTTAGGTATTACTCTAGGACTTTTTATATTAAGGTAGTTTTTCTTCATTTAATGGTTTATTCATTTTTTGGACATTATCATATCTTGTACTAAACATTTTGATTTTGGTTAATTCTTAATGGTAGGAGGAAAATATTGATATTATTTTTCAAGATTTTGTATCCATAGAAGATGAATCTAGGGCTTCAGAAATGAACAAAAAATCATCTTGAATACTCATTGTTTGGAGAAAAATATGAGATTGTGGAGGGAATTGATTAAAGAATGAAATTATTCTTTTCAAGTAAATATTTTTTTAAAGAGTAGTTCGTAAATGAATTACTCAAAATTAGTAAAATAATTATGAATAAAACATTATCTGTTTACTTTTATTACATTGAAGTCAATGAAATTTAACCCACTACAGATTTACGGCATCGTGATTGTAAAATTTCTCATGACCATGTCCTCTATCACTATATATCAGTCATTCGATGTTGGATTTCTCTTCCATATCGTTGATTATACTTCCTAATTATATTATAATCCCTAAAAACCTACTATGTGTAAATCCAAATTACCTTTGTACTTTATTTTTCCCACTTATCAAGTAGAATTTTTATTAATCCTTTTTAAGATGTGTGATTTCAATAGTGGTATTTTGAAAAGACAAACTCAAGTTACCGAGCATGCGTTCAAAATTGCAAGCACACAGTTTCCAAAATAGGGAGATAATGTATGGGAACATGTAATGATAGAATAATTTTTTTTAAAATTTTTGAGTATTCTTTAATTATGTTTTTATATTCATTACAAATTTATTATGTAATTCTTAAAATCAAAAAGGAAATTGTCATATTAAACTCATTTATTCTAAAAATTATTTAAATATTTTATTAAAAAATTATAGAATTTTAATTTGAAAAAATAAATTTAAATTTTATATTCATCATAAAAATATTATTTTAGGATTCATTTTTTAGAATTTTATGAAAATATTTATTTTTCAAGGAATAGTGAAAATAGTAATTTTTATTGAAAATTCGATTTCATTTTAAAGTATTTACGATTTTAAATTATGTTTATTATTATAATTAAATTATTATTAATTAATTTTGATTTAAAATTATCCATTTATGATTTTTGAATTTAATTTTATATTTAAATTTGGTATAAAAACATTTAATAATTAAAAATGGCATTTTTCAAAAAAAATAGTTTCTCGTTGTGTTTTGTTGGATTAATTTTAAATTAAATTATGAAAATTATGTATTATGAATTTATTAAAATGGATTCCATATTTAGAATATTTTGGTTAAAATTTAATAATTATTTCAGTTTTTTATTTTTAGTCAATATAAATAGTAACATTAGTAATTCTGGTTACCATGATAAAGGGTAAATCAAGTAATTTATATTAAATATGTACTAATAAGAACTATTAAATGACCCAAAAACTAACCTAAATATTATTGGATGATTATATATTAACCATAATTATCCATGGTACTAATTTATGACATTTTTTCCTCTTGGATGTGATTATGACCACTATAGTATTTTATTTAATGAAAAGTAAAACATGTCACACTCTTGTTTTTAATAAGTGTAATATTTTTAATATGGTGTTATTCAGAGGATATGTTTGGCTATAAATATTATGTGGAAATGTAAAATATTTATATTCATCATGGTAATTTATTTTTAATTTTTAGTAAAGAAATAATTACCTTAAATTCTGGCACAACGCTGATGGAGTGATTATTTAATTAATATAAAAATCTAATAAATGATATTAGAAATATAATAATAAATATAATTTGAGGTAAATAATGTGCTAAAATAATTTTATAGATTACTTTTACATGATAGTGGTATTTTAAAATAATTTTATTGTATTTTAAGTTTTTTATTAGTATTAGTAAAGTTAATGTAATGAATAGTTCTTAAATTTGACATTATAGATATTTTATAGAAAATAATGTTTTATTAAATGATATGAAATTTATAAAATTAATAAATTAGAACAACTAATTATTATAAGTTAAAAAATATCAAATATGTTGAATTGAAGTGTATTATATCATTTTATACTTACTATATTAACCTTCAATGAGTAAAATCCATGTTTCCCTTGTAAAAGTTGATAAGTATAAATATGAATTAAAAACAAATGATAAGGGTTGAAATATAGTAAAAAATTGTCTAATTTTTATTGGATGATTTAATTTCGACCTATTATTTTATTATATTAAAACTAAATCACTTTGTAACAATTTTTAACTGGTCATTTATTTATATTAATTTAATATTTTGTAAAATTCCCAGAGTACCCCTTCCCCCTCTCATAAAATGGAACATATTATTCTCATTTCCTAACACATAAAAACCATTTTTTGTAAAATAACTACCATGATACCATAATTGAATCCATACCCTCATTATATATGAGTTTTTTTAAGCATAACACAATCTATAGTGGTTTTAAGGTGTTATGTAAAGAAGGTTTTTCAAAGAAGTGGTGGAGTTTGTATTTGCATGTTTTAGTTTTGTTTCTTATTCCACATCCATAAAATTTTATTAAACTATAAAAAATAATAAATATAGTATAATCCACATAATTATATGTCATTATTTTAGTGTAATTACCTATACCAATCACCAATTCCATCAAATGGGAAAAGAATTCTTCGATCGTGTGTATGGAGGACTACCGTCTCGTGAACCGATGCAATAAATTTTCTATAACCATATTTCATTGATAAATTATAATGTTTGAATTAATTATTACATATGATATTAATTACATATTTATCATTCTGAAAAATTAATATATCATTCACATTCTTACCTTTTCATGCATAGAAAAATGATAACAAGGTTTGTGCGTGCATATAGACTACCACCTCTATGAAGCAATGTGATTCCTTTTTAATCACCACATTTTATGAATTATAAAAACAAGTATATTTAAATAATTTATCATTATTATATTATAATTATGTAAATATAAACTAATAATTACCTTCTTTATATAATGAACATTGAATAATGTAAATGTTACTCATGTGTATGTATAGTCTATCATCTCCATGATTGTAACATAGTTCATTTTTTTATAACCATATTTCATGGATGGATTTAAAATTATAATAGATGTATAAAAGTTATTATTATGTAATAATTACTATTTTCAATATGATGGAATGATGTCATTTTGTACAATACTTAAATTACATAAGTCATTTTGGACTTTTGTACCAAATATTTTCAAAACATATGATGTGAAATTAAATAATTAATTAATTGTTATAACATGGTAATAAGTGATACAAAAGGAATAATAAAATTTAAAATGGTTCTCAAGAAATTAAATAATTAACATAAATTTATCATTAAGGATCATAAAGAATGTACCTGACTTTTTAGACTCAAGGTAAGGGACATTCTTTTAAAAACCATCTTTTAAAGTATATATTTCAACTCATTTTATAAAATCTTATAAGAATGTATATTGTTAACTTATAAGTGGTGAAAAAAATTTACCACTATTATAATTTCTCAATTCTTTTATTTTTTCTTCATAAGTTTCCAGGGTTCTTTTAAATAATTTTTTTCATTATTACACATGCACTTTTTAGATGTTAAAAAAAAATTCAAAGTAAATAGTATTTTTATATCCAAATGTGTTCTTATTTGGGTTTACAATAATTTTTAAAAAATTTAATATGATGAAAAGGTGAAATAATAAAAAAAATTATTCATGATATGGTTTTGATCATTACAGCTCATGGGTGATACCGATATAGCTTATACGATGTGTTGAGACATTTTTTAGCTCATTAGTGAGCCTGATACATCGTATATGATGGTTTAATCCCCATTATAGCTCAGAGTTGATCCAAATCTAGATTATACGATGGGTTAACACTTATTATATCTCATGGGTGAGCCCGATATAGAATATATAATGGTTTGAGCCCCATTATAGATCACGAGTTAGCTCGATATAGCTTATACGAAGGGTGAGCCACATTATACCTATCCATTGAATTATGAAATGATTAAGTTATCTAGACAATTATATTGAAAGTAGTATTAATGGTAATTCCAATTACAATGTTTTTAAAAGAAAGTTATGAATATTATCCTCTCTGTATCTAGAAAAGATTTCTTATTTTCTTGATTTTGGTTTCAAAGGTTTTCATTGAGTGAAAAGATTGTGTCTGTTCTTCATGTGGAAATCTTTTATTTTAGACACACAAATAAATTTGAAGATAAAGGTAAATATTACATGGTATTTCATTTTTTCACTATACTAATAGATTTATTCTTTTTTATTTCCATTTTTGAGATTTTTGTTCTCATACCAAATTTTTCAAATATGTTACCTAGGTTTAAGGAAGAGTATGGACAAGGATGATGTTAAGATAAAAATTATTACGATTTATCATGAAAAGGTGTCATGTTTTGTTATGAAATTTTTTGGGTGGAAAATGGATACTGAGTATAATTTTCCACTTATAATGTATGGGTTTATTATATAAGTGTTTATAAAAATACTCTAAAACTCTAAAATGAAATGATCCTTGTGATTGTAAGAAAGGGAATTCTAGTTCAAAAACCCTTGAATTTATTTTGATTTTGGTCAGTTTCTCATATTATGAAATCCAATAATTAGGAATTTCATTCATTAAGAATTAAGTTATTATTATCAATGATATTTTCACAATGATATTGTCTCTAATTAATTTCATTATTTCATTATTGATTAAATTGAATGTGTTTTCAGTTATTTACCTTTCCATATTTATTATCCCTTATCTTATTATCTATGAGAGTTTCGTAATGATATTATCTCTGGATGCATTTCATTATCATTTTATTAATTATATGGAATGTGTTTTTAGTTATTAAACATTCCATATTGATAATTCCTTATCTAATTATGATAGATAAGATATTCATTAAATGGAATTTTTGTTTAGTTATTTACCTTACCATATTTATTATTATTTATTTATTCATGATAGTTTAAGTTATACTTAATTGTTTCTATGCATTTTATTTGACCCTTGTTTCTTTCCTTTCACCAAGATTCCATGAAGTGTACTTTGGTTGATTTGAAAGGATGTTCTAGAGGGAATAATGTTATTCCCAAAAAATATATATTGTAATTTTTGTTTCAAAGTTTAATTTAATAATCATGTATGTTTCTACTTTACCAAAAATATTAAACTATTTCGTCCTTTGGGATGTGATTCTTCATATCCCATGCCAATGTAATATAGTAGACCCTAGATCTAGGCTAGTGTGTTCAGAATATCTATAATATCTCACCTGATACTCAAGTTTCATATCTATCATAAAACTTGTATCTTCCATATTAGGAATATTATAACTTCCGTTATTTATAAAAAATGTATCCATACTAATATTTCTCAAAAGATTATTCATGTAATCTATCTAACACTCATAGTCATCCCAAAAAATATTAGTTTTCTAATCAAATTTTAATTTTCTAATGTTCCACTAGAGAAACAACTCATAAAAAATACACTTTTCATGACAACATAGTTATTTTAGTAAAAAAATGATGAGACCTCTTATAATACCAAATATTTTCTAAGTATGTATTATGTTTGTATTAATATAGTGGTTTGAATTGTAGTTTTTCAAACTAGTGATAAATTCACTCTATTGTATCATAAAATAAATGGAAGAATGTGTAAATAAAATAAATGGAAGGGGTTTCTTGTAATTAACA
Source organism: Viscum album (assembly GCA_963277665.1). NCBI lineage: Eukaryota > Viridiplantae > Streptophyta > Magnoliopsida > Santalales > Viscaceae > Viscum > Viscum album. The sequence goes on from OY728159.1 coordinate 658,941,949, forward strand.
TAAAGTTATTTTTACAACAGAAGTATAATAAAAAAACAAATCTTATATAAAAAAAATTTTAAACAATGGAATGAAAATAAAATTTAAAATAACAGAAGAAACTTACAAATTATTAAAACCAAAAGATACAACATAATATATTAATAATGATATGGAAAAAAACATACAACACCTCGATTGAGTGAGGTATTATATTTAACCCAGAGAGGAAAGGAAGTTTTTAGAGATTAATTTAGGTATCATTGATTACAAACCTATTGGATTGCATATCTCTTATGATCTAGAGTCCCTTGATCATCCTAATCCTAAAAACTTATATATATTTTTTGGAAACACTTGATCTCATAGATTTTAATAAACTTTATATCCTTAACCAAAATATCCATCAATATAATAGATCATACCAACAACCAAATCAAAAAAATGACTTAAGAGTATTTCCCAAAAAAAGCTTCTCATGGGGATTCCCTTAATCAAGAACTCTCTAAATGATTAAAAATAGAAGCACTCAAGGAAAAAAGAATTTGTAGTCTTAAATATGTATGAAACATCCACATATATTTTCCTTATTATTCAATTTATAAACAAGATGGTATTAATAAACATATGATATATATATAACTACAATAGTCAAATTTAATGATTTCTAGGTTTCGTTACAACAACATTTGTATCTCTGTCAATATCATTTTATGTATTTAATTTTATTTTTCTTCTATCGATGAATTTTTACAACACAACTCCAATTCCACTTTTGAAAAACATAAATAAAATCAATGGAAATATTTAAGATTATCCTATATATTTCTAATAAACAGAAAATACCTATATCTTTAATATATATAAACTTTTTATTGGGAAGGCCCTGTTAATTAATATTAAAGAGATCAGAATTAATATTCAAATTAAATTAAAACAATATAAAACTCTAACATAATAACAAAAATTTGATAAAGAAAAATCAATAAATGAGTGTATTGTGATTTTGAAATGTAGTGTGTAAAGAGGTCTTTTGACCCAACACAAATAACTCTTATAAAAAAGTCAAATGAATTTTACAAAAATTCTAAATGAATCATATAGATTTCAGATGACCCATATAAATTTTTCAATAAACCTAAGATTTTTTTCACAATAGTTCTTATTCTTCATTCCATAACTAAAATAATCCTTGTGGATTTAATAATGACTCTTACAAAGTTAATAATGACACTTAAAAATGTTAATTAGGTACTTTTATCTATAATTTTTTAACTCAGAATTAATCCAAACCTTCTCAACCAAACTTATAACATCATAATAAATTTCAATAAAACTAAATAAATAATAATTAATAACCTTCCAAATAAAATTATTCATGGTTTATAATAAGTAAAATATTCTTCAAAAATTTAATTTGGTGCATTTGGATTTCAAGAAGACACCATCGAGGTAGTAGAGTCAATGTTTTATAATTCTTTTAGAGAACCTTTTGGTTCCACTAGTGTGTTCATTTTTGTTTAATCTCATATTTGAAAATATTTTTTGTATGAAATGATTTTAAAAAATTTTAAAGAGAAAATATTTTGGGTATATAATCAGTAAGTTGGATTTTAAATAATATACCATGAGAGACATTGGTTTTTAAAATGTGCAATTTGACAAAATATTAGTGATCCATGTTTAATGTGTGTTAAATTACTAGTTAGAGTGACCCAAAAATATTTAGAATCAAGTATTGTGTGTTTTATATGATTCCCAAAGAACTGAGAATAGATTAATAATTATTTTTTCTTGACCATGTATATTGTATTTCTAATATGTCAATATTATGGTGGGGAGAGCCATACAACGAGATTTTTTTAGTGTATCCATATGATGGGTTGAAGAATAATACAAATTATAATAATTTTTAAAAAATTTGGTAATGGAGGTTGAATTTGTACACCATCACAATGTTATGTTTTTTTAGGAGCAGTTAGCTCGAGCGGTGGGAGTTTCACAATGAAAGCAGGATGGAAATTTTATAATACAATTCAATATGTCAAAAAAGAATTAGTGTTCAGAATATGTATTCATTTATGGGTGAAAATGTGTTTGGATATTAATGTATGAAAAACCATTATGGTATAGATTTATATATACTTAATATTTTTAGGTTTTAGTGGAATTGGGATAAACTAGATGTTAATAAAGATAAATCTTGAGGAATTGAGAATTTGTGTTTTTATTAATATGTAAATTTAATTTATGTTTAATATGAATATTAAATGAGGTTTTAGATATGTATTTATATAATGAAGACCCTAGGATAGTGGTTTTATCATGAGCACAAAAAACATAGTTTGGTTAGATACTAAAAAAGCCACTGGAAAACATATAACAAAACTCTAAAACTCTGGTAGGGTAGAAAAAACATAGATCCACCTCCACTTCCTCCATAAGTCTGGTGTAAGGGTACCGGTATCCCATTGGTCTCATTGGTAGTTTGATGAGGGCCATTGGACATATAGTAAAATTCAACATGAAACTTTTAATATGGGAGAATTTTTTTCATTTTCTAAAGGTTCTTTTTTAAAACGCCTTCATATTTTTTGGTCCTAATATAACCAATAGAGGGGATTCATCCCCTTTTTCCGTATATTCCCATTTGATTCTTGGTGATCTAATCATGTTTAGATTATTGATTGGAGGTACTATCTCCTCTACATTCTTCATTTTTATTTATTTTTGTTACTGTTTTAATTTGGATGATCCAAGATAAGTTAATTATTTGATTTCAATAAATCTTAGTAAATGTACCCAAAAGTAAAAGGGTTTTTTACATGGTGGATGGTGGAGGATTAGGGTGGATAAATTTGTTTTGGTGCTCACTTTTTCAATATTTGTAAGTGAATTGGTAATTTTTATTATCTATTTTTTGAGAAATTAGGTTTACTATCTAGCTTTATAAGATAATATAGATTGGGGATTTTATTCCTATGAGAGTTAAAAGTAAAACAAAATAGATCACATTCGTATTGTATCAAATGGTTTTAGTGTTTTTACAATGCTTGATTATATTTACCATGTTTATGTCAAATGTAAATTTTTTATTTTTTAAATTATGAAATTATGAATATTTAGAAGTAGTAGGTACTCATTAGAATTATTTATGGTTAGTATGAGCATGGATGATTAAATATGCATTTATGGAGGTAATTATTCATTAATATTATAATTATTTTTTATGTTATTTTGTATAATTAATTTCATATGGGTTATTTTATAATTTTTTTTAATTGTTATTATTATGATAAGAATGATTATGTTTTCTTTGAAGACTATGTATAATTTAAGGGTCCTTGGTATAATTAATAATCTATAATGGATTTCTTAGCTAAGTCAACTAGTTAATTTGGTGATTCCCGAATTGAACTGGGCTAGCATCCCACTTGTTAGCTTTCATGGGAAGTGTGAGTTAATTATTTAGCTGGTTTTGTGTAGAAAATAATGATTTGATATTTAAAAATTATTTTTAGAGGAATATTTTATATTTAAATTGGATTTAAAATGAAATCATGGTTTTGAGAATGATGATTTTAAAGGACATTCCAATTTATAAAATGGATACTTTTCAAAGAGTGTTTTTCACTTGATTTTTCCTTGGACCATGGGTGTGTAAATATAGAATATGATGTATTTTTTATTGTTTTATAAAAAAACTAATTTTATTTTTTAAATAAATTTAATTAGCCCATGTTTTAGGGAATGGTTTAGTTTTATTGACCACATGTTGGTGGTATCATATTTTGACTGATTAACCACATGTGGTGGTGTAATATTTTAAAGGAATGTGTGATTTAGTGCTCTCTATATTTGATGGTTTTGTTGTATGATCTTACTTATTACATGATTATTCTTACTAACATGTTTCTTTATAACATAAGTAAACTTCCCATGTGCTCTCTTGAGGTTCTCGTGCTGCTAGCAAACATGCACCAGAGAAATCGACCATCCATGCAGGACCCTCTCCTGTAGATCCTCAATCTCTACTGAAACTCTAGACTCCTAGATGGCATGTCCCTAGAAATGAACCTCTCAAATCTAGAACTCGTACTTCGAGAGCTTACCATAAATCTGGTGCTCTCGGAGTGTGTCCAGTACTACCTGCAAATGGTAGGCATGCTCCTCCTTAGTAGTCGAGTAGTTCAGTATGTCGTCGATGAAGACTACGACAAAGCGATCGAGTTAAGGCTGGAAGATCATGTTAATGAGAGTCATGGGCACTTCTGGATTGTTTTTTACATAGAAGGGCATAACTAAGAACTCTTAGTGGCCATACCCACACTTGAAGTCCGTCTTCTGCACATCTTCGTCTTGAACTCTGAGTTGGTGATAGCCTGACATAAGTTCTATCTTCAGAAACCATCTTGATCCCTTGAGCTGATCAAAGAGGTCTTCAATCATCGGGGGTTGGTACTTGTTCTTCAAAGTCACCTGATTCAGGTGACGGTAGTCAACACATAGTCACAAGCTCGCATCCGCCTTCTTGGTGAACAAAATTAGAGATGCCCAGGGTGAAATAATAGGTCGGATAAATCCCTTCCCCTGTAAGTCCTCCAGCTGTACCCGAAGCTCAAGAAGCTCAGCGGGAGCCATCTGATATGCTGGAGTAGATATCGGTGCCTTCTTGGGTTACAGGTCAATGTAGATGTAACGCCCCGACCCTAGTTTCCTAGAGTCGGTGCATTATTACATAACATTGGCATGATCACAAGAAAGATCAAATCTCGAAAGACCGATTGGTTTAGTAGCCTTGGAAACACTAGATATATTCATAAGTTTTACATTACATCATAAAATCAAAAACTACTACAACAACATAATGTTTCCACAGTCCACACTACAATCCCCTCATAATATCCCTGCAGGTCATTCATAACTTACATCTTCACTTCCTGGGAAAAATAAAACATAGAAAAGGGGTGAGCTCAAATGCCCAGTAAGGATAACAATATAGCGGAAACTTTCATCAATAAGAATAAACATTTAAGGCAATGTATAACTAAAACAAAAGCCTTTTAAACATGAACTTTCAACATGGTATGGCATAAATAAAATGAAATAATGCCATTTACTTATTCACATGGATATTCCACTAATCGAATAATCACATGCAAAAATAAATAACCACTTTCATAATGTTGGAATGCATAATGCCAGACTATCATAACCACATAGCCAAGGCCTCGTGCCAAGACTACAAATAAGATTTTGTCAAGGCCTTGTGCCAAGACACTAGTTTGTCTCATGAGACCTACCGATGCATCGAGGAGCTATAGCGGGCTCCACCCGTCACTTATTAAGTCCAATGCATTCCCATATGAAAAGGTTTAAACATAACATAAACATTCGTATTAAAACTAGCATACGAAATGTCAATACTTTCACAATAAACTATGAATGGTATAAAAATAGCACATCCACAGTCAAACATATCACAAAACCTTCAATACAATATAGAAGTTTTGTATCATAATAAATCAACTTCAAATAATCTTAAAATCCATCAAAGGATGTTGACATAGATGAAATCAAAATTCTTTTTAAAGAAATATCTCCTTTTATTTTGAAATCATTTAAGATCCATATAAAATAAAACATTTTTTTTGAAAATATTCTTATAAGCTTGTAAGGAAAGCTTTGAAGATTTTATAACGGCGTAAAATAACCGCACCCGCCGTATAAGTTAAAAAAAACATTCTTACCTCAATTCTGTCGAAAAGGTTAAAAAGGACCTTGTTTTGAAAACGACGGAAAGATTCCTTTATAAACCTCTTATAAAAAGTCAAAAAAAGGTATAAATGACTTTAACCCATATTCTTGTAAATAGTAAAAATGTTTTGAAATACATTTTTAAGAAACATGGATGTGGATGATAAAGAGATCCCAGTAGATTATTACATATAAACAACCTCGGATAATGAAGAGATTGTGAAATAACCCTTACCTTGTACTTTTCCTTGGTTGGGGTAGGTTAACCTCCTGTATAATGGTGAAATAGTTGTTATTAAATTATACAAGAATCATATATATTAATATGATATCATATATTATCTTTTAACATTGATTTGTTAATAATATCTTAGAATTATCGTCGTTTCGGGAGTTAACTTACTCATTTTCTTTTATATGTTTTGTTACATAAGCCATGGTTGTTGTATCTTATTCATATCCAGAATGATATACAGTCCTTAAACATCATTTTTAAATCATCAAATGATAATTATACTTGAATGGATACGATGGAGAATGAATCTCATCGCGTTCGTGGAGACGGTAGTCCGTACGTACGCACGAGCGACAATATCATTCTTTTGATATTAAAATAATATATAAATGGATGGTATATCATATATACAGAATCATTAACATGTTATATTTATTATTTACATGAGTTACACATCATTATTATACCCATCCAAATAATATTATATTGAATAACAATTACACCACGACGTGGAGACGGTAAGCCGTACGTACGCACGTATGGTGACATGTTATTCAAAGGGTGGATAGAATACTGAATATGATTGTACCATATTTATAATAACATCACAGTATATGTGAGATACTGGAGTTATTATTTCAGAATGGTAAGAACAAAGGAAGAAGAAGTGGAAGAAGAAATGAACTTAGAAAAGGGTGGTGAAATCATTACCTCTTCTTCGGGTTCTTCCTTTTGATTAATTAAATAAATCCTAATATATCATATTATCATAGAAAATTAGTTTAATTCATTAAAAGTTTCATATTATAATTATTTGGGTATTTATAAGATCAATTATTTTTATTTTTCACTATTTTAGTAATTACTGCATCATCATTGTGTCATAAATAAAATAAATTATATAATGTCTAAAAATTATAAATAAAATATCATTATGTAGGAAATAGTTTTAGCTTTCTAATGAATATTTATAATCGAAAATCCAACATGTATAACCCTATGTAAAAATTGTTCTTCTAAAAGATGTAAGCTTATGCCATTTTTATTTTTATTTTAACTTTATTAATATAAAGTGTCCCTACCACATACAAGTGGCTCCAAGGGGTCCCCAAATTGACCAAAGGATGCCCATGGTCGGGTATGTGTCCACCAATAAGGTTAGGACACGTTTTAGGGTAATTTTTTATTATTATAATATTATTTTTTTAACCCTTATTTACCGGATTTACCCTTTAACCATGGTAAATAAAATATTTACCACAGTAACTATTCAAAATGTCTAAAAATAAAAGTTACCTATTTACACAATTTGAACATCCTGATTCCAAATATGGAATCCATTTTCCTAAATTCAAAACACAGAAGTGGCAGAAATTAATTTAAAATTAATTCCCGCTGTCAAAACAAAAAGCGTGTTTTTAAGAGATAATAACTATCAAAAGATTGACACTTGTTTATGTTCGGTTTAATTGTAAAATTATGTCCAATGATAAACATTAAATTGAATGGTAAAAATATATTCTAAATATACTTTAAAACCACTCAAATTCATAATTTATCACTATTAATTATTTTGATTAAAAAAGTTGTTTTTAATTAAAATTTAGAAATTTTCACTATTCATCAAAATATGAAAGTTATCCGAAATGTACCAAAATTTCACCCTAGGCTAATTTTGATATTCCGAATCCAAAAATGAAGTCCATTTTGAAATATAGAATATATATGATTTCAAAAAGTAGGTATTACTATTCACAACGGCTAGTTTAATTAGTTGTGGTGTGTGTTAGAACTCGAGGTTGCGTACAACACACGCTATCGCATTATTCGAAGGGAAACGTACCGTAGAAGCTTGGGGTGTTACATTCTCCCCTCCTTCAAATAATTGCGTCCTCGCAATTTCTAGGGTATTACTGCATAAAAAGACTCGGGTGGTTCTTCATCATAAGTTCCTCGGGTTCCCACGTTGCCTCTTCCATTTTATGATTTCTCCACAAAACTTTTACCAGACGCGTCGTCCGGTTTCTCAGTACTTGTTCTCTTGTATCAAGAATCCTGACGGGCTCTTCGCAATAAGACAGATCGGGTTCCAGTTCTAATTCCTCATAGGTGAGTACATGCGTTGGGTCAGGCATGTATTTTCTCAACAGAGATACGTGGAACACATCGTGAACTTTGGAGAGACTTGGCGGCATTGCCAATCGGTAAGCTACAGCCCCAATTCGTTCTAGAATTTCGAAAGGTCCGATGTACCTGGGACTCAATTTACCTTTCTTACCAAAACGTATGACTCCCTTCCACGGAGATACCTTCAGAAAAACATGATCACCGACTTGAAATTCCAAATCCTTCCTTCGATTATCGGCATAGCTCTTCTGCCTACTTTGAGCTGCTTTGATGTGATTTTGGATTACTTTCACCTTTTCCACCGTTTCCTCCACCAGCTCTGGGCCTACAAGTTTTCTTTCACCAACGTCATCCCAACAGGTTGGTGTACGACATCTCTTTCCGTATAACGCTTCATATGGTGCCATCTGTATACTCGAATGGAAGCTATTGTTATAGGAAAATTCTACCAGTGGTAAATATTGATCCCACATACCCTGAAAATCAAGTGAGCAAGATCTCAACATGTCTTCTAAGGTCTGAATAGTCCGTTCTGATTGTCCGTCTGTCTGAGGGTGGTAAGCAGTGCTCAAATGAAGTTCAGTATCCAGGGATTTCTGAAGACTTTTCCAAAATCTTGAAGTAAAACGGGGATCACGATCAGAAACAATCGATAGGGGAACTCCATGAAGTCTCACAACTTCATTAATGTATAGTCTTGCTAGACGTTCCAGGGGTAGATCTTCTCTTATAGCAAGAAAATGTGCTGACTTGGTAAGACGATCAACAATAACCCATATTGCATCGTTCCTTCTAGGAGTCTTTGGTAGCCCCATGACAAAGTCCATCGTAATATTGTCCCATTTCCACTCCGGTATGGGAAGAGGTTGCATGACTCCTCCAGGCTGTTGCCTTCCAGCTTTCACTTGTTGACAAACCATACACCTTGACACAAAATCAGCAATCTCCCTCTTCATGTTGTCCCACCAAAAATGTTCCTTCAAATCTCTATACATTTTGGTGCTCCCAGGGTGTATAGAGAAATTGGAACTATGAGCATCATCCAGCAATTCCCTTTTTAGATCAGGTATATTGGGAACACAAAGTCTCTTCCCGAATTTCAAAATTCCATCTTCATACACAAAGTCTCTCAATCTCCCATCATTCACAGCTTTAATCTTCTTTTGGAATTCGTCATCATCGGTCTGAGAACTCTTAATCCTTTCTAGTAAAGATGGTTTGGCAACCATTTGAAAAAGCATTGATGTTTCACCTTCCCTGGTTATTCCCATGTCCATTTTCACTAGATCCATGAAAATTGGATCCCTTTCAATTCTCATATTGTTCAAAACTCCATGGTCTTTTCTACTCAAAGCATCTGCCACCTTGTTTGCCTTCCCCGGGTGGTAGTGTATCGTACAATCATAATCCTTGAGTAATTCAAGCCATCTCCTTTGCCTCATGTTGAGTTCTTTTTGTGAGAAAATATACTTCAAACTCTTGTGATCAGTATAAATCTCACATTTTTCACCATAGAGGTAGTGCCTCCATATCTTCAAAGCAAAGATCACAGCTGCTAACTCAAGATCATGAGTAGGATAGTTTTGTTCATGAATTTTCAACTGTCGTGATGCATAGGCAATAACTCTATCATTCTGCATAAGGACACAGCCAAGTCCTTTCTTTGATGCATCACTATAAATAACGAACCCATCTTTCCCCGATGGTAGAGTCAATATAGGAGCATTGACTAATCTTCTCTTCGGTTCTTCGAAACATTCTTCACACTCTTTTGTCCAAACAAATTTAACCCCTTTACGTGTGAGCTTCGTTAATGGGTTAGCCAATCGGGCAAAATTCTGGACGAAACGTCGATAATAACCTGCCAAACCAATAAAACTACGTACCTCAGTTATACTCGTAGGTGCTGGCCATTCTTGGATTGCCTTGGTCTTAGAAGGATCAACAGAGATTCCATCTTTAGAGACAATATGGCCAAGAAAAGAAATCTCCTGAAGCCAGAATTCACACTTGCTAAACTTTCCATATAATTCATGCCTCCTCAGAGTCTTCAAGATAATGCGCAAGTGATTTTCATGATCTTCGTAGGTTTTGGAGTATACCAAGATATCATCAATAAATACCACCACAAATTCATCGAGATACTCCTTGAAAACTCTATTCATCAGATCCATGAATACAGAGGGTGCATTAGTCAATCCAAACGGCATTACAGTAAACTCGTAATGCCCGTACCTGGTTCGAAATGCTGTCTTCGGAATGTCTTCCTTCTTTACACACAACTGATGGTATCCAGATCGAAGGTCAATCTTTGAAAAGTATTGAGCTCCATGCAGTTGGTCAAATAAATCATCAATACGAGGTAGGGGATACTTGTTCTTTATCGTTATAGCATTGATCTCCCTGTAGTCGATACATAACCTCATAGATCCATCTTTCTTTTTAACAAAAAGAACAGGGGCTCCCCATGGAGAAACACTAGGGCAAATAAATCCCTTATTACTCAATTCCTCTAGTTGTTTCTTTAGTTCGACTAACTCTACAGTGGCCATTCTATAAGGGGTCTTCGATATAGGCCTTGATCCAGGAATCAAATCAATAGAAAACTCAACTTCTCGTTCTGGAGGATGTCCAGGTAAATCTTCCGGAAATACATCTACAAATTCTTTCACAACAGGTACATCATCTATTTGAACATTCCTTTCCTCACCGACAGTTATTTCATTCTCTTCCTCCCCAATAATTGAATTAAGTTGAGCTACTGGGGGTGGGTCTAAATAAGAATTAGGTGGTGACGATTCTGCTATAAAAATAAGGTGTTCCTTATCATTATCATCAAGAATCGTAACCTCTTTCTTCTTACAATAAATCTTCGCATCATAGTCCGAAAGCCAGTCCATACCGAGGATTATATCAAACTCAATCATAGGTATGACGATGAAATCAGCAGATAAAGAAAATTTATGTGCTCTAATGGGGACTGATTCACAAAACTTTGTTGCAACGATACTTCCCTTAGGAGTTTTAACTGACAACTCCCTTATTAAATCAAATTGGAAATATCTAATTTTCTTAGCAAACTGGGAAGATATGAAACAATGCGATGATCCAGAATCAAATAATGCATTTGCTAAACTTGAGGAAACCATTAAATTACCTGCCACCACGTCTTTCGGAGTTTCTACCTCAGCAGTAGTGATATCATAAGCCTGGCCTTGATCCCTTGGCCTTTTCTGAGGTAAGTTCTCCTGACGCTTAGGACATGCATTTGCATAATGCCCCATCTCCCTGCAATTGTAGCACTGAACGTTGGTAGCTTCCTTCTTCCCCTTGCAATCATGAGCTTGGTGGCCTTTTTCACCACACTTGTAACAGACTCCCATTCCCTTCAGGCAAGCACCGGGGTGTTTCTTCCCGCACTTACCACAAGATGGATATTCAACCTTTCCCTTCTTCCCCTTATTTCCATTCCCAGATTGATCAGCAGGTCTCTTCTTCTCTTGCTTTGCTTTAAAGTCATAAGACTTAGAGAATTCCTTTTCGGTCTTGATAGCACATGAGACAATGTCTTCGTACGATGAAAATGATTGTGAGACTAATGCTCGACGGAGAAATGGTTTTAACCCATCAAAGAAACGATCAATCTTACTTCTTGGGTTGCGAATATAATCTCCAGCATACCTCGCTAACCTTGTAAAGTTAGCCTCATACTTTGTGACATTCTCATCCTCCTTTTGTCTCAGACTCAGAAATTGCCTTTCCATATCTGCTCGATGGTCGCGAGGAAAGTATTTTTCTAAAAACAGATCTTTGAACTCCCTCCATTCCATGTTTGATACTTCATCATCTTCCTTCATGTTTTGAATCAATGACCACCATTGATCAGCATCTCTAGTGAGGCGGTAAACTACCATGGTAACTTTTTCCCTTTCACTACTCCCCAAAGCCTGAAATATTTTCTCTAGGGAAAATATCCATTGCTCAGCTACTAAGGGATTTGTACTTCCATTGAACGTTGGTGGTTGTTGTCTCATGAATCGATCTAACATTGATCCTCCACGCTGCGGATCAGGGTGCTCCATACGGGTAAGGTTATTATTCATAACCTGAGTAAGTTGTCCCAGTACGGTGATTAGCTGATCAGCAACAGTTGCATCACCAGCCCCACTATAATTATCTTGAGCAGGAGGGCAATCCCTACATGGAGTGCGTGCATTGATAAGGTTTCCATTTCTTCCACTAGGCGCCATTTCTAAACAATGGCATAAACTAGATCAGTTTATGAATCAAAATACATAATCCCATACTTATAAAACACTTAACATAAATTGAACTATCTATGGATATAATCCATAATCATAAATATGTTTTCTTTGAGGAAGTATATACTCATAAACCCTTCATAATGATTTGTAAAGAAAGTGAGAGTTATCCTAAGCATATCCCCCGGGAGTGTCGTAACCAAGAGTGCAGCAAGGCCCGTTGTCGTGCACCAGTTCCCGTTCGAGTCTAGCTCAAAGCGGTGTTTTCGGGTTTTACCCCTAGGTACATCTGTGCCAGAGCCGCCTCTACCTGCTCGTATCCAGACAGGGATGTATTGCTCGCAAAACTCACAAAGTCTCTACAATACCAAAATTCTAGGAAGTTCTTCTATACTAATCCTCAAAGTTCATCTTAGGTCTACATGCTCTAATCAGAGTTTATCTAAATCTAGCTTCCAAGGTTTGTACTAAACTTCCTCTGATACCAACTGTAACGCCCCGACCCTAGTTTCCTAGAGTCGGTGCATTATTACATAACATTGGCATGATCACAAGAAAGATCAAATCTCGAAAGACCGATTGGTTTAGTAGCCTTGGAAACACTAGATATATTCATAAGTTTTACATTACATCATAAAATCAAAAACTACTACAACAACATAATGTTTCCACAGTCCACACTACAATCCCCTCATAATATCCCTGCAGGTCATTCATAACTTACATCTTCACTTCCTGGGAAAAATAAAACATAGAAAAGGGGTGAGCTCAAATGCCCAGTAAGGATAACAATATAGCGGAAACTTTCATCAATAAGAATAAACATTTAAGGCAATGTATAACTAAAACAAAAGCCTTTTAAACATGAACTTTCAACATGGTATGGAATAAATAAAATGAAATAATGCCATTTACTTATTCACATGGATATTCCACTAATCGAATAATCACATGCAAAAATAAATAACCACTTTCATAATGTTGGAATGCATAATGCCAGACTATCATAACCACATAGCCAAGGCCTCGTGCCAAGACTACAAATAAGATTTTGTCAAGGCCTTGTGCCAAAACACTAGTTTGTCTCATGAGACCTACCGATGCATCGAGGAGCTATAGCGGGCTCCACCCGTCACTTATTAAGTCCAATGCATTCCCATATGAAAAGGTTTAAACATAACATAAACATTCGTATTAAAACTAGCATACGAAATGTCAATACTTTCACAATAAACTATGAATGGTATAAAAATAGCACATCCACAGTCAAACATATCACAAAACCTTCAATACAATATAGAAGTTTTGTATCATAATAAATCAACTTCAAATAATCTTAAAATCCATCAAAGGATGTTGACATAGATGAAATCAAAATTCTTTTTAAAGAAATATCTCCTTTTATTTTGAAATCATTTAAGATCCATATAAAATAAAACATTTTTTTTGAAAATATTCTTATAAGCTTGTAAGGAAAGCTTTGAAGATTTTATAACGGCATAAAATAACCGCACCCGTCGTATAAGTTAAAAAAAACATTCTTACCTCAATTCTGTCGAAAAGGTTAAAAAGGACCTTGTTTTGAAAACGACGAAAAGATTCCTTTATAAACCTCTTATAAAAAGTCAAAAAAAGGTATAAATGACTTTAACCCATATTCTTGTAAATAGTAAAAATGTTTTGAAATACATTTTTAAGAAACATGGATGTGGATGATAAAGAGATCCCAGTAGATTATTACATATAAACAACCTCGGATAATGAAGAGATTGTGAAATAACCCTTACCTTGTACTTTTCCTTGGTTGGGGTAGGTTAACCTCCTATATAATGGTGAAATAGTTGTTATTAAATTATACAAGAATCATATATATTAATATGATATCATATATGATCTTTTAACATTGATTTGTTAATAATATCTTAGAATTATCATCGTTTCGGGAGTTAACTTACTCATTTTCTTTTATATGTTTTGTTACATAAGCCATGGTTGTTGTATCTTATTCATATCCAGAATGATATACAGTCCTTAAACATCATTTTTAAATCATCAAATGATAATTATACTTGAATGGATACGATGGAGAATGAATCTCATCGCGTTCGTGGAGACGGTAGTCCGTACGTACGCACGAGCGACAATATCATTCTTTTGATATTAAAATAATATATAAATGGATGGTATATCATATATACAGAATCATTAACATGTTATATTTATTATTTACATGAGTTACACATCATTATTATACCCATCCAAATAATATTATATTGAATAACAATTACACCACGACGTGGAGACGGTAAGCCGTACGTACGCACGTATGGTGACATGTTATTCAAAGGGTGGATAGAATACTGAATATGATTGTACCATATTTATAATAACATCACAGTATATGTGAGATACTGGAGTTATTATTTCAGAATGGTAAGAACAAAGGAAGAAGAAGTGGAAGAAGAAATGAACTTAGAAAAGGGTGGTGAAATCATTACCTCTTCTTCGGGTTCTTCCTTTTGATTTGATCAAAAGGGATCCTTAGGTTGGCTTTCTGATCAAAATAAGGCCTCTAGGTTGTATTGAGGGATGTTGGGAGAGTATTTGGGCAGAGTTTGGCCGAACCAAAAGGCTTTGAAGGTGTGAAGAAATGAGAAGGAGGAGTGCCCTTTTATAAGAGGGGTGAGGGGCACCTTTGGAAAAGTTAGAAATATTAATTTATAATAAATTCATATTCGGTTTAAAAAGGCTCCAAAGTTGACTATTCAAAGTATGAGGTGTGGATAGGTCAAAAACAACTCATCCAATAGAATTTAGACAGGTTTGGGTACTTATATTAACCTTATATTTAAGTATTAACTCTAAGTTAATTAGTTTCACTTTTACAATGTCTCTTTGTATTTTTATATAATATGATTAATAAACTTACTATATACATCCAAGCGCCCCCCAAGTGGTCCATTAATGAGGAACCTATCATAATATAAGTCTCTTGGCCGAACCTTAGATTTTTAGGAATTTAATATCAATTAATAATATAATATTTGTTTTAAGAACTCTTTTATGTCAATTTTGACACTATTCAATAGTTGATTTTTGTGAAACTCCTAACAGATTGATTACTTCGAAAAAAGTCAATTAAATCAATCCTAATATATCATATTATCATAGAAAATTAGTTTAATTCATTAAAAGTTTCATATTATAATTATTTGGGTATTTATAAGATCAATTATTTTTATTTTTCACTATTTTAGTAATTACTGCATCATCATTGTGTCATAAATAAAATAAATTATATAATGTCTAAAAATTATAAATAAAATATCATTATGTAGGAAATCTTTTTAGATTTCTAATGAATATTTATAATCGAAAATCCAACATGTATAACCCTATGTACAAATTGTTCTTCTAAAAGATGTAAGCTTATGCCATTTTTATTTTTATTTTAACTTTATTAATATAAAGTGTCCCTACCACATACAAGTGGCTCCAAGGGGTCCCCAAATTGACCAAAGGATGCCCATGGTCGGGTATGTGTCCACCAATAAGGTTAGGACACGTTTTAGGGTAATTTTTTATTATTATAATATTATTTTTTTAACCCTTATTTACCGGATTTACCCTTTAACCATGGTAAATAAAATATTTACCACAGTAACTATTCAAAATGTCTAAAAATAAAAGTTACCTATTTACACAATTTGAACATCCTGATTCCAAATATGGAATCCATTTTCCTAAATTCAAAACACAGAAGTGGCAGAAATTAATTTAAAATTAATTCCCGCTGTCAAAACAAAAAGCGTGTTTTTAAGAGATAATAACTATCAAAAGATTGACACTTGTTTATGTTCGGTTTAATTGTAAAATTATGTCCAATGATAAAAATTAAATTGAATGGTAAAAATATATTCTAAATATACTTTAAAACCACTCAAATTCATAATTTATCACTATTAATTATTTTGATTAAAAAAGTTGTTTTTAATTAAAATTTAGAAATTTTCACTATTCATCAAAATATGAAAGTTATCCGAAATGTACCAAAATTTCACCCTAGGCTAATTTTGATATTCCGAATCCAAAAATGAAGTCCATTTTGAAATATAGAATATATATGATTTCAAAAAGTAGGTATTACTATTCACAACGGCTAGTTTAATTAGTTGTGGTGTGTGTTAGAACTCGAGGTTGCGTACAACACACGCTATCGCATTATTCGAAGGGAAACGTACCGTAGAAGCTTGGGGTGTTACAGTAGAAGTCCACCTCTATGCGAGGAGGTAGTCCTGGAACATCTGTAAGGAAAACATCTGCATACTGATCCACCACTACAGGAAAACTCGGACTCTGCACATCAACTGCTTCGAGGATGAGATTAGCCAACTGATGTCTGATCAGCTGCCTCCTCCTCTCTGTAAGTCCATCCTACGCTGCAAAGGTTCCCTTTTCACCGGTCACGGTAAAACTGGTCCCATCCATGCGGATACACCGCACTTTGTGCCTAATACAGTCAATCTGAGCATGAACTATGGATAATGTAACACCCGAGACTTTTATGAGAAATATTTTGTCTTTATGTTATATAAATCATCAAAGGAATATTTCACTACACACAACACTATCTTGGCTTGCTTTACACACAATCTCGCCTTCCTCGATAGCTTGCGTTGAACACAATTCTGAGTTTCACTAAACAACGATATGCTGTTAAAATATTATTAAAACTAGCCGTTATGAATAGTAATACCAACTTTATAAAATCTTGTAAATTTTATTTTTCAAAATGGACTTCATTTTTGGATTTAGTATATCGAAATTAGCCGAGGGTGAAATTATGGTTTTGTTCTGAAAACTTTCAATCTTTGATGAATAGTGAAAACACTGGGTTACTATTTAAAAACATAAATTTTATTTAAATAATTATTTATTTTAAATAAATTTATTTTTAGGTCAAAATTGATACATAATACCTATATAAGTTCAATGCAATTAATTGGAGTCATTTTATAATAATTTTAGATATAAAAAAAATTATTGAACTTTTCAGTGTCTTTTACCCACCTCCTAAGAGATTTTTGCAAATTTACATAAAACATAATTTTACCGCTTCTGTGAGTGGAATTTCAAAAATCTGAGAGACACGATTAATATCAAGGACAAAAATTTGGTTCAATGAGATGAAAATAATTTTTGGTGAATAGTAACTTTTCACTTTTTTTACCACGGTTAATACTAGATAGGGTAACTAAGGGTAAAAATGATATTATTATTACCCTAACACATGTCCTAATTCTATTGGATAAGTGTAATTCGACCAAAAACAACCTTAGGAATAAAATATGACCATTTAGGCCCACTTTGATTAGATTAAGTCATTTATTATTAATTTATTTAAAGAAGGGTTAAAATAGTTAAAATCAATGTTTAATAAGTAAATCATTTTTAATATAAGGCTATACATAAGATAAATTCGACTATAAATATTCATTACAAATATAACACTATTTTCTACATAATGGTATTTTATTTTTAATTTTTAGACTTAAAATAATTTAATTTAATTATGACACAATGATAATACAGTAATTATCTTATTAATGAAATATTGACATAATTGATGTTATGAATACCCAAATAAATGTAATTTGAGTCTTTTTATGAATTACAATAATTTTATATGTTAATATGACATGTTAGTATTGCTTTAATTAACTTTTTTCGAACTAATCATTATGTTATGATTTTCACAAAAATCAATTACCAAATAGTGTCAAAATTGACATAAAATAGTTTTTAAAACAAATATTATATTATTAATTGTTATTTTTTTCCTAAACATATAAGGTTCGTCCAAGATACTTATATCATGATATTTGTATCATTAATGGACCACTTGGGGGTCTTTTGGATGTATATGGTAAGTTTATTAACTATATAATATAAAAATACAATGTGACATGGTAAATGTCAATCTAATTAACTAAGAGTTAAAACTAAAAGATAAGGTTAATATAATGACATAAACTTGTCTAAATTATATTTGATGAGATTATTTCGACCCATCCCCACCTTAGATTCTAAATATATCAATTTGGAGCTATTAAAAACCAAATATGGCTTTATAATAAAATAATATATTTAGTTTTTCCAAAGGTGCCCCTCTCCTCCCTTATAAAAGGGCACCTCCTCCCTCTCTTCCTCACACCACGTTGAGCCTTCAAGCTTGGCCAACCCCTGAAATATTATCTTCTAAACTTCCCTAGAAACATCCTAGAGGTCCTGGTCTTCTTCAAAGACCACTTTTAGTGCCCTAAGAGGAGGTCTCAAAGAGGCGCTTCAAAGAAGAGGTAATGGTTGTTGCTGATTCTTTCAACTTTATTTCTTCTTCCAATTCTTCTTCTTTAGTTGTTTCATTATTAAGTGACAACATATGTATCACTAATATAATTATATGTTATTATAATTATGAAACAACCCTATTTCACCATCTATCCATCCTACGGAAAACGAAATCAATGCGCGTGCGTACGTACGGAATACCGTCTCCACACTGTGGTGTAATATATTTTCCACCACCACATTACTTGGATGGGTATAATGGTGTAAATAATAACTATATATGATTATTTTAAATTGATATTGATTCTTAAATAGTATACATACACTCCATTACAATTTCACGATCATGGGAACGATATCATCGCTCATGCGTACATACGGAATACTGTCTCCACGATGTGATGCGACTCGTTCTACATGATCTTTATTGCATAATGATTATATAAATGAACTGAATGAATGAATATGATATATATTACACTAATACCATTCTGGAAATTAGGTATCTATAACCTAAAAAGAATAATAAGATTTTATTCGACAAAACACGCATAAGAACAAAAAGTAATAAACACCCGAATAACAAGTAGTAATGAAATATTACTAATAAGAAGCTAAGAATATGACCATATATGATATCATAAAAATAATTATGATTCTGGAATAAGTCAATAACATTATTTAAATCATTATACAGGCATTTCAGACACTTACGAAGTAAATCGGACCTAAGGTAAGGGAAAATATCACAATCTCATTTTTATCCGAGATTGTTTATACTTTGGTATTTATTGGGGTGTATTTTATCATCCACATCCATGTTTCCTCAATATGTAATATTATTTCCATCCACCTACAATTTTTTAAATCCAATTTTACCTTTTGGTGAGTTTTTAGTAAAGGATATGAAAGGAATCTTTTGTCGTTTTTCATACGAGGTACTTTTTGACTTTTCCGACAAAAGTACGAGAAGAATGTTTTTTTTAACTTATACGGCATGAATGGATTTTTAAAACATTATTTCCAAGAAGATTCCTTTACAAGTTTTCAAGTTTATTTTTAATCAACTTCTTTTAGTTTAAAATTATATGACATGTTAATAATGTAAAATGTTTTTGAAGTAGAAAGGATATTTTCCTCAAGAATGGAGTTCAAGTGTTTTATCAAAATTATTTTCCATCTAAGATAATATAGGGTTATGTTTCTATCCCAATTATTACATTGATTTTATTATGTTGTGATGGAATTATATTTATAAATTCCTTTATCTTATATGAATTGTTTTATGGTGTCACGAGGTTTAAGAATCCCATTTTTATTACATGGGTTATGCAATGATATATGGTTTATGATTTTATGGAACACATAAGAATGGTATCATTATAAGATGGGTGGGACCTATATCTCCCTCAAATTCATTGGGTAAAGATTTATATCTCATGAGATATATATGGCCAGAACGGCAGGTTAATCCAGTTCAGTGAAACAGGACTGAAACGAGGAGTGAACTCGGTTCAGAAATGGACTTTGTCCACTGAGATAGTCTTGGCTATGAGTCTTGACTGCTAAGAAATGATTATCTATGATTATATGTGTATGAAACAAAGTTTCATGTTTTAATTTATGATTATTGGGATTACATTTCACTACTATGATTTACCCCATGTTATGAAATTATGATCTCTTTTGTAGGTTAAGATTTCCAAAAGTTATGTTCTTATGAATATGATGTGATTGATATTTCTTTTGTTTACCCTTACTGAGCATTTGAGCTCACCCTTTTGTATGTTTTATTTCCCCAGGTTAGGAAGAAGGTTATTAAGTAGGATATGACAAAAGGGACTCTAGATATGATGAAATAAATGGGAGGCAAAGTAGATGCTTTATGAACCAGTTGTTTATGTTTCCCAGTTTCTAAAGACTCTATACCTATACGGTCCTTTCCTGGTTTTGTTATATGTTGTAATAAGTGTTCTTCAATTCTGATGTAATAACAATGTATGTAAAGTATGGGTCGCTATAGTTGGTATCAGAGGAAAGGTATAGTCAACCTTTGGAAACTAGGATGTGAAATCCTTAGTAAGAACCCTAAGGATAAGTCTAAGAATAGAACACAATCTTAGTGTTTTAGAAATGGCCATGAATAACCTATGATAAGACCTTAAGTGTGAAATTTTATTCTTGATTATGTGGTTTTCCTATTATAATTAGTGTTTCTCACACTATTCTTCTTCGTTTTAGTCAATGGATGGAACCCGAAGGAACCGTGTTAATGCGGAATGCAACGGGAAATGCAATGATTGTCCCCCTGAGAAACCAAATGTTATGGGAGATGGAATGAAATATCGTGTAGTCATGCTCACACAACTTTCTCAATCTATGAATCATGCAGGACTTCCAAACGAGCAAAGGAAGGAGAAACATTCTATTTAATCCTTCATGAGGCAACGTCCACCTTCATTCAGCGGGTCTTCTGATCCATTAGTGGCTGAACAATAGATCAGTACCACTAAAAATATATTTTCAATTATTCAATGTTATGAACATGATAAGGTCATCTTAGCAGTATATCATTTAGAAGGAGATGTTGATCAATGGTGGAATCTTATCAAGAATATGAGGCAAAGGGATGAAATTGAGTCCATGGAATGGGACGTGTTCAAGAACTTATTTTTCAATAAGTACTTCCCTCGTATTCTCTGAAAAAATATGGAGAAAGAATTTCTTGAACTGAAGCAAAAGGATGATGAATATGTTGGTACCTATGAAGCAAATTTTACAAGACTTTCAAGGTACGCTTCTGGTATTCTTATCCAACCTGAGAGTAAGATCGATCGATTCTTTAGTGGATTAAAACCAAGTCTTCGAAGGGCCTTAGCCATAGGGGACTTCAATAGCTACGAGGAAATCGTTCGACGTTCTCTCAAAGTTGAGATGGAGATTGGAGTAACCCATCATTCATATGGGTTTGATAAGAAGAGGAAAATGGAATTCAATGGAAAATATAAAGAGCACACTGAAAAGAATATGGGATTTCCCTTATGCTCAAAGTGTGGAAAGAAACATGGAGGGAGTTGTCTTAAAGGGACAAGTAAATGTTTCAAATGTGGAAAGGAAGGTCATCGGGCATTTGAATGCTGCAATTATGGGAAGAAGATTTCTATTGATGCAAACAAAAGAAGGGATACACATAATGAACCTACTACACTTCAATGTTTCAAGTGCAAGGAGATGGGGCATTATACCAATCAATGCCCGAATCCAAGGGTTGATGATGATGGTCGACGTCAACAAACTCTTAAGTCTAAAGACAATGGAAAGTAACATGAAATTTCTATCAGCGATGTGGAGTACGATAACGAAGTGGTGAAAGGTACACTTATCATCCACTCTAAAGTATAAAATGTTTTATTTTATTCTGGATCCACCCACTCTTTTATTTCTGAAGAATATTCTAAGGTTATCACCGTATTACCTCAACAATTAGATGTTGAGTTATTTGTGACAATCCCTAATGGCACAACAGTCGCATCAATAGTTTATAATTCTTCTCCGATTAAAGTTTGTAGGGAAGTGATTCCTGCAAATCTTGTGATCCATCCTATAGTGGAATTTGATGTGATTCTTGGCATGGATTTTCATTCTCTATATGGAGCTCATATCCATTTCCAAAGAAGGGAAGTCACATTTCACATTCCAGATCAATCTATGATCGTTTATCGATGCAAGGATGAACATAACCTTCTAGTGGAAATTTATTCCATCTTATGGGTCTTGATTCCACTAAATGAGGGTTATTTATCTCAAATGGTTGTTGAGAAACTCACGATTAAGAATATACCCATTGTACGGGATTTTAACGATGTCTTTCCGGAGGAATTTCCGGGTCTTCCACCAAATCGTGAAGTAGAGTTTTCAATAGAACTCGTACCGGGTGATTTGCCTATTTCAAAGACACCTTATAGAATGGCCCCAATTAAGTCGCAGGAATTTAAGAAGAAACTCCAAGAGAATCTTGATAAGGGATTCATACGCCCTAGTGCATCACCTTGGGGAGCACCAGTTCTATTTGTTAAGAAAAAAGATGGATCAATGAGACTCTACATTGATTATTGAGAACTTACCAAGATCACTATCAAAAACAAATATCATCTCCCATGCATTGATGACATATTTGACCAACTACGAAGAGCTCAACACTTTTCCAAGATTGATATTCATTCAGGGTATCATCAATTAAGGGTCAAAAGGGAGGATATACCAAAGACGGATTTCCGTACAAGGTATGGACACTATGAATTTATAGTGATGCCATTTGGTCTTACTAATGCCTCTGCTATCTTCATGGATCTGATGAATAGAGTCTTTAGAGACTATCTTGATCAGTTTGTGGTAGTCTTTATTGATGATATTCTTTTCTATTCAAAGAGCAAGGAAGAACATGAAGATCACTTGAGAATTATATTGAAGACCCTAATAAAGGAGAAGCTTTATGCCAAATTTACAAAGTGTGAATTTTGGCTTCAAAAAGTTGCATTTTTGGGTCACATAATCTCAAAAGAGGGGATATATGTGGATCCAGCAAAAACAAAGGTTATCGAAAGATGTTCAATACAAACAATAGTAACTGAGATGAGAAGTTTTCTTGGTTTGGCTGGATATTATCGACGTTTTGTGAATGATTTTTCACGATTATCTAATCCACTCACCAGGTTGACTCGGAAAGGAGTTAAGTTTGTTTGGATAGAGGAATGTGAAGAGAATTTCAAGTAGTTAAAAAAAATTTATCCAGTGCACCTGTACTCACACTGCCTTGTAGGGGAGAAAGGTTTGTGATATACAGTGATGCATCCAAGAAGGGATTGGGATGTGTTCTCATGCAAAACGATATGGTGATAGCTTATGCCTCACGACAGTTGAAAATCCATAAGCAAAATTACCCAACTAATGATTTGGAGTTAGCTACAGTAATATTTGCGTTAAAGATTTGGAGGCATTATCCTTATGGGGAAAGGTGTGATATTTATACTGATCATAAAATTTTAAAGTATATTATCACATAAAAGGAGCTGAATATGCGCCAAAGAAGATGGTTGGAGCTTATTAAGGATTACGACTGCTCAATTCATTACCACCCGGGGAAAGCAAACAAGGTGGAAGATGCATTAAGTCGACAAGACCATGGTAGTTTATCCATGATGAGGATCACAAAAGATCCAATATTTATGGATTTACAAAGGATGGATCTTGGAATTATAATGGAAGGGGAAAAATCGTATCTTTCTCAAATGAATGTTCAACCATCTACACATGTGAAGATTAAAGAGGTGCAGAAAGAAGATGTAGAGTTACAAAAGAAGGTGAGAAATATTCCTGAATTCAACCTTGATTGTGATGGGATAATAAAGTTCAGGAATCGGGTTTGTGTACCTCCCATCCCAAAATTAAAGAAGAAGCTACTGGATGAGGCTCATAGTTCTTCATTCTCTATTTATCCTGGTAGCACGAAGATGTATATGGACCTGAAAGAGTACTTCTGGTGGGATAGAATGAAAAGAGATGTTGCTGAATATGTCTCTCGATGCTTGGTTTGTCAGCAAGTTAAAGTTGAGAGACAGAATTCTAAGGGAATGTTACAACCATTACCCATACCAGAATGGAAATGGGAAAACATCACTATGGACTTTGTCACCAGCTTTCTAAAACATCCAAAGGAAATAATGCTATCTGGGTCATAGTTGATCGTCTTAAAAAGTATGTACACTTCATTGCTATTAGAGAGGATTTATCTCTAGATCAGCTTTCCAGGATATATGTAAAGGAAGTGGTAATATTGCATGGAGTACCACTTTCTATTATATCTGATCAGGATCTAAGATTTACATCGAAGTTCTGGCGAAGTCTTCAGCATACTCTGGATACAGAGTTATGTTTCAGCACTGCTTATCATCCTCAGATAGACGGTCAGTATGAGAGAACAATTCAAACTCTAGATGATATGTTAAGATCTTTCTCTATGGATTTAAAATGTGGTTAGGATCAACACCAACCTTTCGTGGAATTTTCTTATAATAATAGCTTTCACTCTAGTATTCAGATGGCTCCTTATAAAGAGATCTATGGAAAGAAATGCAGGACTCCAACTTGTTGGGATGAAGTTGGGGAAAGAAATCTATTAGGACCTGATCTTGTTGATGAGATGGCAGAAAAAGTCAGATCTATTCAACAACACATAAGAGTAGCTCAGAGTCGACAGAAAATTTATGCCGACAACCGAAGAAAATACCTAGAGTTTGAAGTGGGGGATAAAGTGTTCTTACGAATATCTCCCTGGAAAAGGGTCATGAGATTTAGAAAGAAGGGGAAGTTGAGCCCTAGATATATCGGCCCTTTCAAAATATTAGATCGTGTTGGGAAGGTAGCTTACCGATTGGCGCTTCCACCAAATATATCTCAAGTTCACGATGTGTTCCATGTATCTCTCCTGAGAAAGTACACACCTGATTCTTCACATGTACTCAGCTCAGAAGTTGTACCACTGGAGCAAGATCTTTCTTATGAAGAACATGTAATAGAGATTCTGGATCGTAGTGAAAAAGTCCTACGGAACAAGACCACTCACTTGGTGAAAGTTTTATGGAGGAACCACCAATTAGAAGAAGCTACATGGGAGCTTGAGGATATGATGAGGGAGAGGTATCCTCATCTTTTTGTTACAATGTGACGAATTTTGAGGGTGAAATTCATTTTAAGGGGGGTAGAATGTAACACCCAAGAATTTTTTGTGAAATATTTTTTCTTTATGTTATATAAATCATCAAAGGAATCTTTCACTTCACAGAACACTACCTTGGCTTTCTTTACACCCAATCGCGACCTTCCTCGATATCTTGCGTTGTACGCAATACCGAGTTTCACTAAACAATGATATGCTATTAAAATATTATTAAAACTAGCTGTTATGAATAGTAATACTCACTTTTTAAAATTTTGTAAATTTTATTTTTCAAAATGTTCAGTTTTGGATTCGGAATATCAAAATTAGCCTAGGGTGAAATTTTGGTTTTTTTCTAAAAACTTTCAATCTTTGATGAATAGTGAAAACACTAGGTTACTATTTAAAAACATACATTTTATTTAAATAATTATAAATTTTAAATAAATTTATTTTAGGTCAAAATTGATACATAATACCTATATAAGTTCAATGCAATTCATTGGAGTCATTTTATAATAATTTTAGATATATAAAAAAATGTATTGAACTTTTCACTGTCTTTTACCCACCACCTAGGAGAATTTGAAAATTTACATAAAAATTAATTTTACCGCTTCTGTGAGTGGAATTTCGAAAATCCGAGAGACACGGTTGATATCAAGGACTAAAATGTGGTTCAATGAGATGAAGATAATTTTTGGTGAATAGTAACTTTTTAGTTTTTTTACCACGGTTAAAAGTAAATAGGGTAACTAAGGGTAAAAATGATATTATTATTACACTAACACATGTCCTAATTCTATTGGGTAAGTTTAATTTGACCAGAAACAACCTTAGGAATAAAATATGACCATTTAGGACCACTTGGATTAGATTAGGACATTTATTATTAATTTATTTAAAGAAGGGTTAAAATAGTTAAAATCAAAGTTTAATAAGTAAATCATTTTTAATATAGGGTTATACATAAGATAAATTCGACTATAAATATTAATTAGAAAGAGAAAAAGATTTCCTACATAATGGTATTTTATTTTAATTTTTAGACTTAAAATAATTTAATTTATTTATGACACAATGATGATGCAGTAATTATCTTATTAATGAAATATTGACATAATTGATGTTATGAAAACCCAAATAAATGTAATTTGAGACTTTTTATGAATTACAATAATTTTTTATGTTAATACAACATGTTATTATTGATTTAATCAACTTTTTTCGAACTAATAATTCTGTTATAATTTTCACAAAAATCAATTGCCAAATTGTTTCAAAATTGACATAAAATAGTTTTTAAAAACATACTATATTATTAATTGTTATTATATTCCTAAAGATCTAAGGTTCGTCCAACATACTTATATCATGATATTTGTATTATTAATGGACCACTTTGGGGTATCTTGGATATATATGTTATGTTTATTAACTATATAATATAAAAATACAATGTGACATGGTAAATGTCAATCTAATTAACTAAGAGTTAAAACTAAAAGATAAGGTTAATATAATGAACTAAACTTGTTTAAATTCTATTTTATGAAAGGATTTAGACCCATCCCCACCTTATCTTCTAAATATATCAATTTGGAGCTATTAAAAACCGAATATGGATTTATAATAAAATAATATATTTAGTTTTTCCAAAGGTGCCCCTCTCCTCCCTTATAAAAGGAAACCTCCTCCCTCTCTTCCTCACACCACATTGAGCCTTCAAGCTTTGACAACCCCAGAAAAATTATCTTCTCCACTTCCCCAGAAACATCTTAGAGGTCCTGGTATTCTTCAAAAACCAATTTTAGTTCCCTAAGAGGAGGTCTCAAAGAGGCGCTTCAAAGAAGAGGTAATGTCTGTTACCGATTCTTTCAACTTTATTTCTTCTTCCATTTCTTCTTCTTTAGTTGTTTCATTATGAAGTGATAACATCAGTATAACTCATATACGGATATGTTATTATAAGTATAAAACAACCCTATTTCACCATCTATCCATCCTATGGAAAACGAAAACATTGCGCGTGTGTACGTACGGAATACCGTCTCCACGCCGCGGTGTATTCTATTTTCCACCACCACCTTACTTGGATGGGTATAATAGTGTAAATAATAACTATATATAATTATTTTAAAGTGATATTGATTATGAAATAGTATACATACACTCCATTACAATTTCACGATCATGGGAACGATATCATCGCTCTTGTGTACGTACGGAATATTGTCTCCACGATGTGATGTGACTCATTCCAAATGATCTTCATTGCATAATGATTATATAAATGAATTGAATGAATGAATATGATATATATTACACTAATACCATTCTCAAAATGAGTTATCTATAACCTAAAAAGAATAATAAGAATTTATTCGATAAAACACGCATAAGAACAAAAAGTAATAAACACCCGAATAACAAGTAGTAATGAAATATTACTAATAAGAAGCTAAGAATATAACCATATATGATATCATAAAAATAAGTATGATTATGGAATAAGTCAATAACATTATTTAAATCATTATATAGGAGGTTCGGACACTTACGAAGCAAATCGGACCTAAGGTAAGGGAAAATATCAAAATCTCATTTTTATCTGAGATTGTTTATACATTGGTATTTACTGGGGTGTATTTTATCATCCAAATCCATGTTTCCTCAATATGTAATATTATTTCCATACACCTAAAATTGTTTAAATCCAATTTTACCCTTCTGTGTGTTTTTATTTAAGGATATGAAAGGAATCTTTTGTCGTTTTTCATACGAGGTACTTTTTGACTTTTCCGACAAAAGTACGAGAAGAATGTTTTTTTAAACTTATACGGCATGAATGGATTTTTAAAACATTATTTCCAAGAAGCTTCCTTTACAAGTTTTCAAGTTTATTTTTAATCAACTTCTTTTAGTTTAAAATTATATGACATGTTAAGAAAGGAAAATGTTTTTGAAGTAGAAATGATATTTTCCTCAAGAATGGAGTTCAAGTGTTTTATCAAAATTATTTTCCATCTAAGATAATATAGGGTTCTATTTCTATCCCTATTATTACATTGATTTGATTATGTTGTGATGGAATTATTTTTATGAATTCCTTTATCTTATATGAATTGTTTTATGATGTCGCGAGGTTTAAGAATCCCATTTTTATTACATGGGTTATACAATGATGTATGGTTTATGATTTTGTGGCACACATAAGAATGGTATCATTTTGTGATGGGTGGGACCTATATCTCCCTCTAATGCATTGGGTAAAGATTTATATCTCATGAGATAGACATGGCTAGAATGGTAGGTTAATCTGGTTCAGTGAAAGAGGACTGAAACGAGGAGTGAACTCGGTTCAGAAATGGACTTTGTCCGCTAAGATAGTCTTGGCTATGAGTCTTGACTACTAAGAAATGATTCTCTAGGATTATGTGTGTATTCCACAAAGTTTCATGTTTTAAGTTATGATTATTGGGATTACATTTCACTACTATGATTTACCCCATGTTATGAAATTATGATCTCTTTTGCAGGTTAAGATTTCCAAAAGTTATGTTCTTATGAATATGATGTGATTGATATTTCTTTTGTTTACCCTTACTGAGAATTTGAGATCACCCTTTTGTATGTTTTCTTTCCCCAGGTCAAGAAGAAGGTTATTAAGTAGGATATGCAAAAATGGACTCTAGATATGATGAAATAAATGGGTGGAAAAGTAGATGCTTTATGAACCAGTTGTTTATGTTTCCCAGTTTCTAAAGACTCTATACCTATACGGTCCTTTCCTGGTTTTGTTATATAAATTAATAAGTGTGCTTAAATTCTGAAGTAATAACAATTTATATAAAGTATGGGTCACTATAGATAACCAGTCCATACCCAAGATGACGTCGTAAGGCCTCGACGCCGCTACGAGGAGATCCTAGCCGAATCTCTCACCTCCTATAGTAAGCCCAAATTTCCGACACCAGTGTGTAATCATCGAGTCTGCTCCCTTAGGAGTCTCTAGTTGTAAGGATTGAGCCAATGGCTCCGTCAGAATCTCCGAGCTCCGAATGACGTTAGTGGCAATAAAATAATGACTTGAACCTGTGTCTATAAGTACTACAGAAATAGTGGAGTAGACACAGATAGTACCTCAAATAATCTCAGGTGTGCCATGGTCCTAGGCCTCGACTGCCTGGAGATGAGCCCTCCTTTGTCCACCAGCTCACTGTTATCGTTGTGGCCCTTATAGTGGTGGTGGTGGTAGAGCCTCGAAACGTCGTCCACCACCCGATGCTCGGCCAGGCCCTCTGCCACATCCGCCTACTCCCGAAGGACCACCATGGTCAAACCTTTGCCTCTACCTGGGAGGTCCCTCTACTATCTGATGCTCATTTGCATGGCGGGTCGGAAAGTCAAGAGCCATATGGCATGCCCGCCGCATGAATAGCACTGCCTTCTCCTCGTATATCTAGCTCTGTCTCATGGTCCCCACACAATATAACCTATATCCTGCGGTCTCCCACCTAATGGCCTGGTCTTCTTGGACCTCTGCAACATCTGTCTACTGCCAGCTGTAGAAGTCTCCACTATGTTTCACCCTGTGGTGGGTCTTGCTACTAGTGACTGATCAGCGAGAAAACTCTCCACTAGAAGGGCTTGTTCCAGCACCCCCGCCTGTATCAGGATGCTGAGGGGGAACATCGAAGCCCAGATCTCATGCTTGAGTCCCTGCTCGAAGGTCTGGGCCCTGAAGAAAGTGTCTCTTACCATATCTGTGGAGTAGCGCGAGAGGTCAGTAAACCTCACTGAGTACTGAGCTACTGTCATACTTCCCTATTGTAGATGAAATAACTCCTAATTTCGCACCACGTGAAGGGTGGTTGGAACAAACTCTGAGTGGAAGAGACTCTAAAACTCTATCCAGAGTAATGATGGCTCATCATACACCTGGAGAATTAGGCTCCACCATCTGTCTACTGCTGCATGCAGGAGACTTGTGGCAAGGATCACCATGAGGTTAGCTGGTGTCCCTACCAATCTAAAAACTCTCATGACAGCCTCCAGCCATTCCTCAACTTCATGTGGGTTTGTCTCTCCTTGAAACCTATGCAGCCTCTAGTTCTGGAACTCATGCAATGCACTCAGGCAGCGTGCACTCTCTGCTTCTGGAGATGGTGGTATCGGTGGTCCAGTGGGTAGTGGTACCGCTGGTACCTTCGCTGTGATGGGGCCCTGCACTGAGGCATCGTTCCTCAGTGGGCTACCATCTCGTACGAAACTCGGGACCCTAGCTGGATGCCTTTATGGGTCCATCCTGAAAAGAAACAGGTGCTCCGTGATTAAAATAGTATACCTGGTGATCTGACATGAAGAAATCACGAAGAAAACTTTTTCAAAGGAAACACACACGCAATCAGTGTTTTTGTGCACTGAGTCGAAGATCAGAAGTCAGAGTCCTGGTGTAAGGATATGTCGGCCGCTGCACCAATACCGGTTTCTCTAAACTGATAACCACACCCAAAACACTTAACACTATTGTTGTAAAAAGAATCAGAGTCCAAGTTCTGTGGTAGAACCGGCTCCTCTGATACTAATTTGTCACGACCCGTCCTCAGGGCCCATTCTGTGACTACCCCAAGCCCACATTCCCTAGGCCAGGGGTTGTCGACTAGCACTAAAGGTGTAATCCTGATAAAAAGGGAAGTCATTGCCTTTAAACCTGTAACACACACTGTCTGAACACAAGCTGTATAAGCAACATTTACTAAAATAGAAAATAAAAGTTTTCTGAAACTAAGTGGGCTAGTATACAAACCCAACTAAACAACAAGTACAAGTAAAAAGGGAAAACATCTCCTGGATCGTCCACTGGGGAATCCTACCTGAAGGGTAGGTACAGAACTCGAACAAATCATCCATGCGGTATGTCCCATTTAGTCCATCTCCTAGCAGCCTCCCGTTTGTCACCCTCAACCTTGATCACTATATACCGTCGTCTGCAGAGAACACAACAAGGTGCGGGCGAAGCCTGTGCAGGGGTGAGTATAACAGTACTTAGTAGGGACCCTTAGACCCCCGAAGGTCTCCTAGAATCCACAAAGGATAAACCACAGTAGAAAGATACAATCATTATGTATCAAACAACCCTACATAGGTGTATAACCATGCATATACCTAATTTATCAATCACAGTTCGGATCCAACTCCAGAGCCCAAGCACAAATCATTCCACAAAAGAAGTAAAGTCAATCACTATGATGATAATGGTTGAAAGACCTGACTCAACTCACACAGGTATACATCTTTTGTAGAGTGATAGAGATGATCATATGTAGTCACTGATTCATCTAAGCTATCGGACCGACACGGGATACAGGACCAGCTAAGCTGTTGGACCCAAACAAGATATAGGACAAGCTATTCTGTCGGACCCACAGAGGATACATGAATAGAATTCAGAACTGTCAGACCCATGGAGGATACGGGTATAGTAGTCATCACTATCGAACCCACAGAAGATTCTGGTACAGTAGTCATCACTGTCGAACCCACGGAGGATTCCAGTACCGTAGTCATCGCTGTCGAACCCATGGAGGATTCCGGTATAGTATCTTCACAACCAGCCCTAGGGTTCCTGCACACAGAACGCTCGATTTCGAGAAGTTCCACTCCTCAAGACAAGTGTTGATACATCAACTATCACAAACTCCGGAGTTGATGTATTCTGAAGTTCCATCTCATCAAAAAGAACCCAACGTGACAAACAATGTGTCAATTGGACGCCCGGTCTGTGAGTTATTGGCATTTCCGTCTCAGGGGCCAGATTGGTTTTTAGGTTCAATCCAACTCGACTAAACCCCAACTATATCCAAAACTCAAGCGGGGTATTCCAAAAGAATCGTCTCACTCCAAAATTTACATCCCCATAGATGGTTCGTCGTTCGGACCCCTATATCCCAAGATGTAGGTTAAAAGGTGAAAATGGCCATAGCGGGTCCGGGTCTGGTCCGAACAAGTCGGACCGACCCGGTCCATGGGTGCGGCCCAACCTGAGTGAGAGGCCCAAACCAGGGGAGCGGCCCTGCCCAAAGGGGTTGCCCGGCCCGAAGTCGCGGCCCGAACAGAAGGTGCGGCCCGGCCCAAAGGTGCGGCCCGGCATGTGGTGGCCCGTCCTAGGGGCGGGTCGGCTGTGGCGGCCCGGCCGAGGGGTGGCCTAGCCGAGGGGTGGCCCGGCCGAGGTGGCCCGGCCCAAGCCGGCCTAGCCATCCATGCGAAGGAGGGGGTGTCATTCCCCTCCCCGGTTTGTCGAACAAAACTAGTTCCTTGCTTGGGTTCAGGGGCTGCGGGACCCAGGTGGTCCCGCGTGTCTTGCTCCACGGCCACCGGCCCGGTTGGCCGCAACCAAACCTCCACCACGGCGCGACCGGCACTGCACCATCACTTTCACGGCCCAACCTGGCCACGGCCTTCGGCTCCACCGCGCGGCATGACAGCTCCACGATTCACCATCTGTCGCGGCCCTCCCGGCTGCGGTTCCTCTCCGGTGTGGCACGACGGTGTCACACCCCTTTTCTGTGGCCCGCCCTAGCTGGGTTCCTCACCTCTGGTGGGGCGCGGCGCAATGGCTCCATGCCTCTTTGGTCTGGCATGGTTCTTCTCCGGTGCGGTGCGATGGAACCGCACCCTTCCAACTCCACCTCTGATGTCAACCAAACAAGAATAAACGGAGGGACGTCAGGTCGTGTTTGTTCCGCCCACGACCTCTACATTAGCTGATAACAATTGGACACTGTCAAATGAAAATAAACATCGAAGAACAAGTGTAAAATTTATAAATTAAAATAATCAAATCCCCCTACCTTGATTCGACGATTGTTCATTGACGTCGGGGAGCATCTGAGGAAGAAGCATCATCGACGTTCTTCGCGGGCAGCTCCTTCTCTTTTAGCTTGGTTGAAGATCGAGGACAGTCTTCATTGTTCTTTAGAGATGAGGATCGTTCTTCATTAGGAGGATGTCGTTCTTCCAAGAGTTCTCCCAAAGCTCCCCAAAGAAGAATCGCCAAGCCAAAATAAAAAAATAACTTCTCTATTATTTTAAGGTTGCGATGCATTTCAAAAGAATTCAAAATAATTCATATCACTAAAAATTAATTAATTATGGCATTAATTAATCCTTAGGTGTGTTGGTTCCATTATTAAGGAAGGTTGAAAGGCTCCATAAAAAATTTGGAGTTCCAAGAGTTAAAGGGGGGTTAAGGGTGGTTTGAGCTCGTGTGGGCCCCCCCACATAATATCCTCCCAAAGTAGGTTATTCGCAGGTGGGAACCAACTCCAACCTCCCTTTAGAGGTTTTAACTACCATTCAAATAAAAATATGCTAGACATATTTTTATTTAATTTATTTAGAAACCCCAAAAATTAACTTCCATCCTCGATAAAACGCAACTGTGGTAACGGTTGCCTTAAGCGAATACCGGTGCTGCGAGTTCAACGGTGCCCTCAGATTTCAATTCTGAGCACCGATTCAAAAGATATAAAAACCTGAATGTAGATTTACTAAATTTACCTGAAAAAAACATTAGAAATTGATTCTGGGTACACCGGGCCTCAGAATCAGGCACCGTTAGAAATTGCGGACTCGTAAAATTCCCATGTATTTAAAAAAATCCATGGGAATTTCAAATATTTACATATAATGATGGAATAAATTTATATATATTATATTCTTTACATATTTATAATTTTTAAAACATTATATATCATTTATTTTACCATTCCATGAATAGAAAAATAATAACGTTTTCATGCATACATGTAGAGTACCAACTTTATAAAGCGATGTGGTTCATTATTCATCACCACATCACATGAATTATATATAATAGTATATTTAAAGAATTAATATGATATTTATGATATTATTATAATAATATAAAGATAAAATAAAACTTACCTTCTTTCCATAATGATCATTGAAAAATGGAAATGTTACCCATGTGTACGTACAACCTACCATCTCCATGATTATAATTTAGTTTATCTTTCACAAAAAACATTAATGGTTTGATTAAAAATTATAATTTATGTGTAAAAGTGATAATTATTTCATTATTATTACTCTATAGATGATTTAATTATAACCTTATTTACCATATTCAGAATACAAAATATATTTTGGACTTATGAACCGAATATCATCAAAACATCTGACATAAACTTAAATAATTAAGTAATTTTTATAACATGGTAATAAGTGATGTAAAAGGAATAATAAACATCAAAATGGTTCTCAATGAAGTAAGTAAATAACATAAATTTATCATTCATGAATATAAATAACATATGTAATGTGTCATAATCTAAATAAGGGACATTCTTTTAAAACTCCGCCTTTAAATATCCTCTTCCAATTGTTTTTATAAAATTATATAAGATGTATTTTTTATAACTTATTTGAAATGATTTTATTTTCCTGTCATTATAACACCACAATTATTTTATGTTTCTTTTATAATTTTCAATTATTCTTTTCAAATAAAAATTATCCTATATTAGATATTCATTTTTTAATGTCAAAAGTAATTTTCAAAAGAAAAGGCTATTTTGATATCAAAATGTGTTTTAATTTGGGTTTAAAAGAGCTTTTAAAAGGTTTTTCTGATGAAAAGGGGAATGTATATAATTTTTAACTCATGATATGGTAATTGAGCATTATATATCTCGGTTCATCCCGATATAGATTATATGATAGGTTAATCCCCATTATAGCACACGGGTGATCCCGATACGAATTATACGATGTGTTGAGCCCCATTATAGCTCACAATTGATCCCTATATATCTTATATGATAGGTTTCTCCCCATTATAGCTCATGGTTGATCTTTATACAACTTCTATGAAGTATTGACCCACAATTTAACTCATGGGTGACACCGATATATCTTATATGATGTTTGAGAAAAATTATAGCTCTCTAATTATTTGGGTAATGATTATGTTATCCAAATAATTGTGTTGGAATTATACTATATTGTTATTCTAATTGAAATTATTTTGAAATATTTTTAGGAATTTTATTCACTAATCTTGAAAAATGGGATTTTAATTTACTTTTATGGTTTTAAATGATTTCTTTGAGAAAAATGAGTTTATTGGTTTTTCAAATGGATATTTTTTATATCTTAAACTCAACAAACTTTGAAGATAAAAGTAAAAATTATATGGATTTTCATGTTTCTCGATAGATTAGTATATTTATTCTTTTTATGTCCCTTAATTAGCTTTTGGTTCTCATATCATGTTTTTAAAATGTTTTTCAAAGGCATTAAGGAAGAATAGGAATAAGGATGGTGTCAAGTTTAAAATTTTGATGATTTATCATGAATAGAAACCAAGTTTTATTTTTAAAAAATTATTTTGAAAAAAAGGATAACATGTATAAGTTCCCACATGTAATGTATGGCTTTAATGGGTAATATTATTTTATGATTCCTTAAAACTCTAAATATAAAAGATCCTCTGGATTTTAAGAAAGTGAATTCCATTTCAAAAACACTATAATGTGTAATGATTAGGGTTTTTTCCTTATAATTGGTATTACAGGAGAGTTTAGATAACTTTTGAGATTAATATGTTTTCAGTTGTGGTAATATAAAGTGTTATGAATACAATCATGGGTTTATAACTTTAAGGATAATCTTAAGTTCATATTCTTTGACACCTTATTTTTTCATTTTAAGTGGTGGATGAATAATGTTATTCAAAATATTTTAACCGGAAAATATGGTAACAAAACCATTAGGATTATTATAGGTTTTTTTGTAAATTTTATTTTCGGAATAATTAATTTAATTTAGTAGACATGTGTTTAAATGTATTCATAGACTTTACGGTTTATAAGATCTTTATTTATTTAGTTAATTAGGGTTACTAAATTTTAGGATGCAAAATGGAAGGTTTGAGATAACTTTTATTTTAAAACATTTCTTTAATATTAAATATATAAATATTTTTTCTGTGGATGTTTCTCGAATTTCAAAAAAATTATAAGGATTATATTAACATTTTTTTATAAAATGACAACCCAAAGGATGGGTGACAACCCATCACATATAGAAAGTCCATATGGATTAAACCCATAACTTAAGCTTAAAAATATGTCATCTCTTGCCACTAGCCTATATGATGTCCTGGTAAGTGTGATGAGAGTTTCCTCTACTTTAATTATCTCCCAGATAAAGTTTAATTTAATTTTTTAGAACATAACGGTGTATTAATAGATAACCATGAGATAAAAAAATGATTTGGTGATTAAGTGGTTAAAATTATTTCATAATATCTTTTATATTTATTGAACCCTACGTGATTAAGGTAAATATAATACTATGGTATTTAATTTGAGGAATAAAGTATGAATCATATTTTAGAGGCCTGTATGATTTTATTTATTATTTTTACTGATTCAGTTTATTTATGTAAATGGATAGAATATAATGGAGACTATGTGAAATGGAAAATTATATTTTTGGTATAATACATTGAGAGTGATTGATCTTATTTTGGGAGATAAATGTTACATTTATCTTGGAAGTCTATGTCATCAAACGCTTCTAATTTTTTTATTTCAATTTAGTCTGGATAATTTTTGACGAATTTTAAGGATGATATTTTTTTTAATGAACCATATTGAACTTTAGGTATTACTCTAGGACTTTTTATAATAAGGTAGTTTTTCATTATTTAATGGTTTATTCATTTTTTGGAAATTCTCATATCTTGTACAAAACATTTTGGTCTTGGTTAATTCTTAAAGGTAGGAGGAAAATATTGATATCATTTTTCAGGATTTTCTATCCATAGAAGATGAATCTAGTGCTTCAGAAATGAACAAAAAACCATCTTGAATACTCATTGTTTGGAGAAAAAGATGAGATTGTGGAGGTAATTGATTAAAGAATTTAATTATTCTTTTCAAGTAAGTATTTTTTAAAGAGTAGTTCGTAAATGAATTACTCAAAATTAGGAACATAATTACGAAAAAAAACATTATATGTTTACATTTATTACCATGAAGTCAATGAAATTTTACCCACCACAGATTTACGGCATCGTGATGGTAAAATTTGTCATGACCATGTCCTCTATCACTATATATCAGTCATTCGATGTTGGTTTTCTCTTCCATATCAATGATTATACTTCCTAATTATATTATAATCCCTAAAAACCTACAATGTGTAAATCCAAATTACCTTTTTACTTTATTTTTCCCACTTATCAAGTAGAATTTTTATTAATCCTTTTTAAGATGTGTGATTTCAACAGTGGTATTTTGAAAAGACAAACTCATGTTACCAAACATGCTTTCAAAATTGCAAGGACACAATTTCCAAAATAGGGAGATAATGTATGGTAACATGTAATGATAGAATAATTTTTTTTATTATTTTTTAGTATTATTTAATTATGTTTTTATATTCATTACAAATTTATTATGTAATTCTTAAAATCAAAAAGGAAATTGTCATATTAAACTCATTTATTATAAAAATTATTTAAATGTTTAATTAAAAAATTAGAGAATTTTAATTTGAAAAAATAAATTTAAATTTTATATTCATCATAAAAATATTATCTTAGGATTCATTTTTTATAATTTTATGAAAATATTGATTTTTCAAGGAATAGTGAAAATAGTAATTTTTATTGAAAATTCGATTTCATTTTAAAGTATTTACGATTTCAAATTATGTTTTTTATTGTAATTAAATTTTTATTAGTTAATTTTGATTTAAAATGATCCATTTATTATTTTTGAATTTAATTTTATATTTAAATTTGGTATAAAAACAATAAATAATTAAAAATTCCATTTTTCAAACAAACAGTTTTTTATTGTGATTTGTTGGATTAATTTTATATTAAGTTATGAAAATTATGTATTATGAATTTATTAAAATGGATTCCATACATAGAATATGTTGGTTAAAATTTAATAATTATTTTAGTTTTTTATTTTTAGTCAATATAAATAGTAACATTAGTAATTCTGGTTACCATGATAAAAGGTAAATCAAGTAATTTATATTAAATATATACTAATAAGAACTATTAAATGACCCAAAAACTAAACTAAATATTATTGGATGATTATATATTATCCATGGTACTAATTTATGACATTTTTTCCACTTGGATGTGATTATGACCACTATAGTATTTTATTTAATGAAACGTCAAACAAGTCACACTCTTGTTTTTAATAAGTGTAATATTTTTAATATGGTGTTATTCAGATGATATGTTTGGCAATAAATATTATGTGTAAATTTAAAATATTCATATTCATCATGGTAATTTATTTTTAATTTTTAGTAAAGAAATAATTGCCTTAAATTCTTGAACAACGCTGATGGAGTGATTATTTAATTAATATATGAATCTAATAAATGATATTATAAATATAAGAATAAATATAATTTGAGGTAAATAATGTGATAAAATAATTTTATAGATTAATTTTGATTGATAGTGATATTTTAAAATAATTTTATTGTATTTTAAGTGTTTTATTAGTATTAGTAAAGTTAATGTAATGAATAGTTCTTAAATTTGACATTATAGATATTTCATAGCAAATGATGTTTTATTAAATGATATGAAATTTATAAAATTAATAAATTCAAACAACTGATTATTATAAGTTAAAAAATATCAAATATGTTTAATTGAAGTGTATTATATCATTTTATACTTACTATATTAACCTTCAATGAGTAAAATCCATGTTGCCCTGGTAAGAGTTGATGAGTATAAATATGGATTAAAAACAAATGATAAGGGTTTAAATATAGTAAAAAATTGTCTAATTTTTATTGGATGATTTAATTTTGACCTATTATTATATTATATTAAAACTAAATCACTTTGTAACCATTTTTAACTAATCATTTATTTATATTAATTTAATATTTTGTAAAATTCCCAGAGTGGCCCTTCCGCCTCTCATAAAATGGAACATATTATTCTCATTTCCTAACACATAAAAACCATTTTTTTGTAAAATAACTACCATGATACCATAATTGAATCCATACCCTCATTCTATATGAGTTTTTTTAAGCATAACACAATCCATAGTGGTTTTAAGGTGCTATGTAAAGAAGGTTTTTCAAAGAAGTGGTGCAGTTTGTATTGGCATGTTTTAGTTTGGTTTCTTATTCCACATACATACAATTTTATTAAAATATAAAACATAATAAATATAGTATAATCCATATAATTATATTTCATTATTTTAGTGTAATTACCTATAACAATCACCAATTCCATCAAATGGGAAAAGAATTCTTCGATCGTGTGTACGGAAGACTACCGTCTCGTGAACCAATGCAATACATTTTGTATAACCATATTTCATTGTTAAATTATAATGTTTGAATTAATGATTACATATTATATTAATTACATATTTATCATTCTGAAAAATTAATATATCATTTACATTCTTACTTTTTCATGCACAGAAAAATGATAACATGGTTTGTGCGTACATATAGACTACCACATCTATGAAGCAATGTGATTCCTTTTTAATCACCAAATTTTATGAATGATAAAAATAAGTATATTTACAGAATTTATCATTATTATATTATAATTATGTAAAGATAAACTAATAATTACCTTCTTTATATAATGAACATTGAATAATGTAAATGTTACTCATGTGTATGTATAGTCTATCATCTCCATGATTGTAATGTAGTTCATTTTTTTATAACCATATTTCATGGATGGATTTAAAATTATAATATATGTATAAAATTTATTATTATGTAATAATTATTATTTTCAATATGATGGAATGATGTCATTTTGTACAATACTTAAATTACATAAGTCATTTTGGACTTTTGTACCAAATATTTTCAAAACATATGATGTGAAATTAAATAATTAATTAATTGTTATAACATGGTAATAAGTGATACAAAATGAATAATAAAATTTAAAATGGTTCTCAAGAAATTAAATAATTAACATAAATTTATCATTAAGGATGATAAAGAATGTACATTACTTTTTAGACTCAAGGTAAGGGACATTCTTTTAAAAACCATCTTTTAAAGTATATATTTCAACTCATTTTATAAAATCTTATAAGAATGTATATTGTTAACTTATAATTGGTGAAAAACATTTACCACTATTATAATTTCTCAATTATTTTATTTTTTCTTCATAAGTTTCCAGGGTTCTTTTAAATGATTTTTTTCATTATTACGCATGCACTTTTTAGATGTTAAAACAAATTTTTAAAAGTAAATAGTATTTTTATATCTAAATGTGTTCTTATTTGGGTTTACAATAATTTTTAAAAAAGGTAATATGATGAAAATGTGAAATAATAAAAAAAATTATTCATGATAAGGTTTTGATCATTACAACTCATGGGTGATACCGATATAGCTTATACGATGTGTAGAGACATTTTTTAGCTCATTAGTGAGCCTGATACATCATATATGATGTTTTAAGACCCATTATAGCTCACAGTTGATCCAAATATAGATTATACGATGGGTTAACACTTATTAAATCTCATGGGTGAGCCCGATATAGCTTATATGATGGTTTGAGCCCCATTATAGATCACGAGTTAGCTCGATACAGCTTATACGAAGGGTGAGCCCCATTATACCTATCCATTGAATTATGAAATTATTAAGTTGTCTATACAATTATATTGAAATTAGTATTAATGGTAATTCCAATTACAATTTTTTTATAATAAAGTTATGAATATTATGCTCTATGTATCTAGAAAAGATTTCTTATTTTCTTGATTTTGGTTTCAAAGGCTTTCATTGAGGGAAAATATTGTGTGTGTTCTTTATGTGGAAATATTTTATTTTAGACACAAAAATAAATTTGAAGATAAAGCTAAATATTACATGGTATTTCATTTTTTTCACTATACTAATAGATTTATTCTTTTTTATTTCTATTTTTGAGATTTTTGTTCTCATACCAAATTTTTTAAATATGTTCCCTAGGTTTAAGGATGAGTATGGACAAGGATGATGTCAAGATAAAAATTATGATGATATATCATGAAAAGGTGTCATGTTTTGTTTTGAAATTTTTTTGGGTGGAAAAAATGGATACTAAGTATAATTTTACACTTATAATGTATGGGTTTATTATATAAGTGTTTATATAAATACTCTAAAACTCTAAAATGAAAAGATCCTTGTGATTGTATGAAAGTGAATTCTAGTTCAAAAACCCTTGAATTTATATTGATTTTGGTTAGTTTCTTATATTATGAAATCCAATAATTAAGAATTTCCTTCATTAGGAATTCAGTTCTATTATCAATGATATTTTCACAATGATATTGTCTCTAATTAATTTCATTATTTGATTATTGATTAAATTGAATGTGTTTTTAGTTATTTACCTTTCCATATTTATTATCCCTTATCTTATTATCTATGAGATTTTCATAATGATATTATCTCTGGATGAATTTCATTATCGTTTTATTAATTAAATGGAATGTGTTTTTAGTTATTAAACTTTCCATATTGATAATTCCTTATCTAATTATGATAGATAAGATATTCATTAAATGGAATTTTTGTTCAGTTATTTACCTTACCATATTTATTATTATTTATTTATTCATGATAGTTTAAGTTATACTTAACTGTTACTGATCATTTGATTTGACCCTTGTTTCTTTCCTTTCCCCAAGATTCTAGGAAGTGTACTTTGGTTGATTTGAAAGGATGTTCTAGAGGGAATAATGTTATTCCCAAAAAATATATATTGTAATTTTTGTTTCAAAGTTTAATTTAAGAATCATGTATGTTTCTACTTTACCAAAACTATTAAACTATTACGTCCTTTGGGATGTGATTCTTCATATCCCATCCCAACGTAATATAGTAGACACTAGCTCTAGGCTAGTGGGTTTAGAGTCTCTATAATAGCTCACCTGATACTCAAGTTTCATATCTATCATAAAACTTGTATCTTCCATATTAGGAATATTATAACTTCCGTTATTTATAAAAAATGTATCTATACTAATATTTCTAAAAAGATTATTCATGTAATCTATCTAACACTCATAGTCATCCCAAAAAATATTAGTGTTCTAATCAAATTTTTATTTTCTAATGTTCCACTAGTGAAACAACTCATAATAAATACACTTTTCATGACAACATAGTTATTTTAGTAAAAAAATGTTTAGACCTCTTATAATACCAAATATTTTTCAAGTATGTATTATGTTTGTACTAATATAGTGGTTTGAATTGTAGTTTTTCAAACTAGTGATAAATTCACTCTATTTTATCATAAAATAAATGGAAGAATGTGTAAATAAAATAAATGGAATGGGTTTCTTGTAATTAACATAAAGTTATTTTTACAACAGAAGTATAATAAAAA
Organism: Viscum album; assembly: GCA_963277665.1. Classification (NCBI taxonomy): domain Eukaryota; kingdom Viridiplantae; phylum Streptophyta; class Magnoliopsida; order Santalales; family Viscaceae; genus Viscum; species Viscum album. The sequence continues at coordinate 658,984,836 of OY728159.1, forward strand.
AACAAATATTAAATAAAAAAATTTGTAAACAATGGAATGAAAATACAATTTAAAATAACATAAGAAACTTGCAAATTATTAAAACCAAAAGATACAACATAATATATTAATAATGATATGGAAAAAACATACAACACCTCAATTGAGTGAGGTATTATATTTAACCCAAAGAGGAAAGGAAGTTTTTAGACATTAATTTAGGTATCCTTGATTACAAACCTATTGGATTGCATATCTTTTATGATCTAGAGTCCCTTGATCAACCTAATCCTAAAAACTTATGTATATTTTTTGGAAACACTTGATCTCAAAGATTTTAATAAACATTGTATCCTTAACCAAAATATCCAACAATATAATAGATCATAACAACAACAAAATCAATAAAAATGACTTAAGAGTATTTCCCAAAAAAATCTTCTCATGGGGATTCCCTTAATCAAGAACTCTCTAAATGATTACAAATATAAGCACTCAAGGAAACAACAATTTTTAGTCTTAAATATGTATGAAACATTCACATATATTTTCCTTATTATTAAATTTATAAACAAGATGGTATTTATAGACATATGATATATATATATCTACAATAGTCAAATTTAATTATTTTTGGGTTCCGTTACAACAACATTTGTATCTCTGTCAATATAATTTTATGTATTTAATTTTATTTTTCTTCTATCGATGAATTTTTACAACACAACTCTAATTCCACTTTTGAAAAAAATAAATAAAATCAATAGAAATATTTAATATTATCCTATATATTTATAATAAATAGAAAATACCTATATCTTTAATATAGATAAACTTTTTATTGGGAAGGCCCTATTAATTAATATTAAAGAGATCAGAATTAATATTCAAATTAAATTAAAACAATATAAAACTCTAAAATAATAACAAAAATATGAAAAAGAAAAATCAATAAATGAGTGTATTGTGATTTTCAAATGTAGTGTGGAAAGAGGTCTTTTGACCCAACACAAATAACTCTTATAAAAAATTCAAATGAATTTTACAAAAATTCTAAATGAATCATATATATTTCAGATGACCCATATAAATTTTTCAATAAACCAAATATTTTCTTCACTATAGTTCTTATTCTTCATTACATAACTAAAATAATCCTTGTGGATTCAAGAATGACTCTTACAAAGTTAATAATGACCCTTAAAAATGTTAATTAGCTACTTTTATCTATAATTTTTTAACTCGGAATTAATCCAAACCTTCTCAACCAAACTTATAACATCACAATAAATTTCAATAAAACTCAAAAAAAATAATTAATAACCTTCCAAATAATATTATTCATGGTTTATAATAAGTAAAATATTCTTAAAAAATTTAATTTTGTGCATTTGGATTTCAAGAAGACACCATCGAGGTAGTAGAGTCAATATTTTATAGTACTTTTAGAGAACCTTTTGGTTCCACAAGTGTGTTTATTTTTGTTTAATCTCATATTTGTAAATATTTTTTTGTATGAAATGATTTTAAAAAATTTTAAAGAGAAAATATTTTGGGTATATAATCAGTATGTTGGATTTTAAATAATATACCATGAGAGACATTGGTTTTTAAAATGTGTACTTTGACAGAATCTTAGTGATCCATGTTTAATGTTTGTGAAATTACTGGTTAGAGTGACCCAAAAATGTTTAGAATCAAGTATTGTGTGTTTTATATGATTCCCAAAGAACTGAGAATATATTAATAATTATTTTTTCTTGACCATGTATATTGTATTTCTAATATGTCAATATTATGGTGGGGAGAGCCATAAAATGAGATTTTTTTAGTGTATTCATATGATGGGTTGAAGAATAATACAAATTATAAAAAAAATTAAATATTTTGGTAATGGAGGATGAATTTGTGCACCATCATAATGTTATGTTTTTTTAGGAGCAGTTAGCTCGAGCGGTGGGAGTTTCACAATGAAAGCAGGATGGAAATTTTAGAATAAAATTCAGTATGTCAAAAAAGAATTAGTGGTAAGAATAGGTCTTCATTTATGGGTGAAAATTTTTTTGGATATTAATGAATGAAAAACCATTATGGTATAGATTTAGATATACTCAATATTTTTATCTTTTAGTGGAATTGGTATAAACTAGATGTTAATAAAGATAAATCTTGAGGAATTGAGAATTTGTATTTTTATTAATATGTAAATTTCATTTATGTTTAATATGAATATTGAATGAGTTTTTAGACATGTATTTATATAAGTAAGACCCTATGATAGTAGTTTTATCATGAGCACAAAAAACATAGTTTGGTTAGATACTAAAAAATCCACTGGAAAACATATAACAATACTCTAAAACTCTGGTAGGGTAGAAAAAACATAGATCCACCTCCACTTCCTCCATAAGTCTGGTGTAAGGGTACCGATATCCCATTGGCCTCATTGGGAGTTTGATGAGGGCCATTGGGATTATAGTAAAATTCAACATGAAACTTTTAATATGGGGGAATTTTTTCATTTTCTAAAGGTTCTTTTTTAAAACGCCTTCATATTTTTTGGTTCTAATCTAACCAAATAGAGGGGATTCATCCCCTTTTTCTGTATTTTTTCCTCACATTATTCCCATTTGATTCTTGGTGATCTAGTCATGTTTAGATTATTTATTGGAGGTTATCTCCTCTACATTCTTCATTTTTATTTATTTTTGTTACTGTTTTAATTTGGATGATCCAAGATAAGTTAATTATTTGATTTCAATAAATCTTAGTAAATGTACCCAAAAGTAAAAGGGTTTTTTACATGGTGGATGGTGGAGGATTAGGGTGGATAAATTTGTTTTGGTGCTCACTTTTTCAATATTTGTAAGTGAATTGGTAATTTTTATTATCTATTTTTTGAGAAATTAGGTTTACTATCTAGCTTTATAAGATAATATAGATTGGGGATTTTATTCCTATGAGAGTTAAAAGTAAAACAAAATAGATCACATTCGTATTGTATCAAATGGTTTTAGTGTTTTTACAATGCTTGATTATATTTACCATGTTTATGTCAAATGTAAATTTTTTATTTTTTAAATTATGAAATTATGAATATTTAGAAGTAGTAGGTACTCATTAGAATTATTTATGGTTAGTATGAGCATGGATGATTAAATATGCATTTATGGAGGTAATTATTCATTAATATTATAATTATTTTTTATGTTATTTTGTATAATTAATTTCATATGGGTTATTTTATAATTTTTTTTAATTGTTATTATTATGATAAGAATGATTATGTTTTCTTTGAAGACTATGTATAATTTAAGGGTCCTTGGTATAATTAATAATCTATAATGGATTTCTTAGCTAAGTCAACTAGTTAATTTGGTGATTCCCGAATTGAACTGGGCTAGCATCCCACTTGTTAGCTTTCATGGGAAGTGTGAGTTAATTATTTAGCTGGTTTTGTGTAGAAAATAATGATTTGATATTTAAAAATTATTTTTAGAGGAATATTTTATATTTAAATTGGATTTAAAATGAAATCATGGTTTTGAGAATGATGATTTTAAAGGACATTCCAATTTATAAAATGGATACTTTTCAAAGAGTGTTTTTCACTTGATTTTTCCTTGGACCATGGGTGTGTAAATATAGAATATGATGTATTTTTTATTGTTTTATAAAAAAACTAATTTTATTTTTTAAATAAATTTAATTAGCCCATGTTTTAGGGAATGGTTTAGTTTTATTGACCACATGTTGGTGGTATCATATTTTGACTGATTAACCACATGTGGTGGTGTAATATTTTAAAGGAATGTGTGATTTAGTGCTCTCTATATTTGATGGTTTTGTTGTATGATCTTACTTATTACATGATTATTCTTACTAACATGTTTCTTTATAACATAAGTAAACTTCCCATGTGCTCTCTTGAGGTTCTCGTGCTGCTAGCAAACATGCACCAGAGAAATCGACCATCCATGCAGGACCCTCTCCTGTAGATCCTCAATCTCTACTGAAACTCTAGACTCCTAGATGGCATGTCCCTAGAAATGAACCTCTCAAATCTAGAACTCGTACTTCGAGAGCTTACCATAAATCTGGTGCTCTCGGAGTGTGTCCAGTACTACCTGCAAATGGTAGGCATGCTCCTCCTTAGTAGTCGAGTAGTTCAGTATGTCGTCGATGAAGACTACGACAAAGCGATCGAGTTAAGGCTGGAAGATCATGTTAATGAGAGTCATGGGCACTTCTGGATTGTTTTTTACATAGAAGGGCATAACTAAGAACTCTTAGTGGCCATACCCACACTTGAAGTCCGTCTTCTGCACATCTTCGTCTTGAACTCTGAGTTGGTGATAGCCTGACATAAGTTCTATCTTCAGAAACCATCTTGATCCCTTGAGCTGATCAAAGAGGTCTTCAATCATCGGGGGTTGGTACTTGTTCTTCAAAGTCACCTGATTCAGGTGACGGTAGTCAACACATAGTCACAAGCTCGCATCCGCCTTCTTGGTGAACAAAATTAGAGATGCCCAGGGTGAAATAATAGGTCGGATAAATCCCTTCCCCTGTAAGTCCTCCAGCTGTACCCGAAGCTCAAGAAGCTCAGCGGGAGCCATCTGATATGCTGGAGTAGATATCGGTGCCTTCTTGGGTTACAGGTCAATGTAGATGTAACGCCCCGACCCTAGTTTCCTAGAGTCGGTGCATTATTACATAACATTGGCATGATCACAAGAAAGATCAAATCTCGAAAGACCGATTGGTTTAGTAGCCTTGGAAACACTAGATATATTCATAAGTTTTACATTACATCATAAAATCAAAAACTACTACAACAACATAATGTTTCCACAGTCCACACTACAATCCCCTCATAATATCCCTGCAGGTCATTCATAACTTACATCTTCACTTCCTGGGAAAAATAAAACATAGAAAAGGGGTGAGCTCAAATGCCCAGTAAGGATAACAATATAGCGGAAACTTTCATCAATAAGAATAAACATTTAAGGCAATGTATAACTAAAACAAAAGCCTTTTAAACATGAACTTTCAACATGGTATGGCATAAATAAAATGAAATAATGCCATTTACTTATTCACATGGATATTCCACTAATCGAATAATCACATGCAAAAATAAATAACCACTTTCATAATGTTGGAATGCATAATGCCAGACTATCATAACCACATAGCCAAGGCCTCGTGCCAAGACTACAAATAAGATTTTGTCAAGGCCTTGTGCCAAGACACTAGTTTGTCTCATGAGACCTACCGATGCATCGAGGAGCTATAGCGGGCTCCACCCGTCACTTATTAAGTCCAATGCATTCCCATATGAAAAGGTTTAAACATAACATAAACATTCGTATTAAAACTAGCATACGAAATGTCAATACTTTCACAATAAACTATGAATGGTATAAAAATAGCACATCCACAGTCAAACATATCACAAAACCTTCAATACAATATAGAAGTTTTGTATCATAATAAATCAACTTCAAATAATCTTAAAATCCATCAAAGGATGTTGACATAGATGAAATCAAAATTCTTTTTAAAGAAATATCTCCTTTTATTTTGAAATCATTTAAGATCCATATAAAATAAAACATTTTTTTTGAAAATATTCTTATAAGCTTGTAAGGAAAGCTTTGAAGATTTTATAACGGCGTAAAATAACCGCACCCGCCGTATAAGTTAAAAAAAACATTCTTACCTCAATTCTGTCGAAAAGGTTAAAAAGGACCTTGTTTTGAAAACGACGGAAAGATTCCTTTATAAACCTCTTATAAAAAGTCAAAAAAAGGTATAAATGACTTTAACCCATATTCTTGTAAATAGTAAAAATGTTTTGAAATACATTTTTAAGAAACATGGATGTGGATGATAAAGAGATCCCAGTAGATTATTACATATAAACAACCTCGGATAATGAAGAGATTGTGAAATAACCCTTAACTTGTACTTTTCCTTGGTTGGGGTAGGTTAACCTCCTGTATAATGGTGAAATAGTTGTTATTAAATTATACAAGAATCATATATATTAATATGATATCATATATTATCTTTTAACATTGATTTGTTAATAATATCTTAGAATTATCGTCGTTTCGGGAGTTAACTTACTCATTTTCTTTTATATGTTTTGTTACATAAGCCATGGTTGTTGTATCTTATTCATATCCAGAATGATATACAGTCCTTAAACATCATTTTTAAATCATCAAATGATAATTATACTTGAATGGATACGATGGAGAATGAATCTCATCGCGTTCGTGGAGACGGTAGTCCGTACGTACGCACGAGCGACAATATCATTCTTTTGATATTAAAATAATATATAAATGGATGGTATATCATATATACAGAATCATTAACATGTTATATTTATTATTTACATGAGTTACACATCATTATTATACCCATCCAAATAATATTATATTGAATAACAATTACACCACGACGTGGAGACGGTAAGCCGTACGTACGCACGTATGGTGACATGTTATTCAAAGGGTGGATAGAATACTGAATATGATTGTACCATATTTATAATAACATCACAGTATATGTGAGATACTGGAGTTATTATTTCAGAATGGTAAGAACAAAGGAAGAAGAAGTGGAAGAAGAAATGAACTTAGAAAAGGGTGGTGAAATCATTACCTCTTCTTCGGGTTCTTCCTTTTGATTAATTAAATAAATCCTAATATATCATATTATCATAGAAAATTAGTTTAATTCATTAAAAGTTTCATATTATAATTATTTGGGTATTTATAAGATCAATTATTTTTATTTTTCACTATTTTAGTAATTACTGCATCATCATTGTGTCATAAATAAAATAAATTATATAATGTCTAAAAATTATAAATAAAATATCATTATGTAGGAAATAGTTTTAGCTTTCTAATGAATATTTATAATCGAAAATCCAACATGTATAACCCTATGTAAAAATTGTTCTTCTAAAAGATGTAAGCTTATGCCATTTTTATTTTTATTTTAACTTTATTAATATAAAGTGTCCCTACCACATACAAGTGGCTCCAAGGGGTCCCCAAATTGACCAAAGGATGCCCATGGTCGGGTATGTGTCCACCAATAAGGTTAGGACACGTTTTAGGGTAATTTTTTATTATTATAATATTATTTTTTTAACCCTTATTTACCGGATTTACCCTTTAACCATGGTAAATAAAATATTTACCACAGTAACTATTCAAAATGTCTAAAAATAAAAGTTACCTATTTACACAATTTGAACATCCTGATTCCAAATATGGAATCCATTTTCCTAAATTCAAAACACAGAAGTGGCAGAAATTAATTTAAAATTAATTCCCGCTGTCAAAACAAAAAGCGTGTTTTTAAGAGATAATAACTATCAAAAGATTGACACTTGTTTATGTTCGGTTTAATTGTAAAATTATGTCCAATGATAAACATTAAATTGAATGGTAAAAATATATTCTAAATATACTTTAAAACCACTCAAATTCATAATTTATCACTATTAATTATTTTGATTAAAAAAGTTGTTTTTAATTAAAATTTAGAAATTTTCACTATTCATCAAAATATGAAAGTTATCCGAAATGTACCAAAATTTCACCCTAGGCTAATTTTGATATTCCGAATCCAAAAATGAAGTCCATTTTGAAATATAGAATATATATGATTTCAAAAAGTAGGTATTACTATTCACAACGGCTAGTTTAATTAGTTGTGGTGTGTGTTAGAACTCGAGGTTGCGTACAACACACGCTATCGCATTATTCGAAGGGAAACGTACCGTAGAAGCTTGGGGTGTTACATTCTCCCCTCCTTCAAATAATTGCGTCCTCGCAATTTCTAGGGTATTACTGCATAAAAAGACTCGGGTGGTTCTTCATCATAAGTTCCTCGGGTTCCCACGTTGCCTCTTCCATTTTATGATTTCTCCACAAAACTTTTACCAGACGCGTCGTCCGGTTTCTCAGTACTTGTTCTCTTGTATCAAGAATCCTGACGGGCTCTTCGCAATAAGACAGATCGGGTTCCAGTTCTAATTCCTCATAGGTGAGTACATGCGTTGGGTCAGGCATGTATTTTCTCAACAGAGATACGTGGAACACATCGTGAACTTTGGAGAGACTTGGCGGCATTGCCAATCGGTAAGCTACAGCCCCAATTCGTTCTAGAATTTCGAAAGGTCCGATGTACCTGGGACTCAATTTACCTTTCTTACCAAAACGTATGACTCCCTTCCACGGAGATACCTTCAGAAAAACATGATCACCGACTTGAAATTCCAAATCCTTCCTTCGATTATCGGCATAGCTCTTCTGCCTACTTTGAGCTGCTTTGATGTGATTTTGGATTACTTTCACCTTTTCCACCGTTTCCTCCACCAGCTCTGGGCCTACAAGTTTTCTTTCACCAACGTCATCCCAACAGGTTGGTGTACGACATCTCTTTCCGTATAACGCTTCATATGGTGCCATCTGTATACTCGAATGGAAGCTATTGTTATAGGAAAATTCTACCAGTGGTAAATATTGATCCCACATACCCTGAAAATCAAGTGAGCAAGATCTCAACATGTCTTCTAAGGTCTGAATAGTCCGTTCTGATTGTCCGTCTGTCTGAGGGTGGTAAGCAGTGCTCAAATGAAGTTCAGTATCCAGGGATTTCTGAAGACTTTTCCAAAATCTTGAAGTAAAACGGGGATCACGATCAGAAACAATCGATAGGGGAACTCCATGAAGTCTCACAACTTCATTAATGTATAGTCTTGCTAGACGTTCCAGGGGTAGATCTTCTCTTATAGCAAGAAAATGTGCTGACTTGGTAAGACGATCAACAATAACCCATATTGCATCGTTCCTTCTAGGAGTCTTTGGTAGCCCCATGACAAAGTCCATCGTAATATTGTCCCATTTCCACTCCGGTATGGGAAGAGGTTGCATGACTCCTCCAGGCTGTTGCCTTCCAGCTTTCACTTGTTGACAAACCATACACCTTGACACAAAATCAGCAATCTCCCTCTTCATGTTGTCCCACCAAAAATGTTCCTTCAAATCTCTATACATTTTGGTGCTCCCAGGGTGTATAGAGAAATTGGAACTATGAGCATCATCCAGCAATTCCCTTTTTAGATCAGGTATATTGGGAACACAAAGTCTCTTCCCGAATTTCAAAATTCCATCTTCATACACAAAGTCTCTCAATCTCCCATCATTCACAGCTTTAATCTTCTTTTGGAATTCGTCATCATCGGTCTGAGAACTCTTAATCCTTTCTAGTAAAGATGGTTTGGCAACCATTTGAAAAAGCATTGATGTTTCACCTTCCCTGGTTATTCCCATGTCCATTTTCACTAGATCCATGAAAATTGGATCCCTTTCAATTCTCATATTGTTCAAAACTCCATGGTCTTTTCTACTCAAAGCATCTGCCACCTTGTTTGCCTTCCCCGGGTGGTAGTGTATCGTACAATCATAATCCTTGAGTAATTCAAGCCATCTCCTTTGCCTCATGTTGAGTTCTTTTTGTGAGAAAATATACTTCAAACTCTTGTGATCAGTATAAATCTCACATTTTTCACCATAGAGGTAGTGCCTCCATATCTTCAAAGCAAAGATCACAGCTGCTAACTCAAGATCATGAGTAGGATAGTTTTGTTCATGAATTTTCAACTGTCGTGATGCATAGGCAATAACTCTATCATTCTGCATAAGGACACAGCCAAGTCCTTTCTTTGATGCATCACTATAAATAACGAACCCATCTTTCCCCGATGGTAGAGTCAATATAGGAGCATTGACTAATCTTCTCTTCGGTTCTTCGAAACATTCTTCACACTCTTTTGTCCAAACAAATTTAACCCCTTTACGTGTGAGCTTCGTTAATGGGTTAGCCAATCGGGCAAAATTCTGGACGAAACGTCGATAATAACCTGCCAAACCAATAAAACTACGTACCTCAGTTATACTCGTAGGTGCTGGCCATTCTTGGATTGCCTTGGTCTTAGAAGGATCAACAGAGATTCCATCTTTAGAGACAATATGGCCAAGAAAAGAAATCTCCTGAAGCCAGAATTCACACTTGCTAAACTTTCCATATAATTCATGCCTCCTCAGAGTCTTCAAGATAATGCGCAAGTGATTTTCATGATCTTCGTAGGTTTTGGAGTATACCAAGATATCATCAATAAATACCACCACAAATTCATCGAGATACTCCTTGAAAACTCTATTCATCAGATCCATGAATACAGAGGGTGCATTAGTCAATCCAAACGGCATTACAGTAAACTCGTAATGCCCGTACCTGGTTCGAAATGCTGTCTTCGGAATGTCTTCCTTCTTTACACACAACTGATGGTATCCAGATCGAAGGTCAATCTTTGAAAAGTATTGAGCTCCATGCAGTTGGTCAAATAAATCATCAATACGAGGTAGGGGATACTTGTTCTTTATCGTTATAGCATTGATCTCCCTGTAGTCGATACATAACCTCATAGATCCATCTTTCTTTTTAACAAAAAGAACAGGGGCTCCCCATGGAGAAACACTAGGGCAAATAAATCCCTTATTACTCAATTCCTCTAGTTGTTTCTTTAGTTCGACTAACTCTACAGTGGCCATTCTATAAGGGGTCTTCGATATAGGCCTTGATCCAGGAATCAAATCAATAGAAAACTCAACTTCTCGTTCTGGAGGATGTCCAGGTAAATCTTCCGGAAATACATCTACAAATTCTTTCACAACAGGTACATCATCTATTTGAACATTCCTTTCCTCACCGACAGTTATTTCATTCTCTTCCTCCCCAATAATTGAATTAAGTTGAGCTACTGGGGGTGGGTCTAAATAAGAATTAGGTGGTGACGATTCTGCTATAAAAATAAGGTGTTCCTTATCATTATCATCAAGAATCGTAACCTCTTTCTTCTTACAATAAATCTTCGCATCATAGTCCGAAAGCCAGTCCATACCGAGGATTATATCAAACTCAATCATAGGTATGACGATGAAATCAGCAGATAAAGAAAATTTATGTGCTCTAATGGGGACTGATTCACAAAACTTTGTTGCAACGATACTTCCCTTAGGAGTTTTAACTGACAACTCCCTTATTAAATCAAATTGGAAATATCTAATTTTCTTAGCAAACTGGGAAGATATGAAACAATGCGATGATCCAGAATCAAATAATGCATTTGCTAAACTTGAGGAAACCATTAAATTACCTGCCACCACGTCTTTCGGAGTTTCTACCTCAGCAGTAGTGATATCATAAGCCTGGCCTTGATCCCTTGGCCTTTTCTGAGGTAAGTTCTCCTGACGCTTAGGACATGCATTTGCATAATGCCCCATCTCCCTGCAATTGTAGCACTGAACGTTGGTAGCTTCCTTCTTCCCCTTGCAATCATGAGCTTGGTGGCCTTTTTCACCACACTTGTAACAGACTCCCATTCCCTTCAGGCAAGCACCGGGGTGTTTCTTCCCGCACTTACCACAAGATGGATATTCAACCTTTCCCTTCTTCCCCTTATTTCCATTCCCAGATTGATCAGCAGGTCTCTTCTTCTCTTGCTTTGCTTTAAAGTCATAAGACTTAGAGAATTCCTTTTCGGTCTTGATAGCACATGAGACAATGTCTTCGTACGATGAAAAGGATTGTGAGACTAATGCTCGACGGAGAAATGGTTTTAACCCATCAAAGAAACGATCAATCTTACTTCTTGGGTTGCGAATATAATCTCCAGCATACCTCGCTAACCTTGTAAAGTTAGCCTCATACTTTGTGACATTCTCATCCTCCTTTTGTCTCAGACTCAGAAATTGCCTTTCCATATCTGCTCGATGGTCGCGAGGAAAGTATTTTTCTAAAAACAGATCTTTGAACTCCCTCCATTCCATGTTTGATACTTCATCATCTTCCTTCATGTTTTGAATCAATGACCACCATTGATCAGCATCTCTAGTGAGGCGGTAAACTACCATGGTAACTTTTTCCCTTTCACTACTCCCCAAAGCCTGAAATATTTTCTCTAGGGAAAATATCCATTGCTCAGCTACTAAGGGATTTGTACTTCCATTGAACGTTGGTGGTTGTTGTCTCATGAATCGATCTAACATTGATCCTCCACGCTGCGGATCAGGGTGCTCCATACGGGTAAGGTTATTATTCATAACCTGAGTAAGTTGTCCCAGTACGGTGATTAGCTGATCAGCAACAGTTGCATCACCAGCCCCACTATAATTATCTTGAGCAGGAGGGCAATCCCTACATGGAGTGCGTGCATTGATAAGGTTTCCATTTCTTCCACTAGGCGCCATTTCTAAACAATGGCATAAACTAGATCAGTTTATGAATCAAAATACATAATCCCATACTTATAAAACACTTAACATAAATTGAACTATCTATGGATATAATCCATAATCATAAATATGTTTTCTTTGAGGAAGTATATACTCATAAACCCTTCATAATGATTTGTAAAGAAAGTGAGAGTTATCCTAAGCATATCCCCCGGGAGTGTCGTAACCAAGAGTGCAGCAAGGCCCGTTGTCGTGCACCAGTTCCCGTTCGAGTCTAGCTCAAAGCGGTGTTTTCGGGTTTTACCCCTAGGTACATCTGTGCCAGAGCCGCCTCTACCTGCTCGTATCCAGACAGGGATGTATTGCTCGCAAAACTCACAAAGTCTCTACAATACCAAAATTCTAGGAAGTTCTTCTATACTAATCCTCAAAGTTCATCTTAGGTCTACGTGCTCTAATCAGAGTTTATCTAAATCTAGCTTCCAAGGTTTGTACTAAACTTCCTCTGATACCAACTGTAACGCCCCGACCCTAGTTTCCTAGAGTCGGTGCATTATTACATAACATTGGCATGATCACAAGAAAGATCAAATCTCGAAAGACCGATTGGTTTAGTAGCCTTGGAAACACTAGATATATTCATAAGTTTTACATTACATCATAAAATCAAAAACTACTACAACAACATAATGTTTCCACAGTCCACACTACAATCCCCTCATAATATCCCTGCAGGTCATTCATAACTTACATCTTCACTTCCTGGGAAAAATAAAACATAGAAAAGGGGTGAGCTCAAATGCCCAGTAAGGATAACAATATAGCGGAAACTTTCATCAATAAGAATAAACATTTAAGGCAATGTATAACTAAAACAAAAGCCTTTTAAACATGAACTTTCAACATGGTATGGAATAAATAAAATGAAATAATGCCATTTACTTATTCACATGGATATTCCACTAATCGAATAATCACATGCAAAAATAAATAACCACTTTCATAATGTTGGAATGCATAATGCCAGACTATCATAACCACATAGCCAAGGCCTCGTGCCAAGACTACAAATAAGATTTTGTCAAGGCCTTGTGCCAAAACACTAGTTTGTCTCATGAGACCTACCGATGCATCGAGGAGCTATAGCGGGCTCCACCCGTCACTTATTAAGTCCAATGCATTCCCATATGAAAAGGTTTAAACATAACATAAACATTCGTATTAAAACTAGCATACGAAATGTCAATACTTTCACAATAAACTATGAATGGTATAAAAATAGCACATCCACAGTCAAACATATCACAAAACCTTCAATACAATATAGAAGTTTTGTATCATAATAAATCAACTTCAAATAATCTTAAAATCCATCAAAGGATGTTGACATAGATGAAATCAAAATTCTTTTTAAAGAAATATCTCCTTTTATTTTGAAATCATTTAAGATCCATATAAAATAAAACATTTTTTTTGAAAATATTCTTATAAGCTTGTAAGGAAAGCTTTGAAGATTTTATAACGGCATAAAATAACCGCACCCGTCGTATAAGTTAAAAAAAACATTCTTACCTCAATTCTGTCGAAAAGGTTAAAAAGGACCTTGTTTTGAAAACGACGAAAAGATTCCTTTATAAACCTCTTATAAAAAGTCAAAAAAAGGTATAAATGACTTTAACCCATATTCTTGTAAATAGTAAAAATGTTTTGAAATACATTTTTAAGAAACATGGATGTGGATGATAAAGAGATCCCAGTAGATTATTACATATAAACAACCTCGGATAATGAAGAGATTGTGAAATAACCCTTACCTTGTACTTTTCCTTGGTTGGGGTAGGTTAACCTCCTGTATAATGGTGAAATAGTTGTTATTAAATTATACAAGAATCATATATATTAATATGATATCATATATGATCTTTTAACATTGATTTGTTAATAATATCTTAGAATTATCATCGTTTCGGGAGTTAACTTACTCATTTTCTTTTATATGTTTTGTTACATAAGCCATGGTTGTTGTATCTTATTCATATCCAGAATGATATACAGTCCTTAAACATCATTTTTAAATCATCAAATGATAATTATACTTGAATGGATACGATGGAGAATGAATCTCATCGCGTTCGTGGAGACGGTAGTCCGTACGTACGCACGAGCGACAATATCATTCTTTTGATATTAAAATAATATATAAATGGATGGTATATCATATATACAGAATCACTAACATGTTATATTTATTATTTACATGAGTTACACATCATTATTATACCCATCCAAATAATATTATATTGAATAACAATTACACCACGACGTGGAGACGGTAAGCCGTACGTACGCACGTATGGTGACATGTTATTCAAAGGGTGGATAGAATACTGAATATGATTGTACCATATTTATAATAACATCACAGTATATGTGAGATACTGGAGTTATTATTTCAGAATGGTAAGAACAAAGGAAGAAGAAGTGGAAGAAGAAATGAACTTAGAAAAGGGTGGTGAAATCATTACCTCTTCTTCGGGTTCTTCCTTTTGATTTGATCAAAAGGGATCCTTAGGTTGGCTTTCTGATCAAAATAAGGCCTCTAGGTTGTATTGAGGGATGTTGGGAGAGTATTTGGGCAGAGTTTGGCCGAACCAAAAGGCTTTGAAGGTGTGAAGAAATGAGAAGGAGGAGTGCCCTTTTATAAGAGGGGTGAGGGGCACCTTTGGAAAAGTTAGAAATATTAATTTATAATAAATTCATATTCGGTTTACAAAGGCTCCAAAGTTGACTATTCAAAGTATGAGGTGTGGATAGGTCAAAAACAACTCATCCAATAGAATTTAGACAGGTTTGGGTACTTATATTAACCTTATATTTAAGTATTAACTCTAAGTTAATTAGTTTCACTTTTACAATGTCTCTTTGTATTTTTATATAATATGATTAATAAACTTACTATATACATCCAAGCGCCCCCCAAGTGGTCCATTAATGAGGAACCTATCATAATATAAGTCTCTTGGCCGAACCTTAGATTTTTAGGAATTTAATATCAATTAATAATATAATATTTGTTTTAAGAACTCTTTTATGTCAATTTTGACACTATTCAATAGTTGATTTTTGTGAAACTCCTAACAGATTGATTACTTCGAAAAAAGTCAATTAAATCAATCCTAATATATCATATTATCATAGAAAATTAGTTTAATTCATTAAAAGTTTCATATTATAATTATTTGGGTATTTATAAGATCAATTATTTTTATTTTTCACTATTTTAGTAATTACTGCATCATCATTGTGTCATAAATAAAATAAATTATATAATGTCTAAAAATTATAAATAAAATATCATTATGTAGGAAATCTTTTTAGATTTCTAATGAATATTTATAATCGAAAATCCAACATGTATAACCCTATGTACAAATTGTTCTTCTAAAAGATGTAAGCTTATGCCATTTTTATTTTTATTTTAACTTTATTAATATAAAGTGTCCCTACCACATACAAGTGGCTCCAAGGGGTCCCCAAATTGACCAAAGGATGCCCATGGTCGGGTATGTGTCCACCAATAAGGTTAGGACACGTTTTAGGGTAATTTTTTATTATTATAATATTATTTTTTTAACCCTTATTTACCGGATTTACCCTTTAACCATGGTAAATAAAATATTTACCACAGTAACTATTCAAAATGTCTAAAAATAAAAGTTACCTATTTACACAATTTGAACATCCTGATTCCAAATATGGAATCCATTTTCCTAAATTCAAAACACAGAAGTGGCAGAAATTAATTTAAAATTAATTCCCGCTGTCAAAACAAAAAGCGTGTTTTTAAGAGATAATAACTATCAAAAGATTGACACTTGTTTATGTTCGGTTTAATTGTAAAATTATGTCCAATGATAAAAATTAAATTGAATGGTAAAAATATATTCTAAATATACTTTAAAACCACTCAAATTCATAATTTATCACTATTAATTATTTTGATTAAAAAAGTTGTTTTTAATTAAAATTTAGAAATTTTCACTATTCATCAAAATATGAAAGTTATCCGAAATGTACCAAAATTTCACCCTAGGCTAATTTTGATATTCCGAATCCAAAAATGAAGTCCATTTTGAAATATAGAATATATATGATTTCAAAAAGTAGGTATTACTATTCACAACGGCTAGTTTAATTAGTTGTGGTGTGTGTTAGAACTCGAGGTTGCGTACAACACACGCTATCGCATTATTCGAAGGGAAACGTACCGTAGAAGCTTGGGGTGTTACAGTAGAAGTCCACCTCTATGCGAGGAGGTAGTCCTGGAACATCTGTAAGGAAAACATCTGCATACTGATCCACCACTACAGGAAAACTCGGACTCTGCACATCAACTGCTTCGAGGATGAGATTAGCCAACTGATGTCTGATCAGCTGCCTCCTCCTCTCTGTAAGTCCATCCTACGCTGCAAAGGTTCCCTTTTCACCGGTCACGGTAAAACTGGTCCCATCCATGCGGATACACCGCACTTTGTGCCTAATACAGTCAATCTGAGCATGAACTATGGATAATGTAACACCCGAGACTTTTATGAGAAATATTTTGTCTTTATGTTATATAAATCATCAAAGGAATATTTCACTACACACAACACTATCTTGGCTTGCTTTACACACAATCTCGCCTTCCTCGATAGCTTGCGTTGAACACAATTCTGAGTTTCACTAAACAACGATATGCTGTTAAAATATTATTAAAACTAGCCGTTATGAATAGTAATACCAACTTTATAAAATCTTGTAAATTTTATTTTTCAAAATGGACTTCATTTTTGGATTTAGTATATCGAAATTAGCCGAGGGTGAAATTATGGTTTTGTTCTGAAAACTTTCAATCTTTGATGAATAGTGAAAACACTGGGTTACTATTTAAAAACATAAATTTTATTTAAATAATTATTTATTTTAAATAAATTTATTTTTAGGTCAAAATTGATACATAATACCTATATAAGTTCAATGCAATTAATTGGAGTCATTTTATAATAATTTTAGATATAAAAAAAATTATTGAACTTTTCAGTGTCTTTTACCCACCTCCTAAGAGATTTTTGCAAATTTACATAAAACATAATTTTACCGCTTCTGTGAGTGGAATTTCAAAAATCTGAGAGACACGATTAATATCAAGGACAAAAATTTGGTTCAATGAGATGAAAATAATTTTTGGTGAATAGTAACTTTTCACTTTTTTTACCACGGTTAATACTAGATAGGGTAACTAAGGGTAAAAATGATATTATTATTACCCTAACACATGTCCTAATTCTATTGGATAAGTGTAATTCGACCAAAAACAACCTTAGGAATAAAATATGACCATTTAGGCCCACTTTGATTAGATTAAGTCATTTATTATTAATTTATTTAAAGAAGGGTTAAAATAGTTAAAATCAATGTTTAATAAGTAAATCATTTTTAATATAAGGCTATACATAAGATAAATTCGACTATAAATATTCATTACAAATATAACACTATTTTCTACATAATGGTATTTTATTTTTAATTTTTAGACTTAAAATAATTTAATTTAATTATGACACAATGATAATACAGTAATTATCTTATTAATGAAATATTGACATAATTGATGTTATGAATACCCAAATAAATGTAATTTGAGTCTTTTTATGAATTACAATAATTTTATATGTTAATATGACATGTTAGTATTGCTTTAATTAACTTTTTTCGAACTAATCATTATGTTATGATTTTCACAAAAATCAATTACCAAATAGTGTCAAAATTGACATAAAATAGTTTTTAAAACAAATATTATATTATTAATTGTTATTTTTTTCCTAAACATATAAGGTTCGTCCAAGATACTTATATCATGATATTTGTATCATTAATGGACCACTTGGGGGTCTTTTGGATGTATATGGTAAGTTTATTAACTATATAATATAAAAATACAATGTGACATGGTAAATGTCAATCTAATTAACTAAGAGTTAAAACTAAAAGATAAGGTTAATATAATGACATAAACTTGTCTAAATTATATTTGATGAGATTATTTCGACCCATCCCCACCTTAGATTCTAAATATATCAATTTGGAGCTATTAAAAACCAAATATGGCTTTATAATAAAATAATATATTTAGTTTTTCCAAAGGTGCCCCTCTCCTCCCTTATAAAAGGGCACCTCCTCCCTCTCTTCCTCACACCACGTTGAGCCTTCAAGCTTGGCCAACCCCTGAAATATTATCTTCTAAACTTCCCTAGAAACATCCTAGAGGTCCTGGTCTTCTTCAAAGACCACTTTTAGTGCCCTAAGAGGAGGTCTCAAAGAGGCGCTTCAAAGAAGAGGTAATGGTTGTTGCTGATTCTTTCAACTTTATTTCTTCTTCCAATTCTTCTTCTTTAGTTGTTTCATTATTAAGTGACAACATATGTATCACTAATATAATTATATGTTATTATAATTATGAAACAACCCTATTTCACCATCTATCCATCCTACGGAAAACGAAATCAATGCGCGTGCGTACGTACGGAATACCGTCTCCACACTGTGGTGTAATATATTTTCCACCACCACATTACTTGGATGGGTATAATGGTGTAAATAATAACTATATATGATTATTTTAAAGTGATATTGATTCTTAAATAGTATACATACACTCCATTACAATTTCACGATCATGGGAACGATATCATCGCTCATGCGTACATACGGAATACTGTCTCCACGATGTGATGCGACTCGTTCTACATGATCTTTATTGCATAATGATTATATAAATGAACTGAATGAATGAATATGATATATATTACACTAATACCATTCTGGAAATTAGGTATCTATAACCTAAAAAGAATAATAAGATTTTATTCGACAAAACACGCATAAGAACAAAAAGTAATAAACACCCGAATAACAAGTAGTAATGAAATATTACTAATAAGAAGCTAAGAATATGACCATATATGATATCATAAAAATAATTATGATTCTGGAATAAGTCAATAACATTATTTAAATCATTATACAGGCATTTCAGACACTTACGAAGTAAATCGGACCTAAGGTAAGGGAAAATATCACAATCTCATTTTTATCCGAGATTGTTTATACTTTGGTATTTATTGGGGTGTATTTTATCATCCACATCCATGTTTCCTCAATATGTAATATTATTTCCATCCACCTACAATTTTTTAAATCCAATTTTACCTTTTGGTGAGTTTTTAGTAAAGGATATGAAAGGAATCTTTTGTCGTTTTTCATACGAGGTACTTTTTGACTTTTCCGACAAAAGTACGAGAAGAATGTTTTTTTTAACTTATACGGCATGAATGGATTTTTAAAACATTATTTCCAAGAAGATTCCTTTACAAGTTTTCAAGTTTATTTTTAATCAACTTCTTTTAGTTTAAAATTATATGACATGTTAATAATGTAAAATGTTTTTGAAGTAGAAAGGATATTTTCCTCAAGAATGGAGTTCAAGTGTTTTATCAAAATTATTTTCCATCTAAGATAATATAGGGTTATGTTTCTATCCCAATTATTACATTGATTTTATTATGTTGTGATGGAATTATATTTATAAATTCCTTTATCTTATATGAATTGTTTTATGGTGTCACGAGGTTTAAGAATCCCATTTTTATTACATGGGTTATGCAATGATATATGGTTTATGATTTTATGGAACACATAAGAATGGTATCATTATAAGATGGGTGGGACCTATATCTCCCTCAAATTCATTGGGTAAAGATTTATATCTCATGAGATATATATGGCCAGAACGGCAGGTTAATCCAGTTCAGTGAAACAGGACTGAAACGAGGAGTGAACTCGGTTCAGAAATGGACTTTGTCCACTGAGATAGTCTTGGCTATGAGTCTTGACTGCTAAGAAATGATTATCTATGATTATATGTGTATGAAACAAAGTTTCATGTTTTAATTTATGATTATTGGGATTACATTTCACTACTATGATTTACCCCATGTTATGAAATTATGATCTCTTTTGTAGGTTAAGATTTCCAAAAGTTATGTTCTTATGAATATGATGTGATTGATATTTCTTTTGTTTACCCTTACTGAGCATTTGAGCTCACCCTTTTGTATGTTTTATTTCCCCAGGTTAGGAAGAAGGTTATTAAGTAGGATATGACAAAAGGGACTCTAGATATGATGAAATAAATGGGAGGCAAAGTAGATGCTTTATGAACCAGTTGTTTATGTTTCCCAGTTTCTAAAGACTCTATACCTATACGGTCCTTTCCTGGTTTTGTTATATGTTGTAATAAGTGTTCTTCAATTCTGATGTAATAACAATGTATGTAAAGTATGGGTCGCTATAGTTGGTATCAGAGGAAAGGTATAGTCAACCTTTGGAAACTAGGATGTGAAATCCTTAGTAAGAACCCTAAGGATAAGTCTAAGAATAGAACACAATCTTAGTGTTTTAGAAATGGCCATGAATAACCTATGATAAGACCTTAAGTGTGAAATTTTATTCTTGATTATGTGGTTTTCCTATTATAATTAGTGTTTCTCACACTATTCTTCTTCGTTTTAGTCAATGGATGGAACCCGAAGGAACCGTGTTAATGCGGAATGCAACGGGAAATGCAATGATTGTCCCCCTGAGAAACCAAATGTTATGGGAGATGGAATGAAATATCGTGTAGTCATGCTCACACAACTTTCTCAATCTATGAATCATGCAGGACTTCCAAACGAGCAAAGGAAGGAGAAACATTCTATTTAATCCTTCATGAGGCAACGTCCACCTTCATTCAGCGGGTCTTCTGATCCATTAGTGGCTGAACAATAGATCAGTACCACTAAAAATATATTTTCAATTATTCAATGTTATGAACATGATAAGGTCATCTTAGCAGTATATCATTTAGAAGGAGATGTTGATCAATGGTGGAATCTTATCAAGAATATGAGGCAAAGGGATGAAATTGAGTCCATGGAATGGGACGTGTTCAAGAACTTATTTTTCAATAAGTACTTCCCTCGTATTCTCTGAAAAAATATGGAGAAAGAATTTCTTGAACTGAAGCAAAAGGATGATGAATATGTTGGTACCTATGAAGCAAATTTTACAAGACTTTCAAGGTACGCTTCTGGTATTCTTATCCAACCTGAGAGTAAGATCGATCGATTCTTTAGTGGATTAAAACCAAGTCTTCGAAGGGCCTTAGCCATAGGGGACTTCAATAGCTACGAGGAAATCGTTCGACGTTCTCTCAAAGTTGAGATGGAGATTGGAGTAACCCATCATTCATATGGGTTTGATAAGAAGAGGAAAATGGAATTCAATGGAAAATATAAAGAGCACACTGAAAAGAATATGGGATTTCCCTTATGCTCAAAGTGTGGAAAGAAACATGGAGGGAGTTGTCTTAAAGGGACAAGTAAATGTTTCAAATGTGGAAAGGAAGGTCATCGGGCATTTGAATGCTGCAATTATGGGAAGAAGATTTCTATTGATGCAAACAAAAGAAGGGATACACATAATGAACCTACTACACTTCAATGTTTCAAGTGCAAGGAGATGGGGCATTATACCAATCAATGCCCGAATCCAAGGGTTGATGATGATGGTCGACGTCAACAAACTCTTAAGTCTAAAGACAATGGAAAGTAACATGAAATTTCTATCAGCGATGTGGAGTACGATAACGAAGTGGTGAAAGGTACACTTATCATCCACTCTAAAGTATAAAATGTTTTATTTTATTCTGGATCCACCCACTCTTTTATTTCTGAAGAATATTCTAAGGTTATCACCGTATTACCTCAACAATTAGATGTTGAGTTATTTGTGACAATCCCTAATGGCACAACAGTCGCATCAATAGTTTATAATTCTTCTCCGATTAAAGTTTGTAGGGAAGTGATTCCTGCAAATCTTGTGATCCATCCTATAGTGGAATTTGATGTGATTCTTGGCATGGATTTTCATTCTCTATATGGAGCTCATATCCATTTCCAAAGAAGGGAAGTCACATTTCACATTCCAGATCAATCTATGATCGTTTATCGATGCAAGGATGAACATAACCTTCTAGTGGAAATTTATTCCATCTTATGGGTCTTGATTCCACTAAATGAGGGTTATTTATCTCAAATGGTTGTTGAGAAACTCACGATTAAGAATATACCCATTGTACGGGATTTTAACGATGTCTTTCCGGAGGAATTTCCGGGTCTTCCACCAAATCGTGAAGTAGAGTTTTCAATAGAACTCGTACCGGGTGATTTGCCTATTTCAAAGACACCTTATAGAATGGCCCCAATTAAGTCGCAGGAATTTAAGAAGAAACTCCAAGAGAATCTTGATAAGGGATTCATACGCCCTAGTGCATCACCTTGGGGAGCACCAGTTCTATTTGTTAAGAAAAAAGATGGATCAATGAGACTCTACATTGATTATTGAGAACTTACCAAGATCACTATCAAAAACAAATATCATCTCCCATGCATTGATGACATATTTGACCAACTACGAAGAGCTCAACACTTTTCCAAGATTGATATTCATTCAGGGTATCATCAATTAAGGGTCAAAAGGGAGGATATACCAAAGACGGATTTCCGTACAAGGTATGGACACTATGAATTTATAGTGATGCCATTTGGTCTTACTAATGCCTCTGCTATCTTCATGGATCTGATGAATAGAGTCTTTAGAGACTATCTTGATCAGTTTGTGGTAGTCTTTATTGATGATATTCTTTTCTATTCAAAGAGCAAGGAAGAACATGAAGATCACTTGAGAATTATATTGAAGACCCTAATAAAGGAGAAGCTTTATGCCAAATTTACAAAGTGTGAATTTTGGCTTCAAAAAGTTGCATTTTTGGGTCACATAATCTCAAAAGAGGGGATATATGTGGATCCAGCAAAAACAAAGGTTATCGAAAGATGTTCAATACAAACAATAGTAACTGAGATGAGAAGTTTTCTTGGTTTGGCTGGATATTATCGACGTTTTGTGAATGATTTTTCACGATTATCTAATCCACTCACCAGGTTGACTCGGAAAGGAGTTAAGTTTGTTTGGATAGAGGAATGTGAAGAGAATTTCAAGTAGTTAAAAAAAATTTATCCAGTGCACCTGTACTCACACTGCCTTGTAGGGGAGAAAGGTTTGTGATATACAGTGATGCATCCAAGAAGGGATTGGGATGTGTTCTCATGCAAAACGATATGGTGATAGCTTATGCCTCACGACAGTTGAAAATCCATAAGCAAAATTACCCAACTAATGATTTGGAGTTAGCTACAGTAATATTTGCGTTAAAGATTTGGAGGCATTATCCTTATGGGGAAAGGTGTGATATTTATACTGATCATAAAATTTTAAAGTATATTATCACATAAAAGGAGCTGAATATGCGCCAAAGAAGATGGTTGGAGCTTATTAAGGATTACGACTGCTCAATTCATTACCACCCGGGGAAAGCAAACAAGGTGGAAGATGCATTAAGTCGACAAGACCATGGTAGTTTATCCATGATGAGGATCACAAAAGATCCAATATTTATGGATTTACAAAGGATGGATCTTGGAATTATAATGGAAGGGGAAAAATCGTATCTTTCTCAAATGAATGTTCAACCATCTACACATGTGAAGATTAAAGAGGTGCAGAAAGAAGATGTAGAGTTACAAAAGAAGGTGAGAAATATTCCTGAATTCAACCTTGATTGTGATGGGATAATAAAGTTCAGGAATCGGGTTTGTGTACCTCCCATCCCAAAATTAAAGAAGAAGCTACTGGATGAGGCTCATAGTTCTTCATTCTCTATTTATCCTGGTAGCACGAAGATGTATATGGACCTGAAAGAGTACTTCTGGTGGGATAGAATGAAAAGAGATGTTGCTGAATATGTCTCTCGATGCTTGGTTTGTCAGCAAGTTAAAGTTGAGAGACAGAATTCTAAGGGAATGTTACAACCATTACCCATACCAGAATGGAAATGGGAAAACATCACTATGGACTTTGTCACCAGCTTTCTAAAACATCCAAAGGAAATAATGCTATCTGGGTCATAGTTGATCGTCTTAAAAAGTATGTACACTTCATTGCTATTAGAGAGGATTTATCTCTAGATCAGATTTCCAGGATATATGTAAAGGAAGTGGTAATATTGCATGGAGTACCACTTTCTATTATATCTGATCAGGATCTAAGATTTACATCGAAGTTCTGGCGAAGTCTTCAGCATACTCTGGATACAGAGTTATGTTTCAGCACTGCTTATCATCCTCAGATAGACGGTCAGTATGAGAGAACAATTCAAACTCTAGATGATATGTTAAGATCTTTCTCTATGGATTTAAAATGTGGTTAGGATCAACACCAACCTTTCGTGGAATTTTCTTATAATAATAGCTTTCACTCTAGTATTCAGATGGCTCCTTATAAAGAGATCTATGGAAAGAAATGCAGGACTCCAACTTGTTGGGATGAAGTTGGGGAAAGAAATCTATTAGGACCTGATCTTGTTGATGAGATGGCAGAAAAAGTCAGATCTATTCAACAACACATAAGAGTAGCTCAGAGTCGACAGAAAATTTATGCCGACAACCGAAGAAAATACCTAGAGTTTGAAGTGGGGGATAAAGTGTTCTTACGAATATCTCCCTGGAAGAGGGTCATGAGATTTAGAAAGAAGGGGAAGTTGAGCCCTAGATATATCGGCCCTTTCAAAATATTAGATCGTGTTGGGAAGGTAGCTTACCGATTGGCGCTTCCACCAAATATATCTCAAGTTCACGATGTGTTCCATGTATCTCTCCTGAGAAAGTACACACCTGATTCTTCACATGTACTCAGCTCAGAAGTTGTACCACTGGAGCAAGATCTTTCTTATGAAGAACATGTAATAGAGATTCTGGATCGTAGTGAAAAAGTCCTACGGAACAAGACCACTCACTTGGTGAAAGTTTTATGGAGGAACCACCAATTAGAAGAAGCTACATGGGAGCTTGAGGATATGATGAGGGAGAGGTATCCTCATCTTTTTGTTACAATGTGACGAATTTTGAGGGTGAAATTCATTTTAAGGGGGGTAGAATGTAACACCCAAGAATTTTTTGTGAAATATTTTTTCTTTATGTTATATAAATCATCAAAGGAATCTTTCACTTCACAGAACACTACCTTGGCTTTCTTTACACCCAATCGCGACCTTCCTCGATATCTTGCGTTGTACGCAATACCGAGTTTCACTAAACAATGATATGCTATTAAAATATTATTAAAACTAGCTGTTATGAATAGTAATACTCACTTTTTAAAATTTTGTAAATTTTATTTTTCAAAATGTTCAGTTTTGGATTCGGAATATCAAAATTAGCCTAGGGTGAAATTTTGGTTTTTTTCTAAAAACTTTCAATCTTTGATGAATAGTGAAAACACTAGGTTACTATTTAAAAACATACATTTTATTTAAATAATTATAAATTTTAAATAAATTTATTTTAGGTCAAAATTGATACATAATACCTATATAAGTTCAATGCAATTCATTGGAGTCATTTTATAATAATTTTAGATATATAAAAAAATGTATTGAACTTTTCACTGTCTTTTACCCACCACCTAGGAGAATTTGAAAATTTACATAAAAATTAATTTTACCGCTTCTGTGAGTGGAATTTCGAAAATCCGAGAGACACGGTTGATATCAAGGACTAAAATGTGGTTCAATGAGATGAAGATAATTTTTGGTGAATAGTAACTTTTTAGTTTTTTTACCACGGTTAAAAGTAAATAGGGTAACTAAGGGTAAAAATGATATTATTATTACACTAACACATGTCCTAATTCTATTGGGTAAGTTTAATTTGACCAGAAACAACCTTAGGAATAAAATATGACCATTTAGGACCACTTGGATTAGATTAGGACATTTATTATTAATTTATTTAAAGAAGGGTTAAAATAGTTAAAATCAAAGTTTAATAAGTAAATCATTTTTAATATAGGGTTATACATAAGATAAATTCGACTATAAATATTAATTAGAAAGAGAAAAAGATTTCCTACATAATGGTATTTTATTTTAATTTTTAGACTTAAAATAATTTAATTTATTTATGACACAATGATGATGCAGTAATTATCTTATTAATGAAATATTGACATAATTGATGTTATGAAAACCCAAATAAATGTAATTTGAGACTTTTTATGAATTACAATAATTTTTTATGTTAATACAACATGTTATTATTGATTTAATCAACTTTTTTCGAACTAATAATTCTGTTATAATTTTCACAAAAATCAATTGCCAAATTGTTTCAAAATTGACATAAAATAGTTTTTAAAAACATACTATATTATTAATTGTTATTATATTCCTAAAGATCTAAGGTTCGTCCAACATACTTATATCATGATATTTGTATTATTAATGGACCACTTTGGGGTATCTTGGATATATATGTTATGTTTATTAACTATATAATATAAAAATACAATGTGACATGGTAAATGTCAATCTAATTAACTAAGAGTTAAAACTAAAAGATAAGGTTAATATAATGAACTAAACTTGTTTAAATTCTATTTTATGAAAGGATTTAGACCCATCCCCACCTTATCTTCTAAATATATCAATTTGGAGCTATTAAAAACCGAATATGGATTTATAATAAAATAATATATTTAGTTTTTCCAAAGGTGCCCCTCTCCTCCCTTATAAAAGGAAACCTCCTCCCTCTCTTCCTCACACCACATTGAGCCTTCAAGCTTTGACAACCCCAGAAAAATTATCTTCTCCACTTCCCCAGAAACATCTTAGAGGTCCTGGTATTCTTCAAAAACCAATTTTAGTTCCCTAAGAGGAGGTCTCAAAGAGGCGCTTCAAAGAAGAGGTAATGTCTGTTACCGATTCTTTCAACTTTATTTCTTCTTCCATTTCTTCTTCTTTAGTTGTTTCATTATGAAGTGATAACATCAGTATAACTCATATACGGATATGTTATTATAAGTATAAAACAACCCTATTTCACCATCTATCCATCCTATGGAAAACGAAAACATTGCGCGTGTGTACGTACGGAATACCGTCTCCACGCCGCGGTGTATTCTATTTTCCACCACCACCTTACTTGGATGGGTATAATAGTGTAAATAATAACTATATATAATTATTTTAAAGTGATATTGATTATGAAATAGTATACATACACTCCATTACAATTTCACGATCATGGGAACGATATCATCGCTCTTGTGTACGTACGGAATATTGTCTCCACGATGTGATGTGACTCATTCCAAATGATCTTCATTGCATAATGATTATATAAATGAATTGAATGAATGAATATGATATATATTACACTAATACCATTCTCAAAATGAGTTATCTATAACCTAAAAAGAATAATAAGAATTTATTCGATAAAACACGCATAAGAACAAAAAGTAATAAACACCCGAATAACAAGTAGTAATGAAATATTACTAATAAGAAGCTAAGAATATAACCATATATGATATCATAAAAATAAGTATGATTATGGAATAAGTCAATAACATTATTTAAATCATTATATAGGAGGTTCGGACACTTACGAAGCAAATCGGACCTAAGGTAAGGGAAAATATCAAAATCTCATTTTTATCTGAGATTGTTTATACATTGGTATTTACTGGGGTGTATTTTATCATCCAAATCCATGTTTCCTCAATATGTAATATTATTTCCATACACCTAAAATTGTTTAAATCCAATTTTACCCTTCTGTGTGTTTTTATTTAAGGATATGAAAGGAATCTTTTGTCGTTTTTCATACGAGGTACTTTTTGACTTTTCCGACAAAAGTACGAGAAGAATGTTTTTTTAAACTTATACGGCATGAATGGATTTTTAAAACATTATTTCCAAGAAGCTTCCTTTACAAGTTTTCAAGTTTATTTTTAATCAACTTCTTTTAGTTTAAAATTATATGACATGTTAAGAAAGGAAAATGTTTTTGAAGTAGAAATGATATTTTCCTCAAGAATGGAGTTCAAGTGTTTTATCAAAATTATTTTCCATCTAAGATAATATAGGGTTCTATTTCTATCCCTATTATTACATTGATTTGATTATGTTGTGATGGAATTATTTTTATGAATTCCTTTATCTTATATGAATTGTTTTATGATGTCGCGAGGTTTAAGAATCCCATTTTTATTACATGGGTTATACAATGATGTATGGTTTATGATTTTGTGGCACACATAAGAATGGTATCATTTTGTGATGGGTGGGACCTATATCTCCCTCTAATGCATTGGGTAAAGATTTATATCTCATGAGATAGACATGGCTAGAATGGTAGGTTAATCTGGTTCAGTGAAAGAGGACTGAAACGAGGAGTGAACTCGGTTCAGAAATGGACTTTGTCCGCTAAGATAGTCTTGGCTATGAGTCTTGACTACTAAGAAATGATTCTCTAGGATTATGTGTGTATGCCACAAAGTTTCATGTTTTAAGTTATGATTATTGGGATTACATTTCACTACTATGATTTACCCCATGTTATGAAATTATGATCTCTTTTGCAGGTTAAGATTTCCAAAAGTTATGTTCTTATGAATATGATGTGATTGATATTTCTTTTGTTTACCCTTACTGAGAATTTGAGATCACCCTTTTGTATGTTTTCTTTCCCCAGGTCAAGAAGAAGGTTATTAAGTAGGATATGCAAAAATGGACTCTAGATATGATGAAATAAATGGGTGGAAAAGTAGATGCTTTATGAACCAGTTGTTTATGTTTCCCAGTTTCTAAAGACTCTATACCTATACGGTCCTTTCCTGGTTTTGTTATATAAATTAATAAGTGTGCTTAAATTCTGAAGTAATAACAATTTATATAAAGTATGGGTCACTATAGATAACCAGTCCATACCCAAGATGACGTCGTAAGGCCTCGACGCCGCTACGAGGAGATCCTAGCCGAATCTCTCACCTCCTATAGTAAGCCCAAATTTCCGACACCAGTGTGTAATCATCGAGTCTGCTCCCTTAGGAGTCTCTAGTTGTAAGGATTGAGCCAATGGCTCCGTCAGAATCTCCGAGCTCCGAATGACGTTAGTGGCAATAAAATAATGACTTGAACCTGTGTCTATAAGTACTACAGAAATAGTGGAGTAGACACAGATAGTACCTCAAATAATCTCAGGTGTGCCATGGTCCTAGGCCTCGACTGCCTGGAGATGAGCCCTCCTTTGTCCACCAGCTCACTGTTATCGTTGTGGCCCTTATAGTGGTGGTGGTGGTAGAGCCTCGAAACGTCGTCCACCACCCGATGCTCGGCCAGGCCCTCTGCCACATCCGCCTACTCCCGAAGGACCACCATGGTCAAACCTTTGCCTCTACCTGGGAGGTCCCTCTACTATCTGATGCTCATTTGCATGGCGGGTCGGAAAGTCAAGAGCCATATGGCATGCCCGCCGCATGAATAGCACTGCCTTCTCCTCGTATATCTAGCTCTGTCTCATGGTCCCCACACAATATAACCTATATCCTGCGGTCTCCCACCTAATGGCCTGGTCTTCTTGGACCTCTGCAACATCTGTCTACTGCCAGCTGTAGAAGTCTCCACTATGTTTCACCCTGTGGTGGGTCTTGCTACTAGTGACTGATCAGCGAGAAAACTCTCCACTAGAAGGGCTTGTTCCAGCACCCCCGCCTGTATCAGGATGCTGAGGGGGAACATCGAAGCCCAGATCTCATGCTTGAGTCCCTGCTCGAAGGTCTGGGCCCTGAAGAAAGTGTCTCTTACCATATCTGTGGAGTAGCGCGAGAGGTCAGTAAACCTCACTGAGTACTGAGCTACTGTCATACTTCCCTATTGTAGATGAAATAACTCCTAATTTCGCACCACGTGAAGGGTGGTTGGAACAAACTCTGAGTGGAAGAGACTCTAAAACTCTATCCAGAGTAATGATGGCTCATCATACACCTGGAGAATTAGGCTCCACCATCTGTCTACTGCTGCATGCAGGAGACTTGTGGCAAGGATCACCATGAGGTTAGCTGGTGTCCCTACCAATCTAAAAACTCTCATGACAGCCTCCAGCCATTCCTCAACTTCATGTGGGTTTGTCTCTCCTTGAAACCTATGCAGCCTCTAGTTCTGGAACTCATGCAATGCACTCAGGCAGCGTGCACTCTCTGCTTCTGGAGATGGTGGTATCGGTGGTCCAGTGGGTAGTGGTACCGCTGGTACCTTCGCTGTGATGGGGCCCTGCACTGAGGCATCGTTCCTCAGTGGGCTACCATCTCGTACGAAACTCGGGACCCTAGCTGGATGCCTTTATGGGTCCATCCTGAAAAGAAACAGGTGCTCCGTGATTAAAATAGTATACCTGGTGATCTGACATGAAGTAATCACGAAGAAAACTTTTTCAAAGGAAACACACACGCAATCAGTGTTTTTGTGCACTGAGTCGAAGATCAGAAGTCAGAGTCCTGGTGTAAGGATATGTCGGCCGCTGCACCAATACCGGTTTCTCTAAACTGATAACCACACCCAAAACACTTAACACTATTGTTGTAAAAAGAATCAGAGTCCAAGTTCTGTGGTAGAACCGGCTCCTCTGATACTAATTTGTCACGACCCGTCCTCAGGGCCCATTCTGTGACTACCCCAAGCCCACATTCCCTAGGCCAGGGGTTGTCGACTAGCACTAAAGGTGTAATCCTGATAAAAAGGGAAGTCATTGCCTTTAAACCTGTAACACACACTGTCTGAACACAAGCTGTATAAGCAACATTTACTAAAATAGAAAATAAAAGTTTTCTGAAACTAAGTGGGCTAGTATACAAACCCAACTAAACAACAAGTACAAGTAAAAAGGGAAAACATCTCCTGGATCGTCCACTGGGGAATCCTACCTGAAGGGTAGGTACAGAACTCGAACAAATCATCCATGCGGTATGTCCCATTTAGTCCATCTCCTAGCAGCCTCCCGTTTGTCACCCTCAACCTTGATCACTATATACCGTCGTCTGCAGAGAACACAACAAGGTGCGGGCGAAGCCTGTGCAGGGGTGAGTATAACAGTACTTAGTAGGGACCCTTAGACCCCCGAAGGTCTCCTAGAATCCACAAAGGATAAACCACAGTAGAAAGATACAATCATTATGTATCAAACAACCCTACATAGGTGTATAACCATGCATATACCTAATTTATCAATCACAGTTCGGATCCAACTCCAGAGCCCAAGCACAAATCATTCCACAAAAGAAGTAAAGTCAATCACTATGATGATAATGGTTGAAAGACCTGACTCAACTCACACAGGTATACATCTTTTGTAGAGTGATAGAGATGATCATATGTAGTCACTGATTCATCTAAGCTATCGGACCGACACGGGATACAGGACCAGCTAAGCTGTTGGACCCAAACAAGATATAGGACAAGCTATTCTGTCGGACCCACAGAGGATACATGAATAGAATTCAGAACTGTCAGACCCATGGAGGATACGGGTATAGTAGTCATCACTATCGAACCCACAGAAGATTCTGGTACAGTAGTCATCACTGTCGAACCCACGGAGGATTCCAGTACCGTAGTCATCGCTGTCGAACCCATGGAGGATTCCGGTATAGTATCTTCACAACCAGCCCTAGGGTTCCTGCACACAGAACGCTCGATTTCGAGAAGTTCCACTCCTCAAGACAAGTGTTGATACATCAACTATCACAAACTCCGGAGTTGATGTATTCTGAAGTTCCATCTCATCAAAAAGAACCCAACGTGACAAACAATGTGTCAATTGGACGCCCGGTCTGTGAGTTATTGGCATTTCCGTCTCAGGGGCCAGATTGGTTTTTAGGTTCAATCCAACTCGACTAAACCCCAACTATATCCAAAACTCAAGCGGGGTATTCCAAAAGAATCGTCTCACTCCAAAATTTACATCCCCATAGATGGTTCGTCGTTCGGACCCCTATATCCCAAGATGTAGGTTAAAAGGTGAAAATGGCCATAGCGGGTCCGGGTCTGGTCCGAACAAGTCGGACCGACCCGGTCCATGGGTGCGGCCCAACCTGAGTGAGAGGCCCAAACCAGGGGAGCGGCCCTGCCCAAAGGGGTTGCCCGGCCCGAAGTCGCGGCCCGAACAGAAGGTGCGGCCCGGCCCAAAGGTGCGGCCCGGCATGTGGTGGCCCGTCCTAGGGGCGGGTCGGCTGTGGCGGCCCGGCCGAGGGGTGGCCTAGCCGAGGGGTGGCCCGGCCGAGGTGGCCCGGCCCAAGCCGGCCTAGCCATCCATGCGAAGGAGGGGGTGTCATTCCCCTCCCCGGTTTGTCGAACAAAACTAGTTCCTTGCTTGGGTTCAGGGGCTGCGGGACCCAGGTGGTCCCGCGTGTCTTGCTCCACGGCCACCGGCCCGGTTGGCCGCAACCAAACCTCCACCACGGCGCGACCGGCACTGCACCATCACTTTCACGGCCCAACCTGGCCACGGCCTTCGGCTCCACCGCGCGGCATGACAGCTCCACGATTCACCATCTGTCGCGGCCCTCCCGGCTGCGGTTCCTCTCCGGTGTGGCACGACGGTGTCACACCCCTTTTCTGTGGCCCGCCCTAGCTGGGTTCCTCACCTCTGGTG
Organism: Viscum album; assembly: GCA_963277665.1. Lineage (NCBI taxonomy): Eukaryota > Viridiplantae > Streptophyta > Magnoliopsida > Santalales > Viscaceae > Viscum > Viscum album. The sequence goes on from OY728159.1 coordinate 659,017,840, forward strand.
GGGCGCGGCGCAATGGCTCCATGCCTCTTTGGTCTGGCATGGTTCTTCTCCGGTGCGGTGCGATGGAACCGCACCCTTCCAACTCCACCTCTGATGTCAACCAAACAAGAATAAACGGAGGGACGTCAGGTCGTGTTTGTTCCGCCCACGACCTCTACATTAGCTGATAACAATTGGACACTGTCAAATGAAAATAAACATCGAAGAACAAGTGTAAAATTTATAAATTAAAATAATCAAATCCCCCTACCTTGATTCGACGATTGTTCATTGACGTCGGGGAGCATCTGAGGAAGAAGCATCATCGACGTTCTTCGCGGGCAGCTCCTTCTCTTTTAGCTTGGTTGAAGATCGAGGACAGTCTTCATTGTTCTTTAGAGATGAGGATCGTTCTTCATTAGGAGGATGTCGTTCTTCCAAGAGTTCTCCCAAAGCTCCCCAAAGAAGAATCGCCAAGCCAAAATAAAAAAATAACTTCTCTATTATTTTAAGGTTGCGATGCATTTCAAAAGAATTCAAAATAATTCATATCACTAAAAATTAATTAATTATGGCATTAATTAATCCTTAGGTGTGTTGGTTCCATTATTAAGGAAGGTTGAAAGGCTCCATAAAAAATTTGGAGTTCCAAGAGTTAAAGGGGGGTTAAGGGTGGTTTGAGCTCGTGTGGGCCCCCCCACATAATATCCTCCCAAAGTAGGTTATTCGCAGGTGGGAACCAACTCCAACCTCCCTTTAGAGGTTTTAACTACCATTCAAATAAAAATATGCTAGACATATTTTTATTTAATTTATTTAGAAACCCCAAAAATTAACTTCCATCCTCGATAAAACGCAACTGTGGTAACGGTTGCCTTAAGCGAATACCGGTGCTGCGAGTTCAACGGTGCCCTCAGATTTCAATTCTGAGCACCGATTCAAAAGATATAAAAACCTGAATGTAGATTTACTAAATTTACCTGAAAAAAACATTAGAAATTGATTCTGGGTACACTGGGCCTCAGAATCAGGCACCGTTAGAAATTGCGGACTCGTAAAATTCCCATGTATTTAAAAAAATCCATGGGAATTTCAAATATTTACATATAATGATGGAATAAATTTATATATATTATATTCTTTACATATTTATAATTTTTAAAACATTATATATCATTTATTTTACCATTCCATGAATAGAAAAATAATAACGTTTTCATGCATACATGTAGAGTACCAACTTTATAAAGCGATGTGGTTCATTATTCATCACCACATCACATGAATTATATATAATAGTATATTTAAAGAATTAATATGATATTTATGATATTATTATAATAATATAAAGATAAAATAAAACTTACCTTCTTTCCATAATGATCATTGAAAAATGGAAATGTTACCCATGTGTACGTACAACCTACCATCTCCATGATTATAATTTAGTTTATCTTTCACAAAAAACATTAATGGTTTGATTAAAAATTATAATTTATGTGTAAAAGTGATAATTATTTCATTATTATTACTCTATAGATGATTTAATTATAACCTTATTTACCATATTCAGAATACAAAATATATTTTGGACTTATGAACCGAATATCATCAAAACATCTGACATAAACTTAAATAATTAAGTAATTTTTATAACATGGTAATAAGTGATGTAAAAGGAATAATAAACATCAAAATGGTTCTCAATGAAGTAAGTAAATAACATAAATTTATCATTCATGAATATAAATAACATATGTAATGTGTCATAATCTAAATAAGGGACATTCTTTTAAAACTCCGCCTTTAAATATCCTCTTCCAATTGTTTTTATAAAATTATATAAGATGTATTTTTTATAACTTATTTGAAATGATTTTATTTTCCTGTCATTATAACACCACAATTATTTTATGTTTCTTTTATAATTTTCAATTATTCTTTTCAAATAAAAATTATCCTATATTAGATATTCATTTTTTAATGTCAAAAGTAATTTTCAAAAGAAAAGGCTATTTTGATATCAAAATGTGTTTTAATTTGGGTTTAAAAGAGCTTTTAAAAGGTTTTTCTGATGAAAAGGGGAATGTATATAATTTTTAACTCATGATATGGTAATTGAGCATTATATATCTCGGTTCATCCCGATATAGATTATATGATAGGTTAATCCCCATTATAGCACACGGGTGATCCCGATACGAATTATACGATGTGTTGAGCCCCATTATAGCTCACAATTGATCCCTATATATCTTATATGATAGGTTTCTCCCCATTATAGCTCATGGTTGATCTTTATACAACTTCTATGAAGTATTGACCCACAATTTAACTCATGGGTGACACCGATATATCTTATATGATGTTTGAGAAAAATTATAGCTCTCTAATTATTTGGGTAATGATTATGTTATCCAAATAATTGTGTTGGAATTATACTATATTGTTATTCTAATTGAAATTATTTTGAAATATTTTTAGGAATTTTATTCACTAATCTTGAAAAATGGGATTTTAATTTACTTTTATGGTTTTAAATGATTTCTTTGAGAAAAATGAGTTTATTGGTTTTTCAAATGGATATTTTTTATATCTTAAACTCAACAAACTTTGAAGATAAAAGTAAAAATTATATGGATTTTCATGTTTCTCGATAGATTAGTATATTTATTCTTTTTATGTCCCTTAATTAGCTTTTGGTTCTCATATCATGTTTTTAAAATGTTTTTCAAAGGCATTAAGGAAGAATAGGAATAAGGATGGTGTCAAGTTTAAAATTTTGATGATTTATCATGAATAGAAACCAAGTTTTATTTTTAAAAAATTATTTTGAAAAAAAGGATAACATGTATAAGTTCCCACATGTAATGTATGGCTTTAATGGGTAATATTATTTTATGATTCCTTAAAACTCTAAATATAAAAGATCCTCTGGATTTTAAGAAAGTGAATTCCATTTCAAAAACACTATAATGTGTAATGATTAGGGTTTTTTCCTTATAATTGGTATTACAGGAGAGTTTAGATAACTTTTGAGATTAATATGTTTTCAGTTGTGGTAATATAAAGTGTTATGAATACAATCATGGGTTTATAACTTTAAGGATAATCTTAAGTTCATATTCTTTGACACCTTATTTTTTCATTTTAAGTGGTGGATGAATAATGTTATTCAAAATATTTTAACCGGAAAATATGGTAACAAAACCATTAGGATTATTATAGGTTTTTTTGTAAATTTTATTTTCGGAATAATTAATTTAATTTAGTAGACATGTGTTTAAATGTATTCATAGACTTTACGGTTTATAAGATCTTTATTTATTTAGTTAATTAGGGTTACTAAATTTTAGGATGCAAAATGGAAGGTTTGAGATAACTTTTATTTTAAAACATTTCTTTAATATTAAATATATAAATATTTTTTCTGTGGATGTTTCTCGAATTTCAAAAAAATTATAAGGATTATATTAACATTTTTTTATAAAATGACAACCCAAAGGATGGGTGACAACCCATCACATATAGAAAGTCCATATGGATTAAACCCATAACTTAAGCTTAAAAATATGTCATCTCTTGCCACTAGCCTATATGATGTCCTGGTAAGTGTGATGAGAGTTTCCTCTACTTTAATTATCTCCCAGATAAAGTTTAATTTAATTTTTTAGAACATAACGGTGTATTAATAGATAACCATGAGATAAAAAAATGATTTGGTGATTAAGTGGTTAAAATTATTTCATAATATCTTTTATATTTATTGAACCCTACGTGATTAAGGTAAATATAATACTATGGTATTTAATTTGAGGAATAAAGTATGAATCATATTTTAGAGGCCTGTATGATTTTATTTATTATTTTTACTGATTCAGTTTATTTATGTAAATGGATAGAATATAATGGAGACTATGTGAAATGGAAAATTATATTTTTGGTATAATACATTGAGAGTGATTGATCTTATTTTGGGAGATAAATGTTACATTTATCTTGGAAGTCTATGTCATCAAACGCTTCTAATTTTTTTATTTCAATTTAGTCTGGATAATTTTTGACGAATTTTAAGGATGATATTTTTTTTAATGAACCATATTGAACTTTAGGTATTACTCTAGGACTTTTTATAATAAGGTAGTTTTTCATTATTTAATGGTTTATTCATTTTTTGGAAATTCTCATATCTTGTACAAAACATTTTGGTCTTGGTTAATTCTTAAAGGTAGGAGGAAAATATTGATATCATTTTTCAGGATTTTCTATCCATAGAAGATGAATCTAGTGCTTCAGAAATGAACAAAAAACCATCTTGAATACTCATTGTTTGGAGAAAAAGATGAGATTGTGGAGGTAATTGATTAAAGAATTTAATTATTCTTTTCAAGTAAGTATTTTTTAAAGAGTAGTTCGTAAATGAATTACTCAAAATTAGGAACATAATTACGAAAAAAAACATTATATGTTTACATTTATTACCATGAAGTCAATGAAATTTTACCCACCACAGATTTACGGCATCGTGATGGTAAAATTTGTCATGACCATGTCCTCTATCACTATATATCAGTCATTCGATGTTGGTTTTCTCTTCCATATCAATGATTATACTTCCTAATTATATTATAATCCCTAAAAACCTACAATGTGTAAATCCAAATTACCTTTTTACTTTATTTTTCCCACTTATCAAGTAGAATTTTTATTAATCCTTTTTAAGATGTGTGATTTCAACAGTGGTATTTTGAAAAGACAAACTCATGTTACCAAACATGCTTTCAAAATTGCAAGGACACAATTTCCAAAATAGGGAGATAATGTATGGTAACATGTAATGATAGAATAATTTTTTTTATTATTTTTTAGTATTATTTAATTATGTTTTTATATTCATTACAAATTTATTATGTAATTCTTAAAATCAAAAAGGAAATTGTCATATTAAACTCATTTATTATAAAAATTATTTAAATGTTTAATTAAAAAATTAGAGAATTTTAATTTGAAAAAATAAATTTAAATTTTATATTCATCATAAAAATATTATCTTAGGATTCATTTTTTATAATTTTATGAAAATATTGATTTTTCAAGGAATAGTGAAAATAGTAATTTTTATTGAAAATTCGATTTCATTTTAAAGTATTTACGATTTCAAATTATGTTTTTTATTGTAATTAAATTTTTATTAGTTAATTTTGATTTAAAATGATCCATTTATTATTTTTGAATTTAATTTTATATTTAAATTTGGTATAAAAACAATAAATAATTAAAAATTCCATTTTTCAAACAAACAGTTTTTTATTGTGATTTGTTGGATTAATTTTATATTAAGTTATGAAAATTATGTATTATGAATTTATTAAAATGGATTCCATACATAGAATATGTTGGTTAAAATTTAATAATTATTTTAGTTTTTTATTTTTAGTCAATATAAATAGTAACATTAGTAATTCTGGTTACCATGATAAAAGGTAAATCAAGTAATTTATATTAAATATATACTAATAAGAACTATTAAATGACCCAAAAACTAAACTAAATATTATTGGATGATTATATATTATCCATGGTACTAATTTATGACATTTTTTCCACTTGGATGTGATTATGACCACTATAGTATTTTATTTAATGAAACGTCAAACAAGTCACACTCTTGTTTTTAATAAGTGTAATATTTTTAATATGGTGTTATTCAGATGATATGTTTGGCAATAAATATTATGTGTAAATTTAAAATATTCATATTCATCATGGTAATTTATTTTTAATTTTTAGTAAAGAAATAATTGCCTTAAATTCTTGAACAACGCTGATGGAGTGATTATTTAATTAATATATGAATCTAATAAATGATATTATAAATATAAGAATAAATATAATTTGAGGTAAATAATGTGATAAAATAATTTTATAGATTAATTTTGATTGATAGTGATATTTTAAAATAATTTTATTGTATTTTAAGTGTTTTATTAGTATTAGTAAAGTTAATGTAATGAATAGTTCTTAAATTTGACATTATAGATATTTCATAGCAAATGATGTTTTATTAAATGATATGAAATTTATAAAATTAATAAATTCAAACAACTGATTATTATAAGTTAAAAAATATCAAATATGTTTAATTGAAGTGTATTATATCATTTTATACTTACTATATTAACCTTCAATGAGTAAAATCCATGTTGCCCTGGTAAGAGTTGATGAGTATAAATATGGATTAAAAACAAATGATAAGGGTTTAAATATAGTAAAAAATTGTCTAATTTTTATTGGATGATTTAATTTTGACCTATTATTATATTATATTAAAACTAAATCACTTTGTAACCATTTTTAACTAATCATTTATTTATATTAATTTAATATTTTGTAAAATTCCCAGAGTGGCCCTTCCGCCTCTCATAAAATGGAACATATTATTCTCATTTCCTAACACATAAAAACCATTTTTTTGTAAAATAACTACCATGATACCATAATTGAATCCATACCCTCATTCTATATGAGTTTTTTTAAGCATAACACAATCCATAGTGGTTTTAAGGTGCTATGTAAAGAAGGTTTTTCAAAGAAGTGGTGCAGTTTGTATTGGCATGTTTTAGTTTGGTTTCTTATTCCACATACATACAATTTTATTAAAATATAAAACATAATAAATATAGTATAATCCATATAATTATATTTCATTATTTTAGTGTAATTACCTATAACAATCACCAATTCCATCAAATGGGAAAAGAATTCTTCGATCGTGTGTACGGAAGACTACCGTCTCGTGAACCAATGCAATACATTTTGTATAACCATATTTCATTGTTAAATTATAATGTTTGAATTAATGATTACATATTATATTAATTACATATTTATCATTCTGAAAAATTAATATATCATTTACATTCTTACTTTTTCATGCACAGAAAAATGATAACATGGTTTGTGCGTACATATAGACTACCACATCTATGAAGCAATGTGATTCCTTTTTAATCACCAAATTTTATGAATGATAAAAATAAGTATATTTACAGAATTTATCATTATTATATTATAATTATGTAAAGATAAACTAATAATTACCTTCTTTATATAATGAACATTGAATAATGTAAATGTTACTCATGTGTATGTATAGTCTATCATCTCCATGATTGTAATGTAGTTCATTTTTTTATAACCATATTTCATGGATGGATTTAAAATTATAATATATGTATAAAATTTATTATTATGTAATAATTATTATTTTCAATATGATGGAATGATGTCATTTTGTACAATACTTAAATTACATAAGTCATTTTGGACTTTTGTACCAAATATTTTCAAAACATATGATGTGAAATTAAATAATTAATTAATTGTTATAACATGGTAATAAGTGATACAAAATGAATAATAAAATTTAAAATGGTTCTCAAGAAATTAAATAATTAACATAAATTTATCATTAAGGATGATAAAGAATGTACATTACTTTTTAGACTCAAGGTAAGGGACATTCTTTTAAAAACCATCTTTTAAAGTATATATTTCAACTCATTTTATAAAATCTTATAAGAATGTATATTGTTAACTTATAATTGGTGAAAAACATTTACCACTATTATAATTTCTCAATTATTTTATTTTTTCTTCATAAGTTTCCAGGGTTCTTTTAAATGATTTTTTTCATTATTACGCATGCACTTTTTAGATGTTAAAACAAATTTTTAAAAGTAAATAGTATTTTTATATCTAAATGTGTTCTTATTTGGGTTTACAATAATTTTTAAAAAAGGTAATATGATGAAAATGTGAAATAAAAAAAAAAATTATTCATGATAAGGTTTTGATCATTACAACTCATGGGTGATACCGATATAGCTTATACGATGTGTAGAGACATTTTTTAGCTCATTAGTGAGCCTGATACATCATATATGATGTTTTAAGACCCATTATAGCTCACAGTTGATCCAAATATAGATTATACGATGGGTTAACACTTATTAAATCTCATGGGTGAGCCCGATATAGCTTATATGATGGTTTGAGCCCCATTATAGATCACGAGTTAGCTCGATACAGCTTATACGAAGGGTGAGCCCCATTATACCTATCCATTGAATTATGAAATTATTAAGTTGTCTATACAATTATATTGAAATTAGTATTAATGGTAATTCCAATTACAATTTTTTTATAATAAAGTTATGAATATTATGCTCTATGTATCTAGAAAAGATTTCTTATTTTCTTGATTTTGGTTTCAAAGGCTTTCATTGAGGGAAAATATTGTGTGTGTTCTTTATGTGGAAATATTTTATTTTAGACACAAAAATAAATTTGAAGATAAAGCTAAATATTACATGGTATTTCATTTTTTTCACTATACTAATAGATTTATTCTTTTTTATTTCTATTTTTGAGATTTTTGTTCTCATACCAAATTTTTTAAATATGTTCCCTAGGTTTAAGGATGAGTATGGACAAGGATGATGTCAAGATAAAAATTATGATGATATATCATGAAAAGGTGTCATGTTTTGTTTTGAAATTTTTTTGGGTGGAAAAAATGGATACTAAGTATAATTTTACACTTATAATGTATGGGTTTATTATATAAGTGTTTATATAAATACTCTAAAACTCTAAAATGAAAAGATCCTTGTGATTGTATGAAAGTGAATTCTAGTTCAAAAACCCTTGAATTTATATTGATTTTGGTTAGTTTCTTATATTATGAAATCCAATAATTAAGAATTTCCTTCATTAGGAATTCAGTTCTATTATCAATGATATTTTCACAATGATATTGTCTCTAATTAATTTCATTATTTGATTATTGATTAAATTGAATGTGTTTTTAGTTATTTACCTTTCCATATTTATTATCCCTTATCTTATTATCTATGAGATTTTCATAATGATATTATCTCTGGATGAATTTCATTATCGTTTTATTAATTAAATGGAATGTGTTTTTAGTTATTAAACTTTCCATATTGATAATTCCTTATCTAATTATGATAGATAAGATATTCATTAAATGGAATTTTTGTTCAGTTATTTACCTTACCATATTTATTATTATTTATTTATTCATGATAGTTTAAGTTATACTTAACTGTTACTGATCATTTGATTTGACCCTTGTTTCTTTCCTTTCCCCAAGATTCTAGGAAGTGTACTTTGGTTGATTTGAAAGGATGTTCTAGAGGGAATAATGTTATTCCCAAAAAATATATATTGTAATTTTTGTTTCAAAGTTTAATTTAAGAATCATGTATGTTTCTACTTTACCAAAACTATTAAACTATTACGTCCTTTGGGATGTGATTCTTCATATCCCATCCCAACGTAATATAGTAGACACTAGCTCTAGGCTAGTGGGTTTAGAGTCTCTATAATAGCTCACCTGATACTCAAGTTTCATATCTATCATAAAACTTGTATCTTCCATATTAGGAATATTATAACTTCCGTTATTTATAAAAAATGTATCTATACTAATATTTCTAAAAAGATTATTCATGTAATCTATCTAACACTCATAGTCATCCCAAAAAATATTAGTGTTCTAATCAAATTTTTATTTTCTAATGTTCCACTAGTGAAACAACTCATAATAAATACACTTTTCATGACAACATAGTTATTTTAGTAAAAAAATGTTTAGACCTCTTATAATACCAAATATTTTTCAAGTATGTATTATGTTTGTACTAATATAGTGGTTTGAATTGTAGTTTTTCAAACTAGTGATAAATTCACTCTATTTTATCATAAAATAAATGGAAGAATGTGTAAATAAAATAAATGGAATGGGTTTCTTGTAATTAACATAAAGTTATTTTTACAACAGAAGTATAATAAAAAAACAAATATTAAATAAAAAAATTTGTAAACAATGGAATGAAAATACAATTTAAAATAACATAAGAAACTTGCAAATTATTAAAACCAAAAGATACAACATAATATATTAATAATGATATGGAAAAAACATACAACACCTCAATTGAGTGAGGTATTATATTTAACCCAAAGAGGAAAGGAAGTTTTTAGACATTAATTTAGGTATCCTTGATTACAAACCTATTGGATTGCATATCTTTTATGATCTAGAGTCCCTTGATCAACCTAATCCTAAAAACTTATGTATATTTTTTGGAAACACTTGATCTCAAAGATTTTAATAAACATTGTATCCTTAACCAAAATATCCAACAATATAATAGATCATAACAACAACAAAATCAATAAAAATGACTTAAGAGTATTTCCCAAAAAAATCTTCTCATGGGGATTCCCTTAATCAAGAACTCTCTAAATGATTACAAATATAAGCACTCAAGGAAACAACAATTTTTAGTCTTAAATATGTATGAAACATTCACATATATTTTCCTTATTATTAAATTTATAAACAAGATGGTATTTATAGACATATGATATATATATATCTACAATAGTCAAATTTAATTATTTTTGGGTTCCGTTACAACAACATTTGTATCTCTGTCAATATAATTTTATGTATTTAATTTTATTTTTCTTCTATCGATGAATTTTTACAACACAACTCTAATTCCACTTTTGAAAAAAATAAATAAAATCAATAGAAATATTTAAGATTATCCTATATATTTATAATAAATAGAAAATACCTATATCTTTAATATAGATAAACTTTTTATTGGGAAGGCCCTATTAATTAATATTAAAGAGATCAGAATTAATATTCAAATTAAATTAAAACAATATAAAACTCTAAAATAATAACAAAAATATGAAAAAGAAAAATCAATAAATGAGTGTATTGTGATTTTCAAATGTAGTGTGGAAAGAGGTCTTTTGACCCAACACAAATAACTCTTATAAAAAATTCAAATGAATTTTACAAAAATTCTAAATGAATCATATATATTTCAGATGACCCATATAAATTTTTCAATAAACCAAATATTTTCTTCACTATAGTTCTTATTCTTCATTACATAACTAAAATAATCCTTGTGGATTCAAGAATGACTCTTACAAAGTTAATAATGACCCTTAAAAATGTTAATTAGCTACTTTTATCTATAATTTTTTAACTCGGAATTAATCCAAACCTTCTCAACCAAACTTATAACATCACAATAAATTTCAATAAAACTCAAAAAAAATAATTAATAACCTTCCAAATAATATTATTCATGGTTTATAATAAGTAAAATATTCTTAAAAAATTTAATTTTGTGCATTTGGATTTCAAGAAGACACCATCGAGGTAGTAGAGTCAATATTTTATAGTACTTTTAGAGAACCTTTTGGTTCCACAAGTGTGTTTATTTTTGTTTAATCTCATATTTGTAAATATTTTTTTGTATGAAATGATTTTAAAAAATTTTAAAGAGAAAATATTTTGGGTATATAATCAGTATGTTGGATTTTAAATAATATACCATGAGAGACATTGGTTTTTAAAATGTGTACTTTGACAGAATCTTAGTGATCCATGTTTAATGTTTGTGAAATTACTGGTTAGAGTGACCCAAAAATGTTTAGAATCAAGTATTGTGTGTTTTATATGATTCCCAAAGAACTGAGAATATATTAATAATTATTTTTTCTTGACCATGTATATTGTATTTCTAATATGTCAATATTATGGTGGGGAGAGCCATAAAATGAGATTTTTTTAGTGTATTCATATGATGGGTTGAAGAATAATACAAATTATAAAAAAAATTAAATATTTTGGTAATGGAGGATGAATTTGTGCACCATCATAATGTTATGTTTTTTTAGGAGCAGTTAGCTCGAGCGGTGGGAGTTTCACAATGAAAGCAGGATGGAAATTTTAGAATAAAATTCAGTATGTCAAAAAAGAATTAGTGGTAAGAATAGGTCTTCATTTATGGGTGAAAATTTTTTTGGATATTAATGAATGAAAAACCATTATGGTATAGATTTAGATATACTCAATATTTTTATCTTTTAGTGGAATTGGTATAAACTAGATGTTAATAAAGATAAATCTTGAGGAATTGAGAATTTGTATTTTTATTAATATGTAAATTTCATTTATGTTTAATATGAATATTGAATGAGTTTTTAGACATGTATTTATATAAGTAAGACCCTATGATAGTAGTTTTATCATGAGCACAAAAAACATAGTTTGGTTAGATACTAAAAAATCCACTGGAAAACATATAACAATACTCTAAAACTCTGGTAGGGTAGAAAAAACATAGATCCACCTCCACTTCCTCCATAAGTCTGGTGTAAGGGTACCGATATCCCATTGGCCTCATTGGGAGTTTGATGAGGGCCATTGGGATTATAGTAAAATTCAACATGAAACTTTTAATATGGGGGAATTTTTTCATTTTCTAAAGGTTCTTTTTTAAAACGCCTTCATATTTTTTGGTTCTAATCTAACCAAATAGAGGGGATTCATCCCCTTTTTCTGTATTTTTTCCTCACATTATTCCCATTTGATTCTTGGTGATCTAGTCATGTTTAGATTATTTATTGGAGGTACTATCTCTTCTACATTCTTCATTTTTATTTATTTTTGTTACTGTTTTAATTTGGATGATCCAATATAAGTTAATTATTTGATTTCAATAAATCTTAGTAAATGTACCCAAAGGTAAAAGGGTTTTTTACATGGTGGATGGTGGAGGATTATGGTGGATAAATTTTTTTGGTGCTCACTTTTTCAATATTTGTAAGTGAATTGGTAATTTTTATTATCTATTTTTTGAGAAATTAGGTTTACTATCCAGCTGTATAAGATAATATAGATTGGGGATTTTATTCCTATGAGAGTTAAAAATAAAAAAAATATATCACATTCATATTGTATCAAATAGTTTTAGTGTTTTTACAATGCTTGATTATATTTACCATGTTTATGTCAAATGTAAATTTTTTATTTTTTAAATTATGAAATTATGAATATTTAGAAGTAGTAGGTACTCATTAGAATTATTTATGGTTAGTATGAGAATGGATTATTAAATATGCATTTATGTAGGTAATTAGTCATTAATATTATAATTATTTTTTATGTTATTTAGTATAATTAATTTCATATGGGTTATTTTATAATTTTTTTAATTGTTATTATTATGATAAGAATGATTATGTTTTCTTTGAAGACTATGTATAATTTAAGGGTCCTTGGTATAATTAATAATCTATAATGGATTTCTTAGCTAAGTAAAATAGTTAATTTGGTGATTTCCAAATTGAACTGGGCTAGCATCCCACTTGTTAGCTTTCATGGGAAGTGTGAGTTAATTATTTAGCTATTTTTGTGTAGAAAATAATGATTTGATCTTTAAAAAATATTTTTAGAGGAAGATTTTATATTTAAATTAGATTTAAAAAGAAATAATGGTTTTGAGAATGATGATTTTAAAGGAGATTCCAAATTATAAAATGGATACTTTTCAAAGAGTGTTTTTCACTAGATTTTTCCTTGGACCATGGGTGTGTAAATATAGAATATGATGTATTTTTTATTGTTTTATAAAAAAATTAATTTTATTTTTTAAATAAATTTAATGAACCCATGTTTTAGGGAATGGTTTAGTCTAATTGACCACATGTTCGTGGTATCATATTTTGACTGATTAACCACATGTGGTGGTGTAATATTTTAAAGGAATGTGTGATATAGTTCTCTCTATATTTTATGGTTTTGTTGTATGATCTTCCTTATTACATGATTATTCATACAAACATGTTTCTTTATAACATAAGTAAACTTCCCTTTTGTTATTGTTTGGTTAGACTGGGATAAGATGTATAGTGAGTCTATTTATGATAATACATTCTTGGAACATTGAGATATACCCTTTAGACTAAGATCAAGTTAAGGAGTTTTTAGGTTTTTTTCATATAGATATGGGTTATTGAGAAATTATGGGTAATCGGTGAATGACCACACATGGGTGTTTATCATGGTATTTTTTTATCATTGGGAAGGTGTGTCACATGTTTTGTTGACTATAATATGTGTATAGATATTTACCATTAAAATTTTGGACAATAATTTCTATATTGTGAGTTAGGATAAGTTTTGTTTTGATTGTTTCTTTAGTTTAGGTTTGTAGAGTTAGTTGTGTTTTTAATATAATTTTTGGTTTAGTCTATAATATTTGAATTGGATATATGTGAGTTCCCTTTTTGGGGTGAGTGTATTTTTTTCCCATGTGAGATAGATTGACTATTCATGTTTCCTAATAGGATGGTAACTTTAGTGATAGACCGTAGATATAATTGTAATGACTAGAATTACCTTATGGGCTATGATATAATCCAAATGGGGTGCTGATTTTATAGATAACACTATGAGTATTGTTTGATTATCTAATTTAAAAATGGAAGTTTGTTCTTTTACATCCATTTTTATAAACCCCAATACGGGTCTCTTAAATTTCAATACACTAACAGCATCTTTGATCCCCCCATAGATACCTCTTTCTCTCATCTTCCTTTTAATTAGGTCTCTTGATCTTTGAGTGATTTTAGGAGATTCCATCAGCCGAATCCAAGGTAGATCTTTCTCTCTTACCTCGCCTATCACTCTTTTATCCTCTTCTTTATTTCCTTCCCTTGTGTTAGGGTTCATTATTTTTATTTCATTAAAACATTATGAAATCACCTATTACTAATGATATTATTATTAATTTTATTAAATGTATACCTTGTGGGTTATTTTCATTTCATTAATAATTAACTAGATTCTATATGATTTGTGTGTGATTTATTCTAGGGTTTTCATGATTTCATGTGAGATTTGGGTGAGGGTTCAGTGATTAGATTTTGGTATTTTTTTGTATAATTAGTCTTAAAATTACTATAGGAACCATATCCTTAAGTTTATTTGGGGTTCAATGATATTTACTAATGGTGGTTATATTATTTAGGTTCTTTTATATTATTGAAGTTTATGTAATTGATTATTAGGAAATGTTTAGTGATATTTAGAGGATTCATCATTAGTTTTTGGATGTCAAAGATTTACAGTGTATAAGGTAGGTATGTCACAAATCACTAACTGAATTTCTAAAAAATTATTAGAATATTTATACAATTAATTTTTCAAAAATAATAAATTAACAAAAACTATATTTTAAAAATATAAATCGATGCTTTCTCAAGATCCTTTTTTATGTTTAGTGAATTATTTTTATTATAAATCTATGAGGTTTGATAAGACAACAATAAAATCATTATTTAAGTATAATACCTTTGGTTTTCTTAAAAAAAATGGGTTTTGTTAAGGTCCTAAAAATCAAGACAGTAACAACATGAGATTTTAGATCCTTTAAAATAATGCAATCTTTGATATCTTTCCCCACATGCAATACCAAACTAAAATGAACCACGACATATTTATTATTAAAAAAATTTAATACTAAGAAAACCTATAGTAAATAAAAATATTGAAATCCATTAGAAAATATATACAAAATATGATTTAGAACACTTAATGTTTTAAAATGAATGTTTTAATAAAATTAATTATTTATAAATATATTAAATTTTTATTTATAAGTTAAAATTATATATTTAATAATTTTTTTTGAAATTGAAAATTATTTTTTAATTAAAATTATTAAAAAATATTATGGTAACATTTTGATATTTTTCTAAACTAATTGATTTGTTGTGGAATAGTGAAAAAATATAGATTTTTCTAATATTTTTTCTTAAATGGGATTATCATTACAAAATAATAACATGAATTATTTTAAAACCTTTTATAAATAAAAATATATATTCAAAAATTAAAATGAATAATTTTAAAAAACTATGTTGAATTTATTAAACTTATGTTTATCCTTTTTCAAACATAACTAATATTTTACATTAAAAATAGTTGTTATTCATATATAGTAAAAAAAATTAACAACTGTAGAAATTAAATCAAAAAAACATTATTTCATAGTTGAGTTAAAAAATTTCATATTATATTATAATCCAAATTTATTTTTTAGGAAAAAAATATGATTTCAAGGATTACAGTTAATAACATTAATAATGACAAACTAATGTTTTCAAATAATTTTTTTATTAATTTTGTTAAATTTTTTCTAATAAAACAAAATAATAACTTCTCAAAAGTGACATTAATATAATTTTAAAACCTATTTTTAAATAATTCATCACTCTTTCAATCAATTATCAATACTGAATAATATTAAGAACACTAAATGTTGGAAATAAAAAATTTTCTATGAACATTTTTTCATATATAAAATTTTTTAATTTAAAATATAATTTCTATTAATTTAAAATTTAATTAGATTAAATAGATATTTATGTCACGACCCATCCCCTAGGGCCTGTTCTGTGACTACCCAAATCCCACTTTTCATAGGCTAGGGGTTGGCGACTAGCACTGGAAAGGTGTATCCCTAAAACGGGAAGGCATTGCCAATAAATCTGTACAAACACACATTCCAAAAACACTACAAGATGCAACCATGAAGTAAAACTATTGTAGTAAAAGCGTGTAATAAAAGTAATGGGGTTTTAATACAAGCCCAAATGAAAGAAACAACGATAACAGAAAATAGTAAATAGCTCATGGAATCGTCCACCAAGGATCCTATCTGAAGGGTGGGTAAAACTCATCTCCACAGCTCTCCACGTCTACCGTCGCCGCCGGCAGGTCCTAGCTCCCTAATTCTCTGTCATGGTTTCCTGTTGTCTTCACAAGACACAACAAGGTAAGGGTGAATCCTATGCAAGGGTGTGTATAAAAATACCGAGTAGGGACCCCGAGACCCCCGAAGGTCTCTCATAATTTCATAAAGGAAAACCAAAAACACGATCTCAATCCAAAATCACAAAGAAAAAGACTCAACTCAAACCAGGTATACAACACAAATGTCAAGAATAAAGAAAATTATTCTTAATCTATATCATTTTATTCCATTAGGAAGCTCCACAACTGAACCACGAGGTATTGTTCTATTATCGATCCACACAGGGTCATATATCATTGATCCATGATAGGCCACTCTAAGGATGGTTTTCACCGGTTCATGCAATATTGATACACACAAGGTCACTAGAATGCTGATCTACAGAGGTTTACTAGAATGTTGAACACACAGGGTTGCTAAATGATGATCCACATAGGGTCACTAAGATGCTCATCCACATAGGGTCGCTATGATGTTGATCCACATAGGGTCTCTAAGATTCTGATTGACACAGGGCCTCTATGAATTTTTATCTACACAGGGTCGCTATGATGCTGATACAAATAGGGTATCTATGATGCTGATTCACATAGGATCTCTAGATGTTGATCCACATAGGGTCGTTACTCAGATGACAACCATCCACAGGATTCCCCACACCCGGTGTGATTTAGTTCTTTAGTATCTACTCCTTTGAGTATCAGTTGTGCCTCAACAATTATGATGATCCAAAATGGTGTAACCCAAAGGATCTTCATGTCCTAAGGTTTCCAACACAACTGACATCACGTCAACCAGATTCCTGGTCTATGAGTTATTGGCATTTTAGTGCCGAGAGCTCAGTTGGATTCGGGTATGATCCAACCTAGTCATACTCTAACATTCTCCAAAACTCAAGTGGATTTTCTCAAAAGGATCGTCTCACTTAGAGGATCCCATCTCCATATATGGTTTGACAAACATACGTTTGGTTCAAACTATACGATACTTTAAGCGAAATTGGCCTCGAATGGGTCTGAGTCTGGTCCAACCCGGCCAGAGCCGACCCGACCCAGCCCAACCCAAAACAGCCTGGACCTGCCCAGTTGGGCTGGGCCATGGGGGTCTTGTCCTGCTGGGCCACAGATTAGCCCATCCCACCATCTGGGCTTGAACCGGTGCGCTGGTGCGGCTCACCAACAAGGTGGCCACCCAACTCCCCGAATGGATCAAAGAGCCATTAGGATCTTCAATTAGCAGCATCACGTGGCGCCATCGCATGGTATGTGGGACCTGTAGGCCAAGGTTCATCCTTCGTGGTGGATTCGATGTTGTTTTCCCTTCACTATGTCACGTAATGGTGTGCCTCCATTCCAAAACGGCTAGCCGAGTGTCGGCCACCCCTTCGGGTCCACCACGGTGCCATGCGGAGCCTCCCTCTTCCACGTTCAGCTAGCGCCAGCTGCTACCATCGCCGTCGGCACAAGGCACTGGTGCCGTCATTCTAGTACCGCATTGGAGGATTTTTCTTGGGCCACCTGGTGAGATCCGGTGGTCCATTTTCCCTTCTGATTGCTCTTATGGGCTTCCATGGATATCGGTGTCACTGCGTGTTTCCCGGATTCAAGGTTCTGCTGAGTTGGAAATTCGTCCCCCAAAGACCACGACAAGAATGAAGTAGCATAGGGTTTAGGCCTTGTTTTTTTGGACCATGCCCTCTGTGTTAGCATCGTAACAAGTAGGTAACAATTTATTAATCTTCAACTCAAAGACTTAAATCATGAGAAATCCTCCTACCTCAATAATCATTTGAGTCATCGTGGCGGTGGAAGGAGAATCCGCGCTTTGATGAATCCACCAATGTTCATCATTCCTGGTTCAATACCTCCAACATTGTTGTCCAATCTCCCATTCCTCATCGGTGGAAGATGTTTTATAACTTCGTCATAGGTTCCTCTCTTATATTCCAAAATCCCATGCTCAATCTTTAATTAAATAGACTGAAGACACAAGTGAGTTGCACAACATTAATGCGGTTCATTTATGGACTGCATTTAATGTTCCAACTTCTAGGTTATAGAAACAAATAGTCAAGACATTAAATGGAATGACAACACAGCGGTCCTGCCACCACTACTCAACCACTGGAGAAAAATAAAATAACAATTAAATTTTATTTTATTATTCTTTTGAAAGTATGAAAATTATCTTTTTCTACGGACCTACTGCGGTCGAATTTAGGCCTCCCTTAAGTGAATTCCGGTGTTTCGAATTCAATGATGCCCTAATATTTCAATTCTGAGCACTAATTAAAAATTTAGAAAATCTCGCCCATACATTTATTGACTATACTTTAAAAAAAGTTCAAAATCCCATTTCGGTCACACTGGGCCTCGGAATCACCCGCCGTCATTTTTAGCAGACTCGTAATAATCTTAAATAATTAAAAAAAATTGTATATAATTTATGAATCTTTACATTCTCCCTACCTTAGGTATTTTATTCCCTGAAAGCTAAAAAAACTAGGTGAAATAAATGGGGGTAACGAGCATGTATCTAAGCCTCACATTCCCATGTTCCCTCATGGAGATTCCCATGCTTCCAACAAACTCACATTAGAGGAATATACCACCCATGAAGGACCCACTTCTATCAATCCTCTATCTCCACAGTGAACTCCGAAAATGTCACCACATAATCGATGTCCATCTCGCCCCAGTTGATAATGTGTGATGGGTCATGCACGTATCTCCTCAAATGTGACATGTGGAAAACATTATGCACCTGGTACATCTATGGAGGAAGTGATAGAAGGTATGACACCTCGTCTACTCTATTGAGGATCTGGAATGGTCTGATGAACATCGGTGATAGTTTGTCACCCCATCCAAACCTTGGTAATCCTCATCGGTGTGAGACCTGTAGGAAGACATGGTCTCCCTATTCAAACTAAAAGGGTCTTTATCTCCTATCAGCATATGACTTCTGCCTGCTCTGTGCAGTCTCCATCCGCTCCTGGATGATCTTCACCTTCTTTGTGGTAGCCTCTACCAACTCTAGACCCATAAGTGCTGACTCCCCAGGTTCTGTCCAGCACAGAGGTAGTCTGCAAGATCTCCCATACAAGGCCTCAAACATATCCATGTCGATTGTGGAGTGTTAATTGTTATTGTATGTGAACTTCACCAGTGGCAGGTGGTCCTCCCATTTGCAGCAAAAGTCAAGGACACAAGCATGAATCATGTCCTTGATTGTCTGTATTGTTCACTCCTTTTGACCATCAGTCTGAGGATGGAAGATAGTGATCAAGAATAGTTGATTACAGAACGCTTCCTATAATACCTTCCACAAACATGATGTAAAAAGTGCATCACGATCTGATACGACCGTCAATGGAACCCTGTGAAGTCACACAATATCCTTTACATAGAGGCATCCCAATCCCTCTACTGATATCTACTCTATGATGGGTAGGAAGTGGGCCAACATGGTGAGTCATTCAATGATCACCGAGATGGAATCATGGACCCTAGACGTACAGGGTAGCTCTGTCATGAAGTCCACGGATATACCATCCCACTTCCACTCGGTTACCTCAATTGGTTGAGCTAATCCTGCTGGTAACTGATGCTCATCCTTCACTTTCTCACAAGTGTGGCATCGCGATACAAACTCTACCACTACCTTCTTCATCCCTGGCCACCAGTACTGATATTGGAGGTCCTGGTACATCTTCTCCACTCCAGGATGTACCTCTAAAAGAGATTTATAGAACTCCCTCAACACCTTCTCTCGTAACAGCACTGGTACCATGGTGTGTCCTCTGAAGAGGATTATATCCTCCCCACCTTCAAAAAATACATTAGGAGCCTGTCCTGAGGATATCTGAGCTTGTTAGGCCTCACTATCAACATCCCCAAGTTGTGCCTCCCTGACTCTCTGAAGAAGTGGGGGTGTAACTATCATAGACCGGAGGTAAGCTGCTTCATCACTATCCATGATCGATAACTACAACTGGTCTAGATTCTCTATCCCCTCACTCAGCAACTGTAAACTAGACCACCTACTGAGTGCATTTGCTACTACGTTCCCCTTCCCAGTAGTGTAGACAATCTCAAAGTCATGGGCCTGTAGGAACATAAGCCATCGTCATTTTCTAAGGTTCAGGTCTTTCTATGAAAAGAAATACCTGAGACTCTTGTGATCATAGTAAATAGTAAATCGTTCACCCATCAAGTACATCTTCAGCACAAATACTAGTGCTACTAACTCTAGTTCATGGGTAGCGTAGTTCTTCTCATGTTGTCTCAACTACTGTGGGCCGTAGGCGATCACTGATCACTCCTGCGTCAGTACACAACTTTGTTCAGTCCCTGATACATCGTAGTAGACTACATACCCAACACCCTCTTCTGGTAGCCTCAAGATGGGGGCACTCCTCAGTCTCTACCTCAGCTCCTAAAAACTCCGTTGGCATCTCTCCATCAACACAAAGGGTTTTTCCTTCTTTTTCAAAGCTAAAAATGGTGTCACAACTCTAGAAAAGTCAAGTAAGATTCTCTAGTAGTACCCAGACAATCCTAGGAAATTACACACTTCGGTCACACTCTTGGGTGGATCCCAAGAAAGAACTGACTCTATCTTCGTCGAATTCACAACAACTCTAGCCTCTGAGATAACGTGCCCAAGGAAGTGGACTTATAATATCTAGAACTGGAACTTCGAGATCTTTCCATAAAGGTGGTTCTCTTGAAGTGAATCCAGAACTATCTGCAAGTGTGTGACGTGCTCCTCCTCTGACATCGAGTATATCAAGATGTCGTCAATGAATACCACTGCATAGTGATCTAGGTATGGCTGGAAGATATTGTTCATGTGCCACATGAACACTTATGGAGAATTGGTTATGCTGAAGGGTATCAACAAGAACTCATAATGGCCATACTGACACCTGAAGGTCATCTTCGGAACATCCTCATCTCGTACCCTGAGCTGGTGATATCCTGATCTGAGGTCTATCTTCAAAAACCATCGAGATCCCTTCAGTTGGTCAAAGATGCCATCAATCATTGGAAGTGGATACTTGTTCTTCACGGTCACCAAGTTTAGGCACTGATTGTCAAAAAAATCCTCAGACTCCCATATACCTTCTGGGAAAACAAAATCAGGGATGCCCATAGAGAAACATCAGGCCTTATGAACAACTTCATCTCTAATTCCTCCAACTATACCCACAACTAACTATGATCCGTGGGAGACATCTGATATGCTGGTATAGATATCATTGTCATCCCAGTGTACAAGTCGATGTAGAAGTCTACCTCTCAATGAAAAGTTATTCCCAGAACATCATCAAGAAATACATTAGCATACTGGTCCACCACTACAGGATAACCCGGAATCCTCATGTCAACTGCTCTGAGGGTAAGGCTAGACAACTGATGAGTGATCGGTTGCACCCTCCTCCGAGATATTTCATCATGTGCTGCAAAGGTTTCCTTATCACCAGTGAAGGAAAACCGTCTCCCATCCTCATGGTCACACCACACTTTGCACCTAAAATAGTTAACATAATCATGGATCATGGATAACCAGTATATACCCAAGATGACATCGTAAGGCCTCGACGCTGCTACTTGAAGATCCCAGTCAAAGCTCTCGCCTCCAAGAGTAAGCTCACATTTTCGGCACAAGTGTGTAATTGTAGAATCTTCTCCTATAAGAGTCTCTAATAATAATGATCGATCCAATGGCTCTATCGGAATCTCTGAGCTCCAAATGAGTGTTGTGGAAACGAAAGGGTGACTGGAACCTCATTCTCAAAGTTCTACAGCTAGGGTGTAATAGGGACAGATAATATCTCTAAACATCTCCAGAGAACAGTGGTCGTAGGCCTCTACTTACTGTAGCTGTGCTCACCCCTGTCCACCTACTCCCTGTGGTCGGGGTGGACCACCTAGTGGTGGTGGTGGTAGAGCCTCAAAACATCACCCACAACCTACTCCACAACCTGATCCTCTGCTACATCTGCCACCCTGCGGACCTCCTCGCTCAAATATTTGCCTCTGCCTTGGCATTCCCTTGATCGTCTGTTGATAATCAGTACAGTGGGTTGGGCAGTCTCACGCCATGTGGATCTTCCTGCTGCACGTGAAGCATAGTCTGCTTCCCAAATGACCCCCTCTGCCTCATGAGCTCCGCACCTCCGACCCTGTGTCCTGGGGTCATTGTCCAGATGTTCAGGATCGCTTGGCCATCTACGTCATCTGCCTATTGCCTACTACAGATGAATCAGCTACCTGTCTCATGGTGATGGCTCTCACCATCGGTGCCTGCTCATCTGAGAATCTCTCTACCAATAATGCTCACTCGAGAGCTCCAACCTGTGTTAGTATATTCAGTGATATCATTGACGCACTGATCTCCCATCGGAGACCCTGCTCAATGGTCTAGGCCCAGAATAATGGGTACCATACCATGTTGATGGAGTAGCACGAGAGGTCAGTGAATCTCTCCGAGTACTGGGATAATATCAGGTTTCCCTATTGTAAGTGCAGGAGCTCCTGAATACACACATAGCATAGTGTCACTGGAACAAACTCCCCCGTGAAGAGGGTATCAAAGTCCAACCAATAATGCATCGCCTCCTCTTGTGACTAGAGCATCAGGATCCACCATCTTCCTATTGTGCCTTGGAAAAGACTAGCAGCTAGGATCACCATCTACTATTCCTGTGTCCCAACTTGGTGGAAATCTCTGGCCACAGCCTCCAGCTAGTCCTCGGCTACTTCGGGATCTTTATAGCCTCAAACCTTAGAGGCATATGTCTCTGGAACTCATGCAATGTGCTCAGTCGGCATGCACCATCCTCCATTGGGGCTAGTGTAAACTACTATCCAACGGGTGGTGGTGCTACTAGTTCACCACCTAAATGTGCAATCATATTAAGAGGGCCCTTCACCAAAGCCTCGTCGCTCGGTGGGCCATCATAGTGAACTCTTTCAAGAATCATGGATGGATATCTACGTATTGTAATCCTAAAAAGAAATAGGTGCACCACGGTCAATAAGTTATTCTGGGTGAGATGACGCAAAAGATATTAATTAAAACATTTTCAAAACACACGCAATCAGTTTTTTGGTGCACTGAATTGGAAATAAGAATTCAGGGTCCTGTTGTATGGATATGTCAGCCACTGCACCAATACTGGACTACCCTAACTGAAAACCACACTCAAAACACTTAACACTATTGCTCCATTGGAAAATTAGAGTTATAGTTCTTCGGTAGAACTGACTCTTCTAATACCACTTTGTCATGACCCGTCCCCTTGGGCTCGTGCTGTGACTACCCCTAGTATGCCTTACATAGGCCAGGTCTTGGAGAATAGCACTGGAAAGGCGTATCCAAAAAACTGGAAGGCATTGCCTTTAAATTTGTACAAACATACATCCCAAAAACACAACAAGATGAAACCATAAATTAAAACATCAATAGTAAAAGTGTGTACTGAAAGTAAAGGGGATAGAATACAAGCCCAACTAAAATATACAACTACAACATAAAACAGTAAACCGCTCCAAGAATCTTCTACAAAGGATCCTACCTGAAGGGTAGGTACAACTCGTCTCCACAGCTCTCCACGTCAATCGTCACCACTGGCAGGTCCTAGATCCCCGCGTCTCTATCAAGGTTTCTCGTAATCTTCACAAGACACAACAAGGTGTGGGTGAAACCCATGCAGGAGTGAGTATAACAATACCCAGTAGGGACATCGAGTCCCCTGAAGGTCTCTCAGAATTCCACAAAGGAAAACCACAAAGTGTGATCTAAATCACAAAGAACAAAGAAGAAGACTCAACTCAAACCAGGTGTACAACTTAGAGGTTTGGAATAAATATTATTAGTCGTAAGCTATATAATTTTATTCCATTAGGAATATCCACAACTAAACCACAAGGTATTTTTTCCATTATCGATCCATAAAGGGTCATATTTCGCTGATCTATAAACGGTCGTTCTAAGGATGGTCCTCATTGGGTCACGCACTATTGATCCACAGAGGATCGCTAGAATGTTGATCCACACAGGGTCTCTAGAATTCTGACCACATAGGGTCGTTAGATGCTAATCGACACAAGGTTGCTAAGATGCTGATCCACACAGGGTCGCTAAGATTTTGATCCATATAGGGTCGTTATGATTTATGATCCATGCAGGGTCTCTATGAATGGGGATCCACACCGGTTCACTAAGATGATTAACCACACAGGGTCTCTATGATGTCGATCCACATATGATTGCTTGATGCTGATCCACATAGGGTTGCTACTCAGATGATAGTCAGCCACCTGATCCCCCACACCCAGTGTGCTTGAGTTCCATATTATCTAATCCTATGGATATAGGTCTTTCCTAAACTACTATGAGGTTCCACAGAGGAGTTCCCTAAAGGACCGTCATGTCATAAGGGTTCCAACGCAATAGACAGCGAGTCAACCGAACGCTCGGTCTGTGATTTATTGGCATTTTAGTACCTAGGGCTTGGTTGGACTTGGGTACGATCCAACCCATACATACTCTAACTTTCTCCAAAACTTAGATGGACTATCTCAAAAGGACATATCACTCACAGGATCCTAGGTCCATAGACGGTTCATCAAACAGACATATGGTTCGCAAGATACGGCTCTTTAATAAAAACTCAACCCGAATGGCTCCAGGTCTGATCCAACGGGGTCGGACCGACCCGGCCTGGCCCGGCCCTGCGGTTGGGTGAGGACTGCTAGGTGACATATCCCAGTTCGTTGGCACAGCTCACCAGTCGGATGGCCACCCAACTCCCCGAACGGCTCATATTCTCATTCATCTCTTCAATAAGCAGTGCCACATGGTGCTGCCATGTGGTCCGTAGGGCCCCTGGGGCCTGGGTCCCCCTCTGCCATGGATTCGATGCTGCAGCCCCTTCACCAAAGCATGCAATGGAATTCCACCTCTCCAACATGGTTGGACAAGTGTTGGTCGCCCCTTCGGGTCCACTATAGTGCTGCCCTCTTCCACAACCGGCGAGCGCCGGCAGCAGCCTTCTTCGTCGTCGCTGGTCACTGGTGTCGCGTTGGTGGATCTTCTGTGCACCATTGGGTGATATCCAGTGGTCTATTTTTCCTTCTTCTTGAGCCTATGAGGCTCCTAGGATGCCTTCGTCATCCCGTGTCTCCAGGATTTAAGGTTCTACAGAGTTGGAAATTCATCCCCCGAAGAGCGTGACAAGAACTAAGTGGCGGAGCTTCTGGACCTTGTTTGATTGGCCCGCGCCTTCTGCATTAGCATCGTAAAAACGGGGTAATAATTTTTTCATATTAAACTAAAATAATTAAACCATGAAAAATCCCACAACCTCGAGAATCGTTGGAGTTGTCGCGGTGGTGGAAGGAGAATCTGTGCTTTGATAAAGCCGCCGACTTTGGTTGTTCCCAGTTCGATCCCTCTGATGTTACTATCCAATCTCCTATTCCTCAGTAGTGGAAGATGATGCAGCACTTTTTTATAGTTCCCTCTATTCCGTGCCAAAATCCCACACCCAAGCTTCAATTAAATAGACTGAAGAAACAACTGAGTTGCACAACATCAATGTGGTTCATTTATGAACCGTATTTAACGTTCTAACATCGATGTTATAGAAACAAAGAGTCAATCCATTAAATGGATTGACAACACAATGGTCCTGCCACCACCGCTCAACTATTAGATAAAAATAAAATAACAATTACTTGTAATTTTATTATTCTTTTACAATTCTGAAAATTACCATTTTTTCCTGACCTACTGCGGTCGAAGTTACGTCTTCTTTACAAAAATCCCAGTATTATGGATTCAATAGTGCGCAAAAATTTCAATTTTGAGTACCAGTTTAAAATTTAGAAAACAATGCACGTAATTTTACTGAATGTACCTTAAATAAACTTCAAAATTTCGTTTCGGGCACACCGGGTGTCGGAATCACCCGCCGTCAATTATCACAGACTCGTAATAATCACAAATAATTAAAAACATTATATTTAATTTATGAGTCTTTAAAATTAAATCTTTTTTCAACATAACCAAATTTTGTAATATAGGTTATTTTATATTTTTATTAATACGTAAGTTTCTTTGGTGAAAAATAGTAACCCTAGAAAAGAATAAAAAAAAGGAAAAAGAAAAAATATTCGAGAAAATGAATTCTAACATGTTTAAAACATTCATGGAAATAAATGGTTGAGGATTTATTGACCCAATATCAAACTAAAATATATTATTTTCATATTTTAGAACAATTTACCCTATAATTTTATCATTCTTTTATTGATAGATAGAAGTTCATTAATGTTACCTTTTTATCACATATTAAAGGGGACACTTATACCCCTAAAAGTCACAACAATTATTTTAAAATTTTTCATATAGATGTTAAATTATCATCCTATTAGAATTTTATATCATGTTCATGATCATATGGTCTCTATTTTTTATCCTTAACCTAACATTTTCAATGATACTTTCTAGAGAAATTCTGAGGTACCAAAGATATATTTACTTACTTCATACCTTTTATTCTTAATCTTTCTCTTCCAAACCTACACAAAAAGATAATATAATGAAAATTGTATCATTAGTATAATGAATCATAATTATATTAATGGAATAACAATTATTTATTCATTTCCATCCACTTATAAAAACAAAATAACATTAATCATGTGTTGTGTGGACTATGACATCCATGATGTAATGTTTTTCTTTTTTCATCATCATTTTATTTTTTCCTCAAAACCACTTAAAATCATAATCAAAAAATTAAAAAAATATTGATATCATTATTCATATTTTATAATTATATCTTAAACTTCCATAACCACACTCACTCATTGAGATATAGAATGTTCTTGTCCACATGCATGAACTATGTTAAAAAACTCTATCATCAAGGACTGTGGGAACTTAAATAAAAAAATTATAAGTTAATATTGAAGTATTGATTTTTTCTGTTTTTTAAAAAAATTATTTATTTATTTAACTTATTATTAAAATGTAACACTCAATAGGTAGAATTTCCAAAATATGCTGCCACTGATTCAATTTGCACTCAATTATATGATAAAAATATATAATAAATAAAAAGAATATCATAATAAATTATTATTGAAAAATTAAATAAAAATAAATAACTTTTCCAAGAATGTATCTAATAAATTTAATTTGTTTATTCAATAAGTTATGCATATTCATAGAATGAATTGGGAATATTGTAAGGGTTTTCTTCATAATAATTCTGATTCTTAGAGACATGATTCATGTTATGCGCCATGTTTTATTTATATGCTGTTATATTGATTTATTATCTAATTAATGACATAAATTTTATTACCATGAAATTAATGGGATATAATAATCCAAATAAATTTATTTCTTCAAATGGCTTGTGACACAAGTTTTACCCAAGTTGTAAGATTTTTGGGTAACTCAGTTTTCATTTTTTGACTTATGATCATTCTCTTGAACTTGTTTCTTATAATTTGGGTACAATATAAACTTTGATTTTATAATGAATTATTCTATCATTGATTTTATTTTTATCTCATTAAAAAAAATTCATATATTCATGCATCTAAGAGTATGTTTCCCATAAGGGATGTTGATAACTCAAATAACCATTTATTGAGTTACAAGGTTTCATCGTGAAATTTTCTTTTCCATGCATGGGTTCTCCCACAATAATATTTTATTATAAATAAATTTATCTCCCCCTCTATTGAGAATTAAATTTTAATCCAAATATTATACCTTGAAGAAACTCTTCCCCAAAAAGTACATAATTTTTAAGAATAATTCTCATCCTTTTTAATGGTGGTATCCCCTCCTTGTCCATTTTTTACATTCCCAACAATGTTATCCTTTATAATAGGAAATATAATTATGTGTTATCTTATATTAAATCTATATTTAAATTCTCATATTTTAAAAGGTAAATTTTGTTACTCTTTTTACAAAATTGTTTTTTAGTAAATGTACTCTAAGAATATCAAAAGGTTTTAATTTCATGATCAAATATTTTTTCTTCCAGATCATATTTTCTTGGATATATTTATGATATTTTCATGGATCAAATATTAGATATTATTTTTTATGTTATATTTTTTCTAAATTGTTAATTAACTATTTCATAAATCTATTTATAAATTGATATATGGATTCATATTTATAATAATATAAAAAAATTTAAAAATATATAATGTTTCCACTCTCATATTCCTTTTTATAACTAAAAGGATTTCCCTCATGGGAATTATGTTTCATTATATACCATATATTGTATATTATCGTACTTATCATTTGTGGGGATGAACTGACGGTATCAAATAATCCAATTCTTGATTCCTTATTATGTGATACAGTTTGAATAATTCATCTTTCAAGGGTGTTTTCAATCTATGTTAATGTCCATCAATGTCTATTTTATTAAAATATAAATATGATCTTTTGAAACCATCCAACAAATTGCTTTGGATGTTTTAGGTTCATTTATTTACTTGTAATGAGTTAACATAACATATATTTGTATCTAAATATGGATGTTTATGGATTACTAGAGCAAGTTACAATATTCACATCCATATCATTTATATGGCGAATTCATTGTAATTAAAAATGTGATGGGTCGGTATTTTAATTTATTCATCAGTTAGTCTAATGAGACAAAATGTATGTTCATTTTGTGAAATCCTACAACATCAATCAGTGATGTCTTGGTTGTAACCTTTTATTTGGTCGAATTAGGACTTCTCCAAAAAATGAAAAGTCTTCTTTATTGAATAAAAACTAGATTACACAAGTCTGAAAGAAGATTTTTTACAATAATCATTCTCCCAAAAAAAAGAAAAATCTTATCAGGAACGTTGTTTCCCCATATCATATCATGATTAGTTATAAAATTATTAGAAATATCATCATCCATGAAATTTTTCTCAAAATATGATTGTGAGATGATATAATTCATGGATGGGAGTGTGTACATGTAAATACTTCATCTTTAATTAAATTTCCATGATAGATTGATGATACCATTCTAGATATATTGAAAATGGTAGTGGAGTCACATTCAAGACATAAATTAGAATATTCAAATTACTTTTCAATATCCACCGCATTGATAATACCAAATAGTTTTGAATAAAGGGAGGTGGTGATAACACAAGGACCATAAAGCATCTCACTACTTCACCACTATGATTTCTGAAAAACTCACCATAACCATAATGACCTGGATTGTCCCTTGATGCAACATTTTTATTGCATTTGATCTATCCCAGAAAATGATAAATTCACATGAATTCCAAGGACCCAGAGGTGGATGATAATTAATTATCATTATGAAATGATTAATAATAGAAAATTAATGAATTGAGTTATCACAATATCCATTTTGGCCATCATTTTCAAATTTCAAAGAATAAAAAATATGGGAAAAGTCAACTGAACCCTAAAAGTATCACCCCCATGAATAATTATATTTCGACTACTCAAAATAGAATGGATAACATCAAAAATTGAAATTATAAGTTGATTGTGAAGTTTTTGGGAAAGAGGAAGAGATATTTATGAAAGTAGATGACCCCGAATTATAATAGTGTTGGGAACATTAATTTGAAATCAATCCTCTATTGTAGTCCATAGTGAAAAGGCATTATAAAATCTAAAGAATATATGATCAATTTTATCAATGTTTTGATGATATAGAGAACATATGGAGAAATGAGTAATATAAACACCCTACAAAAAATCATGAGTAGTTATTTTTTAGTATATGTGTCTCCAAACAAAAGAAAATTAGGAAGGTAAAATAAAACTTCTACTCGAAGCCTTATCCCAATTTATGACATTCTCTATCACAACCTCATGATAAAATAATAATGAAATTATCCCACTAGAGGTAGGTTCCCAAAAAATAGTATCATTATTCTTCCTAGAGTCATAGTTTATTCTATATTATTCATGCCAAGTTGATGCCTTGATATCTTCTAATGTACATTTTCCATTACTAAGTGTTTTATCTCACAATTATTGTGATTCCATTTCCCTAGGTTATAAAAAATGTATTATACATGATATATGTAATAGAATATCATGTGTGGATAATTTTTTAGGAGATTTTGATGAATTATTACAAATTAATTAGTTCCTTATATAGTGTAAAAAATATCCTTTTGATGAGAAAGGTAGGTTACTTGTTAGCTAAATGTTTTTATTTACTCACCAAAACTCTAAAACAAAAAATGTTTAATTAGATGTAAGTGACTCGATATTAGTTACTAAGATTTTAATTATAAATGGTTAAAAAAGTTTCACTATATTTTATTTCAAAGAAGGTACATAAATAATGTGTTTATTCACAATAGATTCTAGGATCATTGCTACAGGGCATTATAGTTAGTATCAATGAAGGGTTTAGAAAATTGTATAGATTATGATGTCCTTAATTGATTATAATTTAAAAGATATAAATTTCATTAAGGGGTGAAAAGTTAAGGTTGATAATACTTTAAATGTTGTAGATAACCCTTTAGGTTATTAGGGGAAATATTAAATATTGTTGGGATTAGAATAATAGAGCATTATTAAAATCCATAAAGATAAATCTATATGATGGTCCTTTTTGTTGAATAAAATTATGAAGTTCTTTTAACAAAGAAATTATGTGGTTATCCTATAAATTACATCATTGATTTGATATTATATTGTGCAAATTATTGTGACATATATTCACCAAGGTGTAATCACACCAAAAAAGTGATCATTGACTTGATCTTCACTTAGTGCATGATGATTGGTCCTAAGACTACAAATCTATTAAGACACACCAAGGGGATTTAATTTAGATAATAAAATTCTCTTTAAAATCAATTAAAAGGTATTTAAATGTTATTCTTAAAGAAACTTAATTGAGAATGATCATAGATAACATAGTCTAAAATATAGTGATTTTTATGTCAAGTTATATATTAATATATTTGTGCCTTCTTGGATAAAGGTTAATTTTCAATTTTAAATAAGTTATTCCAATTATTTTCATGTTAAAAATATTTTAAGAATGGTCAAGGAAATTTTGGATTTTTATTTTAAATTATTATATTAATTAAACCTAAAGAAATATAGCTTGAACCAAGAGAGATATAGATTGAACTAACATAAATTTAAACTAACATGATTATGTCATAAAGTAGGATATATAGGGGTTTAATTTTGTTAGTCCTCATATAATTTAGATTTTTCATCACTAAAGTTATCTATTTTGGTTTATGTAATGCTTGAATCCTGTAGTTACCAATTTAACAATGGGTTCCTCAGAGAGTGAAATGATTTTTCCAAAGAGAAATTTAATGGGAAAATAGTTGATCTATGAAATCTTATGATTATGTGAAACTAATTATCAATAATTACTATTAACAACATGAATATAGTTGAGTTTCCAAACACACCAAATAAGAGAATGATGGATTTTAAAAACCCCAACTCCAGTAAATAAAATTTCTTATCTTTTTTTACATTGGAACTAGATAAGGTAATCAAATCACAATATACTTAATAGTTTAGTACTCATGAAGAGACAAATATATCCATTCTTCACATTTTATTATTGGAAACAAAATATAAAAAATAGTGAGAGGAATTATTCTGAGTACTTGAATTCATTCAAGTATTCCTTCTTAATATCATGGTTAAAGTAAAAAAATAGTGTGACCTCAAACACTTAGTAAGGGATACGTACAATGAAATCTATTATTATTAAAAAGCCATAATCAATATAAAAAGGTAAATAACTAAAAACACATGTCATTTATTCAATAACATAAGCATAAAATGAATCCATGGAAAATATCAATATATTAATATCCTGGATACTAATAAACGAACCCCAAACAAAGAAAATTCCTAATATTAGACATCATGATATCTCTACTATCAAAGAATTGTTCCAAGATAGCTTAAGTGATCGGTAGGTTGAAATATAAAATATTTTTAATTATTTTAATTTTAAATTATATGTTTTAAAACCAAAAAAAAAGTGATATTTTAAGGTTAATTGTCACATTTCATGGTATTAGAATCATTTTGAGATATGTTTAAAAAATGGCATAATTTTAGATTTTAACTATTTAAATTTATTTCGGTATTTCATCCATAATTTTTTATATATTAAATTAATTTATGAAAATTATTTTTTTAGGATTAAAATAATGTTTGTCTTCATTTTAATCTTCTGGACCATACTCATTTTCCAAAATTTGGAGGCCCAAATATTCTCACAAGTTAAGCCTCAAAATATGTGCAGAGATCTGGATATTTTTTATGTTGGGTCTATAAATCATAAAAATATAGCACAATAGAGTTTATATTTTACATTTATAAATATAAAATCTTGAGTAAAAACTATCATAATTATGGATCCACTTTATTATGTCGATGTCAAGGCCATAAATTCATGGGAAATCAGATTTTGGAAATTCAAATATTCTTCTTAGAAAGAATACAATTTCTTATTAAATGGGGTATAACATTTTCAACACCTGGATAATGAAGCATAAATTTGGTGTTTGAATGGAAAAGAAATTTTGAAACAAATTTTAAGAAGAAATAATTTCCAAATTTGGTCATTAATGGGTCTACCACATGAAAAAACGTGGACTAAAATTATGGATCCAAAATTTCAATCTATTACCTATAAAAATGTATCCCATATCCTTTTCAAAGTGTTGGAACTTTATGTTGATCTTTTTTAGTTTTATAGTTTATTTTATAGTAACAATTTATTAGGAATTTTTGATATATTTTACACTTATTATTCCTCCATTCTAATTTTTTATCTTTTGTGTTTCCACCTCATACTCTTCTCAATGTGAAATATTATGTTCATGATTGTGAGTAACTAACCTGAGGAATTTTATATGGGATATACCTATTGTGTAACCCAAGTCATTTCATATTCATGTTTATTATTTCATATTTTCTTAGATTTAGGTCAATGAGGGTCTTAGTAGGTAAAGTGCCTTTGTGTCTCTATATCACACCCAAGACTTAACTTTCTCTTCTACAATATTCTCCCTTGAACAATGAGGGGATGTGTGGTCTTTTGGAAATAATTTAGTGTACCATATATTCACAACATGTGTAGGAGAGTATGTTCATTCATAATATGGATCATGTTCAAAAAATTTATTTGTAATAAATAAATATACGATTAAGGTTCACCCTAGTTGTTAACCTAGGAGGATCTCCTTTCTGTCAAATATCATTTTTTCTTTATTCATTCTTCCCAAATTTTATTATTTATATATATATATATATTTATTTATTTATTTATTTAATTTATATTTCAAACTCTTCCTCTTTAAATTATGTAGTTTTATATTAGTTAAAATATAAATACTGATAATAGAAATTTGGTGTTGTGTGAGTTGCCTCCTTGAGACGAACCCTTGGTGTGCACTATATTCACTTCTTAGGTAAATAAAATATTGATCGAGGATTCACAAAAAATACTCTCACATCATAGGTATAAATTAAAAACCCATTTAATGATAACTTATGAATTTGTCTCATAACACCTGTTGATGGATTGAGGGGATATATAATTCTTGACCCCACCAATCACTTCATGTCTAATTCATTCCTTATATATTTATGGATTGAGGGGATATATAATTATTGACCCCATCATTATTGGATATTCACTGATTGTGTCCATTTCATGGGACAATATACTAGATTTAAATTGTTTAATCAATGTTTTTCTAACCTCGGTACATGTGTTCTTGATCATTGGCCATGAACGCTTGGCTAATGATTTTTAAACATTTTTTTAGTTATTTTCTCCCTCATTGCATCATGTTCATTATCGATTGGTCCCCTTGGTCCCACTTTTCAATTTTTAGGCAATACTGAGCTTGATCGGACCATCAAATATATGGATAATTGAATAAATAATCAAGTATTGGCGATATGAGCATAGATATAGACTTTTTATGAGGTATGGGTGTTCAATTTTATGATTTTAGATCAATGAAATCAAGGGTTGAAGGATCTAGGCATGTGTGGTATGAGAGTTATGTATGGATTCATACATATTTGAAATTGAATCATATTTTTGGACAACAGAGTGTCAGAATCTGTCGATTAGAGATAGATCGACAAATTTTAGAAAGAGATAGGTCTAAAATAAAAGGTTTGGACTAGTTTTTAGGCGTGGGAATCAGATCTAAAGTTTTGGTGAAAAACTTGACTACACGCTAGGTTCAAGGATGAACACATGATGTGTAGCCTCTCAGTGGTGGAGGCTAGGGTTTTGGAATCCCATAAGGATGGAACAATGTGTATATCTCCAACACGCCATGTACCACCTTATCTAAGTGAGTAAGTTTTGTGGCGGATCACATGTCCAGGCACACGCTATGTGTCAAATACACAGACATGGCCAGATTCCATAGGTGGTACCCCATGTGGATCATTATGTCTTGTCCTTAGGTATATGGACACGGCAATCATCACACAACTCGGTCTTCAGGCATCATGGACATTCCATTTAGTCCACCTACATGGAATTTACTTTTACATGGTCAGGAACCGTGTTCTATCTAGGTACATGACCAGGTGGTGGAGCAAGACCACATGTTTTTTTGGTCCCCTCACACGCCATGTACCCCTTGAACTCTTTTGAGCAAACATCTACACTTCAAATCTCCTTTTTTGGAACTTGGATTTTGGACTGTGAGTATCCTATCCTGAGTGTTTTTCACATAGAACATGATGGTTCCATAGACTATTTCTTTTGAGATATGATGTGAAATGTTCTATTTATGGAACATGTAAAGTCAATGCCTAACTATGGTAGTGATCAAAATATATCACCAGAGACCTTCCAAGTGGTACAATCTGGTGGGTTGGGGAATGGGACCTCAATTATTTAGAGTGGAACTCTCCACTTGGGATGGGTATGGGAACTCAACCCTTCGAGTGGAACCCTCCTATAGGGAAAGGTGTAGTTCCTTGATGATTTATATTGTCACCCTCCATCTAGGCTTGGTATGCATCCTCAACCTTCCGAGTGGTGCCCTCATGTGGGGAAAGGCATGGGTCCTCGAAGACTTAGAGTGGAAACCTCAAGCTGGGCAGGGTATGTGTCCTTGATGACATAGATTAGCAACTTAAAATAGGATGGTCATGGGTACTCAACCATCAGAGTGGAACCCTCCTGTTTCACTAGGGAACAGGTCCTCAACATTGAGTTTGTACCCTCTCTACTGTGCTTCATAGTGAAGAGTCTTGGATTGACTTTGAAGGATACTTCTGGGCAGACACGTGAGATGTTGGGCATTGTTGATAGACTTTTGGAACTGTTGGATACTCTTCTTCTTGGATTCATTTTTGATATAGATATACTCTTACTCTCTCATTTGGGCTTCTTCAACCGAGAAGATATATATCCTTATTCTATATACACTTCTTGGATTCGGTTACTCTTCTTCCTGGAGAGGCAAAGACAAATGGGGTATGCCAGGTGCTTTCCATATTTATCTTCTCATGGTTGGATGAATGTACTCTCATACTACATGTGGATAAGACTCGATAGGCAGCTGGTATATTCACCATTTTTAGCCCATTTTTTTTGGATGAGCTTATATTCACTCTTTGTTGGGTTGATCTATATTATATCATTGTTCCTTATACTATCTACTTCCTTTCTTGTCCTATTGTATCTCTCATTACTCCCCACTTAGATTTCAAGGTGTTCTACTGGGTATATATACACACACCCCAAAATGGTCTTTTCCCACACATGTCATGTCTTATGAAGACAACAGATAGGTTGACAATTAATGTAGAAGATATTATGCATATTGGGTGCTTGTAACACGTATGGTGTTTATAGCTTGGGATTCAAGAGCTGGTATCTCTCATTTATTTTCTTTTCCAATTTTCTGTCAGGTTGGGATACATTTCTGGATGGCTGTGTATTTATCACCTTTAATTCTTATTTTACACTATTTTACTTTCCTACTGTCTAAAGGTTATTGCATGCTTAGATTAATTTATAGTAGTGTTACATCTTTTACTCATTCCCTCTACACATTTTCATTGATATGGAGGTGTGTGTGAATATCGGTACATAGGAAAAGGTCTCCCCAAGTTATTTATTCCTTATACACTTTTAAAACCCCCTGACCTAAGGATTTGGGCTTGGGGTAGTCATGTCTCAAGCCCCAACATGGGTTGGTTTGTGATATATTATTATCAGAGGGAAGTTCATTCCCTGGGAATTTTTTTAGACGTATCCCCTTAAGAGGATTTTTTTGGTTTTAGGGAAATAATGTCAAAGTGTCTTGAGTGTGGATCTCAAGCCAGGGAATCAAGTGATGGTACAACGACATATGTATCTATTCACTTGGACCCTGACTACTTTCTTGTTGAATCAACATGATGAGATTAATGGTGAATGCATCATATAGGATTGTGTATTTTAATTTTATTCTTGATTCATCTCTCTATTATTGTTGATATATATATATATATATATTCTCATATGACTTCAGTACCCCTTTATAATTTTTTGGATACCTCCGCGATGATATCATGCCATTATACTAGCTCTCGTTTATGATAATGATCTAATGAGTGTTGAGGCCTTGGTTTAGGGTCCATCCCATGATCCCCTTCCTCAAGGTGGGAAGGTAGCATTACATCCACCTATTGAGTTGAATATCATTCTAGCATTGCATGTTGAGGATGTGAATAGGCTTATAGTTCTCCATGATTTCCAATGTTACAGACTGTTGTGGTTTTACAGCGATTCAGATCCCCAGTTAGTAGAGGATTGTCTAGATTCGGTAGACCATATCTTCAGGAATGTTCAATCCTCAGTGGATCATGTGGTTTTTTTGGTATAAATTCCTTTCCATAGAGTAGGTGGACACTAGTGGATCTTCTTATTTAGATTCATGATGATTCCACGATATCATGGACTAACGTTTAGCAGTTGTTCCGTGAGGATTACAACCCCTCCAGTCGTAGTTTAGTCTGGATTCAGAAGATTCTAGAGCTACAATAGGGAAAGATGGAAGTGGTTGATTATTCATGAATGTTCACTAACCTTAAATGTTACTCCATTTACATGATACATTATATCTACTTCCAATCATGAAAGTTCAAGTAAAGGATCCACTGAGAGATTTGATCCAACATTGTGACCTTATACATCCCCATATATATCATGATGTTTGATCGGGCACTGGTTATAGATGATTTTCTGTTAGAGGGCTGCCAAATAGCTAGGGATGGTAGTGGGATCCATAAAGCTAAGTCATCTATAGCAGCTACCACATACATGGTTCCAGGATCATGTCATAATAGATCCACCTATTATCAGGTTTATACATGTGGTCAAAGGTATTGTAGAGTTCAGGATAGTCAAGATAGGGGTATTTATTTACCTGTGACGGGAGAGGTTACATGGCATGATAATATTCAACTAGATATGCAGAGCATCCCATGAAGATAGCTGATGAAATATCAAGGAAGAGGCAATTCCATAATCAGGCATCTCCCAAGTACAAACTGGGTGGTCCCCTGGGAGATTGAGCTGGAAGAGGAGCAGTAGGAGCTATGGGTGGTGGATTCTATTATTAGATCCTTCCACTAACACCAAAATGAATCCCACATTAGGCTCAAGGAACTAACAGCCAGGGCCATGGACAACTGTAGGCTTGGGATATCTATGATCCCGCAGGACACAAGATTGTATAAGGTATGATCATTTTTTATTATACTCTTGTTTAGTATTATTAGACGCAGGTTTCATTCATTACTTTATCACTATACTCCTGGTGCGAGTGCTGGAGCTTCAAGTTGAGGTGTTAGCCCAACAGTTTCATCTTGAGGTTCTTATATGGAATGATTCTTATGTAACTTTCATCTTATGATAGTGCGACCTATCACCTAGAGGATAAAGGATCACATGGAACATTTTGTTAATCATGATGAAACTATATGAAGTTATCTTGCCTATGGATTTAGTTTCCATGGTCTAAGACCATATCGACTACTACCGGAGACAAGTTAGATGCATATGTGCTGTTGGGATGTGATTCTCCTTTTCTAGTGTGAGATATATCATGGAAGGGTAAGTGGGTTCTTTGAGCAATAGGTTGCATCCCAGCACCGATCGGTTAGTGAGTATAGCCCTTGGTGAAGCAGTCTCTTCATTAATATGGGTTCCTTCAGTTGTAGAGGATTATATGGATTTCTTCCCTTAGGGGGTTCCTAGGAGATGGATTTTTCATTTAATTTCATCCTGATATCTCTATGATATCTTTTTTGGCATATTGGATGGCCCCTACAAAGCTCTAGGATCTACACTTATAG
Source organism: Viscum album (assembly GCA_963277665.1). Lineage (NCBI taxonomy): Eukaryota > Viridiplantae > Streptophyta > Magnoliopsida > Santalales > Viscaceae > Viscum > Viscum album. Next base: position 659,056,974 of record OY728159.1, read on the forward strand.
TATTAATACCTTTGAGAGAAAGGCTTCATAAGAATTAGTTTGTCCCCCTAGACAACTCCAGTGTTCTTCATAAAAAAGAAGGACATGATCTTGCATCTTTTCATGGATTATCATCACATAAATTAGGCTATAATAAAGAACAAGAACCCCTTTCCAAATATTAAAGACCTTCTTGACCAGTTGCGAGGTGTGATGTTGTTTTCAAATATCGATCTCATGTCTGACTACCACTAGTTGAGGGTTTATCAAAATAATATTACAAATTTTACATTCCTCTATATCTAAAGACACTATGAGTTCCTAGTTATTCCTTTTGGTGTGAAAAAATCCCTCACTGTATTTATAGCTTTGATGAAATAGATTTTCAAGCTTTATATGTACCAGTTCTGTGTTGTTTTCATCAATGACATACATGCTTACTCTATGTCAGAGGAGGAGAATGAAGAGAACATAAGTATGGTCCTAGACATGCTTTGAGAGCACCATCTTTGTGAAAAAATCTTGAAGTTCCAATTCTATATTCATGAGGTTCACTTTTTGAGTCATATCATTTCTAATCATGGTTTATCCATGGATCTAGTGAAGATCAAATTAGTGATTTCTTGGGATCCGCTAAAAAGAGTGTTGGGGGTGCAGAGATTTCTTGTTTTGGTGGGGTACTACATAAGGTTTTGGTTATAATTTTCCATAATCACATCCCATTTGACTACCATGATGTGAAAAGGACAATCATTTACCAAGTCTGAGTAGTTCTAGAGGTCCTTTGAGGAACTGAGGAAGAGTCTAAAAAGTTATATATTTTTGAGACTACCATAGGAAGGCATGGAGTTCATAGTGTATTGTGATACCTCATGAGTTGTTCTTGGTTGTGTGTAGATTAAGTGGAATTTAGATATTACATACAGGTCAAGGTAGTTGAGAACCCATGAGAAAATCTATGAGAATCATGTCCTAGAGATAGAAGTGTTAGTATTTTCCTTGAGGATGTGGAGACACTACCTTTTGGGAGAGTGCTTTGTAGATTACTCAAACCACAAGAGTCTCAGGTACATCCTCACATGGAGAGACATAAACCTAAGGAAGTGATGCTGGTTAGAGTTCTTGCTAGACTATGAATTTATGATATTATATAATCTATAGAAGGGAAAATTGTAGTATATTTCCTTGGTAAGAAGTCCCAATCTTTCTTAGTATAGGAGGCTTCATAGCAGTTATATTCCATGCAGCTGATACTGGTGGAGCATGATGGTACACCTTTTCTTTAGTTTATGGTGTTGTGTCCTTTTATTATAAATTTTGTGAGAGATTCTAAGTGATTCTAAGTTGGGATACATTGACAGTGAGTTTTTTTCTAACCATATATCCATAGATGACTCACTAGATGGATATTATGAAGGAGGGAATCATGTAATCGTATTTTAAGGGAGAATAGTGGTTCTAGTCACATTGTGGGAAAACATTATGTGGCAGTTTCACACTTCTCCCCTAGTTGTACATCCCAGTGTGGAGAAGATTTACAAAGACCTTTAGTGGTATTTTTGGTAGTCTAGCATAAGACGAAGCATAACTAAGTTTGTCTCTCAATGACTCACTTTTTAGTAGCTGAATACTGGGCACTAAGGTATGGAGGGCTTGTTTCAACCCCTTGAGATCTTGGAGTGGAAATGGAGAGGCATTTCCATGGTCTTTTTTATAGGGATTCCACGCACATGAAAGGGAAAAATTTCCATCTGGGTGGTAGTTGACCAACTCAATATTTCTTCACAATTCTTTACCATCAAGGAGGTGAGTTCGATGGAGAGTTTGGGGAAGTTGTACGTATGAGAGATCTTTCAACTTCAGGGGGTTCCCTTTACAATTGTCTCTAATTGTGATGTGTGGTTTATGTCACAATAGTGGATGGGTATTCAAAAGGCATTCAGGAACCATTTGTGGATGAGTACATCCTTTCACCCCCATACTGATGGGCAGACCAATTGTATTATCTAGGGGCTAGAGTATATTCTAATGGAATGTGTGTTAGACTCTGGCCAGATATGGTAGGATCACCTACCCTTGTAAGAGTTTGTGTCCAGCAATATCTACCACTCTACCATCAACATGGCACCATTTGAGGCCATGTACGGGAGACCCTATTGGTCACCCTTATAACGGACATAGATTGGCGAGTCATCTCTTGTGGGCCCTTAGTTGGTGCAGGTGATGATGGAGAAAGTCCAAGTCATCTGTGAGTGGAAGAAGACAATCCATAAAAGACAAAAATCTTACAAATATCATCATCATAGGCCCTTGGAGTTTGTGTAGGAAGACTATATTTTCCTAAGAGTCTCCCCATGATGAAGATTAAGGAAGTTCAGCGAAGGAGTCAAGCTATCATCGATGTTCATCGGGTCTTTCGAGATCATTTAGAGGGTTGGTGAGGTTTATTACCACCTCTCCTTTCCCCCAAAGATGGATCGGGTGCACAAAAACTTCTATTTATCATAACTAAGGAGATACGCACATAAACCCCACACACATCATCGACATGGGAGAGCTGGACAATGAGAATGGAGCCACTTTTGTGAAACAACTAATAGTAGACCCGGTGTGGATGGACCATCCCTATAGTTTTCATGTTGTGGTAGTATGAGAATGTACAGAAGAGTTCCTGTGAGCGGGATAGAAAAGTGTGATCTCAATATCCCAAGTTTTTTTCTTAGTTTTTTCTTTTCCAAGAATAAAATCAAGAAAGAGGGAATAATGTATAGAGTCATTTGTTACCTTTTAAGAGTATAAAATATTTCCAAATATATTTATAGACCTAGGATCTGAGATGGCATGCGATTCTGAGGCATGGTATTCCCGTAATTAATTTTATAAAAATATTAAATATATTTTAATTACAAACACAATGTTACTCAAATAAAATGGGATAAATCATAAATGGTATCTCATATCATAAATATGATACCACTACTGATTTTGGAATGTATTTTTTACCCTAAGCAGGATATAAAATGATTCGGTGTGGGGTGTTCAGATCCCTCACTCATTGGTGATATGTTCAGTGGATTAAATTATTTAATTAATTTAATTAATTTTTTTAAACATAAACTTAAATTTTATAAATATATATAAATGGAAAACTACCTAGGGATAGCTTCAAAATTCGGGTAATTTTCCAAGATATCTCTCCCTCCTTCGGTTGGAGGATCAAGTCAGATGACAATGAAACTCCATATCACAGCAAATCAGGATGAAACAAATGTAGTGAAATATCTCAAATCATTATCAGACACATTATTCATCAGAGATCGATCCATAATAAATTTAGGAATCATGAATTAATTATTTACTCCCTTTTTATTAAATGAATTAAAAAATCCACCATTGTTCTTGGATCTGCACCTATTGTGGCCTTTGCATGTGCCTATGTACCATATTTAAAGTGTTCAATTAATGTTTTCCTAAACCCAGTATGAAAAATCTTGATCATTGGTCACAAACACTTATCCAATGATGTTTAAAAAAATTTGGGTTCTTTTCCCCCTCATTGATTTTCATTCTTTACTGATTTGACCCCTTGGTCCCGATTCGGCATTGTCAGGTGCTACCGAGCCCGATCGGACCCCTAGATCCATGGTGAATTGACGAAATAAGCATAGATCAACAATCTGAGAATTAACCTAGACTAGTTAAGAGGTATGGGTGTTCATTTTGATGATTTGAAATGAAATAAATTGATGTATGAATGATCTGGGCATTCTTGGTATGAGAGGTGCATATAGATTCACACATATTTGAAATTAGATCAGGTTTTTGGCCACCAGAGGGTTGAAGTCTGTCGACCAGCGATAGATCCACAGATTTTATTCAAAGATAGGGCTAAAATTAAAGGCACGCACTGGTTTTCAGGTGTAGTAATCAGATCTGAATTTTCTATCATAACTCGACTACACACTGTTTCAAAGGATGAACACATGGCGTGTTGCCTTTCAGCAGAGGATGGTAGGGTTTTGGAAACCCATAAGGATGGAAAAACATGTACATATCCATTATTCCACGTACCACCTTCTCCATGTTATTAATCCATGTGATGGATCACATTTCCAGGAAAACCCCATGTGCTAAATACCCAGACATGTCCAGATCACATGGGTGGTACCCCACGTGGATCGGTACACCGTGTACTCAAGCACACTGACATGAAAAGAATCACATGGCCCAGTATCTGGGTAGCTTGGACAAGCTATGTAGTCAACCAACATGACATTTACTTTTACACAGTCGGGAGACATGTGTCGGATAGGGACATGACTAAGCAGTATAGTAGGACCACACTCCATGTTAGTCCCCACATATTCCATGTACCCCTTGAAATCCTTTGAGGAAACTTAAATTCTTCATATGTATTTTGTTTGAACTCATATTTTGGCTCACGAGTAGCTTATCTCAAGTTTTCTTATCCATAGAATGTGATCATACCCTCAGTTTCATATTTAGAGATATGATGTGATATGTTCTGGGCATGGCACCTGATAAGGAAAAACATGACAATGGTAGTGGTCATGCAGGATCACGAGACACCTTCTGAGTGTCACCCTTCTGTAAGTAAGGGCATGTGTCCTCAATGATTTAGATTGTCACCCACTAGTCAGGCATGTTATGGGTCATCAACCTTCTTAGTGGAACCCTCCTGTGGCGAAGGGTATGGGCCCTTGAATATTTAGATTGGCCCCCTCCAATTGAGCTGGGTATGGGTGCTCCACCTTTTGAGTGTCATCCTCCAATGGGGAAAGGCATGGGTATTTGATGAAATAGAGTGGAACCCTCCATCGATGCTGGTTATGGGTCCTCAACGACTTAGAGTATCACCCTCCTGCTGGGATGGGCATGGGTCTTCAACCATCATAGTGGAACCCTCTTATTATACCAGGGCACGGGTCCTCTACTTCAAGTTCACACCCCCTCTACTATGAGTCAAAGTGATGAGGCTTGTCTTGAATTCAACTGATACATCTGGGCATATGCGTGAGATGTTGGGCATCATTGATGGACTTTTGAAACTATTTTATACTCTTCTCCTTCGTCTGATCTACAAGATGGAGATCCCATTACTCTCTCATTTGGTCTTTTTTGACTGAGCATATATATATATATATATATATATATATATATATATATATCCTTCTTCAGTATCCACTCTTTGTATTTAGTTACTCTCTTTTAGGAGAGGAAAATATGTGTGGGGTATGCCCCATAATTTCTCTGATTAGCTTCTCATTTTTAGATCAGTCTGCTCTCCTCCTATAGGTGGAAAAGAGATGAATGGTTGTTCATCAACCCATCATGTTTATCCCCTTATGTTTGGATGATCTTACTTTCACTCTTTGTTTGGTTGAGTTGTACACTATCATTGTACCTAGTGTTATCTACTATTTTTCTCTTCCTCTTTTGTTTATTACTTATCCCCCGTCATCATTCGTGGTGTTCTACTATGTATATATATACCCACCCCTACATGGTCTTTGCCTGCATGTGTTGTGTCTTATGCAGATGACAAATAGTTTGACCATGACTATAGGGGAGCTTAGGGATACTGGGGGCTTGGAAAACATATAGTTTTCATAACTTGGGATTCAAGAGATGGTCTCATTCAGCTATTTTATTTTCTAGATTTCTGTCAGGTTGGTACAAATTTTTAGTTGGGTATATATCTTTCCCATTTACTTCTTAGTTTGAACTACTGTAATTTTGTATTGTCTAGATGTTCATGCATGCATGGTTTACTTTATAGCATTGTTGAATACTTTACTCTTTCCCTATGTATGTTTTCATCGACATGAGTATGTTTGTACATAAAGGTACTTAAAAAAATGCCTCCCTCAATTAGTTATTCATTTAGTGCTTGTTTCCACCCCATAGCCTATGGAGGTGGGCATGGGGTAGTCATAGCTTGAGCCCCAGCATGGGTCGGTTCATGACAATTTCTTATAATTATTTGAATTTATGTAATTTTTTGGACTCATTTTTATATATGTACATTTGAGTTAGTTGAAACATGTTCTCTTGATATTATGGTTGTGTGAAAATATATTTCACTGGAAGATATCATTATTTTTTGTTTTCTTGTCGGTCGACCCCTTAGGTCATGAAAGATTGTTATCATAACACTCATTTCATTTGTTCTTATTTCTAAGAGTTAAACCCACCTCTCACCTATGTTTTATTGAACCCTCATCATTTATATCAACCTATAATGTTTGGGAGATCCACCTGTGGTTTTTTGGAAACCTGTATTGTTGTCATTAGGGTGATCAGGTCAAGGACATTGCAATAAAGAATAATGTATTTATATAATTATTTTACTATTATTCATCATTCATGGGGTCAAACTATTTATTTTAATATTCATTATTAATTATATTTGGATAATTATGATGTATGTTACGATCCATAATCTAATATATTTCATCCATTATAATGGAATTTGGGGTACCACAATCTGCTCCATGTTTTATTTTCATAGGTTGGGTGTGTTCAATATAATGGTAATCTTGAATTTTCATTGATTTTGAGCATGACCCTTATGGTTTAACTTTGAGGTAATAGCCACAAAATAATTGGTTTAGGTAATCATCACTACTTGATAGCATTTTAATTATTAAGAGTCATTCATGGGGTGTTTTAGTGACCATTAATTCTGTCCTGACATAGGCAACTATGTCAATGGAAATTATATAATTTTATTAATATATGGGTTTAAAGGATTTCCCACTGAGTGTATCTAGAGGATTTTTTTATTCAGCTGGATATGAGTTTTAAAATATAGTTTTTCCTATCTAGTATATCGATAATTATTAGAGTTATATCCATAATAAATAAATATAATAAGTACTTATTTAATATAAAAATAAGTAAGGGAGATTATATCTCGCATGGTATTCAAATATTATTATTGGTTTAATAAGTTAATATAAAAAAATGTCATATGAGCATAACTATATTATGGTTTGAATTAGATAATTTATGGGAATTTCATGAGATAGGTTAATGGCGTAAATTCCATACAATAGTTTTTAATTAAATTAAATTATTTATATATTACATGGAAAATATTTTAAAATCACTTAAAATAATTATTTATTATGATGTTATATAATATTTCAAAACCACTTAAAATATTATATGTGTGTTTGTGTAAATATTATTTTAAAAAATTAAATGTGGTCATATTTTAGTTTTATTTAATTATATGGAATTTTCAAAATTATTTTAACATAAAATGAAATATGAAACAAAAATTGTGTCATAAATAATTTATCCAGCATTCTATATTAATATATATGTTTTGAAACATATATTTCTAGGGAATTAATCCCTATTTGTCTCACGATCTAGAGAGATACTTTTTGGGAGATTCCTACATGATGTACATTAACATCATAAATTAATTGGTTTTTCTCTCTAACAACTGGGTAATCCAGGTTTGTATCTTGAGCTTCATGGAACACGTGTAGATATCACTATGGGAACCTTAGATTGATTTCATGAAACAATGGAAATGTCAGAAATTATTAGATAATGGATTAATAAAAAATAATTGAGGAAATTATTTCATTATTTTTATTGAATTATAAATTAATTATAATGATCTTGACTGAGGATTTAGGAGTTATTTTTTAATATCTAGAATCATTAGATAATGAAAATATAAATGGGTGTCTAGATATATTATTTTTCTATGCTTGAATCATTCATTTGGTATCATTTTATAAATACTAATTTATAATTATTATTTTGAATAAATTTTTCAAAATAAATTTATAGAGTCTCGCACTGGTCCCAATGGTTGATACTGCACATGAATCACAATCTGTATTACTATAAATGGATCAAAAAAGGACTTACAATAGGTTTAAAGACCACTATATAGGATTATAAGGTAGGCCATGCATAGACCTTGTGCTAGTCATGAAATATTTATTCCCCCTAACCCATATTTCATTAATTAATAAATTGTTTTTTTATTTTTAATTTAAGAGATGTATTTCCCTATTTTAATACATTCCCACATATAAAATAAAAAAAATATTCTATTTTTTTAAAAGAAATGGGTGAAATATCATGGACCATAAGATTGAAATTTCAAAAAAAAATATTAATTTTAAATTTATTTAAAACTATCAAGTTTTATTTTTTGGTTTTTTTTAGGGAGACTAATAATGAGCTAGACCAAATTTGGATTTTTTGAATTTAATTTAACTTAATTTTAGTTATTTCATTAGATTATATTTGTAATAATTATTATTAAATTAAATTCCATGTAATAATCACTCCTTTTTATCATTTAAGGATTTTTGTTTTAGTGACTTGTTTTTATATTACTCACTACTGATGGTGCCTCTCAATTTCATGTGAGTAACACTGAAAAAGATAAAGTTCTCACCTAAGGAAGTTGTTTCAATACCTTAGATGAATATATTATAAACATGGAGAATAATAAAGTAATTTTTAATAATATAAATCAATCCAAACTATACTCAAGGGTTCCAAACTCCACCCCCCCCCCCCACATCAGATCAAGGTTTGTTTATCACCACTCAATAAATCATCTAGTAGATAAAATCTAAATCTTATTTCATGTTTATCATACCTTTTGAAGTTTATTTATTTATTTATGTGATCACATAGATTAAAATATTTGGAAATCAAGATTTAATAAAAAATTATATTACACAAGAAATTTAATTTATCTGTTATGGTTAATTATTTATGTAAGCACTCACTTCGAATAATTAACTAGTATACCTAGAAAAAAACAATATTTATTATAATAAAAAAATTATAAATCCCTATAAGAACCTGAATCTTCTTTTTAGGTATGTTTTTCTATTTTTTGGTGTTTTTGAGTAAAAGATGAGTTTTTGAAAAATTTTGAAGTACACGTTGTGTACTTATATGTACACACTGTGTACTCAGTTTCCGCATGTAGCCATGTGTTGACCATGTAATGGCCAAGCACACAGCCCTGTGTGGTGACCTGGAGGCCACCTAAAGTGGGTCCTGATAAGGTAAAGTACACACCGTGTACTTTCTTTTCTTCATTAAATGGACCGGGGTCGCGTCTAATTGGCAGAAGTGTATTATTCTTCGCCTTCTTCAACTGAGAGCGTCCGTATGGTACCAATCCTTCTCTGAGCCCCCAATCGAGCATTCGTTATCCAAATCGTACTCTGTCAGTTGCGTTGGAAATGCATCAGTGAGTTCTCTCATCTTCTTGAACCTCATGTCTTTATTTCTCTTCTCTCATGAGCTATCCTCGGTTGACTATTTTAGTAGTTTTTGTAGATATAACATGTTCTTGGTCGATCCAAGAGCCGACGCTGGAGTATATCAATCATACAATGCCAAGGTAGGTGGTTTTTTCCTTTCTGTAGATAATCTTTGAGTTTTATGTGCAAAAGTGTCCAATACCCTAGAACGGGGTATTGCGTGTTTACAATTTTAACCCTGTTATTTCCTTCTATGATTAATATTCTTGAGTAGAGGTGAATTTAATGTGAATAGGGTTAATTTATATGTTATGGTTGTGTTGACCATGCTGGTTTTGTTTAAGACCGTTTGGTCTTGCTTATCCTGTTAGGCTGCTTTCTTCCCTTTCCTAGTGCTGATAGGATGGAGTAAAATTATTTATCTGACATGATGTTATGTTGTAGACTATTTATCCAAGTTTTTCTTGAGGTATAATTTGGCTGTTATATATCGTTGTGCTCGATTGACTTACACAGGGCTGTGAGTACTTGGTGTAGTAGACCATGGGGAGAAAGGATGTTGAGGGCATCTCCAGAGTGTCTGTTTACTGTTACAATGCGAGACCATAGGGAGAATGGACGTAAGTTATTTCTCAGAGAGTCTGTAGTTCCTAAATGTGGGACACAGGGGGAATTGGACATTGAGTGCTTCCCCAGAGTGCCTTTTAGTTACCAATACGATATTATAGGGGGAATTGACGGTGAGTGCTTCCTCAAAGAGTATGTGCAAAAGATGAACTAGAGGGGTTAGACTGTGTGTACTTCCCAATGGGTTGCTTGTGTTTGTTTGGGTTGGACCAGAGGTGTTAGGTTATGATTACTTCCCAGAGGTTTCCATGCTTATGATTAGCTACTTCCTTGATATCTGGTAATTGAATGCATTTGAAACTGTTGGATTGTTTACTTTTGAGTACATCCCTATTTACTGCTTCATTTTGATCATAGCCTGCCATATATATTCACTGACTATTAGGCATAGATATTTGGGTGGTTTTCTACTAGTATTTAGTCTCACACCTTGTTTGATCATGATTTTGGGACCAAACAAATTATATTGCTGCAGGTATAGATAAAGGAAAGATCCCTTCTACTTTAGGTACTTGATTTCTGCAGAGATGGGGATCATGGGACCAAGTTGAGTCTTGTGATGTTGTGGATCATTTTATCTATTTTTTGTTTTAATTTGGTTTAGTATTTTATTCCAGCATTGTGAATTGTTTGGATACTTTCCTTGACATATTTATCATGCATCATATATGTGTGTGTGTGATCCAGTTGTTTATCACTTACGCTGTTAACCTATTACATTTTTTTTCTTCTTCAGCTATTACTATCTATTTTACTTCCACTGTGTTACTCTGCCAATGGGGGCATAGTTTCCCCATAATCACACCCAAGGCCCTTGCTTCTAGTCAGCAGCCTCTGTCATTCAAGGAAATGTTCTTGAGTCCATGTGACCAACCGGGTATGGGGCACCTCTGGGCGGCTCCCAGAACCGAGATGTTACAAAGTGGTATCAGAGGATTCTTTTCTTTCTTCTTGAATTATTGTTTGGAGCCTATAGACATGGATAGTAAATAATAGGTACTTGAAATTAAGAATTTCCTAGGAGTATTTAACCCGTGTACTGGAAAAATCTAATCAAACTCGTTATTGCAATTTTCTGGTTTTTCAATTTTATAGTTGATTTGATTTCATCATTGGGTGATTCACATGTTTTGTGTTGTAATTGTTGATATTATAGATGTTTTATTTCTTTTGCAACCCGATGAGATGAGGGTATTCCATATCATGCATCATATAGGCACTTGTTAGATATCACATGTCATGTATTCTTTCCATGACATTTAGGGTGCATTAGTTGTTGCATGTTGTTGTAATCGGTGTTGTGCTAGATATGCATTCTGTTTTGGAAGATTTTTTTGATAAGAATGCCTACTATTTGATAGGGTATTAAATTTTGAGAGTTTTTGTTTAAATGAACTCCAAAATTAGTTCCTTGAGGTGTTATGGGCCTTCATGGATCGAAATTTGGTTGATCATTACCTTATTTTCCTTGTATATGACATGTATAAGATTCCAAGATTTGATTCGCGAGGAGTATGGGCCTTCACGGATCGTAATTTGGCACCTTAATGTTCATTTTAGTGTTTTTATAGGTTCCGGAGTAGTTTATGAGGCTTAATATCTAGAAGAACCCAGAATACACAATGTGTAATGATGAATACACACCATGTGTCCTTCTATTTGGAGAGGAACTGTTTTTCTCAAGTACACGCCGTGTACTGTATGTACACACTGTGTAGTCTCTAACCATGTTACTGACTTTGTAGGAAGAGACACGAGGTTGGGAAATCTTGGTAGAACATGTTTTGTGACAGATGTACACGTCATGTGGTGTAGACCATGTGTCCACCCATGTGAATAATGACACGTATGGATAAATCATAGCGTATACACACTGTATCAAGCTTGGAAACACTATGTAGTGTAACCCGAGTATCTGTTCATGTATCGAACAACATGGTTCGGTGAAATCTTTTCTAGTACATGTCGTGTTTGGAAAAAACACGTCGTGTATAGTGATCCATGTAGAGTGAGTCGTGTAACCAGCCATGTGACTAAAAACACAGGTTGGTGATGTTTTTCTAGTACACGATGTGTTTGGCACTAACACACCATGTAGTCTTATTCTAGGAGAACCATTGTTTCTTCTAGAAATGGGGATGACCTTGTTTGTTTAAGGTTCAAAATTTCCAATCAGTTTCTAACGGGTTTATTCATAGAATAGGAAACACCCAATGATTCTATATTCATTTGAACCTACCTTCCAAAGGTAGGTGCTCATTAGTTGTGGACCGATGAGGATTAATAATTTTCTTTGGTCGACAGGATGGGAGGTCAGGCTCATCACACCTTTTTGGGGTGGAATTATTGCCTAATCCAGGACCCTCCTATAGATTTAAGTTATGTTCATGAATACTTATTAATTCACCAAGAATGAAAATGATTTTTAGACTTGGAAATAAATGATTGATATGTATTGGATTCAGAGAATCTTTTATATGTATTTTAGGTTCTTCATTGATAGAGAATCATCCATATTTATTGGAGATTCTTAGTCAATGGTATCCTTCAATATATTATTTAGAAATCTATTGGTCACTATGATGACCATACTGGTTTTAAATCCACTTAGTGGGGCACTTGAAGTTTATTGTCATTCAGAAAGATATGGATTATTTTAGATTTAAGATCTTACCTGTAGATGGGCTACCTATGTATCCTCATTAAAAAGTAATTAGAACCCACGTAGTTCAATTAAAAAAGAATATTGTTTAACGTCATATGGGATGGAAAGGAATTAATGAAATATGGGCTTGAACCTTATAAAGGCTTCCTATGTACTCTACTTTTAAGGAAGAGATCAAATTCCACATAGTTCAGGTAAATAAATATGGAGTTTATGCATGGTTAATGGCCCAAAAAGAGATGTTGTGATTACTTTTACACTCTAATCTCATGTGAGTCATGCTCGGTGTGAGAAACAAGAGGTATCAGTAAACTTGACGATGGTTCCATGAAAGATGTAGTTATGAGAAATGATGTGGGGCTTACATATGTATGACGGCCTAAGTAAATGAAGACCAGGACTTAGGAAACAAGCCCAAGAGTAGGGTCCATAAAGATATTTTTACTTTATAGAGATTTGGAATTTTAACCTAGGAATTACTTCCGAAAAGGAATCCCAAATTAAGAGGGACTTATGATTGGGTTTTATTCTTGAGAAGGAAGCCCAAATTCAAAGAAATTAATATTGGGGCTTACTCCTTAAGGGGATGCCCAATGTTTAAGGAAACTATGACTGGGGATTACTCTTGAGATGGAGGCCCAAGTTAAGGGAACTTGTAACTTGGGGCTTACTCTTGAGAAGGAGGCCCAAGTTAAGGGGACTTGTAACTTGGGGCTCACTCCTGAGAAGGAGGCCCAAATCAAAAGATCTTCTCATCTCAAAGGATGAGATTATATAGGAAACCCCTAACCGTGGTGACATAAATCTTGTAAGTCAAGAGGTTTTGGGAGAGGTTCTCGTAGAATTCCTTTCAGATAAGGAATCCAACAAAGGAACCATGCTATAAATGGATTTGAAGAGGGTTTTGAAGGATATGTCTTGAAGAGGAGAGGTGGATTTGAGGAAATGAGGTGACTAGGAAGGAGGTGTGCAAGTATTGTTCTGGTGTGAAAGTCCTGGTCACTCAAGTACACTTGCGCGACATGATTCACATTGGACGACGAAGAATCTATAGGGTAATACTTGGGCGACTTAGAACTCAAGCCCTTAGTGCCATCCCTAGAGGCTTCCAGAAGGGTGGATCACAAGTTCCCTTGAGAGGGAAAGGCGGTGCGCAAGTGTCATCATTTACCTTAAGGTCTGGACGCTTAGGCATGCAAGTATTGATGAGTTCTAACACTTAGGTATTATTCTTCCTCTTTATAGCTTCCCTTCTAGGTAAATAATTAACTTAAAAGTGTTCGGAAGACGTCAGACAAAGAATTGGATGACCAGAGCTTGAATTTGGGTTTTGGAAAATTCTTTCACGAAATGGGGGGGCCACATGGGCTATTTATTGTCCACTGGGAACCTTGGTCAAAAAAATAATATGGCGTGCAAGTGACTTGCGCGGCCCATAGGTGGCGCGCAAGTGATTTGCGCGGCGTGCAGGAAACTTGCGTGACTCCCTTGAAATGGTTTCCTGGTCCATGAACATGTCAATTTTTGATGTTCTTCAAAGGGTGACCCTCATTGTGCTTGAGGTATTCCCATTTTCCATTCATTGGACTCTGTGATGGAAAGGAGCGTCAACAAAAGTCCCCCCTCAGAGTTAGATATGAAAATGGAAAGAGGATTTGGCTCTGAGGAAAAAGAGAAACCAGGGTTCAGTGGTGTGCAGGGATTAGGGGCACAGGTTTGTGGGATTGCCTATATATATGGGCGTCACTTCCCACAAACCATCATGCCTCCAAAGCTTTTGAGATCTCATTGCGCAAGTCTTTTTCTTTTCTCGATCGATCTCTATTCTTTGTGTCATGCTTCTCCAATAAGGATTTTGACTTGCGCACCATCATTAGCGCGACATTAATTTCATGGAAAAACTTGTGCGAAAAAACTTGCATCCCTTAATTCCTTCACCATATTTTTGTTTTCATCACAAATATTTCATTAAAAAAAAGAGTTACTTAAATATTAAATGTTTGATTTTTGTGCAGATTCAATGGCTCCAAGGAAGATTGGATCGGCTGATGAGCTGGTCAACAATAGAATAGATGACATGATGAACATTTTCAGCCATGATTATTATGTTATTTGTGACAGCACTCTCCCATATTTGGCTATGTACTTGAAGAAATATCATGCCAATTTCCCACAGAGCATTTACTTGCCTTTATATGTCCATGGTCATCTGCAATGAGTCAACATTCCAGAGGAAAATAATTATATTCCTCTTTCCTGGTTTCAGACTTACACCAATTTCTCTTTGGAAAATGTCTCAGTTACAGGATCATTTGTCAATGTTGGAATAGTGGAGAAGGCATTCATAATGCATCATAGCCCATGTTCTCTAGATCTGAAGCCTCAAAAGCCTGAGTTGCAGCCACATTGTTATCCCTCTATTTTCCGAAATTCTCAGATGGACCAATCCAAGGGATGGAAAAGGAGTTGGGATTTCCATCCTGGAGGAGGTGTGAATCCGACTTGGATGTGGGCATATTGGGTGCAACAAACCTCTACGGAGTTTGTCGAGGATCTGAAGGGAGCTGTAATATATGAAGTCATCTGGGCTGGGCAGACATATGTCTATAGGATTTATGATTTTGTTCTAGAGCTAATCAGCCGCTGGAGCCTAGAAACCAATTCTTTCCATCTGACTCGTGGATTAGTAGGCATCAGCGTGTGTGATTTCTATAATATCTTAGGGGATCCAATTCTGGGAGACATGTATGATGATTTCATCCCTCTGAAGGAGATGTGTAATGATTCTGAGAAGACTCTAGCTCTATCTTAAAAGTTCATGAAGATCTTTTTCAAGCTCAAGAATTCAAAGTTCACCAAAACTCATTATAGAAATGATATTCATCCAGAGGAGTGTATGGATATATTTCTCATCAAGAAGAAGGAGAAGGGGCCCACTTGTACGCATCCTACCAGCTGCCCTAGAGCAGAGAAGAGGGGTGATCTTGGTACATTCTGGCCAACTCTGGAATTGTGAGAGTTTGAAAAGTGGGGGTATGAAGTGGATCAAAGAATCCCATAGAAGACCTATCTAGAGGGATTCTTAGCCTTGTGGCTCAGAGTTTATCTTATTCCAATTAGGGATTTGAAGGGAGGCGTCAAGCCTGTGACCTTCGTTGTAGTAACCAAGTTGGATGAGAGAAAAATGGTTGGGTTGGACACCTCGGTTTTGGTGAAGATTCACAGGAGCTTACTCCATGTCTATATGGGTAAGTCTCATTTGAGAATAGTGGGATCATTCCATGTTTTGTGGGGATGGATCGCCACTCCCTTCAGAAAATATTCTATACAGAGCGGAGTACAGGTTCTTGGAAGTTCTTTTAGGTCATCGATGCAGGCATTTTCTGAAATTTCTTCATTTTCCCTCAATTCCTGTGATCTGAAGGTGAGGCTGAGCATGTTCAAGGAATTTCATTTTTTCCTTATGGAAACCCACCAACTGGGTGGTTTGTTGACGATGGACTAGATATCCTGGAATTGAGGTCATATATGCTGGCATGCAGAGATGGTGTATTGGCCACCAGAATTGACGGAGAGATTATATGAAAAGCCTATGCTCCATATATATTTGCATGCTAATTAAAGTGTCTGCAAAATATTGTTGTATCCCCTCTCGTGCACGTCAGGACAGAGCAGCATCCAATGGTTTCCTGACAACTATGGTTGCTAATAGCTATGGAGAAGACCGGGGCAGTGTTTTATCTACCAGTTGCTGGAGTGGCGAGTCAATTGACTACATGGTATTCCAAGAACTGGGTAGCACCATACCCATTAGGGGTATTGAATCTTCCTATCTCCCAGGTGGGGAGTAAAAAGAGAAGTGTCAGGAAATAAACCTTTCATCTGGAAGGTGACTCTTCCTCACCCAGAGCTGATTCACCGGGTTCTTCACCCGGGGCTGATTCACCGGATTCCTAGGATGGGGATGATGAGGCACGACATGCGTCAAAACGGCCTCGTGCAAAATATAATACTTCTGCTAGAGTCAAGATACCTACTCCATAGAATCATGGTGATTTATATCATTGAGATAATTTAGTCTCCATTATTTTATAGAGCAACAAGTTTCATTTTCTTATCCTTTATTTTTTATTACAGGAGTTGGGACGAAGTTGAAGTCCCACATTGTAGGACCCTCCTCACGGTCTTCTGGTGCACATTCTGAATATTTATGACCAGAGGCTGTCTAGACATGGCAGAGTTTATATTTTGATGCTAAAACCGCCTGGATAGACTTATGAGAAGGGCTACATATCCTCAGAGTGGGGATCTCCGATATTCTGCTGATATCTGTTTCAAAGATAACCCCAATGATGCATGGGCTTGCATCAGAGAGCTGGAAATTCTCACATATTCCACTGCTGATTCCATTTCTATCACCAAGTGGGTGAAGAAAATGATGGATCGTGGCACCACTGAGGGGATTGGTGCTTCAGTAGATGAGGAGTGGCACGATTATGTGGCTCTTAAAGATATAAATTTCTTTCCTTATTTGTTTTGCAACTTGATTTAAGTCAAATCTTTGTTACTCAAGGAAATTACTTTCTTCATCTTGTAGCTTATTAAGGAAGGAACTACTGAGGTCCCTTCACCATAGTACAGCCCTGGCGGTGCTACTCTTGGATTCCATGAATCTCCTCGTGAGCCAGGTGAATATTTCCAGGCCAGAAAGTCATGGACGAGGAGTTAGACAGGGCTTTACACTCTCCATTACCTGTATTTGGAGGTGACGATGTCAACACACCCAAAAAGTCAAAAAGAAAAGGAATCTAAGGAAGAATTCCATAGCTATACGCTTCATTAGTAGTGGTAAGTCCTTCGAATAGTCATGAATCCTAACTCATGAAAAGGTTGCTCATACTTATTGGGATTTTAGGGGCTTCTTCGATTTCCCCTTTGAGGGAGAGGACGGACCCTTCTCTAAGGATGTCGTAGGGTGCTGGTGAACAGTCACAAATTCATGCTGACTTGGATGCTCCTGAAGAAATGATGAGAGAAGAAGAGCCAATTTCTGTTCCCAGAACTGCTCCTGTTGTTGCTGCAAGGAGAGAAGAGCCGGCTTCTAGTAAATTAACAATACTTCATAGAATTTTGAATGAAAACATCAAATGACTTCCATTTTGTGATGCTTTAGGTTCAACACCTGCACCAGAACATTTGGTAACCACTGCAACTGACTCCTCAATTTTCTCTGAGGAAGTTATCCGAGGTCAGAGGTTGCAGGAGGAGGGTCTCCAAGAAGACATGTCAAATGCTCCCACTAGTGAGACTAACTTGGAATCTGGGATATCACTGGATTAAATGATGATACTTGGCACGTCTTTTGAAGAAATTTTAGATCATGTTCAATTACCATGTGATTTAGAAGATTTTGGACGTGATTTTTATCCTTCCTCCTATTAATTTTCTTTATTACATCTCTAAAAATGATTGGTTGAAATGTGAAGTTTCGTCTGATCAAGATGATGATATGTCGATGCCTGAAGGGGATAGAGACAACCCTATCATTGCAGATATGCTAGCTCAAGTGTAGCATAACCCTGTAGAGATTCCGGAAACCCATCCTGAAAATCCAGTTGAATCTAGGAAATACGTGGAGGAGACTTCTCATGCTGCTAATCTACCATTGGGTAAAATATGATAATATTTGTGTCTATACTTAATTTGCAAGACAGCTAATCAACTTTTTTATCCTTTGAAACTAACCAAAGCTTTCGATTGACTTTGTAGCGCCGTCAACTTCAGTGGCTAGATCCAGAGGTGAAGCCTCAACCTCATCCCCAACGGGAGTAGAAAGTGAAGTACCAAGGTTCAGGGGGAAGGAGTAGAATAGGGAACTTCCTTAAGTGCCTTAATCCCAGACTATATTCCCCATTGTGATAGCGATGCAGAATCAGAACCAGAGGTGAAAAAGGCGCTCTAATTCTCACATCGCAAGGCATGGAAGAATATATGGAAGATCATATCTGAAGTGCCTCTTGAAGAGTTATCTTTGAAGATCCCGTGACTGTCATCCTTGTTCATCATGCTGGGACTTTGCGGTTTTGGATATCAATAGATCCATACCGCGGTGAAACAAGTCATCTTAAGGAGGGAGCAGGAGAAAAAGTGCCAACAAGATCTGATCAAAGTGATGTTGCTGACCAATATCGGTGAATTTGAGGCCGCGGTGTCCCAATCTGGGGCTCATCATGCTGAAAATCTAAAGGAGATGAAGCATAAGATCACGGAGAAATTTTTCCAGTAGATGAACCATCAGCAACAACTAGATGTTGTTACTGGGGAACTTGACCAGCTTAACAATTCATTGGAAGGAGTCCAAACGAATGGTATAAAATCCATCACAGATGCTAAGAAATCACTCCATCAAGCTAAAAAGAGTGAAGCTGGTTGAGTGAATGAACTTCAAGTGGATGCTGATGAAGCTCAGGATTCCATAAATCAAATGAAATGTAATGTTGAAAGCCTCTTGTAATTTTTTAAAAAGAGAAGATACTCCAATCTGTAAATGTTCTTCTAATCTTGTGCATCAATGAAAAAGACATTTCATATCCAATCATTTGTAACTGCATTCTCTTGCTAACTACTTAAAAAAAATTACCTAAACCAATGGGCCTTGTAAGCATAGTTTGATTTTTTCTAGAATTATACAAAAAACCCCACAAACATTGAATCTTTTTGTTGCTCAATATTGCCTAAATCATACAAAATGTACATTTAGTGAGATGAGACTTGAATTTTGTTCAAAGTTCTTTTTACAGGTTCCCAATTTAATGAGTACCCTATCTCTTTTTGTCAGTTTAAAGTCATGCATGTCGGACATAAAAAGGATAATGTTTAAGGTTGAATCGCTTTGACCAAATGGATTAAAATTGACTCAATTCCTTGATAATTTTATTGAAAATATATTACCACATTCAAATATGGGGGAAAACATGTAAACTATGACTTAAGAAATTTTGAATCTGAGGGATGATATGAAAAAAGGGATAAAAGGCATTAGAGGAAGTATTTCCTGAGAGTGAAGTTACCACTATTTGATAAACCCGTTAGGGGGTTGAATTATGCAGGGCCACTTAAGGGAATTGGATGCATAGTCAAATAATAGAATTTTTGGCTGACAGGTCCGTTATATAGACTACTTATGCAAGGCCACCTAAGGGAACGTGCTACATAGTTAGTCAAAATAACTCTCAGAAATTTTACATTTCTATTGCTAAAAGCTAGTGAAAGTTTATAGAGATTCAAATTTCCCAAAGCATAGATTCTTTTGTATGGAGAGAGGTACTTAAATATGGAGAGGATATTCCCAATCAAGATTATCAAAGAATTGGATGAATGTTACTCCTACGAAGGTCTGACCCAAACATAGGGAAGGGAAATATAAACCATAGACTTGAATACTTTCAGATCATGAAAAAGAGTATGGGACGAATATGTTAAAGGTGGATGTTTTTGCGGATCCCTACATAACATCATTAAGACCAACAAAGACAAAAGAGGTTTTCTCCCCAAGAATGAAATTACCACTATTTGACAAACCCGTTAGGGGGGTTGAATTATGCAAGAACACTTAAGGGAATTGGCTGCAAAGTCAAATAATAGCATCCTTTGGCTGACAGATTCGTTATGTAGACTATTTATGCAAGGCTGCATAAGGGCACGTGTTGCATGGTCAGGAAAAAGAATTATCGGGTATCAGACATTTTGTGACCAGAATTCAAGAAAAGGGTTATGTAGATATAAAAGTATTTAAGGGTAGGATTATGACACATAAAAATGGGTATTTTCCAATGCATGAAGGAGATACATAGACCAATTCTGACCATAATCATGTTGTGGCTGGGTCCTGAATTGAGATGTTGGACTTCACTACATATCTCATTAGGATGAGAATAAAGCCATACGTAGTTCTTGAAATACAATTTAACGTCATATGGGACGAGAGCATTGGAGATCTTAGTTTAGGGTCGTAGAGCTCGAACCATAATGAGGGATACACATTGTGTGTTTTTTATAAATCTGCTGTGAATAAAGACCAGGGTTTTCATACCACATTCATGTGCTCGTAGGGGGACTTTTCAGCCAAGGGACTGAAAGTGGAGTTTGGGGTTAGGCCCAAATACTTGGGGCTGGATTCCAGGGATGCTCAAACATTCCTACGTATCCCATAGGGATGGTAATCAATCCATACGTTGTTCTTGAAATATCCTCTATACAGATTTAGTTCGTACATGTGACGGGTGAAAGGGGACTTTAGTGTAATGATGGTTGGACCCAAGATTAAAGGTTCGGGCATTTCCATGTATGCATGTAGTCCTTGGAATATGACATGATTAGAGATCAATGTCAATAATGATTCCCTCTCAGGTGAGGCTATTAGAGACTGTTGTAGTTTATTGTCATATAGGACAAAAGTGCGAATAGTTTAAGGTCATATGCATGGATCGGTGCTGCACAGTTTAGCGTCATGTAGCTAGGACATATTGCTATGCAGTTTAATGCCTTTCAGCGAGGAAAATGGGGGACTATATAGTTTAACGTCATATAGCAAGGACGATGGTGCTGCACAATTTAGTGTCATGTAGTAGGGACAAAAGGGATATACATAGTCTAAAGTCATTTAGGACGATGGTGAACTAATGTGAAGATATTGGTTTTAGGGGGGCTTCACGGATCAACATCATATGAGATGGAGGTGAACCGACGTGAAGATATTGGTTTTGTAATTGAAACTCAGGAGGTTGCCTACGTACCCAGCCTAGAAGGCAAGGATCAATGTCTGCATAGTTCGATTGATAATGAATTGGTGATCGAGTTGTACTTGAGAACAATGACCTGAAGATGGTGTTGGGACTTACGTGTGGTTAGCGGCCCAGAGAGGGTGTTATGGTTGAAGCTTACTTTAAGCTCATGTGAGTCATGCTCGGTGTGAGAAACAAAAGGTATAAACAACCCTAACGATGCATAGTTTAACATCATGTGGGACAAAGGGTGATATACAGTTTAGCATCATGTAGCTAGGACGTATTATTGTGCAGTTTAGCGTCTTGCAGGATATGTGCACAGTTTAACTTCATATAGGATGTATTAAGGTACTTTTCACAGTTTAAATGTCATGTAGGACAAACATGTACAGTTTAACGGCATGTACGATGTATAATGTACTATTTACAGTTTAACGTCATGTAGGACGATAGCATTTTTCTTACACAAAATAATTCTTCAGGAATATGGCATTGGTTGGAGTCGTGATGAGTTCTCCATTCATTGAGATTAAATAATAATCTCTATTGGAGTACACCTTATGTATTGAATAAGGTCCTTCCCACTTTGTCTCAAGCTTTGGAGGTTTCATTCCTAGTATCATTGAAGTTCTGAGGACCAATACCAATTCTCCTTTAATGAATGAACGAAGATGAACTTTTTTATTGAAAGCTCATGCTATTCGATTCTGATAGACTTCCAAGTGGTGTAGGGTGCACAATCTTTTTTCTTCTAATCATTAAAATTCATCAAATCGCTTCTGAGATTTTTCATATATGGATGACTGATCACAAATGGCTACTTTGATCGAAGGTAATTTAATCTCAATGGGCAAGACTGCTTCTGTTCCATATACCAATGAATATGGAGTTGACCACGTAGCAGTGCGGGTGGTGGTCCGATAAGCCCATAAAGTATGAAAAAATTTATCAGGCTATGATTTATTATCTTTATCCACCATATTTTGTAGTATGTTTGAATGAGTCTTATTGAAGGCTTCTATTTGACCATTGGTCACTCCATGATACCGAGATGAATGGTTGGATTTGATGTTGTATTCTTGATACAACTTTCTCACCTCGGATGAACAGATGTTGGTTCCATTGTCTGTTAATGTGGTATGAGGGGCACCAAATCTGGTAATGATGTTAGACTTGATGAAGCTAAAAATTCTTTTATAACTAACTTCTTTGAGAGGTATTGACTCTGCCCTTTTGGAAAAGAAGTCAGTAGTAGTAAGAATATACTTAAACTGCTTGGATGTAGCAGGAGGATAAGGTCCTACTACATCCATTCCATATGTGTAAAATGGCCATGAGTATTTAGATGTATGAAGCAACTCTGGGTTTGATGAATGAAGTTGGAACATACTTGGCAAGAATGACACTTATTAGTGAAATCAACACGATCTTGCATCATTGAAGGATAGAAGTATCCAAGCCGTCAAATTTGACCAGAAAGTCTATGTCCAGACCAATGGGCACCACAAACTCCTTCATGAACTTCACTCGTGATAGCCATTGTCTTCCCACCATCAATACATCTGAAGAAAATTCCATCAAAACCTCACTTGTAGAGAATTTTTTGGTGATATGGGCTATCATAAAGAGTAAAATTGACCACACATCACCGAACTTGTTCTTTCCCAGCTCTATCAGGTGGGAGTGTTCCATTTTGAATGTATTCCCAGATAGGTGTAATATATCCTGTAGTATGACCATATGGTTCAGAAATGGGACTTATTTCATTTATTTCTTCTATTCTAATTTGAACAAAAGGTGAAACTACAAGATGGTGGGCAATACTGATGATTGTTTCGTCCCGGTTTAGATCTACCAGGGCTGTGGCTATATTATCCACTGCATCAGATTGGCCATTTTGTGATTGCGGGATATAATAAAATGTCGGTTCTGAAGGAAATTCTTCCATTAACTCTCTAATGTAATCACGCAAAGGGATTAACTCTTCCTTTCTGATGGCATAATCCCTATTGATTTGTTTGATTACCAAATCTGAATCACCTTTTACCTTCACGTGATTCACCTGTTCCTGAAGCACAAATTCCAAGCCTGTGATGAGAGCGTAATATTCTACTTCATTGTTTGTACCACCTTCCAACAATAAGAAGGAATAGGGTAGCACTACCTTTTCTAGGGAAATAATCATGATTCTTAACCCAATTTTGGTGAATTTAGGATCGTACATTTTCTTCCATGTTAGACTTCTAGAGGCACCATCAAAGTACATTTCCCATCTTTGCAGATTATCTTGACTAGAGAATATTTCCTCATCAGGAAGTTCAATATTTAAAGATGTATCTTCCACAGATGGGTGTTTAGAAAGTAAATCGGCCAAATCTTGGCCCTTTATTTCCTTTTGAGACACATACTAGATATCAAACTGCTACAAAATAATTGGCCACCTTTCCAGACGTCCTGTAAGCATTGGACGACTAAGGATAAATTTTAGTGGGTTATTGTGAGATACCAATTGGTCCTCATGATTTTTCTAGTAGTGTCTCAATTTCTGAATTGTAAAGTTTAATTCTAGGCAGCACTTTTCAATACTTGAATATCGATTTTCTGCCTCAAGCATAGTCTGACTGAGATAGTAAAGGTTGTTTTAATTCCCAGCATCATTCTTTTGGGCAAGGCACCCAATGATCACTCTAAAGCTGTCACATAGAGAATAAGTGGTCTTGCTTCAACCGGTGGCATTAATACCGGTGGACTCTAGAGATATTTATTGAGGATATCGAATGATTCTGTAAATTCTTCATTCCACTAGTAGGTGACTCCCTTCTTCATTAATCTGGTGAAGGGTAAACACTTATCTTCCAAATTGGCAATGAAACGCCGAATATAGGCCAAGATTCCTTGAATTCCTCTTAATTCCTTCAAATTTATAGAAGGTGACATGTCAAGGATTGATTTTTTCTTCTCATGATCAACTTCAATACCACGATGGCGTACAACAAAGCTGAGAAATTTTCTTTCAGTTACCACGAAAGCACATTTCAAGGGGTTCATCTTCAAATTATGTTGTTGATGTTTGTTGAATATGATTTCCAGATCAGCCAATTAATTAAAACATTGTATGGATTTAACCACCAAATCATCCACATGACATTTAAAAAATTTCCCTAAAAAGAGTTTGAAGATATGATGCATGGAACGTTGATACGTTGCACCTGCATTCTTCAGGCCAAAGGGCATTACCTGATAGCAAAACACACCTTGAGGAGCTCTGAAGTCTATAGACTTTTCATCTTCTGGAGCCATTCGTATTCGACTGTATCCAAAATAACCATCCATGAAGGAAAGATCTTTGTAGCCAACTATTGTATCAATTAAGAGTTCTGTGATCGGAAGTGGAAAATCATCCTTGGGACAATGCTGATTAAGATCTCTAAAGTCAATTCAAACTCTAATTTGTCCATTATTTTTTTTCATAGGGACAATATTGGCCATCCATTTGGGATATTAAACTTCTATGATGAAGTTGTCCTTGATAAGCTTATCAAATTCAACTTCAATTTTGGAGGCATAAGTTGGGTGTGTTCTTCTTGCTGCTTGCTTGAATCCTCGATGTTCTTCTGGAAAACCCAAATGATGAGTGGAAACATTAATATCAAGACATGGAATCTCTGTATAATTCCATGAAAATACATCTCAGTTTTTCTTTAGAAATGATGTATACATTTCTTTCTCTTCAAGAGTCATGGATGCACTAATTAAAGTGGCGTGTGGATCTTCTTCTGTACCCAGATTTATTTCTCTGATTTCATCCACAGTTGTAGAGATACCCTCTTCAAATGATAGAGGAAATTCCATGAGATCTTCCTCTTCTTCTTCAATATGTGTTACTTCTTCTGTTTCTACTTTCATAGTAGATGAAGAAGCATAGTTTCCATGGTCAGGGGAGAAGTTAAAATTTGAACATCTTGGAGAAGAGGATGCCATTTTTGACCCTATTGATGATGAAGGGTCTTTCTAGGGTGATAGAGAGGAGATGATGGATTGAGAATTGACATCATTGTTTTCCTTTGGTATTGTTATACCATCTTCTGACCTGGTTGATGAAGTATATAATTGCTGGATTTCAATGAATGAAATGAAGAAATATTTATTCAAGCTTTCATCACTATTTGGTGAATCAAAAATTTCTCCCATGTTGTCTGGTTTGGTAGCCGTAATTGACATTATGGAAGTTTCTATAAGAGTGTTTGAATTTAGGTCCATCTTGTCAATTTGACTGATAGGCTACACATAATCTGTACTCACGTGTATGAATTGTTTTATTTGAATCTTTTCCAAACCACTTGGAGCATTAATTTTGGTAACCTTTTTTACCGTGGATTTCTCCTTTCCCTCCATGTGATAAAATTCTTCCTCAATGTATTGATATTCACATGTTTTGAATGGATCTTTGTTACTATACAATTTCCCAATTTGACCATTGAAACAATATTTGAGACATTGATGGTATGGAAAAGGTACGGCCGCATGTAGATGTAACCAAGGTCTTCCAAGAAAAATGTTGAAAGTTGTGTCCTGATGAACAAATATGAAATCTGAATTAGATACAACGTCTCCAAACTGAATTCTAATTGTAATTTTTCCCAGAGGTTCTTGTTCATTCTTATCGTATCCTTACAACATCAAAGTAGAAGGAGATAAATCAGATTCGGTGAGGCCCAATAGACAAAGTGTATGAATAGTAATGAGATTGACTCCTGAGCCATTATCAATGAAATCTTGTCGGATGTCTATATCATTAACTTTTACTGATAGATACAATGGTCTGATATGTCCATGTACAACATCATCTTCATCTTCATCTATAAAATATATCATTTCATAACATTCACTAGGATCATTCTCTATATGGTAGACCTCAACCACAGTAATTTCAGTTTCAAATTCTTGAGGACTTGACAAAGCCTTAAAAAGCGCCTCCCGAAGATCTTTTGATAGATTCATGGCATCCAGAATTGATAACTTGGCCGGTACTTGGGAAAAATGTTTCAAGACATCATACTTTTGATCCAAAGGTCTGTGTTTCCCATCAAGAAAATGTAGTTTTGCAGGTGCCTTGGAAGTTGATACTTTGGCAGTAGATGCATCCCGTATCGGGGCAGAAATTGGAAACCTTACTAGCTTCTGTAGATTAGACTGACTAGGTCAATCTATTTGTTGAGACGAATAAGGTGTGACCTCTAACCGGTCTTCTAAAATAACTGTGTCAGGACCAAATCTTCCATGTGTGGAAAAAATTTCTTATTCTTGTTGAGCCCGCAGAAGGGCTTTGCCACAAGTTTCTGCTGCATATACAGTTCTAGAAGGGGTAGGATTGAAATAGTGGCTTCTGGAATATCCACATCTTCCCATGTATCCTAGACCTCTGTCTCTTCCTCCAATTACTCTGTTAGATACAGGGAACTTAGGCTCATCATAATCGAAACTTTCACTAGCATAAGGATCTATTACATGAATCATGTTAATAGAACCAAAGATCAATTCTTCATCTGACGAAGATTCTTTATGATGAACCAATTCAGGATGTGCCACTTGTCGGGGCGGTGCCTATGCTTTTGAACAAAATGGAATAAAATCTACCAAAGTCAAAGACAAATTAGGTTTTGACACGAGTTCGTCTTCTTATGACTGCTCTTCTTTCTTCAAATTATGCTTCTTCTTTAAGGATTTTCCTTCTGATGAAGGGGGTTTTGCTGTGGAATTTATAGAAGAATACACAATTGGTTGATTCAATTGTGTTCATAAAATGGTATGAGTTTGTTTGATCATTTTCCTAACAATCCAATCATCATATTTCTACTCATTTTTACTTTTGACTTCATGCCACTCGCCTTCTTCCTCTGGATCTGTAGCAGTAACACATGCTACCTGGGATGAAGAACCTTTCGGTTTTACTTGTCCAGAGTCCACCATCTTTTTTAGGAGGTCATTAAAGACAAAACACTCCTAAATGGGATGCCCCAACATCTGATGAAATGGTCAATAGTTGGAGAGGTCTTCATCTCCTTCCTTGTTCAGCATTTTGGGCCTTAGTAACTGAACCAGATTGTTTTCCAGAGCTAAGATGAAGTAGCCAAAAACTTGTTCATTCCATAAAGAATAAACTTTGTTCTTCAAATATTCAAATTGTTTCCACCTTTGATCTCTTTGATCATCTTGATGAGGTGGTCATTGTTGTTGATTCTCAGGAGGTTGAGCTCTTCGATATGATGAAGGTTTTGAAGTGGAAGCAGGTACAGGTGCTTGTTTAAGTGTAAATGTAGCAGACTCTGATTTCCCTATTCTTCTTCTTGTAACTGATATAATTACATGTGTTTTAGCCTTAGTCTTTATAAGAGAGTCTTCTATATGCTGAGCGATTGAAGTAAGGTCTCGAAACCCTCCTTTGTATTTCACAGGGATCAACAGTGTGCGTAATTCATCATGCAGATTTTCCACACAGATTGGCAGAAACTCTTCTCAGGGAGTGCTAAACTTACGTAATATGTTAATCCCTTCCAGCGAGGAATGAAATCCAAAACTATTTCATTTTCCCTTTTCTTACAATTTGTAAGATAAAAAACTATCATCTTTGGTAATGTTGAGATAAATTGAATAAGGAACCTTTTACGGAGATCTTCCCACCCGGTAATTGACCGAGATTGTAAACGTGTATACCAGACAAAATATGGTCCTTGTAATGAATGCAGAAAACACCTGAGCTTAACTGCTTCTTTTTGTTGAGGAGTTCATATCATAGGATCACAACGAGAAACAAAATGTGTTAAGTGTTGTTCTAGATCTACCGAACCATTAAAAATTGGGAATGTAGTATTTGCAAAATTTGATAGGGGGGGAATTGCATCCAACCATTCAAGGTAAACTCTCTTTTCTGGTTGAACTTGTACATGTTTTCCTTCCATAGCTTCCAACCAAGATGTTAATGACACAATGGTAGTCATTAATTTTTTAGAAACAATTGGTTGAGCTTGGGCCTGAGTAGGTGCAATAACTAGAGTTTAGATGGGTGTGGCGACCAGTACTGCCACTGATGGTATTATTTCTGGTTGTTGTCATGTATGACTCATAGGATTGTACCTGTGAGGGTGTACTTGAAAGGGGGGATATTCTTGATCCATACCATTAGCTTCAACAAATTACCTTGATTGATTAACTCCAAAATGCTTAGGAGGAATAATACCTTGAAGTAGTTCTGCATTTAACCACCTTAATTCCTTCATTTCTTCTTCTTTCTAGGTGAAAATTTCCTCTAATGAGAGTGATTGGCCTTCTCCAGAGGTAGGGTGGAATATAACCTTACTTTTACCCTTTTATATGGCATGTTCCTTTTTGGAGTATGGAAGGGAATTACCCAAAGGAATGTCATGCACCTGGGCAACCCTCTATCTTCTATTACGCACACCTCCTTTATTTATTTCCATGTGTACAGCCTCTTAAAAATAACTTCTTCATCTAATCCCTCTGAGTGAGCCTCATGTTTTGGGGAATTAGTGACAATGGCATTGATGAAATTTGTCGATGAATAACGCATTTCACCCCTTCTGCCAGTTCTTCTGCGATACTATCTTCTTCCATGTCCTTTAGGAGACATTGCCTTTTGTTTTTTTGATCCCTCAGGAACTTCTTGATGAACCTTAATTTGGAGGGAATATCATGATAATTTGGCCCTGAGTTACTCTTTCAACTTCTTCCCTAATCTAGAAAAGACTGACTTTCACTAAGGAAGATATTAAGAATTTGAAAAAGTCCCCAGTCCGGTGGACTGGGGCTATTCCTATTTTTTCTGCTCAACTCCTCGAATCTTGTCTGTTGATCCCGAGGGTTGGATTGAAAGAGTCCCTAGTCTGGAAAGATGAGGTGGCCCTTGAGCTATTACATCTGAAACTTTCTTAAAATATCTCCTGATTTTGTGGACTTTAGTCCAAAAATTGGCCTGATGCATCATCCTACATCCACTCAAATCACCTGACTCAGATGAACGTTGGATTATTTTTGACACTTTTATCACCTAATGATGTGCATGCTCTAAACGAGAAGCATGTTTCATATTCTCATTTTCTTGATGCAAGAGTAATTCGACAACTTGTTCTTTATATACCTGACTTTGGGAAGAACTAGTTGAGGCATTTTCTTAGGAAGGCATTTGATTATGAACAAAACTAGTTAAATATGGCCATCCATGGGAAATAACATTACATGAGACCAATTTTGGTGGGGTTTGTTTACTGGAGAGCATAGTGAAATGCAATGCTCCATGAACACCCCATCCCCTGATATGAATACCAGATGAGGCATTCGTAATTAACTAGCGCAACTTTTTTGACATTCCAAGGCATGAACACTAAAGGGCCCTCTGCTGCTTTTCAACCTTTGGATGTCAGGAAACTGAGATAGATTCCAAGTCAATTTAGTGTTGAAACCCTTCTATTATCTTGACATGGTTTTGATATTCATCATAAGATAATATTTTTTCTTTTAAGTGACAAAGATTTTTCCATATGTTGAGACGAATATCATGAATACAATCTTCTGTCAATGTTTCTGGAATATCATACTGAGAGTTAACCAAAGTCCAAAACATGACTGGTATTTCACCTTTCTCCAGTTGTTTTCTCATATTCAGCACTTCCTCTTTGTCATTTGGTGAAGATTCTTCTACTTTATTGGACCAAAGATGGTGCTTCTTTGTTGCTTCATCATATTCAACAAGATTGGTAGAGAATTCAATTTTCAAATTAGAAGATGAATGACCCAGGGGTGGTTTGGAGAAAAACATACACCCCGGTCTATCTTCTGATTGATAAAGTATTTCCCCTGCTAGCAGTAAGGCATCAAACATGACTGGCTTCACATTTCCAAGTGCCTAAAGATAAGATGGCTTTCTCATTACTGCATTGTCCATTAAAGAATTTTCCAAAAAATGAGAATTACTACTATGTAGAGGAATTTCGCAGATAAATTCATCATCATGGGGAGGACCACCATGGTGGGTTACAGCAAAAGATGAAACCACTTGCTCCTTGGTCTTCTAGTCACACAGAGGGTTATCATGGATCTCATCTGAAGATAGTACTTTGTGATTGGCCGAATTATCATGAAGCAAGCCTTCATGAGGAATTTTCTGATGAAGACCTCCGTAATTAT
This sequence comes from Viscum album, assembly GCA_963277665.1. Lineage (NCBI taxonomy): Eukaryota > Viridiplantae > Streptophyta > Magnoliopsida > Santalales > Viscaceae > Viscum > Viscum album. The sequence goes on from OY728159.1 coordinate 659,087,510, forward strand.
TGTTGTTACTTCTAGAATATGGAAATGAGAGAGTAGAATATTTAGTTGAAATAGACAATTGTCTGAGGGATTCAAGAACTCTAGCATTGAGTAAGGCATTATTGCAGACTGGCTCTTGACTTTTTAACTGTGCTGGATGGGTATTTTTCTTGGATGCCTTCTTACTCAATTGGTAAACCACTTTTTGATGAAAGTGGTTATTATGGGCAGGTGTATGTTTCTGGTCAAGAGAAATGGTCAACTTATGTTGACTATCTCCATTTAAATCAGGTGTATGTGCCTGACTTGATTGTCTGTATGACATGGGGGAGTATGCCCCATGACCCTCCTAGACTGGAACATAGGTATGTATCTGCTCTAGAGTGACATGTTTACGAGTCACTCCACTGATAGGGATATATTTATGTTTCTTTCCCTGTGATGTTGCTGAATTTGTTATAATATTCTGAAAGGTATCCAGAATATGGGCAGGGATTTTCTTCTACTCTTTCACCATTGTCAGAATGTGCTTGGTGACTTCAGCTGCCGGAATGGGAATATACATCCATTCCATGTTTGGATTCGGTGTGTGTTCCTGCTCCTGTCCTCCTTTTCCTGTTAGTGAATTTTGACAGTACTCATGTGTGGGGGCATAAAGTTGTGTCCGCCTCCTGTTTTTAATTGGAGCTTTCCAATTGACATCTCCAGGTGCTACGAAACGAGACTGTTGGTTAGCTTGATGAATCGTAGGTGTATGTGCCTACTTATTGTTCTCCACCAAATATGATTGATGAACTTCCTTCAAGACTAGTAGATGAGACTGCTGGCAGAATTGATGAGTGTAAGCAGGTGTATATGCCTGTTTATAGGTGGTCACCACATTTGATTGGCGAGCTTCTTTGGATGTAGTCAGACGAGCCTGCTGACTGGCTGATGAATTATAAACAGGTGTATGTGTCTGCCTATAGTACTTCACCGGAATTGCCTAGTGGGATTGGTGTGTTACTGACAGATGAGTCTGCTGGGCAGTGAAATCAGGATAGACATGTGTATATGCATGTGCATTGCTTGCCATCAAGATAGATTGATGGACTTCTCCGGAGGGGGTAGAGGTAAGAACCTGCTCCCTGTTGACCTAATTTCTCCTCTAACGGTTTTTCTTGCATGCTCAGGTCTAAGGAACCTAAGCTGAACACCTAGAAGCGATACCCTCATCATGTTGAGGGTGCACTACCGCATGAGTCTGGCGGTGATTGTTGGTGGGAGTCCTCAGTAAGGACTCATGTCTTCTTCAACAGAAGCCTTGAGTGACCTTTTCATTCACCTCCCCATAATATGGAAGGGACTGATTGTTACGTTCTATGGATAATGACCCGAAACGGTTGGAGATGGTGGTTAGAACCACCTGCTTCCTAATTACTGGTCATCGCTATCCAGACAACCAGGGTGAGTTGTTAACTTGGAGGGCTTGTCGAGTGGCCTCCAGAGTCAGAATGGTACCATGTTGATGGTATTCCCTCACCAATGCATTTGATACCCAGCTTTGAAGACGCTGAGTAGGTGATGTCATCCTCTGAGTGGACGAGGATCCAGCAGGAGTAGCGGGTGAGGCATTCACATGTGTGAACTTTAAAGAATCCATTCTGTGTTGTAGAGAGATCTTGGAAAAGAGTGCATGTTTAATATAGTAGACAGAATCAAGAATGGTTTGTCCAGACTACATCTTTTGGATGAACACATATATGTTTGATTTCTTGGTCGGCCCTCATATTGATTTTAATAGGGTCCTAAAAAATAAGTAAAACATCATTTAACTTGGTTAAGGATTCATGTCGGGTTCACCATTTTTTGTTTCTTTTGGAAATGGGGATGAACTTGTTTTTTTAAGGTTCAAACTTTCCAATTGGTTTCTAACGGGTTTATTCATAGAACCAGAAACCCCCAATGATTCTATATCCATTTGAACCTACTTTCCAAAGGTAGGTTCTCATTAGTTATGGACCGATGAGGCTTAAGAATTTTCATTGGTCGATAGGTTGGGAGGTCAGGCTCATCACACCTTTTTGGGGGGGAATTATTTCCTACTTCGGGACTCTCTTATAAATTTAAGTTATGCTCACAAATCCTTATTAATTCACCAAGAATAAAAATTAGTTTTAGACTTGGAAATAAATGATTTCTATGTATGTTATTTAGAGAATCTTTTATATGTATTTAAGGTTATTCATCAATAGGGAATCATCCATATGTATTGGAGATTCTTAGTCAATGGTATCCGTCAATATATTATATAGAAATCTCTTGGTCACTATGATGACCATACTGGTTTTAAAGCCATTTAGTGGGGAACTTGAAGTTTATTGTCATTCATAAAGACAGGGATTATTTCAGAGTTGGGATCTTACCCATAGATGGGATACCTACGTATCCTCATTAAAAAGGAATCAAAACCCACGTAGTTCAATTAAGAAAGAATATAGTTTAACATCATATGGGACAGAAAATAATTAATGAAAGATGGTCTTGAACCTTATAAAGGATTCCTATGTACTCTACTTTTAAGGTATAGATCAAAGTTAACATAGTTCAGGTAATGAAATATGGGGTTTATACATGGTTAATGGCCCAAAAAGAGATTTCGTGATTACTTTTACACTCTAAGCTCATGTGAGTCATGCTCGGTGTGAGAAACAATAGGTTTCAGTAAACTTGACGATGGTGCCATGAAATATGAAGTTATGAGAAATGATATGGGGCTTACATATGTATGACAGCCCAAGTAAATGAAGACCATGACTTAGGAAAGAAACCCAATAAAAGGGTCCATAAGGTATTTTTACTTTATGGATATTTGGAATTTTAACATGGGACTTACTACTGAAAAGGAAGCCCAAATTAAGAGGAACTTATGATTGGGTTTTATTTTTGAGAAGGACGCCCAAATAAAAAGAAATTAATATTGGGGCTTACTCCTGAGGAGGATGATCAATGTTTAAGGAAACTATGACAGGGGATTACTCCTGAGAAGGAGGCCCAAGTTAAGGGGACTTGTAACTTTAGGCTTACTCTTGAGAAGGAGTCCCAAGTTAAGGGGACTTGTAACATGGGGCTTACTCCTGAGAAGGAGGCCCAAATAAAAAGACCTTCTCATCTCAAAGGATGAGGTTATATAGGAAACCCTTAATCGTGGTGACATAAAGCCTATAAGTCATGAGGTTTTGGGAGATTTTATCACAGAATTCATTTCATATAAGGAATCCAATAAAGTAACCATGCCATAAATGGATTTGAAGAGGGTTTTGAAGGATATGTCTTGAAGAGGAGAGGTTTATTTTAGGAAAGGAGTTGACTAGGAAGGAGGCACGCAAGTATCATTCTGGTGCTCAAGTCCCGGTCACGCAAGTAGACTTGCGCGACATGAGTCACCTTGGGAGACGAAGAATCTATAGGGTAATACTTGGGTGACTTTGAACTCAATCCCTTAGTATAATCCCTAGAGGCTTCCATATGGGTGGCACGCAAGTTCCCTTGAGAGGGAAAGGCGGCACACAAGTGTCTTCATTTCCCTTAAGGGATGGACACTTAGACGTGCAAGTATTGATGAGGTCTATCACTTAGGCATTATTATTCGTATTTAGAGCTTCCCTTCTAGGTAAAGAATTACCTTACATGTGTTCGGAAGACATCAGACAAAGACTTGGGTGACCATAGCATGAATCTGAGTTTTGAAAAATTCATCCACAAAATGGGGGGCCCACAGGGGTTATTTATAGGCCACTGGTCACCTTGGGTGAAAAAAAAGAATACGGCGCGCAAGTGACTTGCGTGACCTATAGGTGGCGCACAAGTGACTTGCGCGGCGTGCAGGAAACTTGCGCGACTCCCTCCAAATGGGTTCTTGGTCCATGACTTTGTCAATTTTTTATTTTCTTCAAAGGGTGACCCTCATTGTGCTTAAGGTATTCCCCTTTTCCATTAATTGGACTCTGTGAAGGAATGTAGCATCAAAAACCATGTGGCTTAGCCGTGTAGAAGAACTCGGGTAGTGAAAGAGAATTCAAGTACATGCCTTATGTTATGACAACACACCATGTCTATGGGGTGTTGCATAACCTGGGTTGACAAAAGTACACGCCCATGTTAAGGCTTAATGGAACACATCGTGTAGTCATTATACACATCATGTAGTCATTATACACATCGTGTATCCATGTTTAGAAAAACTTTAATTCTTTCATTATCTTGTTCCCTTCTCACACTTATATGTTTTTTCCCTTTCAAATCTTGATCTAAGGTTCGCGCTTGACCATGCAGAGTCATGCCACCGAGATGTCCTCCAGTTTTCCACCAGTTATAGGGTAGTGATCAGACACTGGATATGGCTGATCAGGGACTACTGGCAGATCCTCCAATTGTGCCAGTCTTGGCACCAGCCGTCATTCCGAACACAGGTGCTGACACACAATTCCTAGAGGGATTTATGAGGTTCATGCAGACCTTCCACGGAGTACTGTATTCTTCCCCGTCTATGGTAGAGTTGACGCGGGTCTTTCAGCAGCAGCATCCTCCCACCTTCACAGGGGATGGAGGACCTCAGTCTATAGAGTCATTGCTAAAATCCATGCTATCTATCTTCAATAATCTGGATACACCTCCAGATATGAGAGTGAAGCTTGATATGTATATGCTTCGGAACTCCACAAATAGATGGTGAGATGTGATCTCACAGGCATGACGCCAGTATGTTATGGTGTGGGATGAGTTCCAGCGTGTCTTCTATGACTACTTCTACCCGGATACCTTCAAGTCTGATCGAGCCCGAGAGTTCATGAGCCTAGAGAAGAGTAATCTTTCTGTTATGGAGTATTCTTCTCACTTCACAAAGCTACAGTACTTCATGCCAATTGTAGGAGGTGATGAGTTATTTCTGGCAAGAAAGTTTAAGGATGGACTTAGTCATGACATCTGATCTCATGTGAACATATTCATGTTCACATCCATCACTTCTATAGTCAACCAGGAACTGATCACAGAGCATAATCTGAGAGATTCGGGAGTGGTGAGCTAGGATGGTTCAACATCCGGGGTTGGTATCCCTCCTACTGATAGCAGGAAGCGCCGCAGGGAGTCTTCACACGGAGATACGAGGAGGCGGAAACTTCTTCTAGTATCCAGGTGGTATGAAACCAGTGTGGGAAGAGTGGGCATATGAGGCCACACTTCCCGAGAGACCCAGTGGAGTGCTGATCATGCGGAAAGATGGGTCATCTTTAGCGTTTCTGTCAGTTTTTCTCACTGGAAGGTGGCAACATGTGTTCTTCTATGACTCCTTGTTTAGGAGTAGCACCACCAGTTTCTCATCAGTCAGGGAATTGGAATTATTCCGACCATTCAGGCCGAGGTGGAGGTCGTGGTTGTGATAGCCAGTTTCTAGGATTTTAGTGACAATAGGGTGGATCAGCTCAGAGTGGCCAGGCAGGGTCACAGGGTCGCAGTGCAGGTCAGACTTTTGCGATGGAGCAGACCCTGTAGGAGCAGGATCCCGGACCCTCTATAGTTATAGGTATCAGTCTAGTTTCCTCGGTCTTAGCTCCTACTATTTTCGATATAGGAGATTCCCATAGCTTTATATTTTTTACTGTTTTGGAGTGCCTTGGTCTATTTATCATCTCTTCTACTGATATCATGAGGTTAGACACTCTGTTGGGGACAATAATAGCTAGTGTACAACAGTGAAAGGAGTGCCCTCTTGAGTTTGGTGGGTTTCACTTCTTTTTGAACCTTATTTATTAGAGATGATGGTCTATGATGTCATTATCAAAATGGACTAGTTAGTTCCCTTCCAGGAAGTTGTCAATTTCTATCACCGTAGGGTGAGTTTCACATAACCGGAGGGTGGATCGTTTCTTCATAAGGGCGAATGGGACGTCTAGACGAGTAGATAGTGACCTGAGAATCATGGGTTGGGAGTATTTATAGCCCATATTTCTAGTCTATATCTAGATGATTAGGGGACTTCACAGATGGACTTTCCTCCAGTGGTGGATCTTTTTAGGGATGTCTTCTAGAGGACTTTTCATGTTTTCCTCTAGAGTGAGAGGTGGACTTTTCTATTGAGCTTGTTCCAGGAGTAGAACTGGTGTCCATTCATCCTTATAGGATGGATACACCAGAGTTATAGGAGCTTAATATGTATTTGGAGGAGTTGCAGGCAAATGGTATCATCTGACCCAGTACATCTCCTTGGGGTTCGCCTGTCCTATTTGCGAAGAAGGTGGATGGTGCCCTCATACTTTGTGTGGATTATCAGAAGTTGAACCAGTTGACGGTCAAGAACCGATATCCCTTGCTGAGGATCGATGATCTATTTTATCAACTTCGAGGAGATTAGGTGTTCTCGAAGATTGACTTGAGATCTGGTTACCATCAGTTGTGTGTTAGACCATCAGATGTACCTCTTATATCCTTTCGGAGAAGGTATGGCCTATATGAGTATGTGGTTATGCCATTCGGTCTCACGAATGCACCTACTGTTTTCATGGAACTAATGAACTGAGTGTTCCATCCGTACATGGATTCTTTCATGGTAGTCTTCATGTATGAGAGCTTAGTGTACTCTCACACTCGACACGACCATGACACACATCTTGAGATTGTTTTGAGTACACTAAGAGAGCATCAGTTATATGTTAAACTCTTGAAATGAAACTTTTTGATGAACCAAATTCACTTCTTGGGTCATGTTATCTCAGAGTTAGGAGTATCAGTAAACCCAGAGAAAGTGAGAGTAGTAGTTTCCTAGGAGAATCCGAAGAACATATTTGAGGTATGAATTTTTCTAGGGTAGTCTGGTTACTACAGATGTTTCATACAGGACTTTTCATACTTATCAGCACCACTGATGGGCCTGACTAAGAATGGTGTGAAGTACTTGTGGTCATATTCTTGTGAGTCATCATTTTAGGAGCTGAAAGGGAGGTTGACTTTAGCACTGATACTAGTATTTTCAGAGCTGGGAAAAAGCTATATTGTATACTATGATGAATTAGTTATAGGGCTAGGAGCAGTGCTTATACCGGGAGAACGAGTCATTGTGTATAGGTCTCAACAGTTGAGGCCACATGAGGGGAACTACCCAATACACGATCTTGAGATGGCTGTAGTTGTTCATGCCTTACATAATTGGGAACATTATCTTCTCATAGATCATTTTGTGGCTTTCACCGACCCCAAAAGTCTCAAGTATATCTTCACTCAGTGTGGCCTAAATTTGAGACAACAATGGTGGGTTGAGTACCTTCAATCCTTTGAATTTGAGCTTGCCTACACGCTTGGGAAAAGAAATGTTGTGGATGATGCGTTGAGCATGAGGACTCAAATACAGGTAGATCAGGAATCCAGTAGTGAGTGACAGCATATGGCTCTGTTCTATGAGATGCATTTGGAGGTGCATGACAGATAGGGGTAGACATTTCTATCTTCTGTAGTTGTTACCTCTACTTTGCTTGATCGAGTGTGAGTGAGGAAGCTATTAGATTCTTAAGGCCTAGTCCTATGGGAGAGTGTTATGGGAGAGGACCCTATTCTTGGATGGACAGTAGGTGATTATGAGATCTTGTGTTTTCATGGATGTGTGTGGGTGCCAGCAGACTTATGCGTGGAGATGATGTGAGATTTCCATTCCTTAGTTTGGGAAGTTTATCCTGGTTTCACAAAGATGTATCATGATCTACACCATCAGTATTGGTGGTCTAGTATGAAGAGAGTTGTTTCTGGGGTTTTCATGAGATGTTCCACCTATCATCAGGTGAAGGCAGAGCATCAACGACCATCAGGGATTTTTTAGTAGTTAACCATTCCTGAGTGGAAATAGAACGATGTCGCAATGGAATTTTTGAAAGGGTTTACTAAGGTCGCCTTGAGGGAATGATATAGTTTGGGTTGTCATTGACAGACTCACGAAGGTTACTCACTTCTTTCCGATTAAGGAGACCTTTAGTGTTTATGAGTTGGGTAGGTTGTACATTCGAGAGATTGTATGTTTACATGAAGTTCTACATGCCATTATTTCAGATAGGGACACACATTCAAATATGGCCAGTCCGAGCATATGATTTAGGTGCTTGAGGATATTCTCTGAGAATGCATCCTAGATTTTAGAGGTTCTTGGGAGAAGCACATACCTCTTGTGGAGTTTTCCTATAATAATAGTTTTCAAGAAACTATTCAGATGGAACCTTATGAGGCTTTGTACGATAGTCCATGCCGATTACCCTTATGTTGGCTGGAGGTAGAAGAGGAAACTATGCTGGGACCTCATCTTTTCTAGGAGACCATGGAATAGATAGAGTTGATTCAGAAGAGGATTGCTACAGTACAGTCTCGACAGAAGTCTTATGCTAATCGACGAAGATGACCTCTGGATTTCGAGGTCAGGGATTAGTTTTTTCTTTCATTTCACCTCGAGGTTGGGAAACAGGAGGATTAGGAGACATGGTAAGCTTTCACTGAAGTACGTCGGGCTGTTTAAGGTTTTGGAGAGAGGTAGGCCAGTTTTCTATCTGTTGTAGTTACCTTAGAGGGATCGGGCTATGCAGGATTTCATCCATGTTTCTCAGCTTCGACATTACTTCTCAGACCTGTATAATGTTTTTCAACCAGAAGATGTTGAGTTAGAGGTGAATGCCTCATTCAAGGAGAATTTAATCCAGATTATTGATCGAAGTGTGAAGGTTCTTCGTGGCTGGTCTATTCTTCGGGTACGAGTGCTATGACAACACGTGTGAGTACAAGACAAGACTTGGGAGAGGGAGGCTGATCTACAATCATAGTGGTCAAAGCTATTCGAGGATTATTCCTCTATGCTGCCTTGCTAGGGAAATTCGGGGATGAATTTATTTAAAGGGGGATGTTTGTAAGAACTCGGATCTTCTTGTCAAGTATGTTTTTCTCTTTTCTTGTGTTTTTGAGAAAAAGAGGAGTTTCAGGAAATTTTTTAAGTACACACTATGTACTTATATGTACATGTCGTGTACTCAATTTCCACACATAACTATGTGTTGGCCATGTATTTGTCGAGCATACAGCCGTGTGTGGTGACCTGGAGGCCGCCTAAAGAGGGGCCTGATTTGGGAAAGTACATGCTGTGTAATTATAAATTACACACCTTGAACTTTCTTTTTTTCATTAAATGGATCGGGGGTTCATCTAATTGGAAGAAGTGTCTTCTTCTTCGCCTTTTTTGACCGAGAGTGTATGTTTGGTGCTGATCCTTCCCTGATTCCCCGATCGAGTATCCATTCTCCGAATCAAACTCCATCAGTTATGTTGGAATCACATTGGTGATTTCTATCTTCATCTGGAACCACTTTTACTGATTTCTCTTCTCTCGTGAGTTATCCTCAGTTGAATGTTTTAGACTTTTTTGTAGATCTACCATGTTCTAGGTCGATCTACGGGCCAACACCAGAGTATATCAATCATACAATGTTGAAGTAGGTGGTTTGTTCCTTTCCATATATATTCTTTGAGTTTTATGTGCAAAAGTTCCCAATACCCTAGAATGGGGTATTGCGTGTTTACGGTTTTAACCCTGTTATTATCTTCTATGATTTATATGCTTGAGTACAAGTCAATTGAATGTGAATAGGGTTAATTGATATGCTATGGATGTGTTTCCCATGATTGTTTTGTTTAAGACCGTTTGGTCTTTCTTATCCTATTAGGCTGCTTTCTTCCCTTTCCTATTGCTGATAGGATGGAGTAAAATTATTTATCTGACATGTCGTTATGTTGTAGACAGTTTAGCCAAGTAGTTATTGAGTTATACTTTCGCCGTTATATATCGTTGTGCTCAGTTGACTTACATAGGGCCTTGAGAACCTGGTGTAGTTGACCATAGGGAGAATGGACATTGAGGGCTTCTCCATGGTGTATTTTTACTGTTACGATGCGAGACCATGGGGGGAATGGACATAAGTGCTTCCTCAGAGTGTCTATAGTTCTTCAATGCGGGCCATAGGGGGAATTGGACGTTGAGTACTTTTACAGAGTGTCTTTTAGTTACCAATACGATACTATATGGGGGATTGACGGTGAGTTCTTCCTTAGAGAGTGTGTGCAAAAGTTAAACCATAGGGGTTAGAATGTTGTACTTCCTAGAGGGTTTCCTGTGTTTGTTTGGGTTGGACCAGAGGGGTTGGGCTGTGAGTACTTCCCAGAGGGTTCCCTGCTTATGATTATTTTCTTACTTGATATCTGATAATTGAATGCATTTGAAACTGTTTGATTGTTTACTTTTGAGTACTTCATTGTTTACTACTTCATTTTGATCATAGCCTGCCATATATATTCACTGACTATTAGGCACAGATATTTGGGTGGTTTCCTATTGGGATTTAGTATCACACTATATTTGGGTCATGCTTTTGGGCCCAAATAGATTTTATTGCTGAAGTTATAGATAAGGGCAAGCGCCCTTCTACAACAGGTACTTGATTGCTACGGAGTTGGGGAGCATGGGACCAAGTTGAGGATTGCGATGTTGTGGAGCATTTTATCTGTTTTATGTTGTACTTTAGTTTAGTATTGTATTCCAGCATTATCACTTGTTTGGCTGCTTTCTTAGACATATGTATCATGCATCATATATATATATATATATATATATATATATATATATATCTGTGTGTGTGTGTGTTTGGTCCAATAGTTTATCACTTCTGTTGTTTACCTATTACATTTTTTTACTACTTCCTCTATTGTTATCTATTTTACTTCCACTGTGTTACTCTTCCAATGAGGACATAGTTTCCTCACAATCACACCAAAGGCCCTCACTGCTAGTCAACAGCCTTTGGTGTTTAGGGAAATTCTCTTGAGGCCATGTGACCAACTAGTTACGGGGAACCTCTGAGTAGCTCCAGGAACTAGGATGTTATAATCCCCCACAACCCCTAATTTCATATCGTGAACATAAATTCCACATAGATTCCCTATATATGGTGAAATATAGTCCTTGTTCATAAGGATACGCCATTTTTTTTAAGTTATAAAAAAATTACTCAAATGTCAGTTCTTTTTCCCCTCCACACTTGATTTCTACTTCAAGGTATTTGGATCATTTGTGTATATAGATTAATAGGTTATTTATTTACTCATTAACATTATATTTCCCCTATTTAGTTTCTTTGAAGATAGTCACCCTTCATTGTTTGTGATGTTGAAATCATTTGAGGTAATAAGGGTTTTCAAGAAAAATTTTATCTTACCTGATTATAAAACCTTGGGATCTTAATATATCAACACCTTTAAAATAGATAATGTGTTTGATATCTTTCACCATAGGCAATAAAAAACGTAAATGAAACCATGATTTGTTTTGATAAAATATAAATTTTTACGTATGCCTATCAAAACTAAGAAATTGAATTAGGATAAATGGATTAGAGTAACATTTTTATGAAATATATGCACAAAGAAAATAAATTATACTTTTAATATGAATTAAATTCAATTAGTTTACCTAAAAAAAGTAATAAGACAATTTTTTTGGAAAATTATTTTTTTTTAAATTGTGTTTTATGTGATTCACATTTCTATTTCAAGAAACATGTTATTAATGATAAATTATATTATAAATACAAAACTTTTTAAGATATTTTTTTGTTTGTTAGATGAAATAAAAATAATAAATATTAACAACATCAATAATTAATATTTTAAAAATTCATTTTCTAATAAAAATGGTTTTCATTATATTTTATGATTTTATTTAGAAAATAAATTTATAAGGTTGGGAATTTGAAATTAATAAAAATAAACTTTATTTTTAAATTACTCGTATCAGAATTCAATTAGTATTAATTTTTAAATTTTTTTCTTAAAAGGATAGTTTTTAGTCGAAAAGTATGGTTTTCAATAAACTTATAATTTGAATGAATTTACTTTTATATAATAATGACCTAAGAATTTATAAAACCTTTTATGTAATAAAATGTTGATTTTAGAAGAAAAAGTTTTCATTTTATAATATTCTTTTAACATATAAACCCTATGGAAAACATTTTTATCACCAATTAACATGTTACTATAAGATAAAAAAAATTGTCTCTTCTTTGAATGACATGTTTTAAAGAGTGATTAAGTATTTTATTTCTTTGTAATACTCATATCCTTTATTTTTTTATAATAAATCATTTTTTCCATTTAAATCAGTATCTAAAATAATTTTCTCTTATGTATAAATTTACATCTCAAACACATTATTTCTCTAAAAATAGGTTTTACTCAATTATTTATATTTATATTATAATTAATTTTTCATACCTTTATAAATTTTATTTTAGGAAATACTTTCAATTTTGGAATTATAAGTATCAACTTAGGTAAAATTTTCAATCTTAATATTTTTCATTAAATTTAATTTCTATTATTAAATTAAATTAGTGTAAAAGTCAAAATGTTAAAATCAAATGTCAAAAAACAATCAATGTTGAATAAGAAATGATTGTTGAGGTGTGATTAGACTCAAAATAATTTTACTATAATCTTTTTTCCATTTGTGTAATTTTTCTCTTGGATGGTAACCTTGCATTATTTAAAATGTAAGGATTGCTCCAAAAACTACCCTTTCATTCACTTATAAAAGGGTAACATTATCAACACATCATGAATCACCAATAAATTTAATTTCTCCTTGAAAATAATATAATTTAATAATCCTAGAACTATCTTCCATACTCAAAATCCTATGTTCACCATTAGTTTGCATAAGGACATCAATTCTATAGATACTTCATTGGAAAATTCGACACCCTAGTGTGAGTATTATCAATAACTTAGTTTTTCATCTTAATTATCATCTTTAAAATGTATTCTAACCACATTAATATAGTGATATTAGTATCATTTATATACATTAATGTTATAATATTATGGTTATTATCATTTTTTAATCACATTCCCTGTCCATTAAGAAATAAAAAATAATTTTTTGTGTGTGGTGTGGATTATATACTCCACGATGCATCATGTTGTGTTTTCCTTTGTCACCATAAAATGATGGATACTATGATATTATTAAAGGATAAATATGATTCTTATGATATCATTATGGTTTTGGTATGAAAAATTAAAGGACTTTATAATAATATGATCAATAAATGATCATTCTAAGTCGATAATATTTTATTCAATTTGTCTAATATTTTCATAATAATTGTATTTTCATATAATTCCTTATAATTATTGTATATAATACTGATAAAAACTAAATAAAATCATTTTAATTATAATATAATGATATTAAAACTAAACCATATAATAATCATCCATTAATCATCATAGGTTCTTATTTGGTTTAGTTTAACCACCTACATGAATAATATCATACATTTATGTCATGGAGGACTATGAAAACATATTTTCTAGTACAATATGTTATAAATATGTAAGTAATTTTTTAATGTTAAGTTTATATCAACATTCAATTCATGAATTAAGAAAACACCTTGCATTCGTTAATAATCACTAAACATGATCATCATATGTTTTGTATATATGGTTCATAGCTAAAACTAACATGAAATGAAATTTTAGCTTAATAATATATCTTGTAACATCTATTCTAGTACAAAATAATATATTATATTCATTTACTTTATAAAATTAATAGATATCATAATGAAATTAATGAAGCTAGTTCAAAGCGATAAAATATTACTTACAATCAATTTTGAAAATTGGTACGAACTAAATAATATTTATATATATAAAATGATTATAAATGAAAAATATAAATGGTTAGAGTTATGAATAAATTTATTTTTTATTTATTTAATGATATTAATTTAATTATTCCCGAATCTTGGTGTAATTGAAAAATGGATCAAGACTAGGTTAGGGTTTTTATATTTAATTCCACTCTTTGATACATGTTTGGTATTATACACCCAATTTAATTTTTCTGTATATAATACGTATTTGAGATATAATACCATGAATTTTCATTTAATGATGGAATTTTAAGTATAATTACATGCTTTATCTTTCAAGGATTTATTTATTTGAATGTTTCTAATGTAGTAAGGGTTTTCATACTATCAATTTGGATCCTTTAAGATATAATACATTTTAATCTATACGTATTATTTGATTTGGTGTACTCACTGCCCATGGATATATTTTTTCATAATAATTTTATTTATGGGATTTACTAGCCAAATAACATCCCCTTATTCATGTCTCAATTGATTCAATTTTTTCCCCAATAGTAAGAGTTTTTGGTAACTTAACTTTATTTCTTGAGTTATGATCATTGTCTTGAACTTATTCCATATATGTTGGGTACATTAATCCCTTGATTATATTATGTGTTATTCTATCATTGTTTTCTAGGGATATATATTCCTACCACATAAACCATTGGATAAAATTTTTTCACTTATTGGGTTATGTTATTTTTGAAACCATCAACCCTCTTTATTTGTAGGGCTTATGATCATGTTATTTAAGTATTGACATAGTCGTATACACATTTTTTAAATATAGTATGAATATAAAATTTTTACATAATTAATATTGGATTATTGTTTTCTATAAATATTGTTATTATATTAACATGGGTAAAAGTATTTTCATTTTGTATGTTTTTAATCTAGTATAGATGATTATTAGACAGTTGACTATCTATTGATTGACCATCCACATTTTTCCTATAAATGAGTTATGATCATGCTATTACTTATATTGAAATGGGGAAAAGTTTTCAAATTATATATGGTTATTTACTGCTAACTTATGTTGATTGTGTATTTGATTTTTTATTTCTTAGTAAAATAAATTCCAAGTTTTATTTATTAAGAGGTTCCTCAGGGAATGATATAAAAGGTATTTATGACTCTTATGGTGAACGAAATATACATAATTAGGTGAATTATTGGGATAAAAATTTTATATCCCCTCATTGCATTGATAGGTCTCATGATATAAAATAATTTTGGGTATTTTTTGTTTTCCTTCCCAATTCAGTAAGATGACTTGACTACGATCTTGATGAAAAGTAAAGTGTCTTGAAATAAGGCCTTTATGGACTTTTTTTAATGTATGGAGTTATAAATTCCATCGGTATAAAATCAGTATTATTTTTATCCATTTTTTAATTTAATTTAATGGATATATCATTCTCTTGCTTTCATGTTGATTATGTATGAATGGTGTTTTCTTATTCTTTCTGTAATATTTATTCCATATTTATTCCATGATTACCTCAATTATATATTTCACTTATTGATAATTTGAGTTCACCCATTATTATGATTCCATTTCCTAATATTAGGAATAAAATTGGTAAACATGACATGTTTTCAAGTATAATATGTGTGACTTAGTTTATTGGATATGTTGAATATTTATCATGGATTGATTAGTTTCATAAATTGTTTAAACAATGTCTAGTTAATACAAAGAATAATGGATTTGTTAGTGTATGTTTTATCTTAATTATCTTAATATTTAATCCTAAAAATAATATTGGAATTTAAGAGTGGAAATAATCATTTTTATTTTATAATTAATGATGGTTATATCCATGATTTTATAGAAGATATAAAACATGCATGTAATGTGTGTGTTTATGAGCACCGGACATGGGATTTCAGGTCCAAGGCATCACAATTTTTACAAAGGAAATGTTTAGATATCTTTGTATATTATAATGTTTATTAAGGATAATTTAAGGACTGGTAAGTTTAGGCTGATCATAATTTCAATGGTATATATGACCTTTTAGAATAGTATAGGAATTAATGTTAAGATAATAATTCACAATTTATTTTAGGACTTTGTTTATAGAACTTCAGTGAAAATCATTGGAATGTTTTTAAGTATAGGATGACATCTTGATGTTTTCTAAAATTATTGAGTATGTGGTTTTATATGAAATTATATCCTTATCAGAATGCAATAAAGGTATATAGGCTCGTGCATAGATGTTCTTAGAGGTACTAACCATGAAAAAAGTGGATTAGAAATTAATGCAATCATCACCTGATGCACGTCAAAGAGGCATAATTATACACCTAGTTTGATAGTAATGGGGACTATGATTTAGTTAATCACATTCTCTTTAAGAATGATTATAATGTATTTAATAATTATTTTAACTAATTAGGTAAGATAACCTAAATGAAAAATGACATTGTATAACCAAGGATTAAAAAAGAGAGTGATAGGTTGATCAAAAAGTATCATATGTTAGAAAAAAAAGGTGTAATAAGGGAATAAATATTGGGATTTATGTTTTCATATTCATATTTTGGATATTTTCATAACCATATATGATTTAGTGTGTAGTTGAGATGGGATCATGAAGAAGAAGCTTATAATGCTATGTATCTACAAACCACTATGTATTTTAACAGAATAATGATGAATACCTAAATGGTTATGAATTTTTATATGTTGATGTTATGTTGGAAATTGTATGTTTCCTAGTCTTACCATTGGTAGTGATGTTGATATCATAATAGAAACTAATTCTTGATACTCTTACCTATTACTATAAGTGATTGATATTTATCAATGATATTCTGGTATATTATAAAGGTTAAGAGTATTTTTTGAAACATATAAGGATTGTTCTTCAATAGTTATACATTAAAGGTTTGGAAACATATATTATTTCACACCCATATTTTTTTCTTCCATTATTCTATCTTATCTTTTGGATCCTGGTTTTTCTCTTGAGTTCTAGGAGTTTTATATTTAAATTTTATGTTTTGGAGGTTTTTGGTGGTTTTTTGACCTATTCTTCATTAGCATGAAAGTAATGAGGATTAGGTGGCTTGTAAAATGAGTTTATAACACTCCTTGAGACACCTTTTTATGGTTTATGTTTATTGGATGGTTTATCCTCTTGAGTTAGATGGTTTTTGAGGTGAAAAGGTTGATTTTGGGGACTTTTTCCAAGTCGCGTGGTTAAGGCGTGCAGTTAGTTTAATCATAAATCTATGTGTGAAGGGGTATCATGGTTTGGTCACATGGTTTAACGAAACATATTTCCTATGTGTGCAGCTTGTGTAGAACTAGAATGTGGATTATTTCTTTGTTTTTGCACATTTTTCTAAATCGTGTGAGCTAACTCTGCAACCCATTTGGGAAAGGATATTTTGGTATTTTCTTCTTCTTGTTAAGTGGGGTTTCTTCCCTTGGCCTTCCCCATTCAAACCCTATAACCAAAACACCTCCCATAGTGGTTTTGTTCTCCTCCAATACCCTCTATGTCGGACTCAAGAATGTTTCTTGGTGATCTTTCACCCTGATTAAAGGTTTAGGTCTCTCCTCTCTTTCCCATTTGTTTTTTTCATTTCCCCTTTCTCTTATAAACATAGTGGCCATCTTTGGTTTATTTTCATACCTAGTTTGGTGTAAAATTGGGGGACTTTCTTTATTATGGTTCCTTATGGATGTTTTCTCTTCTTAGAACCTTCATGGAGTGGTTTTGGGTGTGCTTTGTTGAGATAATGTGATATTGAGGTTGGATTCCCAAGGACATGCCTTTTTAATTTAAGATTTTTTAGTTTCTTTCCTTTAACACCTCCCTTATATGTTAAATAATGATGAAAGTTCATTAGGAAAAATTTTCAACCTGAAAAGTAGTGGTCACTCCCTTGTTTTGTAAAAAACAGCCTAATTTTTCCAAATATTGCACACCAAGTGTTCAAAAAAATGCCTGATTGGACCTTGTGAGAAATGTGTGGTATTTAAAGTGTGGTTTGGCTAGAAAAATGTGTGGTGGTTTATGAAATTATGGTTTTTATTTCTCTAATGAGTTATCTAAGTGGTCTTTAGTTAGAAATAAAAGTGTATTTGGCTTTTGAAAATGATTTTCCATGTGATGATGATGTGTGTCCCAATTGGCGTTTTAATAGAAATACATTTGGTTTGTAATTGTGGAAATAATTATTTAATATAATTTTATAAAATGATTTTAAAATGTTCTTGATGCCCGTTTGACACTTTTTTAAAAATGGGGAAAGTGGTTTTCATTAAAATTATCCTTGAATAATTCACTTTCCTAGTATATGTGAATTGGTGGGATGTCCTTATTATTGAATAATTGAGACCCATTTACACATTTATGAATTATAATGAAAATTAATTGTTCCTTGGAGTGATTCAGGGTGGTTCTTATTGTTGAATTGTTATTATATATCCTTTTGATTGGATACTTGGTTGGAATCGGTTGGCTTACCCCTTTATACATAATATATAAGAACCTAGCATAGTGATAGAATTTTCTGAGAATGATTACTTCATGGGATAAATTATGCACTAGCTATTGGCCCATTGTAGGTGAATATATTTGGTTTATTACTATGGGATTTAACACTCAGTCTATCCAGAGTTAGGGTGGTTCAGAGTATTTAGGTCACATTATTTTCATCGCGTGAGGCATTATTTTAGGGATGGGTCTCATGTATTAGTATGTTCTAGTTTATTCACAATCTTATAAGTTAACCCATGTCTATTTCCACTTAGTTTCTTATATATAATTATTGTGATTCATTGTTGGTTGGTTAATCCTATATGTTTATTCCCTCTTCCCTTGTCGTATGATTTTTGTGCTTATTCATAGAGTAGTGTAGATTTATGTTAAAATAGAAACTTGTTTTCAAGTGTTTATAGAGAAAACGTTTTTTGGAAATGTATTAAACTCCTTATCACCTTTATAAAGGAAATTCCATCTTTCTCTTTTAAAAATGAACATCGTTTAAGTGTTATTTTAAATAGGGGAAGTGGAAATGGACCATGTTTGGTTTTGAAAATGGAAAATGTTTGAAAATGATTACTTTTATATGAAATATTTCAAACTCGATATTGAGGTCGCTTTTTTTAAAGGAAGTTGGTTGGGAATATATTATCCAGGATATCCTATTGAGTTTTAATACTCATGACTAATGTTCTTTCTTGTTTTTATCTTCTGTTGAAGGTTTTCATCTTGGTATTGGTCTTCATGGGCGATGGTTGGGTTTGGTATTAGAGAGTGACCTCAGGGGCCACATGGAGATGTTGTAGTCGTCAGGTTCAGTTGGGTCATCATATAGTTTTTTTGTTTTTTTGGTATTTTCATATTCTTGTACAAAGATTTTCACTTTGGAGATTGATGTATAAATTGGGATGATTGTTCATCTTTCCTCTACTCAGTTATTATGTTTATTATTGGCCTAAATTTTTCCCTTTTTTTACTTGGTTGATTCCCATCAATAATTTTTAGCCTATGCGGGTTGGAAATTCACTTAGGACCTTATTGTGGATTATCTCAGGTGACCGGTTCAGGGTCTACATGGGTTGGTTCGTGAAAAAATGGTATCAAAGTAGGTTGGATCTATAAATGATTTTTCATTTCATATCACCCTTTGTTACTTGAGAATGTCAAGGTAGATGGAGTAGGACTATTGAGACTCAATAGTTAGCAATGGGAAGGAATTCAAGAACACTCGCTCATTATGATCTTTGGGTTTCCATGGTATGTCCAGTTTTGTAGCTTCCTTTAGGCCCTTGTGGATTGTTTGGTGTTTTGGATACAAAACAAGAGTCAGGATAAAGGAATTTAAGAGATCGTAGGTCCTAAAAAGATATGTGAAGCTGGGGGCATGGTCCTAGAAGTATCTTTGTGACAATGTTTCTTTTTCATATGGCCTCCAACCATATGGCCAAGTCACCCATTAACACTAGTTTTCCTCTTGGGAGTTGCTTTGAGTCTTCTTTGATTCTGAAAATTATTTTGAAAATCCTTGTGTTAGAATTTTGAAAATAGGTTTTTAATGGTAATGGTTATATTTTTTAAAGTGGTATAAAGGATTTTCATAATTAAATTTAAATAAGGATTTAGAAAAATGTATTTTTGTCAAATGACCTTTTTTGGGGTGAAATGGAAATGGTTTAATAGGATTGAATTTCTATAATTAAAAATTTTAATTTTATAAAATTGTTTGTGTATAAATTAGAAATTTATTCTGATATGAGTTTGTAAAAAACAAATTAAATGATAAATAATGGGTTTTTTACCAAATTATTTTTATGGAATGGGATTATTGAGCTGCTGAAATTTTTTAAAATGGTATGAGTTGGGTTTTTTAATGGAGTTAAATGGATTGATGGGTGAAGTATGAAAATGGTTTTTTATTCATGTTTTTTGATCTTTTGAATATTTTTATGAATTATGAAATGAAAAGTGGATTGAAAGTTTGAAAATCTTTGGTGGAGTGTTTTTTTGGAAAGTGGGAATGTGTTTTTGACATTTGGTATTTTCAATGGGTTATCAAATGCATGGATATGTGTGGAAAGTGGTTGAATGGAGATTTGGTCAGATGTGTTCACAAATTGGCATGGTTGATGGGTGATCAGGGAGGAATGAGAATTTTTATATGACTGAGACTCCATGGAATACCATTAGTGAGTGTGAAAATTGACCTAATTTTTTTCTTTCAAATATTTTTTCAAGATTAAAATTGTGGTGTTTTGAAAATCGATGTTGTATGGTGTGTTCTCTCATGATTTCAAATTTTTGTTTATATTGTGTTCTGAGATTGAAATTTAGTTGGAATATTGGTCTTGAAGTAGTTTTTAGTTTCTTTATATAAAGGTTTTGGGAATCTTTGAGTTGGTTTCCCTTTATGATGGTGTATGTTATATGTGAGTTTCAGTTCATGAGCCGGTTTTGATAGAGATCTCAGTTTTCTCATTTCCCGGTGTTCACCCCCAAAGAGTTTTGATGGAATTTTGTGGTGCAACTATGGGTGATTCTCCATTATAATGATTTTAATTTGATCAACCTTAGGATTTTTTTCTCGAGTTTTGAAAGATAAATACACCTCTTAAAAGGATACCTCAACCCACTTTATTGAGTAGATAGCTGTTTGAGTTTGATTTAAGTACCTTCATATTATGATAATTATCTTGGTTGTAGTAGTTTTGATCAGTGGTGTTTGGTGTGTTTCATCGAGTTCCTTTTTCATTCTGCACCTTGTTCAGAGTGATAAATAATCGTGTGTGCACCTTCCAAGTCCTTGTTTGGGTAAAAGTGTATTGTTTGATCATGTGAGTTTCATGGAATGTCATGATCTTCTATTTCTACCTAGGGTAATATGTGGCTTCTTGTGTCACCAAAAGAAGAAGTTTGGATTATGGATTATCAGATCGTGACTGCAAGATAGTGGATGATTCAAACATCAAGGCTTCATCCAAAGGCCTCTAAGTGAAGATAGCACATAGTCAGGAATCCCTGGGGTGTGGGAAACCTTGTTCTATATTTTATCTCCAGTTTTGGATGGAGGGTAGTTTTAATTTTTTTTCTATTTTTTTTCCTCATATGTGATAGTCCTTGTGATTCATTTTTATTTATTTTTATGTTCATCTATAGTTAGTTTTATAGTATGAAGATGATGAATCATGGTTTGGTTTGGAGTTTCTTTCATTGAATTTTCCCATTATGGTTCGGTTTATTGTCCTATGTTTGTTGGACTTTTGGAGAATTATAGGTTGGACCATTTGGGTTTTCCATGTCATTTTAATCTTCTCGGTTCTAAAATATTGGGGAGACCCACCATGGTTTTTCATTGTAGTTTCTTATATTTTGAAAAATTCTAGTTCATTTTAAATATTTTGGAGTATGATCGAGCCTCCTTGTGTTGGTAATATAGTGTAGTTTTCAATATTGAATTGACAATGGGTGGTTTCATTTGAGGTTATCTAATCTCGAGTTCCTCTCCCTTTGGGAAGATGTTGGGATTTTAGAGCACAACCAATGGTTTCTTCTATAGCTGGGTTGTGTGGGTTGTAGTTTGAGTGTTATGACATTTCTCAAATAGTGGTTTTGGTTCGTTGATTTTTTTCAAATAAGAGGTGTGAGTTTCCTTTGGTGGTGGTTGATGTGTTCCTGATTTGAGAGGCTGGAATCATGCAATTGTGGAAATCATTTGTCTTGATTGATCAACTAGAAAATATTTTTGTCTTATAAAGGAGGAAGGCATTATGGTGGGGAGAATTTTCACAACCAGATGTTTTTCTGTCCTTTGTTCTAGCTTATTATTGGCTCTTGGTTTTTCTCCTCAGTTTTAGGTTTTCTAGATTTAAATTTTATGTTTTAGAGGTTTTGGTTGGTTTTTTGGTACTATTCTTGGTTAGCATGAAAGGTATAAGAAGGTGGTGTCTTGGAAAATGAGTTTGTAACACCCCTAGTGGAATATTTTTATGGGGTATGTTTGTAGGATGGTTTACCCCTTAAGTTAGAAGAGTTTTGGGGTGAAAATTTGTGATTTTTGGGGACTTTTTATAGGTCGCATTGTTAAGTCACATAGATAGTTTATTCATGTATCTAAGTTTGTAGGGGTCACACGTTTTTGTCGTATGATTTAACTAACCATGCATATTAAGTGTGTAGCTCGTGTAGCACTAGACGGTAGAAAATTTGGACTGTAGCTTTTTAGAATTATAACCTCAGCATTGCATCCCAGCAAGATCCAACCCCATTGGATAAACACTCATTTATTTATTAACATCATTACTTTCCATATTACCTTGTATTATAGTAAAAAATCATAATATATCAAAAAACAGGCAACCAAGCACATCTATCTTCCTCAAGCAGTGGGGAAAAGAAGGCAGATAAACAACAGCCTGGCTATAGGCCAATCAACATATTCAAACAAGAATTTGGATTTCATATCAATGGATAATCCCATATTTGAACCATTTTATCATCCCAATTGTACTCCCTGACATCCA
The DNA here is from genome assembly GCA_963277665.1 of Viscum album. Lineage (NCBI taxonomy): Eukaryota > Viridiplantae > Streptophyta > Magnoliopsida > Santalales > Viscaceae > Viscum > Viscum album. The sequence goes on from OY728159.1 coordinate 659,110,277, forward strand.
CATGGATGTCTCAATCTATCTCACCACTCCAGGCATTAACTGCAGCCAAAAAACTGGGCCTCCCTACCCCACATACCACAGTATCCCTCTAGGATCAGCTATCCTCGGCTCACATCACATCCGGGCCTCCCTTCCCCACATACAACAATATCCCTCTAGGATAAGCTATCCCAGGCTCACATCACATCACAACAGTAGGAATCAAACATAGTAAACAGGCTCCTGGACCTAAAACAATTCATTCAGCCTTCACACGCAATGATCTCTCATGGATCCAAAGCACAAGGAACTAATCCTTTACAATAAAATGGGAAACTCATGCACTATAAATTCATTATATTTTATCACACAACCAGCTTTTATTCAAAATTGAATTAATTGATTCATTATCATAGGTTCCAACTTTGGGAATCATAAGCAACAAGCTATCACAGCTATCACAAATTAATTAAACAATAAATTTAACATGCCTTTAATTCTTTTATCAATAATAATTAACATGCTTCATGTTCATTAAACATTTCAATTAAACATATGTACTTTCATCAATTTTATTAACATAAAATTAGAACAAAAACTGAATTCATTAAACATTTCTATTTCATCTTCAAGCTAATTAAATTTCAACTAATTACAACTTTACATTCTTTACCAAATTTCTATCAAGAATAACATGTTATTACAATAAATTCATATACATCACACTATATAGAAAACTTATATGTATATCATTATCATGGTAAAAAACAATAGAATTTCCATGTGATTGATAACAATTCATTTATCTAGTTCAAGTAATTATTAGGTTAATTTCATTGTGATACAATAGGATAAATCATGTTGGCTATAAAATTTCATTTAAATAAATAGAGAAGAAATGAATCTTCTATCTCAAAAGGGTTTCAAAACTTTTTTCATGAGAACAAACCATGCAACAGATCTTCAATCACCCCTACCACAAGAGTTACATCCATTTGAGGATGTTTCGGCACACCTACACCAACAACAACCAATAGAAATCCCACTAGAAACATAGGAGATCATCTTCCATCACATGGAGAGAGTAATGAGAGGAAAAAGATATAAAACTAGAATAAACTACTAGATAATGAAGTAAAAATACACCTTTGATCAACTCGGGTCACCACTAATCAAATATGGAAGCCCGAGGATCGATTCTCATCAAAGGGATCCCCAAAACACTAAAGAGGGGTTCACCGGGTCACGTAGAACAAGAGAGAGACACTGCATTCATAGGGTTATAAATAAACCAAGTGAATAAAAATGCCTTAAATAGCACTATAGTGGAGAATTTCATGACACTCAATCCTATTTCACATTGCATAATCCTCCAGTTTTGGTTTCTACTAAAAAATACATCACCACTTAATTTTATTTATTTTTCTAACTTGAAAACACAAATGTAGTGAACCTGATTTACATGATGTGTAATTATTCCTGTTTCTATCAATTCACAGCTAAAATCCTTCATACTTGATTCGAGCCTCCTCTGATCACCTCGGTCTTAGGAAACATGCAAAGGTTCGATCCATGCAGAGTCAGGTCCCTAAAACTTATAATGATTTTTCACATTTATAAATCTTATTCCACATCCTAAGTAAACATTGATAATTTAGCGATGTATGGTTACTTATAAGTACCCTATATAAATTATAAATATATTTTGATTCAAATTATGATGACACAATTTATTAATGGTGGTAGAATATAACACTCTTATATCTTAATATTACATTGCCTTTAAATAATTCAATGTTTTCTATATATTTTCCCACACAAAACATTAAACTTAAATGAAACTATTATATATTTGATAAAATACTAATATTTAGGTATGATTATCAAAACCTATCAATTTAATTAGTTTGAATGAATATGAATAACCACATTTTGAAATATATGCCTAAATAAAATAAATTATTCTTTTAATATGAATGAAATTCAATTATATTATCAAAAATGACTAATAAGATCATTTATTATTTGGAAATGTATTCTTCAGAAAAAGCCTTTAATGTGATACTTATTTTTATTTTAAGAGAAATATGATTAACAATAAACTATTTTGGATGTTAATATTTGGTAATAAACAATTTAGTTGGAAAATGATATGAATTAATAATAATAACATTTAAATTTTGAAATTTTCATTTTCTAATAAAAACTATTTTTCACTATATTTTATGATTTAAGTCAAAAAAGAAAATATAAATTTTAGAATTTGAAATTAATAAAAATAAAATTATTTTTTGAATTCCACATAACAAAATTTACTTTGTAATAAATTTTTATCTTTTTCTAAAAAACGTTCTTTTGTGTCCAAAAATATGTATTTTATGAAACTTCTAGTTTGTATGAATTTTTCAATATATAATAATGACCTAATAATTTATAAAAAAATTTAATTATTCGAATAATAATTTTAGGAATATAATTTTTCATATTAAAATATTCATTAATATTAGAAAACCTATGGAACATATTTTTGTAACTTATTAAAATGTTGCTTTAATATAAAAACTATTTTTGGTCTTTCCTTTAAATCAAGTATTTTCATGGGAGATTCGTTTTTGGGCTTCCTTGGAAGACTCATAACCTTTATTTTATTATAATATTTTAATTTATTTCATTAAAATTAGTATCAATAATAATTTTATTGTATATATAAATTTAAATTTTAAAAAAGTTATTTCTCAAAAAAATATTTTTACAAAATTAAGTGTATTTTTTAAAAAATAAAATTTTCAAACCTTTATAAATTTTATTTTACAAAATTATTTTCAAATATGGAATTATTAGTATCAAATTAGGTAAAAAAATCAATCTTAATCTTCTTCATTAAAAATAATTACTATGTTTTGAAATTAATTACCACGGTAAATGTAAGTTAGGGTAAAATTTAAATAGTTAAAAAATGAATAAAACACTCAAAATTTTGTAAAAAATAATTTTTTATGTTATTTACAACCCCCACTTATCCTACTTTCATCTGTTGTCCTTTTTTCCTTTTTCATAATAATAGAAACCTTATATTATTGAAAATGTAAGGCTTTCTCCCAAAACTATCATTACATAAACATATAAAAGGGTAACATATTAAAAACTTTAAGACTCGCCTATCATTATAATTCATATTCTAAACTCTTCAATTTTTATACCCCTATAAAACTATCCCATTTTTGAATGATTCTGGTCACATTAGTTAGTATAAGGCCTTTGTTTCCATGGATACTTCTAAGAAAAATTCACATCATCGACGTGAGTATTATCAACTACAAAGTTTTTATTAATAATTATCTTAATTAAAATGTATTCTAGGGACAGTAACATAATTATAATACTATAATGTTAAAATATTTGGGTTACTATCATTTTTATCCATATACCCCATCCATTAATAAAAAAATTGTTTTTTGTATTTTGTGTGGATTACCTCATCCATGATGCAACATGTTTCATTTTCATTAACTTCCATACATGGATGGATATATGTATGGTTTAAAATTAAAAATATGAATATTATTATATCATTAATATTACATCATTGAAATTATAGAACCTATTAATGATATGATCAACAAACAAACATGGTTAATTTAATCATCTAAAATATGAATTTTAAGAGGATAACTTTTTATTCAAATTGTGTAATATTTTCATATCTATTAATTATTATTATAAATACTTATAATTATAATATATAATACTAATTAAAGATAAATAATTTCATTTTTATTATGGTATAATTATATTATAACTAAACCGTCTCATAATCATTCATTAATCAAAGTAGGTTAATCTTTGGCTCGGTTTAACAACCAACTTGACCAATAAAATACATTTATGTCATGGATAAATCTTAGAAATTATTTGATAGTATAATATGATATAAATATTTAAATAATGTTTTACTTTTTTTTGGTAAAAATTAAATCAAAATTTTATCTATTAAATAAGAAAACACTATTCATTCATTAAGAACCACTGAAACATGATCATCATCAATTTCATCTTAATGGTTAGTAACCAAAACTTACTTGAAATGAAAATATATCTTTATATATTGTCCTATAACATCTATTAAAGTATCTTATATGATATAATGGTGTTGTAATTTATAAAAATAATAGATACTGACATGAATTTTATGAAACTAGTTCAAAGAAATAAAATATTACTTACAATCAGTGTTGAAAATAGGTAAAAATAATTAATATTTTTATGTATATAATGATTATAAATACTGAGTATAAATAGTAATAAATATGAATAATTTTTTGGGTATGTATTTAATTAACTTAATTTTACTATTTAAGATGTTTGGTTATAGTGTAGAACATATCAGAACAATGAAAGGTTTTTTTAATTCCTCTCTTTGAGACATGTTTGGTATTGTGAACCTAATATAATTTTTTTAGTGTATATAATACCTATTTAAGATATAATATAATTAATTATATATTAATCATGGTATTTTAAGTTAAATTACAGTCTATATCTTTGAAGGAGTTTTAAATCTAATGTTTCTAAAGCCATGCGTGTTTTATTAGTCCCAATTCTGATTCTTTGATAGAAAATACATTCTGTTCGTTGTGATTCCTTTTTATAGTATATTCAATAAAAATGGATATATTTTGTACATATAAATTTTATTTTAGGTTATTTACTGGGAAAATCATGTCCCATTATGCAATTGGATGTTGATTTAGTTTTTCCCCAATAATAAGAGTTTTTCGTAACTCAACTTCCATTCGTTGATTTACGAGAGTTAACTTGAACATATTTCATATAATTTGGGACCATTATAGACTTAATTATAATTTATGGTATTATATCATTGTTTTGTAAGGAAATATATTCCTACAACATAAACCCTTTGATATATAATTTACACTTCTTTGATTCTATTCTTTTGAACCCATCTGCTAGTGTTATTTGTATGGTCTATGATCAGGTAATTAGAGTATTTAATTACTCGTATACTCATTTCTCTATATGGTTTGAATATAAAAATTTTATATAATTTAGTTTAAATCATTTTCACCTAGTGATATTTTTATTTTACTAACATATGGAAAAGTATTGGATTTATTTTTGTTTTTATTCGAGTACGAATTATTATTAGAAAGTTGACTATGTATTATTCAACCATCCTCATTATTCCTATGCATAAGTTATGATCATGTTATCCCTACTATTTTCATGGATAAAATTATTTCCATTCTTGATGATTATTGACAACTATCAAAGTTATATTATGTATTTGATTTCAATATTTCTCATTATATGGACAGGTAAGTTTTTTTTAGTAAGTGGTTCCTCGGGGATTATGATAAAAGGTCTTAATAACTCTTATGTGAATACATTGGAAATTATAAAGTGATGTATGGGAGCTCAAAATGATATATCACCATGTTGGATCAATAGGTTTAATGATATAAAATATTTTTTTATATTTGGTGTATGCCTACCAAATTATAAAATGTCTTGATTTTGGTATTGATGACAAGTAAATTTCCTTGGAAAAAGACCATGATAGAGGGTTTTTGATGGCCAACATTCTGCATTCCATTACTATGATATCAGTATTGGTGATATACTTTTTTTATTTTTTTATGAATCTAGTATGATCTAAGTTTCAAGATGATTGTGTCTTTCTATTGTTTTATTATTCCTCTAACAATATGTATTCCACATTTATGTCATGATTACATCAGTTGTCTACATCCCTTACTGAACATTTGAGTTCACCCCTTATTATGTATCTATTTCCCCATGTTATTAATAATTGTAATATATGTGACATCATTATAAAGGTAGATATTGTGAATGAATTTAGTAGATATTTTGACAATTCTTTATGGATTAATTGGTTTTATAAATAGATTTAAAAATGTATGCTCGATACAAAGAACACAGGTTTTGTTAGTTTATATTTTTTCTTAATTATTTAAAGCTCTTAACTTAAAAAGATTCTCAGAAATTAAGATATGAAATAACCATTTTTATTTTTTTATTAATAATGGTTTTGTCTATGATTTTATAGTTGGTATAAAAGTTTGTATGTAAATAATGTGTTGAGGATCATCAAATTAAGTATTTCAGGTTAAGGTCTGTAAGTACCCAACCTTAAACATTACATAATATTGAGTTATGTCAATAATTCGCATTGAGGATATTTTTTGGTTCAGAGATTTAGATAATTAGGACATAACTTATACATAACAACTCAAATATTACAAAGTATAGAATTATACTCACTGTCCTTTTTTTCATAAAACAAATATTTTTAAAAATAAAAATGGTTTTGTTTCATGTTTTATCATCATAAATTTTCCTTGATCCCATACTTGACTCTATTCTCCTTTAAATCCTATAAAAACAATCCAAAACTTGGGATGAGCATAAAAATCTTAGTAAGGGATACACAAAAAATTAAAACTGTTAGTCTTGAGAAAACATGTAAACCATGAATACTTTATCATAAAGTAATAATTTTCACTTTTAAGAAGTAGTAAACACTCTTCACTTGATATAAGATTATTTCTTACCCTTTTTGTAATCAAAATATTACTATGAAACTGATAAAAAGAACATATAACATATAAAGGTAACCTGGTACATAACCATACTTAAATAGAATAACCATACAGTCGAATTCCACACAAATCACTAAATGTAATAGAAATATGGCCAACTTCCATACCAAATCTATTGGAGGTTATAACTCAACCACTCATCCTTGTTTTATCACAGAACCACCTGCCTTTGTTTTATCTTGTAACCACTCGTCTTTGGTTTATCATGTAATCACCCCTCATTGGTATATCACATAACCACCCATATTTGGTTTATCAAGTAACCACAGGTATTTGGTTAATCACATAACCACAAATATTTGGTTTATCATGTAAACATACTTCAAATTTCTAGGTACCATTATATATTCATAACACATAAAAGATTCCAATTATCAACATTTCACTCATAAATTCCATTTTCAATCACAAGAAATAATTTTAAGATATTAAAATACTCAATCCACTTTCAAAACCATTTTAAACACCAAAATACCCAAAAAAAGGGAATAATTGGTTTATTTTCCTTTCATAAAGATATAAAGTCATATAGAGGAAGCCAAATATCAAATAATGGTTATGGAGAAAGTGAAGTCATTGTCCCCACATACGTTAAAAACATTCCTTTTGTCATTTTGTAAAGAAAGTAAAACTATTCATATAAAAATATTCCTTTTGAAAACATTTAAAATATAGATATAAAATTTCATTTTTAATACTTATATACCCATATAAATAAATATGCGAATTAATATCATGAGAAAAAAAGATTTGATAATTAAATATTTAAACGTTCAAGGTGTCTCATACCACTTTGAACATTTAAGTCTTAATATCCATGAATTAATACATTTAACAAAACGTTAATTAAAATTAATATAGATAAAATATGGATATTAAATTTCATAGTGGTTGTATATACAGCTAATAAAATAATAAAGGTTTATATTATCAAGAAATTCCTCAATGAAAGAAGGTTAATAGGAACACCCTTACCTTGAGTCTGATTCGTCAGGTGTGTTCTTTGTCTTCCTGAATAATAAAATTAGGTTAATTTATACTTTCCTTGGAAAAAAATTCATGTTTATTATAACTTTAATATCACTTATTACAATCTTATAACAATTACACAATTATTTAATTTCATATCAGACGTTTTTTCAAAATTCGGTACTTAAGTCGAAAATAAACATGGTATGATGTCAATAAATCATGTGGTCATAAGTCCATCATATACAGAATATAAAACATGATATATATTCATTATAAATTAACTATATAATTATTTATAATAATATTTTAAGGAAAACTAAAAATATTATTCAGGGATACGGTAGGTCATATGTATGCATGAACGTTATTTTTTTGTTTTTCCAGTCGTATTGAAAGAACAAACACTAAATGGAAGGTATGAAAATATGTATCATGTATGTTATCAAGCAGAATGTTTCCTATTAAAAACTCAAGATGTTACATTCTCCCATATTTTTGAAATTCCATCCTAAAAAATAGAATTTGGGGTTGGTAACTAAGGTATGACTTTATAGAATAACTTTATTTCAATCCCACGTTAGAAAAAGTATTAACAAAACTTCTACTTTAAAATAAATATAGGAAAGCATGAAGGTTACATAAGATAACACATACTAGGGTTACATATAGGAAAACATGGATATGGGAGGGAAAACTAATGATCAAGTACGGATGGAAAATAAAAGAAAACATTGTTAGGAAAAATTAAACAATAAAAAAGCTATAAATTTGTGATGGGTTAAACGGTCTTTGACTTCATGGTAGGAAAAGTAAATAGATAATGTTTTTGTTTTAAGATCCTTTCATAAATTTGTGGAATTAATTTACAACATTGACTAATAACATAAGGAAATATGCATACTTTTCATGTAGGGTTTCATCATTTAATCGATTTCCACTAAAAACTCATCTATTTATCTAAATTATGTGTATTAAAGATGAATTTTTTCCCATGCATAAAACACTAGAATCAACATCAATATAATCACATAATACATGAAATATTAACTATATATTCATCCTATCTTGAAAAATATACCAAAAACAAAAAGGTTAGGATAATATCAAATAATTCCCCCATAAGAATAATTCATTGTATGATGAAAAAATATTTTTTATCTCCATAATTAAAAAGTAATACCAAAAGTTCAACACAGACAATTTCATGAATAATTGTCTTTAAAATTCCGAAAAATAATACAAACTAAGATTGAAACCCAAAAATTATAAGTATTTGATAACATAGTCTTCCAAGAGAAATTTTAACATTTATCTCCAAATAACATCAATCAATATTAATGTCTCATAACAATAACGCAATTTCCAAAATCATATATTTTCCAAGATATGTTAATAATTTCTATAAATAACCCAAATCGCCATAAGTCCACAATAAAGACAATGATTATTCCTAAATAAAACTCACCCATTACTCCTAAAATAAAATCTCATTGTATTATATTTTCCATAGGCATATAGGGTTCCCAAAATCAACTGATTCTTATTCTATCAACTCATTTAACTAAAAATAAAATTCATACTAACCAGGGACGTCACATAGAATAGTGGTAGGAGATGCACCCTTGCCACCCTTATGTTGTGGGTTCAATTCCTATGACCTTTTCAGATGTGGTAGGTTTTCACACATCTAGAGGGTTATCTTTTTTCAAAAACTATATAAATCTTATAACATTCCAAAAATGAGATTAAATTATCAAAATAACCATAACATATTTTAACGTCAAGGTTTATCTCATGCCTTTAATTTTGCATCTCAAAATGTAATATCCAATAATTTCCTCAAAATCAATGATCATATAAAACATAAAGGTTATTCCTAACTTTATAATTATGTACACACAAGAAAATATAATTTTTACTCGAATAAAATTTTCACATTAAAAACTTCAGGGTTACACATACTAGAAAAAGTCTTCCAAAGTAATCCCATCATCAAAATATCATTAATACTTTTAAACATTTCATCATCCATATATCTAACATAACTCTAGGATCCCTTATATGTAGACCTCTTAATCTTTTAGTATTATTCATGTTCCCCTAACCATAATTTTCCATCTCATTATTTAATACTTCTTTCCTTTCATATGTCATTTTCAGTTTCCTCATCTTCAATTGGAATTGAATTAGGAATTGTTAAACATATATTTGTACGGTCCTGCTAATCCCATTCCCGAACCTTATTGATAGGACATCTATTTTTATAATGACCATACTCTCCACATTTAAAACATTCAATTGATAAATCATAAAGAATCTTTCCCTTTTCTAGAGTCAACTAAATTCTTCCTTTTTTTTGGTAGGTTATTTCTTTATGAACTTCATTGACACATCTATAACACTTTATCATCCCTTTGTAACATTTTCCTAGGTGTTTCTTTCCACATCCTTGACACATATGTTGATGAATATTATTACCTTTATGATCATTATTACCTGAAATTCTACCAGGATTTGTTTCTCTCATATATGATACATTAGAAAATCACCAAGGTTCAAGTGGGTAATCATTACTCTTGACAGTTAGTTTAGAATAACCATGAGAGTTATCATTTTAGCTCCCATTTCATACAGTTTCTTATTTAGAGAACCACCACATTTTGCATTACATCCATTATAAAATTGGTTTCTATCAGATCCAAACATTTACTAAAACTAAAAGGTTCAATGTGAGTATATCAATAAACTAATCATATACTATCTTATAAGGAAGATAAACACTAAGATATACTTATTCATGTTATCTCAAACTAGTTCAATTTATCTAAAATAACTATTAATCTTTCTATTATTTTAACCATTGTGGTTATATTTAACTTGTAAATTATGCTTAAATATTATCATAACCTCTAAAGTTGTTTAAATCATCCTCTAATACTAACTATAAGTCCCCAGCCTTAAACATTAAATAATATTGAGTTATGTTAAGAATTCACATTAAGGATCTCTTCAGGTTTAGAGCTTCAGATAATTAGGCCATAACTCATACATAACAACTCAAATATTACAAAATAGACACTTCTAATCACTATCCATTTTTTCGTAAAACAAAAACTTTTAAAAAGAAACATGGAATTTTCATGTTTAATCATCATAACATTTCCTCGATCTCATCCTTGACTATATTCTCCTTTAAATCCTATAAAAAAATTTAAAACAAATAAATTGGATAAAAAATCCTAGTAAGGGATACACAAAGAGGGAAAAATGTTATTTTTGAAAAAAACATGTAAACCATGAATAATTCATCATAAAGTTATAATTTTTACCTTTAATAAGTAGTAAATAATATTCACTAAATATAATCTCATTACTTACCCTTTTTATAATCAAAATATTACTGTAAAACTGATAAAAAGCACATATAACTTATAAAGGTAACTTGTTACTTAACCATACTTAAATGGAATAATTGTACAGTTGAATTCCACACATATCACTAAATAGAATAGTCATATGGACAACTTCCATACCCAATTCATTGGAGGTTATAACATGACCACCTATCCTTGGTTTATCACAGAACCACTCATCTTTGGTTTATCATGTTACTACTCATCTTTTATTTATCACGTAAACACCCATCTTTGGTTTATCACATAACAACCCATCTCTGGTTTATCATGTATCCAACCTTCTTTGGTTTATCACGTAACCACCCATATTGGGTTTATCATATAATAATACATCACATTTCTGAGTACAATTATATAATCATAACACATAAAAGATTGAAAATATCAACATTTCACACATAAAATTTCATTTTCAACCACAAGAAATCATTTCATGATATTGAAATAGTCAATCCACTTTCAAAAAAAATCAATACCAAAATACCCAAAAAAAATTAATAAGTTATTTATTTTCCTTTAAAAAACATTAAGTCTTATAGAGGAAGATAAATATTAAATAACGGTTATAGTGACAAAGAATTCATTGTCGCCACATACATTAAAAGAACATTACTTTGTCATTTTGTAAAGAAATTAAAAATATTCATATAAATATATTTTTTTTAAAAAATTTAAAATATAGACATAAAATGACTTATATAATCATTTTATATCCATATAAATAAATGTTTTAATTATTATCATTAAGAAAATATTTGATAATTAAATCTTAAAACGTTCAAGGTGTCTCATTCAACTTTGAACATTAAAATATTAATCTTTGGGAATTAAAACATTTACCAAATATTTAATTTAAATTATTGTAGATAATATATGGATATTAAATTTTATAGTGTCTGTATATACAACTAAAAAAATAATAAATTGGAATATAATCAAGAAATGCCTCAATGAAAGAAGATTAAGACGAAGTCCCTTACCTCGAGTTTGATTCGTCAGGTTTATTATTTATCTCGATGAATAGTAAACATAGAGTAATTTATAATTTCTTTAGAACCTTTTTAATTTTTATTATTATTTTTATATCAATTATTACCATTTTATAGTAATTAAAGAATTATTTAATTTCATGTTAGATGTTTTGTCGATATTCGGTTCTTTAGTCGAAAATGAACTTGGTATGATGTCAATAGCCCATGTGGTCATAAGTCCATCATCTCGAGAATATAAAACTTGATATAGATTTATTATACATTAATTATATAAGTATTTATAGTAATATTTTATGGTAAACTAAAAACATTGTTCATGGATATAGTAGGTCGTACGAACGCATGAACGCTATTGTTTTGTTTTTTCCATCCTATTGAAAGAACAAAGGTTAAATGAAAGGTATGAAAATATGTATGCATATATAATATAATTATAGTGGAACTAATATTTCATTTATATCATATATTTTTACTAATACTTATTAGTACATTCCATGTGATGTGTGAAAGAATCACATCATTTTGAGGAGGCGGTAGTCCACAAGTCTCCAAACGAAGTTATCGTATAACCACAATTTGGAAATCATGAAGGTATGTTTAATATAAAATTTAAAGATTATTAAGTAAATTATAATATATATATATATTAAAATATTATTTTACCATAATAATATTTTTAATACCATCCATGAAGGTGGTAAAGGAAAAATAAAAAAACATTATTCACATAAGCGATTAACCGGCATAACATGGACAACAATTTTGTTTCTTTGAATAATAGGTGGAGAGAAATGAAATGGATATGAGATATTCCATTATAAACATAAAACTCTAGTATGTACATTATTCTATAGTTATCATGCATTTATGGATGAATGATTTTAGGAGAATTTAGAAAACAAAAATAAATTAAGAGAGGTACATTGAGAAAATTACCTCTTGAATATACCTTCCTTGAAAGACCCTTGAGAACCTTGGATTTGGTCTTTTTGTGTGAAAAGAAGAACCTATATGTGGGGAGACTTAGGATAATATTTTTTCTCAGATATTTTAGGATATAAAAATCTTTTTGGGTCGAAATTGGAGGGTGAGGGTTCTTATTTATACTTGAGGAGAGGTGGGTTCAAGTGATTAATTTATTGAATCTTTTATATTAAAAGCTAACCATATAGAGGTGGAATTAAATTACATGAAATTTTATTGTAATTAATGTTTTATATTCTGGTTAGGTTCTAGAAACACCTCAATCACCCTTTAAATGTTGTATTTTTTAGGTATTTTACGCTTTTAACTTTTAATTTTAGCCCTTGTCAAAATTTTACTTTTACTACGATAATTAATTTTTTTACATAGGTAACTTTTTTATATATACAAATTAAATTGACCAAAAAAACCTAATTTTGAACTTATGATTCTAAATATTGAATAAAATTTACCTAATTAAATTCACATAATTAGGAAAATTATATTTAAAAGTAATTCCACAGACAAAACTAAAAAGTGGGTTTTTAAAGTGAAACGTTCAAAAGTTTGAAATGTTTTTATATCTAATTTCAATTTGAAAAAACAAAAAATTAACTAAATTGGAATAATTTATAAAAAAATAATCTAATTATACCTTAAAACCATGTAAAAGAATAATCTATAAATATAAATAAATTAGATTAAAAGTAGTTTTGAACAAAAATGCAGTATTTTTCACTATTCATTAAAACATGAAATTTATCATAAAAAACCAAAATTTATTCAAAGTAATTTTTGATGTAATTATTCTAAATAAGAAGTTTATTTTTTCAAATATAACATGTAAAAGTTACAAAACTATATTTAAAATGGATTCGCCATCAAAAGGCAGTAAAACTACATTTTTATAAAAACACTCATTTTATTATTAAAATTGTATTTGTTCTTATAAAAAGTCTATAAAACACATAATATTAATAACAAACATTATATTTATATTATATTTCATTATTATAATCCAAAAAGAGTGATTTTATTATTTTATATACATAATTATTTGTATTTAAATTGTTTTTTATGAAAACACATCCTTTATTTCCAATTGGTTTTTATTTAATTTTTTAATTAATTTGGTATCCAATGAATAATTATATAAAAATGTGTAAACTATATTTTCATAATTCAGTTAATCATTTTCATTCCCACCATTATAATGTCTATATGATAACTATCATATTAAATAATAATATTAAGTTTTTTATTTAAGCTAAATGTTGTGTATCATGTATGCTATCGAACATAGTGTTTCCTTTAAAAAAATCAGGATCTTATTGGGGAATAATATTGATGATTATAATGTTTTTTTATATTTAAAGATATATATGAATTTTATTATTATTTCAGAAGGTAATCATGGTGTTTCAAATGTTTTATAAATAAAGATCCAATATTACCATAAGCATGGGATAGTAGGGTTGATTTTTTATTGTTCCCATTGTGTATTACACATTAAAAGTTACCCATTAATTGTTTAAGATAAATACTATCTGATATATTAGTAGATATATTTATAATATTATTAATATTTATTATACAATAAAAAATCAGTTATATCTTTTAATTATAATTTTTTTAATTTCATGTCTTAGTCAAGCTTCCCTATAAGGTTTGGATAAAAAATTGTAGATTTTGGTTATTCTAATATGTTTTTTATAAGAATAAAATCCCTTTCTATTAGAAATATAAGTGTTTATGTCAAACCAATTCAATGTGAAGATTTTTTTTGTGTAAGGACCAATTATAAAAATACGGTGAATGTGAGATTTCATGGAATACAAGGAATATCACTAAAATGAGTTTTGGAATATGTTTTTTACCAAGAATTTAAATTATTAAAAACTTATTTAAATATTGTTTCATATCATTTAAAGGATTTTTCGTGTTTTAGTTGTAGAGGAAATTATTGAAACCCTTGATGGTGTTGATTCAAGCCTAATTTTTACATCCCAACCTTGGATAAATCTATAGTTTTTTTTACTTTTGATTCCATCTTATTTTACCCACCTCCATGGTGTCTCTCCCTAGAGTTTTAAAGTGTTTTAAGTGGTGTATAGTTGGTTCACCTTTAGGAGTAACCATAATCCATCTCTAATAAACTGTGCATAATTTTTTAGGGTTCTATAGGAGGGACTAAGTTTTAAATATGTTTAAACCCAAATTTACAACATTCACCAAAATCGTACACCTTTTTATAGAGGCATTTAACTTGATTGGAACATTATTATTCAAACCGTGAGACCAAACTTCTGTGGTCTATCCTATATCCTAGAACCAAGAACACGATTGGCACATGGTTTTCTAAACCATGGGATAATAATTAATTATTTAAAAAAATAATTTTAACATCTAAAAACCTCATGTTTACTTAATTATTTCATCCTCACTTTAGGGTCTTGAATATGAGGTTTTTTTTGGTTTTTTAGGGATCCAAACCCTTTTAGATATTAATTATGATGAATAATCTGGCGTTGTATATAGTTTCTCAAATGTATGATATAATTCATCACCATTTATCTATATATATTATCTTTTCCTTGAAAGAAATATTATATCTAGGACGTTTTAAATAAATATAAGGTTTGTGTTATGATCTAACAAGTTTTTTTTAGATCGGTAATTGGAAGAGGTAATATCCATTATATTTGGGTTAACCACTATTTGAATCCTTGAGATCGTTATGGAAAGTGGTCACTCACTATCTGTATCTCTCTCTTCTATATTGACTTTAGGATAATTGATTCTAAATGTGATATTATGGGATTTTAGTTTTTTGTTATTCTCTAGTTTCCTAGATCCCTTTTCTTTATTGGTGTATGGGTATCATGAAATTTTTAGAGCTTTAAATTGTTTGAGGTTGGTTTCCCATTCATCTAACTTTATAATTGAATATATGATTTCTTATTCTCTCTTCTGGTTTTTTCAATGTTTGAAAATGTTTCTACTTATATCTTATAGTTATTTCAAGGATTAATTATTTCTTTAGATTTGTATAAAAGTAGAAAAAAGGGTTTTAGATATGAATTTATGAGAAAACATTTTTAAAGGATTATACTCTCGTTTTTTAAATCGATATGCTCTATTGGTTTTTGGAAGTGTTATTTTCTAAATTGTGGGGGTTTTTTACCCCATTTTGAGATGATTCTTTGAAAACATATATTTCATAAAGTGTAATTATTCATATATGGTTTTATAAATATCCTTGAATCTATTTGGAAGTCATGTTATTATGAGTGCAAGGTGAAAAGGCCCAATTGTCACTTTAAATGATTTAATATAAAATTTATAACAAAAATGCATGCCCCTTTACATGTAATGATAATGGTGGATACATAAATTAATGAAATGATATTCCCACATTAATGGTGATTAATTTAATTTAATTTAATTTAATTCAATTAAATTGATATTTTTTTTAAAGGGGGATGTTGTTATGTGGGTGTTCAGAGGTGTAAAAAAGATATATGATTCACTGGTAAAAGTGATGATATGGTGTGATATAAATTATAATAATATATTTTTAATTGATCATATGTATTTGAATTCCATGGGAAGACCTGGGTTTTTATCTAGAAGTCAATGTGAACATGTGAACTACTAATCATTCTCTTTCTAGTTGCCCTAGGTGGGGCATGGGTCAACCTAAGGTATTTAAACCTCCATTAAGCTTGAAGATGAAAAAAGCACATGTTTTGGAGAGGTAAATTGACATGTTGATTTATTTTCTAGTGTGTGGACCTGTTTCAAAAATGACTATGTTGTCTCTTTTCTAGACCATTTCCCTTTAGTACATTAGGTATTCATGATGATGATTTATGAAAATTTTCCATGGTATGATTATTTGATGATCTATGAAAGGATGACATATTTTCATCCATTTCCTTTAAAATTATATTAAACTAAAATTTATTTATATTTTTATATGAGAAAATATATTATTTATTTCTTTGAAAAGAGAATTAGTTTTGTGAAAATGGGTATTTTCAAGGAAAATAATTGATACTTTATTTATTTTTTAAAATATTAGTGAATTTATTTTCATGTCCTTATTTTTAAACCTAAATGATATAGATTCCCTTTAAAAGTGTTATGTTTTGGATTGGTAGGTAGAGACCTTATGGGTTTTTAGATCATGCCTAAATATTATAGGTTTAGTAGGTTTCTTAGTGCAGTGGATATTCTTATATCTCCGTATTCATGATTTGATGAAGGATCATGTGTCGTTGCCTCACTTATATATATAGATGTTGGTTTTTGGTACCTTTTTTGTTTTCTAATATTTTGGTCATCATTCTTCTTATTACTTCAATTGATTCTTTTACCATTGGATATCTCATTTTGTTCCTTGTTTGGATTTTTATTCCATTGTTTTTCTTTAATCATTTTTATTTGATGAGAGAAATAATTTCAAGGTTCATTTCTATGATGCTCAGGCACTAGTTTCATTCCTTTTGTGTTTGGGAATTCCTTTTAGTCTAATGGAAAGTCGGACTAGATTTTAGTTTATGGGTATTCTATCTTGGTTCCTTCTAATATGTATTAAAGGAGGTATTTCATTATTGTCATGGTATGTTTAGTAGATTAGAGGTAGGATATCCAGAAATAAAGTATTCAATAATAGAATGGTTCTTGATCACAACCCATCTAAGAGAACTCTTGTGTTAATAGGGTTTTCTAGGAAGAGTATTTCCCAAATTCAAGCTCCAGTCTTGACTTTTTATGAGAAGTTTTTTCTTTTTTTATTGTCTCCTTTTGATCTTAGGAGTTAGTGGACTATTTTTTAAAGCTTTTTGTTTTGGATTGTATTGGGAGTGAATAAATATGGATCATTATTACTATGCATGGATTTCAAAACCATACACATTCCACGTAGAAGGATCTTGTTGAATTTTTTATAATTGTATGATTGGTCCATGGTCTACTAAATTAGGAATCCAAACCTTATACAGGTGATATTTAATTGTATTTTTTTTATTTTTTCTTCTGTATAGTGTTGGGTTTCTTTTATTTTATCATTATTTTCCATTCATGTTAATTTTTCATGTTTCCTTTGTGAAAAATGACTAGTGTTTTTGGTTTTTCAAATTGATCTTTTAAAACCAAAATAATCAATTCTTTTAAAAAGATGTTGTAATTGCTTGGGGTTTTGAATGATGTTCTAAATTCAAAGTATTTTTTGGTTTCTGTAATATTTAGAATATTTGGAATTTAAAATGATGAGTGGTTTTAGAAAAATGAGTTGATGTTTTTTGGGGAAATAGGTGAGAGTTTTAACTGATTCTAATTTTTTATGTGGATTAGATAAACCCTAATTGAAATATTTTAAAGTGTTATATGAGGAATGTTTTAGAAGATGTTTTTTAAAATATTTCAACAATAAGACCTTTTTCTTTCAATGTTTTCAAGTGGCCTTAAATTTTGGTTTAAATAATTGGAATCTTTTTTGAAATATATTTTGGTAAAACCCTCTTGGGTTAAAGAGGTGAAATATTTTTATAAAAAATTAAGTCATATGTTTATTGGCATTAATTTTGTTTAGTGTGGGATTATACTTTATTTAAAATGATGTGGTAAGTTTATTTTATGCTTTATTTTCATATTGTAAGACTTGACTTCTGATTTCTATTATAATTAGTAGTTTTTATTATTTTTATATTATGCCCCATTTAGATATAATATATTATTTAGATGATTAAGATTATCTTGCTATGGTTATTCCTTCATCTATATACTTTGGTCTCGATGTTATATATATCTTACCCGAGCATGAGGATTATGTTTGAGGGTTACAAAGACTTAATCCTCCTCACTTTTTTGGAAAACGGGATAATAAAGAAGCGGTTATGTGGTTGAATAATAATGATGAGATATTGGACTAGCTTGAACTTATAGAATCTATCAAGGTTAATTTTTCAACATTCTTACATGCGAGTTCTGTTTAGAAGTGTTGGAAGTCTATTATGTGGGATAAGACCTAGAAGGACCACTCATGTGTAACCTTCATGGTGCTATTATTCATAAATTATTTCCTAATTCAGTGAATGTGTCAAAGGTTGTGGAATTTAATACTCTCTAATAAGGAGATGAAATTGTGTTGCATTATGCTCATTGATTCATCAAGTTGGTATTGTTTATTCACCATCTAGAAATACATTATTCTCTTATGTCTTTATATTTTTGGTAAGGACATTGACTAGATCTTTTACACATTATGTTTCCTATTATCCTCAACTCTTATTGCATGTTTTTGATGTATACTAACAAGGAATGATAAGCATTTGGAATATCACTAGAGGTGTTATATATTTATCCTATTTCTGGGTTAGATGGAGGAAACTCCTACAATGGAAAAAGGAAGTGTGCCAAGTCAAACATCATATCTAGTGGTATTAAAACACTGTCTTGTTTTTTCCTACTATATTTCTTAGGTAAGAAAAATATTGTTTGTTTACTATTCATAATGTCAGGTCATAAAAAGAACATCTATAAGAAGTCCCCTAATTCGTGTAGTGCTTATGTCCATCTAGGTCATTTGAATAAGTTCTTCCAGGTTATTTATGCATCTTGACAATATAATGGATCATCAACTCCTAGGGGAACTATAACATATCCAAAAGCTTCAAGACAAGTGGTCTCCTTCAATAGGGCTCCAAGTGAATCCTTTCATGTATTTGAGTATTTTCTAGAAAAATATGAAGATATTATAGATTGTTTATAATTATGTTGGTGTAAATATAGTTTTTATTTACCTTGATGATGTTCTTTTCCTCTTATGGGCCTTGTGACATTGGTAATTGTCTTCCTAACAACCATAGATTCTATATGGTTATGTTTGGTGATTTCTAGTCTCATTATTGGATTTTAACATGGTGATGTAATAGTATTGTTTTATGGAATTCTATTTATTCATTTGATTGCTTGAATTATTATTATTTTGTGAGTTATTTGAGGGAGTTTGAATATAAGGGAAATTAAAATATGGTTGGGAGACCACCATTATTGAATTTATCATCTTAAAAGGTTTTTCTTTCTCTTCCATGGGAATTATTTTTCTTATACTTGTAGACTTGAGAAAGGAATTGTTGTTTCTTAAATATGATAAAGAAATTTTCTTTGTGTGAGGGTGAATGTTTATCTCTCCTTGAGTGAGCATAGTGTGAGATTCTCTTTTTTCAGGCTTCTAATTTTTAGATATGATTTGTATGTGTTATTTTATTTTGTGATGTTTTGTATAATCTCCAAGAGAAATTATTTTTTTAAATGTTTATGGATTAGTATTTTGGATCATATCACCACTCATTATATTATATTATCTATGTATGGTGAGTGATTTTAACCACTTGTTCTTTATGGGAATTCTTAGGTAAGTGTTGGGACAACCGAGAGGCAATGTTGATGATGATATGATATTTGATGGGATTTAATGGATAGTGGTGTTATTAGAGTTCAGTCTAAGATTACCCTCACTTAACCTAATAATAGTGTATGTATCTATTTATAAGGCTTGTTTCTACTTGATTCATTTCTAAATGTCCTATTTTTCCTCTCGTGTGACCTTTTTGTTGGATTTTCTTATGGTGGTGATCTTTTTAGATCGCTTATTTCAGTATTTTGTTTGAGGATTTCCTATGTGGTTATTTTGATGTTATGTTGGAGTCTTATGGTTGGCTTCTTCATCAATTGAGTTCTTGAGTAGTTATATATATGTCATCTAGTTAATTAAATATAGTTACATAATTGAAATATTTTAAATATTTTCTTTTACCCATCAAAACAAGTTCTCTAGTTTTCATTGGAATTCTCATTTATTAGAGTCATCCCTTGGATATGTAATTCTCTAATCTTTTTTTCTTATTTGATTCCACTATAATCCATTCGGGTAGTATTATAGGAGAGTTATAATTTTGATTTTCTTTTATGTCCAGGTTTGATGGAGGTACTTGAGTTTCCTTCACTCTTAAGCTATCTTTTTCCTCTTCTCTTCTTGATTGACCAATGTCTTTAAAAATTTATTGGTTAAAAGCCTTATGTTGGGGAAAATTATCACATCTCAATTTTAGCTAACTCTATGTTGTTCTACAATTTTTAGTCCATCTTCTTTTTTCCTCCTTATGGGTGTTTTTTCATAGAATTTTGGAGTTTTTTGAGTATTACAAGATTGGTAAATGATTAGTAGAAACTATGCACTATCTCTTGGAAAATATGAATCTCATTTTTGAATTCTAGAGGAGGGTACATGGATAGTACATTTTTATTTCATACTATGTGGACTTCTCCATCAAATAGTAAACCTTTGCAAAAATGAATTCCACATAGTTTTTCATGGTTATCCAAACCATGCAACCAAACCTTGAATCCTCTCCTATATCCTACAATCAGCCACATTATTAGTGAATAGTTTGATAAATTGTTTTTTAAACCATGTAATGAAATTAATTATTCATAAAATTAAATTTAAAACCCAAAAATCCACCCATTCACCTCATTATTACACCTTTACTTTAGGGTATCGAACTAGAGACCTTTTATAAGTGATTTTTTGGAACCAAATTCTTCTATAAATTTATTACAATGAATCAAGTGGTGTTAGAACTATTTTTTCAAAGGAGTGATGCATTTATTCACCATGCTTCATCGTTTCTCTATATCTCTTTCCTTTTACTTAAAAGGAATCATTTATCATGGATTTTTTTAATAGATTTATGTTTTTTTCATGATGTAACAGGTTTTATTTTAGATCAGTTATTTGAATAGGTTTAATCCTTTAGATATTATTTGATCATTGTGTGATTCCTTGAGATCATTATGGTAGGAGGTCACTCTATCTTTTATATGTTTCCTTTTGGATTGTTGAATATGATTTTTATGTTACTAGATTATTGGTTTTTAGTTCACTTTGAGTTCCCTAGATCCCTCAAATATTTTAGTGTGGGGATCTCTAGGAATTATCAAAGATGCCAGTTGTTTGAGGTAGGCATCCCAATAATCTCCCTTTATAATTAAATCTATCATTTAAATTGATTTAATCTTGAGTTTAATATTAGTTTGAGTATTTATTCGTATATATAGTAATCATTCCAACGATTTATGATTTCATTATATTTTGATAAAAGTGGGAAAATAGTTTTCGATCTAAATTGTTTTCAAAAATATTTTAAAGGGTTATACTATTTATTTGGATATTTATATCCCAAGTTGGTTTTTGAAGAATTTGTTTGTGTTTTTTTTTTGTTTATAGTTTCCTAAATAAATATGAAAATGTGGTTTCTAAATCTTTGGTTTTTTTCTGCTTTTTGAGATGTTTCTTTGAAAAAACATATTTTCTAAAGTCAAATGATGTATAATTGGTTTAATAAATAGCCTTTAATTTCTTTTAAATTCAAAATATTGTAATTGGAATGTGAAAAGGCCTGATTATAACTTGAAATGATTTATTTTAAAATGGATAACCCATAAGATGTGCCACATTACATGTAATTCCGATTATGGATTCTTTAACGAATGAAATGATATGTCCCTTTTTTAGAGTGAATAGATATTCATATAAAAGGGTGGTATTTTTTAGAAAAAACACCTCAAACTATCAAGTCGGTGTTTTTGGGTGTTTGGGTTTGTTGAAAAATCTATATGATTGTGAATCGGTATGGTTAGTGTTGTTGAAGCATGTTTTTAAGGTGGTGCAGCTTTCTAGTGTTTGCTAAATTTTTGGGCCTCAAAATCAGAAGTTTAATTTTTGGAAAAAGAAATATTTATGCATAGAAGTTTCACTATGTAGACTGTAAAGGATTTCATGGGCCATAAAGTATGAATTTAGTGGACTACAAAGGAGGTTTTTGGAACTTTAAAGGATGTTATGTTCTGCAGATGATGGTGTTATTTTTGGCTATCACAGTGAATAAATGTGTTACATAGGTTGCATAGTCGAAGTAGTTTGTGGAATATTTTTAGTTCTTGGGATGATAACCATACGTGGAAGGTGTTTCCTTAGCAGAATGAGGTGGTTATTATGGTTGCTGCAAAAGATTATCGATTTTTGGAATACATCAGCCACTATAGAAGATAAAAGAACTATAATGACCACATAGACATTCATAGTAAAGGTTGTATAACATCAATGTTTTGGGTATTTCAGATTAGTGGTTTTTTCTGATATATTTTCCTATATAAAGACACTTAATATGGTTATTAAGGAGAGTGAATTTAATTAGAAACTATCATCACTCCAATAAGAATTCGGCAAAGTACGAAGTAGTTTGTAAGGGAGGATTTAGTGAAGGGTGAATTATTTTATAGGGAAATTCCATGAAAGTATTTTTGTGGGGCTCTGATGGTTGAAAAGGAAAAGATTCCGCAGAAGAAAATGTGGTCCATATAAGAGAATATGATACATATAAGAATAGGTTATCCGCAGAAGTAGGGGAATTCCACAGAAGAAAACATGGTCTGTAGAAGAGGAGACAGTCCATAGAAGAATAGGTGGTCTGCAGAAGCTGGGGTGGTTCCCGGAAGAATAGGTAGTCCCTAAATCACTCACACCAAGTGGTGTGATTTAGTTTACAGAGGAATCAAGGTAATTCGGAGAGGATTCAAGGAAGTCCTCAATGGAACTAAAACAGTTCATGAAATTAATTTCTGGAAACTAACAATACATGAAAAAGTAGATCTCATCTTTTAAATTCATATCACACTTACATGTGAAACTATTTTGAGGATCTCATGAAAGTAGATATGTTCTAATAGTACCCAGTGAATAGTCTAATTTTCATATCTTAATTTTAAAGAAGAAGATAGAGGATCTGTATCATTAGATTATATTTGAAAAGGTAATTTATTCACTCCTACATTCAAGGTAGACTTGTCATCCACTGGATATCCTTATAAAGAATAAGGAGGTAATTACTGAGTCTACAACAAAGAGAAGCCCATTCCAGTACATTGGAAAGTGTAAGTACTGCATCCAAGTGTTTTCACATAAGTGAAGGATCATCCCATACATAACATTAAAAAATCATATATCTATAATGGAGGATATGCGCTTTCATTAAAATTAAGGGACATAAAAGTCCATAAACTATGTGTGGATCCCTTCTAGAGAAGAGAGAAAGGAAAGAGGAATACATTGATCCTTTCCAACGGTAGTGATCCAGAGAAATATCCATAGGGAGCGACTATTGGGAAAGAAGTGAGAAGACCCTAAACCTTATAAAGGAAGTGATCCTATGCATATAAGTGATCTATCCCAAATCATGCATTGGCAGGGAGACTTAGTGTATTCCATATGTCCGCACATTTTTGTTGTATGGTCCTTGGATGTAACCCCATGAGGGTGAACCAAATAAAAATCTATCTATTTGTGTGATTGATTTCCATATTTACTTTATATGTATCATCATCAGATAAAGTTAGAAAGAATAATATAAATATAAACAATAAATAGAAAACTAACTGACCCTTATAATAAAGAGTTTAAGATCTAGTAGGGTAGGAATAATTTCAAAAAGAATATTCATACCTTGATTCACCCCCCCCCATCCTCCTCTCCGAGTATCTAGTCCCCTTTTGGAACTAATGGTATTTCTAAATGGGTGTTCAATGTTTTGAAAAATATTTATGATTCATTAGTAAATGTGATGATATTATATGATATAAAGTATCATACTATCATTTAAATACTCATCTCCATTTGAATGTGTTGGAGAAATATTTTGAAGACAAAATGTAAAGGATGATAAAATCAAGAATCCATAGGGAGAATCCATATTTACTTGATTATGGAACCCTATGGTCACTTTTTTTCTTTCCTAGGGTCACCTCTACTTTCTAGGTATTCCTCACTAGGATCATTGGTGACCACCCAGCATGTGTTGTCTGGATCACCTACAGAACTACCTCAGCCACTCAATATACTCGTCCCAATCTCTAGATTAATCCTATAAATATATCCCCTAGATCACCACATTGTAGATGATTTTCTTACCTCTAGAAAATATATAAATCTACCCTAAGATTCTCTGATCTGGCCTCTAGCATGACTCTTATGTAGCCCATTATACTCTAGGAGTTGATAACATAAAAACATAAATAGTGAAGTGTCCCAAAGTCATCATTTGGGTGACTAAATGCACAAGTCCCCTCATTAGGGTATCCCACCTTAGTGTTTCACCACTCAAGGCATCCCACCTTAGTGGATCACCAACCAAGGTTTCCCACCTTAGCATCTCACCTCCCAGGGATTATCCTTCCATAGAAATTACATAACCCTTTACCTAGTTGTAACACCCGAGACTTTTATGAGAAATATTTTGTTTTTATGTTATATAAATCATCAAAGGAAACTTTCGCTATACGCAATCACGACTTTCCTCGATAGCGTGTGTAGTACGCAATACCGAGTTCCACTAAACAAAGATATATTATTATAATATTATAAACTAGCCATTATGAATAGTATTAACTGAATTTTAAATTTTACAACATTATTATTCATCTTACACATCTTCTTTAACATGGTAAGAGAACAAAATAAATTTTTTGGGTAAAATAAGTATTTATCAAAAAATGCAGTTTTGTCACCTTTTGATGGCGCACCCACATTAAATATAGTTTTTAACATGTTTATAAGTTCAATTTGACAAAATAAAATTCTTCTTTTGAATCAGAATATAAAAATTTACTTTGGAAAAAATTTTGATATTTTTCTGAAAACTTTCATATTTTGATGAATAGTAAAAATACGCTGATTTTTAATTAAAAACAACTTTTTTCATTGAGATAATTTATATGGATAAATTATAATATTTAATGGTTTTAAATTAATGATAGAATATATTTTTACCATTTAATATAATGTATGTCATTAGCATTAATTTCACATTGAATTCATAGGTAAAAACATTTCAATCTTTGGCAATGTTTTTACTTCTAAAACCAATTTTCTTAACAACAGGATTTATTTTAAATTAATTACTGCAACTTATATGTTTTTAATTTTAAAAAATGGATTCCATATTCAGAATCAGTGGGTCCAAATTATGTTAATATGATAATTTTTATTTTTGGTCATTATGAATAGAAACTACGGTAAATTTTATTTACCATGCTTAAAGGTAAATCGGGTAATTAAGGGTAAATATAAGATTATAAAATTACCTAAAACCTAACAAAATCCTATTATATGACTAATATTCGACCCCTATCACCTAAGGGTCGGATTATATTCATTTAATATACTTTTTTCCAGGAAAATAATTTAATTATTTGTAAAACCAAAGAATGTGACAACATGTCACTTTCTTAAATATTATAAGTATAATAATTTTAATTTGTTGATAAACTTAATGAAACTTCGAAAATGAATAGTCTACAGAAATATAATACCATTATCTACATAATAGGAATTTATTTAGAATTTTTAGGGATTAAATAATTATCATTAAATATGACACAATAGTGATGTTGAAATTATTTTATTAATTAAAATATCAAATAAATGGTTTTAAAAATTTTAAACTAATTATCATATGCACTATTTAATGTTCTAAACTAATTTTCTATATACATATGATATTTTATTAATCTATTAAAGCTTTTAGTTCGAACATATCCTCTGTATATATTTAATTTAAATTCAAATAAATGAATAGTGTCAAAATTGACACTATTGTTATTTTATAAAAATAACATATCATAAAATTATTTAAAAATCACAAAAGTATTTAAAAATTATAAATTAAAATTCATATGGTCTGCAATGTCATAAAGTGTCAAATTATGTAAAATTCACAACACATATGTAATTATTAATAATAATTTAAAATTTAAAATATTATTACCCCAAATAAAATTAAATTGATAAATAAGGATAAATCAAGTTGATAATGTTTAAAATAAATTCCTAACATGTCTAAATTTTATTGGATGATGATATTAAAACCCTATGTCATCTAATATTCGGATATGAGTAATTTACAAGTTTTTATGTGGGGTTTTGATTTAATATAAACTAATATTTCTTATATTTCCAAAGGTGCCCCTCTCCTCCCTTATAAAAGGGCACCTCCTCCCTCTCCCCCTAACACCAATTTGAGCCTTAAAGCTCATCCAAACCCTACCCATTTCACTTCCCCACTTCCCTTGAATCATCCTAGAGGTTCTGTTCTTCTTCAAAGACCAACCCTAGTGCCCTAAGAGGAGGTTAAGAAGAGGGGCGTCAAAAAGAGGTAATATCCATTACAGATCCTTTGCAAATTCTTTCTTCTTAAACTTCTTCTTATTTAGTTGTTTCATTATGAAGTAATAACATTAGTATCACTCATATACGGATATGTTATTATAAGTATGAAAGAACCCTATATCAACATCTATCCATCCTACGGAAAATGAAATCACCACGCGTGCGTATGTACAGAATACCGTCTCCACGCCGTGGTGTAATCTATTTTCCCCCACCACCTTACTTGGATGGGTATAATGGTGTAAATAATTACTATATATTATTATTGTAAAGTGATATTGATTCTGAAACAGTATACATACACTCCAATACAATTCCATGATCATGAGAACGATATCATCGCTCGTGCGTATGTACGGAATACCATCTCCACGATGTGATATGATTCGTTCTACATGATCTTCATTTCATAATGATTATATAAATGAATTTAATGAATAAATATGATATATAGGACATTAATAACATTCTGTAAATGATGTATCTATAACCTAAAGATAAGAATAAGAATTTATTCGACAAAACACGCATAAGAACAAAAAGTTATAAACACCCGAATAACAAGTAGAAATGAAATATTACTACTAAGAAGCTAATAATATGACCATATAAGATATAATAACAATAATTATTATTCTAGAATAAGTCAATAACATTATTTAAATCATTATACAGGAGGTTCGGACACTTACGAGGCAAATCGGACCTAAGGTAAGGGAAATATCACAATCTCATTTTTATCTGAGATTGTTTATACTTTGGTATTTACTGGGGTGTATTTTATCATCCACATCCATGTTTCCTCAATATTTAATATTATTTCCATCCACCTACAATTGTTTAAATCCATTTTTACCCTTTGTTGAGTTTATAGTAAAATATATGAAAGGAATCTTTTGTCGTTTTTCGTACGATGTACTTTTTGACTTTTCCGACAAAAGTATGAGAAGAATGTTTTTTTAACTTATACGGCAAGAATGGATTTTTTAAACATTATTTCCAAGAAGCTTCCTTTACAAGTTTTCAAGTTTATTTTTAATCAACTTCTTTTAGTTTAAAATTGTATGACATGTTAAGAAAGGAAAATGTTTTTGATGTAGAAAGGATGTTTTCCTCAAGAATGGAGTTCAAGTGTTTTATCAAAATTATTTTCCATATAAGATAATATAGGGTTCTGTTTCTATCCTTATTATTACATTGATTTGATTATGTTGTGATGGAATTATTTTTATGAATTCCTTTATCTTATATGAATTATTTTATGATGTCATGTTGTTTAAGAATCCCATTTTTATTACATGGGTTATGCTATGATGTATGGTTTATGATTTTGTGGAACACATAAGAATGGTATCATTATGAGATGGGAGGGACCTATATCTCCCTCCAATGCATTGGGTAAAGATTTTATATCTCATGAGATAGACATGGCTGGAATGGCAGGTTATACCGGTTCAGTGAAACAGGACAGAAACGAGGAGTGAACTCAGTTCAGAAATGGACTTTGTCCACTAAGATAGTCTTGGCAATGAGTCTTGACTAACAAGAAATGATTCTATAGGATTATGTGTGTATGCCACAATGTTTCATGTTTTATGTTATGATTATTGGGATTTCATTTCACTACTATGATTTATCCCATGTTATGAAATTATGCTCTCTTTTGCAGGTTAAGATTTCCAAAATGTTATGTTCTTATGAATATGATGTGATTGATATTTCTTTTACCCTTACTGAGCATTTGAGCTCACCCTTTTTAATGTTTTCTTTCCCCAGGTCAGGAAGAATCTTATTAAGTAAGATATGCCAAAAGGGACTATATATATGATGAAATAAATGGGAGACAGTGTAGACGCTTTATGAACCAGTTGTTTATGTTTCCCAGTTTCTAAAGACACTATACCTATACGGTCCTTTCATGGTTTTGTTATATGTTGTAATAAGTATGATTTAATTTTGAAGTAATAACAATGTATGTAAAGTATGGGTCGTTATATTTGGTATCAGAGGAAAGGTATAGTCAACATTTGGAAACTAGGATGTGAAATCCTTAGTAAGAATCCTAAGGATAAGTCTAAGCATAGAACACAATCTTAGTGTTTTAGAAATGGCCATGAACAACCTATGATAAGACCTTAAGTGTGATGTTTTATTTTTGATTATGTGGTTTTCCTATTATAATTAGAGTTGCTCACACTATTCTTCTTGGTTTTAGTCAATGGCTAGAACCCGAAGGAACCGTGTTAATGCGGAATGTGACGGGCAATGCAATGATTGTCCCCCTGAGCAACCAAAAGTTATGGGAGCTGGAATGCAAAATCTTGTATCCATGCTCACACAACTTTCTCAATCTATGAATCATGCAGGACTTCCAAACGAGCAAAGGAAGGAGCAACATTTTGTTGAATCCTTCATGAGGCAGCGTCCACCTTCTTTCAGCGGGTCTACTAATCCATTAGTTTCTTGAACAATGGATTAGTACTACTGAAAAGATATTTTCAGTTCATCAATATTCTGAACATGATAAAGTCATCCTAGCAGTGTATTGTTTGGAAGGAGATGCTGATCAATGGTGGAATCTTATCAAGAATATGAGGCAAAGATATGAAATTGAGTCCATGGAATGGGACAAGTTCAAGAACTTATTTTTCAATAAGTACTTCCCTCATATTCTCCGAACAAAGATGGAGAACGAGTTTCTTGAACTGAAGCAAAAGGATGATGAATCTGTTGGTACCTATGAAGAAAATTTTACAAGACTTGCATGGTACGCTTCTGGTATTATTATCCAACCTGAGAGTAAGATCGATTGATTCTTTAGTGGCTTAAAACCAAGTCTTCGAAGGGAGTTATCCATAAGGGACTTCAATAGCTACGAGGAAATCATTCGATGTGATCTCAAAGTCGAGATGGATATTGGAGTAACCCATCAGTCATATGGGTTTGATAATAAGGGGAAAATGGAATTCAAAGGAAAATCTAAAGAGAACACTGAAAAGAAGATGAGCTTTCCCTTATGCTAAAAGTGTGGAAAGAAACATGGAGGGAGTTGTCTTAAAGGGACGAGTAAATGTTTCAAATGTGGAAAGGAAGGTCATCAGGCATTTGAATGCCACAATGATGGGAAGAAGATGTTTAATGATGCGAACAAAGGAAGGGACACATAGAATTAACCTACTACACTTCAATGTTTCAAGTGCAAGGAGATGGGGCATTATGCCAATCAATTCCCAAATCCAAGGGTTGATGATGATGGTCGACGTCAACAAACTCTTAAGGCTAAAGACAAAGGAAAGTCACATTCAATTTCTATCAGCGATGTGGAGTACGATAACGATGTGGTGAAAGGTACACTTACCATCCACTCTAAAGTAGCAAATGTTTTATTTGATTCTGGATCCACCCACTCCTTTATTTCTGAAGAATTTTCTAAGGATATCACCATATTACCTCAATAATTAGATGTTGAGTTAGCTGTGACAACCCCTAATGGCACAACAGTCACATCAAAAGTTTATAATTCTTCTCTGATTGAAGTTTGTGGGAAAGTGCTTCCTACAAATCTTGTGATCCTTCCTATAGTGGAATTTGATGTGATTCTTGGCATGGATTGACTTTCTTTATATGGATCTCATATCAATTTCCAAAGAAGGGAAGTCACATTTCATATTCCAGATCAATCTATGATCTTCTATCGATGCAAGGATGAACATAACCTTCTAGTGGAAATTTTTTCCATCTTATGGGTCTTGATTCCACTTAATGAAGGTTATTTATCTCAAATGGTTGGTGAGAAACTCACAATTAAGAATATGCCCATTATATGGGAGTTAGATGATGTCTTTCTGGAAGAATTTTCGGGTCTTCCACCAAATCGTGAAGTTGCGTTTTCAATAGAACTCGTACCGGGTGCTTTGCCTATTTCAAAGACACCTTATAGAATAACCCCAATTGAGTTGCAGGAATTGAAGAAGAAACTCCAAGAGAATCTTGATAAAGGATTCATACGCCCTAGTGTGTCACCATGGGGAGCACCTGTTCTGTTTGTTAAGAAGAAAGATGGATCTATGAGACTCTGCATTGATTATCGAGAACATAACAAGATCACTATCAAGAAAAAATATCCTCTCCCACGCATTGATGACTTATTTGACTAGATATGATGAGCTAAATACTTTTCCAAGATTGATCTTCGTTCAGGGTATCACCAATTAAGGGTCAAAAGGGAGGATATACCAAAGACGGCTTTCCGTGCGAGGTATGGACACTATGAATTTATAGTGATGCCATTTGGTCTTACTAATTCCCCTGCTATCTTCATGGATCTGATTAATAGAGTCTTTAGAGACTATCTTGATCAGTTTGTGGTAGTCTTTATAGACGATATTCTTGTATATTCGAAGAGAAAGGAAGAACATGAAGATCACTTGAGAATTATATTGAAGACCCTGAGAAAGGAGAAGTTTTATTCCAAATTTACCAAGTGTGAATTTTGGTTTTAAAGAGTTTCATTTTTGGGTCACATAATCTCAAAAGAGGGGATATATGTGGATCGAGAAAAAACTGAGGTTATCAAAAGATGGTCGAGACCAACAACAGTAACTGAGATCCGAAGTTTTCTTGGTTTGGCTGGATATTATCGACGTTTTGTGAAAGGTTTTTCACTATTATCTAATCCACTCACCAAGTTGACTCGGAAAGGAGTCAATTTTGTCTGGATGGAGGAATGTGAAGAGAATTTCAAGGATTTGAAAAGAAGGTTATTCAGTGCACCTGTGCTCACACTGCCTTGTAGTGGAGAAATGTTTGTGATCTACAATGATGCATCCAAGAAGGTACTGGGATGTGTTCTCATGCAAAATGATATGGTGATAGCTTATTCCTCACGACAGTTGAAAATACATGAGTAAAATTACCCAACTCATGATTTGGAGTTAGCTGCGGTAATCTTTGCATTAAATATTTGTAGGAATTATCAATATGGAGAAAGGTGTGACATTTATACTGATCATAAAAGTTTAAAGTATATTTTCACACAAAAGGAGCTGAATATGAGCCAAAGAAGATGGTTGGAGCTGATTAAGGATTACGACTGCTCAATTCATTACCACCCTGGGAAAGAGAACAAGGTGGCAGATGCATTAAGTCGACAAGACCATGCCAGTTTATCCATGATGAGGATCACAAAAGATCCAATATTTATGGATTTACAAAGGATGGATCTTGGAATTATAATGGAAGGGGGAAAATCATATCTTTCTCAAATGAATGTTCAACCATCTATACATGTGAAGATTAAAGAGGCACAGAAAGAAGATGTAGAGTTACAAAAGAAGGTGAGAAATATTCATGAATTCAACCTTGATTGTGATGGGATAATAAAGTTCAAGAATCGGGTTTGTGTTCCTCCCATCCCCAAATTAAAGAATGAGCTGCTGGATGAGGCTCATAGTTCTTCATTATCTATTCATCCTGGAAGCACAAAGATGTATAGGGACCTGAAAGAGTACTTCTGGTGGGATGGAATGAAAAGAGATGTTGCTGAATATGTCTCTCGATGCTTGGTTTGTCAGCAAGTTAAAACTGAGAGACAGAAGTCTAAGGGGATGTTACAACCATTACCCATACCCGAATGGAAATGGGAAAACATCACTATGGACTTTGTCACAGGACTTCCTAAAACATCCAAAGGCAATAATGTTATCTGGGTCATAGTTGATCGTCTTACAAAGTCTGCACACTTCATCGCTATTAGAGAGGTTTTATCTCTGGATCATCTTGCCAGGATATATGTAAAGGAAGTGGTAAGATTGCATGGAGTACCACTTTATATTATATCTGATCGGGATCCGAGGTTTACCTCAAAGTTCTGGCGAAGTCTTCAGCATACTATGGATACATAGTTGAGTTTCAGCACTGCTTAACATCCTCAGACAGACGGTCAGTCTGAGAGAACAATTCAAACAATAGAAGATATGTTTAGAGCATGCTCTATGGATTTAAAAGGTGGTTGGGATCAACACCTACCTTTGGTGGAATTTTCTTATAATAATAGATTTCACTCCAGTATTCATATGGCTCCTTATGAAGCTCTCTATGGAAAGAAATGCAGGACTCTAACTTGCTGGGATGAAGTTAGGGAAAGAAAGCTATTAGGACCTGATATTGTTGATGAGATGGCAAAAAAGGTCTGATCTATTCAACAACACATAAGAGCAGCTCAGATTCGACATAAAAGTTATGCCGACAACTGAAGAAGAGACCTAGAGTTTGAAGTGGGTGATAAAGTGTTCTTACGAATATATCCCTGGAAGAGGGTCATGAGATTTGGAAAGAATGGGAAGTTGAGCCCTAGATATATTGGTCCTTTCGAAATACTAGATCGTGTTGGGAAGGTAGGTTACTGATTGGCACTTCCACCGAATCTCTCTCAAGTTCACGATGTGTTCCATGTATCTCTCCTGAGAAAGTACATACCTGATCCTTCACATGTACTCAACTCAGAAGTTGTACTGCTGGAGCAATATCTTTCTTATAAAGAAAAACCGATAGAAATTCTGGATCGTAGTGAAAAAGTCCTACGAAACAAGACCACTCGCTTGGTGAATGTTTTATGGAGGAACCACCAATTAGAAGAAGTTGTATTGGAGCTTGAGTATATGATGAGGGAGAGGTATCCTCATTTGTTTGTTACAAAGTGGCGAATTTCGAGGGCGAAATTCATTTTAAGGGGGGTAGAATGTAACACCTGAGACTTTTATGAGAAATATTTTGTTTTTATGTTATATAAATCATCAAAGGAATCTTTCGCTATACGCAATCGCGACCTTCCTCGAAATCATGTGTAGTACGCAATACCGTGTTCCAATAAACAACGATATATTATTATAATATTATAAACTAGCCATTATGAATAGTATTAACTGAATTTTAAATTTTACAACATTATTATTCATCTTATACATTTTCTATAACATGGTAAGAGAACAAAATAAATTTTTTTGGGTAAAATATGTATTTATCAAAAAATGCAGTTTTGCCGCCTTTTGATGGCGCATCCACATTAAATCTAGTTTTTGACATGTTTATAAGTTCAATTTGACAAAATAAAATTCTTCTTTTGAATCAGGATATAAAAATTTAATTTGGAAAATTTTTTGATATTTTTCTGATAACTTTCATATTTTGATGAATAGTAAAAATATGCTAATTTTTAATTAAAAACAACTTTTTTCATTGCGATAATTTATATGGATAAATTATAATATTTAATGGTTTTAAAGTATAGATAGAATATATTTTTAACATTTAATATAATGTATGTCATTAGCATTAATTTCACATTGAATTCATAGGTAAAAACATTTCAATCTTTGGCAATGTTTTAACTTCTAAAACCCGTTTTCTTAACAACGGGATTTATTTTAAATTAATTACTGCAACTTATATGTTTTGAATTTTGAAAAATGGATTCCATATTCAGAATCAGTGGGTCAAAATTATGTTAATAGGCTACTTTTTATTTTTGGGCATTATGAATAGTAACTACGGTAAATTTTATTTACCATAGTTAAAGGTAAATCGGGTAATTAAGGGTAAATATAAGATTATAAAATTAAAATAAAACCTGCCAAAATCCTATTTGATGACTAAAAGTCGACCCATATCACCTAAGCGTCGGATTAGATTCATTTAATAGACTTTTTTCCGTGAAAATAATTTAATTATTATTAAAACTAAAGAATGTGACAACATGTCACTTTCTTAAATCTTATAAGTATAATAATTTTAATTTGGTGGTAAACATAATGAAACTTAGAACATGAATAGTCTCCGGAAATATAATACAATTATCTACATGATAGGAATTTATTTAGAATTTTTAGGGATTAAATAATTATCATTAAATATGACACAATAGTGATGTTGAAATTATTTTATTAATTAAAATATCAAATAAATGGTTTTAAAAAAATTAAAATAATTATTATATGCACTATTTAATGTGATCCACTAATTTTCTAGATACATATGACATTTTATTAATATATTAAAGTTTTTATTTTGAACATATTCTCTGTATATATTTTATATAAATTCAAATAAATGAATAGTGTCAAAATTGACACTATTGTTATTTTATAAAAATAACATATTATAAAATTGTTTAAAAATCAAAAAAATATTTAAAATTTATAAATTAAAATTTATATGGTCGAAAATGTCATAAAGTGTCAAAATTAAGGAAAATTCACAACACATATGTAATTATTATTAATAATTTAAAATTTAGAATACTATTACCCCAAATAAAATTAAATTGATAAATATGGATAAATCAAGATGATAATGTTTAAAATAAATTCCTAACATGCCTAAATTTTATTGGTTGATGAGATTACAACCCTATCTCATCTAATCTTCGGATATGAGTCATTTTAGAAGTTTTTATGTGGGGTTGGGATTTAATATAAACTAATATTGTTTTATATTTCCAAAGGTGCCCCTCTCCTCCCTTATAAAAGGGCACCTCCTCCCTCTCTTCCTCACACAAATTTGAGCCTTCAATCTCGGTCAAACCCTACCCATTTCACTTCCCCACTTCCCTAGAATCATCCTAGAGGTTCTGGTCTTCTTCAAAGACCAACCCTAGTGCCCTAAGAGGAGGTTAAGAAGAGGCGCGTCAAAAAGAGGTAATATCCATTACCGATCCTTTCCAAATTCTTTCTTCTTCAACTTCTTCTTCTTTTACTGTTTCATTATGAAGTAATAACATCAGTATCACTCATATATTGATATGTTATTATAATTATGAAACAACCCTATTTCAACATCTATCCATCCTACGGAAAACGAAATCACCACGTGTGCGTACGTACGGAATACCGTCTCCACACCGTGGTGTAATCTATTTTCCCCCACCACCTTACTTGGATGGGTATAATGGTGTAAATAATTACTATATATGATTATTGTAAAGTGATATATATTCTGAAATAGTATACATACACTCCAATACAATTCAATGATCATGGGAACGATATCATCGCTCGTGCGTACTTACAGAATACCGTCTCCACGATGTGATGTGATTCGTTCTACATGATCTTCATTGCATAATGATTATATAAATGAATTTAATGAATAAATATGATATATAGTACATTAATACCATTCTGGAAATGATGTATCTATAACATAAAGAGAATAATAAGAATTTATTCGACAAAACACGCATAAGAACAAAAAGTTATAAACACCCGAATAACAAGTAGCAATGAAATATTACTACTAATAAGCTACGAATATGACCATATATGATATCATAACAATAATTATGATTCTGTAATAAGTCAATAACATTATTTAAATCATTATACAGGAGGTTCGGACACTTACGAGGCAAAACGGACCTAAGGTAAGGGAAATATCACAATCTCATTTTTATCCGAGATTGTTTATACTTTGGTATTTACTGGGGTTTATTTTATCATCCACATCCATGTTTCCTCAATATGTAATATTATTTCCATACACCTACAATTTTTTAAATCCATTTTTACCCTATGGTGAGTTTATAGTAAAATATATTAAAGGAATCTTTTGTCGTTTTTTGTACGAGGTGCTTTTTGACTTTTCCGACAAAAGTACGAGAAGAATGTTTTTTTTAACTTATACAGCATGAATGGATTTTTAAAACATTATTTCCAAGAAGCATCCTTTACAAGTTTTCAAGTTTATTTTTAATCAACTTCTTTTAGTTTAAAATTGTATGACATGTTAAGAAAGGAAAATGTTTTTGATGTAGAAAGGATATTTTCCTCAAGAATGGAGTTCAAGTGTTTTATCAAAATTATTTTCCATCTAAGATAATATAGGGTTCTGTTTATATACCTATTATTACATTGATTTGATTATGTTGTGATGGAATTATTTTTATGAATTCCTTTATCTTATATGAATTGTTTTATGATGTCATGTTGTTTAAGAATCCCATTTTTATTACATGGGTTATGCTATGATGTATGGTTTATGATTTTGTGGAACACATAAGAATGGTATCATTATGAGATGGGTGGGACCTATATCTCCCTCCAATTCATTGGGTAAATATTTTATATCTCATGAGATAGACATGGCTGGAACGGCAGGTTATACCGGTTCAGTGAAACAGGACTGAAACGAGGAGTGAACTCGGTTCAGAAATGGACTTTGTCCACTAAGATAGTCTTGGAAATGAGTCTTGACTAATAAGAAATGATTCTCTATGATTATGTGTGTATGAAAAAAAGTTTCATGTTTTAAGTTATGATTATTGGGATTTCATTTCACTACTATGATTTATCCCATGTTATGAAATTATGCTCTCTTTTGCAGGTTAAGATTTCCAAAATGTTATGTTCTTATGAATATGATGTGATTGATATTTCTTTTACCCTTACTGAGCATTTGAGCTCACCCTTTTGTATGTTTTCTTTCCCCAGGTCAGGAAGAAGCTTATTAAGTAAGATATGCCAAAATTTACTATAGATATGATGAAATAAATGGGAGACAGTGTAGACGCTTTATGAACCAGTTGTTTATGTTTCCCAGTTTCTAAAGACACTATACCTATACGGTTCTTTCATGGTTTTGTTATATGTTGTAATAATTATGCTTCAATTTTGAAGTAATAACAATGTATGTAAAGTATGGGTCGTTATACTAGGTCTCCAACATGAGAATATCATTATTACTCCCCCCTCCCTCTACAACCACCACTTTCTTGTGGCTAGGGTATATGAGACATCATCATACCACACATTTGATTGTGTATTACCTTGGTAAAGGACATACCCCTACTTAACCTCCCTAATATTTGGTGTCCATGGGATATCATGATGATTGCGGGAACAAAAAAAGTTTTTATTAGGGATGATCCCAGCTAGAAAAAGTAAATTTTAGGAATCATTCACATATTATACAGGATGAAAACTTCATGAAGAATGAAATTTTAACAATCAAATATTGAAAAGAAATGAAATTGGAACCAAGTGAATATTTTTTCAATTTAAATTTTTAATTTATTTAACTAAATTGGAATAAATATAATCTTGTTCTTGATATAATTTTTCATAGTATATGTTGATCATCTGAAACCATTTTCATTAATCTATCATTATTATTTTAGGACAAAACTTTTGAATTTATGTAGCAGTGATATACTCCTGCTTATATGGTCTCTAAACAATAATAATGAATTTTTGGGTCATATCATGATTGATTGATCAGCTTGATCACTTCAACTTTCTTTAGTCTTGAACAAATTATCATGATCTTCTTATTCTTGATAGGATGTGAGAAAGAAGAGGACGGTTCTAGAGAGAAATATGTTATGGACAACAATTCTCAATTAACCACTCTTAGAATATATTAGTAGTATATTTATAGATTTAGGGTTTATTGTTTATAAATTAATTAAATGAACAAGTTCCCTTAATAAAATTTTAAACCCATGTCAGACCCCATTCCTTGAATTAATATAGTATTATTAT
This sequence comes from Viscum album, assembly GCA_963277665.1. NCBI lineage: Eukaryota > Viridiplantae > Streptophyta > Magnoliopsida > Santalales > Viscaceae > Viscum > Viscum album. The sequence goes on from OY728159.1 coordinate 659,149,064, forward strand.
TTATATTTCACATCATTCACTAACTAGACCAATGATAAATATTTTTTTACCAAATTGAAAATTAATTTTAATCACTGGAATCATTCATGGTCGGTTATTACTTCTCATTATTTATTGAATAATATAATTAATTAAATATTTATTAAATAAATAAATAAATAAATACATATTTTTATATATAGGTGTAATTTTAAAATTACCTTGTGAATAAATATTTTATTTAATTTATGAAATCATTAATCATAAATAAAATCATTCCTTGATCTTGAGAATAATATTTATTTAAAAAATAAAATTAAAATAGAATTTAATTATGATAAAAAAAACACATAGTGTGTGATCCTATAGACTTATTTATCATTGGAATTATGAATTTGTAGCTAAATTATGAGGCTACGATATAGAAATAGGTTAAAATACCTAAGATAAAGAAGTTAATGTCACAACATTGACAACCTTATATGATTTCTCACTAAAAAATATAATCAATTTATCATAATATCTCATCAAGACTGTTTCACACCTATTTCATCTACCTATATTCTTGATACATCATTATTTAAATATCTAAAATAAAATTGTCATTACACCAAGGACATGTAATTTAATGTGAAAATTCTATTTCAATCAAATGGTTGAGATATAAACTTCCATAATTTTGGAATCTACAAATCCTTACTTGACTTATTCATTGATAATATTCCATTCATGATGTACCTAATACACCCTACTACCCATGAACATATCGTGTCATAATTTTGGTCAGTGAATCTTAGTGTAGGATTAATGATAGATATTAATAATAATATTAAAGTATAAGGACCATTATGTAAACTCTCATATTGTAATAACTATTGACATGAAAACATGTGGAATTATTACAGGAGGTTATGTTCTCCTAATCTCCCATATTGAAGGTTAAAAAAAGTGAACTTTAGAAGATGATGTTGCATCTACTTATGATTAATCACACATGATAGTCAACATACTATATTCCCCATCATAGAATGGTATCTGACCATATAAATATGTTTAAGAATATCATTATGGTGTGTTATGTTTCTCATCATAGTGGGGAACTTTTATTCCCTTTTTAATATGATAGATACTCTAGGATATTATTAAATTAAATTCATATAAAAAATGAATATTATATAATAAGTTTTTTTAATTAATATTCACTTCTTTGAATATACATGTAATCCAATGTATAAATAGTTAGTTTTATAACACTAACTCTAACAGACTCTTACATGGAAAAGAGCTAAGTTCCAATGATGTTCGATATTCTAGACATTACATGAAGATCATGTTTATACTAACTTAAGGATTTTGTCAATGGGTCCTCTATGTTGTCTTAAATGGAATCATGGGTTACAAAAACTTCACATATCTGAGAAAAATCCCCCAAAAAATGATACTTTCAAAGTATGTGATTCATCCACTGAAGTAACCATAATTCCATTTCGAATTCCATTGTTGTGGTATTATCAAAATAGAGTGTTATAGGATCTTTACTACTAGGTACATGTTAATATCCTAAACAAATTTTTGTATCCAAAAATTTTTTTAGCTTCCTCAAAATTTGAAATATAATTGATCTCTACTATAGAAACTATGACCATTGCATACATTGAGATATTCTAACTCATAATACCTCCATTGATTATGAAGATTTATTCCAACTGTGATTTCAGTTTGTCTTGATAAATTTGGAAACTATCATATTCAAATCCTCTAATAAATACTTCATCATATCCTCAATAGACAAGAAACATATCCTTGGATCATCTCAAATGCATAAGGATAGCCTTGACTTCCATCCAATGGAAATGACCAGGATTATCTTCATATCATCTATCCACACTTAAGGTATAATAAACAATTATCCAAGTACATATCGTATCATAATTGACTACCCTAATCATCATCACGTATGGAATTTTTGTAATCTATTTCCATTCCCCGTGTTTCTAAGGACACATTTTCTTAGAAAGATGAATGGTATGTGACATTGGAAATAATATCCTCATTAATTAGTCCATACTAAATTGATTAGTATCTTTTTATTGTATATACTTTTACATAGACCAAGAATCCACATGGATATTTATCCTAAGAATATATACTACTTCACCTAAGTCCTTTATGGAGAAGCATGTGTTCATCTATTCTTTAACAGACTATAAAACTCGTATATATTTTATAATAAGTAGTATGTGATTTATATAAACTATAAAGAAATTGAGTACAATCCCACTAAACTACTTATAGAAATAATGTGTGAAATCATTATTAATAAAACCAATTTCAATTATAAATTCATCAAACAAAATGTTCAATGACTTGGAATATTCCTTTAATCCCTAATTAGATATTTTCTATTTTCATGCACTTTCGGCATCCTTTGGTGTCAAAAACCCTTTGAGTTATGTCATATATACACCTTCTTGAAGGTTCCCATTAAGTAATGTTACTTTAAAATCTATTTCCCACATCTCATAGTCATTGTTAGCCACTATAGAATGTTTAGTTCAAATGGATTTTGGAATTGAAACTGGAGAAAATGTTTCATCATTGTCTATGAATTAACAAAGTTTGAACCCTTTTATAACTAGTCATGCCTTATATGTACTGACATGTTCATCTATGTCCAATTTCCTCTTTAATACCCATTTTCAACAATTTTTATTTAAATCCACTTGAGAATCTACCAAAATCTATACTTGTTTTGGATATATAGAATTCATTTCATAATTCGTAGCGTCTTGCCCCTTGGAAACATAGATTCCAATTACTAATTCATTATAGTTTACATGATTATTTTTATCAACTAATAATGAGTCACCTTCCTAGGTGACTAGAAATCCATACATCATAGGTTCTCTAACCTCTCTTGTACTCCTATGTAGTACTTGTATCTCTGGATCTTCTTATTCTATGGTTCTTTGTGGAATTTATTCATGTTTCAAATCTTATGTACTTGGATCCTAGACTTCATAAAAGTCCATCTTGATTCAACTATCTCTTTTACATATGTTTTTCTCATAAATTAATATGATATTTCTTTCCAAAAGTACCTTTTTAGGGGTATTATAGGTAATATCTCCTTGTTTCCTTGGGATATCCTATAAAGATGATATTTATGCCTCAAGGTGAATGTTTATTGAATAAAGAAGCCTTAAGAAATGCGTCACACCTATACACATATAAGTAAAACAACATAGGTTTCTTTCTAACCCAAAATTAGAATAGAATACCATCTTCCACTTTATTTGAAACCTACATTAGTATTTGTGTTATTTTCTATAATGCATGTCCATAAAAAAAATGTATGATACTCTTGACTCATCATTAATCTCACCATGTATAAAAAGGTGAGGTTCCTCTTTAATATTACACTATTGAATTGATGTGTATATGAAGGATTGAGTTTGGATATAATCCCAAACTCCCATAAATAATCAATGAAGAGTTTATTAAGATATTCTCCACCATAGTCTAACCAGAGTTTCTAAATCCTTTTACCAAGATTATTATCTAATTCATTTTGATATTCCATGAATTTATCAAAATAATTTGACTTATACCTCAACATGTAGACAAATACATATCTATGAAAATCATTAATAAAAGTTATAAAGAATGAGTACCCACCCCTTTCCTCAACTGAAAATTGTCCACACGCATTATTATGAACTAATTCAAGAAGATATCTGGCCCATTAACCATTTCTAGTTTATAGGTATTTATTTATTCTTCCTTGAAAACATGCATGACATATTCTACTTGGTTTTAGTTCATATGAATATAAATATCCAAGTTATAGTCATTTGTCCAAATACTATTCATTTACGTGACCTTTCTATTGATTCCCTAATTTGGTGTGGAATGAGTCATGTAAACTAGTTTCATTATAAATTTCCATTACTTGGTTTGCACAATCCAACATGTAGAGTCCATTATTTAAATACACCTTAACATAACATATTCCTTTTTTATAGAATACGTGACATTTAATAAATCCATATGTATCATGTTTTGGAATATATATAAGTTTTTTTATAACTGAAGATACATAGTAATAATATTTTAAAAACAATATCATTCTATTCAACAACATGAGGTCGTAGTCCTTGATAGCCACAATAGAAATTGTGGCTCTATTTTTTACTCATAGATCTACATCACCCAATTAAATATTCTAGAATCTAATTGATTCCTCTATTTGAACACATATTTGAGAACTATATGTTTTATTTAATATGTAATTTGTGTAAAGATATATATTTCACCCAACAAAAAATTATTATGATATATTCCCTTAATTATTTTCTAGGGTGAAGTTTTTCCTCCATTGGGCCTTATTTCCACATAAGAAATTGATAGAATCATGTTACCTTTCTTCCCTCTTGATATTTCTCTTCTTAGTAGGGTGTTGCGGAGAAGCTTTTGAATTTGACAGATTTGCCTAACCTTTCCTCTTATTCAACATAAGGATGAAATTTTTTTCATTCATCAAAGAATTGTAAACTTGGTGAAGTGGAGTGAGAAAATATAGGCGAGAATTATCTATGTTATACATATTTAAATTAAAAACAAATTTGGAGAATATTTAAGGGTGTTATTAAAAAATAAGTTCGGTGCACATTTTATCAAGTATTTTAAACACTAGAATCTATAAGTTCTCAATGTAGCCAATGATGTTGAATATGTGTTCCCTAGACAGAGAACCTTCTATATGTTTTCTCTTTAAGAGATCCTTGGATATTTAAAACCTTCATTTCTATCTCTCTCATGATATAGACCATGAAGATGCTAGAGGATGAAATAATCATCCATGTCTTTATGTAACTTCAAGAGTTCATTAAACATAGATGAAATATTTAAAAAGTAAAGTTAAACCATGTTTCTAAAATGTTCATCATATATATTGAACTCATTATCACTCTCCTTTTCAAGTAGATCATACATTGAGTATTATAGTACGTAATACTTCTGTTTATGGTGTAAATCTACCCATAAGCATCTGAATCATCCAGAAAATTACTGCCTTTTAAAAGATGTATTTTATTCAAAATTGATCGTTGAGATAATGTGGTTGATGATTTTTTCATTATTATACAATATTAAAAGATCATATTATTATTAATTTAAACAATTATAGTTAATTTGATAAAAATTAATAAATTTGATTTTATTGAGTCTCCCACTATTTTATCAAGTCCCAATTGCCTTCACCATTAGACTTAAAATGTCAAATTACTAGAAAATTATAGATCCAATGATCCATATATCCCTTATAATAATATAATTGAGAGTTTTTTAAATTAATTGATGGAATTTAGGTAGTTATTTATTTACCAACTATGGGATTAAAAAAATTTCATCTGTTGAGTGGAAACCCCAATCCAGAAACCCTCACTCGGATTTCCTCAACACTTTCCTATGAATTACATCCAGTGTAGTGAGGGATCTTTATCTTGATATAAATCGGTTATGTCAACCCAATAAATTCATAAGAACTCCTGTATAAAATTAGATTTACCAATGAGGTATGTTCAAACACTTAGTTCTATGGTTTCATTCTTAATCAACTAACTGAAGGATTAGTCAAACTTAATATTAAGTTGATAAATTTGATTTATTATACAGAAAAAAATTTATTGGTTTATCTTTTCCATGACTTGTTGATATAAAGTGGATTTACATTAGGGATTAACCATGTTATGATAAAATATTTATTAACGGACAATTTATTTTGAATTCCATATTTTCATATTAATACATTTATTGATTTTATCATATTCTTGTATCCATTTAATAAATCATGCATTAGAATAAAATAAAATAAATAAATAGAAAACATGATCATGATATGTATAAAATTATTGAATTATTGAGAGGAAAATAAATCAACTTATGACCCTAGATATAAAATCTTTTTGCTAGTCCTAGCATGAGTTTCAGTATCCCACTTCTATACCTATATATGTCTCATGTTTGTTTCATTGAGATCTATCATTAACCACATCTACCTCATCTCTCCCTTGAACTAACTCCATGCATCTTAAGATACTCATTTTATTAAATATGTTTTATAACTCATATTATGGTGAGGGGAACCAAATGCTTGGTTAAATTAAATTATATAAACAAATTTGGATACATAGGTCCTAAATAAGAAAATACGGAGGGATGATGCACATGTCACTACTGTAAATCCGACCATTCCCAATACTTCTATACCAAAAGATTGTAAAAACCATTGGTATAGTCCCCTTTCCCAATTGTTTGGCCAAACCATTGGGAAAGCCCACTTTGATGCTACTTTTCCCAACAGTTTTGGAAAACCGTTGTGAAAGGGTATGGCTTTCCAAATGGTTTGGCCAAACCATTGGGAAAAGTTCAATTTGTGGCCACCTTTCCCAATGGTTTGGCCAAACCGTTAGGATAGGTATACCCTTTCCCAACGGTTTGGCCAAACCATTGGGAAAAGTCCATAAAGTGGACACCTTTCCCAACGGTTTTTCCAAACCATTGGGAATGGGTATACCTATCCCAACGGTTTTCCAAAACCATTGGTAAAGGTCCCAAAGTACCAACCTTCACCCAAAATTGCACCCAGAATCAAGGATCTATACCAATGGTTGTCAAAACTGTTGGTATAGACCTATACCAAGGGTTGTCAAAATTGTTGGTATAGACCTATACCAATGGTTTTGACAACCGTTGGTATAGATCCTTTGATTTTTTATCAGATCTTCTTACCGAGAACATTATATAAATCAAAATTTAAAATAATTATGAGAATACATATATATATATATATTTATGAAATTATGTTCACAAAAGTCATGTTAGGTTTGTGGTTAAGTCGTTCAATGATAAACTAGGGGTCCTGGGATCAAATCCCAGCGAAAGTTTTTTTTTGAAATACATATACCAACGGTTCCATAACCGTTGGTATATATTTTCATATTACTTATACCAACGGTTTCCAAAATCGTTGGTATAGGTCTATACCAACTGTTTTCCCAAAACCGTTGGTATAGACCTATCCCAACGGATTACTTGGAAACAGTTCTCCAAACCGTTGGTATAGGCTATACCAACGGTTTGGAGGCCTATACCAACGATTCCAAACTGTTGGTATAGGTTAGTTTTCCAGTAGTGTGTCATTGTTTTAATTTCATAATAAAGAGTTGAAACCCCATAAATTAAATTAAACCTCCACGTATATAGCTCAAATAAAAGTTCGTGATCGATCATACAAATGAAATTATTACTCATTTAAAATAACTAGCTAACATTCATTTCTATTCGTTATTTAACAAGATAAAACACGAACAAATTAATCAAATTAATTATTTTATTAATAATTTATTTAATTTTATCTTATTTCATCAAATAGTCATAAAATTTCAATCTAATGTGATATTAAATAACATAAGCTATTTTATTTTATTTAAAAATAAATAAAATAGTACACATCTTTGTACTTGATGTAACACTTGAGCATCATTTATAGCAAAGTTTTATTTTTAAAGATAAATAACACAATACACATATTTTTATTCATGAATGTAATTAAAAGATAAATTCTCAAATTTTGTGAATTTATTTTTCTTAAATTAATTTTATTTTAGAAATAATCATATCAAAATTAACATACAGTCAAATTTTGGGAATTTTCTGAACTGGTTGATTTTTCAGTAAATAGTGTAAATATTTGATTTTTCAAATATTTCAGTTTTTTCAATAAATGAATTAATTTAAAAGTACCATTTTATTTTATATTTGTTATTAAATTGAAATATTATATTTTTGATTTAGAGTAAACTAATTTTAATAAAAAATCATGAATTTTTATAAGTTAACTCTTATGGTTAAAAACACATTTTTCTAAAAAACATTTTTCGTTGTGTTATATGCATTTATATTAAAATTAAGTTTTTCACTTCTATAAATTGAATCTTGAAAATGAATAAATTATTAGGAATTAGGTGGTTCAAATTTTTTAAATATTTCCCTTTTATTTTTGTTCATTATGAATAGTAATCATGGTAATTATATGTCTCCTCGGTAAAGCTAAAATGGGTAAACCGAGGATAAAACATTGTGATAAGGCTTTAAAAATTACACAATACTTACCTTTATCCAATTTTATTAGTTTAGTTCCACAATTAGCATCTAATTCTAGAAATTATTTCCATATTGTGCCATTTTTTCTTTGATGTTGGCCTTTATATTATTTTAAGAAATGAATAAATACAAAATATCACACTCGTGACTTTAATATCCCTATTATTTTTATATATGGGTAAAAGAGGTTATTTTTTGTTTTAGATGTTTATTTCAAATATGAAATAATTTTTTCCCATGATAATCTGTTTTAAATTTTTAGTACTTTAATAATTATCTTAAATTCTTAGGCAACACTGACACGGTGCTTGTGCAAGCAGTAGAAAATATGACAAATTATTTTTAAAAACTATAAAAAAAATTGATTAAGTTATAGTTTACCAAGAATTTTGTACATAAATATAAAATATTATAGGAATTTTAATGGTTTATATTAGAACTAATTTTTTTTCATGTTGTTTTCAAAATCCAACTAAATGAATAGTTCCAAAAATTACATTAATAACTTTTTATAAAGAAAATATTTTATTAAATTATTTAAAATTAATAAAAAACTTACCCTCAAATAATATAATTTTATATAGTATAATATATTAAACATGTTCCTTTAATGGATTTATTTTCATTTTTTGGAATTTTTATGAACCCTTAAATGGTAGAAAATGTTTATATTGCGGTATTTTTCAAGAGTTAATGGAGATTAAAACTAAGAGATAAGGGTAAACACATAACTAAAACATGTAAAAATTATATGATATGAGAGTATTTAATATAATCCTAATCTTATATTATAATAATATTATTTTTGAGTCATTTTACTATGATAATTAATTTATATCACTTTAATACTTTATTTAATTCCAAAAGTGCCCTACCCCTCACTTATAAAAGTAAAACCCTTATATATTTTATTGAAACACCATTTAGTAAACTAGATCTAAAAAAATTGTCCCATTTATCATTAAAATATCATTATTCATATTCTATAGGTGTTCTTTCTAAAGGATTAAACATAGGTCCCTTAAGAGAATATCTTAATTAGTTCTTCCAAAGAAGAGGTAATCATATTTACCGACTCATTTATTTTTTTGTCTTCTGATACTTCATATAGATCTATTATAATCATTATAAAATAATTAATACAGTATCAAAAATATATTTATATGTTATTATGATTATATTATCATCATTTTCAACCTCTTTTCCATCCTATTAAATGCAAAAACATTACTCTTGTGTATGTATGGATTAATACCTTAATGTGTCGATCTAAATTCTTTTTCATCGCCATTTTAATAATATGGATATAAATTTAGAAATAATTAATATATATGACATTTATGAAATAATTATTCATCTACCTTGCATTGATAACTTGTTCAATCAACTTTGCAGAGATCAATATTTTTCAAAGATTGACCTTTATTTTGCGTATCACCAATTATGAGTAAAGAAGGAAGATATTTCAAATATATAATTTCAAAAAAGTTATAGACACTATCAGTTTATAGTAATTAAATTTGTATTGACTAATTAACCCTATTTTGTATGTATCTAATTAATAGAGTATTCTTGGAATATCTTGATAATTTATTTTTGGTGTTTATTGATAGTATCTTGGTGTACTATAAAAGTTTTGAGTCCCTAATAGTCAAATATGGATCATTCTTAATACTCTTATTGATATAATTTATTTGAAAAAATTAGCAAGTGTGAATTCAGGATTTAGAATGTTCCTCTTCTAGGAAATATATTCTCCAATAATGGATTTTTATTTGATGCTGCAAAGAAAAATGTAGTCAAATAGTGTTTTACACCAATAATCATTATACAGGCACGTAATTTTATTGGATTAGTAGGTTACTATTGTTTATTTGTTCAAACTCCTTTCTGGTTGGATATATTTTTAACCAATATTACTCATTAAGTGGTTATGTTCACATGGAAAAGGAATGTAAATAATTTTTTGAAGAATTGAAGTGAAGTTTGGTGAATTCCCTAATTTTGACTCCAGCATTAGTAAATGATGGATTTTTGATATATGGTTATACATAAAATATTGAAATTTTTTATGTCTTTATGAAAAAGGATAAATTTATTTCTCATGTATCAATTCAGTTAATGAATCATTAATAGAACTATATAAATCGTGATATTTAGTTGGTAGATATAATATTTTCTTTAAAGATATGGAGACATTATATCTATGGTGAAATATGTGAGATATACAGAGACCATAAGATACTAAAATAAGACTTTTCATAAATGGATCCCATTATGCAGAAAAGAAGACAGCTCAACCTACTCAAGGATTATTGTTTTCCAATACACTACCAACTAGTGAAGGATACTAAATTAGTGGCTTCATTGAGTAGGAAATCTTGTAGAGTCTGGATCAAAATTAGGATTGATAATAATCTCATGTTGCTAGATTTATTAAAGAAAGATATGTGAATTATTAAGGAAGGGGAACATCACTCCTTTTTCAAATGATTACCAAAATATCATTTTTAGAAAATAAAAAAAAAGTGTCATCCTAATTATGATAATTTTAAAGAACAATTAAAGTCCCAAATGATGGAAAATTGGAAGACACTGTATATGATGATGTGTTTATGAAATTTGGAAATATTCTATGTGTTTCATATATACCTATGCTAAAATGGAAATTATTAGATGATTCTCATGGATCAAATTTATATTTACACCCCTCTGGCATCAAGATTTATATAGATTTGAAGGAACATTTTTTGTGGGATAATATAAAGAAGGAAATTTCTAATTATGTGTCCAGATGTTTTCTTTTTCAATAGGTGAATACTAAGAGACAACTACTTAGTGGAGTTATAAAACCACTACATTTTCATATGTGTAAATGGGATGAAATTACTATGGTCCTTATCAATGGGTTACCAAATACTACTAGAAATAATGATGCAATATGTGTTATTATTGAATGCCTTACCAAATATGAAAATTTAAATAGAATTAAAATATCACATGTATATTGATCAATTAAAAGAGGGGGTGAATTTTAGGATTTAAAAACATCTTTTTTACCTTAATAAAATCTAAGTTTAACAAAGTTAAACAAGAAAAATTCACAAAACCTCTTTAGATCTTCAATAAAGAAACTAAATTTCTTAGTATCTAGTAATGTGGATCTGATAAAGAAATTTAAACAAGTTTACTTAATGAAAGATTCTACGTTAAAGAATATAGAATCTATTAAATGAAAGTTTGCACAAGAATGATAAAGTGTAAGATAGTTACAATTTATATCTGTAAATAAATGCAGTGGAATTTAATCAAACTTGTAACAAGTAAACAAGTAACAAAGAAATTGTTTATCCCAAAGATAAGGGTATCAAAAAACCTTGGATAAAGTTCCCTTGATTTATACTTTCAAGAAAGTTTTTCTTACCCACACTAGGTTAAGTCCTCGATATGAAGATCAGTATCTATCTTGTTATCCCCAAAATCCCTTGATTAAGTAGGTAATCAGAACCACTTTCTTCCTATCCCTGGAAGCCCTCGATTATAAATTTCACCAATCAAATTCACACTAGGAAGGTATAATAAGTTGTTCACACCTTGAGAAAGTTGTTCACAACATTCACACAAGGAAAGTTGAGTAGAGATTTTGCAGTGTATCACTTCAACACAAAGCTCTAAGAAATCAATTTTTGAGAAGAATCTCTCAAAAAAACTCCAAATGTCTCGTCATTGAGCTCATCTAAATGACCAGGTATTTATATGTGAAAACTAAAATGGTCACATTTTCCTCCAACAGTCATATTTTTCTAAAATTTTAGGACCTTTAGAGGTGGAAATCATGAAATGATCATATTTTAATAAATTGGATGACATAATTTTATATAATAAACTATAAGAAATAGTAAGAAAGATATACAATCAGTTTATTAAGGTAAATCGGATTCTGATTTCAGAGATAATCAGAGTTTGATTTTAGAGAGAATGGGAGTCTGATTTTAGAAAGAATCAAAATCTGATTTCAGAGAGAATTAGAGTCTTTTTTCAGAAAGAATCAGAGTCTAATTTCAGAGAGATTTTGAGTCTGATTTCAGAGAGAATAGAAGTTTGATTTTAGATAGAATCTGGGTCTGGTTTTTGGGGAAATTGGATTCACAATTCTGGGGAAATTGAATTCACAATTCTATTATAATTTGATTTACAATTCAGTGAGAATTGGATTAGCAATTATCTAAAGTTTAGAGATATAGATAATGATCCAATTTAATTCAAATTAATTTTTCATAAGGATAAGATGGTTATTCTTGGATTATTAAGGCATTAGGTAATACATTAAAGACGATTTATAAGGCTTAAGATTTTCTATCATATAAACATTCTTAGATAAAGAAATATATATATATTTAAAAAATGTGTCTGTGATTTCCAAAACATTAAGAAAGGTAAAATTTATATGGAAACATATTTACATAACAATATCCCCATTTTTGGAAAGCAAAACCAACTTTTCTAAGAAAAAGAATTGATCCGTAAGATTTTCATGTTTGATATTAAAAGAAAAAATTATCTCCATTTTTTATGACTTCTTATGAATATAACTAAGTCACCATTAGGTTATGAAATTTACTAAGGATTGTATTCTTGTATTTGAGTTTGTATATCTTACTTAAAGACATAAATCCCTTTTTAAGAATGTTCTTTAAGAAATTTCCCCCTTTCATAAACATCCTCCCCCTTTGTTTAATATTCCATTTTATGCATTTGTTTCTCCCCCTTTGTGATTTTCAAAAAGTAATAGAGGGTGGGGAAACGTATCTAGAAAGTTAGGAATCATACAATATGAAACAATTATATAACAGAAATTCCATTAGATATCCAAGAATAACAAAAAAAATTGTTAAAAAAAGATCGAAAAAAGAATCCATCCTTATTCTTTTCCAACATCATCTTTTCCATAATTGCTTTCAACTTCTTCAAATCCTTGGGATCTTCTTGGAATTTTCCAAGAAACAAATCTTGATCCTTATTTTTCTTTTCAATATATTTTATCCTCTCTTCCTGATACTTAATCACTTCCTCCTAAGTCTTATCTTTCTCACCCAACTTATCCATGATTTCATTTTCTCTTTTTATATTTAGAGCAATGGAGTTCGGTTTTCCATTTAGATATCTAACTTCTCATTGGCAGATAGCTTTCTCTTCCTTCAGTTTCTCTGATAAACTTGTTGATAGGTTTTTTATCTTTTCATCAGATTTATCAAATCTATTCTTGAATGAGTCATTTAAGTCATAAAAAACCTTAATATCATATGAAAAAGTTTTCTACCATCTAGTTATCTCTTTACAAGATTTTCTATGAGCATCATAACTGTTTAGAGAGGTCTTAAACATAGCTTCAAGTTTGATGAATTTTTTCATAAGATGGTTTATATGTTTTGTCTTCTGATTAACCATATCTTAAATCAGATGACATCTTGATTCTATATTTGGAAATAATGGAATGGTTTTTACAAGATTCTTCAGAGACTAGACCACAAAATCTTCACCTATTGAATATGAATATTCCAAAATAGAAACTTTTCTTAGTGAGGTAACTTCAATTTTCTTATCATATTTCTTGATAGATATACTATAAACATCCTTCATTTTTTTGTAACAATGAATTTCTAAGGTGCATCAATATCCCCTTGATTTCCTTTCTCTACCATAGATATTGTCTTCTCAATTATCTGAGTTTCTTTCTCTCCATCAGAAACTAGATTTATTCTATCATCATCAACAACAACTTATTTATCATCGCCTTTTTCAATAGCATCAGTAGCATTTTCTTCAACATGTTGTACAATATCATCATTATCACTTCCATCATTGGATGGGATTCAATTTATTTCTTCTTTGGAAATAATATATTTCTAAAAAGACTACCCATTTGAGACTATCTTCCTCCTTCCGATCTTGTAGATATAGTGTCCACCACTGACACATATCTCCCCACATCTAACTTGATACCAAAGGGACCCAGCACTCTGTTAGGGCCCAAATAAAACATAAAGTGATCTCAAACTCCTTAATCCATCTCTCTATCTCTACATATGAGATACATCCCTCATACTTCCCCAAATATTTTCACTAGAAAGAATTAAACATCCCCTAACACTTATCATTCTCCTCAATTAGATCAACCTAGTAAACCACAACTACCCAATCCATACACGAACGAATAAATTGAGTTATATTTTGAAGGAAAATGAGGAAATTCCTAAGCCCGATAGTGTATAATTTTATTAAGATTCATTTTAACTCATTTAATTCATCTTTTATCCATTTCAATATTCCCAAGACAACCTAATTAAAACAATAATACAATTCATCATGATACATGTACCACTCCTAGGTCTTTACCCTTTAAACTGGTCCACATCACTTTTTCATTAAATATGATAAGATTTGTTACACTAGATCATGTGGGGTCATGAAATCCCATGTACTAGCTGGTTTCCCTAGACAATTTCAAACACTAAGGTCAACTAAAACTATTTCCATACCACCCCAAAAAATCCTCATTGTGCCTAACTCCAAAATCTGTTATATCTCTCAACCACTTCTCTGGTACCACTCTATCATGACCCCCCCCCCCCCCAAAGATACCATAATGAGGGGAGAGGTATAATGAACCCAAAGTTCTGCTTCCAGTAGGACCTGGTTTGGTGACTAGCACTGAGGGTATAAAAATCTCAAAAAATGGGAGACATTTCCCTCTATACTAATATGGGATCAGGAGATAAGATAGATCACACATAGACAACTCTAAGACATAATATAAAAGAAATCCAAAACCATCCCACATTCATGTATACATAGATCTAATATAAATAAAAGTATCCAATGTAAATACCCAAAAGTAAAGAAAAAGCAGAGACATAGAAACTATAAGGATTTGAGCTAGTAATGTCCAGCACAGTCCATGTAGTCCTCTAGGAAACCAGAAAATAGTTTTATATATGTAGGGTGAGAATACATCTATACATAGTAGGAAAATCAAATTCTCTCATGCACATGTGAAAGAAGCTTACTTTTGAACCTATGAGAAAACTACTAAAACAAACAACACCTATCAAGGTATACTAACCATCCCAACTTCACCAAGGCATTCCCACCAAATAATAGAAAATAAGTAATATAATATAATAGGAATCACATCAATAAGGGTACCCTGCACCACTATACCACTATTATTCCACTCTCACACCCAACACCGTATGTCCTGGAACTCCCATTCTTCCATATACCACACCTCCCACAAGAACAATCTCAAAAAAACCTTTCCCAGAAACACATGGGCTTGCCACCCCACAAGAACGACCACAACACATCTCACCCAAAAATACATGGGCTACAACAAAACCACTTCTAAAACCATAGTAGGGTATCGTGAATGTGTAGTACATCATCCTTTTGACCTCCTCCTAAAATACACAACCCCCAAAAAATTTCAACCCACATGCATAATCATATCACATATTGCCCGAAAACACCTCAGCCACCACCCCACAAGCATGGTCGTATCTCACCTAAAAACACATAGGGCTCCATAAATCACCCAAAAACACCTGGTCTATCACAACCACCATCTAGTGAACTAATATACCTCTATTAATCATAGTTTTTTCAATACCTACATCACCTGGAAGAGAGATCGGTAAAGAGCGGGTACCCGACTATCTGTAATACTCACTAAATATCTAGAAAACACTCCCAATATGACTATGCGGGTTTTGGAACATAGTGACCGATATGGGTGCGGTACTTATAGAAATCAGAAGAATATATTAGTGTATATATATAATATAAATCACTCAAATCCAACCTATGGGTTCACAAACTAACTGACCAACTCACAACACTATCACCTTTGTTGACACCTATAAATGCATAGCACCACACAACAATCAACAAAACCCATTTTACATTTCCAAACAATTTCATTTAATCATATCATACTTTTAAATATTTAGCATCAACCACATTTAATCATAGAACCCATTATTTAATTATTCATTTAAAAATTTCACCCTACTAACCAAACCAACCCAAACCATTTCAATCATTATCAAAAAATTATTTATTTATTCCATCACTACTTGGTAATCTAGCACAAAAAAACACCACCTATCTATGCCAAAATCATGGCCAAACAAACCAACTCATTTCCCCAAAATCAAGGCTAAACAAACCACCTCACCGCCCCAAAATCATGGCCAAACAAACCACCTCTCCACCCCAAAATCATAAAACACAAACCATCTGCACCAAATTTCCCATCCACACATCACCATCCTACAAGAACAACCACATTTCACAACAAATCATGATCATTTTAAAAATTTACAAAGGGGATTTTATCACATTTCACTTTGTTTTAGGGGTGTTATCACATAATCTATAATCATGGGGAAAAAATTCATTATTCAAATATAAGTAGTTAATAAATTTTCATTTTAGGGTGATATCACAACAATCACAACCAAAACAGTAATCTCAACACATATACCCTATGTAAAAAAATCCCCCAATGGCCACAATTTTTAGTGGGGCTTCAAGCCCATAAAATTTACAATATCACAATAATAAAAAAGTTGTAAAAACTTGCGATTCAAACCAATTTTACCCTTTAATTTCAATTTAACAAATTATTTATCTTTAATAAATAGATCACAACCATAACACATAGGTAAATAAAAGAAAACCCCTACCACATGATACCCAATAAAGTGAAATGAGAGAATCCCTACCTCAAATAAGCTTCATCAACTTTTTGTGCACCGTAGGGCGAAGAAGAATGTCTGAAAACCACAACTGTGACACGAGAAAACATGGATCAGCCTAAATAGAAACCAAATACATTAAAAACACAACCCAATACACATCCCAAACCATAACAACATCACTAAAATGACTCTTTGAGAGAAGGACTAATGAAAACTTACCAAGAAGAAGGAAGGTCTTACCACATATCACAAACAAACAACCACTGGGACCAACATATCAAGAAGGGAGGAATAGGGATTGACAAACTCCTCGTTCGACCTACACATGAATCGGGACCCGTCTACATTGGAAATATGGCTCCAGCTTCCTAGTCTTCCACTACCTTTCTAGAATCTGACTCTTCTGTGGTCAATAGGCAACTCAATCATTCGTTTACTGTGCGTCGATCGGAGTACCTATACCCTGAAGCACCCAATTGTTGCACGAATTTGTGTTGAAATGGAACTCTCACGGCCTCAGCCTGACATTGTGTGGATTGTGATTGAGGAATAATATAGGTATGATCAACCCATTGTTTACGAATCTTGGAAAAAAAATCTTGATCTGTTTTCGGCAAGTCCACTATCATCTGGAGTGCCGCAAAATGGCTACGGGTGTTCATTTGGTCGATCCTCCTTCTATGTCTGTAGGGCCTACAGCTCCGGTTGGGATCAGTAATGATTGATCGATCTGTTCTTCTGCTTCATTTGGGAATAAGATGGTGTGTGTTGATGCCTCAGGGCGTGTGGTCCATGAATATTTGGGTGAGGAACACCTCCGGAAGGTCTTACACCATGCGGAGGTTCTTTCTGGTTTGGGGACGGGAGGTGATTCAGGCGTAGGGGTGAAATATTTTCCTCCAGGACCAGGGCCTCACGTCTCAGACTTTTTTTCTCATTTGAGACAGGATTTAGGGGTTATTCCTTTGTCTATGGGGGTGGGGGTGGCCGTGCAGGTGCATGAGGATGGGATTGAGGAGAGGACCCCCCCTGGATGTTGTCTCATCCAGCCTTCTAGAACCCTCAAGCCTGACCAATGAACCCATTGTGTACAAGTTCTCTTCTCCAGGTGCAGGAGATCTTCTTCAATGTTTGGGTTGCGAAGACACAAACAAACAACCTCGGTACATGGGTCGTGGTTTTGAGAAGACTAGTGGTTCAGAGTTGTTCAAGCAGGTCTTTCTGTCCACTTCAACCTATGCGGACAAGGTGAATTTTAGTGGAATGGCTACCCGTTATATTAATAGTTTTGTAGTGTTGGAAGATGAAGAGTGTCATGTGGTTGAGGAAGGGGAGGAAGTGGAGGATGTCCATGGTGATCCTTCATGCCTGGAGGGTCCTCATGTGGATACAGATTCTGATTCTGATTCTCTGGTTGAGCCAAAGGAAGTGGAACTTGAGGAGGAATATATCAGATTCTTTTCAAAGAAGGGGAAGAACACCATCATCAACTTAGAAGGTTTTATAAAGCACTCTCGGAGGCCACGGAAGAAAAAATATTATTCCTTCTTACCTATTCCTCCTATCACCAGATCATCAAGTAAAGGGAAGTCCCATCAGAAGGGTTCCAATTAGGTGGGGATAATTTCTTCGAAGGAGTTGGAATCACCTCTAGGGAAGTCATCTTCCACCGACCAAGTGAATGCAGTTAAGGAGACAATCGTTCCATATATCCACCAAAGTGGGAAAGAATTTATGGAATGTAATGAGTGGGAAACCATTCTCAAATTCAATGAATAATTCTTGGACAAGGTCTTAGAGGTCATCACTATTCAAGTGGAGTTTGACAAACTGGTTGGGAGGCGGTTCCAGGCCAACCTATCTAAGGAGAAGGGCGCTTGGGCCCAAAAACAACTTGGAATTTTGGCACGTGGATTCAACGGGCAAAAGATTACTGTGGAAGTGTTCATATAGACTTGGTACAAGATGGTTTACAGTTTCGACAACATCCTCAACGACGTTCCAAACGAGAAGGATTCTAGTCTCCATTGGAGCCTCCTCAGAGGTAAGGTCTCTAAAAGGTTTAAACTACAACTCATAGATTCATCTATTTCATATCATGTTGACTGATTTCCTATCTGTGTACTGGATTGGTTTCTCACTTTTCCTTAAAAGTTCTTTTCATAATTAAAAAAAATATTTGGAGGATGAACTATACTCGTATAAGTCGTGAATGAAAATTTAACTTCATTTAAAGTTTACACAATGTGTATTTCCTAACGTAACCTTACTGCACTTTTAGTTTCCACTGAAAACTCCCAAAACTTCCCCTGAACACCTCCAACATCCAAAACTATAAAATTAATGGACTGGTAGGGAACATACTGTTATAGTGGTATAAATTAGAAACATTTTTAAAACCATTATACATGAGGTTAAAACATGTTCAACTAAGGGGAAGTGTGAGGTAATGGATTTCAGCTCAATTTCCACTCTTTGAGACATATTTAATATTATGCAACTATATTTTTTTATGTGGTGTAAAAACTACACCTTTTATTAATTTAATATTAATTTATATTTATTAAAAATGATTAAATATTCAATTCAAGTTTATTCTTTCAAGGGGTCATAGTTTTAAATTAACCAAATTGGTAAGAATTTATTTTACAATATCATTTTTGGGATTGAAATTATTTCATTGAAAAATCTTGTAATTTATTCTTCATAAACCCCATGTATTTTCTCATTATATGGATATTTAAGGAGTTTCTATATTATCTTCCAATTTTTCCTCTCTTTGGAAATTGAATCAAATAAAGAAATATTTAAAATAAAATATATTCTTATTTCTATTTTAAATTGGCTATATTTTTCTTCCATGTATATATTTTCCAAAATAATCACAAAATTCCATTTTTATTTACTCAAATGATTTGTTAAGTAAATTTTAAGTTATCTTTTAATTTTTAAGTGGTTTGAAAGGAATTTCTATAAATTTTTTAAAAAGGTTTATTTTTTACTTTCTTTATAAAAATTCAAAGTAAATGTTGATTTTTAATGTATACGGTGTTAACAAACTTTCCAAAAACCATAACCATTTTATGATATTTACCTTCTTATATAAGTTATCAATTTTTTTAATAATAAAACCTCTTTAAGAAATCTTATTTAAATTTTTCGTTTCCATTTTATTTTTTTACCAAAATAAATAAATTTATTTCCAATCCTATATTTTTGATCAATTAATGGCCATTTTTATCTTAATTTTCTATTAAATCAATCAATTTATTGTCATCATATTTCATTATACTTTACATTTCACAAAACCATATTATTTTTATAATTGAAATTCTTATTACCTAAAACTTATACCATTTCTACATATGGTGTTTTTTAAGAAGGTTTTTTTATTGACTGAGGAAATATTGATATTCAATATTATTTACTTGATATGGATATTATTTTACAAGGAATATTGTTTATAAATTAAATATATAATTCAATATATGATAAATTAATTGTTCATTTAGTGGTGGTTGGGGATAGGAATTATATATCTCCTCAATGCATCTATATGTCTCATGATACAAAGTAGTTTTCTAGACTAGTTAAATTATTTTTTAGTGTATGCCTACGTATAGTTTAAATTTTTTTGGAATAAGAATTTTGCAGTAAATTTATCCTGATGCATGAGATCATAGAATCCAACATTGTTTGTTTCCTTCATTAAGAATTTAGTTATTATTATATGTGTTTTTTCAATGTTGATATTATCCATGGATATTCAATGATCTCAAGTGTTGATTAAATGGCATGTGTTTTCAGTTATTTACCTTACCATATTGATTATTCCTTACATACTCATAATTGATTTTTTTTTACTTAACACTTACTAATTATTTTAGATGACCCTTATTTTTTTGCCTTTCCCCATGATTTTAAGAATAAATCTTTGAATGAGTTTCAAGGATTCCAAACATATGCTTTTTTATTTTTTATTTTTTATTTCAAATATAAAATGAGGATCATATATGTATATAGTTCATCAAGACTACTAAACTGATAAGACTTCTGGGATGATATCCCTCATATCTTATGCTAAGTAATAAATTATACACTAGATCTAGGTTACTATAGTTGGGGTTGTTACACTTGGAAGCATCTCAGTGTTTACCTATACGAACTACTTTGTTTTGTTTTAATTGTAAAAAATGCACTGATATAAAATATTGTGAACATGGAATGTCTCAATTTTCACATGAAATGTATGAAAATTACCTAGAATATAAAATTTAATGCATTGAGTTTTCAGTATATAATAACCATACATGATTCATAGTTTTGAATAATACATGGAATTAATTAAGTTTTTAATATAATATATAACCTAATGATCAACTTACATTGACAATTTAGTAACCCATGAAACACTAGTTGATAATGTTTAATAGATAAATTATTTAAATTTATTATTTCTATATAAACAAGTAAAGTACATAGTGCATGTAAACCAACCACACAACCAGTACTTATATTCACTGGATATTCATAGTACACAGCTGGGGACTTGATGTGTAATTATCAAATAAATTTATGAAGTACACGGTGTGTACCTCAAGTTACATAGCTGCTAGTCTATATGTGTCATGTATTAAATACACATAATACAATAATTACACGACATGGTTTGACCCCATATTTTATATCTTAAAAACACATAGACTACACAACATGTATTGAATATACATAGTTTTCACTCTAGAAAAGTCATGTACCACCATATCTGATCAATACATGGTGCATTTATTAAATGGTGTGTATACTAATTACATGATGAACCAGAATACAAGAAGGCATCTTTGTGAAATTATCAAGGATACACAACATGTAACAAAGGACTACATGTCATATAGTCTTGTATTATCCGTCCAAAATTATTGGACCCTTCAGATGGGTTATTTATATTTAATATTCATTAATTATTAACCAATATTAATAATACGAGGTAGAAATGAATAAGTGGAAGAATAAATTTTTATGAAAGATCAAGAACTGATTAAAAATTTTCAATTCTAAATTTTTGATAATAAACAATCAAATAAATAATTATAAATTTGAATGTGACCCCTAGGATATTAAATTTAAAATTATTTTAATTAAATTTGAAGAAATATTACCTCATTCTTGTAATTTTTCTTCATAATATATATTAATCTTATGAAATTATTTTCATAAATCAATTTTTGAATTTATAGGGTCCTAGTGTATAATTCATCTAATGTTGATCCACACGTGCTCCTATAATCTGTATGAAACTGATAAATTGTCAGGTGCTCACATGGCCAATTGATCATCATCAATTGTTCATCTTAATGACTTCATGTTTCTTTAGTATTGAATAAATTATCATTATCTTCTCATTATTTAGATAATGTGAGAAGAAAGATAAGTATTCTAAAGAGAAACATGTTGTGCACAATGATTATTGATTAACCTCACTCAGAATGTATCAGTGATCTGTTTATAGACCTAGAGTTTGGGTTTATAATTTAATTAATTGCATTAATTCCCTTAATGAAATTTTAAAAATATGTATGACCCCATTCCATTTATGAAAATAATATAAAAAAACTTTTTAGTGTTTTTTACTAACTAGTACAATGATAAATATTATTTTACCAGCTTATAAATTAATATTTATCACTGAACTCAATATTAGTCCACTAGTCCTCCTTGACATTTATTGAATACACAAATAAATTAAATATTTATTCATTAAATATATAATTAAATAAATATTATATATATCTATATAATTTAACAATATCCTTGTGAATAAATATTTATTAAATTTATGTTATCATTGATCCTAAATAAAATTATTCCTCGGTCATGAGAATAATATTTATTCTACTAATTAAATTCTTGTGCAATTTAATGGATATAAAAAGCAACACTTAGTGTGTGGCCTTATGGGATTATTTCCTATTATAATTAAGTTTCATTTCATAAATTACAAGATTACTATATTCCAACTGGTCAAGGGACACAAGTGAAATAATTTAATGTTGCAACATCGACAACCACATATGAACGCTCACTGTGTAATATAATCCATTTATCACAATACCACATCAAGTAGGTTTTACACATTTTTCATCAACCTATATGATTTATATATCTTTATTTGAAAATCTAAAGTAAACTCATCATTACCCCATATCCAAGAAATTTAATTCAATGGTTCTATTTCAATAAAATGGAGGATATATCAAATTTTCCAAAAACTAGTCCAAAAAAACCTTCCTTGAATTATTCATTAATAACATTTCATTTGTGATCCACCCAATGTACCCTACTTTACACTTACTTATGGTGTCAACATTTTTTTAGTAAATCTAAGTGTGAGATTCATTTCATGTATCAAAAATAATCTCAAATTCTATGGACCATTTCACACACTCACAGATAGAAATATTAAATGACACAAAAACATGTGTAATTCCTATTAGCCACTTTGTTCTCATAATCTCCTAACATTGAGATTACCAAGTGCGAACTTTATAAGATGAAGTCTCATCTACTTATGAGTACTCACACCAAATATTTAATATACTATATTCCCTATTAAATAATTTTATCCAACCATAGAACAATGTTAAAAAATAACATCATGACATTTTAAGTTTCTCATCATAATGGGGAACTGTTATTCCATTTTTTATGTGACAGATAATCTAGGACATTATCACATTAAAGTAATGAAAAACAATGAATAGTATATAATAAAAAAATTAATTTATATTCACTTATTTAAATATACATTTAATCCAAAGTAAGAGTAGTTTTTTCAAGAACACCAACTCCAACTGTTCACAATTGTGAATTCCCATGGTAATGAGGGCCTCGATATTGGATGAAATGGTGGGAACTTTCCTGCTTTATGTTTCAGCACTCATCTCCCAAATATTTACTGAAATGTGAAGTGAATTGGGATGTAATAATAGATTTTTTCCCATTTTATGGATACTTAAGCCCCAATTCAGGGTTTATAAATAGATAGGAATACAATAGTGGGAATCCCTATATGAGTAATCCCCTAGTCGTTCTCACCAGATTCTCCTCTATAGTATTTCCCTCATCCACTAATGGATGAGGAGTAGATTCAACTGGGAATCCCTCATAGAGTAAGACCCTGTGCTTATATGAAGGATATAATACCCCTCCTACCTCCCCTATCCTCTCTCTCATCCACAATTAGACGACAAAGGAAGTACAATTTTGGGATTCTAGTTCAGGTGTAAGTCACATGTAAAATTAATTATTTAATGTGGAAAATATTTTATTATACCTTGTTTCTCACACTCATCATGACTCATTTGGTATTGGTTACTCAATTTGATCATATCAATATCTTATGCAAACCACCTTGGTCCTCTTCCTTAGTCTTAATCCCATCCAAACTGAACTATGTGATATTTGATTCCTATCCTGGTGGGATATATAGGAAACCTTCTTAGGTTCCAACCCAACATCTTCAACCCATAATCACCATCCTTATTAGGTCATATTCCCAATGAGATCATTACCCCCACCAAAATATCTAAATTCTTCCTAGGTCTTCTCAACTATAAAGGGTTGTTCATTTTTAATCCCCACATAAGCCTTTCTAAGGAAGCTTTCACCTAGACATTCATACTGTGTGACATTAAAATATATGATCTGCTCATCGTCACACAATGTTAAAAGGTATGAAATGTCCCATTAAGTGGAACCAAACCTAGTGGGTTCTAATTCCTCTAATGAGGATATATAGAAAACCCCAACATGGTCATGATCCTAACAATAAAACAACAACAATCTCCCTTGATGACAAAAAAATCTAGATTCCACAAATGGTAATATTAAAGGAGGACCTATAATATATTCATATGGTACTATTAATGGAGGACCTCTCATAGATATAGATGGTAGCATTAATTGAGGACCTCTGATGCATAAATATGGTTCCATTTATAAAGAACCTATGATACAAATAGATGTTCACATCCTCATATATTAATAACTGATTTAATATATAAAGGAAACCAGCCCTAGATTTGGATTTGGGAAGGATTCATATACATATCTTAAATCTATAAGAGATTCCCATGAGGAAAATAATTCTCCCCAACAAGATGTGATGATCCCAACCTCTCATACTATAGACCAATATGAACCCTAAGAACTATTGATAAGGCACCTTCATAGCCACATTCCATTATAAATAAGTTTTGTATTATATTATATATATGGGAACCATTGGGTGTTTGCAGTTCCATGAATAAACCATGTTGGAAACCATATAGAGTGTAGGTAAATTCTCACACATGAATAATAGCATGTGACACTCTGGGTGTGAAATATAAATTTTGAACCTGATGTGAATATTTCATTAACTAAGATAACTAAGTATCCCATTTTTTAGTTTTTCTCAACATGTGAAATGAAAATAATCCAAATGTTGATTCTTTAAAGAAATTGGGAATGTGTGTGTTTTTTTACTTTTGATGCTACTTTGAAAGGTTTACATGTTTGTAAATTTTGTTCAACTTCTGGAAAATCTTCCAAATAATACTTCAATACAAATAGAATCTTAAAAATCATGATGAACTTATGCATCTACATTTGTACGGACAGGTCCTCATCAAATCACCATATATAATTTCCCACCCAGTTTCTACAATGCCTGGTGTAAAATGAACTGATCAGGGAGTACCACCTGATTGGTACAATCCCAACACCAGAGGGCGCATGTTAATCCCTCTAAGATGTGAACCCCTACCAACTCTCCATTTTACAATGATTGGTTTCAATAAATTATATGGAAACCATTATCATTTTAAATAACTTTAAGAGACACTCTTTGGAATGCAATAGAAGATACCTCCCATACCTTAGGGATGTGGACTATGAGGTTGATAGTGTCCTTATCACCCTATAATAAGAGTCTACCTTGAAGGTTTCCTTCCAATAATCACTACTTTCAATGTCATGTGGCATCAAGCCCTCAACCCACTATGGACACCACCCTATAGGCCCTAGATTAGGTCACCCTGATCCAAGAAACCAGGAGATACCATAAATATCATAAAAACATAAAAAAAATATTACCATTACCTCACTTCCACTAAAGAATCCTACTAGTATACTATGAAAGAAATATACATGAATTCACACATCCCTGCTCATGCCTAGTAAGCCTACCAGTATATTTTAACAACACACAAATAAAAATTTTTATACATCCTAAAAATGAATAGGGGTAATCCCATATCCCCCCCCCCCCATACAGGAATCCAATATTTACAATACAATGGGAATTATAGTACAGTATCAAGAACATATCCCTACTCCAACCAAGGAATGGATACACACTTCCATTCTATATGTAAAAGCTCATTGGAAGCTCCTTGCTACAATAAAGGGGAAGAAATACATCTCTTTCCACATTCTATAATGATATCATCATATCTTAGCATTATAAATAATCAATGGGAATATCAAAATTCATACCCTTACCACAATATTATTTTATAAACATACTTCAAGGACTTTATAGGAGCAATCATAGCTTCTTACTCTCATCCAGGAGGGTCATTGGCACACTCTCGTGATAAATGGACAACATGATTGGGCATAAATTACCATTCCTAATAGGGATCATCATCCCATTCCAATATCCATCTCAGGGTAGAAACACATCCTTGGAAAAACATAAAAAAAATTAAACACGTTCAGACAATAACATTAGAGTCATGAAGGTTGGATTCTACATATGGAATTTATTATTCACAACACATGACTCTAACCGTATGATGAATATCATCTAAAAATAAGTCCATACAATGGTGATATAAAATATATAAGAATTCCCAAATATCTGACCTCCTTAATGATTGTGTGATTATGTCCCTTGAACATTTATCAATGGAGTCATAATATCTTATTGACACATTTCCAAATCAAGGAAGCATGAGTTATAGTTGAAAAGTTCCTCCCCATAACATTGCTACTGGTATCTCTGTAGCTCCTCCATAGAGAGTTCACTATGAAATTTTACTTCATGATCTTACTATGATCGATCATGAAAACTTTATTCATGAGGAGTACAATATATTTCCTCCTCATTTTCATAAGAAAAAATGAAAATAAGGTTATCATATTTTTTCCACCCAGAAGGTCCTCTCCATGGTATGTATTGTTGAAATCCTCCATGTGGATAGACATCCATCCATAACATTAGTCTTCCCCATGATGTAACTTGGTGTGAAGGTACTCCCAATATTAATATTTATTTTTGATAATAATCTCTTCCCCTTGTTAAATAAACTGTGATAAATCCCTCATATAGTGAGTCACTTGAAAAAATAAATCCAATCAGGCTTGATTTTTTTCCCTTTACAAGAAATATTTTTTCTCAGTGTGAAGATAGATCAAGGTAATCATCATTCTCTAAACCACCCTTAAATTTCCTAACTTCTATTAAAACATATAATATTTCTACTAACCTTACCACATTCAAAAATTATATCAAGAAACAACCCATTCATTTAGAACAGATAAAGGTATATCTCATAGATAATGAAGATAACACATTGATAATGAGGAAACAATTGGCCAAAGAAAATATACGAGTAAAAAAATTCACATATCCACTCCTCATAATGATATTATGAAATATTTGAAATAGGAATACACACACCATATTTATCATAATAATTAGACCACTCTTCACAATTTTAAAGAGATATTCTTACCTTATTAAATATGCTTCAATCATGTCAATTAGATAGAATAATTTCACCATTACATTGACTTGGTTTCCCTTTTATTTGTACAATGCCAAAAGTTTAAAAAAATGAAAACCCTCAACATTCATGTATGGATGGTTTGGTAATCTTATGTTAGTTAATCATGGACACCCCACTCAGTGTCCATATTAGAGAGTGGTGAAATCAGGGGGAATACATTTCACCTCACACCCTAATCATAAAACCTCGAAAAAAGTGGAATTATGCAATTTCATAACTCTAGTTAAACTATTAGAATCAATACCTACCCATAATAGATAGTAAATTCGGTAGTGGTATTCTATAACCAAATCCTAGAAGTGTCAAATATGATAAGAGAAATCCATTCAAAATCTCTAACATCAGGATTCTAAAAAGATTGTGAAATCTTCTTGTTTGGGGAAATCTAGGTTTCAAGTTGTGAAATTACCCTTTTTAGAAGGATCGTCATGTTCAAAGTATCAATTTCACCTATATCATTCTCAAACAAATATCTAAAACATCATAAGAGAAACAGTGATATCTAAATTAGTAGGAATCCAGGAATAACATCATCCCATAGGGCTGGGGTCATTTCTACCATAGATAACTCTTTCAAGGTCATCAAATCTTGTAAACAATATTGTATTAATATATGAGGAGAAACTATAGTCCATAGGTATGGGGTGATTTTTACCTTCACCTCATCCTCTATGGAGGTTTTTATTTTCCCGTATATGGGGGTCTTCCAAAAAATGATTATCCATACTTTGCCTCATCTTATGACCCAAATTTATCCTATGTAATGCATGTGAAAAAGTTTTACAAAGACTTTATTTAGATTAATCTTCACAAATAAACTCCATTTGTATCCTTAAATTTAGAAAATGAGATTTATAAAGGTCATAGGATAAAGAAACCCATCATGATTGTAACTTCTCGTGATGATCATGAATTTTTACATGATGGATATCCTAATGGAGATCTACCCTCCTCTCATTATGAAGGTGATTTGACACCTCTAATGAATTGTAAGTTTCTAAATGTCATCATAACTATCCTTATAGATGCTATAGAACATGAGTCTTATATAGGATAAAATTTTTAGGACATTACTATTTTGAAGAAGGTTGACATTAAAATGGACGAGGAAGCTATCCATACTAAAAATAAATGGTTAGATAAATATTTGGGGTATCTACTGAATTATTATCTTACAAATATTTAGTAGTATTCAAATAAATAAAATTTCAAATATGTTGTTACTTCTCGCCCAGTACCTATCGAAGTTGACCCTCCTACCGTTGAGGAAATATTATATTAGTAAGAGGTAAAAATTAAAGAGTTGAAGAGAATCAATACTGAATTACTTAGAGGAAACATTCCAATTGGATATGTTCTATAGAAAAATCCCCAACATTATCTTTCATCAAATATCCCTAAAAAATAATAATAAATCATGTCCAAAAAAGTTGATCTAGGATATTATCTTAATTATGGATCCAGACAAACAATTTATTTGGATATAATGGTATCAAGATGGATGGAGTTCCCTCTATTAGGAAATCATATCGAACTATGTTAGGTGAACTACCCTAGACCATATCATTATGGTTTTTAGTAGAAAATATAGGTATTCATATCATATCAATATTTTCCTATTACCACCCCTTCTCAAGTACCCACCTAGCCAAGGTTCCCATCAGAACTCAAAGACATTATTTATTCACTGACAGCTCAACTAAAATCTGTAGGAAGATAGAGTTCTCCAGTGAAACCAGGGATAAAAACATACCTAAAATGGATAGATGCAACTATTCCTCCACCCAATATTTGGAATCATGTGTTTCTAATATTCAATGTATCAGGGAACTAGATCATCATTTGACACATTTTGTTTCTTGATATGGTCCCATGATTAGGACCCTTGGACAACTATAAGTAGACAAACTCAGGTTCTTCATACAGACCCTAGAAGGGCCGGACTTTTCTAGTATACAAATTTACCAACCAAGTCTATCATTGGATGGTAAGACCTACACTATAAATTTATTTACCAATTCATATTAATTTTGGGACAGAAAATAATCATTGACCTCTCAAATATCTAACAACACAAGAATAAAAGGGTTTTATATTTCATCATCAAGTAGAATGTTTTGACCTAATACATGAATCTACATTATCCCCTGGAGTATTTTTTTTAGGTCTATGTATATAAAAACTTCATGAATAATTATAGAAACAAATTATTTAATAAAATATCTGGGTGGATTTCATGAGATCTCCATGGTCACTCAATGATTTAAAGATTCTCTTTAGTGAATGTCTCAACTGATGTGAACGGATCAAGGGAGAAAAATAGGTAAATTGTAAAATAAAACCATCATTATTAATTAAACTCTTAAACTATCTCCAAATCCTAGTCCTAAAAAATATTACATGGTACCTTCTTCTGAATGGAAATAGAAGTAATATTCTCATCAGGTTTGGAGAAATAAGTAAATTTTACCACCATATGAAGATCATAAAAATAATTTTTATTATTTTTTATATGAGAAAGTCCCTGGTTATTTATTAGAATCCATGGAGAATTTTTTTTTGAGATCATAAAAACCTATAAGTCCTGATTGGGTCTATTTAAGTGATCACCTAAATTATTTAAACTTTCACTGAATATTGGGGCACACCATCTTGGAGTTCCTTATTTTTAAACACATTATCTAGAAGATGATCGATTCTGGAAAAGTAAAATTGGTAAATCTACCATCATAAGTGGCATGAAATTCTACTAACATTCCAAATTAAAATAAATAATGGTTGGAAGTCTCAAGTAATATTTCATAGAATTTCAATGATTGTATGACCATAAATATAATAAAACAAACTTGTGATATTTTTATAGCATAGTTAAATCAACTAGATATGCCCCCATTCTCTTCTCCCACGGTGTGACCAGCCTCATCAACTCCATAGTCTTAAAATATTCAATATACTAAGTAATGGAATAACAATAAAGGATAAATTTAGGCATAAGAATAAGAATTTTTACCAATGTATAAGTAATTATTTACCCTCTCAGAATTCATGACTTGATTCTTGGTACAATGGGCATCATCCCATTAAATAGTGAAACCAGAATCACCCCACCAATTGAAATACTCATCAGATGAAGAATTTATGTTTTGTTCTATTAATATCACTCCATTAGTAGATATCTTCTTTAATGATGAGTATTATTATAAACCCATAATCCCTAGGTATAATTATGGAATCGATGGGAGAGATCGAAGGAGCTGGGGAAACAAGGGACATCACAGTTATTGTGAAGCGCAACATCTAGGCCATATCTATACAAAAGATATATATGTGGCTATAAATCATGTAAAATCACTTATTTTAGCTAAACAATAGGATAATCTAGACACTTTTATATCTATTGAGCATCATCCATATCCAATTATTTTGTAAGATTGACTAACAAGTGTGTAACCACCCGATTATCCTGAGTTAGTGGGTAGACCAAGTCAACTTAATATACTAGTGAAAAGAGTTCCTTCAACTTCTGTTTAAGTGACTAAACCATATAACTAAATCAAACCATAAGGTACCTACTAAGGAGAAACCCCACACTAGGAATCACAATCCTTTGTCTCAAAAATATGATATCTTGAAAGAGTTGGTCATGGTCCCATCCAAAATGTTAATCCTAGATCCTCGAAATCTATCAAAAGATCTCATGGATGCACTTATGTAGGCCCTGTTAATCCATCACGTGTTCAAATATGAGGTCACTAATACTTATTTATACCATGTAGAGATAAATTATGTTAAATAACACAAAATTATCTCTTTCACAGAGTAAGATTAGGATACTATTATATAGGGACACATCATACCATTGTATGTCTCTAATAGACTAGATGATATTGACATCCAATGAGCCTTCATTGATAATAGATTGGGAATAAATCTCATTCCAGTCTGGACACTCAACTTTTCATGTTATATAAAATATAATTTTTCTCCTTCTACTTTAACACTTCCAGGTTATGAAATTTTTTGTAAGAAACCTATCGATCAAATCAACCTCAGAGCTCAATTTAGGGACCTTATATCAAACTTAGAATCATTAGTTATTCTATAGGATGTAATTTTCAATGTACTTCTAGGGAGGCCTTGGTTTTACATTTATGAATTAGTTCCCTCACCATACCATCAATGTCATAGATATTGTGTTAATAGACAAATTAGGACATTTCATAGTAATAAGGATCCATTTGAACCATACGAGTCTCAATAAATTGATATAGGGTTCTAACAAATAAATGTACATAGCCCATGATTAAAGAAACAACCCAGTTAAAGTCTATGGATGGTTTGTAAATGACCTCATCTAACACATTTAAATATTTAAGTGATCAATATGTATTTCAAATCAATCAAATTTAAGAAAAAAATTATTTGGTTCTACATTCATCAGTGCTCATAGTATCAGTCATATTAATCAAGACTAATAAAATAGAAGGACTATATGATCACTAAAATGATGACTACATATTAAGTGAAAGTGTGGTCACATTATTCATAGAACATCAAAATACCCCAGCATCATCAACTGAATTAGAAGAGACACTCATATCACTTATAGTGAGTGAGAATACCCAAACTTAATCTTCTAAATATAGGGACATTGATGCTTATTATGCCTCAGAATAAGCCCCTACATTACCCATTCCTCCTAATAATGGTACAGATGAAGATGAATAATTAGATATTATAGATTTACCTCTATCATTTGAGGAAGATGTATCTATAACTATTGATAAGCTCTAGAAAATTTTGGGTATAGGGGAAGACTAAATACCCACGTTGATCAGTGAAAACATGCCTTCCAAATAACAAGAGGTGTATAACTCTTTTATAATGTAGCAGTAATATTTATTCACCAGTAATTATATAAAAATTACATGCCTTTGTCCTAATGTAGCTACTCACTACTTGGGTTTACCATAGGATCACTGTTGTTATAAGTAGGTATCCATAACAACACATCCAACTAAGGCTGCTAAGGATAAATTTTAAGTTAATAATCTTATCAAATAAAAAATTATTCAATAATTATAATAACCTAAATTTATTCACAACATTTTCCGAGTTAATAAGAACAATGGAAAAATTAGGATGTGTATAAAATTTAGAGACCTCAATCGGTATTTTGTAAAGGATTATTTCCTAGTTGTAACCAAATAACTTCTTATCGATGAAACCATAGGCTATAAATACCTTTATTATATGGATAATAAATTAAGATATAACCAAATACGAATATACCCTAAATATGAAGAAACAATTTCTTAAAGGTTTCCCTATGGAAAATATTTATATATGGTAATTCCTTCAAGTTTTACAAACACTAGAACCACATATCAACATTCCAAGAACCATATTTTTATACCCCTCTCGGGAAATACTGTTTAATTTTACATTTATAATCTAGTGGTAAAATACTAGTAATTATATGATCATGTTTATGATATTTTGATAATTTTCAATAATCTTCATTGATATACATTGAAAATGAACCCCTTGAAATGTGCTTTTAGGATCACCTCAATAATGTTTCTTTCCTTCATAGTATGTCACTATGAAATTGAACTCGATTCTAATAAAACTAATGATATCATTGAAATGTTACCTCCTTGGAACCTAAAATATTTTATAGGAATTTATGTAATCTTTTCATACATATGAAAATTTATAGTGGACATTAGTATAAAATATTTACCCTTCACTAAGATAATAAAACAAGGAGTCGCCTATCAATTGATTTATGGTTGTTAAGAAGCTTTTAAAAGACTCAAGAAATATCTTTTGAGTAAACCATTTTTTATTCCCCCTATTGAAGGAAAACTAATCATTTTATATGTGAAATCATTATATTGGTAACTAGGAACTATTATTGCATAGAAGAATTATGTGAGGAATGATAATAGTTTCTATTATCTTTGTAGAATTATGCTTAATACTAGGACTTGATGTTCAGATATTAATAAAATTTTACTTGTGTAAAAATTTGCAGTTCAGAAACTATGGAACTTTGCACAACACCATGAGGACTACTTGGTTTCTCTTAATTCCCCACTTAATCATATCTTCAATAATCCCATTCTAATTGGAAGTCTAGTATAGTGACTATTCATTCTGCAATAGTTTTGACATTTGTTTCATACTAAAAAATGTAGTAAAAGGATAGGCTTTGGAATACATTCATGAAAGTTGCTTTTTTACAAAATGAACCATTATAAAATGAATTATTCTATGAAGAGAACTATTATTTCTGTGAATTCCCCTATACATGGGAGATACACTTTAATAGTGCTTCCATAAGCCTAATAGGAAAAATAATGGAAGACCCCAAACTAAAAAAAAAGTTTGTTTGGGAAACATCTAAATATCTCCCTCTAAGATAGTTCTAACTTATTCCAACTTATAGTTAGAATGATGTAGTAAAAATGAGGAATACTACCAATACCTCATTGTAGGTTTGGAAATAGAATTGAAAATTTTGATAACCCGCCTAAGAGTCAGAGGTGATTCAGAGTTGGTGATAAAGAAGAAAAATTGTGACTATTCCATCAGAAAGAATTTGATGATTCCCCTTTTTGACTATGTATAAGAGTTGATGGTAGAATTTCCCTCAAAAATAACATTGATTCATGTCCACGGTTCATGGAATTATAAGATATAAGCATTATCCAATGTGGCTAATACCTTATAAGATCCATACTGAGATGAAACATTCATCATTATTTTTGAATTACAAAATGGTATCAATATTCATTAGTACTACTATAGAAGAGATCAATAAAGTCAATTTCATCCTTGGGAACGGTGATTTTCCAATTGGATGGATATCACCCATAGTGGAATACCTCTATAATAGTATTCTTCCATCAAAAAAACCAAGAAAAAATAAAATATGAGGACAGGAATGATACATTACTCTCTATGATGGATTGAATTTTTAGAAAGAACTATATTAAATTGGATTTGATGAAGTTCTCCTCAAGTGCATTTGAAGATGGGAACCCCTGATTGTTTTGAAATAAGTCCATGTAGGTGCATATGGTACATATAAGTTAGAGATAAGGCTTTCACATCAAATCCAAAGGCTTGAGTACTTTTGACCTTCAATTATATAATATTGTACGGAATTCACCATGAAATTTCATTCTTGTTAAAGACATGACAAATTCATTAATCATCCCCATGAATTTTTTTTCATACCAATAAATATCCATGTCTATTTTCTATATAGGGTATTGAATTTATGGATCAATATCAGCTAATAATAGTTAGGGAGTTCAATTATGTCCTTATTAACATTCAATTATTTTACAAGTGGGCCAAGTATATACCCCTCAGGGAAGTTGGGATAAAGTCTACCATTATTTTTTTGAAGATAATTATTATTACTATATTTTTTCCCTCATGACATACTGAAAGATAATTTAACCAAATTCTACTCTTCCAAACCAAAAACAGATTTTTTTTCATCAGTATGGAATCTAGTCTAACCACTCATCCTACTACCAGGAAGTAACAAATGTAAAAATATAGGCTTTAAATAAATCTCTATCAAATAAACTTCAAAATATAGTTTAAAAAATACAAGAAGTATTGTCCTAAAAGGCTCTTTTATATTGTGTGGGTCTATCACACCTCAAAATGCACTTCCATATAGGAAACCTGATATTTGGTTATATAAGGAACATAGGTCATTTTACTCATTAAGGTCCAAATACCTTCACTCTTCACTTTCATTTGTGATCATATTTCTATGGATGATCAATATCAAAATTGATTAGATGATTTGGAATGTCTTGATGAGAAAATATTGTGTACCTTAAACCATTTGGAGGTCCAAAAAATAGAGTATAATGAGCCTTAAACATAAAATTTTACATATGTTCATTCTTATAAGGGTAATTGGTATTGGTTCACTTGACCATAATGATACGTGGAAATAAACCTTCAAAGATTGAACAAAAATGGGAGAGACCATATATTATACACAATGTCTACTCTAATGGATCATATTCCTTGATTACAATGTAAGGGTATACCATAGTTCCCCTACTAATACATGATTTATCAATAAATAATTCATGTGATATAATCCATTTGGCCCTTATTGGATAACCCTAAAAGGCACAACCCATGTTCTTGGATGTAAGGCCTTAAAATTCACACCCTACTCAAAGTTATGAGACCCTAAACTATTGAAACCAATTATCCTTATAGTATAATATTAAACTATGTGTTCACATCCTTATTGTAAGACATTAAATTTCAAGGAAAACCTTCAAATCATATGACATAAAATTTTGTGTTATCATGGCCCTCTACTAAGAGGACCTATGTTATTAGTGTTGTTCTCCAACCAAAAAACATATTAAAACAATATGTGACTTGGTTTCCATTTTGAATATAAATATAGGGACACCCATACCCTCTTTCTTGGGCCCTATGATGAACTTATCCCCCATCGGTGAGGTTTATTATGCTAGAATTAGGTGCTCTTTGGTCCCTCCATTCATTTCGGGTCTTTTTTTCCTTTGCTATTAGTCTCAAATTTCCATGGTCAAAGATACATGAACATAAACTATAGAAACTATTTGTTTCATTGACATGATGTTAAAATTTGGGACAACATCCTTGTTATATAACATGAAAATGTATTCCATCATAGTTTAAGTTATAGGACTATAAAATTACCTATCATGAATGCTATTCACATGATGAAAAACCGAAGGACAAAGTCTCCACCACATGATTGCAAATCACATGGTATATGTTAAAAATAGTCCATGGATGACATATTAATATAATCTGAATAATCTCTCAATTCCCTCTTGTTTCTCACGCTGAGCATGACTTGTGTGACCTTAGTGGTTTGAGATTTAAATTTTCATGATTAATATCCAACATGATCCAATTTATGGAACATTTGTTCCATCCTTCATGACTTTAAACTAATTAATATGAAATCCCTTATATGGAATTCTCTATCCTTGTATACAAACCTGATTTTTATGGGGAGTTACTTATATATAAATATATGTGGGCTGATTCTCACTCTAATGAGACATGTAGTGAAAATGAGAACCCTAATCCTAATTCCATACATAAAATAAAGTAAAAATTCCCCAAATCCTGTGTTCAAACTAGATCTACAAAGGTTATTCCAAAACATATTCTCTCATTTATAGGCTCGTGCTCAAAATAAAATTTATCTACCCAGTATATGAGTCGGATATGTATAAGGGGTCACTTATTTTTATTAACTAAATATGGATTTATTTTTGTTATAAGGAGATACATAGTGATTTATGTATCCCTCATCCTTGGACCAGCAGTAAAATTAACAAAAAAATTCTCTCTCCCCATATGTGAGCCAGATCAATATGAGGACTTAATTTTATAAGGACTATGTTTGGATTGGTACCAATTATGTTGGGTTTCATAGTGACATCTAGATATTCTAATCTAGTCATTTTCATATGTTTTTTAAAGAACATGTGATAAATTTTCTCTATTCACACAAAAAAATTAAAATCCCCTCAACTTATCTTGATATTTAACCCTTCAATGATTTATATTGGGTCATTTATTTATTTTTTATAAATAAATGGTTCTTAAAAATCGCATGTGGAATAGACCCATGTGAAACCAATCAATAGTCATGGAAATGAGATTATAAATTGCATATTATCCACATCCTTATTATTTGTTGTTAAACTATATGGTGAAGGTCTACCCTGCATGGCCCTAAACTACATAGAATGGATCATTATTTATTCCCCCTTTTCCTCCCCAACATGAGAAATCAGTCCTTGATGAAGTATTTTTAATATGACTAATTTATGCCTTAGAGTACTAATATCCCTCTTTTAATGTATGATCTAGATTTGCACAGATGTTTCCAATAAAAGTTATATCATTTATATATTTTTTCTCATAATAAAACCCCCCATTTAACACATATATATCTATAGGACCTTTCATTTTAGGAAATATGTTTGGATTAATTATTTTTTTGGTGATATAGGTAGTGATAATAGGATATCTTACTCTAGTCCTATCCATAAATTCTAAAAAAATACCCACCTCCTTGCGCGTAAATCATATCTATACATGGATTTTCTTAAAGTGAATTATGTGTGTCTAGATTCTCATTCCAATGAGATATATAGTGATGCATGGATCCCTAATTCTAGGCCCAATCAAGAAAAAAATGCCACTCATTATTTCATATGATCTGGGTCTATATAGGGAAACCCTTATAAGAGAAATGTGAAATTTAGTCTCAGCATATTGATAAAAACACTATTACTCGGTCATGGAGAACATAGGTATGAATTCCCCCATCATACATTTTATGCAAGTTATTTTCATAAACCACACATTATATATTGAAAAGCATGGATTATCACAAAACTTCTTTTATTTTCATTGAAAAGGGAATCCAACTTCGAAGGACATATCTATTTTTACTATACATAGTATGTCCTGAATATGGCTTTGCATATGCACCATCGACATAGACCACTAACCAAAGGATTATATATCCTAAGGATAAAATTATTTTTTATTTGTATTCCTCGATAGTATCATAATAGAACAAAACTTTCAAACATTGTATTTGGTCATTCCTTATGTATTTGTCCCATGCCACCTCCTCATATCCAAGATCCCAAAGATTATGACATACAATGTCCCCCCACCCCCCACCATGTTTAAAATATTTTGTAGAATCGTCGGTTTGTAAACCTATTTGGGTCATTATCCCAACTCAATTAGTCCAATAATTATAACCTTAAACTTTGGCCACCCCTTCAAGGGACTTGTTCCATACGACATCTTCTCAACATGAATATGTGTTCCATATACAATAACGTAGTTACTTGGATGTTAAAATATATTAATAAATATTCATGTTCTCAATGAACCAAATTCAAATCTTTGATCTCTAATTAAACAATAAGTGAACCTTGAGTTAATCATTCCTCTTGGTTTCTTCCCTTTTATAAAAAATTGGTAACAAGGATAGACTAAGTATGTTACCAGCTAGCCTACACCCGCTAGTTTATGTTAACTGAGTCTAGAATCATTTTTCCACCATTGTTAATGGTCACTCACCTCCCATAATTTTCAACCTAAATCCCATATAATATCCTTAGACCGAGTGTGGTAATGTTCAAACAACCCCCACAAATCCACATTGACTCAAAATAGTATTAGTTTCAACATTTTTAATGGTAATTCTTCTCCTATCAGTCTCTATTTCTAGTTGACTTATAAATTAATGGGTTATGATTTACACATTCCATAATTCAATAATTTAAGTAAATTTACCATATATGGTATACCAAACTTGTGTAACATATTCATTTTATATACATAAGCCTTTGATCAAAGCTATGTGACTTAAAACTATAGCAATATTTGGTTAAAACTCTTCGACTTTAAATATTATATATTTTGGTTTGACTTACACAACCTTAAACTTCTAAAGGAAAGAGACGTAGGAATCACCAAAATGGAAACCCCTAAAGGGAGTTCTAAAATCGTCGATACTTTCTCACTAGATAATAATTTTTCATGATATTGGTAGAATTGAGTAGTTAAAATTGAAAGTCAAAAAACTTGTTAGGTTGAAAACTCATAAATGGAGTCCAAAGAAAACAATAGGTATTTCCTATTAATTATTATTTATATTAGTCTTAAGAAAAATATAGGGAAATGGATGGAGAGATGAAATTATTATGGGGGCCACCATATGACCTCACCAACAGTCAAGTTGTGTTATCTAGGCCCCTGGATGAGGAAATAGTTATATAATCCTTCCAATCCTGAAATATAGGTTTGGATACTTCCATAAAATCTTGAAAATGAATAGGATCACTAAAAAAATGGACCAACTCTAGTATTGCGGGGATGGAAATTATATATATACTTGTCCATGATCCACATCCAGGAAGATATCATTTTAACTCAAGTATTAAAGAATTTTGATTTATGTTTTTATTCATTTATCAATGAAAAAATGATACAAGATTTCTTTATATGAATTTTCAAAGCATTAAAAGTTGAGACAAAATATGAATAATTTTGAATAAACTAAGTTTGAATTTATTTCATCAAAGTAAAAAAGGATGGGAGAATACACAAATTGGAGTCTCTATTTTTAGGGAAAAATGTGTTAGTGAAAGTGACTATTTTAGGAACTGATCTTACAAATGTTTTAGGTTAAATAGTGTTTGGTGAGAAACATCAATCAACTATTTAAGAGTTTTAAATTAACTAGATTTATCCTAGAAAAAAAGAATGCATATCTCCCAGTAAATAATTTGGGACCTTACATTCAGTATTAGGGACTCATATTACCTTAATTTCACATCCAACAAATACACATTCTCCAAGAGTTATGATTTATCAAATGTCTATTGAGTTAATTCAAGAGTAATTTTTTCTAAATGTATGGATTAGTGATTTGAAAT
The DNA here is from genome assembly GCA_963277665.1 of Viscum album. Classification (NCBI taxonomy): domain Eukaryota; kingdom Viridiplantae; phylum Streptophyta; class Magnoliopsida; order Santalales; family Viscaceae; genus Viscum; species Viscum album. The sequence continues at coordinate 659,189,330 of OY728159.1, forward strand.
TTGGAGTTCTTGTATATCTTTCTCATTAGTCACTATTTTCTCATGAATAATCATCATCTGATGGATGATCAAATAAAACTCTTTATATTCAAAGACACCCTTCCAAGATTGATTAATAGTTGATGGATATGTACATCCATATTCTTCATTTTATTAATAGGGGTCCAAGTGAACAAATAAAAAAAGTTCAATTATCATTCATGAGACATCTAATTCATTAAAATAGTCTCATCATCAAGAGTAGATTCATCCTTAGGAACCAAAATGCATGTTGGAATATTTTGACTCACTATGACACCCCATGTCACTGGCAAGGGAGTGGTTGGAGAAGGATTTGAGGTTTCTCCATCAATATGTTCTTGACCTAAATAATCTAGATTAATTCCAATATTAGGAATTTCAGAAGTTTTTCATATCCTTGGATATGTTATGATCATTCCTTATCCTTGAGATTGGAAGTTATGAGGACATATCCAAGAGTAGGAATCTTTCTTCATTATCTAAAGAATCCAACTCAATGATATTGTTGTATTATGAAATTTTTTTCATGAGACTCCCCCTATTAGGAAATATAGAATCATGTATTCCTAGAGTGGATACCCTTAGATACATGTTCCAATAATATTTGATCCATTATTGATCATAATCTACAGATAATCTAATTCTGGCTTTAGCAACTAGGAGACTAATTAGAATGCTGCTATGAGTTCATATCAACATCAGCCAAAATTGACACAGGATCATTGAGTGATTCTCATAGCATATTCCACATAAATAAAATCTCTTAATATCATGAACACATAAAAAATATAATCCAAACATGTATTCCATATCGGGTTAACAAATTGTGAGGCGATCAACACTCATCATGAGAATCCCATCTTATAGATTGATCCGGTATGATTAGGAAATTTTCCCATCATGGATTCCAGCCACCAATGTGCTGATAAGATTCCTATAAAAAGAGAGGAAAATGAATTACTCTCTCCAAATTATTATTATAGGTATTTAAAATCAATTCTTATGGGACACACACCCATAATATCCATCAAGTTGGGCCTTCAAGTAAGTTAGGGAGCCATTTTCAAGTTTCTCAAGTCATAGAAATTGAGATGCATTGTTATCCAATCATGTAAGAGTTGGATCATGTTATAGGTCCTATAATAAGACTCACCCCACTATACATGACATACCACTTAATAAATATTCTCTAAAGCTAAAATATAAAGACTCACTAGTGTACTAGATTCTAATTGAGCCTCCATCATTAAAGTGGTTTTCCTTTCCCAAGTGCTTTATCTCAGGCCAATAATATCCATCCAATATGGAGAATTTACAATATCCCTACATGTTGGATATCTAAGATTAATTTGGGTTTTATTTGATAACCCCAAGTTGTATATTGACCATTGTCAAGAATATACTAGTATGTTCTTTAAGAACAACCAATCCACTAATTAAGATAGATTGTCAGCCTTTTTCTATTAGGTCTCAACCCGTTATGGACTAATAAAATTTTGATCCATGTGCTAAAATAAGTATATAGATATAGATGAACTTCTTCCTTCAAACCACTTTCAAAAAATGTTACAATTCCTTTACTAGTATACAATTTTTCATTAAATCCTCCCATGCATTGTGAGGGGGGATAAATCCATCATACATATCTTCCAAGATGGGTATTCCACTAATTTCATGAACATTTCATAGGATAATGACAACATCCTCTTGTGGTAGATGGAATTTTTCGGTATCAAAGAACCAATAACTGGATAGATTATGGATGAGGTCTAAATGATGTTAAAAAAGGAATTATGAAGTCTATATTGTTTCATTAAGTTCAACAGAACATATATGATCCTCTAATACAATGCATAATTGGTTCAATAGATAAGACCATGCCTACACCTTAGAAAAAGCCCCTCTGGGGTGATGGTCCCACTAAAGTCTCCATCATTTCCCCCATATCTTCATAAATTATTTTCTAATTATCAAATGGGACTAGGATTCAAATTCCTTCAATGATAAATCATGGATAATATGAAATGAAATTTCACTACAGGATTCATTGATGATATCTCCATTAAGAGAAATATCCACCCAACAGTACCTCGAGTTGATAAAATTAAAATGTTGAATAAGTCACCTTTGGGAATAAAAATATCAAAAAAAAGTCCAAAAAAATATCAGTGACGTATATTTAGTGAAAATTAGTTGAGAAAAGTCAGTTTAAGAATTCCTTTTAAATATTGATGATGTGGGCTGACTAGGTTAAAAGTGTTGAATCCAACATTTGTGGTTATTTCCTTGATATGATCGTGGGCTTCAGTTTCTAAGTCAATACTTGAAGAACTTTCCATTTTTAAACTCTTATAAAATATATTTGAATTTTTTTTAAGAAAAATAATTCAGTAAATCGTAAAGGACTACCTGAAACAAGGGAAAAATAATGTGTGGGGATAACAAGGCGTGAATTTGAAAGAGTAAAAAAAATCTCAGGTATCCTCACTCATGCACCCTCGCTAGGGTGGCCCCACTAGGACCACCTCGCTAGGATACCCTAATAAGGTCCCCACACATGGGTGGCCTCACTCATGAGAAATAATATCAGTTCCCACCTTGGATTAGTGAGGGAAGTAGGAGAAAATAAGAATAAATTCAAATCCATGGTTAAGGGGGAGACCACTCTTATTTATAGGGAAGTTAGTCATCTCTCTTGTCCTAGCCAACATAGCCTTCTTAACATGGATAGAACATCCCACCTGGGTTGAATAGTGTGGATTTCCCCCAAAAACATCAATGAATAAGCTGGGAGTTCCTTTACCCTTTTTCCATGCCAAATGAGAGGGGTGGACATTAGAATAAAATCCTCACCATTTCGATCAAATCTTATTCTGAGGGGGGAAATTTTCTACCTCTATCTTTTGAAGAAAAATAGGAAATAAAGAAGAAGTAAATACACCCTAGGAAGAGGCCATATTTCCTCACTTAGTTTAGCTTCTGGTCACTCATATTTCCACACTTAGGATCTCCTTTGACTTCTAGGACATCCTCACTTAGGTATCTAGAGACTACCCAGCTTTCATTACCCGGATCACCTAAGTGCATAGCCATAGCTACATTGTCTTCTATTCCCGAACTCTATATTTTTCCTATAAATTTACCTTTATGTCACCACATAGTTCATGATTATCCCACATATATAAGATAGATAATTCCTCATTTATACACTTCTCTCATTCCTCTAGCAACTCTCTTAGGTATCCTTGTATACTCTAGGACATAAAAATATAAAAAATTAATAGGGAAGTGGTATGATTTCATCACTTGGGTGACCAACCACTCGGGGTCCATCATAAGGTAAGACCACATTATAAGGTCAACACCTATGGATTATCCTTCCTTAAAAATTCCATCCTTTTTTATTGGGGTTTCCCTCATGATATTGTCATCATAAAAACCTCCCCAAAGGATACCATATTCATATATATAGGGTATAGGTCACACTAGTGTGCCCCTATTTTGAAAATGAATTCATTTGGTAAAGGACTATCCCCCACTTAACATATAAAATATTTGGGGTCCTTGGGATGTTCATAATTTCAAAATTACTTAGTATTGAGGACCCTAGTCTTGGTGGTGATGGTGGAAGCCTTCCCACAACAACCAGCGGCACTCATCTCCCATGCATTTCCTGAAACATCAAAAAAAAATAGGAAGTATCCATGCCTTTTGATTTAGTATTAATTGATATGTAAGACCCACTATGGGATTTAGAAATAAACCGGATTATGGGAGTGGTCATACCTCTAGGATTAAGCCCATATTCTTTCTTACTGACTACCCTGACATAGACTCTCCCTTCTCCAACAATGAATGAGGTGAGAATTCAACTAGGCATCCCTCTTGGAGTAATCCCCTAGAATTTATTATAGGATTCCATACCCCTACTACCTAAAATATCCTCTCTATATTCTATCAGTGGATGAGGAAGGAAGTTCAATTATGGGTTTCTAGTTTATTTTCGCATCCCATTTGAAATTAATTGGTCAATGTGTATAATATTATAGTATTCATTGTTTATCACACAAAATATGACTCACATGGGCTTAGGGACTCAAGTAGATAATATCACTAGTATAATCAGAACACCTTGGTCCTACTCCTTAGTTTCAATCCCTAACCAAAAAAAACTACAAGGGATTCTATTCCAGTCTCAAAGGGATATATGGGACACCTCCATGTGGTTCAAACCCAACATCTTCATCATAACATCATAAAACTTATTGATCTCTATTACCAATGCGATATTTCCCCTATACAAATAGATATATTCATCCTAGTACATCTCAACTATAATGGGTCACTCACATTTAATCCCACACACTAGTTTTTTTTTAGGAACCTATTTTTTGGACAACCTTGTCAGATGACATTACATTATATGGTTCAGTACCCACCACAAAACATTAAAAGGTATAATGTATCCCATTTAGTGGTACCAAACTATATGAGTTCTATTTCCTCACATGAAGATATGTAAGAAACCCCCATCAAGGGCCTAATCTTAAGAACCAAACAAAAAATATATACCTAGATGATAATAAAATTCTAGAGTGTCAAACTATGTGGATTTAAACAATATTTATTTAAAATTAGACATCAAAAAAATAAAAACAATATATATGAATAACCTATGATACATACATATGGTACCATTAATGAAAAATCTATGATAAATATCCATATAAAATTTACGGAAAACCACTAACACATACATATGGTACCTTTAATGGAGTACCTATGATGCATATAGATGGTACCATTGATAGAGAACCTATGATGCATATGTATCATTTCATTGATGGAGAACCTTTGATACATACAGATGTTTATAACCATATATGTTAATAACTAGTTGAAAATATAATTGAAACTAGTCCCATATAGGTATTTTGTAAGGATTTATGAACATGTCTTCAAAATATAAGAGAGTCTCGGAGTAGCCAATAATTCCCCCTAATAAGGTGTGATAAGCATGACCTCCCATCCACTCAAACAATGTAAACCTTAAGTTCTATTGATAAATCATATTGATGGAAAAATAAATTTTTAAAATTTGTCTGTGGTCCATTACAGATAATAGAACCATTGTTTTTTTATTTCCCTTAATAAACCCCACTAGAAACTGCTCGTAGGGTGAAAATAATTTCCCACATGTGAATAACTGCACGCTGCCTTCATAGTGAGATATATAATTTAAGGGGAATTTCTAGGTTTCATAGTGCAGTTCTAGGTACATATGTTAACTATTTTATAATCATGATCTGACTTGTGGCCCAAGGTGGTACATAGGTCAACCTACAGGATTCCCCCTAGACTGGGACAAGAGAGGGTAAGACTAGGTGTTAGAGGAATGTCTATTGATGTTTTTATTGATTTTCTAGAATGAGGACTTGTTTCATTGATGAAAATGTAGTCTCTATTCTAAATTTTTACCCTTTATCACATTTTGTATCCATGATAATGATTTATGAATATTTTCCAAGATATGATTATTTTATTATTTGTGAAAATAAATACCATTTTATTTAGTGTGCCTTCAAAACTATTTTAAAATGAAATTTAGGAATTTTTTTAAATGAGAAAATATATTGATGGTTTTTTTGGGAAAAAAATTTGGTTTTATGAAAATTTGGTTTTTTTAAATAAAATAATTGATACTTGATTTATTATTGAAAAACCTAGAGAATATATTTTTATATCCTTATTTTAAAACATGTATAATATAACTTTTATTTTAAAGTGTTATGCTTTAGGTTGGAGGGTGGTAACATATATTGATTTTAGATCACACCTATATATTACAAGTTTAGTAGGTTCCTCAATGCATTTCATATTTTTATATATTTTGGTCTGAGCTTTGAAGAAGGTGCATGGAGAAATGTCTCACTTTCACATGGAGATGTTGGTGTTTGATATATATTATTTTGTGTTTATTGCTTCATCCATTAGCCTTTTTTCCCATTCTATTTTTTATTTTACCATTGGATATCCCAATTTGTTCCTTGTTTGGATTTTCATTCCATTTTTTGTCTTTAAAAATTTTCATATACTATAATAAATCATTTTCAAGTGTGTTCTTATGATACACATGAACTAGTTATTATTATCCTATATAGATCAGGAATGCCCTTTGGGCCAATGGTGAGTCACCACAAATATTAGTTTTGGTGGTATTATAGATTAGTTTGCAAGAGAAATTTTATAAAGAATGGAATAAGATCACAAGTACACTATTCATGTGCAATTCAGAGGTAAAGTTACCATTGGATTGTAGAGGGACATTGAGAGGGGTGAATATATGTACCTAATTTTTACTAGGTTTATCTTTCTCTTCTAATTATCCCTTCTTAACACTCGAACCTCTTCCTTGGTTCAGTAGTTTTGAAAAATGAATGTTCCCTAATCATATATCACCACACACAACATAGTATAAAACTATAATGGAATCACATAAGGATTTATAAGGTTCAACCTTAATATGGGAACCATCACATTTATAAATTTGGGTCAAGTTCAGAGACATTGATTAATCACTAAAAATGGAAGAGTGATTCTAATAGAATGAGGGTGGTATTCATCCTTAAATTCTAAAAACTTGTATTAATAATATTAAAAAACTAAAATGAAATATAATGGTAGTGTTACTCCTTAATTATTGTGATAGAAGATACCTCTATGTGGTTCTTTACCCCCGCCAAATTGGAATAGTGGAATTTTATATACTGGAACCACCAGTCTTTAATGTTTATCCTTAAACACGGTGAATTAGATCTTCCCTGTTCTACTATAAATATCACAGAATCACTATACCAATATTTTATTAATTAATGTATAGGTCTAAAATTTTCAAGAGTGTGATCAGAAATGCCACCTGAAAGTTGGCCTTGTTTTTTCACTTGATCACACAATGATCATAAATCATATTTATTTTCCAATCTATGTGAGTTTCAATGAAATGATGATAAAATATAGAAATATTATTGGATAGTTCTGCTTTCTTCTTCCTCAGTGTATTAGGACTCTTCTTACAAGATGTATCGAGGTTCTTTCTCCTTTTTTACATAGGTGATGTTCAATGGGATAAATAATATTAGGTTTCTCACTTTGACACCTAGACAACATTCCCCTCTTTTAGAATGTTTTATTAGGTTCTCTAGTCTCTTACATAGTTTTTATTCACTTTATCTCCCTTGTTATATTCATAATTTCATGAATAATATTTCCATATTTGAAGGATGTCACCTCCTAAAATCTCATTATTCCAATCTTATCACTTTAAAAATCATTTAATCTAAGTCAAAGTCATCATTAAAATTATTTTTGACACTCTAGATTGTTTAATTATATTAGAACTATAAAAAAACATGATTATAAATTATTTTTAATCACCTTCCCCATGTGCATGGCTTAATACATTCCCATGTAGAAATTTCCCTTATGACGTGGTGAACCTCAATATTTTTGCTTAAACCACAATTATTTAGATTAATTATAATATATGTTTATATAAAGATCACAATAAGAATCTCTAGATTTATTCTCCTCTTCTTCAAAATATATTATTTTTGAAATATCCACATAATTATGATATTCCACATATCATAAAGTTTCTAAAAATTTTAATATATAATAAATTATAAGATCCCTGTGTATTTTACAAAAATTTCTTCCCTATCTTCATAGAGTTGATTAAATTCTATGGTTTTTCATAGAGATAATTAAACTCCACAGAGACTTATACCTTATGATAAATTGTAGATAAACTCTATAAATAATATCTAATCCATACAAATTTCAGTATGGATTTTATGATAAGCATTATGTTATATCTCAATAAATCTATTAACTTACTTTAACTCTAAAAAGTATGGGTTTTTCTAATATTTAGGAACTTTACATTGTCTGTGTTTTATCCTATAAATACTACAATCCTCATAAATATTAAACACTATGTTGTTCGAAGGGTTTAGGAATTTTTCACCTTTTCACACTTTCAACCTCATTTGGTACTTTCCCAAAGTCTTAATCCTACCCTTCTGAAGTTGTACATTACCTTTCTAATGAATTATAATACTCTTCCAAAATTTTTCATACTCTTATAAAGTTGATTTTTTATTATTCATGTAAACTAACATTCTTAAAAGATTCAATAAATATTTTAAAAACTTATACTAGTGTCTTATGAAGTCAACATAAAGTCTTACAAAGTCTATGTAAGTTATATTAAGTTGATTCAAAGTCTTAAGAAGTTTAAAGAAGTCATATAAAGATAAATACATAGCCAATTTTAATCACTCCAGACACATAAGTCTTAAAAACTCAGTGGAAGACTTACAAACTGAGCCTTATCCATTTGTTCTCATATTCAGTATAGAAATGAATACTTATTTAATAACTCACAAAACATCTTCTAATGATCCTAATACATTCTCAATATCATTAAATTCTTAAAAAAACATTATCCAAAGTAGTTTTTATTCATATAATCACAATAACTTTTCCATTAAATATCCTTTTCATAGTTTCTCTTATATTTATCTATTTTTTATTCCTTAATAAAATTATTAAATCTCTAAGTTGGCTGGATTCCTTCAAAACCTTTACCAAACTATTGGTGATGGTGTTTCTTATTTTTCACTTGTCTTTATCTTAAATATCAGCATGAAAATTAACATATGAATGGGTTATTTTCCAATAACTTGTCCAACCAATTGTTCTAAGAAATAGTATTAATTCCATTTCCCTACTTAGCATAGGTATCTAATTCACTCTAATCCTTTAATCATTTATATATGAGAATTACCTCATCCCATCAAAAAACATATTGATCTCTCACTACGATAGTGTTACTTATTCATAAAAAATAAGATCTATGATTTATTATGTGCTTTATTATCCCCCTTTGTGTTAGTTTTCAACACCACCAAATAGTTATATCAATATGTATTCCTTTTTCTTCTACCCCTTATCGATACTAAATTTATAGAACATAAAATGGAAGAACTTATCATATTTTATCACCTCCAATGTATTTCCAAGCAACTTCTTCTCCCACTTTTATTTTTAAATACACCTTACTCTAAACATTGAGAGAATGATGAAATCACATTTGTCTCATAACTTATCTATCATCTATTCAAATATAATTTTACTTGGGTTAACCAATTGTGTAATGAAAAGGTGAATAAACCTATACATAAAAATTATCCATTAATATTTCTAGCTTGTGATACCATTTCAAATTTCTCATTTTAGGGGACATAAAAATATATTTAATAAGAAAAAAATCCTCAATGTTTAATTTTTCTAGGGATTTCCCAGATTCAACAGAACTTATGATTGATAGCCTTTTTATTTATGGTAGCTCCCCCTCAAGGGATTTAGTATCCTATTTCATCATCCTAGTTGATTTTATTCATTAGGACATCATGATGGATTCTTCTTTCTTAATATATAAAATATATATAATTATCCATCCCCCCTTCAAAAAAACTCCTTAAATTAATAGAATTTTTGTAAAAATAAACACATAGATAAGATACTAATGAGGGTATTCATTTTTAATTAATGATAGAAACAAGTTTGAGAGTTCTTTTTTATCTAGGATCTATTGGTTCTTATAAATAAAGCTCTTGAAAATATCTTTTTCATATAATTTCTAAATTTTATACTTTCATATTTTTTAAGTTTCATGGTCTCCTCTTTAACATAATTCTTTCTATATTTGGAATAGGCATTCTTACTTTTTCAACTAATGCACTTTCATCCATTTCTGTCATGGATTTTTTTTTAATATTCTTCATCATTTCTTCTTGAGTTATAAATATATTCATACAATTTTGTGTATTATGACCAGTATGCCTTCACCTTCTACATACATCTTTATGAAATCTTGGGTCGTCATTTTTTGATAATCACACATGAAAGTCAAGTTCTTATTCATGTGAAGAAACATGTTCCATGTGAACTAAAAGGTTCAAAAATATTAATTTATTTTCAATGAAATGTAACCCTATAATTTAATTAAAATCCTGGGAAATCATTCACTTTTATGATTTATGAAAATCTCATATTTATTTTGAAATTATCTTGAATTGTTTACATATATTTATTTATTAAATTTTGTAATTAAACTGGGAATCCATACCATGAAATTTATACTTTTTTTGTTTAAAGACATAAAATTTGGATTTTAAGTTTTCTTATCCTTTTTTAAATTAAGTAATAGGTATAAATGTTTTTGGAAATTGAAATTTAATTTTTTGATTCAATATATAATTATATTATTTAATGTATTTTTTTTAGTTTTAAATTATTATATTCATTTTTTAATTGAATAAATCTATAAATTGAAATTTTATTTGGGAATTTTAAAATGTGTTTTTAAAATGAGAACTAAAAATTAATTTTGATTTATAAAAGAAGATTTGAGATGATTGATTTTTATATTAAAATCAATTTAAATTTGATCTTCGATTTAAATTTTTTAAGGGAGTTTAATTTTTAATTATAATTTTTTCAATATTTCTATGTATAATTGTGAAAATTTTCTACAATAAAAAATGTAATGTTTTTTATAGGGAAAAAATGTGTGGCCATGAGGACTAGTTATCATTACCGTAATATCATTGGAATTTCACCTTGAGAAAACACATGCTACCATTGGACCACATTGATGAGAAGAACTAGTCTTCTATAGGTATTACTACTACCACAATCATTCCTTTCTATTGTCTCTATCACTGCCGAGTCTATGACTGAGAAAAGAAAATGTATGTCTGCCACTAGTACCTACCATTATACCATTAGAAGATAAGCTCGTGCACCAAATGATCTACTACTATGAGGAATCTTCTACCATTACCACTATTTATACCATTAAAGTCACTATAATCCCCTTGTACCACTATTGTTCTTCCACTGTCACTTACTACAGGTACCCATGTTGCTATAGGTACCCCTTCACCTACCATGCATATGACAGTCATGCTCTTTATTTCACATTAATGCTTGATTTATTACATAATAATAAACTTAATACAACCCAAATTATCAATGAGTCTAGTGTATTTAGTAATTAGGTACATTACATAACAACATAAAATATGGAATACAAAATATTTATTGAAAACTTGTTTAACATGCTCAAAATACTACTTCAAACTTAAAATTGCATGGGATAACCTGAGAACATACCAAAGAAAGGGGTGAGCTATAAATCCAAGTAAGGGAAAAAACATTTAATAAGTGATACAATTATTAAAATAGGTATATCAATTAGGAATAAAAGGAACATGGATAATAAGATGATATATATCATGATAATCATAACATGGGAAATGTGGGAACAACTTAAAATACTGAATCGTAAAAATATGTCAAGGATAAGCTTTCCAGGACATCATGGTGGACAAAGTCCCATAATTAATTAGGTTCACTCACTATCCCAATGTGACATATCATGATACTAAACATTACCCAATGTATTGGAGTGTTATCTAGGAACACCCATCATATTCATTTCATTCCCATGCTTAAGTGTTCCACATAGATCATATAACATAGAATCATTCATCCACATAATTTATTTAAAAATAAATAATTGTGTAATAAATACATGTAATTCCCCAATAAATAATTATATTTTCCTAAAGTTGTTTACCCATGATAGAAAAATGAGTATGGTATTCACTATACAATTGTTTTGTCATGGAAAATCACGGTGAAATTTTGGCAGCATAATAATGTTACATAAAAAATAATAAATGGGATTGATGGGATTGGAATGTGTCTCTCATAAAATGGAAATACATTTTATATTAATAGGTATATGTAATAACATATCACATCATAATTAAATTAAGATAAAATACATAAGGTAAAGAAGAGGCTTGAACCAAGAGGAGAAAGGAAAAGATCCCTTACGAAATTTTGGCATGGTAATAGGTGTACATAAAGTATCATGGGAGAATTAATGAGATTGAAAAGGGGGTATCATAATTTATACATTAAATTTAGATTAAAGGGAATTTTTAATAACATTTCCAAACAATATAAAATTTAATTTAATAGAAATATCAAAGAAAAAGTTCTTGATTGGAAATGAGAAGAGAGAAATCCCTTATGGAATTTCAGCTTAGTAATGGATTAGTTGAAGGTCAAAATGAGAGATAATAAATGATCCCTAATTAAAATAACATTAATTGTATATTAGGTTATTTTTATAAAAAAATTACATCATAAAAAATTGCAATTAAGAAAGAAAATTCCAAATAAGGAGCTTGAATTGAAAGAAGGAGAGGAAGGTGAGGACCCTTACATGAGTGTGTGACTCCAAAAGCTTCAAAGGGGATTCTTGATAGATTAGGGTTCCTTGGGAGGACTATAGAGAGTTGAGGTCAGATTATGGTCATTCTCCAAGGAGTTTGAGTGAATTTAAATGGGATATTTGGTGATATTATATAAGAAAAGAGGGAGATTTATTCATTATTTAGGTTTAGGACTCTACATAATAAAATATCCAAAACCAAAAACCATACCATGGTTTTTTCCCATGGTTTCTGCCAAATGGGAGTGGTTATAATTATTTTATAAGGACAAGGACATCACTTAATAAAATAATTCCCTTTCTTATATAGAGTTGAGTCACACTTTTAAAGAAAGGATTTTAGAACCTTAAAATATATTATAGGTTTTGGAGGATTCGTAATGGATTTAAAAAATAAATAAAATAAATTTAAAATAACATTATTTTTAAAGGAATGAAATTATTTGGTCTTGGATCTTATTATACACTGAATGAGGCTAATATTAATTGTTAATATATATAATATTCATGTTCTTTATTATTCATAAACACCATTTTAGTTCATTTTACACTTTGAACATCATTTCACATTACGATTGTAATTCCCCCTTAAAATGCACTATTACATGGTACAATTTTGAACACCTCATAAAATACAAAATGGCATTGATTATGTTTTCATGTATTATTTTTAGTTATCTCATGCTACAGGGATCAATGCATACTTTTTAATTATCTAAAGTTTCACATTAGAAGACCACCAAAATGGGATTTCATGGCAACACATTCTGGGAAAAGTAAACTAGACAACAGCCCAATAAAGAGACTGTAGAGGCCAAGATCCAAGCCCAATGATTCCCAAAATTTAACTAAAAATATAGGAAATCATGGGAAACATTTCATTTAACAGTGGCCAAAGCTAATTTGGATGTTTGATTGGATTTACAAGCATCCCAAGTTAAAGATAAATTTCTAGGCCAGATTCTGCATCCCAAAAGACATCCTATAATTTTACACATATCTCATAAAACATAAACTAATTTTGGCTAAAACATTACATACAGTTAGGGGACATCAGGATATCCATTTTTTTCTTATATGGCCCACTCCAATTCGGCAATCTAGAAGGCCATATAGGCATCTATGTTCGGTGAATGAAAGTTGGCTGCAACTTCGGGTCAAGGTTGGAAAAGTCTCATCTCCCTTACATTCCACCACCCTAGGCCTACCTCCATTAATTGAGGAGACTTTGAAAGATGGGGATCGACCCAAGGATCCCAAAATTCTTATTTAAGGCAGTGTATTTGGAGTATTGAGGGATCTTTGAGCTTGGTTTTCATTGTAATGTTATTATGACGGTTTGTCTTTGTAACATTCTTCCTTCTCATGTAAGTTGTTCGAATCAACTTAGTTTATAATAAAATTTCTTCCTTTACTATTATTTTGTTTTTATCTATATCACATTGATACCTTTGCCTTAAGGTGTGAATTTATTCACACCATACCTTGTGATATTATTCACATAATGGTGGAGTGATTGTTATTTTGTAGTTTTTACTTCTTCAATTTCTCCCTTCTGAGTCTACTTCCCGATTCTGTTGAGAACATGTCATCAATGGAGGGATAAATATTTTATGGGTTGATATAAGGGAGTATAAAGGGGATGTATTGGATGTTATTTCTCAATCTATAAATGTTATTTATTTCTTTTACTTGAGTTTCTTTTATTTAAGAATTTTCTCTCTTCCTCTTCCTTATTGAATTTTATCGCTCCACTTTTATGTGCTAATAAGATCCTTTACCTTGGAGTGCTCATGAAAATGATCCTATAATTTTATAGGTGATTAGAATTTGTTTTTTAAGTTGTTTAACCAGTATGTTATGAGGTTATTTTTAATTCATTAAATGAATCCTTATTGAGTTAATGAAATTGAAATTGTTAAAAAATGGAATTCATCCAATCCACCCCAAGTGATAACCTATGATCAACTCATTATTTTAATTTGAATTCACTTAAGTATCTTAGATTTCACTTAAACCCATATAAGATCAACCCAATTTGGCCACTTCATAGTCAAAAAAATCCATAAAATATATGTGTATGTAGGTTACTTCTTAGGTCTTTGAGGATTCGACAACCCAAGCTAAACTTCAAGCAACTGCTTAACCCTAAAATCTTGGGTAAATTTGGGTGAGACCAAATTTCGGAACCATTTCCAGGAACCCAAGTAATTAATCTCAACACCCATTCTATTCTCCCCCATTTCATATATTCTTATCCAAATTCTCTTATCTTTCCCCTTTCTCGTTTTTTTTTCTTTTGGCACATGTCCGCCTACACCCGTGATCGATCTAACCGTCTAGTTAGGGTGGATAGTCCTGGGGTTGGGGAGTCAAGTACACCAAGGGAACTCTTTCCATTAGATCATAATATTATTATACTCCAGAGTCAAAAATTGATCCCATTTCAATGTAATTTCTTCAAATAAACCATCTCATAAACCCTGGTGAAAACCAAAATGGAAATCCAAATGAGGCAGCCCCAAACATGGGGAATGAAATCGATCAAACCATGAATGAATACCTCACACCTATCTGGAACAATTCACCATATTTCATTAGGAATGATGACATAGTATAAGCCCACTATGTTTTCAAACCTCATGTCCTAAACCACCTTCCAACCTTCCATGGGATGGAGTCAGAAATGCCATACCTTCATGTCAAAGAGTGTAACGACATTGTTGAAACCATGTTACCACCACATCAACTTGAGTCAGAAAAGATGAGGATCTATACTTTCTCACTAAAAGATAGAGGATATAATTGGTTAAAAAATCTTATACTTGCATCAATCCACTCTTGGGACCAATTGCAAAGAGAATTTTACAAAAAAAATACTTCCCCCATCCCAAAACAATTTCACTTAAAAAGAGCATCCAAAACGTTTTTGAAAAAGAAGGGGAGTCATTTTATGAAACATGGGAGAGGTTAAAACACACCCTAAACATGGTTCCACACCATGGTTTTTCTATTCCTGAATAAGTGATAATTTTATATGAATGGTTGGTATCGGGAAACAAACAATTCATCGACTTGATGTGTAATGGGACCTTCAAAAACAAAGACTCAAATGATGCTTATGAGTATCTAGAAGGACTGGATGAACAAAACCAAACATGGGGAACATCACATTACTATGAGAAGACACCCAAATATAGTGTAATTCACACACTTAGTGAGGAGTAAATCCTTAGGGTGAATATTTCTGCACTCACTAGGAAGGTTGAGGAGATCGATCTTAGGAAGGTCCATGAAATTCAAAATGTTGACCCTATTTTCACAATTTGTGACAAATATGACCACAAGACTAACAACTGCCCAACCATCCCTTCCATTAAAGGTGTTCTTCTAGGAGGACCACAATTGGAGTTCAATGATCTGAAATTTTAGAAGCCACAGTACCAAAACACTTTCAATTCAAGGTACAATGACCATCCAGGATTCCGTTGGTAAGATAACCAAAAACCCAACCAATAACCTAGACAACCACAAGGACCAAACCCCTACCCACCAAAAAAATTTGAAACCATAACCAGTTCTAACCAAAACCATTCCAATGCCAACATACTCTTTTCCAATACCAACAACCCATATATAAACCCATGAAACTACCAATACAACAACCAATGTATCCTCTTGGGACAAACCAACCAGCACAAGCCCCTACTCAATTTGTCCCTCTTCCAATCCTTGAGAAGTTGTGTAAACAAATAGAGAAAATGAACTCAGAAGTCTCATCCCTTAAACATGAACTAAAAACCATTAAAGATGGGAAGGAACCCTTTCCTACTCAGGAGGTACCATCCTCAACTTTAAGGGGAGAATCTAGTTACACACAAACCTCTCATGAACAACTCAATGAAGTAATAGTTTTAAGAAGTGGTAAATCCATTAAGAAACCTGAAAAATCCATTCTAGAACCATTAAAAGCTTAATCAATGCATAAAAATGATGAAGAACCACCCATAGATTCTGAAAAACCTAATGAGAATGTGAAGGAACTACAAACACACCAAACAATCAAACAACATGCTCTCTTCCCTCAACATGTGAGAGGAAAAATTAAACCAGAACTGAATGAAAATTTAAGGTAAATATTATCTTAGGTTAAGTTGAACATTCCATTTCTTGATGAAATCCAAACCATTTCTGCCTACTCAAAATACCTTAAGGACCTCTACACATTTAAAAGGAAATTCTCACATAAGAACCAAGTCCTTATGGCAGCAAATGTTAGAACAAAAATACAAGGAAACCTTCCACTAAAGATGAAAGACCTAGGATTACCTTACATCAATATTAAACTAGGAGAGAACAAAGTTTTCAAAGCCTTGCATGACCTAGGTGACAGTTTCAATTTCATTACCTTTATTGTGTACTGCTAGTTAGGCGTGGAAGATCTCCAACCCACATATATCACACTTCAACTTGCTGACTGTAGAATTAGGGTTCTATAGGGGATTTTAAAGGATGTTTTGGTAAAAGTAGAAAACTTCATCTACCCTGCTGAATTAATTGTCCTTGAAAAAATCCAAACTTAGGAATCAAGGAACAAACTCCAATCATCCTTGGTCAACCCTTCCTTTCAACAATCAACTCTTTTATCTAAGTCTGAAATGGGAACATGACCATTACCTTTGGAAACATGAGTCTAGACTTGAACATCTATAATGCAAGCTCACAAATAGAGGATAATGATTATATTCATGAATTAAACATGATAGGAAGAATTTATAATGAATACATAGAACATCAAGTAATATTTGATGACTTTTTATGTCAGGATGAGATTAATTTCTTTTGTTCACATGAATTAAGTTTATTTCCTTGGCTAGAATCACTTTCAGATTGCTTCTATGATGAAATATTAAGACCAACAATCAGTGAAATCTTTCAGGAAACAACATTCATGGAGACCACTCCAACTCCCTTCCCTAACAATGATCAAACCAATATTGTAGTTGAAACTTCTACACATGGGGAATCAATCCTATCTGAAACTCAAAAAAATGAAATTGATCTTGAGCCAATGTCCCAATATTCTGCTAAAATGTTTAACCAACCTGATCTTGAATTGAAAGAACTTACTTCTTCACTTAAGAATGCCTTCCTAAGAGAAAATGGAACACATCCTATTTTCATTTATTTATCTCTTGAATCCAATAAAGAGATGATGCTTCTGGATGTCCTAACAAAGCATAAGAAAGCCATTGGATGGACCCTGTCTAATATTCCTGGGATTATCCCACTTATCGAGACTCAGAGGATTGTTTTGGAATTTTATTCAAAGCCATTTCATCAAC
The DNA here is from genome assembly GCA_963277665.1 of Viscum album. Lineage (NCBI taxonomy): Eukaryota > Viridiplantae > Streptophyta > Magnoliopsida > Santalales > Viscaceae > Viscum > Viscum album. The sequence goes on from OY728159.1 coordinate 659,207,069, forward strand.
CTCAGCGGCGAATCAATCCTAATCTCATGGATGTATAGAGAAAATAACTTCTAGAATTTTTAAAATATAGTATCATATATACCATATATGAGAGTGAGTGGGTCAGCCCAATCCAAGCTGTTCCAAAGAAGGACGAAATCACAGTGATAACCAATAAGGATGGAGAGATTCTTCCAACTAGGGTGAGTAGTGGCTGGAAAGTCTGCATCAATTATAGGAAGCTAAACTCATTTACCAAGAAGGACCATTTTCCCTTACCATTCATTGACCAAGTCCTTGAGAGAGTCGTAGGTCACACTTTATAATCTTTCATAGATGGGTACTCGGGGTACAATCAAATTAAGGTCTCCCTGGAGGATCAAGGGAAGACTACATTCACCTATCCATTTGGAACCTTCTCTTTCAAAAGCATGCCCTTCGTGTTATGAAATGCCCCTAGAACCTTCCAGTGATGCATGATGGGAATCATCTCAGATATGTTAGGGGATTTTCTAGAGGTATTCATGGATGACTTCTCTATGTTTGGGGATACATTTTAGGGATGTCTAAGGAATGTGGAGAGAGTCTTGTCCAGATGTGAAGAAAATAATCTGGTCATTAACTGGGAAATATTAAATACAATGGTTAAAGAGGGACTAGTCCTTGGTCATCTAGTCTCAAGTAGGGGGATTGAAGTTGATAGATACAAGGTTGACATCATTCATCACCTTCCATCACCCAAAACTGTCAAGTAAGTGAGGTATTTCTTAAGAAATGATGGTTTCTATAGAAGGTTCATAAGGAATTTCAACTCTATTTCTCGACCACTTTGTGCTCTATTGGTGAAAGATGCTCCATTTTTATGGACAAAAAGCTGTGATGAATCATTATCTACACTCATGTTAACTCTTGTCTCTCCACCTATCAGGTAATATCCAAATTGGAAACTTCCTTTTGAACTCATGTGTGATGCTAATGACTTTGTTTTAGGAGCAGTTTTAGGAAATGGTTTGAGAAAACTCCATGTGTAATTGCTTATACAAGCAAATATTTAAATGATGCACAAATCAACTACACCACCACTGATAAGGAGTTACTTGATATTGTGTTTTTCTTAGAAGATTTTAGGTCCTACCTCTTAGGATCCCCCATCACTATGTTCACTGACCATTCTGCACTAAAATACCTCTTCCAAAAACAAGATGATAAGGCTAGACTGATTATGTGGGTCCTTCTCTTACAAGAATTTTACCTCACAATCAAGGAAAAAAAGGGTGTTAAAAATGTTGTAGTTGATCATATCTCTAGGATAGAATTTAATTACAAATTATCTTACCTTTATGTATCTGATTTATTCCCTAATAAACACCTATACTTTGTGAGTGACTGCGCTTGGTATGGCAACATAGCCAACTTCTTAGTTACAGGAGTCATTATAAAATTATTAGGGACTCAAGATTGAAGTAAATCCCTATCTGATGTTAGGAACTATGTGTTTGATGATCCATACCTCTATAAGTTCTGCCCTAACCAAGTCAATAGAAGGTGTGTCCCAAAATCTGAACAAGATTCCATCCTTAAATTATGTCATAGAGTCAAACCATTCATTAAACCATTACAAAAAAATGAAGTAGATGAAGACTTTTGTGAACCAACCTTAAATAAGGAAAATAATTAAATAATTAGGGTTCTATGACGAGCTATCGAAGTTAAACAAAAGCAATACATGGGAGGCAACCCGTGGTTTTCATGTTTCCAATATTTTTAAACCATCTTTATTTTTCAAATAGGATTAATAAATCAATTTTATATTTAAAAAAATATTTAACACATAATATGATAGTACCATAGATTGTTGACTTATTCTTATATTATGAGAATGGATGGGTATGAAAGGGGAGCACCATATTCATCTGTGTCACATGGTGTGATCTTTGAGTAATAACTCATCCAGAAATTTAAAAAGAAGACAATATATCATCAGTTTATTTTTATTTTTATGTGTTTGTAGGTTAAAATAAAAATAAAGAAAATATATATATAATAATAATTAAAAAAATTAAAAGGACACATTGTAGGTCGTGGAGAAAACCCCGTCACAACCGGTGAATCCACGGGGACTCGAACCCAGGACTGAAGGGAGACAGGGGCGCATGATTTCCACTGACCTATGTCTTCTAGTGCTTCCTTCTTCTATAATTTTTTTATATATAATTATATTTGACTTATATATATATATATATTATTTTTTATGTGATACTAGTATCGGTCTTTGGTATGCCAAAATAAATAGGTATGTTTTTTTATCTTTGTCTGTTTTTTATTATGGGAACCTCTCGGGGTCTCCATAATTTCTAATTTAGTATGTGAGTGATATGCAGAGGCTTTTGAGGTCAAATAATTTTATAAGGAAATCAACTATTCTAGAAATTAAAAAAATTTCTACCATCTACCACTAGGATTCCATGAGTAGCATGGGGATCAAAGGAATAATTAGGAGCATCATGAACTTCAACTTCAAAAACTAGGTTCCTTAGTTCCATGTTTATTTATTCAAATTCCTTTTATAACTCCTCTCTTATAACTCTACCCCCTTCTAAATTTTCTTTTCTTCAAACACTAGGGACATTATTATTTTAAGTTGGGGGGAGATTAAATTAAAAAAAATATTTTTTGTGCAAAAAAAATGATTTGAAAAAAAATTATGCCTTAATGGAAGGAAAAGTTCCTTTAACCTTGAACATGATAATACAAATTACAAACATTGAAATTAAATATCAAATAATTTAGCAGGCCCTGATTCTGATTTTAATCTATGTATAATTTCTTGAGCATAGATTTTGGAAATTGTGGATGTCTAATGTAATATTTCATCATTTATATTTTCATCCAAATAAAAAATCAAAACACACATCCTATGGATTGTGGGGTATTATTTTGAGTTCATGGGGTCCCCTAAATAAATAGCATAGTTTTGGGGATTAATTTAGTTTTAATATGAGTATTCAAAAAATCAGAAAATAATAGTAAATAAAAAAGAAAACAATAAATTGCGCGTAGAGAAATGAAATGACATAATGTGTGGATTTCGATACTTGGGGATCATGAATACTTAGTTTTCTGGCCCAGCGTTAGTAATTTTATCTCTATTTGTGGTAATTTGACTTAGTTTTCAACTAAGTTAAATTGAGATGATGCCTAAGTATGTGGGATTCACTTGGTTCTCTAAGGTCTTTGAGCTTGGGAGTCATCGGCAAAGTCTCGCTACATGGGTTGACTCTTTTGAGTGAAATTTCAATAATCATGACAATATATCAAAAAAATGAATAATAATCTTAATATTTAAATGTGATTCCACCTAGCTCTTCCATCATTTCCCCTTGAATAATGATGAACCCCCATTTCGATTGTGATACACAACATATCCTCATGCTTAATTGATATTGGATGAAATATGGTGATGAATTTGAACAAAATAATGGTCTTAGTATTGGTATCTTCTTATGAAACTATCTTGTATAAAAATATTTTGATGGGTTTCATGATTTTTTGGTATAAGGGTTCTTGGTGATCAATGTGTATTAAAAAGTTTTTGGAAAAGGGAATTTAAATTTCATATTGTTGAGATACATTTTGCTCAGGACTAGAAAAACTCAAGTTGGGGGTGTGATTAGCCACTGAATGAGGCTAATATTCATTTTTAATATATATAATATTCAAGTTATTTATTATTAATAAACACCATTTTAGTGCATTTTAAACATTGTACATCATTTCACATTATGATTTTAATTCCCCCTTAAAATGCACTATTACATGGAACAATTTTGAAAACCTCCTAATATAAAAAATGGCCTTGATTTTATTTTCAGGTTTTATTTTCAGGTATCTCATGCTAAAAGTAACAATTCATACTTTTTAAGTATCTAAAGATTCATAGTGGAAGACTACAAAAATGGGCTTTCATGGCAACACATTCTGGGAAAAGTAAAGTGGACAGTAGCCTAATAAAGAAACTATAGAGGCTAGGATCAAAGCCCAATGATTCTAAACATTTAAATAAAGATAGAGTAAATTATGGGAAACATTTAATTCCACATTTTCCAATGATAATTATGATTTTTTAATGTAGTTTCAGGAGGCCCAATTTGGAGATAAATTTCTGGGCCAGATTCTGCGGTCCAGACAAACATCTCACCATCTTACACATATCTCGTAAACAATAAACTATTTTGGGATGAAACTTTACAGAATGTTAGGGGATATCCAGAGATCCATATTTTTATATGTAACACTCCAATTCATCCATATAGAAGGCCATATAGGTGCCTCTATTTAGTGGATGAAAGCTGGTTGCAACTTCAGGTCAATGCCGGAAGTCTCCTCTCCCTTACTTTCCACCACCCTAGGCCTACCACCATTAATTTAGGAGACTTGTATAGATGGGAAATAGACCCAAGGATCCCGAAATTCCTATTTAAGGTATTATATTTTTATGATTGAGGTATCTTTGAGCTTTGTTTTCATTGTAATTTTATTATGTCGATTTCTCTTTGAAATGTTCTTCCTTCTCTTGTAAGTTGTTTAAATAACCTTAGTTATCAATAAAATTTCATCCTTTCCTCTTATTATATTTTTCTCTATATCAACTTGATACCTTTTCCTTAAGGTGTTAATTTATTCACACCATACCTTGGTATATTCTTCACACAACAGTGGAGTGATCGTTATTTTGTTGTTTTTACTTCTTCAATTTCTCCCTTATGAGTCTACTTCCCACTTCCGTTGAGAAAATGTCATCAATTGAGGGATAAATATTTTATGGTTTTATCCAAAGGAGTATTAAGGGGATGGATTGGATGTTATTTCTCAATATCTAAATGTTATTTATTTCTTTTACTTGAGTTTTTGTTTATTCAAGGATTTTCTCTCTTCCTCTTCCTCATTGAATTTTATTGCCCCACTTTTATGTGCTAATAAGATCCTTTACCTTGGAGTACTCATGAAAATTATCCTACAAGTATATAGATGATTAGCATGTGTTTTTTAAGGTGTTTAACCAGTAAGTGATGAGGTTAGTTTGAATTCATTAAATGAATCCAGCTTGAGTTAATGAAATTGAAATTGTTAAAAAAATGGAATTCATCCAATCAACCCCAAGTGATAACCTAGGATCAACTCATTGTTTTAATTTGAATTCACTTAAGTATCTTAGAGTTCACTTAAACCCATCTAAAATAAACCCATGTTGTCCACTTCATAGCCAAAAACAATCCATATAATGTACGTGTCTATAGGTTACTTCTTATGTCTCAGAGGATTTAACAACCCAAGCTAAACTTCAAGCGACCGCTTAACCCTAAAATCTTGTGTAAATTTGGGTGAGACTAGGATCCCATTTATATTAATAATTACATCACTTTTGGGTCATTATGAAGTCATAATGCACAGTGTATATTAATATGATATTTCATTTTTACCTGAAAATTTTATTACCTCATAAAATTATAAAAAATTAATTGTTGGATAATTTTTATGTTATGATTCAAAAAATAATATTCATTTTAACTAAATAATTGTCTAAATACATGAATTTTCACTTTCAAAATAATAACCGGCATTTATTAAAAATGATAGGTTTTTTTACAATAATGGTTTTCAAACCCTTATAAAAAATTACATTTTACTTCATAAAAATTAAATGATCATTTATATTTGATAAAAAATATTTAAAAATAATATTTTTTTAAGTATTTTTTTTAAAAGGCGAGGGATCATGACCCATTTTATTAGAACAAAAACAAATGAAACAAGAAATTAATAGATGAAAAGATAAAAAAACAAAGCTTTCATCGTCCAATATTTTTCCCAATCTTGTCAGCAATCTCACGTTTTTTTCCTACAAGGAACCCCAATCCATTCCTCGACTACGCACACGTCCACAACCATGTCCTATTCTGTGAAGTTCTTCCAAATATCTCGCTTATTGTAAGAGGGTATCAGTATCTATATCTGATTCTGAGACTTTAGACTATGTTTCCTTCCTTATTGTTGGTCCATCTCTCTCATGCCCCTTCCCATGATCTTTAGTTTCCCTTACATGCTACGTTTACTTCCAAGAGTTCTCATCATCTAATATAGGATGCTGGTCCTCCTCCCTTATAGTGGCATGTTCTTCCCACAAACCACTAGTCTACTTCACTAGAGGGTTGTCCTGCTTTGTCTATAGCTCTTTTTTTGTCTATTTCCATGCATGATAGGTAGGAGAATCTTTTGAAAGAAAAATATTTTTAGTTTCAGGTGAAGTGCAAGAAATGGGGGCTAAAGAGGCCGAAGGAACCTTCTTAGTCTCACTGTCAAGTGTATACACCGAGGCTTGCATAACATCCAAGACAAGAGGAAGGGGTTGAGCTTCCAACAAGGTAGGGGGATTGGTGTTGTCAGCTTTTGATTTTTCAGTAGCAACCAAAACACAATCAGAGGAAATAGTCTCTTGAGAAGAAATTTCATGTGTCACATGGGCAGAGCTCTCAATATTTGAGTGTACTTCGATAAATGAAGGGGGGAGGTTGTTTCTAGGTTCCAATTTTTTAGAAGATAACCACAAACAATCTAAGGAAACAGTATTTTAAGAATATAATTTATTTTTAACATGTGGATACCCCTAAATGTCACAAGACATTGAGTAATTAAGGCTAAAAATCAGTAATGGGAGTTCAATCGGGCCCCTTTCCACTTGTCATCCCATGACACATCATGGCCAGAGTGGGAAGATGGCCCAGACAAAGAGTGTCTATGGTTAATAGATCCCTTCTGGGAGGACATGATATCAATCATAGGACCTTGTGGGGGTACAACAGTAGAAGGTTGTCCAATTAAAACAGGCTGGCTTTGGTGCTTAGTATCCATTAGACCAGAATCATATTTTTGTTTCTTAAAATATGTGTTATTATCATGTCCACATAAAAAATAGAAATTTCATGTCAAAGACTTCTTAAAATTATTTTTTTCATGCCCAATGATCGTATAGTTTGGGAAGAACCGAGGTAAGTTCTCAAATTCAATCCTTAATTCAAGTTCTTCTTCATTGGTAGAAAGGAAGACATTATCAATCAGTTTGGAAAAAAGGTCCACTTCAACTAAGAATCTAGCAAAATGACCATATCTATCAATTTCTGTCTCCATATCCATCTTGATTGGGACTCCAATTTCTAATGAAATATCATAAAGTATACGAGGGTTCCAAATAATCTAGTTAAGACCAAATACCTTCACCAAATATTGAATTGTTTAGTTACCGATTTCCAATGGGTTGAATTTGTAATCCCATTCACAAATGTGCAGCGCCCCTGTCTTGAAAGAGAGAGAGCCATGGCCCCAAGCATGTGTTTTGAGATCTTCATAGGGGAAGAGAAAGTGGAATTATCCACTCCCTAAGGAGATGCACTTCCAATTTTCAAAGCCTCATATAGCGGAAAGCCTCTGGGTGAGTTGATCAATCTTTCATGGAACATCACCTTTAGGTAGAACGATTCAAGAAATGATGGAATGGGCTCCAATTTCAAGCCTCTCTAAGATCGTATCTGGATCTACTTTAATGTGCTCCACTGATCCCTTTCGATGTATTCCTACATTCATACCCTTAAAAAGTGATAATTATTTATTGTGAGCACTGACCTCTCTTAGGTTAACCTCAGGGGGGGATTTGCTTCACAAGGATTTAATCTTCCAAATCTGACACCGCGTTCTTGTACGCATCAAAATGCCCCTGAGCCAATAAAACAAAGCTGTCGGTGGTGGAATCGAAGAATCCATAGGGTAAGAACCCTAATCTTCATTGAGGAAGTATTATTTATTTCATAAATCCATTAATTCATAAATTGATTGATTAAATTTGAATATTATCAAAAAATACAATTTATGCTTTATTGTATACAAAAAAATCATTTACAATGTAAAAACAATAAGATGAAAATATATTCATTATTTTATAAAAAAAATGTACAAAATATTATTTCTAGGGTATTGATACATATCCCTATAATACACTAGAAATCACCCTAATAGTAATGTTCATGATAGTGGGGATTTCATGGGGTAGTTCGATGAACAAGTTTGGTCCTTGATCTCGATGAGCTTGAAATTCTCTCGTAAGCAGTTTTACTCATGCTTAAGTTGTTGGATCTCGGATTGGGCTTGGTCAAGGTCAAATCCCAGAAATACTATCTCCCTTAGAATCTCCAATAAATGGTATTTATAGGGTGTAATCCTACTGGTTGATCCTATAACTTCTTTTTTCTATATCATTTGAATTTTTTAAAACCCTATATTTATATTAATCACACGATCACTTTTAAATGGCTATATTATCAATGGTAATGATAATTAATGGTCCAATAAAAAAATAAGTGCATGTATTTTCTATAACTATATTTCATGATGAGACATTTAAATAAATTAAATAGGGGAATTTTATTTATAACAGTATGGGTTTTTATAATCCCCCCCCCCTTAAGAAATTTCACCCTCGAAATTTTCATTTCCCACAATAAAATGGATGATGGTAACTCTACTTCATCACCTCCTCCAGTTCCCACATTACTTCTTCAAACTTTTTGTTTCTCCACAACACTTTGAAAATATGAATTATCTTATTTCATAGAAATTTTTCTCTATGATCTAATATCTTCATCAGTTGTTCCTCATAGGAAAGTTCATTCTCCAATGGTACCACCTCTAGATTGAGTACATGTGAGGGTTACGGCATGTACTTCCTCAAGAGGGATACATGAAATACATCATGTACTTGAGATATGTTTGGTGGGAGTTCTAGTTGATAGGATACTGATTTTATGTGATCAAGTATCTAAAAGGGCGATTTGTATCTTAGGATAAGCATTCCCTTCATCCTAAATATCATCACTTTATTCCATAGTGATATGTAGATGAATACCATGAATCCAACATAAAACTCCAGGTCTCATCAAAAATTGTCAGTATGGATCTTATATCAACTCTAAGAAATATTGATGTTTTGTTTAATGGTCTTAAACTTTTCCACTATTTCTTCAACCATTTCAAGACCAAGTAGTCATTGTTCCTCAACTTCATCCCAACATGCAGTTTTTTTGCACCTATTCCCACAAAGGGATTCATAGGGATTAATTTGTATGCTCGAGTGGAAATTGTTGCTATAATAGAACTCAACCAAAGTAAGATGTCGGTCCCATCCTCCTTTGATGTCCAAAGAACATGATCACAACATATCTTCCAATGTCTAAATAGTCCACTCAGACTGGCCATTGGTTTGAAGATGATAGGTTGTCCTGAATTTCATCTCAGTGGTTAGAGCATGTTGGATACTTTTCCAAAACATGGAGGTGAATATTATATCTTTATCGGATACAATCAAAAGTGGTACTCAATGCATCCTTACCACTTCTATGATGTATATATATGAAATTTAATCCAGTGAGAAGTCCTCTCAAATTGTGAAAAATTGATATGTCTTTATAAGACTATCTATAAAAACCCAAATAGAATTATTTCCCCTAGATGTCTTCATAATTCCAGTGACAAATTCCATGGGGATGTTCTCCCATTTCATATATTGGTATGGGTAATGGTTGAATCATCCCCTTGGACTTCTGCCTTTCAGCCTTCACTTGATGGCATACCAGACACTTCGATTTATATTTAGTGATATCCTTATTCATATTCTCCCACCAATAGTGCTCATAGATATATTTATACATATTTGTGCTTCCTGGGTGAATAGAGAAATTTGAACAATGTGCATCATCCAACAATTCCTTCCTAAACTCAAGATTTGATACAACACATAGTCTTGATCCAAATCTCGCAATTCCTTCTTCATTAATTTTAAACTATGAGGACTTCATTTTTCTTATAGATTCCACATTCTTCTAAATTTCCACATCATTTCTTTGATCATTATTTAACCTTTACAAAATAGATGGTTGATCAATCTTTTTTGAAAGGATTGATGATGTTTCTTCCTTTATTATTACCATGTATATCCTGTATAGGTATAAAAAGATTGGATCCTTCTCAATTCTATTCATTGATAAAGGTGAAAGATCCTTTATAATTAGAGAATATTCCACTTTATTCACTTTACTAGGATCATAGTGGATTGATCTATCATCGTCCTTGATCATCTCTGGCCATTTTTATGTTTTTATATTCATCACTTTTTCGTGTGAATACTTGAGGATTTTGTGATCCATATATATTTCACACTTCTCCCAAAAGAGATAATTCCTCTATATGTTCAATGAAATTATTAGATCTATTAAATATAGTTCATGTGTGGGATAGTTTTTCTCTTGAACTTTCAACTACCTTTAAGCATAAGTTATCACTCTTTTATTCTACATTAACACACAGCCTAATCTTTTATTTTAAGCATCACTAAATACTGCGAAGAGTTATCCACTTGTGGGTAGTGTGATAATAGGTGTAGTGATGAGGCTAAATTTTAACTCCATGATTCTCTCTTCACATTCATCACCTGGAAAACTTGACTCCCTTCCAAGTCATCTTGGTAAGAGGTTTTGGAAATCAGGAGAAATTTCTGACAAATCGATGATAATACCCCACTAACCTAAGAAAACTATAGGTATATTTCATAGATTTTGGTCTCATCCATCCTTCCTTTTCTTTTATCTTTGAAGGGTATATTGATATACCATTTCTTATTATGATATTACCTAAGAAAGATACTTCCTTTAAACCAAAATCACATTTGTTTTACTTGTCTTAAATATTCTCCTTCATTAGGGTCTTTAGGAAAGTGCTCAAATACTCCTCATGTTCCTTCTTGATTTGGGAGTATATTATAATATCAAATATAAATACTACCATAAATTTGTTAAGGTAATCTCAAAATACTCTGTTAATCAAGTCCATGAATATTTCTGGAGAATTATTTATTCCAAATGGAATCACTATGAACTCATAGTTCTCGTACCTTGTATGAAAATAGGTCTTTGGGATATCTTCCTTATTCGCCAATAATTGATAATATCCTGATTGAAGATCCACATTGGAGGAGTATTTTTCTCCATATAGATGATCAAACAAGTCATCAATCTGAGACAGAGGATACTTTTTATTTATCATGATCTTGTAAGCTCATGATAATCAATGCAAAGGCGCATTAACTCGTCATTATTCTTGACAAAGAGGATCGGTTCACCACATAGTGAAGCACTTAAACATTCAACCATTTATCTAGATTCACTTATATTTTTTTCTTCAACTCTTAGAGTTGTAAAAAATCATTCTATACATAGTCTTGGATAATGGAAATTCCCTAGGTATAAGCTCAACTGAAAATTCAAACTCTCACCTTGGAGGGAGACCAAGAAATTTCTCAAGAAAAACATCATTTTATTCCCTGAAAATAGGCATGTATTCAATAATGGTTTTTCCATATACTCAATAATTTGATCAAGATATGATTTATCATAGGGAAATAATATACATGCTTGAGATGATAGTGATAAAGAAGATTCAACCTCCTCCTTTCACTTGTACAAAATTTGGGGTCAATTCGAAATATAGAGAGTGATTTCATTCTCATGAAATTTTATGTTGGCTATATATAGGGAAATCCAATTTATGCCTAGAATTGCATAGAATTCCACCAAAGGTAGTATAACAAAGTTTTCTGGGAATTTCAGCTAACAAACTTTGATAAGGGAATAGTTATAAACTTGGGATGCATTAATTTTCACATTTTCAATTTTCACCGATAGATCTACTTCTATGATTTGAGGTGGTGTTTGAATAGTTATACTAAAAAAAATTATATGAGGAAATTTGTAGAACCATAATAAAAATGTATGTTTTTTATTATTGAATGAATAACTAGCGAACCTATCACCACTTCATTTTTAGGATCCACCTCAGTGGTTGTGATGGAAAAAGCTCTCCCTTGCTACCATGGAGGTTTTTGGTTGTCTCTGAAAACCCTTGGCTTAGAGAATTAGTTTGGAAAGTGCCCTGGTTCCTTTCAATTGATGTAATTAATAATGCGTTGAGGGTTTAATGGATCATTCCTTTTCTCAATCACATTAGTGGGTTTCTCCTATCAGTAATTTCTAGCTAGGTTTCCTCATTTTCCACACCCAAATCATTTCTTCCTTCCCCTTATGAAATTTATGGGGTGCTTATTCCCACACCACTGACAAGTGGGATGTTGAAATTTCATGGCTTTATTCTATTTCTCCATTGAACTTCCAAAATTAAATTCTACATTACGATTCTTATCCCCATGGTGCCCTTGAGATTCTTTGATATCCATTTTGACTTTGAGGGTGCATCAGACAATTTCCTCATAGCTATCAAAGTCACAGATTGTTAGGGATTTTTTTAGACTAGGTTTTACCCCACCAAAGAAGCGGACAACCTTACATTTGAGGGTAACAACAAAGTTGAAGGCGTAACATTAAAGTATTGTGAAGTTTTAATTGTATGCCCTGATAGATTCATCATCTTTTTTATTGAGGGAAAGGAAATCCATTTCTATTTTAAGTCAGAGAGTGTGATAAAAATATTTCTTGAAAAAAAATTCTTGAATTCTTTAAACACCATTGCTTTGATCTCTTCCTTAGGCTTTGTATTCTTGATCAAGGATCTCCATTGATCATATTATCCCTATATATGATAAACAACCAATAGAACCTTCTCTTTCTCAATACATTGAAGTATGGATAAGATCTTCTAAATGGATTTGATCCATTGTTCTGTAATTGAGGGATCAAATGATACATTGAAAGTAGGAGGCCATTATTGCATAAAGATCTTGATTGTGGATTTTTCTCTATTGGGGGGGGGGGGGTTTGGGAACCCCTCTTGGTCTATGTTTATATTTATAAAATGATTCATCTAAGTGATTATCATCATAAATTTTGAAATTCCTGCTCCCATTAGGTTGGGAATCTTGTCGGGGTTTTCATCACATTGCTCGTCGCATAGATTGTTTACAGGATTTCTCTTATTTCTGGACATTGTGTAGAATAAAGGTAAAATTATGGATGATTGTTTTTAAACTATCAAACACATGAAGGGTAATCCACTGACATTAAATGGCCAACTTATAAATTTCAATTATTTCCTTAACTTATGAATATATATACTTTAATCTATGTTATCCATGATCTATTTCCTAACACATATTCTTATGGGAATTTTTTGTTCCCTTAATAATTATTCATAATGAGATTATGAATTTAAAAAATAATATTCCTTGTGAGTATCAAACTTGGTGTGTAGTAAGGCTCATTGTCGTGTACCAAGTTACCCCAAGTTAGGCCCAGAACACCTTATTGAATTTGTTACTCCTAGATGCATATATAACATAACCACATCTAACTTTAGTATCCATATAGGGATGTATTTTCTTGATAAACCACATACTCTATAATAACCAAAACTTTGGGATGTTTTATTATACTTATTCTATTACCTAAGGATTTCTCTAGATTTTTATAATCCTAATCCCAAAAATAATTAAACTTGTCCTATGATACCAACTATGACAACCCTAATCTTTATTTCACATTGATACTTGATTTATTATATAATAATACACTTAATACAACCCAAATGATCAAGAATTGGGTTGTTATTAGGAATTAGTTACATTACATAACAATATAAAATAGGGAATATAACATCTTTATTGAAAACCTCTTTAACATGATCAAAATACTCCTTTGAACTTAAAACTACATGGAATAACCATGGGTAATACATAATAAAGGGGTGAGATGTAAAAACATATAAGGGAATAAAAATGTAATAAGTGATACATGTTAGAAAATTGTTATATCAATGAGGAATAAAAGTAACATGAATAATGAGGCATGATAATCATGACATGGGAAATGTGGCAACAACTTAAAACACTGAATCATAAACATAGGTCAAGTCTAAACTCACTAGGAAATCATGGTTTAAAAATTACCATAAAAGAATTAGGTTCACTCCAAATCCCAAAATGATGTATCATGATAATAAAAATTACCTAATGCATTGGAGTGCTATTTAGGCGCACCCATTATATTCATTTCATTCGCATGCTTAAGTATACTACATAGATTATACAACATGGATTCATTCATCATCATAATTTATTACATGATAGAGGAATGAGTAATAAATACATGTAATTCCCAAATAAATAAATATATGTGCATAAAGTTTAATACCCTTGATAGAAAATTGGGTATGGTATTCACTACACAATTGTTTTGGCATGGAAAATTTTGGGGAATTTTTGGAAGCATAACGACGTTACTTAAAAAAATTATAAAAGGGGTTGATGGGAGATAAAGGGGTATGTAATAATTTATAAATCAATTGAACATTAATATTTATATGTAATATCATATCCCATCATAATTAAATTAATATAAAATATATAAGCTAAATAAGATACTTGAATGAATGGGACAAAGGAAAAGATCCCTTACGAAATTTCAGCATGGTAACGAGTGTACGTAAAAGATCATGGGAGGATTAATGAGAGTGAAAATGGGGATATAATCATTTATAAGTTAAGTTTATATTATGTTTAATATTTAATAACATATCACAACAAAATAAAATGGAATTTAATAGACATAACAAAAAAAAGGTTCTTAATTGGAAATGAGAAGAGAGAAATCCCTTATGGAATTTTAGCATAGTAACAGCTTAGGTGGAGGTCAAAATGAGAGATAATAAATGATACATAATTAAAATAAAATACATTTTAAACTATTTGATGTTTATAAATAAATTAACTCATAAAAAATCAATTAAGAAGACAAATTCCGAATAAGGTTCTTGAATTAAAAGAATAAGAGGAAGGTGAGAATCCCTTACTAGATTTTGTGACTCCAAAATTTTGGGAGGGGCTTATTGAGAGCTTTGGGGTTCATTGGGAGGACTCTATATAGTGGAGGTAGGATTATATTCATGACCAAAGGATTTTTAGGGAACATAAATGGGATCTTGTTTTGTTTTATATAGGAAAAGAAGGGGATTTCTTTATTATTTAGGTGTTCAAGTCTACATAATAAATTATCCAAAACCACAAACCATCCCATGGTTTATGACCATTTTTTATGATAAATTGTAGTGGTTATAATTATTTTATAAGTCCAATGGACTAAATTAATAAAATAATTCCTTTTCTTGTGTGGAGGTGAGTCACACTCTTAAAGAAAGGATTTAAAACCTTAAAATATATTATAGGTTTTGGAGGATTCATAATGGCCATAAAAATAAATAAATTAAACTTGAAATCACATTTTTTTAAAATTTAAAACATTAATTTTGTCTTGTATACTATTTATAATAATTATAACATCGCTTTTAGTTCATTATGATGTCATAAAATACAAATTATATTTATACGATATTTAATTTTTACCCAAATATTCGACAATCTCATAAAATTATGAAAAATTCACCATTGGATAATTTAAACATTATAATTCCAAAAATAATATTCATTTTATCTAAATAATTTTTCAAATATTCAAATTCTCACTTTTAAAATAATAACTAACATTTATTGAAAATGATGGGTTTTTTTACAATAACAGTTTTCGAACCCTTACAAAAAATTACATTTGACTTCATAAAAATTATATGGTCATTTATATTTGATAAAAATTATTTAAAAATAATATTTTATTAAAATATTATTTATTTGAAAAATATATTATTTCATAAATTGATTAATTGAATTTAAATATTATCCAAAAATACAATTTGTGATTTATTGTATCCAAAATAAAAATCATTTACAAAGAAATAATAATATGATGAAAATATACTTATTAATCTATAAAAAACATTACATAGTCATATTGATAGGGTATTGATACATATACCTTTAATACATGAGAAAATTACCTAAGAGTATGGTGCATGATGGTGGGATATTCATGGAGTGGTTCGGCGGACATGGTTTAGGTGGTGATACTGATGAGTTTGAACTTCTCCTGTAAAAAGATTCAATCATGATTAAGTGGTTGGATATAATATTTGGATTGGTCAAGGGAAAATTCTAGAAATTATATCTTTCTTAGAAGCTCTAATAAATGGGCTTCATAGGGTACGATCCTACTATTTGAGGCCATCACTTCCTTTGTATGTATCAATTGGATTTCTTAAAATCCTATATTTATACTAATCATGTGATCACTATTAAATGTATATATTATCAATGGTAATGATACTTAATGGTCCAATAAAAAAAATAAGTGCATTTGTTTTCTATAACCATGTTTCATGATGATACATTTAAATAAATCAAAAGGGGGAGTTTTACTCATAACAATTCTGGTTGTTACAATAAGAACCTCCAAGCTCTCCCAGGATTAACCCCAGAACTAGATTCTAGATTCGAGATTGAATCTTTTATTCCTGATGATAAACACTGAATCTCATTGATATAAGCATTCTTGAATCATGCCCAGGAATCACACGAGTCTGAAACTATGGATTAGTATAAGACACCAAATTGAAGATATGTGAGGAGTCTCTAAGGTATGTTCAAATTTATCTGTGATAGTGAAACCAGTAAGAGAGATAACCTAATCTTGACCGTGAAGTAAACTGATTAAAGATCACCAAATCTCCACCAAGGGAGAAATATCATAATATGATCCTTCATCCAAATAGGAAAACCAACCCAAATCCATGGGGAAACATGGACATTGAATGTGGTAGACCTTGTGATTTATTTTTAGATGAATCCAGACTGAAGAGAAACTGACACCATAATAAGATTTTGGTCAAATATAGTGTCTCTATATTGATTAATTTCATCTAATAAAGAACAAAAATACAATTGTTCTTACTGAAAGAAATGTGAACTTTCCAAGAACAAGGTTCAAAAGCATGTTGAATAAGCCATGAAGAAGAAGAGACTGCAAGTTCCTGATGAAGGAGATTAGCCACATCAAACCTAGGAATGGGGAACCACCTAAGGATGTTTGATCTTGTAACATGGGATATTGATGTTAGTTTTAGAAAATATTCATATAGATTTCAATATTAAATATCACAATCCATAAGTTTCATGTATTTTGTAGTATCTATGAAGATGGGTGAGGCATCATCTTATTCCTAAGTTATCAGTTGTGCCCCTATAAAGCTAGCGCATGCATTCGTATTAAATAATTTCTAAAATTAAGTTACAACAAAGCTTAGGGAAATAACTCTCCATCATGAAGTCCAAGACTAGATAACCCTATATCTTCCCTACTCAAACAAGAATTAACTCGACCATGTGGCACTGATTAGAGATTCAAAACCACACCCATGGAAATCCTCCAAAAAACTAACTTCCCCTCCTTCATACTCATTACATTTCCACATTCCCATATCCAATTTGCATACCTGAAAAATAGTTCACATGCCTCTAGTCATACATACCTTCTTTATATTCATAATTTTATTGTATACCAAGAACTATCAATCTTGGAGACCACAATCAAAGTAGAATAATGCTATTATAATCCTCAGTTAGATCAAAATGGATTGCAATGATATCCCCCCTAGTGCTCTGCTCAAACAGATTATAGCTCCAATATCACTTGTGTAGACTAAATGCCTCCCCAAAATTCCATAATAAACACCAATTGAGGCAGATCACATTATTCAATCAAATTCTAAATATTACCATTATAATCCTACCATGGTGTGACTCAAGTGTAGTTTAAGTGGACCATCTCTATTCATCCATTTCATGACGCACATTAAATTCGATCTATATTCCTAAAGTACTGTTATTTTCTTCTAAAGTATAACCTAATGAAATCAAACATTGAATATGAAATTGAATCCATGTTATTCAAACCCAGTTCTGAAGCCCAATTCTATATAGGACCACTTTTAAGGCTCAAAATCCAATTCCAAGTTTAACGCATACACCATCTTACTCCTCTGGTAATATTTTCATATAAACTCTACTTTAATAACCCTAAAACATTTAACCTATGATTCATCTTTGAATGATATAGAGCTTGATCATCGGAGGAATGAGAATCATTTCTCTAAGTCTAATCATTCACATCCCTTGAGTGGGAAACGTGTCAAGGATTTTAGGAAAAACTCAATTAATCTCATCACTAAAATTGAATCATATTTTTTATGGTTATGGAAATATTAAAGGATGAATAAAGAACTTAGAATGGTCATGTATAAAGAAGGATGGGTGAAACTTGGGTATTTTTTATAATAAGAGACATTGTTCATTAGAATAAGGAGTTGTAGGTAAAGCCACACAATCAAATAGAGTTGTTTCTATTTATTCCTTCTTTCTTTATTTCATTTTTTTGTACACTTTCCAGTGATGGCACACAAATCCATTAGTGGTTGACCTAAGAAGATTATATTTACTTCCTTAATAATTAATTCAATGTTTTAATTGATTATCACTTCAATAATCTAATGATTTATTTTAATTATGTATTCGATGGGAGATTTTCATAATTCTATGCAATTTGAGTTCATTCTACCTCTTCCTCTAGTTTTCACAAATAGTCCACTTGGAACTTCTTCATTGATCTAATAGTCAATAGAATGGTGAAGCAAGAGTATTTATAGATTTATAATCATTGGGATAGTTAAGAAAAAAGATATATATTTATTATTGTACTCATTAAAGTTGAAATAACTATGTGAGGGTGATCAAGAGAGGTTTCACATGATTTGAGAGAAAACAATAGTAAATAATGAAATAATTATTTAACTAGAAAAGAAAAGTGATATCTGGGGATAGGAAAATATTTTAAATATTGACTTTAAATTAATTAAATTTCATCCACTATTTCCACAATTAGAACCCAATAAAAAAGACAAACCCATCCTTAGCATTGTCTTCTCTAGATACAACCCAAGCCCCACTAATACTACACTTTTTCTTGGGTTTAACATTCATTTAATAGTGGAATCAAGATAGGATGCACATAAAACCTCACACTATTGTTATGTAATCCATTGTTAGTATTAAAATTTTGTTTAAAATGAATCCAAGAAATGGACACAACTAGTTCTCTTGAACTCATCATTTTTTATCCCAAAGTTTGGATAAATTTTCTTTCAAGACTTAGAACTCTAAAAATCACTAAAAATTTGGAAAGAGATTCTATAACCATTCTATAGGTTAACACTCCTTCATCAGCTTATTATTCAACTAGATATAAATTAGGAAGTGAAAACATTAACATTAAACTTTATCAAGTGAATAGGAATTTGAGGGAAATTACAATTGAATGATTTGTGAACTTAAAATTTTAATGATTGGGATTCTACCCAAAAAAATTGGATTATTAAGTGAAGATCCCAATAGTAATTTAAGAAAAATTAATGT
Organism: Viscum album; assembly: GCA_963277665.1. Lineage (NCBI taxonomy): Eukaryota > Viridiplantae > Streptophyta > Magnoliopsida > Santalales > Viscaceae > Viscum > Viscum album. The sequence goes on from OY728159.1 coordinate 659,226,450, forward strand.
TGTGGGCAATGGACTCATAGCTAGAGGAGTCACTAAGGCTCAGGTCAACTAGAAATAATTACATTTCTCTCTTAAATGGGAATTCAAGGGGTGGCTATACGATCTATAACATGTATAATTCACCTCCTGGGATAAGCTAAATATATATTCCTCTAAAAAAATCCCTACTTCAAGGAGTACTCAACTAAGGAAGGAGAACTATAAAATCAAAAAATCTAATGGAGGAAGTCTCCATCAGTTTTCATAAAGGTTTAAGAAAATGAATTCATTCTACCCACACCATACCTATGAATAAAATAACTTCTTAATATTATAATACCAAGTAATTATGGAAGGTAATGTGAACCTAAGATATGCTTCTTTGGGAGGATCACAAATTTATATTTCACCTTCTTAAGTTAGATAACTAATTAAGAGGATATCCCAAAATTCACAAAAAAATCAACACAATAACTATAAATATAGGTGTAAATGTAGTAAAAGTTTCAAATAACTATTTTTATAAAAATAATATTGAATGAATAACCTATCTTGTGAGGTAGCTATATATGAAAAAGGTGGATGAGACATCGCCCACTACACCCACTCAAGTGTGTCAGCTACACAATTCTTAGAAGCATAACACTAATGGATGCCTATAGGTTCAAGGTAATTAAATATATAATTCTATATAAAAGATGCAGTTCCAGAACTAACCATGTGGAGACCAAGGATATAGAACATTTCCCACAATCAGTTTGAAGTTGGGAGTCAATATACACAAAGTCAACCATTCTAGTAATCCTTCTAATAGGATTCTCAATGGCCTTTATTAACCAATCCAATCCTAATACAAAGTTTCTAAACATCCAAAAGCTACTAGTAAGGAAAATATCAAGATACTTACTTGAATGACATACTGTGACAGGTGATAAAGTCTCAAAATAGTTAACAAAACCCTATCATCACTCATAGATCAGAGTTAAAGGAATTAAAAAAGATAGTTCATCCATCTCATGACCACAATCAATAGCCTGTTAAATTAAGGCGCAAATAATCTTCTTACTTAATTAATTCCTTACCCATAATGGAAAATTTAGTTATATTAAAGTAATGAGTGGTATGGTGTGGGGAATTAATGAATAGTTACCCCTAAAGATTGAATCTAGGGATGGACAACACCAAACTCTTGAAGATTCCTTCCCTAAAATAAAACCTAAATATGAATCTATAAAGGCATACCCATCAAAGAAAGAAAAGGGGATTATCAAAATGGAATATCCACTTCAACCCTGGCATCACTTCCTTGAAATGATACAAACACCCTAGAAAATCAAAGAAGAATCATTGTAATTGGAGACCACTGAGGTTTTTAGAAAAGTAGAAATCAATATTTCTTTGTTGAAGGCCATCCACCAAATTAAAATGTATGAAAATCTCATTAAAGAAACCTACAATAGGAGGTGTGAATTACAAGGTACTGTAGATTTAAGATTAGGTAAAAATGTTTTTACCCTTCTAAAACCACAAGTTTCTATAAAATTTCATGATCTTGGTGCTTTTACTATCCCCTACACCATAGAAGAACATATTTTCTCGAATTAATTATGTTATTTAGTAACATAAATTAATTTAATGCCTTATTCCATTTATTCTTATTTGTATATGGGATAGTTAAAACCAATTCAATTGGTTATGCAGATTTCCAACTGTGATACATCCAACCTAGTAAGTTTTCTTGAAAAGGTCTTGGTAAGTGTATATGGATTTCCATTCCCCACTGACTTCTACATTCTGAACAGGGAAGGTGGAAAAGGTAAATATCAATCACCCATCATTCCATATGATTCATTCCTTAAGACCACTAAAAGCATAATAAATATCAATGAAATAACTCTTTCTATTAATTTTATTGAGAAAATAGTTGATTTAAAAATCCTTAACTCAATGAAATACACACATTAAGTGAAATATATTTTTATTTTTAAACATTTTTAATTACCTTGTTCTTGGGAGGAAATTAAAATGTTTTATGGAATATTTATATTAGGAGAATCTTTAGAAACACCCAACTTTCTATTAAAATCATTTTTTGAAAATGAGCTTAATATGAAAAAAGTTTTGTGTTTTGAAAATTTTGAATAAATTGATGAAATAATTTAGATGAGTTACACAAATATACTTTTAATATCTTTTCCTTTAATTTTCAGGCTACTGACATGGATAACTTTGAACTAAAATCATCTTTGGAAAACCCCATCAACCGAAACATAAGTTACTACCATCAAACTTGAAATCTTCCAGTTTCAAGATTTGTAATAAAATATTATCCAAAATTTCAACTTATTTGGATCTTATACAAGAACACCAACTACTATAAATTCTGAATAAAAAAATGATAGTTCCATAGGCTGGAAATTATGGAACTTCCTAGGGCTTAACACTACCACATACATGCATAGTATTTCTCTTGAAAATGAGTAAAAATCAATCAAATAACACTATAAAAGGATCAACCTAAAACTTCAAAAATTATTAAAAAATGAAGTATAAATAATTTTAGAATTTGGGATAATATACCCCATATTAGACTCTCAATGGGTGATTATCATTAATATTTTCACAAAGAGGACTGGATACAAAATTATACAAAATTAAAATAATGAGTTGATACCCATAAGAATTCAAAATATACATAGAGTCTTCATAGATTATAGAAGATTAAACCATGTAACCATAAAATAATATTTTTCCATACCCTTTTTAGACCAACTATCAGAGAGATTATATAATAAGGGTTAATATTTCTTCCTTGATGGATTTTATTTGTATTTTTTGGTTCCTATTACTATGTAAGTCCATGACAAGACCACATTCACATGTCCCATTAGTGTGTTTTCCTAAAAAATGATTCCTTTAAATCTTTTCAATGATCCACTTACCTATCAGGATTATATGATGATTATTTTCTAAGACATGATTGAAAACTACTTTAAGGTATTTCTGTATAATTTAACTATATAAGGAAGTAGTTTTTAATGTTTTCTGAAATGTTTGGAAAAGGTTTTAAAAATATGAACTAAGAAAAAAATTAAACTTTTAAAAGTGTCATTTATAGTAGAAAAAGGAAATATTTTTGTCCATATAATAATAAGGATGGAAGTAAAGTAGATGAGGCCATGGTTTATTTCATTTATACACTACCTTACCTCACCACTTTGAGACACATTATATCATCTCTAAGCCATGTTATGATTTATAAAAGGTTTATTATGAAAATTATAAAGAAAAAATACATTCCCCTAACTATCCTGATCAATAAAGAAAATTATATTGATTTTTATTATTCATTTAGAAAATATTATTATAGATTGAAATTATAATTTACCACGCCTCCAATAATATATCCACCAAATTGGAATTACCCCTTTGATATTTTGGGAAATGATTCGAATAGAGTTGTAGGGGATGTGCTTTCTCAAAATATTGATGTACTTACATAGGTGATAGATTTTTCTTCATAGACCCTAGACACTACCTAGATAAACTACATAACAACATATAAGGAGCTTTTGTGTATCGTTAATGATTTAGAAAAAATATGTTTTTATTTTTTTGGGAGTAAAGTAACAATTTATTTTGATCATGAAACATTGAGATATTTGATCAATAATGTTTTTGTAAATTTCATACAAGTGAGATGTATAATGATGCTACAATATATTTACATACAGATATAGTATAATAAGGGTTGTCAGAATCTAGTGGTAGATTACATGAGTTGGTTTCCTCATACTGTTGAGGTATAACCAACCCCTACAACCAATATGGATGACTCTTTCTCTAGTGAGAAACTATAAAATTTCACCTAAATGCCTCTAAATACTGATATAATCAAATATTATGGAAAAACAAAAGGTAACCCCTTATTTTCTAAGTATCAAAGAACAAAATTAAAATCTGAATTAAAATATTATTTTAGATAGGACATCTATTTATAGAAAATTTACAATGATTGAGTAATTATGAGGTATATCCTTAAGGAGTAAATTAAATATACACTTTCTTTATTTTACACGCATTTATTTTGAGGCCATTTTGAACCTTAAATAATAAGTAGAAAAATTTTAGATGTTGGATTATTTAAAATTTTAATTTTTAAATACTCGTTTTATTTTTATGAAAATTGTTAAAATTTTCACTTCACTAGTGGGATTTCCAAAAGACATGAAATTACCCCCAAAACCTTTATTTTTTTATAAAATATAAAATATTTAGGGAATATATTTCATAGTCCCCTTTCTTGTATCATTTAGATTTTCCTACATACTTTTGGTAGTGTACTATGTTTATAAGTGGATTGAATAAAAATCTACTCAAAATGGTGATTCAGAAACTATGATCGATTTTCTAAAATAATTTTTTTTTCGGGTTTGGAATAACTCAATCTATAATTAGTGACCAATGAACCCACTTATGTAAAAAAAATGGATTTCATTATGAAAATATTTGGAGTATACCATAATACCTCAGCTTCCCACCACCCACAGACAAATGGATTGGATGAGGTGTCCAACAAACAAGGAAAAATAATTTTAGAGAAAACAGTATAGTCCAACCACAAGGACTGGAGTAAAAAAATAGAGGATGAATTGTGGTCATATAGAACTTCTTACAAAACACCAATAATTATTCTTCCCTATGGAATTATTTATAGTAATCACTATCACATTCTTATTCATTTGTATCACAAAGACTACTAGGTTGTCAAAATAGTTGACTTAGAGTTTGGCAAGGTTGGAGAGTAGAGGAATCCAATAATAATGGAACGCGAGGACATTAAAATGGGGATAATTTTAGAACTCACTAGTATACATGAATAAATCCAAATAAACTCATGAAAAAGTGATCCAAAAAAGATAAAATTAATTTGGAGATAAATTATTGTTATTTTATTCAAGGATAAAGATTTTCCCTAGTAAGATTCATTCCATGTGGACAAGGCCATATCCAGTAACTAATATATATTCTTTTGGTGCATTCATGATCAAAGAAGAAGTAAAAAAAGTAAACCATTCAAATTTAGATCCAAACAATTGAAGAGTTAGTATGAGTATTTTTAGAAAGAACCCTTATAGGATTCTAGGATCTTCCCTACTATTGTAAAATAAATCACTAACATGTTGTATCTTTCCCTCAAATTGGCCGAGTTTCTTGCTTTATTTTGAACTATTATTCCTTAATAAATTCATGTTTTAATTAAATTATAATATTATTTGAAATAATTTTGGGGGGAAGGAATAAATTATAATTGTATTTATATAAAATTAAAAACAAAATAAAAAACATATATAAAAATCTGGAAAAAATTTATAGTGAGAAAATTTGTTTCTAAAGCCTATACATACATTCTTAATGGATTTATTTTTGATAAATTTTGTAAGTTTAATTAACATTAATGATTTTTTTCATAATTAATGAACCATGTTAGATCTGAGGAATACATTTAGTTTGAATTACTGAATGTGAATTACTGATGAGTGATCATAACCACTGTTTTAATTGAATTTTTTTAGAGAGCTAGGGAAATTGAGTAAAAATTAAAAATATCTTTACGAAATTATAAATATAACTTGTGGTCAATAGAATTTAAAAACATAATCTAGATTTACCTAACTTTATTAATTGAATAGAACATCAGAGTTCCTCCCAAAATGACATTCATATGATTTATTTGATCTTGGAGTAAAATGGGAAATTAGAAACCCATAGTTAATCTCGGAGACATTGGTACTGGATGTGTGATTTTAATGCCTTTGTACATATTTAATAAGTGATTTTCACAATAGCTTTCACATTCATGGCTCAGAAAAAATAAAAATATAACAATATTAAAGTTCCCAATTATTAAAAATGAAGTCATTCAGGTGAGCGTAATATTGAACCCAGATAAATAAGGAATAAATTGACTTATAAAAATATAATTTATAAAGTATAAAGGTAGTTTGAAAATAAAATTTGGTATAAAATATTAGTAATGAGGGATTGATGTAAGTTCTTATTGTTAAAATTTTAATTCCACATAAATATATTGATTTCAATCTTAGAACTATAATTCAAACCTAAATTTATATAATAAGTGTATGAAAGTCACATAGGAGGAATGACCATTAAGAGGAAAAATTATTTTCTATCTTTCGATTGTGATTTTTCAATTTGATATTGGGAAGAATGGCTATATTCATGGAATTCAATATTAAAATTTCTTGGGTGTGAAATAGTTCATATGTGGCAGAGTAACATGAGCCAAAATTATAAGAAATATTAATTGATTTTCAATGATATGTAACACCTAGTATACTTAAAATATCAGGTAATCATCTACTTTTGTGATTTTTTAGAATCATATATTTATTAGAAATTGGCATAAAATGTAGACTTTTAATGATTTATTCAATTTTTTAATACAAAATAGAGGTCATACATTGAATTTTATGCTTTCTTTGTTCAAAGGTTTAAAATTGAGATTTTTTAACATCTTATAAATTTTTTAATTAATTAATATCTATATTTTTTTATAACATGAAATTTAATTTTTTGATTGAATTTAGATATATATTCTTAAATGGAATTTTTTTTAGTTTTAAAATATTTTATTCATCTTCAAATTTAAAGAAATATATAGATTGAAATTTCTCTAAAAAATAAAATTTCATTTAAGAATTTTAAAATGTGTTTTTAAAATGTGAAATGGGAATTAATCATGATTTAGAAAAATATAATTTTAATTGATTATTTTCTATTATAAAATGGATTTGAATTTGAGCTGGGATTTAAATTGTGCAAGGGCATTAAATTTCGAATTTTAATTTTTTTATTATTTCTATGCTTAATTTTAAAAATTGTATGTTTTAAAAAATATTATTTTTTATAGGGAAAATATATGTGACCATATGGACCTACTATCATGCCCATAGTATTTTTGGGTTTTCCACCGTGAGAAGATGTATTCTAATTTTAGCCTGCTTCCATGAGAAGAATTAGTCTGTTATCAGTGTCACTGCTACTATCATCATGCCTTGATACCGTCCCTTCAACCATAATTTCTGTGATCATGAAAATAAATATAAGTTTATGAAGAGTACCTCCTCTACTACCATTATAAGTAAATATAGTAATATCATAATATCTTCTACAGTTAGTATTTTTCTATATGTACCACTAATACTATCATGAATGTCACCACCATCCCCCACAACCGCCCATGTTTTGATAGCATTGATTGTTGTAATTACCCATTCTACTACTAGTTCCCCTTCTCCTATAGTGAAAACCTACGAGCTCACTCAAGATGAACACCAGATTAAAATTCATGAATAGAGATTGAATATTGGCTTCCTAAAGATAAACACTAAACCTCATCGATGAAATCCTTCTCTAATCTTCAATGAGCATCATGTGATTCCAAAACTCCAGATCTGTTGAAGGCACTGGAAAAAAGATGTGAAAGTCAAGTCTAAGGTCAATTCAAATTTCTAAGATAATGGTGAAATATATTGGAGAGAGAACCCAAGATTAACTATAAAGTAAATTGAATATAGATCACAAGATCCCCAATATAGGATATGAATCCAAAGTTAATCATTCATCTAAATAGACTAACCAACCCAAATCCATGGGAAAAGATGAATGTCGAAGGGGGAAGACATCAAGCTATATTTCTTGATGAAGATAAATTAAAGAGATTTTGAAACCACACTTAGATTTTTCTCAAATATAGTGTCTCCACTCTGATTTATAGAAATATAAAATTAATTGAGATATGCCAATTCCTTCCAGAATATATGAGATCTTACCAAAAATCAAGTGCCAAAGATTGTCAACAATTCCATAGAGAGAAAGATAAAACAAACACCTAATGGAGGAGATGATATGAATCAAACCTGGAGATGGGGTCCACTAAAGGATGGTCAAGCAGGCAACCAAGGGTTTTAATGTGAGTTTTATTTGGGAAAAATTGGAGAAATGAGTTTTTGAGATTTTTGGAAGTTGTTTTAAATAATTTTCATTGGTTTGTTTTTGAAAAATATTTTTTGATTGAAATGGTTAAATTTTGTTGTTTTAAAAAAATCATATCACCTTTTAAAGTCTTCTAACAAAGACTACTTTATAGAGAGGATCGAATGAATTTTTCTTAACCTAATTATATCGGATGAGCTTTTGGCATCTAATAATTTTAGATAAAATTTTATGCTGAAATTTTATCCCTTAATGTTTCCAAAAATCCAATAATATGGAATGTTCATTTATGAAATATGGTCATGCTATATTGATCTTAATTTCCTACTTTCATGTGTTCAAGAAATATCATGTTACTATCTTAAGTTAAAGGATTTGTATTTTTTTGAGTTGAAAAGAGAAAGAAACTTATAAAGTAAAGAGTGGAGAAAATTATTTTTACAATAAAATCCTTTTTCTATGAAGTATTTAGAAGTTCTAGACATTATAAATGTTTTAAAAATAAATATATTTTTTCTAAACCTGAAAGGGGAGAAACAATTTTTATATAAAATTTTTCTTTTATGAATTTTTTTTTGAAGTTTAAAAGATGAGATAGTATGAATTCTATGTCAGATATTTTTGGAGTTAAATGAATAGAGGAAAGTTGTTGCACAGCAAAGGGATATATTGAATAATATAATTGGACAAGTTACAAATCAAATTCAGTCCAATAGGATGAAGTATTCAAGTGAATTCTAATGGATAAACTTTTTTTACAGTGTTTTTCAGAACAAATTTTTTGAAGTTATGTTTTTTTTTGTTACAATGTGATTAGATAAAAGTTTTTCTATAATGATCAAGGTATTGAAGTAGGTGTTTGAAGTCAACTAAAATTTTTTTTTGAAAATCATCAGATGGATAAATATTTTGGGAAATCATTAAAGAAGTTTCTATGAATCTAGAACATGAATAATCAGAAAAATTTTCTCATCAGACTAAATATTTGGAATAAATTTTTACAGGACAAACAATTCATTTTTCCAGAAAAAATATGGTGTGAAGTTATAAATGGTATGAAGTCTTTAGATTCAATCCATCAGAAATAAAAGTTTTATAATAAATACTTCTGAGAAGTTCCTATGAAGTTTTTATTGGAAAATTGGATTGATATTCTCATCAGAATAAAATTATCATCAAATAGAATAAATGTTAAAAAGTTTCTTACCAGTCAAACTTTTAGTGGTTTAATATTCTTGTTAGTTTAAGGTTCATTACGAATTTTTCATAAAGATTACTAACATAATAATGATGATATGATATTTAAATGTTCTAAATGTCATGATATATAATCATGATATTCATCGAGTTTTAAAGAAAATTAAATAAGGATAGAGTCACTAAAGTTTACCATATATTTTCAAGAATATTCTAGAATTATTGATAAGATTTTGTTGAACTTTTTTATTGTGATTTTTGAATTTAAAGTTTTCATTGATAAAAAAATAAAAATTTAATTTAATTATGTACTCCCATAATTATATATAAAAATAGTATGCAATTACAATGTAGGTGTGAGTACTGTTTACGGGACCAAAAGTGGAAGTGTAGAAGAATTGTCTTCGAACAGATATACCGAACAAACTTTTTCAAGAAAAAGTTTGATAAGGAATATTATAACCAATGAACCACTTGTTTGAGATTAAATAATAAGTTGATAATTATTAGAGTATTTTTTATTATTGAAATGGTAGTGTTTTTAATTACCAGACAAACTTTTGTATCTGGTTGAGTAGGATGTATAAATTAGTGTGAAAAAAGTGGTATTGATTATCAGATGGTACCAGCCAAACATTCCATATTAACATTTTTATATACTTATTTGATGTAATAATCAGACATAAAATTCTTATGAATAGTGAATGGATGGAGTAATATCATTCCTACTACAAAGAAAGTAATTGAATAAGTAGTTTTTTCATGAAAATAAAAATTGAATAAGAATAAGTAGCACAGTGACAGCATTCTGAGATTATTGATGAAGATTACTAAAGTTGTTATAAAAATAATTGTTATATGTTTTGTGCTATGAATCACATGCACTATTTCATTGATTATAGTGAAATTAAAGTGTAATTATATTTCTTTATTTATGTAACCACATAAAAAGGATTTTTTCTAGTAGATTTTGTGATATTGGGTCATTTAAAAACCATTCCAACGAATAGGTACTCTTGTTGAGTAGTGAACCTTGTAATTTTGTATCTTTTTGAAGTCATGATTATGATTTTTTAGTACAATTATAATACTTTAACTAAGGTGAAGTTTGTTTCATAAGAAATAAAACATAAAAGAAAAAATGTCATTGATTCACCCCTCCCCCTCTCAGTGATCACATAGATCATGCTTGATCCTTTCAATTGGTAATAAATATAATTTTTTCCTCATTGAATCTTTGATGGATTTTGAAGAAAAGATAAGTTTTATAGATATTCATAATTCCATGAAATGTAATGGGATTCTGGTTTACAATAGAAATAAGTATCATATTTATAAATATAGAATTTTATCATATCATATGTCTCTTGGTTACAAAGTTCTTGAAGATGCAATAGATGGTTTCACACCCTTGTTGAAAATTATTCCATTACAGCTACTGATAATAAAATATTAGAGAATGATGGTTGAGGTAAAATACTATAATATCAGCATCCTATGAAAGTGAGTTTCATAGAGTTAAAGTATTTGGAACTGTTATTGAAATTTGGTACAAGTTAAAGAGAATCTATGAAGGAAATAAAAAATTTAAGAAATATAAGTTAATAATGAAAAGTTTTAAGTATGAAGATTTTATGATTGAAGATTTTGAATCTATTGTTGAATTATTTATAAGAGTGAATGAAATTGTAAGTACAATAAGATTTATTGGTGATATTTTTGAATATTCAACTTTTATTTAAAATAAGTTATGAATTCTTCTTGATAACTTTGATTCCAAAGTTCCATAATTAGAATAAAGAGATCTGGAAACTCTATATCTAGATGATCTATATATAACTCTCATCGCATGTGAAATGAGAATAGGGAAAGTTATGAAGATTAAAGGGATGGTTTATTAGGGAATTTCCTTCAAATCATCTAATAAAGGAAATTATAATAAAGTTTCTAAATATGAATAAGTCAGTGAAATTGAAAAAAAAAGGTTAGTAAAAAATTTAATGAAATTATGTCATTTTTTTATAATCCTTTACAAAGGGTCATAGTAAAGTACATAGGGAAGTTACACCTGAAATGATTTTCCTATCGATTTATTGGTAACATTGCTATAAATTTCCCTTAGATAAATGAGAATGAAATAATAAATGATAAAAAAGAAAATTAATAATACCCTTTAAGAAGAATAATGAAAAATCCAAATCTATTTGAAAAGATAAAAATTTCTCAAAATAGAAAAGGATAATCTTTTTGTTTAAACATGTGAAGATGAAAATAATGAAGAAGAATCAGAAAATGTACGTAATAAATATTATAAAAATAATTTTATTGAAAAAGTTAATAATTAATAGTTCACCAATGGTTAGATTAGTAGTTCTAAAAAATATGATACCTAGATATATTTTATAATAGAAATAGACTCTTAAAAAATTTCTTCAAAATATTTTAATACTTGAAAGGGAGAATTGGAATATGAAGAAATAGAATCTCATTAAATATAACCAAGAATATTTTCTTGAAGAAAAATCCAATTTTCTAAAATACATTGATAATCTTAAAAGGTTTTTTTATGAAAAGAAAAACATAAACATTGATCTCAAAGGAAAGATTAAGGTTACTGAGGAAGTATTAGAACTTGTTCAATAAAAACTTTTTAAATCTAAGCAAGGAGTTTCAAATTTCCAAAAAAATGGTTAAAAAAGTGGGTGAAAGTTTATATTGTATTAAACCGAAGAAGGATCAAAAAAATGTTATCTACAAATGTTGATAATAAGAATTAAGATTCTCTAAAGGAAAAGTAATTTAAGAAAACAATGTATGTTTCTAAAACAAACAAATTTTAAAAACCTAAAATTTTTAAGGTTACAAAATCTAAACCAAAATTTTATACTATAGGTGATTCCATTAATTATAAAAAGAAAATATCAATAAGTAACTAAAACTTTGGTGTGAGACAAAATACCAAAGTGGAAGGTGATAAAGTTGAAGAAAACCATAAATACAACTCAGAACAGTATCCATGTTATATAGGGGGAATACTTTCCATGGTTACTTATGGAATTGTGGAGGATTTTGGCATACAACATATATGTGTTGGTTTAACCACCAATATTATATAGAAACCAAAATAAGCTAAAGGAAAATTTTTAGGGCAGTTAACCCACTCAAAAGAAATAAATCGAGAAAGTTGAAATGAAGATTGAAAATAAATTCCAAACTTTCGAAACTACTTGTGAAAGATTTGATCAACCAAGAAACCTTGAAAATGGTTTTTTTTATACTCACATAATAACATTTATTTAATAAAGATCAAGAATCATGTGAGAAAAAAGTTAAAGGAAAGAAAAAAATCTTTATTTTTTGAAACCATAGTCAAAGATATAAAAGGATATTGACCCTAGATTTTGGATAGTGGGTACTCTTCACATATGATAGGTGATTTAATGATATTACAGAATATGAAAGATTATAAACAAGGTACAATGAATTTGTTAAATGATTAGTCACTCAGAATCAAAAGTGTTGGATATTCCATCATTGGGGAAGAAAAGTTTAAATCCAAAAGATATTTTTTTATTGATAGGCTGAAACACAATTTTGTTAAGTGTTTCATAACTTTTTGATAAAGTTAATATTGTTGTTTTCAAAAAATATGGTTTTATTGTAAAGGGATTTGAATATGGGAATTTTGTAAATAATGGAAAACAAACCAAGGGAATTTTGTTTCAAGTTGGTTGTGCATAAAGTTCATGATATCTTAACATGATGGAAGAAAATCAGCTATTTCATAAAAGGCTACATAACATTTATTCAAGGAATATAATAATTTTAACAAAGAGTGATAGTATCTATGATATTCATAATATGAATAGAATTAGATATTATTTTTGTTACATTTTTCAAAAAGGGAAGATAAAAAATATAGTTCATAATAATGTTGAAATATGTTCAAATCATCCCTTAGAGATGATTCACTTTGATATATATGGTCTGAGGAGTAAAAAATAAACATATGGAGTTAAGTACTTTATTTTTTCACAAATTATTTTACTTTAATTTAATGTATTATATTTTTAAAATTTAAATTAGTGGTTCTTGAAAATTCTTAATAGTTTTAGGATAAGATTAGAAAAAGAATGTTGTTATTATATGAAGAATTTATGAACTAATAATGGTAGAGAATATAAAAAAGAGGAGTTCAGATATTATATTGAAAAAATTGTCATTGATCATGAGTTTTTTGAACTATGCACACCAAATAAAAATGATGTTGTTTAATGAATAAATAGAAGTTTGGTAGAGATGGTGTGAATAATGTTTAGCAAACATGATACTTCTCATTATTGTTAGCGGTATGATATAATTATATCTATTTATATTTATACTTGATGTCTCTGTAGACTGAACACTGATGTGACTTCTTATGAAAAAAATTACAATAAAATCTGTGTTTAAAGAACCTATGGGTGTTCGGAAGTCCTTGTGTTATAAAATTAATGGGTGTAAATCTTCGGAAGTTTGATCTAAGAGGTGTTCATGGAATCATTCTTTGATACACTTCTAATAGTAGAGTATATAGATGTTTTTACAAAGAAATAGGAAAGATATTTTATTCTATTATTTTAAATGAAATTGAAAAATCTAATAGAAAATTTTCACAAATAGAACAAGATGTGGAATATATTGAAGATGAGGTGGTTGCAGTTGAGAAACATGAAAATTTATTAATTTTAGTAACAATGTTTATATTGCACAAGATGAGGATTCAGACTCATGTATCTCAAGTGATGAGGAAAAACTTCATACATCTCATCCTAATCTAATTAAATGTCTGTAAGTTCATAACATCATTTGAGATCAACAGAAATAGGCTCAAACCTAAAGAGGTTAAAAATCTATTTTATATACTTCATTATATTTACAAGTCGATCCAAAGGATGTTGATGAATCTTGGAAGCATAAGGAGTGGATTGATGCTATGAATGAAGAGTTATATCAAATTGAGAACAATGATAATTGGTAAATTGTACCCAATCCAAATAATAAAAATATGATTGTTACAAAGAGGATGTTTCAAAACAAGTTAAATAAATATGGTGAAGTGATAAGAAACAACGATTATCTGGCTTATAATGTTTACTCAGAAAATGTATGAATTGATTTTGATGAGACTTTTTCTATTGTTTTAAGATTATAAAACATTAAAATATTTCTTGATTCCCCTGCACAATGAGGTCATAAAATTTTTCTAATGGATGTAAATTCATATTTATTAATGTAGAAAAACTGTGTGTCTTCGTGATTAAGAAAGATGAAAGTTATTTTTGTACGGTAAAGAAGGATTTTTTCATGTTGATGTAAGATCTAAGATCTTGGTATTCCAAATTGGAAACTTTCTTAAGGAATTTATGCTTTGATAAAGGAAGAGTTTATAGTAACCACTATATCAAATAAAATACAAGGGTTTCCCACGATGTGATTATTTATAATGATGATATTGTCTTGTCTAGGAATAATGAAGAAACTTTTGAAAATTTTACTATGGAGTTGAATAATTTATTTTAAATTTCCTTGTTCAGAGAAATTAAATAATTTATTATCTTAAAAATCTCACAAAATAAGAAATATATATTTTCAATATCAATAGAAGTTGTAACATCCTAACCCTGATGCCACTAAAATAGTGCTCTGAACTAGTTTACCCCAAGGCCCCAAGTGCACCTCTCCATATTCCAGAGGCAACCGACTAGTATTGAGGTCCTAGGATGTGTTTGTGGGGAGACTATAACCTCATATCAAAGTAAACAATAGTGAAAATAACTATATATTATGAAATAAGTAAATGATAAAAGTGTAGAAGTAATAAATAACTAAAATAGAACATGATATAATAATAACTTAAATTCTAAAAAAGAATGATTATCCATGTCATACATAAAATGTTGGTCACCCACTGGTCTGACCATACAAGCAGGAGTATATAAAAGAAAGTAAAATAAATGTATAGGGACTTACTACTAAATCTGATCCATACTGCATACTCAGTCTCCAGAAACAATTGAACTACGTCATCCAGATCATAAGGATCCACCTAATCGGTTCCTCTTGATCATGCAACCATGGGCTAGAGTCTTATTCATCATGCATCTTTACTCAACCTATAAAGTATACATAAGGTCTTCACAGGCACCAAGGTGCACATACAGTGGTGAGAAATAATCTTACTAGGACACCACAATGGTAAACTAATGAATCTACTATCATAACTGAATTCTCATGAAATATGCTTATCCTAGCCAAAAAACAATTGAAATAGTGAAATCTACAAATATAAATAATGGAAATAAGTCCATAACTAATTCTTAGGACTGTTACTCAAATCATATGAACATAGCACCATCTTATATGAGTATATCTATTCATGGATATTTATATCCCCATATATATATATATATATATATATTCATGTGATCATATACATACTTATATGAGAAAGGTAAAAAAATAAATACAACTCAATCCATATTCAATCCCTAGATAACATCTGATTGACTGAACATATTGTGACTAGGATATTGAGATGGATGTCATGCCACTCAATCCACATATTATTAAGTCAATCTCTAGGTCTTTAATCTCAATCGATAATACCTACTTCATCCAGTTCTAGAAAATTCTTTGATCAAGTTGTACCACCCTTGGGGGATATATGTCATATCCCTAGGTTCACTCATACTCACCTCCAATCACTCTAAATAAGGATTTTGTGTACCAATATACAGTCTTTAATAGATGAAACTACATAGAATATATCATATACTGGATATATCAAGTATCAGACCAACCTTACCAGCAACCAAGGAGTATAATTTTCTAAGGCATCCTAAGAGGATATCAAATCCAAGGAGTAGAAAATATACAAGAAATCTTAATATGTTTTTGGATCCAAGAAGTAAAAGTTTCCAAGGAATCATAAAAAATCATGTAAATCAGATCCAAGGAGTTGAAATTTCGAAGTCATCCTGGTGGGTAAGATCCAAGGAGTAGAAATTTCCAAATAATCTTAACAAGTCATGTAAATCAAATCCGAGTATAAATGTACAAGGCATCATAGTGGGTCAGATCCAAGGAGTATAAATTTCCAAGGAATTATAAAAATTTATTTAGATTGTATCCAAGGATTAGAAATATCCAATTCATCCTAATGTATGATGAGGAGCTCCATGTCTAACATCCTATCATGTAAGGATCAAATCCAGATCCCAGAAAGAACCTCTAGGAATCCTGATAATATCAGTAAGGCTGAAAAGTCAATCCTCAAGTAACACATATAGGTGTCATAATAAAAGAATAATATGGATACTAGGAAGCACCTCTAGGAATTCTGAAGATAAATGTCACATCATGTCAGGATCATCGTCCACAAACTCGGAAGCACCTCTGACTATCATCATTTCATTAGTAGTAAACAAGTAAAAGTATAAATAAAGAGTTAGTTTAGCTAAATTCCTAACCCGCCACTACTACCATAACCTTATAGTATTACAAGTCGGCATGGGATATTAGGTTAAACCCCCTACCATCTCTACTCAAAACCAATATACCAACTTAGCGTCGGTCAACCATGAGGGCACCCACTGGGTCCCTCAAGTCATAACACAAGAGAGGCATCCAAATCAGGATCCTCGGTAATGAAGGTAAAAGGATTAATCCTACATGAAAATATCTAATTAAAAGTAAATAAATTTAATATACTTGGGATCCTTATAATGAAACATAGGATGGGGAATCATGTAGGTAACCCTCAACAACAAAACACATAGGTAGAGGCATCATACAAGGGATCCTCAGAATGGAAATCATGTAGAGGAATCCTATATGGGATTCTCTAAGTTAGAATGTAAGAAAATAATTCCTCAAAATTCCTTTGATAATAATTAAAAATATAGAGGTATCATTCATGGTATCCTCTTGATTGAAACATTAGCATAGCCATCCTACAGGGGGTCCTTGGAAACAACTAACCTCATGGTTATCCTAGTACAAAAGGGAACATATCTCAAGGGAGATGTCATTAAGAGAAAATATAAAAAATGTATGTCTAGATATATAGCTCATGGCTCAACTCAGATCAAGTAATCACTCTCAAGAGACCACTAAATTCAATTTCTGGATAAATAATCTCTCTGCTTATGAAAATGAAAGAAATTACACCTATGAGTCCTCAAATAACCACAAGGCACTACTAGAAAACTAACATATACCAACGGTTTGGAACCGTTGGTATAGGCCTCCAAACTGTTGGTATAGCCTATACCAACGGTTTGGAGAACCGTTGCCAAGTAAGCCGTTGGGATAGGTCTATACCAACGGTTTTGGGAAAACCGTTGGTATAGACCTATACCAACAGTTTTGGAAACCGTTGGTATAAGTAATATGAAAATCTATACCAACGGTTATGGAACCGTTGGTATATGTATTTAAAAAAAACATTCGCTGGGATTTGATCCCAGGACCCCTAGTTTATCATTGAACGACTTAACCACTAACCTAACATGACTTTTGTGAACATAATTACATAAATATATACATGTATTGTGATAATTATTTTAAATTTTGATTCATATAATTTTTTCAGTAAGAAGATATGATAAAAATTATCAGGACCTATACCAATGGTTTTCAAAACCGTTGGTATAGGTCTATACCAGCGGTTTTGACAACCGTTGGTATAGTTCTTGATTCAGGAATTCATTCTGGGGCGGAGGTTGATTTCTAGGGGACCTTTCCCAACGGTTTTGGAATGCCGTTGGGATAGGTATACCCTTTCCCAACGGTTTGGACAAACCATTGGGAAAGGTGTCCACAAAGTGGACTTTTCCCAACGGTTTTCCAAAACCGTTGGGAAAGGGTATACCTATCCCAACGATTTGGCCACACCGTTGGGAAAGGTGGCCACAAAGTGGACTTTTTCCAATGGTTTGGCCAAACTGTTGGGAAAGCCATACCCTTTCCCAACGGTTTTCCAAAACCGTTGGGAAAGGTGGCCACAAAGTGGGATTTCCCAACGGTTTGGCCAAACCATTGGGAAAAATGACCTATACCAACGGTTTTTACAAACCGTTGGTATAAAAGCATTGGGAAAAGTCAGATTTCCAGTAGTGAGGGTTTCATCATCGTAGTCCACATGGAAAGATACTCAAGATAGAATACTCATGGGTCCAATTCCAAATCCTTGGAATAAATATATGAAATACCTTCAAAAGGGTAGCAAGGGGTAGTATGTGGCATGTTTACTCAGAACATGGACTGTACCCCAAAATCACCACCTCAGCAGGTATCTCAGTTGGACAAGGCATGTAAAACCCCATGTACATGATGTTTTCATGCTATGCATGTCACATTCCCTACATTGGGTATATACACATGTACCTCATATTTCTTGGCTATGTACTTCACCTGGTTGTGTACCACTACACAGTGTGAAACCCACATTGGGTCTAGTCGTGTACTCACACAACCATGTGCCCCTATACTGGTTGTCTTGATGGGTAATCAGCTACATGGATGAGTCCTAATACAGATAATTTTTACCACATACATGGTGTTTACATTGAAAAGGATTATCTTCCATAAATGGAATGAACACACGGTGTGTGTTTCTGAATCTACACATCGTGTAATTGGGGTTTTTGAACCGAAAAACCCTCAAATTGGCTCAAAACCCTTTTTTCTTTCCCAAAAGCTATAGATCAACCCTCAAGGGGTCATAAGAAAAAATAATAGGGGTTTAAAACATGAAAATTTTAAATATAAGGGGATTTATGGAAAACATTAAAATGAAATAATTTTGGGCAAAATCATCCAAATTTGTGCCTATTTCTGAGGTCCACAGCTATCGCCCAACGATTATGCACGTCTCGAGCTTCACAATGGTACCACCCTTTCTCTTTATCTCATTGTTTATCTCCCTATACTCTTTTCCTATCTATTCATGTGAAGTAGAATCCCCAAGAGTATGTGTGAGAATCTAGGTATGAAAGAAAATAAAAGAGGAAAAGAAAAGCAGAAAAACAAAAAAAGGGGGGGCCTATGCCATCCCCAATACCCAACATGAGTTTATACCCTGAATAGGAAAACTCCCCATTCTGGACTCAATAGTGGATTTGAAATATCATTTTTATGCTTCGTTCAAAAGATATGGTCGAACAAACTTTCATAAATAAATTAATATTTAATTAATTAAATAGTTATTTTTAATTATGAGGCTATAATTCAAACAGATCATAATTCTAAAGAACTAATTTCCTAGGGTAAGAAAATTATTCTATGACCAACAGAGTGGTTATAAAAATTATCTGAGATAATATGATATAGAAACATCCATTTTACCCCTTTCAAGCATATGGAATCCAAAAATTCATATTTCTACCCAAAATCCAAATTCGGAAAAAACATGGGTCTTCACAATCTCCCAACCATAAACCATATGGTCCCTAATAAGCCTTGGTGGAAAAAAAGAGGCATGCTCTCAACCCAAGCATCTATATAAACATCATCATTTCAGTTTTCTAATGATTGGTCTCCTAGTGTTAACAATTATCTCCTACATGGGAGACATTTAACTGTAACTGATATGGTACTCCCCACCATTTTAATACCATTATCACCATCTCACATTATTTCATGTTCCCACTTTTTTAGAATAGTTTCCATGGAAAATGCTGAATTCCATCATAAAAAAGGGTCACCACCCTCAAAATAGACAATGGTGCACTCCCCACCATACGGCTTACCTTACACCACTCTTTGAGAGAAACCTCAATAGGTTCATTTATAAATATATTTAAAATAACATTATATCATCCTTGAGTTTATGTTTATATCAGCTTACTCAATATGATACTAAGATATAGTTTGATCATCTCTATCAATGAGTACACTAAGATTCCATCGAAAGGCATGTAAATATCTCTCAAACACATGCTCACATCAACAGGCTATATGTACCTTTAACCAACACTTGAAATTGTGTCTCCCAACAATGCATGTCTAGGTCCAACCACGGGTCAAACGCCTCATGTAACTAAATTTATCCTTGATGTATGCACTACCATGGAGGGACATTTTTCATTTAACCACGCTTCTAAGAAACAATTCCCATGGAAATCCTTGAAAACATTGTTCCTCAGCTCACTCTCGGACACTCAATGATTTATGATCTAAATGGTACCACACACAATCGGTGTTTTCCTTAATCACCTGATTTATAATCCTAAGATTCATCCATCACAGGACAAAGATTATTGTGCTATATGGTATATTAGTATCATTATTGTAGAATCTTCCTTGGAGTTCCTCTTTAAAATTGATCACCTCACTGATGCACCCAATTTGTGTATACATTTTCATACATATTATCGAAAATAAAAACAAGTTTTCACTAAATACCTACTTCTTAGAAGACAAATAATTTGATTTTGGTGACCTTGTCTATTTTCATGAGCTTTCTGGCCAAAATACAAAAATCAAGGTAAGTCTGTGAAAATTTTGAAACTACACGGCGTGTACTCTGTATACACGCCATGTACATCCAGACAGGGACACGGATTTAAGGAGGGGGTACATGCCCATGTCACCAGGAAGAAGCTACATGTCGTGTGGGGAGGAATTACACGTCGTGTACTATATTATATAAGTGGTTGTTGCCGAGAAAAGTCTACACTCCCATGTGGACGTTGAAGGAGACACGGCGTGTTCCATTTCAACAGGTCAGGTCTTCTATTCTAGAAGGGGTTGGTGGCCACATTTTGGCATTACACGCTGTGTATAGTGGCGCTACATGCTGTGTACACACACCTACCAGGCGGCACCGTGTTCAAAGTCAAAGACGGCATGTTAGGCCACCTACCAGCGGAGAAAATGAAGCCCAAAGCGCGTTGACGGAAGTACACGGCATGTTTTTTCTATACACACCGTGTACTTTATTTTTCTATAAATAGAGGCCTTGGCCTTCGGATTTGGGAGTTCAAAACCATTCGAAGGAGGGGATCAGTTCTGCTGCTACCATTCCCAAGCCATCATGGTGTCGTAGTTCCACCATTCCACCTACCAACACCACTACTTGAAGCTTACACAATGAATTCATTAGGTATCGAGTGTGTTGGTCCAATAATGCTTTCCATGTGTAACTAAACCCCTTGTGTTAGGGCTGTGGGTGATGAAGGATTGTATTATGTTGTATTAATCTAGATAGTTGTTTTCGTTCTTCTTAATTCTTCTTACTCCTATTAAATCATTGCTAAATATTATTGAGAATTCTGAGATGGACCAAGGGAAGAATTCTCAGCGATATAAAATAAGGGTAACAGTGAAAGCTTTCATGACCATTGAAAAGGTTTCACCAATTCATAAATGGATTGAACCACATTAAGAATTGAAAAACACTGACTACCAGACCAAGGAGTCAATTTCTTCAATTACAAAAAAGAGAAACCAGACCAAGGAATCTTGTGATAAAATGAAATCCAGAATGATGAATTATCATGAACAACACAACCATTTAAGAAATCTATATAAAAACTCCATAATCACCACAGGCCCAATACAATTTTCTTTCTATTAAAACACTCTTAAATCACTTGTTGTTTCTTTTAAATTATTAATCATTTTCTTAAAGTAAAAAAAACAGTTTCACTTAATCCAAACCAAGAAAATCCACTCTAAATTATGCATGTTTCACTAAATTAATTATAAACTCAACTGAACCAACGCACTTCCAAAGTTCCCTGTGGATCGACCCCACACTTGCAATATACTAAGTTTAATAGTGGGTAATATCAATTTGGGGCACCGATAACATAATTTCAGTGAAACGACCGACCAAATTTTGGCGTCGTTGCCGGGGAATGTTTGTTTCAGTGCTACAAATTAAGTTGTGTTAATAATTGTTTAAGTGAAAATAAAAATTAAAAATTCCCAAAAATTTCTTTTCTAATCCTATTTATTTTTCTCTTTTATTTTTCCCTTGTTACGCCTGGTATTTTTGTTGTGATTGTGCATAAGCTTAAAGTGCATGAATAGATGCCCTACACGGTCCAGAAGCACCGAGTCATCGGAACTAGTTCTGCTTGATCTGGAGATCGAAAAGACCCTGCTTCGTCGTTGGCATGCACTAAAATAAACTCACAACTAGCAGCCAAAAACCATGGCGAACAAGGAAGAGGAAGCACCAGTCGTGGATGCTACGGGTGAGCATCTGTACTAGGACCAGCAGCCTCCCGCTGCTGGTATACCAGAGCAGGCGCCTAGAAGCTTTATGGAATTCCTCCCAAGGGATTACCAACAGTTTCCACAACAACTTCTTCCGGTGTACGACCAACTACAATAGCCGCAGAAGATCTTCCAATGGCCCTATTTCACCCCTCAGGAGTAGCAGTACATGCGAGCTCCACCCCCTCAGCAGCTACCTCCACACCATACCCTTATAGAGTACGGTATTCCTTCGATCCATGGAGCAGATACGGGTATCGTCCGTCCTCCAATACAAGCCCAACACTTCAAGATCATGCTTGCTATCTTGCAGCTGATCGATGCATTGAATACCAAAGGAGCATATCAAGTTCATACGGAGAACCATCATGCATGCGGTGACTATGGTAACAACCACAATCTGGGAGAATGCCTGGGACTTCCATCCGACCCTTCGACAAGCGAGGTGAGATTTTTTGCTCAAAATCGAGGGTCGAATTAATATCAAGAGTACCAAAACCCAGTGTGGCGAGATAATAAAAACCAAGGTTGGGGCCAACAGCAGAAAAACCCTCCACCCCAGCGACCGCCCAGCTATAATCAGCCTCAGTACCAGAATCAGTTTCTGAGATAGCAGTTCCAGCAGGGTTCCTATCAGCAGCAAGGATACCAGAACCCTCGCCTGCAGCAGAAAAGGCAACAACCACCTCCACCACCTACCCAGCCATATCATCAAGAGAACACATCCAGGTTAGAGGACCTGAAGAATAAATTCATATCAACTGCTGAAATGAAATTTTAGAACCAGGAAGATTCCATTCGAAGCCTCGATAATCAAATTGGCCAGATAGAAAACCAGATATCAGGGAGGTAGCCCAGTACACTACCGGGAAACACCGAGAAGAACCCAAGGGAGGAGGCCAATGCTATCACCTTGTGGAGGAGAAAAGCGTTTCCACAAAAGGAACCAGAAAAACAGTCTAATGCACCTCCTCTCCCTGTTGAAAATGAAGGTCCAGTTTCAGAACCATCTTTATCTGAACCACCATCACCGGAGGCTTCCCAGAATAAAGGAAAGGAGATCGTCAAACCATTCGAGCCTCCATTACCTTTTTCGGAAAGAATGAAGCAAAGAAAGCTGGATCACCAGTTTGGAAAATTCATGGAGGTATTCAGAAAGCTCCACATAAACATCCCATTTGCAGAGGCCCTGACACAAATGCCCACATATTCCAAATTCATGAAGGAAATCCTCTCGAATAAAAGGAAGATGGAGGATCTGGGTATTATTACACTGACAAAGGAGTGCTCCACGGTCGTTTAACATTCCATTCCTCCAAAGCTCTAGGATCCAGGTAGTTTTACTATTCCTTTCACAATTGAACCCTATGACTTTGGAAAAGCTCTATGTGACTTGGGAGCAAGTGTCAACATCATGCCATTTAAAGTTTTCCAAAAGCTCGGGCTCCATGATTTGAAGCCAACCCGAGTAGCCCTTCAACTTGCTGATCGATCCATTAAGTATCCGAAGGGTCTACTGGAAGATGTACTAGTGAAAGTGGGATGATTGATCCTACCTGCTGACTTCATTACCCTGTACATGGAAGAGGACCAGGAGGCACCAGTTATATTGGAAAGACCTTTCCTGGCCATAGGGAAAGTCTTGATAGATGTCCACCAGGGGGAGTTAATTTTCCGGGTAGGGGACGAAAGAGTCTCTTACAATGTTCTAAAGGCTATCAAACAAGTATCGTTACCCAAATATGAGGGCTTCTACACAGTGACTACCATGGATGAAAAACTGAGTAGACAAGAAGATGATCTGGTATGTTCTTCCATTTCAAATGATATTATTATTCCATACATGCCCACTGATGAACCACCAGAGGACCTAAAATTCATTGAAGGCCAGGGCAGCCATTACTGGCAACGAGCTATCATTTCTGATATCCTAGAGAGGGCATAAGTACAACCACTAGTACCTTCAGTTCTCAAGGCACCTGAGCTAGAGCTAAAACCTATCCCACCTTCCTTAAAGTACGGGTATTTGGGTGATCATAATACTTTTCCCATTATACTTAGTGAGGTACTATCATAGGAACAGGAGGATTCACTTCTTCAAGTTTTGAAGCAGAGAAAGTGGGCAATTGGATGGAAAGTTGCAGATTTGAAGGGTATCATCCCTAATATTTTCACCCACAAGGTGCTACTTTAAGAAGGAGAGAAGCCATCTAGACAACCCCAGCAGCGTCTGAACCCTCCCATGAAGGAAGTCGTAAAGAAGGAGGTAATAAAGCTCTTAGACGCAGGCATCATTTACCCTATATCAAATAGTCTATGGGTAAGTCCTCTACAAGTGGTCCCTAAGAAGGGAGGAATTATTGTGGTATCAAATGATAAAAATGAGCTCATCCCTACTCGCACGGTCATGGGCTGGAGAGTCTGTGTAGATTACAGGAAGCTGAATGACGCCATAAAGAAATATCATTTCCCCCTGCCCTTCATGGATCAGATACTAGAAAGGCTAGTTGGGCATGAATATTACTGCTTCCTCGATTGATACTCTGGCTATAATCAGATCTCCATTTCCCCATAAGATCAGGATAAGAGCACTTTCACCTGCCCATACGGAACATTTGCCTACCGTAGGATGTCTTTCGGTATGTGCAATGCTCCTGCCACATTCTATCAATACATGCTGGCTATTTTTCATGACATGGTGGAACAAATCCTGGAGGTCTTCATGGATGATATTTCCGTTTACGGGAAGTCATTAACTACCTTTTTGTGGCACCTGGAGCTAGTAATGGAGCGATGTGAAAACACTAACCTAGTTTTGAACTGGGAGAAGTGTCATTTTATGGTGTAAAGTGGCATAGTTCTGGGCCACATAATTTCAGTAAAGGGGATAGAGGTGGATCTGGAAAAAATAGAATTCATTTCATGAATTCCCATTCCCACTTCTGTTCGATCCATCCACAGCTTCCTGGGCCACGTAGGTTTTTACAGGCGGTTTTTCCATGACTTCTCAAAGATAGACTAGCCCCTCACCAATCTCCTAACAAATGATTCCATTTTCGAATTTACTGAGGCATGTAGCTCATCTTTTGAGCATCTAAAGCAACGCCTGGTCGAATATCGAGTGATGATTTCCCCCAACTGGGAGGCACAATTTGAAGTGATGTGCGATGCCAGCGACTATGCGGTGGGAGCTGTCCTGGGTCAGCGGCTGGACCAAATCTTCCGACCCATCTACTATGCCATCAGGACACTAAATGAGGCCCAAATGAACTACACCACTACAAAGAAGGAGATGTTGGCAGTAGTATTCTCCTTCAACAGGTTTCATTCTTACCTTGTGTTGTCTAAAGTTATTGTTTATACTGACCATGCAGCACTTAAGTACCTGTTAAACAAGAAGGATGCAAAGCCCTGATTGATCGGATGGGTCCTCCACTTACAAGAATTTTAATTAGAGATCCAAGATAAGAAGGGGAGCGAGAACATGGTTGTTGACCATCTATCCCATCTGGAGCTGCCACACTTGGAGAAAGAGGAGGATTGAGAGATAAGGGATGATTTTCCTGATGAGCATCTCTTTTCTATTATTGAGTCCCCTAGGCCCTGGTTTGCTGATATTGCTAACTATTTAGTTATAGGTTCCATCCATCCTGACCTCTCCTTCCAGCAGAAGAAAAGGTTCCTCTCTGATGTTAAGCGATACTTCTGGGAAGACCCACTCTTATTCTGATCCTGTGGAGATGGGGTGATCCGACGGTGCATCCCAAAGACGGTGGTCCAAGGGGTCCTGGAATTTTTTCATGCCTCACCCGTTGGAGGACATCATGGACCAGATCGTACCATAGTGAAGATTCTGCAATCTAGGTTTTTCTGGCCCACCATGCATAAAGATGCCCGAGCCTTCATTGCCCGTTGTGATCCATGCCAACGTACAGGTAATATGGGACAAAGAGCCGAGATGCTTCAACACCCCATCCTAGAGGTCGAGATTTTTGATGTGTGGGGCATCAACTTCATGGGACCATTTCTCCCTTCTTTTGGGAATACCTAAGTCCTCTTCTGCATTGATTTCATCTCAAAATGGGTAGAAACTACTGCAACAGCCCAGGACACAGCTAAGGTAGTCGTGACCTTTATAAAAAAGCACATTTTAAGAAGGTTCGACGTTCCTCGTGTGCTGGTCAGCGACAAAGGGACTCACTTTGACAAAGCGTTAATGAAAAGAGTGCTTTCAAAATATGGGGTGAAGCATCACATGGGTACACCATACCATCCCCAATCAAGTGGCCAGGTAAATCTCTCCAACCATGAGATCAAACAAATTTTGGAGAAAACAGTGAATACCTCACGGAAGGACTGGTCCAAAAAGCTTGACAATGCTTTGTTGGCCTATCGCACCACTTTTAAAACACCACTGGGGATGTCACCATTTCGTCTCATCTATGGAAAACCCTGCCATATGCCAGTGGAGCTAGAACATAAAGCATATTGGGCTGTTAAAGCCCTAAATTTTGATCTGAAGGCGGCTGCAGGGAGACGTAAGTTCCAGCTATCAGAACTCGATGAACTCAGAAGATAAGCGTACGAGAATGATAAATTGTACAAGGAGAGGACAAAATCCATCCACAACCGGATGATTTATCGAAAAACATTTCAACCCAGTGATCAGGTACTCCTCTTCAACTCTCATCTTTTCTCATTCCCAGGAAAACTCAAGTCAAGGTGGTCAGGACCGTTCCATGTCATTCAAGTATTCCCTCACGGAGTGGTGGAAATTGCTAAGAATGATGGTCAACCGTTCAAGGTGAACGGCCAATGCCTAAAGATTTACCATCCCATGGAAGATACAGTGGGAGTGATCTCCACCACACCTCTTAGGTAAGTCAAGGTAATAAGGTCAAGCCAACGACCTAAAACAAAGGCGCTTCCTGGGAGGCTACCCAGAGGTTACACGCCGTGTCCCACTTACATTACACGGCATGTAATTATCTTTTTAATTTATAATCTTAATATTATAAATCTATAGAATAACAAATAAATATCCCGGGATGATGCCGGTGCCGATGGTAAAGCCATAAGTTTATCTGAGCCGTCCCCGGTTCGAATCCTCCCGACCTACCTTTGGCATGGGGTTCCTCCTTTTATTTGCACGGAGTGTGTGGTGTTTTTTATATATTTATATAAATTTGTTTAAATATAATAAAACCCATTATGGGTATGGGGTGGTTGGCTAGAATTGTAACCCAGTTCCAAAAGTCTCGGGTTTGAATCCAGACAACTGTCCCATTTCCATCATTTGTTCTTTTAATAAAACCACATGACATGCATTTCGATATACGCCGTGTGATCCATAATTTTAAGATATAAATTAAAAATGTTTTTAAAATATGAAATAACATGTGGGTGAAGTTGGCAGATTGGAAAAGTCTTGGCACCATGTTCAAAAGACCCGGGTTCGAATCGCGCTAATCTCCCTGCTTCATCCCCTTCTTTTATAATTAAAAACCACACGTTGTGCTTTTCTTTATTCTCATGTGTATAGGCCGTATAGAATAAATATATATATATATATCATAAATATGGGAAGTAGTACAACCTTCGCTCCAGTGGTTGATGGATTCCATTTGGAACGGTCGATCACCGGTTCGAACCTCGCCCCGAGCACTGGACCAAAGGTTGTACTTCTCTTTTTACAATTTTTAAACACACGACGTGTATTTTCCCACTACATTACGTGTCTAGTTTTATTTTCTTTTAATTCTGTATATACATATATATACCTATTTTACTTTTATTTTAAATAATTAATATTAATTATTATATAGTATATTTTATTCTTATTAAAAAAAATTGGAATACACGGCGTATAGTCTATATATACACGCCGTGTACCTCGCCTATATAGGCCGCGGGCCACCCGGCATCAACCTGTGTTGCGTGGACTCCCCATTTCCTCCCCTCTTCCTATTTTCTTCTCCCGAATGCCACCTGAACCACCATACTCAGATCCGTCGATTTAGGGCGTTTCAGGTTCTGATTCTTCTTTCATTGCGATCCTCGGTCAAGGTATGTCATTCTACACCCTCTATTTCATGTTTTTAGACTCGTTTCGGGTGATTTTCGGATCTACCGACCATTCGGGTTCCGCAATACACGGCCACGACATGAATAACACACACCATGTACTTCTATACACAACCACACACAAAATAATTCAAAATTTGAATATACACGGTGTGTATGTTTGGTACACACCGTGTACCTTTCCTTGTCGTGCCCGCGTATCCTTTTGCACACAGCCTCACACACCATTTTCTCGTACACGGCGTGTGTGTTCAGTACACGCCATGTATGACATTACTTTAGTCCCCTCCATGTGTATCCATTGACATGGCCTCTTACACCATGTTCGTATACATGGTGTGTGTGTTCGGTACACGCCGTGTATACCATTTCCTTCGGTCGGCCCGTGTCTTTCCCCCTACACGACCATGTTCCTCGAGTGAAAGACACGCTGTGTCTTTAACCTAGACGGTGTGTAGTTGTTTTTTTTTTGAAAAGATAAAAACATGGCCATGTCATTTGTAACACATGACCACCTACACTTTGAGTGAACACGGCATGTATGTTTGGTACACTCCGTGTACTTTTACATGGTATATTTTTCACCCTCGGTGTGTCTATCGAGAGAACACGGGATACTCTACATTTTTCACTACATGCCATGTACTCTGGATGTACACTCCATGTACTTTTCTTTTTTCTATTTTCTCACATTTTCTTCATTTTGTTTTATTTTCTTTTCTTTTTCTTTTGTTTGTTTTTTCTTTCTTTTTCAAGTTATGGCAGATCACGATCCTTCCCGAGGGAAGCGGCCGACCTCTGCCATCGAGGGCGAGAGGCCCATCTATCATCGGATCTGACTCCAACCTCCTATGCAGTCGGACCCAGATGCTTCGGTCTTCGAGCTCTCTCCATTGGCCATTCTGCCACCACTCACTCCCTCAGTAGAGGTCGGGCCTACTTCTGCTGCACCTCCACCTTCCGGCACCGAGCTTTCGCGCACCACTATTTCTGCTACACCAGCTGCCACTCTCCCTGAGCCATCTTCATCAACAGCTGGTCCCTCATCGAGCCTTCCATACACTGAGCCACCCTCTACTTCAGCAGATCCACCCACAGAGACAGCCCCTACTGCTTCACCTGCACCTGGGCCGGGACCTGCAGGTGCTCCCTATCCCTGTACGGTATTCCCAGTCACCGATCTCACAAATGACAGGGTCCGACGTTTCTCTCGCCGGCTGATACCGTTGAGTGGCTGATACCTCGACAGCAGCATTCCGCAGCAGCTCGGTATTTGGGAGGACTTGGAGGAGCTTCTCGGGCACACCCCACTCCTCGATATTTTCAAGGTCATCACTCCAGTTTTTCGCGATTGATTTTTTGAGTTTGCAGCCTCGTTTGAGTTTGATGGAGTGGAGTACCGGGAGACACCTGGTGATGCAGTGCATGTGGTAAGGTTCTGGCTAGGTGGCCGACGTTTCTCCCTCACCGTAACCGAGTTTGGCCGAGGTTGCAGCTTCAACCCCTATCCCATCACCCCACCTCCTGTTTCTACCCTTTCCAGGATTGAGCGCTCTGAGCTCGTTGCTATGTGGAGGGAGCTCGCTGGGCCTAACCACCGGTACTCCCCCACTTCCCAGAAGAGCACCCTTATCACTGACCCCATCATCCGCTTCACTCATCGGTGCTTCAACACCATCCTTTTTCCCCGTCATGAGAATATGGGGGTTGTGACCGGCCATGAAATGGAGCTCCTTACCTGTGTCATCCGGCACGACTACTTGGACCTCCCCTATCTAGCCACCTGCTATTTCCACTCCATGTTTATCGACAGTCAGGGAAACCTGAACGATGTGTTTTATACCACCCATCTTGCCCACCACCTAGGGGTATTCGAGCCCTCTTTTCCTTATGACCTGTTAGGTTCACCCCAGCGGATGCACTTTATAATGCTCATTCGCATGGGGATGGTCCGGAAGCAGGGGTTTCCTACATTATTTCCCAGGCTCACCCCCACCCACCTGCTGACCCTCCTGCCCCAGCTGATGCACCTGCTCCTCCTTCCCCACCCCCTCTAGTTTCCTCACCCCAACCCCTCCTACCGACCCTTCTTCTTCTAGCCTTCCTTCTTCTGGACCACCACCACCCCCACCTACCACCGCACCCTCGGTTGATCTCGCCCTTTCCCTCCGCCTAGCCGCGGTGGAGTAGATCTTGGGTCGCTTTGACGGCCGACAGGATCAGATGGAGCAGCAGTTGGTTCATATCATTGGCCGCCAGGACACCATTGCGCGGCATTTGATTCATCTCGACAGCCGCCAGGACCACATGGAGCAGCTGTTGGCGCATATTTCTCAACATCTTGGTCTTCTGTTGCATCTTCCACCTGCCTCTGCCTCCGCTTCGGGCCCTTCTGCTGCTGCTCCACCGCCCTTCACTGCGTAGGCCACAGTGTAACATACCAAGTAAGTAATGAGTAATAGATATTTTTATCTATGTCTATCAATGAATTAGATATTGTTTTAGAGTCTTAAAATGAAAATAAATCCAATCTTAAGCATGGAATACACTAATATTTTTTAAAAGATTGTTTTACTGCCTTTTGATGGAAAACCATTTTTAAATCTATCTTTTGACAATTTTATAAGCTATGTTTGTCAAAATAAACTTATTATTTATGATTGGGACATCAAAATTTACTTTGTGTGAATTTTTGGTATTTTTCTGACAATGTTCATTTTTTTAATGAATAGTGAAAATACTGCATTTTACATCAAAACTGCTTTTTAATCTAATTTATTTATATGATTAGATTATCTTTTGAATTGGTTTTAAAGTTAAATTAGAATATATGTTTACCATTTAATACAATGGTGGTCATTAGGATTAATTTCACTTTGGAATTGGGCATAAACTAATGCCAAACTTTTCATAGATATTGTTTCAAAAAACCCGCTATTTGTTTTGACAACGGGAATTATTTTTAAATCAATTATTGCAATTTATGTGTCTGGAATTTGGTAAAATGGATTACATATTTGGAATCAGAAGGTCCAAATTATGTAATCAAGACTCTTTTGTTTTTGGACATTATGAATAGTAACGACGGTAATTATCTTTAATTATCTTTAATTATCTTGATTAATGAGTAATCGGGTAGTTAAGGATAATAAAATAATATCATAATAATAAAAAAATGACACCAACATGTATCCTAATTCTAATGGTTGTCTCACGGACGACCATGGGATGTCTTGTGCCAAACTTGGGGACCCCATGGAATCACTTTTGTGGAAAGTGACTTGTTATCTTTTTATTTATTTTTTTAAAGAAAGTAAATATAACAAGAATGTATCACCTGATTAAAACATTTTTAATTTTATCTACATAGATGATATGTTAGACTATAAATATTCATTGGAAAGCTAAAAATATTTCCTACATCATAGTATTTTTTTAATAATTTTTAGACTTTAAATAAAATAAATTATTTATGACATAATGATGATGGAGTGATTACCTCATTAATAAAGGATTTAAATAAAATGAAATGATAATGTAAAATCTATGACCTACACATGTCCAAAACCTATTGTATGGGTGGATTTCAAACCCTTATCACCTTAACCTCAAATTATATCAATGTGGGACCTTTGGAATTCGAAAATCATTTTCAAATAAGGTAACATTTCTTTACTTTCCAAGAGTGCCCCTCCTCTCCTCTTTTCAAGGCCCCCAACTCTACCTCCTTACACACACTCCCAAAGCCTTTGGATCGTCCAACCCCTGCCCATTTTGTCTCTACACATCCATCTATTACTCCTTGAAGCCTCACTTTGGGCAGAAGTCTTCCCAAGGAAGCCTTTGAGTTCAAACCAAAGGGAGTTACCCGATTTTAAGGTAATGTCTTCACTTGAGTCCTTTTGTTTTATTTTGCTTCTCCAACCCCCTAAACTCTTTTTATTCATTTAGTTTGTAACAACTATAGTATCTTAAATATACTAGGATGTTTTTATAAGAAGGATTTGAGCTACACTTACACACACCTACATCTAATGGTTAAATGACATACTGTTTCCGTGGATGGTGAATTTATGCCTCCCGAAATGATGATTGTTCAACATTCTTTTAACACCTTCATAGGTGGCCATTAATATGTCACTATATTTATATATGATATATAATATGTTTATGTTTTCCTTAAGCTTCTATATTTTTCATTTTGGGCATACCTTTATGGTTTCCATTATGGGTAAACGCGATATCTTCATTTAAGGAAGTGCGGACTACCGCCCCCTCAAAGTGATTTGATTCGTTAAATACCATATGTGGGACGTATAAAGGATGGAACTATAATATTATATATTATATTATATTGGAATTATAATATATGTTTATATAATTATGATTCCATTCTATAAAATACGAAATAGAAATGAAAGTAGCGTTCATGTGTACGTATGGCTTACCGTCTCCATGAACGGTGCTTTTCATTTCTTACCTCTAAATGATTATGTAATATTATAAATGCATGTATATACTGGATATATATGATATATACATCATGATTATAATTCTGGATATAATGTATACATGAACAACTTGTAATTATAAAGGGTTTATTTTTTACTCAAGTACCAATGATCGTTAAAACAACCGTTATTAACTTCAATAATTACATAGTGTTCATGACATGGAAATAAGTGATATAAAAGGAATAATGAACTTGAAAAAGGTTCTTAAGAAAGTATAAATTAATTCAAGTTTATTATTCAGGACATTAAAGAACGATCGAGTCAAGTCGGACCCGAGGTATGGGACTTCATCTCAATCTCCTTTCATTGAGGCATATTTTGTTTTATACACAACCTTCTTTTATATGGTGTATAAACCCCTTTTACTTTTACGTTTATTCAAAAGGAATATTTTTTTATACGAAGCGTTTACTAAACGACAAAAGGGAATGTTTTTGTCGTACGTATGCGGCGACAATGACTTCTCCGCCGCCGTGACCATTATTTGAGTTTCGGCTTCCTCTTCAAGCCATACCTTTTTTTAAAAGAAAATTAAATACCATGTTCTACTTTTCTTTTATTTTGGTATCGAAAATGGTTTTCATAATGTTTTTATATAAATGTGTTGTATTGATATCTTGTGATTGAAAGGTGGAAATTTTATTTTTCCTTTATGCATGTTTTATGTGATACGATTATGTTGAGGTTCTTGGGCATTATTATGAAGACGGGTGGTTCCATGATAAACTAAGGGCGGGTGAGCCCGATATAGCTCTCCAATGCATTGGGTAACGCAAAGGAGTGAAACGTTAAGGTTTCTCCGAATAGATTTAGGGAATATACTGTGATGGGTATTCCAAACGTAACAAAGAGGGTTACCCCCTATGTAAGAATTTTATAAATGCCTCAAGTTACCTTTATGTCTTATGATTTCTATGATTTATTCATGATTTGATGAGGTATGTTAAAGTGCTTGTGTTTTATGGGTAAAGTATGATTTCATTCTTATGTATATATATACCCATGTTTCCTTTCCATATTTTTATATCCCTTACTGAGCTTTTTATGCTCATCCCAAGTTTTTTGAAATGTTTTTCACATGTCAAGGGAAAGGTACATGATATGATGATAGTGTCAAGGAAGTGTCAAGAAAGAATCCATGTTTTATTTTAAATATGTTTCCATTGATGGGAAAGAAGAATACTATCTTTATGTAACCACTTTGTTTATATGTGGAATGTAATGCAAATTTTATGATCTAATTCTCTAAAACTCTAATCCCGAAAAGATCCTCAATGTGTAATCTTTTAATAACTCAAGATTAAGTAAGGTTTAAGGCTGGGGCCTTATAGTTGGTATCAAAGGTCCGTTTAGATAACTTTAGGAGTTAGAATTATATTAAATGATTATCCAAAAATATTTTTTTTATGGTCAAATTGAAGTGATATAGTATTTGAAGATTACCATGTTGCTTCATCTAAGACATGTTTGTTCAGAATGGTTTTCCACAGAGGAAACAAGGAAGCAGTGCTAGGAAGGCATGCAGAAGGAAATAACCTTCCGAATCAGCATCCTGAGATGGTCGGAATTGGAACTGAATAGTTTGTTGCAGTAATGGCGCAGTTGACTCAGGCGATAAATGGCGGTGTTATCCATACACGAGATCAGCCAGATCAATCGCAAAGGAACATGTCATTGGTGGAACATTTCATGAGGCAACATCCCCCATTATTCAGAGGATCATCTGACCATGTGCTAGCTGAAGGGTGGATTAAATCACTGGAGAAGATTTTCGATGTCATGGGGTGTTCAGACAATCAAAAGGTTAGTCTTTCTATTTACCGTTTGGAGGGTGAAGCAGATCAGTGGTGGTCGATGGTTAAAAATATCAGGGACGCTGATGAGATTGATGCTCTCGACTGGGATGAATTCAAAGGTATGTTTCTTGAAAAGTATTTTCCTAAGGCTGTTCGACTTAGGATGGAAAAAAAATTCTTGGAATTGAGGCAAGAGGAAGACTCAGTGGCTGCCTATGAAGAATGGTTCACTCGATTGGCAAGGTATGCTCCAAATTTTATCCGAGACCTTGATAGTAAAATAAATTGTTTTTACTCAAGATTAAAGCCAAAATATCGAAGGGAATTAGCTTCTCGTGAGTTTAAAAGTTATGAAAATCTTGTTCGATGTGCTGAGAAGGTGTAAATGGTGTTTTTCGATGATCAAGTGTTCTATAACAACCAGCAGAAGAAGAGACCAAGGTGGCAGGATAAAGGGAAGAATTCTTCAAAAAATATGATGGTAAGAAATCTAAGTTTCCAGTTTGTGATAAATGTGGAAAAAGGCATGTTGGGGAATGTCTTTTGAATTCTAGAAAGTGCTCCAGATGTGGTAAGATGGGACATAAGGCTCGTGATTGCACTGAAAAAGATCAAGGTGAAGGTACGACCAAATTTTATTTACAGTTAGTGAAATGTTTTAAGTGCAATAAGATGGGTCACTATGCAAACGAGTGTCTGACAAAGAGCTTGAGTGATGGGAAGCAGTTAGACTACAAGAAAAAAGGGGTGGTGAAATCCTTTGAAACTACTTCAGCAGATGTCGGGCCATCAAATGAAGTTGTATCAGGTACTTTGTTTGTTTTTTCAGATTATGCCAGTGTGTTGTTTGATTCGGGGTCTATACATTCTTTCATCTCTGAAAACTTTTCTAGTAAAATGGGAATACCATCTCAAGAAATGACTCCTGAACTTTTGGTAAAAAAACCTGGGGGAAATGTTGAGGCAAAAAGAATTTATAAGAATCTTCCTATCCTTATCTGTGGAAAGAACCGACTTGCAAACCTTATTGTTCTACCTCTAGTAGATTTTGATGTTATCCTGGGTATGGATTGGCTCTCTATTTACCATGCGAAGATTGACTGTATAGCTAAAGAAGTTTCTTTTCAGAAATTCTTTCAGTTTGTGTACAATAATGAACCCTTACTGTTGATAACTTATCAAGAGGACAAGAAACTTGTAAAAGATGGAAATGAATGTTACCTTGCACACATCATTGAAAATAAAGGAACTGTTCAGATTAATGATGTGCCAGTGGTAAATGAGTATCCTGATGTTTTTCCTGATGAGTTTCCTGGAATAATACCAGATCGGGAAGTTGAGTTTACTGTTGACTTAGTTCCTGATGCTAAGCCA
Source organism: Viscum album (assembly GCA_963277665.1). Taxonomy (NCBI): domain Eukaryota; kingdom Viridiplantae; phylum Streptophyta; class Magnoliopsida; order Santalales; family Viscaceae; genus Viscum; species Viscum album. The sequence continues at coordinate 659,262,682 of OY728159.1, forward strand.
ATTTCAAAACCCCCTTATCAAATGGCTCAAATTTAAATTTTAGAGTTGAAGGAGCAATTGCAAGATTTATTAGAGAAAGGTTTCATTCGACCTAGCACATCACCATGGGGTGCTCCTGTTTTATTTGTTAAAAAGAAAGATGGTTCAATGAGACTTTGCATTGATTATAGATCCTTGAATAACATCACTGTTAAGAACAAATATCCTTTGCCTCATATCGATGATTTGTTTGATCAGCTCCAGGGAGATCAGTATTTTTCAAAGATTGACTTCAGATCGGGGTACCATCAGCTGAAGGTAAAGGAAGCAGACGTTCCGAAGACTGTGTTTCGTACTAGATATGGCCATTATGAATTTGTAGTTATGCCTTTTGGGCTAACCAATTCACCTGCTGTATTCATGGACTTAATGAATAGAATTTTCCATGAGTTCTTGGATAAGTTTGTGGTGGTTTTCATTGATGATATTTTGGTATTTTCTAAAAGTAAATAGGAGCATGAAAGACATTTAAGGGTTATCTTGCAAACCTTAAAAGAAAAGAAACTGTATGGAAAATTCAGCAAGTGTGAGTTTTGGTTGCAACAAATTTCTTTCCTAGGTCACATTATTTCAAAATATGGAATAACTATTGATCCTGCTAAAAAAAAGTTGTTGAAGAATGGCCAAGACCCACAAATGTAACCAAGATCCGTAGTTTTCTTGGTTTGGTAGGTTACTACCGAAGGTTTGTTGAAAATTTTTCACGGTTATCTAGTCCAATGACTAAGCTAACTCGGAAGGGTGTTAAGTTTATCTGGACAAAAGAATGTGATGATTGTTTTTAGGAACTGAAAAGAACATTGGTTAATGCTCCAGTTTTGGACTACCTTCTAGGAATGGTGAGTTTGTTATATACAGTGATGCTTCATTGAAAGGAATTGGTTGCGTCCTAATGCAGAATGATCAGGTAATTTCTTATGCTTCACGACAGTTGAAAACTCATGAGTAAAATTGCCCTACACATGATTTGGAATTAGCTGCTGTTGTTTTCACTTTAAAAATTTGGAGGCATCATTTGTATGGAGTAAAGTGTGAAATATATACTGATCACAAAAGTTTAAAGTATATATTCACTCAAAAAGAGTTAAACATGATACAGAGGATATGGCTAGAATTAATCAAGGATTATGATTGTACAATTCATTACCATCCGGGAAAAGGAAAGAAAGTGGCTGATGCTTTAAGTCTAAAAATTAATGCTTCATTAGCAATGTTGCGTTTGGAACGTGATCCTTTGGTTAAGGATTTGATGAAATTTGGCATAGAATTTGTTGGTGCAGGAAGTTCTTCTGTTTTGTTTTAGGTATCAGTGAGATCATCTCTATCAGATAGAATCAAGCAAGCACAGAAGCAAGACGGTGAGTTGCAGAAAAAGGTAGAGTTGGTTTAGAAAGGTAAGTTGCCTGAATTCAACATTGATAATTATTGCGTTTTGAGATTTGGGAAGAGATTGTGTGTGCCTTGTGATTCACAGTTGAAGAGAGAGTTGTTATGTGAAGCTCATAGTTCTCCATTTTCATTTCATCCTGGTAGTACTAAGATGTACAGAGATCTGTGGGAGTATTACTGGTGGGATGGAATGAAAAGAGATATTGCTGATTTTACTATGAAGTGTTTTACATGTCAATAGGTTAAAGCAGAGCGGCAGTTACCGAAAGGGATGCTTCAGACTTTACCAGTGCCAGAGTGGAAATGGGAGAATATATCCATGGACTTTGTTGTGGGATTACCGAAGACATCTCAAGGTAATAATGCAATCTGGGTTATTGTTAATTGCTTGACTAAATCTGCTCATTTCCTTGCTATACGAGAAAATTTTTCCCTAGATCAACATTCCCGTTTGTATCTTAAAGAGATAGTCAGGTTACATGGAGTTCCCCTCTCCATTGTATCTGATCGTGATCTCGGGTTCACTTCTAACTTTTGGAAAGGCCTTCAGAAGTCGTTGGGTACTGAATTAAATTTTAGTACATCATTTCATTCTCAATCAGATGGGCAGTCAGAACGAACAATTTAGACCTTGGAGGATATTCTACGAGCTTGTTCGATGGATTATCAGGGAATTTAGGACCAACATATTTCTTTGGTTGAATTTTCATATAATAACAGTTTTCATTCCAATATACAGATGGCACCATTTGAGGCATTATATGGGAAGCGGTGTCGAACTCCAACTTTCTAGGATGAAGTGGGTGAAAGGATGTTGATGGGACCAGAATTGGTAGAAGAGATGGCAGAAAAAGTTCAGCTGATTCAGAAACACATGAGAACAGCTCAGAGTAGGCAGAAGAGTTATGCAGACAATGGGAGAAAGGATCTAACTTTTGGGGTAGGTGATCATGTTTTTCTCAAAGTCTCACCATGGAAAAGTGTGATGCGATTTGGTAAGAAAGGAAAGATGAGCCCAAGGTTCATTGGAAAATATTAAATTCTGGATAGAGTTGGATCAGTTTCATACCATGTGGCTTTACCTCCGAGTTTATCTCAGGTACACAATGTTTTTCTCGTTTCGATGTTGAGAAAGTATATGCCAGATCCATCTCATGTTTTGAGTCCAGAGGTAGTTCAGGTGGAAGAGAACATATATTATGAGGAACAACCGGTCCAGATTCTTGACCACAGGGAGCAAGTGTTACGAAATAAGGTGATTAATCAGGTAAAGGTTTTTTGGAAAAACCACATGATGGAAGAGGCAACATGGGAATCTGAAAATGCAATGAGGGATAAGTACCCTCATTTATTCGATAAGTAAATAAATTGCAGGGACGCAATTTTATAAAGGGGGGAAGGATGTAACATACCAAGTAATGAATAATATATATTTTTATCTATGTCTATTAATGAATTATATAGTGTTTTAGAGACTTAAAATGAAAATAAATCCAATCTTAAGCATGTAATACACTAATATTTTTTAAAAGATTATTTTACTGCCTTTTGATGGAAAACCATTTTTAAATCTATCTTTTGACAATTTTATAAGCTATGTTTGTCAAAATAAACTTATTATTTATGATTGGGACATCAAAATTTACTTTGTGTGAATTTTTGGTATTTTTCTGACAATGTTCATTTTTTAATGAATAGTGAAAAATACTGCATTTTACATTAAAACTGCTTTTTAATCTAATTTATTTATATGATTAGATTATCTTTTGAATTGGTTTTAAAGTTAAATTAGAATATATTTTTACTATTTAATCCAATGTTTGTCATTAGGATTAATTTCACTTTGGAATTGGGCATAAACTAATGCCAAACATTTCATAGATATTGTTTCAAAAAAACCCGCTATTTGTTTTGACAACGGGAATTATTTTTAAATCAATTATTGCAATTTTTTTGTTTGGAATTTGGTAAAATGGATTACATATTTGGAATCAGAAGTTCCAAATTATTTAATCAAGACTCTTTTGTTTTTGGACATTATGAATAGTAACGACGGTAATTATCTTTAATTATCTTGATTAATGAGTAATCGGGTAGTTAAGGATAATAAAATAATATCATAATAAAACAAAATTACACCAACATGTGTCCTAATTCTACTGGTTGTATCATGACCGACCATGGGATGTATTGTTCCAAACTTGGGGACCCCATGGAATCACTTTTGTGGAAAGTGACTTGTTATCTTTTTATTTTTTTTAAAGAAAGTAAATATAACAAGAATGTATCACCTGATTAAATCATTTTTAATTTTGTCTACATAGATGATATTTTAGACTATAAATATTCATTGGAAATATAAAAATATTTCCTACATCATAGTATTTTTTTCATAATTTTTAGACTTTAAATAAATTAAATTATTTATGACATCATAATGATGCAGCAATTACCTCATTAATAAAGGATTTAAATAAAATGAAATTATAATGTAAAATCTATGACCTAAACATCTCCAAAACCTATTGGATGGGTGGATTTAGAACCCTTATCACCTTACCCTCGAATTATATCAATGTGGGACTTTTTGAATCCGAAAATAATTTTCAAATAAAGTAACATTTCTTTACTTTCCAAGAGTGCCCCTCCTCTCCTCTTATAAAAGGCCCCCACCTCTACCTCCTTACACACACTTCCAAAGCCTTTGGCTTGGCCAAACCCTGCCCATTTTGTCTCTCCAAATCCCTCTATTACTCCTTGAAGCCTAACTTTGGGTAGAAGTCTTCCCAAGGAAGCCTTTGAGCTCAAACCAAAGGGAGTTACCCGATTTTAAGGTAATGTCTTCACTTGAGTCCTTTTGTTTTATTTTTCTTCTCCAACCCCCTAAACTCATTTTATTCATTTATTTTGTAACAACTCAAGTATCTTAAATATACTAGGATGTTTTTATAAGAAGGATTCGAGCTACACTTACACACACCTACATCTAATGGTTAAAGGACATACTGTTTCCGTGGATGGTGAATTTATGCCTCCTGAAACGATGATTGTTCAACATTATTTTAACACCTTAAAAGGTGGCCATTAAGATGTCACTATATTTATATATGATATATAATATGTTTATGTTTTCCTAAAGCTTCTGTATTTTTCATTTTGGGCATACCTTTATGGTTTCCATTATGGGTAAACGCGATATCTTAATTTAAGGAAGTGCGGACTACCACCCCCTCAAAGTGATTTGATTCGTTAAATACCATATGTGGGACGTATAAAGGATGGAACTATGATTTTATATATGATATTATATTGAAATTATAATATACATTTATATCATTATTATTCCATTCTATAAAATATGGAATAGAAATGAAAGTAGTGTTCATGCGTACGTACGGCTTACCGTCTCCATGAACGGTGCATTTCATTTCTTACCTCTAAATGATTATGTAATATTATAAATGCATGTATATACTGGATATATATGATATATACATCATGATTATAATTCTGGATAAAATGGATACATGAACAACTTGTAATTATAAAGGGTTTATTTTTTACTCAAGTACCAATGATCGTTAAAACGACCGTTATTAACTTAAATAATTACATAGTGTTCATGACATGGAAATAAGTGATATAAAAGGAATAATGAACTTGAAAAAGGTTCTTAAGCAAGTAGAAATTAACTCAAGTTTATTATTCAGGAAATTAAAGAACGATCGAGTCAAGTCGGACCCGAGGTATGGGACTTCGTCTCAATCTCCTTTCATTGAGGCATATTTTGTTTTATACACAACCTTCTTTTATATGGTGTATAAACCCCTTTGACTTTTACTTTTATTCAAAAGGAATGTTTTTTTATACGAAGAGTTTACTAAACGAAAAAAGGGAATGTTTTTGTCGGACGTATGTGGCGACAACGACTTCTCCGCCACCGTGACCATTATTTGAGTTTCGGCTTCCTCTACAAGCCATACCTTTTTTTAAAAGAAAAATAAATACCATGTTTTACTTTTCTTTTATTTTGCTATCGAAAATGGTTTTCATAATGTTTTTATATCAATGTGTTGTATTGATATCTTGTGATTGAAAGGTATAAATGTTATTTTTCCTTTATGCATGTTTTATGTGATACGATTATGTTGAGGTTCTTGGGCATTATTATGAAGATGGGTGGTTCCGTGATAAACTAAGGGTGGGTGAGCCCGATATAGATCTCCAATGCATTGGGTAACACAAAGGAGTGAAACGTTAAGGTTTCTCTGAAGAGATTTAGGGAATATACTGTGATGGGTATTCCAAACGTAACCAAGAGGGTTACTCCCTACGTAAGAATGTTATGAATGCCTCAAGTTACCTTTATGTCTTATGATTTCTATGATTTATTCATGATTTGATGAGGTATGTTAAAGTGATTATGTTTTATGGGTAAAGTATGATTTCATTCTTATGTATATATATACCCATGTTTCCTTTCCATATCTTTATATCCCTTACTGAGCTTTTTATGCTCATCCCAAGTTTTTTGAAAAGATTTTCACAGGTCAAGGGAAAGGTACATGATATGATGATAGTGTCAAGGAAGTGTCAAGAAAGAATCCATGTTTTATTTTAAATATCTTTCCATTGATGGGAATGAAGAATACTATCTTTATGTAACCACTTTGTTTATATGTGGAATGTAATGCAAGTTTTATGATCTAATTCTCTAAAACTCTAAACCCGAAAAGATCCTCAATGTGTAATCTTGTAATAACGCAAGATTAAGTAAGTTTTAAGGCTGGGACCTTATACACAGACTCTGTTCTGTTGTCTACAGTGGTCCCACCTTCTGCTGATTCTCCTGCCACCACCACTGTTGTCGGTCCAGAGTCTGCTGTTGAGCTTCATTTTCTAGATCTTGTGCCTGCGGCTCCTACTTCTCCAGCTTCCCATCCCACCGCCGAGTTTGTGCCTTCCGCTTCCTCACCTCCTGCACCATCTCTTTCCGCTGATCCTATCCTAGATGGTGCCTCTTCTAAGGAGACCCCATGACTAGTTTTGGGACATATACTTTTCATTGTATATATATTTGTGATCTCTTATGCCTGTGTTTATTATGCATGCTTGCAGTGTTTCTTTTTCCACATCACAGGTACTCTGGAAAAGTTTGGGCTGCACTTTTACTTCACATACCATTTTCCTTCACCTAGACACGAGGGGAGTATTCTTTTTAATTTGTTTTTCTTTTCTTTATTGATCTTACTCCTTTCGTTACTTTCCCTCAGTCTGGTCCACTTTTTGTGTCCCCACTTTACCTTGTTCTTTCTTGGGCACTTGGTGGACCACGTGCGATTTTCAGTGTGGGGGAGCCTCTCTCTATTTCACCTTAGTCTTTTCCCTTGAACTAATATAAGAGACATCATTATTAGATTATATATTTTTAAAATTGAGTCAATTTTTGGTTAATAATATTTATCAATGCTCAAGTTATCAGTAGGAACTTTTTGAGGGTTTCATGCTTATTCTGATTCTTAAGTGTTATAAAATGATTGCTGATATAGTTTAAATTACAACTTTTAATCCTTGATTAATTACATTGATTAGGCTAATCATTTATATGCATGTCATGACCTGATTGTCCCTTTATTATTTTTTCACTCCTGAGAGGTATTCGAAACCCTTTTTCGTATTTCTTTTCTAAATACCCTCTTTCTTGAGAGATTCTTAGGATATGCATCACTACCAAAATTTGCAAGTTTTCTTTTCAAAACATGAATAATTTTTGAATTACTTTAAAATTATTGAGGCACTATATTGTTTTCACCCATTTATCTTGGGACCTACCCTACATTTAATCTTTGTTAAGCCCATAGAAGCCATGAAAAGCCTTTATAGGAATCCATGTTACAAGCCTATTTCCCTTCCTACCCTATTTATTTTTGAACTTTTCATGATTATTCATTTTGAAGCTTTAAAGAGGGAGTTGGCAATACATGAAATATTTTTGTGCACAATCATGAAATAAAGTGTGGGGGAGTGCCTCTTGACTATTTGGGGTAAAAAGGGTTCCAAACAATTATTCGTTATATTCATAAGTGTTTCCCTTGAGTTCTTCTAAAAACCAAAGAGAAGGGAACCTTTTGCTCATTTGATTTCGGAACCCTTCTTGACTAAGGGAAAAGGTGGTGATTACAACAACATTCGACTGGGCTTGTGAAGGATACATTTTCATTGAACTTTACTTTGAATATCATGCAATGTTGTTTAAAGAAATTAGCCTTCCTTTTTTAAGAATCGGAATTTATTTTTCACATATGAACCTACCAACCCTTATCCACAAAGATATTTGAACCTTATTGATAAAGCCCTCATGATTTTTGTAATTCAATTTTTTCTGAAGTAGAGAACAATATATCCTCCAAACCTATGGATAGAGTGTATATACTTTAGATTTAGCATAACTATGAATAAAAACATCTTGAGTGTGGAGTGTGCTTTTTGACTGGTAAGGTAGATCATCAAGTGGCATGCTTATTTTTGAAAGGTTGAAAATGTGTTGAAAGAGGATGAGAGTAGTTAATTGAATTGTATATATGAGGCATGATTTTAATATCTTATGAATTGAATTTGTTTGTTCCTTTTATAATTTTCCTCAGTAACTTTATCATTTATACTTTTTGATTAATTGAATGCCTTCCTTTTAAAAGTATAGGCTCTTTTAATTAGATGTTGAGATTTTTGCTTGAGGGCAAGCAAAGGACTAAGTATGGGGGAGTTTGATGCACCCGATTTGTGTATACATTTTCATACATATTATTGAAAATAAAAACAAGTTTTCACTAAATACCTACTTCTTATAAGAAAAATACTTTGATTTTGGTGACCTTGTCTATTTTCAAGAGCTTTCTGGCCAAAATACACAAATCGAGGGAAGTCTGTGAAAATTTTGAAACTACACGGCATGTACTCTGTATACATGTTGTGTACATCCAGACAGGGACAGGGATTGAAGGAGGGAGTACACGCCCATGTCACCAGGTAGAAGCTACATGTCGTGTGGGGTGGCATTACACGTCGTGTACTACATTCTAGAAGCGGTTGTTGCCGAGAAGAGTCTACATGCCCATGTGGTCGTTGAATGAGACACGGCGTGTTCCATTTCTACACGTCGTGTCTTCTATTCTAGAAGGGGTTGGTGGCCACATTTTGGCATTACACGTCGTTTATGGTGGCACTACACGCCGTGTACACTCACCTACCAGGCGGAAATGTGTTCAAAGTCAAAGATGACGTGTTAGGCCGCCTACCAGCGGAGAAAATGAAGCCCAAAGCGCGTTGATGGAAGTACACGGCTTGTACTTTCTATACACGCCGTGTACTTTATTTTTCTATAAATAGAGGCCTTGGCCTTCAGATTTGGGAGTTCAAAACCATTTGAAGGAGGGGATAAGTTTTTCTACTACCATTCCCAAGCCATCTTGGTGTCGTAGTTCCACCATTCCACCTACCAACACCACTCCCCGAAGCTTACACAATGAATTCATCAAGTATCGAGTGTGTTGGTCCTATCATGATTTCCATGTGTAACTAAACCCCTTGTGTTGGGGCTGTGGGTGATAAAGGATTGTATTATGTTATATTAATCTAGATAGTTGTGTTCGTTCTTCTTAATTATTCTTACTCCTCTTAAATAATTGCTAAATATTACTGAGAATTCTGAGTCGGACCAAGGGAAGAATTCTCATCAATATAAAAGAAGGGTAACAGTGAAAGCTTTCATGACCATTGAAAAGGTTTCACCTATTCATAAATGGATTGAAGCACATTAAGAATAGAAAAACACTGACTACCGGACCAAGGAGTCAATTTCTTCAATTCCAAACAAGAGAAACCGGACCAAGGAATCCTGTGATAAAAGGAAATCTAGAATGATGAATTATCATGAACATCACAACCATTTAAACAATCTGTATAAAAACTCCATAATCACCACAGCCCCAATACACTTTTCTTTCTGTTAAAACACCTTTAAATCACTTGGTATTTCTTTTAAATTATTAATCATTTTCTTAAAGTAAACAAAACAGTTTCACTCAATCCAAACCAAGAAAATCCACTCTAAATTTTGCATGTTTCACTAAATTAATTATAAACTCAACTGAACCGACACACTTCCAAAGTTCCCTGTGGATTGACCCCACACTTGCACTATACTAAGTTTAAGAGTGGGTAGTATCAATTTGGGGAACTGATAACATACTTTTGGTGAAACGACTGACCACTCACATATGCCATGATTTATCCCACAATCTTCCATCAACCAACATCATTCTATACATGAGAATCCACCTGCACTCTAACTACACTAGCAATAGTGAAAACAATAGTCAACTGGGATAGGCACCCAAAAAATCCTTCCCATCAAAGCCAGTCTTGATACCAAAGAACCCATGATGCTTCATCTAAATATAAAGTCATCAACATGCCTATATCTCAAAACTTGAGCACTAACCGTGCATCAGCCCCATAATAAGAATATGACCAAGATCATTGCCTAGAAAGGCATCCATAAACCTAAACCAACCCTACTCACAGTTTTCCCTTGATCAGAATGAAACATTGATCTATAAGGGTCTAAGTCAAAACTAAGGAAATCTAAGTCTCTCACCAAGACCTACTAATAAAGTCTCACAACTGGGTCACAAGGTCTAACTACCTAGCCTAAAAGATCAAACCTCCTCGAGGGTAGTAAAGAGAACAACAACCTATAGGGGTCAAAACTATCCACATCTTTCTACAAGGGACTGATCCTATCCAAGTATCCTCGAAAGGAAATAATCCTTGGAGGTCATGATTCCAACATAGAAGATATATTGAACTGACACTCACCATCCACTCATATATAGTAAAAAACCCTCAAGGTATAGTTCAATAGAAAATTATAGGTAGTTATCAACATCATACTCAGTGATTTGACTAGATAACCATAAGAAAAGGTCGGTTAAATAAAATTTCATTCCAATATATGTAGTAAAAAACATTGTCGGTTATTACAAAAATTTTAAATAACTGAACCTAAGAAAGAACACACTAATAGGGATTCAACACAGGGTCATCATGTGACCTTTCAACCATCTAGGGTTACTGCGCCTCTTTTTCATGAGGATTGAGTCATCCACCTCACCATCAAACGTCTCAATATAGATCCACATAGTCTTTAATCATAATGATGTATATATATATGTATGTATTTATGAAATTTGGATTAATTAAGTATAATTACACCAAAAACCTATAGAGGAAAACACTATTTTAGTTTTTATTGAAACTTTAAACAATTTTCCTCTATTGTCAGTAAAATCACACACTAGTAGACCTATGAAATGTGAATCCTATGTGCCAAATATGATGCATGAGAATCATATTTCCTTTCTCATCCAAGAGTCAAAATTAATCACTGGTCTATTTCCAATAGTCTAAGATCCATAAATATATAATAAATCATAACATCCACAAAAAATGTGTGTTAATCAAAGAAAAATCATATAAAATTATAACTTAATATATCAGGACAACAATCCCATATCCCTAGAAACTAAGACCTTTCATCGGAATTGGTGTTCTCAATGCACCAACCTGATGTCCATCACAGGTTTTGACACATTCCTAATGCTCATGTATACTATATCCCAAATATTAATAAAACATGAAAATAAAAAATCTCTAATACCACTTTGTAATGTCCCAACCTGGATTCCACTAAACTAGTGCTCGAAGACAGTTCTCTATAAGGCCTTAAATGCACCTCTCCATATGAAATAGGATTTTAACTAGTATTGAGGGCCTAGAGTGTGTGTGTGTGTGTAGATATTATTCCCTCATATTAAAGTACACAAAAAAATAACTAGATATAATCCCAGAAGTAAATAAGAATATTTTGGAAGTAGTAAAAGAGTAAAATAGAACATGTTGTAATAATAAATGAAATGCTATGAAATCATAAAAATAAATATCATACATAAAAAACTGGTCACCCAATTGGTTTACCATATATACAGGAGTATGTAAAATAAACTAAAATAAATGTATAGGGATCTACTATAAACTCTGAGCTGGATGACATATCCAATCACCAGACACTATCGAACTTCACTGGTCTGGTCATAATAATCCACATGAGCGTCTCTTCTCGATCATGAAAACCTAGTCCAAATCCCTATCCATCATGCATCTGTTCTTAACCTGAAAAGTAGACATAAGATCAGAACACATGCTAAGGTGAATGTATAGGGATGAGAAATAATCTGAGTAGGCCACCCCAATGATAAATCTATAAATCTACTGTCATAAGTGAATTCGCATGAAATATACTTACCATAGTCGAGGCACAACTGAAATGGTAAAGTAATAGATATAAATAATGGAAACAGGTCTACAATTGATTCTTGGGACCATGACCCCAATAGTCCGGACACAGTTCCATTATATATGAGTATATGTGTGCATGGATATATATATATATATATGCATGTGCTCATATATATAACTATATAAGAAAGGAAGGAAATCATAGACCACTCAATCCACAGTCAATACTTGGATAACATCCAATTGAATGGACATCATGTGACTACAGCATCGAGTTGGATATCGTACCACTCAATTCTTCTATCATTAGGTTGATCTATGGGTCTATAATACCAATTAAAAATTCCATCTTTGTCTAGCGCTGGAAAAGTCTCTAAGAATTCTACATCACCATAGAGGGATACATTCCCTAGCCCTAGGTTCACCCATACTCACCTCCAAACACTATAATGAAGGATGTTGTGTACTGACGGATAATCTTGAATAGATAAAACTACATCAACTACGACTTAGGTTGGATGTATCAAGTGTTAGACGAATCATGCTAGAATCTAAGGAGTAGAAGTGTCCAAGGCATCAAAATAGTTCATTGGATCCATGGAGTTAAAATGTACAATGCATCCTAATAGGTCATCAGATCCAAGGATTATAAATTTTCAAGAAATCCTAAAATTCATGTAAATCAGATTCAAGTAGTAGAAATTTCTAAGGAATACTAATGGGTCTAATCCAAGGAGTAGAAATGTAAAAAACAACCTAAAAATTCATTTAAATTAGATCCAAGGAGTAGAAATTTTCCATGCATCCTAGTGGGTTGGATATAAAGAGTTGATATTTTTATGTAATCCAAGAAAGTCATGTATATCAGGTCAAAGGAATACAAATTTCCAAGGAATTCTAATGTATGATGAGGAGTTCCATGTCCAACATCTGATCTTATAAGGTTTAGAGCCAGATCACAAGAAGTACCTCAAGGAATCCCAATAATATTAATAAGTCTCACCAGTAAGATCCCAAATAACACATTTGGGCATCCCAAAAAAATATCAAACGGTTCCCAGGAAGTACCTTTGTGCATCCCAAATATAAATGTTGCATCATGTCCAGCTAATCAACCACAAACCAGGAATCACCTCTAGCTATCATCATTTCATCATGAGTAACCAAGTAAAATTATAAATAAAGAGTGAGTGTGTTTGAATGCCTAACCCACCAAAACTACCAAAAACTAATAGTCTTACAAGTCAGCATGGGTTCTAAGGTGACACCTGCTACCATCTCTACCCAAACCCGATATATTAGATCAGGTTCAGTCAACCATTGGGGTACAAACTGGGTTCCTCAAGTAATAACACAAGATAGGCATTCTACTTGGGATCCTCAGGGTTAAATTTACATGGAGGAATCATACATGGGATCCTCTAATGAAATGTAAATAGATTCATCCTGCATGAGATCCTCATAATGGTACATAGGAAGGGGAATCCTATTGGGAACCCTGAACAATATAAAATGTTGGTAGAGGTATCCTACATGAGATCCTCAGAATTGAAACCAGACAAAGGAGTCATAGATGGGATTCCCTAAGTTATCATATAAGTTAAGAATCCCTCAAGAGGCCTTTAGTAAAAATTTATAAGATAGAGGCATCCTACACAGGATCCTCTAGATCTAAATGAAAGAAGAGGCATCTAACAGGGGATCCTTGGAAACAACTAACATCGTGACCATATTAGGATAGAATGGAACATTTTGCAAGGAAGACGACCTCAAGGGAAAATATAAAAAATAATATATCAAACGATATAGCTCATGGATCATCTAAGATCAAGGTATCACTCTTAGGACACAACTAGATTCAATTATCAGATAAAGAACCTTTCTGTTTAAGAAAATTCCTGAAATGCTACCAAGGGGTCCTCAAATAACCTCAAGGTCTTCACCATCATGATCCATGTGAAAAGATACTCAAGATTTACTACTCATGGGTCAAAATATGACTCATGTGTGTAAATATACAAAAGGACCTCAAAAGGGTGGCAGGGGGAAGTACATGACATGTTTACTTAGTACATGGCATGTACCCCCAAATCCCTACCAGGGCGTGTACCTCAACCAAACATGGCATGTTAAAACCCATGTACACATTATTTTCATCCTATAAATAGTGTTTACCCTATATAGGGTAATTTCCCATGTGCATCACATGTTCTATCCATGTACTTTACCAGGTCGTGTACCTCTACATGACGTGCAACCCACACGGGGTCTTGTTGTGTACTCTACATGGCCATGTACCCCTATATGGGCTTTCTGGTCAGTTACATAGTTACACATATGAGTTCTAATACATAACATGTATACCCCATATATGGTTTTCACATAGAAAATGATCATCTTCCCTCAATATTAAGAACACATGACATCTTTTCCTGAATCTATATTCCATGTAATCAGGTTTTCTAAACGGGAAACCCATCAAATCATCCAGAAACCCTATTTTCTTTCCTATAAGCTATAGAGTGACCCCCAAGGGATCATAAGCAAGTGTAGTAGAGGTTTAAAACATGATAATATTAAATCTAAATGGATTTATGGAAAAACATACAGACTACCTACCTCTGTACAGAATCCACCAAAGATTCGCATATTTCTGTGATATAAGGCTATCGCATGACAATATGGCGTGTCCTGAGCTTTGTGAAGGTAAATCCCTTTATCCCCCTCTCTTTATCTATATTTATCTCCCATTTTCATATCTTGTTTTATCTAAGGGGAATCCATATGGGTATTCATGAGAACCTATAGAATAAAGAAAATAAAATCAAAAAATAAAAGAATAAAAATAAAAGAAAAATAAAATAGAGCTCGGGCCGGCCCTAGTGCCCAAAATGAGTTTATGAACAGCATAGGAAAAACTCTCCATTACAGAATACATGGTAGAGAATAAATCTCAATATTATTCATTGTTCAAAATATATAGTTGTTCGAACCTATATGAATAAATTAATATTTAATTAATTAAATATTAATTATTAATTATTCCTCTAAATTTGTACAGCTCAGAATTCTACCAAAATACTATCCTAGTTTAGTCACCATATTTCAGGACCAAGGAAGTTTTCAAAAAACTATTTGAGATCATATTATTGATGTAAATGTCTATTTTACCCCTTACAAGAATTTGGAAGAAACAAATAAAATATTTTCTCAAAATTCCAGTCCAAAAAACACGGATCCTTATAGAAGTAAATGAAGGAACTTCTAATGAATTTTGGCAAGGAAGATTCAAATATATATTACACACTAATTTATGTTGAAATTTGTTTTTCAAAACATATATATATGGGAAGGAATTTTATCCTAAGGAGTTTAATAATTTATTTGGAAGTTTGTTAAATCTAATGGCTTCAAAACCAGATATTGTTTATGTTCTTGCATTATATGAAAGATTTCAAATTTCTCTATAAGAATCTCATATCATGGTAAGAGAAAGGATTATAAAATATATCAAAGTCCCAAATAATTTTGGTATAAAAAATGAAATATCAAGAAAGATTTATTTTTTTGGTTATATAGATGTTGATTGGGTAGGAAATATCGATGACAAAAGTTCTGCATTTGGTGGAGATTTCCTTTTGGTTGAAAGATGTGTGAGCTAACATAAAAAGAAAAAAAATTAGGTAACTCTCAATGCGGGTAAGGATGAGTATGTGGATTCCACTAAAGGTGAAACACAAATTATATGGATGAAGAATCAATTTAAAAAAAATAGTTGAAGTGAAATTACCCATACTCTTGGGTTGTGATAATCAATGTTTTATAATTATAACTAAAAATTCATTGAAAAATTATCATTAAAATAATATTGATAACAAATATCACTTAATTAAAAAGAATTTGGAGAATAATGAACTAAATATGGAATATTTCTATTTAATGGAAAAAATATCTAATAGATTCACTAAGTCAATTCTGAAATAAGTTGAACATGGGTGTAAAAACGCCCACTCTTAAAGGCTAAGGTATGTGAATCCATACACTCCCTCATGTTGTATTTTGATATTGTTTTTAAGGGGGGATGATTTCACCAAAATATATCCATTGTTTTTTTATTAACCTTTTAATTAGACCTTGTATTTAAGAGGGTTAAAAAAGGTTAAGTTGTGATTTCAAAATGTGTGAATTTTAATAACATCTTTTTGAAGTTGATGCAGTAAATATTTTTCTTAGAGGAAAAACTGATTTTTTTTTTGAAAGTTTGATGTTTGATGAATAATTTTCTTAAGTAACTACCTATGGATAGTATGGTTTTTCTAGTCAATTATTTTTCTTTCCTATATTGAGTTTGGTCACATATCCTTGGAATTTTTGGATAATAATTCCATAGATTGAATTAAAAAGTTTCATAGATTATATCTCTTGGTTGAAAAAAAATCCAAAGGGTGAAATTGTTGGTATCAAGTTGGTTGAAAGATTTTTTTAGGTTGCTAGATGTTGTTTTCAATAATTTTGGTTTGATAATTTTTGAAAAAAAGGTTTTGTAGAAATGGTTTTATTTTTTAAAAAAAATAACAGCACTTTGTAAAGTTTTCTAAAAAATATAATCAGGTAGAGAGGATTGAAAAAATGTTTCCTAACATGAGTATATTAGTTGAACTTTTTTTATCTATGAGTTTCAAATGAAGTTTAATGATAAAAGTTTATATCTTAAGGTTTCCAATTTTTCAATTAGAAGGTATGTTATATTATAAAATCTTACAAATATTTGATAATATTAAGTTCATACTTTCATGAGTTATAGAAATATAATGTTACTATATTGGGTTAAAGGAGGGGTGTTTTTCTGATTTATAATGATAAAGGAATTTCGTATATAGAAAGTGGTATAAAAAATGTTTGTATGAGAAAAATATTTTTCTATGAACTTTTTGGAAGCTTCATATGATCAAAGTTGTTTTAAAATAAAGTGAATTTTTTAAGGTTAATGGGAGAGAAAACATTTTTATATAAAAAACTTATTCTATAAAGTTTTTTTATGTTTAGAATATATGATAGTATGACGTTTGGGTTAGATATTGGTAAATTTTGAGATATAGAGGAGAGTTATTGACGTAAAAATGAGGATACTAATAAATGGAATCATAAAAAGTTCAAATAAGATGGGGGCCAATTGGATGAAGTATTCGTGAAAATATTATTGGAAAAACATTTTCTAAAATGTCTATCTGATAAACATTTATAAAATTGTGTTATTATCATTGTTGTTACAAGATGATCATATGGACTTTTTAGTATAAATATCATAGTAAATTAGTTGATGTATGATGTTATAAAAAAAATATTTATAAAAATCATTAGATAGATAAAGTGTTTTATAAAAATATCAAGAATTTCTAATGAAGCTGGAACATGAATAGTTTGATGGACTTTCTCATTAGACTGAAGATTTGGAAAGAAGATCATCTAGATAAATTATTTTCCAGAAAAATATATTTTGTGAAGTTTTGAATAGTATGAATTCTTATGATATAATATATTAGATGCATAATGTGTCTAAGAAATACTTCTAAGAAGTTCCTATGAAGTTTTTATGAGAACAATTGGATGAAGATTCTCATCGAACATATATTCTCATCAGACGAAAGAAATGTTACAAAGTTTCATACCAAACAAACATTTAGTGATTTGATATTATTATTGATCTTGATTACTTTAGCATGTTTTTTTCAAGATAAAAAAAAGTGATTATATTGATCTAGTCTTATAATGATCCAAATATCACAGAGTATAATCAGGATACTCTCCAAGTTTTAAGGAAATTTTATGAAGGGTGGAGCTTCTAAAGTTTCCCATATGCATTCAAAAATATTCTAGATTTTTTTATAATATTTCAATGAATTTTTTGAGTATGTTTTTTTAGTTTCAAGTTTTCATTGAGTTGGAAACCAAAATAGAGTTCCCACATATGCTCCCTCAAATGCATATATAAATAGGCTTCAAGTATAAAGTATGGGTGAGTAATATTTACAAGTATAAGTAGACATGTAATAAAGATTATAGAGGGTATCCATGGCCAAAGCTCTATTTCCCCATTAAAATAATGTTCTTTTGATGTTATTTTATTAATTTTATAAATTTTTTATGAATCCTCCAAAACCAATATTATGTTTTAAGGTTTAAAATTAATTCTTTATAATCAAGACTCACTTCCACATCACCAAGGGTAATATTTTAATGATTTCAGCCCTTGGCCTTATAAAATAATGAAAATAACTCATATTTGGTAGAAACCATGGTCAAAAACCGTGACAAGGTTTGTGGTATTTATTATTTTATTATATAGATTCCAAAACCCATGTTGGGGAAATAATAATGAATTCCCCTCTCTTTTCCTATATAAACCCACCCAACATCCCATTATTCTTCACTCAAAAACCTTGTATCATGCCCATACTCTTCCATTCCCTTTCTAGAGTCATCTCAAGGTTTCCTCAAGCTCTCAAGAAGCTCCTCCCAAGATTTTGGAATCACCCTCTCAAAGTAAGGGATCTCCCTCTCTTCTTTTTATTCAAGCACATCTTTTATGTTATGCCTCTTAATTTATATTTGTTATTGTTTGGGTATGTTTTTATATATCCCTCCTACTAACCTTTTTATGCACTTGGGATGAGATACCCCTTCCACTCTCATTAATACCTCCTATAAACCTTTATATACACTCGTTATGCTGCTAAAATCATCCTATGATTTTCCATACCAAAAGTGAGGGACCTCTCCCTCTTCTTTTCAATTTAAGAACTTTTATTATATTTAGCCTTTTAAATCTCAATTGGTTATGTTTTCATGACTTTAAAAGATACTTCTACTATCCAATTGATTTCCTAACAATGGCAGATCATTTATCCCCTCTCATTATAGTTTTTACCTAAGTCATTACTATGCCGAAATTTAGTAAGGGACCTCTCTCTCTCTCTCTCCATTTCAATACAACCACATTCTTTAGCCTTTTGAATCTCAATTGGTTATTTTTTCATAAATTTATAATGATCCATCTACTCTCTAAGTTATGTCCTAATAATGATATATTATTTATCCCTTCTAATTATAACATTTACTTAAGTTGTTACTATATCGAAATTTAGTAAGGGGTCATCTCCTTCTCCTCACTACCACTGATCGGCACTAATACCGCGTTAGCTTTTTTCAGTACAAAATAAAAAACACTAATAAAAGGTCTTCTGTCATCAGTGCTAGCTGAAAGCGCTGATAATATTTTTTAATAAAAATATTATTAATATATATAATTATTATATTTATATTAAAAAATAATGTTTATTTATATACATTAATTATAAAATTCATGTATATAATTAATATCAATATGATATATTAATATATGTTTTTTACTAATTCAAATATATATATAATGTTTTAAAAAACATATTTATAAGATTATAAATAAATATATATATATATAATTATAAAATTATATTAATTTTTTAAAATAAAAAATATTTTTATTTTATATATAATTATATATAATTATATATAATTATATATAATTATATATAATTATATAATTGTATAATTATATATATATATATATATATTTATAATTATATACAAATATTTATAAATATATATTTTTATAATTGTAATGATAAATAAATATATATTAAAATAATTATAAAATTATAATAAATATTTTTAAATAATATATATTTATTATATCTATAATTATATATACTTATATATTAATAAATATATATAAATATATATATATATATATATAATTATATATATATATAATTATATATATATATATATAATTATATAAATTATATAAATTTATTATAATTATATAAAAATATTTATAATTATATTTATTTATAATTATATTTATATTTATATTTATATTTATATTTATATTCATATTTATATTTATATTTATATTTATATTTATATTTATATTTATATTTATATTTATATTTATATTTATATATTTTTAAATAATTATATATATAATAAATTATCAAATTTATATTAGTCAAATGTTTAATAATTTATTTATATACATTGACTACAAAATGTGTATATAATTAAAATAAATATAATACATTAATATTTTATTTAAACAATTATATAATATATAAATGAATATATTTATTCAAATATATATTTATATTGATATTAAATAATTTAAAATATATGTAAATGTATAACTACATGTATGTATGTGTATGTGTGTGTATACATGTGTATATATACATGTGTCTGTAGATGTGTATGTGTACGTATGGATGTTTTAAATTGATGTAAATGTTACAAATTCATTTTTTAATATTTTTGTAATTTATTTAATTGAATTTAAACATTTGTTAATATACATTCCTTAATAATGTTAAAAATATATCTAATCATTTTTTAATATTTATTTATACATTTATTTATTTACAATATATATGTAATATTTTCAATATAATTTATATGAATAATATTTATTTGTTTTTATTTATTAAGATTTAACATTTAAAATATGTTTGAAATTTATATAATTAATCTATTTAAATGATTTTTTAAATAATTTTATAATTTAAATATTTAATTACACAATTGTAAATATATAAAATTTTTAAAAAAAATATTTATGAAATTATAAAAAAAAAATATTTAAATAAATATAAAATTATAATAAATATATTTATTATATTTAAAATTATATATTAAGATATATATATATATATATAATTATATGTAAATACATTTTAAATATATTTATTTATTATTATAATTATAAATAAATAAATTTATATTTCAATAATTATAAAATTACAATAAATATATTTATTATATTTATAATTATATATTTATAATTATATATAAATAAATTTTAAATATATTTATTTATAATTATTATTAAATATATATATATATAAATAATTATAAAATTATAATAAATATATTTATTATAATTTTATAAATATATAATTTAAATAATTATATAATTATATATCATTATATAAATATATTTATAATTATATAAAAATATTGATAAATATATCTATTTATAATTATAATTATAAATATATTTATTTATTATTTATTTATTTAAATAATTATAAAATTATAATAAATATGTTTATTATATTTATAATTTTATAAATATATATAAATATATAAATATATTTATATATATACAAATATTTCTAAATATATTTATTTATAATTATAATCATAAGTATATATATAATTATTATATATATAATTATTATATATATAATTTTATAATATATATAATAAAATAAATAAATTATTAAGATTAAATCTTTATCAGCGCTTTATTTATGCTGATAAAGAAACCCATTTATCAGTGCTAAAAACCCTGATAAAATGAGTCTTTATCAGCGCTAAAATTCTAACGCTAATAAAGACACATTTTATGAGTAATGTTTTAGTACTGATAAAGGGGCATCTTTATGAGTGCTAAAAAAGCACTGATAAATAGTATTTTTGTTAGCACTTTCTATTTTAGAAATGATAAAACTACACTTTATCAGTGCTTTTTGGAAAACACTGATAAAAGCCTTGCTGATCCTATAAAAGAACCCTAATCGGATGTCTTCTCTCTCACACACCTCAAACTCTCACAGAACCCCACTCCCACTGCTTTTTCAAACACTACTCCTACCATTTTCACCCCTCTCGTTGAACCCCAATGTTGTCGTACCGCCACTCTCACCAAACACTATTCATGCCGCCACCATTTCTCTCACCGAACTCCACTACCTTTTCTCTCATCGAACACTACTCCATTATTCATTGTAGATCTCATTCCAAATATAAGGTATGTGACGAATCAATGCACCTCATCTCACCCATGCATGAAATCACACTACCTCTTCACCAAATCGCACCACCCAACTTGTCTATTTCCCACATGAAACCATACTGTGAGGGAATGAGGTGTAATAAGTTATGTTCTTAGTTTTTTTGTTAAAAAATATCTACATGGAAGATTCAAACTTTTATTCCAATTAATCCTTTAGCATTATCCAAAGATTCATAGTAGATTATCTTCTCGGTATTAGTTAGCACTCCTCTTTATTTGATTTAATGTAATAAAGAGTTCATATTTGTTTTCTCTTGTAAATAAAAACTTAACCAATATCTTGACCTAATGGGAGTCCTACCGAAATTTATAAGTTCTCCTTTTTGGAATTATCAATTGATAAATACTTATTATTTTTCTTCCTTAGATTTCATTGTATTTAAATTATCCATCTCTCCAAATTCTCATAATGAGTTTCATTTAATGTGAACAATTGACTATTAAAAATTATTTAATATTCATCCATTGAAAAATGGTTAGGGGTAAAATTAATATTAGCATGAGGAGTAATACAATATCTCTTCCTTATCACTTTAAATAATTGATACATTAATTTATAAAATTTTGAATAAGAGTAGTGTATCTATCAATTATGGACTTAGATATATACCTAGATTTAAAAAACTATTATATTTTTTTCAATTGAATCCATATAGAAAACTCGATTCTTATAATATGAATTTACTTTAGGCATTCCTAAATCTCACCTCAAAACATTTTTTGATTATGTGTGTTAGTTTTAATATCAAATTAAACTCCTATTTCTTCAATAAACTTTATTAACTATTGAAGTTGGAAAAAATACCTTTTAATTTTTATATCAATCATTGTACCATAAGTAAGAATTATTGGATATAGTATGTAAGTATGATTATTCATCTCTACAATAGCATGATTATAAATATTATGAATAGTTGATTACATCTCCTTTACTAACATGCTAAGAGTGAATTTTACTTCAAATATCCATTTAAATGTCATATGCATGATCTGTATACTAATATCATATACATATAATGTTGGAGAAAACAACATATGAGGTACTATCACAACTTTAGGTGGTTATATTAAATGAGGTGGGTATTTTTCTATTTGTCACTTTTTTTAATCAATTTCTCTTTAAACATCATTTTTTTTCTAGACATCATTCGATGTCATGATCCCTAAATAAATATTTTGAAATATTTTGGCTTGCATGTGAGTTACTATAACATTGATTTACATAGTGATTTATTCTACCATTTAATATTAATATTATTCATTAAATTACTTAAACTAAATATTCAATAGATGTCATATCTCTAAATTGAAACCATTCAGATCTTTATGAGTAACAATTAAACTTAAATTATTATCTCTTTTTATAAACGCATTGGTCATATAACTTATCATTTTATCCTCACTCAAACTTATACCAATAGACTCATCTAAGACTTCTCTAATGATGGGTTATTCATGAATTAGATCATATAGATCTCTATAAGTATGGTATTAATAAGTAAAAGTAGTGGAGTATCAATACCTTCCTTAAATGGTATTCTCTATCATTAGATTTTATAACCTCAACACCTTTTTTGTTATCTCAATTCATTTATATAAACTCTATCCACACCAGTCGTAATATGATTATACAATATTTCCTTATTAATGAATATATTTGGTATTTAATCTATTATAATACTATCTATGTGAACAATAGTATCAACTAGAACTAATTCCAACTAAATAATAACCTAAAAAAGTGGTTAAATCTTCCCTTAAATATCTATATATTTTACATGCGTTTTTTATTATACATTTTATAGAGAACCAATAAAACTACAATTTATATCATCAGTTCTCTATGATTTATTCAAATTATCATGCATGATGATGTATTGGGATCTCCCAAATAGGGAAAGATGGGAGAATTTATCCCCTTAAGTTGTTTCTTATCCATCATTCTTAACTAGTGTATCTTTAACCAAACTTTTATTTTGTGAGTTTCCTCTACATAAATTACGTATAAAGTTAGTTACCAAACTATTGAAATCTTCGATCTATTGTAGATCCATCACCCTTAGGTGTATATCCACTTCCTTCTCCTTGAAACTCAATTTATTTCACTTATTCTTCCTCCACTTCAAAATTTTAAGTTTATTATCTAATAATAGCTTATATTGTCTCATCACTAACATGGTAATAAAAATATTTTTTCCATTATATATACTTATATCTAATAGTTATTTATATTTATCCTCTTATTCATTTTTAGTACTGTCTTCCATCAATCCAAGATATCCTATATCTTTATGTGGATAAGGATTCATTACAGGTGTAAAATGATATTAAATTTAAAAGTCATATCTTCCTTAAAATCCATTCTGAGGGTTTTATCCAACCCTCATCTTCTATAAACAAATATTATAATTGATAGAAGTTGAATGTATGATTTTAATTGATTGTTGAATGAGTTTCAAAATTATCTTTGTTTTTTTAGATTACATGCTCAACAATGTATCTAAGGGGGAGCTTATTCAATTCCTATTTATAATCTCATCGATATAACATGGTTTACTCATAAAGGGTGCTATCTATATTTATATGATCATATTAAATTCCAGAGACCTCCTAGGTACACATAGTCTCACATCCTATATAATATAAATTGATAATAACACCATGGCAAGGGAATGTTGCTAACACTATCCAACCCATAATATATCCATCATGACTTCACACCTAAAAAAGGTGAATTAATATTTAACCCCATTGAAACTCCGAAAATTACTTTTCATCCAACATCACCTACATGGTTTAAATTAAGTGAGTCTTACACAACTACATCTTCTCTCTGATTTGGTGTTAGATTTTAAGGGGATGAGTCTCAAGCAACAAAAAATGTAATAACAACTATTATCCTCATCAGCTTCATCTACCAAACAGTTATTATATCTTATTGTGTATTTATTTATTTTTTTAAATATTAATATTATTGGATCAAATAGGATGGATATTAATATAGAATGTATGGATGTTAATCGTATGATAAAAGAGTATGAAGATGGGGTGAAATAGTTCATCATGTCTGCAAAAGATCATACAGATGACCCTTCTCAAATCCTTTTTCCATGTCTACACTATTGTTATTCAAGAAAAATTATTCCATAGGAGTTTTAAGAACATTTTATCTTTCATAAAATAGATCTATGTTATGAATTTTGGAATAAACACAGTGGAAAAGAAAATATAGCTAGTGATTGGGATCGAAATACATTTTATGGATCATCTGATATCCTTACTAGTGTGGAAAATAAAGAAGACTGTATTGAGGATGTGATTGTATGTGTTGATAATGATGAATATCATATTGAGTAATTGGAAATTACAGTTGAAGATGAACTTTGTGATTGTATTAAATTGTTTTACAAGTTAAATAGTTGTGAAAATATGTCATTGTATGCTAGTTTCACTAAATATGCAGCATTTTCATCCATACTAAAGCTGTATAATTTAAAATATGGTAATATATTGAGTGATGTCAGTTTTACTGAACTAGTTGGTATCTTGAATGATATGATCCCAGAAGATAATGAGCTCCCTAGATGAATATATGATGATAAATGAATACTACATCCTAGATGTGTGATCTATGAAATAATACATGTTTATAAAATTGATTGTATACTATTTTGCACAGACCAAAAATCACTTAAAGAATACCCAAAGTGTGGTGCTTCTGAATAAAAGAAAGAAGACTTGGGTCCTATGAAAGTTGTATGGTACATTCCAATCATTCCAAGGTTTAGATGCCTATATAAAAGTGAGGATACTACAATTAAATTGAAGTGGCACACATATATAATAAATAAATATTGGAAACTTCATCATCAGTAGACTCTCCTCAATAGAAGAGAATTGATCATGAGTATCCTGAATTTGGAATCGAGCTGAGAAACCTTCATCTTGCATTATCTATAGATGGATTGAGTCCTTTTAGTTTTCAAAGATGCACTCACAGTACATGGCTAGTTATGTTGGTAAATTATAACTCTCCAATATGGTTATTCATGAAAAGAAAATACATTATGTTATATGTGCTTATAAAAGGACCAAAAAAATCGGGTAATGGTATTATTGTTTATTTGGATCCATTGATCAAATATTTGAAATTATTATGGGATTCAAGAATTATGTTGTATGATGATTATAGAAATGAATATTTTAAATTGATATCCATTTTGTATGGTATGATAAATGACTTTCCTAATTATGGAAATTTTTTAGGATATATCATTTAAGGAACTCAAGGGTGTCTCATTTGTGAAAAAGGTAAACAGTCAATTAGGTTGAAACGTTCATTAAAGATTGTGTTTATAGGACATCGCATATTTCTACCCCGATGACATAATTACCAATCTTGGATGACATAATTTGATGGGAGTTCAAAAGAATGTACAACACTATCACCACTAACATGTGATCAACTGTTTGAGAAAGTAAAAGATACGAACACTACTTTTTGTAAACCTTTTTTGAAAAACCTTAAAAAACAAGTTAGAAAGATAGATAATGTTATTTTGAATTACCATAAATAAATTTTCTATACATCAAACATTTTATTGATATTATTCATATTGAAAAAAAATTATTTGATAGTGTCATTGGAATGTTACTAAATGGACCTGGAAAAAATGATGGAATTAAGTCTTGGTTGGACATGATTGACATGGGAATACCGGAGGATTTGGCACCAGTGAAGAGTGAAAAATAATAATTTTCTTCCTCCAGATTCTTATAATATTTCCATGCATGAGAGATATCAATTTTTTAACTTATTTAATGATGTAAAGGTTATAGAGGGGTATTCATCAAATATCAATAATATCATGTCAATGACTGATTTAAATTTAAAGGATATGAAATCACATGACTGCCATGTTTTGATGAAAGATATAATTCTAGTATCTTTATGTTACATTTTTTCCAAGAATGTACATCATACATTAACCAATCTCTGTTTCTTTTTTAAATCTATATGTAGTAAAGTTATAGATCTGGATAAGTTTCTATATATGGAAAAAGGAATTCTTGTCATATTATGTGAATTAGAAATTTTTTTCCTGAAATCATTCTTTGATATGATGGTTAACTTGATGGTTCAATTGGTGATAGAGTTTAAACTATGTGGCCCTATACATTATATACAGAGGTATCCAATTGAATGGCATATGAAGATTTTGAAATAGTATGTCAAAAATAAAAGTCGTCAAGAGGGTTGTATTTCAGATTGATATATTGTCGATGAAGTCGTTGAATTATATACTGACTACCTCTTTGGTGTGGAAAGAATTGGTCTACTAAAAAATTGTAGCACTCAGAATCTTGTGGGTGAAAAAAAATTATGGAATAGAGGTTTTCACAATCAATATTAAAAGTCAATAGTATGTCACCTTTATGTTTTTCATAACAGTTTAGAGGGTTCTCCATATTTTGAAACCCAAAAATAAATTATTAGGCATTTGAATCCATTAAGGGATGAAAAATGGATATCAAATACACATCATCAATAGTTTATAGGATGGTTTTGAGAGCATATTTGTAAGGAGTCATATGAAAATATAGATTCAATTTCAAAATGAATTTGATGGATAGATATAGGAACAAGTGTGTATGTATTATCTTATAATGGTTATGTAATTAATGAGTATATGTTCTATACAAATAAAAATTATGAAGGTAGTCCATGAAAATAGTAGAGTTACCCTTGTGGTTGAAGTGATTAATTTTTTTTGTACTAAGGAACAAATTCCAATTTATGTGAATATTGATGGTTCTGGGAACAACAGAAGCATGAAGAGGTGGGAAATAATTAACATTTATTTTAATAATCGTTTCTTAAAACCAAAAATGAAGATATTTCATGTAAAATTAATAATTAATTTATTTAATATTTGAAGAAATAAATACCTCAACTTAGGAACTTTCTTCATTGGTGAATGTTGATCATCTAAAAAGACCCTTTCAGATTATTTTTGTTTCTCTTATGAGGATCCAAGGATAGAATATCTCTACCAGTGATCCACACACACTCCTATGATCTCTGAGAAACACCACTCGATCTCTGGGTGCAAGGGTGGAAAGTTTAATATCTTTCATTGTTCATTCTTGATCTCTCATTCTTCGGTCTTGAAGAAATATCTCTTAAACTTCTCATTCTTGAGATGGAGAGAGATGGTGGAGTTGAGAGAGGATTCGTTATGCACAATAATTATTTATTCTCAATTTTGGATACTCTACACAATAGACATGTAGGTCTATTTATAAAGTTAGTATTTAAGTTAAAATATTATCTAATTGCATATTGTCCATTAAATAACATTTATTACCTTTAATAAACCTGATCACACGTAATAATAATTATATTATTACTATTTTTTGGTACATGAAAACTTGCAAAATAACAAATATTATGTAACGGTCTTGTTAATTAAAATTTGTCACCGGACTTGATCTTGGTATATTCGAACTCCTCCAGCATTTATTAAATAACCGAATAAATATTTAATTCATAAATAAATATTTTATTCACAATCTAGTGAATAAATATTTATTAAAATATTCAATAAATAAAATAAATATTTTATTCACATGCTAGTGAATAAATATTTATTTAATTTATGTGATAAATATAACTTGAATAAAATTATTCCTTGGACTTGAGAATAATATTTATTTTATTAATTAAACTCAAATATAATTTAATCGAGATCAATGGAAACACTTAGTGTGTGACCTCTAGGATTAATTCTTGTTGGCATCAAGCGGGGTTTCCTAAAGTCCAATATTACTGTCTAACAATGGGTCAAGGCACCTAAGAGAAAGAACTTAATGTCATAGCATTGACAATCACATATGAATGATCATTGTGTAATATAATATTTTTGTCACATTATCACATCAAGCAAGTTGAATATCTGTGTCACCAACCTATATTCTCGATATGCCTTTCTTTGACTATCTGAAATTAACACATCGTTACACCGTGGACATGGAATTTAATGCAATGGTTCTATTACAATAAGAGGGATGAGATATCAAATTCCATAAAGATGGAATGGAAAAATGCTTCCTCAACTTATTCGTTAATGACATGTCACTCATGATGCACCCAATGTATCCAACTTCACCATGAACTATTATTGTCATGGTTTAAGAAATACATCTAAGTATGTGAGTTGTAACATGCATTAATAATAATCATAAAGTCTAAGGACCATCATACATGCTTATAGATAGGAATATTTGATGACACACAAACATGTAGAATTCATATTGGCAGGTTTGTTCTCATAATCTCCCATATTGAAGATTTACAAGTGAAAAATTCATGATAAGAAGCCTTATCTACTTTCAAGTACTTTCACCTGATAGTTTATGTACTATGTGTCTCATCATAGTATGTTATCCAACTACATAACATTATTTAATAATATCGTCATAGCACATCAAGTTTCTCATCATAGCGGGTAACTGATATGACCTTACCAATGTGATGTACACTCTAGGAAATTATTACATTAGAGTTATGAAAAATAATAAAAAAATATGTAATAATAAGTTTTATTAATATTCAATACATAAAATATTTATGTAATAAAATTAAAAATAGTTGGTCTTAGGACACCAACTCCAAAAAACTCTCACTTGGACTAGATTCAACAACCAATGGCCTTCAGTCCACTAGACCTCATAAGATAGTCATGTTTCTGATGATTTAAGGCTTTAGTCAAGGGGTCCTCTATGTTGTCTTCCATGGAAATTCTGCTCACTGCTACTTCACCTCTCTGAGAAAAATCCCCCAAGAGATGATACATCTGATTTATATGTTCCATCCGCTGATGTGACCTTGGATCTTTTAAAATATCCACCACTGTATTATTATCATAATATATTTTGATAGGTTCTTTACTACTATGTACCACATAAATAAATTAGATGATGTTTTTCATACATACTTCTTCTTTAGCTGCCTCAAAATCCATAATATACTCCGACTCTACTGTAGAATATTCAACCATGGCCTGCTTTGAGCTCTTCCAACTCATAGTACCTCCATTAAAAGTGAATATATTTCTCGTTTGTAACTTTATGTCATCTTAATCGGTTTGGAAACTAGCATCTGCATATCCTTTAATGACTAGTTCCTCATATCCTCTATAAACTAGGAATATGTACTTAGTATGACTTAGAGACTTAAGGATAGTCTTGACTACCATCCAATGGCAGTCACCTGGTTCGGCTTGATATATTCCTACAACACATAATGCATAAGCTACATCTAGCCTATTATATAGAATAACATACGTGACTGAATCAATTTCTAATATTTTTGGAATTCTTGTCATTTTTTCTCTTTTCTTATGTGTCTGAGGAAACATTTTCCTAGAAAAATGAATGTCATGTGACACTAGCAACAATCCCCTCTTGGATTGTTCCATACTAAATCTCTTCAATATCTTTTCAATGTATGTACTTTGACTTAGGCCGAAAAACCTATTGGATCTATCATGATGGATCGTGATCCTAAGAATATATCTTTCCATACCCAATTCCTTCATAAAGAATCATTTATTCAACCACACATTTATAGAATATAACACTCGTATTTCATTTCCAATGAGTAATATGTCATCAACATATACTATTAAGAAAATGATTGCACTCCCACTAAATCGTTTATAGATACACGACTCATATTAGTTCTTTATGAAACCAAATTCTGTTATGGCCTCATCAAAATAAATGTTTCATGGCCTAGATTATTTCTTTAATCCATAAATGAATCTTTGAAACTATCATACCTTGTTGACATCCTTTGGAGACACAAAACCTTTAGGTTGTTTCATTTAAAAATCTACCTAAATGTTCCTGTTAAGTAAGGCTATTTTAACATTCATTTTCCAAATATCATAGTCATGGAAAGCCACAATAGCAAGTAGAATTATAATGGATTTCATCATTGCAACTTGTGAAAATGTTTCATCGTAGTCAATGTCTTGACACTGTTTAAACCCTTTGGCAACAATTCAGGCCTTATAGGTACTGACTTGTCCTTCTATGTCTAGTTTCTTCATGAATACCCATTTACAACCAATGGGATTTACATCTACTCGAGGGTCTACCAAAATCCAGACTTGGTTTTTGTACATGGAATCTATTTTAGAATTCATGGCTTCTTGACAATTGGAAACATATGTGCCACTTACTACTTCCTTGTAGGTTAGAGGATCATTATTATCAACTAATAATGAGTCACCATATTTAGTGACTAGAAAACCATACCATTCTTTTTTAGTACTCCTACGCATTAATTGTGTCTCTAGAACAATTTCTTCTTCTATGGGGATTTTAAGAATTTTTTCACATTCCAACTCTTGTATATCTTGAGCATAAACTTCATCGAAGTCTATCACTCCAACTATATCTTTTAAATATAAGATCCTCCTCAATAAATGTGGTACATATATCAACCTCAACCTTTTTTCTAAAGGATTGTATTGGTAGTATCCCTTTGTTTCTTTTGGATATCCTATAAAGATACAATTTGAGCCACGGGGTGAAATCTTGTCACCTAAAGATGCCTTAAAAAAACTTCCCAACCCCAAACATGTAAGCAATACAACACAAGTTTCTTTCCATTACATAATTGGTATGTTATACCATTTATTTATTTATTTGGAACTCGGTTTATTAAGTATAATTTTGTTTATAACGCATATCCCCAAGAGGGTAATGGAATACTTTAATAACTCATCATTGATCTAGCCATGTCTACCAAGGTGTGGTTCCTCCTTTCAATTACACCATTCCATAGAGTCGTATAAGGAGAAGTGAGTTAAGATAAAATCTTGATCTCCCATAGATAATAAATAAGGTATTTATTAAGATATTCTCCACCACAGTCTAAATAAAGTTTATTAATCTTCTTACCATGATGGTTCTCAACTTAATTCTTGTATTCCTTGAATTTGTTAAAAGAATCATACTTATACCTCATTAAGTAAACATATCCATATCTACTAAAATCATTAGTAAAAGTTATGAATTATGAGTACCCACCTATTTCTTCAACAATAAATGGTCCACACACATTGGTATAAACTAATTCAAGAATCTCATTATCCCTTTCACCTTTCCCACTAAATGTGTATTTGGTCATTTTTCCTTATAAACATTCATAACATACACT
Source organism: Viscum album (assembly GCA_963277665.1). NCBI lineage: Eukaryota > Viridiplantae > Streptophyta > Magnoliopsida > Santalales > Viscaceae > Viscum > Viscum album. The sequence continues at coordinate 659,294,589 of OY728159.1, forward strand.
AAGTGGTTTTAGTTAAAAAGAATCTAAATATCCATCTTGATGTAATTTAGTCAAGAAATTTTCATTTACATGGCCTAGATAGTGATTCCAAAGTTGGGTGTGGTATGAGTTATTTGAAGTTACTTTGTTATTGATTGAAATTATTTAGTTCATGTAATCCAACACATAAAGACCGTTATATAAATTTTCCTTAATATAAAAAATCTATATTTATAAAATAATCAACATATATTCCAAAATTTGAAAATAAATCTATATGTATCATGTCTAGATAGATAAATAATGTTTTTGGTAACTAAAAGCACATAATAACAACCCTTTAAAACCAAGATCATTTTGGTTAGTAATGTGAAGTAGTAGTCCCTGATAGTCATAGTATTCAGTTTAGCTACATTGGATGATTGAAGATCTACCACTCCTTGGTTAATCTTTCTGGATCTAAGTGGTTCATTTATTTGAATACATATGTGAGCACCACAAGCTATATCTAATTCCCAATTAGTTGAAACTGATAAATTTCACTTGATAAAAAATACACCTAAAGCTTCCCCTTGCTTCTTTAGCTGGGTGTAGTTTTTCTTCCAATGGTCCTTCTTGCCACATGTGAAATAGACAACATCATGTTCCCTTGATTTCCCCTTGATCTTACTTTTCTTGGAAGGGTGTGAAGAAGCTTTGGGCTTAAATCTCTTTTCTTTCCCTTTTTTTTTGTTTACTATAAGGATGAATGGTTTTTCACACTTCGTATCCTTATCTACTTTGTGAAGAAGAGTAATAATATTTGGAATATACTTCTCAATGTTGTTAATATTAAAATTTAAAACAATTCTAGAGAATCTATGAGGAAGTTATGCTAGAATGAGGTAGGTTCCCAGTTCTTCAGAGAGTTTAAACCCTAGAACCCCTAAACGCTCAATGTAGCCAATGAGATTGACTGCATTAGGTCTAGTTGGATCACCCTCTCCAAGAATGGTCTGAAAGATCACCTTGGAAATATCAAACCACTCCTTTGTAATTCTCTCCTAATAAAGACCATGGATGTGATCAAGCATGCTATACACATCCATATTTTCATGAGACTTCATTAGTTCACTAGACATCAATGAAATCATCAAAAATTGAACATCGACTGCGTTGCTCAAATTTTTCTCATAGATAAGGAACTATTCATCACTCACCTCTTTAGCAGGAAGATCAGGCATTGAGGATTCTATCACATAAGATTTCCATTCATGGTGTAGCACAACCTGAGGATGTCTAAACAACTCCTGGAAGTTACTTCCTGTTAGGAGGTTATCTTTCTCCAATATTTATCATAGGGATAATGTGAATGATGAACTTTTCATTTTATTCTACAATTAAAAGGAGAATATTATTAGTACATTTCGTGATTAAAAAATAAGTGAGATATAATAAATTAAATGTTTTTATTTATTTATGTATTAAATCTCCCACTATTTTATAAAGTCTCAAAATCCCTCACCATTGAACATAGAATTTCTATTTTCTTTTACATTATAGTGGCAAGGATCCCTGTTACTTTTATTAATGATCTATAATTTGGCCATGAAAACCATAATAAATTATTTAGGTAGGTGGTATTTCCAACTGCAGACTTGCAGCTCCTTGATCTTTTGAGTGGATTCCCCTATCCTGAAATCCTAATATGGATTTCCTTAAAACTTGCCTCCAAATTTGTATTGAAAAGACATTGGATGTTAAACTCAATAAAATTTTGGTTAAGTATACCAAAAAACTATCATGATAAATTCACGATAAAATTAATTGTCTAGACGGTCTTTCCCAAATTTAACCAAGATTTTTGGGTTAAGCGGTCGCTTGTAGTTTAGCTTGGGATGTCGATTCCTCATATACCTAAGAAGTAACCTACGGAAATGTACATTATATGGAATGTTTTTTGCTATTAAGTGGCCAACTTTGGGTTGATTTTAGATGGGTTTAAGTGAACACTAAAAGTCTTAAGTGAATTCAAATTATGATAAGGTTTGATCTTAGGATATTACAAGGGGTGTATTGGATGTGTTCTTTTTCTTTTAAAATATTTCAATTTCTTATATTTGAGATGGGTTCATTTAAGGAGATCAAAAAAAATCATCACTTACTGGTTTAATTCCTAAAAAACCTAATACTAATCACCTATACACTAGAAGGATCAAAGTTTTTATAACTCCAAGGTAAAGGTTCATATTATCACTTGAAGTATGTGACCTTAAAATTCAACAAGGACGAAGAATTTTTAAAATCATCAAATAAAAATATCAATTAAAATAAGTGATTATAAATTAATGGGGTGATAAATAACATCAAATCCAGACCTTGATACTCCCTTATATCAACCCATAAGTGGGTTATACCTCCATTGATCCTATGGTTTCAATGGAAGCGGGAAGTAGACTCATGAGGGAGGAATTGGAGAAGTAAAAAAACAATGAAATAACAATCACTCCACTGTTGTGTGATAATATCATAAGGTTTGGTGTGAAAAAGTTCACAACTTGAACCAAAGGTATCAAATTGATATGAATAAAATCAGAATAATAGGAGAATAAGAACTTTTATTAAGAAACTAAAGTGAATTGGACAACTTACATATGAAAGACAAACTTGAGACAAGAAAATTTCAACATAACATTAAAATGAAAGGAAGATAAAAAATCCTTAAATACTCTAACACCACTGCCTTAAATAGGAATTTTGGGATCATTGGGTAGAGCCTACAATAGTAAAATTCATCCCACTTGATTATGGTAGGCTTAGGGTGGTGGACAGCTTGTGGAACTTGGACTTTTCCACTCTTGACCCGAGGTGGAATCCAGCTTGCATCCACCGAACAGAAGAGCCTAAATGAGATTATAGATGGTAGAATTAGAGTGGTCCATAGAAAAATAAAATTAATATCCGGATTTTCCCCAACCGTCTGTAAAATTTCATCCTAAAATAATGTATGGTTTACTAGATATGTGTAAAATGGTGGTCTGTTTTTCTGGGCCGTAGAATATGGCGCAGAATTTTATCTCCAACTTGGGACACCTAGAACTCCATTAAAACATCAGAATTAGCTTTGGAAACTTTTTAATTAAATGTTACCCATGATTTCCTATATCATAATTTCAATTTTCATAATTATTGGGCTTGGATATTGGTCTCTACAGTAGTTTTATTGGGCTGATGTACTGTTCACTTCACCCATAATGTTGTTTGTTCAAGGATAACTTTGGTGGTCTTCCAATATGAATCTTCAAGTACTCCAAGAGTATGAATTGTTACCAATGTAATTGAAAACCTGAAAATTAAATATTAAAATAAAATCAAGATAATTGGGTACTTTAAATGATGTTCAAAAATGTACCATGTAATAGTTCATTTTAAGAAGGAATTACAATTATAATATGAAATAATGTTCAAAGTGTAAAATGAACTAAAATGGTGTTTATGAATAATAAAGCACATGAATATTATATATATTAACAATGAATATTATCCTAATTTAGTGGATAATCACCAGACAATAATTCATAATTTAGGACAATAATTAGGATAATAATTCATAATTTAGGACAATAATTTTGGACAATCATTCATAATTCAACTGTGTGCCTAGTATGACTCAAAGTGTATGTTATCAGTTTCAAATTTATATTTTAGCTCAAAAAGTGTTACTGATTGAAAACTGAGCAAAAAAACTTATATTTTCTTGATAATTTAGGAAAATAATTCATAATTCATTTATTATGTGCATTAATTTGTCTCATGTCAAACCAATACATGATGTGACCGATATGACTCAAATTATGTGTTTCCAGTTTAAAATGACATTTTAGTACAAAACACAAGTGACTTACTCAAAACCAAGAAAGTGAATTCATGCTATTTTGATACTTTGGGATAAGTATACATATGTTATTTGAGACATATAATAATTAACCTCAAATAAATCTGATGCATGTTGTGACCAATATGACTCCAAGTGCATCTTTTTATTTAAAATTGACATTAATTTTAGTAAAAAAACCGACATACTAAAAATCAATAAAACGCATTTATATTGTTTTTATACTTTAGTAAAATGGTCCATAATTCATTTTTGACATGTAGGAATCAATCGCACCTCAATCTGATGCACAGTGTGACTGGTATGATTCCAAGTGTGTCTTTGTATTTAAAATTGACATTAATTTTAGTAAAAAGAACAAGTGACATGCTAAAAATTGGGAAAATCATTTATACTATTTTGATACTATAATAAAATGATCCATAAGTCATTTTTTATGAGTAGGAATCAACGTCACCTTAATCTGACACATTGTACGACCGGTATGACTCAAAGTATCCGTTATTAGTTCAAAATTGACATTTTAGTTCAAAATATATGTCATTCTATGAAAACCAACCAAATGCACTATGGTTGTCTTGATAATTTATGAAAATGGATCATAAGTTAGTTTTTAGGTGTGGTAATAATTATCACATCAAACTGAAACACAATGTTACAAGTATGACTCAAAGTGTGTGTTTCGAGTTTCAAATGAAATTTTAGTAAAAAGAAAATTGACATGCTCAAAACCAATAAAATGTGTTTGGATTGTTTTTATACTTTAGGGAAAAGATACATAAGTTGTTTTTGACATATAGGAATTAACTCCACCTTAATATGATGCACAGTGTGACTAGTATAACTCCAAGTGTGTCTTTTTTATTTAAAATTGACATTAATTTTAGTAAAAATAACGAGTGACATTCTGAAAACTGAGAAAACCAATTAATATTATATTGATAATTTAGTAAAATTATCCATAAGTCATTTTTTATTTTTAAAAATCAACTTCATCTTAATCTGACACACGGTGTGACTTGTATGACTCAAAATGTTCATTATCGGTTTAAAATTTACATTTTAGAACAAAACATGTCACTCACTGAAAACCATGTAAATGTGACTCGAATGTCTTGATAATTTTAGAAAGTAATTTATAATTCAGTTTTGATGTATAAGAATAATTCTCATGTCAATTTGCACATGATGTGACTGGTATGACTCAAAGTGCATGTTTCCAATTTCAAATGATATTTTAATAAAAAACACAAGTGACGTACTCAAAACTGATAAAATGATTTAATATTGTTTTAATAATTTAATAAAATGATTTATAAGACACTTTTTATGTGTAATAATTATCCTCACCTCAATTTTATTCACAGTGTGACTGGTATAATTCCAAGTGTGTGTATTTATTTAAAATTGACATTAATTTTAGTAAAAAGAACAAGTGACATACTGAAAACCAAGAAAATGCATTTGGATTGTTTTGATATTTTATAAAAATGATCTATAAGTTATTTATGATTTTTTGGAATCAACCTCACCTAAATATGATGCACATTATGACCGATATAACTCCAAGAATGTCTTTTTATTTAAAATTAACATTAATTTTAGTAAAAAGAACAAGTGACATATTGAAAACTGAGAAAACATATTTGTATTATTTTAATGATTTATAAAAATTATCCATAGTCATTTGTGACATCTATGAATCAACCGCACCATAACTTGTTTCATGGTGTGACTGATATGACTCCAAGTGTTTCTTTTTATTTAACATTATCATTAATTATAGTAAAAAGAAAAAGTGACATATTTAAAACTTAGAAAAAAATTATATTGTTTTCATACTTTAGTAAAATGATCAATAAGTTATTTTTGTTGTGTAGTAATTAACCTTGCCTCAATCTAACACACGGTGTGATCAGTATGGCTCAAAGTGTCCGTTATCAGTTTAAAATTGATATTTTAGTTCAAAAGATGTGTTGCTCACTGAAAACCAAGAAAACACGCTTTGGTTGTCTTGATAATTTAGTAAAATGATTCATATGTAATTTTTGACGTGTTTGAATCAGTTTCACATCAAACTGTTATACGATGTGACTGATGTAATTCAAAGTGAGTGTTTCTAGTTTGAAGTGACATTTTAGTAAAAAAAATTGACATACTCAAAAATGAGAAAATAAATTCTAATTGTTTTGATACTTTAGTAAAATGATCCATAAGTAATTTTTTATGTGTAGGAATTAGCCTCACCTCAATCTGATACACGGTGTGACCGGTATAACTACAAATGTGTCTTTTTATTTAAAATTAATGTTAATTTTATTAAAAAGAAGAAGTGGCATACTAAAAACAATCAAACAAAGTCATATTGTTTTTATAATTTAGTAAAATGATCCAAAAATCATTTTTGATGTATAGTAATCAACCACACCTCAATACGATGAATGGTCTGGGTGGTATAACTCTAAGTGTGTCTTTTTATTTAAAATTGACAATTTATTAGTGTATTCTTTCATATTAATGTTTTATTTATTTCATTATAGTATTAATAACATAAGATTTGTTTTCTTATATAGGTGTATTATTTTTCTTGGGTTAGGGTGATTTGTTCGACAACTGATACCATGATCAGACATTTTTGAGAGGGGATTACGGGTGTCAAAGATGATGAAACATTAATGTTTTTAAATGCTTGTGGATAGTAATTGTAAATATAATTATAAAAAAAATATTTCAATTCATATAGTAGTGTTTATTTTTCATTCATCATGTAACATTTATTTCAATTAAATTATATATTTTCATACTGGTTATATGTATTTGTTGCAGTTTGTTGTTATTCAACTAGCACACTGCAGTAGGTTAATCCTTTATTAGTTCTATATCTAGAGCTGATAAGGGGGGATGTTTATTAGCACTATTGAAAGAACTGATAAAGGGGGCCTTTATCAACACTAAACTAGAACTGATAAAGGGGATCCCTCCTAACGTTACTAAGTACAAAAGCTCTTTTTTGGCACTATTAAAGTAATTTTTTCACACTGTTAAAGGGCCTTTCTGCAGTAGTTCCTCTATATTCAATAAACTTCATTATTGTATTCCTATTATCTCCAATTTCTAATGGTGGGATATATTATTTAATATCCCCCTTATATCCATTATTATTTCTAAATTATTATAGATACTTTTCACTCTCATTAGGCCCTCCCATGATCATTTATGTGCCCTCGTTATGCTGCCAACATTTCACTGTGATTTTCCATTCCAAAAAATTGTGTAGTGAATACCCATACCGATTTTCTATCAAGGTTGTTCACCTTTATGTACTTATACTTCTTTGATTGTATAATTACATGTATGTAATCCACAATCCATTATTGTGGGATTATATATAATGAAATGTGTTCTTATATTATATGATCTATGTGGCACACTTATACATGTACATGATATGAGTATTATGGGTGTACCCAAATAGCACTCCAATGCATTGTGTAATGTTTCGGTCTCATGAGATTCCATTTTTAGTGTACATGAGGTTATCCTAACTGTATTATGTTATGATGTCTTGGTGGTTAACCTTATCCTATGTTTATAATATCATGTTTATTTTTTTCACATGTCTCATGTTAACTTTATTTTACCAAGCTACATCATGCTTTATTGTTCATGCTTATTATTCCCACCCCTTTTATGTTCCATTTAACTACCTATTTTCTAACATGTAATAATATCTTCATGTTATTCTTATTTTAATTTCCCTGACTCAGCTTTATAGCTCAACCATTTCTTATATACATCCCCAGGTTATCCCATGTAGTTTTAAAGGATCGGTGATTTCTAAGAGCATGTTAAATAATTTTTCAATAATGTTGTTGTATCCCTTGTTTGAGATGTTATGCTATGTACCTAATTCCAAGAGACAATACAATTATCAATCCTCTGTGTTGTATTATGTGTATTATTATATAATAAATCAGGAATTAATGTGTAATAAATACAAGGGTTTTCATAGTTGGTGTCAAGGGAAAGTTTAGTTATTTTTTTATTAGGATTAGAAAACTCCAGAAAGAGCCTTAGGGATAAGAATAAACATAAGAAGAAATAAATAAACTTTGTTAAAGTATAGATTAAGTGGTATCCAATAAAATACATCCCTATTTGGATAATATAATTGGATGTGTATCTAGCATAGATGTACCTAGGGATTGTACATGAAAACACCGTATTGATCTAGACTCAATCAGGAACTGGTGCATAATAATGAGCATTACTGCACACCTAGTTTGAAACTCACGGGGGATATTATTTTATAAATTCACAAGATCATTAAGAACCATTATTAAGGGAACAATAATTCCAATAAGAATCTATTTTAGGAAATATATCATGGATAAATTATATTGAAGCTTAGAAATTCATAAGTTAAGGAATTACATGTCATTTATAGGTTATCCATTTAATGTTAATTTCTTCCCAGTTATGTGATTAATATTTTAAAATTAATCATCCCTAATTTTCCCACTATTATAGTCAATGGAGAGAAATAGTAAGAACTAAGTCAAAAACCAATGTGATGGGCAATGCAATGACCTCCCTGATGAGATGCCTAATATGATGGGGGCTCAAGTAGTACATATTGTGATTATACCAAACCAGCTATCAAAAATCACAATTAACAACTGTAATATAGTTGAATGCCCAAAGACATCAAAGAAGATGAGGAATATGTCTCGAAAAATTTTATCTGATGATGGTGATAAATTAAATAAGATTCAATTGACTATGTATCAAAAATGTGGAAAGGGGCACCAAGGGAAATTCCATCAAGAAACTCGAAGGTGTTTTAAGATTGGATAAATAGGGAACAAAGTATCTGGTTTCTATAAAAAATGAAGAGTATGATGTAATGGAATAAATTACATCCAATGTAACCCATTTTTTTAATGTATTATCTTTGGAGAACATGGGAACTATTCGAGTTAATGCCCAAATACAAGGGTTAAGTCCTACACTAAGGAATGACCTATGTTATGGGAATCATTGAAGTGTAAGTATTTAAGTGTTTATGTATTACAATTTGATAATTATGTTGTATAAGTAGTTTATCAATGAAATTATGGATGTAATAATCATGAAATATCTAATTATTGTTCCACAATAGTTTTTATTTAAGGATTTTAAACATATGTTGAATAGTACCAATAACCTATAAAAGTGATTTAGTAATAAAGTGATATTTTAGAAAACACATGATTGAGGGACTAATAACCGTTAATATGTGTTCGATGCTGGGATAAACCTAAAGAGTCTTAGGATGATATGTATAAGTATGATAATTAAAATCATTGATACCACTTTTGGAGATTTATGTGATAGATGTAAAGAATGATTAAATATATTTTGGTAAACATATTATATGATAAAATATTTTTTTATTTTTAGTTGAATAATGATATTTTAAAAGATTTTTTATTAGGTTGAGGTATATATACCCATCAGGTTTAATATAAATAATTATTTTAGGAGAATGGTCTTATGTTTTTGGGGGTTTAAGTTGAAGGGTATGGGACAACCTTTTAGGTAAAAAAATAATTAATGTTGAGATTATTTATGTTATTTGTGATATTAGAGTATTTATTTAAGGAATTATCTATGATAAACCATTGAGATTTTTTTTGTTGAATTTTTGAGATTAATGTATTAATGTTTATTAAATTTTTAGTATCATCTTACTTTAGGATAACCATTTTGGATTTAGTAAAGGCATGAAGAATAGTTTGTTATTATTTGGTGGATTATGTGATTCATTAAAAGCTTATTCTGGTGGTTCAGGCATAAATTTTTTTTATCTTGAGTCTTCATCATTTGGAGGAATGACTGTAGTAAAAAAATATTAATTAAAGGATGAAATTATAATTTTCATGAATTTATATTTCCTAATGTCCCTAGTCTAAATGGTAAAGGAATTCCTTAACTCTATGAAAATAATATTGAAACAAAAAATTTGTCATAGTACAATCATTATTGTTGACTTAATGTTCTTTTCACCCATTATATATTTACGGATTTTTAGTCATTGAATTTTTCCTGGCCATGTTCTCTGAAATTATTTTTCTCATCCATGTCTATGTTTTCACTTCACACTAAAGTTCTCCTACTTGGAAACCTAGTTATTTGATGACCTTTGTATTTAACTTTCTTTCTTTTCATGTGGATTTTTATTAACCCTTTTTATAATGTGGGTTTTCAAGAAAGGTATTTTCAAATGTCCAAAAATTACTTACTGTGATCAAGTTCAAATTATGAGGACATAATTTATTAAAGTGGTGGATAATGTAATGCCCTGGGTTTTTAAAAATATAAAACTATATATGTTTGATATTGTATCTGATATACAACATTGAACCCAAACAAACACTGATTATTTAAATATGACTGTTTCAACCTAGCCATTAAATTTGCGGATATGAAAAGGATTGACTATATTATTAAATATATATATATATAATTCCTACTCAACATAAATTTATTGATAAATTCTTAGTAAATAATCACTCAATTTTTGGAAATGCATTTTTGTTCTTTAAAATATGCTTTCTTCAAAAATGTTTTTTATTTTTTTGTGAAAAAAAAATATTATAATTAATTTATAGAAAATTTATAGAATTTATTTGATAAAATTAACTAAATTTTTGATATAATCACATAAAAATTAACTTAGGGTGAATTTTTGGGTTTTTTCAGAAAAATATTGATTTTTCAGTGAATAGTGAAAATGACCATTTGTTTAAAATTGTCATTTATTTAGGTAAATTAAGTAATTTTAAAGTTATGTTATTATTTTAATTTTATTTCAAGGTATCATAATTATTATTTATTTATATTTAATCCAATCTATTTCATTTAAATCATCTTTATACTGGATTTTGGAATGAGTTTATTTTTAGGTTTCAAAACACATTTTTCTAAAAACTATTTTAAAATGCATAATATTTCTCTGTTTAAATTAATTAAAAATAACCCTTAATTGAGAATGGTTTAAATTATTTGTAAATATTTTATGTATATAATTATTAATTGAAATTAATATAATGAATATTACTAGTTATAGATTAAATGTTTGGACAATATGAATAATAACTATAGTAAATAGTTATTACCATGGTAAAGGGAAAATAGGTTAATTAGGGGTGAAAATAATTTAACAAGGACAATAAAAATGTAACCCTAAGACTATGAATATTTATATTTTTATTTCAATATATTAATAATTATATTTTTTTTGTTACTTTAAAAATTATTAAATATTGATTTTGATGAAAATTAGATTTTTGATGCATTAAAACATAAATTGTAGTTGGGGTAATATATAGTTTTAATAAAGACACTCTTTTTAGTTAATTAAATATTTTTTGGAATAAATTATATTTTAATTAAGTATTATATATTAAATATAAATTAAAAATATAATTTTATGAAGTTAAACTGTAATTTTATAAGGGTTTGAAAACTATTATTGTCGAAAAAACCATTATTTGTCAATAAATGTCAACTATTATTTTAAATTTGAAAATTAAAATATTTATAAAATTATTTGGATAAAATAAATATTATTTTTTTAATATTCACGTCAATTTTATTCAATGGTGAATTTTTCAGAATTTTATGAGAGTCAAATTATTGTGTAAAAATTAAATATGATATAAATATAGAGTGTGTATTATGACATAATAATGACCCAAATGTAATGTAATAAATTCTATAATGGGAATCCATGACCAAATATATGTTTCCCCTTTAAAGTAATGGATTTTTGAAGTTATTTGACTAATTTTATAAAGCCTTTATGAATCTTCCGAAACAAAAATTATATTTTAAGGTTTTAAGATCAATTATTTATAAACACGGCTCACTTCCACATCACCAAGGGTAATATTTTAATGATTTTAGACCTATGCCTTATAAAATAATGAAAAAAAACTCATATTTGGTAGAAACCATTGGAAAAACCATGGGGATTTTTTTTGTATTTATTATTTTAGTATATAGAGTCCAAATCCTATATTTGGGAAATAATAAAGAAATCTCCTCTCTTTTCATATATAAACTCATCCATGCTCTCATTATTCTTCACTAAAAAACCTATGATAACATCCTTACTCTCCCCCCCCCCCCCACTCTAGAGTCCTCCTGAGGTTTCCCCAATCTCTCAAGATGCTCCTCCCAATCCTTGGGAATCACCTTCTCAAGTTAAGGGATCCCCCTCTCTTCTTTTTATTCATGCAACACTTTTATGTCATGCCTCTTAATTTCCATTTGTTCTTGTTTGGGTATGTTTTTCTACATACCTTTTACTGAGATTTTGATATTTGTGTGGCAATATACCTCTTTCAATCTCATTAATCCCTCCCATGAACCTTTATGTACACCTGTTGTGCTGCTAAATTATTCTGTGATTTTCCATACCAAAAGTGAGGGACCTCTCCCTCTTCTTTACAATTCAAGAACCTTTATTAATTCGCCTTTTGAATCTCAATTCTTTATGTTTTCTTGACTTTATAAATATCCCCCTACTATCCAATTTATTTCCTAACAATTGGAGATCATTTATTCCCTCTCATTATAGTGTTTACCTAAGCCAAAACTGTGCATAAATTTAGTAAGGGGCCTCTCTCTCTCTTCTTTTCAATACAAACACTTTATTTATCCTTTTGAATCTCAATTAGTTGTGTTTTTATGACTTTATAAATATCCCTCTACTATAAAATTTATCTCCCAATAATGGGAGATCATTTAACCCCTCTCATTATAGAATTTACCTATGTCGTTACTATACTGAAATTTAGTAAGGGGTTCTCTCCTTGTCCTTTTTATTCAAACATCTTCATTATCTTATGCATTTTAAATTAAATTTCTAATATTGGTATTTGTTCTTCCATATCCCCCTACCACCCTTATTATTTATATATGATTAGGGTCATGTTTAACTCTCATTAGTCTCTCCCATGATCATTTATGTGCCTCGTTATGCTATCAACATTTCACTACGATTTTCTATGCCAAACAATTGAGTAGTGAATGCTTGTCCCCATTTTCTATCAAGGGTGTTCACCTTTATGAACTTATATATCTTTTATTAAGGAATTACATGTATGTAATCCACACTCCATTATTGTAGGATTAAATGTGATGATATTTTTTCTTATGTAATATGATCTATGTGGCACACTTATACACGTACAATATATGATTATGATGGGTGCGCCCAGATAATGCTCCATTGTATTGGGTAATTTTTTAGTCTCATGATATTCCATGTTTATTGTATGAGAGGTTATACTAATCACATTATTTTATGATGTCTTAGTGGTTAATATTGACCTATGTTTATAATTTCATGTTTAAAGTTGTTGTCACATTTCCCATGTTGCCTTTATTTTACCATGCTACATCAGGCCTTATTGTTCATGTTTATGATTATAATCCCTTTTATGTTTCATTTAACTACCTATTGTATAACATGTAGTACTATATTTATGTTATTATTCTTTTATTTTCCCTTAAATGGATTTATATCTCACCCCTTTCTTATGTACATCCCCAGGTTATCCCATACAGTTTTAGAGGACTGATGATTTCTAAGAGCATGTTAAGGAAATTTTCAATAATGTTATTATATATCATGTTTAATATGTTATTCTATGTACCTAATTATCAAAGAAACTAGACTTATCAATATTCTATATTATATTATGTGTATTTTTATGTAATAAATCAGGAATTAATGCATAATAAAAACAAGGGTTTTCATATCAGTATTATCAACTCCCCTTGATAATATCATTTAATTGTGTCTTCAGGACATCAATTGATATTATTATTTAATTATGTCTTTGAGATGTGGGGGTAATAACATAGGTAATAATAAATGCTCTAATTAAAAATTATAACTCATGAGAGAGGCCAATATTTTCCATTAATTACAAATATTCATAATAATTTATAACTCCATTGGATATCTGTTATGATGTATGGTTTTCTCATTAAAAATTTTATCAAGGAAACCCCCTATAGGAGAAATACCCTTGATTAGGGAAAAAGAGTGAAACAATATCAAGTCTTCATAGCATTGCCTCATTAAAAACCTTATCAAGGAAACCTAATGGGAGAAATATGACTATGGGAAAAAGAGCACAGTAGTTACATCTCACTATCATAGTGGTCATCACTACATCACTTAACTCATTACATTATAGAATATCCATTATGAAATTTATCAATTCATAAGACATTTGGTTTTGAATTTTAGAATTATAAAAATTTATAACCTTTAGATTTGAATGCATAGGGAAGAACATTACCTTGCATTGTATTGTGATTTCTTGTTATTTTCAAGGTACTTATGCACATGTACATGTATATACTTTAGGGAAAAATAAAATGTGAATTTATATTTAATACTTCTGGGATATGTAAGTGTAGGTTCTTTTCGTAGAGGAAGCGCGGTTGGGATGGAACCCAACATTAATTTTTACCGTGAAAAAATATTATTTTGGGATCAAAAAAATGATGAATTTCGGTCTCCACAGAATAGAATCAAATATTTAGATAAAGAAGGAAGAGGCCCGAAACCTTTAGAGAGGATCTTTCACATCATGTCTATAATTAATTTAAATAATTTCATAAAGAAAATAATACTTAGATCATTGATATTTTCTTCGTTTATGGTGTTGATCATCTGGAATGACCCTTTCAGATTATATTGTTGAGCTTGCAAGGATCTAAACTAGAATCCCTCTAGTGGTGATCCACACATGCTCTGATGGCCTCTGATCGATACCACTCATTCTTTGGGTGCAATCAAGACGAAGTGAGTGTCTTATGTCGGTCATTCTTGATCACTTTTTCTTTGGCCTTGATGAACATCTCTCATTATTAAGAGGGGCAGGAAGAGGATTCGAGAGAGAAATTGTTTAGCTCACCAATTCTCAATTCACCGGGTGTGCAGTTCAGTACATGGCACAATAGACGTATGTGTCTATTTATTGACATGGGGCTTTAGTTACAATATTTAATTGTGTAACAGAAATTAAATACATTCATAACCTTAGAGAAAACCCATTATATTAATAATAATACCGTGTCATTATTTATAGTGCATCAACTTGTGAAAAATGGAATTATAAATAAAATTCCATGTCACAAAATAATAGCAGTGTTATTTTAATTTGTTTCAACTAGTTAAATAATTATTTATCGCCTTACAAATAATTATTTTACTACCAGACCAGACATGGTCTGCTTGAACTCCACTTCCATTTATTGAACACCCGAATAAATAAATAAATATTTTATTCTATTAAATAAATATTTTATTTACAAACTATTAAATAAATATTTATTAAATATTCAATAAAATAAATAAATATATTTTACCCACAATATGATGAATAAATATTTATTTAATTTATTCAATAATTTTAACTTGAATAAAATTATTCCACTATCTTGGGAATAATTTTTTTTAATTAAATTCAAATAGAATTTAACCAAGACCACCAGAAATACTTAGTGTGTGACCCTCTAGGATTCTTTCTCATTGGCATTAGGCGGGCTTACTTAAATTCCAAGGGTAATATCTAGAAACGGTTCATGACACCCAAGATAAAGAAATTAAAGTTACAACAATGACATCCACATATGAATGATCACTGTGTAATATAATCCCTTTATCGTAATATCTCATCAAGAAGGTTTCATGATAGTGTCATCAACTTTTATGCTTAATACATTGTTCTTTGAATACCTTAAATAAACTCATCGTTACACCATGGCCATGAAATTTCATGTGACAGTAATATTTCAATCAAAGGGATGAGATATCAACATCTATAAATGGAAGAGACAAATCCTTCCTTGATTTATCCATTAATAACATGACACTTGTAACGCACCCAATGTACCCCACTTCCCGCCAATTGTCTACGTGACGGTTTTCGTCAGTAAATCAAAGTGTGTGATTCATGACACGTATTAATGATAATCTTACAATATAAGGATCATTAAACATGCTAGCATATATAAATATCTGATGACACCAAAACATGAAGAATTCTTACTGGCGGGTATGTTCTCATAATCTTCTATCTTGGAGATTACCAAGTGTGAACTTCATGAGAGGAAGTATCATCTGCTTACGAGTACTCGCACCTAACAGTCTGCATGATATGTGTCACATCATAATATTTCGTCCAACCATAGAACTATATTTAAGAATATTTTCATATCATTTTAAGGTTCTCATCATAGCGGGGAACTGCCATGACCTTGTCAATGAAACAAATATTCTAGGACATTATTACATCATAGTCATGCAGAACAATGAACAATATGTAATAAGATGTTTAATATTTAAATACATTAAATATACATTTAATCAAAGTAAAACTAGTTGGTTCTAGGAAAAAAACTCTTACAAACTCGCACTTGGACTAGAGCCAACTGCCAACGAATTTTAGTCCTCTAGACCTCACATGGTGGTCATTTTTCTGCTGAGTCAAGACTTTAGTCACGGGGTCTGCCACATTTTCTTCCATGGAAATATTGCTCACTGAAAATTCACCTCTCTAAGAAAATTCCCTCAAGAGATGATACTTCTGAAGTATGTGCTTCGTCCACTGATTTGACCTTGTCTCTTTTATGAGATCCACCACTACATTATTATCACAGTACAATGTGATGGGATCTTTACTGTTAGGTATCGCATCCAGCTCCTGAATGAAGCTTCGCATCCAAACTTCTTCTTTAGCTACCTTAGAAGTTGCAATATACTCAGACTCTACTGTAGAATATGAAACCACACTCTTCTTTGAGCTCTTCTAGCTCACTGCACCTCCATTCAAAGTGAATATGTATCCCATTTGTGACATCATGTCATCTTGATCAGTTTGGAAAGTAGCATCTGCATATCCTATGATGACTAATTCCTCATATCCTTCATAAACCAGGAACATATCCTTAGTATGAATCAGATACATTAGGATAGTCTTGACTATCATCCAATGGCAGTCACCTAGGTCATCTTGATATCTGCCTACTACACTCAATGTATAGGCGACATCCATCCTAGTACATAGCATGGCATACATGACTGACCCAATCAATGATGTGTATGGTGTCCTTTCCGTTATCTTTCATTCCTAGTGTGTTTGAGGACACATTTTCTTGGAAATATGAATTTCATGTGATGCTGGAAACAATCCCCTCTTGGATTGTTCTATACTGAATCTCTTCAGTATCTTATCAATGTATGTACTTTGACTTAGGATCAGCAATCTCTTGGACCTATCACGATGGATCTTGATCCCAAAAATATATGTTGTCTCTCCCAAGTCCTTCATAGAGAAGCATTGATTCAACCATGCCTTAACAGACTGTAATATTGTTATCTCATTTCCAATAAGTAATATGTCATCAACATATACTATTACGAAAACAACTACACTCCCACTAAACCGTTTGTAAATACAAGGCTCACATTTGTTCTTGATAAAACCAAATTTCGTTATGGCATCAAAAAAATGAATGTTCCATGATATGGATTCTTTATTTAATCCATAAATGGATTTCTTAAACTTGAATACCTTATTGGAATCCTTTAGAGTCAGAAACCATTTAGGTTGTGTCATGTAAAAATCTTCCTGAAGGTTCCCGTTAAGTAAGGTTGTTTTGACATCCATTTTCCAAATCTCATATTCATGGTAAGTGGAAATGTCTAATAGAATTTTTATGAATTTTAGCATTGCAACTGGTGAAAATGTTTTGTCGTAGTCAATGCCTTGACGCTATTTGAACCCTTTGCAATCAGTTGTGCCTTATAGGTACTGACTTGTCCTTCCATGAATAGTTTCTTCTTGAATACCCATTTTCAACCAATGGGCTTTACATCAACTGGATGATCTACCAAAATATAGACTTGGTTTTGGTACATAGAATCCATTTCAGAATTCATGGATTCTTTCCACTTGGAAACATTTGTGCCACTTACTGCTTTCTTATAGGTTAGAGGATCATTATTATCAACTAATAATGAGTCTCCATCCTTGGTAACTAGAAAACCGTACTGTTCTGGTTCTCTAACATCTCTTATACTCCTACGCAGTCCTTGTGTCTCTGGAATAGTTCTTTCTTCCATGGGGCTCTATGGAATTTGTTCCTGTAACAACTCTTGTGTAACTTGTGCCTCAAATTCATCAAAGTCTATCTTGCTCTCACTATCACTTTTGGAGATGTTCTCCCTCTCAAGTAATATGGCATGTCTTGCCACTGTAACCTTTTTTCTGATGGGTTGTATAGGTAATATCCCTTTGTTTCCTTAGGGTATCCTATAAAGGTACACTTTGTGCCTTGGGGTGTAAGTTTGTTACCTGAAGAGGCCTTAAAAAATTCATCACTTCCCCACACATGTAAATTTGATAACATGGCTTTCTTTCCACTCTAGAACTCATATGGAATACCATTTATTGATTTAGTTGGTACTTGGTTTATTATGTGTGTCGATGTTTGTAACGCATATCCCGAAAAGGATAATGGAAGACTTGCATGACTCATCATTGATCTCATAGTGTCCAATAGGGTGTGATTATTACATTCACTCACATTATTCCACTAGGGCATGTAAGGATGAGTGGTTTGGGATAGGATCCTAAACTCTTGTAAGTAATCAATGAAGTCTTTATTAAGATATTCTCCACTTTGGTCTAAGCGGAGTTTCTTAATCATCTTACCAAGCTGGTTCTTAACTTCATTCTTGTATTCTTTAAACTTATCAAAATAATCTGACTTATACCTCATTAAGTATATATATCCATATCTACTAAAATCATCATTAAAAGTTATAAATAATGAGTACCCTCCCCTTTCTTCAACTAGAAATGGTCCACACACATTGGTATGAACCAATTCAAGAAGTTCTTTATCCCTTTTACCTTTCCCACTAAATGGGATTTGGTCATTTTTCCTTGTAAACATGCATGACATACGCCAAGTGGTTTTAGTTTGAAAGAATCCAAATATCCATATTGATGTAACTTTATCAAGAGTTTCTCAATTACATGACCTAGCTAGTGATGAAAAAGTTAATTGTGGTATGAGTTATGTGAAGTATCTTTTTTATCGATTGCCATTACTTTGTTTGTGTAATCCAACACGTAAAGACCATTGTATAAATGTGCCCTAACAAAACAAATGCTATCTTTGTAAAAGGAGAAACATTCATTTCCAAACTTGAAAAAAAACTCCATCTGTATCTAATATGGATAAAGAAATAATGTTGTTAGTAACAGACAGCACATAATAACAACCCTTTAACACCAAGATCATACCAGTTGACAACGTGAGGTGGTAGTCCCTGACAGCTACAGCTGCATGTTTGGATCTATTGGTTGCTCGCAGATCTACCTCCCCTCGGTCAATCTTCCTGAATCTACTTGGTTCCTGTATTTGGATACATATGTGAGCACCACAAGTTTTATCTAATGCCCAATTTGTAGAAACATATATATTTCATTCGATAACAAATGCACCTAAAGCTTCCACTTGCTTCTTATTCTGGGTGCAGTTCTTATTCTAGTGGCCTTTATTGCCACATGCGAAACAAATAGCCTCATGTTCCTTTGCCTCCCCTTTGATCTTACTTTTTTTGGAATTATGTGAAGATGCTTTGGTCTTAAATCTCTTCTCCTTCCCTTTCCTATTATTCACCATAAGGACAAAAATATTTTCATGCTTCATATCTTTGTCCACATGGAAATTGAAGATAGAAAGATTAGATAGAGACTTCTCAATGTTGTGTTGTACCCCACACTCTTTGATTTTCATGATCACAATCACTTTCATATTTGTCTAACTTTGTTTTTAAGTGTTGTGGATGATAGGCAAAAGATTGTCAAAGGATTGGCCCAAGAATGGACAAGAAGTGGACTGAAATTCAGTCCACCGGCCAACCGGTGTGATAGCACCGGCCAGCCGGTGGAACTGGCAGAGGCATTGCCCACTGCCAGGTTCCACCGGTCGACCGGTGGCTCTGTCACCGGTCGACCTGTGGCATCCAGCCCAAATAGTGTTTGCTACTGTCTTGCCACCGGCCAGCCGGTGGCTCTGGCACCGGTCAGCCGGTGTCCCCTGGACAAGAATCCTATGCCTTTTTGCACACACCGGCCAGCCGGTGGGACTGTACCGGCCAGCCGGTGGATCCAGTCAAACTAGCCGTTGGAGCTTTGACCAGGCTGCTCCACTTGCCTCCCAACGGCTCCGAAAGCCTTTCCAACGGCTCCAAAGGCCTCCAACGGCCATATGAGGGTTCCCCCTCTATAAATAACGGACCTTGAAGCCCCGGAACAATTGTCAGACCATAATTAAGCATTGTGAAGCCAACGAACACAATTCTCCTCATTTGGAAAACCTCCGGCAGATTGCTCCAAGGGAACCACAACTGCTCCAATCCATTTCCAATCCAAGGAGAACCACCATAGAAGCTTGGGAGTGCACGTCTTCAACTCCATTCAACCTTTGGCGCCCAAGGCTTCTCAACAATACGGTTTTTATTGTTTTATCTTTTTGAGCTTTAATTTTGGGTTTGTGCCTACAAACCCCAACACCTTTTCTCTTCCCCCTTTCTTTTGGGTTATCACACCACCATTAAGGTGTGAAGAGGTTTCTTCAAGCCTTTCCTTTTAAAAGGCTTGTGTTTCGGTGAGCTAGCCTTCACCCGTTAAAAAGGCTAGTGGGTTCTTGCTATTCCATTGAAAGCAAGTGGGTTCTTGCTTAACCATTAAAAGCAAGCTGTAATAGGTCCTAGTGCTACCTCAAAGCCTAGTGGGTTTCTTGCTAAAACCATTGAAAAGCAAGCGGTAGGAATCTCTCAACGGTTGAGTTGGGAGCGGAGACGTAGGCCGGGTTTTGGCCGAACTCCGTTATCAATTTCTTGTGTCTTGCCTCTTTACTTTCCGCTGCACTTTACTTTGATTTTTAATTTGTTAATCAATTTTTTAAAAGGCAATTCACCCCCCCTCTTGCCATCATTCCTCGTTTATTCCGACCCAACATTTGGTATCAGAGGGAGGTTTTTGAATAATTCCCTAACCGGTTTCAAATTAAAGATCCTTTTTGATGGCTTCTACCGCTTCAACCTCTTACGCCCCCGAAGGCTTTTCTTTGGATCGTGCTCCATTCTTTGATGGAACCGATTATAGTTTTTGGAAAACCCGCATGACCACATTTCTTAAAAGTATTGGCTGTCCTATTTTTAGAATTGTTATGCATGGTTTTACCCTCACTTCCCCCGATGAGTCTAAATGGACCCCCAATGACATTGCTTATTTTGAGCTTGATGGCAAAGCCATGAACGCTCTTCATTGTGGTCTAGACCGAAATGTATTTAATTGTATTTCTACTTGCTCTACTTCTTACGATCTTTGGAAATTTTTAGAACTAACCTATGAAGGTACTAGCGAGGCTCCAAAGCAAAAATCCGATCAAAAGCAAGAACCCGACGAAAAGATCAAGCTCGTTTGCCCACCTCACAAGAAAAGGGCCAAGAAGAAAAAGAAGAAGGCTTCAAAGGCAACATGGAGTGATAGCTCCACCTCTTCATTCTCCTCCTTCTCCTCGAGCGACCAAGGTAAAAAATGCCTAATGGCAAATCATGAGGTATCATCTTCCGACTCTTCTTCCTCGTCTTCTAGTTCTTCAAATTCTTTCAATCATTTGTCATATGAAGAACTCCAACACGTTAGAGACCAATTAGAAAAAGGTTTTCATGCTTTATCATCAAAATTTGTTGCTTTAAAAAAGTCTTTCAAAAAACTCTCCTCCGAAAAAGAACAACTTCTCAAAGAGAAGGAGGAGATGTCCCTCAAAATCCAAAATTTCCCAAATGTTGATTCTATGGAATCAACCATCAAAGACCTAAGGGAGACCCTAGAAAAGTTCACCCAAGGGGAACAAAATTTGAACAATCTCCTAGGTTCTCAACGAGTATCTAGAACCACCAATGGACTTGGCTACACCAACCAAGCTTCCTCCTCCCATGCACCCACTGTTTTTGTAAGGGGGAGCTCTAGTTATAAATTTTGTAATTATTGTAAAAAACTCGGGCACCTCATTTATGAGTGTAATTGTAAAAACGCCCGGTACGGCCAACCCAAATCTATTTTCTTTTCGGACGAATTTTATAGGAGAAGACCCGCCATGAGACAAGTATGGATTGAAAAATCCCTTCTAGCGAGTCTCTCCGGGCCTAAAATTGTCTCTTTTCAAAATCCCTCTCCCCGGTGACTTTTTGTTTTTATTTAGGGGGAGTTAGGGTTGTTTAAGCTTTTTGTTTCAATTCAAACTTTCAATTTCAAATTAAGCCCTTTTGATTTTCAATTTCAAAATTTTCGATTCCAACTTTCAATTTCAACTCTTGGTATCAAAATTTTCATTTCAAAATATTCAATTCGAATTTTTCATTCAAATCTCTCAATTCTTTTTTGATTCAAAACTCTCAATTTCAAAAATTTCATTTGGTTTCAAATTTCAAATTTCAATTGGTTTTTGATTCAAAACTTTCAATTCAAACTGTTATTCAATTTTCATTTCAAAATTTTCAACAATTGATATCATTTTCAATTGATTTAAAATCTCGTTTTTCATCGCTTCCCTCAATCAAGTTTTATGCCCCTATTCTATTTTGATAATCACAAAGGGGGAGAAATTTCTTGATTGATTGGGGGAGAATCTTTTCTCTCATGCTTAGTATTTATTTTCAATTTTTCATTTAAAGCATGCCTTTCATTTAAGTTTTTACATTGCTTAGATAAGTGATTGTGATCATCAAAATAGGGGGAGATTGTTGTACCCCACACTCTTTGATTTTCATGATCACAATCACTTTCATATTTGTCTAACTTTGTTTTTAAGTGTTGTGGATGATAGGCAAAAGATTGCCAAAGGATTGGCCCAAGAATGGACAAGAAGTGGACTGAAATTTAGTCCACCGGCCAACCGGTGTGATAGCACCGGCCAGCCGGTGGAACTGGCAGAGGCATTGCCCACTGCCAGGTTCCACCGGTCGACCGGTGGCTCTGTCACCGGTCGACCTGTGGCATCCAGCCCAAATAGTGTTTGCTACTGTCTTGCCACCGGCCAGCCGGTGGCTCCTCCACCGGTCAGCCGGTGGCACCTGCACAGAGTGGCAAGCTACTGTCTTGCCACTGGCCAGCCGGTGGCTCTGGCACCGGTCAGCCGGTGGCCCCTGGACAAGAATCCTATGCCTTTTTGCACACACCGGCCAGCCGGTGGGACTGTACCGGCCAGCCGGTGGATCCAGTCAAACTAGCCGTTGGAGCTTTGACCAGGCTGCTCCACTTGCCTCCCAACGGCTCCGAAAGCCTTTCCAACGGCTCCAAAGGCCTCCAACGGCCATATGAGGGTTCCCCCTCTATAAATAAAGGACCTTGAAGCCCCGGAACAATTGCCGGACCATAATTAAGCATTGTGAAGCCAACGAACACAATTCTCCTCATTTGGCAAACCTCCGGCGGATTGCTCCAAGGGAACCACAACTGCTCCAATCCATTTCCAATCCAAGGAGAACCACCATAGAAGCTTGGGAGTGCACGTCTTCAAATCCATTCAACCTTTGGCGCCCAAGGCTTCTCAACAATACGGTTTTTATTGTTTTATCTTTTTGAGCTTTAATTTTGGGTTTGTGCCTACAAACCCCAACACCTTTTCTCTTCCCCCTTTCTTTTGGGTTATCACACCACCATTAAGGTGTGAAGAGGTTTCTTCAAGACTTTCCTTTTAAAAGGCTTGTGTTTCGGTGAGCTAGCCTTCACCCATTAAAAAGGCTAGTGGGTTCTTGCTATTCCATTGAAAGCAAGTGGGTTCTTGCTTAACCATTAAAAGCAAGCTGTAATAGGTCCTAGTGCTACCTCAAAGCCTAGTGGGTTTCTTGCTAAAATCATTGAAAAGAAAGCGGTAGGAATCTCTCAACGGTTGAGTTGGGAGCGGAGACGTAGGCCGGGTTTTGGCCGAACTCCGTTATCAATTTCTTGTGTCTTGCCTCTTTACTTTCCGCTGCACTTTACTTTGATTTTTAATTTGTTAATCAATTTTTTAAAAGGCAATTCACCCCCCCTCTTGCCATCATTCCTCGTTTATTCCGACCCAACATTTGGTATCAGAGGGAGGTTTTTGAATAATTCCCTAACCGGTTTCAAATTAAAGATCCTTTTTGATGGCTTCTACCGCTTCAACCTCTTACGCCCCCGAAGGCTTTTCTTTGGATCGTGCTCCATTCTTTGATGGAACCGATTATAGTTTTTGGAAAACCCGCATGACCACATTTCTTAAAAGTATTGGCTATCCTATTTTTAGAATTGTTATGCATGGTTTTACCCTCACTTCCCCCGATGAGTCTAAATGGACCCCCAATGACATTGCTTATTTTGAGCTTGATGGCAAAGCCATGAACGCTCTTCATTGTGGTCTAGACCGAAATGTATTTAATTGTATTTCTACTTGCTCTACTTCTTACGATCTTTGGAAATTTTTAGAACTAACCTATGAAGGTACTAGCGAGGCTCCAAAGCAAAAATCCGATCAAAAGCAAGAACCCGACGAAAAGATCAAGCCCGTTTGCCCACCTCACAAGAAAAGGGCCAAGAAGAAAAAGAAGAAGGCTTCAAAGGCAACATGGAGTGATAGCTCCACCTCTTCATTCTCCTCCTTCTCCTCGAGCGACCAAGGTAAAAAATGCCTAATGGCAAATCATGAGGTATCATCTTCCGACTCTTCTTCCTCGTCTTCTAGTTCTTCAAATTCTTTCAATCATTTGTCATATGAAGAACTCCAACACGTTAGAGACCAATTAGAAAAAGGTTTTCATGTTTTATCATCAAAATTTGTTGCTTTAAAAAAGTCTTTCAAAAAACTCTCCTCCGAAAAAGAACAACTTCTCAAAGAGAAGGAGGAGATGTCCCTCAAAATCCAAAATTTCCCAAATGTTGATTCTATGGAATCAACCATCAAAGACCTAAGGGAGACCCTAGCAAAGTTCACCCAAGGGGAACAAAATTTGAACAATCTCCTAGGTTCTCAACGAGTATCTAGAACCACCAATGGACTTGGCTACACCAACCAAGCTTCCTCCTCCCATGCACCCACTGTTTTTGTAAGGGGGAGCTCTAGTTATAAATTTTGTAATTATTGTAAAAAACCCGGGCACCTCATTTATGAGTGTAATTGTAAAAACGCCCGGTACGGCCAACCCAAATCTATTTTCTTTTCGGACGAATTTTATAGGAGAAGACCCGCCATGAGACAAGTATGGATTGAAAAATCCCTTCTAGCGAGTCTCTCCGGGCCTAAAATTGTCTCTTTTCAAAATCCCTCTCCCCGGTGACTTTTTGTTTTTATTTAGGGGGAGTTAGGGTTGTTTAAGCTTTTTGTTTCAATTCAAACTTTCAATTTCAAATTAAGCCCTTTTGATTTTCAATTTCAAAATTTTCGATTCCAACTTTCAATTTCAACTCTTGGTATCAAAATTTTCATTTCAAAATATTCAATTCGAATTTTTCATTCAAATCTCTCAATTCTTTTTTGATTCAAAACTCTCAATTTCAAAAATTTCATTTGGTTTCAAATTTCAAATTTCAATTGGTTTTTGATTCAAAACTTTCAATTCAAACTGTTATTCAATTTTCATTTCAAAATTTTCAACAATTGATATCATTTTCAATTGATTTAAAATCTCGTTTTTCATCGCTTCCCTCAATCAAGTTTTATGCCCCTATTCTATTTTGATAATCACAAAGGGGGATAAATTTCTTGATTGATTGGGGGATAATCTTTTCTCTCATGCTTAGTATTTATTTTCAATTTTTCATTTAAAGCATGCCTTTCATTTAAGTTTTTACATTGCTTAGATAAGTGATTGTGATCATCAAAATAGGGGGAGATTGTTGTACCCCACACTCTTTGATTTTCATGATCACAATCACTTTCATATTTGTCTAACTTTGTTTTTAAGTGTTGTGGATGATAGGCAAAAGATTGCCAAAGGATTGGCCCAAGAATGGACAAGAAGTGGACTGAAATTCAGTCCACCGGCCAACCGGTGTGATAGCACCGGCCAGCCGGTGGAACTGGCAGAGGCATTGCCCACTGCCAGGTTCCACCGGTCGACCGGTGGCTCTGTCACCGGTCGACCTGTGGCATCCAGCCCAAATAGTGTTTGCTACTGTCTTGCCACCGGCCAACCGGTGGCTCCTCCACCGGTCAGCCGGTGGCACCTGCACAGAGTGGCAAGCTACTGTCTTGCCACCGGCCAGCCGGTGGCTCTGGCACCGGTCAGCCGGTGGCCCCTGGATAAGAATCCTATGCCTTTTTGCACACACCGGCCAGCCGGTGGGACTGTACCGGCCAGCCGGTGGATCCAGTCAAACTAGCCGTTGGAGCTTTGACCAGGCTGCTCCACTTGCCTCCCAACGGCTCCGAAAGCCTTTCCAACGGCTCCAAAGGCCTCCAACGGCCATATGAGGGTTCCCCCTCTATAAATAAAGGACCTTGAAGCCCCGGAACAATTTCCGGACCATAATTAAGCATTGTGAAGCCAACGAACACAATTCTCCTCATTTGGCAAACCTCCGGCGGATTGCTCCAAGGGAACCACAACTGCTCCAATCCATTTCCAATCCAAGGAGCACCACCATAGAAGCTTGGGAGTGCACGTCTTAAACTCCATTCAACCTTTGGCGCCCAAGGCTTCTCAACAATACGGTTTTTATTGTTTTATCTTTTTGAGCTTTAATTTTGGGTTTGTGCCTACAAACCCCAACACCTTTTCTCTTCCCCCTTTCTTTTGGGTTATCACACCACCATTAAGGTGTGAAGAGGTTTCTTCAAGCCTTTCCTTTTAAAAGGCTTGTGTTTCGGTGAGCTAGCCTTCACCCGTTAAAAAGGCTAGTGGGTTCTTGCTATTCCATTGAAAGCAAGTGGGTTCTTGCTTAACCATTAAAAGCAAGCTATAATAGGTCCTAGTGCTACCTCAAAGCCTAGTGGGTTTCTTGCTAAAACCATTGAAAAGCAAGCGGTAGGAATCTCTCAACGGTTGAGTTGGGAGCGGAGACGTAGGCCGGGTTTTGGCCGAACTCCGTTATCAATTTCTTGTGTCTTGCCTCTTTACTTTCCGCTGCACTTTACTTTGATTTTTAATTTGTTAATCAATTTTTTAAAAGGCAATTCACCCCCCCTCTTGCCATCATTCCTCGTTTATTCCGACCCAACATGTTGTTCATGTTGAAATTGACCACAAAGTTGGAGAAGCTCTGAGGGAGTGATGCGAGAATGAGATTGGTGCCCAGTTATTCAGGGAGTTTAAACCCTAGAACCTCTAGGCACTCAATGTATCCAATGATCTTGGCTACATGAGGCCAAGCTGGGGAACCCTCTCCAAGATTACTCTGAAAGAGTGCCTTGGAGATCCTAAACCTTTCATGTCTTTCTCTCTCCTGGTAAAGACCACAGAGGTGCTCTAACATGCTATAAGCATCCATGTTTTCATGAGACTTCATGAGCTCACTAGACATTGATGATAACATCAAACATTGAATGTTGACCACATCATTCATATGTTTCTCATAGACCATGAAATCCTCATTACTCGCCTCTTTAGCAGGTGGATCATGTAATGCTGACTCCAACACGTAAGACTTCCGTTCATAGCGTAGGATAACCTGGAGGCATCTAAACCATTTCTGAAAGTTACTTCCGGTGAGGATGTTATCTTTATACATAATTGATCGTAGGGGTAGTGTGGTTGATGAGCTTGTCATTTTTATTCTACAATTAAAAGATAAAATCATTAGTACTTTCTTTATTTTCTATGAGAAATAATAAATTAATTTTATTAAGTCTCCCACTATTTTATCAAGTCCCAATAGCCCTCACCGTTGAACTCAAAATGTCCAATTGTCATGACATACTAGTGGAAAGGATCCACATTCCCCTTTTCATAACCCCAAAAAGGGTTGGTCAAGCTATTTGAAGGCTTTTAGGTAACCAGGTCTTTGCCAATTGTGGGTTTCCAACTCCTTGATCTGTTGAGTGGACTCCCCAATCTTGAAATCCTGAATTTGGATTTCCTCAACTCTTACCTCCAATATTACACCAACTCTAGCAAGGGATACTCCTCTTGATGTAATATGGTTAAGTCAACCTGAAACCTTTCATAAGGGCTTCTTGTATAAAAGTAAGTGTTCCAACAAGGGTTAGTCAAACACATAGTTTTATTGATTTTTTTCCTTAATCAAGTAATGGAAGGATTGGTCTAACTTAATATTTTATTTGGGAGATTTTTATCACTTATGCATGAATTTATTATTATCAATATAAAATGCTTGTTAATATTAAGTGGAACTTAATTAAGTGATTAAACATGTCTTGATAATATTTACGCATAATCCTGATTTATTTTAGTTTCATCTAGCATGATTGTTTAATACATTAATTATGTGATTACGACAACACATCCATAATGATAAACCATGCAACTGATAGAAATAAAATAAAGCAAAGGGAATGATCATGAGATTTTATAAGGGTTAGTTTATCTAGCTGTTGATAAACTAACCCTAACATAGGGGAGAAACACCTTGAACCTTTTGGTTTCATGTTTACAGCTTTCCATTTGTCCACCTCTGTATCTCCTGGGATTGGTTTCATCTTAGCTCAAGCTTGAACTGCCTCCTCTAGCTTGGGAGTTCTATCCATTACATATGCTTTTAAACTCACACGTAGGTGAGGGGTAAAAGGGGTGGTTTACATAAAAGAAACCATGGGCACGCAGGCCATACATATTAATGAGGAGAGATGGCTCACAGGCCAACAATTAATTTAATAAATAAATTAAAAGGAAACTCATCACATACAAAGGTCTTGGTCTAGCTCATGATCACCCACATACATACAATGAGTTATGCATTTAATAAAACTAGTTTTCAATTATTTAATCATTCTTATTAAGATAAATTGCACTCGAATCTATTAATTATTATCTATAATTAATAAATCATTTTATTTTAATCCTTTTCTGAATTCCCTTGAGATTCTCATCCATCATAATTTTAAACAAAAAAATTTATTTAAAATTATCTTTGTATGTAACATGTACCTTGGAGGCAACCCGGTGAATTATCGTTCATAACTACCCAATGAGTAGAAATGAACATTACACAGATATTAAATTAAACACATATACATAAAACACCCATCACATGTTGTGCCTCAGCTTTACGCCTGCACCATGGTACACGTCTCAAGGGTTTGTATAATATAATAATAAATTTTAATAAATATGTGTAATTTGGATGAGTACACGATGTTTAGTTCCAACTACATGGCATGTACTATCATTCACCATCCATCTGAAGTACACGTTGAGGGATGCAGTGTGTAAATGTACTTTAGAAATCTTCAGAGTACATGGTGTGTCTAGTGGGCCACACGTCGTGTAGTATTTGTGTTACATGGTCTCTAGCCGGGCAAGCCGAGTACGGGGTACACGTTCCAACCCTAACTGAAGGGACTACACACCATGTCGAGTGGGCCACACAACGTGTAATCCGAAAACCATGTGCCACTTATTCCTGGTCAACACACGGAGTCTTTAAGACTTAGACAAACTCTAATGACACAACTTGGTTTGGCGGACCAGTCCCGATGTATTGAACCTTAATACACATCATGTGAATCCAACTACACGTCGTGTATTCTGATGTTGTACAACCAGGAACCTTTGGCACCTCCAGATGAGATCCTCTGTTTTATTTTAATCAAAATTAAAAGAAAATATCATTTTTGAAAGGTGAACGAGAAATGAAAAGAGGGAGAAGATATCTCGAAATCCATATTACAAGAACGATTAAACTTGAATTGACAAACTAAATTATTAAACCGTAAATCATCAATAGATTATTTAAATAATTATAAACTATGATGTAACTGCTCTGATACCACTTGTAGGTTCCGGGCGCAGTGGAAGTTCAGTTGGTCTGACACCCAACATTAATTTTTACCATGATCAATGATTATTTTGGGATCAATACGATGATGAACGCCAGTCTCTAAGGAATAGAATCAAAGATTTTGATAAAGAAGGAAGAGACCTGAAACCTTTAGAGAGGATCTTGCACATCATGTTTATAATTAATTTAATTAATTTCATAAAGAAAATAATATCTGGATCTTCAGTATTTCATAAAGAAAATACCATTTGCGATGGGCGGCTTTGCCCATCGCAAATGGTATTTACCGCGTCCGGGCTTTTGCGACGGAGATTTGTCCCCATCACAAATACGCTTCCCGCATTTTGGCGCGCAAACCGCGTCAAACCTATTGCGATGGACCGCCAATTCTCATCGCAATTAACCTACTATTTGTGATGGGAAAAGACTCCCGTCGCAAATACGTAGTTAGTCGGACCTTTTGCGACGGTATATATTCCCGTCGCAATTGACCCGTCGCAAAATACCCTTTTAACTGCCGACTGTAATTAATGCGGGCGAGGGTATTTGCAACGGGCCCGTCGCAAAAGCCCGGCGGTGGTAAATACCATTTGCGATGGGCAAAGCAACCCGTCGCAAATGGTATGTCGGCAGGTGTATATTTGCGATGGGTACCGTCGCAAATACCCTTTTAACCGCCGACTGTAATTAATGCGGGCAAGGGTATTTGCGACGGGGCCCGTCGCAACTAATCTAACCTATATATACCCCCATCCGTTTTTTTTTCAAAACACTTAGATCTTGCTCTCCCTTTCTCTTAATTCTCCAGTTTTAAGGAAAAAGTTCCTGTTACTTAAAAAGTTTTTTTACGAGAGCAATTGGAAGGCGCCAACACCTTCAGAATATCAATGTTTAAGGTATTTATATTTTGTTTTTTTTTGTTTTTTTTATTTTTTTTTATCTATTTTAATTGTTGTTTATTAGATGTAATTAAATTAGATTTAAATTGATTTTTATTTATATTTATTTTTAGTAAGAAATTGACATTGTTAGTGATAATTATAAATAATTAGTGTTAATTTGCTATAATTAGAGATTATTATAGATAATTAGTGGAATTTAGTCATAATTAGATATAATTAGGGGTAATTAGTAATAATTAGATATAATTAGTAATAATTATATATAATTAGATTTAATTAGTAATAATTAGTTATAATTAGAAATAATTAGGTATAATTAGGTATAATTAGTAATAATTAGGTATAATTAATAATAATTAGGTATAATTAGTAATAATTAGGTATAATTAGTAATAATTAGGTATAATTAGTAATAATTAGGTATAATTAGGTATAATTAGGAATAATTAGGAATAATTAGGAATAATTAGCAATAATTAGGAATAATTAGCAATAATTAGGAATAATTAGCAATAATTAGGAATAATTAGCAATAATTAGGAATAATTACGAATAATTAGCAATATTTACGAATAATTAGAAATAATTAGGAATAATTAAGAATAATTACGAATAATTAGGAATAATTGCGAATAATTAGGAATAATTAGGAATAATTAGAAATAAATTAAAATAATTATAATTAGGAATAATTAGCAAGAAATAGGTATAATTAGTAATAATTAGGAATAATTAGGAATAATTAGAAATATTTACGAATAATTAGTAATAATTAGGAATAATTAGAAATAATTTCAAATAATTAGCAATAATTAGGAATAATTAGGAATAATTCTGAATAATTACCAATAATTAGGAATAATTAAGAATAATTCTGAATAATTAGCAATAATTAGGAATAATTAGGAATAAATTGTAATAATTAGGAATAATTATGATAATTAGTAATAAATTGTAATAATTAGTAATAAATTGTAATAATTAGTAATAAATTGTAATAATAAGTAATAATTAGTAATAATTAGTAATAATTAGTAATAATTAGTAATAATTACGAATAAATTGTAATAATTAGTAATAATTAGGAATAATTAGTAATAATTAGTAATAATTAGGAATAATTAGTAATAATTAGTAATAAATTGTAATAAATTGTAATAAGTAGTAATAAATTGTAATAAATTGTAATAATTAGTAATAAATTGTAATAATTACGAATAATTAGTAATAAATTGTAATAATTAGTAATAATTAGTAATAATTAGGAATAAATTGTAATAATTAGTAATAAATTGTAATAATTAGTAATAGATTGTAATAATTAGGAATAAATTGTAATAATTAGTAATAAATTGTAATAATTAGTAATAATTAGCAATAATTCATAATAATTATGAATAATTAGGAATAATTATGAATAATTAGCACTAATTAGAAATAATTAGAAATAATTATAAATAATTAGGAATAATTAGGAATAATTAGAACTAATTAGAAATAATTAGCACTAATTAGCAATAATTAATAATAATTAGAAATAATTAGGAATAATTAGGAATGAATAGGAATAATTAGGAATAAATAGGAATAATTAGTAATAAATTGTAATAATTATTAATAATTAGTAATAAATTGTAATAATTTGTAATAATTTGTAATAAATAGTAATAAATTGTAATAATTAGTAATAAATTGTAATAATTAGTAATAAATTGTAATAATTAGTAATAATTAGGAATAAATTGTAATAATTAGGAATAATAAGGAATAAATTCTAATAATTAGTAACAAATAGTAAATATAATTATATTTAATTATTACTAAAAAAAATTATATTATCAACATTTATAAAAAACAATATTAATATTATTAAAATAATAAAAAAAATATTAAAATTATCAATATTCACAACAGGCTTTGCTCTATTCTTAACATGTTCAAATCTCAAAGGGTCTCCAATTGTCAGGTCTTGCACAATAAAAAGTTTGTGTCAGCCATGTCCAATGTAAACTCTATAATTGTCCTTTCTTGGTTGATCACCTTGCAAGTAGAGTTGCAATAGGACAACCCATGTCATGCCATTCTCATCTATAAGAATTATCTCACATGACCCTTTACATAGACCATTCTTCCTTGAAAATTTAAGGGAAAGATACTGATGTCCCATCAAATTTTTAAGAAAGAGTGTTCTATGTAAAGGGAGCAAGATGATTCTTAGAGACGAGAATGACATTACTTTGGTCATCCTATTGCAACACTACTTGTGAGGTGATCAACCATGCAAGAACAATTATAGAGTTTACATTGGATGTGGCTGACAAAAAAATTTTATTGCGCATGACCTGACAATTGGTGGCCCTTTGATATTTGAACATGTTAATAATAGAGCAAATCCTATTGCGAATATTGATAATTTTAATATTTTATAAATTTTTTATTATTTTAATAATATTAATATTGTTTTTCATAAATATTGATAATATAATTTTGCTAAGTATTTCTAAATTAGTAATAAATTGTAATAATTAGTAATAATTAGTAAAAAATTGTAATAATTAGTAATAAATTGTAATAATTAGTAATATATTGTAATAATTAGTAATAAATTGTAATAATTAGTAATAATTAGTAATAATTAGTAATAATTAGCAATAAATTATCATATTTAGAAATAAATTATAATAATTAGCAATATATAGGAATAAATAAGAATATATAAGAATAAATAGGAATAAATATGAATAATTGGTAATAATTGGTAATAATTAGTTAGGAACAGTTAGGAACAGTTATGAAGAAATTTTAATAAATTTTAATAAATTTTAAGAACTTGGCACAATTTCGAGTAGATTGACGGAACTCCTTTTACTCGATGACTTTTCTCCTTTCAACTCTCACCGACTCAAAACATTTTGAAAAATGTGCTGCTACGTAGACATATTCAATCTTGTATGCATGAGATTGGATATGAATTCATAGGATCATATTTTTTATAATGTTTTCAGGAAGTGACAGTTGGAAGAAGACGGTTCATCGACGAAAAGGGGGCTCTTTTGTCCGATAGCTCATTTACTTGCATCTTTCTCACACTGAAATCAGAATGAAGAATCTGGTCGGAGGTACACAAATTCATTCTCATGCATACGAGAATTAATATGCGTACCTCTGACCAGATTCTTCATTCTGATTTCAGTGTGAGAAAGATGCAAGTAAATGAGCCGTCGGACAAAAGAGTAGTCGTCAATCCACTGGAAATTGTGTCGGCCTTAATTAATGGTAATTATAAAGAATTAGTTGTAATTATTTATCTTATTTTTTCAGATAGTGTTTTTATAATTTCAAATTATTCAAAAATAGTGATGATTTTATATTTTATGTAGAAAAATATGGAACAAGGAAGTCGACATCAGTCATTATAAGATGATCTCACTTGGATAAATCAGTGCATAAATCCAAATGTTTCTCATTTAAATCTTGTATATATTGAGGGTGTTGAAGCTTTCTTATAATTTTCATCATCAAAACCAGAATATGTTTCAAAAGGCATGATTAAGTATCCTTGTAAAAAATGTGCTCTAAGAACGTTTAACACAGTTGACAATGTTGGGGGACATCTCTTGCGGTTTGGTTTCCAACCAGATTATGTTTTTTGGTATCAACATGGTGAACGCATTTCCAGAGAAGATCCTAATAACTTGATTCTGGATCAATCATGGTTTTAAAATTTAGTACATTATGTTGCAGGCCCATCTATGCAACAAACTGAAACTCACAATGATATTGATTTAACTCCTGAGTTGGCACCATCCAAATTTTATGAGTTGTTGAGGTCTGCTGAGGATTCATTATATCCTGGTTGCAAGATAAGAAAATTAGAAGTAGTTGCAAAATTTATGGATATTAAATCAGATAATTCAATGTTAAACAACTGTTTTGATCAGATATTTTCTTTGGTTAAAACACCGTTACCTAAAGGAAATGTGTTGCATGCAAATTACTATGAGAGCAAGAGGCTGGTTCGTAATCTAGGCCTTATTTATCAGAAGATTCATGCATGTCCAAATGATTACATCTTATATTTTGGTGAAAATGAGTCCTTGGATAGTTGTCCCACATGTGGACAATCGAGGTATAAAGAAGCTCAACCAGGGAAGTCTAGATCGATTCCAGTAAAACAGTTGAGATATCTCCCCCTTACACCCAGGTTGTAATGTTTATTTATGTCTCATAATAAAGCATCAATGATGTCATGGCACAAAACCAAGATTTCAACTGATAGAAGCTTGAATCATCCATCTGAGGGTGACTCATGGAAAAATTTTGACCGTCTGCATCCGTCTTTTTCTATAGAAGCCCGAAATGTGCGATTGGGTCTTTCTACTGATGGTTTCTGTCCATTTGGTTCTATGGTAGTCAGTATTCATGTCACGACCTGACCCTACCCGGTCTCGAGCCACAACTACCCAAAGCCCGCCTCTATAGGCCAGGGGCTGGCGACCAGCGCCGAAGGCACAACAACTCAGGGAGGCCTTTTCCTAAGTACCTGTACACACACACGCAGCACACTCAATGAAAAAGTGCAGAGTAAAAATAAAAGCAAAGTACCAACTGCTATAAATAAACCACCAAAGTGCATCGACCTCTAAACAATACAAAGCAAGTGCTGAGGTAAACTGAAAAGAAAAGAGGCAAAACACGCACCCAACCAGAAAAGTTCCACAACCTGGCAATAGGTAAACAAAACAAAAATATATGGAAGGGTCCCCCACCTGGAACCCGTCTACGACCACCGCACGTGGTCCAAGCTCCTGAACTCCTAAGCTCCACTGAAGTCATGACAACCTTGTCCATCGTCTGCAAGGGAACACCAAGTGCGGGCAAAGCCCAAGTAGGGGTGAGTATAAAAATACTCAGTAGGATACCCCGAAGGTTCGAGGAAGAAACAAAGGAGGTATCTAAGGGTGAGCAGTAGATCGAACAGGAAAAAGTAAAGGAATACAACAAGGAGTGCAGTAGAGTACCAGTAGAGAGTCCATCTCAACCCAACAAGAGAAAGAAGGTAGACTCGTCCATACACAAGGAGCTGGAAATAGTGAGAAGATGAACTTCTTGTCGAGTCTTCGCTACCTATACCAGGAGAGTAGACTCGTCCAACCACAAGAAGCTAGACACGAAAAGAACGTGGCATACCCCACGCGTCTTCGCCTCTCCTGGAGAAAGAGTATCCAAGCCCAATAAGTGGGTACTGGAACATGGTATATATATATCCATATGCTCAAACAAAAAGCATGAACAAGATCGTCAGGGGATCTTCATCCCGTAGCTCATCCCAAAAAGTGAGTAGCCAACAGTCCCAGAAGTAAACACCATCAATGCCCAGCAACCCACACGTATTCCCCAAACTGCAATTCAAGGGGCTCAAATCACCACACCTTGATACTATTCGCTTTGGGCGGCACTGACTCGCCCTCACGGTTTTAGGTCGCGTCACAAGGACGCGTCTCGGTGGAGAAAGCGCCCCTCGTACTTGAGAATTCTAGGGGAACGTCAAACCACACCTCGTCACTGCCCCGTAGTCGAGAGGTATCCTCAAAGTCGAAAGGCAACCCTCTGCCTAGCCCCGCTGGAGGGTAATCCCTGGAAGTCGACGGGTTCCCACTAGAGGGAGAACCGACAAGAGTCGACAACTGCCGCACTGCCCAGTCCCGTAAAAGGGTAATCCACTAGAGGGAGACCCATCAAAAGTCATCGACGAGTCCCAATGCCCAGTCCCGTAGAAGGGTACTCCACTGGAGGGAGGCTCGGAACCATCATCGGGGACCACTTCCCAGGCCATCTGGAGGTAAACCCAGCATCAGGGACCACTTCCCAGCCCAGCTGGAGGTAAACCCAGAACCGCTCTGGCCATCCCTGCTGGATTATACTGCTCGGTGAACACCGTTGTACTAGCCATCCCTGCTGGATAGTAACCCACTGGCCATCCCTACTGGATGGTACTGCTCTGGCCATCCCTGCTGGATGGTACCCCACAGGCTAGCCCTGTTGGAAACAACCTCCTAGGTAGAGGATTAGTTCCCGCGTAATGTGTTGGTCACAGCGAATCCACAAGAACTCTACCTGGGAACACGAAGAGATGGGAGAAACTCCTCGGGCCTCTCAGGGCGATCATGCTACAATCCGTTGATTCACTATCAAAGCGGACCGAGACAACTCATCACAGAAAGTGGGAAAAACACCCACGCAGTACGAGCACACATAGTTGCAAACGGTGTCATAGTCCGATGAAAGGGGAACGGTACTGAAACCCCTCACTACTGAAGAAACAGAGGAACCAAACCATCTCTTTCGGCCAAACGAGAACAGAACCGGGAGAAAACTCAACCATGCAGGTCAACAAACGAGAACAGAAATAGGGGAAAACTCAACCCTGCTGGTCAACAAACGAGAACATTACTAGGGGAAAACTCAACCCTGCTGGTCAACAAACGAGAACAAAGGGACCCTCTACGTCGCGAGAGGTCAAAGGTGCACAAAGAAGAATATGGTATGAACATGGGGCCCACATGACGTGTGGCCCCAAGTCAACCCCAACCGAGCGCACAAACATTCTCAGGTACAAACAACCACATGTACCACCAAGCGTTCCCGTATACTCCCAGATTATACCATGTTCCAGCCCAAAGGCTATCGTGCACACGACACCCAACGTCAATGCGAAGGCGTAATGTAACAACTCCAGCTTTCCACCTCATCAGCCCAAGAATGTCCAACTACATCTCTTTATGCATTCACTTCACTCTCCCAAGAGTGAACGCGATCACACGCCAAGGGTTCTCTGCAAACACCGCAGAAAGAACCTCCACCAGTACACATTCATATTTTCACATTTAATAAGATCGCGTAAGAGGCCCTGCATACCTGAACAGATTATACCATTGTAATCCTCGTGGAAAAACACGCGAGATAGACTACTTACTCGCCTCAAACGGATATCTGACAGAAAAGTCGCCAACACCGTTTTACGCCCGAACGGCATCCCGTGGTCCCGAGCCTCAGCCCCAAAAATAGTCGAGCACATCACACCATTGTGATCCCCTCAGAAAACATGTCAAAAGGACTTATCACTTGATTGGAACAGTTTTCCAGAGAAAAAGATGCATTCCTACATACCGAATGTGAGCGGTGTTGCGTGGGACCCGCATCCCGGTCCCGAAGCACTGCCAACGGATCGCACTGCTGCGATCCACTCGGAAAAGTACACTAGTTTGAATATTCACTTGTCCAAAACAGACACCCGGTGATAAAGCTGGAAATCACCGCCAACTTCCGAAACGGCCCTCGTGGGGCCTGCACCAACATGCGGGATTAAAGCAGGTGGATTACGCCAATGCAATGCCCTCGGAAAAACACACAAAATTTACTGGCCGCACGCCCCGAACAGACATCCGATGAAAAAGATACAAAAAGCTGCGTACAGCTCAAAAGACGGGTTGTGGGGCCCACACCTCAACTCCAGCTTCAACACCCGAATCCACACTGGAAAACTTCAGCTTAACGCCAGGGTCACAACGCCACTGACGGTACTCAAATCGGACATCGGATGTGTCAGCGCCGTCCGAAACAAAACTCCGAGAAAAACGCTCGTCCACTTAACGTCGTGTCGCGCCCCGAGCCCCTCGTCTCGGGAATTAAAAATTTTTGAGACCATCTCAAAAAGTCTGCCTCGACGTCTGGAGTACACTTCTACAGATAGCATGCAAAACGGACGCCCGTAGCGGAAATTACGGGTGTCCGAGTCAAGGGGGCAAAGCCCCTTGGGCTGGACCGGCCCGTCCGCCCGACCTGGGCCGGCCCGCGCCGGCCGGCCCGTGGCTTAGCCGCGCGGGGGGTCGTGCGCCATGACCCCATGGTTACCGCACCCCGGAGGCTCGCCGCCGCGCCGTGTCCCAACACCCGTGCCTTGCTGCGCCCGGCCGAAGCCGGCCTCCCCTCGCCCAGCGCCTGACGCCGCGCTCGCCCGACGTCGTCGTGGCTCGCCCGCGGCGCTCCGCCTCGGCCAACCGCCAATGCCGCCTCGCCCTGGGAGCCCCGCTGTCCATGCCTGGCCACTCCGCCATCAGGGATCCCCACTGCCGCCTCCTGAGGATGCCGCGCAGCCGCTCGAACCCCCAAACCGGCCGGAAAACCTCTAAACCACCAGAAATTCCCGCAAACATCGACGAACGACCACATCCTCCTCCGAAATCGGATTTAAAATCCAAAAATTAAGATGGAATGATCAGAATTAATAATACACAAAAATGGGCTTTGTTTGAAGATTTAACAGAAATTCTATTCAAAATCATGGATTCAAAGGAGGTGCGGAAACTAAAAATGAAACAAAATGACGCCTACCTCGCAGGGCTTCGCCCGACGCTTCGCCGTCAAACCACCTTCATCGTAGCCGCTTCCACCTTGATCGGAGGAGGAGGGGGAGGATGAGGAGGAGATCCTTCCTCCAGGGAAACAAAAGAGAGGTAGGGGGATAGGTTTTCTTAAGTAGGGAAAAATTAATTAAAAATTAATTAATTTCAGCCTTAATTTATCCCGCATCTGAAACTCTCGACGGGGTCGAGGTTAAGCCTCCCCTAGGGTAAAAACCACCTCCCGAGCACAAAGGAAGTCTCGGAATTTGATTCTGAGCTTCATTTTGAATGTTATTAAACTCAACACCCGAGGCTGCCAAATTACAAAAATTCCCCTGGCGGCATTTTTCAAAGAAGGTCTGCGCCCGTGAAACTTACACCCCTCCTAGGGTAAACGGCATGCTCCGAACTGAATGGTGCCCTCAGTTTTCCCATATGATCTACCGTTTATGAGATACTTGAGTTTAACCATTAAATGAATAAATTTATTTATTTATTTATCCGTTTAACGTTCCGGTAGCGGGCGAGGGGTCCAAACGTCCCGCGCCGACATGATTTATGTCGTTATTAGGGTAAAACCCCATTTAGAACCCATCTGAACACTCATATTTCTGATCTGAAGCACCGTTTAGGAGTTATCCCATTTATTTGGCATTCCCAGTGTGAACGCACTGAAAATTTAATTTCGGCCACACCGGGGCTCGGAATCGCACGCTGTCTGAAGGCACTGCTCTGGAATAATATCAAGAATATTACAAAGTCCTTTATAGCCAAAAACCATGTTCTTAAATCATTCCCTCCTTTAAGATTTTCATCCCCGAAAATCAAAACTAGGGAACAACTCAGGGTACAAGCCCGCACCTGGATCTTCCATACCCAAAAGAACTCTTGCACAGTTCTACGCCACCGTGCACAGACCAAAAGATTGGATCTGTTCATGTGAGGTATGCCCTCACCAGTGACATTCATAGGGTCATGCACACATCTTCTCAGTTAAGTCACATGGGAGACGTCATGCACCCACTCCAGACTTTGGGGTTAGGGAAAGGCGATAGGGAACCTCGTCATCCCTCCGCACAGTCTCAAACAGCCCGAAGGCTCTCGGGGGTAGCTCACCTCCCCGACCGAAACCCTAAATCGCACGCCGCGACTGGAATCACCGCTTGGAATTGGGACAAAGCCCGGTGATTCCCTCCTTCAGAATATCCACATGGTGAATCACCCAAGGATATCTGGTCACGCAAGATTTCACAGTTGATGTCCCAGAACCAAGACCCTCTTACACACTCGGAAGTGAAGGAGTCAACACCATCGACTAAAGAGAAAGGTTCTATGCCTTTTACTCTATTGAAATAGGGCCACACCGATGCCCCGCGTCACCCTGGTAACACCTTAAGCAAGGAAAAGGGAGAAAAGAATTTCACACCCAGAGCCTAACAATTCTACCTACAAAAAGTAGAAGAGTTGTAGAGCGTACCTCTTATCACCTCATGCTCTGCAGGATCGAAGACATCCAAAGCTCACGACTGTCTGCGGTCCCAACTGTCAGCTCCTGGAGCCTGACGTGGACCGGCTAGTGGTGATGGAAAGACCTCCTAAGGTCTTCCCCCACTACCAGCTCATCCTACTCTTCTGCTAGCACCACCTCTCTGGGCTCTACTCTGATCACGGCACTGCCTCTATCGTGGTGGTGCACCCGCTGCCTACCCGGCATTCTCAGTATGCCTGGTCGGGTCGTCCCATGCCAAGTGACCTCGCCCGTCTCAAGCATAGCACTGAATATCTCTGGGCTGCACTGGTGCCCTCCGGTGCCACTATGGTGTACGACCATGCCCC
The DNA here is from genome assembly GCA_963277665.1 of Viscum album. Lineage (NCBI taxonomy): Eukaryota > Viridiplantae > Streptophyta > Magnoliopsida > Santalales > Viscaceae > Viscum > Viscum album. The sequence continues at coordinate 659,335,657 of OY728159.1, forward strand.
TAAGTCCAGTTGTCAGAAAGCCACCTGCGTCAAGATTCTGCTTGCCGACGCCCGTTAGCTGCGGCAGATGTCTCGACTCTGTCAATTCTGCTTCCACCACTGACTGTAGAACATGACAGGAAGCCCTCTTTCACTAGCACCTGCTCTAGCACCCCGAAATATGTGGAAATTACCAAGGGTACTATGACAGCACGAATCTCTCTGCGGAGACCATGCTCGAACTTTCTCGCTCGGAATTTATCATCGTGGACCACGTTCGGGTAAAAGCATACACAATCTGCGAAACTAGCCGCGTACTCGGCCACCATCATCCCTCCCTGCTAAAACTGCAGGAGCTCCTGAATCTGATCGGAGTGTAAGAAGGAGGGGAAAAACTCCTCATGAAACAACAACTGAAAGTATCCCCATGAAAGCGACGACTCGTCAAGAAACTGGGTCACCAGACTCCACCAACACCAAGCTACTCCGCAGAAAAGGATGGCGACCAAAGCCACCATAAGATCTGTCGGTGTCTGCACAAGCCTGAAAAGGCGAACCACTGTCTCAAGCTAAACCTCTACTACTAAAGGGTCTGGCTCACCACTAAACCTCAGCGGTCTCTGTCGCTGGAACTCATGGAGCGCGCTCAACTTGCACTCAAACTTAGCCTGCTCTGCTGAAGCTGTCTGCTGCTCAACAGGTGGGGTGTTGCTACCAACCCACCCAGAGAAATGGGCTCGCATGATGGGTCCTGGAATGAGGCCTCGTAGCTCACAGGGTCGTCGTTACGCACCAAAGCTGGTATCCTGGATGGTTGTCTTCGCGGAGACATCCTGAATGTTATCAAGGAGTGTCGCGGTCAGATGAGCATATATGTATAGAACTGTAACAACCATGGGGAGCTGACTCAAGAAGGATAGTCAAAGACTCAATCATATGTGATGCACAAACCAATTTTCCCTGTAATGAGTGTATCAATATGCCGAGTCGATAAGCGGGTTATCAGGGTCTTGGTGAATGGATATGTCGGCCGTCACACCATCACTGGACTCCCTGTCCTGAGAGCCACTCTCGAGACACGTTAACATTATTGCCCTAAATCCCAACCAATTCCTTTTTAGGGACATCTGAACAATGTCTCAAGGAACGAACCACCTTTGATACCACTTTTTCATGAACCGACCCTACCCAGGCTCGAGCCACAACTACCCCAAGCCCGCCTCCATAGGCCAGGGGCTGGCGACCAGTGCCGAAGGCACAACAACTCGGGGAGTCCTTTGCCTAAGTACCTGTACACACACACGTAGCACACTCAATGAAAAAGTGCAGAGTAAAAAGAAAATCAAAGTACCAACTGCTATAAATAAACCACAAAAGTGCATCGACCTCTAAACAGTACAAAGCAAGTGCTGAGGTAAACTGAAAAGAAAAGGGGAAAAACACGCGCCCAACCAGAAAAGTGCCACAACCCAGCAACAGGTAAACAAAAGAAAAACAGCTGGAAGGGTCCCCCACCTGGAACCCATCTACGACCACCACACACGGTCCAAGCTCCTAAACTCCTAAGCTCCACTGAAGTCATGACCAACCTGTCTGTCGTCTACAAGGTCACACCAAGTGAAGGCAAAGCCCAAGCAGGGGTGAGTATAAAAATACTCAGTAGGATACCCCAAAGGCTCAAGGGAGCAACAAAGGAGGTATCGAAGGGTGAGCAGTAGATCGAACAGGAAAAAGTAAAGGAATACAACAAGGAGTGCAGTAGAGTACCAGTAGAGAGTCCATCTCAAACCAACAAGAGAAAGGAGGTAGACTCATCCAGACACAAGGAGCTGGAAACGGTGAGAACATGAACTTCTCGTCGAGTCTTCTCTACCTATAGTAGGAGAATAGACTCGTCCAACCACAAGAAGCTAGACACAGAAATCACGTGGCATACCCCGAGCATCTTCGCCTCTCCTAGAGGGAGGGTAACTAAGCCCAAGAAGTGGGTACTGGAACAAGGTATATACATATCCATATGCTCAAACAAGAATCCCAAACAAGATCGTAAGGGGATCTCCATCCCTTAGCTCATCCCCAGAAGTGAGTAGCCAATAGTCTCAGAAGTAAACACCATCGATTCCCAGCATCCCGCATGTCTACCCCAAACTGCAAGTCAAGGGGCTCAAATCACCACACCTTGATACTATCTGCTTTGGGCGGCACTGACTTTCCCTCATGGTTTTAAGTCGCGTCACAAGGACACGTCTTGGTGGGGAAAGAACCCCTCGTACTTGAGAGTTCTAGGGGAACATCAAACCACACCTAGTCACTACCCCGCAGTCGAGAGGTATCCTCAAAGTCGACAGGCGACCCCCTGCCCAGCCCCGCTGGAGGGTAATCTCTGGAAGTCGGCGGGTTCCCTTTAGAGGGAGACCCGGCAAGAGTCGACGGGTGCCACAATTCCCAGTCCCGTAAAAGGGTAATCCACTGGAGGGAGACCCATCAAAAGTTGTCAATGAGTCCCAATGCCCAGTTTCGTAGAAGGGTACTCCACTGGAGGGAGGCTCGGAACCATCATCGGGGACCACTTCCCAGCCCAGCTAGAGGTAAACCTAGAACCGCTCTGCCATCCCTGCTGGATGGTACTGTTCGGTGAACACCGTTGTACTGGCCATCCCTACTGGGTGGCAACCCACTAGCCATCCCTGCTGGATGGTACTGCTCTGGCCATCCCTACTGGATGGTACCCCACTGGCCATCCCTACTGGAAACAACCTCCTGGGTAGAGGATCGGTGCTCGCGTAATGTGTTGGTTACACTGAATCCACAAGAACTCTACCAGGGAACACGAAGGGACGGGAGAAACTCCCCGGGCCTCTCAGGGTGATCACGCTCCAATCCGCTGAGTCACTGTCGAAGCAGACCGAGACAACTCATCCCAGAAAGTGGGAAAACACCCACACTGTACGAGCACACATATTCGCAAACGGTGCCGGAGTCTGATGAAAGGGGCACGATACTAAAACCCCTCACTGCTGAAGAAACAGAGGAACTAAATCATCTCTTTCGGCCAAATGAGAACAAAACCAGGGTAAAACTCAACCCTGCTGGTCAACAAACGAGAACAGAACCAAGGGAAAACTCAACCCTGCTGGTCAATAAACGAGAACAAGACCAGGGGAAAACTCAACCCTACTGGTCAACAAATGAGAACAAAGGGATCCTCTACGTCGCGAGAGGTTAAAGGTGCGCAAAGCAGAACATGGCATGCACATGGGGCCCAAATGACGTGTGGAACCAATTCAACCCCAACCGAGCGCACAAACGTTCTTAGGTACAAACAACCACATGTACCTCCAAGTGTTCCCGTATACTCCCAGAGTATACCATGTTCTATCCCAAAGGCTATCATGCACACGAAACCCAACATCAACGTGAAGGCATAACGTAAAAACTCCAACTTTACACTTCATCGGCCCAGGCATGGCCCACTACATCTCTTCAAGCATTCACTTCACTCTCCCAAGAGTAAACGCGGTCACACGCCAAGGGTTCTCTACAAACACCGAAGGAAGAACCTTCACCGGTACACCTTCATATTTCCACATTTAATAAGATCGTGTAAGAGGCCCTGCTTACCTTGACATATTAAACCATTGTAATCCTCATGAAAAAACACGTGAGATAGACTACTTACTCACCTCAAGTGGATATCCGACGGAAAAGTCACCAACACCGCTTTACGCCCGAACAGCGTCCCGTGGTCCAGAGCCGCGACCCCAAAAATAGTCGGGCGCATCACACCATTGTGATCCCCTTAGGAAAACACGTCAAAAGGACTTATCACTTGAGTGGAATGGATGTCCGGAGAAAAAGATGCATTCCTACATACCGAATGTGAGCGGTGCTGCGTGGGACCCGCATCTCGGTCCTGAAGCGCTGCCAACGGTGCGAAACGGCCCTCGTGGGGCCCACACCAGCATGCAGAATTAAAGCGGGCAGATTGCGCCAATGCAATGCCCTCGGAAAAACACCCAAAATTGACTGGTCGCACGCCCCGAATAGACATCCGATGAAAAAGTTACAAAAAGATGCGTGCAGCTCAAAAGACGGGCCATGGGGCCCATGCCTCAACTCCAGGTTCAACGCCCAAAACCATACTAGAAAACTCCGACTTAACTCCAGGGTCGCAACGCCACTGACGGCACTCAAATCACACATCGGATGTGTCAGCGCCGTCCAAAACAAGAACTCTGAGAAAAACGCTCGTCCACTTAACGTCGTGTCGCGCCCCGAGCCCCTCGTCTTGGGAATTAAAAATTTCCAAGACCATCTCAAAAAGTCTGCCTCGGTGTCTATAGTACACTGCCGCAGATGGCATGCAAAACGGACTCCCGTAGCAAAAAATACGGGCGTCCGAGTCGAGGGGGCAAAGCCCCTTGGGCTGGACCGACCTGGACCGGCCGGTCCGCCCGGCCTGGGCCGTCCCGCGGCTTAGCCGCGCGGGGCGGCTGAGGACTCGCGGTCCACACGCATATCGGCCCCGAGGGCCAGTCGCACCTGCCGCGGGAAGACACGCGTCTCGCGGGTCTTATCCCCGCGCGGGGGTTCGCGCCCCGTGACCCCGCGGTCGCCGCACCCCAGCGGGTCGCCGCCACGCTGAGGCCCGCCACCCAAGCCTTGCTGCGCCCGGCCGAAGTTGGCCTCCACTCGCCCAACGCCTGATGCCGTGCTCACCCGACGTCACTGTGGCTCGCCTGCGGCGCTCCGCCTCGGCCAACCGCCGACGCCGCCTCGCCCTGGGAGCCCCGCCATCCGCACATGGCCGCTCCGCCATCCAGGAGCCCTGCTGCCATCTCCTGAGGACGTAGCGCCGTTGCTCGAACCCCCAAACCGTCCGAAAAACCTCCAAGCCACCGGAAATTCCAGCAAACTTTGACGAACGACCGCGTCCTCCTCCGAACTCAGATTTCAAATCCGAAAAGTGCGTTGGAATGATCAGAATTTATACTACATGACCATGGGATTTGTTCGAAGATTTAATAGAAATTCGATGCAAAATCATGGATTCAAAGGAGGTGCAGAAACTAAAAACGAAACAAAATGACGCCTACCTCGCAGGGCTTCGCCCGGCGCTTCATCGTCGAACCGCCTTCGTCGTAACCGCTTCCACCTTGATCGGAGGAGGAGGGGGAGGATGAGAAGGAGCTCCTTGGTTGAGCTCCTTCTGCCAGGGAAACAAAAGTGAGGGAGGGGATAGGTTTTCTTAAGTAGGGAAAAATTAATTAATTAAAAATTAATTAATTTCATCCTTAATTTAACCCGCATTCGAAACTCTCGACGGGGTCGAGGTTAAGCCTCCCCTAGGGTAATCACCACCTCCCGAGCACAACGGCGGTCTCAAAATTTGATTCTGAGCTTCCATTTGAAAGTTATTAAATGCAACACCCAAGGCCGCCAAATTATGAAAATGCCCCTGGTGGCATTTTTCACAGAAGGTCCGCGCCCATGAAACTTACACCCCTCCTAGGGTAAACGGCACACTCAGAACTCAACGGCGCCCTCGGTTTTCCCATTTGATCCACCGTTTAATAGATACTTGAGTTTAACCATTAAACGAATAAATTAATTAATTAATTTATCCGTTTAACGTTCCGGTAGCGGGCGAGGGGTCCAAACATCCCGCGCCGACATGCTTTATGTCGTTCTTAGGGTAAAAACCCCATTTCGAACCCATCTGTACACTCGGATTTCTGATCTGAAGCACCGTTTAGGAGTTATCCCATATATTTGGTGTTCCCAATGTGAACGCACTGAATATTTAATTCCGGCCACACCGAGGCTTGGAATCGCACGCCGTCTAAAGTCGCTGCTCTGGAATAATATCAAGAATATTCCAAAGTCCTTTATAGCCAAAAACCGGGTTATTAAAATTCATATTGTCCTGTATTTATAACTCCGTACAATTTGCCTCCATGGATGTTGATGAAGGAGCCTTATATATTTTTAACTCTATTAATCCCAGGATATCCACAAAAGAATATTGATGTTTATTTAAAACCATTGATTGATGAGTTAAATGAATTGTGGAATGATGGTGTTAATACATATGATGTTGTTGCGAAACAAAATTTCATATTAAAAGCTGCATTGATGTGGATGATTAGTGACTTTTCAGCATATGGCATATTATCTGGTTGGAGTACACATGGTTAGAAATCATGTCCTTACTGTATGAAAGACAACAAATCCTTTATGATCATCAATGGAAAAAAAACCTTGCTATTTTGATTGTCACCGTATATTTCTTCCAACCGATCATCCTTTTCGGAGGAACAAATCTCATTTCAGAAAAGGTACAATTGAAAGGGATGAACCTCCAAAGATGATCTCAGGTACAGAGTTAAAATCAGTTGTATTTTCATTACCTCCCATCACATTTGGACCAACATTAAACCAACAGAAAATTCATGGCTTTGGGAAAGAACATAATTGGATAAAACGGAGCATTTTTTGGGATCTTCTATATTGGTCTAATTTATTGGTCTGCCACATGTTGGTTGTTATGTATATTGAGAAGAACTGTTTTGATAATTTATTTCATACAGTTTTGGATACATCAGGTAAGACCAAAGATACTGTAATGGCACGATTAGATCTTGCCCAAATTTGCAGGTGACCAGAACTTGAACTATTTGAAAATGTCAGATCATAGAGGTTAATGAATCCAAAATCATCTTATACACTGTCCAAAGAGAGTCACTTATTATTTTTCCAGTGGATTGTAGATTTGAGACTTTGAGATGGCTATGCTTCCAATTTGGGTAGATGTGTTAAGAATGGTTATATTACTGGATTAAAAATTCATGATTGTCATGTTATAATGGAAAGACTAATGTCGATTGGATTTAGAGGTTTGTTGAATTCTATGATTTGGGATTCGATAATAGACATATCATATTTTTTTCGAGACATTTGTGCAGCGACAACAGACTACGATGCACTAAGAAAACTGGAAGAAGATGTTGTTATAATTATATGTAAACTGGAAAAAATCTTCCCGCCGAATTTATTTGACTCAATGGAACATCTGATATTACATTTTCCACATAAAGCTAAATGTGGAGGTCCAGTATAGTTTTGATAGATATACCCATTCAAGAGATGCATGCATAAATTGAAGAAAAAAGTACGTAAAAAAAGCATCATTTGAAGGCTCAATTGCTGAAGCTTATTTTCAAGAGGAAATTGATTTTTTCTACTCTCATTATTTTGAATCTCAATATCCCTCAAAACAAAATCGCATGAGAAAAAATGAGGGAAATGTTAATGATGAAATGGAAAATCAATTAATGGTTTTTAATCATCAAAATCTTGGTTTCGGTGGAGTTCATGAACGATGGCTTTCAGATGATGAACATCACAGAGCTCATATATATGTTCTTCTCAACTATGAAGAAATGACGTCATTTGTCCTGTGAGTGCTTCTATCACTTATTCTATAATTTATGTTATATTATTTAAACTTATTTTATTTTTAGGTTATATGATAATCATATCAAGAAACAAATTCCACAAATTAGAGCAGATGCTCTTGAAGAACGCAGCCAAAAAAAATCTCAATGGTTTCAAAAACTAGTAACATAAATTATTGATGGTTTAATATCAATTCTGTTTATTATTTATTATATTGATAATTGTTTTACAAATTTTCAGGTGTCTCAATATGCTGATAAAATTGATAAGTGACTGTGTATATTGAGTAACCCACCATCCAAAATGGTTAAATCTTATAATGCATATGTGGTGAATGGTTTTCGATTTCATACACATGCATATGGGGAATCAAAAAAACAATGAACAATGGAGTTTTCTTGAGAGTATCACATCACAGAGAAACTAAAGTTGACTTTTATGGCATTTTGGATGAAATTATTGAGCTGTGTTATCTAGGACAGAATTACATAATAATGTTTAAATGTCGGTGGTTTGATATTGAGAGAGGCTTGGTGTTCATCCGACTCATGGAATCGTCGATATTAAATATAAATGTCTTCTTGCAGTAAATAAACTATTTTTACTGGCTCAACAGGCGCATAAAATTTATTATGCAAAATACTGTGCTACTTAAAGAGACTTGAGCGATTGGTAGAGCATAATAAAAATGAAATCTCGGGAAAATCAGTTTACTCAAACTGAATGTGGTTCCGCTGAAATGGAAGGAATTGAAATTTTTCAAGAGACTGCTCAAAATCCATCTGATTCACAAAAAGACATGAATATCTATGATGACACCCCACAATTAAGGATAGATGGTGATGAAGATGTTAATGATGTTACAAATGAATTTGAAATGACAAGAGATGCTGAAACTAAAACTCATATGGATATTGATGATGCTGAGGAGGAAGATGAAGACATTGACATTGACATCTATGGAGAAGATGATGAAGATGAACATTGACATAGTTAAATGCTGGTTATAATCATAACTAATATATATCTATGTTAAATAGTTATTTTCAACTATCTACTAACAACAATCATTTTGTGTTTCAGATGGACTCTGATATATTCCGCGAGTTGTAGGAGGCTGACCTATCGTTGGATGAGGGGGATTTTGGATCATTTGACCCTCAACCTATTGGCGGTTCAGGGAGAACAAGGAGGGGGCGCGGTCTTGCATGACTGATGATTCCTGACCCTATCTCCGAGCGACGTCTACATCTTGGTTTCGATCCACACACACAGAGGTATGATAACCTGTATATTTTAGTTAGCTTTTATTTATTTATTTATATATATACTAATTGTTTGATTATTTATTAATTTTTCACAATTTTGTGCATGTAGCTATTGGACAGGGGGAGTGTTATCTTGCGCAATTATTTTTCTCAGCCATGGATCACATGGGAATAGATTCTCGTTGATGTGCGATGCGACATGTTCCATCATTGGCTGGTACGTAAATAAATAATATTTATTTTGAAATTTATTTTATTAATAACTTGATTTTATAAATTATTTTTAGGGTTTATGGTATCCTATCAATGATAGCATGCGCGACACTATCCATGCGGCATGGAAGGTTTCTATGCGCGATCGTTTTCGTCAGTTTTTGCACAATTTGAGAAGGACAACCATTAAGAAAGCATGAGTGACAGAATTTGCTGAGTCATGTAGAGCTCACCGACCAGAGTACATTTCATCTCACGTTTGGGATGGATTATGTTTACACTGGTTGGGTGGTGGATTTCAGATGAGATCTTCAGTGGGACGGCAGAACCGGGGGAGACAGGAGGTGACACATCGAGCTGGTAGTCGTACATTCAGTTTGCATAGAGAGCATCTGGTAAGTATATTTTTTAAATATTTTAAATAACTTTATATATAAATAGTTTATTTTATATTTCTGTAGGCAGTCGAGCATCCCGATATTACAGAGTTCGACATTTATCGGAGGATGTACAATGATTCAGCCACTGGAGAGATTAGAGGTGATCAACAACGTCAGATTGTGGATAGTATTATTTTTTCAGTTTGACAATTAACTGCATATAATATTTTCACAATTTTAATTTTAAATTGGAATTGAAGGAGTCATATGAGGCTGCGACCTCTCAGACACAGGCTGAGGGTCAGGACGAGACGACAGAGCAGACCGGTGCTCACCATTTCAATGAGGCGGCATGGATGCAGGCGACTCGGTATGGCTTTGAGAAGGGCCGAGTAGTTGGTATCGGCTCTCATTTGACTCCTGGTACTTATTATGGTACTGTTGCGATGTTGGCGTCCAGCTCGAGAGGAGCTCATGGAGAGACATCATCTTCTGGCTCACAATATCAGGAGTAGTTGGGAACTCAGGCTGAGCTTATAGAGACTTTGCAGAAGCAGTATAAAGAGATTATTCGGCGGCAACGGCAGCAGGAACAGCATCACGAGGAGGAGCTGCGTCGATTGGAGCAGCAGCGGCAGCAGGAGTATCACGAGCAGATGGAGTACATGCATCGTTTGACTCGTAGTTTAGGGATAGAGTTTCATCCACCTCCTCCAGACGACCCCCACTCAGTGATTTTTTTTTTATGTTAAAAAAATTTGAATTCAAGTTTTGTAATAATATGAACTATTTACAGTTTTTGTCTTTTATCTTGGTGGAAATATTGCGTAATTTAATTTTTTTTAAAAAATTTATTACTTATATTTTTTAATATTTGTTTATTTTACTAATAATAATAATATTTTATGATTTTTTTATATTATTTTGAAAATATTAAAACTTTTAATAATTTTTTATTATTTTATTATTTTAATAATATTAATATTAATTTTTTACTAATCATAATTTTATTAAATATGTTTTTTTAGTATTATATTTTTTAATGTTTATTTTAATAATAATAATAATATTTTTTATTTTTTTTATTATTTTTATAATAATAATATAATTTTTCCATTAATCATAATTTTTTTTATTATTTATAGTATTTGCGATGGGGTCTTTGGTGACGGGGCCCCATCGCAAATAAATGAAATATATTTTTTTAAGATTAGTATTTGCGACGGGATAACAGGACCGTCGCAATAAGTATTTGCGACGGGCCCGTCGCAAAAGGTTTATGGGTATATAATGTATATAATCGGAAGTATATTTGCGACGAGAATTTTGCCCGTCGCAAATACTAATTATGACGGTCCCGTCGCAAAAAGGTTTTTGGGTATATAATGTATATAATCGGGAGATTTTTTGCGGCGGGCAAAATTCCTGTCGCAATCGATAGTTTTTGCGACGGGTCTGTCGCAAAAAATATCTGATGTGATGCCGTTTTCTGCAACGGGGGCCCGTCGCAAAAGGCTATTTGTGACGGGATCCCGTCGCAAATAGATCGTCGCAAAAAACGAGAATTCCAGTAGTGGACGATGAATGCCAGTCTCCAAGGAATAGAATCAAAGATTTTGATAAATAAGGAAGAGGCCCGAAACCTTTAAAGAGGATCTTGCACATCATGTTTATAATTAATTTAATTAATTTCATAAAGAAAATAATATCTGGATCTTCAGTATTTTCTTCATTGATGATGTTGATCATCTGAAATGACCCTTCCGGATTATCTTGTTGCACTTTCAAGGATCCAAACTAGAATCTCTCTAGCGGTGATCCACACGTGCTTTGATGGCCTCCGATCGACACCACTCATTCTCTGGGTGCTAGCACGGTGAATATAGTGTCTCGTGTCAGTCGTTCTTGATCGCTTGTTCTTCTGCCTTGAAGAACATCTCTCATTCTTGAGAGGGGCGGGAAGAGGATTCGAGAGAGAAATTGTTTAGATCAACAATTCTCAATTCACCGGGTGTGTGGTTCGGTACATGGAACAATAGACGTATATGTCTCTTTATTGACATGGGGCTTCAATTATAATATTTAATTTCGTAACAGCAATTAAATAAATTCATAACCTTAGAGAAAATGCATGTTATTAATAATAATTCTGCATCATTATTTATGGTGCGCCAACTTTCACAAAATGGAATTATAAATAAAATTTTGGGTCACAAAATAATAGCAGTGTTATTTTAATTTATGCCAACTAGTTCAATAATTATTTATCATCTTTCAAAAAATTATTTTACTGCGGGGCCGACCTTGGTCCGTTCGAACTCCACTTCCATTTATTGAACACCCCAATAAATAAATAAATATTTTATTCTCTTAAATAAATATTTTATTTACAAACTAGTAAATAAATATTTATTAAATGTTCAATAAAATAAATAAAAATATTTTACCCACAATCCGCTAAATTAATATTTATTTAATTTATGCAATCATTTTAACTTGAATAAAATTATTCCACTATCTTGAGAATAATATTTATTAATTAAATTCAAATAGAATTTAACCGAGGCCACTAGAAACACTTAGTGTGCGACCCTCTAAGATTCTTTCTCGTTGGCATTAGGGGAGCTTGCCTAAAGTCCAAGAGTACTGTCTAACAACGGGTTAAGGCGCCCAATAGAAAGAACTTAAAGTCGCAACAATGAAATCCACATACGAACGCTCACTGTGTAATATAATCTCTTTATCGCAATATCTCATCAAGCAGGTTTCATGATAGTGTCATCAACTTTTATGCTTGATACGTCGTTCTTTGACTACTTGAAATAAACTCATCATTACACCATAGACATGGAATTTTGCGTGACGGTTTTATTTCAATCAAAGGGCCGAGATATCAACTTCCATAAATGGAAGGGACAAATCCTTCCTTGACTTATCCATTAATAATATTCCACTCGTGACGCACCCAACGTACCCTACTTCCCACCAACTGTCTGTGTGACAGTTTTCGTCAGTAGCTCAAAGTTCACGAGTCGTGACACATATTAATGATAATCTTAAATTCCAAGGATCATTACACATGCTTGCAGATAGAAATATCTGATGACACCAAAACATACGGAATTCCTACTGGCGGGTTTGTTCTCATAATCTCTTATCTTGGAGATTATCAAATGCGAACTTCATGAGAGGAAGTCTCATATGCTTACGATTACTTGCACCTAACGGTCTGCATGATATGTCTCCCATCATAGTATGTCATCCAACTGTAGAATTGTGTTTAAGAATATTGTTATAGCATTTCAAGGTTCTCATCATAGCGGGGAACTGTCATGACCTTATCAATGCAACAAATAGTCTAGGACATTATTACATCATAGTCATGCAGAACAATGAACAATATGTAATAAGATGTTTAAAATTTAAATACTTTAAATATCCATGTAATTAAAGTACAACCATTTGGTTCTAGTACACCAACTCTTACAGTAAGTTCTTTATCAACCCCTCGTGTATAAAATATATCACTCCTCGAAGCAAGATATTTAATTATTTGTTAAGGATAAAATCATTCTAATATTTAATATTTCATCTTCAGGATGATTAATTCAAGATACAAGTACATTCCATGTAATTTGATGGTCAAATAAGTCATTGATTTTAGAAAACTTTTTGAGAGTTTAGATATTTCTCAAAACAGCTTAATAATATGATGAATACAGTGATTCATACAGACCATGGGATAAGAAATTCAATTTTATATTCTTCCTTATCTTAATATAGATAAATGAAATACATCTTATTCAATTTACCCCATTATTTATCAGATTGGGTGAATCTTTAAAAATTTTGAATATGTTTCAGAAATTTCGAACTCTTTAGGGATTCATATATAGGTGTTTTAATCAATAAACAGTGACAACATCAATTGGAAATTATCCAAACATAGATAAATATCCAAATATAAAGGGAAGATTATTTCTTATAATAAGATCATCAATATTCAATAGTCTTAGTAGTTTGGATAATCAATCCAAAACATTATATATTGAACATATCATAATTTCCATTAATATTTTTGGCAAATTATTGTGATGTTGGAATCTATCAAAATCCATTATCATCAGTGAGTTTTGAAAGCATTTAAAAATTAAAATATATTATCAACAACATTGAATGAGATCTCATAATTTTTCTGGTACTCGTGTCACATAAGGGAAAATATCTAAAAAGATATAATGTTGTCGATATATTCATTTTCCTCTTCAAGTGAAAATATATTTATTGATTTCTACTCATGATAAACAATGATTTTATATAATTAGTTCAACTATACTTGTGTTTATAATCAGACTATTTATTTTTAGCAGTTTATGTTCATGTAAGTGTTGTGAACATCTTGTCAATAGTTCTACAGTTCCATTTTGTATATAGCATGTGGTGCTCAATATTTATTTTAATCAACATACATAGCATGCAATGTATACTCACCAACAACTAATAACACATGTGATCATTTAGTAAATGCATCTTTCATATAGTTTTTAAATGGATTGCATGGTAAGTGGGCATGCTCATATATACTTCATAATTTGTTCTTCATGAATATATGAGAAAATCATTTCTAAAATAACTGCTAATGATATAAATAATTTACCTCAATAATATGTACCTTAATAATCGGTTTCCCATGGTAAATTATTATGCAGTGGACATTCATAATAACCTAATGAGAATAAATTCATTGATAATTTAGTAAATATACATCCATTAAATAAATTCATCATTCTCCCCTTGATGGATGTCTACTATGTTATCAAAAAATTGATGTTCATGTATACTTGGATCAATATAATTCATTATAATTGATCTAGGATGGCCAAAACCATCACATATATATTTAATGTGCCAGGATTAGCAAAATTTTGGTTTACTATTATTGATTTGAATGTACATAACAAATTCTTTAAAATCACTTTTTATATATTTTTGTTATCTATTAAGGTACCGCTTTTATCCAATGTCTTCATATGATATTCGTTTTCAAGAATATCATTGATACATCTCATCGAGACTTCGGGTATAACAAAGCATTAAAAAAATTTACTACCATATAGGAATATATTCGCCCTTTTGGAGCTATTAATTAATTTTTTCTACCGGTAAATGTACATACATTAGCATATACTAACTCATATATGAGTTCTTTTGAATCATTTAATTAAAATAATATTTATAAAGATTTTGCGTCAAGATCAACGTATATAAGATTTTTTTGATCTTCCATTGTGCATACTCATATATGTCATTATAATTTCCACTTTTGGCGGTTGATGAATTCATAATATAATCATAACAAGTTAGAACCATTACAAAGAGAATTATTATATATTTTAGAATTTCTAACCCAAATATTATTTTAGAACACATCTACTTGGGATTAGAAGAATATTCTGAATTCACAACAGACACATCATCACCATCCAAAATTATAATTCATAGAATATATAACAACATTCACTTTTCCAAATGAAGGAGAAATCATTTGATCAAATTTCACCTAGTTTCAAATATTCATGATACAATTCTAAGTATGAGTAGCACAAATCATATCAAATTTTTTCATGAATAATTTCATTCTCTTCAAGAAATAAACTAGAGTAATGAAAACTACATTCACATTATAGAATTCATTCATTCATTGGATTTCATGATCCACGAATTATAATTTATTTATTATTTATCAAGAATGATCATCTTGCATAAAATACTAATTTTATTTATTATGATAATCATTTTTAACCACTTTAGGTGGTAAAATCATTTTCATAAAATATATCAAATTATCAAAAGTATGTAATTCAATCATCTCATTTATGAATTACAAGAATAATAACATCCACTTCGGGTGATGAAATTGAATGAATTACTTGTGATGATATTGATAATCCGTAAGCGTATGATAAATAATAATTTTTCCCTTAATATTGATGATACAAGAACAATAATTGATAAATGAAGATATCCTTCAATATAATATCATGGAACATTATTTTCATATCATCCTTCAAGGGTGCATTATTTTATAAATATTAATAAAACTAATTGTGCTCTTTAAATATGTATTGTCATTAAGTCACTTATAATGGTTATATTATTATTATTATTTGTTACAAACAAATACACCAAAATGATTATTCACAAAACATCATATTCACCTCGAACTTTATTTAAAAATAAAATAATGTATATTTGCATTCATTTCGAGGAATGAAATAAATCATTTTTCATAAATATTCTTATTCACTTCAGAGAAGAGAATAAAATTATGTATAAGAGCTTTATAAAGGCTACATGACAATAACATGAATATTTAATTCAGAAATTTCATCCATTTCGAGGAATGAATATATATAAAATATATTTACGTTCGGTCTTCATGAACACTTAATTTCTCACAAATATTTTATAAGAAATAAAATGAAAGATAAAATAAATAAAACAATACAATATTTAAAAATATTCAAAGTAAACATCATCTTTGTCAAGAACCTTTATCCAGCATAATCAAACTTGACATCGTCAATTTGAACAAAGGAATAAGAGATATGAAATTTCACGACTCATGACATGATCAGCGAACATCGACTCGACGTACAACAGGTACGCGATGTTCATCACTGATTAGCAAACTTCGGATCGACGTACGACACGTACACAATGTTGATCGTTCGAACATTTTCAGTGGTGTCGTTTTTTTTTTCTGTTTGATGAATAATGTTTGTTTTGACATCGAATGAGTGGAATTAATGCGCACGCATGCGTGCATGAAAAAAAATGTTTGAAAAACATGAAACTTACATTTTTCATATAAAAATCATCTTATATCGATGATATGAATGACGATAGTATCGTCACGATGCATAATATAGAGAAAACGATCGTGGTGATAACGTGTTGTGGTATCGATTGAACAACGATTGAAACCACGAAAAATTTCAAAATCGATCTTATTCAAAATCGGAAATGTAAGACAGGTGAATCACATTGTCGGTGAAACCAATGTCGAATTTGTGTACGACTATGTTAACAATAAATATAAATACAGATATAAGATAAAACATAATAATTAGATAAAAGTACTATACCCCCAAAAAAAAAACCCATCCATTTTAGTTATCATTTTCATGTATTTATTGATTATATAAAAATATAAGTTGAGGGAATAAACCTTCGTAATGGTGATGGCCGGAGCGTCTCCGCACGGTCGCCGACGCCGGTGGGTGCGGCGGCGGAAGCCATCGAGGGTTTCTTGAAGAGGGGGGCGGGAAAGAAATCATCGTCTCCGCACGGTCGCCGACGCCGGAGTGGTTCGCCGGCGGCTCCCCCGCATCTTGGCTAGGTTTCTCGCGCTTCCCCTCCCTTCCGACGCCAACGTCTGCAATAAAGAAACCCCCCTATGCCTTCCGCTTCGCCGCACACACCGACGCCGAGGATTCCAGATCCAATTTCCCGCTCACCCTCCGCTCCTGCTTCCGCTCTCTCCCTTTCCCCACCCGCCTCTTCCGCCAGGATTGCAGATCCAATTTCACGAACTCCCAATTATTCAATTAAAACAAGTTATTAATTTGATAATCTAATTTAGATAAATTAAATGTTTTGTAATTAAAATAATCTAATTTAATAAAAATATAACAGCGAATAATAAAATTTGATATTTGATAATAAATTAAATTTCTTAAAAAAGTAAATCGAACATGAAATTTAATTTAAATTAAAAATATTAAAATAAATTTTGTTGAATTCTCTTTTAGCTGTAATTTTTTAAATGTGTAATAATTTTGAATCGTTTTTTGAATCAGACACACACACACAGTTATTAATTTAATAATTTAACTAGTATTTCCCTCCGTGTAATTGCACGAGATTTGAAATTTGATGATTATCTTAAATATTAGAATGGTTAGAAATACTTTCGTTGGTCTGTAATAATAAATTAGATAAGAATATAAATATGACAAAATATATAAATAAAATCAAACTAACCATGCAGTAGTAAATCTGATAAAGCAAAGCGATTTGAAAATTATAACCTCATGTCGCCGTATGCAAATCACTAGGTGTGTGTGCTTGTGTGCAAGGAGTGAGTTAAAGAAGTAAACAAACTCAATTATCAAATGACTAACTCCCCCACCCCAAATCCTCCATTCTTTCCCTCAGTTGATTACACTCATCCTCAACTCTTCACAAATTCCAGCGTTTAAATTGGTAATGCCACCATGTCACACCTTAAAATTATCAAAGAATTAGGAGAAATTTGAATTCAAAAGCATATACAAAACTTTAAGATATAATGAAAATGCGTGCATTCATAGGCAGTATGGTTAAAACTAAAAGAAGTAAAACTGCATTTTCATAGTAATCCAAAGTTTGAAAAGTGAAAAACTATAGATATAATGTTCATCTAGATCTTGTGCTTTCTTCCAGCTTCAAAAGCCAACACCTACACTTATTTTCAACATCCTAATGTATCAAAAGGAACTGTAAGGCAGAAATATGGTCTTTATCAACTCACATGTGTGTCTCTTTCCAGAGCAACTTTTGTCAAACTCACGCCCCACTGTATATGGGAATAATCCTTTTAGGCAATGTAGGTCAACAAAATTGAAATATTTGTCAATAATGTAACAGAAGGTGAAAATGACGTTTAAAAATTATATATGTTGAAATTTATTAAAATGGAACATAGATTGAAATCTCTAAAATAACCAAACCATCATGGTCTTCTTTGCAAAACCTGTCACATATTCCACTTCCATATTGTGTTCTATGACCATCGTTAAATACCTTCATTACCGCAATCATAAAACGAAACATTTTTTTACAGAAGTAAAGACATTATCAACGACATGGATGTACTTGATCTGACTCTACTAAAAAAGAACGAAACACAACTTAACCTAAAAAACATCATAGAACTAAACCAAACCGACTCATCTAAAACCAAACTAAATTTAATTGAACTGGATCCAAATATTTCCATCTTCACCAAAATAAACCTCTCTAAAATGTACATAACCAAATCAAATGAACCATAATATGATACATCAATCTTGTTTTGTTTTGTTCAGATTACTCTAGTTCTATATAGGATCGTTCTATTTATTTTGAAAACATTTCAAATGATATGTATTATCACACTGCAATTTGGAAATGCACATATTTTTCATACACATTTCAAATGATATCAAGATGACATGCAATTATGTTATTATTTGATATCATTTTCAATACAAATCTCTATTATATATCATTTGTAATATGAAATTATTATACAGAGATTAGCCGATTTGTAATAATACATATCATTTGTAGTTGTGGTATCATTGGATATCATTTGCAAATGAAATATAGATATTACAGTTGCAAATAATACACATATGAGACAGAAAAACATATGTTATGATACAGAAATTGTAGAATAGTAATATAGGCAAACACACATATGTTATGACATATTAGAGATTATAAAGAAGTGGTTTTATTCAGATAGAAGATTATAATCTAATTGAAGATTAAAAAACACTATTTATACACAAATTATAGATCATAAAACACTGATATAAAACTTTTTTTTTGAAAATTAAGTTTGAAGGTAACATAAAAATGAATACAAATTTAGTTTTCTTTTTTTTATAGAAAAATTGTATTTGAACTTCACTTATGGAAGCAAGATAATCCAAATCAATGACACTTAATCTTCATCATGAAAGTCCTGTGAGAAATTTACCTGCTAAAAAAATAATTAATGTCGCCAAAAGATAAAAAATAATTCCATAGCACAAATTATTCACATATGATTATTATGTGATTTCACATACACAAATTTATATAGTTTTCATGTTAATCAGTATATAACAGTGTATGAATGGAAAATAATAGTTATTTTGAGTCTGCTTAGTTGTTCAAACCATAGTTGTAAATGAATATAACATACTTTTTGATGAATTATAAAATTTAACCACATTATACTAATGATGAATGAGAAAACATATTCAAAATCCCAACAACATATTTAACAAATATAATAAATATAACATACTAAAATTGAATGAAAATACATATACAACATGTTTGTCGTCTTAGTCTAGTAATTCCTTATTTTAATGATCCCAAATAATGTTTATTTTTTATTAATGAATTATGTGTTTTATGTTAGCAATTTTTATTTTCTGGATAATTATGAAAATTTTCCAAAGTTTCATAGCGACCGTAAAGCCATGAATTGACTACATGAAGACCTTTATTCAACCGCATGAAGCAGTTTAGAAATTAGTAAAATTTCACAAAGGATGGAAAAGGCAGCTGGGCTGCATGGTTAGTAGAAATTGTGGGACCCAAGATGAATAGTTTGATGAAAATGTGTGAGGTGTTCCAATCCTCTGTCTAGGTCCACACGGTTTGAGAGAAATCGTGCTGTAAGGGCCACACGCCCATTTGGGGACTGAGAGTAGAAAAGGGTGCACAGTTCACCCTAATCGTGCGCCCAGGGCCACACGCTTGTGCAGGAAGCTTTGCAGTTTTTTAGCAGAGGCCAAACACACGATCGGTGTATTGTTTGTCTAACTGTGCGCCATGACTGTGCGAGTTGAGTCTTGGAGAGTGGCATGTATCACGATTTACCAGACCACAGCATGAACTGTGCAGGCTCCCTAGAGAGGTAGTGAGGGGCGCACGGTTGGCACACAGTTTGGCCAACCGTGCAACCCAGTAATTAGATGGGAAATTACCATCTCTCCCTTAAAAAATCTTATAACCTAATTTCTATTTTTCTCCTCCTTCCGGAGGACAACCTTGATAATCGGGATCTCCCTTTGAAGCTCAAATCCAATGCTTTTCTCCTGATTCATTATCCGACGCTCGATTCAAGAACCGATGGTCTCATTGGATCTGCATCGGTGAGTTCTTCATTTATCTTACGCCTTTCTTTGTTTTTCTTCATATCGACGGAGTCATTTTGGTTCAAGATAATTTAACCATTTTCAAGGGTAATCCCCCGTTCTTCCAATTTCTTCCAATCTAGCTCGAGTTAGGAGTCAATGTTGGACGAGTGTTCTACCATGGGGATATGATTGGCAGTCTATACATTTCCCTTAAAGTCTGGTGCTTGTTATACCTTCTTTCTATCATGTCGCACACCATAATTTCCAGTGTTGCCCCTTAAATTAAATGAATGTATTTGATAATGTGTTTGGGAACCGTTTAGGTTGCCTACTAGTACCTTTATCTAGTTGGAGGTTGTTATTATCAACCTAGGCCACCCATGGGGTGTGTCCTTATATCTACCCAATGTTATACCACCTATTTGGGTGTTACCGTGTTTTAAAAGACTACATGATGAATGTATTCACGTGTTATTACATGAAAAAAATGATCTTCATTGTGTTTACCTTCCTTATAAATTTTGAACTGTGAGTTTGGACAGAAGTATTTTGGATAAGTCTAAAGGTTGGAATCAATTAAGTTTGACATTGGATAATATTGTGAAGATTAAAGAATTTCTTAAGATTATTTTTGGATTGTTATAAAAGGGACAACCCGGAGGTCGGGCGACAACCCGTCGTGTCCGGCAAGGCCGCGAGACTTGAACCCACAACTGAAGGACGGGAAGGGTGCATCACCTACCACCAGCCAACTTGATGTCCTGGTTTGTATAATGTAGTTTTTTTTAAAATAGTCTAACAAATGAATTATAAATTAATTATTTTTGGAACCCTATACGATTAGGATAAATAGAATATTTTTGAATTCTATTATCTTTTGGAGTGAAATATGAGTTTGTGGTAGGAATTAGTTAAAGGATGAAACTCTACTTGTCAAGTATATTTTTCCACTTATTCTATGAATAAATTAATTCTTAAACTTTAGGGAAGGGATCTTAAAACCAAAAATATGTTATCCTAATACCTTATGTTTTGTTGAACTGATGATATTTTAAATCATCATAGATTGACGACTTTGAGGCTCTCAATTGTACACTTATTTGTGATTGATGACCTCAATCACTCCCTATAAATATTTACGCTTTTCCTCCAATTATGTGTCTCTAATTTCCACCAATGTTATCTTAATCAAGATCATAATTTGGTGGTGACTTTTTCATTTCCCTTTCCCTCTTATTAAGACTAAATTTTATTAAACCAATTTCTGATGTGGGTTTTCTACAAAGGTATTTTTCTATTTTTAACCTTTTATTTTCAAAGAACAATTTCAAATTACGAAGAAGAAATTTATTGAAGGAGGAGAGAATGTAACACCCTAATATTTCATAGTATGTTATCCCTTCAAAGTAATTCAATAACTTGCGCTACACACAACAACGAGTTCGAGCGCACCACAACTTAACAAACTAGCCGTTCAAAAAGCAGTTATGAATAGTATTAACTGCATTTTGAATCTTATATGCTCTATATAATTTTAACACCCATATTATGTGTTTCTTAGACATAATATAAGAACCAATTAAATTTTTCAGACAAAGGAAGTATTTTTCAAAAAATGCAATTTTACCGCCTACTAATGGTGATTTTTTTAAATGCAATATCTGACACTTTTATATTAAATTTGACAAAATAAACTTATTATTTAGAATTGGGACATAAAAATTTATTTTGGACAATTTTTTGGTACTTTTCTGATAACTTTCATATTTTGATGAATAGTGAAAAATACTATGTTTTAATTGAAAAAAACTTTTTTAATCAAAATAATTTATAGTGTTAAATTATGAATTTGAATGTTTTTGAAGTATAATTAGATTATATTTTTATCATTTAATAAAATATAGGTCATTATAATTAATTTCACATTTAAATTTGACATAAACACATGTCAATCTTTTGATAGTTTTTAATTTTTAAAAACCTGCTTTTTGGTTTTGACAACGAGAATTAATTTTAAATTAATATATTTAACTTATATATTTTGAATTTTTTAAAATGGACTTAATTTTTGAATTCATAATATCAAAATTAGTTTAGGGTAAATTTTTGGTATTTTGCTAAAAACTTTCAATTTTTGATGAATAGTGAAAAACACTGCGTTATTATTTAAAACGGACTTTTTATTTAAATAATTACTTATTTTATTTAAATTCATAAGTAAAAATAGATATATAATACCTATATAAGTTCAATGTAATTTATTGGAGTCATTTTATAATAAAATTAGATGTATAAAATTTTATTGAACTTTTTAACGTTTTTACCCACATTCTAGGAACATTTACAAATTTGCATAAAACATAATTTTACCGCTTCTGTGAGTTGAATTTAAAAAATCCAAGAGACACAGTTGACATGAGTAAAAAAATGTGGTTTAATAAGATGAAAATATTTTTTGTTGAATAGTAACTTTTGACTTTTATTTTCCACGGTTAAAAGTAAATAGGGTAATTAAGGGTAAAAATGATATTATAATTACCCTAACACATGTCATAATTCTATTGGATAAGTGTAATTCGACCAAAAAAACCTTAGGAATAAAATATGATCCTCTTTGGTCCACTTGGATTAAATTAAGACATTTATTATTATTTTATTTAAAGAAGAGTTAAAAGTGTTAAATTCAATGTTTAATAACTAAACCATTTTTAATATAGGGTTATACATAAGATAAATTCGACTAAAAATATTCATTATAAATCTAAATTTTTTTCCTAAATCATGGTATTTTATTTATAATTTTTAGACATTAAATAATTAAATTTATTTATAACACAATGATGATGCAGTAATTACATTATTAATGAAAGAATCAAATATATGGTATTATAAATATTAAAATAAATATAATTTCAAAGTTTTTATGACATCCACAAATTTTCTAGGTGAATATGACATGTTAGGGTTAATTAAATGTATCTTATTTGAAGTAATCAAGTTGTGATGACTTTCACAAAAACCAAATACTAAATAGTGTCAAAATTGACATAAATGAGTTTTTAAAACAAATATAATATTATTAAATGATATAATATTCATAAAAATATAAGGTTTGGAAAAATGACTAAGATAAGGCTATATATATTAATAATGAACCACTTGGGGTTCTCTTGGTAGTTTATAGTAAGTTTATTAACCATATAATATAAAGATACAAAGAGACATGGTAAATGTCAAACTATTTAACTAAGTGTTAAATCTAAAAGATAAGGTTAATATGATGAAATAAACATATCTAAAACCTATTGGTTGAGATGTTTTCTACCCATCCCCACCTTATCCTTGAAATAATTTATTTTGGATCCATTATAAACCGAAAATTATTTTATTATAAAATAATATTTCAAATTTTTCCTAAAGTGGCCCTCACCTCTCTTATAAAGGGAACTTCCCCTTCTCTTAATTCCACACCTCCAAAGCCTTTTATCTTGGCCAAAACCTACCAAAATATCCTCCAAACTTCCCTCAATTCAACCTATAGGCCTTACTTTGATCATAAAGCCAACCTAAGGATCCCTTTTGATCAACTCAAAAGGAAACACTCGAAGTAGAGGTAATAATTTCACCACCCTCTTTCAAGTTCATTTCTTCTTCCACTTCCTCTTTATTTGTTGTTTCCATAACAAAATAATAAATCCAGTACCTTCTAAATACTTTTATGTTATTTTAAATATGGTACAACCATATTATTTATTCTACCCATCCTATAAATGACAAAGTCACCATACGTGCGTACGTACGACTTACCGTCTCCACGTCGTAGTGTAGTTTGTTATTCAAACACTTCATTATTTGGATGAGAATAATAATGAGTATAACTGATTTAAATAATAAATATAACATGTTAATGATTCTTTATATATGATATACCATCCAATTACATACGATTTCACCATCAATATAATGATATTGTCGCTCGTGCGTACGTACGGATTACCGTCTCCACGAACGCGATGAGATTCATTCCCCATCGTAATCATTCAAGAATAATTTTCATTTTATGATTAAAAATAATGTTTATGAACATAATATAATTATGTATATGAATAAAATACATATAATCCATAACAAACATGGCTTATGTAACAAAACATATAAATGAAAACGAATCAATTAACACCTAAAATGACGATAATACTAAAATATTATTAACAAAGCCATATTAGAAGATCATTTATGATATCATATTTACGTATATGGTTCTTTTATAATTTAATAAAAATGATTTAACTATTATACAGTATGTTAACGTACCCTCAAACAAGGAAAATTACAAGGTAATGGTTAATTTCACAATCTCTTTATTATCCGAGGTTGTTTTTATGTAATTATCTATTGAGACCCCTTTATCATCCACATCCGTGTTTTCTTAAAAATGTATTTCAAAATATTTTTACTATTTACTATAATATGGGTTAAAGTAATTTATACCCTTATTTGACCTTATATTTTTTGAAAGGAATCTTTCCGTCGTTTTCCAAATAAGGTACTTTATGACCTTTTCGACAAAATTAAGGTAAGAATGTTTTTTTAACTTATACGGTGGGTGTGGCTATTTTCCGCCGTTATAACATTGTCAAATCTTCACTTACAAGCTTATAAGAATATTTTCAAACTAAATGTTTTCTTTTATAATTATGTGACTCTTAAATAATTTTAAAATAGAAAGAGATATTTCTCTCAAAAAGTTTTGATTTCATCTATGTCAACATCCTTTGATAAAATTTACACTTGTTTGAATTTGATTTATTATGATAAAAATATTTCATATTGTATTTAAGGTTTTTTGATATGTTTGACTGTGGATGTGTTATTTTTATACCATTCATAGTTTATGGTTAAAGTATTGACATTTCATATGCTAGTTTTAATATGAATGTTTATGTTATGTTTCAAACTTTTCATACAAGGAATGTATTGGACTTAGTATGTGACGGGTGGAGCCCGCTATAGCTCATAGGTGCATCGGTAGGTCTCACGAGACAATTAGATGTGGAATTGGCCGAGGACTTTCCCAATTTGATATATGGTTTTGGCCAAGGCCTTAATCATTTTTAGACATCTTGGCCGAGGCCTTGGCAAATGTTCAGAATGTCTGACATTATACATTCCCTCATTATGAAAATATTATTGATGGTTCATGTGGTTATTCAACTAGTATAATACCCATTAATATGTTTTATTATGGCATTATTTAATCATCTCATATTCCTGTCATAAAATGTTAATTTTTATTATTTGTAAAGACATGTGTTTTAAATTATTCACCATGCCTAATGTTTATGTTATCTTCTGATGTATTGTTTACCATTACTGAGCGTTTGAGCTCACCCCTTTCTTATGTTTTATTTTCCCAGGATTCCAAGAAGTGTATTATGATTGATAAGTAGGGTTAATCTAGGGGATTAATGGAATTCTCAAAGGATCATTTATGTTGTGTTTTATTTTTCTAATGTGTAATGTAACGTTCATATATGTAATCTATTTTCCAAGACTTCTAAACTATCGGTCTTTTGGGAATTGATTCCTTGTAATCATGCCAATGTATTAAAATAATGCACTGACTCTGGGCTTAGAGGTTTGGGGCGTTACATAGTCAAAAAACGTATTCATGGTCGTGATCTGACATTAATGGATTTTAAAACCATTTCTTCTATTGATATAGGATATTACCCTTATAAAGCTGAGATATTTTCTCCCTTGTGAGTTTTCTCTTTAATCTTGATACCGAGCATCCCCAGAACCTATCTTCCCCAAGAAGCCACGTGTCTTTGTTGAACCCTTGGATTGTGTTTCCCTAGAGCCTTATTTACCCCCTGTTTGGCGCAAGGAGGAGGTGTTGATCGTCTATTTCTCCAAGTAGGGATCCCTTCATCTCTCTTTTATTTGTGTATCATGTGGGGTGGGTGTATGAATATTTCCCATGTGATGGAAATTGAATCCAAGTTTAATAAATAAAATAGAATCGACTTAAAATAAATGAACAAGGGTGGGGAAAATTGACGCATGCTTATGTTTTTTTGTTTATTGATTTTTTGAGTTGTATGGGTTGTATGCCTAATGAAAATCATGGATGTTGGTGGTATTTATTTGTGAAATCAGGATGGATTTTGATGGATTATTGTTGATATGTGTTGAACGACTGTATATATGCAATTGCGTAACCACGTATACCTGATTAAATAAGTGGATGCCTCATGATCGAACTTACTCTATGATAACCCATGAATTATCAAAGTGGAATTAAAGAAAAAGTGTTTGTTAAATCTGAATACACCCTACCTTGTTTGGTGTGGTTGTGTGTTATGCGTGGTTTTGTTTTGTCTTGTTCCTTTGTGGTTGTGTGGTGTCAGGGTTGAGAGCACGACTCTAAGGTGGGGTGGCATGTGAGGTGTAATGGAATCTCATGTTGAGAGATTGATTATGGAATGGATGAGTAGTGTTTAAGAAGTAGGGTTATAGGTTTGGGTTGTGCTATGTTTATGTTGTTGGGTGTGATGGGTGTGGTGTTTTCAGATAGCGGGGCTGTTGAGTTTGGTTGTGATGAGATGTGTTGCGGGGTTTGGCTGTGTGTTGGGGGTCTGTTTGTTGAGGGAATGGATTGGGTAGAATGAATTTGAAGAATGATGATGGAAGTAGTTGGTAGGGGTGTTGAATGAAGTGGAAATATGAAGTGGATTTCCTTACTGTGGTTATTTTTCCTCTACGTGGTTTATGCTGTGTGGCTTGTTGAGTGTTGTGATTATTAGTTTCCCAGGTATGGATGGAATGAACAAATGGATTTCTTAAAAGGGAATGATAATTGGTTAAATGAGTTGGCTGCGGATATGTTTGAGTTATAGATTATTGTGAAGAAGATTTCATTTATTCAACTTTCTAAGTGACTGTTGCTGGTGTTGATAAATGCATTTAGAGTTAGCAGAAAAGGCGGTTTTGTGGTTTGGTTGTTTTTAGGAAAAAACCCGTAGGCTGGGCTTGAGTTTTTGATACTAAATATATATACTTGTACTTTCCTTGTGTATTCTATACGCACCTCACCCTAGTTGAGAAATATGTGCCAAATGTAACACCCCAATAATTTACAAATAGATTTATTATAGAATGCATGAAACACTGAGTCTCTACAAAACACCACTTTGTTATAACCCAGTCAAGTAAACATAATTTTTCCACCTCTGGGATTTGAATTTTGAAAAACTGACATACAAGGTTGCGTTCAGTAAGATATTTAGAGTCTGATAAGCCAAACTTAATTTTTGGTGAATAGTAACATACTCTTATGAATAGTAACATAACCTTATTAATAGTAATGAATAGTAATTAATAGTAAATCATATAAAAAAATAAACTTCACCGATGAATGTATAAATACAATTTATACATCTTAAAAGTGAAAAAACGATCATAGTATAAGTATTGGTATTTTTGTATAACATAAATATTTAAATTACAATTTTCTGATTAATTTAATAATTTAAAATGAAAATTTATTTTTATAAAATGTAATAAAAAATTGTTACTTTATTGTCTTATTATTATAAGATAATTTTACAGGACCTTGATTAATTTCTCAAGGTCTTATAGAACGGGTTATAGTTTTAAAGTGGTTTTTTGGAATAAATTATGATTTTATTTAAAAATTAAATTAAAAATATTTAGATTTTTTTTTCAAAAAATGGAGTTAATTTTTAAATTCTAAACGTTGAAAAATGGTTAGGGTGTATTTTTGGGATTTTTCTAAAATACTTGAATTTTTTGTGAATAGTAAAAATACAATTTTGGAATTTTAGGTAGTTTAATGACATCATAATGAAATAATAGTTAAAATTAAATTCTGGTCAACTTTTTTACAGTACAATAGGATATTATTTGTCCCAACTGACTAATACCATGATAAAATATCATGGGAAAGCCCATGGTTTTACAAAAACCACTAACGAGGTGTCTTTTTAAATTATTAAAAAACTCCCTCTCTTTTTCTATAAATACCCACTCATCCATTCATTTTCATTCATTACAAATCCATAATACTCAAATATCTGGTGGTTTTACCTCCATAGGAGTCCTCCCAAGGTGTCCTTAATCCCCCAAGGTCTCAAACTTCAAGTTCTAGGAGTTACTCTACAAGGTAAGAGAACCTTTCACCCTCCTCTTTTATTCAACACTTCTTTTATGTTATCTCTTTGAATTTCCATTATCATATGTTGGGGTTGATATTATGTATTCCTCTTACTTTAATTTTGATTTCCGTATGATGAGATACCCTTTTTATCTCATCAATCCATTTTATGAAATTTTAATCGACGCCGTTAGGCTGCCAAATTTTCATAAGGGGTCTCTCAACTTTTCTTTTATTTTCATGTTCATCTCTTTTTTCTCTCTACTAACATCCTCTATCCAAATGACCATGATAACTCCAGTATCATCTATATACTAGAATTATATCATGTTAATATAATAACCATCATCAATATTCTTACTCCTTCCCTTTTATTTTTATAAATGAAATCAACGTCCACGAGTTTCTAATTTATAACCTTCGTGGATGACAATGTTTTGTTCTTCATTTTCTCCTTCAGTACTGGTCATGAAACCATTTAGATGGTTTAACCAAACTATAATATATTTATTATAACCTAATTAATATTTAGGAACCAGTATATGTACATATTATTAATTTATATGACAAAACTAGTTCATAATAATCCAAATACCACCAAATAATCAAAGTGGTTATCATCTAATGATTCATTCACTTTTCATGTAACCAAATGATATAAATGACCATTAAAAATTCTAGGGATTCATAAATAATATTTAATTTCAATTTTTGATATTTAAAACCCCTCTACATGAACTCCATTACTTAAAAACAAGTGAACTGTTTATGAAAATCAATAAAACAAACACTTCAGAACGACAAAATTTAATATAATAACTTATCAACAAGAACATAAATGAACTAAACAGAATTATGATAAAATAAATACATGTATATTAGGTTCTTAACTAAGTTATTAATAAGTATAATTTCATATTCCATGACCTTAATTTCAAGAGAGGAACACATTCGGACTTAAGGTAAGAGGTTTTTTCACCTCACTTCCATTTTTGTGAGATAATTCGTATTCACTACTATTACTTGTGTATTGTGTATGTATACTACCCATTGATGTTTAATATAATTAATCTCTTTATTTTCATGGTATTAAATATATCATTTTAATATTATTAATTTTGGGGCATTTGAATCGATTGATTACAAAGTGGTAAGGGTTTTTCCACCCAAACCTCCATTTTCATTTGGGTTACTTTTATTGTCTAATTACCTCAATAAAACTCTTGTGTATTATTATTTACTCCTCATAAATTATTTTTGAGTGTTCTATATATGTTCAAAAACCAGAATTAATCCTTATTTTATGGATAGTTACATGTTTTAAAATGAACTTTCAAAATTATTTCTGAAATACAAACCCGATTCAAGGGATATTTTCAAATTCTTACCCATTTTCAAGTGTACACCAGAATATGTTTTAAGCCACCATTATTTTTATAAAAACAATAATTTTATCATGAAAAACTATCTTGGATCATTTCTGTATTTAATAGAACAAATGTTCTTTTCCAATTAAAAATCCACTTTAATACTTTCTTTAAAATGCTCTAAAATTTTTTATTTATAAAGAATCTTAAGAACTCATTTTACATGATTTCACTTCAGTGGGACATAATTTATGCATAAAACATAATTTCAATGTAATAGTCTTTATTTTATGGTATATTAATGTTTAATATATGATTTCATGGAAAATATAAATGATTTTCCAAAAGGACTCTTCTTTCAAAAGTAAAAAGTATTTTTCTCATCTCTCATTAACTTTTATGAGATATATGCCTTGTTCACCACTTATTTCTTTCTTGTGATGTATGTAATTCCCTTTGGTATATCATATAAAAAGTCTCCTTGTTCTCACGATATTCTAAGGGATTATTATTTTAATGTTTCAAGGTGGTATGGGACACTTTGGAATGATTAAGAATTATTTCCTCAAGAATTTGTCAATGGTCTCATTTAAAAATATATTCATCTATGTCAACATCCTTTGTTGAATCGTGTACTTCATTAAGGTTTATCTCTTATGATATCATCCACCATATTTTATTTAATGGTTTATTATTAGTTTGATAAATTGTGAATTAAGAATTTAATTATTCAATGTGGTATGGGACACATTGAATAAGTGACATTTAATTATTCAAAGTGGTATGTGACACTTTGAATAAGAGACAAAATTTAACTATTCAAAGTGGTATGATACAATTTGAATAAAGTACTTACTATACATATGGGGAATGAATTGGAATTATAATGTGATGGGTGGGGCCCACTATATCCCCTCGATGCATCGGTAGGTCTCATGAGACAAATAAACGTGGAATTGGTCGAGGCCTTTCCCAATATGATATATGGTTTTGGCTGAGGCCTTAATCATTTTTAGATGTCTTGGACGAGGCCTTGAAAAAATGTTTCAGAATGTCCAACATATGAACTTCCCTCATTATGAAGCTATTAATTGAATGTTCATGGGGTTAATCGACTAGTATAATACCCATGATTATTTTTTATTACGACATTATTTTACTCATCTCATATTCGTTCCATAATGTGTTCAAGTTTATTATTTGTAAAGGCATGTGTTTTCATTTATTCACCATGTCTACTGTTTATGTTATCTTCCTCTATATTTCTTACTCTTACTGAGCATTTGAGATCACCCCTTTCTTATGTTTCATTTTTCTAGGATATGAAGAAGTAAGTTATGAGTGACTTTTAGGCTTAATCTTGGAGACTTGGATGTTTATAAAAGAATAAATTAGTGTTGTTTTCCTTTAAATATGTAAAGTTGAACTTATTTATGTATCTTGTTTCCAAAATATACTAAACTACTTGGTCTTTAGGGATACATATTCCTTGTTTATATGCCAATATAATAAAATAAGGCACCATCTCCATGAAATTGGGGTCGGGTCCTTGTAGTTGGTATCAAAGGAAGTTTAGTAGAAAACCTGGAAACTAGATTTAGGAAATGTAGATTAGGAAAAAAATACCTAAGATAGTCTTTGAGGATAAGAATAAAAGAACATCTTGGTATGTTGGTAGGAATAGATTATGTGGATCTTTCTAGAAAATACACCCCTGTCTGGATATAAACCGGTAGAGGTGGCTCTGGCACAGATGTACCTAGGAGTGAAAACTCTAACAAGGAGTTTCGGGCTTGACTCAGGGTATCCTGATACATGACAATGATCCTTGCTGCACTCTTGGTATTAACACTCTGGGGTATATGTTTAGGATAATTCACATTTTATTTACCCACCATTATGAAGGATTTATGCCCCTAAAGTAACCAAAGTATATGGTTCTAGTATTTACGATGCATAAATTTATGCTATGTGTTATACCATGTTTAGATTCATAGAGAGTTCATAATGTTACCAGCTAATATATAATATGTAATTGATTAGAAATGACACCTAGTAGAATAAATGAGAACTTCACCAATGCACGAGATGTGAAGAGTAAGAAGGATCATATCTTTGATGGTCTTAAGCCATCATTTAAAAGGAAGATTGTCTCCCAAGTATCCTCATCATATTAGGAAATAGTATCATGTGTTGACAAGGTATGCAAATACTTCTCTAATTCCTATGGTTTTTAAGGGAAGAAAAAGAAGAAGAGGATGGTAGGAAAAAACATGGATAAAGGGAAGAAGATAAAGTTGTATTTTCCCACATGTGATAATTGTGGAAGGAAACGCCATGGTATATGATTGAGAGGAAAAAGAGTTTGCTTTAAGTGTGGAGAAAAATTACACCATGCTCATTATTGTAAGATAAGGAAATAATTTCCCTATATTCAATGCTACAACTGCAAGGAGATGAGACACTATGCGAATCAATGTCCCAAGCATCAAAGGAATATACCCCAAATGATGATTTTGGATAATGATCAAGTTACGATGCTACTATAGATGAAGTAGAATGATTAATATTCCTATTCAAGAATCATGTAATTTGAATTTTTTGTCAGTATTGTACTGGTTGTAAGAATTATGAGATTTATAAGGATTGTACTGCATTACTATGTCATTAAGGATTTGAGGTCATATGGTGAATGGTACAAAGGAAAAGTGATTCGGTATAAAGTTAAACTTTTTAGAAAACACATGATTAAGGGAAATACCACCCTTAATATATATATCTCATGTTGAGATAATGATGAATAAATGATTTATTCAGATAAGTACTGACTACCTTGGAACTGATTATTGACTTGTCAAGAAGTGTTCTATGCTATCATCGATGGAGTTTACAACACTTTTGGATTTAAGGAATATATCCAATAACATGTATCTTACTTAAAGAATAAATAAGAATGCATGTTTTTGATATGGTTTTTATGGTAATTCAAGATATTACCATATTTCAAGAGGATACATGATGATGTTATTCACATGTTTGGAATGTGAATTTTAGAGATGATTATTATTAATTAAGGGTTAATGATAAGTTCATCTTGGAAATTTAGAGGCCTTCATTATAATGTGTTGAATAATTATATTTTGGAATTTTTAACCATTCACTAAATGGTTTATGTTGATCATTGTATGGTTTTTAGAGTTTAATGCCTCTACATGATGGTTTGGTTATTCTTCCTTGACCATGTATTCCAATTAGAATGCGTTGTTTTGTAGTAACCGATGATTTTTTTTCTTTCCTCTTATTAATAGAATATTTTAACTCTATTCTTGATGCGGTTTTCCCACAAGGGAATTTTCAAGTATCAACCATTAACTTTCGAAGTTCAAATTCAAATTTTGAGGAAGAAATTTTTATAAGGAGGGAATAATGCAACACCCCAAGAATTTAAAAATAGATTTATTATAGAATTCATGAAACACTGAGCCTCTACAAAACACCACTTTGTTATAACCTAGTCAATTAAACATAAATTTTCAACCTCGGTGATTTGAATTTTAAAAAACTAAAATAAAAGGTTGCATTCAGTAAGATATTTAGAGTCTGATAAGAAAAACTTAATTTTTGGTGAATAGTAACATACCCTTATGAATAGTGACATACCCTTATGAATAGTAATAAATATTAAATCATATAAAAAAAATAAACTTCACCCATTAATGTATATACAATTTATACATCTTAAAAGTGAAAAAATGATCATAGTATAAGTATTGGTATTTTTGCATGACATAAATATTTAAATTAAAATTTTCAGATTAATTTAATAATTTAAAATAGAAATTTATTTTCATAAAATGTAATAAAAAATTGTTACTTTATTTTCTTATGATTATAATATAATTTTACAGGACCTTGATTAATTTCTCAAGGTCTTATAGAACGAGTTATAATTTTAAAGCGAGTTTTTGGAATGAATTATGTTTTTATTTTAAAATTAAATTAAAAATATTTAGAAAATTATTTTTAAAAAATGGAGTTAATTTTTTAATTCTACACGTCGAAAAATGGTTAGGGTGAATTTTTGGGATTTTTCTAAAATACTTGAATTTTTCGTGAATAGTAAAAATACAATTTTGAATTTTCGGTAGTTTAATGACATCATAATGACATAATAATTAAAATAAAAGTCTGGTCGACTTGTTTACAGTATAATAGAATATTATGTGTCCCAAGTGGCTAATACCATAGGCAAATACCATGGGAAAGCCCATGGTTTTACAAAAACCACTAATGAGTGTGTTTTTAAATTATTAAAAAACTCCCTCTCTATTTCTATAATTACCCACTCATAAATTCGTTTTCATTATTTAAAAATCACTTATCCTAGAATCTCTGGTGGTTTTACCTTATTAGGAGTCCTCACAAGGTGTCCTTAATCCCCCAAGGTCCCAACCTTCAAGTTCTAGGAGTTACTCTACAATGTAAGGGAACCTTTCACTGTCCTCTTTTATTCAACACTTCATTTATGTTATCTCTTTGAATTTCCATTCTCATATGTTGGGGTTGATATTATGTATTCCTATTAATTTAATTTTTATTTCCATATGATGAGATACCCTTTTGTTCTCATCAATTCATTTTATGAAATTTTAAGTGACGTCGTTAGACTGCCGAATTTTCATATGGGAACTCTCAACTTTTATTTTATTTTCATGTTCATATATTTTCTCTCTCTCCTCACCTCCTCTATCCAAATGAACATGATAACTCCAGTATCATCTATATACTATAATAATATCATGTGAATGTAATAACCATCATCTATATTCTTACTCCCTCCCTTTTATTTTTATAAACGAAATCAACGTCCATGAGGTTCCAATTTATAACCTTCGCGGACGACGAAGTTTTGTTATTCATTTTCTCCTTCAGTACTGGTCATGAAACCATTTATATGGTTGAAAAATACTATAATATATTTATTATAACATAATTAATATTTAGGAACCAGTATATGTACATATTATTAATTTATATGACAAAACTAGTTCATAATAATCCAAATACCGCCAAATAATCAAAGTGGTTATCATCTAATAATTCATTATATTTCCATGTAACCAAATGATATAAATGACCATTAAAAATTCTGGATGTTCATAAATAATATTTAATTTCAATTTTTTAGATTTACAGCCACTCCACATGAACTCCATTACTTAAAAACAAGTGAGCCGATTATGAAAATCAAGAAAACAAACAATACGGAACGACAGAATTCAATATAATAACTTATCAATAAGAACATAAATGAACTAAACAAAATTATTATAAAATAAATACATGTATATTAGGTTCTGAAATATGTTATTAATAAGTTTAATTTTATATTCCAGGACCTTAAGTTCAAGATCGGAACACATTCGGACTTAAGGTAAGGGGTTTCCTCATCTCACTTCCATTTTTGTGAGATAATCCGTATTCACTACTATTACTTGTGTATTGTGTATGTATACTACCCATTGATGTTTAGTATAATGAGTCTATTTATTTTAATTGTATTCAATATATCATTTTAATATTATTAATTTTGGTGCATTTGAATCAATTGATTACAAAGTGGTAAGGTTTTTTTCCACCCGAACCTCCATTTTCATTCGGGTTACTTTTATTGTCTAATTACCTCAATGAAAATCTTGTGTATTATTATTTACTCCCCATAAATTCTGTGTGAGTATTATATATATTTTCACCAAACATAATCCTTCCTTATTTTATGGATAGTTACATGTTTTAAAAGGAACTTTCAAAATTGTTTCCGAAATACAAACCTGATTCAAGGGATATTTTCAAATTCTTACCTGTTTTCAAGTGTACAACAGAATATATTTTAAGCCACCATTAGTTTTATAAAAACACTAATTTTATCATGAAAAATGATCTTGGATCATTTCTATATTTAAAATAAAAAATATTTTCTTTTCCAATTAAAATTTCTCATTAATAATTTCTTTAAAATGCTCTAAAATGTTTTATTTATAAAGAATCTTAAGAACTCTTTTTACATGATTTCACTTCAGCGGGACATAATTTATTCCTAAAACATGATTTATATGTCTTAGTATTTTATTTTATGGTATATTAATGTTTAAAATATGATTTCATGGAAAATATAAATGATTTTACAAAATAAATCTTCTTTCAAAAGTAAAAAGTAGTTTTCTCATCTCTCATTAACTTTTGTGAGATATATGCCTTGTTCACCACCTATTTATTTATTGAGGTATATGTACTGCCCTTTGGTATATCATATCAAGAGTCTAATTATTCTCATGATATTCTAAGGGATTATGATTTGAATATTTCAAGGTGGTATGGTACACTTTGGAATGATTAAGGATTATTTCCTAAAAAATTTGTCAATGGTCTCATTTAAAAATATATTCATCTACGTCAACATCCTTTGTTAAATCATGTACTTCATTTAGGTTTATTTTTTATGATATCATCCACCATGTTTTATTGAATTTTTTATGATTATTTTGATAACTTGTGAATTAATAATTTAATTATTCAACGTGGTATGAGACACATTGAATAAGTGACATTTAATTATTCAAAGTGGTATGAGACACTTTGAATAAAAGACACAATTTAATTATTCAAAGTGGTATGAGAAACTTTGAATAAAGGAATTACTATACATACTAGGAATGCATTGGGCTTATTATGTGATGGGTGGGGCCCTCTATATCCCCTCTATTCATTGGTAGGTCTTATGAGGCAAATAGACATGGAATTGGCCGAGACCTTTCCTAATATGATATATGGTTTTGGCCGAGGCCTTAATCTTTTTTAGACGTCTTGGCGGAGGCCTTGACAAAATGTTTCAAAATGTCTAGCATATGCACTTCCCTCATTATGAAGCTAGTAATTGAAAGTTCGTGTGGTTATTCTACTATTAGAATACCCATGATTATGTTTTATTATGACATTATTTTACTCAGCTCATATTCCTGCCATAATGTGTTCAAGTTTATTATTTGTAAAGACATATGTTTTCATTTATTCACCATGTCTAATGCTTATGTTATCTTCTATTATATTGCTTACTCTTACTGAGCATTTGATCTCTCCCCTTTCTTATGTTTCATTTTCCCAGGATATGAAGAAGTAAGTTACGAGTGACTTGCAGGCTTAATCTAGGAGGCTTGGATGTTTCTAAAAGAATAAATTAGTGTTGTTTTCCTCTTAATATATAAATTTGAAATTATTTATGTATCTTGTTTCAAAAATAAACTAAACTAATTAGTCCTTTGGGATGCATATTACTTGTTTATATGCCAATGTAATAAAATAAGGCACCGGCTCCAGGAAACTGGGGTCGGGTCCTTACACCATACACCCTCATTGTCACGGGAGAGTGTGAATTTTCCCAACATCTTGATGGGAGGATGGATGGGTGGTTATTGGATCTTCCCTTATCACTCTTCTAGGCATTGGTACCCCAAGATTCTTTAGGTAGGTTATGGTGTGGTTGTGATTCCTAGGTGTCTACAGGCGAGGTGTGTTTTCCTAGTTGTCTACGGGATGAGGTGTGATTTACTTTCCCATGTGTCTTTTATCATAGAGATATACAAGTGTAATGGAATATCCTACTCATTTTATTCCACACAAAAGGACTGTTTTCTAGTATATTGTGTGATATTGAATTATTTACAAACCATACCAAGGGATATATACTCTTGTTGAGTAGTGAACTTGCAAATTCTTATGTTCCTATGGTTATGTGTTTGATTTGTTTTCAGTAGAAAAATAAATATTTAACTGGAGGTGAAGGTTGTTTCTTAAAAAATGAAACCTAAAAGAAAAATATATCACTAATTAATCCCCTCCCCCTCTCAGTGATTCTTGAATCCTGATTGGGTGATCTCAATTGGTATTAGAGCATAAGGATCCCTTCATTTACTATTTACTGAAGTTTTTGAAATAGAATTTGTGATAGAGAACTTGAATTGTGTCAAAAATAAAGGTATTCCAATATTTGATGGTAAAAACTATAATATCTGAAAAGATAGATTGTTTCCTTATCTTATGTCTCTTAAGTATAATGGTCTTGAAGTTACAACAGATGGATTTCCTCTTATTGATGACATGGTTCCTCTTACTCCAATTGACAATAAGAATCTTGAGAATGATGGTGAAGCTAAAAATGTTTTACTCTCATCAATTTCTGAAAGTGAGATTTTAAGAGTGAAAGGTGTTTCCACTACCAAAGGTATTTGGGATAAGTTGAAAAAAAATTTATAAAGTAAATACAAAAGTAAAGAAGGAAAATTTGTAAATATGGAGTCTTAAGTTTGACTATCTCAAGATGGATTAATACAAATCAGTTGGTGACTTCTTTACCAGGGTAAATGACATTTTCAACTCCATCAGATGTCTTGGTGAAAAGTTTGATGATTCTACAGTTTTTGAGAAGATCTTAAGAATCCTTCCCAGTAAGTTTGATGCTAAAGTTTCTTTATTGGAAGATATAGATCCCGAAACATTGTCCCTGGATGATTTGAATATCAATCCCATCACTTATGAAATAATAAGGGAGAAAGCTATGAAAATAAAAAATAAGTTGATAGAGAAATGTCTTTTAAGGATTACAAGAAAGAAAATTCAAATAATATTCTTATTGAAGAAGAACATGGTGATTCTGATTCTAAATACGAGGTTTGTAAAAATTTTGATGAAAATTTATCCTTCTTTTCTAAAAATGTGAGAAGATCTATAGGTAAATACAAAGAGAAACATCCCATGAAATGTTCTGAATGTGGATATTTTGGGAACTTTGTGACTAATTATCCTCAAAGAATGAAATAATAAGATATTTATGTATAATAAATAATTCCATGAAATTCATGGAAGAAATAGGGTGATAAAGATATATATTTTTCTAGAGGGAAAGATAAAAAGTTCTTCAAATCTAAAAGAAAAATATTTTTGTCTAAAGATGATGAATAATAAGATAGTGAAGTTGAATCTGAAAAATCCTTTACTGAGAATGATATAGAGAATAATTTTATTGCAATAGTGAATAATGAAGATTTCAGAAGAAACATTTTTGAAGAATAAGAGACTCAACTTGAATCTCACTTGAAAGAAGAGTTGAAATAATGTATGATAAAGATTAGAAGGCTTAAGAAGGAAAAAATGAATTTGATTAATTAAAGTTCCTCATCAAATAATCAATAATGTCTTCCTGATGTGAAAGTAAAGGTGATGGAATAAATTTATATCTTGAATAAATATATTGAGAAAGAAAATAATCAGAATGAACATCTGTAAGTGAAGTTGAATGAAAATGAAGAAGAGTTGAAACTTTTCAAAAAAACATTATAAAGCTAAATAGAGGGATACAAGTTTTAAAAAATCTATCTCTAAAGTTGGTGAAAGTTATCATAAGGAGGAGCCTGATAAGGATCAAATGTCACCTTAAAATTTTGAGAATAATACTAAATTTTTTCTTGAAAATAAATCTAGAAATGTTTCTGAAAAGAAGAAATCTATGAAATATATGTTTGTGTCCAAGAACAACAATGTCATGAAGTTAGAAGTTTATAAAAATTATGAGTCTAAAAAAGTTTCTAAAAATTATGAATATGAAAAAGATTCCATAACTTATGGTTTTGATAAATCTGAAAAGAAATCTAAGCCTAAGAAGAAAGATTCATTTGAAAACAAAAAGGTTGGTGGTCAAAAAAGTTCTATTAAGAAGGTTTCCGAGAAACATACTCATAACGCCGACCTATCCAAAAGTTTTAGAGGAAAATAATATTTCTATATATAATAATGGTATTGTGGTGGATTAATAAATACAATAAATATATGTTTGTCCAACCAACAACATTACTACTATTCCATAGGTTATGAAAGACAAGGTTTGAGGGGGAGTCAATCCTCTCAAAAGAAGTCTGAGAAGAAAGTTCAGAAGAAACCTGAGAAGGTTGATGTGAAAATTGAGAATATGTTCCAACCCCTGGAAACTATTTATGAAAGATGTGAACAACCTATAAATATTTCTAAGGGTTGTCTTGTTTTGTTACCAGAACAACAAAATTTTCTTAACAATTATCAGAAGTCAGAGGTAAAGAAAGAAAAGGAAGAAGAAAAGGCTCTTGTTTTTTAAACCGCTTTGAAAGCTATAAAAGGAGAACAAACTTGGATTATTGATAGTGGGTATTATTCTCATATGATAGAAGACTTAACATTTTTTAATAAGGTGAAAGACTAAAAATAAGGAATAATGACATTTGGAAATGATGAATCTCTGAGAATCAAAGGTGTTGGATCAACCATCATTTGAAAAGAAAAGATGAAATCCAAGAAAAATTTATATGTTAATGGGATGAAACATAACATGATAAGTGTTTCAAAAAAAATTATGAGGGAAAAAATTTATCTTTAGAAAATATGGTTTTATTTTTAAAAGTGAGGAATATGTAAAGATAGTTACAAGAGGCCAATATACAAAGAAAACTTGTTCCAAGTTGGTGAAATTCAAAACTCTTGTTACTTGGGTATGGTGGAATAAAATCAGTTGTGGAACAAAAGGCTAGGAAACATGTGTTAGAGAAACATGAGAAAGTTATCAAATAGATACAATGTCCAAGATATTACTTATATGTCAAGTAGAAGAGATTGGTGTCGCATTATCTGTTAGAAAATAAAGATTACAAATTCAGTACATAAGAAAGTTGATATTTGTTCAAAATTTCCCCTGGAAATTATTCATTTTGATATTTGTGGGCCAATGAGAAAACAGTAAACTAATGGAGATAAGTACTTCATCATTTTCATTGAGGACTTTACTCACATTACTTGTGTTATGTATATGAAACATAATTCAGATGCTCTGAAAATGTTTAAAAGTTTCAGGAGGAAAGATGGGAAGGTATGTGAGTATTCCATGAAGAAGTTAAGGACCGATAATAGTGGTGAGTATAAGAATGAATTATTTGAAAGTTATCATGAGAAATAGGGAATTCGGTGTGAGTTCAGTTCACTATATACTCCTAAAAAAAATAGGGTTACTAAAGGAAATAATAGAATTTTAGTGGAAATGGGGAGAACTATGTTACTTAAACATGGAATTTCTCATTAATTTTGGAGGAAATCTATGAGTACTACTATGTATATCCAAAACTGATGTTTCTACATGCCAAGATTAGATATGAATCCATATGAAATGTTTTATAACAAAACACTATGTTTGAAAGATGTAAGAGTTTTTGGGATCCCATGCATTATAAATAAGAAAGGTGGAAACTTGGGAATGTTTGAGTAGAATGGTTAAGATTGACTTTTTCTTAGATATGATTCATAAGGAAGAGGATACAATTATTTCAACAAAGAAATAGGAATAATTGTGGATTCTTGTGATGTGAAATTCATTGAAAAAATTGTGAAAGATAAACAGACTCATGCAGATAAGGAAGTTGAGAAAGATAAAGAAACTTTTCTTAACAATTTTTCTAAGGAGACAAAGAATTTTAATCCTACTCAATAAGAAGAACCAGACTCATATATTTCCAGTGATGATGAAGATACTCAAAAATTTCATCCTAGGATGATGAATCAAGTGGAAGATCATAATATTATTGGTGATCAACATCAGAAACTTCAAACAAGAAGAACATTAAATTCCATTACACACTCTTCTTTATATTCAAAAATGGAACTGAATGATGTTAATGTGTCTTTTGAGCATCTGGAATGGGTTCAATCCATGAATGAAGAACTAGATCAGATTCAGAAGAATCATACCCAGGAACTCATACCCAAGATAGATAAAAAATGTTATTGGTATAAAGTGGGTTTTCAAGAACAATATGAATGAAGATGGTGAAGTGATAAGGAACAAGGAAAGACTTGTTTTCAAAGGGTATTCACAAATTTAAGGTATTGATTTTGATGGAATATTTTATCATGTGTATATATTAGAAACTATTAGAATATTTCTTGCTATTATTTTATAATGAAGTTACAAAAAAATTCAAATGGTTGTCAAATCCGCATTTTTGAATGGTGATCTTAATGAGGAAGTTTATTTTGAATACCTTTGTGGCTTTGTTGTTGGGGAAGATGAAATTTATGTTTTTAAGCTGAAGAAAGTCTTATATGGTCTAAAACTGGATCCTAGTGCATGGTACTCAAAATTAGACACTTTCTCAAGGAAGACGAGTTTTTAAAAATGAAGAGTTAATAGTAATATTTAATTTAAATAAAATCACGAGTTTTCCCTTATCGTGATTGTTTATGTTGATTCCATTATATTTTATGAGAATGACAAAAGAACATTTGAAAGATTTGCTGAAGAGATGAAAAATTTGTTTGAAATTTCAACGTTGGGGAAAATGAAATACTTTCTTGGGTTAAAAATCTTACAAAATAAGAAACACATTTTTCTTTCTCAAGAAAATTATGCTAAGGAACTTCTTAAGAAGTTCAACATAGAAAATTCAAAGCTAGTTTACACACCTATTTTAGTAGGAACCAAGTTTATTAAAGATAGAGAAGGAAAGGAATTTGATCATAAATAATTTCAAAAGATGATAGGAAGTTTTTAATATTTTACTGCCTAAATACCCAACATTGTTTATGTTGTTACCTTATGTGCAAGATTTCAAAGTTCTCCAAAATAATCACATTTGATGGTTGGAAAAGAATTTATATATATATAAAATGCACAAAAAAATTCATAATCAGGTATGATGGATTAGAAATTATTGACTTGTTTGGGTATTCAAAGGATGATTAGGTAGGGAATGTTGATGATATAATATCCACATCTGGTGGAGTTTTATTTCTGGAAAAAATTCATGTTAGTTGGCATGCAAAGAAATAAAATTCAGTAACTCTTAGTAAGACTGAATTTGAGTATGTTATTTCCAC
Organism: Viscum album; assembly: GCA_963277665.1. Lineage (NCBI taxonomy): Eukaryota > Viridiplantae > Streptophyta > Magnoliopsida > Santalales > Viscaceae > Viscum > Viscum album. The sequence goes on from OY728159.1 coordinate 659,378,389, forward strand.
TCAAGACGTTACTCAACTTATGTGGATGGAAACTCAATTAGAAGACTTACTTGTTAAAGTTAAGCTACCCTTGCTCTTGGGATGTGATAATCAAAGTACCATCAACCTTAACAAGAATTTAGTACAAAATTATCGTTCAAAACATATTGATATTAGGTACCACTTCATCAAAGAGAATGTGGAGAAAAAATTAATTAAATTTGGAGTATGTTCCTACATCGGAATAAGTTGCTAACATATTCACAAAACCTTTAGCAAAGGAACCTTTTTATAAATTGAGTTTGAACATGGGTGTCCAAACTCTTTCTTATCAAGGGTATTTGTATTTTTCACCTCTCTCATTTTAACTTTGGATAGTGTTTTCAAGGGGGATAATTGTTTCATAAATCTATCCTTATGGAAGTATGTAAAGGGGGGGGGGGGTTGTGGGTAAGTTGTGATTTCAACATATAAGTGTGTGAAATATTCTAACTATTTTTTGGAGTGGTTTTAGGAAACAAAATTTTTGTATTCTAGGGAAATTGAAGAAGTAAATTAAGCTGATGAAGAAAAGCTAAGGAAGAAAAGATGATGTTGAAAATCTTAGGAAGTTTCATAATCACTACTTTTGGACAACATGGTTATACTGTCAATAATTCTTATTTCCTATAATGATTTAGCTCGCGTAGGCCTAGAATTGTTGATAAGTAATCCATTGCTTGATGTTACAAAGTTCAGTGATTTATGAAACATGGTTGAAAACAAAATCCAAAGGGGGGGATTGTTGGGACCAATTTTACTGGAGAAGGTTTTTGGAAGTTTTTTTACAAGATTGTTGTCTTTTGTTGTCAAAGAAGATAAATCAACTAACTTTGTAAAATATGAAAATCAGACTCACAAATATTTTTTAGAAAAATCAGACTCATTGTTTAAGAAATTCCATCATATTAAGAAGAATTTTTCTGGAAGAAATGGTTCTGATCAGACTCACCTTGGGTCCGGAATGGGAGAAGATCATAATGAGGTACTGATTGTAATTAGATTCATCGTGGATCTGATAAAAATCTGGTGATGATTTGGTGTTTTATATTTCTCATAAATCATAAATAAGTTGTGAAATTTATGATACAATCTTTATGAATAAAAATTTTAGGAATGAAAAATTTTGAATAAATATGAGTAAGAAAAAGATGTTGTTGAGGCTTAGGAAGGAAAAGATGTTGATGAGGCTCAGAAGGAAAAGACGTTGATGAGCCTCAAGAAGTAAAATATGTTGTTGAGGGTCAGGAAGGAAAACATTTTGATGAGGCTCATGAAGGAAAAGATGTTGATGAGTATCAGGAAAGAAAATATGTTGATGAGGCTCAGGAAGAAAAATATGTTCCTAAGGCTCAGGAAGGAAAAGATGTTGATGAGGCTCAGGAATAAAAGGATTTTTCTAAGACTTAGGAAGAAAAAGATGTTGCAGAGGATTAGGAAGGAAAATGTGTTGCTAAGGCTTGGGAAGGAAAAGATGTTGTTGAGGCTCAGGAAGAAAAAGATATTGCTGAGGCTCGGGAAGAAAAAAGATATTGTTGAGCCTGAGGAAGAAAAAAAATTGTATCGAAGAATTCATACTGAAGAAATCGTACTGAATAATTTTTACTAAAAAAATGGTACTAAAAAATTCATACTGAAGAAATCATACTAAAGAATTCATACTAAATAAATCATACTGAAGAATTCATACTAAAGAAATTGTACTAAATAAATCCTACTAAACAAATCATATTAGGATTTTCTAATGAAAAAAATCATATTGGTATTTCTTAATGAAAAATACAAATGGAGAAATCATAATGAGAAAATAGGAATGAAAAATTATAATCGGATTGATTATTTTGTGGAAAGACTAAAGGAAGTTGAATTGAATAGAAGATCTAAAATTCAAGGAAGGTTGAAGAAGTTAAAGAAAGAACTAATTTTCATGGGGAATTGAATGAGTTAAAGAATGATATGAGATTTAAGGAAGATTGAATATTCATGAATGTTGGTGAAGTGAGAAAACCTTTTCAAGATCCTACCTAAACTATTATTTCTTACCTATAAAAGGATAAGAACACTTTGTGTTTTTATGTTACTTGCATTTCTCACAAAATGGAGAGAGAAGCTCCATATTTCTACCAAGTGAAGAAGGTTTTCCATATTGTGCTTTATTAAATAAGTTTTATTGTTGGGAAGAAGAAGAAAAGATTGTATTTAGCTCTGATCATAGTATTAAGCTAAAACATCATATTCAGCTAATTATTATTTTCTACTAGATTGGGAATCAGACTTCAACTAATTATTGTTTTTTGCTAGATTGGGAATCAGAATGAGTGTTTTATACTCAGGATAGAAGAGGTGTTGATTTTTCTCAACCGTATTCAGATAGGGTTATATATTTTTTAGATTGGGGAGAATTGTACTAGGAGAATCATACTGGGAAAATATGAATGAGTTTTTCTTAACAAATCCCAGGAAGTTCTTACCAGCTTCTGAGTATGAAAATGAAGAAAAGTTTTTCAAAAGTTCATATTTGTTAAAGTTGATCAAGAAGAACCACAACATGTTTGTTAAAAAACATTCTTATATAATTTCATGCTATCTGAAGCATATGCTCTGTTGTATTGATCATAAAGATACACAAGTTTAAGGGAATATCCTACTTGTTGTATTCCACACAAATGGATTTTTTTATAATGGATGGTGTGGTATTGGATTATTTTCAAACCATAATAAGGACTAGCTACTCTTGTTGAGTAGTGAACCCTGTAAATTCTTATGTTCCTATGGTTATGTGTTTGATTTTTTTAAAAAAGAAAGAAATATTTAATAGGAAATGAAGGTTGTTTCTTAAGAAAGGAAACCTTAAAGAAAAATATATCACTGATTCACCCCTTCCCCCTCTCAGTGATACTTGAATCCTGGTTGGGTAATCCCACCCGAGTGGAAATGAGATAATGTTGTGATGGATTTCATGATTGGGTTTTTGATGTCACCTCGTGGTAGTGATGCCATATGGGTTCTTATGGACTGGCTCATGGGGTTTCTAATACCATGCTATAAGATAGGGATGCCCAGTTTACATCTTGGTTTTGTCAAGGCTTATAGAGAGAGTTGGGTACATAGGTGCTTTTGAGCATGACATACCACCCTCAAACTGATGGCCAGTCAGAGCACACTATATAGGTTTTGGAGGACATACTTAGAGCATGCATCCTTGTTTTTTGGGTCTCTTGGGAGAGGCATATATCCCTGGTTGAGTTTTCCCATAATAATAGTTATCAGACAATAATACAGATGACACCTCATGAGTCTTTTTACGGTAAGTCATGCTGATCGCCTATGTGCTGGTGGACCATATCTCGTGTAGGAGACTTTAGAATAGGTCTAGCTGATCATAAAGGGGATAGATATCACACGGTCTAGACAAAAATCTTACACCGATCGCTGTCAATGAACTCTGGAGTTCGAGGTTAGGGATAAGGTCTTTTTACATATCTCATTGGGGCTAGGATATAAATAGATTAAGAGATAAGGTAAGATTTCACTGTGATATGTTGGGTTGTTCGAGATTATGAAGAGATTTGAGTCAGTATCCTATCAGTTGTAGTTACCTAAAAGGTAATGATCCATGCATGACATCTTCCATGCATCTCAGATACATTGTTATCACTCATAACTATATCATACTCTTCATCTAGATGAGGTTGTGTTACAGGTAGATGCATCCTTTGAGGAACATCTTATTCGTATTATTGATCGAAGCATAAAGGATCTCTAATGTTGGTCATTTCCTCTAGTACAGGTGCTATGGAAGCACAAACATATAAAGAATGAGACATGGGAGCGGGAGGCTGACGTACATGCTTAGTGGCCAAAGTTATTCTCAGATGATTCTTAACCTCCCTTGGAAGGGAAATTCGGTGATGAATTGATTTAAGGGGGAATATTGTGATATCCTGGGTTTTTCTTGAGATACAGATCTTTTTAATTTTAGTATAATACCATGTTTCTGTCCTAGAGTGAGTGATTAGTGTGATCGCAAGAGTTTTGTAGGTGTCTGAAGTTGGTTAAGAGCTTAGAGACCCGGTTTTTGGAAAAGGCAGCCGGGCTACACTGTTTGTAGAAAATGTCTGACCTAAGCTGCATGGTTTGATGAAACTATAAGAGGTTGTCCAAGCCTTTTTACAAGGTCACATAGTTTCAGGGAAACCATGTAAGAGGGGCCACATGCCCATTCGAGGTTGGAAAATGAGCAGAAAATGGTGCACGATTCACCATAAGCATGCACCCAGGTCCACACGCCTGAGCGGTAAGCTCTGTAGTTTTTTAACAGAGGCCAAACACACAATTTTTGCATGGTTTTTCTAACCATGTTCCATACCTATGTGAGGGAGTCTTGGATAGTGGCATGTTTCATAGTTTGCACATGATTTTCTAGACCGTGTGCATGAACTGTGTGGGTTCCCTGGAAAGGTAGTGAGGGGTGCAAGGTTGGTGCATGGTTTGTCTAACTACACAACCAACCTATACGACCCAAGAATTAGAGGTGAAATTACTATTTCATCCTTAAAAATTCTTATAACCTAATTTTTATTTCCCTCCTCCTTCTAGTGGATAACCGTGACAATTAGAAGCTCCCTTTGAAGCTCGAATCCTAGGTTTTGCTTCCGATTCATTACTCGACGTCTGATTCAAGAACAATTGTTCTCATTAGATTCACACCGATGGGTTCTTCATTAATCTTGTGCCTTTATTCATTTTTCTTCATATAGAAGAAGTTATTTTGGTGCAAGAAAATTTCCCCTATTTCCATGGTAATCGTCTGTTCTTATGATTTCTTCCAATCTGGCTCAAGTTAGGAGTCGATATTGGATGAGGGTTTTACCATAGTTATATGGTAGGTGGTTTATATCTTTCCCTTAAAACCTGGTGCTTTTTATACATTTTTGTTATTGTAACATAAGCTATACTTTTTGACGCTGCCCCTAAACTTAATTAAATGTATTGACTAATGTGTTTGAAACCTATTTAAGTTTCCCACTAGTACCTTTATTTGGTTTGAGGTTGTTAGCCTCAACCTAGGCCACCCATGGGGTGTTCCCTTATATCCGCCCTATGTTATACCACCCCGTTGGGTGTGTGTGAGCTCTCCAATTTTAGTGGGAGACTTAATGAGAATTGAATGAATTATAAGAGAAGGTTTATGCCTCCTTTCCATATGATGACAGTTTATAAAATTATTTTAAATGATTAAAAGGGATTATATAGAAAATATTAAATGGGCTGGATGAACTCAGGGATTGTAAATGATCATGAAATGGGTTATGAAATGAGATGATGTATTGATTATGGTAGTGGATTCCTTAGACATTTCTAATCCACGAATTATGATTCCATAGGATTCCATGGACATTTCTACTCTATGGATCTGTACTGATTATGGTAGTGGATGCCTTGGACATTTCTACTCCTCGAATTTTGATTTCATAGGATGTCATAGACATTTATACTTCATGGATCTTCATTGATTATGTTAGTGGATGTCTTAGACATTTCCAATCCTTAGATGAGCTCCTTAGATTCCACCTAAGTATTTACTGAGTTGCCATCGAGTTACTCCATGGACTCGATGGGGATGTATTGGTCATTTATACCTTGGATCCGACCCTTTCAAGCATGACACTTGATCAAACAATATAGGCTGATCTGGATAGGTATTTGATTAATGCTTACCTTGTTTATGGGTACTTGACTATTGTTCATAGGAATCCATGTTTGGTCAGACAAGATCACATCTACTTTAGACACTTTAATTTCATTATTTTTATACACGTGATATACCACACAATGTTTCATTTTTTATACACATACTGGACAAGTTATAGACACAGTTAGTGGTGGTCTACTGAGTGTTATCTCACACCCAGTTCGGGTCGTCATTGGGTACCCAGACACACTTCATGGATGCAGGTAGGGACCAGGGCAAGTGCCCACTTTATGATGCTTGATTGGTTGTGCATGGGACTAGGCAAGCACATGATCGAGCTAAACTCATGTTTCTAGCAAGAGACAGTTCCTTTTTTGATATTTTTGTTCATTTGATGCATGTACTATATGGGATGTCCGTTTCCATGTTTTTACTTCCATTTGTATAGATACATGACATGATCATCATATCGTATATGATTGCTTTTGGCATGTTTTATCATTATAGTCTTCTGAATGATTTATCTTCTGTTGTTGATTCATATTATGTTTCCTCTAATTTATTTACTCGAGATACCATTGCGTTACTCTGATCATGAGGGTATGATCCCCCCATTGTACTACATTAGACCTTCGCTGCTAGTCGGAAGCCTATGGCGTATGGGTAGGCGTGCTTGAGTCCCTGTGACCCACATGCTCGAGGCATCATTTAGTGGCTTTTGGGTTGAGACATTACAAAGACATTGAGGAAGAGAAGAGAACCTTACTGATCAACCAAAACTTGATCAGTGTTAAACCCTCATCAAATCTCACTTTTCTCTCTCTCTCTTTGTTTTAATTTACTTTGGAGTTGTGCTTTATTTATTTGAATATTGTTTAACACATACTTATGTACTATATTGAAAAGTACTTTGATACTCTTTCTTTAATTTCCTTTACTTTTTTATTCCCATAAACAACTGTGGAAGAGGCTCGGTGATAACCTAGATAACCATGTGTGTTGTTGTACTCTGTATACCAGATCTGGGCTGTGGATATGATGGAGATATGCCCTAAATCCTTATATATAGATATATATTTGATGGAATGCATGCAAATTGTGATTTTCATGCAGAAAGGGTAATATCATTTATACTGCCTATGATAATAGTTATTTTTTGGAACGTCCGATCATCCATGTGACTATCATTTAATGTAGCATTTAATTTGATGAAATATTTGGGAGTAAATACATATGATGCATTTATTTCATGAATGGTATTTATTTATGAGTTTTAACACACGAATAAATGAGAAAAATCAAGGTGCATCATTCAGTCTTATAAATTATACAACCATACAATGGCTATAGGGCGTGTGATTGCCTCATGCTTGGCCAAAAGTCCTTGAGACTTGTAACTCTCTTTATCTTCATTATTTTCACATTGAGGTACTAGCATACCGTGGAGAGAAGATGGATTCCATCCAAACGTCAGATGATTTTGCACCACCCATTGATACCCACGAAGATGAGATGCCTTTTGGGTGTCACTTTGTGATCTTTATCAAACATGTTTGAAGGTGGTGTAATAACTTCTTTTATGTAAGGCACGTTTATAGAAAATTTATTCTTTTCAATAGTTTTCATAGATTCATAATATCTTTCATGGAGATCCTCATATAAGTGTTTTTAATCGCTTTTTCTTGACCTGGTAAATTTTATTAGACTCTAACAAAACCCTTCAGTGGTATTAGAGGGAGGTTGATATCCAGTTTTATGAAATCATGCATGAAATGAAGGAGAAACTGAAAAAACAAAGCAATGTTTAATTTTCTAGAAATTCGATTTCATAATGGGTTTACCCTTATTGGGCTACGGAAAGGTAACCCAAGCCTTACCCTTACACATTTGGGTTGTGTAACGGCAACCAAGGTTTTACCCTTATGAATAATGGTATGCATAAGCGTGTGATAATTAATAATTTTTTCCCTTGATATTCAATAATTGATAAATGAAGATATCATTCAGTATAATGTTAAGGGACATTATTTTCATATCATTATTCGGGGGTGCATTATTTTATAGATATTAATAAAAACTCATTATGTTCTTTAAATATGTATTGTCATAAAACCACTTCTGGTGGTTATATTATTATTATTTGTTATAAACAAATACAACAAAATGATTATTCGCAAAACATTGTATTCACCTCGAACTTGATATAAAAATAAAATCATGTATAATTTCATTCAGTTTGAGGAATTAAATAAATCATTTTCAATAAATATTTTTATTAACTTCGGGAAACAGAATAAAATTATTTGTTTGGGTTTTATAACAACTTCAAGACAATAACATGAATATTTAATTCAATAATTTCATGTACTTTGAGAAATGAATATATATATATATATATAATATTTACGTTTCTTCTTCATGAACACTTAATTTCTCACAAATATTTTATAAGAAATAAAATGAAAGATAAAATAAATAAAACAATACAATATTTAAAAATATTCAAAGTAAACATCATATTTGTCAAGAACCTTTATCCACCATAATCAAACTTGACATCGTCAGTTTGAACAAAGAAATAAGAGATACGTAATTTCATAGCTCATGACATGATCAACGAACTTCGACTCAACGTACGACAGATACACAATGTTCATCTTTCGACCATTTCCTCTTTATACGTGACGAAACGTGCATTTTTTCATGAAAAAATCATCTTACGTCAAAGATATGAATGACGACACCATTGTCATGATGCGCAATGCAGAGAAGACGATGGCGGTGATAACATGTTGTAATATTGATCGAATAAAGATTGAAACCATGAAAAAAATTCAAAACGGGAAATGTAATACCGATCATAGGAGAAACACATTTTGACAAAACGACTGGAGAATTTGCGTATGTTGATAAATAGAAATACAGATATAAGATAAAACATAATAATTAGATAAAAGTCCTATACCCCCCCCAAAAAACCATCCATTTTAGTTATCATTTTCATGTATTTATAGATTATATAAAAATATAAGTTGAGGGAATAAACCTTCATAATGGTGATGGCCGGAGCGTCTCCGCACGGTCACCGACGCCGGTGGGTGCGGCGGCGGAAGCCATCGAGGGTTTCTTGAAGAGGGACGCGGGAAAGAAATCATCGTCTCCGCACGATCGCCGATGCCGGAGTGGTTCACCAGCGGAGGAAGTTCCAGCAGCTCCCCCGCATATTGGCTAGGTTTCTCGCGCTTCCCCTCCCTTCCGACGCCAACGTCTGCAATCAAGAAACCCCCCGATGCCTTCCGCTTCGCCGCACACACCGACGCCGGAGTTGTGCTTTATTTATTTGAATATTTTCTCTAATAAAAGTATTAGAGAAAATAATACATTTTATATTTTATAATAAATTAATTTTTTTTAAAAAATAAATTGAACATGAAATATAATTTAAATAAAAACTATTAAAATAAAATTTGTTGAATTCTCTTTTAGCTATAATTTTTGAAATGTGTAATAATTTTGAAACGTTTTTTGAATAGTTTTTCAAAGTTATAATTTTTTGTAATAATTTTTTTTGAATCGTTTGTCAATTAGATAATATTTAATATATATATATATATACATACATACTTAATTATTCAATTGAAAATAAGTTATTAATTTAATAATTTAACTAGTATTTTCGTCCATGCAATTACACAAGAGTTGAAATTTGATGATTATCTTAAACAATAGCATGGTTAGAAATAATTTCGTTGTCATGTAACAATAAAATAGATAAGAATATAAATATAACAATATATATAAGTAAAATCAGACTAACCATGTCATAGTAAATCTGATAAACCTCATGTCGCCTTATGAAAATCACAAGGTGTGTGTGCCTGTGTGCAAGGAGTGATATATCAATCTTGTTGTGTTTTGTTTAGATTACTCTGGATCTATATAGGATAGTTCTATTTATTTTGAAAACATTTCAAATGATATGTATTATCACAATGCAATTTGGAAATGCACACATTTCTAATACACATTTCAAATGATATCAAGATGACATGCAATTATGTTATTATTTGATATCATTTTCAATACAATTATCTATTATATATGATTTGTAATATGAAATTATTATACAGAGATTAGGGGATTTGTAGCAATACATATCATTTGTAGTTGCGGTGTCATTTGATATCATTTGCAAATGTAATATAGATATTATAGTTGCAAATAATACACATACGAGACAGACAAACATATGTTACGATACATAAATTGTGGAACAATAATATGGGACAAACACCCATATGTTATGACATATTAGAGATTATAAAGAAATGGTTTTATTCACTTGTGGAGGCAAGAGAATCTAAATCGACGACACTTAATCTCCATCATGAAAGTCCTATGATAAATTTACCTGCTAAAAAATAATTAATGTCACCAAAAGATAAAAAATAATTCCATAGCACAAATTATTCATATATGATTATTATGTGATGTTGAATACACAAATTTATATAGTTTTCATGTTAATCAGTATATAGCGCTGTGTGAATGAAAAAAAAATAGTTATTTTAATTCTGCTCAGTTGTTCAAACCATTGTTATAAATGGATATAACATATTTTTTTTGATGAATTATAAAATGTAACCACATTATACTAACAATGAATGGGAACACATATTCAAAATTCCAACAACTCACTATAATAAAGATAACATACTAACATTGAATGAAAATACATACACAACATGTTTATCGGCTTAGTCCAGCAATTCTTTGTTTTAATGATCCCAAATAATGTTTATTTTTTTATTAATGAATTATATATTTTATGTTAGCAATTTGTATTTTCTAGATAATTATGAAAAAATTTCTAAGTGTCAAAGTGATCATAAAGCCATGCATTGACTGCATGAAGACCTTCATTCGACCACATGAAGCAATTTGGAAATCAGTAAAATTTCACAAAGGATGGAAGCGACTGCATGACTAAATGGATCAACCATATGATTGATCGATCGACCATGGTGAAAATCTCAAAAACACCTCAAGAGATTGCAAGCGTAAATCAAGCGACCACAAGAGAAAATAGAGCAACTGCATGGTATATCCAATCAATCATATCATTAATATGAAAATGTATCAGAATGACCACATGTTATGATTGATCGACTGTGAGTTAAAACCGAGTGATCACATAGAGTTGGAAATACGAAAAATTATTAATGACTATATGGTGAGTTCTAGCGACCACATGCTCAATTGAAGAGACCACATGTGAAAATGATCTACTACACAACCAATCAAGTAAATCAACCATGACCTTATTTAGTATATAATCAATTGTGAAATGTCAAGCTGATGCGGTAGACTTGGAATGATCGTGTCAAATTAGAGTTATATTTAATTAAATATACTATAATGGCTAATTTTAGAGAATTAAATGAAAATCCAGTGCATTTAATACTTCCAAATTTCATGATGAATACACGGATCTTTCAATGATTATTCTTCAATAGATATTTGGAAGAAGAGATTCTCTATTTAAATTGAGAAATAGGTCAAGGAGAAATAGAGGGGGAGCACATGTGCTATTACTCCGATTCAAAATCTACGACACTTTGTTTTTCTGTGCATCACTGAAAAGTCTGGGAGAACACATTTGATCATTCCATATGCTCTCAGAATTGACAGAATACTATAAGATCCCGAGTTTTTCTTGAGGTACAAATATTTTTAGTTTAATTCTTTATTTTAGGGCTAGTGTGAGTGTTTAATGTGATCACGGGAGTTTCAAGGGTGTCTAAGGATTGTTTGCAGCTCATAGGCTCGTTTTTTAGAAAAGGCAGCTAGACCGCACGATTAGTAGAAACCATGGTACCCAAGCCACTAAGTTTGATGAAACAATGCGATGTGTTCCGAGCCTCTGTTTAGGGCCACACGGTTTGAGGGAAACCCTGTTGCATGGGTCACATGCCCGTTCAGGTGGAGAGAGCAGAAAAGGGTTCACGGTTCACTCTAACCATGCGCCCAAGGCCACATGCCTATGTAGAAAGCTCTACATTTTTTTAGTAGAGGCCAAACGCATGGTCGACGCATGGTTTTTCTAACCATGCTCCATGACCGTGCGAGCTGAGTCTTAGACAATGGAAGATGACAGGGTTTGCGCACGGTTTTACAAACCATGCATATGAATCGTATAGGTTCCCTTGAGAGGTAGTGAGGGGTGCACAATTGACACACAGTTTGGCCAACCCTGAAACTGGTGGTACCTGCCGGGCCAGGACCCGATGACCATGTTAAGGTGGGGTGTATCTGCTGTTAGTGGGCCCCAATTGTCACATTTGGTATCAGAGGAGGAACCCAGCCTTAAGTGCGATACACTTCCTGGGTTGAGATATAAGTCCCACAATGAGGACGTTGTGCTCTAAGGGGGGGGGGGGAGGGGGGGTGAATGTAACACCCTAGAATGATAAGGGTTAAATGACTAAATGATATGACTTATGTCAATAAGGTGCACCTTCCTTTTCAGGAGGCTACCTGATTAGAACTCTACAGTTAAACGTGCTTGGCCTGAAGTAGTGATCAGGATGAGTGACCTTCTGGGAAGTTTCCCAGGGTGTGTGTGAGTGAGGAAAAAGAAAATTGGAAAGGACATGTGCTGGACTGTGGAGACTATCATTAGTCAGCCATTCAGGCACGTGGGTGGGCCCCAGGGTGGGGACCACATGTCTCCGGGGAAACTGGTGCTACATAGAGAGTCATGACCCAACGACAATGTTAAGGCGGGGTGTATGTGGTGTCACTGGGACCTAGTTGTCACATTTGAGAAATTAGATGATAAATTACCATTTATACCTTAAAAATTATTATAACCTAATTTCTATTTCCCTCCTTTTTCCAGTAGACAACCTTGATAATTGGGAGCTCCCTTTGAAGCTCAAATCCTAGTATTTTCTCCTGATTAATCATCTGATGCCCGATTCAAGAACTGTTGGACTCGTTGGATCCACGTTGGTGAGTTCTTCCTTTATCTTGCACCTTTCTTTGTTTTTCTTCACATCGAAAGAGTTATTTTGGTTCAAGCTAATTTACCCCTTTTCGAGGGTAATCATCCATTCTTCTGATTTCTTCCAATCCGGCTCGAGTTAGGAGTCGATACTGGACGAGTGTTCTACCATGGGTATACTGCAGGTGGTCTTTACCTTTCCCTTAAAGTCTAGTGCTTGTTATACCTTTTTTCCATTGTGCCGCACACCGTACTTTCTGGAATTTCCCCTTAAATTTAATGAATGTATTGACTAATGTTTTTGGGAATTGTTTAGGTTTCCCACTAGTACCTTTATCTGGTTATAGGTCGTTAACCTCAACCTAGGCCACCCATGGGGTGTTCCTTTGTATATACCCTATGTTATACCACCCCGTTAGGTGTGTGTGAGCTCGCCAATTTTAGTGGGAGTGTTCTACCATGGGTATACTGGGTGGGCCCCAGGGTGGGGACCACGTGTCTCTGGGGCAACTGGTGCTACCTAGAGAGCCAGGACCCAACGACCATGTGAAGGCGGGGTGTCTGTGCTGTCATCGGGACCCAATTGTCACATTTGAGAAATTATATGGGAAATTACCATTTATCCCTTAAAAAATTATTATAACCTAATTTCTATTTCCCTTATTTTTCCAGCCGACAACCTTGATAATTGGGAGCTCCCTTTGAAGCTCAAATCCTAGGATTTTCTCCCAATTAATCATCTGATGCCCGATTCAAGAACTATTGGTCTCGTTAGATCCATGTTGGTGATTTCTTCCTTTATCTTTCACCTTTATTTGTTTTTCTTCATATCGAAAGAGTTATTTTGGTTCAAGCTAATTTACCCCTTTTTGAGGGTAATCATCCATTATTCTGATTTCTTCCAATCCGGCCCGAGTTAGGAGTCAATACTGGACTAGTGTTCTACCATGGGTATACTGCAGGTGGTCTATACCTTTCCCTTAAAGTCTAGTGCTTGTTATACCTTTTTTCCATTGTGCCGTACACCATACTTTCTGGAATTTCCCCTTAAATTTAATGAATGTATTGACTAATGTTTTTGGGAACTGTTTAGGTTTCCCACTAGTACCTTTATCTGGTTAGAGGTTGTTAACCTCAACCTAGGCCACCCATGGGGTGTTCCTTTGTATATACCCTATGTTATACCACCCCGTTAAGTGTGTGTGAGCTCACCAATTTTAGTGGGAGTGTTCTACCATGGGTATACTGCAGGTGGTATATACCTTTCCCTTAAAGTCTAGTTCTTGTTATACCTTTTTCCATTGTGCCGTACACCGTACTTTCTAGTATTGCCCCTTAAATTTAATTAATGTATTGAATAATGTGTTTGGGAACTGTTTAGGTTTCCCACTAGTACCTTTATCTGGTTAGAGGTCGTTAATCTCAACCTTGGCCACCCATGGGGTGTTCCTTTGTATATACCCTATGTTATACCACCCCTTTGGGTGTGTGTGAGCTCGCTAATTTTAGTGGGAGCCTTAATGATAATTGATCGAATTATAGGAGAAGGTTTATGCCTCCTTTCCATGTGATGACATTTTATAAAATGATTTTAAATGATTAAAATTGTTTATATGGAAAATTTTAAATGGGATGGATGAACTCATGAATTGTAAATGATTATGAAATGGGTTATGAAATGAGATGATGTATTGATTATGGTAGTGGATTCCTTGAACGTTTCTACTCTCTAGATCCTGATTCCATAGTTTTCCATAGGCATTTCTACTCCATGGATCTGTATGGACTATGGTAATGGATTCCTTGGATATTTATACTCCTCAGATCCTTATTCCATAGTATTCCATGAACATTTATACTCCATGGATCTATATTGATTATAGTAGTGGATTCCTTGGACATTTCTACCCCTTGGATCTCTATTCCAAAGGACTTTGCTACTTCTTGGATCTGGTTTTCATGGAACACCATTAAGATGATCGATGGACTCAAAGATGATGAATTGGTCATTTATACCTTAGATCCGGCCATTTTAGGCTTGACACTTGATTACATGACATATGTCTATGTGGATTCTTACCATGATTTACAAATAGACTTGGTATGTGTATTTGATTATATTTTCCCTTGTTTATGGGAACTTAACTATTGTTAACAAGAATCCATCTATGGATGGACATGATCACACCTTCTTTAGACACTTTACTTTAATTAATGTTATACATGTGATATACTGCACACTACTTCATTATTTATACACTGATTGAACATGCTATAGACACTGTTGGTCGTGGTCTACTGAGTGTTATATCACACCCTGTTTGGCCCACTGTTGGGTACCCAAACAGTCTTCATGGATGCATGAAGGGACTAGGGAAAGTTCCCTGATTCTTGATTGTTTGTGCATAGGAGAAGGGGAGAATAAGACCAAGCTAAGCTTGTGATGTTAGATGGAGATAATTCCTCTTTGATATTTTTTTTCATTTTATGTATATACTATATGGGATGCTTGATACCATTAATTTCCTACTTATTTTAAATAGAAATGACATGATCATCATATTGTATATGACTGCTTTTGGCCTGTTTTATTACTATAGTCTTTTGGATGATCTCATTTCTATTGATGATTCATACTATGCTTTTGTGTATTTATTTACTTGAGACACTGATGCATTACTCTGATCACGTGGGTATAGTCTACCCACTATACCACCTTAGACCCTTGCTTCTAGTTGACAACCTTTGGTGTATGGGGAGGCATGTTTGAGGCCATGTGACCCACCGACTCAGGGCACCGTTTAGTGGATTCTAGGTTGGTACATTACAAAGTGGTATCAAAGGGTTTATTTTCTCACTTTAATATTTTAATATAATATATAATAGAAATAGGAAGTGTTGGAATTTGGTAATGAGCCATGTCTGGGAGTAGCTAACCCATGTATAGGGGAAAAATCAAAATTTTCTAGAATGGGACATGTTTTTCTGGATTTTTCCTATTACAGTTGATTTGATTCCACTATTGGGTGATACACTTGATGTTTTATGTTCCTTGTGATTATGGATTTTACTATTTCCATATGAGATGATGGTATTCCATCTCATGCATCATTTTAGGCACCTTACAGAATTCACATGCCATGCATATTACATGCCATATAGGATGCATTTCTTGACTACATGACATTTATTATGTGTGCCCTGTGTTATAGAATTTTATCAACTAAATATTCTAATAGAAATTTGAGAAACCTAAATTGACACATTTCCTACTATAACCTAAACAATGTTTTCCTACATAGGCTACAACAGACACCCTAAGAAGTCAATTATGGCACAATGAGTCATGGACCACTGGCCACATAGGCTAGAACCTATTATGGTTGGGATTTATTAGGCACCACACTTCAATTTATAAGGTATATTAGACCTTATAGTTTTAATTGGTGATAAATTTGGTTCATCCATTTAAATAGAAATTTAAAAAAATATGAATTTAAATGAAATTGAAATTCTAAAATTGGAAGGTCACTAATAAATGGAATTTCCACTTAAACTGGACTATACATATACCAAGACCTGTGTTGTGAAATAGAGATCTTGAGCTAGACCTAGATTTAGAGTGTTCAATAGGCAATGTCTATGGAATTTTATAATATGGTTCCTTTTACCTAGTCCTGGCTTTTGGAGCAGGTAGAGGGATGTGAATTTTTTACAGGAAGGCTTCGACCTATCCTATGATTTTATATATTTGACTTGGTTGCTACTAAATTATTTTATAAGTCTTGAATTTAGAATTTTTAGAGATATTCCACCACAAGGACCTCTAGTCATGTGCCTGGAGGGTGGCAACGACCATTCTCTGGAGGAGATGGGCCCTGGTCCACCAGTAGAACCTCAAACAATTCCACTTGCGGAAATGACCATAATTCTTAATATGGGTGTTGATTCCAAGTTTTGAGAGAGTTTCATGCACTTTATATAGATCATTTAGGGACCCCTCATCTTGCATTGTCAATGGTAGAGCTTATGCTAGTGTTCCAGCAGTAGCATCCTCCCACATTTTTGGGGAACGACAGTCCACAAGTTGATGAATTATGGATTTAGACCATATTTTATATATTCGAGTATCTCAAGACACATCCTAAGAGGAGAGTGAATCTCATGACATATATGATTTGGGGAGAATCTAAGTTTTGTTGGGTAGTTTTGAACCAAGATGATATGCTTAAGGATATGGTTAGGAGGGATGTCTAATCCAGGTTTTATGATAAATTCATTCCTGAGACCCTGAGAGATGAAAGGGCCAGTGAGTTTATGCATTTGGAGTAGGGCACAATGACCGTTATGGAATATTCAACACACTTCATAGAGCTTCAACATTTTTCATCGATTAATCTTACTGATGAACAATTAAGGGTGATATTATTTGAGGAAGGTCTCAAGCATGTCATTCAATCATAGTATAATGTGTTTTAGTTTAATACTATTATAGATATAGTGAATTAGGTGCTTATTATTGAATGGAACCTAAGGGAAGTTGGGGGTGCAGAGTAGGGCAGTGTATTTTCTCAGCTTAGTGGTTCAGTTTTAGCATGCATAAAGCACCATCTTAAGGATTCTCATAAGGGGAATACCAGCCAGGGTGTGAGTGATAATAGTTTTTACTTCTATCAATAGTGTGGGAGATGAGGAAATTTGAGGATTAAGTGATATATTGACCCAGTCTAGTGCCGAGAATGCGGTAGGATGGTCTATATACAACAATTTTGTAGGACCCTCCCTCCAATAGTTAGTGGAAGGGGATTGACTTCGATTACAGTTTTAAGAGAGGTATTCATAGCTCCACGTCATAATGGGTGTTGGAGTAGTTCTAGGTCATTCAAGACAAAGTAGTGGTCATGGTCAATATATCTAGGCACCATTTATACTGTGAAAGTAGAGTGGGCATGCTCTGGATAGTGAGGTTATTTCATAGGGATATGGTTCTAGCCATATATATTTAGTACATCCTACACCTAAGGAGAAGAGAATAGGGCCATTTATGGTGATAGATATGATTTTAGTATCCACTAATCTAGAATCTGCCCTTTTCTATATAGGTTCATATTATTGTTTCATATTCATATCTGTTGTGGAGAGACTTGGGATCATTGTTCACTTTTTTTATGGTGTTATGAAACTCGAAACTCTGTTGGGAATCAAAATGAAGGATATTCACCAATGTAGGGAGTTCCCCCTCGATATAGGTGGGTGTTACTTCATGTGGGATTTATTTTTCCTCAAGATGATAGGGTTTGACATCATACTCAGGATGGAATAGCTAGTTTCTTATCATTCCCATGTCAACTGTTATCTTTGAAGGGTGAACTTCATATCAATAGAGGGTGAGGTATTTATTCATAAGGGTGAATTGGATGTACGGGCGAGCTGAGATGGTCCTAAGCATCATGGAAACACATATTTCTAGTTTATATTTGGATGATTAGGGAATGCGTCATATAGATTTCCCTCCAGTGGTTAATCATTTCAGGGATGTTTTTCCAGAATAATTTTCTAGTTTACCTCCTAAGAGAGAGGTGGAGTTCTCTATAGATATGGTTCTAGGAGCTACATGAGTATCCATTTCTCCTTACAGGATGGATACTATAGCGTTACCAGAGTTCAAGAGGCAGCTAGAGGACCCGAAAGTGAAGGGGTTTATTTGACTCAGTACTTCTCCATGGGATTCACCATTACTTTTTGTGAAAATGGCGGATGAAACCCTTAGGCTATGTATGGATTACCAAAAATTGAACCAGTTGATGGTTAAGAACCAGTATCCCTTATCGCAGATAGATGACCTCTTCAACTAGATCCAAGGAGCTCAAGTTTTCTCGAAGATTGATTTGAGTTCAGGTTGTCACTAGGTACATGTTAAACCTATAGACATACCTCACATATATTTTCATAGTAGGTATGGTCAATATGAGTATCTGGTTATGCCATTCAGTCTCATTAACACACAAGAAATTTTCATGGCATTGATGAACTAGGTTTTCCATCCATATCTAGATTCATTTGTGGTGGCATTCATGGATGATATCTTGGTGTATTATCCCAATCAACACAACCATGCTAAACATCTTGAGATTATTTTAGATTCATTAAGAGAGCATTAGTTCTATTATAATCTCACAAAGTGTCACTTATAGATTTATAATATTCACTTCCTAGACCATATTATCTCAGAGTTAGGAGTATTAGTTTACCTAGAGATGGTGAGAGCTATATTTTCCTGAGAGCGTCCTAATAACATATTTTATATACAAAGTTTCTTGAGGCTAGCTAGATATTATATTCATTTCATATAAGACTTATCATGCTTAGCATCAACTTTTATGAACTTTAGCAATAAGGGTGTAAAGTTTTTATGGTTAGATACCTATTAGAAATCCTTTTAGGAGTTGAAAGAGAGATTGAATTTAGCGTCGGTAATGATTCTACTAGAGCCTAGAAAAATTTATTCAGTTTACTGTGATGAATCTGGCATCAGGCTAAGAGCTGTCCAAATATAGGGAGAGAGATTCTTGGCACATGGGTCTCATTAGTCGATGCCACAGGATAGGAACTACCTGACACATGATCTCGAGTTAGCTATTGTGGTACATTCCATGCACTATTGGAGGCACTATTTACTATTAACGAGTTTTTGTTGAAAGATATTTTATTTTAGATGGAAGGAATGAATGTTGGTTCGATTGACAATATAAATCCTACTAGACCACCTATATTTGATGGTAATGATTATGAATATTGGAGAGATCGTATGAATAATTTTGTTATTAATACTGGAGTGAACAATTTTTTTATGCTTACTGGAGATTACAAGATTACTGACAAGGAAGTCAAAACTTTTACCAATCAAGAAAATACAGAATATCAACTAAACTACAAGGTACACAATACTTTGTTGTGTTCCATGAATAAGAATATATATAGTCATATTTCTTCTTGTGATGCTGCTAACTGTATCTGGAAGAAATTAGAGGTTACTCATTTTGGTACATCTAAATTTATAGAAACTATAAGAGCTATGC
Source organism: Viscum album (assembly GCA_963277665.1). Lineage (NCBI taxonomy): Eukaryota > Viridiplantae > Streptophyta > Magnoliopsida > Santalales > Viscaceae > Viscum > Viscum album. The sequence goes on from OY728159.1 coordinate 659,398,187, forward strand.
TTAGAGCAGAATATCATGGATTTCTATTTCCTTATGGAGAACCAGTATGCAAGGTGCAACAAAGGTTTATGACAATTGTTAACAGTTTACAATTTATGGGTGATAAAAGGTCTAGATGATGAAGATCTTGTGGACAAGATTATATATATTATGCCTAATGAGTGGTAATCTAAGAGAAAAACTATTGATGAGAATAGGAAAGTATCCCAAATTACTCTTGATGAACTTTTTGGAACTCTTCTTCAACATGAGACAATAATGAAAATAGATGATTATATGAATAAAAATAAAAATGGAAATGGAACTATAGCCTTTACTACTACTAAATTCAAGACTCCTGAAAGGGTTATAAGATCCAAGTCTAAGAAATTCATTATTTTATCTGAATCTAGTGAAAGTGAACATTCTGAAAATGAGCTAGCTAATCTTGCTTGAAGGATGAACAAGATAGTTGTAAATAAATACTTTCAGTATAGATATAAGAAGAAAGAAAGTAAAGACAAGAAAGACTTAGAAGTCACTTGTTATGAATGAAAAAGAGTAGGGAATATCAATCCATATTGTCCTATGATTAAGAAAAAGGATAAAAAGGAAAATCATTCTGAGAGGAATAGAAAGAAGTATTATAAGACTAAAGTTAAGACATTTTTGAAAGCCAATGACACCTGGAGTGCTAGTGGTGGTGACTCTTCTAATGAATCTTCAAAGTATGAATCTTCTAGTCATAAGAATCTTGGTCTACTAGCCAGACTACCCATTGAAAATCATTGTCTAATGGCCAAGGTACACAATGCCAAATCTATCACTAATGTATACTTGAATGAAAATTATACTGATGATAAATACTATAAGTCTTTAGATGAAGAATCTTCTTATGATGAAGATAATATATTACCTACTTATGAAAAAGTGTCTAGGTTTCCTAAACTTATTGAGAATGAAAATTATAAACTCAAGAAAAAGCTTGATAAAGAAAATTCTAGAATTTCTATTTTAACTAAATAAGTATTAGATCTTTCTAAAGATCTTGATAAGAAAATTTAAGATTTTGAAAGTATTTCCAAAAACCTTGAAGAAGTTAATGCTGAGAAGGATAAACTTTCTAAGGATCTTGAAAATGTAATTTCTAAGAAAAATATTTCAAAGACTAGTTCTAGTTCTAAAACTAATGTTTTTAGGATAAAAAATTGGTTATTAAACTAAATTTATAAATATTTTCCTTAAGGAAGTGTCTATCAAACTTTACCTATGGTAAGGAAAAATTTGACAAGATGTATTCCCAAATTTGACCTCTAAAAAATAGTTCTGGATTTGGTTATACTCATTCTAAGATAGTTTTTAGTAATAAGTATTTTGTTCCCCAAAGTACTCCATTCTGTACTAAATGTCAATGTGGTGGACAATGGAAAAAAATTGTTCTTTAAATAAAACCCAGTCTTTAGGTTTTCATAACTCTTATTTTTCTAAGAAAATGTGGATTCCTAAAATATTTCTTTCTGAAATTTCTGGATCCAAGAAAGTTAGGATTCCAAAAGTCTAACACTCTTATTTTCAAAAAAATAAAGATAGTACCAATATAAATACATGGTACATGGATAGTGGATGTTCTCGACATATGACTGGTAACAAAACATTATTTGAAAATATTATCAAGACAAAAAGAGGAAAAATAACTTTCATAGATAATTATCAAGGAGAAATTATTGGTATAGGTAATATTTTTCTTCTTGGAAAAACTTTTATTTCAAATGTTTTATTTTCTAGAGGTCTTAAGCACAACCTCATTAGCATAAGTCAATTATGTGATGAAGGTTACCTTGTGAATTTTAGGAATGATAAGTGCTTAGTACACAATTCCAAGGAAAAGTTTATTTATTTTGACCATAGGCAAGAGAATGTATACACACTAAACTTAGAAGACCTTAGGAGCCAAGATCTACCTTGCCTTAGTGTAATGGAATATCAATATGGGTTATGGAATAGAATGTTAGGATACTGTAACCTTAGGAAACTATGTAAACTCTCTAAGAAAATACTTGTTAAGGATCCACCGGAGAAAAGATTGGATTCTTCAAAATTTTTCTGTCCTTGTTAATATGGAAAACAACATAAATTAAGTTTTAAATCAATTGGTGAAGTCTCAGCTACTGATGCATTACAGTTGGTGCATATGGATCTTTTTGGTCCAACACAAACTGGAATCATTGGAGGCAAATATTATGTATTTATATTAGTTGATGATTACACTAGATTTATGTGGGTCTATTTTCTAACAAATATATCTGAAGCTTTTTCTTATTTCAAAAGTTCTAGAGCCCAAGTTAAAAATGAGAAAAACCTTCCATTGATAACTATTCATAGTGATCATTTAAGAGAATTTCAAAATTATGATTTTGAAAATTTTTGTAGTAAAAAATGCATTTCTCATAACTTCTCAACACCAAGAAATCCTCAATAGAATGGTGTTGTTGAAAGAAGAAATCAAATTCTTCAAGAGATAACTAGAACCACGTTGAGTGACTATTTTATAACTAAACATTTTTGGGATGAATCTGTAAGTACTTCTTGTTATACTATAAATCGAGTTTTGATTAGACCTTTTCTTTATAAACCCCCCTACGAATTGTGGAATGGTAGAAAACCTAAACTTTAATACTGCAAAGTATTTGGTTGCAAAGTATTCATTCTTAATACTAAATATAATTTACATAAATTTGTTCCCAAATCTAATGAAGGAATTTTCCTAGGCTACTCTACAACTTCTAAGGATTATAGAGTTAAAAAAAATACTTGTACTATTGAAGAAACAGTACATGTTAAATTTGATGAAACTAATCCTTCTGTTTTTAAAAAACCTCAACCTACATCTTCGGATGCGTTTTCAAAAACTGATTATCAACCCTTGATAGAAGATCCTTCTGATAAGGAAAATGTTCAAGAAAATAATTCTGAAGCATTTACCCCAGAAGATTTCCTACCATATGTTGATGAACATGTATTACAAAACTCTAATCAGTTGTTTCTTAAGAATCATCCTAGTGATAGTATCATTGGTGATGTAAATAAACCTATAAGGACTAGAAGTTCCTTAAAAAATGTAGTAGAACATCTAGCATTCCTTTCCCAATTAGAACCAAAAAGCACTGATGAATCTTTAGGTGATGATGATTGGATTAAATCCATGAAAGATAAGCTAAATAAATTCTAAAGGAATAGAGTTTGGACCTTAGTTGAAATACCTAGGGAAACTTCTGTTATTGGAGTAAAATGGGTCTTCAGAAATAAGTGTAATGAAAATTGAATCATTGTTAGAAATAAAGCTAGATTAGTTGCTAAAGGATATAATCAAAAAGAAGGAATAGACTATGAAGAAACCTATGCTCCAATAGCTAGACTTGAATCTATCCATATTTTACTTTCCTTTGCAGCATTCTTCAACTTTAAACTTTTTCAAATGGATGTTAAATGTGCTTTACTTAATGGATATGTTCAAGAGGAATTCTTTGTTGAACAACCTCTTGGTTTTGAAGACAAAAAACGTCTTGAACATGTTTTCAAACTTACCAAATCTTTATATGGATTTAAACAAGCCCCTAGAGCCTGGTATGATAGAATTATAGGATTTTTGTTACAAAACAACTATGTTCAGGGAAATGCTGATCCAACCCTTTTTATAAAGAAAGATAAGAAAAATGTTTTAATTGTTTAAATTTATGTTGATGAAATTATATTTGGTTTAACTCAGAAATCTTTAACTAATTTGTTTGCAAATATAATGAAATTTAAGTTCAAAATGAGTATGATGGGTGAGTTAACATTTTCCCTAGGTTTTCAAATTTCTCAAAAACTATGAGGAACTTATATATCTCATCATAAGTATATTAAATACCTTCTTAAAAAGTGTGGATATGACAACACTAAGAGTATAAGTACTCCCATTGGTACCACAAATTCACATGATCTTGATGAAGCTGGGAAACCAGTAGATCAAACATCATTTAAAGGTATGATAGGAAGTTTATTATACTTGACAGCTAGTCATCCAGACTTAATGTTTTTAGAATGCTTATATTCAAGATATCAATCCAATCCTAAGTAATCTCATTTAAAGGCAGTGAAAATAAATTTTCATTATTTAAAGAGAATCATGGATTTAGGACTCTTTTATACTTATGGAAATGATTTGGTTTTAAAAAGTTTTTCAGATACTAATTTTGGTGGATGTAGAATGGATAGGAAAATTACATCCAAAACTTTTCATTTCTTAGGAGATTCATTAGTTTCTTGGTAATGCAAAAAGCATCACTCAGTAGCACTTTCCACTATTGAAGCTGAATATGTAGTAGCTGGAAGTTGTTGTGCCCAAGTGTTGTGGATGAAACACACACTCACAAACTATGGTATGAGTTTTACCAAAACACAAATACTGTGTGATAACACTAGTACCATTTCTCTAAGCAAAAACCCTATACATCACTCTCGGAAAAAACACATTGATATTAGGCATCACTTTCTTAGGGATCACACACATAAAGAAGATATCATTCTTTAATTTATCAGAACGCAAGATCAACTTGCTGATATTTTCAAAAAATCTTTACCCTATGATATATTTGAATACATTAAAAAAAGTTAGGAATTATAACCATAAGGTAATCTTACATATTGACTTTCTATTTAAACATATCTCCTTACAGTAAGAAACTCCTTTTAATAGGGGGAGTACATTTTCTTGTTAATCAAATATTTTGTAATCAAAATTTTTTAGTAGTTAAAATTGTTTCATAATCAATTTTTTTTCATAATCAAATTTTTCATAATCACTTTTTTTTTGTAGTAAATGTTTTTTCTTAGTCAATATTTTTTTCATAATCAATATTTTTTTTCATAATAAAAACTTTTTCATAATCAAATTTTTTTAGTAGTCAAAATTTTTCGTAATCAAAAGTTTTCATAATTAAATTTTTTAGTAGTCAAATTTTTTTCATAGTTTAAAAACTCTCAATTTCAGAAATTTTCCTTAAGAAAATTTTCTAGAATCTAAAGTTCTTTAAGAAGAATTTTTCTTATTACTGTTTTTTTTCCTAGCATTCCAGAAGGTATATTTTCTTTCTTAAATTTTCATAATCATCTTTTTACATGTTGGTATTTTCAAATTGTTTAAGAATTTTTTTTGGATTCACTTTTCCTTAAATTTGAATTTTTTTCTTAAAAACCTCAAAAGATCGGAACCTAACAAATTCATTCTTCAGCTATCATCTCAACCATAAAATCTGATCAAAAGTGTTTCCACCATTAGATCTCTTTGGGAAGATGAACCGTCACCTCAAATGCTTATATAAAGCCCCCTGATGGTTGTCCCACATCGATTTTTAAAGCCTTGATGTGTCGAAGCTCTGCTCCTCTTCTTAAGGCCCGTTCCGAATTACCCGGTTTTCCTCAATTCTGAATGTCTGTGGAAGCTTCTCCTCAGAATCAAATGTCATCAGTAAAGGAAATACCTGAATGGTAGATATACAGAGAAAGGTTAGTAGATCTGAAATTATTTGATAAGTATGATTCTATTATCTCAAAAAATTTCAAGTTGAATGGCTAGGAGAGCTTATGTGTATCCAAATCGAAGGCATAGTATCAGGTTTATCCGAAGTTGTTGGTAGAATTCTATGAATCCGTTAGTTTCTTCAATGAAGGAGGGAGAGACAAGTTTTTTGTTTAAGAGATATGGAAAGACCTATTCTCTTTCCTACAGTAAGGCTGCCTATCTAATCAGAATTCCATATGAAGGTGAATCTAAATTATGTACCCATAAGATACCAGATGTATCATGATCGTTTGATAAGGATAAGTCTATGGAATGCCTTATTTTGAAAGAAGTGAATACTCTAAAGATTATCCATCTCTCTACAAATCTCTAGATTCTTGAGTTATGGGTTCAGGGATTTCTCATTCCGAGAAAAGGTGACAAGGATACCTGGAAGAAGAGTGATATTTATGCTTTAGACTTTCTTGTGAATCTCATAAAGATCAATTTGGTGAAGTATGTTTTACTTTCAATCATGAATATCAAGAATGGGACTTTAAAATCTCAAATCATCATGTATAAGCTTATTCTATCCAATATTATAGTCCTTTGTCTAGAATCATTTAAAATCCCTTATAGTTCGAAGCCTAGGAATTTCAAAGTCATGTTTCTTAGTGATGACACCCTCAGAAGGATGAAGGTTGGCTTCAATAGTGAATCCAAAGATTTTTATGATTTATCTGAAGCTGAAATAGAAGCCCTATCAAAGAAACTGGAAGTGGCTAAGACTTTAAAGAAAGGTGGAAAGAAGCGGAAGGTGAAGGAACAATAAAATAAAGAAAAATATCCTATTGTTAAGGAAACTCAATCAGCACCACCTAAGCCAAAGAAGAAAAAGACTTATCCAGATGAAGTGGTTTCCAAGTGGATAGAAGACAAGAATAATAGGAAGGAAGGGAAGCCTAGTTTTGGATTGGACCCTACTGAGGAAAAAGCTTTAATGTTGAAGGCTGCTGAGGATCTTGAGAAACAAGAAAAAGAAAAGAAGTAGAGGAAGAATATATCAGAGGCTAAGATTGTTCAATATCTTCTCAGGGATGCTGACAAAGCCTCTGAACAAATTCAAGTACTGGAATCATTTTTGTAAGAATCACTTCCAGTGACTCTGGGAAAGAAGATGGTGATTCCAGAACTAGAATAATAAGAATAAATAGTTTAGGAGGAATAAGTAGAAGAAGAAGAAGAAGAAGAATAAGGAAGTGATGATACATATGACATGATAAGACAAGTGGGAGAATATCATGAGAAGGAGCGTCCTTATGAAAAGTTTTCAATTTGAACTTCTAAAGCTGAATCTTTAAAAATTTCTACCCCAACAAAAGAAGAAAAGGGTCATGAAGAAGTGAATAAACCATTTGATGAAGAGATTAGCAATCATGATTTTGTTCAACCAGAGGATCTTGTGGTAGATGCCGATAAAGAAAATCTCGAGGAAGATAAAATAGTTCAACTATCAGATAGTGAGCATGAATCGCCAAAAGCAGTAGAAATCATTCTGAAAGCTAATAAGGGAAAATAGGTGTTGGTTGATACACCCAAGAAATCCATAGTGACAAATAAATTTGTTAGTGGTTCGTTGAAGAGAAAAATTTAAGAGATAGAGAAAGAATCCTCACCAACCAAACAATATGATTCAGAATCATCCTCTCTTAGACATAACTTTGTAGTCCAATCTTTGAAGAAGATGGTTGATAACTTTCCCTTGTTTCTGAGTATAGACTCAAGGTTTCATATGCTTCAACACCCATTTAATCAGAATGAAGATTCATTTTCTATGCTTATAGATAATTTTTTTAAGCTTGAGTCCGATTTCAAATCCTTCTTAATTGGATATAAAGCTCACAAAAGATCATGCAAGGAAATCACAAAGTGGTAAATGAAAAAAATTGAAGAGATGAGAATCCTTGATGATTTTCAAGAATGTTTGAAGGATGATTTTGACACCAAAGATGTAAAGTTTAAAGATCTTACTAAAAGTTTTGAGGAAAAGCTAAGTCTCAAACAGACAACCCAGAAGTAGGAAGTCAAATATCTGAATGGGAAGCTTAATTAAGTTGATTTGAATTGGAAAAGGAAAAGAGATCTTAGAATTGAGTTTGAAGAAAATATTTTTAAGCAAGAATAACTTTCAAAAGATCAAGCAGAAATTCTTAAGGCACAGGATGAAAAGATCAAATCCTTGGAGAGAAAAGTGAAAATCAGGATCAGCTATTGAAGCATGTTAAAGAAGATCACAAGGAGCTTAAGAAGCTGAAAAAAATTATGAAGAAGTTAATGCCGAAGGAAAAAGAAGGATAATTTTTTTTCCAATCCAATATTTTGTTGTATTTCCTTCTTTTTACAAATCCTTTCAATCATAATGAAATTTTTGGTTTATCTTCATATATTTTTTTTAGTACTAATATTTCAGGTACCAATTTTTTCTCTATTCCATTTATTACCTTTTTAAAATCACAAAGGGGGAGAAAGGAATGATAAATAGAATACTATGTAAATAAGTGAATTCCCTAAGTAAGGGGGAGTCTATCTAAGGGGGAGTTTCATCAAAGAAGATGTCCTTATATAGGAAAAAGAAAAATATATTTAAGGAAGTCAAGAATATGATCCTTAGGGATTTAAAAACCTAAGGGGGAGTTATTCGTATTCACCTTGATTCATAAGTAAAGGGAGATAAGTTTTTATTTTCAAGTCCATAAAAAATTCTTAGTCCTTATATTCTCTTTCATAAGGATGTTTTTGCTTTCCAAAAAGGGGGAGATTATTAAGTCAATAAGGTTTCCTTATGACTTTTTCATTCCTCTATGTTTCGAAAATCATAAACACTGTATCTTAAGGAAAATTATATTTTCCCTAAGAATTATCTTAATAAATAAAATTTTCCTTCTCCAAGGAAATTTTATCCTTACCTATGTTTTCATTGTTCATTTTATAGTTTCTCTAAATCTAACTCATTTTATTCCTAATTATAAAATTTGGTTCCACATAAAAAACCTTGGAATCTTATAAATCTATGGTTATAGATGGTTCTGTTTTTAGAATCCTAATTCTATGAAATTCAGACTCTGAATTCTATGAAATTAGGACTTCGAATTCTCTGAAATTTAGACTCTGAATTCTCTGAAATTCAGACTCTGAATTCTCTGAAATTCAGACTCTGAATTCTCTGAAAATAAAAATCTGAATTCCTCCGAATTTTGACTCCGAATTCCTTAGAATTCAGACTTCGAATTCCTCAGAATTCAGATTCTGAATTCCTCAGAATTCAGATTCTGAATTCCTCAGAATTCAGACTTCAAATTACTCAGAATTTAGACTCAGAATTCCTCAGATTTCAGACTTCGAATTCTTCAGAATTCAATATCTGAATTCCTCAAAATACAGACTCCTAATTCCTCAGAATTCAGACTCCAAATTCCTCAGAATTTAGACTCCGAATTCCTCAGAATTCAGACTCTGAATTCATTGGAATTAAGAATCCAAATTCATTGGAATTCAGACTATGAAATTTATAGATTTCAGGTTTCTAATTCCTTGAAAAATAGAATCCAAATATCCATGATTTATAGTACCATAATATTTATTTGGTTAGAATCTAAACTTTATTTTTCCTTAGACTCCAAAAATTAGATTTGGTTAAGCTAACTTATTTTTCTTACACTTGTTATAGTTATGAAATGATGTCGTACAATCCGTTTCTAACTAAACTTTGTTTGAGTGACACATGTATAGGTCCCTATGAGATTCAAGGAAATATATGACCGTTGGAAGAGGGATCCAACCGTTGGAGAAGTGCCTATAAATAGGAGCTCATTTGAACAAGCTCAAAATAGAGAATTACCTATTGATCACTCTAGATATTTCATGACGCTGAAGTGATTTCTAGAGAGAGATACTCTCATGCCTTGTGTGTACTGAACGTCTTATTTAGAGTGCTTCATGTGACTCCAATTATTGATGTGATCAATCGAGGGATTCTAGGGATAAGAATATAGAGGTACCGACTATCTTAAAGTTTGATGAATTCCATGGATAAGAAAACAGAGGTGTCCATTACCTTAAAGTTCGAGGGCTTGCGGGGATAGCAGGACAGATTCCAATATTTCTATCGAGGGCTTACCTGGGTGTGGGTAAGATAGAATTTCTTGAAAGTATAAATCAAGGGAACATTATCCAAGTTTGTTGGATACCCTTCTCTTTGGGTTAAAATATTTCATACTTGTTACTTGTTTTTTTTCATGTTTATTTCCGCTGTATTTTGATAAAGGAAGAAAGTATAACATTATTATACTTTCTTGTACTTTTTTATACTCTGATAAGTTAGATTCTATATGATTTAAGGTAGAATATGTTCCTTGTAAACTTTCCTTAAGTTTCATTTCCAGAACCACATTTCTGGAACCTAGTAAGTTTGTAGAACTAAAAGAAGTATTGTGAATTTACCTTATTTAATTTTGTTAAACATAGTTTTCCTTAAGGTTAAAAATGAAAGTTTTTAAACTTACAATTCACCCCTCTCTAGTAATTGAGCATCTACATTCATATTTCGATCCTACATTTACTAGGAGAGTGTTTTTTTGGTGTATACAGACCACAAAATACTAAAGTACATATTTAAAAAATATGACTTAAACCTTTATTATAGAAGGTGGGTGGAGTACCTATAGTATTTTGAACTTGAGCTTACTTATACACCTGAAAAGGGAAATTCTATTTACAATGAATCGAGTAGGAGGAATCAGATATAAGAAGTCCAGGAGACTAGTAGTGAGTAGAAACTTATGGCCTTATTCTCAGATATTCACTTGGAGGTGTATGATGGCCAAGTACATACTTTTATCTAATATTTATCTTTGATATCTACTCTTCTAGATATATTGAGGATGAGACAATTATCTGATGCTGAGGGCCTATTTATATGGGAGAGTGTGGCTGGTGAAGACCCACCACTTGGTTGGACCATGGGTGAGGATGAAATTATGTGCATATATGGTCACATTTGGCTTCCAGCAGACATATGCAAGGAGTTGATGTGATATATTCATGCATCATCATGGGAAGTACATCCCGATGTTACTAAGATGTATCAAAATTTATGTTTCTAGTATTGGTGGCTGAGTATAAAATGTGAGGTAGATATTTTTTTCATGAGGTACTCCACCTGTCAGTAAGTGAAGGCAGAACACCAATGACCAGTTGGGATTTTACAATAGTAAACTATTATGGAGTGGAAATGGGATGATGTTTCAATGGATTTCTTGACCAGGTTTTTGAGGTCTCCTTGAGGTAGCAATTCTATAAGGGTTATTTTGGATAGGCTCATAAAGGTCTCTCATTTTCTATCAATCAGGGAGACCTTCTCAGTCAATGAGCTTGGGAGACTTTATATCTATGATATTGTGTTCCTTCATGGAGTTTCTCATACCGTGGTATCAAATAGGGATGCCTAGTTTACGTCTCAATTTTGGTAAGTCTTACAGATGGATTTGGGTATAGAGGTGCTTCTAAGCATGGCATACCACCCTCAGAATAATGGCCAATCAGATCACACTATACAAGTTTTGGAGGAAAATCTTAGAGAATGAGACCTTATTTTTGGAGGATCTTGGGAGAGTCATATACCCCTGGTTGAGTTAAGAAATAACAATAGTTATCAGGAAATGATACTGATGTAAAATTATGAGTATTTTTATGGTAGTACATGATGATCACCTTTGTGATGGTTAGAGGTAGGAGAGGCATCACTGATTGTACCATGTTTTGTGCAGGAGACTTTAGAGTAGGTCTATTTGATCATAAAGAAGATGGCTATCGCACATTATAGACAAAAATATTATGTTGATCACTGTCGATGACCTCTAGAGTTTGAGGTTGGGGATCATGTCTTTTTACGTATCTCATAGAGTCTGGGATATAGATGGATTAAGTGATAGGGTAAGCTTTCACCATGATATGTCAGGCTGTTAATGATTCTAGAGAGATTCGGGCTAGTAGCCTATTAGTTACAGTTACCTCAGAGGTAACGATCCATGCAAAATGTATTGCATGTATACCAACTATGCCATTATCACTTAGAAACATATCATACTATTCATCCAGATGCAGTTGAGTTACAAGTAGATACATCATTCAAGGATCATCCCATTTGTATTGTTGAATGGAGCATGAAGGCTCTCTGAAGCCAGTCAGTTCCTCTAGTATGGGTGATATGAAAATACTGACATGTAAAGAATGAAACATAGGAGTGGGAGGCTAATGTATGTGCTTAGCGGCTGGAGTTATTCTCAGACAATTCTTAACTGCCTTTGGAAGGGAAATTCAAGGAAAAATTTCTTTAAGGGAAAAATATTTTAATATCTTGATTTTTTTAAGGCATGGATCTTTTTAATTTTAGTTTAATACTTTTATTTTATCTTAGTGTGAGTTTATAATGTGATCACAGTTCACCCTAACTATGTGCCTAGGTCCGCACACCTGTGTAGGAAGCTATACTATTTTTTAGCAGAGGCTAAATGCATAGTTGTCGCATGGTTTTTCTAACCATGCACCATAACCATGTGAGTGGAGTCTTGGATAGTGGCATGTGTAATGGATTTCAAATGGGTTTCTAAACTTTTCACATGAACCATGAAGGTTCCCTGGAGAGGTAGTGAGGGGAGCATGGTTGGCACATAGTTTATCTAACTATGTGGACAAACCATACTACCCTATAATTAGAGGAGAAATTATAGTTTCACCCTTAAAAATTATTATAACATAATTTCTATTTACCTACTACTTCCAATGGAAAACGTGAAAATTAGAAGCTCCCTTTGAGGCTCAAATCCTAGTCTTTGCTCCCGATTCATCATCTAACGACCGATTCAAGAACTGTTAGTCTCATTGGATTTGTGCCGGTGAGTTATTAATTCATCTATAACCTTTCTTCATTTTTCTTCGTATCAATAGAGTTAGTTTGGTGCAAGATAATTTTCCATATTTCTAGGGTAATCATCCATTATTCCGATTTCTTCAAATCCACCTTGAGTTAGGATTTAATACTGGTTGAGTGTTCCACCACAAGTATACGATAGGTGGTCTATACCTTTCCCTTAAAATCTAGTTCCTATTATTCCTTTTTTCCGTTGTACCGCATGCCATAATTTTCGGAGTTACCTCTAAAATTAAATGAATGTATTGAATAATGTGTTTGAGATTTGTTTGTTTTTCCCACTAATACCTTTATCTAGTTTGAGGTCATTACCCTCAACCTAGGCCACCCATGGGGTGTTCCATTATATCTACCCTATGTTATACCACCCCGTTGGATGTGTGTAATCTCACTAATTTTAGTGGGAGCCTTAATGAGAATTGAATAAATTATAGGATAAGGTTTATGACTCCTTAATTTCCATGTGATGACATTTTATGAAATGATTTTAAATGATTAAAAGTGTTTATATGGAAAATATTAAATGGGTTGGATGAACTCATGGATTGTAAATGATCATGAAATGGGTTATGAAATGAGATGATGTATTGATTATGGTAGTGGATTCCTTGTACATTTATACTCTTAGGATCCTGATTCCACAGGATTCAATGTACATTTCAACTCTATGGATCTGTATTAATTATGGTAGTGGATTTCTTAGAAATTTCTACTCCTCGAATCTTGATTTCATAGGATTCCATGGAAATTTATACTCTATGAATCTGTATTTATTATGGTAGTGGATACCTTGGACATTTCTACTCCTTGGATACTGATTCCAAAGGATTATAAATACTTTTTACTCATTATATCCGATTTTCTTGGAACATGATGCACACCTTTCGTAGGGTGAGGAAAAAAGAAAATTTATATTCCTAATGTAGCACAGAGGTTGACCAGGGTCATCTCACTTGAGGAGCATTTTAGTCGGTTCAATCACTAATTATAATTCACCTAATCTAATTTTTTGGATGTTTTTTATTATTTATGACAATACTGGATTTGGGGTTTTTGGTAAATAATGAAATTAAAATAATACAATGAAAAATTGAAATCTAAATTCAAATGTAGATAGAATGAAATTAGGGAAGAAAGGATTTGTTCCTAGGGTTAGATAACATGGGTTCATTCGTTATTTATTTTCTATTTAAATTCAATTTGATAATTTGTTTGATAAAACCTCATTAAAAAATTAATTTCATTTGATATTATGAGTGTGTGATTTTAGTATTTATATGACATACCAAACCACACCTCCTCCAATAGTCAAATAGTATAACACCACAACCGAGAATGTAATTCCTAAAAGATCCGACTCTGCCGTATGTCGTTTCATCACTTTAAGAAACCCCAACTCCATCGTAGGAAGGGTTTTCCCAAGTGAAGGGAGGGGAAAATTATTAATCAATGAAAAGAAATGGAATTAAAAATAATTTCATGGTGGATGACCATTGCAACTATGAAATACTCCTGAATCCACCTCAAATATATTTAAAACATTTTGAATTGAAGCACAATAACAAAGAACACTATGAAACCTCCCCCAGGGCCAAGCATTGGGTTAGTCACCTGAAATTTAAAAGTGAATTGATATCATGATGGAAATATATAATAGAATAATATAATTATATTTTAAAGAGAAATAAGGATGGAAGAAGAAAATGGAATCAAATTAATATAAAAAATATGAATTCTTTACATGGTAAAATAAAACAAAAATAAAAAGAAAAGAAAGAAAAAAAATCCTAAAGCATGGATGTCATCAAATATTCCCTATATAATAGATATTATTTTCAATCCAATATGCACCTCTTATTTATAGTCATGGAAGTGGCCTTGGGGTGCCATAACAGACCATTAATGACATAGGAGTCCCAATGGGTCTTCAATGGTTTAAATTTCAATTACAGAATCTATATTTAAAATGTTTGCATGTGGAACCCCCATAAAATAGTATAATTTTGGACAAGTGTCTTCATGAAATATGTTCCACAATTTCTAGTATGTTCCCCCTCAAAATTTAAACATAATTGGCTACTAGATGAAGTATTTATGGAATAAATACTGAGATTGACTTTTTCTAGATGAGAATTCTAGAATTCTTCCTCCAATGTATAACATACAATGGCCCTCTTAATGAGTAAAAACTATATAAATTTATTTAATAAGTTATTCTATGTGTTCTATTTCACATACATTTTGAATTACCTGAATTAGAGGTGTGTATCTCTACTTATTCTTCCATTACAGAGGTGGGGTCCACACTATCTGCCCGAACAATTGTCCAATTTGATTGATTTTTTTAGGACTTATGTTGTTCAAATCATATCTTGGTCATGAATAAAAATTTGAATAAAAATAAATCAAGGAATCATAAAAAAACACTCAAATTGGATTAATATTTAAAATGTTATGACCAAAATACCCTTGTGATTAAAATCTATTAAATTTCCAGAATTAAGCACTTTTCAGATTTTATCACAAAACAACCCATAAATCCAAAATTTATATAAATATTATCAAATTGATAAATTTGGAGGGATTAAATAATTGAAATACATATAAACAATGAGTAAAATATTAGCTATATCAATTCCCCCACACTTAAACCATGATTTTCCTCAAGCATAAAATCTCATCATGGAATTCAAAGGGCACTAATATTACCAATATTTAAATTTCAAAGCAAAAAAATAAAAAAAAATAAAATTTAAATAAAATTTTCAAATTCCACATAAAATATCAATTTAATTTCCCATTTTCATTGAAACAATCAATTCATGTATTTTACTTTTCCCCTTTTAAAAATGATGGAATTCTTTTTTCATTCATTCAAGCTTCTCAAATTATTATTATTAAACATTCTATGTGATGATTTACATTAATTGAATATTTTATCTCATCTATAATGATAAAAATCAAGTATATTTATGATCATATCATGATAAAATTATCCTTATCCATATTCTTATAAAGGAACCACTTTATCCATTTTGTAATGACAAAAGTTACATAAAATCATGAGGGATTTCATTTAAGGTTCAAAAGACTCTGAGGCTTAAGGTTTATAGGAATTGATATTTGAAAATTAAGGCTTAAGGAGGAGGTTTATCTCTTAAGTACAATGCATGATAAAAATAAATAAATCTGTAATGAAATTATCCCCTTCAAAGTAGCAACTCCCACTTCCCCAAAACTCAAATTAATGGTTATGATCAATTAAAGCATAATTAATTTCTTTCACACCCTCTTGAATATTTTTTCAAATATTTTTTTCTTTTTCAAATAACCTTTTCATTTTTCCCTTTTAAAAAGTTATTCTTTAGAATAAACCTCACATCCACCACTTAACCACGTATAATAAAAATCATAGGTCCAGTAATGCTGATTTTTGGTTTTCCCAAATTACAACCAATTTTTATCATTTTTGGTTATTTTTTCTTTTTTATTTTTTTATTCAAGAGGGGAAAAACAAAAGAGTACAATGAATGAATTTACAACCTTAATTTCCCACAATAAGTACCCCCACACATTTTCCTTACAATTTTTTTCATCCCTTCCACCCTGAATCCCTTTACCCCCGCACATCAATTTTAAAATATCATGCAAATACCAAGAGGATGGTAGGAATGGGTAAAAATGTCTTGAAAAATGGATAATTCATGGTTTATATGGGATAAAAAAGGATTGATGTAAAGGTGTTATTTTAAGGATAAGGGCTTATCAAAATATGTCTTAATCATTTTAAATGTGTTTTTTCATAGTCATAACTTTGAAAATTTCAAATTCAAGTTCTGGTCAGTGACATGTCCCAAGATCACTCAAGAAATATGCTTAATAATAAATAATAAGTACTTGGTCTAGAAATCCTCTATGGAATGAGAATTATAACATTGGATAATCACTCAAGGCATGATTAATAATAACAAATAAATTTTCATGAATTTCAAAAATTCAAAGCATGAAAAAATGGTTGGGAAATTTCATTTACATGAATCAATAAATTCCCTCAAATCACGAGTCATCATTTCAATATCCATGATTCAATTTAATAATTAAATTCTATATTTTACTCATTCAATCTCATTATCTTGGAAATGTAAAACATGGAATCACAAGATTCCTATGGAATTAATGTCTCCTAGATAATCCAAGTAAATAATAATTCAAGTGTGGGAATGAAATTTCAATTTTAAATCTCAAAAGATGTTTTTTGAAAAAAGTTTTTAGGTGTTTAAAAGGTAAATAATAAAAATAAACTCTAATTTGAAATAAAGATTCAGTTATCCTCCTCCAATATTTGGGATCTCCTTATGCCATCATGATCCTACAAAATAAAATTACTCAATTAATCACAAGGATCATTTAATTTAATCTCAAAAAGAAAAGAGAGAGTGGGAAACATGCTGTACTAATCCAAAAAAGGAAATTGAAATTGAAATCCCTATAAATCATGTAAAGATATATCTTGGTATGATCCCCAAGTGGGATATTAATTTTTAAAGTCTCTAGAAGGAAGTACTAGCTATTATCCAATGTTTGATGGTGGTTGGGGCTTCTTGGATTTAAACCACCACATGTGGTTTCTTCCAGATTACACTTCATTATTCTTGTTTTGAAGAATTACATATATAGATTACACCATACCCCCCCTTCACAATGTGGTACATATTGCATGGTGGGGATAGGATGAATTACGGAACCACCTCATCCTTTTTTTTCCACTTGTGCAACATTCTCTTTCTCTTCTTGTATACCTTCCAGTAAATGTTCAAAGTCTTTAGGGAGCATTAGGTGTTCCTCAATAGGTGCATATTATTTTTGACCATCTTCCTTCAGGGTGTAATATGAGTTGGATGAATACAAAAATTCAAAACTATTAGGGGTGATACTAAAACTAGTTTCAATAAAATTAAAATATTTTGAGTTCAAGATTTTATCACCTCCCTGAGTTGGTTCGGCTTTATTCACCTCTTAAATTAAAAATACCTCTTGGAGTTGAGAAATAGCAGATGGAGGCAGGTAGTTAGGATCCTCCATTTCATGGATATTCTAGTAAAAATTATGGAATACTAAGAGGGACTCTTCTTATACCTTCGTCACTAGATAACATTCTAAAAAGTAATGGGAGAACTCGATTGGTTCTTGATCCATCATTTTAAAAAAACTGGTTCATTTCCTTCCTCAGTCTAGCTATAAATTCTTTAAATTCCTACTCCCCATTATTTTATCCCCAAATGAACTCACTTATCTAACAATAAAAAACCATCCACCATGGAGAAGGGTGATTCAATAATTGGTTCTTACACATGTGGGTAATTGTTCCATGAATTGAAAAAATAGTCATTTTAAAGCATCATGAAAAAGAAATTTTTATGGTTTTTTAATAAAGAAAACAATGTTTTTTAAAAAAACGTGAATTTCAAAAAAGTGATCAGAATAACTATTTAGATCCCTAGAAATGGCGTCATTTTTTATGCACGCCTATCATAGAGTGTGGAAACAACAAATTTATATTCCTAATTCAGCATGGAGGTTGACCATATTCATCTCACTTAAGGAGAATTGCAGTCAGTTCAATCACTAATTATAATTCACCTAATCTAATTATTTTTTTGTTTTTTTATTATTCATGACAATGATGGATTTGGATTTTTTGGGAAATCATGAAATTAAAATAATATAATTAAAAATTAAAATCTGAATGTAAATATAGATAGAATGAAATTAGGGAATAAAGGTCCTGTTCCTACGATTGGATAACATGAGTCCATTCATTATTTATTTGTTGTTTAAATTCAATTTGATATTTTTTTGATGAAACCTAATTAATGAATTATTATTTTTTATTTGTTGAGTGTGTGATTTTATGATGCCTCCGGAACACCAAACCATACATACTCCAATAGTCACATAGGATAATACCTCAACAAAGAGTGTAATTCCTAAAATACCCAGCTCCACCGTATGCCATTTCATCTCTTCGGGAAACCCCAGATCCACCGTATGAAGGGTTTTACTAAGATAATGTCACGACCCGTCCCCGGGGCCCATTCCATGACTACCCCAAGCCTGCCTTCTAAAGGCTAAGGGCTGGAGACTAGCACCGAATGCATATTCCCTAAAACTGGGAAGTATTTGCCTTTATAACCTGTAAGCACATGCAACCAAGTACACACAAAAATACGAACACAAGTCAACTGTATAGAAAAAAGAGTGCTGAAATTAAAAAGGGTCCGAAATACAAGACCAATAGTAAAGTACATGAAATTGAAAGTACAAGTAAACTGGAACAAATCCTGTGATCACCCACTAAGGTCGACCTCCGAGCTACCTCGATTAAAAAGTGGTTTTCTCTGCGATACGCCTCATATAAGGTCCACCTCCAAGCTACCTCAAGTCCTGGTACTCTCGTCCTTAGTCAGTGATGTTCATCGTCTGCACCAAACACAATGAGGTGAGGGCATATCCTGGGCAGGGGTGAGTATAACGATACTCAGTAGGGACCCTGAGACCCTCAAGGTCTCACAAAATCCACCAAGGATAAACCACAAGGCATGAAATCAACAGAAAACCCTAATTAGGTATATGAACATACATATACCTAAGTTATCAAGTAAAATGATCTCAATCATGAGGAAAACACAGAGTACAACTCCAAATCCCCAAGCTCAACTATTCCAAAAATGAAGAAAAACCACGAAGGTAAGTACCACACAAGTATGCAACACAGAAGAATACCACCAAGGTATTACTGCAAAGGAAAGTACCACACAGGTGTAAACTCATCTCACACCATGTATAACTTAAGTACAATAGTAGAGATGGTTAGATGTAACTACTGAATAATATTACTCTTTTAAGAGCAGATCCACAAAATATCGCTCTGTGCTGACCCACACAGCATTGTTCGGTGCTGACCCACACAGGATCGCTAGGTGATGACCCACATAGGATCGCTAGGTGCTGACCCACACAGGATCGCTCGGTGTTGACCCACATAGGATCACTAGGTTCTGACCCATATAGGATAAATTGGTGCTAACCCACATAGGATCTCTAGGTTCTAACCCACACAGGATCGCTCGGTGCTGACCCACATAGGATTTCTCTTCATTCTTCACGTCATAGCCTGCTACAGGGTTCCCGCACTACGCTCGCTTATCTCTAAGAGGGTCCACTCCAAAAGCCTCTGGTAGATACTAAAACTACCACAAAGTCTCATGATGAAGTATCTCAAAGGAACGCCATGCCATAGGGGTATCAACGCAACAGACGGTGCGTCAATCAGATGCTCAATCTGTAAGTTATTAGTCTTTTTGTCCTGAGGCCCTGGTTGGATTCGTGCTCGATCCAACCCGAATATTCCCCATCTTTATCCAAATCTCCAGTGGGGTATACCAAAGGGGATGTCTCGCTCCAAGGTTTTTGTTGCTGTAGATGGTTCATCAAAAGGATGCCCGGTTCCAAAGATATCACCGAAAGTGCATAAATGGGTCGAAGTAGGTCTGGGTCCGGTCTGACCCGGTAGGACCGACTTGGCCCGACCTGGCCTAAGATGACCTAGTTTTGGTCAACTCGGCCCATGCTGGGTGGTCCAACCCACACTGGGCAGCCCGGACTGGGCGGCGCAGGGCGGTACCGAGGCCGCGAGAGCTACGGAGGCCACGAGGGGGTCCCCAGGGTGGCGCGGCAGGCCACGGGTCAGTGAGGCCATGGGGCGGTGCGAAAGGCTACGGGGCGAGGCGGTGAGGCGGAAAAACAAGTCCGCAGGGGCTGAAAGGGTAGTGCAAGGCTATGGAAGGCTGCGGGCGGTGCGAGGTCGTGGGGGGCCGTGGAGCGGTGGAGGCTGCAGGCAGCGAAGCGTCACGGGGTGCGGAGGCCACTGGAAGCGGAGTGCCGCGTGGCACGGAGGCCACAGGCAGATGAACGTCGCAGGGTGCGGAGGCCCTAGGGAAGCATGGTGAGGCCGCAGGGTAGGGGTGGCTGTAGATGGCGGAGGTCACAGGCAGTGGAGGCCGCGGGGTGGTGGAGGCCGCAGGGCGGCGGTGGCCACAGGGCAGCGCAGTTGCACTATCGCCTTCGTCACAGCCGGTAGTGGTACCGACCCCCATTCTCAATTTCCACTGGTGCCAAATGCCGACACCGGTCGCCGTCACCATCATGTAGAATACACCAATAAAGAAGAACGTCAGAGGGGTTAGTCCATGTTTGTTGGTCTCGCACCCTCCACGTTAGGGTGGTAGCAAGCGGCTCAACAAAATCATGAATCAAGAACGCCAAACTATACAATTTCATACGAATTGCGGATCAACACGTTTTTGTTGATCCACGTTCACCATTCTTTCCAAGAATGAGTAATTTAATCGAGAAATTTCATGAATTCAATAATAACCCCTACCTTAATTGTTCATTGACATTGGCATGAGAAAGAAGTCGAAGAAGGCGGAGGGGGTGCCAACGATTGTTGCTTCCGAAACCATGCTTTGATGACGGGCTCAAACATCGTCCTCTTCCTTGATTTCCAAAGAACGTTATTCGATGGAGTTCTTCATTGGAGAAATTTCTCCCACTAAGGAACTTCTTTGCCAACCAAGAATCCTCCCAAACAAAGAAGTTCCAATATAATTAAATTAAGTAGATTGATTATGTTGGCATGTTGGAATAATTAATTGGCCCAATTAATGAATGGAATTTGCAAAATTCAATGTTGGAGGGAGTCCATGGATTAGCTCTTATTAAGAGGGAGTTCAAGGGGGTTTTAGTCTCAGGTGGTCCCCACAACTATAACCTCACATGGTAGGTTTAGTTCGGGTGGTCCCCACCTCCTTAACCTCACATGGGAGGTTTAGTTATGGTGGTCCCCACCTCTCAACATCCACATGGGAGTTCCAAAGAAAATAACATGTTACAAAATTTTATTTTATTTAATTCTTTCACAAAAACCCAAATTCTATCTTTCACCCTCAACCTACTGCGGTCGAGGTGAAGGTCCCCTTAAGATAATACCAGTGCTGCGAGTTCAACAGTGCCCTCAGATTTCAATTCCGAGCACCGGTTCAAAATTTACAAAAACCCACTCACACGTTTACTAAACGTACCCGAAAAAAAGTTCAGAAATTCATTCCAAGTACACCGGGCATCAGAATCACATGTCGTCAATTTTCATGGACTCGTAAAATTCCCATTTAATTAAAAAAAATTACATAGAAATTCCGTGTCTTTACATTCTCCCCACCTTAGGTATTTAAATCCCCGTAATCCATATCACAAAACTAGGAAAAAAAGTGGGGGTACTAAGCACATATCTGAGCCTCCCGCTCCCATGTGCTCTCTTGGAGGTTCCCATGCTACCAAGGAACGCAAACGAGAGGTATAAAATTCCCACAAAGGACCCGCTCCTATCGATCCTCTATCTATACTAGAACCTCCATAAAAGTCACCCCATCGTCGACATCCAAATCCCCGTGGTCGATGATTTGAGAAGGGTCCTTCACGTATCTCCTCAGTTGGGATACGTGGAAGACGTTGTGCACCTGGTGCAACTGAGGGAGAAGTGCTAGGCGGTAAGCCACCTCACCAACTCTGTTGAGGACCTAAAAAGGTCTGATGAACCTTGAAGATAACTTTCCACCCTGGCCAAATCTCCATAAACCTCATCGGGGTGAGACTCGTAGAAATACATGGTCACCATCCTCGAACTCCAGAGGTCTCTGTCTCCTATTGGCATAAGACTTCTGCCTTCTATGTGTAGTCTTCATATTCTCCTAGATGATATATGATTTCTTCGTTGTAGCCCGTACCATCTCTAGTCCCACTAGTGTTGACTCCCCTGGGTCAGTACATCACAAAGGTGATCTGCAAGGTTGCATGTACAACACCTCAAAAGGTGCCATCTCAATGGTGGAGTGATAGCTGTTGTTGTATGCAAACTCCAACAAGGGTAAGTGTTCACTACTGGAAATACATTCTTTCCCAACAGTTATGAACCGTTGAGAAAGGCTGCAGAACCGTTGGTATATGTTATACCAACGGTTCTGCAAACCATAGGGAAGTAATCTATTGGGAAATATTTTCCCAACGGTTTACTGTGAACCGTTGGTATAGGGTGGGGAAAGCCTAACCTATCCCAACGGTTGTTCCAAACCTTTGGGATAGTTTTTCCCAATGGGTTGGATTGAACCGTTGGGAAATCCCAAGGATTCTCCTCTTTCCCAATGGTTTAGAAACTGTTGGGAAAGGTTTTTTACCAATGGTTCATTGAACCGTTGGTAAAAAAAGCATCATAGATGCTATGCCAAAGGTTTGAAACCGTTGGCATATCTTATGCTATGAAAATTGCACAGAAGCTCTGCAATTTGGATAGCAGGCCTCATTTTGTGCATTCCCTCCCATTTTCAATCCAATTATTGTACCTGCAATAAACTAACAAATACATATACAATTATTGTACCTGCAATAACCAACTAACACATACATATAGAAAACAAATTCATACAAATTTAACATATAATGCATCCTGGAACTATACACATCCATAATTAAATTAGAATTCATAACGTAATTATAAACATACATATTCATTTAGAATTCAATTTAAAATTTAGATGAAAATTATATGTGGAATCCAGAATTCAATTCATTATTTGATCAGCTTTTTGTATACCATATATTTTTACCTGAAATGATGTCCATTTAAAAAAAAATACATACACCTGGAGTGATACCGATCACACCATGACTCGGATTGAGGCGAGGTTAACTCATACAGGTCACAAATGACCCATCGATCGTTGTCCTAAAGTATCAACAAATTACGAAAGTGTTTTCTCGGTTTTCCGTATGTCAGTTGATGTTTTTCACTTAAAATGATGTCCTTTTGAAACAAAAGATAGACAATTTGAGTGGTGCCAGCCACACCATGTCTCATATTGAGGTGGGGTTGATTTGTACACGTCACATATGACCCATGGATCATTCTCCTAAAGTTTCAATGGAAACTGAATGCATTTGGTCAGTTTTCCGTATGTACTTAAAATGTTGTCCATTTTAAACAAAAGAGAGACACTTAGAATGATCCCCAGCCACACCGCGACTCAGATTGGGTCCAGGTTTGCTCATACAGGTCACATATGACCCATGAATCATTGTGATAAATTATCAACAGATTCTGAATGCGTTTGGTCGGTTTTCCGTATGCCATTTGTTCTTTTCACTTATAATCCTGTCCATTTTAATCAAAAGAGACATAGTTAGAGTGGTTTCGGCCACACCATGCCTCATATTGAGGAAGGTTTGACTCATACATATCACATATGACCCATGGATCATTTTACTAAAGTATCGACACAATACAAATGCATTTGGTCGGTTTTCCGTATGCCAGTTGATGTTTTTCACTTAAAATGACGTCCTTTTGAAACAAAAGACAAAAACTTTGAGTGGTGGCGGCCACACTGCATCTCTTATTGAGGCGGGGTTGACTCTTACACATCACATATGACCCATGGATTGTTCTCCTAACGTTTCAATGTAAACCGAATGCGTTTGGTCGGTTTTCCGTATGTACTTAAAATGTTGTCCATTTTAAACAAAAGGGAGCCACTTAGAGTGATCACGACCACACCATGACTCTAATTGAGCCCTAGTTGACTCGTACACGTCACATATGACCCATGGATCATTAACCTAAATCATCAACACAATCCGAATGCGTTTGGTCAGTTTTTCGTATGTCAGTTGTTCTTTTCACTTATAATCCTGTCCATTTTAAACAAAAGAGAGACACTATGAATGGTGTCGGCCACACCGCACCTCGGATTGAGGTGGGGTTGACTCGTACATGTCACATATGACCCATGAATCGTTTTCCTAAATCATCAACACATTTTTAATGCGTTTGGTCAGTTTTTCGTATGCCAGTTGATCTTTTCTCTTATAATCCTGTGCATTTTAAACAAAAGAGAGACACTATGAATGATGTCGGCCACACCATGCCTCAGATTGAGGTGGGGTTGACTCGTACACGTCACATATGACCCATGGATTGTTGTGCTAAAGTATCAACACAATAAGAATCCGTTTGGTCAGTTTTCCGTATGTATTTAAATTATTTTCCATTTTAAACAAAAGATAGCCACTTAGAGTGATTTCGGCCACAACATGTAGGATCGAAATAGTGATGTAGATGCTCAATATACAAGAGGGGGGTTGAATTGTATACTTTAAAAATTCCTTTGGAACCTTTAAAGTTAATTACAAATAACTATGTTTTCCTCGATTAAAGGAAAGGGCTAAGTTTAACAAAGTTAAACTTAAGAAAATTCACAACACCTCTAATACCAAATGAAAACTTGGAAAGAGATTCCAAACGTGGGTTTCAGAAATATGGTTCCGGAAATTGAAACTTAACAAAAGATTACAATATGAGATTCTACCTTAAAGCGTATAGAATCTAAATGGAACAGAGTACAAATAAGGAAGTATAAGAAAGTTATACTTTCCTTATAATACAAAATGCATCGGAATATAAACACGTAGTAAAACTACAAGTAACAAGATATAAGTCTTTTAACCCAAAGAGAAGGGTATCCAACAACCTTGGATAAAGGTCCCTTGATTTATACTTTCAAGAAAGTCTGTCTTACCCACACCAGGGTAAGCCCTCGATACGAAGATCAGCGTGTCTCTGTCTTGCTATCCCCGCAAGCCCTCAACTTCAAGGTAGTTGGAAACCTCTGTCTTCCTCAGCAAGGAAGCCCTCGAACTTCAAGGTAGTCAGCACCTCTATCTTCCTATCCCTGGAAGCCCTCGAATGTAATCACCAAAATTCGGAGTCGCATGAAGCTTTGAGAGTTAATAAGAGCCTCTCTCTCTAGAAATCACATCAACATCATGTATGCAAAATAACCAAGTTGTTCATCCATCAGTTATGATCTCTTTCAAATGAGCTCCTATTTATAGGTAAGGTCGGCCTCCTTCCCAATGGTCATATTTTCCTTAAAAATTGGAGGGACCTGTACACGTGTCACTTAGCCAATGGTTAGTTTAAAACAGAATGGATGACATCGTTTTATAACAAAACAAGTGTAACAGAAAGTACAACATTGTTTTAATTCTAACTCAAAAGTCCGGAATGAAAGCTTCAGAGTCAAGGTTCGGAGTGTAAGGAAAATAATAAAGAGTAGTCAAAATATAAAGGCATAAGCAAAATGAAAGTTCGGAGTCTAACCAAAATAATTTTCGGAGTCTGAATGAATTCAGAGCGTATAAAAAAAAGATGATCAGATTCTGTTTAATAGGTGAATTCGGAATGAGAATTCAGAAAGAGAATTCATCATCAGAATTCGTTATGAGAATTCATCATCAGAATTCGTAATGAGAATTCGTCATCAGAATTCGTAATGAGAATTCATTATCAAAATTCGTA
This sequence comes from Viscum album, assembly GCA_963277665.1. NCBI lineage: Eukaryota > Viridiplantae > Streptophyta > Magnoliopsida > Santalales > Viscaceae > Viscum > Viscum album. The sequence continues at coordinate 659,424,167 of OY728159.1, forward strand.
ATGAGAATTCATTATCAGAATTCGTAATGAGAATTCATTATCAGAATTCGTAATGAGAATTCATTATCAGAATTCGTTGTCAAACTTCATAAGGATTCGCATCCTAAATCTGATGCAGAACTTAATTAGACTTCGTATCTGGAGTTCGGAATGAAACTTTATTACAGTTCTCATCTGGATTTCGGAGTGAAACTTTATTACAGTTCTGGTCTAGAATTCGGATCCTAAAAACAGAATACCTCATATCAAAGTTTCAAAAAATTATGAGAATATAGGAATGAATCCGAATCTTATACTTAAGAAAAATATGGATGAAAATATGATAAGGATAATTTTTCTTATAAAAGCGATTTTCCTTATAAAAGCAATTTTCCTTATAAAAGCAATTTTCCTTATAAAATCAATTTTCCTTATAAAAGCAATTTTCTTAAAGATAAGGTGTTTGTGATTTTCAAAACAATAAGGTATGGAAAAGTCATAAGGAAAACCTTATTGACTCAAAAATATTCCCCCTTTTGGAAAGCACAAACATCCTTACGAAAAAGAAATTCTAAGAAGAAAGAAAAAAAAAATTAAGGCATATCTCCCTTTTCTTTAAGAATATTGATGAATACGACTAACTCCCCCTTAGGCTTTGAAACTCTAAGGATCGTATTCTAGATTTCCGGAGTTACATTTTATTACAAATAAGAAGGTCTTCTTTAATGAGAAATGCCCCCTTAGATAAACTCTTATTAGAGTTCTTTTTCTTAAATATCTTTTCCTTCTCCCCCTTTGTGATTTTCAAAAAGAATTCGAGGGAATGGAAAAAAATAACAAAGTACCTGAAACATTAGTTAAAACAACAAAAGAAACGACAAGCACAAATTTCATTACGTTTGAAATCTCGGCAACAAAGAAAATTAGATACAACAAAAAGATCAGATTTAGCTATTTCAGATCTTTTTCCTTCGAAATAAGCCCCTTAAGAATAGTCTTGATCTTCTTCAGGTCTTTATGATCTTCTTCAGCTTTCTTCTCTAAGACCACTATTCTTGAAGATCGAGCTTCAATCTTTTCTTCCTAGGCTTTCAGCTTTTCTTCCTGAGCCTTGAACTTTTCTTCCTGAGCCTTCATCTTTTCTTGAAACTCAATCCGATGATCCCTTTCAAACTTCCAGTTTTGAGAGACAGAATTTAGATTCCTATTCAGATCTCTGACTTCTTGAATCCGAAAGTTTTTTTCATCTGTCAGCTTCTCTTCAAAGGAAGAAGTCAGCTCATTTATCTTCCTGTCCTCAGTCTCAAAAGCGTCTTTAACATTGTCTTGAAATTTTTTGAATAGCCTCATCTCTTCTACAGTCTTCTTCGACTAGTTTGTCATCTTCTTGTAAGATTTTCTATGGGCTTCGTAGCCAACAAAGAACGTTTTGAACTGAGCCTCTATTTCAACAAACTTGTCCATAACCATAGATACAGAGTCTGATTTCTGATTTAAAGCATGTTGGAGCATCTGGCATCTTGAGTCAATACTTGAGAAGGTCAGAATGGTTCCCACCAACTTCTTCAAAGACTGGACAACAAAGTCATGCCCCACCGAAGATGACTCCGAATCTGAAACTTTTCTTGGAGAATTTTCTTCCTCAATAAGGTAAAAATTTCTCTTTGAAGAACTACCAACTTCCTTTCTCTTCACCACCACTGAACTCAGAGTATCAACAAGAATTTGCTTTCCCTTGTCTGTTTTCAAAATCGATTCTTGATCTGGAGTTTTCTGCTCGCTAGTAGATACTTGAATAATATAATCAACAACTTTTTGAACAACATCTTCCTCATTATTATCCTTCTCTGGGGTTACTAACTTAGAGGATTTAGCCTCTGAAGTTCGGAGTGACAGGTGTTCCAAAGGCGACCCCTTATAATCATCTACTTCTTTCAATAAATCTCCTGTTTCACCACTTCCTTCAGTAACTACTTCTTCCTCTTCCACTTGTTGAATCTGCTTGAGTTGCTCATCATGTTCAGCTGTAATCTCTTCCGGAAGATCAAGGTTTCTTCCTGGAGTCTCAGGTAGAGATTCCAAGGAGAAAGATCTCGGAACTGGAATGCTTCCAGATACTATTTCATTAAATTTTAACAAATCTTGGACTGCCTCAGCTTCTGACATCTTCTTCTTGAGATTCTTTTCCTTTACTTGTTTTTCAAGCTCATCAGTAGTTCTCTCCTTCAAGGCCTTAGACTCCGCAGGGTCCAATCCGAACTGCGGATCCCCTTCTTTCCTTTTCTCTTTATCTGCTCTCCATTTCGCAACAGACTCATCAGGATAGGCCTTCTTCTTCTTTGGTTTGGGAGGTGCAGTTTGAACTTACTTAGATTTAGGATCCTGTATTTCAGCTGCAACTTCTTTCAAATTTCTTTTCCTTACTGGTTTAGATTATTCCGGTTCAGCAGCCTTCGGAACCGCTTCTTCTTGATTAGGTAAATCAAAGAACTCACCAGTCTCCTTGTTGAAATCCACATCCATCCTCTTAAGGGTATCATCACTGACCAACAAAATTTTGAAAACCCTTGGTTTAGATCTGCAAGCTTCCTTGAAAGACTCAAGGCACTGAACTATCAACTTTGATAAAATTGCTGGGTATATTACGATCTGGGCTCTGAGATTTCCTTTCTTAAGATTCTCAATGGTTATAAGAATGTGCCTCATGAAGTTAAACTTCTTTAGATTTATCAGGAAATATAAGATATAGATCTCACTCTTCTTCAGGCTGTCTTTATCACCTTTCCTCGGTACGATACGACCTTGTACCCACAACTCTAGAATCCGGAAATTTGTAGGCAAACTATCAATCTTCGGAGCTCTGTCATCTGAGAGTCCGATAGTTTTCAAGGATTTTTCCTTGTCGAAGCTACACTTAGAATCTGGAAACTCATGAGATATAAACTCTACTTCTCCTTCATAGGTCATCCCTACTAAGCTTGATGCCTTGGTATAAGAAAGATTATAAGTCTTTCCATAAGACTTAAAAGAAAATTTCTCCCTATTATCTTCCTGAAAAAAGGAATCTGTTTCATAGAACTCAACAAGTAACTCTGAAAAAACATCGTCTTGATTCCCCGGTTTGGACACAACAATATCTTCCCACCCATTCAACTTAATGTTCTTCAAAATAAGAGAATCATGGTTGTTGAAGAAATCCGGATGGACTAGCCTTTCTCTGTAAACTAACCATTGTGAAATAGGATTAGAGGATGACATTTCTTGAGAAGCTGAATCGATAGACATTCGGATCTGATGACCTCTGAGAAGTTCGGAACGGAGAAATATGAAGTTCGGAACGGCCTTAAAACAGAGAGGCAGAGCTTCGGGATGCTGGAGCTTGAAATCGATGTGGGACAAGTATTTGGGTCCCCTTTATATAGGCAATGAAATGACGGATCAACTTCCACGGTTGATCGAACGGTTGTGATAAGCTGAGATCAGATATGACGGTCAAAAACCAATTCTTTTGAATCCGATCTTTTTGAGGTTTTTATTAAAACAAAGAATTAAGAAAATTATAATCCGAAAACAAAAAATAAGAAAATGCCAGCAAGTAAAATATGACTATGAAAACCTGGGTAAGGAAATCATACCTTTCGGATTGGATTAGGAGGATTATTCGTAATGGGTAATATTCTTACGAAAACAACAAAAAAAACTTTTTTACGAAAAGACAAAAATTCAGAAAACTCACTACAAAAAACAGACTCAGTACGGAAAACTCAGTACGAAAATTTCATTACAAAATTTTGAAAACGAAAAACTTATTATGGAAGATTCGGTACGAAAATCCCATTATGAAAATACCAGTACAAAAATTTTCATTCCGGAAGTATTCAATACAAAGTCTTTGATTCCAGAAGTCTTCTATATGAACATATCCATTCTGGAAATTTTAGTTCCGGAAATTCCATTCTGGAATTTTAATTCTGAAAAGTTTGAAAACAGTTTTTGAAAAACTTTGTTAAACTAACAATCAAATGTACTCCCCCTATGAAAAGAAGTTTATTGCTGTCAGGAGACTTTTTCAACATAAAGTTAATGAAGAATGATTACCTTATAGTTATCATTCCTAACTTCTATTTAATGTATTCAAATCTATCAGAAGGAAAAGATTTTGTGAAAATATCAGCAAGTTGATCTTGCGTTCCGATAAACTGAAGAATAATATCTCCTTTGAGTGTGTGATCCCTAAGAAAGTGATGTCTAATATCTATGTGTTTTGCATGGGAGTGATGTGCAGGGTTCTTACTAAGGGCAATGGCACTTGTGTTATCACACAAAATTTGAGTTTTAGTAAAACTCAATCCATAGTCTGTGAGTGTGTGTTGCATCCACAACACTTGAGCACAACAACTTCCAGCTGCTACATATTCATCTTCAGCAGTGGAGAGTGCTACAGAATGTTGCTTCTTGCAGGACCAAAAAACTAATGAATCTCCTAAGAAATGACAAGTTCCAGATGTACTTTTTCTATCCATCCTACATCCACAAAAGTCAGCATCAGAAAAGCTTTTTAGGATAAAATCATTTCCAGAAGTATAAAATAATCCTAGATCCATGGTTCCCTTAAGGTAGCGAAAAATTCTTTTTACTGTCTTTAAGTGAGATTCCTTAGGATTGGATTGATATCTTGCACATAAGCATACTGAAAACATTAAGTCTGGTAGACTAGCTGTTAAGTAAAGTAAACTTCCTATCATACCTATAAAAGATGTTTGATCTACTGGTTTCCCAGCTTCATCAAGATCTAAAGAGTTTGAGGTACCAATAGGAGTTCTTATACCCTTAGTATTATCATAACCATACTTTTTAAGAAGATCTTTAATATACTTATGTTGAGATATGTAGGTTCCTTATGGTTTTTGAGAAATTTGAAAACCAAGGAAAACTGTTAACTCACCCATCATACTCATTTCAAACTCAGATTTCATTAGACTTGCAAAAGAGTCGGTCAAAGATTGCTGAGTTGAACCAAATATGATGTCATCAACATAAATTTGAACAATCAAAACATTTTTCTTATCTTTATTTATAAAAAGGTTTGGATCTACATTTCCCTTAACATAGTTATTTTGAATAAAAAATCCAGTGAGTCTATCCATGCTCGTGGGGCTTGTTTAAGGCCATACAGAGCTTTGGTAAGTCTAAATACATAATCAGGATGTTTTGTATCTTCAAAGCCAGGAGGTTGTTCAACAAAAACTTCCTCTTGAACATAACCGTTAAGAAAAGCACATTTCACATCCATTTGGAAAATTTTGAAATTAAAGAATGATGCAAAGGCAAGTAGAATACGGATAGATTCAAGTCTAGCTACTAGAGCATAGGTTTCTTCATAGTCTATTACCTCTTGTTGATTATAGCCTTTAACAACAAGTCTAGCTTTATTTCTTACTATGACTCCATTTTCATCACATTTATTTCTGAAAATCCATTTTACTCTAATAACATAAGTTTCCTTAGGTCTTTCAACCAAGGTCCAGACTTTATTCCTTTCGAATTCATTTAGTTCATCTTGCATGTCTTTAATCCAATCATCATCACCTAAAGCTTCATTAATGCTTTTCGGTTCTAATTGGGAAAGAAATTCTAGATGTTCTACTTCATTTCTTAAGGAACTTCTAGTCCTTACAGGTTGATTTACATCACCAATGATACTATCACTGGGATGATTCTTAAGAAACACCTGATTTGGGTTTTGAAAAGCCTATTCATCAACATAGGGTAGAAAGTCTTCTGGGGTAAATGTTTCAGGAATATCTTCTTGAACATTATCCTTATCAGAAGGTTCTTCTATCAATGGTTGATAATCAGTTTTTGAAAACACATCTGAGGATGTAGGCTGAGGTGTTTTAAAAACAAAAGGATCTGACTCATCAAATTTTACATGTACTGTTTCTTCAACAATACAAGTGTTTTTATTAAAATCTCTATAAGCCTTAGATGTTGTGGAATAACCTAAGAAAATTCCTTCATCGATTTAGGTGCGAATTTATGTAAGTTATCTTTAGTATTCAAAATGAATACTTTGCAACCAAAAACCTTGAAGTAGGATAGTCTTGGTTTTCTACCATTCCATAACTCATAAGGAGTTTTATTAAGAAAGGGTCTAATCAAAACTCGATTTATAGTATAACAAGCAGTACTTACAGCTTCAACCCAGAAATGTCTAGGCAATAGAATATTCACTCAACATGGTTCTAGTTATCTTTTGAAGAATTCTATTTCTTCTTTCAACTACCCCATTCTGTTGAGGAGATCTAGGTGCTGAGAAATTGTGAGTAATACCTTTTCTACTAAAAAAAGTTTCAAAATCAGAATTTTGAAATTCTCCTCCATGATCACTATGAATAGTTTTCAATGGAAGGTTTTTCTCATTTTTAACTTGAGCTCTAAAACTTTTGAAATATGAAAAAGCTTCAGACTTATTTGCTAGAAAATAAACCCAATTAAGCCTAGTGTAATCATCAACTAGAACAAACACATAGTATTTGCCTCCAATACTTCCAGTTTCTGTTGGACCAAAAAGATCCATGTGCACTAACTGTAATGCATCGGTTGTTGAGACTTCACCGAATGACTTAAAACTAGATTTATGTTGCTTTCCATATTGACAAGGATCACAAACTTTAGAAGAATCAAATCTAAGCTCCGGTAGATCCTTAACTAGTTTCTTCTTAGAGAGTTTACATAGGTTCCTAAGGTTACAGTGACCTAGTCTTCTATGCCATAACCAGGAATGATCTTCCATTGCACTAAGGAAAGGTAAATCTTGACTCCTGAGGTCTTCTAGGTTCAAAGTGTAGACATTCTCTTGCCTATTGGCTGAGAGAATAAATTCTTCCTTGGAATTGTAAACTAAACACTTATCATTCCTAAAATTCACAAGGTAACCTTCATCACATAACTAACTTATGCTAATGATGTTGTGCTTAAGACCCTTAACAAAAAGAACATTTGAAATCAAAGTTTTACCAAGAAAAACAATATTACCAATACCAACAATCTCACCCTTAGCATTATCTCCGAAAGTTACTTTTCCTCCTTTCGTTTTGATAATCTTTTCAAAATAGCTTTTGTTACCAGTCATGTGCCGAGAACATCCACTATCCATGTACCATGTATTGTTGCTGGTACTCTCTTTATTTTCCTGAAATCAAGAAGAAAATTAGACTTTCGGAATCCAAACTTGTTTGGATCCGAGATTTCCAGACAATAAAATTTTAGGTACCCACATCTTCTTAGAGAAATAAGCTTTGTGAAAACCTAAAGATTGTGTTTTGTTTAATGAACAATCCTTTTCCCAGTGACCACCACATTGACACTTGGTACAAAATGGGGCACTTTGAGGAACAAAATAGTTGTTACTAAAAACTGGTTTTTCATGAGTATAACCAAATCCGGATTTATTTCTTAAAGGTCGTATTTGGGAATACATTTTTTCAAAATTTTCCTTACCATGGGTAAAGTTTGATAAACACTTCTTTAAGGAAAAAATTTTGGACTTGAGTTTTATAACAAAGTTTTTATCCTCAAAATCATTAGTTTTATAACTAGAGCTAGGATCGAAAACATTTTTATTAGAAATTACTTTTTCTAATTATTTAGAAAGTTTGTTCTTCTCAGAACTTACTTCCTCAAGATTTTTTGAAATACTTTCAAAACCAGCATTTTTCTTATCAAGATCTTTAGAAAGATCTGATATCTCTTTTGTAAGAATAGAATTTCTAGAGTTTTCCTTATCAAGTTTCTTATTGAGTTTGGAATTCTCAATTTCAAGAAGTTCAGCAAACCTAGAGACTTCTTCATAAGTAGGTAAAGTATTTTCTTCATCAGAAGAAGATTCTTCATCAGAAGAGTCATAATACTTACTATCATTAGAATTTAAGGAAATATTGGTCAATGATTCAATATTTCGTACCTTAGCCATAAGACAATGATTATCAATAGGTAATCTAGATAAAAGACCAATATTCTTCTGTCCTGAAGATTCATAATCAGAAGATTCATCTGAAGAGTCACCACCACTGGCACTCCAGGTGTCATTAGCTTTCAGAACTTTCTTAGCTTTTGCTTTATAATATTTCTTTCTGTTCCTGTCTGAATGTCTTTCTTTCCTTTCTTTCTTTTTGAGAAAAGGGCAATCTGGTCTAATATGTCCAGCTTTCTTGCATTCATAACAAGTAACTTCTCCATCTTTCTTATCTTTCCTTTCCTTTTTCTTATACTTAGATTGGAAATTTCTCTGGCCAGCTATCTTATTCATCCTTCGAGAAAGATTTTCTAATTCATTTTCTGAGACTTCACTCTCACTAGATTCGGACTGAAAAATAACTTTCTTAGACTTGTATCTGGTTACTCTCTCTGGAGTCTTAGCTTTCATATGATTTGATGTAGTTATAAAAGCAACAGTACCATTTCCATTCTTCTTTTTGATGTTGTTAGCATCTCTCTTCATTCTGGTTTCATGTTGGAGAAGAGTTCCAAAAAGCTCATCAAGAGAAATCTGAGTCACTTTCCTGTTCTCATCTATAACTGTTATTTTGGATTCCCACTCATTAGGCATGATATCAATTATCTTTTCCAAAAGAGCTTCATCATCTAGACCTTTCTCTCCCATAGACTGTAGGCTGTTGACGATAGTCATAAATCTCTGTTTCACTTTACAGATTGGTTCACCATAAGGAAAATTGAAGCCATGATATTCAGCTCTAAGCATAGCTCTTCTAGTCTCAATCACTTTAGAAGTCCCAAAGTGTGTAACTTCTAACTTCTTCTAGATACAGTTAGCTGCTTCACAAGAAGAAATTTGGCTATATATATTTCTAGTCATTGAACACAGTAAAGTATTGCGTACCTTATAATTGAGTTGATATTCTTTCTTTTCCTGGTTAGTGAAAGTTCTAACTTCCTTGTCAGGAATTTTATAATCTCCAGTAAGCATAACAAAATTGTCTACTCCAGTATTGATAACAAAAGTCTTCATGCGATCTCTCTAGTACTCATAGTCATTACCATCAAAGATTGGTGGTCTTGTAGGATTCAGATTATTAATTGAACCAACATTAACTTCTGCCATACTAGAAATAACCTTCGGCACACAAACTTGTTAGTAGAAAAAGTTTGGAATCACAAAGTTCGGACTGGGAATTTTCAGAATGGGAAAGTTCAGTATGGAAAAGTGAGCAAGAAAAACTTATTCGTAAGTATAAGTATTTCAGAGACCTTCTCTGATACCAATTGTAGGATCGAAATAGTGATGTAGATGCTCAATATACAAGAGGGGGGGGGGGGTGAATTGTATACTTTAAAAATTCCTTTGGAACCTTTAAAGTTAATTACAAATAACTATGTTTTCCTCGAGTAAATGAAAGGGCTAAGTTTAAAAAAGTTAAACTTAAGAAAATTCACAACACCTCTAATACCAAATGAAAACTTGGAAAGAGATTCTGAACGTGGGTTCCAAAAATATGGTTCTGGAAATTGAAACTTAACAAAAGATTACAATATGAGATTCTACCTTAAAGCATATAGAATCTAAATGGAACAGAGTACAAATAAGGAAGATAAGAAAGTTATACTTTCCTTATAATACAAAATGCATCGGAATATAAATACGTAGTAAAACTACAAGTAACAAGATATAAGTCTTTTAACCCAAAGAGAATGGTATCCAACAACCTCGGATAAAGGTCCCTTGATTTATACCTTCAAGAAAGTCTGTCTTACCCACACCAGGGTAATCCCTCGATACGAAGATCGGAGTGTCTCTGTCTTGCTATCCCCGCAAGCCCTAAACTTCAAGGTAGTTGGAAACCTCTGTCTTCCTCAGCAAGGAAGCCCTCGAACTTCAAGGTAGTCGACACCTCTATCTTCCTATCCCCGGAAGCCCTCGAATGTAATCACCAACATTTGGAGTCGAACGAAGCTTTGAGAGTTAATAAGAGCCTCTCTCTCTAGAAATCACATCAACAACATGTATGCACAATAACCAAGTTGTTCATCCATCAGTTATGAGCTCTTTCAAATGAGCTCCTATTTATAGGTAAGGTCGGCCTCCTTCCCAACAGTCATATTTTCCTTAAAAATCGGAGGGACCTGTACACGTGTCACTTATCTAACGGTTAGTTTAAAACAGAATGGACGACATCATTTTATAACAAAACAAGTGTAACAGAAAGTACAACATCGTTTTAATTCTAACTCAAAAGTCCAGAATGAAATCTTCGGAGTCAAGGTTCGGAGTGTAAGGAAAATAATAAAGAGTAGTCAAAATATAAAGGCATAAGCAAAATGAAAGTTCGGAGTCTAACCAAAATAATTTTCAGAGTATGAATGAATTCAGAGTGTATAAAACAAAGATGATCAGATTCTGTTTAATAGGTGAATTCAGAATGAGAATTCGGAAAGAGTATTCGTCATCAGAATTTGTTATGAGAATTCATCATCAGAATTCGTAATGAGAATTCGTCATCAGAATTCGTAATGAGAATTCATTATCAGAATTCGTAATGAGAATTCATTATCAGAATTCGTAATGATAATTCATTATCAGAATTTGTTTTCAAATTTCATAAGGATTCACATCCTGAATCTGATGTAGAACTTAATTAGAGTTCGTATCCGGAGTTCGGAATGAAACTTTATTACAGTTCTCATCTGGATTTCGGAGTGAAACTTTATTACAGTTCTGGTCCAGAATTCGGATCCTAAAGACAGAATACCTCATATCAAAGTTTCAAACAATTCCGAGAATATAGGAATGAATCCGAATCTTATACTTAAGAAAAATATGGATGAAAATATGATAAGGATAATTTTTCTTATAATAGCGATTTTCCTTATAAAAGCAATTTTCCTTATAAAAGCAATTTTCCTTATAAAATCAATTTTCCTTATAAAAGCAATTTTCTTAAAGATAAGGTGTTTGTGATTTTCAAAACAAGAAGGTATGGAAAAGTCATAAGGAAAACCTTATTGACTCAACACAGCATGCCTCAGATTAAGGTGGGGTTGACTCATACACGTCACATATGACCCATGGACCGTTTTCCTAAAGAATCAACACATTTTGAATGCGTTTGGTCGGTTTTCCGTATGTCAGTTGTTCTTTTCACTTATAATCCTATCCATTTTAAATAAAATACATACACAAGGAGTGATCCCGACACACCGTGCCTCAGATTGAGGAGAGGTTAACTCGTACACGTCAAAAATGACCCATCGATTGTTTTCCTAAAGTATCAACAAATTTCAAAAGCGTTTTCTCAGTTTTCCGTATGCCAGTTGATGTTTTTCAATTAAAATAACATCCTTTTGAAACAAAAGACAGACACTTTGAGTGGTTTCAGCCACACCGTGTCTCAGATTGAGGAGGGGTTGATTTTTACATGTCACATATGACCCATGGATCGTTCTCCTAAAGTTTCAATGGAAACCGAATGCGTTTGGTCGGTTTTCCGTATGTACTTAAAATGGTGTCCATTTTAAACAAAAGAGATACACTTAGACTGATCCTGACCACACTGTGACTCGGATTGAGCCCGAGTTGTCTTATACAGGTCAAATATGACCCATGGACCATTCTTCTAAAGTTTCAATGGAAACCGAATGCATTTGGTCAGTTTTTCATATTTACTTAAAATGATGTCCATTTTAAACAAATGAGAGCCACTTAGAGTGATTCTGACCACAAAGTGCCTCAGATTAAGGCAGGTTTGACTCATACACGTCACATATGACCCATGAATCGTTCTCCTAAAGTTTAAATGGAAACTGAATGCATTTGGTCGGTTTTCTGTATGTACTTAAAATGTTGTCCATTTTAAACAAAAGAGAGCCACTTAGAGCGATTCCGGCCACACCATGCCTCAGATTAAGGTGGGGTTGACTCGTACATGTCACATATGACCCATGGATAGTTGTGATAAAGTATAGACACAATCCGAATTTGTTTGGTAGGTTTTCCGTATGCCAGTTGATGTTTTTCACTTAAAATAACGTCCTTTTGAAACAGAAGACAGATACTTTGAGTGGTGGTGGCCACACCACGCCTCGGATTGAGGCGGAGTTGACTCGTACATGCCACATATGACCCATGGATTGTTGTTCTAAAGTATTGACACAATCCGAATGCGTTTGGTTGGTTTTCTGTATGCCAGTTGATGTTTTTCAATTAAAATGAAGTCCTTTTGAAATAGAAGACAGACACTTTGAGTGGTGCCGACCACACCGCATCTCAGATTGAGGTGGGGCTGATTCATACACGTCACATATGACCCATGAATCATTCTCCTAAAGTTTCAACGGAAACTGAATGCGTTTGGTTGGTTTTCCACATGTACTTAAAATGTTGCCCATTTTAAACAAAAGAGAGCCACTTAGATTGATTTCGGACACACTGTGCCTCAGATTAAGGCGGGGTTGACTCGTACATGTCAAATATGACCCATGGATCGTTGTTCTAAAGTATCGACACAATCTGAATGCGTTTGGTTGGTTTTCCGTATGCCGGTTGATGTTTTTCACTTAAAATGACGTCCTTTTGAAACAAAAGACAGAAACTTTGAGTGGTGGCGGCCACACCATGCCTCATATTGAGGAAGGGTTGACTAGTACACGTCACATATGACCCATGGATCGTTGTGCTAAAGTATCGACACAATACAAATGCATTTGGTCGGTTTTCTGTATGCCAATTGATGTTTTTCAATTAAAATGAAATCCTTTTGAAACAAAAGACAGACACTTTGAGTGGTGTCAGACACACCGCGTCTCATATTGAGGCAGGGTTGATTTGTACACATCACATATGAACCATGAATCGTTCTCCTAAAGTTTCAATGGAAACATAATGTGTTTGGTCAGTTTTCCGTATGTACTTAAAATGTTGTCCATTTTAAACAAAAGAGAGCCACTTAGAGTGATTCCGGCCACACCGTGTCTCATATTAAGGCAGGGTTGACTCGTACACATCACATATGACCCATGGATCGTTGTGCTAAAGTATTGACACAATATGAATGCGTTTGGTCGGTTTTTTGTATGCTAGTTGATGTTTTTCACTTAAAATGACGTCCTTTTGAAACAAAAGACAGACACTTTGAGTGGTGGCGGCCACATCACGCCTCAGATTGTGGTGGAGTTGACTCGTACACATCACACATGACCCATGTATCATTGTGCTAAAGTATCGACACAATCTGAATTCCTTTGGTCGGTTTTCCGTATGCCAGTTGATTTTTTTCATTTAAAATGACGTCCTTTTGAAACAGAAGATAGACACTTTGAGTGGTGCTAGCCAAATCGTGCCTTGGATAGAGGTGGGGTTAACTCATACATGTCACATATGACCCATGGATTGTTGCGCTAAATTATCGACACAATCCGAATGCGTTTGGTCGGTTTCCCATATGCCAGTTGATGTTTTTCAATTAAAATGATGTCCTTTTGAAATAGAAGACAGACACTTTGAGTGGTGCCGGCCACACCACATCTCATATTGAGGCGGGGTTGATTCATACATGTCACATATGACCCATGAATCGTTCTCCTAAAGTTTCAATAGAAACCGAATGCATTTGGTCGGTTTTCCGTATGTACTTAAAATGTTGTCCATTTTAAAGAGAGACACTTAGAGTGATTCTGGCCACACCATGCCTCATATTAAGGCGGGGTTGACTCATACACGTCAAATATGACCCATGGATCGTTGTGCTAAAGTATCGACACAATCTGAATGCGTTTGGTCAGTTTTCCGTATGCCAGTTCATGTTTTTCACTTAAAATGACGTCCTTTTGAAACAGAAGACAGAAAATTTGAGTGGTGATGGCCACACCGCGTCTCATATTGAGGTGGGGTTGACTCGTACATGTCACATATGACCCATGAATTGTTCTCCTAAAGTTTCAACCGAAACCGAATGCGTTTGGTCGGTTTTCTGTATGTACTTAAAATGTTGTCCATTTTAAACAAAAGAGAGCCACTTAGAGTGATTCCGGCCACACGATGCCTCAGATTAAGGAGGGGTTGACTCGTACACGTCAAATATGACCCATGGATCGTTGTGCTAAAGTATCGTCACAATACGAATGTGTTTGGTCAGTTTTCCATATGCCAGTTGATGTTTTTCACTTAAAATGACTTCCTTTTGAAACACAAGACAAACACTTTGAGTGGTGGCGGCCACATCACACCTCAGATTGAGGCGGGGTTGACTCGTACATGTCACATATGACCCATAGATCGTTATTCTAAAGTATCAACACAATCCGAATGTGTTTGGTCGGTTTTCCGTATGCCAGTTGATGTTTTTCACTTAAAATGACGTCCTTTTGAAACAAAAGACAGACACTTTGAGTGGTGGCGGCCACATCGCGCCTCAGATTGAGGTGGGGTTGACTCGTACATGTCACATATGACCCATGGATCGTTTTTCTAAAGTATCAACATAATTTGAATGTGTTTGGTCGGTTTTCCGTATGCCAGTTGATGTTTTTCACTTAAAGTGACGTCCTTTTGAAACAAAAGACATACCCTTTGAGTGGTGGCGGCCACATCATGCCTCAGATTGAGGCGGGGTTGACTTGTAAACGTCACATATGACCCATGGATTGTTATGGTAAAGTATCGACACAATCTGAATGCGTTTGGTCGGTTTTTCGTATGCCAGTTGATGTTTTTTAATTAAAATGACGTCCTTTTGAAACAGAAGACAGACACTTTGAGTGGTGCCGGCCACACCGCATCTCATATTGAGGTGGGGTTGATTTTTACACGTCACATATGACCCATGAATCGTTCTCCTAAAGTTTCAATGGAAACCGAATGTGTTTGGTTGGTTTTCCGTATGTACTTAAAATGTTGTCCATTTTAAACAAAAGAGAGCCACTTAGTGTGATTCCGGACACACCGTGCCTCATATTAAGGCAGGGTTGACTCATACACATCACATATGACCCATGGATCGTTGTTCTAAATTATCGACACAATCTGAATGCGTTTGGCCGGTTTTCTGTATGCCAGTTGATGTTTTTCACTTAAAATGACGTCCTTTTGAAACAAAAGACAGACACTTTGAGTGGTGGCGGCCACATCACACCTCAGATTAAGGAAGGGTTGACTCGTACACGTCACATATGACCCATGGATCATTTTGATAAAGTATCGACACAATCCGAATGCGTTTGGTCGGTTTTCCGTATGCCAGTTGATGTTTTTCAATTAAAATGACGTCCTTTTGAAACAGAAGACAAACACTTTGAGTGGTGCCGGCCACACCGCATCTCAGATTGAGGCGGGGTTGATTATTACACATCACATATGACCCATGAATCGTTCTCCTAAAGTTTCAACAGAAACCGATTGTGTTTGGTTGGTTTTCCGTATATACTTAAAATGTTGTCCATTTTAAACAAAATAGAGCCACTTAGAGTGATTATGGCCACACCGTGCCTCAGATTAAGGAAGGGTTGACTCGTACACGTCACATATGACCCATGGATCGCTGTGCTAAAGTATTGACACAATCTGAATGCGTTTGGTCAGTTTTCCGTATGCCAGTTGATGTTTTTCACTTAAAATGACGTCCTTTTGAAACAAAAGACAGCCACTTTGAGTGGTGCCGGCCACACCGCATCTCATATTTAGGCGGGGTTGACTCGTACACGTCACATATGACCCATGAATCGTTCTCCTAAAGTTTCAACAGAAAACGAATGTGTTTGGTCAGTTTTCTATATGCCAGTTGATGTTTTTCAATTAAAATGACGTCCTTTTGAAACAAAAGACAGACACTTTGAGTGGTTCCGGCCACACCGCGTCTTAGATTGAGGCGGGGTTGATTTGTACACGTCACATATGACCCATGGATTGTTCTCCTAAAATTTCAATGGAAACTGAATGCATTTGGTCGGTTTTCCGTATGTGCTTAAAATGTTGTCCATTTTATGAGAATCCTCATGTGTCTATTAGTGGAATGGTATTTAATTAAAATATTGTGGACATTCATATAAAATATTTTTATATCATTCTTAGTATGGATTATATTTTAGTTTATCATGCTATGAAACATTTCGGAGCTAACAATGTCATGCCCAATGAATACATCTCTTTTATAACATACCAAGAATCTATGATATTGATTAGATGTGTAAATGTGATTTACATTGATTATCATGATGAAAATAAATAAAATATATATTATAGATTTTATAGTATTAAATGAAATCAAGGAGGGTGGGGGGGGCTGTCTGGCGGGGCTGTCCGGTGGGTGTCCGGGGGGCTGTCCGGTTGGTGTCCGGGGGGCTATTCAGGGACCAAGGAGGAGGGTGGGGGGTTGTACGGGGGGCTGTCCGAGGGGTGTTCGGGGGGTTGTCCGGGGTCCAAGGAGGAGGGTGGGGGGGCTGTCTGGGGGGCTGTCCGGGGTCCAGGGAGGAGGGTGGGGGGGCTGTCCGGGGGCTGTTCGGGGGGCTGTCCAGGGGCTGTCCGGGGGGTGTTCGGGGGGTTGTCCGGGGTCCAAGGAAGAGGGTGGGGGGGATGTCCGGGGCGATGTCTGGGGGGCTGTCCGGGGGGCTGTCTAGGGTCCAGGGAGGAGGGTGGGGGGCTGTTCTTGGGGTTGTCCGGGGTCTAAGGAAGAGGGTGGGGGGGGGGGGGGCTGTCTGGGGGGCTGTCCGGGGGGTGTTTGGGGTGTTGTCTGGGGTCCAAGGGAGAGGGTGGAGGGGCTGTCCGGGGGGCTATCTAGGGGGCTGTCCGGGGGGCTGTCCGGGGTCCAGGGAGGAGGGTGGGGGGGGGGGGGGGGCTATCCAGGGGGCTGTTTGCGGGGCTGTTCGGGGGCTGTACGGGGGGTGTTCAGGGGGTTGTCCGGGGTCCAAGGAAGAGGGTGGGGGGGGGGGGCTGTCTGGGGTCCAAGGAGGAGGGTGAGGGGGGGGGGACTGTTCGGGGGACTGTCCGGGGGCTGTCCGGGGGGTTGTTCGGGGTCCAAGGAAGAGGGTGGGGGGGCTGTCCGGGGGGCTATCTGGGGGGCTGTCCGGGGAGCTGTTCGGGGGGCTGTCCGGGGGCTGTCCAGGGGGTGTCCGAGGTCCAAGGTGGATGGTGGTGGGTTGTTTAGGGTCCAGGAAGGAGGGGGTTACCAAACACACAACCACTAAAATACAACAACATCCATAAAAACAGATAATATATAAAAATTACTCAACTCCAATACTATACTACGAGTCTAGATAAAACCAACAACTAGAATAGATTAAATATCAAATCTTAGTAATATTAGTCAAAAATGTAATGGATCAATTTGTACCACATCACCATCACCATAATCACCATCATCATCACCCTCTTCCTCATCCCCATCATCATCCTTGCCTTCCTCAGCGCTCTCCTCCTCACCCTCGCCCTCCTCCTCACCCTCACCACCCACCTCACCCTCCTCCTCTCCCTCCTCTTCCGCATCAGACTCCTCTCCATCATCATCATCAAGTTGGACATCATCCTGACCACCACTAGAACTGCCACCTGGTGCACCATATATAGAACATATCGATGACATATATTCATCAAAATCTGGGCTGGCCTCTGCTAAAAGTGTTGGACGTAGAACTTCAATAAATTTCATAAACGCACTGTTTGCCCTAGCAGACTGTTCTGCCATCTCTGTGACCCTTTTCTTAGCCTGTTCTTCCTATTCCCTAACTTGCTGTAGCTCGGTGGCACTAAAATACTTTAGGAAACTATTAAATAATTTAGAAAACAAAAGAAAGTGTAAGTCGTAAAGAAAACTTATAAACAATTGCCATACCTGCTTCCTCTCATGATCATGCATCGTAGTGCGTCCCAGTGTGTGGAGGTATTTTTTTGCATCAATGTTCTTTTTATTTTTTCCAGATGATTCCTAAATAAAATTTCAAAATGCAACAAATAGTATTAATGAAAAACATGAAAGTTATTATTTAAATACCTCAAATGTTATTAATACCTTAAACTGGGTACTCATCCAATGAGTAATCATCTGACAATACTGCTCTATCAGAAAATCATCCACCACTGGCACTACATCTAACTCAGTGCCAACTCTAGCAACCCATCCAATATACAACTCATGCTTGTAGGCTCTCAAAAACTCGCCTAAATCCTTTAGACGTTCCGGTCATGCACCCTCACCATCGGGAAAATTAAATCGAAGTTGAAATCAAAATATTAATTCATATAAATACAAAAATAATTCATGGAATTAAATAGAATAGATTTTTTTACCCATATCTCTTCCCAATATTTATCCTTGACCTCATGTGGCAAATGTCTCCACGATAGCGGGCTGACAGGAATGATGTCGGAGTATTTGGCAAGCGTCGCAAAAAAACTCCGACATTGCTGCCCTGTTTTCTCAACCATTTGGTTGTCTTCATTATAATCCACCATAGCCTGTGTGTGGTGGTTTCACACCGAATGCATGCATGTACGCCCCCGACCACGCCTATTATCAGTAGATGTATCTGTCATGAAAGAAAAACAAATATTTTATCAAAACATGTTATAATGAAAATAAATATTTCTATAAATTTTTTTAGGGTTCTATAAATATACCTGTGCTGGTCTGATCGCTGAGCGCCGCTAGATCCACAGAAACTAATGGAACACCCTGTGGTGGAATAGTAGTCAAAGACGATGGAATATAGAAGCTCGAAGAGACATAAGTAGAAGGAAAAGAAGATGGGACAGCTGTCTGACCAGATGCTAACTGGGGAGTGGGAATCATCATGGGATGTGAAAATGATGGGCCAGAAGATGCAGAAGGTAGCGAAAACATGGGAGGAAGAAATATCCTGTGTGTCCCTAACGACACACCGAGATCAGAATGTGGGAAGGATGACATGTCAGTGGGAGGGGTAGGGTCTAGTCGGGTACGCGCAACTGCTCGTCCACCTCTGGTACGAACCCTCCTCGTACCACTGGCCCGAGTACCAGGACTACTACTAGGCTCCTCATTGAATAACTGTCAACATATAGGTGGATCCTACAAAAATGTTTACAAAAAAATTAATCACATGACATTATATATTATTTAAATATATCAATTTGAAATAAAGTACTCACTACATGCACTAATGATGGAATTCCCAACTCTGTTATTCGATGATTGTTCTCCATCATTTTTTTCCTTCGTCTCTCTTAAATTGGCTTCATTTCCTACTTTTGAAAACAAATATTTAATTAATTAGAAAAAGTAAACTAATGTGTAACCCAAAAAACTAAATATATGAGGGAATAGGGGGATTCATTGGTAATTTAGCTATCAATTGTTTTAGAAAAGCTTAAATGGATTTCATAAATCATACAAGTTTTAATGTTCACCAAGTTAGAAATATTGTTTGACTATGTTTGAATATAGTTCAACTCCAAATTAGAATATGAAATTCAAATAAAACTGCAACCAATAAACATTGAAAATTCACATAACGGTCAAGTCAGCTATCAATTGTTTTAGAAGAGCTTGAATGGATTTAATAAATCATACAAGTTTTAATGTTCACCAAGTTAGAAATATTGTTTGACTATGTTTGAATACAGTTCAATTCCAAATTAGAAAATGCAATTCAAATAAAACTACAACCAATAAACATTGAAAATTCACATAACGGTCAAGTAAGCTATCAATTGTTTTATAAGAGCTTGAATGGATTTAATAAATCATAAAAGTTGTAATGTTCATCAAGTTAGAAATATTGTTTGACTATGTTTGAATACAGTTCAATTCCAAATTAGAAAATGTAATTCAAATAAAACTACAACCAATAAACATTGAAAATTCACATAACGGTCAAGTCAGCTAAAATATATTTGTGATCAATACTAAATCAATTTGAATATTACCAACCTTAACAACCCAACTCGAGGTAAACGAAAAGAATTGAGAACATGGATGAATGATTCTATATATTTTCAACCACAACTTCAGGTTCACAATCAACTCTGACAATTGAGCTATTAGATTCATCAAAAGAAATAAATGGATTGATTCCAATGGCACTAGGGACAGTGTCAATTCCATCATCACCATAATAAAAACATGTATTGGAATTACTTCAACTATGACACCAAATTCAGGTTGAAGTTGGTCTTTGACATAAAAAACTTGTTTAGCCATTTATTCCAACACATATGGTTCTTCGGTAGCAAGAGTGTGAGTCATATTAATTACTCTAAATCCACAATCATCAATAAATGTGCCATGTCTTGTCATCGAATCAAACCAATGGAATTTCATCATTTTGACTCGTCTATGAGAGTAATAATCCAATATTATTATTTTCTCAACAACTCCATAATAACCCACATTTTCAAATCACGATCTACTATCTAATGAACTGGCATAAAAATCTATTGTGGCAGTAACCATAACACCATCATGTTGTGTTCTCATGTTATTTTCTTGTTCAGTGACAATAAATTTATACCCATTGATAACAATTGATTTACAGTCACGAACCATGGTATTAGGACCAAAATCCAAAGCTCTTATTTCCTCAGAGACAGAGTCATCAGACAAACTCAATACCTGCAATATAAATGACTATTAAACTTAATTAAATATTGATATAATTATTTTAAACATTAATTTTTTTACCTTCAATTTTAACCAAGCAGAAAACTCTTTGCTATGAAAATTCTCTCTCCTTATCAAAGATAAAGAACGATGCTTACTATTTATCATTGTTTTATGTTCCCTGTAGATAAAAAATATGAATAGTTTAACAGATATATATGTAAGATATACATAATCAATTTAGTTACCTAATATATTCATCGAACAAATCACAGTTGAACAAAACTGTGCGATGTGCCATCTCCCGCTCTTCATGGCTTAATGTATTCAATGTATATGATCCAGGAATTCATCCTGTTTGAGGAAGTGATGGAAAACCGGGTTCAATTTTCTCATACTGTTCTTCTTCATTTCTCATTGGTTTTTTCAATCTTGTAGTAAGATCAGACAAATACATCGAGCATAAATCCATACATTCTTGAGCCAAGTAACCGTTCACGATAGAACCTTCGGGATGATTTATGTTTCGGACATAAGACTTTAATGTGAACATATTAATTTCAGTTGGATACATCCAACGAAAAGAAACAGGTCCTCCGAGAAGTATTTTAGTGGGAATATGGACAGTCAGATGCAGCATGCATGTGAAAAATGATGGAGAAAATATTTTCTCCAACTCACACAAAATTAATGGGGCATCTATCAAAATTTTTTGCAAGAAAGACTTGGACAACTTCTTAGCACAGAGATCTCTAAAAAAATTGAACAATCGAATAACAACCACCCTTACATTATTGGACAAAAGATGAAAGATTTCTATTGGAAGCAACTCATGCAGTAGAACGTGATAATCATGAGTCTTCAAAGATTTTAGCTTTAACT
This sequence comes from Viscum album, assembly GCA_963277665.1. Taxonomy (NCBI): domain Eukaryota; kingdom Viridiplantae; phylum Streptophyta; class Magnoliopsida; order Santalales; family Viscaceae; genus Viscum; species Viscum album. Next base: position 659,445,613 of record OY728159.1, read on the forward strand.
CTCTTCTGTTGACCCGTTTAGATATGTTGCTTGAATATCCATCAGGAACCCTAATAGTCTCTAATACTTCCAGAAATTGTTTTTTTCCGTAGGTGTCATCAGATAAGAATCACATGGAAGTTGCAATTTATTTTCACTGATACACACAGGATGTAATTATGGTCTGATGCCCCAATCCACCAAGTCACGCCGAGATCGTAAATAATCTTTTGTCTTACCCTTGACATTTAGAAGAATCGAAAGCAACATTTCGCATATATTCTTTTCAATATGCATTACGTCTAAGAAATAACATAACAAATTGGTTGACCAATAATCCAAATCAAAAAAGATACTCCTCTTCCTCCAATTGTAACAGGTTTCAGTGGAAACATTCTTTATCTTTCCAGATTTCATTTGACCCTTCCCGAATGAAAAACTGAAATCTTTTAATTCATTAAGCACGTCAGTTTCAGACATACGCTGAGGTGGATCATCAGTCTCTATGGTATTGTTAAATCTTTGACGATTCATTCTATATGGATGATCTTTTGGAAAGAATAGTTGATGTCCCATAAAACTGAAACTACAACGATGTTTCAGTCTTTTGGATCGTGTATTCTTCATACAAACTAGACATGACAATTTTCACTTTGTGCTCCATCCAGACATCATTGCATAATCCGGAAAATCATTGATCATCCACATAAGCGCAGCACGCATTTGAAATATGTCTTTCGAATATGCATCGTATGTGCGCACACCCACATCCCAAAGAAGTTTCAACTCTTTTATTAAAGGTTGCATGTATACATCAATATCAATGATCGGATCAGAAGGACCATATATGAGTATACTCATGAAAGTGAAAGGTTTTTTCATAAAAAACCATGGGGGAAGATTATAAATGTGTATAAAAACTGGACATGTGCTGTGTGAAGTAAGAATCTGCCCAAATAGATTAAAACCGTCGCATGAAAAACCCAGCCTCACATTACGCACGTCAGCTGCAAAATCAGGATGTCGAGCATAAAATCTCTACCATGCAAATCCATATGCAGGATGAACCAACTCATCATTAGTCTTCTTTCTCTCGGTATCATGCCATCTCATTTTTATTGATATGTCATCAGAAATAAAAAGATTCTGGAGTCTGGGGATCAATGGAAAGTGCCACATTACTTTCTGTGGAACGCGGGATGGTGTTCCATCAGATTTTGACTTCCAGCGGGATGTGCCACATTTTATACAATCATTTCATTCAGTGATTTCCTCCCAGAATAAATTGCAATCTTTCGGGCAAGCATGAATTTTGTTTCTTAAAAATCTAAGTTCCTCAACTAACTTTCATGCCATATAGTGGTTTGAGAGAATATCTGCATCATCTGGAAGTAAATCCTTCAAGAGGGTAAGAATGTAATCAATTGCTGTATTATAAATCCCATACATAGTTTTCCCATGAAACAATCAGATTAAAAATTCCAGCTTTTTCATTTTATCGCATTTTCAATATGCTGGAGTCGTGGCAGCATCATTCAATTTTTTCACCCTATCAATATCATCATTTTCACTAGATGCATCAGATGTCCTCATATCGAAGACTTCTTGAGTTGAAATCCTTTCTTTTTTCATGATGACGAATAAACGGAAACCGATCATCTAACAAATTCTCCATTCCAGTCCTTTCATTTAGATCATCACCAATTTGAGATTTCATTTTCTCCCCATTGTGATACTACACAAAGTAGTTTGCTTGAAAACCATTTTTGGTTATGCAGTAGCTTACTTCTTCACGGCTCAACCAAGGTCTACCAACATAATTGGAACATGGGCAGTGTATGCGACCACTATCTGAAGCATTGTGAAATGCAAAATCTATAAAGCTCTCCAAATTGTTTTGAAAATTGCTTGAGATTCGATCGGTTTCATACATCCAACTTCTGTCCATTCTGTAAAAAGAATTTATATAAGTCATTTTGTCATAAACAATTCAATAGGATTGAACTTTAATAGAAAATATCTTTCGAAATCCATTTTAAATAATAAAATCCCTTTGATCATTTTTAACAAATATTTGGAGTATTCTCAAGGAACCCCCATTTGGAAAAGTCACATTAAATGCCCAATTTCCACACCAAACCATTGAAAACAATCAACATGAGACAATCATCGACCACAAATAACTTAACTAGAAATTAAAAAAACAGAAACCAAATGTGATATATAATTTAATGTTAAGTTAGGGGAAATGAGACTAAATATAGACGACAACATCATAAATGGTTCCAACATCATAACTTTTGATTAAAACCACCCATAATAGGAATGGGAATGCCTCATACACCTAATCCCTAATAAAACAAACCAAATATCCAATTAAAACATTGAATTTAGGGTTTCCACCCCACTTGGACAACCCTACCCCCACCCCACCAACCCCACTTGGACAGCCCTACCCCCACCCCACTTGGACAACCCAGCACCCCCACCCCATGTGGACAGCCCTACCCCCACCCCACTTGGAAAACCCAGCCCCCCCCCCACCATACCTGGACACCCCTACCCCCCACAACCCACTTGGAAAACCCAGCCACCCCCCACCCCACCAGGACAGCCCTACCGTCACCCCACTTGGACAACCCATCCCCCCACCCTACCTAGACAGCCCCTCCCCCACCCCACCTGCACACCCTCCCCACCCCACTTGGACAACCCTGCCTGGACACCCTCCCCCACCCAACCTGCACACCCTCCCCCACCCCAAATAGCCCTACCCCCACCCCATTTGGACAACCCAGCCCCCTCCCCACCCTACCCAGACAACCCCCTCCCCCACCCTACCTAGACAGCCCCTCCCCCACCCCAAACAGCCCTACCCCACCCCATTTGGACAACCCAGCCCCCTCCCCCACCCTACCTAGACAACCCCTCCCCCACCCTACCTAGACAACCCCTCCCCCACCCAAAACAGCCCTACCCCCACCCCATTTGGACAACCCAGCCCCCTCCCCCACCCTACCTAGACAGCCCCCTCCCCCACCCTACCCAGACAACCCCTCCCCCACCCCAAACAGCCCTACCCCCACCCCATTTGGACAACCCATCCCCATCCTCACCCTACCTAGACAACCCCTCCCCCACCCCACTTGGATAACCCTCGACATCCCCCCCCACTCCATCTGCACACCCTCCCCCACCTCAAATTGAAACATAAATTAATCCAAATCAAAATCCAATTTTCAACTAAAATAAATTCCACCAAAAGTACCATATCACCCCACTAAACAAAACCTTTACCATGTTTGAAGTGTAGAAAAAAAAACATAAAACAAATCCAAGGCTTCCGTAGACAACAACCCTAATTTATCCTAAATGAAAACATCAAACACCAAAAAAATTGAGAAATAACACTAAAACTAAGGTAACAATTACTAATTTGAAGTGTGAAATAAGATTTTTTTTGATTGAATATGGATCTTGGGTGGAAAGAGTGTCAGGACCAAGAATAATTCAGGATCTCTATTAGGTTCTGTCTGCAATTGGTCTGCAATCGGGCTGGGTGGGGGTTCGACTGGTCTGTATTTGGGGGAAATCTTTCCCAACGGTTCTTAAAAACCGTTGGGAAAGATAGAGTTTTACCAACGGTTTCATTAAACCATTGGGAAAACTGTTTTTCCCCATCTTTCCCAACGGTTTGATGAAACTGTTGGGAAAACTAATTTCTCTACCAATATTTCCCAACAGTTTCATCAAACCGTTGAGAAAAATCAATTTTTATAGATCTTTACCAATGGTTAATGAAAACCATTGGTAAAGATCAACTATTCCAATGGTTCAAAAGAACCGTTGGTATACAATTATTGGGAAAACCATGATTTCCAGTAGTGGATCCTACCAGCTGCGAATGAAGTCAAGGACACAATCACGTAGCATGTCCTCGAGGGTCTGAATAGTTCGCTCAGTCTGACCATCTGTCTGAGGATGGAAGGTGGTGCTCAAACGAAGCTACGTTCCGAAAGCCTCCTGTAACCCCTTCCATATCCAGGAAGTAAAATGTGTATCACGATCGGAGACAATCGTCGAGGGTACTCCATGTAGCCGCACAATCTTTTGCACATAGAGGCGTCCCAAGATCTCTACTAAACCCTGCTCTCTGATCGGTAGGAAGTGGGATGACTTGGTGAGTCAGTCGATGATCAACCAAATCGAGTCATGACCCCTATATGTACTTGGAAGTCCTATCAAGAAGTCCATGAATATCCCATCCCACTTCCACTCTAGAACCTCTAAAGGCTGAACCAAGCCTACTGGTACTTGATGCTCTGCCTTCACTTGCTGATAAGTGAGGCATCAAGAGACAAACTCTGCTACTAATTTCTTCATTCCTATCCACCAGTGATGTTGTTAGAGGTCCTGTTACATCTTCCCCACTCTTGGATGTATCGCTAGAGGGGATGTGTGGAACTCCCTTAACACTTCCTCCCGAAGATACACTGGTACCATGGTACATCCTATGAAGAGGATGATGTGCTCCCCACCTTCAAAAAATCCATCAGGTGCCTATCCAGTGGATATTTGAGCACGTTGTGTCTCGCAATCAACGTCCCCAAACTGTGCCTCCCTGACTCATTGAAGAAGTGGGGGAGTGACTGTAAGAGATTGAAGAAGAGCTGCTCCATCTCTATCCACAAAGGATATCTACAAAGCGAATAGCTTCTCCATCACCTTGCCTAGCAGCTGTATACCAGATCTCTAGCTAAGTGCATCTATACAACATTCCACTTCCCAGGAGTATAAACTATCTCAAAGTCATAGTCCTGGAGGAACTCAAGACAACATCACTGTCTTAGGTTCAGGTCCTTCTGAGAGAAGATATAACCGAGAATCTTGTGATCATAGTACACTGTAAAACTCTCTCCCTTTAATTAATGTTGCCACATATTCAAGGCGAAGACCACTGATGCTAACTCCAGGTCATGGGTAGCGTAGTTCTTCTCATGCTGTCTTAGCTGTCGAGAACCATATGTGATCAATTCTCTCTCCTTCATCAGGACACATCCACGCCTGTTCCTTGATGCGTTGCAGTAGACTATGTACTCTACGCCCTCCTCTGGAAGCCTCAAGATGGGGGCACTAGTCAGCCTTTGCCTCATCTCCTGAAAACTCTGCTGGCATTTCTCCGACCAAACGAAGGGTTTCCCCTTCTTCATCAATGTTGATAAAGGTGCTGCAACTCTGGAGAAATCTAGCATAAACCTTCGATAGTATCTATCCAAACACAAGAAACTCAATACCTCCATCGCACTCCTGGGTGTCTCCCAAGAAAGTACCACCTCAATATTTGCTGGATCCACTGCAACTACAACCTCTGATATGACATGTCCCATAAAGTGAAACTCTCGGATCTAGAACTGGAACTTCAAGAGCTTACCATAAAGATGGTTCTCTCTGAGTGTGTCCAGCACTACCTGAAAATGATAGGCATACTCCTCCTCAATAGTCGAGCATATCAGAATGTCGTCGATGAAGGGTACTATAAAGTGATCAAGGTATGGCTGAAAAATCCTATTCCCGAGTCCCATGAACACTACTGGGGTATTGGTTACGCCGAATGGAATAACCAAGAACTCGTAATGGCCGTAACGACATCTGAAAGACATCTTCTACACATCCTCGTCTTGTACTCTGAGATGGTGATAGACTGATCTGAGGTCTATCTTCGAGAACCACCATGCTCCCTTCAACTGATCAAAGAGGTCTTCAATACTCAAAAGTGGGTACTTGTTCTTCACAATCAACTGGTTTAGGCATTAATAGTCAACACAAAGCCTCAAACTCCCATCCTTCTTATTGGAGAACAAAATCGGGGCTGCCCAAGGGGAAAGACTGGGTCAGATGAATCCCTTCCCCTACAAGTCCTCTAGCTGTACCCACAACTCACAAAGATCTGTGGGAGCCATCCGATATGATGGTGTAGATATCGATACCATCCCAGGGTACAAGTCAATGTAAAAGTCCACCTCTCTGCGAGGAGGTAGACCCGGAACATCATCAGGGAAGATATACGCATACTGGTCCACCACTATAGGATAACTTAGACTCTTCACATCAACCGCACCGAGGGTAAGGCTAGACAACTGATGTGTAATAGGCTACACCCTCCTCCAGGTAAGTCCATCCTGTGCTGAAAAGGCTTCCTTCTTACCAGTGAAGGTAAACCTGGTCCCATCCATGTTGACACACCACACTCTACGCCTAATACAGTCAATCTGAGAATGAACTGCAGATAACCAGTCCATACCCAAGATTACATCTTAAGGCCTCGACGCCACTACTAGGAGATCCCAGCTGAAGCTCTCGCCTCCTAGAGTAAGCTCGCACTGCCGGCACCAGTGCGTAATCATCAAATCCTCTTCCGTAGGAGTCTCTAGCCGTAAGGATCAAGCCAACGGCTCCTTCGGAATCTTTAGGCTCTGAACGAGGGCAGTGGAAATAAAAGAATTACTGGCACCTGTGTCTATAAGTACTGCAGCTATGGTAGAGTAGACAGAGATCGTACCTCATATCATCTCTGGAACGCCGTGATCGTAGGCCTCAGCTGCCTGGAGCTGAGCTCACCCCTGTCCTCCTGCTCTCTGTGGTCTGGGTGGACCACCTGGTGGTGGTGGTGATAACATCTCAAATCGTCGCCCACCGCCAGCTGCACGACCAGCTCCTCTGTCATGTCCTCCTGCTCCTTGCGGAACTCCTCAGTCGAACCTATGTATCTGCCTGGGTGGTCCCTCGACCATCTACTGACCATCCATATGGCGGGTTGGATAGTCACGATCCATGTGAACCTGCCCACCACATGCGTAACACTACCCACTCTTGGCATGACTGGCTCTACCTCAGGTGCCCCACACAACCGACTCTGAATCATGTGGTCATCCACCTGTAGGTCTGTTCCTCTTGGACCTCTATGTCATCTGTCTGCTGCCAGCTACAGAAAACTCTGCTATGTGATAACTGATAGTGGGTCTCGCTACTGGTGACTGCTCAGTAAGGAAACTCTCCACTAAAAGGGCTTGCTCTAACACCCCTGCCTACGTCGGGATGCTGAGTGAGATCATCAAAGCCCTGATCTCCTACCTGAGTCCCTTATTGAAGGTCCAGGCCCTGAATAATTGGTCCCATACCATATATGTACATTATAATGAGAGGTCAGTGTACCTCGCTGAGTAATGATCCACAATCATGATGCCCTGCTGAAAATGAAGTAGCTCCTGAATGCGCACTGTGCGAAGAGTCGCTGGGACAAACTCTGCTTGAATCAGGCTCTCGAAGTCTTCCCAGAGAGGTTTCATCTCGTCGTGAACCTAGAGAATAAAGCTCCAACATCTTCCTACTGCTTCTTGTAGAAGGATGGCGACAAGGGTCACCATGAGATCAGCTGGTGTCCCTACCAGTCGGAAAAATCTCACAACGACCTCCATCCAATCCTCAGCTGCCTGTGGGTCTGTCTCTCCCCTAAACCTGGGTGGCCTCTGGCACTAGAACTTGTGCAATGATCTCAAGAGGTGTGCACCCTCTTCTGTTGGGGATGGTGGCATCGGTGGCCCAATGGGTCATGGTACCGCTGGTGCCTCTACTGGAAGAGGGACCTGCATCGAGGCCTCATTGCTCGGTGGGCTACCAGTGCATACAACTCTTGGAACCCTAGATGGATTTCTATGTGGAGACATCCTGAAAAACAAACAGGTGCGCCATGGTCAATAAGTTATACCTGGTGATCTGACTCAAAGAGTTTACAAAGAAGACTCTTGAAAACACACACGCAATCAGTGTTTTCGTACACTGAGTCAGAAATCAGAATTCAGGGTCCTAGTGTATGGATACGTTGGCCAAAACACCAACACTAGATTCCCTAAACTAATAACCACACTTATTACACTTAAAAATATTTCGGTTAAAAAGAAATATCAGAGTCCTATGTTCTACGGTTGAACCAACTCCTCTGATACCAATTTTTCACGACCCGTCCCCCGCGGCCTGTGACGTGACTACCCTAAGCTCGCCTTCCATAGGCCAGGGGCTGGAGAATAGCACCGAAGGAATATTCCCTAAAACTGGGAAGGCTTTTCCTTTATAACCTATAAAAACACACAACCAAGTACACAAAAAGATAAAAACAGAAGTCAAATGTATAGCAAAAAGAGTGCTAAAAGTAAAAAGGGACCAGAATACAAGCCCAAAAGAAAAGTACAAGAAACCAAAAGTACAAGTAAACTAGAAAAACTCCTGTGATCACAATACAAGGATCCTACCTGAAGGGTAGGTACAAATCTCGAACGGTCGTCTCTGCGATACACCTCGTTTATGGTCCAACTCCGAGCTACCTCCAGTCCCGGTACTCTCGTCCTTAGTCAGCGCTGTCCATCGTCTGCACCAAACAAAATGAGGTGCAGGCATAGCCCGTGTAGGGGTGAGTATAACAATACTCAGTAGGGACCCTGAGACCCTCAAGCTCTCAAAAAATCCACCAAAGATAAACCAAAAGGCATGAAATCAACTGACAACCCTACTTAGGTATATGCCCATACATATACCTAAGTTATCAAGTAAACCCATATCAATCATGAGGAAAACACAGAGTCCAACTCCAAAGCCCAAATCTCAACTGTTCCACAAAGGAAGAAAAATAAAGAAGGCAAGTACCACATATGTATGCCACACAAAATAATACCACCAAGGTATTACCATGAAGTAAAGTACCACACATGTACAGAATCAGCTCACACCAGGTATAACTTAAGTACAATAGTAGAGATGATTAGATGTAACTACTGAATCATCTTACTCTGTTAAGAGGAATACCCACATAGGATCACTCGGTGCTGACCCACATAGGATTGCTCGGTGCTGACCCACATAGGATTACTAGGTGCTGACCTACACAGGATCGCTAGGTGCTGACCCACATAGGATTGCTCGATGCTGACCCACAAAGAATCGCTAGGTGCTGACCCACACAGGATCGCTCGGTGCTGACCCACATAGGATCCCTAGGTTCTAACCCACATAGGATCGCTCGGTGCTGACCCACACAGGATTTTTCTTCATTCTTCACGTCACAACCAGCTACAGGGTTCCCGCACTATGCTCGCTTGTCTCTATGAGGGTCCGATCCACAAGCCTCTAGTCGATACTCCAACTACCACGAAGTCTCACGAGGAAGTATATAAAAGGACCACCACACCATAGGGGTCTCAATGCAATAGACGGTGAATCAATCAGATGCCCGATCTGTTAGATATTATAATTTTTGTCCTAAGGGTCCGGTTGGAATAATTCTTGATCCAACCCAAGCATTCCCCAAATTTATCAAATCTCTAGTGGGGTATACCAAAGGGACTGTCCCTCTCTAAGGTTTCCAACACCGTAGACGGTTCGTTAAACAGACGCTTGGTGCCACAGATATGGTAGAAAGTGCGTAAATGGGTCGAAGTGGGTCCGGGTCCGGTCCGACCCGACTTGGTTTGGGTGGACCTGGCCCAACCCGCTAGGTCCGGTTCGGCCCGTGATGGGCGGACCGGCCCACGCTGGGCGCTCTGGCCTGTGCTAGGGGGCTCGTCCTGGCGGCCCTACCTGGGCGGTGTGGGGCAGCGCAGAGGTCTGAAGAGCCATAGAGGTTGCGAGGGGGGCCGTGGGAGCCGCGGGTGGCCGCGTGGCGGCACGACAGGCTGCGGGGCAGCGCGGAAGGTCGCGGGGCCGCAAGGCCGTGGGGCGGCGTGGAAGGCCGTGAGGCAGCGTGACAAGGCAGAAGGGACACGAGGGTAGCGCGAGGCCGCGAAAGGCCATGGGCAGCGCGATGCCAGGTGGGGCTGTGGAGCAGTGTAGCGCCATGGGGCGAAGAGGCCGCAGGGAAGCTTGACGAGGCCGCGGGGTGGCGGTGGCCGTGGATGACAGATGTCACGGGGAAACACTGGTCAGGGACGGCGGAGGCCACGAGCGGTGGAGGCTGCGGGGTGGTGGGGGACGCGGGCGTTGGGGGCCGTGGGGCGGTGGTGGCTGCGAGGTGGCGCCGTTGCGTCGTCGCCTTCATCGCGACCAGCGGTGGTGCCGACCGCCATTCTCGAGTTCCACCAGTTCCAAATGCCGTCACCAGTCACCGTCACCATCATGAAGAACGCACCAATAAAGAAGAACGATGGAGGGGTCGGGCCATGTTTGTTTAGCCCGCACCCTCCGCGTTAGGGTAGTAGCAAGCGACTCAACAAAATCATGAATCAAGAATGTCAAACTCTACAATTTCATATGAATCCTGGATCAACTTGTTTTGGTTGATCCATGTTCACCATGCTTTCCAAGAATGATGAATTTAATCGAGAAATTTCATGAATTCAATAACAACCCCTACCTCGATTGTTCTTTGACATCAGCACAAGAAAGAATTCGAAGAAGGCAGAGGGGGTGCCAATGATTGTTGCTTCCAAAACCACACTTCGATGACGTGCTCGAATGTCATCCTCTTCCTTGATTTTCGAAGAACGTTCTTCCTTGTCATTCTTCGTTAGAGAACTTTCTCCCACCAAGGAACTTCTCTGCCAACCAAAAATCCTCCCAATCAAAGAGGTTATAATATAATTAAATTAAGTATATTAATTATGTTGGCACATTTGCATAATTAATTGGCCCAATTAGTGAATGATGTTGGCAAAATTCAAAGTTGGAGGGAGTCCATGGGTTATCTCCCATTAAGAGGGAGTTCAAGGGGGTTTTATTCTCGGGTGGTCCCCACCACCATAACCTCACATGGGAGGTTTAGTTTTGGTAGTCCCCACCTCCATAACCTCACATCGGAGGTTTAGTTCTAGTGGTCCCCACCTCTCAACATCCACATGGGAGTTCCAAAGAAAATAAAATGCTACACAATTTTATTTTATTTAATTCTTTCATGAAAACCCAAATTCTATCTTTCACCCTCGACCTACTACGTTCGAGGTGAAGGCCCCCTTAAGTGAATACCAGTGCTGCAAGTTCAACGGTGCCCTCAGATTTCAATTCTGAGAACTATTTCAAAAGTTAAAAAAACTGCTAGCACGTTTACTGAATGTACCAGAAAAAAAGTTCAGAAATTCATTCCGGGCACATCGGGCCTTGGAATCACATGCCGTCAATTTTCTTGGTCTTGTAAAATTCCCTTTTAATTAAAAAAAATTTACATGGAAATTGAAGGTCTTTACAGATAAGGGAGGTAAAAAATATTAATCAATGAAAAGAAATGGATTTAAAAATAATTTCATGGTGGATGACCACCACACTCGTGCAATACTTCCGCATCCACCAAAAATAGATTTAAAACATTTTGAATTGAAGCACAACAACAAAGAACACTGTGAAACCCCCATAGGGCCAAGACTTGGGTTAGTCACTTAATATTGAACTGTAAATATAGATCATGATGAAAATATGGAAGAGAAAATTATAATTATAGTTGAAAGATAAATAAGGCTGTGAGAAGAAAATGTAATCACTTTAATATAAAAAAATATGAATGCGTTACATGGGAAAATAAAAAAAAATAAAAAGAAAAGAAAGAAAAAATAGTAAAGCATGGATGTCATCCAAGATTCCTTATCTAATCAATATTATTTTCAATCCACCATTTGAATCTTATTTATAGTCATTGAAGTATACTTTGGGTGTCATAATGGACCATTAACGACTTAAGAGTCATAATGGGTCTTCAACAGTTGAAATTTTAGTTATAGAAACTATATTTAATTTTTTTCACATGGAACCCCCATAAAATGGTATAACTGGGGAAATGTGTATTCATGAAATATTTTCCATAATTTATTGTTCATTAACCCTCAAAATTTCAGCATAATTGGCCACCATAATAAGGATTTATGCAATAAATACTTATATTGACTTTTTCTGGATGAGAATTCCAGAATTCATCCTCTGATGTATAACATCCAATGACTCTCTTAATAAGTTAAAAACTACATAAAATTCTCTCAAGAAGCTATTATATGTGTTCTATTTCACATAAATTTTGAATCACCACAATTGTAGAGGTGTAGCCTGACTTATATTTCTGTTACGAAGGTGGGGTCCACAATGTCTGCCCGAACAATTGTCCAATTTGATTGATTTTTTCAGGAATCATGTAATCCGGATAAACTCTTTGTCTTAAATAAAAAGTTTAATAAAATAATTCAAGAAATTATAAATAAAATCACTCAAATTGGATTAATATTTAAAAATTTATGACCAAAACACCATTGTGATTAAAATCTGTTAAATTCCCAGAATTAATCACTTTTCACATTTTATCCCAAAAAAACCCATAAATCCAAAATTGTTGTAAATAAGATCAAATTGATAAATTTTGAGGACTTAAATAATTTAAATACATATAAATAATGAGGAAAATATTAGCAATATCAAAACACCTTGGATGATCTCCTTGGACTACACCCAAGTCTTTATCGAGTTTCCATCAAGACGCTCCATTGACTCAATGAGTATACCTTGGTCATTTATACCTTGGATCCATGAAATTAAATCTTGACACTTGATTAAATAGAATAGTCTGATGTGGATGTTTATCATACTTTACATATATCCCTGATATAGTTATTTGATTATAATTTCCCTTGTTTATGGGTACTTGACTATTGTTCATAGGAATCCATGTTTGGATGGATATTATCACATTAGATTTAGAAAATTTACTTTTATTACTTTTATACTTATGGTATACTACAAAAGGATTCATTATTTATACACAGACTGGACATGTTATAGACACAAATGGTGGTGGCCTACTAAGAGTTATCTCACACCTAGTTTGGGCCACCGTTGGGTACCTGGACATACTTCATCGATGTAGATAGGGACTAGGGAAAGTTACCACTTTACGATGCTTTATTGTTTGTGCATATAAGTAGGGGAGTACATGACCGATCTAAGATCATGATGCTAGATGAAGATAATTACTTTTTAATATTTTTGTTCATTTGAAACATGTAATGTATGAGATGCCTTCTTCAATGTATTTATGGCCATTTGTATAGATATATGACATGATCATAATAGTTTATATGATTAATTTAAACCTATTTTATTATTTCAATATTTTGGATGACTTATCTTCTATCATTGATTCATATTATGCTTCCCCTAATTTATTTAATTGATATACCATTGTGTTACTCTGATCATGAGATTAAAATGTCTACACTGTACCAATTTAGGCCTTTATATCTAGTTGGAAGGCTATAGAATACATGGAGGTTCTCTTGAGGCCATATGACCTAAAGGCTCGAGGCATCATTTAGTGGATTTTGGGTTGGGACATTACAAAGACAACAAGGAAGAGAATAGAAACTTGTTGATCTACCAAAACTTGATCAATGATAAAGTGTTATCGAATCTCACTTCTATCTATCTCTATTTTAATTTAATTTGGTGTTGTCTTAGTTTATTTAAATATTGTTTAACAAAAACTTCTGTACTTTATTGAAGAGTAATCTGATACTATTTCTTTAATTTCCTTCACTTTTTTATTCCCATGAATAACTATGGAATAGGGTCTATAATAGCATGGATATCCATGTGTGTTTTTTTACTCTGTATACTAGATCCATGCTATGGATTTGATGGATATAAAACCTAATGATTTATATATATATATATATATTTTATGGTTTTCATGCAAATTGTGATTTTCATGCAGAACGGGGAATATCATTTATACTAACTATGATAATAGTCATCATTTTGGAAGTTCAATCATCCACATGAATATCATTTAATATAGCATTTAATTTTATTAAATATTTGAGAGTAAATGAATATGATGAATTTATTTCATTCATGGTATTTATTCATGTGTTTTAATGCATAGATAAATGAAAAAACCTAAGGAGCATCCTTCAGTCTTATAAATTATACATCCATACAATGGATGTAGAGTGTGTGATTGCCTCATGCTTGGACAAAACTCCTTGGGACTCATATTTATCTTTATCTTACTTCTTTTCATATTGAGGTATTATCATATTATAGAGAGAAGATGGATTCGATCCAAACATCAGGTGATTTTGTGCCACCTATGGATACCCATGGATGTGTGATGTCTTTTTAATGTCACTTTTTGATCTTTATCAAACATGTTTCAAGGTGTTGTAAAAACTTCTTTTATGTAACGTATGCCTATAAAATATTTCTTATTTTCAATATTTTTCACAGTTTCATATTATCTTGCATGGAGATCCTCAAAAAGGGGTTTTAATCACTTTTTCTTGAGCTAATAATTTTATTATTCACTAAAAAACCCTTCAGTGGTATCGAAGGGAGGTTCATGTTTAGTTTTATGAAATCATGTGTGAAATAAATAGGAAATTGAAAAAACAAAGAAACATTTCATTTTTTGGACATTCGATTTAATATTGGGTTTAACCTTGCTTACTGGGCTATGTAAAGGTAACCCTAGCCTTACTATTATATAGATGGGTCATGTAAAGGCACCCAAGGCTTTACCCTTATTCATAACTATCTTTATAAGGGTTATCTCACATTACCCTTACATAGTTTTTTCTACGTAAGGGTCACATGATCTTACCCATACAAGTAAATGGCTACATAAGGGTATGATACAGTTTACCCTTATGTGAAATGGCAGTATGTAAGGGTAATCAAGTTTTTCCTAAAGCTGTATAAAGGTAAGAATTGATGTACCCCTAAACAACATCTACAATATACAGGTCATGGGTATTTATCCTTATCTAGATAGTCTATGCAAGGGTAGAAGGAGGTTACCCTTATGTAGAATAGGGATTCTGTGTAAGGGTAATGAGAATTGTTTTAAAAATTGTTAAAAAATGTTCTGAACATATAAAATTATTTAGATGATTTATAAAATGTTTATAAATCAATATAAAATGTATTTTATGATATTTTAATTTATAAAAGGTTTATAAATTAATTAACGATACATTTTTTATAATTAAATAAATATTTATGAAACATTTTATTCCCAAATATTAAATATTAATATTTGAAATACATTTTAACAAAATTATATGACATGCCTTAGGATATTTAAATAAAATTATTTATTCATAAATCATATGAAAATAAATTATAAAGGGTTATAAACTATAAAATAAGGACAAAATATAAATTTTTTATATTAAAATTATGAATTGTTCAAAATTAATTATTTTGAATTGTTCAAAATAAAAGGGGGCCTTATTTGGATATTATTAAACCACATCAAAAATGTTTTGATGATTTATATGATCAAGGTTTAAATAATGATTCAGTATATGATATTTAGATTATTTAAAATGTTTACATAATATAAATTGGATCATATATAGTTTACAATTCATATAATATCATATATTTAAAATGGAAATGGAATATAATGATTAATATGAAAGAGTTTATATGAGAATTAATATAAAAATTTTATATTAAAAAATTATTGAATGTCTATATTGTTAAAGTTAAAAATTATAAAAGGATTTATAATTATATTTGATTTATGAATTGTTCATAAATTTTTATCTAATGTTTAAATATTTTAATTGTCTTTTTATTTATGTTTCATTCCATATTTTATTCATGTTTAATAAGTTTTTTAAGAATTGTGAAGGTTGTGTATGCTTTATTTTAATTTTTTAAACTGATTCAAGGTTAGAGCCTTGAATTTCATGCTAGGATTGACTCTACAATGAATTAGTTTTTCATATTCCATGACCGTGGCTTATAATTGAAGTTATTAACTTGAATATAGTAATTGAATATAATTTTGACATATTAGGTGTTTGATTTATGATGAATTTAATTATCTCTTCAGTAAAGTATCCTCGGGTAGAGGGACTTAGGGCCATAATACCTACTTACATGGTGGACTATTACTTGTCTAGGAAACTGAAAGGTGTTGTATATATGTTTCTCTGATCTTACTCATGTGAATATTGAAAATATCATTTAATTCTAAACCTTTCCATAAAGTATTCATAAACCTCATACATATGATGCATTTTCATATGTATGAATATACTCAACTTCTAATTTTGGGTCAGTAACAAAAAATTTTGGGCTGTATAATGGGTTACATAATAATATGGTTTGAAAACGTTGGTTTGTAGGAGAGAATAATATTCCAAACTAAAATAATAGGAGCATTCATACATAAAAGGGAATAACCTAAAATAAGATGGTGAGATAAAATATAATTCAAATAATAAGTGTATGATTCCTTCCAAAGTGAAACTTGTCAAGAACACAATCACCCAATATGATAGTTTTATAAAAAATATGAGTTACCTTGTATTTTATTATGTAAGGAATTAAATTAATAAATTACTTTGTATTGTCTTATCAGGTAGTTTTTTCCAAATTAGATTTCCCCTGGGTTGTCCTTGGCTAGCTTGTTTTGGGAATTTTATTTGGGTAAAACTTAGCTAGGAAGCCCTAATGATTAGGATACCATAGGAATAAAGTTGAGTTTATCCATATGATAGATTCTACAAAGGGTTTTATTCTTTGCTATACAATAATCATATATGATATCAATGGGATGATGCCCTACCTAAATAATTAAGTGTTGAAATGAATGCTAAACTAGACTCATTGCTCACTAAAATATGGATATTATCCCACTAATGGTTATGATGTATTTTAAAAGGGGAATAATTTTATTGGAATCCCATTTAATAAAAATCCTTATTGAATGGATACTGATGCATTCCACTTATCTGATGAATGCTTCTGTTATAAATAAATATCACCATCATCAAGATAATTTTTTTATTAATCCTTTTAAGGAAAATATTATTATATGTTACTGCTAAGACCAGTAACATAATAAAAGTTCTTAAGAAATATTGTGGATTTATGAAAAGTTATTAAGTAAACTTCTATGTGTCAGAATAGTTCCTTCCTTAGTAAATAAGTGTTATAGTTGTTCAACAAGTGAAACTAGATGCTTATGGAAGCGTAGATGGATTTATTTAATATTTCAAAGGAATTATATGAAAAATGACCAAAGGGATATTAGTCTCCACTCATGTAATAAATATAATTATTATAGAGAAACTACTTTTTATTACATGATTATTACACTGTTTTATAGATAAACAACATAATAGTTATACATTTAAGGATCAAAAGGTTTTGTATATTGGAAAAATTAAGACCATACATCACTTATGGATAATAAAATATAAAAATTATTAAAATGAATCTTATTTATACACTTAAAATATCTCACGTTATCCTTAGTACATATAGTCACCTGAGGATATACATCAAAGAAATGGGTGGGCTAAAATCCCAGTAAGGGGAATGATAACATAGTAGAAATAAGAGACATGAATCAATAATACATGAGAGAGAATAATCATCATAATCACATAATAATTGTGGGATCATCATCATAATTATGATTAATACATTTTAAAAACTGCATGGAATGTGGCTATGCAAAAAATGAAATATCATGTCATTGAATTGAAATAACACATAGTTGTGAATAAAGCGAGCATCATGTTCATGCATGAAATATGTGCATAAATTATAAAATCATAATTATGGAAAAATATAGCATAATGTATATAAATAATACATATAATCTCATTATATGAATCAAATCACTCAATTCATTGGAGGGATATATAATTCTAGGACCACTCATCACATCATAATAATCACATAATCATGCATGCCACATAGAATATATAACAATTGTAGTCATGAAATAACCCATGGAAAGGAATGGGTTTCATAAGGATTTCATAAAGCATACTTTCATGAACAAACCTTGGTGTTACCAAATGAATAAGGGAAAAATTATTGGGTATAAACAACATCATTCTTCATCGAAGAAGAAACAACTCAAGAGGAGTCAAAGATGTGTTTTGGAATGAAAATTCCTTTTAGAAAATATTTTTATTTGGATTAAAAATCAAGGTGAAAACATGTATATAAATGAAAATAAAATAGAAGAATAGTGAAATGAAATTTAAGGAATATTAGAGTAATATACATACCGAGTATGTCATTAAATAGGTATAACCCAAAGAAAAGGAGTTGGGTTTAAGAATCCCCTTACCTCAAATCCCATTTTATTTCGTCACTTTTCCAACTCATGAATAATAAACTTAGGTTTATTAAAACATTGAACTAGAAGTGAATTATGTTAATTTATGTGAATATTTATTATTTATAATTATTTTATTATATTTATTAATTTATATTTTTGATGTTGAATCATTTTGATATCACACTTTCTTTAAAAAATTCATGTTTGCTTCAATTTTGATATTTTGTTCAAGGTCATTTATGCTGCAACGACCCAAAATTTAGAATAATATTTTAATTCTTGAAAATTCATTTCTTACTATGTCATAATAAATAAAAAATATATAAGTATAAATTAAATGTGACCATTGGGTTTTGACTGTTATATGACCATTGGTCAATATGACTGTTGGGAACAATAATAATTTTTAACGTTATAATTGTTGTTTAAAATATAAATAATAATGGATAATTAATATAGAAAGAAGATTTGGTAGCCTCATAAAGTAGACTTGAGATGTACAAAGCCCATCTTTCAGAGCTTGGGAATGAGGTAGAATTTCTGGGCTTTGCTTTTGACCATGCCCAAACTGAGCTTCAACATGTTAAGCAAAAACGTAATCACCTTTGGGAGAAGTTTAAGTTGGTAGAAATCACCACTCAAACAATGTTGTCTGAGCCACCCCAAGATTGTATCACCATTGTAAACCTTATTCTTAGGTCCTATGCAGGTGTTATAAGGGGCTATGTAATGAGGCCTTAGTTACTTTGTGTAATCCTTTTGTATAAATAATTTTTTTTCTTATTATGGCAATTTTTTTGAATTTCAAATGTCAAAATAAATATAGGATTAATTTTTAGAAGTTTCATATTATTTATGAATATTGAAAAAAGTGTATTTTAAAATATTTTTTATACTTTAAATAACTAATAATGTGGAATTTTTTTCAAAAAACGGACATATACAGTTGTGATCAGTAAGAAATTTAGAGTCTGATAAGATCAACTTAATTTTTGATGAATAGTAATATACCCTTATGAATATTAACATAACTTTATAAATATTAATTAATAGAAAATATTCTAAAAAATATAAAATCCACCCATAAATGTATAAATACAATTTAGACATCTTATAAGTGAAAAATGACCATAGTGTAAGTATTTTTATTTTTGTATGTCATAAATATTTTAATAACAATTTTATGATTAAATTTATAATATAAAATAGAAATTTATTTTCATAAAATTTAATCATAAATTGTTACTTTATTTTCTTATGGTTATAAGATAATTTTATGGGACCTTGATTAATTTCTCAATGTGTTATAAAATGAGTTATCATTTTAATTTTTTTTTTGGAATAAAATTATGATTTTATTTAAAAATTAAATTAAAAATATTTATAAAATTATTTCCAATAAATTGATTTCATTTTTGAATTCTGCATATCAAAAAATATTTAGGGATATTTTTTAGGATTTTTCTAAAATAATCTAATTTTTTTGTGAATAGTAAAAATACAGTTTTGAGTTTTCGATATGTTTAATGACATCATAATGATGAATTAATTAATATAAAATTATGGTAGACTTTTTTATAGTAAAATATGATACGATGAATCCCAAGTGTCTAATACCATGGGAAAATACAATGGGAAATCTCATGGTTTTGCAAATACCACTAATGAGGTGTCCCTTATAAATTAATAAAATATTTCCCCACTTTTTCTATAAATACCAACCCATTACATCATTAATTTCCTTAAAATTTACTAATCAAATAAGATATGGTCTTCTTACCTCCCAATGAGTCCTTCCAAGGTGTCATAAAGCCCCCCAAGGTCCAAACCATTGAGTTTTTGAAGTCACTCTTCAAGGTAAGAGAACCTTTCACCCTCATCTTTTTAGTCAAGACTTCTTTAATGTTATGTATTTTAGTTTCCATTTTATTATGTTGGGGTATTTTATTATATATCCTTATTTTTTTCCATTTTATGACCAAATTATGAGATACCATTTCTGATCTCATCAACTTATTTTCTGAATTTTTAAGTGACGCCGTTAGGCTGCTGAATTTTCGTAAGGGAATTTCAACTTCTCTTTCTTTTCATTCAAGTTCTCTTTTATGTGGTATAACTTTCAAGTTTCCATAACATGTTCTTATTTACATTTTATTCTTTCCCTATACTATATTATGAGTCATTTATAGACTATATACCCTTGTCCCCTATCTTTTTAATGTTTTCTAAAACCATGTTGTATAGCCGTTATGCTGTAGAATTTTCGTATAAAAAGTTATCTCGTTTTTTTCAAGAAATTATCTTATTTTCTTTATGTGAATACCCAGAACTATTTCATTTCTATGGGTATTCATAAATATATAAAAATGATATATTTTATTCTAGGATTGACATAAATAAAACCTTATTTCCATTTCCATGGGTTATGAATGACATAATGATCATGTTTTTAGTCACTTTTTAAAACATCATGATTGTGATATGAAACCATTAATTTTATTTTATTTGGGTTATTTATGAAAAATTTTATTATGATATATGTGGATCATATGAAAATAAATAAATATTAATATTTCACCCTGATATCACTCCAATACATTGGGTAAATAAATTAATCTCCAGAGATGACAAGTTTTATGATACATTGGTGAATAACCTTGGTAAATTTTATGACAACTTGGGGATGGACCTTGGTGATATGCTTATGAATGTATAAATTAAATTTTTTAGCCACATTTTCAAGTTATTATTAAAGTTATTATTATTATATGACTATTTATCACACCTTTATGATATTCTCCATGTTCTTATTTATATCGCTCAAGTTCACATGTAAACCGTTTCACTTGTTTTTCTTACTAGGCCTTCTGCTCACCATTACCTTTGATGTATGTCCCCAGGTTATGAGATGCAGTAATTGTACTTAGGATGAACATTTAAATAATCCATTCAGGAGGATTAAAATATTGTTATATGTTTTCATGTATTATGTACCTTTTTTCCAAGACACTAAACTTTAAAGATCCTCTGTTTGTAATGTAATGAAAAGTTATGTAATAAGAAGGCGAGATACCATATATGAATAAGTATATTTAATTCTAGAAGATTAAAATACATATATTTATAAATTTATATTTCATAAATAATTTATTATAACCATAAATAGGGTCGGTGATAAGAAAACAATTGGCAACGTCCCATTGGCGGTTAACTGACCATTAATAGGACATTGACCAAAGAGGGGGAATTGGAAGTAAGAAGATTTAATATTTCATAAATATAATGACTATAGTAGGTTAAAATCATTAATATAATGTTAAAATACTAATAAATTAGCCTTATAATATTTTGGTTTGAAATGGGTGGAGAAAAAGGGAAAGAGGAGAGGATAATGAGAGGAAGAATTGGCAAGTGCTTTCCCTCTTCTCAGTGTTGCTTCTTCTCTATGACTCCAAAATCCTTTGATACTTGGAGCCATATGGATCCAAAATTCCCCTAGGTATGATAATAGGCTTAATAAAGAGAAATTGGGTAGATATTTGTATTTATAAAGTAGGTGAGGAGTGGTTTTCCAAGGGGATGGAGAGGGGTTATTTATACTTGAGGAGATGGGTATTTTGAGTTGAAATATTGAACAAAATACTATATTAAATATAAACATTGTAATAATGGTATTTTTTTAATTATAAACCATATTTTAGTTAAATAACATGATTTTAAGACTTTGAATCACTTTATAATTCTAATTAATTATTTTAGTCAAAAGGAAAGGTGAAAAAATGAGAAAAATACCATTTTAATGTAATACTATAGATTTTCGAATTTGGAAAGTACGTTTTAGGTTTGAAAGTTAAGTTTATTGTATTTTAATGAATAATTTATGAAATTAAATATGTTTTGGTCAATCCTAAAGTTTTATAAATTATTATGTCATTATTATGTCATGAATGATGTAAGATACACCAGTTATGAAAAAAACTACATTTTTACTATTCACTTAAAAATTAATGTATTTTAGAAAATTATTAAATAATAACCCTTGAAAAATTTCAATGTTATAATTTCAAAATTAATATTAATTTGATCAAAATAATTTTCTAACATAGTTAATTTTATTTTTTAATATAAAATTATGATTTTTATGAAATACTTTAAAATATACTTTATTAAAAATGTGCTTATATTTTTTTGAGTTTTTTTAATCATGATATTTATTTTTTGGAATTATAGTATTTATATTTACTTAAATTACTCATGATAAATATTATTTATATCATAATTTATTATTTGTAAGTTAAATTACTATTCTAATGGATAGGTAACTATTCCCAATGGCTATGTTACTATTCCAATAGTCGCATTACTATTCTAATAGTCACATTACCTCCTATAAATACTTGTCAATTCCTTCATTCAATATTCAACTAAATTTCTCTCAAGGTAATACATTTACATTTTAGATAATTTTGATTAGTTTACTAACAATTTGTTTTATTTCTATAGTGTTGTTAATGGGAGGGATGATTCTTACTGATCAAGGTGATCAAAATTTTCCTATTATAGCATTTCTATTTTCCCCTTTTAATATTTGGAATTTTAATGGGTTTAGTCATTGGATAATGTAATGATTTTTATTAATGTATTAAAGTGTTTTTAGTTTCTTTATATTCTCTATGTATATAATTATGAAATCCCGATCTAGCTAACTTGATAATAGTAGGTGATCTGGTGGGCCACATGGCCTCAAGCATGTCTCCCTGTATGATAGAGGCTTCTAACTAGTAGTGAGAGTTTGTGAAGATACAGTGGGGATATTATACCCTTTTATTTTAGTGTATCATAATGGTATAATAGATGACATAAGAAGTAGAGTAATAATAATAAAGAAGAAACATATGGGAATAGTTAAATTATACAATATCATATAATAAAGGTAGAAATCATAACTAGTGTCATATATAAAAAGATTTCATGTCTATATGCTATAAAAATAAAAAAATTAGATACA
Organism: Viscum album; assembly: GCA_963277665.1. Taxonomy (NCBI): domain Eukaryota; kingdom Viridiplantae; phylum Streptophyta; class Magnoliopsida; order Santalales; family Viscaceae; genus Viscum; species Viscum album. The sequence continues at coordinate 659,468,709 of OY728159.1, forward strand.
TGGTAGAAAGAAGGTACAATATGCTATACTAAAAATAAAAAAGGCCCAAAACTATCTCCAATGGAATCAAGAGAATGCACTCAGTCCTATGCTCCTGTATTTCATCCTAATAATGAGAATCAAGCATCAAAAGTTGGATGCTTCCCTCTTTCCATACATGAAATCATGAAGTCTGTTCAGGTACCATCATCGACTTGAATAGGGTGTGATATATACTCAGTATGACACCACCGATAGTGTCTAGAACTATGTATCCATTGCATATAATATGATCAGTGTGTAGATATAGTAATGAATGAGCTATAATGTAAACTGTAAAGGTTTGACTCTGGTTCCTAAAGGACACCAGGATGACACTGCCTGCTTTATCCCTTATCAGGAAACCTCTGAACACATGTCACCATGAACACACAAACACACACACACACTAATGTATGTATATATATGCACTGTATATGTAATGATGTTTACATACATATATATAGTTTCATAGTTCTAGCTAGGACCCAAGGCATAACTCAAGCATCCATGTCTAGTCCCTATAGTCTCAAAAAGCAGTAGGGGATTCCATTCCTGAGTATCATAAATCATAAGGGTCACCATGCCCAAGTTTCATAATCATATGGGACGCCATGCCTTATTATCATATCAATAGTAATTCTATGTCCAAGTATCATATCAGTAGGGGTACCATTCCCGAGTATCATAGGTATATGGGATGCCATGCCCAAGTATCATATCAATAGGGACACCATGACCAAGTATTATATCAGTAGGGATGCCATTATCGAGTATCATTAACAATAAGTAGTCAAATAGTATGATCCAATAAATGATTTATAATTCATTATAGTTCCACTCAAACAAGGGTGTAACCATTTTTTATGTAAAATCACATGACATGGTCATACCACTCACTTTCCATTTAATTCATTATAGTAATTTCATCTAGATACCAAGTCAAAACCACCTAGGAGGTTGTTTAGTCACAAAATAACTTATAATATCAAGGGTGAAGTTCCATAATCACACCTTAGAAGGTGGAATTAGTCAATGGGGACCTATTATAACAATAATAGGGAGGATAAAGGTAATTTCTATCAAGGATAACAAATTAATTAAGGGAAAAAATGTATTTTTATGGGAACACATGAAAATATGACATGAACCATCATAACACATAATATAAATCAACAAGACTAGAGGAATAATTACTAGACCACATAATTTATTATAGTAGAGAATTACTCATCCAATACCAGCTTCTGATTTGGCCTAGAACGGAAGAAATTAGTGAACCAGACAAAATATCTTAAAATATGGCATATTATCTTACACCAAAATAACTCCAAAGAAGGAAAGATAAACCAAGAAAAGAAGGTAATAGATCAAATATATTATTGGGGGGAATCAAATGAGATAAACATTGGATTTATTGGAATCCAAATAAGGGAGAACCAAAGTAACCTAGGAGGAAGGAGGAGAGGAACTCTCTACACATATCTCCTGTGTGGAATAAGGAAGGTTTACATAAATGAATGGGGTTATTCCCCTTTTAAAAAATATTCCACAACATATTGATGGCGTGAATTTGATTCACATCATGAATAACTCAGGGTATTTTACAATCTAGGGAAAACCAATTCACATCCTGAATAGGGTCTGGCTAGACCAGTTCACATCTTTAATTATGTTCACATCATGAATTGGTTTTGCATTTAGGCTCCAGCCCATTGTTACCATCTTCCCAAAACCAGACCGACCAACCTAAAGGCATGGTTACTAGGTTTAAGGGAAAAGACAAACTTAAAAAGGGTTTGTTGAATTTAAAAGATTCATACCTTATAAAAAATAGGATCATATAGTCTTCCCCCCATTAAATCAACTCATCAATGAGTTACCCTTCCAAGGGTGGTAAATCTTCATCTGAGAATAACTCTAACCATTGAGCATGCACACCAGCTTCTCTCTCCCAAGTCTTATCCTATACAAGGTCGTGCTACCATAAAACCCATACTTAAGGAACAATAATACCTCAAAAGGTATTTTTGATACGATCAAAAACACAAATATGGTAGTCCTCAAAAGAATAATTATCCTCCATTCAACTTACTCAGTATCAAAAGTATGATATGGGTTAACATGGAATCAAATAAGCCGTGATATATGAAAGATGTCGTGCATGGCTCAGTACCTCTAAGGAATAACTATCAGATAAGTTATCGACCTGAATCTATCTAATATATTGAATTTCCTAAAATAAATAGGTGATATATTTCCCTGTATTCTAATCCATATATTCCCAAGTCTAGGAAAAAAAATGCATGAAAACCCAATCCCCAACCTCGAACTCCATAGGTCGGTGATGTTAGTTAGAATAATAATTATTTCTAGACTAAGATGCAACCATCCACTTCTTGATAAGTTTTAATTTATCCAATGTATCATGAATGAGATGAGGTCCTAATAGTTCTACTTATCCTACCTCTAACCATCATTGGGGTGAATGAAACAACCTACCATATAGACCCTCATAAGGATCCATTTTTATAGTACTCTAGAATATTTTATTGTAGAAAAACTCAACAAGAGGTATATATTTCTCCCAAGAATCTCCAAAATTAAGGAAAAATTCATGGATAATGTCCTCCAGTACCTGTACCATCATTTATGATCAGTTTTTGGTCTATAGGTGAAAGGTTGTGCTCAGAAACACCAGTGCCTTGAGAGCCTTATGTAACCCCTTCTAGAATCTCGATGTGAATCAAGAATCCCTATATGAAATAATTGTATGAGGGATATCATGTAGGAATATAATATAACATATGTATAGTATCCCAAGATCATCCACTGAGAAGGTATCCCTGATAGAAAGAAAATGGGTGACTTTCTTCAACCTGTCCATGACTACCCAAATTACATCGATACCTTAAGGAAACCTCGGAAAACCGACCACAAAATCCATAGAAACATCACACAATTTCCATTTTGGGGATTTAAATGGTTGTAACACAATAACATGACACTGATACCTGAAAGAGCACTATCATGGGTGCCCTCAAATGATTAGTGTGATTTTGGGGTACTTAGGTGCAATAGAGTGGCTGACCAAGGTCGTCTCTCAAAGGAGGAAGTAAATTAAAACAACTTCTAAAAGATATTCTAAAAATTAAAGAGAATATAATTAAAAAAATACTTAAAAGGATGAGGGTTGTTTATAGTTTATAAATATAGAATAATTTTTCTGGAAGAAGATTTCATTTTTTTTGTTTTTAGTTTTAAAATAAAGTTCGATTAAAATGACACAATAAAAAGATGTTTTTAGGAAATATTTAAAAGGAGTAATCGATCTAACTCTACCTATTAATTTAATTATTAATAATTATCATTTAAATCAATATCCACTTAATTATAATCCCCTAATTGTTTAACCCTTGAACCCTACAAGAGTTAACTTAACCACAAAGATGGAATTACTTAAACCCTAGGCTAGCTTCAGAACACACAATCACAACACCCTACTTTGATTGTTGTTCTAAGGTCATCTTATGACCAGTGGTTAATTAGAGCACATATCCATTCTAGAAAGAATGATTAATTCTGTTTAGGGATTATATTTGAACTCTACAAATTTATCCTGTGTCGTCTTACATTACCGATTAAGATCACGCTCTCACAATTTACACAAAATCTCGACCTCACATGTTTTTGTGTTAATTATTCAATTGATTTATTAGTTTCTTACAATTTAAAAACATAATTCATGGATCATATTAAGTGAATTACAGTATCTCAATGATTCAAAATAATTAAATGAAGAGGGTATAATATATATCGATTACTAAAAGATGACTCTTCCATGGGTGGTGTAATCATCGTAGAAGCGTTTTGCATGTGCAAAGGTTTATAATGGGTACAAAAAAATAAAGATTCTACTCAAGAATTCCAGACCAAATAGGAATATTAAGATAAAAATAAATTTAAACAAAATAGAAGAAAATAGAAGAAAAAAAATAAGAAAAAAGAAGTTTATTACACAAACAAAAGCATTAGAACACGAAGGAGAAGAAGAAGGCTTCGTCGAAGAGATCCTTGCTTCAAAAGATACCCTTATTGAAATGGTTGGATAATTGGAGTGTATAAACTTCTCCTCTGCCCTAAAATTCCCAATGCACGTACCAACCACACCAAATGAGAAAAAAAATCAATTTATAGAGTGGTGGGGAGGCTAGGTTCAAAGTGGTTTCAAGTGTGAATGGGGAATCTCGGCCAAATATTTTATGCCAACTTGCACCACCCATTGAACCACCAAAACGTGTGAATTTTCCGGAATTACAGCAGGATCATATGTGAGGATATGATTTATATATCTCCTCTCAAAATCTGGGCTCAATCCAAGCCCAGATGATAGAGTTATGGATGAAATACATAAGCTTCTCCATTCTGGCGTGTCCAGACCACCTTTGACTTTATGGCCCAATTACTCCATCCAAATGAATTATTTTTATCTAGTTTCCTGAATAAAATTTGTATCCCATGAAGTAAGGAACACATTTTCAAAATATTATGTTCAAATAATTCAAATAAAAATATTTATTATTGAAATACTACAATGATTTTAAAAGGTTAAAACTGGAATTTTCATCAAATATTCAAATGAATGATCTAATCCCAAATACTTTCTAATTAAACATATTTAACACAATGTGAGGAAATTATATCATTTATTATAAATAAAATATTCAATAAAATAGTGTTTTATCAATACCCCACCTTCACCTACTTATAGGAAGAACACCAGTTGATAGAACCCATGATCTGACATTTCACCCCAGGCCACCAATATGGGCAACACATGTCATGGTTCATTTTATAAATATATGGGTGTATTTACCACTAAAAATCATGGGATTTTTTCATTAGTTTCTATAACATGTCTTTAGGCACCTAGAAACACCCATGAACAAGTAGGATCTCATTTCTATCAATAGTCCAAACCAGTAGTGCATCCCCACCTGAAACTCTCACCTCAAGACTAAGCCCTTAGGAATAAAGAACCACATCTTTTTCACCCTATCCAAAAGTGATGAGGCTATTGATAAGGACATAAGTAAAGGAAACTAATTAATCTCATGAACATAAAAATTTATCTTATAAAGAAGATCCATCAACCACCATTCATCAATGCCTTTCTAAATAGCTTGTGTTCGAGTCTTCCAATTTAGAGCATTAACAACTGCATTTACCTTCCCGATCATATAGGCAAGATCAAAGTCAAAGGAATGAAGTTATTTGACCCAAATTATCTATTTTAGGTTCAATTAATTCAATATAAAGTTATAATTGAGGATTTTTTGGTCGATAAACACCACAAAATGGTCTCCTATCAAATAATGCCTCCAACAACACATGACATGAACGACAACTGCTAGATCAAGATTGTGTGGCAGGTAATTCCTATCACAAGGTCTCAAATGATGAGAAATTTATTTAGTAAATCAATACGCATATTATAGAAATGTTCCCATACAAAAACCTAATTCATAAAAAAACCAGATAGTCTCTTCCCAGCTCTGGAAGAATCATGATTGGCACTGAAGTTAATCTTCCTTTCAACTCCTATAATTCCTTCTCATATTCTTCAGACCACAAGAACTTCACACCCTTTTTTATTAAAGATGTAAAGAGGTTTTTTAAGGCATGATAATTCCAATATAAAGTGATTTTAATATCCATATAGGAATAATAAGATCTATATTTCAAATATCTTATTGGGATGCTTCTAAGGAAAAAAAATCTCCCACCTTCTTTGGGTTAAATGATACTCCTGCCTCTAAGATGATGTGACCCAAGAAGTGAAACATATTGATACAAAATTGAAATTTAGTGATATTAGTATAAAAAGGGTTCTCTCTTAGTTTATTACATATTATCTTAATATTTTTGGAATGATCATGTCAAGCATGAAAATACACCAAGATATCTTCCATGAAGGCTAACACAAATGAATCCAGATAAGGGTGGAAAACCCGATCTATCAAGTCCATAAAAACTATAGGCACATTTGTGAGACTGAATAGTATGACCATATACTCATATAAATTATACTAACCTTGGAAATCTTTATTTGGTATATCTAAAGGTTTTACTCATACCTAATGGTAACTTGACCTCAAATAAATCTTTGAGAAAACCCTTTCTCCTTTGAGATGGTCGAAGATGTCGTCAATACGAGGCAGTATATACTAGTTCATAACTGTACACTGGCTCAACCAATGATAATATACACAAAGTATGAAGGTACCATACACCTTCTTAGTGAAAAGGATAGGTGAACCCCACAGTGAAGTGATGGGTCATAGAAAAACATTAGCCTCAAAATCTTATAGCTATCTCTTGAGCTATGATAACTCAATAGTAGCCATCCTGTAAGGATGAATGGATATCAATGCAGATCTTGGAACTATATTAATATAAAAATATACCTCTCTCTTAGTAGGTAGTCTAGAAATGTAATAATGAAATATTTATATGATAAAATCAACTACCAGGGGGAAATCAGTTTGACGTACTCACTAATTTTATAAAAAAGGCTTAAAATCTAGACTATAAATCCATTTAGACCTTCATTCTGTGGTATATCTTGAATCACCTAGACATCACATTCACCCATATGTATATAACTACCACCCTCTAGTGATGTGAAGTACACCCTCCGATGATAGAAATCTATATAGGCATGGTAAGGAACCAACCATTATATCCCTAGAATGATGTCAAAATCTGTCATCTCAAGGAAGAAGAGGTTCCATAGAAAACGATGGATTCCTATCTCTAGGGGGAACTCCTTACATAGGTTTACACTCTTTTAACGTATTACCAAAGGATTTTTAAGGGTCATCGCCCACCAAAGTATCTAATTTCAAGTTTTATACTTTCCATGATTGCCACATATATGAATGAATGTGAATAGATAGTGACAAATAAGGAAGAAACTATAGTAGATTCTACTCAAATAGTACCTCAAAATGTAGAAGGCCTGATTATCTACTCCTTTGTTAAAGGATGAATTTCATAGAAATGGCCAGATTCATGACACTGAGATAAAACTAGGCTGCCTTAAGCAGGTCTAAACTGCTGGCACTTTCATCTGAATCCTAGATACCTCATCCATGACCACATCATCTACATGAACATCTAATAATACTCCAGATACTTGCCTAGAAAGGTGATACAAATCCCATTCCTGAAGGTGGAGCTGATACAAATCCACTACCACTAGGAACATATGGTAAAGTACTATAAAACTGCTAAATATACCCCAAACTTATATATCATCAACAATAAATAGGTTCTTTGGGATAATAGGAATTCTTATTCCATACCTTTCCACATTGATGATAGTCCATTTAACTATTAGTGGGTGTCATCTGGCTGCCACTGCCCCTACGAGCATTCTCAAAGTAATGTTTTCCAGCCACTAGTTGAACCACTTCCCTTAATTAGTTCTGAACCACCCGACCCACACCATCACCCCCTTAGGTTCTATTTTGTTCTAAGGGATTGGTTTAATAATTCTGAAATGGTGGTCAATCAAAATATATTTACCTAAGATCCGATGGTGTATATGATCACATTCTCAAGGCATCACATTATCACCAATTTTTCACCAACAAGAGTTGGTATGAAGCACTAAATCTCCATACATAACACCACAATGTATATGTATAAACTATCTATATTGGTACTCTCTCAATTATTGGGGAAATAAATATTCATATAATATTTCTTGAAATCCAACCCAGGACATATCTTTATGATGATCTAATTGAGTGATAACATCTAACCATCACTTGGAATAATCTTAAATCATATTCATAGAGAGATTTAATCCCCTCTCAGGAGGTGTCTTGAGGTGCTTGAAGATAGTTAGGATGTCCTCTAGTGATGACTCTACAGCCTAAGGACCACCATCCCTTGAAAATATGGGCTGATGCTACTACTAAAATTCTCATGTCAACTTTTCCATAGAAGGGGAAGGTCATGGGGCCCATTTAAGGGTATTCATGAGCCTTGAGAATCCCTCTCAAAACTAAGCCTCAGTTCCCATGTTGGGTATAACATGAGGTGATATAGGCGACACTACCGATAGGTTATGTCCCACCATCTTTAGAGCATGGTCATCACCACGTTCCTAGCACTTAACCTAAGGACATTTTGGTGGAATAACTCTACAATTTTCAAGCACAATCCTCATAACATGATTAGGTAATAGAATAATCCATGGGTATAAGAATAGAAAAGGTATAAATCCTTTCTATATAAAGGTCACACCCCTCTATTTTCTCCTAAATACAAGTCTAGGTGACATACATATCATAAGAAATGAAAGAGACACTACATACTTCCCACTACTAAGGTCAGGTCAGGGTCAATTTCTATGCTATAAGTTAGGGGTCTTGTTATACAAAATTTAAATTTCAAGATATAGGGGAAAAAACCCTTTAAGTTTCAATTGGCATCCCCATTTAACAATGACCATTTTATTTCAGAATTTAAACTCATTTATGTTCATACTCATTTATGTAGAAAATCATTTTAAATGGTTAAATTATATATATCACTATTTCAAATTTATAAAGGACTATACAATTTATAAACTGAAATGTGGCATATATTTAATCACAAACATAAAAACATTCCATCCCATGCGACCAATGGTCTATGACTCAACATGCCATATTGACTACTGGAGGTTTCAGAGTCAAGATATGTAGGAAAAGACTATTTGGTTGATGTAGGAAAATTAAGTAACCAATTTTTTTCTCATTCCCCTATAATAAAAATAATAAAAATAATAAAAATTACTTAAATATAATTCAATTAACTCATATAAACCACATGAAATAGAAGTAATGTGATGCACCTATATGGCTTAAAATAATGCATGACGTGTGAATATCTATTTTTCTATGATGATTCAAGAGTTAATAGTTATTCATTATACTAGCCCAAGGGTAAAATGGAATCCAAAATAATAATAAAAATAACTACAACATATCATGTGTGTCATTCAATAGTGAAATCAAAACAACTGTAATGAGAATAATCCAAAAAAAATTCTTATCCCTGGTAATTTGTCATTTCTCTTTACATGGGTTAGATACTCCAAGGAATGACATCATTACAAAAATTTGACACATCCTAGTATCCTTTATACCATCCATAAATAATAAGGAAGATAAAAGTTCATATGATACAAATTTGTGACATCCTGACCCATCTCACATGATAACAATAGTCGATCTAGTGATCCACATGGTCTCAAGCATTCCTCCCCATATGCCAGAGGTTTCCGACTAGTAGTGAGGGTTTGTGAAGATATAGTGGGGATAATATACCCTCTCATATTAGAGTATCACAATAGTATAATATATGAAATAAATAGTAGAGTCATTATAATAAATAAGAAACAATAGATAATAGGTAAATCATAAAATCCCATAAAATAAAGTAAAAAACCATAATCGGTGTCATATACAAAATGATTTCATGTCTGTATGATATAAAAAATGAAAAAAGGAATACATGGAAGAAAGTAGGTGAAACATTATATACTAAAAATACAAAAAAGGATAAAAACTATCTTTAATGACATAACGATCATGCGGTCAGTCCTATGATCCTATACTCCATCCTAATTTTTAGAATCAAGTATCAGAAGTTGGGTGCTTCTATTTTTCCATACCTAAAACCATCAAGTCTGTTCAGGTACCATAAGTGGACCATAAAGGGTGTGAGATATACATAGTAGGATACCACCAATGGTGTTTAGAAACATCCATACATTGTATATAATATGAGTAGTGTGTAGACATAGTAGTGAATAAGAAGTAAATTAAACTATAAAGGGTCGGATCTGGTTCCTAAAGGACACCGGGCTGACAGTAACTACTTTAGCCTATACTGGGAAACCTCTAAATAGATGTCACCATGAAAATATACTTATATATATATATGAATGTACATATATATATATTCACTATATATGTAATGAAATTTATATCCATATATATAAATACGTAGTGTTATCTAGGACCTGAGGCATAACTTAAGTGTCCATGTATAGTCACTAGTGTCTCCATGCCCAAGTATCATAAATCATAAGGGTCACCATGCCCAAGTATCACAAGTGTACTATATAACATTCCTGAGTAACATATCAGTATGGATTCCAGGCTTGAGTATCATATAATTAGGGATTCCTTGATCTAGTATCAAAGGTATATGGGATGCCATACCCGAGTATCAAATTAGTAGGTATCCCATGCTCAAGTATCATATTAGTAGGGATCCCCTGTTTGAGTATCATATCAATAAAAACGCTAGAGGTGGATGTGTGGCCATTAAGCTTGATATCAGAAAGTCTTTTGACACCATGGACTGGAATTTTATATTCAAAGTCCTAAAAAACTTTGGTTTTCATGAGTCTTTCATTGAAAGAATTAAAACCTTATTTCGCTCTGCCTTCATTTCTATCTTGATTAATGGTGTCCCTAGAGGTTACTTTAAGTGTTCTAAAGGAGTCAGGTAGGGAGATCCTCTCTCAGCCATCCTTTTTGTCATTGCTGAAGATTACTTAAGTTGCCTTTTCAATAATCTGGTCGCTCAAGGCAAACTTAGGCCTATCCAAGCTTCCAGAAACTTAAATACCCCCACCCACCTCTTTTATGCTGATGACATAATTCTGTTTTTAAAAGGGGATCAAAAGAACATGCATGTCCTTAAACAAACTCTTCAACACTATGAAGAAGTCTCCAGACAAGCGATCTCCTGGAATAAATCGTTTGTTTTCTTTGGAAAAATATTTCCTGCTAGGAGAAAATCTAGCATTACTAACTTCCTTGATATTAAAGAAGGATCTTTCCCCTTTACTTATTTGGGCGTTCCTATATTCTGGGGTCGCCCCAAGGCCAGCTATTTTGCTAATATCATTGATCAAATTACAACTCAGCTTGCTTCTTGGAAAGGGAAATCCCTATCCATGGCTGGTAGGATATGTTTGGTTAAATCGACCATTGTCTCCAAAATGGTCTACTACCTCATGATTTATAAATGGCCTATAGGCATTTTCAAGAAAATTAATACCTATATAAAAAATTTCATTTGGACGGGAAGTATCATGGAGAGGAAACTCGTTACTATCCCTTGGAATTCCTGTTGTCAACCTCTAGACAAAGGTGGCATTGGCATTAAAAATATTAAGTTTTTCAACGATGCTCTCCAAGCTCGTCTTACTTGGCGTATTATTAATTGCTCTTCAAAAGCTTCTGAATTCTTGAATTCTAGATTCTGCGCTAAACTCTTAAATGGTAATTTCAACTACATCAACTCTTCGATCTGGCCTTCGATTAGAGACTCGTACCACAAAATCATTGAAAACGCTAGATGGATGGTTAGTGTCGAATCTTCCATCAATTTTTGGTGTGCAAATTGGTGTGGCAATCACTTGATTACTTTGTTACCGACTAACACTTTTCCTGAAGATGCTAGCCTCTCCATTAAGGATGTTCTCCATTCACATAGACAAGCCCTCCCTGCCAACATCGCTCAGATCATTGATAATCACCCCTTTTCCTCTAATGGGGATTTCCTGCTTTGGGAGCCGGCTCCAAATGGCATTCTTGACTCCAAAAACTTTTACAGGCATAATTTTTCTGGAAATGACTCGAACCTCCAATGGGTCTGTCAATTTAATAAGCCGTGGATTAAACCTTCTCGTCTCACTCTCATTTGGCGTATTGCTCACAATAGATTACCCACGGAAGCCTGTCTCCAAGCTTTTAATATTCAACTCTGTTCGAAATGTTGCTTGTGTAACCAGCATAGGGAGGATGCTGACCACCTTTTCTTGTCGTGTGCGACGGCTGCTGCTTTATGGAATTATGTTCTTGATATTTTTAGCTGCAGATGGCCTTTAACTGATTCTATTTTCTTGTTTCTCAAAAATTGCATTAGATATGACGCTTCTTTGCAGATCAAAAATCTCTTCCTTGCGGCCGTGGCGGAACTCCTGCATGAAATATGGTACACAAGAAATGATTTTATTCATAATAATCGCTCTTTTGGTCTCAATGCAGGAAAATCTCGGATTCTGATTGCGATTCACGAAGCTGCCTCAATTCAAAAAGAATGTTGCAACAACTCGATTGGCGACTTTGAGATTCTTCATCGCATCCGTGTGCCTGGCATTTTTCCAAAGACTAAACGTCCCTTTGAAGTATTCTGGCAAGCACCCATGCCAGGATGGATCAAAGTGAACGTTGACGGTGCTTCTAAAGGCAATCCTGGCCCCGCCAGTTGTGGTGCTATCTTCAGAGACTCAGATGGCCAGTGCCAGGGTTGCTTCTATGCTGGTTGTGGGCACTCTTCCTCTCTTGAGGCTGAAATGTTGGGAGTCATCCATGCGGTTAACTTTGCCCTCCAAAGGGGCTGGAGGAAGCTCTGGATTGAAAGTGACTCCACTACTATTGTTCATGCCATCTGGAATGGTATCATCCATCTTTCTTGGCCACTTACTGCTCTTTGGTCGAGATGTCTGAGCTCTCTTCAAGAGATTGACTACATTGCTACTCATGCCTACCGTGAAGCGAACGCTGTGGCTGATGCTCTTGCCAACAAAGGTGTTCATCAAAGCATGAATTGGATAGACACTTTTCCCCCCGACTTATTGTATTTGTTTGATAGAGACTGTAAAAAAATCCCTTCTTTTCGCATGTTGTAATCTTTTGATCTTCAATAAATTGTGCTTTGGTCTTTGACCAAAGCATTACCTTTAAAAAAAAAATTAATTTAGGGAAAAGTGTATTTTTATGGTAACATATGGAAATATGGCATACAACATCATGACATGTAATATAAATCATCAATACTTAATGTATAATTACTAGACCACATAACTTATGGTGTTAGAGGATCACTCATCCATATTGGCTTCTGATTCGGCCTATAATGAATGAAATCAGCAAACTAGACAAACATCCTAAAAATAGGGCATATTATCTTGCCCCAAAATAACTCTGATGAAGGATAGATAAATCAAGAGAATAAGGTAATGGATTAAATATCTTACTAAGAGGAATCAAATGAGATAAATAGTGGCTCGATCAGATTTAGATTGAGGGATAACCAAACAGACCTAAGTGGAAGTATGGGATGAAATTTCTATGCATAGTTCCTATGCAGAATAAGGAAGGTTCACATAAATTAATAGGGTTTTGATCCTTTTAAAAAAGGTCCATGATAAATTTAAAATGTGAATTTGGTTCACTTCGTAAACAACTTAGGTTTTATCCTTTAGGTAAAAACCAATTCATATCCTAAATGGGGTCTAGCCAGACCAATTCACATCATGAATTGGTTCTACAACCAGGCTTAAGCCCTTGCTACCTTCTTCCCAAAAACTAATTGACTATCCTAAAGGAATTATTAATGTGTCTAATACAAAAAGACAAAAATAACTAGGGTTTAACTAATTTTAAAAGATTAATATCTCATAATAAAACTAGGATCATACAATAATACTTATATAATATAACACACATTTATTTAGGAAACAATTATCATTTAAAAAGTCTAGGTCATTACATTATTCCCCCCTTTATAAATTTCATCCTCAAAATTTCAACTCATATTCTTGGTTGAGAATAGATGAGGATAATTCTCTTCCATTATTTCCTCTGGTTCCCACATCACCTCTTCATATTTATGGTTCCACTACAACACTTTGGAAAGGTGTATTGTCTTGTTACATAGAACTTTGTCTCTACAGTATAAGATCTTAATTGGATATTAATCAAATAAGAGGTCATTATCTAGTTCTACAACCTACAGATTTAGTACATGTGAGGGGTCAGGTATGTAATTTATTAGGAGATATATGTGGAACACATCATGAACTTGAGCCATATTTGGTGGAAGTTCAAGATGATAGGCTACTGCTCCTAAGTGGTCAAGGATCTCAAAGGGGTAAATATACATAGGAATAAGAATTACTATCCTTACATACTATATGAATCTCTACCACAATGATATTTGAAGTAACAATTTATCCCCAACTTCAAATTCCATGTCCCTTAAATGGTTTCCAACATATCTCTTCTATTGACTCTGAGAAAATTTTATTTTTTATAGGATGGCTTGAACATTATCTTTTATCTATTTCATAATATCAAGTACAAGAATCTTCCATTCACTAACTTTATTCTAAAAAGTAGAAGTTCTACATCACTCCCTATACAGATCTTCATATGAATCCATTTGAATACTTGACTGGAAGATATTATTGTATGAGAACTCAACTAATGGGAGATGTTGATCCCACCCTCCTTTAAATTACATTAAGTAGGCTCTAAATATGTATTCAAGTGCCTAAATAGTTCTTTTAGATCGGAAAATAGTTTTGGGTTGATAGGTCATATTCAAATTCAATTCAGTATTCAAAGAATGTTGAAGACTTCTATAGAATATAGATGTGAACCTTGGATCATGATCAGAGATGATTGAAAGTGGTACCCTAGGTATACTCACCAATTGATTTATATATATCTTGAAAATTAGTTCATGCAATAAATCCTCCCAAATATTTATTATTTAGGCATTATTGGCGATTCAATCCACCATAAACCATATTTCATTGTTTCCTTTTGATGTATTCAGGAGACCAGTGAAAAGATACATTGTGATTTTCTCCCATTTCCAAGTGGGTATAAGAAATGGTTTTATAATACACTTGGAATTATATCACTATGATTTAAGTTGATAACATACCATGCATCATGATATATACTCATCAATATCCTTCTTTATATTTTCCCACTAGAAGTGTTCTCACAGATCATAGTTTATTTTGGTACTTCTAGGATTAATGGAGAAATATGAGCTATGAATATTATCTAACAGATATTTATTTATATCAAGGGATTAATGACTAAATATTTTATCTCCAAATAGAAAGACACAATCCTCATTGATGTGAAACTCATGTAGATTCACTCCCTTTACTACTTTCACCTTCTTTTGAATATTCAAATCATCAATTTGTGCCTCCTTAATCTTATCATGGATAAATGGGTGGGAAACAATTTGGTCAAGGTAGGATGTATTCCCATCTATTATGATTTAAAGATACATCCTTTGAATATCCATAAAGATAGGGTCTTTTTCATTCTGCATCATGGATATAGTAGCATGTTATTTTATACTAAGAGCATCAGCTACCTTGTTATCCTTTCCTAAATGGAAGTGAATAGAGAAATTGTAGTCCTTCATTATCTCTAACCATATTATTTAATGAATGTTGAGATATTTCTATGTGAATATATAATTTAGAATCTTGTGATAGTATATATTTCACACTTCTCAACATAGAGGTAGTGGCGATATATTTTCAATGTAAAGATCATAGCTGTTAACTCCAAATCATGTGTTAGGTATTTTCTCTCATGGATATTCATTTTTTGTGTGGCATAGGCTATCACTTTGGAATTATTCATGAGTGCACAACCCAATATATTATTTTAATCATAATTTCATACCACAATACCTTCACCATTTATTGGTAGTGTGTGTATAGAAAAAATGATTAGCCTATACTTGATGTCCTTAAATATTTCCTCACATTGTTCCATCCATATATACTTTACCTCTTTCTATGTTTACTTACTTAGCGGGATAGATAATTTTGAGAAATTTCTCCTAAAAAATCATTTGTACCTGGATAATCTAAGAAAACTATAGATTTACCTAACACTTGAGGGTATTAGACATCCCTTAATTTCCTTTTTCTTTTAAGGGTCTACAAAAATTCCCTTACTTGTGATCACATGCCCTAAAAATGTGACTTGCTACCTCAAAAATCCACACTTTCTGAACTAAGCATACATTTTATCCTTAATTAATGTTTTTATCACAATCCTTAGATTCTCTTCACGTTCCTTATTTATATTTGAGTAGATAAGAATATAATTGATAAATACTACCACAATTTTTTCATGGAAGTCTCAAAAGACTCTATTCATCAAATCCATAAAGATCACATGGGCATTAATAAGTCCGAAGGGCATCACTATAAACTCATAGTGCCCATATATGGTATTAAAAGTTTTATTTTGAATATCTCCATTTTTTACCTTCAACTAATGATATCCACAATGAAGATAAACCTTTTAGAAGTAATGATCTTATCATAGAAGATCAAACAAATCATCAATCCTTAGAAGGGAGACATTTTTTTATGGAGATCTTGTTAAGTTCTTGGTAATCGATACACAACCTCATTGATCCATCCTTTTTCTTGATAAATAGCACCGACACACCCCAAGGAGATGCACTAGGATGTATGAAATTTTTATCAAAATGACATTATAGTTTCTTATTTTACTCCCTCAGTTAGAATATGGCTATCTTGTAAGTGAATTTGGAGATAGGAGTGGATCCAGATATAAGCTCTATTAAGAACTCTACCTCATGATCTGGGGGAAGTCCAAGTAACTCTTTAGGAAATAAATCAATGTATTACCACATAATGGTAATTTATTCAAGGTTGATAATTTCATTTAACTCAACCATTTGGGAAAGGCATTCTTCTTCATAGGGTATTAACACCCACACCACTGAGGGATTTTCCAAAGGAGATTCATGATATTTCTTATATTTTTAAAGGATAATGAGATGGTTTGAAATATTACAAGATATTTACTTTTCCCAAAAGTTTATGTGTTATCTATTTAAAGAGATCCAATCAATGACTAGTAAAGAATTGAATTCCACCAAGAGAAGGATTACAATAGTTTTTGGAAGAATATTCCCACATACGCTAATAGAAGAAGAGTCGAATAAGTAATTGGAAATGATCACACCACTAGGTGTTTTTATAGATATATCTAATTTAAGGTTTTAAGGATTTGATTAAATAGCTCTATCAAACTTATAGGATATAAAGGAATGATTAGAACCAAAATCAAATAAAACTTTTTCTATTCTTGAGTGAATAATAATATTACACTGTATGATTTCATTTTAATGATCAACTTCAGTAATAGTGATGACATAATATTTCCCTTTATCCTTTGGATATGGTTTTTGTTGATGCTGATTACCATCAAGAAATAATGTTTTAGTACTCTAGATTTCATAGTTCCATTTCTACCTTTAGTTGAAGCATTGAACCATGGGTGGTGCATTAGGAGGCTCCTTCCATTCCTCCATCATATTGGAAGACTTCTTCATATCTCTTCGACATTCATGAGTTTGGTGGAATTCTATCCAATACTTGAATAATTTTACCATCCCTTTGAGGAAATTACCATGATTTTTCTTCCCAAAAATTTAACACATCGGTGGTTAGATCCTCTTTCCACCTTTTTCATTTTAACCACCAGTTAGAAACTCCATTCTTATCTTCTTACCTCCACAACCATGGGACCATTATCCAAACTATATCTTTTCTTTGAGGGAACATTAAACTACTCCTTTAAAACTCCCAAATTATTAAATAACTAGTTCCTTTTGAAGGTGTGGTTTTAAACCACTAAAGAATCTACATATTTTTATATCATTATTGATAAAAAATCCCGAGGCATATATTACAAGCCTTGTGAAGTTTTCTTCAAAATTCGTGACAGATTCACCTTCCTTTTTCTTCATCTCTAATAATTCTCTCTTTATTGGGTTAAAGAGTTCTAGGGAAATACTTATTAAGAAATATTTTCTTAAAATCTTCCAACTCTATCTATCCAATTCATCCTTCAATTTGGTATTATTTATTAATGTACACCATTGATCAACTTTTCCATCTAAATGATAGATAGACAGATTCACCTTTTTTCCTTTATAGAATAATAGAGAATATAGAATATATTTTCCACCTAGTTAACCCACTGTTTCATGAAAAGTGGATCAAAAGATTCATTAAACATCAGTTTTCATTTCCATATAAAGTAATCAATATTTATTTATTCCTTCTTGGGTGAAGACAGATGTTCTATATGGTTCATGTATTATTCATAGCCTAAGACAGATGGGTAAATATCACCATAGAGTTTTGAACTCCACATACCTTGTTATTGGGGATGTCATTCAGACAATCATTTCATTGTCCTTATCAAGGGTTGTTGTCCTAGTTTCTCCTGGTTCCCACTATTTTATTAAATAGAAAATGTTTGAGAAAATCATGTGTCAACAAATCATGAATAAAGAATTTATTTCTATGTGAAAATCAAGTCTAAAATCGTATCTTATAGGATCCCTTTATTTAGACTTCTTCTAAAAAAAGCTTATTAGATGTTTATATATACTCAGACTTATCTTAAGGGTTTTCACTAATTTTATCTAATCCTAATTAAAAAAAACCAAACTGTACCTCTAATACCCATCATAAGGACCCTACTTTTTCTTACATGACTATAACATCATTTTAAAGATAAAAAACATAATAGTTATACATTAAATGATAAAAAGGTTTATTATCTTGGAAAAATTAGGATCATACATCACTTATACATAATAAAAACTAAAAATTATTAAAGTACTTATTTATCCACGTAAAATTTCTCACATTCCCCTTAGTACATGTAGTCACCTGAGGATATTTTTCGAAGAAAAGGGTGAGCTAAAATCCCATAAATGGTAAGGATAACATAGAATAAATAATAGATATGAATCAATAGTTCATGGGTGAGAATAATAATCATAATCATGTCATAATAATAGTATCATTATCATAAGAATGAGGAAGATATTTAAATAATTTAGGAAATGTGGCGATGCATAAAAATAAAACATCATGTAATAGTGGTCAAATACCACACATAGTTTTGAACAAATCTGGCATCTTGTTCACGCATAACATATGTGAATAAATCATAACATCATTATTGTGAAGAAAGATAACATCATGATCATGCATAATACACATAATATCATGAGATGAATCAAATTACCAAATTCATTAGAGGGATATACAATTCTATGCCCGCCCATCACATTATAATATTTACATAATCTTGTGCGCCACATAGAACTTATAAAAATCATAATCATGAAATAACCCATGGAAAAAATGGGTTTCATATGGATTTCATAAATCATAGTTTCATGAATAAAATTTGGGGTTTAAAATTTAAGAAGGTAAAAAATATTTGTTATAAACATCATCATTCTTGAGTGAAGAAGAAACAATTCAAGAGAAGTCAAAGATGTGTTTTGGAAAGAAAAGTCTTTTTAGAAAATATTTGTATTTAGCTTAAAAATAAAGGTAGAAACATGTATATCCACAAAAAATAAAAAGGAATAATATTAAAATAAAATTTAAGGAATATTATAGGAAACTACATACTGAAGATTTCATTAAATAGTGATAATCCAAAGATATAGAGTTGGGTTCGAGAGTCCCCTTCCCTTAAATCCCACTTTATTTAGTCAATTTTATGCCTCCTGAATAATAAACTTAGGTTTATTAAAACATTGAAACGGAAGTTAATTATGTTAATTTTTATAATTATTTATTAAATATAATTATTTTATTATATTTCTTATTTTTTTTGATGTTGAATCATTTTGATATCATGTTTTTTTTAAAATTTCTCATTTTTCTTAGAATTTTCTATTTTGTTCAAGGTCATTTATACATAAGTAAAATTAATTAAAAAAATATTAAAATACATATATTTATAAATTTATATATAATAAATAATTTATCATAATTATACCTAGGTTTGGTGATAAGAAAATAATTGGAAATGTAATTATTGTTGGTTAACCGACAATTAACGGGGTATTGTCAAAAGAGAGAGATTGAGAACTATGACAATTTAATACGTCATAAATATAATACATACAATCAGTTAACATAATTAATATAATTTTAAAATACCACCTAATTATATTTATAAGATTTTGGTTTGAAATGGTTGGAGAAAAATTTAAGGGGGGATGATAATGAGAGGAATAATCGGTGAGAGCTTACCCTCTTCTCAGTGTTGCTTCTTCTCTACGTCACTAAAATCATTTGATACTTAGATTTGGATGTCTTTGAAACATACATAGGTATTAAAAGAGGATTAAGATAGATTATTTTGGAAGATATTTGTATTTTTAAAGTGAGTATGGAGTGGTTTTCCAAGGGGAGGAAGAGGGGTTATTTATACTTCAGAAGAGGGGTATTTTGAGTTAGAATTTATAATAAAATACTATATCTAAGGTAAACAATGTAATAATGATATTTTTGACATTATAAACCATATTTAAATTAAATAACATGATTTTAAGACTTTTAATCTCTTAATAGTTCTAATTCATTAGTTTAATCAAAAGTAAATGTGAAAAAAATGATAAAATATTATTGTAATGTAATACTTTAGATTTTAGACTTTGGAAAGTAATTTTTTGGTTTGGAAATAAAGTTTATTATATTTTATTGAAAAATTTCTGAAATTAAATATGTTTCAATTGAGCCTCAAGTTATAGAAAATATTAGTCCATTATTACATCATGAATGATATAATTTAATATACATCAGTTATAAAAAACTATATTTTTACTATTCACCTAAAAAATGAAGTATTTTTGAAAATTATCAAAAAATAACCCTTGTAAAATTTATACATGAAGATTTAAAAAATAATATTAATTTCAACAAAATAATTTTCTAACATAGGTAATTTTTAATTTTAACATTTAAATAATAATTTTTATGAAATACTTTAAAATAAAGTTTATTAAAAATGTACTTATATTTTTTTTTGAATTTTTTAATCATGATATTTATTTTTTGGAATTATGAAATTTATATTTACTTAAATTAATCATGATAAATATTATTTATATCTTAATTTATAATTTTGAGGTTAAATCTCTATTCCAACGACCATATTACTTTTCCCAATGGTTAGGTTACTATTCCAATGGTCACATTACTATTCCAATAGTAACATTACCTCCTATAAATACATCTTCATTACTTCATTAATTATTCAAATAAATTCCTATCAATTTTATCCACTTATTTTTTCAATAATTTTGGTTGGTTTACTTATATTTTTTTATCATTTCTATAGTGTTGTTTGTGGGAGGGATGATTCTAGTAGATCAAGGTGATCTAAATATTCCCATTGTTGTATTTCTATTTTCTATTTTTCCCCTTGTAATATTTGAAATTTTAATGGGTTTATTCTTTAACTAATGTAATGATTTTTAATAATGAATTTAATAATTTTTTGTTTCTCTATGCGCTCTATGTGTATAATACTTATATAATATAACACAAATTTATTTAGGAAATGATTATCATTTAAAAATTATGAGTTGTTATAATTGGGTACACCAATTTTTGTCACATATACTCAATATCATTTCCTATATCAAATAATATTAAATATGATTTAATATTCTAAATGACATGGTGAGACTAAATGTTTTCTTAAAGATTTATTGGTTATAGAAATCAATCCTATTATTCTGATAGATATATGATATAAACTTTATGTTTTAAAAACTATTTTAAATATACAAAAGGTTAGAATATTAAAAGAATTAAAGATTTATTTTTTTATAGTAATGGGGTAAATGAGTTATTATATTTATAACTTGGATTATTTAATATTGGATGAAATTTTTATATGATATTTATTATCTCATTTTTCTCTTAGGAAGAGAATGAAAACAACCGTTGTTTAATAAAATGAAATGAGTTGTTTTTGATACACATAATTACGATTTATTCAATTATATAACATAATTTTATGAGAGGATAAAAATAGATGGTTCTATTTAGGGAATTTATTATATTTTCATCTATGGAAATGTTATGATAATACAATTGAATTTAAAGAATGTTTACTTGATATTCTCAAAGTGTTGGGAATATATATGAACTAGGAATATGATGTATAGATTATAAAGTACTTTATAAACATTACAAGTTGGTAAATTTTTAAACTAGAAGAAGAAAAGTTGGCTGAAAATTTCAACAATGTTTCTTCAAAAATCCAATCAAGGTCTTTTAAATCTGGAGTTGTTAGGAAGGAATTATAATAATTCAATATGATTTAATTATCCATGATATACCTGAAAGAGTTTGTGAAACTCCATATAATTCCCATGTCATTTATGGATGTATAGAAATTAATTCTTTGATTTTGAAGAGTATGTGATAACAAATGTATATTTTACTATGTGTTGTAAATATACAGGATTTTAAAATCAAAGGAATAATTGATTGATCTTGTAGTTTATATTCATGAGATGAAGAAAATAGTTACTACATCAAGGATTTGAATGTAAAGGATTTTATCAAGCTCAAATTAATCTAAGTAAAAGATGTATATATTAATCTCATTTCACTTATTTGATAAGAGAAGTTTTTGGTATAATATGATTAATTTTATTAACATGGTTTATGATTAATCAATTTCTATAACATGGTTTGAGAAAAATATATGGATACAATTATTTTATCTAGGTTAAAATTTTTATCCATCTATTTGTTAAAATATATGGGAATGTGTTCCTACCACCCATCAATGTTATATTTTAATAATTTATAATTTTTGAATAAAAAATATTCCAAACCCATAGAATACCATATATGATATAGTTTATTTTTTTAATATTCATACTAAAAAGAAATAAATTTTATTTCTTAACAAAAAATGGTTTGTGTTTCTTAGTAAGATATTATGAAAATAATACAGTGTCTAAGTGTATTGTGGGAGTATGTTTGGAAGATAAAAGATAAAAAATAAATAATTACACTTATCTAAGTTTAAAGATAATTTTACTTAATATCCTAAGAGAGTTAGGATTTATTAGTAAATAATAATTTATGTAGCTATATTATTTTAAGGAAGAAAGTTTGATGGAATAGGGTTAAAATAATGATGATGATGAAATTAGAAAGAGTTATAAGTAGACAACAAAAGTTGACAACATAACATTTGATGTTGTGAATTTAAGATGTTTGAATATGTTCAAAGAGTTGAAAAATTAGGAACATGATTCCAAAGTCTCACCATTATTCAAACTATATTACTTCATAGATGTTTTTCACTATATATTTTAGTGGGAGAGTTTTATCATATGGTCACATAGAGATGTGACATGGATTACATATGATGTAATGTATGAAGAAACCTAGAAAGTGCAGTAAACATAAGGCTGATATGGTAGTTTTTTATATATGATATGATATTCAATTATTATATTGGATTTTTTAAATATTATTAAAGATTTTAAGAATATTAAAATGTATCATATTAAAGGAAACCTCCATTTTATCACTCTTTCACATTGTCTACATAAATGTATGTATAGATATACATTTCATAAAGTGAAATTATAATTGACCTCTCAAAGTATGGTTTTGAGTTTATATTGAACCGATGTTCATCATGAATTATTATAGGTTGTGATGAAATTTTATGATTAACATGAGTAGGATTCTTATATAAAGATAAAAAATATTCTGATGAGGCACAAAAAAATAATTATATTCTTTGTGTGCACTAGATAACCTACTAAGTATACCACCTAGAGTGTCATAAGTGTTCATGGATCATATTTGATCCCCCACTAACTAAGGTTGGTGATATATATAGCATGAGAGCCTTCATACTTTGACACCATACTTAAATAAGTATATATATTAACTTAGCTAATACCGATGTGGTTCTGTATGTATCTAATCATGTATTCAGTTGGATCATAACAAAGATGAGATTTGTCCTCTCATATGATGAATATGACATTTGGTCCCTTGATAGAGATAGGCCCTGGGAGTGTGAGGCTGCACCTATATATTATATGTCAATCTAGATAAGTGACATGTGATGTTCTTATTCATAAGGATGAATGACATTTGATGTATTCATTGATTTGATTAGTCAACAAATAGAGAGTCGAACACAGATGATTTGGATATATGGTATTGACACACTCTATGTCCCATGGTCACTTGATGTCTTAGACAAAGGAAACATATGATATTTCCTATTTTCATATAATGTAGATTGTTGGGAACATGTATAGAGATATGTGTTTTCGATAGATATCACACTATATCCCTTCATATCTTGACTATAATCGAATATTTTCTAGAGATCAATCTTTACTTACCTATATGGACCCATAGATTTGTATTTGTTTTCAATGCTATAAAGGCATGTGGGGTCACACTTTGTGGTTGTCTGAATGAAGATTTAGTTTTCCTTAAATAGATTCTCTAAAATAGTTTTAGAGTTAATAAAAATGTGTTTTGGATGGGAATTCACAATGTATTTCATATGAGGTGATACATGATAAATTTAAGTATATATTTCCAAAAGTGTTTTGGAAGATATCTAAAAGGAGTTTTAGATATTATTTCAAAAGTTATTGTATGAGATATAATGTAATGTGAAATGAGACAAAGACTATTAGGTTTTAGTGTAAGTGGGATATTGATGGATATATTCCCTAAATAATTATATATATATATATATATATATATATATATTTGATGTATTGCATGAAAATTGTGATTTACATAGAGAAAAGGGAATATCGTTTATACTGCCTATGATAATAGTTATCGTTTGTATAGCTTGATCATCCACATGACTATCATTTAATGTGGAATTTAATTTGATGAAATGTTTGGGAGTAAATGCATATTATACATTCATTTCAAACATGGTATTTATTTATGAATTTAAACACATGAATAATTGAAACCACCCAAGGATTATTATTTAGGATTATAAATTATAAAACCATACGATGGATGTAGGGTGTGTGATTGCCTCATGCTTGAAAAAACTCCCCGAGACCCATAAATCTCTTCATCTCCCTTATTTGAATATTGAGGTACTAGCATACCATAGAGATAATATGGATCCCATCCAAATGGAAAATGATTTTTCATAACCCATGGATACCTAAAGAGAATGGGATATATTTTGGATGCTTATTTGTGATATTTATCTATAAAGATCCTAAACCTAGAATCCCAAAGTTGGTGGTTACTTTATTACACTAACATAAGATACAAGGAATCGCATCCCAAAGGACCAAATAGTTTAGTAGTTTGGTAAACTAGATTTATACATGAATTTCACATACATTTGAAAACATAAAATTCAAAAAATTATTTTCTTTGAGATCATCTTTATTACCTCTATCATATCCCTTCATATCAATAATAAAACATTTCTTAGCATCCTAGGGAAAGTAAACATAATAAATAGGTGAGCTGTGATGACCAGTAAGGGTATGTGTACAACATAAGATATCATGAATACATAATACATAATCAATATGAAAGGGTAAATAACTGAAACAAATTACATTTAATAAATAACTTGAACATGAATAATAATATGGAAGACATAAATTATGATAAAGTAATTCCATATAAACAATCTCATGAGTTAGAAACTCATACATCAATATCATAACAACCAAAATAATCACATGGACATAAATAAATGAATTCATAATGATGAACATATGAAAAATAACATAGATGAATTTTTCTAAGACATATGAAATACTAGATATTCCTTGTTTTAATACATCTATATAAATGGGTAAGACCTTAGCCAAAACCCAATATAGTTTGTCTCATGAGACTTACCGATGCATTGAGGGGATATAATGGGACTTGACTATAACTTACTAATTCCTATGTATTCATTATATTAAAGGGGTGAAACATAATTAATGTAAACATTTATATTGAAAAACTATCATATAAAATTTTAATAATTTCCTTAATCAATAAACATAATCACAAACCATTCTGAGTAATTTGGAGAATGATATCAAAATATTATATCCCCAATCAAACTGATTATAAACCATACAAAGAAATAATAATGATGATATAATTAAAATATATTACCAATGTGAAAAAAGTTAAATAAGGATCATTTTCATTAATGAATATAAATACCATAAAAATTTCCATAAAAATATCCTTGAGGAAAATATCATTTTCACTTTTAAAATCACTTAAAAAAATTCAGAATATTATGAAAAAAGCCACCTATAAAAATATCATTGTAAAATTTTAAAGGAAAATTAAAAGTAATGAGTGGTAATGATAGTGGGAAATTGTAATCATGCTGAGTATGTTAAAATAAATATTCATTTCACATTTTGTAAAGAAAGCCTAAAGTACCTTGTTTGGAAAATGACATGATGATTCCTTTTATTTTTAAAAATAAAATAAAAAAATAGTAAAAATGAATTTAAAAAATAATTTTTAGAATATTGAAATCAATTTTGAAAATATTTTAAAAAAACATGGATATGGAAGAAAAATCTTTTTCAACCAAAGAGAAAAATAAAGTCACATTTTCTTAAAAACATTTTCTCAATCATTTTAAGTATTAAAGAGAGGAAAATGGTTCTAATAATAAAAAATTTCATGAATAAATAGAGTAAAATAAAATGTATTTTATTAAATATAATAATATCAAACAATTCCCTAAAGGGATAATTAAGCATAAACAATCCCAAATAATAATGAGATTGTGAAGTATACAATTACCACTATGGTAACTTTTAAATTATAAGCCACATGAAGGAAATGATTTTAAATAAAACATTAAATACAATGAATATAAATATATTCATGCTAAAAAATATAAATGGGTCTGTATATACACCACATAAAATAAATAAGTGGTGAATATGACATACATATCATGAAAGTAAAAGTGAGATGAGAAACCCTTACCTTAGGTCTTCTTTCCTTCATACATGTTTGTAACTCCAGTATTATAAATATAGATTTTTTATAAATCTATTAAAGAAATATAATATTTATTTAATACCATATATTATTTAATTATATTCTTTTATGACTTTTTTATTAACAATTCTTTGTTAAAATCACTGTTTTGGGTGATAATTGCTCTATTTTTTATATTTTTTTTAGTTCGGTAGTTCCAGTAATTTTTCTTTAATCATGGTTAAATTATCACCATAATGTTAAAAATGATATAAATATAATTTATAATCATTATATAAGTATTTATAATAGTTCATAAGATTTTGAGATGGGAAAATGTGTTACATCATTCATGGAGAAGGTATGCCATACGTACACATGAACACTATTTCTATTTTTCCAACAGATAGAACACAAAAGGGTAAATAATATTTGAACTTTAAAAAAACATAATTATATAAAATATATAATTTATATTAATTAAATATACCATTTTTACTATCTAATTAAAAATAAAATGAAAAACATTTCACATCGCTATGTAGAGGCAGTAGTCTACATATACACACAAGCGACATTATTATTTTCCAAAGGATTGGATGGTAATAAGGTATATGTAATATTATATTTAAAAAAGTATGTCCAGGTCAAAAATATCATATATATTCATTAAAATTATCCTTACTACATCCCATGTAAATTGTAAGTGAAAAACGAATTACATTGCTCTGAGAGGTGATAGTCTGCCGTACACAAGAGCGACCTTATTGTATCCACCCATAGAATAGAATGTAAAAAGGTATATGTGTTATAATAATTAAATAAGTATAATAATTTAATAAATAACATATAAATATATTAAATAAATAATTATATCTAGCCTTTAAATTTGGTTATGAAAAATGAATTACATCAGTTCGCGAGACAGTAGTCCGCCTTATACACGATCGATGATTTTATTTGCATCCGATAGATGTGGATATGGATATATGTTATTATATAAACATAATAAAATAAAATTATATAGTATATAATTGTGTTATTATATAAATGTATTTTAATAATATTTTAAAGAGGTGGAAGATGAAATAGAAAGAATACGTACGTTAAGAATTTTACATCTTCTCCAGGGAACCCATTTAGGTTTATACCTAAACCATTCTTATGAGGGTTTACTA
This sequence comes from Viscum album, assembly GCA_963277665.1. Taxonomy (NCBI): domain Eukaryota; kingdom Viridiplantae; phylum Streptophyta; class Magnoliopsida; order Santalales; family Viscaceae; genus Viscum; species Viscum album. The sequence continues at coordinate 659,496,657 of OY728159.1, forward strand.
ATCAAAATAAGTTCTTTAGGATTTGGGTATAGAATTAAGTAATATATTTGGATATTTATTTTACAATCCAAATGGATTTTTAAGTGTGAATAGGGTAGGACATGGGGTGTCCTTTTATAAGTGGAGGAGAGGAAACACTAGAAATTTTTAAAAAGAAAAAGTGATACCCATGTTTTATCCTAAAAAAAAGCCTCTAAAATGGGTCATTATTGAACCGTGGAGGATATAAGGTCAAAATATAAATATAAAATAGGAATGAGACAAGTTTTATTCCATTTTAACCTTTATCGTTTTAGTTTAACCCCTAGTAAACTCGTTTTTACCTTAATCGTAGTAATTATTTTTTTCCATTTTCACTATTCATCATAGTAAAAAATTAAGTTGAAATTATTATATAATATTAATTATTATGATTAAAAAATTGGAATATATTTTTCCAAATTTAATTAACGAAATTTGAAAATTTTAATTTAAAATTAAACAAGCAAATGCAACGAAAAAGCAGGTTTCCAAAGGGAAAATTCTCATAAGTATAGAAAGTTTTAATATAAAAAATTCAATACAAAATTAATTCCAATAACATAAATTGGATTAATAAATATATAATTAAACTAATTTTACTTTGAAAATTATTTAAAACAAAATTAAACCTTATAAATTCTTTAAATGGAAAGCCAATTTTCAACACAAATCAGTATTTTTTACTATTCATCAAAAAATTAATCTTTTCATAAAAATACAAAAAACTTCACCCTAAGATAATTTTGGAATTTATATTTAAAAATTTAAGTTTGTTTTTTAAAATAAATTTATAAAATTTTTAATTATTAATTTTAAATTATGTGTATAAATCTCGACTAAACTACCTTTTTGAAAAATACATTGTTTCAAAAAAAATTCATTAAAATGGTTATTATTTAATATCTAATCAATATATAACCATTGAATTTATTTTATATATGTGTAAATCATGCAATTTTCATAATTTAGTTAGTATTATTCACACCTTCTAACTTAATGGCTTGGTTATAATGGTCATGTTTAAATATTAATATTTTTTTATTAGATGCTCAATTCACCCCCCTCTCGAGTACTACACTTCAACCATCATTTGGTATAAAAGGAGGTATTATTTATTATCCTTTATGCCATTTATTCCCCATACCATACCTTTATCTAGTCACTTGGAAGAGATATCTATTTTTTTTATCATTATTATAATTTTTTATTTATGGAACCAACTAGATCTAAAGGTCATGATACAAATATACCACCTTATTTTAATGTCTATAATTATGATCATTGGAAAATTAATATGGAAATTCCTCTTAAGATTATGAGTTTTGAATTTTGGACTATTATAGAAGATAAATATAAAAATAAAAAATCTTATAAACATGACTAGAGTTATGCCCCTAAAGATGCTCATTTTTTAACTATGAAGAAAGGAATAATTTATATTATACTTTACGTGAGGATTATTTTTGTAGAATATCTTCTAATGATGCTACATTTAAAATATAGGATACTATTTCTGTATCTCATGAGGGATATTCTAATGCTATAGAAATGATATTAAATACTGATATTATAAAACATGATACATTTTAAATAAAAAATGATGAATATATTTATAATATGTATCTTAGGTTTAATGAAATAATAAATACCATGTTTTCACTTTGATAGAAGAAGGATGCCAAAGACTGAGTATTGGGGATTTTTATATGTCTTCCTGATCATTGAATATGCACTAGTATCACTATTAAAGAGCCTCATGACACCAAAAAATTTCCAATTAAGGAACTAATTGGAAAACTGATGATGTATGGAGAATAATTAGAGTTATAAAATAATGTGGAAGATAAAACTAAAAATTCAATTAGCTTTAAATCATCTCGTTAAAATCAAATTAAGTTTTCAAAGTAGACATATCCATTGGAAGTGAAGATAACTATGGAAGTGATGAATAAATGGATCATCTAGACAAAAGGATTAATAATTTTTATTAAGATTTTTTTTCAAGAAATCCAATTGCAAGGGAAATTATGATAAGAAAGGAAACTTGAAAAAACATGACCAATTTGGTGAAGTAACTTTCTATGAGTGTAAAATAAAATGGTATATTAAAACAGATTTTTTAAAGAATAAATAATAGAATAGGTATGTTGATAAAGGAAATAAACAAAATAAATCAATTAAATATACATGGAGATCTTTAGAATACATCTCCAGTGTATTAGATAGTTCCAGGGATGATGCTACCAAGAAAACCAATATTTACTTTATCACTTCTACAACTAAGGTTACAAATAATTCCTCAACACTTTATGAAAATGAATGTCATGTTGATTATAACATGTATAATAAATAATTATTTTAATAAGGATACATACTATAAGACACCATGGATGAACATAATGATAAATATAAAAATATGAAAAGGTTGCTTGTTTTGTATGCTAGTGATAAAACTACTCTAAATATTGAAAAGGAAAATAATTCTTCATTGGTGAAGGAACATAATGAACTAAAATTGAATAATAAACAAATTTAGAAGGTCTTTAAAATTTTCACCCCTATAAGAGTTTCTTTGACTATGATTCTAGGTGAATAGACTACACCTAGATATACAATTAGAATCGAATACTAACTTAGTGAAGTGAAAATTCATAAACACAACCTTATTTTTAGTTCTAAATTATGTAGTTATAGAAATACATCATGTAATTTCAGCTCAAGGAAGGTCTTTATTTTAATAACTCTTAATTTTTATATTTATAGATCAATTAAAAAAATTTGTGTTGCTAAAGCTTCATGTGATAACATTTCTAGACATAAGAAAATATGGGTATAAAATATTGCTTAATAAATTATGTATAGGTGAAACACTTGAAGAGTACTAGTAAACACTAATGGAATTAGGATAGTGGATGCTCCAAACATATTACTGGATACTAATCATGTTTCATGAATATTGTAAACGTGGATGGTGGACATGTCACTTTTAGTTACAATTCTAAAGGAAAAATAATTAGTCTTGGACCTATACGCAACTCTGAATGTATTCTAATGTCTAGATTTTTATATGGTTATGGTTTAAAATATATTTTTATTAGTATTTATCAATTATATAATGAAATTATTCATTTTATGTTTGAAAATAATTCCTGTAAGATTTATTATTATAAGTATGATTTAGTATTTACTGCATTAAGGAATGATAATGTGTATGTTATTGATCTAAATTTTTTGATTTCTCAATTTTTTTATTGCTTAAGTGCCTTTCAAAAATAATCTTTGTTATGACATTAGTGACAAGTCCAATTCAATATAAACTCACATAGAAATATTAATAAAAAAATATTTAGTCAAGGATCAACCCAAACTATAATTCTAAAAAGATAAAGTGTGAAATCATTATCAATAAGGAAAACAACACAAAATTTATCTTAAACCAAAGAAAGAGGTTTATAACTCTCAACCCCTAGAGTTGGTTCACATGGATTTTTTTGGATCATCTAGAGTTTCTAGTTTAATAGGAAAGAATTATGCTTATTTTATTGTTGATGATTATTCAATATTTACATGGTTTTATTTTCTGGCTCACAAAAGTGAAGTTTGTTGAATTTTTTCAAAATAAGTTAAGTCAGTAGAGAACCATAGTGGATTCAACATCAAAACATTGAGAATTAATCATGGATATGAGTTTTAAAGTCAAGATTTCTGATACCATATGCCCACAACATGGCTATAATCACAACTTCTTCACTACCACAACTCCTAAAAAAATGGAGTTGTTTAATGGAGGAATAAAACTCTATAAAATATTTCTTAGAAAATACATAATGAGTATGAATTACCTATTTAATTTTGGGAAGAAACTATCAATAAAACATGTTATATCATCAATAATATTCTTATTAGACCTATTTTAAAGAATACCCCCTATGAATTATGTAATGGTAGGAAACTTAAGGTTAATTACATTAAAGTATTTGGATATAATGACATTATTCTTAATATTAAATAGAATTTGAAAAAACTTTCTCCAAAAAGTGATGAAGGTATTTTACAAGGTTATTTAACCTCAAGAAAATCATATAGAGTCTTAAAAAAAGAACCAAATTTATGGAATAATCTATACATGTCACCTTTGATAAAACATATCCACATGAGCCTAAAACCTCTTTATAAAATTTATATGATGATATATTTAATTTGAATATCAATAATACATCCAAATCTAGTGACTGTACTATTTATTTTTTTAAAAAATCACCGAGTATAGACTGATATGACAGAATTGAACCTGACTAAAACTTAGAAGAACCAAGCACTTATATTCCTAGAAATATTTGAACCCATAGAGACCATCATTTATCTATTATTATTGTATATTTAAATAAATTTACTCATAATTGAGGTTATTTTATAAATCAAGTTGAACATCAATATATATTATCAGATATTGAACATAAACACATTTCTGAAGGCATAAATGATAAATTTTGGGTCATGGATATGTAAGAAGAGTTGAATTAGTTTGAAATGAATAATATTTGAGAACTAGTATAAAGACCTAAATACTAACTTAATATTGGAACTAAATGGGTGTTTAATGGCATGGTTGATAAATATTCCACTATAGTTATAAATAAAGTTAGACCGGTTGTACAAGGTTATATTCAATAAGAAGGAAATGATTATAAATAAAACTTTTCACCTATAGTTATACTTAAAGCTATTAGAATACTATTTTCTTATAAAAATAATATAAATTAAAAACTATATCAAATGGATTTTAAGAATTCATTCATTAATTCTTATATTGTTGAGGATGTATTTTTTGGGCAAGGCTATGATTTTTAAATCCTCAATTTCTAAAGCATGTTTTTAAACTATCTAAATATATTTACAGATTAAAACAAGTCCTAGAGATTGATATGATAAGATACGATCTTTTTTGATTTATAATGATTTTTCAGAATTAATATTTGATGCTACCCTATTTATAATAAGGATTTCAAAAGATGTTTTAGTGGTTCAAATCTATTTTGATGATATTATTTTTTGGATTTTCTAAAAAACTCCTTGTGTATTTAATTTTCTAAAATGATGAAAAATGAATATGAAATGAGTTTAATGGGTGAGTTAATGTTCTTTCTTGGTTTTTATATTTTCCAAAACAATGAAGAAATTGTTTTAAATCAAATAAAATACACAAAATATTTTTAAACTACTTTGGCATGGATAACAAAAAAGGTAGTGACACTCCCTTGATTAGAAACTGTAAATTATTTTTGGATGAAACTAGAAAACCATTTGACCAATTTTATTAAAAAGGTATAATTTAATTTCTACTCTAATTAACTACTAGACTAATTAATTTTATGTATAATGTTTATTTTTGTGATCATTTTCAAGAAAACCCTATAGAATCTCATATAAATCCATTTAAAATAATTTTTATATACCTGAAGAATAAAATTAATTTTTATTGTTCTATTCTAGAGGAAATTATTGTTAATTAATTAGTTATTATAATTCTAATTTTAGGGGATGTAAGTTAGATAGAAAGATAATATATAAAACAATAAAAAATTTAGGAAATCCTCTTGTATATTTGTTCTATAAAAGCAAGAATTCTAATGAATTATCCATGGATAAAGATGAATACATAAGTGTATGAAATATTTTGAACAAATTATATAGATGAAACATACATTTCTAGATTATAGAAATCAATTTAGAAATGTCCCTATAAATTGTGATAATACAAGTTCTATTGATATTTCTATGAATCCAATATCTCTTTCCAGTACTAAGAATATTGATACACTTCGTCACTTTTTGAGAGACAATTTTTAGAAAAGAGACGTCACTATAGAATTAATAAGCATCTAACATCATCTTATTGACATCTTTATAAGGTCTTTGAACATTGAGAGATTGAGTTATATCATATATGAATTATTAATGAATAAATATATCTAATTTTCTTATGATTAATTTGATATATCTTGTTTTAATTACTAAATTAATCCAAGGAATCATGTTTATGAAAATTAAGTAATGTATTTTATTATTAACATGGTAATATTAAAGTTACTAATTTTATGTGTTTAGGATACCATATTCATATATTAGATTAAATTTTTGAATTTATGGTCAATAAAATTGAACTTATGGTTGATCAAGGTGAATATAATATCGATTAAATTGCATGCCTATAAATTTTTGGTAATCTGGAATATCATACTATAATAACTTATCTCAAAATATCATATATGTTTCAATTATTTTAATCTTATTTTATTATTTTATTATATTTACTGTGTACAAATACCAATTTTTTTAGAGATCTCAAAATAGAATATGAATCAATTATCTTCTCTCAAAACCTAAACTTAACCTGATTTTGTTTCCTCCTGTCTCAACCTTTCATTATTAACCAATATATAGCTTTCCAAATTTTTAATTTCAGTATATAACATTAAAAATTAATAATTCCCTTAAAAATTAATCTTTAGAAGCTTTAGGTACAATAAAGATATTGAAATCAAGATCTATTGGAACTATGAAACCCTTAAAGACACATATGTTATCTTGAGAAGTTGTCCCAGAAAAGGAAGTGTATTTAAAATGGGTTAGATCAATTCAATATTTAGTGTGGATAGTTATGTGATAATAAGGATAGACATAATGGTTTATGAAAAACAATAGATCCTTCTATCCCCAGTTAGTAAAGTAGTTCTATGTGAATGTGATCTTTAAATATAGTGAAAAATATGACCACATTATAACAATTATGGATGTTTAAGAACACGTATTCTTTTCAAATTTGTGGGATAAAAGTTTATGAGTACCAAATCAAGGTGAATATGAGGACTATAAAATTTATTTCCAAATTAATAATCCATATTTAATGTTTTAAATATATTTGTAAGATCTAAATGGGAACAAAAATCCTCAAAGTCCAAATTCCATTGAATTTAATAAATAGTTTAAACTTTACATAAATTTATTCAGTATTCTCTATATACTAGGAAAATATATTTTAGAAGTGCGAGGATTAAAGATTCATTATTTCTATATCTTATGGTACATGGAGTTCAGATAAGATTACCTAGATATATTATGAGAAATATGAAAAAAATTAAGAAATACTTTATCCAGATTCAATTCACTATCTTATACTAAATTTTTCTTAGATTTGTTATAAATAAAAAGGATTATTACTTAGGCGGAGGAAAGCATACATTTTCTAGGGGTATTTTATTACACTAGACCACCTAAAAAGGATAAATATTGGATTGAACCCTTGGAATAAAATATAGGTTGGGGATGAAAATAAAATATATGAGAAATACAATCTTGTGAATAATCCAACCAAAAAAAAGGATATAGTGAATCCAAGTTTGGAATCTCATGAATTAGTTAAAGTTAAATATTCTTCTAATGAATGTAGAGAATATGTGGTAGTTAACCTTGGTGAGGAATCCATTATGGATTATGAGGAAATTAAGAGTCACAATCCTCATCTATAAATTGAAAAATATATATGACCCATTAAAGGCATAATAGATTATTATGGGAGGATATCCCTAGATCTTTACTATTTGGAACTAATCTCACTGATTCTGGTAGTGATGATAATTAGAATCTAGCTGTAGGAATTCCTACATTATTTTAGAGAAGTGGTGTACCAATATTTGATTCTATATCTCCCTGAGAGGAGAATTCCCCTGAAAACTATAAAATTAAATTGGGATCTTCTACTCTAGATAGTGATGATGAATATGATTCTAGTAGTTGCTGTCAACCTAAACATGGTGTACATGCTATACATATTTTTCATAGTACTCCAAATGGAGTAGATAAGACTCCCTCATAACACATTCTTTTAAAACAGAGAATACTATACCACACAATTGATAATGTTTTACAAGATATGTTTGGTCAAAATCCTACAAAACCAATTGTGACATCTTCCTCATCTTACTTCTTTAATGAATCAATCAAAGGTGATATATTATATGATTCATATCCTCATATAAATATTATACCATCATCTGAAGTATATGATAGTTTAGTTCAAGATATTGACCAGTGAGTTTGGAACATAAGATAATGATGGACCTACGTTGCATCACTTAGATGTGGATATCAGAGACTCCACCCCTATCCAATCTCATCTCCTCCAATAGATTCTTCCTCTTTTATTTCCTCAGTAGACTTTATCCAGTTCCAAAATTATTTATCAAATGTATTAAAGGAAATTTTTTAAGTCTAGGATCCACTGATGAGACCAGTACAAAGGATGATATATATTTTACCATTTCTAGTGTTGTTTCTCACATTTAAATGAAGTTGTTTCTAAAAATTGATCATTTGAATCATGATATTGAAAGTCTAAGAGAATAGTTGATAAATATATAACTAGATTTTATATACATAATGCTTAAGATACACCAATGATATCTTAGTGCTACAACCAATACATTCAGAACTCCTCCTCCCCTAGTATCTATACCTATTGATGAGGATCTTATTTTAAGGATTGTGCAAGAGGAAACACATGTTGTTTGTGGGAGTTTCAATGAAGCTAAGAATTTTATATAGATGGATCTAACTTCTTTTGGTGGGAAATTATTCGATATGGTTAAGGAAAAGATAGTTTTGACTATAAATGATAAAGAAACTATAAATAATGTCATCAAGTATTATCTCATTTGAATCTTAACCAAGTATAATCTAAATAATATGTTTATATACTTGTCTAAATATCTTCATATTCATCCTTTAAACCAGAAATTTAAATCCATAGTGTATTTTTTAGTAATGGAACCTTTATTAAATCAGTTTATGATTGAAAATGATTAATTACTAAAAATCATAGATCATTATTATAGATTTATGACTGATATCACTTAGATTTTAGAGCATTATATTTTTTACTAACAATAATGAAATTTTATCACCTCCATATCTTCATATTACTCGTCTTTCCACTTATACCAGTATAACTTCCAAAACTCCCACAACTCCCACAAGTCTTTTGGGTCTCATTCTCCCTCAAGCACTCCAGCATATCTGACCTATATCTAAAGGAATTATCATTCCATGAGCTTTTTATTCTCCTCTACTGGAACCAACACCTTATCTTTCTTCTTATAAAGAAAAAATGAAAATCCCCTCTTGATCCATCCACCATTCGATACCCTATAGAATCAAATTATGATCAATAAACATGATTGGTATTATATATTATTTTTTAAAAATTAACTATATATATTCACATTCCCTCATTTAATTTTAATTCTTAATTTAATCACATTTATTATATTTTATTATACTATCCTATCATATTTTTGATATTTCCAAAATTGGGAGAATTAATGGTATTAAAAAATGATTTATTGGTGTAATTTATTTTATACCATGATATGTGATTATAAAAAAGGGGGATATTGTTGGATTAGTCTAGAAATTATAAATTTTAATGATCCCAAATCATGCTTATTTTATTATTAATAAATTCTATGTTTTATGTTAGAAATATCTGTTTTTTGGATAATTATGAAAATTTTCTGAAGTGTCAAAGAAACCATAAAGACATGAATCTTCAACATGAATACTGTAATTCCCCAAGCTTCCATGGTATGTTTCCATTTGAATAATACAATAGATTTCATTGTACGCAAATTCGAGTTCTAGTACACTATGACAAATCAAACAAGCTATTTTAAAAGAAGTTATGAATAGTAATACCTAATTTTTAAAATTTTATGAATTTTATTTTTCAAAATGGACTTCATTTTTAGATTTTTAATATCAAAATTATCTTAGGGTGAATTTTTGGTATTTTTCTCAAAACTTTCAATTTTTGATGAATAGTGAAAATGTCACGAACCAAATCTGATCACCACTATAAACGACACCAAAACCATCCTGTTACAAGGTTCAAAGGGCGTTCCTGATCCCCATCGGATGGTACAAGTGACCAAGTATCATAAAATGATAATTGGGAACAATTTACCTGAGTTTATAAACTTAAAACAACAAAAGAATCCAATAAAATGAATTTGGGTATTTTAGACCAAACAATATTTTACAAAAATTCAGAACTGAATTACATAGTTTAAAAAAACACACCAAGACTATAAAAAAGGTACAAAATTAAAAGGATATATCCCAAGAACCCCCATGGTAAGGGGAACCTCCCTCAAGCCATCTCCACAAGACTTCACCACTAAGGACCAGCTAGAAACCCTTACCACTGGCACTAAAAACTGTACCCAAACTGTGACAAAAAAATAACCCAGTCTACTTACACCCAAGGGTGTAAGTATGGTGTGATCCAATTCCTAGTAGGATACCACCACTAAGATATTTCATGTGATAAACATTCAAAGATGAAAATATTTCAAGTTTTCATAAAAAGGAAATCCTAGTTACAATTTCTAAAAGATACAACTTAAAAATTAAAATAGTTTTCAATTTGGATATCATTAAGAATAAACACTTTTAAAAATAATTTCAACACTACTGAATTTTCCCTCCAATAATACCGTATGCCTACGGTAAGCACAAAGTAACTAATGAGAACAAGAAATATAAAATAACCCCTAGGCACTAGCCAATTGTGGGTCCTAGGTACCTCGTATCTCGGTGAGATTAACTGTCACAATATTCGTTATCATGCACGAGCCACTAGTAGGGATCATACACATAACCTATAAATCCCCAATAATCATCATCATAGTTTATTTAGTGTTGTAAGCATCAATCTTGCTAAGTGAAACTGAGGCCAAACCCCACAGATTCACTAGCATACTAGTACACGTCCACCAACCAAGATACCCAGGTTTCCCCTTGTGATAAAACAAGTTTAACAAGTTAAGAAATATAAATTTCACATGAAAATATCATTTCCAAATCACATGTTCACCAAACATACCACATGTACATCACACAAGTCACAAAATCCACCTTTTCATTCAAATTCATTTTGAAATCATACTCACACCAAAACTAGCCCACAAAACTTTTCACATTTCTTTAACACTTTCACAAATCCTTTAAATTTTTTTATAAAACCATTATAAGATATTCTAACTCACATAACAGCCCACTAAAATATCATATAATAATTCTTTCATAAACACAATTCATTTTTCACAACACACTCACACAAAACATCCCACAACCATGTTTCACAGCTCTCTTTCCATTTTCTAAAACATTTCAGCATTTAAACATTATAAAAAAATATTTGACATTTTAAATAACCACCTTACCTTTCAAAAAACCCAAATTAGGTGAAAAAACCCACAAAAAAATACATATACACCATTTTTCAAACTTTGTTTAACCAAACAAAACATTCACAATTTTCATAAAACAAACCCAAGGGGTGTAACTATACTTCTCACACAAAACCCATTTCAAATCCCTCATTAAATTAAAAAATCATACCAATAAAAATCCATAACAGAATTGGTAGCCCTAAAAAAATTTATTAAACAACCCCCAAGTATTATAAAAATAGCTAAATTAACACCACAAAAGACACACATGAAAACACACGTTTTCATAAATCACTTCCAAGAAGTAAAGCATGGTTTTACACCTTGAAACCATTAAAGAACCCCATTTCAAGGCCCACATGACAATAAGGAATTATAAAACCATAATTGGAAGCCCATTTAAACACTAATACTTCAATTTCATATGTTATAAAATACATCCAAGCATTACCCCAAGAGTCACCCATGAAAATAACCTAATTTCAAGCTGTAATGCAATTACAAAATTAAACGCTTAAGAAAATCCATAAAAAATGGTTTTTGTGCCACAAGAAGCATATGATAAACATTAAAACCATTAAATAAAGCAAGATAAATAATCAAAAATTTCTTACACATGGAACCACCTACCTTTTGAGTCAAACCCTTGAATCTTGGTGTGAAACCTCAACCACACCTCCACCGCACCACAAGGAAGTGAAAACGAACCCTAAAACATAATATTTAACCAAAAAGAACCCTAATAAAACCCTAGGTATGAAACCTAACTTCTGGATACTCTATAAATTCATGAAAGAGGGAGGAAAACCTAAGGATAAGGAAGGAAATGAAGAGAGAAACACTTACCCAAATAAATCTTGAAGAAAACGACCTAAATACACCAGTATCTGAATTTCAAAACAACCATAGATGAAAGTGATGTTAGAATAAGGATGAGGAGGTCATGTAGGAAATTTAATGGGAGAAAAATATTAAAAATAAAATTAGTTATGAAAATATCAATTTACCTCTTCAAATCTGGGCGATTTGTGAAATCCAGAGAAGTTTCGCTCAAATCCAAGTTTCAATTGAGCTCAAAACTGGGGGAGAGAATGAGGGTGTGTTTTTGGTAAGTGGTCTTGGGTGAGAGTTGGAATCACCAAAAAAACTTAAACATTTAATGGTATATTAAATAATTAAAAAAATTTAAATAAGGAAATGGGATTTCAGGCTAGACCAACACCTTAATAAAAAACCCAAATCTATCATTATTATGGATTCATATGAGGTCCAAATGGATATGGTAGTTTTAATATACCAGGGTATTCCAATTGGGAAGTGTAATGGGTGTAAAATTTTGAAAAATCAAGGAGTTATAAAAGAAACAACATTTATTTTTAAATCTGAAAATGGGCTCACGGTTTGTCCCAAATTTTGAAAACCCACCATTTCCACCAAAATGCATGGAAAACCCTCATAACAAAGAAATGATGAAAATTAAATGAAAAATTCATTTAAAAGAAGTCATGGATGTGACAATTCTACCCACCATAAAACCTTCCACCCCCCAAAATCCACAACAAGGCCAAAAGAAAAAACCAAACCCAACTGATAGACCAGAAATGTAATCCTTCTCCAAGTTTAGTCTGCCCCCAAAAGGCCAAAACACCTCTAGTGATCAATTAAGGAAGGAATACTCTCACAAACCAAAACTTACATCAATTTCATGAAATGATAAAGAACATTCAAACATTATATCCAAATGGAAAATCATAAAAAACTATATGAACAAGACTCAAGTAATCTACTTAGACGAACAACAACAACGAACAAGGTTACACTTACTTTGCTTTAACTAAACCATTGGGAACTCTCTAATCCCAACGTTTACCCCAGGAAGATGTTGGTAGTTAGATAGATCCGAACGATACTACCTCTTTCTAGGCCAAGACCAAGGAATAATATGAGTACTAGTATGGGGAGATACAAATGGGCTCCTCACCATAAGAGACAACTAGAATTTTCTTGAGACAGATTCAGGACACTAACAGTCAGAGGCCTGAATGTAATCCCCAGTTCAAGGGGTATACTTCCATCAGACCTTTACAAAAGAACTTATATAAGAATCATAGTGGGTCTCCTCACTATAATAACTAACCATATTAACCGACCTACACAGGATGGTACAGAAAGACCCCAAAATTTAAAGAGTTGGGACAGCCACACAGTTAGTCTTCATGGTTTGGGAAACTGTGCGCTAACCGTGGGGATCCTTCTATCTACATTATTTTCTAGGGAATGGTCCCTACTAACCATATGAAAATAGTGAAATCAACCTATCTATCCAAACTTAAAACCTTTATACAAATACCCAATAGAAACCAAAGGGAGAAAGTATGAACTCAGGCTACAACATGGAAATAAGGTCCTCCCAACTCTACCACCAAATGGGAACAACTAGAACAAGATGATGACACCAGAGGTTTAAAATCTTCCTATCATTCATACTAAGTATAGGACTTTGTACAAGGGTTTGAACAACCCTGGGATTTCCCCTAACTATGTGCCAACTTCTCTCTGGGACCTATGTCTAGAGATCAAATTATTAAAGAATCTTCATCCTCATAGTTAGGATTTGGAAACCACCTGAATAGAACTTATTCTTCTGATGATACAAAAAACTGCACCACAATACCCTAAAGGTTTAACAAGACATAACACATTCCAAACCCACTATACCCTAACCCAACATTTCACTGAAACAAGGTCTTAGAAGATGCACACACATCACACCTTATTTCTTCTGGTGAGAAACAATAGAAGGAAAGGACACATATAAACACCTTCCTCTAAAATAGAGGATTTTGATGTTTTTCCACAGATGAAATACTCCCAACATAATAGAGACTCTCAAAGGATTGCACAACCTTCAACTATACAGTCAAATGAGCACATGACATCACAAGGCATCACCGAACATGACCATTACGATTGATAGAAACAATACATCGAACGAGATCTTATGAAAAGTCCCTAAACAACACACAAGTCCAGAAAGTGGCCATAATAGCCTCTCATGACCAGAATCCAAAAAATGGTGGTTTAACATGAACTCCTGCTTTAAATAAACTATGAATAACCCATAGGTCCTCTTAGAAACCATTGAGACACTCATTAACACTAACAACCCAGACCACTTCCACCTTCGACAAATCAGGCAACTTAAGAAACTAAGTTCTATTTCAACCTTCCATGAGAACTCTCCCTATACAAGAGGATCCAAAAATCAAAGAAAGGAAGGGGTGCAGACTCAATCAACATATATTGATAAAATAATCCTTATATTGATCAAATAGGGGATTTTCCAACAACAAAACAATCCGGGTTGCACTTCATTTGTACATTAAACCTTAATGGGGGTGTACCTTATCTAATAAGAGAACCCAAGGACCCAACCAAGATGGTCCATTGGTAAAAATATTCCACAAAATAGATCCAAACACATGAATGGAACCACTGTTAAGTTTTCTTGAAACATATCTCAGAAGAGACTACTAACTGGTCCTTCTGCCAATCTTACCAACCAAACACAAAACCAAAACACTGTTCGAAATGGAGGGGTTCTTGGACTCAAAACATCCCACAACATAATTTTTTTCCAAAAACACATAATATACACCATACCAAAAAATTCATCAAGACATCATGTTTTTCTTTAAAAACATTTCTTTGAAAACAAACGATTCAGCAGTTAGCGTATCAACCAATGGTACCCCATGGGCCTCACACATGCATGTTTCTGTGCCACACCGGAAACCCTCCTCATATCCATCCCTGGAATCATCCATACATGCCATCAACCATTCATAATACCATATAACCTCATGCATGTGGTCACTCATGGAAATACCAATGGTTAAAACAAATATTATTTCCAGTTTTTAAAACCAAAATGGTCAACCAATACATCCTTTTTCTCAAAACCGCTAACCACGAGATTAAAATCCCAATTCACATCTTAAATTTTTTTTAATAAAGACACAACTATTTAGATAATAACTCACTTTCAAGTTATTAACATCAATTTTAAAACATCTCATCCCATTAAAATACCCTTTGATTGTTTATAAAACTCTATTAGAAACACTTTTTCAAAACCAACTTCAATATAGTTCCTACTTTTAAAAGAGGTGTAAGAACACCATTTTCCATTTCAAAATAATTCAGAAAATTCAGTTCCACCATTTCATAAATCAAAACATTCCCTATTTATTTGAAAATAATTTCACAAAAACTTTACGCTTCTTAAAACCAAGTCACTTTAAAACCAAATTTCAAAGATTTCAAAACTAAAGAACACAAGATAATGCGAGAGGAAACTAGTTTTAGTGGGTGACTTGGACATATGGTTAGAGGCTATATTATAATCACTTCACCATCACATATATTGTTCTTGGGAATATACCTATATCCACATGTCTTTCCAGGACCTACGAGCTCACTAAGACCATTAACCCAACTCTCTTTTCATTTCCCCTAATCATCATCAAACTAAGAAAACCAAAGGACTTAGATAAATCCTGAATTCCCCTGACAACTTGAATACTATCATGATGTGTGGTGATCAGTCACACTACCCATAACTATAATACCAAGTCCCAATAATCCTAAATCCAGACTATCCTGACTCTTCCCCAAATAACATGACCCAAAGAGTTAACCTGAACCTCCTCTCATACCATTTTGTCATGAACCAAATCTGGTTGCCACGAAAACTGGTGCCAAACCTAGATCAAGACAAGGACTTAAGGGTGTTCCCAATCCCCACAGACTGGCACAATTTCCCAGGTATCATAAAATTAGAATTAGGAACAATTTACCCGAGTTTATAAACTTAAAACAACAAAATAATCCAATAAAACGAATCTGGATTTTTCAAACAAAACAATCTTTTACAAAAATTTAGAACTGAATTACATAGTTTAAAACAAATCACTAAGACTATAAAAAGGGTAAAAAACCAAAATAAAATAGCCCAATAACCCTCACGGCAAGGGGCACCTCCCTCAAGCCATCTCCACAGGACTTCACCACCAATGACCTGCTAGAAACCCGAACCACTGGCACTAAAAACTGTACCCAACCCGCGACAACAAAAATAACCTATCCTACTTACACAAAAGGGTGTAAGTAGGTTGTAATACAATGACTAGTAGAATACCACCACTAATATATTCAATGTGATAAACATTCAAAGATGAAAAACATGCAAGTTTTCATAAAAAGGAAATCCCAGTTACAATTTCTAAAAGATGCAACTTAAAAATTAAAATAGTTTTCAAGTGGGCTATCATTAAGAATCAAAACTTTTAAAAATAATTTCAACACTACTTAAATTTATAGAAAACCATACCGTATGCCGATGGTAAGCACAAAGTAACTAATAAGCACAAGAAATAAGAAATAACCTCTAGGCACTAGCTCGTTGTGCATCCCAGGTACCTCATATCTCGGTGAGAGTAACCATCACAATATCTGTTCTCATGTATGATCCACTATTAGGGATCATAAAAATAACCTAGTGGTCCCCAATCATAATCATCATAGTTTATTTAGTGTTTTGAGCATCAATCTTGCTACCTGAAACTGAGGCCAAACCCCACAGATTCACAAGCATACTAATACACATCCACCCACCAAGATACCTAGGTTTCCCCTTGTGCTCAAACAAGTTAAACAAGTTAAGAAATATACTTTGCACATGAAAATATCATTTCCATAATACATGTTCACAAAAAACCCACATGTACATCACACAAGTCACAAAATACACTTTTTCTTTCAAATGCATTTTGAAATCATACTCACACCAAAAATAACCCACAACACTTTTCACATTTCTTTAACACTTCCACAAATCCTTTGAAAAATTTTATAAAAACATTACAAGATATTATAACTCACATAATAGCCCACTCAAATATCGTATAATACTTCTTTCATCAACAAAATTCATTTTTCACAACACACTCACACAAAACAGCCCACAACCATGTTTCACAGCTCTCTTACCATTTGCTAAAACATTTCAGCACTTTATAAACATTATAAAAAAAATATTTGACATTTTAAATAACCACCTTACCTTTAAAAATCACATATTAGGTGAACACACCCACCAAAAATTACATATACACCCTTTTTCATACTTTGTTTAACCAAACAAAACATTCAAAATTTTCATAAAACAAACCCAAGTGGTGTAACTATGCTTCGCACACAAAACCCATTTCAAATCCCTCATTCAATTCTGAAATCATACCAATAAAAATCCATAACAGAATTCATATCCCTAAAAACATTTATTAATCAACCCCAAATTATTATAAAAATACCTCAATTAACACCACAAAATACTCACATGAAAAACTCATGTTTTCATAAATCACTTCCAAGAACTACAACATGGTTTTACACCTTGAACCCATTCAGAAATACCATTTCAAGGCCCACATGACACTATGGCATTATAAAAAAATAATTAGAAACCCATTTAAACACCAATACTTCAATTTCATGTGTTATAAAATACACCCAAACATTACCCTAAGAGTCACCCATGAAAATAACCAAATTTCAAGCCGTAATGCAACTATAAAATTAAACGCTTAAGAAAATCCATCAAAAACGGTTTTTTCACCACAATAAGCATATGAGGAACATTAAAAATAGTAAATCAAGAAAGATAACTCATAAAAAATTTCTTAGACATGGAACCACCTACCTTTTGAGTCAAAACCCTTGAATCTTGGTGTGAAACCTCAACCGCACCTCTGCCGCACCACAAGGAAGTGAAAACGAACCCCAAACCATAAGATTTCACCAAAAATAACCCAAATAAATCCCTAGGTGTGATCCCTAACTTCTGGAAACTCTATAAATTCATGAAAGAGGGAGGAAACCTTAAGGATAAGGAAGGAAATGAAGAGAGAAAAACTTACCCAAATAAATATTGAAGAAAACGACCCAAATACACCAGTATCTGAATTTCAAAACAACCATAAATGGAAGTGATGTTCAAATAAGGTTGAGGAGGTCATGTAGGAAGTATAATGTGAGAAAAAGAGTAAAAATAGAAGTAGTTATGAAATGATCAATTTACCCCTTCAAATATGGGCGATTTGTGAAATAGAGAGAAGTTTCTCCCAAATTTGCGATTCAATTGAGCTCCAAATTGGGGGAGAGAATGGGGGTGCGTCTTGGGTAAGTGGGCTCAGGTGAGAGTTGGAATCAACGAAAAAACATAAACACTGAATGAGATATTAAAGAATTAAAAAAAAATATTTAAAGCAGGAAATGGGCTTTGAGGATGGCCCAACACCTTAATAAAAAACCCAAATCCATCATTATTATTTATTCATATGAGGTACAAATGGATATGGCGATTTTAATATACTAGGGTATTCCAATTGGTAAGTGGAATGGGTGTAAAATGTTGAAAAATGAAGGAGTTATAAAAGAAAAAAAATTTATTTTTAAATCTAGAAATGAGCTCACAGTTTGGCCCAAATTTTAAAAACCCACCATTTCCACCAAAATGAATGGAAAACCCCCATAACAAAGCAAGGATGAAAATTAAATGAAAAATTCCTTTAAAAGAAGTCATGGATGTGACAGAAAACCATAGACTTATTGTTTAAAACTGAATTTTATTTAAATAATAATTATTATTATTTAAATTTATTTTAAATTCAAAATAAATACATAATACCTATATTAGTCCAACATAATTCATTGTAGTCATTTTATAAAAAGATTAGATATATAAAATTTTATTGAACTTTTTAACGTCTTTTACCCACCTTCTAGGTATATTTGTAAATTTTCATAAAACGTAATTTTACTACTTCTGTGAATTGAATTTAGAAAATCTAAGAGACACAGTTGACATCAGTAATTAAAATGTGGTTCAATAGGATGAAAATAATTTTTGGTGAATAGTAACTTTTGAAATTTATTTACCACGATTAAAAGTAAATAGGGTAATTAAAAGTAAAAATTATATTATAATTAACCTAACACATGTCCTAATTCTATTGGATAAGTGTATTTTGACTAAAATCAACCTTAGGAATAAAATATGATGCTTTTTGATCCACTTGGATTAGATTAGGACATTTATTATTATTTTATTTAAAGAGTATTTAAAAGTTTTAGATTCAAATTTTAATAACTAAACCATTTTTAATATAGTGTTATACATAAGATAATTTTGACTATAAATATTTCTTAGAAAGCTAAAAATATTTACTACATCATGTTTTTTTATTTATAATTTTTATACATTAAATAATTAAATTTATTTATGACACAATGATGATGAAATAATTACCTTATTAATGAAAGATTAAAATAATTGATATTATAAATATTAAAATAAAAGTAAATTGAGACTTTTGATGTATTAAATTAATTTTATAGGTTAATATGACATGTTAGGGTTTATTAAATGATTTTTTTTAAGTAATAAAGTTTTTATGACTTTCACAAAAACCAAATACTAAATAGTGTCAAAATTGACATAAATGAGTTTTTAAAAAAAATACTATATTATTAAATGATATAATATTCCTAAAAATATAATATTTTTCCAAGGGACTTAGATAAGGTTAAATATGTCATTAATGAACCACTTGAGGTTATCTTTTCATTTTATATCATGTTTATTGACCATATAATATAAAAATACAAGGAGACATGGTAAATGGTAATCTATTTAACTAAGAGTTTAATCTAAAAGATATGGTTAATATGATGACCTAAACTTGTCTAAAACCTATTGGTTTAGAATATTTCGACCCATAACCACCTTATCCTAAAAATAAATTTATTTGGAGCCATTAAAAACCGAAAATGATTTTATAATAAAATAATATTTCAAGCTTTTCCTAAAGTGACCCTCACCTCTCTTATAAAGGGTACTTCCAATTCTCTTAATTTCACACCTCCAAAGCCATTTTTCTCAACAAAAACTTTCTCAAATATCCTAAAAAATACCATCACTTAAACCTATAGTCCTTAATTTGATCAGAAAGACAACCTAAAGAGCTCTTTTGATCAAATCAAAAGGAAACACCTGAAGAAGAGGTAATTATTTCATCACCTATTTTGAGTTTTTTTCTTCTTACACTTCCTATTTATTTGTTGTTTCCATACCAAAATAATAATTCCAGTACCTTATACATACTGTGATGTTATTATAAATATGGTACAACCATATTCATTATTTTATCCATTATATGAATAACAAAGTCACCATACGTGCGAACAGACGACTTATCGTCTCCATGTCGTGGTGTAGTTTGTTATTCAACACTTCATTATTTGGATGGGTATAATAATGATTATAATTTATGTAAATAATAAATATAAAATTTTATTTATTATATATATATATATATAATATACTATCCAACTATATACGATTTCACCATCAATAGAATGATATTGTCGCTCTTGCGTACGTATGGTCTAGCGTCTCCACGACGCAATGAAATTTCATTCCCCATCATAACCATTCAAGAATAATTTTCATTTTACGATTAAAAATAATTTTTAAAAAATTTAATATCATTATGGATATGAATAAAATATATCCTATCCATAAAAAACATGAATTATGTAACAAAACATATAAAGGAAAATGAATCAGTTAGCACCCAAAACAATGACACTACTGAAATATTATTAACAAAGCAATATTAAAAGATAATATATGATATCATATTTATGTATGTAGTTCTTTTATAAACTAATAAAAATGATTTAACCATTATACATGAGGTTAACGTACCCTCTAATAAGGAACAATACAAGGTAAGGGTTAATTTTACAATCTCTTTATTTTCTAAGGTTGTTTATACATAAGTATCTTCTAGTACTTCTTTATCATCTACATCCGTGTTTCTTAAAAATGTATTTCAAAACATTTTTACTATTTCATAGACTATGGGTTAAATTAATTTATACACTTGTTTGAATTTTTATAAAATGTGTTGAAGGAATATTTCTATCTTTTTTCTAAACAAGGTACTTTATGACCTTTTTGACAAAATTAAGGTAAGAATGTTTTTTTACTTATATTGCAGGTGCAACTATTTTCCACTATTATAACACCTTTGAAGCATCCCTTACAAGATTATAAGAATATTTTCAAAATAAATGTTTTCTTTTATAATTATGTGACATTCAAATTATTTCAAAATAGAAATTGATATTTCTCTCAGATAGTTTTGATTTCATCTATGTCAACATCCTTTGATGGATTTTACACTTGTTTGAAGTTGATTTATTATGATACAATCTTCCATATTTTATTGAAGGTTTTGTGATATGTTTAACTATGGATGTATTATTTTTATACCATTCAAGGTTTATGGTTAATGTATTGACATTTCATATGCTAGTTTAAATATGAATGTTTATATTATGTTTCAACCTTTTCATATGAGGAATGAATTGAACTTAGTAAGTGACGGGTGGAGCCCACTATAGCTCCTCGATGCATTAGTAGGTATCATGAGACAAACTAGTGTCTTGGAACAAGGCCTTAACAAAATCTTATTTGTAGTCTTGGCACGAGGCCTTGACTATGTGGTTATAGTGTCCGTTATTATGCATTACATCATTATGAATTTAGCTTTTGATATTATATGCGATTATTTGATTAGTAGAATATCCATGTGAATAAGTAAATGGAATTATTTCATTTATATTTTCCATATTATGCTAAAGTTGAAGTTTAAAAGTCTTGTGTTTTAGTCTTATATATTGCCTTAAATGTTTATGCTTATTTATAAAAGTTTATGCTATATTTTTATCCTTACTGAGTATCTGAACTCCCCCTTTCTATGTTTTATTTTTCCCATGATGTGAAGAATTATATTGTGATTAACCTATAGGGATATACCAAAGGATATGAGCGTGTTAAAAGAGGACACAATTTTGTTGTTTTTATTTCATGATGTAATGTAAAACTTATTTATGTATCTAGTACTTACAAGGATACTAAACTAATCAGTCTTTGGAGACTTGATCTCCAGTGATCATGCCAATGTTATGTAATAATGCACTGACTCTGGGTAACTAGGGTCGGGACAATACAAATACATTCACTTGACCACATGAAGTAGTCTAAAAATAAGTAAAATTTAAAAAATCATGGAAGAGACCACATGACTAAATTGATCAACTGTATGATTGATTGATCAAACTTGGTAACAATCTTTCCAACTCCTCAAGAAACTGAAAGAGTAAATCAAGAAACTATAAGAGGAAGTAGAGAAACCACATGGTATATCCAATCAACTATATTAGCAATATTATAGAGAATCAAAGTGACAAAATTTTATGAATGGTCGACCATGAGTTAAAACCAAGAGAGTACATGATAGATTTTGATGTATGATAATGTATTGAATCAACTATATGATGATTTTGAGCAACCACCTGCTCAAGTGAAGTGACCACATGTTCAAATGATTGTCCACACCACCATTCAAGTAAATTATCCAATAGTTTTTTCCATAAGTATAAATTCAACCATAAAGTGTCAAGATGATGTGGTAGACTTAGATAAACCATGTATAATTGGATTTTTTTATAATTAAATATATTCTAATGGATTATTGCAGAGAATTAAGTGAAAAGTAAACATGTTTAATACTTTTAGATTTTGTATTGAATATAAGGATTATTCAATGATTATTCTTCAATAGATATTTGGAAGTAGAGATTATCTATATAAAATGAGAAATAGAAAAATAATAAATACATAGAGAACACACATGATATTACATTGATTCAAAATCTACAAAACCTTGTTTTAGTTATGCATCGCTGAAGTGTCTGAGAGAACACATATAATCATTCCACATGCTATCAGAACTAAAGGAAGACATTAAGAAAGAGAAGAGTATCTTTATAATCACCAAAACATGATTAGTATTAAATCTACATAGAATATCATTTTTATATTTATTCTTTTTTACTTTATTTTTGAGTTATTAATTTTTTATTTGAATATTATTTAACATATAATCTGGTACTATATTGAAGAGTACTTTGATAATATTTCTTAAATTTCATTTACATTTTTAATCACAAAAATAACAGTAGAAGTGGATTATTGACAGACTTTACAACCTTTTGTGTTTTTTTAAACCATATACTAGATATAGGTATTTGATCATTTTATTTAATTTAATAAATGTGCATGATAGTGGATTGATGTCAAGTAAAGAGGACTAAGTCCCACATTGAGACTGAATCTCTTGTTTTTATTTCTTCCATGTGTTTTCATTTACTTTATTTCGCTCTATAATAATATTATTATGAGTATAACTTGAATAAATATGATGTTTAACTTTTACTAGTGATATATCTATTTTTTATTGCGATTAGAGTAATCTTGAAAGATAGGATAATCTCAATTTATTCTAATTGGGTTTTGATAAATCCCTTGAAAGGTTATTTTAAAAAATTAAATTTGTTATTGATACTATATCAGTTAACTAGGTGTTCTCAAAATTAGAGGATTTTATTTAAATTTTTTAATAGAAATTTTTATTGGATGCTCAACTCACCCTCTCTTGAGAAATCCACCATGACAAAAAACATCAACATATACGATAGGCTAGTTAATTTAAGTAGAAATGGGTTGACTACTATGATGTACAACTTAAGTTCGATTATATTAATATGATTTTAGAAAGACGTGATGCTACTATGAGGTATAGGTAGTGTTAAGTAGTTATTGATAAGAAGTATCCCAAGATAACTAGTGGGTCTGGAATGATGTAAGGACAAGTTAAAATGTACCATTATTTATAAAATCTAGATGTAAAGCCTAATATATAAGTATCTAATACGTCTGTTAACAATAGTGATAGTATTATTATGGGGGTGCATGATCAATATAGGTACTATGGATTTTGTTTTGGATCTATAGGTTAAATAATTTTAGATTTATTATAGGGAACCCTCAAGGATCAATAAGGTTATATGACAATGACACTAATTTTTTTCATACTATAATAATGAAGACAAATTGAAACCAAATATTCAAATTTCATATTAGTTTTATCGAACAACCATATCAGTGTTATTGAACCAATACATAAAAATATATAAGTTAATTTATTTTGTAAATAAGTTGGTCATTTGAAATACCATATATTTTTTATAAATAATACATGATAAAGGATACTAAATTCAAAAAGAATATTAATTTTATTTAACCAATACATAATAATATATAAAGAAATTGACTTTGTTTATAATTTAAATTTTTGAAATACCATAGAATTATCAGAAAGAATACATGAAAAATGATAATGAATCCAACCTAAAGGTGGTTTATACCAAAGTATGGATATCAAAAACCACATTATTTGGGGTATGTACCAAATTTTGGTGTAATTTATGGTACTCATACTCATTCTTGTGGAGTAATTCATGATACTTGCTTTCATGGATTATTATAAATGAGTTTCTAGGAGTTATTATTTAAAATAGGGAGAGTTAATATTAAATGAAATAAAAAAAAGTTCTTCTTCTTGAAATTTAAAGTATATATTGAATATGAATTTGACAGAAAATTAATTGAACCAAATATTAAAGTATATAGAGAATGATATTTAAGATAATGAATATTACACAAAAGAAGGTAGACTGAAAAACTAATAGTAGGCCTAGAAATTATATATTCTAAAGGCTAATGAATCCCAATCCAATTTGGAATGTTTCAATGAATATTATCTAGAAGAAGTTACCACTTCATAGTAAAAATTTATAGTCATATATAGGAATATTGAAACTACACATAACAAAAGCTACTGATTATATATAATAATAAAGCAAACATAATAATATGTAAGTAAATTCATTTTCTATATAAATTGGTAATTAAAAATTACATTAAACTATTGGAAAACATACATGAAAAAGGTTATTGATCGCAACTTAAAGGGGGTTTGCACTGAATTATAGATATCCAAAACCACAATTATATGGATCTGTTCCAAGTTAATGTGCAAGACATGCGATAAAAAGATACATGAAAACAAGTGGTTGATATTGTATATCTACCAAAACTTATATTATTGTTGGAAGGATAAATATTTGTGCTTGTTTTATTATATTAAAAATGGGTAATATATTTTTTGAATTTTTCTTAATAATTATTTCGTGGATTATATTTGTGAATTTTGGTTCGTTATAATTATTTAAGTTTTTTAATATTTATTGTGATATTTTTTTCTAAAATTGAATTATTTTTTGAATTGTGTAATAATATTTTTGATAGTTTTATTGCATGAATATTTATGTAATATTTTTTTAATTATTTTAAATTATCGTTTAGACATAATTTTTAAAATTTATAATTAATTTATATTATTTTTCAATTAGTTATAATTTTTTATAATATTTTTTTTGAATTACTCTTCAATTAAATAATATTGAATACATATAAAATTTTAAACAAAATCATTCAATTTAAAATAATTTATTAATTTAATAATTTAATTTAGATAAATTAAATGTTTTGTTATAAAAATAATTTAATTTAATAAAAATAATTAATTACATAGTTAAAATAATACCAGTTGATGATATGATATTAAGTTAGATTTATAGGAAATTAATCATTACGTTTGTTATAGATAATATAAAAAATGTATTTTTGTTGAATGATAAGGAACTAAATGAACCATGTATATGTAAATTTCACAATGACACCTGAGTTGTGTTATCCAAGAGCATATTAGTATACAACATTATATCTATATAAACATTGTTTAGACATTTATTATTTGTATTTAAAGAGCTATGTATAAATAAAACATGATAGTAAAAAGTAAGGGGTATAAAATTGAAAAATTATATGAAAAATATAAAATGTCATATATCCTAGAAAATTTAGAAAAAAATAAATTACAAACCTATAAATGAGGATTTTTTGTGACAACATTATCCATTGTAATATATTTTAGAACATTATTTGCAATCAGATGATATGTGTTTCATCTTTCTGTTGAATGGAAAGGGGTATGTTGAAAATATATAGAAAATAGTGTACAATTGATATAGGAGAAGTATATAAAATATATATAGTGAACAAAAAAATATTATTAAATGGAAAAATAGAGGACATAAATATTACAATATCATAAGAACATGTAAATAGAGTATTAGGAATGTTGTCAAATAAAATTAAATGGCGTGACTATTTGTTATTGATTATTAGAAATGTAATTGAAATAATAATATTTAATTATAGTTATAATAGGAAAAATATTTTTTATTGTTAATACATATATGTAAAGTTAGTTGTTTTTTACTTAAATAAACATTGATGTATATATTTAAGATACAATTTTATTTTATTTAATAGTTTCACAAAAATGGATAAATAGTTGCATGCATTTTTATATCATGGAGGTAAAATAGTAGAATATTACCATGAGATATTGTATATCGGTAATCATACAAGTTCTTTAAGTTTTACCAGATGAGACACAATGAATATAGTTTATGTTATTCATTTCTTCATAATTTTTTATTACTAACTTTATTGATTTTCAATGAAAAGTGCATAATTGGTGTTAAATACTCATATTTTAATATTAAATAAAAATTTGGAGCATTATTTTTATTAATCTAGATTTGAGTTAGTTTAATATTTTAATTATAAATCTCCTCTACTTATCCAAATTGTGTGATTCTTATTTTTAGGGTTCCAAATTCAATTTCTTACAATTAATTAAACTGTAGATTTGGATAATTCAGACATCTAAACGGACATATGGACCACACAAGAAGGCCCACCAAATCTATGATGAAAACTATACTAGCACTGAAGAGAGAATTTATGGGCTCAATCCAGAATACAAAATTTTAGTAAACTATAGAATATTTTGCTGAATATCCAAACACAACATGGATAAAAATTTGAAGTCTCAAATCCACCAAAAGGGGCCCAAATGATTCTTTAAAGTCTATCCCACAATTCTATCCAGGAATTAAAAACATCCAAGCTTTCTTAACTTTTATCCAAATAAATTTGAAAATTTGAGCTGTTTTATGGTGTGAAATAAAATATATAGGATCCCATGTATTTAGTTTTATTTTATTTTATGGCATCTTCCTAGCCTAAAATTCATTCACATTTAGAACAAGTAAAAATTCAACACAAAAATGGACAAAAACACGTGGTTTACTAAAACAACCATAAAATTGAGCCTAAAAGTACACTAGAATACAAATTGGTGAAATTTACACATATATATCAATAAATTTTAAGAATAATATATCTTGATATTATTCCATATAACTGGTAAAATTAGAGACCAAAGGTGAGGGGGTATTTTTGGAATGCAAATAGTCCACCACCTTGGTCTATAAATACACCCCCTCTTCTCCTTGCAATGGGTTTTCATTTAAGATATTATAAGGATATATTGGCATGACCAAGGCCCTGAAAAAGTCTTAGTAGGATCTTCCAAACTTATGTTTTTACTTGAGAGACCTTTCCTCTAATATTTCTTTTGATTTACTTTTGAGTTCTTCTTCATTTTTAATATCATAAGGGTTTGTTTTATAATTTTGTTTTCATGCATGTTTCTTATTCATTATATCTTATCCTAATCCACCCTATTTTGTTTAATATTAATTTTCTTAAATTTTTTTAAATCAATTTGAAAAATATTCCCTTATTTCAAATTCTTATTCAATCAAAAGCATGCATTTTACTTCTCTTCATGTTTCGTGTGTGTTCGGTGCACTACTCTTATCTTGTCCCATTATTTTTATTCTATTTTTAACTCATCAACATAAAAATAATAAACCAGATTAATAAAAATCTCAATGGATGAGTAAATCATACATTGGGGTGAGTCATATTTTTGGGATGTTAAGTAATTGAGAGCATTTTCTCGTTGAATATTATTTAGGTTAAAAGTAGATAACTATGAAATTCAAGATCAACGGAAGCTTATAAAGAATATTTTTATATCATCAGATGTTTATATATTTCCTCAGACTCATGATAATCTATATATAAGGAATCAGCCTTAAAAATTACATAATCTTGAGTTAATTTAATAATTGTAATTTATTTCACATTGAGTATATTTTTAGTTTTAGATATCTAGAGAATCAGGCCATAACTCATACATAACAAAACCATAAAAATAAAAAGTTTACACTTCCAATAGTATCTATTTCTTCTAGAAAACAAAATCTTTTTAAATGAATTATGGTTTCTTTTCATGTTTAATCATAAAAACTATTCCCGAATCCCATCCTTGAACCCATTCTCCCTTAAATCCTATGAAAAACATTTCAAAAACATGAGATGAGAAAAAAATCTCAGTAAGGCATATAAAATTAGTAATGAAACCATTAGTCCATGAAAACTTTAAAATCATGAAACCATTTTCACAAAATGATACATTTCACCCATAAAACATAAAATCTTTAGCTTACCTCATGAAATCATAATATTCCTATAAAAATTATTAGAAATCATAAAAAATAAAGGTAAATAATGTCATCCATATCATACTAACATTATAGTTTTCACAACTACATAGGGAGTAACATTCATGGTTATGTTTGAAATACCCAATATAATATATTCCCTAAATCTATTAGGAGAAACCTTATCATTTAACTCAAACTCATTACCCAATGAATTGGAGAGATATCATAGTTTCACCCACCCTCAGTTTATCATGGAACCACCCATATACTTAAACAATTCCTAATAACCACAACATAATCATGATAGCTAAAACACGCATAAATGAAAAATAAAATTTTCACTTTGAAAACATATTTCATCTTTACAAGTCGTGCACTCAAAAATGAAAACACATTATTTAAAATAAAATGGTAAACTTGTAATGTAAAAATCAATACATGATAATGAAATTAAATTGAGAAATTCCATTCATGGTGTATATTTTAAAAAACATTCCAAGTTATTGAAATAATCAATCCATTTTTAAAACACAATTAAAACATTTAAAAAGAATATTTTTGAATCAAAGTGTCTTATACCACTTTGAAACTTTTGAAAGAAATTAAAATTTTAAAAAATTAATGTCTATATAAGTAAATAATTAAAACCATTTTGAAATAATGGACATTAAATAGAAATATTTGTAAGAATAAACCATCAAAACATTAAAACGAGGTTTTTAGTTAAAAATTCTCTTACCTTGAGTCCGAATCATCACGTACAATATTTATAATTCTAAATAATAAAATTAGGTTAATTTTTACATGATTTAGAACATTTTTCAAGCTTATTATTTCTTTTATAGAACTTATTACCATGTTATAACAATTATATATTTATTTAAGTTCATATCGAACATTTTGCCGTTATTCAGTACTTGAGTCGGAAATGAACTCGGTACGATGTCAATAGTCCATGTGGTCATAAGTCCATAATCTCTAGAAATATTTAATGACATAAGGATAACTTTTATATATCCATTATAATTTTAAATAAAACCATTAATTATGTTTATGAAAAATTAATAACATTATATTCATGGAGACGGTAGGCTGTACGTACGCATGAGTAATGTATTCATTTTTTATTGATCGTTATGGAAAGAAGGTAAGTACTATTTTATTTTTAAAAAATGATCATAAAATCATCAATATCATATTAATAATTTAAATATACTTATATAATATCATACAAGTGATGTAGTGAATAAAAATGAATCACATCGCTTAGTGGAGGTGACAGTTCACACGTACACAAGAACGACATTACCATTTTTATGTGCATGGAAAGTTAGAATTTAATTGATATATTATTATCTTATAATTATTAATATTCCATGAATATAATATATTAACATTAATTCTATTATTATAACCATTCACGGGAGACAATTGTGGAAAATTAATTAGATTGGTTCGTGGAGGTGATAGTTCACATGTACGCATGAATAAAAAATTCCTTTCCCATTTAATGGAAATAGAGATGGATTTAGGTGATGATATTAAAATAGGTGATGATATTAATATAATAAAATCTAAGTATATTGAGTATACTAGAGTTATTACTTTATCTTGGTTGGAGGATATTTGAAGGATGTGGAAGAAGAAATAAAATAGAAATACTTAAAGAAAGTGATATCGCTTCTTTAGTTGATCACCTTTGAATAACACCTTAACAACTCTAAGAAGGGTGTTATGCCAAATATAAGGCCTCATGAATGTGATGAGGGATCTATGTAGGGGTTTTTTAGATCTTTGATGAACCAAAAGGTTTTGGATGTGTGAGTAATAGAGAGGAATGGGTTCCTTTTTATAGGAGAGGGGAGGGGAAACCTTGGATTTATTAAAATTATTAAATTAATATAAATTCAATTTAGTTTAAAAATGGAACCAAACTAATTTATTTCCAAGATAAGATGATTTTGGGTTGAATAAATATCATACAATTAAAATTATAAATGTTTTGGATATCTTTTAATCCTTATTTGTTTAACCCTTATTTTACCCTTTTTAATCTTAATGTGATATCATGTTATTTACATTTTCTAGGTTAATTTAATTATCATAACATGTAAAAAGATCCAAAAAGTGTCATTTATGACATATTAAGACTTATAATAATAGTTTTTCCAAATATTTTATTTTTATTAATTTTATAACATTTAATAAACTATTTTATATTTTAAAATACCAATAGTGTCAATTCTCATACTATTCATTAGTTGACATTAAAAAATATCATAACAGCAAGATAAGTTTGAAAAAAATCCTTTAAATAATAACAAACATGTCAAATATATCCAAAAAAATTCTTGGATGACATAAATTATGTCAAATAATATTTATTTTAATATTTTAATATCATTTATTTGATTCTTTCATTAATTAAGAAATTACTACATCATCTTTGTGTCATAATTAAATTTAATTATTTAATTTATAAAAATTATAAATAAATTACCATGATTTAGTTAATATTTTTATATTTCAAATGAATATTTATAGTTGAAGAGATCCCCTATATAACTCCATATTAAAATACATTAATTTTTAAAAACAAAAGTGGAACAAAAATGACTATTCATTGAATATAATATTATACATGCATTAAAGTAATAAAAGTTGTCATAAAATCATCCGAAGGATTATTATGGTCTTAATTAACTATTAAAATTAAATTATGAAAGGTTTTAGGGTTTTTTTATATTATTATAATATTATTTTTACATTTAATTACCAGATTTATCTTCAACCATGATAATATTTTTTTTACTAAATTTACTATTCATAATGTCTAAAAATAAAAGAAAAATATTTAAATACTTTGAATATTATAATTCCAAATATGGAATAAATTTTTATAAATTAAAAACATAGAATATGTATTAATTAATTTAAAATTAATCTCCGTTGTCAAATGAGAAAACGAGTTTTTTAAAAGTAAAAATCATCAAAAGATTGACATGTGTTTATATCTAATTTCAATGTGAAATTACTTATAATGACCAAAATTGGATTAAATGATAAAAAATTAACCTAATTATACTTTAAAACCACTTAAAAATATAATCTATCAATATAAATAAATTAGAAAAAAATGTTGTTTTGAATTAAAATGTCATATTTTCACTATTCATTAAAATATGAATTTTATCAGAAATATACCAAAATTTCAACTAAATTAAAATTTGATGTCGCAATTCTAAATAATATGTTTATTTAGTAAAATATAATGTATAAAAGTGTCAAAAACTATATTTAAAATGGGTTATCCATGAAAAGTCGGTAAACCTATATTTTCAGAACAACGCTCATTTTATCTGTAAAATTGTATTTATTCTTATATAATTTCTAGAAAACATATAAGATGAATTTTAAAAATTAAATTAAATTAATATTTCATTAATATAATATAAAAATAGTTATTTTATTATTTCATAAACACAATTATTCACATTTAAATAGTTTTTCATAAAAATACATCCTTTATATTCAATTTATTTTATGTTTCATTTCCTAACCAATGAATCATTATATAAATATGTGTAAACCATATTTTTATAATTTAGTTAACACTGTTTATTCCCTATATTATAATGGATAGGTTATAACTACCATATTAATTAATAATATTTAGTTGTTTGTTTAAACTCGATGTGGTGTATCATGTACGCTATCAAACATTATGTTTCCTTTTAAAAACTCAGGATGTTATATTGTACCCCTTTTGGAAATTGTGTCCTTGAAATTTTAATTTGGGGTTGGTAACTAAGGCATGACTCTTGGAAATACCTTTATTCCATTCCCAGATTGAAAAAAGGATTAATAAAAATTCCACTTTAAAAGAAAGAAAGGACTGTAAGAAGGTCACATGAGATAACAAATACTAGGATTCAAATTAGGAAAACATGGATATGTAAGAAAAACTAACCATCATGATCTGATGGATAGTGATAAAAAATATTTTACGGAAAAAATTTAACAATCACAAAGCTATAAATTTGGGATGGGTTGAATGGTTTTTGACTTTTTAGTAGGAAAATTAAACATAAAACGTTTTTGTTTTAAGATCCTTTTTCATAAATTTGAGGAATTGTTTTACTTACTTGACTAATAATCTAATGAAACATAATTACTTGACAAGTAGAGTTTTATCCTTTAATAAATTTCCACCCCAAAATCATCTTTTTATCCAAAAGATGAGTATTCAAGATGAATAAACTTATATAGAATCGCATAATCTAAAAAAGGTCAACTATCCATTTATCCTGTCTTAAAACATTAACAAAAACCAATATGGTTAGGATAACATAATATAATTTCCCAAAAAATATTATTACTTTATAAGAATAAATAATACTTTTAATCTCCAAAATTCAACAGTAATACCCAAAGTTCCAAATATATAATTCAACAAATAACCATCCTTAAAATTTCTCAAAATAATCCAAACTAATATTGAAACCCAAAATTCAAAATGAATTGATCACATAGTCTTCCAAGATAAATTTTAATATTTGTCTCCAAATAAGATAAATTGCTATTAATTTCTCATACCAAAAAGTAATCAACCTAATAACATATTCTCCAAGATAGGTTAATCATTTCCATAAATAACATAATTCCCCATAAATCCACCAATGAAAAAATAGATTATTCCAAAATATAATTTAACCATTACTATTCAATTAAAATTTCATAGTATTCTATTTACCTTAATGATATAATGTTCCCAAATTAGTGAACATCTTCCAAAATAACATTTATCACTTAATTTTCAAATCATTTTCTAATACCAAGGATATTCATTTGATAGAACATTATTTCCCAAAATTAACTTATTATTATTTCATCAATTTTTTTAACTAAAAAGATAAAGTCATACTAACCAGGGACTTCACGTAGGCCAGTGGTAGGCTATAAAGCCTTGTCGTAATTCTGTTGCGGGTTCGATTCCTGAAGCCTTGTATAATGTGACAAGTTTTCACCCTTCCTATGGTTTTTCCTTTTTATAAAACTATATATTTTTTATAAAATTCCTAAAATGATATAAAATCATCAAAAATAACCATAACATATTTTAATCTCAAGGTTTATCTCATGCATTTGATTTTGTATCCCAAAATGTAATAACCCATAATTAACTAAAAAATAAATGTCTCCAAAAATACCATTAATAACCTTAAATTTTGGAACATAAAAACTCAAAATTTATTTATATAACATTAAACTTCTAATCAACCTTAAAATTATAAACTCATGATGATATCCCTAACTCTTTAGATAACACCCTAATCTCCAAAGTTGTCTAAACCATCCTGTGATACCAACTATAATGCTCCAGCCTTAAACATTACATAATCTTGAGTTAAGTAAATAATTTGACTTTATTTCATATTGAGTATTTTTTCAAGTTTAGTGCTCTGGAGAATCATTCCATAACTCATACATAACAAAACCATATAAATACAAAGTGGACACTTCCAACATTATCGATTTCTTCCATAAAGAAGAAGCTTTTAAAATGAAATGCGGTTTATTTTCATGTTTAATCATCATAACTTTTCCCTGATCCCATCCTTGACTCTATTATCCATTAAATCCTATGAAAAAATTTCAAAAACTTGGTATGAGAACAAAAATTTGAGTAAGGGATATAAAATAAGTAATGATACATTTAGTCCACGAATATTTTAAAATCATGAAAACATTTTCACAAAATCATATATTTCACCCATAAAACATAAACTCTTTAGCTTACCAAAATAAATCATAATATTCCTATAAAAATTCATAGAAATAATAAAACATAAAGGTAGATTGTGGCATATATATCATACTTAAATTATAGCTTTCACAGCTACATAGTGAGTAACCTTCATGGTTATATTTGGAATACCCATTATAATATATTCCCTAAAACTCTTAGGAAAAGCATTATCATTTAGCTCTGTCTCATTACACAATTAATTAGAGAGCTATAATGATATAACTATCTTTAGTTTTATCATATAACCACTTGTATACTTAAACAATTACCAATAACCATAACATAATCATAACACATAAAACATGCATAATGGAAAAAATACCATTTTCACTTTGAAATCACATTTCATCTTTAGAAGCCTCCCAATCATAAATGATTTTTTTAAAAAAAATTAAATGGTAAAATTGTAAATTAAACATCAATACA
Source organism: Viscum album (assembly GCA_963277665.1). Taxonomy (NCBI): domain Eukaryota; kingdom Viridiplantae; phylum Streptophyta; class Magnoliopsida; order Santalales; family Viscaceae; genus Viscum; species Viscum album. The sequence goes on from OY728159.1 coordinate 659,531,727, forward strand.
TTATAACAGAATTAAAGCAAGAAATTCCATTCATGGTGTATATGTTAAAAAACATTTCAAGTTATTTAAATAATCAATCCATTTTAAAACATAATTTAAACATTTAAAAAGAATATTTTTGAATCAAAGTTTCCCATACCACTTTGAAACTTTTAAAAGGAATTAACATTTTAAAAAATTCATGTCCATATAATTAAATACTTAAAACCATTTAAAAAAATGGACATTAAATATAAATATTTATATGAATAAATAATCAAAACATTAAAACGAGGTTTTGAGTTAAAAAGTCCTTACCCTGAGTCCAACTCGTCACATACAATATTTATAATATTTAATAATAAACTTATGTTAATTTATACTTTATTAAGAACCTTTTTTATGTTTATTATTCCTTTTATATCACTTATTCCCATGTTATAAAAATTATATATTTATTTAAGTTCATATCAGATGTTTTGTTGTTATTCGGTACTTATGTTGAAAATGAACTTGGTACAATGTCAATAGTCCATGTGGTCATACGTATATAATCTCTAGAATAATATTAAATAAATAATTACCACTTTTATACATATATTATACTTTTAAATCAAACCATTAATTATGGTTATGAAAAATAAACAATGTTATAATCATGGAGATGGTAGGTCGTTCGTACGCATGAGTAACGTCTTCATTTTTCATTGATCATTATGGAAAGAATATAAGTTCTGTTTTATCTTTCCAAAATTACCATAACATCATTAATATCATATTAATAATTTAAATATACTTATATATATCATACAAGTGATGTAGTGAAGAAAAATGAATCACATCGCTTCGTAGAGGTGATAGTTGACACGTACACACGAACAACATTATCATTTTTATGTGCATGGAATGTAAGAATTTAATTTATATATTATTATATTATAATTGTTAATATGTCTTTAATATAACATAAGAAAAATAATTCCATTATTATAACAATTCATGAGAGAAAGCTATGGAAAACAAATTGGATTGGTTCGTGGAGGTGATAGTTCACACGTGGACACAAATGATTAATTCCTTTCCCATTTAATGTAACTAAAGATATATTTAGGTGATGATATTAAAATAATAACATATAAATATCTTTATCATACTAAACTTATTATTTCATCATGGTTGTAAGAGATTTTAAGGATGTGGAATAAGAAATAAAATAGAAATACTTAAAGAAAATGATACCTCTTATTCGGTTGATCAACATTTAAGAACATCTTAACACCTCTAAGAAAGGTGTTCTGCATAATATAAGGCCTCAATAATGTGAGGAGGTATTCTAGTATGGATTTGGGTAAGCTATTTTCCAAGAAAAAGGTTCTGATTGTGTGAGTAATAGACATGAATGATCGCCTTTTTATAGGAGTGGGGAGGGGCACCCTTGGAATTATTAAAAGTATTAAATTAATATAAATTTAATTTCAATTAAAAATGGTAAAAAACTATTTTTTTTATAATATAAGATTATTTTGGCTCGAGTACCCATAATAAAATTAAAATTAGTCATGTTTTGAATATTTTTTAATCCATATCTTTTTGTTTTAAACCTTATTTTACCCTTTTTAATCTTACTGTGATATCATGTTATTTACACTTTGTGGGTTAATTTAATTATCATAACATGTCTAAAGATAAAAAAAGTTTCATTTATAAAATATTTTGAATTTTTAATAACCAATTTTCAAAATATTAGATTTTTAGGATTTTTATAACATTTAATAAACTATTTTATATTTTAAAATACTAAAAGTGTCAATTTTGACACTCTTTATTAGTTGACTTTTAAAAAAATCCATAACAACAAGATAAGTTCGAAAAAAATCCTTTAAATTATCCCCAAAATGTCAAATATATCCATAAAATTTTTTTATGATTGAAATTATAGCAAATAATATTTATTTTAACAATTATAATATCATTTATTTGATTCTTTCATTAATTAAGAAATTAATACATCATCTTTGTGTCATAATTAAATTTAATTATTTAATTTATAAAAATTATAAATAAATTTACATGATGTATGTAATTTTTTTATATTCTTAATTACTATTTATAGTTGAATTTATCCACTGTATAACTACATATTAAAATACTTTACTTTTTAAAAACATGTGTAACAAAAATGACTATTCATTGAATATAATATTATAAATGAAATAAAGTCATCCATGTGGATTCAAGTGGTCATAAAATAAACCAAATGATTATAGTGGTTGGAATAAACTCATCTAATTAAATTAGGATAAGTGTTAGGGTATTTTTATATTATTATAATATTATTTTTACTTTTAATTACCAGATTTACCTTCAACCATAGTAATAAAAATAATTACTAAAGTTACTATTCATATTGTCTAAAAATAAAAGGGACATATTTAAATAATTTGGACAATATGATTTTTAATATGGAATCCATTTTTCCAAATTCAAAAATGTATAATTTTTAGTAATTAATTTAAAACTAATCCTCATTTTCAAAATGAGAAAAGATGTTTTTTAAAAGTAAAAACCATCAAAAGATTGACATGAGTTAATATCTAATTTTAATGTGAAGTTACTACAAATGATCAAAATTGTTTTAAATGATAAAAAATTAATATAATTATACTTATAAATGATTAAAAAGATAGTCTAACAATATAAATAAATTAAATGAAATGACAGTTTTGAATTAAAATGCAGTATTTTTCAATATTCATTAAAATATGAGTTGTATTAGAAAAATACCAAAATTTCAACCAAAGTAAATTTTGATATCCTGATTCAAAATAATAAGTTTATTTTTTCAAATATAACTTATCAAAGTATAAAAAACTATATTTAAAATGGGTTCACCATGAAAAGGTGGTAAAAATGTATTTTTAGAAAAACACTCATTTTATTCGTAAAATTGTATTTTTTCTTATATAATGTTTAGAAAACAAATAAGATTAATTTTAAAAATTATATTTAATTAATATTTCATTAATATAATCTAAAAATATTGATTTTATTATTTTATAAATATAATTATTCACATTTAAATATTTTTTCATAAAAATACATCCTTTATATTCAATTGGTTTTTAGTTTCATTTAAAGTTAATTTGGTAACCAATAAATTATTATATATACATGTGTAAACCATATTTTCGTAATTCAGTTAACACTTCTCATTCCCTTAATTCTAATGGCTAAGTGGTAATTACCATGTTAAATAATAATATTTAGTTGTTCATTTAAGCTTAATGTGGTGTATCATATACGTTATCAAACATTATGTTTCCTTTTAAAAACTCGAGATGTTACACTATATTAAATGTTTCATAATTTTATAGATTATGTAGATTTTAGTCTTTCTTATGATACATACCATTATCATGGAAGGATAAGTGTGATGAAATTGTATGCAGAGGTTAGTACAATTGAAGATACCACCCAAATTGAACATAATTTACCAGATGATGGTGTATTTGTTGAGGAGTAAGTATTTAAACCATATCTGGGTTTTCAAGGTGTATTGAGTGAATATAATACATGTATAATAGAGTAATTATTTCAAATTATTATACCTATAGATGTTCTTACAACATCTATTATTGTTACTGATCCACCTTTGGTTGTGATCAATGATGCCTATGATGATGATTTTGAGGATGAGGAAGTATCTAATAGAGAACATGATATGATGTCAGAAGATGATCAAGAAATAAAATATAAATAGTCAGTGAAATAATTTCATGATATAACACTAGTGGTAACTGAGTTTGATTGGGTTTTCGTTATACTGAGAACCAAACTTCCAGGTATTTTCCAAGAAAGAAGTGTTAGAGGGATTGATGATGAATTTTCTATTAGAAAAAAATTTGAGAGAAAATAGGAATTAAAGGTAGTTATAATTCATTACTATGTGAAGATATATTAAAATTATCTTATATATGATTCTATGAGATCAACATTTTTTATAAAATGTTAACAGTTTAGTGACTCATGAAAGATGTGATTGTGAGACACCATTTTTAAAAATTTAACTTATTATAAAATTAGAAATTTTATTAAATAAAAACCTATTTGAATATGTGGATAATTCAAGACCATATACACCTTGACCAAAAATTAATATGCTCCATTATTATTGGGACGATTAGTGTTTATCAAGATGCTCATGTCGAGTTAATACAAGAAGGCATGGAAAGTGAGTATAGATAAAAAATATCATATGAGAAGGCATTTCTAGAAAAATAGAAAGGTATTGAGAAGGTTTATAGAAACTGGAAAACATAATTTTAGGTGTTACCTTATTGGTTAAATCAACTATTTCAGAAAAGTAAATCTTTTTATCAATTTAAATAGTAGATATTATGGTGAACAATCATGTCATTAGAGATGAGGTCCAATTTCATCAGATATTTTGGGCCTTCCTTCCAGGAATCACAATGTTCCCTCACTAAAAAATATTCATAAAAGTGGATGAAACATTTCTATATAGAAATTATAAAGTATTTACCCTAATTTACTCCACTCAAGACAAAAATAGTTTTCCTTTTACACTGTAATTTACAATATTATAGAAGGGTAATTTAGACTCATGGAGTTGGTTTCTATCTTTCCTATGTGTTCATGTGATTGACATGAAAAGGATATTCCTTATTTTAGATCATTATCATGTTATCATGGAAGTAGTGAATATTATGGATATTTTTTGGATACCCCTAGTTCCTACTATCATTTACATGTGAGATATATTACTAGTAATGTAAAAAAATTTACAATCAAAACATGAAAAAGAAATCATCAAATATGGAATTGGATCACATATTCTACACATTCAATAATTATAGTAATTTTATATCCTTAAATAGTTGTTTAAATTTTTATTGCATGGTTTTATGGCATAAAAACCAAGACAACAGGTTTTCATTTAGATACTGGAAAAAATAAGAGAAATGAATGAGGACGTATATATGTATATGATGTAGAATCCAAAGTAGAAATGGTCTTTAACATTTGATGAAGTGAAGAGATATGTCCACATGAATACAAAAATTGTTGAATAAATCAATGTAATCTTAAAGGGGTAATAAAATTACCAATCCTAGGAATTGTTTCTTTACAATTTATAGAAGTGATAAATAATTTTTTGACATATCATAAGATATAGAGAAAGAACTATTGTAGGGTCATTGATACTCCTAAAATTTTATAAAGGAGCATGGGGTTAGTCAAAACCATGCTACATCATACTATGTGCATCATTTTTATAGGGCGAGAAGCCGAGTTGTAGTTGAAGAGGGTTGGGATTCACTAACCCATGTTAGTGTCTGGGTGATGACAATTCTTCAAGACAATCAAACTTGTGACATGCTTACTTCCAATATTACAGGATGTATTTCCCACATATACTTGCATCATATTCCCATATTCACTTGTTATAGGAGAGTTATGTCTATCCATCGTATATAATTGATATAGTTTAGGATTTATATAGTGTTGAGAGAATCCGGATTGGAGATGTATCAATATTAAATGCCCATATATAGCTTCAAATTATTGTCATGAATCCACCATGGTTGTGTGGAAAAGGTTTTCTAAAATATACATGCATGAGAAATGAAATGGATTGTCCCTAGGATAAAGGGATGTGATAATGATGTGGTAGGTTTAGGGTGTAAGGGCATAATCAGAGATAATGTCTTTAGAATGATAACATTAAGGGTTCATCATCACACCTGACATGTTTTTTTAGTTCAATTGATTATTGTAATTAATTTTTCCATGTATAAAGGCTTATCACATGGAGAATTTCATTTTATTATTTTTTCCACTTAAAATATATATTACTTAAAGTATTTATATGTTTACTATTTATTTAACCATTTACATAGATTCCATTAACACAAATACATCTAGGATATAAGGATCCATCACTTCTTACCACACATAGAAAGAACATATAAAAACATTAATGGGATTATGGTGGATAAAAAACACTAAAAGTCCATAGGTCCTATCACTTTTACCATGATATTCCTCCATATCCCACCATCCCTTATTTTTGTTAGTCAATATTCTATTTGTTGATCATGTTCGGGTATATACCTATTGATAGTTTTCTCATTTTTTACTTTAGTTAAGCGATAGAAAACAGAGACACATACATTTTATATGCCTTAGGGGGGAGTCTATGATTAAATTATAGGATGTATCCATATTTTTGGGTATTCCTATGGATATGGATTCTCTTATAAGTTTTATTATATATAGCCCAGAGTTTATTTTATATAGATATTTAGAAACATCGTTACCAGACATTCCGGGGACCCTTAGAAGTGGTATGTTACAGATTCATTAGTAGGAAACCCATTTCTACCCCATTTATGTAGATGAAGATGATGTGAAATTATAGATATATCCATGAGAATACATTTTGTGATTGATTGGAAGAACTTTATTTCTAGACCACTCTAAATCATATGTTAATCTGATGCACCTACATCTATTTTCAGATTTTTATTATTTTGGTTGGTATAGTTTGGGTTTGGAATGTCTTGAACATATATATAGAAAACTATGAATAAAATCACACATGGAAGAGAAGGATATAAATGGTTGTTGTTTGTTATTAAATGTGTGGGAATATATTTTATTCCCAACACTTACACCTCATTTTGTGAATGATTTACCATTTAATGAATTGTGTATGGGTCCTCCATCTCACATGCACATTAAAATTTTAATAAATTTTTTTATTCCAAAAATATATTTCAATTATATAATTTTTGTAATTTTATTACTTGAAATTTATAGGTGGAGTTACTCAAAGATACACACACAAACACAACCCCACACATTAAATTTCATACTAACACCTTATATTTGATTATCTTTCCCTGGATGAGGTATACACAAATCATTATTGATATAATTATGTGTTCATTTTTTAATTAATTGACCAAATTTATTTCTTTACATGTTGATTTTTTGGATGTTGTATGTAGGTGAGATTATTGTATATCTCTCAGATTACTGTATATAGAAGCCGAATCATTCTACTTCTATAGTTCCACCAATCCATTTTCATATTGTTGAGTGGAACTAAACCGATAAGTTTATGAGGAAGTTCAGATATAAAAAACCTATCTCGATGCCACTGATGAAGGTTGTAGAGGTTCACGGTATACTACTTATAGGAAGTAGGATCAGGATTGTAATATTATCCAAGAACCATATATATCTATATGGGATTCACATGAGTATTATTTTATCACTTAATATCTTGGAGGGTGTCTTCATTATGTCCCTCACACTAGGTACATGCTCTAGTATATGTCAGTGACCATGTGATTTATTACTCTAATTAGAGGGTCATACTATACTATGATAATTTAAATGTATCATACTTCCCAATTCTTTATTATTAATTTGTTAATATATTATTTAATGTTTATCATTTTGAACCATTTTTTTCTAGGGTGATGGGATTGATCAGGTTTGTGATATTATCATACACAAGACAATAGATACATTCAATTTTTATGAGTTAGATTTATTTCTTTAGTTAATGAAAGGTTAACCACATAGTGCTGAGAGAATATCTCTACAGTCTATGTATGATCCTTACCCTCAGTCCATACTACTACAATCTATTCCTGATCCATTAGAAACTGATGAGGGCTGACCTTCACATCGACATCATCCATACTATTCCACCACTTGGAAAGATGCAGATACCATTACATATCCATTGACTAGACCTTCCTCATCATACATAATTCCACTTGATACATTCCTCAGACACCCTTGTTTATAGTTGGTCATTGGAAAGGAAATTTATTAAGGAACTTATTAAGGAATTGGGTACCATATTTCCCCCATCTATTTGGACTCTAAGTTTTATATTTCAACCCTCATTCCATTATCGGCTCATGTTGTTCCACATTCCTTGGATTAGGGAACCGATTGGAGGGTCCCACTTTGTTATTTTTCTTACTCTGATCCATATAAATTCCAATTTTTTGTAAAATACTTGAGTGGATGGTAGGATGGTTTTAGCTCTGCTGTTAGGACCACTACTAAGGAAATCACATATGAACCTATAACTGAGCACACTCCATAAACTAGTTAATAGACTAGTCGATATGGATGTAATATTAGAGATATTAAGTGTGAGGTTGGGGTACACTTATGTATGAATCAACATCGATTACTTATTAGTTTTAAATTTCCCCAACTATAAAATTATAACTATATATTATATTATATAATATTCAATATTCATTTATACTACTTATTGTGTATAAACATATATTAACATTATTTGTTAAACTATTACTGACATCAAATACATTGTTTTGTTTGGAAATGTGAGAACAAAATCAAGTGGGGTTTGAATGGAGTTTTTTGGTAGTGTTGGAATGATCCTTCACATCTAAAACACCTTTTTATTTCATGTCCATTCTAGGAGGTTTCTAGTGGGGTTTATTCATGGAATCGGAAACACCCAATAGTTCCCTTATTCATGAAGTTTCATGAAGATTCTTTCCAAATGCAGGTGGACATTGGGAAATGGTTCTAGCAACACTTAGGGACTCACATTGGTCAATAAGATGGGATGTTGGGCTCATCATAACTTTTTTTGGGGGAAATATTGTCTAATATGTAAATCTATTATAGATTTGAGACATATTATTGAATCCTTTATTATACCCCAAATAGATAACATGTCACCATTATATTAATAATCAACCTTTTTTATGTATTGGATTTAGAATCATATGTATGTATCTAAGGTTCTTCATCAATGAAAAAAATCTATATATATCATAGGTTCTCCATTTATGGTACTATTTTTTTATAGATTAGATATTATTATGAATTTTATTATCATGATGATGGTTTTAAGCCACACAGTGGGGTGCTCGGGAATTTATCATCATTTAAGAATACAATAGATTTTTTGATGTCAGAATTATGTCTGTGAGAAGGGATTCATATGTATACTTTTAAAAGGAATGGGAACCCACATATTTTGGTTCCACATAATTGGATGCATCATACCTTTTAAGGTCATGTGTTGAGGACCAGACTGTAAATTTTGACATCGTGTGGTAAGGATGTTTAGGAAGAAGGTGGCTAGCCAAGGATGGTGTGAGACTTATTCTAAAACAGCCTGGAGGACCTATAAGGGATATATAATCCTAGTTGAATATGAACCTACTGGGACTATAAACCAATAAGGATGTTTATGGAGGGACCCTAAAGGAATGTAACCCTTTGTTATGGATATTATCCCACTAGGAATATATCCCATAGAAGATTAGGGTGAGTTTGGGGTGATGGATTTGAACCTCATGGATGATTTCTATGTATCCAGTTTGGATAGTAATAAAATCCCATGTAGTTTGGAAGGTTTGGATCTTACACCTAGGAGTAGGGCCAAGGTTACTTCATTGATAAAATGGACCTTTTATTGTTTTTCTCACAGGGAATATGACCCTTTGAGAGGATGGTAACATAATTTTGGGGATTACACCTATTATAAGGCCAATGTTGGTGTTATTTGATTGTAATTATGACATAACAATCATTACCCTATGAGAACACATGTTCCATGATTGGTGTGAGAAATAAGATGAAATTGAAGATCTATAAATCCACACAATCTCCTTCATCTGCTGGTGGATGAGGGTGCAGATGTTGAAGGTGGGGGAATTCCCTATAATAAAGACTAGGGGATTAACCTAGGATGGTTTCCCTTTTATGAACCTTTCAATAGGTGAATAACCTTTTATATTTGGAGAGTAATACTAATAATTAACCCTTATAGAAGGGAAATGTTTATGCCCCTTGCACTACCTCCATGATAGGGGTCCTCATTACCGAGAGAATATATAATTTTAATAATTTTGAGGACTTTAAAAATATTTGGTATGCTAAGTGAGAGTCATATTTTATTGAGGGAATTAAAAATATAATTGGAGAAATGCTGGAGTGTATTTATCCCTAATCGTGAAAATCTAGAGGTTGTGGTGGTGGTTTTGAATTGGTCTCCCTCAGAAGGGAGTCCTAGGGAGAGGGGTTTCCTATCATTAGAGGTGGAGGACTGGGCTTAGAGGGTGGATCACATAGTGTGGACCTCATTGAGTTGAAGGTGTCTCACATAGGGTGAATCTAGGTGAGATAGAGGTGCTTGACCTTAGTAAGGCTTGGGCGAGCTGAAGGTGCCTCATACAGGGTGGACCTAGGAAAGATAAAGATTCCTCATATAGGGAGGACCTTGGTGAGTTTGAGATTCCTTGTGTAGGGTATATCAATGAAAGCTAAATATTCATCTTAGTAAATGAATAAACATGGAAACAACACTTGGGTTATGCCTTTCTCTAAGCTCTTAGAGTCTCCTCAGGTGTATTTGGATGACGATTCTCATGTTTTACACCACATAAGGGCCCTTCTCCCTAGTGTTTTTGACTAGGGGGATGGTTCCTCTTATGGTTATTGGTATTATAGACATTGTAGGACATCAATACATTTACTTTTTCTAATTTAAAATTCTTTTATAGGATTAAAGAACTAACTAATGGTTTGGAGGACTTAAGAAAGAGACTTTGGTGACCAGAACTTTAAGTGGTCTCTTCATCTTCTATTATTGTAAAATGAGGTGACCAAGGGTCAAATTTATAGAAATAAATTGGGACCCTTGGATAAGGATATCATCCATATAGTTCCATTGTGTAGGTATCTCATGTGGGACCCTCTCATGGGTATTGATTACTCATGTTGGGATGTGTAGATTTGGCCTGCACATGCCTCTTAGAGTACAGGTGGGGTCTGGACAAGATCTACTTCATTGAATTATTTAAATCCCTTTTATACTCTACTACTTGATGTATTTTCCTCTAAATTTTTCATCTACGTGTAAAAATTGGAGTGTTAACAATTCCCCCCCTTAGTATTGGGTCCGATCGGAAGAACATGATCTAATACTGAGGTAGAGAGGAATATTAATGTTTATAAATCCTTCAATAACTGATTTCTATGTGAATGAATTCCCTCAAGTTATCTTTCTACATATATAATTACTTTGTTTGTGAAAAAGAGTTGGCATATGGAGTCCAGGTTTCCACCATGAAGGTCAGTCACATAGGTCCTTTACATTGGTCAACCATTCTAGTCGACTGCATAGGTGATCATGAAAACCTAAAGGTCTTAGTAGAGGTTTCAATTTTGTCTATGTTAGATGATATTCATATAGAGAGGGGTTCCATATCCCCAGTGGTGAAAGAGAGGTCTCAGAGGGTGGATCATGCAGAGCAGAACTGGGTGAGATGAAGGTATCTCATGTAGGGTAGACCAGGGCGGGCTAGAGGTGCTTCAACTCAGTAAGGCCTGGAAGAGCTAAAGGTACCTTGTTCATGGAATACCTAGGAAAGCTGGAGATGCCTCATGTAGGGTGGACCTGGATGAGCTAGAGATTCCCTGTACAAGGTGGACTTGGGTGAGATGGAGATGCCACATGCAGGGTGGACCTGGGTGAGCTAGAGATACCTCTTGGGTGACGAACAACTTGGGAAATAGTGTTTTGGTATGGCCTTTATCTAACCTCCAAGGGTCTCCATAGGGGTCTTTGGATGAATGGTAATCATTTTTTAAGCCACAGAAGGTCCCTTCACCACAGTGGGTTTGACTGAGGGGATGGTTCTTCTCAAGGGTCTTAGTATTATAAACCTTGAGGGACCTCAATCCATTTACCATAACTAATTCCATATTCTTTTATAGGATCAGAGAACTACTCGAGGGTTTAGAGGACTAAGGAAAGAGACTTGGGTAAGAAGAGCTTAAAGTGGTCTCTTTATCTTCCAGACATGTAAAATGAGTAACCCAAGGGTCATATTATCAGAAATATCAGAACCCTAGGTGAAGAAGATCATCTGCACCGATATATTGCACATGTACCTCATGCTAAACCCTCATGTAGGTATTGAATGCTCATTTTAGGCCATGCAGGTTGGTCCTGCATGAGCCTCTTGGAATATAGGTGGGATCTGCATGATATATACTTGGGAAAATTCTTTGAGTCCCTTTTCCCCTATACTACTTGAGGTATTTTACCTCAAATCATTTCATCCACATATAAAAAGGGAGTGTCAACATACATTAACATATATTATAATATTAAAAACTAATTTTAAAATGAAACAACATAAAATTAACATATATTATAATATTATATATATATATATATATTAAAATACATTACAATATATTTTATAAAAAAACAATAACATATATTATAATATATGCATATATTGACTTGAATTATAATATATAATAACATTAAAATATATTACAGTATTATAATATTAACATATATTACCATATATCAACATATATAATAACATTAACATATATTAACATCTATAATTATACTAAAGATGGATTCCCTACATTATTTGTGTCATCTCCTTCAACGTTTTCCCTCAAAAAAATTTCACCCTACCCCAAATAGCAGATACCTTCATTCCTCCTCCCGATTATCCCTCATTCACTTCTTTCTCCTCCCTACTTCCCCACCTCTCAACCTTCCCTCCATTCCACCTCATCCTCCCACTCACTTTATCATCCACTTCATTGTATCCCACCCCCATATACCACCCCTTCCCACCTTCCCACCTCAACCTACTCCTTCCCATCCACAACATTGTTTCATCTCACCATGATTATAACAATTTCCAACTACAAACCCTAAGTCCTTGATTCTTGACCTAGATCCTCCCTTACTTCCATGTCTAACCACCCAAGATTTCACCCCTTTCTCAGATAATCTATTTTTGCCTCACCATATAGAGTCAATGATATCACTTTCTTCCTTCCACTTCATAGTGAATCATACAACTATGCATATCCATGACACATAGCCTTTTAAATACTATAACTAAAAAATATGTAGCTTCTATTCCCTTACACATAACAAAAAAATAACATGATTTCATAACCCTAATTATTTATTACATTTATTATTTTATATGTCTCGGAAGGAATATTTATACTCCATTCTTAGTGGGTTTCCATTACATGTTACATGGTCCCAATGTTTGTATCTATAAATTCATTTCTTTCTATTATTCCTAATGGACCAATAATGGAACACCTGGGAGGGGGGGGGGTAAATCAGGTGTGACCAAATTATTTTACAAAAACCAATTATTATTTAGTTACTTTAAACCCCATTTTATTTTTAACATATATCACTTATTAGGATGTAATTGGATATGTTGTTATTTACCCAGACAATACCTATTTGAAATACATATACTAAAAGTAAAGATAACACAAGTCTTTTTTCAAGGATCAAACCCAATGTGGGAAAACTACCTCTTATTGTGCTTGGGATTCCCATGTCAATAATTATATATTAATAATTTTTTTTACCAATTAATATGGGTCATATGGAAATTATCCTAAAAAATATCTTGAAAAATTACATAGTAAAGTGATCATTATATTACAAAGGTTATCTACCTCCACCAAACCACACAAGTGGATAGATATTTATACTGTATCCCATAGTCTTCACACTAGAATCACACCAGTTGGTAAGATAAGATTCCTTCTTCCTCTTAAAGTCAGTAAATGCTATTTTTCTATATGTTACTACATACAAGAATAAACCATATTGCTCACCTAAGATTCTTATACTACTTGTATATATTTAGACACTACTCATGAAAATTGGTCTTTAAACTATCCACATCTTCCCAGTTCTTTTTAGAATATATATTTTGGACAATCTCATATCAATACTCAAATAAATAGTCTACCATTGAATGTTCAGAATAAATTCCTTCTAGATTTCCTATCTCTATATTATATTATTCTCTTCCTTTTCTTCCTTGAATATATTTGACCTATAGTATAAGTTGGCATACTCAATTTATCTTCCTTCTTTCTCTTTATTTGAAAACCAATAGGGTTCATAGGATCAATTCTCTTCTTATTACTATCTATAGATCACGATGAATTTTACTCCTCCACCTCTTACTTCAAGAGTCTCTATTTATTTTATCTTCTATGAAATATCTTGGAAGTCTTAGTTCTCAACACTACACTACTAGTATCTTCTCCTCCTCCTTCTATTTCATTCTCCTCAATATTATTAATTTATCACATGAATGAGGATTCATATTAAATGGATTCTTTCATTTTCAATATCCATAATGGAATGTCTATTGAAAAAAGAATATTCCACTTCAAAATCAGTATTATAGAATAAACATTTACTAATTCTCATGATTTACCTTTTAATTCCTTTTACACTCAAAGAATATTCTAGAAATGACCTTGATAAATTCACCTCACTTGAATAAATATATTTATCTTTTACCCCTCTATAGTCTTGAATCCATGTTCCCCAAAATTACTCTAAAAAACTTTTAATTTAATCTAAAAAATGTTTGAAAATATACAGTAAAACAATTGGTCCATAAAACCTTACTTTATGACATGATAAAATTTTCAGAACACTCCAATGAAATTATCTTCTTCATATCCTAATCTTGAATCACACATTTGTTTGTGATATTTTTTCATTGAGGTAAAACACAATATTTGATACATTTTAATTTTTATTATTTATTAAAAATCATTTTCTTAATTGATAAGATCATTCACTTGATCTTATTAAAGATCAGGCTTGTATTATGGATCAAATAATTCTTCGTGATGTTTTTATGTGATCACATAGCCTCAACATTATCCCATTTTATTTCTTATTTTTAATTATAATTATGGAAATATAATTTTTTCCCAAAAGATTCACAAAATTTATCTAAGTGTAAATATTTTTATATATCTTAGAAATGTTTTACATGGAATAAAAACCACATATATAGCTGAAAAATCTCTTACTAAAAACATTTATCTTCATGGATCATTTCATACATGGACCACAATTATCTTACATGGTGAAAACTCTTCTCCATGTATATGAATCCAATTTTACATTTTTTAAAGTTTATTAAATATATGTCAAATCTATTACACATATCAAAAAATATATTACATGCTCACTCTTTTCATAAATTCATCAATCTCAAATATCTTACGAGCACCTCAAATGTCTTACAAATAGATTCTATAGATCAATTATATTATGTATAGGATAATGTCCTTTTCTATTTTTTCTAAAATGTTTTACACATATCAAATGATGTATACTCTTTATAGAATATCTATATGAAAGGACTAGTTTGGGATATGCCTAACACTGAGGGGGGGGTGGGGGAATCAGTTTTGGTGGATTTTTAACCACTTACGACTTTTTATCCATTTTCTTCTTTGACCTATTAAGATCTTGATTCTCTTATTCTTTTTTCCCTATCACATGAAAGTTTATGAAATAAATAAAAGATAACAAGTGATATTTTTACTAGGTTAACTAATCAATGAGAGTAGATAAAACTTTCCATGTAAAGTAAGAACTAGTACAAATATTATCCACTATAACGAGATATAAAGTTACAGTGATTTTTCTAGGAGATAATCTTTTATCCAGTGTGGGTCCCTATACATTATGAGGGGGAAAGTGGAAAATCCTTCTTCAATGGACTAGTGATGAACTAGTCTAACTAATATCTCCTTGTTGGTTCTTTATACTACCTCTAAATATACTATTCAAATTCTTATTATGGTTCTTTGTAACATTAATAAAGTATTCCACCAGATGAGACTTCCTTTGAATGTCACAGTGCAGATTTTTTCTTCCACTAGCTTCACCTATTATTTGCACAACATCTTGAAAGAAACTCTTCTTATTATTCATAGTATAAAACTAAAAGGTGTACCTCTTATTCTTATGAATTAAGTGATACTAATATTAATATGATGTGGACAGATAATCAAATAATTATTTCCAACTAAAATTATAATCAACTGATATATATTGGTATGTCAGTTCTTATTATTCCTCTAATATTTGACACATAATAATATGCAATAGTTTATATAAGTGTCTTGATCTATTTATTCATTAGTGAAAAATAGACTGAACTGAATCACCTTCTTCAAATCTTGAAAGAGTCACAAATTACCTTGTGATAATCAAAACACTAAAGGCTCATCTCTCCTTAGCATCCTCAAAATTAATTCTTCTTCGATAAAATATTAACAATGAATGTATATTGGCTAACTTATGTTATTCCTGGGTGAAACCAATATTTAATGCAACTAAATCACACTGTGATTTCAGTATTAACTCATGCAATAATGATCCTTTATAAAATTAATACATTAATAAATTTGATATGAAGTATTCTTATAGTCTGCCCTACTTCTGTCTCAAGTTGGTTTTTTTAAAAACACTTCATATATAAATCATGTTACATGTGTTATGTAAAAACCTTGGAACATATATTCTTATAATTATTCTATTTTCTTTACTTGTCTTCTTCTTTAGTTCCTTTTGAAATATCTTTTATTTTATCAATTTTTATTTCTTCAAATTATTTAGATAAATCAGTTCATGAACTACTTATAAATATGCATCTATCATGAATGCATGGATTCATGTTTTCTTCTTTCAACTCCCCTCATTATTTTTTTTAAAAACTTTCCATTTATTACAAAAACTTCGTAAAATCAGTAATTATGAATTCTCAAGTATTCCTTTTTGTAAATATGATGTGCTTATGATTAATAGTTCGAGATACATTCTCACTCGTGAAAGTATTTAGCACGCCTATTTAATCCATCACATAATCCCAAAGGATTTCAAATAGAACAAAAAAAATACTTTCTTTATGTGTATACATAGAATTATTATGTTTCTTCTTTACATAGCTCAGTGAGGGAATGATACTCAACATTGGCTTAGAGAATAGTATTCCTTCATGAAGCATGAAGATATTGTATTAAAACGAGCCGTGTGTCCGTGGATCTCCTTCTTCATGAAATATTTTCATGGTCCTCCTTTGAAAAAAAGTATGAAAAACTCCACTCTTCATATATCATAGAATCATCATGTCATTCACTGCTTTATCATGTAAAAATATCCCCAAAGATTCTCTATTTTTATGAGAAAATGAGAGAACTCGAATGATATGTGAGCAAAAAAATAATATTCTTGGCTCAGTGCATCCCATTTTATAGTTGAGGATCACACCTCATTTACACCACCTATGTTCCAGTTTTCACACCATGCTAATGACCCATTAAAGATATGAATATATTGTCTTTGAATTCTTCAAACACAGATTAAAATGATGCCAAATAACATGATGTTTTGTTATTCAACGAACTTCTCATCACGGTGAGTGTATCACATGAATGTGATGTGATCTCATGCTACATAATATTTCATATTAATGATCAAATTCCTTTATAACTCCATTTTTATTCAGTCCAAGGTTATTATTCAAATTATCACATGCATTCCATACGTAGTTGCATGATTGGAGTTCCTTCATCTCATCATCTCATTATTCCAACCTCATAATGACAGTGTAAACTTCTTCTTTAATCGATTGTGGTTTGACTATCTTCTATGATGATTAGCATCACCATTGAGAGTTAGGAGGGGGAAGATTATTCCTATTTTTAAACAAAAAAGTGCAAGAGATCGGACGGTGCATATTAATTTCATCAGATGGTCATATTCTATCCATATGTTTTTTAAATGAATGAATATTATATGCTACCCCAACATCCCATATCAGTAATACTAGTTCACTTAACTCTTGTATAATGGCTAAGTCATGAAGAATAGATCTCAAGATGGCTATGGGGGATCAACATCCACATTCACACCACACACACCACCCGAGCTTCGGCCCTGTAGGCTTCTGGCCCAACCTTTGTGTGCCTTTAGGCGTGCGATCCATGATCCTTATACACATGACCACCTACAATTTTTCCCACTATGCACACCACCACTACCCATAGTCTTTCTAGGGCTACTCCCTTGGGAATGGTTGACTTCTGGTTCCCACATGTTCCCTTGGTTGAGTGGCCTATTAAAATTGTGAGTTGGCTGTATTTTTTATTAGTCCTTCTTTATACTTAGAGAATTCTAATTATATAAATTTTCAAGAAAAATACATTATAAAATTCAAAACACCTCATGAAATAATAAATATATTTCACGGTTCTTCTTCATGAAAAATATTTTTTTCATTACCTTTTTTAAAGACTTCTTCATTCAAATCAATATCTGCATGTTCTTCAAGTTAGCTCTTTTATGATTATCATACAATAGTGAAATATTACATAACATTCATCAAAACCACTTCATTAAAATCAATATTTCCATGGACATAAATTATTTAATCTAATGTGAAAAATCCTTGGCATAAGTCCTAAACATTAATGATCATTTCAACAATCATTAGAGTTATAATCTCAAAGTATTAAAAATATGTTTCCTTTTATATCAAGACCTGAGGACTTATCCAAGCTTCATTAAGTTTTTAAATTATTCATTATATTAACATTAATGAAATATTACTATTTAATTGACCACTATTGAAAACCAATAGCAATTATTGACTAAAAATTCAACACATACACAAAATGGACTCTTCAATCTGTCCATTTTTATTTTTTGTCAATACCTTCAATGTTCTTTCCAAATGAATATGTCAATATGTGAATTATTATCTTATCACTATCCTTTACTTTTCCAAATTTCATTTTACTTTATCTCCCCATTATTGATAAGAAATAAAAAGGTCCTGGGAAAATTATATCAGTTTACACTTAAGTAATGTGCCATATATCATTTCACTCTAAGTCTACTTGAGTTGTGCTCAGTGTAGAAAGCATGATGATTTGATTTAGACAACAATGTTGTCCATTATCAACTTATCTTGATACCTCATTAAATGATAACTCATATACTTTTATTAAAGGGATATTCACTTTTATTCTAGGTAGAAGATACTAAAATAAGATATGAAAATTTTATAAGAAATATCAACTGGAAACTCCTACCCACACTTCAGAAAATAGATAAAAAACATTCAAGTGTAACAATTAGGATAAGTGGCCTTGTATAACTTCTATTACTTCCACATTTCATATGAAATTTATTGATTAAATTACCCCCACTTTGTAAAATAATTTTTATCTTGAGTAATCTAGGATGAGAGGTTAATAAAAACATACCTTTTCTAATGACATGATCTTCAAGTAATTTATAGAATAATAATGTTAAATACCAATTGGAATAATGATTATTGAATATTCTTTATCTCTTTTAATTTGTATACCATTCAATAAAAACACCCCTCAATATCTCCATAATGGTGGATATCTTCAAGAATGAATTTAAAGATGTTTCATTTGGAGAAAACATCAAAATGGATCTTCAACTTATGACTGTCAAGATTAACAACTTCCACAAATTCACTAAAGATGATTTTATTCAGTAATTTCTCTTTAGAATATTAAATATAAGATCAAAAAAATATGATATCATATTTATAATTATTTTATAGGAAATGAAAACACATTCCTAATCTTCATAAATGATGATATTATATCATATTTTTATTTTCTTACCAAATTAAGGAATCCTTCAAGGATAGTGACATATTAATATTTGATATTAATAATTGAAAAAAATCACCATTTCTCATATTATCCCCATGATAATTGTATACACCTTAAATTAACTAAATAATGAGTAAAAATAAAATACACAAAGATTAATGGAATAAGGTTGATCCTCATTGCTTCATCAATATGAAGAGTAAGGTTGAGATGATTTTATCAACCAAGTTTCCCCATTTCCCTTAGTATTCATGCTTTTATGACTGAACATCTATTTTTTTTATTGAAGTAGCATTTATCTCTTCACATTATCTTTTTCTTTGGTTGGATAACTCTTCTTCTTAATAAAATTTATAGATGATACATTCTTACTCCCCTTAAGGTATAATTCTTGTTCTATTAGAAAGGTTAACAACATTTTTCAATATGAAAAACATTCTTGCTTATATCTCATATAACATTTTTAACACCTGGGTTTTATTTTGTTAGAAAAATCTCACATTCTTTGTCTTCACCATGTGGGATATATATTTTTTCAATATCCTTAGCTTGTTCATTTTCCATTTTCCCCATTATTTCATAATATTCTATCTAGATAACTAACATGTCATTAGGAACTATGGAAGAAAGTTTGGATCTTTCATAAGGATTGTTCTGAGTCCCATCCATATTATTAGGTTTTTTGGATGGTTCAATTTTTAGTAAAAATATTAGATTTGGAATCAAAGGTCTTCTCATATTTCCTTCTTGAATATTCTTTGGAGAATTAGTGTTCACAAAATTCTTCTGATTTATTCCCAAGGTAGATTATTCAATATTAACCATATTATGTGGTCTTATTTTCTTATTAAATTTAGATACAATTTGATATGATCATGTACCATCCTTGTGACCACCTCTATTTCATATATCACAGTTATTTTAAAGCTTCCCAAATCTATTTTAAATATACAGATTCTTTTGGACCTATAGAAGTTTCTTCTCTTTCTCTAGCTTGCTACCCCTTAAAATATGCTTCCTTTTTTCTTTTTTATTTTGAGGATTATACCAACAATATAATGAACAATTTCCATTTTTTTGTATCACCAACACTAACAAAAAAAATCTATATTTCCTTATATCTTCTTTATAAGGTTTTTGAGTCCACTTCATGACTTGTTGTTCTATTTTTGGGGAACTATATTCTAAATAATTTATCCTATACAAATTATTCATGGTGGTAGGTTTATTATCACCTTTATTCATCCATACTTGTTTAGATTTTTTTTCCAATATTTACTATTCATGAACACATATACAGAAACATTAACACAAGTTGGTACACATATTACCTATTTCTTCACATCTTCTTGAGATAGATCATAAAAAGATGTCATGATATTATTATCACATGTTAAAGGTATTTTAATATTAGAATACTCAAGTGAGAATTGTTTACCAGTAACAAATATCTCTTTATTTTGTGGAGACTCAACATGTATCTTTTCATAATTGAAAAAATGAACTACTAATTATAGAAATTTATTATTAAAGATGATTTTATGATCTTAAATCAGAATTATCTTCTATTCACAATATTTTTTCAAACATTAAACCTCATATTAATGCAGATTAACTTTTTTCTGAATCAAAGAGTCAAGTTCCTCGATCTTCATATTTGTTACTTAAATCTGTGAATCCTTAACATCAATGTTGTTTTTCAAATTTTCATCAAGTATATGGATCTGTTCATCAAGGGTATTATATAATTAATATTTCTATTAAACTTATTTTATTCATTTTTGAGGAAATTATTTCAAGTTACATCTTTGTTGCTTCAAAGGATTCAACCTACCTAGAGAGCTTTAAACATTAAAGAATTTTTCCTTGTAATCTTTTCTCCAAAAAGTCAGCTTCTCCATCCAGCTAGTTGATATCTTCCAACATTGATTGGAATAATCAATAAACAAGGTAGATTATTTATTTGGGAATTCCATGAAGAATATATATTAAAATATCAATTAATATATCTTGAGAAATTTTAGATTGATCATCATCACCACTTGTTCTAGGATCTTTACCTTGAGGACAATTTTCAAAGGTGCTAACACATACCTACTGATCCCTTGAATATATTGATTTACCTGAGGTAGAAAGTTTTTCCTTCTCCTTGGTGGGAAATGGAGATAAAATCTCTTAAATTTCCAAGACTGATATGTCCTTTTTATTTCTAATGCATGGAGATACTGATACTTCCTCTTCTATAGATAAGAGGGAAATATCCTTAAACCATATTTTCTTTTTTATTTATCCTATTAATCAGGTTATTGGTAGAAATATACTTCTAGTTAGATATAACTGAATATTAACAAAACTTACACTTCGTTGTTAACAAAAAAAAGAAAATAAAATCATCAAAAGAGAACAACATCAAAGTTTAGAATCTAACAAAGGTGAACCAACCCTCTGAAACAAATTGAAAGGACTAGTTTGATATTTTCCTAAAATTGGGGGGTGGGGGTGAATTAGTGTTGAATAATTTTTAACCTTTTTAATTTTTTTATACCTTTACCTCTTTAACCTATTAGTATCTTGATTCTATTATTATATTTTCCCTATTGTATGAAGGTATATGAAATTAGTAAAAGAAAAAACACAATATTTTCATAAGGTTTACTACTCAATGAGAGTATCTTGTCCTTATTATATATGGTAATGACAAATACACAAATTCTCAACTATAATAAGATATACAATTATATTATTTTGTCTAGGAGATAATCATTTAGCTAGTGTGGGTCTTTAAACTTTAGGAAGGGGAAAGGGGATACTCCTTCATTGGACTAGTGATGACCTATTCCAATTTTCATCTCCTCAACAATTATTTATACTACCTATAAACATAGACTTCACATTATTTTTAAGGATATATGTAACAATAATAAAGTATTAAACCAGATGAGACTTCTATTTAATGTTATAGTGATCACTTTTTATTCCAATAGCTTCACATTTTACTTGCATAACAACATGCAAGAAAACCTTCTTCCTCTTCATAGAATCAAACTAAAAGTTTCACCTATTATTATTTGGAATTTAGTCACAATAATATGAATATGGTTTTTACTAATAATAATTTAATTATTTCTAACCTAAATGATAATTAACTGATATATAATGGATATTCATTGCTTCTTATACCTGTGATATTTGATACACAATAATATATAATAGTGTATACCAATGTCTTGACTTCTTTCTTTTTCAATCTAAAAATATTTCACCAAATAACCTTCTTCTAATATTTCTAGAATTAAAACTTACCTTGTGATTATAAAAACTCTAAAATCTCACTTCAGCTTAAAATTTTCACAATTAATTATTCTTTGATGCAATATCAACAATGAATGTATATTTGTTCACTTTTTTTTCTTCCTTAGTGCAACCAATATTTAATACAACTAAATAAAACCTAAATTTTAGTATTAATTCATGAAATATGATATTGAATAAACATAATACACTGATAACTCAGATATGAAGTATTCTTATATTCTTCTTGGCTTCATTCTCAAGTTGGTTTATTTAAAAACACTTTATAGATTAAGCATGACAAATGTGTTATATATAATCCTTGGCACATATATTCTTATAATTATTCTATGTGATTTAATTTTATTCTTCTTTATTACATTTTTAGAGATCTTGTATTTTCTCAATTTGTATTTCTTCAAATTATTTAGATAAATTGGTTCATGAACCAATTATGCATGTGCATCTATATATGAATGCATGCATGAATTATTCTTGAAACTCCCCTCACACAAACTAGCTACACAATATCTAGTTCTTGCAAAAAATTAATGCAATCAATAAGTATGAATCCTCTAGTAGTCCTTCATGCATGTATGGTGTGCTTATGAATACTTGTTTAGGATGCAGTCTCACCCATGCATGTATTTAGTGCACCTTTTTATTCCTTCATGAATGCTAGAAGGATTTCACATGGAACACAAAAATTACTTTCTTCATGTGTATACACAGAAGTAGTATGTTTCTTATTCACATAGCTCAGTGGGACTATGATACATATCAATGGATCACATAATTTTTGGTCTTCACAAATCATGATGAGGGTTTATAAACACCACATGTGTGTCTACTTCTCTCCTTCCTCATGAAATATTTCTGCGGTTCTTCTTCAAAAAAAATATTATGAGGAATCCCCTATTTATGTAACATAGAATGCTCAAATTATTCCTTTCCTTATCAAGTGAAATAAATCCCTAGAGATGCTCTATTTTTTCTGAGAAAATGAGAGCGTTCAAAATATATATGAGCGGTAGTAGCATATTCTTGACTCGGTCCATATCCTTTTATAGGTGAGGATCACCCCTCCTTTTCTCAACCTTTGTTCAAATTTTTAATCCATTCCGATGACCCATTAAAGAGTTGAAGATATTGACTTCAAATTCTTCAAACATGAATTAAAATGACACCAAATAACATGTAATTTTGTTACATGATAGGATTATCCTCACGATGATTGTATTGTTGCATACCAGGATGGCGCAGCGGAAGCCGGTGGGATGAGAATTTAAAATTTTATGCTTCACCGAAGTGAAATAACCCTGTCATCTTCGGTGATCTTGTCCCGATTTGGTCTGAGGATCTCACAAGGTTTAAACAGAGCATGAAATATTAAACTGAACATTTACCTTATTTATAATTAATGTGTGTAAGTTTGCTGCAGGACGCCGGTGATTGTTTCTCTAAGAATCCAACGTTGAAGCCCTCTCGATCATCCACACACAACTCATGAATATTATCGTGAGACATTTGTCAAGATCTGAGTGCTATCATGGATCTTCGATTCTCACTTTAGTGCAATGACGATCACCACAAAGGAAGAAGCTTCAATCCGAGATAGATGAACTTGAAGATCCCCCTTCGCTTGAGAGACTCTCTCTCTAGATTCTAGGAGGAGAGAGAAGCTCTCAATATTGACACATGAATAGTAATCATGGGAGAGACTCTCTATCACTTATATAGGGAGTGTTTAAAACACACGGTATAGATTCCCGACTCCTGTGTAATAGACATATGCTATATAAGTGTTATAAATAATTATTTATGACAAATAAAATTACCCCATAAATAATATTTATAATTTATCACTTACTTGTAATATATAAATATATTACGTGATGAATTTGAGTCTTTAAATCGACTCATTCCTCCTGATAATATTAAAAAAATCTAGGATATTAAAATCCATTCGAATAATATTAATACTTGTATTTACTATATAACTTGTGAATACATGTCATAAATAAATTAAACAAATTATTCTAAACTTTAATAATTAATGAATTTATTTATTCTTTGGTGATCCATAGAACTTGGATAGTTCTATGACCCTTTGGTGGGACCCACCAATTTCTATATTCTTATTCCCATAATAGGGAAGATTCTAAAGGCGCTATTTTGTGTGACCCTCTAGGCCCTTACCTCAATAGTAGTGAATAATATCACCGACCTAGAGTGGGGTCTAGCAACCCATTGAGGCCCCTATAGAGATAAGTCAAAGTCAAAGCAATGACTGCCTTCCTACGAATACGGTCCGTGTAATATAATCTCTTCATCATCGATATCTCAATAAAGAATAATGCATACTAGTGTCATCATTCTTTATTTTCTTTATTTTGTTTGTTGATTTTTTCAGATGGTCTTACCTTCCACTACCATGGCCATGGATTTAATGAAGGTGCAACCATCCTAATCAACCAAGCCTGAGATATCTCTTCCTGAACTCGGAAGCGACAAATCCTTTCTCGATCATTCAATCAATGTCATGCCATTAATGAAGTAAACAATACAAACTACCTCTCCACGACTTAGTCACCATGGTTTTCTCCTTGCATCAAATGTACGTAATTAAATGACATCCATTGATAATGATCTCAAGTCAAAATACCATTACACATGTCCATAGATAGGAACGATCAATGACACCTAAAACACATGGTGTTCATATTATTTGGGTATGTACTCATGATCTCAACAACTAGAGATCATCAAGTGTGAAATTCATGGGAAGAAGTCTCAATGCTTATGATCCCCCATCACCTGATGGTCACACATCATCTCTGTCCTTTCAGAATGATGTAACTGGACCATAGGACGTTACTTGCAGATTAATGTCATGGCATCTCAGGGTTCTCATTATAGTCTGGGATCTACTATAACCCTTTGATGAAACATGTAATCTAAGGAAATTTCAATAAACAAAGTGGATGCAGAAGTATCTACACTATTATGGAAATATATACACATGTATTAAAACAAACTGAATACATGTAAAATCAATCAAAGTACAAAACAATTTGGGTATTGGGAACCCACTTTCAACACTCCCACTTGAACTGGAGCCAATTGCTAATAGGTTTCAATCCGCTAGCTCTCCCATGTGAATCATGCTTCTACTGAGAAATGAATTTAGTCAGGGGGTCTTCCACATTGTCCGCTGTGGGTACTCTGCTAACTGTCACTTCACCTCTTTGAGTAAAATACCTCAAGATATGAAACTTCCGAAGAATATGCTTTGTTCTTTGGTGAGACCTGGGCTCCTTGGCAAGAACCACTATAACAGTATTATCACAATATACTGATACAAGGTCTGCACTGCTAGGTATAACACCAATGTCTAAGATAAAGCTACGTATCTAGACTTCTTCCTTTGCTGCAGCAGAAGATGCAATATATTCGGACTCTGTTGTAGAATCAACAACTACAGCTTTCTTCGAGCTTCTCCAGCTCACTGCACCACCATTCATGAAAAAGATGTATCATGACTGTGATTTCATATCATCATGATCTATCTGGAAACTAGCATCACTTTATCCCCTCACAACTAGTTTCTCATCTCCTCCATACACTAGGAACATATCCTTAGTACGCCTCAAGTACTTTAGGATAGTTTTAACAACTGTCCAATGCAACTCTCCTGGATTGGCTTGATATCTACCCACCATGATTAATGCAAAGGCCACATCAAACCTAGTACATAGCATGGAATACATGATAGAACCCACTGCTGAAGCATAAGGGACTCTACTCATTCTGTCAATATACTCCTGTGTTTGTGGACACATTTTCTTGGAGAGATTTACACCATGTGACACAGGTAACAATCCTCTCTTGGATTGTTCCATACTGTACCTTTTGAGTACCTTATCATTATATGTACTTTGAATTAGCCCAGGAATCCTTTGAGATCTATCTTGATAGATCTTGATCCCTATACTATAGGCTTCTCTACCTAATTCTTTCATGGAGGAGCATTCATTTAACCAAGTCTAAACTAACTATAAGACTTTCACCTCATTTACCATAATTAATATGTCATCAACATATAATACTAATAAAATGATGGCATTACCTTCAACCTTTTTATAGACACAAGGCTCGCTTTCATTTTTGATAAAACCAAAATCTCTTGTGACCTCATCAAAACAAACATTCCATGATCTTGATGCCTACTTCAATCTATAAATGGATCTCTACAGCTTGCATACTTTATTGTAATTCTTTGAATTGACAAATCCTTCTGGTTGAGTCATATAGACATCTTCAACCAACTTCTCATTTAGAAAAGTAGTTTTGAAATCCATTTTCCAAATTTCATAATCATGAAAAGATACTATTGTAAGCAATATTATGATGGATTTAAGCACTGCTATTGGTGAGAAGGTTTAATCATAGTCAATTCCTTGACATTGCCTGAAACCCTTTGCAACCAGTCTTGCTTTAAAGGTATTAACCTCACCATCCATGTCAAACTTCTTCTTGAATACCCATTTGCATCCAATGGGCTTTAGATTATCTGGAGGGTCTACCAAAATACAAACTTGATTTTGGTACATGGACTCCATCTCAGAATTTATGGATTCTTGTCATTTAGCAGCTTCTTTTCCTTCTACTACTTTCTTGTAGGTTAGAGGTTCATCATCTTGAAGGATTAATGTGTCACCTGACTCAATTAAAAGAAAACCATAACACTCTTGTTCTCTTACCTCTCACATAGACCTATGCAGTATCTGTGTCTCAGTAACAACTTCTTCTTCCACTTGCTCTTGTGGAGATTGTTCATCTACCAACTCTTGTGCATCTGAAGCATTAACTTCATCGAAGTCAATATTGCTCCCACTATTTCTAATAGAAATATGTTCCCTTTCTAGAAATTTGGCGTATATTACCACACTTAAATTTCTATCTAAAGGATTATATAGGTAATATCCTCTAGTTTCCTTAGGATAACCTATAAAGATGCACTTAGTGCTTTTGGATGCTAATTTTTCACTTGGTAAAGTCTGGACAAATGACTCGCACCCCCATACATGCATGTGTGTTAGGTTGAGTTTCTTTCCATACCATAATTGATATGGAATCTCTATTACAGCTTTAGTTGGTACTCGGTTAAGGGTATATGCTTCTATCTGCAAGGCGTATCCCCAAAAGGATAATGGAAGGGTTGCATGACTCATCATTGATCTAACCATGTCTGGCAAGGTCCTATTCCTCCTTTCACTAACACCATTCCATTGTGGTGTATAAGAAGGAGTGAGTTAGGATACTATCCCACACTCCTTTAAGTGATCAATGAATGATTGGTTAAGATATTCTCCACCTAGGTCTGAGCGAAGTTCTTTTATCTTCTTACCAAGTTGGTTTTCTACTTTATTTTGGTATTCCTTAAATATCTGAAAGGAATCTGACTTATACCGCATTAAGTGGATATACCCATACCCACTATAGTAATTTGTAAAAGTAATGAAATATAGAAAACCACCCTTTTCCTCTATTGGAAATGGACCACATACATCAGTATGTATTAATTCCATCACTGCATTGGATCTTTCTCCCTTTCCTGAGAAAGGTGATTTGGTCATCTTTCCTTGTAAACAAGCTTTACATACATCTAAGGATTCTAACTGTGCCGAGTCTAGATAACCTTCTTGATGCAATTTTTGTAATCGCTACTCATTTACGTGACCAAGCCTAAAGTGCCATAGGCGAGTGTTATTTGAGTCATGTTGGCTGTTTTTGTCATTAATTTCCATTACTGAGTTTTCTAGTTCCAGCATATATAAACCATTGTTAAGATGTGTCGTACCATAACATATGTTATCCCTATAAAAGAGACAACATTTATTTCCAAACTTGAAATGAAAACCTATAGTGTCTAGAATCGACACAGAGATAATGTTTCTGGTAATAGATGGTACATAATATCAATTGTTTAAAACTAGAACCAAACTAGTTGGCAAGGTTAAGTGATAGTCTCCCACTGCCAAGGATGCCAGACTTGCACCATTTGCAGCACGAAGATCCACATGACCTTTTGCAATCTTCTTGAACCTAATTGGTTCCTGTATATGAATACAAATGTGTGAGACACATGCCGTATCCAATACCCAACTTGTAGATAAAGATAGATTTCATTCAATGACAAAAATACCTAAAGTAGAAGCATCAACTTTCTTCTTCTTCCTAGCTCTACAACTCTTCTTCCAGTGGCCTTTCTTTCCACATCCAAAGAAGACAGCTTCCTGCTCATTACTTTGCCTATGAATATTTGGCTTCTTTTCAGGATGATGCATTGGTGTCTTTGTCCTTGACTTTGATTTAGACCCCTTTTCCTTGCCCTTGTTTTTCTTGTTCACCACAAGGAAAGATGAATTTGTATTTTTCATATCCTTATCAGCTTGGAAAACTAAATCCAAAAGGTCTGGGAGTGACTTTGTCATATCATTCATATTATAATTGACAATAAAAGTCGAGAAGCTTGACGGTAAAGAGGAAAGAATGAGATCCAATGCTAGTTCTTGGTTCAGTTTGAACCCAAGAGCTTCAAGCCTCTCAATATACCCAATCATCTTGAGTATGTGAGGACCGGATTGGTGCCCATCTGCTAGCCTGCACTTATAAATCACACTTGAGATCTCATACCTTTCTTTCCTGGCCCTCTCCTCATAATGTTCTTGGAGATGTGAAAGCATCTTGTAGGTGTCCTCATCCTCATGCATTTTTTACAATTGTCTGGACATGGATGACAACATGATGCATTTTACATCAAGTGCATCATCTATATGATTTATCCATTTATCTTTTTCTACCTTGCTTTCCCCTTGAGGAGGCTCAATAGCAATTGGGGATTCCAGCACATATAACTTCCTTTTTTGGTGTAGTACTATGTGCAAGCGCTTGTACAACTCCTGTAAGTTATTTCTAGTTAGGATATTTTCTTTATCCAAGATCGATCGCAGTGATAAAGAACTTGTGGTGTTGGTGATTTCCATTTTGAATCTACATCAGATAAACATTTAGAAACTAGTAATTTTTCTTGATTACCTTTTGAAATTTATGATCAATAAATTATTATTATATCATTTTAATGTCTCACACTATTTTAGCGAACCTTAATATCCCTCACTATTAGATTCAGAATACTCTATCGCTTGAGCATTCTAGTGGAAAGGATCATCAAAACCTCCCTCGTAGTCTACAAGCTAGGGCTACACCACTACTTGGAGGGTTTCAAGGTTAGCACTAAATTGGCCAACCACCTGTTCTTGTGGTTCCTTGTGTTGTTGAGTAAAGTCCTAGCTTTTGGAATCTAAACTTGATTCCCTCAACATCTTGCCTCTAAAGTGATATAAAGTTAGCTAAGGCTAATCCTTAACTAATCACTTAATTTAAGTCGAACCATTTCTCTTATAAAACACCATGGTAGTAAGAGGAACTCTCAAGAAAGGATGACGAGCACCCAAATAACCAGTTTTGTTTAAATGTGAGAAATGGAAGGCTTTTAGACTTGATATATCTTTGAGGGATTTTTATATTAATTGACGAATATAATACTTTTCTATTTATTATGTTCAAAGTTATTTGTCAAGCTCACAACGGAACATGAAATAGAATATAATTCACCACATCTTTATGCATTTTATCTTGTTTACTATTCTATGTGATCACGTAATAATCATGCATACACATAAAATAATAAACTATGCATAAAGTAAATCATGAAATCCAACTGGTGTTGAGCATTCTATAAAGATCGATCCATAACAGATCAATCTTGACCTAGGGGCATGCATACCTGAGTCCTGACTTGACTCACATCGCTGCTTTCCCAGTGCAATGTGCTCATCTTCTGTCTGGTTTACTGCCTCGTCTTGGCGGGTCTGCGTCTCGGATCATCATAATTTAATTACAAATGTACTCGCACGCAGGTGTGGGGATATAGGGGTACAATTACATCTCGTTCAATGGACACGCATGCCTTTATACATATTTTAATTAAAAGAGATGATTTGAAGACCGTCATTTATCTAATTAATTACTACAATCATTGGATGCATTGAATAAATAAATAAATAAATAAATAAATAAATACTAGACATACATAGTTCAGTCACTTGATCAAGACCAGTTTGGGTAAAATATGTGCAAGAAAATTAAATTGCAATAAATTTAAATAATGGGAGGGTGTTATAATAACTTAAATGAATTTAATTAAATTTAAATAACTTATTTTATCAGTTTCATTTGTTTAATTTAATTTTATTTCAAAAAATTAAATTAAACTATTAATTTAATTCTAAAATTAAATTAAATTAATATTTTGGATTAAAATAATTTAAACCCCAAATTAAATCTAATTAATTTAATTTAAAAAACTAAATTAATTAAAATTAATTTAAAGCGGGGTTACCTATAGCCTCAGAGTCCGGCGGGACTGCGAACTGCCGTGGGGTGTCATCCTGGAGCAGAGCCAATTACGACATTATCATGACATGACCATGGGGTGACCGCGGTGTGATCGCGGCATGACCATGGTGTGACTGCGGCATGACCTCTCAGTCCAGCGACTCCCATGGCAGCAATAACTTCCAGTGAAGAGAAAAAAAGTGGGAGGAGGTCGGGAATCAAACTGGCCAGTCACATTGCCAGCAGCCCGCTGCTCCGGCAAGCCGGCAAGGTTGTGGCCAAGTATGGAACTGCCTGGACCAGAGTGGCCGGGACCGGCGGTGGCCTGTGTGGTTCGGTCTGGCGTAGCTTGGGGTGGCGTGGCCAGGCGGGAAGGGGACCGAAAAGATCTGTTCGGCTGGGGTTGGGGAGCGGCGCGGGCTAGTGGTCCGGCTCTGGTAGGCGTGGTGGTCCGAGGCAGCACATCGCGAGGTGGCCGACGAGCTCAGGGCGGCGGGTTCAGCACGTAGAAGGAAGGAAGTTCAGCAGGGGAAGGGGACCAGTGGGACTAGCCAGCACGAAGGGGACCATGAGGTGGCGCGGTCTGGTGCACAAAGGGGAGGCCCGATTGGGCTAGGGAGCGGCGCTCCGGTGCACCGGTCGGTGTGGATAGGGTTTCTCCCTAAGGAGAGAACCCCTATTGCACTGTGTGAGAGAGGGGAATACCCACTTGGGTCTTCCTTTTTTTTTAATTTTTCTCCTTAGAAAAAAAAATCCACCCCCCTTTTTTTTAAATAAAGGGAAGAAGACCCCATTTTGGGGTCTTGGTCTTCCCATTTTTTTAAAGCATGGAGACCCCAAATTGGGGTCTTGGTCCCCTCCCCCTTTTTTTATTATTAAAAATATTTTCCACACACCTTTGTGGAAAATATTTTATAATAAAATATTTTATTATATTTTATAATAATAAAATATTATATCTGATGTTAATTCTCAATTTGGGTTAAACATGAAATGAACGGAAAAAGACAATGTTGATCCTATTAAAATTTTTAAATGATCGTAACTTGATCATTTGAAAATGAAAAGACGTGCGGTCGAATACGAATGAACCATTTTAACACCCCGCAATTAAATTTAATGCATCTTAATTTTGTTGACTCAAAAAAACCTTGCGATCACTTTGATACCATTGTTTCATATCAGGACGGTGTAGCGGAAGCCGGTGGGCTGGGAATTTAAAATATTCTACTTCACCGGAGTCACATAACCCTATCAACT
Organism: Viscum album; assembly: GCA_963277665.1. Lineage (NCBI taxonomy): Eukaryota > Viridiplantae > Streptophyta > Magnoliopsida > Santalales > Viscaceae > Viscum > Viscum album. The sequence continues at coordinate 659,564,298 of OY728159.1, forward strand.
CTGGTGATCTCGTCTTAGTTTGGTCCGAGGATCTCGCAAGGTTTAAAAAAAGCACAAAAAAATAAACTGAACATTTTCCTTGTTCAGAATTGACATGTGTCATTATTCCGCAGGACGCCAATGATCGTTGCTCAAAGACTCTGACATCAAATCCCTCTAGATCGTCCACACATTCCTCATGAATCTTCTCGTGCTCCGTTCGTCAAGATCTGGGTGCTAGCGCGGATCTTCGATGCTCACTTCAGCGTAGTGACGATCTGCGTAAAGGAAGAAGCTTCAATCCAAGATGGATGAACTTGAAAATCCCACTTCACTTTAGAGACTCTCTCTGTAGTTTCCAATAGGAGAGAGGGGCTATCAATCTTGAAACATGAATAGTAATCATGGGAGAGCCTCTCTCTCACTTATATAGGGAGTGTTTAAAACTCGCGGTATGGATTTACGACCCCCGTGTAATAGACATCTGCTATATAAGTTTTATAAATAATTATTTATGACAAATAAAATTATGCCATAAATAATATTTATAATTTATGACTTGTAATATATAAATATATTACGTGATAAATTTGAGTCTTTAACTCAAATCATTTCTCCTGCTAATATTAATCGAACCTAGGATATTAAAATCCATTCGAATAATATTAATACTTGTATTTACTATATAACTTGTAAATACATGTCATAAATAAATTCAACGAATTATTCTAAACTTGAATAATTAATGAATTTATTTATTATTTGGTGATCCATAGAACTTGGATAGTACTCTAACCCTTTTCCGGGGCCCACCAAGTTCTATATTCCTATTCCCATAATAGGGAAGATTCTAAAGGCACTATTGTGTGTGACCCTCTAGGCCCTTAACTCAATAGAAGTGAATAATATCACCAACCTAGATCAGGGTATAGAAACCCATTGAGGCCCCTATAGAGATAAGGCAATGTCAAAGCAATGACTGCCTTCCTACGAACACGGTCCGTGTAATAAAATCTCTTCGTCCTTGATATCTCAATAAAGAATAATGCATACTAGTGTCATCATTCTTTATTTGATATATTTTTTGTTGATTTTTCCAGACGATCTTACCTTCAACTACCATGGTCATGGATTTAATGAAGGTGAAACCATCCTAATCAACCAGGTTTGAGATATCTCTTCCTGAACTCAAAAGAAACAAATCCTTTATTGATCATTCAATCAATTTCATGCCATTAATGACGTACCCAATACAAACTACCTCACCACGACTTAGTCTCGATGTTTTTATACTTGCATCAAATGTACGTAATTAAATGACATCCATTGACAATGATCTCAATTCAAAAGACCATTACACATGTCTGTAGACTGGAATGACCAATGACACCTAAAACATGTGGTGTTCCTATTATTCAGGTCTATCCTCACGATCTTAACTACTAGATATCATCAAGTGAGAACTTCATGAGAAGAAGTCTCAATGCTTATGAGCCCCCAACACCTGATGGTCACACATCATCTATGTCCTTTCAGAATGATGTAACTGGACCATAGGAAGTCACTTTAATATTACTGTCATGGCATCTCAGGGTTCTCATTATAGTCTGGGATCTACTATAACCCTTTGATGTGATAGGTAATATAAGGAATTTTCCATAAAAAAAGTGGATGCAGAAGTATCTACACTATTATGGAAAGATAAACACATGTATTAAAACAAACTGAATACATGTAGCGGCAATCAAAGTACAAAACAAGTTGGGTATAGGGAACCCACTTTCAACATGTATCATGTGCATATGAAGTGATATCATGCTTCATATGATTTCATACATATTATTGTATGCCCCTACAACTTCATTTTCATTTGACCCATGGTTATCTTTCAAATTATCACATGTATGCAAGAAGTAGTTTCATGCCTAGAGTTCCATTATCTCATCATCTCATCATTTATACCTAATAATGATCATAGAAACCTATAATTTAATTAATGGTGGTTTTATCATATTATTCATTAATTAGTAGTGCCATCAAGAGTTGGGAGGAGGAATATGATGCTACTTTTTTAAACACACGAGTCTAAGAGATCAGATAGTGCATATTGATTTCATTAGATTACCACATTCTATTCATATGTTTTTTAAATGGATTAATAGTACGTGATATACCACTATCCCACATCAATAATGATGGTGAAATTTATTTCAGTATAATATCTATGTTGTGTGATATAGCTCCTGATCTATCTATGGGGGATCAATACACACATACACATTACACACACCACCCGAGCTTTGGCCCTACGAGCTTCTAGACCAACCTCTATGTGCCTTAGGGTGTGCGATCTATGGGACTTACAAATGATCTCTCCCAAAACCTGTGACAACTATGAACACCCCCTTCTCCCACAATATTTCTAGGGCTCCTCCCTTGGCTGTAGATGAACTCTAGGTCCCACGTGTTCCCTTGGTTGAGTGTCATAGGCATCTTGAGAGTTGGATTTATTTTTTATATAAGGACTCCTCTATACTTAGAAAATTATAAGTATAGAATTATTCAATCTAAATCCATATCAACTTCAAAAAACCTCATGAAATAATAAATATATTTCATGGTTCTCCTTTATTAAAAATAATTTTTTTCATTAGCATATTTAATGAATTCTATATGAAAATTAATATATGAATGTTCTTCAATTTATATCTTTCATGGTTCTTATAAAATATAGAAATATTTCATAACATTATTAAAATAATTTTCATGAAAATAAATATTTTCATGGACATCATTTTTTGTATCCAAGGTAAAAACTCGTTAAAACAAGTCTTAAGTATTAAAGAGCAGTTCAATAATCATTAGAGTAAGAAACTCAAAGTCTTCAAAATATGTTTCTTGAAATATAAATACTCCAGAAATTATAAAATATTCATTAACTTTTTAACTTCTTCATCATCTTGACATAAATTAAATATTACTATTTCATTGAACACCATTGGCAACCAATATTAATCATTGACAACAAATACAACACATTAAAAAAGTGGTCTCTTCACCATACACCTATGAGAAATCACATATGTAGTTTTACCGGATCTAACTTGAGAATAGTAATTATAGGATTACTTCAAATGAATTTTGAGAATCTTCAAAATCATCTATTGGAATTCTCCACCACCTAAAATCACATCAAAACAACATATAAAATACTCAAGATAGAGTCTTTACAAGAACTCTTCTTCCTTATCAACTCCATCTCTAATTCATCCTTCAAAAACCATCACCCATGAGTGTTAAAATATTTAACACAAAAATGATATATTATAAAATTCATGGATGGATTCTACACAACTTTATTTATATTCTGAATATTGAATAATAAATCTTTAATCTCCCCAGTTGCTAGCTAATTTTTTCTATGCTCAAATATGTTGTAGATAAGACTTAAACACTTGTAGAAGTTATTTTTGATATATATAATAATATAAAAATCATCTTCTACAATAGTATAACAAAAAAGTATGCTATATTTTAATGATTAAATAGATTCTTCTTAGGTTCAAAGGCCATTGGAATCAATTTGTAGTTTTCTACAAAACCTAGTCTGGGAACTACATTTAGGACACATTCATGACATTAATATGATTAATGAAGTGAATATGTATCTAGGAAGATTATTTTAATCATATTCAGAGCATGAATATTATTCAGTCCATGAATCACATTCATAATATGATTTAGTTGATTGAGATTTATTTATCTTGAGGGGACAAATTTTTCAGCATACATGGAACTCGTGGGATTATCTCCATGAATAGGGGTTTCCCTACATGAATCATTAAAAACCTATATGTTTTTATGAATTATAATCTGAAATACAAAATCATTCAGTTCCATCCTGTATGCCTCATTTACTAGGTCTATCCTAGTTGATTTTGGGTGGTTACTTCCCTTCCAGATCACTTTTTTTGGTTCCTTGATCTTTGGTGTGGTTGGTTGATCTTTCTTTGGTAAGAGTTACTTTATTATTATTTTCTTCTTCATTGATACTAGGATTTGTAAATTATGTTAGATTGTGATTATGGGATGGGTGATCAAGTTATGAAACTTTTTTGATCCCTTCTAGATCCTTTTCATGATTATCTTTTGGGGTACGATCCTTGTTTTGGTTATGGTGTGGCATGTGGGTTTCTCAAGGTATGTGTAATTATATCTTTTAAATGACCCTTTGATTTATGTGATCTAATTATAAGATATTATAATTGATGCTAAGGAATTCGTTGGTAGCTCTTCATCCCTTCAGGTGTGTAGAGTATGTTGTGTGTAGTGTGTGACCCAAGTTTGAGGTAGACTGTTCCATCTTTAGCCTATGTTATATGAACTGTTGAATGATATTTTTTTATAAAAGGTTTTCTAAATAAATTGGAATGATTTTTGAAATAGTTTATTTGTCTGTGTAAATGGGTTTGAGAAAATATGGGTTTTCCCTTTGTTTTGGTAAAATAAAGGTATTTTTCAAAGCATTGTGAAATGGATTGAATAATGGGTTTTCAAGTTAGGTTTTGAAGAGAAAGGGATGCTTGGTATATTGAATTATATTTTGAAGTGTATCAAGACATTTGAAAATGATTTGATAAATACAGTACATGGTAACCTTTGGTAATTAGGTGGAAGGTGTAGTATTGGTCCTTGTTTTTTAATATTGTGATGCGGTTCACATTCTAGGGTGTTCTTACATTACTAGATCGAGATGGATTTGGATCTAGGACTTGATTGACATGGTATGAGGGTTCAATTTAATGGGTGTTCCTCTATTTCCTAGAACTTGATGCATGGTTTCCAGGGACTTTTAGTGTGCGTTAATCATTTTTATGCACGGGTGACCAAGCTAAAATAACTGTAAGTTATCCTTGGAATATTTTTACCATCATGGTTTGGATTTTATTTTCTTTTGTTTTGATATACCTATTTTTTATAGATGTAATTATTTTATGCAAATTATGCTTTGAAACTATTTTTCTTGGCTTATTTTATAACTATGGAAAAAGGGGAACTCTTTATCCTTCTTTTGATATAAAAATGTTAAATTATTTATCATCCATTGTGTTGGAATCACCTGTTTTGATAATCTAAAATATGATTAGATATGTTATAATAATCCCAAACCATGCTTATTTATATAATAATTATGTTTCATAACTATGAATTCATGTTCTAGAGTTAGTATGGATGTCAATTTAATCATATAATATCATGGAATATATTAGTCAATGCTTATTTATGTTTAATAATGATGAAGTATGATATTAAATCAATCTGGAAATAATATGCATAGAACAGTTACTTTGTAAGAATTTAAGTTCTTAAGTCACTGATAGTTATAATTCTGATTGATACAGACTAGATCACTAATACATGTTCACTGTTAGACAAGTCCACTGATAGACTAAGTCTACTGATAGACAGGGTCACTGATATACAAGTCCACTGATACAAGCTACTGATAAAATGGAGCTACCAATATAGGAAGCTACTAATAGAGAGAGATACCGCTATAGATGATAACAACTACTGATAGTGAGGAAGAGATACCAAAATATAGAGCTACCAATACATAGAGCTACTGACAGCTGGAGCTACTGATACATGAGATACTGCTACAAGAGCTACTATTACAAGTCTACCGACATAGAGCTACTGATGGAAGATGACTGTTAACCAGTCACTATTACTGAAACTCTATACTTTGTCAATATTATTAATATAATGCTAACAAACATATTTTCTTAATTCAATGCAACTACTATTAATTAATGTGGGTTGTTGTCATTTTAGGGAACCGTACTTTGTACCTGTGAAAGGTAATCATTCCCATTGCCGGAGCTCAAGGAATAAAAGGAATATCGAGCTACTAGAGAATATAGAGATATATACATAAGGAAGAACATAAGATACATATGAGACACATACAAGAAGATACACACGTACATGCAGAAAAGAACACTTGAAGAACTCGAAGAACTCAAAGAACACTCATACACATCAAGAATAGAAGTTTAAATAGGAGGTTCAAATGGTACAAGGAATTCTCTCACATTCAAGCTGAACATCTATACTGGAAGTGAAGGAACAGAACCACGACACACTGTTTTCTAGAAAAATTCTAAAGAAGGACTAAAAGCTTCATCTGCTTCAATCTAAAGGATTCCAGAGCTACATTGACATCAAAAAAGAGTATTCTAAACCCATCTCTACATTATTGCTCTGCTGTGATCATTTTTTTATTACATTACGAGCAGTGTGTGCTTCTGTCTGTTTGGACACTCATTGACTCCTAAGATGAACCGGAGGATAATGAAATCCTCACACAAAACTCTTTAAACCTTTGTGTATCCCATGTATAACTTTGGTAGAGGTATAATGACCTAGACAACCTGTGTGCTGTTGTTGCTGCTTTCCCACATAGAACTGTGGTAGAGGTCTGAGGACCTAGAAAGTCTGAGTACTGTTATAAACATCGATCCAGGGTGTGGATCAAAGTTATATATAAACTGTTTGATAGGACTAAATCTCATCTTGAGACTGAAACTCTTGGTTAAAACTACTGTTCATTTTATTTTAGTTTAAACTATTTTCAATATTCTGCTGCTAATTACTTTGAAATTCAAAACTGTTTTAAAGTAACTCTGATAGTTGGACTAGCAAGTGTTTGTAATTATTGCTATCCAATAAGTTAGTTTCAAAATATAACTTAATCTTCAGATTAAGTTAACTGAGAAAATATCAATCTTTGAGAAACTAATTGAACACTTACAATCTTTGTAAATTCAGTACAGTTTAAATTGTTTGTTAAATTGGGGGTTTTTAATATAAATATTTTAATCATAATTTTTTTAATAGAAACTCAATTCACCCCCCTCTTGAGTATCCTATGAGACAACATTTTGTATCAGAGCTAATAGATAAAAGTTTTTTCAAAATACTCTGTTTGTGAAACGTTTTCAACTGTGATTTTAGTTGTTTCTTAAAGATCTCAAAATTTCTGTTAATTCTATTTTTTCTATCTTTATATATCTTTTTAAAACATAGTTATTATGGATAACATATTAGAAGGCATAGCTACCAATAAGTCAACCTTCTTTAATGGTGTCAACTATGCCCAATGGAAAATAAAAATGAAAATCCATTTAGATAGTATGGGATTTGACATCTGGACTGCTATAGAGACTCAGTTTAAGATTCCAGAAACTCTTTGAACTACTTGGGATGAACCTAAGAAAGCTACTTACAATAATAATTATAAAGCAATGAATGATCTGTATTGTGCTTTAGAAGATGAATAATTTAATCGAATATCTTCTTATAAGACTGATTATGAAATTTGGGATACTTTGGCTATTTCCCATGAGGGAACAACCAATGTTAAGGAAATGAGACTAAATACATACATTATTAATTATGATAAGTTTAAAATGAAATCTAATGAATCTATTTCTGATATGTATCTTAGGTTTAATGAGATAGTTAATACAATGATCTTACTAGGAAAATCTATTCCATCAAAATAGAAAATCATAAGGATACTGAGATGCCTACTAGATAGATGGAGAGGAACCTCTGTCTCTATACGAGAATCATGGAACATTGGCAAAATACCTGTCAAGGAGCTGATTGGAAAATTGATGATGTATGAAGAAGGTATAAAAGTGAATAAAGAGGAAGATTTTGAACCCAAGAAGAAGTTAGTGGAATTCAAGTCCACTACTTCAAAGAGAAAGGACAAAGAGGAGGTTCAGATAACTGAAGAAAGCTCAACTAGTGAAAATTATAACTCAGACAGTGATGAAGAGATGGCTCAGATAGCCAGGAGATTCAAGAAATTATATAGAAAGAAGGAATTATTTAGAAAATATGATTATAAGTGTAAGTATGATCGATGAAGAAATTGGAAGAAAGAATGGAGGAAAACTGATAAAGATGATGGAATAGTTTTCTATGAGTGCAAAAGAAAAGGGCATGTCAAGGCTGACTGTCCAAAATTGAAATTTAAGAAAAAGTATGACCATAAGGATAATAAATACATAAAATATAAACGGAGTGCTTCTGAAGACAGCTCAAGTAGATCTAAATCTTCTGATTCTGAAGAAAAGAATCATGCCAACATGTGTTTCATGATTGAAACATCTAAGGTAACACTTAATTCCACTATGTAAAATGATTATTATTCTGGGAATGAAAGTGATTCAAATAATGATGATAATATGTCTAAAGATGAATTATTTGAATACTGTAATATGTTAGAAGATACTTATAATGAGATGAAAGATAAGTACAAATCATTAAAGAAGCAGTATGCCTTGACTAGTATTGTTAGTTCTGATCTTAGTATAGAAAAGGAAAAGAATGGTCAACTCTTGAAGGAAAATACTGAACTCAAATTGTCTAATGAGAAACTTAGAAAATACTTATAGAAGTTTATAAATGATAAAACCACTCTCACTCAAATGATTGGAAAAAAAGTTGCAAAAAAGTTCACTACTGGTATAGGTTACCATCCTGGACAAAGAAAGATTGTTAAAAATAAATTTATTTCAAAATCTAGACAGTACGTTGCGAGTTGAAATTCTGGAAATTATTATTCTTTATATATCTATTAAAATTATTATAGACCAAACAATGTTTATTTATCAAAATATTTTGAATCTATTAATTATAGGAAAACCATTAGACAAATATGGGTGCCTAATGTTTTACCTGCTAACCTTTCTGGACCCAAGAAAATCTGGGTACCAAAATTATCTTCTGTCTAAATATGTTTTGTAGGAAACTTGCTTGAAAAGTTCCTATAGGATGATATGGTACTTGGACAGTGTATTTTTAAGGAATATGATAGGAGACTAATCATGCTTTAAGAGCTTAATCAAAGTTCATGGAGGACATGTCACCTTTGGGGATAACTCTAAAGGAAAAATCATCAGCTTATGCCAAATTGGTAACACTAATTCAATTTTAATATCTAAAGTACTATTTGTTGATGGATTAAAATACAATCTGTTAAGTATTTCTCAGTTGTGTGATGATGGATTCAATGTAAAATTTGAAAATTATTCATGTAATGTTTTTAATTCTAAAAATGTTTTGGTATTTTATGCATTAAGAAATGAAAATGTATATGCTGTAGATTTGAATTCTTTAGCTAAACAAAATGTTACTTGTTTAAATGCTTTTCATAAATAATCCTGGCTATGGCACAGAAGATCAGGAAACTGCAATTTTCATTCACTTAGGAAACTGACTAGGAAAAGTTTAGTTAGAGACCTACCCAAACTAGAATTCCCAACATATAAAGTTTATAATCCTTGTCAAAAGGGAAAACAACATAATTTTTTTTCAAATCAAATAAATAAGTTTCAACTTCTCAACCTCTCGAGTTGGTTCATATGGATTTATTTGGACCATTTAGAGTTTCTAGATTAAATGAGAAGCACTATGTCTATGTCCTTTTAGATGACTTTTCTAGATATACTTGGGTATACTTTCTAGCTCACAAAAGTGAATCTTGTTCTTATTTCATTAAATACTCCAAGTATGTAGAAATCCTAAGTGTACTTAAGATTAAGACCCTGAGAAGTGACCATGGTCGTGAGTTTTAAAATCATGAGTTTGAAACTTATTTCTCACATAATGGCTATAGTGACAATTTCTATGCCCCTAGGACACCTCAATAGAATGGTTTAGTAGAAATAAGAAATAGAACACTTCAAGAAATTGCAAGAAATATTCTTAATGAATACTATCTACCTGTTTACTTTTGGGCTGAAGCTGTCAATACAACTTGTTATATTATAAATAGAGTCTTGATTAGAACAATTCTCAAAAATACCCCTTATGAGCTATGGAATAATAGGAATCCTAAGGTTAATTACTTTATAGTTTTGGTTTCAAAGTCTTCATCCTCAATACTAAAGATAATATTGATAAGTTTGCATCCAAAAGCGATGAAGGAATCTTTCTAGGTTATTCTATATCTAGAAAAAATTATAGAGTATTTAATAAGAGGAACAAATGTGTGAAAGAATATATGCACATCACATATGATGAAATTGATCCACATGAACCTAATACCCCTCATGAAAATCTTAAAGAAGATATGTCAATTCTAAACCTTAATGACAAAAACAATGAACCTGTTGTTAAGACAACCAGTTCTGGAAATTTTCCAGAACCTGTTTCTGTTGAACCCGAACCTATAAATGAACCTGAAATTTCTACCCATACCTTTACTAGACCAACTAGGACCCTTAAAAACCATCATTTAGATGGTGTAATAGGATATTTAGATAGTGGAACTCAGACTAGGGCTTCTATAATAAATCAAGTTGAACATCAAGCTTTTCTTTCACAGTTAGAACTCAAATATATCAATGATGAATTTTGGGTAATGGATATTCAAGAAGAATTAAATGAATTTGAAATAAAAAAAGTCTGATAATTAGTAGATAGACCTAAGGACACTTTTGACCATAGGCACTAAATGGGTTTTTATAAATAAAGTTGATGAGTTTGGAAATATAGTTAGAAAAAAAGCTAGGTTAGTTGCACAAGGATGTAATTAAGAAGAAGGAATAGACTATGAGGAAACCTTTTCACCTGTAGCTAGGTTAGAAGCTATTAGGATTCTACTTTCTTATGCTGCCCATATGAATTTCAAGTTATATCAAATGGATGTTAAAAGTGCTTTTCTAAATGGTTTTATAATTGAAGATGTTTTTGTTGAACAACCACCTGGATTTACTAATCCTCATTTTCCAAATCGATTTTTTAAACTTTCTAAAGCTTTGTATGGTTTAAAAAAATCTCTACAAGATTGGTATGATAGACTTAGTAATTTTATTATTTCAAAAGGTTTTATTAAAGGGATTTCTGATCCAACTCTTTTTATTAAAAGGATTTCCAAAGATGTTTTGATAGTACAAATCTATGTTGATGATATTATTTTTCGATCTTCCAAAAATGATTTGTGTATTGATTTTTCAAAGAGTATGCAAATCCTATTTGAAATGAGTTTAATGGGAGAACTAAAATATTTTCTTGGATTTCAAGTCTTTCAAAATGAAAATGGTATTATTTTAAATCAAAGTAAATATACAAAGGATATTTTAAAACGTTTTGGTTTGGATAGTAATATGGAAAGTGATATAGCTATGAGTACCACTTGTAAATTGGATGTAAATGAAATTGGGATACCAGTGGATCAAACCAATTATAGAGTTATGATTGCGAGTTTACTTTATATTACTTCTAGTCGACCATATATTATGTTTAATGTGTGCATGTGTGCAAGATTTTAATCTAATCCAAAAGAATCACACTTACTTACTGTTAAAAGGATTTTCAAAAATCTTAAACATACTACTAATTTAGGATTATTTTATCCAAAAGGACAGTCATTTGATTTAATAAGTTATTCAGATGCTGACTTTGTTTGTTGCAAGTTAGATAGGAAGAGAACTTCTAGAACATGTCATATTATATGTAAGTCATTAGTATCTTGGTGTAGTAAAAAGTAGAATTCTGTTGCATTTTCTACTGCTGAAGCAGAGTACACAGCTGTTGGTAGTTTTTGTGAAAAAATTCTTCGGATGAAACACACTCTATTGGACTATGGATATAAATTTAGACATGTATCTATAAACTGTGATAACACCAGTGCAATCAACATTTCCAAGAATCCCATGTCTCACTCTAGGACTAAGAACATTGATGTAAGACATCAATTTTTGAGAGATCATTATCAAAAAGGTGATATCACTCTTGAATTCATTGGTTCTGAACACCAATTGGCAGATATATTCACAAAGCCTTTGAATTCTGAGAGGTTAAATTACATCAGACATGAGTTAGGTATGATAAACTGTTAGAACCTCACCGTTAGAACCTTACTGTTAGAACCTCATCGTTAGAACCTTACTGTTAGAACCTCACCGTTATACCTCACTGGTATAGACCTCACCGTTATACATCACTGGTATGGACCTCACCATTATACCTCACTGATATGGACCTCACCATTATACCTCACTGGTATGGACCTCACCTTTATACCTCACTGGTATGGACCTCACCGTTAGAACCTCACTATTAGTGGACCTCACCTTTAGGAATCCTCACCGGTATATGTTACCACTAGTTTGCACTATTTTAAACTTCGTGTATTTTTTCCACCGAAATCTGTAGTGTTTGTATTATATTTATTATGTTTCATTTATTTATTTCCTGATTTCTAAATGATAAAACATTAGTCTTAACCTCATTTCAATCCACCTCAAACCCTTTACCTTCAAACCTTATCTCCCAAACCATCGTTTCTCTCGAACCCTAAGCCTTGCTATTTGTAGAATGGAAAGAGTGAAGAGACCTACAGTCAGTGAAGAGGGTGATGCGATGAATGCCAAGAGACTCAAAGGAGATTCTAGTGGTGTCAGTGAAGTAATGAAACCTATAAACCCACATATCATAAAAAGGGAATTAGTAGTTGAGAGAGACCTATGAGCGGAATGGTTGATGACCAGTAAGTCATTAATTCTAAAAGTTCATGAAGAGAAAGAATGGGTTGAGTACTTCTCAAACAACAATGGACCATATTATCCTAAGTTGGTTAAAGCTTTCTATGAGTTTCTCAAATTTTAAAAACTGGATAATGAGAATTTGGTCTTCTCATTTGTTAATGGAAATGAAGTTTTATTCCCCTTAGTGGAATGGGCTGATTGTTTGAGGGTACCCCATGAAGGTATCTTCAATTTTTATTCGAATTATGTACCCCCTTCTAGTGATTTATTTGAGTATGAAGCTACCTTAGTTGAACTCACTGGAAATGGTACATCAAGAAAATTTTTGCTGCAGAAATGGATGGTGAGAATAGATTATTGTTTAAGTTTTTCTAGAATGTTTTAAGTAAAATAATAGAAGACTTTTCAAATATAAGGTTTCAAGACATTTATTTTCTATATCTATTAATACATGGAATAAAAGTAAATATGTGTAGGCTGATAATGGTACAAATGGAATATGTGACTAGGTCGAAATAGAAAACAAATGCCTTGTTCTTTTCCAAGTTGATATCTTTAATGATTAAAGTAAAGAGAATAGATGGGTCTCAAGATGAGACTCTAGTTGTTAAGGACAACTACTATATCACCAAAACTATTTGAAAATACATGAATATTAACTGGAACCCGTGGAGAAGAAAATGGGTCAGTGATGATGATAAAGTTTATGATAAATTTAACCTAGTTGAGCATCCAAATCGGCTGAGAGATAAGAGAGATCCAGTTCTAGGACCTGATGAGTAGGAACCTCAATACAGTGATGATGATGCTGAGGAGGATACCTATATAGAAGATGGAGGGGATCCTGATTTTCCTCGAATCCCAGTTTCTGAAAAGGTATCATATGGAAAGGCAAGTCCACCTATGACCCTACCTATAAAGGAAGCAGTTCTGGGAGAGAGCATTGTTGAAGAAACCTCTATGGATGAGGAAGACCTGTATAGACCAGATCTTAAGGATACTGCTCCAGATTCTAGAAGTAGTGATGACAAAGAGGAAAAGGTATCTGAAAATGGAAGTACCTATTTGATTCTCAGTCCTCTGATTGAGAGTTGTTTTATGCCTGTTGAGGAGGTTATTGAAGTGGATATACCCACACCTATTGTTAATATACCTCAGCCTGTGCCACTTGGTTTGGATATAAATATGGTTGTAGATGACTCCTCTGAAGAGGAGATGGCTGCAGTTGGTGCTGAAGATGAGGAAGCTCCACCTTAGGGGGAGCAACCTGTAAGGATAGAATCAGTTTCTGTAACCTATGAAGTGGAAGATTGGTCTGTGGATCCAGGATTTGTTGTATTGAGACAAGACTATCCTGATTCTGACGATGAGACACCCATTAGAAGGCATCCTGTGACTTATGATATTTTCTCAGAGGAAGTTACTGCTCAACCAGTAGCTCCTCTAGCTCTACCTGAATACATTGTGAGAAAAGGAGATCTTGAGGCACTGAAATTTGAATTGAAAACATGTTTTGTTGAAGAGCTAAGTAAGATGGAAAGTTCTTTGGTATCTTCTTTGAGAAGTGTTTTGTCAAGTGCTTTGACAGAAGTGATGGATGAAGTAAAAGAATGTCAAAATCAAGTTAAGAGTTTATCAGAGGCTGTTGACTATATAAGGAAATCTATTGCTTCATCTGATACCTTATTGAGTTATAAATCTCAAGTTGATACTTACATCAACTACCTTCGAGGAGTAGTGAAACAGTTTGTGGACGTGTTTTAAGATTTTAAGAAGACCATAAAAACACATGTCAGTACTTAAAATTTAGTTGTGAAGAAACTGATAAGTAATTTGACCTAATACTTCAAAGAAAAAGTAGCTTTTACTGTAAAACCTCTTAGTACATCCAAAGTATCAGTTGATGTTGAACAATTTAGATCTGTGCTGAAAGAAGAACTTGGTAAAGTTGGTGCCAGTAGCTCATCTAATTCTCAGGTGATTACTACCACAAGGGATATTAGAAGAATAGTCCAAGATTATATGAGAGATTCTACTGCCACCCAAAAGGAAATCAAATACAAAATTGATTATTATTTTCAGATAGTGTACACCAAGAATCAGCTAATCAATCATTTCAAGCTTTTGTTAGAAAACCTGAAACTTCCCCCAGTCACTCAAGCTTTTAAAGAACAAGTTAGTAAGATCAGAGAGTTGACTCCTGCTTTGGACAAGTTTATGGAGAACAAGTATGATTTCATCTATTCCATGGAGAGAGGGGGAGGTATCATTATAGACTTCAAGAATCTCTTACTTCCATTCCTACATGTGGACAGTACACCTATCATCATGCCTCCTGCCTTACCTGCCACTGGTTCTACTGGTTCCACACCTCAAATGACTCCTACTCAGGCAATCAGAAGCCTGACTCCTACGATCACACAGAGGAGTACTAATTACAGACCTGGAAGTGTTTCAGTATCTGAACCACCTTTGATAATTACTAGAGTACCCAAGCCTGCATCTCAACCTACCAAACCTCAGTCCTCTGATCTTAAAGGGAAATCCAAAGTGGACATCCATGAGGTTGATTGAATGATGCTATAGATTTTGATAGGAATATTTGTACTTATTATTTTTCTTTTGTACTATCTCATGTAACTTTGTCATGTGAAATGAAAATTTCTGTTTTCTCTCTTCTTCTTTTATGCTATGAACCATCTTTTTCTCTTTTTTCTAATCAAAATGGGGGAGAAAAATTATAATATGGAAAGAAATTACACTAAGGGTGAGAAAATTATAATATTTGTCTTTGGGGAAAATAAATATTCTATTTCTTTTTACTCTTATGTTTTTCCATAGTTTAACTATGATACATTGGGGAGTTATGATCTAAACACACTGAGAAATTCCATTAGATGTCTTTTACTCTGATTCATTAAAGTTTATTCTGGATTATAATGCCATAATTTGTGATTATAAAAAAGGGGGAGATTGTTGGACTCACCTGTTTTGATAATCTCAAATATGATTATATATGTTTTGATAATCCCAAATCATGCTTATCTATATAATAATTATGTTTCATGTAACACCCCGAGATTTTATGAAAAATATTCTTAATTTCATTAATGTCTTGTGTTGTACGCTACACCAAAAGGAGCTTGCACAACACGCATCCTTGAATTTCCTTTTATTACACGCAATCACGACCTTCCTTGATAGCATGTGTAGTACAGAATACCGAGTTTCACTAAACAATGATATGCTATTAAAATATTATTAGAACTAGCTGTTATGAATAGTAATAACCACTTTTTGAAATTTTGTAAATTTTATTTTTCAAAATGGACTTCATTTTTGGATTCGGAATATCGAAATTAGCTTAGGGTGAAATTTTGGTACTTTACGGATAACTTTCATATTCTGATGAATAGTGAAAATTACTAAATTTTAATTAAAAACAACTTTTTTAATCGAAATAATTAATAGTGATAAATTATTAATTTGAGTGGTTTTAAAGTATATTTAGAATATATTTTTACAATTTAATACAATGTTGTTCATTGGATGTAATTTCACATTTAAACCAGACATAAACAAGTGTCAATCTTTTCATAGTTATTATCTTTTAAAAACACGCTATTTGTTTTGACGACGAGAATTAATTTATAAATTAGTTAATGTAACTGATATGTTTTGAATTTGGTAAAATAAACATCATATTTGAATTCATAATATCAAATATAGCTTAGGCATAATTTTTGGTATTTTTCTGGAAACTTTCATTTTTTGATGAATAGTGAAACCACTAAGTGGTAGTTAAAAAAACTGAATTTTTCATAAAATTTAATTTTACCGTTTCTGTGAGTAGAATTTCGAAAATCCGAGAGACACGGTTAATATCAAGGACTAAAATGTGGTTCAATGAGATGAAAATAATTTTTGGTGAATAGTAACTTTTTACTTTTTTTACCACGGTTAAAAGTAAATAGGGTAGTTAAGGGTAAAAATGATATTATTATTACCCTAACACATGACCTAATTCTATTGGATAAGTGTAATTCGACCAAAAACAACCTTAGGAATAAAATATGACCATTTAGGACCACTTGGATTAGATTAGGACATTTATTATTAATTTATTTAAAGAAGGGTTAAAATAGTTAAAATCAAAGTTTAATAAGTAGATAATTTTTAATATAGGGTTATGCATAAGATAAATTCGACTATAAATATTCATTAGAAATTTAAAAATATTTCCTACATAATGGTATTTTATTTGTAATTTTTAGACATTAAATTGTTTAATTTATTTATGACACAACGATGATGCAGTAATTATCTTATTAATGAAATATTGACATAATTGATGTTATAAATACCCAAATAAATGTAATTTGAGACTTTTTATGAATTAAACTAATTTTATAGGTTAATATGACATGTTAGTATTGATTTAATTAAATTTTTTAGAATTAATCATTCTGTTATGATTTTCACAAAAATCAATTACTAAATAGTGTCAAAATTGACATAAAATAGTTTTTAAAACAAATATTATATTATTAATTGTTATTTTATTTCTAAAAATTTATGGCTCGGAAAAATAACTTAGATAAGGTTATATATATTAATAATAGACAACTTGGGGTTCGTTTGGCTTGTTATAGTAAGTTTATTAACCTTATATTGTAAGAACACAAAAAGACACGGTAAAAGTAATATTATCTAACTGAATGTTAAATCTAAATGATAAGGTTACAATAGGAACCTAAACTTGTCTAAATTCTATTGGATGAGAGGATTTCGACCCATCCCCACCTTAGCTTCGAAATAAATAAATTTGGATCTATTTAAAACCGAATTTGGATTTATAATAAAATAATATTTTTAGTTATTCCAAAGGTGCCCCTCTCCTCCCTTATAAAAGGGAACCTACTCCCTCTCCCTCACACCACTTTGAGCCTTCAAGCTCGGCCAACCCCTGCCAAATTCTCTTCTCCACTTCCCTAGAAACATCCTAGAGGTCTTGGTATTCTTCAAAGACCAATTTTAGTTCCCTAAGAGGAGGACTCAAAGAGGCGCTTTAAAGAAGAGGTAATGTCCGTTACCGATTCTTTCAACTTTATTTCTTCTTCCACTTATTCTTCTTAGGTTGTTTCATTATGAAGTAATAACATCAGTATCACTCATATACTGATATGTTATTATCAGTATGAAACAACCCAATTTCACTATCTATCCATCCTATAGAAAACGAAATCACCGCGCGTGCGTACGTACGAAATACCGTCTCCACGCCGTGGTGTAATCTATTTTCCACCACCACCTTACTTGGATGGGTATAATGGTGTACATAATAACTATATATAGTTATTGTAAAGTGATATTGATTCTGAAATATTATACATACACTCCAATAAAATTCCACGATCATGAGAACGATATCATCGCTCGTGCATACGTACGGACTACCGTCTCCACAACGCGATGAGATTCATTCTCCATGTTAACCATTAATGAATGATTATAAAGTATATATAATAAGTAATAATGAAATATATGACATAATAATGATACTGGATTTATGTGTATATATATGTATGTCATCTACTTAATTCCATTCAACTCAATAAGGAAACGAAAACAGCGTTCATGCGTACGTACGACCTACCGTCTCCATGAACGGTGTATTTCTTTCCATGTACTGATCTATTATATATATGTATATTATGAATATATATTATATATAAATCATGTTTTATATTCTGGAATTAAGTAATCATGATCTAAGTAATCATATGAATAATTACAAGTCAAAACACGGACGACAAATGAAACGATTTTACCCAAAACGCTCTTTAACATGGAATTTACAAAAGAACGGGTAATATAAAGTCATAAGGGAACCATATATGATATCATAACAATGAGTATGATTCTGGAATAAGTCAATTACATTATTTAAATCATTATATAGGAGGTTCGGACACTTACGAAGCAAATCAGACCTAAGGTAAGGGAAATATCACAATCTCATTTTTATCTGAGATTGTTTATACTTTGGTATTTACTGGGGTGTATTTTATCATCCACATCCATGTTTCCTCAATATGTAATATTATTTCAGTCCACCTAAAATTTTTTAAATCCATTTTTACCCTTTGGTGAGTTTATAGTAAAAGATATGAAAGGAATCTTTGGTCGTTTTTCGTACGAGGAACTTTTTGACTTTTCCGACAAAAGTACGAGAAGAATGTTTTTTTTAACTTATACGGCATGAATGGATTTTTAAAACATTATTTCCAAGAAGATTCCTTTACAAGTTTTCAAGTTTATTTTTAATCAACTTCTTTTATTTTAAAATTGTATGACATGTTAAGAAAGGAAAATGTTTTTGAAGTAGAAAAGATATTTTCTTCAAGAATGGAGTTCAAGTGTTTTATCAAAATTATTTTCCATCTAAGATAATATAGGGTTCTGTTTCTATCCATATTATTACATTGATTTGATTATGTTGTGGTGGAATTATTTTTATTAATTCCTTTATCTTATATGAATTGTTTTATGATGTCATGTTGTTTAAGAATCTCATATTTATTACATGGGTTATGCTATGATGTATGATTTATGATTTTGTGGCACACATAAGAATGGTATCATTATGAGATGGGTGGGACCTATATCTCCCTCCAATGCATTGGGTAAAGATTTTATATCTCATGAGATAGACATGGCTGGAACGGCAGGTTAAACAGGTTCAGTGAAACAGGACTGAAACGAGGAGTGAACTCAGTTCAGAAATGGACTTTGTCCACTAAGATAGTCTTGGCAATGAGTCTTGACTAATAAGAAATGATTCTCTATGATGATGTGTGTATTCCACAAAGTTTCATGTTTTAAGTTATGATTATTGGGATTACATTTCACTACTATGATTTATCCCATGTCATGATATTATGATCTCTTTTGCAGGTTAAGATTTCCAAAATGTTATGTTCTTATTAATATGATGTGATTGATATTTCTTTTACCCTTACTAAGCATTTGAGCTCACCCTTTTATGTTTTCTTTTCCCCAGGATATAAAGAAAGGTTTTAGGTCAAAAAAGAAGAAGATCATTATGGGAGATGTTGAAGATCTTTCACCACGATTAGAAGATTATATTCATAGTTTCCAAAGACACTAAACTATTACGGTCCTTGTGTGTGTGTTTTTGTTATGTACTAAGTATTACGCAAAAGTAATGTAATTTCCATGTACGTTAAGCTTTGGGTCTCTACAGTTGGTATCAGAGGAAAGGTTTAGTCAAGCTTTGTAAACTAGGATGCGAGAACTTTAGTGAGATCCCTAGAGGTATTTCTAAGGTATGTCTAGGAATGTCCCTAAGGTTAAGTATAAGTATAAGTTATAATACTAGAATTACGGTAACCCAAGATGTTAGATATTGAAGGTACTCACCCTTTATTATATTGCTTTCCCTAGCGTGATTTTTTCCTCTCACACTATTCTTTTTGGGTTTTAGAAAATGGCTGGAAATAAGATGATTCATGATAATGGAGCATATGATGGAAAATGGAATGATATTCTTCATGAGAAACCAAATGAAATGGGATTTGGAAGTCCAAACATCATTATTATGCCGAATCAGCAATCCCATAATATGATCAATAAACTCAAATTTGGTAAGTTTCCTGACTTGGCTAATAAGATAAAGATGGAGTTTCATGATGATCATAGAGGAAAGAAAGTTCAATTTCCTCTATGTAAATCATGTGGGAAGAGGCATCAAGGAGAATGTTTCAAAGGAACTGGAAGATGCTTTGGGTGTGGAAAAGAAGGACACAAAGCCCGTAAGTGCAAAGGAAAAGGTTCAGTTAACACCAGGGATGAGGATAATGGTAGTTCTATGACATCAACAATGGTTAAATGTTTTAAATGTGGAATGTACGGGCATTATGAAAACCAATGCCCTAAGGGAAAGTCTCATGAAGAGAATCAGTATGGTCGTATGGGTAGTATTTATGTTGATGATGATGGAGAGACTACAAATGATATGTGAGTTGAAATAATTGTTGAAACTCGATCAATGGTTTAAGAAGGTAGTGGAATGATTACATGTTTATCAAGAGTAATGTTGTATAAGTAATCTCATGGTACTATGGAATAAAGAGGCATCTAAGGATTGTTACACTGTTGTCTTTCCTTAAGTTTTCAAAGTGTATGATGAATGGTACCAGTAACGATGAAAGGTTATTCAGATATTTTTGGAAAGTAGATGATATGCGCATAATGTTGGGATAATGAGAAAATTAAATGTTTGATAGTATTCATGAGCTCATGAATGATATAAGGAAATAGTTATATCATGGTTTGAGTATATAGAATTTTGGGGTTTTGGTATGTGGAAAGAGTTAACTTTTGACAGCACTCATGTTTTTTCTAAGGTTCAATGGGTATTCATTTTTTTCAAGAGAATACATGATTAAGGCCTTCAAACATTTGGAATGTGACCAACAAGAAATATCTTATGATATATGGGGATCAACGATGGTATTAACATGCTTGTTATATGAAATCTCTGGTAATTGTTTTCACTATAATATGACAATGGACTGCAATATTATGGATAAGACTAAAGATTGGAATGGAATATGTTGGACATAAGTTAGTATTGTTTAAGGATAGACCCCTTTTCGATATTATTTATGGGATGTTATAGTAATGTAGTTTTAGAAAAAGGACAACCTACAGAATGGGCGACAACCCATCGCGTCAGACAAGGCTGTGGGAATCGAACCCACAACCGAAGTGCGACTGGCCTTTATCTCCTTCCACTAGCCTACAGGAAGTCCCTGTTTAGTAGAAACTAGTTTTATTATATTAATCAGTATGATATATTAAGTTTAAGTCCATTTTAGGAACCATATATGATTAATCTCACTATAGATGGACTAATGTATTTTTTTGATAACTTTTCTAACCTTTTGTTTGAGACAGATGGAATGACCCATCATTCTATCACATGATCTGCTAACACATCACGAATGACAAATTCAACTTCATTTATTTAAGATATGAAGTGGAAATTGTCCAAAGAACGTCCAACGGTGAGACTATACCAAAATAATGAAAGTATTTCTTCTAATTCCAATTTCATCAACTTTAGGGAAATGATCTTGAAAACCAAAAATGTTTTCCTAGTGCTCTTATATCTGATGAATCAGATGGTACCTTAGATCGTCACAAGTTTATGGCTTTGTGATATGCTGGATTTTCCATAGCCATGTTCTCTACCACTCTCCATCAGAACATGATGGTTAGATTTCTCTTCCATATCCATATTTTCACCTATGTGGAAACCCAGTGATTAGTTTATTTGGGTAACCGTTACGTTTCATACTTTTGTTTTTAAATATTGGTTTTGGTATTCCTTTTTACGATGTGGGTTTCTATTAAAGAAACTTTTGAGTAGTAAACCATTTATAACCACGACGAATTTCGAGGGCGAAATTCATTTTAAGGGGGGTAGAATGTAACACCCTGAGATTTTATGAAAAATATTCTTAATTTCATTAATGTCTTGTGTTGTACTCTACACCAAAAGGATCTTGAACAACATGCATCCTTGAATTTCCTTTCATTACACGCAATCACGACCTTCCTTGATAGCGTGTGTAGTACGCAATACCGAGTTTCACTAAACAACGATATGCTGTTAAAATATTATTAGAACTAGCCGTTATGAATAGTAATAACAACTTTTTGAAATTTTGTAAATTTTATTTTTTAAAATGGACTTCATTTTTTTATTCGGAATATCTAAATTAGCTTAGGGTGAAATTTTGGTACTTTACGGATAACTTTCATATTCTGATGAATAGTGAAAATTACTAAATTTTAATTAAAAACAACTTTTTTAATCGAAATAATTAATAGTGATAAATTATTAATTTGAGTGGTTTTAAAGTATATTTAGAATATATTTTTACAATTTAATACAATGTTGTTCATTGGATGTAATTTCACATTTAAACCAGACATAAACAAGTGTCAATCTTTTGATAGTTATTATCTTTTAAAAACACGCTATTTGTTTTGACGAAGGGAATTAATTTTTAAATTTGTTAATGTAACTGATATGTTTTGAATTTGGTAAAATAAAAATCATTTTTTAATTCATAATATCAAATATAGCTTAGGCCTAATTTTTGGTATTTTTCTGGAAACTTTCATTTTTTGATGAATAGTGAAACCACTAAGTGGTAGTTAAAAAAAACTGAATTTTTCATAAAACATAATTTTACCGCTTCTGTGAGTAGAATTTCGAAAATCCAAGAGACACAGTTAATATCAAGGAATAAAATGTGGTTCAATGAGATGAAAATAATTTTTGGTGAATAGTAACTTTTTACTTTTTTTTACCACGGTTAAAAGTAAATAGTGTAGTTAAGGGTAAAATGATATTATTATTACCCTAACACATGTCCTAATTCTATTGGATAAGTGTAATTCGACCAAAAACAACCTTAGGAATAAAATATGACCATTTAGGACCACTTGGATTAGATTAGGACATTTATTATTAATTTATTTAAAGAAGGGTTAAAATAGTTAAAATCAAAGATTAATAAGTAGATAATTTTTAATATATGGTTATTCATAAGCTAAATTCAACTATAAATATTCATTATAAAGTTAAAAATATTTCCTACATAATGGTATTTTATTTTTAATTTTTAGACATTAAATTATTTAATTTATTTATGACACAACAATGATGTAGTAATTATCTGATTAATGAAATATTGACATAATTGATGTTATAAATACCCAAATAAATGTAATTTGAGACTTTTTATGAATTACAATAATTTTATAGGTTAATATGACATGTTAGTATTGATTTAATTAACTTTTTAGGAATTAATCATTCTTTTATGATTTTCACAAAAATCAATTACTAAATAGTGTCAAAATTGACATAAAATAGTTTTTAAAACAAATATTGTATTACTAATTATTATTTTATTTCTAAAAATTTATGGTTCAACCAAATGACTTAGATAAGGTTATATATATTAATAATAAACAACTTGGGGTTTGTTTGTCTTGTTATAGTAAGTTTATTAACCTTATATTGTAAGAACACAAAAAGACACGGTAAAAGTAAAATTATCTAACTTAATGTTAAATCTAAATGATAAGGTTAAAATAGGAACCTAAACATGTCTAAATTCTATTGTATGAGATTATTTCACCCATAACCACCTTAGCTTATAAATAAATCAATTTGGAGCTATTTAAAACCGAATTTGGCTTTATAATAAAATAATATTTTTAGTTATTCCAAAGGTGCCCCTCTCCTCCCTTATAAAAGGGCACCTACTCCCTCTCTTCCTCACACCAATTTGAGCCTTCAAGCTCGGCCAAACCCTGAAAAATTCTATTCTCCACTTCCCTAGAAACATCCTAGAGGTCCTGGTCTTCTTCAAAGACCAATTTTAGTTCCCTAAGAGGGGGGCTCAAAGAGGCGCTTTAAAGAAGAGGTAATGTCCGTTACCGATTCTTTCAACTTTATTTCTTCTTCCACTTATTCTTCTTAGGTTGTTTCATTATTAAGTAATAACATCAGTATAAATCATATAATGATATGTTATTATAATTATGAAACAACACTATTTCACCATCTATCCATCCTACGGAAAATGAAATCACCGCGCGTGCGTACGTACGGAATACCGTCTCCACGCCGTGGTGTAATCTATTTTCCACCACCACCTTACTTGGATGGGTATAATGGTGTACATAATAACTATATTTAATTATTATAAAGTGATATTGATTCTGAAATAGTATACATACATTCCAATACAATTCCACGATCATGAGAGTGATATTATCGCTTGTGCGTACATACGGACTACCGTCTCCACGACGCGATGAGATTCATTCTCCACGTTAACCATTCATGAATGATTATAAAGTATATATAATAAGTAATCATGAAATATATGACATAATAATTATACTGTATTTATGTGTATATATATGTATTTCATCTACTTAATTCCATTCAACTCAATAAGGAAACGAAAACAGCGTTCATGCGTACGTACGGACTACCGTCTCCATGAACAATGTATTTCTTTCCATTTACTGATCTATTATATATATGTATATTCTGAATATATATTATATATAAATCATTTTTTATATTCTGGAATTAATTAATCATGATCTAATTAATCATATTAATAATTACAAGTCAAAACACGGACGACAAATGAAACGAGTTTACCCAAAATGCTCTTTAACATGGAATTTACAAAAGAACGGGTAATATAAAGTCATAAGTGAACCATATATGATATCATAACAATGAGTATGATTCTGGAATAAGTCAATGACATTATTTAAATCATTATACAGGAGGTTCGGACACTTACGAAGAAAATCGGACCTAAGGTAAGGGAAATATCACAATCTCATTTTTATCCAAGATTGTTTATACTTTGGTATTTACTAGAGTGTATTTTATCATCCACATCCATGTTTCCTCAATATGTAATATTATTTCCATCCACCTAAAATTGTTTAAATCCATTTTTACCCTTTGGTGAGTTTATAGTAAAAGATATGAAGGGAATCTTTTGTCATTTTTCTTACGAGGTACTTTTTGACTTTTCTGAAAAAAGTACGAGAAGAATGTTTTTTTAACTTATACGGCATGAATGGATTTTTAAAAAATTATTTCCAAGAATATTCCTTTACAAGTTTTCAAGTTTATTTTTAATCAACTTCTTTTAGTTTAAAATTGTATGACATGTTAAGAAAGGAAATTTTTTTTGAAGTAGAAAGGATATTTTCCTCAAGAATGGATTTCAAGTGTTTTATCAAAATTATTTTACATATAAGATAATATAGGGTTATGTTTCTATCCCTATTATTACATTGATTTGATTATATTGTGGTGGAATTATTTTTATGAATTCATTTATCTTATATGAATTGTTTTATGATGTCATGTTGTTTAAGAATCCCATTTTTATTACTTGGGTTATGCAATGATGTATGATTTATGATTTTGTGGCACACATAAAAATGGTATCATTATGAGATGGGTGGGACCTATATCTCCCTCCAATGCATTGGGTAAAGATTTTATATCTCATGATATAGACATGGCTGGAACGGTAGGTTAAACCGGTTCAGTGAAACAGGACTGAAACGAGGAGTGAACTCGGTTCAGAAATGGACTTTGTCCACTAAGATAGTCCTGGAAATGAGTCTTGACTAATAAGAAATGATTCTCTATGATTATGTGTGTATGACAAAAAGTTTCATGTGTTAAGTTATTATTATTGGGATTACATTTCACTATTATGATTTATCCCATGTTATGATATTATGATCTCTTTTTCAGGTTAATATTTCCAAAATGTTATATTCTTATGAATATGATGTGATTGATATTTATTTTACCCTTACTAAGAATTTGAGCTCACCCTTTTATGTTTTCTTTTCCCCAGGATATAATGAAAGGTTTTAGGTAAAAAAAAGAAGATAATTATGGGAGATTTTGAAGATCTTTCACCACGATTAGAAGATTATATTCTGAGTTTCCAAAGACACTAAACTATTACGGTCCTTGTGTGTGTGTTTTTGTTATGTACTAGGTATTCCGCAAAAGTAATGTAATGTCCATGTACGTTAAGCTTTGGGTATCTACATTTCATAACTATGAATTCATGTTCTAGAGTTAGTATGGATGTCAAAATAATCATATAATATCATAGAATATATTAATCAATGCTTATTTATGTTTAACAATGATGAATTATGATATTAATTAAATCTGGAACTAATATGCATAGAAAAATTACTTTGTAAGCATTTAAGTTCTTAAGTCACTCATAGTTATAATTTTGACTGATACAGACCAGCTCACTGATACAAGTTCACTGTTAGACAAGACCTCCGATAGACTAAGTCTACTGATAGAAAAGGTCACTAATATACAAGTTCACCGATACAAGTCCACTGATACAAGCTACCGATAGAATGGAGCTACCGATAGAGTAATCTACTGATTGAGAGAGATACCTCTACCGATGATAATAGATATTGATAGCGAGGAAGAGCTACCGAAAGATGGAGCTACTGATACATATAGATACCGACAGATAGAGCTACTAATGCATGAGCTACTGCTACAAGATCTACTGTTACAAGTCTACCGACAGAGAGCTACTGATGGAAGATGACTATTAACCAGTCACTATTACTCAAACTCTATACTTTTTCAATATTATTAATATAATGCTAACGGTAATATTTTCTTAATTCAATGCAACTGCTATTAATTAATGTGGGTTGTTGGAATATCAGGGAACCATACCTTGTACCTGTAAAAGGTAATCATTCCCATTGCCGGAGCTCAAGGAATAAAAGGAATATCGAGCTACTGGAGAATATAGAGATATATACGTAAGGAAGAACATAAGATACATACGAGACACATACAAGAATATAAACACATACATGCAGAAAAGAACACTCGAAGAACTTGAAGAACTCGAAGAACACTCATAAACATCAAAAACAGAAGTTCAAAGAGGAGGTTCAAGTGATACAAGGAATTCTCTCACATTCAAGTTGAACACCTATATTGGAAGTGAAGGAATAGAACCACGACACTCTTTTTTCCATAAAACTTCCAGAGAAGGACTCAAAGCTTCATATTCTTCAATCCAAAAGAGTCCAGAGCTACATTGACATCACACAAGAGCATTCTAAATTCATCTCCATATTATTACTCTGCTGTGATCATTTTTTATTACATTATGAGTAGTGTGTGCTTATTTTTGTTTGGACACACACTGACTCCTAAGATGAACTGGAGGATACTGAAATCCTCACATCAAACTCTTGTGTATCCCACTTAGAAATGTGGTAGAGATCTGATGACCTGGAAAACCTGTGTGCTGTTGTTGTTTCTTTCCCACGTAGAACTGTGGTAGAGGTTTGAGGACCGGGATAGTCTGAGTACTATTGTAAACCCCAATCCAGGGTGTGGATCAAAGTTATATATAAACTCTTTGATAGGACTAAGTCTCAGCTTGACACTAAACCTCTTGGATAAAACTGTTGTGCATCTTATTTTAGTTTAAATTATTTTCAATATTCTGCTGCTAATTACATTAAAATTTAAAACTGTTTTAAAGTAACTTTGATAGTTTAACTAGAATGTGTTTGTAATTATTTCTATCAAGTAAGTTAGTTTCAAAATATAACTTAATCTTCAGATTAAGTTAACTCAGAAATAATCAATCTTTGAGAAACTAATTGAACACTTATAATCTTCATAAATTCACTACAGTTTAACTTGTTTGTTAAATTGGGGTGGGGTGGGGGGGTTTAAAATAAATCTTTTAATCAAATTTTTTCTAATATGAACTCAATTAACCCCCCTCTTGAGTATCCTCTGGGAAAACACATTGTTTTTTTTAAATTGATCATCTTGGGGTTTTTATACAAAGACTTGAAATGGAACACCTGGATGGGATCATACTGAGCCTATTTAGCTCACACCCCACACACCCCTTCAGTGGTTTATTTACCTTATAATGTCTTTTGATGCAAGAAAAGGAAAGGTTCCGTAGTGAGGTAGTGAGGTTTATGTTAGCTGGGTTTGGGTAGCTGATGGTTAGATATTGGGATCTTTCCCACACATCACATGGGGTAGCTATTTTTGGTTTTAGTTTCCTTTTGATCTTGGACTTATACCTTGGAGTTTTATCTTACTTTTTTTTGAGTTTTATCACTACCTTTGTCACTTATTTGGTCATGGAGTGGATTCATTTTTTTATCCTTATATTGTTTCTCTCTACTGTATATGTGTTTTTAGACACACACACACACACATATCCCATGCATCTTGGTTCAGGTTGGGAGAAATCATTCCCTATGATTGTGTTCGATTCCTGAGTGCTAGTCGCCAACCTATGGGGTTCAAGAACACCCTTCGGGTCCATAGGGAATCATATTTAGGTACCAGTATTTGGAGGGTATCCTGGGTCAGTTTTTTATAAATTGGTATTAGAGCATGGTTATACTTATTATTGGGAATTTGGTAGAATAGAGATAGGATTGTTCGAATTTGATAGGTAGGTTGTAAATTAATGGAAATTCCATGATTTTTTTAAATTAATTTGGATTATTAAGAGTCAAAAAAAATTATGGTGCGTGATTCCGAGGCCTGGTGTTCCTAGAATGAATTTTTGAACTTTTTTTAAGGTACGTTTAGTAAATGCATGGGTAACATTTTCTATCTTTTGAACCGGTGCTCAGAATTGAAATCTGAGAACACCGTTGAATTTGCAGTGCCGAGATTCACTTAAAGGAAGCTTCACTTTGACCATAGTAGGTTGGGAGAAAATTTTAGTTTTTGTACTTTTTAAAGAAAAATAAAATAACATGTGATTGTTATTTTATTTTAATTTCTCCAACAGATGAGCGGAGGTGGCGGGTCCGGTGACTTGTCAAGCCATTTAATGGCTTCATTCTCCTCAATTGGGTAACTGCACCATTGTCAATTAAATGAGGTTCATTAATTACTCATTTTAGGAACCTCATTAAATTTTTTCATGCGTTACTCTCCCTTTCCCCCCTCCTATATATATAAGGCTCGGGGATAAGTTTTGACATGGATTCACCAAATGAGGAAACTCTGGAAAAGTACAGCGACACCATCCACCGATGGAGGATAGAAGATCGAGTGACAATGATCTGGGATCGATGAAAACCAGTGACTCTATCTAATGAGGATTCATCTCCTGCTGTATACCCTCGAACGTGGAATTACCTTCATACACAGCGGTCACCAATAATCTTCGAGGTAGGGGGTCTAATTATTATAGTTTATCTATGATGATTTCTTTGGTCCTGCTTGTTATCATATTAACACAGAGGGAGTGGGCCAAACAAAAAAGGTCCGGAACCTCCGCCACTTCACTCATGTTGCATTATTCAGGGACTGTTTCCTCAATTTTATGGCAATGCGAAACATCAGGTCACTCTATGATAGAAACATCCCAGGAGACTCGTAGGCGCAGATGAGAGTAGAAACAGAGCTTTAGAGCACCACCAGAGTCCCATAGAAGATCTGCTGGCGCTCTGTCGTGTGCTACAGAGGGGAGCCACGACATCATGCCCTGACGACCGGCACCTCGACCGGCCGTGAAGGTGGAGGTGGCGCACTGTCGTGTGCCGTATTGAAGAGAGTCATGATGTTATGTTGCGGTAGAGGAGGGGGACCTGCATCCCATGGGTTCTGCGCACCACGTGGCAGTGCTACATGGAGACACTATTTAAAGGAGTCGAAAAGCTCATTTGATCCATTTGGGAGAAGGGGGGAGCGACTCTCCCTTTATGCGGGCCACCCAGCCGAGTTCCGCCCTGGCTACCGAGCTGCACCACTCGGCGGGCCGCACCCAGCCGGTGGGCCGGGCCGGTCCGTGGCCCAGCGGACTAGGCCCGTTATGGCCCAGCCTAGCCAGGGCAGGCCAAGCTGGGTCAGACCCATACTGGGTCAGTCCGACTGGGTCAGACCGGACCCGAACCCCTCTCGGGCCCAGAAACGCTTAAAGGGCCATACCTTGTGAACCAGACATCCGTTTAATGAACCATCTATGGCACCAGGATCCTTGGAGAGATAAGATCCTTTTGAGATACTCCATGAGAGTTTTGTAGAAAGTTGGAGTACTTCTGGTTTGGATCGACTGTAGAGACCCGAAGCTTGACGTACATAGACATTACATTACTTTTTTGGAATACTTAATACATAACAAAAACCAACATTCAAGGACCGTAATAGTTTAGTGTCTTTGGAAACTCGGAACATAATCTTCTAATAATGGTGAAAGATGTTCAACATATCCCCTAAAGATCTTCCCCTTTTGTTTTTTTACATAAAACCTTTATTTATATCCTTGGGAAAATAAAACATATAAAGGGTGAGCTCAAATTCTCAGTAAGGGTAAGCATGAATAAAATAAAACAAACCATATACATTTGAACTTTAAAACATGAAAATAATGTTTAAACATCAAAATCTTGAGAAATGGCATAAAACATAGCAGTATATAAGGCATAGATCATAAAAGAACATTAATAATGATAAAATATCATGGGAATAAAACTTTTAATTGTGGTAAAATATTAAGCACATGATATTATTTCCATAGTATCCAAGGCATTGCTTCCAAGACCATCTTAGTGGACAAAGTCCCTTACTGAACCAGGTTTACTTGCCGTTCTAGCCCTGTATTACTGAACCATATTTACTTGCTGTTCCAGCCATGTCTATCTCATGAGATATAAATCTTTACCCAATTCATTGGAGGGAGATATAGGTCCCACCCATCTCATAATGAAATCTTTCTTACGTGTTCCACAACATAAATATAAATCATTCATCATAACCCAAAGAATAAAATGGGTTTCATAAATATCATCCCATCATAACATAATCCTTACAAAACAAATGGATATCATTTCATAATAAGAAAAATGAAACCATGTAAATCATAGAGACATTATACTTGAAACATACACATATGAAATAATGTCATGTTAGATGGAAAATGGTTTTGATAAAACACTTGAAATGAATTCTTGAGGAAAATATCCTTTCTTTTTCAAAATTATTTTCTTTTCACAAAATGCCATGCAAATTTTAAAGAAAATGATTTTGTTGAAAATAGTCATGAAATATTGTAGAGTAAGATTCATGAAAATAAGGCATTATGAAACCATAAAAATCCATTCATGGTGTATAAGTTAAAAAAACATTCTCCTCATACTTTTGTCAAAAAAGTCAAAAAGTACCTTGTATGGTAAACAAAAGAAAGATTCCTTCCATACGATGTGGTAAAAGTAAAAAAGGGTAAAAATGATTTTAAACATACATGGAAGAAAAGTAAAAATTTTATGAAATTTTTTTGAGAACATATGGACATGGATGATAAACATAACCCCAGTAAATACTTACGAATAAACAATCTCGGATAAGAATGAGATTGGAATAATTATCCCTTACCTTATGTCCAATTTATTCCGTATGTGTCTGAGACTCCTATATAATGATTTAAATAATTTCATTGAATTATTACAGAATCATATTCATTGTTATGATATCATATATGGTTCACTTAGGACTATATATTACCCGTTCTTTTGTAAATTCCATGTTAAAGCAGCGTTTTGGGTAAAATCGTTTTATTTATCGTACGTGTTTGGACTTGTTGTTCTTGAAATTATTATTAAATATATCATGATTTAATTAATTTCAGAATTTAAATCATGATTTATATATCATATATATTCAGTATATATATATATATATAATATAGATAAATGAAATGAAATACACCGTTCATGGAGACGGTAGGCCGTACGTACGCATGAATGCTGTTTTCCTTTCCTTATTGACTTGAATGGAAGTAAGTAGATGAAATATATATATAAATAAATCCAGTTGATTTATAATGTCATATATTTAATTATTATTCATTATATATACTTTACAATCATTATTGAATGGTTAACATGGAGAATGAATCTCATCGCGTCGTGGAGATGGTAATCCGTACGTACGCACGAGTGATGATATCGTTCCCATAATTATTGAATTGAATTGGAGTGGATGATATAATATCTCAGAATCATTATGATGTTATAATAACTATATATAGTTATTATTTACACCATTATACCCATCCAACTAAGGTGGTGGTGTAAAAACAGATTACACCACGGCGTGGAGACGATATTTCGAATGCACGCACGCGCGGTGATTTCATTTTCCATAGGATGTATAGAAGGTGAAATGGGGTTTTTTCATATTTATAATAACATATCAGTATATTATTGATACTTATGTCATTACTTTATAATGAAATACCTAAATAAGAAGAAGTTTAAGAATAAAGAAACTTGAAAGAATCGGTAGAAGAGATTACCTCTTCTTCAACGCACCTCTTTTAAGCTTCCTATTAAGGCACTAGAGATGGTCTTTTGAGGAGACCAGAACCTCTATAATGTTTATAGGGAAGTTGAGAAGGGAAATGGGAAGGTTTTGGCTGATATTGAAGGCTCAAAATTGTGTAATGAGAATAGGGATGAGGTTCCCTTTTATAAGGGAGGAGAGGGGGACCTTAGGAAAAACTTAAAATATTATTTTATAATAAAGTCATATTCGGTCTATAATAGCTCCAAATTGATTTATTTAGAGGATAATGTCAGTATGGGTCAAAATACTTTCAACCAATAGGTTTTATAAAAGTTTAGGTTACTATTTTAACCTTATCATTTATATTTAACTCTAAGTTAAATAATTTAACTTTTACCGTGTCTTCTTGTTTTCTTACACTATATGGTTAATAAACTTACTATAACAAGCCAAAAGAACCCCAAGTGGTTCATTATTAATATATATAACCTTCTCTAAGTCATTTGGCCGAACCTTAGATTTTTAGGAATCGAATAACAATTAATAATATAATATTTGTTTAAAAAACTATTTTATGTCAATTTTGACACTATTTGGTAATTGCTTTTTGTTAAAATCATAACAGCATGATTAGTTCAAAGAAAGTTAATAGAAAAAATAATAACATGTCATATTAACCTTAAAAATTAGTGGAATTTATAAAAAGTCTCAAATTATATTTATTTGGGTATTTATAACCTCAATTATGTTAACATTTCATTAATAAGGTAATTACTGCATCATCATTATGTCATAAATAAATTATATTATTTAATGTCTAAAAATTATAAATAAAATACCATTATGTAGGAAATATTTTTAGATTTCTAATGAATATTTATAGTCTAATTTATCTTATGTATAACCCTATATTAAAAATGTTTTAGTTATTAAACTTTGATTTTAACTCTTTTAACTCTTCTTTGAATTAAACAATAATAAATGTCCTAATATAATCCTAGTGGACCTAAATGATAATATTATATTCCTAAGGTTATTTTTTGGTCGAATTATACTTATACAATAGAATTAGGACATTTTTAGGGTAATAATAATATCATTTTCCCTTAATTACCCTATTTACTTTTAACCGTGGTAAATAAAATAAAAAAGTCACTATTCACCAAAAATTATTTTTATCTTATTGAACCACATTTTACTCCTTGATATTAACTGTGTATCTCAGATTTTCAAAATTCCACTCGCAGAAGTGGTAAAATTAAGTTTTATTTTAAATTTTCAAATTCTCCTAGGAGGTGGGTAAAAGACGGTGAAAAGTTCAATAAAATTTTTATATATCGAAAATTATTATAAAATGACTCCAATGAATTAAATTGAACTTATATAGGTATTATGTATCAATTTTGACCTAAAATAAATTTAATTAAAATTAATAATTATTTAAATAAAAAGTCGGTTTTTAAATAGTAACCCAGTGTTTTCACTGTTCATCAAAAATTGAATGTTTTCAAAAAAATACCAAAATTTCACCCTAGGCTAATTTCGATATTCCAAAATCAGAAATGAAGTCCATTTTGGAAGATAAAATTTATAAAATTTCAAAAAGTGGGTATTACTATTCATAACGGCTAGTTCATAATAATATTATAATAATATATCGTTTAGTGAAACTCGTTATTGCGTACTACACACGCTATCGAGGAAGGTCTTGATTGCATGTAATGCAAGCCAAGTCAAGGATTCATGTAGTGAAAGCTCCATTTGGTGTTGCGTATAACATAATAAAAAATTATTTAATTTATACATTAAATAAAATCTAAACTAAATGTTGCGTAGAATAATTTCCACAAAACAAATGTGAAATTGTGTGTAACATGAGCCAAGAATAGTGATGTGTAAACTACAAGCTAATAAGGTGTTGCATATAGTAAAAGCTAATATTGTTTTAGTGTATAATAGAAGACATCAAAGAAATTAAAAATAATATATCTCATAAAATCTCAGGGTGTTACATCGACTCTGAATCCAACCGGGCCCTCGGCACTAAAATGCCAATAACTTACAGACCGTGCATCCGGTTGACGCGCCGTTTGTTGCATTGGAAGCCTCATGACATGAAATATCATCGGGATACTTCTTCATGGGACTTAGTTCTGGTTGAAATATGACCGATGAATTGGGGAGCAGTTCTCCCAGAATCAAGCGTACTATGAGAGGAAATCCAGTGGCTGGCTGTGACCTGAAAAAGAAGAGCGACCAATACGAGTCTGCATGAAAAAATCCAGGGTGGGATGATCGAGTTGTATGACTAATAATCCCTATATCTATACCATATACCAATACGGGTCAGCACTAGTGACCAATATGAGTCAGCACCAATGACTGATACAGGTCAACACCAGCGACAGATACAGGTTAGCACCAGCGACCAATACGGGTCATCACCAATGACTAATATAGGCCAGCATACAGGGACCTATACGGGTCAGCATATAGAGAACAATACAGGTTAGCATACAGTGACCTATACGGGTCAGTAGTAGAGTTACTACGGATGAGATGATATGTCTTTACGACTAGTCATCCCTATTCCAATAACCTTAAAGTTATACCGATAGAGTGAGCTGTCTATTTTTCTTTATGCTTTATGTTTTAGATCATGATTGTGAAATTACCTTTTTGGTATTTCTTGTGATGTTTTACTTTTTGGATTACTGAGATACCTTTGGGGGTCTTGGGTTCCCTTACTGGGTATTGTTATACTCACCCCTGCACGGGCTCCGCCCACACGTGTGTGTCTGGTGAAGACTACTGACGCTCTGAGGCAAACTTCAGAGGTTTGGGACTTGGTGGAGCTTGGTTCGACGGGAGCAGTTGAGATCCTCTTCTTCAACTTCAAACTTACAGATACTACCCTCCAAGTAGAGCTCCATGGAAGATGTTGTAGCTGTTTACTTTCTTTTCAGTTTATAGGGCTTTTATTCGGGCCTATTATTTTCAGTTTACAGTTGTACTTGTGGTTGTACATTACTCTCGTGGTTATACCTTTATTTTGTTGGTTGTTTACTTCAGTTTACCCTTTTGAGTGTGTATAGATCTCTAAGGAAATTCCTTCCCTGTTCGGGAAAAGCCTTCAGGTTCTTGTCTCCAACCCCTGGCCTATGGAATGCGGGCTTGGGGTAGTCAAGTCCGGGCCCCGTGGGATGGGTAATGATAAAGCGGTATCAAATGGAGGTCGGTTATACCAGAAGAACTAAGAGTCTAATTTAAATGAGGCAATGGTGTAAAGTGTCTTGAGTTCGGTTTTCAGTACAGGGAGTCTAGTGTTGGTGCGGCGACCGATGTATCCATACACGAGGACCCTAAATTCTGTTTTCTAACTCGGTACATGAAAAAACTGGTTTCTAGTGTTTTGAAAAGTTTTCTTGATCTTTCTTGAGTTAGATCACCATGAATAACTTATTGACCATGGCACATCTGTTTCTTATAGGATGCCTCTACGAAGATAGCCAACCAGGATTCCGGTTAAAGAACATGACAGTGGCCCCCAAGCGATGAGGCATTGGTATAGGGACCACTCATAGTGATGGAACCTTTGGGTGGTGTACCAGTAGAAGCACCACCTGTTGAGTAGAAGATACCACTAGTGGATCATGCATGCTGGCTGAGCACATTGCATGAGTTCCATAGATAGAGGCCTCTAAGGATTCGAGGCAAGAAGAACCCCAAGAAACAAAGGACTGTCTTGAGGCGATTTCACGGGTCTTTCACTTAGTAGAGAAAACCCACCGAGAAGATGACAATCTTGTCCACTAGACTTCTTCAATGTTTGGCAGGATTATGGTGGAGCTCGAAACTCTAGGTGCATGAGGAGATGACCCTCACTTGGTTAGACTTTGAGAGCCTTTCTAGGGTGGAGTTCGTGCCAGCGACACTATGGTCTATGCGTATTCAGGAGCTGCTGCATCTGTAGCAGGACAACCAGAATGTGGCTCAGTACTCAGCGAGATTTAATGACCTCTCCCGATACTCCACCTACATGGTATGTGACCCTTACATCAAGGCCCAAACCTTTGAGAAGGGACTTCGATGAGATATCATAGCTGCGATTGTTTCTCTCAGCATCCCGACATAGGATGGGGTACTAGAGAGAGCTTTGTTGATGGAGAGATTCCTTAACGAGCAGGAACCAATAGTGAGAGCCCCTACCCGATGACAAGAAGTAGAGCC
Organism: Viscum album; assembly: GCA_963277665.1. Classification (NCBI taxonomy): domain Eukaryota; kingdom Viridiplantae; phylum Streptophyta; class Magnoliopsida; order Santalales; family Viscaceae; genus Viscum; species Viscum album. The sequence continues at coordinate 659,601,075 of OY728159.1, forward strand.
ATATGCAGTTGGTAGTAGATAGATGAAACAAAATCCCAAGCGGGCTATACCTTCTAGAGGGCGACCCCGGGATGCAGGGTAAGAGGTTCGAGGCTCGAGAGGCCGAGAGAGCCACCAGTGAGGCATGATCAATTTTTCCTACGGGGGATAAGGTCACATAGCTCATGACTGTCCTAATCCATGAATAGATGATCGACAGATCGTGAAGGGGATACCGAGGTAGCAACAACAATAAGAGTATGAGCGTCAACCAGGTGGCAGACGAGGTGGGGGAGCATGACCAGCAGCGAGAGGTGGTCGGGGTCATCAGGGACCACCACCACCACCCCCGGGTGGTCCACCACGAGCTTAGGGAGAAGGTGGATGGGGACATGACCAACTACTGGTAGTAGAGGTTCATGATCCTGATGTCCTTGAGATGATATGAGGTACGGTCTGTATCTTCTATACTTTTGTAACAATGCTTATTAACATAGGTTCTAACTGTTCTTTCCTTGCCACAGACTTAGTTTGGGACTCTGAGATTTCGAATGAGATTTTAGCTCGAACTTTTCATTTGGATACTGCTACTGGGGGAGACTCAGTGATCACACACTGGTGCTGACAGTGTGATCTTACTCTCGTAGGAGAGAGTTTCAGATGTGATCTCCTTGTAGTGGCGTTTAATCCCTACGTCGTCATTCTAGGAATGGACTGGCTATCAACAGTTCACACATAGATTGACTGCTTGAGACGTACAGTGCGATGTATGCGTAGAGATAGAGGCCATTTTTCCTTTTTTGGTGAGAAAGAAAATAGATAAGCATGAGATGAATTATGCTCAGGAAGGTGCAGTCGATTACCTATCAGCTGGCTTGCATGACCTTCTACATGGTGGATGAGGAAAGTACATAGTTCCCAGTGGTGGTGGACGAGTATAAGTACGTCTTTACTGAAGATGTCCCAGGACTACCTCCTCGTAGAGAGGTAGACTCTTGCATTTAATTATACCTAGGAACAACACTAATATCTACACCACCATATCATATGGCCCTAATGGAGCTCCGAGAGATGAGGGTTTAGTTGGAGGACTTACATAGGAAGAGATTCATAAGGCCTAGTGTTTCTCCATGGGCATCCCCGGAGTTGATTTCCAAGAAGACAGACCAAATTTTGAGGCTATTTGTGGACTTTCGTCACCTAAACCAGGTGACGATGAAGAATAAGTATCCTCTACCGAGGATCCATGATATTTTTGATCAGTTGAAAGGAGCAAAGTGGTTCTCAAAGATAGACCTGAAATCAGGATATCATCAGCTTAGGGTACGAGATGAGGATGTAGCGAAGACAGCCTTCAGATGTCGGTATGTCCATTATGAGTTCTTGGTGATGCCTTTCAATGTGACCAATGCTCCAGTAGTGTTCATGGGGCTTACAGACATGATCTTTCATCCATACCTCTATCACTTTGTGGTGGTCTTCATCGACGACATCTTGGTGTACTCAGTGTCTGAGGAAGTGCACACTGTACACTTGAGGATAATTCTAGACACACTCCAGGAGCACCAATTATATGGGAAGCTCTCAAAGTTTGAGTTCTAGATATGAAAGGTCCACTTATTGGGACATATCATCTTAGAGGATAGAGTTGTAGTGGATCTAGAAAATATTGAGGTAGTACTTGCTTGGGAGACAACCAAGAGTGTTACTGAGGTACAGAGCTTCCTTGAATTAGAAGGCTACTATTGGAGATTCGTACCTGATTTCTCCAGAGTAGCATAACCTATGACTACCATGATGAAGAACGGAAAACCCTTCCTGTGGTCAAAGGCATGCCAGCAGAGCTTTCAATAGTTGAGGCAGATCTTAACCAATGCTCCCATCCCGAGGTTTCCAGAGGAGGGTACTGACTACGTGGTTTACTGTGATGCATCAGGGACCAGACTTGGTTTCATCCTAATGTAGGATGATGCAGGGATTGCTTATGGTTCATGACAACTAAGGCCTCATGAGAAGAATTATGTGACTCATGACTTAGAATTAAAAGTAGTAGTCTTTGAACTGAAGATGTGGCAACACCAATTGATGGGTGAGTAGTTCATTGTTTACTCAGACCACAAGAGTCTCAAATATATCTTCTCATAGAAATATCTGAATTCGAGATAATGAAATTGGCTAGAGTTCCTTTAGGACCATGACTTTGAGATAGTCTATACTTATGGTAAGGGGAACTTAGTGGAAGATACACTTATCCGGAGATCGATTTCGCAGCTAATGAACAAGGCTTCAGAGTAGTTAGCCTCGCTTCAGATATCCTACGTGGATAGAGATGAGACAGTCTACCTCCAGTCGATGGTAGTTTCCCATCCACTATTTCATCAAGTCATTGAGGCGCAACTTAGAGACAACAACTAATAGACTACACATGCTCATATATCCTCATGTCATACACCTGATAGATATTTTGAAGGTGGGGAGCATGCTATCTTTTTTATTGGATGTTCAGTTGTACCTGTGGTTCTATGAGAGGAGGTGCTGGGGGAGTTCTATACACCTCCCTTAAAAGTACATCCAGGTATGATGAAGATGTATCAGGACCTCCAGCGTCAGTACTGGTGGATAGGGATGAAGAAAGATGTGGCAGAATTTGTTTCTAGATGCATCACTTGCCATCAAGTGAAGGTCGAGCACCATGTACTAGTAGGATTGAACCAAGCCCTCGAGATACCAGAGTGGAAGTCGGAAGGGATATCGATGGAATTCATGATGGTGTTACCATGTATGTCCATAGGGAATGATACCATCTGGGTGATCATTGACCGACTCACCAAGTCAGACCACTTCCTTTCTATTTAAGATAAGGGTTCGGTAGAGAGCTTAGGACATCTCTACATTCAGGAGATCGTGCGACTTCATGAGGTGCCTTAAATGATAGTCTCAGATCATGACTCACACTTAACATCCCGATTGTGGAAAGGATTGAAGGAGGCTTTCAGGACTCAGCTTCACTTGAGCACAAATTTTCACCCATAGATAGATGGTCAGACTGAGCGGACCATCTAGACCATGGAGGGCATGCTTCAAGGATGTTTCCAAGATTTTGGTCTCTATTGGGAGGACCACCTACCCTTGGTGGAGTTTTCGTACAAGAAAAACTATCACTCCAACATTGATATGGCTCCTTTTTATGTGTTGTACGAACGACCATGCAGATCACCCTTGTGCTAGATGGATCTAGAAGAGATAACAATCATGGGCCCAGAGATGGTATAGGCTACCACTGAGAAGGTGCAGGTCATTCAAGAGCAGATGAAGTTTTCACATAGCCGACCAAAGTCCTATACTGATAGGCGACAGAGACCACTGAAATTATAGGTGGGGGACCACATATTTTTGTGAGTCTCCCCTTGACACGGACTACAAAGATTTGGATAAGGCATCAAACTCTCACCGAGGTTTATCAGACTATTTCTAATACTTTGTAGGATTGGAAAGGTGGCGTACTACTTGGAACTACCATCGCAGCTGGAGAGGGTGAACGACATCTTCCATGTATCCCAGCTGAGGGGATATGTGCATGACCCATCTCACGTCATCGACCATAGAGAGCTGAAGATTGACGATGAGGAAACATTTAAGGAGTATCCAGTGGAGATAGAGGATCGACATGAGTGGATCCTTCATGAGAAGTTGATACCTGTGGTGTGAATTCTGTGGCAGCATGAGAATCTCTAGGAGAGAACATGAGAGCGTGAGGCTCATATGCGGTCCCAGTACCCCTCTTTGTTTGTGTAGCCTTTTTTGGATTTTGGGGTCGTAAATCCCTATGGGGGGGGGATGTAAAGACCTAGAAATTCCATGAACTTTTTTTTAAATTAATTGGGATTATTATGAGTCTGCAAAAATTAAAGGTGCATGATTCCAAGTCCCGGTGTTCCCAGAATGAATTTCTTAACTTTTTTAAGGTACGTTCAGTAAACGTATAGGTAGTGTTTTCTATCTTTTGAAATGGTGCTCAGAATTGAAATATGAGAGCACTGTTGAATCCACAACACCAGGATTCGCTTAAGGGAAGATTCACTTTGACCAGAGTAGGTCGAGAGAAAAATTTAGTTTTTGGACTTCTTAAAGAAAAATAGAATAACATGTAATGGTTATTTTATTTTCTTTTCTCCAATGGATGAGCGGTGGTGGCAGGTCTGTTGACTTTTTAAGCCATTTAATGGCTTGACTCACATCAATTGTGTAACCGCACCATTGTGAATTAAATGAGGTTAGTTAATTTCTCATTTAATGAACCTCATTAAATTCTTTCATGCACTTCTCACCTGTTCCCCTCCTATATATATGAGGCTCGAGGATGAGTTTTGACATTTCCTCACCAAGAAATTAAAATATGGAAAAGTACCGTGAAGCCATCCACCGATGGAAGAAAGAAGCTCGGGCGGTAGCGATCCAGGATCGACGAATGCCGACGACTCCATCCAACGAGGATTCTCCTCCCACCGCATACCCTCGAACGTGGAAGTAACTTCATCCGCAGTAGTCACCAACAATCTTTGAGGTAAGGGGGTTTAATTATTATATTTTATCTATGATGATTTCTTTGCTCCTGCTTGTTATCATATTAACGTGGAGGGTGCGAGCCAAACGAAAAAGTCCCGAAACCTCTGCCGCTTCACTCATGTTGCGTACTTTGGGGATGGTTTCCTCAATTTGATAGCAATGCGAGCGATGGAGGCGGAGGCTGCATGTCGTCGCACGCCGCATTAAATAGGGCCATGACATTATGCCACGATGGAGGAGGGGAACCTTTTGACCACATGGCGACGCCACATGGTTCCGCTGTTTGAAGGAGCCGAACGACTCTTTGAGCCATTCAGGAGAAGGGGCGAGAGACTCCCCCTTTGCGCGGGCCACCCAGTTGGGTGATGCGCTGGCTACCAGGTTGTGCCTAGTTGGTGGGCCAGTCCGGTTCGCGGCCCAGGTGACCAGGCCCGCCACGGCCTAGCCCAGCCGGGCAGGGCCGGGGCCCAGCGGGCCAAGCCCATCACAACCCAGCCTAACTATGCTGGACTAGGATGGTTTGGGCTGGGCCGGGTTGGACCCATACCGAGTCGGGTCGACCTAATATGGGTCAGGCCGGGTCGGTCCCATTGGGTCAGACTGGACCCGAACCCCTCCCGAGCCTAGAAATGCTTAAAGGGCCATACCTTGCGAACCAGATGTCCATTTGATGAACCGTCTATGGCGCTAGGATCCTTGGAATGAGATGGTACTTTTGAGATACTCCATGAGAGTTTTGTAGAAATTTTGAGTATGTCCCGGTAGGATCAACTCCGAATCCAACCGGGCCCTCGGCACTAAAATGCCAATAATTTACACACCAGGCGTCCAGTTGACGTGCCGTTTGTTGAGTTGGAACCCTCATGACATGAAGAATGGTCATGTTAATTATTTTTGATAATTTTTTCTAATTGAAATACGACCGATGTCTTGAGGGGTGGTTCTCACAGAATCAAGCGTACTATGAGCAGAAATCTAGTGGGTGGCTGTAACATGAAGAAGAAGAGCGACCAATACAGGTCTGTATTAGAAACTCCAGGGTGGGATGATCTAGCTGTATGAATAATCATACCTACCTCTATACCAGTGACTAATATGAGTCACCACCATTGAACAATATGGGTTAGCACTAGCGACTAATTCAGGTCATCACCAGCGACCAATACGGGTCAGCACCAGCGACCAATACGAGTCAACACCAACGACCAATACGGGTCAGCATACAGTGACCTATACGAGTCATCATCTAGCGACCAATATGGGTTAGTATAAAGTGACCTATATAGGTCAGTAGTAGAGTTACTATAGATAGGATGATCTGGAATTACGACTAGTTATCCCTATTCCAGTAACCTTGAAGTTATACCGATAGAGTGAGTTGTCTCTTTTTCTTTGTGCTTCATGTTTTAGATCATGCTTGTGAAATTACCTTTTTAGTATTTCTTGTGATGTTTTACTTTATGGATTACTAAGAGACCTTCGGGGGTCTAGGGGTCCCCTATTGGGAATTGTTATACTCACCCCTATTTGGGCTCCGCCAGCACATGTATGTCAGGTGCAGAATACTGACACTCCGAGGAAGACTTTGAAGGTTTGGGACTTAGTGGAACTTGGTATGACAAGAGCAGTCAAGATTCTCTTCTTCTACTTCAGACTTATTGCTACTACTCTCCAGGTAGAGCTCCAAGGCAGATGTGACAGCTGTTTACTTTCTTTTCAATTTCTAGGGCTTGTATTCCAGCCCACTATTTCTCGTTTACAGTTGTACTTGTGGTTGTACTTTACTCTCATGGTTATACCATAATTTTGATGGTTGTTTACTTCAGTTTCCAATTTTGAGTGTGTACATATCTCTATGGAAATGGATTCCCTATTTGAGAAAAGCCTTCAAGTTCTAGTCATCAACCCCTGGCCTATGGAAGGCAGGCTTAGGGTAGTCACATCCGGGACCCATGGGTTGGGTCATGACATAGGTTATAGTGAGTTCCTGACCAGCTCTTATTGTCTCAGGTTAACATGGGATGTTCGGATGTGTGTATAATATGTTGATTTTTGATCTTAATATTAATTTTTGCTTATGGTTTGATAATTCAAAATTAGTTCATCCTATTATATAATCATTTCTTCTATTTCTGGTGTGTAGTAACATTCCTCTATGATTTCTTCCAAAGGCTCCAAAAGAGGGTGTAGCAAGAGATTCTATTCAAAAAAATCATCCTTTAGATCAAAATCTTATTAAGTCTATCATTAGTGTTGTTCATTTCATGGAATAAAACATACCATGATTTTAAAATCCAGTTATTGAGGAATATATAGGATTAAGAGAAGATAGAGAACGAGCTTGAGAGTTGGTACGTGAGAATACCCCATACTTTATGGGTAAAAATGATCCCTAAGAGGTAGAGGATTGGTTAGAAAATACTGATAAGGTATTTAAATTCTTGGATACACCTAAGGCAATCAAGGTGAAGTGTGTAACATTCAAACTCAGGTGTCCCAGAAATCAGTGGTGGGACTCCATGGTGCAGGTGGATCAAGACACGGTCTTAGATTGGAAGGGTTTCGAGACCCTCTTATTTCCAAAATTCTATCTCGATTCTCTGATGATAGAAAATTCCTTGGAGTTCCCCGTTTTTTAGTAAGTAGAGAACTCAGTGTCAGAGTACACCAACCATTTTGTAGATCTAGTTTATTTTCTACAGAGGTGGTGATGAGTGATTAGCTGGGAGAATAGACATACTTATAGGGTTTACAACCAGATATCAGATCAGAGGTATATATACTAAAGATTACCACCTATAAAGGCTAGTAGATAGGGTTATTATGGAATATATGGATATGATGTGAAATATTGTATTTACTATTGATTATCTTCCTCCTAGTTATATCATTAATGTAATTCAAGGGAAGAATAGGCAGTGGAATGACAATCATGTGAATGATGGAGGTGGTTCCCAGTAGCATGCCCCCTTTACACCATCAGTAGTAGCTAGCAGTGTACCCCTAAATTTCCATCAATGTGGAAAGGTTAGGAACGTTATTCATACTTATCCCACACCCTCTAGTATATGTAATGGTTTTTTGAAATTTAGGCCATCTACTGTGGATTTTGGGAGGATATGTCTACACCTCATTATGTTCAGGGGTTTTCAGCTCCAAAGGCCACTATGACACAATTAGATGCTTTAAAGTCCATAGGGTTCTAGCCAAAAATCTTATGAGTGAAGCACATTCATGTAGTGTATGATTTTCTAATAGAGGTTGATGTAGGACCATTGATAGTGAGAGGTACCATTTTTGTTACATCTTCTATAATTTTTTTTTGTTTGATATAGGTGCCTCCCACTTGTCTATATTTTCCAGTTTTTTTGATATTATTAAACTTCCAATGAATATCATGTGCTTCATTATAGTGATAGTGATGAATCTTGGAAAGCGTAAATAATAGTGTTTTTGATGTCTATCTTATTCTCCATCGATAGCTAATGTGGTGTTATTATAAGATTTCTTGGTTCTCGATCAAGATTTATTTGATGTTATCATCAGGATGGATTGGTTAGTTTCTTACCATGATGAGATTGATTTTTATCATTGGCTTGTTTCATTATTTATTTCCTATGGGAGATCTTATGTGTTCCATGGAGAGTGGGATCTGATGTTTGGTCATACATGACCATCCCATCCAAAGCTCATGATTTTTTTGTATGCTACCATAGCTGAGCCTAATGATGCTTCCTATCTTATTGATCTTCCCATAGTTTTTTGAGATTTATATGATGTATTACTAGAAAAATTCTATTGTTTTCCACCATATAGAAAAGAAAATTTCATAATTGATATTGTGTCAGGTACGGAATCGATTTTCATACCCTCTTATCACATGGAACCTGGTGATATTAAACAACTCAAGATCTAGTTATATATTTTTATAGAGAAAGGTTTTTTCTGTATAGTATTTCACCATAGGATTCCCCCATGCTCATTTCCAATAGGATTTAAAGTTTAATTTTATTGTGTATGGATTATTGAAAGTTGAACTAGGTGAATGTTAAGAATAAATACCCTATTCCCTGTGTGGATGGAATTTTTGATCAGTTAAAGGGGCTGAAGTGGTTTTCTAAAATTGATCTTCATTTGAGTCATCATCATCCTAGGGTTGGGGATTATGATATTATAAAGGTAACCTTCAAGAGAAGGTATACCCATTATTAATAACTTGTGATGCCTTTAGGTCTAACTAACGCTCCTACAATTTTCAGTGATTTGATGAAATAGATATTTCATATTTATGTCGATGTTTTTTATAGTTTTTGTAGATGATATCATAATTTATTTTAGATCAAAGCATAAGAATAAGAACTATATGAAACTAATTTTGGATATACTGAGGAGTTACTATATTTATAGGTAACTTTCAAAGTGCCGTTTCTGGATCCAAGAATTGATGTTCTTGGGGAATGAGATTTCTAAGAGTGTACTTTTAGTTGTTCTTGGGAAGGTGAAGGTTGTCTTGTCTTGGGGAGAAACATGTAACATCTTCAATATACATGACCTCCTTAGTATGGTTGGATACTATTGTTTTTTCTTCAAGGATTTATTGAATTTGGTATAATCTTTGACTACTCATACTAAGAAACGTGTTAAGTTTACATGACATTTTAAAGGTTAGACTTCTTTTGATGAGTTAAAGAAACTTCTGACATTATCTCCTATTCTGATATTACCTAATATGAGTAAGGGTTATGTGGTATACTATAATGGTTTTGGTATTGGTATGGGTTTTGTGATTATACAGGATGATCATGTTTTGTCCTATGAATCTCATTAGCTTTAGGTTAATGAGAATAATTAGCCCACTCATGATTTGGAGTATGCACTAATTATGAATGAACTTAAATGTTAGCAGCACTATCTGTTTGGGGATATGTTCATAGTATTTTATGATTATATGAGTCTAAGTTATATTTTCTCTAAAAAATAAATTAATCTAAGATAGATAATGTGGGTAGAATAACTCCACAAATTTGAATTTGACATCACCTACACCCTAGGGATGGGGATGTTATCATTGAATCTCTTAGTCAAAAAGTTCCACCATAGGATATTCGGAGTCAAAGTAAGTGTTAAAACTGATGATAATCTTTTATCAAATGAATTTGGACACTTTGGGAGTGATTTAGATATGATTATAACTAGTGTTTAGTAATCATCACCACTCCTCATGTCTATTCTCTATGGTCAGCAACGTGATGATGAGTTCATAAGAATCAAAGAAAGATTTTATAGTTGGGAGATCCTTTCTAGTTGGTATCTCCAATATAATGGTATTACTTTTTTAGGGATAAGTTTTTCATCCCATAATTCATGAGGAATTCAATTTTTCATGATTTCCATAGATCTTTATGAGTAATTTACACTAAAATTGAGAAAATGTATTATGACATGAGAAAAAAATTCTGGTGGCTGGGTATGAAGCATGACATCACTGATTATGTATCATGTTGTTACACTTCACAGTAGATCAAGGAAGAGGACCTAAAGTCTTCTAATTTTCTCCAGCATCTTATAGTGGTGGTTTGAAAAATGGATGAGGTTTCCATAGACACCATTGTTCGATTACTATATAATACTCCAGGAAAGAATTCCATATGGTTGGTGATTGATTGGTTGATGAAATCTGCACATTTTATTCTGATCAAGGACACCATCAAGGTTCAAGATCTGGGTAAGTTATAAATATAGGATATTATGTGGTTAAATGGGTTTCCTTATATTATAGTATCATATACAGATCCTAGGTTTACCTCTAGGTTTTGGAAAGTTTATCAAGAGTTGATGGGGGCTCATATAATGTTGAGTACAACTTAAAATCTATAAATAAATAGTTTATGGATCATTCTATTCAGATTCTAGAGGATATTCTCTATGATTGCATCTTGGATTTTGGTGGATTGTGGGATAACCATCTAGGACACTTTGATTTTGGGTATAATAATAGTTACCAATCATCAATAAAAATTGATCCCTTCGAGTCTCTGTATGGTCACCTTTATAGGTCACCTCTTTATTGGGTAGAGTTGGGAAAATATTTTCTTATAGGATCAAGTATTATTTAAGAGATGTTGGATACAAACAATGATATATATCAATTCTTAATTATAGCTCAGAGTAAACTAAAATCATATATAGATTTTCAATGTAATCCTTTGTATTTTTTTTGTTGGTGACTGGGTTTTATTGAAGGCTTATCCTTGTTTGGGTCATCATCAGACTAGAAAATAAGGAAAGTTGTTCATGAGTTCTGTTGGACCATTTTAGTTTACTAAGAGGCTTGAGTTGTTTTCTTATCAGTTGGAATTACCAGATCAATTTTAGGTAACCATTATATTTTCCACATATCCTAGATTAGGAAGTATCATCTTGAACTATCTCATGTTATGAGTTTAGAGGAGATTGAGTTAGAGACAAATGTTTTTTTATGGAGAAACTAGTGGAGGCCACTAATTCTCATGTGAAATTCTTGAATTGGAGGTATATTCCATTGGTCAAAGTGTTTTGGTGATACAGATCAGATTCTCACAAGACATGGGAGCATGAATCATCGGTGAGGGAATAATGTCCTCACCCCTTTCCAAAGTACTATTTTTCCACATGAATTACTGGAGTAAAAAATTCATATAGTGGGGGAGATATTAACATCTCAATAAAAGGTTTTTATCTCTATTAATTTTTAGAGAACTGTTTCCCGGGTTTGGAGGCCATGAGAGTTAGTTTGGAGTTTTCTAAATAAACTAGACTAGGCACTACCCATAGGACAAATTCACACTATGAATATGATTCATGAATTGAATACATCACTAGGAAGATGCTGTGATCACCATTTAGAGCATGAAAATAGTTCATAACATTAATCACATTCATGTCATGATTCTTTAGATAGAAATTTGTTTAACCAAAGGTGACACCTTTTTCATTGTACATGGAACTCGTGGGATTCATGTCATGAATAGGGGATCTATGACATGAATCATTATTAACCTGTAGTTTTATATGAAGTGAAATACTAAATATGAATTTATTTAGTTTCATTCTCTATACCTCACACCATAGGTCTCTCCCAAGTGATTTTGGGTGGTTCCTTCCCTTTTGTATCACTTCCTTTGGTGCATTGATATTTTATGTAGTTGGTTTCTCATACTTTTGTAAGATTTACATTCTTTTTTTATTTTTAATTTCTCTTGGGATTTGTTAATGATGTTGGACAATGTCTTTAGGATTAGTGATCATGTGATGATTCTTTTTTGATCTATTCTAGATTCGTTGTGTAATATTGTTTTAGGGGATGTTGTTTTTGTTTGTTGTTGTGTGACATGTGGGTTTGTCAAGGTTTTTGTAATTATATATTCTCTACTATCGCATTTGTTTATGGAATTCCGTTATAAGACATAATATTCAATTCTAGGGCCTCCTTTGATTGTTTTTTGTCCCTTATGGTGTGTATATCACATTATAGGTGGTGTGTGACCTAAGTTTAAAGTAGGTGGTTATATCTCTCACAAATGTTATTTGAACCATTTATTTATCCTTTTTAAGTGGGTTTATGAATAAATTGGAATGATTTGTGAAATGGATGATTTTCTTGTGTTTAAATTAGTTTTTTAGAAAATATAGACTTTCCCCTTATTTTGGTAAAAGTATTTTTTTTCAAATCATTTTGAAATAGATTGAAAAATGGGGTTTCAAAGAAGGTTTTTATGAGAAACGGTTTTTTGATATTGTGAATTGTATTGTGAAATGAAAAAAACCCTTAAAAAATTATTTTATAAATACAATTCATGGGAAACTTAGGAACCTAGGTTGAATGTGTAGTATTGGGCCTCATCTTTTTGTGTTGTGAGGGGGTTCACTTTCTAGGGTGTTCTTCCATTCATAGATCAAGATACATTTACCTCTAGGAATTGATTAAAATAGTAGTAGGGTTTACTTTCTAGGATTTTTCTCTATTCCTTATACATTTATTCATGGGTTCTAGGTACTTGGAGTGTGAACTAATCATATTGATGTATGGTTGACCTATCTTGTCAGACCATAATTTATCCTTTGAGTATATTTACCATTATGATTTGACATTGTATTTATTTGGTTTAGATATACCTTTTTTTGATTGATGTAACTATTTTATGGATATTATTCTTTGAAACCATTTTTCCTAGATTGATTTAGAACTATGGAAAAGGGGAACTATTTACTGTAATTTTTATATAAAACTATAAAACTATTTATCATGAATTTATTTATTTTAAATTTAGAATATTGGGAATTTTATATAGAGAATTGATATGGAACACATGGTAGGGATTAGAATGTTTAGATAATACCCTAAATGACCATATGTTAGTGTTTATACCTTATAATGTATTTTGATAGAGGAAAGGAAAAGGTTCCATAGTGAGGTGATGAGGTTTATATCAGATGGGTATAAGGAGATGGTGGTAAGATAGTGGGATATTTCCCACATATCATAGAAATTATCTATTTCTTGTTTTATTTTTCCATTGACATTAGACTTTTAATATGGAATTTTTTCTTTCTAGTTCAAGTTTTATCTCTATATTTGTTGCATATTTGGTTATGAAATATATTTCTTTTATTCCTATTATGATATTTATTTCCACTATATGTATATATATTACATGTATCTTTTTTTAGGTTTGGAAAAAATCATTCCATCTATTTTTGTTCCATTCTCAGGTGATAGTCACCAACCAATGGGGATCAAGAACTCCCTTCAAGTTAGAAGCAGATTGGGTTTGGGTACTAGTCTTTGGATGCTATCCCGAGCTGGATCATTACATCTTTTCATTAAAGATATCCAGTAATGTTCTTTAATGGTAACATAAATTTTAATATTTAATTTTGGTGGGAAATCCATACATCTCCCAAGGTTTCTCCTTTTCATAATTACATTAGATATGACAATAAATCTAATTGAAAATAAATACAACTTCAACACTAGGGAACTTAAATCTCCCCTTTTGTGTTTTTTTCAATTCCAAATAAACTTTATTAGTCAATGTAATTACTCCAACCATAATTTAAAATAAATTCATAGGGGAACAGTATTATTACCCTAATTGACATAGTATGGAAGAATAAATATATGTGATTCTCCCTTTAATTGAAATTATAGGAAGGGTCTTCTCATCTTCAATAAACTCTTCTAATTTTAAGAAATACATCTTCTCTCCATTTAATTTCCATAAACTTTCCAAATTTATTCAACATTTCCTTGAGTGAAGGGAGGTTCTATATTTTTCTTAGCAAATTTCCATAAACCAACCGACTCTAAGTCTACTTAGGCGATCCCACTATAAAAAAAACAAGAGTGGTAAAATTAGACAAAAATAAAAACAATCCATAAAACTAAATCAATGTGACACCACATCTAAATTTTATTTATCAAGGTTTTTTACAAAATATTTAATTTTTTTTAAAAAATGTTCACTCACTCAAACACACACATTAAAAAATATTAAGTTCATGGTTTTTCTTCCCCATTCGATTAGATAATAACCCCTTGAGAAACATAATGGGTATGAGTTAAAATAGTAATGAGAGAACGAAAATTACACCTCATCCTTCATATTTTAAAGGGGATATCATGATTTTTAGATTAAATATAATTTTAAAAATATATTTTCGCTTCCCATAATTTGAGAGATCTCCCACATGAGATGATTTCTAACCATAATCAGTTTTAATTCCAAAAATTCATACATAATAAAACTGATCTAGAAATAAGATGGATCTATAATAATTCCCAACTTAATAAATAGGGCCGATACATTGTTCTCAAACTTGAGACTCTTTCTATAAAGGTAAAAAATTTCTAAAACTCTTCATTCTTACTCCACCCTTAATTTTTCAATTATGCTCATCTTTGGGAAACCTATGATTCTTTATTTTAGAATTATTTATTGTTGGAATTGGATTATTTTATTGAGAAATCCGGGTACTTTCATTCTTTTACTCTAGATCTATCCTATTATCCATTTACAAATGGCATGACCTCAGGATTAACAAATTTATAGGACCCTGATTTTTATTATATTGGTGTGTGGAATCCTTTTTTAGCATTAAAACTTTAATGACTTGAAGACTTTAGTGATTCACTTTATATTTCATTTTTCAATGAAAAATAGTTATACATTTGAAAACCATGTGTCCAACTTGGTTTCTCATTCCTCACAATTATTTATTATCTTTTACCTTACCCTTCTTGGTTAGCTTCTCAACATATTCATAATGAGTTTCAACAACCATACCAGTCCATCCATCTCTCTCTTGGATTGATTCCATTTTATTTTACATATTGATCCCTTATTTCTTGAGATTTGTGTCCATATTTTAGTGTAACATGATGTAGACTCTATTACTATAATAGAAGCATTTATTTCTTATAGGCTGAAAAATATTCTGAGAATTATTCAAAATATTTTTAAGAGTATTCTTATTCACTAATTTTTTTCCTCCCAAGAAAGTCCTAGTTTCTTTCTTCAAATGCCTCTCAATTTGTCACGATCCTTTCCTCTCTTCAATATTAGAATAATAACTGGCAATTTTGTGAAAATATTCATCAGATAACTAAGCTCCAACGTTTCACATTTCACAGATATTTTAAAAGATATCAAATATATTCAATATGGTTATATTATTCATTTTATATAAGGTATGATTTAATCTAATAGGTTTCTTTCTTAATTTAGATTTCTTATCCCTTGATTTAGGACCTCTCTAATTTTTACATACTGATATATTAATCCAACAGTCAGAAAAATTGTGCCCAAATCTTTAGTAGCACTAAAATCTTCCAATCATCCTTATTCTTTTACATGTAGGTGTAGTATATCTAATTTTACTTTATTTATATTTTTGGGGTGGAACACCAAATTTTTAATTCCCCTATATTGGGGAAACCCTTCTTTGTTATGATAACTTCATTTAAAATTTTGGTCAATTTTACAACATTTTTCTTCTTCCATATTTATAAAAAATTTATATTTTTTCCAACACTTGTCCCAAAAAAATATTCAGTGAAAACAGGTGAATCTGAATAGTGGGTTACATTTTTCAGTGAGCCCAAGGTAGGAACCCCTCCAGATGATAACATGATATCTTTTCCACCATCACAAATTTCATTCCAGGTAAAAAAATCTCAAATACATGAGTGGAGGCACTTTTCATCTCAGAAGATTGAGAATTCCCATATTGTATAACTTTTAAATTTCTCAATTTCACCTCCTACTCTAGTCACTTCATGTTGAGATTATATTTCTAAGTATAGACTATAATAGAACTTTATCCCCATTTTATTTTCATACTTTATCATTCATCCTCATGAATTTTACTGATTTGATTCAGATAGTTTTCAAGGTATATTATCTTCTTATCTTTAACATACATGTGTACATCCTTGATTCTTATATAAATTATAAGTTGATTTTTAAAGGAATGGATAACCTCTTGAACAATATTTTTGAAAAAATCACTCTCATAAAAAACCCTATTAAAAATTTCATCAATAAAATAATATATTATATTAGCGAGTAAGAGAAATTCATATTTGTCTTCAACTAGTTGTTTGAGTGTCTTGCACATAAATTTTCTTATAAAAAGTATCCTCTATCACATTATCCACTTATTTTAGCTATGTTTTTTATCCAGTATCCCTTTTATGTAGGTAAATATATATCTAATAACTTCAATAGGGATATTTTAAAATAATATTTAACCTAAATATGGAGATCTTCTATAGTTTTAATGCAATCTATCTAATTGCATGAAAATTTATGACTTTAGGAATAATAATACTCCTATTTATCTACTAAACCCCAACCATTATGATTACCTTAGGCTAATAGTGGTTACTCTTCCATATTTAAGAACATTATTTATTTTTCCACTTTATTTTTATTATTCAGTAAGGTTCCAGCTAAGTCCTCTATATCATCATAAAGAGGAATGCAAATATAGTTTTTCACCTAAGGCACTTCTTTAAAAACCACCAACCCGCACTTCATATGAAATGATAAAAAATGGGAGAAAAATTATAAATAAAATAAAATTTCTCATTTTTATTGATATCAGTTGTGATAGAACACTAGTTCAAATCATAGGGAATCTATGATATGATACCAATTTTATTTACTATAAGACAAGTGCATACACACTTGAGGGGGATTGTAACGCACCGACCCCAGTTACCCAGAGTCAGTTCATTATTACATATCATTAACATGATCACAAGGGATCAAATCCCAAAAGACCGATCAATTTAGTAGACTTGGAAGTACTAGATACATACATAAGTTTTACAAAACATTAAAAAAATGAAAAACAACAACAACATTGTCTCCTTTGAACACATTCATATCCCTTAGAATATCCCTACAGGTTAGTCATAATATACTTCTTCACATCCTGGGAATAATAAAACATTGAGAGGCCTTGTTCCAAGACACTAGTTTGTCTCATGAGACATACCGATGCATCTAGGAGCTATAGTGGGATCCACTCATCACTTACTAAGTCCAATGCATTCCTCATATGAGAAGGTTGAAACATAATATAAACATTTGTATTAAAAATAGCATACAGAATGTTAATAATTTAACTATAAACAATGAATGGTATAAAAATAACACATCCAAAATCAAACATATCACAAAACCTTCAATACAATATGGGATATTTTATCATAATAAATCAACTTCAAACAAGCATAAAATTCAACAAAGGATGTTGACATAGATGAAATAAAAACTATTTGAGAGAAATAACTCTTTCTATTTTGAAATAATTTTAAAGTCCTAAAAGAAAACATTTATTTTTAAAATATTCTTATAAGATTGTAATGGAAGCTTCGAAGGTGTTACAATGGCGGAAAATATCCGCACCCACCGTATAAGTTAAAAAAACATTCTTTCTTTAATTTTGTCGAAAAGGTTGTAAAGGACCTTGTTTGGAACATGATGAAAAGATTACTTTATAAAAATATCATAAAAATTAAACAAAGGGTATAAATGAATTTAACACATAGTCTAGTAATTTGTTTTTGAAATACATTTTTAATAAACACAGATGTGGATGATAAAGAGGTCCCAATAGATACTCACGTATAAACAACCTCAGATAATGAAGAGATTGTAGAATTAACCCTTAACTTGTACTTTTACTTGATCAAGGGTATGTTAAACTCCTTTATAATAGTTAAATCATTTTTATTAACTTATACAAGAACAAAATATATAAATATTATATCATATATGATCTTATAATATTTATTTGTTAATAATATTTTAGTAGTATCATTATTTCGGGTGTTAACTGATTCATTTTCCTTTATTTTCTTGGTTATGTAAGACATTTTTATTATGGATATTATGTATTTGATTCATATCCAGAACGAGATTAAGTTCTTTAAAATTATTTTTAAACATAAAATGAAAATTATTCTTGAATGGTTATGATGGGGAATGAATTTCACCGCGTTCGTAGAGACGGTAATATGTATGTACGCACGTATGGTGACTTATCATTAATTGGATGGATAGAATAATGAATATGGTTGTAAAATATCTATAATAACATCAAATTATATATAAGGTACTGTAGTTATTATTTTGGTATTGAAACAATAAAGAAAGAGGAAGTGGAAAAAGAAAAGAACTTTGAAAGAGGTAGCGAAATTATTACCTCTTCTTCGAGTGTTTCCTTTTGAGTTGATCAAAAGGGATCCTTAGGTTGAATTTATGATCAAATTAAGGAATCTAGGTATAAGGGAGGGTAGTTGGGAAGATATTTTAGCAGGTTTTTTCCGATCCAAATGGATTTGGAGGTGTGCTTTTGAGTGAAGGGGAAGTGCCCTTGTATAAGAGAGGTGAGGGTCACTTTAGGAAAAGTTTGAAATATTATTTTATTATACAATCATATAAAGTTTATAATGGATCCAAAATGATTTATTTAGAGGATAAGGTGGGGATGGGTTGAAAAACTCTCAACCAATAGGTTTTAGATAGGTTTAGGTTACCATATTAACCTTATCTTATTTATTTAACTCTTAGTTAAATAGTTTAACTTTTACCATTTATTCTTGTATTATTATAATAAATGGTTAATAAACCTACTATAAAAAGACAAGAGAACCCCAAGTGGTTCATTATTAATATATATAACCTTATCTAAGTCCTTTGGATGTTCCTTATATTTTTAGTAATATTATATAAATTAATAATAAAGTATTTGTTTTAAAATCTCATTTATGTCAATTTTGACACTATTTGGTATTTTGTTTTTGCGAAAGTTATAAAAACTTTATAAATTTGAAAAAAAATTATTTAACTAACAATTAAAAGTCATATTATCCTATAAAAATATTTTAATTCATCATAATTCTCAATTTACATTTATTTTTATATTTATAATATCGATTATATTTAGCTTTCATTAATTAGGTAATTACTGCATCATCATTGTGTCATAAATAAATTTAATTATTTAATGTATAAAAATTAAAAATAAAATACGTTTATGTAATAAATAGTTTTATATTTCTAACTAATATTTTTAGTCGAATTTATCTTATATATAACCCTATATTAAAAATGGGTTAGTTATTAAACTTTGAATTTAACACTTTTAACTCTTCTTTAAATAAAATAATAATAAATGTCCTAATCTAATCCAGGTGGACCAAAAGGATAATATTTTATTCCTAAGGTTGATTTTGGTTAAAATAAATTTAACCAATAGAATTAGGACATGTGTTAGGGTAATTATAATATCATTTTTACCTTTAATTACCCTATTTACTTTTAACTAAGGTAAATAAATGTCAAAAGTTACTATTCATAAAAAATTATTTTCATCTTATTAAACCACCATTTACTTACTGATGTCAACTGTGTTTCTCAGATTTTTTAAATTCAATTCACAGAAGTGGTAAAATTACGTTTTTTTAATTTTTAAATTCGCATAGACGGTGGGTAAAAGAGTGTAAAAAGTTCAATAAAATTTTATATATCTAATATTATTATAAAATAACTCTAATGAATTATATTGAACATATATAGGTATTATGTATCTATTTTTACCTAATATAAATTTAAATATAATAACTAATTATTTAAATATAATAAATAATTATTTAAATAAAAATTTAGGTTTAAACAATAACACAATGTTTTTCAGTATTCATCAAAAATTGAAAGTTTTTAGAAAAATACCAAAAATTCACCCTAAGCTAATTTTGATATTATGAATCTAATAATAAATTCCATTTTGAAAAATAAAATTTATAAAATTTCAAAAAGTGAGTATTAATATTCATAATGGCTAGTTTGATTGGTCATAGTGTGTTAGAACTCGAAGTTGCACACAATGCAAGCTATTTTATTATTCAAAGAGAAGCGTACTGTGGAAGCTTGGGGTGTTACATTCTTCCCTACTTCAAATAATTTCATTCTCAAAATTTCTAGAATATTACAACATAAAAAGATTTGGGTGGTTCTTCATCATAAGTTCCTTGGGTTCCCACATTGCCTCTTCCATCTTATGGTTTCTCCATAGAATTTTTCACCAGACGAGTTGTCTAGTTTCTCAACACTTGTTCTCTGGTATCAAGAATCTTGATAGACTATTCACAATAAGACAGATCGAGTTCCATTTCTATTTATTCATAGGTGATTACATGCATTGGGTCGGGCATGTATTTTTTTAATAGTGATACGTGGAACGCATCATGAACTTTGGAGAAACTTGGCGGAATTGCCAAATGATAATCTACAAGTCCAATTCATTCAAGAATTTTGAAAGTTCCAATGTGCCTGGGACTTAATTTACCATTCTTACAGAAACGTATAACACCCTTCCATGGAGATACCTTCAAGAAAACATTATCTTTTACTTGAAATTCCAAATCCTTCCTTCGGTTATCGGCATTTATCTTTTGACTACTTTGAGCTACTTTGATGTGGGTTTGTATATCCTTCACCTTTTCTATTGTTTCCTCAAAAATTTCTGGGCCTACGAGTTTTATTTCAACAACATCATGCCAACAAGTTGGTGTGTGGCATCTCTTTACATATAATTCTCCATATGGTGCCATCTGAATACTTGAATGGAATCTATTGTTATATGAAAAGTCTATCAGAGGTAAATATTGATCCCACATACCTTGAAAGTCAAGTGAGAAATATCTCAACATGTATTTTAAGGTTTGAATAGTACGTTCTGATTGTCCATCAGTTTGAGGGTGGTAGGCAGTGCTCAAATGAAGTTTATTATCTAAGTCCTTCTTCCCGAATCTTGATGTAAAATGGGGATCACGATTATAAACAATATATAGGGGTACTCCATGAATTCTTACTACTTCATTAATATATAGTATTTCTAAACTTTCAAGTGGTAAATATTCCCTTATAGAAAGAAAATGCGCTAACTTGGTAAGATGATCAACAATGACCCATATTACATCATTCCTTATAGGAGTCTTCGGTAGCCCCGTGACAAAATACATCGTAATATCATCCCATTTCCACTTAGGTATTGGAAGAGGTTGCATGACTCCTCTAGGATGTTGTATTCCATCTTTCACTTGTTGAAAAACCATACATATTGACACATAATCTACAATTTCTCTCTTCATGTTGTCCCACCAAAAATGTTCCCTCAAATCTCTATACTTCTTAGTGCTACCAGGGTGTATAAAGAAATTGGAACTATGAGAATCACCCAAAAATTCCATTTTTATATCCGGTATGTTAGGAATACAAAGTCTCTTCCAAAATTTCAAAATCCCATCTTCATATACGAAGTTAATCAATCTCCCATCATTCACAACTTTAATTTTCTTTTGAAATACCCCCTCAGCAGTATAAGAACTTTTTATCCTTTATAGTAAAGATGGTTTAGAAACCATTTGAAAAAGTATTGATATTTCACCTTCCATGATTATTCCAATATCTATCTTTACTAGATCTATAAACATTGGATCCCTTTCAACTCTCATCTTGTTCAAAACTCCATGATCCTTTCTGATCAAAGCATCTGCCACCTTATTTTCCTTCCTCAGGTGGTAGTGTATAGTGCAATAATAATCTATGAGTAGTTCAAGCCATCGTCTTTACCTCATGTTGCGTTATTTTTGTGTGAAAATATTCTATAAACTCTTATGATCGATATATATCTCACATTTTTACCATAGAGATAATGTCTCCATATCTTCCTAGAAAATATTACAGATGCTAACTCAAGATCATGAGTGGGATAGTTTTGTTCATGAATTTTTAGTTGTCATGATGCATATACAAAACTCTATCATTTTTCTTAAATACACAACCAAGTCTTTTCTTTGAAGTATCACTATAAATAAAAAACCCATCATTCCCCAATTGTAGATTCAATATAGAAGCATTGAATAATATTTTCTTCAATTCTTCAAAAAATTCTTCACACACTTTTTTCCAAATAAATTTAACCCATTTATGTGTGATCTTGGTTAATGGGTTATCCAATCAGGCAAAATTTTGGGTGAAACATCGATAATAACCTGCTAAACCAATATAACTGTGTACCTCAGTTATACTCGTCGACACTAGAAATTCTTGTATTTATCTTTTCTTAGAAGGATCAACCGAGATTCCATCCTTAGAGACAATATGGCCGAGAAAATAAATTTGTTGAATCCAGAATTAACACTTGCTAAACTTCCCATATAATTCATTTCTTCTGAGTGTTTTTAGAATAGTGCGCAAGTGATTTTACTGATCTTCATAGATTTTAGAGTAAACCAAGATATCATCAATAAATACCACTAAAAAGTCATCAAGATATTCCTTGAAAAATCTATTCATTAGATCCATCAAAATAGAGGGTGCATTAGTCAGTCCAAAAGGCATTACTGTAAACTTGTAATGCATGTACCTGGTACAAAATGCTGTCTTTGGAATGTCTTCCTTCGTCAATAACAACTGATGCTATCCATATCATTGGTCAATCTTTGAAAAATATTGAGCTACATGAAGTTTATCGAATAAATCATCAATGCGAGGTAAGGGATAATTTTTATTTATTATTATAGAATGATCTCCCTGTAGTCAATGAAAAAACTCATAGATTCACCTTTCTTCTTAACAAAAAGAATAAGGGCTCCCCATGGAGAAACACCAGGGTGAATAAACCCTTTATTACTCAATTCATATAGTTGTTTCTTTAGTTCCACTAATTCCATAGTGTCCATTCTATAAGGGGTCTTTGATATGGGTCTTGAACCAGGAATTAAGTCGATGGAAAACCAATTTCTCATTCTGGAATATGTCCATGTAAATCCCCTGGAAACACATCAACATATTCTTGCACAATAGGTACATCCTCTATTTGAAAATTCTTTTCCTCACCCATAGTTAATTTCATTATCTTCCTCCCTAATAATTTAATTTAGTAGAGTTACTGGGGGTGGATCTAGATAAGAATCAGATAGTGACGTTTCTGCTCTAAAGATAAGGTACTTCTTATCATTATCAAAAATTGTAACCTCCTTCTTCATACAATAAATTTTCGCATCATGGTTCGAAGGCCAATCCATACCAAGGATTATATAAAATTAAATCATGGTTATGATGATGAGATCAACAGATAAAGCACGTTTATATGACCTAATGGGAACTGATTCAAAAAACTTTGTTGCAATGATACTTCCTTTAGGAGTTTTGACTGAAAACTACCTTGTTAAATAAAATTGGAAAAAATCTAATTTTCTTAGAAAAAAAGGAAGATATAAAACAATGATATGATCCATAATCAAATAAAGCATTGGATAAACTTGAGGAAACCATTAAATTACCTACCACTACATCTTTCGAAGCTTCAACCTTAGCAGTAGTGATCACATAAGCTTGGCCTTTCTCCCTTGGAATTTTATGAGGTAAGTTTACTTGGAACTTAGGAAATTAATTTTCATAATGCCCCATTTCTATACAATTTTAGCATTCAACATTGACAGCCTCTTTATTTTCCTTTCAGTCGTGAGCCTGGTGGCCTTTTTCTCTACACTTGTAACAGACTCCCATTCCCCTCAGGAAAGTACTAGGGTGTTTCTTCCCACATTTACTACAAGATTGAAATTAAAATTTTCCCTTCTTCCCCTTATTTCCATTTCCAGAGTGTTCAATAGATCTATTCTTCTCTTTATTTTCATTAAATTCATATGACTTAGATAATTCTTTTTTTGTCTTGATATCACATGAGACAATATCTTCATATGATGAGAAGGATAGTGAGAATAATGCTCGATGGAGAAATGGTTTTAACCCATTGAAGAATTGATTAATCTTACTCCTTTGGTTACATATATAATTTGTTTCATACCTTTCTAACCTTGTAAAGTTAGCCTCATACTTTGCGACATCTCATCCTACTTTTTCCTCATACTCAGAAATTTTCTTTCCATATACGCTCGATGGTCAGAAGGAAATTATTTTTCTAAGAAAAGCTCTTTAAACTCCCTCCATTCTATATCTTATACTTCTTATTCTTCCTTTGTGTTTTGAATTAATTACCACCATTGATATGCATCTCACTTGAGGTGATAAACTAGAATGATTTTTTTCCCTTTCGCTACTTCCTCAAAGCATTAAATATTTTCTCTAAGGAAATTATCCATTGATCAGATAAAAATGGATTTTTAGTCCCATTTAATGTTGGAGGTTGTTTCCTTATGAATTAGTCTAACATTGATCCTTCGCATTATGGATCAGAGTGCTCCATATGGGTAAGGTTATTATTCATAACCTGAGTGAGTTGTCCCAGTATGGTGATAAGCTGATCAGAACCAGTTGCATCACCTTCTCCTTTATAATTTTTTTGAGTAGGAGGGAAATACCTAAATGGATTACGTGAATTGATATGGTTTACATTCCTTCCACTAGGATGTATTTCTAAACAATGGAATATATTATATTAGTTTATGAATTTTAATACATAAAACCAAACTTGTAAAACACTTAACATAAATTGAACAGTTTATGGATATAATCCATAATCAAAAAAATGTTTTCTGTAAGGAGGTATATACTCATAAATCCTTGATAATGGTTTGTAATGAAAATGTGAATTATCCTATGCATTTCCCCCAGGAGTGTCGTAACCAAGACTGCAGTAAGGCCCATCGTCGTGTACTAAGATACCCTGGGTCAATCCCAAAACTCCTTATCAAAGTTTTCACTCCTAAGTAAATTTGTTCTAGAGATTCCTCAACTTTCTCGTATCAAGATAAGGATGTATTTATTGGAAAACTCACAAAATCTCAAAATTACCAGAATTCTAGGATGTTCTTCTATACTAATCCTCAAAGTCTATCTTAGGGTAATGTTCTCTAATCAGAGTTTTTCTAAATTTATCTTCCAAGGATTGTAATAAACTTCCTACGATACCAACTTTAATACCCTGACCCCAGTTACCCAGAGTTAGTGCATTATTACATAAATTTGGAATGATCACAAGGGATTAACTCCCAAAAGACCAATCAGTTTAGTAGACTTTGAAGTACTAGATACATACATAAGTTTTAAATTACATTAAAAAAATGAAAAACAAAAACAACATTGTCTCCTTTGAACACATTCATATCCCTTAGACTATCCCTGTAGGTTATTCATAATATACGTTTTCATATCCTAGGAAAAATAAAACATAGAAAGGGGTGAGCTTAGGAGCCCAGTAAGGATAACAATATAGAATAAACTTTCATAAATAAGCATAAAAATTTAAGGCAATGTATAAGGCTAAAACAAAAGCCTTTTAAACATAAAATTCAGCATAATATGGGAAATATAAATCAAATAATTCCATTTACTTATTCACATGGATATTCTACTTATCATATAATCACATATAATATCAATACCCAATTTCATAATGACGTAATGCATAATGCCGAACATTATAACCACATAGTCAAGGTCTCGTTCCAAGACAACAAATAAGATATTGTCAAGGCCTTATGCCAAGACACTAGTTTGTCTCATGAGACCTACCGATGCATTGAGGATCTATAGCAGGCTCCACCCATAACTTAATAAGTACAATGCATTCCTCATATGAAAAGGTTTAAACATAACATAAACATTCATATTAAAACTAGCATACGAAATGTTAATACTTTAACCATAAACCATGAATGGGGAAAAAGTAAAACTTCCATAGTCAAACATATCACAAAACCATCAATACAATATGGAATATTGTATCATAATAAATAAACTCCAAACAAGCGTAAAATACAACAAAGGATGTTGATATAGGTGAAATAAAAACTATTTGAGAGAAATATCTCTTTCTATTTTGAAATCATTTAAAAGTACTATAATTTTAAAAGAAAACATTTGTTTTGAAAATATTCTTATAATATTGTAAGAAAATCTTCAAATGTGTTACAATGATGGAAAATAGCCACACCCACCATATAAGTTAAAAAAACATTCTTTCCTTAGTTTTGTCGAAAAGGTCGTAAAAGACCTTGTTTGGAAAACGACAGAATGATTACTTTATAAAAATCTCATAAAAAGTAAAACAAGGGTATAAATGGCTTTAATACATATTCTAGGAAATAGTAATTTTTTTTTGAAATATATTTTTAAGAAACACATATGTGGATGATAATGAGGTCCCAGTAGATACTCATGTATAAACAACCTTGGATAATGAAGAGATTGTAGAATTAACCATTACCTTGTACTTTTCCTTGATCGAGGGTTTTTTAGGCTCATGTATAATAGTTAAATAATTTTCATTAAATTATAAAATAATAAAATACATAAATATGATATCATATATGATCTTCTAATATTTCTTTGTTAATAATATTTCAGTAGTATCATTGTTTTGGGTCTTAACTAATTCATTTTCCTTTATATGATTGGTTACGTAAGAAATGTTTGTTATGGATAGTATGTATTTGATTCATATCTAGAATGATATTAAGTTCTTAAACATTATTTTTAATCATAAAATGAAAATTATTCTTGAATGGTTATGATGGAGAATGAATTTCATCACGTTCGTGGAGACAGTAATCCGTACGTACACACATATAGTGACTTGCCATTCGTAGGATGGATTGAATAATGAATATGGTTGTACCATATTTACAATAACATCAAAGTATGTATAAGGTACTGTATTCATTATTTTGGTATGGAAACAACAAAGAAATAGGAAGTGGAAGAAGAAAAGAACATTGAAAGAGGTGGTGAAATTATTACCTCTTCTCCGAGTGTTTTCTTTTGATTTGATCAAAAGGGCTCATTAGGTTGGCTTTCTGATAAAAGAAAGGCCTATATGTCAAATTTAGGGTAGTTTAGAGGATATTTTAGCAGGGTTTGGCCAATCGAAATGGATTTGGAGATGTTATTTTGAGAGAAGGGGAGGTGCCCTTGTATAAGAGAGGTGAGAGTCACTTTAGGAAAAGCTTGAAATAATATTTTATTATACAATCATATTCAGTTTATAATTGCTCAAAAATGATTTATTTCGAGTATAAGGTGGGTATGGGTAGAAAAATTCTCAACCAATAGGTTTTAGACAGGTTTAGGTCACCATATTAACCTTATCTTTTAGATTTAACTCTTAGTTGAATAGTTTAACTTTTTCCATGTATTCTTGTATTATTATAATAAATGGTTAATAAACATACTATAAAAAGAAAAGAGAACACCAAGTGGTTCATTATTAATATATCTAACCTTATATAAGTACTTTGGCCAAAACATAGATTTTTAGGAATATTATATCAATTAATAATATAATATTTATTTTTAAAACTAATTTCTATCATTTTTAACACTATTTGGTATTTTTTTTGTGAAAGTCATAACAACTTTATAACTTTGAAAAAAAGTTATTTAACAAACCCTAACATGTCATTTTAACTTATAAAATTAGTGTAATTCATCATAAGTCTCAATTTACATTTATTTTTGATATTTATATTATCAATTATTTTAATCTTTCATTAATATGGCAATTACTGCATCATCATTGTGTCATAAATAAATTTAATTATTTAACGCCTAAAAATTACAAATAAAATACCATTATGTAGGAAATATTTTTATATTTATAATGAATATTTATAGTTGAATTTTTCTTATGTATAACCCTATATTAAAAATGGTTTAGTTATTAGACTTTGAATTTAACACTCTTAACTCTTCTTTAAATAAAATAATAACAAATTTCTTAATCTAAACTGAATGGACCAAAAGGATCATATTTTATTATTATAGTTTATTTTTGTCTAAATACACTTATCCAATAGAATTAGGACATGTGTTAGGGTAATTATAATATCATTTTTACCTTTAATTACCCTATTAACTTTTAGTCGTGGTAAATAAAAGTCAAAAGTTAACATTCACCAAAAATTATTTTAATCATATTGAACCAAATTTTACTTACTGATGTCAAACATGTCTCTCGTATTTTTGATATTCAATTCACAAAAGTAGTAATATTATGTTTTATGCAAATTTTTAAATGTGCCCAGAAGGTGGGTAATAGATGGTAAAAAGTCCAATAAAATTTTATATATCTAATATTATTATAAAATGACTCCAATGAATTAAATTGAACATATATATGTATTATGTATCTATTTTTACCTAATATAAATTTAAATAAAATAACTAATTATTTAAATAAAAAGTCGGGTTTTAAACAATAACACATTGCTTTTCACTATTCATCAAAAATTGAAAGTTTTCAAAAAAATACCAAAAATTCACCCTAAGATAATTTTGATATTCTGAATCCAAAAATGAAGTCCATTTTGAAAAATAAAATTTAGAAAATTTCAAAAAGTGGGAATTACTATTCATAACGACTAGTTTTATTGGTCTTGGTGTGTTAGAACTCAAAGTTGCAGTAATCGCAAGCTATTGTATTATTCAAAGAGAAGCATACCATGGAAGCTTGGGGTGTTATAGGGAGAGAGGGTGAATATGGTGTTTCCCAATTCTTATACAAAAATCAATTCTTCTTTAGTTACTTTCACCGCCCTTTGGTTTTTAACCTCGATCACCTATTAGGATGTAAATGGATCTCCTTTTTTTACCATAGAATACAACTATATACCATGAATATGCTTAAGGTAACGATGGTATTAGTTTTTTATAAGGTTTGACCCAAATGTGGGAAACATATTCCTTAATGTTCATGGGATATCCAAGTTATGGATATACACTAATAATCTTATTTTAAATTACAATGGGATAACCATAGACTATCCTAAAACCTATATTAACATATTAAATATAAAATTGATCACTATATTACACAATTTTTCTTCTTATACTATATTACATAAGTGGAGTAATCTTTATGTTATATCCCATAGTCTTCATACTAGTATCACACTAGCTGGAAAGATCTACCTCTTTCTTCCCATTTAAGTTGATTGTTACTACTAAACATGATGCTACTACATCCATGAATAGAATAAATTCCCTAATTTAGAGGCTTTTAATACCTATATATCTTTATACATTTCTCATGCAACTCGGTGTCTAAAATTTCAACAGTTTCCCAGTTCTTTTCAAAATATGGTTGTAAGAAAATTCTATCTTAATATAAAAATAACTCAACCACCAATTAATGTTTAGAATAACCTCTTGCTAGTAGTAATTTATCACTCTTATATTCTTCTTAAACCTCAAATATATCTAACCCATAGTACAAGTTCACATACTCATCTTATCTTCTTATTCTTCTTCTATTTATTTAAATACTAACAGGGTGCATATTCTTGATTCTCTTATTATTATTTTCTATAGCTTGTAAATTATTATTATTATTATTATTATTATTCTTTTACTTCTTCTTCTTATTTTTATTCCTCTTATTCAAGATTCTATAATTATATTTTCTTTAGTGAAATATATAGACAATCTTAGTTCTGAACACTACACTAAAAATGACTCCTCATCCTCCTTTTATTTCTTCCTCTAAGATCATCTCAATTTCTCATGTGCATGGTTTTTATATTAAATTCCTTTTTAGTTTTCAATATTAATAAGTGGTTATCTTATTTAAAAATATCATCCACTTAATTTGAAATTAGTATTATAGAATAACCATTTATGGATTCCCATGATATATCTTATAGTACTTTTTTATTTCAAATGATATTCTAGAAATTCCATTAATAAATGAACCTCATATGGATGAATATAATTCCATTTTATTCTTTTATAGTCTCAGATTCATCTTCCTCAAAATTACTCCAAAAAATATTCACTTTAATATCTTTAGCAATATAAAAACATACAAAACAATATTTGTAGCATAGAAAATTCCATTACGGCATGAGATATTTTTTAGAAACACTCCACTTTAATCAGATTTTTTATTATATAAATATTCAATCATAATTTTATTTTTGATATTTCAACAGTGGTTCATAACATGAACATTGATTCATTTTCATCTGCATTATTCTTGAAAACACAATTTCTTAATTAAAAAGATAATTCACATGTTCTTCTAGAATCCCAAGCTTGTATCATAGAAAACAAGTATTCATGATGTTTTTAACTTGACCGAACAAATTTAACATCATCCCATTTAATTTATTATTCATAATTATAATTTTAGAAATATAATTTTTTTAGCCCATAGGATTCAAAAAATTTCTCAAGTTTGAATATCATACACAACTTATAATTGTTATACACAAATTATAAATCTCATATATGGCTAGAAAATATATTATGGTAAAACTTCATCTATGTAGATCAATTCTTATACATTGGTAACAATTCTCCTATATAGTGACAACTCTCTTGTGTATAGATTAATTCCTTTTTAAATTTTTCAAAATTTATTTTGTATATGTCCATTATCTTATGCATATCAAAAAAATTATTATGGTATTACCCTTTTCCAAATTGTAATAATCTCAAATATCAAATGATCACCTCAAAACACTTACAAGCAGCTCACATAGCCCAATTTTCTTAAACATAGGATAACTACCTTTTCCATTTTTCCAAAATGTCCAACATGTGTCAAATTTTGTACATTTAGGAGTTAGTTCCCTAAAACTAACTTCAGTGTACTTAAATATAACTTCAATATTTGGTTGATATCATTTGATGAGACCCAAATGATACAAGATATCGAGGGTGGAGAATCATAGGATTTTGAGGTACATTCTTATGGTGTACACCCATGGTATTTTACAAAGAAGGATATCATGATTAAATGAACCACTAGTAGGAAATATATATTTATATGTGTTATTAGATGTTCCTATCTATGGATACATGTTTTCATGAACCATCCTAGGAACCCTGATATACTGATAACTGAGCCAACATCGATATATAATGAAGGGTGTTCCCAATCCACCTGGGTTGGTGAATATCACCTATAATCATACAAGATAAAAGAGGGAACAAATATTACACCAAAATATAAAAGGAAAGGGTACCTATAAGTACGCTCAAAACTACTCAAGGAGATAGCACCAGAAACCAAATAGGTAAATCAAAAACCGAAATAGTAAACCATCAAAATACTCAAAAGTAGTCAAGATAAACTCAATGTCCAAAATAACACATCACTCCAAGCCCTAAGGGATCAAGAACATCGACCTCCTCCCAAAGGTACTTTCCCTTTACTCTGACTCGGCTGAAGAAAATCTACAAATGCCTGAAAGAAAAGGTAGGGTGTGAGATAAAATCCCAGTAGGGTATCATCAAGTGTTAATAATAAGATTCCATGATAATAAGATAAATCATGAATTCAATTTTAAATTTAATAGGTATGGTAGTACAATTTAATATTTAAAACAAAACATGCTTTTCATTTCAAATGATGAAAACATTTCAAACAATGTCTTAGTAAGCGTTTCATATAATTTTTTTTATATAAATCACTAGGCATGAGTAAATAAGGTTCATAGACAAAGGAATATATATCAAAGTAATCACAATAGAAAACATGGTCATTTTCCCTATAGTATGATAGTTTTTAGTTATAGTATAATCATACTCTCATATCAGTTATCATCACATATGCATACACACTTCCCTTAGAGTCAAACCTAATAGGACCCATCAATATTACTTTAGGAATTTGATCTTCCTAACTATATTTTTTATATATTTTATATCATCAATCCATTTCTATGGAATTACCATCCTAGACTGCTTTTACCCAATAAACCACTAACCACACAATCTCACATGTGATCAATCAATCATTCAATAATGGGAAAATTATTTCAAATTAGTTTAAAATACAATTTCCCCATTTCCAGTTTCAATATGAAAATTTCATTCCAAAACCAAAACATAGGTTTTTCATCAACATTTCATGAATTTTCAAAATAAATCCAATCATAGGTTCTTACAAAATAAATTTCATCCAATTTTTTTTAAAAATAAATTTACAAAATAAATTTTACAAATTTCCATCAATTTCAACTCATACCCCCAATTCCAATTTCATTAGAATTTGATGTTTTTCCCAAAATATAATACCAAATAAATTAAAATTCCAATTTATATCAAATTGGGTTTTTAAAATTTAATTGAAATCAATTTCAAAAAATTAATCAATTCAAGGTTTAATCAATTGGAAAATCTTAGATGGAACCAACACTCTTTAATCATGGAGATCAAGTAACAAAATACCCACAATGAGATTTTACAATGAAGAACAATGACAATGAAGATATAGAAAAAAAATTAGAATGAATATTCAAAACAAATTAATTTAGATCCATAAAACGCATAATGATTTAACAAACCCAATGTAGGAAAGAAAGAGAGAGTAGGAGAGAAGGAACAAGAGAAGATTCCCTTGTCAGAGAGGCATCGAACGAGGTCCACCATGCTTTGATCTTATTTGAAAGGGGTTTAGAGGAGCCAATAATAGTTCTTGAGATACTCCAAGACCTACGATTTTGAGTTAAGAGGAGTTTTGGTTTAGCAGGGGATAAAATAGGGGTTTGGTTATTTTTAAAATATTTTTTAGAATTAAAAATTAATGCATGCACAGTTAGATGGGAAGGGTCGTATGGTTTGATAGGTCGTGCACCCTAACTGTGTGCCCCTCTTATGGGGTTCACATTTTCTACTAGGTGGGTGCATAGTTTTTCAAACCATATTCCAATCCTGAAGGTACCCACTTCTTGGAGTTTCATAATTTACATTGGGTGGGTTCACGGTCTGGGATAACTGTGTGCCAAACATGCACAACATAGAATTTCCCCCCAAAAAATCATCTTTCCACTAAAAAAACTCGAGAAAAATCCCAAACAAATAATGATAAAAAAACAGGGTCAATAGGTACCTAAAAACTAGTAAAATGGTGTTATAAACTCCCCACCATAGAAACTTTTTATCCCTAGAAATACTATCATGAAATTTTCATATAAAAATATAAGTCCACTACTCTCTCATCAGTGCCTCACTCTCTTATGTCTCATGTGAATTAGAATCATACTTTCATAACCCTCAGACTAAAGGTATAATCCTCCCACAAAGTACCTTTATCTTAGAATAAACTATCCTAACTGAATGCTCAATCACAGATAAATTAGGCTCAACATCAAGTTATAAATGGTAATCGAATCTAAACACTTTCTCATCAACCTCAAAAGGTCCCACAAAATGGGGAGAAATCTTCCCTTGCCTTTCAGTCTGTTGATGATCGAAATGAGTAAATTGTTTAAGAACAACTAGTCACCAATTAAAAACTACAACAATCTATGATGATGATCAATGTAATATTTATACCAGCACTATACTTTCAACATCCTCTAATGAATCAACATAATATTTTTTTTTTCTTCTCTTGAACTAAGCTCAGTCCAACCTAAAAACTTTCATCTATCTATGAACAACACAATGGATATTTACAAGGCCATCCATACAAGGCCTGGAAAGGAACCATTCTGATCACGGATTAGTAACTATTTTTTTAATGGAAACTCAACCTGTACCAAATGTTCATCCCAAGATCTTACAAAATTGATGACTTGGGAATGAATAATATCATCAAGAATATGTATAGCTCTCTATGTATAGTCATACATCTTTTGATGATATACTATGATCAAGCAAAATTGAGATCCCAGTGCCTCATGAAGGACTCTCCAAAAGAGAGAAGTAAAATGGGGATCTTTATTAGAGACTAAAGTAGATAGAAATCTATGAAATTGATCAAGCTCTCTCACATAGATATTTCCCTGCTCATCAAATTTTTTTGTAACATGAATGGGTATAAATTGATCTGATTTGGTCAGCCTATTGGTCACAATCCATATCACATTCTTCTTTTTTAGGGCATGTTGCTACCCAATCAAAAACTCCATAGATATTTTATCCTAATTTCA
Source organism: Viscum album (assembly GCA_963277665.1). Taxonomy (NCBI): domain Eukaryota; kingdom Viridiplantae; phylum Streptophyta; class Magnoliopsida; order Santalales; family Viscaceae; genus Viscum; species Viscum album. The sequence continues at coordinate 659,635,078 of OY728159.1, forward strand.
TGTCCAAAATAGAAGTGGATGAAGAAAACTCTAAGGATTATAATTCTCAGCCTTGAAATTTTGGAAAGTATAGTAGAACATAATAAAGTTAGTGATGTCTCATCTCATACCCATGCACCAAAATCATCATTGCATGTCATGATACATCTTTGTGGTTCATGGGTGCTTAGCCCTTGTGGAATTATGGCAATCCATAATCACATATTTTCTCACAGGTAATAATTAAACAAGTTTATTCCAACAACATATAATACCCTTTGTAGAGAATGAGCACTCAATAATGTTCTCCCCACCATAAAGAGAGTCTTTAATTCTATATAACTCATCATCAAGATGCTTCTCTTGAAGAATCACTACAAGAAGAGTGATGGTAAACTAAACACTATCCAAGAAAATATCAACCCCTTTTTACTAAAATCCTATATAAAACTATGAATGAAGAGCCATTAAGTTCCACTCTTCCAATGATTCTTTCATGGAATGGGTTGAAAGTTTCCCTATCAAAGCATCAGCATTGACATTCACTTTAATTAGGGTATAGGTGATGATTAAATCAAAATATTACATGTTCTCCACCCAATGCCTCTAGATGAGATTCAAATATTTTTGAGAGAATATATCACTCAAGATCTTGTGGTTGGAATACATAGTAAACCTTTCTTTGAAAAGGTAATACCACTAACTCTTAGGTGCATGCATCACAATTATGAGTTCAATGTCATGGGTGTGATAATTATTCTTGTGTGGACTAAGTTATCAAGATCCATGGGAAATTATGTGATCAAACTACATATGAAAACAACCCAAACTAAAACCTAATGAATCAGAGAATACCACAAAGCCTTTACCGGACTCTAGAATATTAAACACTATCATAGAGTCAAAAGATGCTTCATCTCAACAAAATAACTTTGTAATTTCTCATCCCAAGAAAAAACATCTCCCTTTTGAGTGAGAGAAGTCACCAGAGAAGCCAATTTGGAGAAATCCATTACACACTGGCGATATTATCTAGCTAAAACTAAGAATCTCCAAATCTCAAAAACATTATGTGGTTGCACCCATGTCATAATAGCTTCCACCTTTACAGGATCAATTGAGATACCATGTTCTCAAACCATGTGTCCTAAGAACTTCACTTATCGAATCTAGAAATACTATTTCAATATCTTATAATACAATCAATGTTTTCTCAATAATTCCATAACTTCTCTCAAATGATGCACATGATCCTCCTCAGACATATAGTAAACTAGGATAGAATCCATAAAGACAATCATGAAAGATTCAACATACCCATGGGAAATACTATTTATTAAATCCATAAAGACCACAAGATAATTTTTTAGACCAAATTTCATAACAAGATACTCATAATGAACATACCCACTCTTTAAGGCCGGTTTATGAATGTGATATTCTTTTATTCTCAACTGGTGATAACTAGATCAAAGATCAATCTTCGAAAACCACCTCACTACTATCAACTAGTCAAATAGATCATCAATATGCGGTAATAGATACCTATTCTTTATAATATCTTGACTGAGTTTTTAGTAATAAACACATTGGAAAAGTGTTCCATAATCTTTCTTAGAAAAGAAAACATGCATTGTTAAAGGTGAAGCACTCAAGAGATAAATAATTTCTCTGAAAAATCATCCAAATGTGTATTCAACTCTTTCATTTCTGTTAGTTTGATATGATAAGAAATAATAAATATCATATGAGTACCTGGAACTAAACCAATAGATAACTCTACATATCTTACTAGTGAAAAAATAGACAATTCATAAGAAAAAACATTGGGAAACCCAATAGAAATTGGAGGGAGATCATTTCTCAAAGATTCATACTACAGGTTTAAAGAAAACATCGATATCACTTTCTACACATCTGGATAAGAAGGTCTATATCTACTCAACCTAAGGTCCCATTCTACTTGAAAATGTGACTCACCTCATCAGGCATAGTAAATGAAACCCGCTAAAGGTTAAAATCAATTTGGGGTTTATTAGAAAATACCCAATCCATCAAAAAAATGATATTAATTGGTCTCATGTTGAGAAACATAAAATCCTATATTGGATTAATGTATGATAAAGAGAAGAAATAATAAGGACAACATAGACCCTTCTACCTCTTCATTTCAAGGGGTGTAGTAATATCCATTGCATAAGATAAAAGCCCTGTAGGAATATTTAACAGGTTCACAATATGAGTCAAAATAAAGGAATGAGATGCGTTGGTATCAAATAAATAAATCCCTAAAGACAAATATATAGTGATATAACCTCTCACAGTCATGATACCCATATATTATTCCTCTCGAGACTCTTCCACTACGTGAATAAGATTCATTATGGATGCCTATGGATAGAACTCCTTTGATCTTGAAGCATCTGATTACACCATAGTACTTTTTGGTGTTGATGATCCTATTCCACTACACCAATAAAAAAAGATATAACATAAGTTTTACAAGTTTCCTAAACATCCATAAGAGACACATATCTTTACTGCCTCAGTGAAAACCCAAATTGAATTCCTAGGCTTTCCACACTATAAGCAAGACATAGATCCTCCACCAGGCACTTGAAGAGGTATAGAATAACCTTGCTATTCAGATACACTATGAGACTCATCACTCTTATGATTCCATTTGAAGAAACTCACACAACTACCATTAGGAGAAAAAAGAACTTCCATCAACCCCAAATTACCGTCCAGATGAAGTTTGACCATCAATTCCCTATCCCACATGTTAGAATAAGAGGAGAGATTCATAAAGAAAAATTAATAATGTATATCAAATAAAATTCAAATCTCAAACCTTCAAGTCTTCATCTTCTCATTTGATACAATATCATGTGAAAACCAAAAAATCTTGGTGAAGTGATTTTAATACTCAGTCACAATCTTGTTAGCCTACTTGAGTTTGAAAAACTCCACAACCTTAGCTAGAACCATTGAATCTAGATAGAACTGGTCAAAAAAATAAACTTAAAGTATTTATACTCTAAACCCTAATGCTTCTTCATCATCACCATTAAGTCCCATCATCTATTTCTAGGTCCCTCTATATTGAAGGTGACACATTTCATCGTAACTTAATTAGGAGTTTCCAAGAACTCAAATAAAATCCCAATCTTACTCAGCCAATCCTTAGCTAGTTTAGGATCATTAGAACCACGAAAATATAGTGGATTTTGGAAAAGGAACACTTGATAAAGACTCTAAAATTCATCCATATGAGGTTCCATAATAGGTGCTCGTATGGGAATGGGTGTAGGTCCCTATGCTAGATCATGGAAAACCAGCATAATAACCTCAACAAGATTATAGTACATAAGAAGATTTTATCACTATGGTTCATTAGAATCTTCCTCCTGGATCCTATTCACACATCTTCGTGGTGGCATGATTGTACATAATGTCAAAAAAATCATATAATACATCCGAATATTACTCTGATTGACAATCAATCAAGATAAATAGGGAAATAAAATCTATTACATAAAAAAACATGGTTTGGATTTATACCTATCCATATCTAAAGTAGGGAAAAGACTAGAAATAATCGTCAAGATTAATTTCCCAAATAACCCATGATTACTTATGGATCATTAGAATGAGAGATGGCTAGGAACTCACTCACAACAACATCTTAAGTCCTGAAAAGATATCAAACCGCATACTCACATAAAGGAAAATAGAAAAACTAAAAATTTGATACAAATTTTTCATGAACCATCATGGGAACCCTGGTACTCTAAAAATTGATCAAATACTAACATATCCTGAAGGGATCTACTAATACCCATGGGTTGAAAACTATCACCTGGTATCATACAAGATAAAATGGGGAATTAATTTTCCACAAAATATAGAAGAAATGATACATATCAGTATACTAAAAACTTTTGAAGGAGATAATACCAAAAAAAAAAAGTAAATCAAAAACCCAAACAGTACATTATCAAAGTACTCAAAATAAGACAATATAAACTCAACATCCCAAAGGAAACATCACTAAAATCTCTAAGGGATTAAGAATATACACCTTCTCCTAGAGGCACTTTTCATTTTCTCGGACCTAGAAGAATAAAATATACAAATTCTTGAAGGAAAAAGTAAGATGTGAGCTAAAATACCTATAGGATATCACCAAGTGTTGCATAATAATATTCCATGACAATAAACCAAATTATGAATTCAATTTTAAATAAAACAATTTAGGAAGTAGAATTGTATTTTTAAAACAAAACGTGCTTTTTATTTCAAATGATGGAAACATTTAAAAAATTTCTTAAGTAAACATTTTATATTATATAGTTTTTATAAATCACAAGGAATGAGTAAAGTAGTTTCACACACAATGGAATATATATCTATGTAATCACAATAAGAAACACGACCATATTACTATGTGATATGATAGTTTCAAGTTATAGGATCCGCACATTCTCATATCAGTGATCATGGAATATGTGTACACACATCCCTCAAGCTGAAGCTGAATAGGACCCATCAATGTTCCATCAGAAATATGATATATCTCAATATATATTTCTAGATTTGTAAAATTCAATATATTTCTAGGGAATTACCATCCTATCGTGCGTTTCCCAAATAACATACTAACTACCTAGGCTCGCATGTGCTTAATAAATCAATCAGTGATGGGAAAATAATTTCAAATCAGTTTAAAATAAACTTTCCCCATTTCCAGTTTCAATATGAAAATTTTATTTCAAAACAAAAACAATTTTTTGTCATTATTTCATGATTTTAAAAATAAAACCAATCATATGTTATTATCAAATCAATTTAATATTTTTTTATCATAAAATAAATTTATAAAATAAATTTTATAAATTTCCATCAATTTAAAATCACACCACAAATTCCAATTCCATTGGAATTGGAGGTTTTTACAAAAATACCATACCTAATCAATTCAAATTCCAATTTTAATAAAATTAGATTTTCATAATTTAATTGAAACAAATTTTAAATAATTATTCCATTCAAGTTCTAATCAATTAGCCAATCTTAGACGAAAACACCTACCTTTAATCATGGAAATCATTTAAGTCAACACCCGCAATGATATTTTTTAATAAAAACTGATGGAAATAAAGATCTCGAAAACAAAAATAAAATAAATATTCAAAACAAAAGAGTCTATATCCGTCAAACATAGGATAATATAAGAAACCATGTAGAGTAAAGAAGGATAAAGTAAGAGAGAAGGAAAGAGAGAAGTGTCACTTAATAGAGAGGGATTTAATAAGGTCCTCTATGATTTGATATACCTATTAAGGCATTTAGAGGAGCTAAAAATGGTTATTGAGAGTCAAAAAGACCTAGGATTTCATGTTAAGATGAGTTAGGGTTGAGTGAGGGATAAAAAAGGGTTTATATATTTTCAAAATAATTTTTGGAATTAATAAATTGTCATGTGCACAACTATCTTGGAAGGGATACATGATTAGATATATCATACACCCTACACGGGGTTTCATGGTTTACATTGGGTGGGTGAATAGTTTAGTAAAACCGTATACCAACTATGAAAAGCCTATAATTTTCCAAAAAAATCAAATTTCTAACCAAAATAACTGAAGATAAACCCCAACCAAAGAATGATCAAAATAGAGGGTTGAGGAGTACCTAAAATACAATAATAGTATGTTAAAAATGTATTGATCTTTAGATATTAACATTTTTATTAATTCATATCATGATCCACGTACTTTGATTTCTTGATTAAAACTATGATAACATATGCTCATGGTGAAGTAGGACATGTTGGGTGCTCCATGAATAATATTGTATTAGTGAATAATAAAAGAAAGAATTTTTCCCTTTTGTTTTTTAACAGAACTTGATATCGTAGTTCCTCTATTGCGAATAGAACAACCTAAATAAATCTTTGTCCATGGTGTTTTATGGGCAGATTAATTTTTATAAATCCAAAGAAAGAGACATAAAGAACATAGGTTGATGAGACCAGAATGTGACCTACTTTATTATAGATATCATGATATGTGGATCATATTACATAGTGAGTGTTTGTATAAGGTTAAATGTCTTTGGAAAACTTACTTATTTCTCTATGGTCACCTTGATATGTTTCTAAATGCTAACCTTTTAATTTAGAAAGTTCTACCCAATGCCACTAAGAAGGGGTCCTATATGGTCACAGACTAAGTGTATTCAAAATCATTGTTAAATTCTATTTTTAATTTAATAAGTTATAAAATACATTATTACTTCTTTGTAGTTTAATAATTATTTATTATTAGTTGATCACCAAGATTTAATCATGAGTTATTTAGATAAATAAATATTTTAGCTAAATAAAAAAAAATTGGCAAGATTTAGTGAATATAATATTTATTGTATTTATTTTTAGATAATAAAGTAATATTTATTTATTAAATAAATAGTCATTATTCAAGGTTCTCTAAATACTAGGTGGATTGATGGACCCATTTTAATATTCCAGATGTAAATGATGTATTTAATATCATTTAAATAAATATAAATCAATTTATTTAAAAAATTATATTTATTCATTCATAGGTATTTCACATGTAAAATAAATAATAATAATATTTATATTATTATTTTCCATGGGGGTTTCTAAGGAATAAGGAATTGTATAAGGGCCTATGTGCTATTACCAACCCTAAACTAGCTCTTTAAATACATAGTTATATCAATTTCCAAGGTTGGTTTCTTTTTGTTCCCAACAAACATATAGTGAATTATCCTAATACCTAGAAAGAATCCTCTCAAGAAGATTCTCAAGAAATAGAGTTCCCATCATTCTACCTTCTCTCAAACATTTGAGAGGATTTAAATAATCATTCATCCACAAAGTGATTCACATCACTATCATTAATGAATGATGCAAGAAATCAAGATTTTCCATGCTACAACCCATTGATTCTATAATGATGTTTTGAGATTTTGGAGCACATGTGGATCACTGATAAAGGAATTCCTCCCTTGGAACATACAATGCAACGATGGTGCAACAAGTGAAATCAACCAAATCATCAATGAAGAAAGAATTAAAATACTAGGTAATTATAAATATATCTATAAATTAATTATAAATTATATATGATGATATCACAATCTTGTTTTTGTTGTATGTTATTCAGTTAATCTTCATTTTAATTATGTTGTTCATGATGTTCTTCATCATGTATATCATGGACTATTCATAGATTATGAAAAAAATTCAAATTGTTTATGACCAATAGGAACTTAAATTATTACTAGAACCTTCAATTGGTAGTAAAGCAGTCACAAAATTAATTTATAATTATTTTTAATCAATAATTGATTATATGTACTTTTAGTTTGTTTTTATTTCGGGATTATTTATTCCTTAGATCCGAACATCAAATTATTTAATTTCCTTCTTTATTATCACTAATACAACCAATAAAAGGTTAAATTAACATGAAGAAAATATTAAGACTCCATCAAGATATTCTGAGGTTTCTGGTTGGATAGCACAAGAGTACATGGAATGTAGCCTAAGGGTACATGTTTTGTACCCATGTTCAAAAGTACTCGGATAATTAAAATTAAATATGAGTCATCATGCATTAACTACATATAGAATATATTTAATTCACACCATGTATTGAAAATTTCAATCTAGCATGTCATTTTCTAGAATACACACCATATAACTCACTTTCACACTATGTAGTCAATGTGTTTTTACATTGGAAAACACAGGTGTCCAAGCCATGTTATGTATTTAATAAACATAATGGAGACTAATAAATTATGAAACTTCACATGTAGTTAGTGTATAAACCATACACCTAATATACAACATTGTATGACATGTACACCTCATCCATAGGCATGTGATATGGACATGGGCAGAGGAGATCACATGTCATGTAACCAAAGTACACATTGTATAATCTACTGCACCTCATATAATTCATTTAATGTAGAGATAAAAATTAATTATATAATTAAACCAATTTACAAGTGTTCCATGTGTTCCATGTGTTATATATTGATATTACATGCTATGTGATAGGATTATTAATTATATATTAAATTAATTACCATTATAAATTCATAATTACATGTTTTGTATGGTATTTACTTATAGTGTTATCTTCACGCATTAATAAAATCACATGCCAGATAATTTGCCTGTGATCACGCATCATTTATTAATGAATCCACACCAATTAATTATGTTCCACACCATGTATGCTTGATTCCATGAGAATACCTAGTACAAGGACCATGACAAGTAGTTTGGATTAGTATATACCATTCCCTCCAAGTACACTTATGTAATTTATTAATTTTTAATAAAATTAATTAATTTAATTTTTTTAAAATTAAATATGATGGAAATTTCAAGATGGTTTGGATAAAATTAAGAAAACTTTAATCAATCTATTAATCATATAATTAATTGTATTAATTCAAGAAAATTTTATCTTAACTAAATAATGAATTGAAGTTGATTCTAACTTGGTTTGAAATACGTATTCATTGAATGTGTGTGTATGATTATGAGATTAGACTAGACTTGTGTATATGATTGGTTTTATTTTAATTTATTATCAGTATTATTAAATAAAATTTATGGCCTTGGCATCATCCCCTCCTCTCATTATGTATGGGCATTTGTGCCCTTGATTTCTTTTTTGTAAACCCCCTAAAACAATCCTTTGGTTCCCCTCACCTGAATGTGTGTAAAGATTATGTAATATATGGAGATCCAAAGTTAGTCGAGGGAATTCAAGTTTATATCCAAGTCTAAACCAATCCAGTAGATTCACAAGAAGATAGGTGGAATGTTGTACCCTGAACTGACTTATGTTTTAAGGTGTTTTTCTCAAGGCCGAGGGTTAGGTTATCATTTGATAGATAAACTAACCATTAGATAATATCATGATCATACCACTTATATTATTTTATTTCTATAAAGTTTCATGATTAATTTCTTTATGGTTTATTTTTCATGATCACATAAAATAATGAATTAATAAGCATGTAAGGTGGAATTAAAATAAATTATATTAGGTTTAATTTTATAGATACTTGGTTAATCACTTAAGTAAATCCCATTCATATTAACAAGTATCTAATAATGATAAAATGGGAAATTTACACATAAAATATAAAATCACTCAAATCAATATATATTAAGTTTTTATAGTCTTGAAATACTTTAGATTAAAATAAAACATAGTTCAAAGTGATTGAATGAACCAAGTTGGCATGATTTAAATTATCAAGTAATTTTAAAATAGGTTTTTGGGTTAACTTTAACATAGTTCAAAACAAGTATTGACGCCCCAAGAGGGAATTGGTGTAACTAAGAGGAAAGGGTTGAGAAATACTTTTCCAAAATATCAGGATTGTGGAGTGCAGTCTACAGATTAAGGAGTTGCAAGTTAATATAGTTGTCAAGTTACACTTACCTATGCCCTTCAAATAACTTTCCAAGCCCGAGTCTAAGTTATGATAATGGTAATATGGATACTTTCCCCTAGATTATCCACGAGATAAAATATTACAAAACTAATGGTGGGGGATATTGAGTATTGGAAAGATAGTGGGAGATTAATAAATCTAAAAAATTATTTTCCTAATTTTGTAATCCATATATTGTATTAAAATTATTCTATAATTTATTATGGAAATGGAAAGCCACTTAACTTTAAATATATAACTATGATCCATACTAGAGAAGGACAAATTTCCCCCTAATCAAATTTTAAGGAATGGTATGGGTGCTTGTGAATTATACTACATCGTGTATGGAAATTATACATACCAGAAACCCCACTTCTTAAGTCACTTGATAAAGTGCCTAGTAAGGAATAATTATCTCTCTACCTAAATCACATGGACGATGACACAAATATCCAATGTTTCATTCCATTATCCATATTTAATAATCCTTTAATGAAACACAAGGATATGGATGCATATATCATCAAGTATCACCTTAATGATCTTTAGCAGGAGAAGGTGATCCAAAAGTGACATGAGATCTATAGTGCAATATTTTCATGTATGATTGTAGATTCAATGCCATATGGGCCTCATGTAGTGATGATGATTAGATATATATAACACTTAGACATCTTGGATTTTAAGATCCTTAATGATATGATCACAAATGTCATTCTATCCCCACAACCTAAATAATTATCTAATTTCTTTTTGAATTACAACATGAGTAATAGTGATAAGACTCTTTCAGAATTTCTTATTTGATTCACCCAGTTTACAAGTATATGTTCTTGAAAAAACTACAGTATTTACGGTGAATAAGAAATATTAGAGTAAGATTAAGGGACCTAAGAATCACTCCAAGTCTAAGGTTCCTGAACACCATCCCTCCAATAAGAATATTATCCAATGAAAATAAAAGGAAGAAAATGAGATATGTTATTATTATGGCAAGCTATTCCAATGGAATATGAACTATAACCAGTTAAAGAAGGAAGGGGAAGCTCAATGTACATTCATTATCAAGTGAAATATTTCTATATCTACACATTGAGTATTATATATATCTTGTATTTATAACATTTATATCCAAATGCCTTACCCAGGTAGATTCTAAAATATTTCTAGAGGATAGGAGGATATTAGATTAGCTAATGGTGCATGAATTACTAATTTGGCTATTGGATACTACCACCTTCTATTTCCAACCAACAGGATTTTTTTTAAAGAATTTTTATTTTCTGCCTAGTGTTACTAGAAAAATCATTGATATTTATTTCCTTAACATGGATAGATTTATTTTCAAATTTTGAAATAAATAGTATCAATTTTACAATAATCGAACTTTATTTGGTATGACACAACTAAATAAGTGTATTTATGCTTTAAATTATGAAAACCAAATATTAGAAATTGATAAAAATTGAAATTCATATGATTCATTTAACATCTAGTAGTGGAATCACCATTTATATAATGTAAATGATAATAATCTAAAAAGGCTATATCAATATGTTTTTTAGGATATTTTGATCTAAAACCACATAAAAGTCATCATGATTATTTATAATGTGAGATGAACAAACCTTTATTTATTGGACATGATGAAAGAGACACAAAGATTCTAGAATTTGTACATATTGATGTGATTGGACCCTTTTAATTAGAAAATATAAGTGTGAATCATAATTTCCTAACATTTATCGATGACTTGAGTATATGTGGTTATATTTAATTAAGGATATATAAGTATGAGTCCTTTGAGAAATTAAAAAAAATTAAGAAAGAAGTAGACGATCAACTTGGAAAGAAGAAAAAGAATATTAGATCTAATTGCGGTGGTTAATATCTTAACTAAGAGTTTATTAACTTTATAGAAGATTTTTTATTATATCCCAACTCACTCCACCTTATAAACTACAGTGTAATGGTGTTAGTGAAAGGAGAAGACACACCTTGCTTGACTTAGTGAGGTAGATTATGAGACACATCGATCTTCTATACCCTTTTAGGTATATCCATTACATACTATAATATATATACTAAATTGAGTACAAAAAAGTATCAAATGGTATTCCCTTTAAGTTATGGTGTGCAAAGAAACCTATTTTTTCAAATACTCATGCATGGGCATGTGAAAGGTTTATTAATAGTCACTTAAGAAATGAAATATAACCCTAGGGAATTAAATGAATCTTTATAGTGTATCCTAAGGGAAAAAGGATATACTATCTATACAACTCCTTAGACAAGAATATGACCATCAAAAAACAATAAATTTTTCTTGATAGATAACATATCATAAAGAATGATATTGGGAGAAAGATTGACTTTGATGAAGTTGATTCTCAAGATACACAATAATTTCCACAAGAACACATTTCATAGGTCCCCATAGAAGTTGTTGTTCCCAAAACACAAGTAATACATAGGAGCACCAAATAGGTTAAAGAACCAGAAAGATATGGGTTTATAGTCACTGATGATGGTGACTCATTTTTGATTGAAAATGATGATCATATTTCCTATAATGTGGTAGTAGAGAGATAAAAAGCTACAATATATAATGACACTACCACAAAACAGGGAAAGGGAAGCACTGCCCTTTATCAGTGCTAAACAGAAAGCACTGATAAAGGGGTATGCCTTTATCAACACTAGATAAAAGCGCTGATAAATGTTCCCTTTATCAGTGATAAAATAAGCACTGATAAAGGTGTACACTTTATCAGTGCTTTTTTAGGGCTGATAGAAGGGAACATTTATTAGCGCTTTTTTTAGTGCTGATAAAGGTAGCTCTTTATCAGCACTAAAAAAGCGATGATAAATGAGTGTTTTATCAGTGATTTTATTTTAGTGCTGATAAAACATACCTTTATCAGAGCTTTTAACGAGCACTGATAAAGGTTCCATCAGTTTTTATTTAATAACCCTAATAGGTCATCCTCACCCGCATGTGGTCAAGCTTTCGTGGAAGCTAAACCAGGCCCCTCGTCCGCCGCGACCTCTCCTCCTCCTCATCCTCCTCCGCCTCATCCTCCTCTTCCTCTGCTGGTGCCGCTGCCTCCGCCGCCACCGCTGGCTCCGGCCCCGCTGCCTTGACCACCACTGCCTCTTCTGCCACCACCACCTCCACCTCCACTATTGCCTCTGCCGCTGCCGCTGCCTCTGCCATCGGTAGAAGGTATCCTTTCATCCTTTTTCACTGGTGATTCCAAATTTGGTTAATTTAATGAGTTTTTGGTCAGTCTTCTTATTTAGATAAATTTCATTAATTTTGTCTTATTTGGTCATGGAATATAGTTATTATGTCTTAGATTATGATGCGTTCTGTCATCTAGAAAGGCAATTCTAGTGTTGGTGTAGCAACAATATTCTTAGAGATCAGTGGAGTTCTATGATCCCTCATAGGTTTTTTCTTGGTGAATTATCCTCTTATCACTATCCAAGAGTGATAGTTTCTTCTTAATTAAAATAATCTTGGATTCTACCATTATTGATATTAATTGCAGGTAAATGTTTTTTCTACCGCTTGGATTTTTCTTCCATGTTACTTTATCTAAAACCATTTATTTATATGTAATTGGTTCTGGAAGATATTAGAGAGATAGATTATTCTAGTTGGTCTGTGAAAATGTTTTAGGATATAAAACACCTGATGAACATTGATGTTAATGTTGAGATTGTTGTAGGAAGTTCCTTAATAAATAAGTCCTTGTATATGATGTTTCCATGATTAATGGTTTATTCTTGATCCACTTTCATGATGTTATTACTTGTAAGAGTGTGAGTATATCTTGAAACTCAATCTTTATAAATGATCTGATGGTTAGTTTATATCCCCTTGTGAACTATTCTTGATATTCCATATTATTCCTTTATATAGTGTATATTTTTTATGCAATTGAATTACCTGTAGAACAAGCATAGATCAATAATCCATCAGATATAGCATGAGGTGGAATAATTCTATGCAAGGGTGATGTGTTATCTAATTATGTCAAACAATTTGGTTGGGACATTCCATCATCTAAGGATAACAACCACCATCAGGGTGGGATTGTGGTGTTCTTAATAATGACCATCATTAAGATAGGTCATGTCATGAAAGGTGTGATAACAAAGGATTGATCAGGGCTTACTCATTTGGGATATACTATATAGAATAAACATGGGGATTATACCTAGTAAAGAGGACCTATTGGTCAGGGCTTACCCATTGTATGTTCATATTTTATATTTTAAAAGTCCGTTGAACTCATTCTATCGAAGGTGGGTTCTATAATTTCTTGTTATCTTAAGGTGTGTTTAACCATGGTGTGGGTTGATGTTGGTTTTAGTGGGTTCTTGGGGTTTGTGGGATGTGGTAAATGGTGTACTCGGTTTTAGATTATTTTATTCTCATGGGTTTCCCCTATTTTATGTTTTCTTTTCAGTTGGAAATCTCCTCTGCTGTGTGCCTCTCCTCTGCCATGAACGTGCCTCTACCGTGTGCATAACGAAACCTTCACGGTGAGTTTCTTCTGTTACTCATTGGTTTCCTCTTGTTCAGATGTTATTACTGTTTGATATTGATGGTTATAATGTGAAATGTACAGGCTAAACACCCCGCTGAAAATCATGGTCATTGGTGGTCCTTGTTTGCGCACTAAATGAATTGAATGTTGGTTGGTTCTTTTTGAACATTTGAATATAAAAATTGGTAATTTATGTATACATGAATTATGAATGAACACCCCAGGATGATAAAACTTCTGTGATAATCCCTGAATTAACAAACAAAATTGAATAAGGGATGCTTTGTAAAATTTAAAATTGTGATTGTTTGGTTTGTATGGTGTTGCGATTGTGATCACGATTGTGTTTTTGTATGGTGTTGCGGTTGTTGGCATGATTGATTTTCCATTTTCTTTCCATTTTTTAGTTCTTACACCATTGAATATCAATCCATAATTTACCCATTTCAATGGCACCACCACTTTGTTACTAGTGCAATTCCATTAATCCTTGAAAACCACTTCTAGAGGACTCTATGAGACACTTTAAAATACATGGTATGTAGTCTTGTTAAATAGTAAATGCTTCACCATACATGGATTTCATATATATTTTATGGCCACACAACATTTATCTCCAAAATTTACACCACATGACTGATCTTCTGACTCAAACTTGGAATCAGTTTCATTTTAAATGTTACATGTCATGTGAACCTAGGTCACACAAAATGTATCTACAAGACATATAATTCAGCATGAAACCATGTAAATGCCATGAAATAATGGTAGAACCATATTACATGTGTTTTAATTCACTCACACTATGTATAGATACCATAGAAACTTGATGTGTAAAGAATATACACCCCAAGTGGTCATGTAAGGACTACACACCGTGTATTCCACAAAAATGTGATGCATAGCTGGTTAGGTGACTTAGTATGTATCTAAAGTACACGCATTTAGCTCAATTTGTTCTATATGTCATGTATTTTCAAAGGCATCATTCAATCTTTTTAAGACTAACTTGGAATTAATTTGATATATGTCATATTAAATCAGGTATCTTATCCATACACGATGTTCACCCTACTGGATACACCATGTATATGGATTTTACATGAGTTTAGGGGCATTTTTACCATGATTTGTTTTTATAAAACCCAAAAAAATTCTACTTGATGAATTAAAACATAATATTAGGAAAGTTCGAGATAGAACCCATAAAGACGATGAATATGAATAAAGAATGGATGAATGCCAATCAGTTGACAAAAGAGTATGAAGATAGAATGAAAGTGTTTATCAAGTTTGCAGAAGATCATGCATGTGACCCTTATCAAATCCTTTGTCCATGTTTACGCTGTTGTTATTAAAGAAAAATTAGTACAGAGGAGTTGGAAGAACACCTGATCTGTCACGGAATAGATCAAAGTTATACATGTTGGAATAAACACGGGGAAAAAACGAATGTAAGTAGTGGCTCAGATAACACAACATTTTATAGATCATCTGATATGATTACAAGTGTGAACAATGAAGATGATCGTATGGAGGGTGTGATTACAGATGTGAATGATGTTGAAGATCATATTGAGGAAATTATAAGAACAGTTGAAGATGAACTTCATGATTGCCCAAAATTGTTTGAGAAGTTAAAGAGTTGTGCAAAAACACCATTGTATACTGGTTGCACTAGATATAAAACATTGTCAGTCATATTGAATCTGTATAATTTGAAAGAAGGCAATGGGTGGAGTGATGCCAGTTTTATGGAACTAATTTCTCTCCTGAATGACATGCTCCCAAAAGATAATGAACTCCCAATCCGAACATAAGATGCCAAAAAAATGCTACGATCGATGGGTATGATCTCTGAAAGAATACATGCCTACTCAAATGAATGTATATTGTTTCGTAAGAACCAAAAATCACTTAAAGAATTCCCAAAGTGTGGTGCTTCTCGATACAAGAAAGATGATTCTAGTCCTATGAAATTTGTATGGTACTTTCCAATCATTCCAAGGGTTAGGTGCTTATATGGAAGTGAGGAGACTGCAAGACAAATGACATGGCATGCAGATACAAGAATTAAAGATGGGAAACTACGTCACCCGACAGACTCTCCTCAGTGGAAGAGAATTGATCACGAGTATCCTGAATTTGGGAATGAGCCGAGAAACCTTCATCTAGCGTTATCTATAGATGGGGTGAATCCTTTTGGTTTTCAAAGCAGTAATCACATTACATGGCTGGTTATGTTGGTAAAATATAACTTACCACTGTGTTTATGCATGAAACGAAAATACATCATGTTATCTATGATTATATCAGGACCAAAACAACTGGGTAAAGATATTGATTTTTATTTGGACCCATTGATCGAGGATTTAAAAATATTGTGGGATTCAGTTGTTACATTGTATGATACTTACAAAAATTAATATTTCACTTTGAAACCCATGTTGTACCGGAAAATAAATGACTTTCCTACTTATGGAAATTTTTCAGGATACAACATTAAAGGAACTCAAGGGTTTCCCATTTGCAAAGAAGGTACACAATCAATTAGGTTGAAACATTCATCGAAAACCATGTTTCTAGGACATTGCAGATTTCTACCTTGGTGACATAAGTACAGATCTTGGACTACATCATTCAACGGAAGTTTAAAAGAACGTACAACACCGTCTCTATTAACAGGTGATCATTTTTTTGAGAAAGTAAATGATTTGGACACTACTTTTGGTAAACTGTTTTCAAAAAACCTTACAAAAACCGGTTGAAAAAAGAGATCAATGTTTTTTTGAATTACCATACTGGAATTGTTTGTATGTCATACATTTTCTTGATGTTATGCATGTTGAAAAAAATGTATGTGATAGTTTCATCAGCACGTTGCTAAATGCACCCGGAAAAAACAAAGGATGGAATTAAGGCTAGATGGACATGGTTGAGATGGGAATACGAGAAGAGTTGGCACCAGTGAAGGGTGAAAAACGAACATTTCTTCCTCCTTATTATTACACTCTTTCCAGGCAGGAGAGATATATGTTTTTCAACTTCTTGAATGATGTAAAGGTTCCAGAGGGGTATTCATCAAATATCAAGAACATCATATTAATGAGCGATTTAAAATTAAAGGGTCCGAAATCACATTATTTCCATATTTTGATGCAAGATCTAATTCCTATAGATTTATGTTGAATTTTTCCCAAGAATGTTCGCCATACATTAACGAAGCTCTGTTTCTTCTTCAAAGCTATATGCAGCAATGTTATAGACCCAACGAAATTGCCAACTATGGAAAGAAAAATTGCCGTCATATTATGTGAATTGGAAATGTTCTTCCCGATGACATTTTTAGATATGATGGTTCATTTGGTGAGAGTGATTCAAATATATAGTCATGTACATTATAGATGGATGTACCCCATTGAACGGTATATGAAGATTTTGAAAGGGTATGTCAAAAACTGAATTCGGCCAGAGGGTTGTATTGCGGAGCAATATATTGTTGAGGAAGCCGTTGAATTTTGTATAGAATACCTGTCTGGTGTGGAAATTGTTGGCCTACCGAAATCCTGTCACACTAAGCGGCTTTAGGGTAAAGGAATTTCTGGAAGATAGGTTGTCACAATCAATATTACAGATCGGGAGTAGGCCCACATTTATGTTTTGTATAACAGTTTCGACGTTGACCCATATGGTCAAACCCATAAAGAAATTATTAGGCATTTGAATCCTTCAAGGGATGAAAAATGGATATCAGATACACATAATAGACAGTTTATAGGATGGTTTTGGGACCATATTTTTAAGCAGTTAGATGAAAATCCAGACTCAATTTTAGAATGACTTCGATGGCTAGCTGGAGGAGAAAGTGTGTGCATATTATCTAACAATAATTATGCAGTTAATGGTTATACATTCTATAATAATTAACATGATGAAGAAAGTACCATGCGGAATAGTGGGGTTACACTTATGGCTAAGGTGATGCATGTTTTCGGTGCTAAGGAAAAAAATCCAATTTATGCGAATATGTCATACTTTGGCATCATCAAACGAATATGGGAGTTGGATTATACAAAATTCAAAGTGCCAATTTTTCAATGCAAGTGGGTTGATAATAGGACTGCCATTAAAAGAGATTAATTAGGATTCATGAAAGTTGATTTCATTAAGGAAGGGGAGAAAGATGAACCATTTATAATGGCATCACAGGTAGTATAAGTATTTTATGTTCCAGACCCCGTAAACCGAAATTGGTCAAATTTTCTATTATCGACCAAAAAAACTAAAGGGTCAGATGAAAGTTCAACGGAGGTTGACCCTTTTATAGGGACTTCACAATCATTTCGCAGCGGTCCCAATATAGACGGCATTTTGTATGTCATAGGAGACCACAATGAAGGGATTCACATAGTCGATAGAGGAGTCAAATCTCTTCAGCCTTTAAAGAAAAAAAGAGAGTACAATAATCAGGTTATTTGTTTATTGTAATATACATTGTGTTATGTTAAGTTATTATCTATTCATTGCTGTTTTTATGTAATCTAAATTTAATATTAAACCACTTCTACAGATAATGACTTTTGCACCTGCTGATGCACCCAATCCCAAGGCACAAAAGGTCTCTCAACCAGCAGCTGGGGGTCCCAGTGGAGAGCAACAACGGGTTTCTCAACAAGCTATTGGTGGTCCCACTGTAGATCAACAACAGGTTTCTTAACAAGATGCTGGTGGTCCCAGTGCAGAACAACAATAGCTTTCTCAACCTGTTGTTGCTGGTCCCAATGCTGAGGTACAACAGGTTTCTCAACCTATTTCTGCTGGTCCCAGTGTCAATGATAGAGATCTAGGGGTACATATTGATGATACTTCTAAGGAAATGGCAGGAAATGAAACCCTGAAAGCACAAAAAAAAACAAGAGCGTCATATTTTGATAGTGTTATCCAAAATCCTTAAGGTATAAGAAAAATGCATCAAATTTGAGGTGGGATGGAATAAGTGAGGCCAACACGTTAACCCCAATAGAGCCATATTTAGTAGCTACATTGGAATCGTCACTCGGCAATGCATGCCGATTGATGTACAGTCCTGGAACCATGTTGTCACTGGGCTTAAGAAACTAATGTGGGAAGAAATTACGGTAACATTATGATATCATTTTTTTAATTTATTAAAATAAAATAAAATACAAAAACATTGAATTACTCTTCATCATCCATTTCAGAGTGCATTTATATACCATATTAAATATGCAGAAGGGAAAATCAAGCAGCACCCACCTCGTCTTTACGAACACTTGATATCCCAAGGAGCATGGGATGAGTTTAGCAACCGTCGTGGGGGGCAATATTTTCAGGTACATTGTGTGGGGTAATACATTGTTTGACGTTTGCTTGTATTCAACACTTTGATTGATAGTTTTTTATTTATGAAACAGAAAATCAGTGTTGAAAATAATAAACATGCAATAGAACCAGCGTACCCTTACCGTAAATCAAGGATTGGGTATGCTTCACTTGAGAAAAACATGGTACGTCTTTTAAATCTACCGTAATACTTGAATGTGACATAAAACAACACCATAACCATGTTTCTCTGTTTATATGTAGATTGATGAATCAAAATTTAAATACATATCCATCCCACGCCATGTGCTATGGAAGGAGGCTCGTGTAAATAAAGAGGGGATAATGATAGTTGAAAACACACAAAAAGTGTGAGAAACATGTGTAAGTATGACATAATTTAAATTTGATTTTCTTTAAATCACTATTACATTACAATAAATACTTATTTTTCTATATTTTCTATCTGACATAGTCCCAAGAATCAACTATTGCCGCACCAGATGTAGACGTACTTTCAGCAGCCTTGAAGTAGCCAAAACAGTATGGCCGTGTCAGAGGTACGGGTTTTGGGGTCACACCCCAAACATATTTTCAAAAAAAACAAGCAGAAGATAAAAATGAAAAAATGTAAAAGTTGCAAGAACAATGATCTATTTTTCAAGAAGAATTATAATACGAGAGAGAGATGATAGAAAAATTGATGGGGGAGAGGCAAAGGAAAAAAAACGCAACAACAACCCATGCACGATGATCCCGCCCCACCACCACCAGCTTTGAGGCATGCCATTCCCCTAAAAAACATGACTTAGCTGAGGTAATCAATTTTTTAATAATTGTTTCTGTGAAATGTGATTCACATATACACCTATACATTTATTGTACTAATATTCTACATGGTGAAAATGACTAGGATTTATATCTATCAACTCCCACATAGCACCTTGTAGCGAGGTCTATAGTGTTCAATATGGAGAACGACATGCTACACAATAGAAAACTTCCAAAAGATCATCTTAGAGTGTCAATTAACATAGCTAATGAGCCGAGTGCCGAGCTATCTATTCCAAATGATGATTATGACATTCATATGGTTGAACAAGCTATTGGAACATTCATCTAATGACCGAAAATTCTTGTAAAAAACATGTCGACAAAAAGGTATCCATTTCCAATTTATTTTTCAAGTTGTACCTTTAAAATTTAATGAAAAAAGGTCTGAAACGATGAATTTTATTACAGAACAAAAAAGAGAAGGGGGTGAAATGAAATATCAGCTCAAAACTATCTCAAGGATCAACCAACTGATTGAAACGGTCTACTGAGAGCACCTTCACCCTGCCTGTTCTATATCCACAATTAATATCATTGCAGGCTCATGTGGATACAAAGTTGAATGATGGAAATACTCACACAGTTGATTTTGAAAAAAATATATATGGAGAGGAAACATCAGATTTAATTAGTTCTAAAAATTTAAATGAACTTCTCAAGTATGAATGACTAGGCACCTTAGTTGTAAATGTATACATGAGGTATGTTTTCATGATTTGATTTTACAAAAGCTAATATACTCTGATAATTATGACTAAATACATTTTATATTTGTCATAGGCATATATATGAAAATTTTTTGAAGGTATTTCCCCATGAACAAAAATTTGGACTCGTTTGTCCTCACACCACCTCTTCAAAAGATGAAATAGATTATGATAAAGAGGCTGCAATAATGTCATCCCTACTCAAATCGTTTGAAAACAAAATTACGGATGGCCAACTCTTTTTAATACCAATTATGCAGGGGTAAAACTCTATAGTTTAATCATATCAACTATATTTTCATTTATTTCTTTACTTATTCCTTTTTGTATTTTTAGAGACCATTGGATGCTGATTGCATTCAATTTAGATACTCCAAAGATTTATTTTCTGGATTCAATGCATGGATATCCAATAAACCGAACATGCATGATTTTGTTTGTTAATTTTAATACACTAGATGCAACATTTTAAAACTAAACATCTAGTTATATAATTTATGTTATATTTTAATGAGGATTCTGTTATAATAGGGCGGTGCATTAATATCGTCTAATGCATGGAATGAATCCAGGGCCTAAGGATAAGAACACCTACAAGATCTAAAACTGGAAAAGTATCCTGGTATATATAATAACATTGTACTATCCAAACACATATCAAAACAAATTACTTATTGTTGTCTATGTTTCTGCAGTGTCCAAAAAAACGGAAAGGGTTGTGGTTATTATGTTTGTAAATTTATGAAAGAGATCATATTTCATCAAAAAACTAGCATCCCTGATGACGTATTTTTGAAAATAATTACGAGTTCATTTAAAATATTTATTAATCCTTTGTGTATTTATATTTTTTCAGTACTACCATGACTGTCGCAAAAACTCATATTCAGAATATGATATAGATGTGTTTAGAAATGAATAGGAAGCATACCTGATGGAAGATTTTACACAAATTGGATGAAGGTGAATTCCTACTACTTATGTTATCCATATATGATCATCGATTATCCTCCAACCTTCTTTGGTAAATAACCTTGGATGATGAAGAAATGACATATTAGAGCAGATCGAGACAAAATGAACACAATGACTTCCTTAAATCATTAGATAACATGATTTTTGATGAAAAATGATCCAATATCCGAGTAAGAATCTTAAATTTTATGTTTACACCCTTGTTAATTAAATAGTTTGAGCAGATCGATCCCTTATATGGATGTGTACCAATTGTGGATTGAAAATGCTCCAATGTATTGAAATATTATTTTATTACTCAATTTTTTCTATCCCTGGATTCATATTATTGATCTTTGAACAAATCAATATTTAAGTAAGGCATGATGGTGTGCAGTGCGTATGAGGTGAACACCGAAACCACCGAGGATCAACAAAATCCATTTTCCAACAAATGATGGATGGAAAAAACAAATATGGCCTATATCCACCATTTTAAGTTAGATATAGGTCCTAAATATAAATATTTCTGAAATTAAAGTAGAGGGATCAGATTCAACATGCAGAGATAGTATTTGAGAATATAGAGAAAACCCGAATACACATTGTGTATAAGGATGAACACACGGTGTGTAGCCCAGTGTGTGTGGTGGATAGGGTTTCAAGAAATCATAATTATGGAGTTTCATGTACTTCTCCAACACATCATGTACCCCTTACCCAATATTCCAACACATTTGGTGAATCACATTGATGGGATCCCATGAGGAAGTACACGACCGCATACACAAGTAAATGGACACGACCAGAAGCGCATGACCAACAACACACGGCCTGGTCCTAGTTAGTTTAGACATGCCATTTATTACACATGTACAACATGTACTGCTACATGTAATTGGGTCCATGTAGCCCCATGGACATGGTCCATAGGTGGAGTGGTACCAAGTGCTCCAGCTGCGCCTCGCCTCGCCTCTCACCAAGGGGCCCTAAGGCGTGCACCTTTAACAACACTTCCCTTACCATCTCATTTGGGATTATTATAACTAAATATACATATACATATATATATATATATTATCTGTATCCATATATTGGATTTGGTTACTCTCTTACCATTTGAGATGAAGATGTGTGGGGTATTCCATTGTCTTTTCAGAATCTAGCTGCTATTCACATGCTAGGTAATCTCGTAGGAAGGTATTTATGTTCTGATTCTTGAACGGAAGCTATGTGTCACCCGGTTAATCCCTGGGGTTGTGTGGAATTGGATGCTTCCCAGATACCATTTGATCACATATGGATTGCAATTGGAGAAGAGTATAGGTGCAAATAGTAGGTGGTTTATGAGGACTGGGTGGATTATTATTCTGTTTGTCACCGCTTGGGTCATTCAGTGGATGTTTGCAATAAGGGAGGGCCCTGGAAAGCTTTCTGTTCAGATGCGTAGGTGTCTACCTGAAGGGTAGGAGGTGCTTCAAGAAGGGTTTCATAGGCTGGTGTAGGGTGGGTCTAGGACAAGAGAAAAAGGGACCTGAAGGTGTGGGTGAGGAGCCTCACCTCCTGGTGGTGGAACGACAACTGGTTGAGGACTGTAGAATGAAGGTTGTGGCTGGTCTTGGATCTATTCGAGGAGAAGGAGATGTCCTGAGTAAGGCGTTGGAGGTTTGTGCGAGGGAGGTACCTATTCTAGTGGAAGAAATACTAGAAGGAAGTGGCAGGGAGGCTCAACCTATAGTGGTGGTTGATCAGAGGGAGGAGGTCAGTGGAAGGTTGGTTGAGGATGGCCAGGGAACTGTGTAGATTTTTGGAAGGGTGAATGCCTTGGAAGGGCCAGTGCTGATTTCTGAAGGGGTTCACTTCGAGGAACACAGTGAGGGGAAGGTGCCTCCAGTTCAACCTGAGACAGGGGGCTAGAGGTATGGATATATCAGCCATGACTTTTATCCCATTAAGCAACAAGTTTGAAGGCCTCACCAATGTCATTTTTGATTCTGGTTTATGTCCTAATTCAGAAGGTGGGGGTGTGGGTGATGGGGTATCCATACAGGATAAAAATAGTGGATGTATGGGTCAATAGGAAGTCTCTAGGGTTGTGAATAATTCTATTGATGGGGTTGGATGTCTTGTTCATATTGAGGTTAATAATTTGAACCAAAGAAGGATGAGTAATAGTGGGGGCAATGGTTGTGCCTCAGAGGATTTTCTCGGTAAAGGGAAGGAGCAGGATGGGGGAAATAAAGAAAATATGAATGGACCGAATATTTGTTCATACAACGATATAGTACAAGGGGGGAAAAAGAGGATGGTCGAGTGTGAAGGAACCTTGTCAGCGACTCCAAGAAGAAGAACTAGGAAAGACTACTCTTATCTCCCGCGCATGGCATGAACTAGATCAGATTTTAAGCGGGATAGTGGGATGATTCTTGCCTTTAAAAAAGATAGCTTGGTCAAACAGTGCTGTGGAACCCAACCTCTTCTGGATCAGTCGAGGAGCTGGGATATTGGTGATTTCAGGAGGCAGCATGGACTGACTTCTGTTTGGGAATCGACCACTGTGGAAGATAAATCTAGTATGGGATGAAGATATGATTACGGGTACTATGATCTGTAGTGTGGTGTTGTTTTCTTTTGTTTGTGGCTATATTACTAGTGTTGGTTGTGTAGGTGCATGTATTTTGTTATGGCCTTGCCTTGAACCTGGTTTTGGGTACCGACAACCCATAATCCAAATTTTAAAATGAGAAAAAACTGATTATACCAACATGTGCTCTATGGACCTACCCTTTCCATAACCCCCAATGGATAACCTCAGGTATTATAAGAACTGATCATTCCCACACCCTTTACTATGGAATATAGAAGGTACCACATTGGGCCCCCCATTATACAACGACCCATAATTTATATACATTGTTATTACTTCATAATTGGAGCATACTTATTACTACATATAACAAAACCATGAAAGGACTATATAGGTATAGTGTCTTTAGAAACTAGGAAACATAAACAACTGTTTCATAAAGAATCTACGTTGTCTCCCTTTTATTTCATCATATTTAGAGTCCCTTTTTGGCATATCCTACTTAATACCCTTCTTCCTGACCCGAGGAAAAGAAAACATATAAAAGGGTGAGCTCAAATGCTTAGTAAGGCTAAACAAAAGAAATACCAATCATATAATATTCATAAGAACATAATATTTTGAAAATATTAACCTGCAAAAGAGATCATAATATCACAACATGGGATAAATCATAGTAGTGAAATGTAAACCCAATAATCATAACATAAAACATAAAACTTTGTGGCATACACTAATAATCATAGATAATCATTTCTTAGTAGTCAAAACTCATTTCCAAGACTCTCCTAGAAGACAAAGTCCATTTCTAAACCAATTTCACTCCTCATTTCAGTCCTGTATCACTGAACCGGATTAACCTTCCATTCCGGCCATGTCTATCTCATGAGATATAAATCTTTACCCAATTTATTGGAGATAGATATAGGTCCCACCCATCTCATAATGATACCATTCTTATGTGTGCCACAAGATCATAAATCATACATCATAGCATAACCCATGTAATAAAATGGGATTCTTAAACATCATTCCATCATAAAATAATCCATATAAGATAAAAGGAAATTATAAAAATAATTCCATCATAACATAATCAAATAAATGTAAAAATAGGGATAGAAAAAGAACCCTATATTATCTTAGATGGAAAATAATTTTTATAAAATGCTTGAACTCCATTCTTGAGGAAAATATCCTTTCTACTTCAAAATCATTTTTCCTTTCTAAACATGTCATACTATTTTAAACTAAAATAATTTGATTAAAAATAAACTTGAAAACTTGTAAAGGAATCTTCATAGAAATAATTTTCTATGAAATCATAAAAATCTATTCATGCCGTATAAGTTAAAAAAACATTCTTCTTGTACTTTGGCCGGAAAAGTCAAAAAGTACCTCATACTAAAAATGACAAAACATTTCTTTCATATCTTTTACTGAAAATACACCAATGGGTAAAATTGGATTTAAACAATTTTAGGAGGATATCAATAATATTATATATTGAGGAAACATGGATGTGGATGGTAAATATTCCCTAGTAAATTCTGAAGTATAAACAACCTCAGATAAAAATGAGATTGCAAGATTTTTCCCTTACCTTAGGTCCGATTTGCTTCGTACGTATCCGAACCTCCTGTATAATGATTTAAATAATGTGATTGAATTATTAAATAATCATATTAATTGTTATGATATCATATATGGTCATATTATTATATTCTTATTAGTAATATTCATTGCTACTTGTTATTCAGGTCTTCATTGCTTTATGTTCTTATGCATGTTTTGTCGAATAAATTCTTATTCTTCTTTTTAGGTTATAGATACCTCATTTACAGAATGTTATTAGTGTAATATATTTAATATTTATTCATTAAATTTATTGATATAATCATTATTCAATGAATATCATGTAGAACGAGTCGCATCACATCGTGGAGACGGTAGACCGTACGTACGCACGAGCGATGATATCGATCCCATGATCGTGGAATTGTATTGAAGTGTATATATAATATTTCAGAATCAATATCACTTTACAATAATCATATATAGTCATCCTTTACACCATTATACCCATCCAAGTAATGTGGTGGTGGAAAATATATTACACCACAGCATGGAGACAGTATTCCGTTCGTACGCACGCGCTGTGATTTCGTTTTCTATAGGATGAATAGAAGGTGAAATAGGATTGTTTCATTTTTATAATAACATATCATTATATGAGTGATACTGATGTTATTACTTCATAATGAAATAACTAAATAAGAGGAAGTAAAAGAAGAAATAAATTTGAAAGAATCGGTAACGGATATTACCGCTTCTCCGACACGCCTCTTTGTAACATCCTCTTAGGGCACTAAAATAGGTATTTGAAGAAGAACAATACCTATAGTATGTTTCTAGTGAAGTTGATAAGGGAAATGGTCTGAGCTTGGCCAATATTGAAGGCTCAAAATGGTGTGAGGAGAGAGGGAGGAGGTGCCCTTTTATAAGGGAGGAGAGGGGCACCTTAGAAAAAACTCAAAATATTATTTTATAATAAAGTCATATTCGGTTTTTATTAGCTACCAATTGATTTATTTCGAAGCTAAGGTGGGAATGGGTAGTAATCCGCTCAACCAATAGGTTTTAGAAAAGTTTAGGTTACTATTTTAACCTTATCATTTAGATTTAACTCTAAGTTAAATAATTTAACTTTTACCATGTCTTTTTTTTTCTTACACTATATGGTTAATAAACTTAATATAAAATCCAAACGAACCCCAAGTGGTTCATTATTAATATATATATCCCAATCTATGTCATTTTTCCGAACCTTATATTTTTAGGAATATAATAACAATTAATAATATAATATTTGTTTTAAAAACTATTTTATGTCAATTTTGACACTATTTGGTACTTGATTTTTGTGAAAATTATAACAGCATGATTAGTTCAAAAAAAGTTAATTAAATCAATAATAACATGTTATATTAACCTAGAAAATTATTGGAATTCATAAAAAGTCTCAAATTACATTTATTTGGGTATTTATAACATCAATTATGTTAATATTTCATTAATAAGGTAATTACTGCACCATCATTGTGTCATAAATAAATTAAATTATTTAATGTCTAAAAATTATAAATAAAAAACAATTATATAGGAAACCTTTTTATATTTCTAATTAATATTTATAGTCTAATTTATATTATGTATAACCCTACATTAAAAATGTTTTTAGTTATTAAACATTGATTTTAACTATTTTAACACTTCTTTAAATAAAATAATAATAAGTGTCCTAATCTAATCCATGTGGACCTAAAGGGTAATATTTTATTTCTAAGGTTGTTTTTGGTTGAATTACACTTATCCAATAGAATTAGGACATGTTTTAGGGTAATAATAATATCATTTTGACCCTTAATTACCCTATTTACTTTTAACCGTGGTAAATAAAAATAAAACGTTACTATTCACCAAAAATTATTTTTATCTTATTGAACCACATTTTACTCATTGATATTAATCATGTCTCTAGGATTTTGGTAATTCCACTCACAGAAGTGGAAAAATTAAGTTTTATGTAAATTTTCAAATTCTCCTAGGAGGTGGGTAAAAGATGGTGAAAAGTTCAATAAAATTTTTACATATCTAAACTTATTATAAAATGACTCCAAAAAATTACATTGAACTTATATAGGTATTATGAATAATTTTTGACCTAAAATAAATTTAAATAAAATATATAATTATTTAAATAAAAAGTCGGTTTTTAAATAGTAACCTAGTGTTTTCACTATTCATCAAAAATTGAAACTTTTCAGAAAAATACCAGAAATTCACCCTAGGCTAATTTTGATATTCCGAATCCAAAAATGAAGTCTGTTTTGAAAGATAAAATTTATAAAATTTCAAAAAGTGGGTATTACTATTCATAACGGCTAGTTTATATAATATTTTAATAGCATATCTTTGTTTAGTGAAACTCGGTATTGTGTACAACACACGATATCATTGAAGGTCACGATTTCGTGTAAAGAAAGCCAAAATAGTATTGTGTGTAGTGAAATATTCCTTTGATGTTGCGTATAACATACGACATAAAAAAGAAATATACTTCTCATAAAATATCAGTGTGTTACATTCTACCCCTCTTAAAATGAATTTCACCCTCGAAATTTGTCACTTTGTAACAAAAAGATGAGAATACCTCTCTCTCCTCATATCCTCAAGATCCCATGTAGCTTCTTCTAATTGGTGGTTCCTCTAAAAAACTTTCACCAAGCGAGTGGTCTTGTTCCGTAGAACTTTTTCGCTATGATCCAGAATCTCTATCGGTTGTTCTTCATAAGAAAGATTTTGCTCTAGTGGTACAAATTCTGAGCTTAGTACATGTGAAGGATCGGGTATGTAATTTCTCAGGAGAGATACATGGAACACATCGTGAACTTGAGAGAGATTCGGTGGAAGCGCCAATCGGTAAGCTACCTTCCCAACATGATCCAGTATTTCGAAAGGAACGATATACCTAGGGCTTAGCTTTAACTTCTTTCCAAATCTCATTACCCTCTTCCAAGGAGATATTCATAAGAATACTTTATCACCCACTTTAAACTCTAGGTCTTTTATTCGGTTGTCAGCATAATGTTTTTGTCGACTCTGAGCTGATCTTATGTGTTGTCGAATAGATCTGACATTTTCTTCCATCTCATCAACAAGATTAGGTCCTAATAGCTTTCTTTCCCCAAATTCATCCCAGCAAGTTGGAGTCCTGAATTTATTTCCCTAGAGATCATCATAAGGAGCCATCTGAATACTGGAGTGAAAGCTATTATTATAAGAAAATTCCACCAAAGGTAGGTGTTGATCCCAACCACCATTAAAATCCATAGAGAAAGCTCTTAACATATCTTCTAGAGATTGAATTGTTCTCTCAGACTGACCATCTGTCTGAGGATGATAAGCAGTGCTGAAACTCAACTCTGTATCTAAAGTATGCCGAAGACTTCGCCAAAACTTCAAGGTAAGCTTCGGATCCTGATCAGATATAATGGAAAGTGGTACTCCATGCAATCTTACCACTTCCTTTACATATATCCTGGCAAGCTGATCCAGAGAGAAATCTTCTCTAATAGCAATGAACTGTGACGACTTTTTAAGACAATCAACTATGACTCAGATAGCATTATTGCCTTTGAATGTTTTAGGAAGTCCAGTGGCAAATTCTATAGTGATGTTTTCCCATTTCCATTCAGGTATGGGAAATGGTTGTAACATCCCCTTAGACTTCAATCTCTCAGCTTTAACCTGCTGACAAACCAAACATCGAGAGACATATTCAGCAACATCTCTTTTCATTCCATCCGACCAGAAGTACTCTTTCAGGTCCCTATACATCTTCGTGCTTCCAGGATGAATAGAGAATGAAGAACTATGAGATTCGTCCATCAACTCCTTTAATTCTGGGATGGGAGGAACCCAAACCCGATTATTGAACCTTATTATCCCATCATAATCAAGGTTGAATTCAGGAACATTTCTCACCTTCTTTTGTAATTCTACATCTTCTTTTTGTGCCTCTTTAATCTTCACATGTATAGGTGGTTGAACATTCATTTGCGAAATATAAGATTTCCCCCCTTCTATTATAATTCCAAGATCTATCCTTTGTAAATCCATAAATATTGGATCTTTTGTGATCCTCATCATGGATAAGCTAGCATGGTCTTGTCGACTTAATGAATCTGACACCTTGTTTTCTTTCCCAGGGTGGTAATGAATTGTGCAGTCGTAGTCCTTAATCAACTCCAACCATCTTCTTTGGCGCATATTCAGATCCTTTTGTGTAAAAATATACTTTAAAATTTTATTATCAGTATAAATATCACACCTTTCACCATAAAGATAATGCCTCCATATTTTTAATGAAAATATTATCGCGACTAACTCCAAATCATGAGTTGGGTAATTTTGCTCATGGATTTTCAACTATCGTGAGGCATAATCTATCACTATATCAATTTTCATGAGAACACACCCTAATCCCTTCTTGGATGCATCACTATAGATCACAAACCTTTCTCCACTACAAGGCAGTGTGAGCACAGGTGCACTGGATAACCTTCTTTTTAACTCCTTGAAATTCTCTTCACACTCCTCCGTCCACATGAACTTAACTCCTTTTCGAGTTAACCTGGTGATTGGATTAGATAATTGTGAAAAATCATTCACAAAACATCGATAATATCCATCTAGACCAGGAAAACTTTGGATCTCAGTTACTGTTGTTGGTCTCGACCATCTTTCAATAACCTCTGTTTTTGCTGGATCCACAAATATCCCCTCTTTTGATATTATGTGACCCAAAAATGAAACTTTTTGAATCCAAAATTCACACTTGGTAAATTTGGCATAATGCTTCTCATTTCTTAGGGTCTTTAATACAATTCTCAAGTGATCTTCATGTTCTTCCTTGCGCTTTGAATAGACAAGAATATCATCTATAAATACTACCACAAACTGATCAAGATAGTCTCTAAAGACTCTATTCATCAGATCCATGAAGATAGCAGGGGAATTAGTTAGACCAAATGGAATCACTATAAATTCATAATGTCCATACCTTGTACGGAAAGCCGTCTTTGGTATATCCTCCTTTTCAACACTTAATTGATGATACCCTGAATAAAGATAAATCTTGGAAAAGTATTGAGCTCCGCATAGTTGGTCAAATAAGTCATCAATGTGTGGGAGTGGATATTTGTTCTTGATAGTGATCTTGTTAAGTTCTCGATAATCAATGCAAAGTCTCATTGATCCATCTTTCTTCTTAACAAAGAGAACAGGTTCTCCCCAAGGTGATGCACTAGGGTGTATGAATCCTTTATCAATATTGTCTTGGATTTGCTTCTTCAATTCCCGCAACTAAATTGGGGATAATCTATATGGTGTCTTTGAAATAGGCATAGCACCCGATATGAGTTATATTGAAAACTCAACTTCACGATTTGGTGGAAGACCTGGAAATTCCTCCAGAAAGACATCATCAAACTCCCGTACAATGGGTGTATTCTTAATCATGAGTTTCTATCCAACCATTTTAGATAAATAACCTTCACTTATTGGAATGAAGACCCATAAGATGGAAGAAATTTTCACTGGAAGGTTATTTTCATCCATGCAACGATAGATGATAGTAGATTGATCATGAATATTAAATGTGATTTCCCTTCTTTGGAAATTGATATGAGCTCTGTATAAAGAAAGACAATCCATGCCAAGAATCACATCAAATTCCACTATAGGAAGGATCACAAGATTTACAGGAAGCACTTTCCCACAAACTTCAATCGGAGAAGAATTGTAAACTTTTGATGCAACTGTTGTGCCATTAGGGGTTGTCACAACTAACTAAATATCTAACTGCTGAGGTAATACATCGATACCCTTAGAAAAGTCTTCAGAAATAAAAGAGTGGGTGGAGCGAGAATCAAATAAAACATTTGCTACTTTAGAGTGGATGGTAAGTGTACCTTTCACCACTTCATTATCATACTCCACATCACTGATATAAATTGCATGCGACTTTCCTTTGTCTTTGGACTTAAGAGTTTGTTGACTTCGATCATCCTCAACAACCCTTGAATTAGGGCATTGATTACAATAATGCCCCATTTCCTTGCACTTGTAACATTGAATTGTAAGAGGTGCATTCTGTGTAGCCTTTTCTTTATTCACATCACTAGATATCTTTTTCCCATCACTTCGGCATTCAAATTCCCGATGGCCCTCCTTTCCACATTTGAAACATTTACTTGTCCCTTTTAGACAATTTCCTCCATGTTTCTTTCCACACTTTGAGCATAAGGGAAAAATCATATTCTTTTCAGTGTGGTCTTTAGATCTCCCTTTGAATTCCATTTTCCTCTTCTTATAAAACCCATACGACTGATGGGTTACTCCAATCTCCATCTCAACCTTGAGAGCAAATCGAACAATTTCCTCATAGATATTGAAGTCCCTTATGGCTAATGCCCTTCGAAGACTTGGTTTTAATCCACTAAAGAATCGATCGATCTTACTCTCAGGTTGGATAATAATCCCAGAAGCGTACCTTGCAAGCCTTGTAAAATTTGCTTCGTAGATACCAACAGATTCATCATCCTTTTGCTTTAGTTCAACAAACTCCTTCTACATATTTTTTCTAAGAATACGAGGGAAGTACTTATTGAAAAATAAGTTCTTGAACTCATCTCATTCCATGGACTCAATTTCGTCTCTTTTCCTCATATTCTTGATAAGATTCCACCGTTGATAAACTTTACCTTCCAAACGATATACTGCTAAGATGAATTTATCATGTTCTGAACACTGAAGAACTGAAAATATCTTTTTAGTGGTACTGATCCATTGTTCATCCACTAATGGATCAGTAGACCTGCTGAATGAAGGTGGATGCTTCCTCATGAAGGATTCAACAGAATGTTGCTCCTTCCTTTGCTCATTTGGAAGTCCTACATGATTCAAAGCTTGATAAAGTTGTGTGAGCATGGCTACAAGATTTTTCATTCTATCTCCCATAACTTTTGGTTGCTCAGGGGGTCAATCATTGCATTTCTTGTCGTATTCAGCATTAACACGATTCCTTCTGGTTCCATCCATTGACTAAAACCAAGAAGCATAGTGTGAGAAACACCAATCATAATAGGGAAACCACATAATCAAGAATAAAATTTCACACTTTGTCTTATCATTGGTTTTTCATGGCTATTTCTAAAACACTAATATTGTCTTCTATGTTTAGACATATCCTTAGGGTTCTTACTAAGTATTTCACATCCTAGTTTCCATAGGTTGACTATACCTTTCCTTTGATACCAACTATAATGACCCATACTCTACATACATTGTTATTAATTTAGAATTGAAGCATACTTATTACAACATATAACAAAACCATGAAAGGACCGTATAGGTATAGTGTCTTTAGAAACTGGGAAACATAAACAATTGGTTCATAAAGAATCTACATTGTCTCCTATTTATTTCATCATATTTAGAGTCCCTTTTTGGCATATCCTACTTAATAACCTTCTTCCTGACCTGGGGAAAAGAAAACATACAAAAGGGTGAGCTCAAAGGATCAGTAAGGTTAAACAAAAGAAATATCAATCATATCATATTCATAAGAACATAATATTTTGAAAATCTTAACCTACAAAAGAGATCATAATATCATAACATGGGATAAATCATAGTACTGAAATGTAATCCCAATAATCATAACATAAAACGTGAAACTTTGTGTCATACACACATAATCATAGAGAATAATTTCTTAGTAGTCAAGACTAATTTCCAAGAATATCCTAGCGGACAAAGTCCATTTCTGAACCGAGTTTACTCCTCGCTTCAGTCCTGTATCACTGAACCAAATTAACCTACCGTTCTAGCCATGTCTATCTCATGAGATATAAATCTTTACCCAATGCATTAGAGGGAGATATAGGTCCCACCCATATCATAATGATACCATTCTTATGTGTTCCACAAGATCATAAATCATACATCATAGCATAACCCATGTAATAAAATGGGATTATTAAACATCATGCCATCATAACACAATCCATATAAGATAAAAGGAAATTATAAAAATAATTCCATCATAAAATAATCAAATCAATGTAAAAATAGGTATAGAAACAGAAACCTATATTATCTTATATGGAAAATAATTTTGATAAAATGCTTGAACTCTATTCTTGAGGAAAATATCCTTTCTACTTCAAAATCATTTTTTCCTTTTTTAACATGTCATAATATTTTAAACTAAAAGAAGTTGATTAAAAATAAACTTGAAAACTTGTAAAGGATGCTTCATGGAAATAATGTTATATGAAATCATAAAAATTTATTCATGCTGTATAAGTTAAAAAAACATTCTTCTCATACTTTGTACGGAAAAGTCAAAAAGTACCTCGTACTAAAAACAACAAAAGATTCCTTTCATATCTTTTAATAAAAACTCACCAATGGGTAAAATTGGATTTTAAAAATTATAGGAGGATATAAATAATGTTACATATTGAGAAAACATGGATGTGGATGATAAATATTCCCCAGTAAATTCTGAAGTATAAACAATCTCGGATAAAAATGAGAATGCAAGATTTTTCCCTTACCTTAGGTCTGATTTGATTCGTACGTTTCCGAACCTCCTGTATAATGATTTAAATAATGTCATTGAATTATTAAATAATCATATTCATTGTTATGATATCATATATTGTCATATTCTTATCTTATAATTAGTAATATTCATTTCTAATTGTTATTCGGGTGTTCATTGCTTTATGTTCTTATGCATGTTTTGTCGAATAAATTCTTATTATTATTTTTAGGTTATAGATACCTCATTTACATAATGGTATTAGTGTAATATATATCATATTTATTCATTCAATTCATTGATATAATCATTATTCAATTAAGATCATGTAGAACGAGTCGCATCACATCGTGAAAACGGTAGGCCGTACATACACACGAGCGATGATATCGTTCCCATGATCGTGGAATTGTATTGAAGTATATTTATACTATTTATGAATCATTATCACTTTATAATAATCATATATAGTTATCATTTACACCATTATACCCATCCAAGTAATGTGGTGGTGTAAAACAGATTACACTACGACGTTGAGATGATATTCCGTTCACTACCACAAAACTGGAAAGGCCAGCGCCACCCCTTTAGCAGTGCTGACGAAAAAGCGCTGATAAAGGAGGGGCCTTTATCAGCTCTGATAAAGGGTGCCTTTATCAGCACTAAAAAAAGCACTGATAAAAGTACCCCTTTATCAGCGCTATTTTTAGCACTGATAAAGGCACCCACTTTATCAGTTCTTTTTTTAGCGCTGATAAAGGGAACCCCTTTATCGGCGCTTGTTTAGTAGCGCTGATAAAGGGGGGGGGGGCTTTATCAGCACTTTAAAAAAAAGCACTGATAAAGGGTCGACTTCCAATTTTTTTTTAAAATATATTAATATATAAATATAGTTATATAGTTATATTGATATAAATATAATATATAATTTTTAAATATATTTTAGATAAGTATAAATGTACATTTACACTTATTATACTTAATATATAAGATATTTAGTGAAAATGGCTTCTTAAAAAATTTAAAAAATATATTTAATTAACAATTTGCTAATTATTATGGAGTAATAGTCATTTAATATCAATTTGAAGAATAAAAAAATTAAAAAAAATTTAAAAAGATCCAAAATATGTTGAAAACGCAACTCGAACTTCAAACGGCCATAACTTTTGATCCGGGTGTCCGTTTGAGCTCTACCACATATCAATTCAAAGCCTGCGATGTGCTCTATGTCTTTGTGACCCGGGAGGGGGGGGGGGGACCTGGTCAAGCATTTTTCGAGGCCAAAGGAGGCCTAGAAGGCCTCCAAAAATGAATTTTTAGTCGGGGTACCCGGATTTTTTAACATTTTGTGGATTTTCAGCCTCGTTTAAGGGGGTATTATTGGATTTTTTTTGGGTGGGGACTAAATTTATTCCAAGGTATTACATTCATATTGATATAATGTCTTTGAAATTTCATCCTTTTTTATAATGCACTGCTATTTATAATCAAATATATAACTATATGTACATATTTTTTATATATTCACACCTAAAAATTAATTTTTTTAAATAAATAATTAAACATATTTACATATAAAATATATTATCTTTATCTAAATAATAACTAATATTCATTTTATTTAAAATACCAATATATGAATATTTATATAACTACTATATATTAATATAATTATACTTTTATTAATATAACTATATATATATATATATATATATATATTAATATAACTATATGTATATATTAATATAACTATATATATATTAATATAACTATATATATATATTAATATAACTATATATATTAATATAAATATATATTACTATATGAATAAATATAACTAAATATATATATAAATAAATAGATATATCATGAATAAGAGAAAAAATCAATATAGTGGCAAAGGATTTAGGTGTGCAAGGAGGAGGTCTCAAGATAAAATCTGGGTGGAGGCATGGGTGCGTGCACAATGGTGATTTAAAGGTATAGCACTGATAAAGGGTGTAGGCGGTGCGGGCGGGCGCTGGAGGTGCGAGAAAGCGCTGATAAAGGGGGGGATCAAGCACTGTAAAAAGCCCCCCCCCGAGATTGGCAGTATTTTTTTTAATTTTTTTTAGTTTTATCAGCGCTAAAAAAGCACTGATAAAAGGGGTCTTTTATCAGCACTAAAAAGAAAGCGCTGATAAAAGACCCTTTTATCAGTTCTTCGTTTTAGCGCGGATAAAAGACCCCTTTTATCAGTGTTTTTTAGCGCTGATAAAAGGGGTCTTTATCAGCACTTTTTGGAGCGCTGATAAAGGGGACCCCCCTTTTATGTTCGTCGGCATTAATAGCACTTTTTCTAGCACTGTTAATGACCGTTTTTAGCGCTGATAAAATCCATATTTGTAGTAGTGGTTCGTACGCACGTGCAGTGATTTCATTTTCCATTGGATGAATAGAAGGTGAAATAGGGTTGTTTCATATTTATAATAACATATCATTATATTAGTGATACTTATTTTATTACTTCATAATGAAACAACTAAAGAATATGAAGTAAAATAAGAAATAAATTTGAAATAATCGGTAATGGATATTACCTATTCTCCGACACGCCTCTTTGAAACCTCCTCTTAGGGAACTAAAATTGGTCTTTTATGAAGATCAGGACCTCTAGTATGTTTCTAGGGAAGTTTAGAAGGGAAATGGGCAGGGTTTTGCCGATATTGAAGGCTCAAAATGGTGTGAGGAGGAGAGGGAGGAGGTGCCCTTTTATAAGGGAGGAGAGGGGCACCTTAGGAAAAACTCAAAATATTATTTTATAATAAAGTCATATTCGGTTTTTAATAGCTCCAAATTTATTTATTTCAAAGATAATGTGGGGATAGGTCGTAATCCTTTCAACCAATAGGTTTTAGACAAGTTTAGGTTACTATTTTAACCTTATCATTGAGATTTAACTCTAAGTTAAATAATTAAACTTTTACCGTGTCTTTTTGTTTTCTTACACTATATGGTTAATAAAATTACTATAAAAAGTAAAACGAACCAGAAGTGGTTAATTATTAATATATATAACCCTATCTAAGTCATTTGGACGAACCTTAGATTTTTAGGAATAGAATAACAATTAATAATATAATATTTGTTTTAAAAACTATTTTATGTCAATTTTGACACTATTTGGTACTTGATTTTTGTGAAAATCATAACAGAATTATTAGTTCGAAAAAGTTAATTAAATCAATACTAACATGTCATAGTAACCTAGAAAATTAGTGGAATTCATAAAAATTCTCAAATTAAATTTAATTGGTTATTTATAACATCAATTATGTTAATATTTCATTAATAATGTAATTACTGCATCATCATTGTGTCATAAATAAATTAAATTATTTAATGTCTAAAAATTATAAATATAATACCATTAGGTAGGAAATATTATTATATTTCTAATGAATATCTATAGTCTAATTTAGATTATGTATAACCCTACATTAAAAATGTTTTTAGTTATTAAACATTGATTTTATATATTTTAACACTTCTTTAAATAAAATAATAATAAGTGTCCTAATCTAATCCAAGTGGACATAAAGGGTAATATTTTATTTATAAGTTTGTTTTTGGTCAAATTACACTTATCCAATTGAATTAGGACATGTGTTAGGGTAATAAGAATATCATTTTGACCCTTAATTACCCTATTTACTTTTAACCGTGGTAAATAAAAGTAAAAAGATACTATTCATCAAAAATTATTTTTATCTTATTGAACCACACTTTACTCCTTGATATTAATCGTGTCTCTAATATTTTGGAAATTCCACTCACAGAAGTGGTAAAATTATGTTTTATGTAAATTTTCAAATTCTCTTAGGAGGTGGGTAAAAGATGGTGAAAAGTTCAATAAAATTTTTACATATCTAAAATTATTATAAAATGAATCCAATGAATTAAATTGAACTTATATAAGTATTATGTATCAATTTTGACCTAAAATAAATTTAAATAAAAGAAATAATTATTTAAATAAAAAGTTAGTTTTTAAATAGTAACCCAGTGTTTTCACTATTCATCAAAAATTGAAAGTTTTCAGAAAAATACCAAAAATTCATCCTAGGCTAATTTCGATATTCCGAATCCAAAAATGAAGTCCGTTTTGAAATATAAAATTTATAAAATTTCAAAAAGTGGTTATTACTATTTATAATGGATAGTTTATATAATATTTTAATAGCACATCGTTGTTTAGTAAAACTCGGTATTGCGTACAACACACGCCATCGTGGAAGGTCGCGATTGTGCATAAAGAAATCCAAGCTAGTGTTGTGTGTAGTGAAAGATTCCTTTGATGTTGCGTATAACATAAGACATAAAAAGAAATATACTTCTCATAAAATATCAGGGTGTTACACATTATAAGCACCAATAGATATAACATGGTAGGAGCCTAAAACATCGAAACTTCAAATCCATGGCAGTCTAGTAGGTATCATCAACAAAACCCTTAGAGCATGTACAAGATATTCAAATATATCAAGAACATTTCATGAGTGTTTTTCATTTCTTATATAGACTAACATGAGCACATATATCTTGGGAATGTTCTTGGGTCCCCTATGTGTCATCATAGCCTAAAATCCTCATGAAAGTCCCACAATCCACAACCCAGCCCACATATATTTACCTACCCAGGTCATCACATCACAATGGGGAAGGAACTCTCGCCCTATAGTCATCTCTCCTAGACCTATGAACTAATGAAAATAAATGTTGTAACAGGTAACAATTGACATTTTATTAATGTATTCTTTCATATAAATGTTTAATTTATTTCATTATTGTATTACTAATATAATTTTTTTTCTTATATAGGTGAAATATTTTTCTTGAGTTTGAATTCTTTGTTCAGAAACCGACGCCATGGAAGAAATTTTTTAGAGCGGATCATGGATGTAAAAAGGATGAAACATCAATGTTTTTTAACTGTTTGTTGGATAATTGTAACTATAACCAGTTTAAACATTGTTTGAAATGTATATAGCAGTGTGTTGTTTTGTATTCATGATTTCAAGTAAATGTATGTAGCATTTTTGTTCTTATATGCTTTGTGTGTGGGTGTTGTTTGTGCTGTGTGCAGGTGATGTCATATGTGTGCAGGTTCT
This sequence comes from Viscum album, assembly GCA_963277665.1. Lineage (NCBI taxonomy): Eukaryota > Viridiplantae > Streptophyta > Magnoliopsida > Santalales > Viscaceae > Viscum > Viscum album. The sequence goes on from OY728159.1 coordinate 659,674,875, forward strand.
GTGCAGGTTATGTGAAAGTTCTGGTTTTGCACAGGAACTTTGGCCTTTATCAGTGCTAGTTAAATGCTGATAATTGGATAATATATCAGCGCTCAAAATAGTGATGATAAAGGTAGTGTTCATCAGCTCTCAAAATAGCGCTGATAAAGGTAGTGTTTATCAGTTCTATTTTAGCGTTGATATATTATACATTTATCAGCGCTAAAAATAGCACTGATAAATGGGGACCTTTATTAGTACTAATCAAGTGTTGATAAAGGCACACCTTTATTAGCTCTATTTTTAGCGCTAATAAAGGGGACACCCCTTTATCTTCACTGAGATTAACAACACTTTTTTAGTACTGTTAAAGGCGGATTTTAGTGCTATTATAATCCCTATTTGTAGTAGTGTGAATCCTTTAATTTAGAGATGGATTCCTTAAATTAGAACCATTTTTGTGTGTTGGTTGATCTGCTAGTTGATGTAAATCTGATATAGTGTAAATGGGTATTTAAAATTAATCTATACCTAGAAGGAAAAATAAATACATATAAAGCATAATCAGTTGAAAAGGGTTTGAAAAAAAATTAACGAATTGGATATGATCAAACCTATTCTCCAATATCTTTGTTTAAATCCATCAGAATTCTAATTTATATAACAAATTTATGTGAGTATGAGATTTGAAATATGGATATCAAAACAACCTTCCTTAATGAGAACCTTTAGGAAGATGTCTATATTACACAACTAGAAGGTTTTGTGACTCCAGGTAATTTTAAAAATTTATGAATGTTTTAGAGATTCATTTATGGATTGAATTAAGAATCTATTTCATGAAACAACCAGTTCAATGAACCCATTATTTTCTTGTTTCCCTAAGAGCCAATGTGATCCAAGTGTTTATAAGTAGTTTTGTTGGAGTTTGGATATTTTTCTAGTAGCATTTTTAATGAAATATTACTTATTGGAAATTACATAACAGTTTTATATTCATTTAATGACTGTTAATTAATGAGTTAGGTTAAGTAGCCTATATCCTTGGAATCAAGATCATTCATGAAAGATCTAAGAGGATTGTTGGTCTAAATGAAATTAGAAACATTTACCAGATATTAAAGAGATTTATTACGTAACAATCCAAGTGTGGATTGGTTCCAAGTTCACATGGTATACATATTTACTAGAAAATGAATCCTTTTATACAATAAGAAAGATATATATTTAGTAAGCTCTCATTTTCTTCTACAATACGATCTATCATGTATTCCTTGTCATGTACTAGGCTTTATGTTTCTTATTCCATTACCATGATCAAAAAATATAAACCTGATCTAGATTAACCACATTAGTCAACTATTAAAGTTATACTTAAGTATCTGATGTGAACTAAGTATATGTTCTTGGTATATAGAGGATATGGGGATCTAGTGATACAGGGTTATGTATATGCTAAATTTTAAAAAGTTTATAATAATTATAAGTCATATTCAATATATGTCTTTATTCTCAATGGAGGATATGTGAGCTAAATAAGTTTAGAGTAGCTTTCTTTCAATAATTATATAGTGTATTCCATGTATATAACAACTTTTTATGTAGCTAAATAAGATATTTTATCATACAACATTTTCCAAGAACTTGATGTGGTTCCTAGAAGTAAATACCCTATCACATTATATTATGATAATACCACAATTTTGGAACATGCAAAAGAGTTAAGTTCACATCAATAGAAAAATAATATACTCTAAAAGTGTCACATCTTGATGGGTTTTTCATAGAGGGGTGAATTTGTGATGAGAGTAGTTTCCATGGAAGAGAACATGGTGTACCCATTGACTAAATCATTTTCTCAGCAGCATCATGAATATCACGTGATAGAAAGCTAAATGAAGGTTGTTATAAGTTGGCTCTAGTTTAAATGAGAGGCTGTTGGAGTTGATTTCCTAGAAAAAACTTCTATGAACTTTATGATTACCTATATTCATTTTTTAAATAGTAATAAACTTATTATCACGTAATGATTTCTCTTATATATGAAATATCTTATGATAATGTCATAAGAGTAACTATCTCACTTAAATGTCATAATAGTTCTCCTCTATGATGAGAACCCAATAGTGCCGAAAAAGTATTCTTAAATATATTTTTTATAGCTGGATAATATCATTTGATGGGATGAAAATTATATAATCCATTAGGGGTGTAGACTCATAGATATTTGAGTCACTTTCTCATGGTTTATGCCCTTGGTAATTTCAAAAGAATAATATTATGATAACATGACCCTCTAGTAAAAAATCCACATTTATATGTATAATTGGATGTTTCTATCTGTAGATGTGTGTATTGATCCTTATAATTTTTAGATTTTTATTAATGTATGTCATTATCCACATACTTGGCATATTTTTTTAATCCATTATAATATATGCTGATGGTGAAGTAAGATACATTGTATGTCATAAGTGATTATCTATTAATGAATAATGGAGGAAAGGATTTTCCCCATCAATTATTTAATGAAAGTTGATATCACTAGACCTTTGATGTGAATGTAATAACCTAAATAAATCCATGTCCATGATTTTTAGTGGGCATGTTCATTTCTGAAAATTCATTAAAAAGACATCGAGCACATAGGATGACGACACTAGAATGAAAAATTCTTGATTATAGATATTGTGAAATCATTATTATAGTACAAAATATGTATTTCTATGAGGTTTCACGTCATTTTGACTTTAACTTCCTTATCTAAGGGTTCTTTCGTATAGTGATAAACCCTAACTTTTGAATTTAGGTGGTTTAACCTAATGTCACTTATAAAGGGGGATAGAGGGTGAAACACTAAGTGTATCCAGAATATCCATTAAATTTTACTTTGAATTTAACAAGTTAGTATAAATATTATTTCTGTTTTGTGGTTTAATAATTATTCAAGATTGATTGATTGATAATACTTAATCATAAGTTATTTATAAGAATAAATATTTGAGTTAAATAGTATTAAATATTCAAAAGATTTTGTAAATATAATATTAGTTATATTTATTAGGGAATCATGTAGTGATATTTATTTATAAAATAAATAGCCATTATTTAGGTTTTGGTAAATACTGAGGAGGATTGATAAACAATGTTTAATAGTCAAAATGTAAATGATATATCAAATTTAATTTAAATAAATAAATATTTATTTATTTAACAAATGATATTTATTTAACCACATTTATTTCAAATTTCATGAAAATAATAATATTATTTATATTATTATTTTACACGAGGTTTATAAAGGAATAAAAAATTGGATAAGGGAATTTTTAAAATTACCAAACTTAACCCATATCTTTAAATACCTTGTTATATCAAATTCTAGGGTTAGCAACTTATTTTACACAAGAAACCATGAGTGAATTCTCTCAATCCCTAGAGAGAATCCTCTCAAGAACATGCTCAAGAGAAAGAGAACCCATTCTCATCTCATCTATCAACACATTGAGAGAACCTAAAGAATATTTCATCCGTGAAGATATTATTGACATGATTAATTAAGAACGATGAAAGAAATCCAGATCAAAATTTATAGGACTTGAAGAATCTACAATGACATTATGAGATTTTGGATCATGCATGGATCACTCCTAGAGGGATTCTACCCATGTATCATAGGGTGAAAAAATTATGTGATGAGAGAAGTCAAAAAAATAATAAACTAGGATAGAATTAAAAGATAAAGTAATTATAAATATATCTATAAATTAATTATAATTTATATGTGATGATATGGACTTCTTTGTTCGAGTGTTCATTAGTAAATTAATCATTGATTCAATTTTGTTGATCATGATGTTCATCATCATGTACTTCTTGGATTATTAATTTATTTCAACAAAAACCCAATTTTGTTATTCACAAAAGGTGCTTCTTCCATATCCAAAACTTTCAGTACACATTGGTTAGAATCTATTTATGTGAATGAGAAATTCCATTTCTAGTTTTTCAAGATCCATGTAAGGAATAATAATTCTATGCTTCTTTAAATGAACTATAATCATATATAAACCATCTCTAAGACTTATAAACCATATCAAATAACTTTATAACAACGTATAAAATTCTCAAGAATTACTATTTCCAATAAACCTTCTTCTTTATCAACTCCATCTATAATTTATCCTTCGTAAACAATCATCCATGTGTATTAGAATACCTAACACAATAACTTATATATTATAAACACGATAAATGGATTCTCTACAACTTCAGCTCTATTTTCTATGTTGAATAAAAATATCTTCATTATATCAAAGTGATAAATAATTCTTTATTCACTCAAAGAAGTTGTATGAAATATTTTCACAATTTTAAAACTTATATTATATGTATATACCAGCATAACTATCATTATATTTTTATGCTTCCATTTGAAAATGTCCAACCAATTTCTTTAAGGGAAATATCACTTTTAACATTTCCTTTGGGTGGATACTTTATCCATCACACAAGGATCCTCCTTTTATTAATTACATTAAAAAATAAAAAAAAATAAATTTAATAAAAAATATAACTTCATCCCAATGTAACTTCACATTCCAAATAATAAATCTTCCAATTCATTTAGATGGTTTTTAAATTTTATAAGTTTATTCGTTTTTTCTCACTCATCTATCATTATTTTATTCCAGTACCACTCTCTTATAACTTTGGGAAAACCTTACATTTTACCACTATATTATCTACCATTATTTTATTCTAGTACCACTTTCAATATGAAATTTATATTCAATTTATTTTCAATATGCTATGAATAACACTCTACATTGAATCAGACAATTTTTGATATCCAAATATCATGCTTGTGTTCAACCTTTCTAATCCTTGATTCCTATATTTGTTTTTGTAGGGTAAGTTATCCTAATCATCTGAACCCCTTTCTAGTCCAACCAATTATCTTATATAGTACAATTTTTTCACAATGTGAATAATTTTAATATATATATATATAAACATACTGTATATCCTTTATTCAGGGATTACACTAATATTCCTTAATCTTATGCATACTCTATTTATTCTACATTAACATTTTATACAAACACACTACATTACATTCATATTTTATTTTCTTTACTACGATTTTTAAAACTGTTTATATAATGAATTACATTCATTACTATCATGATTTTAAAATACTTTTATTACTACCACGTTTTAACATCATATTTTAGATTTATTTCTTTAGCCTCTTTTCTCGGTATCAACATTTAATCCACTAAATTTATTACTTAATATATTATGTTTTGTAATATTATGTTTTTATCATATTTTTTATATATACAATAAACCTTACAAGATTACAATCATTAATTTTAAAATAGATTTCAATTTCTTTAACATAATTAATTTCTAATAAGTTTTGTTTAAATAGAAATAATTTTTATTGTTTTAATGTATATTTGACTAATGTGGGTCTTTTCTAGGTTAATTTAGCATATCAAATCACAATTCAAGATAGGTTCATTTTTCACCTATATATTTCCCTTCATATATCAACTACAACCAATATACTGTCTAATATTTTATTTTTAGTTTTCTATTATATTTTCATTTTTGATGTGTGGTTTTCAAGATTAATTATTAAGTTAGTTATTGGTTCCTTTTGGTCCCAGATGACTAAAATATTGTTCATTTTAATCATTCCTTTCAAAAACTACTCAGTCTCGTAACTTTATTTTGATCTTAACCTCCTTTTATTGATATTATTTCACTTGAATTCTCATGCCCAATTTCCCGTGTCCCAATACAATATAATTAAAATGAGATGAATAGAAACAATTCATGAAAAAAGATTCCATCAAAGATATAATCATTAAAATAACAACCATGAACACTATATAACTCCCTATACATGAGGTATATTACTCAATGAATTGATATTTTAACATATAAAAATATATCTTTTCAATCCCTTTTTAAAATTTCTGTTTCATTTAACATATATTGATATGGATATATATATATATATATATTTGTGTGTGTGTTATATATGTTTTGTATTTATGTAAACACACACACATGTGTGTGTGTATATATTCTATATGTTTTGTATGTATATACATGAAAACACACACATATTTTTATATTATATATATATATATATAATTTCTCACTTTTCACTTCTTTGTTTAAATTTTGTTTTTTATTTTTTTAACTTATATGTCCACATGTTCTCTCATTTTAAACTTAAATATATGATATGAAATGTTGTTGTTTTTTTATTATGCTATTTACACTTTTATATTTATCTGTTTATCATTTTCTCATTTTTGGAGATTTATAACTTTTTTTCATGTATATTAACATGTTATATAATTTTTTACATAATTTTTTTTATTAAAACTATAATATGTGGTTTAATAAAGTTATTTTTCAATAAAAATAAATTTTCTTTTTATGTATTTGATGTGTTGTGTTTTTATTTTAAATGTCAGGTATTTTAAGTTTTTATTTATTATATGTCACTTTTGATATACATTATAAAATCATTGATGTACCTTACTTCACTATATTTATTAAATCTTTTCTCACTAAACTATATAAGATATTCTCTAGGTGTATTTTACATTATAATTTTCTTCAAATTTTTTGGTTTCATCCCAATAAATACATTTGGGATAAATCTTGTAGATGTTCTTTCATTATCAACATTTTTTATTATAAAATTCATTATCATGTTTTTCAATATGCAATGGTTGTTAAATTATTATTCTTAATTTTTTATGTGTTTGTAAATATTTTAATATGGTAATTTTTTTACATGGTTAGTTAAACTCGGATAAAATATTCTTTCTTTGGGACATACCTATTACAACCATTTTACTTAAAAAAGAATGTTATATTTTAAAATTGTAATTTAGTTTCTTTTTTCATTTCTATCCATTTCCATAAAATATTTTTTTTACAACATGTGTTTTTTTTATTTTGAAAGCTATGACAAAATATGACACAATGAAGAAGCTATGATTTATTACATTTTTCTAGTTATTTTATGAAATTTTTAAGAATGTAATAATTTCTATGTTTTTAAACTTATGTTTTTTCTATGTGTAGTGACAGACGAATCACTTGGGTAGTCATTTTTTTTCTTTTGTCATTTTTTATAGTAATTTCATGAACATATTAAGCATGTTATTAATTTTTAATTTTCAAACCAATTTTGATGATGTTTTTAGAGGTAAGTGCATCATGTGGGAATGATTTTTTAATAATTACAATAAAATAGAGATGAGGTGTGATTAAAAGTGTTTTATCATACATATCTGGAATACTTACTTTCCACAATATGCAATACACTTATGCTCATATATATTAACAAATAATGAAAATATTGAAAAATGAATACACTAAATTAATTGAAATAGTATACTACATGTTAATTAATATTACTATATTTTAAATATTAATTTATTGAATTTACACCTATATGACAATTAATAGTACTAAATTTTAATGCCCCAACCTGGGTGCCACATTTTGATGGCTCGAGTCAGTTCTCTACAAGACCCCAAGCATGCCTCCCCATATTACATTGGATAAAAATTAGAAGTGATGGTCTAATATATAACATGGGGAGACTATACCATATTTATAAATGCTTAACAATAGAAGAAATCAATATAAAATATAACCAAGATGCTAAAATAATCAATAATAAACTAAAAAACACATGAATAAATAAAAAATAGGGAAAATGACTATATACCAAATAAGTAAAAATGTCATGCCATGAAAGTGCCATTTTTCTAATGAAAAACTAAAATAAAGTCACACTAACAACACTCATAAAGGTCCCAACATCATGTCTGGTTCCCTCATCCATGCTCCATCCCAAATCCCAACTCATCCATCTAATATATGGCTCTTTCCCTTATCCTATCATGCAAACATGAAGTAAATTCAGGTACCAATCAGGTGGCCTAATTAATTTTTGAGTACAACTCATTAGTCCACCACAAATAGTGTATAAATCAACATACACTCTATAATAGAGTATGTGGTTGTATAAAGAATTAAGATCATATGAAAAAGTAAACAAGTATCACATTTATTATTATTCCTTATCAAACCACATCATACATGCTTTGTCCCATGTCATAGATTGAACCATACACTATATTAATTTTTCATTTTTACTATTTTAATGGTATTTTATAATTCAATTTAATTCAAATTTCATTCGATACCCTGGAGCATCAGTCTAGGTACCATTATCATGGATACATGGAGAATTGGTCTAACATCAATATATTGGGGGCCTATAGAAGTATTCTAGAACCTCATGGGTACTTGGAGAATCATTAACTTACCCAAAACTCATTGTTCACATGAATGAATAGGGGGCCTAGAGTAGTAGTCTAGCACCCCATGGGTACTTGGAGAATCATCCCCTCACCCACAACTCATTGTTCATATTTACCTATACAAATATCATGGTTCCACATTCATAACTCATTTATCAACAATTTTCAACTTTCTTTACCATTTAATTAATCTAAAAGAACTATGGTTATTCATTTTTATCACAAGGAACTACATGAACAATTTACCCATTAATCAATTTATCATCATTTATTTCACAACTCATTAACCCTTCATGTTTAGGCCAATCAAGCCTTTACATCCCATTATTAAACTTGAAACAAGGATTTAGTTCAATTACATTAAATCATTATTCCCCATTTTACAATTAATAAATCATCATTTATAATGTATTGGAACACCCCATGGGTTTCCATCAAGCTGGGTCTCAAATCTTCAACGGGTCTAACGGGATATGTGAAGGTTCTCCGGATCACATGGTAATGAATTCATTATTTCAAATTTAAAAAATTAAATTTCCCAGTGTTTCAATAAAAGGATACAACAAAAAACACAATATCATGATTAAGACTATGGTAATTACCAATTATACTATCCACCTTACTATTGTTTATGAATTCTCTCCAAACTGTAGCCCTCAATTCTATGTAGATTGGTCAAATTCAGAACAGTGAAGAACATCTAGGATCAAGAGTAAGGATCAAGATCAAAAAATTAAGACCCATTAAAACCTAGACCTAAACTATAAAAAATGGTAGTATTAATTATTATCTAAAGGGATATAAATATGAGAGAGTAGAACCTAAACAATGAAGATATCACATATCAGAGAGGTGTCAATTTGTTCCACCGGTTCTTTAATTCACAAAGAATGGGGTTTGAGAAGCCTATGAATCTTCTCTAGAGCATCTAAGATAAAAGTAAATTTTGTTAGGTTGATTAAGGGTGATTAGGGATATAAAATAGTGGTTTTTTAATTTATAATTAAAAATTTTGGGCATTAAATAACCACACACATGGTTTCTTGGACTGACCACATGGTTAGACAAACTATGTGACCCTACTATATGGGGTGTTCCATTTCTCCTAGGTGGGTGCATGATTTGAAAAACCATGCGACAACCATGAAAACCCCTCTATTTATGGGTTCATTATTGGGGGGGGGGGGTGGGCGATTAGTTTAGTCAAACTATTCAACCCTTCTAGTTTCTGAAAATGGGGTACATGGTTTTCTAGAAAAAACTGTATGGTTTTCTTTAACCATGTGCCAACCATGAATAGCCCCATGGGATTCCAAAATTCTCCATATTCAATTAAAACGAACCTAAATAAAAACCCAAATTAGGTATGATAAAAAGGGAAAATTATTACCTGAGAAAAAGTATAAAAAGATTTTTAAAAGGTCATGATCTTACGATCTCCCACCTTATAACAAATCATCCTCGTGACACACTCCCAATCATCACTAAGCCTATAAGGTGAAAATGTTGAGCTATTGAGCCCACATATCTACTTCCCACTACCACATTTCCTCCTAAAAAAGGCCATGCTACAACAACACTCAGACTAGCGACACCATTTTCCTATAAAAAATTCTCTCTGTGATCCACAACACGAATCAGAAGCTCCTCAAAGGACACATCAACCTCAAGATCAACCTCACCAATATCCATCACGTGAGAAGAGTTGGGATGATACTGTCGAACCTATGACACATGAAAAACTTTTTTTATAACATTATACCTATATGGAAGAGCTGATCGACATGCCACTTGTATGATCCTCTCCACAATCTTAAATGGTCTAAAAGACCTGGGTTCCAACTTACCCTATTTCCAAATCCTACAGTGACCAAATCTTGGTGACACCTAAAAGAATACACGATCACCCACTATTAACTCAAGAGATCATCAAAGTTGATCATCATATGACTTATGTCAACTCTATTACATATCCATATATTCCTATATCAACTAAACCTACTTTGATGTCTCATACATAAGACTTAATCCCAATAACTCTGACTCAACTACATCCATCTAACAAAATGGTAATCTGCATGTCCTACCATAAAGTACCTCATATGTAAGTCTCATAATTATAGTTTTTATAGGAAAAATCAATGAGAACTAAGTGATTTTACCAAGACCCAAAAAAGTCTAGGACACATTCCCTTAGCATGTCCTCTAGAACCTGAATAGTACACTCTGATTACCCATATGTCTGTGGGTGGAAAACTGCACTTAGAAATACATGTGTACCAAGTTCCTTTTACAAACCTTTCCATATGAATGAAGTAAGATGTGAGCCATGATATGAAACTATACTCTTTAATACCCTGTACAAAAAGACTATCTCTTAAATGTACATATCAACCAACTAAAAAAACATGAAATTCTCCCTAATTAGAAATAAATGGGACACTTTCAATAATCGGTCCACCATAACCCAAATCAACTCATTCTTCGGAGAATTCCTTATAATACGTACCACAAAATCCATGTTAATGTCATACAATTTCCATTCCAAAATAAGAAATTGCGGTCAAAAACCACCAAGACATTAATTCTCAAACCTCACCAACTAATAGGTGCCGCATTGTGTCGTGAAACCTATAATATCATTTTTTAGGATTGGTCACCATTACTATCAATGTAGGTCATAATAGATTTTTGTCAAAACAAGATTCATCTCCCACTTAAAGGAATTAAATGCACGCATCATATCCTCCCACATACACGTAGGCACAATAAAATGGCCTCAAACATAGATGATCTCATACTCATCTGTAGCCCAATTGGAAGATGACTACCCACCTTCCAGTATTTCCCTTAAGGTCAAAAACTCCAGATCATCACACTTTCTTTCCTTAATCCTGCTCAGATGTGTGGAATAAACTAACAAAGATGTGAGGGTCATCTTATTCTAGAATTTTTGATCCTATAAATTCATTTTAGTGAATAAATCCATTATCTCCCACTCAGAGCTAGTCTCATGGACTACCCAAGTCGATGTATTCTAGGTCAAAGTGTCATCAACATTGTTTCCCTTCCCGTGCGTATAGTCTTGATAAAATTTAAAAGACTATATATACTAAAACCGCATTCAGTACTGGATATTCAAATCCAATTTTGAAAAGAAATAATTTAAACTTTTATGGTCATTATACACAATAAACCTTTCACTTAAAAGGTAATTCCACCAACACTTTAAGAAATAAATCACCAAGGCCAACTTGAGATCATGTGTATGATAATTTTGTTCACATGGCCTCAAATATCATGATCCATACACCAAAAACTGATCACTCTACATCAAAACTTCCCCAATACCAGCTCAAATGCTTTAGAATACATATCATACTCCTCACCCATCTTTGGTAGAATCAAAACCAATGCAGTATTAAAATGTTTCTTTAAATACCATAAATAATTATCACATGATCCAGACCATTCATATTTGATACCCTTATTGGTCTATCTTGAAAGAAGTTTTTCCAAGTGAGAAATGTCTTTGATGAATCTATGATAATATCCCACAAAACCCAAAAATATTCAAATATCAAAAAATTATTAGGCTGATCCCAAGAAACAACTACCTGAACTTTCTCTAGTTCCATTGTCACACCTTCCTTAGAGATTCTGTGACCCATGAAATGTACCCTATCAATCAATAATTGACACTTAGAAAGCTTGGCATATATCCAATTATCTCTCAGTGTACTCAAGATGATTTTAAGGTGATTGGAACTATCATCATGTGTCTGGTAGTACAACAAGATTTCATTGATTAAGACAACCAAAAAATGATCCAAAAATGGGAGGAAGATTAGGTTCATCTAGAACATGAACATAGTAGGATAAATTTTCAATCCAAATGGAATTATGATGAACTCATACAGGATATACCTACTCCAGAAATAAGTTCATGGTATATCATATGGTATCACTATCAAATAATGATACCTTGATCTCAATTTAATCCTGGAGAATACAAAAGCTCCTCTCAACTAGTCAACGACATCATCGATTTATGGAAGAGGATTGATAGAGATAATATTTTCATAATTTTTCATATGTGTTTCAATGATTTAACCCCTTACAATTAATCAATTTGATCTGATTTGTATCATTTTAGTATTTTGGTGAATTATGGGATTAATTGTGGAAATTGGTAAATTCTGGAAATTTAGCAGTTTTGTGGAGATTCTGTATTTCGGGCATATCTTTAATATTTTTGATCCAAATTATATAGTTAATTTTTTTTAGGATTTCTATTCTCGTGGGATTCATTGTATCCTTCTGAACCCAAAGCTCAATCCATAATTTGGAAGCTCAAATTCAGCTCGTAAGTCAGGCCTCAAAAACTGTGTACAGAACTGCATAGTTTTATTGTGGGGCCCATATCTCATTAATGGTCGAACCATTGGAGCTTAAATTTTACATTGAGCTATAGAACATCCATATGAACAACCTTTATTAATATGGACGCTTCTTATTCTATCATTGTCAAGGTCATTAATGCGTTAGAACTCGGTGTTTTGGAATACGAAGAGTCACCTGGACAGAATTAAATATCCGGAGTAATGTGGCCATATACCCTTCATACATGGACCAATAAGGCTCAACATTTTTGGATAGAAAGAATAGTTGTAGGGGAACATCTTTCAAGAAGGAAAAATTCCCAACTTCTATCATTTACTATGCCAACCGGACTAAAAATTTCAAGGGAGTAATTTTGGAGGGAAATTTTCTACTCCCCAAGCCTATAAATAAGAGTATTCACTTCCATTCAAAGGGGTTGAAGAAGGTGCAAGAAGGGCTGTGCTGGAGGATTCATTTCTTTAAGTTCTTTGTATTTTCTATTTTATTTTTACTTAGTTTCATCATTCTCTCTTCTTCCCCTTTCAACTCTAATACCCTTCACATGGAGGGGTAAAACCTTTGAGTGATCAGGGAAGGGGGAGTTTATCTTTTGTAATGTCGGAGTTTTGTGATTAAATGTAAAACCTTATCTTTCTTTTTAATGACATCTATTCTCAGTGTTTCCCAATTCTCTTAATGTGATCATGCTTTGAGTTTGGTGTATTCATTTTTAATATCTTTGGTTAAAGACTTTCTATCTCCCTCTTCCTAGTGGAATTTGTCTCGATCGAGCAGATTGTGTTAGGTGGTGAGTGTCTAACGATCGTCGGCACATGTGTGGAACTAGTAGAGTTTTTCTAGAGTTATAAGGAGAAAAAATTCCCGATCAGGAATTGCATTAGTTTTTTAGGAATTGTTTATGAACTTCAATGCACATAGGATTGAGTTCTATTTTCTTCTTTAACCAAGGGTGATAGATAACTCGATCGAGGAGTCTTTCATTTTTCATTCAAAAGGAAGAGTTATAAGATGATCTTTGTGACTATGATGACATTACAAAAGGTGATCCTACCCTGACCCCATCACTCTCTTCATCCATTAGTGTTCAACCATTCTTTTAAATTTATTTCTTTATTTTTCAACTTAAACAACTTCGAAAGAACCTCTTAATCTTTCTTTAATTTAAGTGACAAATGTATTGTTGTGCACTCCTCTATGGAGACAACTTAGGTTACCCACTATTCTACATTTTAACTTAGGTTTTATTTTTTTTGTCACACCCCATGACAGGAACGTGTCAAAACTTTGCGCCGTTGCCGGGGAGGCTATGCCAACAATCTAATTCTAACATTTTGTAAATATTTTCATTTATTTTATTTAAAAAAAATCTAAAAAAAATCATGATGTATTCCAACTATAATTATTCTTCTTGGATTGATTACTCATAGTTTCGGGGACAAATGGTTCATAATGACGAGGACACCCTCTTTCAAAAGCTTGATGAACTCACTATTTTGGCCACGCAAATGATGAATGGCCGTGTCACAGGTATCTCGCTTCAAGAACTGATGGACATGGTGAATCAAGTAAACATTGATTATCAGTGATTGAAGTCCTTAGAGAAGGTTTCGTTGGATCAAGAACCTCAACCAGAACCTAAACTTGATCCATTGGTGAAAGTGTATTCCCCACTCATCCTTGATGTTGAAGAACTAGTAAGTAAAGGAGATCAACAAGATCTGGATGAGTTCTGGAAGGAGTGTGAGGAACTACTTGATCCCCCAGTTCCTCATAATGTAGAAGATCCATCATCATTGAAGGAATACACCACCAACGTGGTTGAATTTGAAGATAATGTTGTGGAGTCTGACTACCCTCCTCCATCTGTTACCACTCTAATTTAAGAGGAACTTCCCACTAAAGAAGTAAATGAAGATGAGAAACCTCAGGGAGATGATCTTTTCTTGAACTCATTATATTCTAATTTTATTGAATCTGAATTGAGTATCACCTCCCCTTGTTTGAAATTTTCAGATTCGGACAACTCATGTATTTTGTTGGCAGACAAGGAAGAAAAGGAAGATGAGCTTAAAGAGGATAAGTTGGAGCTCCCCAAACATGTTGATAATTTATTGGAGGGAGTTCAAGAGGGAATCCAAGTGGATTTGGAAAAGTTAAAAGTGATGCAAGATGATTACTTTGAAAGGGAAGAATTCGATATTGATTCTTCATACTTTAAATTTGTTCAAATAAAATTAAACTCTAACATTTCCTTTGATTTTTCCAATGATGCAGCATACCTTCAGAAATCACTGGAGAATGAAGAGGTGGCTGTGAATTTGGAAACCAAGAAATATGGGGACTCATTCTTTATCCTACCCCCACTAAGAAAATTGTATCTTATTGTACTAGGGGTGGATTTGGTGTACTATACCCATGGTTTCCTCAACAAAAAGGATGAAGCACATGATGTGAAGAAGAAGTTTTGTTGGTTCATCATAAAGAAACTCAACCCACCTTCATATTGGGGATAACCAACTGAAACTGTCCATTTGGAGGAAGTCAAAACCCAGGGCCCACTTGGGGGATTAAACCAAGATCTATCCTTCTTTTCTCATCCTATTTCTATTTTCATTTTTTTAATAAATTTCTTATGTTTTCTTTTGTTCTTTTTCTTGTATATTTTAGTGTTCAACAAATAGGAGCTTAACTCAATATTGCATTACCGATAAGTCAGGTTGTACCTCTCCTTTACACTTTTTTGCTGTTGTGATTCATTCTAAAATCTGCTTACATGTTAAATCCAGTTAAATGCATTGAGGACACTTCATCATTTAAGTGTGGGGGAGGGAACCTTTGTAGTTTTGGATTTTCATTTGATGTTTGTTTTCAAAAAAAATTGTGATTTTTTGTGTGTGTTTATTTTTCAGGTCTTTGGTGTGTTTTTGAAACTTTTAAGCTGAAATGATTATCATTGCTATTTTTGAAACCCATGTCATTGAGTGAGCCAATTTATTCCATGAAACTGAGCATAAATGAATGCTGAAAATGAATTTATTTCAAGTTCAATTCTTTGGGAATTTCATGAAAAGTACTTAGGTTTTTGAATCCCATGCCACATATCAGTGTCTTTATCTTTGAAATCACTTTCCTGTGAGGCTTCTGAACCATTATTTGTGTATTATTTTCATTCACCTCACTTCTTGAGAGAACCAAACCATGCTTGTCTTAACCAAAATTTGATTCATTCCTTTCGAAACTTGATGGTTTGGGGTACATGTGTTTTAAATGATTGAGGAGTTTCTTTGGTTTGAAAGCCCCCTTTTCAAGATAATCCCTTTCATTCTGGCCTACCTTGTAAATTAATCCTTGTAGCCCATAGAATCCCTGAACATCCTGTTAGGTTAGCCACATTATAAGCCAATTTTCCCTTTCCAACCTGCTCTTGAAGTGAAATTGCATTATCTAGTTGAACTTAAGTGTTGGGGAAGCTGTCTTTTGTTATGCTACCTCATTTGGGGAAACTTTGGGTGGAAACTAAAATGCTGAAGAGATGTGTGTGCTGATGAAAAATCATTATGTTGAAAGCTATGCCTTTTTTGGAGCTTTCATGATTAAAGAAGTTGTGCCTTTCTGGAGCTTCACATGGAGGAAGAAAGCTGTGCCTTTTCAGGAGCTTTCAAGAAAATCATGCATAAGAAGATTGAAATTTTTTCTGCGGAAATTATGAGCTGTTTGAACATTTCTTGATATTTCATGATGATGGATCCGAATTTCTACTAAGTGGAGTGAGGAGGACACCATACTTGAGTGAAAATTAGAATTGTGCAATTTTGCTTCAAAAAGAGCCAAGCTTTCCTCATTCAGCCTTAGTTTTTTTCACATAAAAATCCTACCAACCAAAAGCCACAGGATAACCTTGAAAAGTCCTCAAGATAAAAAAATTTCCTTGACCCACATTGGGTGGATAAGTAGGAGTTTTTCAAAACTATGGTGACCCTTGCATTGGTTTGGATTAGAAAAACTTTGTTGAAAAGTGAAATTTGTGAGATGAGAGAAAATTAATGTGAGGTAGGTGTCTTGTATGCATGGGAGGAGAAATAAAGAGGAAAAATATTGAATGATATGATTCGAGAATTTGGAATAATGGTTATGGATGAGGCATGATAACTTTTATTTCTTGGTGTGGAATTGGTGGATCTAAATGGCATGTGTTTCGAATTTGGTTTGATTTGATTTTGATTTTTACTTGTCCAGGAGTCCAAGTGCTAAGTGTGGGGGAATTGATAGATATAATATTTTCATAATTTTTCATATGTGTTTCAATGATTTAACCCCTTCCAATTAATCAATTTTATATGATTCGTATCATTTTAGTATTTTGGTGAATTATGGGCTTAATGGTGGAAATTGGTTAATTCTGGAAATTTAGCAGTTTTGTGGAGCTTCTGTATTTCAGGCATATCTTTTGTATTTTTGATCCAAATTATATGGTTCCTTTTTTTAGTATTTATATTTTCGTGGGCTTCATTGTATCCTTTTGGACCCAAATCTCAATCCATCATTTGGAAGCTCAAATTCAGCTCACAAGTCAGGCCTCGAAAACTGTGTACAGAACTTAATAATTTTATTGTGGGGCCCATATATCATTAATGGTCGAACCATTGGAGGTTAATGTGTACATAAAGATATATCAAATCCATAGGAACAACTTTTATTAAGATGGATGCATCTGATTCTTTCATTTTCAAGGTCATTAATGCGTTGGAACTCGGTGTTTTGGAATACGAAAAGTCACCTGGACAGAATTAAATATCCAAAGTAATGTGGCCATATCCCCTTCATACGTGGACCAATAAGACTCCCATTTTGTGGGTAGACAGAAGAGATGGAGGGGAACAACTTTCAGGAAGGACATATTAACAAATTCTGTCATTTACTATGCCAACCTGACTCCAACTTTCGGGGGAGTAATTTTGGAGGGAAAATTTCTACTCCCCAAGCCTATAAATAAGAGTATTCACTTCCATTCAAAGGGGTTGAAGAAGGTGCAAGAAGGGATGTTCTGGAGGATTAATTTCTTTAATTTCTTTGTATTTTCTATTTTATTTTTACTTAGTTTCATCATTCTCTCTTCTTCCCCTTTCAACTCTAATACCCTTCACATGGAGGGGTAAAACCTCTGAGTGATCGGGGAAGGGGGAGTTTATCTTTTGTAATGGCGGAGTTTTGTGCTTAAATGTAAAACCTTATATTTCTTTTGAATGACATCTATTCTCAGTGTTTCCAAATTCTCTTAATGCGAGCTTGTTTTGTGTTTGGTGTATTCATTTTTAATAGCTTTGGTTAAATACATTTTATCTCCCTCTACCTAGTGCAATTTGTCTCAATCGAGCAGATTGTGTTAGGTGGTGAGTGTCTAACGGTCGTTGGCACATGTGTGGAACTAGTAGACTTTTTCTAGAGTTCTAAGGAGAAAAAATTCCCGATCAGTACTTTCCTTAGTTTTTTAGGAATTGTTTATGAACTTCCATGCACATAGGATCGAGTTCTATTATTTTCTTTAACCAAGGGTGATAGATAACTCGATCGAGGAGTCATTCATTTGTCATTCAAAAGGAAGAGTTGTAAGATGATCTTTGTGACTATGAAGACATTAAAAAAGGTCATCCTACCCTGACCCCATCACTCTCTTCATCCATTAGTGTTCAACATTTCTTTTAAATTGCTTGCTTTATTTTTCAACTTAAACAAATTTCAAAAGAACCTCTTCTTCTTTCTTTAATTTAAGTGAAAAATGTATTATTGTGCACTCCTCTCTGGAGACAACTTAGGTTACCCACTTTTCTACATTTTAACTTAAGTTTTATGTGTTTTTTTCACAGCCCACGACAGGCACGCACCGAAACTTGGTGCCGTTGCCGGGGAGGCTGTGCCAACAATCTAATTCTAACATTTTGTAAATATTTTCATTTATTTTATTTAAAAAATATATAAAAAAAATTCATGATGTATGCCAACTGCAATTATTATTCTTGGATTTATTACCCACAGTTTCAGGGACAAATGGTTCATAATGACGAGGACACCCTCTTTCAAAAGCTTGATGAACTCACTATTTTGGGCATGCAAATGATGAATGGCCATGTCACAGGTATCTCTCTTCAAGAACTGATGGACATGGTGAATCAAGTAAACATTGATTATCAAACATTGAAGTACTTAGAGAAGGTTGCGTTGGATCAAGAACCTCAACCGGAACCTAGACCTGATCCATTGGTGGAAGTGTATTCCCCACTCATCCTTGATGTTGAAGAACCAGTAAGTACAGGAGATCAACAAGATCTGGATGAGTTCTGGAAGGAGTGTGAGGAACTGCTTGATCCCCCAGTTCCTCATAATGTATAAGATCCACCATCATTGAAGGAATACACCACCAACGTGGTTGAATTTGAAGATAATGTTGAGGAGCCTGACTACCCTCCTCCATCTTTTACCACTCTACTTCAAGAGGAACTTCCCACAGAAGAAGTAAATGAAGCCGAGAAACCTCAGAGAGATGATATTTTCTTGAACTAATTATATTCTAATTTTATTGAATATGAATTGAGTATCACCTCCCCTTGCTTGAAATTTTCATATTCGGACAACTCATTTATTTTGTTGGCTGACAAGGAAGAAAAGGAAGATGCGCTTAAAGAGGATAAGTTGGAGCTCCCCAAACATGTTGATAATTTATTGGAGGGAGTTCAAGAGGGAATCCAAGTGGATTTGGAAAAGTAAAAAGTGATTCAAGATGATTACTTTGAATGGGAAGAATTCGATATTGATTCTTCATGCTTTAAATTTGTTCAAATATAATTAAACTCTAACATTTCCTTTGTTTTTTCCAATGATGAAGCATACCATCAGAAATCACTGGAGAATGAAGAGGTGGCTGTGAAATTGGAAACCAAGAAATATGGGGACTCATTCTTTATCCTACCCCCACTAAGAAAATTGTATCTTATTGTACTAGGGGTGGATTTGGTGTACTATACCCATGGTGTCCTCAACAAAAAGGATGAAGCACATGATGTGAAGAAGAAGTTTTGTTGGTTCATCATAAAGAAACTCAACCCACCTTCAGATTGGGGTTAACCAACTGAAACTGCCCATCTGGAGGCAGTCAAAACCCAGGTCCCACTTGGGGGATTAAACCAAGATCTATCCTTCTTTTCTCATCCTATTTATATTTTCATTTTTTTAATAAATTTCTTATGTTTTCTTTTGTTATTTTTCTTTTAGGTTTTTAGTGTGCAACACTTAGGAGCTTAACTCAATATTGCATTACCGATAAGTCAGGTTGTACCTCTACTTTACACTTTTTTGCTGTTGTGATTCATTGTAAAATCTGCTTACATGTTAAATCCAGTTAAATGCATTGAGGACACTGTATCATTTAATTGTGGGGGAGGGAGCCTTTGTAGTTTTGTATTTTCATTTGATGTTTGTTTTCAAAAAAAATTGTGATTTTGTGTGTGTGTTTATTTTTCAGTTTTTTGGTGTGTTTTTGAAACTTTTAAGCTGAAATGATTATCATTTCTATTTTTGAAACCCATGTCATTGAGTGAACCAATTTATTCCATGAAACTGAGCTTAAATGAATGCTGAAAATGATTTTGTTTCAAGTTCAATTCTTTGGGAATTTCATGAAAAGTACTCAGGTTTTTGAATCCCATGCCACATATCACTGTCTTTATATTTGAAATCACTTTCCTATGAGGCTTCTGAACCATTATTTGTGTATTCTTTTCATTCACCTCACTTCTTGAGAGAACCATACCATGATTGTCTTAACCATAATTTGATTCATTCCTTTCGAAACTTGAGGGTTTGGGGTACATGTGTTTTAAATGATTGAGGCGTTTCTTTGGTCTGAAATCCACCTTTTCAAGATAGTCCCTTTCATTCTGGCCTACCTTGTAAATTATTCCTTGTATCCCATAGAAGCCATGAACAACCTGTTGGGTTAGCCACATTACAAGCCAATTTTCCCTTTCCAACCTACTCTTGAAGTGAAATTTCATGATCTAGTTGAAATTAAGTGTTGGGGAAGCTGTCTTGTGTTGTGCTACCTAATTTGGTGAAACTTTGGGTGGAAACTAAAATGATGAAGAGATGTGTGTGCTGATGAAAAATCATTACGTTGAAATCTATGCCTTTTCTGGAGCTTTCATGATTAAATAAGCTATTCCTTTCTGGAGCTTCATATGGAAGAAGAAAGTTGTGCCTTTTCTGGAGCTTTCAAGAAAATCATGCTTAAGAAGATTGAAATTTTTGCTGTGGAAATTCTGAGCTGTTTGAACATTTCTTGATATTTCATGATGATGAAGCTGAATTTCTACTAAGTGGAGTGAGGAGGATACCATACTTGAGTGAAAATTAGAATTGTGCAATTTTTCTTGAAAAAGAGCCAAGCCTTCCTCATTCAGCCTCATAATTTTTCACATAAAAATCCTATCAACCAAAAGCCACAGAACAACCTTGCAAAGTCCTCATGATAAAAAAATGTCCTTGACTCACATCGGGTGGATAAGTAGGAGTTTTTCAAACCTATGGTGACCCTTGCATTGGTTTGGATTAGAAAAACTTTGTTGAAAAGTGTTATTTGTGAGATGAGAGAAAATTAATGTGAGGTAGGTGTCTTGTGTGCATGGGAGGAGAAATAAAGAGGAAAAATATTGAATGATCTGATTTGAGAATTTGGAATAATGGTTATGGATGAGGCATGATAACTTTTATTTCTTGGTGTGGAATTGGTGGATCTAAATGGCATGTGTTTCGAATTTGGTTTGATTTGATTTTGATTTTTACTTGTCCAGGAGTCCAAGTGCTAAGTGTGGGGGAATTGATAGAGATAATATTTTAATAATTTTTCATATGTTTTTCAATTATTTAACCCCTTCCAATTAATCAATTTTATCTGATTTGTATCATTTTAGTATTTTGGTGAATTATGGGCTTAATTGTGGAAATTGGTTAATTCTGTAAATTTAACAGTTTTGTGGAGCTTCTGTATTTTGGGCATATCTTTTTTATTTTTGATCCAAATTATATGGTTCCTTTTTTTAGGATTTCTATTCTCGTGGCCTTCATTGTATTCTTCTGGACCCAAAGCTCAATCCATCATTTGGAAGCTCAAATTCAGCTAACAATTCAGGCCTCGAAAACTGTGTACAGAACTACATAATTTTATTGTGGGGCCCATATCTCATTAATGGTCGAACCATTGGAGCTGAAAGTTTACATGGATATATAAACTATCCAGAGGAAGAACTTTTATTAAGATGGAGGCGTCTAATTCTTTCATTTTCAAGATCATTAATGCGTTGGAACTCGGTGTTTTGGAATACGAAGAGTCACCTGGACAGAATTAAATATCCGAAGTAATGTGGCCATATCCCCTTCATACGTGGACCAATAAGGCTCAAATGTTTTGGGTATACAGAAAAGATGGAGGGGAACAACTTTAAAGAAGGACAAATTCCCAAATTCTGTCATTTACTATACCAAAGTGACTCAATAGTTTGGGGGAGTAATTTTGGAGGGAAATTTTCTACTCCCCAAGCCTATAAATAAGATTATTCACTTCCATTCAAAGGGGTTGAAGAAGGTGAAATAAGGGCTGTGCTGGAGGATTCATTTCTTTATGTTCTTTGTATTTTCTAATTTATTTTTACTTTGTTTCATCATTTCTCTTCTTCCCCTTTCAACTCTAATACCCTTCACATGGAGGGGTAAAACCTTTGAGTGATCGGGGAATGGGGAGTTTATCTTTTGTAATGTCAGAGTTTTGTGCTTAAATGTAAAACATTATCTTTCTTTTGAATGAAATCTATTCTCAGCGTTTCCCAATTCTCTTAATGCGATCTTGTTTTGAGTTTGGTGTATTCATTTTTAATAGCTTTGGTTAAAGACTTTTTATCTCCCTCTGCCTAGTGCAATTTGTCTTGATCGAGCAGATTGTGTTAGGTGGTGAGTGTCTAACGATCATTGGCTAGTGTATGGAACTAGTAGACTTTTTCTAGAGTTCTAAGGAGAAAAAATTCCCGATCAGGACTTACCTTAGTTTTTTAGGAATTGTTTATGAACTTCCATGCACATTGGATTGAGTTCTATTTTCTTCTTTAACCAAGGGTGATAGATAACTCGATCGAGTAGTCTTTCATTTTTCATTCAAAAGGAAGAGTTATAAGATGATATTTGTGACTATGATGACATTAAAAAAGGTGATCCTACCCTGAACCCATCACTCTCTTCATCCATTAGTGTTCAACCTTTCTTTTAAATTGCTTTCTTTATTTTCCAACTTAAATAAATTTCAAAAGAACCTCTTCTTCTTTCTTTAATTTAAGTGACAAACGTATTGTTGTGCACTCCTCTATGGAGAAAACTTAGGTTACCCACTTTGATACATTTTAACTTAGGTTTTATTTGTTTTTTTCACAGCCCACAACAGGCACGTGTCAAAACTTGGTGCCGTTGCCGGGGAGGCTATGCCAACAATCTAATTCTAACATTTTGTAAATATTTTCATTTATTTTATTTAAAAAAATCTAAAACAAATTCATGATGTATTCAAACTTCAATTATTCTTCCTGGATTGATTACTCACATTTTCAGGGAAAAATGGTTCATAATGACGAGGACACCCTCTTTCAAAAGCTTGATGAACTCACTATTTTGGCCATGCAAATGATGAATGGCCATGTCACAAGTATCTCGCTTCAAGAACTGATGGACATGGTGAATCAAGTAAACATTTATTATCAAAGATTGAAGTCCTTAGAGAAGGTTGCATTGGATCAAGAACCTCAACCGGAACCTAAACTTGATCCATTGGTGGATGTGTATTCCCCACTCATCCTTGATGTTGAAGAACCAGTAAGTACAGGAGATCAACAAGATCTGGATGAGTTCTGGAAGGATTGTGAGGAACTACTTGATCCCCCAGTTCCTCATAATGTAGAAGATCCATCATCATTGAAGGGATACACCACCAACGTGGTTGAATTTGAAGATAATGTTGAGGAGCCTGACTATCCTCCTCCATCTGTTACCACTCTACTTCAAGAGGAACTTCCCACTGAAGAAGTAAATGAAGCCGTGAAACCTCAGGGAGATGATATTTTCTTGAACTAATTATATTCTAATTTTATTGAATATGAATTGAGTATCACCTCCCCTTTCTTGAAATTTTCAGATTCGAACAACTCGTGTATTTTGTTGGCAGACAAGGAAGAAAAGGAAGATGCGCTTAAAGAGGATAAGTTGGAGCTCCCCAAACATGTTGATAATTTATTTGAGGGAGTTCAAGAGGGAATCCAAGTGGATTTGGAAAAGGAAAAAGTGATGTAAGATGATTACTTTGAATGGGAAGAATTCGATATTGATTATTCATGCTTTAACTTTGTTCAAATAGAATTAAACTCTAACATTTCCTTTGATTTTTCCAATGATGAAGAATACCTTCAGAAATAACTGGAGAATGAAGAGGTGGCTATGAAATTGGAAACCATGAAATATGGGGACACAATCTTTATCCTAACCCCACTAAGAAAATTGTATCTTATTGTACTAGGGGTGGATTTGGTGTACTATATCCATGGTGTCCTCAACAAAAAGGATGAAGCACATGATGTGAAGAAGAAGTTTTGTTGGTTCATAATAAAGAAACTCAACCCACCTTCAGATTGGGGATAACCAAATGAAACTGCCCATCTGGAGGCAGTCAAAACCCAGGGCCCACTTGGGGGATTAAACCAAGATCTATCCTTCTTTTCTCATCCTATTTCTATTTTCATTTTTTTAATAAATTTATTATGTTTTCTTTTGTTATTTTTCTTGTAGGTTTTTAGTGTTCAACACTTAGGAGCTTAACTCAATATTGCATTACCGATAAGTTAGGTTTTACCTCTACTTTACACTTTTTTGCTGTTGTGATTCATTCTAAAATCTGCTTACATGTTAAATCCAGTTAAATGCATTGAGGACACTGCATCATTTAAGTGTGGGGGAGAGAGCCTTTGTAGTTTTGGATTTTCATTTGATGTTTGTTTTAAAAAAAAATTGTGATTTTTGTGTGTGTTTATTTTTCAGTTTTTTGGTGTGTTTTTGAAACTTTTAAGCTGAAATGATTATCATTGCTATTTTTGAAACCCATGTCATTGAGTGAACCAATTTATTCCATGAAACTGAGCTTAAATGAATGTTGAAAATGATTTTTTTTCAAGTTCAATTCTTTGGGAATTTTAATGAAAAGTACTCAGGTTTTTGAATCCCAGGCCACATATCACTATCTTTATCTTTGAAATCACTTTCCTGTGAGGCTTCTGAACTATTATTTGTGTATTCTTTTCATTCACCTCACTTCTTCAGAGAAATAGACCATGATTGTCTTAACCAGAATTTGATTCAATACTTTCGAAACTTGAGGGTTTGGGGTACATGTGTTTTAAATGATTGAGGCGTTTCTTTGGTTTGAAAGCCCCCTTTTCAAGATAATCCCTTTCATTCTGTCCTACCTTGTAAATTAATCCTTGTAGCCCATAGAAGCCATGAACAACCTGTTAGGTTAGCCACATTACAAGCTAATTTTCCATTTCTAACATGCTCTTGAAGTGAAATTGCATGATCTAGTTGAACTTAAGTGTTGGGGAAGCTGTCTTGTGTTGTGCTACCTCATTTGGTGAAACTTTGGGTGGAAACTAAAATGCTGAGGAGATGTGTGTGCTGATGAAAAATAATTATGTTGAAAGCTGTGACTTTTCTGGAGCTTTCATGATTAAAGAAGTTGTGCCTTTCTGGAGCTTCACATAGAGGAAGAAAGCTGTGCCTTTTCTGGAGCTTTCAAGAAAATCATGCTTAAGAAGATTGAAATTTTTTCTGTGGAAATTCTGAGTTGTTTGAACATTTCTTGATATTTCATGATGATGGAGCTGAATTTCTACTATGTGGAGTGAGGAGGACACCATACTTGAGTGAAAATTAGAATTGTGCAATTTTGCTTCAAAAAGTGCCAAGCCTTCCTCATTCAGCCTCAGAATTTTTCACATAAAAATCCTACCAACCAAAAGCCATAGAACAACCTTGGAAATTACTCATGATAAAAAAATGTCCTTGACTCACATCGGGCGGAGAAGTAGGAGTTTTTCAAACCTATGGTGACCCTTGCATTGTTTTGGATTAGAAAAACTTTGTTGAAAAGTGATATTTGTGAGATGAGAGAAAATTAATGTGAGGTAGGTGTCTTGTGTGAATGGGAGGAGAAATAAAGAAGAAAAATATTGAATGATCTGATTCAAGAATTGGGAATAATGGTTATGGATGAGGCATGATAACTTTTATTTCTTGGTGTGGAATTGGTGGATCTAAATGGCATGTGTTTCGAATTTGGTTTGATTTGATTTTGATTTTGACTTGTCCAGGAGTCCAAGTGCTAAGTGTGGGGGAATTGATAGAGATAATATTTTCATAATTTTTCATATGTTTTTCAATGATTTAACCCCATCCAATTAATCAATTTTATCTTATTTGTATCATTTTAGTATTTTGGTGAATTATGGGCTTAATTGTGGAAATTGGTTAATTCTGGAAATTTAGCAGTTTTGTGGAGCTTCTGTATTTCGGGCATATATTTTGTATTTTTGATCCAAATTATATGGTTCCTTTTTTTAGGATTTCTATTCTCGTGGGCTTCATTGTATCCTTCTTGACCCCAAGATCAATCCATCATTTAGAAGCTCAAATTCAGCTCACAAGTCAGGCCTTGAAAACTGTGTACAGAACTGCATAATTTTATTGTGGGGACCATATCTCATTAATGGTCGAAACATTGGAGCTGAAAGTTTACATGGACATATAAAACATCCATAGGAACAACTTTTAGTAAGATGTCCGCATCTGATTCTTTCATTTTCAAGGTCATTAATGCGTTGGAAGTCGGTGTTTTGGAATACGAAGAGTCACCTGGACAGAATTAAATATCCGGAGTAATGTGGCCATATACCCTTCATACGTGGACCAATAAGGCTCAAATGTTATGGGTACACAGAATAAATGGAGGGGAACAACTTTCAAGAAGGAAAAATTCCCAAATTCTGTCATTTACTATGCCAACCGGACTCAATCTTTCGAGGGAGTAATTTTGGAGGGAAATTTTCTACTCCCCAAGACTATAAATAAGAGTATTCACTTCCATTCAAAGTGGTTAAAGAAGGTGCAAGAAGGGTTGTGCTGGAGGATTAATATCTTTAAGTTCTTTGTATTTTCTATTTTCTTTTTACTTAGTTTCATCATTCTCTCTTCTTACCCTTTCAACTCTAATACCCTTCACATGGAGGGGTAAAACCTTTGAGTGATCGGGGAAGGGGGAGTTTATCTTTTGTAATGTCGGTGTTTTGTGCTTAAATGTAAAACCTTATCTTTATTTTGAATGAAATCTATTCTCAGTGTTTCCCAATTATATTAATGTGATTGGGTTTTTAGTTTGGTGTATTCATTTTTAATATCTTTGGTTAAAGACTTTTTATCTCCCTCTGCTTAGTGCAATTTGTCTCGATCGAGCAGATTGTGTTAGGTGGTGAGTGTCTAACGATCGTTGGCATGTGTGTGGAACTAGTAGACTTTTTCTAGAGTTATAAGGAGAAAAAATTCCCGATCAGGACTTGCATTAGTTTTTTAGGAATTGTTTATGAACTTCCATGCACATAGGATTGTGTTCTATTTTCTTCTTTAACCAAGGGTGATAGATAACTCGATCGAGGAGTCTTTAATTTGTCATTCAAAAGGAAGAGTTGTAAGATGATCTTTGTGACTATGATGACATTAAAAAAGGTGATCCTACCCTGAACCCATCACTCTCTTCATCCATTAGTGTTCAAACTTTCTTTTAAATTGCTTTCTTTATTTTTAAACTTAAACAACTTTCACAAGAACCTCTTATTCTTTCTTTAATTTAAGTGACAAACTTATTGTTGTGCACTCCTCTCTGGAGACAACTTAGGTTACCCAATTTTCTAAATTTTAACTTAGGTTTTATTTGTTTTTGTCAAACCCCACGACAGGCACGTGTCAAGGATACCGGTTCATCACTATCATCTGGTTCAATTTATGATAATCGACACACAAGCATAAAGTTCCATAAAAAATCTTGGAAAACAAGACTGGATAACCCTGAGGTGACTTACTCAGATGGATAAATAACTTATCCATAAATTCTTTTAGTAGTGTCTTAAGATCTTTTAGAACTATTGGTTCTCCTCAGTAAGGTGAAATTGAAACTATTTCATTTCCAAGAATTAGTTCAATCATAAACTCAACATCTCTCTTAGGTGGTAGCCATGTGAAGTATTTAGAGATCACATCCTGAAACTGACCCACTTTGGGTGGAAAGGCACTATGTTTCACACCCCCCATCATCCAACAGAAGAATTGAAATAGGGGCGGTGATCAACCCCAATTGCTAATGAACCGGCCCTGTGCGGCCTGCCAAGATATCCCATTCTACATGATGAACATAACTGTTATCCTTAAGAGAATTAAATGTTACTCTCATATGGTAGAAATCAATATGGTATCAGAACAATACCTGACTATCCATACCCAAAACAAAGAAAAAACATGACATTTCAAGTACATAAATATCCCAAAGGAAACAATACTCACCAAGCTCAATGGAACACCCCTTGCATATAAATATTTCCTTCTACTTTACACCTAATGATGTGTTAATCGTCATAAACCCATTCAAAAACTCCACCGCCAGGCTCAAACCATTCACAATATGAGAATATATAAAATAATGTGAGTATCCTATATCAAATAAAGTTCTTGAAAGAATATAATATATAATAATTTTATTTTTAATGTCGATAACCCAACCTCACTATCCACAAGTGCAGGCTGAACTACATTCAACTAACCTGCCCATCTACCCTGTACTCTAATCTGAGTCCCTTGATATAAAATACACTACTAATATGGGAGCTATTTCCTTACAGTATAATGTCCTGTCCCTGATCACCATAGCTAGTAGAAATCCAACTGCTTGAGTAGTTTGGGATAAGATCCTTCTTTTCGGTACTATGGCGTGGATTAGATACTCCATTACTACAAATTGGTTGAGGGTTCCTACAATTCCTCTATAAGTGTACCATCCTTCCATAGGCTCAGAACTCTATCGGTGGTTGAGGAAACTATCTACGAATGTGATTAGACCAACCACACCGATGTTAGTACACTCAATTATTGATTTGGATAACTGATCCTTGTCCCTGGATACTATGTTTTTCACTGAACTAGTTAACATTATCATAAAAACACTTCATAACCAAAAAATAAGTACCTCTAGTTTGTCTAGAAGAAACCACCTATCCTCAATTGGAATCCTCATTCAGGTTCCCCTCATAAATGAGATCTTGATTCACCACCTCAAAACACTTCTTTAATCACAAGATATCAACACGAGACTTAATCTCACCTTTAATTCCATCCAGAAAATGCCCCGCCACAATTACCTCATCTCCTACCAATGCCAGAACAAAGTGATATAATTTGGTGAAGCGGCCAATATAGTTCATCATTGACATTCTTCCCTAGGCCAGCCATATAAAATTTTCTACCCTCTCATATCTTAGTGTCCCTGGTTAAAAGTGTTCAAGAATATTTTCCTTGAATTCCTTCCATACCATTCCATCTAATTTATCATCTTGAGCCTCAATATCCCACCAATAATTTTATTGACCCCATAACATATAAGTTTCTAACTTGACTCTTTTATCTAGAGGAGTCTCTAAATTGTCAAGAATTTTTTATATAGACAATGTCTAGAACTCTATTTCCTCTGGTCCACCCTCTCCATTGAAGGTCGAAGGGTGATGGAACTAGAACTCCCGTGTTAGATCAGATATATTCTTTATATCCTTCCCTTGGTCTATTTACATAAAATACATAAACTAAGAGAAGTTCCTATGGAACTTATCTTTTACTCCTTCAACCCGAAATACCAAATCCTCTTATCCCATTACTAGAGGCACATTTCCAACAATGTCCTCCTATCATCCTACCAACAAACGTTTCCATGGAGGCATATATCTATAATGAAAAACACATGTATTACAACACATAACACATCATTAACACATTTACATAGGATAGTTTTAAATAAGGTCATAAAAAATTATCCATCATACACTACCCCATGATCAAAACTAAGGCACCATAAAAAATCCCCAACCATCCCTCAACTGGGTCATGGTTAACATAGGGTAAAAACATTAATATTCATATGTTTTCCATCATACACCCCCTTTTAACCATTTTAATTTTTCTCATTTAACAACTTTTACCCATTATTATTTAATCATTAGATTACATTTATTTTAAATTACTCAAAGAAGGAAACTATATTTTCATCACCCATAACCCACTCATAACTTGTTTTTCCATGTATGTCTAACCTGATGAATGTCACATAAATTCCTGAGTGCCTAGAATGATGCATGCATACTCAAATCTCGTGCTATAATATCCCATGAGAAAAATATCATAAAACAATAACACTACACAACAAGTACATCACCCATGGTTAAATAACATCCAATTGTAATAAAAAACAATAAGAAAAAAATCCCAACATGGGTACTTGGATTTTACCCCATACATGGGTTAATTACTCCCATGAATGATCCCATAACCCACAGGTCATAGGATCAAAACCTCCATTTGATACCACTTTGTAACACCCCGATCCGGGTTCCACATGTCAGTTCCCTAATCTGGTTCTCTACATAACATCAAGATTGACTCCCCATACTCTAGTGGCTATTGACTAGTAGAGAGGTTCTAATATGTAATGTGGGGAGACTATAACCTCTTCATTAAAGCTACACAATAGTTGAAATCAATATGCAATATAACCAAGATACCATAATAACCAATAATCAAATAAACACAAGAATAAATCCAATATATGGAAAATAATTATAAAACAAAGCATTAAATATGTCATACCATAAAAGTGTCAGGTTTCTAAAGAAAAACCAAAACAAAGACACACTAAAAATACTTGAGTGGAACCTTACATCACATTCAGTTCCCTCACCCATTCTCCATCCCAAATCCCAAACCCAGTGATCTAACATAGGTCTCTTTCCATTATAACATCTTATAAACATGATGTCTATTTAGGTACTAATCTGGTGTCCCAATTAGGGTGTGAGTATAAATTAGTAGTACACCACCAATGGAATATAATGAAATATCCATTCAATAATAGTGTATGAAGATGTATAACTAACAAAGATCAAATGAAAAAATTAAATAGGTTTCATATTTATTATTATTCCTTATGCAACCAAATCATACATGATTTGGCCCATGGTAGAGTCTAAACCATAAACCGTAGAAATTTTAAATTTTTACTCTTTTAATGGGATTTAATTATTCAATTTAATTCCATTTTATTTCGATAACCTAGATTATAAATCCAGGTACCATTATCAAAATACATGGAGCATCAGTCCAACATCAATATCTTAGGGGCCTAGAGAAGCAATCTGGCACACCAAGGGTACTTGGATCATTAGTCCTTCACACCCAACTCATTGTTCACATGAATGAATCAGGGGCCTAGAGCAGCCGTATGGAACCCCATGGGTACTTGGAGTATCAGTACCTCACCCACAACTCAATGTTCAAATTTATATATACACATATCATGGTTCCACATTCATAACTCATTTATCATCCATTTTCAAAATGTTGCACCATTTAATTTATCACACACAACCATGGTTATTCAATTTTATTATAAGTATTGACATAAAAAATTTACCCAATAATCTATTTATCATCATTTATTTAACAACTAATTAACCCTTCAAGGTTAAGCCAATATAACCTTTAAATCCCATTATTAAACATGAAATAAGGAATCAGTTAAATTCCATTAACTCATTATTCCCATTTTTATAATTCATAAATCCTAATTTTAGTGTATTGGAACACCCCATGGGTTTTTATCAAGCCCTACCTAAAATTTATAATGGGTCCAATAATATTAGTGATGGGTCTCACAATCACATGGTAATAAATTTATTATATGAAATTTTAAAAAATGAAATTTTCCAATATGGAAACGAAATAATATAACTAAAACATTTGGTAATAATAAATAGTATGGTAATTATCAATTAGACTACCTAAATTAGGATCATTGGTGAATTATTTCCAAACCTTATCCCACAATTTGATTTGGATCAGTCAAATTCACAATGGTAAAGAAGATCTTGGATAAAAAACTAAGATCAAGATCCAAGGAAAAAAGATACATTAAAACCTAAGTATAATCCATCGACAACATGAGGATTCATCCCTCACCAAAGGTATATAAAGATGGGAGATAGAGGAACCTAAACAAGGAGGATATCAAGATACCTAGTAGGTGTATATTTCTTTCATTGGATCTTTGATTAATAAAGAAAGGGGTTTTAGGATCTTAGGAATCCTCTTGGGATCCTCTAAGGGAAAAGGAAATCATGTTAGGTTGAGTGAGGGTGATTAAGGATATAAACCAAGGGTTTGTTAAATTTTAATTAAAAACCTAGGGTATTAAATAACCACATGCACAGTTTCCTAGATGAGCAACACAGTTAGACAAACTGTTCACCCTAACCATACAACCCTACTGTCTGGGTTGTATAGTTTCTCCTAGTTGGGTTCATGGTTTGGAGAATCATGCATAAACCCTAGAAAACCCCCATGTCTAAGGTTTCATTTACTGGGAGGGGGGGGGGGTGACCACATAGTTTGGTCAAACTGGGCGCCCCTTCCAATGGCTCAAAATGGGACACACACTTTGTTGGAAACAATTGTACGATTTTTCCTGAGGATGTCCCAACCATACATAACTCCATGGGCTTACAATATTCTCTAAATTCACCCAAAATGAACCTAAAGAAAAATAAAACCGAAGTATGATCAAAATAAGGGTAAAATATTACCTAAAAAAAGTATGATAAGCATCATCAGAGGTCATAATATTATATAAATAAGTAGTATTCAATAAATGAATATGAAATAGGAATAATATTTTATATCACCTTGAAAAATATAGAAAATTTGATACAGTGAATATGAAATATGTATTTTTTAGCATGTAAAGTATTTAATTTATAACAAGTAATATGCTTATACTTTTATATTCTATATTAATTTATAAAATATGCACCATGAATATGCTGAATATGAATTTTTATTTACTTAATAAGTAAAATGTACTCAATATTATACTAAATCTAGAATAACTATGCTCATTTTGTAATTTTATTTTTCAAAATATGTAATATATATATATTTATCATACTATAAATAAATTATTTATAATATTTTTACTTAGTATGTGTTTTTTAAATTTGTACATACAATAGTGTAATTGACTCAAATTATTAGCACTACCAGAACATGATATTTTAACAACTACCTATCTATCTTTCTCATAATGAAATTTTATTAAAACTGATTCAAAGGAACTCTTTCCATGTTATAATGTTATTTTTTCATTTTCCATAATAAAATGATACAAGCATGCGCTTCCCCAAGTGAGTTATCTTAAACATAATCTAACATTTCTTAGGTGGCTTTTACTCATGTGCTCTACTCCTCCCACAGGAAATCCAAAGTAGTATTTATGATTGTTGGATTTATTTCCACAAAACTAACTTATTTAGGACTTGATTACATGTTTTCATTATTAATGAATTTTTATTATCACATTATTATTGTTTCGGTGCCTAAAATTTATATGTGATAGTTTTATAATAATATATATCACACTGAAAGGCCACATAAGTTCTATACTATGATGAGAACCTAGAGGTGCCACAATATTATTCTTAAAACTTATTTTATTGATTGAATTTTCTCATAGGACATATAAAATATAGGATATCATGTGTAAGAGGTCCATATGACATTTAGATACATTCTCATGGTGTTTTCCTTTGGTAATCTCCAAGATAAGTGGTTATGAGAACAAACCCTTCAATAGGAAATCTACACTTCTATGTGTCATTGGATGTTCTTATATAGAGATGTGTGTATTGATCCTTAGAATTTAATATCAGAAATAATGGATATCATTACTCACTCAATTTTTATGTATTGGAGAAAACCATGGTGACATATTCTCATAGGGAGGTAGTACATATTGGGTGCATCATGAGTGATATTGCGTTAATGGATAATGCGAGAAAAGATTATTCCCTTTAGTCCCTTAGTGGAATTTGATAACTTAGTAAATTTGAAGGAATGGAACTACCTATATAAATACATATCCATGGTGTTCAGTGGGTGAGTTCAATTCTAGAAAGTCAAAGAAAGAGACATCGAGATTATAGGTTGATGACACTGACATCCAACCTGTTTTATTTAAGATATATCAATAAAGGGATTATATTACACTATAAGAGTTTATAGGAGGCTGGATATTAATGAAACATTAACTTATTTATCTATGGGTTACTTGGAATATTGCTCGATGCTAACATTTTTATTTTGAAAATTATACCCAATGCCATCTAGAAGGTGGCCTAGAGTGTCACAGACTTAGTGTATCTATAATATCTCTTAAATTCAATTAATGGATTTAAAAATTTAGAATAAATGTAATTTATTTGGTTTTGTTTGATCTCCATAATTTAGTCAAAAGTTTTTTAAAAGAATAAGTGAGTTAAATAGTAATAATAAGAAATATTTATTTTTAGGTATGATGAATTTAATATTTATTATATTTATAGTATAATAATAAAGTGACATTTATATGTTAAATAGTCATTATTCAATGATAAGTAAATATCAAAACTGGAAAGAGGGAAAATCTAAATGGTCTGATTGGAAATATTGGGATTGATAGTATTTATATTATTAATGCATGGTACATGTCAAGAGAATAATAATAATATTATTATTAATGGGAATGGGGTCAACTAAGATTATTAAAGAAGGTAACGGGATTTTGTGTGATTCACTATCCCTAAACCTTTTATAATAAATATCTAGTTATATAACTTTCGATAACTCAATTTTGGCGTACACAATAGATAGAGAGTGTTCTAGAGATCTAGAATGAGATCTCTCTTTATCATATCTGAATCCTTTGAGATATGAGGAAGAGTTCTTTCTTCTATGAGAAGAATATTGGTGTGATCAATCATGAACAACACAAGTGATTAGGATAAACCATTCTAGCACCTAGTAATTCTTATACATCATTCAAATATTGTGGGGAATGTGTGGATCAATGCTTGTGGGATTATACACATGGATCCTATAACACAATGACACTAAAATAATATTTAGTTAATTGAATCATCATTGAAGAGAGAATTACAAGTTAAGGTAATTCAATATCTACTCATAAATTAATTATAAATTACATGTAAAAATACTACTCTTTTGGTTACAATGTTTTAATCTATTCAATAAGTCATCTATTTTCATTGGACATGATGTTTTGATTATGTGCGACAACAATTACATGCAAAATAAGAATAAAATATGAGTTGATCAAACCATAAAAGGATGATTCCACTACATTAGGAACCTTTAAGTGGTATCAAAGGTATCATAATTTTAATTATAATTATTTATTATTTTTTGAATGGTTATATGTTTTTATTCATTTTCATTTACTTATATCAATTCATTTTAATATTCAAAAATATTTGTCTCATCCTTTCTTTATTCTGGATAACATAAAAAGTAATTAGTTAAGGTTTAAAAATGAAGAACCATCTGAAGAACACTATCTTCCGGTGCCAAAGGCTCTTTCAGTACAAAAATAGTGCACAAAATATGTAATTCAAATACACATGTCATGTGATTTTTTTACATCCATATATCATGATAAAATAGGATAGATTTGATGAAATTAGTTCTAAGATTAAAAAAAAGTGGATCAACATGTATATCTGGATAGACTAACACATGGCTTGAATAACTACATGTTGTGTAACCACTTTACATGCCATGTTGTCCTTATTTTTTCATGGATAAGAACATAGGGTTTCATAGAGTTTTGGGTATCAGATACATGACATGGGGAAATACATGTCATGAAACTCTGAGGTTACACACCATGTAAGTTGGAATACACGTTGTGTACCTTGAACTCATCCATCACAGGAAACATAGCCAGACCCATGGTATATACTAGATACATGGGAACAAGACAATACACACCATGTACTATAGTAAATTCCATGTAGTCAACTATAGATAGGGTGTCTATTTTTTCATGGAGAAAAATAAAATATATATTCAAAAATATTTTCATGTGTTTTGTGTGTCATTTATTTACAATGTAATCATCATGTCTTAAGATTGATAATTATATATCAAATATTACCTCTAAGTACACTTGTGTACTTTATTAATATTAAATGAAATTAATTTTTTTTAAAATTATAGATTATGGTGGGTTAAGGATTCTTGTATATAATTAATATAAATTGAATTAATTGGATTAATTCAAGACACATTATTTTAATTAAAGAATTAATTGAAGTAATTGATAAAAATAATTGAAAATGTATGCTCGTTATATGTTATCTGGATGGTCAAGATATTAGACCATACCTTTATAACAGATTGGTTTCTTTTAATTTATTTTCATTAAATTATTATTGATTGCCTACGTGTCATCACTTCCTCTTTATTATGTAAGGGAATATATTCCCATGGTTTATTTTTTGTAAACCCACATTATCAAATCCATTAGATCAATTCACTTATAAATGAGTTAAAATAATACGTAAGGATGGATCTACCAAGATAGAGGAGGTGGTTAGAGTCAAGGAGCTGAGGTGAGACCAATCAAGGTGATACATATGAGCCAAGGTGGAATACTACAACATGAACCATGTTATGGTTCATGGTATTTTCCCCTAGTGACATGGGTTAGTTTATCAAATTATAGATAAACTAAATATTATATAATCTCATTCTCATGCCACTTATATTTTATTTCATTCATTTTCATGGTAAAATTATTTATCATTTTGAATGCTGAACGATCACCTAATAAGTGAATTAACAAGAACACAAGATGGAATAAAATATAACTGGATTATATATAAGTTTTTTATTAGACATGGTTAATCACTTAAGTAAAATTTATTTAATATTAACAAGGCATGTGAAAAGATAAAATGGGTTCCACATATAAGGATAAAAATACCTCAAATAAAATATTAAGTCATTATAGCCTTCCACTACTGAATTTAGAAACAACATCATAATTTAAAGTTATTAAACAACCCAAGTTTAGATTATTTCAATTATCATAGAGTTTTTAGCTTGATGTTTTGGGTTGAAATAATTTGGTTTACATCAAGGTTCGACTACCCAAATAGGACATGGTGTAATTAAGAGGCAAAGTGAAAAGTACCAACCTAGGTTCCACACATCGATGCCCCAAACCAGTTGGTCACATGATATCAGGTGCTTATCCCCATATGCTAGAGTCTTCTAACTAGCTATGAGGGTATAATACCGATAATGGGGAGACTATACCCTCTTTATCAATATATTATAACAATGAAAATAAATAAGAATAACCAATTGATAAAACCATTAAGAAAACCAAACTAGCATCACATGATGACCAAAACAGGAATAAAATATCCAAAACTATACTGTTGATATGTCATACCAAATACATGTCAAGAATTAAAATCTATAAACCCAAAATAAGCAAAGACAGTGTAAACTCCAAAGTGGGTCCTGAATCATGTCTGGTTCCCTCATCCATGCTTCATATCAACTCAACCATCTAATATAGGACTCTTTCCCTTATCCTATCTTGAAAACATGAAGTCTATTCAGGTACCAATCAGGTATCCTGAGTAGGGTGTGAGTACAAATCAATAGGACACCACCAAAAACATCTAAACCAATATCCAGTCAGTAATAGTGTAAGAAGTTATATTAAGAATAAAATAAAATCAATAAAGTAAAAAATTTACATATATTCAATTATTATTTATTTAACCACATATACCCCTAGGTTTTCAAGGACACATGAACCCTAAATACTTGCTTCAACCCATTACAGAGTCCTAACTATCCCCAAGGGATATCCCAATACCATGATATCAATTATAATTTAAATTAAATTTATATTATAACTAATTGGAAACATAGTCCAATGCCAACAATTTGGGCAGAGAACACTATGTCTAGGACGACATGGGATTTTAAAGTAGTAGTCCATGTCCCACACTCATTATCACATATATCACACAGGTGGTATTTTGAAGTATCATTATGTGTCCCACACTCATTATCTCATGTATCACATAAGTGGGATTTTGAATTAGCAGTCCATGTCCCATATTCATGATCACTATGGGATTTTTTTATGCAACAGTCCATGTCCCACACACTTATTTCAATCAATCACATATACCAGATATATATCACATTTATTTTAGTTATTCATCATTAAACCATTCAAACACATTTCAAATCATGGTATAAAACAATAATAAATCACAAAAAATCACGATTAAATACTTTAATCGCATGAAATAATATGTTCAATTTACCATTTAACGATTTGGAAATATTCAATTCATATAACACATTAACCCATTAAGGCCAATTAAACCATCTCATAATCCCCATAGTCAATTAATTCCTATCAAATTAACCAACCAATTACACAATCTTAATTTCCCATCACTGTAATAATCACAATATTCCATTAATTAATCTACAAATCAATTAATCCAATTCATACAATTTCAATTGACCCAATTTAACCCAAATAATTATCATATAGAAATGAAATTAAATCAACTCAATCATCAATGAAATTTCCCAATCATGGAAATCAATAATTTCTAAATTATGAACATGTAATTTAATCAATACTATGGTATTTGGAATTTAGATCACCTACCTCAAGATTGATAATGAACACTCACCAATGGAAAACACCAATTGAAGTAGGACAACCAAAATCACAACGAAGAACAAGATCTAGATCTGAAACCTAGTGTAACACTCCATGCTTCTACAGTACGCTTCTCTTTGAATAACGTGATAGCGTGTGTTGTACGCAACACCGAGTTCTAACACACCATAACCAATCAAACGAGCCGTTATGAATAGTAATACCTAATTTTTAAAATTATATATATTTTATTTTTTAAAATGGACTTCATTTTTGGATTCATAATATCGAATTTAGCCTATGGTGAAATTTTGGTACTTTTTAGATAACTTTAATATTTTGATGAATAGTGAAAATTACTAAATTTTAATTAAAAACAACTTTTTTAATCAAAATAATTAATAGTGATAAATTATGAATATGAGTGGTTTTAAATTATATTTATAATATATTTTTACCATTTAATATAATTTTGGTCATTGGTCATAATTTTACAATTAAACCAGACATAAACAAGTGTCAATCTTTTGATAGTTATTATCTCTTAAAAACACGCTTTTTGTTTTAACAATGGGAATTAATTTTAAATTAATTTCTGCCACTTATGTGTTTTAAATTTGAAAAAATGGATTCAATTTTTGGAATCAGTATGTTCAAATTGTGTAAATAGGTAACTTTTATTTTTAGACATTTTGAATAATTACTGCGGTAAATATTTTATTTACCATGGTTAAGGGTAAATCCTGTAAATAATGGTTAAAAAATAATATTATAATAATACTAAATTACCCTAAAACGTGTCCTAGACTTATTGGTTGATACATGTTAGACCATAGGCATATTTGGGTCGATTTTGGGACCCCATGGAGCCACTTGTAGGTGATTGGGACACTTTATTTTAATTAAGTTAAAATAAGTACAAAAATGACATAAGTATATATCTTTTAGAAACACAATTTTTACATAGGGTTATATATGTTAGATGTTAGACTATAAATATTCATTAGAAAGATAAAAATATTTCCTACATGATGAGATTTTATTTATAATTTTTAGAGATTAAATAATTTAATTTATTTATGACACAATGATGATGAAGTAATTACCATAATAGTAAAAAATTAAAATAATTGATATTATGAATACCCAAATAGATATAATTTGAGACTTTTAATGAATTAAAATAATTTTATAGGATAATATGACATGTTAGGATTGATTTAATTAACTTTTGTCGAAGTAATCATTCTGTTATGAGTTTTAAAAAAATCAATTATTGAATAGTGTCAAAATTGACATAAAAGAGTTTTTAAAACAAATATTATATTATTAATTGATATTAAATTCTTAAAAATCTATAGTTTGGCCAAGAGACTTATCTAATTATAGGCTAATCATTAATGGACCACTTGGGGGTCTCTTGGATGTATATAATAAGTTTATTAACTATATATTATAAAAATACAAAGTGACATGGTAAATGTAAAACTAATTAACTAAGAGTTAAAACTAAAAGATAAGGTTAATATAGTAACCCAAACCTGTCTAAATTATATTGGTTGAATGTTTTTAGACCTATCCACACCATAACCGTTGAATAATCAACTTTGGAGCCATTATAAGCCGAATATGAATTTATTATAAATTAATATTTCTAGCTTTTCCAAAGGTGCCCCTCACCCCTCTTATAAAAGGGCACTCCTCCTTATCATTTCTTAACACTTTCAAAGCCTTTTGGTTCGGCCAAAATCTACCCAAATACTCTCCCAACTTCACTCAATACAACCTAGAGGCCTTAGTTTGATCAGAAATCCAACCTAAGGAGCCCTTTTGATCAAATCAAAAGGAAGAACCCGAAGAAGAGGTAATGTTTTCACCACCCCTTTTCAAGTTCCTTTCTTCTTCCACTTCTTCTTTCTCTATTATTACCATTATAAAATAATAACTCCAGTATATTATATATACTGTGATTTTATTATAAATATGGTACAACCATATTCAGTATTCTATCCACCCTTTTAATAACATGTCACCATACGTGCGTACGTACGGCTTACCGTCTCCACGTCGTGGTGTAATTGTTATTCAATATATTATTATTTGGATGGGTATAATAATGATGTGTAACTCATCTAAATAATAAATATAACATGTTAATGATTCTGTATATATGATATACCATCCATTTATATATTATTTTAATATCAAAAGAATGATATTGTCGCTCGTGCGTACGTACGGACTACCGTCTCCACGAACGCGATGAGATTCATTCTCCATCGTATCCATTAAAGTATAATTATAATTTGATGATTTAAAAATGATGTTTAAGGACTTTATATCATTATGGATATTAATAAGATACAACCTATCCATAAAAAACATGGCTTATGTAACAAAACATATAAAATAAAATGAGTAAGTTAACACCCGAAACGACGATAATTCTAAGATATTATTAAAAATCAATGTTAAAAGATCATATATGATATCATATTAATATATATGATTCATTTATAATTTAATAACAACTATTTAATAATTATATATGATTTTAACCTACCCCAACCAAGGAAAATTACAAGGTAAGGGTTATTTCACAATCTCTTCATTATCCGAGGTTGTTTATACGTAATAATCTACTGGGATCTCTTTATCATCCACATCCATGTTTCTTAAAAATGTATTTCAAAACATTTTTAATATTTACAAGAATATGGGTTAAAGTCATTTATACCCTTGTTTGACTTTTTATAAGATGTTTATAAAGGAATCTTTCCGTCGTTTTCCAAACAAGGTGCTTTTTAACCTTTTCGACAAAATTAAGGTAAGAATGTTTTTTTAACTTATACGGAGGGTGTGGCGATTTTTCGCCATTATAAAATCGTCGAAGCTTCTCTTACAAGCTTATAAGAATATTTTCAAAGAAAATGTTTTATTTTATAAACATATGACTCTTAAATTATTTCAAAATAGAAAGAGATATTTCTCTAAAAAGAGTTTTGATTTCATCTATGTCAACATCCTTTGATGGATTTTACGCTTATTTGAAGTTGATTTATTATACCATTCATGGTTTATATTGACATTTAATATGCTAGTTTTAATATGAATGTTTATGTTATGTTTAAACCTTTTCATATGGGAATGCATTGGACTTAATATGTGACGGGTGGAGCCCGCTATAGCTCTTCTATGCATCGGTAGGTCTCATGAGAAAAACTAGTGTCTTGGCACAAGGCCTTGACAAAATCTTATTTGTAGTCTTGGCAAGAGGCCTTGTCTCTGTGGTTATGATAGTCTGGAATTATGCATTTCATCATTATGAAAATGGTTATTGATATTGCATGTGATTATTCGATTAGTAGAATATCCATGTGAATAAGTAAATGGAATTATTTCCTTTTTCTTTTGCCATACTATGTTGAAGTTCAAGTTTAAAAGGCTTTTGTTTTAGTTATACATTTCCTTAAATGTTTATTCTTATTTTTGAAAGTTTCTGCTATATTGTTATCCTTACTGGGCATTTGAGGTCACCCCTTTTCTATGTTTTATTTTTCCCAGGATGTGAAGAAGTAAGTTATGAATGACCTGTAGGGATAGTATGTTGGGATATGAGTGTGGAATATGGACACTATGTTGTTGTAGTAGTTTTTCACTTTGTGATGTAATGTAAAACTTTATGAATATATCTAGTGTTTCCAAGGCTACTAAACCAATCGTTCTTTCGAGATATGATCTTTCTTGTGATCATGCCAATGTAATGTAATAATGCACCGACTCTGGGTAACTAGGGTCGGGGCATTTACAGTTTGTATCAGAGGAAGTTTAGTACAAACATTGGAAGCTATATTTAGATAAACTC
Source organism: Viscum album (assembly GCA_963277665.1). Taxonomy (NCBI): domain Eukaryota; kingdom Viridiplantae; phylum Streptophyta; class Magnoliopsida; order Santalales; family Viscaceae; genus Viscum; species Viscum album. Next base: position 659,717,470 of record OY728159.1, read on the forward strand.
TGATTAGAGCACGTAGACCTAAGATGAACTTTGAGGATTAGTATAGAAGAACTTCCTAGAATTTTAGTATTGTAGAGATTTTGTGAGTTTTCCGAGCAATACATCCCTGTCTGGATATGAGCAGGTAGAGGCGGCTCTGGCACAGATGTACCTAGGGGTAAAACCCGAAAACACCACTTTGAGCTAGACTCGAACGGGAACTGATGCACGACAACGGGCCTTGCTACACTCTTGGTTACGACACTACTGGGGGATATGCTTAGGATAACTCTCATTTTCATTAAAAATAATTATGAAGGGTTTATGAGTATATAATTACTCAAAGAAAATATTTTTATTATTATGGATTATATCCATAAATAGTTCAATTTATGTTAAGTGTTTTATAAGTATGGGATTATGTATTTTGATTCATAAACTGATCTAGTTTATGCCATTGTTTAGAAATGGCGCCTAGTTGAAGAAATGGAAACCGTATCAATGCACACACTCCATGTAGGGATTGCCCTCCTGCTCAAGATAATTATAGTTGAGATGGTGATGCAACTGGTGCCAATCAGCTAATCACCATACTGGGACAACTCACTCAGGTTATGAATAATAACCTTACCCGTATGGAGCACCCTAATCCGCAGCATGGAGGATCAATGTTAGATCGATTAATGAGGCAACAAACACCAACGTTCAATGGGAGTACAAATCCCTTAGTAGCTGAGCAATGGATATTTTCCCTAGAGAAAATATTTCAGGCTTTGGGGAGTAGTGAAAGGGAAAAAGTTATCATGGCAATTTACCGCCTCACTGGAGATGCTGATCAATGGTGGTCATTGATTCAAAATACAAAGGAAGATGATGAAGTATCAAATATGGAATGGAGGGAGTTCAAAGATCTGTTTTTAGAAAAATACTTTCCTCGTGACCATCAAGAAGATATGGAAGGGCAATTTCTAAGTCTGAGACAGAAGGAGGATGAGAATGTCACAAAGTATGAGGCTAACTTTACAAGGTTAGCAAGGTATGCTGGTGATTATATACGTATCCCAAGAAGTAAGATTGATTGTTTCTTTGATGGGTTAAAACCATTTCTCCATCGAGCATTAGTCTCACAATCCTTCTCGTCATACGAAGACATTGTCTCATGTGCTATCAAGACCGAAAAGAAATTCTCCAAGTCTTATGACTTTAATGCAAAGCAAGAGAAGAAGAGGCCTGCTGATCAATCTGGGAATGGAAATAAGGGGAAGAAAGGAAAGGTTGAATATCCATCCTGTGGTAAATGTGGGAAGAAACACCCTGGTACTTGCTTGAAGGGAATGGGCGTCTGTTACAAATGTGGTGAAGAAGGCCACCAAGCTCGTGATTAAAAGGGAAGAAGGAAGCTACCAATGTTTAGTGATACAATTGAAGGGAGATGGGGCATTATGCAAATGAATGTCCTAAGCGTCAGGAGAAATTACCTCATAAAAGGCCAAGGGATCAATGCCAAGCTTATGTTATCACTACTGCTGAGGTAGAAGCTCCGAAAGACGTGGTGGCAGGTAATTTAATGGTTTCATCAAGTTTAGAAAATGCATTATTTGATTCTGGATCATCGCATTGTTTCATATCTTCCTAGTTTTCTAAGAAAATTAGATATTTCCAATTTGATTTAATAAGGGAGTTGTCAGTTAAAACTCCTAAGGGAAGTATCATTGCAACAAAGTTTTCTAAATCAGTCCCCATTAGAGAACATAAATGTTCTTTATCTGATGATCCCATCATCATACCTATGATTGAGTTTCATATAATCCTCGGTATGAACTAGCTTTCGGACTATGATGCGAAGATTTATTGTAAGAAGAAAGAGGTTACGATTCTTGATGATAATGATAAGGAACACCTTATCTTTAGAGCAGAATCGTCACCACCTAATTCTTATTTAGAACCACCCCCAGTAGCTCAACTAAATTCAATTATTGGTGAGGAAGAAAATGAAATAACTATGGGTGAGGAAAGGAATGTTCAAATAGAGGATGTACCTGTTGTGAATGAATTTGTAGACGTATTTTCGGAAGATTTACCTGGACATCCTCCAGAATGAGAAGTTGAGTTTTCCATTGATTTAATTCCTGGATCAAGGCCTATATCAAAGAGCCCTTATAGAATGGCCACTGTAGAATTAGTTGAACTAAAGAAACAACTAGAGGAATTGAGTAATAAGGGATTTATTCGCCCTAGTGTTTCTTCATTGGGAGCCCCTGTTCTTTTTGTTAAAAAGAAAGACGGATCTATGAGGTTATGTATCGACTACAGGGAGATAAATGCTATAACAATAAAGAACAAGTATCCCCTACCACACATTGATGATTTATTTGACCAACTTCATGGAGCTCAATACTTTTCAAAGATTGACCTTCGATCTAGATACCATCAGTTGTGTGTGAAGAAGGAAGACATTCCGAAGACAGCATTTCGAACCAGGTATGGGCATTACAAGTTTACTGTAATGCCTTTTGGATTGACTAATGCACCCTCTGTATTCATGGATCTGATTAATAGAGTTTTCAAGGAGTGTCTTGATGAATTTGTGGTGGTATTTATTGATGTTATCTTGGTATACTCCAAAAGCTACGAAGATCATGAAAATCACTTGCATATTATCCTGAAGACTCTGAGAAGACATGAATTATATGGGAATTTTAGCAAGTGTGAATTCTGGCTTCATGAGATTTCTTTTCTTGGACATATTGTCTCTAAAGATGGAATCTCTGTTGATCCTTATAAGACCAAGGCAATCCAAGAATGGCCAGCACCTATGAGTATAACTGAGGTACGTAGTTTTATTGGTTTGGCAGGTTATTATCGACATTTCGTCCATAATTTTTCCCGATTGGCTAACCCATTAACGAAGCTCACACGTAAAGGGGTTAAATTTGTTTGTACGAAAGAGTGTGAATAATGTTTCGAAAAACTGAAGAGAAGATTAGTCAATGCTCCTATATTGACTCTACCATTGAGGAATGATGGGTTAGTTGTTTATAGTGATGCATCGAAGAAAGGACTTGGTTGTGTCCTTATGCAGAATGATCGGGTTATTTCCTATGCATCACGACAGTTGAAAATTCATGAACAAAACTATCCTACTCATGATCTCAAGTTAGCAGTTGTGATCTTTGCTTTGAAGATATAGAGGCACTACCTCTATAGTAAAAAATCTGAGATTTATACTGATAACAAGAGTTTGAAGTATATTTTCTCACAAAAAGAACTCAACATGAGGCAAAGGAGATGGCTTGAATTACTCAAGGATTATGATTGTACGATATAATACCACCCGGGGAAAGAAAACAAGGTGGCAGATGCTTTGAGCAGAAAAGACCATGGAGTTTTGAACATGATGAGAATTGAAAGGGATCCAATTTTGATGGATCTAGTGAAGATGGACATTGGAATAACCAGGGAAGGTGAAACATCAATGATTTTTCAAATGGTTTCTAAACCATCTTTACTAGAAAGGATTAAGAGTTCTCAGACCGATGATGAAGAATTTCAAAAGAAGATTAAAGTTGTGAATGATGGGAGACTGAGAGAATTTGTGTATGAAGATGGAATTTTGAAATTTGGGAAGAGACTTTGTGTTCCCGATATACCTGATCTAAAAAGGGAATTGCTGGATGATGCTCATAGTTCCAATTTCTCTATACACCCTGGGAGCACCAAAATGTATAGAGATTTGAAGGAACATTTTTGGTGGGACAACATGAAGAGGGAGATTTCTGATTTTGTGTCAAGATGTATGGTTTTTCAACAAGTGAAAGCTGGAAGGCAACAGCCTGGAGGAGTCATGCAACCTCTTCCCATACCGGAGTGGAAATGGGACAATATGACGATGGACTTTTTCATGGGGCTACCAAAGACTCCTAGAAGGAACGATGCAATATGGGTTATTGTTGATCGTCTTACCAAGTCAGCACATTTTCTTGCTATAAGAGAAGATCTACCCCTGGAACGTCTAGTAAGACTATATATTAATGAAGTTGTGAGACTTCATGGAGTACCCCTATCAATTGTTTATGATTATGATCCCCGTTTTACTTCAAGATTCTGGAAAAGTCTTCAGAAATCCCTAGATACTGAACTTCATTTGAGCACTGCTTACCACCCTCAGACAGACGTACAATCATAACGGACTATTCAAACCATAGAATACATGTTGAGATCTTGCTCACTTGACTTTCAGGGTATGTGGGATCAATATTTACCTCTGGTAGAATTTTCCTATAACAATAGCTTCCATTCGAGTATTCAGATGGAACCATATGAAGCGTTATACAGAAAGAGATGTCGTACACCAACCTATTGGGATGGCGTTGGTGAAAGAAAACTTTTAGGCCCATAACTGGTGGAGGAAACGGTGGAAAAGGTGAAGGTAATTCAAAATCACATCAAAGCAGCTCAAAGTAGGCAGAAGAGCTATGCCGATAATCGAAGGAAGGATTTGGAATTTCAAGTTAGTGATCATGTTTTCCTAAAGGTATCTCCATGGAAGGGAGTCATACGTTTTGGCAAGAAAGGTAAATTAAGTCCGAGGTACATCGGACCCTTTGAAATTCTAGAACGAATCGAGGCTGTGGCTTACCGATTGGCAATGCCTCCAAGTCTCTCCAAAGTTCACGATGTGTTCCACGTATCACTGTTGAGGAAATACACGCCTGACCCAACACATGTACTCACCTATGAGGAATTAGAACTGGAACCCGATTTGTCCTATTGTGAAGAGCCCATCAGGATTCTTGATACGAGAGAACAAGTACTAAGAAACCGGACGACGCGTCTGGTAAAAGTTTTGTGGAGAAACCATAAGATGGAAGATGCAACATGGGAACCCGAGGAACTTATGATGAAGAACCACCCGAGTCTTTTCATGTGATAAGTATTCTAGAAATTTCGAGGAAAAAATTATTTTATGTAGGGTAGAATGTAACACCCCAAGCTTCTATGGTACGCTTCTCTTTGAATAACGTGATAGCGTGTGTTGTACGCAACACCGAGTTCTAACACACCATAACCAATCAAACTAGCCGTTATGAATAGTAATACCTACGTTTTGAAATTATATATATTTAATTTTTTAAAATGGACTTCATTTTTGGATTCGTAATATCGAATTTATCCTAAGGTGAAATTTTGGTACTTTTCAGATAACTTTAATATTTTGATGAATAGTGAAAATTACTAAATTTTAATTAAAAACAACTTTTTTAATCAAAATAATTAATAGTGATAAATTATGAATTTGAGTGGTTTTAAAGTATATTTAGAATATAATTTTACCATTTAATATAATGTTTTTCATTGAACATAATTTTACAATTAAACCGGACATAAACAATTGTCAATCTTTTGATAGTTATTATCTCTTAAAAACACGTTTTTTGTTTTAACAACGGGAATTAATTTTAAATTAATTTCTGCCACTTATGTGTTTAGAATTTGAAAAAAATGGATTCCATATTTGGAATCAGGATGTTCAAATTGTGTAAATAGGTAACTTTTACTTTTAGACATTTTGAATAATTACTGCGGTAAATATTTTATTTACCATGGTTAAGGGTAAATCCGGTAAATAAGGGTTAAAAAATAATATTATAATAATACTAAATTACCCTAAAACGTGTCCTAGACTTATTTTTTGATACATTTTAGACCATAGGCATCTTTGGGTCGATTTTGGGACCCCATGGAGCCACTTGTAGGTGATAAGGACACTTTATTTTAATTAAGTTAAAATAAGTACAAAAATGACATAAGTATATATCTTTTAGAAAAATAATTTTTACATAGGGTTATATATGTTGTATTTTCGACTATAAATATTAATTAGAAAGATAAAAATACTTCTTACATGATGATATTTTATTTATAATTTTTAGACATTAAATAGTTTAATTTATTTATGACACAATGATGATGCAGTAATTACCATAATAGTGAAAAATTAAAATAATTGATATTATAAATACCCAAATAAATATAATTTGAGACTTTTAATGAATTAAAATAATTTTATAGGCTAATATGACATGTTAGGATTGATTTAATTAACTTTGGTCGAAGTAATCATTCTGTTATGAGTTTCACAAAAATCAATTATTGAATAGTGTCAAAATTGACAAAAAAGAGTTTTAAAAATAAATATTATATTATTAATTTATATTAAATTCTTAAAAATATAAGGTTTGGCCAAGAGACTTATATCATGATAGGATCATCATTAATGTACCACTTGGGGGTCTCTTGGATGTATATAGTAAGTTTATTAACTATATATTATAAAAATACAAAGTGACATGGTAAATGTCGAACTAATTAACTAAGAGTTAAAACTAAATGATAAGGTTAATATAGTAACCCAAACCTGTCTAAATTCTATTGGTTGAATGGTTTTTGACCTATCCTTACCTTAAAATTTGAATAATCAACTTTGGAGCCATTAGAAACCGAATATGAATTTATTATAAATTAATATTTCTAGATTTTCCAAAGGTGCCCCTCACCCCTCTTATAAAAGGGCACTGATCATTATCATTTCTTAACACCTTCAAAGCCTTTTGGTTCGGCCAAACTCTGCCCAAATACTCTCCAAACTTAACTCAATACAACATAGAGGCCTTAGTTTGATCATAAAGCCAACCTAAGGAGCCCTTTTGATCAAATCAAAAGGAAGAACCCGAAGAAGAGATAATGTTTTCACCACCCCTTTTCAAGTTCCTTTCTTCTTCCACTTCTTCTTTCTTTGTTATTACCATTATAAAATAATAACTCCATTATCTTATATATACTGTGATGTTATTATAAATATGGTACAACCATATTCAGTATTATATCCACCCTTTGAATAACATGTCACCATACGTGCGTACATACGACTTACCGTCTCCACGTCGTGGTGTAATTGTTATTCAATATATTATTATTTGGATGGGTATAATAACGATGTGTAACTCATCTAAATAATAAATATAACATGTTAATGATTCTGTATATATGATATACCATCCATTTATATATTATTTTAATATCAAAAGAATGATATTGTCGCTCGTGCGTACGTATGGACTACCGTCTCCACGAACGCGATTAGATTCATTCTCCATCGTATCCATTAAAGTATAATTATCATTTGATGTTTTAAAAATGATGTTTAAGGACTTGATATCATTCTGGATATGAATAAGATACAACCTATCCATAACAAACACGTCTTATGTAACAAAACATATAAAAGAAAATGAGTAAGTTAACACCCGAAACGACGATAATTCTAAGATATTATTAACAAATCAATGTTAAAAGATCATATATGATATAATATTAATATATATGATTCTTTTATAATTTAATAACAATTATTTCACCATTATACAGGAGGTTAACCTACCCTAACCAAGGAAAAGTACACGGTAAGGGCTATTTCACAATCTCTTCATTATCCGAGGTTTTTTATACGTAATAATCTACTGGGATCTCTTTATCATCCACATCCATGTTTCTTAAAAATGTATTTCAAAACTTTTTTACCATTTACAAGAATATGGTTTAAAGTCATTTATACCCTTGTTTGACTTTTTATAAGAGGTTTATAAAGGAATCTTTCCGTCGTTTTCCAAACAAGGTTCTTTTTAACCTTTTAAACAAAATTAAGGTAAGAATGTTTTTTTTAACTTATACGGCGGGTGCGGCTATTTTCCGCCATTATAAAATCGTCGAAGCTTCCCTTAAAAGCTTATAAGAATATTTTCAAAGAAAATGTTTTATTTTATAAACATATGACTCTTAAATGATTTCAAAATTGAAAGAGATATTTCTCTAAAAAGAGTTTTGATTTCATCTATGTCAACATCCTTTGATTTATTTTACGCTTATTTGAAGTTGATTTATTATACCATTGATGGTTTATATTGACATTTCGTATGATAGTTTTAATACGAATGCTTATGTTATGTTTAAACCTTTTCATATGGGAATGCATTGGACTTAATATGTGACGGGTGGAGCCCGCTATAGCTCCTAGATGCATCAGTAGGTCTCATGAGACAAACTAGTGTCTTGGAACAAGGCCTTGACAAAATCTTATTTGTAGTCTTGGCACGAGGCCTTAGCTATGTGGTTATGATAGTCTGGAATTATGCATTCCATCATTATGAAAGTGGTTATTGATATTTCATGTGATTATTCTATTAGTAGAATATCCATGTGAATAAGTAAATGGCATTATTTCATTTTTCTTTTGCCATACTATATTGAAGTTCAAGTTTAAAAGGATTTAGTTTTAGTTATACATTGCCTTAAATGTTTATGCTTATTTTTGAAAGTTTCCACTATACTGTTATCCTTACTGGGCATTTGAGCTCACCCCTTTTCTATGTTTTATTTTTCCAAGGATGTGAAGAAGTAAGTTATGAATGACCTGCAGAGAGAGTATGTGGGGATATGAGTGTGGAATATGGACACTATGTTGTTGTAGTAGTTTTTCACTTTGTGATGTAATGTAAAACTTTATGAATATATCTAGTGTTTCCAAGGCTACTAAACCAATCGGTCTTTTGACATTTGATATTTCTTGTGATCATGCCAATGTAATGTAATAATGCTCCGACTCTGGGTAACTAGGGTTGGGGCGTTTACACCTAGATCCAAGATTAAAGGAATCAAGGTCCAAAAAACCTATATCTGATCCATAAAAATATAAAAAAAACATCCCTTCAATGGATGAAAGAAATTATTGATAGATATGGGAAAATATTTAGGATGAGAATCTCTTACCATGGGAGGTGCATATCTGTCAATAGATTTCCAATTAATCAACAGTGCAGGTTAGAATGCCTTGTAAATAATTTGGGAACCTCTAAAAATTTAGATAAATTGATTTATGGTTTAGAAATTGTGTTTAGGAATATAATATGGGGTTTCAATAATTTTTTTAATAATTTTCAGGGTTTAAAATTCCGTACACACTATTTCCTACTCAGGGTGAACTGTTTTCCCTAACCGCGCACCTAACCATGAGATTCCTCCTATGGGATGCACAGTTACTACTAAGATAGTTCATAGTTTTACAAACCCTATACCAACCATGTGATCTCACTCTTCATGAGTTTCATGGTTTTCTAGGGTAGGGACCACTATTTGGACAAACCGTTCACCAACTGTGCACTGCCCAAAACCTTTAAAAAACATCCAAATTTCACCCAAATGAATCCAAGATAAAACCCAAACAAAGTATACTAAAAAAAAAGGAAAAAGCGTACCTGAAAAGGAACTTGAGATATCTCTAGAAATCTTGAGATCTTATAACATCCCCCCACCATATAATATCTTATCCTTGTGTTGTACTCCCAAGCATCTTTAAGATTCTGAGGTAAAAATATCTGGCCTCTAAGCCTGCATATCCACTTCTCTTTCCCAAGTATCCTCCTAAACAGGCCATGATGGAATAATATATAAACTATCAGCCCAATATTTCACTATAACATTTTCTTACTATGATCCAACACACATATCAGATGGTCCTCAAAGTATGCATCAGTGTCAAGTTCAACATCATCCACATCAATAACATGAGAAGGGTCAGGGTGATATTGATGAAGTTTTGACACATGAAAAACATCATGAATAGAAATATACCTCTATGGAAGAGCCAATTGGTATGCCACCATCCCAATTCTCTCCACAATCTCAAACGATCTAAAAAAATTGGGAATTTTCTTGTGATTTCTCCATATCATATTATGACCCAACCTAAGATCCACTTGAAGGAACACATGATCATCCTTTGAAAAATCTCGGGGTATTGGACACATATCAACATACAACTTCCATCTAATATAATCCATTGTCATACACTTTAAAATTAGCTGAACCTGCTCTAACACCACCTGGACAATACTTGGTCCTAATAACTATAACTCACCAACCTCCAAAAAGCATAGAGGTTATCTTCATGGACAACTATAAATAGAATCATATGGTTCTATCTGAATAGTCCCATGATAACTATTGTTATAGGTGATGTCACAAGTGATAAGTGATTCTACCAATATCCACCAAATTCAAGAATTCATGCTCTTTGAATATCTCCAAGAACATGAATAGTATGTTTTTACTTCCCATATGTCAATGGGTGGAAATATGTACTCAGTAAATACTGTGTACAAAGAACCTTCTGTAAGCCCTACCAGAAGTGTGAAGTAAAACACGAGTCAAGGTCTAAAACAATACTCTGTAGAACCTCATGTAGGGGGACTATCTCCTGAACATATAAATATCCCAGTTGATCCACTGAGAAAGTATACTGTATAGGAGAGAAATGAGAGACCTTGGTCAACCAGTCCAAAATCACCCAAATATCATCATTCTTTTGAGACTTACTCGGGAGACCCACCAAAAATTCTATGGCAATGTCGTTCCACTTCCATTCCTAAATGAGAATTGACAGTAGTAACCCACTAGGTCATTGATTCTCAACTTTTACCTATGGAAAGGTGTAACATCATGTCACAAACCCTACTATCTATTTTTTTATTCCTTGCCACCAATACTGTTGACACAGGTCATGATACATTTTGGTCAAAATCGGATGCACCTCCCACATCGAGGGATGGAATTAATACATTATATCCTCTTATATAAAAGTAGTCAAAAAAGTACCCATAAATAGATGATCTCATCCTTATATATTTCCTAGTATGAAGGTGACTCCCCACCTTCAAGGATTTCCCTAAAGGAAAAACATTCTAGATCCTCATACTGTCTATCTCCAATCTGGCCCAAAAGTGTAGAATCCATTGAAAATTGATGTGAGGGACATCAGTTCCTAACCCTCTTGAACCAACACATGAATATTATCTACCAAAGAAATCTTCTTCCATTATAAACTAGAAACATGTACTACTTTAGTACGAGTTTTACTACTTTAAGTGTCAGCAACACTGTTCCCATTTCTGAGCGTATATTCTATCTCAATATCAAATGACTGGATATAGTCAACCCACCTCCACTAATGGTGAATCAAATATAATTTTAAAAATATGTACTTTAATCCCTTATGATCAATATAAATAGAAAATTTGTCACCAAATTTATAATACCGCCTACACTTCAAAGCATAAACCACTATGAGCAACTTGAGGTCATGAGTAGGGTAATTCTGTTCATGTGGCCTCAAATTCCAAGACACATACACCAAAACTCGATCTCCCTACACCAACACTAATCCAATCCTAATTCTAGAAGCATATAAAACACTATATACTCCTCACTTGACTCACATAGGATAGATATTAGTACCATTGTCAATAACTTATTCAACTCCTGTAATAAATAATCACATTCTTCCATCAATTCAAACATTATCCCCTTCTTGGTTAAGACTAAAAGTGGTGATTCTTATTAGGAAAATTATTAAATGTACCTCTGATAATAAACCTCTATCCCTAGAAAATTTTGAATATCAAAAATGTTCTTGGAATGCCCCCAAGATACAGCTTCCTGAACCTTATCTGGGTTCACTGACACACCTTCCTCTGAGATGATGTGGACCAAGTAATATACCTGATCAATCCAAAATTGGGACTTAGATAGTTTGGTGTATATCCAATTCTCTCTTAGTGTACTCTAGATGATGTTAAGATGTTGTGCATGATCATCATGAGTCTTGGAGTACACCAAGATTTCATCCATAAACACTACCAAAAAATGATCCAGGTATGGGTGGAAGATTCTATTAATCAAGTCCATAAACACTACTAGTGCATTTTTCAGCTGGAACAACATCAAAACAAACTCATAAAGTCCATATCTTCTTCTGAATGTAGTCCTAAATATATCAAATGGTCAAATCTTGAAATGATGAGACCCTAATCTCAAGTAGATGTTTCAGAAAATAGAAGATCCCCTAAACTATTCAAAAAGATCATTGATATGAAAAAGAGGATACCGGTTCCTAACTATTATCCAATTCAACTTTTGGTAATCAGCACACAAGCATAGAGTACCTTCAACCATCATAGTGAACAAAAATAGTGAACCCCAAGGTGATGTACTCAAATAGATAAAACCATTATCCATCAAATATTATAGCTTAATATTTATATTTTGAATCTCTATTGGAACTACAAGAAAATCACCATGTGGCAGTGGTTTAAATCACCACCAAATGGTTATGTGACAGTTTCTTGAAACCACAGAAAAAATTGGTGTTGACATCCAACATGTGGAGGTTACTTCCATTTCATAGCATTTTTTGGAAATCATTATAGAAACTACATTTAGAAGATTTTTTATGTGTTTTAGCAGTGGTTTTATGGAAAAAAATGAGATTTTAGCAGTAGTTAAAACTGCTGCTAAATTCAGAAGATTTTTACCAAAATATCAATGTTAAAATAGAACAAACAACTGTTGAATAAACATTTTTCATATTTAGCAGTGGTTTTAACCACCACAAAAAATTATACCATAATATATTGTTGGTTTAAACCAATGAGGAATAAAAAAACTTTTATTTATCGGTGGTTTAAATTGCTTATAATTGATAAATTTCAAAGAAAAATGAGCTCTAGAATCCACAGCCCCAGAAAAAACCCTAAAAAAATAATGCATAGAATAACATAACAAATGAAACACCCCATAATCAGAGTACACAAAATATACACATAAGGAAATTTTCATCATCTTACAATCATAGTACAAATATACAGTGAACATACCAGATTACTCGACATGTTCTACTCTATGCCACAAATGAAACTTGAAAAAACTCTCTCCACTAATCACTGTATGATGATGATCTATGCTTGTCACCCTCTCTATATCAATCTCTACTTCTTTCTACTGAAACCTGTAAGAAAATATATTGATAATTAAATAATTTTTTATATTATCTTTAAACTTAAAATCAATAAAAATTTGTGAATTAAATGTTTTTGATGTTTTGTGATTTACCTACTCACCACTAGTCATTGATGCAATATCACCATGGATAGATATAGTCATCTTCTCATATAAATCAACCAATTCTTTCTAGAAAATGGATTTCTAACCCCCCTGTTCATGAATTGTTCTTTTCATAGAATTAAACACTTTTTGATCATCTTAGGATAGGGAGTGACTAAAATCAGGAGTAGATGTAGCTTCAATCCCCGATGGCCTACCAAAGATCTCATATGGTACTGGTCCCAAACCTATCCTGCAAACCCGACCAAGATTCTCCTTCCTAAAGACTTTACCAACTGAGTCATCCTAGGAGACTGAGCAGGACAACGTGGGATTGGATCCCATAGTTCTTTAATTTTTAACTATAAATAAAATATTATTCATATTAGAATCATTATATATTAACATATTGACAATTGATAATAATTTATTATAATGAAAAATTAATTAGTACCTCAATTTCCTTGACATGATCATTAATAAAACTACCATTATTTTTTTTATGAACATCCAACCACACTTTTGTTTGGGATGCTTGGAGCCCTAAATTTTGTGACTACATTAAACACAGATAAATAAGCAATTTAATACACTGAACAGATAATATTGTCTTATAAATATTTAAACTAATTAAAAAATTACCAGAGTCAATTTTCTTCTAGAAAAACTCTTTGACCCCATAGTGTGAGGGATGATTTTCTTAGCCCGACTCGATGCATTCTTCTTAGAAACATCATGAAATAAATAAAATGTAATTTAATAGTAATGTATGCAATGCTATATCCTTTTCATATGCATGTGTAAATGTAAAATGAGATTAATATAATAATTTATATTTACTATGTTCTTCTCATCACAATGACTATCAATAAAAAGTTTCCATTTCTCTCTAGGTACCCCATTTGGTACCTTATCATACAGTTGATGGGTGATCAATGAAGTATCATTGAATTAATTCCATAATCTCCATTTATAATCTTTCCATTTTTTTTTCTGAATTTCTTAATGAACACTTTCATGCTATCACATCATCAACAAGAATGTGAAAAACATATGTACAAAGAGATTAATTTTGAATATATTAGAATTCAATAACATAATGAAATTAAATTACATCATATTTTATTAAAATTACCATTATCTGTGAATCAAAAACATCATTTTCCAAGATGAAGGCATATGCCTCCAATCATCATATGTAATCATAAGGGTAACTGGTTCCACCGCTAGGTGGAATAAAATATTGATAAATAATCCCTTAGTGTCATCCAAGGGACCCCATAGTGGTCAAATGGGACAATAATCTTTAGTCTGTTCAGATTAATGACATCTAAAATTTTCTTATTTTTCTCTATAGTAGTATTGTTTCTACATTTTATGAAAACATAGGTAGTAGTATAAAAAAGTGAAATAAATTTATTCATATTAAAATTTGTACCTATAAAAATCACCCTCCAATATCACCCTAAAGAACCAGGAGTGGCGGCCTACTCCCTCACTGCTGATGCTACTTAATGGGGAGGTGTCAACTGATCTACTAATGGGAGACTGAAGGAGGGTGTGAGAGACAATGTAGTGGGAAAGTGGATTGTGTATCAGATTCTGTAGGGAAGGAGACATATGGATCATTATATATCAGTATGGCCAAGGTAACATCGACTGAGAGTTGACTGATATTAGTATAATGCATCCTCCTTAGCATTCCAATAATTTAATCAGAAAAGAGAAAATACATGATTTTTTTGATTATGATGAATAATTTTAAGATGAATTTTTTTACACATTGGGTGTTCAACATGATTTAGAATACATAAAATTGGAATTTTTAAATTTTGAAAATATAGAAAAAAAATCATTATATAAATAAAAAAATGGATGAAGTCAATTTGAATAATATAATTAGTGACCAGATATCCACTATATAGACTAACAGAATAGTTTCTTAGTAGAAGGAATATTTCATATAAATGTATGAATCAAAAAAATTGGATGAATTTATTAATTATGTGAGTTGTGTCAAAGACAAGAATGTGAAATGTGATCTGATTAAAAATAATATGATCAGTAAAGTTATTATAGGGATAAAGATCTTAAACATGATTTGAAACAAATTATTTTTCTAAAAAAACTCATGTAGGATTGAAATGTCATATAAAAAAATAACTATAGTAGTGTAAAGTTTATTCCCATATATATAGAATTGATCTAAATGAGAATATCTCATCTCTATCATGAAATGAGGCTACAAGATTGGTATTTTAGATATATAATCAAAACATATTTTATGTTTATCAAATGTATGTGAAGTATGGACTCCACAATTATGTTTTCGAATAGAAAGTGTACATTGAATAACCACATGGTTTTCTCATGGACGAGGATAAGGAAAAAGTGGTTCAATTATTGATAGTTTTATATAGACTAATCAATGAACCATGATCTAGGAACACAAAGCTGTATTTTTATTTATATATTCTTTTTCTCAAAGAGGTGGGGTTAATCAGAACTACAATATCAAGATTGTGTAAGTACAATGGATGTTAGTTCTTTTTATATCTTTATCATATCCTTTTGAGGAATTAATTACACACAATGCAAGTAGTTTTCACAATTCCTAAGGTATGAATTAAAGATGTCTCTTATTTATAGATTATTAGTTTTCAATGGTCTAAAAGGATTTAAATGAGAAAATGGAACATTTATTTATAAAAAACATGCTAATTCTGAGCTAAAAATATTTTAGATGGATAATTATACACTGATTTCTACTCTAGTGGAAACCCAAATGAAATATTACCAATATGTGGAAGAAATATTAATTTTTACAATACCTTAATTATCTCACACTTTTTAGGGTACAAAATTAATAAATAAAAATTTATTTCCACATATTATATCCTGATCATTCATGAAATATATATGAAAACTAGTTCAATTTTCTCAGCAATTAGAGTATTAGAAACCACTAAGAAAGGAATAAAACACATGTGAAACCCCAAAAGATTAACTATATGTATAGATATAATATAATTTCATTCCTTATTTTTAATCATATCATAAATAATAGTGTATGTTATAAGGTTAGTACCTATCACTATAGATATACAAACATAAAACTCAACCTCCTCCACCTCCAACAAAATAGAAAGCTTTTTCCCAAGATTCATATAATGAGATGACTTCCATTTACAATATATCCTCACAACTGTACTCTGACACACTAACTCATTAAACATTGGTACCCAACCTTTATTTACTAATCCAATCATCTGATTTTTATGTCAAGCACCACTCTTCAATGAGATCCATTCAAAATAATTCATAAAATGGACCATCATCCTACAACGATGACATGCATGAGGTGGACATTAGAACATATACATCCTATTCCCATATTCTTCACACTAGAATCAATATAATTAGAACTTTCCATATAAATACTGATAAGGTTCCCAAGTTTATTTCCCTTTAATGCATTTATACTTAATATTATTCCCACTAAATTAACCCTTACCTCCACTAGACTAAAATATGAAAGAGAATACATTAACTATATTGGCCACATATTCCCCCAAATTATTTCCTGATAATGATAACTACTTGATTGTTATGAATCATGAAAAATATAACTAAAAAGAAAACCTCGAATCAAAATATTGTCTCGAAACACAGTTCTATGAACCTTTCAAGGGTTAATATTTTAAAATGTATGAATGTAACCACCTACCTTAACGATGAATCATATAATACTTAAGAGACCACAAGACCTTCAACGAGTCTACAAGCGCATAAAAAAATGCTGAATACCTTTAAATTAATTAACTAAACTCCTAAATTCAAAATCCTAGAATGGAATAATGAAATCATAACTCACTTTATGGAATAATGGTTCTATAACAACAATAAAAAATGTAAAATAAAATCCCAACCCATAATTTTTAATTACCTTTCATAGGGAGTAGTGGAAGTGACTGTTCGGGGGAGAGACTTGTCGGTGCCTCGGGCTCGGGCTTGGGAAGCTCATAGGAGAATGGTTCTGACAGCAAGGGGGAGAAGGAGGACTAGTGGGGAGGGGGAGAAGGGAAGCTAGAATAGGGGGAGGGGGGGGGGGGGTTAATATAAAATCATATAAGGAAAGTTGGTGAGGGTGAGAAAGGGGATGGCGATGAGGGGGAGAAGGGGAGCCTGCAATGAGGGTGAGATAGGGGCCGACGATGAGGTTGAGAGAGGGGATGACAGAGTGGGTAGCTGATGTGAGGGTTTTAAAGGGGTTGGGGAAGAGGGGGTCAGGGGTGTTAGGCTTTGGGGGTGGGGGAGGGGTATAAGTGAATCAATTTTTTTTTTAAATTATTTAGTAGAGGTTTTTAAAAAACCGCTGCTATATTTTGAAAAAAGAATGTGTTTCATAAACCACTACTAATAACTAATTTTTCTGTAGTGTGGATCCATTCTATATAATGGAATAAAATCTGGCTCAGCCCCTGAAATGATCTCAATTTCAAATTCTATATCTCTCTCAGGTGGAATCCCTGAGAAGCCTTCAAGAAATACATCCCAAAATCGGTCCACTATATGTGTAAATACATCATGATTTACACCCCGTCATCTAACAACAGACTAGAAACATGGGTGGTGAGCTCCCCCAATTGCTGGTGAATTGTCCCTACCTAGCCTACATGGATATCCCACACTCTATGGTGAATATATTTGTCACTCTTAGGATATGTAAACGTCACTCACCTGCTGTAATAATCTATATGGGATTGGTATGATACTAACTAGTCCATACCCATAATTAGGCCAAATCTTGACATGTCAAGGATGTATAGATCCCAATTGAAATGATACTCCTCAACCATGAGAGAACTCCCCTTACACAAATTGATTTCACTCAACTATACTCGAAAAGGTGTATCTATCATCAAAACCCTGCTCATGAACTCCACTTCTAGACTCAAATCATTCACAATTTTTTTATTTATAAAGAATGAGAAGTACCAGTATCAAATAAGGCACTAGAAATTATAATAAGAATAATACCTCTAAATGTCTATGGTCTAGACTTTCTATCCACTAGTGTAGGATTAATGTCATGTGATTGTATTACCCCTCTTCCCCATGATATAGTCTAATCCCCCTAAACTGTACCACTATGTCGGTATGGGTGCTCTTTCCCAGAAGCACCACGTCCATTTCCTCTAATGCCACAACTAGTAGAACTCCAACTTCTAGACTGATATAGTATAGAAGATCCCCTTATCTCACTCTAATTCTACCTAGATACTCAATAATTGCCTGTATATAATGGGTTTATGAAGTAACTATATAGATATCCCATCCCGATGCATAATCGACACTCTATTGGTGGTCTGGGATGATGTCTACGATAATGAACTAACATTCCACACTAGTGATAGGTCACCTAAGTACGGTCCCATGTAACCAATCATCCCCCTAGACACTCTACATTACACTACCCTAGTTAACATTCTCATAATGACACTTCTTTCTCTTAGAATTCATGCCTCCTGATTGTCGAATAGAAATCACCTATCCTCCATCATAAGCCTCCTTCAGGTTCCCATAAGAAATGAGATACTAATTCACCACTTTGGAAAACATCTTCAGCATGAGGATATTCACCTGGGACTTAATTTAACATTTAATCCCTTCCTGAAACAACTTTTCTATGGTTACCTTTTCTCTTGATAATTGTAGAACAAATCACCCAAAATATATAAAGTGACCATCATAGTTCATCTTAGACATATACCCCTAAGACAACCTTATAAACAAAGATTCTCTCTCCTACCTGAGCATATATGGGTAGTAGTTCTCCATGAACTTCACCTGAAATTCCTTCCACTCCAAACTGTCTAGCATTCAATTTTGTTTCTAGATGTCCCTTAGGCTCTTTTCTTGACCACATAACATATAAGAGTTAACTTTTACTCTCTTCTCAGTAGTATTCTCCAATTGTTTAAGTATATTCTAGATATACTCAATCAAGAACATAGCTACCTCAAGTACACCCTCTCTATTAAACATCGGAGAGTACTGCAACTGAATCTACTATGTACAATTAGAAATACTCACTGCAACCCACCCTAGTTCTCCTTCCATAAACCACATGAACTAATAAAATTTCTCTCAAAACTCTTTTTAGACTTCCTCAACAAACATTATTGGTGCCTCAAGTTCCACTATTGGAGGATCACTTGCAACCATAGCCTCCTATTGTTCTCTCAACAAGCATAAACATGGAGGCATATCTCTACAATGAAAAAAACATGTCTTATGAAACATAAAAAAACATCAACATTTTTATGTAAGAGTGATTCAAAGTAATCCATAATGAGTTATTCCCCCAAACACTACCACATGGTCAAAACTGAGGCGCTATCGCTACCCTTAAACATCCTAAATATAGGTCATAGTTAACAAAGGGTAAACACATTATCATATTCATGTTTCTCATTAGATACACATTCATTCAAAATTTTCATCATTTTACAACTTTCAATTCATATTTGGAAACTTTTTCATTTTAATTACATAATCAAGGAAAAAAATTTCAATTTAAAAAACATACCCAAAACCCAATTTCCCAAGCGAGCCTAAAATGATGCATGCCAAAAGATAATCTTCAGTGCATAGAATGACGAATTCATACTCAACTCTCATTCCATTAAATGCCATGGGTAAAATATCATAAAACATGATAAATAATAACATCACACAACAAGTGAATCACTCAAGGTGAAATAACATCCAATTGTAACAACACACATAAAAAACAATAATACCACCCAGGGTACTTAGATTTTACTTTCATAAATGGTTTAGGTACTCCCATGCATGAGCTCTTAACCCAGACCCAACTCATCCCATTATACTTTCTACCCTTCCCAAATATTAATAGAAAAAAGAAAATAAAATTGACCCATTTGATACCACTTTGTAACATTCTGCCCCAGGTGCCACACACTGGTGCCCTAAGCTAGTCAGTCACATGACCTCAGGAATGCCTCCCCATAAGCCATAGACTACTGAATAGTAGTGCGGGTCTAATATCAGTCATGGGGATACTATACCCTCTTTATAAAAGTATAAAAATAGTGAAAATAAATAATAATAACCAAATGATATAACCAATAACCAAAGTGAACCAATATCACATGTTGACCAAAACCAGAATAAAATATCCAAAACTAAATAGTAGATATGTCATGCCCATACGTGTCAAGTGTCAACATGCATAAACCCAAAATAAATAAATACATTGAAAACTACCAAGAGGGTCCCTAAAAATGTCTGGTTCCCTCATCCATGCTCCATCTCAACTTATCCATCAAATATATGACTCTTACCCTCATCCTTCCCTACAAGAAATGAAGTCTATGTGGGTACTTATTAGGCATCTTTAGTAAGGTGTGAGTATGACTCAGTAGGCCACCATAAAGGAAATTTAGAATAATATCCAGTCAATAATAGTGTATTTAGCTGTATAAATAATAAAATACAAGAAATAAAGTAAATAGTCTACATATATTAAATTATTATTTATTTAACCATATAAACCCACAGGTTCTTGAGGACACCCAAATCCTAAATATCTACTTCATCCCATGATTAAGTCTTAATTATCCCCAAGGGATATCACAATACCATGTTTATCAATTAATATTTCATTTAAATATATATTACAACCAATTGGAACCATAGTCCAATGCCAGCAATTTGGACATAGAACGCCATGGATAGGACCCCATGAGCTTTTGAAGTAGCAATCTGTGTCCCACAATCATTAATACATGTACCAAAGAGGTGAGATTTTGATGTAGCAATCTGTGTCCCACACTCATTATGACATGTATCACACAAGTGGGATTTTGAAGCAGTAGTTTGTGTCCCATACTCATTATCACTATGGGATTTTGATGCAGCAATCCATGTCTCACACATGTATCTCAATCAATCACATATACCACATATATATCACATTTATCCTAGTTAATCATCATTAAACCATTCACCCACATTTCAAATCATGATATACGATTACAAAAAATCACAAAAAATCATGATTCAAAACTTTAATTACAAGAAATAATATGTGAAATTCACCATTTAACCATTTTGCAATATTCAATTCATAAAACCTATTAACCCATTAAGATAAAGCCAACTATTTCATAAGAACCATTTTCAATTAATTCATAATACCTATTTTTAATTAATTAATATAACATTAATTAACTAATTACAAAATCCCAATTTCCCATCAATTTTAAAATAAAAATATTTAATTAATTAATTAACCAATTAATTAATCCAATTCAACCAATTTCAATTTATCCAATTTAACAAAAATCACTATCATATGGAAAATAAATTAAATCGTCAATGAAATTTCCCAATCATGATAATTGATAATTTCACAATTACATACATTTAATATAATCAATACTATGGAATTTTCAATTTAGATCACCTACCTCATGATTGGTGACGAACGCTCACCAACATTAGACCCCAATTGAAGCAGGACAACCAATATCATGATGAAGAATGAGGTCTAGATCCAAGGTAAAAAAATCAATATCCAAAAACCCTATATCTATATACATCACAAATAGAGTAAAACATCCATTCAAAGGATGAGAGAAAGATGAGAGAGTGCGGAAACTGTCTGGGATAAGAATTTGTTATCGAGAGAGGTGCAGACCCATCAATAGATATTCAATTAATCAAGAATTGAGGTTATAATACCCTGTAATTATTTTATTATCCTAGAAAAAATAGATAAATAGGATTAGGGTTAAGCAAGGGTGTTTAGGGATATAAGACATGGGTTTGGGTTTTCTTTTTAAATTTTTTGATTGTTTAAAACTCAAGGCGCATGGTTTCTTGCTCAGTGAGAAAAATTTTCCTTAACCATGTACCTAACCATGAACCTCCTCCTAGGGGGGCACATGATTACTACTAGTAGGGTTCAAAGTTCAGAAAACCATTCAGCATCCATCCAATCCCACTTTGGTCAGGGTTTCATAGTTTGCTGGGGCAGGGCGCATGGTGTGGGAAAACCATGCGCGAATCGTGCACTTCCCAAAACCCCACAAAAAACATCCAAATTTCACCCAAACACAGCCATGATAAAACCCAAAATAGTACACTAAAAACAAGGAAAAAGGGAACCTGAAATCAAACCTGAGAGATCTCTAAAATTATATTGTGCCACAAATGAAAATTTTACATGTTGAAAACACCACTTCTTGAGTTCATTTCCAAAGTGGATAATGAGGAAGAATTATAACTCTATTTTAAGCATGTGGATGATGCTATGGATGTCCATTATTTTTGATATCCTCTATTTCCAATGATCTTTTAAACTAATATGAGGATATGGAGGCATATAACATTGTTTATCATCATCTGGATCTCTATCAAGAGAGGGTGAGATCAGAGAGATATGGGAGATTGAATCCACTTTTCATGTGAAATCCTAGAGATTCATATCCATATGGGGAACACATAGTAAAGATTATAGGATACATTGAGTGCCTAGAAATTTTGGGTTTTAAGATCCCTGATGAGCTGCACACAGATCTCATTCTGTCCTCACCACCTATAACCTTCTCTAATTTTATTATGAATTATAATATGAGAAATAGTGAGAAGAAACTTTAAAAACATATTACACCTATTTAACAAGTTGATAAAGAAATAGGGAATGAAAACCCATTGTACTTATGTTAAATAAGAATATAAAGAACAAGCAAAAGGGTATAAAGACTCATTTAATGTATAAGGCTTTAAAGAACAATACTTTTAAGAATAATAAGATCCAAATGAAAGTAAAGGAATGGGATGCTTCATGTTTTACATGTCGTGAGAAGGGCCACCAGAAGAGAAATTTCTCCTAGTCAAATAATAAAGGTTAAGCTTTAAGTTAATTTGTTATTGAATGTAATATTTCCATATATATATATGTTGGGTATTATATACTATATATGGTGCTCACATTTCTATCAAAATATATGAACCAAGTAGATTTTTAAATATTACCAAATTTGAGGTAGATCTACATGGTTCCAATGGAGAGTGGATGGATTCTCTATCCATTTAATAGTACCATCTCAAATTTCCAAAAGAATTGATTTTCGTTTTAAATATTTTTCATGATATGCCTAGTGTTACCAAGAACATCATTTATATTTATTATATAGACATAGATTGATTTATTTCTAGCTTTGTAAATAAGGATTGTTACTTTTATAAAGATAATATATGTCATGGTATGGTATTTTTAAATAATGGTCTTAATATATTAAATTGTGATAATAAAATATTATAAATTGATAATGAAACAAATATGTATGACTCATATAATACCCATTTATGGAACCACTATCTTGGTTAGGTAAACAAGAAGCATTTGAAAAAGCTCTATCAAGATGGTTACTTAAACTCTTTTATTGGTTGGAGTGTCAAGCGGGCAGTTAATTGATTTTCCAATTAAAAATATTTTGTTTAAATCAAATCCCCTAGTTTGATAAACACACCCAGTTAATAAAAATAGTATAATTATATAATTTTTTATTTGGAAAATATTCTCAAAATCTTGATCATAACTCACTTAAAATAAATTTAAAGATACTTTAAATTTTTAATCTAATCCACTTAAATAAAACACTTATTATAAAACACTAATTTAGGAAAACATTCAGAATAATTTTTTGTTTTATATGTTAGAAAATAAAAACTAGTTTATTTTAAACACAGTAAAAACTAAGCAAATAAATCACTATAAATAATACACAATAAAATTTTAATAAGGGGTTTAATATCAAGCTGAGACTTAATCCTATCCAAATGGAAATCAACTAATTCAAAGTAGTTTATTATTAAATAAACTTATCCATATAATGGTTCTTGTTTTTATAAAAAAAATCTAATAAGGTTTTCTAGGCATAGAGCCTATTCTACTATTATACATGGGATAAAAATATTCCAGGTCACACATGACCTCTTCCACTATTATATGTGGTAGTACAGATAAAATGAATTTAAAGGGGGTGTTAAGAAATATCTATTTTATTATAGGAGATTACATTTTAAATATATTAATATTAAAAAAATAGATCTCAAAGGTATACTAAAATAGAAAGTGAAGGAAATGAGAGATGTGAAGTTATGATGTATCTCAATTTGAATAGATTCAGTTTTCTAAGAGTCTTTGAAATTATATTTGATAGTATTTAACTAATATTATTAAGAACATATAGGAAAACATTGTGTCATGGAGATATAGAAAAAATCTTGGTTGTCAAACAATCTACTCATTAGTGTTCTCCCACACACATGTGTATCTAGTATATTTTTTTGTGTCACAACATACATGAGCCTATGTCTCTATTTCCCTTCACCTGAATACATGCATACATACCCTAGGGTAATGAGTAGGATCTTCTGAATATATATAATTCTAGTTGGTCTAATTGTCTATTGCAATATAATAATATAATAAAAAGAAACCCTCATACCATGATATACATATGGAAAGTTTAAATCATCCTTTAAACTATTTGTGGAGTTATTTAATAATAATCATTCTTAAAATTCACATGAATGTCACTTTTATTGAATGATTAATCTAGAAATTGGATAATTAATTTTGAATTTAATTTTTCATAACCATGAAAACTTCTTGAACTAGTTTTATCTTTGGATTCTGATAGTAGTAGCACTCGACAATAACAATGCTTATCAGTTTCACTTTGAACTAGTGGTCACTTCACCTGATAGTAGTACCATATGATGGTAGCATCTTTTAGTGGTATATTAATGTTGAAATTAGATTAAACCAATGGTAAAATTATCTTTTAGTGATAGAATCACATAGTGGTATCTCAACTCAGTAGTAAAAACAATTGATGGTTAATTCTGTTTGGTGGTCAAAGAATTTAAACTATTAGTAACATGTTGAACAGATGGAATCTTGGAACTGTATCTTATGATGGTATCTCTTTTCAACTAGTGGTAGCTCACTAGAACTTATTATATATGATGATGGAATATTCAAGAATTATTTGTTTTTATTTATTTAGTATGGAATACAATCACCTATAATAAAACAATAAAAATCATTAGTAACATAAAAAACATGATTTGAGATCATTAAAATAAATATTTTCTTTGGGATAATCTAATAATATCCCCCCTTTTGATGATCAAAAATAATAGAATTTATAATCATACAAAAACAAGTTATCGGATAGATAAAATGAATATAACAAGTATAGTTCCAAGTACAATATTCTTGAAAATCAATGTTCTTCTATAATGTAGAAAAATACTAAGTATTCCATGCACCCGTTCTCCCCCTTTTGGTATTGTCAAAAACTATAGAACTAATAATTTGAGTAAAAAATCACACATTAATGAACAAAAATAGATAATCACAATTGAATAAAAAATTCAAAAAGTTATAAAAGGATTTGAAAATAGAAATTCCCTATGAAAATTTAACCAGATTCTAAAGAATAAGTTGCATCTCAAGTAGAGGTAGGATCCACCAGGTCCTTCCCCTTTCTAGTAACTGGAGGAGTAGAATTGGGAGTAGGAGGAAGTGTATAAGGATGAACAAAACAAGTATGAGATTCCTCATAGCCTCAACCAGTGTAATTAAAAAAGAAATAACTACCATAGAAGTGGTCTATAGGAGTGATGATAAAGGTACCAAAAGAGAGGTATTCATAGGAATGGATGGAGGGGCAATGACAATAGTGTTAGTGGTATAGAGAAAAAACTCCATAAAATCTAAAAACTATGTAATAAGTCAACCACTATTCTACATAGCCTTGAAAAATTCTACCTTTTCTTCCATAAAAAACTTGAGTAGTGGACTCAAAGAATCTAACTATGTCACTTTCTCCTTTAAGGTCCTATTCAAAGGTGGCATCCTTATATTTTTTATCCAAGAACATAAAGAGATAATTTATTTCATGCGATTTATAAATCCTAGAGAGATAGTGCTTAATGGAATTAGTAACTATTTCTCTAGAATCATTCATGAACCCCCTAAGAAATTTTTAAATGTTATCTCCATGATATTTAATCTATCAAAGATTAGCATAATGGGAAAAAAATAAATATCACCAAGAATAGCATGAAGATCCTCTCTCATAGAGGATCTGATCAAGTTAGTATCAATAGAAGTAGGTGTTGAGGGAGGTGGATCTTTGGAAAAAGAATCTCCAAATGAATCCAAAGACTCCAAAATTTCCAAAAGATATAACCATCTCTTTTTCAATATTTCTCACATTTCCTCCAATGTTGGATGAATGGAATTCACCTATTCCACTGTACTCTTATTCTCAATTTCCTTTTTTTCAATTTTTAGAAGAAGTTTAGGTCAGTGATGAGAAACTACCAAGGATACTATAAGATAAGTTTCATCCTCATTGAGATTATTTTCTTAATAGGAAGAGGATATGATCACTCCACTTAGATCTGATAACAAAATTTCCATAATGGCATCGAGATCATCTCTAGTTAGATTGTTGGGGTGAGTAGGAGAAAGAGGAGAAGGAGGAGGTGAAGTCCCCTCCTGACTATACACTGAAGTTGCCTCATGACTAGCTTCCACTTCATGATCACTAGAATGAAATGATTCTAAAAGAAGTTTGTCATAAATATGATAAACCAAGGATCCCATAGGATCTATCTTTGAAGCTGAGATTGATATTACCCCCTGATCAGGTGGATTGACCTTATCATTATCACCAATATCATTAACAAATTCTCTATATGTTAAATCCAACATGGAATAACCTAGAGGCTTATACCACTTAGATGGTTCCTCATCCTCATATCCATTTGAAGAAACTGGTTCAACCTGGATTCTATAATCTAAAACTTTAAGAATAGCTAGTTTATCTTTATCACTAGATTCTTAACTTTCTAAAATAGGTCAGGAAGATCCTTATCACTCTCCACTAGAAAATATACTAGACCCAATGACAATATGATAAGGATTAGATTACTCATCCTCATCTCCACCATTAGCATCATGATATGAATCAGTATATAACAGAACTGCATCATTGAAAGCTTCTAAAGTAGATTTCTCAAATTGATCAATATTTGAGACTTTAGTATCTTCATATTCACCTTACTCTTCTAA
Source organism: Viscum album (assembly GCA_963277665.1). Taxonomy (NCBI): domain Eukaryota; kingdom Viridiplantae; phylum Streptophyta; class Magnoliopsida; order Santalales; family Viscaceae; genus Viscum; species Viscum album. The sequence goes on from OY728159.1 coordinate 659,744,630, forward strand.
CATGATTTCTTTAATATGATGGGACAAAAGTGGAACATGAGGACCATATGAAACATTTGATATTTTTACTACATCTGGATCACTACCCTCTTCCACTAAAATAGTTAAAACACTGCGTTCTTATATGTATATTCTTTGACTTAAACTTTAGAACTATCAACCTCTTCACCTTTTTCATCAAAAGAATTTTACACAACTTCATATAGATCCAAGACAAGGTGAATAAAATATTTGGGTTTAGTAGGACTCTCAACTAGGTTGATCTTATCATATAACTTACCATTACCTACAACCCAACCCTTTATCCATAAGTTATAGTTGACTCTAATCATATTTTTTGTGAATTTTTTAAGACAAAAACTATCATTTTTTATTACCTTTTCCTCTCCTTTAGGAACAAGGCCTCTTTGTTATAAAAGATAAGATATCATCTTATGATTGTAAATGGACTTTGATCTTGAGGAGGGATTTCATAGCTCCATCGTGTGAACTATTAGATATCTAAAATGATTAACATTGTCTCCAATTTTCATTAGAAACAAGATGAAAATATCCTGATACCTCATAAAGAGGAATTACACCTTTTGGGGACACACCATATACTTGATAAACTTGAACAAAAAATTAAATTCCCTATCCAACACAACTACAATAGGTATTTGAATAGTTAAATTCCCAAGACACAGAAGATGAGAATCCTTTATCATGAATTTAACATGATTTATGGGAAAATATCCTTGATAGTTCTCATATATAACATTGTGATGAACTTTTAGACACTAATCCAACTTCCTTGAAGATAAAAAAGATCTTTCCCATCAAGTATATTTTTGATAAAATATTTCTTTTCTTCAAAATGATAATTGGAATGAAAGTTGAAATTTCAAATCAAACTAGTGTAGAATATTCTATCATTCCATAGAACCCAAAATCCCATCATCAATATTGAATCATTTTATACAAAAGAGGATTTATTTATGATAACCATATGATATTTATCCCCTTCTTAGTAATGACTACACAATATGTAAACTGTGGATTATTCAGTTCCACAGGATGACATGATTCTCCTATTGAGTTCTTGTAAGGACATGAAACATCAGGTGATATGTAACATCATGTTATGTTTTAGGTACTTTTGATGTTTCTAGGTACCTTTGAATTGTATTAGTGACTTGGGAGAGTCAGGAGAACTTTAAATGATGTTTTGAGGCAAAGGGGAAGTCACACGGGCGGTGCATGAGTTCTCTAAACCGTGCTGCCAAACTGTGTGTAGTTTGTCTTGGAGACAGTAGCTTCCGCACGGGAAGCACACAGTTTTTCTAACAATGTGGCCAAACCATGCATGAAGGGTGGATTAGGTATTATATAATGCATGTCTAGCACACAGTTTGTCAAATCGTGTGAACTAACTGTGCGACCACTTAAATGAGATCCTTAAATTGTGGATCTCACTCATTTTTGCCTCTAAGTTCCTCATTTTTCCTATTAAGAACCCCTAACTCATGATTTTTCTTCTCCTAAGGTCATAGAAGGTTCTCCCATAATTCCAGAGGCAATACAAAGGCTCCTCTTGGTGAATCAATTCCATATTCTTGAGGTATGTGATCGTTCTTCATCGTTCTTGATCGGTTTCTTAGATCTACTTAGATCTACTTCTCTTCTTCTCTCGGTTTCTTAGATCTACGCCCGTTATGGGTAGATCTAAGTGTGTGGTACCAAATACGATGAGATTTGGTCTTGATCTTTCTAGGAGAAGAAATATAAGGTGGTTTCTTGAAGAAGAAATCCTGTTTTCTTGAGCGTTCTCGAACGTTGTGGTTTTGGTCAAAACCTTCGAGTTAGGTGGTTCCGTCCTGACCTTCCAAATTTATTATCATTATATTTGCTTGATTTATTTCAATTGTTGATTTATATTCAATTTCTCAAGTTTTATTTCAATTAAATTGAAAAAAACTCGATTCCAGTAAATCATGATATTTGAAATGGGTTTGGCATGAAAATTTGGAAAACCCCAATTCCATTGAATTGGGTGTGTTTATGGAAATTGGCTGATTTAAATTGTTGAATTTAAATTGTGGATTTTATGGAAATGATTTGAATTAGATTTTTTAATTTAATTGTGGGAATAAATTATGTAATGATGGAATTGGTTTTGAATGGATTTCAAACTGGTGAAAATGGCTTAAAATGATTTGATAAACACCCATTGGTTTTATCTTGTGAAAAAGGAATGTTTTGAATAAAACCTATTTTGGTTTTAAATGGAATTAAATTGGAACTTTTGAAATGGAATAATGGGATTGATCATATTTTTAATCACTCTTAAAATAGTCCACCCATCAGGTAAGAGCACATGAAAGCCTTAGGTAGTTAGTGAGTTATTTAGATACACTCTACGCTATGACAATATTCTAAAACATACTTGCAGTGGGTCACATCCCCGACGGGTTGGTGACGAGTCTCCTTTGGCCAGTGTCATAGGGATGTGTGTATACACATTTAACTGAGTTCACATAGAGAGTGAAGAATCCTATAACTAGTTTATACTATCGTACCTTTTGGCAGATGACCATGTTGCTCGCTTGCTTATTTATATTTGAGATATAAATGTATGCCAATGATTTTGAACTGATTTACATGCCTGCTAAATTTATATGAACTATTTTATATAAATTTTTTTCTTATGATATTGTTTTAGAAATATTATATCATTGTAAATTCGTTTCTTAAGGTATTTTTTCCATCATTTGAAAATGTATAGAATGTTTTGTGAAAATATGATTTTAAATTGCCAAACCTGTTTATTTGAAAATTGAAATCTTTTCTTTGGATAATATATATTTGATATCTGTTACGGAATCTTTGGTGGTATCCTACTGGGCTTAGGCTCACACCCTACTTTTGCCTTCGGGTGTTTGTAGACTTTCTTGTTCGAGGATCGAGCAAAGGGAGGGGACCTCTTGGAGGTGGATCCAGCTGTTGAACTTTGGTCTTGGTGAGTTGTGTCCTTAGGGACCTTGGGGCTGTTTTTCCCATTTTTAGTACTTTGGTGGGATTTTTATGCCTCTTTGTATTCTGGTACATTACTCCCAGTGGAGTTACTTTTTGTTATGCATACTGTCTTTTTTATTTTTCTTCCGCATTCTTGGGAAAAAATCGTTCCCACTTGTTTGTTGTGTGATACCAGGTTCTAGTCACCGACCCGTGGGGATCGGGAACACCCTTAAGGATGTTTTAGGGCCAGCTCGGTTATTGGGTTACAAGGGTACCCAGGCTGGTTTGTGAAAAAGTCTTATTAGAGGGCTGGTTAAGCATCTTTCCTTGATGATAGTATGAATTTGAGTATACTTGTCAGGTTTTAGGAGGTAGTTGTGATTGAGTGCTTGGCCGACTCTCACCATAATTAACCTTAAGTCACCAGGTTTGGTTAGGTAGATATGACTTGTGGATTAGTTCTAGTATTTTCCCTATTTTGATTTGGATAGAGTGGAATCCAAATCTTGTTATCCCTTATTTTAAGAATATATTTCCTTATTACTTGGTTTGGGTGTTAATCTATGTATTTTTATGCTGTGTAGAATCATTCCTCCGAGAAGACGTGGAAATCAGATCCAAAAAGAGGCTGCTGCTGAATCTTAGAAAGCGAGTCCTATTATGGATCCGAGTCTAGTTGAGGTGATTGTTCACACTGTACAAGCTCTAGGATAGGCACCACCTCTAGTTCCTATTTAGGCTCCAGCTATAGATCCTCATAGTGATATTCTCCGAAGTCATTCTCAAGAGTTCCTACGCCAAAAGCCACTAGTTTTCAAAGTCTCCACTGACCCTCAACATGTTGAGGAATGGTTGAGTAAGATTGAACGTCTGTTTGGGTTCATGGAGACACCTGATGTGATCAAGGTGAAGTGGGCCACCTTCGTACTGGAGGGACCAATTAGGAGATGGTGGGACACAATGGTGATGGTTGGGAAACATGAGGGTTTAGAGTGGAAAGACTTTAGGGTTATTTTCACTAACAAGTTCTATCTAGAATCAATGGTGTTGGCCAAGGCTGTGGAGTTTTTCAAGCTTGAGCTGGCCAACAAAACCGTGACTGAGTACTCAAATTGCTTTTCTGAGCTGGTATAGTTTGCTCCTAAGATTGTATCTAATGAGAGGATGAAGGCTCGATGATTGAAGTTGGGACTTCGATCAGATATATGTTATCAGGTTAACTTAATGAAGCTACCCACTTATGTTGATGTGCTGGATATGGTGATGATGGTTGAGGTGGACTTGGCAGGAAAGTTAGGGATGAAGGTGGTTCTTTTCCCTCCTAGTGGAAGTGTGGGTTCCTCTAAAGGAAAACAGAAGCGTGACTTTTCTCATGGTAGTTCTCGACAATAGAGTCATTCTAGACCTCTGGTAGAACCAGGAGGGGATTCTTTGACTTGATATTAGTGTGGGAATCCAGGACATTCTAAGAGGGTTTTCACTAAGGCACCCTAGAACTGTAGCTCCTGCGGACGTTTAGGGAACCTACAGATATTCTGCCATCACTTCTCTACTCCACATAGTGGAATAAGATCATTAGCACCTCCAGAAACTACGGGTAAATCAAATGCTTCACGTAAAAAAGGGTTCCAGCCACAGGAATCTAGAATGAAACTTCTTCACACAGTGGAAGAGTCTCTAGAGTTATCTAATATAGGTCTTGCAAATATGAGAGGTGCCATTACTATAGCTTCATCTTTAGTGACAACTATTTTTGATACTGGTGCATCTCAATCTTTTATTTCAACCCAACTTTTTAATCTTCTTAATCTACCTATGGAACTTTTATCTTGTGTGATGGATATTACTACACCCCATGGTACAATGAGAGAGAAGGGTCTCCGTAGTCCTACTTCTATATTCTCTCTATCAGATGTGGATCATGCTTGGAGTTTCTTGGTTATCGACATGAAATCTTTTGACATCATATTTGGGATGGATTGGATCATTTCCAATAAATCTCGGGTCGATTTTTATCTTTGACGTGTCTACCTTACTACACCCAATGGTGTGCCTCTTGTTTTTCAAGGAGAATGGGACCCAAGGTCAAGCAGAGCTAGACCCTCTTATCCAGAGTTGGGGAAAGTTATATCAGTATTTTCTTTTGATCTAGAGAGAGATTCAATGTGTGTTGATCTTCCTCCATTCGTCACCGAGTTTCCAGACGTGTTTCCTTTTGACTTCTCTGGTTTTCCACTAGTAAGAAAGGTTGATTTCTCTATTGAATTAATGCCTGGTACTCAACCAATTTCTATTCCCTCTTACCGAATGGCTCCATTTGATCTAAAATAACTAAAGTCTTAGTTAGAAGATCTTCTTGAGAAAGGTTTTATACACCCGAGTGTGTCACCTTGGCCAGTACCTGTTCTCTTCGCCAAGAATGCTGATGGTTCTCTTCGCTTATGTGTTGATTATCGAAAGCTCAATCAAGTTACGATAAAGAAAAAATATCAGTTACCATGAATTTATGATTTGTTTGATCAATTTAAAGGGGTGAAGTGGTTTTCAAAAATATATCTTTGATCTGGTTACCATTAGTTAAGGATAAAAGAATCTGACATTCATAAGACCACTTTTTAGAGTAGGTATGGCCATTATGAGTACCTTGTTATGCCCTTCGGCCTATCAAATGATCATGCAGTTTTCATGTATTTGATGAAAAAGGTTTTTCGTGAGTATCTAGATACTTTCATGGTAGTATTTGTGGATAACATTCTTGTATACTCCATGTCTGAGGGGGATCATGTGCATCATCTGAGAACAGTTCTGAGTGTTCTAAGGAATCACCGACTTTATTCCAAGCTTTCAAAGTGCGTTTTCTAGATCCAGGAAGTTAAATTCTTGGGACATGTCATGTCAGAACAAGGAATATCAGTTGATTCCAAGAAGGTGAAGGCTATTATGACTTGGGAATAATAATGAAATGTTTTTGAGATTCAGAGATTCTTGGGATTAGCAGGATATTATCGCTGATTTGTTAAATACATCTCAAAGTTAGCTTCTCCAATGGCCACTTTGACTCGAAAGGGAGTGAAGTTTTCATGGAATGATAAATGTCAGAGTTATTTTGTTGAGCTAAAGTTTCACTTAACTAATATGCCGGTGTTAACTCTTCCTAAGGCTGGGATAAGTTACGTGGTCTTTTGTGATTCATCGGGTTCAAGTTTGGGATGTGTCCTTATTCAAGGTAATCATGTTGTTGCGTATGGATCTGGTCAGCTTAAGCCTCATGAGAATAACTATCCTACTCATGACCTTGAACTTGCAGCTGTAATGTACAAAACTAAGTGTTGGAGACATTACCTTTATGGAGAAAGGTTTACTGTGTATTTAGACAACAAGATCTTGAGTTATATATTCTGTAAAAGATATTTGAATCTCCACCAGAGGCATTGGGTGGAGTACCTTCAATATTTTGACTTTGAAATTGCCTATACCTCGGGAAAAGGGAATGTAGTTGTAGATGCGTTAAGCAGGAAACTTCCATCAGAGGCTGTGAAATAATCTTAAGAAGAGTGGAGTTTGATGGATCTTTTTGCTCAGTTGCAAATTGGAGTTCAGTGGAAGGTGAATGAAGTTTCTTTAGCCAGTGTTCAGTTGAATTATTCTCTCCTTGAGTTAATTATTCAGGAACAAAAACTGGATGATGAATTCCATAGTATTAGGGACTCTCTTTATGGTCGAGAGACCGACACCTAGTGGTCGTTCTCTAAATAGGGTGTTCTGTGTTATCAAAACCATTACGTTGTGCCGTTAGTGGCAGGGTAGTATGTGATGGGGGGTTTCCATAACTCTCAGTGGGTTTCACAACCAATAACCATGAAGGTGTTCTATGACAAGAGGTCATAGTTCTGGTGGCCAGCTATGATAGGAGACATTGCTGGGTTTGTATCTCTTTTCTATACATTCCAGCAAGTGAAAGTTGAGCACCAGAAACATTTTGGTTTTCTTCAACCACTTCTCGTCCCTACATGGAAGTGGGATGAAATCTATATGGACTTTGTGGTTGGGTTACGTCAAACCTATAGGAAGAAGAATGCGATATGGGTTGTGATCGACAGACTGACCAAGTCGGATCACTTTATACCTATTCGAGATACAACCAAAGTTGAGGAGTTGGGAAATATATATGTGAAAGAAGTTGTTCGTTTTCACGAAGTTCCTTCTGCTATAGTCTCTAATAGGGATCTTCAGTTTACTTCTCGCTTTTAGAGAGACATTCCAGAAGCACTGGGATCTCAGGTCCATTTGAGCACGGCCTACCATCCACAGTTAGATGGCCAGATAGAGAGAGCTCTTTAGATCCTTGAGGATATGCTCCACTCTTGTGTTCTTGACTTTTGTGGGTCTTGGGATGATCATATAGGGCAAGTTGAGTTTTCTTATAACAAAAGTTATCAGTCTGTGATCAAAATGGATCCTTTCCAGGCATTGTATGGCCATCCTTGTAAATATCCTTTATGTTGTTCAGAGATTGGTGAAAGTTCTTTGGTAGGACCAAGTTTGGTCCAAGAGACAACATCAAAGATCCAGTTGATTCATCAGATAATGTTTAAAGCACAGAGTCAGTAAAAGTCTTATGCTGATCGTCGTTGTAAACCTTTAGAGTTCTTAGTTGGCGACCATGTGTTCTTGAAAGTTTCACCCCGATTAGGTCATCGATGGCTTGGGAGGCAGGGGAAGCTTACTCCTCATTTTGTGGAACATTTCAAGGTTGTTGGACTTGTAGGGAAAGTTTCTTACCATCTAGCTCTACCTCCATAGCTGACGTCGATGCATAACATGTTCCATGTATCGTAGTTGCAAAAGTATTTCTCTGATCCATGTCATGTTGTGAGATGGAGTGATCTTGAGATTGAACCAGATTTATCTATTACTGAATGACCAGTCAGGGTTGTTGATTCTGAGACCAAGGTACTTCATGAAAAAACGATACCCCTGGTCTATGAACTATGGCAGCATGGTTCTGTTTCTCATGAGGCGTGGTAAAGGGTGGCACTAATGCGAGAGCAGTGGCCTCATCTTTTTGACGTGGGGGTTTCTTCATAGGCTTTCTGGGGATATAAAGATCTTATGGTGGGGAGGTTGTAACATCATGTTACGTTTTTAGGTACTATTGATATTTCAAAGTACCTTTGTTTTGGAGTAGTGACTTGGGAGAGTCAGGAGAACTTTAAATGATGTTTTTAGGCAAATGGGAAGTCACACGGGCGGCACATAGGTTGTCTAAAACGTGCATCCAAACCATGCATAGTTGGTCCTGGAGACAATAGCTTCCGCATGAGTAGCGCACAGTTTGTCTAACCATGTCGCCAAACCGTGCGTGAAGGGTGGCCGAGGCAGTAGATAATGCACGGTCTGTCAAACCGTGCGAACTAACCACGCACCAACTTAAATGAGATCCTTAAATTGAAGATCTCACTCATTTTTGCCTCTAAGTGCCTCGTTTTTCCTCCTAAGCAGCCCTAACTCGGGATTTTGCTTCTCCTAAGGTCAGAGAAGGTTCTCCCATCATTTCGGAGGCGATCAAAGGCTCCTTTTGGGGAATCAAAGACGGGTTCTTGAGGTATGTGATCGTTCTTCATCGTTCTCGATCGGTTTCATAGATCTACTAAGATCTACTTCTCCTCTTCTCTCGGTGTCTTAGATCTATGCCCATTATGGGTAGATCTAAAGGTGTGGTACCAAATATAATGAGATTTGGTCTTGGTATTACTAGTAGAAGAGATCTAAGGTGGTTTCTTGAAGAAGCAACCCGGTTTTCTTGAGCGTTCTCGACCGTTGTGGTTTTGGTCAAAACCTTCGAGGTAGGTGGTTCCGTCCCAACTTGCCAAATTGATTATCGTTGTATTTTCTTGATTTATTTAAATTGTTGATTTAAATTAAATTTCTCAAGTTTTATTTCAATTAAATTGAAAAAAACTTGATTCCATTGAATCGAGATATTTGAAATGGTTTTGGCATGGAAATTTGGAAAACCCCAATTCTATTGAATTGGGTGTATTTATGGAAATTGGCCGATTTAAATTGTTGAATTTAAATATTATATTTAATGGAAATGATTTCAATTAAATTGTTGAATTTAATTTCGGGAATAAACTGTGTAATGATGGAATTGGTTTTGAATTGATTTCAAACTGGTGAAAATGGCTTAAAATGATTTGATAAAAACCCATTGGTTTTATCCTGTAAAAAGGGAATGTTTTAAATAAAACCTATTTTGGTTTTAAATGGAATGAAATTGGAACTTTTGAAATGGAATAATGGGATTGATCTTATTTTTAAGCATTCTTAAAATAGTTCACCCATCATGTAAGAGAGCATGCAAGCCTTAGGTAGTTAGAGAGTTATTTGGATACACTCTATGCTACGAAAATGTTCTAAAACATACTTGCGGAGAGTCACATCCCCGACAGGTTGGTGATGAGTCTCCTTTAGCCAGTGTCATAGGGACATGTGTATACAGATTTTTCTGAGTTCACATAGAGATTTCAGAATCCTATAACTGGTTAATACTATCGTACCTTTTGGCAGATGACCATGTTGCTGGATTGCTTATTTATATTTGAGATATAAATGTATTCCAGTGCTTTTGAACTACTTTACATGCCTATAGAATTTATGTTAACTGTTTAATATAAATATTTTGCTTAAACCATTATTTTAGAAATATTCCATCATTTTAAAGCCTTTGTTTAAGGTATTTTTTTCCATCATTTGAAAATGTATAGCATGTTTTGTGAAAATATGCTTTTGAATTGAGAAACCTATTTATTTGAAAATTTAAAGCTAATCTTATAATAATCTATATTTGACATCTTTTAGAGAATATTTGGTGGTATCCTACTGGTCTTTGGCTCACACTCTACTTTTTCCTTCGGGTGTTTGTAGACATTATTCTTCCAGGATCAAGCAAAGGGAATGGACCTCTTGGAGGTGGATCCAGCTGTTGAACTTTGGTCTTAGTGAGTTGTGTCCTTAGGGACCTTGGGGATGTTTTTCCCATTTTTAGTACTTGGGTTGTAGTACTTTGGGTTTTTTATGCCTCATTGTATTCTGGTACGTTACTCCGAGTGGAGTTTCTTTTTGTGACACATACTGTCTTGTTTCTTTTACTTCCGCATTCTTGTGGAAAAATCATTCCCACTTGCTTGTTGTCTAATTCTAGGTGATATTCTCCGACTCGTGGGGATCAGGAACACCCTTCGGGCTATGTTAGGGCTAGCTCAGTTATCAGGTTACTAGGGTACCCGGGCTGGTTCGTGACATGATCCACCAGGATGCTTCACTCACTCCATTCCGCATTTGTTTAAAGGTTGAAGGGAAGAGATGAATTACCACATACTGAGATAGAGTATGAAGATGTTTCAAGAGAGGTGCATGAGAGATAAAATCCTTTGACTCTTAAATAAGTAATTCTTATCATTTAGGGATTCAAAATTTGGGAAAAATTTTAAATATAGATAATATTTATAATAAAATTATATTGAAAAAATAATATTAATAATAGATAAAAATTGATGTAAATTGTAATGGTAGTAATCAAGAGGTAGATCCCAACAATATGTCTCTAAAAATAGAACAACTTGGTATACCATCAATGTTTGATCAACCAATGGTGGAAACTTCAACTATATCATAACTAATAGTGGCATGCATAATGGTAGTATGACAAGTGGTAGCATGTGTAACAATATCATGACCATTGGTAGCTTTTCCAAAGGTAGTACTGGTCATGTTATTTTCCCCTACCAGAACCAAAGTAAATTTATGGATAAAAGAATAACAAAAATTTACCATTCCAAGTTCATGTATGAAATACAAAATTCTCTAAAAAATAATAGTATTTTTCAATATATTAGTGAGATGATGTTTATCTCTAATTAATTCATGATTTATATCACCCTTTTGAAAATGATCTCTCAAAAATTAATGTCTTATCTTAATATGTTTTTTCATAGAATGAGAAAATTGATTCTTGGGAATGTTTACAGAACATGTATTATCACGATTTATAGTGACATGTTTAAATTGATATTCATAGTCAAGAAAATTGGGTTTCATCCATATAATCTATTCCCAATAATTTCCACAACTATGTACTCAACTTCCCCAGTGGATAATGTAATAAAATTATTCTTTATTACCCCTCCAAGAAACTATAGAATTTACCCAAAGTGAAATATTCTAGATGTTTTTTATCTAACTTATGACCACCGAAATCAATATTTGAATAACTAACTAAAAAAATATTTTCCCCCAGAATAATATAGTTCTAAATTGGTTATACTTTTGAGGAATTTTAAAATTGTTTTCACAAAGTAAATGAGATTATTTTAGGTTTTCATGAAAATGAGTACACATACACTCCCTAAAAATGATATTAGTCTAGTAAGAATTTATGTAATGTAGACTCCCGATCATACCTCTATAAGTGGTTTGATCAACTGGTTCTCTAGTTTCCTCAATATGCAATTTATAGGTAGTACTCAGTAGAGAATCACTTCTATTTGTACTATCCAAGGCGAAACATTCCAATGATATTTAGTGTACATTATTTTATTTAAAAAAATCCTTCCATATTCTAAAAAAACTGGAATCCAAGGAAGAATTTAGTCTGACCCATTAATCTCATTTCAAATTATTTTTTCATCATTTTTGAAAATTCAGTACACAAATAATTTCTTTAAGATCCAAAGATAATATCATCAACATAGATTTGTACAAATATAAAATATTTTGAAATTATTTTAATAAATAAATTAGGGTAACCTATTCATTTATTACAACCTTTTGAAATAAAAATTAGTTGAGTATATCATACCATGTTCTAAATGCTTGTTACAAATCCTATAAGGATTTTGTTAATTTGAAATCATGATTTGGAAGGTGAGGGTTTTGAAATCTAGGGGGTTATTCCACAAATAATTCTTCAACTATATAACCATTTAATAATGCACTCTTGACATCCACTTGATATAATTTAAAATCCAAATGTGCTGTATAGAAAATAAGAATTATAATGTATTCAATTCTAGTTACTAGTGAAAATATTTCTTTATTGTCAATACCTTCTTCTTGAATATACCCTTATTCAACCATTATATATTTATTTGTAATTATAGTTCATGACTCATCAAACTTGTTTCTAAACTGCCATTTAGTACCAATCGTCAGGTAGTCCTTAGAAATTTCAACTATTTCTTAGACTATATTAAATTTAAAATTATTCAAATCTTATTTCATTTCCATTACCTAGAATTCATTATAAATTGAATCTATGAAGTTCTTAGGTCAATATTTGATAAGAAATATTGATGTTCAACTTGATTTATTAGATAATCTATATAAAGGTCTTATAAAAACATATAAATAATGGTCTCTATGATTCCTAATAAATCTAGGGTTATAATTATTTAATACTTCATTTTCATATATAGATTTAGGTTAAAAGTGATCCTCCTAACTAGATAATTTTTATACTGAAGGTTTGATAGAATTATCATTAAATTTGGAATTAATATCTAAATTAGAAAGGCCATATTCACGATTTTATAAAGGGGTATTAGGTTTATAAGGACCTGTATCATCAAATTTTCCATGTACATACTCTCCCAAAATCTATGTAATTTTATTAAATAGCTTTTATGATTTACTGGATTTAGAATATCCAAGGAAAATTTCTTCATCCCTTTCAGATGAAAATTTATCCAAATTATTTTTTGTATTGGGTATAAAGGCTTTACAACCAAAAACTCCAAGGTAATTATCTTTTTTATACCATTACATAAATAAAATTTAATTTTCTTTAAAAGTGGTCTAATTAAAGATATATTAATTGTATAAAAATATGTATTTATTGATTATATACAAAAAAATAATAAGTTCATACTCATTAATCATGGTTTGAAAAATCACTTGAAGGGTTATATTTATCCTTTAAAATACACCATTATACTTTGGGGTCCTATGAGTGGAAAAATTGTGACAATAGCTGTGTTGTGAGTATAAGAATTCAAACACATTATTTTCAAACTCCTGACCATGATAAATTCTTAATTTTTTAATCCTTAGTCTAGTAATATTCTATACATATTTTCTATACAAGATTCACTTTTGTGATATTTTAAGAATACATAGGTGTATCTATAAAAGTCATCTAATAGAAAATAAGCATTGTTATTCCCGTTAATGCTAGAAACTATAGAGGCTAAAAACCAATCCATGTGAACCAAATATAGTGGTTGAGAAGTATAAGCTTATTTATTTTCTTTGAAAGAGATCTTATGATAATTTCCCTTTTGACATGGGTAACAAAATTTATTTGATGTGAATTATAGTTTTGGTAGATCCTTGAATAATACTTTACTAGTTATCTTTATTAGTGAGTGTATATTGCAATGGACTAGTCATAAATTCCAAACCCAATATTATTTTTGAAAGGAACTTAAGAAATAAATGTTTTGAGTAACTAAATAATTAAAATCAACATTATATATATTTTTATTTCACAAAGAAGTGAAAATTAAATCACGTTTTGCATCACGTAATTTTCAAGAATTATTTTTAAACTTAACATGATAAAAATTATCAAACAACTATGAAATGATAATTATATTTTATTTTAATCCTTCTATAAATAAAATTTTTGAAACTAAAATAGTACTATAGATATTGATTTGACCGAATCAAATTAATTTTCCTTTTTCATTATCACCAAAAGAGACATTTCCACCATCAACTTCGATAAGGTTCTTGAAGATCGATTATTCCCTAAATATATTTTTAGAACATATTCTATCTAGATACCATAAGTACTTACATGAACATTTCAAATAGGTTTCTTAAAAAAATAGTTTTAAATAACAAATCATTTTGTTACCCATACTTTATTAGTTATCAAAATTCTAGTAATAATAGATTTAGGAGTCCATAACTATTTAACTAGTTTTCTATAAGAAAAAATTATATTTTTAGAAATAAAAACTTTATGAGGCCCATATGATGAAGAGTTTTTTACATAATTGGTCAAACTATAACTTGGGACAAATATAGTTTTATAAATCCTTCTCTATCTAGGTTGATAACCAATTACTATAGTGTATTTAGGTGTGGTTTTATTACCAGTCACTATAGTGAGAGTATATTTACCATTATTGAATCACTCTGGATCCTTATTAAGTTATTCATTTAAAAATTTAAGTTCATTTTTTTCCTTTATTAGTTGAGAATTATTATTCTTCAATATAGAAAAATCAATTTTAATGTGAGAATGATAATTATTTAAAATTTTGTATTTTTCCTCTAATTTATTAGATATTTCTTCCATCATATTACAATATTCTAGTAAATAATCATTGGTCATATTGTCATCAATTTTTTTATTTTCAGAAAAATTTTTGGTATGTTTAAAAGTTGTAGGAAAAATATTTGACTCCATTGATTTTTTTGTCATGAAACACATGTAAGATATATCATTTTTGTATTCTCTACTAGAATAAAAATCACTTGAACTGTCCTATGAGGTAGTATAAGTAGGTTTTATTGAATTTTTATATATATTACCCTTTTAATCATACTTTTTTATATATTTGGGTTTAGGAAAATATGATTTGACAAGTCATTTCATTTTAAACTCAGAGAAAGTCACTTCATTATTAGAATCATCCTTTTTTCCATTATTTTATCCAATTTCCCTTATTATTATACTTACCTTTGTAATTAGATTATTTGAAGAAATTATTATTACTATAGAATTTATTGAATAGTTTGGCTAGGTGAGCTAGTTCCTCATCACTGTCTGATGTTGAGTCGTCAACACCTGAAATTTTAGTTTGGTGTTCTCTTTTATCTTTGAGTCTTAAGTCTTGACAGATACTGGCATCCTTTTGGGTTCATCTTCCCCTTAATTGTTCAATTATAGCCACTCTTTGTACATCATGATATTTCCAATGAGTTCCTTCACTGGAAACTTACAAATTTCATAAGACTCTTTGATGGAAACTGAAGT
This sequence comes from Viscum album, assembly GCA_963277665.1. Lineage (NCBI taxonomy): Eukaryota > Viridiplantae > Streptophyta > Magnoliopsida > Santalales > Viscaceae > Viscum > Viscum album. The sequence continues at coordinate 659,759,676 of OY728159.1, forward strand.
TCCTCTTCACCTATGAGGTAAACATCTTATCAGTCACATCACTTGAAAATTTTCAGCAATCTTCTTTCCAAGTGCATGCATAATATTCAAGATTTAATTAAACCCCAAATAAATATCATAAATATATTCATCATAATTCATATTTAAAGTGTCATATTTTATATTATAATTATTCAAACAAATTTATATAACATTTGAAGTTCCTATATCACCTTTAGCTTTGGTGAAGAGGGACAAACATGTTATGTTATTTTGTGCATTACTCTAATAGCTATCTGGACACGAGATCCCTTTGGATGAAAATCATGGACCTCTGCATGACCATATCAGCGTCGTGGTGAATCGTTGGTTATTTCAATGCTATCCTACATGCGGATGAGAAACTTTGACCAGTATTCAACTCAATCTCTTTCACTGAAATCAGAGCATGTGTTGATGAAGCAAGACTTACCAAAATCAACCTCATTGGGTTAAAATTCACCTAGAACAGGAAACATATTAAGGGAATGTGGGTGAGAAATATTGATAGGTCCTTAATTAATGATTCCTCTCTGGGAAAATGGAAGTCAATCTCATGTATTACTTTTTCTAGGAAAAATTCTGATCATCATCCTATCCGGGTTTGTTTTTCTAGAAATGAGAGGAAACAACCTCTCCCATTTAGATTCCATAATTATTTGGCCGATCTCCCTGACTATTCTAAGATTTTCCAAGAATCTTGGTGACTGAATGTTTATGCTGCAAACCCCTTATCTTGCATCCTTAAGCTCAAGTTTCTTAAGGATAAAATCAAGGTGTGGAGCAAAGAAAATGTTAGCTCTATTGATACATAAATTATTTCCCTCAAATTTTCTCTACATGAAATCCAAAAATCAATCACTCATAGAAGCTTTACCGATAATTAAGATCAAGAGGTTGAGATTTCATCAAAACCTCAAAAGTTGGCCAAGGTTAGTGATAGCATAAAAAAGATATCATTAAAGTCAAATGGCTAACAGACGGGGAACACAACCCTAAATTCTTTAATTCCCTACAAAGGACCCAGAGAGCTAAAAGGCCCCTTTATATCATAAAGTATGGGGAACAAATCATTGATGAAAGTAAGAAGCTTGAAAATCACATTGTTTCCTTTTACATGGAACTATTCAATGGTACCCTAAGGAATGAGCTTCTTAAAGAGGGAATAATTCCCAAGTTTTTCACTGCTGAAGATAACTCTTTTATCACATCCTTTCCTCTAGAAATAGAAATCAAAGATGCTATTTTTTCCATCAAGAAAGGCATCTCACCTAGACTTGATGGTTTTATAAACTCATTCTTTTACCACTATTGGGAAATTGTTTATCATGATGCCTTTAATATTGTAAAGAACTTATTCACGGATGGGACATTTCCTCAAGGATTAAATGAACAATTTATATCCTTAATCCCCAAAGTGGAGAATGCCAGTGACATTACCCAATTTTAACCTGTGGCTCTTGTCAATACCATGCATAAAATTATTACAAAAATTCTTTCCAACAGACTCCGTTTAATTGCAGATAAAATAATTTCTTGGAACTAATTTGGTTTTCTTAAAGGAAGAAACATCCAATAATATTTAATCATACCCTTAGAGTGTTCCAACCTCCTCTGAAAGCCCACATGAGGCAGAAAAATTTCTCTTAATATAGACATCAAAAAATATTTCGACACCACTGACTATTATTTCATCAATAATGTTCTTATGACTTTGATTTTAGCACTAAATTTACAAGATGGATCAAAATACTTTTGGAATCTTCCCGCATTTCTATTATCATAAATGGATATCTAGAAGGGTTTTTCCAATGTAAGAGGGGGGGGGGTTAGATTGGGGACCCACTTTCATACATTCTCTTTTCCATCGCAGAAGACTATCTTATCAAGCTTTTCCTTCACACGGAAGAGACTGGAAAAATTACCCCCATCAGAACAGCTAGAGGTTTGTCTTCCCCCTCTCATATCTTTTTTTCTGATGATATCATCATTTTTACCCAGGGGGATAAAAGGAATATCACCAATATTAATAATTATCTCTCTCACTATACAAGAGTCTCCGGGCAGAAGATCAGATGGAGGAAATATTACGTTTACTTTGGGAAACACATTCCAGATGCAAGGAAAAGATCCATCATGAATGATCTCGACATAAAGAAATGATTTATCCCTTTTAACTACCTAGGGGTTCCCATGTTTTGGGGAAATACAAGATCTTTATACTTCTGAAACATAGTCAATGAAATTATAAAAACCCTCTCATCTTGGAAGGGAAAGTCTCTCTCAATGGCAGGACATATATGCCCAGGCAAGCAAGTGGTGGTGTCAAAGATGTTTTATGCTTTCATGGTGTACATGTGGCCTTCTGTGGTCATCAAATATATTAACTCTATGATGATAAATTTTTTTGGAGTGAAAATGTGATGGAAAGAAATATTTTAACAGCTCCTTGGAAGAAATGTTGTTTGCCCCACAATCTTGGTGGCATTGGAACTAAAATCCTTTCTTCTTTTAACCAGTCACTCTAGGAACATTTTATATGGAGGTTGGTCAATAAAAACGCGTCTTCCTTACATTTCCTTAAATCAATATTTTTTCCCAATCTCCTTGCAGGAAAATTTCACTACATGGGATCATCCATCTGGCCTAGGCTGAAACAGATCTTCTCGAAAATCTATAGACACTCCGACTGGTTAGTTAGAACTAAATCCTCTCTGAATTTTTGGCACGCAAATTGGTTGGTTGAACCTTTGATAAACACAGTCAAGCCCTTGAACATAGATCTAAATCAAAACATAGCAATAAAATATCAGCTTGAAAGACTATATTTACTTCTTGATGAGGTTGCTGAAATAGTTGCATCCCATGACTTCATCAATCAAGATGATATTCTTATTTGGGACCAATCACAGAATGTATAGCTGAACTCCAAGGCATTCTACAGATTCCTATTATAGGGTGAACAGAAATGGATTAGAAGATTTAACAAATTCTGGATCACTCCTTCTAGATTTACTTTTCTTTGAAGATTATCGCTGAATAAAATCCCAATTGAGGTGAACCTTTAGTGAGTTGGCATTTCTCTTTGTTCCCTGTGTTTTTCTTGTCATCAACATCATGAAGACATCGATCACTTGTTCTTGAGTTGTAAAATAGCCTCATCACTATGGCATTCTATTTTCAACCTCTTCGAGCTACATCATCCCCATATGGCATCACTAAACTCTTTCATGCAGTCCATTCTGGACCTCAGACTCTCAAATCAGGTTCATGCTCTCCTCATTAAGTCATGTGCTGAGTTGCTTCATGTAATCTGGAAGGAAAAAACACTACAATACATTACAACATTCATTTCAACCCAAATATGGCTACGGAAAACATTATCACAGTTGTCCATACTATTTCCTTTCCCTCTTCTACCTGCTGCAACAACTCAGTCCAGGACCTTACCATATTAAGGTAGCTGAATGTTCAAGGTAACTACCCCAAACCTCTTAGTACACTTAAAACTTTATGGTTCCCTCCCTTCACTGGATGGCTTAAGTGAAACAATGATAGTGCCTCGAGAGGGAACCCGAGACCATACAGATTTATTGAAATATTTAGAGATCACAATAGTGACATGGTTGAATGCATTTATGGACCTTATGGTAATGGAACCGCATTGGAAGCTGAAATGTAGCGCTTTATCAAAGATGTTTCCCTTGCACATCAACGGGGTTGGCACAACTTATGGTTCAAATGTACTCAACCAGAATTATTGAAGCCACCATGATGGGGATTATTCATCTCTCAAGAAATATAATGAAAAACTAGGTGATCTTCCTAGAAAAACTTTCCACAATGAATGTCATCATTACCCACATATTTTGGGAGGCTAATCAACTTGTAGATGGACATTCCAACAAAGAAATCTCTAAGTCAGAACATATATGCTCTACTATCCTTCCTTATAATCTCTTTACAACCATAGTTAGGGAAAAATATAAAATATCCTAATATAAATAATGTTATAAATCATTAATTTCCTTAAAATTATAACCATATGTTGAATTAGTTGAATCCCTCCAATATTTTTCTAGAAGCTGTAGGTATCTAATATTTATCCTCAATAAAAGTAAAAATATCAATCCATATGTTCTCTATATGAATTATCATTTTAATCTTCCATTTTTGTTCCATTAAAATTAGGAGGTCGATTAGTGGTTGTTCCTTCAAGATTAGTATTATCCATAAAGATATAAATTTATATCTAATAGAAAGTTAAGATCTTCTGAAAAAAACTAAGTGATGACAAAAAGTATTATGAAGACCCTATGATACTAATTTTTTTAGAGTATACAACTAAAGAGAGTGGGGGGGGGGGGGGTGAATTGAGTTTTCAATTAAAAATTCATGTGAAAATAATTTTAAAAATTAAATCCTGCAATTTTATAAACACAACCAATTAACAAAAATAGTACAATTATAAGATTTTATCTTTTTGAAAGGATTCTCAAAAGCTTGATCAAAGATCAATTAAAATAACATTGAAAATACTTTAACTTTTGAAATTAATATACCTGTATCAAACAATATATATAAAAAACTTATTTAAGTTAACTATTAAAGAATTTTTTTCTTTAATAATTTAGAAAATATAAATTAGTTTATTTTAAACACAATGAAACAAATAAAAAATATGTATTAATACATAAAAAAATTTAAAAAGGGGTTTAATCTCAAGCTGAGACATAATACCCTCCACTTGGAAATCAACAACTACCAAATAGTTTATTATTAAATACACTAATCCACAACCTGAACTGGGTTTTTACAAGCAAATGATCCCAAGGCTGTCTAGGCCCAAATAATTTTCCACAGTTACACATGAGAGAAATATATTCCATGTCACACACTACCAATTCCACTGTTATATATATGAGTATATATGAGATGAATTGAAAGATATTTATAAGAACTCTCAGGTTGAGTGTATAGGAATATGTTTTATAAATAAAAGGAGTTAAAAAAAATTAGCTCAAAAGTATGCTTGTTTCCGACGCTTTTGCCGGGGCGCGCGCGCATCCGTCCGCGGGGGAGGGGGACACGCGGCTTTGTTGCCCCACATTCCCGCTTTCCAAAGGCGGGCGGCATTCGTTCCTTATTCAGGTACGTCTACTCCTTGATCGAAACGGGATGATGGGATGTCGGTTCTTCCTCCTGTGGATTCCTCCTCAGAACTCGTCACCTAGTCCGGGTCTCCCTTATAGATTTAATACGTAGTTCGTGAAACTCTTCCCAGTGCCATGTTTCCATGGACGCCGGTTAATTACACTGCTTCTGTCGGGACATTCCAAAGGGTCCAGTCAGGGCAGCAACCTTCGGTCAGGGGAGTAATCACGTTTGAGGCATCAGTAGCGTGTCTGGATGCTGGGGTACCTGGCATGTCTGTCTGTTATCCTCGATCACAAGGCTTCTCGAGGGCGTGGGAGCCCGAGGCATCCCACATCGAGCGCGGGGAATTACATGTCATAGACACGTATCTGAGGTTTTCCTCAGCTTCCCATGTTCAACACAGGGTGTGCCGCGAGTTTAATGTCTTGCGGAGACGGTTACGCCAAAGGCGTTCCATCCGAGGTTTTCCTCAGGCATCTCATGTTTATCACGAGGTAGGTCGCAAGTTTAACGTCTCACGGAGACGGTTGAGAAGGAAATGGGACCATCACAGGGGGGGCGACAACGAAGTTGGGCTTGAGCCTTGAAGAGGCTTCCTACGTATCCTCGTGGCAGGGAATCAAAGTCCGCGTAGTTCGGGAGGTGATGATCGCAATGGCTTACCACTGGACCAGGATGGGACCCGACGTGAAATGACGGGTGGGTGTGTCGGTGAGCCGACGTGAAAGTGGACCTTGGTCCAATGGGTGGTGGGCTTGAACCTCGTAGAGGCTTCCTACGTACCATGCCTTGACACAGATCAAAGACCTCGTAGTTCGGAGAATACAGTTTAACGTCATGCGGGACGATAGTGAACCCTGACGTGAATAAACGACGGGTGAGCTTGAACCTCGTGGAGGCTTCCTACGTACCATGCCTTGACATGGATCAAAGACTTCGTAGTTCAAGAGGTCACGACGTCTTACCGCTGGACTGGAATGGGACCCGACGTGAAAGAGCGACGGGTGGGCTCGAACCTCGTGGAGGCTTCCTACGTACCATGCCTTGACATGGATCAAAGACCTCGTAGTTCAGGTGGGGGTTTTGTCGGTAAACCGACGTGAAAGCAGACCTTGGTCTACTAATGGTGGGCTTGAACCTCATGGAGGCTTCCTACGTACCATGCCTTGACATGGATCAAAGACCTCGTAGTTCAAATGGAAAGTAGACCTTGGTCCACTGATGGTGGGCTTGAACCTCGTGGAGGCTTCCTACGTACCATGCCTTGACATGGATCAAAGACCTCGTAGTTCAAATGGGTTGGGTCGCAATGGCTTACCACTGGACCGGAATTGCAGTTTTAACGTCGTGATGGACGTAGGTGTGCAGTTTAACGTCATACTGGACGAGGGTGAAACCCGACGTGAAAGACGGGTGGGCTTGAACCTCATAGAGGCTTCCTACGTGCCATGCCTTGACACGGATCAAAGACCTCGTAGTTCAAATGGAAAGTAGACCTTGGTCCACTGATGGTGGGCTTGAACCTCGTGGAGGCTTCCTACGTACCATGCCTTGACATGGATCAAAGACCTCGTAGTTCAAATGGAAAGTAGACCTTGGTCCACTGATGGTGGGCTTGAACCTCGTGGAGGCTTCCTACGTACCATGCCTTGACATGGATCAAAGACCTCGTAGTTCAAATGGAAAGTAGACCTTGGTCCACTGATGGTGGGCTTGAACCTCGTGGAGGCTTCCTACGTACCATGCCTTGACATGGATCAAAGACCTCGTAGTTCAAATGGAAAGTAGAACTTGGTCCACTGATGGTGGGCTTGAACCTCGTGGAGGCTTCCTACGTACCATGCCTTGACATGGATCAAAGACCTCGTAGTTCAAATGGGGGTTTTTTCAGGGTCGGTGCTCACTCTAAGCCCACGTGAGTCATGCTCGGTGTGAGAAACAAGAGGTTGCAAAGACCTGACGATCACGTCGCGAAGGGTGCATCCGTGAGAAGCGAAGAGGGGCTTATGCGTTGAGCGGCCCATGGTGTTGGGACTTACTCCAGGATGGAGGCCCAGAACGGGGTGCCTCATTCCCTATCACGTCCTCCACTGACCTTGGTAGTGGGGAAGTACAGAGATGCAGGGGTGCAATCATCCGTACCAAAGGTTAGGGGCTTACGCTCTGAGGCAGCCCTTCCCCTGCGAACATACACCACTCCGACAAGGAGGATCTCATTCCATGTGCGGAAGAGTTCCATTCCCGTGGAGACGAGTGGTGTAATGAATGTTCGAGCTGGGGGGACCCTTCGTGAGGGAGACGAGGTCGGGTCACAGTTTAACGTCATGTGTTGAGGACGTGGTGCTTGGCAGTTTAACGTCCTGCAGCTCGGACGAGGTGGGTTCACTCCACACCCCTAGGGCTTACATAACCGGTACCCTCTGGTCCTTGGGTAAGGGAAGGTGTCGGTAAGGCCATGGTAAAGGGGGGTCGAGGGAGGAACCATCGAGGGGTCCACGTTAGCGTGGCTATGCGAAAAAGCAATAGCCGTTAGCGTGCCTATGCGAAGAAGCATTGGGCGAAGCAACGCTACGGGAGGTGTTGTCCATGGGACTTTGAAATCACATCGTGCAAACCTGGAGGGTCGCACGGAAAGAGTAATCGCTAAGCAGAGGAGTGTGCTTTGAGAAGTGGGGTGCCTTGGCCTTAGCATGGGGCATAGGTGGGAGTGGGTGGTGCTTCGCGAAGTGGAACAGTGTTCGCGGAGCACTGCCTCGCGAAGAAGGAATGGTTCACGAAGCAAGGTCCTGCCAAGCAATGTACTTCGCGGAGTGGAGTGACCCTGCCTTAGCATAGGGATTACTCGTATGGGTTGGGTGTTTCGCGAAGCACGAGTGCTCCGCGGCTGCCCGGGTTCCCTTGGGAATCCCCTTCCTTTGCGAACGCCCTTGGGCGTTGCGAAGGGCATCCCTCTCGGAAGAGGGGCTCAGAACGAAACAAATCAGAGTCGTCTCGCGAAGTAGAAATACCTCGTGGAGCTCATGATTCCCGGGGCAAAGATTGCTTCGTGATTCGGGAGAGGAGAAGCCGAAAGTTCGGATTGTCCGTCCCGGGGACTCAGGGGGAGTCGAGTATTTATAGGGAAGGGGCGCCGCGATGCAGGGCTCGCGCGCCGCCTTCGGAGCTTCGCGGCGGCTCGCGAACGTCAAACGGGCTCGCGGAGGATCACCTCCTCTGGTGCTTCGCGGCGGCTCGCGAACGTCAAACGGGCTCGCGGAGGATCACCGCCTCTGGAGCTTCGCGGCGCCGCCAGGGTTGGGGCGCTTCGCGGTGGGGCTTCGCGGCTGTGCTTCGCGGCTGTGCTTCGCGAGGCAGTGCGCCGGCTGTCTTTTTCGTTCCTTCCTTTCGGGCCACCTTTTTGGCGCCAACAAATGCCCCCCCTCAGACTTGGAGCCGCGGAGGGCGAAGGTTCGAAGTCTGAGGGACGATCGCCAAAACTGTTGGTGGTTCGCGATGCGGCATCGCGAAGGAGGCCCGCGATGCTCGCCGGGGCCGCAGATCCGGACGCGCCGCGATGCTCCGCGCGGATGAGGTGCGCCGCGATGCTCCGGGGTCGGCGCCTATAAATAGGGGGTCCGCCCTCTTTTGTCTTTACATGCCTTCCTTGTCTTGTTGCGCTCTCGATTTCGCGAAGCTCCGCGTACTCCGCGACAGCCCTCCGCGAATCGAGCTTCGCGGCGAACCGCGAGTCTCTGACTCTGTGTCCGCGCCAAGCGAACCTTTGCGTGCCTGTCTTGGCCGGACTTCACGGTTTTGATCTTGCGACCGACCTTCGCGATCCGGCTTCGCGATCGACCTTCGCGATCGAGCTTCGCGATCCGTCCGGAAGAATCCTTTTCCGAGGGCCAGAGTTAAAATGGCCCATCAAGAAGCTGTGCGGGAAGTGCTTGCAGATGCTGCTCGCCGGGATGAGATGGCCAACCGTCCGGGCTTGGGGGAAATGGTTCGGAGCCACTCGGACCACACTTCCTTGACAGACCTGCTGTCGGAAGGTCAGAGGGATTATCCGCAGTGCAAGAAACTGCCGTTGTACGACTTCGGACTGAGGGATGACGTCTTCATCCCTGAGGCGAGAAGGGATGAACCAACTTGCTGGTTCAGGAGCACGCCATGCCAGCACCAATGGTTCAGGGCGGCCGATGGTCATGCACAGGAGGATTTCACACCCGTCACCGCTGATTGCCTCTACAATCATATGAACGATATTGACGGGAGGCCACTGCAACCGGAGACGTCCCCTCCTCTCTACCGCACCATACTGAAGGCGGCTCTGCAGGATCCGAAGAAGGGATGGTCTGATGAGTGGGACCTGCGCCAGGGTAGCAACTTTACCGATGACTGGGTCTGGGCCTACTGGGTAGGCGCCTCATGCGAGGAGTTCGAGGCCGAGCTGAGGAGAGTGGGATTGTACGAGGCGGCATGGGCCTCCCAGTTCCACATTTACCAACCCAAGCAGCTGATGCCAGAACTGTTGAGTAGATGGTCGTCCCGAACCAACACCTTCCACCTGCATCACGGGGAGGTGGGCATCAGCCTGTGGGATGTCCACCAGATTTCCAGGGTCCCGTTCTTGGGGGCCATGTATGACGAATTCCTCCCCGTCGCCAGCGTGTGGGGAGATGCTGAGCAAATTCCGCGACTGGCGTCAGCGCTGATGGCGCTTGTCCCCGGAGAGGACAAGGAAGCAGTGAGGGATGTCCACTTCAGAAGATGGTTCAAATGCTTCCTGAACTTCCCAGAAGATCGAGAGTTCCCCCCAAGGCCTCGAACATGTCCGAGGGCAGCCCAGCGGGGCAAGGAACACTCGTATTGGTGGGTTTTGGAGGACAGCCAATGGAAGACGTGGGACTTCAGCGTCAGCACTGAACAACAGCCAATAGTCAGGCTGGCGGCGTTCATCGCGGCTCTCATCTGTGGGTGGATTCTACCAGTGAGAGATACAAGCATGGGGGTACGGCCCAGCTCGTTCATCATGGCATCGATGCTGGCCATGGGGCAGCGGATCAACCTGGGGATCCCGATGCTCGCCAAACTATACAGAATGCTGCGGCGCATTAGCGAGGGAAAGAAGCCGCCAAGAATATGCGGGCCCTTCCACCTCCTGTATGGGTGGATCGCGGTGCATATCAGGGGGATTTACGAGTATCCAAACCCCATTTCGCCGCCGGGATCAGACTTTCGCCCTTCCATTCTGAACGCAGTTGGGAGCTTCCCATTCAAACTGGCCGTTCCGATGGTGCTGAATAGGGTGTGGAGGGCGGACGAGTTCAACTTTCATCCCTTTCCACTGCCGACGGGGAGGCTTACTGATGATGGACGGGGAACGGAAGAGCATCAGGCTTACCTCCTGGCCTTCTGAGGTGGAGTTTTGGTGGCTCGGATAGATCGTGAGCCAATCTGTGAACCGTACACCCCGCATCGTTTTGCGAGGCAGTTCCGGTGCCTCCAGCGGCTGACCCCGCAGATATATTGAGAGGTGCGTCACGAGGAGCACCCGTGTGTGATGAGGCAGCTGTGGCTCATGTTCACACGTGAGGACGGAAAGATGCAGATCACATTGCCTCCGTCTACCGCCGCCTTCGGCTTAGTGAAGGAGTACGCCATCAGCTGGGAGGCCGCTTATCCCGGGGAGATGCTGAAGCAGCCAACGATACGGGTTGGTGACGGTGGGCCCCCTTTATCTCGAGGTCGGGGTTGGAGGGCAGCTAGGGCCGCCCGCGGCAGCGGGGCTGTCATGGCAGAGAGACCCGCACCGGCCGAGGGTATGGCAGCAGCGGCGGATCCGGTGGTTCCGGGAGAGCAGGGTCATCCGGAGGGGCGGCCACCGAGGGGATTCCGTCGGATATCCGCTCAGGCTTCGAGGAAGCGGCTGCGTCACATTGACATGGCAGAAGATGCTGTCTTTCCGGAAGCTTGGGACGTCTGGGATGTCAACCGGCAATTCCTCAGCCCATCTGAGATGTGGGCCCACCTGAATCACCTCGGGATGAGACTGCCGGGCATAGGCCCAGTCCGGGCTGGATTCATGGTGTCTCCGGCGGAGGCGGAGCAATACTTGAACGAGCTGGAGGATTACATCCACTCCAGTGGTGTCCCTCGCCCAATGACAGACCGGGTGAGGGTACTGTTGAATCGGACGGTCCCTCCACTGCTATCGGCTGCCGATCTGAGGGAGCGCTTCCCCTTGCCGGAGGAATCAGGGGATTCTTCTCGGGAGGATGAGGCTGGAGGGGGGGACCCGCTGGAGGAGGGCGAGGTCGGAGACCGAAGCTCAGAATCTGACGAATTCACAGAGGCTCTCGAGGTAACATTCCGAACTTCTCTTCTTACGACCTGTTCTTGAATCCCTACGGACTTCTCACCAATGTTTGGGTCATGCAGGAGGAACTTGTTCGTAGGCCTCGTTCTCGCTCCTTGGCGGGTGACGATGCGGGACCTTCAGAACCCGCGCCTATGGCTGCGTCCAGTTCTGCGTCTGGTGGGACCAGGGGGTCTGAGGTGGCTCCTCTGAAATCTCCAGACCTTCCAACAGTATACGGGGGGCCTCGTCTCGGAGTCCCATCAGTACCGGCCCAGGAGCACCGCTCGGAAGTCGATCTTCGTAAGTCTCCTCCACCGGTCTCTTCGTTGCCACACGTGGGCCATGTCGACTAACGTTTATGTCTCTTTCTGTCATACAGTTCTCCGACTGGCATGGGATGCTGCAGCGAGGCTGGTTGGGATGTCTGGCGGCGTCCCTCCCAGGGGCATGCCGGTGATGGTGACGATAGTCCCTTCACCTCCTCCAGCTGCGGCGCACACCATCACTGGCGGGACCACCAGCAGGGTCATACCTGAAGTCATCGAGGTGGACTCCGAGGAAGAGGATCAACCGGTCAGTCCCAGTCCTGTCGTGCCTGTGCCGGCGTCAGGTGTCGTACCAGACTCAACACCAGATGCGGATCCCGCTGAGGAATTCCTGCAGGCATATCCTGTGTACGAGCCTGCCGACCGCGCGGATTGGGACGAAACAGCCTCTGATGAGGAAGACAGCAGCATAGTCCGCCGCCGGTCGTGGAAGCTGATCACGCGCTTTATCAGGGACACTCCCCAAGCGCAATGGCTGGCCGAAATGGATAGGCTCCGCTCGCGGTTGCGCGAACTGTGTGCCGGGGGAGTGGATGCCCAACGCCCTCACGCGCTCATCCGAGACCTCATGGCTGAGAAGATTCGGGAGCATGATCGTGGGCTGAGCGTGGGATGGCAGCGGAGGAAGGCGACCAGCATCAGAAAACTCCAGGAGGCTGAAGGCGAGGTCCAACAGATGTAGATCCGGGCCAACGAGCTTTCAGCCACTCTCGATGCACAGTCTGAGCTGGTCTTACGATTGAAGGCCCAGCTGGCAGAGGATGAGGAGCATATGGAGCAGACCTCTGGGAGGATGGCTATCGTCCAGGTCGAGGTGGAAAGGGCTCGGGCCAGGGTTGACGGATTACGCCCCGCCGCTGCTGAAGAGGAGTGGGAGTTGAATGAGCGGCAACAGGCTTTGGACGCCGCAAGTCAACGGGTGGCGGAGCTGCAATGCTCCTTTGACGGAGTCAACCCGTCCATGGGGGAAGTCAACCCCCGAGTATTGTAGCGAACCCGAAGAAACTTTTATTAACACTTTTGTGCTTCAACTCTTTCTTTCTCCTTTGTTTTGAGTTCCGTAGCATGCACGATTTCCACTGTTGAATTGCCTTGTTGCATCCCTGCAATGTTTGCGGGACGTTTGACGACAATTCCCTCAAACCAGTCCAGATTCCCGAAAGATGGGGAAGGCTTGATCGGAGGAGGAACTTCCAGGATAGCCGAATTACCGTTTCTCCAACGTGCTCTTATGCACGATCGGGGCAACACCAGGGGCGCTGAAATCGGTTCAAACAGATGAAAATGGGAAGTGTGAATCACGATGCCCAAATTCGGAACACTGTGGGGATGGCGTGACAATAAAGGACAACCGCTAACCGTGGCGGACAAATGGTATCCTTACTGCGTTAGCCTGAAATGGGGACAACAAATGAGCATCGACCGCTGACCATATTCGCAACGCGGGATTTTATCAATTTGTTGTCGATCAATCTTTCAGGGCATTGGCCCAGGACAGTTGGTGGACCATATGTCAGACATCCATACTGTTAGGGGGTCCTTCCAGACATGACCAGTCTTCCGGAACGTTGGCCCAGGACGGTAGGTGAGCCGATGCGGCACAAGACCAGGCCGTTAGGGGGTTCCTTCAGACATGAAAGAGGACGAGAGTCCGAATAAGGGGCACGCAAAGCGTGGAACATGGAGTGATGGTCTGTCCGAACAGAATCCAGCACTTAGGTAGTTACACCACCGTGGTGGGAGTACGCCAAACTGGGCGCATTGGCCTGATCATGGATCATTCCTTCTTCCAGACAGGGCCTCTGGCGAGGGCCGGAAATGGGGAGGAACAAGATTTCGTGATTCCAGGGGCTGAACCCTAGGTGAAGTGCCTGGGTGTCTCTACGTATCCCACGTGATGATGGGAATCAAGCCGCACGTAGTTCTTGAAGCGCAGTTTAACGTCATACTTGATGAGGAGCAGCCTGACCGTGTTGGTACACATCCAGCCAAAACTACTAAGCCCACGTGAGTCGTTCTCGGTGTGGGAAACAAGCAGTAGTGGTGGGAATTTCCCGACGCAGAGAGGGGCAGGTGAGGGCAAAGGGATGCTCGGTGACTACCCGCCCAATGACACTAACACGATCATTCAGCGCACCCAGATGCGCGAAGAGAAAGAGCCGAGTATGATGGAGTTCCACTTGAACACGAGGGAGTGGAAACGTGTGAATCATGGTGCTCGAGATTCAGATCACAATGATGGTGGCGTGACGATGGAGGATTACTGCTGACCATGTTCGCAACACAGCATCCTGTCGCGTTAGCCTAGAATGGGGACAAACAAATGAGGGTCGACCGTTGACCATGTTCGAAACACGGGACCGTGTCACAAATGTTGTCAGAGATCCGTGGGGACGTTGGCCCGAAACGATTGAAGGGCCTTAGGTCCATCATTCATGGAGAGCCCTTAAGCTTAATGTCCACGTCGTCCGAGGGTCCTTTTGGATGTGGAAGATGATGAGGATCCAAATAGCGAGCTCACGAAGCTTGGTCATGGGATGAGGGGAATGTCCCAGTGAAAATCCCATGCTTCGGGCTTTTTGTCAAAACACATCTGAATACGTCAACGAAACGTACTAGAGAGAGGGAGCAGATTCCTTTCCCTTGGGGAGATCTTAGTTTAGGGTCATAGAACTCGGACCATGGAACCGAACACCAGGGTTAGGCTGGGCCCGCGGGGAAATACCCGGGCGCTTCTACGTATCTCATAAGGATGATAATCAAGCCATACGTAGTTCTGGAAACGTGGCACGGTAGGATACCAGTGCCAGGGGAAAAGGGGAGTGCGGACGTGGCCCTTTCACTAAAGAAGCGGAATTTGATGTATCTTGTTTGTTCTTTAAGGTGAATGGTTTTTTTTTGTGAAGCGACAGGCCTAGAACAGTAGGTCGCGATGTCGCCATATGAATCAAGCCGTGATGGGCGTTGACAAATGGCATGGAACATGACCAATACCCAACGTGATGTCCTCTACAGCGAGGTCACCACAATGCGGTGCCGTTTTTCGTCGTGCGGCCAGGACGATAATGTCACAGTTTAGGGTCGTATGACAGGACGAAGCATGCATTTTATCGTCATGCAGCGCAGACGTAGCAGAGACGATGCTAGGCGGGAAACGTGCGCAGTGTTATAAAACACATTTGACAGAGACATGATCCCACATCAAATTGTACGCCATCCGGAGGTGAAACAGGGAGAGAGACTGGCTTCCTGAATGGGTTGTACCCGGAGACAGGGCGTCTGGGCTGTCCTACGTATCCCATGAGGATGGGAATCGAACGTAGTCCCGAATGGGTCTTAGTTTATGGTCTTAGAGCTCGGACCATGGGAGTCCCAAAGGACGCCAGATTGCAGCTTTGTCCCCCTAGCATGCAAAGGTGCACCGAGGGATAGCGCCAAAAGTGTCAAGATTCCACCTGGACATGATGGGGTGGAAAATGATGTGAATCATGCAACCAACATTCAAGGACTGAAGGGGATGGCGTGACGACAGAGGATTACTGCTGACCATGTTCGCAACACTGCATCCTGTCGCATTAGCCTGAAATGAGGACTAACAAAATGAGCATCGACCGCTGACCATATTCGCCACGCGGGATTTTATCGATTTGTTGTCCGAAACACTCGGGGGCGTTGGCCCGTATCGGTAGGAGAGCCCTTGGGCGTAGTATCCAGGCCGTTCTTGGGGGTCCCTCTGGGTGTGAAAGATGATGGAAGTCCGAATAGAGGGGAACACAAAGCTTGACAGGTGAAAGGAACTTGATCAAGTTGAATCTGACACTCTTGGTCCTAGACCAGAGTACTCTTAATACATGGGTGAACCACTGCAGGGAGCCAAGGGACTCAACCTTGAGGGTGATCGAGAGATGGCAGATTCCCAGGGGAAGGGGGGCATGATGCCCAAAACCTTGTATCATACCTACACACCCCCCGCTGGAGAGGGATGGACCAAGTGGCCTAGGTGACTGGGAGATCAGGATATCTCCAAGAGGTGGGGCTGGACCCGAATCTTAGACATTCAGGTGATCCTACGTATCCCATTAGGATGAGAATCAAGCCACACGTAGTTCTGAAGGGTGCCTTTTAATGTCATGCAGGACAGGGGATAGGAGGACTGAACCTCAGAATGGGGGCGTGCATGGTGCAGCTATTGCGTACCCGACGTGAATGAGGACGTAATCCTACACTGCGCCACGCAGTCCTGTGATCAGGGTCCTGAAGGCAGGATTAGAGAGGTAAATTCGCTGAACTCAAGCTGGGTTCGGAGGCAAGGGGTCTTGAACGTAGTTCCAGATGAGAGTCTTAGTTTATGGTCTTAGAGCTCGGACCGTGGGTGGTGACAACTCCCGAGTAAGCACAGAGGTCAACCCAATCCCTAAGCCCACGTGAGATAAACTCGGTGTGGGAAACAAGGGGGGGATCCTCATTGCAATACTTGGGGCATCCATTAAAGGGGAGTCAGCAGAGAGTTTCGAAGGACACCTTTGATGTAGCTTGTTCTCCCAATGCGCGGACGTGCATGGGGGAAAAGTACCAAGAATCCCGAGACTCTACTTGGACACGATGAAATGATGAAGGGTGTGAATTGTGTACCCGTCATTTGGGCTTAACGGGTTGGCGTGGCGACAGAGGAAAACTGTTATCCATGAAGGAAACACAGCGTCTGTATCGCGTTAGCCTGAGGTGGGAACAACAAACGAGCATCGACCGCTGACCATATTCGCAACGCGGGATTTTATCGATTTGTCGTCCGAAACCCTGGGGGGGCGTTGGCCCGTATCGGTAGGAGAGCCCTTGGGCTTTGTATCCAGGCCGTTATTGGGGGTCCCTCCGGGTGTGAAAGATGGTGAAAGCCCTGATGCGGGGATACGCAAAGCCTGGAAAGCGGGTGCAGACATGTCCGAGTAAAGCTTGGCATTCCAGGTAATGAACCAGAGTACTCTTAAGCACATTGGAGAACCGCCGAAAAAGAGGGATCGACGAAACAACTCAGCAGGGGGGGGAGCATGGCGTGGTCATCACGAGACCGTCGTGAATGAGGACATAATCCCACACCGCACCATATGATCCCCTCATGGAGGAAGGATTGGCCAAGGGGCCAAGATGGGATGCGGATTCCCGAGAGATGGGGCTGGACCCGGATCTTTGACATCCAGGTGGTCCTACGTATCCCATCAGGATGGGAATCAAGCCACACGTAGTTCTTGAAATGTAGTTTAACGTCATACCGGACGAGGAGGGGAATAACATACCCCTAAGCAAGGTGTACAATATGGCGAAAAACCGACGTGAATGAGGACATAGCCTTACGCCATACCGTACAATCCTATAAGATAGGTCCTGGGCCGCGGCCTGGAAAGGCCGAGGGGCCTGGGGCTGAGCCTCGGTTAGGAAGAACTGACTGGTTTGTAGTTTAACGTCTTACATGAGGACGGGGGGCCAGGGGCCCAAGGAGGCTAAGGGGCCTGAGGCTCGGTCAGGAAGGCCTGACCGGTTTGTAGTTTAACGTCTTACATGAGGACGGGGGGCCAGGGGCCCAAGGAGGCCAAGGGGCCTGAGGCTCGGTCAGGAAGGCCTGACCGGTTTGTAGTTTAACGTCTTACATGAGGACGGAGGGCCAGGGGCCCAAGGAGGCCAAGGGGCCTGAGGCTGAGCCTCGGAAGGGGAGTCGTATGACACGGTACATGATCCCGACGTGAATGAGGACGTAGTCCCACACCACACCGTACACTCCGGGTGAGGAATCCTGGGCTGTGGGCCCGATCACTAGCACCACCTGGGGGAAGTTTGTCACCTCAGGATGGGGCAGAATGAATCACTATTGACCATATTCGAAACACAGCGTTCCTATGGTGACCCTCATGGGGGCAACAAATGAGCGTCGACCGCTGACCAAATTCGCAACGCGGGACTTGTTTCGATTTGTTGCTTGAGAAACCCTCGGGGGCGTTGGCCCGTATCGGTAGGAGAGCCCTTGGGCTTTGTATCCAGGCCGTTCTTGGGGGCCCCTCTGGGTGTGAATCCATCCACGAAAGGGGCAAACACCTCCAGGGGGAATGTGCAGCCGGGTCGAGGCTTGCTCGACGTGGGTCGGGGAAAAAGTGTGCACCCCGCCATGTCTTGACCCGAGGGGAAGATTTTGGCTTTTGGGCTGGGCCGACGGACGAAATGTCCGGGCGTTCCTACGTATCTCATAAGGATGAGAATCAAGCCATACGTAGTTCTTGAAGGCCATGCGGTTTAGCGTCATGCGGTGAGGACGTGGGAGGGTAGAAGAACGGGAGTGGGCGCATGGTGCGACCTTTACAATCTTTGCGTGAGTGGGGTTGCATGAGCGGGGCCAAGAAAGCCGACGCCCTGCTACACAAAGATCCTCCAAGGAGACCATCCCCAGGGGGAATAGTGGAAGAGAGATGCTTGGGGCTGGGCTCAAGACAAGGCGTCCGAGCGTTCCTACGTATCCCATGAAGATGGGAATCAAGCCGTACGTAGTTCTTGACATGCAGTTTAACGTCATGCGGGACGAGGGGCATCTCGTTCGGGGATGTGTGCGGCATGGTACATGATCCCAACGTGAGAACGTAGTCCTACACTGTACCGTACGATCCCGTAAGAGGGTAAGTCGGAGAGAAACGAGGGGGCCTGGGGCCAGACCTCGGTGGAGACGGGGCCAGGGGCCCAAAGAGGCCGAGGGGCCTGAGGCTGAGCCTCGGTCAGGAAGAACTGACTGACTTGCAGTTTAACGTCTTGCAGTGAGGACGGAGATACAGTTTAAGGTCATGCGGGACCAAGTCGCAGTTTAGGGTCGTGCAGGACCAATGCAGTTTAATGTCGTGCAGGACCAATGCAGTTTAATGTCGTGCATGACCCTCTCGCAGTTTAGGGTCATGCAGGACCACTTTTTCCCTAGGCAAAGTATCGCTTGAGGAATCTGGCATTGGTGGGAGGGGTTACACGCTCTCCATCTGTGGTCACCAAGGAGTATGCTCCATTGGGGTAAACCTTATGGATGATATAAGGCCCTTCCCATTTGGGTTCTAACTTGGGCGGTTTCCTTCCGGGAATCATTGGCGCTCGCAGGGCCAGCACCAGGTCACCCTGTAGAAAAGAGAGGAGACGAACCTTCTTGTCAAAAGCTCTTGCCATCTTGTCTTGATGCCTTTCCAGATTGTGCAGGGCACGAAGCCGGTTCTCGTCCAGTGCCTCTAACTCAGCTAGACGGATCTCGGCTACCTCACCTGATGTCTGGTGATCATAAACTGCTGTGCGTAGCGACGGCAGCTGGATCTCAATGGGTAGGACGGCCTCAGCTCCATACACCAGGGAATATGGGGTCACCTGGGTAGAGTTGCGAGTCGTCGTCCGGTAAGCCCAGAGGGCATTGGGGAGCTTGTCCGGCCAACTCTTCTTGTTCTGACCGACCATCTTCTGCAGAATGTTAGAGAGGGTCTTGTTGAACGCCTCGATCTGTCCATTCGCCTGTGCGTGGTAGCGGGAGGTATGGTTTGACCGGATGTCGTACTTAGCGTACAATTTCTTCAATTCAGCTGCTCGGAAGTTGGTGCCGTTGTCAGTGAGGACGGCGTGAGGGACTCCAAACCGGTGGATGATGTTGGAGCTCACAAAGTCAACGACGGAACGGGCCTTGACCTCTTTGAGCGGAACTGCTTCTTCCCACTTGGAGAAGAAATTTGTAGCAGTCAGGATGAACCTACACTGGCGGGCTGTTGCCGGCGGATACGGTCCCACTACATCGAGTCCCCATACCGCAAATGGCCAAGAGTACTTGGTGGGGTGGAGGGGTTCTGGCGGCCGATGCAAGAAGTTGGTGTGTACTTGGA
This sequence comes from Viscum album, assembly GCA_963277665.1. Lineage (NCBI taxonomy): Eukaryota > Viridiplantae > Streptophyta > Magnoliopsida > Santalales > Viscaceae > Viscum > Viscum album. The sequence goes on from OY728159.1 coordinate 659,779,397, forward strand.
ACGCGTGGAATCTCTTGGCGTACCCAATACAATCGTGGATCATGGAGGGCCATAAGTACCCTAACCTCCGGATTTGCTGGGACAGTTTCGGCCCAGCTTGATGGGCACCACAGGAACCGGCATGAACCTCTTGCATAACTTGAGGTATCTATACTCCTCGGATGCAACATAGGAGGACACCATCGAAGCTCCGTTTATAGAGGGCCTGCTCAAGACTGGGACCGCTCTGGAGGGTGAATTGCAACGCGCGGCGTCGTATTCGCTCGCGTTCAGCCCGGTCGTCCGGGAGCTGACCATTTTGGAGATACTCGACAAAAGGTGCTCTCCAGTCGGGGGTGGTTTCAACCACTGCGTCTGACGAATCCGGGACTCCCGATGTGGAGGGTCCGGCGGTGAGATGACTTACCCGCAGGCTATCACGGTCCTCTTGGGTGACGGGAGCAATGACTCTCCGGTGGGCCACGTGTATGACCAAATCATCTTGCTCGGGTTCTGCGAGCGATGCGGCTAAGCCAGCTAGGGCGTCCGCTTGGCCGTTCTGCGACCGCGGGACATGGGTAACCTCTGGCCGAGAAGAGAACTGGGCCATTAGGAGGAGGGTGTACTCCAGCAACGGTGCAAGCTCTGGCTTCCTGATGACGTAGTCACCATTAACCTGTTTGATTACCAGCTCAGAATCTCCCTTCACATGTAGATGGGGTACATGGATCTCAAGGGCCAACTCGAGGCCGGTGATGAGAGCTTGGTACTCTGCCTCGTTGTTCGTACAACCTTCTGACAACAGGAAGGAGTACGGAAGGACGGCTTGCGCCGGGGTAATGAAAACAATACCCAGACCCACTCTGTTGAGCTTGGGGTCGTTGAGCCTTCTACCGGTGGGGCTCCGGGAGGCGCCGTCGAAATGCATTTTCCAACACGGGACATCGTGATCGACCGAGAGGATCATCTCGTCGGGGAAATCCAGGTCCAGGGATTGATCCGCGGAGGTTGGATGGGCAGCTAAAAAGTCTGCCAACGCCTGTCCCTTAACGGCCTTCTGAGGCACAAACCTGGTGTCAAACTGCTGGAGAATCACCGCCCACCGTGCTAGTCGGCCAGTCAGCATGGGGCGGTTCAGGATGTACTTCAGCGGATCCACCCGAGAGATCAATTGCACCTCGTGGTGTTGCAGGTAGTGTCGAAACTTCTGCACGGCGAAGACGAGCGCAAGGCAACTCTTTTCGATAAGGGAATATCTGACCTCTGTATCGAGAAGCATGCGAATGAGATAGTAGAGACTGTTCTCAGTGCCCTCGTTATTCTTCTGGGCGAGCAGCGCGCCGAGGGATCTCTCCAGGGCGGTCACGTAAAGGACCAGCGGCTTTCCAGAGACGGGTGGCATCAAGACCGGAGGTTGGAGCAGATACTGCTTGATTTCCTCGAAGGCGATCCGACACTCCTCATCCCATTCGTAGGCAGCGCCTTTCTTCATGAGCCGAGAAAAGGGCTTACACTTGCCGGCCAGGTTCGCAATGAATCGGCGTATATAGGCTAAGTGGCCTTGCAGGCCTCGAAGCTCTCGAATGTTGCTCGGGGGAGGCATTTGGCTGATGGCCTTGATCTTCTCCGGGTCGATCTCGATACCTCGGTATCTGACAACAAAGCCCAGAAACTTCCCGGAGGTGACTCTGAAGGCACACTTCAGTGGGTTCATCTTCAGGTGACGGGAACGGAGGAAACCGAACACTTTCTCAAGGTCTTTGAGATGGTCCTGGCGCTGATATGATTTGACTACAAGGTCATCCACGTAGCACTCCACCAATGTCCCGAGGATCGGTTTGAATATGCGATGCATGGCCCTCTGATAAGTGGCACCTGCATTTTTCAAACCGAATGGCATTACCCGGTAGCAAAAGGTACCCTGGGGAGCCCTGGAGGCAGTGGACTCCTCATCTTCGGGGGCCATCCGGATCTGGTTATACCCGGAATACCCATCCATGAAAGAGAGGGCTTGGAACCCGGCCGTGGCGTCAATCAACAGCTCCGTCACTGGGAGTGGGAAGTCATCCTTTGGGCAGTGGCGATTGAGATCGCGGAAGTCGATGCAGACTCTAATCTGCCCATTCTTCTTCCTGACTGGCACAATGTTGGAGAGCCATTTGGGGTACTGGACCTCTTTGACGAAGTTGGCCTTGATTAGCTTATCAACTTCGGCCTCAACCATAACGCCATGGGAAGGGTGCATTTTCCTGGGAGGCTGCTTAAACCCACGATGTTTTACTGGGAGGCCCAGACGGTGGACGACCACTTGGGGATCCAGCCCTGGCATCTCATCGTAACTCCAGGCAAACACATCGCGGTGCTGTTTGAGGAAGTCTACATACTGCTGCCGCTCCTCGAGGGACATGGCCGCACTGATCAATGTGGGTCTTGGATCTGCCTCGCTACCAAGGTTCACCTGTACCAGCTCATCGACCATGGTAGAGACGCCTTCTTCAAAGGCTGGGGGAGCATCCTCCAAGTCTTCCTCCCCAGCCGTGGGGGGATTTCCCGCGACGGAAGATACTTCTGGGCTCTCAAAACCCGAGGGGCAGCTAGTGCCGGCTTGGACAGCAGCGGTCATCACATCAGGAGACTCACTCGTCGTGGAGACCATATCAATGAATGCATTTGACCCTATCCCGTCCGGCCTTCGGCCTAAGGGGCCACGCTTGATGATATCAAAGCAGTGGTGACGTGTTGGCCAGAGTCGGTTGATTCCAGCCTGGCGAAATAGACACGTATGGCGCACCGCCGTTGTCATGAGCTTGACGTCCCGGTACCGTACAGGGGTAGGAGATTCCAGGATGACCCGAGCCTGGTTGATGTAGGAGTACGAGGTGATTTTCCGCCGTCGCTTGGACGCGGAAACATGCCTTCCTTGCGTACCCGAAACAACGAAACATTGTCCCATGTCGGGGGTCATGGCCTCCAACCGGTGGATCAGGAGGATGTAGGCGTCGTCCATGCTCGCCCAGGGATCACTTGTGATTGGGGCGGGCTCATCCTCGCTGACCAGGATCTGCTTGTCCTTACTTTTGTAATAACCCGCATCCAGATAGCGGGCCTCACAAGAAGCGAAAGGGGACGCGTCTCCTTGGAGCACGCCTACTCGACCGTTGAGCGAGTACTTAAGGCACTGGTGATACGATGAGGGGACCGCGGCATGCAGATGGAGCCATGGCCTACCCATCAATGCGTTGTAGGCGGTGTCCTGAGAAACAACCATGAACTCGGTGCTGGCAATTAAGCCACCGAACTGGGTCTTCAGGCGGATCTTGCCGACCGAGGTTTGCTCTGTCCTGTCGTACCCCTGAATCCTAAGGTCAGAGGGAGTCAAATCACCTTCGGACAAACCCAGCTTTCGCAGCGTCCGGGTCGGAATTAGATTGATTCCAGAACCCGTGTCAACGAGGCAGCGACGGACTTCCACACCGTTAAAGTGGCCAGTGATATACAGTGGGCGAATGTGCCCCTGTATAGGAGGGTCTTCATCTTCACCAGAGAACGAGATAACCGCCTGACATTCGGCGTTTTCAATCGTCTCGGTATGGAAGGCCTCCGCGGCTGCCACTTCCGTCTCGAACTGGAGGGGGCTCCTTAGGGCCTCGGCAAGTGCCTCGCGCATCTCGGATGACAAGCGCAGGGCCTCAAGGATGGAAAGACTTTCCGGAATGCCGGCTAGGTGCTTTAGGACATCATACTTGCGTGCCAAACGTGAACCTCTGCTTACAGGGGGTTTTTCGGCATTTGGAGGCATAGGGGGTCCTGCCGGTTGAACTGGCGGTCGGCTAGCACTGGGTACATCCTGCTGCCTGCTAGTAGAAGCCTAGAGAGTAGTCGCCGGGCTAAGATCGGACAGCGGAGGCTGGCCCGTCTCCAGGCGAGACTGACTGTGATACGAACGAGGCGGCTCTCCCCGATCCAGTAACACGAACGGCGGTGGAGGTAGGGCCGAGGGTGCTGAATGGGTCTGTGCGTGCTGAGATCTGCGCTGAGCCTGCTGCCTGGTCTCGGTAGCGTGCACGGCTTGGTCACAAGTGCCTGCTGACATACCTCGGTGACCGGCACGATTGCGATTCCGCTGACGTTGACGTTGGCTGGAAACATTGGGGCGGTCTGCCTGGGGTTCCCCCTCGTCGGGGGTCATATAGGGCTTTACCAGCTCCATGGTGTTAACCGAAGCATACCCTTAACTGTCGCTCGAAGAGTCATCCACCACTGGGCGGATTCTGGGAGGAATGCCCATTTCGGGAGGCATAAAGTCGCCAAGAGTGCGGGATGACGACGGCACTGGAGGTGCACGTTGCTTCTTCTTGCGTCACCGCTGCTTGCCCTTTTGGGCAGAGGTCGACTGTGAAGACGATGCTGAGGCACCGTTTGTTTCTTCTGACGGTTCCGGCTGCTTCAGGCGTGCCCGGATGATACCCTGGGCACGGACGACAGTTTTTCGAGCCATCCAGTTGTCGTATTTCTGGGACCCGCGGCTAGGGACCTACTGCCACTCACCCTCGCTGTCACTGCCGATTTCTGATCCCGCAAAGACGCCTGCCACCTGCGCTGGCGCTGGGCCCAACTTGACTATGTTGTTGTTGACCTAGTCCTGAAGCCAGTCTTTAAACACATAGCATCGCTTGAGGGTGTGCCCCAGGATCCGATGCTAAGGGCAGTAGTTGGGGTGATCAGTGAGATGCGCCTCTGCCGGCCTCCTGCACTCAGGCAGACGCACGATCCCTTGCTCTAGAGCACTTCGGAAGTAACCAGGGACCTGATTTTCGTTAAACGAATAGGTATGGTACTTTCTTTCCGGGTAAGGAGCCCTGGGGGCCTGGTCCTGTCGAGGGACCGGAGGGGCCTGCCGAGGAGGCGGCGCCTGGTTGTCTCGCCTAGGTGGCGGTGGCGCATTGCGCGGGGGAACCTGTCGGTTCTGAGGCGGTCGCTGCTGGGCAGGAGCCTGTGCTTGAGGTGGAGGACCTCTGCGAGGTTGCGGGGGTGGTGCTGCCAGTAGCAATTCCAACTGCCTTGGGACTTCTATTTGAGCCACCGCGGCGGGTTCAGCCTTGGCGGCCCTCCTGGCTGGGATCATAGGGGGCAGCAAATGTGCCTGACTAGCCTGTTGCAGGGCCTCCTCGAGGCGCTGGGCCTTATCCGAGAAATCTCTGAACCCTCCAGGGTAGTTCTGGGTAATCAAGGAGGGTACCAACTCTGTCTTTACGTTCCCCACACACATCGTCAGTAATTTCTCCTGAGTCAGCGGCATATCGAGAGAATACGTAAGTCCTTTCCACCGGGCGATGAAGTCTGCAACCCGCTCATCAGGCCTCTGTTTGCACTTAAAGAGGTCCGCGATGCTGGTCTTCCACGTGGTGGAGCTGAACTGGTACAAGAACTGCCGGCGAAGATCCTCCCAACCGGTCACTGATCCGATGGGGAGCTGGCTGTACCAGACGAATGCCGGACCTTCCAACGTCTGTACAAAACATCGGAGCTTAGCGGATTCTTGCTGAGCCGGGGTCCCCAGCATGGGGCCACACCTGGAAGAGAAATGGGCCAAGTGCTGGGGTGGGTCCACTGTCCCGTTAAAAGGCGAGAAAGTGGGGTTCCCAAAACCCGGAGGCGCGGGCATATCATCCACCCACGCGGGATAAGGCTTGCCATCCGGTGGGACCGCCACCTGCCGTGTCTCCAACGCCTCGAGGCGGGCTGTGAGTGCCGCAATAAGGTCCTCTGGGTGGGGGTCCCTGTCTTGACGGGGATCCCTAACCACAAGCGCATTGCCAGGTTCTTCAACACGGTAGACGGCTTCGGCCGCTCGCGGGTCAACTGGCTAGACGACCTGCTGGGCGACTGGGGGGGCCCGGGTTGGATTCTTCAGATTGCCCCGTCGCTCAGGGGGGTTTGGCGAGACGTATCACGCCCTCTTACCGTATGTTCCGGCTTCCGCCCTGTCTGCGGCAGTAGCATGATCAGGGTTTCCCGGAGGCATCTCACCGGGGGGAAATTGTTCCTGCCCCTGCTGCCCCGGCCTGGGATTACCATTGTCGGGTTGTCGCTCTGCGGCGCGTTCAGCCAAGAGTTCGTCGACCAGCCTCTTCTGCTCAGCAAGCTGCTGGCGCAACGTGGCCTTCTCAGGGTCTTCGTCCGTTTTCTGCACAGAGGCGGACGGGTCAGAGTGCTTGACTATTCCGACGTGCTCCTTACCCTTGCCAGTGCTCCGACCGTGTGCCAGTGACTCGGTGGGTACAGGGAGGCCTAGCAGGTTCCTCTGATGACGGGTAACTCTCCCCGACGGGTCAAGAAGCGGCGGTACGCCCTCGGATGGTAAGTCCCCATCAAGGAACTCAAGCTCATCTTCCTTATCCACAACGTCGGCCATGTGGACTGTGACCCCTCTTGAGGGCATATCCTCAATGTCGCATAGCGAATCGGGCTGTCGTCGGATAGGGTCGAAGAGGAGAGCGGCATAGCGTCCCCAACCACGGACTTGCACATGGGGGGTGGCTTCCCTGACGATCTTGCGGAGTGCCTTGAAACTCTGGACGCATTTTCGTTGGAGGGCACTCTGGTGACCGGGCGACTCGGGGTGCTGGGCCGCAAGGAGCGCCGCTGCATCAATTAGGCGGCACTGTTTTCCAATCTCCTCGAAGTGCTCTCAACTCCTGGGGTACACTACCCATTCCCAATGGAGGCGGAAGTGCGTCGCCCACAGGGTCCGACAAAAGCATCCCACTTCTTCAGGGGTAAGCGACTCGGGTACGCGAAAATTCTGTGCCGCCGTGGGCCAAAACTTCTCTGGGAAGTAGTCCGCTGCAAGAATACTCCAGAAGCTCCTGGGTTCATCCTCGGGGTTCGGCCCCACATTTTCCCACTCATCGACCGGGGGTGGCTGAGGGACCGGTAGCGGTACCGAGGCGGACCTCTGGGATAGCAAACTCGGCGGTGGAGAATACGGCAAGCGAGCAGACTGGCCACCGTACTCTGGGCCTTCATCTGAAGAGCGAGGTGACCTGACCACAATGTCACGATAGGACGGGCTAACAGCCACTGCTTCGGGTACGGGAATTGCCGTTACCGGTGTCCGATCATGTCGTGGCTCTACCACTGTTGTCCCCCAAAACAACTCCTCGTGATCCCGAGTAGAGGTAGAGGGCACTTCGGGTGATGGTGGCGGTGACTGCGCGGTCGAAACCTGCGGAATTCCTAGGATTTCTTCCTCCTGGATGTACCTGCGGAGAGAGACGGGAATCCGGTGGACCTCAAATTCCGGGAGAACGAGGCTGACGCGTCTGGTTCCTGCCCCAGTCCTTGATGCGGAGGAGCTGGGAGAAGGTTCCATCGCTGAATCACATTCCGCTTCCGAATCGGAGAAGCGGGCAGTTTTGATCTCCCCCTGGGCCTTCCCAGGATTCTTCTTGTGGCGGCGACGAACCGCTCTTCTGCCCCTGGGTGGCTCTTCGGGACAGGGTTGACCCCTATCAGGCGGCCCTGGGGCGGCGCTAGCGCCGTGGCGGAGAGGGCCCCCACTTGAGACAGCCGGGTTGCGAGGGGCACCAGGGCAAATATCAAAGGGTATATGGGGAGGACCTCCATGAACAGTACCCATGTGGGCGGGGCCTCTGTTGGAACCGGCAGGAGCATGGGGAAGGCCTCCATGGTCGATGCGAGTGGAGCGAGGCTGACCTTCACTCCTTGAGTTGCTGGGGCGAGGAGGACCTTCGCCAGTCGTAGAGAGGACGTAGGGGGGCCCCCCACGTCGAAGGACCGGATGGACGGTGTCTTCAGAAGGATAGACTTCATACCCTATACAGCGGGCGCAGGAAATGTTTCCGCGCTGAGCATCACTGCCCCGGGGCAGGTCTTCCTGCAGGATGGGGGCAGCACGAGGCATGCCTCCATGACGAACCTCGGAGCGGGGAAGGCCCACGCTCTGTGGAGTAGTGGTACGGGGAGGACCTCCGTACGGGGTGGCATCACCGCGGGTTAGCTCGCGACGATCATCACCGGGGCCTGCAACCCGGAGAGTCAACCCGGCATGCCCATGGGGCGGCTGGGGTCTCAATCTTGGTTGGGCGAAGGGGTGACCTTGCTCAATGTACGCAGGGGCTTCATAATGTACGCCGGCGGTGGCTCGGGCCACTGTAACTGTCGACGTGGACGCGCCTAGGCGAGCGTCCTCAGCCCGGGCCCGGTGCTGACGTCGGGTCAGGCGGGCCGGTGCAGGTGGTGTAGGGACGTAGTCTGCCTGCTCTTCCTGCGGGGCCGGACAGCGGCGTTGACGTGGCCGGACGGGAGCTCTCGCCTGGGGGCCCCGGGTCGGGGCCCTGACCGGACTGAGCCGGACAACACCTGCCTCTTCAGCGTAAGGCGAAGAGTCGTCAAGGCGTTCCGGGGATAGGCTCCCGAAACGATTGAATGTCTGGGTGGGGAGCGGGGGCTCCCTGCGCGGCCTGTTAGGGCGGCGTTGACGGCGGGGCCTGGAAGCCTCCAGGCCCAAACGGGCCATATCCCTGGTCGGGATGACCCCTTGTTCCTCATACCTGTGCACGAGGCTGTTGATCACCCTTCGTTGGATGACCTCTGATGGGGAAAGGGGACGTGGACGTCCCGCATCCCGTGATGTGGCAGCCGTCGTGGCGGTAGTGGCGCCATGTGGAGTGAGCTAGTGGTGTTGCCCCTGCCCCTGCGCGGGCGAGGAGCGGATGGTGACCGCATCTCTGAAATAGAAACCTGGTTCCTGGAAAACAAAGGGATCAACTCATCAGTACTGAGAGGAAAAGGATTGACAGCCAGTGCCCCAGCGTTCTTCCATCCTCCATGTCTGTGAGAAGGATCCACGCCAACACGCTGCGGAGCGGAGCGCCCCACGTTCTACTACCCCGACTTCTGGTGAGTTCCACGACAGGCCCGCCATTTGCTTGGTGGGACCAGGCACCGGATATCTGGATCCGGTGACACGTCAATCTACTGGTGTCTCGAACGCTACTAATCCCCATGCTGAGGAGAAGACTTTCACGTCGGGTTCACCATTTCTGTTTCCGACGCTTTCGCCGGGGCGCGCGCGCATCCGTCCACGGGGGAGGGGGACGCGCGGCTTTGTTGCCCCGCATTCCCGCTTTCCAAAGGCGGGCGGCATTCGTTCCTTATTCAGGTATGTCTGCTCCTTGATCGAAACGGGATGATGGGATGTCGGTTCTTCCTCCTGTGGATTCCTCCTCAGAACTCGTCACCTAGTCCGGGTCTCCCTTATAGATTTAATACGTAGTTCGTGAAACTCTTCCCAGTGCCATGTTTCCATGGACGCCGGTTAATTACACTGCTTCTGTCGGGACATTCCAAAGGGTCCAGTCAGGGCAGCAACCTTCGGTCAGGGGAGTAATCACGTTTGAGGCATCAGTAGCGTGTCTGGATGCTGGGGTACCTGGCATGTCTGTCTGTTATCCTCGATCACAAGGCTTCTCGAGGGCGTGGGAGCCCGAGGCATCCCACATCGAGCGCGGGGAATTACATGACATAGACACGTATCTGAGGTTTTCCTTAGCTTCCCATGTTCAACACAGGGTATGCCGCGAGTTTAACGTCTTGCGGAGACGGTTACGCCAAAGGCGTTCCATCCGAGGTTTTCCTCAGGCATCTCATGTTTATCACGAGGTAGGTCGCAAGTTTAACGTCTCGCGGAGACGGTTGAGAAGGAAATGGGACCATCGCAGGGGGGGCGACAACGAAGTTGGGCTTGAGCCTTAAAGAGGCTTCCTACGTATCCCCGTGGCAGGGAATCAAAGTCCGCGTAGTTCGGGAGGTGATGATCGCAATGGATTACCACTGGACCAGGATGGGACCCGACGTGAAATGACGGGTGGGTGTGTCGGTGAGCCGACGTGAAAGTGGACCTTGGTCCAATGGGTGGTGGGCTTGAACCTCGTAGAGGCTTCCTACGTACCATGCCTTGACACAGATCAAAGACCTCGTAGTTTGGAGAATAAAGTTTAACGTCATGCGGGACGATAGTGAACCCTGAAGTGAATAAACGACGGGTGAGCTTGAACCTCGTGGAGGCTTCCTACGTACCATGCCTTGACATGGATCAAAGACTTCGTAGTTCAAGAGGTCACGACGGCTTACCGCTGGACTGGAATGGGACCCGATGTGAAAGAGCGACGGGTGGGCTCGAACCTCGTAGAGGCTTCCTACGTACCATGCCTTGACATGGATCAAAGACCTCGTAGTTCAAGTGGGGGTTTTGTCGGTAAACCGACGTGAAAGCAGACCTTGGTCTACTAATGGTGGGCTTGAACCTCATGGAGGCTTCCTACGTACCATGCCTTGACATGGATCAAAGACCTCGTAGTTCAAATGGAAAGTAGACCTTGGTCCACTGATGGTGGGCTTGAACCTCGTGGAGGCTTCCTACGTACCATGCCTTGACATGGATCAAAGACCTCGTAGTTCAAATGGGTTGGGTCGCAATGGCTTACCACTGGATCGGAATTGCAGTTTTAACATCGTGCTAGACGTAGGTGTGCAGTTTAACGTCATGCTAGACGAGGGTGAAACCCGACGTGAAAGACGGGTGGGCTTGAACCTCATAGAGGCTTCCTACGTGCCATGCCTTGACACGGATCAAAGACCTCGTAGTTCAAATGGAAAGTAGACCTTGGTCCACTGATGGTGGGCTTGAACCTCGTGGAGGCTTCCTACGTACCATGCCTTGACATGGATCAAAGACCTCGTAGTTCAAATGGAAAGTAGACCTTGGTCCACTGATGGTGGGCTTGAACCTCGTGGAGGCTTCCTACGTACCATGCCTTGACATGGATCAAAGACCTCGTAGTTCAAATGGAAAGTAGACCTTGGTCCACTGATGGTGGGCTTGAACCTCGTGGAGGCTTCCTACGTACCATGCCTTGACATGGATCAAAGACCTCGTAGTTCAAATGGAAAGTAGACCTTGGTCCACTGATGGTGGGCTTGAACCTCGTGGAGGCTTCCTACGTACCATGCCTTGACATGGATCAAAGACCTCGTAGTTCATATGGGGGTTTTGTCAGGGTCGGTGCTCACTCTAAGCCCACGTGAGTCATGCTCGGTGTGAGAAACAAGAGGTTGCAAAGACCTGACGATCACGTCGCGAAGGGTGCGTCCGTGAGAAGCGAAGAGGGGCTTATGCGTTGAGCGGCCCATGGTGTTGGGAATTACTCCAGGATGGAGGCCCAGAACGGGGTGCCTCGTTCCCTATCACGTCCTCCATTGACCTTGGTAGTGGGGAAGTACAGAGATGCAGGGGTGCAATCATCCGTACCAAAGGTTAGGGGCTTACGCTCTGAGGCAGCCCTTCCCCTGCGAACATACACCACTCCGACAAGGAGGATCTCATTCCATGTGCGGAAGAGTTCCATTCCCGTGGAGACGAGTGGTGTAATGAATGTTCGAGCTGGGGGGACCCTTCGTGAGGGAGACGAGGTCGGGTCACAGTTTAACGTCATGTGTTGAGGACGTGGTGCTTGGCAGTTTAACGTCCTGCAGCTCGGACGAGGTGGGTTCACTCCACACCCCTAGGGCTTACATAACCGGTACCCTCTGGTCCTTGGGGAAGGGAAGGTGTCGGTAAGGCCATGGTAAAGGGGGGTCGAGGGAGGAACCATCGAGGGGTCCACGTTAGCGTGGCTATGCGAAAAAGCAATAGCCGTTAGCGTGCCTATACGAAGAAGCATTGGGCGAAGCAACGCTACGGGAGGTGTTGTCCATGGGACTTTGAAATCACATCGTGCAAACCTGGAGGGTCGCACGGAAAGAGGAATCACTAAGCAGAGGAGTGTGCTTTGCGAAGTGGGGTGCCTTGGCCTTAGCATGGGGCATAGGTGGGAGTGGGTGGTGCTTCGCGAAGTGGAACAGTGTTCGCGGAGCACTGCCTCGCGAAGAAGGAATGGTTCGTGAAGCAAGGTCCTGCCAAGCAATGTACTTCGCGGAGTGGAGCGACCCTGCCTTAGCATAGGGATTACTCGTATGGGTTGGGTGTTTCGCGAAGCACGAGTGCTCTGCGGCTGCCCGAGTTCTCTTGGGAATCCCCTTCCTTTGCGAACGCCCTTGGGCGTCGCGAAGGGCATCCCTCTCGGAAGAGGGGCTCAGAACGAAACAAATCAGAGTCGTCTCGCGAAGTAGAAATACCTCGCGGAGCTCATGATTCCCGGGGCAAAGCTTTCTTCGCGATTCGGGAGAGGAGAAGCCGAAAGGTCGGATTGTCTGTCCCGGGGACTCAGGGGGAGTCGAGTATTTATAGGGAAGGGGCGCCGCGATGCAGGGCTCGCGCGCCGCCTTCGGAGCTTCGCGGCGGCTCGCGAACGTCAAACGGGCTCGCGGAGGATCACCGCCTCTGGTGCTTCGTGGCGGCTCGCGAACGTCAAACGGGCTCGCGGAGGATCACCACCTCTGGAGCTTCGTGGCGCCGCCAGGGTTGGGGCGCTTCGCGGCGGGGCTTCGCGGCTGTGCTTCGCGGCTGTGCTTCGCGAGGCAGTGCGACGGCTGTCTTTTTCGTTCCTTCCTTTCGGGCCACCTTTTTGGCGCCGACAATGCTAAAACATAAAGAGCAAGAAATTAGAGATATAATGTTATGATGAAACTCAATATGAATATCTTTAGTTGTCTAGAAGTATTTGAAATTGTTCTTGATTGTCTTAAACTAATATTTCTCTGAAAATATCATAAAATAGAGTGTTTTGGAGAATTGGATAAACTCATTGTCCTTAGAGAGTCTATTGATTAGTGTTTTCCCACACACATGTGTATCTGGTTTATTTTGTGTGTCACAAAATATTTGAGTCTATGTCTCTTTATACCTTCAAAATATATATATGAATACATCCCATAGAGGGAAAAGGAGGATCTATTTAATATATATCATTCTATATGGTCTAATTATCTATTTTGGGATAATAATAAAATAAACCGAAAACCCCATAATAAGAGACATTTTTGGAAAGGATGACTCATCCTTTAAGTCATACATGGATTTGTTTAAGAATAATCATTCTTAAATCCACATGAATCTTACATTCATTTAATTCTTAATCTAGTTATTGGAGAATTAATTTTGAATGCACTTCTACACTAACATAGTGGCTTCTTGAACTAGTAGTATATTTGGATTTTGATGGCAGTAAAACTTAGCGGTAGTAACACTTGGAAATAACCTTTTAACTAGTGGTATATTCACTTTATAGTTACATTATATGATGTTAGAAACTAATTGAGGTATATTAGTACTAATGGTAGTTGTACCCAAAGATATCAGTAGCTACTAGGTGTATAATCACCTAAAAGTAGCTCAACATAGCAGTAAAATAACTTGATGGCTGATACTCTTCGGTGGTTATAGGATTTGAACTAGTGATATCATATTGAACTAGAAGTAGCTTGGAGTGTCAGTGATGATAGATCTTTTCGACTAGTGTTATCTCACTATATCTAATAGTAGATGATGGCGTTAGGTTTAAGGAATAATTGTTTTTATTTATTTATTTTAGAATATAGTTTAATATCATAAAATATTAAAACTCACTAGTAACATAACAAAAATGATTTGGGATCATTAAAATAATGAGGTTATTGGAATAATACAACATATTTTGAGCTTAAGTCACTTGAAATATTTCATGCCTATTTATAAGGTGAGATGACCAAACCGCCATTGAGTGGTTTAGGTGGAAGGGACACAAAGCTTCTAAACTTGGTACACACTGATGTGTGGACCTTTTCAAGTAGTGGTTGGAGGTGGATTCTCATAAGTTATTACTTTTATTGATGACTTGAGTTGGTATGATTATATATAATTAATGATGTATACGTCTAAATCCTTTGACAAGTTCAAAGTGTTCAAGAATGAAGTTTATAATCATCTTGGTAAGAAGAGAAAGAAACTTTGATCATATCATGGTAATGAGTATATTAACCAATATTTTATCAAATTTATATAGGAGTATGATATTTTATCTAAACATAATATACCTTATACACCACAGTGGAATGGTGTTAGTGAAAAGAGGAATGATACCTTATTGGACATGGTAAGTTTGATGATGATTCATGCAATCCTTCCATTATCCTTTTCTGGATATGAATTACATATGCAATCATGCTTACTAAACTTAGTAATAACTAAAGAAAAAATTGTATTCCCTTCATGTTATATAGTGTAAAGAAAACCATTTTTTCACATGTTTTTACATGGGGTTGCAAGGAATTTGTTAAGGTTATCTCAAGAAACAAACTAAAACCCTAAGGAAAAAATATATATTTATAGGGTATCCTAAGGAAATAAGGGGATACTATCTATACAACCCATAAAACAGGAAATAAAGTGTCATAAGGTAGGCTATATTTCTTAAGAGGGATCATATCCTCAAAAAGGAGAGTGGGTGAAAGATTTGTTTCAATGAAGTTAATGGTCTATATATACAAGGGTTGGTATATGAACCGATACTACAGGTTCCCATGTAAGAATTCATTCTTGAAACACATGTATTGAGTAGGAATATAGATAGGTAATATAACTAGAGAGATATGGTTTTTTTCTCACTGATGATGGTGAATAATTATTGGTTGAGAATAATACCCCTATCACTAAAAAGTGGTATTATAGAGATTATAAGCAACGAGATGGAAGGAAGAAACAAATTTTGAGATGGATTATATATATAAAAATCAATTTTGGTTTATCATTGATCTTCAAATTGGTGTAAAACATGGTGGGTTTATATGGATATTCAAGATAATTTGGGACATAAAATTAAAATTAAATACCTATAAATAATATCTGGTGGATAATGGGTTTCAACAATGTCAAGGCATTGACTGTGATAGAACCTTTTCTCAACATTCCATGTTTAAATCCTTCAAAATTTTGTTTTCCATTATATCTTATCATTACTATAAAATTTATAAAATAGTTGTCAAAGATTCTTTACATAATGGGAACCTTCAAGAGGATGTGTATATTACACAACTATAAGGTCTTGTGAGTCCATGAATTTCCAAAAAGGTATGCAAGTTACAAATATCTATATATGGATTAAAGAAAGAATCTAGGTCAAGGAACATTCGATTCAATGAAGCTATAAATAAATTTTGTTTTATTAAGAATTAATATGAGACTTGTGTTTATAAGTGGTTTAGTGGGAGTATTGTTGTTTTCACAGTAGTAGATTTTGATGATATAATATTCATTGAAAATGATATATCATCCTTATAAGAGGTCAAGATGTGGTTGAACAAGTTATTTTTCATGAAGGAATTAGGTGAAATAGCTTACATTATAGGGATCAAGATCCATTGAGTTAAAAGTTTTACTTTCTACACTTTCTACCAAAATTTTTGAAAACCACAACACACTTTCTTAACCACAACACAATTTCTTAAAAGATATGTTTTAAAAAATTTATATTTCCAAAGTCTTTATAATTTTTATGTAGAAAACTATTTATTTTACCAGATGTAGAAATATTTATAAAATGATAATTATAAAATTTTTATAAAAATTATAGTACATAAGAATTACTTATTTCATTTCCATCAGACTGAATAATATTAGTCCATCATACTTATAATGTTTTTTCTATCAGACTGACCAAGTCATATCCATCAGACTGACTAAGTGTTTTCCATCATACTGACTAAGTATAGTCCATCATATTGACAATGTTTTTTTGATTAGACTGACTAAGTTTAGTCCATCAGACTGACCACGTTATATCTATCAGACTAACCAATTTTTAATCATTATTCTAAACACAATTTATTCCATTAGAATAAAGTTTATTATCAGATGGCTAAAAGTTTTTATATCAGATGGCTTACTTTTTACAACATTGTAATGGTGCTTCTGAAATTTCATTGGATAGAGATGTACATGCTGATCTATCAAGATGGAGCGCATTCAAGGCCATTAAAAAAAACTTTTAGAATCATGGAAATATTACCATTGGAGGTGTTCCTATAAATAGAGGTTCATTTGCAGATATGAGATGTAATTATTTTTAAAATCATCTTATCTTGAATTTTCTATACCAAAACATCTCGTTAATTTAGATTTAGAATGATTACCAGTAGTTTTTATTATAAGGAATCTCTATGAGGATTATCAATTCCTTATAATTCTTTTACATTTCTATTATATGTCCAATATGGGTTTAGATGAATGTATTCTAGGTATAGGAAGATGGATGATTCTAATCAGGATGATCGAGGGCTTCTAGGGACAAAGAGATAGAGATGAATCCAATTTTAGTGATTGAGGGATTTCTTTTTAATAAATGATAGACCTTATAGTTTTGTTAAAACTATGTATTCCTTACGTCAAGGTTATTTAATTAATCTAAATATAAGGTTAATGTGAACTTATTCATTTATAAATATTGTATCATATTTTACTATAGAACTTTTTAAAATTTCATTTTACTTGTTTGTACAAGTTATAATTTGCTGCTGTACAGTTTATAAAGAATATTTTTTTTACTAAACTATTTTATAATCTTATTTAAAGGATGAAATTTGAGTTCTCTACAAGTACACTAATCATCGGATGATAATTGAGTCCATTAAAACTTTATAAAGAGGTTTGGAAATTTAGTTTTTTAAAGTTTCAAACTACAATTTACCCCCACCTAGTAGCTATTATAAACTTCTATGATCCAACAACTAGTATCAGAGGTGGTTCTACTATTTAAAATAATTTTTTTACTTTTTTTTCTTAAGAAGATTTCTAAACTTTTGGTAAAAATTTATTATAAACTATTTTCACAAAATTCTATTACACTAATGTGTATGTTGTATAAAGATCAGTTTCTATTTTACAAGATGATAGGTTTAAATACTGTTACACTTGAAAATCTAAATCCTAAAAAACAACCAATATTTTATGGTTATGAATATGAATATTAGAGAGACAATATTAAGACATTTTATTAACACTAGAGATGATAAAAATTTAATGTTGACTCTAAATTACAATATTCTTGAGAAGGAGGTTTCTACATTTACAAATCAAGAGAAGCTCGAATATAAGTTGAGCTGTCGGTTATGGAATTTTTTTGTGTTCTATGAAAAGCAATATATGGAGTCATATACCTTCTTTTGAATAATATAAAAATATTTGGATGAATTTTTAAGTTATATATTTTGTAACTTCTTAAGTAATTGAGATTAAAAGAGAAATACTAAGAGAAAACTATCAAGATTTTTATTTTCTGCCTATTAAATCTGTTATGAATATGAATCATAGATTTATAAAAATCATGAATAGTATAAATTATTTTTGTGAGAATGATCTAAATAATGAAATTTTGGCAGAAAATAATATACGGATAATAATTAGAGAATAAAAATCCCAAAAAATAGATTGGGATTACACGATAAGGATAACACATTTAACTTTGGATGATTTGATTTGTAATCTCATGCGGAATAAGGGTAGATTAAAATGGGATGATAATAAAATAAAGAAAATTAATGGTGAAGTTTCTTTTTCTACTAATTCAAATGTTTCTGATAAAGTTAATTACGAAAAAAGGTTTCAAAGTCATCAAAGAAAAGTAAAGTGATAGTTCAAACAGAGATTAGTTCTTCAAAATAGCCTGAGAATGAATTATCCAATCATTCTAAGAGGATGAAAAATATTTTTGCCAAGAATAATTTACTATATAATTATTTGAAGAATCATAAATATAGAAGTGATAAGAAGGATTCTTAAAAATATATCTGTTATGAGTGCAAGAAATGTTTTCATATAAGACCTGACTATCCTAAGCTTAATAGAAAAGAAAATAAGTATATAAATTCAAAAATGAATTCTAATATATTATATAGAATGAAGAATAATTAATGTTTGAAAGAATAAAACACATGAAGTGAAAGAGGTAGTGATAAGTTATCAGATAATTCTTTTTATAGTGTAAGTAAAGATAACAATAACATCAATATCTATACTGGGATTCTGAAGAACAATAACTTCTCTATGGATAGGTAACTGCTGAATCCTTAACCAATCCTAATTTAAATGAAAATTATCTTACAATTTATAATTATAACAATTATAAATCTTCAAATGATAAATCCTATTATTTAGAAGAAAATAATACTTTACCTATTTCTGAATAAGTCTCCATATTTGAAAAACTTTTAGAAATACATAATTGAATAATTATTAGAAAATTGATATTATTGAAACTAAAATTTCTAATGAATACTCAATAATATCTACTCAAACTACTAAAATTTATAATCATTTTAAATAATTATAAAAACTAATTTTGAGAAAACTAATATTTCTAAAGAATTAGAAAAATATATTTTTGAAAAAACTAGTTTATCAAAAAATCTAGAAAAAAATAATTTGAGTACAAATTCTATTGAGGAAAGAAATTTAGTTTTAAAACTAAATTATGAAATATAAATTTTGAAACAAACCTCTATAAAATTTTAATACCGATGAAGAAAACTTTGAAAACATTTACATACAAATTAAACCTCATAAGTATGTATTCAGAATGGATAATAATAATAAAATACTTATTTTTCAAAATAACTACTTTATTCCAAAAAGTGACCTTTTGTATAAAATATCAAATTTGTGGGAATTGGGAGAATAAATGTTCTTTAAATAAAGTTCAATCATTAGTTTTTCATAAATCTTATTTTATAAAAGAATTAACATATTCTCAACATAGTAAATTTAGATAGATTTGGATTTTAAATTTTGTTTTCTAATACTAACAGACCAAGTTAGGTTTGGGTTATGAAATACTAATCTCTTTGTTTTCTGGAAAATAAGAAGTGTAATAGAAAAAATATATGGTATATAGATAGTTGTTTTTCTAATAATATGAATGGAAATAAAGTTTTATTCAATAATATTATCAAAATGAATGGTGATATAGTTACCTTTGGTGAGAATGATCAAGGAGAAATTATCAGAATATGTAATATTTTTTTCTTGGAAAATCCTTAATTTCCAATGTTTCATTTGTTATAGGTCTTAATAACAACCTTATTAACATACATAAATTATTTTATAAGTTATTTCTTGTGAACTTCAAGAATAAAAAATATGATGTTCATATTTTAACAGGTGAATTTAATATTTATTCCAATCATCATGATAATGTTTATATTCTTAACTTAGAAGACATTAGGTTAAAATATGTACCTTGTATTATTTCAATGGAAGACCAATGTTGGTAATGGAATAGAATTTTATGGCACTTTAATGTTATAAATTGTACTAAATTATCTAAGAAAGGACTAGTTAAAGATCTACTAGAACTTAAGTTTTATACTTCAAAATCTTGTGATCCTTTTCAATCCAGAAAGAAACATAGGTCATGTTTTCAAAACTATTAGTGAAGACTCAATATCTGATACTTTAATGTTATTACACATGGATTTATTTAGTATTACAAAAACTATAAGTATCAGTGGAAAATACCATGTCTATGTTTTTGTTGATGATTTCACTATATATACATGGGTCTATTTTCTAGTAAAGAAGTCTGAAGCCTTTTTCTAATTTATAAATTATATATCCCAAGTTAAAAATGATAAAAATATATCCTTGATAACTGTTTATAGCGATTATAGTGGATAATTTTTAAATTATAATTCTGACACTTTTGCAGAAAAAATGTATAATACATAACCTTTTAGCATATATAACTCCATAAAAATGTTGTATTTGAAAGAAGAAATGGAATTCTTTAAGAGATTACTAGAACCATGCTGAGTGAATACTCACTTTCTATTCATTTTTTGGATAAAGAAATTAGTATTTCCTTTTAAACTAAAAATCATGTTCTTATAAGACCATTTATTAATAAAATTTTTTATGATCTATGGACCGGAAGAAAACCAACAATTTCTTCAATATTTTTAGATGAAAAGTATTAATTATGATGTTTAAATATAATTTATATAAATTTGTTCCAAAATACGATGAAGGAATATTGTTATATTATTCTATAACTAGTATGAATTATAGAGTTTTTAATAAAAAGACAAGTACTGTTGAGAAAACAATACATGTAAAATTTGATTAAACTGATACTTCTATTTTCAAACTTCCTCAATACACATATTTAGATGTTATTTAAAAAACTAAATTTTAACAAAATTTAGAAATTTATTATCATGACAGAACAACTGATGAATATGTTCCTAAACTTCTAGTTGAAGAATATTTTCAATATACTGTTGAAGAAAACTGTTTTGTAAATCCATAGAATCTGTTTTTTATTATGAATCATCCTAGTGATAATATCATTGGTGATGTAGATCATCCTATTATAACTAGAATTTCCTTAATAAAAGAAGTTTAACATTGGTAATTTTTATCAAAATTTGATTTTAATTTTTTTGACGAACCTTTATGTGATGAATATTGGATAAATCTATGAAAGATGAACTCACTTAATTTGAGAGTAATTAAGTTTTAAATTTTGTTTAATGACATAAAGATACTTCTGTAATTAGTGTAAAATGGGTTTTTTAGAATAAGTATAATGAAAATGGAATTATTGTGGGAAATAAATCTAGAGTTATTGTAAAGGGTTATAATCATTAAGAATGTATAAACTATGAATAAACTTGTGCTCCAATAGAAATACTTGAATCTATTCGTATTCTTCTAGAATATGTAGAATTTATTTATTTCAAAATTTTCAAATGTATGAGAAGTGTTCATTTCTTAAAGAATATGTACATGAGGAAGTTTCTGTTGAATATCCCCAAGTTTTGAAAATAAAAAATCACTAGAAATTTTTTTTAAACATACTTAGGAACTTTATACAATAAAATAATCCCCGAGATCCTGGTATGGAATAATAACTGGATTTTTATTAATTTTTTTTATTGAAGCTACCGATCCAACACTTTTTATAAACTATTTTCATAAAAACGTCATAATTTTTTTTTTAAATTTATGGTGACGAAATTATATTTGGTTACTCTAAAAAATATCATATATATTCTTTTATAGATCTTATAAAGTTTGAGTTTGAAATGATCATGATGGGAGAAATTTATTATTTTCAAGGTTTTAATATTTCACAAAAACCATAAGGATCTTTTATATCTCAACATAAGTATATAAAATACAATTTTATGAAATTCAGATATGATAATACGAAAACTATTATTAGTCTTATCAGAATCTCAAATAATTTAGATATTAAGGTATTTGTTAAACCTGTTGATCAAAATATTTTTAGAGGAATGACTTGAAGTTTATTACACATAACAACTAGTCATCCAGATATAATATTTTCTGTATTTCTATGTGCAAGATATCAAGATAATATTAAATAGTCCCATATTAAGGAAGTATAAAATATTTTTTTGTAAGGGAACTATCGATTTTGGATTTTTTTATTCTTTTAGAAAATATTTTGAACTATTTTTTTGGTTGATAAATTTAGTGGAATTAAAATTGATAGAAAAAGTACTTATGGAACTTTCCATTTCTTAGTATATTAATTAGAATATTTGTCTTGTAAGAAATAATACTCAGTATAACTTTCCACCACTAAAGGTGAATATGTGGTAGTTGGATGTTTTTGTGCTCAAGTATTGTGGATGAAACACACACTCACTAACATTGGATTGAGTTTTAGAAGAGCTCAAAATTTTCATGATAAAACAAGTTCAATTTATTTAATTAAAAAACCAAAACATTACTCATGAGAAAAACATGTAGATATAATATATAATTTCATTTTGTATTATACGCAAAAAGAAGATATTTTTTTACAATTTATCGAAATTCAAGAACAAATTGATTATATTTTTACTAAACCCATTAGTTATGATTGATTTTAATAAATTAATCAGAATTTAGGATTGATTAATAAAAAGTGATCATTCATATATACTTCTTATTTCCAATATGCTTACATTAATGAACTCCTTTTCAAAGAAAAATTACATATGTCATGGTTTTTCTAAAAACATTAGTTTAAATAAAAACTTTGGTTTTTCTGAAAAAAATTTATTTTTATAAAAACATTGGTTTTTGTTAAATTATATTTTTCCTAATAAAACATTAATTTTATTAAATTATTTAAATTTTATAATATTTTGGATTTACTAAACTTTTTAGTTTTTCTAAAAAGCAAGAATAACAATTAACAAAGTGACTTTATTATAGAAAGTTATACTTTTTAACTACAAAAAGGTAATTTATACACTTTAGTTTTCACTAAAGTTTATTTTAGTTTTGTTTTTGTTGTATATAAATTTATTTTTTCATAATTGTTTTTATAAATTTTCTGGACAAATGTTTCATCTGACAAAAAAATCTTTAAAAACCATTAATAGTTTAGATTATATTTTAAATATTTTCTAGAAAAATTTCAATCCTATAATATCATTTTGGGATTGAATTTGATCTATAGGATCTTTGGAATTTGAATCTTCACCCTGATCCTATATATATGTTAGTGGGTCACCAAATACCACATCGATTTCTTAGATAGATAATGACTCTCAACCCTCAAATTCTCTATCAGTCCAATATTTTTATATTCTCCTGATCTAAATATAATTTATCTAATCATATATTCTTAGACCAATCAGTCTTTGTAAAATGACTACTACTGAAGAAATTTATAATAGAGGATTTTTGAAGGAAAATTTGAATGAGAAAAAGTGGTATGATAAAACTGATACTTTATTGAAAAAAATTATCAGATTTTAGGGTTGGGAAAATGTTTCATTGAAAAGGAAGATTTATATATTCATTATTTAGTGATAGTAATGTAATTTTATTCAAATATTGAGTTTAGTGTGGAAAACGATATAGATATAATTACTTTTAATATTTTTAGGAGGCTTACAAGTTGAATATTCAAGAAATTTTAGATCTTATGGGAGTACTGTTAGATGGAGAGGTACATCTTGTAACTCATAAGCTTATAGAAAATCTAGGAATTTTTGAGAAAACCAAGGATGAAACTTAATTATTTTCTATATATGAGAAAGTTAGGAAAATGTTTCATTTGAAAAGAGACTCTAGAGTTATTGCATTGTGGATGAAAGTTTTCCTAATTCCAATGAATGGAGAAAGAGATACATTGAATTTATTAGATATTTTTTATACATAATAATGAATATAACGGAAATAAATTTTGGTAAAAATGTTTTATTTTCAATTGAATAAAGTAAGAAATGTTCATTGAAATTGATAATTCTATAGTTCCCTTATTTTATCAATAAGATATTGATAAATTTTATGTTTATAATGAAGATAAAAATCAGGTTGTTGTAATGAGATAAAAAGTTATGTTTATATGTGAAAAAAACAATTTCAGGATTGAAATTATTTTTTTGTGCTATATTTGAATAACTTTATTGATAAATCAAGCAATACAATGTTTGATGATTAATTTATCCACTTAAAGTAAAAGGTAAAAGAGAAAAGTAACACTAGTTTATCACACCCCAGTCTAAAAAAGAATGATAAGGTTATGTATGATGAGGCTAATCAATAATTTATAAAATGAAAGGTAGAGAAGAAAGTTGTAGATTTATAGTTCAGAATCGATAATGAACATGCCTTTTCCTTAAAATAAAAAACTAAATAATATTTGAAAGCTAGAGAAAATAAGAGGAAATATAATAAGAGTTTTTATGTGGTGAAGGTTTAGAATGTTTAATAAATGTAGTTTCAAGGGAACATGGAGATATTCATACTACTACTAGATATAAAGGAAAAAGAGTACTTTCAATATATCATTTACTTTTTTTCTAACCAATTGGTTAGTTCATCCTTGAAGTTGTTCAACCAAATGTTCCTGAACCATAAATTATTGGAACTTCCAAAGTTCATATTTCTATTGAAAAATGAAAAAGGATTGTTTTAGAGATTGAAAATTCATATATAGAAAAAGTTCAAGTTGAATTTAAAAAAATTGTGAAGAATCTTGGTAAAGAATATTTTAGAAGTAAAGAAAATTTTTCTATAAAATTAAAAAAATAATTAGTAGAAGAGTCCGAATAAAATTATTTAAAGGAAGAGGAAGAAGAATGAGAAAAAGAGTGTTCTTAAAAAAATCATCTTTTAGTACTCAGTTAGAGAAAGATGTTGATTTGATAGTTTCAAAAAAGTATGAAATTTTAGAAAAAGAGATTGAAAATTAGCAATAACAAAAAAAGTATCCAAAAATGTTGAGACTGGTAGAAAAGTTAATACAATGGAAGTTTTAGAAGCTGGAAAAATGAAATACAAAGAGAAATAGAAGAAAGTAGACAATGGTCCTTCAAGGAGATATGTTTTTATGTTTCATCAGATTCAACTGATTCTGAACCAAATCAATATGATCATATAGAAGAATCCAGATTCACCTATTTCAATAAATCCTTTAAGAAACAAGTGGACATAATTAATTTTCTACCAAGTATAGAATATCAGTACAATAAAATTAATATAAGGTTATGTGTGATAGAATAATGAAATTAACTAAACTAATTAGAAGAAATAATTGTTTATAAAGAGTCCAAATTTAAATATTTCAATGTTTAATTGAATTAATAAATAATAAGAGTTAAAAATATCATTATATTGTTAAAATATACTAAAAGCGTTATGAAATTTCATGATGAGGATATTGAAGTTGTTAAAAATACATCATTGGAGATTGTAGATTATTTCCAAAAGATGTATTTCAAGGTTTGTAAAAGGATTGAACTAGTTGAATAATTTAAGTTTTTATTAGAGTCACAGGACCATGATATATCAAAACTAAAGTGAAAAACCTTTTTCTTAATGAATAAGTCCATAAGTTGAACGAATTTGAGAATTCGAAGATTCAAACTCTTGAAGAATAAGTGTTTAGACTAAATAAATAAGTTCTAATGTTTGAAGTAATAGAAATGAAGATAGATATATTGGAGGTAATGTAATAAGAAAATTATAATTACCAAGAATTTGTTCAAGAAGATGGAAGTAATCATTAAGAAATAATAAAAGAGTGATTATTTTTAATTTCTATAAAATCTTGATCTAAAAATAATTTTTTTTGAATGAAAGTTTAAATGAATTTTTATCCATATAAATTTTTTGAATGTTTTTCGGATTTTATTTAGTTGAATGTTACTTCTATTTTCATGGTTGAATTATTATTTAAACTAAATAGTCTCATAGAATTTTTTTGCTCATCCTTTAGGCCCTTCCATCCTCTTATATTCTATTTTGAAAATCCCCATTGGGTATAACTTTCTAAAGGAGTTATTAAGTGATAAGTTTTTGAAGAAGTTATTTGGGAATATCTTATTTTGGGGGAGATCTTATTAAGAAGTTATTTTTTTCTTCCAATTTTTTTTCAACAAAAAGGGAGTTATAATAAAGATAGAGATAAGAAAGATAAAAGGAGAAGAGTTTTTAAATGAATAATAAGTTTGTAAGTTTTTCAAATTTTATAGTTTTTATCTATAAGTGGTTTGTTTCATGGTTTTAAGAAAGGGATGTTTTTTAATCTAAAATTCTAATTTCTACACTTTCTATCCTTAGTTTTGAAAATCAAAAAACACTTTATTAAAATATATTTTTTATTATCTTTATCTTTCCCATGTATTCAGAATTTTTTCATAGAAAAATGTTATTCTACTAGATGTAGAAATATTTATAAACTGATAATTATAAATATTCCAAAAAAAATTTAGTCTATCAGAATTACGTAAGTCTTGTCCATTGAACTGACTAAGTCTTATCCTTCATACTGACTAATTATAGTTAATTGAACTGACAAAGATTTTTTTGTCAGAATAACAAAGTTTTTTCCATAGAACTGACTAAGTCTTTTCTATTAGACAAAATAATTCTAGTCCATCAACCAAAAAATATTTTGTATATAACCGACTGAGATTTGTTCATCGAACTGACCGGGCCAGATCTATCAGACAAACCAATTTTCTTTCATTGTACAAAAAAAAATTTGTTCCATAAAAATAATGTTTATAATTAGATGTCTAGAATTAAATACATTGGACGAAATGATTTTTACATCATTTTAAGGGTGCTACAAAAATGACATTGTATGGAGATACACTAGCTGAGATGTTAAGATAGATCTTATCTGAGGCCATTGGTACCAACTCTGAGAATCATGTAAATATAATCATTGGATTTGTTCTTATAAACAAAGGTGAATTCAATGATCTAAGAAATCATTCTTTTTCAACTCAATCTAACTATAATTCTCTATTCTATAACATCTCATTAATTTCTCTTTTTTTTTAAATTTCATAGATATTTTTCATTCTATGGATTCCGTGTGAGGATTGTAAATTACTCAAAACATTTTTGAATTTTTATTCTATGTTTCATAAGGGTTTGGATCAATGGATTATGGGAATAAAAAGGTGGATGAATCTAATCTAGATGATTAAGGGATTCATGGAATAGAAAGACAAATCTAATTTCAATATTAGTGATCAAGGGATTTCTTCTTGAATAAAGAAATAAATTACAATTTGGAAAAAACAATGGATACCTTAAATCAGGGTTTTTAAATTCCTTTACATTAAATTTTAATGTGTACTTATTTATAAGAACCTGGATCCTCTTTTCAGGTATGTTTTTCGTTTTTCTAGAGTTTTTGAGAATAGTGGAATTTCTGGAAATTTTTGAAGTACACAGAGTGTACTTAGTTGCCGCAGGAGGTCGTGTGCTGGACATGTCATGGCCACACACACGGTCGTCTGGGGTTACGTGGAGGCCGCCTAAAGTGGAGTACAGAAAAGGAGAGTACATGACATGTACTCCAAAAGTACACGTCGTGTATTTTATTTTTTTTCATTAAACGGACCGGGGTCGTGTCTGACGAACAGAAACATCTTCTTTTAGGTCCCATTCGTCCGAGAGTGCCAAGAAGCAATGGATCTTTGATGAGACCCCGAGCCTCTGTCCATTATCTGAATCAACCACCATCTATTGTGTTGGAACCGCAGTAGTAATCTCTTCCTTCTCATAGATCATCGTTTTTCCAATTCCTCCTCTATTCCATGTTATTGTGGGTTGAACTTTTAAGACGTTTTCTTAGATTTATGTCTTTCTAAGGCGATTCAAGCCTCATGGTTCAAGTATTTTGATCTCCCAATTCTGAGTTAGGTGGTTTGTGCCATTCTGTAGAAATTCTTTGAGTATTATGTGAAAATTCCACCAATACCCTTGAACGGGGTATTGTGTGTTTTCGGTTTTTCCCCTGTTGTTTTCATACTTTTCTTGAATGCTTGTGCAGAGCTTATTGGTTGTGAATAGGGTAATTTTTTGTTCTTTGGAAGTATTTCCCATGCATGGCTTGGTTGTTTATGACCGTTTGGTCTAGTTTTTCCTATTAGGATATTTCCAGTTCCATGCCTAGTGTTGTAGGATGGAGTGTTCTTTTTCTAACATGCTGTTATGATGTAGAATGCAAGACAAGTAGTTCTTGAGGTTTACATTGGTCGTTACGTGATGTGATTCTTGCTGATTTTACACAGCGCTATGAGAACCTAGTGTAGTAGACCATAGAGAGAATGGACGTAAGGGCTTATCTAGAGCGTCTTTATAATTTACAATGCGAGACTACAGGGTGAATTGATATTGAGTGCTTCCTCAGAGAGTCTGTAGTTCCTCAATGAGGGACACAGAGCGAATGTGATGTAAGTGCTTCCCTAGAGCGCCTTTAGTACCTATATGAGACTATGAAAATAATTGACGGTGAGTGCTTCCTCAGAGAGTCTATCCTTTAACTGAACCAAAGGGTTGTGACTGTGTGTTCTTTCTAGAGGGTTTATTGTATCTACTAGGTAGGACAAGAGGGGATAGGCTGTGAGTACTTCCCAGAGGGTTACCTGTTTGTGTTATTAGATTTGCTTAGATGTTTCTTGATAATTGGACTGTGGATTGTTTGCTACTGATTACTTTCCTGGTTACTGCTTTCTGTACTTTTACCTGCCATATATTCACTGACTGTTAGGCACAGATCATCGAGTGGTTTCCTACTGGGATTTTGTCTCACACCCTGTTTGGGTCATGCTTTTAGGCCCAAACAGATTATATTGTTGCAGGTATAGATAAGGGAAAACACCCTTCTACTTCAGTTTCTTGATTGTTCTAGAGTTGGAGAGCATGGGACGAAGCTTTGGCTTCAGATGCCGAGGAGTTTATCTACTTTCTTTTGAACTTTGGTTTCGCACTGTTGTATTTCACTATTATGACTTGTTTGGATGTTTCACAAGACATATATGTATCTTTCATCATTTATATATATCTACTCCAATTGTTTCCTTTATCAGTCTTATGCTGTTACTATTGTTTGGTATTTACTGCTTCCTGTATTTTATAATGGTTTATCTTCCGCTGTGTTAATCTAACAATGAGGGAATTGTTTCTCCACTATCATACCCAAGGCCCTCGCAGCTAGTTGGAAGCCTCTGGTGTTTAGGGAAATGCACTTGAGGCCATGTGACCAACTGTGTACGGGGCGCCTCTGGGTGGCTTCTGGAAGATAAACCATTATACAATAGTGGAAGCAGTAAATACCAAACAACTGTAACAACAGAAGACTGATAAAGGAAACAACTAGAGAAGATATATATAAATGATGCAAGAGACATATATGTCTAGTAAAATAGCCAAACAAGTCACAATGCTAAAGTAAAACAGTGTTAAACCAAAGTGAAAAATAAAGCAGATAAAATCCACAGCATAGCAAGCAATAGCTTGGTCCCATGCTCTCAAGCTCCACAACAATCAAGAACCTGAAGTAGAAGGGTGATTGCCCTTATATATACCTGCAACAATATAATCTGTTTGGGACCAAAAGCATGACCCAAACAGGATGTGAGACAAAATCCCAGTAGGCAACCACCCGAAGATCTCTGCCTAATAGTCTATGAATATATGGCAGGTAAAAGTACAGAAAGTAGTAAACAAGAAAGTACTCAGCAGCAAACAATCCACAATCCAATTATCAAGAAACAACTAATCAAAGTAGACAACACAAACAGGTATCCCTTTGGGATGTACTCACAGCTTATCCCCTCTGGTCCAACCTAGCAGATACAAGCAACCCTCTAGGAAGCACACACAGTCTCACCCCTCCGGTTCATCTAAAAGATAGACTCTATGAGGAATCACTCACCATCAATTCCCCCTATAGTCTTATATCGGTACTAAAATCTCTCTAGGGAAGCACCTATGTCACATTCCCATTGTGGCCCACGTCGAGGAACTACAGACTCTCCAAGGAATCACTCATCATTAATTCTCCCTGTGGTCTTGCATCGTAAATTATAAAGACACTCTAGAGAAGCCATTATGTCTATTATCCCTATAGTCTACTACACTAGGTTCTCACAACCCTCTGTAAATTCAGCAAGAATCGCATCGCGTAACGGCCAAAGTAAACCTCAAGAACTACTTAACTAGCATTCTACAGGATAACAACATGTCAGAAAAAGAACACTCCATCCTACAATACTAGTCATGGGACTGGCAATATCCTAACATGAAAAAATAGACCAAACAGTAATAAATAGGAAAAACATGCATGGGAAATACTTCCAAAGCACATCAAATTACCCTATTCACAAACAGTAACTTCTACACAGGCATATAAGAAAAGCAGGCAAACAACAGGGAAAAAATAATAAACACGCAATACCCCATTCAAGGATATTGGTGTAATTTGCACATAATACTCAAATAATTTCTATAGGAAGGCACAAACCACCTACCTCGGCATTGGGAGATCAAAATACTAGAACCACAGGGCTTGAATCACCTTAGAATTGCGTATATCTAAGAAAAAGTCTAAAAAATTCAACCCAATATAACTTGGAAAAGAGGAGGAATTGGAAAACGATTCTATAGGAGAAGTAAGAGCATACCACTGTGGTTCCAATGCAATCGATAGCGGTTGATTCAGAGAACGGATGGAGTGTCGGGGGATCGTCGAAGATCCGTGGCTACTCGGTGCTCTTGGAC
This sequence comes from Viscum album, assembly GCA_963277665.1. Lineage (NCBI taxonomy): Eukaryota > Viridiplantae > Streptophyta > Magnoliopsida > Santalales > Viscaceae > Viscum > Viscum album. The sequence goes on from OY728159.1 coordinate 659,809,419, forward strand.
GAACGGGACCAAAAAGAAGATGGTTTTGTCCATCAGACGTGACCCCTGTGCATTTAATGAAAAAACAAAATACAAAATGTGTACTTTTGGAGTACACATCATGTAGTCTCCTTTTCCGTACTCTGTTTTAGGTGGCCTCTATGTCACCCCACATGACCGTGTGTGTGGCCATGACACAGCCAGCACACTGCCTCGTACAACAACAAAGTACAAGGCGTGTAATCATAAAGTACACGGTGTGTACTTCAGAAATTTCCAGAAACTCCTCTTTTCTCAAAAACTCTAGAAAAATGAAAAACATACTTGAAAAGAGGATCCAGGTTCTTATAAACATCCCCATTTAATGAAATTTGTCCCCAAATTTTCCTAGCACAACGTAGAAGAAGAAAACCCGAACAACTCCGGCCATTGTGATCGTACGTCGGCCTCCCTCTCCCAAGTCTTATCCTGCACCCTCCCATGCTACCATAACTCTAGTACTAGAGGAACAAACTGGCCACAGAGAACCTTCGTACTGCGATCAACAATCCGGATAGGATTCTCCTCGAAAGATGCATCCACCTCCAACTCGACTTCCTTGGGTTGGAAAGCATGAGACGGGTCTGAAAAGTAACATTGGAGCTGAGAAACATGGAAAACTTTGTTCATATCCCGTTACCTATGAGGTAACTACAACCAATAGGCAACTGGCCCAACCCTCTCTAACACCTCAAACGGCCCAACGTACCTTGATGAAAGCTTACCCTATCTTTGAATCCTCTTGTGTCCCAACCTTGGTGTGACATGCAGGAAAACCTGATCCCCAACCTCAAACTTGAGAGGTCGTCTCCATTGATCATCATAAAACTTTTGACGAGACTATCCAGTAGCCATCCTCTTCTGAATCAACTCTATCGCTATGTGGTCTCCTGAATAGACAAGGTCCTAGCAAAGCTGCCTCTCCTGCCACCAGCCAATATAAGGGTGATCGACATGGCCTACCGTACAATGCCTCATAAGGTGCCATCTGAACAGTCGCTTGAAAACTATTATTTTAGGAAAACTCCACAAGAGGTATATGTTTCTCCCAATAACCTCCAAAATCTAGAATGAATGATCGGAGCATGTCCTCAAGCACCGAAATCGTACAATTGGATTGACCATCTGTCTTGGGGTGGTAAGCTATACTCAAAAGTACTTGTGTACCTAAAGACTTCTGAAGTCCCTTCCAGACCCGAGAAGTAAAACGGGAATCCCTTTCTGAAACAATGGAGTTTGGAAATCCATGCAAATGTACAATCTCTCGGATGTACAACCGCTCCATCTCATCAACAATGAAGGTCTCCTTGATCAACAAGAAATGTGAAACCTTAATGAGATTTTCAATGACAACCTGTACTACCCCTCGAGGTGACCTCAACAACCCTGTCACGAAAACCATCACGATGTCATTCCACTTCCACTCGGTAATGGGTAACTACTGCAAAAGCCCTGCTGGTTGCTGATGCTCCGCCTTCACCTACTGACAGGTGGAACACCTCATGAAGAAACCAGAAACATCCCTCTTCATACCTGAACATCAATACTGATAGTGTAGGTCTTGATACATCTTGGTGATGCCAGGATGAACTGCCCAAACTGAGGAATGAAAATCCCGCATCAGCTCCTCGCGTATATCTGCTGGCATCCATACACGACCCTAGAAACGCAAGATCTCATACTCGCCTATAGTCCACCCAGGAATAGGTTCCTCTCCTGACACACTCTCCCATAGGACTAGGCCTTCATAATCTGATAGCTACCTCTTTCGAACTCAATTAAGAACCATAGAGGTAACAGCTACAGAAGAATGGAAATTCTACCCCTGTCTGTTGTGCACCTCCAAATGCATCTTAGAGAATAGATCCATAAGCTTACACTCACTTCTGGCCTCCCAAACTACCTGTATCTGAGTCCTCCTACTCAACGCATCAGCCACTTCGTTTCCTTTCCCCGACATGTAGGAAAGCTCAAAGTCAAAACATTGAAGGTACTCAACCCACCTTCACTGTCTCAAATTCAGATCACGCTGCATGAAGATGTACTTGAGACTTTTTTGGTTGGTGAAAACCAAAAATTTCTCACCCAAAAGATAATGTCTACAGCAGCGCAGGGCATGAACAATAAATACCAAATCCAGATTGTGCGTCAGGTAATTCCTCTCATGTGACCTCAACTGCCGAGACCCGTACATAATGACTCCATCTCCTTGCATAAGCACAACTTTTAGACCGACACCTGAAGCATCACAATAGACAGTTTAGCTCTTTCCTAGATCTGGAAAGACTAGTATTGGTGCTGAAGTCAACCTCCTTTTCAGCTCCTGAAAGGCTAACTCACAAGAATTTGACCATAGGAACTTCGCACCCTTCTTAGTCAGACCCGTCAGCGGTGCTACTAAGTGTGAAAAGTCCTGTATGAAGAGTATGTATTATCTAGCTATCCCTAGAAAACTCTGCACCTCAAATACGTTCTTTGGATGCTCTTAGGAAAATACTGCTCTCACATTCTCTAGGTCTATTGATACTCTTGTCTTTGAGATAACATGACCCAAGAAGTGAATCTAATCCATCCAAAAGTGGCATTTTGAGAGCTTAGCATATAACTGATGCTCTCTCAATGTACTCAGAAAAATATCAAGATATGTGGCATGGTTGTGTCGAGTGTGAGAGTACACCAAGATATCGTCCAAAAAAACAACCACGAAGGAATCCAAGTATAGATGGAAGACTCGGTTTATCAGTGCCATGAAAACTATCGGTGTGTTCATGAGGCCGAATGGAATAACCATATACTCATATAGACTATACCTATTTTGGAAGGCTGTAAGAGGTATATATAATGTTCTAACGCCCAACTGATGGTAACTGGACCTCAAGTCAATATTCAAGAACACCCAGTCTCCTCGAAGCTGATCAAAGAGATCATCAATCCTAGGCAAGGGATATCGGTTCTTGACCATCAACTGGTTCAGCTTATGATAATCCACAAAAATCCTAAGGGTACCATTTTCCTTCTTTGCTAATAGGACAGGCGAACCCCAAGGAGAAGTACTAGGTTGGAAGAAACCCTTGTCCTGAAACTCCTCCAACTACTACTTAAGCTCTTTCAACTCAGGTGTAGCCATCCTACAAGGAGGAATGGACACCAGTGCCGCCCCTGGAACAAGCTCAATCAAAAATTCTACCTCACGCTCCAGAGGTAAACCTGAAATTTCCTCTGGAAATAAATCTCTGAAACGACCACCACTGGAGGAAAGTCTAACTATAAAGTCCCCTGGTCATCTAGATAAAGACTAGAAATTTGGGCTATAACTGCTCCCAACCCATGATGCTCTGGACCTGCTCTGCTTTCCTGGACATCCCACTCACCTTTATGAAGGAAATATCCACCCTTTGGTGATATGAAACTCACCCTGCGGCAATAACAGTCAAATACTACCTGGAAGGGAACTAGAAAGTCCATTATGAGAAAGAAATCATATCCTGTCATCTTTAGGACATAGAGATCCCATAAGAAGTGACACCCACCAACCTATAGAGGGAACTCCTTGAACTGACTTACACTAGTCATTCTAGTCCCCAACGGATTATCTAGCATCAATATATCGGCAGAAGAAAAGATGTAGAGACCAAGGCTCTCCACAACAGTAACATAGATAAATCTATGGGAAGCCCCTATATCGAAAAGAGATGAAGATAAAACTAAGGCAACTTGGATCATACCTCGAACTATAGAAGGTTTGAGATCCTTCTCTGGATGGGTCTTCTCCACTATAAAGGTCTGGCCTGCTCCACGGCCCTGTGACCTTGAATGACCACTCTGACCTGATCTACTCTGCTGTCACTAAAATATTGGCGACTAACCACCATGGCCACGGCATCCACCTCGGCCTGAATGGATGGAAGAACTCTAGTTCACAGACTGGTGAGAAACTGGTGGTACTGGTCCTGAACGCAGAGTCATAGAAGAGCCCCTGTCAACAGCTTCCAATGAAAAGATCTAACAGAAGAACTGATGGTGACCCATATTTCCACATTATTGGCACTCCACTCAGTCTCTCTGTCATTGAAGCCTCATATTCCCACTCTTCTCGTACTGGTAGCATACCACCTGGATACCAGAAGATGCGTCTCGCCTCCTCGAATCACTGTGAGAAGACTCCCTGCGGCACTTCCTACTATCAGTAGGAGGGATGATAACTCTAGATGTCAAGCTGTCCTGGCTTACAACTCCAGAATCTCTCAGATTTCACTCCATGATCAGCGCATGGTTGACAATAGATGTGATAGAAGTCAACTGGAAGATGTCCACCTGGGAACAAATGTCGTTCCTGAGACCATCCTTGAACTTCCTTGCCAGGAATAACCCATCTCTTCTCAGGAAGGGTGTAAAGCGCTAAAGATCGGTGAAGCATGAGGAATAATCTATAATAAAAAGAGAACCCTACTCCAGACTCATAAACTCCTAGGCTTGGTCGGCCCTCAGGGTCTCTGAAAAGAAATAGTTATAGATGATGCGCTGGAACTCCTCCCATGTCATAACCTACTGATGACCTGCCTGTGAGATCACATCCCACCATATCTTGGTGGAATCCCATATAATGTAAGAGGAAAGCTTCACCCTCCTCTCTGGAGGCGTATCCAGATGCTCAAATATCGTCAGCATGGCTTCTAGCGATGACTCTGCAGCCTGAGGTCCTCCTTCCCCTGAGAAGGAGGGAGGATGTTGCTACTGGAAAACCCGCGTTAAGTCTGCCATAGACGTGGAAGGAGGCAGAGCTCCCTGGAGGATCTGCATCATCCTCATAAATCTCTCTATGAACTGAGAATTAGCTTTTGTGTCAGGTATAACGATTGGTTCCAAGACTGGCACGATAGGAGGATCTTCTAGAAGTCCCTGATCAGCCATATCCAGTGTTTGATCACCGCCTGGAAACTAGCGTACAACCGGAGGACATATCAGTGCCATGACTCAGCAAGGTTAGACGCAACCCTTAGATCAACATTACCAAGGATTAGAAAACTAGGAGTGTAATAAGGGAACCGGAGAAAGAAAGCATTCATGTTTTACAAAACATGACTACACGACATGTATAAAGACTACACAACATGCTCCCTTAAGTCATTTACATGGGCATGTACTCCTACCTAAACTGGTCGTATAACACCCCAAACACAAGGAGTGTTTCCCTAACACATGGAGTGTACTTGAATCCTCTTCCCCTGCCTGAGTCCTTCTACATGGCTAAGCCACACAGCTCCCCCAAGACAAGACTACACGGCGTGTTCTCAGCAAACACAGCATATACTAGACAAGCTTCACCTAGCCCGTGTTGTTAGTGACATGGCATGTGTACCTAGATTACACCACACGGCATGTTCCATATGTACACGACATGTATTAAGAAGTCCCAACTGACCATGTGGTTAGTTACATGGCCAGCTACATGGATGACACTACATGGCATGTTCTAGACGGACACAGTGTCTACGAGAAGGATAACGTCGACCCGTGTTGTTAGTGAAACGACTGGGTACCTATGTCTTACTACACAGCGTGTTGAAACCTGACATGACGTGTATAAGAAGAGACTCCACAGACCCGTGTTGTTAGTTACACGGCCAGACTCCTAGGATTACACTACATGGCATGCACAATCGGTACACGACATGTTCCCACAAGATTTTCCTTATCCCATGTCTCTGCCCACATGGCCTGGGACACTGTTAGAGACTACACAGCGTGTACTTAATAAAAACTGTTTCTTCCTGAATTGAAGAACACATGACATGTACTTAACATTACACGGTGGGTATTCTAGGCTTTTCCAGATGGTAAGCCTCAAAAACTACTCCGGAACCCAGAAAACACTGAAACAAGCATTGAAAGTGCCAAATTCTGATCCGTTAGGGACCATACTCCCCGGAAATCAAATTTTTACATCCTATTTGAGTTATAAACAAGAAAAAAGTGCAATGATCCACCAAATTCTGGTCCATGAGGGCCCATAACACCTCAGGAACCAAATTTTGGCCTTCATCCAAACAATACCATACACATAATACCCTATCAAACAACATGTATTTCTATCAAGGCATCTATCATGACAACATGCATATTCCACACAACATCTATCAAAACAACATACAATTGATAATTCAACCTAGATGACATGGCAAGAATGCATGACATGTGATTTCTAGCAGGTGACTATATGATGCGTGAGATAGCATACCCTCATCTCATCGGGTTGCGACAGAAATTGAACCTCAATAACATCAACGGTAACATTACAAAACATGTGAATCACCCAACGGTGAAATCCATTCAACTGTAAAACTGCAAAACTAGAAAAAAATTGCAATAAATGAGGTAGGTTGTATTTTCCCTGTACACGGGTTAGCTACTCCTGGGCACAACTTATTAGAAAGTACCTATTCTGTCCTATCCCTAGATAAAGGCTCCAAATATTAAGTCAAGAGAAAAGAATCCTTTGATACCACTTTCTAACATCCTGGTTCCAGAACCCACCTAGAGGCACCCCGTACCCACTTGGTCACATGGCCTCAAGCACATTTCCTTGAACGCCAGAGGCTGCTGACTAGTAGCGAGGGCCTTGGGTGTGATAGTGAGGAAACTATTCCCTCATTAGTAGAGTAACACAACAGAAGATAAACCATTATACAATAGCGAAAGCAGTAAATAAAAAACAAAAGCAACAACAGAAGACTGATAAAGGAAACAACTGGAGCAGATATATATAAATGAAATAAGATACATATATGTCTAGAAAAACAGCCAAACAAGTCACAATGCTGGAATACAACAGTGCTAAACCAAAGTGAAAAAAAAGCAGATAAACTCCTCATCATCTCTAGCCATAGATTGGTCCCATTCTCTCCAGCTCCACAACAATCAAGAACCTGAAGTAGAAGGGAACTTTCCTTTATCTATACCTACAACAATATAATCTGTTTGGGCCCAAAAGCATGACGCAAACAGGGTGTGAGAAAAAATACCAATAGGAAACCACCCGAAGATCTATACCTAAAAGTCAGTGAATATATGGCAGGTAAAAGTACAGAAAGCAGTAAATATGAAATTACTCAGCAACAAACAATACACAGTCCAATTATCAAGCAACAACTAATCAAAGCAGATAACAAAAATAGGTAACCCTCTGGGAAGTACTCACAACCTATCCCCTATGGTCCTACCTAGCAGATTGAAGTAACCCTATGGGAAGCACACATAGTCTCACCCCTCTAGTTCACCTAAAGGATAGAATCTATAAGGAATAACTCAACTTCAATTCCCCCTATAGTCTCGTATTGATACTAAAGGCGCTCTAGGGAAGCACTTACGTCACATTCCCTCTGTGGCTCACGTTGAGGAACTACAGACTCTCTGATTAAGCACTCAATGTCACTTCCCCCTATGGTCTCACATTGTAAATTATAAAGATACTCTGGAGAATCCCTTATGTCCATTCTCCCTATGGTCTACTACAGTAGGTTCTCACAGCCCTTTGTAAATTTAGCAAGAATCGCATCGCGTAACAGCCAAAGTAATCCTTAAGAACTACTTGGATAACATTCTACAACATAACAACATGTAAAAAAAGAACACTCGATCCTAAAACACTAGGCATGGTATTGGAAATAGCCTAACAGGAAAAACTAGACCAAACATTCATAAATAGGCTAAAAATGCATGGGAAATACTTCTAAAGCACATCAAATTACCCTATTCACAAACAATAACCTTTACATAGGCATACAATAAAATCAGCTAAACAACAGGGGAAAAACAGTAAACATGCAATACCCCGTTCAAGGGTATTGGTGGAATTTTCACATAATACTCAATAAATTTCTTTAGAAAGGCACAAACCACCCACCTCTGGTGTTTAGAGAAATGTGCTTGAGGCCATGTGACCAACCTGGTATGGGGCGCCTCTGGGGGGATTCCAAAACCGAGACATTACATAATTCCTTTTATAAATATTATCTAAGAATTTACTATATAATTCTATAAATTTACATTTTAATGGTTTCTACAAGTTACAATTTTTTGTAATGTAGTTTATAAAGAAATGTTATTTTACTAAACTTTAATATAATTTGATTTTTTAGATTAAAAGTTAGTCCAATATAATTACTCTGATCATTAAATGATAAATAAGTCTGAGAAAACATAATAAAGAGTTTTGGTAATTTAATTAGTTAATTGTTTTATTACAATTCACCCCCTCTTATATCCATTATAAACTCCTTCAATCCAACAAGATCGTGCATGATAGATCCAAGATGTTGATTTTACAAAGTCAAGGTACATATATTGACCTGATACTAAAGAAGTTCAGTATAAAACAATCCAATATGGGATTGGTTCTAGTGTCACATTCTATATATATTTCTAAGAAATTGTTTCCTCAGTCACAAGAGGAATGATAGAGAACGAGTAAGATACCATACACTTTTGTGATAGAATCTATCATGTATTCCATGTCATGTATAAGGATTGATGTTGACTATTCTTTGAGAATGGTAGGAAGATATCAATCTTATCCCGGTAAACAACATTTGAATTCCATTAAGTCTATCCTTATGTTTTTTAAGAAAACTAAGGATACATTCGTGGTGTATGGAAGAGATTAAGAGCTAGTCATTAAGGGTTATACAGATGCTAGATTTTTGAGAGAAAAAATGATTTGAAGTCATAGTCTAGATATATATTTTTTATCAACAGGGGAGAGATGAGATTAAAGAGTTCAAATAATCTAATTTTTGTTGATTCTACTATGCAGTATGAGTATATTGTAGCATTCAATGTATCTGTGTAAGAAGTATATATTAAAAAAAATTCCAAGATCCTTATGTGGTGACTATTAGTAAAGACCCTATCATAGTTTATTGTGATAAAACTATAGAAGTGGATCTCTCCAAGGATCCAAGGTCACACCAAAGGAAAAAATAAAATACTTTAGATGAGTCATCTCTTACAGTATTTTTTTCAACGAGAATATTGTGAGATATAGTGGATTGAAAGTTATTATCAGTTGGATCTAGTGTAAGTAGGCATTTGTTGGAGTTGGTACCCAAGAACCAACTTTTTTAGTACTTTATTACATGTTTTCATTATTATTTAAGTTTTATTATCACATTATTATTTTTCCTACATAAGAAATTTGTATGTGATGATTTTATAAGAATATATGTTATAAAGAAAGTTCATAACAATTCCTCACTATAATGAGAACGTAGAGGTTCAACACAATTATTCTTGAACTTTTTTGTATGTCCATATGATATTGTCTGATGGGACATATACAATATATGATATTAGGTGTAAGAGGCTGATAATACATTGAGTCACCTTCTCATTGTGTTCAACTTTGGTAATCTTCAAGATTAGAGGTTTTTAGAATAGATCCATTAAAACAAAATCCACATTTACATGTGTTATTGGATATTTCTCTATGAAGATATGTGTATTGATACTTAGAATTTAATATTATCATTAATTGATATCATCACTCATTCACATTGATGTATTTATGAAAACTACGATGATATATGCACGCAGAGAGGTATGATATGCTGGGTGCATCACGAGTGATATTTCATTAATGGATAATGTAATAAAGTATTTATCCATTCTATCCCTTAGTGGAAGTTGATATATTAGGAGATTTTATGGAATGAAACTAACAACATAAATCTATGGCCATGGGGTTTAGTGGGTGAGTTTAATTCCAGGAAGTCAAATAAAGAGACATCGAGCATATAGGTTGATGGAACTAGTATGAAACCTATTTGATTTGAGATATAGTGATTAAGGTATTATATTACACTATAAGATTTTGTAAGAGGTTGGATGTCATTGTGACATTAAATTATTTCTCTAAGGGTACCTTTTCATTTTTTTAGATAGTAACTATGTAATTTAAAAAGCTATGCCTAATGCCACTAAAAAAGATACCAAAAGGGTCACACACATAGTGTATCCAAAATATTAGTTCAATTCAAGTAATGGTTTAAACATGTTATAATAAATGATATTTATTTAGTTTAGTTGATCACTATAATTGAATCACATGTTATTTGAAAGAATAAATGAGCTAAATAATAATTATAAATATTTATTTTCAAGTTTTGTGAATTTAATATTTATTATATTTATATTATAATAGTATAGTGACATTTATTTATTAAATAGTCATTATTTGAGGATAAAAAAATAACGATGAAGGGATGTGGGCCAATATTAATGGTATGATTGTAAATAATGTGAATGATATTTATTTATATTCTTAATTCATTCAACATGTAAAGATAATAATAATATTATTATTATTATTAATGGAATTGGGGTCAACTAATAATATTAAATAAGGTAGGGGGCTTGTGTATTATTTTTCAACCCTAAACCTTCCATAATAAATATTAAATTATATAACTTTACAAAACTCACTTTTGGTGTGCATAATGGAAAGAGAGAGATATAGATATCTTCAATGAGATCTATCTTTCTACTCTTTCAATCCTTTGATAGATCATAAGGATTTATTCCTTTGTTGAGAATAATACTACTGTGATCAAACACGAACAATGAAAGCGATCAAGATTAGTCTTTCTAGCACCTAGAAATTATAAGATGATGTTTAGAGATTGTGGTACATGAGTGGATCACCACTAAAGGGATTCTATATTTGGATCTAGTAGTGAAATTATGGTATAATGAGATCTATTTAACTATACCATCAATGAAGATAAAATTACAATTTGAGGTAATTCTATATCTATTCATAAATTAATTATATTACATGTGAAGATCCTTCTCTTTTGGTTTCAGTGTTTTAATCTAGTAAATTAATCTATAGTTTTTATTGAACATGAAATTTTTATCATATTAAGAAATGACTAAATTTAAATTACATTTTAAATATGAGTTGTTCATACCATCAAATAATGCTTCTTCTATGCTAGGATACTTTAGTTGTTCATTGATCGCACTGTGATTCACTGCTTTATTTCACTCTTACACCACTTTTCTAAACTGGTTTTGTATTTGAAATTCCTATTTTAATAACAAATTTCACTTCCCATTTGATTAAGTAATTTATTTTTTATCAATTTAAAAAGGTAAATTATACTTTTTCTAGTAATTTTATTGTAGTAAGAGGTTACTTAGAGGGCCAGAGATGATCTAGAAAGAAAATGGTCCAAACTACATTGAAGCCCAAGGACACTTGTCCACTATTTTGGACATTTATCTAAATAATTTCCTCAAAATGGGATGAAATTTTCTAACCAGATCTATAAAATCATTGGATACAACTAATATTAAGAAAACTAATCCCAGTTCTTCAATCTAGTGGGCCAACTGAGCTGATCTGTTCGGGATATAGAATCTTCATGAATTTAAAAGTTAGGTTCCTTATATTGAAAATATAACAAAATAAAAGTGTCAAATGGCCTCAAAATTTTCCATGGGGAAATTAAAGAGGCATTAAAGTAACTTACTTTTTTTGCAATTCTTTATATATTCTTTTACTTGTCCAAAACCAAGAAACAATTGGAATAACCGAAACTGGGTGCCCAAAACAAATTCTCAATTTGGATATAAAAGGTCACCATTGGAAACCCATTTAGAAGTTAGACCAAGGGATTGAAATGCTTCCAATTTGTAGTTCCATAGGATTCCTCTTATATCCTTGGAGGTTCTAGAGATCTCTATCCTCCTAGGGAGAGCTAAGATGAAGAAGGATATCAACTCGACTTCCCCCCTCTTGATGTTGGGGTAAACGGTGGGCGTTCATTGTTAGCAAGATACACATCTTGTAAAGGGAGTTTCATCACTTTTACTACTAATTGTTTGAGGTATTTTGGGTTTGAAAATATTTAATTTTGAATTATATTACTTTTATTAAGGTTTTAATTCTTTTTTTGATTGAATCGAATGGAATTATCTTCAATTTTAACCGATCAGTGTGAAGGCTTGAGTGCATGACTTGTGTTTTTCTGATTGGATAGCACAAGAATCATTTTATTCCCCACTTATATGATATTAAGATTTGATTTGGAATTTATTATACCATATATGATATCTGGACCTTGGATATATGATTTTTATGTCAGGGTTCAGATTAATGTTATTTGATATAAATTATTGAAAAGTAATTTGGATTCTGATTAATTTTAACCAAAGAATTACATCAAACCCTAATTATTATCCAAGAATGGTGAACTTGAAATATGCATAGTGAACTGAAAATGAATCATTTTTCTTATATTTTTGAAAATACTCTTGGTTTTTCAACTATTAAACTCTTTAAATTAAGTCATTTTATTTTAAAAACTATTTTTAAAACCACCCCAAATTTTAGTACTTTTTATGAAAAATACACAATCTAAAAGAATCAACACTCATTGACAGATGTCCTAGGGTATTCCATATAATATAAAATAATATTTAAATCATAATAAATTGGATGTTTCATGAGATTGCGTTCAAATTTTGGCGCCATTTTTTGGGAGTTATTTTGTTTTTAGTGTGTGATTTTTATAAAAATATTGTTAATTTTGTAATTATTTATTCAATTATTACCTCACTTATTTTTTTATTTGATTTCTAAAATAATTATATTATGTAGGTTTTGTGAATGAAATCTTATACTCTATGATATTTATCTCTTTTTAAAACTGAACCAGAGAGGATTCTTTATCAACAACACGATGACACACAGGACAACCCTTTGAAGGAGGACACATCACATCTTAAAACTTGTCTTGATCCTTATTCTTCTTTTGGAACTAACATCAAAACTGAAATAAAAATGCATAAAATGGATGAAAATAATTCAACAATAAAATAATTAACCTCACCTTGTGTTGATATCCCACCCAGTTATATTTTAATTCAATTTGAAGCACCAAACGTTGAAGTAAAATATAGTCTAATTCACTCATTACCAAGATTTCATGGAATTGCTGGAGAGGATCCACATAAGCACTTAAACGAATTTCACACTGTGTGTTCAATATTTAAACCTTATAATGTGGAGGAATAACAAGAAAATATTAGGACATTCCAATTTTCATTAGAATACATTGAAAAATATTGATTGCACTATGTTAATTCACTAATTAGAGGTTTGAAAGACATGAAACACCTTTTTTCTTGAAAAATACTTCTGATCCTCTAGAATTGAATAAATAAGGAAATAAATATTTTGGATAAAAAAATATAAAGGAGAAACACTTCATGAATATTGGGAAATATTTAAAAGGATTTTTTCAAGTTTTCCACACCTCTAAATAAGTGATCATCTTTTAATATAATATTTTTATAAAGTTTTAATTCCTATTGATAAAGACATGATTGATTTTTCTATAGTTGGTGTTCTAGTTGATAAGACCTCAATTTATGCAAGAAACCTAATTTAGAAAAAGACATAGAATATACAAAACTTTTTTTTAAGGTCCAGTATACCCATTCAAGTTTTCCATGAAGATAAAAGTACTGAGTTTGAGAAGAAGGTGGAAACAAAGTTTGAAGAGGTAAGTAACCTTATTTGAAAAATTTATATTTCACAAGGTAAATCCCAATCTACTCCTCCCATCCATTATAGTATATATTCTTCTAACAGCAACCATTATGACCAATTCCCCCAACTGATAGAAAATTATGAGATCTGTGAGACAATATTTCTAGTCCTCCTCTATAACTAACCCTTTAGGAAAGAACCTTACTATCCATCCAACCCTGGGTGGAAAGAAAACCAAGATTTTAATAAATGGGGGTATTCAAACCAAACTAAATAACCATGGAACCAACCGCGATAGAGTAGTCATCCACCACCACCCATAAATCCTCAACCAAAACAAAGTTCATTCCAACAATCCCCTCCAAAACCCCAGACTAGCCTATAAGACATGATGAAACAAATGGATGCTAGAAATATCCAATTCCATTAAACCACCAAAGCTACCATACAAGACCTAAAGACTCAATTAGGCCAACTAGCCAACTCGGTGGAGTAAATCAAAAGTCATGGATATGGTAAACTACCCTCTTAACAGCTAGTCAATCCAAGGGATAAGAGAAATGTTAGTGTCATCACCCTTAGGAGTGGAACTCGACTTAAAAGATAAATGACCACTCCTTTAGAGTCATCCCCTCCCGAGGAAAACACCATCCCAACCATTTAAATTATCCCAAATGTTGAAAAAGATTTTCTTAAGAGAATCCCTTACAACGGAAAGAGTGTGTCTATTGATGAATCACCTAGCCCAACCATTCCTCTTCCATTTCCCAAAAAGGGACACCAAACCAAGAAAACCAAAATAAACTAAACTTGATAAATAAATCTTGGAAACTTTTAAAAAAGTGTAGGTTGAAATCCCCTTGATTGATGTCGTGAGAAAATTCCATGCTACACCAAGATTATAAAGGAGATGTGTACACACCAAAGGCAACTTAGAAGTTATTATAAGGTGATATTGGGGAGGAATGTCTAAGAATTGATAGATCCATTAATTACAACCAAATGCAATGATCCAGGAACATTCTCAATTCTGTGGACCATAGTGGAGTATTCTTTTTCCATTTATATGCTTGATTTGGGTGCTTCTATAAATGTGATGCCTCACTATATTTTCTCTTCCTTGTTGGTCGGGGAACTAAAACACACTGGGATTATTGTTCAATTAGAAAATCGGAGTACAATACACCCTTTTAGTGTTCTATAGGATGTTCTTATGAGTGTAAAAAATTTATTTTTTCCCACATATTTTTATGTTCTTAAAATGGATGATGATTGGATGAATGGACATGACCTAATTATATTAGGGAGACATTTCTATAAAACTACCTAAATTATAATTAATTTCCACAATGATACATTATCTATGGAATTTGGTGGTGACATTTTCTACTTAAACATCCTTGATTCCATGAAGCAGTCATCGAAAGATTATTCTTCTCTCTCTATTAACTCTATATATGTACTCCAGTCCCCTGAAAAAACATGTTTTTCATTCCTCTAATCATGTTTTTGAGTTTTGTTCATTGATTGAAATGTTATGAAATAAATCATGCAAAGAATGTTGTACCAGTCTACAAAAATTTCATGCATGCTTGTTAATTGATAATTTCTTGAATACTGAGGATCCCATGAACATAGATGATACTGTTAATCTTGTAAAAGCTTATTACTCATCCAAAGATGTTACCATTGAGTAGTTATATTTGATCATTGGCCTCCCACTATCAAATACACTCCTGTAAATCCTAAATCAACCTAAATTGGAACTAAAACATCATCCTTAGGATTTATAATATTTCTATCTTGAGAATTAAAACAAGCTACCTATCATCATTGCTATTTCACTCTCTCCAGAGCATGAAGTGCGACTGATTCAACTTTTTGGGGAGTATAAATAAGATTTGGGATGGAAACTTGCTAATATTACTTGAATTATCCCATCATTTTTTACACATCATATATTATTAAATGATGAGGCTAAACTAGTGATACATGCACAATGATGACCGAACCCAGACCACTTATATGTTGTTAAAAAGGAGGTAACAAAATTATTGCATGATGGAATCATTTACCCCATCTATAAAAGCCATTGGGTTAATCTAGTTCAATTGGTTCCTAAATAAATTGGTACAACGATAATTAAAAATTGAAATAATGAATTGGTTCCATGTCATGTGAAAAATAGTTGGTGTGTCTATATAGACTATCACCGACTAATCCAAAACTCTAAGAAGGACCATTTCCTATTACTATTCATTGAACATATACTAGAGAGGCTAGCAGGGAAGTCCCATTACTATTTATTTATTGGGTATTCTAGAAACTTTCTGATTTGTGTTTCACTTGAGGATCATAAAAAGAAAACATTATCTTTCCTATTTGGCACATTTTCATATATAAGGGTTCCATTTAGTCTATGCAATTCTCAGGGTACATTCCAACGATGCATGGTTAATATTTTTTTTGGATCACCTAGAGAATTGCATGGAAGTATTCATGGATAATTTTATTGTGTGTGGACCCTCCTTTGATGATTTTTTGAGTAGTTTTGGTTTTTTCCTATATCACTGTATTGAAAATATTATCGTATTAAGTTATGAGAAATGCCATTTCTTGGTGAAACAAGTATAATATTAGGACATTTAATTTTTGGGGATGGTATCAAAGTAGATAAATAAAAAGTGGATGTCATTTCTTCCCTACCATTCCTAAAAAATGTGTAGGATGTGGAGTCTTTCTTAGGTAATGATGTATTTTACCATCGTTTCATTCATGACTTCAATAAGATTGCACTCCCATCTCCCAATTAATCCAAAAATAAAAAGATTTTTTTTGATAAAGAATGTGAGGAAGATTTTAATAAATTTAAATGGAGTCTAAAATCATCCCCGATAATCCAACCACTTCGATGGGATTTACCCTTTGATCTCATGAATGATGCCTCTAGCTATGTAGTTGGGACTGTCATTGCCTATACCCCACAAACACTGGACACTGCCCAAGAAAAATACACCACAACTGAAAAATAATTCCCTTCCATTGTGTTTTCCTCAGATAAATTCAGGTAATACCTTTTATGGTCCAAATTCATTGTGTTCTCAGACTATGTCACCCTTCAATATCTCCTTAAGAAAACAGAAGCCAAACCACACCTCATTTGTTGGATGCTCCTACCTCAGGAATTTAATCTAGAAATTAGGGATAAAAAGGAGTATAGATTATGGTTGTCACATACATGACTTCTTCTAAAGGTATTTTTCATTTAATTACTATTATTGATTTTTTTTGGGGGTTTCCCATGTAGTTTTGGAGGAAAGGGTGTGTTTTCATGATTTGGGCCAAACTGTGAGCCAATTTCAAGTTTTAAAAGAACATTTTGTTTTTTATAACTACTTATTTTTTCAACATTTTAAACGAATTTAAATTCCCAATTATCATACCCTGGTATATTAAAACCACCATATCCATTTTTCCATCATATGAATCCATAATCATAGTGGATGTTTTTATTAAGGTATTAGGCAATCCCGTAAGCCCATTTCCTACTGTATTTTTTTTTTTAATTTTTCAATATCTCATTAATTTTTTTAATGTTTTAATGTGATTATACCTCCTAATAGAATCCAAAAACCTAAGGTTCACCCCCATTATCTATTTCTCAACATTGGAGCTCATTTGCATCGCAGATTAGGGTGAAACATCTTAGGGTTTTTCAAATCATCCTGATTTGAGAAGGTAATTTGATTCTTTCATAAAAAAATCCATTTTCACTATTTTACCACATTTTAGTCCTCACTTGACCTACTCAGAATAATTCGAGCCTCCCTACAAGTTTTTTTACTTTTAGATTCATCTTTTGGTGGATTTGGGGTGATTCCTTTAAGATCTCTCAAATAAGTGAGTTTCCTCTCATGTTCCTCCCATTTTCTTAGGGGTTCTTCCACTTTTCTTGTGGTTCTAAAATGTCTAGAAGCTAGGGTTCATACCTAGGGTTTTATTTCGTGTCATTTTGGTGAAATCTTGTGGATTAGGGCTTGATTTCACTTCTTTCGGGTGCAGTGGTGGTGCGATTGATGTTTCACACAACGGTTTGGAGTTTTTGGCACATATAGTAAGTGATTCCATATTTAAGAATTATTGGATGAGTTTTTTTTCTTGATTTATATTTTTAGAATTATTATGTTCCATTTTTTGTTCAAAAATTATATTTGGTATCATTTATTTAGCGATTGGTTTTTAAGTGGAATTTTTGTGAAAAAATGAATATTTTTGGTGTGTATTCCATGTTGTGTTCATTGGGGTTGTTTTATGATTCATGGAATAGTTTTATTAAATTATGGTATGGCTAAAAATTATGGTTTTATGTTATATTGGTATGTTTTTGGTTTTAAAAGAGGGTTTTTAGAAGGATGTTTTGTGAAAAACATGGTTACACTCCTTGGAATTATTTTGTGAAGGTTTTAAATGGTTTCTTGATTTATATAAGAAGTGAAACTAGGTTGCCAAACTTTTTTTGTAGGAGTGTACTTTTGAAACGGTCTATTTTAGTGTGAAAGGGTTTTTATGTGATTTGTACTATCTTGGAAAGGTTTTATAAAAATTTTTAAAGGATTTTTTGAAGTGCGAAAGAGAGGTGAAATGTGTTGTGAGAAGTTTTGGTGTGAGTATGATTTCCAAAATGAATTTGAATGAAAAATGGGATCATGTGACATTTGTGTGGGATTTTTGGGGTGTGTGTGAATTTAAAGTTGTATTATCTTGTGAAAATTGTATTTCAGGTCTTGTGGAACTTGTTTGAGCACAAGAAGGAAAACCAGGGTATCTAAGTGGGTGGATGCGCACTAGTATGCTAGTGATCTAGTGGGGTTGGGCCCCTGTTTCACATAAAAATTTTGATGATAACAACACCAACTAAACTATGATGATGGTGATGGGGATGGTGATGATGTTGAACCACTAGGTTATGGGTATGCTCCCTACTAGTGGCTCGTGTGCATAATAATGGATATTTGTATGTTTACTTTAACCGAGATATGAGGTACCTGGGACCCACAGTGAGCTAGTGCCTAGGGTTATTTCCCATTTCTAGTGCTTATTAGATACTTGATACTTACCGTTGGAATATGGTTTGTTTTCCTAGAAAATTTAGTAGCTTTGTAATTTTATTTAAAAGTGTTGATTCTTTAAAATAGCCCACTTGAGAACTGTTTTTATTTAAAATTGCATCTTTTAGAAACTCTTACTAGCATTTCTTGTTTACAAAACTTGTTTTTTGTATTATAATGATTATCACATGGCATCTTTTGAGGTATAATCATACTGGGATTTGGATCACACCCTACTTACACCTTTGGGTGTAGGTAGACTTGGTTATTTTTTCACAGGTTTGGGTAAAGCTTTTTGTGCCAAAGGTTTAGGTTTCTATCAGTCCTTCTTGGTGTAGTGTTGTGTAGATGGCTTGAGGGCGGTGAATCTTGACATAAGGTGGTTCATGGGTTGTCCTTATTTGTTTTTTCCTTTATAATATTCTTTCAACATTGTTGAAAATTGTGTAATTCAATTCTAATTTTTTTTAAAAGATTGTTTTGATTGAAAAATCCAGATTTGTTTTATTGAATTCGTTTGTTGTTTTAGGTTTATAAACCCAGGTAAAATCATTCCAAAATTTCATTTTTTTGATATCCAGAAACTTGTGCCATCACGTTGGGATCATAAATTCCCTTCGGGTCCTTCCATAATCTGGTTTTGGTGTCGGTTTTTATGGAGACCATATTCGGTTTGTGATAGTGGTGACTACCCATATCAGTTGGATACTCCCATATTCATAAATTGACTCATACCCCTATATTCCTATAAATGACATGTTTCATGATGATAAATTTAACCGAGTGAAAGACTCTATTCCTTATTATGATGAAATTTCAAATTATTTGGTAGCATCTTTCATTCCTTTTTAATTTCAAAAAAACAAGCTAAACATCTAAAACATGAGTCATGTTGGTACATTTGGGATGACCCCTAACTTTGGCACACATGTAGTGATCAATTCATTAAGTATTGTGTTCCCGATAGCAAGTTTTAGTATGTTCTTAGGTTCTACCATACTCTTTCTTGTGGGGGACACTTTGATCCTCAATAGACTGCTCACAAGGTCCTCGATTCTGGTCTCTTTTGCAAAACACTATTTTGGGATGAAAATGATTTCAAAAAATATTATCCCCACTATCAAAAAATTGGTAATGTATCTAAAAGAAATGAAATCCTACAACAAACCTTTCTCTTTCATGAAATTTTTGATTTTTGGGGCATTGAGTTTATAAAACCATTTCCTAATTCATTTTAGAATTTTTAATTTCTTCTGGAAGGGAATTTTGTTTCAAAATGGGTAGAGGCATGAGACATGAGTACAGATGATTCCAAGATAGTTGTGGAATTTTTGAGAACCCAAATTTTCTATAGGTTTGGATTACCTAAGTTCATCATCAGTAAACAGAGTTCTCATTTCTTCAACTAAACAATACAATAACTTCTATATTGGTATGGGGTTCGATATCAAATGTATATTGCTTACACCCAGAAACCAATGGTCAAGTTGATGTGTCTAGCATAAAGGTAAATCATATTCTTGAATAAACGGTTCAACCCAATAGAAAAGATTGGAGTCTTAGACTCGATGATTCATTATGGTCCTATTGTAATACCTTTAAAATTCCAATTGGAATGTGACCATATCAGTTTGGGTTTGAAAAGAGTTTTCACCTCCCTATGGAGATAGAGCACTAGGCCTACTTGGCCATTAAACAATGGAATTACAATATTTCTGGTACATGTTCTCAAAGGAAGCTACATATTTAATATATGGAGTAAATGCATAGATATTATTAAGGGAAATATCAAATATATAAAGAGAAAACAATGGATTCCCACAACAATCTCATCCTTCATTGTTAATTCCAAATTGGGTAGAATGTCCTCCTTTACAATGAAAGGCTGAAGATACATCCAGGTAAGCATTGTTCCTACTGGTATAGACCATACACATTACCAATGTTTATCTATTGGGTGTTGTTAAAGTTAAAAATGAAAAAACAAAAAAAACTTCACTATCAATGGGCTTGGGCTCAAGAACATTCATGAAGCCATTCTAAAGTCCTCGATGGAGGAACTCCAAGATAAATAAGTAAACTACCAATGAAACCCAATAGGTTTTATCATTCCTTACCACATTCTATTTTATTACAACAATAAAACTATATAATCTAGTTGTGGGGGGATGGGTACATTACTTGGTTAGTTAGTAAATTTCATCATCTTTCTTATTTTTCTATTCTTAGCTTAATGAATTGTATTTTTACTTTCCCCCTTATTTTCCCATCAATTTTTTGCTAGAATATTATTTTTTTATTCCCACTTAATCATTTAAAATGATTCCCACTTAATCATGTAAATTATTTAACATGCATGAGGAATTTTTCTATTTCAAGTTTTTTTAACATTCCAAAAAACCACTAAAGAAATATACATTTCAGCATGAATTAAATTTTTTTTTGTGAATTATCTTTAAAATGGGTTGTTTTTCGTTGATATAAATGGTTTTATCATTTTAAAAACTTTGAGAATAATGTTACCCCTTTTTAATTTTTTAAGGTAAAATTATGTCACTTAATTTTCTACACACCTTTTCACCCAACCATGAAGTGTGAAATTTTATTACTTAATAGAAGGTAAATATAAGTTAGGTTAATTTTATCTACTTTACAAAATTATTTTTCCATACATTCGTCCCTTATTCGATCTATTTCCTTACTATACCTGATCGACCTATGCATTTGTACCTGTTATCCGACTATTGTACACCCTAAAGAAATAACCATTTATGAGAGTGATGAAATGTATAAAATATGGGGATATATAGGTTAGGATCCTATGGTTTGAATTCTGGGAATTATTAAGTGAGTGGTTCTTGAAATTTTATTGCAAAGGATGCAGGGTAGGTTAGGTGGAATGGATCATATAAGCAGACAAATTTTAAAATAACCTATATTTACTTGATAGAAAATGGAAAGAATAGAATGAAATGGTTGTCACACACATACATGGAGAATTAGTGAAATGATTAACTTTTGAATTATTTTATTAGATTGGTATCATGAATCTCTAGTAATTTGATAAAATTTTCGTGACGTATTTTTCCATGATCACTGAGAATAATTCCTCAGTTTGATTTTAACTTTGATCACATTTCTATTAAGAAATAAATATTCATTTAATGTTAAATCATCACAAATTTGAGAATATATATATACATAATTTTTTGAAATGATACCTTTCCTCGGAGTGAAAATGTTTAGGTGTGGAGGTGTGATCGCACAACAATTCAATGCCTTATTTTACTCGTACAAAAATATTCTAAACTACTTTTGTATTTGAAATTATAAATTTAATAACAAATTTAATATACCATTTGATTAAATAATTTAATGTTTATTTTTGGGAATGAATTTTCACAATAATACTCTATAGATCTTATTGATTTTGATGATCACAAATACTCTTGTTTGTTTTACTAATTATATTACCTTAAGTGTATTTCAGGAAATTAATATTATTTATATTCCATATTATATAAATATATTCATGATTATTTTTCATGTGGAATATTTCTCAAAGTGTTCGGAACACTCCTAACCATATTATGGAAACTATGTGCATACCGTACGTTAAAGAAATATAACGTAAGGAACAAACCCTGTGTTTGTATTATACCTTATAATGACAGATCAACATGTATGGTTAATCAACCCTACATTGAATGAACAATATGGATAAAGAACATTACTTTTGGATCAAACCTTACATTTGAAAAAGAGAAAATGTATGGTTAAAGAACCCTACATAAGTATGAAACCTTACTTTTGAGACGAAAATGTATGGATCATCAACCTTAATTTTGTGATAAAATTTAAATTTTAAACCTTACATTCAGAGAATAAATTCTACACAGTTGAACACCACATTTGGTATTTTTTGTTTTATGAAGAAACCTTACACTTTACATTTCATCATCAGATATTTGAATTTACAATTTTATCAGAGTTTTGTGCAATGGTATTTACGGAATGTCAGGATTATTTAAAGCTCATTTTTGAAATATTTAAAGGTAGTTATGAATAATTCAAATAATCATATTAACTAGAGAAATTATCTCATATTATTAAGGAAATATACAACTACTCTAAGCTGTCTCAAGAATTTGAATTCTTATGATTAATTAGGTGATTTTCATGGATCTGATTTTAAAAGACAAGATCTTCATTTTACTTATATGTATGTATTTGTTATATATATATATATGTGTGTGTGTGTGTGTCTGTATGATTCAAAGAAGATTATATGTTGAGATATATATTGGGACACATATTCGCAATTGAAAATTCATTCTTGTGAAGATCTTTTACAGATCTACTGCAACAATGGATCAAACTCTGTTTTTCAACAGAAGAGGCTTCAATGGAAATATACATATTCAAAAATTAGTATTTTATGTAAGTATTCTACTAATACTATTCATTTTTGTTTTCATTTCAAATATATTTTGTAATCGGATCACTTTAGAACTATTCTTTCTTAAAGAAACTATTTTCTGAAGAAGAATATTCATCTGCTGTCAGTTATTATAAAACTGTAAAGTTCAACCGGAATCATTTTTAATAACTATATTTTTACCGAGAGTTTCAACTACTTATAATAAGTTGTGGTGGAGTATCATCTTACCGGTCAAAATTTTGATTTATTGGTTCTCTGTTATAGAACCAGAAGACTCTGTTTTTAGTCTTGTTTGTAATGGTGTCAGCAGTCTACACTCAGTCGACGATTAGTCTTATAATATGAGGAGCTGACTAGTGAAATTCACCAAACTCATAGAGAGAGTAATTGGTGGAGTGGACTAGGGGATATATATATATGCCCCAAACCACTATAAATAGATGGGTTCTATATTTCTATTTTTATCCACTACTCATAATTTCATATAGAAGACAAACACTGCTTACCCGCATAATCATCATTCAACATCAAGAGACAGAATTGTAAAGGAATTTGGGGAAGACACAATTCAAACCTCTCTTGTGTATATTTGTATATTAATACCTAACATTTATCACTTTAAAAAAGGGAAATTATACTTGTTTTGGTGATTTTATTTTATGGGGAGGTGATTTGGAGGGCTAGAGATGACCCAAAAGGAAAATGGGTCAAACTGCATTGAAGCTGAAGGGCACCTGTCCACTGTTTTTAACATTACTCAAAATAAGTGATTCCAAATGGGATGAATTTTTTTGAAAGGATCCATAACTTCATGGGATAGAACTAATATTAATAAAAAAATCCCAATTCTTATATCTGTTAGCCCATCTGAACTGATCTTTATAGGAGACACAATCTGCACGAATTCAAAAGTTTGGGTTGGTATATTGACAATATCTCCCAATAAAAGTCTCTAATGATGTCCAAATTTGACAGGGAGATTGGAAAGAGTCTGGAAAACAACTATAAACTTTTTGAAGAGTAATTACATGGAATTTTACTTTTCCGAAACCAATATACAACTGGTAAAACCAAAACTGGGTTCCCAAAACCATTTCCCATTTTGGCTATAAAAGGGAACCATGGGTAACCCATTGAGATGTTCGACCAAGGGATTGAATTGATTCCAATTTGGAGTTCTATAGGAGTACTATAATCCCCTTGGATGTTATGGATCTCTCTATCCTCATAGGGAGAGCTGAAATGAAGAAGCAGATCCACCCAACTTTCCTCCTCCCCTAGATATTGGGCAAAACGATGGGCATTCATTGTGAGGGAGCTACACATATTGTAAAGGGAGTTCTATAACATGTAATAATACTAATTTTAGGTATTTTGGGTTTGAAAATTTAGAATTACCTTACTTTGATTCATGTTTTAATTCTTTGTTTGATTGAATCGAATGGAGTACTCTTTACTTTTAACCAATCGGTGTGAAGTCTTGAATGCATTAATTATGTTTTTTTTTATTTGACAACAAAAGAATCATTTTCATTCCCACTTATTTGAGATATAAATTTTATTTGGTAGTTATTATACTATGCATGAGATCTGGACCTTGACTCTATGATTGTAATGTCAAGGTTTTTCTCAATGTGCTTTGATATAAAATATTAGAATATAATCGAGATTCCGATTAATTTATACCAAAGACTTACATCAATACCTAATTAATATCCAAGAAAAATGAACTAGAATTGTGTGTAGTGAACTCAAAATGAACATTTTTTTCTCGTATTTTCCAAAATCCACTTGGTTTTTCAACTATTAAACTCTTTAAATTAAGTCATTTTATTATTAAAACTGTTTTCAAAACCACCCAAAATTTTAGTCCTTTTTATTAAAAACACACACTATAAACCTATAAATTCTCCTTGAGAGATGAACTAAAGCCTTCAATAGACTATAAAATCATCTTTAAATCATAATCAATTTTACATTTCAAGAAAACGTGTTCATTGATTCTAGAATTCGAATCAAAATAATGTTGAAGCCACTTATACGAAATGATCCCTAATATCTTATCTATAAATACAAGAAAGCCCCAAAGTTATAATTTATTATCTCATTATTTTTAGTGATTTTTTTGATATTCATGGATGATTATTTAGTTCCAACTATGATTTTTCTCCATATTTCCAGTTTTAGTGTTCTTTTGTTCCATTTTCTTTATTTTTTCTTATTTTTATTCTTGGCCGTTATATGTTTTTCCTTCTTTGTCTTTATCATATTTTTTAATTAATAAAATAATTTTCAATAATGTTTTGGAATTTTTTTTTAATATTAATACTACTATTTCATTTCAGGTTTTTCATAATAGTTTATCATATCATTTAAAGTAGGTAGTATTCATCTTCCATGTAACTAGAATGCTACAACTATTCTAATTATACTTTATACTTGATTCATTATATTCAAATTATGTATATTTATTTTCAATTTTTAGTATATAGATACTGTATATTCACTATATTCGGTATAAATATATTAGATATATGCATATTGTATATTCAGTATATGTATATTAAGTATCTAGTGTAGACATATTCAATATTTTGTATATGTACTTTTTATATTTAGTATATGAATATTGTATATAAAATTATGACATATTACATCTTATAAAATATATATATGAACATTTTGTATTTCATATTTTATATTTCTTATATGCATATGTGATATATTCAATATATGTAAAATTCATATCTTATATATGCACATTGCATATCATGCATATGCATATTGCATATATTTTATATTCATATTACATATACGCAATCTACATATTTCAAATAAACTTCTAATGTTTTGTCTTGGCATGTGGATCCATTATCCATGTTCTATGGATCATTATCCATGGTAAAATATCAATTTAATCAATGTTTATTTTCTTTTAATTTTCTTTTTTAATAATATGTATTTCATCCTAGATTTTACATACCTTTGTTTCATGTAAACCATTAAATTTTAATTATTAGAGAAAAGTCGTTCAATTACCTCAGTGGTGGCAGGGAAGGTTCTACTCTCAATGATGCTGGTTTCTAGGATCCCATTCTCAGGATATGGGATCCTGATATGGTTGGTGACACAACTCTTTTATTCAATTCTCATCTCACAGGTCTTGTATTTTGTTATTATAAAAAGTAATTTTTTTTCAAATTCATATTAAATAATTTATTAATATAATTATGTATTTTCTTTAATTTTTGTTTTCTGGTAATAAAACTATGTGTATCATACATTTTTTTTGTATTTTCATTATAATAAATGGGTTTAATATGAATTATTTTTTTTCTCAACTATCTTATTTTATTCATTCTTGATAAATCACGGATTTATTCATGGTAATTGTGGTAATTGGATTCATATAAGCTTCCTAAGGTTTCTTCCATTTTAAAAATTAAGATTAATATTTTATTAGGGTTTAATACATTGATGCATTAATGTCTAAAATTTTCTATTTTTATCTTGATGGAAGTATTTTTTTAAAAACCAAAAGAAACCCCTTCCATTAATTAAATGTTGAATTGATATTTTCTTTAAAAATCTATAATCTTATTCCATCTTATTCATAATTTATCTCTGTTTCTAGAAAAATCCCATATTTATAGTGTTTGTGATTTTCCATTCTACACATTTCAATTCGACCATTAATATGGTTATATTTATTTTACACTATGTTTCTATACAGTTTTTTATGTTAACTGTACATTTTTACCTTCTGAAACATATCCATATTTTATTCTTTCCTTGTATTATATTTATCAAAAATTTTCATCCTGACATCTCAAACATGCCTAACATTAATAACCCTTTTACTAATATTCATGCATATTTTATCTGTACTCCCTAGTAGTATGTTTCTAACTTTTTTACTTTCTTATTTTGTGGAACACAAAGGTGAATAGGTTTTTGTGTTTGCACGGGAGATGCATTAGTATATTATAATAACATATACAATAACATATATATTATAATATAACAATATATATTACATAAGTTATAATAATATATAATATATAAATAATATTATATTAATGATAATATATATATTAATATAATATAATAATATTATTATTTTAATATTTATATATATTATAATATTATAATAATATATATACATATACAAATAATACATATATACATATATTAATATAATATCATAATAATATTAACATATATTATAAAATTTAAATAATATATATTAATATATATAAACTAATATATATAATAATAATAATTAATATTAATATATATTCAGGAAATAATACAATAATATATATTAACTTTTTTTATAATAAAATATATGATTAATATACATTATAATATATTTTTAGAATAAAATAAACATATATTATATATGTATATTAAAAAAGTTATTAACTTATGTTATAATAAAATACAATAATATATATATATTATAAAATTATTATAAAATTAAAATATATTGTATATATTATGCCCCCATAGGTGGTAGGGGTGGTTTGGTGGGTAGGGGTTTAGGGAACGATCATGGCATCAAGTCCCTAGGCCAGTTTCTTCTATAGCATGTGTGCTTCCATATATATATATATTATAATTTTTTTTAAATATTAAAATTTTAAACATATATTATAATATAATACTATTAACATATATATTGTAATAAAATAATACATGTTAAAATATATTATAATAACGTATATTATAATACAGGTAGTAATATATATTTACTGACATATATTAATATAATATATATAATATATTAACTTTTATATACTAATATATATTCATTCATATTATAATAAAATATATGATAATATTATATTATAATAATACTAATATATATATATATATAATATAACATAAAATTTTATTAAAATTTTACATTTTAAAAATACATAATTTTTAACATATATTATGACATTAACATAAAAATATATTATAAATTTTAGTTTAAAAATTTATTTTTAAAGAATGTATTATATATAATGTGAATAAGGATTTCTGTTGTCCCAGACAACACCTTCTTCATATAACTTATGATGAGGACTCTTGATTCCCTTCAAATGAGAACCAACAAATTCACAAAGAAAAAAATACCTAATTATGAGTATTATCTTCCACAAAAAAATAAAAGGAAGAAGAAGGGGAGTTAGTTTTTTAGATTGTGTAAACCTATGAGAGATATGTAATCGCATTACCATCATAAGGTTATGTGAAGGATCCATGTGCAACACATAAACTGTAGTAGATCCCAAAGATCCCCTCTTGAAAATCACTTCCACTCTTGTGAAGGCATCGTAGATAACTAGTGGTCATGCGACGATAGTCAGATAAGATCCCCATGGCCTTACAAATCGTCAACCAATAGTCTCTTGGAAAACTATTCGAAAGTAATTTGAAAATAGGATAAAAATGTCCAAAAGGTGGGAGCTTCTTGAGGTTGAGAAAATCACATGATGGATCACCGATCGGGAGGATGTTTACCATTGATAACATTCAAGTAAACTCACGAGACCCCTAATAATTTGTAAAATAAAATAATGGAAATAAAGTTAGGGGAGGAAGGAGCCTATTATGGTTGTAAAAGTCATGCGATATGCCCCTAGTGATCCAAAAGACACTGCTAGATTGTGATGAAATATCTGCCTCGTCTCAAGAAAGCATGCTGGCATGTCATCCTCATCATGCAAAGCACCTCAGGCATTTCCGTGCAATGTCGCACTAAACATTTGGTTCCCTAAGGAAAAATTATTATAATTGTTCACAAAATTCTCACACATCTCTACAAGACTTCTTTTTTTGGTCCCATGATGCATCAACAATAGGAAGAATGATTGTCCTTGACAACATTCGAGCAATCCCACATGATTCTCAAAATTTGTAAAATAAAAAAATTAAATACAAAGGGGAAGGATGAAGAGGCCTCTCATGGTCTTAATACCCTTTTGATGTGCCAATTATGTCTTCACTATGATCTCACAAGACCCCTTGACTGTATGACATGATCTCACAAAATCCTCCAAACAAGGATTCGAGTGCCATGTGAACACCTCATAGTAAGCATCTTGATCTCACGAAGGCTCTTGGACATTTCAATTTGAAAATATCAAAGTTCTTCAGTATACCTACATGATTCAGAATGTCCCCAATAATTGGAAGTAATCCAATAAATGAGGTGTTGACAGGAGGGACTCATGGTTGCTGAAAAGTAGGTGACACCCTTGGAGTAATCCACAATAGAGAATTGTGAAGACGTGTGACACTGAAGCCTTTTTCAGACTGAAACCTGGATTTGTGTGAGATATTTTGTGTCATGACCCATCCCCTGGGGCCCATGCCATGACTACCCCAAGCCCGCCTTCCATAGGCCTGGGGCTGGCGACTACCACCAAAGGTGTAAATCCCTAAAACTGGGAAGGCATTGCCTTTGTAAACAGAAAACACACACAAACAGAGTATGAGTTGGAAGTAAACACTAAGTAAAGCTGTATACAAAAGAAGTGATGGAAAGTAAAAGGGGCCAAAAATACAAGCCCAACAAGAAATTACAGGTACAACTAAAAAGAAAGTATAACTGAAGAAAAGTAAATCAGTCACAGGGTTGTCCTCCGGGGTTCATACCTGAAGGGTAGGTACAGATGGCCTCCTCAACACTCCACGTCTGTTACTCTCCTCCGTGCACCAACTCATCGTAAGGTCCACCTCCGGGTACCGTCTAGTCCTACTACTCATCCTTAGTCAGCGTTGTCCATCGTCTCTATCCAACACAATGTGGTACGAGCATAACCCATGCAGGGGTGAGTTTAACAATACTCAATAGGGACCCTGAGACCCTCAAGGTTACACAAAATCCAAAAAGGATAAACCACAAAGAATGAAATCAATAGATAAACCCAATTAAGTATATTCCCATACATATACTTAAGTTATCAAGTAATCCATCTCAATCACGAGGAAACACAAGAGTTACTGACTCAGCTCACAAATGTATACAACTTATGAGATGATCAGATATAGCCACTGAATCATCAGAGTTGTCAGACCAACACATGATCTAGGAATAGAAGTGAGAACTGTCAGACCAACACATGATCCAAGAATAGTCGTCAGAGCTATCGGACCAACACAAGATCCAGGACCAGCTATTCTATCAGGCCAACACATGATCTAGGAACAAAAGTCAGAACTGTTGGACCAATAAATGATCCAGGAACAGTCGTCAGTGCACAGCCAGCCACAGGGTTTTCATAAAGCACGCATGATTCAGGGAGGGTACGCTCCTCAAACCAAGTGTCGACATGTCAACTGCCACTAAGTCTTACGAAGAAGTATCCCAAAGTTCCATCTTGTCATAGGGGTCTCAGTGAAACATATGGCGTGTCAATCGGACGCCCGGTCTGTGAGTTATTAGCTTTTTAGTCCCAGGGGCCCGGTTGGATTCGTGTACGATCCAACCTGACCGTATATCAACATTACCCCAAACTCCAGTGTGGTATACTCAAAAGGACCATTGTGCTCCAAGAAAACCAGTGGCGTTGATGGTTCGTCAAACGGTCATCTGGTGCCAATGATATGACCAAAGGAAGTAACAGGGTCGGTAATGGGCCTTGGCCCAGTCTGACCCAATCTGACTGACTCGCCCCAACCCAGACTCGGACAAATTGGTCTAGGTCCACCCAGACCGCTAGGTGGGTCAGCCCACTGGGTTCGGCCCCGCCCGTTGGGCCAGGCCCAGCGGACTGCAGGGGCGGTTCGGCCCAGAGCCCGCCGCGTAGGAGGCTCGGCCTGGAGCCTGGGGCCAGTTCGACCAACACCATGTGGGGCATGGCTTGGGTGACTTAGCCCGAAAAGCCGAGCCGGTTCAGCCAGTGATGCTGTGAAGGATGTCGCGGGATGGCTCTGGTGGCCAGCGCGGCTCAGCCAGGATCCGAGGCGCGGGCAAGCCGCACGGGGCTCCGGGCAGGGAGCGGGTAGGCCGCGCGGGGCAAGATCAGTGCGTGGGTAGGCCAGAGGGGTTCGTGGGCAGGCCACGGGGCACCGGGCAGGGCATGTTTAGGCCAGTAGAGCGCGGGCAGGGCGTGATTAGGTCGGCGGGGCACGTCGGCAGTACACGGGCAGGCCGCGGTGTGCGCGGGCAGCGTGCTGTTAGGCCGGTGGGGCACAACAGCAGCAAGAGGGCCGGCCGGCGGGGCACGCGGGCAGCTCACGGGAAGGCAGGTGGGGCATGCGTGTAGGTTTGTGGGGCTCCGGTCAGCGCATTGGTAGGATGACAGGCCGCGGGCAGGTGGGCCGGTGGCTGGGGGCGACCGGGCAGGCCAGTTCGGTGCGGTTCGGGCCAGCACGGGCCATCGGTGTTTGACCGGGAACACCGGTGCGCCGCGAGGGCGGCGTGGTTCACAGAGGCCGCAGGTAGCGCAGACTTTATCATTGGCACCTTCGTCACCTCGTTGCCGCTTTGTCACCATGCTGAAATAAACTTTACAAAGAGATCTGCCGAGGGAGTTGGGCCATGTTAGTTTGTTCCGCACCCTCCGCATTTAGGGATGATAACAATTGGTTCAACAAAGAGGAAGAAAGTTGAACAAAAATTGTTTACAATAAATCGCATAAATTCCTTTTAAATGAATATGATAATAAGGAAAGGAATAATAATCTAGGTAAACCCCATACCTTTGATTGTTGCTCGAAGATGAAGTCGCGGGAAGACGAAGATATTGTCGTCATTCGTCGCGTCTTCCACACACTTCCAATCCATGCTCGTGCGTCGGTTCATTGACAATGATGAGGAGGGAAGATCGGTTGAAGACGTATCATGTCGAAGGGGGTTCCGAGGAAGAAATTCAAGGAATATTTTTCATTGTTTTCGAAGGTGTTCTTCATTGGAAGCATTCTCCATTGGGCGCCTTCTCCCAATATTTCTCCCATGATCCTCCTTTCTCTCCACTCCACCCAAAATAAAATTGTATCCAAAAAAATAGATTAGGATCTTTTATGTTCGTTGGCATAAATTCAAATTGGGTGATTTAATTAAATGATTTGTCTTATTTAATTAATGGGGTGGAGTTGTCATAACAATTCAAATTGGAGATTTAAAATAAGTGGCTCCACCTAATTAATGCTTGAGAGGTGGAACAAATTAAATTAAAGGGGATTTAGCTCCATTAAGGTGGATAAGGTCAAGGGGTTTCTCCCCATTTAATGGGGAGTTGAGGAGGTTTTACCCTCCTCCATTAATAGGGTTTAATCCTCATGTGGTCCCCCCGTTATAACCTCTTACGGGAGGTTACACTCAAGTGGGACCCACCACCATAACCTCCCAAGGGAGGTTAAGGTGTGGTGGTCCCACCTCCAACTCCCATGAAGAGGTTTTAACCACCTACCTCTACATAGTGGTTAAAAATAAAATAAAGTGAGATTTATTTATTTTATTACTTCACATGAAAACCCAAAAGCTAACTTTTATCCTTGACTCAGTACTGCCGAAGTGAATGTTTTCTTAAGAGAATATCGGCACTGTGAGTTCAACGGTGCTCATAGATTTCAATTCCGAGCACTGATTAAAAAGTTTTAAAAACCCTCTTGTACATTTACTGAACATATCCAAACAAAACTTCAGAAATTGATTTCGGGCACACCGGGCCTCAGAATCAAGCGCCGTCAGTTTTCACAGACTTTTAAAAATCCCATGTATTAAAAAAAATCTATGGGATTTCTGGGTCTTTACACACTGCACAAAGAGGTTAAAAACTGGGGAGGTAAGTCCTATAAATCACCACTCGAGCATGAAAAATGCACCCCTACCACCTATACACAGATAGAAATATCTACTACTACTAGATGACCAAAACTCCCCAGATGAAAGTTTGTCCTCTTTATATCTAGATGATCTAGCACCATAGCAGATTTCTCGAAGTGGCTCATCTCACGACCGACAAGATTTCTGTTAGGTAGGATACCGAAGGATAGCTAAAGAAATCATGCAATATACATAGTAATTTTGTGTGATCCCCATAGATCATGCGAAGGACTTCTAGCAAGACATGCAAAGGGAATCCCACATGCCTTCCAGATCATGTAAGAGTTAAAATAAGATACCATTGAACAAATATAAGTAATTAAAAATATAAAGGCTATAAAAAAGACTAATGACAAGAGACTTAAGAAATTAACATATACACTGGACCTCATACACATCACATGAACCACCCAGGTCATGAGACCGTACCAAGTAATGTCACTTAGATCTTTTGAAACTCCTTTGGCATAATATTTGGATCATGAAAAGTCCTTTGAACATGTCAAAGTGATTCACATGGAACCCTAAGAGAAATCCATCATAGTCTCGTGATTCCCTTCAAGTTTTCCATCCTAGCCTTGGGATGTTCTTTACAAATTCTTCCAGACCCACACGATGACACCAGTTCATATCAGCTAAGTCTCACAAAAGCACTCGAGCATGTCAACTAACTCCTATGATACCATCCAAGCACACCAGTCAAGTCTCACGATGCCCTCCAGACATGTCATTTGGGACATGAGACACCCTCTAAGAAAATTGAAATTGACTCTCATGATGCCCTTCATATGTGTCAGCCATATCTTACGATGAAACCTAGGAAAGTAATCTAGATCATTAGACACCCTTTGGCCAGATCATCCAGATCATGCGATGACTTTCAATACCAACCGTCTAGGTCTTGCGACGTCGTACATACAAGAAGGTCAGGTCACCATGGTATCCTAGGATTTGATGATCTTTTCTATCCTCAATGTGTAAGCCCGAATTATAGTAAAATGTCCTTGTGTAAGACCCAATAAATGTAAATACAATTAATCCAAGGGATATCCCAATACATGAGCCTTGCATCCATATGCAATGAACATGATCACTTGTTATATCTTGTTTCCCACACTGAGCATAGATCATGTGGGCTTAGGGAGCTAAAATGAACACCTCATTGGAATTATGAATCTCCAACAGCCAAGGAAATCCCAATATGTAATCCCCAATAAATGACATGATATAAACACCCATATACATAGAGGCATCTACCTTCGGGCGAGTCTCAAAGGAATGAATGAACTATGATAACCCTGATTCATGCTATAATCAGGATATGTAGGAAGTCCCTCTTATGGCTCATTCTTGAATACCCGATGCCTCAGAGCACTCATATATGTCCTATTCACATGATGTTAAAGTATATAGGTTTAGCAGATTATATGGGTTTTGATCACTTCTTTAACCAAGATATGTAAAACGCCTCATTATGGCTCAATCCCCTTATCAAAATATCAACCACCTCCATGTGTGGAAAAAATCCCAAAGAACTTGGTTATATGACTTCATCATATATAGAATCAATCTAACACTCAAAAATGGATGAAGAAGCTTGGATACATATATATGGATTCACTAAATATTTCCCCATTACTCTATTAATTAATGAGATCCCCTTTCTTTTGTATATAAAGATAAATAACCTAGAATAATTTTATTAGGGTAAGCGGTCCCATAATGGGATTAGGAAAAGATTCACAAACATATATTAAATCAATAAGATATTATTGGAGTATGAAAAGACTCCCCTCAAAAGGGTGTAATGAGTCTGACCTCCCATTCTCTCAACCAATGCGACTCCCTAAGAGTCATTGGGTCTGAAACCCCAATTGGACACCAACCTTTGGAGAGTATGCTAGTACCCAATTATGGATTAGGGAAATGTTGGGAGTTTCTAGAATGAAGAAAAATGGCAACCTGATGTAAATGATTGTTAAAGAAATGAACCCCCCACAATCAACTATTATGACCAACTGGACCCACCTCTGTGAAGGTTCCCTTGGTCTTCTCTTCCTCATCAAAACATAAACGGTGATCCTGATGTGAATATCTCTAATAAAATAACGATTGGGTTATAATCCATCATTCCATTTTTTTTCACACTATATGAAAAAATGGGGAAATCCCGATGTGAATCTCTCAAATGATAGAATGATCAGTTAATCATACATCAGACCACTTTTTTTTAATTATAAAAAACAAAGTAGTTGACCAGAATGATCATACATCTAATCATCTGTAACCAGGGTTCCCATGAAATAATTCTATCCCTGTTTTGACAAATCTAAAAAATATGAACGACCAGATTGGGAATAAAAGAAAAATTGTGTTAACCATTCATATATAATTGATCACATCATGCATACGATATTTGTAGAGACCTGAAGCTTGACGTACATGGGCATTACATTACTTTAGCGGAATACTAACAAAAACAGACAGACAATGACCTTAATCATTTAGTGTCTTTGGAAACTTGGAACATAATCTTCTAATCTTGGTGAAAGATCTTCAACATATCCCATAAAGATATTCCCATTTTTTTTTATATCCAAAACCTTTATTTATATCATGAGGAAAAGAAAACAGAAAAAGGGTGAGCTCAAATTCTCAGTAAGGGTAAGCATGGATAAAATAAAACATACCTTATACATTTGAATCTTAAAAACATGAACATAATGTTTAAACATAAAAATCTTGAGAAATGACACAAAACATGGAAGTACGTAAGGCATAGATCATAAAGAAACATTAAGAATGATAAAATAGAATGGGAATAAAACATGTAATTGTGGAAACCATTAAGCACATGATATGATTTCCATAGTAGCCAAGGCATTGCTCCCAAGACCATCTTAGTGGACAAAGTCCCTTTCTGAATCGAGTTCATTCCTCATTCCAGTCCTGTATTACTGAACCGGTTTAACTTGCCGTTCCATCCATGTCTATCTCATGAGATATAAATCTTTACCCAATGCATTGGAGGGAGATATAGGTCCCACCCATCTCATAATGAAATCATTCTTTCGTGTGCCACAAAATCATAAATTATACATCATAGCATAACCCATGTAATAAAATGGGATTCTTAAACATCATGCCATCATAACATAATCCATGAACAATTGATATCATTTCATCATAAGAAAATTGAAACCATTTAAATCATAGATACATTCTACTTGAAACACAGACATATGAAATAATTTCATCTTAGATGGAAAATAGTTTTGACAAAACACTTGAAATGAATTCTTGAGGAAAATATCCTTTCTTTTTTAAAATCATTTTCTTTTCACAAAATTCCATGAAATTTTAAAATATAAGGGTTTTGTTGAAAATAATCATGAAATATTGTAGAGGAATCTTCTTGAAAATGAGGCGTTATGAAACCGTAAAAATCCGTTCATGCCGTATAAGTTAAAAAAACATTCTTCTCGTACTTTTTCCGGAAAAGTAAAAAAAGTACCTCGTAACGTAAACAAAAGAACGATTCCTTACATACCATGTATTGAAAGTCAAAAATGGGTAAAAATGACTTTAAAAATACATGAAAACAATTTTATAAAACATGGACATGGATGATATAAATAACCCCAGTAAATACGTACGAATAAGCAATCTCAGATAAAAATTTGATTTGAAAAATTATCCCTTACCTTAGGTCTGATATGCTTTGTACGTATCCAAAACTCCTGTATAATTATTTAAATAATGTAATTGACTTATTACAGAATCATATCCATTGTTATTATATCATATATAGTTCACTTATGACTTTATATTAACCATTCTTTTGTAAATTCCATGTTAAAGAGTGTTTTGGGTAAAATCGTTTCATTTGTCATCCGTGTTTTGACTTGTAATTATTCATATGATTACTTAGATCATGATTACTTAATTCCAGAATATAAAACATGTTTTATATATAATATATATTCATAATATACATATTTATAGTAGATCAATAAATTTAAAGAAATACACCGTTCATGGAGACGGTAGGCCGTACGTACGCATGAACGTTGTTTTCGTTTCCTTATTGAATTGAATGGAATTAAGTAGATGACATAAATATATATATACATAAATCCAGTAGCATTATTATGTCCTATATTTTATGATTACTTAATATATATACTTTATAATCATTCTTGAATGGTTATCATGGAGAGTGAATCTCATCGCGTCGTGGAGACGGTATTCCGTACGTACGCACGAGGGATGATATCATTCCCATGATCGTTGAATTGTATTAAAGTGTATGTATAATATTATAGAATAAATATCACTTTAAAATAATCATATATATTCATTACTTTCACCATTATACCCATCCATGTAAGGAGGTGGTGGAAAATAGATTACACCACGGCGTAGAGACGGTATTCTGTACGTATGCACGCACGGTGATTTCATTTTCCATAGGATGGATAGATGGTGAAATATGGTTGTTTAATACTTATAATAACATATCATTATATTAGTCATACTTATTTTATTACTTCATAATAAACCAACTAAAGAACAAGATGTTTAAGAAGAAAGAAAATTGAAAGAATCGGTAACGGATATTACCTCTTCTCTGACACGCCTGTTTGAATCCTCCTCTTAGGGTACTAAAATTGGTCTTTGAAGAAGACCAGGACCTCTAGGATGTTGCTAGGGAAATTGATAAGGGAAATGGTCTGGTATTGGTAGAGATTTAAGGCTCAAAGTGGTGTGTGGAGGAGAGGGAGGAGGAGCCCTTTTACACGGGAGGAGAAAGGCACCTTTGGAAATCTTAAAAATATTAATTTATAATAAATCTAAACCCACTTAAAAACCTCAAAAAAAAGACTCATATTCAAATATAAGATGATATAGGGTTGTAATATCATCAACCAATAAAATTTAGACATGATAGGAAATTATTTTAAACATTATTGACTTGATTTATCCTTACTTAATCAATTTAATTTTATTTGTGGTAAAAATATTCTAAATTTTAAATTATAACAAAAAAATATTTATTTGTTTTGAATTGTCCATAATTGGATACTTTATAAAATTTGAGACCATATAAATTTAAATTTATAATTTTTAAATATTTTTGTGATTTTTAAACAATTTTATAATATGTTATTTTTATAAAATAACAATTGTGTCAATTTTGACACTATTCATTTATATGAATTTAAATAAACTATATACAGAAGATATGTTCTAATTAAAAGCTTTAATAGATTCATAAAAGGCCATATGTGTCTAGAAAATTAGTGGATCACATTAAATAGTTCATATAATATTTATTTTATTATTTTTAAAACCATTTATTTGGTTTATCTCTTAATAAAATAATTGCTACAAAATTTTTGTATAATTATTTAATATACTTATTTGTTGCATAAAAATTAAAAATAAAATCCTATGATGAATATAAATCTATTAAATTTCACAATAATACTTTTACTCGAATTTATCATCTTACAATCACAATATCTAAATTGTTATATTTATTAAATTATGAAGGTGACAACTTTGGCATCATTTAAAATAAAATAATATAAGTGTCATAATCACTTTTATAAGACTCCAAACGGTTATATATTAGGTCCTTAGATTCTTATGGTATATATATACACTAAAATTAAGTTTTGGTCAGGTTTGTGGGCCTTTTAATGGGTATTATTATTTCAATAAAAACTACATTACTGATTTTTCACTTAATAAATAATTTCTGCATCATTAATGTATCACCATTAATGATAATTATTTAATCCCTAAAAAATATAAATAAATTATCATGATGTAGATAATTTTATTATATTTTTTTAGACTATTCATGTTCCAAGTTTTATGATGTTTATCACTAAATTAAAATTATTATACTTATAATATTTAAGAGAGTGACATGTTGTCACTTTCTTTGGTTTTAATAATAATTAAATTATTTTCATGGTCAAAAGTCCATAGAATGAATCTAATCCGACCCTTAGGTGATATGGGTCGACTTTTAGTCATCCAATATAATTTTTCCTTGTGTTAGGGTAATTTTATAATATTATATTCACCCTTAATTACCCGATTTACCTTTAACTATGGTAAATAAAATTTACCGTAGTTACTATTCATAATTCCCAAAAATAAAAAGTAGTATATTAACGTAATTTGGACCCACTGATTCCAAATATGGAATCTATTTTTTAAATTCAATACACAGAAGTTGCAGAAATTAGATTAAAATTAATCTCGTTGTCGAAGGAAAACGAGATTTGCTTGAAACATTGCAAAAGATTGAATTGATTTAACCTACGAATTCAATGTAAAATCAATTCTAATGACATAAATTATATTAAATGGTAAAAATATATTCTATTTATACTTTAAAACCATTCAATATTATAATTTAACCACAAAAGTTATTACGATGAAAAAAAATTGTTTTTAATTAAAATATAGCGTGTTTTTACTATTCATTAAAATATGAAAGTTATCAGAATAATATGAAAAATTTATCCCAGGTAAAATTTTATATCCTGATTCCAAAGAATAATTTTATTTTGTAAAATTTAACTTATAAACTTGAAAAAAACTAGATTTAATGTGGGTGCGCCATCAAAAGGCGGCAAAACTGCATTTTTTGAAAAATACTTATTTTACCCGAAAAAATTATTTTGTTCTTATACCATGTTCTAGAAAATGTGTAAGATGAATAATAATGTTATAAAATTCAAAATTTAGTTAATAGTATTCATAATGGCTAGTTCATTATAATATTATAATAATATATTGCTGTTTAGTAAAACTCGGTATTGCGTACAACACACGCTATCGAGGAAGGTCACGATTGTGTGTAATAAAAGACAAGTAAGGGTTGCGTATAGTGCAAGACTCCTTTGTTGTTTCATTATAATAGAATCCAACCATTTTTAATTTATACATTGAGTATATATATATATACACTCAATGTTGCATAAAATAACTTCTATCAAATGAACTTGAAATTGTGTATAACACGATCCAAGAATTGTCTTGCGTATACTACACGCTAATACGGTGTTGCGTATAGCACAAGATAATCTTGGTGTAGTATACAACACAAGACATTAAAAGAATATTTTTCATAAAATATCGGGGTGTTACATTCTACCCCTTTTAAAATGAATTTCTCCCTCGAAATTCGTCGGGGTTATAAATGGTTTACTACTCGAAAGTTTGTTTAATAGAAACCCACATCGTAAAGAGGAATACCAAAACTTGGCTTTAAAAACTAATGTATGAAATGTAACGGTTACACAAATTAACTCATCACTGGGTTTCCACGTAGGAGAACATAGGTGAAAATATGGATATTGAAGAAAAATCTAATCATCAAGTTCTGATGGAGAGTGGTAGAGAACATGGCTATGAAATAGCCAACAATCACAAATCCATAGATTTGCGATGATATAAGGTACCATCGGATTCATCAGATATCAGGGCACTAGGACAACATTTTTGATTTTCAAGATCATTTCCCTAAAGTTGATGAAATTGGAAATAGAAGAAATACTTCGTGATTTTGGTACAGTCTCACTGTTGTTCGTTCTTTGTACAATTTCCACTTCATCTATTAAATAAATGAAGTTGAATTTGTCATTCGTGAAGTGTTAGCAGCTCATGTGATAGAATGATGGGTCATTCCATCTGTCTCAAACAAAAGGTTATAAAATTTATAAAAAATACATAAGTCCATCTATAGTGAGATTAATCATATATGGTTCCTAAAATGGACTTATACTTCATATATCATACTAATTAATATAATAAAACTAGTTTCTACTAAACAGGGACTTCATGTAGGCCAGTGGTAGGCGATAAAGGCCAGTCGCACTTCAGTTTTGGGTTCGATTCCCACAGCCTTGTCCGACGCGGTGGGCTATCGCCCGTCCTGCAGGTTGTCCTTTTTCTAAAACTACATTACTATAAAATCCCATAAATAATATCAAAAACTGTTCTATCCTTAAACAATACTAACTTATGTCCAACATAATCCATTCCAATCTGTAGGCTTATCTAAAATACTTCGGTCCAAGCTTATAGTATAAAGAAAACGATTACTTGAAATGTCATCAACCAAGCATGTGAATACCATCATTTATCCCCCATATATCTTGTTGGTCACATTCCAATCATGTGAATACCTTAATCATGTATTCCCTTGAAAAATCAATACCCATTAAACCTTAGTGAAAACATGAATGTTGTCAAAAGTTAACTCTTTCCACATACCAAAATCCAAAAATTCTATATACTCAAACCATGATATAACGTTCTCCTTATATCATTCATGATCTCATGAATACTATCAAACATTTAATTTTATCCTTATCCCTTCATTATGCGCATATCATATATATTCCAAAAATATCTGAATAACCTTTAATGGATATTGGTACCATTAATCATACACTTTCAAAACTCAAAGAAAGACAATAGTGTAACAATCCTTAGATGTCTCTTTATTCTATTGTACCATGCGATTACTTATACAACATTACACTTGATAAACATGTAATCATTCCACTACCTTCTTAAACCATTGACCGAGCTTCAACAATTCTTTCATCTCACATATCATTTGTAGTCTCTTCATCATCATCAACATAAATACTACCCATACGACCGTACTGATTCTCTTCATGATACTTTCCTTTAGGGCATTGGTTTGCATAATGCCCGTACATTCCACATTTAAAACATTTAACCATTGTTGATGTCGTAGAAATACCATTATCCTCACCCATGGTGTTAACTGAACCTTTTACTTTTCACTTACTGGCTTTGTGTCTTTCTTTTAAACACCCAAAGCATATTCCAGTTCCCTTGAAACCATCTCCCCAATGCCTCTTCCCACATGATTTACATGAGGGAAATTGAACTTTCTTTCCTCTATGATCATCATGAAACTCCATCTTTCTCTTATTATCTGAGTCGGGAAACTTACCAAAGTTGAGATTATTGATCATATTATGAGATTTCTGATTAGGCATAATAACGATGTTTGGACTTCCAAATCCCGTTTCATTTGGTTTCTCATGAATAATATCATTCCATTGTTTTTCATATCCTCCATTATCATGAATCTTCATGTTTCCAGCCATTTTCTAAAACCCAAAAAGAATAGTGTGAGAGGAAAAAATCATGCTAGGGAAAACAACATAGTAAAGGGGGAGCACCCTCAATATATAAAATCTTAGGTTAAATTCTAAGATCGTTACTATAGTTCTAGGACTATATCCTATATGTATACTTATCCTTAGGGACATCCCTCAACATACCTTAGAAATATCTCTAGGGATCTCACTATCATTTTCGCATCCTAGTTTCCATAGTTTGACTAAAACTTTCCTCTGATACCAAATGTAGAGACCCTAAGCTTGACGTACATGGACATTAAATTACTTTAGTGGAATACTA
Organism: Viscum album; assembly: GCA_963277665.1. Classification (NCBI taxonomy): domain Eukaryota; kingdom Viridiplantae; phylum Streptophyta; class Magnoliopsida; order Santalales; family Viscaceae; genus Viscum; species Viscum album. Next base: position 659,851,850 of record OY728159.1, read on the forward strand.
ACAAAAACATACACACAAGGACCGTAATAGTTTAGTGTCTTCGGAAACTTGGAGCGTAATCTTCTAATCGTGGTGAAAAATCTTCAACATATCCCATAAAGATATTCCTTTTTTTTCATACCTAAAACCTTTCTTTATATCCTAAGGAAAAGAAAACATAAAAATGGTGAGCTCAAATGCTCAGTAAGGGTAAGAATGGATAAAATAAAACATACCATATACATTTGAATCTTAAAAACATGAACATAATGTTTAAACATCAAAAGCTTGAGCAATGACATAAAACATGGAAGTACGTAAGACATAGATCATAAAGAAACATTAATAATGATAAAATAGCATGGGAATAAAACATGTAATTGTGGAAACCATTAAGCACATGATATTATTTCCATATTAGCCAAGGCATTGCTGCCAAGACCATCTGAGTGGACAAAGTCCCTTTCTGAATCGAGTTCATTACTCATTCCAGTCCTGTATTACTGAACCGGTTTAACTTGCCGTTCCAGCAATGTCTATCTCATGAGATATAAATCATTACCCAATTCATTGGAGGGAGATATAGGTCCCACCCATCTCATAATGAAATCATTCTTTCGTGTGCCACAAAATCATAAATCATACATCATAGCATAACCCATGTAATAAAATGGGATTCTTAAACATCATGACATCATAACATAATCCATGAACAGTTGATATCATTTGATCATAAGAAAATTGAAACCATTTAAATCATATAGACATTCTACTTGAAACATACACATAATAAATAATGTCCTCTTAGATGGAAAATAGTTTTGACAAAACACTTGAAATGAATTCTTGAGGAAAATATCCTTTCTTTTTTAGAGTCATTTTCTGTTCACAAAATTCCATGAAATTTTAAAAGATAAGGGTTTTGTTGAAAATAATCATTCAATCATATAGAGGAAGCTTCTTGAAAATGAGGCGTTATGAAACCGTAAAAATCCGTTCACGCCGTATAAGTTATAAAAACATTCTTCTCGTACTTTTGCCGGAAAAGTCAAAAAAGTACCTCGTAACGTAAAAAAAATAAAGATTCCTTACATACCATGTATTTAAAGTAAAAAATGGTTACAAATGAATTTAAACATACATGAAAAAACTTTTATAAAACATGTACATGGATGATATAAATAACCCCAGTAAATACGTACGAATAAGCAATCTCGGATAAAAATGAGATTTGCAAAATTATCCCTTACCTTAGGTTAGATATGCTTCGTACGTATCCAAACCTCATGTATAATAATTTAAATAATTTCATTGAATTATTACAGAATCATATTCATTGTTATTATATCATATATGGTTCACTTATGACATTATATTACCCGTTCTTTTGTAAATTCCATGTTAAAGAGTGTTTTGGGTAAAATCGTTTCACTTGTCGCCCGTGTTTTGACTTGTAATTATTCATATGATTACTTAGATCATGATTAATTAATTCCAAAATATAAAACATTATTTATATATAATATATATTCATAATATACATATTTATAATATATCGATAAATGGAAGGAAATACACCGTTCATGGAGACGGTAGGCCGTACGTACGCATGAACGTTGTTTTCGTTTCCTTATTGAATTGAATGGAATTAAGTAGATGAAATAAATATATATATACATAAATCCAGTAGCATTATTATGTCATATATGTTATGATTACTTAGTATATATACTTTATAATAATTCTTGAATGGTTATCATGGAGAGTGAATCTCATCGCGTCGTGGAGACGGTATTCTGTACGTACGCACGGGCGATGATATCAATCTCATGATCGTTGAATTGTATTAAAGTGTATGTATAATATTACAGAATCAATATCAATTTACAATAATCATATATATTCATTACTTTCACCATTATACCTATCCAAGTAAGGTGGTGGTGGAAAATAGATTACACCACGGCGTGGAGACGGTATTCCGTACGTACGCACGCGCGGTGATTTCATTTTCCATAGGATGGATAGATGGTGAAATATGGTTTTTTCATACTTATAATAACATATCAGTATATGAGTGATACTTATGTTATTACCTAATAATGAAACAACTAAAGAAGAAGAAGTTGAATAAGAACGAAAATTGAAAGAATCAGTAATGGATATTACTTCTTCTTTGACACACCTCTTTGAATCCTCCTCTTAGGGTACTAAAATTGGTCTTTGAAGAAGACCAGGACCTCTAGGATGTTTCTAGGGAAATTTAGAAGGGAAATGGGCTGGTATTGGCCGAGATTTAAGGCTAAAATTGGTGTGTGGAGGAGATGGAGGAGGAGCCCTTTTATAAGGGAGGAGAGGGGCACCTTTGGAAATCTTAAAAATATTAATTTATAATAAATCTAACACCACTTGAAAACCTCCAAAAATGACTAATATTAAAATATAAGATGATATAGGGTTGTAATATCATCAACCAATAAAATTTAGACATGTTAGGAAATTATTTTAAACATTATCAACTTGATTTATCCTTACTTAATCAATTTAATTTTATTTGTGGTAATAAAATTCTAAATTTTAAATTATAACAAAAATTTATTTATTTGTTGTGAATTATCCGTAATTGGATCCTTTATAACATTTTAGACCATATAAATTTAAATTTATAATTTTTAAATATTTTTGTGATTTTTAAACAATTTTATAATATGTTATTTTTATAAAATAACAATAGTGTCAATTTTGACACTATTCATTTATAGGAATTTAAATAAACTATATACAGAATATATGTTCAAACTAAAAGTTTTAATATATTCATAAAAGGACATATGTATCTAGAAAATTAGTGGGGAACATTAAATAGTTCATATAATATTTATTTTATTATTTTTAAAACCATTTATTTGGTTTATCTCTTAATAAAATAATTGCTACAACATTTTTGTATAATTATTTAATATACTTATTTGTTTCATAAAAATTAAAATTAAATTCCTTTGATGAAGATAAATCTATTAAATTTCACAATAATACTTTTACTCGAATTTATCATCTTAAAATGACAATATATAAATTGTTATATTTATTAAATTATGAAGGTGACAACTTTGGCATCATTTAAAATAAAATAATATAAGTGTCATAATCACTTTTATAAGAAACCAAACGGTTATATATTAGGTACTTAAATGATTATGGTATATATATACACTAACATTAAGTTTTGGTCAGGTTTTTGGGCCTTTTAATGGGTATTATTATTTCAATAAAAACTATATTACTAATTTTTCACCTAATAAATAATTTCTGCATCATTAATGTATCACCATTAATGATAATTATTTAGTCCCTAAGAAATCTAAATAAATTATCACGATGTAGATAATTTTATTAGATTTCTGTAGACTATTCATGTTCTAAGTTTTATGATGTTTATCACTAAATTAAAATTATTATACTTATAAGATTTAAGAGAGTGACATGTTGTCACTTTCTTTGGTTTTAATAATAATTAAATTATTTTCATGGTCAAAAGTCCATAAAATGAATCTAATCTGACCCTGAGGTGATATGAGTCGACTTTTAGTCATCCAATAGAATTTTTTCATGTTTTAGGGTAATTTTATAATATTATGTTCACCCTTAATTACCCGATTTACCTTTAACTATGGTAAATAAAATTTACCGTAGTTACTATTCATAATTCCCAAATATTAAAAGTATCCTATTAACATAATTTGGACCCACTGATTCCAAATATGGAATCCATTTTTTCAAATTAAATACACAGAAGTTTCAGAAATTAAATTATAATTAATCCCATTGTCGAATGAAAACGAGATTTTGTTTAAAACATTGCAAAAGATTGAATTGATTTAACTTAAGAATTAAATGTAAAATCAATGCTAATGACATAAATTATATTAAATGGTAAAAATATATTCTATTTATACTTTAAAACCATTCAATATTATAATTTAACCACATAATTTATTACGATGAAAAAAGTTGATTTTAATTAAAATATAGCGTGTTTTTACTATTCATTAAAATATGAAAGTTATCAGAATAATATGAAAAATTTATCCCAGGTAAAATTTTATATCCTGATTCAAAATAATAATTTTATTTTATAAAATTGAACTTATAAACATGTCAAAAAGTATATTTAAAGTGGGTGCGCCATCAAAAGGCTGCAAAACTGCATTTTTTGAAAAATACTTATTTTACTCAAAAAATTTATTTTGTTCTTATACCATGTTATAGAAAATGTGTATGATGAATAATAATGTTATAAAATTAAATATTTAGTAAATACTATTCATAACGGCTAGTTCATTATAATAATATAATAATATATCGTTGTTTAGTAAAACTCGGTATTGCGTACAACACACGCTATCGAGGAAGGTCGCGATTGCGTGTAATGCAAGCCAAGTCAGGGTTGCGTATAGTGAAATACTCCTTTGTTGTTTCGTTATAACATAATCCATCCATTTTTCATTTATACATTGAGTATATATATATATACACTCAATGTTGCGTAAAATAACTTCTATCAAATGAACTTGAAATTGTGTATAACACGATCCAAGAATTGTGTTGCATATACTGCAATCTAATACGGTGTTGCGTATAGAACAAGATAATCTTTGTGTAGTATATACAACACAAGACATTAAAAGAATATTTTTCATAAAATCTCGGGGTGTTACAATATTGCACTAATTGATAAACATGTTCCTTATTGTCTATATGAATATAGATTCTTATCTTATCTCAAATATCCCAATCCAAGACAATGTATTCTTCATCTAGAAACCAATTTGATAAATCACCTAAATATTCAGTCCCTGGGGGTTATAAAATGATTTCACATGCTTGACAGATCAAATTCCAAGTGGAAAAGAAGATGGTCTAGAAGTACCACTGACATGGTACAATCCCGACCCCAGAAGCTACCCAAAGGGGTCTCCAAGCAAGAAAGAAACCGAGCCTGTATCACCCAAGAAAATCTACAACTATGCCAGTGGCCCTCATCTCCACAACCAACCAAATCAGGAGCTTATCCCTAGAGCATGATAATCGCCACCTTCAATATCTAATAATGGTGGACTTGTAATCCAAATATTGTTCCCTTCTTGTTCAGGTGCCACTAAGTAGGGAACCTTCCAACCTCTATCGGCAGTACCATACCACTGGTACCAACCAATCGCCTATTAAGGGTACCACTCAACACACTGATACCTATGATGCCCATGAATAGGAAACAAGTAAGGAGTATCAAGTGAGGAAGGCAATGGATATGCAGGAGATGGATCATATCCCCACTCATGTTGATGATGTCTACCGACATATACTGGAAGAAATTAGTAAGAAGGTGCATATCCATTCTCACTCTGAATAATTATGTGGGAATATTCCCATATTTGGCATGTGGGAGGTGCATATCCCTTCCACCGTGCATGAAGTCCATCGGCATATTCTGGTGGAACAAGGTGGATAGAAGTGGGAACATATCCCCACTTCAATCAAAGACATATTCTAGTACATGGTGGAGTTTGAAAATGTGTAGAATTGTAGCCATTCACACAATTTTATAAAATGCCAATATATTTTAGCAATAGTTGAAGAACTCTGCCGAAATATTCCATAATAATTACAAATAAAGAGAAAGGCACATATTTATATCCCAATTTCTAGGATAGCTCAACACTGTGATCATTGAAAACAAGTGGGTATGTCAGATAAATCGTACATTATTTCTCTCACCTAGGAGGTTTATCAGCATATTCTAATAAAGGGAGAGGCATCGGACTGGGATCATACTACCATTCCAACTAGGTTTCACTAGGTGAGAGTAACAAATGCCTTTGTACAGGGGCATATGCCCATAAAAAAAGTATGATGATATATTATAAAAGTCCAAGATTAGGATCATATCCCCATTATGGTTAGGGATAACCATGTGAGAGGGGAAAATGCCTCGGGTGAGGCTCATATTCCTGTTAGAGAAGTCGATCGATATACTCCAATGGTCCTAGATCAGCTATATATCACCATTCTACCACGATCTAACCAAGTGAGAATGGAATAAGCCTAAGAACATGCTCATATTATTGTTAGTAAATCTTCCTGGCATATTCCAGAAGATCGTAAAATCCAGATGCATATTCTTACTTCCACTGATGAATGAATTCCCCAACATAATTTCAAGTCAATACAATAGGAGGCTCATATCCCTTTTTCCATTCCGGAGGTCTATCAGTATATTCTGATGGGGAATGCATATTCAGACTTGGTCCATACTCCTTCTCCAACCAAGGATAACCAAGTGAGAGTAGCACACACCTTTGGGAAGGCTCATACTCCTACCAAGAAAGACTAGAGACAAATCCCAAAGGCTCAGAATCGGGCTCATACTCCCATTCAGACCGAGGCTCACCAAGTGAGAGCGGAACATGCGTCAAGACATGCTCATATTTCTATAAATAATGAGGCAGCTTATTGGAATATTCCAATATCTTCTCAGTAGCATGATCATACTCCTATAACACTAGACGGATATATGAAAGTTCCAAAAACTATCATACAACAAGCCCATATCCCAACACAATTACAAAAGGTAGGTTGACATATTCATACCATGATGCAGAACATGACCCATGTTCCTAATTTTCTCAATGATAGTGTCCTTGAGTTCATTTGAGATGCATTCTCAACACCCCTAGGGTCTTTCAACTCTTACACCAAAGCTAAAGATGATCATTACTATGATAGTTCACCTCATGGTAGCATGTATATGGATTGCAAAGACTCCCCTCCTAACATCCACTACGGTCAACCTCCCCATGTTGATATCTCCCACAGACAAGATAATCCTCCAATTTACCAAACTCCTTCATATAGGGAGGTGTTCAAAGATCAGAAATATTTATATATAGAGTTTTTTGATACTCTGACACCTTCATATAGAGAGGTTCTTGAAACATCAGGGTCAACCTCATACAGTTCCCCATCATCTTTCATCAAAACTCCACTCTAGTGAGCATGAGACTCTCAGAAGAATCTTCCATGGTATGACTGGATGAAGGCATGTAAGTATAATGAAGAAGAGGATGAAATAAACATATGGAGAGAGTTGTCCAGAAATAACCTCCCCATCATTATATGGACCCTCGGTACTACTGACTATGAGATCCGAGATGAGCTAGAAAAAAGTGCAAGACTTATCTATGATAAAATATGTGGGTTACTCATCAATGACTGAAGGCTAGACATCTCCCTTATCCAGGATATGAGTGGAATATTACAACAATAAATATACTCTATTTTCAGCTAGTCCTGGCTACTATCTCCATGGTCTGAGATTCAAAAATTGAAAAGAGCACCATGAATCTGCATCTTTCTTCTTTCCATTGCAGCACAACTCTTCAATAGTTGATCTTTGATTCCATTTCAAGCATCTATATTCAAGGATGGGGAATGTATGGAGAATTATAGTTTTCCAAACCCATGAAATAATATAACCCTTTAGATATGACATCATGTAATGTCATAAAGTCCAATGAAATTAGGGGACCAAGTAATGCTCAGTCCAGTTGTCACTACAAAAGAATTACACCAATTTAAAGGTGCCGAGACATCATGAATGGAGGGAGAGGATTTCCAATAATACTTCAAACCAATCCCCTCGAATCAATGAATATTCCTTTCAGTCATGGATACCAAAGTTGTGATCACCTGGACAACTTCCTTTAATGAATGATTCTCATCACAAGATTCCATCGCACCCAACTCCCCCACGAGCACAACTACCCCACATAAAACAAGATGAAGTAGCAGCTTCTATAACAACCATCTAGGAGAAGAATCATCCCACTATGTTGGGGTAATATCTACCATCGCCTCCACCTCTTGTATCATCAATTGCTGTGATGATTTAGGACACATTGGCAGTAGCTTCAAAAAAACTCCAACCCATTGGGTTGGGGGAATTGATACCTCAATCACCATATCTTGGTTAATCTTCCTCAGAAATAGTCTTGGGGATATAAATGGGGATTCCTATTCAACCAAATCCCACTGGAATAGGGGAATTTATACTTGTATGTCCGTCTCGGGAGTCATCATATCCCCAACTAGAATCATTGGATCCTTAACAATAGTACCAATAAATTACAATTTTGGATGAAAATAACACCCACCCCATAGGGATGGGGACATTTTCATCATCATCATCATCATCACCACAAATAGAATATGTCTTCACTAGCTTTGGATTAAAAAACCAATGTTTGGCATACCACATATTCCTCCCACCTTAAGAAAAACCTCTTCTGGTTGGGGCACACTAATCAACCATGATTGAAAAATCCCTCAAGGTCACCATCAACAGACTAAGTCACGATGAGCGTATATCAAATTAAATCAAATCCCAGCATGGCCACAGGCTGAAACAACCCAATATGGACAAGGTTTTGAATAAAGAACCAGATTAAAGTAGCGTAATATGAGCCTGTTGCATCGAGCGTAATGGTACAACCACTATTGTCTGTTATGCCTCTTTGAATGTCATAACTATCAACATGATAGATATCATTGATCAAGATACAAATAAATAAGGCTTCCCCCGAAGTGGGGGGTGATTTGGATGCACCAACTGAGGTGGAACGCACTTGGAACCAGAGAAGGCTCCAAAATCTAGCACCTCTAAATAAGAAGTTTCCACCTCTCCGATGGAACACTACCAAAGAAAAAGGGAATGGTGTGGCTACATAATAGTCACCACCCAGAAGAGTTGATGTTATTTCCACATATTAATATTTTTCACAATACGAGAGTGAGTTACAAACCCTCATACATCTCAATGAGGAGCTACTTAGGGGAAATATTCTTAGTGGGTATCATCTTCAAACATAAATGAAAATTCTACCACTTATAACAAATATTCTAACAAGAGTAGTTTCTAAGAATTATGATTTCTCTAGATCAAGGTAGATAATCTATATAAATGAGGAAGTAAAGAAATTATTGCGACTTCCCCCCGTTGTGGTGGAAACCTCTCCCTTATCAGGGTAATAATTATGTCCAAGGATGAATTGAGGATCAGTTGGAGACAATGGTAGGGCCACCTCATTAGGTCCCACCCACTCCCTATAGATGAGAGGGGGCTCAAACAATAGTGCCCCCAGAGCTTCTTAATGTCATATAGTCCCTATCTACTTGAATAGAATTCATGGAAGGGTGAATCTCACCTATACAGCCTAAGAGATACCCATATCCTGAATGGGTGAATGATACTCCACCACCTCCCAATTTCATAAATCCTACTTTCTCCACTTTTAATGGTACATAAGACCCCAAATAACATACCACACACTTTATATCCTAGTGTGGGATGATTATGGTCCCTTAAGATCAACAAGAGGTAGAAAATATGAGGTTTTTTGTTCAAAATCTGATAGGTCCATCCTTTGTGTGTTACAACAACTACCAGTAGGATCTATTGTAGGATGGGGATACCCACATCATTAGATCCTTTATTAGTTCAACTCTATGACGATGAAAACAACAACCGTCAACTTGATGAAATACAAAAAACATGAGAATTAGAGGGTGTCTAACATTATATATTGATGTAAATGTTTAACCTATTCACTCAACATACCTCTCTCACATGAACAACTACTAGAACTATGTACTGAAAGTCATCGAGATGAGTTACAAACACCTTTGATCCCAATAAAGTATCTAGGTAGGTTCTGTGAGATTTCTAAAATAGCATAATGTATTGAGGAGGCCATTTAGAGAAACTGATCAAAAACATGACTCATTCCCACAACACATGGGAAAAATACAGGAAAATAAGAATCTGTAGCTATCAATATCAACCCAAAATCAGTACCCATCCAAGAAACTAGGTAGGTCCAGCCCAACCAAACACCTATTGTTGAGTGGTGAAAACCATAGAATCAACCTCAGCTAGAAGTATATAGAAACCAGTTTTTTTAGAGATTTGAGGAAAATATGAACAAATTATATTCCTTCTAAAATGAACAAGTCCCCAATTATTTCTTAGAATCCATAGACAATAACCAACTCACCCTACTGTATCCCAAGAAGCTCGATGAGGTTAACCTCACTAATTGCCCGACTACTTCCCTTTCCATAGAATTTTGAGTCATAATATCTAGGAATTATTCACCTTTGAATACATACTTAAAGGCATGGTTACTTCCATATTAGTGGTGTTAGATATCTCCTCAAAGTAGGTGTATTGCATAATCATTTCCCAGTCAGAAGAATAATGTGATTGGAAGGAAGTTCCGGATATGCTTGCATGGAAGTTCAACAACTGGATAAATTAGAAATCAGTTGATCAAGCACATGAAACCCTGATAGTGCAGTTTCACAGACCCACAATAACTCCACCACCCAAGGAGGAAACATAAAATATGCCTCCCAAAGGTGGGTGCAACCACTGGAAGAAGGAAGAAACAGAATAGGTGGAATCATAATCCGCTCCAATGTAAGCTCTAACTCTTGCAAATTTCTTCCTTGAAATACAAACAACACAAACACTGCCCCACAAAATGGAATCCTCATCAGATGAATATCTCATATTTGGTTCTCTCAACATGATATACTTGGATAAACCATTATCTTATGATGGATTTGCATCAGAATACAAGTTCCCTACACATAATCAGGTAATGGGAGGCAGAATACACAGGAACTGAGGATAAAAGGGATAGCATGGGCTTGGTCGGACCTAATATTTTGGTCACATCCTTACATATGATATATATGCATCTAAGACTAATGGGAAAGATATACAGATGGCTCAAAAGAGGCATATAGGTGTCCTAGAACGCTCCAGCAGCCATCTGAACCCAATTGTCTTACATGACCGCCTAGAGGGGGTTTGATTATATGATCAACCCAAAAAATGGGTAAGGATAGAATGACTTCCTCTACTAATAGAAGATACCCCTCGACCGCTGCACAAGCACCAATCCTATTCACCTCAAATGCATCGTTCTTGATCCACATGTCTAGGACCAACCCCACATCGGTAAGTGCTAACCTATGGCACAAAAGTATAATGTTATGAAATAGTTGGTTGTCATCCCATCCAATATCTGAGACCTCTTTTCACTCCAAATTTCAAAATAACTCAGGGAGACATGTTTTCAATCCCTATGGATCCCACAAGAATTTGAGATAGAAGTATCTAAAGCCTAGGTTTATCCAGTGGAGACTATCTTGTCACAATTCAATGTCACCATATTTCTCACTGACTAGGATTAGGAATAGGTCCTTCAATTGAACATCAAGACTCTATATGTTTCGGGAAGACTCAATAATGTTGACATTCATAGGGTCCTAATTGATAATGCCTCTAGGATCAACCTCATCCCTATTTGAACCCTTTGATGTTTGGGATATAGCAACGTGGATTTTTCACCCACAAATCTGACCATTTAAGGGCATGATAAGCATGAGAAAATACCTCTTAGGAAGATCAAACTCAAATCTCATTTTATGGAACTCGCATATGAAATTTATTTTATCGTAATCTAGAACTAAACGACATATAATGTCATTCTTAGATGTCCCTAGTTCCATAGCCACTTGGGGGTACCTTTAAAATTCCACCAGTGTCTGAAGTACCTCCTCAATAGAAAGGTCAGCGTACTACATGATGAAAATCCCCGCATTGAAACTTGCAGATCCACATTTGATGAAGAATATTTATATAATAAGGGAGTAAAACAGCCAATTATAGATGATGAAATACAGGTTTTAGCCCCCAATGGATTGGGTTCATCCCATTAAAATCCTTTAAGAATGCTTGGCAATGACTATATGCTTCTAATATATCCAGTCTAGGTGATATACTTGTACCGATAGGTTTAATTCCCTCTTTCCCCAATGAGAGTGAAAAATACAATCAGCCCCAATATATTTCTACAATGATTTAACTAGTAGGGTATGATAATGTCTCTTCTCATGGCCTCCCTCCCCCTGATATTGATAGATAATCCCCCATATTTCTATCTTCATCTGAAAATGACTCCACAGACTCATAATTTGGGAAATATGAGGATGAACTTAAGAACACCCCTCCAGTATTCGAGGATGGAATCTACACTTCCATTGATAAACATCAATAAAAAAATTTGGAAATAGAAGAATACCCATAACCTACTCTGATTTGTGCCACAATTCCCCTCAAAGTGAAAGAGGTGTAAATTTAATTTCCAATGTCTTATAGATATGTGTTCTCTTGGAACTAGAAATAAATACCTGAACTCAATCCAAATGTGGCTATGTACCATCTTGGCTTACCTGATGATCATTGAGGCTTCAAGTAGGTATAAAGAAGGATGGACCCCTATGATACCACCATTGTAGAGGCATAATTTGATACTGAAAATTACTTTTTTATTATTCAATCACTTTTGAGGAAAGAGTGAGAAACCATACATGACTTCAAAGACAAAAATATTCACACCATGATAAAGAAATCAAGAACAAACAACTCATACATAATTTGATACATTGATCAAAGAATTTTTTTTCCAAGATGTGAAATACCCAAGATGGATTTCCAAAATCATCCCTGTTAAGAAAAATAATGGACAGATTAGGGTTTGCATTGATTTTAGAGACCTTAATCATTACTGACCAAATGGTGATTTCCCATTTCCGATCATAGAAATTTTGATCGATGAAACTACTGGCTTCCAAGACTTATCCTTCATGGATGCGTACTCAATGTACAATAAAATAAACATGAACCCTAAAGATGAAGAATCCACTACCTTTAGATCACCTCAGGGGATATCATGCTATCAGGTCATTCCATTTGGATTGAATAACACTAACTCCACATATCAACATTCCATGAATCATATATTTAAGCCATTATTAGGGAAAATATCTAAATGTTATGTTGATGACCTGGTTTCCAAGTCCCAATAGCAATGTGATCAATTTGCGGATTTGTAAATAGTCTTTAATAAGATATAATAACACAGTCTAAAGATGAATCCCCTAAAATGCACTTTTGGGGTAACATCAAGGAAGTTTCCTGTATTTCTAATATCCCACTATGACATCGAGGTTGACCTAGATAAGATTAGTGATACTCTAGTAATGGCACACATAGAAATCTCAAAGAAGTGAGGGGGATCAAAGGTAATCTTTCCTACATTCAGTGATTCATAGCAAACCTAGTTAGAAAATATATCCCCTTCACAAGGCAAATGAACAAGGGAATCACCTATAAATGAGATATTGACTACCAATAAGCCTTCAGATGTCTGAACCAGTATCTTTTTCACCCACCGGTTCTAATTCCTCTGGTAGAAGTGTGGACACTCATCTTATATGTTGCCTCAATGGAATGCTCAGTAGGCACCATCCTCACACAAAATAATGATACAGGGAGCATGAAAAATATCTACTACCTCAGCCGAACTATTCTCGGAACTGAGACTCGATACATTGATGTCGCGAAGAACTACCTTTCACTAATATTTGCAGTGAAAAAACAGATGCACTACATACAACACCATGAAGTCCATCTAGCATCTTGTATAAATCGTCTCAAGTAAATCCTTTGATATCCCATGTTGATCAGGTGCTTGTCCTGATGGGTGGTCATACTATAGTAATAAAACTATATGTTCATATAAGTTAGTAAAATGGTAGGCCATGACCGATTTCCTTATAGCACATCCTTCCCTTGAGAATACATTGGTGGACACTAAGCTTCTAGATGAGGTGGTTTTTTATTCCCATGACTCTCCCCATACATGGGCGATGTATTTTTTATTGCACCTTCCAAATCCCTATCGATAAAAGGCTGAAAACCTGAAGATAAATTTGGTTGGATTAGGGACATTATTTTTCTCTCAAGACAAAGAAATTTTCCATGCTCTTTCTCACTATCTGAAGACTACATGAATAACGAGGCAAAATACCAAGCCCTCATTACTAGATTAGAACTAGCCCTATAACTGAACATAGTCTACCTGAATATCAAAGAGGATTCAGACCTAGTGATAAACGATATCAATGGATAATGTGCCCTCAAAAAGTAAGATCTGGAACCCCTCATTTCTTACATTAGGGGACTAATGAAATAGTTTTTTAGCCCATATTTCATAACTTACCCTAATGTTGAATGATCATGTTGATGCATTGGCTAATTTATCCATAGTTTTATCTAACACTGATCAAGAGGAAATGATATTTTTTATCACACATCGAAGAATGGTCGTGTTGATTGTTGTATGTGGAATGGAAGAGATAAACAATTTAGCACCACCCTAGAGTGTGATGGACCAAGTAACACCCCTGTATGGATAGATACCATAATCTATTATCTCCCAAATGAGACTCTCCCAATAAAGTGAGCCAGAATGGAACAGATTCTACAATTTGCAACAAAATTCACCCTATAGGATAGTCCAAATGAACAAAAATACCTCTACAAGCATGTCTTTGATGGAATCCTGTTCAGATGCATAGAAAAAGGAGATATTTTTTCCACCTTGGAAAAAGTTCTTGTATGATGTTATGATGCCACTCAAACAAAAAGTATTTACCATGTCAGAATTTTTAATGTCGGTTATAAATAACCAACGTGAAAAGATGAAAAAATTAATTTACCAAATCTGTTATACTATAAATAAGGTAAAAAATGAATTTTCTTGATTTATCACATCAGTTATAAAATAAATGATGTGATAAAGCCAATATATGTCATCAGTTATATAATAACTGATGTGATTAAATACTTTATCATGTCAGTTATATAATAACCTATGTGATAAATGTAAAAAAACTCTTTATCATGTTAGTAATTATATAACCGATGTGATTAATCTTCTAAAAAAATTATGAAGTCCTTTTTAATGTTATTATACTATTTTACATTCAGGTGACAGTGACTTGATCTATCTCGTGTGGAAACACCACATTGAATTATTTGATCTTGTGGCCTCTATAATCATTTTGAAAGCGTCTTTCATCGTGTTTTTCTGTGGCGCCTATATCTGCCCGACTTGCAACTCTCAAGCAGATTCATAAGGTCTATCACGCTTTTCTTCCTTTTCATCATCTATAACCTTCTATACACACATTCATTCTTGGTATGTCTATCCTTATAAACCATAGTGGCTATGTGGATGAGAATAGGGTTTAGGTATGGTTCTAATTTGGGGGTTTTATTGTGTTTTGGAATTATAGAGGGCTATTATTTGATTTATTGATCTTTATCATTGTAGAAGACTTTATATATCTTTATTTCTAATATATATATGTATGGGTATTGGTATAATTCCATTAATAAAAATTTCATTTAATTATATATGTTTTATAATTACATGTTTTTCAAATTAAATCTATAAGTGATATTACAAATGAATTTCATCATATTTTTACTATTTTTATCATTCGGTATAATCAAAATTTAATGATTTTCTAGTTTCTATCAAGATGTTTTAAATGCTAAGTGTTTTTAAAAAAATTAATTTTTTTTTCTAAATGATATTTATGTTTTTAATAGTCTAAACTCATTTGGGTCATTGGAATAGAAAAGGTGGGGTTTTTGTGGATTTTTTTCAAAATTAAGAAAATGGATGGATTTTAAAAATTATTTAAAATTAATATGGTTTAAAATTTAAATGGTTTCATATGTGGTTTACCATGGCTTATTTTTAGTGGAAAATTTAAAATTGGGATCTTAAATGGTGGGAATGAATTGAAATTCTGAGTTCATCTTGGTAAAGGCTCATTTGGAACATTATAAGAGAGTTTTTATATTGAAGATGAGAACCTTTACTGGCCCTCTTATTTTTTCAAACTTGGTATGAATTGCGGTCCCTAAGGGGGATGTAGTTTATAATAAATTTTGACATGGTTGATTTGAAAAGGGGTTATAAAGGGAATTAGTGGTGATGTGATAATTATGTGTATGAAATTATTTTTAGTTGATATGTTAATCTAATGATTCATTATTTATGCATATCCACTTTGTTTAAATTCATTGGAACCCTAGGAAGAGAGATAGATGTCCAGATTTATTCTATAGTAGTTTAGTGTAGAAAAGTTCTATTGACCTTAATTATGTGATACCAAGGTTGGGGGCCCGATTATGCTAGTGTGGACTAGATGGATAGTTTTTGTATCGATTTAGACACAGAATATCCAAAAAAAAATATTGTTGTATTTTTTACATTCTAAGACAATCACACCTTAGGTGATATTTAGTTTCACCTAAAACTTAGTGATGGTTGATTAAATTATAGGGTAATACCATCATTCATTTTATCAATTTTCCTAGTTTGATTAGCTGGTGTGGATCCATGGTATATTGTTTCTTTTATTTATTACATTGATTCTATGGTGTCTTGTTGTGTTTCATTTTTATTCTTTTAATTTTATTTCATATTTCTTAAAGAAATTTAATGGTGAATTTTGAATAAGTATGTTTTCAAAAAGAAAATGATTGGTTTATTTCTATTTTTTAGGGTTTTTAGAAAGGGTGGGTTTTCGAAATGTTTTTTATTTTTAAAAAATACTCAAATATTCTCTCAAATGTTTTCAAAGTTTATATTTATTAGAGTAAAGAACATAAAAATGGTTTACGATCACTACTACAAATATGGCTTATAATAGTGCTAAAAATGGCCTTTAACAGCGCTAAAAAAGTGTTGTAAATCTCAGCGAAGATAAAGGGTGGTCCCCTTTATCAGCGCTAAAAATAGAGCTGATAAAGGGGGACTTTTATCGGCGCTAAAAAAAGAACTGATAAAAGTGCCCCTTTATCAGCGCTGAGAAAGCGCTGATAAAGGTAGTATTTATCAGCGCTATTTTCAGCGCTGATAAATGTATAATGTATCAGTGATATTGTGAGCGCTAATAAAAACATCCTTTATCAGCGCTCAAAATAGCGCTGATATATTTTCCATTTATCAGCGCTTAACTAGCGCTGATAAAGTCCAAAGATCTTATCCAAAACCAGAACCTACACAGAACCTTCCCAGCACCTGTACACATTACAGCACCTGCACATAGTCCAAACAAAATCTTCACACAACACACACAACACCCACACACAAAGCACAAAAGAACAAAAAATGATACATAAATTTACTTGAAATCATGAATACAAAACAACACACTTCTATATACATTAAAATAGTGTTTAATTTGGTTACAATTACATTTATCCAGAAACAGTTAAAAAACAATGATGTTCCATCCTTTTTGCATCCATCCGCTCTAAAAAATTGTCGTCCATGGCGGCGGTTTCCGAACAAAGCATTCGAACTGAGGAAAAATATTTCACCTACATAATAAAACAAATATTATGTTAGTAATAGAATAATGAAATAAATAATGGGGTTTCTAAATGGAATTATACTAGTGAGGCACAAAACGTAAAATAACCAATTAACGAAATTGGTGCATGGTTAGGGCTAATCATCTATAATAATCAAATGGACCAATGTTTAGTATAACATGGCTATATTTCCCCCCATTCCATAAAAAAGAAGCACCCCTGCCCCCTTCCCCAGCACACCCCCTACACATTGCCCACCCCTGAGCACACCCCCTACCCCTGCACACTCCCTGCCCCCTGAACACCCCCTGCCCCTTCCCCAGCACACCCCTGCCCACTGCACTTCCCCCCTGCCCATTGCACACCCCCTACTCAACCCCTACATATTTCAAAAGAACCCATCACACCCCTAACTCTTCCCCCTACCACTTTTCCCCCTTCCCCCTCCCCCAGAAAACCACCCCTGCCCTCTCACCCTGTCCCCTGCACATCATAAAGAAAATACATTGTATGGAAATTGTGCTCAATTTACATTATACACATCATATATATCAACACATTCTCATGTACTTTCATTCAATGTAAATACACATATATAAAATCTCTACATCTCATAAGAAAACCCTCTTTAAAATTCACAAACACATTAAATCCATTTGAAAACACCCATCACACAACATTCTAATTTCTTCAAACACATTTAAAGGACTTAAGCATGAAAATCCACAAGAAATACAAGTGCATTCATTTTAAAATAACTTTCAAGTCTATACACACCCCAAATTCCTTTGATAACACATTTTTAACCACACAAACATTTCATATAGTACACTTATCAAGCAAATACAGGATAATAAAATCATCATATAATGTAAAAGCATGAAATCACCTACATAAAGCGTGGAATCTTCCAAAATCTCATGGAAAACATAAAACCACACCTCCACAA
Source organism: Viscum album (assembly GCA_963277665.1). Lineage (NCBI taxonomy): Eukaryota > Viridiplantae > Streptophyta > Magnoliopsida > Santalales > Viscaceae > Viscum > Viscum album. Next base: position 659,870,143 of record OY728159.1, read on the forward strand.
TACCTTAATAAGGACTGATTAAACATTAATATTGAATATATTAATGGAAACCCATGTTTAACTTGTGGTATTCCATGAGTTTAACATCCCACAAGGATAGAGGGTCATGATTTAATGACTTACAGAGATGTAAGACCTAGGTGGATCAAAACACTTATAAAGGTAGATCAGGTAGGTACATCTCTAGGAGGGAGCACCTGGAATGTGTACCTGATAGATGGATCAAAACGCCCAATGAGGTCTGACCCAAGTGTGGTGCATCCCATAAAGGTAAGGATTCTCATTTTGAAGAATTATTTAGATTCCACTAAGGGAAATACAAGATGGAAAATAAGCAAAGGTGTACCCCAGTGAGGGGGTCACCATGGTTTACCATTGGTTGGGATTTAACCTCACGGAGGCTTCCTACATACCCTATTTAGAATACAAGGATCAAAACCCATATATTTAAAAGAGGCATGTTGTGGGTATTACCCATGGTTATCTTCCCTTCACACTAGGAATACTCTTGGTTGGATGAGTATGGGTCTTTTGGGGCTTATGCATTGTCAGATTCTCAGGTTCTTCCAGGAGTAACAATGGGATGAATGAGACATACGTGCTAAGATGGACCATGTGAATGGCGTGATCCTTGTAAAGAGGCACGAGGCACAAAAAACATGTGGAGATATCTGTAAACATTATTTATGGTGGCCATGGGGCTTATCAGACTCCCCATACATTCCATAAACACCTCAAAACATCACGAGGACCAGATTCTACATGATGGTGCATCACAGGGTTGATTCTTTTGATGATGTACTGGTCGTTTGAGCTTGGATTTTATCTCAACCAGCCTTTCTTTTACTTGAATTATCTTGGGACACATATTTTGGTTCCAAAAAATCCATCAACGATACTTATTATCTCATGCATCTACCTAGAAATAATTGTGCATGTCAAACAACAACACATGTGCTCAAATAAAAGTTCAAACAAACGAGATATAGAAAATAGATTTTTTTGATCCTCGGTGGTTTCTTCATTCACCCCATATGCACTACACACCATCATGCCTTACTTCAATATTGATTTGTTCAAAGATCAATAATAAGAATCCGGGGATAGAAAACATTGAGTAATAAATTAAGATTTCAATACATCGGAGCATTCTCAATTCACCAAAGAAGGTTGGAGGATAATCAATTATCATATATAGATAACATATGTTGTAAGAATTCACCTTCATCCTATTTTTGTACAATATTCCATCAGGTATGTTGCCCATTCGTTTCTAAACACATGTATATCATATTCTAAATATGAGTTTTTGAGACAGTCATAGTAGTATTTAAAAAATATAAATACACAAAGGATTAATAAATATTTTAAATGAACATGTAATTATTTTCAAAAATACCTCATCAGGGATGAGAGTTTGTTGATGAAATATGATCTCTTTTATAAATTTACAAACATAATAACCACAATACTTTTAGTTTGTTTGTTTTGGACCCTACAGAAACATCGACAACAATAAGTAATTTGTTTTGATATGTGTTTGGATAGTGAAATGTTATTATATATACCTAGATACTTTTCTAGTTTTAGATCTTGTAGGAATCCTCATTCTTATTCCTTGTATTCATTCCATTCATTAGACGATATTGATGCACCACCCTATCATAACAGAATCCTCATTAAAAGATAACATAAATTATATAACTAGATGTTTTGTTTTAAAATGTTGGATCCAGTGTATTAAAAATTAACAAATGCCATCATTTGTGGTTGGTTTGTTGGATATCCATGATTTGAATCCAGAAAATAAATCTTTGGAGTATCCAAATTGACCGCAATCAGCATCCAATGCTCCTTAAAAATACAAAAAGGAATAAGTAAAGAAATAAATGAAAATATATTTGATATGATTAAATTGTAAAGTTTTACCCCTGAATCGTTGGTATTAAAAAGAGTCTGTCATCCGTAATTTTTTTTTCAAACGATTTGAGCAGGGATAACATTATTGCAGCCTCTTTAACAGAATCTGTTTCATCTTTTAAAGATTTGGTGTGAGGACTAATGAGTCCAGATTTTTTTTCATGGGTAAATCCCTTCAATTATTTTTCATATATACATCTGTGACAAATATAAAATGTATTTAGTCAAAATTTTCAGAGTATATCAGCTTTTGTAAAATCAAATCATGAATACTTACCTCATGTATACATTTACAACTGAGGCACCTAGCCATTCATACTTGAGGACTTCATTTAAATTTTCAGCACTAATGAAATCTAATATCTCCTCTCCATACATATCTTTTTCGAAATAAACTATGTGAGTACTTCCATCTTTCAACTTTGTATCCACATGATCCTGCAATGATATTAACTGTGGATATAGAACGGGCGGGGTGAAGGTGCTCTTAGTAGACCGTTTCAATTGGTTGGTGGATCCTTGAGATAGTTTTGAGCTGATATTTCATTTCACCCCACAACCTTTATCATTCTGTAATAAAATTCTTCGGTTCAGACCTTTTTTCATTAAATGTTAAAGGTCTAGCTTGAAAAATAAATAAGAAATGAATAACTTTTTGTCGACATGTTTTTTTACATGAACTGTCGGCCATGCGATGAATGTTCCAACAACTTGTTCAACCGTATGAATGTCATCATTATCATTTGGAATAGGTATCTCGGCACTCGGCTCATTAGCTACGTTAATTGACACTCTAAGATGATCTTTTGGAAGCTGTCTGTTGTGTAGCATGTCGTTTTTCATATTGAACACCATAGCCCTCGCTACAAGGCGATAGGTGGGAGTTGATAAATATAAATCACAGTCATTTTCACCCTATAGAATATTAGTACAGGAAAGGTTTCAGTGTATATGTAAATAACATTTCTCAGAAACAATTATTAAAACATTGATTACCTCATCTAAGTCAGGTTTTTTTAGGGGAATGGCTCGCCTCAAAGCTAGTGGGGGGTGGGGCGAGATCGTCACGCACGGGTTGTTGTTGAGTTTTTTCTTCTCTTTGCCTCTCTCCTATCAATTTTGCTATCATCTCTCTCTGGTATTGTAATTCTTCTTGAAAAATAGACAATTATTCTTGCAGATTTTTCATTTTTTCATTTTGATCCTCCGCTTGTTTTTATTTTTGAAAATATGTTCGGGGTGTCACCCCAAAAATCGCACCTCTGACGCGACCATACTTTTCTGGATGCTTCAAGGCTGCTGAAAGTATGTCTGCATCTGGTGCGGTTGTTGTTGATTCTTGTGACTATTTCAGATAGAAAATATATAAAAATAAGTAGTTATTGTAATTTAATAGAGATTTAAAGAAAATCAAATTTATATTATGTCATACTTACACATGTTTCCCACACTTTTTGTGTGTTTTCATCTATCAATGTCCCCTCTTTATTTACACGATCCTCCTTCCATAGAACATGGCGTGGGATGGATATGGATTTGGATTTCGATTCATCAATCTGCATATAAATAGAGAAACATGGTTATGGTGTTGTTTAATGTCACATACTAGAAGTAGTGTAGATTTAAAAGACGTACCAATTTTTTCTCAAGTTCAGTGTACCTCATCCTTGCTTTACGGTAAGGGAACACTGGTTCTGTTGCACGCTTTTTATTTTCAGTTCTCAGTAGCTGTTTCATAAATAAAAAAATATCAATCAGAGTGATGAATAAAAGTAAATGTCAAACAACGTATTACCCCACACAATGAACCTGAAAAGTATGCTCCCCACGACGGTTGCTAAACGCATCCCATGCTCCTTGGGATATCAAGTGTGCATAAAGAGGAGGTGGGTGCGGCTTGATTTTCCCTTCTGCATCTTTAAGATGATATTTCGTTAAAATTGTGCGGAAAACTCTATAAATCCTTCCTGCAACTCTTAATACATATTCCTTACCCGAGACGTCTACTATAAATGCACTCTGCAATGGATGATGAAGAGTAATTCAATGTTTTGGTATTTTATTTTATTTTAATAAATTAAAAAAATGATATCATAATGTTACTGTAATCTCTTCCCACATTAGTGTCTTCAGCCCGGTGACAACATGGTGCCACAACTGTACATCAATTGGCACGTGTTGCCGAGTGAAGATTCCAATGTAGCTACTAAATATGGCTTTGCTGGGGTTAACATGTTGGCCTCGCTTATTCCATCCCACCTCAAATTTGATGCCTTTTGCTTTTGCCTTAAGGATTTTGGCCAACACTATTAAACTACGATGCTCTTGTTTTTTTTTGCGCTTTCAGGGTTTCATTTCCTACCATTTCCTTAGAAGTAGCATCAATATATTCCCCCGGAGCGCTAGCATTGGCAATGAGACTAGCAGCAACAGGTTGAGAAACCTGTTGTACCTCAGCACTAGGACCAACAACAACAGGTTGAGAAACCTGTTGTTGCTCTGCACTAGGACCACCAGCATTTGGTTGAGAAATCTATTGTTGCTCTGTAGTGGGACCACCAACTGCTGGTTGAGATACCTTTTGTGCCTCGGGGTTGGGTGCATCAGCAGGTGAATAAGTCATTATCTGCAGAAGCGGTTTAATATTTAATTTATATTACATAAAAACAGAAGCGAATAGATAATAACATAACGTAACACAATGTATGTTACTATAAACAAATAACTTGATTATTGTACTCTCTTTTTCTCCTTTAAAGGATGATGTGATTTGACTCCTCTATCGACTATGTAAATTCCTTCATTGTGGTCTCCTCTGACATACAAAATGCCGACTACATTTGGACCGCTGCGAAATAACTGTGAATTCCCTATAAAAGGTCCAACCTCCATTGAACTTTCATCTGACCCTTCAGTTGTTTTGGTCGATAACAGAACAATTGACCAATTTCAGTTTGTGGGGTCTGGAACATAAAATACTTGTACTTCCTATGATGCCATTATAAATGGTTCGTCTTTCTCCCCTTCCTTACTGAAATCAACTTTCATGAATCCTAATTCATCTATTTTAACAGCAATCCTATTATCAACCCACTTTCATTGAAAAAGCGGCACTTTGAATTTTGTATAATTCAACTCCCATATTCGTTTGATGATGCCAAAGTATGACATATTTGCATAAATGGGATTTTTGTCCTTAGCACCGGAAACATGCATCGCCTCTGCCACAAGTGTAACCCCACTATTCTTCATTGTACTATCTTCACCATGTTCATTAGTATATAATGTATAACCATTAACTGCATAAGCATTGTAAGATAATACATACACACTTTCTCCTCCGGCCAGCCATCGAAGTCGTTCTGAAATTGAGTCTGGATTTTCATCTAACTACTTAAAAATATGGTCTCGAAACCATCTTATAAACTGTGGATTATGTGCATCTGATATCCATCTTTTAGCCCTAGAAGGATTCAAATTCCTATGAATATCTTTGTGGGTTTGAACATATGGGTCAACGTCGAAACTATTATGAAAAAAGTAAAGGTGGGCCTGCTCCCGATCTGTAATATTGATTGTGACAACCTCTCTTCCAGAAATTCCTTCACCCTCAAGCCACTCAGTGTGACGAGATTTCGGTAGGCCAACAATTTCCACACCAGACAGGTATTCGGTACAAAATTCAACAGCTTCCTCAACAATATATTGCTCCGCAATAAAACCCTCTGGACGACTTTAGTTTTTGACATACCCTTTCAAAATCTTCATATACTGTTCAATGGGGTACATCCATCTATAATGTACAGGACCACAGAGTCAAATCTCTCTCACCAAATGAACCATCAAATGAACCATCATATCAAAAAATGTTGGTGGGAAGAACATTTTCAATTCACATAATATGATGGCAATTTCTCTTTCCATAGTTGGAAATTTCATCGGGTCTATAACTTTGATGAATATAGCTTTGAAGAAGAAACATGGCTTCGTTAATGTATGGTGGAAATTCTTGGGAAAAATGTAACGTAAAGCTATAGGAATTATATCTTGCATTAAAACATGACAGTCATGTGATTTCAGGCCCTTTAATTTTAAATCTCCCATTGACACGATGTTCTTGATATTTGATGAATACCCCTCTGGAACCTTTACATCATTCAAGAAGTTGCAAAACTGATATCTCTCCTGCTTGGAAAGAGTGTAAGAAGCAGGAGGAAGAAATGTTCATTTTTCACCCTTCCCTGGTGCCAACTCTTCTCGTATTCCCATCTCAACCATGTCCAATCCAGCCTTAATTCCATACTTTGTTTTTCCGGGTGCATTTAGCAACGTGCCGATGACACTATCACATACATTTTTTTCAACATGCATAACATCAAGAAAATGTCTGACATACAGACAATTCTAGTATGGTAATTCAAAAAAAGTGATCTCTTTTTCCAACCAGTTTTCGTAAGGTTTTTTGAAAACGGTTTACCAAAAGCAGTGTCAAAATATTTCAATTTCTCAAAAAATTGATCACCTGTTAGTGGAGACGGTGCTGCACGTTCCTATGAACTTCCGTCGAATGATGTCGTCCAAGATTGGTGCTTATGTCATCAGGGTAGAAATCTGCAATGTCCAAGAAACACGGTTTTCGATGAATTTTTCAACCTAATTGACTGTGTACCTTGTTCGCAAACGGGACACCCTTGAGTTCCTTTAATGCTATATCCTGACAAATTTCCATAAGCAGGAAAGTCATTTATCGTCCCTTATAACATGGCTTTCAAAGTGAACTGTTCATTTTTGTAAGCATCATACATCGTAACACCTGAATCCCACAATATTTTCAAATCCTCAATCAATGGGGCCAAATAAACATCAATATCATTACCCGGTTGTTTTGGTCCTGATATAAGCATAGATAACATGATGTATTTTCATTTCATGCATAACCACGGTGGTAAATTATAATTTTCCAACATAACCGGCCATGTACTGTGACTGCTGCTTTGAAAACCAAAAGGATTCACCCCATCTGTAGATAACACCAGACGAAGGTTTCTTGGATCGTTCCCAAATTCAGGATACTCGTGATAAATTCTCTTCCACTGAGGAGAGTCTGCAGGGTGACGTGGTTTCCCATCTTTAATTCTTGTATCTGCATGCCATGTCAATTGTCCTATAGTCTCCCCACTTCCATATAGGCGTCTAAACCTAGGAATCATTGGAAAGTACCATAAAACTTTCATAGGACTAGAATCATCTTTCTGGTATCGGGAAGCACCACACTTTGGGAATTCTTTAAGTGATTTGTGGTCCTCACGAAACAATATACAGTCATTAGGGAAAGCATGTACTCTTTTAGAGATCATCCCCATCGATCATATCATTCATTTGGCATCATATGTTTGGCTTGGGAGTTCATTATCTTATGGGAGCATGTCATTCAAAAGAGCAAGTAGTTCCGTAAAAATGGCGTCACTCCACCCGTTGCCTGCTTTCAAATTATACAGCTCTAATACGGCTGACAATGCTGTATATTTAGTGAAACCAGCATACAATGACGTTTTTGCACAACTCTTTAACTTCTCAAACAATTTTGGACAATCATGAAGTTCATATTCAACTGTCCTTGTCATTTCCTCAATACAATCTTCATCATCATTCACATCTGTAATCACACCCTCCATACGATCGTCTTTACTGTTCACGCTTCTAATCATATCAGATGATCTATAAAATGTCGTGTTCTCTGAGTCACTACCTACATTGGTTTTTCCCCATGTTTATTCCAACATGTATAACTTTGATCTATTCTGTGACAGATCAGGTGTTCTTCCAACTCCTCTGGACTAATTTGTCTTGTATAAAAACAGCATAAACACGGACAAAGGATTTGAGAAGGGACACATGCATGATCTTCTACAAACTTGATAAACTCTTTCACGCCATCTTCATACTCTTTTGTAAAACAATTGGAATTTATCCATTCTTTATTCATATTCATCGTCTTTATGGGTTAGATCTTGAGAACTTGCCTAATATTATGTTTTAATTAATCAGGTAGCATTGTTTGGGTTTTATAAAAACAAATCATGGTACAAATGCCTTTAAACACATGTGAAATCCATATACATGGTGTGTCCAGTAGGGTGAACATTGTGTATGTATAAGATACCTAATTTTATCTGACATATATCAAATTTATTCCAAGTTAGTATTACAAATACTGAATGATGCCTTAGAAAATACATGACATGCGAACAAGAGGAAACCAATGAGTAACAGGAGAGTACAATAATAAATATGATGCTATCTCAATGTACTCAAGGTGATGATAAGATGTTGGTCAAGATCAACTATGGGTTGAGAGTACACTAAAATTTATTTGAAAAAAACTACTAAACACTGATCTAGAATATGATGAAGTATCCTATTCATCAAGTCCCTCAATACAACCAATGCATTAGTTAAACCAAAAATCATCGCTAATAAATCATAAAGGCCATAACAACTCCTAAAAGAAGTCCATGGTAGGTCCATCGATGTCTAACTCATCTAATGGTATCCTAATGTCAAATCTATCTTGGAGAAGATCATAGAACCTCATAGATGATCAATGTGACTATCAATGCGTGGATGAGGATACATATTCATGACTCTCATCAGATTCAATCTCCAATAGTCCAACAAAATAATAAATACCAATTAACCATATATTTTAGAGAACTATAAAACCCCATGGTAATGTACTATGCCATATGAAACCATTATATTTTATATCATCAAATTGTAATTCAAACAACTGATGCTCTTTTGGTGTTATTTTAGAAATTGTGATAGAAACTGAATTTCCTTCCAAAACTAACTAGATTATAAAGTTTATCTCTTTATTAAAAAGTAAATTTTATACCTCATTAGTGAAAACATCCTAAAAATGTACTACCATTGGGGAAAAATAATCCTATAGAATTCTAGAAACATCTACAATATGCCTGAATATTTGAGCCATTAGGGTACAGTAAATATATAATTATAACATGCTATTTGAAATGAAATGTGGAAACAGGAAATCATACAGACTCCTGATAAACCCATAATACAAAACATATCACCTAGTATTTCTGTCATATATACAAATAAACAAATTAGAAAAAAACATGCTACAAAGAATAAAGGTACCATGAAATACTTACATTGGTCAACTTGTTTTAGAAATTGTTTATCTTCATCCGTGCCTTGTACATGCACCCATGAATTTGAAGGTGAGTATGCATACACGATAGTTGACCTTCTTAGAGAAGTGTTTCTGGAAGAGTATAAGAGACATGAAGCAATGAAGATCTTGCTATTCATTGTGGAAATCGGCTTGTGCAACGTGGCCTAAGTTACAATACCTGCAAGTTGTAACTTAGGCCGCATTGCACAAGCTGATTGCCACATTGTTTGTTGCAACCACATTTTCTCCAACACTCTAATGATCTTCATTGCTTCATGTCTCTTATACTCTTCCAGAAACTCTTCTCTAAGAAGGTCAACTATCATGTACAAATAATCAACTTCAAATTCATGGGTGCAAGTACAAGGCATTGATGAAGATAAACAATTTCTAAAATAAGTTGACCAATGTAAGTATTTAATGGTACCTTTATGCTTTGTAGCATGTTTTTTTCTAATTTATTTATTCGTATATGTGAAAAACATACTAGGTGATATGTTTTGTATTATGGGTTCATCTTTGTCTAATCATATAACTATGAGATTATGCTATGTGATGAAAATTAATATGGATCCATCATCATTTCCATTAGGATAATCTTTGGGAATCCATATAACCATAAGATTAAAAACTATTTACATTGTATCTCATAGATAAATATTCAACTCGAAGGGTTAGAACTTACCACCCATGGTAACTCAAAATAAAAAAAATAAAAACAAGGGTTGGATATCCACAGAAGTCATCACACAAAACCTTGGTATACCTCTCACACATGTGAACCATCTTAACTAACCAATTACCATATACTTCATCTTAGAGTCAAGATATCCCTATGGAACCTATAGGGTATCCAATTCCACATCATTCACAAACAACCCACTTGTGTTGCTAAATATCAATAACATCTCTTATTTCGACACTCATAACTAATTATGAATCACATCCCTAGACATAATCATAATCACATTGAGACCACACTATCTATTATGGAAATCCTTACTGGAATTAGGCTCAAGATATGGTATCATTCCTATCTCACATCTATATTCACTATTTGGTCCTCACACACACAATATATAAATAATATACCAAGGGAATACCATCCATGGAACTAACCTCCCACCTTGAGAGCACGAGGAGGAGGAGGACGAGGCGGCGACGGTCATGGCAGCGAGGGTGGAGGCGGCGGCGGCGGCAGAGGCGGAGGCGGCGGCAGCGGTAGAGGCGGTGGCGGTCGCGACAGCGAGGGTGGAGGTGGCAGAGGCAGAGGCGGTCGCGGTAGCGGGAGCGGGGGCGGAGGCGGCGGCGGCGGCGGAGAAGGAGGAGGATGAGGAGGAGGAAGGAGGAGGAAGGAGGAGGAGGGAGGAGGATGAGGAGGACGAGGTCGCACGGCGAGGGGCCTGGTTCAACTTCCGCGAGAGCTTGACCTCGTGCAAGCGAGGATGGCCTGTTAGGGTTATTAAATAAAAATCGACAGAACCTTTATCAGCGCTCGTTAAAAGTGCTGATAAAGGTATGTTTTATCAATGCTAAAATAAAAGCGATGATAAAACAATCATTTATCAGTGCTTTTATATAGCGCTGATAAAGGCATACCCTGTTATCAGCGCTTTCTGTTTAGCGCTGATAAAGGGCAGCGCTTCCCTTGCCCTGTTTTGTGGTAGTGGATATGTTGTTTTGATTAACCCCATGCTGGTCCCATGTCCAAGATCTAACCCATCCATCATGTTATAAATCATTGGTCATTCGTGGATTCCCTAAATATATGTTTTTCAATTTTGTTAATCACATCTTTCACTTTTAATTGTTGAAGGTGGTTTAGAATCCTGATATTGTTTTATCATTGGTATCCTAGAATTTTTATTCAATGATATTTTCCCTTTGTTACATACCTTATTTCCATTGAGTATTTTAGGGAGATAAAATTAAATATGGATTTTCATTTATATATGCATACAATGTCACCCAATCTGCATTTTTTATGTATCCTAATGTGTTATAAATGGATGATACGATCATTAGGATACTAGACGACACTTGTACATCTAGATAATAAAGTCATTAGAACTTTTTATGCTTAAGGGATATTTGCACCACCTTCACAAGACAGTCTAGGTTCCTTTCAAGGTCTGTACACAAGACCTTTTTCCAAAATACTATTTTCCACAAAAAAAACTCTATAAGAATGTTAAAACCCATAAATGTGACCATAAAATTGCATGAAATAAAGAAAATATTTTAGTTCAATACAATCTTAAGACTTGTTAGGTTAATATTTTAGATAATTAGGATAAAAAAATTAAGTAAAAAAAGTCATGATATGATGGGTTAATAATATATCATAGTAGTGGATGAAGTTTTTTTAATTTAGTGGTTTTTTATCTTATTGCTCAAAAATAATATCATTATAATTTTCAAATAAGAATATATCTATTTTATATTTCAAAATTGTGTTACTTTCAAATGATGTCATATTTTGTACAAATATAAAATCTAACTATATTTACGTTTTAAAATTATTTTCATGCATATCTTTTTATGATTTATCATTTATATTTAAACTTAAATTCCATTATTATATAGAATTTTTAATTATATTTTTCAAATACTCGTATATTTGTTTTATATTTCAAAATTGTGTTACTTTAAAATTATGAAAAAATTTGTATAAATATAAAATTAGATTATCTTAACAAGTTGTATAATTTTGATATTTGTTATAGGTGATAATGAATTTATGTTGGATTGTGGAACATCGAATGAGTGATTAATATGAGGAATGTGTTGATTCTTTTTTGGAATTTTCTAAATGAAATGTTCCAAAAAATGACATGTTTTTATATCCATACCAAAAATGATTAAATATAAATAAGTTAAAAAGTAGAGAGATCAAAGATCTTTTAATTTTTCTTGGTTTTAATCCAATTTACAGCACTTGTATTTGGCATGGTGAAACTGGGCAGAGTTTTAGATCTACTAATGATGATGCTTTGCAAGATGGTAAATTTGATGAAATTGAAGTAATTATTCGTGATATTGAAGTAGGAAATTTTTTTAAAGAACCAAAAATTGAGCGTCTATATGGTGATGCTGTAAAACCAATGTATCCTAGTTGTATGGATTTTACATTTTTATCATTGATGTTAAGATTGATTAACCTGAAGGTAAAACATTAATGGAGTGACACAAGTTTTACAGACTTGCTACAAATTTTAAAATACATTCTTCTTAAAGAAAACAATATTATAGATTCACATTATAAGGCCAAGAAAACATTATGCCTGAGGGGATTGGGATATAAGAAAATACATGCCTTTCTGAATGAATATGTAATATTTAGGAAGGAATATAGATTTATATCAGAGTGTTTTAAATATGGGACGTCACAGTATAAGTTGAAAGAAAAATCACAGGTTGATGCATAGATTATAGAGATCTCGACCAATGTATTTTGGTTTATTCCTATAATTCCTTGTGTGAAACGTTTATTTTGTAATTCAAATGATGCAAAAAGGTTAATATGGAATGCTGACGAGAAGATATGTGATGAAAAAATACACCATCCAACTAATTGTTGAGTGGATGAAAATTGAGGAGAAGTATCCTGCATTTGGAAATGAAGTTAGAAATATAGGACTTGGGTTGTGCATGGATGGAATGAATCCACATTTAAGCCTTATTAGCACACATCGTTCAAGTCCTGTTTTATTGGTAATTTACAACCTATCTCCTGATTTTTTATGAAGCATAAATATGTCATGTTGAGTTTAATGATCTCTGGACAAAAGAAACTCAGAAATGATATTGATGTTTTCTTGTCACCATTAATTGATGATTTGAAGTTCTTATGGGAGGATGATATTGGGGTGTATGTTTCTTATAAATTGAAATATTTTCAATAGTATGTAGTGATTTTGTTTTCACTATAAATTAATTCCCATCATATGTAAATCTATCAGAATATAGTGTTAAGGGGCATAAAGTGTGTCCAATTTGTGAACAACAGACTTCATATTGTCAATTTCATCATGCGAGGAAAATAATATACATGGGTCATCAAAAAATTTTCCCTATGGATCTATTTTATAGAAGATTTAAAAAGGAATTCAATGGTTCCCAATAATTTGATATTACTCCAAAACCTTTATCCACTAATGAGTATTTTGATAGGATTCAAAACCATGATGTGAAATTGGGAAAGGCACATAAATCTGGTAATGATAGACCTATTTGGAATAAACGATCAATATTTTTTGAGCTACCATATTGGAGATATCATAAAGTGAAACATAACATTGATTTCATGCACATAGAGAAGAATATCTATGATAGTTTTATTGGAACATTATCAGATATTAAAGTAAAGACTAAATATGGGTTGAATGAATGATTAGACTTACTATCAATGGGAATACGTTTGGAGTTAGCTCCCACTCTTTATGGAAGATGAAAATTTCTTCCCCCATCTTTTCATATATTATCCAAGAGGGATAAAGTTATCTTTTTTTAGTGTCTTCATGATATCAAAGTGCTACAGGTTTATTCTTCAAATGTAATTTTTTGTCTCTTTTAAGTATTTAAAGTGGATAGGTATGAAATCTCATGGTTTTCATGTTATGATGCAACAAATTATACCAGTTTCATTGTGTTTAATATTTCCCATCCATGTTAGAAAGACTATCATGAAGGTGTGTTATTTTTTCAATTCAATTTATAATAAGGTGATTAATCTATATGGTTTGAACATTTTGGAAAAAAAATAAATTTATATACTTTTCCAATTAGAAATGTATTTTCATCCATCTTTTTTTAATATAATGGTGTATTTAATGGTTCACCTGGTTTGAGAAATAAATCTTTGTGGACCTATATATCTACATTGGATGTATCCTTTTGAAAGGTATATAATGATATTGAAGGGGTATGTTAAGAATTCATATCGACCTGAAGCCTCTATTGTTGAAAAGTATATTTCTGAGGTGGTTGTGGAGTTTTGTATAAGCTTCTTGTCTGTGGAGGATCACATTGGATTGAATCTATCTCACAATTAATGAGTTAATAATGAGGGAAATGGGATTCATGGCTTGAAAGTCAAATCGTTGTTAGGTTAAGAAATAATGAAGGTACATTTATACATCTCAGATAACATGGATAATGATCAACCATATATAAAATTGCATATTATTGAGTTGAAACAATTTCATCCAAAGAAGAAAGAAATGTGGATTTTGAATGAGCATAACAAACCTTTTTTTCCATGGTTTAAAAATACAATGATTGGTAGATCAGATGCATCAGAGAAATTAAGATGGTTATCGGTGGACCAATTTTTTATGTGATAACATGGCCCGGGCATGAAATTAATGGATATACATTTTATTTGAATGCTCGGGACAATAAAAGTGAAGTTTAGAATAGTGGTGTATTGGTGTTCATAGAAGAAATGCATTTTTTGAGTTATAAAGACAAAAACCCAATTTCTGCATCAAGTGCATATTATAGAGTCATTGAAGAAATATGGGAGGTTGATTACATTAAAATTGAAGTTCCCGTGATTAAATGAAAAATGTTAATTGGTAACAACAGTGTTAGACACAATGAATTTGGAATGAAACTTGTTAATATGAATAGATTGGAAGACAAAACTAATTATTTTATAATGGAAACACATGAAAAAAAATTTCTTTGTTCCTCATCAATCTGATATGTAGTGGTCTATTGTTTTACAAGGAAAAAAAATAATATGTTGGTGATGATCAACTTAATGAAGATGATGATTTATATGAGATCCTTACTTTCATGGAAGGATTAATAGATAATAATGATGAGCATGTTGGAGACATGGTTTGTGGCATAAGGAATGATCAAATAGAAGGAATTTGGGAAAACAATCCATTATTATATTCATAATATTATAGGTAACATATTTTTATTTCTTGATTACTTTTATTAATTTCATAAAATATTAGATATTGTATTTTTTCCCTTTATTAAAACACATATTAAAATGAATCAGTAGAAATGTTTTTTTATTTTAGTTTAGTTTTTTTTAGTTTACCAAGTTTACCATTATATAACTTATATATTTATTGATTTTTTTGAATGAAAATTATTTTTAATCTATATATTTAAAAAATTTAATTTTTGTGCAAAAAAATGATTTATTAGGTTGGACCATTTTTAATTTTACTACACCAATTTTGAATTTTTTTTCCATTCATTTACATGAAATTTCATATATCATTGTTGTTGTTATAATTTTAGTTGACTATAACAAATAAGAATAATAATATGTTAAGTTTTAGTTTACTTTTTTGTTTCATAAATTTTATTCTTTTTTTAATTAGTACTATATTATGTGAATTTGTATGTTTTGTGTACTAAATGTTTGTTTCTTTTATTTGAAGGATAATGATAGATTAATCATATAATCAACCACAAACTTCTGGAGATGAGTGATATGATCATACTATTTGGGAGTAACATCCACATGCTTCTTTTGATGTTCCTCAATATTATTCATGTTCTCTCACAATGACAAAGAAGAGTTCGAGGGTTGGTAAATGTGGAAGCACACATTTACCAAAATTATCACTTGCTCGTTGATAGTACTATAGGTAGTTCTAGACTTTTATGAGAATGATGTTTCAAGAGGTCATAATGCAAAACAGGTCAAGAGTTTTGTATCAAATCATGGTAAAATAAAAGTCAAAATTTTGTTTCATAATTGTATAATTTTTACCAAAACAACAGTATCTCAGTTGTGGGATACCATTTTGGTAAGATCTTTTGCTGTTGTTTGGATAATATTTAAATGTTTATCATACAATATGTTTTCCCTCTTCTTTATCAAATGACATTTGATATACCTGCAACTTTTGGAGTTAGGAGGAAATGTTTATCCATGGATTCTAGGATATGGATGGATTTCAAATCAACCCTCACATCTGATTTCATTTTTGGGGATAGGCAACATGACGGTCCATGTCATGTATATCCTTTTATAGATGAAGAAACATGGAAACAATTTGTTGAAAATAGAAGACAATAATCATTTTTGGTAAGTGAAATGTAATCTTTTAGAATTTTTCTTATATTAATGAACTTATAAATGAATTCTTGATGATTTATTATTCTTAATTTATCGGAATCAAGGAGTGCTCATCATGAGATCCAATACAGAAACATATACACTCATTATTTATATTGGGGAGGGTATACTTTATTTGAAGAAAATATTATGGATGAAAATTTATAAAAACTTGGAGCTGGGTCTTCCCGCTCTGGAAAGGTTGCTCCTCCACCCCCTCTATCTAGAAATGAATAATGGAAGAGGTCTTGGATGATAACAAAAGGGAAATATATTTTATAATAATCGAGGGTCGTAGCCGAGAGGATTGTATTTTTTTATTTATTTAAGTCAATTCAATTATTTATATACTTTGAATCATTAAATAATTTCTCAAATAATTCATAGAGTATTCTCTTGAGGATAAGGGAACACATGAGGTATTTAAACCTGATGGGAGGCATGATATTTTATCTGCTCCATTATGGAAATCCTAAACACCTAGGTTGTGTCTAAGGATACCCGATGGGTGTATCGATAAAAAAAGTGTTACCACGTTCTTCAGATTCTTCCATGGAGGGATTATATAAAAAATATAGCATCTTTAGAGGCTGAAGTTCACAATATTAATTCGATGATGGAGAAAAAGATCAGAGCATCGGTACGATTTATGTTCATAGACATGCAAAGAAAATTTCAGACTGTAGCTCCCAGCCCACGTCCAGTAGCATCTCTCACTCCACCACCTTTACCTGAAGACCTCATTATTTATCCTCCACTTTCACCTACATACCCCATTATTTATCCTCCACCTCCGCATTCAGACCCCATTTTTTATCCTACTACCACACCCCCTCCTCTACATCTTCCTAGTTATTGTGAGTTATATTTTTATGATCCTTACTATCATATAATTTCATATGGGATGATATATTATATAGTAGATACAATTCATCATTAATAGTTAGAGGTAGAGCATCATAAGGTCACTGTACAAGATATTATAGACATATTATCTAGAGTACCATTACCCACAAATGAGGTGACAACAATTTGAAAAAGTATCAACCACTTTTTAGTTTTTCCATCTAGAATTTTTCAAACCATTACCATAGAGGTATGATAATATTATATATATATATATATATTTATATTAAATTTGTTTAAACATTTGAAAGTTACAATATTTATCTATTTATTTATAGGAATAATTTGAAGTTAAAGAAATATTTTATAGCCAAAAACAAAGATAAAGGGCTATGACATCATATTCATATTCTAGCAGTCTTGACAGATTGAGAAGATATTCAAATTTTTTGGCATGTCATTATACATTTCCAATGGAATCTCATTTTTTTGGACATGCAATATATGTGTGGACTCTAATAAATGATATCATGGAGCTTATTACTGGAGATAAGTTGGATATCAATATGTTGTAAGTTATTTCAATTTACATCTTAATAAAAATATTTCCTTGTGTTAAATTTATTGAAAATTTATACTTATCTGTTTCGTATTAGGTATCTTTTTAAAATGTGTGAGAAAAATGAGTATAAAAATGTATATGGGTTGATGGACCCGTAGTTTATTTCATCTGAAGTGAATGAATTGGATGAGGAATAAAAAGCAGTTTATATTGTAGAAATATTTAAATAGAATAAAATTTTGTTGTGTTGGATGTTTCCTTATGTTGAGAGGTATGAAACATATGTCTCATAAATTTTTATTTATGTTTTAACATAATAACCACTAACATTAACTTTTCTTTTATATCAGTGACCATTGGATGTTCAATGTTTTTTGTCCAAGGGAGAAAACACTTTATTTGATATCCTCTTTCCATGGTGATGTGAGAGGAAATTTTAATAACATGCTGAAAAAATATGTTTTAATTTATTAATAGTTGTTTATGTTATATTGAATTTTAAATTTATTTCATTCATATTATTTTCTAAAAGGGGATGAAATTTATTTCAAATATCCACAAACAAAAAGAGTTCCAAGGTCAAATATATAAAAGTAAATATGAATATCCATTTATAATTAGAACATTTTGGATGACATAAATAATGATATCTTGATTTGAAGAAATCATTTAAACAAAATTTTCATAATCAAAAAGGTATCATCGAATGTGGATATTATATGCTAAGATTTTTGTATGAAATAATTACAACTGCAATAGTTATGAAGTTTGACCAGGTTATATTTCTTTATAAATTATTCATTAATATTTCATTTGTTTTATTCATTATAAATTTTAACTACTTTATTTTTAATTTGTAGCTATTTGATACCCCTCAACCATATAGTTAACAAGAGGCCAAACAATTATACGTGGAATGGTAAAATTATTTTACAGGTTTTATTGGATTTTAGTTTGTTTTTAGTGAATGTTTTAATTTTGAATGTTATAATTATAAATGTGTATTTGGTAGTTATTATGGTTGGATTTAGGTTTTTTTAGTTAATATTATAATTTCTGAATGTTGTAAACGTGAATGTGTAATTTTGCTGGTATTTTTACTTGTTTTTGGTTTGTTTGTGCTTGTTTCTGGTTTGGTTTTGGTTGTTTTAGGTCTAGTTTTGTAGTGTAGAGGAAGGGTTTCGTAATTTTTTTAATTTTTTTTTGTTTTTATGTCGGTTATTTATTAATTGACGTTAAAATGTAAAAAAATTTGGTTTTCCCTATAGATTTTTTGATAACCGATGTGGTATATATATTTTTACATCTATTATTTAATTACTGACATGAAAAACATATTTTTAACATCTATTATTTACTAAATAATGTGAAAAATGCAACGGGATCAGGGTTTTCCACCTTCGTTTTTATATAACTGACATCGTAGGATGTTTTTACATTTGTTATTTAGGTAACCGAGGTGATAATCCTTTTCTAAAGCATCTTTCTAGTCAATTATTGAATAATCGATGTGAAAAACCACCAAAATAATATTATTTAAGTTCAATTAATATAACCGACATAAAAAATTGGATTTTTTACGTCACCTTCAACAACATCACCATAAAAGTGACCTAGGAAACCTAAAATAATCGACATAAAAATTGTCTTTTTTTCACTAGTGTGCCCATCAATTTGGGAATAGGATGTCCCACCAAATCAGGAGGTTGGGATATTACTAGAAAACCATGATATAAGACTATGTGGAATTCACCAAGAAATATAATGCATGATAGATCCATGAAAACTTTATACATCATCCCCCATATTTTCTATATTAAGTTAAATAATCCAAGCTACTGGCCATTTGGGGAATGGATGTTGTGGGGCCATGTCCCTCAGGAACAATTAAGAAGTTAAAGTATATCGGTACTACAACTGATTTTTTTACAAATGGGCTGAGTTAATACCCATCAAGGAAGTTAGGAAGAAGAATATTATAAACTTTTTAATGTCCAATATCATCACCAGGTTTGGATTCCATCACACAATATTGACAAAAAATGACACCAACATATATTCTGTAGAGTTGATGATTCTATATCAGGAGTATAATATCAATTCCAATCAATCATCCTTACATCATGTATCAAAAAATTGATAGAGAGAGGTGTTCTATAAATCACATTAAAATATATTGTAGAAGATGGTGACAAAGGATAAGAAGTCATGGCCATACAAACTCCTCCATGATTTATGGGCCTACAATACCACCATACATACTGATACAAAAGAAACTACATACCCATTAGTGTATGAAACCTAGGAAATGTTACCCATAGAGGTCCAACTGTCTTCACTCCAAATATCCATTTTTAGAATACTATCGGATGATGAAAAATCAGAAAAGTAGCTAGATGAATTAGTGTGACTCAATGAGAGTAGGTTGTACACATTACACAACCTGGAGTTCCATTAGAATCATATCACACAATCATTTAATAAGTAGGGTTTCCTCTATTAATTCCTACAAGGAGAGATGGTTTTGAGCCTTAGGAACCCAATGATACTAGGGAAGAATCCTATGAGATTAGAAACCAAGTGGGAAGGGCCTTATTCCATACATAAGGTGTGTCATAATGGGGACTATTCATTGGCCACCATGGATTGGTAGCATGTCACACTACCCACAAATGAAATATTTGACAGGAAATACTTTTCATGGTTGTCATCAAGAAACCCAATGTCTTAAAATCAAGACTTTAAATTGTATGTTATCCTTCATCCTGACCATATGATGGTAAACTATATGGATATAATCCTAACTACATGATGATAAATGGAACAAAGATTGTCATAGCAGCAAGGAAATAAACTCCATTACACCCCCATGTCCTAATAGAAAGACCTTAAACTGCATGACATCCTTCTTCCTGACCACATGACTATAAAATATATGAAGATTGTCCTGGACACATGATGCTAAACTGCATGGTTCTCTAAGAACTGTGTATGTATTGATTCCTACCAGTGCATGATACGTAGTGACACATGAACCTCTAAGTTTCAGGCTCAAAAAAAACCTAAATTGTATTTCACAACGGGTGGTGTATGTCCTTTCCACATGACATTAAACTACACAAGTTTTCTAGAAATATATATATTTTGATTTTCATTTTCAATGATATAACTATGGATGTCGCAATCCTATATCGTGGTCTAGCCACCACATGATTCAAAATAACCATGTCCTATCCTGAATTATATCTGCATAGTGAGAGGAACCCTTATCATTCCTTTTTTCTTGCAGAGATCATGTGAGCTTAGGAATTTCAATAAGGTATTCCTCATACAAACAAGGAATGGAATCTTGTGACTGGACCATCATGGTATGGAATGAATGGCCATATAAGGCATACCATGATTCCTTTCCACATGATGTTAAACTTCACGATTAATGTCCCTTATACAACATTTGACCGTACATTCCTATATACCTCACTCAAGAGGGCCACCATTTCTAATGTTGGTTCCCTACCACACCTGCATTTAAGAACTATGTGTGACTTGATTCTGGAAATCACAAGATATGTAGTGATGCATGGATCTTCAAGCCTGGGTCGAGTCACAAAAAAATATAAAAATTCCCACTCTTTTTATATAGGAAAAACTTGCATAGGAAGTTCACTCTTAAAGAACTATGTATGGATTGATTCTCATTTTCTTGAGGTACATAGTGATGCCCAAAATTCCACCCTTGGTCTCAGCTATAATATTTTCATTCTACCATGTTGGTTTAGATTTGTACTCACCGTATGATGTTAAACTACATGGGATTTCAAGAACTATGTATGAATTGATTCCTATTTCCCTAGGATATGTAGTGACACCTGAATTTCCATCCTTGGGTCTAGCCACAATTCTCTTTTTTCATGTTGGGAAGTCCATTTCATTACCACATGATGTTAAACAGAACATCCCTTCAATAACTACATGTTTCTTGATTCCTATCATCACATGATACCTAGTGACACGTGGATCTTAAATCCTAGTCCCAACTAAAATAATTAATAGAAACGATGTCCACCCGTGCGTAGGGGTCAGACTTGCATAGAGAGTCTCTCCCAAGAATTATGCGTGGATTGATTATTTCCATCATAGGATATATAGTGATGTCTAGGTATCCAATTTTAAACCCAACTACAATGAATGATAATAAATGAGTCCCAACTATATAGGGACTCAGTCACATAGGCTCATTTTTCCTACATATGATCTACATCTGTATATGAATTGTTTGTGCACATAATATAACGTGAACACTATTTTCACTTAGATTCCCACATCCATACCCCATGATGTTAAACTATAAAAAACATCCTTATCTCATGACATTAAACTATATGGTTGATGTCTTTACCTCATGATGTTAATATTCATGGAAAATGTACTTACCGCATGACATTAAAATACATGAAAAAAAACCTTACCATACGATGTTAAACTACATGAAAAACATCCTTACCACATGATGATAAACTAGAAAGAATATTTCAATACTAAATGATAATAATATATGAAGACCAATATCAATTTTCCATCCCCTGTAAAAGGATCACAAGATCATTACCCCAGTCAACCAGAGTATGGGGTGCTTCTATAACCTTTTAAGTACCCCATCCATAAATCATACTTCATGTCCAGATCACCTAAAGTTTCCATAAATCTTCCATGGTCCATAGAAAAGATAAATGGATTCAATGGACCCTTTTCTTGAATATGCATGTATGTGTATGGCTCCTGCATGTGCACTTATGGTCGTCATCAAAATGCATCACTTTGCAAAATGTTCATTCCAATCCTTGTGTGCCTTGACATCACTGTGGAAGAACTCAACCCATCAACGTGATCTGAACTACTCCTAATACGACTGTACCATATCATTACTCGTGAAATGAGAGACTCAACCCATGATTTACAACACTCTCATCCCTGTTCAGATAGATAATGAGGTACTCTCAGCCCTCAGTATCCTAATTGAGTTTTTGTGCACCACCCCCCATATTAGGTTCATCAATATCATGACCTTAAACTACATTTTATTTGGTGAAATTTATATTACATTAAACTCTAGCCAATAATGGTCTATATCACCATACCTTAAACTTCTAGTAAAAGAGATACATAAATTTTTAGGTTGAAAACTCGCAAAGGGCGACATGAAAAAAATTCGAGTCTTCGCTCACTAAACTCTTCATATTCATAGTTTAGGCAGAAATTAGGGAACAAATAATGAAGGAATAAGTCTCATAGGGTGTATACTATTTCCCTAGTAAAATCCAATATATTCTTGTTGGACCTTCTGGTTTAGAAAAAAGTTATAGTAATGACATGTCACATCTCCTTACCAAGAGAACATGTTCTCTTGGTGGAAACACAACTTTTAGGGTGTTAGAACCTTTCTTGTACATTGAACTTTCATCAAATAACACTTAATTATTTGGGTACCTCATATCACTATAAACCTTTCATGGATCTTGTAAAGGATAGTCATCTTTAAGTGACCCTTTTCTTGACTATTCATGTATGCCTATGGCTCTTGCATATGTTCCCATAGTTGTCAACCAAATGCGTCACTCTTCAAAATAGAAATTAAAATACTCATGATCCCTTAAATCACTATGATATAATTAAACACCTCGGTGTATTTAGAATAATCCTGGTATGACTTTCTCATATCATCTTGAAGATTTGAGAACTTTGGACCATGACTTAAAGTCTCTATACCAAACTATCTGAGCAGATTCTACATCCTCATCATTACATCACCCTGTTTTTTACAATTTATCAAGGCTGGAATGTGACAAATCATTCTTGAGCCTTTGATAGACCACAACTATTGATTCAAAAACACATAGAATATGGATTGAGCGTCATGATAAAGAGATGAAAATCCATAGGAGGCTGGAAACCTTTCTGGATATCTTTCCTAACATATCCAATCTCCTTTTCTAGATTTTTGAGTCTTTAAAAATCTTTCAGAGCCCACAAAAAGGAATGGAGGTCATCCTTTTATTGACCATGATACCAAATCATAAGGGCCTTGACCCATCAACTAAATGGATCTCCTCCTTTCCAAAAAGGAGCTTCAGTCCCTGTGAGCCCAGACAACACTACGGTGGAACTTGGAATCTCAGAATGTCATGGGACCTATCCAGTATGTATGACTCATCCCATATTCATAGAATCAAGATTTTAGGTTATAAATTACATCACCCATATTCCAACTATCCAGGAAGATCTAGTAGCCCTGTATTTTTTCCTCAACCAATATTACATTCCTAAATCTTCCATAGACCTTGGAAAAGATAAAAGGATTCTAGAGACCCTTTTACTGACTATGAATGTATGTCTATGGATCCTTCAAATACGTTGTTATCCATCAGCCAAATCCATCATTCTGCAAAAAGGAATTTCTAATCATCATGAGCCTCAATAACACCATGGAAGAACCCAACACCCCATAGTGTTTTGGGTCATTCCTGGCTTATTTTCGAAATATTCCAGGACCATTGGTCTGGTGTAGGATAAAGACCATAAACTATAACAATAGTAGGTTTGAGCTAAAAGAACTTAAATTAAAATAAAATAGGTTTGAGATAAAAGAAATTAATCTACAACAATAGTAGGTTTGAGCTAAAATACCCTAAACTACAGTAATAGTTGGTCCAAGATAAAAGGCCCTAAACTACAACAATAATAGGTCTGAGCTAAAAGACCTTAATTTAATGTGATATCAAGTCTAAGCTGAAAGAAACTAAACTGCAGTGATTTTAGGTCTGAGCTAAAATACCTTAAACTAAAATAATGGCAGGTCTAATCTAAAATACCTTAAACTGAATCGATATTATGTTTGAGCTAAAAGACCGTAAACTATAATACAAAAAATAATATATCCTATAAAAGCTTGTGGGGAACATTATATGGACTTGAAAAAATCAACATATGCTCACCCAGACAATCAGATTCAGAAGAAGAAGATCACCCTCCCTTTGGGATATTTAAATAAAGTAATTTCAAGATAGATGGAGAATATGATGTACACCTATTGTGGGCATGGAAAAATAATATTAAATTACCCAAGTATAGTATAGTAGTTAACTATTGGTAGTCTATAGAAGAGGAGTGCATGAAAAAAAGTTTTCAATTTTTATTGATTTCATGAAAAAGGTTTGTTATAATTAATTATGAGAAAGTGAGAGAAAGAAAAAGTTTGACTTGATTGATTTTAAACAATTAAGAAAGATGTTGACCAGAGTGGGTTTGGATAGACCTACTGTCGTGTTACCATGGTTTTCAAATTTTACCCATTTTTCTTCTACTGACTGGTAAGAGTGAGATTAATCTACTAATTACACTACCCCCCTTGATCATCTTGTTATGATTAGAGTATTATTTTTTGAAAACTCATATTGGTCTAGGCTTTTTCTTATGTGGATAGAGTTTGAACATGTTTTCTTGATTAAATAGGGAAATCACTAACCAAGAATTATTGTTCCCTAATAAACTAATAATCAAACATATAGTCTTACACACATTATAAAAAGCACTAAAAAATCACCAACGAACCCTAATCTGTTCCACGATGTATAAAAATAATTGTGTGGAGGGAGATATGGATAATCGACCAAAAAAATTAAAATTAATTGAATCAAAACCTAACGCAACCGCATTCAGAATTTAAAAATGAATTAATAATTAAAACCAGACTCCAAAAGGAAAAGTTAAATTATTAAATTGAATCAAAAAAACTCAATAAAGAACATAGGTCCAGCCTCCCCCTTTCCCGATCACTCAATGAAAATACCCCTCCATTAATGGGGAAGTTGAGTTGATGCGGGAGAGTGGAGACATCATAGAGTAAAGAAAATAAAAGAAGAAGAAGAAATAAGGGAAATAAATATGAAAAAGTCATCATACAGGACATTGATATTTGACATATCTACATCAATCCACCCATATCCTATGATTTATAGTCATGTAATAGGATTTGGGGTATTATAAAGTTCCATTAATGGGCTTCATGGCATAATGAGTTGCGAACAGTTCAAAATTTGATTCCAGAATATTTCTTAAAATTTTATCTCATGTAATCTCATTCGTTTGACTAAATCAGTGAAAAGTGTCTTCTATAAAGTTGTTCAAAAATATATTTTTCATTCTACCAAAAACTTTCAGCATAATCTTGCGAGTTTATAAGAATTTATATCTATTTACCAATAAATTTAATTATGGAAAGGAAAAATATTTTGTTTTCTAAAATCTAATTTCTTATGGATTCATGGACTTGATATAGGTAGATTGAAGTGGGGAAATAGTTATGAATGTTTTTACTAATGAAGTTTTATTTTTTTTATTTTTAGCTCAATATTTCTATCCATTTATGAGATATAGTCCCAACGTCAAAAATACACTGATCTGTGCATAGATTTTGATGCCTGAATTGTGAGATTATTTTGGGCCTCCAAATGTTGGTTTCAAATTTTAGTCTAGAATAATTAAATGAATCCCAAGATGTTATTAAGATAAAAAAATAATTTTATAATATATATATATATATCAAATTTTATGTCCAAAATAATTAAATAAATTAAAATAGTTAAATCCCAAAATTATGTCATTTTTCCAATTAAGCAAATAATGATTATATAGCCATAAAATGTAAAAAATAAAATTAAAATATCAATTTTGTGGGATTAAACTACTTAAATTTATTTAATAATATCCCTGAAAATTGATTGTGTTAATACCCCCATGCTTAAACCATGTTTTTCCTCCCACATAAAATCTCAACATTAAAAATCACAGGGCACCAATGCTATCATTATTCAAATTTCAATGCAATAAAATTTATCAATCATAAATTATAAATAAAATTATCAAATGTCACAAAAAATATCAATTCAACTCCCCATTTTTCAAATAAATAATAAATTCAAGTATTTTACTATTCCCCTATAAAAAATTATGGAACTTATCCTATCATTAATTCAAGCTCCTCAATTAATTAGTATTAAGCATGAAAAATCATGATCTACCTCACTTTTGAATATTTCCACTCATCACTAATGATATAATTAAAGTATATTTATGCTCTTATCATGAGAACATGGTCCTTATCCATAGGCTTCTAAAGGAACTAATTTCTCCAGTTTTTTAGAATAATAGTTATATAAAATCATGAGGTAATTCATTAAAGGTTCAAATGACTCTGAGGTTTAATATTGATAAGAATTAAAAATAAATTCTCAAGGAGAAGGATCACATATAAAGTAAAGTGCATGATATAAAAAGTATAAACTCAATGAAATTATCCCCTTCATATTTTATCAACTGTAATTTCCCCAAACTCAAAGTAATGGTTATGATAAAATAAAGAATATTGAATGATTTGTGAAACCTATTGAATATTTTTTTTATACTTTTACACTTTTTTATTTTTCAACAAACCTTTTATTTTTTTTACTTTTTTTATATTCAGTCTTAGAATAAACCTCACATCTATCACCTAAACACATATGATAAAAATCATAGGTTAAGTAAAGTTTATTTTTTGTTTTCCCAAATCACAACCCATTTTTCTCATTTTTCAGTCTTTTTTTTTTCATTTTCTATTTTTTTAATTCAAGAGGTGAAAACAATGGTGTATAATGAATGAGTCAAAAACCTTAATTTATTCCTATAATAAGAACCCCCAAACTTTTTTCCTTACAATTAAATTCATCCCTTCCCCATGATTCCCTTAACCCTTATACTTAAGCTTTAAAATATCATGAAAATAATAGGAGGAGGGTAGGAATGGATAAAAATGGATTGAAACATGGCTCATACCTAACCAGATCATTCGTGGTTACAATGAGATAAATAAGGATTGATTTAAAAGTTGTCTTTTAAGGATATGTTGTTTATAAAAATATTCCTCAATCCTTTTAAATGTGTTTTTGAAGAGTCATCACTTTGACAAGTTCAGATAAAAGTTATGGTCAGTTACATGTCCCAAGATCACTCAACAAATATGATCAAGAATAAATAGTAATTATTTGGTCTATAAATCCTCTCCGAAATAAAACATATGATTTGGGAGAATCACTAATGGCATGAATAATAATAAAAAAATGATTCACATGAATTTGAGAGACTCAAAGCATGAGAAATGTTAGGGAACTTTTATTTAAAAGCATCAATTAACTTCATAAAATTGTGAGTCCTCATCTTAATATCAATGATTCAATTTAAAACTTAAATTCTCTATTTTACTCATTCAATATCATTATAACTGAAATATAAACTATGGAATCATAGGACTCCTAAGAAACTCATGTCTCTTAGATAAGTCAAATAAAGCATAAATTCAAGTGTCGACATGCAATTTTCTTTGAAAGTTAAAGAAAAAATTTTAAAAAAAATATAAATTCAGATGATATTGGATTTAAAATAAAACTCTTTAGAGATTATTCTTTAGTCAGGTGGTGAAAGTCCTTTTCATTCAGTTCTATTCTACAGTATTTTCATGACGTGTGTTCTGTTCAGTTTCTTCTTTTTTCAGCCTTGCATCATCTTCATTAATGGATATAAAAATTAAGAATAAAAAAATTATAGTGTAGGACTATTAAATCATACTATAATATTCATTAAGGGAAGAGTGGACTAAGGAAAAATTGTTAGTTTCCTCCCCAAAGAACTTTTGTTTAATGTCGTTGGCTTGGCTCAATATTGATTTTTTTTGAAAAAATCCCTAGACTATAAAATCCACTCCCCCATACTTAATTGATTCAATGTAATAAGTAGAATTAAATTTACATTTCATTTAAGTATATTAAAAATAGAATTAATTATTTTAATCAAGTTCAAAGGAAAGATGCAACCTAGTAGGTCTTCATTAGTAATCAGGGTAAAGGAGTGTGATCTCCTCCATTGGTTCTTGAGGTATAGTCCCATGGAACTTCTTTATACTCTTCCTATTTATTGTGAACAGGTTTTTCTCTTATTTAATTTTAAATATATACAACACCAAAGGGGTATAAGTGAATAACTATAAAGGGACCTTATATCTAGAATAAAGATTACCCGACCTTAGTTAAAGTCTGGATTGGTATAATAACAATTAATCATCAGGTTTAAAGGTTCTTGGTTAAATCATATTTTCATGTTTCAACTCAGTTATTTTTTTATATATATTTTAATTTTTTAAATATTACCTCACGATTTTCTCTACCTCTTGTAACTACAATCTCCTCTTTTTCCCAGCTTTATCAAGGTCTAGATTCATCTCTCTTACCCACCAGAATGCTTTATGTTCTCATTCCATAGGAAGGTGGAGGCTATTTCCATAAATAAATATATGGGGGACCATCCACATGGGTGACGTATATTCTATTCTATAATCACATTAGCTATCATCTAACATTTGGTTCTAGTCCTTCTTATTAGGTTCAACAGTTTTTTCTAAAATGGATTTGATTTATCTTTTAGAGACTTATTTTTGGCCATTTGTTTGTGGATGGTATGGTGTTAAAATTTTATGATGTACCCCATAATTTTTTACAAATGACTCCAGTTTCCTATTATAGAACTTATTTCATTGTTCATTGATGATTTTTCGTGGAACTAAAACCCTACAGAACATGTTATACCCAACAAAATCACAAACAACCTCAACATCATCATTCCTGATGAATTTTTCATCCACCCATTTTGAAAATTAATCTACATCCAAAAGAATACATGAATTCCCAAAATTCATTTGGAATAGTCCAATGATGTCTATTCCCCATCATTCAAATTTTTTTTGAGAAAAGTAATTGGTTTTTTAGGAATTTCCTGTCATTTTGAGATATTCATAGAAAATTGGAATCTTTCACATCATTTACAAAATTCATATGCATATTCGAATAAGGTAGGACAATAAATTACTGATTATAAAACATTTTGGGATTTCATATAAGGTCCAAAGAGGCCTCTAAAAGATAATTTATGACAGAATTCAAACATTTTATTCAATTTCATTTTCTGGTAATCATCTTTTTATGATTTGATCATTTCAAATTTTCCACAAAAATGTGTCTTCCAAAATATAAAATCATGATTCATATTTAAAATTATGATATTGATGAGATTTTATATGAGATGGTACCTAATATATAACAAATAATTAACAATTTTTTCTTACTATGTTCTTTCACCATTGATGATATATAGTTTTTATCTAAGAAGCTCATTATTAAGTGTTGTCTAGTTTGGAATTTATTCTTCAGCAGTGTGTGGTAGTCTACTTAGATGATTAACCACATGATTTTAAATTCCTTTATTATATTTAATTTTCAAATTGAACATTTATAAGAGTATCATCCAATTCATTAGCCTTGGATTTTCATCCACCTTTTCATTAAATACTCGAGTATTGCATGATCAAAAAAACAAAAACTTTAGTTCCAAGAAGATATGTTTGGAATTTACCTTGTGAAAATATGACTATAAGGAACTCCTTCTTGGTGGTTGTGTAATTTATTTTTGTATAATATAAAGTCCTTGATGCATAATATTTTACTTGAGTCTTTCTCTAAATTCATTGTGATAAAGCGTATCCCACTACTTGGTTAGATGCATCAAAAAGAAACTCAAAAGTGTAATCCCAGTTGGTTTGATTCATTACTGAAGGTGTGATAAACCTTTTCTTCAATTCATCAAATGATTTTATTCATGCATAATAAACATTAAAGTCAGTTTCCTTTAGTATTAATCTTGATAAAGGGAGATAAATCTTACTAAAATATTTGATGAATCTTCTATAAAATCTTACATGTCATAAAAAGGATGTAACATGTTTTAAACAAGTTAAATATGGAAATTAATTTATTAATTAAACTTTTGATTTATCAACCTCAATCCATTTTGTGAAATTATGTGCCCAACACTCTTCCCTTTTCCACCATGAAATGATATTTTTTGAAATTTAAGATAAGAATTTTTTGATTCATGTTTTCAAAACTGTTTCCAAATTTTATAATCAATGATAAAATGAATTACCAAAAACTGTGAAATCATCAAGAAATAACTCTAGTTAGTCCTCAATATGGTGTGATAAAATACTCACCACACACCATTGAAATGTACTTGGGGAATTTCATAGCCCAAAAGGCATCATTTTGTAGGGGAATATAGAAAAAGGATAGGCGAAGGTCATCTTTTATTGGTCTTATGGTGAGATAAGTACTTGGAAGTATCTTGAGAATCCATCTAAAAAACATTAATGAGTTTTTACAGCTAACCTTTCTTACATATGATCAATGAATATAATGTGAAAGTGGCCTTTTCTGGTAACTTTATTTATATTTCTGTAATCTATACACATTGTCAAACTATTTTGTACTCTCATGGGTATGAGTTCATTTATTTTATTTTTAATAGTGGTCATGCCAGTTTTCTTTGGGAATACATGAATTGGGATTACCCAATGAGAATCATAGATTGGGTAAATTATATCAGATGGAATTAATTTATCTATCTCTTTCTTAACAACCTCCACGATGGTGGGATTGAGTCTTCTCTAAGGCTACCTAACTAGTCAAAAATAACTTTTTAAAAATATTCTATGAGTGCAGACCTTGAGATTGATTTATTTTTTGTCATCTAAACTCCATCATACAACATGAACATTTATTTTAAGAAGGTCAATAGAGTTTGTATCTTGTGGGTGGGATAGAATATTGGCAATGATTACTAGAAATTTCCCTCTTTAAATTAGGTAATCATACCTCAAATCACATGGAAATGGCTTAAGTTCTGGGAATGGGTGTTGTTAAATGGATGATAGTGAATTTAGGTTTCCTACTTCTAAGGTCGGAATCTATTGTATGATCTCATTCACCTTTTAATAAATCATCAAAAAGTTATATTTTACCTCTTCCCCTAACATGAGATTAGGATTTTGAGTTTCTTTGGAATTAGAACTTTCAAATGCAAAATGTCTTCCTAATGATAATAAGTCATGAATTATACCTGAATTTTCAATTGCTTCTATATCTTGTTCATAGGAGATCACATAAAGTGAGTGATTATAGGAAGGATGTTTCATTGCATCAAGAATATTTAAGTGTAATGAACTATTTTCAAGTTCTATTATGACTGTTCCTTTATGGGAATTGATTATAGTCCTTACTATTTTCAAGAAGGATCTCTCTAATATTATGGGAGAGTGTCTTGGTACTCTATCTTCTTCCATTCTAAGGACACAAAAGTCCGCTGGAAAGATCAATCCTCTTATCACCATGAGAAAATTTTCTCTAACTCCAATTGTGAAAACGGTGGAACTTCTTATTAATTTCACCACCACTCGAGTTTGTTTTAGTTCTCCAATCTACAAGGATGAAAATATTGAGTGAGGCATAACATTTATTTAAGCTCCTATATCATATAGTGAATTGGTAAAATTTCAATACCTAATAGTGCAAGGAATAGAGAATGTCCCTGGATCATGACATTTTTTAGTATATGTGGCATGATCAGTGTTGAGACACTTTTTCCAAAGATGATTCTCTTATTTTCATCCAACCACCTTCTTTTCATGCCCAACTCCTTCAAAAAAAATTCATACTTTTGGATTTTTCGGATTGCATCTAGTAGTGGGATGTTGATATCAAATTTTTGAAATGTTACCTAATTTTCCCATTGAATCCACTCTTCTTCAACCTTATTTAACTCACCTAATATAGATAGGAATGGTTCTTGGATATATTTTTTCTCCCTTTCTTGTTTATGCAAAGAAATTTCTGTCCTTTCTTTCCTAAACCTGGTTCATTATCCTTTTTTGTTCAGGTACACTTCTTTTGGATGGATGAGTTGATCATCATAATGTTTCTCATAATCATCATCCTCACTTTGTTTAGGCATAGTGATATCTTTTCCACTTATTGTTGTAATGATTCTCATGAGTTATTTGGTATTTAGAACTATTCGGGTCAGGAGTTTTCTTTGATTTTTCATCGGAATGTCACCATATTATTTATCCCTTAAATATCTATTTTTTCATGGTTATTATGAGAAATTGTTGACAGTTGTTTATATGGTTTATAATGGTATGACTATTTATAGTGTTGTTGGAATGGCGAAGAGTTCTAGTACAACTAATGCTGGAATGAAGGTTGATTTTGGTATTGATTCCAAAAACGAGGTATATACTAGTTCTATTAGAATCCTTATTTTTATTGGGTTTGGGGTTGATGTGGATAATTTAACTAGAATGGCCTTTCTTAATTGGCAGCAGCACAATTTTGGGTCCCCTACACTTCATGACATTGACCAGTGTAATGATAAGTAGAAGAGCATAAACCACATAACTGAGTTGATCCTTACTATTACTTAGCTTTGTTAATAGAACGTTGTCTCATCACACTGGTCATTTATTTAAGTGTTACTTTAGGTAAGGGTGAAGAAGAATCAGAAGTCCTTACCTCATGCACCCCTCTAGTGTCGATACCTTTAGTGTTGAATTTATACAGGTTTTGTGAAATATTTTCAATCAGGCCTTTGGAATCCACTTGTGAATTTTCAATCAAGGAACCTCCAGATGAGGAATCTAGGGAATTAAAATCATTATTAAGTAGTACGTGATAGAAGAAAACAAGGAAGTGTTTTTCCTCTACATTCTGATGTGGGAAGATAACACGAATCTTCTTGAATCACTCCTAGTACTCGTAAAGTCTATCTCTGGTTGATTAGATATTAGCATAGCTATATATTTGAGTAGATGTTCTCTTGGATGTGGGAAAAACCTCTTCATGTAGCATCTTTGTTGATATTGTGAGTCCTGGACCTCTCTTGGTTACAAATTATATGAGAATTCCTTTGTTGATCCCTCAAGTAAGAAGGGGAATTACCACCACTTTACTTTCTCTTCTATGACTCCTCGGGGTTTGAAGACGGATCGAACATAGGTTAAATGTTGGATGTATCAATTTGGGTCTTCACTGACAAGACCGTGAAATTTATGTATCCCTTGTATCATTTTTATGTGTAGTTAAAAATCATTTTATATGGTTGGGAATACGAGTTGGTTATTTTTACAAGAAAAATGAGGTGTTCAAAAGTCATGCAAGGTTTGGTTAGGATTTATAGCCATTATTATAGGTTCAGAGTGACCAATGAAAGTGTAAATTGAATCTTTGAGGTGAACTTTCTCAAACTCTACTTACAGATTTTGTTTTCTTAATGGGGTAATTGTTCGATCAATTTCAATATCATATTCAACTAACTGGTTGTTTGAAATATGTTTCATTCAAAAGATTTTTTTTATTTTGAGCCACTACCTCCCCAGAAACAGAGCCATGACTGACACACACCTATCATAGGGAATGAAAAACAATATTTAAATTTCTTAAGTATATTATAGTAGTTAACTATAGGTAGTATCCATAAGAGGATTACACATAAAATGAAGTTGTCACATTTTAATGATTTCCTAAACAATATTAGTTTCAATTAATTTTGAGAAAGTGACATTAAGAAATAGTTTGATTTGATTGATTTTGAAAAATTGAGAAAGATGGTGACTAGAGAGGCTCTGGCTAGACCTACTATCATTCTATCATGGTTTCCAAATTTTACCCCATTTTTTTCTGCTGACTGGTAAAAGAGAGATTCATAAATCGATTTCTCTCTCCCCCTTAGCATGGTGGTTATGATTAGAGTATTCCATTTTTGAAAACTCAAGTTAGTCTACCCTCCTTCCTATGCACATAGTGTTGAAAAAGGTTTTCATGATTAACTGAACAAATCATTGACTAAAAATTATTTTTCCCTAATAAAAAAATAATACAATGTATAAAATTACACAGGTTTAGACAACAATTGAGAACTCACCACCCATAAATAATCCATTAAACCATATATATAAATAATTGGGCTGAGGGAGATACAGATCATCGAATGAAGAAATTAAAATTAAAAGAATCAAAACCTAACACAAATGTATTCATAATTTAAAACTGAAGTAAGAATTGAAACCAAATGAAAAAAGAAGAATAGATATTATCAAATTGAATAAAAAAAATAAAGAAATCAGATAGGTACAACCTACACCTTTTCCAATCACTGAATGAAGCTACCCCTATATGGATGAGGAAGTCAAGTTGTTATGGGAGAGGGGAGACATCGCAGAGTAAGTAAAATAAATGAATAAGAAAAAAGGGAAATAAATATACAAAAAGCTATTATACAGATCTTTTATCACTGATTGATCCTCTTCAAACCACCCCTGTCCTCTTAGTTTTAGTCATGTAACAGGATTTGGGGGTTATAAATGTCCATTAATGGGATTATGGGCATAATGGGTTGTCAACTGTTACAAATTAGGTTATAGAATCTTTCTTCAAAGGTTATCATATGTAATCCACTTTATTTTACTAAATTAGTGACAAGTGTATTATAGAACGTTTTTCAAGAATATATTTTCCATTTAAACACTAAATCTCATATTAATCCAGCACGTTTAAAAGAGTTTATATCTACTTTAATATGACTTTTTATTATAGATAAGAAGAATATTTGGTTTTCATAAATCTAATTTCCCATGCATTTATGGCCTTGATATAGGTATAATAAAGTGGGGAAATAGTTATGAAAGTTTTTCCTAATTATCTTTTCCTTATTATTGCCAAATTTTAGCTCCAATTTGAAATCAATTTATGAGATATATCCCAAACTTAAAATATATGTAGATCTCGGCATATATTTTGATGCCTGAATTGTGATCTAATTTTGGGCCTCCAAATGTTGGATTCAAGTCTTGGTACACAGTAATTAAATTTATCCAAATATTTTTTTAAGACTAAAAAAATATTTCATAAATTAGATCAATATATAAAATGTTATTTCCAAAATACATAAATAAATTAAAATAGTTAAATCCCAAAATTAGGCCATTTTTACAATTAAGAAAAAAAATATTCTATAACCATAAAATGTGACAATTGATAATAAAATATCACTTTTATGGGATTAAAACCATTTAAATTTATTTAAAAATATTCATGAAATTTGGTTGTGTCAGTAGATATACCAATAAGGAATCTCTTGTTGGTGGGAATTTTTTATCATTTCTCTAGAAAAAACTATTAAAGTATCAACATTCAATTCTAGGAATTTAGGATTTCTTGATATTATGAAAATCATGGGTTACAATGAATATTAACATAATATTTGAAAAAAAAACATGCACATCCTGCATGAAAGAAAACTGGAAAACAAAAATAAAGCGTAGAAAATCAATTCATTAATACTATGCAATAGGAGGGATATCCACATACCAGAGTCTATCATGTGGATATATGATCCAAAGAAATATTTAAAAATTATGATTTCATCACAACATATGCTTGGAAAATTCCTTGAGTTTATAATTCCTATGATCTAGAGAGGTAATAGACTGGTGTAGTTTATCAACATATTTAGTCACTACCACTACAACCTGCTACAAATCCTCTGCTCTGGTAAAAACATTGAACCTAGATTTCTCTACTACATTGATGAGTTCCTGCTGCTTTGATATACTCTTCCCTAATATTTGATGTTTATATTGGAAATAGGATATTTCTATATAAATAATGATAATTTAAGTCTAAATATGTCTAATTTCAGACTGAAGACTGTCAATTTCAATCATCCCAACGCTGACTATATCCTGGTAAGCTGCCACCTTCACCGTACATCATGAGGCTTGATTTAAAGTTTCATCCCAATCCTACTTCACTAAAGATGAGGCCTTAGTAGATACTACTCTCAATTCTAGGTTGCTTTTATATTCTACCATAGAGAACACCTCCTTTAATTAATAGTGAAGGATGGAATAGTAAAAACCATTATAACAAAGGGAGAGAAACATTAATCAAAGATGACCTAAGCAGTCCTTCATCTCGTCCAATGAGGTTTTTGACTCTAAAATCCAAACATCCATCCAAATTTATTGCTAAATAGACTTATAAAGTAACATGGAATTAGGTATTTGGTCTAGATTTATCCTGGAAACCGAAATATACTCTTGGAATAGGTTTCTCAGAGAAATAGTTATGCTCGTAGTCTTTGATGAATAAGGGAACAAACCAACCTCTACATTAGTTGATCTAGTTAGAGAAAACCCCCAAGGGAGTGGGTACTAAATCCTCTAAACTCCATAGTAAAGATTCTAAAACAAGGGGAACAAGATATTTTCATTCACATGATGAATAATATGGTATCACTTGATAATAGATGGATATAACCAAAGATAGAAGCATATATTTCTTAGTTTTGTCACTGTTGACATCGACTACCCCGATCCCATCCTCTGGTGAAGAAGCAACTCCTTATTATAACAAATGACTTCATAGAACTTTTGGTTCCTTTCATGGAGATGTTATTTTCTCACCCCTATTGAGAACCATGAGAATAAAAGATAATATCATGTGATAAGGCACAAATAAGAAAAGTATCCAGTTTTGAAGAATCATTCACCTTCTCCCAAACACTCTTCCATTAAGGCTAACATGATAGTAGAATAGATACCTCGTTTAGTGTCTTAAAAATGTGAATCCAACTATGTTAGATCAACTTTTATGATCTCTGAAACATATGTAGTAGTAAATGAGAATGATTGAACTAGTACCACAACCACCTACACTTTTTGATGTGTTGGGACTGACAATGAAGGGTATGATGAAGTAATTAAATTCTCACCCATGCCTTGAGAAGTGATAAATTCTTTTCCAAGTGTGATCAAAGGAGACATACACATATATAAAAATTTAAAAATGTTTTTCCAAAATATTCTAAGACAAGAGATAAGTAAAGTACCTCACTTATTTGATGATTCTGGAAGAGAAGACCCTATCGATAAAAATATTTTCCTTTTCATCCTTTTATTCCATTATAAAGAAGGCTCTCTAGAAGGTGTCTGGGATGAAACTATTGATTTAGAAGTGGAAATAACCACCCTCATATAAGACTATCTACTCAAGGTCCCTTTATCAACAGTCCCCCAAGCACTACCAAATTCCTCCCCCACAGTAGTACCGTGTGGAGAATATTTAAGAGATGGAGGAACTAGATGATATTCTGAAGCCTCCCACTCTTTCAACATATAAAAAATGTAAATATAGTTGTAATTACACTATGAAACTTTAAATAAAATATATTAAATACCAAAATTACCACTTCTTTGGCAACGAGATAACCCTACTCATCCATGATCAGATGCATAATACCCTAGATAACCATTTGGTGGACCAGTAGAGAATAAAATATCTGACCCTTGGTTCCCATCAAAGACACATTAAGGAATAAAATAAAGGCCCAATCCTCCTTAGGTTGGTCTTTAGAGGTGATACCAATAGGGGCATTGATATAGGAAAATACTTCCAAAAGTTCCTCTACTTGACACAATATACCAGAGAACTCAGCCTATAAGTTCTATGATTTTCCAACCACCCACTATTGAGATTCGATAGGAAATAGTAACTTTGATACAATCTTACACTATTGTGCTACATTAACTATATCCATGTCATTGGGTGACTATAGAAAGAGTGGAAAGTGTTTGACTTTCTGGTGGGATAATTTCAAGTCTTCTGGACCTTTAAAATATAGTTTCATTCCAGGCCTATGATTTTTCTTAGAACCTAGTAATTGGAAAGCCTCTCTTACCAATTTGGATAATTTTCCACTGGGATATGAGTAAATCCAAACCTTTTTAATGCCATAGGATAAACCAATTACTTCATTTCAGGGAGGGAGATTTATCTCAACACCGATTTCTTCCCAAGTAATTATTAACCAAATGTGGTGAGATACCGTCATATGCTTCTCATATTGAACATAAATTGAGTAAGTACATCTTTACTAGACACATATGAATTGGTGGATGAACTGTCATGGTGTGTACGATTCACAGATGAGTTACCCATTGATACAGGTAGAAATCACTACTTCACAACGAGACATCACATAGGCCCACGTATCAAGATTAGCCTCACCAGTATCCACAATGTTACATATCAATAATGGAATATACATCCTAAATGAGAAACAATATAAAGTCTCACATAAGCTCTGACATCTTGATATTTTAGTGGAACAGGTCTTACCCCATTGATGCATTGAAATAATGGTATTAAGTTGGAATTTAGGATACACGAGATATTCAAATAGTCATAACCTCCCACGAGAGGTTCTATCAAACCCCAGAATACTTAGAAGTGTACCAAAATACAATAAGGTACTTTTAACCTATACACATGATAAAGAAGGTGGTAGACTTTTTCCAACACAATGATGGATATCCCGATACACCCCCTAACATAGAGGTTTCCCTCGTGAAAGTTGTAACTATAACTCCAAATTTTTCCTTGGTATGAAGTAAGTACCCACTCAAGTATATAGTAAGTAAACTAGATAGTTGGAAAGACCGAACAATACAAGGGACAACTTCCCATCCCTATTCTCTAAATTTCCCTTCTTCAACTAAGAGCCTGTAAGCGCTAGGTCCACCATGGGATTCCTTGGTAAGACAGGTTTTCAACCTCTTATCTTATAGCTCAAAACTTGCCTTCTGGATGATGTATCCCACCCATGTCTTGAATGTGATATCCTATATAGAGATTTAGATCATTTTATAGGGACTTTTCAGCCATCTTGATCAGTTCCCGGGTGAGAGTAGGAGTCCTCATTAAGTCATCCCAATAAGACCATGATAGAAATAAACCATCATAAATCCCGACCAATATTGGTGCACCACATATCTACTCCACTTCCTAAGGGATGATTCCCAACAGGCAATGAATAAGGTGGAAGGAATTTGTGTTCAGACTCCAATGACTGAATAGTTCTATAATCAGACCCTTATTGTAGTAGGAAAACATCTATGATATCCCTAAATCCATGTACATTGCAATTTTATTCAATTTCTTAGAGATTTTGAAAGTTGTGTATTGTACCTAGAAGTGTCATTTATAGTCCATGCCAAAACTACCTCTTGATCAAAATTCCTAGTTGGAAACCAACCCGAACATTTGTTTAGTGGTCGAATTTCACATTATTCAGTGATATATATGAACATATTAATCAGGTGTGTGATCAGTCCCATCAAAATCCGTGGGCATGGATTTCAATATATGGTTGTCTTCTTAGTCCCCCCTAGGGGACAAAGTATCCCCCCTGGGAGATGTTTCCTCAAAAGGTATTTGGGGTCCTCTGAATCTAGGAGGAGGGTATGAACAATGAATTCAGATGAGGAATATGAGCATCATCAGTAATACCAAACATATAATGTGGAAAGAAGTTAGAAAAGGGATGTTTTATGAACATTAATCCCACCAGTTTTATCAGGCGTAGTTGGTCTCACATAATAGAATGACGACAAGTAGGATCCATGTTCACTATTATAGCATCGCGACAGTCTATCATTTCCCCAACCATTTTATTCAAAATCATATAGGAAGATTTATGAGAACCAGAATCTATATAAATAAAATTAAGTGGAATTTGTTAGATAGGTAAGATAAAATCTTGTCAAAATACGGACATGAAACATTTGCATCATGTACATGGAATGAATCAACAAAGGTATTCATGAGTTGTCCAAAGGGATCATGAATCGCTTGACACCTAGAGGTCTCATGGGTCGTATACACACATAGGGAATCACACAATTACCTAACCCCTTAGAGACTTGTGATGGTGTGACCCAGACATGGTCATGTGAGTCACATGATAGTCGATCGATCATTTGATCAAGCCATAAGACCCCACAAAAGTCCTTATACAATTGTAATCCCCAGGGTTGAATTTCATTAAATTACCAAAATATAGTTTGTAGTTGGTTTGATCAAGTTCCTGAGTAGAGGAGGTCTTTCAAAATAGTTCTCATGAAATCAGTCTTGTGATGAGGTCTCAAAATTGGGACTTGTGGAATGGTCTTATGATGAGGTCATGTGATAGAAGAAAGGTGAGAGCCTTTTGAAGGACAATTAGCTGGTGAAATAAATGGATCTCTAACCCCTATATATAGGGAATTTCATGGAAGACCATTAATCACCCAAAACACCAATTTATTAAAACCCCAAATACTCAGGTGGGCATTTCATTTCCATAGAACCGAACCCCTTTCCTCATGAGCATCACTCCTGAGTGGGGGAATTTTTTGATGCCCTGCAAATGAGAATAATAAAATTCACAAAGAAATAACTAAATATGGGTATTATATTCACTAGAAAATAAAAGAAATGATAAGTAAGATGAGACTTGAAAATCATATTAACCTCCAAGAGATACATGATCATGTGACCATCATAAGGTTACGTGAAGGAATCATGTACAAATACATAACCTGCAGTGGATCCCGTAGATACCCTATTGACAAGCCCTTCCACTCTTGTGAAATAATCCTAGAAAACTGGTGGTCAACTGGTGAAATCAAAATATGATCCCCAAGGCCATGAAGATCCTTAACTAGTGCACCACTGACAAACCATCCGAACATCCTTTGAATATAGGTGATTTTTTTTGAAAAGGTGGGAGCCTCTTGTGGTCGAGAAACTCACATGACGGATCACTGATAGGGAGAATGTTTGTCCTTGAAAACATTCAATTATACTCAAGAGGACCCCAATACTTTGTAAAATAAAACAATGGAAATAATGGTGAGGGAGGTTTGAGCCTCTTGTGGTATTAAAATTCATGTGATATTCCCCTCGTGATCTGCACGACACCAAAAGACCCTGGTGAAATTTCTTCCTCATATCGTTAAAGCCCGTTGGAATTTCATCCTCATCACATAAAGCCCTTCGAGCATGTACATTCAATATCACACTCCCCCTTTTCCCCCTAAGGAAAAAAGAGTGGAATTTACATGAAATTATAATTCATATCCACAAGACCTTTTTTATGGTCTTGCAACACATCACCAATAGGAAGAATGATTATCTTTAACAATACTCGAGAAACCCAACATGATTCCTAACCTTTGTAAAATAAAAAAAGGAAATAAAAATGGGAAGGGGAAAAAGCATCTCACAACCATGAAATTCTTGGGATATGACAAGGATGTCCATATTACGATCTTACAAGACCCCTTGATAGGTTTTCATGGTATCGAAAAATCCCTCAGACTAGGCTTAAGGTGTCATGCGAACACCTCTCAGTAGGCATCTAGTCTCGAAGGCTCTTAAACATGTCAACATGAAAATATAGAAGTCATTCTAAATAATCTCATGATTCAACATGTCCCAATTAATGGGAAATAATCCAATAAAGGAGGAAATGATGGGAGGGAATCATGGTAACTGAAAATCAGGCGACACCCTCAAAGTAATCCATGACAGAGACTCATCCAGACACGTGACGGTAAATATCTTAGCTGACTATATCATATATTCACATGAGATATGCCATATAAATTAGAGAAAAACCAGATTAGTGAGGCCTATAAATACCCCCACCTAGCAAGACAAATTCACCACTACCTCCAACACATGGAGAGATCGATCACTACCACTACAATATAACCGCAAAATTATGGATGAAATATTGGCCTCTTTTCATCTAGATACCCCATCTCCAGAGATAATTTCTCAGAGATACTAATTTCATGACAATAAAGCTTTATATCATGTAATATAATGGAGGAGAGTCGAATAAATCATGCAATATGGATATGCACTTCATGTGATCACACATATACCACACAAACGATTTATAGTAGGACATGTCAAGTGCATCCCGAACACCTACTTGATCATGTGAGATTTAAATTAATCTAACATTGAAAAAATATAATGAATTCACAATATAAAGTCTATAAGAAAGACCAAATATATTATAATTAAGAAAATAACTTATATGTTGGTCCTCATGTGCTTCAAATAACCAATTAGGTCATGTGACAACAACAAGGAATGTCGCCTAGATCACGCGACACTCCTTTGGAATAATTTTTGGATTATGTGAAGTCCTATAGACATGTTAGAGATATTCACATGGATATCTCCAGGAAATCCATCCTAGTATCGCAAATACCTTAGGGTTAACCATCCTAGCCTTGTGATGTTCTTCAGACATGCCACATGACCCACACAGCAACACCAGTTCATTTTATCTAAGTCTCACTGCAGCACCCCGGCATGTCAACTGACTCTCACGATGCCCTCCAGGCATGCCATGCAGGTCTTGTAATTTCCTCCAGACATGTCAGATAGGACACATGACACCCTCTAAGACATTTCACATTAAATCTTGTGACACCCTCTTTATGTGTTAGCCAACTCATACGATGAAACCTAGACAAGTTAACTGGATCAT
Organism: Viscum album; assembly: GCA_963277665.1. Taxonomy (NCBI): domain Eukaryota; kingdom Viridiplantae; phylum Streptophyta; class Magnoliopsida; order Santalales; family Viscaceae; genus Viscum; species Viscum album. The sequence goes on from OY728159.1 coordinate 659,913,130, forward strand.
GCGACACCATTTGGAAAAGTCATCCTGGTTAGGTGATGGATTTTAGGACCAAAATTCTAAGTATTGTGACATCCTATAGGAAATCAGGTCAGGTCACATGGGAATCCCAAGATCTGATGACCTTTTCCATCCTTGGTGTGTAATCCTCGATTATAGGGAAACATTCGTGTGTAAGCCCGGATCAAGGGAACTCCATGGACATTGATTCCTACCACAACCAAGATATGTAGGATTCCTCTATGAGGATCGAGATCTATATTAAACATCCATAGTGATGTAACAATATATAAGTCTTTCAACCACGATAAATGAGAAAAATAATTTTCCACCCCTTTTTTCTCACATCAAGTATTGATCACATGAGCTTCTGTAGTTGAACTGATTATATCATCTGCATCATAGGCCTCTTAAATTTTAGGGAAACATCAGTGTGTAAGCCCTAATATACTTAACTACAAGAACTCTAATTCTTGTAATAACCAGGATATGTAGGACACCTTCCTAAGGCTCGATCTCAAATAAACATCTATTTCAATGTACTCCTCATGTCTCTGACATTTCAACCCCAAGGACGCAATCGTTCCCATCGGCTAATCACACTACCTCATCCCTTAGTGGATTGAGAAATCAACTGAACTAGAATGAATCATATTCCTACATTAACCAATATATTTAGGATGGCTCTTTGAGGCTCATGATCCATATTGTCATCCAAGGGCTATCCTAGTACATGATCCCTACATCCATATGCAGTGAACCTGATCACTTGTTATATATTGATTCCTACCCCGAGCATAGATCATATTGGCATAGGGAGTTGTAATGAACACCTCATTGGAATTATGAATATCCACCATATAGGGAAATCCTAGTATATAAGACCCGATGAACGACATCATATCAAAACCACTATACTTATGGGCATCTACCTTGGGGACAGTCTCGAGGACATGGATGAACTATGATAACCCTGATTCTCACTACAATTGAGATATATAGGACACCCCTGAGACTCAATCCCAAATACTCGATGTCTCATAACACTCACATATGTTCTCTCTATATAATGTTAAACTGAATGAGTTTAATGAAATACATGGGTTTTGATTCCTTTTATAATGATTATATGTAGGACTTCTCATAATGGCTCAATTCCATTCTCAGAATATAAATTATCTCCCTATGTCAAAGAAAATCTTAAAGTACATAGTCATATGGGTTTAGCATATAGAGCATATATCCATCACTTGGAAAATGAGGAAGAACATTAGATACATATAGATGGATTCTATAAAGAGTCCCCCATTTCTCTATTTATTAAAGAGATCCCATTTCATTGCTATACAAATATAATTAACCAATAATCATTTTTAGGATAACTTGTCCCATACCGGGTTTAGTAAGAGATTCAGAAACATATCGTAAATCTATAATAGAGTCCCAAAGTAGAAAAAAATTCCCGTCAAAATGGTGTGATGAGTCCGACCTCCCATCCTCTTAACCAATGTGATTCCCTAAGAGTTTTTGGGTCTGAAACCCCATTTAGACACCTAGATTTGGAAGGTAGGTATGTACTGAGTTAGGGATGAGGGAATAATTGGGAGTTTCCATTAATAATGAAAATGGTAAACTGATTTTAATGATTTTTCAGGAAATGAACCCCCAAAAATGTACCATCGGTACCAACCAGACCTGACTCAGTAAGGGTTCCCTGGTAATCTCTTCCCTTTCTAAACAAAGATGTTTTTTGGAAAAAAAACTTATTGAGAAGTATTTTTTAAAATGATATTTATTAGAAAACCTAATCTTCAGAAGTTTTGTGATGAAGTTACTAATCAAGAATGTATCTATCCTCCTCTCCCAAGACACTTATAGATTGGAATGTAGTTTCTCAATCTATATATTTTGAGAATTTATTTTTTTTCTATAAACTGTAAATTTTACCAGATTCAAGTAACAATATGATTACCTAATTTCAACTTAGGTATGATTGGAGTGCATTTAATAGTTATTATAAAACTAAATTTTATTATAATAATAATAAGTATTAAAATTTATATCATAAAATGTAAAAATTGGAGTATCATTATACACATATTATAGTTCACCTCTCTACATCATAGTGAAAATTGTCCTAAGGACCCCTAAAAAATAAATCCCTTTCATGAAATCAATATCTAAAAAACAAAACACTCTACCTCACTCACTTATACTCATGTGACCATATACCCCACCACACACTTCATAAAACTGGTAAATGCACCTTTTAAATGACGTTTTCAATTGAAAAAATATTATAAAAATTGAAAATAAAAAATAATGATGTTAATAAACATGCTATATCAAATATTAATTCACCTAAACAGTAACTAAGTTGGGTCACCATGTGAACTCAGGCATACCATTTTTTATTCCAAAGACTAATAACTAGATTTTAAGGAATGATACAACTAATTATAGAGACTATACCCTTATAATCCTTCTGTTAATAACATCCAATAAAAAACATCCACAATAGGTAAGAATCAGTGTAAAAATATATGGAATTAAAGTGAGAAGATTACTGTAAATAAAATCCTATCCATTTTATGAAAGTGATACACATGTAAATCATATAGTCATATATCCTAAAAGAGATCATCTAGTAGGTAAATCATTTACAATATATAATAAAACCAAAAACCAAATAACAAGGAGGCCTAATTGTTTTCTTCTACCTCACATCCAACCTATCTTTTCATCTTATTTGACTTTCTCCATATTACCCACCTATTTTATAATCAATTAAATGGCCTATATGTAAATCATAAGGTCTAAACGTTCATTGGGTTTCATATACAGGGTGTGAGAATAAGTTTTAGTAGCCATCACTAATGATTCTCCCAATAATAACAAAAAATATCACTACCACAAAACTGGGTTTCCACAGCGCCATCCTTTAACAGCGCTAAAAAACGCTGATAAAGGGGGGGGGCCTTTATCAGTGCTAAAAAAATGCTGATAAAGGGCACTTTTAACAGTGCTAAAAAAACGCTGTTAAAAGTGACCTTTTATCAGCGCTTTTTTTAGCGATGATAAAGGCCCCCCTTTATCAACATTTTTTTAGCGCTGATAAAGGGACCCCTTTATCAGCGCTTTTTTTAGTAGCACTAATAAAGGGGGAATTTATCATAGCTTTTTCCTAGAGTTGATAAATTTTATATTTTAAAAAAAATCATGAAAAATAATATATTGTTATATAATTATTTTTATATTGATATAAATATAATATATATTTCTTAAATATGTTTTAGAAAAGTATAAATAGACTACAACATTTAATATATAAAAAATTTATTGAAAATAGATTTAATTTTTTTAAAAAATATTATTAATTAATAATTTTCTAATTATCATCGATTAATAATAATTTAATAACAATTTGAAGACACAAAAAATCAAAAAAATAATAATAAAAGATCTAAAATACATTGAAAATGTAACTCAAAGTTCAAACGACCATAACTTTTGATCCGGGTATTCGTTTGAGCTCTACAGCATATCAAATTGAACCCTGTGATGAGCTCTATGCGCTAGTGACCCATGCAAAGCCTTTGTCACATTTTTCAAAGTGAAAAAAGGCCCATAAGGCCTCCAAAACTGAGTTTTTAGTCGGCATACCCCAATTTTTTAACATTCAAATAGGTATAACTTCTGATCTGGATGTTCGTTAGCCCGATACCACATATCATACGAATATTGTTTCATTTTCTTCAATTTTATTGGTTATATATTTGAAACAGGCTTCTGGATTATAATTTATGGTCATTTTAACATTCTATGGCTTTTCAAATATATATATATATATATATATATATTTGTAAATATATATGTGTCTTTTTGTGTGTGTGTGTGTGTGTTGTATATATGTATATATGTATGTATGAATTTATTTATTTATAAAAACACATTAAAAACTTTTATAAATGTATTTAAAACTAATCTTATAAATATATATTAATATACAAATAAATATACGGATAAAAAATTATAACTACATATGTATATATAAATAGATATAAATATATATTATTATACGAATGAATATATACATACTAATATATGAATAAACATATATATATTAATATAACTAAATATATTAACATTAATATGAATTTATATTAATATATGAATAAATATAACTATATATATATAAATAAATATAAATATATATTAATATACAAATATATATATATATATATATTACTATATGAATAAATATATATGTATTAATATAAATAAATATATTTATATTAATATGAATCTATATTAATATACAAATAAATATAGCTATATATATATAAATAAATAGATGTATAATTAAATAGTTAAAAAAACGAAATGGCTTAGTGGTAAAGGTGCAAGCGCGCAAGGGGGAGGTCGCGGGTTCGAATCCCGGTGGAAGCAAGGAGGGGTATGCGGGCAAGTGCAGGATGTGCAGGCAAGGGTAGCACACGAGAGTTGGAGGGGGCCACCTAGAAATGATAAAGGGGGGGTCAAGCGCTATTAAAATATCCCCCTCAAATATAATTTTTTCTGACTTTTATCAGTGCTTTTTAAAAGCGCTGATAAAAGTATCATTTTATCAGCGCTTTTTTAGCACTGATAAAAGGGGTCATTATCAGCGATTTTCTAAGTGCTGATAAAAGGGACCCTCCCCACCCCCTTTATCTTCTCCTTGATTAACAGTGCTTTTTTTGCGCTGTTAATGTGATTTTCTAGCGCTGATAAAATCCATGTTTTTAGTAGTGTATCCTCAAGAATGTACTAAATGAAATGAATGTTTTAAATCATTACATGCATACACCTATCACACCACTGGGTACTTAAGAAGACTCCTTGATGGTCGAATCCTACTTTATTTTTCCAATGCTAGAATGGGAAATGTATTCCCACAGTTTATCATAATGGGAAGGTGAATGATTTATCAACTCCAACAAAAGTATCATAGCTTAATTGAGAATCATCAACATCACTAAATGAGTATGGGTGAATGGGTCATCACCACTCGGAAACCAATCAAATATATTCAATCCATAAACCCTAATAAATATGTATATAGTGAATGAGTCGTCACTAATCCTTTATTCTATAGTGTCCCCAACTTAGATCACTCGAACAACACCCAATCTGGTGATCCAGTGTCCTTAATAATTCCTCCCTATATGCTAGAGATTACATACAATCTATTACAATTTAAAAGGTGATATTGGGGATACTAAACCTCAATAATAATAAAAACAAGAAACAAAATAAGAAAAATAATAATCAATTAAAATATCAAAAAACCAATAAATAATAAAAGGTAAGTAGGAATAACATCTATAATGTCATTCTAAACACAGATAAGTAAATTGGATCACCCATTTTTCGAACATATATAGATACACTAAAAAAAATACAACCTAGTTCAACAATGATAACCAACTTGGTCCATCTCTAATATCTAATGAAATTATTCCCATGCTTCTAATCCACCTCAATCCAGTTATGCATCGGTGGTAGGGCTCTTCCCCATACACACATCATGAATCGTAATGTCTACACACATCATAGAGGGCCCATAAAGGGTGTGAGTATTATGATCCCCAACATCTGGTTGACTACTAAGTGGAGCTTGCAGTGGCGGTGGAGGGTGAATTAGTGGTCTTCTCTTATAAACAATCAATCCATCCTTTTAAACTTGTTAAGGTTTTCATTCCACTTAATTATTTCACACTTCCTCACCTCATGTGTATTAATCATAAGTGTGAGAGATAAATACAAAATACATACAAGGTTCATCTATAAAATCATACTCCTTTCCATAATTGGTTATCCCTCCAATGATGGATTCTTCCATTATCTTCAACAGTTGTCTATAACCAAGGAAAATCCAGTCCTAAAAACACATAGTCTACTATGTTCCAACTTGCATTATCCACAATAAGAAACTAAAAATTCTAAAAAAGATCTATTCAACAATTTATATTTAGATTAATCTAGGTGTTATCTACATCCCTTGATGACGGTCCTACTTTATAATAATTTGGACCAATAGGTCTTTAAGTATTTTGTTCTTCACATATTTTATACACATGACTTATTCAAGACACGAAAAGCTGACATTCTCAAGACTACATCTCTTCACATGAACTAGTTTTCCATAGTTCTTCCAATAATCAATTTCATAAGTCTCGTTGTTCCTTAACATATCCAAGCATCAAACTCCTCCTTTTTAATACTTTCAGAGTATCATGCTAAAGGAACTTTTCCGAAAGCTGTTCATGTGATATATTAATCAGATATCATCCATATGATATGATTTTTTCTTCTTTCATATTTTTATATTCAAAAAATAATATCACGAATATTATCGTACATATTTAAAATATAAAAAAGTTGATCTTAAAATGTAGATGATCTTCTCCATTAAATTGGTCAGTAAATTTCAAGTTTTATTTATCCATTCAAAATTACTCAAATCCCCATTAAAAATATTCTGTTTTAATTTTATAAATATTTAGTTATTTCTATATTTTAAATTCGCCACAAAATATGACTCTTTAAATAAATTGAAAAGGCTAAACATGCATGAAATCATGCTCAGTTTTCATATTGTCCCCCTGATTGTGGTGTGGATATTTTCTCAATAATCCCATATTCCCCCTCAAGTGGTTCTTCTATTATATCTACATGAATATTGATCTATATAGAATCATTATGTTGGGTAAATAAATATTTTTTAACAACATTTTCTGACTTAAATAATTATTTATTCAAAATTTTATTTCTAATAATGTAATCATTGAAAAAGAAGAGCTCAAAAATTTCACCAAGTGGTACTAAATCTATATTGGGTAATATATACACAATATAGCTATAAAAAAACTAAATCTCACACTTTTAAAACCCTCCCATATTAGGACTACCATTTTTATTCATTCCTTAACTCCATGTAGATAGATGAACTCTATTTTGAACACTAAATTATATTTAGAAACTCTATGTTAGAACACTATGTTGTAACTCTTTATCATGTAATTTTCAAAATTCAATATCTAGATGATTATTGTGATGGATTTGAGAATTCTACACCATAACTCTACTTCAAGGACTACTAAATTCCAACTCTAGATGCACTTTACAGCAACTTTGGAAACTATATGAAGATCTCTATGTCAATGAATTTTGAAAATTCCATCTATTGATAAACTCTACGTCACAACATTACATACTACACTTTTACTGATTTTTTTACTTTTCTTAATGAAATATACTCAACAACCCTACCATTTACATTTTTTCACTTAATCATAGGAATTCTAGGCTTTACCCAATTTAAATATAGGATTCCAAAAACATCTCAAAAACACTTCCAAAATGTTGTATATCAGTGTATCTTTATCCACTAACACTTTTCTTTATATACTTTAATAAAATCACATCAATAATAACATGTAATTTCTAATTTATCTTGAATCGTTACAAGTGATAAAGTCTAATACAAGATAAAAAAATATCATATTTTGATATTGGTTTCTTTATCAAGCATGAAACCCAATGCCAAATTACCTTTTTGACTCCTTTAAGGCTGGATCCACAACAGTCCTCTAAGTATTACCAATTTCCTTTTCCAAACACATATTGAAATACTAACAAAAAATACAATAAAACATTTTAGAACATCAATCTATCCTTTGTATTTGGTTTCAATACATCCATAAAGCTCTCATATAAATTTGTGTGATTCTTTATCTTCCCCTTAATGAAAATAAATACAAATGAAAATATGGTTTTTTATTATCAAAATATATAATTTATTTCATATTTTGTGTATTATTCTCACTTTCTCAAATCTATATTATAGATTATTCCATTTGAGAGAATTATGATACCACATCCATTTCTTATTAATGAGAATTTAGTCATGTGAATATAAATATGTAAGGGAGATCCTAATGTAGAAAACAAGAGTGCATAACCAATTTTGTGAATTCTATGTATGAACAACCATATATGTTATACCATTATCAAATTATGATAATGGGGATACTCAAGATATATTTTTCAACTAATTTTTTATCCTATAAAGTCATTAACAAAAACATAAAAATTTTAAATTTAAAGACATATAATTTTACTATTTATCATCATTTCACCAACAAACACTATAATAACCCAAATCTTATAACCTGGAGTCAGTTATTACTTTTTTACACTGGTATAATTTACAAGAGATTATAACATATATGATCAATCCATTTAGTAGACTTGGGAGACTAGATACATACACTATTTCCATATTACATTATAAAAATAAAACATAGCATGAAAAACTTTATTGTATACTTGAAAATCAATCAATGATTCCCTATTCATATATTGGATAAATGAAAATATAATAAAGGATTAACTCATATGATTAGTAAGGAATATGAAACAATGGAATCTATCATGAGTAGATTAAACATAAAAATATAACAAAGTGAATAACCAATAAAAATTGCATTTAATAAATAACTTAAGCATGGAATATATCCATGAATGAATGTAAACACATGGATAATGATAACTAAATTCTCATTGAAGGAAATGAATGATGTTGAACATTTATGATCTTATCATCAAGTCATTATTAAATGAAATTATGGATCTTACTATTAAGGCTTTTTTCCAAGACGCATTCAATAATTGGGTAGGCATAAACCAAATACGAAACCAATAAGGTATGCTAATAGGGTTTTCTCATGAGTATTATTAATTAATCGAGGGGATATTTGTAACTAGGACCCACCCATTACTTTAATATGTATAATTAATTCCTCACATATTTAATCAACAATATAAAACATAATCAAAATTCCTTATCGATAAATAAATATCCATATTAAATAAAGAATACAGAACACTAATTTTGCCATAGTTAATGAAATAACATGTTTAATAAGCTTCCTTCAACTAATACAGTATATTGGAATGGTATATGGTTAATTAAATATTAAATTAATATAAATGATACTAACTAAATCTTGGATATTGAAAACATTTACAAGATATAGAAAAATAATTTCCAATAAATAATGGAGAGTGATAGAGAACATTATCACAAGAAAGTGAATGATATCAAAATAAGGTTTAATTCATAAATTAGTAAAGGATGATAGAAGACCATTGATCCATTAAGAATTCATTTTTATAATTAATATTATTTTTTTTATAATTTGAGATAAAAAATAAGAAAAAAATTGAAAATAACTTTCCTTTACGATTTTATAACTTGTTGAAAAAATGAAGTTATAAATCATTTCCAAAATTATTTTCAACCATTTAGAAAATAGTGCCTTTATTATTTTAATATAATTTCATACAATAATGGAATAAATATTTTATTTAAAAAATATATAATATTTTAAAATAACCTAAATATAAAATAATGGTCTTGGAGAATGAAAAACCATTTACACAATATATATTAAAAAGAAAATTCCTTTCATAATTTTGTAAAAGGATATAAAACTTTGTTCAGAAAACATTTAAAAAGATTCCATTTAAACCACTGTAATGAATGATAACGTTAGTGTAAAAACACCTTTATTAACACAATAATTATAATGAAAAAATACCATTTTTTTGGAGAAGATGTACTTGGAAGAAAAATATTCCTGACCACAAGAGGAAATAAGATAAAATTTTCTTAATTGTTTTTAGTATTTGAGTACCAAAGAGAGGAAAAGTTGGAATAAAAAAAGCCCCTCATGAAATATATATATGGGAATAAAATATATGGGTTTTATAATTAAAATTAGCATATAATTCATCCAATATAAATTTGAACCTGAACAATTCTGAATAAGAATGATATTGAAAAATAAACCTTTATTGCTATAATATCATTAGAATCAAAACCCCTTAAAAGAGAAAACATGAATTGAAAATTAAAATAAAATGAATTTAAAATAATTAATCATATAATATGTCAAAGGGATAACATAAACACCATATAAGATTAATAGGGTGCTTATTATAAAATATTTCTCAATAGAGTGGAATTACGATGAAAAAGCCTTACATTGGATTATTGCTTGGTCAAATGCATTATATCCACCAAAATATCACATTTAAATTTATTAAATACTTAAATAATAATTTCATCATATATATCAGATTTTTAGGACCTTTTATAATCATTTCAAATCCTTTCATTTTATAGATCTTACTCACATCGACCACTTAAGTGCGTTTAGTCAATTCCTCCAAAACTACTTCAGTATTTTGACCATGGTCAAAGGTGTTATAAATTGTTTAAATCATATAAAAATGTTAATAATTTCATTAATATATATTTTATTCATTATATATAATTTTATAATTATCTATTCATGGTGTTAATAGAAAAATCAATCACATCACTTGGTGGAGGTGGTAGCCCAGAGGTACACAGAAGTGACGTTATAATTTTCCAATGGATTGATGAGTATGAAGATAACTAATATATTATATTTTAAGAGTCATAATTATATACAAAATAATATATATATATATATTCATCTATTCTATATTTATAATCATCCATGCAAGGTGCTTATGAAAAATGAATTAAACCTCTACGTGGAGACGGTAGGTCGTATATACACATAAGGGATGTTTTCATTTTCCATAGGATGGAAATAAGATTGGAAATGGATGTTCCATTAGCATAAAAACATCTTAGTATGGTTAATATAGTAACATAACTATGTTTAAATTGTTATTTAGTATTTTAAGGTTATTTAAGAATAATATAACCTAGAAAAGATTGGCAAGAACATATACCACTTCCTTTGATTATTTTCTTTTTATTACAAATTAAGCATTTTAGAAGTGGTCATTTGGTGATACTAGGAACTTTGAGTCAATACATATGGGAATGTATTTTTTTAGTCATTGGTCAAGATAAGCATAACTTACCATGTTTCATACCATGATAACTGTTTTCTAAACGAATTTAAAATTTTCTATTGGTGGATGGGTCATTTTAAATTTTGAGAATTAGAGTGAGGTTTCTAGGGTTTGAACATCCATAAATTATTTTTTCAGACATGAGTTATGTTTTGGTGTAATTATTGGTGGTTTTGGAGAATAATAGAGGATTAAAGGGTGTGTTAGGCTATAGGAAACAACTGTGGTAGGCCATTCATGTCGTGAATCCAATTCACGTCGTGAATCCCATTCAAGACATGAATGGGTTTCATTGAGTGTAGCCTAGATGATTTAGGATGTGAAAGACCAGGGGATTAACCTAAGGAATTAAATACATGTACCTGGTTAATTATATAATTTTATTTCACATCATGAAACTCGTTCAAATTGCATATCATGTGGGAAAGATTTTTAATAACTAACAGCAGGGGCTCGACCCCCTTATTGTATTCATGTAATAGGAAGGCGCATTGGTCTTGGTAGAAGCTCCTCTCCATCTCCTAGAGATATTTGGCTCTCCTCCATTTGATCTCTGATTAAATCACCATTCATCACATTGGATATCCCTTGGTATGCTTTCGAGTCCCCTTACTTCTTTCCGTGGTTTATAATATCATATAGAATGAAAAATCTATACATTATCTTTCCCCCTATTTTTAAGGTGTTTGTCAAATATATTATTTACTTTCAATTCATCTCAAGTAAAATGTAGATAATGGATGATTGCAACTACCTTTGTAGAATTTTAATTCATTATATTATTTACCTTCAAAGTATAATCATTTATAACATCCACCATCTTTATTCATGCTATAATTCCCATGATTTTACCATAAAATGTGAAATTAAATATGTATAACTTAATGTATTAAATTACTTATCCATTGGGTATCTAATTTGTTCTGTTAGAGGTTGATCACCTCGAATAAAACCACCCCTTGGGTGTGTTATTTATATTCCTATGTCCACTATTCCTATTTAGGTAATTAAACCACCATTCTTGGATTCTTCATAAATTCTCATATTTATAATTCTTGCTTACTCTTGATCACATTTATAGGTGTGATTAATAAACACTATTATACGGGATAATTAACATATATTAGAGGAATTGAAATGATAAGATAACCGCTGTTTAATAACTAAACCAACTATGAGGTGCACTATATTCTTTAATAAAATGGGGGAATTGAATGAGATATTTTAAAATATTAATGGACATGACCCTATTTATGTATATTTCACTGTTGTGATGGAATTATTTTACATGGTCATATTTATTTTTTTTATTTGTAATGTGTTGTGGCATTTTTACTAACATTTTCTTTCTTATTTCTCAAATTCAATTAGTTAAAGGATTTATATCATTCCTTGATTGATACTTGGGTTCCTTTTTATGAAATTCCTTTGACATGCTCACAAGATGATTGAGATTAAACACACCATGAGTGATACTCAAGCACCTTACATGGAAATACTTGAATAGTATCAGTGGTTTATTTTCAATTATTTTACACCTTGAGTAATAGATGGGTTACCTTATTATAGAATGCCTTGGATGGGATCATTTTCTAGATGGTTTCCTCATGCAATGATAGATATTTGGGTTTCCTTTCTATAGAACACCATGGATGGGCTCATAAATAATTTAGATGTTACAAATGATACTTGGTTTTCCATATCATCGAACAATAAGTATGTGACCAGAAATTAATATAATGACATTACTTATTGGTTGATACATAGTATTATAATTATAAAAAACTAGGGATGGTCGAATAGGACGAAGAACTTAGATTATGAAATTTTATTTCATATTACTAGTGGTATCTTCTTTTGATGATTACTATACCATGACACCTTGGTAATGTAACCTGGGTTATTAAAGAACTAATTGTCTTATATTTAGATACATGTGACCATTAAAAGTTTTCCATGGTTTAGAGACACTATTTATACATGAACACCATGGGTCTACCTTAAATCCTATAAAACTTTTATACTTTTTTTGACTTGTCTATGTTTCCCTAGTTAGGATTCCTTGGTTGATTTCCTTAATTGAATATATGACCCAAATACTATTTTTATGTCAATTCCTTGGAATTCTTCCTTGAGTCTTCACTAATGCGTGTATATTTATTAATATATCAATGTATATAAATGATTATATTTATATGCAGTAATGTTTAGCGATATTCCATTTTAGGCTAAAGTAGATATGGTCAGCCAAGCATCCTTGAGGAACCTGGGCTCAACTTTTCACATTTATTTATTTATTTCCTTCTTCATTCATTATACCTATACAATGTAGTATTTTATATTTATAGACTATATTTTTAGATTCCATTGGTGGCGGCCTATTGAGTATATCTCACACCCTGTTCAGACTTCAATTGCACTAGGGCACCAGAAAGAATCTCATTATTACAAGATCATGTTTTGGTTACAACTTTCTTGTTGTTATTCATGTTCATGGGATCTTAAGAGAACAAGACCAAGATGGTGCTTGGTATGGTCATTGATATATCCTTTGAGTCCTTTTTGTTTCATTTATATATTTTATTTATTACCATCTGTATGTTTCCTACCAATTATATAACATCATCTGGACATGAATATTTTGTTAAATATTTGGTGTTATCCATTTTATCAGTTATTATTATCTTAATTTTTCTTTCATGTATACTGCATCTTCTGTTTATTGTTTCATTATCTCTTATATCATTGTGCATGTCCAATCATGAGGGTATAATATCCCCACTATACCTTCATTGGACCATCCCTACTAGGAGGAAACCTATAGTGTTTTAAGAGGCACACTTGAGTCTATGTGACCAACCAGACAGAGGCACCGTTTCAGTGTCTCCTAGTCTGGGATGTCACAAAGTGGCATCAAAAATATATATTTTACTTTTTCTAACCATTTTGATCTAGTAGATATGAGACTAGGTATGTGTCGTCACTTGGTAAATAGCTATGTCTAGGATTAATCATACTATTCATGTGGAAAAGACCATGTGTCCATGGATTTGACTATTGTTCATGTAGATAATTAATAATTTTCATTATGCTTTCACCGTGGGTTATTGGTGTACTTTTTGTTCCTTATTGATATATGAGATTATAGTATTTTACCCTTGGTTTGGTATATCAAGAAAGTGTTTATGTATACATCCTTATAGGCACATAGAGATTTACATGCCATGCACATGACATGTCGTGTAGGTTTTTTTTAAAAGGTTGGGGCCGAAACCTCATTTTTATTATTAAATCAAAGCAAAGTCCTCTTTTTAACTGGGTAGAGGGAAACCCATTACATAGCCCGAAGGCCCAGTGGGCTTGTAGCCCATTACAAAGCCCGTAGGCCCAAATTCTAAAGCCAATTCACATTCTGTGAATAGTAACCTGGTGCTACAGTACCACACAGTATCGCCGCCGCAACAGTGCCCTGTAGCCGCTATAGTGCCCTGCCGCTGCTATAGTACCCGCTGATGAACAGTGCCTCCGCTGCTACAGTACCGCTACAGTACTGTAGCATGATTTTCATTATCCCATGTTTTGGTGATTATTTATCATACTTTTATTATATACCTTTATTCTATGGTTTATTGTTTATGCAGTGGTATACTTTTATTATTGTTTATATACCTTTATGGTTTCTTATTTATGGTTTCTTGTTTATGTAGTGGCATACCCTTATTATTTATGTTTTGATTATTTCAATGTTTCCCTGTATTTATCACTTATATGGCATATCATGTTATGATTTTGATATGTGGTTTATTAAATAAAGGGACAACATTAACCTAAATAGTGTTTCACAACATATATTAGAGGTGGAGTCAATTTAAAAAACTGATTGAGACAAGTTTGAGCCATGGAACATTGGTTTCAAGGGATGAAACATTTATGGTTGTGATTAAATGGGGTACCAATGACAATTTATAAGGTGTATGGGAAATTATTTATTGGTAAGGGTAATTAATATAATAAAACCATTACATAAGAACTTATTATATTAAAAAATAAAATCCAAAACTTGATTGTGGTTATATGAATACTGATCATAATTTATAATGGAAAGTACCATTGTAACTTGGATATAGTAATTCATCTAACTGAACCATAGTAATTATATGTGTATACTAAAATTTAATTCTTTTCGGAAATGGTTTCCTATAAAAAGGCTTGTAACTCTATCACTTGGGAATGATGAACCATATGTCTAAATTCCTAAATGAACAATTGGATCCAAGTAGGTTAGTTGGGTAATGTTTCTTATGAGATTGACTTGAATCGACCAAAGTAGGTCGATCACGGTGCTATGAGCTTATGAGACAAATTCATTAAGGGTGTAACTGAATCTTGGAATAATTAATGAGCCCCTCATAAGATTCATTTAGTTTGAAATTCCTTAATACTAAACCCCATGGGGGTATATTCATGCTATGTAGACATGGGTTTTTAAAGTGTCAGAAACTACTTATATGGGTTATGTATAAATGTATGGTGGAATCCTACTAAACCAATCAAATTTAATTAATAAAAATCTATTCTCTTATTTTTATTTTCACTCATATGATTCATTAGTTACTTAAAATACCAATTAGAACCTAAAGGATGTTTTCCTCTATATATTTGAATTCATATTTTCTTTATCTAATCCCAATTGTGAGAACCTTATAGATAAATAAAATTGATAAAAGAAAATTATTAGATAAATTTCATATTTGTGATAGGATGCCAGATAAAAAAATAATGCTAGAAAGGACGTTTAATATAACATGACTCCATTTCCTTGTGGAGTTTGAAAAATAAAGTACCATTCACTTTTTCCTTATGACTGGTACTTGATGTTGTAAAATGTGAATTAGTTAAATGGTTTTAAAAAACCTTAATATGGTGTTCAATGCTCAAGCCTCATGTAAGGGTTAGTCCTTATGTTTCTTTTCTAATTGCTTTGAAATGGGAATGTTATCATTTCCCATAGAATTATTCTTCTAATAATTTAACATAAATGATAGGTAGTAGATCCAAGTGACTTTTTCAGTGTGACTCTAGTTTCAAAATTTTAAACCTTATGTCAAAAAGGAAGGGGCACTATTTTTCATGGTAGATCCCTCAGAACATAATGAATTTCTAAAATTTGTGATGAGTTTTTAGATGTTATGTTCTATTCATGTTCTATTGGTTCAGAGTATGAATCTTAGTTTTAAAACGATAACTGGTTTGGAAGGATGTTCATGTGATCAATTGACCCCTTTTAAGGTCCTGATAATTGTTTAATGATCAGTTTCTGTGGGTTATTCATGTTTCAGGAAGGGTAATCCACTTTTTAGATCATGTAATATATCTCCCTTTCAGAGATCTATGGTTCCATTGGGCCTAAAAATTAAAGTAAGATTAAATAACTAGTTTTTCTATAATAAAATCTCAGGATGGTATGCGTCAATATACACAGTACCCATCGAGTTAATAAAAATAGTGAAAAAACCGTATGAGTTTGGGTGGAATAGTTTAAGTTTTGAGATATTAAAAAACGATCATAGGTCATATCTGAGGTAGATTGAATTGAGAATTAAAGAAAATTTGACTCATCCCAGTTGTTGGGATGATGCTATAAAAGGATCAGGTTTCATAACACCATCAGTTATGTTGGTTTTGATTTTATTCCTTATGCTATGGTTCTCATGGATGTAACTTAGAATAAGTGTAACACATATATTTAAAAGTTAATCTGATCTAACATGATTTCAAGCAATGGGTTTTTCTCTATTTTCAAATTGGTTCTTAGTAACAACATGTTTTCTATGTCTAGGACCCATAGTCAGTGGTTGATGGAATGTGGGACTTTTGATGAGTTTCCATTCTCAGTAAATCAAAAATAGGAAACTACTAAGGTGTGGAGAGTCACATTGAATGGGTATATAGTATCATTCCAATTATAGGGAACACAATAGTAAATGACCAGTTGGAAATCATTAGAACTTATTTTGGATGCCCATGGGGATTGGTGAATTTTTTAATATGTCTTTTCTTTAATGGAACTATGAAAATGATATGGTTGAAACTGTACACTACCTTTTAAAAAACCATTTTTCAAGGATAGATTTTGGTGGTTATTCTTTAGTGAGAACATGATTCCTCGAGTGGTAAAGGAATAATTGTAAATTAATGATGAAGTGAAGACAGTTACAGTGGAACAATTTTAAAGGAAGTTATCCCAAATTGGTTTAAATACTATTCCCTATGTTTAGTTGAATATGATTGGTTAGAAACGATGTCGGGAACTTCATCTTGGATATGATGGGAGAATCTATGGTCTTATGGGTAATCATTGATAACCTCTTGGTTTACTATCATCTTGTAAATGATCATTCACCTATCTTGACATTATTCATGGTATACTGGGAGAGCGTCAGTTATGCACTGAGCTAAAGAAAGATGTTAATCTCTATTTTGGAAAAATAAATGGAAACTGATAGAGTTACAATCTGGTAGTGTGGTTAATCTTGGAGGCAAAGTTATCTTTTTTGATAATATGATTTTGATTTAATAAGGCTTTGGATGGAGTCATGGACACCATCCTGCTCCTTGACTCGATCACCAGGTGAGATATCATTGTTGGGCTTAGTCAGTGTTATTGTTATATGGATGTATCAACTTTACATCATTATATCACTTGTAAATGAAGGATTATGGATGAACTTGTATGAGATCCTTGGAATCTAGTAGATGATTCCGAGGTCACCCCAGACTTCCAGTCGGGCTCATTTTATTTTAATTAGAGTGTGCCGATTCAATTGTAGTGCAAGGTCGTCCATGGGTTTTCTTAGAAAAACTAGTGTAACCAAAGTAATTTTTGTTGATTGGAAATAGAATATTCAACCAGATGAAAATCATGTGATGAGAATATTTAGAACAGAAAAGGCCTAATTACATAGGAAATTCTAATGGTGGAAGTACCATGGCTTGGAATTGGCAACTGAAGTTGGAACATTTAGCGGAAAGCACTGTGGGTTTGTTGATTAAATAAATGATTACATGATCATGTTGTAGGTTAGATAGGATTTAGTAAACACCATATTTATGTTTAATTTTGAATACAATCATTGGATCGAGTTTTGATGGATTATGTACTGTACACTTAATGATGATACTTCCAGGTGCATTAAGAATTTAAAACACAAAATGGCCATTTCACAAAATGTTTCATGGAATATTTATGTTGGATGATATTTCATAGTTTCCCCAAGGATTCTCAGGGATTGGAAGTTCTATGGTGGGGATGTTGTAACATCCAAGGTATTGAATAGTGGGGATTGTTTCCAAAAGAATTTAAAATTTTCAATTGTTGGATAGATAAATTTAAATTTCATGGAAAAGAGTGAGGTTATGAGGGGATGAACATACAAAAATTAGGTTTTCATATGTGGGTTATGATTCTATGGATGTCCCAGGGGTTCAGTTGAACACTGGAGGAAGAACTGGCATGCCCCGATTCTGGAAACAACTGATGCATGCCATTCGTGTCATGAATACCTTTCACGATGTGATGAGTTTCATGGGGTGTGGCCTCGTAGTTACAAGGTGTGAAATCCCAAGGGAATACCTTTAGGAATTCATGAAATGTATATATTTCATGTTGTGAATTTATATCATGTCATGAATGCAGTTCACGTTGTGAATCATACAAGAAGGATTTTTAAAAAAGTATAGAAGGGGCTTGGCCCCCTTATTTTCTTCATGTAACAGGAGGGTTCCTAGGTCTTGATAGTGACTCCTCTCCCTCTCTTAGGTGTATTTGGACATCCTCCACCCAAGATATAATTTAATCATCCTTCATAATGTTAGATATTCCTCGGTAAGCTTATGATTCCTCTTGCTTATTTCATTCTTTTACTATCATATATGAAATGCTTAATCCTTCGGAGTTATTATACCCTATTTTCAAGGTGTTTGTCAAATCTTCTAATTTATATCAATTTGTCTCTAGTTAAAGGATGATAGTGGATGTGTGTAACTCTATTGGTATAATCTATGTGTTCTATAGGGTTTCCATTTGAATTTACTTCATTTATAACATGCTTCATTAGGCCACATGCCAGACTTTCCATGCATTGCCCATAAAATGTTAAATAATATATGTAGAACATTATGTGTTTAATTAATTATTCATTGTTTATACAATTTTCTCTATCAGAGGTTTCCCACCTTTACTCAAACAACCCCTTGGGTATGTTTTTTATATTCACATATCCACTATGTATTTTTAGGTAATTAAACCACCCTTATTGGGTGTTTCTTAAATGATCATTTTTATAATGTTTTATTACTCTTGATCACCTTTTTAGGTGTGATTAATAAACCCTCATGTAAGGGATAATTAATACAAATTAAAGGAATTGAAATGATAAGCTCATCCTTGTTTAATAATAAAACCACATATGAGGTGCACTGTCTTTATTAATAAAATGGGGAAATTGAATGGGATATTTGAATTTATAAATGGTAATGAACTTATTTATGTATACTTGACTGGTATTATGGCATGCTTGTACATGGACCTCTTTATTCCTTAAATTTGAAATGTGTTATGGAATGTTTACTAAAATTTTCTTCATTATTTATTTAATTAAAAGGATTAAATTAATTATAGTACACCTTAAGTGACACTTGGGTATCTTTTATGAAATTACATGGACGATCTCAAAGGATGATTGTGATTAGACACATAATAAGAAATACCAAGGATCTTTATACAGAACACGTTGGACAGGCTCAGAGGATTCTTTCATTATTTTATTCCTTGAGAGATACATGGGTTTTCTTATTATGGAATGATTTGGCTAGGCTCATAAGATATATGGTTTCCCCATTCTCTGGGTGATACTTTGGTTTCCTTTCTATGGAATTCCGTGGATGGGATCATAGGGAAGTTGGATGTTACATGCGATACTTGGGTATCCTTTTTATAGAAAACTGGGGGTGAGATCAGAAATGAAAGACATTAAATTACTCCTTGAGAGATACCAAGTTTCCTCATTATGAAACACCTAGTACGCGCTCATTGGAAAAAAACATATATCATGATTATTTATTTCATACGACCAATGGTATATTCTTATGATGATTACTATACTAGGAAACCTTGGTTGTGGACCTTGGGTCCTAAACAACTAATAATCTTATTTTCAGAAATGTGTGACCACCTAGTGTTTCCCTAGGGTTTAGAGATGCTAGTTACACATAGATTCCATGATTTTTACATGGTAACTATAAAATTTTCATACTTTATTCACCTTTTTTATGTTTCCCTGAAGAGTACTCCTTGGATAATTTCCTTAATTAAGTAAATGAACTTTATGTTGTTTTTATTTGGATTCCATAGGTGTCTGTATCAAGTTCTCATTAATGCATGTATATATGAATATATCAGTTTACACATATTCTTATTTATACATGTGTAAATGTTTGGAGATATTCCAAATTAAACCGAAGGAGGTATGGTCGGATAGGTTTCCCAAACGAACATGTTCCCAACTTGTTACATTTATTTATCTATTTACCGATTTATTCATTATACCTAAAAACTACTATATTTTATATTCATGGAATAGATATATTTAGACACCATTGGTGGTGTCCTACTAAGTATATATCCCATCCTCTTTAGGCCTCCATTGATTGGGAGCACCAGAACGTATCTCACGGTTGTAGGATCAAGTTTTTGTTTCATTTTTCTTATTGTTATTCATGTTCATGGGAGTTTAGGAGCAAATGACTGAGCTAGTTCTCATGATTCTCATAAATATAGACTTTGTGGCTTTTGTATTTTTTTTGTATAATTTATCTATTTCCTGGTATATATTTATTTCCTTAGATTATGCAGCATCATCTGGTAATGCTCGCGTAGTAATATATTTGGCATTGTATATTTGGTAAGTTGTGATTATCTTATTTTGTCTTTCATTTATATTTCTTATACTGATTATTTTATCATTATCTATTTTACCAATATTCAACTCTGATCATGAGGGTATAATATCCCCACCATATCCTTATTGGACCATCCCTACAATTGAGAAGCCTCTCGCATATGAGGAGGCATGCTTGAGGCCATGTGACCGACCAGATTGGGGGACTACATTAGTAGCTACGGAGATGGGATGTTATGAAAAGTGTCCCAAGAATCATGGTGAATATAGGAGAAAAGGCCCCCTTTTATAATCTAGGTGAGTGAAAAACATGTAAGTACTTGAAACTTTACATTATAATATATTCCCTACTCAAGTCAAGAGGATCCAAATTATTATAGATTCAAATATGAGAAGGTTAAGGAAAATACATTACCAAATAATTATATTTAAGATAATTTTTCTGTTATCTTGATACCAAATCCTTTTATGTTAACCCTTTTAACTCATCTTACCCTTAACAAAGGTGATAAATATTAACTATGGTTTCTATTCATTGTGACAAAAAATTATGTTGACCTCATTTCTGAATATTAATTTGATGATTCAAAATTTGAAATCCATTTTACATGATTCATTTTCTAAAAGTGGAAGAAATTAATTTTTAATACATATTTGTAAAACATAGTAAAAATAATATTTAGATAAATTCATAATTTAAGTATAAAAATGATTTTACATCAAAATAAATTATAATATTTATTCTTTTAATATTAATTAAATTATCCTCAATTAAAGGATAATTATTTTAGTTTCAATATAATAAAAAACTAAAATTATCCTTATGAATACTTTATTAAAAAATAAGAAACTAAAATAGATTTTATTTCAATAAAAATTGTACTTAGATTTTTAAAATGTTAAACATAGATTTATAAGTTCAACATTATAGTTTTAATTGAGTTATATTTCTTATTAAATATATATTTAATCTAGAAAAATGGTTTCATAAAAATTAATGTATTTTTTATGTCCTAATAATTTTATAGTAGAGATAGTATTTGTAAAATCAGTAAATTCAACTATTTACCCAAAATCAACTATTTTTGAAAAATATCAAAAAATTACCCTAAGATAATTTGTAAATGATAAATTCAAAAATGAAATTAATTTAATCAAATTAAAATTACAAAAATTTTAAATTTTATTTTTCAATCTCAATCTTAAATAAAAATATATGCATTATTCTATACTTTATTTAGAAATAAAAGCTAACTATAATTGAATATCAGGTGTTACGTTCTACCCCCTTCATAAATTTCATCCTTTACATTTATATATTTTCACCTAATGAAAAAATTTGGTTAATCATTCATCATAACTTCTTTAGGTTACCACATTACCTAATCTATTTTTTTATTTCTCCAAATTACATTTACCAGCTGAGTCATCCAATTATTCAACACTTATTCTCTAGTGTCAAGAATCGAGATTGAATCGTTATAATAAGATAAAGTAGGATAAAATTAAATTTCTTCAGAGTATAGTATAATAATTGGGTCTGTTACATACTTAATAATAAGATATGTAACACATAATTCTATTTATATATCTTAGGTGGAATTTATAAATGGAAATCTAATACTCCAATTCATTCAAAAATTTCAAAAGGCCCAATGTATGTTGGAATTAGTTTCACTTTCTTTCAAAACCTTATATCTGCCTTCTATGCATATACATTCAATGAAACATGGTCCTCTAATTAAAATTCCATATCCTTTCTTTGGTTATCAGTGTATAATTTTTACCATCTTTAAGCTACATTGATATGACTCTGAATAGTTTTTACTTTCTCTTGTGCCTCCTTAATAAATTTTGGGCACAAAATATTCTTTTCAATGACTTCATCCCAATAAGTTAATGTATGATATATTTTCCCATGAAATAATTCATATGGTGCTATTTTAATTCTTTAATGGAAGTTATTATTATATAAAAATACAACCAAAGGTAAATACTAATCCTACATACCTTGAACGTCAAGTGAGAATGACCTCAACATGTATTATAAAGTTTGAATAGTCCTTTCAGATTGTCCATCTATCTAAGGATGGTAAGAGGTTCATATGTATATCTTAGTGCTGAGATCTTTTTGAAGAAGTTTCCCAATTTTTAATGTAAATCATGGGTCAGGATTTTATTCAATAGAAATAGGTACACAATGGAGTATCAAAACTTCATTTATATAGAGTCACCTAAGGAACTTAACAGGTAGATCCTCCCTTATAGAAAGGAAATATGAAGTCCTGGTAAGATGATTGAAAAAAAACCCACATGAAATCATTAATTTTAAGATTCTTTAGAAGATAGGTTAAAAATTCCCTAGTAATACTATCCCACTTCCATATAATAACAGAGAATGGTTTTTTTAAATCTTGTAGGATGTTGTCTCTTAGTATTTAATTTTTGAAAAACCAAACATCATGACACATAGTTAACAATTTACCACTTTATATTATCCCACAAAAAACAATCCTTCAAAACCATTTACATGTTAGTGATACTAGGGTGTATAGATAAATTTGATCTACAAAAGTTTTTTAACAAAACCCTTTGTAGACCAGTTATGTATGGAACACATAGGCTCTTTCTGAATTTCAGCACACCATTTTCATAAACAAATTCTATCAGATTCCTATCATTCATGAAATTTATTTTATTTTGTTAACTGTTAACATCAAGTAAGTAAAATTTTGTCTTCTCGGGTAAATATGTATTTCAAATAATTTAGAAAATGAGTTATGTTTCCATTTACCTAATTATTCCTATTTCTTGGTTTTCAGTCTCGAAACGCCCAACAGTTTCATATCCGATGATGCGTAGACCTGCTTTCCAAAGGCAGATGTTTTCCGGATGGTCTGACCAGCGATGCTTAAGAACTCACATTGGTTGAGAGGATGGGATGTCGGGCTCATCGCACCCTTTTGGGGGGAATTATTTTATGATCCAGGACTCTCTTATAGATTTAAGACGTATTCATATGTTCGTGAATATTTGGTTTATACCCAAACATAGTATCCACAGATTTAACCCTGGTGGGAAATGGTCAACTGGACGCAGGGGGTTCGGAATCATTTAGGCCTGAGGTTTAACATACCTCGTTGTATTAATGACCCTGTGGAGTCAGAACTCATTTAGGCGGCACTAGGAGTGGCGCGGTGAACTGATGTGAAGATAGTCGGGTCGACTCGTTATTGGGCTTGAACCACATGGAGGCTTCCTACGTACCCTGCATAGAGGACAGGGATCAAAGTCCACATAGTTCAAAAGGGGAGCGTCGGAGAACTGACGTGAAGGTGGACCCGGGGGTCTGTGGGTGATCAGGCTTGAACCTCATGGAGGCTTCCTATGTATCCCTGTGGTAGGGAATCAAAGTCCTCGTAGTTTTCATTGGATTGGGGCTTACACTCTGAGGAGGCCCAAAATGACAGATTGGGTCTTACACTCTGAGGAGGCCCAAAATGATGGATTGGGACTTAAAATCTGAGGAGGCCCAACATGATGGATTGGGGTTACACTCTGAGGAGGCCCATGGTGATGGATTTCCTGGTTGATGCTTACTCTAAGCCCATGTGAGTCATTCTCGATGTGAGAAACAAGAGGCAGCAGGGACCAGAGGATCACGTCGCGAAAGGTGCATCCGTGAGAAGTGGAGTGGGGCTTACGCATGAGGGTGTCCTATTAAGTCAGGGATTACTCCGGGTTGGACGCCCAGGGTGTCTTCCTCATGTTTGTATATGAGGGAATCCCAACCGATTGGTGGGATGAGGAATATAATGGGGGACAACTCCTATATGCAAGTGCACAAGTGGGATAACACCAAGGGCGTTGGAATCAGTCCGAACAAAGGGAGATAAAAAGTGTGAATTACATGCCCGACATTCAGAACACAATGAGGGTGGCATGATGTTGGAGGATAACTATTGAACATGTTTGAAACAAAAAATTCATATCACGTTAGCTTGAAATGGGGATGAACAAATGAGGGTCGACTGCTGACCATGTTTGAAACACATGACCTATCTCGAAGTGTTATCCAAAATCTTCCGGGGCATTGGCCCAGGATGGTAGATGAGCAGATGCGACATGAGGCCAGGACATTAGCGGGTCCCTTCAGACATGAAAGAGGATGGAGATCCGAATGAAGGACATGAAAAGCGTAGGGTGGAGTGATTGAATGTTTGAACGGATTCCAACACTCTTGAAATTATACCACTGTAAACATGGCATGAGGCATGTTATGCTTGGAGCATGAGGCATATCTTGCATGGAGAAAAGGGCATCCAACTATTGAATGAGAGGGAATGCAATAGTTTATAGTCATGTAGAGAGGACTGTTCCATATAGTTTAGCGTCATATGGATAGGAGAAGGGCCATACAGTTTAACTTCATGTGGTCAGGATGACGACCATACAATTTAACGTCATGTGGTCAGGACGATTAGGTAGGAGAGACCTAGAAATGGTTGGTGCGAGACTTACGCAAGGGCGGCCCTTTTTGGATGAACCTAGCAAAAGGAGCTAGGTAATGGGGTTATAGGAGAGTCATGAGGAGTATCTCGACTCATGACATTTATAAGATGGATGTTGGGGTGGCACAAGGGTGCAATGTAAAATACTGTTGTCCCGGCCCAAAAAGTTCGCGGTGCGACTCTCCATTTTCATGGGGGTCAGTGACGGTAGCGAAGGTACCGGTCCTCTGGGCCGGGACCGAAGCCCGGCACTGAGCCAGAGCAAGCGTGAGGGGGCGCAGCCCCCGCGGTATGGACCACTGAGTGCATGGGGTTTTCCGCATGGGGCTGGAAGCGAAGGAGCTAGCCGTGAGGTGCCGGTCGCGAGGTGCCGGTCGTGAGGAACTGGACACAGAGGAGCTGTCCACGAGGGACTGGCCATAAGTGAGCCGCATGTGGTTCTCAGTTTAGTTGTCCACGAAGGGTGTCCATGGAGAAGATGGACGTGGAGGAGATGAACGTCCACGAAGAATGCTGTCCGCGAAGGAGGCTGTCCATGAATGATGTTGTCCACAAAGGATGGTCGTCCGTGGAGGGTGTCTGCAAAGGGGCTGGCGCCCATCCTACTTCGCACCTGCTGAGGGGTTTCCGCCTCCATTTCACAAATGACACTGGTCCATAGTGGAGATGGCTATCCGCGAAGGAGATGGACATCTGCGAATGAGGTGGTTGCATGTGGCTCGTGGTTTGGTTTCTCCTCTATGCGGAAGAGTGCATCCGCGGATGATATGGGGTCCACGGATGGTTGCGGACCGCAGGGAGCGATTTCTCCAGCGTCTCCCCATGGGTTTTCACCCGTCTTTCCTCCTTTTCTCCTTGGTGCCCCTCAGTGACTATTTATAGAGTCACGAAGGAGGCTGTATCGATGGGCCCATGGAAATTTCTGCGGAATCCAACGAATGAATCCCCACACACAGATGACTCGGTCAACTGGGGATTTTTGGAACTGATTTTTGGAACTGAGATCCACGTAATTGGTCTGCGGTTGTGCACCTCTCCACTTCTATCCCGCAAACGACAACAATCTGCGGAGGGGGTAGCTCGCGGCGGTGGACTGGCCTGACGGCCGTCCCGCTTCGCGGCCGTGGAGGGTCTTCTGCCTCAATTTCACGAATGACGGCATGCATTGAATAGGCCGGTTGGTGTGGTTCGCGGTTGTGGATCGGCCTAGGTTCACCGACGGTCTTCCTCGTTCGCGCCCATGTAGAAGACCTGCCCCCATTTCGGGAACGACAACATCCGCGGGAGGGCAGTTCGCCGAGCCGACCGCGTACTGTTGCTGGGAGCTGGTACGCAGACCAGTTTGGTCCTTTTCCAAGTATTGGGGTAATTCGATTTCCCTCTTGTGGAATTTTCAGGACCATACAATTCCCGTATCGAAATTCCTTAAATCTATGAATATATGATATTTTTGTATCCTCATTTTAGCTAGAACTATATGAAATTTTCTTCTAAATATATCATCCAAGTTATTTTTCTTCTTAGTATGGTAGTGTATTGATTAATCATAATACTTGTGCATCTCTATCAATATCCTTTGCCTTTTGTTGAGCACTTTTTTTTTGAAAATACATATTTTAAAATTTTTTGATCTAAATATAACTAAAATATTTCAGAATAAATAATTCCTTTATATCTTCAAGTAATAAATTATAATTTTATAACTCAATATCATGCATAAAGTATTCATGTTCTTTTATTTTTATCTATCTTGATACATATGAAAAAATTCTCTATTTCTACATAAGTATGAGTCTGAGTCATTTCTTCAATGCATTGTGATAGAGAAAATATTTTCAATTAATTTATATTGAATATCATTGTTTTAAACCCAAAAAATGTTCCTCTAAGATGAATTTTTTCATTTTTATGATAATGGTGTTATTTTGAGTTGAATAGTAAAAATTGGCCATTTTGGAATTTTAACAGTTTTAAATTATTTCAGTAGTTTTGCCATAACATTATCTACACTAATCAAAATTGAAACATTCTTTCTTTTCCAGATTCTAAACATACAGGGCTTCATTTACTATTTTTGGACAAAAAGCTGAATCAGCCATATGGAAGCTCAAAAGAAGCTCTCATGTGGGGAAAATAAAAACGTTTGCAGTTCTGCCTAGTTTTGGTTTGGGATTCATAACTCATCCATGGTGGGCCCAAAAGTTTTGATATTTGGTGGGTGGACATGAAACGAGTTTTGGAGAATATTTTATGAAGGAAGGACTGTGTGAATTGGCCTTTTATGTGGTCATTAAATAACGCTAATCCGGAGGATTGCATTTTGGAGAGTCTGACTGGACAGAATAAATGCTCAGTAAAACGGCCATAACTCTCAGAATACATGTCCAAATCCGCTGAGATTTTGAGGGGAAATGATAAAGGTAAGTATGCACAACATTTAATAATGGATCAACACGTGAAGATGTCATTTATTGGGGCTACAACGCGTCAACATTCGGGGGAAAAATTATGACTATAAAAGGAGGAGAGCTCCACCATCTCAAATCATCCCATTTTCCACCCCATTCCCTTCGAGACACCAAGAAGGAGAAATTTTTTGGCTTCCTCTTTTATTTATTTTCTTTTTCAAAGTTTTGTAATGTCTTCTTCTTCCCCTTTCAGCTCTCTTACCCTTCACATGGAGGGGTAAAACCTTTGACTGATCAGGGAAGGGGGAGTTTCACTTTTGTAATGTCAGAGTTTTGAGCTTAAATTTAAAATCCTCTTTTTATTTTCAATGAATTATATTATCACTATTTCCAAATTATCTTAATGCTATCGTGTTTTGATTTTGGTTTATTCATTATTAATAGCTTTGGTTAAAGACCATTAATCTCCCTCCACATAGTGCAATTTGTCTCGATCGAGCAGATTGTGTTAGGTGGTGAGTGTCTAGCGATCGTTGGCACGTGTGTGAAACTATTAAACTTTATCTAGAGTTCTAAGGAGCAAAAATTCCTGATCAGGAATTTCCTTAGTTGTTTAGATATTGTTTAAGAACATTCATGCACATAGGAGTGAGTCTCATTTGTTTCTTAAAGCAAGGGTGATTAATAACTTGATCGAGGAGTTCTTCATTTGTTATTCGGAAGGAAGAGAGAGAATATGATATTTATTACTATGATGACATTGAAAAAGTGAATCCTACCCTGACCCCATCACTCTCTTCATCCATTAGTGTTTGACTTTTCTTGTTATTGCTTGCTTTATTTTTCAACCTAAACAATTTCAAAAACAACCTTTTCTTCTTTCTTAAATTCAAGTGACAAAAACAATTGTTGTGTACTCCTCTCCGGGAGACATCCTAGGGTTAATCACTAGAATACGCTTAGGAAATTTAAAAATTGTTTCACCATGCCCTACGACAGGCGTGCTTTAAACTTGGCACCTTTTCCGGGGAGGTAGTGCAACAAAAAAAAATCAAAATTTAATGACCTGCAACTCAAAAGATCCATTAATTGAAGTTGATCCAGAAATTGAAAGAACACTAACCCAACTAAGAAAAAGAAATCTACCAGAAATCTTTGAAGAAATAGATCTCTCAGATTTAAGTGAAACTCTTAGTGTTCACTTTGAACCTGAAATCATGGCTAGAAATCCCAACCAAACCCTGCATGATCTATGTGCACCTCAATTTTCCATTCAAAATAACCAACTAATTGCAGCCACTGAACCAAATGATTTTGAATTTCGTGTCAATATGATTCATGTGCTTCCAAAGTTTCATGGTCTTGCAGGAGTAGATCCATATCGGCACATGCAAGAATTCAGATACACTTGCTCAAGCTTCAGGAAAAGAGGATCACCCGAAGACCAATTTCTGTGGAGGGAATTCCCCTTCTCACTTGAAGGAACATCTAAAGAATGGTTGTACAACCTGCAACCAGGGGAGATCAGTGATTGGGAAGACCTAAAAAAAAGTTTCATTCAAAGATTATTTCCCACATCGAGGAGAACTTCCATCAAGAAAGAGATTTACATCATAAGAAAATAAACTAGAGAAACCCTCTACGAGTACTGGGAGTGCTTCAAGAAGCTATGTTCCAGATGCCCACATAAAGTAATAGAGGAACACCAATTCCTTGTGTTCTTCTACCAAGGACTTGTGGACAATGATCAAAATCTTCTAGATGCCTCATCAGGGGGGTCCCTGATTGACAAGTCTCCTGAAGATATCAGAATACTAATTGAGAATATTGCTCTAAACTCACAATAATTTGGACTAAGTGGAATGGGATCCAAGGGGATACATGAGGTAAAAAAATCCGATTCATCTACATTGATTGAAACCAAATTTGATGACCTTGCATGGTTAGTCCATCAGATGGCTGTAACAAAAGAAAATGGACAACAAGCTTCAGCTCATGTATGTGGTTTATGTTATTATTCTACTCATTATACTGACCAGTGCCCTGAGATACAGAGGACATAATACTGTGCTGCGGCCTTTCAACCAAGACAATTCCAACAAAATCAACTACAATCCCATCAAGGATATGGGAACCAACAAAACCAGATGAGACCATTTAACTAACACCCCAGTCAACCTCCTTACCACCAGCAGCAATACCAGAACCCCCCTCCCTTCCAACAATCTTATAAACATCCCTTCCAATAACAAAAATCTTTTCATCCACCACCATTCCAAAGAAAGACATATGAACAACCATCCACTAGCACACAACCTTCTGTGGAATAGCTACAATCCAAGTATGAGGTCCTAGCAGATAAGGTTGACAAGCTAGCAGACACAGTGGTAAGTCTTGTTGAAATAATGTCCAAGAATCCAGGGAAGCTTCCATCCCAAACAGTGCCAAATCCTAAAGAGAATGTTAGTGCAATCATAACAAGAATTGGAAAAAAAATCCCACCTCCATCTAACCCAGAACCTGAAATAATACAACCTATTCTGAGGGAGAATGATTCAGAAATTCTTGTGAAAATCCACCAAGAATATGAAAAGGAAGAGGAGGAGGAGAAGTATAGGCCATAGAAAAAAACAAGAAACACCAATGAAAAGAAAAAAAGGGAGAAGAAAGAATTACCCCCACCATTTCCAACATGGATGATCGAATCAAAGAAATTGCATGAAGAAGCACTTCAAAATAAAATTATGGACACCTTACAGAAAGTGGAAATCAATATCCCCCTACTTAAAGTTGTTAAAAAATTCCAAGGTATGAAAAATTCTTAAGAGATATTTACACCAAAAAGAGAAGGCTTTATGGGAATGAAAGAATCAACTTGGGAAGAAGGGTCTCATCCCTTATCACGCTGCAGATTCCGACCAAATGTCAAGATCCAGGGATGTTTTCCATTCCATGCACCATTGGTTCATTAAATTTCACTACTGATTTGTGTGATTTAGGTGCTTCAATTAATTTATTGCCTCACTCGGTATACACTTCTTTGCAGATAGGAGAATTGAATCCCACAAGAGTGGTGGTCCAGCTTGCAAACAGATCGACAATTTTCCCTGCAGAAGTTTTGGAGGATGTCCTTGTGAAAGTCAAAGATATCTTCTTCCCAGATGACTTCTACATGCTCAATATGGAAGAATATATGATCCCATCACATTAACCCATCAATTTGGGGAGACCTATCTTGAAGACAACCAAAACCATCATCAATGTCCACGAGGGGACACTCACCATGGATTTTGGAGAGAGCATGGTCCACTTCAATATTTTTGAATCCATGAGGCACCAATCAGATGATCACTCCCTCTTTTTTTCTATCACATGAATTTGGTGAAGAACCAATTGAATAATCAGGTATAATCTATGAATTCTTAGACTTAGGAGAGACTTCTTCCCTTGGAAATATCATTGAACATGTGGATGCTGAAGATGTTGGAGATTCTGACTTCATGTGGGAGGAAGAGGTAAAATCTGATTTATTTGATGATTTTTTAAATAATGAGGAAGATTATATGGTTTCTTGTGTGTAGGAGGTCCAAAATTTGGAAGTAGAAAACATCAATTTAGTCTCATCCCTTGAGCATCCCCCTAATCTGGAACTCAAACCACTCCCCACTGATTTGAAATATGTATACCATAGGGAGGGAGAGAAATTACCAGTGATAATTGCTAATAATATTTTTAAAACCCAAGAAAAATCATTGATTGAGATTTTGAGAGAGAATGTCCAGGAAATAGGATGGTGCATAGGTGATATCCCAGGAATAAACCCAAAAATATGCTAACATAGAATTTTTGTTGAGGGAGATTCCAAACCAGTTAGACAGTCCCAAAGGAGACTGAATCCCACCTTGATGGAGGTTGTGAAGAAGGAGATCGAGAAGCTCTTAGAAGATGGGATCATCTATCCCATTTCATATTCGTAGTGGGTCAGCCCTATTCATGTCGTTCCAAAAAAAAACTGGCCTGACAACTATGAGGAATGAAAAGAATGAGTTAATCCCTATGAGAATTCAAAACAACTGGAGAGTGTGAATTGATTTTAGGAAATTGAACCAGGTCACTCGAAAAGATCATTTCTCCATCCCCATAATTGACAATATGTTAGAAAGATTGGCAGGGAGAACTCATTATTGCTTTTTGGATGGATTTTCAGGTTACTTCCAGGTACCCATTTCTCCCAAGGATTAAGAGAAGACGACATTTACATGCCCTTTTGGTACTTTTGCATATAAAAGAATTCCATTTGGATTATGTAATGCTCTAGGTACATTTTAGATGTGCATGGTGAGTATTTTTTCTGATCACATTGAAAATTTCTTGGAAGTTTTCTTAGATGATTTCACAGTTTTTGGAGATTCTTTTGATCATTGTTTGAAAAATATGGAAAAAGATTTGAAAACCTGCATTGAAAAAAATCTTGTTTTAAATTTTGAAAAGTGTCATTTCATGGTTCAAAGAGGAATTGTACTTGGTCATGTAATTTCCCAAAATGGAATTGATGTGGATAAATCAAAAATTTAAGTGATAAATTCATTTCCTTACCCTACTTGTGTGAAACATGTTAGATCATTTTTAGGACATGCAGGATTCTACAGGAGGTTTATCAAAGATTTCAGTAATATTTCTCTCCCTCTCACTAGATTACTTTTTAAATATGTTGATTTTGATTTCAATGGTGCATGTATGGAATCCTTTGATGAGTTGAAGAAGAGATTGATTTCACCACCCGTGATGTAGCCTCCAAATTGGGAAGAACCATTTGAACTACTTTGTGATGCCTCCAACCAAGAAGTTGGAGCAGTCCTTTCTCAGTGAGTTGAGGGTAGACCAAAAGTCATTTCATATTCCTAGAGAACTTTAGATGCGGCCCAATTCAATAACACAACCACGAAAAAAGAGTTCTTTGCAGTTGTTTTTTCTTTAGAATTATTTAGATCATATCTTCTTGGAACTAAAATCACTGTGTTTTCTGATCATGCAGCTTTGAGGTACTTGATGAAGAATGATGATGCTAAACCAAGGTTAGTGAGATGGATGATACTGCTGTAGGAGTTCAATATATAAATCAAGGATAAGAAGGGATATGAGAACCAAGTGGTTGATCACTTAAGTGGACTGCCAAACACTGCTGAAATTGATGTTCTAGAAAGAGACCCACAGAATGATCATGTTCCAGGAGAGAAGTTGTACTTGATTTAAGGAGAAGTGCCTTGGTATGCTGACATAGTCAATTTTCTGGTAACATCTCATGTCCCATCTCATTTCAATTATAACCAAATTGAAAAACTGAAAGCTTAATCTAGATATTACATTTGGGATGATCCATTCCTTTGTAATATTTCCAATGATCAAGTAATAAGAAGATTTTTACCTGAAAGTGAAGTTAAATTTATCTTTGATTTTTGTCACACTTTATCTTGTGGAGGCCACTTTGGACCTCAGAGGACAACCATGAAGGTTTTAGAATATGGAATTTATTGGCCCACCATTTTTAAATATGCTCATGAATTTTTCAAAATATGTGAAAAATGTCAGTTTTATGGAAATTTTTCAAAGAGACAAGAAATGCCCCAAAATCCGTTGAATTTTTGTGAAATTTTTGAAGTTTGGGGGATAGATTTTATGGGACCTTTCCCGATGTCATTTGGAAATTATTATATCTTGATTGCAGTTGATTATGTTTCCAAATGGGTTGAAGAAAAAGAAACCAAAACTGATGATGCTAAAGTTGTTTGTGATTTTGTCAGGTCTAACATATTTTGTAGGTTTGGAGTGCCTAGAGAAATCATCAGTGATCAAGGGACTCACTTCTGCAATTTGAGAATGGATACTTTGCTGAAGAAGTATGGGGTGCATCATAAAACATCAACTCCCTATCATCCACAGACTAACGGGCAAGCTGAAGTTTCAAATAGGGAAATCAAGGGAATTTTGGAAAAGACCATTAATCCAAACCAGATGAATTGGAGCCAAATGTTGGATGATACCTTATGGGATTACATAAAAGCCTACAAAACCCCGATTGGAATAAGTCCATATAGGCTGATTTATGGGAAAAGCTTCCATCTACCTGTGGAATTGGAGCATAAGGCGTATTGGGCTGTCAGGAAAATGAATTTGGACCTTGAAAGTGCTAGGAAGGAGAGAAGATTGAAGTTGAAAGAGCTGGAGGAAATAAAAAGGGAATCATTTGAAAATTCAAGGATTTACAAAGAAAGAACAAGAGTGTCCCATGACAAGATGATCCGGCCAAAAGACTTCTCTCCTAGAGACAAAGTGTTATTATTCAACTTAAGACTCAAGATGATTCCAGGTAAACTTTGTTCTAGATGGGAAGGTCCATTTATAGTTACTCATATATATCCTTTTGGTGCTGTGCAGATTATGAAGGATGTAGAATAGGATCTATTCACTGTGAATGGAAATAGGTTTAAGAAATTCCTTGGGACCCTGCCATCAGAGCCAGAGGAGATCGCGCTCCTCCAACCTATTTATCAATAAGATCCATCAGGTTGTACCTCTCCTTCACACTTTCTTGCTGTTGTGATTCAATTAGAAATATAATTACATGTTAAATCCACTTGAATGCATTGAGGACACTGTATCACTTAAGTGTGGGTGAGGGAACCTTTGTAGTATAGGATTTTCATTTGATGTTTTTTTTCACAAAAAAATAAAAAAATTGTGTGCTTTCAAATTTTTGTGTGTTTATATTTTAATTTTGGGTGTGTTTCTAAAACTTTTGAGCTGAAATGATTATCAATACCATTTTTGATACCCATGTCAATGAGTGAACCAATCTATTTCATGAAACTGAGCTTAAATGAATGCTGAAATGACTTCTTTTCAAGTTCAAATCTTTTAGAATTTCATGAAAAGTACACAGATTTTTGAAACCCATGACATATTTCACTGTCCATATCTTTGAAATCACTTTCCTGTGAGGCTTCTGAACCATTTTTGTCCTATTATTTTTATTCACCTCATTTCTTGAGAGAACCAGACCATGCTTTCATTAACCAGAACATGATTTATTCCTTTCAAAACATGAGGGTTTGGGGTATGTGTGTTTTAAATGATTGAGGCATTTATTTGGTTTGAATCCCCCTTTTCAAAATAATGCTTTTCATTATGGCCCACCTTTACATTTATCCTTCATTGTAGCCCCTAGTAGCCATGAATTGCCTGTTGGGTTAGCCACATTAGAAGCCAATTTTCTGTATCCTACCTTCTCTTGAAGTGAAATTGCATGATCTAGTTGAACTTAAGTGTGGGGGAAGATGTCTTGTGGTGTACTACCTTATATGGTTTTACTTTGGGTGGAAAATAAATTTTTGAAAAGATGTGTGTGATGATGAAAAATTATTCTATTCAAAGTTGTGCCTTTTCTGGAGATTTTATGATAAGAGAAGATGTGCCTTTTTAGAGATTCCAATGTAAAAAAAGAAAGTTGTGCCTATCTGGAGCTTTCAAGAAAAATTATGTTTGAAAGGAATGAAATTTTTGCTGATGAGCTGATTGAATGTTGATGGAGCCTATTTTCTACAAAGGGGAAGTGAAGGAGACCATACTTGAGTAAAAATTAGAATCTTGTAATTTTGCTTCAAAAAGAGCAAAGCCCTCCTTTTTCAGCCTCAGAATGTTTAACATCTAAATCCTACCAACCGGAAGCCACAGAATAACACTAAAAAGTCCTCATGAGAAACACATGTCCTTGACTCAATCGGGTGGAGAAGTAGGAATTTATCAATCCTATGGTGACTCTTGTGTGAGTTTGGATGAGAAAAGCATTGTTGATAATTTACATTTGTGAGATGAGAGAAAATTCATGTGAGGTAGGTGTTTTGTGTGCATGGAATAAGAAATTAAGTGGAAATATATTAAAATCTAAAATGGAGAACTTGAAATAATTGTTTTTTATGAGGCATGATATCTTTTTTGTTTCTTGGAATTGATTTGATAGATCTCATTGATATGTGTTTTGGATTTGATTTGATTTGATTTTATTTGTCCAGGAGTCCAAGTGCTAAGTGTGGGGGAATTGATAGAGAAAATATTTTCAATTAATTTATATTGAATATCATTGTTTTAAACCCACAAAAGTGTTCCTCTAAGATGAATTTTTTCATTTTTATGATAATGATGTTATTTTGAGCTGAATAGTAAAAATTGGCCATTTTGGATTTTTAACAGTTTTAAATTATTTCTGTAGTTTGGCCATAAAATTATCAACACAGATCAAAATTGAAAAATTATTTCTTTTCTAGATTCTAAACATCCTGGGATTCATTTACTATTTTTGGACTAAAAGCTGAATCGGCCATATGGAAGCTCAAAAGAAGCTCACAAGTGGGAGAAAGAAAACTATTTGCAGTTCGGCCTAGTTTTGGTTTGGGATCCATAACTCATCAATGGTGGGCCCAGATGTTGTGATATTCGGTGGGTGGACGTGAAACGATTTTTGGAGCATCTTTTATGAAGTAAGGGCCGTGTTAATTGGCCGTTTATGGGGTCATTAAATCACCTTAATCTGAATGATTTCGGTTTAGAGAGTCTAACTGGACAAAATAAATGCTCAGAGAAAAACGACCATAACTCTCAGAATACATGTCCAGATCCATTGAGCTTTTGAGGGGACACAGACAAGGTAATTATGAAAAACATTGAAGCAGGGATCAACGCATGAAGATGTCATTTACTGGGGATAAAACACGTCAAAATTAAGGGGACAAATTCTGGCTATAAAAGGAGGTGAGCTCCACCCTCTCAAATCATGCCATTCTCCACCCCATTCCCTCCGGGACACCAAGAAGGATAACTTTTCAGCTTCCTCTTTTATTTATTTTCTTTTTCATAGTTTTTTAATTTCTTATTCTTCCCCTTCAAACTCTATTACCCTTCATATGGAGGGGTAAAAACTTTGACTGATCGGGGAAGGGGGAGTTTCACTTTTGTAATGTCGGAGTTTTGAGCTTAAATTTAAAATCCTCTTTTTATTTTGAATGAATTCTATTATCACTATTTCCCAATTCTCTTAATGTGATCGTGTTTTGATTTTGGTGTATTCATTGTTAATATCTTTGGTTAAAGACCTTTACTCTCCCTCCGCCTAGTGCAATTTGTCTCGATCGAGTAGATTGTATTAGGTGGTGAGTGTCTAGCGATCGTTGGCACGTGTGTGAAACTATTAAACTTTTTCTAGTGTTCTAGGGAGAAAAAATTCCCGATCGGTAATTTCCTTAGTTGTTTAGGGATTTTTTAAGAACTTTCATGCACATAGGAGTGAGTCTCATTTGTTTCTTTAACAAAGGGTGATTAATAAGTCGATCGAGGAGTTCTTCATTTGTTATTCGAAAGGAAGAGAGAGAATATGATCTTTATTACTATGATGACATTGAAAAAGTGAATCCTATCATGACCCCATCACTCTCTTCATCCATTAGTTTTATACATTTCTTGTTATTGCTTGCTTTATTTTTCAACCTAAACAATTTCAAAAACAACCTTTTCTTCTTTCTTAAATTCAAGTGACAAACATAATTGTTGTGCACTACTCTTTGGGAGACATCCTAGGGTTAATCCTTAGACTACACATAGGAAATTTAAAAATTGTTTTCCACGACCTATGAAAGGCATGCGTCACATTGCTATATATCACAAAATTATCAATTCATGATGGTAATTTCAATATAAGTTCAATGAAAAATATCTTATTTAGTTCTTCAGAACATTGTTTACATTATTCATTCCATATGGGATTAACACATTTATGTTACAACTTGGTTAATGGATTTAAAAATAGAGAAATTTCTTGAACATTGCGCTAAAATATACCTTCTAATACAATGAATCAATGTATCTTAGTTATGTTTGTGAGGCTTGGAAAATTTTAATTACCTTAATCTTTTATGGGTAAAAAATTATTCTATCCTTTGAGAAAATATTTCCAAAAAAATAAAATTCCTAAATCCAGAATTATCTCTTACTAAATTTCTCATATAACTTCTTTCCTATGAGAGTTTCATGAATTATTCTAAAATAGAACTTGTTATCTTTATATCATTTAATATATACCAATATATCATTGATAAATACCATAGTGAAATTATTAAGATAAATTTTGAATACTTTGTTCATAAAATACAAAAAAGTAGAGGGTTCATTAGTCGATCCAAAGAGCATTACTATAAAATCATAATGTCTATACCTTGTGCAAAAAGGAATCTTTGGAACATATTCCTTCATTACTCACAATTTATGATACCCAAGATTAATATAAATATTTCAAATATATTTATCTCCTTTAATTTTATCAAACAGGTAAACAATGAGATGTGGGTAATATTTTTCCTTTATCATTATGGCATTAATTTTCCTATAATCGATGCCCAAACTCATAGACCCATCATTTTATTTAATAAAATGAATAGCTGTACCCCAAGGTGAGATACTACGGTGAATTATCCCTTATTATTTAAATCTTGTAGTTATTTATTTAGTTAAACTAATTCCCCTATGGTGGTTTTATAGGGATTCTTAGATATAGGTTTAGATTAAGGGATGAGATTTAATGAATAATCTACTTCGTGCCTGAGTGGATTTCTAGGTATCACATCAGAAGAAATATCTACATATTCCAATAAATTAGGCACATAATATATGATTATATTATATTTCCCATCCATATTTTATGTATACTCTTATTATGTTATAATTTCATTAAGGAGAGTTATTAGACGTGGAACTATATATGATTCAAAAGATGCAGTCTCCCCTCTGAAGTCAAGGGATTCCTCAAATACATCAAGAATCAAAATCTCTATATCTTGGAAATAAATTTTCACATTATTTTTAAAAGTAAATCTATACCAAGAATTATATCAAACTAATCCATAGGTATAAAAACCATATTTGAAAATACAGTATGTATATGCATTACAATGAGGACTATCCGATATATCCTTTTTACAATAATATTTTCACTAGGAGTCTTGATAGAAAACTACCTTCTTAGGATGATAGAAAATTATTTAATGTTCACGAAAAACATGGTAGATATACAATAATGTGATTATCTAGAATAAAAAAATAATTAGTTAAATCATATTTTACAATCATTTTTCCTACCACCACATCTTTAGGAACTTCTACTTCATCTATAGTCATTACATAAAATTGGCCTTCCCCCATTAGCATCTTATGTGGTAGGTTCTCATGATTCATAGGGAATCAATTTGAATAATTACCCAACTCCCTAAAGTCAAATCACTTGATATTAATGGTTTATTTCATTCCCTTTAATTCTCAAGATAGAAGTCCCTTATCTCTACACTTGTAAAAAACTACCACTCCCTTTAAGAATTAACTATGATATTTTTTTCCACAACTATCACATTGTTGAAATACCATCCTTAATTTCTTATTTTTGGATGAATTGACTTTTACTTGGTTCTTAACCAACAACCTAATTTGTTAACAACCCGTGAAGATATACGACTTTGAAAATTCATTCTCTTTCTTGATGACAAATGATATATATCTTCATATGATGAAAAAAATTGGAAGACTATTTCCCTTTCAAGAATTAGCTTAATCCCATCAAAGAAAGAGTCAACATTTAATTCTAGATAATGTATTGTACCTATTACATGCCTAATTAGTCTTGTTAATCCCACCTTACATTCAAAAAAACTTTCATATTCCTTGATATTTTGGTTTAATAATTTCCACTCCATTTTAGATCATTACTCTTGAGTTAAAAAATTATCACCTTAAAAGTTCTCCGTACCAATATTTAAATTTATTTATATACTTTAGTATTCTGGATCAATGACCACCATTGATGAGAACCTCCTTTAAATAATATTCTAAAGGAATAACCTTTTGCCTTTTATTACATCCAATAGCCAAGAATATATCTTCAATAGACTTGATCATTTTCTTAGTTATCAATTTATTAGTAGTGACATTAAATGTTGAATTCCTATGTTGCATAAAGAAATCCAACATCGGTTTATTACACTATTGAAAAATATTTTTCTCCATATTGGTAAGGTTATTAATCATAACCTAGGATAGTTTCATCAATATGTTCATGCTCTACTCATATTCAACACTCACTATATTGACTTTCTCATAAGGGAAATCCCTAAAATGACTATTGGTGTTGAAATCATCTCCCTTTATTCTTCTTGGTGCCACATCTAAATATTGATACCCACATAATTATATCATAAAATCATGAATATAGATCCATAATATAAAAATACCTATAATTTATTAAACATTATCAGATTTTATCCTAATTCAAAATCTAGTTAAGTTCTTCTAAAATTTAGTTTCCAAGTGTCCTACTAAGTTTACATTAACGCCAACTGTAACAAGTAGAATATAATAACCAAGATTTGGTGTTAAATTTATAACATTGGTATAAAATAAAATGGATATTAATATATATAATTGATTATTTTAGTAGTTTTGGGAGATTAGATATATACATGATTTATATATTACATTATAAATAAATATTGCATGATATAGATTATTGTATCCTTAAATATCATTAAAAGTTTATTTATTTATATAATTGGGAATAAAAATAATAATATAGTGAGGGATTAGTAATTAAATTCATTTAAATTAAGATATCATGAGTAAATAATGAATAAAAATATAGAAGAGTGAATAATTAACACATATTCTATTTAATCAATAACTCAGGCATGATGTACCTCAATGAATGAAAGTAAATACATGGATAATAACAACTAAATTATCATTTAAGAGAATCAATAATGTTTGAAATTCATGATATTATCACCAATTCCTTGTGTCATGAAATCGTGAATATTAATATTAAAGACTTATTCCATGACACTTTCAATAATTGGGTAGGCATACACCAAATACCAAACTAATAAGGCATTCCAACTGGTCTATCTCATGAGTCCTGACAATGCATCAAGTAGTTATATATGACTAGTTCCCATCCATCACTTTCATATGTCCAATTAATTCCTCATATATCGAATACAAAACACAATAAAATACTTTATTAATCAATAAATATCCATATTGAATCAAGATTACAGAACATCAATATTTCTCTAGTAAATGAAATAACTTTCTTAATTAAATTCCTTTAACTAATAAAATATATTAAAATAGTTCATGGTTTAGAAAATATGAAATTTAAAAAAATTATACTGAATACATCCATGAAATTAAGAATATGAAAATTATTGAAAAATATAATGTCTACTTAATAATGGAGAGTGATAGAGGACATGATCACAAGAAAGTGAATGATTTCAAAATACGGTATAACCCATAAATCAGAAAAGGATAATATAATACAATCAATTAATCAAAAATGAATGTTTTGAATATAGGAAATTTTATTTACAATTAGATTAGAAAAAGGAAATGAAACTTTAAAAATAATTTTCCTCAAATATTTCTAAATTTTTTTGTAAAAAAAATTATAAATCATTTTCAAAGTTCTTTTCAAAATTTTAGAAAATAATGACATTTTTTATTTTTTTTAATATCATAATAATGTAAAAAGTGATTTCTTTTAAAAACCATGTAAACCTATAGAGGAATATGAATAATAAATAATGGACATGGTGTAAAGAAAATCTGTTCATATTTTATATATGAAAAATAACATTCCTTTCATGGTTTTATAAATATTCAAAAAAAAAATTCAAAAATTTCAAAAAATATTCCTATTAAAACATTTAAATGAATGAAAAATGTAGTATAAAATACATAAATTAAACCATTATGTATTTTTAAAATCCATTATAATTATTTTGAATAACATTAACATGGAATAAATTTATTCCAGACCTAAAATATGAAATAATATTAGTTTTTCTAAAAAGCATTCTATTAGACTTTGATTACCAAAGAGATGAAAAGTTAGAATAAAAACATGGAAACCGATAAAATAACCCAAGGAGATAAAAATAGATCATTTTTAAGAAGAAAAAAATCATATAATTTTTCCAATATAAATTTATATATGACTAATCTCAAATAAGAGTGTGATAACCATTATGACTTTAATAACATTTGAATAAAAACCTCTTAAAAGGAAAACTTGAATTGAAAACTCAAATAGTATGAATAAAAAACAATTTAGGATATAATATGAAAAATTAACAATATATACACTATATAAAATAAGTTATATGCATAATATAAAATATATCTCAATGGATTTGAATTGAGATGAAAAATTACAACCATGTATTCCTGCTTTGTTGGATTTATTATGTCCCCATGAATAATCAATTTAAATTTATTAAATTTATTCTTAAAAATATTTTCATCTATATTAATTTTTAAGTAATTTTTATAATCATTTGAAATCCTTTAATTATATAATTATTTTGGGCATGGTTTGATCCAAAAATTTCATTAAGTAGCCATTATATATAATGATCATAGAATCCCAAATTTTAATTACTAATGAATTATCATTAAGTGAATTTTAGGATAATATTTATTTGACTAATTATTTTGTTATGGAATAACTTTAGTTTTAAATTTGTTTGTTGTTTTTCTTGTTTTGTATTCTAGGAATTTTAAAGTAGTCTTGAATCACTTTTAATAACCATATGTTTGATGTGAATGTATGGATCAGGAATCCAACTATTATAAGGATCTGTATTTATGTAACCCAATTTTTTAAGTAAATGTAAGTTTTGGGATCCATAATTTTTTCAACTATCCTATATTTGTGTACTTGAATTATGATTTTTCTACACAAATATTTGAATCATGAGTACATTTTCAACCATACTTTTGAAGATTATC
This sequence comes from Viscum album, assembly GCA_963277665.1. Taxonomy (NCBI): domain Eukaryota; kingdom Viridiplantae; phylum Streptophyta; class Magnoliopsida; order Santalales; family Viscaceae; genus Viscum; species Viscum album. The sequence continues at coordinate 659,955,847 of OY728159.1, forward strand.
CCTATAAAGTGTAACCCTATGTTGGACCTAGTCCTATAATAGATTTGAATTATATATTATTTATATGATTTCAACATTGGTTTAATTGGATTTATTTTAAATTTTAAATATATTTAATGTCTGATTCGAATTACCTTATTTAATATACTAAAACATTCCTATTTCTATGGGATTTTTTTTTCAGGGTGTTTAAATTCAAATGATTATGATTTCCAGGAAGTTTTTTTGAATCTATTTGGCCTAAAGTAAATCCCTATTCATTTTAAATAGAAAGAGTTTCTTAATGTTATATATATTTGTAAAGATATATCTAGTTCTCTAAATAACTACACTTTATATTCATATATGTTTTGATCCTTTTGAGTTGATCATCATGATGCTATTGCGGTATACTTTTTTGGTATTTTTATACATCTTATTAAAGAAACTATCAGGAAAAAACTTTTGATACATACTTGTTTATCTTCTATTGATAATTTTTTCTACTACTATTTAATAAAAATCTAATCTTACATAACATGGTATATATTTTTTTGGTTTATGATTTTTATTTAAGATTATTTTATCTTTTAGTATCTACTGTAACTGTAAACTAACCTAGTATTAAAATTTTACATCAAATCTATTTCCTTATAAGTGTCAGATAGTCTTAATCATTTATGGTAGAGTTTTATCTTCTCATAATAATCTATATATATCTTAGTTCCTTATAAATTAACCATAATCCATTGTGAAATCCTTTTTTTCAGACATTAACTGCCTTTACTCAATTGTGGTGGTCCTGTGTAAAAGAACTAATAGTAAAAATCTTTAGGCTCATGGAGAGAGCACTGGTGGTGTGAATTATGATATTTTTTTGTTGAAAACCACAATACATTATTGTGTTAAATTCACTCCTTTATTTATTTTCTACTAATCACCAATCTTTAAGTGAGAAGTAAAAAATTTATATATTTTAAGAAAGGCATTTTGATATTGTAAAGTTTTAAAAAGATATAATTCACCCCCAATTTTGTTTTCTTCATTTCCATTCTAACCTAATAATTGGTATAAGAGGCTAGGATTAATTGGATATATCTAATATTTTGTAAATCCTTAAATATTCTATAATTTATATCCAATATTTTCATTTGGTATTAAAAGCCATGCACTAGTAGTTATATCTCTTTTGGATCTAACAAGATTTAGGTAATGATCAAGATGAAGAAAAAATCATAATGGATGATCTCAGAGAACGTATATTGATAATCCATGATTCATATTTTTTGGAGATAATTAAATTCATGAAGTCTTCTAAGAGTGCTTCTAAAGTTTCATGCTATGAATCTATGAAAAACTCTAAATCTATGTATGAAAACAAAAATGTAAATCTATGTCATATGGATAATTATGATGAGGTACAATCTTCTAAATCTCAAAATTCTAATTCTAAAAATCTTTCTTATGATGAAAATAATATATATTATTATATTCTTTAAGATAAATTGAAATATTTAATGTAAGAGAATATAAAATATTAAAAAAATACTATGATGTAATTTTCATTGAAAAAGAATATATGCCAAATAATATTTCAGATTTAAGATCCAAATCCTCAAAAAATTCATACGATTTACATAAAAACAAAATTAAAGAATTATTGAATGAATTGGATTCTTTAAAACCATATTATAGAATAATTATTAAAGTAGAATATTATATAAAACAAATTCTAAGTAAAAATAAAATTGATAAAGGTAAATTTTCTATTAGTAGTATGGAGAAAATCCTAAATTATATAGGAATTACTTTGTTCCTGGAAATAAAAATAAAATCATATCTACTATTAAATGTTTTCATTGTGGAATTAATGTACATTATGATTATGACTATTATTTTATAAATCCCCAGTTTTTCGGTATCAATCATGTTCGTTATTCAAAATCCTTATTTTAATCTAGGTGTGGAATATCTACTCAAAATAAAAATATTTGGTTACCTGAGTATTTTATTACTAAACTGTGGAACCTGAAATCATATGTGTACCAAATATTATTATTTTTCTTATATTCTATAGATGTATGCCAAAAAATACTTATTTTTTTATAAGTGGACGATTGTAGATTATGTGAAGATTTTTAGTTAATAAAAATCATAATTATTTTAAATATATCGACCAACTCTAAAAAAGATTTTTATCTAAAATGAAATATCCTTAAATCTGGAACTATTAAAATATAAGAAGTATTTATTTTCTATTTTATTATACTAAAAAAGTTTATATAAGTGGATAAAAACTTTTAATTTTCTTTACATAAGTCTTCTCCATTTGATAATTTCTATGCTTGAACTATTAAATCATTTTGTTATCTCTATTATTTTATGTGATAAATTAATTCCATGAATTACATTGATAACGACATGAATACTCCTTTGAATTTTAATTATTGACATGTGGTAAAGACTTAAATTATTTTCTTCATTTACATCATGTGAAAAAGTTTTATATTTTTGAAAATATTTTTCTTTAATATTTTTCTTAGTTTAATGGGGAGGTATTTTAAAAACATATCATATTTTATTACAATGATGTGAATTAGTTTATTAAACATCCCATACCTTTAATTAATCAATTTTTTTTACATTTTTCATAACTCTTAATGACTATCTTTATAATGAATCATTAATTAAGGGGGAATTTATAATGTTTCTTATCATAAAAATACATATTTGGAAGTTAGGTATATTCAATGTAAAACCTATAATTTTATTTCCTTGTTTGAATATTACATTCTTTTATCTCATTAAAATTAATTTTTTATGACATGATTATTTAAATTCTTTAAAATTTTACTTTCCTGATATTTATTATGATTTTTTTCAATTATAAAATCATAAATTATAACAATACAATTTTGGCTCAAGAAACTGAAACATATCATAATAACAATAAGAATAAACCATTCCTTATCCTTTCTTTTAACCCTATCATTTAACTTTCTCAAACTTCCAAAACCTTTCATATTTATTCCTTGTAATTTAAAACACAAATAACTTTGATAAATCCATCCCAAGTGGAATAAATAAAGTAAGGATGTCTAGTTCAAAAAGATGTCGGCCTCAAATGCTAAGTATACATGGTTCGGAGAGTTTTTTTTAATAGTTTTTTAAAATGTGTTGATAAAAATTAGATTAAAGAAATATGCAAGAAAGGCATTTCTCTAATTTTTTTCTTTTACTAGTATGTATGGAGAGCAGTCTGTATCTTTTCTTGAAAAATCTTTAGATAAGGTGTTTAGAAAAGGTATAAAATTTATCGGTTGTGAAGAAATATAATCTTACTCACATCAAATGGTTAAAGTTGAAATCAATTATAAAAAATATCAGAAAAATTATCCAATATATATAAGTTATTTGTTAGAGGGAATTCAAATTGTTTTGATATTAAATGGAAAATAAGTTTTATCTTTTAAAATTATAATCCTCAAGGATTCATAATGAAAGTAAAAGTTCCAGAAAATATTTTGAATGGTTGAAAAAATATTCTATTTCAAAAACAACATTTGAATCTATCTAGATTTAGTATTATGGTCTGTAAGAAGTTTCAATCCCAAGAAAATAATTTGATGCCTTTAACAAGGAAATAGTTGATCAAGTTTTGTAGATAAAACAAGAACCGATTTGTAAATTACATATTAATGAGATATAAGTGTTCTTAGTTAGTCAATTTTCATAATATTAATGATGAATATAATAAGATGATATAAAAAAGAGAAAATATCTGCTATAAAGTGTTTTATAATTGATTAGTGGAAGAGTTAAATGTTTAGAGTCTAAATATGAGCCCCTCATCCAATCTAAAAGACCCAATAATTTTTCTTATAATGTACCTTAGTCTATCCAAAATCTTGATTCCAAAATATCTTATTAATCTTGGATGTTTAATACAAAGTTATATGTTCTGTCATATTTATATTTATTAAATAATTTTCATGAGTTTATGTTTGAATTTATTCATTATTAGAAATCTATTTTACTTAGCAAAACATAAAGATAACTAATAGTCTTTTACTATGTTAAATGTGTATAAATCTATATCATAATTTATTTTTGATATCAAAAAAGTCAGGAGAAATATGGTTTATAAAAAAAACTTTATATTTGTCTTTTGTGGATAAATATCTAGGGAAAAACAATTTTTATTTGTGATAAATATATATAAATATGTCTACTTATTTTGATATTGAAATCTAATTTATAAAAATTCCAATAATTTTTGTTATATGGGTTTTGTGGCCATCAAAAAGGGAAATATTTTTTGGAATGTGTTAATCTAACAATTTCATTAATTTCCAATCTATTTTTATGCTCATAGACACCCACATTTTTTTTATTAATGAGTTTCTTTAATTTGACTTTGGGATGATACTTATTGAAATAATTATTCTAATCTATAAGCACATTAATTTTAAATTCTAATGAAGATTATTTTTCACCCATATTTTGGGAATTTTAAAGAAGCCTAAAATCACTATTTATAACCATATGTTTGAAGTGGATGTAAGGGTTAGGAACCATACTCTTGTAATATTCTCTACTTTTGTAACCTTTTATTTTATATAAACATATGGTTTGGGAACCGTAATTTTTTCAAGAACCCTAAGTTTTCATACTTAATATATGGTTCATTATCCAAACTTTTAGAATCATCCATATATTTTAAAACTTAGTTTTGAAGATTATACCTATGAAATGAAACCCAAAGTTCAACAATTTCATATATGAGATTTGAATTATGGATTATTTTTGTGATTTCTACAATGGTTTCATTAGAGTTGTTTTAACTTTTAAAGGATTTTAAAAATCAATTAAAAGTACCTTACTTGATAGATTAAATTGTTCATATTTATATGATTTGTTATGGTTTTATATTTGAATTTAAATTCAAATGATTTAAATTTATCAAAAACATTTATTGATCTATTTGAACTATAGTAAATCAATAATCTTGTTAAAAACAAAGAGTTTCTTATTCTTATATATAAGTATGAATACATATCACGTTATCTAAATAACTACATTTTGGAGGCAGACATGTTTTTATCCTTTAATATTTGGTATTTGAGCTTCTTATTCTGTATATTTTTCAATATTTTTCTATAGGTCTTCAATGATACTATTAAAGATACACTTTAGAGATATATATTTTTATCTTTTTCAAATTATTTTCTCTTCTACTATTTGAAGGTAAAGGAAACCTTATCAATGTTGAAGATTTTTTTCTAATGAATTATTTTATTGATGATCATTTCATCTGTTGGTTACCGACGAATCATTAAAATGGACTGTTATTAATCATCTTTATCAAATCTACTTCCTTGTAAGTGTCTGTTGTTTATAATAATTAATTATGGAGTTTTATCTTCTCATACTAAGAAAGAGATATCATGGTTCTTTGTAAAATAACCACAAGGCCTTGTAAATGACTTATTGTAAGGTTTAAAATGTCTTTACTTAGATGTTTAAATCTCCAATAAAAGTAAATTTTATTAAAAATCACTAAGACTGTGGAGAGAGAACCGGTAGAGTGGACTAGGGTATTTTTGGTCCCCAAACCAATATAAATCATTGTTTCCAATTATTTCTTTCATTTATTTATTAGTTTCTCAATAATATTTATTATTTAAGGAATTAATTTCGTTATTTCAAGAGGGACATTTCAAAATTATAAAAAATAAAAAAATAAAAAATTCACTCCCTCTTGTGTTTTCAGCAATTTCCTTCTGAACTGACAAATTCTTTCTTACATCAACCCCTTAAGATTGTTTGATAAATTTCTCCAAAACCAAATCAGCATGTTAACCATGTTCAAAGTTATTATAGAATGATCTCATCTTATATATAATTTTAATAATGCCATGAATATAGTTTCTATTCATTGTATAAAATTTTAGAATCATACATACATGGTTGTAATAGAAAAATTAATCACATCACTTCATGGAGGTAGTAGTCCACACATACACATGAGTGATATTATCATTTTACAATGGATTAGTGGGTAATAATATGGAAAATATATTATATTTAAAAAATAATAATTTTGTCATAAATATTTTATATACTTTAATTATATCCTTATAACCATCCAAGTGATGTCTTGATGAAAAACAAACTACACCACAATGTGGAGATGATAGGTTTTATGTAAGTATCAACAATATTTTTATTTTTATAGGATGGAATGAAGATGAAAATGGATGTTAAACAAAAAAATATCTTCGAATTGTTAATATTGATATTTAAATATGTTAAAATTTTTGTGGAATGTTTTATGAGGTTTTAATAAGAAATGAACTTGGAAAATCTTGGTAAGGACATATACCCCCTCCTTTAGTAATCTACTTTGTCTTACACATTAATCCTTATTAAAGTTTTAGTTTAGTGAGTATAAGACTTATATGTTAATAAAAAATTGGTTTGATATTTGGGTCAGGATTGGTTAATCTAAGTAGATCAATAAGCGTGGAGAAGACATGAGAGGATGTTTCCTTTTGTAAATGAGGTTAGTGAAAAAGATATTAATACACGAAATATTATTATATAATATATGAATTAATAAATTCACATGAAAAAAAAAATTAACAGATTTGAATATGATAATTTTATGTTCAAAATAAAACCATTAAGTGAGATTTAATCATTTTTTTGTGTTATCATAAATCCTTATCACTTTATTTTAACCCTTTTAACTCATTTTACCATTAAATGAGGTGATAAATATTTACCATGGTTTCTATTTATTATGACCAAAAATTAATTTGAACATATTAACTAATGTTAATTATGATGATTAAAAATAAGGAATCCATTTTACATGATTTAATTTGTATAACTTGAAGAAATTACATTTAATATATTTTTAAAAAATGCAATGAAAATATTTTTTCAATAACACATGTTTTAAGAATAAAACTTATTTTACAGTAAATTAAAGTATAATTATGATTCCCATGGAATTAATATGGATTATGTTAAATAATATAATAATTATTTGACTTTAAAATCTAAACAAAACTAAAATTTACCTTGTCAAAACCTGTTTTAATGATAAAAACAAAAAGTATTTTTTTATTTGAATAAAAACATTACATAGATTTCCAAAATGTTAAACATATAACTATAAGTTTATAATTATATTTCAATTTTCATTATATTTCTTATTATATATATATACATATATTTTTTTTCTAGAATAAAGGTTTCATAAACTTTAATGTTATTATTATATCCTAATAATTTCATAAAATTGATATTATTTGTGAAATCTGTATTTTTAATTTTTCACCAAAAAATAAATTATTTTTGAAAAAATATCAAAAATTATCTCTAAGATAATGTTGACATTATGAATTCAAAAATTAAATTTATTTCATAAAAATAAAATTGTTATGTTTTTTAAATTTATGCTTTAATATTATTCTTGAAAAAATTTATGTGTATTATTTTATTGTTTCTTTAGAAAAAATATTATATAATTATATCCCATGTGTCAAAAAAATCCCTTATTTAAACATATTTTATACAATAAAAAATTAATTTTGTAAGTGTGATTGAATACCTCACTATCGAGTTGTCAAAGGGCTATCTAGAAATTCTAGATTCAAATATCTTTTGAATTTTTTGATAGCATCATCCCATATCCCCCCCCCCAAAAGGTATGAAATCAATATTAATACTTTATAGAAGTGGGTAAATCCTTTGAAATAAATAATATTTTCTATCTATTAATTTCATGTTTACTCTACACTTTCAATTTTCAACAATTTATCATAAATAAAAAAATAATCTGGAATAAGGAGGACCTCTTTTCTCACCATAAGTACAACTAAGATTGAATGTTTCCTCTAAACCTAGGCCACTGCTTTCTTCCAAACCCAACACTTATTTTCATATAAATAGTCTTAAGATATTAATTAATCATATTATTTTCTAGATCCAATTATCTGTTTGAAATAATTTTATATACATCAACATTCATATAAAATCCATTTTATTTTACTTGAAACTATAAGGCCCTAGCCTTAAACAGTACACAATTATGTATTAATTCAATAATTCACATTGAGGATCTTTTCACTTTTAGATAATTAGATAATTATGTCATAACATATAAATAACAAATTGAATATTACAAGTAGACGCTTCTACTCACTATCCATTGTTTCATGAAACAAAAAATCCAAAAAAAGAAACATGTTTAGATCCATATTTTAGACAGTATGAATTTTCCTTGATCCCATCCTTGACCCTATTAATCTCTCAGTCCCATGAAAATATTTGAAAACTTGGGATGAGGATAAAAAACTCAGTAAAGGATACATAAGGAAATAAAACTATTAGTCTTTCAAAACATGTAGACCATGATAACTTTATCATAAAGTAATACTACTCACATTTAAGAAGTAGCAAAAACACTTCACTGAATATAAGCTCATTGCTTACCCTTTTTGTAAAAAAAATACTACCATAAATTCCATAGAAAGAAACATATAACATATAAAAGTATCTTGGGATATAAACATACTTAAATGGAATAACCATATGGTTGACTTCCACACATATCAGTAAATGGAATAACCGTACATCTGACTTCCATACCCAATGCATTGGAGGTTATAATGTAACCAACCTTCCTTGGTTTATCACAGAACCACCCATCAATTGGTTAATCATGTAACCACCCATCATTGGCTTATCATGTAACCACTCTTAAAATTTCTAAGTACCAATATATAATCACAACACATAAAATATTGAAAATATCAACATTTCACTAAATACATTTCATTTGTAATCACCAGAAATCATTTCAAGATTTTGAAATAATAAATCCATTTCAAAAACACTTTAAATAAAAAAACACCCAAAAAGGAAATAATTTATTTCTTTTCCTTTTAAAAACATTAAGGCTTATAGAGGAATCCAAATATCAAATAACGATTATGGCGGCAGAGAGGTCATTGTCGCCGCATAAGTTAAAAACATTCCTTTTGTCATTTAGTAAAACAATTCATAGAAAAATATTCCCTTTGAATGAAATTAAAATTCAAATGGGTTTATTATACACCTTATATAATAAGGAGGTGTATATTACCAAAATATGTCTCAATGAAAGGAGATTGAGATGAAGTCCCTTACCTTGTGTATGACTTGACTCATTCATTCTTTAATTTCATGATTAATAAACATTAAGTTAATTTATACTTTATTCAGAACCTTTTTCAAGTTTATTATTCATTTTATATCACTTATTACCATGTTATAAAAATTACATAATTATTTGTGTTCATGTCGAATGTTTTGTCGGTATTCGATACCTCAATAAAAAATGAACTTGTCAGAATTACAAATTATCCCCATGGTCAAAAGTCCATTATGTGTAGATTCATATTCATGATTTAAATATAATATATATCTATTATATATTTATTTATATCCAGTATATATGTATTTATAATAGCCCATAACATTTGGAGATAAGAAATGAAATGCACCGTTCATGGAGACGGTAAGACATACCTACACATGAACGTTACTTTCATTTATTTTTCATATTTAAAGGAATTAAAACTAAATGATACATAGGTATATTATAATTAAAATATAATATCATATTTTATATACATGACATATTTTAATTAGCACCATACTTTATACATTCCATGTATGAAATGAACGAGTCATATCACTTTGAAGGGGTGGTAGTCTCCACTTCCTCAAATGAAATTATCGTATTTACCCATTATGGAAACCATAAAGGTATGATATAAATGAAAAATACAGAAGCATATAGAGAAATATATATCACATATAAATACAGTTCCATCATAATGACCACCATTAAAGGTGGTAGGAAAAAATCTAACAATCATCGTTTCATGAGGCAGTAGTTCACCCTACATAGAAACAGTATGTTAATATTTATTATATGGAGGTGTGTGTAAGTGTAGTTAGAATAAATATCATAAAAACATCCTAGTTTATTGAAGATATTGGTTTTGTTATAAATTAATTGAATAAAGAGGGTTTAGGGGGTTGGATAAAGAAAAATAAATGAAAGAATCTTGAGAGAAGAAATTACATCAAATTGGGTAACTTCTTTTGATTTAAGATAAAAGGATTTATTGAATTGCCTTCTGCCCACAGTAAGGATTATTGGAGGAAAATAGAGATTCTAGGAGATTATTTGGGTATATTTTGGATGATCCAAGGGGCTTGATAGGTGTGATTAAGGGGTTAGAGGTGGTGGCCTTTTATAAGAGGGAGGATGGGTACTTTGTGAATGTCTTGAAAGATTATTTTATTATAAAAGAAATATTGATTTTCAAAATGTCCAAAACTCATTTAATTAGAATATAAGATGAGGATTATTCTAAATCCTCTCAAACAATAGGTTTTAGACATGTTTTGGTTTCAAATTTAATCTTATCATTTTTCTTTAAGCCTTAGTTAAATAATTTAACCTTTACCATATCTTCTTGTAAATTCATAATATATGGTTAATATAGTTAGCATAAATTCCTATAAAAACTCAAGTGGTTAATTAATGGAATATAAAATATTATCTAATTCATTTTTCCAAATCTTATGTTTTTTTTACCATTATATCATTTAATAAAATAGTATTTGTTTTAAAAAATCACATATATCAATTTTTATACTAATCATATCATGACTTTTTAAAAATCATAAAAACATTATTATTTTGACAAAACAACATTAATTAAAATATAAAAAGTCATAATCATCAATAAAATTTTTATATGGTATAAAAAGTATCAAAATAAATTTATTTTAATTTTTATAATCTCATTTATTTAAATCATTCATTAATAAGGTAATCACTACATCATCATTGTGTCAGAAATATATTTATTTATTTGATAACTAAAAATTATAAATAAAATACCATGAAATAGGAAATATTTTTATCTTTCTAATGAATATTTATAGTCTAAGATATAACTTATATAACCCCATATAAAAATTGTTTTTTTAAAATGTACAGGTTTAGGTTATATTATCCTTAACATTAAAAAGTAATTAAATGTCATTTTCACACACAAGTGGATCCATAGGGTCATAAAATCGACCCAAGGATGAACATGGTTGTGAATATGTCATAAAATAGGGTTAGAACATGTGTTAGAGTAGTTTGACATTATTATAATATTATTTTTACCCTTATTAACAGATTTACCCTTTAACCATAATAAATAAAATAATTACTAAAGTTACTACTCATAATATCTAAAAATAAAAGGTACCTATTTACACAATTTGGATATTATGATTCCAAATATAGAACCCATTTTTCCAAATTCAAAACACATAAGTGTCAGAAATCAATTCTCATTGTCAAAACCAAAAATCATGTTTTTAAGAAATAAAAATTACCAAAAGATTGGCATGTGTTTTTGTCCAGTTTCAAAGTGAAATTACTTCCAATGACCAAAATTAGATTAAATGACAAAAATATAATCCAATAAAACTTTAAAAACAATTAAAATATCAATATAACCACATAAATAAATTATATGAAAAGACAGTTTTGACTTAAAATGCATTATTTTTTACTACTCATTAAAAAATGAACTTTATCAGAAAAATACCAAATATATAACCAAAGTAAATTTTGATGTCCCAATTCTAAAGAATAAGTTTATTTTTTAAAATGGAGTATATAAAAGTGAAAAAAATATTTAAAAAGGGTTCCCCAACAAAAGGAGGTAAGACTACCTTTTAAAAATATTAGAGTATTGATTCTTAAAATTGGATTCATTCTCATTTTAAGCCTATAGATTTTATTGGATAAATGTAAAAACATTTAAAAAACATTTTTAATCCTAATATGTTTAGTTCTATTCATTCCCTCCAATAAAACGATTAGTCATTACAAACCATTTAAAATAATAACAATATTTTGTTTCAGTACGACTCAGCCTTGTGTGCAACATAAGATTTCGGAGAAACCCATTGTTGTGTGTTAGGTACGCCATCGAACATAGCACCCCTTTTAAAGTAAAATTAATATTTAATTGAAAAATATTAATAAATATAAAAATGTTATATTCTTTATTTACCTAGGATGTTACATCCTTCCCCCCTTTTGTAAATTGTTCCCTCATAATTTTATTCACTTATCAAATAAGTGGGTGTATTAATCGCTCATATCATTTTCAGATTCCTATGTTTCCTCTTAAACCGTATGGGTTTTTCACTAAACATTTACTAGATGAATTACCTTATTCTACATCACTTGCTCCATTCATTTGAGAATCAATACTATTTTTTCCTTATAAGCGACGTTCTCTTCCAACTGAACTATATCTGGACTCAAAAACCGAGATGGATCCATAATATTATTCCCCAACATTGAAACACGAAAAACATTGTGTGCCTGGGATAAACTTGGGGGTAAATCCGCTCTATAGAAAACTGATCCAACTTTCTCCAGGATTTTATAGGGTCCAATGAACCTCAAACTCAGATTTCCATTCTTAACAAAATCCATCACACTTTTCCATAGAGAAACTTTGAGAAAGACATGATCACCTACATAAGTTTTCTTCCTGCTATGAGTTATTCTCATGTTCTTCTGAATTAACTGAACTTTATCTACCATCTCTTCTACCAATTCTGGTCCCATCAACTTTCTTTCTCCTATATCATCCCAAAAATATGGAGTTCAACACCACTTTCCATATAATGCCTCAAATGAATCCATATGTATACTAGAATAAAAATTGTATTTATAAGAAAACTCAACCAAAGAAAGATGTTTTTCCCAACTTCCCTGGTAATCTATTAAATAATCACAAAGCATATAATCCAATGTCTGAATTGTTCATTATGACTACCCATCTGATTGAGGTTGAAAAGTTGTACTAAAATTTCATTCTATACCCAATGAATTCTGAAGGCCTTTCAAAATGTTAGAAGTGAACCTTAGATCATGATCAGATACAATGGAGAGGGGAACTACATTTAATTTGACTATCTATTTAGCATACAACTGAGAAATTTGATCTAAAGACAGAGTATCTCTATAACGACCCATACTTTACATACGTTGTTAATACTTCAAAATTGAAGCACACTTATTACAACATATGACAAAACCACAAAGGACCGTATAGGTATAGTGTCTTTAGAAACTGGGAAACATAAACAACTGGTTCATAAATCTTCTACAGTGTCTCCCATTTATTTCATCATATCTAGGGTCCCTTTTAGCATATTCTACTTAATATCCATCTTCCTGACCTGGGGAAAAGAAAACATAAAAGGGTGAGCTCAAATGCTCAGCAAGGGCAAATAAAGGAAATAAAAATCATATCATATCTTTTTGAAAATCAAAACCTGCAAAAGAGATCATAATATCTTAACATGGAATAAATCATAGAAGTGAAAATGAGATCCCCATAATTATAACATAAAACTTGAAACTTTGTGGCATGCACACATAATCATGGAAAATCATTTCTTGTTAGTCATGACTCATTGCCAAGACTATCTTAGTGGACAAAGTCCCATTCTGAACCGAGTTCACTCCTCGTTTCAGTCCTGTATCACTGAACTGAAATAACCTTCCGTTCCAGCCATGTCTATCTCATGAGATATAAAATCTTTACCCAATGCATTGGAGGGAGATATAGGTCCCACCCATCTTATAATGAATCCTTTCTTATGTGTGCCACATAATCATAAAACATACATCATCGCATAACACATGTAACAAAATGGGATTCTTGAAACATCATGACATCATAAATCAATTCATATATGTTAAAGGAATTCATAAAAATAATTCCATCACAACATGATCAAATCAATTTAATAATAGGGATAAAAATATAACCCTTTATTATCTTAGATGGAAAATAATTTTGATAAAACACTTGAACTCCATTCTTGAGGAAAATATCCTTTCTTCTTCAAAAACATTTTTCCTTTCATAACATGTCATACAACTTTAAAATAAAAGAAGTTGATTAAAAATAAACTTGAAAACTTGTAAAGGAAGCTTCTTGTAAATAATGTTTTAAAAATCCATTCATGCCGTATAAGTAAAAAAAACATTCTTCGTACATTTGTCGGAAAAGTCAAAAAGCACCTCGTATGAAAAACGTCAAAAGATTCCTTTCATATTTTTTTACTAAAAACTCACCGAAGGGTAAAATTGGATTTAAAAAAATGTAGTTTGATGGAAATAATATTACATATTGAGGAAACATGGATGTGGATGATAAAATACACCCCAGTAAATGCCAAAGTATAAACAATCCCGGATAAAAATGAGATTGTGATATTTCCCTTACCTTAGGTCCGATTTGCTTTGTATGTGTCCGAATCTCCTGTATAATGGTTTAAATAATGTTATTGACTTATTCCAGAATCATACATATTGATATGATATCATATATGGTCATATTCTTAGCTTCTTGTTAGTAATATTTCATTGTTACTTGTTACTCGGGTCTTTATTGCCTTTTGTTCTTACGCGTGTTTTTCCGAATAAATTCTTATTCTTATTTCAAGGTTATAGATACCTTATATCCAGAATGGTATTAGTGTAACATATATCATATTTATTCATTCAATTCATTTATATAATTACTATGTAATGATGATCATGTAGAACGAGTCGCATCACATCGTGGAGACGGTATTCCGTACGTACGCACGAGTGATGATATCGTTCATATGATCGTGGAAATGTATTGGAGTATATATATATTATTTCAGTATCAATATTACTTTATAATAATCATAAATAGTTACTCATTACACCATTATACCCATCCTTGTAAAGTGATGGTGGAAAAATAGATTACACCACGGCGTGGAGACGGTATTCCGTACGTACGCACGCGCGGTGATTTCATTTTTCCGTAGGATGGATAGAAGGTGAATTAGGGTTGTTTAATATTTATAATAACATATCAGTATGTAAGTAATAATGATGTTATTACTTCATCATGAAACAACTAAAGAAGAAGAAGTTGAAGAAGAAAGAAATTGAAAAGATCGGTAATGGATATTACCTCTTCTTTGGAACACCTCTTTGAATCCTCCACTTAAGGAACTAAGAGTGGTCTTTAGAGAAGAACAGGACCTCTAGGACTATTCTAGGGAAGTGGAGAGGAGAAAATGACAGGGGTTGGCCGAGCTTGAGTGCTCAATTTGGTGTGAGGAGGAGGGGGAGGAGGTGCCCTTTTATAAGGGAGGAGAGGGGCACCTTAGGAATATCTCAAAATATTATTTTATATTAAAGTCAAAATCGGTTTATAATGGTTCCAAAGGGTCTTATTTCGAAGATAAAGTGGGGAAGGGTCGAAATCCTATCAACCAATAGGATTTAGATAAGTTTAGGGTATTATTTTAACCATATCAATTAGATTTAACTCTTAGTTAAATAATTTAACTTTTACCATGTCTTTTTGTTTTCTTTCACTATATAGTTAATAAACTTACTATAACATGCCAAACGAACCCCAAATTGTTTATTATTAAAATATATATCCTTATCTAAGTCATTTGGCCGAACCTTAGATTTTTAGGAATACAATAACAATTAATAATATAATATTTGATTTAAAAACTATTTTGTGTCAATTTTGACACTATTTGATATATGATTTTTGTGAAAGTCATAACAGAATTATATGTTCGAACCAAGTTGATTAAATCAACACTAATATATCATAGTAACCTAGAAAATTAGTGGAATTCATAAAAAGTCTTAAATTACATTTATTTTGGTGTTTATAACATCAATTATGTCAATATTTCATTAATAAGATAATTACTGCATCATCATTGTGTCATAAATAAATTAAATTATTTAAAGTCTAAAAATTACAAATAAAATACCATTATGTAGGAAATCTTTTTATATTTCTAATGAATATTTATAATCTAAAATACAACATATATAACCCTATGTAACAATTGTTTTGCTAAAAGATATATGCTTGTGTCATTTTTGTATTCATTTTAACTTAATTAAAATAAAGTGTCATTATCACTTACAAGTGGATCAATGGGGTCCCAAAATTGACCCAAAGATGCCCATGGTCGACCATGTATCAACCATTAGGTTTAAGACACGTTTTAGGGTAATTTAATATTATTATAATATTATTTTTTAACCCTTATTTACCGGATTTACCCTTAACCATGGTAAATAAAATATTTACCGCAGTAATTATTCAAAATGTCTAAAAATAAAAGTTACCTATTTACACAATTTGAACATCCTGATTCCAAATATGGAATCCATTTTTCTAAATTCAAAACACAGAAGTGGCAGAAATTAATTTAAAATTAATTCCCGCTGTCAAAACAAAAAGCGTGTTTTTAAGAGATAATAACTATCAAAAGATTGACACTTGTTTATGTTCGGTTTAATTGTAACATTGTGTCCAATGACCAACATTATATTAAGTGGTAAAAATATATTCTAAATATACTTTAAAACCACTCAAATTCATAATTTATCACTATTAAATGTTTTGATTAAAAAAGTTGTTTTTAATTAAAATTTAGTAATTTTCACTATTCATCAAAATATTAAAGTTATCCGAAAAGTACCAAAATTTCACCTTAGGCTAAATTTGATATTCTGAGTCCAAAAATGAAGTCCATTTTGAAAAATAAAATTTATAAAATTTCAAAAAGTGGTTATTACTATTCATAACGGCTAGTTTTAATAGCATATTGTTATTTAGTGAAACTCGGTATTGCGTACGACGAAAGCTATCGAGGAAGGTCGCGATTGCGTGTAAAGCAAGCCAAGCAAGTGTTGTGTAGAAAAAGATTCCTTTGATGATTTATATAACATAAAAGTCTCGGGTGTTACATTCTACCCCCCTTAAAAAGAATTTCGCCCTCGAAATTCGTCACTTTGTAACAAACAGATGAGGATACTTCTCCCTCATCATATCCTCAAGCTCCCAAGTAGCTTCTTTAAGTTGGTGGTTCCTCCATAAAACTTTCACCAATCGAGTGGTCTTGTTTCATAGAACTTTTTCGCTACGATCCAGAATCTCTATCGGCTGTTCTTCATAAGAAAGATCTTGCTCCAGCGGTACAACTTCTGAGCTAAGTACATGTGAAGGATCAGGTATGTACTTTCTCAGGAGAGATACATGGAACACATCGTGAACTTGAGAGAGATTCGGTGGAAGCGCCAATCGGTAAGCTACCTTCCCAACACGATCCAGTATTTCGAAAGGACCGATATATCTAGGGCTCAACTTCCCCTTCTTTCCAAATCTCATAACCCTCTTCCAGGGAGATATTCGTAAGAACACTTTATCACCCACTTCAAACTCTAGGTCTTTTCTTCGGTTGTCGGCATAACTTTTCTGTCGATTCTGAGCTGCTCTTATGTGTTGTTGAATAGATCTGACCTTTTCTGGCATTTCATCAACGAGATCAGGTCCTAATAGCTTTCTTTCCCCAACTTCATCCCAGCAAGTTGGAGTCCTGCATTTCTTTCCATAGAGAGCTTCATAAGGAGCCATCTGAATACTGGAGTGAAATCTATTATTATAAGAAAATTCCACCAAAGGTAGGTGTTGATCCCAACCTCCTTTGAAATCCATAGAGCAAGCTCTCAACATATCTTCTAGGGTTTGAATTGTTCTCTCAGACTGACCGTCTGTCTGGGGATGATAAGCAGTGTTGAAACTCAACTCTGTATCCAGAGTTTGCTGAAGACTTCGCCAGAACTTCGAGGTAAATCTCGGATCCCGATCAGATATAATAGAAAGTGGTACTCCATGTAATCTTACCACTTCCTTTACATATATCCTGGCAAGATGATCTAGAGAGAAATCCTCTCTAATAGGAATGAAGTGTGCAGACTTTGTAAGACGATCAACTATGACCCAGATAGCATTACTGCCTTTGGATGTTATAGGAAGTCCTGTGACAAAGTCCATAGTGATGTTTTCCCATTTCCATTCGGGTATGGGTAATGGTTGTAACATCCCCTTAGACTTCTGTCTCTCAGCTTTAACTTGTTGACAAACCAAGCATCGAGAGACATATTCAACAACATCTCTTTTCATGCCATCCCACCAGAAGTACTCTTTCAGGTCCCTATACATCTTCGTGCTTCCAGGATGAATAGAGAATGAAGAACTATGAGTCTCATCCAGCAGCTCCTTCTTTAATTCGGGGATGGAAGGAACACAAACCCGATTCCTGAACTTTATTATCCCATCACAATCAAGGTTGAATTCAGGAACATTTCTCACCTTCTTTTGTAACTCGACATCTTCTTTCTGTGCCTCTTTAATCTTCACATGTATAGATGGTTGAACATTCATTTGAGAAAGATAAGATTTTTCCCCTTCCATTATAATTCCAAGATCCATCCTTTGTAAATCCATAAATATTGGATCTTTTGTGATCCTCATCATGGATAAACTAGCATGGTCTTGTCGACTTAATGCATCTGCCACCTTGTTTGCTTTCCCAGGGTGGTAATGGATTGAGCAGTCATAATCCTTAATCAGCTCCAACCATCTTCTTTGACGCATATTCAACTCCTTTTGTGTGAAAATATACTTTAAACTTTTATGATCAGTATAAATATCACACCTTTCACCATAAAGGTAATGCCTCCAAATCTTTAATGCAAAGATTACCACAGCCAACTCCAAATCATGTGTTGGGTAATTTTGCTCATGGATTTTCAACTGTCGTGAGGCATAAGCTATCACCATATCATTTTGCATAAGAACACACCCCAATCCCTTCTTGGATGCATCACTGTAGATCACAAACCTTTCTCCACTACAAGGCAGTGTGAGCACAGGTGCACTGGATAACCTTCTTTTCAACTCCTTGAAATTCTCTTCACATTCCTCTGTCCAGACAAACTTAACTCCTTTCCGAGTCAACTTGGTGATTGGATTAGATAATCGTGAAAAATCTTTTACAAAACGTCGATAATATCCAGCCAAACCAAGAAAACTTCGGATCTCAGTTACTGTTGTTGGTCTCGACCATCTTTCGATAACCTCTGTTTTTTCTGGATCCACAGATATCCCCTCTTTTGAGATTATGTGACCCAAAAATGCAACTTTTTGAAGCCAAAATTCACACTTGGTAAATTTGGCATAAAGCTTCTCCTTTCTCAGGGTCTTCAATATAATTCTCAAGTGATCTTCATGCTCTTCCTTGCTCTTTGAATAGACAAGAATATCGTCTATAAAGACTACCACAAATTGATCAAGATAGTCTCTAAAGACTCTATTCATTAGATCCATGAAGATAGCAGGGGCATTAGTAAGACCAAATGGCATCACTATAAATTCATAGTGTCCATACCTTGTACGGAAAGCCGTCTTTGGTATATCCTCCCTTTTGACCATTAATTGATGATACCCTGAACGAAGATCAATCTTGGAAAAGTATAGAGCTCCGCGTAGTTGGTCAAACAAGTCATCAATGCGTGGGAGAGGATATTTGTTCTTGATAGTGATCTTGTTAAGTTCTCGATAATCAATGCAGAGTCTCATTGATCCATCTTTCTTCTTAACAAATAGAACAGGTGCTCCCCAAGGTGACGCACTAGGGCGTATGAATCCCTTATCAAGATTCTCTTGGAGTTGCTTCTTCAATTCCTGCAACTCAATTGGGGCCATTCTATAAGGTGTCTTTGAAATAGGCAAAGCACCCGGTACGAGTTCTATTGAAAACTCAACTTCAAGATTTGGTGGAAGACCTGGTAATTCCTCCGGAAAGACATCATCAAACTCTCGTACAATGGGAATATTCTTAATCGTAAGTTTCTCTCCAACCATTTGAGATAAATAACCTTCATTTAATGGAATCATGACCCATAAGATGGAAGGAATTTCCACTGGAAGGTTATGTTCATCCTTGCATTGATAGACGATCATAGATTGATCTGGAATATGAAATGTGACTTCCCTTCTTTGGCAATTGATATGATCTCCATGTAGAGAAAGCCAATCCATGCCAAGAATCACATCAAATTCCACTAAAGGAAGGATCACAAGATTTGCAGGAAGCACTTTCCCACAAACTTCGATCGGAGAAGAATTATAAACTTTTGTTGTGATTGATGTACCATTAGGTGTTGTCACAACTAACTCAACATCTAATTGTTGAGGTAATACGGTGATACCCTTAGAAAATTCTTCAGAAATAAAAGAGTGGGTGGATCCAGAATCAAATAAAACATTTGCTACTTTAGAGTGGATGGTAAGTGTACCTTTCACCACTTCATTATCGTACTCCACATCGCTGATAGAAATTGCATGTGACTTTCCTTTGTCTTTAGCCTTAAGATTTTGTTGACGTCGACCATCATCATCAACCCTTGGATTTGGGCATTGATTGGCATAATGCCCCATCTCCTTGCACTTGAAACATTGAAGTGTAGTAGGTTCATTCTGTGTATCCCTTCCTTTGTTTGCGTCATTAGACATCTTCTTCCCATTATCACGGCATTCAAATGCCCGATGACCTTCCTTTCCACATTTAAAACATTTACTTGTCCCTTTAAGACAACTCCCTCCATGTTTCTTTCCACACTTTGAGCATAAGGGAAAGTTCATCTTCTTTTCAGTGTGCTCTTTAGAGTTTCCTTTGAATTCCATCTTCCTCTTCTTATCAAACCCATGTGACTGATGGGTTACTCCAATCTCCATCTCGACTTTGAGAGCACATCGAACGATTTCCTCGTAGCTATTGAAGTCCCTTATGGCTAACGCCCTTCGAAGACTTGGTTTTAAGCCACTAAAGAATCGATCGATCTTACTCTCAGGTTGGATAATAATACCAGAAGCGTACCTTGCAAGTCTTGTAAAATTTGCTTCATAGGTACTAACAGATTCATCATCCCTTTGCTTCAGTTCAAGGAACTCTTTCTCCATCTTTGTTCGGAGAATACGAGGGAAGTACTTATTGAAAAATAAGTTCTTGAACTCGTCCCATTCCATAGACTCAATTTCATCCCTTTGCCTCGTATTCTTAATAAGATTCCACCATTGATCAGCATCTCCTTCCAAACGATACACTGCTAGGATGACTTTATCATGTTCAGAACATTGAAGAACTGAAAATATCTTTTCAGTTGTACTAATCCATTGTTCAGCAACTAATGGATCAGTAGACCCACTGAAAGAAGGTGGACGCTGCCTCATGAAGGATTCAACAGAATGTTGCTCCTTCCTTTGCTCGTTTGGAAGTCCTGCATGATTCATAGCTTGAGAAAGTTTTGTGAGCATGGCTACAAGATTTTGCATTCCAGGTCCT
Source organism: Viscum album (assembly GCA_963277665.1). Lineage (NCBI taxonomy): Eukaryota > Viridiplantae > Streptophyta > Magnoliopsida > Santalales > Viscaceae > Viscum > Viscum album. The sequence goes on from OY728159.1 coordinate 659,977,192, forward strand.
ATATCGTTTGGTTGCTCAGGGGGACAGTCATTGCATTGCCCATCGCATTCCGCATTAACACGGTTCCTTCGGGTTCCAGCCATTGACTAAAACCAAGAAGAATAGTGTGAGCAACACTAATTATAATAGGAAAACCACATAATTCAAGAATAAAATTTTCATGCTTAAGGTCTTATCCTAGGTTATTCAAGGACATTTCTAAAACACTAAGATTGTGTTCTATGCTTAGACTTATCCTTAGGGTTCTTACTAAGGCTTTCACATCCTAGTTTCCAAAGGTTGACTATACCTTTCCTCTGATATCAACTATAACGACCCATACTTTACATACGTTGTTAATACTTCAAAATTGAAGCACACTTATTACAACATATGACAAAACCACAAAGGACCGTATAGGTATAGTGTCTTTAGAAACTGGGAAACATAAACAACTGGTTCATAAATCTTCTACAGTGTCTCCCATTTATTTCATCATATCTAGGGTCCCTTTTAGCATATTCTACTTAATATCCACCTTCCTGACCTGGGGAAAAGAAAACATAAAAGGGTGAGCTCAAATGCTCAGCAAGGGCAAATAAAGGAAATAAAAATCATATCATATCTTTTTGAAAATCAAAACCTGCAAAAGAGATCATAATATCTTAACATGGAATAAATCATAGAAGTGAAAATGAGATCCCCATAATCATAACATAAAACTTGAAACTTTGTGGAATGCACACATAATCATGGAAAATCATTTCTTGTTAGTCATGACTCATTGCCAAGACTATCTTAGTGGACAAAGTCCCATTCTGAACCGAGTTCACTCCTCGTTTCAGTCCTGTATCACTGAACTGAAATAACCTTCCGTTCCAGCCATGTCTATCTCATGAGATATAAAATCTTTACCCAATGCATTGGAGGGGGATATAAGTCCCACCCATCTTATAATGAATCCTTTCTTATGTGTGCCACATAATCATAAAACATACATCATCGCATAACACATGTAACAAAATGGGATTCTTGAAACATCATGACATCATAAATCAATTCATATAAGTTAAAGGAATTCATAAAAATAATTCCATCACAACATGATCAAATCAATTTAATAATAGGGATAAAAATAGAACCCTTTATTATCTTAGATGGAAAATAATTTTGATAAAACACTTGAACTCCATTCTTGAGGAAAATATCCTTTCTTCTTCAAAAACATTTTTCCTTTCATAACATGTCATACAACTTTAAAATAAAAGAAGTTGATTAAAAATAAACTTGAAAACTTGTAAAGGAAGCTTCTTGGAAATAATGTTTTAAAAATCCATTCATGCCGTATAAGTAAAAAAAACATTCTTCGTACTTTTGTCGGAAAAGTCAAAAAGCACCTCGTATGAAAAACGTCAAAAGATTCCTTTCATATTTTTTTACTAAAAACTCACCGAAGGGTAAAATTGGATTTAAAAAAATGTAGTTGGATGGAAATAATATTACATATTGAGGAAACATGGATGTGGATGATAAAATACACCCCAGTAAATGCCAAAGTATAAACAATCCCGGATAAAAATGAGATTGTGATATTTCCCTTACCTTAGGTCCGATTTGCTTCGTATGTGTCCGAAGCTCCTGTATAATGGTTTAAATAATGTTATTGACTTATTACAGAATCATAAATATTGATATGATATCATATATGGTCATATTCTTAGCTTCTTGTTAGTAATATTTCATTGTTACTTGTTACTCGGGTCTTTATTGCCTTTTGTTCTTACGCGTGTTTTTCCGAATAAATTCTTATTCTTATTTCAAGGTTATAGATACCTTATATCCAGAATGGTATTAGTGTAACATATATCATATTTATTCATTCAATTCATTTATATAATTACTATGTAATGATGATCATGTAGAACGAGTCGCATCACATCGTGGAGACGGTATTCCGTACGTACGAACGAGTGATGATATCGTTCCTATGATCGTGGAAATGTATTGGAGTATATATATATTATTTCAGTATCAATATTACTTTATAATAATCATAAATAGTTACTCATTACACCATTATACCCATCCTTGTAAAGTGATGGTGGAAAAATAGATTACACCACGGCGTGGAGACGGTATTCCGTACGTACGCACGCGCGGTGATTTCATTTTTCCGTAGGATGGATAGAAGGTGAATTAGGGTTGTTTCATATTTATAATAACATATCAGTATGTAAGTAATACTGATGTTATTACTTCATCATGAAACAACTAAAGAAGAAGAAGTTGAAGAAGAAAGAAATTGAAAAGATCGGTAATGGATATTACCTCTTCTTTGGAACACCTCTTTGAATCCTCCACTTAAGGAACTAAGAGTGGTCTTTGGAGAAGAACAGGACCTCTAGGACTATTCTAGGGAAGTGGAGAGGAGAAAATGGCAGGGGTTGGCCGAGCTTGAGTGCTCAATTTGGTGTGAGGAGGAGGGGGAGGAGGTGCCCTTTTATAAGGGAGGAGAGGGGCACCTTAGGAATATCTCAAAATATTATTTTATATTAAAGTCAAAATCGGTTTATAATGGTTCCAAAGGGTCTTATTTCGAAGATAAAGTGGGGAAGGGTCGAAATCATATCAACCAATAGGATTTAGACAAGTTTAGGGTATTATTTTAACCATATCAATTAGATTTAACTCTTAGTTAAATAATTTAACTTTTACCATGTCTTTTTGTTTTCTTTCACTATATGGTTAATACACTTACTATAACATGCCAAACGAACCCCAAATTGTTTATTATTAAAATATATATCCTTATCTAAGTAATTTGGCCGAACCTTATATTTTTAGGAATACAATAACAATTAATAATATAATATTTGATTTAAAAACTATTTTGTGTCAATTTTGACACTATTTGATATATGATTTTTGTGAAAGTCATAACAGAATTATATGTTCAAACCAAGTTGATTAAATCAACACTAATATATCATAGTAACCTAGAAAATTAGTGGAATTCATAAAAAGTCTTAAATTACATTTATTTTGGTGTTTATAACATCAATTATGTCAATATTTCATTAATAAGATAATTACTGCATCATCATTGTGTCATAAATAAATTAAATTATTTAAAGTCTAAAAATTACAAATAAAATACCATTATGTAGGAAATCGTTTTATATTTCTAATGAATATTTATAATCTAAAATCCAACATATATAACCCTATGTAACAATTGTTTTGCTAAAAGATATATGCTTGTGTCATTTTTGTATTCATTTTAACTTAATTAAAATAAAGTGTCATTATCACTTACAAGTGGATCAATGGGGTCCCAAAATCGACCCAAATATGCCCATGGTCGACCATGTATCAACCAATAGGTTTAAGACACGTTTTAGGGTAATTTAATATTATTATAATATTATTTTTTAACCCTTATTTACCGGATTTACCCTTAACCATGGTAAATAAAATATTTACCGCAGTAATTATTCAAAATGTCTAAAAATAAAAGTTACCTATTTACACAATTTGAACATCCTGATTCCAAATATGGAATCCATTTTTCTAAATTCAAAACACAGAAGTGGCAGAAATTAATTTAAAATTAATTCCCGCTGTCAAAACAAAAAGCGTGTTTTTAAGAGATAATAACTATCAAAAGATTGACACTTGTTTATGTTCGGTTTAATTGTAACATTGTGTCCAATGACCAACATTATATTAAGTGGTAAAAATATATTCTAAATATACTTTAAAACCACTCAAATTCATAATTTATCACTATTAAATGTTTTGATTAAAAAAGTTGTTTTTAATTAAAATTTAGTAATTTTCACTATTCATCAAAATATTAAAGTTATCCGAAAAGTACCAAAATTTCACCTTAGGCTAAATTTGATATTCTGAGTCCAAAAATGAAGTCCATTTTGAAAAATAAAATTTATAAAATTTCAAAAAGTGGTTATTACTATTCATAACGGCTAGTTTTAATAGCATATTGTTATTTAGTGAAACTCGGTATTGCGTACGACGAAAGCTATCGAGGAAGGTCGCGATTGCGTGTAAAGCAAGCCAAGCAAATGTTGTGTAGAAAAAGATTCCTTTGATGATTTATATAACATAAAAGTCTCGGGTGTTACAATCTCGAATAGGAAGAAAATGAGTAGATTTAGTCAATTGATCAACAATATCTTATATTGCATCATTACCTAACGATTGTTTTGGTAACCCCACTACAAAATCCATAGAACCATTTTCCCATTTCCACTTTGCAACTGGTGAATGATGAAGCACCCCTTTTGGTAATTGTCGCTCTGGTTTAACCTGCTGAAAAATCAAACAATTCAGAGTAACGTCATCAATATCTATCTTCATTTCATCCCACCAGAAATATTCCCAAATATCATTGTACATATTAGTACTGTCAGGATGAACTGAAAAAAGAGAACTATGAGTTTCACATAACAACTCTTTCTTCAACTTTGAATCACAAGGCACACATAATCTCTTCCTAAGTATAAAAACACAATCTTTGTCGTTATTAAATTCAGGAAACATACCCTTCTGAACCAATTCTACTTTTTTCTGAAACTCACTATATTCCTTTTGTGCCTTGTTAATTCTATATGATAGATTTTATTTCACTGATAACTAAAAAAAGATAGAGTAATTCCCTACACCAACAACTTCTAATCCAAAATTCATTAAATCAAAAACTAATGGATATTGTTCCCAACGTAGAATGGTTAACGTATAATTACTTTTTATACTCCAATCATTGGCCACTCTATTTTCTTTTACTGGATGGTAATGAATTGTGTAATCATAATAATTTATTGATTCTAGCCATCTCCTCTGTCTCGTGTTTAATTCATTCTGAGTGAATATATACTTTAAACTTTTGTGATCAGTATATATTTCATACTTTATGCCATAAAAATGATGCCTCCAAATTTTTAATAAAAAAAACAACAATATCAAATTCCAAATCATGTGTAGGGTAATTTAAATCATGGGGTTTCAACTGAAGTGAAACATAAGAGATTACCTGATCATTATGTATAAGGACACAACCAATTCCTTTCAACAAAGATTCATTATAGATAAAAAATTCACCATTTCTTAAAGGCAGTGACAAAACTAGAGCATTCACCAATCTTCTTTTCAATTCCAAAAAACAGTCATCACATTCCTTTTTCCAAATGAACTTAACACCTTTTTGAGTTAACGTAGTCAGTGGTCTAGATAACTGAGAAAAATTTTCAACAAACCTTCGATAATAACCCACTAATGCAAGATAAATAAAAATATATGTGATATTGGTAGGTATTTTCCACTCTTCAAAAACTTTTATTTTAGAAGGGTCAAAAATTATTCCATTTTTAGAAATAATATGACCAAGGAAAGAAATTTTCTAAAACAAAAACTCACACTTTCCAAATTTCCCATACAATTTCTCTTCCTTTAAGGTTTGAATGAAAAACCTTAAATGAATTTCATGTTCCTCTTTACTTTTTTAATATACCAAAATATTATCAATAAACACAATCAAAAACATATCCAAGAACTCAAAAAAATATATATTCATAAGATCTATGAATAAAACAGGTGCATTGGTTAACCTAAAAGGCATAACTAGAAATTCATAATGGTCATATCTGGTGTGAAATGTCGTCTTCAGAATTTCTTCTTCCTTTATTTTCAACTGATGGTACCCTGACATCAAGTCAATCTTTGAAAAATACTAACCTCCCAGGAGATGATTAAAAAATCATCAATATGAGGAAAAGGATGCTTGTTCTTAATAGTGATATTATTCAAGGCTCTGTAATCAATATAAATTCTCATTGAACCATCTTTAATTTTAATAGACAAGACTGAAGCACCCCACAGTGTTGTACTGGGTTGAATGACACCTTTATTGAAAAACTATTGTAATTGTTTCTTTAACTCTAAAATTTAAATTTGATTCATTCGATAAGGGGGTTTAGAAATAGGTTTTTTATAGGGAATTAAATAAATGATAAATTCTACTTCTCAATTAGGTATAATTCCAAGAAACTCATCAGGAAAAACATCAAGACAATAAAATACTACTAGCACATCATTAATCAGAATAATTACAGTGTTTTAAGAAATATATGATAGGTAACATTTATTTCCATCGTTCACTAGTTTATCAGCTTCTTAAAATGATATCAGAGTTAAGGGTTCATTCTTGTACACAAATGGAAAGTATTTCTAAAAGGAAAAATCTTTAGCTCTACATTCAATCTTAGTATAGTAAATAGAAATCCAATCCATTCCCAAAATAACATTAAACTCTACTTAAGGAAGAAAAAAAAGGTTTACAGGTATTTTATTTCCATATATAAGGATATAAAGATTCTTATAACTTCTTTTTTCCTCCACATTTCCCCTAGGTGTTTTTACCATAAGTTCTGGATTCATTTCTTGAGGAGGAATTCAAACTTTACCCAAAACTTTCTCAGAAATGAAAGAATTTGTAGATCCTATATCTAAAAAAACATTGGCATAATCCTAAAAAAATGTACCTGATACCAATTCATTTTGTGGTACCACATCACCTGTAGTAGTAAATTTTATTTTCACCACACCCCCTACTTTTGATATGTCTGGTTTCCACCCTGGTAAATCTACTTTGGACACACATTGGCATAATGTCTTAAATCATTGCAACTAGATCATCTTACCACTAGTTTTTCATTTCCTCCTTGATCATCTCCCTTATAGTTACGGGAAATATGACTAGTATTACCACATCAGAATCACTTCTAGTACTTTGATAGACATTCTCCAGGATTATTTTTACCACACTTCTCACAAGTTGGAAATTTAATTTTCTTACCTCCAGACTTCTTTGATGAATGATTTCCTTTTTCTTACCAACTTGACCTCTTCTTTTTCTTGCTCTCATAGAACACCTAATCATTAGAATACTCCATTTATACTATCTCAGCACACATGACATGTTACTCATAACATTTTAATTCAAGAGAGGCTAATGCATTTTGATTTCCAGGCTTCAATCCTGAGTAAAACTGATTTATCTTACTATCAAGATCTCAGATAAAATTTGGGATATACTATGAAAAATGGGTGAAATTTTCTTCATATACAGCCACTGAATCTTACTCTTTTTTTAATTCCAATAATTTATTCTCCATCCTAATTCGAACAGCCTTAGAAAAATATTTCTCAAGGAAGATATTCTTAAATTCATCCCATTCCATGGAGTCAATCTCTTCACTTCCTCTGATATTTTTAATAATTTCACACCACTGACAATATTCACCTTCAAAATGATAAATAGAAAGACTAACCTTTTGATGGTATATACATCCCATGACATCGAAAATATTTTTAGGTGCTTTGATCCACCCTTGTGCTTGCATAGGGTCAGGCGATCCTCTGAATGATGGGAGACATTGCCTCATGAAATTATCTACGATTGACATATGACAATATGGTTGGTCTAGTTGATCTCTTGCATGGAAAACACCACTATTTATAGCCTGAGACAATGGTTTCATCACTACAAAAAAGTGTTCTATTCCTATTCTGATCATCTTAGGTTGCTGATTAGGAAGGTTGTTCTCATCTGTATGCCTTCCTAGTAAATCTGCCATGTTTCCTCTATAGAAAACCATTCTGAACAAACATATATTAGATGAGGAAACATGGAAATATTCAAATTCTATGTCATTTAAATTTTACCATAATGTAAAATTAATTTATGGACATTCTAGTAATAAAATTCTAACTCCTAAAGTTATTTAAATCGACCATTGATACCAACTATAAGGCCCCATCTTTAAACATTACATAATTATGAATTAAGTAAATAATTCACATTGAGGATATTTTTAGGTTTATAATTTTAGAGAATAAGGTCATAACTTATACATAACAAATTGAATATTACAAGTAGACACTTCTACTCACTATCCAATTTTTTTCATGAAAAAAAACTTTAAACAAAGTAACATGTTTAGTTTCATGTTTTAGATATGATAACTTTTCCATGATCCCATCCTTGACCTTATTAATCTTTAAGTCCTATAAAAAAAATTTCAAAAAATGTGATGTGTATACAAATATCATTAAGGGATACATAAAGAAAGAAAACTATTATTCTTTCATGACTTGTAAACCATGAAAAATTTACTATAAATTAATATTTTTCACCTTTAAGAAGTAGAAAAAACACTTCACTGAATATAATATAATTTATTACCCTTTTGTAACCAGAAGATTACCATAATGTCCATATAAAGAAACATATAACATATAAAGGTAACTTAGGCCATAAACATACTTAAATGGAATAACCATACGATCAACTTTCTCACATATCACTAAATGGAATAGTCGTACCACCAACTTCCATACCCAATGCATTGGAGGTTATAACCTAACCACATGTCCTTGGTTTATCATGGACCAAACTGTCATTTGGTTTTTCACATAACCACCCATCATAGGTTTATTACGTAACCACCCGTCAAATGTCCAAGTACCAATTTATAATCATAACACATAAAATAATACAAATATCAATATTTCACTAAATACATTTCATTTTCAATCAAAAGAAATCATTTCAAGATTTTGAAATACTCAATCCATTTAAAAAACAATTTTCAATAAAAAAACCCAAAATGGGTATAATAGATTTCTTTTACTAATAAAAACATTTAGGATTATAGATAAACTCAAATATCAAATAATGATTATGGTGACGGAGAGGTCATCATCTCATGTGTTAAAAAAATTCCTTTTATCGTTTAATAAAATGCTTGAAAAAAAAGATTCACATTGAATGAAATTAAAATTAAAATGGGTTTATTATACACCATATAAAAGAAGTAGGTGTATGTTACCAAAATATGCCTCAATGAAAGGATATTGAGAAAAGGTCCCTTACCTCATGTCCGACATGACTCATTCGTTATTCAATTTCCTACATAATAAACTTAAGTTAATTTCTAATTGCTAAAGAAAATTATTCAAGTTTATTATTACTTTTATATCACTTATTACCAAATTATAAAAATTATATAATTATTTATGTTCATATCAGAATTTTTTCGATATTCGGTACCTGAGTCAAAAATGAACTTGTTAAAATTACAAATAGTCCATGTGGTCAAAAGTCCATTATCTCTAGAATTAAATAAATTATTTAAAAATCATATATATATATATAATATGTATTTATATATATTATATATGTATTTATAATATTCTATAATATTTTGAGATAAGAAATGAAATGCAGCGTTCATGGAGATGGTAAATCGTACGTACACATGAACACTACTTTCATTTATTTTTCATATTTAAGGGAATTAAAACTAAATAATAAATAGGTATATTATAATTCCAATATAATATCATATTTTATATACATTACATAGTTTCATTAACATCATCCTTTATATGTTCCAGGTATGGAATGGATGAGTCATATCACTTTGAGGGGGTGGTAGTCCCCACTTCCCCAAAAGAAATTATCGTATTTACCCATTATAGAAACCATAAAGGTATAATATAAATCAAAAATACCGAAGAATAGAGAAAATATAAATATTATATATATAAAATACATATATAGTTTCATAATAATGTTCACCATGAGATTTGGTAGGTAAAGATCAAACAATTATCATATCATGAGGTAGTAGTTTTCCATACACAGAAACAATATGTTCGTATCCATTAGATAGAGATGTGTGTAAGTGTAGTAAGAATAATTATCCTAAAAACATCAAAGTATATTTAAGATAATGTTTTTTATAAATTAATTGAATAAAGAGTGTTTAGGGGATTGTAGAAGGAAACTAAATGAAAGAATATTGAGAGAATACATTACCTCAAATCAGGTAACTCCTTTTGATTTAAGCTAAACTGCTTTCCTGAATTTCTTTATACACAAGGTAAGGCTTCTAGAAGGAAGATAGGTATATTTTGATATTATTTGGGAATATTTTTGATGATCCAATGATATTTAGAGGTGTGATTATGGGGTTATAGGTGGTGGCCTTTTAGAAGAGGGAGGAGGGGTACTTTACAAATGACTTGAAATATTATTTTATTATAACTGAATTTTGATTTTAAAATGGTCCAAAACTCATTTAATTCGAATATAAGATGAGTATTGTTAAAAATCCTCTCAACCAATAAGTTTTAGACAGGTTTTGGTTTCAAATTTAACCTTATCATTTAGTTTTAACCCTTAGTTAACTAATTTAACTTTTACCATGTCTTCTTGTATATTCATATTATATGATTAATATAGTTACCATAAAATACCAATAGAACATAAATTGGTTCATTAATGTAGTTTAAAAATTATCTATTTCATTTGGTAGAATATCATATTTTTAGGACTATTATATCATTTAATAAAATAGTATTTTTTTTAAAAACTCATTTATGTCAATTTATATATTATTCATATCATGACTTTTAAAAAATCATAACCAAATAATTATTTAAAAAAAACATCATTAATTAAAATATAACAAGGCATAATAATCCATAAAATTTGTGTATGGCACATAAAGTTTCAAAATAAATTTATTTTAATTTTTATAATCTCACTTATTTAAACCGTTCATTAATATGGTAATCACTACATAATCATTGTTTCATAAATATTTTTATTTATTTGTTGTATAAAAATTATAAATAAAATTCCATGATATAGTAAATATTTTCATATTTCAAATTTATATTTATATTTTAAGATATAACTTATATATCCCCATATAAAAATTGTATTAGTAAAAGATATATTTTTATGTTATATTTTCCTTAACATTAAATTAAAAGTAATTAAATGTCATTTTCACACACAGGTGGCTCCATGGAGTCCTAAAATCGACCAAAGGATGCCCATGGTCAGAAATATCTCATCTAATAGGGTTAGGACATGTGTTATGATAGTTTAATATTATTATAATATTATTTGTTTACCATTATTTACTAGATTTTCCCTTTAACCATAGTAAATAAAATAATTACTAAAGTTACTATTTATAATCTATAAAAATAAAACGTACCTATTTACATAATTTGGACCTCCAGATTCCAAATATGGAATCTATTTTTCCAAATTCAAAACACTTAAGTGGATGAAATTAATTTAAAATTAATTCTGATTGTCAAAACTAAAAAGTGTGTTTTTAAGAAGTAAAAATTACCAAAAGATTAACATGTGTGTGTATCCAATTTCAAAGTGAAATTACTTCCAATGACTGAAATTGGATTAAATGATAAAAATATAATCCAATTACAAATTAAATCCAATTAAAAGGACAATATAACCATATAAATAAATTAGATAAAAAGATAGTTTTGACTTAAAATGCATTATTTTTCACTATTCATTAAAAAATAAACATTATTTGAAAAATACAAAAAATTTACCTAAAGTAAATTTTTATTTCCCTCTTATAAATAAGAATTTTATTTTGTCAAATTAAGTATATAAAAGTTAAAAAAATATTTTTAAAAATGGTTCACCATTAAAATTCATTAAAATTACCTTTTAAAAATATTAGAGTATTTATACTTAAAATTGGATCCATTATCATTTTACGCTTATAAATTTTATTGGATAAATGTAAAAACTTTTAAAAACATGTTTAATTATAATATGGTTAGTTCTGTTCATTCCCTCCAATACAATGTCTAGGCATTAACTACCATTTAAAATAATAACAATATATTATTTTTTTCAGCATGACCCAACCTTGTGTCCAATATAAGATTTCGAAGAAACCCATTGTTGCATATCAGGTATGCTATCGAACATAGAATCCCTTTTAAAGTAAAATTAATATTTAATTCACAAATATTAATAAATATGAAAAGGTAATATTATTTATTTACCTGGGATGTTACATCTTTCCCTCCTTTTGGAAATTGTTCCCTCACAATTTTATTCATTTATCAAATTAGTGGGGGTATTTTCCCTCATTGAATTTTCAGATTTCCATGTTTCCTCTTAAACCATATAGTTTTTCCATAAATCCTTTACCAGATGAATTACCTTATTCCACAACACTCGCTATCTTTGGTCAAGAATCTTTACTGGTTGTTCCTCATAAGAGAGATTTCTTCTGACTGAACTACATCTGGATTAAAAACATTATATGGATCCAGCATATACTTCCTCAACATCGAAACATGAAAAACATTGTGTACCTACGATAAACATAGGGGTAATTCCACTCTGTAGAAAACTGATCCAACTTTCTCCAGGATTTCATAGGGTCCAATGAACCTCGGACTCAGCTTTCCCTTCTTAACAAAATTCATCACACTTTTACGTGGAGAAACCTTGATAAAGACATGATCAACTACATAACTTTTCTACCTTCTCTAAGCTGTTCTCAGGTTCTTCTGAATGAACTAAACTTTCTATACCATCACTTCCACCAATTCTGGTCCCATCAAATTTCTTTCACCTACATCATCCCAAAAAGCTGGAGTTTGACACCGCTTTCTATATAATGCCTCAAATGGATCCATCTATATACTGGAATGAAAAATATTTTTATAAGAAAACTCAACCAAAGAAATATGGTGGTCCCAACTTCTATGATAATCCACTGAACAAGCATACAACATATCTTACAATATAAGAATTTTTCATTCTGACTGCCCATCTGATTGAGGATTAAAAGTTGTACTGAAATTTAATTCAGTACACAATGACTTATGAGGGCCTTTACAAAAGATAGAAGTGAATCTCATATCACGATCAGATACAATGGAGAGGGGAAATCCTTTCAAATCGACTATTTATTTTCCAAACAACCGAGAAAGTTGATCAAAATATAAAGTATCTCGAATAGGAAGAAAATGAGCAAATTTAGTCAATCAACCCATAATAACACATATTGCATTATTACCTCCAGATGTTTTTTTGGTGAACCTACTAGGAAAACCATGGACACATTTTCCCATTTACACTCTAGCACTGGAAAAGGTTGAAGCATCTCTTTTGTTAACTACTACTCTGCTTTTACTTGTTGACAAATCAAACACTTCAAGTTAGTAACATCTCATTTCAATCTATCCCACTAGAAATATTCCTGAATATCTATGTACATATTAGTAATATGAGATCCACATAACAACTCTTCCTTCAACTATGAATCACCAGAAACACATAATATCTTCTCAAATATCGAAACACAATCTTTGTCAATGTTAAATTTAGGCAACTTACCCTTCTGAACCAATTCTACCTTTTTCTTTAACTCACCATCCTCCTTCTGTGCTTTCTTAATTCTCTCTCATAGAGATGATTTCAGTGACACCTGAAAAAAACAGAGGAATTACCAGTACCAACAAATTTCAATCCAAAATTTATCAAACCAAAAACCAAAGGATCTCATTCCAAATTCATCATGGTTAATGTAACATTACTTTTAGTATTAGCCACTCAATTTTCATTTTCTAGATAGTAATGAATTGTGCAATCATAATACTTGATTAATGATAGCCATCTCCTCTGTGTCATGCTTAATTATTTATGATTGAATATATACTTCAAAATTTTGTGATTAGTATATATTTTACACTTTATTCCATAGAATGATGCTTCTAATTTTTTAATGAAAAAATTAGTATCTAATTTCAAATCATGAGTAGGGTAATTTACGTCATGAGGTTTCAACTAAAGTGAAGCATAATAGATTACCTGATCATTATGAATAAGGACACGACAAAGTCCTTTCAATGAAGCATCACTATAAATAACAAATTCACCATTTCTAGAAGGCAGTGCCAAAACTGGAGCATTCATTGATCTTCTTTACAATTCATGAAAACATTCATCACATTCTTTTTCCCAGATGAAATTAACACCTTTTGAGTTAACTTAGTCAATGGTCTAGATAACCTATAAAAAATTTCCACAAACCTTCAGTAATAACCAGATAATTCAAGAAAACTATGAATATCTGTGATATTGGTAGGTATTGGCCACTCTTAAAAAACTTTTGTTTTAGAAGGGTCTATAATTATGCCATCTTTATAAATAATATGACCAAGGAAAGAAATTTTATACAACCAAAACTCACACTTACTAAATTTCCTATTCAAATTCTTTTCCTCTAAGGTTTTCAAAAAAACCCTTAAAGGAATTTCATGTTCCCCTTTACATTGGAATATACCAAAATATCATAAAAAAACACAACCACAAACTTATCTAAGAAATCACAAAAAATTCTATTCACAAGATCCATGAATACAGCGGTTGCATTGGTTAACCCAAAAGGCATAAATACAAATTCATAATATCTATATCTAGTATGAAAAGCGGTCTTCAAAATGTCTTCTTCCATTAATTTCAACTGATGGTGCCCCGACATCAAGACAATATTTGAAAAATACTAAGCTCCCTAGAGCTAATTAAGCAAATCATCGATATGAGGCAATGAATACTTGTTTTTAATAGTGATATTATTCAAGGCTCTATAATCAATGCAAAGTCTCATTGAAACAAATTTCTTTTTAAGAAACAAGACTAGACCACCCCACAGTGATGTGATAGGCCAAATGAAACTTTATCTAACAAATCTTTCAATTGTTTCTTTAACTCAAAAAGTTTAATTTGATCCATTTGATAAAGGGTTTTAGAAAACGGTTTTGCATCGGGCACTAAATCAATAGAAAATTCTTCTTCTTGATCAGGTATAATACCACTAAACTCATTAGAAAAAACATCAAGATAATCATTTAATTCTGGTACATCATTAATCAGAACAGTTCCTTTATTATCAGAAATACGTGCAAGGTAAAATTCATTTCCATCATTCACTAGTTTCTCAGCTTCCTGATATGTTTTCTGAGTTAAGGGTTCATTCTAGTAAAAAAATTTAAAGTCTTTTTAAAAATAATCCTCTTTAGCTCTACATTCAATCTTTTCATGGTAAACAGAAATCCAATCCATTCCCAAAATAACATCAAACTCTACTAGAGGAAAAAAACAAGGTTTCGAGGTATGTTATTTCCACATATAAGGGTATGAAGATTCTTATAATTTATTTTTACCTCCAAATTTCCCCCAAGTGTTTTTACCATAAGTTCTGGATTCATTTCTTGAGGTGTAATTCGTCATTTTTCTGAAATTTTTTCATAAATGAAAGAATGTATAGATCCTGAATCAAACAACACATTGACACAATCCAAAAAACCAAGTACCTAATACCACTTGATTTTATGTTCCCTCATCGACTGTAGTAGTAGAAAAATATTTTACCACACCCTTCTTGTTTTGATCTTTCTGGTTTCCACCCTCGGTAATCAACTTTGGACACACATTGGCATAATGTCCTAACTCATTTCAATTAAAGCATCTTACCACTAGTTTTTCATTTTTGGCTTGATCATATTCCTTATAGTTACAAGCAATATAATCAATCTTACCACATCAGAAGCCTCCAGACTTCTCTAATAAATACTTTCCTTTTGCCTGACAACTGGACCTCTTCTTTTTCTTGCTCTAATGGAACACATGATCATCATAAAAATACATTTCAAAATTATCAGAACATATGACAAGTTTCTCATAGCTTTTGAATTCACGAGAGGCTAATTCCTTTCAATATAGTGGATTCAATCCTATGTAAAACCGATTTATCTTATTATCAATATCTCAGATAAAATTTGGGACATACCTTGACAAATTGGTGAAATTTTCTTTTTATGATTCCACAAAATCTTTATCCTTTTGTCTCAATTCCAAGAATTTCTTCTCCATCCTAAGTCGAACAACCTTGGGAAAATATTTCTGAAGAAATATATTCTTAAATTCATCCCATTCCATGGATTCAATCTCTTAACTTCCTATGATATTTTTAATCATTTACCACCACTGATCAGCTTCACCTTCAAAATGATAAATAGCTAGACTAACCTTTTAATTGTCTATACATCCCATGACATTGAAAATATTTTCCAGTGCTTTGATCCAACCATTATCTTGTATAGGGTCTGATGATCCTCTGAATGACGGGGGTCGTTGCCTTATGAAATTATTTACGACCGTAATATACCTATAAGGTTGGTCTAATTGATCTCTTGTGTGGAAACCACCACCATTTATAGCCTGAGTTAATTGTGCCACCACTACAAAAAACTCTTTAGTTCCTATTCTGACTATCTTAGATTACTGATTAGGAAGGTTTTTCTCCTCTGTATGCCTCTCAAGCAAAGCTTCATTATTTCCTCTATAGAAAACCATTCTAAACAAACATATCTTAGACGAAGAAACTTGGTAGTCTTCAAATTATATATCATTTCAATTTTACCATAAGGTAAAAATCAATTATGGATATTCTAGTAACAAAATTATTACTCCTAATGTTATCTAAACAGACCTTTGATACCAATTATAAGGTCCAATCCTTAAACATTACATAATTATGAATTAAGTCAATAATTCACATTGAGTATCTTTTTAGGTTTATAGCTTTATAAAGTTAGGTCATAACATATACATAACAACTTTAATATTACAAGTAGAAACTTCTACTCACTATCCATTTGTTCATGAAACAAAAAACTAAAAAAAGAAACATTTTTAGTTCCATGTTTTAGACAACATGATTTTTTCTTGATCCCATCCGCAACCCAATTCATTTTTATGTCCTGTGAGAAAAATTTCAAAACATGGGATGACCATAAAAAGATCAGTGAGGGATACATTAGGAAATAAAACTGTTATTCTTTCAAAACATGTAAACCATAAAAAATTTATCATAATGTAATACTTTTCACTTTTAATAAGTAGTAAAAACACTTCCCTGAATATGAGCTCATTGTTTAACCTTTTTGTAACCAAAACATTACCATAAAGTCCATAGAAAGAAACATATAACATATAAAGGTAACTTGGGACATAAACATACTTAAATGAAATAACCATACAGTCAACTTCCACACATATCACTAAATGGAATACTTATACGACCAACTTCCATACCCAATGCATTGTAGGTTATAATGTAACCACACATCCTTGGTTTATCACGAAACCACCCTTAATTTTGGTTTTCACGTAACCAACCATCATTGGTTTATCAAGTGACCACCCATCAAATTTTCAATTACTAATATATAATCATTACACATAAAATATTTCAAATTTCAACATTTCACTAAATACAAATCATTTTCACTCATAAGAAATCATTTCATGATTTTGAAATACTCAATCCATTTCACAAACCATTTTCAATACAAAAACACCAAAAAAGGGAATAAGGTATATCTTTTCCTTTTAAAAAAATTAAACATTTTAGAGGAAGCCAAATATAAAATAATGATTACGGTGATAGAGAGGTCGTTGTCATCACATACATTAAAAACATTCCTTTTTTCATTTAGTAAAACGATTCATAGAAAAATGATTACCTTCGAATTAAATTAAAAGTAAAAGGGGTTTATTATACACTGTATAAAATAAGGAGGTGTATATTATCAAAATATGCCTCAATGAAAGGAGATTGAGACGAAGTGTCTTACCTCGTGTCTGACTAGACTCGTCCATTCTTTAATTTATGGAGTAATAAACTTAGGTTAATCTCTACTTGATTCTGAACATTTTTCATTTTTATTATTCTTTTCATATCACTTATTACTATGTTATGAAAATTACTTAATTATTTATGTTCATATCAGAAGTTTATTCAATATTCGGTACCTGAGTAAAAAATGAACTTGTTATAATTACAAATTATCCATGTGGTCAAAAGCCCATTATCTCTAAAATATTATTCATGATTTAAATATCATATATATCTAGTATATATGTATTTAGATGAAGTATATCTATATTTATAATAGTCCATAACATTTGGAGATAAGAAATAAAATTCACTATTCATGGAGACGGTAAGCGATACGTACACCTGAATGCAACTTTCATTTCTTGTTCATATTTAAAGGAATTAAAACTAAATGATACATAGGTATATTATAATTACAATATAATATGATATTTTATATACATTACTTAGGTTCATTAACACCATCCTTTATATGTTCCATGTTTGGCATGAATGATTCATATCACTTTGAGGGGGCGGTATTCTGCACCTCCTCAAATGAAATTATCATATTTACCCATTATGGAAACTATAAAGGTATGATATAAATGAAAAATACAGAAGCGTAGAGACAATATAAATATAATATATATCACATATAAATACAGTTATATCATAATGGCCACCATGATAGGTGTAAGGGAAAAATCGAGCAATCATCATTTCGTGTGGCAGTAGTTTATCATACACAGAAAGAGTATGTTCGTATCCATTAGATATAGGTGTGTGTAATTTTAGTTAAAATAATTATAATAAAACATCCCAGTATAATTAAGATACTGATGTTGTTATAAATTAATAGAATAAAGAGAGTTCAGGGGGTTGGAGAAGGAAAATAAATGAAAGAATCTTGAGAGAAAACATTACCTCAAATCGGGTAACTCCTTTTGATTTAATCTTAATGGATTTCAATAAATTACTTCTACATAAGGTAAGGCTTATAGGAGAAATAGAGGTACGTTGGGAGCATATTTTTTTAGAGTTTTGACTAGCCAAGTGTCTTGAGAGGTGTGAGTAAGGGGTTAGAGATGGTGGCCTTTTATAAGAGGGAGGATGGGTACTTTAATAATGTCTTGAAAGATTATTTTTTATAAACTAAATTTAGATTTTAAAAAGGTAAAAAATTAATTTAATTTAAATATAATATTAGTATTGTTCTAAATCTTCTCAACCAATAGGTTTTAGAAAAGTTTTGGTTTCAAATTTAACCTTATCATTTAGCTTTAACCCTTAGTTAACTAATTTAACATTTTCCATGTCTTCTTGTATATTCATAATATATGGTTAATATGGTTGCCATAAAATTCCAATCAAACCTAAAGGGGTTCATTAATGAAATTTAAAGAATTATCTATGTCATTTGTACGAATCTTATATTTTTAGGACAATTATATCATTTAATAAAATAGTATTTTTTTAAACTCATTTATGTCAAGTTTTATACTATTCATATCGTGAATTTTTAAAAATCATATAAAATTTATTATTTAAAAAAACTTCTTTAATTACAAGATAAAAAGTCATAATAATCCATAAAATTCGTGGATGACAAAAAAAGTTAAAAAAATAAATTTATTTTTGAATTTTTATATTCTCACTTATTTAAATCATTCATTAATAAGGTCATCACTACATCATCATTATGCCATAAATATATTTCTTCATTTGATGTATAAAAATTATAAATAAAATACCTTGATGTAGGAAATATTTTTATCTTTCTAATTAATATTTATAGTTGAATATATCACCTATATAATCCCATATAATTTTTTTAGTAAAAGATATATATTTAGGTTATATTTTCCTTAACTTAAAATTAAAAGTAATTAAATGTCATTTTCACACAAAAGTGGCTCCATGGGGTCCTAAAATCGAACCATGAATGACCATGGTCAGACAGATGTCATTTAATAGGGTTAGGACATGTGTTAGGGTATTTTATTGTTATTATAATATTATTTTTTACCCTTATTTACCAGATTTACGTTTTAACCATGGTAAATAAAATAATTACTGAAGTTACTATTCATAAAATCTGAAAAAAAAATGTAAATATTTAAAAATTAGGACCTCCTGATTCCAAATATGGAATATATTTTTCTAAATTCAAAACACATAAGTGGCATAAATTAATTTAAAATTAATTCCTATTGTAAAAACCAAAAACCTTGTTTTTAAGAAGCAAAAAGTACCAAAAGATTGACATGTGTTTATGTCCAATTTCAAAGTAAAATTACTTCCAATGACCAAAATTGTAATAAATGATAAAAATATAATCCAATTACACTTTAAAAAAAATTAAAATTAAAATTTGACAATATAAATAAATTAGATGAAAAGACAGTTTTGACTTAAAATGCGGTATTTTTCACTATTCATTAAAAAATGAACTTTATCAAAAAATATCAAAAATTTACCCAAAGTAAATTTTTATGTCTTTATTCTAAAGAAGAAGTTTATTTTTTCAAATTAAGCATGTAAAAGTGACAAAAAATAGATTTAAAAATGGTTCTCCATCAAAAGGCCGTAAAACTACCTTTTAAAAATATTATAGTATATATAGTTAAAATTGGATTCATTCTCATTTTCAGCCTCTAAATTTTATTGGATAAATATAAAAACATTTAACAAACATGTTTTATAATAATATGGATATTTTTTTCATTCTCGCCAATAAAACGTCTAGGCATCAACTACCATTTAAAATAATAACATTATATTATTATTATTTTTACGTACAACTCAGTCTTGGGAGAAACATAAGATTTCAGAGAAACCCATTGTTGCGTGTCAGGTATGCCATCAAACATAGCATCCCTTTTAAAGTAAAATTAATATTTAATTCTAAAATATTAATAAATATGAAAATTTCATATTCTTTAATTACCAAGTATGTTAAAGTAACATCCTTTTCATGATCTCTTCTTGGGCTGTTAGAATTATCATACAATAAATTATGCCATGAATAGAGTATCCACAAATTTTATTTAGTTTTACATGAATTTTTAGGTATTTATCTTTGGGTAACTTCTCATTAATTTTCAATTCACCATATGTGGATAACTTTTACATAATTATGAACTCTTCACATGTAACCAATAGTTTTCCCTTATCTCTATAGTGTTTCTCTACTTTCTACATTTTCTTATCCTAAATTTGATATAGCCAATATATCATTAATTCCTTCTTGATTTAATCATATTTCTTATACATTTCTCAAGTATTCTTAACCACTCTTACATTAATAATATAGGAATCCTCACCGAGATTCCTAGTCATGAATATCTCAACCTCATTAACTTCAATACTACATTATCCACACATTAATTTGAGACAGCCAAACCTATTTTGAATGAAAATATTTGATGTTATTAAATATTAATTTATTATGTTATAAATATATGAAAATCTAATCACCAAAATTCCCTATTGGTTCATTCCACTTCCCTAGAAATGACATATTAAAGTAAGAAGTATATGATTTGTGTCTATACCTTCCATTTCACCATAAAAGTATCTTAATTTAGATCTTCCATATTGTTGATAAGTCTGTCAAGGGTACTATTATAGTTCATCTATATTTTAAGTCTTATTTTTCTTAGGGTAAATTATCTTCTTGGAATATTCTTCTCTTTCTTTAGTATTGAATATTTACTATTAATAAAATTATTAGTCTAAATAATATCTAATTTTAATTTCTCACCTGAAATATTATATATATTTGATTTTAATTTATATAAATTAAGTGTATATTTTTCTCCCCTATTGGTATACCTCAATTTACTAAATTATTAAGATTATTTTTTAATATCAGTTGGCTTAATGATGTGTTCCCTAAAAAAATTTATCTAATTTTAAAAAACAATACATATTGATTATGTATCAAACAGTTCATCTTCCCTCATAGCTAGCTTCCCCTCAAGGTTTATCACAATATTCTCATGTTAAAGTTCTCTATGCTTGTTCCTTTTGATCTCATCAAAATAGTATGTTTTATTACAAAAAAATCCTTTTTTTCTTCAGTGGCCTTATTCTTCTCCTTGTGATGTTTTCTCTTTTCATTCTTGATCCACTTAATATTATCAATATACCATTCAAATTATCATTTTAGTTACCAATAAATTTTATTCCTTTCTCCCCATCATCACTACTAAATAAATCATAACCTTACTCAATATGAGGAAATAAGTAGACTTCAACATTCGAGTCCCTACATAACGATTCACCTTTTTTTCTTATTATACATAATACATCTTTTATTACTTCTAAAATTATTCTTGATTGTACCCTTTTTCATTTTTTTATATTTCTAATCTTCCATATATGATTTACACACATCAATCCACTACATTCGGATATATTTTTCAATATGAAAAATATCATCACAATTATGACATATAAGAAATAAATTAACTTTTTTCTTTTTATTTTACCTTATTGAATATCTGTGAAAAAAAAGCTTGATAGAAGTCTACATCATACTCATCACCATTTGAGTCACTTTTTCCTGAAACATCATGTTATTTTAATTTTTCTTTTCTAAGGGATTCAAATATTATCTCGTCTTTTATTTTCTTCTTAAAACATGGTGGATATCTCATTTCACAGTCTATGAGAATCCTATGAAGCTCATTTAATGAGAAATTTTACTGATCCTCTAAGGATGAATTTTTGGAAAATAAATTATCAGGAAAATTTATTAGGATATTTTTTACAATGATAGAGTTATCTAGTGTCTTAATAAACCCCAAGACACTACTCAAAATCACATTCACTCTTGTAAAGTAATCCTCATTAGTCTCATCAAAAATCATCTTTATATCTTAAAAATTTACCCTCTAGACTTTAATTTTATCTTCATTAAATTTGAAATTTCCTTTATAACCAATCTTAAATATGTAGTATCTTTTTTTATTCATTTTAAGAATCATAAATTTCATGTAAAATTTATCGGATACAGATATCAAAATGTAATTTTCTACATAACAATTCACTTATAAATTTTTATTATTAGTTAATTTTACAAGGATTACCTTTTTAATGGGTTTAGAAACATAATTAGAAGCATATCTTAACTCTGGTCCATGTTAAAGAATCTATGGAAGCATCATATTCCTCCATATATAGTGGTTCATTCAATTGAATATAGGGATACTGAAACTCTTAACATAATTTTTATTTTCTATCTTCAACACATTCATGGATATTTAAATAAAACTAAGAAAATTTCCCTAATACCACATGTAATTCCATAGGTCTGATTAACCACTGGTTGGGTGGGGTGAATCATTTGTTTTACTCTAAAATCTCTCAATTCAACTCTTAAACTTTTTATAGTTCTTGATATAATAAATTTTTTATTATAGACTCACCTCATGTGCAATAATAATAAGAGTGGGGGAGAAACAAAAAAAATTTATAAGGATCTTATAGAATAGCCTACTCCTTTACATATTTTGTTATTCCCCCAATACAGATTATTTCACTCTATTAAACAATCATATACAACTGAGGAAAGTTTAGTCCTTTCATAACCGTGTCCACTATGTTTTAAATTCCATGATTCACTGGATGAAATTGATACTTCTAAAAAAATATGATTAAATGAATAAAATACCTTTGGCTTGATCCTTGAATTCTTCTTACCCCTTGATGATGGTCCTCCTCTATGAGTGTATAGATCTGTAGGTGTACACATTTGCATTTCTTCTAGTATTATAGACTCATTTCTTCTTTAGCATATGTACATCTAACATCCCCAACACTCTATATTTTCACATGAATAGATTTCTTAAGTTATTCAAATACTCAAGATCACATGTATCCTTCTTCCTTAATGGCTCCCAACTTCAAAACCATCTTTACTTATTTAATAGTGTTGAAGTATCATGCAAATATAATTTTCTTACAATGTGATAATGAGCTCTCTCAATCAACTATCATTTGAATGATGAATTTTTTTCTTATTTCATATTTTAATTTTTACAAAAAAAAAGGATATTGTACTCCATATTTTAAGTATGAAAAATAATTGATATTAGAAAGAAGAAGATATTCTCATTTAAATATTTCAACATATTTTTTATTTTATTTCTCTATTCCAACTCAGTCAAATTATTATTCAAAAAATTACTTTTAAATTTATTAAAGACATGGGTTTTTCCATATTTTAAATCCTTTATAAAATAGAATTCATTAAATTATTTTAAAAATATTTACATGCATGAAAATATGCTCGGTTGGCACATGGATCTCATGGTTGCGACATCGATATTATTACAGTAACACCAGCTACTCCCTTAGTTAGTTATGCCTTAATATTTGATTAAATCATTATCCAAGAATTATCATGAATTTTGATCCATGAATATTGTATTAATAAAATCATATAATTTAAATATTCATTTATTCATCATTTGATTTATGAAAATATTACAATTGCAGAAGAAGAGTGCACAAATCTTAATGAACAATTATGAACTCTATGTTGGGCTAGATGTAATCTAGGTAGTTATAAAATAACTCTATATTGTTATGAAAACCAAAATGTGTTAGAAACTCAAAATTAAATAAATTAATCCAAAAATTTCATAATAATAAATTCATGTAATATTTTAGTTTTAGAGTTTTATAGAATTAGAATAAAACATTAACTAATAAAACCTATGTTTTTTTTGAACTAATACACTTCTTTCACACTATTTTTGAAAATTAATAATTCATAATAGTCTTCAACTTCACTAAAAAATTCTCCACACAAAAACTCTTCTAGAAACATCCTATATAAAATTTTTCTTCATAACCTATGGGAATATAAACATATGAAAGGGGTGGTCTCAGATGATCAGTAAAGGTAAACATAAGTGATAACAACAAAAATAATAAATAATAATAAGTTGACAATATGGGTATAATCTAGATACATAATAAAGTTACAAACAACAATTAATATATAATAAATCATGTTATAAGTAATTCAATAACAAAAAATAGAATAAAATCTTATAAAAAAGGCATAAACATGGAATGTAACATAACCTAAAAAGAAATGAAACTTATAAAGGTTGGAAAATCACAAGAATAAGAACCTTGTTAGAAACTCAATTTTCCCAATCCTTTGTGAACAAAACAATTATTTCCACACATTAAAATTTTAAAAAAAATCATTATTCCCATGATTTTGTGAAGAAACATATTATGTCCATGACATACTATGTCATGAGATATCAAACATAACCAATAAATTAAAGGGCGATATATGACTCAAACCATACTCATCCATACATATCAGTTCTACTTGAAATCAATCATTCATCATATAACAAATAAACCATGTAAATAAAATGTATTTAATATCCTTTTCAAATATAATCACTTAATAAAAACATTCATAATTCCATAAATAATCATTACATGATATGCACTTGGAAAATAATTGGGGAATCTAAATATTTTCATTAAATTTCTAGGTAAATAACATTTAATTCATATGACAAAAAAATATGGTATTTACACCATTTTTATAAAGGGTATAAAATTATGTTAATAATTTACCCAATCCATTAATGTATAGAACCTTGGTGAACATGCTTCAATCAATGGAAGGAAATATATAGTGTTTCTAGAGGGAAGGTGCTAGAAGAAAAATCCTAAACATACAATGTCATGGAAGAGAAAGGGAAGTAATGGATTTCCATGGCTTTAATACTCTAAAATATTATAATATAATTTAGAGTGTAATTTATGAAAGTAAATATACATGTAAATAAATATATTTAGATACAGGTGAAAATGGAGCTGAACCATAATTTTTTAGAAAATGTGTTTAGTCATAAAAGAAAATTTTATAAGCCAATTTCAAAAGATATTGTTTTTTAAATAATGATGTGAAAACTTTTGAAGATATTTAAATTTTAAAAAATATCCTTACTAATGGATACTGAAAATGTTATAAATGTTATTTCATGGAAATTTGAAGTGGAAAATAAAACATTTGATTATGAAAGGAATTTTTTTTTTAATATTTTGAACAACCTTTATTGAAATCCCAAATCATACAAAGTGTAACAAAAAATAATTTTAAAAAGGTGGTAAGGGTAATATAAATTTCATTAAAGATAAAACATAATTAGGTTTAAAATTATAAAGGATAACATTTTCATTAAAGAAAAATATGTATAAGGATGAGAAACTATCATTAAAGAGGATGTGATTTATTCTATAAAAATGAAATAAATTTTTTTGATTGAAAATTTAAAATGGTAAAAAATAAGAATTAAAAGGTAATTTTAATAAATATTGAAATATAAAGTATGAAGAAAAAAATCTTATGATGGAAGAAACCAATCATGGAAGAAATTGTTTTAATAAAAATCATTATAAATCAATTAGGGGAGTTCAGTTATCAAAATTCCTTACAACTTTGGTATATTTTGAATAAAAATAAATTTAAAGTGTGAAAATTATATATCTCTTAAGACCCCATTAATTACAAGAATATTGTAAAATAAATTCATTAGGTTATAGTCAAATCTTATCAAAGATATCATGATGCACAATAATAATTATGACTCAATAAATTAAATTTGAGACAAAGAACCTCTTACCTTGAATTCTCTCTTAGTTTATCACACTATAACCTCATTTAAAAAATTAATAATTATCATAATTACCTATATAAGAACATTATTCATATATATTTTATTTTATATACTTCATTTATATCCATTTATGGAAAATATGTTAGTTAATACGGCTTATCTTTACCTCAAGTGTTAGTAATTTTGATTGTTTTGTTTATGTTTTATAATGTTGATATTAGTACCAGTTAATTTATATTAATCATACCATTAATATATCATTTAAGGTATCAGAATAAGTCTTTTACATTTATTTATAATGTTTTTATCTCTTTCCATGATATTTTTAGTAACGTTATGTGAAAATGAAATTGGGGAAAACTTTATTTTGATAATTATTAACATACCAAGGGAAGTGTATTAATATTGGGTTAAATTGTAATATAAAAATTCAAGAACCATAAAACAAAAATTATTTATTAATTAATATATAATAACCCTAGTATTTGAGTTTATATATTCATCAAAGATAAGGTTTTATAACATTGTTCTTATAGGTGGTTAATCTAATCCAAACACAAAAATGTTATAATTCAATTGGTGAGTATTGTTAAGATTTTTTT
The DNA here is from genome assembly GCA_963277665.1 of Viscum album. Taxonomy (NCBI): domain Eukaryota; kingdom Viridiplantae; phylum Streptophyta; class Magnoliopsida; order Santalales; family Viscaceae; genus Viscum; species Viscum album. The sequence continues at coordinate 660,004,033 of OY728159.1, forward strand.
TAATTTTGACATATTATCATTATAACATAGGTATAATGATATTATTTAGATATCTATTATATTCTTAATCACATTTTAAGATTTTTGTATAAATAATGGAAATCTAGATGAATGATGAAAAACATTATTTTGCAGAGGTGGTAGTCCGTACATACATACGACTGATGTTATTTTAGTTTTATAAGTAGATTGGGAGGAATAAATAATGGTTGTACCATTAATATAATAACATTTTATTATAGTAATAATTATGAATTCATTATTTGATAACAGATTTTGGGGGTGGTAAAGTAATAAAGTATAGAAGAAAAACTGAAGAGAAGTTAGAAACTTATATAGAAGAAATTAATGTTCTATTGGAAATCTACTGGATTTTTATGCGGTTTTATAAATTTTAAGGACCCAAGGGCTCAATAACATGGGATAGGGTTTAATGGGTAATAAAATAGAAAAGTTTTAGGAAACTTTGAAGGAATAGGTGTTTTATGAAGTGGTGGAAGTTTGAACTTTTAACAAGTGAAGAAAATATAATTTCTATGAATACCTATTATTTTTCAATAATGACATGAAACTATTAAAGGGTCAATGTAACTCTCGAGACTATAGTGTAGTAGCTAAACACCATATTTTGAACTATCACACAATGTACCATTGAAAGACAAATTTTTCAGGAATTTATTTAAAATTTTAATTTTATAATTTGAAATTGAAGAAAATGACATTATTTTTGAACTCAAAATATCAATATTATCTTAGTATTAATTTTTGATCTTTTTTGAAAAAAAAATTGATTTTTATCATAAAAATATCATTTTCATGAGACTTGAAATTTGTCTGAATTTATCAATATATAAGAATGAACTATAAATTTATAAAACCTTTTATGTAATAAAATATATATTGTAGGAATAAAAGTATTCATTTTAAAAGTTTCTTTGAATATAGAAAAGCTATGGAAAACATTTTAATAATTAATTAAAATGTTGTTGTTGTATAAAAATTATTTTCATAATGTTATTTGAATCAACTATTTGTAAAGGGAGAGAAATTTTTGGATTATATTTTATTCTTTATATTATTTTTTTGGTTTATAATATTTAAATTTATTTTATTAGAATTAGTATCCAAGATATTGTTATCGTATATATAAATTTAATGCTTACAAACGTTATTTGTTTAAAAATGATTTTACATGTTTATATTTTAAAATTATGTATTTATACTTATATAATTTCAATTTGATAAAAAAAAATTAAATTTTAAATCATATGGTTAACAATATGTAATCTAGCCAATTTTAATTCTGTTTATTAAAATTAATTTGAAATGTTAAAAATTAGTTACCCCGATAAAAAGTGAAAAATGTTAAAAATGTATTTTATTGAGGGGGATTGGATGAAACATGTTAAAAAAATTTTACAACTGGATATTTGAGGTGTTTCTAGACCGTAACTTAATCAATTAATTTTTTCTTCCATTTTTTTATACTCCTAACCCTTTATAAGTGAAATTTAATTTTTTAAATTCATTGGATATTTTCATAACTAAACTTCTCTTCAATTATAAAAGGGAAACATTTTCACCATTTAAAGACTCACATATCATTCAAATTTATCAATTAAAGTTTTAAAAATTTAACTTCCTATAACCCACTCCATATTTCAAATTCTTTTGGACGCCTTTACATAGCGTAAGGCCCTCATTTACAAGGAGACTTCAAAGGAAAATTCGAGTCCCCGACATGAGTATTATCAACTGATTAGTTTTATTGTTAATTATATTATTTATAATTTATTATATACACAATATTATAATGATATTATTTTAAGTTATATATTATAATTTTATTATATTAATATTATTTGTATTATTTATTCATATACCCCATCCCTTAAGAAAAAAACATTTGTTCGTGCATTGTGCAGACTACCACCTCTATGACGTAACATGTTTCATTTTCTTTTATTACGTTACAAGGTTTGATATAAGGATAATATTAAAGGATAAATATGATATTTATAATATCAATAATTTTTTTAAATCAAATTATAGAACCATTATTGATATGATCAACAAATTATCATTGTTAATTTAATCATTTAAAATAAACATGCTATAAAGATAATCTTTTCATCAAATTATGTAAGATTGTATTAACCATTAATTTTATTATAATTCCTTTCAATTAGAATATATCATGATAATAAACACTAAATAAGGTCATTATGATTTTAGTATAATGACATTACAACAAAACCACCACAATATTATTCATTAAGTCGGGGCATGTTCATGTTTGGGTCAGTTTAACCACCCATTCAAACTATATTATTCATTCATATCATGGATGATAATGAAAAATTATTCACCAGTTAAAAATGATACAATTTTGTAAATAATGATTTTTTCCCCTAGATATACTATATATATATATGTTATTAATAAATTAAGGAAACACCCTGCATTCATAAAAAATATTTGAAACATGCTTATTATTAACTTCATCTTCAATGATAAGGTCTAAAGAAATCAAGAAAAGAATTTGGAAAATCATAAGTTATCATAAACAATATTTAATAGTAACTTTAATGATCTACTAATAATGTAATTTTGAAGAAGAATGTATATGAACATTTCTATTAAGAAATTGGTAAAAATGATCGAAACTATAAAAACTGATGGTAAAAATCAGAAGAATTCATATAGATAATGAATATTTATGAAGATTATAAATGAAAATGTATAAAACAAATTTTATGAATTAAGTGATGAAGACAGATATGTTTATGATACAGTATGTTAAATTACATTCATGTAATTTAGGATAAGTGGTAAGGATTTTCCATCTTAAATTCCTCTCTTTGGGACATATATTGTATTATGAAGCTAATATACTTTATTAGGTGTATATACTACCTATTTATGATGTTATTTCATGATTTTTTTATTCATTGTATTTTAATATCATGATTAATCCCTCTCTTTCAAGAGTTCATGATTTAATTTATACATAATCAGTAATTGGGGGTTTTCTATCTCAATTTTCATTATTTAGGGATCATGATGTAATCCCCACCTATTTTATTTTGTGTGGGGCATAAATTTCAACGGAATTATTTTTTACATATTTATCATGAAATTTAATGGATTTAAAATCCTATATTTTTATCTCTCAATCATATTCTTTTGATTCAAGGTTTACCTTTCCCATTGTGGAAACACCATACTATATTTTGGTAAAGTAAATATGTGTGTAATTTATTAGAAAATCCATCCATATATGGATACTAGAAAGTGGATGTGATTGTTGAATACATTCATCTAAGGTTAAAAAAACTAAAAAATATTGGTTGGGAATTGACTCAATCATCACCTTGATACGTGTTGAGTGGGTCTAGGACTTCACACATAGAGAGACACTCTTAAGGGTTATGCATTGAAATATTAACATGATCTTAAAAAACCATAGAAAATACTTTTTCCTGCCATTTATTTTGACTCCTACCAATGAAAACTATTGAACCCAATTGCAATATTCTATAGATAACACAACACATTTAAGGTACCCTCAACCCTATGTTTCTTTCAAATGGGTACTATTGGTTACTTTTATGATACCTCAAGAGTTCCAAGATTATTAAGGTATTTCATCAGATATCTACATTATTATACTTAATAGTGAAATATTTGGTGTCCAAATTTGTCATTATACATATAGCCACATTTGCTTCTGTATGAGGTTCCTTGGGGAATGGTATGAATGGTCTTGATGACTCCTATAGTGAATGGATTTATTTTTATGGAAATGATATGACTTCGAGGTGCGTTTGGTTTGACCCGATGACTGATTGGGGGGGGGGTCATTTATTGAACAATCGTTAACATCGGGTCACCATTGTCATTATTATTAGAATATCCCAATGACTCCCTCATCCAAAACTAGGTAAATACCTACTTTCCAAAGCCAGGTGGTCAAGTGGGGTCTTAGAACCAACTATTCCTAGGGACTCACATTGATTAAGAAGATGGAATTTCAATCTCGTCAGACCCTATTGGGGGAAATTGTTTCCCACTCTAAGACTCTCTTACTAATTTGATATATTTTAGTGAATCTCATCCTATCTTGAATTTTGACCTATTACCCTAACAAAACTATTATGAATTACGTATATCCTTATAAAAAATATGGGGATCCACTCCATGAATCCACTTATATATATCCATGGTTCTTCATCCATTTCTCAGTAATGAATTGCTACTTATGTGCTGAATCCAAATAACCAAGAGCCTTATAAATTTCTACCATGATGGGAGGTAGTCAATTTTCTGGGGAGTGGATTGAGCCATTATGTGGAATCCTATGTATCCTGATTATTATAGGAATCAAAACCCACATAGTTCATTAAACCCATGTAGTTTAAAATCATACTAAAAAGACATATATACGTTCTCTAAGGCATTAAATATTTAAGATCGAGTCCTGTGGGGATGTCCTACAGATCCCAATTATAGATGGAATTTTAGTTTTCTTAGATGATTTGATTTCCCAATCCACTAACAGATTAGATAGAATAATCAACTCATGGGAATGATCAACTCTCAATGGTTGGGATGTCAGAGCCATGGGAAGAGTTACACCGAGGTGGGTGCCTATTTTACCTCGGTCTATAGAAAAGAATCCTTTATATCATGGTTATGGTAGGAATCAGAGTTATCATAGTTTAGTAATTCCATTGGGACTGACCCCAATGTAGATTTCCTCATATGAGGTAGGTTTATATCAGGACACTCATCGGGACTTACATACTAGAATTTCCTTGGTTGTTGGTAAATCATGATGCAAATGATATGACTATTTCAACTCCACAAGCCTACATGATCTATGATTAGTGTGGGAAATAAGGGATAACAAATAATTATTCTCACTTTAAATGAATGAGAGGCATGTTTATTAGGACTACCCTTGGGATGTTCAAAATGGATCTCGGGCGTTAGGTAGGAATTTTATGTAGTCGAATTATGTAAGGAATCAGAGTAATCATAGTTTAGTTAATTTATCAGTCTGATGATGGATGTGGTAGAGTGATCTTCCCATGGGAGTGATTGAGTCTCGATGGTTGAAACATCAGAAACATGGTGGTAATAACACCAAGGTTGATGCCCATTTGATTTTGAGAATAAGCCTTAGGAAGGAGTCCAATATATCCTTGTTATAATAAGAATTAAAGTTTTTATAGTTATATTAATCGGGGCTTACACACTAAAATTGTCGTGGTCTTTTTGAGGGTTTATGGTGAAAATATTTTGATTATTATAACTCCCTCTGCCAATGTGATCCATTCTCACTGTGAGAAATAGGGGATGGAAGATATTTAATTTAATTATTTCTAGTTATGGGTTTTATGTGTTGGGAATACCCTTGGAAGATTAATATGATACTCCAAACTCATGGAGGTGTCCTACATATCCTTGTTATAGTAGGAATTAGAGTCATTGTAGTTCCCTTAGTTGGGGCTCGCACACTGACATTTCCCTTATAATTGTGACATATCATATTATTCCACTGGTCATGTCTTACACTCATAGGTTGAATTATTGATAAGGGACTACACAATGTGACTTGTAATGAATATCAAATACTAGGATACCCTGTTGATAGAGCTTTCGTCCTTGCTTGACATGTTATGAATGTCTTCTCAACACACATTAATTTCTTTCTAGTAATGTGGAAGAGTGTCTAACTAACATGTTCAAAGACAATTTCATGATCCATTTTACTTTTCCAAATGACCTCACATAATCTGAATGACATGTTTGAGGGTGGTTGTATGATCAAGGATGGATTGTTTTGAGGATGTCTCAATATCATACTGACCTACCTGTATGTCATCAAAAAAGCTGGCTGAAAAATATGAAGGGTGTCACAAGATTCAATGTGAATTGTCTCAAAGGGTAGAAAATTCCATAGAGAACATTTTTGGTTGGCATCATGAGACAAGGCGGGCATTCCTGGTGGGAATCACAAGAACCAGTTACCATTCCTGGGTCCACTGAAAGTCTTAGTTGACTTGAACTAGTGCTTTCCATATGAGTCATGAGACATGTCTGAAGATAACCACAGGGATAGGGTGGCGAGCCCTGAGGGATTCACAAGATCAGGATGACATGTCTAGGGGATGTCATGTGACTTTCTTTTACACGTCAAAAGGACTTCACATGATCCAAATTTTATGCCATATGACCGTCATATAATTTGGGGGACATGTCCTGGTGTTTTTGCATTGCCCTGGTGGTTCATACCAAGAACATGAGGATAGGAATGTATGTTATTTTCTTATGTATCATGTCTTTTTTATTTCATCTAGACATTATATTTTTAATTCCTTATATTTTTCCCGTGTTATTTTTTTATGTGCACTGTGATCTAGTAGGTGTAAGTGATGTCCTTCGTGTGTCCTGCCAGAAATCCTTCGTGCGATCTATGGGTGATCATGCAAAGCACATATGCATGCCTCATGATTTTCATGACTGTTTGAATGGTATCTTACCTTATAGGACGATTTTCCAGTCATGAGATTAGTCACTTTGAGAACTCCTCTCCTGCGCTAGTGCTAGGTTCTAAGATCTCATCCATCCTCTAAAATTTATGGTCATGGATATCACTCTCCCATCATCATGATGGTAGTTGTACATTTTTTAAGATGGGGTGGGGAATTTATAGGCTTTTCCACACCAATATTTCACCACTTTGTGCATCACATACCATGCAAGTCCAAGATGGAGTCGGCGAAGGGCTTCAGTGTCACACATATTTGTGAGTCTCTACCATGGTCTCTCTGAGGGAGTTGCATGATTCTCAGTGACAGTGAGTCCATCTCGTAAATTACTCCTTTATTATATTATTTATAAATAATAGGTACTTATTAAATCACATAGTCGTGCCAAAGAACTTATATATTGACATATTGACATGTCGAAGTTCCTTTGTGATATCTGGGAGACCGTTGAAAAGAGTTTGTGTGATCCCAGGTGACATGTCCAGGAATATATACTAGATAAGGATGGAATGTCAGGGGACCTTCACATGACTAGGATGAGTTGTCATGGAGTTTCGCGAGACCATGCTATGGATATCATTAGCACATCCTACAAGTTTTATGACTGTGCGAGGCAACTACCTCCTCTTCTTTTTTATTTACATATTTATTTTACAGAGGTCAGGTGTCATACGGGATTCCATGTTTTATTTTAATGAAAAATACTCCACCTCTTGGTGATTCATCGCATGACCAATATATTTTTTATGGATATTCATGATAATTTCATGGAAAATACCGTCCATTTGTCCTTAGGGAGCCAAAGGGGAGTGTAATGTTGTCGGGACATACCCATGGCATTTTGCATGATGAGGATGACATGATGGAGGGATTTGACAAGATGAGGCAGACATGTCACTAGAGTCTCACAATGTCTTTCAGATCACTAGGGGAACATCACGTGACATTTATGACCATGAGTGGATCCTGTCTACTCCCTTTTATTTATATTGGTTTATTTTAAAAAGGCTCCAGGGTCTCATTAGTTTTATTCAATAATGGTGAGGAAACCATTCTACCCAATGGAGATCCATCATGAGATCTTTATGACCTCAAGAGGCCTCCACATTTTGGTAAATGTCTACCTATTTTCCAAGTACTTTTGGATGGGTTATCAGGTGATCTCAAATTGATAACCTCTGAGACATGGGGGACCTCATTTGGTTGTCGTCACGTGATGACCAATAATTCAAGGAGCCTTTCTCAATAGTAGAATGTGGTTTTAAAGGGACTACATGGGATAAATTGTAGGCTATTCATTGTACATAGTTTCTTCACATGACATTTTGATGGTCACACGATCATGTGTTTCTTAGAGACATATGGGATCCATGAGATTTATCAATGTTCTCCTTATTTTTCTTTTATGGGGAAAATAAAACCCATATCTAGGTATTTATTCCTTTTTGAATTTTATGGTTCACAAATAGTGGGTGTCAAAAATCCCCCCCCACCCTAGGTGTGAAATCTATGGGGATAGGGGATTGGTTCTCCAGAAAGTGAATGCCCACCAAAGCCTTTTACGGTGTTGGGAATCAGTGTTTGGGGCGATGCTTGGTCTGTCGGGTGATGCTTGGTATTCTATTAGATTCTCTATAAATAGGGAGAAGATATATATTCATTTCACCTGATAATCATCCAACGTATTTATCTATTATTTATTCAGTCACGTACCCTCATCGTAGGACTATTTGGAAAGACACGATCGTGAAACCCTACTATGAGACCTGGTTTTGCAATGACTATTCTAAAAAAGAGGTTTTTTCTCAGGTAACTGTTTGAACTAACTGCAAACTTCATTTTGGTAATTGTTTGAACTTTTTCCATGAGGATTTAGATTGACTCGAGGGTTCCATGGGGTCTTCCAACTTGATCATATTATCGATTTATTATCATTAAAATCCTGGGACAATTTCTAGGTCACACGATAATGAGTTTCCAAGGAGTTATGTGATTATGATATCCGTTGTGGGTTTATGCGACCTGCAAGATCCTCAGGAGTTAGGAAATTCATGGACTCATTATTTGATATGTGAATCCCTTACTAATTCATGCGATGGACATGATGCAACTGGTTTAACATGTATTCACTTTAACAAGATTTTATTTTATCTATATTCAAAATTACACTTAATCTTGTTCATATTGATTCTAGTTCTCATTGAGGTTTGTTCACTCCAGCCAATCAAAGGTCTATGATTATAAGAAATTTTAATGTTGACCCCTAATATGTCATGTATTCTAGTAATGAGATTCTAAAGTGGTTCCTTAGATATGATATTTAGGATTATCATCTACCATACTAAATTCCTCTACAGGAGTTTGGTTTGCTGGATAATACTGGTATCCCTCCTTCAAACCTCAATCTTCCATCTATCTGGGAGTTAACTCTTTCTCAGTGTGCTCAAATGAAAATTACCAAGGAAAGCCATCTGGTTGAAGTTTAACCCCAGGGTTGGCCTTATATGTTGGAAAACTCCCATTTTGTCCAAAATGGCTATGATTTTGCATACCAAACTACCACTAAGAACTATTTTATTATACTTTCCTTCTCTTTGAATAATATTGGTAGTCAATGGATCTTGAAATGGTATCTTTGTCTTACCGGTAAATTTTCAGATGAATGGGCATGGCCCTTTTGAATTCAGAAAAGTTTAATAGAGTTTATTCATAAGTTATATAGGGTTCATATTTATGAATCCATGTGGATTTCTCAGTTCATCATATACCTCCAAATCGATCTCCTTAGAGAAATGATCATCCATTTGTGCCTTTGTACCAACATATTCCATTTTTCCTATAGTGAAGTTGGAATCTACCTATGGAATATCAATCAATTGGGTGGGATTATCCCTCTTAGAGAGATGTATGATGAGTTCCTCCCTACTACAGATGTTTTAAATGATCCCTTAAATAATACAATTCTACATAGGTAAATTTATACTAATATAAAAGATAAATTTAGGAAGGATTTGAAAATGTACTCACTTATTTCATTTAAGGACTGGATCAATATTTATCTTTATTGTAGTAGGGTCCGACCATCTATCATCCACCCTCATTGGTTCCCTTCTCAAAATATCTGCAAAAATGATGGATATATTATGAAATCATGAAAGCTAGGGACTATACCTCTTGTGGATACTGAGTGAACTCAATGATCTCCCTATACCTTTGGTTGCAAGGATTTGTGGCCATGTTTTTTGAATGGATGGCTTTTACCAGCTAGTGATGCACGTACAAGGATGCATGTTAGCACATTGGTGATGGTGGCATGGCTTGTATAAGGAAAATAACTCAATTTGAAAGTGATGGTCCATACGTTCCTCTATCAATTCTTGGGACATATTCAACAAGGCATCACCTCATACAGGATCGGTGCTTCTCCCCAGTTTTTAATTGGCTGGATAAGAGAGAATATCCATTATTATGAATACAATAATTCCACTAGGATCCTTCATGCCTTATCCCATCCTAGAATATTGAATATGTATTGGGTTAGAACCATGTTTCTAAGCCCTATATAGGTTAAGGATTCGCTGATCCACTTTGATAGCGTCGATTTTACCTCTTACCATGCACCGGCTTGGCTGATTATTGATAAAGGAAGCAGTTCCCTTGATGAAAGTTCGTATATGATCTATCTTCAGGATGGTATTATTATAGACAGGATGAATGTGTTAATTATCTTTGAGCTTTATAAACCCTATCAATTCACTCATCATTTTAGATGTACAGAATAGTTCTCCATTATTCCTTTGGAAAGTGTTTGAGGAGAGAGGAATCTTTAGGTTTTCTTCCTATTTTTGATGATGCTAGCATGTGAAGATACTAAGGCTGATACATACATCCACCTGATAATTCTACCTCTTTCCTTACCTAGGATTATGCCTAGGATTTGGTAACATCGTATCTAGATAGTATGAAATGCCAGCTATTCTTTCATGTGGAAAGGCCTTTTGACTCACCAAACCGATTGTCACTAATGATTATGGAGTTAATAGAAGACACAAAATATAGTTCAAGGAATAAACCATGTTACAGTGATGACTACCTTGATAGTGAAACAGAAAAAGTGGAGGAAGTTGTTCCTCCAGTAGATTCTATGGATGGTATGCCCATCGAGAGAAGATCATTTGAGGCTTCTTCTCCTACTTCCTCATCCACTAAAATGATTATTCTTCCTCTTAACACACCTTCTACATTTTTCACAAAGTTTCAAACACAACATAGAATGATCTGGAAATAGATCCATTCCTTGATTACAAAATCCCAATTGTAAGTATTTTGTGATTAAGGGGAACACCGTCATCGGTTATTTCATGAATTGAGGGATTGTGGTTTTGACCGACAACCAATATATGAAATAATATGGAAAATTGATAGGACTCTGAAAGATCTGGCTAAAAATTAAAGGTATTTGCATGATCTTGTAGATGAGGATCATATTTTTATGTAGATGAGAGAGACGTCAAATGCATTGGATTAGGTCTTTAGTTGATATAATGACCCAAAACATAGATGGATACCTAAACCGTGAAAATATGGAGGCATGAAGAAATCATATCCCATTTGATGTCTAACTTTCAATATAATAATCATCATTGGAAACTGCTCAGAAGAGAGTTGAAGAGTTAACTACTTAAGTTGATACTATCCGTCCTGGAGTAGAAGAAGATGAGGCAGGAAAGCGGCACTCCAGCATTTGATCAATGCTTCCCAGAAGTCCCTCACCAACTATTACAGTTCTACTGATCGAATCATGTCATAATATAGTGTACATTGTTTTTTTGTTATTCATGGAGAGACTCTAAAATGTGGAGAGTCATCATTCTTTCCACATTATAAATAAATGAACATTCCTAAAACTTACATGTTTTCATCTAATTTTTCTTCCTTCCATGATATGTAAGTAATTATCCTTCTTTGATATTATATTAATTTCCAACAATACCCATCCTTTCAATAATACCAAGAAAACAAGAGTTACTGGGTTTGAATATTGAAATTCTAACAGATTCTTTCTTAAGAAATTATCATAAATGCCTACCAACATGAAATTCTTCATGGATAATTTGTTCCATCTATCTCAAGGTCACCATATTTGTGGAAGGATTTCTTGGGTAAGATATATATATTGGAGGAAGGTTCTATTTCTTTTTCCATATCTAGTAGGATTGGTGAACATAGCATTATATTTTCTTAGGCCATATGGTGGGCCTTATAAGCTCTTGCAGGCTGGATCACTATTATGATGTAGTTTAGGGTCATTTAGCTTATACATTTCATTTCTATAGTTTAGGGTGTTTTATCTTAGAATTTATACCACTTTAGTTTAGGGTATTTTAGCTTGTAACTTTGATTACAATAGTTTAGGGCCTTTTAGTTCTAAACTTCTATTGATTTAGTTTAGGGTCTTTTAGCTCTGACCTTCTATTACTATAGTTTAGAGTATTTTAGCTTGGAACTTATATCACTTTAGTCAAGGGTCTTTCAGATCAAACTTGATCAATTATCATGGAATATAGTGCAATCATTCCTAGAATAACCCAAAAAACACTGAGGTGATGGGTTCTACTATGGTGTTGTAAGGGATTAAAAGGATCAAAAATCCCATTTTGGAAAGTGACACATTTGGTTGATGACCATAGGTTCCTATGAAGGATCCATAGGAATACATGAATTTTCAAGAAAAGGATCCTTGAATTTGGGCATCTTTTCCAGGGGATATGGAATATTTATGGAGGTAATATCGATTTTGGGTTAAATACTGAGGATGTTAAGCCCACCTAGATAGTTGGAGTGTGGATGATGTAAGTCATAACCCAATAGTTTGAGTCCATGAATACTAGATGGGTATGTCATGTCGGGGATGACCCATAACACTATGAGGTGCCTGGTTCCTCCACAGTGTTTCTAGGGATCACAAGGATTAAATATACTTTCTTGCCCGGTGGAGATGCATTTATTTGGTGGGTGAAGTCCCATATGATTCAGTATTATGGTAAAAAAAAATATGATCTACACTCTTTTATGAGGGCATTGAAATATTTACGAAGACTCAATCATTGATATGAGGAGGTTGGGGTGGGAGGAAAGCTATATAGGAAGTATTCTAGCACCTTGGGGAAATTTGGATCATATATTGTAAAGATTTATCCCTACACCCAGTGGTTTTGAGTCAAGAGGAACGATCAATCAAAGGTTTTGGAATGGAGTGTCACATTCCTTCTTTAAGAAAGGGTAAAAGAGATGATGACGTAGTGTCGAGGATTTCAAATCTGATCGGATAGTTTGGAATAGAGATTTTAAATCATGTTCCAAACTGCTTGGGTCATGAATATGACATTGTAAAATTATACTATGAATGACCGAAAACATGTTGGTATACTAGATTCTACCGTAATGAAGTTTGGGCTCACAAGGATTAGAAAGACATTTATCAGATTGGCACATTTGATTGAAGACCATATGCATGTATTCAGGATTCATAGTCATACATGCATAGTCAAGAAATGGTTCCTTAAAGTCAGTTATCCATTTGAAGGGCCTCAAAAGGTTTCAGTGATCCGAGACACACAAATAATGAAGTATGGAATATGGAAAGTGTAATATCCAAGATGGGTTTAAGCACCTTAAAATTTTGGTCACCACTTAGCGAACACATTATCATGGAGAGGAGATGTGAAAAATTATTACAATAACTTTTTCCTGGAGGAGGGGGACCCATTAGGAATTGCTTGGATTTTACTAGGGCTACATAGTAGACCCAATGAGATTTATGACTTATTAATTCAAACCCTATTTTTTTACTATACACTATTGATGAAGATTTTAGCGAGAGAACAATTGAAATCTTCTAATACCACCCTTTTCAATTTTTTATCCAGACAAGTTTTATGTGTATTTTGATATCAGTTTATGGTCTTGCGATTTGGACCATTATAGGAAAGGGTTTAAGGTCATACAACATTGACCAAAGTGAAATTAGTTTAAGGCCATGACATTTATGGACCTAATATGAAGGATGATACACAAGATCCTCATTAGGGTACCCAAGGTCAAGATTACCCCAATATACTTCTAAGCAGGAGATGAAGATGTTTTATATCATAGATCAAGGTCCCTGGGCCATGAGTAATGATATGGGACAATAATACCATGAGTTGTTCAAATCAAACTAAAGTGTTGAGTTCTTCCACAGTGATGTCAATCTGACAAGGATCCAAAGTACCTTTTTGACGAGTGAAATATTTTTTTGACAACCATAGGTTCATATACATGTGCCATAGGAATACATGCATAGTCAAGAAATGGGTGCTTGAAGTCGGGTACCTTTTCAAGGGGCCTTGGACGGTTGTGGTGATCTGAGGCACTCAAATCATGAAGTGTTGTTTATGGATTGGTGTGATTTTAAAATATGATGGATTTACCTCGTACTTTGGATGTATGGTGTAAGGCTCTTGGGGTCCCTTGACAGGGGATAAAAAATGGGTGATGGCGTGCATAGTTTATCATCATACAATGGGGAAATTTTTCATTCAGTTTAACATCATGCGGTGAGGAAATATACCATGCAATTTATCATCATGCAGTAAGGATGTGGGAATTATCATGGCGAATTTGTGCATGAAATATTATATACACAAGAAATCAATACGTAGATCTAGCTCGTATGTAGGAAAAATTAGCATGTGTGACTTGGATCTTATGTAGATGGGATGTATTTTTCTTACCGGTTGTTTTAGCTGGACCCAATATTAGAGCTATAGATGTCACTATGTATCCTATGATGATAGGAATCAAGACACACATAGTTCTTAAATGGGAAACACTATACAGGTCTAGACTGTATGTATAGGTGGGCACTATTTTCATTGATTTCTGCAGCTATTTCTAGGATTGGGGATCTTGAGGTCACTATATATATTCTATGATGATTTTAATCAAGTCAAACATAGTTCTTGAAATTCCATATGGTTTAACTTCATCTTGTGAGGATGAATTTGAACCATCATGAAAGAATCGAAATGTTGTAGCTAGACTTGAGAGTGGAAGTTTGGGCGTCACTACATACCTCATGAAGATGAGAATCAAGCCAGATGTAGTTCTTGGAGAATTAATTTCCTGTGTATGTATGACCTATATGAAGAGAGGGGAAATTTTTATATTTTTTTATAAATGGACCCAGGATTGAAGAGTCAGGCATCGTTGCGTATCCTATGGTGTTAGGAATCAAGTCACGTGTAGTTCATGAATGTAGATGTGGTAGGAGACCAACACCAGGATCAGTGGTCCTCTTAGGAAAGGTTCATAAGAATGTGTAGTTTTATGTCATGAAAGGGATATCAAGTGCGTAGTTTAACATCATGTGGTGAGGACTTATGTCAAGCCTTTTATTGTCTTGCATTCAGGACCCTAATAATCCTGTCATAATATTTCATTCCTTGTTTGTGCGGGGAAGCCCTTATTGATTTTTCTAAGCTCACATGAGCTATTTTTGGTGTGAGAAATAAGGAAATATAAGGGTTTCTCTCACTATTAATAGACAATTAAGGATAAGATATGGGTATTTTTCATCATGCATGGAATAGAACAAGACATAAGTTCAAGTTGTCCCTATGTATCTCATTAGGAAAGAGAACCAATATGTAAATAATTCTAAAAAAATCATATACTTTAACATCATGAAGAAAGGACATAGATCACCTGATATGAAGGAAAATGAAGACTACAGTTGGGCTTAAAACTAGAGGTATGTGCATTACTATGTATCCTATAATGAAAAGAATCAATACCTATGTAGTTCTTGGGTAACTATATAGTTTAACATCATGCGGTGAAGACTTCAGACATGCAGTTTAATGCCATGTAGTAAGGATGCGTGATACCATGTAGTTTTATGTCTTTATACTAGGACTTTGGGGGTACCATGAATTTTAATGTCACTCTGTTAGGACTTTGGGGGTACCATATAGTTTAATGTTTTTTTTGTTAGGACTTTGGGTGTACTATGAAGTTTAATGACTTGTTGTTTGCAATTTCATACTTGATGGAAGTTATGCAATATATTTATTGATAAATCATGCATTGGTGGGAGGTGTGACATGCCCCCCATCCATGGTGTCCAATGATTAGGATCCATTATGATAGAACTTATGTATGATGTAAGGCCCTTCCCACTTCGGTTCAAGTTTTGGAGGCTTCGTCCCTAGCATCATTGTGGTAATGAGATCCAACACCAATTATCTTTGGAGGAATAAATAGAGGTGAAAATTCTTATAAAAGGTTCATGAAATCCGATTATGATGGACTTCCAAGTTGTGTAATTTGTAAAACTTTCTCTCATAGAGGAACTCCAATTCGTCCAGCCACTTTTACAATTTCTCATCATTAGAGAGAAGTATGTAAATGGATTATCAGAGGAAAGGAAGTAGGAAATCTATGGGTAACAATGCCTTGGTCCCGTACATGAATGAGTATGGCATTGATTGTGTAGCCATACGTGTCGTGGTACGGTATTCCCATAAAGCATGAAGGATCTTGTCTGTCGATGAATTTTATTTATAAATGTTCACCATATTCTAGACTATATTCTACAGAGTCTTATTTAATGAATATATCTATCTATTTGTTACTAAATGATAGAGATATGGGTGATTGGATTCAATATTGTACTCCTATTACATTGTCTTCAATTCTGAAGAATAGAAGTTGGTGTTGTTGTCAATTAATATTATGTGCGGGACCCCAAATTTGGTGATGGTATGGGACTTTATGAAGTTGATAATATTCTTCATCCCATGTTATTTTAGGGGTATTCCCTCATTCCATTTGGAGATGATGTCGATAGCAGTAAGGATGTACTTGAACTACATGGTTGTGGTTGGGGGATATGACCCCACAACATCCATTCCCCAAACAAAAAATGGCCAAAAATATTTAACTATATGTACCAATTCCAGGGTTTAATGGATGAAGTTTTCATGGATCTAGAATGCATGAAATTTCTTGGTGTATTCCACAGAATCGTATATCATGGGTTTCTATTAATATCCCAACCTCTTGATTTGGTGGGGGATCCTAGTCCCATATTGATGGGAACTTCAATATACCACATGGAATTCCTCCCCAATGGTTGAAATTTATCATTCTACTATACATTTGAGGTGGATTCCATCAAATCCTCATTTGTATAGGTCTTTTTGTAAATTTGAACCATCTTGTAGGGTAAAGTTCACTGCAAGGCACTAAATATGCTCTATTATAGCTCAGTCTATTGCATGATCCCATTTTGGAGATAACCGATTATGGTCTCCATCGATATAGGGGTGGTTATTAGTTCATCACACTTTGGAATGGTGTTATCCTGATTAATTTCTTCCTTATCACATTGAAAATTGATGATACCATTCTTCGATGTGTAATATAGAATATTTATTCCTCCTGATGAGGGTTAGTCTGGATGGTTTCTACATTATCCAATGCATCGGCATGAGCATTCTGTGATCAGGGAACATAATTCATCTTGGTATCAAAAATAAATTCTACCATTATTCCCCAATCATGGATAGTGAGAGGGTCCAGTTTATACTTTTTATTGAATATTCACCATTGATCTCCTTTATCACTTGTTCGGAATCCCCATTGATATTCAGGTAAGAAATGTGTAGTTGTAGGGGTTCAAACCCTATGATGAGGGCTTGATATGCCTCCTCATTATTTGTGTAGCTTTCAAATAGTGATAAAGTGTAGTGAAAAAAATTATATGTCTGGAGATATAAACACAATCCCTTGAACAACCCCACTAAGTCTCAGGTTTTACATCATTTTTAGGATGGGACTCTGGGATGATCCATCAAAATACATCTCCAATCTACTGGGTGTGTCATGGGCATAGAAACATTTCTCATCTAGATGTTCACTATCCACTAGTGTATTTTACAGGGCTGGATGTGCTGTGGGGAAATTAGCTAAGGATTTTCCTTTCACTAATTTTATATGAACTAAATGTCATATTGTTGTAGAATGACCACCCATTGGGCCAAGAACCCAGTCAACATAGGGAGGCCAATGATATACTTGAGTAGATCAATATGAGAGGCCGGATGGACTTCATGGTTCTAAAAGTAATGCCTTAGTTTTTTTCATTGAAAATAAGAGTGAAAGTAAGTTCTTCTCGACATCATAGTATCTGGTATTAGTAACTGGAATTGTCCTATTAAGGTAGTAGAGACTTTTTCTCTCCCCCATCATTTTTGTGTGTGAGGAGGGAACCCACTGAGCATTCCATAGTATCCACATACAAGATGTGTGGCCTTCCTTCCACTAGTGGAATCATAACTAGTGGGTGGAGAAAATACTACTTGATACACTCAAAGGATTCTTTGTAGTCATCATCCCATTGAGAAGAGATTACCTTCTTCATTAAACCATTAAATAGGAGAGTTTTATCGGCTAGGTTGGATATAAATCACCAAATGCAGGAGTGCTGCCCTTAGAGCCCCCTTATTTATTTGATATTTTTGGGTGTGACAATGATAAGATAATCGTAGTATCCCACATATTTTGGTATAGATAAGGCATGCACTCCTTTTCTATCTCTTCTGGGATCGCATCGTTATAAGTGGTGAGAGGCTAGAACATGATGGGAATGTTGTTTCCAGCTAACTCTCCCCATATATCAATGTCATCCTCCTCTTCACCAGGCTTATATTCATCCATCCAGTTAGGCCATAATTTTTTTTTCTATGGGTCACCTACTGAATGGAGTGGAGTGATACTATATGTTGATGGGGAACCATATGCAGTTGGCCTCGTTGTTTCAATCACCTCTCTGTACAAAGGCATTAAAGTTATGAACAACTCTCTATTAAGAGTTGTCTGTGAAAGGGGTGGATTTTTTTATCAGCAGGTGGTATCACCATGGGGAGGTTTACCACGGTGGATGTGAGGTATAGACTCATTACAATCCATCTCCACACTACCTGGAGGAGGATGATCATAATAATGATCATTTTTTACTTCTATTGAAGAGTTGATGAACCCTTGTGGCATTTGGAATGTGTCTTGAAAGAACTCAAGGACACTGTAATTGAATAAAATTTGAATATTAGTCTCAATCCTTATTGTGTTTGGAATATGCTAACCTACCCTTTGAAATTGTGCATGGATATGAGCTTGTTGTATGATAGTTGCCATAACTTGCTTTTAACCATTTGGTGCTGTGGGAATATGCACCCGCTACTGTGAGGCTTCTAGAATATTCTACTTAGCTATCTCATTATCGATGAGAATATGATCCTGTCTCGAGGTGTGTGTCATTCTAACTTGGTGACCATCATTTAAGATGGGAGTATTAGCTCGATCTCAAGCCTTAAGAATAAACCTCTCGTATTTCATGGTAGGGATATGATCCTAACCCGACGCATCTTCCGCTATCACTTAGTGAGCCCCAATTGGAATAGAAATATAAGCCTAGTCAAAATATGTATTCCCCTCATGATTATACCTACGAACATCTGTAATGGGAGAAGGGATATTCCCCTCCTCCTATATTTCCTCATAATGATGCTGGTATAGTCGTTTGTCAGTGGAATTAGGAATATGTGTCTGCCTTCCCACATCAATGTAAATATATATTTAGTCATACATATATATATATATATATATATCAATATATATATATATATATAAACACATAAACACATATATAAACGCTCAGACACACACATATTTATAAAAATATAAATATAAATATACACGCATATTTATATGTAAAAACTCATATATATTTTAAATTTAGTCATGTTTTTAACAAATAATGGCTGTTTTAGTAGAATTCTTATCAGTGCTATAAAACATGGATAATTATATATATATATATATATATATATATATATTATACACACACATATATATATTAAAATAAATGTATGATATATATGAAATATAAACCTTTATATATAATATAAAATATAAATAGATAGGTTTATAATATATATATATATATATATATAATCATATATATAATATAAAATATAAACCCATATGTAAAATATAAACACATAGACACACACACACATATAATATAATATAAACTTATATATATACACACATAGAATATAAACACACACATATATATTAATATATGTATATTAATATATACAATATATTAATTTTATAAATAGTTTAAAATATAAATATATAGATATAAACACACACACACACATATAATATAACATATATATATATATATGTGTGTGTGTGTATGTATAATATATATATATATATATTTTACATATAAATATATGTATCTGAGAGTTTATATATATGTGTATGTATAATATAAAATATAAACATATATGTAAACATATATATAATATAAAAAATATATATGTGTATGTATAATATATACATACACACACACACACATAAACACACACACACACAGATATATATATATATATATATGTCTCTATAATATATATATATATATATGCATATATTTATATTTTACGCATAAATATATGTGTTTGAGCGTTTATATATATGTGTATGTATCATATAAATTATAAACATATATGTAATATATATATATATATATAAAATCATAAAATATTAAATATAAACACACACACACACATATATATACATATATTAATATATAAAATTATATATATAATATGTTAATTATTAGATAGTTTAAAATATAAACACACACACACACAAACAGACACACACATATATATAAACATAAAATATAAACTAATAACATATATATATGTATATGAATATATAAAATTACTTATATAGAACATTTTATTTTTTAATAGTTTAATATATATATATATAATACATTAATTTATAAATGTTGATTAATTTAATTATATATATATATATATTATAATACAATTTTATATTTATAAAAAATATTGGTGAGTTGGTATTATTGGTGGTGCATGGAATCAAAAGACATCGGTTCTAATTCGTGCATAGCGCCGGCCCTGGGGCAAGCCCCATGAGCCCCTGGGCTAGGACAACAGACAATAAATGCAAAAAAATACAAAGACATGGAAAAAATCTCACCCTTTTATTGCAGCTCTTATTGCATTTTAGGGTAAAATGTTTTACGCTAGTCTTGGGAAACTGGGTTTATCGGGCCGTTTCTGTTCTTGCGTAGGCTACATTTTTTGAAGTAGGTGAATATGGAGATCGGGGCAACAGAAGGGGCGTGGAGGAAGGCAGGCCAGGCGGGAACGGGAGGGGGAGGGTGGAGAGAGTACAAGGCATAACCTAGGGTGGCAAGGCGGGACGTGGCAGGAGGGCGAAGGCCAGGGAGGAGGGAACGAGGCAGGAAGGGGCGGAGGGTGGGGCATGGTAGTGGGAATGGGAGTGGGGAGGGTGGAGGGAACAGGAGGGATACAAGAGAGGGGTGGCAGGAACGGGAACAGGAACAAGAACAGGAGGGGATGAAGGTTATATTACGATGGGTGATGGGATGAAGGGGTAAAGTACAAGTAGTGGGGTTTGGCAGGGTGGAGATAGAGGGAATTAGAGGGGTGGGATGAAGGTATATAGAGGGTAATAAATCAATTAAAAATTTCAAAATTTTGGAAACTCTATTAAAAATATCCCCCCATAAAAAAATAAATATTTCAGAAATAAATTTACGCCCTTTTTTAGAAATATCAAAAAATTACAACATTTTAGTGACCTGTAATTACCCATGTTTACAACAAACGCCATAAAGTGTGGTGTCTCTAAATAGTGACATGTACAAATGTCGCTAATTTAACAATATTTATTTTCCTACGTTTCTGAAAAACATTGATAAATAAGGTGTCGCTGAATAGCGATGTTTGTAAACGTCACTAATTTAGATACGTTTATAAGCATCACCAATTAGTGACATTTAAAAGCGTCTCTAAATTCGATATGTTTATAAACGTCTATAATTTAGTGACACCACATTTAGTGACTCTTTTAGAAACATTGGTAAATGAATTAGGGATGCATATAAATGTCGCTAATGTAAAAAATCATCGCTAATTGGCAATTGTTTTGTAGTGTGGAATTTTGAAAATGAGTATGGACTTATTTCATTAGAAAGCTGGTTACATAGGATTTTCTATATGATCAGGTCATTCTTAATGATATTTTTTGTGTGGGAATATAAAAAAAAAGTGGCATGATGGATGATTAACTGATCATTCTGTCATTTGTGAGATTCACATTAGGTCAACCATTTTTTTGTGTATGGTGTGAAAACAAAATTCCTCAATGGATAATAACCCAATAATTTAATATATGAGAGATTCACATCAAGTTTAACATTTTGGTTTTCATATAGTGTGAAAACAAACAACCCAATGACTAATAACCCAATCGTTTTGTTATTAGAGAGATTCACATCTGGTTAAGCATTTTTTTTCAATAGAAAAAGACGACCTCTAGGTGAATTTGTTTTGAACAGATTTCTGATTGTAGGGGAGGTTCATTTATTTCACAATCCTTAATTTTGTGTCACCGTACCGGTTCTTAGAGAGAACTCCCAAGGGTTCTCTCATCCATAACTCGGTATATAACTTCTTTCGAAAGGCATGTCGTCAATTGGGGTTTCAGATAGAAATATTCTTAGGGAATCACATTGTTTTGAGAGGATGGGTGGTCAGGCTCAACAAAACCTATTAGAGAGAATTATTTCCTACTTCGGGGATCTCTTACAGATTTAAGATATGTTCAGTAATATCATCCTAATCACAATATGGGACCAGTTACCCTAACAAAATGATTATGGGTAAAGTCTCTCCTACTAAAAAGATGGGTATCCCCTCCATGGACCCATATTTATGTATATGAGGTTCTTCATTCATTTCTCTGTAATGAGTTTTTGCTTATCTGTTGAAGCCTTGTGGCCAGGATCTTTAGAATTTGATGCCACATTAGGGATTAGTAATATTCCTTAGAGGGGATTGATCCATTACGAGGCTTCCTATGTGTCCTAGTTATTATAGGAATCAAAACCTGCATAGTTCATTAAAACTATAAAGTTTAGAATTTTATAGAAATGAAATATATAATTACTCTGAGGCACTGAATTTTCAAGCTCAAATCCTGAGGGGACATCCTACGCATTCTGATTATGGCCGAAATCTGAGTTTTCATAGTTTATTTGATTTTTCAGTACACTGGGGGATGATATAGAATAACCAACCCATGGGAATGATCGAGTCCTAATGGTTGAGATGTCAGATCCATGGGGAGACTTATACTGAAGTGAGTGCCTATTTGAGCTAAGGGCATAGAAAGGCATCCTATATATCCTAGTTATGATAGGAATTTGATTTCTCCTAGTTTAATCACACCCTTGGTACTGAATCCAATGTAGATTTCCTCACATGGGGGCGGTTTATATCATGCCCCTCGTTAGGGATTACATAATAGTATTGACCTTGTTAGTTGTAAATCATGTTACAAATGATATAACTATTACAACTCCCTAACCCCACATGTGTTATGCTTGGTGTAAGAAACAAGGGATAACAAATAATTGGACTTACTGCATACAGATGTGAGGCTTATGTATTAGGACTACCCTTGGGATGTTCAATATGGAGCTCGATCCTCAAGGTGGTGTAATAAATATCCTGAATATGGTAGGAATTAGAGTTAATTTAGTTTAGTTAATTTATCTGTCTACTGAGGGATGAGGTGGAGTGATCTTCCCATGGCAGTGATTGAGTCTCGATTGTTGAAACATCAGAAACATGAGGGGACCCACATCGAGGTGGATGCCTGTTTGAGTTCGGGATATGAACTTAGGAAGGCATCCTATGTATCCTTTTTATATCAATAATCAAAGTCCCCATAGATCGACTAATCAGGGATTACACACTAATGTTTCCTTAGTCTTTGTGATAGTTTATGGTGCAGACGTTATGCTTACTGCAACTCCCTAAGCCCATACGAGACATGATAGTTGTGAGAAACAATGGATGAAAAATAATTAATTCCATTTCTTTTAGGTATGGGGAAATATACTGGTAATTCCCTTGGAAGATTAATATGGAGATCAAACATCAGGGAGGTATCCTACATATCTTGGTTATGGCAGGAATCAGAGTCATCGTAGTTCCCTTGGATGGGGATTACACACTGATGTTGCCCTTATAATAAGGAAATATCATATTATATAGATGGTTAGGGTATACACTCTGAGGCTTCCTTATTGATTAGGTATTACACACCAATGATGGACAATGCTATTAAATCCTGGGATGCCCTATTTATCAGGCTTGCTTTCTTGTCTGACATGCATTAATTGTCTCTTTCACACATCTTAATTGCTTGATAGTTATGTTGGAGAGTGTTTTCCTGACTTCTTCAAATAAAATTGTATGATTGAGTTGACATTTAAAAAGGACCTCAAATAATATGGATGACAAGTTTTAGGGTTGTCATGTTGTCAAGGATAGCTTGTCTGGAGGACATCCCAAGATCCTGTTGACCTGCCCAGATGTCATAACAAAAGATGGTTTCCATATATGAAAGGAATCATGAGAGACAATGTGGCATGTCTCAGAGTGTGAATCATGTTCTAGCTAACATGTTTGAAGGGCATCATGAGACCTGGATGGCGTGATCAGAGGGAATCATGAGAGCCAGTTGACATGCCAAGGTGATACCGCGAGACATAATTGACATGAACTGGTGTTGTCATTTGGGTTAGGAGACATGTCTGAAGAGCACCGCAAGGCTAGGGTGGGGAACTTGGTGGGATTCCTGAGATCAGGACAAGCACTTCTCATGATCTAAATTATATTTCACATGAGTGTCACATGATTTTTGTGACATGTCCTGGTGTTGTCTCTAAACCTGGGTGGTTCATGTGAAGTGCTTAACGACCATCATATATGTAATTTTCATAATTATTCTCTCTTTTTTCTTTTATCTAGCCTTAATATTATGAATTCATTTAATTTTTAAGGTGTTAGTTTTTATTACGTCTTGCGTGATCTAGAAGGTGTGAGGGGTGTCCTCCACATGTCCTTCCAGAAGTATTTCACATGATCTATGGGTGATCACGTGAAATTCCTCTGCATTCTTCTGGATTTCCCCAACTGCTCATCGATATCTTAGTTTATGGGATGATTTTTCAGTCATGAGATAATCCACTCTGACAAATCTTCTCTTGCACTATTTTTTGGTTTTGAGTGCTCATCCTTCCACTCAAATTTATTGACACAACCGTCATTGAAGTTGGTCAACATTTAGAATTTATATTCCTACTAAATACTGTATATGTGGAAAGTAGGGTTGAACCTACAGGGAAGGAAACTATGACCACTTTTTAAAAGAAATATCTAAACACCCAACTTTTGTCAGCAGTGGGGGAACTATCTATTTCATTTTTATTTTCAACATTTCAATTTTTTTATATTTCTATTCTAAGAAAACTAATTCCAATCTAAACTGTTATGAACTAACAATCTAGTAACACTATTAAAACACATCAATAAATGGAATAAATGATTCATGAAATACACTCAAGAATTTTTAACCAACTAGTTTAAAAAGACAACATCTATACTACTCTTAATTTAATTACTCCTTGAAAAATAGTTTTGAATCTCCTTCACCAAGAGGTTCAACAATCAGAAAGTTAATTCTTGGATTTCTCCACTCCAAAATTAAACTTATTTCTGTAAAAGTTGAAAAAAGAATAAATAGTAATTAAATTCACCATAAACTTTATATTCTTGAAAAGTAAAGCTCTAATAAAAGCATTCAATTTCAGCTTCTCCAAATGGGATTTAAATTATTGATAATTTTTAATATGTGAGGAGTAATGAATTTAAGTACTATCATATTTGACCACACCAAATTATCATAAATTTATAAAATTAAAGTAGAGTGAAGATGTTCAAATGATGAACCAGTATGATTCAAAACTTCCAAGATAAGTGATATAGCCTAAAAACATGTTCATATTTGAAAAAAACATCATTTGATTAGAATAAGAAAGTGAAGGAAGAGAACTCACCAAAGAGAAAAGTGCTGATCTTCTTGCCCCTTGGATCTCATGGAAGCAGCTATCTAATATCTTCTCCAAATGATTCTCAACTCCAATGTGAGAGAAGTTTTTGAATGTATGGATGATCCCCTCCCTTTCAATTCCGATACTGCTCTGCTATAATATCCATTTTCATCTACTACACATCACCCACAACTTTCAACGACATAAACTTGTCTTTCACTACTACACCACACATGTGTGTTTTTTCGCTAACCACATGTCGCATTAGAAAAACCCCTGTAACTAACTCCCCACGTGTTAGTTAAATGATCATGGATGTGTTTAAGTCCCCTAAATGAAATTTCACCATAAGAACATAAAAAACAGTTAAAAACATGAAGGAAATAAATAAATAAATATTTAAAGTTATTAGTTTATCTAACAGTTTTTAAATAGTAAGTTCTTAAATTAGAGAGAATTATTATTTACTAGTAATTATATTTTAAAATTATATTTTTATTAATTAAAATGAAATGATATTATTATTAACAAATTTATTATTATAAAAGTTAAGTAAAAATAATTTATCTAAATGTTTATGTATTATAAAGTAAATTAAATTAGTTAATAATTGATTTTATAAATAATTATTAACATTTAAATTTTAAAAGTTTAACTAGTTATTAATTTTAATGTATAATGTTATTAAGTTATTAACTTTTATTAACTAACATTTTTAATGTTAAGTTTAATTATAATGTTTATTATTGTTTCCTATATTAAATTATTTTCAATTTTAAGTTAATTATTGTCTAAATATTTAAATTTATTTGTAAATTATTATTCATATTTTATTAAAAACTTTATAATTAATTATAATTAATTAATTTGAATCATTAAATTATAATTAACGAGCTTATTAGAATTTATTTATTTTAATTTAATTTATAAGTTATTATAATGTTTTTTCGTTTAATAATTTTTTATTTTAGCTATTTAATTAAATAATTCCATTTTATTAAAATTAATAATATTATATAAATTATTTATTTGTAATTATTATTATTATTTATGTTTAATTTAAATTTAAATTTTAGTTTTCTTTAATTTTTAATATATTTTTTAAAATATTATCTTCTCCCCCACAAATCGGTGCAACCCTAAGGGGGGGGGGGGTCTTATTCGGTGCCTTCCTGAGATAACAGGTCCGACCGCAGACCCATTTAATGGCGTGACAGCATGAGGACTAGGGTAGCATGAAGTTTCATCACAGACGACAGTTAGCTTTGATTCTTCCTAGTGGATGTGCTCAGAAAATTCATGCTTCTATAATAGCACAACAGGTTGCTATGAAAGGTGACACAACTCCTCTCTCCTAATTCTCAATTGGAATCCTAACTTGGTGGTGACACATCAGGAGTTTCTACTTTCAACGACTCTGGGTCTGGTGCATCACGATGGCGCTGATTCCATGCGGCTTTGAAACTTGGCCGGGTGACTGGGGTTTGGCTCACCTTGCTCCACCAGCTACAACTGAATGAGAACTGGCTTGCAGTGGTGATTCTAGATCTGTGAGGAATTTGGGATTTTTGAATGGTATAGATTTAGAGTTTTTGTTGTGAGGAAACTCTATTCAGAGTTGGGATCTGATTGAAAGATGTGTATATGTTGATTTGGTTGTGTTGTGGTGTGTGGAATAGTTGCTGGGGGTAGTGGTGGTTTTTGTTCTTAGGGGGATGATAGTGAGTTGTTGTAGTTTAAACAGATATGGAGTCAGTGAGTGCGTGGAAAAATAGGTGGAAAGACATCATTGGTGTGTCGTGAGATACAGAAGGTGGAAGAAATGGATCGGTAGTAGGGGTGAGCCGTCAGTGTGAAGGAAGGGTGAGAGAGACCGATGAAATTAAGAAGACATCAGTGTGTGTGTGAGAAAGCGGGGTTAGTGTGAGGTTTTGAGGCTGATGGGGAAAAGAGGGATCGGTGAGTGAGGGTAGGGTGAGGCACCTATAGTAAGAAAAGAAACGGAGTCACCGATTGTTAAAAATGGAATTACCGATAGTTTGCATCAGTGAGATGGGATGGAAAAGAAAATAACAACGGTATCGATGGAACATCTCACCGATAGTTATCAGTGAGACTAATGGGTGTAAATTTTGACACTATTCATTAGTTGACTATTAAAAATATCCTAAAAGAAAGATTAGTTTGAAAAAACTCTTTTAAATCATATAAAATATGTCAAAAATATCCAAAAAATTATTTTATCTCATAAATTATGTCATATAATATTTATTTTAATATTTATAATATCATTTAATTGATTCTTTCATTAATTAATAAATTATTACATCATCTTTGAGTCACCATTTAATTTAATTAATTATCTCCAAAAAATTATAAATAAATTACCAAGATATAGTTTATATTTTTAGATTTATAATGAAAATTTATAGTTAAAGATAACCCCTATATATATCCATATTAAAATACATTACCTTTTTGAAAAAAAGTGCAAAAAAATGACTATTCATTGAATATAATATTATTAATGCTTTAAAGTCATCTGAGTGGCTTAAAGTGGTCTTAAAATAGACCAAAGGATGATAATGGTCAGTATACACTCATAAAATCAAATTTGGAAATGTGTTATTGTATTTTTATGTTATTATAATATTATTTTTTACCTTTAATTTCCTAATTTACCCTTAACTATTGTAATTAAAATAATTACTAATGTTACTATTCATAATGTCAAAAAATTAAAAGGACATATTTACATAATTTGGTGCCTCTGATTCAAAATATGGAATACATTTTTACAAATTTTAAAAAAAACTTATGAGAAATTAATTTAAAATTAATCCCTGTTGTCAAAATGATAAAATAGGTTTTAAAAAAAGTAAAAACCATTAAAATATTGACATGCGTTTATATATAATTTCAATCTGAAATTACTTCCAATGGCCATAAGTTTATTAAATAATATAAAATTAATCAAATTAAACTTTAAAACAAATTAAAAAGATAATCTAACTATATAAATAAATTGGATGAAAAGGTAGTTTTGAATTAAAATGCAGTATTTTTCACTATTCATTAAAATATGGATTTTATCAGAAAAATACTAAAAATTTAACCAATGTAATTTTTTATATCCTTCTTCCAAATAAGAAGTTTATTTTTTTATATAGAACATATAAAAGTGACAAAAACTAGATTTAAAAAGGATTCTCCATCAAAAGGCGGTAAACAACCTTTAAAAAATATTAGAGTATTTTACAATTAAAATTGGATTTATTCTAATTTTAATCCTGTAAAATTTATTAGAAGAAAGTAAAAATATTTTATAAGCATGTGTATACATAATATAGTTTGTTATTTTCATTCTCGCTAATACAATATCTAGGTGATAATTACTATTTAACATAATAATATTAGTAATGTATTATTTTTTGATATATCTTAGTCTTGTGTGCAATATAAGATTTCGAAGAAACCTTTTTTTGAGTTTTGAGTACACTATCTCACATAGTTTCTCCTTTAAATTAAATTAATATCTAATTCATAAATATTAAAAGATATGAAAAATTGTTATTCTATAATTACATGGGATGTTACAACCTAATTCCCTTTACCAAGTGTATACATCAACTTTAAGTAACACATTTAAAGGTATCCCATACATTTTATTTCCTTAGGTTCAAATATCTTTGTAAGAACATTTGTTTCAGAATATTTTGATTCATAAATATTTTAAATTTATCACCAAAAAGATAATGATGCCATGTTTTCAAAGTAGGGATCACACAAACCAATTCTAAATCATGTGTTGGGTAGTTATCTTCTTGAAAACATAACTGTTTTGATCTATAAGAAACACCACGATCTCTCTGTATGAGAACACATCCCATCCCGAATCCTGATGCATCATAATATATTATATAGCCTTGTCTAGACTCTGGAAATGTGAGAATGGGAGCTGATGTAAGTCTAACCTTAAACTCTTGAATGGATTTATAACATCCATCATTCCATTGGAATGGAACTAATTTCCCTATAAAAACATTCATTAGTGATGCCAAATGTAAAAATTCATGTACAAAACATCTATATTATCATGTTAAACCGATGAAACTATGTATTTCAAAGTAATTATTTGGTAGTTTCCAACTGATAACAACTTTTATCTTTTCAGGGTCAATAAAATTAATTTTTTTCAAAAATGAAATGGCTAAGGAAATATACCTACTGTATCTAGAAATCCTTGTTTGATAACTTGGAATACATAAGATACTCCCACAAGATTCACAAAAATATTGCCAAGTGTTTCTCGGGATCAACTTTTTTCATAATTTACACTTGAATATCATCCACAAACACCACCACAAATGAATATCGATACATTTGAAATATTTGATTCATAAATGAAATTAAGATGAATGGTTCATTTAAAAGAACAAAAAAACTGAAATCATAATAGAAATATCTATTTTTGAAATATGTATTCAGAATATACACCTACCTAACCCATTTTTGGTTATATCCAAAATTCAAGAAAATTTTAGAGAACCAAAGTGCTCCCCTCAATTATTCAAATATATCTTCAATTATTGGAATAAGATACAGATTTTTATCATAATAAGGTTAATCTTAAGATAACACATATAATTCCTAAGAGTTCTATCCATATTCTTCACAAAAAGAACAAGTTCTTCCCATGAAGACATTCTCGATCAGATGAACCCTTTACTTTAAAATTCTTCCAAGTGATCAAGAAATTCTTTCAACTATATTTGTTACATCTGATAAGATGGATGGGAAAGAGGAATGGTCCCATGTATATGATCAATCATAAAATATACTTCTCTTTTGGGTGGAAACCCTAATAAATTGTTAGTAAAACACTATGAAACTAATACACTATGGTTGGAAAGTCTCTATTCATGATCTTATCTATCGCTTCCAAATCCACCGATGTCAACTGAAAAGAGATTATTCCTACCACCATTACCAAGGGTCATAATCTTCTTGAATTAATTTAAATACATCCTTTAAGTATATTTATAACATCCTTAGAGGATTAGAAACTCACCTTCCATGCATAACAATAAATATGGTCCTCAAATTTCATTTTCCAATACATTCCAAGAATTAAGTTATTGACATCCATCTCTATCAAAGAGAGAGAATCTACCAACTCAACCATTTGTTTTTTATTTAAAATTATATATATTCCAAGTCTCAACACTCTAATAATCTTAAAGGTGTTTGGAGTTTCAAAATAGAATACTTCATCTAAATAGATAAACCCATCATATCAAGGATACAAGAAAAAAAAAGAATGGGATTCACTGTAATGGTCAGTGCCTTCTCAGTATATTACATTGAATGTTTGGTTGTTGAAAGATCATATAGGAGGCTTGGATGGAGTTTGGAGAAGTTTAGTTGTTAAAATGTGGATGCAGGGAGGTTACATGTCATGTAACTTGATTTCATAGTGTGAAGTTTGGTTTCAAGGCTTGTCTTGGAATGCTTCACGACGTTCAAATTTTTACATGGAATGAGAGAGGGATTCATGAGGTGAAATACTTTGGGGTCTGATAAATAAAATTAAAATCAAGTGGTTACACGTTTTTCAATGGAAGTGGACCATGGGGTATTACACGACATGGAATGGGATTACACATTGTGTAATACCCTGATACTGTAATTTTTTAAAACATTCCAACTACTCAGGTTTTCACAAATACTATGACTACAGAATCCTCTCTCATTCCAAAAATAACCATGGGCATCCCAATTATTTCTTCAAACCATCTTCCTCCCACTTCATTCCTTTGATCTCAGTGATCATTCGTTGGAAATCCGTGGTGATCTAAGGTATGTTATCCCTTTGTTTTTCTAGAAGTATCCCTCAATTTGTTCTCATTCGCTTCCATATCTCCTCACCCTGAAACTGTGTGTGATTATACATTATTTATAATGTGGTATCTCTCAGTTTTTTTGGTGTGATGGTTCCATGGATTCCTCAAATGGATGAAGATATTTCAGGATAGGTAACATGAGGACCACTACGTGATCCATTCTCGTGCGAAGAATATTGACACCCCTTCAAGGTAGGATTTCCCTAGTTTCTCTTTATTGTGCAACATGCATGAGGGGTTTTGATTTTTTTCAACATTGGATTATATTTTCACTGACATAATCAAAGAAAAAGAATTGGATAATTGAATTTGAAAGGGGAAATGTGTTTTGTTCACATGATTTTTATAGCATTGATATTGATTATAATGTTGTTATTTTACGGGATGAACAACCTAGTGAAAATTGTGGTCATTGGTGGATTTTTTTAACCCTAAATGTATTTCATGTTGTTTGATTCATTTTGAAAACATATATATTAAAATTCGTAAACTACGTACACTTGGCTAATAAATATATGCCCCATTATTACCCAGTTTTAGTGATAAAACCAGAATTAACAAGTGAAATTAATTAAATAATTCCTTGATAAATCTGAAATATTATTATGTTTTGGTGTGTGGGGAAATGTGTTTTTTGGGATAGCCTCGGTTGTGTGTGTGGGACCGATCAGAGGTGATGTGGCGATGTTGTGATGTGTGGGTTTTCTCTAGTTTGTGATGTGGTTTTGTTGTGAATCACAAGTACATGTTGTGGTTTGGTTTGAGCGGCGTTGCGGATTAAATTGTAGATGATACATCAACATGGATATATAATGGAGTCTTAGGTTGATAGATTGTTTTTTTGTGGAATGGGTGAGAATTTTGTGTATTGGGGATGTGATCGGGTTGTGTGATATTGTGCTACTGGATGTGGTTGAGAGTTGGGGGCCTGTTTTGGTTGGTATGAGTACTTCTCTTAGAGTTTCTCCATGTTTTACTTTTTTGTATGTTCCTTGTTATGTGATGTTCTTGGTAGTTTCCCAGATAGTAATGTAATAGATAAATAAATAATTGATTAATAATGTTTGGGACTAGTTTGGGTTGTTCTGGTTAACAGAATGAATAAATGAAATGTGAATGAAGAATAGTAGTGGCTAAATAAATTGGTAGGAAATAATAATTGGGTTGTGGTTTGATATGTGGTGTTGTGTATATACAGGCAATATCAGGATTGGCGGTTTTTAGAGTTGGTTGTTTGTTTGAGAACCCATAGGATAGGCATGGGTGTTTGGTATCATATATGTTTATACTTGAATTTTCATTCGATTTCTATACACACCGCACCGATTTGATCACCTTGTACCAAACACCCCCATCATCATAGGGGAGGGTATCTATCTCAAACATATCAGTGGGAGGATGGATGGATGGCCACCCACTATTCCCGGATCCCTCTTCAAGGTGGAGATAGCCTAAGATTATTTTGGAAGGTTGTGGTTTTTGTGGCCCAGGTGTGTGTAGGCGAGTTCTATTTTCCCAGGTGTTTTTGGGATGAGATGTGTAGTGCTTTCCGAGTTGTCCTTAGCATGAGGTGTAGTTTGTGACCTATAGGTATACGAGTAGGATGCGATGTGGTTGTGTCCTAGGTGTGTGTAGGTGAGATGTGATGTGCTTCATTTTCCCAGGTGACAGGACTTGCTGTGAGGCCCAGGTGTGTATGGATGATATGTGATTTTCTTCATTTTCCCAAGTGATGAGACTAACTGTGAATCCTAAGTGTGTGCAGGTGGGATGTGATGTGGTTTTTCTTACTAGGTTATGGGACTAGCTGTGAGGCCTAGATGATTTTGGGTAGGTTGTGACGTTATTCTTTTAGAAGTGGTGAGAGTTCGAGGATGTTTTCTGTTCGGTAAGTGTGGACAAACTAGTGGGTAGTGGTTCAAGATACCCAAATCATAGATGTGCTTACTATGCTACATTACATTACTTGTGTTGCTTAGTGATCATGACTTGGTGAGGATGGGATGGCTAGTATACCTTATTAGCTGCTATTTGAAAATGATATTTTCTCACAGGGACCTTAGTATTCTTCTTTTCATGTGTGAATAAGAGAGTTGGGTTTTTCTATTGAGTATACTTGTATGCTCACCCTACATGTATAAAAAAATTTAGGTTTTAAGGAGGACATCATAGATTTCGTGGACTTTACTAGGTTGGATCTTGAGAGTTTCTATGTTTTTACCTAGCCATATATTTGGTACTTTTTTGTGGAGATTTATTGCATTTGAAATTGTTTTGTTTTAAACATGCATGTGGGATGGATTTTGGATTTCTTTTATATATGTCTTGGATTTGTTTTGAGGTTATACATCTTATCTCCCAATCATTTTTTCTATAAAAGGGTAAAGAATCCCATTTTGGGAGACTTGTATACCCTTGGTGCTGGTTGCCTCCCAAGGGCCTACTAGCGGTAGGAATCGATGGGTAATAATCTTCCTTTCTACATTCTCATCCTTGGAGGGGAATACTTGGAGGGAGGGGGTCATGACATGAACCCATGTCAAAAAAATCTTGAATATAGGTAGAATTTAAAAAATCATTCCTTTCGTCATCTAAGGCCTTGATTGATCATCCATGATCATTTTCTTAGCTCCATACAATTACATGTTGGGTCGGAACAAAACGGGAAGGATGGCAAGAAGGGGGTGAATTGCCTTTTAAAAAATAATAACAAATTAAAATCAAAGTTGAAATGCAGCGGAAAGAAAAGAGGCAAGACACAAGAAAATTGATAACGGAGTTCGGCCAAAAACCCGGCCTACGTCTCCGCTCCCAACTCAACCGTTGAGAGATTCCTACCGCTTGCTTTTCAATGGTTTTAGCAAGAAACCCACTAGGCTTTGAGGTAGCACTAGGACCTATTACAGCTTGCTTTTATTGGTTTAGCAAGAACCCACTTGCTTTCAATGGAATAGCAAGAACCCACTAGCCTTCTTACAGGTGAAGGCTAGCTCACCTATGTCTCAAGCTTTTTAGAGGAAAAGCTTGTGAACCTCTTCACACCTTAGTGGTGATGTGAAACCCAAAAGAAAGGGGGATGAGAAAAGGGTTTGGGGTTTGTAGGCACAAACCCAAAATTAAAGCTCAAAATAAATATACAATAAAAAACCGTATTTTGAGAAGCCTTGGGCGCCTTTGATTGGATGGAGATGTTGAAGGCCGCTTCCAAGCTTCTTTGGAGGAGCTCCTTGGATGTGGAAGTTGTTGGAGCAAGGGAGGTTCCTTTGAAGGAAGTCGCCGGATGTTGGCCAAATGATCAACAAGGTGTCCATGGGCTTCCGTATAGTTCCGGTTGGTGTCCGGGGCTTCCTTGGCCTTTATTTATAGGCATGGAACCCTTGGGGAGTCTTCGGAGCCGTTGGAGAGGTCTTCGGAGCCGTTGGAGGCCAAAAGAAGGTTGACTGGTCAAAGCCAACGACTAGTTTGACTGGGCTACCGGCTGGCCGGTACATCTCCACCGGCTGGCCGGTGCCTTGGATGTTGAGAAGTGCTTCTGCCCAGGAGCCACCGGCTGGCCGGTGAGAAGGCCACCGGCTGGCCGGTGGTGAGACAGTAGGTCTCACTGTTGAACCAGGATGCCACCGGCTGGCCGGTGACAGAGCCACCGGCTGACCGGTGGAACCTGGCAGTGGGCAATGCATCTGCCAGGTCCACCGGCTGGCCGGTGCCATCACACCGGTTGGCCGGTGGACTGAATTTCAGTCCACTTGATGTCCATTCTTGGGCCAATCCTTTGGAAATCTTTTGCCTATCATCCACAACACTTAAAAACAATGTTAGACAAATAAAAAGGTGATTGTGATCATGAAAATCAAACAACGAGGGGAACGAGAGGTACAACAATCTCCCCCTATTTTGATGATCACAATCACCAAAACAATTAAAGTAAAAAAACTGAAATTGAAAGGAAATGCTAAGCATGATGAAAAGGATTCTCCCCCAATCAATCAAGAAATTTCTCCCCCTTTGTGATTATCAAAATAGCACGGGGCATAAAACTTGATTGAGGGAAAAGATTTGAAAAACAAGATTGAGATTTGAAAATCAATTGAGATTGAAATGAAAATTTGAATAACAGTTTGAATTGAAAGTTTTGAATCAAAAACCAATTGAAATTTGAAATTTGAAACCAAATGAAATTTTTGAAATTGAGAGTTTTGAATCAAAAATTTGAAATGAAAATTCTGAATTGAGAATTTTGAATTGAAAATTTGATACCAAGAGTTGAAATTGAAGGTTTGAATTGAAAATTTTGAAATTGAAATCAAAAGGGCTTAAACGATCCTAACTCCCCCTAAATAAAAACAATAAATCACCGGGGAGAGGGATTTTGAAAAGAGACAATTTTAGGCCCGGAGAGACTCGATAGAAGGGATTTTTCAATCCATACTTGTCTCATGGCGGGTCTTCTCCTATAGAATTCATCCGAATAAAAAATCGATTTGGGCCTACCGTACCGGGCGTTTTTGCAATTACATTCATATATCATGTGCCCGGGTTTTTTGCAATAGTTACAAAATTTAAAACAAGAGCTCCCCCTTACAAAAACAGTGGGTGCATGGGAGGAGGAAGCTTTATAGGTGTAGCAAAGTCCATTGGTGGTTCTAGATACTCGTTGAGAACCTAAGAGTTTGGACAAATTTTGTTCACCTTGGGTGAACTTGGCTAGGGTCTCCCTTAGGTCTTTGATGGTTGATTCCATAGAATCAACATTTGGGAAATTTTGGATTTTAAGGGTGAGTTCCTCCTTCTCTTTGAGAAGTTGGTCTTTTTCGGAGGAAAGCTTTTTGAAATTCTTTTTCAAAGCAACGAATTTAGAAGAAAGTTCATGAAAACCATTTTCTAATTGGTCTCTAGCATGTTGGAGTTCTTTATATGATAAATGATTGAAAGAAT
Organism: Viscum album; assembly: GCA_963277665.1. Taxonomy (NCBI): domain Eukaryota; kingdom Viridiplantae; phylum Streptophyta; class Magnoliopsida; order Santalales; family Viscaceae; genus Viscum; species Viscum album. The sequence continues at coordinate 660,040,506 of OY728159.1, forward strand.
TTGAAGAACTAGAGGATGAAGAAGAGGAAGAGGATGATGATACCTCATGTTTTGCCATTAGGCATTTTTTACCTTGGTCGCTCGAGGAGAAGGAGGAGAAGGAGGAGATATCACTCCATGTTGCCTTTGAAGCTTTCTTCTTCCCCTTCTTTTTCATGGCCCTTTTCTTGTGAAGTGGGCAAGCGGGATTGATCTTTTTGTCGGGTTCTTGCTTGTTGTCGGGTTCTTGCTTTTGAGCCTTCTTAGTGCCTTCATGGGTAAGTTCTAAAAGCTTCCAAATATCATGAGAAGATGTGCAAGAAGAAATACAATTAAAAACATTTCGGTCAAGACCACAATGAAGAGCGTTCATGGCTTTTCCATCAAGCTCGAAATTTGCAATGTCGGCGGGGGTCCATTGAGATTCATCTTTACTAGAGAGAGTATAACCATGCATGACAATTTTAAAAATAGGATATCCAATAATTTTAAGAAATGTGGTCATGCGGGTTTTCCAAAAACTATAATCGGCTCCATCAAAGAATGGAGCACGATCCAAAGAATGTCCTTCGGGGGATTGAGAGGAAGAAGCGGTAGAAGCCATCAAAAAAAAAAATAGGATCTTTAATTTGAAACCGGTTAGGGAATTATTCAAATACGTCGCTCTGATACCAGTTGTTAGGTCAGAAAAAAACGGGAAGGATGGCAAGAGGGGGGGTGAATTGCCTTTTAAAAAATAATAACAAATTAAAATCAAAGTTGAAATGCAGCGGAAAGAAAAGAGGCAAGACACAAGAAAATTGATAACGGAGTTCGGCCAAAAACCCGGCCTACGTCTCCGCTCCCAACTCAACCGTTGAGAGATTCCTACCGCTTGCTTTTCAATGGTTTTAGCAAGAAACCCACTAGGCTTTGAGGTAGCACTAGGACCTATTACAGCTTGCTTTTATTGGTTTAGCAAGAACCCACTTGCTTTCAATGGAATAGCAAGAACCCACTAGCCTTCTTATAGGTGAAGGCTAGCTCACCTATGTCTCAAGCTTTTTAGAGGAAAAGCTTGTGAACCTCTTCACACCTTAGTGGTGATGTGAAACCCAAAAGAAAGGGGGATGAGAAAAGGGTTTGGGGTTTGTAGGCACAAACCCAAAATTAAAGCTCAAAATAAATATACAATAAAAAACCGTATTTTGAGAAGCCTTGGGCGCCTTTGATTGGATGGAGATGTTGAAGGCCGCTTCCAAGCTTCTTTGGAGGAGCTCCTTGGATGTGGAAGTTGTTGGAGCAAGGGAGGTTCCTTTGAAGGAAGTCGCCGGATGTTGACCAAATGATCAACAAGGTGTCCATGGGCTTCCGTATAGTTCCGGTTGGTGTCCGGGGCTTCCTTGGCCTTTATTTATAGGCATGGAACCCTTGGGGAGTCTTCGGAGCCGTTGGAGAGGTCTTCGGAGCCGTTGGAGGCCAAAATAAGGTTGACTGGTCAAAGCCAACGGCTAGTTTGACTGGGCTACCGGCTGGCCGGTACATCTCCACCGGCTGGCCGGTGCCTTGGATGTTGAGAAGTGCTTCTGCCCAGGAGCCACTGGCTGGCCGGTGAGAAGGCCACCGGCTGGCCGGTGGTGAGACAGTAGGTCTCACTGTTGAACCAGGATGCCACCGGCTGGCCGGTGACAGAGCCACCGGCTGACCGGTGGAACCTGGCAGTGGGCAATGCCTCTGCCAGGTCCACCGGCTGGCCGGTGCCATCACACCGGTTGGCCGGTGGACTGAATTTCAGTCCACTTGATGTCCATTCTTGGGCCAATCCTTTGGAAATCTTTTGCCTATCATCCACAACACTTAAAAACAATGTTAGACAAATAAAAAGGTGATTGTGATCATGAAAATCAAACAACGAGGGGAACGAGAGGTACAACAATCTCCCCCTATTTTGATGATCACAATCACCAAAACAATTAAAGTAAAAAAACTGAAATTGAAAGGAAATGCTAAGCATGATGAAAAGGATTCTCCCCCAATCAATCAAGAAATTTCTCCCCCTTTGTGATTATCAAAATAGCACGGGGCATAAAACTTGATTGAGGGAAAAGATTTGAAAAACAAGATTGAGATTTGAAAATCAATTGAGATTGAAATGAAAATTTGAATAACAGTTTGAATTGAAAGTTTTGAATCAAAAACCAATTGAAATTTGAAATTTGAAACCAAATGAAATTTTTGAAATTGAGAGTTTTGAATCAAAAATTTGAAATGAACATTTTGAATTGAGAATTTTGAATTGAAAATTTGATACCAAGAGTTGAAATTGAAGGTTTGAATTGAAAATTTTGAAATTGAAATCAAAAGGGCTTAAACGATCCTAACTCCCCCTAAATAAAAACAATAAATCACCGGGGAGAGGGATTTTGAAAAGAGACAATTTTAGGCCCGGAGAGACTCGATAGAAGGGATTTTTCAATCCATACTTGTCTCATGGCGGGTCTTCTCCTATAGAATTCATCCGAATAAAAAATCGATTTGGGCCTACCGTACCGGGCGTTTTTGCAATTACATTCATATATCATGTGCCCGGGTTTTTTGCAATAGTTACAAAATTTAAAACAAGAGCTCCCCCTTACAAAAACAGTGGGTGCATGGGAGGAGGAAGCTTTATAGGTGTAGCAAAGTCCATTGGTGGTTCTAGATACTCGTTGAGAACCTAAGAGTTTGGACAAATTTTGTTCACCTTGGGTGAACTTGGCTAGGGTCTCCCTTAGGTCTTTGATGGTTGATTCCATAGAATCAACATTTGGGAAATTTTGGATTTTAAGGGTGAGTTCCTCCTTCTCTTTGAGAAGTTGGTCTTTTTCGGAGGAAAGCTTTTTGAAATTCTTTTTCAAAGCAACGAATTTAGAAGAAAGTTCATGAAAACCATTTTCTAATTGGTCTCTAGCATGTTGGAGTTCTTCATATGATAAATGATTGAAAGAATTTGAAGAACTAGAGGATGAAGAAGAGGAAGAGGATGATGATACCTCATGTTTTGCCATTAGGCATTTTTTACCTTGGTCGCTCGAGGAGAAGGAGGAGAAGGAGGAGATATCACTCCATGTTGCCTTTGAAGCTTTCTTCTTCCCCTTCTTTTTCATGGCCCTTTTCTTGTGAAGTGGGCAAGCGGGATTGATCTTTTTGTCGGGTTCTTGCTTGTTGTCGGGTTCTTGCTTTTGAGCCTTCTTAGTGCCTTCATGGGTAAGTTCTAAAAGCTTCCAAATATCATGAGAAGATGTGCAAGAAGAAATAAAATTAAAAACATTTCGGTCAAGACCACAATGAAGAGCGTTCATGGCTTTGCCATCAAGCTCGAAATTTGCAATGTCGGCGGGGGTCCATTGAGATTCATCTTTACTAGAGAGAGTATAACCATGCATGACAATTTTAAAAATAGGATATCCAATACTTTTAAGAAATGTGGTCATGCAGGTTTTCCAAAAACTATAATCAGCTCCATCAAAGAATGGAGCACGATCCAAAGAATGTCCTTCGGGGGATTGAGAGGAAGAAGCGGTAGAAGCCATCAAAAAAAAAATAGGATCTTTAATTTGAAACCGGTTAGGGAATTATTCAAATACGTCACTCTGATACCAGTTGTTAGGTCAGAACAAAACGGGAAGGATGGCAAGAGGGGGGGTGAATTGCCTTTTAAAAAATAATAACAAATTAAAATCAAAGTTGAAATGCAGCGGAAAGAAAAGAGGCAAGACACAAGAAAATTGATAACGGAGTTCGGCCAAAAACCTGGCCTACGTCTCCGCTCCCAACTCAACCGTTGAGAGATTCCTACCGCTTGCTTTTCAATGGTTTTAGCAAGAAACCCACTAGGCTTTGAGGTAGCACTAGGACCTATTACAGCTTGCTTTTATTGGTTTAGCAAGAACCCACTTGCTTTCAATGGAATAGCAAGAACCCACTAGCCTTCTTACAGGTGAAGGCTAGCTCACCTATGTCTCAAGCTTTTTAGAGGAAAAGCTTGTGAACCTCTTCACACCTTAGTGGTGATGTGAAACCCAAAAGAAAGGGGGATGAGAAAAGGGTTTGGGGTTTGTAGGCACAAACCCAAAATTAAAGCTCAAAATAAATATACAATAAAAAACTGTATTTTGAGAAGCCTTGGGCGCCTTTGATTGGATGGAGATGTTGAAGGCCGCTTCCAAGCTTCTTTGGAGGAGCTCCTTGGATGTGGAAGTTGTTGGAGCAAGGGAGGTTCCTTTGAAGGAAGTCGTCGGATGTTGGCCAAATGATCAACAAGGTGTTCGTGGGCTTCCGTATAGTTCTGGTTGGTGTCCGGGGCTTCCTTGGCCTTTATTTATAGGCATGGAACCCTTGGGGAGTCTTCGGAGCCGTTGGAGAGGTCTTCGGAGCCGTTGGAGGCCAAAAGAAGGTTGACTGGTCAAAGCCAACGGCTAGTTTGACTGGGCTACCGGCTGGCCGGTACATCTCCACCGGCTGGCCGGTGCCTTGGATGTTGAGAAGTGCTTCTGCCCAGGAGCCACCGGCTGGCCGGTGAGAAGGCCACCGGCTGGCCGGTGGTGAGACAGTAGGTCTCACTGTTGAACCAGGATGCCACCGGCTGGCCGGTGACAGAGCCACCGGCTGACCGGTGGAACCTGGTAGTGGGCAATGCCTCTGCCAGGTCCACCGGCTGGCCGGTGCCATCAAACCGGTTGGCCGGTGGACTGAATTTCAGTCCACTTGATGTCCATTCTTGGGCCAATCCTTTGGCAATCTTTTTCCTATCATCCACAACACTTAAAAACAATGTTAGACAAATAAAAAGGTGATTGTGATCATGAAAATCAAACAACGAGGGGAACGAGAGGTACAACATTACATACTCACTATATTATTCTATTTTCTACCCTGTTGTGTAACACCCCAAGAACATACAAATAAATATAGAATGCATGAAGCACTAAGTCTCTATGAAACAAACACTTTTTTATTTATAGGGGATAGTTCTAACATAGCTGTTAGATATAAATTTTCTGCTTCTGTGTTTTGAATTTTGAAAAATAAACATACACAGTTGCGATCAGTAAGAAACTTAGAGTCTAATAGGATCAACTTACGATTTTTGGGAATAGTAAGTTGACCCTTATGAATAGTAATGTACCTTCATGAATAGTAATATGACCCTTATAAATAGTAAACTCACCCATGTAAGTACAAATAAAATTTAGGCACCTTATAAATGAGAGTGAATATTTTGATAATTAATAATTAAGAGTTGGCATTTTCATGAGTAATGACTATTTTATTATAATTTTAAATTAATAAATTGAATTAACATAAAATTAATTTCCATAAAATGTATTCCTATTAAAATATTTTATTTTCTTTGATTTTAGGATAACATTATGAGACATTAGTTAATTTTTGAAAGTATTATAAAATCAGTTTGAAATTTAAAATTTGTATTTTTCATGTAAATAATGATTTTATTTAAAAATTAAATTTCACATATTTAGAAAATTATTTTTACAAAATGGAGTGAATGTTTACATTCCACATGTCAAAAAATGGATATGGTTAATTTCTGATATTTTTTTAAAATACTTGAAATTTTTGTGAATAATAAAATATGATAATTTACAATAAATGATAAATACATGATTTATTGAGTCATGGGTGATGTATGGATGATTTAAGCATACATGGTTCGAAATCATATGAAATTATTTTAATTTTTTCACAAGAATAAACACTATTTCTTGTCTTGAGAAAAATAATAAAATAATGAATAATATAATCAAAAATCACCCCTCTTCTCCACTATAAAAACCACCCATCACTCCCTCTTCTATTCACTCATCTAAGCCTTGATAATTCTAAAACTTATGACCAAATATTTTTCCCTAGTATCAAACCACGTATAGGAGATCTTGGTCTTGCTGAAAGATAAAAACCCCATCCCTTAATGAGGTTCTCAAGGAGTATATTTCAAGAGGTAAAATCCTCTTCCTTTTTCTATTTTATCTCTTTTTATGTTCTTTCTTTTATTATTCTCTCATAAAATCATTTATCCTGTTGATCTTTATAAAACTAGTATAATATATATACTAAAATTATATCAGGTTAATTTAATAACCATTATCAATCTTCTTACTGTCTCTCTCTCTCTTTTATTTTAAAATGAAATCATTGTCCAGGAGGTGCAAATTTATAACCTTCATGGACGACGAAGTTTCGTTCTTCAATTTCATCTTAAATTATGGTAATGAAACAATTTTTATGGTCTTAACCATCTTATAAAATATTTATTATATCTTATTTAATTATTCTAGAACCATCATTTATACATGATGTTGAATAATAGAACTAAACTAGTTTATTGTGATCGAAAAACCGTCGTAAAAATCTAAATGAGTATCGTTGAATGTATTATATGTTGATTCATATTCATACCAAGTAACCAATGGATATATATAACCATTTAAACTCCTCCATGTTAATTAATAATATGTAAGTAAAATTATAGATAATTATATCCATTCTACATGAACTCCATTACTTATAATCAAACAGATTAGTCATGAAATCAAAGAAAACGAACACTTCAGAATAATAGAATTCAATCTTATAACTTATCAATATGAACATAAATGAAATTAATAAAACTATAATGAGTCATATATATATATAATGTTATTAATTAATTAATTAATGGATTTTATTTTATTAACCAAGACATTAACGTCAAGTGCAGAATACAGTCAGACATAAGGTATGAGTTTTCTCATCTAACTTCCATTTTTTGTGAGATATTCCTTATTCATAACTATTTATTATGTATGGTGTACTTATACTGTCCATTTATGTATCATATCATGAACATATTTATTTTCATGATATTCCATGTATAATTTGATGATTATTAATTTTGGGGAATATGATTCTATTGATTACAAGTGGTAATAGTTTTCTATCCGAACATCCATTTGCTTTAAGGTAACTCTTATTCTCTACTCACCTCAATGAAATAATTAATTATTCTTATTTAATCCTCATAAATTCTGTGATAATGTTCTATATATGTTCTCCAATCATAAACCTTCTTCATTTTGTAGAGAGTTACATGTTTTAAAAGTCTTTTTAAAAAATTCTTTTTGATAAACAAGCCCGATTCAATGGAACTTCTTGAATTCTTAACTATTTTCAAGTACACTATATAATATGTTATAATCCACCATTTATTTTATTAAATAAATCATTTTATTATAAAAAACTACCTTATTTCAATTTTGGGTTTGTACAAATATTTTTCCAAAGGAAATCTCTTTTCAAAGCAAAATAATATTTCTCTAAAGAATTACTCCATGATTTTATAAGAGTATTTTAATTTATTTCAATGCTCATTTTGATTCTTTTGTTTAATTGGGATTAATATTTTATTATATTATCCACCATATTTTATTAAATGTTTTATGATCATTTTGAATATGTATGTGCTATTTTGATACCATTCAACTTATTACTCAGAATGGTTAGTGATTATGTCCACAGATTAGGGAATGTTATTCACATTTCATATGTATATGTTGTTTATGTTTAACCCCATTCATATTAGGAATTCATTGGATTAGGCCTTTACCATTTTCAGATATGGTTTTGGTCGAGGCCTTAATCTTTTTTAGATGTCTTGGATGAGGCCCTGATGGGTTGATTCAGACATCCCGCATTATGAATTCCCTCATTGTGATATCAGTAATTGATAAACCATATGACTATTCGACAAGTATAATATCAATGGTTATGTTTAATACTCTTATGAAAATTTATTATGGTATAATTTTATCATATTTTTTTTGTACCACATTATGCTCAAGTATATTTTTTAAAGGCATGTTTTTTTAGTTGTTCACCATGCCTAGTGTTTATGCTTATGATAACTTCCTATGTATTAATTACCGTAACTGAGTATCTGAGATCACCCATTTATTATAGTTTATTTTCCCCATGTAGTGAAGATGAATATTACAATTTTCTTTTAGGGATAATCTAGGAATCATAGATGTTCCCAATTGAATTTCTATTATGTATTTCATTTCAAGTTTTAATGTTAAAATTATGTATGTATTTATTTTTAAAAAACTACTAAACTATTCATTCCTTTAGGATACAATTTTTTTATCATGCCAATCTAATAAAATAATGCACCTGCTCTAGGAAATTTTGGTTGGGCATTACATGTTCATGTTTCATATATTGAGGATTCATGGTATTCCTAGATTCACTATGACTTTCTTGGTTATGATGAAGATATCTATTATGATGAAATCATCTCATCAAAGAATATAAAACATGAGAAACATGAGAAGCGTCCATAACACCTAAACATAGAGCACTTTGACAATATAATTAAAGATATCCTATATTGTTGCATTTGTTACATGATCTATTAGGTCCCATACAATCTCACTTCATATAGTCAAAAGAACCACATTGAAAAATTCCCAGCATATATTTCAGTCGAGGATGAAGATTTACTAACCGCATAGTATAATTCAGAGATATACCACCCCATGAGAATAGGTGTCCCTCCTTCTCTTGTTCCTAGAATTGTTATTCCCACCTATTAACATAGGAATAAACATGTTTCCTGATATGTCACTTTCTACCACCGTCACTCTATTAACCATCTATATATAATCCACATACAGAGAACAGTAGTCTTTGAGAGAATTTATGGTTTCAACCATGACTAAAAAATGCATTCCTTCAGGGATGCACAAATAGTAAATTCTATTGAAAATAGGTCTAAGTTTATAAATTTAGAAACATACTCTATTACTAAGATATTATCCTATTTTAAACTAATGAAGATTGTTGTTAATGAAATTATGAACGTGTGTGGATAGAATTTTTTACTGAAACATTCTCCAAAATCCTCCCATGACATACCTTGTTCCAATTTATCCTGAATTTTTAAATCCCACCACTAGAGTGCTATATCCTATAGAATATAAGTTCCCAACTTTACTTAAATCTTTGCTGGTGTCCTAATGAAATATAAGATTTTATTCATCTTATTTGGCTACAATTTTCCTTTTTTTGGATTCGAATCAACTTGAAAGGTGGGTATATTTTACTTTTGGCACCAAACTGAATGATCCACTTATCTTTGTTAAACCTTTATGTACCCTCTATCCACAACCTGAAAATACTTTAAAATACTTTGGACTACTTTTTTTTCACCTGTGGCTCAAGTGAACCCATATTGTCAATAACCTATAATAACTGTTTCTTACGACACCTACCTGGTGCCATTCTCTATAACCAAAATAAAAAATCATTTAGTCTCAATATATAGAAACTAAAGGCATAACTATTTAATGTTATCATTTCAATAGTTACCACCATCTTTTTTATCAACATTAAGAAAATTTTCCATTTTGAAAATATGACCCTCAATCATTTTCAAAATATCATATTCTGAAAACATTTTTTAGCACTTAAAAAAATACATCTCACCTTTTCCATAAATCATTAAATCAATAATATAAAATTAATTCCTAGTATAAATTCATTCAATCAATTAATTTCATGAAACTCTCATTATCTAAACCCATGATGGTGAGGTAAAAACTCACATGGAAGTGTCTAAAAAAACATATGTAACTAAACACCATGGTAACTTGAAGTTCAATATAAAGATGTTAGCTACACCATTTTATGCTCTACATTTCATGTTCTGAAAATAATATCACCATGATACCAAACCATCAAATAGGAGAACTTATCAAAAATAATACCATTTCAATGTCCAAGATTTAACACAACTGTTACCCATGAATCGAACAAACAAATACCATTTGTAACATCCCACCCTCACCCATTGCATTTAGAAGAGGTGGTGGATGTTTCTAGGCCTTAGGTGACATCCCAAAGAAACCCAAGGCTGGAAATAAATACTAATCCCCTTAAGAACATTTGGGGGATGATTTTCCATTTGAAATATAATCATCCAAACCACAATAAAAACCCAAAAAACCACTATCTAATTATTGGTTACCAAAAATACAATTTAAACCAAAACCAAACCAACAACTATATAAGAGTATAAAGTAGTAACAAAATGATATAAAAAAGAAGTCCAAATAATAAAAACTAAAGACACCAAATAAATCCGAGAAAAAACTCCCAAACTGATCCATTATATAACCTTAAATGCCACACCCATCATATTAAGAATAATCAATAAAGTTCTAGGACACCTTGTATTTACCTGCATCCTGATAGATGAAATCATCAAACACACAACAAAACCCCAGTAAGGGGTGAGTCTAAAATAGTAATATTTCACCAATGAATTCCTGGCTTACACTAATAGGAAAAAACAATTTATCACATTTATATAAAATAGTTTAAAAGTAATTGAAAATATTTTATATCAATGAAAGCTCACTCACTTATACCTAGGAGGCATCCTCACCCATATATTTCATTGATAAGGGTACTACCAATTACATTTAGGATATACCCTAAGTTCTACGCTGATTAAGGGATGTTATCCTAGTCGACCATAATATTCCACTGATTAGGGACATATTACATGTACGTATTTCCCATTATATAATTAGCTATGTTTTAGTTAGAAAGTCGTTCCTTGATAATGTTAGGAAAGGTACTGATGAATCTTATGGAGAGTCATTGAACATAATCAGGTAATGGGTGGGGCCAAGAATTATGTATCCCCATGGTACATTGAAAGGTTTCATTAGATAAAAATGGTTGGGATTTAGTGTATACATCTTCCAATAATTGGATATGTGTCTTGGCACAATGTTTTGATAGAAACTTTTGACGTTTGACATTATTCAATCCATCAGTATGAGATCAATGATAATTTTTATCTAGGTTTTCATTTATTATCATTGATATAACATTCAATTAGCTTATGTTGATTATAGGTTCATGTTGTTCATTTTTTATTTCTGTATCAATTACACCATGTTTATGTTATGTAAGATTCTGTTGTATACTACTCCTTATAGAGAATCTAAGCTCACCCTTATTTTTTTAGTTTCCTCCTAAAATATAAAGGAGGAATATGTGATATTTTCATGTTGTAAATTATGTTTTAAAATTTAATGTATGTATGTTTCTAGTCTTCTAGGACCATTAAACTATTTTATCATTAGGGAAATATTGTATTTTTACTAAAAATGTAATATAATTGAATGACTCGGGTTTCTGGAGTATGTGATGTTATAATAAATGCCTCCAAAAGGGTGAATTAATGGAGTGTAAATGTTCTTTAGCTCCACACTACTGTCCCCAATTCATTTAGTGAAATTATTGAGTTGTTTATGTATTTTTTCATTAGTTTTTAACTTTTACCATAATTAACCTTTTACTAAGGTAATTAATTCAAACATTGATAATTAATTTTAATCATCAAAATTGAAGTTATCATTAATGACAAATTGGGATATGATAATTTCAAAAATTAAAATATTTTTTTTTCAAATAAAAATTATAAATATTAGATAAATTAATTTTATTATTAGCATACTTAAAACATAAAAAGAATTTTTTTGAAAAGGTTTATTTAAGGCCTACATTTTATGTATGGAATAAATTTAAGAAAATTATCGATTTTAATTACATAAATTATTTTATTATAAATAAATTAATGGTTATGTGGCTTCCAAATAAATCCAAAACTGAATATGACCATTAAATTTTTAATTGAAATAAAAGTCCTTAAAATATTTCTTAGATTAGAAGGGGCTCTTAATTATGTTCTAAAAGGTTGAAGATTTGTTTCATATGATTAAAATATTATTTTATAATACCTAATTTTACTCTTTAAATGAATATTTGACTTATTAAAATTCATTATAAACTTCTAGGCCTTGATTATATAATAATAAATTCATAAAGGTATAGTTCTGGGAAAAACTGTATTTTTTTCTATTCACCTACAAATAAATTATTTTAGAAAAGTACTAAAAATTAGTTCTAATATAATTTTGGAATTTTCAATTAAATAATTAATTAAATTTTAAAAAATTAAAATTCTATAATTTATACATTTAGTTTCCAAATAAAAAATAAAACATATAAAGAAAAATTACATTTTATTGAAAAATGAGCTGTTTAAGCTCTATGTATTGTTCATCCTATTTCTTATGTATTTATAATTGATTAATATATTTTTTTCTACAATAGGTTTTATTATTGTTATAGTTTTCTTATCTAATATTTTGTGGATATCTTTAGTTCAGTGTTGTATGTCAACCAATATATTAACAAAATATTTATTTAAGGAAAACATATAGTGAAATTTTAGGTCATTACATCCTTCCCCCATTAAATAAATATGTACTCTCAATTTTATTTATTCATAAAAAAATATATAGTTAAGGGTGTACAGAAGATATACATGAAATTAAATTTAATTTCTAATGGGGGTTCATCCTCACTATCCTTGTTATAACTAATTGTAGAGACCCCAACCTTAGTAGCATAAAGCTGATGTCTTACTTAATTATATTAGTACTTTGAAAAAGAGACCGCATCACAAAAAAATGATTTATTTAGTAGATTTGTAAAACTAGATACATACATAAGTTTTAAATTACAACTTGAAAGTAAAAACAACATAGAAACTCCCTATGAAACATCCATGAACTCCTATATTATCCATGCATGTCATTCATAATAAACATCTTTGTATCCAATGGAAAAATAAAACAAAAGAAAGGGGTGGTCATAGATTTTCAATAAGGGTAAGAAATATAGTGGAATATATCATAAAAAATAATTCATGGTGAATAATTAAAAACACATGCCATTAAATCATAATCTTGAACATAATATGGTAGGAGTGAGAACTGATTAAACAATGCCATAAATAATTAGATGAGATAGAAACATAATCATGGTTATTCTACTAGTTGAATAATCAAAAGAATTATAAATTAATAATATCATAATGAATGAATGAATGAGATCAGACATATGAAATATAACATCATTGCCTCCTCGAAGACATGTGAAAATTAATGGTTAAGGCCTCCACCAAATCCATATATGAAAAAATGGGCAAGGCCTCAACCAAGATCATATCTGTTTTGTCCATGAGACCTACCAATGCATCGAGGGGAAAAAGAAGGCCCCACATGTCATCTACTAAGTCCAATTCATTCCTCATATGAATGATTTGAAACATAAATAACATATACATATGAAATTTAAATAACATTCCCTAATCTGTAAACATAGTCACTAACCATTCTGAGTAGTCTGGTGAATGGTGTCAAGATAGCACATCCATAGTAAAAACTGATCATAAACTATTTAATAAAATATATTAGATGATAATAATAATATATAAATCTCCAAAAATAATAATATTTAACAGAGGTGTTGAAATAGATAAAAATACTATAATAAAATTATCGAGGAATTCTTGAGAGAAATACCATTTTTTACTTTGCAAAGAATATTTATTTAGGAAAAAAAATTTATTTATCATAATTGTTTTTAAAAAACCATAAATGAAAAATATGGGTTTTATGACACTTTTTTTTTACAAATAATTGTGTCTTAAAATAGATTAGGTATTTTACTTAAAAATGGGAAATAAATCTAGAAGTTACCTCTAATCAGTTTTTCTCATCATGAAAAATTGAGAAAAAATCCTTATAAAACATATATTAACCCCCCCAAATATAAAATTATCTAGATTTTTGAGTTTTAAATATATAAACATTATTTAGAATATTTATATAAATTTAATTATGAATTAAATTGTGGTAAATAGAGAGAAAGTGTAACCCGAATAGAAAATGGATGTTCAGGAAAAAACACTTACCTTATGTTCAAAACTATTATGCACTTGCACCTAATGTCTTATAGAATCAAATTAGATTACTTAATAATTTAATTTATAACCTATTAAACGTTTATTTTATTTATTATAATTTTATTATGTTCATTTATGGTGTTTTTGATGAGTTATAATATTAAATTTCAACGTTCAGGAGTGTTCTTTTCCTTAGTTTTCATGATCAGTTTACTTTTATACGCATATAGAAGATCATGTAAAATAAAAATAGTTTTCCAGAATTTAAATTATATGTTATTAATTATATTTCATAATATTAAATTGGTATATATATCATTTGGTTATTTTGGGTGAATATGAATCATTAGATAATATGTTAGTGATAATCGTTTAGATTATTTTTGCGGTTTTTTGATCATCACAAACTAGTTTTGTTTGGTTAATTAATATTATGCACATATACTTGTTTCAGAACATTATATAAGATTTAATACAAATATTATAATATTTTTACTAAAAAAATGGTTTTATTACCAGAATTTAGGGTGGATTTTAAAAACAAAAACACATCATCCATGATGGCGGTAAATCGGAACCTCATAGATGGAGTTCTCCTACTCAAAATAAAATGAAAAGGATAAGAGACATGGTGGTTTATTTAACATTCAAAAATTAAATTTCTAGTACAAAAAAGATTCTAGTGTTATCAATTCACTTTTCACATGGTATGTGGGGAAAGAATGATAAAAGAAAATAAACTAAAATGAAATTAAAAGAAAGAAAGTGGATTTTACCTCTTGAATCCTTCCCCTTGAGTACATCTTAAAAGAACTATAAAATGGTATTTTAGTGAGAAACGTAAGACCGGAAAATGGGAGAGATGTTTGGGAGAGAAAATTGGAAGAATATAAGCAAGCTTCAAGGCTTTGGAGGTGTGACGAGAAGGTATGGTGACGGGTGGTATTTATAGTGGAGGAGAGGTATGTTTTTGGAATATTTTATTCCTTTTTTCTATTATTTTGGATCAAGAATAAGAATAGTTTGAGAATTATCACTAAATATATTAAAAAAATTAATGGTATTTTTAGATTATGATCATTAAATTAACAATTACTCCAGGAATTATTTATTTAACTTAAGATGTATTTATACCTTAAATTACTATATTTTACTATTCACAAAAATTCAAGTATATTTGAAAAATCCAAAAAATTAACCCCAACCAATTTTTGATGTGTAGAATTAAAAAATGAACTCAATTTTATGAAAATAATTTTCTAAATATGTACAATTTAATTTTTAATTAAAATTATAATTTATTAAATAAATACTGAATTTAAAATTATAACATATTTTATAACACTTTGAAAAATTAATTTAGGTCTCATAAAATTATCTTATAATCATAATAAAACAAAATTTTAACTTTAATTTGTTTTTATGAAAATAATTTTCTTTTAATCACAATATTATTGATAAAATTTTAAATAAACATTTATGTTTCCAAAAAAATCCCAACACATAATTTATTGTTTAAAAAAAAATTATTTACATAATACATGATATAAATATTCTATATTTTCATTTGTAAGATACCCAAATTTTATTTGTACTTTCATAGGTAAATTTACTATTCTATTTGTCATATTACTATTCTAAATGGCCACATTACTATTTCAATTGTCAATTTTTTAAAAGGTCTAATCAGAAGCAAAGCTTATGAAAATTTATTAAGAGTGAAAGAAAGTACATAGAAACAATGAACGGGGTCAAAAAACCATAATTTCCCTCATTCATCAAAACTAGAAATCATAATATGACATTTCATTCCCATAATCAGAGTCTCCAGCTTCCCACTCAGATTGAGAATTTTCTAAATTAAAGGCCTTCAGGTATTTTGTTTTATCCTTTATTGACATCTTTGAAGATGATCTAATAGACAATTTCCTAGGGGTCTGAGAGTAGTCCTTGCGGGATCTTCTCTTTGAAGGAATAGGGGATTAATATTCGTCATCAGTCAATTTCAATTGTCATATTTAATAGAATATTATGGTTTCAGACTTGGTGTTGTCTTAATCATAAGATATCAAATATATTAAATTTTAAAAGAGGCATGAAATAATGTCTAGGGGTGTTACATTCTCCCCTAATGCAAAAAAAAAATTATCCTTGAAATTTTTAGAATGTAACATCATAAAAATATTTGGGTAATTCTTTTTCATAAATTACTCTGGTTCCCACACCACCTCTTCAATTTTATGAATTTTCTAAAGCACATTTACTAGCTGAGTCGTCCGATTCCTCAAAACCTATTCTCTCATATCCAGAATGAGGATAGGCTCTTCATAGTAAGATAAATCTTCTTTCAATTCTATTTCTTTAGAAGCTAGGACATGCATTGGTTTTGGCATGTACATCCTTAAAAAAGAGATTTGTAACTCATTGTGTACATTAGAAAGGATAGGTGGCATCGTCAAATGATAATCCTCATCTTCAATTCTCCTGTTAATTTCAAATGGTCCAATTATCCTACGTCTCAGTGTCCATTTCTTTCCAAATCATATAACACCCTTCCATGGAGATACTTTCAAGAAAACATGATCTCCCACCTAAAACTACTAATATTTACTCCTGTTATTAGCATATCACTTTCTCCTACATTATGCAGTTTTGATATGTGTTTGAATAGTATTTATCCTTTATGTTATTTCCTCTACAATCTCTGTTCCTATAAGCTTTTTTTCACCAACTTCATCCCAATAAGTTGGTGTATGAAATCTCTTTCCATACAATTCTTCATATGGATCCATTTGAATACTTTAATGGAAACTATTTTTATAGGAAAACTCAGAAAAGGTTAATATTGATCCCAAAAGCCTTGAAAGTCATGTGAGCATGATCTCAACATGTCTTCTAATGTTCTTATCATCCTCTATGAATGTCTGTTAGATTTAGGGTGATAAACAGTACTCAAATAAATCTCATTATCTAATGCTTTCTGAAGACATTTCCAAAATTTCAATGTAAATTTTGGATCACGATTAGACACAATTAGAAGAGGCTATCCATGAATTCTTAAAAATTCATTAATATAGACTCCTACAAGGTGATCCAGTGGAAAATCCCCCCTTATAGCAAGAAAATGTCTAGATTTGGTAAGTTAATCAACAATTAACAATATTACATCATTATTTCATGGATTTTTTGTGTAATACAATGACAAAATCTATAGTATTATCATACCATTTCCAAATAAGAATAAGAAGAGTTTGCATGAATCCTCTAGGATGTTGTTTTCAAACCTTAACTTGTTGATAAACGAAACATGTTGATATATAATTAGCAATTTCCCACTTCATATTAACCCACTAGAAATGTGCCTTCAAATATCTATACATATTATTGTTGCTAGGGTGTATTGAGAAATTCCATCTATGAGAATCATCCAATAACACCTTTTTTAAATCATGTATGGAGGGAAGAAAAAATGTGTTCCCAAATTTCATAATTCCATCCACATATATGAAGTCTGAAAACTTCCCATCATTCATAGGTTTAATTTTCCTCAGAAAATTATCTTTTTCAGACTGGGAGCATTAAATCATTTCCAATAAATATGGTTTGGAACCTATTTTAAAAAGTAGTTATGTTTTACCTTACATGATAATTTCCATATGAAACTTCACTAGATCTATGTAAAAAATATCCATTTCAATCCTCATTTTATTTATAACTTCACGATCCTCCCTTTTCAATGAATATTCTAACTTATTTTCCTTCATTGGGTGTTAGTGTATTGAACAATCATAATCCTTGAGTTGCTAAAGCAATTAACTTTTCCGCATGTTGGTTTCTTTCTATGAGAATATATATTTAAAAATCTCGTGTGATCTATTTATATATATATCACTTATTTCACATTAGAGATACTGTCTCCATATCTTCAAAGAAAATATTACCACTACTAACTAAAGATCATGAGTTTCATATTTATTTTCATGAGTTTTTAACTTCCTAATGCATAGAAAATAAATCTATCATTATACCTAAGGAAAAAACCAAGTCCTTTATTTGATGCATCATTATAAATGAAAAATTAACCATTTACAAGCGGTAGAGTCTAGATCGGATCATTCAATAATCATTTATTAAATTCTTCAAAGCATTATTCACATTCCTTGTCCAAATAAACATAACCCCTTTATGAGTAGTCTTGTTTAATGGGTTAGGTAATCGGACAAAATTATGAATGAAATTTTGATAGTAACCTGCTAAACCAATGAAACTATGTCCCTTGGTTATGTTCATCGGTGTAGGAAACTCTTTGAGTGCCTTTGTCTTCATAGGATAAACAAATATTCCATCCTTAGAGAAAATATGTCTAAGATAAGAAACTATTTGATCCCACAATTCATACTTTCTAAACATACCATATAACTCTTTTATTTTAAGAGTCTCTAGAACAACCCTCAAGTTGTTTTCATGGTCCTCATATATTTTGTAATATATCAATATATGATTAATAAATACCACAAAAAAATCATCAATAAATTCCTAGAACAGTCTATTCATCAGGTCCATAAAAATAGAGGGTGCATTAGTTAGTCCAAATTGATTTAATATAAACTTGTAATTTCCATACCTAGTTTGGAATACTATCTTTAGAATATATTCCTTCTTTACACACAATTGATGATATACATATTGATAGTTAATCTTCATAAAATATTGATCTTCATGAATTTGATAAAATAAATCATCAATGCGAGGTAGAGGATACTTGTTCTTTATTGTAATAGTATTGATTTACCTAATGTTGATGCACATCCTCATGGATCCATATTTCTTAACAAAGAGAATATAAACTCCACATGGAGAAACACTAGGGAGAATAAATCCATTATAACTCAATTTCTCTAGTCATTTATTTATCACCATTAATTATATGGTGGCCATCTTATTAGAAGTATTTGATATAGGTATTGCATTAAGAATTAAATCAATTGAAAAAATAATTTCTCACTATGGAGGATGTCCAGGTAAATCCTCTAGAAATACATCAATTTATTTCTATACAATATGTACATCCTCAATTTGGATATTTCTTTCTTCTTTCATAGAAGATGATGTCTCTTATTAGACAATAATTTCATTTAGAAGAGATATTGGATGTGGATCCTAATATGGATCAGATGATGAAACATTCCATCAAAAGATGATAAATCACATACCTTCATCATAAATCCTAATTTCCTTATCTTTGAAATAAATTTTTTCATTATATTTTGAAATGCAGTCCATACCACAGATTATATCAAAATAAACCATGGGTATGATGATAAGATCAGAAATTAGGGATCTTTTATGTTTCATAATAGGAATTTATCAACACATCTTTATTGCAATAAGGTTTCCACTAAGAGTCCACTTAAAACTCCCTTGTTAAGTTCAATTGAAAATATCTAATTTTTAAAGAAAACCAGGAAGATATAACGAATGTGATAAAACAAAATCAAATAAATATTCATATAAATTTAATGAGATGATTAATGTACCTTCCACCACATCATCAGGAACTTCAAACTCAGCAGTTGTGATCTTATAAGATTGTCTTTGTTCCCTTGGAATTTTCCAGATAAATTTTCCCTGACACTTTGGACAATCATTTCCATAATGTCCCATCTCTTTAGAATTGTATCATTGAGCATTGGTAGCTTATTTATTTCCCTTAAAATCATTGGATTTGTGGAAATTTTCTCCACAATTTCAACAAACTCCTTATATTTTTATGTAGGCACCAAGGTGGTTCCTTCCACAAGTATCGCATGTTGGAAAAGTACTTTTTTTATTTTTTCCTGTATGAATTGTTTTCTACACAACCCTCTTCTTCTCTTGTCTTCCCATAAAGTCATAAGACTTAGATAATTATTTCTCTATATTGATATCACATGATACTATATCTTCATATGGTACAAAATTTTGGGAGACCAGTGCCCTTAAGAGGAATAGTTTTAGTCCATAAAAATATCGATCAATATTTTTTGTCGGATTACATTTGTAGTCTGCATAATTATTTTCTAACCTTGTAAAGTTTTCTTCATACATGGAAATGTTTTCATCCACTTTATGTATCAGACTCATGAATTTCCTCTCCATACTCTCTTTATATTTTTAGGGAAATATTTCTCTAAGAAAAATTCTTTAAAATCCTTACATTCCATATTTTAAATTTCTTCCTCCTCCTTTGTGTTATGAATCAACAACCACCATTGAACAACATCTCCTGAGAGACGATAAATTTCCATGATAACCTTGTCCCTTTCGTTACTTCCCAAAGTAATAAATATATTCAATAAAGAACTTATCCACTGATCAGCTATAAATGGGTTTTTAATCCCATTGAATGATAGAGGTTGTTGTGTTATGAAGCTCTCTAATTTTTTCCATCCTTGTCATGGATTATGATTCTATATATAGGTAAGGTTACTATTCATAACCAGATTCAGCTATACCAGTATAATTTGTTCAACTCTAGCTGTTTCTCTAGCTCCTACATCATTATACTAAATTGGAGGTAAATCCCAACATGGAACATATGAGTAAACATGGTATGGATTTATTCCAATAGAAATCATTTCTAAATAATTGCACATAATAAATTAGGCAATGAATCATAATGCATAATTTTCTAACTAGAAAAATACTTAATATAAATTGGAAATTTATGCATAGCTAATATCATAATAATAAACATGGTTTCTTTGGGGACATGTTTACTTTTAAATCCTTAATTATGATTTATAAATAAATTGTGAATTATCCATAGAATATTCCCCAGGAGTTTCAAACCCAGAGGGCAGTAAGGATAGTTTCCATGTACCAGGTTACATCGAGTCAGGCCCAACACACCTTGTTTGAGTTGTTACCTCGAGGTACATCTGTTCCAGTACCACATCCACTTGTAGTATCTAGATAGGAATATATTTCTAGGAAGACTCACATAACCTTTCCCTTACCAAAATTATATTATGTTCTTATATGTTTAGCCCCAAATTCACTATTAAGGTTATTGGATAATCAATATTTTCTAAATTTAGTTTCCAATGTATCTACTAAACTTTCTCTAATACTGACTGTAGAGACCCAGACCATAGTATCTATGAGCTAGTGTATTACTTAATTACATTGGTACTATGAGAAAGAGATCACAACCAAAAGGACTGAATAGTTTAGTAGATTTGGAAAACTAGATACATACAAAAGTTTTACATTACAACATGAAAGGAAAAAACATAGAAAATCCATTATAAACATCCATAAACTCCTAGATTACCCCTTCATTTCATTCATAATAAACATCTTTACATCCTAGGGAAAAACAAAACATAAGAAAGGGGTGATCTTAGATTATTAGTTAGGGTATAAAGTACAGTAAAAGCTATCATAAATAAGAAGGCATGGTGAATAATTAAAAACACATGTTTTTAAATCATAATATTAAGTATAATATGGAAGGATTTAAAATTGATTAAATAATTTGATAAATAATTACCTAAGAAAGAAACATAACCATGGATATTCTACTAGTATAATGATCACATAAATTATCAATTAATAATATCATAATGAGGGAATGAATAATGCTAGAGATATGAAACATATCGTTGATTCCTCATCCAAGACATCTGAAAATAAATGGTTAAGGCCTCACCCAAATCTATATTTGATAATAAATGGGCAAGGCCTCAGCCAATCCCATGTCTGTTTTGTCGCATTAGACATATTGGTACATTGTGATGCTATAGTGGCCCCCTAACATAACTTACTATGTCCAAACCATTTCTCAAATGAATTATGTGAAACACAAAAAATATATACATATGTGATGTTAATAACATTCCCAAATCTATTAACATAATCACTATCAATTCTAAGTATTATATTAAATGGTATCAAGATAGAACATCCATAGTGAAAATGATCATAAAAAATTTAATAAAATATGGTAGATGATAACCATAAAATATCAATATCAATAAATCATAATATTCTAAATAGGTGTTTAAATATATGAAAATACTCTAATAAAATCGTTGAGTAATTCTTGCGAGAAATACCGTTTTTACACAGAAAAGACGAGTTGTTTTGGATAAGTCATTTTTATTTTCCATAATTGTTTGTATAATTCCACATATGAAAAATTATGGATTTTCATAAAAAATTAGTGATTTTAGAAAAATAATGGTATCTTAAAATATATTATGGATGGTACTTGAAAATGGGTAAGAAATCGTGAAGTTCCCTTTAATCGGGTTTTCTTATCAGGAAAAATTGAGAAGGGAACCTTGTAAGACATGTATTTACCCATAAAAGAAATATGAAATGATCTGGATATACAATTTTGTAACATATAAACAAAATTATATAAAAATCCTAAAGAATTAAAATGGGGTAAATAGAGAGAAAGCGTAATCCAAAGGGAAAATGGAAGTTCGGGAAGAAACCCTTACCTTATGTCCGAAAGTGTTATTCACCTGTGCTTAATGTATTAGATAATAAATTTGATTCATTAATAATTTAATTTAGTTATTATTCAACATGTATTTTTTATTATACTTTGATTAATTTCATTTGTGGTGTTTTTATGACTTATAAGATTGAATTTCGTCATCTGGGAGGGTTCTTCTCCTCTCTTTTCATGATCATTTTACTTTTAAACGCATATGGAAGATCATGTAAAATGAAAATATCTTTTTAAAATTGAAATTTAATTTATTAAAAATATTTCATAATATTATATTTTTATATAAATCATATTTTTATTTTGGGTGAGGATGAATCAATTAATAAATCGTTAGTGTTAATAATTTAGATTATTTTGGCGGTTTTTCGATAATTAAAAACTAGTTTTGTTTATTTAATTAATATTTTTTATATATACTAGTTCAAGAACATTAAATAATATTTAATACATATATTTTAATATGGTTTATCCCTAAAAATGGTTTTATGACCAGCCTTTAAGGAAAAATTGAAAATATAAAATACATCATCCACAAAGGCGGTAAATCGACACCTCATAGATAATGTTTCCATCTTTAAAATAAAAGGAAAAAGAGAAGAGTCTTGATGGTGGATTTTACATTGAAATAATAAAATTATAGTATATACAAGATAACGGTTTTATCTTGTCACTTTGGATAGGGTAGGTAGGGGAATGATAAGAAAAGAAAACAAATTGAAAGAAAATTAAAAGAACGAAAGGGTATTTTACTTCTTGAATCCTTCACCTTGAGAACCTCATCATGGAAATTTGAAATGGTGTTTTGGTGAGACTAAAAATATCATAACATGGGAGAGAATATTGGAAGTGGAAATGGGTTGAATATAATCAAGATTCAAGGCTTTGGATGCGTAAGGAGAAAGGGTGGTGAGGAGTTATACTTATAGTCGATGAGTGGGATGTTTTTTGGAAATTTTAATCATTTGATTATTATTTTGGATCAATACTATGAATAGTTTGTGAATTATAACTAAATATATTAAAATAAAAAGGTTATTTATATATTAGGGTTATTACATTATAAATGAATCACTAAATAATTTATTTAACTTATAATATATTTATACCGTAAATTACTATATTTTACTATATATATAAAATTCAAATATTTTTTGAAAATATCAAAACATTACTATTGTAATACCCCCAACACCTATTACCTAGATTTAGTGCATTATTATTTAAAATTGGCCTGATCACAAGATATTATGTCCGGAAATACTAATTAGTTTAGTAGACTTGGAAGTACTAGATACAAACATAAGTTTTACATCACATCATGAAACAAAAAAAAACATCATTTCCCCTTTTAAAAAACTCATATGTCCAACCATACAACATTAAACAATTGGAAATATGTCTATGGGATATTCCATTGGTAGGGAATCCTAGTATCCTCATTCATGTTGAGTTTCTTCTCCCGTATTTCATACATATCCCGTTTGAGACACACATTTTTTTGAGCATTATGACCTCAAACTATTTTCATTTGGTCCGAACACATTAAATTTAAACTAAGAGCCTGATGTCCTAGTCATAAGACAATTTACTGTATGAATTGACATCCTAATCAAAAAATTTAAACTATGTGACACATCATCCTCACTGTATGATGTTAAAATATGTTTCCATTATCCTCATTTAATGATGTTAAATGGTATTCCATCTTGGGAGCTTTCCAAAGAATCCCTTTCCACCAATAGTTCTGGTTAAAAAACACATCGTTGCTACTCTTCGACTGTCTTTAAAAAACCAAGATGAATATCCCCTTGAAAGATGAGTCTGACCTTTGTGAAGACCAATACACCTATCCAATGTGTTCAAAGATAGGGTGGAATAGTTTTGAGAGTGTTTGGAACCATTTGAACATTCCATCACTTCATCTCAATGCTTCGTATCTCCCATGACATTGATCCTCCTCATCCTACAATTTGGAATAGACACCCTTAACATCTATTTTCCTATTCCACATTTCCTCAAGTACCATCATAGGAACACTCCTCAAAATAATTTGGATGAAATTTTGAGATATTTCATGTGTTTCAAACATATTTTACTATCAAAAATCATTTGTTTGTCCCCATACTTTGAAAAATGATAATGGGTTTGGTGTGTCGAACATGTTCTGCAATTATCCTCCACCATCACACCACCCGCTTTGTGTTTCAAATATTAGGCATCTCAATTTATTCTTTTCATTCCCCTTTTTTTGGGTAGAATTCAATTCCCCTTGTCTTTCCCCATTCATGCACTAGTGAATAATGAGAAATTAGGTCATCTGTTCAAAGATCCTCATTTTCCATCCATAACCTTTCTCATTCAAGACACTCTCAGTGTTCTAAAAACAAGTTAATACATTGAGTATTCAACCCTTCACCACTAAAATCATATAAATGAAAAATCTTCTGATCGTACCTTGTTTACCACATCAAGAATGACTCACTTGGTCTTAGGTATGGTTTATTGGTTTTAATATTAATGCGATCATATATACAAAAAACAGAAAATATTTTCAAGAATAGGTAATGTAAAACAAATCAACAAATATTTAGGAGGGACATCAACATATTTAAGTCTCTTCTTTATTTTGGATTAAATAATATTCCCCTGAGGTTTTACACCACTGATCAGGCACTCAAACTCTCCAAACCACTATTTAGAAGCCTCCAATGTCCACTAACTCCCTGCCATATATTCCATATCTTCCTCAAATTTATGATGTACCATTTTGGTCCTCATTCACATCTGATCATGATCATCCTGGTTCTTAGAAACCATAGATGCATCCTCTGCTTCTACTAACTGGGCCCTCTAATAGCCGATGATCTCGTCTTGAGTAGAGACTATGGCCGCATACTCCTACACTATCACTTATAAATAGGAAATCTAATCCTTAGCTGGATAACGAGCCTGGGTTCCATTATACATATGTTTGTCCATTGAAATATTTAAATACATACACTCAAAATGTTTATTCTTGACAAGAAATTCTTGACCCAGTATGTAGAGGTTGCTGGAGTCCACCCACAAATCCTTAGGTTGACTAGCCAATAGAGGAGAGATCCCAGCAGGTTTGGTAGGTCAACAATTGGGGTGAAGGTAATGAAATTACAAACATACCCACACAACTTGAAATTAGTGTCTTTGTTATCCTTAGTGAAATTAATTCCAGAATCGTTGAAGTCCTTAGGTGGCATATGATCATACAGAGGAAATAATTCCAAGACATTGGTATCCAAATCGTTCATAGGCATGAACTTAGGTTGGTTGAAATCTATTTCTAGGGGTAATAGATCCTTTATATAATGACCCATTGTTTTATCAATGGAATTCCATTCTTGTAATTATGCCTTATAATATAATAATATTAGTAAGAACAATGACATATAATGATACTAAATACTATGTGACCATTAAACATAATTTTGTCACTTCTATGTTTTGAATTTCTAAAATCTGATAAACACGGTTGCAATCAATAAGATTTTTGGAGTCTAATAGAAAAAAATAAATTTTTGGTGAATAGTAAAATACCCTTATGAATAGTCACCTACCCATATGAATAGTATTATGACCCTTATTAATAGTAAATCGTCTAAAATAATAGTAACTATACCCATGAATGGTTAAATAAAATTTTAGGCATCTTATAAGTGAAAATTTGACCATAGTAAAAGTATTGGTATTTTTCTAAGTCATATTAAATGAATTATAATTAAATAATTATTTTAAAATAATATGAATTTTCCTAAAATAATTTCATAAGTTAACAATTATATGTCTTCTGGGTTTAAGATAATTTTATAAGACCTTATGAAATTTTTGAAAGCATTACAAAATCAGTATTAATTTTAAATTTTTTTTCTCAAGTAAATTATGATTTTAATTAAAAATTAAATTAATAATATTTAGAAAGTTATTTTTTAATAATGGAGTTTATTTTTTATTTTATGTGTCAAAGAATAAGTGAGGTTGAATTTTTGGGATTTTTCTAAAACTCTATATTTTTTTGTGAATTGTAAAATACAGTAATTTACTGTCTAAATATATTATAATCTAAATCCAATATTCTTGACATAACAAGTGATGTAAGAACCCAAATCTCAAACTCACATTACTTATTTAATATTAATAGTCATATAATCATCACTATTTTTATCTTGGGGTAAATTAATAAACTAATGATTAAAATATTAAGAGAACCCTTCGCCCCTCCACTATAAATACCACCTTTCACACCCACATTTCCTCACACCTCTCAAGCTTCAAGCCTTGCCTATACTCTACCCAAAAATATACACTAGACCCTCCCCCACGTCCAAGATCTTAGGTTATCCTCAAAAGACCAAGCCTAGGTTATTTAAGGAGGATCTTAAGAGGATGATTCAAGAGGTAATTCCCCCTCTCTTTTCCTTTAATTTCCTTTCAATTTCAAGTTCTTTTCTTAATCTCTTCCCACCTATCCTCATCCATATTATATCGTAAATCTAGTATATTACCTATACTGAAATTTTATTGTACTAATGGGATAATATATCATCAAACCACCCTTCTTCTATTCTTTTTTTATTTTATAAAAAAAATGTTTTCCATGAGGTGTTAATTTATCACCTTCAAGAATGACATGTTTTATTTTTTTTCTTTACAACATTCAGATATGGTAATTAAAAAAATTTTATGGTTGAAACAGATTATATTATTTGTATTATATCCTATTTAATATTAAGTAACATACTTAGTACATAATACTAAATGATTAAACAAAACAAGTTTGTTGTGGTCGAAAAACCGCCCGAATTAACCCAAACGATCATCATTAAATTATTATCTAAAGATTAATCCACATGGAATATAAAATAATTCATTATTAGACCATTTAAACTCATGTAATATCTTTAATAACTTTAATTATCAGTTCTTCATGTTTATTCATGTTCTACGTGAACTTTCATTTATGAATACAAGTGAACCGTGCAAGGGAACCATAAAAACGGACATTCCCGAACAGTGGATTTAAACTCTATAAATCATCCAAAGGCCCATAATATAACTTAATGAAGCCACAATGAAACATGTTAATGTAAAAATGATTTTTAAAGTTTTAATTAATTAATCTAATGTGGGTATATAGGACTTTAAATTGAGTAAAGCGTTCCGAGACAAGGTATGGGGAAATTCTCGAATCCAACATTTTTTCTTCAGGATCTCCCTCTTTCACTCAATTTTTGATATGGTTACTCCTTAAAAATCAGTTTTTCATCATTGTAATTTTTTTTGATATACATGTTTTCCAATATAGTTAATGTAAAACAAAATGTTTTCTAAAATAACTATTCTTTTAAGGACACACCTTTTACTTCCCACTCAAGGTTTATAGTTCTTGAATCAAGTATGTTATTCCCTATTTCTTCTGGGAACCCACAGTTTATGAATGTGATATTATGAGTTGAAACCAATTCAATTAAATCTTTATTTATGTTCATATTTTTTATGTGTCATTCATGATAATGAAAATGTTATGATGTGATGGGTGCACCCAGAATTATATAGAGTAATATAAATGTTTGAATGTGGCGGGTCTGCATGGATTTATACATCACTCCAATACATCAGGTAAAGTGATAAATCTCATGATCTAATATGAAATGATGTGTGAACATGATTATATATTTGTTCACAACCATTTATGGTTGATAAACACTAATACATGATGTTTCATTTTATGCATTGCCACAGTTCAGGTTTTTATTAATGTTTCCTCTCATGATTTTGAAGATGATGTTATGATTATGCTCACCCCATGATATATTGTTCTTATATATCCTCTTATTGTGATTTTATCTCACCTTGTTTTGATTTATATACTCAGGTGAATATGAGTACTAAGGAGATTACAAGGGACAATAAGAGGCTGTAGATGAATGAATTAAATAAATGTTTATGTTTGATGTTGTAAATGTTATGTTTGGTCCTAGTTTTCCCAAGACTATAAACCTCTGGATCCTCATGGTGTTATAATATTATGTTTTTTATCTTTATTATGAAGTCATAGTAATTTAAAAGGATGGTCCACTATAGTTGGTACTAGAGGAAAGGCAACGTTAATTAGGGAATTAGCATTAGTGAACCCTAGAGAAAACCTCTAGTATTAGACTATGTAAAAATATGCACACAAGAATATTTACATAGGGATCCCATAATTTATGATTTTAGTGAAAATTGTACAAATGAATAATTTATTTATTCATGACTCGATGACATATGTTTTCTTCTAACCTTTTCTATTTTAGAAAATGGTGGGAACCAGGAGAAACCAGGACAACAACCCATGCGAGGACCAATGCAACAATTGCCTGAATGACATCCCCAATGCTTTGGGATGTGGAGTTAAAAACATCAGGGAGATACTTAACCAACTTTCTCAGGTTATGAAAAATAACCAAAAAAATGGGGAATGTCCTCCTTCACTAAATAGGGAGAAATTGGCTATCGAGTGTTTTATGCGGCAACGAGCATCGACATTAAGTAAATCCTCCCCTACACTAGTTGCATAATAGTGGGTCAACTACATGGAGAAGATCTTTCCTATGATACACTATTCTAAGACAAATAAGGTGACATTATCCATTTATCATTTAGAGGGAGAGGTCTATCAATGGTGGGCTTTGATTAAGAAGACCAAGCCAAGAGACAAAATCAAAGAGATGAAATGGGAAGATTTTAAGATCATGTTTCTTAAGAAGTATTTCCCACGAACTCTTCATATAAAGATAGAGAGGTAATTCATAGTTCTCAAGAAATATTATGGAGAATATGTCATGTTATATGAAGAAAATTTCAATAGGCTTTCAAGGCACGCTTCAGGTTTTTTTATCAACAATGATAGAAAAATTGATAAATTCTTTAGTGGGTTAAAACCATACCTTCAAAAGTCTCTTTAAATTAGAGACTTTGGGAGTTATGAAGAAGTTTTTTGGTGTTGCCTCAACGTGGAGATGGAGTTTGGAAAATGGTCCCACGACTATGGTGATAAGAAACGAAAGATGGAGTCTCAAGATGGAGGATCTAACAATAAAGGTGGGAAGAAAAATCAACATCCCACATACAAAAAATGTGGAAAGTTTCATATAGGAACTGTCTCAATGGTACAAGAAAATTATTCAAGAATTTAAAATAAGGAAACCATGCTAAATAGTGTAAAAAAGACATGAGAAGGAAGGAGAATGTAGTGGATGAAAGGGGAGAACCACCCATGGTCAAATTCTACAATTGTTGGGAGCGAGGGCACTATAAAAGTCAGTGCACTAAACCTCGAGTCCTCAAGGGTAATCAACATCAGTAGCCACCAAAGAAAAAGGAATAAGGGAATTCTTATTCCATCACTACTGCGAAATTGGAGAAAGATAATGAATTCATACAAGGTACACTTCGTATTCACTAAATAATGGAAAAATTATTATTTGATTCTAGTTCTACACACTTATTTATATCTTTCATGTTTTCTAGAACTATATAATTAGAGCCCTGAAACCATGAAGTATAGATTTCATTAAAAACACTAAGTGTTACAATCATTTCAACTCAAGTGTTTGAATCATCTTCTGGTGGAGTATGTGGGAAGATTCTTCCTAAGAATCTCGCAATACTTCCCTTGGTGGAATTTGACGCTATAATGGGAATGGATTAGCTCTCATTATATAGAGCACATATCAACTTTAGGGAAAAAGAAGTATCTTTTCATATTCGGAAGCATCCCATGATCCTCTAAAAATTCAAGGAAGATCATGAATCTCCTTTAAGAAATCCATTAATTGTGTGGGTGTTGATTCCCTATGAAGAAGCACAACTCGCCCAAATGGTTTAGTCAAACGAAAGATCCAACCTTGCTTAAATTCCCATCATGAGGGAATATGGTGATGTATTTCCCAAAAAGTTTTCCGGACTTCCCCCATATCGTGAGGTAGATTTCTCAACAGAGCTCATAACCAAAGCTAAATTTATCTCAAAGTGTCCCTATAGGATAGATCCTATTGAACTGGAGGAGTTAAAGAAGACGCTATAAGTGCATTTGGACAAAGGGTTCATGCGCCCTAGTGTATCACCTTGGGGTGTGCTAGTTCTCATTGTGACGAAGAATTATGGAACAATGCGGTAGTTTATCTATTATCAGGAACATAACAAGATCCCCATAATGAACAAGAATCCTCTTCCTAGGATTGGAGACTTGTTTGATCAGTTAAGAAGAGTTTAATACTTCTCAAAGGTGGATCTTCGTTTTGGATATCATCAGCTAAAGGTGAAGAAGGAAGATATTCAGGAGACTGCCTTCCATACAATGTATGGCCACTATGTGTTTTTAGTGATTCCCTTCGAACTTACTAAAACCCCATAATCTTCATGAATTTGATGAATATAGTCTTTAGAAATTACCTTGAAAAATTCTTTGTGGTGTTTATTGATGGTGTTATCATATAATCCAAGCTCAAGGAGGAACAGGAAGAACATCTAAGACTTTTTTTGGAGACATTGTGAAAGGATAATTTTTACGCCATGTTCAGCATGTGTGACTTTTGGATGAATCAAGCCACGTTCTTGGGACATGTGATCACAAGAGAGGGAATTTATGTGGACCCTTAAAAACAAAGGATATTGAAGAATGGACCAGACCCTCTAGTGTCATATAAATCCATTGTTTTCTTGGATTAGCTGCGTACTACCGACATTTTGTGAGAAATTTATCATGATTGTCAAGACCTATAACAAAGTTAACAAGGAATGGGGTAAAGTATGTCTAGATGAAATAATGTGTGGGAAGCATCAAGGAGCTAAAAAGAAATCTGATCACTACACCTGTACTCACATTACAAAAACTTGGGGAATGTTTTTGTGATATATAGTGATGCTTCAAAGAAAGTATTGGGTTTTTTACTCATGAAAAATGATAATGTGATAGCCTATGCATCTCGGAAGTTAAAGATTCAAGAGAGGAACTACCCAACACATGATCTAGAGATAGAAACCGTGATTTTTGTCTTGAAAATATGGAGGAAATATCTTTATGGTGAGAAGTGTGACATATACACCAACCACAAGATCCTAAAGTATATATTCACACAAAAGGAGATCAAAAGGAATCAAAGGAGATGGTTAGATCTAATAAAATATTATGATTTTTCTATTCACTATCATCTAGAAAAGGCGAACAAGGTAGCTGATGCTCTTAGAAAAAAAGAACCTACTTCTCTATCCATGTTATGGATTGAGAAAGACCTTATCTTCTTGGATATTCAAAGGATAGATTTGGAAATATTAAGGGAATGTGATATATTCTACCTTTCCCAAATGATTGTGCAACCATAAATCTCAGATATGATTAAGGATCCACAAAGGGGTGATATGAAGTTACAAAAAAAGGTGCATGCAATAATGGAAGGGAAGTTAAAAGAGTTCCAAATAAACGATGATTGTGTGATTCAATTTGGAACGTGGCTTTATGTGCCTTCATTGTAGAGACCCAAAGCTTAATGTACATGAACATTACATTACTTTTGCGGAATACTTAGTACATAACAACAAACACACACACAAGGATCGTAATAGTTTAGTGTCTTTGGAAACTCGGAACGTAATCTTCTAATCGTGGTGAAAGATCTTCAATATCTCCCATAAAGATCTTCTTTTTTTCTAAAACCTTTCTTTATATCATGGGGAAAAAAACATAAAAGGGTGAGCTCAAATGCTCAGTAAGGGTAAATAAAAGAAATATCAATCACATCATATACATAAAAATATAGCTTTTGGAAATCTTAACCTGCAAAAGAGCTATTAATATCAAAACATGGGATAAATCATAGAAGTGAAATGTAATACCAATAATCACAACTTAAAACATGAAACTTTGTGGCATACACACATAATCATAGAGAATCATTTCTTGTTAGTCATGACTCATTGCCAAGACTCTCTTAGTGGACAAGGTCCCTTTCTGGATCGTGTCACCCTCGTTTCAGTCCTGTTTCACTAAACCGGTATAACCTACCATTCCATCCATGTCTATCTAATGAGATATGAAATCTTTACCCAATGCATTGGAGGGATATATAGGTCCCACCCATCTCATAATGATACCATTCTTATGTGTGCCACAAAATCATAAATCATACATCATTGCATAACCCATGTAATAAAAATGGGAATCTTAAACATCATGACATCATAAAAAAATTCATATAAAATAAAGGAATTTATAAAAATAATTCCATAACAACATAATCAAATCAATGTAATAATAGGGATAAAAACAGTACCCTTTATTATCTTAGATGGAAAATAATTTTGATTAAAAAGTTGAACTCCATTCTTGAGGAAAATATCATTTCTTCTTCAAAAACATTTTTCCTTTCTTAACATGTCATACAACATTAAACTAAAAGAAGTTGATTAAAAATAAACTTGAAAAATTGTAAAGGAAGCTTCTTGGAAATAATTTTTTCAAAATCCATTCATGCCGTATAAGTTATAATAAAACATTCTTCTCGTACTTTTGTCGGAAAAGTCAAAAAGTACCTCGTACGAAAAACGACAAAAGATTCCTTTCATATCCTTTACTAAAAACTTACCGAAGGGTAAAATTGGAATTAAACAATTGTAGGTGGATGGAAATAATATTACATATTGAGTAAAGATGGATGTGGATGATAAAATACACCCCAGTAAATACCAAAGTATAAACAATCTCGGATAAAAATGAGATTGTGATATTTCCCTTACCTTAGGTCCAATTTGCTTTGTATGTGTCCGAACCTCCTGTATAATGATTTAAATAATTTCATTGACTTATTACAGAATCATATTCATTGTTATGATATCATATATGGTTCACTTATGACTTTAAAATACCCGTTCTTTTTTAAAGAAGCGTTTTGGGTAAAATCGTTTCATTTATCGTAGGTGTTTTGACTTGTTGTTATTTACATTATTATTACTTATATCATGATTTACTTACTTCCAGAATATAAAATATGATTTATATATCATATATATTCATTATATATATATAATAGATAGATAAATGAAATGAAAAACACCGTTCATGGAGACGGTAGTCCGTACGTACGCATGAACGCTGTTTTCCTTTCCTTATTGTCTTGAATGGAAGTAAGTAGATGACATACATATATATATATACATAAATACAGTAGCTTTATAATTTCATATATTTCATTATTATTTCTTATATATACTTTTTAATCATTCTTAAATGGTTAACATGGAGAATGAATCTCATCGCGTCGTGGAGACGGTAGTCTGTACGTACGCACGAGCGATGATATCATTCCCATGGTCGTGGAATTGTGTCTAAGTGTATGTATACTATTTCAGTATCAGTATAACTTTATAATAATCATATATAGTTACTCATTACACCATTATACCCATCCAATTAATGTGGTGGCGGAAAATAGATTACACCACGGCGTGGAGACGGTATTCCGTACGTACGCATGCACGGTGATTTCATTTTTCCGTAGGATGGATAGATGGTGAATTAGGGTTATTTCATATTTATAATATCATATCAGTATTTAAGTAATACTGATGTTATTACTTTATCATGAAAAAACTATATAAGAAGAAGTTGAAGAAGAAATAAATTGAAAAGATCGGTAATGGATATTACCTCTTCTTTGGAACGCCTCTTTGAATCCTCCACTTAGGGAACTAATATAGGTCTTTGAAGAAGACCAGGACCTCTAGGATTATTCTAGGGAAGTGGAGAAGGGATTTTGGCAGGGGTTGGCCGAGCTTGAGTGCTCAAATTGGTGTGAGGAGGAGGGGGAGGAGGTGTCCTTTTATAAGGGAGGAGAGGGGCACCTTAAGAATATCTCAAAATATTATCTTATATTAAAGTCAAAATCGGTTTATAATGGTTCCAAAGGGTCTTATTTCGAAGATAAAGTGGGGATGGGTCGAAATCCTATCAACCAATAGGATTTAGACAAGTTTAGGGTATTATTTTAACCTTATCAATTAGATTTAACTCTAAGTTAAATAATTTAACTTTTACCGTGTCTTTTTGTTTTCTTTCACTATATGGTTAATACACTTACTATAACATGCAAAACGAACCCCAAATTGTTTATTATTAATATATATATCCTTATCTAAGTAATTTGGCCGAACCTTAGATTTTTAGGAATAAAATAACAATTAATAATATAATATTTGATTTAAAAACTATTTTGTGTCAATTTTGACACAATTTGATATATGATTTTTTTGAAAGTCATCACAGAATTATATGTTCAAACCAAGTTGATTAAATCAACACTAATATATCATAGTAACCAATAAAATTAGTGGAATTCATAAAAAGTCTCAAATTACATTTATTTTGGTGTTTATAACATCAATTATGTCAATATTTCATTAATAAGATAATTACTGCATCATCATTGTGTCATAAATAAATTAATTTATTTAATATCCAAAAATTAAAAATAAAATAACATTATATAGGAAATATTTTTATATTTCTAATGAATATTTATAGTCTAATTTATCTTATGTATAACCCCATATTAAAAATGATTTACTTATTAAACTTTGATTTTAACTATTTTAACCCTTCTTTAAATAAATTAATAATAAATGTCCTAATCTAACCCAAGTGGGCCTAAATGGTCATATTTTATTCGTAAGTTTGTTTTTGGTCGAAATACACTTGTAAAATAGGATTAGGACATGTGTTAGGGTAATATTAATATCATTTTTACCCTTAATTACCCTATTGACCTTTAATCGTGGTAAATAAAAGTAAAATGTTACTATTCACCAAAAATTATTTTCATCTCATTGAACCACATTTTACTTACTGACATCAACCGTGTCTCTCGGATTTTTGAAATTCCATTCACAGAAGCGGTAAAATTAAGATTTATGAAAAAATTAATTTTTTTAACTACCACTTAGTAGTTTCACTATTCATCAAAAATTGATGTTTTTCAGAAAAATGCAAAAATTTTACCCTAAGCTATAATTGATATTCCAAGTTCAAAAATGATTTCTATTTTACAAAATTCCCAACATATAAGTTGAATTAATTAATTTTATAATTAATTTCCGCTGTCACAACAAATAGCGTGTTTTTAAGAGATAATAACTATCAAAAGATTAACATTTGTTTATGTCTGGTGTAAATGTGAAATTACATCCAATGACCAACATTGTATTGAATTCTAAAAATATATTCTCTATATACTTTAAAGCCACTCAAATTAATAATTTATCACTATTAATTATTTCGATTAAAAAAGTTGTTTTTAATTAAAATTTAGTAATTTTCACTATTCATCAGAAAATGAATGTTATCCGAAAAGTACCAAAATTTCACCCTAAGCTAATTTCGATATTAAAAATCCAGAAATTAATTCCATTTTGAAAAATAAAACATACAAAATTTCAAAAAGTTGTTATTACTATTCATAACAGCTAGTTTTAATAATATTTTAATAGCATATTGTTGTTTAATGAAACTCGTTATTGCATACTACACACGCTATCGAGGAAGGTCGCGATTGCGTGTAATGGAAGCCAAGTCAAGGATGTGTGTTTTGAAAGCTTCTTTTGGTGTAGCGTACAACAGAAGACATTAATGAAATTAAAAAGAATATTTTTCATAAAATTTCGGGGTGTTACATTCTACCCCCCTTAAAATGAATTTCGCCCTCGAAATTCGTCGGGCTTATAAATGGTTTACAATTAGAAAGTTTCTTTAATAGAAACCCACATCGTAAAAAGGAATACCAAAACCAATCTTTAAAAACAAAAGTATGAAACGTAATGGTTACCCAAATAAACTAATCACTGGGTTTCCACATAGGTGAAAATATCGATATGGATGAAAAATCTAACCATCATGTTCTGATGGAGAGTGGTAGAGAACATGGCTATGGAAAAGCCAACAATCACAAATCCATAAATTTGTGATGATCTAAGGTACCATCTGATTAATCAGATATGAGAGCACTAGGACAACATTTTTGGTTTTCAAGATCGTTTCCCTAAAGTTGAAGAATTTGAATTAGAATAAATACTTACTTTATTTTGGTACAATCTCACTGTTGTTCGTGCCTTGTACAATTTCCACTTC
The DNA here is from genome assembly GCA_963277665.1 of Viscum album. NCBI lineage: Eukaryota > Viridiplantae > Streptophyta > Magnoliopsida > Santalales > Viscaceae > Viscum > Viscum album. The sequence continues at coordinate 660,077,028 of OY728159.1, forward strand.
ATCTCTTAAATAAATGAAGTTGAATTTTTTATTCGTGAAGTGTTATCAGATCATGTGATAGAATGACGGGTCATTCCATCTGTCTAAAACAAAAGGTTAGAAAAAGTTATTAAATATTCATAAGTCATTCTATAGTGAGATTAATCATATATGGTTCCTAAAATGGACTTGTACTTCATATATCATACTGCTTAATAAAATAAAACAAGTTTCTACTAACCAGGGACTTCCTGTAGGCCAGTGGTAGGCGATAAAGGCCAGTCGCACTTCGGTTGTGGGTTCGATTCCTACAGCCTTGTCCGACGCGATGGGCTGTCACCCATCCTGCAGGTTGTCCTTTTTCTAAAACTATATTACTATAACATCCCATAAATAATATCGAAAAAACTTCTATCCTTAAACAATACTAACTTATGTCCAACATAATCCATTCCAATCTTTAGGCTTATCGATAATACTGCAGTCCACTCTCATAACATAGTGAAAACAATTACCAGAGATTTAACACCATCGTCGATCCCCATATATCATAAGATATGTTTTGTTGGTCACATTCCAAACATTCAAAGTCCTTAATAATGTATTCTCTTGAATACCCATTGAACCATAGTGAAAACGTGAATGCAGTTAAAAGTTAACACTTCTCACATACCAAAATCCTCAAAATTCTATATACTCAAACCATGATATCACTTAGTCCTTATATCAATCATGAGATCTTGAATACTGTTAAACATTTCGTTTTCTCGTTTTCCCTTCATTATGCGCATATCATCTTATTTCCAAAAATATCCCAATCACTTTGAATACCACATTAGACCAATACATAAATATTCCAATACTCCATGATACAATATTATTATGGAATCCCATTACATAAACACTTAATCATTCCACCACATCATTGTCATATTCAACATCGCCAATAGTGATCGCATGTGACTTCCCTTTGTCCTTTGCCTTCAGTGGTTGCTCATGTTGATCATCACTAACCCTTGGATTAGGGAATTTATTAGCATAATGCCCCATTTCCTTGCACTTGAAGCATTGAAGTGTTGGTGGTGCGTTCTCTGCAGTGTTTGCTTTATTCACATCATTAGAAACCCTTTTTCCATTACTTCGACACTCAGCTGCTTGATGACCTTCTTTTCCACACTTAAAGCATTTTCTAGTCCCTTTAAGACAATCTCCACCATGCTTCTTTCCACACTTTGTGCATAAGGAAACATTCATCTTCTTTTCACCGTTATTATGAGATTTCTCCTTGAACTCCATCTTTCGTTTCTTGTCAAAACCATGAGATGGATATGTAACACCAACTTCCATTTCTACCTTGATATCACAATGCACAATTTCTTCATAGCTACTGAAGTCTCTTATAGCTAATTCCCTTCGGAGAATTGGTTTTAAGCCACTAAAAAATCGATCAACTTTACTTTCAGGTTGGATGATAATGCCAGATGCATACCTTGAAAGTCTTGTAAAATTCTCTTCGTATATACCAACGGATTCATCATCCTTTTGCTTTAGTTCGAGAAACTCCTTCTCCATCTTTGTTCGAAGAATACGAGGGAAGTACTTATTGAAAAATAAATTCTTGAACTCGTCCCATTCCATGGACTCAATTTCATCTCTTGGCCTCGTATTCTTGATAAGATTCCACCATTGATCAGCTTCACCTTCCAAACAATATACTGCTAAGATGACTTTATCATGTTCAGAACATTGAAGAACCGAAAATATCTTTTCAGTGGTACTGATCCATTGTTCAGCAACAAGTGGATCAGAAGTCCCACTGAAAGAAGGTGGACGTTGCCTCATGAAGGACTCAATAGAATATTGTTCCCTTCTCTGCTCATTTGGATGTCCAGAATGATTCATAACCTGTGTAAGGATAACAATAAGATTTTGCACTCCATCTCCCATAACATTTGTTTGTTCAAGAGGACAATCATTGCATTGTCCATTGCATTGATCAACACGGTTCTTTCGGGTTCCAGCCATCGTCTAAAACCCAAAAAGAATAGTGTGAGAGGCAAAAATCATAATAAAGGGGGAGTAACTTCATTATCTAACTTCTTAGGTTAAATTCTATGATCTTTACCGTAGTTATAGGACTGTATCCTATACCTATACTTATCCTTAGGGGCATCCCTAGACATACCTTAGAAATATCTCTAGGGATCTCACTAACGCTTTTGCATCCTAGTTTCCAAAGGTTGACTAAACCTCCCTCTAATACCAACTGTAGAGACCCAAATCTTAACGTACATGAACATTACATTACTTTTGCGGAATACTTAGTACATAACAAAAAACACACACACAAGGATCGTAATAGTTTAGTTTCTTTGGAAACTCGGAACGTAATCTTCTAATCGTGGTGAAAGATCTTCAATATCTCCCATAAAGATCTTTTTTTTTTCTAAAACCTTTCTTTATATCCTGGGAAAAAAAAACATAAAAGGGTGATCTCAAATGCTCATTAAGGGTAAATAAAAGAAATATCAATCACATCATATACATAAGAATATAGCTTTTGGAAATCTTAACCTGCAAAAGAGCTCATAATATCATAACATGGGATAAATCATAGAAGTGAAATGTAATCCAAATAATCACAACATAAAACATGAAACTTTGTGGCATACACACATAATCATAGAGAATAATTTTTTGTTAGTCATGACTCATTTCCAAGACTATCTTAGTGGATAAGGTCCCTTTCTGAATCGAGTCACACTCGTTTCAGTCCTGTTTCACTGAACCGGTATAACCTACCATTCCAGCCATTTCTATATCATGAGATATGAAATCTTTACCCAATTCATTGGAGGGAGATATATGTCCCACCCATCTCATAATGATACCATTCTTATGTGTGCCACAAAATCATAAATCATACATCATTGCATAACCCATGTAATAAAAATGGGAATCTTAAACATCATGACATCATAAAACAATTCATATACAATAAAGGAATTCATAAAAATAATTCCATCACAACATAATTAAATCAATGTAATAATAGGGATAAAAACAGTACCCTTTATTATCTTAGATGTAAAATAATTTTGATTAAAAACTTGAACTCCATTCTTGAGGAAAATATCCTTTCTTCTTCAAAAACATTTTTCCTTTCTTAACATGTCATACAAATTTAAACTAAAAGAAGTTGATTAAAAATAAACTTGAAAAATTGTAAAGGAATCTTCTTGGTAATAATGTTTTAAAAATCCATTCATTCCGTATAAGTTATAATAAAACATTCTTCTCGTACTTTTGTCGGAAAAGTCAAAAAGTTCCTCGTACGAAAAACGAAAAAAGATTCCTTTCATATCCTTTACTAAAAACTTACCGAAGGGTAAAATTGGAATTAAAAAATTGTAGGTGGATGGAAAAAATATTACATATTGAGTAAACATGGATGTGGATGATAAAATACACCCCAGTAAATACCAAAGTATAAACAATCTCAGATAAAAATGAGATTGTGATATTTCCCTTACCTTAGGTCCGATTTGCTTTGTATGTGTCCGAACCTCCTGTATAATGATTTAAATAATGTCATTGGCTTATTACAGAATCATATTCATTATTATGATATCATATATGGTTCACTTATGACTTTATAATACCCGTTCTATTTTAAAGAATCGTTTTGGGTAAAATCATTTCATTTATCGTAGGTGTTTTGACTTGTTGTTCTTGACATTATTATTACTTATATCATGATTTACTTACTTACAGAATATAAAATATGATTTATATATCATATATATTCAGTATATATATATATATATAATAGATAGATAAATGAAATGAAAAACACCGTTCATGGAGACGGTAGTCCGTACGTACGCATGAATGCTGTTTTCCTTCCCTTATTGTCTTGAATGGAAGTAAGTAGATGACATAAATATATATATACATAAATCCAGTAGCTTTATAATTTCATATATTTCATTATTATTTCTTATATATACTTTTTAATCATTCTTAAATGGTTAACATGGAGAATGAATCTCATCGCGTCGTGGAGATGGTAGTCCGTACGTACGTACGAGCTATGATATCATTCCCATGGTCGTGGAATTGTGTTGAAGTGTATGTATACAATTTCAGTATCAATATAAATTTATAATAATCATATATAGTTACTCATTACACCATTATACCCATCCAATTAATGTGGTGGCGGAAAATAGATTACACCACGACGTGGAGGCGGTATTCCGTACGTACGCACGCGCGGTGATTTCATTTTTCTGTAGGATGGATAGAAGGTGAATTAGGGTTGTTTCATATTTATAATAACATATCAGTATGTAAGTAATACTTATGTTATTACTTTATCATGAAACAACTAAAGAAGAAGAAGTTGAAGAAGAAAGAAATTGAAAAGATCGGTAATGGATATTACCTCTTTTTTGGAACGCCTCTTTGAATCCTCCACTTTGGGAACTAAGATATGTCTTTGAAGAAGACCAGGACCTCTAGGATTATTCTAGGAAAGTGGATAAGGGATTTTGGAAGGGGTTGGCCGATCTTGAGTGCTCAAATTGGTGTGAGGAGGAGGGGGAGGAGGTGTCCTTTTATAAGGGAGGAGAGAGCCACCTTAGGAATGTCTCAAAATATTGTCTTATATTAAAGTCAAAATCGGTTTATAATGGTTCCAAAGGGTCTTATTTCGAAGCTAAATTGGGGATGGGTCGAAATCCTATCAACCAATAAGATTTAGACAAGTTTAGGGTATTATTTTAACCTTATCAATTAGATTTAACTCTAAGTTAAATAATTTAACTTTTACCGTGTCTTTTTGTTTTCTTTCACTATATGGTTAATACACTTACTATAACATGCCAAACGAACCCCATATTATTTATTATTAATATATATATCCTTATATAAGTCATTTGGCCGAACCTTAGATTTTTAGGAATAAAATAACAATTAATAATATAATATTTGATTTAAAAACTATTTTGTGTCAATTTTGACACTATTTGATATATGATTTTTTTGAAAGTCATAACAGAATTATATGTTCGAACCAAGTTGATTAAATCAACACTAATATATCATAGTAACCTAGAAAATTAGTGGAATTCATAAAAAGTCTCAAATTACATTTATTTTGGTGTTTATAACATCAATTATGTCAATATTCATTAATAAGATAATTAATGCATCATCATTGTGTCATAAATAAATTAACTTATTTAATATCTACAAATTAAAAATAAAATACCATTATATAGGAAATACTTTTAGATTTCTAATGAATATTTATAGTAGAATTTATATTATGTATAACCCCATATTAAAAATGAGTTACTTATTAAACTTTGATTTTAACTATTTTAACCCTTCTTTAAATAAATTAATAATAAATGTCCTAATCTAACCCAAGTGGGCCTAAATGGTCATATTTTATTCCTAAGTTTGTTTTTGGTCGAAATAAACTTGTCCAATAGGATTAGGACATGTTTTAGGGTAATATTAATATCATTTTTACCCTTAATTACCCTATTTACCTTTAACCGTGGTAAATAAAAGTAAAAAGTTACTATTCACCAAAAATTATTTTCATCTCATTGAACCATATTTTACAGACTGACATCAACCGTGTCTCTCGGATTTTTGAAATTCCATTCACAGAAGCGGTAAAATTAAGATTTATGAAAAAATTATTTTTTTAACTACCACTTAGTAGTTTCACTATTCATAAAAAATTGAAGTTTTTCACAAAAATGCCAAAATTTCACCCTAAGCTATAATTGATATTCCAAGTTCAAAAATGATTTCTATTTTAAAAAATTCCTAACATATAAGTTGCATTAATTAATTTTATAATTAATTTCCGCTGTCACAACAAATTGCGTGTTTTTAAGAGATAATAACTATCAAAAGATTAACATTTGTTTATGTCTGGTGTAAATGTGAAATTACATCCAATGACCAACATTGTATTGAATTGTAAAAATATATTCTAGATATACTTTGAAACCACTCAAATTAGTAATTTATCACTATTAATTATTTCGATTAAAAAAGTTGTTTTTAATTAAAATTTAGTAATTTTCACTATTCATCAGAAAATAAAAGTTATCCGAAAAGTACCAAAATTTCACCCTAAGCTAATTTCGATATTACGAATCCAGAAATTAATTCCATTTTGAAAAATAAAATATAAAAAATTTCAAAAAGTGGTTATTACTATTCATAACGGCTAGTTTTAATAATATTTTAATAGAATATTGTTGTTTAATGAAACTCGTTATTGCGTACTACACACGCTATCGAGGAAGGTCGTGATTGCATGTAATGGAAGGCAAGTCAAGGATGTGTGTTTTGAAAGCTTCTTTTGGTGTAGAGTACAACACAAGACATTAATGAAATTAAAAAGAATATTTTTCATAAAATTTCGGGGTGTTACATTCATCACCCATGATAAAGAAGGATCTATTAGAGAATGCACATAACTCAACTATCTCTATCCATCATGGTATCACCAAGATGTATTGAGATATCAGAGAAACCTTCTGGTGGGATAACATGAAAAAGGAGATTGTGGAATATATCTCAAGGTTCTTGGTATATCTACAAGTTAAAGAAGAGAGTCAAAAGTCCAAAGGGATTATGCAACCATTGCCTATTCCCATGTGGAAATGGGAGAATGTCACTATAGAATATGTCATGGGTATCCTAAATACATAAAAGGTAAATAATTTTATGTGGGTTGTCGTTGATAGACTCACCAAGAATTCCTATTTTATCGCTATTTGGGAAGATTTCTCTCTTCAAAAACATGCAAAGATATATGTGAAGGAAGTGGTGAGAATACATGGTGTTCCACTCTAGATTGTCTCTAATCATGATCCAAGGTTCACATGTAAGATTTGGAGAAGTCCCCAACATGCTTTGAGTACTGAATTGAATTTCAGCATGGCTTATCACCCCCAAACTAATAGCCAATCTAAAAGGACTATTCATACTCTTGAAGATATGCTAAGAGTCTGATCACTAGAATTCAAAGGTGTATGAGATCAGCATCTCCCATTGGTTGAGTAATCATAAAAAAGTAGCTTCAACTCAAGTATTTAGATGTATCCATATGAATCTTTTTATGGAAAGCGTTGTAGAACTCTAACCTGTTGGGATAAAGTTTGAGAAAGAAAGCTACTTGGACCCGATCTTGTGCAAGAGATGACATAGAGGTTCAATTTATCCAAAAACACATCAAATTTTCGTTGATTCAGAAAAAGAGATATAATTACAACTATATAAGGGACTTGTAGTTCGATGTTGGAGATAAAATATTCCTTTTAATATCACTATAGACGGGAGTCATGTGGTTTGGAAAGAAAGGGAAGCTAAGCCCAAGGTACATTGGGCCCTTTGAGACCCTTGACTGCATAGAAGCTGTCACATATTAGCATTCACTTCCACCAATATGACTCAAGTTCATGATATGTTTCATGTATCATTCCTGAGGAAGTACATACCAAATCCCTCACATGTACTGAACTCAGAGGTGGTACAGCTGGAAAATGATCTCTCTTAGGAGGAGAAGCGAGTGAAGATTCTGGACCAGAGAGAGAAGGTTCTACACAACAAGACAACCCACCTTGTCAAAGTGTTATAGAGAAACCATAAGTTTGAAGAAATAACATGGGAACTGGAAGAGGCGATGAAGGAGAGGTACCCTCATCTGTATGTGTAAAAGAAAATTTTGAGGGAGAAAATTCATAAGGGGGAAGAATGTAACGACCCAATGTTTTATCAAAGGAACTCCCTTCTTATAATTATGCCTTATAGTATAATCACATTAGGAATCATAATGACATATAATGATACTAAATACTATGTGACCATTCAACATAATATTTCTAATTCTATGTTTAGAATTTGGAAAATCCGACTTTCACGATTGTGATCAATAAGATTTTGGAGTCTAATAGAATAGAATTAATTTTAAGTGAATAGTAACCTACACTTATGAATATAAACCTACCCTTATGAATAGTATGATGACCCTTATTAATAGAAAATCATCCAAAATAATAGTAACCTTACCCATGATGGATTAAATAAAATATAGGTATCTTATAAGTTACAATTTAACCATAGTAAATGTATTGATAATTTTGTAAGCCATAATTAATTAATTATAATTTATTAATTAATTCAAAAGAATATTTATTTTCCTAAAATAAGTTCATAAATTAAAAATTCTATGTCTTCTTGTTTTAAGAAAATTTTATAAGACCATATTTAATTTTGGAAAGCATTATAAAATCAGGTTTAATTTTAAAAACTGTATTTTTCAAGTAAATTATGAATTTAATTAAAAATTAAATTAATAATATTTATAAAATTATTTTTGAAAAATGGAGTTCATTTTTGGCTTATACACATCAAAAAAATGGTTAAGGTGAATTATTTATATTTTTCTGAAACAATTGAATTTTTGGTGAATAGTAAAATACACTAATTTACTGTATAAAAACATTATAATCTAAATCCACTATTCTAAACAAAAGAAGTGATGTAAGAACCCAAATATCAAAATAAAATTCTCTATTTACTATTATTGGTCATATAATCATCACTATTTCTTATCTTGGTGTAAATTAATAAATTAATTATTAAAATATTAAGATAACCCCTCTCCCCTCCACTATAAATACCACCCTTCACACCCTCAATTCCTCACACCTCTCAAGATGCAAGTCTTGTCTGAAATATACCCAAACATCCTCCCTATCTCCTCCACCAAGTCTAAGATCTTATGGAATCATCAAAAGACCAATCCTAGGTTTCATAAGGAGGATCTCAAGAGGAGGATTCTAGAGGTAATTCCCCTCTCTCTTTTCCTTTAATTTCCTTTCAATTTCAAGTTCTTTACCTAATATATTCCCACATATCCTCATCAAAATGGTATGGTAACTCCAGAATCATAAATATAATATAATTTTATGATAATAATGTGATAATATATCATCCAACCCCCTTATCATCTTCTTTTTATTTTAGGAAGGAAAATGTTGTTCGTAAGGTGTTAATTTATCTCCTCCAAGAATGACATGTTTTCTTTTTTCATTTACTGCATTCCGATCTTGTCATGAAACCATTTTTATGGTTGAACCAGATTAAGTTATATGTATTATATCCTATTTAATGTTCTGTATCTAAATTATGTAAATAATACTAAATTATTAAACAAAACAAGTACGTTGTGGTCGAAAACCTGCTCGAATTAACCCAAAAGATCATCAGTAAATTCTTTTCTAATGATTCAACCACATGGTACATAACATAATTTTTTTAGATAATTTAATATCCCATAAATCAGTAATAACTTGAAATATTAGTTCTATATGTTTATCCATGTTCTACATGAACTTCCATTTATGAATACAAGTGAACCGTTCAATAAAACCATAAACGAACATTCCTGAACAATGGATTTAAACTATATAACTCATACAAAGGACCATAAAATAACATAATGAAACTATAATGAACCATATTCATGTAAAAAATGTTTTTTAATAATTAATTAATTAATATAATGTGGTTATACTATACTTTAATGTGAAGAAAGCGTTCAGAAACAAGGTAAGGGGAAATTCTCGAACCCAACTTTCTTTCTTCAGGATCTCCCTCTTTCACTGAATTTTTGATATGGTTACTCCTTAAAAATAAGTTTTTCATCATTTTATATCCTTTTTTGGGATATAAATTTTTTCCACTAGATTTTGTTTCAAACAAAATGTTTTCCAAAATAACTCTTCTTTTAAAAACACACCTTTTACTTCCCAGTCAAGGTTGATAGTGCTTGAATCAGGTCTATTATTAACTATTTATTTTGGGAACCCAAAGTTTATGAATGTTATATTATGAGTTGAAACCCATTACTTTACATGGTTATTTATGTTCATATGTTCTATGTGGCATGCGTGATAATAAAAATGTTATGATGTGACAGGTGCACCCAGAATTATATAGCGCAATATAAATGTTTGAATGTGATAGGTGCACCCAGAATTACAAAACACTCCAATGCATTGGGTAAAGTGATGAATGTCATGAGTTATTGTGAAATTATATGTGAACATGATTCTATCTTTGTTCACAAATATGTGTGGTAAATTAATACTAAGACATGATGTTTCATTTTATGTATTTCCACATTTCATGTTTTTATTAATGTTTCCTATCATGATTTTGAAGAATATATTATGATTATGATCACCCCTTGATATATTTTTATCATCTATCCTCCTACTGGTATTTTAGATCACCCCTTTTTGATGTATATTCTCATGTAAAGATGAGTACTAAGGAGATTACAAGTGGCAATAAGTTGCTGGAGATGAGTTAATTAAATAAATGTTTATGTTTAATGTTTTAAATTTTATGTTTGGTCCTAGTTTTCCCAAGACACTAAACCTATAGATCCTCATGGTGTAATACTATTATGTTTTTATCTTTATTATGATGTAATATTAATGTAAAAAAGGCTGGGTCACTATAATTTCCATCCCCCTCATTTACAGTAAGAGCCCTAAATACCTCCTCTGACACCTCTAAGGAAAACAGAACCATCCTAGGGAAAATACCAGCCCTAATTGAGGTAGAATCTACCTTGTTGGGTGCCCCAATTAGTGGAAAAATCCATGTAACCTTCATTGTGGTCTCGACTCCAACAACTGTCTATGATTGAAATTCTAGGTAAGGTGCATCCATCACATCCCCCTCATTCACCTCAATTTTTAGCATGAGTCTCACCTCCAATATTAAAGCTTCAGCTACGATATCCACCTCTATCGAGGCTTCAACTCTAACAGTCACCTCTGGTGGTGCTTATACGACTGGTTCATGGGTTATTGTGTCCTTATCTAGCCCCGCTGTTGGAATATTCTTGATCCCCTACTTTGAGGGAATGTACATAGTATCCCCTTCCTATTTCATATACATGATTGTTCCGACCATCAAATCCCCCTCAACCATATCCACCGAGAGGGAAACTCCATTTATCACTTCTTCAACTCTAGGCATCACTGAATCAGACATTGGCACTGGAAACAGAGTCCCAAACCAGATTTTATCTACCATTTATATATCAGTTAGAAAACTTTCAATAGAAAATGTAGGAGAGGAACATTTGAAAATGAAAAAAGGAATACTTAAATAGTATAACCTAGTGAGAATATATGAATGGTTCAAGGAAAATCTCTTTGTAAAGAGAATTCCCCCAGTGGTTGTTGTCTCGGTCACAAGAACCACTTAGGTTGAAAGTTAACTACTCATACCCAATAAATTATGGATATATCCCACACTAACCCCTTTAAGGGTCTAAGTTCCCTCTCTCTCTTCCTGAGGTTCATCATGAACCTCACCCTCCTCTATTCTCACTGATTCAAGAACAAGTTGTAAAAGAAAGTTATTCATTAATTCTGAAGGAAAAGTTATATCTAAGGAAAATTTTATCATGAGATTTACATAGTTGATTGAAGGACATCCAAATGTAGGGGAATCCATATAGGTGTTGCTTCCCAATGTATTCTCTTAACCATCTAGTTGAGTCTCTTGTTCAATTATCTCACTCCACAAGAGATCCTGGGGAGGTGGTATGTAGAGAAACACCTCCAATCCATGGGTTAGTGAGCATTCAGTGGTATGAGAGTGGACTAAGTCCCCCAGATCTGTTATATGTGGAACTACATTTATTTGGGGAAAGTGGAATCCATACTTAAAGTGAAGAAAACTAGTGAGGAATATCCCCTCTTTTTTGAGATGCTACCACATCCCATGGAGGATGTTGATTTGTCTGAATACCATCCAGCTCACCCAGCAATTAGAAAAAATGGCATCACCTGGGATACCCGGATAGTGAATACACTTTCCCAGATATGGGAAAACTTCCCTTGGGACCACCCTAGAGGGTTTTCCTTCCTCCCCAGACCACTTTCCGAGGAGTGTTAAGACTTACTCTACTCCTCTCCCTACATCCCATGTTTATTAAAAGTCATGGATTTGTTACTATGAAACTAACACAACTCAGCCTACTGAGCCAAACCTACCTTCAAAGCATGCACCAATTTCCATTCATCCTAGACCCCAGAGTTGTGGGGACCTCCTTCTTTAGCCAAAGTATTTTGGTGAATAAGAATTTCCCAAGGATATGAACTCTTCCAAATCAGTGCATAATCATTGGTGAGTTTGTAAGTGATAGTGGGTGGTGTTCACTCATTCCTCCCTTTTCCATCTTCGTGCATAAACATGAACCAAATCATTATGAGGACCAAGGGTTGGAACTCATAGTGGACCTATGTGGACACGTTGGGGGTTTACCATTAGAGGAATCAAAACTACCTCAAGAATAGATTGGTACATACGACTTTCTAATCACTATGAAATTGATGCTTTCCACCAATAATAGGCCTTAGAAGTTTAAAAGGTATAAATACTACTCAGCAGTCCCTGTAACTTCATCAGTCACATTCCCCATGAGAAGGGAGAATGGGTGGAAAATAAAATAATCTACAGACTTGATATTTTATAGTGAATCCACAGAGCCTGAGTTGAGCAGTTGAGTCCCGGAAATGTTTTGGATGAATGGACTAAAATTTGTATTGGGAGGAGAAATGGGGTTATGGTACTCATATCCCCCATGTACATTTGGACCCAACCCTACTAAAGTAGAAGGGACCACACATATGGAGAGGAGTCCTCCCTTGGATGATGTGGTGAAGCACCTTGTACAACTTCTCTAATACCGGGACATGAATGTTGATGCACCACCCCATATCCAACACTGTTTCTGTGATGAAGGGTCATTGCCACACCGTATGTGCATATCTCTGACTAGGATCATCCTTCAATAGATTAGGGAGGCGATAAACACAACCATCCTAACCAAAGGAGACCCGATATTCACACTGTAGCCCCATTTCTACCACTCTCTTGCCTCTAAATTCCTCTAGTAGGAGTGCTCCTTTCCTCATGAGAATACCACATCGCATGAATTTGAACTCAGTGGTAATCTTTATGCTAGTTCATCCAAAATGTACCCAAACCACCTTTAAAATGGGATGTCCTTCACCCTCAGATTGTGCTTTCTCATCCACTAAATCAAACATAGTAGTTAACTTTCCACAGATGATAACGATCCCTTATATACCCATTCCTTCTATGTGGGGAGAAATTCTTCATACATGGATATTTGAATCAGGATCCCAGAAATTTGGTAAATATTCCACAAGAAAATTCTGACCACCCCATGGTTCGAGTGAACGATATTTCTCTTTGGTGACTAGCTTCTCAGTAGTTCCACCATGATTTCTAGGTGGTGGTATATGAGGAAATTTGAGGCCTATGCTACCTTGTAAATACCTACCTACTTCAAATATACCACAAACTCATAGAACACCCAATATTAACAATATTTCCAGGCCCAATCATCCAGGAATTAGTTGACATGGTATAGCTCACAGTTGTCTATCCACCCCTTGAGAGGGTTCCACAAGCCCTCCTTGAGAATTTTCTTGTGTTCAGGAGGGGATCCCACTTCCTCAATGGCCTCATCTTTAACGTTATTTAGAATGGTTCTAGATGGTGTTTACTATGATAGAATCAAGATCCTTTATAATTTTCCCTACAGTATCCCTATTTCATTTCTATAGTCTAGGTGATATCAAGAACTAGTAGGCTGACCCATATCTATTAGCATTAGGGATGAACACATAATTCATCAGACAGAAGCCATACGGTGCAAGCCTCTTGAAAGGTAGGAATTCTAGCTGATCCTCCATCATCGTTGTAGTAAGACTATTGTGGTTCGACGAATTTTTGATTCTCTATCTAATCATTAGGTTCCCTAAAATCCCCTCTTGATGGGTAGCTGTAGAATTTTCACATTCAGTGGGGATTTCTTCCAACACATAAGATGATATATATGGCTGGTTTATGAAGGACTGTTCGAGGAAGTTGGGTTCATAAAGACCTACATGAGGATTTTCATTCCTTGAAGAAACTCTCCATAAAGGGTCAAGTTTCCTTAGAAGTGAGTATCAAAATCACAAAATGCTCACAAAGGTCTTGAATTTTGTGAAAATAAACCACAATCCAATAATTGGTGAAATATCATGGACCCCTATTGGCCCTTACCCCTATTTATATGCATATATCCAACCTATTTTTCACCAATGATTTTAATGAAGGGGGATTGAAATCTCTATTTTTTGTGATTTTACCTCATAATCAGACCCTCCTTTCCCATGTTGGATCCAATTATTGGGGGAATTTGTTGATGTTCGAATACATTGTTCATGGGACATGTCAAGGAAGGAATAACCATTTTTGAGTGAATCCAAGCCAAAAATACCCAAAAAAACACTGAAGGGGCTAGGTTCACAAAGGTCCCCACCTTCATGAATGGAAAAAGCTCATGAAATCATAGTCTATGAGGAGATTTGATGGTAAGATACACATAATGAAATTTTTTCTTGTAGATCTATTTTATGATCATATATAGGTTCAATGGTAACCTTTTCACAATTTCACTCTAGTTCGTACATCCATAGTTTTTCAAAAATCTCATGAAGTTTCAAGAAGACCTCCATATTCTGAAAAAATAACGAACCTTCCTCCATGGGGCCTATAAATACCCATTATGTGTGACTTTTATGGGGATTCATTTTTTAAAATTATGAGAAATTATATATATTTTCAATACTTCAATGCCTTAGGAACAAAATAATAGATAGACCTCCAAAGATAGACATCCTTCATGAAACTACCTCCCATGGGGTTTTGAGAAACTCAATCCATATTGGAGATGCCTTTCATGAAGGTCCCAGACATTCATGTAAGAATAAATACCCTTGTGGATCTATGGATTCCGTGAGACACCTATATTTTGTTTAACAAACCCCATGGGAACTAAGACTTTTCCTTGAAGCTGGGGCACCCACTTTCATGACACAAACTCTTTCATGAGACCCCTGACCACCATGATCCCCCAAGAGTTCATGAAGCTCAATACAATTTCAAAGCCCCACCCTTCACAATACCTATCCTCCAAGACTCTCCATGGTTCCTCATTTCACTAGCACTCATTCGAAGAAGGTGTGTGCCTAGGCCCCCCACAGTAATTGAGGACCACTTCAGTTGCACCCCGAATGCATGTGCGACCATTACCACCTATTGTTGTGTCTTACCAATTTTCTCAATTCGTGGACTAGGCCTCTATCCTACACAATTATTTTAAGAATATATACCCCAATTAATATTTCTCATAAGAATAGGTATCCTAACACTGGGCCTCCTGATTTCACTCATACACAGTAGTTCCAATGTTATGTCCTGCCTAGAATCATGTGAGTGGTGGACATGTATGCCTTAGGGGTGGAATAATCATGGGAAACCATCAACCTATCTTGGTGTGGATTCCTTACAGTGAATCTATTCCTTCCTTAACACAGCCCCCCTTAAGGAGTAAGTCCCAACCATGTTTGAGCTTCATGACATAAAGCTACCTAGAATCAGGTCCTAGTCATATGAAGGCAAACTACACAACAAGATTCTCAGTACATGATGTAAAAATATAGTCTTACCCTATGGGATAAACACAGGATTCCCCTTATACAATCATCCTAGGATGAAACCATTGTCCCCCATAAGGGGATGAGACACCAACAACGACTAGCTTCCACACGTAATCCCCACAATATCTCTCTCCCAGTATGGGATGAATCTTCACACTTGGGCAGCTTCCACATGAAATCCCCACACCATCTCCCCAAAGTGTGATCCTCTTTCATCGAGCAGCATCTATGTGTATTCCCCACACCATCCCTTGTCGACGTACCTTCCACAAAAAAGTATCCTTACTACATGATATTAAACTCCATTATTTGATACTATCATACGACCTTTAATTGTGATAGAAAATTCTGTGGATTTTGATCCTTGTCTCTTGAACTACGTACGTAGGATGCCTCTTAGAGGTAAAATCCCGACATCATCATGGTGGGAAATCAAACCAACAAGGGACACAATCCAACATATCTCTCTAGAATACATTAATATTGTGACATTATTATTCCATATAAGACATCATGATTCATCTCCACAAGACATTAAACTTTCACCCTAATCTAGAATCAGTACCCCATATAATAAATGTGGTATTCCTAAGGTAAAAAATCCATGGAGTAATTACGTCCCCAAAGAAAATTACCTCATGGACAAAATGGGATTCCTTAGGTTTCATTCCTAATACAGTTCACAAATGATAATTCATTCATAAGAGGAAGAATGTATACGTTCCAAAGAATCCCAATGTACATACATTCCTTGATGTTCCCAATATGGCTACTCATCCTCACCAAATATTTCTTCCTTATCAATACAAAAGCAATGAAATTAACCGACATCCACCACAACATGTAACCAATAACATGTTTTAAAAAAAATGAAATAAATATACGAGGGATACCCCGAATAGGTTAAGAATTCCGAGGAGGAATCCTTAGAAGGTGTAAATGATATCCAATCAACCCATTTCAATCAAAGAGTTGACATCACTGATAAAAGTGATGAAAGTCACCAGAATTTGGAATGTAGGAATGTGAGGAAATAGAGAAGCACACACGACACTGTGGGGCCCCACCAAAAATGTTATGAAAATAAATCTTTGTGTACTTCTAGTCAAAAAATAATCATGACCAACATCTTGAAATCATCCTGATTAAATTGAGAGAATTTCAGTTTTACATCAGGCTAACCAAATGAAGTTTCTTTATTGACAAAGTGAACTACTTCAGTCATATTATCTCAGAATCTAGAGTGTCAGTGGAGTCAGAGAAGGTTTCATCTATGGTATCAAGATAGTGTCCAATAAATATTTTTGGATTTGAAATACACATGGAATGGGAGAATATTTGGATATAACATCTTGTGTGAAGTGAATATAAAAGAAACGACCCAAAAATTCCTCAAAGTGGTTGTCTCATGAATCTCACCTCCTTCATGAATGGTTGAGTCTTACGAAGATATCGGGACATGGATTTCCTTTTTGATCATGTGAAGTCTGGATGGTAACCTCTACATGGATTCATGGTCGAGTCGTAGATAACTCCACAACTATGTGGAGGGTTGATGGTAATCTCCACGTATTTCCATTCAGAATAATAGATCCCCTCCCCCTTTCAAAGATCATAAATCATCTTGAAGGCCTCCAATAATCTATAAATATATATTTCTATAAATACCCTATTGTATTTGACATTTTGAGAGGATGTGTGACATTTCAACTTCTGAAAATAACTCCTTATTTGTGAACCACTTGATCTTTGCAAGTGAAATAAAAAAATGGATACCCTAAGATACATAAGATTAAAAAAACTACCACCATTGTGTTCTTAAAATAATACACCTAAATTGGATTTTTATTTCATGAAGGCCCATTCCCGTCATGGAATAAGAAAGACCTTTTCAGAACTTGGGGATTTATGAGGAATATATACTTCTTGAAGCCAAGACTATGAGAACTAGGACTTCACTCTGAGGTAGGGTGGACCTATTTTATAAAGCATAATAATTTGATAAAACCCTTACCTCTATGAGGAACCTGATCTTTATGATGCATCACTCCTCGATGCCTCAAGATTCATGAAGCACTTCTCTTGGGTCTCTCCATGGATCCTCCTTTCTATTGACACCCCTTTACAAAGTCCGAGTTCCCAAGTCCACCATACTAATCCAGGACTGGTTTAGCTGCACCTTGACACGCTATGTGACTGATACCCACCATAATCATGTCTACCCACTTCACTTAAAGTGTGTCATGCCCCAATATCTACCTGTTTCTTATAATCATACATACCATAATTCATGTTACTTCTAGGCATAGGAACCATATCATTGATCTCTTAAATGACCACTCCTCCATAAAAATTCCAACGCCATGCCCTTCCTATAGGTACAAGAGTATTGGTCACATAAGCCCTATGGGTGAGGAGTGAGTTCCACCACATCCAAGTTGTAGGATGTCAAACATAATTGTTCCATATATCATCTATATAATATAAAAATAAAAGAAAATTTCTTAAGTGAGTTATTTAAAACTCTAGTCTAACCCTATGTAACAATCATAAAATTCATCATGTATATTCTTCATGGGATTAATCCCTCTCCCACAGTGGAGTCAAATCATCTCCCTGAGGGAAGCTTTAATATGTAATCCTTACACCATCCCTCATCGATGTTCCTTTTATGACATGAGTGTCTATACCTCATGATGTTAAAATATATGGACCAATCCTTTAACATGACCTTAAACTGTGGCATCAAAATATGTGGTTTCTGATCCATGTCTACTAAAAATGGTATGTAGGACACCACCCTAAGGTTCAATCCTAAAAATTGTAAACATAGGTGTTTCTTCAAAGGGACTCCCCTCTTGGATCCTCCACCATGGGGGTTTTTGATCCACTAGTAAACTCTCTAGGTGTTCTTTTATAGGGACTCACCTCAAGGATCTTCCTCCACATGGATTTATAATCCACTGGTAAACTATCCAGGTGTTCCTTACTAGGAATTCACCTATGAGATCCACCTCCATGCGAGGTTCTATTCAATTGGTAAACTATCCAGGTGTTCCTTCCTAGGGACACACCTCATGGATCCACCCAATGGGGAATTTTGATCCATCGTTAAAAAAACTATGAATTCCCTCATACGGACAAACTTTTTGGATCCACCTTCATGTGGTGTTTGGATCTATTGTTAAACTATTTAGGAGGTTCTGACTAGGTACAAAACTCCCAAATTTTACTCTATAGGGAATTTTGAACCAAGGGTAAACTATCCATGTGTTCCCTCCTAGGGAGATGCCTCCCATATCCTCCTCCATGGTGAATTCTGATCTATTTGAAAAATATTCAAGTGTTCTATCATAGTGATACTTCTCCTAGATACACCTCCATGGGTCATTCTGATGCATTTTTAAACTATCCAGGTTTTTCTTCTTAGGTACACACTTCCTAGATTTGCCTCCACGAGGAATTTTGATCCATTAGTAATCCATATAGGTGTTCCCTCATAGAGAATATCCTCCCACATCTATATCCATAGGGCATTATGATCCATTGGTAAACTATATAGGTGATCCCTTCTAGGTATTAACCTCTTATATCTTTCTCTATAGGGTGTTCTGATCCATTGGTAAACTATTTAGGTTCTCTCTCCTAGGGACTCAACTCCCAGATCTTCCACCATGGGGCATTTTGATCAATTGATAAACTATACAGGTGTTTCCTCCAAGGGATGTACCTCTTGGATCTACATCCATAAGGCATTCTGTTCCATTGGTAAACTATCAAGGTGTTTACTTATATGGACATACTTTCTGTATCTACCCCTATGAGGAATTATGACCCATTGGTAAACTATCCAAGTGTTCTCTTCTAGTGGTGGACCTCCTAGATTCAACTCCATAAGGAATTATGATCCACTAATTAACTATATAGGTGTGACATCTTCCCTCCTAGGGAAACACCTCCAAGATATTCCTGAATGGGGTGTTCTGATTAACCATTCCATCTTGAAACACATTAAATCTATCCTCATCATATCCTCATAAGAAATTAACCATGTGACCATATCCATAATATTTCAAACTCATGGCCTGATCTATCTCAACAAGATGTTGCATTTCATCTCCATAAGATGTAGAACTTGTGACCCAAACCAGAATACCTAAACTATGCAATAAAAATGGGATGATTAACGTAAAATTACTTGGAAGACACATTACCATGGAATCAATTACCACATGATCAACATGGGATTCCTTGGGTTCGATGCCTAAGATTCATCATATGAGATTCCATCAAAGTGGAAAATTCATAGGTGACAAACGCACCCAAAGTACAGACATGCACAAAGATGCCCAAAATGAATACTCTCCTAACCGAAGGTTTAACCCCTTTGAAGATAGAAGTAATATAATTAACCACCATCCACATAATGATGGCATCAAAAATGAGTTCCATGGATATTAATTAAATATATAAGGGGGACTCGGACTAGGAAATGAGTTATAAGGGGGAATCCATAGAAGAAGAAACCAAAATCCTATTATCTTATCTCAATCAAGGATAAAAAATCCCAAGTGAAAGTGATGAAATACACCCACCATTGGAATGTTGTAATGTAAGGAAAATAAAATGCTCATAGTACACTACCCCAAAAAAGTGTCAGAAATAGAAATGATGAACCTGATGTTAAACTCTTCTCAATTAATGAGGGGGACTTTTAGTGTTTGGATAATTGGTAGATTTTCATGTCACTAGATTATGAAATTATTCACTAGGCCCCACCAATACAATAGCGGGACCATCAAGAAACTCACTAGGTAATTGGAGTAATAAACATTGAGCATCCTCAGTCTGGGTTATCATCAGTGTGGACCCTTATTTTCTTTAGAATATTGGATGATGTTGTGGAATTGGGCATTAATTTTCATGTATATGATATTATGGATGAATCAAAATGCCTTATAGGTCTCAATCCATGTGAAATTGACATCCTCACACTCACAAGTCCTGAGGTATGAGAAATATTGATCCACTGATCTCACCCAACTCCACCCCCACCACAGCTTCCCCTCATCTTTTTCCACTATTCACTCAAACCCTATATCACCAGAAGAGATCATCCACTAGGGGTTTATCAATTATCTAATGTTCTATTATGATTAGGAAGGGATAATTCCCACCAGAGACATGGATTTCCTAGACTTGGAGGCATCAACACCTCACTAACATTGCTTCCCCTGAGGTCCACACAAGGGGAAACCACCACCCTTCCAAAGAAAAAACCACTTCATGTGTCTATTCCTGTAATGTTATAAAGACTCTCTATCATACACCCAGGATGTAGAAGATTATTGAGTCACAAATATAATGACTACTACCCAGGAGAATCCAAGGAGGGCTCCCACCAAGCATTGATAATGCTAGAACTGACTGGAACCATAAGTTGAAGTATTGGGGGAAATTATTCTTGCTCTACTGAACCTAGTCTAGAGCACCTGATGCATATGTCATGGGTATATCCTAGATAATTCCTGAAAAGAGGATTATTCTATGGATACTATGGCCCCTTCCACTACCATGGAATCCCACCAGATCCCTTAAATAGGTGAATAGGGATCTGTATTCACCTAATTAGTGTCAAGACCCCAACCTCCTCAGAGGTAGGTTAGGTTGACATTTTTAATCACCAACACCATCAATATTCATTACTGGAAAACCCAGAAAAAGTGTAAGTAGATATGAGTTCATTCCCACTATATCATCATCTATAGTGGAAGTCGTACCCACTCTTTCATAAAACTAGTATAGGGGTCCTCCCCATATTCTAATCAGCTAGCATAAAGATCCACCTCATGATTCTAGAAACCATAGAAGAGGCCCTCCTTGATTAGTATCCAGTAAAAATGTCCCCCCCCTAATCCTACTGACCAAAGAAGAGGTCCTCCCCATGATAAAACCAACCATAACAAAGGTCCTCCCCATTTCAATGAACTACCCTTCCCTGAAGAACCATCCCAGGAAGAAGGGTGAATACTCACCATCAGAGGAGAAACCTTGGAAAGAGTCACATCATCATTGAGCTCATTTCAATGTTATATTCCAAGGTGATAGAAGAATCAATTATGGGGAATTCACCCAAGCTATTAGAGTCTATGGAAGAATCTTGAAAATTGAGATTTTTTATCTTAGAAGCCGAGGTCCATAGAGTCTCTAGATCCCTCCACATGTACTTATAGGTAGATGAAATTTTTGATACATTTTAGGGTATTCAAGTATAGATATATATATCACTACCCATATCCATATTCTCTACCTCTACCTGAGAATTTAGATATATGTATAATTTTGGGCAGACGCCCTAAGATGGTGAATCCTCCGTTGATCTAGAAATAGACACTACCACCCTTGCACATGAGCTAGTGGTGAACACCCCTTCATACATGGATGTGGTTATGAGGTTGGAACCACCCCTAAGAGATTTCCCAGCATGCAATAGACTTTTTACATGCACGGTGACTCCTCTCCTAGTAAACTATTATAACAGACCATATACATTGGTGCCATTGGTTGCACCCAAATTTACCCAAGTTGTATGGTGTAAGCGGTCATTGTAGTACAATTTGGGTTATCGATCCTCAGATACCTAAGAAGAAACCTAAGAAACATGCATTCTAAGAAGGTGATTTGAGGGTGTTGATTTGTCTTTGAAGTGGCCAACTTTGGTTTTAATTGATTTGATTATTTGATATTTTAAAGACTTATGTGAATTAAATTTAAAATAATGAGTTGATCCTTGGTTATCGCATTGGGTGTATTGGATTAATTTCTTTTTAAATTATTTCAATGTCTTAAATTCGAGTGTTTCCTTTAACGAAATACAACCCTCCCAAATCACACACCAATTTTGAGTTTTCACTATCCTAAGGCTAATCACCTATAAAATTGGAGGATCATATTGATGAGCACTCCAAGGTAGAGGATCATTTTAGCACTCGGGATGTGTATCCTTAAAATTGGCGAGTTTAAAGAATAATGTACATCACTGAATTAAAATCTCAAAAATATAATTGATTAAGATTTATTAAATTAAGAAATAACATCCAATTCACCCTTTTCTACTCCCTTGGATCAAGCCATTATAGGATTATCCCTCCATTTATGCTATTATATCAATGAAAGTGGGTAGTAGACTTATGATGGTAGAATTTGTGAAGAAGAAACAAAATAAATAACAATCACTCCACCGTTGTGTGAAGAGCTTCATAAAAGATAATGTGAATAACCTCACTCTCTAAGGCAATGGTATCAACATGATATGGAAAAATAAATAAGAAATTAAGAATAAGAATATGATGATGATATTTTATTAATTAAATGAAGGTGAACAAAAAACTATCATGGGAGATATTGAAAAAGTGATTACAAAATGACAGCATGACTATACAATTGAAAGAAAATAAAAACATCCATTCAAAAGAAAAATAATCGATCGAAAGGAAAATATTAGATGATAATTTCCTTCACCAAAAGCTTATTATATATTAATATTAGGATCATTATAGACTCCCACAATAATAAATTCAATCCCCATTAATTGGGAGTGTTAAAAGGCGGGTGAGAAAATCAAGGGAATTCGATGTTTCGAAGTTGACCAAGAAAACTGTCCAGATTCATCCTCCTTTTGGACGTTCTAATTTGACATTAAATATGGCCGAATCATTAGCAGTCTTTAAATAAAAGTATTTTCCTCCATGTGTCCTCTATCATCTTTCCAAATTTCAGGTAATTTGGTGCATCCGTTTGAAAGTTATTCTCGAAATGGTGGGAAGAATTTATGGTCATTCATATCGGTCCCACCATTTAAATGTAAATTTGGATCCATATATATCCATGAAAACATCAGAATTAGCACTGTCCATAGTTGAATAAAATGATCCTGATAGTCTTATCGTCCTACTGTAAAAGTTTTAGTTTCATTGGGCATTTTTGGTGGGCCCCACATTTGTTTGATGGGCCTTAGACCCATTTTTCTTTCTCCAGAAAAGTTCTGCATTCATCCCAAAAAATATCCATCTTCCAGTGGGATTCATCCATCGATCCTAAAATAAATAATGTTCCAAAGAAATTGATAAATCATATCCCAAAATAAAAAATTCATAAAATTAA
Organism: Viscum album; assembly: GCA_963277665.1. Lineage (NCBI taxonomy): Eukaryota > Viridiplantae > Streptophyta > Magnoliopsida > Santalales > Viscaceae > Viscum > Viscum album. Next base: position 660,100,811 of record OY728159.1, read on the forward strand.
TATAATGTTGTCCACAAATAGATGAATGATTGGGCCCAAATTTTCATTTTAAACCTGAATTGCATTTGAGATGAGAAATGAAGTTCTATTTATATAATGCACTAAAAATTATGCTTATGGAGTTTGGAACAATGAATATAAGGATATTAAAAATTAATACTAGCCACTTATAGGCTCTAATCACACCACCAAATTTATTTTTCCTAATCCCGAGAAAAATATATATCAAATAAGAAATTAAAATTCGCTTTTTCCAAAAACATTTTAATACACATTGCTCACACAAAGACCTCATTCCATAAAAAATATGAAACCAATCAAAATTATTTAAAAAAATTTAGTTCCATAATCATATCCCAAGCCCACGCATATTCCTTTGTTCAAATTCATCGCCACATTTCATCCAATTTCAATTAAGCATGATAAAGTGTTGTGCATGACAAAAGACATGGGCCCATTTTATTGTTCAAGGGGAAAAATTGAAACCGCTGGGTGGGAATCACATTAAAACATAAGACGAGTATCCAATTTTTTTTTTGATTTTTTTGTTTGTTTTATTTTTTAACCACAATAGATATGAAAAGACTAACTCTGGACAAGAAAAATGTGGAGTCACGATCCCCAAGTGCTGGACGCCACACATATTGTCAATTACATGCTCTACAATAGAGATATAAAGCCTAACTCTGGGAAAGAAAACTATGGAGTCACGATCCCCATGTACCGAACGCCACACATTTGGAAAAAACATTGCTTTATGTGGTCATTATTCTTTTTCAATTTTTTTTGTTTTTTTTTTGTTTTTTTGGATACTCAAATTAAACTAAAAGTGACCCCAGAACCCTATGCTATAATCAAAGGGACCCAAAAACTCAAATTTACACCCAATATCCAGTAGACATGCATTGTGGCACTTTTATTAAGAGGATGAAAATGTAAACATTGAAAAATCTCATCGGACAACTGCAATTTCCAAAAACTATGCACATGAACTTAAACTTGCATTAAAATCAGAATCATGGAATGAAAAATTGTTTGATATCCAATTTTAGAGTTTTCAATGTGTGTTATCATGTCCAAGGTTTTTGGATTTTTTCTTTCTATTCATGTTCTTATTCACAAAAAAAAATCATTTTTTATTTCACCTCCCCCTAACAAAGAATAACATTGTCCCAAGTGTTTAAAGAAAACTTATAAGTCGGTATGTGAGATGTGTTCAAAGAGGAAATTTAAAATGATAATCATGGAATGAAGTCACCTGGTGGTTGATGATGAAATCTCGTGCGACAATATCCCTTCAATCCTGGGTTTGAGTCTCAGCAGCTTGGATGGTTGTGATGGAATTTTCCCATAACCTACGACATGTACTTTTAAATTTTTATTTTTTATTTTTAACCTATAAAAACATAAAAAAACACAATAAACTGATGATACATTGTGTACTTTTTAAATTTCTAGGTAAGGTATTACTCAGAGATCACGCCACGTGACACAGATGAATATGGAACTCCCCTTTCATACCCATCATTAATCATAAAAGAAGAACATGTCAAAAATCTATGGTAATTTATAATATGAAAAAAATGATTCAAAATGATTGGAAACATGAAAACCATGGGTTTCCTCCCATGCAACGCTTTTGTTTAACATCGTTAGCTTGACTTGAACCCCCAAATTATCCAATTCCATATTTCAACATTTTTAGGACCCCATATTTCTCCACTTAAACAATATTGAGATTAACTATTTTTTTAAAATTTTTGTCATGTGGATTCCCATGTTTAACAATGACTGTGAAAGTCCAATTTTTTTTTGTAATGGTTGATTAAGTTCCATCTATAGTATTTCCTAAGATTTCAAGGTTCATTCCTACTTTGTGAAATTCTTGATGAAAATGGATGAAAATTGAATGGTCTTGGTTATTATAAATGATGGGATTCTTGAGTGGGGAAGGAAGGATTATAATGATTAGTTCAGTTTGAATGAATTTTCCCAAAGATGAATGGAAATTTGAATCCAAAATTGTTTCTTCTAAAAAACATTTTGAAATAACAGGTTCCTTTTGAAAATATGACACATCCCCAAAATTTTCCAGTTGAATATGAAGAATGGGTATGGACTCATTGTTTGTGATCACTCCTAATGGTTCAATTATTGGTACTTCTGAAAATTTATCAAGGGATTTATATTCAGGAAACTCAATTCACGATGTTAAATTTTCCTCTTTTGAATCCAAAAAATCAATTTCCTCTTGATTTAAAGACCTTTTAACATTTTTTTGATCTTCTTAAATTATCCCATACCCAAAGGTTAGTTCCTTTTTAAATTCATGTGTGTTTTTTGGGATAAAATATTCTTATATCAGTGATGAGGAAAGGACATCCTGAGTGGGAATGAGTTCCTCATAAGCCTCAATGCTTTGTATTTCTAATCTCAGTGATGAAACTTCTGAATTCATTTTAACCATTTTTTCAAGCAAATGTTAAATAATTTTTTTAGAATTAGGATTGATATATTTTTGGACATCATGAATTTATTTAAGTTTGATCTCTTCAATCATCCTCAAGAGGTATGGAAATTGATCCTTTAAACAATCAGCATCCCATTGATTGTACATCTTATCTGGTGTGGTGTATTCAATCAAGGTTTGGTCAATGAAATTCCCTATGTGAGGTGATTCCAAATATTTATTTTTCAGTTGATAATAGCCTTGGTCTATAAATGGGTATTTTGGAAGATAATCCATTGGAGTTGATTGAAAATTGGTTTTGGGATTCGTTGGACACACAAAAATAGAAAGGGGAATAGAGAAGAGAAATTAGTGTGAGAGTAGAGAATTTGGGGTGAGAATAGAAAGATGTTATAAGAAGAATTACTTGGTCCCTTTAAATGGTGACAAACTTTGGTTGTGCCCAAATTTACCCAAGTTTTATGGTGTAAGCGGTCATTGTAGTACGACATGGGTAATAGATCCTCAGAGACCTAAGAAGAAACCTAAGAAACATGCATTCTAAGAAGGTGATTTGATGGTGTTGATTTGGCTATGATGTGGCCAACTTTGGTTTGAATTGATTTGATTATTTGTTATTTTAAAGACTTAAGTGAATTCAATTTAAAAGAATGAGTTGATCCTTGGTTATCACATTGGGTGTATTGGATGAATTTCTTTTTAAATTATTTCAATGTCTTAAATTCAAGTGTTTACTTTAACGAAATACAACCATCCCAAATCACTGACAAATTTTGAGTTTTCAATATCCTAAGGCCAATCACCTATACACTTGTAGGATCATTTTTATGAGAACTCCAAGTTAGAGGATCGTTTTAGCACTCATGGTGTGTATCCTTAAAATTGGCGAGTTTAAAGGATAACGTACATCATTGAATTAAAATTTCAGAAATAGAATTGATTAAGAATTTTTAAATTAAGAAATACCATCCAATTCACCCTTTTCTACTCACTTGGATAAAACCATTATAGTATTATACCTCCATTTATGCTATTCTTTAAATGAAAGTTGGTAATAAACTTATGATGGTAGAATTAGAGAAAAAAATAACAATCACTCCACTGTTGTGTGAAGAGTTTCACAAAAGATAATGTGAATAACCTCACTCCCTAAGGCAAAATTATCAACATGATATGGAAAAAGAAATAAGAAATTAAGAATAAAAAGATGATGGTGATATTTTATTAATTAAATGAAGGTTAACAAAAAAATTACATGGGAGAAATTGACAAAGTGATTTCAAATTGAAAGCATGACAATACAATTGAAAGAAAATAAAAACTTCCATTCCAAAGAAAAATATTCGATCGAAAGGAAAATATTAGATGATAATTCCCTTCGCCACCATATCCTTATATAGGAATATCGGGAGCCTTATAGACACCCAACAATAATAAATTTCATCCCCATTATCCGAGAGAGTTAAAAGGAGGGTGAGAAAATCTAGGGAATTTGACGTTACGAAGTTGACCCAGAAAACTGGCCAAATTCATCCTCCTTTTGGACGTTCGAATTTGACATTTAATGTGGCTTAATAATCAGTGTTCTTATGAGAAAAATAATTTCTTTTTTGTGTCCTATATTAGCTGTCCAAATTTCAGGTCATTTGGTTCATCCGTTTGAATGTTATTCTTGAAATGGTGGGAAGAATTTATGGAAGTTCATATCGGTCCCACCATTTAAATGTAACTTTCGGATCCATATATCTCCATGAAAAATTAGGAATTAGCTATGGGCATAGTTTAATAAAATGATCCTCATATTTTTCTCTTTCCACTGTAAAAATTTTAACTTCATTGGGCCTGTTTTTTGGGCCCCACATTTGTTTGATTGGCCGTAGACCCATTACTCTGTCTCTAGAAACGTTCTGCATTAATCCCAAAAAATATCCTTCTTCTATTGGGATTCATCCATAGATCCTAAAAGGAAAAATGTTTCAAATAATGTGATAAATCATATACCAAAATATCAAATTCATAAAATAAAGATAATGTTGTCCCCAAAAAGATGAATGTTTGGTCCCAAATTTTCCTTTTAAACATGAATTGCATTTGAGATGAGAAATTAAGTTCTATTTATATAATGCACTAAAAATGATGTTTATGGACATTGGAATAATAAATGTAAAGTTATTAACAATAAATATTTTCCACTTACATCATCTAATCATTTACCACCCATATCTTAGCCTGGTCTAGTTGGGGCTTGGGTCTACCATGTACATTACCCTTTCATTGAGAATGTGGGACTTTGGGAGCCCATAGATGCTGACCAACTATTAGTACAATCCGGACCACCTACAATGCCTAAATATGGTATCTTAGAGTCCCTCATTGTGGAATAGGTATTCTGTTTACTCCATTTCATCTAGGTGAAATTTCATGACCTCTACGATTGGTAGTTGGTTTACTAGAGGAGTCAGGAACACCTCGATGCTATCATGTAGTTGTATAGGATGTTTGAGACTAGAGTGCTCATGGTTACTCAGCACCCTGCATCATTAGGACACCTCCACACCATTCAAAAACCCCGCATCAAGTGCCCCATAGTGCTCCACTGAGTTATTTGGGAGGAATATCTGCATGTGTAGATCAGAAGATAAGGACAAAATGATGGCCTCCATTTTAGCTCAATATTTCCATTTTCGAGCCTTTCTGCTAACGATTAAGGTTCCCCTTTAGATACAGTCATGGTTAATATGGTCATCCCCAACCTTCTATAGGACCAGAGGGACATAGTCATAAATAAAGTACATCATTGGGAAGATCCAGCCCATGGGACATAATAACACAAGGAAGACCTCCCAATGGAATCCTTAATCCTCAAAAGAGGTAGGTGCTTAGTCATGGATATCCCTTCGATGACACATTTCTATCTACCAATCAATATCTCAACAAACAAATGGGACATGCTGAGAACTATTATTTGTTCAATCTCACATTAAAAGAATATATGAGGCCTGAAAAAGGCTCCTTGATCTATAATCTTGAATAAAATAAAAGTATCATCATCGATCTCATTGTTTCTTGGCATCCAGATTATGGAAAACCCCTACTCGACCACATCCCACCCCCCATGGGGTAGTAGGTCCTCATCTTCCAATCAACCCCAATTGAGTTTGATGTCCCCACACATCTAGTTAAAACCAAATTTGGGGGATATGGAAGGTGACCATGGTACGATTCATTAAATCTACAAAAGTTGTGTGATTGTCTTCCTCATAAACCAGGCCATACTGATCACTAAGTTGATGAGCCTGTTGTCTATGTTGATGAGTTTTTAATTGCATTGGTTTATAGATACCCTATCCAAGATAGCCACACTGACCAAGATGGATTGATAACCACTTTCACCATTGACCAATAGGCCCAAGAAACCTAACATGTGTTAATACTGCATGATGTAAAGCCATAGCCTGCCTGGTTAGACAATATCCATGCACCCTTAGAGTTTGGAAATCCTAGTATTTCCCATTCAAATAAGATGGGAGAACCACTAAAGAACCTGGACCACTTCATATAAATGTGTGGACCTATTTTGGGGACCCTAAGACAGTAGGAGGTTTCCAAAATTAATTGTTTTTTTTGGACATTGGAAGGACCTGCAATCATTTGGTACAATCAGCTTCTCACAGGGTCTATTTCTGTTTGGGAGGAACATCATAAGTATTTACTCTACATGTTTAGCTCCACTAAGTTCAATAAGAGTATTGGTAACCTCTTTCAGTTCAACCGTAGGCCTGATGAGTAAGTCTGAGACTTTATCACTCGGTGGAAATTCCTCACAAATTCACTTAACATGACTCTACCAAAAGTACATGTGGTATTGAAGTACATGGGGAACAACAAGTGGGATATGGTACCTACCCTCATTACCCCAAAATTTCCAAGTGGATTTTAGGAGTTTTCTAAAAAGGCCAATCATATAGAGGAAGCCTTATAAAAGGCCAAATAACAGTCATTCCCATTTAGTCTCCCCAATCTCGCGAGAAGGACTACTAATGTAGAGACTATCATATCCGTGCCGAGAGAGGCCCCTAATCTAGTAGAGTTATTATCCTCTTACTGGAAGTGACTCATTGAGTGAATCAAACTTATCAAGTGTATCCTCATCAATAATAGAACCTCCTAGACCACATATCTCAAAGTGAAACAACCAGGATAAAAAATTTGGCTTTATCCTCTCATTAATTCCAATCTCCTAGAGTGAACTTCCCAGACAAAAGTAACTAGACCTATTCTTTCAGGTATTCAAAATTCCAAGGATACTGTATCTATGCCCTAGAGAAAGGGATTCTGAAATTTCCAAAGTACAGGAATCCCTATGAGTTTGGACTCACTAGTCTTCTTAATCAATTCACTTACAATAGGATCCTTGGAAAAAAAATCGTGGAATTATACATGTTCAAATATTGGTTCCATAACCAAGTGAATCATTATTTTTTCACGCTGGGTGACATCCTGATGTAGGTGGTGCTTGTATACACTGAACATGATAGTGACATTGAGTTATTTAGTGAATATAATAAGGCTTCAAGTTGTAGGACACAAAAATATGATTAACCATTGTCTTGTAGGGTAGTTCCTCAAACCCATGGGGTCATCTATGCTCATTTGGATAAGATAGAACGTCCCATGGTATCAACTCCTTCTTCAGACACTACCATAGCCTCCACATACACATAAATGAATTCCAAGTCTTGGATGAATATGTTCTGGAGGATAAAGAGAAATTAAAGTCCCTCACCGTTTTCAAACACATCTCCCTGTAACAACCCAATGTTTTATCAATGGAATTACCTTCATATAATTATGACTTATAGTATAATCGCATTAGGAATCAAAATGACATATAATGATACTAAATAAAATGTGACTATTAAACATAAATTTACTACTTCTATGTTTTGAATTTCGAAAATCAGACAAACACAGTTGCGATCAGTAAGATGTTTGGATTCAGATAGGACAAACTTAATTTTTTGTGAATAGTAAACTAGCCTTCTGAATAATAACCTACCCTTATAAATATTAATATGCCATTTATGGATTGTAAATCCTCCAAAATAATAATAACCTTACCCAAGAATGATTAAATAAAATTTAGGCATCATATAAGTGAAAATATCACCTTATTAAAAGTATTTGTATTTCAGAAAGTCATAAATAAATAATTATAATTAATTAATAAATTTCAGTGAAAATTTATTTTCCTAAAATGTATTCATAAATTAAATATTCTATGTCTTCTAGTTTTATGAAAATTTTATAAGACCTTATGTAATTTTCTAATGCATTATGAAATCTGTTTTTATTTTAAAATATATATTTTTCAGGTAAATTATGATTTTAATTAAAAAGTAAATTAACTATATTAACAAAATTATTTTTGAAAAATTGATTTCATTTTTGGATTCTATACTTAGAAAAATGGTTAGGGTGAATTTTTGGTATTTTTCTGAAATACTTGAAATATTGATGAATAACGAAATACTATAATTTACAAAAAATATGCTAAATACATTAATTATAGAGTCATGTATGATGTTCTACTGATTTAATAACAATTGGTTAGAACTAACATATAATTATTACAATTATTGGTCATGAAATCATCACTTTTACTTGTGTTGTGGAGAAATAATAAATTAATGAATATAATACCAGGAATACCCCTCTCCCCTCCACTATAAATACCACCCTGACACCATCATTTATTCACACCTCTCAAGATTCAAGCCTTTTATAACCTCTAACAAAACATCTTCCCTATCCCCTCCCCCAAAACTAAGAACTTTTGGTATCATCAAAAGGACAATCCAAGGTTCCTTAATAATGATTCAAGAAGAAATTCCCCTCCCCCGCTTTTCATTTAATTTCCTTCCAATTTCATGTTCTTTTCTTAGTCTCTCCCCAACTATCCTCATCCACATGGTATAGTAACTGCAGTATCATACATATAAGGAAATTTTATGATAATAATGGGATAATATATCATCCAACACCCTTATCATCTTCTTTTTTATTTTAGAAAGGAAAACGTTATTTGTGAGGTGTTAATTTAACACCTTAAAGAATGACATGGTTTCATTTTACTTTTCCTCCTTCAGATATGGTCCTAAAACCATTATTATGGTTGGAACAAATTATTTTATATGTATTATATCATATTTAATGTTCTGTAAATAACTTATGTACATATTACAAAATGATTAAACAAAACAAGTTTGTTGTGGTTGAAAAATCGCCTAAATTAACCTAAAATGATCATCATTAAATTATTATCAAATGATTCATTATCATGGTATATTAAAAAATTATTTATAAGATCATTTAAAGTTTTTTAACATCATAAATAGCATATAATTTTAATTTGGTATGTTTATCTATGTTTTAAATGAACTTCAATTCATGGAAACAATTGAACCGTTCAAGAAAACTAAAAAAATAAAAAGAAAATAAGAACACTTGAAACATATACTCTTGTTTCATTAGAAGAAGTTTTGCATTTTGTAAATATTTTATATTTTCTTCCCCTTCTAATATTTTTTATCACCTTTCATCCTTTACACATTAATTTCCTTGAAATACGTGTTTCCATAAATTTACTTGTCTCATTTCAAAAATTGATCATTTATATTTCCATGTTGGTGTTTTACCCCTCTTTTCCAATATTTAGGAAATTTTATTCCTACCATCCCATAGCAACTAAAAACCCCTTGAAAAGACCTCATAATTATTTTTCACTTTATTAAAGATAATAAAAGATAATATAGATTTCAAACATCGTGATTTTCACTTTTGGTTCGTGAATGAGTGAACCTCTATAAATAATTTTTTTATCAAATTGATATGGGAAACTTATGAGTGACCACATTTTCCATTTTTAATTGCGGGCATGTGTTGATGCCTGCTAAATGTGTATTGGAAAATTCAAAAAGGTTCAAATAACTGAATATGGGTATTATTTTTCCAAAAAGAAGGAAGGATAAGGTGGTCGAGTCTCATGGATTATATAATCCTCTAATATTTACATGATCATGTGACCATTATAAGGTCACATGAAGGAACCGTTTTCATCACATAGCATGCGAAATATCCCACGAATCCCCTTTGAAAAGTATTTCTTCCCTTACAAAGGAACCTTAGAAAACCATTGATCATACAAAGGTATCCAGATAAGCTCATCCAGGTCATATGGTTTGTTGGATAGTGGGTCACTTATAACCCATTAAAAAATTATTTGAAAATAGGAGGAAAATTTACAAAATATAGAGGCCTCTTAGATTCCTAAAATTCATGTGATGAATCACTAATGCAGAGAATGGATATCCTTGAAAACATTTGTGGAAACTCACAAGACCCTGAGAAATTGTAAAATGAGAAAAGGAAATAAAGTTTAAAAGGAAGGAGGAGGCTCTCGTGATTGTAAAAATCACATGACACACACCTCGATATCCAGAAGACAGTACGAAACCCCAGTGACATGTCCGCCTCATCTTGAGAAATCCCACTGGGATTTGATCCTCACCACATTAAGAACCCTGGGTATGTTAAGGTGACCACACACCTCTTTCACCCTAAGGAAAAAAATGTAAATTTCCATGAAATTCTCGCACATATACATATAAATTTTATCGATCACACAACTCATAAAAAATATGTAGAGTATTTTTCTTTAACAGTACTCATGAAATATCACATAACTCCCGACATTTTTAAAATAAAAAATCAAATAAAAAGGGTAGGATTTTGGGGCCTCTCGCGGTCATAAAACTCTTGTGATGTGATAAGGATGTCTATATCATGGTCTCACAATAACCTTAGAAATGTTTAAAGAGATCACATGAAGGCCTTTCAATAGGTTCCCTGATCTCGAGAAGGCCTTTGAACAAGTAAACATGTAAATATGGAAGTCCTTCATATTTACTACATGATTCAATAAGTCCATATTATTTTTGAAATAATCCAAAAAATGAGGTGTTGATGGGATGTACTCACAGTCAGTAAAAATTAGGCAACTCCCTTGGGGTGATCCGTGGTAGAGACTCACAAAGACGTGTGACAATGAATCCCACCACCAGATCAAACCTAGATTCAAGAAATATGAACCACATAAATCATTTTACAACTAGGGTCAAAATAATTATAATACCCACACCACATTATGATAAATTAACTACTACTCTCCAAATGAGTGGTTGGTCTTTTTCACCCAGACACATAGGTGCATCCATAAAACCATATAGAATTTCTCAAAGTGGATGGTCTCACAACCATAATGTTTTCAATTAGATAAGATATGAAATAAAAGATAAGGAAACCATGAAACATGCATAGGTGCTTTGCATGATCACCCATATTTATTATAAAGGAATTTTGGAAGGACACACAAAGGACATCCCACAAACCTGTGAGATCACGTGAGACTTAATAAAATCCATCACTGAGAAAATATAAGAAATTCATAATATAAAGGTTTCAACAAAGAATAAAATATGTGAGAATTCAAAAAAAGAACATATATTCGGATCCTCACGATCTTTACATGATCCACCTAGGTCATGAAACATCACCATGACATGTCACTCAAATCACGCGACACTCCTATGAAATACTATTTGGATCAAACAAAGTTCCATGGAAATGTTAATGAAATTCGCATGGTTGCACCTACACATGCCTCCCTAGTCTCGCGAATCCATTTGGGATCATCAACATAGCCTTGTAGTGATCTTCAAAAAGATTTCTTGAGCCATATGGGATCACCAATTCATGTTATATGAGTCTCATGGTAGCACCCGGTCATATCAACTGGGTATCGCAATGGCCATAGGGCATGCAAGTTAGGTATCAGGGTTCCCTCAATACATGTATTCCAAGACATGTGATTCAATCTTGACATGTCTGCGAAGATATGTGACACCCTCCAAAACATTTAATATTGACTCCCACGATTCCCTCTAAGTGTTTCATCCATTTATTTTAAAGAAACATAGGAAACTCAGATAGATCATGAAAAACCCTCTAGAAATGTCTTCTAGGACCTTGAGATGGCTTCTTGGATCAGCCATCAATGTCTTTAAATGTCCTCTGGACAAGACAACCATGATCACGTGACAACCTTCAAACATGCCATCCATATTATACGAAATCCCCTAGAAAAGTAAACTTGATCACCCCATTTTCTTTGGACATGGTTAGAAGACACTCTCTAACATGTAAAGTAGGAAATCAGGTCATGTTATGCGGACAATTAACACATTTTAGGTAGGAAAATAGTCCAATTAGTAATGGGAATCCTAATCTTTGATGACCTTGTCCATCCTTGGGGTGTTATCCATGATTATAATTATAACACCAGTGTATATTCCCTAATCTATGGAACTACAATGAATTTGATTAGTACCATAACCAAGATATGTAGGATACCTCCCCAAGGTTCGAGATCTATATTAATCTCCAAAGGGTGGTTCTAGTGTATAAGTCTCACATCCATAGGCAATGAGAATGGAAATTTTTCATCCCTTATTTATCAGACTGATCAAATCTCACGTGGGATTAGATAGTTGAAATAATCACATCATATGCACCATAAATCTCCATAAATAAATGGAAACCTCAATGTGTCATCCCTTATGTGTGACATAATATGAAATGTACTGATTATAAGGGAAACCTCAAAGTGTGACTCCTGATGAACTAAACTGTGATGAATCAGATTCTTTACATAACCAAGATACATAGGATGCCTCTCGAAGGACCATTCTCTATTTTAAATATCCTTAGGGATATCCTAGTATATAATCCCCACATTAGTATGCAGTGAGATTAGTTATTTGTTATCCCTTACTTCTCACACCGATCATAGATCACATGATCTTACGGATATGGAATAGTCATATAATTCACATCATGAATCTTCATCAGCTAGTGAAATTATAGTATGTAATCCATGATAAGTAGAATGATATAAAAATCCCCCATATAAGGATATCTACCTTGTGTCCAGTCATGAAGGAATGACTGAACTATAGGAACTCTGATTCCTATAACTACCTTGATATATAGGACGTCTTTCTATGTCTTGAGATCAAATTGGAACCCAATATGGTGTAAGTCCTCTCATGTCTTAGACATCTCAACCATAAGGACCTAATAATTCCCATGGTTTGATCATTCAACATCATCCATTAGTGGATTGAGAAAAAAAATTGAATTCTAACAACTCTAGTTCTATCTACAATCAGGATAAGTAGGGCATCCCCTAGGACTCAAGCTTGAATATCCGGTTCCTATAACCATTCATATATATATTTTTTGTATGATGTTGCATTGTATGGGTTTAATAAACAATGTGGGTTTTGATTCTTAAAAAAACAAATAAATATATGATTCCTCATAATGTCTCAATCCCCTCCTTGAAATATTAACCGCCTCACTACTTTATAGCAAATTATTAATCTATTGGTTATATGGATTCAATACATAAGCATCTAATCATTACTAGGAAACATATGTAGACCCTTGGATAATCAAGGGGCGGGATGGTGTCTGGAAAAACTCTTTTCATGGTTTAATGAGAGGGATAGGAGAATTATTTTGAGTATCCCCTGTGTGCGAGACGTAGGGCCAGATTATCTCTACTGGACAAACGATACCTCAGGAGAGTACACGGTGAAAGTTGGCTACCGGCGAGCTCTCACTGCTCGAATTACAGAAGGAGATGCGAGGCCCTGGACATCAATTTGGATGCTTAATGTTCCCCCTAAAGTCCGCTTTTTCTGGTGGCAGGTGTGCACCAGTATCCTTCCTACTAAGAGCCTCCTAGCCTACAGACACTTTTCAAATGACAACTCATTCCCCTTCTGCCCTTCTGTGCCTGAATCCCCTCTCCATGATCTCATTCAATTCCCCGAGGCTCAGGAGGTTTGGAAGGGCTGGGGATCTACTACGGAGTTGTCCCTGGACGTCGCCTCGGATCTTACCTCTCTCCTGATGCGATGGTGCTCCTCTTTTCACCGGCTAAAGCAGGAGCCCTATGCATTCTGACTTAGATTATCTGGGATAGGCGGAACGAGGCCATTTTCAATCTTTTTCGGAGGCCCCCCAGATTTTGGATTGACCAGGCATCATCATGGATTGCGGTTTGGCGGAACCACCCTGAGCAGCAAAGCCTTTTCACCCCCTCTCATCATTCCCAACATTGGTGCCCCCCCCACCGGAAGGGATTATTAAGATCAATGTGGATGCCTCTCTCCTTAAGGATGGCCCAGTTGGACTAGGTTTGTTGGCCCGAGACAACCAAGGATATCTTATCGCAGCCAAATACGAAGCACACTACGTACTTTGGGAGTCCTCAGTCGCGGAGGCCGCCACCATCCTTGCTGGGTTAAACTTCGCAAAAGACCGTGGTTGGTATTCCATTCACATCGAATCTGATTGCCTCACCGTAATCAATGCCATCAATCTCACTGACGGCGGGCTTCAACCTTTCGGCTCCATTACTCGGTGTATTCACTCTCTGAGTCAAGGCTTCACATCCTGCAATTTCTCATTTATTAAAAGGGAAGCGAATGAAGCCGCTCACAAGATGGAAGACGTTGTCCCTCCTTATGAGGATTTGATCTGGTTTAATCATTTCCCATCGTGGTTATGTGACTGTATTTCTGCTGATCTCCATCATTAATGGATTCATATTATTTTGTCATATATATATATATATATATATATGAGTTCAGTAATAAGATCCCCATTTTCTACACAAAGAGAGACTTAAACCATAATCGTTTTGTTAGGGTATCCTATCCTCTAGCAGGATTAGAAAAAGAATTTTGATGATATCTTAAATCTATAAGAGAGTCTCGGAGTAGGAATTAAATCCCTTAAAAAATGTATGATGATCCTAAACTACTATCCTCTCGACCAATGTGAGTCCCCAAGTTCCATTGGGCCTTAAAAACTAGGTGACCATCTACCTTTGGAAAGAAGGTATGTTCCCAGTTACAGATAGGGGAACTATTGGATGATTCTGTTAAATTGCAACAATAGTAATCCAATGTCAACGATTGTACATGAGATAACCCCCCCCACAATCACCCATCAAACCTAACTGGTCCCACCTCAATGAGGGTTCCCAGTCACACTCTTTTTTGAGAGAAACAAAAATGGTGAACTCAACGTGAATATCTCAAATAAATAAATTATTAGGTTATTGTCCATCAATCCATTTTTTGCACAGTCTATGTGAAAAAATGGAAAATCTAACATGAAAATATCAAATAATTGAATGATTGGTTAATCGTACATTAGAAAACTTTTTTCTGAATATCCTACTCTAATAAAGCTGATAATCCCAACATGAATCTTATAGATAATCCTCTGTAACTGGGGCTTCCATAAAAAACTCCGTCCTTTCTTTTAAAAGTTTAAGTGGGAAGAATTGAAAGATCAGTAATAAAAGAAAAATTTCATTAATGATGAATATATTATTGAGAATATCATGCCTACAATATTTCAATAATTAGTAACTTGTTTCCTTATTGTTTAAATGACTTCAGATACTTCTCTCATCCACTATATCACGATTCGAGGTAATGCCTTCTTCATCCAGTGATCTATTTGGAAAAATCACCTTTGGTTGTGACCACCATGGATCTCAAAATGATCTTCCTTACATGGAAACTCCAAATTCATGTGGAAAACACAATGTTATGGTAGTACGACCAATGTAGTACAATCATGACCTTGTATATCACCCATGAAAGACTCCAAGTACATAAACTGATGATCCCACATTTTCTAGGGAAATCTGTAGCTCATCTAGTAGCCCTTGTCATCTTAAACAATTACTTCAAGAGTATATACCTAGAGAATAGTATTCACCACCTTCAGTCTCTAATGAGGGTGGAATATGGAGTCAAATATAGCTGTGTCACAGTCCAGGGGCTACTGAGGAGGGCTCCTATTAACCACATTCACTAACACCATCCCCCCGATACCCATCAGTCACCTATTTAGGGAACCACATAACAAATTGCTATCTCTAATTCCCATGAATGGGTAAAAAGAAAGTCACATTAGGGGAGGAAGCCTCTGGATATTCATTAGTGGGTTTATATCCCCACTCCCACAAATGAAGTCTGGTAGCATATTCCAGCGATAACCAGTGAGTACGCTCATATCCCTGCTCAATTGGAACAAGTATATGGGAATTTTTATATAGAAAGAATGGGGGAGGATAATATTCATACCCCCAAACATTAATCCCATTAGTATATTCCAGTGGCATAAGGAGGATAGAAGTGGTCACATATCCTTGCTTCAATTGATGGTGTTCTCTAGTATATAGTGGAGATGGGAAATATGCAGGCTTTTATCCCCACACACACTTTGATAAAATTACACTACAAATCAGATAAAACATAAGAACTCTACCCGAATATTCTAATACTAGTACAGATACAGGGATATGCACATACACTTAACCCTACTTCAAGGACATCTCAACACTCCAATCATCATGAAGATGTGGCTACTCCGGAGCAAGTGCACATTCCTTCTCTTGTTTAGGAGGACTATAAACCTATTGTGGTAAAGGATAAGGCACTAGACTGAGATAATATGCCCATTCTAACTAGGTATCACCAGGTGAGAGTGGAACATTCCTCATGATAGGGGTACATGCCTATCGAAAAAGTTTGATGGCATATTCCAAAGGCCCAAGATCAGGCTCATGTCCCCATTCTAGATGGGTCTCACTATTTGAGAGGGGCTCAAGACTCAGGACAAGATCATTTTTCTATAAAATAAGTCCAATGATATACTCTGAAGTCCCAAGATCAGGCATATATCCACATTATGGCTTGGGATAACCATATGGGAATGGAACAAGCCTCCGGACATGCTCATACTCCTATCAATGAATATACCTGGAATATTTTAGTAGATCATGAAATCAAGGTGCATATTCCTACTTTGTCTTACTAATGACTGCACTACCATTATTTTTACGCAATACAGGTGGGGGATCATATATCTCATCTCCCATTTCATAGGTCCATTGGTATATTCCAATGGGGAATTCATATTCAGACCATGCCCATATTCCTATTCCAATTGATACTCACAAGGTGAGAGTGACACGTGCCTCGGGGAATGCTTATATTCCAGTTTCAAAAGACTAGAGGCATATCCCAAAATCTTAGGATCAGGATCATACTTCTATTATGATTGTGGATGAATAAGTGAAATTGGCGAGTGGCTCAAGAAAACATCACATTTCAATCAACGACGAGAAAAATCCTTGAATTATTCTATCATCTTCTGAGTAGTGGGTGCATATTCTTATAGCACCAGATGGTTATCAGAATGTTTTGGAATCTATCATTGAAAAATCTTTTATCACTACATAATTACAATATTTAGGTCCACATATTCTATCCTTGACACAAATCAAGACCCATATTCACAATATACTCAATCCTAGTGTCCTTGAGGTCATCAAAGACACATTCTCCACACCATAATAGTCTACCAAATCTTCAACCAAAGTAAAAGAAAATAATTACTGAGATAGTTCTCTTTATGGTATTATGGTGATGGATCATAGGGTCTCTAATACTAACATCCCCATTGGTGAACCTCCCCACGATGATATCTACCATATATAAGAAAATCCTCCCCTTTTCCAAACAAATCCATATAGTGAGGTGTTCAAAACTATGATGCCTTCGTATAGAGAGGTGCTGGAAACCTCAGTGTCAACTGTATATGGTTCCCAATCAGCATCTAGAATCCCTATAATCTTGTCAGTAGGTGACCCTAAAAAGAATCTCCTATTGTCTGACCAGATAGAGGAATGTAAGACTGATGAAGAGGAGGCCAATATTTACATATAGAGGGAGTTATCTAGAATCAAAATCCCCAGCATGTTCTATCCCCTTGCTACATTTTACTATGAAATATCATATGAGATGAAAAATAATTTCATGCCTTATCTACACCAAAATATGTGAGATACCCATCAATGACTAAAGGATAGATATTTACCTTTTCTCGCATATGAGATTCACCATTATAAAATCAAGGCACTCTATTGTCTGCTGGACATGGTATCTATCTCCTTGACCCATGATCCAAATATGCAAAGCACAATTCAAATCTGCAACACGCTTGTCACCATTGCATAATAACCCTTTGATAACTAATCTATGAAGCCTAATAATGAATCTATATTCGAAGATTTGGAATTTATGGATCTTTGTTCTTTTCCACAATCATGGAACAATAGAACCCCATATATTTGGCATCTTATAACATTATAGCCTCCGATAAAATCAGTGGACTGGGTAGCACTCTTCCCAGTAGGTATCTACAATAGAATTCCAATACATTAATGATGCCCAAACATCCCAAATGAAGGGAGAGTATATCTAAAACTTCTTTTAACATGGCCCCTTGAATAAATATGAAGGAATTTTAGACATGGAGACTAATGTTGTGATCATCCAAACAACTTCTAGTAAGGAATGGTTATCATGATGGCCTACCATCACACCCATATACTACAAGAGAATAGTTTCACTACATCAAATGATCTATATTAGTAGTTTCCACAGCTTCTATCCAAGCGTGAACCCAGACCACTAAGTTGGGGGAATATCTACCACTGCCTCCACCCAAATGATATACAGTTCCCAAGAGGATTCAAGACAGATCATGAGTAGTTCAAAAATAACACCTAGCCCATTGGGCTGGTGGAATTTATATCTCAATAACTACCACCAGGTTCATCATCCCTAGAGGGGGTATTCAGGAAATCAGTTTTGATTCTAGGTCACCCCAATCCCACTGGTATAAGGGCATTTATATCCCAATTCCCATACTGTAAATCATCAAATACATGACGGGAATCATTAGATCCTCAACAATAAGGCCAATCAATGCCAATTGTGGGCCCTAAATTTCCCATAAACCTTAAGGATGGGGGTATTTTCATCATCAAAATCACCACATTGGGAATCAATGTTCTTCATGTTGGGAGGACAAGATAAATGGTCAACATCCCACTTGTTCCACCCACCATAAGAAAAACCTCTCATGTTCAGGTCTTGTTTCGAAATCATGACTGAAAACACCTTCAAGGTCACTATTCATAGACCAAGATAGAAGGAGCATAAAGACAAGGTGATCAGACCTCTCTAGGTTCGTAAAAGAAAATGGACCAAAATGTGAAAGGGTTCAAATAATGACCTTGATGAAGGTAGTGAAGATTCATCTTGCTGCATTTAAAGTGGTGGAGCGAAAAACATTTCTAGATATGTTTCTGTGAATTTCATCACTATCAATATGGTATATATTGATGACCAATGTGAAAATGTAGAGGGATAAAACATGTAAAATATACCTTGAGAGGAGGGTGATCTAGATGCACCAACTGAGGCAGCACACACCTGGAACTAGAGAAGGCTCCAAAGTCAGGCACCTCTGAATAAAGTGTTTCCACATCCATGGTGGAACACTGCCAATGAAAAAGGGAAATGTTTGGTCACATCCCTATCAGCACTCAAAAATGTTGAGGATCCTCCCATGGAGGAGGAAATTTCACAATTTGAGAGTGAATAAAAACTCTTGAAATACTCAATGAAGGGCTACTAAGGGGAAATATCCTCACCGGGTATTATCTTCTGGCTAAGGAAAACATCTCTCCCGCCATAAGAGTCGATCCTCTAGAAAAAGAAGGATATGTGTATCATAATGGTTCCAGATCTATGCAGCTAATCTACATAGATGAGGAAGTCAAAAATGATTGTGGCTTCCGTCCATTGAGGTAATAACATATCCCTCTGTAGGGAAATAATTTATTATTAGGATAAGCTAGGGCCGCCTCATCAACCCTGCGAGATATCTATAGATGGGAGGTAGCTCAAATAGAAGCACCCCTAGAGATACGTAACATCATCAAGTCCTTGGATACAAGAACGTAAGCCATGGAAGGAAGACACACATATGTGTAACCTAAGAGGAATCCATTTCATGAGTGGGTTTTACTCCACCCAATTTCATCAATCCTACCCTCTCAACCATTAAAAATTCATGTGATCATGAACAACATCTCACACAGTATTGATTAATAATCGAAGTAACTTATATTATACGAATTTGATGAAACTGTACCAGGAGTACAATATAAAGTCCAATCACTTATATCACTGTAATTTAGTGGAAAATGGATAGATAGAGGACATAAATAAGAATCTGTAAAATTTAATCAAGAAGATGGTGAACAAGAATGAAAAGTCATGGATGGAAAATTTCCTCCATGATGTATGGGCCTACCATTCCACCACACATTATACTACATAAGAAACACCATACTCATTGGTCTGTGTGACCAAGGTAGAGTCACCCATAGAGGTCTGCTTTCCTTCACTCTGAATATCCATTTTTTGGATAGATAATAGATGATGAACAATCATAAAAGCATATAGAAGAATAGGAATGGCTCGATGAGAATAGGTTGCGCACACTACACAACCTGGTGGTCCATTAGAATTTTATCGCATGAGACATTCATAATAATTTTTGTCTATATTCTTTCCTCCCATGAGAACTGGTGTTGGATCTTAGAACACCAATTATACAAGGGACTAGGCCTCAAACGTTGGAACCCAAAATGGGAAGGTCATTAAATCTTACATAATTTCTACCGTAATGGATCTTACTCATTAGCCCCATGGATGGGGAGATTGTATCACCCCCCACCAATGTAATATTTCTCAAGAAATTATTTTCATAGATTTCATAAAGAGAATCTATAATCCTAGTTGCATGATGTTGAACTACACAAGATCATCCATGTAGCAAGATGATAAACTTCACAACACGCCATGTCCAAAAAGAAAGACATTAAACTACATGGTATCTAACATCCTGGAGACTCAATGCTAAAAAGTATGGAGTTATCCTAGAAGCATGACAATAAACATCACAGAATTTCATGTACTTATCATATGATGCCAAAATGCATGTCTGAGGTCCTCACTGCCATATTCTAAATTGCATGAAAAGCACCATCTCACTAAAGGCTCAACACACATGAGCTAGATCTGTGTGAAGGAAGAATGAAATGTTGCTATCCCTATATGAGAGTTAGTCCCAGCCGGGGAATCTCTCCATTTAATGTATTATATATGGATTGATTTCTTTTATCACATGATACATAGTCATGTATGAACTTCTAAGTCTTGGGCCAAGCCACAACATTCCTTTTCTTTCATATTAAGTGATCCATTCCCTTACCCCAAGACTTTAAAATGCACGACTAATGTCCTTTCCACATGAAATTATAAGAAAAAAGTATTTTAGGACTACATATGGGTTGATTATCATTTTATATGACATAAATATGGATGATTCAATCCTATATCTTGGTCAAACCACCACATTAAAGAAAATACCCCCATCCTATCCATAATTGCATCAGGATAATGAGAGGAAACCTTTTCATTCTTTATCTATCACATAAAAAATAACTCATTTGATCTTAGGAATTTCATTAAGGTATTCCCCATATAAAATTGTAATAGAATATTGGGTCATTCTAATCATAGTCCTGAATGTAAGACCATAAAAGGCATATAATGAGTCCTCACCACACGTTGATAAACTACAAGGTTCATGTCCTTTTCATTATATAAAAACTATACATTCTTGTGTATATCTCCTTAGAGGACCACCATTGATGGTGTTGGTTTCCTACCTCACTTGAATTCAAGAACTACATGTGGATTTATTTCAAAAATCACAATATACATAGTGATGCCTAGATATTTAATCCTTGGTCTGGTCAAGAAAAATATATAATAACTCATTTATGCTTATAGGACAGAATTCTGTCAAAGAGTCATTCATTGGAGAAATATGTGTGGATTGTTTCCAGTCATCACAGGATATGTAGTAGCCTCTAGATAACCAATATTGGACTCATCTACAACAATCAATAGAGCAATTACAACCTATACGTATGGTTCCAGATCTCATAGAGCGTTTCTCATTAAAGAACTAAGTTTGGATTGGTTATGATCATCACATGATACATAGTAACATACAGATATCCAATCCCAGGCCCATCCATAAAAACAAATAAGAAATTAACCCCAAGTACATATGTGTGAAGTCACATAAACTCATTTTTCCTATATATGTTCCAGATCTACATATGGATTTATTGTGTACATAATATATCATACATAAATTATTCATGTTGGTTCCCACATCCTTACTGAATGAAATTAAATTACAAGGAAACATATTGGTTTCATGAAACTAAAAATTCACAATAAGAACATATTCATCGTATGATGATAAACTGCATGGTGAATGTCCTTACTACATGATATTAAAAAAATAGAAAACACCCCCACTACATGATGATAAATTATGCATACAATAATCTACTTTATATCCCCTATTAAAGGACCACAAGAGCCTAACCTCAATAATATAGAGTGTGGTGTGATTTAATCATCTTTTAAAGCACAAAATACATAATCCAAACTTCATGTCTTGAGTACTTTGGGTTGACAAAAACCTTTCCTGACCCTTGGAAAATATACCAGCTTCAAGGGACCATTTATTGACTATGAATGTATTCCTATGGCTCTTTCATATACACCTATGGTCATTTGTCAAATGTATGACTCTGAAAAATAGTATTTATGATCCTTATGACCCCTAACATCACCATGGTAGAACTGAACACCCCAGCATGATATAAACTACTCCTTCTATATTTTTTTCATGTCATTACTCAAAATTTGGGGACCTCTATCCATTATTTACAAAATTTTCATCTCATGCTCTGAAGGATGTTGGGCTACTCTTGACCCATGGGTATCTTAATTTGTCTCTTTTATATCGTCGTCCATATTAGGTTCATTTGCATCATGACCTTAAACTAAATACACTTTGGTTGAATAAGTACAACCTTAAACTCTAACCAATAATAGTCCAAATCACCAGACCTTAAACTGCAAAAAAAGAGACAGAAAACATGTTAGGATAAAAACACACAAAGAGAGGAATGATCAAAATTAAAGTCTTCACTCATTGAAAATTTTGTATACAAATTTTAGGAAAAAAATTGTATAAACGAACAAGGTATAAATCTCATAGGGTCTACTTTCTAGCCCTAGTAAAATCCAAGATATGCTCTCTTGACCCTTAGGTTTATGAAAAATTTAGATTAATAAATTGTTACATATCCTCACCATGAGAATATATTATCAAGGTTGTGACATTACTTTTAGGGTGATCACACACTTATTGAATATTACACTTTCCACAAATCAAACTTCATGATTTGAATTCCTCATATCACCACAACCTTCCAAGGCCCCTGTAAAGGATACCTAGCTACAAGGAACCCTTTTTAATGACTATTCATGTATATCTGTGGCTCCTAAATATGATCCCATGGTTGTCAAACAAATGAATCAAATTGAAAAAAGGAATTTATAAACCTTATGAGACCATAAATTACTATGATAGAAACCATCACCATAGAGTATTTTGGGTCATTCCTGGTATGATCTTCCCATATCATGCTTCTCACATGATCACTTTGAACAATGATTTACAATCTCTATACCAAACAATCAGAGTTGATTTGACATCCTCAATGCTATGTCACCATGTTTTATACCCTTCTACAAATAAAGAATGTGACACTCCATTTCTGATCCTTTGATATCCCACACCTCCTGACCTGAAACCATTAGTCTTTGTTCTCGAGATTTATTATATAAGATACAAATTTTCCTAGGGTGTCTTAATCCGTCATGGATAGCTTTCCTCCCATACCCAAACCTATCATCTGAACGTTTGATTCTTTAAAAATATTTCATGAACCTCAGTAAGGATCAAGGATCATAATTTTCTAGACCATGCGACCAATGTATAAGGTCCCTAACCCACACCAACTAAAGAAATATCCACCCTGTAAGAAAACATATTTAATCCTTGTGATCACTAGGAACACTACGACAGAACTTATCACCTCAGAGTGTTATGGATCATACATGGCAAGTATGCTCCATCCCATATACATGAAATCATATTTTTTTGGTTATGACTCACATAATTCATTCTAAAACTATCTAGGTGGACATATAATCCCTAGTATTTCACCATCAACCGATATTACCTCTATAAATCATCCATGTCCTCTGGAAAAGATAATTGGCTTCAAGAGACCCTTTGTTTGACTATCCATCTATGCCCATGGATCCTACATATGTGCCTATAGTCATCAACCAAATGTATCACTATGAAAAAAGGGATTTATGATCCTTGTGAGAACTAAAACACCATTACAAAAACCAGCACCTCATTTTTTTGGGTCATTCCTGGAATATCTGCACCATATTCCACAATCATTGATTAAATATGATTTAAAAGAACCTAATATAAAGCGATAAAAAGCCTGAGCTGAAATACCATAAATTAAAGAGATAGAAGGTCGCAGATAAAAGTCCCAAAACTAAAGTGATTGAAGATCCCAACTAAAATTCCCAAAACTAATTTGATAGAAGGACTGAGCTAGAATACCCTAAAATAATACAAAAAAAGGTATTAGCTAAAAGACCCTAAACTAAAAGCGATATATTTTCCAAGTTAAAAGGTCCAAAACTAAAGAGATATAATTTCCAGGATAAAATACCCTAAACTAAAATGGTGAAAGGTCCATGTGACACCCCATGATTTGGTGAATTACTTTTTTGAATTAGTTTAACCTTTTTGATATTTTTCATTTGACGCAAACATTGAAGATAATTTATTTTATATTAATGAACTATGTTTGGATTTATTTATATGAAAAACCAAGTTAATATTGAACTAAATGAAACAAAATATTTATATTTCCCTACATTAACACTGAGGATATCTTGCGTTACATGCAACAGTGACTTTCTTTGATGGCTTGCGTAACACACAAAATGGAGTTTTACTAAACTATAGTATATCATTAAAATGTTATTAATTAATATAAGAAGACATAACCTAGATATTAAATTAGAGGTTATGAATAGTATTAACTAATTTTTTAAAATATACATTTTACACATTTATAATATGAATTCATAGGTTGCGAACTAATTAGAAGTGAATATGAAAACAGATTGAACGTAAAAAAAAATATTATTATTATTTTGGTCACAAAGTTGTTTTACACTAATAAATTAAATTAATCGTATTTAGTGATTCTTATTAATGGAATATATATTTTATATATTCAACCAATTAATTTTGATATTAATCCAATATATTTTATATACATAAGATAAGAACAAACCCAATTTTATTCATGAAAACCAATATTTTTATTAAGGCATTTTTACGATTATTTAATAGGGAAACGCTTTTGAATCAATTTTTTTGGAACTATAATGGGTTTAATATGTCAAAATAATCATAAAATATAAAATAGTAACATAATAATTAGGTTACAGTAATTGTTTGGTATTTTTCTATTATGATTTATTTTGTAAAGAATGGTGAAAATACTGGAATTTTAGTTCAAAATTGCTTTGTATTATAATTATTTATAAGGTTAAAATATATTTTAAATTGGTTTAAAAGTTTCGTTAGATAATATTTTGATCAATTAATGCAATTTAGTTCATTAAGATCAATTTTATTTTGAACTTCGGTATACAAATATAGAAAATGTCTGACTATTTTTACTTTAAACACCCACATTATTGACCCCACTTTTGGATAAAATTTAAATTAGTTTATTCCACTTATGTGATTTTAATTTGAAAAAATGGATTCATTATTTTTAATAATAAAAATTTATAATTTCTAATAAGGAAAACTTAGTTTTTGATTAAAATTAATAGTGAATGTAATTAAAATTAGTTACATCGATTAAGGTAAACTTAATCTTAACTAAGGAAGCAACCTTATATTTAAGACAAAAAAAGAACTATAAACTTATCCAACAGACATTTTAGATTTATATATGGACCCTATCCTCCATTGGGAATACTTTGTTCCATTATTGGTGTAAGAACCTGTGTTTTCCATACTGTAGTTTGGAGCCAAATTTTGAATTCTTACTGTTTGATGTCCATGAGGGGTAAAGTGGTAATTTTCCCTTACCATTTGATCTTGATTAATTTTTCTGACAACTCAGTTGGTCTTGGAATAGGGTGATTACCATCAGACAAAGGTTTGGTGGAAATATGAGTTGTTCAAATTTTAGCAAAATATTTAATATTTAATAATATTATTAAATTAATTATTAATTTATTCACACAGGTTCATTTGGAAAAAACATTTAAATAGAGCCTAAGATAGAGATTCTGTCTCCTCTTTTGAGTCCATAATGGGTATTTTATCCTAGGGAAGGCATAAACTCATGTCGGGCATTGGGGATGGCCTGGGCCCCTTTTTCTTTTCCTTCTTTTCTTCTTTTCTTTTCCTTCTCTTCTTTCCTCCTCCTCCTTGCACACGTCTATTATTCCTCCTACTTGGACATTTACTTTTGTTAGAAATGGAAATCAATAAATAAATAGATATAGAAGGCAATATGGGTACCGTTTCAAAGCTCTCGACGCACTCAGTTAGTGTGCGACATTCGTGGACCTTAAAATCAAGCGAAGCTTTGGTGATTTCCTCCCGAAGGTAGGTACATTTACATTTTCACCATAGAACCCATTTAGACATGTTTTTAAAGTTTTTAAATAATTTTTATTCTTTATTGTGGCCTCTTATGGCTGGATCTATTTTTTGGGGGGTGAAAACAGGCGTTACTGGCATTTTGAGGGATTTCCTGTCAGAAAACCTAGGTTATATAGTGTATGTTCTAGGGGAATAGACTATGTGTTCATCTTATTTAAGGAAGAAGTTTCTTTCATAATTACACTTCATGTAATTTGAGTACACACCATGTGGTATTTGGTGGTGTTTCCGGCCATGTGCAAAAAGGACACGAAATAGTAGTTTTTAAGTAGTGCACGACGTGTACTAGGAGTACACACCAGGTAGTGGAACATGGGAATGTTTTCGGTGAAAATGAACATGGGATGATGTTTTATGAACATTATATTCCATGTAATGTAAATTACACACCATGTACTGTGACTATACAGGCATACCTCAAGTGTTCATGCCATATAATTCTCCAGCTTAGTAGTTTTGGGGTATTTTGTTCCCTTGATGTCAGAATTGGTTGTGTGAGTAGTCCATTATTACCATTTTCCATTTGGATCTCAATGGTAGAATACACTTGACATTTATAGGTCATCTAAATGGTGTTT
Source organism: Viscum album (assembly GCA_963277665.1). Taxonomy (NCBI): domain Eukaryota; kingdom Viridiplantae; phylum Streptophyta; class Magnoliopsida; order Santalales; family Viscaceae; genus Viscum; species Viscum album. Next base: position 660,127,649 of record OY728159.1, read on the forward strand.
TGTGAGTTTTTATCTAAATGGATATGTTCTTCCTCCGGTTATCGAGTTCGGTTGTCACCTGACAGTGAGATTTGGTGTGGATGATAGGTTGGGTGTTCAGACCAACATAGTTGATACCTTTTATTTGGAAAGATCCATGAGATATCTCCCATGAACTATTATTTTGAAGAAAATTTCCCTTGGGATATGTGCCCTTCTAGTCAATGAGGCTGTGAGAGAGGATGTTTCCAAGGATCCCCTGAGGGATGCCTTTGCTTCTGTGTTGACCTAGGGAGTTCTTTATAGGATCTATATCCTGTTTTCCTTTGAGAGGATCCTTGTTATGGGATTCCTCTATAGTTATTTGTTTAGGGATCTCATGTAGTATTATTCCCTTACTCTTCGTTAAGGATCTCATTTAGGATGCCTTTGCATGTCTTTACCAGGAGGATCCTGAGTAGGATGCCTCATTAGTGTTTGGATAAAGGGACCCAGTGGGAGCTTGTTGTTTGAACGACCTTGAGTTGTTATGGTAGTTTTGGGTAGAGATTGTGTTTGGGTGTCAACTAAAACCCATGACGAACTAGTAATCCCATGGGGCAATGGATGTAATGTTGGGTTGGGCATTCGGGCCACCCTCACTTGTTTGTTTATATATGAATTGGTTTTGCTGATGCAACAGTGGTTACTAGAGGTGCTTCCTGGTTGGTGGTTGTTGAGCCTGACATGAGGAATCTTCTTTGTTTATTGGGATTCCCTAAAATGATCTCATGGGATTCAGCTTCTAAGCCATTCTATTTCTGATATTAACTATACTCATAGGTATTACCTAGGAATTGGCTATTGAGTCTTACTTGATGCAATTATATATGTAAATTTTTTCCCACATGAGTTGATTATGATAAACCATGTGATAGTTTAATTCAAATGTGTTGTTTTTGAAATGGAATGTGAAATTATTTAAAATAGGTAATTAAAATAGGAGAGCCAAAGTCTTGGTAAAAAGACCAGGTTTGTCTTATGTGACTAATAATATCTTGTTTACATTGGGTGAACCATTGTATCAATTAAAATGGAATGGACGGACTTACGAGGTTATTTACTTAAAGGTAATGAGTGAGCAACAATTTTTGTTGTCGATCTCACTAAGTCTTCTTTATAAATGACGAGAGAAGCTTGGATCCATTGAGGGATACCTAGGATGGGCTCTATTGGAAACTAAAAAAATGATACATGTTGAAATGCCGATACACCAGGCTTGGCCCTGATACATGCTAAAATTATTATACACCAGGCTTGGCCCTGATACATGCTGAAATTCTTATACACTGGTCTTAGCCCTGATATATGATGAAATGCTGATACATCAGTCTTGTCCCTAATACATGCTGAAATGATAATACACTGAGCTTTGTCCTGAAACATGCTGAAATGATTATATACCAGGCTTGAACCTTATTCATTGATATGCCTGCATGCGAGGTTTTTGAAGTCTCGGTTGTATTCACGAGATTATACTCGGTGTTTTCTGACTAGTGACCTTTTAAAGGATTGACCATCAGAATACAATATCCTAGTTTTTGATTGGAGGTGAGTACAGGTTATCCTAGGTATAGGATGAATATCCCCCTATGGTGAAATATCTTGATCAGAGATAAATTTACGGCATTGGCTAAAGTAGGTACATTTTGATGGGATTATGGACCTAGAGATTAGCTTAATGATACGTGACATGAGTGACATGATGTACAACTCAGTGCCCTTTCTCAGGATGTCTATCTAATCAGGCTTATAGACCAAGGATCGACTGCTAATGTGGTTTATTGTTATATGATTCACATACTCATTAATATTCATATTTATGTATATGTGTATAGGTATGGTACTATACAAGTATAAGTATATAGATATGGACATACATGGTGTCACTTTCCCAGTTGAGAGGGATTACAAACCCTGAGTTAGACTGTAGTTGAACGTTTGGTTTAATTCCTTTTGTTGTGTTTCAGCTAGTCTGATCACGTTGTTGTTGCATACACTTTTGGAAACACAATTATAGGTTTCTCTTTGGGATGGCCTGTTGAGATTATTTCTCGCCCCTGTACGTGAAACTCGGTGTATGTGTAGACCTTATGTCTACTTATTAGTTTGAGAATTAGTTGCATGGTGGATATAGATGAGGCCCAGAGTTGCATGATCGAGTAGAGCTGCTTGAGAGGTTCTATTGATTGGGCTAGTGCAGTTTTACTATGTTTGGAGATTGAGTATGTGGGTTGGATCAGAGTTAGTAGTTGTGCCCTGTACTTTTACTTTCAAATTATTTTGTACTTTTACCTATATGGTCGGCCCAGTGGGTGACCAATTTTGTATTGCATTGTATATCTGTTTGGCCTTTTACCGCATTTAACTATTATAGCGTATTCTACTTCATTTATTTATTGCTTCCTCACATTGTTTACGTTCCATTGTATATGATACATAGTTATTTTTGTGGTTTTCTTACTCTAGTATGGGGGAATAGTCTCCCCAATATCACACCATAGTCCCTCACTGCTATTCTGTAGCCTCTGCCGTATGGGGAGGCATGCTTGAGGCCTTATCGAGAACTGGCTCAGAGATCCGGTTTATTTGCTTCCGGGTCAAGACATTATAGAGTGGTATCAAATGTGTTTCTTTTCCTGGTCTTTACTATTTGGGATATGGTATACAAGAGTATTTGGAATGTGTCAGAACCTGTGATGGATATTGAACTGGTGCATTGAGAACACTTTTTCCAATAAAAAGTCATGGTTTCCAAGGTTTGGGATTGTTGTTCTGATTTTTCGATGTTACAGTTGTATATGATTTTCACCTTGAGCGACACACATGTTGTGTGTGAGCGTTTTGATTTGTTATGGATCATTGGATCTTGGCCATCGGTAATAGGCCATAGACAGATTTTGACTCTAGGCCAGCAAAGGAAATAGGCGTCTCATTCATCATACTAGGTACATAGGATTCACAACATATAGACCTGCTTATGTGTGTGTTTACTGATGATTGAGACCTTTGTGTATGCTTAGGCATACTTTTGTAATCTGATGGTAGGTTATGTGGATCTACATAGAGGTGTTTTTTTGTGAGGCTCATGACCCAATTTGTAGGCATAGGTGGTGCAGTGACCCTAGTAGTTTAATATGGCATATGATAACTTTCTGTTTAACCCCTTGTTGGGTATTATTTCTTGGGTCTGTGGTTATCAAGTTGGATCTATGAGTACGATGTCGATAGATTCCAATGATTTTTTTTATAAACTGTACATCATTACGGTATTTCCATATATAGATACCCGATGAGTGTCAGTACAACGTTTTTCTTTTTCTTTGGTTGTGGCCTCCAAGGAGCAGTTCAATCCGAGGATGCTCGGAGAGGAGCAGGGCCCTTGTATGTTGTGTTTTTAGTTTTGACTTTCGTTGGTCGTTGTGATCTTTACCTTCTTTTGAGAGGTTTTGGATATTTTGGGCTCGGTGGTTAGACCTTGTGGCCTAGTTGGGAGGATTTTTATGTAGGGCTAGGTGGGAGACCTAGAGGCCCTTTTTTTGACTCAAACCTTTTTAGGTTGATGTATTTTTTGTTCATGGTAAACCTATGTGAGAGAGGATGGCCCATGTTTTCCAATTATTTTTTGGGAGGGATATTTTCATTACGCTCGTTTTGTGATCGAGGCATGGTAGGTTCTCATGTTGGAATTACATGCATGTTTATTTATTCAGATTTTGATCGAGGCACCTCAGGTGCTTGCTTTTCGAGATTGGCTTCGACAGGAAGGACTGTTTGGGTGCCTAACCTGGTCGACTAGTGTTTTCATTGTTGCTAATGTAGTCAGAGCGTGAGTAGATGCTCGTGACTAGAATTGTAAGGAACCGACCCCTATTTCCATAAGCGGATGCCTTATTTGATTGCATTCGTATATATAGAAGGAATAAGAATCCCGAAGGACCGATCAGTTTAGTAGTCTTGAAGAAACTAGATACATTCATGGAACATGTTTTATATTTTTAAATGAAAGAAAATATGTTACATAACAAAATCCAATAAACTACATCCTTGAAAACTCAATAAATGATCTCTTCTTCTTAACCAGGGGAAGGAAAAACAAATGAAAGGGGTGAGCTCAAACACTTAGAAAGGGTAAGCAATATAGCAGAAGATATCATAACATAAACATTAGTCATGTGGAATACATAAAAACATGGGCCTTTAACAAAAACTTGAACACATTATGGCAGGAATAAGAGTAGAGTAAGTAATGCCATAAATAAACATAATTTTGTGTATTCTACTATTCGAATAACCACATGAACTATAAATTCTATTTTCATAATGAGGGAATGCATAATACAGGCCAACATAACTATACTGTCAAGGCCTCGTGCCAAGACCATATATAATAATTTTTTCAAGGCCTTGTGCAAAGACTGTAGTTTGTTTCATGAGACCTACCGATGCTCCAAGGGGATATAGTGGGCCCCACCTGACACTTAATATTTCCAATGAATTCTACATATGAAAGGGGTGAACGTAATCAACATATACATTCATATTGAAACTAACATATGAAATGTAAATAACATTCCCCAATCATTGAACATAAACACTAATCATTAGGAACAATATGGTGAATGGTATCAAAATTGAACATCCATAGTCAGAATAACCAGAAACCCTTCAAAAAAATATTGTAGATTATATCATAATTGATAAACCTCAATTAAGTACAACATTCAACAAAGTATGTTCACATAGGTGAATATATTTATAAATGAGGCCATTGAGAAATTCCTCAGGAAATAATAATTAAATGTTCTAATGTGTCCCATACCTCCTTGAAACAATCACATAATAATAACATAGAATATCATGAGAAAAAGGAGACTCTTGATATGATATACCAAAGGTAATTACATACACCATAAGAAATAAATATGTACTGAACAAGGCATACAACTCATACAAGTTAATTAGAGATGAGAAAAATCCTTTTTTACTTTTGAAAGAAGATTCTTTTTGGAAAATCATTTATATTAGCCATGAAATCATATTTTAAACATGAATATATCATAAAATAAAATAATAGGATATTTAAATTATATTTTAGGCATAAATGATTTCCCACTGAAGTGAAATCATGTAAAAAGAGTTCTTAAGATTCTTTATAAATAAAACATTTTAGAGCATTTTAAGGAAAGTATTAAAAAGAGTTTTAATGTGGAAAGGCACATTTGTTCTCTTAAATCTTGAAATTATACAAGATAAATTTTCATGATAAAATGAGTGTTTTTAAATAACTAATGGTGGCTTAAAACAGAACCTAGAGTACACTTGAAAACATGTATGAATTTGAAAATATCCCTTGAATCAGGTTTGTATTTCAGAAACAATTATGAAAGATCCTCTTAAAACATATAGCTGTCAATTAAATAATGAATGATTATAGTTTGTGAAAATATAAATAACACTCACATTGAATTTATTAGGTGTACATAATAATACACAATAATTTCATTGAGGAAATTAGACAATAAAAGTAACCCGAATGAAAATGGAGGTTCAGGTGGGAAAACCCTTCCAATTTTGTAATCAATTGAATCGTATGACCCAAAATTAATGATCATCAAAAGATAAATTTAATACCATGAAAATAAATATATTCATGACACGTTACATCAATGGGAATTATACATACACCATACAAAGGTATTAATAGTTAATACATGGAACATCACAAAAATGGAAGTGAGATAAAGAAACAACTTGCCTTAAATCTGAATGTGTTCCACTCTTGAACTTAAGGTCCTGGAATATGAAATTAGGCTTATTAATAACTTATCTAAGAACCTATTAGACATTTATTTAGTTTATCATAATTCTCTTTAGTTAATTTATTCCCTTCTTGATAAGTTTTTATATAGAATTTCATTGTTTCGTAATGATCGTTTTCTTTATTTTCATTATCGGTTCACTTGTTCTTAAGTAATGGAGTTCACGTGGAATGGATGTAAATATCAAGAATTGAATTCTCATATTTTTTATGATCATCTATAGGTGTTATTTTTCATCTATATAATTTGGTTACATGGAATGAGGATGAATTATTATATAGAACTTTAATGATAACTGTTTCAGTTAATTTATGGGTTTTCATTACAATAAACTAATTTTTATTTATAACTTAGTACCATTTATAAAAAGGGATTACAGAACCATACATAGGGTATATTAAATATATAATAATCTGGATCAACCATAACATGAATGGTATCATGACCAGAATTGAGAATGATAATAGTAATCAAAATCCCATCATCCATGAATGTGGTAAACTGACACATCTTGGATGGTGTTCTTACTACTAGTATAAAAGAAGGTAAAAGGAAGAGATGATGATAAATTATTCCAATATCATGAAATAATTCCAGTACATGTAAGGTAATTTATTCATCACAATATTTGGATAAGGAGAGGAAACAACAGAAAAAGAAAACAGTTGAACTTGAAAGGAAAGACAAAGAATTGAAAAGAGGAATTTACCTCTTGAACCAAACTTCCTTGAGAGACTCTTTAAAGGAGAGGTTTTGGTATTTTTATGAGACCAAGGGTTGGTGGACGTGGGAGAGGAGGTTGGGAGGATATTCGGACAGAATTTGGAGAAGGCACAATTCTTTAGATGAGTGAAGATAATAGGTAGTGATGGGGGGTTTTTATAGTGGAGTGGAGAGGGGATTTCTCAATTTTATATTCATTAATATATTATTTCTCCACATGAAAATGAATAGTGAATATTCCATGATCATGAATAGTAATTTTATCAAGTGAATCATAATTAATTGGGCTTACATCATCAAAACATCATATATGACTCTATAATTAGTGTATTAAGCTTATTTTGTAAATTATGGTATTTTACTATTCATAAAAAATTCAAGTATTTCAAAAAAATCCCAAAAATTAACCCTAACCATTTTTTGACATGTTAAATCCCAGAATGAAGTCAATTTTTCAAAAATATTTTTCTAAACATGATTAATTTAATATTTAATTAAAATCATAATTTATTCTAAAAAAACGGTTTTAAAACATTAATTTACATATTCGAAAACATAGTTATATCGTACTCCAACATGAATATTATTTATAAACTATCATAGGTAAGGTTACTATTCATTACGGTATATCACTATTAATAAGGGTGTGTTACTATTTATAAGGGTAGGATACTATTTATAAGTGTAGGTTACTATTCACCAAAAATTAAGTTTTTCTTATCAGACTCCAAATAACTTACTCATCACAACTGTGGGTATCAGATTTTTGAAATTCTCATCACAGAAGTGACAAAATTATGTTTATTTGTCTAGGTTAAAACAAAGTGGTATTTGTAGAGACTCAGTGATCCATGAATTCTATAATAAATCTATTTGTAAAATCTTTTGGTGTTAGAAGAATGACCCCATGTGTACATGTCAGGTGTTTAGGATTCACGCTGGTTTCATGTGGTATCATTTGAATCTAACTTAGTGAGATGACAGGTACAAGACAAGGGCTGATATTTTAAGACATGTAGTGGGTTTGGATCCCAGAAGTTGTGCTGAAATGTCCCTCTGTGGTAAAGGTGGAATATTGGAATAAATCGAGTACCATAAGACAGTTGACCCGTGGCTAATTCCTAGTAATGTTTTGGCAGGACATGGGATGGCTCAGAAGGAGATAGACACACCTTCAATGATTTCTTAGTGTACTCATGTTAGAGACGATCATTCTATATCTTGATTCATGTTGAGTAATCTGAGAGATCTTTGACCCTATGTCGAGCTCCTTTTCCTTTCTTAATGTTCTTCTCTATTGAAGATGGATGCTTTTTTTGGTTGCGCTCTAGTAGTGGTGTAAGAAAATCCATATGATGGGGAGTGAACCATTGTCCTTTTAGGGTGTTTTTCCTCATTTCAGGTAAACATTGGTGTTTTATGTGATCTTTCGAGCTCAAAGTTTTTTTTAAGATGGAGATAGGGGTATTACTGTGATGGGGACTACCAGATCAGTCATAGTTAAATATATTCCATGTAGAAGGTGGTTGTTAATTCTATAAGGCTAGAAGTTGGATAGTCTAGATAGCTTGGTTTTGGCCATTATTGGGTTGGGAGCATGGCTGTAGGACCTTTCACCGGGCTTCTTGGGGATAGAAAGGTTTATGGTGGGGGTGTTTATAAGGACCCGTGTTTTCAACAATGTAGTTTTGAGTAGAAATTTGAATATTTGTTGTGGGATGCTTTTGAGTGGTAAAATGGTCATTTTCCCTACCTATCGATCTCGTATATTTTTTCTAACCACTCAATTGGTCACCGAATAGGATTTTTACCCTAGGGTAAGTGTTTGGTGGAAATCTGAGTTTTTTGAATTTTAGCAGAATATTTAATATTTGATATTATTAAATTGAATATTGATTTATTTGTACAGTTTTTTTTGGAAATAAACTTTAAATGAATCCTCTGATTGAGATTTTTTCTCCTTCATTGAGTCTGGAATGGGGATTTTATCCTAGGGTTGGCATAAACTCATTTTGGGAACCAGGGATGGCCCATGACCCTTTTTCTTTTCTTTCTTTTCTTATTTTCTTTTCCTCCTATTCTTTCCTCCTCCTTGCACACGTATCCTATGCCTCCTTTTTGGTCAAGTCCGTTGGGGAGAAATGGAGATTGAGAAAGAGAGAAAGATTTAAGGCAAGAGGGGTACAATTTCAAAGCTCTCGATGCGCTGAGTTGGCGTGCGACATCTGTGGACCGTGAAATTAAGTGAAGCTTCGGTGGTTTCCGGCCAAAGGTGGGTACATTTAGGTTTTTTCCCTATATCCCCTATAGAAATGTTTTTTATAATTTTTAAACCCTGTTTATGCCTTCTTGTGGCCACATAAATCCAGATCTATTGTTTTGGGGGGGAAACAGGTGTTTCAGGCATTTTGAGGGATTTCTCATTGGAAAACCCAGGCTACACTGTGTGTGTTCCTGGGGAACATGCCATGTGTTCTTCATGTTCGGGAAAGTAGAAGTTTTATGAAGTACACACCATGTACTCTGAGTACAAGCCGTGTGGTAGTTGGCCATATGATTGATAGTGTGCAAAAAGGACATGAAATAGTCGGTTTTATGTAGTACACACTATGTGATGGGAGTACACGCCGTGTAGTGGTTCATGGGCATGTGTTCAGGTGGAAACCCAAATGAGATGATGTTTTGTAAATAGTAAATTCCATGTAAAGTGAAGTACATGTCGTGCACTACTACTATACATGCAGACCCCATGTGTTCTAGCCATTTACTTCTCAAGCTTAGTAGTTTGGGGGTATTTTGTTCCCTAGAAGTCAGAATTGGGAATGTGAATAGTCTATTATAATAGTTTTTCCATGTAGATCGCAATGGTGGAAGAATTTTGACATTTAGAGGTAATATAAATGGTGTTTGGGGGGGGGGGGGGGGTGGGTTTTATCTAAATGGAGAGTTTCTTCCTCTTGTTATTGAGTTCAGTTGTCACCTGAGAGTGAGACTTGGTGTGGATGATAGGTTGAGTGTTCAGACCAACTTAGTTGAGACCCTTGATTTGATATGACACATGAGATATCTCTTGTGACCTATGATTTTGAGGATATTTCCTTTGTGAGATGTTCCCTTATGGCCTATGAGGCCGGGAGACCGGATGTCTCCAAGGATCCCCTGATGGATGCCTTTGCTTATGCATTGACCTAGGGAGTTCCTTGTAGGATCTCTATCGTATTTTCCTTTGAGAGGATCCCTATTATGGGATGCCTCTATTGTTCTTTGTTCGAGGATCTCGTGTAGGATTCCTCCCTTACTCTTCTCGAAGGATCCCGTGTAGGATGCCATCTCTCGTGTTTACCTAGAGGATCCCAAGTAGGATGCCTCCTCTGGGTTTGTATTGAGGGACCCAGTGGGTGCATGCTGTTTGACCGACCCTGAGTTGTTATGTTGGGATTTGGTAGAGATGGTGTTCGGGTTTCACCTATAACCCGTGTCGAACTAGTAAGCCCATGGGGATGTGGATGTAGTGTTGGTTTGGGCGTTCGGGCCAGCATCAATCATTTTTTTAAATCTAACTTGGTTTTGATGATGTAGTAGTCATTACTAGAGGTGATTTCTGGTTGGTGGTTATAGAGCCTAAGAAAAGGCGTATTCCTTGTTTTTCAGGATTTTTGGACGTGTTCTCATGGGATTCGGATTCTGAGATATGTTATTTCTGATATTTACTATACACAGAGGTATTACCGGGGAATTGGCTGTAGATACTTACTTGATCCAACTGGTTATGTAAATGTTTTTCCTATGTTATTTGATTATGATAAACCATGTGATAGATAAATTCACATGTGTTGTTTTTGAAATGGAATGTGAAATTATTTAAAAGAGGTATTTTGCAATGGGTGAGCCACAGTCTTGGTTAAAATACAAGGTCGGGATCATGTGACAAATTACATCTTGTTTACCTTGGGTGAATCATTTTCTTGGTTAAAATTCCATGCACATACTCAAGAGGTTAATTACTTAAATTCAATGAGCAATCCATAGTTTTGGTGGTCAGGCTCACTAAGTATTCTTTATAAATGGTAAGAGAACCTTGGATCCATTAAGGAATACCTAGGTCGGGATCTTTTAGATTCATGGTCTTATACTTTGTGTTTTCCGACCAATGAACTTTTACAGGATTGACCATCAATATACAGTATCATAGTTTGTGATTGGAGGCGAGTATGGGTGAACCCAGGCATAGGAAGATTATCCCCCTATGGTGACGTAGATTGCTCAGAGATATATTTCAGGCATTGGTCAAAGAAGGTACATGTTGATGGGATTACAGACCCATAGATTGACTTAATGATACACAGCTTGAGTGACACAACATCTAGCTCAATGCCCTTGGACAATATGTCCAGGTGATCGGGCTTATGGACCCAAGGATCGACTACTGATGTGGTTTCTTGTTATTTTATACACATACTCATAAATATTCATATTTATGTATATGTGTATATGTATGGTACTATAGAATTATATATATATAGATACGAACATCCATGGTTTCACTTTCCCAGTTGAAAGGGATTACAAACCCTGAGTTTGACTTTGGTTTCACATTTGGTTTACTTCCTTTTGCTGTTTTTCTGCTAGGTTGAGAATGTTGCTGTTGTATACACTATTTTCAGCACTGTTATTGGTTGCTTGTCTGGGTGGCCTTCTGAGATTATTTCTCACCCATGCATGTGCATCTAGGTGTACATGTATACCTTATGTCTGCTTTCTAGGTTGAGCAAGAGTTTCATGGAAGATATGGATAAGGCCCAGTGCTGCCCGATTGAGCAGAGCAGCTCTAGACGTTCTACTGATCAGGCTGGTTCTTTTCAATAGTGTTTGGAGATTGAGTACGTGGTTTGGTTCGGAGTTAGTACTCGAGGACTGTACTTTTACTTTGAGATTCTTTTGTACTTGTATCTATATGGTCTGCCCAGTGGGTGACCAGTGTAGTATTTTATTGCATAGTTGTTTGGGTTTTTATAGAATTTTACTATTACATCATGTTCTATTTCTGTTTCTTATTGCTTCTGCACTCTTTTAACTTTATGCTGTGTAGGATTCTTAGATATTTCATATGTTTTCTTACTCTTGTATCTCACCCTCAACCCTTGCAGCTAGTCGGTAGAATCTGGTGTATGGGGAGGCATGCTTGAGGCCTTGTGGCGAACCAGCTCGGAGCATTGGTTTATTGGCTTTCAGGTCAGGATGTTACAATTAGATCCACTGTTCATGGGAAAAATGTGGTTGGAATTCATTTTCCAAATATTTACAAGACTGCCACTCTTCCTCCACAATAAAAAGGACTCCTCTCCTACACTTATGTACACCTCTCAAACCACTTAGTTTCAAAAAATATCTACTATAATATCCTACTAAAATTTCACCCTTCCTCCTTCAATCCTCCCTTAGGTCATAATTAATTCCAAGGAAGACTTTTTCACAAACCAAAAGGACTTACCCAATTAAGTGGTAACACCTTCTCTCAATCCCCTTTCTTTTATTTTCTTTCTCCACACCTCCAATCTCTTTATTACATGATTGTATAAAAACCGAAATATAATAAATATACTAGTATTTATTTATTATAAGGGTTATACGAAAACATACACACACCTCCATCAAATGGGTGACGAACATACTGTTTATGTGTACGAAAAACTACTTCCATACGAAACGATGATTGTTAATTTATTTCTTTTACCACATCTCATGATAGAAATTATGATGGACACTCAATTTATATGTTTTAAACATTATATTTATTATGTATTTAATATTCATTCATCCTTTTACAAAAAATAACTTTATACTTTCTATTTTGTGTTAATACTATAATTTAATTTGAGTAAGTGTGGACTACCGCACCCTTAAAGCAATGTGATTCGTTCACACACTACATGGAATGTATTAAGGATCAGTTTAGTGAAATTATATGATATATTAATGAGACTATAATAATTATATATATGCATATATATATATATATAAATATTTCATTTACCTTGTTTCTTTCAATACAGTAATAAAAATAGAATCAACATTTTTGCTTATGTACGGCTTACCATCTCAATGAATGGGGTATTCCATTTCATACTTATATATTATATAGATTATTACGATAAAAATATACTGAATATAAATGATTTTTATATCATGTATTACATTTAGTAATTACTGATATAAGTGTAAGGATGAAAGATATATCCAATTAAGACACATTCGAAAAACAATGAGGATATTACTAGAAGTGAAACCTTAACATGTGATTGTTAAAAAGAGGGTAATATAAGGTCATAATAAAATAATATATTGTATTATATATAAGAATATGGATTTGTAAAAGTATTATGATAAGTTTATATTTATTATACAGGTGGTTTGAATGAGTATGATGAGTGTCAAGACACAAGGTAAGGGGATTTCATCTCAAATTTTGTGAGATACATGCCATGTTCACCACTCTTTCATTTTTCATGGTGTATATATTGGACATGAATTTATTATATGTTTATTATTATTAAATTTTTAGGAAATTACATAACCATTTTATTATCCTCATTTTCATGAAGTTTATTTTTCAAATGATAACAAATTAGTAAGATAGTTTTGTCTCAAATTACCTTCTTTAAGACACAAGCCATGTTATGCACCAATATTTTTCCATGAGGTGTATATACTTGCTTTGAAATTTTATATCCTTAATATAATTCTTTTCATGATATTTTATGATACATTTAATTTAATTTTATTAAATTAGGAATATCGTTCAACGTTACCATGCGGCAAGAGTTTATTGAAACAACCTCATCGCTTTTCGATATTGCCTATGATTACGATTCCTCTGATGAAATATTATGATCCATATCTCAATAAAACTCATAAATTTTTTTATCCTATAGTAATTAATGATATATTCATATATTGGTACCATTTTCTATACTCTTTCGAACATAATATAGTTAAAAAAGTGTTGTCAATAATGCCCAACTTTAACCTCTCTTTGGCCATAAATCTGTGTTCCTTCAAAACCATGTTTTCTAAAAAGGGATTTCAAGAATATTACACTAATATTATTTGATAAATAAAATTCTTTTTAAATTTTTTTTCTTTTAAATATGATTTCAAAGGAATATTATTTTTTATATTCAAATGTGTCATTTTTCTAACCATTTTACAACAAAAAAGGAATGTTATTTTTACCTCATACGATATGTGTATCTTATCTCACATCAATGCATTGAATATTTATTTTGATGTTTAAAGGTTAATTTTTAAGAAAATATTTCTAAAATATATTTTCTAATAAATTGTTCTCAAAAAAATTTCATGCACCTATTATAACTTTTCATGAGAAATGTTTTCCAAAACGTTTTCAATATCCTTTTATAAGTTTTCAAGGAAAATCGATTTCCAAACATTTACAAGATCACATTATAAGTTTTGAAGGAATATGGTTTTCAAATTTTTTTTAAGATTATCTTATATATTTTCATGGAAAAAGGTTTCAAAATGTTTTGAAGATTATTTTATATGTTTTCAAGGAAAAAGGTTTTTAAAATGTTTTGATCCTTCTTTCTTATTTTGAAATTATTTTCAATGGAAATGGATTATATAAGGTATTATATTTTAAAGATAATTTTTCAAATAAGAAAAGATATTTTCTTTAATAAATGTTTTCAAAATATCATTCCATGTTATTTTTATTCAATGATGAAATATGTTGGTTTTACTCATTCCCTTCTAGGAAATAATTCAAAGGTTTCATTAATATTCATTCTTGAATGTTTTATGTTTTGATGGAATGGTGATTTTGAGACCTGTTTCCCTTTAATGGAATATATGTTTTTGAAACCCACTTCTTTTCACAGGTTAAACTTATGATGAAATGATTATGAATCCTATATTTTTTCCATGGGTTAAGATATGACTATATTCTTATGATACCCATTTAATTATATTGTTTATGACATGATTATAGATGATATTGAGGAACATGTATGTATGATTCAATTATGAGATGGGTGGTGACTATACCTCCCTCCAATACACTATGTGAAGATTTATATATCACGAGATAAACATGAATGTGATGAGATATGAACTCAGTTCGGTACTATAGGGATGGAATGAGGAGTGTACTCAGTTCAATAATAAATTTCTTGAATAGGATTTGAACCCAGTTTTGTGAATGAATTTTTCCACTAAGATGGCCTTGAGAGTAATGACTTGATTACAATAAAAATCATTATATATACTTATTTTTATGACATAATTACATGTTTTATCCGTATGTTATGATTTCATGGAATCTATTCTATATTTAATTATCATTCATGTCTTATGAACTGCCAAGATTTTTTCTATGATTCATGTTTATGATATTTGATATAAATAGTACAATCTTCTATTTTCATGATCATGTGACCATACAATTATGATCATGATTATGATTATATGTCTCCCTTGTTTACCCTTACAGATCATTTAAGTCCACCCTATTTTGGTCTCCTTCCCCGAGTTATGAATATATATTTCAAGTATGACATGTTTAAGAGGGGTTATTATCTTGGAGAACCTAGTGGGAGATAATTCAACTCACTCATGTACCATTGTTCACATTTCTATGGTTCTAATGGAACTAGAAAAATTACTTCTTTGGATATTTGTCTGTATATTGTATTAAGTATTCTAGAAAAGTGATGTAATGTTAATGCATTAAAAGGAAGGGTCACTATAGTTGTTATCAGAGAAAAGGTTTAGTTATGCTTTGGATGCTTGGATGAGAATAACCTTGTGAGAACCCTACGGACATGTATATGGATAAGTATAAGGATAAGAAAAAGAGTAATAAAATGTTCTATAATTTTAGTATCAGATATTTTTTGTGGTTTAGTAGAAATACATAATTTTCTGGAAATTACTAGTAGATGTGGCCCTATTATTGATGTACCTAGGGGATACAACTCTGAAAAGATGTTGCAGGCCTGATTTGGGGTAATCTGGTACTCGACAAGGACCCTTTCTACACACCTAGTTTGACACTCTAGGGGGATATGCTTTGGTAATTTACAAAAATCTTCACTAACCATAATGAATTATTTAAATATAAGTTGGCTATGAATAACCTTGTATGAACCTAGTGTGTTAGACATTATGTAAGGTTTCATGATTTATACATCATATATGTAATTATTTTCAAGACTATGTGTTTTTATTCCATTATGAGTAATGTTCACACTATGCATTTGATTTTTGTCAATGGTGGGAACCAGAAGGTACTAGATTAACATTGAATATGAAGTATAATTTTCTGATGCGAAGTCATGTGAGATTATCATTGGTGTGAAACATGCTTTTATCAAGCCTAATCAGTTTCCATGGAACATGATTATCAATGTGTATCGTAACAAACTCTATGACTCCCCAAGGAAGAGAAAGATGAATTTTTCTGAGAGTTCAAGTAATGGAGATCATGGAGGAAAGAATATTTAGTTTCTTTTATTCTAAAAATGTGGAATGATTCACCTAATATAATGTCTTATATGAATTAGAAGTTGTTTTGACTGTGTAAAATTATGACACAAAGAAAGTGATCTTAAGGAAAAAAAGAGTTCAATTAACAAAATGGATGAGAATATTGTCCTTGCTAAGTCTTCATCTAATTTTATGTGATTTAAGTGTGGATGAAATGTACATTATGAAACTCTATTTACCAAGAGGAAATCTCTTGAAGAGAATTAAAAATGTGGTGTGAGAAATTGTAACATTATGAATGATGAAGAGAATATAGATGAAATGTTAAAGGAAAGAGGTATTATGTAATTGGATGATGTAGCCTTATTATTGGAATAAAGATTAAGTGAAGTATAAAAGGTTTTTATATATTTTGATTCAAGAATTATGTTATTTATATGGTGAAATATACTAGGATTTTTTAGTTTATTTTTTTTCTAGGGATTTTCAAGAACAGGTTGAATGGTTCCAATGGAATAGACAGGTGATATAATGGAAAGCTTATTTCCATGGAAAAAACATGATCGAGGGACAGATAACCCTTAATATTATCCTTATGTTATGGTAATTTTGTTTATATAATGATATGTGGGATATGAATATGTTAATTGGATGGCAATACTTTCCTTGAAACTAATTAAGGTCTCTTTTATAGGTGGATTATGCTATCATTGATGAAGTTTAAATCATTTTTTGGATTTATGGAATAAATCCAATATACATTGAATAAGGAATAAATAATGTTTTCAATAAGGATTTGTGGTAATCTAGGTTATTACCAAGTCTCAAGAGAATATATGATGAGTTTATTCACAGGTTTGAAATGTGAAAACCAAGAGATACTTTGTGATATACAGGGGAATCAATGTTAAGATCATTTTAGGACATTCTTTCAAAAGTTTTGAATTTTTATCTTTTAGAAGATTTATAAGGATAACCATTCATGAAAATTCTAAGGTAAACTTCAGAGGAAGTATTTATGCACTGAGTTTGTATTGGAAACCTTAGTTAAAATGCTATTTAGTGATTAACATTATTTCAAGGATGCCCATATTAATTATTTAGGAAATTATATTAGTGTGGTTTTAGAAAAGGAAATCGTGTATGTCGGGTGTCAACCTATCAAGTATGGCAAGGTCGCAGGTCTGGAATCCATGAACAAAGAAAGAGAAGGTTTTCTTTCCTACCATTGGCCTACGCGATGTCCAGGTTAATGTGTAATTTTTTTTGAATTGTTCTTAATGATAAAATAGTATAGTTAATTTTTATGTTCACAACTTAATTTATTAACCATATTGAGCATGAAATTTATTTAAATATAAATAGTAATACTTTTCATTCTTTTATGTTCCTTAAGATCTTCTGAAAGTGTATTTTAGTACAGTAGGCATCAAAGATAATTTCTGGACATCTATTTCATGAAGTAATGGATGAATTGGAAATAGATAAAATCACAACTAAAGAATGAGATTTTGTTCATATAAATATATCAAGTAATTATATTTAATTATACTATTTTTCAATAAAATAATTAGTCAATATTATGATATGATCAAAATAAAATGATTTTTCCTAATACCTTAATTTTGTTGAACCGATGGCCTTTTAAATCATTATAGATTTATGACATTGAGGCCTCTAATTGTTTTTGACCATTCACTTGTTTGTGATTGATGACCTCAATCACTACCTATAAATATTTAGGATTGTCTTCCATGTCTAATCTTCAATCGCAACCTATGTTTTCCTATGTGTAAATTTAAATATATATTACTTTGGGTAACCATTATGTTTCATACATTCCTTTTTTATGGGACGTTCTAGTATTCATTTTTACGATGTGGGGTTCTATGAATGAAACATTAATGTATTAAACCTTTTCTAACAAAAAATAATTTCAGTGGTGGAATTTATTTTAAGGGGGGGGGGGGGTAGAATGTAACACCTTGAGATTTTGTGAATATATATTTTTTAATTAATTTAACCTTTTTGATATTTTTCGTTTGATGCAATCACTGAAGAGAGCTTATTTTAGATTAAAGCAATATATTTGTCTTGATTTATAAGTTACACTAAGTTAGTCAGCTATTAAATACAACATAATCTGTATCATGATCTACATAGAATAACAAGGTTAGCTTGTGTTATACGCAGTAATTAATTTCCTCGATGGCTTGTTTAACATGCAAGATTGAGTTTTACCGAACAATAGTATACCATTAAAATGTTATTAATTAATATAATAAATATAAATTAGCTGTTAAATTAGTAGTTAAAAATTTTATTAACTAATTTATTAAAATATATTCTTTACAGAAATATAATATGCATTTATAGGTTACCAATGAAGTTGAAATGAATATAAAAACTGATTGAATATAAAGAGAAATATTACTACTTTAATGGCCAAAAAGCTATTTTACCCTAATAAATTTAACTAATTTTAATTAATGAGTGATATTAATTTAATATATATGTAATATATTCAATCAAATATTTTTTATGTTCATCCAATATTTTTATATACATAATATAAGAACAAAACCAAATTTATGCTTAAAACCCTATATTTTTATTAAGGCATTTTACAACCTTTTAATGGAGAACCCATTTTAAATCCAATTTTCGGAATGATTATGGATTTAATATTTAAAAATGAACATAATTTGTTAAAATAGGAACTTAAGAATTAGGTTAGGGTAAATGTTTGGTATTTTTCTATGAAGTTTCAGTTTTTAATGAAAAGTGAATAATACAAAAAATTTAGTCCAAAAATGATTTTTCATATAATTTATTTATAAGGTTAAATATTATTTTAAATATATTTTAAAGTTTAATTAGATAATAATTTAATAAATTATTATTTTTTCATTGAGATAAGTTTCAATTTTAACATGGGTAAAAAAATATAGAAAACTTTTGAATATTTTTACATTAAAAACCCACACTATAAACCCGAATGCATGATTAATTTTAACTTAATTTTTAACAATTATATGATTTGAGTTTGAAAAATTTGATTAAATATTTTGAAGAATCGTAATTTATAATTTCATATAAGGTATAATTAGTTTTTGGTGAAATGTTTTAGTGAATTTAATTAAATTAATTACATCAATTAATGTAAAATTAAGCTTAACGAAGGACCAAACATTACATTTAAGACCCAAAATATGTTAGGAACTTGTACAAGAGAAATTTTATGGACATATATCCACTAAATCCTCCCCTGGATCTATGATTTTCCATTATGGTATCTAATTCACATGGTAAAAACTTGGGTGGAATTCCATTTCCAAAGATCTACAAGAGTGCCACTCCTTCTCCACTATAAAATTCATCCCATCCTCTACGTCATTACACCTCTCAAACCACTTATGATTGGCCTATATCTGAAAAAATATCTCAAAACAAACTCCCTTCCTACATGAATCTTCCATTTGGTAATAATTTATTCCAAGGAACCATTTTGGAACAATCCAAAAGTAGTTACTCGATTAAGAGACAACACCTTAAGTCATGTTCCTTTATTTTATTTTCTTTCTCCACCCATCCACCCACTTAATTCCATGATTGTATAAAAAACCCATATAATAAATATAATTGATTTTTTTATGCTATGTGTTCAACCTAAACTTGAAAAAACCTCCATATAATGGGTAATGAACATGCTGTTTACGTGTACGATGAACTACAACATCCCGAAACGATTATTGTTCATTTTTGTTTAATAGCCTCTCATGTTAAAAATTATGACATACACTACATTTATATATGTTATATGTTATATTTATTATTTATTTTACATTATTTAATATTTTTAAATACATATCTTTATACTTTCCATTTGTTATAAATATGATAATTTCATTTGAGGAGGTGTGGACTACCACCCCCTCAATGCCATCGGATTCAGTCGCACAATTCATCAAATGTATTAAGGATGGATTTATTGAAATTTTATGATATATATTATATAATAATTCTACATGATTAGTTATATATATTCATATATATACACATTAGTCATTTAACTTCTTTCATTCAATACAACAATAAAAACAGGAACAACATTCATGTGTACGTACGACTTACCGCCTCTAAAAATATCTTCTATTTCATACTTATATATTATATATATTATTATAATTCAAATATAATGAATATTTATGATATTTATACCATTTTTTACATTATTTATAGCATGATATAAGTATAAGTACCAAATATATAACAAATTAAGAAACTTGCGAAGAAAAAAGTTGATATTACCCAAAGTGAAACCTTAACATTGGATAGTTAAGAAGAGGGTAATATTAGGTCATAATAAAACCATATATTGTTTTAGATATAATAATATGGTTCTATAAAATAGGTATAATAATTTTATATTTATTATAAAGGTGTTTTGAATGATTACGGCGAGATTCAAGACACAAGGTAATGAGATTTCATCTCACTTTTTATTTTCAAGAGATACATTCCATGTTCACCACTCATTCCTTTTGCGTCAAGTATATACTACCCATGAATTTACTATGTGATAAATATTATTCAATTTATGGGTAATTACATATCCATTCATTGAACATACTTTCATAGGGTTTATGCTTCAAAATATAAGAAATCGAAAATATAGTTTTTTATCAATTTACTTTTGAGACACATGCCATGTTATGCTCCCATTTTTTCCATGATGTGTATATACTTACTTTGAAATTTTATGTCGTGTATATCTTTAATTTAATAATATTTTAAGATTAATTTAATTTAATTTTCTTAGATAGGGAATATATTTCAAAGTTACTAGGTGTTGAGAGTTTATTGAATCAATCTCTTCGCTTTTTGAGATTGTCTATGATTATGCTTCCTTTGATGAAATATTATGATCTGTATCTCAAGAACACTGATGAATTTTCTTCTCCTATAGTTATTCATGATATATTCATATATTTGTACCATTATTTACACTC
Organism: Viscum album; assembly: GCA_963277665.1. Taxonomy (NCBI): domain Eukaryota; kingdom Viridiplantae; phylum Streptophyta; class Magnoliopsida; order Santalales; family Viscaceae; genus Viscum; species Viscum album. The sequence goes on from OY728159.1 coordinate 660,148,731, forward strand.
TTTGGTACATAAGATAGTTAGGAATCGTTTTTTAAGAAATCATGACTTTACCCTCGCTTCGGTTGAAAATATGTGTTCATTCAAAACCATGTTTTCTAAAAATGGTTTTCAAGAAAATTCTAATAATATCCTATGGTTATTAAAATAAAATTTCACCCTTTCTTCCTTTTACCAAGATTTTCAAAAAAATATTCTTTTCACTTTTTTAATGTTGTGTTTTTCTAATCTTTTTACCCTAAAAAGGAAGGTTGTTTTTATCTCACATAACATGTACAGATTTATCCAATATCAATACTTTGAAGATTTATTGTCTTGTTTAATGGATAATTTTTAAGAATTTTTTTAAATTACATTTTCACTGAAATGGTTTTCAAAACGTTTTGAAGCCCAATTTATAATTTTTTAAGGAAAATGGTTTTCAAAATGTTTCAAGGATCCTTTTATTAGATTTCAAGGAAATTGGTTTTCAAACCATTTTCATGTCTATTTTATATGTTTTCAAGGAAAATGGTTTTCAAAATTTTTTCAATATGATTTTATAAGTTTCCATGGAAGATATTTTTTAAAATTTATTTAAGTTTATTTTATATGTTTTCAAGGAAATTGTTTTTGAAAATGTTTTCAATATTTATTTCTATGTTTTTAATTTATTTTAAAAGGAAATGGTTTTCAAAAGGTTTTATGTTTTAGAGACAAATTTTCAAATATTAAGTGACATTTTCCTCAAGAAATGTTTTTAAAATTTCCTTCCATCTAATTTTCTTTCTAAGATGACATCTTTTTATGTTACTCATTCCATTATAGGAAATAATCCAAAGATACCTTCATATAATATCTTGAATGGTTTATGATTTGAGGGAATGATGCTTGTGATTACCATTTCTCTTTGATAGGTTATATGCTTTTGAAACCCACTTCCTTTCATGGTGTATGCTTATTATGAAATGATTATGAATCCTATATATTTTTCTAGAGGTTATGATATGATTACATGTTTATGGTACCCATTTCATTTCATGGGTTATGATAAGATTATTGATGATTCAGTGAAACATGTATATATTTTTTCATTATGTTATGGGTGATAAATATATCTCCCTCCAATGAATTGGGTAAAGATTTATATTTAATGATATATGCATGGATGGAATGAGAAATGAACTTAGTTTAGTATTAAAGGGATAGAATGAGAAATGAACAGAGTTCAGTAATATAGGGGTAGAATGAGAAGTGAACTATGTTCAATAATACAGGGATGTAACGGGGTTTGAACCCATTTCAATAAAAGAACTTATCCACTATGATGGCCTCAGTAATAATACCTTGACTACTATGGAAGTCATTATATATGCATATGTTCCTACCATAATAACATGATTTATTACTAAGTTTTTCTTTCATCATATATGTTATTTATTTCCATATGATTATTGTCTTGTGAACTACAAAGCTTTATGAAATTATTCATGTTTACGGTCTTTGATATTTAGGGTATGATCTTGTATTTTCATGATAATGTTCTCATATCCTTATTCTCAAGATTATGCTTAAATTTATCCCTTACATACCCCTACTGAGCATTTTAGCTCACCCATATTTATGTTTCCATCCCTAGGTTATGAAAATATATTTTTGTATGATTTTTATAAGATGGGTTCCAGTACTGGAGACCCCGGTGGGAGATAATGCAGCTCGTTCATGTACTACTGTTCACATTTCCTTATTTCTAAGGGCATGAAATTCACATGGTCTTTGGGAATATTTTTTACTGTATTAAGTATACTAAAAAAGTGATGTACTATTAATGTATGAAAAGTTAGGGTCACTATAGTCTAACCTAGAAGACTATAAAATAAAGCACGACATCAATATAGTCTATAGGAATATAAAATTTTTTAAGGCACACCATATGGACGTAGACAAAATCAAACTATGCTCACCAAGCTAATCAACTTCAACAAATGAAAGCACGGTCTACCTCTCAAACATATATCCTACAAAAGTGATCCATCTACAAATATGTTGATCTCAAGATTGTTGGAACATATTTATCCGTAAAAAAACCTATTGTTTTTGGGAATTCAAGATATTTTTATTAAAATAATCTATTAGAATTTCAACATTCAATTCAACGAATTAGTGTTTACATGATGTTATGAAAGGGATGGGTTTTGTTTCAGATTCATATAATATTGAAGTAATTAAATATCATTCACATCATGAATAAAAGTAAACTGGACACCAATATATAGAGTTTAGAAAATCTATTCCATAATAGAATACAAAAAGTGGAGGAATATCCAAAATTCCGAGACTCTCCAAGGATCTCATCAATAGAGAAATACATGAGAATGATTATACTATAATAAAACTAATTATCTGAGTTGACCAAGTCAGCAAGAGTCTGGTGGGATGTTTCAATTGAATGATGGAGTGTCGTTCACCTTGCCTTTTCCACTTCTACCCCGGGATGGAGAGTCTGGAAAAATATAGTCAACTCCTCAAATATCTTCAAATTAGTTTTCAATGAGAACAATGATGCTAAAAGGTCAAACCTCAGAAGAAATATGATTTCCTAAAGCCTACATATTTACACGGTCCAAGAATCCATCTCATCTTATAGTTTATATATCAACTAGGGACATTATTCAAATTCCTCTGATGTATCCTTCATCTTACCAGCAAGGGGAGCCACATATACAAGATCAAGCATGTTCCTCTCATTTGTGGACAAATCTTATGGTGTTAGAATAATTTGATTCATGATTTTGTATAGTTATTGTCGATCAAAACCACCTATCACCAAATCATAAAATAGTTTATGAAGGTATTAACATTGGTCATAGAATACTTCTATAGGGTCTTAATAATCAAGGCATGGATATGTTTCCAGATGAGCCTATGTTCTGTCTAAACCTCTTTAACCATTGGATCATGTGTGGAAGGAGGATGAATAACCAATTGAGATAGAAATGAAGCATGATAAGAAGCATTTTTATTATCTTCACTCAATAGGTGTATCACCTATAGCCAGTTCCAAAGGACTAATTTTCTAAGATGATTATTTATCAATATCAAGGTAGTATTCACTATAATGAGGGAGATTACTTTACATATTTCCTATGTCTTTTATCAAATCCATCATCACCACAGACTGAGGGGTTGGTGAGGAAAAATAATTTTCCACATGATGGACTAGCTAGTTTAGCACACAATCGGCATAAGCCTCTACCCAAGACTAGGAATAATTATATGTATAAAATGAAAGAGCATAGATAGGTGGAAGAATTATCTCGGTATCAATATCTTCACATTCCAACTTCATCCAAAACTGGTGGATGACACCCTGGTGACTCGTATTTTATCCAAAGGAAGATTGGGGACCCTTTGGGTAAATACAAACTAATGAGAAAAACAATAAGGTGTATGAGGATCATAGATGATTAGATTTTCCACCCTAAATTCTAGAACCCCATATAGAAGAGAGATCATATACACAATTTCATCAAGGGAACCACTATCATTATCAATAATTGGCCAATTAATTGTATATTAAGTGGTAAAATAAAAGATATCTTATCAGATCAACTCATCCTTAACCTCAAAAGTTCTTAGTGACATGGTTACAACCCAAGATATGTTTAGAATTATTGGATGGGATAAGGCACTGGGGATCCTAGTGACATTATAGTAATCATAACAATGGAAATTCTACCCAATCCTTCCATATAAAAAATGGAAAGCACCACTGATCCAGTAAGGGGTGATGCCTTTTTTAATGTGGACCAAGAGTTGTTAACGGTGTCCAAGGACAAGAAAAACCAAATTGAGGTGTTTTCCTTCTATAATCCATGATTCCATCACCAACATGCTGAAAAATATCCCCAAATGTGCATCCCATGTCACGAAAAACCATCCATTAAAAACTATGGGTATAATTCCCACCAGCCTAAGGCTCAAAGAGATATCCATGTTCACTCAGTATCCCCATGAAGTATAGTCCTCAGCTTCCCAGATTTCCCAATACGAGCCAACACTATTATGGACCTAATAATAATGGAACCAATGGGTGGATGATAACTGTCCGAACCCAACTATGAAAAAAGAATATATTGATCTAGTCTTGGAAAGAGATAATCAAGAACATTGTCAGATCCATCCCGAAATTCTCCTTTACCACTGTAGGAAATTCCATCACCAAAACAAGAGTTTAAAATGGATCATCCCAAATAGCTATTATAGGGATGAAATCATCATACATCCTTCCTTGAGGGGGAATCCCACCCAGTTGGTAGATGTTCCATCGATTGATGCCCAATTCAAATGGGATAAATTGAACGTGTTCATGCTATGAAACTGACGACGGATCAGTTCTCAATGGATATCAAGATGGGGGTAGACAATGAATTAGTAAATCCTCATAGACACATAAATATAGTCCTTGTATTACTTTTCAGTTAACTCTATATAGATTTTCCTAACCCATAAGGGCCATTCCCATTCCTCAAAAAATTACTACTAGGATGGAGATCCCATTTTAAGCTCCATCCTCTAAAATTATTGTCTAAAAAAGAGCCAAATATATAAGAATATTTATGAGAAGTATTCTAATGAATGAAATCATAGTCATCCAGATCCAAGGGAGAGTTTTATAACATATAATTAAAATCCAAGGGATTATCTTTGTCCAGACGGTCTTTCTTGAAAATATTAATCTAAATACAGTGAGAAAAAGTTGACACAAAATGAGATGGTAGATTAAAGTATGAAGGATGGATGAAAAAATCATCCAGAAAACCGAATAGAGGAATCTGGTGAGATAGAGGGTAATGTTGAATCTTATATGAGTGGAACCTATTTAGAATCTCAATATTATATTATTCATGATATCATAGGTTTATATTATGGTTTCTTGGAATCATGCCCCTTTGATTGGCTGTAATAGAGTAACCATGGTGGGAATTGAAATCCATCTTAAAAGAAGTAAGTGACATATGTTAGAGAGATAACATAATATATTATCAGAAGAAACACATAGAAAATTGGAAACATCATGCACATCCTATGAACACAAAGGTATTTACAAATCATAAAAGGAATTCAAGAATCATGAAACTCTTCAAGGCCTCTCGGGTCGTATAAACCTCCAAGGAATTATTTAATCGCATAACCCCTTAGATAATTGTGATCACATTACCTAGACATGGTCATGTGAACTAAATTATATTCAATGGATCATATCATCTAGTAAGAAGATCCAGTAGAACCATTGAGATGATCTAGAATCCTTACATCAAAAGATCAAAACATTATAAAAATTTTGTTCACAGTTGGTTCAAAAGGGCAGATGAACAAAATTCATCTTACAGAATAGTTATCGTGAAATCTGTCTGAGGGAAATGTATCATGATCAGGTCTTATGAAACAATATCGAGATAGTGGAATGCGAAATAAGAAAGGAAATATCACTTTAGAGGAATGGGTAGATAATGACATGAACCACTCTCTAGACCCTATTTATAAGGCTCTCACAGAATAAAAAGAATTTCCCAATAGACCAAACATCACCCGAGTCACCAATTCGATACAATTCCAAATACTCAATGGTGTATTTGATTTCCTTATAACCGAGCCCTTATCCCCACAAATGTCACTCCTGAGGGGGGGGGGGGGGTTGACTCCTACCAAATGAGGATCGAAAATTTTAAAATGGAGGAAATACCAAGATATGGGAATTACATTCCCAACAAAAGAAAAGTAAAGAGAATGTTTTTGAGACTCATGGAATACATAAGCCTCTAAGAGACAGATGGTTTTATGACCCTCATAAGGTCATTCAAAGAAACCATATGTAGTGAAAAGACTATGAAAGATCCCGTGAATCCTCTATGATAAATATTTATGGTCTATTGAAGCTAAATCATGCAACATGTGATCACATGGATGCTTCCATATAATATCCCCTGGGGTCAACTGGTTTTTAAACAAGCGGTAAACTAACAACCAATCCAAAAAACATTCGAAAATAAGAGGAAAATCTATAAATTATAGAGGCCTCTTGCAGTCATAAATATCACATGATAGATCATCAATGAGGAGAATTATTGTCATTGACAACATTCAAGAAAAGTCATGAGACCCCAATACTTTGTAAAATGAGAAAAGGAAATAAAAGTGAAAAGGATTCCAGAGCCTCTCATAGTCGTAGACATCATGAGACATACCCTTTGAGATCTAAAAGACACTGGAAGACCCCAATGACATGTCTACCTCGTCTCATGATAGTCTGCTGGCATGTTATCCTTATAATGAGAAGAACCTCAGGTATGTACAAGAAACATTAAGATAACCCTTTAGCTCCCTAAAGATAAAGGGATTTAATGTTCTATCAAATTCTCACACATCTCCATTGAAATTATACTGTTAACATGTTGCATCACCAAGAGGTAGAGTATTTTCCTTTGACATTATTCAAGAAATATCACATGGATTTCGAACATTGTAAAATAAATTGGAGAAATAGAATCTATGGGAGGAGGGAGACTCTTGTTTTTGTTGAAATCATGTGATTCACTAAGGATGTCCACAACATGGTACCACAATACCATTATACAATTCGTAAGTGATCACACGAAGGCCTTTTGATAACAGACCATATCTGACATAGGCCCTTGGACATGTCAATATGACAATATGGATGTCCTTCTGCATGCCAACATGATTCAAAAAGTTCCAAGTAATCAGAAATAATCTTATAAAGGAGGTTTTTATGGGATAGAAACATGGTTAATGAAAATCAGGTGATTCCCCTAAGGTTATCTGTGATAGGGACTCACGAAGAAAGGTGACACCAAATTCCTCAGCCAGCTCCCTCATGGAATCCTGTTAAATACGTCACGTAAAGTGTTAAACAACCGTGGTGGTGAGGATTAAAAATATCCCAGCCCAACCAATAAAATGAAACACTACTATCTAAACAAAGGGATGAAAATTTTGGACCCAGACACACTGGTGTACCCTAGCACTAGAGATGATATATCTTAGTGGATAATCTCACAATTGGCATGTTTTATATCTATTAAGATACCTATGAACAATATGATAAATCATGAAATGTGAGTTGACACATCACATGATCACCCATAGATCTCACAAATGACTTTGGGTAGGACACATGATGGATATCCTGTAAACCCGTGAGATCATGTGAGACTTAATACATGCTATCATTGAAAAAATATAATGAATTTTTTATATAAAGGCTATAAAAAAGAATAAAATATGGGAGAATTATGAAATGAATATATATGTTGATCCTCATTCAATTCTCATGAACCACCTAGGACATGTGAATGCACCATAAATGTCACCCATATCATTCGAAAATCCTATGACATACTAATTGTATCATATGAAGTCCCCTAGACATGTCAAAGAAAGTCACATGGACCTACCTAGACATGCCACCCTCATCTTGTGAAGTCCTCTGATCACACCATCCTAGCCCTGTGGTTATCTTCAGATAGGTCATCTGATCCATATGGTAGAACAATTCCATGTCAACTGAGTATCATGATAGCACACATGCATGTGAACCAGGTCTCATGATTCCCTCTGGGCATGCCATCCAACTCTCACAATTCCCTCTGGGCACATTAGGGAGGGAATGAAATTCCCTCCAGAAATGTAATCCAGGACATTAGATACCCACTGAGACATGTGAAATTGACTCTCATGATACCCTATAAGTGGACAACTAGATATTTAAATTGTATCAGGGAAAGTCAACTAAATCTTGTGACACACTCTAGTAGATTTCTTGTAGATCATGGAATGGATTCTTGGATCAATCGGACAGATATTTCAATGTCCTCTGAACAAACCATCCCTGATCGTGAGACAACCTTCAAAAATTCTATCCAGATTGTATAATGTACTCTATAAAAGTAAATTAGATCATACAATTGTCTTGAGGCATGTTAGGTATACACTCACTGATATTCCTAGTAGGAAATCAAGTATTTTCAAGCAGACAATTAGCTTTTGTTATGTATGAGAGTATGCTATGTAGGTAAGGGAATACTAGGAATTTATGACCTTGTCCATCCTTGGTGGTAAGTCCCTATAATAAGGGAAACATCAGTTTGTAATCCCCCAACAATGAAACTATGATGAATATGATTCCTTCTATAACACAGATATGTAGGAAACCACCTTGAGGTTTGAGCTCTATATTAATTTCCATGGGTAGTCCCAGTGCATATGTCCTATATCCATAAGAAATGAGAATGATAACTTTTCATCCATTGTTTCTACCACTGAGTATATCTCACATGGGATGAGGGAGTTGTAATAGTCACATATTCTATACCATAAACCTGTATCAAGAAAGGGAATCATCAATGTGTAAACCTCAACCAACGACATAATATGATATTTCTTGATTAAATGTCTAACCTCAAATTGTGAGTCCCAATTACCTAAACAATGATGACTATGATTCCTTCCATAACCAGGATACATAAAATGCCTCCCTGAGGCCCAAGCTCCTTATTAAGCACCCCAAGGGTTGTCCCAATACATAAGCACTGCATCCGTATACAATGAGACTGATTAATATTTATCCATTGTTTCTCACTCGAAGCATAGCTTACGTGGGATTTGGTAGTTGAAATAGTCATATCATTTGCATAAAGAATGTCCACCAGCTAGTAAAATTCTAGTATGTATGCCTTGATAAGTGTCATGATATAAACCTCCCCCATATGAGGTAATCCACCTTGGGTTTAGTTACAAGGGAATAAATGTACTACAAGAACTCTTATTTATGCTTTCAACATGATACATATGATTGATTTATAAGGCCTATGATCAAATGGTCACCCACTATGGTTTACGTCCTCCCATGTATACAAAATCTCAACCATCAGGACCCAATAATTCCCATGGGATTATCATTCAAACTTATACTTTAGTGGAATAAGAAACCAAGTGAACCCTAGAAACTTAGATTCTATCCATAATTGGGATAAGTAGGAAATACCCTTGGGAGTCGATCTCGAATATATGGTGCCTTAGAGAACTCATATATTTATATTCGTATAAATAAAAATTGTATGTGTTTAAAAAACTATTTGGGGTTTTATTCCCAAAATAACCTAGATATGTAAGACACCTCATAATGGCTCAATCCCCTCCTCGAAATATTAACTGCCTCCTTGTGTGGATAAAAATTCAAAAGCACCTAGTTATATGGATTCATCACATAAGATGATTATCATTTCTAGGAAAAAAATTAATAAACTTGCATAAATATAGATATATTCACTAATAAGATCCCCCACTTCTTCATAATGAGATACTTAACCCATAATCATTTTTTTGGGTAACCGGTCCTATATCGGGATTGGGAAGTGATTTGAAAACATATCTTAAATCCATAATAGATTCCTAGATTAAGAAATAATTACCCTAAAAAAGGTTTGATGAGATTTAAATCCGTTCCTCTAAACCAATGAGAGTCATTAGGTTTCATCAGGCTATAAAACCAAGGTGGACACCTAACTTTAGAAGACAGGTATGTACCTAGTTACAGGTTGGAGAACCGATGGGAGTTTCAATTAAAGAGTGACACCAGTAACATGATCTTAATTATTGTGAATGAAATAAATCCCCCATAATCAATCATTTGGCCAAACTGGACCCACATCGATGAGGGTTCCCAGTCGCACTCTTTTCATGGCAATACAATATGAAAAATGAATTGTTTTTGGTTCATTGTTGCTATAATTGTTTGTAGGAATTCATTATAGAGGAGTGAACTAGTCTAAAACCCTTGATTGGACAAGATAAAATTTCATTATTTTTTATTGGGTAAAAACGTATTTTTATGTTTTTATATTTGATGTATATGAGGACATGCTGTAACACCCTGAGTTTTTATGTAATTGTTTTCATGAATAAATTAAATTTTCATTTATGTCTTATAAAGAACTAAGTTAGAAATTCATTTCACCTAACTCTAAATTTTCATATGTTACACAACACTAACTTGTTGTATAATACAAAAAACATAGACTTGACGTACATTACACACAAAATCGACTCGGAGTACATCACACATAACACTGATGGATCTATAAAACATCAATTTATTATTATAATTATTTATATGAGATAATTATAACCTAGATGTTAAAAATAGTTAAATGAATATTAACAAATATTTTTCATTTATTTTTTTATAAATTTTTTTACACAAATAAAACATATTGGTATGGAATGATATTAATATTTTTGGAAAAGTCATTATATGTTCTAAAATACCATTTTCTTGAATGATCTACTTTTAATGTCTTTCTATGAAAAATAATAAAATAAATTTTAGACACATTTATTAATTTAATTTTATAAAATAAAATACATTTTTGAATTTAGAATTTTGAAATTATCTTTGTGTAAATTTTTGGGATTTTTCTGAGTAACTTCATTTTTGGATGAATAGTGAAAAATATAGAATTTTAATTCAAAATTGTTTTTCATCTAATTTATTTATAAAGATAAATTATATTTGAATTTGTTTAAAATATTTAATTATATTATATGTTTATAAAATTTTCCAATTTGTGTAATTATAACCATTTTCACATTGAAGTTAGATCTAAAAACATAACAAACTTTTGAGTATTTTTACATTAAAAAACCGCATTGTGGACCCAAATACTAGATTAATTTCAAATTAATTTATGCCACTTTTACGATTGGAATTTATAAAAATAGAATATATATTTTTAATAATAATAATTTATAATTTATAATAAGGTCAAATTAGTTTTTTACCAAAAATATTAGTGAAAGTATCTAAAATTATTTACATCAATTATGGTAAAATTGAGCCTACATAAGGACTAAAAGTTAACTTTATGACCCCCAATGACATGGAAACATTTACAACACCCATTTTATCGACATTATTCACCCATGAAACTTATATTCTTGAGTTTGATTTTTTATATCTTTTTAGGTAAAAACATAGCTACACCTAACTTGATTTCAAAAATACCACGTGAGTCCTTTCCCTTCCCTAAAAAAGACCACCACCTGTCCCTATTCTTTTCACCTCTCAAACAACATAGGTTGGGACAAAAACTTCTCAATAAACATCCCAAAATTCTTAACATCCTTATTTAATCCTCCCTTAGGAACAAATTCTTACATGGAAGCCTTTTGGGACAAACTAAAAGGAGTTACCAGATTAAGATATAACACGTTCTCTTAGACTCCTTTATTTTATTTTCTTTCTCCACCTCATACAGTATCTTTATTCGATGATTTTATAAAAAATAGTATCTTAAAAATACTAGTATTTTTTATGTTAAGTATAGAGACCTATTATTTACATACATTGATATCACTTTAGAATTGAAGTATATTTATTACAACATATAACAAAAACCATGACAGGACTGTATAGGTATAGTGTCTTTAGAAACTAAGAAACATAAACAATTGGTTCATAAAACATCTACATTGTATCCCATTAATTTCAATATATATAGACTCTTTTTTGGAATATCATACTTAATACTCTTTTCCATGTCCTGGGGAAAAGAAACCTATAAAATGGTGAGCTCAAATACTCAGTAAGGGTAAACTAATTAAATAACAATCATATAACATTCCTAAGAAAATAAAATTAGAAAATCTTATCCTACATATAAAAGATCTCAATATCATTTCTTAGGATAAATTATAAAAGTGAAATGTAATCCCCATAGTCATAACATAAGACATGATTTTTTTTGGCATACATACGTAAGAAAATAAAATCATTTCATATTATTCAAGGCTCTTTTCTAAGTCCATCATTGCAGATAAAGTCCATTACTAAATTGAGTTCTCTCCTCGTTCCTTCCCTGTATCACTGAATCAGATTAACATACCATTCCATCAATGTCTATATCATGAGATATAAATCTTTACCCAATTCATTGGTGGTAGATATAGATCCTACCTATCTCCTAATGAAACAATTATTACGTCTGCCACAAAAAATATATAAATATTTACCATAGCATAACACATGAAATAAAATGGTTTTCTTAAACATCATTCCATCACTGTTGATATAAAACAAATGTATTTATTAAATAAAATTCCATCTTAAACAGAATCAAATCATAGAAATAACAGGGATAGAAACATAAACCTATGTAATCTTATATAGAAAATAATTTCGATAAAACACTTGATCTTCATTCATGAAGAAAATGTCCTTTCTTCTTCAAAAAATGTTTTATTTTTTCAAAATGCCATGCAATTTCAAAATAAATTAATTGAGTTTAAGATAAACTTGTAAACATGTAGAGGAAGGTTCATGGAAATAAGGTGTTATGAAGATTTAAAAACCCGTTAATTTCATATATGTTTAAGAAAACATTTTCCTCGTACTTTTTCCAGAAATGTCAAAAAGTACCTCGTATGGTAAAAAAAGATTCCTTCCAAACTATGCAGTAAATGTAAAAATGTGTAACAATTAACTTAAACAATCATAGAAGAATTGTACACATTTTATGATAATATTTTTTTATAAAACATGGACATGGGTGATAAATATATCCCTATTATATATTTACGAATAAACAATCTTGGATAAAACGTGACTAGAAAAGTTATCCCTTGCCTTAGGTATGATATCCTTAGTATGTATCCAAACCTCCTGTATAATGATTTAAATAATGTTATAATTTATTTTATAATCATAATCATTTTTATGATAACATTTATGATCATATTTTCATCTGCTTTTAGTAACATTTCATTGTTACTCGTTATTCGAGTATTAAATACATTATATTCTTATGTTTGTTTTGTTGGATAAGTTCATATTCCTATTTTTAGGAAATATTTATGTCATTTAAATAATTTTTTTATTATAATATATATCATATTTATTCATTAAATTCATTTATATAATCATGGATTAATTAAGATTATGTGGAATGAATCACATCGCACCATGGAGACGATAAGATGTATGTACGAATGAGCAATGATATCATTCCCATAATTATTGAATAGAATTTAATTGTTTAGTGTATAGTATCACATAATTAGTATCATGTTATAATAATCATATATAGATATTATTTCCACCATTATACCCATCCAAGTAAGGTTGTGGTGAAAAACATATTACACCATAGCGTGGAGACAGTAAGCCGTACGTAAGCACGTGCAGTGATTTCATTTTTTGTAGGATGTATAGAGAGTGAAAAATGATTTTTTTTCATATTTATAATAAAATATCAGTTTAATAGTGATACTGATGTTATTACTTTATAATTAAACAATTAATGAAGAGGAAGTATAAGAAGAAATAAATTTGAAAGAATCGGTAGAAGAGATTACCTCTTCCTCGACGTGCCTCCTTTAAATTTCCTCTTAGGGATATAGAGTTGGTCTTTTGAGAAGAAAGGAACATCTAGAATTTAACCAGGGAAGTTTAGAAGAGAAATGTTCAGGTTTTTTCCATGATTAAAAGCTCAAAATGGAGTGAAGTGGAGAGGGAGGAGGTTCCCTTTTATAAGAGAGGAGAGGGGCACTTTAGGAAACTCTCAAAATAATAATTTATTATAAATTTAATTTTGAAACAAAATGTGAAAAAAACTATTTAAATTAAATATACAATGATTTGGGTTCAAATACCCATCATCCAATAATTTTTAGACAGGTTATGAATATTTTTTTTACCCTTATCTTTTTGGTTTAACCCTTATTTTACCCATTTTAATCTTATCGAGCTATCATGTTATTTACACCTTGTGGGTTTGTGTAATTACCATATCTTTTCAAAACAACCAAAAAATTATTTATGAATTATTTGGACTTATATTAACCATTTGGATGAATCATATATTTTTAGGAATTTAATATCTTTTAATATACTATTTTATGTTTTAAGTTATGAATTTTGTCAATTTTGGACACTATTCATACATGACTTTTTTAAAAATTCATAACAACCAAATTATTTCAAAACTAAAAAATTAAATCAAAGATAATTTTTCAATATCATCAATAAAATATTTTCATTACATCGAAATATCCAAATTATATTTGTTTTAATATTTATAAATTTATTTATTTGAATCTTTCATTAATGAGATAATCACTATATCATAATTGTGTCATAAATAAATATATTTATCTAATGTCTAAAAATTATAAATAAAATACCATGATGTAGATATTTTTATTATATTTACAATTAATATTTATATACATGGATATCACATATATAACTCTATATTAAAATCGATTTAGTAAAAGGCATCTGTTTATGTTATAATTATCTTTACTTTAAATTAATTCGTATAAAATGTTATTTTCACATCCATGTGAATCCAAGTCCCAAAATAGACACAAGGAGGCCCATAGTAGAAAATATCTCATAACATATGATTAAGAAACATTTTAGGGTACTTTTATATTATTAAATAATTATTTTTAAATTTTATTTACCAGATTTACCCTTAAACCGGGGTAAATAAAATAATTACTAAAGTTACTATTCATAATGTCCAAAAATTTAAGGTACATATTCAAAAAAATTGGACCTTATAATTAAAAATATGGAATCCATTCTTCCAAATTCAAAACATAGAATTTGTAGCAATTAATTTAAAATTATTCCTGTTGATGAAATGAGGAAACAAGTTTTAAAAGTTAAAATATTGCAAAATAATGAAATGTTTTTACCTATTAATTCAATGTAAAATAAATGATAATGACATAAATTACATTAAATGGTAAAAATATATTCTATTTATACTTTCAAACCATTCAATATTATAATTTAACCATATAAATTATCTCGAGGAAAAAGTTTTTTTAATTAATATTTTGCGTATTTTTACTATTCATCAAAACATGAAAATTTTCAAAAAAATATCATGATTTTATCCAACATAAATTTTCATATCCCTCTTCATAATAAAATGTTTATTGTCACGAACCAGCCTGGGTACCCTGGTAAACTGATAACCGTGCCAACCCTGACATAGTTCAAAGGGCGTTCCGGATCCCCACGGGTCGACGACTAGCACCTAGAATCACACAACATGCAAGTGGGAATGATGTTTCCACCAAAAATGCGGAAGAAAATAAATAAGACAGTATGCATAACAAAAAAAACTCCACTATGAGTAATGTACCAGAAAACAAAGAGGCATAAAAATCCCAAAGTACTACAACCCAAGTATTAAAAATGGGAAAACATCCCCATGGTCCCTAAGGACACACCTCACCAAGACCAAAACTCAATAGCTAGATCCACCTCCAAGAGATCCCTTCCATTTTCTCAAACCTAGAAGAATAAAGTCTAAAGACACACGAAGGTAAAAGTAGGGTGTGAGCCTAAGCCCAGTAGTATACCACCAAAGATTCCATAAAAGATTCCAAATATAGATTATCCAATGAAAAGTTTTCAATTTTCAAATGAACAGGGTTGGCAATTCAAAAGAAAATTTTAATAAAACATGATATGCATTTTCAAATGATGGAAATAAATATTTTATGTAATGATTTTACAAATGATGGAATATTTCTAAAAAAATGTCTTAAGTAAAAAATTTATATAAAATAGTTTATATAAATTCATTAGGAATGTAAAGCAGTTCAAAAGCATTGACATACATTTGTATCTCAAATATAAATAAACAAGTAAGGAACATGGTCATATGCCAAAAGGTATGATAGTATTAACCTGTTATAGGATTCCAAAATCTCTATGTGAACTTAGAAAAATGTGTATAGACACGTCCCTATGACACTGTCCAAAGGAGACACATCACTATCCTGCCAAGGATGTGACCCACCACAAGTGTGTTTTAGAACATTGTTGTAGCGTAGAGTGTATCCAAATAACTCACTAACTACCTACGGCTTGCATGCCCTCTTACATGATGGGTGAACTAATTTAGGAATTCTTAAAAATATGATCAATCCCATTCATCCATTTCAAATGTTCCAATTTATTTCCATTTAAAACCAAAACAGGTTTTATTCAAAAAACATGCATGTTTCACAAGATAAAACCAATGGGTTTCTATCAAATAATTTTAATCCATTTTCACCAGTTTGAAATCCAATCAAAACTAACTCCATCATCACACAATTTATTTCGACAATTAAATTCAACAATTTAATTGAAATAATTTCCATCAAATCCACAATTTAAATTAAGAAATTTAAATCAGAAAATTTCTATAAACACACCCAATTCAATTGAATTGGGGTTTTTCTGTCTCTCCAAATTTTCATGCCAAAACCATTTCAAATACCTCAATTCACTGGAATCTAATTTTTATCAATTTAATTGAAAGAAAATTTGAGCAACTGAATTTAAATCAACAATTGAAATAAATCAAGACATGCAAGGATAATCAATTTGGAAATTTGGGACAGAACCACATACCTCGATTTGTTGATGAGAGTTAGCCCAACGAGAAACCCCAAAAACTGAGCGGAACAACATCGTCGATCATGTTATGGATCTAAATCCTTAAAACAAAAAAATAAGATCAATGGAATCAAGATCTTGTAAAAATAGATCTAGATCCACAATCCTAGATCTAGATATTAAATCATCGGTTTACATCCACAGAAAATGGTGGAAATATCCAATGAATAGATCAAGGAAAGATAGGGGAAAGAACAGGAGAAGAAACAAGTCAAAATCCACTTACTAGGAGGAGAGAAGATCCTCAATCTGAGCCTTCAATATTAAAGGAAGAAGTTTTGATCACCTTGGAATCTCTCCAGGTGGATTTGGAAACACCCAGAATGTTTCAAACCCAAGTCAAAGTCTAAAATATGGAAGTCCTGGGGGTTCAGGTGGTTTTAAGAATGATTTTAGGAATTAAAAAACCGTGCGCATGGTTACTTGGACAGAGGCGCACGGTCAAGAAAACCGTGCACCAACCATGCAGAACCCAATGTCTAGGTTTGCAAGGTTAGCACTGTTTGGTCTCACGGTCTATCTAACCATGCGCTAACTGTGTGGACCTCTCTATCTTGTTCTTCATGGTTGGCATAGTTTGGTTTCATGGTTTGTGAAACCGTGCGCAAACCGTGGATAACTCACTATCATTTAGTTTTATTTAAATGTTTACCCAAACTCACCCCAAGTCACTACTCCAAAATAGAGGTACATTGAATCATCAAAGGTACTTGGAAACGTAACGTGATGTTACAATCTCCCCAACATAAGATCTTTCTGTCCCCAGAAAGCCTATGAAGAAACCTCCACGTCAAAAAGATGATGCCACTTTTCTCTCATTAGTATAGGATCGAAATAATGATGTAGATGCTCAATATACAAGAGGGGAGGTGAATTGTACACTTTAAAAATTCCTTTGGAACCTTTAAAGTCAGTTATGGATAACTATGTTTTCCTTAGACAAGGAAAATCTAGGTTTAACAAAGTTAAACTTATGTAAATTCACAACACCTCTAAACACCAATTGAGAACTTTATAAACTTCATGTTCTATGTACTTGCTTAAAACTGGAAAGATATTCCAAAAGTAGGTTCCAGAAATATGAATCCAGAAATTGAAACTTAACTAAAGATTACAATATGAGATTCTACCTTAAAGCGTATAGAATCTAAATGGAACAGAGTACAAGTAAGGAAGTATGAGAAAGTTATACTTTCCTTACAATACAATATGCAGTGGAAACAAACAAGTAGTAAAACTACAAGTAACAAGATATAAGTCTTTTAACCCAAAGAGAAGGGTATCCAACAACCTTGGATAAAGTTCCCTTGATTTATACTATCAAGAAAGTCTGTCTTACCCACACCAGGGTAAGCCCTCGATACAAAGATCAGAATCCTTGTCTTGCTATCCGCGCAAGCCCTCAACTTCATGGTAGTTGGAAACTCTGTCTTCCTCAGCCAGGAAGCCCTCGAACTTTAAGGTTGTCAGTACCTCTGTATTTCTATCCCTAGAAGTCCTCAAATGTAATCACCAACATTCAGAGTTGCACGAAGCTTTGAGAGTTAATAAGATCCTATCTCTCTAGAAATCACTTCAAGCATGTAATCACATGAGTCGAAGATTAGTGTCGAGATCTATCAAATGAGATCCTATTTATAGGCTCGGTCGACCTCCTTTCCAACGGTCATATCTTCCTTAAAAATTGGAGGGACCTATACACGTGTCACTTAACCAACAGTTAGTTAATAACGGAATAGACGACATTGTTTTATAACAAAACAAGTTTAACAGAAAGTACGACATCGTTTTAAGTCTAACCCAAAAGTTCGGAGTGAAGGTTCGGAGTGTAATAAAAAATATTAAAGAGTAGAAAAATTATAAAAGTGTAAGCAAAATGAAAGTTCGGAGTCTAAAAAAAATCGGAGTGTATAAAGCAAAGATGATCAGATTCTGTTTAATAGGTGATTTCGGAATGATAATTCGGAATGACAATTCGTTATCAGAATTCGTAAGGAGAATTCATAATCAGGATTTGTCATTATATTTCGGTGTCGATCTTCATGAGAGTTCGTATCCAGAATTCTGAGTGGAACTTTTTTAGAGTTCGTATCCAGAATTTGGAGTGGAACTTCATTACAGTTCTCATCCAGAATTCGGAGCCTAAAATAGAATGCTTCATATCAAAGTTTTAAATGATTCCCAGAATATATAAATGAATCATATTCTTATACTTAAGAAAAATATGGATATAGATAATGAAAATATGATAAGAATAATTTTCCTTATAAAAGCGATCTTCTTTATAAAAGTGTTTTTCCTTATAAAAGAAACTTTTTTTTTATAAAATCAATTTTCCTTATAAAAGCGATTTTTCTTATAAAAGCGTTTTCTTTAAAGATAAGGTGTTTGTGATTTTCAAAACAAGACAGAATGGAAAAGTCATAAGGAAAATCTTATTGACTCAACAATCTCCCCCTTTTTGGAAAGAACAAACATCCTTACGAAAAAGAAAGACTAGGATAAAAAAAACATTAAGGATTATCTCCCTTTGCTTATGGATGTTGATGAATACGACTAACTCCCCCTTAGGATTTGAAACTCTAAGGATCGTATTCAAGATTTCTGGAATCTAATTTCATTAAGAATAAGAATGTCTTCTTTTAATGAAAAACTCCCCCTTAGATAAACTATATTAGAGTTCTTTTTCTTTCTCACCCTTTGTTAAGGTTCTTTTTCCTTTTAACCTTTTGTTAGGGTTCTTTTTCCTTCTCCCCCTTTGGGATTTTCAAAAAGAATTCGAGGGAATGGAAAAAATAACAAATTACCTGAAAAATTAGTAACAACAACAAAAGAAACGAGCAAGAAAGATTTTCATTAGGTTTGAAAGATCAAAAACAAGAAGGCTAAGATACAACAAAAGATCATATTTGTCTATTTTGGATCTTTTTCCTTCTCCATGATACCCTTGAGAATAGTCTTTATCTTCTTCAAGTCATTATGGTCTTCCTCGGATTTCTTCTCTCACACAACTATTCGTGCACTTTGAGCTTAAATATTTTCTTTCTGAGCTTTCAAAACTTGTTCTTGATTTAACAACTTCTCTTCAATCTCAATCCGACGATCCCTTTCATTCCTCCTGTTTTGAGAAACAGAATTCAGCTTCCCATTCAGATCCTTGTCTTCTTCAATCCGGGAATTCATCTCAGCTATCAACATTTCTTAAAAGGAAGAAGTAAGATCATTTAGCTTCCTATCTTCTGGATCAAAGGCATCTTTAACATTATCTTGAAAATCATCCAGGAGCCTCATCTCTTCTACAGTTTTCCTCGACCAACAAGTCATTTTCTTACAAGACCTTTTGTGGGATTCATATCCGACAAAAAAAGTTTTGAACCGAGCCTCCATCTCAAAACATTTGTCCATAACCATGGATATAGAGTCTGTTTTCTGATTCAAAGTATGTTGGAGAATATGGCATCTTGAATCAATACTTGAGATGGTCGGAATAGAACCCACCAACTTTTCTAAAGACTGAACAACAAAGTCATTCCCCAGCGAAGATGATTCCAAATCTGAGACTTTGCTTGGATAATTTTCTTCTTCAAATTGCTCTTCCTTATTCTGAGAAGAATGACCAACTTCCCTCCTCTTTATAGCCACTGAGCTCGGGGTATCGACACTAAGTTGCTTTCCCTTGTCCTTTTTCGGAATGGATTGCTGTTCCGGAGTTTTCTGATCACTACCAGACACTTGAACAATATTGTATTCATCATCAATAACTTTTTAAGCACCATCCTTTACATTATGAATTTGAGAAATATCATGTAGAAGTTGTTCTTCCTCTGCATGATAAGATACTTCTTGTTCTCCTTTCTCTGCATCCTTTCGTGGAGTAACTAACTTAGAGGACTCATCTTCTGAAGTTCGGAGAGACAAATGTTCTGAAGGTGACCCCTTATAATCAGCTACTTGCTTCAATAGATCTCCGATCTCACCACTACCTTCAACAACTGCTTCTTCCTCTTGCACTGCCTCAAACTGCTCAAAATCCTCAACATGCTTAGCAACTGTCTCTTCCGGAGTGACATAGTATCTTCCTAGAGTCTTAGGTAGAGATTCCAAAGAAAAAGATCTCGTAACGGGAATGTTTGCGGAGAACATCTCATTAAACATCAAAAACGTCTGAGCGACCGCAGCTTCAGACATCTTCTTCTTAACCTTCTTTTGTTTCACTTGTTTTTCTAATTCATCCTCTGTTTTTTCCTTCAAGGACTTAGTCTCCACAGGATCCAAGCCAAACTGAGGCTCCCATTGCACTCTTTTCTCCTTTATTTCCCTCCACTTAGAAACTACCTCATCAGGGTAAACTTTCTTCTTCTTCGGTTTTGGAGTTGCAGAATGAACTTCCTTAGATTTGGGATTCCCTGTTTCAACTTCAACTTCTTTCAACTTTCTCTTCTTCACTAGCTTAGAAGATTCAGGTTCTCCAACTTTCGGAACAACTTCTTCTTGAACTGGTAAATCAAAGAACTCACCAGTCTTCTTTTCGAAGGCAACATTCATCCTTTTGAGGGTATCATCACTCACCAACATAATTTTTCAAACTCTTGGCTTAGACTTGCAAGCCTCCTTGAAAGACTCAAGGCACCGAACTATCAACTTCGAGATGATTGCTGGATACATTACGATCTGAGCTCTCAGATTCCCTTTATTAACATTCTCACTGGTAATAAGAATGTGTTTCATCAGATTAAACTTCCTTAGATTTATCAAAAAATCTAAGATAAAGATCTCACTTTTCTTCAAACTGTCTTCTTCACCCTTTATCGGTACGATAAAGCCTTGTACCCATAATTCTAGATTCCAAAAATTTGTAGACAGATTAGAAGTCTTCGGAGCCTTATCATCTGATAGTCTGAGAGTCTCCAAAGCGTTTTTTTGTTGAAGCTTCCTTTTGAATCCAGAAAAACATGAGTGATGAACTCGGATTCACCTTCATTATTCAGCCCTACCAAGCTGGCTGCCGTGGCATAGGAAAGCTTACAAGTCTTTCCATAAGACATAAACGACAATTTATCCCTAGCATCTTCCTTAAAGAAGGAAACTGTCTCATATAACTTTAAAAGAAACTCCGAATATACTTCATCTTGATTCCCGGGCTTAAACACATCAATATCTTCCCATTTTTTAAGCTTTATGTTCATGGATATAAGACAATCATACTTGTTGAAGAAATCAGGATGGACCAACCTTTATCTATATACTAGCCATTGAGAAATTGTCTTAGAGGTTGAAATGTCTTGAGAAGCTACTTCCACAGACATTCGGATCTGAAGACTTCTGAGAAGTTCGGAACGGAGATTGCTGAAGATCAGAACGACCTTAAATCTGAGAGGCAGAGCTTCGGGATGCAAAAGCTTGGAAAACCGATGTGGGATGACCATTTGGGGTCCCCTTTAAATAGGCAAAGAATTTTGACCGTTGGGCTTCCAAATCCATCTAACGGTTGAAAAAAATTTGATCTGATCTGACGGTTGAAAACCAATTCTTAAGAAAACATGAATCCGATCTTTTGAGATTTTTATTAAAACAAGGATTTAAGAAAACTAGAATCCGAAAACAAGATATAATAAAACAGCGGTAGTAAAGTATGATTATGAAAACTTTATTACAGAAATCATACCTTTCAGATTGGCTTAGGAGGTTTATTTGTAATGGGTAATATTCTTCTTGAAGAGAGAAAAAAAATTGACTATGAAAAATCTTTACTACAAAAAGACATAGTTCGAAAAACTCACTATGAAAAACTCAACAACGAAAGATCATTACAAGATTTTCATCATTAAAATTTCATTACCAAATTTTGAATAAAAAAAACTCATTATGAATGTCTCGGTACGAAAATCTCGTTACGGAAACACCAGTATGAAATTTTCCATTCCGGAAGTTTTCAATACAAAAATTTATATTCTAGAAGTTTTCTATATGAAAATATCCATTCTGGAAAATTTCAGATTCATAAATTCCAATTCCCGAAATTTAATTCCAAAAAGATAGAAAAACTAACTTTGAAAATATTTAGTTACTCTAACAATAAAATGTACTCCCCCTATGAAAATGAGTCTATTACTGTAAAGAGAATTTTTCAACAAAAAGTTATTTGGGAAATATTAACTTACAGTTATCATTTCTAACTTCTGTTTAATGTATTCAAATCTATTAGAAGGAAAGGATTTTGTGAAAATATCAGCAAGTTGATCTTGCGTTCCGATAAACTGAAGAATAATATCTCCTTTAAGTGTGTGATTCCTAAGAAAGTGATGTCTAATATCTATGTGTTTTTCACGTGAGTGATGTCCAGGGTTCTTAATTAAGGAAATGGCACTTGTGTTATCACACAAAATTTGAGTTTTAGTAAAACTCAAACCATAGTTTGTGAGTGTGTGTCGCATCCACAACACTTGAGCACAATAACTTCCAGCTGCTACATATAGGGCTTCAGCAGTGGAAAGTGCTACAAAATGTCTCTTATTTCAAGACCAAGAATCTAGTGAATCTCCTAAGAAATGACAAGTTCTGGATGTACTTTTTCTATCCATTCTACATCCACCAAAGTTAGAATCAAAAAATCTTTTTAGAACAAAATCATTTCCAAAAGTATAAAATAATCCTAGATCCATGGTTCCCTTAAGGTAGTGAAAAATTATTTTTACTACCTTTAATTGGGATTCCTTAAGATTGGATTGATATCTTGAACATAAGCATACTGAGAACATTATGTCTGGTCGACTAGCTGTTATGTAAAGTAAACATCATATCATACCTCTAAAAGATGTTTGATCTACTGGTTTCCCAGCTTCATCAAGATCTAAAGACTTTGAGGTACCAATGGGAGTACTTATACTCTTCGTGTTGTCATAACCATTCTTTTTGAGAAGATCTTTAATATACTTATGTTGAGATATATTGATTCCTTCTGGTTTTTGAGAAATTTGAAATCTAAGGAAAAAAGTTAACTCATCCATCATACTCATTTCAAACTCAGATTTCATTAGACTTGCAAAAGAGTCGGTTAAGGATTGCTGAGTTAAACCAAATATGATTTCATCAACATAAATTTGAAAAATCAAAACATTTTTGTTATCTTTATTTATAAAAATCATTGGATCTGCATTTCTCTTAACATAGTTATTTTGATGTAAAAAACCAGCGAGTCTATCATACCTTGCTCGTGGGGCTTGTTTAAGACCATATAGAGCTTTGGTAAGTCTAAAAACATGACCAGGATGGTTTTTTATCTTCAAATCCAGGAGGTTGTTCAACAAAAAATTCCACTTGAACATAACCGTTAGGAAAATCACATTTCACATCCATTTGAAAAAGTTAAAAATTGAAGAATGCTGTAAACGCAAGTAGAATACGAATAGATTCAAGTCTATCTACTAGAGTATTGGTTTCTTCATAGTCTATTCCCTCTTGCTGATTTTATCCTTTAGCAACATGTCTCGCTTTATTTCTTACTATGAATCCATTTTCATCAGATTTATTCCTGAAGACCCATTTTACTCCAATAATAGAAGTTTCCTTAGGTCTTTCAACCAAGGTCTAAACTTTATTCCTCTCAAATTCATTTAGTTCATCTTTCATGGCTTTGATCCAATCATCATCTCCTAAAGCTTCATCAGTGCTTTTTGGTTCTAATTGATAAAGAAATGCTAGATGTTCTATTTCATTTCTTAAGGAATTTCTAGTCCTTATAGGTTGATTGACATCACCAATGATACTATAACTGGGATGATTCTTAAGAAACACCTGATTTGGGTTTTGTAAAACCTGTTTATCAACATAGGGTAGAATGTCTTCTCGGGTAAATAATTCAGAAGTATCTTCTCGAATATTTTCCTTATCAGAAGGATCTTCTATCAAGGGTTGACAACTAGTTTTTGAAAACACATCCGAGGATGTAGGTAGGGATAGTTTAAAAAAAAGGATTAGACTCATAAAAATTTACATGCACTGTTTCTTCAACAGTACAAGTATTTTTATTAAAAACTCTATAATCCTTTGAAGTTGTGGAATAACCTAAGAAAATTCTTTCATCAGATTTTGGTGTGAATTTATGTAAGTTACCTTTAGTATTCAGAATGAATACTTTGCAACCAAAAACCTTGAAGTTGGATAGTCTTGGTTTTCTACCATTCCATAACTCATAAGGAGTTTTATTAAGAAAAGGTCTAATCAAAACTCGATTTATAGTATAACAAGTAGTACTTACAGCTTCATCCCAGAAATGTCTAGCTATAGAATATTCACTCAACATGGTTATAGTTATCTCTTGAAGAATTATATTTCTTCTCTCAACTACACCATTCTGCTTTGGAGTTCTAGGTGATGAATTTTTTTGAGTAATACCTTTTCTACTACAAAAAGATTCAAAATCAGAATTTTGGAATTCTCCTTCATAATCACTATGAATAGTTTTTAATGGAAGGTTTGTCACATTTTTAACCTGAGCTCTAAAACGTTTGAAATACGAAAAAGCTTCAGATTTCATTGCTAGAAAATAGACCCAAGTTAATCTAGTGTAATCATCAACTAGAACAAACACATAGTATTTTCCTCCAATACTTCCAGTTTTTGTTGGACCAAAAAGATCCATGTGCACTAAATGTAATGCATCAGTTTTTGAGACTTCAATGATTGATTTAAAACTAGATTTATGTTTCTTTCCATATTAACAAGGATCAAAAACTTAAGAAGAATCAAATCTAAGCTCCGGTAGATCCTTAACTAGTTTCTTCTTAGAGAGTTTTCATTAGTTTCTAAGGTTACAATGTCCTAGTCTTCTATGCCAAAGCCAGGAATGATCTTCCATTGCACTTAGGCAAGGTAAATCTTGTATCCTGAGGTCTTCTGAATTTAAGGTGTAAACATTCTCTTGCCTATTGGCTGAGAGAATAAATTTTTCCTTGGAATTGTTAACTAAGCACTTATCATTACTAAAATTCACAAGGTATCCTTCATCACATAACTGACTTATGCTAATGAGGTTGTGCTTATGACCCTTAACAAAAAGAACATTTGAAATCAATGTTTTACCTAGAAGAACAATATTACCAATACCAACAATCTCTTCCTTATCATTATCTCCGAAATTTACCTTTTCTCATTTTGTTTTGATATTCTTTTCAAAATAGATTTTGTTACCAGTCATGTGCCGGGAACATCCACTATCCATGTACCATGTGTTGCTGCTGGTACTCTCTTTATTTTCTTGAAATCAAGAATAGAATTAGACTTTTAAAATCCAAACATGTTTGGATCCGAGATTTCCAGATAACAAAATTTTGGGTACCCACACTTTCTTAGAAAAATAGGCATTATGAAAACCTAGAGATTGGGTTTTGTTTAAGGAACAATTCCTTTCCCAGTGACCACCATATTGACACTTGGTACAAAATGGGGAACTTTGAGGAACAAAATAATTGTTACTAAAAATTGGTTTTGCGTGGGTATAACCAAATCCAGATTTATTTCTTAAAGGTCGTATTTGGGAATACATTTTATCAAATTTTTCCTTACCATGGGTAAAGTTTGATAAACACTTCTTTAAGGAAAAAATTTCGGACTTGAGTTTTATAAACAAGTTTTTATCCTCAAAATCAATAGTTTTAGAACTAGATCTAGGATCAAAAACATTTTTCATAGAAATTAATTTTTCTAACTCTTTAGAAAGTTTATTCTTCTCAGAACTTATTTCCTCAAGATTTTTTGAAATACTTTCAAAATCATCATTTTTTCTATCGAGTTCTTTAGAGAGATCTGATATCTCTTTCGTAAGAATATTATTCCTAGAGTTTTCCTTATCTAGTTTTTTATTGAGTTTGGAATTCTCAATTTCAAGAAGTTCAGCAGACCTAGAAACTTCTTCATAGGTAGGTAAAGTATTATCTTCATCAGAAGAGGATTCTTCATCTGAGGAATTATAATACATACAATAATTAGGATTTAAAGATACATTGGTCAACGATTCAGCATTTTGTACCTCAGCAATAAAGAAATTATTGTCAATAGGTAATCTGGATATAAGACCAAGATTCTTCAGTCCTGAAGACTCATAATCAGAAGATTCATCTGAAGAGTCACCACCACTGGCACTCCAGGTATCATTAGCTTTCAAGACTTTCATATATTTGGCTTTATAATACTTCTTTTTGTTCCTGTCTGAATTCCTTTCTTTCCTTTCTTTCTTTTTGAGCAAAGGGAAATCTGGTCTAATATGTTCAGCTCTATTGCATTCATAACACGTGACTTCTCCATCTTTCCTATCTTCCATTTCCTTTTTCTTATACTTGGATTGGAATCTTCTTTGGCCAGAAATCTTATTCATCCTTCGAGCAAGATTTGCTAACTCATTTTCAGAGACTTCACTCTCACTAGATTCGGATTGGAAAATAACTTTCTTAGACATGGATCTGGTTACCCTCTCTGGAGTCTTAGCTTTTATAAGATTTGATGTTGTTGTAAAAGCAATAGTACCATTTCCATTCTTATTTTTGATGTTGTCAGCATCTCTCTTCATTCTTGTTTCATGTTGAAGAAGAGTTCCAAATACCTCATCAAGAAAAATTTGAGTGACCTTCATGTTATCATCTATAGTAATTCTCTTTGATTCCCACTCATTGTGCATAATATCAATTATCTTATCCACAAGGGCTTCATCATCTAACCCTTTCTCTCCTAAAGACTGTAAACTGTTGACTATAGTCATAAATCTCTGTTGAAATTTAAAAATTGGTTCACCATAAGGAATGTTGAAGCCATGGTATTCAGCTCTAAGCATAGCTCTCCTAGTCTTAATCACTTTATAAGTTCCAAAGTGTGTAACCTGTAACTTCTTCCAGATACAATTAGCTGCTTCACAAGAATAAATTTGGCTATATATATTTCTAGTCATTGAACAATGTAAGGTATTGCGTACCTTATAATTGAGTTGATACTCTTTCTTTTCCTGGTTAGTGAAATTTCTAACTTCCTTATCAGGAACTTTATAATCACTAGTAAGCATAACGAAATTATCCACTCTAGTATTGATAACAAAAGTCTTCATTCGATCTCTCCAGTTTTCATAGTCATTACCATCAAAGATTGGTGGTCTTGTAGGATTTAGATTGTCAATGGAACTAACATTGACTCCTTCCATACAAAAACAACTTGGGCAACCAAACTAGTTAGTAGAAAAAGTTTGTAATCACAAAATTCGGAATGACAAAGTCTGGAATGACAATGTTCGGAATTACAAAGTTCTGAATTACAACGTTCGGAATTATAAAGAACATTCTAAGAAAGTATGAATAATAAAGGAAAATGAACAAGAAAAACTTAAACGTGAGTATAAGTATTTCAGAAACCTCCTCTGATACCAATTGTAGGATAGAAATAATGTTGTATATGCTCAATATACAAGAGGGGGGTGAATTGTACACTTTAAAAATTCCTTTGAAACCTTTAAAGTTAGTTATGGATAACTATGTTTTTTCTTAGACAAGGAAAATCTAGGTTTAAAAAAGTTAAACTTAAGTAAATTCACAACACCTCTAAAAACCAATTGAGAACTTTATAAACTTCAAGTTCTATGTACTTGCTAAAAACTGGAAAGAGATTCCGAAAGTAGGTTCCGGAAATATGAATCTGGAAATTGAAACTTAACTAATGATTAGAATATTATATTCTACCTTAAAGCGTATATAATCTAAATGGAAAAGAGTATAAGTAAGGAAGTTTGAGAAATTTATACTTCCCTTACAATACAATATGCAACGGAAACAAACAAGTAGTAAAACTACAAGTAACAAGATATAAGTCTTTTAACCCAAAGTGAAGGGTATCCAACAGCCTTGGATAAAGGTCCCTTGATTTATAATTTCAAGAAAGTCTGTCTTACCCAAACCAGGGTAAGCCCTCGATACGAAGATCGGAATCTCTGTCTTGCTATCCCCGCAAGCCCTCAACTTCAAGGTAGTTGGAACCTCTATCTTCCTCAGCAAGGAAGCCCTCGAACATTAAGGTAGTCCGCACCTCTGTCTTCCTATCCCCGGAAGTCCTCGAATGTAATCACCAACATTCGGAGCCACACGAAGCTTTGAGAGTTAATAAGAGCCTCTCTCTCTAGAAATCACTTCAAACATGTAATCACATGAGTCGAAGATCAGTGTCGAGCTCTTTCAAATGAGTCTCTATTTATAGGTTCGGTCGACCTGCTTTCCAACGGTCATATCTTCCTTAAAAATCAGAGGGACCTGTACACGTGTCACTTAACCAATGGATAGTTTATAACAGAATAGACGACATCATTTTATAACAAAACACGTGTAACAGAAAGTACGACATCATTTTAAGTCTAACCTAATAGTTTAGAGTGATGGTTCAGAGTGTAAGAAAAAATATTAAAGAGTAGACAAATTATAAAAGTGTAATCAAAATGAATGTTTAGAGTCAAAAAAAATTCAGAGTGTATAAAGCAAAGATGATCAGATTCTGTTTAATAGGTGAATTCGGAATGATAATTCGGAATGACAATTCGTCATCAGAATTCGTAATCAGAATTCATAATCAGGATTTGTCATTAGATTTCGGTGTCGATCTTCATGAGAGTTCGTATCCAGAATTCTGAGTGGAAATTTATTAGAGTTCGTATCCAGAATTCGGAGTGGAACTTCATTACAGTTCTCATCCAGAATTCAGAGCCTATAACAGAATGCTTCATATCAAAGTTTTAAACGATTCCGAGAATATAGAAATGAATCTGATTCTTATACTTAAGAAAAATATGGATATAGATAATGAAAATATGATAAGAATAATTTTCCTTATAAAAGCGATCTTCCTTATAAAATTGTTTTTCCTTATCAAAGCAATTTTTCTTATAAAAGAAATTTTCCTTATAAAAGAAATTTTTCTTATAAAATCATTTTCCTTAAAGATAAGGTGTTTGTGATTTTAAAAACAAGAAGGAATGGAAAAGTCATAAGGAAAACCTTATTGAATCAACAATTAGTGCCTCCCTTTCCCACGTCTCATGAGAATCAGAACCATGCTGCTATAGTACACGAACCAAAGGTATCGTTCTCCCACGAAGCACCTTGGTCTCAGAATCAACAAACCCGATTGGTCGTTCAGTCACAGATAAATCTGGTTCAATCTCAAGATCACTCTAGCTCAAAACATTAGATGGGTCATAGAGATACATTCATAGCTACGATACATGGAACCCGTTATGTATCGACGTATGCTATGGTGGTAGATCTCGATGGTAAAAAACTTTCCCTACATGACCAACAACCTCGAAAGGTCCCAAAAAACGAGGATCAAGCTTCCCTTGCCTCCCAAGCCATCGATGACCTAATCGGGGTGAAACTTTTGAGAACACCTGATCCCAAACTATGAACTCGAAAGGTCTACGATGATGATCAGCATAAGACTTGTATCGAATATGTGCTGTCAACATTCTCTGACGAATCAACTGGATCTTAGCTGTCGTCTCTTGGACCAAACTCGATCCTACCAAGGAACTTTCACCAATCTATGACCATCATAATGGAGAACTACAAGGACGACTATACAATGCCTCAAAATAAGCCATTTTTATTGCAGAATGATAATTATTGTTATAAAAAAACTCAAATAGCCCTAGATGATCTTCTCATAACCCACCAAAGTCGAGAACACATGTGTGGAGCATATCCTCAAAGATCTGAATAGCTCCCTATATCTGGCCATCTGAATGTGGATGGTAGGATGCGCTCAAACGGACCTGAGATATTGGTGCCTCCTTAAGGGATCTCAAAAATAAATAAGTAAACCGAGTATCCCTATTAGATATAATAGCAGATGGAACTTTGTGCAAACAAAAAATTTCTTTCACATAGATATTTCCCAACTCCTCAACTTTGGTTGTATCTCGAATAGTTATAAAGTTATCCGACTAGGTCAGCCTGTCGATCACAACCCATATTGAATTACTCTTCCTCTCGGTTTGAGGTAACCCAACCACAACATCCTTAGAGATTTCATCCCACTTCCATGTAGGGACTAGAAGTGGTTGAAGAAAACCCGAAGGTTTCTAGTGCTTGGCTTTCACCTGCTGGAATGTATAACAATGAGATATAAACTCATCAATGTATCATCTCATGCTTGGTCACCAGAACTATCGCTACATGTCATAGAACATCTTCGTGGTTCCTGAGTGTACAACCCACAGAGAGTTTTGGTAATCCCCCATCACATCCTTCCTTGCCGATAACGACACAACGTAATGGTTTCGATAACATTGAACACCCACTTTGGAGAACGACCACTGGGTGTCGGTCTCCCCACTATATATAGAGTCCCTAATGCTATTGAATTCATCATCCAGTTGTTTTTCTTGAAGAATTAACTCAAGAAGAGTAGATGTCAACTAAAAACTGGCTAAAAAAACTTCATTCCCCTTCCACTGAACTCCAATATGCAACTGAGCAAAAAGAGCCATCAAACTCCACTCTTCTGAAGATTCTTTCATAGCCTATGATGGATGTTTCCTGCTTAACGCATCTATAACTACATTCCCTTTACTGAGGGTATAGGAAATGTCAAATTCTAAAGATTGAAGGTACTCCACCCAATGCCTTTAGTGGAGATTCAAATATTTTCGATAGAAGATATAACTCAAGATCTTGTGGTCTGAATACACAGTAAACATTTCTCTATAAAGGTAATGTCTCCAACACATATGTGCATGCATTACAACTGCTTTTTCAAGGTCATGGGTAGGATAGTTCATCTCATGAGGCTTAAGCTGATAAGATCTATAGGAAACAACATGATTACCTTTCATAAGGACACATCCCAAACCTGAACCCGATGCATCACAGAAGACCACGTAACCTATCCCAACCTCAGGAAGAGTTAACACAAGTGCAGTAGTCAAAAGACGCTTTAGCTCAACAAAAGAGCTCTAAAATTTATCATTCCAGGAAAAAATCACTCCCTTTAGAGTCAGAGTAGTCATTGGAGAAGCTAACTTTGAGAATTCATTAACAAAACAACGATAATATCCTACTAAGACCAAAAAGATCCAAATCTTGAAAACATTTCATGGTTGTTCCCATGTCATAAAATCCTTAACCTTATTAGGATCAAATGATATTCCATGTTTTTACATGACATGTCCCAAGAAATTTAGTTCACGAATCCAAAAATCACACCTTGAATGATTGGACTAAAGTCGGTGATTCCTTAGAAGACACAAAACTGTTCTTAGTTGATGCACATGATCCTCCTCAGACTTGGAGTAGACAAGAATGCCATCCAAAAATAATACCACAATAGTATCTAGATACGCATGGAAAACCTTGTTCATCAAAGCCATGAAAACTAAAGGAGCATTTGTTAGGCTGAAGGGCATAACAAGGTACTCATAATGGCCATACCTACTCCGAAAAGTGGTCTTATGAATGTCAGATTCTTTTATCCTCAACTGATGGTAACCAGATCAAAGATCAATTTTTGAAAACCAAATTTCCCTTTTCAATTGATGAAAAAAATCATCAATTCATGGTAACAAATATTTGTTCTTTATCGTAACTCAATTGTGCTTTTTATAATCAACAAATAAGTGAAGAGAACCATCATCCTTCTTGGTGAAGAGAATTGGTGCTACCCAAGGTGACACACTCAGGAGTATAAATCCTTTCTCAAGAAGATTGTCTAACTGAGACTTCAGTTCTTTTATTTCTGCTAGATCCATTTGGTAAGAGAGAATAGAAACTGGTTGAGTACCAGGCATTAAATCAATAGAAAAATCAACATCTATTATTGGTGGAAAACCAGAGAAGTCGGAAGGAAACACATCGGGATATTCAGTGATGACTGGAGGAAGATCACCACACATTGAATCTCTCTCTAGATAAAAATAAAACACTGATATAACTTTCCCTAAATCTGGATAAGAGGGTCCATATTTTGTTGACCTTGGGTCCCATTCTCCTTAAAAAACAAGAGGCACACCACTGGGTGTAGTAAGGTAGATCCATCGAAGATAACAATCAATATGGGATTTATTGGAAATGATATAATCCATCCAAAATATGACGTCAAAAGATTTCATGTCGAGAACCAAAAAACTCCAAGCATGATCAACATCTGATAGAGAGAAGACACAAGCAGGACTACAGAGACCCTTCTCTCTCATTATACCAAGGGGTGTAGTAGTACCCATCACGCCAGATAAAATCTCCATAGGTTGATTAAACAGATTAAGAATATGGGTTGAAATAAATGAGTAAGATGCACCAGTATCAAAAAGAGTGGACACTAAAGATGATGCTATGATAATGGTACCTCTCACAGCTACAGGACTTGTATCTGCTACCTCTGAAGACTCTTCCACTATGTGAAGAAGCTTCATTCCAGATTCATATGGCTAGAACCCTTTTTTACATGAATTATTTGATTGCCCCACAGTTTTTGGAGGTGCTGATGGTCCTGTTCCACTACGTGGCATAAAGAAGTGATGGAAGAATCTCTGTAAGTGCCCTAAACATCTGTATGAGCTACAGTTCTTGGGTGCTTCAGTGCAAACCCTCTTATAATGTACCGACTTTCCACACTGATAGAAAGTCAAAGAAGCCCTTCCTGGTTCTACCGGAGGTCTATAATGACTCTATTGTCGAGAACTACCATGATACTTCCGTTTTTCTTTAAAGGAACCAATACTGTCACTAAGAGGAAAAGGATCTTCCTTAAACCCTGAATTTCATACCTGGTCCATCTCAACCATCATCGCCCTATCCAGCACATCATCATAAGTTGGAATCTTTAGTAAGAAAACATGAGAACAAATATCTGATCGAAGTCCCAACTCGAATCATTGACATTTCATCATCCCATTAGATACAATCTTAAGAGCAAACTTTACCAACTTAGAAAAGAAATTTGAGTCCCCAGTCACAGTTTTGTTGGCCTTCTCATGCTTGAAAGACTCCACAGCCTTGGCCAACATCATTTATTCTGGCTAGACCTAGTTAGTGAAAAGAACCCTGACGTCTTTCCACTCCAAACCCTCATATTTCCCTGCCATCACCATCGTGTCCCACCATCTCATACTTGGTCCCTCCTACATGAAGGTGGAATACTTCACCTTGATCACATCAGGTGTCTCCAAGAACCAAATCAGATGTTCAATCTTACTCAACCATTCCTCAACATGTTGAGGGTCGGTGGAGCCTTTGAAAACTAGTGGTTTATAGCGTAGGAACTATTGAGAAAATTTTTGAAGAATATCACTATGAGGAACTATAGCTGGATCCTGAATAGTAACTGGAGGTGGTGACTATCCTAGATCCTGGACAATACAAATAATCACATCAATGAGACTCGGATCCACAATTGGATTCACTTGCTGAGATTCAGCAGCAACCTCTTCTTGGATCTAATTCCCACATCTTCTCAGAGGCATGATGATACAAAAAATAAAAGTACATTAGATTAATAATAAAATAGAGTAACGAAGAAAACTATTCATAATAGAAGGGATACCAGGATTTGGATTCCACTTTATCCAAATAAAAATAGGGAAAATACTAGAACTAATCCATAAGTTGTATTTCCCTAACCAACCTTGGTCACTTAAGGTTCATTGTTGTGAGAGTTGGCCAGATGCCCAATCACAACTACCACCTATGTCTCACCAAAAATACTCAAATTCATAATGTCATCAAGGAAAGATGCTTAACCTGTATCTAATATCATTTTTTCATGAACTATCCTGGGTTCCCTGGTAACCCGATTATCGAGCTAAACCTGACATAGCCCGAAGGGTGTTCCTGATCTCCATGGGTTGATGACTAGCACCTGGCATCAGACAACATGCAACTGAGAACAATTTTTCCACCAACAATGAGGAGGAAAAGAAACAAGACAGTACACATAATAAAAAGAAACTCTTGTGGGAGTAATGTACCATAAAACAAAGAGGCATAAAAAGCCGAAAGTACAATAACCCAAGTACTAAAAATGGGAAAAAACCCCAAGGACCCTAAGGACACACCTCACCTAGATCAAAACTCAATAGTTGGATGCACCTCCAAGATATCCCTTCCCTTTGCTCGAACTTGGAAGAAAAATGTCTACAAACACCCGAAGGAAAAAGTAGGGTGTGAGCCTAAGCCTAGTAGGATACCACCAAAGATTCCATACAAGATTACAAATATAGATTATACAAAGAAAAGCTTTCAATTTTCAAATAAACAGGTTGGGCAATTCAAAAGAATATTTTAACGAAACATGCTATACATTTTCAAATGAAGGAAATAAATATTTTAAGTAATGATTTTACAAATGATGGAATATTTCTAAAACAATGTCTTTAGTATAAAATTTATATAAAACAGTTTATATAAATTCAGAAGGCCTGTAAACAAGTTCAAGAGAATTAGAAAACATTTATATCTCAAATATAAATAAACAAGTGAGCAACATGGTCATCTGCCAAAAGGTACAATAGTATTAACCAGTTATTGGATTCCAAACTCTCTATGTGAACTCAGAAAAATGTGTATACACATGTCCCTATGACACTGGCCAAAGGAGACTCGTCACCAATCCGTCGGGGATGTGAACCATTGAAAGTATGTTTTAGAACGTTGTCGTAGTGTAGAGTGTATCCAAATAACGCACTAACTACCTGAGGCTTGAAAGCGCTCTTACATGATCGGTGAACTATTTTAATAATGCTTAAAAATACAATCAATCCCATTCTTCCATTTCTAATGTTCGAATTTATTTCCATTTAAAACTAAACAAGTTTTATTCAAAAACATGAGTTTTTCAAAATATAAACCAATGGGTTTCTATAAAATCATTTTAAGCCATTTTCACCAGTTTTAAATCCAATCAAAACTAATTCCATCATCACACAATTTATTTACACAATTAAATTGAAAATTTTAATTGAAATAATTCCATGAAATCCACAATTTAAATTAAACAATTTAAATAAACAAATTTTCCTAAACACACCCAATTCAATTGAATTGGGAGATTTTTTTCCAAATTTTCATGCCAAAACCATTTCAAATACCTTGATTCACTGGAATCGATTTTTTATCAATTTAATTGAATGAAAATTTGAGCAATTGAATTTAAATTAACAATTGAAATAAACCAAAAAATAAAAGGATAATCAATTTGTAAAGTCAGGACAGAACCACCTACCTCTATTTATTGACGGGAATTAGCCCAATGAGAAACCCCAAAAACCGAGAAGCACAACGTCGTCTATCATGTTCTGGATATAAATCACTAAAACCCAAAAATAAGATCAATGGCATCAATACCTTGTAAAACTAGATCTTGATCCACAATCCTAGATCTAGATCTCAACTCATAGGTTTAAATCCATGGAAAATGGTGGAAATATACTATGAAAAGGTCAAGGAAGGATAGAAGAAAGAACATGAGAAGTTACATGTTGAAATCCACTAACCAGGATGAGAGAAAATCCTCAATCCGATCCTTTAATCTCGATGGAAGAAGTTTGGATCACCTTTGAATATCTCAAGGAGGCTTTGGAAACACCAAGAATGTTTCAATCCCAATAAAAGGTCATAAATATGGAATTACTGGGGGTTCGGATGGTTTTTAGAAGGATTTTTGGAATTAAAAAACTGAGTGCACGGTTACCTAGACCGAGGTGCATAGTCAGGAAAACCGTGTGCCAACCATGCCGAACCCACTATCCAGGTTCGCATGGTTGGCACAGTTAGGTCACACGGTATGTCAAATCGTGCACAAATCGTGCAGAACTCTCTGTCATGTTCTTCACGGTTGGCATGGTTTAGTCACACGGTTTGTCAAACCGTGTGCAAAACCATGCCGAAATCACCATCCTTTAGTTTTTCTTAAAAGTTCACCCAAACGCACCCCAAGTCACTACTCCAAAACAAAGGTACTTAGAAACATCAAAAGTACCTGAAAATGTAACGTGATGTTACATTTATGTAGTCATTTTGAAATTATTAATGTGAAAAAGTATTAATTTAAAATGGGTTTTTCATTCAAATGAGTATAATTATCCTTAAAAAAATAGATTATTATACATAAAATAGGGTTTCATTCATACCCTAAAATATCCATTGGATGAATATCAAAATATTTTCTTAACTATATAAACAACATATCTCATTAATTTCATTACGTAATGTAATTCAATCAAAAATAAAAATATCTAATTGATTTATATTTTTCATAAATAATTAATATCCAATTTATTAATAATGCATTTTCATAAGTTAGTTATAATTTTTCCCATTAATGTAACTGGAAGGCTATAATGGTATTTTTATATTAAGGGCATATTGTGGTTCATTTAAACTCACGATTGCATGAAAATAATGCTTCTGAAGAATAAAAATTATGTAATGAAAATATTTCATAAAATCATTTGGGTGTTCCATTAAGGTTTCATCCTACATTTACACACACCTCCATATAATGGGTAACAAACATACTGTTTATGTGTATATTAGACTACTGCCAAACTAAATGATGATTGTTCATTTTTTCCATTACCTCCTATCATTGTGGACATTATGATTGAAAATATTTTTATATATTTTATATATTATATTTATTATGTATTAATACTATTTATTCCTTTTAAAAAATATAGTTTTTTTACTTTCCATTTGGTGTAAATAGGAAAACTTCATTTGAGGAAGTGTGGACTAACACCCCCTCAAAGTGATGTGATTGGTCCACACACTACATGGAATGTAATAAGTATGGATTTAGTGAATTTTATGATATATAAAAAATTATAATGCTACTTTAATTATATTATATACATATATATATAGGTTATTTTTCTTCCTTCTTTCAATACGACAACAAAAATGGAAGCAATATTCATGAATACGTACGACTTACTGTATCCATGAATGGTGTATTACATTTCATAATTATATATTATATAGAATATTATAATAAATATATAATACAAATAATTTGTATTTATATCATGTTTTTTATTCTAGAATCATTGTATAAGTATAAGGACCAATAATATACAAAATTAAGATATATGCGAAGAACAAAGCGAATATTATCCGAAGTTAAACATTATAATTGGATGGTTGAAAAGAATTTAATATAAATTCATGATAAAACCATATATTATATTATATAAAATTATATGGTTCTTAAAAAAAATTCAACTCTTTTTTATTTATTATTTAGGTGGTTTTAATGAGTACAATGAGAGTCAAGAAACAATGTAAGGGGATATCATCTCACTTTTTATTTCCATGAGATATGCATTTTATTCACCACTCATTAGTCTTATGTAGTGTGTATACTTTCCATGTATTTATTCAGAAATTATTATTATTAAACTCATGGTTATTTATGTATACATTCTATGATATTTATTTCATGGTGTTAATGTTTCAAAAGTTACCGAATAGGTAAAATAGTTTTGTCTCAATTAACCTTCTTTGAGGATCTAGTTTTTTTATAAACCTAAATTCTTTTTGAGATGTATAAAATTCCATTTTAAATGTTATATATTTTATATACTTACTTTAATGATATTCTAGGCTTCATTTAATTTCAGTTTATTTCATGGAGAGTATAATCCCAAGATACCAAGTTATAAGAGTTTATTAAAACAATCTCATTACTTTTCAAGATTGTTTATGTTTATGATTTATTTGATGAAATATTATGATCCATATACCAAGAAGACTCATAAAGTTTCTTATAATATATTTATTCAAAATATCCTCATGTATTTGTACCATTTTACCACTCTTTGATAGTTAATATATCGTTTTATGTAAAATCTGTTCGTCTCTCTCTCAGGTCTGAAATATATTGTTTTAAAAAAAAATTTCAAAATTTATTTGAAAATTATTTTCAATTAAGTTGATTTTAAATTTTTTTATGGTTTTGAAATATTCCTTTATAGGTTTTCAAATCCATTTTTAAAGAAAAATGTTTTGAATTGTTTTTAGGGTTTAATAAAAAATTTAATGCAGAAAGGATATTTTCCTTAAGAAATGTTTTTAAAATTTTGTTCAAAATTGCTTCCCAGGGAAGATAACATCCATTAGTGATACACATGATTTTATGTGGAAGTAATTCTATTTTTCCATTCATATAATTTCTCTTAATGGATTTTGGTTTGATAGAATGATGTTTATGGAACCCGTTTCTCTTTCATATGTTATATGCTTTTGAAACCTGCTTCTTTTCATGGGTTATGATTATGATGAAATAATTATGAAACATGTCTCTTTTCATAGGTTTTGATATGATTACATGTTTATAATTCCAATTTCATTTCATGTTTTATGATATGATTATTTACGATACTGTGGAACATGTATGTATGATTTCACTTTGAGATGGGTGAGACCTATATCTCCATCCAATACATTGGGTAGAGATTTTTATCTCATGAGATAGATTGAGATAGTCTTGGTAATGAACCATGACTACTTAGATGGCCATGGGAGCTAGCCATGACTACTAATATGGTATAAGTAGTGTACCCATGATACTAATATGTCCATGGTAGTGAACTATGAAAACCAATATAGTATGGGGAGTGAACTTGTACCGCTAAGATGATCTTAGAAGCAATGCCTTGGATACTATAGAAGTCATAGTATATCCTTATGTGTCTATCACAATTCAATGTTTTATTCATATGTTCTGCTTTTATTGCTTATGTTCCATATTTCTTTATGATTCATGTATTTTTAAATTCCATGATGTATGACATGACTCATGTATATGATCTTTGATATACAGGGTATGATATTATATTTTCATGATCATGTTCTCAAACCATTATGCTCAAGATTATGCTTACATATCTCCCTTGTGTGCCCTTACCAAGAATTTGATCTCACCCATTTACATATTTTATTTCTCAGGTTAAGCATACATGTATTATGTTTGACGAGTCTAAGAAGGGTTCTAGTCAAGAAGAACCTAGTGTTAGATAATATAGCTCACTCATGTATTAGTGTTTATATTTCCATTTTTCCAAAGGCATTAGGCTAGTACGGTCATTCGACGTCTGTTTTGATAAATTTTTAAGGATTCCACAACTATTATGTAATGCTAATATATGAAAATTTAGGTTTGTTATAGTTGGTCTCAGAGAAAAATTTTAGTTAAACTTTTGAAACAATGTTGAGAAAACCTTAGTGAGGACCCTAAGGATAGGTCTAGGGATAAGTTGGAGGATAAGGAAGTGTGTAGGAGAATTAATTTTTTTTTTGGTGAAGTATAGAGTGAGTGTTTTCTTAGAAATACACCCCTTTCTAGATAATAAAAGTGGATGTGGATATAGCACATATGTACCTAGGGGTTAAAACGTTGAAAATATGTTACTGGTCTGACTCGAGGTAATCTAGTACATGATAAAAACCCTTAATGCATACATGATTTGACCCTACCAAGCGATATGATTTGCAAATTCGCAAACTCTTCATGAACCATCATGAATGATTTAAATGGATATTTCATATTAATATCATAGTATAAACCTAATTTGTGATATATTAAGGAAGGTTTCACAATTTATACATCTTACAAGTTACATTTCTGGATTCTATTGTTCATCACTATGATAACTATTTCTTACTCTCCGGGTTTTGGTTTTAGTCAATGGATATAACCTGAAGGAACTACATTAATATTGATTGTGATGGAAAATGCAATGATTTTTCTTCCTGAGAAACCAAAATCTATTGGAAAACGAATGAAAAACCTTATTTCTATGCTCACACAACATTCTCAAGCTATGAATTATGGTGGAATTACATATGAGAAATAGAAAGGAAGAACATTCTAATGAGTCATTAATGAGGAAACATGAACCTTCTTTCATATGATCTTCTAATATACTTTTTACTGAACAATGGAAATTAATACTATTGAAAATTTATTCTACATTATCTAGGTTTTAGAGCATGGTAACTTCATTCTAGTTATCAATCGATTAGAAGGTGAAACAGACCATTGGTGGACTCTAATCAGGAATACAAGGAATGAAGATGAGATTGAATCCATGGAATGGGATGAGTTTAAGAATTTATATTTCAATAAGTACATTAATCTAATTTTTTATACCAATATGGAGATAGATTTCATTGAGTTTATTAAAAGTTATGATAGATTTGTTCTTACCTAAAAGTCAAATTTCATGAGACATAGGTGGTACGCTTTAGGAGTTATCAACCAAACCAAAAGTAAAGGTGATAGGTTACTCATTGTCATAATCTAATGTCTTATAAAGTTGTTGGCCATCGGAGACTTTGGTAGCTGTGAAGAGATTGTGTGTTGTGTTTTCATGTTTTAAATGGAGGTTTGAGTCACATATCAATCTCATTGTTTTGACATGAATAGAAACATGGAGTTTAAATGAAAATCTAAAATCCATGAAGAGAAAAAGATGATATTCCCTTTATTATATATGTTTGCGAAGATTTACGGAGGTAACTATTTTAAGGGGTCTAGTAGATGTTTTAAGTGTGTAAGGGAAGTCTATCAGGCATTTTCTCAAAAAATTTATGGGAAGAAGTTATCTAATTATGTGAATAGGGAAAAGGTGAAAAATAATGAAGCTCACTGAATTCAGTTCAACAAGTGTAAGGAGAATTAACATTATGCTAACCACTACCCAAACCCAATGACTAGTGATGACGGTCGATGTCAGTAACCTATTAATCCAAGGGTTATTGGTAAATATCATGAAATCACTAGTTATGATAAGGGGTGTGATAATGATGTAATTAAAGTTACAATTATAATAAACTCTAGAACTTATAATGTCATATTTGATTATGGATCTACCAACTATTTAATATCTAAAGAATTTTCTATGCATATCATGATTCCACCAAAACAATTTGATGTTGAATTAGTAGTGATAACCTATAATGATATTATGATTGTATCTCAAGTCTATGATTCCACTCTAGTTGATGTTTGTGGGAATGTGCTTCCTACAAATCTTTTTATTCTTCATTTGGTATAATTTTAAGTCATCTTATGAATGGATTTATTTTCATTGAATAAGGCCCACATCAATTGTCAAGGAATGGAAATTAAATTTTATATTTTAAACCCTCCTACGATCAACCATCCATGTGATGATATGTATGATTTTCTTATGGAAACTATATCCAATTTATGGGTCTCAACTCCCATTCAGAAGGGTTTTTTTTATCTCAAATGGTTGACGTGAAGATCAACATCGATGATATGTATATTTTTTGAGAATTTGTGGATTTCTTTTCAAAAGAGTTTCCTAGTCCTCCAAAAAAATGTGATGTTGAGTTCTCAAAAGAACTCATACATAGTTCCACACCAATTTTAAGGACTACTTTTTGAATGTATCTAATTTAGTTGTAAGAATTAAATAAGTAACTCCATGAAAACCTTGATATGGGATTCAATCAGTGAAGTGTGTCACCCTAGGGTGTAGTAGTTATTTTTGTTAAAAATAAAGGTAGATAAATGAGACTTGGTATTGATTATCAAGATTTGAACAATATCCATATCTAAAATAAGTTTCCTATCCTCCGTATTGATGACTTGTTTCATCAACTATGTGGAGCTCAATACATTTCCAAGATTGACATTCATTCTGGATATCATCAATTTGGGGTCAAGAAAATATATATGCCCAATATGACATTCTGTACAAGGTATGGACACTAGGAATATAGAGTGATTCCTTTTGGTCTTACTAATTCCTGTTTTATCTTCATGGATTTAATGAATTGATACATTTGATATTACTTCAATTAGTTTGTTTTAGTCTATATATATGACATTATTATCTATTAAAATAAATACAATAGCATGAATATCACTTGATAATTATACTAAAGACCCTAAAAAAAGAGAATCTATATTTAAAATTTATAAATTATTAATTTTCGCTATTAAAGGTTTCATTTTTTTGGGTTACATAATATCAAGAGATAGAATAACAGTGGATCCATCAAAGACAGGCTATTGAATGCTGGCCCAGACTAACCATCATGACTGATATCCATAGCTTTCCTGGTTTATCAAGATATCATCGACAATTTGTGGGGATTAT
Organism: Viscum album; assembly: GCA_963277665.1. Taxonomy (NCBI): domain Eukaryota; kingdom Viridiplantae; phylum Streptophyta; class Magnoliopsida; order Santalales; family Viscaceae; genus Viscum; species Viscum album. The sequence goes on from OY728159.1 coordinate 660,191,399, forward strand.
CTCATGAGTGTCGCATCATCTGACTATGTTAACTCAAAAGGGCATCAAGACCCTATGGACAGATGAATGTGAATAACATTTCAAGGAACTAAATATAAGGTTAGTTAGTTCACCTGTGATTATATTACCCTATATTAGATAAGGGTTTGTAATATTAGGATATTCATCCAAGAAGGGATTGGGATGTTTTCTTATATTGAACATCAGGGTTATCTCTTATGACCCATGATAGTTGTACATTCATGAGAATAATTCCCCAACACATGATTTGGAGTTAGCAGCAAAAGTTTTTTTCATTAAAGATATGGAGGCATTGTATTTATAGTGAAAAGTGTGTTATATATACTAATCATAAAATTATGAAATATATTTTCACACAAAAGGATTTGAACATGTTTCAGAGAAGATGGTTAAAGTTGATAATGGATTATGAATTCTAAATATATTATCACCCTAGGATAGCGAACATGGTGTCTGATGCTTTGATTAAGAAGGATCATACTGACTTATCCATGATGAGGATAAAAATGATCAAATATTTCTGGATTTTCAAAAGTTGGATCTAGAAATACTGATGGAAGGGGGGAAATATTTTCTTTCTAAAATGAATGTTCAAAACTCTATCCTAGTGAAGATTAAGGAGGATCAAATAGGTGATGAAGAGCTAAAAAAGAAAGACATAAATGTTCCAAAGTTTTACCTTGATCAGGATGGAATGATATGGTTCAAGAACCATGTATTATTTCCTTCCATACCATATTTTAAGATAGCGATATTATAGAAGATCATAGTTCTTCATTATTTATTAATCCTAGAATTTCAAAGATGTATAAGGAATTGAAAGAATACATTTTTTGGGATAGAATGAAGAGATATATAATCCATTTCTTATCTTGGTTCATGGTATTCCAACAATTTAAGGCTGAAAGACAAAAGTCAGAGAGGATGTTTCATTCATTACCCATACCAGAATTGAAATGGGAGAACATCACTATGGATTTTCGTCATGGGAATACCGAAAAACTCTAAAGGGTTTAATGATATATGGGTGGTAGTCGATCACATTACTAATTTATCAATATTTATAACTATTAGAGAAGACTTATATCTGGATTAGCTTCATGGGGTATAAATTAGGGAAGTGGAAAGCATGGGTGGTTACCACATCCCATTGTATCAGATTTTGATATGAGGTTGACCTTAATGATCTGGAGAAGTCTTCACAAATAACATGACACAAAATTCAGTTTCAACACTTCTTATGATCCTCAGATATTTTTTCAGTCTGAAAAAAATATAAACTCTATAGGATATGTTGAGATCATGTTCTCTAGATTTCAAAAGGGATTGGGAGAAACTCCTTCCTATAGTTGAGCATTTTTTATAAAAATAGCTTTCACTAAAGAAATAATATGGAACTATATGAATCCCTATATGGTAAGAAATGTAGATATTCAATATTTTAGGATGTGGATGGAGAAATAAATCTATTGGGACCTGCGATCGCTGAAGAAATAGACATGAAGGTTAGAACCATTTAGTAGAATATCAAGGAAGATCAATGTTTAATGAAAAGTTACACTGATAACTACTGATATGATATAGAATTTGAAGTTGGTGAAAAGTTTTTTCAATGAATATCACACTGGAAGAAAGTTATGACGTTAAAAAATAATGGGAAACTAAGCCCTAGGTATATCGGTCCCTCTGAGATTCTTGATCATATCAGGATTATTTCATTTTACTTGGATATTCCAACAAATCTCCCTAAATTCCATGATTTGTCCCATGTATCTATCTTGAATAAGTATATACATGACCTATTACATGTATTGAACTCAAAGGTAATACCATTGGAGTGGGATCTATGTTACTAAGAACAACCAGTTGAAATTATGGATCGTATAGAGAATGTTCAATTAAATAAGACCACTAACCTGATAATTTTTTTTTGAATAAATCACTAGTTAGAGGAATCTATGTGGGAACATGAAGATATGATGAAGCAAAATTATCCTCAAGTTTTACCCAAATAAATAATTTCAAGGGAGGAATTTATTTTAAGGGGGGTAAAATGTAACACCCCGAGTTTTTATGGACTTTTCCCAAAATAAATTAATATTTCATTTATGTCCTGCAATAAAATAAGTAAAACATTCCTTTAAAACGGAAAAATATTAGAATATGTTACATGGAAACAACTTGGCATATAAGAAATGTAATATTGACTCAGTGTACTTTACATGAAACACCAACATGGAATAAATTACATGCAATACTGATGTTTCTATGGAACACCATTTTATTGTTATATTTATTTAATCATGCTAATTATAACCTATTCATTAACCTTAATTATATGAATTGTAATAAATAATTTTAACATAATTTTTTATAATTTTTATATAAATAAAACATATTTATAATGAAATATGTGATTTTTGGTAATGACCTTATATGTTGAAAAGTACCGTTTTGTCCAATGAACTGCATTTAATGTTCTTCTATGAAAAATAATAAAAATAATTTCAGAAAAATTTAGAAAGTTAATTTAATAAAATAAACTTCATTTTTCAATATATAATTTCAAAATTATCTTAGGGTGAATTTTTTGGATTTATCTAAGAAACATCATTTTTGGATGAATAGTAAAAAATACCAGATTTTAATTCAAAACTATTTTTAATATAATTTATTTTTAGGATAAATTATATTTTAATTTGGTTTAAAAATTAAATTAGAATAAATTTTATCAATTAATCCAATTGGGGTAATTAGAACCAATTTCACATTGAAAATTGGATATACAAATTTAGAAAACCTTTGATCATTTTTACATTAAAAACCCCAATTTTCGACATGACTGCGGGATTAATTTAAATTTAATTTATATGAATTATGTTTCTAAAATTTGGAAAAATAAATTCCATATTTTTATTCAACATAGTTTATAATTCCTAATAAGGTAAACCTAGTTTTAAAAAAAATTATTAGTTAATGTAACTGAAATTAATTACATCAATTAAGTTAAAATTAAGCTTAACAAAGGACTAAACCTTAAATTTAAGACCCAAAAAACATAGAAACATGTAAAACAATACATTAAATGGAAATTATTCGTCCATTAACCTCAAAGTTTTTATTTTTGTTGTTTTTATGACTCCTTTTAGGTAAAAAGGTGGTTACACGTAACTTGTTTTCAAAAATACCAAGTGAGTCCTTTCTATTCCCAATAAATGAAAACCAACTCTCCCTCTTATAAACACCTCTAAAACCACATAGGATATTATATGATCTTCCCAATACAATTCCGAACAAAAATTCCTTCCATATTGAATCCTCTATTTTGGAAGAATGTATTCTAAGGAGTCATTCTCACACAATCCAAAAGGAGTTACTTGAGTAAGAGGTAACACCTTCTTTCAAGCTCATTTCTTTTATTTTTTTCTACACCCTCCAATTTATTTATTCCATGATTTTATAAAAACTAAATTATCTTAAATATACTAGTATTTTTTTTATCGCAAGGGTTCGACCTACACCTACACACACCTCCATCTAATGGGAAAAGAACATAGTGTTTACATGTACAACGAACTGTGACCTTACTAAATGATGATTGTTCATCTTTTCCTTTACCATATCTCATAGTGGAAATAATGATGGAAATGGAATTTATATATTTTATATATTATATTTATTATTTCTATAAACTTATTTATTCATTTTACAACTCATATCTTTTTTACTTTCTATTTTCTGTAAATAAGATGATTTTGTTTCGAGAAATGTGGACTACCACCCACTCAAAGCGATGTGATTCATTCACACACTACACATAATTTATTAAGTATGGGTTTAGTGAACATATATGATATATAAAACATTTTAATTCTATATTATGTATAATATATAAAAATATACATATAGTTCACTTTCTTTCTTTCTTTCAATTTGATATTAAAAATGGAAACTGCGTTTATGTGTACGTACGACTTACCGTCTCCATGAATGATGTATTCCATTTCATAATTATATATTCTATATATTAATATAAAAAAATAAAAAAATTTATATCTATATCATGGTTTAAATTTATTAATTATTAAATAAGCATTAGGACAAAAAAATTACAAATTAAGGCACATGCGAAGAACCAAGTGAATATTTTTTGAAGTGAAACATTAACATGGGATGGAAAAAAAGTGAGTAATATAATGTCATGATAAAAACATACATGTAATTAGATATATTAATATGGTTATATAAAATATTTATATTAAATTTACATTTATTATAAATGTGGATTGAATGAGTATGATGAGAGTTAAGACACAAGGTAAGTGGATTTCATCTCACTTTTTATTTTTGTGAGATAAATGTTTTATTAAACACCCATTACTTTTGTGTGGTGTTTATAATACCAATGGATTTATTGAATGATTATTATACTAAAATTAATTGGTATTTACATATCCATTATATGATATTTATTTAATGGGGTTAATGTTTCAAAAGCTACCAAATTGGTAAACTAGTTTTGTCTCCATTTTTCTTCACTGAGGCTCATGTTTTGTTATGCAACTAGATTATCTATAAGCTGTATATAATTCCATTTTACATATTATATAATCTATATCCTTATTTTCACGATATTATAATATTTTTGTAATTTATTTATCTTACATGGGGAGTATGATCCCAAGATACGTTGTTATAATAATTAATTGGGACAGTCTCATCTCTTTTCAGGATTGTTTATGTTTATGCTTACATTGATAAAATATTATGATCCATCTCTCAAGAACACTCATGAATTTTATTCTACAATATTTATTCAAGAAATACTTATGTATTAGTACTATTTTCACTATTTGGTACACAATAAAACGTTTCTAAATAAAACTTGACCATCTCTCTCTTTTTTTGGAAATTTGTTATTTTTAAAAAATGTTTTGAAAATATCTTTGAGGACTACTTTCAAGGAAAAAGGATTTTAAAAAATTATATGGATTTTAAATCATACTTTATATTTTTAGAGATATTTTCAAATAAAAAGTTTTTCCAAAGTGTTTATATTTTAAAAATAATTTTCAATGTAGAAAGGATATTTTCCCCAAGATCTGGTTTTAAAGGATCTTTCATAATTACTTTCCATAGAAGATAAAATCCAGTGGTGTCAGTCATGCCTTTATTGGGAAATAATTCTATGTTTCAATTCATATTCATTCTATGAATGGATTATTTTTTTATGGCATTATGTTTATGAAATCCATTTCTCTTTCGTAGTTTATAAGCTTTTGGAACCCACTTCATTTCACGGGATACGTTTATGATGAAATGGTTATGAAACCTGTCTCTTTCCATTGGTTATGATTTGATTACATGTTTATAATACTCATTTCATTTCATCGATTATGATAATATTGTTTATGATCTTATGGAACTTGTATTTGTGATTCCACTATGAGATGGGTGGGACCTATATATCTCTCTAATGCATTGTTTAATGATTTATATCTCATGAAATAGAATAATTTGTTATTGGGAATGAACATTGACTACTAAGATGGCCATGAGAGTGAACCATGACTACCAAGATGGTATGAGGAGTGAAATCATGCTACTAATATGGTCATGGGAGTGATCCATGACTAACAATATTGTATGTGGAGTGAACCTATACAACCAAGATTATTTTGTAAATGATTCCTTGGTTACTTTGGAAATCATATTAAATAACTTTCTGTCTTCCACAATTCCATGTTTAATTATTATGTCATTATTTCATGGATTATATTATTTATTTCCTTATGATTCGTGTCTTTTGAACTACCAATATTTTGGCATGATTCATGTATATGATCATTGATATGAAGGGTATTATCTTTTATTTTCATGATCATGTTCTTTTAACCTTATAATCCTGATTATGCTTACATATCTCCATTGTTTACACATAGTTAACATTTGATCTCACCCATTTTCATGTTTCCTTCCCCAGGTTATAAAGACATGTATTATGTTTGATGTTTCTAAGTAGGGTGTTAGTCAAGAACAAACCATTAAGATATAATATAGGTCAATTATGTATCAGTGTTTATGTTTCTATGTTTTCAAAGGTACTACACTAGTGTGGTATTATGGAGTCTGTTTGAATAATGTTTTAAGTATTTTAAAAATGTTATATAATGTTATTGTATGAAAAGCGAGGCTTGTTATACGTTAACAAAACTAAGTGTGGTGGGGTTGATGTTATTCATTTATTCATAACATTTTACCAACTCCATTCACTTATTTTCAAGGAAAAGTAAATAATTGGTGTGAAATACCCATGTTTTAAAATAAAATATTATTTTTGAACATTATTTGAATTAATCTCGATTTAAGTAAATTTAATATTTTAATCATAACTATCAAAATAATTATTCAAATTATGTGATTATTATTTTTCAGGTTTAATATTGAAATATACTACAAATCATTAAACTGTATATTTGGAAAATTTATACTTTTGAGGGGTTATATATACTACACAGGAAGACTCAAATACTATGTTTAAGAAACCAAATTAATTATGATGTTATATAGTCTGGGAGAACTACATAAGTTCAAATTCATGGATACTCCATCAAAATTCATGGTAAAATTTATTACATATTGGATAAAAATTATAAATCCCAAATCATCATAAAAGGGTCTGAATTGATACATTAAATTCAATACAAAAAATCTTGTCCTGGAATTGAAAACTTCCCACAATACTTAGATTTATCCAAATAAAATCACCCCATTGAGCTGATATTTTGTGGTGTGAAATCCAAGATATTGAATCCGAACATTTAAGAAGAAATGTTTTTAATGGAAGGCATCCTCGTAGATATAAATACTTCCACATTTAAAAAAACAGAAAACTCCACACAAAACTTGACAACAGAATGTGGTTTGGTAAAATAGCCATAAAATTGGATAAAAAGGACCAATGGAGACGAAATTTGGAGCTTGAACTTTCCAAATGAATATATAAAATGTATAAGGAGAATATTTTTCATGATTTTTCATTATAAATAGTCAAATGGTTAATCTAAATTAAGGTACATATTTGGAATGAACACAGTCCACCACCTTGGGTTATAAATGCACTCTCGTCTACTCCTTACAAGGGTTTGGTACTTAATAACGTAAGGAGGAGATTTGTCATGACCATGGAATTTCCAAGGTCATTGGAGTAATTTCATTAATAATTCTCCAAAAATAAATACATATCCTTCCATTTTATTTTCATGTTTGTTTTCCATTGTTTTCATTTCTAATCATGTAAGATTATTTTCTTTTCAAATATATTTTAATTCATGTTTTTTCTTCATAATCTATAATTTTCAACCATCCTATGTGTTTAATTTTCATAAAATTATATAAATAAAGCTTAAAATTATTCCCTAATTTTTCTTTCTCATTGAATCACAAGTGTATGTTTAATTTTCTTCAATGTTAGTTTGTGTGTTCGGTACACTACTCTTGTATTGTCATATTTTTTTCTTATCGTTATTAACTCATCACACTAAACATCATAAACTTGATTTATAACTATATAAATAGATAATTAAATCATCCATTGTGATGAGTCAAATTTTTTGTATGTCAATTGATTAAGATACTGTGTCTCTTAAATATTATTTAGCATAAAATTGTGAGTTATAATCATAAACATTAATGGATTAATGAATGTTTTATTTGATTTGAGGATTAAATGGAGTATTGGAACAAAAAATAAAATACCATAAACATTTATTGATATATATTATAACCATATTTAATTTGAGTCCTAGATTAAATCCTCATTTATTAGTAATTTCAATCAAATTCATCTTTCGAAGTGGGTGTTAATTAAATGAAATATCATCCAAAGATCAAGTATAAAATAAGATTAAATACATAATAATAAACTCACCCCAATACTTATCAGATTTTTACATCAAAATTACTCCATAAATCACTTAATTAATATCTATAAAAACCACATAAAAAATAAAAGTAATAAAAATATTCGACTCTAAAAAATAGTATCATGTTTGAGGATTCGACCGAGGTGCCACTATACACATTAGTATAGAACAAGAATGTTGAATTGTTGATAAGAAAAAATTGGACACATTTACATAAAATTAAACATGATTACATTCATTTTTGATCACAACATAATATAATGAAAACCAATCCACAAAATGAGCTTTTTGAAAACATTTGTTTTCATTATTTTGGAAGTCACAGTTACTAGTTTCTTATTAAAATTATTATTTATTTTTATGGAAAATGAATAGAAAATATTTTTTGGATATTTAGTTGATTCAAAAAAAATTTTCCCTAGAAGTAAGAAGAGAAAATAATCAAAAAAGAAAAATATTTGAAAAATTAAAATTAAATAATAAAATTTATAACTCAATGAAAGGCGTTTGAGTTACCAAGTCCCTTAACATTACCCCTGATTTCCACAGTAGTGAATTAACGTCATGTATAAAAAATATAGACATATTAATTACATATTAAGTAACTTTATTCATATACATTTCCATTTTAAATATTCATTAATAATAATTCCCCTCACGTATAAGATTTCTCTAGCCTATTTTTCAACATCAAGTGTTAATAATATTAAACCTTTATATTTAGGTTTATCGAAATGGTGTAGATCATCCTTTTATCCCAAATATCATCACATAAAAACCATTAAAGGTAATGTATTTGATGTTTTATCAATACATATAATGTTATAATACCATTAAAATGAAGTTTTAGTCACCTTTCATGAAAGTTAATATAATAATAAACTAGTTTTGGCTTATTTACTGATATTGATAGATTAACTTATGATGAAAATTACATATTATTTTATCAAAAAAGAAACATATTTTGGATATATATTATTATATATATATAATATTTATCCACTACAAAATAAAACTTATTTTGTTTTTATGTGATGGAAAATGAAACACGTTTATTCATGGAGGAGGTAGACTGAACAATACACAATTAGAATTTCCAATACATAAAGAATGAGAGGGGTGAAGGAGAATAGTAAGTGATAATTTAAGAAAAATAAATAATTTATATAAATAATATTTATTCATCAATAACACCACTAATACCATCGGTGAGGGATTTTAACAAAAAACCAAAGTTGTCGTTCTGTGGAGTTCATAATATGTGCACACACTAATAATAATTCATGTTTTTCATAACAGATGAAAGATAATAAATAATGGAGGAAAAATTATTTTAATAATATCTCACCAAACTAATTATTAAGAAATTATTATTATACTATGGTTTTGGATGGTTTAAAATTGACTAATTAAGAAATGAATATTATGAAAGATGTGATAAAAATGTTATGAAAATGAGCATCCTCTTGATGAAGATGTTGATTTAAAGGGAATAGGGTAATTTTTAGTTAACATGGGAATTATGAAGTGTGAGGACTTTAATAAGAAGAAATGTTTTCAGGAATTCAATTAAATTTATAAATATGAGCGTAGAATTAATAGGATTTAAGTGATCCCATTTTTAGTAGAAAAAAATGGATATTTTGGGAACACCCATCTTTTTTTAATAATACCAATTCAAGGGTAAATGTCTCAAAAGTAAAAATAGTGGTGTTTGGGACATGAGAAGTAAAAAATCATAAAAAATATATATTTAGAAACACTTTTTAACATGTTTTTTCCATTTCCCCATATTAAATGTATTATTACCATTTTTACATTTTACTAGGGTAACTATTTTACCAATGTTATTGATTAGTTCAAATAACTAAAATTAAAATTTTCCACATTATAAAATTTTAACTTTATAATTTTAAAATTGAAAATAATTTGATCATATCAAAATTTTTAAATGTGTGATTTTTTAAATTAAACCCACTTAACAATATAAAATCAATTTTCAGAAAAATAATAATTTTCATAAATATACTTATATATATGATAAAGTTATCATTATTACTAGTATCAATGAAATAAATTTAATTATTATAATTATAATTGAATATGTGAGTCTTTTAAAAAATATATAATGCACTTATCACATTGAAAATTCTTCAATTACAGGGGATATTAGAAGTAATTTTTATTAGACTAGATTTTTTATTTAGTTCTATAAATAATAGATATATATTTATAATCCCATAAAATATATTAAAATTCATAACTTTAATTCATAAATACATATTTTATGAATTAAAATTTATTTTTAAACCTGTAGGATATGCTTACATTTTCATAAAATTATAAAAATTATAATTTCTACAAAAACCATATTTTTCAACCAAAAATCAATATTTTCAGAAAAATATAAAATCTATACTAAGTAAATTTTCATGAGAGGAATTAAAAATTAATTTTATCAAATGTATCTTTTAGAATATTTAAATTCATTTTCTGAATAAATAAACATATAAAAAATGGATTTTATTTAGAATGTCCTTTTCAACGTTAACTCTTATTAAATATTTATCAACTAAAGGATATATATTATAATTGTTTACTATCTTAGTGTTTATTATAGATTTATTAATAATTTATTTCTAATATTCCATGGTTAATTTTCATTTGGTGCAACATATACTATACTTTATCAATCAATGTGTTTATTTAAGGAGTAAAAACTCTGGTTGTTACATTCTACCCCATTAAAAATAATTTCATAATCAAATTTCTATAACCTAGATGAAATATTTGTGTGATATTTTACCTAATTACATTCTTAGGTTCCTACATAGACTCATAAAACTTATTATTTTCCAAAAAAACAGTTACCAAATTAGTGGTCTTGTTCTAAAACAACTAATCTCTTCGATCCATGATCTAGATAGGTTGTTCTTCATATGAGAGTTCATGTTGAAGTTTTACAAATTCTAACTTTAGTAAATGTGATGGATCTAGTAAGTATTTTCTCAAAAAAGATACATGTAAGACAACAAGAACTTTGGATATGTGAGTATTGAGTTCTAATTGATAATATAATACCCCAAAATGATCAAGGATCTTGAAAGGATCAATGTATCAAGGACTTAACTTCCCTTTTCTTGGATATCTAAAAACCCATTTCAGTTAAGATATTCACAGAAATACCTTATAATAAATTTTATACACTATTTTCCTTGAATATTATCTTTATAAATTTTCCATCAATTTTTTTTATCATGTGCCGCTGAATGGTTTGAACCTTCTCGGTCATTTCTAAGACAAGGTTAGGACTTATCAGCTTCCTCTCTCCAACATCATCTCATCACGATAGAGTACTACATCTCTTCCCATACAGAGCATCATATGGTTCCATCTGAATGATAAAATGTAATTCTTTTAAATGAGAATAATACCATAGAGAGTGGTTTATCCAATCATCCTTGGAAATTTATCGAACAAGATCTCCACATATCCTATAGAGTTGATTTTTCCATTCAAACTGACCATTTATCTGAGGATGAAATAAAATAATAAAGTTTAGCTCTTTCTCGAATAGTGTTTAAAGAATTATCCTGAACATTGAGGTAATACATAGATCATAATCAGTTATAATGGGTAGTGTAACTTCATACAACCTTTCCACTTCCCTCATATATATCGTGGTAAGTTAGTCATGGAAGAATTTTTTTTGATGGAAATAAAATACACTACCTTTGTAAGAATATCAACAAAAACCCATATAGAATTATTGAATTTCAAATTTTTGGTGAGTCTTATAATGATTTACATGGTGAAAATTTCCCATTTCTATATATATATACATACTGGTTTCTTTAAACCTTTATGATTTTTCCATTCTTCCTTATCCTCTTAACATATGAAACATTGATACATATACTCTGTGATTTCCCTCTTCTAGTTGTTCCACCAAATATTTTTCTTTAGACAAAAATATATATTTATGACTATAGGATGTATAGAGAAGGATATGCTATGTGAATAATCTAAAATATTCTTCTTTATTTCTATTATATATTTGACACATATTCAGGCTCCAAAAATTATAACTCCATATTTCTCAAGGTTGAACTCATGAAATTCACTATCTTTTTCTATATTTTTTCACAAAAAATATGGAATTCTTTGATCTTCTTAAAGATGAATGATTATTTAGTCACTTCTATAAGATAGATATTTATCTCTTCCCATTATCACATCAAGAAAATTCCATTTTAAATCCATTAGTATTGGGTCTTTTCACTCCCCATCATAGATAGAGTAGCATTGTATTTTCGACTCAGATAATCAACCACCTTTTTTGCCTTACCAGGGTGACTTTGTATTGATTTGTTGTAGAAAAAATTATTATTTGTTGAGCATGTCATATAATCTCTCATTCCTCAGGGCCTTCAATAGAATCAGAAAATTATTTTCATAATCCTTCTTAATTTCGGAGTATATAAGGATACCATCTATAAAGACTATAAAAATGGTCCCAGGAAATATATAAATACTCTATTCATAAGTTCCCTAAATATAATATGGGAATTATTATTTTCAACTAGCATAATTATAAACTCATAGTTTCCATAGCATCCCTAGAATGCTGTCTTTTGAATATCCTACATTTCTACCCTTTGTTGATGATATACAAACTGAAGGGTAATATTTTATAATAATTGATATCCTCCAATTTGATCAATAATTCCAATGATATTTGGTATATGATATTTCTTTTTATTGCAGTTTTATTTGATATCATGATAATGAATGTAAATATTCATTGATTCATCATTCTTTACAAAGTCGACTAGTACACATCTTGATGAAGTACTAGGGAACATAAAATCATTTTTAATATTCTCTTGTAATTGTTTCTTAAATTCATTTGATTACAAAAAATCCATTATATAAGGAGTGTTTGGTATAGGAAATAATCCAAATATGAGTTTCATTGGGAAATGAAACCCCTATTTTGGGGGAATATTAAGAAATTCATCAGGAAACACATTAGTATATTCTTGTACAATAGGTATTTTTTGAACTTTGACTTCCTTATAAATAATATTTTATACTATCCCATTATTATTGGGTTTAATAACCCATAATATAAGTTTTTTTGATTACGATGCATTTTTATCCTTGGATTGACACTTGATAACTAGATAATTCAATATATGACAAGATAATTACATACTAGATTTTCTTTAACCACAATAGTTAACATGATAACAAAATCATTAATAAAGGTTCATAATGAAAACCTAAATTAACCTAATAATTTCCCATGATAATGTCAAACCTAGTGCATGGTAAGGGCCAATTCACCAAGAATCGAAATAATGATCAAGATAAAGTTAACCAAATAGTTTCATGGTCATTATCCCTTGATTTATCTATAGAAAAACCACATCCAATAGTAGTATCCATAAAAGGTTGTTTTACAATGAAAACCATAATCCTTTTTTACCATAACATAGGATTTTCTCCAATACATAGGCTTTTGGTATGGGCTCTCACTAATTTTTTCCCATCCTTGTATCTAAAATTACTAAACATATTTCTAATACCAACTAATGTGACTAAAGATAAACATACATAATTATACATTGATTTCATGATTTAATTATTACATACAAAAAAAATTTCACAACCCAAGGACATAAATATTTAGTGTCTTGGTGATTAGAATAATAAAATCAATCATTTTACTTTCTATGAATATTTAAACATAAATTAAATACCCTCTTATATTTTCAAAGTGGCATGATCATGTTCAGATACCAAGGAAGGTAAAACATAAAAAGGGGTGAGATCAATTTCTCACCAAGTGATGACATATCATTGACCATAATTGTTAGGTATTAAACAGATGTAAAAAAATGAATTAGGTAAAATATAAAATATAAAATAACATAAAAATTTAAGAGTTATCTATAGGATAAAAATGTATATATAACATATCAAATGATAGAAATTTTACCATGGCATGAGAAAAATAAAAAATGAAACCTAAAACATGTGAATGGAAATAGGAAATAATGTGGCATAATCGTAATAATTGGAGGCCTTATATTTGTGAACCTAGATACCAAAAAAATTGTTCTCTCATAAAATTATGGGCATGGATAAATGAAATCACACTCAATATTTGTAAATCTAGATGCTTTCTGACCCATTAAATTAACCTTTACTTCTTATCAGATATAAAACATTACCCAATGCAATGGAATGAGATACATCTCCCACTCATCTCATAATCCATATGTTTTAGTGAAACTTTTAAAAACACAATCATCACATCATAAAATAATACATAGAAAAAAAATGTGCTTCCTAAAATTTCCAAAAAATTATTTAAAGAACCCATGAAAATAAAATCGGTTTCATAGAACATCACTATAGATATCATTTAATTTATATATGGAACCCATGAATTAATATTATTTTCATAAAGCATACAGATACCATTTTAAATTAAATATATTGATACAAAAAACATGATATCACAAAATAATCACCTAATAAAAGAATAACATAATGAGAAAAATGATTAATAACTCCATTATAAGTAAATCAGTTTTGAATAGAATGTAAACCAAACCAAAAAAATATATTATTGAAACCATTTTATGTTCATTATTGTCAAAGTATTGGATAGAAGTACATTTTCAAAAATCTCCTTTTTTATTTTGAATGAAAAGAATAGTAAAGTAATCCATGAAAATGGAATTGGATCCATTTTTTTCCTCATATTTAAAAAGAGAACATTTTATAAAATTTAAATTCATTGAATAATGAAGGTTAAATAAAAACATTATTTAACCCAAATAAATGATATTGATTTAAGAAGTCTTACAATTTATCACGATCTCTAGAAAAGTTCCATAACCTCTTATATTATAAATATAAACACGTTAACTACCTATTTTATAAACTTATTCACATATATTTCCATTTATAATATTCATAAATAAAAATTCTATTGATATATTATATTTTTATAACTTCTCTTCAATATAGGGTTTTAATAATCATGACTATTTTGAAATTAGTTTGTAAAATCATTGCTGATCTTATTTTATAAAAAAATTACAAAACATAAATACTGTTAAAGGTAAATTAATTTATTTTTTTGTAAATAATTATTTTATTATAATCCTATTACATTGGAGTTTTAGTTGTGTTTCATGAAAGTTAAAATGGTAATTAACTAGTTTTTGATTGTTTAATGATATTGATTGACTACCTTATAACAAGCGTTACAAATTTTCTATAAAAAGGGAACCATATTAATGATATATATTACTTATATATATATCACATATATTCATCCACAACTAACTAAAAACTCAAATTATTTTAATTTAATGAAAAAACTTTATTCATGGTGATGATAGTCTGCATGTCACATGATTAGCTTTTTTATTACCTAATGAACAAAATGGGTAAAGGTGGATAGTAAGTGATCATTTAAGAATCACATATAATTTAAATAAATAAAATTTATTTATCAATACTATCATTTATAATATTGTGAAGGGTCAATGGTGAAAACCTGAAATTGTCACTTTGTGAATGTTGTAGTTTGCGCACCCTCACTAATGACAATTAATATTTTTATTAGTAGATGGATGAGAATAAATAATGGTCATACTAGTATTAAAAGAAAATCTCAAAACACCAATTATTATTATTTAATTATTATACTATGGTTATTGTTTGTTTAGAAATGAAATAATAATAATGAAATGTTAAGAAATATATTATACCTATATTGAGACCCTAGACATTCTCTTGATGAAGGACTTAGATTTGAGGGATTTATGATAATATTTGGTGAGTAGGGTAATTTAGAAATGTAAAGGAACTCAATAATAGTAAATTTAGTTAGGTATTCATGAAATGTTCAAAATATCACCAGAGTATTTAAAGGGGGTATGTGATATTACTTTATAATATAGGAATATGGAACTATTTGAAACACTCATGCTTTTTCAATAATTACAAGACATTATTCAAGGTTCAGTGGCTCAAAATTGGAAAATAGTGTACTATGTAACAAGATAAACTAAAAAATCCTCACAAAAACTTATTTTATAACATGTTTTGGTAATTTCTCTATAGTAAATTACTTTTTAGAATTTTTACACATCAATGATTATTTTTGATAAATAAAATTAAAATGGGCCTCATTAACTATATTTTAAATTAAAATTTCAAATTTGAAAATTAACTTAGTATACAAAATTTCTAAACGGGTGAAAACATTAATTATAAAATAAACACACTTAATAGCTTAAAAACACATTTTAGAGAAATGATGTTTATCATATTTAAATATATATATATATATATAATTAAATGATCATTATTATAGTTTTTAATGAATTAGTTGATTTATAAGAAATTTTATAAAATTTATGAGGCTTTTAAGGAAATCAACAACAAAATATCACCATGAAAATACTTTATTCAAATAGGTGACTGAAAATAGTTTTTATTAAATGAAAATTTTTGTTTAGTACTAAATTTTTTGGAAATATTATTTATAATCCTCAAAAATACATTTAAATGAATAATTTTATTCCTTAAATTCATATTTTCTTACTTTTAAGGTCCTTAAACTTATAATACATGATTATATTATAATAAAATCATAAAAATTTTAATTTACACAAAAATAAAAATTTCCAACACAAAAAAATCTTTTTTGATTTTTTTAAAATAAATAACATGTTAATTTTCCTGAGAGAAGTTAAAAAATTATTTTTATGGAATTTAGATTTCGAATTGTGTAAATTATATTTTTAATGAAATTAAATTATAAAGAAAATGACTTTTAATGAAAATAAATTTTTTCAATATTAACTGTTATTAACTATTTACCTGTTAAAGACTACAAATTTTAAGGGTTTACTATTTTATTTTTTTTGATTTATTAATAATGTGCTCATAATATGGTTTGGATTATATATATTTGGTTGTAGTATGTACCACAAGTTATTGAACATGATATTTATTTAAGAAAGAAAAACTCAGGTCGTTATACCTACATCTAGAGGCCATCTCCACTCTCTAGGGCCACAATTCACTTATGCTTCGATGGCACCAAATACTCACTCTCCTGAAACTCCAACAAAGGCCATCATGGTGGTATATATTTGATAACCAAATATCAATTTCAATACACATATAAAAGTATTGATATAAAAAATAGGGAACTTTGTGGTATAAAATGCCTCTTACTAGTCTATATAATTCCACACCTTCACCCAAGTCCCATGCTATCCACCCACATAGAGCCATAAACCCATGACAGGGTTAGGTACAACACACACTATACACATTGAATCATAAAACATATCAATACTAGAGTTGTAAACCTATTTTAGCTAAGTAAAATTACATCAATAATATATATGGGGAAACCCATATAAATTTTAGTTGACACTTTAAACAACAAAACCATTTCTAGAACTAAAATATAAACCCCAAACATGTTAACACAAGTCACACGAGTCCTATATGACAATAATGAAACAAACCCAACTCCAGTAACCCATAGAAGGTGTATACTTTATTAGATTTATGTAGATACAAGAAATATTTCCACACAGGATCGATCGGTTTAGAAATCTTTGTGAACTAGATATATGAATGGTTCCTATATTAAATTGGAATTATAAAATATAATCAAAAAAAAAAATAAATTTTTTTCACCACTGAAAACCATTAAAATATTTCTGTTTCATAAGCCTAGGAATGTAAACAAAATAAGGGTGAGATAAAATATTCAGTAAGTGTTATATACAACAGAAGCTATCATGAGTTAATATGGTATAATAATTGTGTCAACGTAAATAACTAAAAACACATTCCATCTAATAAATAATTTGGGGAAAAAATATATACATGGATAGTATTAATTTATTAATCTCACATATAAAAATATATTGATTCTCAATGATTGAAATACAAACTATTGAATGTCATGAGCTCATATATCCTAATATATCTATTGTTAAGGCTATGTGCCAAGACAGTTCAAAACTATGGGTAAAGACCCATTTAGTTCACTCAAATGATTTTTCTCATGATTCGTATCGATGCATTGAGGGGATATGTAATTATAGGCACAACCTGTCACAACATGTAAAATTCGTTCATTATATAAAAAATGATCGATTTCATTCATGAATGATACGTTTTATCAACAAATATCAGTATTGAGTATATAATACAGATGTAAAATCCCAAGTAAGTAATTAATAATAGATATTTTTATCTATGTCTATTAATGAATTAGATAGTGTTTTAGTGGCTTAAAATGAAAATAAATCCAATCTTAAGCATGGAATACACTAATATTTTTAAAAGATTGTTTTACTGCATTTTAATGGAAAACCATTTTTAAATATATATTTTGAAAATTTTATAAGATATGTTTGTCAAAATAAACTTATTCTTTATGAGTGGGACATCAAAATTTACTTTGTGTGATTTTTTGGTATTTTTCCGATAAAGTTCAGTTTTTTATGAATACTGAAAAATGTTGTATTTTAATTCAAAAAATATTTTAATCTAATTTATTTATATGATAAGATTATATTTTTAATTGGTTTTAAAGTGAAATTAGAATATATTTTTACCATTTAATCCAATGGTGGTCATTGAAATCAATTTCACTTTGAAATTGGACTTAAACTAGTGTCAATCTTTTGATACTTATTGTTTCATAAAAATACGCTATTTGTCATGACAGCGGGAATTAATTATTAAATTAATTAATGTAACTTATATGATTTTAATTTTTTAAAATAGACATAATTTTTTAATTCCTAATATCAAATATAGATTAGGGTAAAGTTTTGGTATTTTTCTGAAAAACTTCAATTTTTGATGAACAGTGAAACCACTAAGTGCTAGTTAAAGAAACTGATTTTTCATTTAAATGAAACTTTACCACTTCTGTGATTTGATTTTCAAAAATCTGACATAAATGGTTTTCATTAAGAAGTAAAATGTGGTTCAATGAGATTATAATATTTTTTTGGTGAATAGTAACTTTTAAGTTCTTAATCGCGATAAGAGGTAATTAGTGTAGTTTAAGATAAAAATAATGTTTTAATAATATGAAATGAGATTTACACATGATCTACCGTAATTTTATGTGTCATGGCCGACCAAGAAAATCCTTGGGTCAACTTGGGGACCCCATGGAGCCACTTTGGTTGAGAAATGACATAAATAACTTTTTATTTAATGATAATGTAAAAATGACACAAACATGAGATGTTTTACTACAATAATTTTTACATGGTGTTATACAAGTCATATTTTTTACTATAAATATTCATTAGAAATATAAAGATATTTACTACATCATGATATTTTTTTTATAATTTTTAGATATTAAATATATTAAATTATTTATGACATCATGCTGATGCAGCGATTACCTCATTAATAAAGGACTTAAATAAAATGAAACTATAATGTAAAATATATGACCTAAACATGTCAAAAACCTATTTTATTGGTATATTTAGAACCCTTATCACCTTACCCTTTAATTATATCAATTTGGGACCTTTTTAATCCAAAACGCATTTTAAAATAAAGTAACATTTCTTTACTTTCCAAGAGTGCCCCTCCTCTCCTGTTATAATAGGCCCCCACGTCTACCTCTTTACCCACACTTCCAAAGCATTTGGCTCGGACAAACCCTGCCAATTTTGTCTCTCCACTTCCCTATCTTACTCCTTGAAGCCTCACTTTGGGCAGAAGTCTTCCCAAAGAAGACTTTGAGCTCAAACCAAAGGGAGTTACCCGATTTTAAGGTAATGTCTTCACATGAGTCCTTTTGTTTTATTTTGCTTCTCCAACCCCCTAAACTATATTTATTCATATCTTTTGTAACAAATACAGTATATTCAATATACTAGGATGTTTTTATAAGAAGTATTCGAGCTACCCTTACACACACCTACATCTAATGGTTAAAGAACATACTGTTTCCGTGGATGGAGAATTTATGCCTCACGAAATGATGATTGTTTAATATTATTCTAACACCATCAAAGGTGGCCATTAAGATGAAACTATATTTATATATGATATATAATATGTTTATGTTTTTCTTAAGCTTCTGTATGTTTCATTTTGGGCATACCTTTATCGTTTCCATTATGGGTAAACGCGATATCTTCATTTTAGGAAGTGCGGACTACCGCCCCCTCAAAGTGATTTGATTCGTTAATACCATATGTGGGACATATAAAGGATGGAATTATGATATTATATATTATATTACACTGGAATTATAATATACATTTATATCATTATGATTACATTCTATAAAATATGAAATAGAAATGAAAGTAGTGTTCATGCGTACGTACAGCTTACCGTCTCCGTGAACGGTGCATTTCATTTATTACCTCTAAATGATTATGTAATATTATAAATGCATGTATGTACTGGATATATATGATATATACATCATGATTATAACTCTGGATATAATGGATACATGAAAAAATTGTAATTATAAATAGCATATTTTGGCTCAAGTACCAATGATGGTGAAAACGACCGTTATTAACTAAAATAATTACATAGAGTTCATGACATGGTAATAAGTGATATAAAAGGAATAATGAACTTGAAAAAGGTTCTTAAGGAATTAGAAATTAACTCAAGTTTATTATTCAGGACATTAAAGAATGATCGAGTCAAGTCAGACCCGAGGTATGGGACTTCGTCTCAATCTCCTTTCATTGAGGCATATTTTGTTTTATACACAACCTTATTTTATACGGTGTATAAACCCCTTTGAATTTTACATTTATTCAAAAGGAATATTTTTTATATGAATCATTTAAGAAATGACAAAAGGGAATGTTTTTGTTGTACATATGTGGCGACAACGACTTCTCCGCCGCCGTGACCATTATTTGAGTTTCGGATTCCTATACAAGAAATACCATTTTTTTTAATGAAAAATAAATATCCTGTTTTAATTTTGTTTTATTTTGGTATTGAAAATGGTTTTAATAATATTTTTATTATATCAATGTGTTTTATTGATATCTTTTGATTGAAATGTGAAAATGTTATGTTTCCTTTATGTATATTTTATGCGATAAGATTATGTTATGGTTCTTGGGAATTGTTATGAAGACGGGTGGTTCCGTGATAAACTAAGGTCGGGTGAGCCAGGTATATCTCTCCAATGCATTGGGTAATGTGAAGGGGTTAAACGTTATGGTTTCTCCAAAGAGATTTAAGGAATATACTATGATGGGTATTCCAAATGTAACCAAGAGGGTTACTCCCTATGTAAGAATGTTATGAATGCCTCAAGTTACCTTTATGTCTTATGATTTCTATGATTTATTCATGATTTGATGAAGTATGTTAAAGTGCTTATGTTTTATGGGTAAAGTATGATTTCATTCTTATGTATATATGTACCCATGTTTCCTTTCCATATTTTTATATCCCTTACTGAGCTTTTTATGCTCATCCCATGTTTTTGAAATGTTTTTCACAGGTCAAGGGAATGGTACATGATATGATGACAGTGTAATGGAAGTTTCAAGAAAGAATCCATGTTTTATTTTAAATATGTTTCCATTGATGGAAAAAATGAATACTATTTTTTATGTAACCACTTTGTTTAAATGTGGAATGTAATGCATGTTTTATGATCTAATTCACTAAAACTCTAAACCTAAAAAGATCCTTAAGGTGTAATCTTGTAATAACTCAAGATTATGTAATGTTTAAGGCTGGGGCCTTATAGTTGGTATCAAAGGTTAGTTTAGATAACTTTAGGAGTTCGAATTATATTAAATGATTATCCAAAAATATTTTTTTATGGTCAAATTGAAATGATATAGCATTTGAAGATTACCATGTTGCTTCATCTAAGTCATGCTTGTTCAGAATGGTTTTCTGCAGAGGAAATAGGGAAGCAGTGCTAGGAAGGCATACAGTAGGAAATAAGTTTCTGAATCAGCATCCTGAGATGGTCGGAATTGGAACTGATCAGTTTGTTGTAGTAATGGCGCAGTTGATTCAAGCGATAAATGGTGGTGGTATCCATGCACGAGATCAGCCAGATAAACCACAGAGGAACATGCCAGTGGTGGAACATTTCATGAGGAAACATCCCCCATCATTTAGAGGATCATCTGACTGTGTTCTATCTGAAGGGTGGATTAAAGCACTGGAGAATATTTTTGATGTCATGGGGTGTTCAGACAATCAAAAGGTTAGTCTTTCTATTTACCGTTTGGAGGGTGAAGCTAATCAGTGGTGGTCGATGGTTAATAATATCAGGGACGCTGATGAGATTGATGCTCTCGACTGGGATGAATTTAAAGGTATGTTTCTTGAGAAGTATTTTCCTACGGTTGTTCGACTTAGGATGGAAAATAAATTCTTGGAATTGAGGCAAGACGAAGACTCAGTTGATGCCTATGAAGAAAGGTTCACTCGATTGGCAAGGTATGCTCCAAATTTTATCCGAGACCTTGATAGTAAAATCAATCATTTCTACTCAGGGTTAAAGCCAAAATATCGATGGGATTTAGCTTCTTGTGAGTTCAAAAGTTATGAAAAGCTTGTTCGATGTGCTGAGAAGGTGGAAATGGAGTTTTCTGATGATTAAGAGTTCTATAACAACCAAAAGAAGAAGAGAATGAGGTGGCAGGAGAAAGGAAAGAATTCTTCAAAAAGGTCCGAGAGTAAGAAAACTAAGTTTACAGTTTGTGATAAATGTGGTAAAAGGCATGCTGGGGAATGTCTTCTGAATTATGGAAAGTGCTACCGATGTGGTAAGATGGGACATAAGGCTCGTGATTGCACTGAAAAAGATCAAGGTGATGGTAAGACCAAATTTTATTTACAATTAGTGAAATGTTTTATGTGCAATGTGATGGGTCACTATGAAAATGAGTGTCCGACAAAGAGCTCGAGTGATGGGAAGTAGTTATACTACAAGAAGAAAGGGGAGGTGAAATCCTTTGAAACTACTTCAGGAGATGTCGGGACATCAAATGAATTTGTATCAGGTACTTTGTTTGTTTTTTCAGATTATGCCAGTGTGTTGTTTGATTCGGGGTCTACACATTCTTTCATCTCTGAATCCTTTTCTAGGAGAATGGGAATACCATCTCAAGAAATGACTCCTAAACTTGTGGTAAAAACACCTGGGGTAAATGTTGACGCAAAAAGAATTTATAAGAATCTTCCTATCATTATCTGTGGAAAGAACCTACTTGAGAACCTTATTATTTTACCTCTAGTAGAGTTTGATGTTATCCTGGGTATGGATTGGCTCTCTATTTACCATGATAAGATTTACTGTAGAGCTAAAGAAGTTTATTTTCAGAAAGACTTTCAGTTTGTGTACAAGAATGAACGCTTACTGTTGATAACTTATCAAGAGGCCAAGAAACATGTAAAAGATGGAAATGAATGTTACCTTGAACACATCGTTGAAAACAAAGGAACTATTCAGATTAATTATTTGCCAGTGGTAAATGAGTATCCTGATGTTTTTCCTGATGAGTTGCCTGGAATAATACCAGATTAGGAAGTTGAATTTACTGTTGACTTAGTTCCTGATGCTAAGCCAATTTCAAAACCCCCTTATCGAATGTCTCAAATTTAACTTTTAGAGTTGAAGGAGCAATTGCAAGATTTATTAGAGAAAGGTTTCATTCAACCTAGCACATCACCATGGGGTGCTCCTGTTTTATTTGTCAAAAATAAAGATGGTTCTATGAGACTTTGCATTGATTATAGAGCCTTGAATAACATCACTGTTAAGAACAAATATCCTTTGCCTCATATCGATGATTTGTTTGATCAGCTCCAGGGAGATCAGTTTTTTTCAAAGATTGACCTGAGATCGGGGTACCATCAGCTGAAGGTAAAGGAAGAAGACATTCCGAAAACTGCATTTCGTACAAGATATGGACATTATGAATTTGTAGTAATGCCTTTTGGGAAAACCAATGCACTTGCTGTATTCATGGACTTAATGAATAGAATTTTCCATGAGTTCTTAGATAAGTTTGTGGTGGTTTTTATTGATGATATTTTGGTGTTTTCTAAAAGTAAATAGGAGCATGAAAGACATTTAAGGGTTAGTTTGAAAACCTAAAATGAAAAGAAATTTTATGGGAAATTCAGCAAGTGTGAGTTTTGGTTGCAACAAATATCTTTCCTTGGTCACATTGTTTCTAAAAATGGGATAACTGTTGATCCTGCAAAACCAAAGGTTGTTGAAGAATGGCCAAGACCCACAAATGTAACTGAGATTCATAACTTCTTTGGTTTGGCAGGCTATTACAGAAGGATTGTTAGAAATTTTTCATGGTTATCTAGTCCAATGACGAAGCTAACTCGGAAGGGTGTTAAGTTTATCTGGACAAAATAATGTGATGATTGTTTTCATGAATTGAAAAGAATATTGGTGAATGCTCTAGTTTTGGCACTACCTTCCAGGAATGGGGAGTTTGTTATCTACAGTGATGCTTCATTAAAAGGACTTGGCTGTGTCCTAATGTAGAATGATCAGGTAATTTCTTATGCTTCACGACTGTTGAAAACTCATGAGGTAAATTACCCGACACATGATTTGGAATTAGCTGCTGTTGTTTTTGCTCTAAAAATTTGGAGGCATCATTTGTATGGAGTAAAGTGTGAAATATATACCGATCACAAAAGTTTAAAGTATATATTCACTCAGAAATAATTGAACTTGAGACAGAGGAGATGGATAGAATTAATCAAGGATTATGATTGTACAATTCATTACCATCCGGGAAAAGCAAATAAAGTGGCTGATGCTTTGAGTAGAAAGAGTAATACTTCATTAACAATACTGTGTTTGGAACGTGATCCTTTGGTTAAGTATTTGATGAAATTTGACATAGAAGTTGTTGGTGCAGTATGTCCTTCTGTTTTATTTCAGGTATCAGTGAAATCTTCTCTATCAGACAGAATCAAGAAAGCACAGAAGCAAGACATTGAGTTGCAGAAAAAGGTATAGCTGGTTCAGAAAGGTAAGTTGCATGAATTAAACATTGATAGTGATTGTCTTTTGAGATTTGGGAAGAGATTGTGTCTGCCTTGTGATTCACAGTTGAAGAGAGAGTTGTTATGTGAATCTCATAGTTCTCCTTTTTCAGTTCATCCTGGCAGTACCAAGATATACAGAGATCTGTGGGAGTATTACTGGTGGGATGGAATGAAAAGAGATATTGCTGATTTTACTATCAAGTGTTTGACATGTCAACAGGTTAAAGCAGAGTGGCAGTTACCGAAAGGGATACTTCAGCCTCTACCAGTCCCAGAGTGGAAATTGGAGAATATATCCATGTACTTTGTTTTGGGATTACCGAAGACATCTCGAGGTAATAATGCAATCTGGGTTATTGTTGATCGCTTGACTAAATCTTCTCATTTCCTTGCTATACGAGATACCTTTTCCCTAGATCAACTTTCCTGTTTGTATCTTAAAGAGATAGTCAGGTTACATGGAGTTCCTCTCTCCATTGTATCTGACCGTGATCCCAGGTTCACTTCTATCTTTTGGAAGGGCCTTAAAAAGTCATTGGGTACTGAATTAAATTTTAGTACAGCTTTTCATCCTCAATCAGATGGGCAGTCAGAACGAACAATTCCGACCTTTGAGGATATGCTATGAGCTTGTTTGATGGATTATCAGGGAATTTGGGACAAACATCTTTCTTTGGTTGAGTTTTCATATAATAACAGTTTTCATTCC
Organism: Viscum album; assembly: GCA_963277665.1. Taxonomy (NCBI): domain Eukaryota; kingdom Viridiplantae; phylum Streptophyta; class Magnoliopsida; order Santalales; family Viscaceae; genus Viscum; species Viscum album. The sequence goes on from OY728159.1 coordinate 660,217,175, forward strand.
AGTATACAGATGGCACCATTTGAGGCGTTATATGAGATGTGGTGTCGAACTCCAGCTTTCTCGGATGAAGTGGGTCAAAGGAAGCTAATGGGACCAGAATTGGTAGAAGAGATGGCAGAAAAAGTTCATCTGATACAGAAACACTTGAGAACAACTCAGAGTAGGCAGAAGAGTTATGCGGACAACAGGAGGAAGGATCTGTCTTTTGAGGTAGGTGATCATGTTTTTCTCAAAGTCTCACCATGAAAAAGTGTGATGCGATTTGGTAAGAAAGGAAAGTTGAGTCCAAGGTTCATTGGACCATATGAAATTCTGGAGAGAGTTGGATCAATTTCTTACTGAGTGGATTTACCTCCGATCTTATATCAGGTACACAATTTTTTTCATGTTTCCATGTTAAGGAAGTACATACCAGATCCATCTCATGTTTTGAGTCCAAAGGTAGTTCAGTTGGAAGAGAACCTATCTTATGAGGAACAACCGGTCCATATTATTGACCACAGGGATCAAGTGTTACGGAATAAGGTGATTTATCAGGTAAAGGTTTTGTGAAAAAACCACATGATTGAAGTGGCAACATGGGAATCTGAAAATGCAATGAGGGATAAATACCCCCACTTATTCGATAAGTAAATAAATTGCGGGGACGCAATTTTCTAAAGGGGGGAAGAATGTAACATCCCAAGTAAGTAATGAATAATAGATATTTTTATCTATGTCTATTAATGAATTAGATAGTGTTTTAGAGGCTTAAAATGAAAATAAATCCAATCTTAAGCATGAAATACACAAATATTTTTAAAAGATTGTTTTACTGACTTTTAATGGAAAAACATTTTTAAATCTATCTTTTGACAATTTTATAAGTTATTTTTGTCAAAATAAACTTATTCTTTATGATTGTGACATAAAAATTTACTTTGTGTGAATTTTTGGTATTTTTCCGATAAAGTTCATTTTTTAATGAATAGTGAAAAATGTTGTATTTTAATTCAAAACCTCTTTTTAATATAATTTATTTATATGACTAGATTATATTTTGAATTGGATTTAAAGTGAAATTAGAATATATTTTTACCATTTAATCCAATGGTGGTCATTGGAATCAATTTTACTTTGAAATTGGACTTAAACTAGTGTCAATCTTTTGATACTTATTGTTTCATAAAAACACGCTATTTGTCATGACAACAGGAATTAATTATTAAATTAATTAATGTAACTTATATGATTTGAATTTTTTAAAATAGACATCATTTTTGAATTCATAATATCAAATATATCTTAGGGTGAAGTTTTGGTATTTTTCTAAAAAAACATCAATTTTTGATGAATAGTGAAACCACTAAGTGGTAGTTCAATAAACTGATTTTTCGTTTAAATGAAACTTTACCACTTATGTGATTTAATTTTCCAAAATCTGACATAAATGGTTTTCATTAAGAAGTAAAATGTGGCTCAATGAGATTAAAATAATTTTTTTTGGTGAATATTAACTTTTAAGTTCTTAATCGCGATTAGAGGTAATTAGTGTAGTTTAAGGTAAAAATAATGTTTTTATAATATGAGATGAGCTTGAAACATGTCCTACCCTCATTGAATGTGTCATGGCCGACCAAAAAAATCCATGTGTCAACTTGGGGACCCCATGGAGCCACTTTGGTTGGGAAATGACATAAATATCTTTTTATTTAATGATAAAGTAAAAATGACACAAACATGAGATGTGTTACAAAAACAATTTTTACATAGTGTTATACAAGTCAGATTTTTGACTATAAATATTAATTATAAAGCTAAAAAGATTTCCCACATCATGATATTTGTTTTACAATTTTTATGCATTAAATATAATAAATTAGTTATGACATCATGATGATGCAGCGATTACCTCATTAATAATGGATTTAAATTAAATGAAAAGATAATGTAAAATCTATGACCTACACATGTACAAAACCTATTAGATGGGTATATTTCGAACCATTATCACCTTAACCTAGAATTATATCAATTTGGGTCCTTTTGAATCCGAAACTCATTTTAAAATAAAGTAACATTTCTTTACTTTCCAAGAGTGCCCCTCCTCTCCTCTTATAAAAGGCCCCCACCTCTACCTCTTTAACCACACTTCCAAAGCCTTTGTCTCGGCCAACCCCAGCCAATTTTGTCTTTACACTTCCCTATCTTACTCCTTGAACGCTCACTTTGGGCATAAGTCTTCCCAAGGAATAATTTGATCTCAAACCAAAGGGAGTTACCCGATTTTAAGGTAATGTCTTCACTTGAGTCCTTTTGTTTTATTTTTCTTCTCCAACTCCCTAAACTATTTTTATTCATATCTTTTGTAACAACTCAAGTATCTTAAATATACTAGGATGTTGTTATACTAATGATTCGAGCTACCCTTACACACACCTACATCTAATGGTTAATGAACATACTGTTTCCGTGGATGGCGAATTTATGCCTCACGAAACGATGATTGTTTAATATTCTTCTAAAACCTGCAAAGGTGTCCATTAAGATGACACTATATTTATATATGATATATAATATGTTTATGTTTTTCTTAATCTTCTGTATTTTTTATTTTTGGAATACCTTTATGGTTTCCATTATGGGTAAACGCGAAATCTTCATTTTAGGAAGTGCGGATTACTGCCCCCTCAAAGTGATTTGATTCGTTAATACCATATGTGGGATGTATAAAGGATGGATTTATGATATTATATATGATATTAAACTGGAATTATAATATACCTTTATATAATTATGATTCCATTCGATAAAATACGAAATATAAATGAAAGTAGCGTTCATGCGTACGTACGGCTTACCGTCTCCATGAAAGGTGCATTTCATTTCTTACCTCTAAATGATTATGTAATATTATAAATGCATGTATATAATGGATATATATGATATATAAATCATGATTAAAACTCTTGATATAATGGATACATGAAAAAATTTTAATTATAAAGAGCATATTTTGACTCAAGTACCAATGATCGTTAAAACGACCGTTATTAACTAAAATAATTACATAGTGTTCATGACATGGTAATAAGTGATATAAAAGGAATAATGAACTTGAAAAAGGTTCTTAATAAATTATAAATTAACTCAAGTTTATTATTCAGGACATTAAAGAACGATCGATTCAAGTCAGACCCAAGGTATGGGACTTCGTCTCAATCTCCTTTCATTAAGGCATATTTTGTTTTATACACAACCTTCTTTTATATGGTGTATAAACCCCTTTGACTTTTACGTTTATTCAAAAGGAATCATTTTTATACGAAGCGTTTACTAAATGAAAAAAGGGAATGTTTTTGTCATACATATGCGGTGACAATGACTTCTCCACCGTCGTGACCATTATTTGAGTTTCGGCTTCCTCTACAAGCCATAACGTTTTTTTAAGAAAAATAAATACCCTGTTTTACTTTTCTTTTATTTTGGTATTGAAAATGGTTTTCATAGTGTTTTTATTATATCAATGTGTTTTATTGATACCTTGTGATTGAAATGTGTAAATGTTATGTTTCCTTTATGTATGTTTTATGCGATACGATTATGTTATGGTTCTTAGGCATTGTTATGAAGACGGGTGGTTCCGTGATAAACTAAAGGAGGGTGAGTCCGATATAGCTCTCCAATGCATTGGGTAACGCGAAGGGGTTAAACGTTAAGGTTTATCCGAAGAGATTTAGGGAATATACTGTGATGGGTATTCCAAACGTAACCAAGAGGGTTACTCCCTACGTAAGAATGTTATGAATGCCTCATGTTACCTTTATGTATTATGATTTCTATGATTTATTCATGATTTGATGAGGTATGTTAATGTTCTTATGTTTTATGGGTAATGTATGATTTCATTATTATGTATATATGTACCCATGTTTCCTTTCCATATTTTTATATCCCTTACTGAGCTTTTTATGCTCATCCCATGTTTTTGAAATGTTTTTCACAGGTCAAGGGAAAGGTACATGATATGATGATAGTGTCAAGGAAGTGTCAAGAAAGAATCCATGTTTTATTTTAAATATGTTTCCATTGATGGGAAAAATGAATACTATCTTTTATTTAACCACTTTGTTTAAATATGGAATGTAATGCATGTTTTATGATCTAATTCTCTAAAACTCTAAACCTGAAAAGATTCTCAAGGTGTAATCTTGTAATAACTCAAGATTAAGTAATGTTTAAGGCAGGGGCCTTATAACATAATTTCAAAAAATCCCCCAGTAAATCAAATACATTCAAATTATAACATTGTATATAGAAATGAAATATGGTTTATAAAAAAATGAAATCGATAATACAAAGAATATGAATATTTAAGAGCAAACTAATATCCAATGACCACAAGTAAGTTAACATTCCAAATGATGGAATAATGACAGCATATCCTTATTGGTGAGTAAGTAAAATAATTTTTATTGTTATTTATGAATATGAATGACATTAAAAGATGCTTAAAACATTCTTTAGGAAAATAATCATTTTATTTTTAAAATCAGTTTTTTAAAAACTTGGGTGATTATAAAGTAAAACAATAATTTGAATATAACCTTGTATTCTTGTAATGGTATATTAAAATAAAATAGTAGTTATTGTGGAAGGAAAATATGGTCATGTTTTATAATTTTTTAAAAAATACTTCCATACTTCAGAAATGTTTTAGAGTACCTTTTTTGGAAAAGGATTAAAAGATTCATTTCAATCCATTATGTGAAAAGTGAAACATAGGTTAAAATGTTTTTTGATAAATCATTGTTGAAGTTTAAATAAAATTTTAATTTTTTAGAGAAAATGTTTATATGGAATAAAAATATATCCAATAAAAATAGAAATAATGTATTTTTTCTTTTAAACATTTCTTTTCATGATTCATGTTCTAAAGATAGGAAAAGTTAGAAGCAATTATGGTAACTATATAAGGGAGTATACCTGAAATGAAATTTAATCATAATTAATAATAACATATTCATTTTAATTATTCATAGGTGATAATATTTCTTCCCCATCAAAAAGGTTCATAATACCAAATATGTCTCAATGGATTAGAAATTGAGAAAAAATCCCTTACATCAGGTCTCGCTTCCTTTATATGTGTTCAAAAATCATGTATAATATATAGTTATATAATAAATATATTATAGAACCATAATTATATATAACATATCATATAATATTTACTTATAATAGTTTTTCTCATTTTTATTATCAATTCATTATTAAAATAACTATTTCGGGTACTATCTTCTTATTTTTATGTATGTTTTGGTTTGGTAGTTTTCTTCATTTTACATTGATCATGATTATATAATCTCTATAATTTTAGTAATGATATAAATATCAGATATATTAATTATATATGTACATAGAGTAATCAATAAAATATATAGATAAAAAATGAATTACATCATTCATGGAGACGGTAGGCCATATGTACCCATGAATTCTTTATTCACTTTTAGATGGATAGGAAAAAATATTGGTAGAAAATTATTCACCTGTAGAGAATAATTATTATAAATTTTTAATCATATATATTCATAAAATCCATCCTCATTACCATTTATGTAATATATAAATTAAAAATGAACCAGCTCGCTTGGTGGAGGTGGCCGTTCATGTGTATGAACGACCAACATTATCATTCCCCAATGGTTTGGACGGTAAGAAGGTACTTATAATATTATCATTATAGATGTATTTTTATGTTTTAAATATTATTTATAAACATTAAACCCATCATATATACCATCCTTAAATTATGGTGATGGAAAATAAATTATATAGTTATGTGGAGATGGTAAGTCGTACGTACACATAGGTGATACCTTCAGTTCCCATTTGAAAGGAATGAGGGGGGATAATAGTTGTTTCGTAATAATGATAAAATTTAATATATTTAGGATTATTATATAACAATTTTATGATAAATAAAATCTATTTATATGAGGTACAAGGAGAAGTTAAAAAAATAGAAAGTGACCGGTTAAGGCGAATACCTATTATTTAGAAGAACTCTATTAGATATTCTCATAAGGACTAAAGAGATAGTCTTTTGGGAAGAAAAAATAGTCTATAATGTGCCTAAGGATGTTGAAAGGATATTTCTACTAGTTTTTGTTGATATATAAAGAAAAAAGTGATTTAAATAAGTGAGGGAGTAGGTTACCCTTTATAACTAAGGTGAGGGGTACTTTTATAATTTCGTAAAAAAATAAAATATAATAAGACTATTTTAGAGTTAAATTCTTAAAAATAGCCATAATCTAAAAAAGAAATTTATATGGTTCAAATAGAATCATAAAATTAAATTTATAAATGTATTTATATCATTTTAATCATTATCTTTTTTATTAACCAGTTGGTTAATTATTTTTAAGCTTAACCACGATAATTCATATTTTAATCATGAATGTTTAATAATTTTACTATAAATGGAAAACTGACTCATAAATAGAACATTTATGATTATTTGAACCATATTAAAATAACATTCTTTAAGATAATATTTTAATCAATTTTAAATAATATAATAAAATATCATTTTTATAAAGTATTATTAATGTCAATTTTAATAGTATTTATTTAATTTTTCATTAAATATCTCGAAAAAGGGGTAATTTGAATATAATTCTTTAAAAGATATTTAATATGTCATATAGTTATATAAAATTCATGGTATAAATTAAAAAATTTATAATATATCACTTTTAGAATTTTTGATATCATTTATTTTATTTTTATTTTTATTAAACTAATATTATATAAGCATTCCATAGAAATTTAAGGAAATTATATAATTTATAAAATTTTGAAATAAATTTCTCTCATGATTTGTTTTCATTAAGATCAAAATTTAAATTTAGGGCTTTTCATATCTTGATTTTTTCCCTATGTGGACACATAAGAGATATTTAAAACTAAGAGAGTGAAATTTTGTAACTTTCTTTACATTGAATATTTTAAGGGTCATTGACATGGAATAGTTTCAATTAAAAAGAAAATTTAAAAAATGATGTTATTATTTTAGAATTAAATTTATCCAAATATAATTAGGATGATAATTATGGACTTACCAATTATTTTTAACGTAGATTAACCCAATTTCCCCTTTATCGAGGTGATAAATTTTACTACAAGTACTATTCAAAATGCATATAATTAAAATGGACCTATTCACCAAATTTGGACCTTATGAATATAAATATTTTTTTTTATCAAATTCAATATCAAAAACTTTTAGAAATTAATTTTCAAATATGTGAAAAAAAACACGATGAATACCACATTTTAGAAAAATGTAGTTTTTCTTAAAAATGCATTTTTTTGTATAAAGAAAGTGTTTAAGAAATATTAAACAAAAAAATGATTAAAATGAAAAATAAATGGATTAAAAATAATATAATATTACTAATTTTACTTATAATCCATTTTAAAATAAAATATAACCTTGTAAATGGATTAAACAAAAATATATGTTTTAATAAAAATCTGGTTTTTTCAATGTTCAAATTAGAATAAATATTTTGAGAAAAATATAAAAATTAAACCCTAATATAGTTTTAATATTCTAACTTAAAAAGGATATTATTTTTATAAACATGATTTTGAAAATCTTTTAGAAATAAATTATATTATTTTCTTATAGAATATAATAAAAATAATTTATGAAGAAAACATATTTTTCAAGCATATAATAACATTAAAAAAAATTGAATAAATATTTACTAAAAATAAATAATGAATTTTTATTGAGTTGGACCTATATATATATTTATTTCATACTTTAATTGACACATTTCTTACCCTATAATTCAAGTATTTATTTTTTAAAAGTAATATCTAAATAATAATATTATATGGTTCGTTTAATCTTGGTATTGCATGTTGAATACATTATTGAAAATAGTGTTCTTATAAAATATCACGATGTTACACTCTACCCCTCTTTGATAAATTGTGTCTAAAAAAATGTACTTGTGCTTAGTTAATCAAATTATTTCCAATTAAAAATTCATTTTTGATAACCCACATCTTAAAAATGGTTAATAAGAATTTCTCTTTAAAATTGGGGAAGGGAAGAATGAAGGTCACCATAAAACAATGATTCCAAATAGGATTACATTTGTGGAAAGTTAAAATATTGGAATCGAAGGAAAAAAATAACACCCAAGGACTGATAGGGAGTGATGGAGAACATTTTCATGATAAACTTAGAAATCATAAGACTGTAAATATATGATTTGTTAAAAGACCATTAATTTCTCGGTAAAAAAATAAAAAAAGCATTTTTATTTCAAGGTCCTTACCCTAATGGCTAGGTATTATTTTACTTTATAGAATACATTAATTCAGAAAATAAACATAATCGATTTATTTCAATGTTATAATTATAATATCATATGTTTGACATGATTCAATCTATTTACACTTCAACTCTTATGTTATGAAATGGATATTCGAGATGTTTTTTATGCCTGAAGCACATTTTAAGGAATCATATGATCTATAAGTTATTCCTTCAGCCTCCAAATATTTACCAAAACCAAAATGGTTATCACAAGTTATCCAATAAGATATATATTACTTTAACCACAAAATAGAATATAAAATTTTCAACTTAACTGATTCCATAAGATGTCAACCTCAAGGCTCCTCCAAAATAAATCAAACTAAATTAGAAAATCCATAAATTTAGGAACAATGATATTAAATTTCCCAAATCATCTTAAAATTAATACCCTATAAAGTATCTAATAATGTATCATGTTAATACCTTGATCAAATATTCTCATAAAAAATTGTAATAACTTCAATCACCATAAAACCTTAATGAAAAGATAAATGATTCTAGGAATTAACTCTCTCCTCATTCCATAAATAAAATCACATATTATTGAATTTAATTAAAAAATATAGTAAATTCATCATGAATTAGTTTTTCATCAAATCAAAAACCATTTTACGGTTATAAAAACTATCCCATTTACTTCATCAATATTATTACAGTCAACATCAGAAAGAAATTAAGGATATATATCTATTATCTATGTATTCAGAAAAAATACAACCTTACAACTAAATCACAATTTTTGGTTTTCAATAAAATTAAATATGTTTTTTAAATCCAAAAATAAAACATACTTAGTATAATACTTATCACTTTTATGATTTTCAAAACCAGAATGTCATCAAATTTTTTTTTCTATAATATAATTCATGAATCCAAAAACACAAAATAATTTAATCATTATACTTCAGATGTAGTAACATCATAATATTGACCTTGATCCCCATTTCTCTAAGTTATATTCCCTTGATTATTGTGGAATTCATTTTCATATTTTCACATATTCTTATAGTTGAAAAACTAATCATTAGAGGCATATTCCTTACCATTAGATTCATATACATGATTCTATTTCTCTTGACACTAGAAGCAAACCCACATTTGGTTCAAGAATGTATTTTTATAATTGATGTAACAGGAAGTAGTCCCGCAATTCATGCCACAAAGGAAATTCTTAATATAAAGTGTTACAATACAAAAATGAGGTGTAAATAGCTTACACTAGTAGGGGATTTATGGGAATACAATAAGTGAATTTTTTAAATTTTTTTATTTCATAAGACATGTCTGAGACATCCTCACATCAAACTACCAAGAATTCCTCCATGAAGTGAGGTAGAAACACAATACTGTCAATATGAAATTATTTGAAACTATAGTGCCAGGTATATATAGACATTATATTTTTGATATTTAAAACTTCTACTTAACATCTCGTCAGATTCAACAAGGAATAAAAAACATAAAACTTTCATGTGAAATGTCCTCCTATTGATCATATGAAAAAATCATCCAAAAATGATGGAAAATTGAATATCTCATCAGAACAAATAATATAAATCATCTCACCAAAATTCTATCAGGCATGTACTAATACATGAAAAACACTCATTATAATCAAACCAACGGGCCAAAAAAAGACTAAAAACAAAATAGTCACTAATTGAGATATATCTTCCCCTACATCAACAGAGATAAGAGAAATCCAAAGCATTGAGAAGAGTAAATCATTTGCCAATATCCTATAGGAAGAAGATAAACCATGTGAGGACACAAGTGTAAGAAACATTTAGTGATGTCCAACAAAAACACACCAGTCCCGATTCAAGAGAAGTAGCCCAAAAACATTGAAACTCAAAAGTTTAAACAACTCATTAAGCATAAAAACCCATCACTAAAACTCAGGAAACAAAATCCTTTGGGTAGGAAAAAAGATCCATTCCCCAGGAATGTCTCTAAAGACAATATTAGTGTTTTTATATTCATCTAACATCCTAATTAACATCCATTTTCTAATTTCAAGGTATTTCTTAGCAGTGATTTCACCGTCACAGTACTTCTGGAATGTGATCCTCTCTAGTTAATCCATCCAGGCATCAATAGCTTCCCCCACTGGATCATCATTCACATAAGAATCTATGAACAAATGATAATTTTTTCATTCATCATCTTCCCCATCTGATCCATAAATATTCATTGAGAGATCAATCAACATTGGAAGTGTTGATGGTTAAATGTTTTTCTTTCTAGAAGAATCTAACAGTCTTGTAACAATTATTATTTCTAGTTGAGAGTATTCTCTACACATTATAGTTTTTCGATGACTTGGGTTGATGAATCCATCAACATCCACAATTGGTTTTCCCATTCCTAGAAATTTATTTTTAGTTAGATTCCTCAATTTGAATAGGTTGATCGTTATAATCCTGTGAATTTTCCATAAATTAAAAAAGGTCACCTTGGTCTATCTCTCAGGAAACATGAGATTTAATGTGTACCTTATGATCCTCTACTATTGTAATAGAGTCAAAAATGACATTTGAGGAAGTAAGAAAAACATAAAAAACCTAGAAGCCTATTATTTTCTATAAAATGTTGTGAAGGTTGTATGGTCTTAACATTATCAACTAAAATATCGTTATTCTCATCACATTTTTCCCTCTAGTTTTTCCCTTATAACAGAGGGACCAACATCATATGTGTGACCAACACTAATCATGTCAAAGACATGTTTTTTTCTGACCATTTATAACCCACTTTACATTCGTGGACTTAGGATGTGTATTCTTACAGTCACATTCCTTTGAAACTTATCTAAGTTTAAGAAAATACCAAAATAATGTGTATTTTTCATATACAACACCCTGAATGATTCCATAATCATCATTTTGAATCCATATTTGTCAAGGAATACGTAGAGAATCATTAATTACAATGAAAATTATTATAACTGAGGGTCTTGATAGATTCCTCACCACCAAATCTAGTTTTAATGGGTTTCTTATTAAAATGGAAATTTGGAATAGAGAATATTTCTTAAAAAAATGTAGTGGTAGTCCAAGGAAGCCATCCCAAAATGGAACAATGGGAAATTCAATATAAAGGATGAAATATGTGCTCCATTTAATAAGTTTCATTGAAAAAACCATAATGGACCATTACCATCTCAACCAATCTCTATAACAATTATCCTCAAAAGAAAGGAAAAAACTCCATTGTAAGAGTTTAATAGACTGATATAAAAACCAGAAATGCCTATGGATTCAAGAGAATTTCTGAAGAATCTCAAAGAATGTCAAAATTTAACCAAATTACCAAAAATCCCAAATCATATGTCTGATGCATGAAGGTTTAACTTACTATGTGAGAAGAAATCCCCGGTTGTCTATGGTGATGAAAATGTTTTGGTTTGATGCAATGATCAAGGACCACAAAAACATTTTCACTAGTCTTGATGATTTTAGAAGCTCTTCCAGAAACCACATCAGTGATTGAATGAAAAGATGATGTATTTTTTCTTACTTGTTCTCCCATAGCCAGGTCCATCATTGAGACATTATCTTACAAATGGTCCCTTTTAAGAAAGTACTAGGGTGTTTCTTTCCATAATTGTCACACATAAAAAATACTTCCTTCCATAATTCCCCATATCTTTTATTTTATCTTCAATACCTTTCATCTTTTTTTTCTTCCAGATCATAAAACATTGAGAAATCATTCTTTGTCTTGAAAGCACCTGATACTATATCCTCATATGATTAGAATGTTGGTGAGAGTAGTTCCCTGAAAAGGATTGGATTTATCCCATCAATAAAATGTCCAATAATTCTCTTTGGATTAGATATGTATTCCATAGAATAACTTCGTAACCTCATAAAGTGAGTTTCATACTCAGAATAATTTTATACCTCCTTTTATCCTGACCACAATAATCATCTCTCTATATCCATTTATTTCTGTTGCGGGAAAATAATTTATATGAATTTTTTCTTAAAAACTTCCTATTTCATGCTATCTACTTCTGCCTCACCCTTATTTTTTTGAATCAATGACCACCATTGTTCCACATCTTATTTGAGATGATAAAATTTCCTGACACACTACTAAAATTCATTGCTTCTCAATGTTAGTAATATCCCCTCTAAAGAAATTATCAATTTCTCAGCTACATGAGGCTTTATAGTCCCACTAAATGATAAAGGGTTTTGATGCATAAAGAGGCATAAAATTGTCACCCTATTTTTTGGATCAATAGGATGATCCGTATAAGCACGGTTATTTCCCATTTCCTTAGTTAGTTATCCCAATATAGTTATGATTTATTCATCTCCAGCTAGAGCCCCAACTACCACCTTATCATGTTTCCTAGAATGGAAATACATATATCAATTACATAAATTGATAAAGTTTCTATCTCATCTACTAGGCACCATTTCTAAACAAAGGAATACACTTTATTAGTAACTACTATTATAAAAAATAATATATTATTCCAAAACTAGTGAAAAACATTACATAAATTAATAATTTAATTATAAGTAATCCAAAAATCATAATCTTTATTTCCTTGGGAATATTTTCATTATCCATCTTAAGGTTACAATATCTCATCAATGTTTTCCTAAATTTAGTTTCAAATGTTTCTACTAACATTACTATGATACTAAATGTACCAACCCCCACCCTAGAAACCTAGATATTTTGTATACTTTATTACATTGGAACAGATACAAGAGAATTTGACACATAGGATTGATTAGTTTAGAAGTCTAATTTATCTATAGATATAAATGTTTCCCATATTGTATTGGCATTATAAAATATAAACATAAGAAAATTTAAAATTATGTATCTTTGAAAGTCATGCAAAGATTTATTCTTCATAAATTAGAGAAAGGAAACAAAATTAGGGAGATCTCAAACACTTATCAAGGTTTAAACACAATGGAAGAAATCATGAGTAAATAAGGCATAACCAACATGTAAAGGTAAATAACTGACGACACATTCCATTTAACCAAATAAGTGAGAAAAAATGAATCCTTGTATAGTATCAATGATGTAATATAAAGGATAATAATAAAATAATTATCCATGAAGGAAACACATAGTATTGAATACAATAAAACATAACATGCTATATATAGCATTGGGCTTTATTAGCGCTAGAAAACATCAAAAATAAAGGTATCCTTTAGCCGTGATTAAAAAAATAACTGATTGAAGGAGAGTAAACCTTCCAAGTGTTCGGACGGTGGAGGAAACCTAAGGGAGTGTCTCCTCTATTCGTGACAGTGGAGGCCCCTACACCGGACCCTCTCCCTGCGACAGGAGAGGGACCGCCACCGTCCATCAAGGGAGCAGCTTCTTCTTTCCTCCCCTTCTCAAACTTGGATCTCCTTCCATCATTGCCCCACATATTGCTCAGCCCGAAGGTACCAGATTTGTTGGATGGATACTCTAATCTTCCTATCTCGAATTCAGAGTTCGTGGAAGCTTCGTCTCTATTGAAGTTTTCTTTGGTTGCTAGGTCCCATCGGTGGATGCGTTCGATAGGTATATCTTCGACTCTTGGGATTTACAAGAAAAAGCTACAGTGGGTCTTCTGGAAAGACATTAGATTCTGATTCGTTTTTCCTCGGAGGCTGATTTTATCAAAGCATGGTCAAGTTCCCATCGCAAATGCAATGGATATATATTTTACCTATTAAGATGGTCGTTCGTCCTCCATATGAAGCGGGATCCCCCTACAATGGAAATTTGGGTATGTTTCCCCAACCTTCCCCTACCGTTTCAGAATCCTACTATTATTGAGATTCTCAGGAACCTTATTGAAAGGTACCTATGTTAGGATAGCCACACTGATTCCCTTTTTCACCCTATTAATCCATGTGTGTGCATCGAAATGGATGTATCCAAGGTTCCATTTGAATATGTTTGGATCACTATTGGCGAGGAGTACCGATGGAAACAACGCGTGGGCTTTGAATCCTGGACGGATTTTTGCTCTGTTTGCAAGCGCCTGGGACCCTCGAGGGAGTAATGTTAATGTGGGTCTCAGGTAAAGTCAGAGGCTCATCCAACTGGTATGGAAGGCAATTCTCGAGGGGTTCGATCTCCTAGGGGCCACTGCAGTCGTCACTACTAGCTTCTGGGGGGGTTGAGGGGCCTGCAGAGGAGGAATGACCTGTTAGTTCTGAGGTCCGAGATGGATTGGTTCACAGGGTTGGGAAGTCTGTAGAATTGAGTAGGCCTGACATAGTTAAGGGGAAACATCTAGTGTTTTAGGATAATCCCAAAGTCTCTATGGTTTTTAACAGATTAAGATAGGATTTGGTTGGTCCTGACAGTCGGTACAATTTAAAAGTCAATGGAAATTGCCGAGGGGAAGGAGTTGGTCTGGTTGACATTACATGGAGTGAATCTAAAAAGTAGATTAGTAATGGCGCTACAGTCCAAATGGAAGGAGCTGAAGCAGATGTTGTTAAGGGCACTTTTGTGAAGGCTTCATAAGACAATGATATCCTGCTGAAGGGAAATCAGCCACTAGTTATGGATGACCAAAGTTCAGCCCGTAAGGAATGGGATTCCACTGTAGAGAACCAGTACTCAATTCAATTAAGAGACAACTTTGAAGGTCTTACAACGGAAGGTATAAATGTTGAACAAGAAGACCAAGACTGTGCAAACAGGTTCCATGTGGAGGATCCCAGTGAAGTCGGTAAGATTTTTTTCGCATAGGAAACAAGCCTGAGAATTGGTAGAAGTAATGGGAGATGGAAGGGTAGGAAGGATTACTCATTCTTTCCTCCTACCTTGGAAACTCGTTCAGAAAAAAAGAAAGGCAATGAGAAGACGGTCAACAAGACCATGTGTCAACCGAAATCAAGCGGTCTATGTGAACAACAATTGGATTTGCTTATATGTTTGGAAGATGATGTGACAGAACAAGTCCTATTACTCAATGCTACTGAAGATGAAGTAGCCAAAATGATGGGACGGTCTGTTGAAGTGGCTATGAACGAGGAGCAATACATAAGGATTGATAAGAAGGACACGATATTGGTTGGGGGATTCAACAAGGGGAAGATCAGCATCGAGAAGTATATACAGACATGGGATAAGCTGGCCTCTACATTTAAAGATATGATAAGGGATGATCTGAGCACTCAGGTAACCTCTATTTCCTGGAACTTGTTAAGGTATATTGAGTCTGGTAGAATTAAGTTTCTTTTCAATGACTTTGCTTTTATTGTTATGTGGTTGACTCTTGGTTTCTCACTTTTCCTCAAACGTGTTTGAAATAAAAAATTAAATTTCAGTAAAAAAATAACTGATAGAGGGTACCTTTTATTAGTGCTAAAAAATCATTAATAAGAGGTTCCCTTTATCGGTGCATTAATTTTAGCACCGATAAAGGACTTAATCACCTAGTGGGGCCCACATCAAAACAACACAAAATAGGGAAATTCTTTATATATCATTATGCCACATCCATTTCTCAGAAGCCTACTTCGAGGATAAACTCCAACATACATTCCTAACAGATATATGTGTCTTCAAAGAGCCCACAGTAGCCTTTTCCCACCCTATTCTTAATGAGGGAATTCACCCACCTTCGTATTCGAGCCCAACATGGCCCAACTGATTCCATTGGAATTTTTTTTATACAATCTAATAAAAATATATACTAGTTTTAAAAATAAATAAAAAAAAATAATTAATAAAAAATGAATAACTATTAAAAAAGTTAATTTTTTATATTAATACTTATTAATAAAGTTAATACATATATGAATTATAAATACTAATAAACAATATATTTTAAATATAAATATATAATATAATGAAAATTAAATAATAAAATAGATACATATTTAATATTAGTAAATTATGAAAAATATTAAAAAAATTATTAATTAAAAAATTATTGATAAAAATGACTAAATTTAATATATATATATATAAATTATAAATATCTATAATTTTATATATTATATATATATATAATGAATAAAATTAAATAATTAAACAAATAAAAAAATGTGTAATATTACACGTTTTACAAGTGTGAAAGGAATAAATATAATATACATATATGTATATAGATTAAAAATATTAATAATTAACATATAATAATTATAAATATTTAAAATGAATAAATATTCATAATTGAACAAAAAATAAAAAATTAATAAATTGTAATATTTAGACAAAATAATATAAAAAATAATAATTTAAAAAACTATTTAAAAATTTACTAATTAAGAAATTATTAATAAAATTGAATAATTTTAATAGATATATATATTAATTATAAATATTATTAAATAATATATATTAAATATGTATATAGAAAATGAATAAAATGTAATAATTAAAAACCTATTAATGTATTACTCATTTTAATGGTTTTATACATAATTATTCATTAATACATTTAGTATAGAAATATATTCACATATATATATATATACATATATATCAGTATTTATAATATATCAGAAAATATTATATATGTAATAAGAAATATTTATTATTTCATTAAATAAGAAATATATTTAGGGAGAAATTTTTTATAAATAAAAAATAATATTAATTATAAATACTAACTAATTGTAACGAGTAATAGACATTAAATAAATTAAGTTTGATTTTTCAATTTAACATATATCAAACATGTGCTAAATTGATTTTACATATTCATATACATAGTTAATTAATTTTTATATGCAATGCACATAGACACAAATATTTTCATAATTAATGAAATGTTATATAGAAACACAAACACCTAATATTTAGGTAATATATTAAAATTTTAGAAATAAATTTAGAATTTCATTTATTAGAATGATATATTTAATATTTTTTGATTGAAAAATTTTAATTTTTTTAATATTATTGAATTTAGGTATCATTTCTTAATATTTACTATTTACTATTTTTTATTTTTTAAAAAATTTAATCATTTTCTAATGTTCATTGCAGGAATAATGCTAGCATGATACCACACTAGGATTTCAGGCTAGTTTGTGGGTCTTTGAGCCATGTAATGTTCTTCATGCCCACTAGGCCTCTATGCCTTATACAAAATAAACAAGGCATGATGGGTGAGGAATCCCTGGGGGGGGGGGGGGTATGGCCTTCCATTTTGGTGTGTGTGTGTGTTTAATGTAATTGTACCCCAAAACACCTAATATATAAATTCATTAAATATATATATTTATTAAATATATATAATGATATGAAAATATAAATATCATTATTTTTAAAATTATTTTTATAATTATTAATAAATAATTATATATTTAAATAATTATAGAATTATAATAAATCTAATTAGATAATAAATATATTTACAATATTTATATTTATATATATATTAAATATATATATAATAATATAAATATACATATATTGATATAAATATATTTATAATAATAATAAAATAATTATAAATATATTTAAAAACATATTTAGTTATAAATATATTTACAGTTATAAATAAATTAATATAATTGTTTTATAAAAGATTTTTTAAAATTATAAATAAATAATAATATATTTAAATAAATATAAAATTATTATAATTATATTTAATTTATATAAAAATATATAATTATATATAATGATATAAATACATTTATAATCATTTAGAAATATTTAGAAATATATTTATACATATTTTTATTTTTAATTATAATTATAAGTACATTATCAGTGATATAATTTTTACACTGATAAAGATATAACTTTTATCAGCACAAAAAAATGATGATAAATATATCATTTATTAGTGATTATTAATTAAATGCTGATAAAATGTATGTTTATTATCATTTTTTTGGAAGCACTGATAAAACCCTCTATTATATATTTAAAAGAACCCTAACCATACTGATTTTAGTCATGATTCTCAAGAATTCATAGAATTCTACTACTTATGGTGCTGCTCCTCAGATTTTTCTTGGATAAATCATTATTTGTATTCAATGTATGTAATTTTTATATCGTCCACTCTCATTGTTAGCTTGTTTGGGTTACACTGTTTGTATTTTTGCATTGTTTTCTTGGCTTGGTACTATTGTGGGTTCCTTGTTTTTGGAATCTACTCCTTCTGGTTCAACTCTTATTGATTTCATAATCTTGAATGATTAAAACCTCCCCCTTCGAGTTTAATAATCCCCTTGTAATTGGTTTGGGTTCCTTGGACCATCTCGAACCCATGATACTATGGTAAGAAAGAAAATATAATAGGGCAGTTATTTTTCTTCAACCTAGTGCCATTCCTTAAAATATTTTTAAGTGGAGGTATAATGCATCACCAAATTTGGTGTTTCACTATAGCAGTGTTATCTAATTTTTGTTTTTTTCCTTTTTTCATACTCATATCGGTTCAAATTTATATTTATTTTTCTAATATAATAATTATATTACAAAAAAGAGATACACTTGTTAGAGACCATTTCACTATATGTATGCTATTTTAGAGAAAACGTTACTGCGTTTTAGCACTGTGGGTTGCAGATGGTCTTAGGAATGTTAGGCCCACAGATGGTTTTCGCCTCGTCTTTTTTCTGTCCCTGTTCAAAGAGTTATGAAATCTATACGATGTTAATGTCCAAAATTTTAAGCATTTTCTTGGGTCGGATCTGGTTAGACCTACATTATCATTCACTATGAATTTTCTTTTATAAATTGTATTACACTTAATTTATGTTCTTGAGTATGGTATGCATTCCATCATTTGGTTGATCTGGTTTGTGGATTCTTATTACATTCTCACTTGGGAAGATGCTTCCTTTTTCTTGGTGCTTTTGTGTGTGGTGATTAGTTGAGGGTTCCCACTAAACCTTTAAAGTGGTTTTACCAATAATAAAAATATTCATTTTTGAATGAAATAGTGGTTTACAATATAGAAATTAAAATATAATATAAATATCAATCGAAATGAGGAATAATCATTTCTTTTCACATATCCTTATGTAAATCCACACAAGACATATGTGTTTGTATAGTTTAAAGTTCACTATTGTAAATCTAAAGATGGTTTTAAAATAGAATAGGAAATAACTAAATCATATTTGTTTTAAACTATGTAATGTATTAAAAATAAAAAAAAAATATCTAATGCTATTTAATAGTAATCCAAATAAGAGATAATGTGTTTCTCAAGTACCAATTATGATTTTCTCACTGAAAAAAATGAAAGATTCACATTTAAAAAAATTGTATACATTTAAAACCAAATTTAGTAGAAACCTTTTTTAAGTAAAATAGTTCATTTTATGTTAATATTCACATATAAAACTCATATTTTATGAAAATGATGTTTTATTATTTGGATCTATAAAATATACAAAGAATTTGTCCTATTAGTAATGTAAAATTATTATTTAGTAAACTATTTTAAATAATGAAAATAAATAATGTTGAAGAGTCATGAAAAAAATGATTTATTTAAGGTTTTCATATAAAACCAAATCAATAAAAAATACATTAAAAAAATAAAAAAATTTAGTACTTAAAATGTTTTTAGTTTATTTTAAAAAATAAAACAAGTTGATGGTTCTTAATAAGATGTCATAACTTATTGTTCCTTTACAATTAATTTGTCTGCCCATTTTATCATCACTATTTAAATCAATAAATCATGTTTATATATTGTTCATTGAATTATAATTCATTTTGGTAATAGTGATAGGAAATTAATTTATTTTTAATATAGGACATGGTATAATATAGAATACATAACTACGTATATTCATTCCATGTAAAATAATTATTTAAAACTAAATTTATGATTAATAATAGAGATCATGATATTATAACATAAATATGTTTCATATAATAATTCCTTTTCCTAAACAAAGTTCAAATACATGTGAATATTCAGTTTGATTTATTAATATAATTTGAGGTAACATAATAGAAACAAATGATAATATTAATCCTTTATAAATAACAAAATTATTTGGAGCTTGAAGAATTTATAAGAATGAAGTTATATAAATTAATGATTGTATGTAATTAACGAACACAAGTCCAAACTACAATTTCATAGAATAAATAATTTTAATATAAGTAATCTAGTTTAAAAGAACTTTAAAAAATAATCCAAGCATAAATCTATAATGTGAACACCACAAATAATGTGGTTTTTATCTCACCACACCCTATAAGAAAGAAAAAATTAATCAATCCTCCTTTAGATAAATTTTCTCTAAAAATGACCAATTACACCCATCGATGTGCTCTATCATCACCCTGTCACAACTAATAAACAACCCAAATCATCTAATTATCATATAAACACCCAGAACAATGAAAAAACTCAAAACATGGTGTTACTTTATGATTGGTTCCTTTACAAAAAAATATAAATTCTCTTTCATTACGTCACCACATGCACTAGAGAAGTTTCAGTTCGACTAACACTCAGATAAATTCAAATCAAACCTTAGACTGATATCACACACTGAATCTGTATAACACTTTAGGGTCTTTTAGAAAATGGTTTTATGTATCATGAGTATTTGTAACCATATAGATGTTGATTATTTGATAATTTTTATTGAATTTGAAATATTGAAATTGTGGATTTTTGTGTTATACTTTATGTATCTTGTTTTTGATAAATTAAATATATGTTGATTGAATTTTGAATGAATCCCATGACCTAAATTAAATAATAAATCCTTTACCATTTTTCTATGATTTAAAATTTTAATTTTCTAATATGTTCTAAAAATGTTTTATTTATTCAATCTTTATTAAATGTTTATGAAATTATTAATAATCATGATTTGCATTACATTGGGTAGTTCTACATAACATTTTTAAGCTCATTCCTACTTTAAATTTTAGTTTTGAAAATTTAAAATTGGTTTTAAATGGTAATGTGTGTTTTTTAGATTAAAAAAAAATATTTTCCCTAAAAAATAAATAAAATATATTCGGTGTATTCAAACTCATGAATTGATTCCAAAGTAAACTTGTAAAGTTTAAAACATTTCCAACTGTACATATTTCCATGTAAATGGGTTTAAAATTTAATTAATATTTGATGGTTTTCAAATATTAATTTTTTTCACTTGATGATGATAGATTCTATAGAAAAGGGGGTTCATACCCCTTTAAGTGTTTTGAGAAAAATTAGCTGATTTTCATGTGGAATTAAAAAAATAGATTTCAAGTGGGTTTTTAATTACTGAAAATGTTATATGAGAAATATGTCTTTTTAACATTGATGATTTTAATAATATATTAATTATTACTTATCTTCAATAGAGTTCATTAATTCCCTATTGTTAGAAAAAATTAATTCATTATTTAAAATGTATATATATATATATTTAATTATAACACATGTTTTAATAAAAAATAATCTTAATATATTTTTAATTTATTGAGGATTTGTTTTTAAACTAATTTTCAAAATTATTTTTCAAATTTTATACTCATATTGTATAAATTTTTATCATTATATATAATATGATATATTTTAGTTTATTTTTTCATTTGATAAAATTTACCCAACATGGTATTTATTTAAAGTAATGTACATAATTAAATCTTTGGGTATTATAAGGATGCAATTAAAGAATCAGATAGAGACATAAATCCTGAATCAATCCTAATAACATGAAGTTTTATTCCTTTTATACCATCTAGGAGCCTCTCTATTGTGTTTTAAATAAGAATGATGAAGAAATAATGCATCTGTTTCCACTAGGATAACATATTATTGTCTTGTTTTAATAATATATATATTCATGGTATAATGGTTTTTATATACTAGATCCATGTTGATCATGTATTTCAACACATATTTAATTGGGAAAGAGGCATAAAAGGGAAATGATGCTACGAATGCATTATACGATCATCTCAACTGTCAAACCATTGTGTATCTAAGAAACATTTCATATTTAGGAAACAAACTAAGAAATATTTTTCTGTTATTTTCTGACCCCCATCCTGAGAGAATTTAGATTTATGGAGACAATTGTCCTCCCCATCAGCGTCATCACCCAAATAGTGATTGTTTCATTTTGGTTCATGAGACACACCCCGATTTATTTTAACATTTACCTGTGTTTCTTTAACTACTCTGAGTAGTAATCATCCCATACAGGGTAATAGTGATTATTTTGGATGAATTTAGAGAATAAAACTTACCATAGTGAAATAATTATTTTCATAAATTCAATTACCCATTTCCTTCAAATAATACTAAAAATATTTCAATCAATAAAATATTGGGTCCCCTTTATTAGAATTATCAATAAATTTCACCATTGATAATGAATATCATATGTGTATTATTCATTTTTTTACAAAATCAGTATTTTATTAACCTAATAGGATTGAAATGAATCAAAAATTTATGTATGATAATCTTATGAAAAAAATAATTAAGATGGAGTTGAATAGTTCATTATGTTTTTAATAGAGAATGTATTCGACCCTTTTAAAATCCTTTTTCCATGTTCATGTTGTTGTTATTCAATAAAAATTAATCCAGAAGAGTAGGAATACGATTTTATTTTTCAAAGAACAGACCAGATCTACATATGTAGGACTAAACACATGGAAAAAATGAATGTTCACACCAATTGGGATGATACTAAAGTTTATGGATCATTTGTTATAAATAGAAGTGTAAATGATAATGGAGATTACATGGAAGAAAAGAAAAAAGAAAATTTAATATGGAAATGGTGATTATATAAAGTTGATTGAGAAGTTATATTGATATGACATGAAACCATTTTATACCGACTGTACTAAATACACAACATTTCCAGCTATATTGAAGTTATATAATTTGAAATTAGGAATAGGATGAAGAGACACTGGATTTATAAATATAATTAATCTCCTGAATGATATGATACCCAAAGAAAATTAACTTTCTTTTTGAACATATAATGTTAAAAGAATGCTACATATAGTGGTTTGGATCTCTAAAAGAGTACATACTTGTCCAAACGACTTTATACTATTATCTATGGACCATGAATCACTCATTAAATTCCCTATGTGTGTAGTAGAATGATACAAGAAAAATGAATCAAGTCATTCAATATAAATATGGTACATTCACATCATTTAATGGTTTAGAAGAATTTATGTATTTTAAGAAACTATGAGACAATTGAAATGGTATGATCATACAATAATTAAAGATGGGAAAGTATATCATGTAGTAGATTTTCCTCAGTGGAAAAAATTGATTACAAGTATCTTAAATTTGGAAATGAGATGAGAAATTTTTTTATTACATTATCTATTAATGGAATAAATCCTTTTTGTGTAAAGAGTAGTGCTCATAATACATGGTCCATCATGTTGGTAAATTATAATTTTTTCAACGGTTATTCATGAAACAAAAATTCACTATGTTATCTGTACTTATATCTGGATGAAAGTAAACCAGTAATGATATTAATTTCTATTTGTATTCAATGATCAAATATCAAAAATTGATGTGGGATACAGTTGTTATAATGTATGATTATTATATGAGGAATTCTTGAAAGATAAGAAGAGTGCTAAAAATAAAGAACATGGTTCAAAACAAATGCACTCCTATAGAAAAATTAGGTAGGGGTATGTATCACTAGAAGAGAAATTTTTTAGTATTTTAAATTTACAATAAATGTTTTATCTAATATGAAACAACACATGATAATTTATTTATATTAATATTGATAAATCAAAATTTGAAACCACTTCTATCGCAAGTAATGTTCTATGGATGGAGGCTCCTGTAAATAAGGAGGAAAATCTAGTTAATGAAATCATAAAAGTTGTATGGGAAACACGTGTAAAAATGACATAATTTTAATTCATTATGTTTTATAACAGTGTCACATATAATTATATATTTATGTTTATATGTTTATTAGGTAGTTTAGACATAAAAATAATTATTGACCATACTAGAATAAAAATCACTTTTAGTAGGCTTGAAGCGATTGAAACAATATGGTCACATTATAGGTTTAGGTTTTAGTGTGTGTCCTTAAAAATAATTCAAGAAGAAAAAACCATAGGAAGATACATATAAGATTATGAAAGGATTTCAGGAAAAAATAGATGCATTTCCAAATATTGTTGTCTAGTGTTGTTTAAAAACCAATATATTAGAATGGACCCAAGTAGACTAATGGTGGAACAAAGATCTTCACATCAAAAACCAAATGACCTCGCTATCTTTCAGGATAGTAATTTCCCTCAAATGAATACCTTACATGAGGTAATAAAATTTTATAGTACTCTATCTCTTAAATTTGAATAAAAATACTTCTGATAACTTTCTGTTACTAAAAGTTTGTAGGGTAGTTTTTTTTCAATTTTGATGTGTCAACACCCACACAATGCCTTGTTGTGAGGGGTATGATTTATTGTATCCTGAGAGACAAGATACACAACAAAAAACTCCAAAAAGATCTCAAGAGAGTGGGTATTGAGTTAGCTCAGGAGACAACCATTGAGTTTTATATTCCACATAATGATTCAAATATTACATTGGTTAATGATGATATTATAACTTCCATAGAATGGATGTATATTCATATAATGATACATGATGTATGTATTCGTCAAATTTTTTAGTATGAAAAAACAACAATATTTTATTAAAAAAGTTTAATTGTGAGGTACGATATTTATGAAAAATAAAATAATGGGGAAACAAAAGGCTAAATACAAAAATCTAGTGAATCGACCGAAAAATAAAATGGAACTTTTGAGAGTACCTTCTCCACACTAATTCCACTAAAAAATTTGTTATCATTAAAACATCATGCAGAGACCACATTTAAATATGGAGGTATTTCTTACATTCCATATAATGAAGAAATATATGGAACATTCATTACATATATAGTTGGTCTCGATATCATTAATGGGATTGTTAGGTTTTAATGACTGAGTGTCTGAGTTGTGAATACATACATATGATAAATTTTCATAATATGTATATCCAAAAAATTATATAATAAGTTCACTCTATTAAATAACTATTGCATATTTTCTACATTTTTTTACATTATTACTATATAATGGTAATAATATGGGAAGCACAATTTGGATTGATTAATACCTATATCATTTCTACTCAAGAAACATTCATGGATAATGAAGAAATTGACAATAAAAAAAGAGATAAACAATGAATTTTAGAAAAATAAAATAGACGAGAGATGATTTTTAATTCATATAATTCAAGGGTAAAACTCTATAATTCAGTCAAAAAATATGTTTCTTTTTTTTCAATATTTATTTGTTTTTTACGAAGCATCAGATGGTGATTATAATCTATTTTGATACCCCAAATATTTATTTTTTGGATCAAATGCATAGATATCCATCAAACAAACTTCACATGATGTGTATTATGAATTTGTAATACACTTAAATAATCATATTATAGATAAGATTCAAATTATATGTTTTATTTTGTGTTTTAACAAGAATATTGTAAGGATAGAGTGGTTACTAAATATAGGCTAAATCATGGAACCAAGTAATTGACAGAACATAAAAAGATTATGGATTAAATAAAATGAAAACATATTAAGCTATATATAGAAATATTTAACTATTAAAAAATATTTTAAAATTATTTACTTATTTTGGTCAATGTATCTCCAGTGTCTGAAGCAAGATAATGGAAATTATTGTGGATATTATGTTTAAAAATTCACAATTAAATCATAAACCATTAGAACAACAATATCCATGAATATGTAATTTCCAAATATAATAAAAAATTCTTTAAATTTTTTATTAATCATATATTTGTCTATATTTTCTCAGTAATAATAATATTTTCAACAACCATCATACTGAATAAGAGAATAAATGTTTTTAGAGACGAGTGAGTAGCATACATTGTGTTAGAATGTTTACTGAATTCAAATTTAGGTGTTTAACTAATATGATTGTGATAAATAATTGGATATAACCATAGAAATATATTTTGGGTGTTAATAAATAGTATCATAATGATAATATTTTTTTTAATATATTTCTCAAGGCTAATTAAAATAGAGGAAATCAATTTTTTTAGAAAAGAATATATATAATACGTGGTGTGATAATTTATACATGCATCATGAAGAGGTGACTTCCTACTACTTATTTAGTTAATTTCCTCATCATTTTATTTAATTTTTTAGTTATTTTTCTTATCGTTTTTATATGATAGTTTTTTTAAAAATTTACATAATAGTTTAAAAAACAAATTACATGCTCAAAACTAAGAAAAAGAGGTCAGATTGGTTTCAAACTATTGGTAAATGGTCTCTATGTAATTTGGGATGTGTAATAAATGACCAAATTTCAATATGACACATGATGTTGTTGGTTTGATTTGAAGTATGTGTTTTTATTACAAAAGTGTAATTTTACTTTGAAACATTTATCAAATAGTCAAAACCATGAAAGCAGTCTCAATTTATTTTCAAACATTAGGAGGAAAATCCATAATTATTTTTTCATGTGTAGTACATGACTACACATCAATCCGAGAAATTATGTTGTCAATATCACCCAATGTACATGTTTTCAATAAAAATTTGCCATTTTAATTTAAAATTCATGATAAAATAGCCAAAACTAAGTGAATGAGCTCAAATTGTTTTCTGACTTTCTAAAAATGATCCATATTTTTTTCACATGAAGGAAATGACCGAACATCAATATGACATAGGTTGTGACCAATATTACTAAAATTGTGAGGTTTTAGATTAAAATAGACATTTTACTAATGCATTCTTTCATATTTAATTTGGATTTTCTTATTTATAGTATTAATAACATAAGAATTGTTTTCCAATATATTTGTTTTTTTATTTGGAGTGGTTTATTCTAAGCTTCTCATGATCATGAGAGATTAGACCTCTTCGAGGATGAAACTAGGATAATGGATATAAATAAATGGGTCATTAATGTTTTTAAACATAATGACATGGTAAATTCATACTACTTAGTTAGTTAACTTTTTCACCATTTTATTCACTATTTTTATGATAATTTCCTAATCATTTATATGTAATAATTATTAATCCTTTTCATATATCTTTTGAGGAGTTCTATTTTCTCCTTAAACTATGTGATGAAAACCAGAAAATAGAGAAGATGTTTCTTTTATATGAGGCCTTTCTAGAAGAATGGTGTTTTCTCTTTCAACCAAATGGAATAATTCATTCCTTTCTGCCTTAGTGAAAAAACATTGGAGAAAAACATAAATCACATACTCAACCAAATACACATCAATTTGATACATAGTGTGCTTAGTATGATTTGAACTATATGTTTTTAGTTTATAATTTATAATTTAGTTCAAAACAAACATCATTTTATCAAAATAGATAAAACATATTCAAATTTGTTTTACATTATAAAAATGATCCATTTGTTCGTGTTATGTGTATGAATCCTCCACACCTCAGTCAGACACAGAGTGTAACTTATAGGACTTTAAGTGTATTTATATTTAAAATTTAAATAAATTTTTTCTAAAAAACACATCTGACATACTAAAAATTTAGAAAACACATTTATATTTTTTATACACTATTATAATGATCTATAAGTCATTTCTAATGTATATGAATCAACTAAACCTCAATCTAATGCATTGGGTTATAGATATGAATCCAAGCGTTTTTTTAAAATTGAAATTAATTTAAGTAACATGACAAGAGAGACACCCAAAAGATATAATTTTTTTATATTGTCTGGATACTTTAGAAAACAAATTTATAAGTCATTTGTGACATATTGGAAAAATCCACACCTTAATTTGATGCATAGTGTGCTCGGTATAAATAATGTGTTCATTATTAGTTTAAAATCAATATTTTAGTTCAAAAAATGTGTCAATAAGTAAAAAACATGTACAAACACATGGATTGTATCTATAATTTTTTAAAATGATTCTTAATTCATTATTTTCATATAAGAATTAGTCTCTCTTCATATGGACACAAGATGTGACTGGTATAACTCAAAGTGTGTGTTTCTAGTTTAAAATGACATTGTAGTAAAATAGAAAACCGACATACTCAAAACCAATAAAACACATTAATATTTTTTATACATATAAGAAATTATTCATAATTCATTTTGATCTGTAGGAATCAACCAAACTTCAATTTGAAACATTATCTGACCGGGATGACTCCAAGTGTGTCTTTTTATTTAAAATTGACATTAATTATAGTAAAAGATTCAAGTCACATAATCAAAACCACGAAAACACATTCATATTGTTTTGATGATTTAGAAAAACGGTTTATATGCCATTTTTTACATGTAATAATTATCCACTCCTCAATATAATGTACGATGTGAACGGTATGACTCCATGTGTGTCTTTTCAATTAAAAATGAGATAAATTTTAGTAAAAATGACAAGTAACATACTCACAACCAAAAAAATTCACATGGATTGTTTACATGTGTTAGGAAAATAATCCAAAATCTATTTTTGAGGTGTATGAATCAGCCAAACAAAAATTCAATGCATAGTGTTACTAGTATGAATCCAAGTACGTGTTTCTATTTAAAATTATCATTAAGTATAATAAAAAAAGACAATTGACATACTCAAAACAGAGAAAATGTATTCATATTTTTTTGATACATTAGGAAAATGATTCTTAGGTCATCTTTGATGTGTAAAAATCATATGAACCTCATTCTAATGCATGATTTTCTCATTATGGATCCTGGTGTGTAGTTTTATTTAGAATTGACATTAATTTTAGAAAAAAGGACAAGTAACATACTCATAACTGTGAAAAAACATTTGGATTTATTTGATAATTTAGTAAAAAATTTCATAAATAATATTTGATGTGTAAGAATCATCCTAACCAAAATATTATGCACATCATACCTGACCAGAAACCATGTTCCTATGATGTGTTTAAAATAGACATTTAAGTTCAAAAGGAATGTCACTTAGTGAAAATGATCAAACATGATTGGATTGTATTGATAATATATGAAAATTATTCATAAGTAATTTTTCCCTTATAGGAATCAAAATCTTTTTAAACCAACACCTTTTGTTACTAGCATGACTCAAAGTACATGTTTCTAATTTAAAATGACATTTTAGTAAAAAAATACATGTTCCATACTCCAAACCTAGAAAATATATTCAGTTTGTTTTAATACATTATAATGATGATCCATATGTCATTTCAAACATGTAATAATCAAACTCAACTCAATTAAATTCATAGTGTGATCAGTATGACTCGAAGTATATCTTTTTATTTAAAATTGATATTAATTTTTCTGAAAAAGACAAGTGAAATAGTCAAAAATGAGAAAATAAATTCATATTGTTTTGATACTTTATAAAAACATTCAATACGTCATTTGGGAAATGTTAGAATCAACCATACCTCATTCTGATGGATGGTGTGACTAATATAACTCCATGTGTAATTTTTTAGTTAAAATCGA
Organism: Viscum album; assembly: GCA_963277665.1. Classification (NCBI taxonomy): domain Eukaryota; kingdom Viridiplantae; phylum Streptophyta; class Magnoliopsida; order Santalales; family Viscaceae; genus Viscum; species Viscum album. The sequence continues at coordinate 660,247,056 of OY728159.1, forward strand.
CATTAATTTTAGTAAAAATGATATGTGATTTACTCAAAATTGATAAAACACATTCGGATTGTTTCTATAATTTTTTGAAAATTATCCGTAAGTTATTTTTGACATGTATGAATCAGCCACATCTCAATCCGATGTGTAGTGTTCCTAGTATGAATGAAATTTTCCGTTACGGTTTTAAAATAGACATTTTTGTTCAAAAAAGATGTCACTCACTAAATACCAGGAAAACACACTCAAATTGACTTAATAAGATATGATAATGATTGATAGTTCATTTTTGACATGTTTGAATAAGTCTCATTTCAAACCAATACACAATGTGACCCGTATGACACAAAGTGAGTGTTTTTAGTCTCAAATTACATTTTAGTAAAAAAGACAATTGACATACTCAAAAATTGAGTAAAGGAATTTGGATTTGTTTCATACATTATGAAAATTTTTCACAACTCCTTTTTAACAAGTAGGAATTAGTAGAATTTTAATTCAATGCACAATTTCACCAGTATGACTCTAAGTGTGACTTTTTATTTAAAATTGCCATTAATTTCTGTCGAAAAGACAAGTGACATACTCGAAACCAAGCCAACACATTAGGATAGTTGTTATTCTTTAATAAATCTATAAATAAGTAATTTGTGACATTTAGGAAATAGAATAACCTCAATATGATACATGATGTTCCCGATATAACTCAAAGTGTATCTTATCAGTTTGAAATTTATATTTTAATTCAAAAAGTGCGTCACTCTATGAAAAAACAGAAAACATGCTCAGAATGACGTGATAATTTTGGAAAATGATTCATAAGTCATAATTTACATGTAGAAATTAGTCTCACATAAAATCAATACATGATGTGACCAATATGATTCAAATAGATTGTTTTTAGTTTGAAATTAAATTTTATTAAAAAACATAATTGACATACTCAAAATCAAGAAAACACATTCAGTTTGTCATTATACTTTCAGAAACTGATCCATAAGTCATCTCTGACATAAAAAAATTTCCTCACATCAATTAAATGCACAATGTAGTATGTATTAGTCTAAGTGTTTGTTTTCAATATATAAGTTCCATTTAGATTAAAATGAACATCACATTTCCAAAACCATGAACACTAGATTAGATTTTTTTTCTCATAAATTTCTATACTATTACTTAATTAATTTCCTTATAATTTTTTCTTATACTTCTGTACTTAACTTTCAAAAATATAATTCCTAAAGCTGAATAAGAAATAGTGTGACGTGCAAGAATTAACTGCAACTCAATCCAATATATGACATTCCTTGTAACAATCAAAGTTTAGAATAAAATTTAAACATTTTATTTACTTATTTTATTTATACTATTACAAACAAAATAATTGTTTTCTTATACAAGTGCATTAATTTTCTCATGAAATGGTTCTTTTTTCCGGCAATAACATGACCGAGGGCCGGGGTCCAAAGACAATATAACATTAATGTTTTTGAATATCTATGATAACTTGTAGTTACTCATGAAATATTAAAAACCAATGATTTTAATGTTATTTTAATTTTTTTCTTTTGTCTGTGTTGTGAATTTTGTTTCATATAAATTCTATATTTTCCACCGGTTTTACTATTATTTCTACTGCGGTAGTGTGCAATAAATTTAATAGCACACTGTAGTATGCTCATTGAACAACTCTTTTAGAAGAACTGATAAATTTATCATTTATTAGAACTAAATAAAATCTATGATAATGGGGATCATTTATCATCACTGATAAAATCCTGGTTCTTTTAATCACACTCTGGTAGTTTGCTATTTTTTTCACAAATAATGGTGAATTATATTATAGTTAAAGGCATGTTTTGAGCAGTGATGTATGAACCTAGGTGTCACTTAGGTATGGATCCTTTAAATTTTGATCTAATTATTTATTTTCGATCTAATATGAATTCCTAATGTGCTAGTTACAGTTATAAGGGTGTACGAGGATTTTTGGAGCCAAAACACCTATTTTTGAGAAAACTAGGCCTGTCACATAGTTTATAGTAAACCATGAGGAAAGGAAGCATGGTTAGATTAAACTGTGTAAGTGGTGCCTTTTGGGATATATCCTTAGCACACATTAGGCACAGAATTTCTATAACCGTGTGGCCTTACCATTCTATTTCCCCTCTTCCCAGGTACGAATGGATGATTTGCGCACGGTTTATCAAACCGTGAATAAGCTAACATTTAGGTAATTTTTTTACTTTTCCCTTAATGATCTAATTAATCATCCTCTATCATCCAAATAAAAAATACTATAGGATTAACCTATTTTATCTCAATTCGGATCTCTTTGAAGGCCAAATTTAGGGATTAAACAATCAGATTCATTTGGGATCTAATTAGGCTTATGTTCATGATGTTGGATTCACAACAGGTAGTACTCGAGTCTTTTTTAGCAGTTATTATCCTATATTTCTCTCAACCAAGTTATTAAGGTATAAGATTTGGTCAATATTTCATAGATATTCCTCATTATAAGCCTAATTGGAGGCTGGTATTAGGGGAGGAGAGTCGTACGATGTAACGACCTAGGTATTTATAGAATAATAATTTTTTATATCTATTAATATTTTTGAATAAGATATTAATTTTATTTTAAAGGGGATATTTTTTTTTCATACTCAACATGTAACAATGGGTTTCTTTGAAATCTTAAGTTGTAGACAACTTTGAGTTATACCAAAAAATAATATAATAATAATATTATTTTATATGGTAGTAAACACATAGTCTTTGTATTTACGATAAAGAACATAAAAAACTACAATATGATTATGCATGTTTGTTAAATATTTTTAGATTTCTCCAAAAAGATATAGAGGATTAAAATAAGAATGAATATGTCTTTAAGCATAAAATACTTTAATATTTTTTAAAAGTCAGTTTACCTCCTTTTGATGGAGAACCATTTTAATTATAGTTTATGTCACTTTTATATATTACATTAGAAAAAATAAACATCATCTTTAGAAGCGGGACATCATAATTTAGATTGGGTAATCTTTTGGTATTTTTATGATAAAGTTCATTTTTAATGAATAGTGAAAAATTATGCAGTTTAAGTCAAAATTTCCTTTTCATCTAATTTATTTATATGATTATATTATCCTTTTAATTGGTCGTAAAGTTTAATTAGATTATATTTTTATCATTTAATCCAATTTTGGTCATAGGAAGTAATTTCCCTCTGAAATTGGACATAAACAGATGTCAATCGTTTGGTAGTTTTTACTTCTAGAAAACCAAATTTTTGTTTTTGACAACGGGAATTAATTTTAAATTAATTTATGAAACTGATGTATTATTAATTTGGGAAAATGGATTCTAAATTTTGAATTATGAGGTAAAAATTGTTTAAATTAGTATCTTTTATTTTTAGAAATTATGACTAGTAAGTTCGGTAAATATTTTATTTACAATGGTTAAAGGGTAAATCTGGTAAATAAGGGTAAAAATTATATTATATGAATATTATATTACATTAACACGTGTCTTTACCCTATTGGATGATACATGTATGGCCATGGGCATCTTTGGGTCGATTTTGAGACCACATGGAGACACTTTGTAAGTGAAAATGGCATTTTATAAAAAATAATTTAATGATTAGGAAAATATAACATAAACATATATATTTTAGTAAGAAAATTTTTATATGGGGACATATAATTAATATTTTGGACCATAAATATTAATTATAAATTTAAAAATATTTACTAAATCATGTTATTTTATTTATAATTTTTAGACATTAAATAAATAAATTTAATGAAGACATAATGGTGATGCAATAATTGATTAATTAATAAAGGATTCATATAAATGATATTATAAATGTAAAATTAAATGTAATTTTGTTAGTTTGATGTCATACATGAATTTTTTGGATGATAGTTATGTGTTATATTTTTATTAATGATTTTTTTCAAATCAATCATGTTGTTATGGATTTTTAAAAAGTCATGATATGAATAGTTTCAAAATCGACATAATTCATATTTTAAAATAGAAAAAATTTTATGAAATATTATAAAATAAAAAAAAACTGAATCTTTTTCACATAGTTATAATAAGCCTAAAATTCAATTATGGACTCTTAAATTGTATATTAGTATTGTTTTGTAACTATTTTTATCCTCAAAGTGTTAAATGCTTGATAAAACGGTACAAGTAAAAAAAGTTTAAATAAAAAAGATAAGGATGAAAAAATATCCAAAAACTGTCCAATTACTACTGGATGATTTTATTTTGACTTATATTCATATTCTTTTCTAATTTAATTAGTTGGGTAACTTTTTAAACCAAAAAAAAATTGATAATAAAATATTACTTTCAAACATTCCTAAAGAGCCCCACCTCCCCCTAATAAAAGGACACAACTATAACCCATTACACGTACCTCTCAAGTACCTTGGGTGATCCAAAATCTTCTTCAAGAACCTACCTACATCTCCCTATTCCTCCTAGAATCTTTTCCTTAGGAATAAGGAAATTCAAGAAGGCCTTTTAACTTAAATCAAAGAGAGTTGCACGTTTTAAGGGGCATCGTCTTCTCAAAATTTTATTTCCGTTACTACACTTCTTCAATACATATTATATTATTTTTAATTCATTAAATAACAAAAAAATTATAATAAATATACAAGGTTATTTTTATGATAATTATTCTAACAATACTTATACACACCTCTATCTGATAGATAGATACCATACTGGTTATATGGATGGTGAACTGCCGCCTCACGAAACGATTATTGTTATATTTTTCCATAAAACCTCTCATGGTGGCTATTATAATGGAAATTTATTTACATGAGATATATATTATATTTATATTTTCAATATGTTTTTTTTATTCTTAATTTATATAATACCTTTATGGTTTCTAAAATGGGTTAATATGATAATTTTATTTGAGGAAGTGCAGACTACCATCCCCTTAATGTGATATGACTCGTTCATTCCAAACATTGAATGTTTAAAGGATGGTGTTAATGAAATTATTTATCATATATATAATATTATATTATACTATAATTATAAAATACCATTGTATCATTTGGTTTTCATTCCTTTAAAAATAAAAAAAAATAAATTAAAGTAGCATTCATGCGTACGTACAACTTACCACGCCCATTAATAGTTCATTTAATTTTCAGATATCCAAATGATATAGAGTGTTATAATTACATATATACAGAATATATATGATTTATATGATATCTAAATCATGAATATCAATATTGAGATAATGTAATTTTGACCACATGATCAATTTGTAATTATAAGAAGTTAATTTTTGACTCATGTACTGAACATCGACAAAATGACTGATATGGATTTGGATAATTATATGATTATTATAGAAAGGTAATAAGTGATATAAAAGGAGAATAAACTTGAAATAACATTCTTAAGAATGGACAAATTAACTTAAATTTATTATTCAGGAAGAATAAGGAACATATGTGATGAATCAGAGGTAAGGTAAGGGAACCTTTAGTCCTCATCATTTAGTCAAAGGCTTTTTTATGTCGTGTCGTTTAATTTACATTTTCTTATGTTTGTATATGTTCTTATACTTATTTCAGTAAATTTTATGTCCATGTTATGAGATACGCTTCTCTTTACCATCAACTCATTTTCTGAATTTTAATGTGACGTCGTTAGGCTGCTGAATTTTTGCAAGGGACATCGTCTTAATCTCTTTTCATTGAGGCATATTTTGATTTATAAAAAACATTCCTTTATATGTTGTATAAACCCCTTTGACTTTTAATTTCATTACTATAGAATATTTTTTCAACATATCATTTTACTAAATGACAAAGGGAATGTTACTTTTTAACATACACGGTGACAACGACCTTTCCATCGCCGTGAGCATTATTTGATATTTGCATTCCTATACATAGAGTAGTGTTTATAAAAGGAAAGTCAACAACATATACTGTTTTTATGTATTTTGGTATTGAAAATGGTGTTTATAATGCATTGATTATTTTAATATCTTGACCTGATATATTGTGATTGCAATGTGGAAATGTTAACTTTCAATTATGTGTTATGATTATGTTATGGTTCTTGGGCATTGATTACGTATATGGGTGGCTCCGTGACCAACCCAGGGAGGGTGATATCAAGATAACTCTCCAATGTATTGATTAATGTGATTGAGGTAAATTTTAATTTTCTACTAAGATATTTGGGGAATATACTATGATGGGTATTACGAACGTAACTCCCTACGTATATATGAAAGATTCAATGTAAGTATGTTATGGATTCCACAAGATTCCTTTATGATTTACGATTTCTATGTGTTATTCATAAATATTATGATTTCAAGAAATATTTTATATAGATTATGTTTTATGATTAAAAATATGTTTTTATTGATTTGTATGTATCGATGGAGTAATGTTTTATTTTCTTATTTTATAACCCTTACTGAGAATTTTATACTCATCCCTTGTTTTTGAAAATTTTTCACAGTGTATAAAGAAGTGTAATAGAAAGGAAGAATTTAAGAGGATTTATATCATGAAAATAATTCTTTTATTATTTAAGGTGTTTTATTGTTGTAAAAAAATTGGATAGTGTAGAAGTGTCTACTTTGTAATATTTGAGACGTAATGTAATAATTATGGCCTAATTTTCTAAATATCTAAACCTGAAGAGATCCTCAATGTAAATTAAAGTCCAATTTTTTACTTAACTCTAGTTTAAGTAATGTTGAAGTCTTAGGCCTTGAAGTTGGTATCAGAGGAAAGGTTTAGAGAAATTTATTGATTAGGAGTTCTCATTTAACTCATGGTTAGTTCCTATGTCTATTATTTTAGTTAAATCATTGTTTTATAACTTTTTCAGATTAAGGAATGTTTGTTACAAATGGAAGGTGGAGGATCTCAAACAAAATTCTTATCTCTTACTGATGACATGCTGGAAAATAATATTGTGAAGTCATGTTTGGATGATTGTGAAACTTTTTCTAGCATACAACTTGCTTTCAAGCAGTTGTATGAGATATCAAACACCTCTATTATACCTTGATACCATCGTGGATAATGGGTTGTATTTAATCAAATCCTATTTTATCAATATTCTCATATTTTCAAGAAAGGTAAATATTATGAAGGAATTTTCAAATATTTTTTCTTACCCCAAGATTTTGAAGCATATTATGATTTTGAAAAAGGTGATGAAGAAGGAGACCCTTGTGCAACCTATTTATATTTTCATTTAATATATAGTATCCCAGCATATAATTATGGTATTTTAAAAGGACCATTGATTGAATGTTTCAAATCCAACTCTGTCCGACTTTTTTTTAAAAATCATGTTTTATCACATGTTTTCAAATTATATGCCATACATGATTATTTTCCTAAAATATTTTTTTGCGAACACCCATATTACCCAAGTTATATAAGGTGTATTTGGATAAATTAAGAAAATGATTTTGAAGGATATAAAAATCATTGTTTCAATGCATGGATCTTCTACCAACATGAAAAATATGATGGTGAAACCATGTGGACACCATGATCATGGTTTACTATTCTTTATATTGGGAATAGTTTTATTTTATCATATGGAGGTGAAATAAAAATGGAAATATATATAAGAATTCATGAATTAAGATGTTGAGGACTTAATGAGTAGGGATTGAAAAGATAGTTATAATACAACAATTGATTTTAAAACATGTTAGAGTTATTTTGAGTTTTATAAAAAAGACAACCCATATAATGGGTGAAAACCTGTCATGTCTAGCAAGCCCATAGGAATCAAACCCAAATTCGAAGGGCGACAAGGGCGCATCTCCCACCACTGGCCTATGGGAAGTCTCTAGCTTATATGACTTATTCTGTTTAGTTAAATGAGTTCATGGATCATAAATAAGTTGATTTTGGGAACATATGGATATTCTTAGTATAGGAAAATGATTTTATGATTATGTGATAAAGGTTATTTTAGAGTATGTTCTCTCATTTTGGAACACTATATGAATAAGGAAAATATAATACAATGAGATTTAATTTGTGGAGTAATGGTGGAATTTTATTTTAGAAGAATATATGTTTTTATTGTGGACATATAGAAATATAGGTTATTTATGGAAATTATTAAACTATCAAAGAAAATATATGAATAGGTTAATTACTCTTCAGAATGAGACTTTAAGAGTTGTCGATGTTATTTAGAGATAAATGTTATGATTTTCTATGGAACACCATGTGATTAAAATCCTCTATGTTTTGGGTTTAAATATTATTTTTGATTATATTGAAGTATTTTAATGTCAATTGTTTATTTAAAGGTAATTGATGAACTTTGGGTATTGTTTTTTGAATTTTATATATTAATAGTACGATTTATTTTTATAAAGGATTATCCTTTTAAGGATTATCTAATCTCGTCATAACCATTTTGGTTTTGGTTAATATCTAAAGATAGGGGAAACTTATAGTTTATCTTTTGTGGATAATGTGATTCTCTAGAAGATGATTCTGGCAATTTTGATGTGATGAAGTCATATTTAATACTCATCGTTTTGAGAAAACATTAATATGTAGTAGAAATTTTGTAAAATATGAATGTCTACATGAAAATTAAGTATGTTTCCATATGTTCTTAGTCAATATCATAAATAAATTCCTCAACTTTATGAAAAGGAACTTAAAACAAAAACTTTTTCTGTTAACTTTTCATACTAGGAAATTCATGACCGTTTAACCCATCACAAGTTTGTAGTTTTCTTGTGGTTAACTTTCTCCTGATCATGTATTCTATTACTCTCCATTAGAACTTGACAAATTGTTTATCTCCTATATCAATGGTTTCATGCATGGAATCCTAGTATGGGTTATCTTGGGTGAACTTTGTACTTTTATTTCTTTATTTTAAAGTGATAGTTTCATTGACTCTTTTTTCTGATGTCGTACTTTCAATGAAGTTTCTGAGCCCAATTTTAAAATTGTGAGGACGAAATTCTCAAAAGGGGGGAAGGATGTAACGACCTAGGTATTTATAGAATAATACATTTTCATATCTATTAATATATATGAATAAGATTTTAATTTTATGTAAAATAGGAATCTTTGTTTTGATAGCATACACAACTTTAAACAATAGGTTTTTTGAAATCTTATATTGCACCGAACTTTGAGTTATACCAAAAAATAATAATATAATAATAATAATATTTTTAATGGTAGTTAACACATAGTTGTTGTGTTTTCGAGAACGAAAATAATTAACTATATTATGATTACAAATATTTGTAAATTTTTTTTACATTTATCCAATAAATTTTAGAGGCTTAAACTGAGAATGAATCTATTTTTAAGTATGAAATACGGTAATATTCTTTAAAAGGTCGTTTTACGGACTTTTGATGGAGAACCATTTTTAAATATAGTTTTTGTCCCTTTTATAGGTTCCATTTGACCAAATAAACTTTTTCATTAGAAGTAGGACATCAAAATTTACATCGGGTAAATTTTTTATATTTTTTTGATAATGTTCATTTTTTAATGAATAGTGAAAAATACTACAATTTAATTCAAAATGATATTGTCATCTAATTTATTTATATAATTAGATTTTCCTTTTAATTAGTTTTAAATTATAATTAGATTGTATTTTTATTATTTCATCCAATTTTTTTCATTGTAAGTAATTTCACTTTGAAATTGGAAAAAAACACATGCCAATCTTTTGGTAGTTCTTACTCATAAAACCACATTTTTTTGTTTTGTCAATGGGAATTAATTTTAAATTAATATCTAAAACTTATGTATTTTGAATTTGGAAAAATGGATTAAATATTATGAATAATTAGGTCAAAATTTTGTAAATATTTACCTTTTATTTTTATGCATTATGAATAGTAATTTTAGATAATATTTTATTTACCAAGGTTAAAGGGTAAATCTGGTAAATAAGGGTAAAAACAATAATGTAATATTATTAATCTAACCTAACACATATCCTAACACTATTTTCTGAAACATGTATGACCATGGGCATACTTTGGTCGATTTTGGGACCCCATGGTGCCACTTGTAAGTAAAAATTTCATTTATAAAAATTCACCTAAAGGTATGGAAAATGTAACATAAACATATATATTTTAGTAAAATAATTTTTATATGGGGTTATATAAGTGATATGTTCAAATATAAATAGTAATTATAAATATAAAACAATTTACTATATCATGGTATTTTATTTATAATTTTTAGACATTAAATAAATAAATTTAATTATGACATAATGGGGATGCAGTGATTGCTTCCTTAATAAAGGATTCAAATAAATGATATTATAAATGCTAACATAAATATAATTTTGTTATTTTGACGTCATCCATAATTTTTTAGGACGATATATACATGATATATTTTTATTAATGATATTTTATCTAATCATATTGGTTGTTATGGATTTATAAAAAGTCATGATATGAATAGTGTCAAAATTGACATAATTCATATTTTAAAATATAAAATATTTTATGAAATATTAAAAAATTCCAAAAAAATATAAGATTCATCCAAATAGTTATCATAAGTCTAAAATTATAATATTGACTCTTATATTGGGTATTTGTCGTGTTTTCATAACTATTATGATTCTCAAAGTGTTAAAATCATGATAAAACAGTAAGAGTAAAACACGGTTAAATGAAAAAGATAAAGATGTAAAAATATCAAAAACATGTACAATTATTATTTGATGATTTTATTTATACTTATATTAATTGTATCGTATTATTTATATTTTTTTGGACCTTTTTAATCTAAAAAATAATTTACAATAAAATAATACTTTTAAACCTTCATAAGGAGCCCCTCCTCCCTCTTATAAAAGGTCACCACCTCTAACCCATTACACACACCTCTCACGACCCTTGTATCATCCAAAATCTACTCCAAAAAGCTCCCAAAAAACCTATTTTCCTCTTATAATCTTTCCCTTATGCATAAGGAAATTCATGAAATCATTTTAGCTTAAATCAAAGAGTGTTACACATTTTAAGAGGTTGTGTCTTCTCTAAATTCCTTTTCCATTATTCTACTTCTTCACTCCATATTCTATTATTTTTCTTTGAATAAATAAAAAAACAGTCTCCTCAATATATTAGGTTTATTTTTTGATAAGGATTCATGCTAAACTCACACGAACCTCTATATAATGGATTTAAAACATACTTTTTCTATGGAAGACAAACCACTGCCTCACGAATCGATGATTGTTAAATTTTTCCGTACCACCTCTCATGGTGGCCATTATGATGGAACTGTATCTACATGTGATATATAATATATTTAATTGTATCTATATTTCTATATTTTTTATTTATATCATATCTTTGTGGTATCCATAATGGGTAAATACGATTATTTCATTTGAGGAACTGCAGACTACTGCCCCCTCAAAGTAATATGACTTGTTCATTAAAAACATGGAACATATAAAGGATGGTGTTAATGAACATATATAACACATATAAAATATTATATTATACTGGAATTATAATATACCTATGTATCACTGGGTTTTCATTCCTTTAAAACACGAAAAAAGAAATGAAAATAGCATTCATGCGTACGCATGACTTACCGTCTCCATGAACAGTGCATTTCATTTTCATATATCCAAATGTTATGTAATATTATCATAAAATATATACTAGATTTATATGATGTAAATTATATCTAAATCAGGAATATCAATATATAGATAATAGACTTTTTACCACATGGGCAATTTGCAATTATAACAAGTTCATTTTTGACTCAAGTATAGAACATTGAAAAAAAATATGAACTTGAATAATTATATTATTATTATAGAAAGTTAATAAGTGATATAAAATGAATAATAAACTTAAAAAAGTTCTTAAGAAAGTATAAATTAACTTAAATTTATTATTCAGGAAGAACAAGGAACATGCGTAACGAATCAGATGTAAGGCATGGAAACCTTTCACCCTCCTCTTTTAGTAAAATACTTCTTTATGTTATGTATTTTAATTTCCATTATATTAGGTTTGGATATGTTCTTATCTTTATTAGTGTAAATTTTATGTCCAAGTGATGAGAGACCCTTTTCTCTACCATCAACTCAATTTCTGAATTTTAAAGTAACATCGTTTGCTGTCGAATTTTTGTAAGGGACTTCATCTAAATATTCTTTCATTGAGGAGTATTTTGATTCATACACAACCTGATTTTATACTATGTAAAACCCCTTTGAATTTTAATTTCATTCAAAGTGAATTTTTTTTCTACGTATCATTTTACTAAATGAAAAATGGAATGTTTCTTTTTAACAAATACAGTGACAACAAACTTTCTACCGACATGAGCATTATTTGATATTTTGATTCCTCTATAAGAAGTAGTGTTTTTAAAAGGAAAATAAATAACATATACCCTTTTTATGTATATTGTAATTGAAAATGGTTTTGCTAATGGATTGATTACTTCAATATCTTTAACTGAGATATTGTGATTGCAATGTGGAATTGTAATCTTTACTTTATGTGTTATGATTATGTTATGGTTCTTGGGAATTGTTTTTGTAACTGGGTGGCTCTATGATAAACCTTGGTTGGGTGAGCCCGAGATTGCTCTTCAATGAATTGGGAAACATGAAATAGGTAGACATTAATGATTCCCCTAAAAGATTTAGGGAATATACTGTGATGGGTATTACAAACGTATCATTCTACGTAACTATGAAATACACAATGTAAGTATGTTATGGATCCCACAAGTTACCTTTATGATTTATTATTTCCATTTATTATTCATAAATATTATGATTTCAAGAGGTATGTCGAAGAGATTTTTTTATGATTGAAAAGTATGATTTTATTGATTTTTATGTATTGAAGGACTAATGTTTTCTTCCCATATATTATGACCCTTACTGATCTTTTTCTTCTCCTCCCATGTTTTTGAAATTTTTTTAATAGGATATAAGGAAGGGTAAGAGAAAGGAATATTTGAAGCATATTTATGTCAAAAAAATAATTCTTGGATTATTTAAAGAGTTTTATTATTGTAAAAAATGGATAGAGTAGACGAGTCTACTTTGTAATATTAGAGATTTAATGTAACTGTTATGGCCTAATTATCTAAATATCTAAACCTAAAAAGATCCTCAATGTGTATTAAAGTCAAATTTTTGACTTAAATCAAGATTAGGTGATGTTTATGGCTGGGGACTTATATATGACTCTAAGGTGTGTGGTCTATAACTCATCCCTCAAGTTCATTATTTTTGGAATTTTCGTGTGGTGCCCATCAATTTCATCAGATTCCAATTATAGAATTTATATGTTATTCTTATAATCATTATAATTTTATTGTAATTACCTTTCAAAATTTGTGATTCATTGTTAGTGGTTATGCCCACAAATACATCCCACATATTAATGATTTTATTCCATAATTGGTATTTTAGTATTTGACACGTTTGAGCCACCGTTCGGGTGTGACATGGATTGACCCTTATAAGGGTATTATATTCTATATTAAATTGATATATTTATATTGTCAATTTCATAACGTAATGTCCCATGTATTATCACCACATGACCCGCCTAAGGTAAGCGCATCAACTGATAATTAAATTTGAAATTTAAATTGGCATGTATACTAAGTATGTTACTTGACTATATTAAATAAAAATAAATAATAGGTTGAATGTCCATAGCACCCCTTACCACATCAGTGGAAGGAAGTGGAATGAACTTAAATTATAGAATATTCTATAAATGGATTGATTAAATGGTTGCATGCTACTAGGGCTTATCACACAAATGAAAGGAAATGCTTGAACCAAATGAAATATTACATGAATTCATTATTAAATAAAAGTGGGATGACTCGATCATGACTTGAATTCTTATTGGGTAATGCCTTGAGCACTTGGAAACCCTATTATGATTCCACGATGATAATTTTATAGGATTAATCCCACCAATATCTTGATCTTTCTCGATTCTTGGATGCCTGATATGACACCATAAGATCCCTTAAATAATATTGAAGGATTCCTTGGATACACACCTTAGATATAGAATTGACAAGTAGGTTCCCTGGTTGTAACCCATTTGGCCCAGTCAATTTTTAGCCCCATTATACCTTGGATGATCACCCTAGATTTGGTAGGCATATTATTGTGGAATGCCTTGGACTATAATCCTTGGAGTACACTCTTAGAATTATCTAGACTCAGTTACTACTGAGTCAGTGACCCATATTGTCTAGGTTTCCTTAGTGAATATCGTAGAACCACTTCTTGTTAACTATTAATTATGGTTTCCTTGTTACATATTGGATCCTTAACCATTAATAATGTGTGAATTATTTATAAATTGGTACAAACAAATAATGACTTGGTGATATGTTTAGGCACCAGCCGAGGGATAAAGTAGGTATTTGGTTACTTAGTTACATTGTACTTCATTACATTATATATTCATACCTAAAGACTATTACATTTACATTACATGGTTATCATGTTATAGAAACCATTAGTGGTGGCCCACTGAGATTTATCTCACACCTTCTATGGGCACTACTTTGTACCCAAGGAAGATTATATGAATGTGGGTGTTGATAAAGGGAAGCATATGTCTTCAAACACTTGATTGATTACTCTCTAGGATGGTGATGGATAGCAGATGATTGAGCCAAAGCTCGGGATTATTAGGATAGTTATTTGACTTTTTTTCTTCGATGAAACATGTTATTCCTACTATCTTGTATCCATATTTTCTAGTATTCTAGTGACATGACATATCATCATCTATTATTCTAGTTACTTCTGTTATTGTTTTTATTGTCCCTATTTTTTTTACTATTCCCTATATTTACTTATATTACTTCTACTATATACCTATGATTACTTTTAGCCACTATTCTACACATTGGTAATGAGGTAATAGTCTCCTCTTTGATACACCCTAGGCCCTCCATACTAGTTGGAAACCTCTGTTGTTTTGGGAGTCCTGCATGTGGCTGTGTGGCCCACCGGGATCGGGAACCCATTAAGTAGAATTTAGGTATGGGAAATCACAAAATTGTATCATAGGGAGGTTCCTTTCAGGATTTACTATTTAGAGATAATATTAAGGATATTAGAAATGCTTGGAACTTCGTTATAAGCCATGCTTGGGTGTTGCAAACCCAAGTTCATGGTAAAATCCAAGTTTCCTGATTACTAATAATTATTCAACTTTTTTATATTACAACTGATATTATTTCATCGTTGGGTGATGCAGATGCATTCTGTTGTTGTTGATTATAATTTTTATTGAGCTTCTATTTTATCATTGGCCCGATGACATGAGGGCAAGGAGAATTGTTACATATATCATTATAGGCACCTAGGATTCACATTTCATGCATATTTTCATTTTATATAGGTTCATTTCACAACATTTTATTTCTTGATAAGATTGTTATTATTGGGTGATGTGGTGATAGTAATATTATTATTGTATTACTATTGGTTGAAATTAAGTTATTTCTTATCTCAATTCATGAGGTGTATGGGTCCTCACCGGTTAGGATGATTAATTTATAGAGTTGATACATTATGCTATAAATAAATGGGTTTTGTTTTCATTGATCAGGTGTATGGACACTGATTCAATAGGAATGATTATCCATTAAAAAGTTAAACATGAGTTCTAAAATGAATTGTTTTCACATCTTTAGCCCACATTTTTTTTGTTTATGAAAGGTAATGGAGTGAAATTGGTAATTCAATGTAAAATGAAATGAAACATATACTTGATCACTTGCCAATACCTGGCTGTCTAAGTAAGAAGTTGGCATAGTAGGCCCTGGATGGTGAGTTCCCTTTTTTTCATCTTCTACCAATAATGAAATCTTTCTTCTTAATCTTATTCTGAGGAATGTTCTTAGAATTTTTATAATAATTCCATCATGACGTCCTCATATCCTACACCCATAAGGCGGTGACGATTATACTCCAAACATGGGGGACCCAGATCTGTTAGTCTTACCTCTAGGAGTGCCACTCGAGGCACCACATATTGTACCAGATCTAGTCTCTGATTCCCATGTTCATGATATTTTTCTATGTATGATAAAATCCATTCATGTTGATCCATGATTTTCACCTATGATGACTGATTTGACTCATGAGTTCTAGCAGCAGCATCCTCCAACTTTCTCAGGAGATGGCAGTCCAAAGGCTACGGATTCTTGTCTAGAATCCACCTTATATATCTTTGATAATATAGAGATTCCTCCAGAGTGGGGTGTCAATAATTCCACAATCATGCTTCAAGATTCATTCAAGCATTGGTGGGATGTGATTACCCAGGATAGTCCTCATCAGGGCATGTTATGGGTCTATTTCCAGAATGCCTTTAATGATTAGTTATTTTCTCAAATGCAGAGAGGTGGAAGAGCCAGAGAGTTCATGCATCTCTAGAAGGGTTCTATGTAACTTATATAATATTCAGAATATTTTATAGAGTTTCTGTGATTTTCAAAGCTTCTAGCTAGTGATGAGAATTTGGGTGCTAGGAATTTCAAGAATGGGATCCACTATGCCATCCATATGTAGGTGAATGTCCTTCACCTGCCTACTATTTCTATAATAGTCAATAATGATCTAATCACTAAGCATATTATGAGGCATGAAAATCATACCAGGAATAGAGGACCTATTCCACGGTAGGCCAATAGTTCTCCCTATGGTAGGAAACATTCCCTCGAGGTTTATCATTAGGGAAGTGACAACCATAGTTTCTATTTTGATTACATTGTAGTGTGTCATCAGCTTGGATGATAGGGTCACCTAAATTCTCATTGTGATATAGAACCAATGTAGTGATAGGATTGCATCCATATGGAGGGTATTTAGAATTTTTTAGGACTTTTTCACTAGCCTATAGTGGAAAAGGATCCACACCCACTCTACCTTCAGGAGTAGGTTCTTTTGCGCTATGTTAAGTGGGGAGTTGTAATAGATATAGAAGGAATAGATAAGGAGGAGGTCATGGTTGCTGTATTTAGATTCTTGATCACTAGTAGCACCATCATAGCAGTTTGATCATGCTAGTCCAACTATTTCACAAAGCTGCAGATTAGGTAAGTTTCATGCACAATAGATAATACCCATGGATTAGGATTTAAGACCAAATATAGATGAAGGTACTGTTATAGTGGTATATACTATGGTATCTACTTTATTTGATATAGGTTCTTCGAACTCATTTATCTCTGAATCTATCATTGAAATTATTAGACTCGAGATGTAGTATTACTATGGTGTAATGACCCTAGATAATTCATTAGGGGTAAAAACAAAGGGAATATAACAATGTTGGGACTATCCCCTTGAGGTTGGTTGTTAACCTTTCTAATGAAACCTATTAATTATCGAGATGATAGGATTTGATTTCATTCTTGGTATTGATTTGTTAGATCAGTATAATGATTATATAGGTATTTATCATTGTAGGGTATTGTTTACATCATTGGTGGGAACCAGTTATCTATATAAAGGTGAGTGGTATGTCTAGAATGGTAGAGGAAGACTATAGAATCATGATCTTGGTGGTGTGACCACCCTAATTTCAAATATCTTCATGGAGGGTCATGGTATACAAAAAGATTATTTCCCACTTGTAGTGGATCCTTTCAGGGATTCCATTCCCCATTATTTTTATGTCTTACCTCTTTAAAGAGAGGTATAGTTTACAATAAAACTTATTCTAGGAGAAGCTCCATTGTCTATTCCTCTATATAAGATGAAACCTATAGAGCTTCAAGAGCCCATGAAATAGTTAGAGGTTTTAGAGGGAATTTAATTTATACAGACCTGTATATCCTCTTAGGGTTCACACATTCTTTTCTCTAAGAATTAAGATAGAACCCTACAACTGCATGTGTATTATAGATGGTTGAACCAACTTAGGGTCAAGAACCCGTATCCACTACCTCCAATAGATGATCTCTTATACCAGCTCCAAGGATCTGAGGTCTTATCGCAGGTCAACCTGAGATTGGGTTATCATTAGGTGCGAGTTAGGCCATCAGAAATACAACATACAACATTCCGTAGTAGGTATGGTTTGTATGAGTACCTATTTATACAGTTCGGTCTTATGAATGTTCCCAACGTTTTCATGGCTCCAATGAATAGGGTCTTCAATCCCTATCTAAACTCTTTTTGTTATGGTCTTTTTAAAATACATATTTGTGTATTTTGACACTATTAATGACCATGAAAATCAACTTGAGATCATTCTAATCACACTTAGAGACCATCAGATTTACACAAAGATTGATAAGTTCCAATTCTAAATCTACAATGTTCACTTCTTGGGTTATATAATATCATAATCATGTGCATCTGATTATCCTGAAAGGGTTAGTTCTATAGTCTCATAGGAGTATCCCAATAATACATTTGATATACAAGGATTATTGATGTTGGATGGATATTAAATATGTTTCATATATGATTTATCAATCCTTTCATCACCTCAAACAAGATTTAAAAAGAAGTGTGTCAAGTTACCCTGGTCAGAAGTGTGCATCAAATCCTTTCAAGAGATAAAAGGGAGGCTTGTATCAATGCATATTATAATTATTCCTATGCTATTTTTAGGTTATACCGTATTATATAATGCATCAAGAATCGGACTAGGAGTAGTGTTAATGCGGGAGGACAAAGTTGTAGCTTATGGATCACGATCGTTGAGGCCTCATGAGAGAAATTACCCTATGCATGATCTTGACCTTGTAGCAGTTCTCCATGCCTTACGTTTCTAGAGACACTATCTATTCGGTGAGTTGTTTGTGGTGTACATGGACCACAAGAGCCTCAAATATATCTTTATAGAGCGTGACATGAACATTAGAAAGTGGATATGGGTCAAATATTTACAATCCATTTATTTCCATCTTTCTTATATGCCTAGGAAGGGCAATGTGGTTGTCGATGCGCTGAGTCGAAAAACTAAAAAACCAGCCGCATGTGAAGTCAGAGATGAATGAAAGTTAATGAACCTCTTCTTTGAGATGCATATAGAGTTTCATGATAGTCACAAGTAGTCTTATCTATCATCTTAGGGAGTTAACTCTTCCGTCCTTGAGTAGGTGATGAATAAATAGTTTTCAGAACCTTAGGGATTGGTTCTACATTAGAGTATATCATGAGATAATCTGCCTTCAGATTTTTGTACATAAAAAGATGACATCATGCATATTCATGGACATGTCTATGTTCCCACAGATATCATAGAGGATTTAATGTAAGAGTTCCATGCTTATCCATATGATGTTCATCCATGTCTCTACAAGATATATTGAGATACGTGACACCAGTATTGGCGGCCAAGGATGAAATGTCATATTTCAAGCATTATCACTAGGTGTTCCACCTATCAACAGGTGAAGGCAGAGTAGCAGAGACCTACAGGCTTATTACAGCTGCTTCCAATCCTAGAATGGAAATCTGATGATGATGATATGTATTTCTTTGTTAGCTTACCTACGTCTCCAAGGGGTAGCAATGCTATATGGGTAGTTATTGACCGACTAATGAAATCAATCCACTTAATTCTTATTTTGGAGTCTTTATAAGTTTATGAGTTAGGAAGACTATATGATTTTAATATTACTCGACTTCACATGGGTCCCTCGTACTGTCATTTCAGGTTGGGATTCTCATTTCCCATCTTGGTTCTGGTAGGGTTTGTATAAGGATATGGGAAGAAAGGTGATTCTAAGAATTTCTTTTAACACTCAGACCTATGGACAATCAGAAAAGATGATTCAAGTTCTAGAAGACATGATCTGAGAATGTGTCACTGATTTTAATAGTTTTTGAGAGAAGAGTATTCCTCTCATTGAGTTCACCTATAATAATAAATTTCTGAAAAAAAATTCAGATGGCTCCCTTTGAGACATTATATGGTAGTTCATTCGTTTCACCTCTGTACTAGCTGGAGGTAGGTTAGGTAGTCCTACTAGTTCTTCGTCTCGTTCAGGAGTCTTGAGAGTAGGTTTAGCAGATTAGAAAGCATATCAAAATGGCTCAGTATAGATAGAAATTTAATGCCTATCAACATCGATGCGATCTAGAGTTCGAGGTTAGGGATCATCTTTTTCTTTAGGTATCACCCATTCTAGGTCATATATGGCTATAGAAGAAAGGGTAGCTACCACCTTGTTATGTAGGGCCATTTTAGATCATAAAGAGAGTTTTTCCACTGGACTATCGGTTTCTATTACCACAAAGGTACTATTCCATTCATGAAGTCTTCCATTTTTCAAAGCTTCACTAGTATCATGCCGACCCATCTCATATCTTTTAACATAAGGAAGTCTAGTTAGATGCTGATGATACCTTTATGGAGTATCTAGTACGCATTATTGACCAAAGAAAGAAGGTTATCCATGACTGGTATATCCCTCTATTATGGGTTCTATGGAAGCATGGGTGCCTGTAGGATGGAATTTAGGAGTGGGAGATTGACGTATGTGCCCAGTGTCCAGATTTTTCATTAGACAGGTTTTATCCACCCTTGTAAGATGAAATCGTTGATGTGTTCTTTTAAGGGGTAAGACGGTAAGAACGTAGTTTTTCACTTATATATGGATCCTTTATATTTCAGTATAATTTACTATTTTGGACCTAATATGGATTCCCAATGAGTTAGTGAAGGTTACAAGGGGGTTCGAGTATTATTCGGAGCTGGAACACAGATTTTTGTTAAACTAAGGCCTAGAACATGGTTTGAAGTAATCTGTACGGAAAGGTCGTATGGTTAGATCAAACAGTGCATGTGGTGCCTTTTTAGACATGGCCTTATTACATGGTTGGTGGATAGTTTCCCTAACTGTGTGGCCTAACCATTCTAGTTCCCCTCTTCTATAGTCACATGAGCATGGTTTACACATTGTATTTCAAACCATGTGGACAAACCATGCCCAAGAAAATTTTTGGGTAATTTTACTAATTTTCCCTCAATGATATAATTAAACCTCATTATTCCACCTAATCGGAATTCATACGAGAATAACCTATTTTTATCTCATTTTGTAGTTTCTTGAAGGATGAAGGTAGGGATTGAAATAAATCCTTCATCTGGGATTTTATTAAGCTTTCATTCAACATGTTGGATGTGCTATGTTAAGTACTCAAGTCCCCTTTAGTCATTCTTCTCCTCTTCTTGATCTCAACCGAGTTATAGTGGTGTGAGAGTTTTTCCACATTTCTCAGATCTACTGCATTCTAAGTCGAATCAGAGGCTAATATTGGAGGAGGATATTTTTCTGACCGTATGGTGTGTGGTCTATAACTTATTGCTCAATTTTGTTGATTTTGGAATTTTCATGTGGGGCCCACCGATTTCATCAGGTTCCATTTAAGGAATTTATATGTTAAGATTATAATCATTATAACTATATTGTTACATTGTTTCCAAATATATGATTTTCTGTTAGTGGTTAAGCTAAAAACTCCATCCATCCCATGTAGGATGCTATTCTATAATTGGTTTTTAAATATTTCCCACATTTGAGCTACCATTCGGGTGTGACTTTGCATGAACCTTCTAAGGGAAAGAATTTATATATAAAATGGGTAGATTTATTTTAGTAATTACATCATAGAAACTACCATGTATGCTCACCACATGACCTTCTTAGGATATGTTCTTCAATTGATAATTAAATGTGAAACATAAATTAGAATGTATACTAAGTATATGACTTGGCCAGATTAAATATAAATAAATAATAGGTTTCATGTCTATAGAACCCCTTACCAAATCAATGGTTGGTAGAAGAATGGAACTGAATTATTGAATATTCCTTAAAAGGATTGATTAAATGGTTGTATACTACTTGGCCTAATCACACTAATAAAAGGAAAGGGTTGAACCACAAAAATATTATATGACTTCATTATCAAATAGGAGTGGCCTGACTCAATCTCACCATGGATTCTTATTATGGAATTCCTTGAGCACTTGGGAACCCCATTCCGATTCAAGGATGCGGCTTGACTAGGTTGAAACCAACGTAGATCTCTATCCATCCAATGGCCCGAAGGCCTTCATTTTTTTATTGATTTTGATAATCCAGCTTCCAAGGGGTGAGGTTGAACCCTTATAAGGCACATAGGAATAAGTATTACATGGACCATAGGCCTTAGAGTAATTCATTTCTCGTAGGCTTCAAACATTACATACAACCCAGACTAAATACTTGGAACTGCTCTTCCCCAGTATCTTCAGCGTGAAATAGCTCTCAACCTTCGCATGGCTGTTCAGCTAGGCTCTATCATGCATGTACATGCTTATCCTGATGGTAGATTCTATACCCTCTCATTCTCCCAATCCATGTAGCTTCTGTTGTGGTGAAATCTCCTTGGTCATCCTATATATAGAGCTTGTTCCTTATAGGCTGTCTGGTTTAAATCTACACTTAAGGTGGCCCGAAGGCCTTAAAGGACTCGGAGACCAAATCGGTGGCCCAAAGGCCCTAATGGGGGAAAATTCTCAGCTGTTACAGTTCCAAACAATGCCTGCTACAGTTCATGCTACATTAATAGCTATAGTGCTATATAGTTCCCGCTACAGTACCTACTACAGTACCTCTATAGTACTGCTACAGTACCCCTGGAAATTATGCCTCCACTTAGATTTGATATCGGGTCACCTGGATGTAGTTAAGAGTCCTCACCAACCGGGTTGTGGATCTTGTGCCCACCTATATCTCTATCTTTTTCTATTCCTGGATTCTTATAATTACACCTTAGGATCCCTCATATAGTATTTAAGGATTACTAGGATAAAATCCTTTGATCCATCCTTGAAAATTATGTTCCATGGTTACAACCCATAGGGCCCAATCACTGCACAGCCCCATTTTACCTTGGTCGATAACCGTATATTTAGTAGACATCTAATTGTAGATTGGATTGGAATATGCTCCTTGAATTATACTCTTACCCTTTGATAGACCCTGTTACTACTGATTTAGCAACCCTTGAGGTCTATGTTGCCTTAGTGAATAACATGGAACCACTTCTTATTAACTATTAAATATTGTTTCCTTATTACATCATGGAAGCTTCACCATTGATAATATTTGACTTATTTATAATTTGGTATAATCAAATAATGACTTGGATATATGATGAGACACCATTTGAGGGATAAAGTAAGTACTTGGTTATTTAGTTACATTGTACCCCATTTATTTATATATTAATGCATGTTCACTATTACATTTTCATTACACATGAAGTGTGTAATAGACACCTTTGGTGCTGGCCCCCTGATATTTATCTCACACCACTCTTGACTCCATTTATTACCCAGGGAATATTACAAAAATGCTATTGTAGATAAATGGAATCATCTGGCTTGAACCATTTTATTTCTTGCTATCTAGGATGGATCTTGGTAGTAGATAACCGAGACAGAGCTCAGGGTTCATGGGATAGTTATTTTATTTCTATTAATCCTTTATGGAGCATGTTATATATACTATCTTGTATCCATGTTTTCCTACTTTCATGTGACCTGACATATCATCCTAATTTATTCAAATTATTTCAGATATAGTTATTTTTGTCCCTATTTTACTTGTGCCTTCTATTTACTTATATCTATTATGTTAATTACCTCCCATTACTCTTACCCACTATGCTACACACTGGTAATGAGTGAATAATCCACCAATGGAAACACCCTAGGACCTCGCTACTAGTTAGAAGGCTCTGAAATTTTTGGAGATGGACTTTAGGCCATATGATCCACTATGCTTGAGGCACCCATTAAGTGGAATATAGGTTAGGGATGTCACAAGTGACATAATCATCCTAGAGATCGTGATATCTCCACCATCAAGTCTTATTCCATGTCAGTTAAAAACTATGGGTAAAGAACCATTTTACTTGGATATCTGTTTTGTCTCATGATACCTATCAATGTATTTAGGGGCTATATAACTCTAGTCCCCACCCTTCATTGAATGTACAATGAATTCCTCTAATATCAAATGATCAAGTTTATTCATAAACAATATGAATTATCCAAAAATATTCAAATTGAGTAGATAATATTATTTAATAAATAATTACCAAGTAAATCAGATACATTCAATGTATAAAAACATATGTTGAAATTGTATATGGTTTAGGAAATAATTATATCCATGCTAAAATGTATGTGGTTATTTAAGAGTAAGGTAATATCCAATGATCAAAATGAAGTGAATGTTTTAATTCATGACATCATTATATGATATACCTAGTGGGGAATAATTAAAATAAATGATTTCTTTAATTTAGGAATATAAATACCATTAATATATTACTAAAAAATTTTGAGGAAAATAATCCTTCTATTTTTGAAATCACTTATTTAAAAAATTATTAAATTATGAAGTTAAAACTTTAATTTTGAAATAAACTTGTAAACTTGTAAAGAATGATCAGAATAAAATATTATTCATGATGGTGGGAAAATATTATCATGATATATAAGTTAAAAATACATTCCTTTCATACTGCTTTCAAAAAATTCAAAATGTAACTCATTTAGAAAATGACAAAAAGACTCCTTTCAACCCACTTTGTTAAAAGGAAAACACATATAAACATATATTTTGATAAATAATTGTTGAAGTGTATATTGTTTTGAATTTATTTTATAGAAATTATGAATTTATATGAAACATATATTTGATCAAAATATAAATAAGATCATTTTTTCTTTTAAAAGATTCTTTTCTAGATTTATGTTGTTAGAGAGGAAAAATTTGAAGATCATATGAAATTTCTTTAAGAGAGTAAAATTAATATGACCTTTAATAATAATTAATAAATTTATATTTATTAACTTTAATTACATAAGAGTTTAAGTATATAAACTGAATAAAAATAAATAGAAGCATAATACTATATATTTCTCAATGGAGTGGAAATTGAGACTAAATCCCTAACCTGAGGTCCGAAATCCTTTGTATGTGTTAAAAATTCCATTATATTAAATACTGACTTATAATAAATATATTAAAGAACTATACACATAGAGATAATTTCATATATGATCTATTTATAATATTTTATCACCAATTTATTAACAATTATTTGTTAAAACTAATTTTTCATGTAAAATCTACTTTTGTTTTTTATGTATATTTTGGTTCAGATGTTTTGGTCTAGTAGTTTTGTTCCATATACTTTGGTCTTGGTTATATAATCTCTATAATGTTAATAATGAAATAAATATCATATATATTATATTATATATATATATATTTTGAGTAATACAAAATGTTTTTATATAGAAAGATGCATTACACCATTCGTGGAGATGGTAGGTCGCACATATGCATTAATGGTATATTCAATTTTAGAATGGTGGAAACAAATATAGGTAGATAATTATTAACCATTAAATAAAAATATATATCATTTAAACCATATATACTCATTTAATCCATTCTCATTACCATCCATGTAAAATAGAAATGTAAAATGAATCACATCGCATCGTGGGGGTGGAAGTCCACACGTACACACAACCGATGATATCATTACAAAAAGGTTTAGAACGTATAAAGGTAGATATTATATGATATTTATAGAATTATAATTATTTTATAAATATCATATATAAATATTAAACCAATCATAGTTACCATTCATATAATATAGTGATGAAAAATGAATCATATCACTATATGGAGATGGTAAGTCTAACGTTTACAGAAAAGATACATTCATTTCAAATTTGATGGGAAATTGGGAGAATAATTGAGGTTTTATAATCAAGATAAAATATGAGTATATTTTGGATACTGATGTTACAATTTTATGATAAATAATGTATATTTAAAAGTGTTAAAAAAGGAATTAAAATGAAAGTGATCAGTTAAGGCAATTACCTGTTCCTCAGAAGAGCTCCATTTTATCTCTAAATAATAACCATAGAGTTGGTGTTTTGGGAATAAAATAACCTATAAAATGTGTATAAGTAATTTTATAATATATTTTGGAAGGGTATGTTCGATATTTGAGGTTGAAATTGGTGTAACTATGTGATGGAGGATGTGCCATTTTATAATTAATTTGAGGGGCACTTTTGGAATTTGATATAGAAATAAAATATAATAAGACTATTATAGGATAAAATTAATCCAATCTGGTCATGATTTTGATTAAAAATTTTCTATGGTGAAAAAAATCATCTAATGAAATTTATAAAAGTTTTATGTCATTTAAATCCTTATCTTTTTTTATTAACCCATTGGATATTTATTTTTGAGCTTAACTGCGGTAACCACCATTTCAATCACAAAGGGTCTATAATGTTCTTATAAATATAAAACTCAATCATAAATGGTCCACTAATAGTGTGTTAAACCATATTAATTTATCATGGAATAATTTACTAATTTTATTAATTTTAAATAATTTTATTAATTTTAAATAATTTAATTAAATATTATTTTGATAAAATAATATTAATGTCCATTTCGACACTATTCATTTAATTTGACATTAAACATATCAACAAATAAGGGAAATTTTAATATAATCTATTAAATACTATTTAATAGGTCATATAGGTCTATAAAATTAATGGGACACATTAAATCATTTAAATTATATCACTTTTAATTTTTGAAAATCATTAATTTTATTTTTCTGTTAATTAAATAAATATTTTACTTGCATTGAAAAATGATTAACAGAAATTATATAATCTATAAAAATTATAAATAAATTCATTAAATAAAATAATTTCATTAATATGAAAATTTAAATTTTGGTTCATTCACGTCAGGATTGTGTCCCTATGTGGGCACATAAATGTTATTTAAAACTAAAAGAGTGACATTTTATAACTCCCTTTAATTTAAATATTATAAAGAGAATTTTTGTGGAAAAGTGTCCATTAAACAAGGGAGTTAATAGAATAAATTCATTATATAAAAATTAAATTCATCCAATAAGAATTATTATTAAAATTTATTTCCTTATCACTTTGTTTAAACATTGATTTACCTGATTTACTCTTTACCAAGGTGATAAGTTTTACAACAGTGACTATTCATAATCCCTATAATGAAAAAAGAAATATTTTAAAAAAATCAACATCATAAATCCAAATATTTAATAAATTTTACCAAATCCATAATCTAGACATGGTATAAATTAATTTTAATATAATTCTTCAAAACATGACAAAAAACTCATTTTGAAAAAAATTCAGTTTTTCTTAAAAATACTTTTTTATATAAAGAAGGTTTTTATAACAAAATTAGTTATAAAATTGATTCAAATGAACATAATTGAGTTAATCGATATATAATATAAGTAATTTTACTTTTAAACCATTTTAAAATAAAATTGGCATTTGCAAATAGCTTTAAAAGATACAGCTTTTAATAAAAATAAGATTTTTCACGAGTCTCTGGAAAATGAATATTGTAATAAAAATACTCAAATTTTACCCTATGAATTTTTGGATATGTTTATTTAAATTTTTTTATTATTTTAATAAAATACTATTTTTTTAATTTTTCAGAAATAAATTTTAATATTTTCTCACAAAAATTAATAAAATTATTTTTAAATAAAACAAATTTATGAATCATAAAATAATATTATTTAATAAATAACACTTATTTATGTAGCATTAATCAATGAATTTTTATTCATTAGGAATTATATATATATATTTCATAATTAATTTTCAAATATTTTCACTAACTAATTTAATGACAAGGTTATATTGGTAATATTTAATAAAATTTCTTATGTTGTTTGTTTAATCTTGGTGTTCAATTTTGAATATTATATCGATCCTAGTGTTATTTTAAAATATTAGGTTTTTACATATAATGATGTGTGATTACCACATTTTTCCTCTTGGGACCAAGATTCACACTGTAAATCAAAAAAATCTATTACCACAACCAACTAGAAAGACTAAAAGAATATTAACCACAAAAACAAAAAGATAATTTCTGGATGAAACATCCCATGATTTTAGAATATTTTTCCATATAATTATATTTTATTTATTTGATATCTTGTGTTACATGTAGCACTAGGTTTAAACAAACCATGATATACTATTAATTTATAAGAATTTATTGTTTTAGTTTTTACATAGTCGTTAAATTGGTGGCTATGTATAAGACTAACTAAATTATAAAAAATACATGGTCAAATAGGTGTAAAAAAATTAATTGGTTATAAATTTCTTATAAATGATTATTAAAATCATTTGAAAGTGAAATAATTTCTTCTTAGGAAAACTATTTTTAAAAGAACAATGTGATTTTATATTAATAAATTAAATTAATCACTATGGGTGTATTATTTTAATATTTATATATTAATGTATTTAATAATTTATTTATAATTTATATAATAATATATCTAATAATGAGATAATAATAAATCAATTTTTATTTTTAAAAACAATATTTTTCCTAAAAGTGGGTTTCTCATGTTTTGTACACTTATTTTAAAATTATTTTCACCATATTAATAAAAGATATTCCAAAAAAATGCAATTAATATTTCATCTCATTATTTTGAAATTATAATAGAGTTAAAATTTATTAATTTTATGAAAATAGTAAATATTTGATTACTAATAAAAAATATGAATTTTTATTGAAAACATCATTTTTCATTTAAAGCATTTCTAATGGTTCTATTTTAATTTAAAATAGGTTTCAAAGTAAAAATAATTCAATTAAATTATTATTAATCCAATTTAGGTCATTGGAATAAATTTTATTTCATGTTTTGACATAAATACTTTTGATACCTAAGAAAATATTTCCCCTAGAAAATCATTTTTTTGACGCGCTTACGAGATTAATTTTAAATTAAATTATTCAAATTTTGTTTTTTTAATTTTAATAAAATGGATTATAAGTGTTCAGTAATAATGATTAAAATTAGGTAATTTTCTCAAATTAATTATTAGTCATAATGAAAAATAATAACAATAAAAATTAATTTCCACGTTTATGGTTAAACTGTGTCTATCTGCGGTTGAACTAAATATATAATGTTTAAAATAAATAAAAGAAATTTACAATTCCTATACTATATACATATTAATCCCTTATATAATATATTGTTTTAAAATTATCTATTTTGGTTTCCTTATTATTGTGTAATACGTGGGAACATCTTATTCTTTTCAAAAATTCCAACTGTGTCCTCTCCCAAACTTATAAAAGTGAACACCCTGTACTCACTTATTCAGACTTCCAAAAAAATTTAGTTCAGACACTACCTACCCTAATACCTTCATTAATTCCCCTCCAATGACCTAGGGTCCCTTAAATTATTATTAAACCATTTTAGGATGGCTTTAGTTATAAACCTATAGGGGATCTTTGAAGAAGAGGTGTAATTACTAACAATGAGTCTTTGTGTTATTTCATTCTATAACTCCTTAAAATGAACAATAAATATAGTAAAATAATAATAAAAATTATATTACATATACTGAGATGTTAATATTCAAATTTCATGATGTATATCCTTTCCATCATCCAATAATGGGAAATGTAACCATTGATTGTTTGTATGACGAACTACCGACTCACGAACCAATGCAATTCATTTTCCATCACTACCTATCAAAAATAGATATAATTATTGATTAAATTTATATATATGATATTTATTAATAAATTAGTATTCTGAAATTATTATATTACATATATCTTCTTACCTTTAAATCCATCAGAAAATGATATCATTGCTTGTGTGTACGTGTGGACTACCACATATAGGTAGTGATGTGATAATTTTTTCATTTTATTTTTATAAGGATGGTAAAAAGGAAACATTTAATTCATATATGTTATATAATAGTTACACAATAAGGGTTAAATATTATTTAACTTTCTTTAGCTCTATCAATTTAAAAAATGGAAACAATATTCATGTGTGCGTACGACCTACTATCACCATGAACAGTGTAATTAATTTTTCTATATAACTTTTATTGTTTAATATAAACACATATAAAATGAATATATGTGATATTTTAATCATGAATAACATTATGTGTATTATTTAACCATGATCAATGTACAAGGAATAATACTACCAAACCAAAAATTGATGCATTTATCATCTGGGATAGTGTTTTTAATAAATAATTATTTATTAATGGGTGATAGAATGTTATAAGTAAATAATATATTTTATGATATAAATTTTTATAGTTATTTAATAAATATATAATAAATATATATTTATTATACATGAGGTTAAATCATGTATAAACAAACTCATCCAGAGATAAGGGATTTCATCTCAATTTTACTTCATTGAGGCATATTTTTATTATAATACACATGATTTATTTTTCATGGTGTATACAATGAAAATTTAAAATTTTATATCATTAATCCTCCTAAATAAATGGTATTTTATGTTTCAATTCAATTTATTTCATCCAAGGAGATTTTACTTGAATTTTACCATGTGGGAAATGATTCATAACTCAATTTATATTCATTGGATATATTAATTCTTCACTTTCTTTGATATTCATATATTATATGTGTAATTTAATTCTATTATTTTAATTTTTAGTTCCATTTTTTTTCGATTTATATTTTTACACATAATCACTTCATTAATGAATTCTATCTTCAATATTATGATAATTGTAAGTGTTTCTCATTAAAATTTTATTTTTGTGATACATATTACATATTAACCATGTACTTATTTTGTGTGGTGTATTCAATTCCACTTTAACATGTTATATCCTAAATATATTTATCTTCCTGGTATTTAAAGTTTCATGTAATGTTAATCTTCCATGGGGCTTATGATTTAAATGTTACCAATGTGAAAGGTGTTTCTCATATCAAATTTATTTCTTTGAGATATTTGTAAAATTAACCATTTATATATATTACAGGGTGTATATAACACCAAATTTATATTTTATATAATGAATCTATTTATCTTCATGGAATTTGATTGTTTCATTTGAACACATTTCTTTTATTGGGCATGCAATTGAATATATACTAAAGTGGTAAGGGTTTATTTCACAATCACATCATTATACGAGATTTTTTATGTTTAAGTATCCCTTAGGGGAATAGTTTGATATTTGTTTATTAAATCCGCTTGATTTTATTCTCTTATTGTTATTTTTGAAATTTTTATGTTAAACTACCATTTTACTCTCTTTAGTACATCAAATGATTAAGAAAATGTTTTCAGTAAAATATGATTTTATTTATCTCTTTGATTGAATATCCATTTTATTTCAAATTCATGTTTTAAAAAATTCAAGATGGTTTTTAGTATTATAATATTATTATTTAAATTCATTTTTACACATGATTTTATTTCGAAAAAAATTTAAAAATGAATCTATCTATCATTATCAAAACAAGGTACTTTTTGAATTTTATTACCAAAATTTGAAATGAATATTTGTTTCAACATACTCGACATGAATTTGAATTTCCCACTATTAGGACCGATCATTTCATTGATGATTAATTCACAAGTGTCCATGATTATTTTTGAATAAAATATTTTTCCAAATATCCTAGTCGTTTTAAGTTTCTAAAAGTTATTTTCAAAGCGGAAATATTATTTTTCGCAAGATTTTTTATGGAATTGTTTTGGTAATCTATTGATAAATAAAAGGACCCCTCATTTTATATTTGTGTTATTGTGAATAATTTGTAATGATACCATCCATATTATTTATCAGGATCATTTGAGATCAGTTTAACTTGATTTTAACTATCTTGATACCATTTTCCTTATTACTCTATTTGATTTATGATTATGTTTATGGAATGAGGAAACTATTAACATTTTGTATTCTAGTTTTTCATATGAATGTTTATGTTGATTATATTTATTGTTTTTTTAAATTATTAACTTTTAATATTCTAGATTTTTAATAATAATGTTTACATGATTATTTTTCTAATATATCATATGAGGAATTCATTAGACATTGTTTTTGACGGTTGAGGCCCTCTATAGACCATTGATGCATCAGTAGGTCTCATGGGACAAACTAGATTTGGTATTTGGCCAACTATTTAACCATTTATGTAAAATGTCTTGGAATGAGTCCTTAATGGTATTTCTATGATATCTAACATTATTCGTTACCATATTATGAGATTAGTTATTAACATCCTTGTGGTTATTTTATTTGTTAGAATATTCATGGATAAGATTCAAGATCATGTGAATATTTTTTTTAAATCCTAAATTATTACTTAAATATTATTCTTAATGTTCATGTTATTGATTAATTTTTAGTAAATTAGTTTTTCACCCTTGCATATTTATTATTCCTTATTTATTCATGATAGCTTTCACATTACGCATACCTTAACTGAGTGTCAGTTCTAACACCTTTATTATATTTACATTCTATAGGATGTCCGGAAGTGTATTAAGATTTAAATTAATGGATATTCTTAAGGAATAATAGTGATCACATTGAAAATTATATTTTTTATTTCATAATTTCAATTATAATACTATATTCAAGTATGTATCTAGTATTTCAACACAAATAAACTACTTTTCTTCAGGATGTGATTTCTTTTTTATATTGATAATGTAAAAATATATCCACCGACTCTGGGATACTAGGGTCGGGGTAGACTTATTGAATATAGCCATATGACTAACTTGGAGGATAAGTGTATGTATAATATAACATACATAAGTCTTAGTAAGCTAGAGATTATGTGGTTCTTTGAGAAATACACCCCTTTCTAGATACTACATGTTAATGTAGCTCTAGAATAGTTATACCTAGGGATAATAACTCTAAAAATGGATTATTGGGATTTATATCAGTCGTCATATAGTGCATGAAAATGGGCCTTGTAGTACAAATAGTTTGGAACTGATAATGGATATTAGTAGGTTAATTCAAATTTTCATTACAAACCATCATGAAGTATTTGGATTGATAAAGATAACAAATGAACTAGGTTATATCAAATGTGTCTTAGATTGAAAAGAAGGTTTCATTATTTAGACGTCCTATAAATGAATATAGGGTTTTCAACATTGTTTATTATTTCTCACACTATGTTTTTTGATCTTAGTAAATGGATAAAACCTAAACAAATCATGTTAACATTAAATGGGATGGAAAATTTGATGATTATCATAAACCAAATGTGATGATGAGAAAAGTAAAAGATATTTTGATTATGCCTCATTTGTTATCCTGATATATGATTAAAAACCTATAACTTATCTAACTCTCAAACTCTCCCAAGAAGATAAGGATAGAGTCTTATAAAACATCTTCTCATGGAGAACATGGATGAAATCAGGCTAAATTTCCTTCATGTCATAAATAAAGAATTAGACAACCATGATAATTTCCTAAAGGAATATGAAAATATATTAGGTGTGAAAAATAAGGTCACAATGAAATGAATTTATTTGGAAGAGGTTAAAGTTCAATAGAGAGATGTAAATTTCATCATAGAGATACATTTATATTTATTTTTCAAAAATATGGGGAACCTGGGAATTATCTGACTCAATGCCCTATTTTGAAGGCTTACTCCCAGACCAAGGATGAATCGATGTTATACTAATCATTGAAGTAAAAGGGTTGAGGTAATTATGTATTGGGATCTAATAATTACCTTGTGGAATTATTTTTCTAAATGAAATTTTGGTTATAAGAATCATAAAACATATATCGGTTTCAGTAATTTTTGGATGAATATATTCCTTCATCAATGATTATAACTTATAAGTTATGGATACCATTATCGGTTTTTGATATTAATGATAATCATAAGTTCAAATTCTTATACACCCATATTTTAGGTTTTAATTGAGGAAGATGATTAAGAGTATTCTGGGAGAAATTCAAGGCAATATAACCATTGGGATTAGAATTTGTTTTAGTGAAAAATTATTTAAGTAATAATTCCATTATATTTTGTTGGTAATAAATTCAAAATTATTGACAAAATATTATGTTAATATTATTTGATTTTGTGAAAAAATAAGCTGTCTAGAAAACCAGTGATTAAAACGTGATTTTACTACTAAGGTTATTTTATAAGATGATTAACATATTTTTGGTAACATTATAATAATTATATTAATTGTTTTCATAAAAATGATTACCTGTCACATATGAAAATGTTGTGGGTATTGAAACCCCAACTGATGAGCATCATGTCTCCAATGCATACCCCTATCCTATATGATTTTATTGTATGTATTGAATTATTTTAATCAATTTAATGGATAAATGTATTTTTTTAGGAATAATATTTTAGTATCTATTAATTTAAGTATTTTTAGAGAATAATGATATTTCAGGTGATCTTATATTGTGATCAGCCAGAAGGTCCGATCCAAGAAAGCTTGGACCACAAAATTTATTAATAAAATAAAAGTGCAGATACGGGACAAAGGAAGAGAGAGAGATTACATGTCAAAACATTCATAGTCACCACCCCCATACCCGATCGTGTCATCAGTATCAGCTGATTCCCATTCTGATTGAGTCTCGTATTGTTTAAGAAACGTATTATAAAACTTCCGTTTGTCCAGTTTCTCCTTCGATAGCTTCTCAATCTCCTTCTTGGTATATGCTCTAGTGGTCATGGTCCTCGGAACTGTAGAGTAGTCCTTCCATGGTTTCCTTGAAACAGTGGCAGATCTGACAGCCTCATTGTCAGAGCCTCTTTTCTTTTCTCCTTGGACAATATCACTATATGATATCTTATTTTCATCCATATCTCTTACCTTGGTCTCAACATGAGAGGCACCCCCTTTGCAGAGGGTTAGGTCCCCAACTCCAGGAGTGGATTCCTCCGCCCTCCCTTTCTCAGACGTAGAGGAGGAGGGTTGTGAATTCTGATGTGGAGGATCAATCACCATCATAGCGGGGGATGTACTCAGAGCCTTTTCAGAGGGAGGCTCCTGAGATCCAATATGATCAGAAGATCGAGGCGGAGAAGCATCAGTTATCACCTCTTTCCCATTCCTAGAATGCGGCTGCTCACGAGTGTCAGATTCCAAAAGAGGGTCACTGTCCCTGGTGCCAGGCTTTGGTGAAGGCGGATCCTTTAGATTCACTTTACGGCGAAAATGATTGGAGGGGTGCCCTCGCAGTCCACACTCTTTACAAGAAATGTTTTTACGACATGACTCCAAAGAGTGCCCCACAGCCATGTATTTCGTGCAGAAGAGGGGTTTGTTTTCAAATTCAACATCAATCAGAATTTGATCAGAGGGAATAGAAAGCGTAACCGTGTCAATGAGAGTGGACCTGAGGTCGACTTCCACCAGCATTATGGAAAAGTGCCCATACCTGACATCTATCGTCTCCTTATCAAGACGGATGGGTGTTCCGATTGCCGTTCCAATATCATGCAATATTTCTGGATGCCAAAGAACCCAGTTCAGCCCATGAAGACGAACGCATACCTGGGCGAAGACATTCTTAGCACTTGATACATTAAAATCCATTGACCATTCATGCAGATGAATCCATCTCGGCTTTAGGAACATGGATCCAAAGCTCCAAGCTTTCATCTTCACATCACCCTATGGAAATAAACAGTGAAAGAATCCCCGACCAAGAGAGACACATTTCCAGTGGTCAAAACCCCACAATGTCGAAATCCTTCGGAATAAATCTTCGCATTTCCATGGAAAAACACCTTTAGGAAAGACAACACGAGCAATCAAAGAGTTCTCCCCTAGTGCCAGTCGTTCTGCAATGACGCCAGGGTTAGCCTCCACATGGGCAAGAGAACCCTTTCGAAGAATCCTCATATGGTCCTATTTCTTAGACACAGGTGCCGATGCCTTCATGACATCCACGAAGGATCGCTACCCGCGCGATGCTCCCAAAGAATCTCCAACCGAAACCCTAGCTTCAACCATATCTCGAGGTCGGGAAGCAACTGGACTAGCCGCCTTTTCCTGCTCCTGCACATCCACATCCAGCCAAGCAGGACCTTGATTAGCACCAGTCCGTGGCCGAGCATCGTTGGTCAGAGGCTGAGCCGCACAATCCTACTCATGCACAGCCCCAAACAGCCAGACTGGTGCTCAAAAATCATCCCTTTCAATGGATCGCCTCTCATCGATCCGGTTGAAACAAAGAAAGTGCAGAAAATCCATAAAGGGAGAAAAACCAAGATAGCGCGCAGATCCAGAACCGAATCGCCACGAAAGAAGAACTTTTGTAGATCTTTCAGCAATATAAGGGAAGCCGAACTCCAAGAACCCTGACTCCGAAACGCCGAGACCTCCGAATTTGGAGTCAAGACGCCGAGGAAGAAAATGCGTTGGAGCCGAATAAAAAATATCAACTTGGATATTCATTTATTGGAGTTAGAAATGAAATGTGATTTAATTGAAGCACAACCCAAGGATTAAATTGTTCTTGTAAAATAAAAAAATATCAAGTACATATTACCATGACGACCAACTTGATTGAAAAAACCCATTAACATTAGTAAAATGATCTTAAAATGAAAATTTTATACTTTTACCACAATTTCTCACAACTCAATGTTCTTTTAACCAAAAATATATTTATGGATTTTTGTTCATTGAATATCCCTTGAACATTCACTTTCTTATGATAAATAATCTCTACCACTCTCTAAAATAATCTATGATTTTCTTCAATTTCCATATTTTCACATAAAAATAACGTTTCACAACATGTAAACCTAGTTATATATTATTCTATATTACCTTTATACTTCCCATTTATCTCATGTTAAGAGGATGTTTAATTAAGAAATTTCTTTATGATGTGGGATTTTAACTATGGTTAGGCTTATGGTGACCAAAATAGAAACGTTTTGGAATTTTTTAAGGGAGTGGAATGTAATATTATAACATTTTAGAATATTTTACTCGTTAAATAAATCTTATTTCTTCAATATCATTCATTACACACAATAGCAGGTTTAGACAAACCATGATATACTATTAATGTTTTAATATTTAATGTGAAAATTTTCACATATCCAAGAAAATAATAGCTATAAATCAGAATAAATCAATAATGAAAATTATATTGTTTAAAAATTTATAAAATTTACTCATTTTTATTCAGTGATTAGAAATGAAAAATACAATCATTTGAATGTAAAATTAATGTTGTTCTGAAAAATTGTTTTTATACGTGTAATGTTTTTTTATCTTAATTAGTTTAAATAATCACTATTGGTGAAATATTTTACTATATATATATATTATATACACATTAAATATTTTTATCATGTATATAATGGTTTTTTATGTATGGGATATGAGTAAATAATATTTTATGCATAAATACTATATTTTTCTTAAAAATGGTTTTTTCATATTTTGAATAATTATTTTAAAATTAATTTTTACCACCTCAAGAAAATTTATTTTAAAAAATGAAATTAATTTTTGAAATCATCTTGTAAAAATTATGTTAGGGTGAATTTTTTTAAATTTCTAGAAATGATTATTTTTTCGATGAATAGTGAAAAATATAAATTTTGTTTGAAAACTGAACATTGTTTTTCAAGAATATAAAAACATACATTTTGATTAAAAATTATTTTAATAACATAATTACTTCAATTATATTCTATTTAATCCCAATTAGTTCATTGTGATTGATTATATGATTATTTTTGTTATAAAAACCACATATACATAAGAAAACATTTTATTTTGAAAATTGTTTTCTTCGTTGTGCTTGAGGGTTTAATTTCAAATTAAAATTTGAAAATTATGTGGTTTGAATTTATAAAAATGGATTCCATATTTTGATTAAACTTATTTAATTTTTAGTAATAAGGTAAATTTATATTTTTGTCATGATGAATGGTAAAAACTATAAAAATTAATTAACATGGTTAAGGTTAAAACACGTTTACTTGGGGTTATGTTAAACATATAAGTGTTAAAATGAAAATGACACTTTTCCAATTCATATTTTAATTCCCTATTTAGAACTTATAACATCTATGGTTTTTGGATGATCCATTTTGGGCCTTTTGACAATTCTAAAACTATGGAAAATAGTATTCTTTTAAAAAATGCCAAGAGTGTCCTCTCCCCAAGTTATTAAAGGGAACCCCCACTCCTCTCTACTTCACACATTGAAATCCAAATGTTTTTCCCATGACCTACACAGAAACCGTACTTACATTTATCCTACTTACCTAGAGTCCCTTTTTTGATCATAAAACCATTTTATGAATGATTTAGGTATAAACCAAAAGTCGTTCTCTAAAAAAGAGGTATAGTTCTTAATCAAGAATCTTCCTCTTATTTATTTCTCTAACTCATTCAGGTCTTATCCAGCTATGATAAAATAAATACACCAATATCTTAAATACACTCATATATTATTATTAAAATAAAATAACCAATATCTATTCCATATTTTATCAAATGGAAAACGAAACCATTGATCATGTATACGGAGGACTACTAGCTCGTGATCCATTGTAATTAGTTCTCCATAACTGCCACTCATGGATGGATAAACTGATGAATTTAATTTATATATATGATTTTTATGACACAATTATACTTTTCATATTATATCACATCTACCTTCGTACCTTATAATAATTTGGAAAATGATAACATTGCTCGTACATGCGTGTGGACTACTGCCTTGACATAGTAATGTGATACATTTTTTATTTTATTTTGACATTGATGGTAATATATATATATATATTAATTAATATATATGATATAAATGATATAATATTGACTCTATAAAGTTGAAATATATTTTTCTTTTTGTTGATCCATCCTTTTAAAAATGGAATCAACTTTCAACACTACTCAAGTTTTTGGTTTATTCAGTTCATTTGATAACACTGATAAAGGTCTAAATAATAGGCGTGAGTCCCACATCAAACTTCTGGACAATTGGATGTTTTTTATATGATTCTACAAGATCACCACTCTAGAATCCAACTTTGGGGATGGGTTTCCGCATAAAATCATCACACACAAAAAATGGCCTCTTGCTAACATGCACAGACTCATGCGAGGATTGGCCCACCCTATGCCCGCTGCGGGATTTGGCATACCCTCTCTTAAATAGGACTTCCTTTCCAGCCTACCTAAATGTCCCAACCATCATATTGAGGGCAAGATAACATAATAATTATTCTTATAAGTAAATTATTATTTCATATATAAAAACATATATTGATATATATGAAAATTATATATATATATATATATATTTAATTTGTTTTTATTTAATATTTAGTCGTTTAATATTTTTTTTGAAATTTACTCATTTTGAATATTTACTTATATTTATTAAATTTGGATCACTAAATTCATATTATTATATAAAAAACTATATTGATATAAATATAAAAATATATAGAGGGCTAGCTGATTTATTGAATTTTGTATAATTATACCTATTTCATATATAAAAATATATATTTACATATAGGAATATATTAAATATTATTATTATATATATTAAGATTTTTTAATATTTTTTATAATTTATTCATGTTTAATATATATATATATATATTTAATTTTTTAAAATTAAATTACTATTTCATTTATAAAAATATAAATTGAAATTTATAAAAAATATTGATATATATATAAATATATTGATATACATATATATAAATATATTGATATACATATATATAAATATATTGACATATTTATAAATATATTGAAATATATAAAAAATTTATTGAAATATATAAAAATATATTGATATATATTAAATATTAATATATATTAATATATAAATAAATATATATAAATATATATTAAATTTTTTAGTTTTTAATTTTTATTTGTTTAATTTTTTTAAAAAAATTATTCATCTTTTATATTGATTTATATTTATTCACATCTTTATAATTAAATTTTTAATTTGTTTATAGAAATATATATTGATATATATTAAATAATAACAATTTTTTTTAAATATTGACATATATTAAAAATAGTATATTAATTATTTAATTGCAAATATAATTTAACTAAATTTAATATATATATATATATAGTAATAAATAATTATGAATTATTTAATTAAAATTTATTAAATTACAAAAATATTATACATATAATTAGAGACGTAATATTTATTTATATATTTTTCATCATTTCCATTAAAATTTCTAATATGGTTGTAATTTATATAATTAATATGTTCACATTTTTATTTTCACAGATATAATTTATAATTTTTTATTTTTTAATTATATATATAATTAAGTATTATTATTCATTTTTAAAATTTATTAAATCTTATTAATATGTATTTCATTTATAGAAAATACATATTATATAATGTGTTTTTTTCAATTTAACATATATCAACGTTATATATATATACACACATTAATTTCACACAAATAAATATTTTCATAATTAAAGAAATCTTATATAGAAAAACTCACAGTTAATATTTCTTTAATTTATTCAAATTTTAATATTAATTTGTTAATTTTATTTAGTAATATAATATATTTGATATATTATGTTTTTAGTTGGTAAATATTAGTTAATTATTTTTAAAATTATTACAGTTATTATTAATTATAATTTTTAATAATTTTTAATAATTTTTTTAATTTAATAAATTTATAATATTTATTTATAAAAATTTATTTACTATGTTTTAATAGTTTAAATATTTATTCTACTATATATATATATATATATATAATTTTTTAATAATTTTTATAATTAAAAAAACATATCCATTTTTTGGAATACTTTTAAAGTCGACTTATTTTCAATATTCAATTTAATTGATTGTTAACAATCATACATTTAAAATTATATATTCATTAATAATGATAAAAATATATTTTCAAATAAATATATTTATAAATATATATTTACTATATTTATATATTTATAAATTTATATTTATAAATCAATAAATATAATTATTTAAAAATTTATTTATTTAAATATAAATAAATAATTATATTTTTAAATAATTATAAAATTATAATAAATATATTTAAATAAAAAATATATTTAATATGTTTATATTTGTATTTATATTTATATTTATATTTTATCATTTAATATATATATAATGATATATTTATATTTATAAATATATTCAAATATTTAAAAATATATTTATTTATATTTATAATTATAAATATATACCTACAATTATATTTATAAATACATATTTATAATTCATTTTATTTTCTTATAATTATATACACATATATTTTATTTATAATTTTAATCATTTTTTAATTATGTTGATATTTATTTTCAAAAGTAATTATATAGGTATTTATTACAGTTAATGCTATAAAACTTATAAAGATACTTTTTATGAGTGCTTTCTTATCACTGATAATGATATATATATTTATCAGTGATAAAAAACATTGATAAAGTTGTATTTTTTTCACACTTACTATTTTAGCGCTGAATAAATCATTAATAATATTTTAAATAAAACACTAACAAAAGCGATTTACGACACACCATTTAATCCCTCATAGAAGTTCATCTCTACTGCTGCACCCACACAACCGTCTCTCAAATGTACTCTCACAAATCTAATTTTTGTTATTATTTCACCACGTCTCTTTGTTTATCAATGTTGTCAATCACCTCTTTTATGCATAATATGTCTAAAATATTCAATATTTTGGTTTGATTTATATCTAGCTTTCTATCACCTCTCTTTTCCATCTTTTTTCTTGGCCGAACACCCACTATCACAAAGAAGGCATCCAGGGACCACCCATTCCACTCCCTCAGCCAACCGACACAGTGTGCCTTCCCCTCTATTTTTTCTTTTTTGGGGCAGTATGAACATATTTCTCTTCTATAAGTAATCAGGTTAATCCCACTAAAAATTAAGATTTTATTATACTAAATAAATTTAATCCAAATTATAGAATTATGTTAATACACTTTTTTGACCTTGAAGTAGCAATTGTAATGGTTACATATAGTCTTAGGGTTGTTTTTTTTTCGAATAACAACTTAAAATAATGAGTTTTATTATAGCTTCTTCCAATACAAAAATTAATAAAAAGAAAAAAATGAAAACATTTTAATTGAATTGATTTATTTAATGTTTTAATGATTTCAATTTTTTGATAAATTTTTATTATATCAATTATTTTTAATTCCATAGAAAAATATTACATAGAACCTAACCCCATCAAACAATTCCAAAGATTTCTTGATGATTTCCTTTTAAGATAACCTGGATAATTTTATCAATTT
Source organism: Viscum album (assembly GCA_963277665.1). Classification (NCBI taxonomy): domain Eukaryota; kingdom Viridiplantae; phylum Streptophyta; class Magnoliopsida; order Santalales; family Viscaceae; genus Viscum; species Viscum album. The sequence goes on from OY728159.1 coordinate 660,289,440, forward strand.
TGAAGTTAAAAACTACGCCATATCTCCACAAAGAATGGTTTTTATCACACATGTCTTTGGTTGAGTAGGTGTTGGAAATTAAAAAAAAATAATTCTAAATTGATAGAAAGGGACGCAATGAGGGGTTTTATAGCATTCTTTAATAGTCAAAATGATAACTGTTCTAGATTGGTTTAATTATTTAAGGGAAATGTGATCAATAGACTTACCAATAAATAACTTACTATTTGTACTAGGGTAGTTATAATCCAATACTACATTTCATATATTTCCCTCTTAGGATAACCCATGGACATCCAAATTTTTCCACAACTACTAATGAGGTTACCTATTTTAACTTACATTAAATTATTATGTTCTCTCTTTGATGTGTGATGTGATCACACATTCTATAGATATTTATCATGTTGTTTCGGTTGTCCTATCCACATAGGTGTGTGTTTTTACTATTCAACATCAATCTATATAAATTTTATGTAACTAATCTTTAGGGAGTATGATGAGCCTCTACTTTCACTCTATCACCCAATCCTCTTAATCATGTACCCTCAAGATAGATGGAAGAAATATTTAGTGAATAGGGAAGAATTATAGTCAACCATAGTCATAGTAAGTCAAATGCATGAAAATTAATTTGGACAAAAACCATAACACAACCATTGTAATGAATCATGAGAGACCCCATTAAAAAAATATTAAAAAAAATGAAATATATAATAAGTATCATTAATCTATATAGAGATCCTCAGACGGATACTTTGAATATAATGTTATATCCTCTATCTTTGGTTCCTCCATGATTTCCCCTCTTTAGATCAACATGGTTCTATACACTTGGCTATAGTATTTCTTAATTTAGAATCCCATAGGGGGTTATATTATCTATTTTCTTAATATTTTTCATCATTTAATAAATGATTTTGAATGAGAAAACACATAACATGGTATATATTTTACTAGTGATATTCTAATATGGAAAAGACTGTTAGAGAACTATTTTATTCTCTATTAGGCCTCTATCTACAATGATTTATATGTATTTCAAATGATATCTACTCTCACAGAACGAGCTCCACATGGATGACCTTTTATCCCATTACCTAATATTGTTAGATAGTTACAAAATAGGATTCATTTTTCTCCACATGTATGTGGATATCTCCCACAAGGATCCCATTCTTTATCAAATGGCCCTTAGTTGTCATCTTTCTTTACTTATCCCAGTATCCACTTCATTTTTTATATTCGATTTGTTTTTAATCATTGGGGATATATATATATAAATATATATATATTTATATATATTATTTTATGGCAGTTTTTATACTTTTATAAAATTGTATATTTTGGAAATCTAAATTCAAAAATAAATAATGTTTTTTTACTGTTGGTTTTGAAGATATTTTAATGGGATGAATGGATTTTTTTTGTTTCTAAATTCAAAAATAGTTTGGTCATAGATTTTATTATTTTATTTTTATTTCTATGAATGATTTTTGTATTTGATGTAGTGAATTGATTTTTAAAATTAGTACTAATAGTCAAGGATTTTATAAAATCGATTTCTAAAGGGATTACTTGATTAAATGTGTAAATGGTTATTAAAAAAATGATTTTATTTTTTTAAAGTTAAAAATAAGAATATATTTTTTAAAAATATCAACATATGGTTTTGGTTAAGAATATCTATGATTTAAGAGATATATTAAGTGTGTTTCTTTTAAGGGGTAAAGTGTTTTTTATTTTTGGTATTTTGTATATAATAATTTTCCACATTAGTTTATTGTAAAAATATATTTTTTTGTATTATTAAAATAAATATTAGTGAGATATCTACATAAAAAAAGAGAAATAGGTAATCCAACATCACTCATATCATAAATAATGGTTTCATCAGTTCATTTCATGTTATTCCAAGATCCTTTATCTTTTGAAAAAATATGGTGATTACCTAACTTTTTATATTCTGGGGAAATATATATTTACAAAAATATAGAAATATGGGTCATAATTAAATTTCATGAAAGAATAATAATTTCTCGGATAATTCATACATCCAGTAATAATAAAATTGTTTTAAAACATATTTATTACCACTTTTTTTCCAACACAACATAAAATCAAGAACCTATACCAACAACCACATGTTTATCCCTAATTTTTCCTTTTTTATGTCACCCTTGTGTAAAATGATAAATTGTATAGAATCATGACAAATAACATTTAAAAATTGGTTCACTTTATTATAATTATCTATTATATTATATTTTTATTTTTTATATATTATTTTTGTTTTTCTGTTAAAAATTAATATTTAAGAATTTATAAGATGGATATGAATCCAAAATTGATGCACACCAATCATAGTACTAAAGAGTATAAATATCAAGGTAAATGTTTCTTCATATTTGAAATAGAGAATGCATACAAACCTTTTCCAATACTTTTTCCATGTTTATATTATTGATATTTAAGGAAAATTTGGTTTGAAGAGTTGGATGAACATTTGATTTTTTATGGAATAGATCTGAGCTATAAATGTTGGACTAAAAAAGGGGAAAAAATGTGGAAATGGATTGGGATGATACGATCATTTATGTATCATTTTGTATAAAAAATAGTGTAAATGACGTTGGATGTTGTATAGAAAAATTACTTTGGACAATGAATATGACCTTCGTAATTTTCCAAAGTTGTTTGAGATGTTAAATATAGATGATAACATACCATTTGATAATGGATGTATTAAAAAGAATACATTTTAACAATATTGAAGTTATATAATTTCATAGATGCCCGCAATTTGAGTGAATACAGATTAAAAAAAATTCTTGGCCTTTTAAATGATATCATAATAAAAGAAAATGAAATATCTTCTAAAAAATATGATGATAAAAAAATTAAAATTTTAATGGGAATGATCTCTAAAAATATACATGATTGACTAAATTATTTCATATTGTTTCATAAGGACCATTAATCACTCATAAAATTTCATAACTATGACCTGAATTGATATAAGAAAGAGGAATCATGTCATTAAAAATATGTATGGTACTCTCCAATCATTCCATATAATATAAGACTATATGGATATTAGAAAACTGTGCGATAATTGAAATGAAATAAATATACAAAATCAATAATGGGAAACTACGTCATTAAAGAGAATATTCTCAAAAGAAGAAAATTGATAACGGTGTTTCTGAATATGGAAAGGAGTCGAGAAATATTCTTCAGGCATTTTCTAGAGTTAAAATAAATAATTTTGGCGTGTAGAGTAGTACTCACGGTACATGTATAGTTATGATCATTAATTATAATTTTCCTCCATGGTTATAAATAAAGTGAAAAAATGTTATGTTGTCTCTGATTATATTTTTACCAAAATAACATCGTAATGATGTTCATTTATATTTGGCTCTATTGATCAAAGATCAGAAATTGATGTGGGATACATGTGTTACAATGTTTGATGCTCATATAAGTGATGAATTTAAAACAAGGGTTACACTATAAGGGAAGATAAATTAATTTAATATCCGGCCCAAATGGCTTAAAGGCCTTTTTTTATTTTTGATAACCCACCTTTCAAGGGTATGTGGGAAGCCTTATAATGACCGTAGGCTTAGAAATTACATGACCCGTAGGAAATATATAGACTATACTTTGAACTACTCCTCCTAGGTTCTTCATCATGATATTAGCTCTCCACCTTCACATGGATTGTCTAGCTAGGCATCCCATGCAATAAAAGACTGGTCTCGATGGCAATTCCATACCCTTTCTTTTAGATAAATCTGCCCAGCTTCATCTCTAGTGAATGTGCTTTCTCTGAATCCTCATCTAGAGACTTCTCCTTATGGAGTCTGTCTAATCATATAGGCACCATTTTTGATGGACATAAGTCCTTTATATTGTAAATTAATTTAATATAATTAAAGTAATGTTGGGGTCTCCCTTTTTTAAAGAATACACACACTTAGTTAGGTTGAAACATTTCTCAAATACTCTGTTTTTCAGATATAATTTTTTTCACATTGGTGAAATAAATACCGATCATGGGAAACACCATTTGATGGAAATACTAAACATCATATAACACTATATCCACTAATGAGCGATCAACTATTCGATATATTAAATGATATTGATAATATTTTTTATAAGACATGTTCACAAAACCTTATGAAATAATGTTGGAAAAAGCGATCAATTTTATTTTTGTTATCATACTGGAATGGTTTGTACGCAATAATTTTTTTAGATGTCTTTCATTTAGAAAAACATATTTTATTTTGTCATAGGAAGATTACTAAATTTTCCTAGAGAAACAAAACATGTCATCAATGATTGGTTATACATGATTTAACTGGGGATAAGGGACGAGGTGTAACTCGGGAAGGGTAAAAGGTGTAATTTCTTCCATAAGTAGCTTACACTCTCTTTATAAAACATAAATAATAATTTTACATTTTCATTCATGATGTAAAATTTATAGAGGGGTATTCATCAAATAATAAAAATATTGTGTAAATGATTAATTTGAATTTATAGGGAATAAATCACAAGATTGTCGTGTTTTGATGATTGATTTGATGTCCATCACATTAAATTGATTTTTACTTTAAACTTTCAATCATACATCAACTAGAATATAATATTTGTTCAAAAACACATTCATTATTTTCATAGACTCATTGTATTTTACATAAATGAATAATAATATTGCATCCATATTAGATTAATTATTGATGTTATTTTTATCATAATTCTTTAATATAATGGTTCACATGATGGTTCACTTGGTTAGAGAGGTTTAACTATGAGGTTCTATCCATAATATTTGGATGTACCCCATTGAAAGGTATATCAATATTTTTTTAGGGTATGTTAAGATTCATTGTTAGCTAGAAGGTTGTATAATAAAATTATATTTTATTAAAGACGATATAGAACTCTATACCAATTACCTATCATATGTTGGTAGCATCGGTCTCCCAAAGTTTCATTACAACAAAATCCTTATGGGAAAATGTGTTTCTAGAAGATATATTGTTATAATTACCATTATAGAGTGGGAGTAACCTCACATTTACATTTTATATAATAGTAAAGATGTTGACCTATACATTGAATCTTGAAATGATATTCAAAGAGATTTTAACCCATCAAGGGATGAAGGATGGATATCAAATACAATTAATAAATAGTTTATATGATGGTTCTGAGAACATATTTATGAGGTGTTGTATGAAAATATGAAATCAATTATTGAATGACAATGATTTCTATCCAATGGGATAAATTAAAATGTTATATCTTACATTGATTTTTTAATTGATGTTTATATGTTCTATACATTAGAAAAAAATAATCATAGAATGTAACTAAACATTATAGTTATTCTTATGGAGGATGTGATCCACATATCTGGTTCTAGGGATAGAAATCCAATTTCCATGAATATATCACATTTCAGTATCATTTAATAGATATCTAAGTTGGATTATTAAACATTTGGAGTGCCTATTTTATATTAAAAATGGATTGATAACTGGAGTGTAGTGAAAATTGATGAAATGAGATTCATAAAGGTGAATTTTTGTATGTGAGGATAAAAGGAAGATATATTAATAATGGGATCATAATAAATATAGATATCTTATATCTTAGATATGGTAAACAAGAATTTTTCAATTGTGTTACAAGAAAAAAATATTCTATAGTGTTAGATGAGAATTCAATCCAATATGATCCTTTAATTGGGACACCCCCAATGATTTCATAGTAGTCCCAATATAGAAGATGTCTTATAAATTACATGGGACTACAAAGAGCATAGTTGGATTCATGATAGGGGATCCAAATCCCTTCAAACCAAAAATAAAATAAATGGAGTTCAATGTACAGGTTAAAGTGTTTTTTAATATACTATGATTTTATTCATAATATTATGTGTTATCTACTATATTAAAATATTCTAAATTAAAGGTTTGTCTAATCATGTTGACAATGAATTCGAAACATGATGATATTATCAATCTTGGGGAATAATAGATGTTTGATGTTGAAACTACAAGATTGTTAGGGGATCGAAAACATGTTGATGAATAAACAATAATGATGTAGCATCACTATGATAGATAAAATTATCAACGTAATAATCAAGTGTATAAAATATGTGGTTATATGGAATCAGCATGACCAACCTACTGATAGAAACAATACAATATTCATTAGTTATGTTGTAATCACAATGAGAACAGGTATTCTAATTAATATAGATTCATGTGGCCATTTCTATCCTTTAATGAGGGAAACCATTTGACAAGATATAAATATAATGTTACGATATACTTTATCTATTTTATGTAAAAAATATATAATTAAACATTGATTTATTTTTAATTATCTCTTATAGAGTTCATTTATTATATATGATTTCCATAAGAAATATGTCTAAAGGTATTCTGGGAAATCCCATTGCCGCTTTTAGAGACTTATTACTCAGTATCATCGTAGTGGTGTTGAATTGAACATAAATCCCATCCACTATTAACTTGAAAACACATTATAAATTAGAAAAAATGGAATAATTTCATCAGTCCTTATGATGAGAAATCATTTTAGGTTCATTGCAGTCAATAATATGTTATTTTAAATTATATATTTTATCTAATTCGATTCAAAATTATTAATTTATAAAATAGAAAAGGATTTATAAAAATAAAAAACATGCATTGAAAAAATGTTCCCTGTCAGAAATTAAGGATGGAGTATGCTCCACTAAATAAGAAAATGGTATATATTTTAATTCTAAAATAAAATTTCTAGGTGATATGAAAGAACATATGATCATTTATTCATATTAAAATTGAAAAATCAAAATATATTGCCTCTTTTATCCCATATAATGTGCTTTGGAAACGAGGCCACATAAATAAAAAGGGTAATGTGGGTGGTGAAAAACATATATTAGAAACACGTATAAGTACGATGTAATACTAATTCATTACGCATTATTATAGTATTATAATAAAATATCTATCAATGTTCATACATTTCTATATGGTTTAGACACAACAATCAGTAGTGACCATACCCGAAGAAGAAAAAAATTCAGTACATTTTAAGAAGAATAAACAATATGGTTGTTTTAGAGGTGTGTGTTTTAGAGTGTGACCTTAAACATATTTTGAGAGGAAATAATTGCAAGAATATACATATCATACGATGAATATATTGTAAGTGAAAATAGATAATTTTCAATATATTGTTGTCTCATCTAGTTTTGTTGATAATTATCTAAAAAAATATCAAAGATAACTTGCAATGGTATAAAGAACAACACATGAAAAACCAAATAATCCCACATTCTTTGGGGAAATTAATTACCCTAAACAACATACCTTACCCATGGTAATCATTTTTTTCATTACCTTTTCTCCTAAACATGAATCAAAATAATTTTGATAAAATTATATTACTAAAATTCTATAGTTTAAAGTTATATATGTTTTCAATCTATCAACACCAACACACCTCTTATTATGAGGGGTGTAATGTATAATAATTCAGGATACATACCATACAAAAAATAACTCACAAAATATCACTTGAGAGTGAGGTTTACAGTAGCTCAAGAGTTGAGGGTTGATTTGCCTCTTCCAATTGATGATCCCAATACTAAAATGGTCATTGATTGTACTTTAACATTAATATCATGGTTATATAATATTATAAATATACATGTGGTTTCTCCATATTATGTTTTTTCAAATGAAAAACCAATAATAGGGGATCAAAAAATATATTATGTGATGAATGTTATTACATACAGATTAAACAATAGGGAAAATCAAGGTCAGTTCAAGACAATCTAGATAATCGACTAAGAAAACAAAAGGACCTTCTAGGATAACCTCCTATGTACCAGTTCTGCTGATGCATATATTAAAATTACTACTTTATGTAGAATAAAAAATTACAATATGGATATGCATCCAATATTCAATATGAAGAAGAAATATTTGAAAATGTTCTTATATATGTGGTTGGTCTTAGGATTATAAATGGGATTCTAATGTTTGAATGGCTGAGAGACCCAATTATGATTACATACATAAGGTACACCTTCTTAAACTATTCGTAAAAAAATTATCTATAATTTTCAATAATCATTATTGTTATTCAAATTTTATACTATAATTTATATTACTACTATGTAAAAGAAAAACCCTATGAAGAATAATTTAGATTAATTATTCCCTATATCATTTATAGAGAAAACATTCTATGGACGTGACAAAATATGTAGGAAAATATATGAACTATGAGAGGAATTGGAGAAGAAAATATCAGATGAAAAACCCTTCTTGATACCCACAATTTTTTGGTTAAACTCTGTAATATAATCATAAAAAATATATTTTTATTTTTTTAATTACTTATTTTTTTAGGAATCAATCGATGCTAATCGAAATCAATTTTTATACCCAAAATGTTTATTTTTGGATCCAATCCATTGATTTATATCAAGATGAACAGACATGATGTGTATTGTGAATTTTTAATGAACTAATATAAATGTTATATATATAATATTTAAATTAAATGTTTTCATTTTAATTTTAAAAAGAATTTTGTTCAGATAGGTATATCTGAGAATATATGATAAAACATTGCATCAGGTTGGGTACTGAATATGAGAAGCCTATGAATTTATTCAAATGGAAATAAATTAATATATATATAGAAATATTTTACTATAAAAAACATTTTAATATTTTACATATTTTGGGAAATTATTTCATAGTATTAGAAGGAAGATAAAAAAATGATTAATTATATTATATAGAATTTTTTTCTGAAAGATGTTACAACCATAAAAAGACCAGCATCCCCCAACATGTAATTATTGAATGTAATTAAAATTTAATTAAAAATACTTCTTAATCATTTTTATTACTTTATCTGTAATACAATGATATCCAAATGTCTATATACTCAAAAGAATAAGTAAATTTTATTAGAGATGGGTGGGTAAATTAATTGTTGATATATTGTTTTCCAACATCAATATTTTTTGGGTTATTAATTATTTTTTTGATCTAGTATAAGCTATGACATTAGAAATATATTTGGTATGTGGAGAATTACTATTATAATTATTATATATTATTTTTTGATCTATTTCCCAAGGGAAAGTATAATGGATTAAATAAATTTGTTTAGAAATGAATGGTAATAATACATGGTGTCAAAATGTATATAGATATCATGAAGAGGTTTCTTCATAATACCAATTTAGATAATATTTCTCATCATTTTATCTATATTATTAGTTAATTTACATATCATTTTTATAGAGACCTTAGATTTATATAGTTAGATAATACATAATTTATTTTGAATATTTATCGTTTTACAAAAACACAATCTTGGGGATCATTAATGTATAATGCCTTTTTAAAAATGGAATAAAAAACAACTACTTCCGAGGTAAACTACATCATTTCCCAATATGTTATTCATAACTAGAACCCTTTTTAGGAATATCAAATACACTAAATTGGTTCATAACCCATGGAATTAAATCCTAACAAAGGGTGATATCAGATGACCATTATGTGTATGCAAGAGAGAAATGTTAGAATATCATGAACATAAGGGTCTCAAAACATGAACATAACTTTTGAAAAATATACAATGCATATCAAAGATCTTAATATGGATTTAGGGAATAAAAATTTGATGTTTATCAGATAAGAACGATGAGAGAATCCAGTTACATGATCCATGAGAGAATAAAATTCTCACAAGAAATATATTATTGGCATACACATAAGAATATAAAATGTTATATCTAGGATACACACCATGAAATTCATAACATGTTAATCTTGGGATAACCACCCATATACCTACTTCACGAATGGTATGGCCTCCCATATACTGTCTTTTTGACTTGTAATTACCTCCCATATACCATTTTAGCTCATATAATAGTAATCATTACCCAACTCATTGGTGGGACATTTCTTTCCCACCAATCACATGATAAAAAATCATACATATGTATGCCATCAGATCATAAAAAATCATCATATCATAATCCATGAAATGAAATTTGTTTCATAAAAAATTTATCATATCATAACATTTGTAATAGAGACATGTTTCATAATCATTTTATCATTTCCTCATATCATAAACTGTGAAAAAAGAAGCATGTTTCATATAAAATTTATTATGGTATAATCTGCAAAAGTAAAAAGGGTTAAAAAAAACTCTTATCATAACAAAAAATTCAGATAAATAATAAGAATCGTATCCTTAGTCAATATCACTATAAAATCATTAGTTACATCAATGAATTTCATATTTCATGGAGAATGATTTTTAAATACAACAAGGAACATTTCTTGAGGAAAATAACATTTATTTGAAAATCACATTTTAAAAATAAAAATCTATAAAACAATTTGAAGATAATTTCTATTTGAAAATAAACTAGAAAAAATATAAAGGAAGAATAAAATAAAATTATGTTCATGATGGTGGGAAATTAATGATGCACACATTAAAATAAATATTCTTTTAATATAACTAGAAAATGACAAATGCGAATTGTTTGAAAATGACATGAAGATTCCTACCATTTTATTAAATGTAAAACATAAGTAAAATATTATTTATTAAATCATTTTTAAAAATTTAAACAAATTTTTTAAAACCTTTTTAGAAAATATGGTTTTGAAGGAAATATTTTTTTGGACCAAATAGGGAAATAATGATGCTTTTTATTAAAATTCTTTTCTCAATTACATTAAGAACCAAAGAGTGGAATAATGTTTATATAACTTGAAAATATTAGGAATAACTGAAAGAAAATTAAATTAATGTGAATTATTGAGATTTATGTCATGATATTTCAATATTGAAGACTTTATTATAAATAATCCTGATAAATGATGAGATTTTACAACAAAAATATTACTACTTCAGTAAATATGAATCGTAAGATGAATTAAATAATAACACTAAAAAACATCAAATATAATTATTTAAACCAAATTAATGATATTATATCATATCCTGTTTGTATATACACCTTATAAAATTATATCCGTGCATAACCTAATATATGACTCAATGAAGGAAAATTGAGACAATAATCTCTTACCATTTTTCTAACATTTGAACCATGGGCCCCAGGAAAGAGAAATAATAATATGGGCATGTAAATACAAATAATTTTAAGGTTCTCCTTATAAAATACGTACATGTTTAGTATAATAACCACATAAAATAAATAGGTGGTGAATATGACATGTGTATTATAGAAGTAAAAAAGTGAGACTGAAACCCTGTACTGCTATAGTAATAATTTGATTCATACACACCAATGAATTATAACATCAATTAAAATGTTAAATATAATAAAATAGAGTATATTAATTATGTAACATGTCAAAGGGGAATTATATAAACCAAAAAAAGAAATAAGTGGTGAATTTTCATTTGTCTTCCTGAAATAAAAGAGAATAGATATCCCTTACATTAAGTCTCAACATCATTATTACTCATTCAAACCTCCAATGTAATAAATATAATTTCATTATAAATTTATTAAATAAACACACACACATATATATTTCATATGTTATATTATTAACTTATATCCTTTTATTAGACATTTATTCACAATTCTATATTAATGTCACATTTTAGGCAACAACACCTTTGTTTTTCATATATGTTTTTATTTTTTATTTCATATCCTCTAACAATGATAATGGTTCAATAATATAAATTAAAATAATAATTATATAATTATGATATTTATACATAAAATATAATTTTAATACCAATTATCAAATATGGTTTTGATAAATGAAATATGTTACGATTATAGATATGGTTGGTCTTATGTACACATGACTAACATTTCCATTTTCAATGATCATTATAGAAAATAGATAATTAAATTTTTATTGTTATATAATTATAATAATATCATAAAAAATATTATTCCAATAAATATATATACCTATCAACCATATGGTGTGCTAATAAAAAGAGAGTCACATCACATCGTCCTGGTGGCAGTCAACACATACACAAACAACACTATCATATTTTAGTGAGTGAAAAGGTAATAAATAAAATGAAGTATTATAATTTAAGAATGATAAATATGTCATGAATATCATAATTATTTTCTGTATATCAATCATATTCATTAAATTTATCCTCATTATTTTCCATGTAAATATTTAGTGAAAATGGATCACATTACTTCGTGAGGTGGTAGTTCATCCCACACACGAGTGACATTACTGTATAACGTAGAGAATGAAAATTAAAAAAATGTGTATATGATATAATGAATAAAAATGTATATTTATGTTATGAATATCAAATATATACTTTATATCCATCATCATATCAAACTACGAGACGTGGTAATAGAAAAACAAATGACATTGGTCTGTGAGGTTGTAATCAATCATTGTCACGAACCAGGCCGGGTCGCCATCAGACCCGGCACCCGACCCGGTCCGCGACATGGACCAAAGGGAATTCTAGATACCCAGGGGCTGGAATAAGTGCTCAGGTATCAAAACAATACATGGGAACAATTTACCCAAAATAAAAGATAGAAAGACAACTAACAAGATAAAAAAACTGAAACTGGAGGCTGACAACCAAAAATGCCTTTAAAAAATAAACAGGTTTAAAGTCTACACTTCAACTAAAACCCAATGTGAACAAAAACAATGATAGAGAACTAAAACTTCAATTCTAAACTCTTTGTGAAGACCATCAACCATTAGAACCACCATCACTAAGTTCAACGCTTCGACCTGGAATACAAAATAAACAGAATCTACATACTCCCAAAGGTGTATATAGGGTGTGAGCTAAAACCCCAGTAGGGAGTAACCAAATAAAAAGGTTCCATGCATAATTATTAAATGAAAAATACATTTGATGTTTTAATTAAATCTAAGAAGTAAATGGTTGAACAGTTTAAAAGAAAACTGGTTTTAGGAAAACAATTTCAAATGGAACAACTTAAATTAGAAAGAAACACACACCATTACTTTTTAAAATAACCAATGTGTCACACTGATGGGCGTAAAGTAACAAATGAGAACCAAATATGGGAGAGTCCACGTGGCTGTCAGCTAGAATGGGTACCTAGATCTTTGTTTCCCACTTAAATGTGGCTTAGAAGGCCACGACCCTTCGAAAATTTGGCTTAGAAGGCCACGACCCTCAAAAAATCATATGTTTAGTTAGTGTTGAAATCATTAGTCCTTCTAGTAAAACTAGGTCAAGTCACCTCCAGAACACTGTCCCACTAGTCCAGTCCACCCTTCTAGCTACCTGGGCTTCATGCATTGTGCTCAAGCAAGTTTCATGTACATGCCACATGTCACAGTTTCGCATAAAATCCCAACAGGGAACTAACACATGCCAAATCAGAATTTACACACCCAAACCCTCTTTTAAAACCATACGCACACCAAAAATATTTTCAAAACATAATCTTCATAGGTTACATACTGAATTAAACCATATTCACACTTTAAAGTCACTTATCATTAAACAAACTACCACTAACACACATTAATACCCTTTTGGAATAAGATGCACACTAAAACATTTTTCAAACATATTTCCCACTAGTGACATAAATTAATAAACTATAAAAAAATGATAAAGCATTATTAAAATAATGTCACATGTATTTACACGCACTAAAGTAACAATTTATACATTCAAAATCATTCCAACATCGCAAGCACTCGAATACAATTTTAAAATGTGATCTGCGCCACAAAAATAGTTTTATGGAAACTCTTTCACTATATGTAAAACACATTTTCACAAACCACATAATCTAATAAGACAAAATTAAAAGCTTATAAAAAATTTAAAATAATCACTTTGCATTACCCACTATGCTATAGAAAAAACATCCTTTACGACCAAACTCACATGATTCCATGTAAATATATATATATATATATATATATATATATATAAATTTCACCACTTTCACAATTTAATAAGTCAATCACACAATTTAAAAATCACCAACAAAGTTCCCAGCAGATAACACACGAATTATGTAAACAATCTACTAAATAGTTTCAATGAAAATAAATCATTAAAAAGAAGCAATTTCACAATAAAAAAATTAATTAATTAATATGATAAATTAATAAAGATTGAAACTTAATTAATAAAATAATAATTAATCATGGAACCAGCTACCTCAGTTGTGTAAGACTCTAACACTCGACGTGAAACTCCAATTTCCCATCAAACTCACAACAAAAATTCTAAAATGATCCTTAGAAACAATATATCGACAAATGCATCAAAATTGAACCAAAACACACCAACCATTCCAAAAAAACACCATTTTTACCACAGAATCAAGTCAGGAACACAATAATACATTCAATCAAGAATATTAAATTCATCTAATGGTGTTAGGGCATAGAAAGACTTACCTCACATGAAGAAAACCCCATGTTTTTGTGCGAATTCCAATTGCGCGCCAAACGAACCCCAAGAAAACCCTTATGAGACAAGTTCCATCCAAAACAAAGACAAAAAAGACAACATGAAACCATCATAAATCTAATACCAACCAAATGGAAAACTAAACCCTAAGAAAAAGGTTTAAAACCCTAGATAAGAGAAGAAAATGCTATACCATAGAGAGAGGGTGTGGTGGAACAACAAAGGCTTGGCCAATGGGGGGTCCGGTCGCTAGGGAATGGAGGTTGGCTGGTCGAGACTCTGAAGGAGGGCCGGCCAGGGGTGAGGCGGGGGTCCGTGCGATGGCTCGAGCTGAGTAGGCCAGTCGGGAGGTGGTTGGTCCATTGGACGATGTCAGCAAGGAGGGTAGGGGTGCGGCGTGAGGGGAAGGACGATGAGCTGGTTGGCTAGGGGAAGGATGACAAAGACCCTCAGAAAAAGCAGGAGGGTCGCCCACATTCAAATCTTGAAACGGGGGAGGGGGTTGCTGGTGGGTTTTCTAGTTGGGAGGTAGGGCAGCCGGCCATGAGGGAAGCAGGGTGCGACGCGGAGGGACGAGGGGTGGTGGCACAGACCATCAGATAGTGGAGAAGGGAGGTCCGGCGGCCGGTCAAGGAGAGGGAGGGGGAAGGCACGACCGAGAGGGAGGTCTGATGTGGTATCGGGGAGGCCGAAACAAGGCTGAAGAGGGAGCAGGCTAAAGGGGAGGGGGCGATGTCATGGAGGGCAGGCCAGGGCAGTGGGCCGGTAGTGAGACAGTTTGGTTGGGAAGGTCGACGGCGCGATGTGGAGGAGAGCCGCAATCTGAAAGAGGAAAAAATGACGGACCATGGGTAAGGGGGGAGCGCAACCCTAAAAAAATAAAATAAAAACATACTGGATAAAAATAAAATAAAAAGATAAATATAATAATAATTTAAATAATAAATTAAAACAAAATTATTAATAATAAATAAAATAACTTAATCATCATCAATAATATTGATAAAAGTAATCATACTAATGACAAGAATATGAATTTCAAATAGTAATAATATTATTATCATTATTTAGACAATTATATTATATTTTGTTTTTCCTATTTTGTGTTCCATTGTTACTTAATTAATTAATTATAATTTATAGTAATAACAATAACAACCATAATGATATTAATAATTTTACAATAATAATAAAAAATGGTCATAACATAACATAATATTATCAAAAAAAATAATTATCATAATATTAATAAATTAATAATTATATATTCTTAACCTTAAAAATAATAATATTATTTTTATAATAAAAAAATATTATTATTATTTCCATTAAAACAATTTTATTAAATTCCATTAAACTTATTACTTTTATTTTATTTTTATTTTACCACACATTTAATTTTATTTCTTCATCACTAATTTATTTCATTTAATTATTAGAACATCAGGAAAGCATGCGGGGAATAGAGCGAGGATGCATGGCTTCGACAACTGCATGTCAAACACTGTCAAGGCTAAAATGTGTGATTTTGAATAAGTACTCAAAATTTTAAACCGTCTCCAACCCAGACTACCTAATTCCCATAAAATTAATAAAATAATCTATTTAAAGATGAAAGGTGTGACAATTCATCCCACCAAAAAACATTCAGTCCCTAGAAAGCCACAACTAAGGCTGAGACCCAAAGTAAGAAATGACACCCCCTTAAGGTTCAAAGAGGATAACTATGAAAAAAAGATAAAGGATGCAAACGCATTGTGCTCAAAGAAGGGGACTAAAATGAAAACCTCAAGGAGCTCGTAAAAAGACTTTCTGATATGTGTCGCCCACCCCAAAGAGCCATAATTCCATCATTTTACTGATCAAGGAAATGAAATATCGCACCCATGGAAACCAACTTCACAAACCGAACACCTCAAGTACCATAAAAGGAGAATCATACTGTTTGTCTTGAAAAAAAAAATAAGCCCAACCCCATCCAAGAGAACTTTTATCACCTATCACAAAATCATCTCTAGGAATATAATGAAAAGGAAAAATGGGGAAAAGCCCGAATGTGCTCCCCACCATTATAAATTTACCAACGCTCGCAATGGGACTGAGAAACCGTTACGAGGAGGTCTGAGCAGACTCCCCCCATTAATGAAAAGTACAACAACGATTCATTCCAGAGACATTCGTGTGAGATCCAATGTGGGTATCCCTACCATTTTAACTGAAATTAGATACAAAACATTAGATATTTTCTAAAGGGGACCAAGCACCCCACCACAAGGGGCGGGGAGGGTTGGGCCCACCTACTATGCGTCAAAACTATGGCCGGAGACAGGCCAACATATCCATATCCTTGGATGAGCATCATTAAAATTTGAGGCTGATTTACCCAAAAAACCCCATAAGGAACCCAAAAAAAAATTACATTTGGTGGAATGAAACCACCGGAACTTGAAGGTAACAAGACGACCATACCTTCTCATAGCCACGAGAAACCCCACACACCTAAACAGGTCGTTCGGAACGGAACCACAAGAAACAAATTAAACCCCCTTCACCTTAAATACGGATGATAGAAATAAGGTTGGAGTCCCATATAATCCCAAGGGTCCTGACCACGCAAAATATTCACTCTGAGACCTATGGATGGAGCCCTGATGTTTGAAGCATCTCCTGCCTCGCAGTCAGTTATCAAAGACTCCTAAACGAAGCTTCTCATTTTTGTGTCCCACACGACCACAATGAAACCCATTAAACACAATCACACACCACACATTTCAACATCCAACTAATCCCTCATGACACATTCACCAAAACAGGGTTTTAGATAATGCACATGCATCACTTCTTCACTTTAACCAAGAAACTTCATAAGGGAAGACACACAACAAACACTTCCCTTTGAATAAAAAATCAAAACTCCACTAGAGGAGGATGCACTCCAATGAGATCAAGGATTCTATAAGTGTCCCACGAAATAAACCTTTGCTTTTCAAGAGAACTCAAGATGAAGACGTCACCAAACATGACCCCCACAGCTGATGGAAGCACTACAAACCTCTCAAGACATCGGTATGCACATATAATTTCGAACCACCTTCACCCTTCCCTACTGGAATTCCTTTCACTGTTTTTAGGGGAACCTTCAAACACAACAATGTGAAACTTCGTACCTGACATCTCACACAACTAAAAAAGACCAAAACTTCTCTCAACTCCCCTCGCATTTGGCATCCCACTGTGAGAGGATCTGTCTAGTGGTAAAAGGGAGAGGTTGGTTCAATTCTAGAATTCAATAAGAGAGTCATGTAATCAAATATAGGGTTGGCCAACATCGAATTACCTATGGCCGCACTTCAATCTCACGTTAACACCTTATGGGGGCATACACCGGTTGAGATAGAAAACCATGGACCCAGTAAAACTGGTCTAATGGCCATGACATATCTCAAGTGAACACTAAACGTGCAGGGGGAACCACAACAAGGGATTTCCAAAGAACTTTTCAAAATAATTCACTAACTATGCGCTTTCACACAAAATTACAAATAAAAATTCAAACTCAAGACAAAAATTATTCAGAAAGGAGCCTCGGCTCAAAACGTCTCACATCCGACATTTTCAAAACACAAGGACACACCACACAATCACCAGTTACAAAAACACCAAATTCTCAATTTACAAAACTTTTTGAAAATAAGAAAAGATAGTGGGTTGAAAAAACACCAATGGTGTCCCATGGGACTTGCACATGTATGTTCTTGGGCCGCACTAGCAACCACCTCATGTCCATCCAGGCACTTAACCGCTCGTGACATTAACCCTATCTCTTTCCATATACACTCATGCATGTGGTTGCCGATGAGAACACCATGGATCAAAACCAATACTTTCCATTTTTCAGAACCAAAACATTCAACCCACACCTTTCAAACCTCATACATCATTACATTCTTAAAGTGCTACATTTCAAAACATTTTTCTAGACCAAATCATGTTTACTTAAAAACCAAATTTCAACAATTCCAAAAAAAGAACTGAGGAACAAATCAAGAGAAAACAACTGTCAGCGGGTGACTGGAACATATGGTTGGAGGTCATATGCCATTCACGCCACCACCACCTAGGGTATTCTAGGAAAGCGTCCCTGGCTCCACATGGATTTCCAGACCCTGAAAGATCACTGGACCACTGACCATACTCCCTTTTCGATCCTTCTAAACAAGGTTAACCACACCGACCAAAGATTTAAACAAACCTCAACTTACTTTGGTAACTCGAGCCCCGCCACGAGGTGTACTGGCTATGCACCTTACTTGTAGCCAGGAGGTCGAGTCCCAACAACCTTAACTCCTATCTACCGTGACTCTATCCAAAAATAACACAACCTAAGAGAGAAAACTGGCTTTGATACCATTTTGTCATGAACTAGGCCGGGTCCCCATCTGACCCAGCACCCAACCCGGTCAGCGACATGGCCCGAAGGGCGTTCTCGATCCCCATGGGCTGGCACAAGTTCTCAGGTAACAAAACATTACTTGGGAATGATTTAATCGAAACAAAAGACAGAAAAAAAACTAACAAGATAAACAAACTGAAACTGGAAACAGACAACCAAATATGCCTTTTAACTATAAACAGGTTCAAAGTCTACACTTCAACTAAAACCCAAAGTGAACAAAAAAAAGATAGAGAACTAAATAATTAATACCAACCTCCATGTAAAGACCATCAGCAATCAGAACCACCATCACTAAACAGTTTCAATGAAAATAAAACTTTAAAAAGAAACAATTTCACACTAAAAAAAATTAATTAAATAATATTAGAAATTCATCAAGCTTGCAAATTAATTAGTAAAATAATAATTAATCATGGAACCAACTACCTCAGTTTTTGAAGAATCTAACACTTGGTGTGAAACTCTATTTCCCATAAAACACACCAAAATAATTCAAAAATGGACCTTAAAAACAATATATTGAAAAATGCATCAAAATAGAACCCAAACACACCAACCATTACAAAAAAACACCATTTTTACCAAAATATAAAGTCAATAACACAATAACAAATTCAATAAATCATGTTAAATTCATCTAATGGTGTTAGGGCATAGAACGACTTACCTCACATGAAGAAAACCCTAAGATTTTGTGTGAATTCAAATTGCGCGCCAAACACACCCTAAGAAAACCCTAAGGAGTCAAGTTCCATCCAAAACAAAGACAAAAAAACAACATGACGACATCAGAAATCTAATACCCAAAAAACTATAAAACTAAACCACAAGAACAAGGGCCAAAACCCTAGAAAAGTGGAGTAAATGGTATACTATAGGGAGAGGGTGTGGCGGTGCGGAAAAGGCTCCACCAAGGGGGGGGGGGGGTCCGGTCACCGGGGAATAGAGGTTGGTGGGTCAGGAATCCGGAGGGGGGATGGAGAAGGGCGAGGTAGGGGTTCGTATGGCGGCTCGAGCCGAGTAGGCAAGTTGGGAGGCGGTTGGTCCCTCAGAAGGCACATGCGAGAAGGGAAGGGGTGCGGCGTTAGGGGAAGGCCGACGAGCTGTTCGGCTGGGGGAAGGCCCGTGAAGACCCTCAGATATTACAAGATGGCCACACGTGGACAAATCTGTAATGGGGGGAGGGGGTTACCAGTGGGTTTTCTAGCTGGGAGGAAGGGAAACTGGCCATGGGGGAAGTAGGGTGTGACGCAGAGGGCTGAGGGGAGGTGGAGTGGACCATCAGAAAGTGTAGAAGGGCTATTTGATGGCTGGTAAAGAAGAGTTAGAGGGAAGGTGTGACTGAGATGGAGGTCCGATGGGGTGGCAGGGAGGCCGACACAAGGATGAAGAGAGAGCATGCTGGCTGGGAGGAGGTGACGGCACAAAGGGCAGGCCGGGGCTGGGGTGATGGTGAGACGGGTTGGCTGGGAGGGGCCACAGTGTGACGGGGAGGAGAGAAGTGATCTGTAGGAGGATTAAAAAACGACGGACCAGGGGTAGGGGGGGGGGGGTAGCGCCACCCTAAAGAAAAATAAAAATAAAACAAACAAAATAAAAATAAAATAATAATAATAATAATAATAATAATAATTAAAATTAAAACCAAAGTATTAATAATAAATTAAATAACATAATCATCATCAATAATATTGGTAAAAGCAATCATACTAATGACAAGAATAATAATTTTAAATAATAATAACACTATTATCATTATTTAGACAATTCTATTTTTTTGTCTATTTTGTGTTTTATCGTAACTTAATTAATTAAATATAATTTATGGTAATAACAGTAAAAACCTTAATGATATTAATAATTTTATAAAAATAAAAAAATGGTTATAACATAACATAATATTATAAAAAATAATTATTATCATAATATTGGTAACTTAATAAATTCTATATTATTAACATTATCAATATTATTATTATTATTATAAAACATTAATATTATTATTTCTATTAAATTTTTTTCTTAAAGTCCTTCAAACTTATTACTATTATTTTATTTTCATTTTATAACACATTTAATTTAATTTCTTCATCACTAATTAATTCATTTCATTTAATTAGTAGAACATCTGGCAGGTGTGCGAGGAACTGAGCGAGGATGTGCGGCTTTGACAGCGGCACACCCAACACTATCAAGGAAAAATGTGTGATTTTGAATAAGTACTCAAAATTTTAAACTGTCTCCAATCCAGACTACCTAATTCCCATAAAATTAATAAAATAATCTATTTAAAGATGACGGGTGTGCCAATTGTATACATGAATGATGATTTTATAACACATTTGATGGATGTGGAGATTCATTAGGCCATTAAATTGACATAAAAATATATAATTATATATATTATATGATGTTTATTACATGATAATGTTTTATTTACAATTTAATAATGTATAGGAATACAAAAACCCTCATTGAAGAATGTTACATTTTTTTTCGATAACCTACTTATGATTGCACCAAAAACATTACTTGGATGCATTTATGCCCAAAATATAGATTATAGAATTATATGAGGAAATTTTTAAAATTTTGGGTTATGTATTGGATGGAATTAAAGGGTTTTAAGGTGTGAAGAGGATAGGATTGGATTAACCTTTTAGAAGTGAGGTGAGTGGCACATTTGAAATCATTGAAACGAAAAAAGTGTAACCTTGTATTTTAATCAAATAAGGTTAAAAACATGGAGTATTATAGATACTTAGACATCATAGACTATAAATAATTCTATATAATATATTTTACAAAAGTTTTGAGGTTATTTTAACACTTATCATTTTTGTTTTACCCATGGTAAACCGATTTTCACTTTAACTGTGGTAAATAATTTTCACTTTTTTTACTATTATTTATGAAAATAAACTAATTTGATGTTAATTTATAAAATAAATTTTTATTATTTTAAATATTTGATCCATTTTCCAAATTAAATTCACGAGGTGGAAAACATTTACTAAATGTTAAACTTGTAGACTCGATAAGAAAGGGTGTTTTTCAAAGAAAAAATGTTCAAAATGATACAAAGATTTTTTATAAAGATTCATTATAAAAATGATTATAATTAAAAAAAATTGTATTAATAGATATATCATTTAACTAATTCTAATTTAAAACCAGTTTGAAATATAATTTATCTTTGTAAATACCTTAAATAAAAAGAATTTTTCCAATTAAAATGCATTATTTTTTACTAATCATCAAAAAGATTATTATATTAATAAAATTTTAAAAAAATCATCATAATATAATACTGACATTACAATTTTGAAAATTAACATTATTGTTTCAAATTTTTATTATAAAATTGTAAAAAAATAGTTTTAAAATGTATTCTAAAAAAGGTGATAAAACTATTTTTTAGAAAGATATTGTTATTAAGCATAAAGTTGAATTTATTCTTATCTCTTATCTTAAAATCACTTAATATGAATATATAATACATATATTTCATTAAAATAGTTTAATAATAAGACTTTTTGTTTACTTTTTTTAGATAAACTGTGGTTGTTTTCATAAAAATTGATTGTAAAATAAAGGTTTAACTAATTATCAATTTTTTTAGTTTTATTCTTTAATTAATTAATCACCAAAAAATTAATTTTACATACACATGTAAAAATTATATTTTAATAGTTTAGTTAATCAATTTCATACCCTATATTCTAATAACTAGTTAATAACTATCATATTATCATATTTAAATAACATGAAACATTTCATTTAAACTCAAAATTATGTGTAATGAAATAAAAAATCAATGTTACGTATGTTTAAAATTATTGAAAATATTAAATTCATTTGAAGAAAATATTTCCCAAGATCTCAGGTTGTTATATTATTCTCTTATAATATGAGTTTCTCCCTTTCAATTTTTCTAGGCCATCAATGGTTTAACACTTGAAAATTCATTCATAGAAGTCCACATTGTAAAGAGGGTTAATAAAAAATTCAACTTGAAAAAGATAAAGGTATGTGAAAGGTCATCTATAACAACACATAATAGGGTTTAAAATAAGATAACATAGGTGGGAATTGAAAACATTGACATATAAGAGAAAAATAACAACCAAATAATTATGTAGAGTGAAAGTGAACATGTTTGGGAAATAGTTTGTAACCATAAAGCCATAAACCAAAGAGGAATGAAAAAGTTCATTGATTCCATGAAAAATATGTTAAAAGAACAATATTTAATTTCATTATACCTCTCCTAATGTTTTGGAATTACTTTTCCATCTAAAATGATAACATATGAAAATGTAATTTCCTAATATATGTTTATTTCATAGGCACAATTTCATCCTTTGGTTATGCATTGATAAATTTACACTTCATATCTTACTCTAAAAGTGTAATTTTTCATGTTTGAATCACTGAATAATATCCACAATATAAAGGGAAGTCATTATTTATATCCATAGTAATTTTTAAAACATTGGTTATCTAATATGGATAAATATTCATGTGATGAAATAATATGTTAATTAATAATAACTCTTCTAAATTAAAAAAATAAACTATTCCATAAATGTTTAATCTTATAACCCATCAAAAATTCAAATTTTGTAAATAATGTCACTAATAGACATAAAATTATTCCCCAATACATCATAATGTAGATCTATATTTTCAAATTTCAAAGATGTGAATACCGTTATTATAAATTCTATTAAAACATGGTAATAACCTAAATTACAATAAAATATATTGAAAACATAAATGATTCCCCATTAATTTCATAAAAAATTATTGAATATATTCCTTAGATCAAAAAATTATATGAACACCATCCATGATAGCATAAACCACTTTTTCAAGAAACCACAAAGGTAATCAGTACTGTCCAATTTACTTATTTATATCCAACATATCTTAATCCTAACATCACTATTTCAAATATACAAAAATAAGGGTAATTTTACCTTAATCCAAAATATCACCTTATTAATAATTTTATTTTCCAATCCATCAATAGTATTAAACAACTTTTTCCAGATCCTTATTGAAAAAATTATAATAAACAATTATAAGGATCTAGATTTAAAGATTACATAATCCTGAGTTTAATCAATAATTTAATTTCATTATCACCGATGGTATATTATGTTTTATAGTTTTAGATAGTTAGTAAATCATAAAAATATAACATCCCATAATAATAAAAGTGGATAATACCAAACCGTATCCATTTTTCCAAAATATAAACTGTTAAAATAAAACATGATTTTTTTTCTTGATAAAAATCTTCTTGACTTATTCTTTTCTCTAACACATCCTTATACACTATAGAATTTTTTTAAAAAACTTTGGATGACCACAAAAATATCAGTATGAGATATAAAATTAGGAATGAAATCATTATACCTTGACTGTTTTAAACCCATGAAGACATTTTCAGAATATAATATTTTCACTCGTAAAAAAATAATCTCTTTAACACACTGCATGAAATGATAATATTCTTGAAAAACTTGTTTAAAATCATAAAACGTAAAGGTAAATTATAAAATCCATATCATTTTTACATTGCTTCTTTCACGGTTTCATAGGGAGTAACATTCATGGTTACATTTGGAATACCCATCATAGTATATTCCCTTGATCTCATAAGAGTAACCCTACTGGTTAACTCCGTCTTACTATCCAATGCATTGGAGATATATAAAAGGCTTAATCACACTTAGTTTATCATATAACCACCCATATACATAAGAAATTCACATTATCCATGAAATAATCATTACACATAAAACAAACATAAAGGAAAATAACATTTCTCTTTAAAATCACATAATATCATTTCAACATATTGTAATACTAAATCCCTTATTAAAACCATTTTCAATACCAAAATACCCAAAAAGGGGAAACATTAATTCCTTTAAATTTTAAAAAATTATGTTTTATAGAGTAATCCAAATATCAAATAACGATTATAGTTTTATAGATGTTATTGAAACTATAAACGTTTAAAAACATTCATTCGGTCTTTTGCTACAAAAAGTCAAACAATCCATATAAAAAGATTCCTCAATGAAAAATCGTATAAAATTCAAGATAGGAATAAAAGATAAAATATTTAAAATTAATATCACATATTATAGTTGAACGCCATAATCAATATGTAGAAGTTTTACCGAAAGAATGGAAATTGGGTTAAGAAATTCCGTTACCTCGAGTCTAACATGAATCATACATTATTCATATCCCCGATTAATAAAAATTAGTTAATTTATATTTTATTTAGAACCTTTTTCATTTTTATTAATCATTTTATATAACTTTATTTGATGATATAACAGTTACATAATTATTTATGTTTATGTCAGATGTTTTGTCAGCATTGGGTACTTGAGATGAAAATGAACTTGGTATGATGTGAAGAGTGCATGTGGTTAAAAGCATATCATCAACAGAATATAAAACATGATATAAATATCTTATATATTCATTATTTAAGTATTTATATTAATATTTGAATACGAACTAAAAACACTTCTCATAGAGATAGTAGGTTTTACGCACGCATGGATGTTATTTTCATTTCTCCTATCATATTAAAAGAACAGAATAAAATTTATACAAAAATTTATGAAAATATAATATAACTATAGTATAATTAATATTTTATTTATATAGTATATTTTTACTAAAACAATCCTTAATACATTCCATGTGATTTGTGAAGGAATCACGTCATTTTGAGGTGATGATAGTCAACCTGTCCCCAAAAGAAGTTACTGTATAACAATAATATGTAAAGCATGAAGGTATTTTTGATATTACATTAAAAAAAATTTAAAAATGTTATAATATAGATATTAAAATAATATCTGAGAAAAATAGTTTTAATACCATCCATGAATGTTGTAATGGAGAACAAGGAAAACATTATTCACAGAGGTGATTAACTGACATAACATTGACAATAATTTAGTTTCTTTGAATAAGATGAGGTGTAAAATGAAATGAATATGATATATTACATTATAAAAATTAAAATTCAGCATATAAATTATTATTTAGTTATAAATATTTTATTGATGAAGGATGTTTGGAGAATGTAGAAAAAGAACAGAAATTAAGAGAGGTACGTTGAGAAAATTGACTTTATGAATATGACCTCTTTAAAAGACCATTGAGGACCTTGGATTTTGTCTTTTGGTGAGACCAGAATAACTTCGACATAGGGAGGGTTATTAAGAGAGTTATTAGATTATATTTTAGGAGTTAAAAGGCATTTTGGGTCTAAATTTGGAGGTGAGGGGTGGTATTTATATTTGAGGAGAGGTGGGTTCAAGTGATTAATTTATTGATTATTTAATATTGAAAGCTAAAAACATTGATATGGAATTAATTTCAATGAATTATAATTTCAATTAATGTTTTTAGTATTCTCAGGGTCTATAAACCCCTCAAAAACCATTTAAATGTTATAGTTTTTAGGTAATTTATGCCTTTACCCTTTTAACATTATTATTTTTCATTTTTTACCTATAAAATGGTAAATAATTTTTTTACAATGGTAACATTTTTTATACAAAAAAATTAAATTTAAAATAAAAACTAATTTGGAACTTGTGATTAAAAATATAGAATCCATTTTACCCAGTTAAATTCATAGAATTTGAAGAATTAGATTTAAAATTTATTGTGCAGTCAAAATGGAAAAGTGCATTTTTAATGTGAAACATTCAGAAGTTGACATAGATTTTACATTCAAAATCAATTTTTTAATTGGATATAATGAACTAAATTTAATTAAATGATTAAAAATAGTATATTAAATCAATAAAACAAAATAAAATTAAAATCTAACAATATAAATAAATTATATGAAAAAAGTGTTCTGAATTAAGATGCAGTATGTTTCACTATTAATTAAAAAATGAATATTATCAAAAAAATACAATAAAATTAACCAAAGTAAAATTTTATGTACCGATTAGAAATAATAAGTCTATTTTTTAAATCATAACTTTATAAGATTCAAAAAATATATTTTAAATGTTTTCTCCATCAAAAGCGGTATAAACTGCATTTTTTTGAAATATACTTCTTTTATTTGAAAAATGGAATTTTGTTTTCTTTCATGTTCAGAAAACCTATAATATGAATCTTAACCATTAATTTGAATAAATTACATATATATTTCATTAATAAAATTTTTTTTGATTTAATTACTTTATAAACTCATTTATTTGTATTTAAAAAGTTTATCAAAAAAATATTTCCTTTTATTTAAAAAGCGTCTTACATTCATTATTAATTAATAGTGCACCAATTAATTAATTATAAACTTCTGTAATTTTTTTTTAATAATTCAATAAATGTTATTTTTGAAAATCATTTTAAAAACTATGATGTTAAATAATAAAAGATAGTTATTTTTGAGCTTGATGTAACATAACTTGTATGATCTAGAATATAATATCTATTTTTTAAAAACTTAGGGTGTTACATTCTCCCCCGATTTTGGAAATTTCATCCTCAAAATTTGAATTTAGGGATAACAACTAAGGAAAAATTTTTGAAAACACCTTTATTTCAATCCCATATTGGATGACAGTTTAATAAAACTGCCACTTTAAAAGAAAGAAAGAGAAGTACATAGATCACCTGAGTAACAAATACTAGGGTTCCATATAGGAAAACATGGATATGAAAGACAAAAATAACTCTCATAGACTAATATTGAGTGATATATAACTTGATCATGGAATGTTACCAATTATAATACCATAAATAAATGATGTAAAAAAGTATATTGATAAAAGTAATCATATAACATTTTTTCTTCAAGATCCTTTTCATAGACTTAAATAATTACATTACTTGCTAGAATAAGATTATAAGGAAATATACTTACTTGACAAGTAAAATTTCATTGTTTAATGAATTTATTTTAAAAATAATTTTTTTCTCCAAATTATATGTATTCAAGATTACTTGGTCACACATAAAGCATTAGAATCATCTTTTATATAATCAAATAATCCACAAAAACTGATATATATATTTCTCCCTTCATATGACATTTAACGAAACAAAAATGGTTACTTCATGAGAAGTTAATTCCCAAAAATAATAAACCGTTGTATGATCGAAACTACTTTCAATCTCAAAATTCAACTATATTACCAAAGTTCTACATAGGCCATTCAATAAAATATTTTCCTTAAATTTCCATAACTTAAAACAAACTAAAATTGAATCCAAAAATAAGATGGATTTTCTATCTCAGTCCTCTAAGATAAATTTCATCATTTATATCTAAATATCATCAATTACTCTGGGCGTCTCACATATAGATTAATGTTTCTAATAATCCGCTAGATATGCAAACCATTTCCATAAATAACCCATATCACCATAATCCCATGACAGATTTTTTTAACATATAATAAAATTACATAGAATTATATTTACCTTGATCATATCGGGTTCCCAAAATAGTGATTGTATTCTGATATAATATTTTTCACTTAATCACTAATTAATTTTCCAATACCAAGGATATCCCTTTGATAAAAAAATAGATACCGAAATAATATTTTTAGTATTATATTAAATCACTTAACTAAAAAGTATGAATTCATACTTACCAGGAACTTCACGTAGGCCAGTGGAAGGCGATGTACCCTTATCACCCTTCAGTTATAGATTCAAATCTAATGGACTTACCAAACACGGCAGGTTGTCACCCATCTTGAGGGTTGTACATATTTATAAAAATAAAAAACAACCATAACATGTTTTAACATAAAATATAGACTTATACCTCTAATTTTCATCCCAACTAATAAAGTAATCAATATCTTAATTCAAAAATTCATATATATATTCAAATTTCTTATTTTACCTCCCCGTGATTTAATAAAACTATTCCCAAAAGTAAGAACAAAATACATTGATCATGGTGTCCACCTTGTTTCATCACCATTTTGTTCATGTAGATAAAAGGTCCATGCATTTCAATAATGATTTAGTGATTCTTCAAAATAACATTATTCCATTATAAAATTACACCATGTAGAACTTGGTTCGTATCGGTGTTCACACAGAAATAGTTTTGTAAAATAATAATTTTTTACATATAGTTTCAAAATATTGGATAAGACTTTTTTTTATAAAACATTCATACTGAGTTTGATTTAAAATTTCAATCAAGGGTCATTTTAAAATACCCTATGTATGTGCTTAAAGACTTTAAGTTGATTTCAAATATAAATAGGTTGTGCATGGGACTCCTTCTTTATCAAATTTTTCAAAATCATTATATTCTTCATAATATTATGTCAAGGAAAAATACTTAAAAATTACTTGATAATATTTAACTTTTTTGAAAATATGTGAATATTTAAAAAATAGAATTTGATTAAAAAACCCATGATCCAAAATTTTATTGAGGTATAGAGGAGGTTTTTGATATCTCATACAACTACTTTCAAGAGATTTGTATTCTATTAAATGTTTCAGAATCATTCAAACATTACTTAATAGTAATTATTGAAAGCATGTCATTAGGAAGAGAGAGGAACATTGTTTCAGATCCTCCTCCTTCCATTTTTAATAGACATTCTTTGATCTGAAAAAGTTATAGAACATGGATTTAACTATAATAATACACATATAAAATTACCATATATTTAACCAAAAATCATAATCCCTAACGTTGTATAAACTTTTCCATTGATACTAACTGTAAAGACCCCACCTTAAACATTAAATATTCTTTTATTTGGTCAATAATTTACTTTTTCACATTGAGGATGTTTTTAGGTTTATACTTTTAGAGAATTATGAAATAATTAATACATAACATCCCACAATCATAAATTATGATACTACTAAAACATTATCCATGTTTTCCAAAAAATGAATGTTTTAAAAAATGAGATTTATATTCATGATAAAAATATTATTGACTTATTCCTTTATTTTATCCATACTTATACCATGTGGAAGACATTTCTAAAACATGGAATGATAAAAACTATATTATTATGGGACAAAAAATAAAGAGTGAAACCATTAGTCCATGAATATTTTATGCTCATGAATTTTTTTTACAAAATCTTACTTTTCTCCCATAAAAACATAATATATTTAACATACCTAATAAAACCATTATATTACTAGAAAATTATTAGAAATCATAAATTATAATTGTAACATGTGGAATCCATATCATATATACATTTTATATTTCAAAACTACATAGGGAGTAACATTCATGGTTATATTTAGAATACCCATAATAGTATATTCCCTAAATATATTTGGAGAAACCCTATTATTTAACTCTATCTCATTACACAATGCATTGGAGAGATATCACGGGCCAAACCACCATCAAATTATCACGGAACAACCCATGTACATAATCAATTACCAATATCCATGACAATATTATAATATATAAACAAGCATAAAGGAAAAATAACATTTCCACTTTGAAATCAATAAATATCATTTCAAGAATTTGGTGTAATAAATACTTTTAAAAAAAATACCCAAAAAGGGAAATAAGATATTTATTTTATCTTTAAAAACATTAAATCTTAAATAGGAATCCATACATCAAATAATGGTTACAGTGACAGTGAAGTCGTTGTCACCATATACGTTAAAAAACATTCATTTTGTCATTTTGTATAGAAATTAAAACACAACATATAAATATATTCCATAAAAAATCGTATTAAATCCAAGATTGAAATAAAATTTAAGATTTTTAAAATTCATTTCATGCATAAGAGTTAACAAACACAATCAATAAGCGCAGGTTTAACACAAACAATGGAATTTGGGTTAAGAAATTTTTTAACCTCGAGTCTAACTTGTCTCGTACATTCTTTATCTTCATGAATAATATAATTAGGATCATTTTTACTTGATTTAAATCATTTTTAATTTTTATTAATCTTTTTATATCACTTACTACCATGTTATAACAATTACATAATTATTTAAGGTCATGTTAGACATTTTGTCATTATTTGATACTTGTGTCTAAAATGAACATGGTATAATGTAAATAGTCCATGTGGTCATAAGAACATAATATATATAATATAAAACATGATATAAATATCTTATATATTTATTATATAAGTATTTGTATTAATATTTTAATACCAACAAAAAACCCTGTTCTTGGAGACAATAGGTCTTACATACACATAAACACTATTTTTGTGTTTCCGGTCATTCTGGATGAAAGAAATGAAATGTATGTAAATATGTATACATATATAATATCTAAATAGTATAATAAATAATTCATTTAAAACATATAAATTTACTAAAATAAATATTAATATATTCCATGTGATTTGTGAATGAATCACATCATTTAGGGGAGGGAGTAGTCCATATGTCCCCAAAAGAAGTTATTGTATATCTACAATATAGAAAGTGTGAAGGTATTTTTAATATAAAATTTTCTGAATATTAAATAGGTTATAATATAAATATTAAAATAATATTTTACTATAAATATAGTTTTAATACCATCCATGAAGGTGGTAATGGAAATACAAAAAAAAGTATCCACAGAGGCCATTAACCATCATAACTTGGACAACAATTTCATTTCTTTGAATAAGATGAACTGAGATATGAAATTCATATGATATATTACATTAGAAACATAAAAATAAAATATAATAATAATTATTTAGTTATCATCAATTTATACATGAACTAAGTGAAGTGAAAGTATAAAAATAAAAGAAATTAAGTGAGGTAAATTAAGAAAAGTACCTCTTGAATATCCCCTCCTTAAAAGACACATGAGGTCCTTGGATTTGGTCTTTCGGTGATACCAAAAGCACTTGGATATGGGTAGATTTAGTATTATACTTTTTTGAAGATATTTTTGGATCTATAAGGCTTTTTGGTCTATGTAGGAATGTGAGGGGTGGAATTTATACTTGATGAGAGGTGGGTTCAAGTGATTAATTATTGATTATTTTATATTAAATGATAACCACATCAAGGTGGAATTAATATAAATGATTTATAATTTAAATTAATATCATGTAGATCGGTTAGGGTCAATACATATATCTACCAACCTTTAAATGTTGTATTTTTTTTTTGTATTTTAAGACTTTACCCTTTTAACTTTGACATGTTTCATTTTTTACCTATACCGTGGTAAAAAATTGTTTTATAATGGTAAATCTTTTATACCAAAAATTAAATCTAAATAAAAAAATAATTTTAAACTTTTGATTAAAAATATATAATCCATTTTACCAAATTCAATTATTATAATTTTATGAATTAGATTTAAAAATAATTCCAAATACAAAAAAGAAAAGAACGTTTTAAAAGTGAATCTTCCAAAAGTTCACATAGATTTTATATCCAATTTCAATATGATTTTTTACAAGAACATAAATTTAATTAAATTAGAACAACATATTCTAATTACACTTTAAAATGAAATAAAAGGACACAATATCTATATAAATAAATTAGACGACATAAAAGTTTTGAATTGAAATGTAATATTTTATACCATTTATTTTAAATTAATATTATCATAAAAATACATAAAATTTATCCAAATTAAAATTTTATGTCCCACATCCAAATAAGAAATTTATTTTTTCCAATATATATTATAAAAGTGTCAAAACTAAATTTAAAATGGGTTCTCCATCAAAAGGTGGTAAAAACTACATTTCATTGAAATATACTTATTTTATATGGAAAATTGAATTTATTATTATGTATTTTCTAGAAAACATATTAGATGAATCGAACAAATGGAATTTAATATATTACATATATATTCCATTAATAAAAAAATAGGAGATATTTTATTACTCTATAAACTCAATTATTTTTATTTAAATAGTTTTTCAAAAAAACATTTCATTTTGATTAATTTTTTTTTCATTCTTAATAATTAATTGTGCACCGAAGAAATAATTATAAACATGTGTGAATATTTTTCTTGTAATTCAATTAATAAGATTTATTCCCACCATTTTAATATTTTATTAATTAAATAATAATAGTTAGAAATTTGTTTAATCATGATGTAGATTAACATGTATGATATTTAACACAATGTCTCTTTTTTAAAAACTTGGGGTGTTACGATAATATTTATATATTTAATGATTCATATAACTTAATCCTTGAATTATATTATGAAAAAACGTAAATCATACCACTTCATTCTCAAATAATTTGCTAAGAAACATCATCTTCTTCCTTAACACCGATTTCTTTTCATATTCCATTCGTTGTCTCTTCATAATAAAAAAAACCATTACTCATACAACCTTTAAAATTATCATTATGAGTCTTCCCCATATGAAAATGATTATAAAAATTCCCATACCTTCCACATTTAGAACATTCACCAGTCAATGAAACCATTGTGATATAATTATTCTCATTGTTAACAAATATTTTAATTTTTCATTTGTATTTTTTATCTTTGTGTCCTTATTTTACACACCCTAAACATATCCCTCTAGTCCATCTGAGAAATTACATTGAGTTCTTATTTCTATATTCCTGGTACATAAGAATCTAAATATTCATTCCTCCATGTTCTCCACTACCCAAACTCCCTACAACTCCATCCTTATTTTCTTTTTGGGAGTTCTATATTAGTTTAAGGTGAATGTTTTTAATCATGTTCAATGTTAACTAATTAGGCATAATCACAACATTCTTCACTCATATCTTCACACCATTTGGGTTCCCTTAAAAAAATTATTTTTTATATTCAATTTCAACCCAGTTACTCTTATTTACATCTACTAACTAAAACCAAAAAGGAAAGAGTGAGAAACACTTATTATAAAAGAAAACCACATAATCATGAAAAAACAAGTTATATGATATCGATATCACGACACCTTATTTTTAATTTAGGAAACCTCAGTTTTATCCTAGGTCATTCATAGTCATTATTTATATAAATCCTTCACTATAGTTCATAATGATATTATTGATTTCTAGAGAATATCCCCTGGATGTGTCATACTAAGTGTTCAACAAGGCCTATTTTTGTGCACTAGGAGAAGATTAAGTCTAAATTAATGCACTCTTTGGGTAGTTATTACCCCAGGCACCTCTGTTCTAGATCCACATCCAATTATATTATCTAGATTGGGATGTAATTTCTTGGAATCCAATTTCTATTTCGTTTTCCAAAATATCAGGACATTCTCTTATACAATGAATCATCCATTGACTAATCCTTAAATACATCCACAGACATTTCATTAGAAATATATCAATGGACCTCACTAATGTTTTCTCAACCTAGTTTGTAAAGGATAACTAATCCTATCCTCTAATAGCAACTATAATGATCTAGGATTTTCAAACATATATATTAAATCATTTTATAGAACATTTATTACATTTTACAAACACATACAATAGGATTGTATAGGTATAGTTCCATTTGAGACTTGGAACGAAAAAAAATAGTTCATATAAACAACACATCATATCAAACTAGGTTCTTCATAGCTTTCACCCTTCTTAGACTTGTCATATGTAATAAATTTCATCATAAAATGGGGAAAGGAAACATAATAATGGTTTATTTAAAATTATTAATAAGTTTAAACAATATATATACATAATAATAACATGAATATAAGGGTTTCAGAATATGTGTATAACATTTAAAACCCGTACCAAACATACCAAAGATCACAATATCGAGTCATAGAATAACAAATGTTAATAATATATGAATCATAAGAGAATCGAAGAACATGATCCAAGAGAGAAAAACATTGTTATAGAATATATATTTTTGGAATACACATAAGCCTATAAATTGTTTTTTCATGGCTACACACTAAGAAATTTATAAAAAGTTAGGATTTGGCTAACCACCAATACACCTAAATTAGTCTTGAGATAACCTCTCATGTATCCTCCTTTGGGATTGGAATAACCTATATTGTACCCTTTTATATTATATAATATCAATAATTCTTTAATTCATTGAAGGGAGATATAGATCTCACCAATCTCATAACGAAAATCATACATATGTGTTCCCCAGGATCATAAAAAACCATCATATCATATAACAAGTCATGAACCGAGATTCATAATAATTTCATCATATTATAACCTACGGAAAATAGAGAGGTTTCATATTAATTTTTTAACTAGTAATCTGCTTGTGCGATGCTAGACATTATAATATAATTCTTATTATTAACTATAGATTAATATTTATAAAACATAATATTTTATTATCTGTCTTCTTAATAGTACTATTTCTAATATGTGTGAAGAAACAGTGACATTTAATGTGTTTTAATCAAAAATAAGTGGTGGATAATTTTTAATTATAAGTGAATATATTAAGAAGACACCAATATAAAATGTTAAATTAAGATACATCAATTGTAATGTGAAACACATTGGAATAGTCAACGATGGAAACCTGACTTCAATATAAACTGTATTTAGGAAAATAATATTGCATTATATGAAACAGAGAGTTGAAGAGAATTTACTTAAAGAATAGTATATCTAATAAAAAATATGAGATGTGCCTAGGAATAATTATAATACAAAAAAAATTGTTGTCGATAAATAGAGATGTTGTGATGTTTAGACATGGAGTAATTTTCCAGCAAGTAGAAGATATTCCCAATGCATTTCATCTTTGCCTCACCAATATAAGATAGGTTGGAATATTCCTTTTCTAACACATCATAAGGGTACCTGAATATACATCATAAGAATACAACATAAGAATATATACAACATAAGTATACAAATTAAGAATACCAGAATATGCAGAATAAGTATTAATGTCACAGAGAAATGGACATGAATGAAATATCCAACAAAAAAGAACATTCAAATGGACATTAAGCACACAAAATAAGTATATAAATCATAATATATAAATCTAAATGAATGAAAAGAACATTCAAAGTATCACATAGGATGGGCAGGATCACATAAAGCAGATCAATTGATGCATCAAGCCCTCTTACAATCCCAAGACCTGCACACTGAGGTAATTCAGAATCATAAGCTCATTTTCAAGCCAACAGTAGTTGCATCAATGCTGTAGAAAATTTCATACCTAGGGAACTAGAAGTGGAGATTTATAATAGTAATAAATATATAGATATCTTATAAGATATTCATATAAAATTTAATGAGACAAAGATGTAGGGATATCATGCCATACAAAAAATATAATCGATGAAGAAAGCGTGGAAAAAAGAATATACCCAGCCCAACCAATTCCCCCAGTAATACAATATATGGAGATCTTATAAGAGATTCTTATCAAATTTCACAAGACAAATCAGTAGGGATACCATTCCACACAAAAAATATAACAGGTGAAGAAAGCGTGGAAAACCGAATATGCCCAGCCCAACCTCTTCCCCCAGTACCCACTCCCCCTGCCCTCATCCTCCCCTCTCCTCCCCTCCCCTACAATATTCCCAGCCCCCTCTCCCCCCTGCCCTCATCCTCCCCTCACCTCCCCTCATCCTCCCATCCCCTCCCCTCCCCCCTGCCCAACCTCTTCCTCCAGCATCCCCTCCCCCTTCCCTCATCCTCCCCTACCCTTCCATCCCCTCTCCTCCCCTCGAACCTTCCCATCCCCTCCCCCCTACCCTCATCCTCCCCTACCTTCCCCTCCCCTCAGACCTGCTTAGCCCCTCCCCCTGCCCTCATCCTCCCCTACCCTCCCCTTCCCTACCCTCCCCTCCAACCTACCCAACCACTCCCCTCCCTTCCCCTCCCCCTCCCCAATCTCTTCCCCCACCATCCCCCTCCTCTGCCTTCATCCTCCCCTCCCCTCCCCTCCAACCTACCTAGCCCCAACCCCTCCCCTTCCCTCTAACCTTTTATAAGTCTTGTTTTAAGAGTAATTGGTGAAGAATATCCATAATCTAGAGCCACTATCAGTTCAAAAGTAAAATGGGTAAAGAAGATGAGATTATTCACATTTAATATATTTATTGTATATGAAAATGTTGGTAAAATGGAAAATTACTAACCATTGGTAGGTATAGGTGAATGTGGTATGTGTTCTCCTTGGATCAAGTCATAATTAAATTGCACGTAATCAAATGTTGCAGTAGAACATAGTTGATGGGAGCTCGTGGGTGATTTTCCTGTAAAGTTACGAACCTGTAATTCAATAAGTTTATGGAATGTTTTCAATGAAATACAAAACTATTGTACCTATTTTTCATTCTCTCATATGAATTCTCCTTTGAAACCTTTCATCTCTTGATGCTGATGGTGTCTGTTTACAAAGAAATACCTATTCATAACAAAAAAATGACTAAAATTGTTTTGTAAAATCTGTCTATATGCTAGAAAATTATAACAGAATATCCCATACAAGTAATGTACAAAAATAACAGTATATTTTAATGGTAATTTTACCTATATTTTTCATTGATTTGATTTTTTAACATTGGGGTGACTGTGTTAACATAAGGATCTATTTGGTTGCATGTGCTATGTTTTCCATACATGTAATCTAAAAAACACTACAGTTTAATGGTCAGTTCACCTATATTTTTCATTGATTTGGTTTTCTAACATTGGGGTGACTGTGTTAACATAAGGATCTATTTGGTTGCATGTGCTATGTTTTCACAGAAGTACCTATAAATAACAAAAAAATTCATGTGAAATGGTGTTGGAAAATATTCCTATATGGTGCAAAATGGTAAAGGACACACCCATATAACTAATCTAAAACATAGAACACTATATTTTAACAACCAGTTTACCTATATTTTTCATTCATTGGCTTTGATAACATTGGGGCGTGTTTGTTATCATAAAGTTTGGTTCTGTTTCATGTACCATGTTTTCAAAAGAAGTACAGCTACATAATAAAAGAAAATTAAGTAAAATGGTGTTGGGAAATCTTCTTACATGCTATAAAATGATAACATACACACCCATATAGGTAAACTGGTCTTTCCAGATATGTGCATTGGAGAAAAATTCTTCATTACTCTACTTTCCCTAATGGGGAATTTGTCCAAATTATAGTCTTACTCCACCATGTGACCTAATATGTAGGATTAAAACCATCCCAACACTGTTAATGTTTACTAAGTATTTATCACCCATTATAATTCTACAACAATCATAATTCTCCTATCATATGTGAAAATTCTAAATTTTCATCAAAAAAAAATAAAATCTAAATGAAGTAACAAACTATTCAAATTATAACTAATAGTCGTAGAAGTTTCTAAGACAACATAACAATAGTGGTAAATAGAAATTTTTTATGAAACAGAATACAAATTGTCTTGTACCATTGAGAAATAATATATATGATGTAACATTAAATTCAAATAATAATTAATATTAATTAACATTAAAACATGAACAATGTACATGTGAATTTCAGAATATTGGAGATAGTTTTGAAACCCACAAATTATAACAAAATGTTTTCACATAATAATTTAATTTTGAAAAGAAGGGTGCCTGAGGTAACATACCTTGTCCCTCCACCAACTCGAATACCCTTTTACTAACATCCTATGGGTGTGTCAAGAATGGAATAGTTTTGAAGATATCTAGGTGAATGAGACTTCATATTCTAGAAAATAGTATCCATCATAACGAAAGTAAAGTTAAAGAATGAATATAAAGCGGTTTAGAAATACAGACATCATTTTTAGATATAAAACATACACAATAGAACCAATTTCATCCTATGATATTCTTGAAAAATCTCACCACCATGAAAATAGAGACAACCAAAATGTTTATGAAAATTAAAAAAACCAAACCATTCATCCATTTTAATGTTACCTTAATTTCATTTCATGATTTGAAGAACAATATAACATGAGCTGCTCCCCTAATGAAAGATTGGAAATCAAAACAGGAAATGCAAATCAGATTTAAACAAAAATTTTTTTAGAATTAATTGATTAATGTATTTAAAAAATGACTACAAGTTCATAAAATGTATATAGATACGTACCATGTCCCTCCACCAACTCGAATACCCTTTTGGTAACATCCTGTGGTTGTGTCAAGAATGGAATATTTTTGAAGATATCCAGGTGACAGAGACTTCATCTCCTACAAAAGCATTTTCATCATAATGAAAATCAAGTTAAAGAATGAATATAAAGTAATTTAGAAACACAAACATCATTTTTAGATATAAAAAATACACAATAGCACCAATTTCAGCCTCTTTTATTCTTGAAAATGCTCACCACCATGAAAATAGAGACAAACCAAATGTTCCAGAAAAATAACAAAAACAAACCATTCAGCCATTTCAATGTTACCTTAATTTCAATCAGGCGTGTTTCGAACATAACCTGTAAGAATGTATATAGAATGAATCAAAAATTATATTTTTCCATAATATAAAATTTAAAACTATGTTTCAGGAGCCTACAAAATCACAGGTAGTGATCAGGTTGAAATAGTAGACCCCTTTCATTTCATATTTCCTGAAGGAAAAATCCATTGTCATTATTCATGCCAATAATTAGGGAGGACTATGTTTTCATTAAGATGATAAAATAGGAACAAACTCATACCACACATAAAAAAAAACTAAGTCAATGAACATTGGTGATGCAGATGATGAACAACTCTAGGGAAGAGAATAAAATCATTAAAAAAGGAAAAGATGGAAAATGAAAATCAATGGAAGTTGATTGGGGAAGTTGATTGGAGAAATAGTAACAAATGTGACACATGTCAAGCACGGTTACTCAGAATTAGTATAGTTAGTAGAGTATATATACAGTTGATAATATAATAAATATGCATACCATACCTCAAATTATCTACAACATTACCTGATTATTTCATTTCCTGATATGCATAATCATATAGTCCCATAAGGAGGAACCATTAATTTGTAGTAGGCCACTGATACCTAGTGGTGTGATTAATCTAAAAAATCATCTTGCTATAGCTCATATGAAAGTGAATGAGATTCGAGAAAGGAAGGGATAAAAGGAAGGGTGATTTTTGGGGACGTGCAACATGGTAGAGGTGACACATCTAGGATGAGGTACCCAAATTTAGAATATATAATTGAATAATTAAATAATATATAATAGATTATAGCTTTAAATCTTGTCAAATATGTAAAAAGGTGATTCAAAAATGTAGCATATAACCTTACCATTATTTTCAACTTCAAAATGAAAACTCATATTGTATCATGTTGTGTATGAGATAATATAAATAGGTTTTCATTATTTAAATCAGTCTTGGAGTGGTATGCAGTAGCAGGGACATAAAAAACAACTTACACTAAAACATTATCACTATAGATGAGGTATTTCATGTCACATGCCCGAGTAAGCAGCATAAGTGACAATGATTTAGATTAGAAGAAATACAGTAAGATTTTAGGAGAAGTAAGAAATAATTACAACATGTTGCATGCTTATAAAAAATTGATGACAATGATAAAATGAATTTCTCACATTTGGAACTATGACCAAAATAGTGGTATGTTAATCCCTATGAAAAACATGGTTTGAAATATTAATACTATTTGTTATTAAATCAGCCTCATCAATTTAAGAATTTAGAAATAGAAATGAAATAATTTCTTTGATGAAAAATTAATTGAATTATTGCTACCATTGCATTAAAAATAGGAGATGCTGAAAAAAATAACTAAATAGAAACCTAATAAATAATTATAGATATTATTTTAGAAGCTGAAGGTCAAACCGGAACTTCAGAATTATATAAATTTTCCATCCACCTAATAAAAATAGAATACACCCTACAAAAAATGTATGTGAATGTTGGAATATATCTACATAGATAGTGAAACATACCTACAAGCAAGAGGAGATCTCTGGTAGTCCATAACTGAAACCCAAATGCAATGAATGTCATTCGGTCATGACACCAAACACAATCAAATGTCTATTCATATATAAGCTCAAAACATTTCCATGAACGCATATTTACATAGCCAAAAAAACACCTAAAATAAAAAAAAATAGAAGCTCAAATAAACAATTTACAAGATGGAAACCAATAATGAATGAAATCAGATGAAAATGTAAAGGGTAGTTGAGGAGGTAAAGAGAGCAAATAAATGGGTTACCGAGCCAAGCCGTTAGCTGATGCAGAGCTCCTTGACCCTCGATTAAGAGTCGCTGACAACCAAGATTTTGGAAGAACTTCGACTCAATGCCAACAAAATCGTCTTGAAGCAGATTAAAATCCACTAAAATATATGGTCACCACTATTTAATCGGGGGAGGCGTAGGATACACATGCGATTGTTCTGGAGACAAAGGACGCAGAGCAGGATGAAGCGGAGAAGGAAAAGGAGATTGAGTAGGCTGATACAAAGAACGTGAAGGAGGAGGCCGAGAAGCCGAACACACACATGGTAGTTGAGGAGGTAGAGGTATCTGACTATGGAGGCCAGAACGATGGAGGAGTGAAGGTAAATGTCGAGGCGTAACCCTATGAGCATCATTGCGAATGGGATGGAAGAGATAAAGGAACCAAAACCCTAATATGGAGCGATGAATCGAGGAAGCGCATCGAGATGCATTTTGGTTTGGAGGTAGAATAAGAGGGGATTAAGTGAGGGGAGCGGTGCGAGCTGGAGGGGATATTCGGGAAGGGGGCAGGAGAGGTGAATCGGGGAGGAAAGTAGAAACCTAGGGGTGATGGGGTGGGGAGCGGGAATGGGAGAGCGGGGAGAGGGCCGAGGGGAGAGGGGATTCAGGGAGGGGTTTCGAGGAGGGGAGCATGAGATGGATGAGAATCCCGATCGGGGGATGGAAAGCGGGTTAATTTTCAGGATTTTGAAGGGGGAATAGAGAAGTAATGGTTATGTGGATTCATGGTGAGGTGACACGTAAGCAAGGAGAAAGCCTAGTTTAGTATAGATAATTGATTTCATCATATTATACCCATAAAAAAGAAGTGTCTTTCAGAATAATTTTTTACGGTATAACCTATGAAAAATAAACTAGTTTCATAAACATATTTTTATGATGAACTATTTAGATAAATAATAATAACCGTATCCTAGGATCATATCCATTGAAAATAATAACTAAAAATAAAGGACATCATATTAGATGAAGAATGGTTTTGAAAGACCACTTTAATCATTTCATGAGAAAAATAACTTTTTTTTGAAATATACTTTCTACAATGAAAAATTCATTATTTTTTTTAAAAATATATATTTTTGAAGTAAAATTGATAACATATAAAATAATCTATACATAAAACAATGGTTACGGCATTGTGATTTTTTTTTCATGTTTTACAAGTTAAAACACATTTGTCTTTTGCATTTTTTTAAATATAAAGGAGCATTTTTTGGAAAAATACTTGAATATTCCTTTAATTTTTTTAAAAGTTGAACATGGATAAAATTTAACTTAATAAATAATTTTTTGTTTGATGATTTTTTAAAAACATTATTATAAAATGTTGTGTTTGAAGAAAAATGGTTTTAGACCGAAGACCGAAATACATGAGATTTTTTAGAAATTTATTTCCTAAATATTTTAAGTAGAAAAGAATGGGAAAAAATAATATTAAAGAAATATTTTATAAATAATAACATGATAATAAAATTAATGTGAAATTTTTAGAGTTGTATCATAAAATTTCAATATTATAAACTTAATCGTAAATAATCCTGATAATCGATGAGATTGTAACATAAAACTCTCACCACTTTGGTAACATTGAATTCATAGTCCCATGAAAAAATAACTTTAATAAAACATAAAATATCAGGAGATTAAATAAATTCATGATATTACATGCCAAGTAGACTCACCTGAAGAGGCCAAATTTTTTACATGCAAGACTTCAAAATATTTCTATATATATCTCCAGAGCTAGGCACTAAGACAACGTGCGATTATGAGGCCTGATGTGACCAGAATTAATTTAATAATAACATTGAATATATCTTAAATTACATAGACAAAAAATATTGAAAAGGGATAAATATTCAATGTTTGATCAGATTAGAAATCTAATACCATGGTTGAGTCCAAAATGTGGTGTTTAAACTAGGAGTGATATAAAAGGGGTGGATGCGGGATGTTATAGACACCTCTCTCATTAATGAAACATTAAGTGGATTCATTTAATTATTAAATTATTAAAATAATTCATTTTACCTAAACTGAAATGATTATAAATATATTTACATAGATAATTTTTTAGGGTTGGATCATAATTCTCTAATCATAAGAGAATCTCTATTTTTCTCTTTCATCGACGGATCTCAACAAACGATGAAAAAACTTGATAATCTGGCAGATCTAGATGCAAAAAATACAGAAGATCCTTCCAAATCATTAGAGAACACATTCTTCATTACTGATTAATCCAAAAATGAGATAGGACTTTTCAATTGGTGTTGTTATTCCATTTATATTAAATTGTTGCATAGATCCATTTCCTGTAATGGATATGAGCCAATTTCGAAACTTGAATGTACCTGAGTGTTGACATATTGATTTATTTTAATTGTTTAAAAACTTGAATACTTGTTCATGAATGTTGTATAAGAATTCATGGCCTTTTTTAAAGATTTTTTTGTGCCACATTAATCCCTAATTTCTATTCATATTTTTCACTAATTGGACAACTTGTTCCTAGTTTGACCTTAATAAGAGTTATAGATCTTTATTAGACTTTTAGATATGCGGAAGATAAATCAAATTAGAAAGGATCAATGATATCAGAATATATTTGGAAACATTTTAGGACTAGGATTCTATATTTTGTGGTTTATGTTTGTGGTATTGAAACTAGATGTTATGGTGGAATAAAGAACGAGCAGTGAGACCCTTAACGGAGAAACAAATTTTATTTCTAACGAATGACTGCTGAAAAGTGTCTATCATGGTCTGATTCAAAATTTTTGAGAGGAATTAAAGAAAAATCTACATCTGTGTGTCCTTATTCGAGGTATGAAGACCCAATATAATGCTCTGGGATTTTAGTCAAAATCCTGACTACACACTCAATTTGAGGATGAACACACACCATGTTGCCTTTCAGTGGTAGTGGATTGGGTTTTGGAAACCCATAATGATGTGATGTCATGTAAATGACTAACATTATAGGTACTAATATCCCATGTTTGTAATCCGTTTTATGCATAACATGGAAAGGAATAAGAAAATGGTTTTCAGTACCCAGACACGATGCGCAACACATGACCCGATCCCCAGGTTGCTTGGACACATAGTGTAGTCTGCCTGCATGGCGTGTACTTCTATATGATTTTGATATGTGTGATAGATAAGAACATGAATTCTAAACTGAGTGGGACCACATGTTATGTGGGTCCCCTCACATGACTTTTACCCCTCAAGATATATTGGGAAAACATATATCTCTCATATCTCCTTCATTTGAACTCAGATTTCGGCTTACGAGTTTCCTATAATGTGTTTTTCCCATGTTGAATGTGATGATGACCTAGGTTGTGGATTTCAAGATATGATGTGAAATGTTCTAGGAACCACACATTCTGAGGCATCCTTGATGATTATAGTGATCTGCAAAGATCATGAGATGCGTATTCTTGAGGGGAACCCTCTAGTTGGGCTATACATGAGCCCTTAATGGCTTATAGAGTGGAAACCTCTAGTCTGGCTAGGAATGGGTCCTCAATAAACTCATGAGTAGAACCCTCCAGCAAGGCTAGGCATGGGACCTCAATGACTATTAGAGAGGAACTGTCCATCTGGGCTGGTCATGGTTCCTCGACTTTCTAGGTGGATCCCTCCTACAATGTCAGGGGATAGGTTCTCGATGAATTAGAGTGGAACCCTCCAACTGGGATAGGCATAATTCCTAGACCATTTGAGTGAGACC
This sequence comes from Viscum album, assembly GCA_963277665.1. Lineage (NCBI taxonomy): Eukaryota > Viridiplantae > Streptophyta > Magnoliopsida > Santalales > Viscaceae > Viscum > Viscum album. The sequence goes on from OY728159.1 coordinate 660,334,390, forward strand.
CTCCTACCGGGCATGGCATGGGTCCTCTATCAACAATTAGATTGGAACACTCTCGTTGTAATAGGGCATGGGTCCTCTATTTAAAAATTGTGGCCCCTTGACTATGTGGAAAAATATGTGGTGTGGTACACGTAGACTTAGACTCATAAGGAAGAGGGATAAATTCCCCAATGAAATGTGTTTTTGTGATGCAACCAAAACTGTGCCTGTGAATAAGTTCAACCCATAGTGGATAGTATCAATGAGTGGTGAATGATTCCCTTAGACTTGTGTGTTTAGGGAGGACATCTAGGATGCTGTGTGTTATTATTAGATATTTGGAATTATTGGGTACTCATCATATTTGGATGACCGATGAGATGGAGATTCCCTTACTCTATCAATTGGGATTCATTCGACTAAGTAAACACACACACACAGATAGATATATATATCCTTTTACAATATTCACTCCTTGGATTTGGTTACTCTCCTTCCAGGGGAGGTGAAGGTGTCTAGGGTATGCTACTTGCTTTTCGTGTCTATCTTCACATGGTTGGATGAGTCAAGTATCCAAATATAGGTGGAGAAGGATTGATTGGTAGTTCATTTATTCATCGTGTTTATCCCATTATCCCTAAATCAGATGGAATTCACTCTTGATGGGTTGAACGATACTCTTTCATTGTACATTGTGCATCTCCTATATTTCCCTGGTATGGAATCTCTCACTACTTCCCCCTATGCTTTTGGGGCATCTTAATGGTTTTTTTCTATACTAATCACTGCATGGGATTTTCCCACATGTGTCATGTCTTGTGAAGATGATAGAAAGGATAAAAATGACTACATATGATCTAAGGAATTCTGGGTGCTTGGACTACAAATGGTGGTTATTGTTTGGGATTCAAGAGCTGTGATCTCTCAGCAATGTACGTTTTCCAGTTTTCTTTCTAGTAAGGAGTGTATTTTATCCCTTTACATTTTAGTTTACACTACCATACCAATAATGTACCAGATTTTTTCCAATTATTATTTTAATAATATATGGGAATTAATTCGAGACCCGGCTTTGAGACGACATGCAGTTCCGAGGCCCGGTGAGCCCAGAACAAATGTTTGAATTTAATTTAATAATTAAATAACACGCACGTGTAGATTTCCTGAAAAAGTGGAATAAATTTCGAACACGTGCTCGTATCAGAAATCCAAGGGCACCATTATGTTCGGAACATCGATTTTACCGTAGGTGAGGCCTAACATCAGCCAGCGCACGACGGTGGTGGAATACAGTTTTTGGGACGTAAGAGTAATAAAATATTTAAATAAAAATATTTTATTCCGCAGAAAAATCTTTTAAATCTACTGCAACAGATATCCCTTACCTTTTTAATTAAAGTTTGGCACACGGGTCCAGGGTTACAAACCTCATAACCCAGAAACCCTTGGCGGCTCTGGAGAAAACCTCCCAACGCGTTGACGATGAAACAGAGACCAGATCATCGCCGAAGAACTCCGCAGAATCTAGGTATGATGTTTTAAATTATGATTTTCTTCCCAATTTTTTATTTCCACGACGAACGTGGACTAATCCATGAATAGATTAGCCCAGGGATCGATCGTTCATTCAGGATGGGATTTTGCGTGAATCGTGGGGATTTGATCCTTGAAATTATTTTGGTTTTGTTCAACATCCTTATGGTGACAGACCAATATTGACACGAACATCGATCGAGGTTCATCCCTCTCGTTTTGTTGCGTTCTTATTCCCCAAATTCTCACTTTCTTCGCTGTGTTCAATGCGTTCTTCGTGGGGATATGAACGATGGATCATTTCACACCCATTGTGCGATGCAATGGTCCCAAATTGATGATATGGTGTCGGTACAACCCTACAGTGGTGCAGCTACGGTGGCGACAGACGGATCAAAGTAGATTGGAAGAAATCATTCTTCGAACGATTTCCGCACGGGTGATCGAAATTGGATTTCGGAGCCGATCGAAGGCCCAAAACCCATGGATTCGGCATTGCGTCGTCGAGGCAACCCTTGATCTTGAGTTTCACAGCAAAGAGACCAGAGAAACACAATCCGAAAGATCGGCCGAAGAACGAGGAAGAAGATGGCGTGTCTGGAAGTTTCCCGACTACATGCCATGTAGTATAGGCTACAAGGCGTGTGTTCGTCGGAGGACCCCCTGGCGTGTACTCCGGGAGTACACAGACATAGGTTGGGCACATGGCCAAGGACACGACATTTATAACCTTCACCGACCAGACCCGACCAGATTCACGGGACACCCCGTGTACTGGTACACAAGCAGGCGACACAGACATGAACCGTGTACGGGCACATGGCCATCGTACACAGAGCGAGCCCCAGGTGCTCGGACACAGCGTGTGACTCTTCTACATGTCCTGTAGTTTCTTTCTATTCGACAAGACGAATGACATGGTCCGGTTACTTGGGCAGTACACAGGGTCAAGGAACACGACGTGTACTTTTTATACACACCGTGTATTTTTGTTTTACACGACTTGAATGAATGACACATGCCGTTTATATGGGCATTACCTGGGGTCAAGGAACACAGTGTGTAACTATACTACATGTCGTGTAACCTGTCTTAAATGGATTAATCCACTTGTCTTTTGTGACTTGGAATAGTTTTCTTAGGGTTCGTACCCTTGGTATTTTCCCTGAAGGTACTGTTATCATTTCCTTTACACAAGAGTAGGATCCCTTCATCAGAAATTCCTGAATAGAGTTGTTGGAATCCCCTCAATGATACTTAGATCCAGATCCTCTATTCATTCCTGGAACCCTAGGTTGAGTTCTTGGTATCGACGTGACCAACTTTACCCGGGCGCTGATCCTCTTCTTAGGGGATTTGCTTGGACTGAGTTGTCAGAATCACCCCATGACTTGGCAGTGATCCTCATCTGAGCATCATGTTCTCAAAGTACTTGTGGAGTGTGTTCTCCCAGAATGAGTACATCGAATATCTCTCATCAGACCTAGGAGTGTGTTCTCCCGGTTTCATGCTTAGTGGAATCTTCGAGGTAGATCCTAGTGGCAGTATCGCGATGGTCGTTTTTGTATGACTATATCGGGACATTCTTGTTATATGTTCTGTAGAAATATACTATGTGGAGATGACTGTATCTTTCCTTTGTGGTATTTCCCTTGTTGTTTTTCCTTTGTGGTTTCGGGGTGTCCTACTGGGTATTGTTATACTCACTCCTGCATGGGAATTGCCCACACGTGTCGTGTCTTGTGCAGAAGAGTGAGCCTTTTATGAGATTCTAGGTGGACCAGGACCGGACAGTACTCAGTGAGATCAGGCAAGCCGAGGTTTGTTCATACGACTACAAATTGTAGTTCCAGCATCTTTCTTTACAGATTGGACTTTGTTACATCCTTTATTTCTGGTGGGCTTGTACTTTTGTCCCAGGGATTTACTCTCCTTCACTTTACTTTCCTGTCGTACTTTGTGGTTCGGTTTTAGTTTATGCATGTATCTTTCCCATTTTTAGTATTTTTTACTTTTCAGATTTGTGGGCTTGGAGATGTGTGTGCAGGTGTACATGTTTATAGGAAATGCCTCCCATGTTAGTATCATGCCTACTCGATGCTAGTCACCAGCCCCTGACCTATTGGAGGGAAGCTTGGAGAGTTGCGTCTTGGGCCCCACTGGGACGGGTCGTGACAATAGCATTTTATTATTTAGAGAGTCAGGAATTCTTGGTTTATTTTATAGTAGTTTTGAATCTTTTATCTTTTCCCTTTCTACTTTTTCATTTAGTTGGAAATGTGTGTTTTAAAGTACTTATGAAAACACCTTCGTATGTTAGTTATAACTTTGGTTCTTGTCACAAAGCCTAGACTATGGTGGAGGGTTTTTTGTAGTTGCGGTCGAGCCCCGTTATGGGTTGGGTTGTGAAAAATTAGTATCAGATAAAGTTCATGCCTTGAGACATAAATTAGATGTATCCCCTAAATTAGAATTGGTTGGGTTTAGGGAAAGTGTTTTGAGGTGACTCAAGGGCAGCTCTAGGGCTAGGGAATCAAGTCATGGTTTTGTGGCCAACGTAGCCATTCACTTGGATCTTGATTACCTAATTGTCAAGTTGGTATGATGATACTTTTTTGTAGGGTTATTGGTACATGGATAATATAGTATTGAGTATTTTACTATCCTTCTTGGGTCAAATCCCCATTGTTTTTGATATATTAATACTCTCATCTGACCAAAAAACCCCTTGATAGCATTCAAGATGCCTCCATGATGATAACTAACCAGGGTACAACCTCTAGTTTATGATGGAGATCCTACGAGTGATGAGGTCTCAGTTTAGTGTCCATCTGGTGGAACCCTTCTTCTAGGTTGGATGGTAGAAACACATCTCCCCGTCAAGTAGAAGATTATCCCAGTTGACCAGGCTGAGGAAATGCACAAGCTTAGCATAGTTGATGAGTCCTACCATCAGAGACCATTGAGGTTCCATGGTAAGATATATCCTTAGGTTTTAGAGGATTGGATAGACTTAGTTGACTAAATCTATAGGATTATCCAAACACTAGTAGATCAGGTGGTGGGATTTGAATCCAACCTTTTCCAAAGAGGAGTTGGGCATTGGTGGATCCTGATAACATAGATGCTTGATGAGTCAACACTCTTGTGAAATATTTTCTAGCTATTATGTCATGAGATGCACAACCCATCCTAAATATTCTCATCTAGTATGTAGGATCCTCTATAGATAAAATATATAGAGATGAAAATTGATGAGTTTGTTACAAGGTTTAAAGAACTTACACATTACTTCTTACACATTATTCACAAAGGCTAATTCTGGGCACATAAGTTTGAGCTGGGGATATGTATATAGATTTGATCCAACATTGTACCATTGTGCACAATCATATATTATAGGGTTCTAGAGAAGGATATTTCTAAAGAGAAATTTCACTTTTAGGGTTTCAAAAAAGATAGAGATGGAAGTGGGCGCCAGAGAGTTGATTTGTTTACATAAGCTTGCAGACACCAGGCGCATAGATCTCGACATATGAGATTCTTCATTGATCAGACATAGGAATGTGGTAAAAGGATTCATAGAGGACCAAATAATCACAAAGAGGTGTGGTTCATTACTTTTGGTAGGTGAGGTCAAATATTGTGAGACTTATCTACTAGATGTTCAAAGAAGGACGAGAAGATAGCTGATGGAAAACTACGATAGAGGAAATTTCATGATCAGGGGCCTCCTAGATGACAACAGGGTGGTCTTTATGGAGGTGGATCTATAAGTGGAGAAAACAATGCTATGGGTGGTGGAAAAGTGATACTAGGTCCTTCTAAAACCACCAAGAGGCCCATGCCAGGCTCATGGAGCTGGTGGCCAGGGTCTTGGAAAACTGTTGGCTTTGGATGTTTGTGACCCCGCAACAAACAAGATGATCATATATACGATATGTTTTTATTCCACACTTGATTATATATTAGTAGACATAGGATCCAGTCATTCCATTCTCTCTTGAATCCTGATTGAGATCTAGAGATCCAATTTGAGACTCTTTCACAATAGATTTGTCTTGAGGTTTCAACAAGGAGTTCTTCATCATTATCTATTATCAACCGGTAGTGAAGTCTATTGCATGGAGGTGAGAGGTTCATGTGAAACCATTAATTCCTCATGATGGAACTATATATCCTCATATTGGGTATGGGTTAGCTATCCATGGTCAGAGGATAGACTGGTTTTCACCACAGATAAGTCAGATGCCTACACACTGATGGGATGGGAATCTCTATTTATGGAAAGAGGGATCTCATGGTAGGTCAGGTAGTTGTTGTGACCATGATGTTGCATCCTATCACCCATTAGTAAGAGTGTTTAGATCTTGGTTCACCAGGCTCTTCAGGTATCTAGGATTCTATGATGGTAAAGGATTATATGGTAATCTTCCCTAAAAATGTTTTGTAGTACCTCCAAGTTAGGAGATGTTTTTTTGTTAACTTACATATTTGGACATATCCAATATCTTCTACAACATATTATATAGAAAATATTGTGATCTATGATATATCTTTTTAGCTATAGGAACTTTGTGAGAATGGTTTCATTAGACCAAATGTGTCCTCCGGCCGCAACCTTTAATAAAAAGAATCCATTATCATGTATTTAAGAACTAATTGATAAATTGTAAGGCATGAGATGGTAATCTGAGATTGATCATTGGTTTGGATACCACCATTTAATGGTTTGATAGGTTGATATTCCAATGTTGGCATTCTGATATTGCTTCAGATCCTTTCAGTTCTTAGTGATGCTATTTGGTGTAAAGAATTCTCCCCATGTGTTTATGGATTTGAGTAAAAATGTATCAAAACGTACATGTAACAGTTTATTTTTGTCTTCATCGATGATATACTCATCTAATTTGCAATAGAGGAGGATCATGAGGAGTAGTTGAGGTTGGTCATAGACATTCTTTGAGAGAACCATCATTATGGGAAACTCCATTATTGAGAGTCCTAGATACATGTTTTTCACTTTATGAGACATTTCATTTCTGAAAATTATTTACCCATGGATCCAGTGAAGATCAAATTAGTTCTTGATTTGGATCCACCCATGAATTTCCCATAGGTGTGGTGTTTTCTTGGCATGAAAGGGTACTACAAGAGGTTTGTGGATGAATACTTCAGAATCATAGCCCCTTTGACCGCCCTGACATTGAAATGAAAAATGTTTACCTGGTATGAGTATTTCCATAGGTACTTTGAAGAGTTGAGGCAGATATTACATTTTTTTGTAGTGTTAAGATTAGTATACAAGGCTGTAGAGTTCCTATTGTATTTAAATGCCTCTTTATATGGGCTCGGTTGCTTGTTGAACTAGGGGAAGACAATCATCCCTTAAGGGTTGAGGTAGTTGAGGCCCCATGAGCATAAATATAAAACTCATGACCTAGAGATGGTGTCATTAGTACTCTTCCTGAGGATGTGGAGACACTACCATATGAGGGAGTTCTTTGTGGTTTACATAAGACACTAAATTTGTAGGTACGTCTTGATTTAGAGGGACCTGAACTTAAGACATCGATATTGGATGGAATTCCTATGGGACTAAAACAATGAAATTTTATTTACTCTATGGAATGAAAACATTGTTGTAAATGACCTTAGCAGGAAGTTCCATTCTCATTTAATATAGGAAGCTTCAAACCAGTTGGATTACCAGTACCTGGCCCTAGGGGTGTAATAGGGTACATGTTTTCCTCAGTTGATGGTGTCGACTCCTTCGCTTCTCATGTATTTGAGAGAGTACCATCTAAAAGTCACAGACTTTGAGGTCTTTCCTGACTAGATATCCATAGGAGGATCACCGTATGGATACTATGAATGATCGAATCACATTATATTATACTTGGGTGAGCATTGGATATAGTCATGTTGTGAGGGGAGGTGATGTGAGAGTTACACAATTCTCGCCTAACAATTCATCACTATGTGGGGAATATGTAAATGGGAACTTTAATATTAGTTTTGGTGCTCTAGAATGAGATGAAGCCTAAATGAGTTCATATCTTAGTGCCTCACACATATGTCAGTAAAGGCTTAGTACCATGTTCTGGCAGGTTTTTTGCAGCCTCTTGAGATCCTGGATTTGAAGTGGGATGTCATAACCATGGACTTTTTCAATGGGATTACACATAATGTGAAGGGACATGATACCATATGAATGATATTTGACCAACTCAAGAAGTCCATACACTTCCTTTCTATCAGGGATTAGAGTTAGAAGGTATGTTTGTGGTAGATGTATATATGGGAGATCATTCACCTTCAAAGGGATCAATAGATGATTGTATGTGATCATAATGCATGTTTCATGTCATAATTATAAAGATTATGCTAAGAGGCATTATAGAAATAATTTCGGATGAGTACAACCTTTCACCACTAGACCGATGGGTAAATTAGGTGCACTATAAAAATTGATAGAGGATATGATGAGGGATTATTTGTTGGACTTCTTTCTGAGCTAGGATGATTACCTTCCCTTGGAGAGTTGTCATACAATAATTTCTACCACTCTACCATTATAATGGAACGTTTTGAGGCCTTTCACAGGATATCCCACATGTCACCCATGTGTTGGAAAGGGATCAGTAATTCATATTTGATGGGCCCAGAGATGGTACATGTGACATTAGAGAAATTCTATGTTATTTGTGAGCAGATGATGATGACCAAGAGCGGGAAGAACTATTTTAAAGATATCAATTGTATGACATTGGAGTTTGAGTGGGGAGACATTCTATTCTTGATATTCACCCCATGACAAGGACTGTCGAGGTTTGGTTGGGGAAGAAAGCTATCTCTAAGGTTCATTGGGTCATTTGAGATTGTGTAGAGGGTTGGAGAGGTTTATTACTATCCATAACCCCATAGATAGAGAGGGTGCATGAATTATTTCATGTGTCTCATATAAGGAGATATGTGCATGAACCTATTCACACCATCGACTTGGAATTGTTGGTCATTGAGGATGAGTCAACTTTTGGGAGCACCCGATGGAAATTGGTGATCGACTGGAGTAGAACCTACATAGATGAACCATCCCCTTGGTTCATTTGGTATGGAATCATGGTAACATGTAAAGAGTTCCTACGAGTAGTAGATCCAGGTTTGGTATTAGTATCCCAATTATTTTCTATAGTTTTTCTTTTTAGGGATGAAAAAATCAAAGGAGGGAATAATATAGAGACTTGATTTTCTCTTTGTAAGACTTAAAAATAAGTCTATATATATTTCCATAGCTACGAATTGAGATGACGTGTGATTATGTGGCCCAGTGTTCCGGAAATTAATTTTATTAAAATATCTAATACATTTTATATTACATGTACCCAGCTTCTTAAATAAAAATTGATAACTCAAAAAATTTCCATTAGATCCGAAATTAATGACCATAGTTGAGTCCGTAATGTGGTGTTTACACTAGGTACAACATAAAATGAGTCAGCATGGGATGTTCAGACACCTCACTCATTGGATATATGTTATGAAGATTTATTTAATTATTTACTACGTTAAATAATTCATTTAACCAAAAATAAATTGATTATAAATATATCGAGAGAGTGGATTTTCTAGTGTCATGTCATAATTCCCTAATTGCTGGTGAATTTGTCCTTCAATCCTCCATTAATGGATCTCTACAAATGAAAAATAAAATCCAGAATCAAGTGGATCAAGATACAACAAATGCAACAGATCCTCCCAAATCATTGGAGAATGCATTCTTCATCGGCGAGCGATCAAAAACTGAGGTAGAAATCATAAATTTGTGTTGTTATGCCATTTGGGTTAAATATTAGAGTAGATATATAATCATTCATGGATATGGGACAATTATTGAATATGTATATATCAAAGTATTGGAATATTCATTTATTTAATTTTTTCCTTACCTAAAATCCATGATCAAGAATGTTGGCCAAGATCGCCTAACCAATAATGCTTAGTAAATTTTTTGTGGTTCCCTTATCCCTAATTTATTTTTCCCATTATTCATTGATTGAACCCCTTGGACCTGTTTCAACATTTCCAGGTGGTTCCAAGCTCGGTCAGACCCCAAACTACATGATTAATTGATTAAAGGAGAATTAACTAGTGGGTAAAACATAGATCTATATTTATTGTGGGATGGAGATGCTCAATTTGGTGGTTTATGTTCATGAAATCAAACATTGGAGGTATGGAGTCATCTAGATTGAGAAGTGAAACCCTTGAATGTTAACCAAAGTCAATTTTTTATGATCAATGGCTATAAAGAATAAATCAAGGCTTGACAATTGAGTTTTGAGGGGATTTGAGGAATAATCTATAGTAGTGTGACCTGATTTAAGGCATGAAGAAAAAATCTGGAGATTTGGAATTTCTATTGAAATCTCGAAAACATGCATGATTAATGATTGAAAATACAATGTGTAGCCTTTAAATCAGGGAGGATAGGGTTTTGGAAACCCATTATGAAGGAAGGATGTGTACAGGATCCAAAATCCCGGTACCACCATCCTATGTGGGTAAGCTGTGTGACAGATCAGACGACCATGCACACAGACACTATTACCAATACACGGACACAACACGCAACACACAGACCAGTCCCTAGGTATCTTGGACATGCCGTGTAGTCCACCTACATGGTGTTTACTCCTATAACTTCAAGAGTTGTGTGATGAAAAGGGACATGTACAGGAAAAAGAGTGAGACCGCATGTCATGCGGGCCCCCTCACACATCGTGTACCCCTTGATCTCTGTTGTGAAAATTTATATTTCTAGTACATCCATAATTTGAAATTAGACAGTAGTCATTAAGTAGCCTATCCTGAATTTTTTTACATATAGGCTGTGAAAGTTCCATTGGTTATCACTTTTGAGATACGATGTGAATTTTTCTATGCATGAACCCTTCTAAGGTGACCCCGATGATGGAAGTGATTCAGGAAGGATCACAAGATGCTTTTTCTTGAGTGGAACCCTCCAGCTAGGCTAGGCATGGGACATATATGGATTCTAGAGTGGAACTCTCTAGCAGTGTTGGGAATGGGTCCCCCACATACTCCCAATTGGAACCATCAAGTTGGGTTGGTAATGAGTCATCAATGAGTATTATAGTGGAACACTTTGGATGGGCTTGGCATGGGTCCTTGACATATCGAATGGAACCCTCATGCGGTATCAGGGAATATATCCTTGATGACCTAGAGTGGAACCCTATAAGTTGGCTGGGAATGGGTCCTAAACCATCAAAGTGGAACCCTCCTATTGGGTAGGGATTCTTTCCTCCATCGAATATCAGAGCGGTGACCTCCTATTATACCAGGGAATGTGTCTTCTATCTTGAAATTTTGTCCTCTCAACTAATTGGCATCGAGATGAGACATGTTCTGTGTAGCTCTGGACTCTCGAGGAAGAGGGATGATTTCCCTATTGAGAATTGTTTTTATGATGTGGACAAAACCATGAGGGCAAGTCAGTGTTATCCAAAGAAAAAATTATCAATGTGTGGTGAATGAGACCCTTATAATTTTGTGTTCAGGGTAGATGAGTGGGATTATATGAATCATTATTGTAATTTTAGAACTTTTGGATACTCTTATTTCTAGGATGAGCTATGATATGGAGATCTCCTTACTCTCTTGTTTGGGATTATTTCAACTTAACATATATATAAATATATATCATTTTACAATATCAACACCTTGAATTTGGTTACTCTTCATCCAGGAGAGGTGATGACACATTGGGTATGTGACATTATTTTCATGTCTAGCTTCTCGTGGTTGGATGGTTCTACTACCATAATATAGGAATTGAATCCTTGAAAGTTAGTTTGTTGACTCACCATGTTTATCCCTTGGTGATGGTATGAGCTTACATTCACTTTTTCTGGGTAGAGCAATACAATTTCATGATCCCTTATGCTCCTAATATCTTTGTCTTCTTTTTTATCTCTAACTGCACCCACCAACTTTTAAGAGATTCTACTAGGTATGTCTATAATCACCCCTACATGGTATTTTTATACACGTGTTGTGTCTTATGTATACAATAGACGATTACACCCTGAGTATATTGTAGATTAGGTATTCTGGGTTCTTGGACTTCATACATTGGTCTTACCATGGGTTTCAAGAGATGGGATCTCTCATATGTTTACATTTCTTGTTTTATTTCTAGTTGGGCTTGTATTGTTTCCCTTTACTTTTCTGTTTACACTACCATCCATTTTTCTATAGTATACAGGTTCACAAATTCTGGGTTTGTTTTATAATAGTGTTTCGTCTTTTCTATTTTCCCTCTACAACTTTGAATTTATTTGGGTATGTGTGTGTATATTGGTACATACGAAAATGCCTCCCTGAGTTAGTTATAACTTTAGTGCTTTCCCCAACCCTAGCCATTGGAGGTGTGATATAGGTGGTTTTTATATAATATAATCATGGGTAGTTTATATACCACATAAAAGAAATATGCGGTGAATATGAATTTTTTATCATAGAATTAAAAAGTGAGATGAAAATATCTTAACAGTTGAGTAATATTTTGAATCATGAGATATAATAAATGATAACAACAAATATAACATTAAATAATATGAAAATGATTATATTCATGATATTATAGGTGAATGGGGTATTATATACACCACAAAAAATAAACAAGTAGTTTATTTTCATATATATCCAAAAAATAAAAGGGAGACTACAAATCCACTACGTTCAATCTCAACATCCTTCATACACATTTGAACCTCCTATATAATAAATAAAAGTATATTATACATATATTATAAAACCATGTTTATATATTTCATATCATTTATTATTTACTTATGACCTTTTATTACCTTTTTATTAACAACAATATATTAAGGTAACATTTCAGGTAATAATGAATTTATTTTTCAAATAGGTTTTTATTTTTTAATTTCGAGTCCTCTAACAATGATTAGGGATCAATAATTTCTAGAATAATAATAAAAAAATAATTATCATATTTATACATCAACTATAATTTTAAGACCAATCATAAATTATGTTTTTGGGAAATTAATTATGTAACGATCATGGAAACAGTAGCTTATTCACACATATGTGTAACATTTTCATTTTTGATGATTATTAAGGAAAGGTGGGAAGTTTTATTTTATATTTCCTTAGTTATCATAATATCATAAACAGCATGGTAATTTTTTAAATATACTTTTTCATATCTTATATGTGTTGTGTTGATGAAAAAAAAGTCACATCCATTTTTGAAGGTGGTAGTCCAAACGTACACGAAAAATGTTATCATATTTCATTGAGTGAAAAGGAAAATAATAAATGATATATTATATTTTAATAATGATAAATATATCAGAAATATCATAATTATCCCATTTATAACTCATATATTCCTTGAATTTACCCTTATTATTTTTAATAAAATGTGTTAGTGAAAACAAATCACACTGCTTCTTGAGGTGGTAGTTCATCATATAGATGAGTAATGTTATAATATCCCCTAAGGAATGGAAAGTAAAAAAAGGATATATATATGATATAATGTCTAAATATGTATAATTATGTTATAAATATCATATATAATCTTTATATCCACAATCATTCTATAACAACCCAAACATTTACAAATAAAACCTCTTTTGTCATTTAACTAAATGTCTAATTTTATATTATAGATATAGGAAACACATGAACTTATTTGGTTGTATTATATGATATAGTATTTAAAATTAAATTAATAATAATAATCATTTATAACATCACCATTGAACAGTGATCATATGATTACTATAAATATAGGGTTTTTGACAAAAGCAATTGACACAAACAAAGGAAGTGATCTACTTAACCGGTAGTATTGTACACTATGTAGCCCATTTTTTAGAAATAATATAGGAAATATAATTAATGGGATTTTCCCTTGAAAAATATCAATCTGAGATCCAAAATATAAATCATGAGAGAAACTATTTACCAGAGAAGTTCATGCTCTTCGAGATCACGACCCAAACAATGTTCACCGAACCACACTAAATAAATCTCACCATCGTGCATCTTACCCTTAGGGTGTTTTTTTGTCTAAGAAAAGGCCGTATATCAAGACCCAAATAGTATTAATATGTATATTTTACTTTTAATAGAATCAGTGTTATATTTTGAAAGAAATTATATATTAATAAAATATTATTATTCAATAATATTTAATAAATATAAATGATTATATAATTTTTATGATGTCAAATGTCACTTTTATCCAAAAGTGAATTTATTATAATTTTATGGGTTATTTGAAATTTAATGTAAAAATTAAAAGCAGTACTAATATACGGTGTGTATTATGATATCAAAATGATCCAAAAATTACATATTAAATGATATAAAGGGTATGTAAAACCAAATATATATTTAATATTTAAAATAATGTGATTTGAGATTATTTTATTAAACTTTCAAATCCTTTATGAATCTTTAAAAAAATATATTATAGTTTTAGGTTTTGAATTTATTTCTTTAATATAGTGATTCAATTATACATCTAATCAGGTAACTTTTTAAGAAGCATGGACCTGGGACTTTTAAAATAATAAAAATCACTCCTATTTGGTTGAAGATATGTGAACAAACCATGGGAAGGTTATGAAAATAATAAGGAACTCCCATCTCTTTTCCTATATAAAACCACCCAATCTCCCATTTCTATTCACTGAAAAATGATGTACCACACCATTACTCTAGCCTCCCCTCCTTATATTCCTACAAAGGTTCACCCAATATCTCATGAAGATCCTCCCATGCTTTCAGAATCACCCTTTAAAGGTAAGGGATCGTTTCCTTCTCAACTTTATTCAAACATCTTCTTTATTTTTTTCCTTTTATTTCCAATTACTAATATTGGGGAATGTTTTTTCCGTGTACCTATTACGTTAAATTTAATTAAAAAACTATTATAGTCCCGATTCTCACTTATTAAAACATTTATTAATATTTATGTACTGCTGTTATGATATCAGAATTTCACATTGATTTTTCCTTGCCAAACCATTGTATTGTGAATACCATCTCCACTCCCACACAAAGGAGTAAAAATAGAACAACCAACAATAATTTTTTTGGGGACATATATGTATTAATTTCACTCTCATGGTCATGGAATTAAATTTGATGAAAAATTATTCTATGATTAGTGATCTATGTGGTAGAATTATGAATTTATATGATAAAAATGAGACATCTGAGCATGGAATTATATAGAACTTTAATACATTGGGTGATGTTTCAGTCTCATGAGACATCATGAAAGGTATTAGAGAGTGAATCAAATACTTCATTGGAATTTTTCTATAATGTTATGATGTATTGGAGGTTGACATTTACCTATGTTTTTGATTTCATGTTTAATGTTGTTCCCACTTTCCCCTGATGCCTTTTTGTTATCAAGATATATGATTTCTATTTGTTTATGTTTATGATTCTCACCATTTTATGTTATATTTAATTTAATATTATCTAAAATTTCATAATTTACTCATTTTATGACATTTTTATTCACATAATATGTTTATATATCTCTGATTTATTATGTATGTTCATAGGTTATCCCATATAGTATTTAGTATGTTGGAATATTATGAAAATGTTATGGAATTTTCAAATAATGGTGATGTACCCCTATTTTATATTATTTATTAATACACATTATTACACAAAGACACTATACTTATTAGTCTTTTCGGTTGTATTATTTTTATTATTTTTAAATAAATAATTAATTAATTTTCAATAAATTCAATGGTTGTCATAGAGTTTCAAAGGAATGTTTAGTTATTTTTGGGATTTGGATTAGAAAATTATAGAGAAACCCTTAGAGATAAGTCCTAACATAAGATAAAATCCCTATAATTAGGCAATATATATTATGTGGTTTCTAATAAAATATATCCTTGTATGGACACTATAAGTGGATGTGGCTCTGACATAGATGTACCTAGGGGTAAAACCCAAAAACAACACATTAAGCTACACTCGATCAGACACATGTTCATTAAAATTGTCTTTTTTTCACACCTGGTTTTACACGCTTAGGGGATATGCTTTGTTAATCTAACAAGGTCATTATGGATTACTATTAAGGGAACAAAAATGACCAGAAGAGACTATGTTAGACAAAATTTGAAGGATAAAAAATACTAAATCCTAGAAATTCATAAGTTAAAGAAATACATGATATTTTTTAGTTATACATTTAATTTAACTGGATTACTATTTATGTTTTTAATTATTTAAAAATTATCATCCCTAAATTTTCCATTTATTCTAGAGAATGGCTGGAAATAGTAAGAAATGGGAAAAATCCATTGTGAATAGTAATGTGATGACATACCTACTCGATTAGAGTTGGAATGGTAACCATTATAATAATACTCTATTATTTTACTCATGTTTTAAATAAAATCATAGATTATGAGGAACACTAAAGTACCCATTAAAAATAACAAGCTATTATTGAGACCTTTATTTGACAAGTGCCTCTATCTTTCAATGAATAATATTATCCCTTAATCATGGAATGAAGGATCAACTCCATTGAGAAGATAATCTCCATCCTTAAATGTTTAGACTAAAATAAATATATATGGGGTGTTTATCATATAAAGGGAGAATCCGATTAGTGGTTGTCATTTATCAAGAATAAAAATCTGGAGGAAGTTATTAATGTGATGGGGAAGAAGGAATTTTTAAAGATGTTTTTTGATAAATAATTTCCCCACACACTCTGAATTAAAATGTAAAAAAATTTCCTAACCCTATAGATATAAGTGGATGAATCAATCTAGGTGTATGAGAAAAAAAATTACAAGTCTTGAATAATTCACCTTTACCTTTTTCATTAACCTTGAGTGAAATGTTTTCCACTTAATTGGAGGGATAAAACTGATCATATGAAAATCCATGAAGATCTGTGAATTTTATAACTATGTGGAAGTTTCCTGATGTACCCTCAATGTTGAAATAGATACTTGACAATCTAAAGGGTATCCATTGGATAATAAGAAAAAATCTGTGTTTAATTATGTTTTTCTGATGAAGAAAACTAAGAGTGGCAAGAAATTTCAACATCCCATGTTTCAAATGTTTAGAAAGAAGAACCACATAAATATCTTGAAGGGGATAAGGAAATTATTTACATGTGGGAAGTATGGAAACCTCGATATTGATTATTAGTGGGGGAAACCCACAAATTTAATCGAAGAGAATAGTCATCCAATCAATAATCATCCATTTTTCAAATGTTTTAACTATAATGAATATGGGCACTTTGGAAACCAATGTAGTTACCAGAGGGTGGTTCGAGACAATCATCGCCAATAACCTCCAAGAAAGCATGTGCATGATTATTCCATTTTAACCATTGAGGTGGATCCCAAAAACAATGTAGTGACATGTATAATAGTCATTAATTCAACAGTAATGAATTTAATTTTTTATTATAGTTCTATTTATTCATTTATATCATGATGGTTTAGTAGAACACTTCATGCACTACAAAAAATCATGGATTTAGAGTTGTTGGTGAAAATGAAAAATTGGTCAAATTTTGCATATCAAGTATACAACACAAAATTTATCAAAAAATTTGTTATCAATGTCCCATATAACCTTGTGATAATCCCATTAGTGTAATTTTATGAAATTATATTTATAGATTGGATTTCCTAAAATATATCTTACATAATTTTTTGTGATAGGGAAATCAATCTTTGTATCATGAATCATCATTCGATTCTGTTCAAATGAAAGGAGGAGGTTAAATATTAATTAGATCCAACATTTCAATAATGGATGTTATCAACCTAAAAGACGGTGTATCTACATCAAATAATTGGTTCTAAGGATAATATCATCCATTAAGACATTTCCATTATGATGGAATAAATTTGTGCATATCTCTAAAAATTTCTTTGTCTTTCTCCTAAATGAGAAATAGAATTATGAATTCTGAACATTATATTGGGATTTATATTATCCAAGAATATATATAGATTGGATTTGGTGGAAATTGAGAAGACAAAAAAACTACACACAAATCTAGATAAAGGGTTCATATTACCCTATTCATCACCATGAGGTACACCAGTCATCCCCATCATGATATTGGATGGGTAAACACACCTTTAAATAGATTATATTTAGCTAAAAAGGTCATTATAAATAACAAGTATCAAATTCCATTTATTGAATAATTTTTCAATGATATATGTGAATCTAAATACTTCTCCAATGTGGATCTTCAGTAGATATACTTTCATGTAAGGGTGAACTAAGAGGATATCCCCATGACTACATTCTGTATATGTTATGGACACTATGAGTTCATAATAATTCCATTTGGGATCACCAATTCTCTAGTAATAATAATGTACTGGATGAATAGGGTCTTTATATATTACCTAAAAAAACCTGTGTTTGTCTTTATATAAAATATTCTATTATAAACCAAAATTAATGAGGATCATGAGGAGAATTTGAGAACTATGATAAAAACCTTACAAAAGGATAATTTTTATGAAAATTATAAAAAATGTGTATTCTGGTTAATGTAAGTATCAGTCATGGGATATATTATTATATGCAATAGGATATACACGGTACCCAAAAAGGTAGAGGCAATTGAAGGATGACTTAGGCCAACATCTGTGATGAAAACATGTAGTTTCCTTGTGTATATAGGTATTATCAATGATTTTTGAGAAATTTTTCATGATTATCAAACCCTCTAACAAATATAACTTAGATAGAAATAATGTTTTTCTAGAATAATGAATTTTAAGAGATATCTATTTATTTGAAGAAGATGAATGTCACTATTTTTGAACTTATTCTATTCACATGTGGGGAATAGTTCATGGTATACAACAATACATAAAGAGTTAAATATATGACAGTGAAAATGGTTAGAGAGGATTATGGACTATGCATAATTAATCCTCTACCATCCTTGGAAATAAAATAATGTTTATGATTCTTTATGAAAAAGGGATCCAATAATTTTATCATTATTTAGAATTGTGAAGGAACCAATCATCTTATATTTTTAAAGTATGGATATAGGAAGCAAAAAAGAAGGAACATCATCAGTCCTTTCATAAATTATTTCTCAACTATCCCTTACGGAAAAGAGAAAGGATGATAAAAGATATGATTTAGAAATTAATAAGTGGGAAAAATCTATATGGATATGGAAATACTCAAGTTTAAAATTAATGAACAAGGAGTTAGAATATTTTGATCTTAACTATGTATAGTATAAAATACTAATACAAAGAAAGAAAAGTTGGTGGATTCATATAACTCAACATTTTCTATTAGTCTCATGAGTAGAAAGATAAATTATGTTCAATAAGGGAACTATTCTTCGGATAATATAAATAAAAACATCACAAAATATAAATCATGGTTCCTTGAATGTCATAAAGTAAAGGGTGAAAGTAAAAAAATTCAAGGGGATGATGCAACTATTACCCATAACTATATCGAAATGGTAAAACATAACCATGGAATTTTTTACTTGTCATCAAAATATATTAAGAGTAAAAAAATGAAATATGGTTTGTCATGGGTCATCTAATAAATACTAGTCAGTTCATTAAAATTATAGAAGAATTATCACTTGTTCAACTTACAAAGACATACATTAGGGATGTTAGGGGATGCATGGAACACCACAATCAACAATATCTTCTCAAGATCCATGATTTAACTTTATGTTTTAGAAGAGCCTCCAACATGCTCTAAATATGATGTTGAACTTCACCATGACTTTTCACTCTCCAACCGATGGCCAATTTGAGTGGACTATCCAAACACTCGAGTATATATTGAGGGAACTCTCAATGGACATCAAAGGAGGATGGGATGTACATCTTTTAATGGTTGAGTTATCATAAAATAATAGTTTCTACTAAATAATCTAAATTGATATATTGGGAAATATTTATTATAAGAGGTAAAGAACACAATCTTGATGGGATGAATTTATTGAACAAAAACTGCATGGTCATGAAATGGTTGAGGAAATGGTGGAAGTGGTCAAGACTATTCAATAGTATGTTAGGGCATCACAGAGTAGACCAAAGAGATATGATAAAAATAGTCAATGATACATAGAGATTGAGGTTGGATATAAGGTATTCCTATTCGTATCTCCCTGTAAGGATTTCATGATAGTTGGGAATAAGGGAAAGCTTTTTCAATGATACATAGGTCCCTTTGAGATCATTGATCTCATCAGATTAGTGGCTTATAATCTAGGAATCCCTCCTAACCTATCTCAATTATGTTAGGTGTTACATGTACCTCTACTAAGAAAGTTAAAACTATACACCTCACATGGGTTAAATCCATAGATGGTGTCATTAGAGAATAATCTCTCATATATGGAGAAGCTGGTGAAGATCATAGATCATAAAGAAAAAGTTCTTTGAAATAAGACAATTCACCTATTCAAAGTGCTATGGAGAACCAAAAATTTGTAGAAGAAATATGGGAACCAAAGGAGGTGATAAGTCATAATCACCTCCAATTATTTTATCATGTGATATAAAAATTTCTAGGTATAAAATTTTGAAGGGGTGAATATTGTAACGACCTGAAAATTTATAAATAAAACACCCTTTGTAATTTAAATAATTTCATATTATGTATTCTGGATGTAGAAAAAAATGAACTTATTTGGTTTTCAAATATCCTATCATATTTAGAATACCTTAAAGAATCATAAATGTTTACAATATAGACGATGAACATTGATCATCATATTAATATAAATATATGGTTTTTGAAAAATTCAATTGAAATTGAAAAGTAAAATGATGACCTCAACCAAAAGAATAATACCCAGTGAATCCCATTTATTAAAGATTTTGAGGGAGATAAAATCACTAGGAATTTCCCTTGAACAATCCCTAGTTGATATCAAATAACTAATGTCTGATAGAAAAATTTTAGGGGAGAAGTTCA
This sequence comes from Viscum album, assembly GCA_963277665.1. NCBI lineage: Eukaryota > Viridiplantae > Streptophyta > Magnoliopsida > Santalales > Viscaceae > Viscum > Viscum album. The sequence goes on from OY728159.1 coordinate 660,354,973, forward strand.
AGCTCATCGATATCATGACCCAAACCATGTACACTAAGACACCCCATAAAAATTTCACAATCACACATATTACCCTTTGTGCATTTTCATGTGTACTGAGGAGATATATATAACAAGACTAATAACAGGATTATTTATTTATTTTTTTCAATAGATTAATTCTAATAATTTTTTATTGTCCCTGTTACTTTATAAATGATTTTGATTTTGATATAATGAAACATAGATATTATTATTTTTGGTAATATGTGATTTCAATTAACGCATTCCTTATTTTGAATTTAATTATTTTCTTTGAAATAAATGATATTTCCAGAGAATATTATTAGAAATTTTTTTTATTAAATATAAATTATAATATAATTTTATTGAAATCAAATGTAATTTTTATAAGGGTTTGAAAATTATTATGGTAAAAAACCTACCATTTCTCAATAAATTTCATTTATAATTAAAAAATTAGAAATTGACAAATTGATAATATTATTTTGATAAGATAAATAATATTTTTTGAAACAAAATGTAAAAATTATTTGATGGTGAATTTTTCATTATTTTTAAATATAATCAAATTTTTAGGTAATAATTTAATACGGTATAAATATACAGTTCATATTATCACATCATAATGACACAAAAGTGATCAAATAAATTTTATAAATAGTATCCATGAAAAACTAAGCTTTTAATTACAATTAATATGATTTTGAGATTATTTAATAAATTTTATAAAGTTTTTAGGAATCCTCAAAAACCTGTATTATATTATAATGTTTTAAAATATATTTTTTGGAACATAACTCACTTCCACTTCATTAATGATAATATTTTAATATATTATTCAATTTTAATTATAAAATAAATAAAACCACTCGTCATTGGTAAATACCCTGGGAATGCTTTTTGTTTTGATTACATTATTATATAGAGAACAAAACCTATTTTTATAAAATTATAAACAACTATGGTCTCATTTCCCATACAAACCCACCCAATATATCCTTTATCGTTACTCAAAAACCATTGATAAAATACTTATTATTTCATCCCCTCTCTGGATTCATTTGATGTTTCCACCAATATCTTAATAAACTCATCTCAAGCTTTTGGAATCACCCTCTCAAGGTAAGGAGTCATTTTCTTCTCTTTAATAAAGCTTCTTCATTATTTTATGCCATTTATTTTCAACTCCAAATATTAGAATCTATTTTTTTCACCTCCGTATTACTATTAATTTGATGAAAATATTGAGATACCTATTTTTCTCTCATTAATCGATTTTAGTAATCTTTATGTACTGCCACTATTAGTATGAAATTTTACAGTGATTTTTTCATTCCAAACATTATTATTTTGAATACCATCACCATTTCCACTCAAGGGTATTCACATAAACATACCTATGCTCATTTTATTGGGGAATTCCAAGTATTAATTACACACTACTTTATCATGGTTTTAAATTTGATGAAAATGATTCTTTGTTGAATGATCTATGTGGGAAACTTATGCATGTACATGAAATAAAAGTGACAGATATGCCTAGAATTGTATAGTGATCTAATGAATTGGGTAATATTTTAGTCTGCTAAGATTTCATGCAAGGGATTATAGAGTATACCTAATACATCGAGTAATTTTACCACAATGTTATGATATTTTGGTTGTCAGCCTCTACATTTTTTATGAAGTGATGTTTAAAGTTGTTTCCACTTTCACACATTGCCATTTTGTTACCATTCTATATCATGTCTATTTGTTAATGTTTATTATTTTTAACCTGGTTGAGTAGAATTACTTTTCATATTAGCTAACTTGTAAATATTTCTTCATGTTAGGCCTTGTTTATTGAATTCTTATTCTTAATAGATCACCCCTTTATTATGTATGTCCCCAGGTTCTCCCATACTATTTTACATATTATAGAATATTATGATTAGGTTAATGATGTTTGAAATATGGTTATGTACCCGTAATTTTAATTTGATATGTAATGTAAATAATTAACCATAGAAAAAGACATATTAATGTTTTAGGGTTTACTATGTGTAATATTTTTTTATCAGTCATGAATTAATATATAATAAAGACAAGGGTTTCATACATATCCAGTCATGAGTGACGATAATGGGAAAAGAATGATATTGGTTAATGAGGAGGTTATCTTCCCTATAAAAGAATTATGATTTCATGTAGAGACCCGAAGCTTGATGTACATTGACATTACATTACATTTGTGGAATACTTAGTACATAACAAAAACACACACACAATGATCGTAATAGTTTAGTGTCTTTGGAAACTCGGAGTATAATCTTCTAATCCTGGTGAAAGATCTTCAACATCTCCCATAAAGATCTTCCCTTTTTTTATACCTAAAACCTTTCTTTATATCCGGGGGAAAAGTAAACATAAAAGGGTGAGCTCAAATGCTTAGTAAGGGTAAACAAAAGAAATATCAATCACATCATATACATAAGCACATAACTTTTGGAAATCTTAACCTGTAAAAGAGAGCATAATTTCATAACATGGGATAAATCATGGCAGTGAAATGTAATCACAATAATCATAACATAAAACATGAACCTTTGTGGAATACACACATAATCATAGAGAATCATTTCCTGTTAGTCAAGACTCATTTCCAAGACTATCTTAGTGGACAAAGTCCCTTTCTGAACAGAGTCACCCTCGTTTCAGTCCTGTTTCACTGAACCGGTATAACCTACCGTTCCAGCCATGTCTATCTCAGGAGATATAAAATCTTTACCCAATGCATTGGAGGGAGATATAGGTCCCACCCATCTTATAATGAATCCTTTCTTATGTGTGCCACATAATCATAAATCATACATCATCGAATAACACATGTAACAAAAATGGGATTCTTGAAACATCATGACATCATAAAAAAAATCATATAAGGTAAATGAATTCATAAAAATAATTCCCTCACAACATAATAAAATCAATTTAATAATAGGGATAAAAATAGAACCCTATATTATCTTAGATGGAAAATAATTTTGATAAAACATTTGAACTCCATTCTTGAGGAAAATATCCTTTTTACTTCAAAAACACTTTTCTTTTCCTAACATGTCATACAATTATAAACTAAAAGAAGTTGATTAAAAATAAACTTGAAACCTTATAAAGGTATATTCTTGGAGATAATGTTTTAAAAATCCATTCTTGCCGTATAAGTTAAAAAAAATCATTCTTCTCGTACTTTTGTCGGAAAAGTCAAAAAGTACCTCGCACGAAAAATGACAAAAGATTCCTTTCATATCTTTTACTAAAAACTCACCAAAGGGTAAAATTGGATTTAAATAATTGTAGGAGTATGGAAATAATATTACATATTGAGGAAACATGGATTTGGATGATAAAATACACCCCAGTAAATTCCAAAGTATAAACAATCTCGGATAAAAATGAGATTGTGATATTTCCCTTACCTTAGGTCTGATTTGCTTTGTACGTGTCCGAAGCTCCTGTATAATGGTTTAAATAATGTTATTGACTTATTCTAGAATCATACATATTTATATGATATCATATATGGTCATATTCTTAGCTTCTTGTTAGTAATATTTCATTGTTACTTGTTACTCGGGTCTTTATTGCCTTTTGTTCTTATGCGTGTTTTGCCGAATAAATTATTATTCTTCTTTTACGGTTATAGATACCTTATATCCAGAATGGTATTAGTGTAACATATATCATATTTATTCATTCAATTAATTTATATAATTACTATGTTATGATGATCATGTAGAACGAGTCACATCACATCGTGGAGACGATATTCCGTACGTACGCACGAGTGATGATATCGTTCCTATGATCGTGGAATTGTATTTGAGTATATATATATTATTTCAGTATCAATATTACATTATAATAATCATAAATAGTTACTCATTACACCATTATACCCATACTTGTAAGGTGATGGTGGAAAATTGATTACACAACGGCGTGGAGACGGTATTCCGTACGTACGCACGCGCGGTGATTTCATTTTTCCGTAGGATGGATAGAAGGTGAATTAGGGTTGTTTCATATTTATAATAACATATCAGTATGTCAGTAATACTGATGTTATTACTTTATAATGAAAAAACTAAAGAAGAAGAAGTTGAAGAAGAAAGAAATTGAAAAGATCGGTAATGGATATTACCTCTTCTTTGGAACACCTCTTTGAATCCTCCACTTAGGGAACTAAGATTGGTCTTTGAAAAATACCAGGACCTCTAGGATTATTCTAGGGAAGTTTAGAGGAGAAAATGTCAGGGGTTGGCTGAGCTTGAGTGCTCAAATTGGTATGAGGAGGAGGGGGAGGAGTTTCCCTTTTATAAGGGAGGACAGGGGTACCTTAGGAATATCTCAAAATATTATTTTATATTAAAGTCAAAATAGGTTTATAATGGTTCCAAAGGGTCTTATTTCTAAGGTAAAGTGGGTATGGGTCGAAATACTATCAAAAAATAGTATTTGGACAAGTTTAGGTTATTATTTTAACCTTATCAATTAGATTTAACTCTAAGTTAAATAATTTAACTTTTACCGCGTCTTTTTGTTTTCTTACACTAAATGGTTAATAAACTTACTATAACATGCCAAACGAACCCCAAGTTGTTTATTATTAATATATATATCTTTATCTAAGTCATTTGGCCGAACCTTAGATTTTTAGGAATTAAATAACAATTGATAATATAATATTTGTTTTAAAAACTAATTCATGTCCATTGTGACACTATTTGGTACATGGTTTTTATGAAATTTCTAACAGAATGATAAGTTCAAACCAAGTTACTTAAATCAACAATAACATGTCATATTAACCTAGAAAATTAGTGTAAGACATAAAAAGTCTCAAATTTCATTTATTTGGGCATTTATAATATCAATTATGTTAATATTTTTTAAAAAAGGTAATTACTGCATCATCGTTGTGTCATAAATAAATTAAATTATTTAAAGTATAAAAATTAAAAATAAAATACCATCATGTAGGATATCGTTTTATCTTTCCAATTAATATTTATAGTCGAAATTATAGTATGTATAACTCTATATTAAAAATGTTTTAGTAAATAAACTTTGATTTTAACTCTTTTAACTCTTCTTTGAATTAAATAATAATAAATGTCCTAATCTAATCCAAGTGGGCCTAAATGATAATATTTTAATCTTAAGGTTGTTTTCGGTCGAGATACACTTGTCCAATAGGATTTGGACATATGTTAGGGTAATATTAATATCGTTCTTACCCTTAATTACCCTATTTACTTTTAACCGTGGTAAATAAAAGTAAAAAGTTACTATTCACCAAAAATTATTTTCATCTCGTTGAACCACATTTTACTTACTGACATTAACCGTGTCTCTCGGATTTTTTAAATTCCATTCACAGAAGTGGTGAAATTATGTTTTATGAAAAAATTCAGTTTTTAACTACCACATAGTAGTTTCACTATTAATCAAAAATTGATGTTTTTCAGAACAATGACAAAATTTCATCCTAAGCTATATTTCATATTACAAATTCAAAAATGAAGTCAATTTTACCAAATTCATAAAATAGAAGTTTCATTAATTAATTTTATAATTAAATCCCGCTGTTAAAACAAATAGCGTGTTTTTAAGAAACAATATCTATCAAAAGATTGACACTTGTTTATGTCTGGTTTAAATGTGAAATTACATCCAATGAACATCATTGTATTAAATTATAAAAATATATTCTAAATATACTTTAAAACCACTCAAATTAATAATTTATCACTATTAATTATTTCTATTGAAAAATTTGGTTTTAATTAAAATTTAGTAATTTTCACTATTCATCAAAATATGTAAGTTATCCGAAAATCACCAAAATTTCACCGTAGGCTAAATTCGATACTCCGAATCCAAAAATGAAGTCCATTTTGAGAGCTAAAATTTCTAAAATTTTAATAGGTGGTTATTACTATTCATAACGACTAGTTATAATAATATTTTAATAGCATATCGTTGTTTAGTGAAACTCGGTATTACGTACTACACATGCTATCGAGGAAGGTCGAGATTGCGTGTAATGCAAGGAAAGTCAAGGATGTGTGTTGTGTAATCTCCTTTTGGTGTAGCGTACAACACAAGACATTAATGAAATTAAGAAGAATATTTTTCATAAAATATCGGGCTGTTACATTCTACCCCCCTTAAAATGAATTTCGCCCTCGAAATTTGTCGGGGTTATAAATGGTTTACTATTCGAAAGTTTATTTAATAGAAACCCACATCGTAAAAAAGGAATATCAAAACCAATCTTTAAAAGCAAAAGTATGAAACGTAACGGTTACCCAAATAAACTAATCACTGGGTTTCCACATAGGTGAAAATATGGATATGGAAGAGAAATCTAACCATCATGTTCTGATGGAGAGTGGTAGAGAACATGGCTATGGAAAAGCTAGCAATCACAAAGCCATAAATTTGTGACGATCTAAGGTACCATTTGATTCATCAGATATAAGATCACTAGGACAACATTTTTGGTTTTCAAGATCGTTTCCCTAAAGTTAAAGAATTTGAATTAGAATAAATACTTACTTTATTTTGGTACAATCTCACTGTTGTTCGTGCCTTAAGCAATTTCCACTTCATCTCTTAAATAAATGAATTTGAATTTGTTATTCGTGAAGTGTTAGCAGATCCTGTGATAGAATGACGGGTCATTCCATCTGTGTCAAACAAAAGGTTAGCAAAAGTTATTAAATATACATAAGTCATTCTATAGTGAGATTAATCATATATGGTTCCTAAAATGGACTTATACATCATATATCATACTTCTTAATATAATAAAACTAGTTTCTTCTAAACAGGGATTTCTTGTAGGCCAGTGGTAGGCGATAAAGGCCAGTCTCACTTCGGTTGTGGGTTCGATTCCCACAGCCTTGTCCGACGCGATGGGCTATCGCCCGTCCTGTAGGTTGTCCTTTTTCTAAAACTATATTACTATAACATCCCATCAATAATATCGAGAAAAATTCTATCCTTAAACAATAATAACTTATGTCCAACATAAACAATTCCAATCTTTAGGCTTATCCATAATACTGCAGTCCACTCTCATAACATAGTGAAAACGATTACCAGAGATTTAACACCATCGTCGATCATAAGATATGTTTTTTTGGTCACATTCCAAGCATTCAAAGTCCTTAATCATGTATTCTCTTTAATACCTTAGTGAAAACATAAATGTAGTTAAAATTTAACACTTTCCACATACCAAAATCCTCAAAATTCTTTATACTCAAACAATTATATCACTTAGTCCTTATATCAATCATGAGCTAATGAATACTGTTAAACATTTCGTTTTCTCATTTTCCCTTCATTATGCTCATATCATCTTATTTCTAAAAATATCACAATCACTTTGAATACCACATTAGACCAATACATAAATATTCCAATACTTTATGATACAACATTATTTTGGAATCCCATTACATAAACAATTAATCATTCCACCACATCGTTATCATATTCAACATCTCCAATGGTGATTGCATGTGACTTCCCTTTGTCCTTTTCCTTAAGCGGTTGCTCATGTCGATCATCACTAACCCTTGGATTAGGGCATTTATTAGCATAATTCCCCATTTCATTGTACTTGAAGCATTGATGTGTTAGTGGTTCGTTCTCTGCAGTGTTTGCTTTATTCACATCATTAGAATCCCTTTTTTCATTACATTGACACTCAACTGCTCGATGACCTTCTTTTCCACACTTAAAAAATTTTCTAGTCCCTTTAAGACAATCTCCACCATGCTTCTTTCTACACTTTGTGCATAAGGAAACATTCATCTTCTTTTCACAATTATTCTGGGATTTCTCCTTGAACTCCATCTTTCGTTTCTTATCAAAACCATGAGATGGATATGTAACATCAACTTCCATTTCTACCTTGATAGCACAACACACAATTTCTTCCTAGCTACTAAAGTCTCTTATAGCTAATTCCCTTCGAAGACTTGGTTTTAAGCCACTGAAAAATCGATCAACTTTACTTTCAGGTTGGATGATAATGCCAGATGCATACCTTGCAAGTCTTGTAAAATTTTCTTCGTATATACCAACAGATTCATCATCCTTCTGCTTCAGCTCAAGAAACTCCTTTTCCATCTTTGTTCGAAGAATACGAGGGAAGTACTTACTGAAAAACAAGTTCTTGAACTCGTCCCATTCCATGGACTCAATTTCATATCTTTGCCTCGTATTCTTGATAAGATTCCACCATTGATCAGCTTCACCTTCCAAATGATATACTGCTATGATGAATTTATCATGCTCAGAACATTGAAGAACTGAAAATATCTTTTCAGTGGTACTGATCCATTGTTCAGCAACAAGTGGATCAGAAGACCCACTGAAAGAAGGTGGACGTTGCCTCATGAAGGACTCAATAGAATATTGTTCCCTTCTCTGCTCATTTGGAAGTCCAGAATGATTCATAGCTTGTGTAAGTATAGAAATAATATTTTGCACTCCATCTCCCATAACATTTGTTTGTTCAAGAGGGAAATCATTGCATTGTCCATTGCATTGATCAACACGGTTCCTTCGGGTTCTAGCCATCATCTAAAACCCAAAAAGAATAGTGTGAGAGGAAAAAATCATGCTAGGGAAAACAACACAATAAAGGGGGAGTACCTTCAATATCTAACATCATAGGTTTAATTCTATGATCATTAGTGTATTTCTAGTACTATAACCTATACGTAAACTTAACCTTAGGGACATCCCTAGACATACCTTAGAAATATTTCTAGGGATCTCACTAACGTTTTCGCATCCTAGTTTCCAAAGGTTGACTAAACCTTTCCTCTGATACCAACTGTAGAGACCCGAAGATTGACGTACATTGACATTACATTACATTTGCGGAATAATTAGTACATAAAAAAAACACACACACAAGGATCGTAATAGTTTAGTGTCTTTGGAAACTCGGAGTATAATCTTCTAATCCTGGTGAAAGATCTTCAACATCTCCCATAAAGATCTTCCCTTTTTTTAATACCTAAAACCTTTATTTATATCCTGGGGAAAAGAAAACATAAAAGGGTGAGCTCAAATGCTCAGTAAGGGTAAACAAAAGAAATATCAATCACATCATATACATAAGCACGTAACTTTTGGAAATCTTAACATGTAAAAGAGAGCATAATTTCATAACATGGGATAAATCATGGCAGTGAAATGTAATCACAATAGTCCTAACATAAAACATGAAACTTTGTGTCATACACACATAATCATAGAGAATCATTTATTTTTAGTCAAGACTCATTGCCAAGACTATCTTAGTGGACAAAGTCCCTTTCTGAACAGAGTCACCCTCGTTTCAGTCCCGTTTCACTGAACCGGTATAACCTACCGTTCTAGCCATGTCTATCTCATGAGATATAAAATCTTTACCCAATTAATTGGAGGGCGATATAGGTCCCACCCATCTTATAATGAATCCTTTCTTATGTGTGCCACATAATCATAAATCATACATCATCGCATAACACATGTAACAAAAATGGGATTCTTGAAACATCATGACATCATAAAACAAATCATATAAGGTAAATGACTTCATAAAAATAATTCCCTCACAACATAATCAAATCAATGTAATAATAGGGATAAAAACAGAACCCTATATTATCTTAGATGGAAAATAATTTTGATAAAACATTTGAACTCCATTCTTGAGGAAAATATCCTTTTTACTTCATAAACACTTTTCTTTTCTTAACATGTCATACAATTATAAACTAAAAGAAGTTGATTAAAAATAAACTTGAAAACTTATAAAGGAAGATTCTTGGAAATAATGTTTTAAAAATCCATTCTTGCCGTATAAGTTAAAAAAAATCATTCTTCTCGTACTTTTGTCGGAAAAGTCAAAAAGTACCTCAAACGAAAAAAGACAAAAGATTCCTTTCATATATTTTACTAAAAACTCACCGAAGGGTAAAATTGGATTTAAATAATTGTAGGAGTATGGAAATAATATTACATTTTGAGGAAACATGGATTTGGATGATAAAATACACCCCAGTAAATGCCAAAGTATAAACAATCTCGGATAAAAATGAGATTGTGATATTTCCCTTACCTTAGGTCCGATTTGCTTTGTACGTTTCCGAAGCTCCTGTATAATGGTTTTGATAATGTTATTGACTTATTCCAGAATCATACATAATGATATGATATCATATATGGTCATATTCTTAGCTTCTTGTTAGTAATATTTCATTGTTACTTGTCACTCGGGTCTTTATCGCCTTTTGTTCTTATGCGTGTTTTGCCGAATAAATTATTATTCTTCTTTTAAGGTTATAGATACCTTATATCCAGAATGGTATTAGTGTAACATATATCATATTTATTCATTCAATTCATTTATATAATTACTATGTAATGATGATCATGTAGAACGAGTCGCATCACATCGTGGAGACGGTACTCCATACGTACGCACGAGTGATGATATTGTTCCTATGATCGTGGAATTGTATTTGAGTATATATATATTATTTCAGTATCAATATTACATTATAATATTCATAAATAGTGACTCATTACACCATTATACCCATCCTTGTAAGGTGATGGTGGAAAATAGATTACACCACGGTGTGGAGACGGTATTCCTTACGTACGCACGCGTGGTGATTTCATTTTTCCGTAGGATGGATAGAAGGTGAATTAGGGGTGTTTCATATTTATAATAACATATAAGTATGTAAGTAATACTGATGTTATTAATTTATAATGAAACAACTAAAGATGAAGAAGTTGAAGAAGAATGAAATTGAAAAGATCGGTAATGGATATTACCTCTTCTTTAGAACACCTCTTTGAATCCTCCACTTAGGGAACTAAGACTGGTCTTTGAAGAAGACCAGGACCTCTAGGATTATTCTAGGGAAGTGGAGTAGAGAACATGGCAGGGGTTGGCCGAGCTTGAGTGCTCAAATTGGTGTGAGGAGGAGGGGGAGGATGTGCCCTTTTATAAGGGAGGAGAGGGGCACCTTAGGAATATCTCAAAATATTATTTTATATTAAAGTCAAAATCGGTTTATAATGGTTCCAAAGGGTCTTATTTCGAAGTTAAAGTGGGGATGGGTCGAAACCTATCAACCAATAGGATTTTGACAAGTTTAGGTTATTATTTTAACCTTATCAATTAGATTTAACTCTAAGTTAAATAATTTAACTTTTACCGTGTCTTTTTGTTTTCTTACACTATATGGTTAATACACTTACTATATCATGCCAAACGAACCCCACATTGTTTATTAATAATATATATATATCCTTATCTAAGTCATTTGGCCGAACCATAGATTTTTAGGAATTAAATAACAATTGATAATATAATATTTGTTTTAAAAACTAATTCATGTCAATTTTGACACTATTTGGTACATGATATTTATGAAATTTCTAACAGAATGATAAGTTCGAACCAAGTTACTTAAATCAACAATAACATGTCATATTAACCTATAAAATTAGTGTAAGACATAAAAAGTCTCAAATTACATTTATTTGGGCATTTATAACATCAATTATGTTAATATTGTTTAAAAAAGGTAATTACTGCATCATCGTTGTGTCATAAATAAATTAAATTATTTAAAGTATAAAAATTACAAATAAAATACCATCACGTAGGAAATCTTTTTATCTTTCTAATTAATATTTATAGTAGAAATTATATTATGGATAACTCTATATAAAAAATGTTTTAGTAAATAAACTTTGATTTTAACTCTTTTAACTCTTCTTTGAATTAAATAATAATAAATGTCCTAATCTAATCCAAGTGGGCCTAAATGATAATATTTTAAACTTAAGGTTGTTTTTGGTCGAGATACACTTGTCCAATAGTATTAGGACATGCGTTAGGGTAATATTAATATCGTTCTTACCCTTAATTACCCTATTTACTTTTAACCGTGGTAAATAAAAGTAAAAAGTTACTATTCACCAAAAATTATTTTCATCTCATTGAACCAAATTTTACTCACTGACATCAACCGTGTCTCTCGGATTTTTGAAATTCCATTCACAGAAGCGGTAAAATTAAGTTTTATGAAAAAATTTAGTTTTTTAACTACCACTTTGTAGTTTCACTATTCATCAAAAATTGATGTTTTTCAGAACAATGTCAAAATTTCATCCTAAGCTATATTTCATATTCCGAATTCAAAAATGAAGTCTATTTTACCAAATTCATAACATAGAAGTTGCATTAATTAATTTTATAATTAAATCCCGCTGTTAAAACAAATAGCGTGTTTTTAAGAAACAATATCTATCAAAAGATTGACACTTGTTTATGTCTGGTTTAAATGTGAAATTACATCCAATGACCAACATTGTATTAAATTATAAAAATATATTCTAAATATACTTTAAAACCACTCAAATTAATAATTTATCGCTATTAATTATTTCGATTGAAAAAGTTGTTTTTAATTAAAATTTAGTAATTTTCACTATTCATCAAAATATGAAAGTTATCCGAAAATCACCAAAATTTCACCTTAGGCTAAATTAGATACTCCGAATCCAAAAATGAAGTCCATTTTGAGAGCTAAAATTTCTAAAATTTTAAAAGGTGGTTATTACTATTCATAATGGCTAGTTATAATAATATTTTAATAGCATATCGTTGTTTAGTGAAACTCGGTATTGCGTACTATACACGCTATCGAGGAAGGTCGCGATTGCGTGTAATGCAAGGAAAGTTAAGTATGTGTGTTGTGCAATCTTTTTTTGGTGTAGCGTACAACACAAGACATTAATGAAATTAAAAAGAATATTTTTCATAAAATCTCGGGCTGTTACATTTCATATCCCATTTGATATGTGGGAATGATTATATATTATTACATTAACATAACAAAATCATAGCATACATAAAATATTGAGATAATTATATCATCATGTTTTAATAATTACTGAATTAGGTGGTAGAAGAAATAATATAAAAACACTTGTTGAAGAATGTTACCTCTACTTTAGCTATCCTATGTAGGTATGAAGAAAAATAATTCATAGGTTGGATTTGAATCCAAAATAAGAATTATATAATTATAGGAGGGATGTTGGAAGGTTATTTAGTCCGGGATTGACTGAATCAAATTTTTTTGATGGCTTGAATACTAGATGAGAGGGGGTAACATTTTATAAGTTAGGTGAGTGGAAAACTTGTAATATTTGAAAATAAAAATGCGTATCCACCATTTTATCACCCCAAAATCATAAAAAATGAAGTATTATAAAGACATAAATATTATAGGGATGAAATATGGAAATAAAATATATTTTGTAGAAGATTTTAGGTTATTGTAACCCTATATATCTAATTTACTCCCCGATAAACCCTTTTTTACCTTGACCACAGTCAATAATTTTTATTATATCTACTATTAATTATGATTAAATTTTTTTTATCATTTTTGATAATAAATATTTTTCTAATTCAAAATACTGATTCTATTTTTAAAAATCTAATTTTCAAAATTTGAAAATTTTAATTTAATATTAATTCTACAGACATGATGAAAAAACGAGTTTCTCAAACCGAAAATAGTCAAAAGTTTACAAAGTATTTATATCAAAATTAAATATGAAAATGATTATAATAACCTAAATTGGATTAATAGATATATAATTTTTTAAATTTAAATTAAAAACTAATTAAAAGCATAATTTATATTTATAAACAATTTAAATGTTATGGAAGTATTAATTTAAAATTTAGTATTTTTCACTATTCATCAAAAAAGGAAATGTTCTGAGAAAGTTCAAAATAACCACCATAAGATTATTTTGAAATGATCTTATTATAAATAAATAAAAATTTATAAATAAATTTTTGAGAAGTGTCAAAATTTTGTTTTAAAATAATTGTGAAAAAAGGAAATATTACTTCATTTTAGAAAAATATATTTTTTAAGTATAAAATTAGATTTCTTCATATATATTGTCTTTAAAAAACATAATGAAATTATAAATATTTTATTGAATTTATAAGATATAAATTTAATTAAATTAATTAATCAAATGTTGTGTTTTAAATTTATTGCTGTAGAATATACTTGTTTCCAAAAAATATTTTTTCGAGGAGATATTTACTTTATTTTCAAATGGTTTTTGATTATCATTTTTAATTAATTGGTCACTAAAAATAAATTTTATATAAATTTGTAAACTATATCTTTTCAGAATTTAGTTAATCCTATTCATAACTTCCATTCATATGTCTTTGTGATTACTTTATATAGTAATATTATAATAATAGGACATGTTTCGCTTAAGCTAATGTTTTCGAGAAAGAAAAGATAAACTTAAAGTTATGTGTAAGTAAGAAAATTGAAAAGATTTAATTCATTAGAAATATTTATTTCACAATATCTCAGGGTTTTATAATTTTTATCTTATACATATTTTTTTAAATTTCCATAGTATTTAAAAAAACACATCACATTATTAAAACCTAAAAACGAATTAAAAGTGTTTTGAAACATTAGGACAGTGGTACATAAGACATTTTGATAATTAGTAATTGAACTCACATTAATCTAACACAAAATGTAGTTATTATGACTCGATGATCATGTTTTAAATAAAAAAGTATCCATTGAGTTTTAAACATGATTGGCATAGCCAAGACAATAGAAATGAGCTTAGATTGCTTTAAAACATTATGAAAATGATGCACTATTCATTTTTCATGTGTATGAAATGAATAAATTCAAAACAGACACATGATATAGTAGATATAGCCTAGAGTACGTGTTTTCAATTAAAAATTGACATTTTTTTAAAATGAGTATCATAGTGGAAAAACCGAGATCATGATCCCTAATTATTTTCAAAAATTAGGAATGAAATATATAATTAATTTTTTATAGGTAGGAATTTAACACACATCAATCTGACATCCAATTTCGTCATAATGGATGAATGTAACTATTTGCATTAAAAATTTTTCATTTTATTTTAAAAAACACATCCAATAGCCAAAAAAGAAAGTGAGCTATGATTTTTTTGAAGCATTAAAAAATTTCCCACAATTCATTTTTGATGTGTAAAAATTGACCTCACATAAATTTGATACACAATAGGATCAATATAACTCATGTGCATGTTTTAAAAATAAATGTGCCAATTTAGGTTAAATTTCATGACACATCGCCAAAACTGAACAAAAAAGATTGATTTATTAAAAAAATTTGAAAAAAATCATTTTTCACATTTAGGAATCGACTACATGCCAATCTGACAGACAATGTGGTCTATATGACACGAAATAAAATTTTTCAATAGAAAAGTTCAATTTTATTTTAATATGAATCACATAGCCAAAACTTATAAAAGGAAATCAAATTATTTTTAAACATTAGTAAAATTATCTATAATTCATATATGACCTAAAAGAATTGACCACACACCACTCTGATATCTGATGTGATTGGGATGACTTGAAGTGTGTGTTTTCAATAAAAAAGTTTCATTTTATTTTAAATCATGTATAAAATTTCCAAAACTAAACAAATGAGCTCATATTGTTTTAAAACATCTGGAAACTATCTATAATTAATTTGAGACATATAATAATTTAAGGAATGTTAATCCAACATAGGATGTAACCTATATTACTCAGCGTGTGTGATGTAAATAGAAATGTACCATTTTAGGTTAAGACACATGCCCTATTAGAAAAATCATGAACAAAAGATCTTATTATTTTCAACAACTTGGAAAATGATTCATAATTTATTTTTCATATGTATTAATTGACTTCATGCCAATCTGACACATGATATGGATGATTTGAATAAAAGTATGGGATTTCAATATAAAACATTATTTTTTTGAAAAAAACATCACACATCTAAAAACAATAAAATGATCATAGATTGTTCTAAACTATTATAAACATGGTTCCTAATTCATTTGTGACCTATAAGATTTGACAACAAATCAATCTGATACCCGATGTGGTTGGTATGGCTTGAAGTGCCTGTTTTTAATATAAAACATTCATTTTAGTTTAAAAAACACCTAAAATATCCCAAACTAAGAAAATGATATCATGTTGTTTCTAAATATTAGAAAAATGTTCCAGAAATAATTTTTGATGCTCAATATTTTATTTCTCATCAAGGTGACACATGATGTGACAAAAATGACTCAATGTGCGTGCTTTCAATTGAAATGTGACATTTTAGTTAAAAATTAATGTTCCATTTTCAAAATTGGAAAAAAGGGATCATATTGTTTTAAAACATTTATAAAAAAAATCATGTTTCATGTATAGGAATTCAACGCATGCTAATAAAATACATGATATTTCCAATATGACTCATTGTACATGTTTTCAATATAAAACAACATTTTTTTGTTTAAAATTCTTAACATAGAAAAAACTGAAAAAATGATATTGTATTAATTTAAAACATTATGAAAATGGTCTATAATTTATTTGTGATATATATGAATTTTCCACACATTAAGACATCATTATATGTTGTTGGTATGACTCAAAGTGCATGTTTTCAATAGAAAACTATCATTTTAGTTTCAAATATGAATCAAGTAGACAAAAGTGAGAAAATGTGATAGGATTGCTTTCAAACATTATGACTACTATCCATAATTAATTTCTTATGTATATGAATTGACCGCACATAAATATGGCATATGATGCAAATGATATGGATAAAGGTTCATGTTTTTAATAGAAATGTTTCATTGATGTTTAATATTAGTATCACATCACATAAAATGAGTAAAGTATATTGAATTGTATTTGAATTTTATGAAAACAATACATAAATCACTTTTTAAATGAAGTACTTGACTACACACCAATCAAATAGATAATGTGGTTGATATGACTCAAAATATGTTCTTTCAATATAAAACTATTATTTTACTTTCAAAACCATCACAAAGATAAATAATGAAAACAAGCTCGTATTGTTCTTAAACATTAGAAAAAAAACCCATAAATTATTTTTGACCTATAGGAATCATCCACACATCAAACCGAAACCTAATGTGGTTTGTGTGACTCGATGTTGTTGTTTTCAATACAAAAGTGTCTTTAATGTTTAAAACACACATCAAATAGTCTAAACGAGAAAACAATATTTTATTGTTTTAAATATTTTGTAAAATGATCCATAATTTATTTGTGATGTGTGGAAGTTTACCACACATAAATTTTACACACGATGTCACCGATATGACTCAAAGTTCATGCATTTAATAGAAAGGTTCCCGGTTATTATAAAATGTTTTTTATATTTCCAAAACTGAAAAAAAGATTGGATTGTTTTTAGAAATTTGCAAACTAATCCATAATTCATTTTTTATGTATAGTAATGGACCACACATCATTCAGACACACAATGTGGTCAATATGGTTTGAAGTGATTGTGTTTAATACAAATGTGTTATTTTCTTATAAAACACACAACAAATTTCCAATACAAATAAAATGTGCTCATATTGTTTTCAAACATTAATAAATGATCCATAATAAATTGTGACATGTAAGAATCAACCGAATATCAATCCAACACAAGATGTAACCGATATGATAGAAGGTGTGTGTTTTCAATATGAAGGTTTAATTTTATTTTAGGATGAATTTCCCAAGAAAAAACTAATAAAAGCAGATTGGATTGTTTTCAAACATTTTTAAAATGATCCATATTTCATTTGTGAAAAACTGAAAATGGCATCCTCTCAATTCAAAACTTGATGTTTTCGGTATGACTTGAAGTGTGCATTTTCAGTAATTAAGTTCCATTTTTATTGAAAATGTGCATCACATCACCAAAAGATAGAAAATTAGGTCATATTTTTTTCACAACAGTTTATATTTTAATACTTAATTAATTTTATTTTCATTTTTATATGATACTTATTTAGTAATTTTTCATTGGTATGAAAATTGAAGAAAAATAATAAATGGTAAGACAGTTGAGGACTTGTTCTAAAAAATAAAGTCCTCATGATTTGGTTCCCATATATAGTGTGTTTTTTATCACCATGGATGAGATGAAATTCAACAGGACCTACTTTTCAGGGAAAAAAATTATGTGAGGTGAAAGAGTGATCTTCAACATAATCTGATACACAGTGTTGCTAGTGTGCTCAACGTATTTGTTTTTAGTTTAAAACTGATATTTTGTGTGAAATTTAATTATTTATATTATTATTAATATAATATGTGTTTTCTTATATAGGTTTATTCTTTTCATCGATATGGGGTGGGTTTTTGGAAACTAATAGGATGACGAGGGTTCAGGGGCCAAAGAAAAAGAATCATTGATGTCTTTTAATGTTTGTGATAATCTGTACTTACTCGTGTAATTTTACAACCCAATGGTTGAAATGTCAATAATATATTTTGTTGTGTAATATTTGTATTGTAACTTTTTTAAAATTAAATTATGTATGTTATCCTATATTTTTGAGTTTTTATTCTCTAGTGTGCTCTAATTTTAACGGCACAATTCAGTTGTATTCCCCTTTATCAGTGCTAGAAAAAATATTGGAAAAGGGATCCTTTATCAGTGTTATCAATAGAAAAAATATTATAATTATTTATAACTACTAAACTAGAACTGATAAAGTAACACTTTTATAGGTCCAATTTTATTACTAACAAAGGCCATCGAATTTTAATCTGATGATGATTATTAGTGATTTTTTACTGACAAAGGCTTAGTATAGTGTTGTTAAAGGCTTTATGTGTAGTGGTGCATGCATATGTATATCCTACCATATCATCTAATGGTGCAATTAATTTTTCTATATATATTTATGAATTAATCAAAATGAATATAAAATTATTATATATGATATTTATATGATGATTGACAGTTTGGAGATGAGGGAACCATGATCAATGTACATGGAACTAAACTATCGAGCCAAAAAATGAAGCACTTATCACCGGATATTGTGTTTTTAATAAATAAATATTAATAAAAAAATTACAAAAACATATAGGTAAGTCACATGTGGTATGATATACATTATTTTGGTTATGTACTAGATGTATTATAAACCATTATTTTTTTTACATGAGGTTTGAACATGTTAAAATGAAATCAGACCTATAGAAAGGGATTTCATCTCAATTTTCCTTCATTAAGGCATATTTCATTTTTACACACCAAATTTATTTAAATCATTTATATACTGCCTATTTAACTTTAAATATCATTAATAATTAATAATTCATTGTATTTTATGTTTTAATTAATTTTATCCCATACATGGGTAGTTGACATGAATGTTACAAAGCGGTAACTGTTTCATAAGTGAATTTTTTATTATATTATATTACTTCATCATTTTTTTGAAAGTATAAGATTATGTGTGTACTGAAAATTGACTATTTCATGTTTTATTTAAACCTTTTTTATGTGTATTTACCTTTGTAACACATAATCACTTATTTTATTAATTCAATATTAAATGTTATGATCATTATAAGGGTTTCATTTATTTCATTTACTTCAATGAGACATATTCCATATTCATAGATTATTTATTTTGTGTGGTGTATATACTACACATTGGATTTTTATATCATAATTATATTTATCTTCATCATATTAAATTTATCAACTAAAACTATTTTAAGGGGGTTAAGATTAAAAATCTACCAAAGTGGTTAGGTTTTCCCATATCACTTTTACTTTTGTATTACATATTTCATATACCCTAATCATTTCTTTTGTGTGGTTCATAGACTTCCACTTTGATATTTTTTATCATGAATATATTGATCTTTAGGGTATTTAAAATATTACTGTTATGTTATTTCGTTCATGGGGAAAAGGGTTCAGAAGTTTCCAAAATTGTAAGGGTTCATTTCATAATCTCATCATTATTTAGGATAATCTATATTAAAGTATACCTTTGGAGAATACATTAATATTTCAATCTAAAAATCAATATATTTTAATCTTTGATGGTAATTAATAAAATTTTAATTAAATAATACCATTTACTTCTCTTTGGTACATAAAACAATTGATAAATTTATTTTCCATAATATGAAACCATATTTCTCTCTCAGATCGAAAATCATTTTTCTTCCAAAAACTTTTTTTTATAACAATAATTTTAAGAAGGGTTTTCATTTTATCATTTGATTGTTTAAATTAATTTTCACCCAATATTTTATTTTTATTAAGTGGTTTAGAATGTATCTTATGTTCATTTTTCAATAAAGGATTTTTTTAATTTTTTTAAAATGTGCACAGAATATTTGTTTTAACGTACTCGACATGAATGAAACTTTTCAACCAACATGACCAGTCCTTAAATTGAAGACTCATTAAAAAATATCAATGACAATTTCTATATAATATTTTTTCCGAATATTATATATATTTTATGTTTTTAAAAGTGATCTAAAAATTGAAACGATTATTTTCTTAAATAAAATTTTATGGAAATTTTATGGTAATCTTTTCATTAATGACAACAACCATCATTTTATATATGTGATTGTAATAATATTTTGTAATTATACCACCCATAATATTTATTAGGATGTTTTATGATTAGTTTAACTGGGTATGTAATATTTTTATAAAATTTTCCATGTTAGTCTGGATGATTTATGATTTTGTTTATTGATTGAGAAACTATTTATATTTCAAATTCTATATTCAACTAAAAATTTATTTATAGATTATGTTTATTAATTTATAAAATTATCATCATTTTGTATAGTATATTTTCAATATAAATATTTAAATTACTGTGTTTCTCCAACTTCATATAAGGTATGCATTGGACATATAGTATGTGACGGGTGTGGCCTGATATAGCCCCTTGATGCATATTGACGTCTAAAGAGACAAACTAACTTAGTTATTTTGTAAAGGCCTTACCCATTTATGTAATATTCCTTGGAATGGGTACTTGAAATTATAATTATGATTTTTTATATTATTAATTCCATAATTATGTGATTAGTTGTTGATATCCATGTTATTAATTTATTAGTCACAATATTGATGGATAACTTTCAATCCTATATTTAGTTATATTGTATTATTTAATCATCATTTATTCCTTATATATTATTCTTCATGATCATTTTATTGATTATATTACATCTCTTTTAGTTATTTACCTTGACATATTGATTATGACTTATTTTTTCATGAAATCTTTCATTGTATACATTCCCTTATTGAACATTAGAGATATCCCTTTCTTATGTTTCCTTTCCCTAGGATTTCAAGAAGATTATTAAGATTCATATGAATGGATTTGAGAATGAAAAATGGTGTTTTAAAAGGAAATTATATGTTTTATTTTAGGTTTTCAATTATAACATTTTATCTAAGTATGTGTCTAGAATTACAAGAATAGTAAACTTTTTGGTCCTTTGTGATGTGATTCTTTGAATATTTTCACAATGTAATAAAGTAACTGTTATCTCTCAGATACTAGGATCAGTGTATTTACACGATTTTATCTAGATAACTGGAATTTATTTGGTAGTTATACGGGTAAGAACAAAAAATGACATTCATCCCAATCCCCAACACATTCCTAAAACACCATCTATCATATTTCAAATAAAAACACAAAAACCAAATCCATAACACTTGTTAAAACATAAAAAATACTAATTTATAGAATAAAAAACACCTGACATGGTGTTCCACTGACCTCATGTTAATATTGATTTATGCTATTTATTTAAGACTAGATATAGGGGTATAGGATGTGATTTCTAGAAGACTATACCATCAATAGTAATAATAATTATAAGTAGACGATGAAGAAAATAATCAGTAAATATATCAGAAAATTTGGAAATAACACAAGGTTTTCATGAAGAACCTCTATAATTTCATTCCCTCCATACAAAGAGAAACTAGTTCATCAATAAGATAATAATACAAAAACATGATAAACAACAAAATACATCATATCTCGGAACTATGGACCCACCTAATATAATTCAAAAATCCATTGACATCCCACTAATGTTTATACTTCAAATTCATCCTACTACACACCAATTGTAGGGACCAATTATTTATATAGGACATGAACCATAACGTGTGTACATGTCTTTGAGTGCCCATCTAGGGTGTGAGTACAAAGTCAGTAAGTAACTGTTGACCATGACCCAAAAAATATACATACATATAATGTTGTATATATAACATGATAAATGACAATAAAAAATAAATAAAACCATTTACGCACACTACATATTTAATCCATTACCTATTTTTGATAGTTATAAAGTGGGACAACGCACCCTTGTTTTACCCAACAAAATCACATTTTTTTTCTTCCAAAAAATTACACACCAAAAAATGATTCATGGACACACATAACCCACATAATTGTTTCAATACGTTAATAATAACTCTCCAAAGGAAAATTAAAATATTATAGCACAAGTTTCATAGTAAAATGATTCCCATTACTACCACCCTCTCAACAATCTGACAAAAACATAGAACAAGGAGAACCCACTTCCATTTAATGATAACAATGATCATACATATAATGTGGCTATCTCAATGTAGTATCCATCCTCTAATTCAATGGTCTTCACTATCTACACTTTCAAATAAAATATAGAGGAAATTCATAAACAACAAATTCTCAAAACCACTGATTGGGAACTATCCTATATGCACATAACCCTAATGACCAAACAAGAAACACCGATTAAATTTATAATGAACTGCATCAAGAATGGCATCCCAAGAAACACTACTTTACACATATAGTGTTTTGACATGCATGTCCTGAAGAAAAAAGTTATAAGAAGACACACACATGACACAACCCAGTATTACCCACAAAAAACTACACATATGAATCTAACACAATTAACAAAAATAACGATATGTTCTATGCTTGGCTATACACATGACCCTACTAACATCCATTATTCAAAAAATAAAATAACACAAGTATAGAAAATGAAAAATCATGGAACCAACTTCCTTTTACGGGCATAACGTACATGTAAAATACAATTGGTTGATTCAGATCCCTAAAGAGGAAATCAAATAACCCTATAAAAAATCTAAAATGGGAAATTTAGTTAAAAATCACCTTCATGAAAAAAAAACGAAAATTTATAATGAATAAAATTAGAGGAGGGTTATCATTACCTAAATAAATTTCCTTTGCAAAGTAGAACTAATAACATACACCCATTGACTATGTTTTCTCCCAAGGGATGAGAGAAACAAATCATAGAGAGTTAGGGTGATCCCCTATTTGATTAGGGTGACAGTACAAGGTTATCCCTCTTTTAAAAATAAATTAACCCAATTTATTAAAATTTAAAAATACAAAATGTCTATTTTTTAATTACCCACTCAACTTATTGTGTAACTCCCTACACTGGGGTTGAACTTAGAAACTCAAATCCCCTGACCAAGCCATTCTATTGTATAATCTGGATCATCATATTGTAATGAAACACTTGACCAATGATTCACAACAAAACTGAAACACATTACTATGGGATTAAATTCTAGTCACTATATTTAAGCATGAAACAATTTGTTAACTATCTCATATAGATTTACCACAATATAAGGCCATTGGTTGTGGCATGACTCACTATCTTCCAACAAAAACTAATATTGTTTAACCAATTTCCATGATGTAATTCCATTTTATACAGTGTTTTCTTCTACATTATAAATAATTTTCATCCATAAGACATGTAATAAAATCCAAAACATGACTCATGGAATACACATACACTCTCACAACTTCAAATATGCTAAAACCTATTTGGTTATTCCACTCTCAGATATATACTACCTTTCCTGAATACCCCATTACTCACATAGGTAGTAGTGAACATATCCACATCACTCAAAGAAACAAATTGAGTGAATTATCACCTCTATTAGATAAGGAAATGGTTAATATATAACAATAAAATTATAAAAGAATAAAATTGTATTCAACAATGGATGTGATTGGAAATTTGATCTGAAACAGCCCACAAAATATATTTCTTTCAATTTAATCTCTTTGGTTGCTTACAGAACAAGAAAACCCTAGTATAAATGATCCATAATATCATATACCCTTTTAAACAAACCTTTAAATTTATTTTTATTAATATAAATACCTAAATAATTATAAATATTTTTCAAATATATGAAAAATATGTAAGAATCTTCTAGAACTAATATAAATGTTTTCTAAAAAAATAATTATTTTTTCTAAAGGATGGTTCAATCACACTTTGTTTACACAACTTAAAATTAATTTTTACCACATTTATAAAATTTATTTGAAAAAAGAAAATTATTTTTTTAATTCATTATAGTAAAATTATCTTTGGGAGAATTTTATATGTTTTTTAGGAGTAAATTTATTTGTAAATGTTAAAATACTGAATTTTAATAGAAAACTAGATTTTTGTTTTAATTATTTATAAATATAAAATACATTTTAAAATTATTTTAATGTAAAATTTGTTTAATTATATATATATAAATCAAATTTCCATCATTGGAATCAAATATATGTTTAATTATTATATTAAAAAATTTTAAAATTTTGAACATTTTCTCTTTGAAACCCTTCTTTCTCATCATGCGTGTGGGAATAACTTTAAATTGAACTTTTACAGTTATTAGAATAAACATTGGAAAAGTGGATTCTATATTTTTAATCATAATATTTTATATTATCTAATAAAATCAAAATATTTTATGATAAAAGTAATTTGTGAAGATTGTAAAAATTATTTACATTAGTTAAGGTAAAAATGTGTTTACAAATGGTTAAGGTAAATGGATAATGATCAAATTGTGATAAAAATATTTATAAATAATATTTTATGGACATATATTGACAATATAATGTTCAATTCTCTATAATAGTCCATTTTTACCATTTTATAATTTAGAAAAAATGGGAAGACATTTTTCTTTTCAAAAATAATAAGCGCACAACTCACCCCACTTATAAAAGGCTACCCATGTCCTATTCTCTTCAAAAAATAAAACCATTTTGGATGAGAAAATCCAAGCCCAAATAACATAAAAATTTACATAAACTCATTTTATAAGTTTTTTTTCATAAATCCATTCTTGGAATAATTTATGTATAATCCTAAATAGGTGGCATGAGAAGAGGTAAAATGAATAAATATGGGTTTTTTGTTTTTTGTCATCCTCCAAATCCTTAAAATTTTTAAAATTTATTTATATATAATAACAAAATTGTATCCCATATTATGACATGTTATTACATTAATGAAAAATTCCTAAATCCGTCTCATATTCTCTCAAATGGGAAATTATAATCTCGTTCGTGTGTACAACGGACAACCTCCTCGTGAACTGATGGGGCACACTTCCCATCAGCACCATTCATGGTTTGGTATGATGATGAATATAAATCCTGTTTATTATATTTATAAAATAATTCTACCTGTATAGTAATTATATCATATAAATATTTTATAATTTTCATTCTAGTGGGGATATAAAAATTTCACCCGTGTGTACGACAAACTTCCACCTCACGAAGCGATGTGATTCATTTTTCACAAATGCATTAAATGGAATATATTAAGGAAATAATTATTGAATATATATAATACTCATGAAACATTTATGATATTTATGAAATATTTATAATTCTAAATGGATAATATATGTTAGTATCTTTCTTACCATTCAACTCATTGAAAGATGATTACATAGTTCATGTATGTGTGGACTACCAACTTCACGAAGTGATGCGACTCTCCCTTCATCACCAAAAAATGGATGATAAATTTATAAAATTTTAATGAAATAATATGGTATTTATGAGTTTATTATCATTATGTATTTATAAAATATTAATTGCCTTATTTCCATAATTATTTTTGGAAAAAGTAAACATTACTCATGCGCATGTATAGCCTTCCGTCTCCATGACCATAACATACATCAGTAATCAAAAAAAAATCATTATTGGTATTAGGAGTATAATATATGAATAAATATGATAATTATTGAAGGATTTATTATTCTAGATATGGTGGATACACTAGAAAAATAACTTTCAAGACAAAATATTCTTGAGAAAATATAGAAATTAACAGCCAAAAAATGAAAATAATGACATATTAATAACAAACATGTGATAAGATGTTATAAGAGGATAAAATATGATATTATAAAATTTAATATGATTTTTTATAATATAATAACATAGTTAAAATAATTATATAGTTGTTTAAATCATGTTCCACCAAAAGGAATTATGAGGTAAAGGACTTCAACTTAATTTATCTTTATTGAGGCATATTATCATGTTATGAATTTAATTTCTTCATTGTTTATATACTGAAAATTTGACATAAAATATCACGATTCCTTAATAATACAATTAATATTATGTTTCAATTTTAATTATTTCAAGTATTTTATTTAATTTAAATGTTTCCAAGTTGTAATTAATTTCATTAGTCAATTTCCTTTTCATTCGGTTATACTAATTCTTCATCATATTTGATATTATAATATTACCTATATAATGAATTTTGAATATATTCTGTTGTATTAAAACTTGTTTTATTTGGATTTATAGTTTATAAACATAATAAATTCATTGAATAAGTATCACTTTAATTTTATCATCATTGTAAGGGTTTATTTCCCAATCTAATTCTAATAGAGATTGTTTATTATTAGATTTTAGTTGAAGATAATTATTTGATTATTTTCTAATAAACTCATCTAAATTATATATACTCTAGTAATTCATGATATTTTAATGTAATTGAACTATATTTATATACTTTAGTACTTCAAATAATTATGAATTATTTTAATAAACTCTGAATTTATTTCTCTCTTAAATCATAAATTTGTTTTCACTTAAAACAATGTTTTATAAAAATGTCTTAAAAAATATTTTTAACATTTTATAAATGATTAATTAATGAAAATTTTATCTATATAATTTTTATAAAATTTTTAGAAACTAATATTCATGTCTTTTCAAATCATGTAATATCAGGATTTTACCCAAAAAGTGAAAGGAATTATTGTTTAAACATGTACAAAATGAACAAAATTTCCATCCATCACAACCAATCACTGTTTTAATTCTTGTATTATAAATTTCAAAGGTGTAATCCAAATAAAATAATTTTCAATATATATTAAAAAATTTCATATTTTAAAAAATATATTTTTAAAGTTAATATTGTTATTTTCTTCACGAATGTATTAATGAAATTTTTATGTTATTTTTTTCATTAAAAACTACAACCATTTATTTGACTTATACATAAATAGGGATATTTTGTACTTATACAATCATTATTATTAATTTATATGGTTTATAACTATTTTGAACAAGTATAGTTTTGAAACTCACTTCCTTTTTCATTTTTATAGTCATTAAATTTCCCTGGAATTACTAAATTTCCAATGATCATTATGCATTAAATTTACCCTAAATATCCATCTTATGTATCATTTTTAGGATTATTTCCTAAACCACACCCCATTTTTACGAATGGTTTTTAATTTGAATGTTGTTTACTTATATGGGGATGTTTGGATAAATCCATATTATTTACTTAACAGATATATTCGATGATAGGGAAATTTTTTCTGAAATTTAATATATTATTAAATATATGTGGAATTCATTGGGAAAGCAATGATGGGTGGTAGATGATATTATATACCCCTTGATGCATGATCAGTCTCATGATTTTAATCAGTAATCTAGCATTAAAAATTTTCAACCTGTAGTTTTAAAATGTCTTGTGATTGGTCTTGATAGTAGATGTATCATGATATATGTGATTATGATATAATATAATTATTTATTTCTTTCATTAAGTATTACATTATAATTATCCATTGTATTTCAACAATGATATTATCTCTAGATGATTTTGATTCTTTTTTATTGATTAAATTAAATGTGTGTTCAATTATTTACCATTCCATATTGATTATGCCTTATATAATTATGATATCCAAGCTATTGATTAAATGGAATGTGTTTTCAGTTATTTACATATCCATTTTTGATAAGTCATGATTGATTCAGGATATCTTCAACTATACATACACATTACTGATCACTTTATCTCACCGTTATTTTGATTCCATTCCTAGTAATCCATAACAAGTACTATTATCGATAAGAAATGATAGACTAGAGGGAATAGTAATATTCTCAATAAAAATTATTTTTTATGTGCGTATTCAAATATAATATGGGGATCCTATATATATTGGTTTCCAAGACTACTAAATTATTCAGTCTATCCTATTATGATCACTTTTATCTTATTCCAACATTATAAAGAAGACACAGAATCTGGGTTACTGGAGTGGGGGCCATTATAATTGGTATTGGGGGAAATTTAGTCATAACCGTTGGAGAAAGATTTTGGAAAAATTAAACCAGGGAATATAATCCTATAATTTACTTTTATGATATGTATATAAGAACATCCTAAAGATATAATAAGGTTTAGATTATCTGGTTTTTCCTAGAAATACTTCTCTGGATTGGTACTACAACCGGACGTGGTTTTGGAAATGTTGTGATTTGGGGTAGTAAATCTGAAGAGGGTGTATTGGGTATGGACTAATCTTCACCTGGTGTATGAAAATGGGTCATAATGTACACCTGGTTTTATTCTACTGGGGGATATGGTTAAGATGAATCACAATTTCTTTACAAACTATAATGATGGATTTTAATAGATGATGATAATGAATGGACATGGTTAAACCCTTATAAAAATGATCCACGTTGAACTAAAATAGTTGAAGTATTTATATATTGAAATTAAAAAATTAAATTTTAGAAGTATTTTTACCAATAATATTTTTCTAGTAAGAATCATGAAACATCTGAGGATTGTTTTAAACTATATAATTATATATTTTCTCATTTACTTAAATGTTATGGATTCTATCATGGGTTTATGAGTTTAGGGTTGATCATAGGTTAAAAATAACAGTCACCCATTTTAAAATCTTTTTTGGAAGAATCTAACATGATTAAGGATATTCTTTTTGCATAAAATTTATGGTAATACAACCCATTGGATTAATTTAATAATTATTTATTTGAGGAAGAATGCCTTTATATTTTTTTTGAATTATGTTTTATGGTTTTAGAAACATTAAGGGTTTATTATATCTTTGAGATATAAGTACTTATAAGATATTATAATTTTCTAATGTTATAGTAATTATAATAATATGGTTGTAGAAAAAGGGAAACCCACATGCCAGGTGACCACCCATCACATCTAGTATGATCATAGGGCTTAAAGCCACAATAGAAGGATGATAAGGGTTTATTACCTAGAACTATCCTGAATGATGTCCTAGTTAATACTTCATTCACTTTTGTTAAATTATATGAAGAATTAATATTAATGATGAAACATTAGTCTCTCTGTGGAGGTTTAGAGATAAATTTATTATACTAGAAAATTTGATCTCACTATATTGGTTTTGAAAAACAGTTAGAGACAGGTGAAATAAATTGTCAATATTTTATGGATATTATGATCCCATTAAACTTAATTTTAGTGATTTGGGACAAAAATTTGGAATTTTGATTCTTAGATTAATGGTTGAATTGGAAAACAATCGAAGCATAACCAACATATGTAATTGTTATTTTAAAATAGAAACATATCATTTACGTATATTTCCATATATTCATAGATAGTAAAATAATTAGTCATATTTTAAAAAAAGGATGTTGGAAGAAATTTTTTTATCCTATTACATTCATATTTGATGAATCCAGTGGCCATTCAAATCATTACAGATTTATGTTTTTGTGGTCTATAAATTTTTTATTAATAAATAACTTTTTATTAATAAATGAAATCTATCACTCCCTCTAATTATTTACACATATATTCCATTTCAATATATTCACATGTCCAAAATTGTATACTATATAGAATCATGGTTATGTGATATTCCTTTTTTTCCTTCCATTTCTCTATTATTATGTGGATATTTTTAATCCTTTTTACAACGTGAGTTTTCAATAATTTTATTTTCAAATATAAACCCTTAATTTCTGAGTGTATTATCAAATTGTGAGAAAGAAATTTGTTTAAGGTGGGGATCATGTTAAAAACTAAAACTATAAAATAGTAACTTTTTATTCAATAATATATGTGACACACAACCATGATATTAGAGATCCTATGAAAAACATTTCTTTAAATTTAATCTTTTCAATAGTTTACAGAACATGCACCCTAAGTCTAAATAAACCAGAATATAGTCGATTATTATAACCTAAAAATCAAATTTTATGATATGAATATTATTATCTAAATTATTATAATTATCGATCTTCATTGATTATAAATAATGTAAGAATAATTTAAAAGAAAACGAAATGTTATATAAAAACATGTATTTTTCTAAATGATAGTTAAATCACAATTTTTTCAATTAATTGAAAATTAATTGTTACTAGTATTAGAAAATTTATTTGTAAAATTAAAATTTATTTCTAAAATAATAATATTATAATTATGTTGGGGTGAATTTATTTATTTTTCTAAAAAGTGTCATCTTTTAATGAATAGTGAAAAATAACGAAGATTAATTAAATTTTTTTAATTTAAATTTTTTATATGGGTAAATTATATTATAAATTTGTTTTAAAGTAAAATTTCATAAATTATTATAATATTAATCCAATTTATTTCATTTTAATCATTTTTATTTTGAATATTGATATAAAAACATTGTAAACTTCTGAACATTTTCTCTTTGAAACCCAGCTTTCCTATCGCGTCAAAGAGATTAATTTGAAATTAAAATTTTCTACTTATGTGAATGAAATTTTGAAAAAATGATTCCATATTTGAAATCATAATAATTTATATATTATAATAATTTGAACTTAATTTTTTACCAAAATAAATAGTGAAAATTAAAAATTATTCACCACAATAAAGAGAAATCTTAGTTTATCAGGGGGTAAACTATAAAGAAAAGGGTTAAAATGACCTAACTAAATTCTCTAAAATATATTTTATCTAGATAATTAAAACATATAATGTCTAATTATTTATAATAATCCATTTTACCCTCTTTCTTGTAAAATGATTGGGTTCAACTTTTAGTTTTTATAATTTACAGGTGTGCGACTCACATCAATTATAAAAGGCCACCCACTCTCCTATTATCTTAAAACCATCATAACATTATGGTTCTATCAATACATACATTAATAAATTAAAAAATTAAATAATATCTTTCTATAAGAATTGGTTTAGTAATAAATCAACTATATTAATAATTTAGTTATAATGATAAAGAGGTGGTCCGAGAAGAGGTAAAAATCCTAACTATGCATTTTTTTATTTCTTACTCAAACTCATTAAAATATTATTAATTTATGATTATATAAAAACAATTGTATATAAAAAATATTTATATGTCATTATTTTATGTAAAATAAATATTTTCATCTCCACTTCCCTCAAATGGGAAATGATAATGTCACTCATGTGTATAACAGAATAATTCCTCACGAACCGATGTGAGACATTTTCCATCAACACCTCTCACGGTTGGGTAAGATGTTAAATATATATATATATATGATATTTATAACGTAATAATATATTTTGAGTCATTATATAATATACACATTTTTTTACTTTCCATTTTAAAAAGGATACGATAACATCGCTTTTGTATACAACGGACTACCGCCTCATGAAGGGATGCGATTGGTTTTTTAAGAAATGTTTTACATGGAAAGTAATAAAGAGAAATTTAATGAATATATCTGATTATAATTAAATAATTATATTAATAATAACATATTTATCATTAATAAAGTATAATATACAATTTTCTTTCTTATATTTTCACAAATTGAAAGATGATAATATTGTTCATTTTTGTGTGGAATACGGTCTTCACGAAGTGATGAGACTCTCTTTTTGACACCACAACACATAGATGATATATATAATAATATTTAAAGAAATAATATGTTATTTATTATATTATTATCATTAATTAATGATAAAATATTACTAACCACCTTTCCATAATGATGATTGAAAAATGGAAACCTTACACATGCGTATGTACAGCCTACCGACACCCTTATCATAACATAATTCAATTATCATGAACACAATTCATGAATATTTATAAAAGTTTAATTAATTTATAAATATGATAATAATTTCATGATTATTATTATTTTGGTGGTTTATCTAAACCATATACCCAATAAGACTATATTTCATGACAAAACATGCATGAGAAAACAAGGTAATTTATCCTCAAACCCACAAAAATAATGAAAGATTTACATAAAATAGGTGATAATATGTTATAATAAGATAATATATGATATTTTAAATATGAATATGTTTTTGGTTTTGGTATAAAATAATTACATGTTTAAAACCATTATACAGGAGTCTAAATCATGTTTAACCAAAAGGAAGCGTGAAGTAAGGGGCGTTGTCTCAATTTGTCTTCACTGAGGAATATTGAAATGTTATGCACCTAATTTATTTTATATGGTGTATATAATTTCAATTTTTCCGAAAATATAAATATTAATTAATAATTTAGGGAATTTTATGATTAAATTTTAATTATTTCATCCCAGGGTATTTGACATAAAAGTTACAAAGTGTAAATAACTTCCTGACCCAATTTCATTAAATTTTTTCATATTACTTCATCATCATATTTGATATTATAAGTGTATAAGTGTAATTAATTTTAGTTATATTATGATTTATTTAAATTTTTTATTATTATTTACATTTTATACACATAATAAATTCATTTATTAATTCTCACTTTAGTTTTATGTTCATTATTAGGGTTTATTTCACAATCACATTCTAATACAGATTATTTATTCCTGAATTTTATTTTAAGGAAACTATTTGATCATTGAATAATTTATCCATTTAATTTT
This sequence comes from Viscum album, assembly GCA_963277665.1. Taxonomy (NCBI): domain Eukaryota; kingdom Viridiplantae; phylum Streptophyta; class Magnoliopsida; order Santalales; family Viscaceae; genus Viscum; species Viscum album. The sequence continues at coordinate 660,388,078 of OY728159.1, forward strand.
ATTATCCTTAGGTAATTTATGATATTATAAAGAAATAGTACAGTTTTTCCACTCTTTGGTACATAAAATATTCAATCATTTTATAAGAAAATTGAACTTTATTCTTAACTTCATTCAAAAATATGTTTTCTTCTAAGACAATGTTTAAAAAATTAATTTTATAATCAATATTTAAGTTATTTAGTAAATAAATATTTACCCAATTTTAATTTTTATAAAATATCCTGAAAGGAATTATAATTTTTTTCCAAAATAAGTTTTGTTTTCCTTTTATAAAAAGTGGAAGGAACATTTTTTAACACGTATAACATGAATTAAATTTCTAGAAATCATGACCACCAAATAGTTTAAATATTATTTTATAAGTTTCAATGGTGATTTTAAATGATAATTATTTTATAAATATTTTGTGAACCTTCAGTTAGAAAAATTATATTTTCAAAGTAAAAAATTATATTTTCCTCAAGAATGTTATTATGATATTTTTATGGTATTTGTATTCATCAATGATAACAGAACCTTGGTTTTCATATAGTTAAATAGGTATATTTTCTATTGATATAATCCTTATTGTTATTTTAGATGGTTTATGATTATTTTTACCAAGGATAATAATTAAAATTACATTCTTGATTTATTTTTGTAGTCGTTAACTTTCAATCAATTTATTCACTTTTCTATGATCATTGGACACTAAATTTCCATTTAATAATAATATTATGTATTAGGGTTTTTTATTTTTTCTAAAAAATACACCATTATTACATTTGGTGTCTACTTTTAAATTTATTTTTTTTCATGGGGAAATATTTATAATTCCATATTCTTTACTCAATAAGGATAATTTCTGATAAGAAACACTATTCACAAATTAAATCTATTATTAAATATATGAATAATGCATTGTACATGCAGTAATGGGTGGGTCCAGTAATTTTATATCACCCTCATTCATCTGTAGTATCATGATGTAAATTAAAAATCTATAATTAAACGATTTTCTACACATTGTTTTAAACCATCTTGTGACATAAATTTAGAGTATAAGAATCAAGATTCTGAATTTCCCGACATCATATAATTACACATTTCCTTAATTAATAATTCTATTATTATTATCCATGAAATTTTTTCAATGATATTATATTTGAAATGATTTAATTATTAGGTTATTGATTAAATCAAATATGATATAAATTATTTTACTTTTCATATTGATTATTCATGATCAAACTATGATAGAAAAGTTATTGATTAAATGGAATATGTGTTAATTTATTTATCTTTCCATATTGATTATTCTTGATTGATTCATGATAGCTTCTTTTGTTGATAACCCGTACTAATAAATTGAGATCAACCATATTTTTTCCCTTATAGAAATCCACAATGTAACATATGATTTATAAGAAATAATATCATAGAAAGAATAATGTTATTTTGAAAAAGTATTTTGTAATTTGTGTATCCAAATGTAATATAAGAATCATGTATGTATCAAGTATACCAAGACTACTAAACTACTCATCCCTAGAAGATTACATCACCTTTATCCTATTCGAATGTAATGAATCATATATTATATATTGGTTATTGAAGTCATGGTCGTTACATCATGGGTAAACATCAGTCCTCCCAAATAATATATCTATGAATAGGGTATTACCATATTTAAATAATATATGTGAACGGGTTATCACCACTAGTCATATGACGTAGGTGAGTGGGTAATCATCATAAATAAACAATAAGGGTGACTGGGTTATCGCTATAAAAATGACAACTGAATTGAATAGATTATCACTATGAATATACAATAAGGGTGAGTGTGTTATCACCACTTAACATATAACATAGGTGGATGGAATATCACCATAAATAAAAAACAAGGATAAAACCTTCATCACCTCCAAAATTGTAACATAGGTGAAAGAGCTATCATTATAAATAAACATCAAGGGTGACTGGTTTGTAAGAACTAATCCAACAACTGAGGAGAATGGCATGTCATTGTAACTAAGAATAGGATAACCAGTTGTCATTAGGGTTTGGCTTAGTGCTAAGCACCCTGTAATCCAACATGAAAAATAGGGGTTAAAAACCCATTGGGCACATGCATTGTAGTAGCACTATAGCATACTGTAGTAAAGGCTACACTATAGCAACAGTGGGCACTATAGCAGTGGTAGAGCACTGCAGCGGCTGCGAGTACTGTGTGGGACTGTAGCAAGTAGGTACTATAGTAGTACTATTCACATAATGGGCCTTGGGCCAAACAATTAGGCCTATATGCCATGTAATGGGATAAATGTCCACTGGGACTTCAAGCTATGTAATGGGTCTCCCTCTACATAGTTAAAGATGTACTTGCTTTGATTTAATAATAAATAAGGCTTCATCCCTAACCTTTAAAAAAAATTGAATGGCCAACTTATCACCACTAAATATATAATATAACTGAATGGGTTATTACAACTTGATATATAATATATGTGAATGGGTTATCATCATAAATAAATAAAAAAGACGAATTGGTTTTCACCAATGAATATATAATATTAATACTTGGAAAATAAAATTATAATTATATCATCACCCTTTCTAAAACTGATCAATTGACTATAACTCACATCACCATGTGTAGATTGTATCTTTATGTAATCGATCCCATATCTAATACCATATATTACATCACATGAATAATAGAAACCAATAACCTAGGATGTTCAACCATTCCATTCTCACCCACTTACACAAAAAGTCAAAACTCTAGTGATATAGGCCTTTAGACCATAAATCATCTTATAGATGCCTTAGGCAACTATTAAAATATATCTTAGGATAAATTCTCAATATTACTTTCTTGGTAGGTCAACAATCCTGATTTTACAAGACCCTCATTAGCAATTTCTTTAAGATCCCAATTTTTTATAGAGTTACGGATTCCCTTAATTTTCAGTCTTAGTATTTCTTTTTAACATAATAGAAGTGTAAAATGGGTTCATGGAGGTATGAAGAGCATTCAGACATTGTTTGAGGAACACTTTTTTTGGTTTTTTAAAGTAAGCGGGAGGAAAATGGTTAGCACATGGTTTGTGTTAACTATGCACTTAAATTTTGCGGCCTTATAAGGGATGATCACATTAAGACAAAAAAAGCTAAATGGGTGAAACAACCATGAGAAACCTAAAATAAATTATAAAGGTAAATAAATTATGCGGGATTCATTTTTCTAACCTTGATCCTTGACCACACAAGTTATGGGCCTTGAGATAGTTCCAGACACATGGTTGTTTCATAGTTTATATAATTATGCACATCGAATGAGTGAGGGGTATCCTCCTGGATAGTGGATATCACAAAGTTGTTGTAAAGCTATCCAAACGTTATGACCAATCTATGTGACCCTTTAATAAGTGGGAAATTACATTTTCCCCAACCTTCATCAATATTTTTACACCCATTTCTCCTCCCTCAAATGAACAACAACTCCCTACATGTGAGTGCTTTCATGTCATACTCATCTTGGATTTGTGACATCTTCTTCATCCGAGCACCGTTTCAACTTCCTTTCATCATGTTGGATTCCCTTTAGTAGGTCTATTATCCATCTTATTTCATTTTATAATTCTAATTACTGCGTCGGATACAATTTTATTTGACCTTATATACCCAATTTTTAGGATGTTTTCTAGAATTCACTTATTTTTTCATTCAATCCAAAATTAGAGGAATATACTAGATCAAGAGTATTCTACCATGTTACGGTAGGTGGTAAACATCATTCCATAATGGTTTCACTATTTATCAATTCTCACCACTGTGCAACATGTTGATCATTCCACACATTTCTGTAAAACATTTTAATACAATAAATCTATTGTTTATACTATAACCTTGAAGATATTTTTCCTAATTATTTTTCTTGTAAGTTGAAAACCTCAACATTAACCATCCCTTAGGGTGGGTTCGATTAAATTTTATCAATTACCTTTTATACCATTTGACTAGACCACCCCATATGTATGTGTTGATCTTTCCACATATTAGTGGAAGCTATAAATGAATTAAATAAATTTTGAAATGGAATTAATATAAAACATGGCTCATTTATTATTTGTATGAGAGATTAATTAAAGGTATAAATTGAGTTGATGAATGGAGTGGTTATTCACATAGACCTTTGATCACTTATACATTATTCTTGATTATTATTATTATGGAGCTCAATCACATTATAGGGATGAACTACCTTGAGTATTACATTAATTCATAACCATGGAAGTCATTGGGAGAACATATAGTATATAAACTGATTCATTATTGGGAAAAATAAGTGAGATACCACAGAGGGTTCAGTCAATTCCTTGTATTATTGATTACATCAGCCTGCTGAAGATGATTCACTTTCATCTCTGAAAAATAAACTTCCAAAAATATCTCCATGTATTTAGGTTGTTTCCCATATACACATGATTCTATGAATTATCTCATTGGGCTTCAAATCAAGAATACCCCATTATTACCATCGATGTTTTCCTTGGAGTTAGATAGAAATATTTTCGGATGAATTCCTTGGGTTCACCAAATATATTACACTCAAACCCCAATATCCAAGCCACATGTTTTGATATTATTATTTGGATCAACCTTTTAATTTTAAGTATTCATTGTTATCACCTTTGATTATACATGATTTTATTATATAGATTTTTGACATTATTCCTTTATTCCCAAGATGAATTTTATTGGACTTATTCTTAGAGACTTATAGATTATGATGTATAAGGTATGGTCATCTAAGAGCTAAATGAGGATGCTGATATCAATTAGGCACTATTTATCACTATTTTTATATTATACATACAAACTATTACATTTTATGTTAACATGATGGTTTTTTGTGAGGCACCATTTGTGGTTCCCCAATTGTTTCTTCCTCACACCCTGTTTAGGCCACCATTGTGTACTCAAAAAACCATAGGGATGAAGGTTGTCATAATTTCAAGTTCCAGGTTGTCAATGATTTATTTTATTTTTTTATAGAATATTAGTAGTTTTTGAATGATCGAGTGCTCAAGATTCTCATGTAGATAGCTATTTCTTATTTTGGTTACTTTTATTATATAATTATTTTATGTATTCATACTTCCATGTATGTCTATTCATATTTTAGATATATGACATCATATTTATTTTATACATCATTAAGAATTGACTATTTATTATCATTTAGAGGTTTACTTATGCTTCCCTATTTTATTATATTTTCACTTTTAATGGCTTGCACTACATTATTATTTCTCATCATAACCACTATGATCCACTCTTATAATTATTTTATAGTCTCCCCACCATACCACCATAGACCATCAATGATATTCGACATCCTTTATCACATGAGATGGCACTATTGATTCCATGTGTCCAACTAAGTTCAGTTACTTATGAGTTAACTTGGTCTAGGACGTCACAATGTTTTATAAGAGAATCTTTTTCCATGTCTTTCTATTTTGGGTTGGTATAAAAGAGACTAGGACATGTCAAAACATTGTAATAATCCATACCTGGGAATAGATAACCCACATTCAGGGGAAATATGAGTTTCTAGGGATGTAATTTTCTATTATAATTATAATTTTTTATAGTTGAACTACATTCATCAATGAACGATTCATGTAATATATTAATTTTTATGATTTGGTTTTCTACCATTAGGCTAGTATGGAAAGTGATAATTATTTCATGAATTAGTATAAGAACATACACATTTATATGACACACAAATATTATTTCATGTTTTTTATTTTCGGATATATACCATATGTGTCATCATTTCTACACCTGGATTTGAAACAATATTTGTTATAGGAAAAAGGATAAAGATAATTGGTTATATAATTTTCGGCATTAGCCTTAATGGGTTTTAACTACATAGAATGATGGTAGAACCTTAACTAATGAATTATGATATGATTATTTTATATAACTTTAGGTAGATGGATTGAAACATGAGTTGGCTACGATTAAATGGTTTTAATTTTAATTAAATTTTTTTCCACATTTATAAGATTAGGAATTAAAATAAATATAATCAAGTCATTGTAACTGATCTTGTTCAAAAATAATACTACTTTAATGGTGGGTTTCAGTTACATAGGTTACCTAATGTATCTTATAAATATTATTTATTTATAAATTCAGAATAGAAATACGTCTTATATAATCATTAAGGAGAAAATTACAAAATTGTATCTCTTAATAGAAATGGCTTCCATTGAATGGGAATTCCAATTGATTTTTAAAGACCATTTCCCTCTATAACATGTAATTTTAGCTCCCTATAATGGAATCCTTATAGTTAATTTTTTAATTTCACCCTTGATTGGGACATAGAATTAGGGATTCTAGTTAGTGTTTTCTAAGATGGTCAGGATTTGAACCTATATTGTTCAACATTATTATCCATCTTATTTAAATATTTTTTGGAGGCATGTCATTGGAATTATAGATATATACCTCCATGATGGCCTCAAGGAGAGTTCTAAGGATGTGGAAATGACAATGCTCTAGAGGTAGCGGGACCTAGCCTATCTGTAGGGCCACGACACCTCCTATAGTACAACCTACTATATATGAACTAGACACTAACACTCAGATTCAAGAGAGATTTTTTATGCTCAGTTTAGTCCATGGAGGGATTTCCATGACCTATAAAAAATATGTTAGAGTTGACGAGGGACTTCTATTAGAAGAACCCACATACGTTTTTGTGGATCATGTCCCCCTGGTTGTTGAGTCTTGTAAATAGACCATTATATTTATCTTTGAGAATTTGGAGACTCCTATGAAGATAATGCTCATGATTGAATCTTATATACATCACAGATCCTCCTAGCCATGGTAGGATGTATTAAATCTAGAAGATCATCATTATATAATTTTTTGTAAGGACATAAATACCACATTATATGATTAAATGTTTTGGAATCATTGAGAGATGATAAGGATAGATAATTCATACACCAGGAATATGGTACACTGCCAATAATGAACTATTTATCTCTCCTCACAAAACCCAAACTCTATGAATTGACTCTTACTAGTGAAATTTTTTTGAATGTGAGAACCATTGAGGATGAGCTCAGATATTAAATCAAATAATAGGTAAACATCTTCCCAATATCTACCATTTATAATATATTAAATCATTCCCTTATCCTTATATGTAACCTAAGGGAAGATGAAGGTACATGGAATAGTGGTTTATCCCCAAAGAAGGGAAGTGATTCATTTAGTGTCATAATGAATCATTTTGAGGTTTCTCATGTTATAAGTGGAAGTAAGGATATTCCAACTGATAGATATATGGTATACACTCAATGTGTTATGAAAGTTTATACATGGACTTAGTGTGATCAAAATCCAGTTTAGTGCAGAGCCTATAGTAGAATGAGAAATATTTAGATATTTTTTGTACCATTATACTAGTCCAAGTAAATTAGTATCTATAATAGCTATGAAATTTGGACTCGGAACGGTAGCTTCATGCCCTAATAGGAGATGGATTACCACCAAAAGTATAGGATAAAGAGGTGTATGATGTCACAAAAGATAGGGTTATGGTGTACAACATTAGAAGATATGACATACTCATGGAGGTAAAGCTATAGTTTAGGTATCTGGATCATTCCAGCTATATGTTGTAAATCCTACACATAAGGAGAATATTTTCAGAACATATACTATGCATGGTATTATGTTCGCAAAATTTACTTTAGAATCATCTTTTTTTATAAAGGTTCATCACATTAATTAAAATATATAGAATTAATGGAGAGTATTGGACTCAATATTGATTAATTTTGCGGTATAATAAATCACGATAATCCACTGGGAGTACATTCATAAAGAATTCACCAAAAAAAGTAGTGTACCCTCATGATATGTGGATTCTATTTCTCAGGGAACGTTTTTATCCTCAAGATGATCGACTTTGACATAATTCTCACGTTGTACTAGTTATTACCCTATCAAACATATATTAATTGTTTTTATAGTAGGTATCATTTTATATACCTAGTGGTTGGTAACTATGTTCATCAACAATAATAAGATTCCTATTCATGTTGTCCTAGACCTATGAATCATAGTTGGGGCAGTGTATCAACCCAAATTTTTAGTCTTTACTTTTATGATTAAAGAGTATGAAATATGCCTTTTTTCATCTAGTGGGGGACCAATTGAGATATGTTTTACATTACATTTTTTCTGAAATTCCTCTAGTGATATTCGTAGAGTTTACCATTAATCTTGTTCAAGGAGAAGAACTAGTTTTTATTCATATGTTTATGATTCTCCAACTAAACCTAAATAACTCAAGAGGCAAGTAGAGGACCTTGAATCCAAATGATTTATAATTCCCTATACTTCTACTTGGGGTTCACAAGTAATTTTTTTCCATAAAGGATGGTTGGACTCTACGTCTATGTGTAGATTACTTTTATTTGAATCATATTATGATAAAGAAACACTTCCCACTTCTTCATTTAGATGATCTCTTTGGATATCTTTGAGGATTAAGGGTCTTCTACAATATTGATTTACAGTCAGTATATCACCAAGTAAGGGTTAGACCCTCGGATATACAACATCACTCATTCCAAATCAGGTGTGGACTATATGAATATATATTTATTCCATCCAATCTAACGAATGTTCCAACTATTTTCTTAGAGTTGATAAATTTGTGTTTCCCACCTATATTAATTTTCCTTTGAGGTATTTTTTGAGATCATATATTGATATGTTCTAAAACTAGACATGATTATGATGAACAACTTGACACTGTATTGAGTATACTAAAAGATGATAGGTTTTATAATAATATAACATAATAAAACATCTATATTGATAAATTTCACTTCTTGGGTCACATTATATTAGAATTATAGGTATGAATCTAGAAATGGTGAGAGCTACAGTTTCATGGGAGTATCCAATGAAAGACTTTGGTATAAATTTTTTCTTAGAGATATCGGATTATTATCAATGTTTCATGTAGAAATTTTCATGCCCTATAATATGATTTACAATATTGACCAAGAAGGGTGATAAATATTATTGGTCATAAGCTTTTGAGAAATATTTTTAGGAGTTTAAAAGAAGGATGTCCTTAGAACCAATCCTAAGTTACCTAATCATTAAAGATGATACACCATTTATTCTAAGGCAATATACATTGGGGTGGGAGAAGTTTTGATACAAGGGTAATGAGTCCTAATATATGGGGCTCATTATTTGAGGCCTTATGAAAATAATAATATAATTCATGGCCATTATTTGGTATTAGTGGTTCATGAATTGCATTTTCTGAGGTTTATATGCTAGGAGAATGATTCATGGTTTACCCAAACCATAAAAGAATCAGAAACAAAATCAATTAATGTGGCATGGATCATGAATAATGAAGACGGGTAGAGTACCTTTAATATCTCATAATTTATTATTCCTATATTCCAAGGAATTAAAATACATTTATAGAATATCTGCCCTAAAATAATCATACATAACTTATAAAAAAAGATAGTAGTTTATTAAAATTTATGGATCTTTATTTTCATATGTATCTGAAAGTTCAAGAGTGCCACAAGTAGCTCTTTATCATGAATTTTGTAGTGACCTCACTACATTTGGATCAAATTAAATGGATAAAACTTTCATATCTTGATGATTTAGTATTAATGGAATGTTTTCATATTGGGGAATCAATACCTGGATGATTTTTTGATAAAGATGAGATTCTACATGTTCGTGGATGTGTTTGGGAACCTAATCAAATCTGAGAGGGGTTGATGTGGGAGTAATTTATTTTAGAATTTCATGATTCTAAATGGTAAGTACATCTAGGACTCACCAAGAGGTAATATGAATTATTCCACCAGTATTGGTTTCCTAGAATAAAGAAGCATATAGTAGGTTTTGTTAATTCATGTTTCATCTATCTACAAGTAAAAAATGAAAAGCAATGGGATATTTTCCCCATATAACAATTAAAATTAAAGTGTTGATATGGGATGATTTCACTATTGAATTAGGGAAGAGCATATTGAGGTCACCTCAAAGAAATAACAATTTTTGGATAATAATGGATAAGATTAAAAAGGATGCCCAACTATTTCCTATGAGGGAGAACTTTTTAGGGGAAAAACATTTGTAGGTTTATGTCTCATAGGTTTTACATCTTCATGGTGTTCCATGTACCATCAAATCATACATATATGCTCACTTTACTTATTTTTACAGAAAGTCTTGTAGAGGGTCCTTGGACCATCTATATTTATGAGAATAATATATCACTCTAAGACTAATGGCCAGTCCAAGTGTACTATAAAAGAATTATATAAAATTATTTGGGAATCCATCCTTGAATTTAGACGTTATTAGGGAAAGAACTTACAAATTTCTGAATTATATTATAATTTTTTTCCATGAAATGATTCAGATGGATCCGTATGAGGTGATCTATGGTTGTCCTTAACATTCAACCATATGATAATTAGAGGGAAAATAGGTAGATCTATTTGGACCTTATATTGTTCTGGATACATTGAAGTAGGTAAAACATATCAGGAAATAAATTTTCAGGACATAGTCTTGGGATAAGGATTATGTCGATCATGTAACATGTTGACCTAGGGGCTAATAAACGGTTCCTCGAGTCGGGGGGCCACATGGTCCCAAGCATGAATCACTGCATAGTATATGTTTTAGACTATTAGAAAGTGTATATAGAGGTCTAGTGTGGAGACTATACCCTCATGATTATAGTAATACAGTGGTACAATATGTGAATAACCAAATATATGAATAAAATAAATCATCGATAAAAGATAAATTCCCAGATGATATAAGTAAAAGTAAACAAAGTGAAGCAAAATTTTATATGGATGATGAGTTAGACATGTCTCAATATAAGATTGTAGGAAAAAAAATTAAAAGAAAAATATTATAACACATGTCTTAAAATTAAAAAGAGAAAAAAATGGATATCTCCCGATAGCACCATGAGCCAAGCTTGGTCTGGTGCTCCCCTGAACCTATGAATAATAAATCCATCATCCTAATTTGGACACTTTCCCCAGTCCATACCTCTATCCATGAATTCTGTGAAGGTACCCAATGGAGGCCCGAATATATGGTGAGATAACATTCTGTAGGCCACCACTAGAGGTGATTATAATTAATTAAATCTACGTATACAAGCATAAATAATGTGAAACATATGAAAGTAATATAAAAAGAAAATAAGAAGTAATAATGTATTATATATCCATTATAATCAAGAACCTATAATTGTGGTCGACAATAAATCATGCGGAAATGTCCATTGTGTCATATACTGAGTAATCAAGTGTCAGACCCCAAGGGATATATACAAGGTATAAATGACAATGGTATTCTCAACGACCTATGCTTTGAAATCATGTGTCTAACCCAATGGCTTGATCCATGGTTTAGAATTTTCAGAGGAATCCAATATAATCTGGATCTATGGAGTAGAAATGTCCACGTTATCCTCAATGGCCTATGTCCTGTAATCAAATTTCAAACTATCATGCATTGTATCAATGTAGAAGAAATGTCCAAAGAATCTGATGAAATCTAGATCCATAGAGTAGAAATGTTCATTGCATACACTATAATCATAATCTGTTTTATTAACTAATTTCATCATTATAAAAAATTAATAAACTATTCCAAACCACACCACATTTACCAATAAAACCATTCAATTATTTAAACAACATTTAATTACATGGAATAAAGGTACAAACCATCTCATAACATTTCTCATTTAATTCATAAAGGTTCCCACTAAGATGAAGAGCTCTCACACACCCACAAGGGTGAAAAAACATGGGGAAGATATAAGAAACACCTCACGAGAGGTTTGAGTTGGGGTTGAAAACATTTAACAAAATCATGGTGCTATATAGAAAAACTATATAGGATAAAATAATTTATATAAGGAATTGAATTATTTTATTACCAAAACCTGAAAGTTCTAGTATAAAAACCCATACTCTTATAAATAACATAACCTTTCTGAATTAAATTACATGTATTATTATGTATTATTATTATAGAAAAAAAATGAAAATGTTTTTTTATATCCTATCAAATATTAAATACCATTAAGAATCTTTACCACTGATAATACAACCATTGAATAGTGATCACATGACTAGTATAAATATGGGGTTTTGATAAATCCAATTATGACATACAAAGGAAGTGATGGACTCAACCAGTTGGATCATACAATATTAATCCAATTTATCATAGATTATAGGGGAGATAACATCATTCTAATTTTACATTGACAAAGCCCAAACTTTAACCCAACAACATAAGCATGCGATAAACTATTTACAAGACAAGATCATGCTTATCAAGATCACGACCCAAACCATGTACGCCAATCCACCCCATGAAAGTCTCACCACCATGCACCTTTCAATTAGAATGTTTAATGGTGTATTCAAGAGATATGTATCAATATCATAATAATATGAATAGTTATAATGTATTTTCAACATAATAATTTTTATATTTTATTTTAATTGTTATTTTATATATTATTTTCTTTTTTATATAACAAAGAACAAATTATAATTTTAATTAGTATTCAATTTTAATTTTGACTTTTATTTTTATCAATTAATGGATTCTAAAAATAGGTAAAATTTTAATAAAATATTATTATTAAATTATGTTTATAAAATATAATTGATCATATAATTTCTTATGATTTCAAATGTTGTTTTTATAAGGGGTAGAAATGGTTATTGTCAAAAAAACCTAGCATTTCGCAATTATTGTCAATTTTTTATTTTATAAGTGAAAATGAATAGATTTTAAAAATTATTTTGAAAAAATTAATATTATTTTTGGAATAAAAATATCTACATTATTTAATGGTTAGTTTTTTATAATTTTCTAAGACACTTGAATTTTCGAGTAAAAATTAAATACTATACAAATATATTGCGTGTATTATGACTTTATAATGACCCAATAGTGTTGTAATAAATACTATATATGGTATTGATGAAAATATCATTTTTTTTGTATTAAAATATTTTCATTTTAATTTTATTTAATTAATATTATAAATCTATTATGAATCCTCAAAAACATATAATATATTTTATAATATTAAAATCATTTCTTTAACTGTATGACTTAATTTCACATGTTAAAGGGTATTTTTTTTATGTTAGAGACTTGTACTTATAAAATAATGAAAACCATTCCCATTTTTTTAAATTGTTGGAAAAGCCCAGGGCAAGGTTTGATCGTTTGGTTATTTTATTATAGAGATTCCAAAGCCTATTCTAGAGAAATAATTGAGAATTTCCAACTCATTTCCTATATAGTGTCATCCATGATCTCATTTCTCATCCCTCAAAATCCATAAATCATGAACATAATCCCACCCTTCTCAATATTGCTCCCAAGGATTCCCTAATCTCTCATGAAGCTCCTCCCATGTGTTTGGAGTCACACACTTATGGTAAGGGATCTTCCACTCTCATTTTTATTCGAGGACCAACTTTATGATATGCCACTTAATTTTTATTTATTCATGTTGAGATATTTTCTTTTATATAAACCTTACTATTAATTTAATTTATAAATGATAAGATTCCAATTCCACTTTTATTAATCCTTCCTTTGATCCTTTATGTAAACCCATTACTATGCAAATATTTAGTAAGGGATTTCTATCTTGGTTTTTTATTCAAGAACCTCTTTTAGGTTGTTCCTCTTAATTTCCATTAGTTATTAATTGGGTTTGTATTTATACATCCTACTTAATTCTAATTTTATTTCCATGTGATATGATTCTACTTTTACTCTCATTAAGACTTCCAATAAACCCTTATAAACACTCATAACCATTTCAACATTTAGTCAGGGATCCTCCCATTTTACACTTTATTAATGTTTCTTTGTCATCATACACCTTCTATTTCCACTTCCTATTATTAGGATATATATTTAAATGTCCCTATTACATCACATTGGATGTAAAACTTATTAGAGACCCCTTTATCTCTCATCAACCCATTTTTATGATCCTTTTTGTGATGCTATTATGATGCTAAAATTTCACCATGATATTCCATGACATAACAATTGTTTATTAAATAACACACCTATTTTCTATCACTGGGGATGACCATTTTACACATATAAATATTTGACTTGGGACTTATATTTATGTACTATATAGTACTTGATGTTTTAAGTAAATATCATGATGAATGAAACCATGTTGTATGATCTATATGGGACACATAATTAAGAGAATGAAATGAAAGTGATGGGTGAACCTGGAATTATATAGCACTCCAATGCATTGGGTAATATTTAGTATCATGAGATTTTATTTTGGGAAAAGGGAAAAAACCAATTCATTTATGGAAATTTTTCCACAATTATTCCTTAGTGGTAATACTTGACATATTCTTATGATGTATTATTTTATGTTTTTACCACATTTCCCTATTGCCTTATTTATTATCATGCTATATCATCTATAATTATTCTTTTTTATGATTCATACTATTTTCATTCCCCATTTATATTCCTATGGTCTAAAATTTATTATTATATCCATCTTATTACATATTTATTACCTTACTAGTCTTTACAACTCACCCCTTTCATTTGTATGTCCCCAGTTTATTCTTTCTAGTTTTAAGTGAAATCATGTTAAGGATGTTTTCAATAAAGATGATGTTTTCCCTTAATAAATTAGTTTTTAATTTAATTAATTCATGAATACACTAGACTTATAAATACTATAGGTTTTATTAATTTTAACATTATGTAATAAATCGTGAATTAATTTGAAATAAATAAAAGGGTTATTATAGTTGGTATCAAAGGAAAAATTTAGTTATTTTTGGGATTAAGATAAGAAAAATATAGTAAAATCCTTAGGGATAAGGCTATTTATAATAATTCATCCCAATTTATATATATATATATATAGTAAGTGTTTTATCAAGAAAACACATCAATGTCTTGATACTACAAGTTGAGGTGGCTTTATCACAAACGTACATATGTGTAAAACCCTAAAACACAGCATTGTTCTAGACTTGACTGGGAAATAGTGCATAGAAATGGGACATTCCACACACTTTGTTTTACCCTAATAGGTAATTTTATATGGTTAATTCATAATCTCATTATTAACCTTTATTAAGGGAAACAATTTCATAAGAATATATTTTAATAAATAGATCATGGATGGCATAGATTGAAGCCATGAAATTTTTAAGTTGTAAAAATAAATCTAATTCATAAGTTATCTCTTTAATGTAATGGGATTATCCCTTTATGTGTTAAATTTTTAAAAAACACTCCCCCCTAATTTTCCATTAATTAAATCCAATTGATGAAAATATAAGTAATTAGGTAAATAACCAATGTGAAGGGAAATGTGATGACAACCCTAAGGATATTTCCTACCCAATGAGAGAAGGAATCTTGATCTTTATGATGATACCGTCACAACTAAATTTGGTTATGCGTAGAATAGTGGTTCCATTGGGGCATACAAATCAACCTAAGATAGAATAAACATCGATTGTGAGCCTAATGTAATAAAGGAAGCTGACTTTCAATGGATCTTCTGATCCCTTAATCATAGAACATTGGATTAAATACATAGAAAAGATCTCTGATATCCTTAAAAAATATTAGCAAGAGAATGTACTTCTAGATATTTTTTCTATGGAGGGAGTATCTTATCAATGGTGGTCATTTATCAAGAGTAATAATCTTGATTAAGATATCAATGTGATTGGGTAGAAATAATTCTATTAAATTCTTTTCAATAAATATTTTCCTTACACTCTCCATCCTAAAATAGAATGGGATTTCTTTTCCCTCAATAAAAATGATGATGAATCAATTGCTAAATAATAAGAAAAAAATCATAATACTATAATGATATGCCTCTAATAATGTTTTTACCCTCTAATACAAGGTTGATCACTCCTTTGGTGGGAAAAAACCGAGTCTAAAAAAAGACATGGTGATATGTGGCTTTGATATTAATTTAGAAATTGTATGATGTAGACTCATAGTCCATATGGAGATTGGAAGATCTCAAGGGTTTCATGTGGATAATATGTGAAAAGTGGAGTTAAAATCTTGAAGTCTTATGGGAAAATATAAAAGTGATGAGAAATTTCATCATCCCGGTTTTAAAATGTGTGGAATGAAGAACCCTGGAAATTTCCCAAAGGGGGATTAGAAAATGATTTAGGTGCGATAAGGGAAACTAGCTAGCGATTTCTAAAAAAAGAAATCCACAAATGTGTTAGAGGATATGAATGCTTTGATCAAACCCCAAAATATTATTCATTAGTTCATATATATGGAAACATGGAACTTTTCAAACCATTTCACTAAGATAAGGGTTTTTGGAGACAACCCACAACCTCAAAGGAAGAACGTGTGTGATTTATCCATTACAACTGCTAAGGTGGATCCCAACAATGAAGTGGTGAAAAATGATAGTTAAATATTCAAGAATAGTGAATTAACTATTTGATTTTTGATCTATTAATTCTTTCATATAATGAATATATAATTTAATTATTTAAATAGCACTACAAATCATGGATATAGAGCTGTCAGTACAACTATGAAATTGGGAAATTATTGCATCCAGAGTATATAAATCCCCCTATCAAAATTTTTGGGATACAATTCCTAGTGAACCTTATTATACTACCTTTGGTGGAATTTTTTCAATTATGTATATGGATTGGACATCCCTATATTGATCCAACATAAGTTTCTGTGAGAAGGAAATCACTCTTCCGGTCATGAATCGACCTCGATTTTGTATATGTGTATAGAGGAGGATGAATATTCATTATCACCAACATCTCAAGGATAAATATAATTTCCTTACAATCCATCATATCTATCTAAAATTATTGAGTGTATAGAAAGAATCATACTTGATGAAATTCCCTTGGTGAGGGAATACACAGATTTTTTTCACCAAGAATTTCATCATCTTTCTATTATCCAAGAGTTTCAGTTTTCAATCGATCTTATACCAAGGGATTTACCATTATCCAATAAACCATATAAAATTTTTGTTGTGGAACATAAGTAGATGAATAAAAAAATAGAAGAGAATCTGGATAAAGGGTTCATATGACCCAGTGTCGCACCATGGGGTGGAAAAATCCTCTTTGTCAAGAAGAAGGATGGGTAAATATAGATTTTCTTTGATTATCATGAGCTCTACCAGATCATAATATAGAAAACGTTTCCTCTAGCCCAGATAGATTAATTTTTCAATCAGGTATGTGGAGAAAACTTCTATACATGATGGATCTATGGTATGGATATTGACAAGTAACTGTGAAGAAGGAGGATATCCAGAAGGCAATTTTACGTACAAGGTCTGAGCACTATTTTATCCTAGTAATTCCATTTAGACTCACAAATTCTCCAGAAATATATATATACTTGATGAATAAAGTATTAGGCGATTACTTCAAAAAAAATTGGTAGTATTTATAGATTATATTATAATATTCCTAAATACCGAGGAGTATTAGGATCATTTGTGTACTATGATAAAAACCATAAGAAAGGAGAATATTTATGTTAAGTAAAGTAAATTTGAGTTCTAGTTAAAGGAAATATCATTATTTGGGAACATCATCACAAGCAATGAGATACTTCTGGTTCTTTATAAGAAAGAATAAATATAAGGATATATGAGGCTAACATCTGAAAAATATATCCATAGTTTCCTTAGATTATCTTGTGTACTATCAATGATTTGTGAGAAAGTTCTCATGATTTTGAAAACATATTATCAAACTAACTGGGAAGGGAGTCATGTTTTAATGGAATTATGAATCTGAAGTGAGATTGAAGGAGTTGAAATAGAGGATTATCCTGAAACCTATACTCAAACTAACCGCAATTGGAGAACTTTCAATCATATTCAGTGATTCCTCGAAGAAGGGATTGGGATGTGGGTTAATGTTGAATGACATAGTTGTAGCCTATGCTTCAAGGAAGCTGAATTTTCACAACCAAAACTACCCAATTATGATCTAGAGTTTGATTTAGTGATTTTTCTTTGAAAATGTTATGGAATTATCTATTTTGGTAGAAGTGTTAAATATATATGGATCACAAATGCCTCATGTATATATTCACACAAAATGAGATGAATATGAACCAATGAATATGGATAGAGATGTTCAAAGATGACTATTATTAAATCCACTACAATCTAGGGAAAGAGATTAAAGTGGAAGATGCTACACGTAGAATATATACCAAATTTTTATCCTTAATGAAAATTTAGAAACGATTCAATATTCTTAGACATGAAGGGGATTGACATGGGAATTATAAAGGAAGGGACATAATTAATCCTTTCACAAATGATTTCTCAACCATCTCTTTAAAAAATGAAGGCTACTCAAAGAGTTTTATGGGAATTTAGATGGATGTGGACGTTTTAACAAAATGGAAGCTTTTAGCGTTAAATGTTAATGAAGAAGGGTTTTTGAGATTTAGTTTAGGGTTGTGTGTAAAATAAAATCCCAAGTTAAATATGGAGTTATTGGATGATGCAGATAGCTCAACCTTCTCTATCCATCTTGGAAGAAAAATATTTTACCACGATCTATGAGAACACTATTAGTTTGAATATATAAAGGAGATCATGGAATATAAATTAAGATGTATTTTAAGAAAAGTGAAGGAATATAGGAAAAATCCAAGGGGATGATTCAACCATTACCAATGCCTACATGGAAATGGGAAAACATAACTATGGACATTGTCATGGGTATTACAATGAAATAAAGAAGAAATAATTATGTATGGGTTATAGTGGATTGTCTTACAAGGAACACACACTTCATTGCAATTTAATAGGACTTCCCTCTTGATCAATGTCCATGAATATATATATCAGAGAAGTTGTGAGGATGTATGGAACACCACAATCAATTGTATCCGATCGAGTTCCAAGATTAACCTTCATTATGTGGAGGAGTCTCCAACATTCTCTAAATACTGAGTTGAACTTCATCACAGCTTATCACCCACAATCCGTTGGAAAATATGAGTGTACTATCTAGACACTCAAGGATATTTTGAGAGCATTATCAATTAACAAATAAGGTGTATGGGATCAACATCTTCATTTAGTCTAGTTCTCATATAATAAGAGTTTCCACTCAAGCATCCAAACAAACCACTATAAAGCCCATTATGGGAAGAGGTGCAGAAAACCTACATGCTGGGATGTAGTCAGTGAACATAAGCTACATGGAAGAGAAATGGTATATGAAATGTTAGATAAGGTGAAAACTATTCAACCAAAAATCAAGGTATCCCGAATTTGAGAGATGATCTATGTGGATAATAATTGAAAAGACCTATATTTTATTGTTTGAGATATGATATTTGTTTTCATATCTCCATGGAATAATGTCATGAGACCTGGGAAAAAGTTTAATTTCCACTGAACTATAGTTAAATCTATATGAGGGTGAGGGGATGAATTAGTGACATCTTTTTCTTTTATATTTTCATGAATATGAAACATAATTCTTCTCCTATTGGAGATTTTATTCCCAACAGAAAACAATTAAAACATACATCCATAGGAACATAAGAAGTTAAAATGTTCACAATGAAATTAGAGTATCTACATCCTTGGTATGGTCTGAAAATGATCGAATACCACACAATACACTAGAAAACAATCCTTTTTCATGGAATACAATGAGTAGAATGTTCTCTTGCACTAATGTAGCACTATAATCAATAAAAATATGCATGGGGATAAAATATCATGAAATTATATAGGAATGTTTTTGTTAAAAATAGGTAAGGATTTTCCACGAACAAATTAAAAAATTATGTTATTTCAAAATAATTCTTCACTTTATTATCTAGAAGCTAGTAAGTACTTTTCTGGAAATTATAATAAAACTCTTTCTGATTTCCCTGTTGGATTCTCTTAGTATGATTTCCAAATATAGAAAATATATTACTTTTTCAGAATATAATTGAGACAAATCATAACCACATATTCTTCAATCTATAAATCACAATATGATTTTCCCAGTCTGATGAATCAGCCTAATATGATGACTATCCAAATACAATCTTCTCTCTTCTCCCATGCTTCTTCTGTTTGAAAATATTTTTTAGAAAATCTCAATTCAAAAACCTATTCTCCTCTCAATAATTCCATAATGATATTCCTTCTATTTTACATTCATGAAGAGTACATCATTAATAAATTTAAAATTACTTTCCCTTTTATAGGTGACCCAAATATGGTTTATGAGGGATTCTCAAAACATTTTCCACAAAACCAAAATTTCCTATATTTAAATTTCCATTAAATTATGGATGCATCTTCACATATTCAACACATATAAAACCTTATCATTTTGTCTTGAACCTTCTTGAATATTCTCATATATTTATCTGTTCTTTATACATTCTTTGAAAACATCAGTCTGATTCTCTACTTTGATTTCCCAATACGATTTTTTAATTACTATTATTCGTACCAATTGCCTGTATGAAGAAATAGAAAATTTTCATCTTATTAGAACGATTAAGTCTGATTCCAGTTCTCCTTATTAATTTAAATTATGATCTAACTTATTAAGATTAAGACAAATGTAAAACTATAGTTTCCTCCTGACATTTCTATGCAGAAAATGTATGAAGGGGATCATAAGTTCTCTCATTTCGATTCTTGGAACCAAATACCATTCTGAATTCTTCATTAAGATGGGGACATCAGATTATTTCAATATTCTTCTGCTACTTCCACATATTATTCTCATAAAAAATATGAATCAATATAAACTTCAATATGATTTTTCTTGACCCAACTGATGAATGAAATTGAAAACAAGTTAGATTTAATCTTTCTCTTTTGAATAAGATACTAATGAAATTTTATCACTGGAAATTTAGTATCTAATGAATAATATGAAATAATGAATATGATGGAATGGTATTTGTGGCTTCTATCTTTTTTGATTATAATTCTCATCAACTTCTTTCTCCTTGGATTTAAAACTTATATCTTTTTTCTTACTGAAAACCAGAACCTTCATTACAATTATCCTTTTTAGCCTTTGAACAAATATTTATCTTGTAATATCATTATGATGATCTTGAGACCGGAAAGCTTTAAATTTATCAAATATATTCTTTCACAATCTATTTCTTGTAAAAATGAATTATTTTATGAATTTTATTATGTTGAAGATCAGATTTAACATTATTTGATTTACAATAGACGTTATTGTAACTTAACAAAGACTTCTATTCAATCAGAGCCTAAATGTGATTATCTTGAATAAGATTGTAATGAATAAAATTAATATTACCTTTTCTCCACCTTTATTTCCTATATATCCCATCACATGTTTTATTGAATAATTATGACTTTATGGCTGAAAAAATAGAAAATAATCAAAATATTTTAATTTAAGTCAGGCAGACTCTAAAGTAGAATTGCATTACGTTCTTCTCTTCCATTATGGACCATAGATGAATATGATAAAAATTTTATTCTTGAATTTTTTTGTTAATATGATGGTTTTTTTAAATAATCGTGAGTCCGATTTTTTGAATATGATGTTCAGTCTGGTTTTAACCAAATAAAAAGTGAGTTGATTTCTTTTCATCATAAAATTTGATGAAAAAAGACAATACTTGAAGAAATTAATCTTCCTTATCATCTTGGTCCTAACAGTCCACCTTTATATTTTATTATCAATCAAGGATCATAAATCAATGAACTTTGTGTTGTCAAGATATGGATTACTTATCAATAATTATAAGCCTATGCGAGCTAACTCATTTTAGAAAACATGAATTATTTAAAAAAACCATGATTTCTTAAATAACTGAAAATGAAATCCTCCTCAAATTTAATCCACAAATATTATTACTCAGTTTTTAGAAACCATATAATGCACAAATTTTATTTCCTAGAATCACTCCAACAAATAGTTAAAATAGTTCACACACATACATTGTTGGATTAAACTCTTACGCACTACCCCACTGTTTTTATGGTCTCAAAATGATAGATTTATGAAACACTTATGCATATGGAAAACACTATCCAAATATAAGAGAGAAATATGAAAACAAATCACCAAAAGCATGATAATAAAGAGGTTGAATTCCCATGTTCGACCTCCATTTATAAAATGAATCACTTGGTATTGGTTTTGTGAAAATTTCATAAACATGTTCTGATATAGGATCATACTCCATATTCAACTAACTCTCCTCCACATACTCTTTGATGAAATGGTATTTTATATCAATATGTTTTACGTGACAATGTTTCACTATATTTTTGGGGAGTTTTATATCACTTTGATTATCACATTCCAAGATCAAGGGAAACATTACTTTATTATGTAAATCTTCTAATTGAGTTATAATCCGGATAAGTTGGGTAGAATATTGAGTAATATAATCATTCTCAACATCATCTAAACATTGAGATAATTATATTTATTTTTTATGCCAACTAATACAATTTTTTCCAAAAATAAAAATCAATAAGATGTGGATATTTTATCATCATCATTTTCTACACAATCAGTATTAGAATAACCAAATAAATCAATACTTTTTTAAATATCAGTCCTTATTCCTAAATTAGTTATGCCTTTTATATATGATAGAATTATCTTCACATCAATAAAAGGTTATTCATTTGGAGAACTATAAAATCTTTCACCCAAGGTAATAACATCCACAATGTTGGTTCTAGAGTTAGTTAAATAAAATAAAATTCTAAATGGATTTAGAAACACTTTAGGATCAAAATCATTTCCTTATCCATATTTTAAAAAAAAATTACAACTAATATTAGCCTAGATATTGGTTTTGATTTTTCTATACCAAAATTATTAATAATTTCCTTATAATACTTTTCTTGGGAATGAAAAATATATTTATTATTTTGTAAAACAACGTTTCCATCACTTCAAAAAATATTTCACAAGTAATTTCATCATTCCTAGCAAAGAAAATGTGATCAATACAAACAATTATGATGTCGTAAAACACCTAAAAATCATTGATGTAAATATTTCTATTAACTCTTCCCTTATTTAAAATAATATTCTTTAACAAAGTTTACTATATAGAATATCATGCCCTAAGAGTTTGTTTTAGCCTGTACAAGGATTTCTTCAATATGTTTATATAGATTTCTTCTTACCAAAAACAAATCCACATGATATTTTAATGTAAACTTCCTCATCAAGATCCCCATTTAGAAAGGAATACTTTTCAAAAATTTGAAAACATTTGTAACATTATTATGTTGTAAAAATAAGAAATATTCAGACTATTCAAAACCTTGCCACCAGATCAAAGGATTCACTAAAATCAACAACTTCAACTTGGGAGTAACCTTATCCCAAAAATATTTCCTTATTCATTATAAATTCACATACTTCATTTAGGTTGTTCTATAAAACCCACATTGTACCAAATCACTAATAATGTCCTAATCCACCACTTTCATCCTTAGCCTCAAATGAGATTTTTGAGACTCTTCCTGATACCTAGAAATAGATGAGTCTGATTCTTCTTCTTGAGTAGGATTACAATTATATTTATCCTTATCAGAAATGCTAACAAAACATTATTTATTATGATAAACTTCCTTATCTTCCCGATTCTGTTTATCCTCATCAAATATTTCAATTACATTCACATTAGAAGAATCAACAATTCTACATATCTCTGGGTTAAAACACCTACATCCTCTTCCTTATGAAGCAGATAATAGAAAGATTCTAGCTTCGCCTTTATTCTCAAGCTTTCAAAGGTGTCCACCATTATAATTTATAATGCATGGACTCTAAAAAAACTCTTAAGTGTTTAAAACATGGATTACTTTCATTGAAACTTTTACATGGAGTCATATCCGAGCACGGTCTATACAAACATTAGTTTTGAATATATAATGTATTACCCATGGATTTCCTCTAATAGTATTGTGAAGCACCATGTTCAAGTGACATAGTTCTCCCCATTTCCAAAAAAAATTATATTCTTCCTTTGAGCTACACAGTTTTTTTTGAGTAGGGTATGGGAAAGTATACTCATTCTTAATTCTATGATTCTCAAGATTACTTCTTAATTATTCATTATGATACACACCCCCATTGTCAATCCCCAACATCTTCATTGAATACTCACATTCCTTTTCATAATTCCTCTTAAATTCTTTTTAAAAAATTTAATGCACCAATCTTGTGTTTCATATACATAACACAAGAAATGTGAGTAAATTCGTCAATTAAAGTGATGAACTACTTATCTCCATTTGATTATTGTTTTCTCATTGGACCAAAAATAACAAAATGGACAAGTTCTAAGGGTTGTTTTAAGAAAATATCAGAATTCTTATGTAATGAGTTGTAAATTTTCCCCTTATCACAAATAGTGAAACATGATTCCATTCTTCTTGGAAAATCAGGAATATCTCAAACACTATCTTATTTGGACAACCTGATGATGTTTCGTTTACACACATATCCCAACCATTTAATTAAAAACTAATTCTATTACACCATACACACATAACATGATTTTTTATTTGTTCAACTAGAAATAAATTTCCATTTTCATATTTGTATATTATAACTATCCTTCCATATTACAAACTTTTCAAAGAAAAATCCATCTTTTCTAAAAATTATTTTTCCCTCATCCCAAAAATTAGAAACATATAAGATGTTATGTTTCATCCCATCAACATATAATGATTTCAAGGATTTCAAATTTTCACTCCTAACGATGGTAGATATAACACCTTTGATTCTCAAGGATTAAAAATTTCCAAATGACACAATTCCTTCATTAAAATCGTTCACATTATCCAAAAACATTAAATAAACTAACATATGAGAAGAACACCCAGTATATGTAATCCAATTTTATTATACTTTTGTAGCTTCTATTGTAGTTTATAAAAAAATATTTTTATTTCTTCATCTCGGAATTCTAGGAATTATTAACAAACTATTGTTGTTATAGTAACAAGACAATACATAATTTTTTAACATTTCCCAGTTGTTTACACATTCTCAAAACAATTCCAGGGGATTAAACATATTTTCAACTTTTACAACAACAATATTTGGGTTCATTAAATAAACCATCCTAGACTTTTTCTATTGAGGATATTGAATCACCATCAAAATGTTTCTTCCATGAAATTTGGAATAATAGTGTTCTTTTTGGTTGTACCGACACAATATTTCCATATTCCCAAATCCACAAAAATACCAGCATTATCTATGTAAAAAATTTTCATTTGAATCTTCAATCGTGATTAGAGCCGGGAACATGTTTCACAACAACCTTCTTGTAGTTCTTATATAATCATTTTTGAATACCAATCATTTTTTTGTCAGTCAGAATCATGTTTTTTTTGGATTTATTTTCAAACTTATTGATAAATAAGTAATAAAAAAATTTCTATATTTTTCGTATTTAGAAACAATATAAAACATAGGATTGTTTAAATCTTTTGAATTATTCACTTTGTTAATCTTGGGCACATCCATAAATTTCCTAGTTTTCCTATTTTTAGAAACATCTCCAACTTTATTATCAACTATTAAAGGTAACTTTTGTTGATCTTTATTAGGTTCTATCTTGTATGAAATTAAAAAAATTCATAGATTGTGTTTTTGAAACTTGTACCCTTTTGTTCATCTTTAGATTTTTTTTGAATAAGTTTGAAATCATCTTTTGTTTCCTTTATCTTCACGTCCAGATGTTCATTACGATTCCTTTATTTGTCAATATATTTTTTCAAATCATCAATCTCTTATATCAACGTGAAATCAGAAATACATTATTTTCAGATTGTTGAGAAACATTAATTTTTTAACTTCTATATTTCTATAAATTTATTTCCAACATTTATTTGGCATTATTTAAATTGTAATTTCAGATGATATTATAATCGAGTTACTTATTCTGTAAAGCTACTACTTCTGAAAATTTCATTATTAACTATTTCTATAAAACTATGCTCAATATCATACTCAATAGATCTTTTGGATTCACCATCAATTTCATCTTCCTCTTAATCACTAGATAAGAAACTTATTCTTTGTATTTGAAGTTATTTTTATATCTTACTCTGGAAAATGATGATTCCTCATCACCTTGTATCTTCCATGATCTTATTGTCCTTCTTTCTTCTTCATCATTATCCTATTATTTATTTTTTCATTCAAAATTAGTCAAATAGTTCTCAAGAACTCCACATTAAATGAATTATTAATGGAAGTTTCTCTTTATGATTACCTAAAACATTATCACGTTTTTAAAAAACAAGGATAAAATATCATCTTGTTTTTTACGTAGTTCAATTTCATAATCAAAATCACTAGAATCTTGTTTAGTAAAAATAATATTTGGATTCTTCTTTCTATAAGCATTGAAAGATATTTCTCTATCAAATTTTGTTTTTATTTTCCTAGATTTATCCCTTCTCATTTCATTAGTGATGAGAGGGATATGAAGGTCATCAATAGACATTGTTTTAGGATCTATTTCTTCCAATGGAGAATCATTAGAATCAAAAATTTTAAAAAGGATTATTTAGATCCTTTCAAAAACTATATAATCCTCCAACTTTTCACAATTACCTATGATAGTGATGAAAATTCGATTCACCCAGGTAAATATATCCCTAATAGATTCATACTCACCCATTTTCAACTATTCATACTTTATCCTCTAAATGTTACTTTTTTTTCTTTAATGTTTTTATTAGATTTGTATATATATTTGAACTTGTCTCATATACTTTTTTCTATAGAAAAACAATTTACCTCAATAAAATCACTTTTTGAAAGTTTTGATAGTAAACTGTTCTTCACACTTCCATTATTTTCTTGATTTCTCTTATCAACCGATGTATGAGTGGATTTTTCATCTATAGGTGGAAATCTAGTTGTTTCATATTTTAAAACATCATACCTAATAGACATAAGATAAGAAAAATTATACTTTTCCAAATATGGTAGATAATACCATTGAAGACTGAGATACCTTTACTATTGACACAATTCAAAATCCCTGTCAACTTCTCTTAAGAACATCCGCAATGGGTCAATAAAGGGAACCATCCCTCTGAAACCAAGTTTAATTTACCAGAAAATATATTTGAACCACTAATATAGAGAAGGGTGAATTAGTGATATCTTTTCCTTGTATGTTTCCTTGGATACAAAATTTTTTTTCCCTACTGCAAAATATTTCATTCCCTACTAAAAAAATTCAAACAAAAATCCATAAGAACCTAATAATTTACTTGGATCACTACTCAATAATAGTATCTATGTCATTGGTATGGTTTGGAAATGTTTTAATACTACACAATCCACTAGATAAAAATCTTTTTATGTGGAATACAATGATTAAGAAATTATCTTACACTCATGTATCACTACGATCAATACAAGAATGTATGTGTTTCATGTAGAAAGAAATGATATAATATTTTTTAACAAGCATATTATGGAGATTCTGAACCAAATTTCAAAAATATGATATTTCAAAATAATTATTCACTTTTTTACACAAATTATGGTAAGAAAATTGGATATTTTAATATAACTCATTCCAATTTCCAAGTCTAATTCTTCTAGTCTTATTGGTCAATTGTTAATATATACAGTTCTATTAGAATATGATTGAGAGAAATCTAAACTACTTCTTTGTCAATCCTAAAATTAAAATATTATGATTCATCCTAATACAATGACCAGATCGATATAATCTTGTCTCTTCTTATATTATTGTTCTCGTAGGAAAACTTATTCAGAGAAACTCAATATAGAAACAAATTCTTATCTATATAATTCTTTATTTATCTACCTTCTCTCTTCCTTTCATGAAAAATACATCTATTAGACTGTATAAAATATTTTCCCTTTTCTAGGTGATCAAAATATGGTTTTGGTGGGATTCTCAAATCATTTACCACTTAACCAAATTTCCATAATATTCAATTTCCATTAAATATTGGATGCACCTTTACATCATAAATTCTTTAAAACCCTTCTCATTTCTTCCTATACCTTCTCAAATCTTCTCACAAATTTATATCTTCTTCAGAAGTTCTTTTTAAACATCTGTCCAATTCCCAACTATGATTTCTCGATGCAATTTATTCCATATGAATCTTCATACCAGTTGTCTGTATAAAGAAATAGAAATAATTATTCTTCTTATAATGTTTTAGTCTAATTTTGGTTCTCCATTATGATTTCCATTATGATCTACTTATTTTGATAAAGACAAATGTAAAACCATAGTTTCGTAATTATGCTGCTTTACAAAAAATGTTTGAAGGGAAAAATAAGTATTTCCCTTTTGATTCTTGGAACCAACTCTCATTTTTATTTATTCATTATACTGAGGAAATCTAATTCCATTAAACATCTTCAATATCTTCCACTTCTTATTCTCACCAGAAATACGAATCAGCATCAACTTCAATACTATGGATCATGACCCAACTAATGAAAGAACATGAAAACAAGTCATATTTATTCTTTATCTTATAAATATGATACCAATGAAATTTATACAGTCAATATTCTACCTATAATGAATATTATGACATACTGAATCTGATAGAACAATATTTGCGGAATCTTTATTTCTTGAGTATAATTCTCATCAAATTCTTTATCTGAGGATTTAAATATTTTGGATTTTGGTCGGACTGAAATCCAACTCCTTTATTATGAACATACTCTTTAACCTTTGAACTAATATTTATTTGTTAATATCATTATGATGATCATGAAATTGAAATTATTCACCTTTATCAAATTTCTTCTTCCAAAAAAGATTTCTTGTAAAAAAGATCTTTTTAATGACTTTGATTATGTTGAAGATAAATTTTAACATTATCTAACTTACCAAGGAATGTATTATATCTTCCCAATAGATTCATTCCAACTACATATTTAATATTATTGTCTTGAATATGATTATACTAAATATAATTGGAAACACCTTCCCCCTTTCATCAATCTTACATCACTAGTGTTATAGAGTACCTATGCATTTTATGAATTAAAAAATAGAAAAGCATTTCCATATTTTTATCGATGAATGGAAGACTTTGAAGAAACACCTTATTACAATATTCTCTTCCATTCTAGACCTAAGTTGAGTCTGATCATCCTTTTCTTCTAGAAAACATCTTCTCAATAAGATGGTCTTTTTCAAGCAATATGAGTCCAATTTTTTGAATATCATAGTCAGTAATATTTTCAACAAATTAAAAATTTGGTGATTTGTTTTCTTTAGAAACATTATTGAAAAATATACAATAACTAAATATGATAATATTTCATATCTTCTTGGTTCTAACAGAATGGAATTGTTATTCTAAGATACATCAGTATCTTTGAGATCGTTGATCACATCAGACTGGTGGCCTATCGAATAGTACTCCCACCTAAAATATATAATGTACAAGATATATTATTTGTATCCATATTGTGTATGTACATACAAAACTTCTAACATTTACTCAATTGAATGTTTATGAAATTGGATAATTATTTTTCCCATGAAGAGTAGTTGGTGAAAATACGAGATCATAGAGACAGATTTCTACAAAATAAGACAATGTACCTGGTCCAAGTTATGTGGAGAAACTAAAAGTTTGAATAAGAAACATGGGAACTAGAGGATGTGATGAAACAAAATTACCCTCATCTATTTCAATGTGTGAAATGAAAATTTTTAGGGTGAAAATTCTAAATGGAGATGAATCTAATGACCTGATATATTATAAATTAAATTTCCCTTTAGATTTAAATTAAATGTCTTATTATGTATTACAGTAATATAATACACATGAAATTATTTTCTTTTAAATTTTATTGGATTTAAAATACTGTTAAGAATCATTACCACTGATAATATATATGTTTAACAATGATCACATGATTAGTATAAATATATGTGATTGATAAGTACAATTGACCTAGAAAAATGAAGTGATGGCCTCAACTGGTTGGATCATAACCTATGAATCCCATTTATCAAAGATTCCATGGGAGATAACTTCCCTGGGATTTTCCTTTGAATAAAACCTTGCTGATAACTAACAAATTAATTATGGGAGGAACTTTTTTTACGAGAATTTCATGCTCATCGTCATCTCAACCCAAACCATGTATGCCAAACCATCCCATGAAAGTCTCATCATCGCACACCTAACTCTTAGTATGTTTCTTTTTTTATTTAAGGGATATGTATCAATACCATAATAAAAAGAATATTTATATTTTATTTTCTATAGAATAATATATATATATTTTTTTCTAATCATTACTATATAATTGATTTTGATATTTATATAATAAAACATAAATTCAATTTTAAATTAGTATTCAATTACCATTATGAAATTTATTATAATGACTTAAAGGATGTTTTTAATAAATTAAATTTTCATAAAATATTATTATCAAATGATATTTATAAAATAAAAATGATCACATGATATTTTATTATGTCAAATATTATTTTTATTAGGGTTTAAAAAATATTATTGTGAAAAAACCTGAACTTATTAATTAATATATATTACAATTTTGAAATAGAAAATTTTCATATTTAGAAAATTATTTAGATAAAATTAATATAATCTTTGATATCAGAAGATCAAAATTATACAATGGTGAATTTTTCAAAATTTTATGAAAGAATTGAATCTTCGGATAAAAATTAAATGCCATTTAAATATACGCTATGTATTATGCCATTATACGTAACCAAAAGTGAAATAATAAAAATTATATAGGGTATCCACTAACAAATATTTGTTTAAAATTTAAAATAAGTTTATTTTATAAATTTTATAAATCCATTATGAATCCTCTATAACTAATAATATATTTTATGTTTTTTAAAAAAATTTAAGAGTGTGACTCACTTCCTCATCTAAAGGGTGTTATCTTAGTATTTTATACCATTAGACTAATAAAATAATGAAAAAAATACAATTTTTCACCAAAAATGGAAAGAATTATTTGATGTTTTTTGGTTTGGGTTATTTTATTATATAGATTCCAAAACCTAACTTTTAGAAATTATAAAGAATTCCCCACACATTTACTATATAAACCCAAAATAGATCTCATTTACCTTTTATAAAAATTCTTGGAGAACATATTGACTATATTTTACCCTCTCTAGAGACCTCCCATGTTTCCCCCAATCTTTTAAGAAGCTCCTCCTGAGACTTTGGAGTTACACTCTAAAGGTAAGTGATCTTCCACTCTCATTTTTATTCAAATACCTATTGTATTATATGATTATTTATATCCATTTTTTAATGTTGGGATATGTGATTAAAAAACCCCATTGAAATGATTTTTTTTAATTATTATATATCTATTTCACTCTCATTAACCCATCTTATAATCCATTCTGTACACCTGTTACCATGCCATAATTATGTAAGGTATTTCTCTCTTGTTTTTTAATGAGGCACAACTTTTTAGTTGTGACACTTAATTTCCATTTTTTCTTATTTGGGAATGTTTTTATACATCCAAATTACTTCCCATTTTATTTTTATGTGTTAGGATAATCTTTTAACTCTCATTAATCCATCCATGAACACATATAAACACCATTTACCATGTTGAAATTCAATAAGGGATCCTCCCATTCTCTACTTTATTATACATTATTTATTATCTTATGACTTAAATTTATAAATACTAATTTTGGTATAACTCTTTACATGTCCCTATTTAAAAAAATTTATTTAATATTTATGAGACTCCTTTTTTTCTCTCATATACCCATTTTTATGAATTTTTAATTGACATTATTGTGCTGCTGTAATTTCACCTTGAATTTCCATGCGAAACAATTTTGTAGTGAATACCATTGAAATTTTCTATCTAGGGTGTTCACCATTATACACATATAATTATTTGAGTTGGGAGTTATACATATGCATCCCATAATCCATGAGCGTGGAATAAAATATAATGATGAATGTATCCATGTTGTATGTTTTATGTTCCACACTAAAGAATTATAATGATATGAATGTGATAGGTGCGCATAAAATTATATCATTATCCAATTAATTGGGTAATGTTCAGTATAATGAGATTTCATATTAGTAAAAGGAGTAAACATAATTCCTTTATGGGAAATTTCTAATCATGATGTATTGGCAGTTATCCTTGAGCTATGTTTATTATGTCGTGCTTTAAGTTGTTTCCACATCTCCCATGTTACTGTTATGATTATCATTTTATATCATGTCTCCTTATTCATGTTCAGGATTCCTAATATTTTTATTCCCCATTGATATTTCTACATTCCAAAATGTATTATTCTCATCATGTTATCCCATTTTTATTCCATTAATGGGCTTTATAAATCACCCATTTCTTATGTATGTCCCAGGTTATACCATGTAGTTTTAAGTGTTAGCATGTTAAGGATATTTTCTATAAAGAGGATGTTTTCTTGTTTTAAATTTTTAAATAATGTATTTAATTCAAAAAGGCACTAAATATTTCTATCTTCTAGTTTTTATTAAGTGTAAATAAATCATATATTAATGTGTATTAAAGAATAGTTTTATCTTATTCGTCAAACAGAAAACTGATATGTATCAATAAAAAAGTAGAAATTGTGGGAAATTGTATAGACCATGTATCTTATGCCCATGGTAAAATAATTCTTCAGTATTAGTTCCTAATTTAAACTAGATCGGAAGAAAATAGAAGAACATAAAAATTATTGGAGGGAATTCAATGAGACTGAAAGGTGAAGAATAAAATTCTAGATGGGTGAGGTATATAAAATCCTTGGTCTATGCTTCAAAGGAGCTCCTCTGTGGCCCTCTTGTTCATGAGAAAATAGGGGTGTGGTATCTGTGTGAAAAAGGGGGCCCTACCACTTATATTAAAAAAACTGACCATGAGCATTTACATGACATGTAAATTCATTATGCATCATTTAAATATAAGGATGTCTCTTCTGGAGAATGATCATTTCACATCATGAATTGGACTGCTTATGCCCATACACATCACATATTGAGTACACACTGTGTATTCCAAATACAAATCATGTACGTTCCATATAGTCTACATTGATCCATTTAATTCCTTACTTCCAGAACAACCAAACTATCTCTTGGGAAAAAATTGTGTGTCTAAGCCAGGAATGGAATTTAACCAATATTTTAAATAGAAAATAAAAGGATATGTGAATCATTTGAAAAAAAAAACCGTGATATCACAATCTCTAAAAATTAAGACAACTCATCCTGGAGTTTCTTTTCTTATGTAGGCGAAGAATCTGAAAGGAGTTTTAGACACTAAGCATGTAAATATACCTCCCTCTCTTAAGGATAATTCTAAAAATTACCATACATCCATACCACTTGAAATAAAGTGACTAACATAACTTAAAGATCTATCATCGTTCGATCAACAATATGGATCAGATTCTTCTCAATGGAAGAATCCACCTCCAAATCTACTACATCATGATAAAGAATATGATATGATTTTTAGTGATAAAAATGTAGAGGAGATAAATTATTGAAATCATGCATGTATCGATACCTATATAGTAACCATAACTGATTGGATACTAGGTCGACACTCTCCAGAATATAGAAAGGCTTGACATATTGTGGTGAAATATTACCTTTTATCTGAAACTATATATGCACCATCATTATATAGATACATAATAATAACATGTCACTGACCTCAATCGTTAGAGGCTGTCAACAAAAATAAGTGTAAGATCACTATCTAGACTGTGTTTCATCCATCAAATTTTTGATCAACAAGGCCTTCTCTGAAGTCTCATACATGAGACACGATCTAAGAAGTGCTTCCTCACCTACCTCTAACCAGAAAAAATTTTATCAGCATGCCCTACTGTATAAATCCTCATATGGTTCCATCAATATAGTTTCCTGATATATATTTTTTATAAAACTCAACTATATGTATATTCCTATTCTAAGAGACTAAAAAATTAAGACCGCACTCTCTATGAATGTACTCTAAAAACTAAATTATGCGATCTAACTAGCCATTAGTCTAATGGTTGTATGATGCGTTTAGAAGAACTTATGGAACCAACAAGATCTGTATTCATTTCTAAAATAAATATGTATACTAGACATCCCTATCCTATAAAATGGTTTAAATAACCCTATGAAAGTGAACAATCTCAAAAATAGGAAGTCTTCTGACCTCATCTACTAAGAAGGTATCCCTGATCTGTAGAAAATGATCAACCCTGATGGGCATATCCACAACAACCCGTACAACATCACTACAAAAAGATGACCATAGAATACTAAACAAAAAATCCATAATAATTTCATCCCATTTTGACTCAGAAATGGGAACACATGTGAAAGGTGAGTTGTTCATTGGAGTTCTTACATCACTTACTGAAATGTGGAACACCTAGTGAAAATACTAGCTACCTATTACTTCATACCTAGTTTCCAATACTAGTGGAATAAATCCTGAAATATCTTGGTTATGCTGGGATGTATTTCCTAATATAATGCATGAAAATCTCACATTATCTTCTCTCTTAATTCTACAAGAACCCAAATTGAACCATGTAAATATATAATTTCGTCCTCACCAATGATCCAAGTAGGAGTCATGTCCTCACATTTCATGATCTCATGTAGGACTACTCTCTTAGTATATGATAATAACCTCATCCTCATTGAATTTAGAAAGGAGGAAGTCATCACCAAGGATAAGATAAAATTCTACATATAATAATCCTCCACCAGTAAGTCCATCTCAAAATAAAGTCCATAAGCTTCTATATGCTACTCATGTCTTGATCTTCTTGTATATGAGTCCCCCTATGATATGAATCATCAACTGCGTTTCCCACTCTAGGTGTATAGGATTAATCAAACTCTAAGTATTATAGGTACTCAACCCACCTTCATTTCTTAAAATTCAATTAAAGAGGTGTAAATATGTAATTGGGTATTTTGTTGTCCATGTACAAAAAAAAAATCAATCCCACTAAATAATTCTTCCAAACGTGAAAGTAATTATCAACTATAGCTAACTAGATATCATGATTTGGGTAATTCCACCAATGACTCCTCAACTAGTGATACACACACACCACAACTCACTCCTCCTACATCATAATTCCTCAAATCCCAATACCTGATGCATCAAAATAAACCATATAACTTGTTCCTGAATCTGTTAAAATTAGTATTGGTGTTGAATTTAGTCTCCCTTTCACCTCTTGAAAGGATATATCAATGGAATATAAACATTATAACATCACAACCTTCATATTAAAGCATGTAAGAGGTGGTTCTAGGTTTTAGAGGTATTGAATGAAAATTATTTAAGAAATAGTTATCCCAATAAAACCTCATATGACAAAATAAGTTCATACGTCATGCCCAAGAAACTAAAACATTCACCTAATTTGGTTTAAAGGATACTCTTGTCTCTGAGAAAGTATGAAATAGGAAGTGAATAATATATATTCAGAAGTGGATATTTTTGATATTATCATATAATCGATGCACCCTCAGTGCTTCTAAAATGATATCAATATGTTTGGCATGGTCATATAGAATGTGATAGTACACCAAGATATCATCCATGAATTCCATAAAAATAAAACCTAGATAAGGTTGGAAAACCAAGTTCATCCGGGCCATTGAAAAATATTGTGTCCTTTTAAAACCGTATGACATAACCAGATACTCATATTGACTGTACCCTCCATAGAAAGCTATAGGATGTATGTATTAAGGTTGAACACTCACCTAATGATAACCTATTGTTAGATAAATATTTGAGAATGTAGATATTAGTTCTCAACCATCAAATGGTTTGATTCCTGATAATCCAAACAAACCCTAAGGGGTTAGTCTACCATTTTAACACAATGTATTGGAAAAACCCTTGGAGATCTATTGGGTTGAATAAACCCTTTTGCTTACAAGTCCTCAAGATTCCTCTTGATATCTTAAAACTCTATAGTAGCCATCCAATAAAGTGAAATGGATACTAGTTTAGCTCTAGTAACTATCTCGATTGATAACTCTATGTCTCTCTCAAGAGTTAGTACTAAACTATATTCTAGGAAAACATACCTGAAATGATCAAATACTAAGGTGAATTCCACCAATAACATTCCCCGATCATCTAGATATAAGCTACTAATCTAGGGTATTATTCCACCCAACCCACGATTCTTGAGTATAGCTCCACTTGCCTAAATAGCCAATTCACCCTTGTGAATAAAAAATCTTCCCTCTAGTGATGTGAAGTTCACCCTTCAATGATATCAATTAATGAATTAATGAAAGGGGACAAAGAATTATATCCTGAGAATGATGTAAAAACCTATCATCTCGAGTACATTGAAATCCCAAAAGGAGTATCATGTATCATAACTCTATAAAAAAATAAACATTGAACCCAATGATCTCCACGATAGGTATAAATATAAAATATTGTAATTAAAATGTATCAAAAAGAGTGGATACTAGAGTATAGTATACTAAGATCATACCTCTCACTATAGTTGGATTTACCCTATACTTCTTAGGTATAAGATGTGTTGAATATATATGGATTGAATCATAGACCTAAGAAATAGCCTGACAACCCTGAGTAGACACCCTCTAATGTTGAGGTGAAACTGGTGCCTGGATCCCATGGCCAGAGCCACCACCTCATCCTAAATGAGTGGTAGTACTCTCTCTTGCAACATGAAACATATCGGTGAATCCATCACTTGAACCTAGGTATAGGGTCGAACCCCTCTCACTAACTAGTGGTGGAATGGTCCTGAATTTTTTTTTGTATAAAGACAATCCTTCTACAAGATCGTTATCGAAATGGGTCTCTATCATGATAACTCCTCATGTTTCCTCACTATCCACATATATGATAAAAGATAGAACTACGAGTACTGAAACCCTAGATAGTGTTCCCCCCAATCATATGCACCATTCCACCTAACACTAAACCACTATATCAATAAGTTTTAGTACCCTGCTCGAGACCCCATCTTCTCTTATGTGATAATTAGTAATCATTATATGATTCACTATCTCAAATATAATAGTCAACTGAAACACATTCACCTATGATCAAATGGAATGATTGAGATCTTCTTCAAACCGTCTCACCCAAGAAGAATCATCAACAAGATACACAGTCGAAAAGTGTGTAATCTCTATAATGTGAGCCAAATATTCCATAACGTTCATCATACCCTTCTCCAGAAGAAAAAACTCAATGGATTGTTCATCACTGAATGTCTCAGGAAATAGGTAATCTTAAATTCTGGTTTTACAATCCCCCCATACCATATCTCTATGTCTATTAGCCAATTTTAGAACACCTCACCACTACTAATAGAGTACAATTATGATATACTCCAAGAGATTTACACTCCTCTCAGGAGGCGTCTCTAGATGATTGAATACTGACATAGAAGTCCCAAGCTATAGAAAAACAATATTTATACCATCGACCACTGCGAAAATGGGTTGATGATGCTTCTGGAACACATTAATCCACTATTCCATAGATGAGGCAGGCATGATGGATCCAAAAATAGTTAACATAAAGCATAGTAAACATTATCATAATTAGGCATCAGCTCCCATATCTGGAACTACTGGAAATGCCTCACTTGGAACTAATAGAAGTTATACTAATAGCTCATAGACCAAAAAATCTAGAGCATGGTCGTTACCACCCTATTAGCATATGATTAGATGCATTTATGGTGAAATAACTCTACAAATTCCTACCCCGCGCCTTATAAAGTATTTTGTGCCAAATATCATAAATATAAACATAGTAAGAGTATATTCTTATCTACAAAAAGCCACACTCC
Source organism: Viscum album (assembly GCA_963277665.1). NCBI lineage: Eukaryota > Viridiplantae > Streptophyta > Magnoliopsida > Santalales > Viscaceae > Viscum > Viscum album. Next base: position 660,426,190 of record OY728159.1, read on the forward strand.
TCCTCCTACCCCTAAATCCAGGACTCAAAATAGTTAATATCATAAATAGCACTAGATTTACTACATGCTGACACTCTAAAGATGGTTCTTGGTCATTCCCTATGTTTCCTGCATGGGTACTAGTAAAGAGACTATCAATATAAATTAGAAACAATATTTAATGCTTAACATTCCATTTCATAATTTCAATTATTTTAAATTCATAATTTTATTAAAATTCTATTAAAATGGTTGAACTATATGGGACACCACTTCCAATTTACAAGATTCAACCCATATTATACATCTAAGTGTGGTTTCCATTTAATACTGACCATAATGTGTTCTATCCCATACAACCAATGTTTCATTACTCTACATTCTATAAATTATGGCTGAAGGTGTATATTGTAGACTATTCCAGAAAAAATGATTTAGGTTATGGTAGAAACCTTAAGCACCAATTGTGTTTTATTAATCCACTTCAGGAATGTTGACCAATAAAATTATATAACACACGACATACATAATAAATTTCATGTAGTTAAGAAATTCATCTTATATGTAATGAAATATGAATGGGATGTGAATCGATTATGGTTCCTAAAATAATGCATGATCTATGCTTCCTTTCCTTATCATTATAAGGATAAAATAATGTTCTTAATCATAACAATAATATCATCACATAACATGTTCATGACACAATAGTGGAATAGAATGAACTATAACCGAAAAAACCAGAACATCATATCACATCAAAGGAAATTTTAATTTTTTGTATGCTGGTAACCTACACGTTGTAAAAAATCATTAAACAATTCTTAAACCTTTTAAATATCCTCTATAATATTCCCAAATAATAAGAAAATTTTAAATAAAGATTCTCTGATACCATTTTATGACATCCCAACCCAATATCTACTAAAGAGTTCCTCGAGACAATGGGTCACATGGCCTTAAGCATGCCTCCTCATACACTAGAGTTGTTGACTACCAACAATGGTCTATGGTGGTACAATGGGGAGTCTATACCCATATGATTTGAGTAACATAGTGGTACCAAAATTCAAAAAAAATTAAGAATAATATAAATCACTGAAATAAAATGAATACATAAATTAATGAAGAAAAGGTAAACAAATCCAAAGGGAATATCATATACAAGATGAATATGTCATATATCTTTACAAAATGTTTCACAGTAAATGGAAATATAAAACAAGTACAAGATATCTATAAAAAGTAAAAAAATTAAAAAAATGTAAATCTCCAAATAGAATAATGAGCATAAATCTATTCTATACTCACATACACTTAAGCATAACCAATCAGGCATCGTAAATAGGGTCATTACCTCAGTCGATACCTATATCCATGAAGTCTGTCTAGGTACTCATGGATGACATGAATAGTGTATGAGATAACACTCATAGACCACCTCCAACAATGTCTATAACAAATCCATTCAATTAATATAGTCCAAAATAGTGTGCAATATAAGAACGTAACATGAATATTAAAGAAGGATTAATACTTTCTAGTCTATCAATAGTAATCAAGAACCCATTACATGGGTCATTTGAATGGAATAGTAAAACATCAACTATATCCTATGTCGAGTAGTCAAGTGTCAAACCCTAATGGATAGATCCAAGATACCAAATGACCAAGGAATACTCAAAGGACTATAACATAAAACCATGAGTCAAAGCCAATGGATGGATCCATGGAGTAGAAATGACCAAATCATCTAGTATAATATGGAACCATAAAGTGAAAATGTTCTTGGAATCCTTAAAAACCTATTTTATGTAATACAATTTCTGATCACTTGGGATAGATACAATGAGTACTAATGTCTGGGGAATCTAATGTAATCTGGATCCATGTAGTATAAATTCACATGTCATCCAATAAAATCATAATAAATTTTATTAACCCATTTTGTAGTCAGACTCAAGAAATGTTCCCATCCAACTCATTCCACATTTTATAATTACACCATTAAATCATTTTGACTACATGTAACCAAGTGGAAATGAGACATAAAACCCGTACTAATATTTCACATTTAATTCATTAAATATCTCACTAGGTTGATAATCTCGCACCAACAAAATGGTGTGGATAAACCTGGGTTAGATATAAAAAACACCTCATAGGTTGTCTGGAGTGAGGCTAACAACCTCTAACCAAATAATGGTGCTATGTGGGAATCCTATCAAGGATCTCAAAACATATACAAGGAATTCAATTAATTTAGGTGCAAGATGAACAATGTTTGATTTGAAGACAAAAAAATGTATCTATAAATAACTAGAAATTATAGGAAAATTTATGGACCACCTATATTATGACAATAGTAGAATTCATTTCCAAAATTGGATCCTAACTCGAATTGGATTAGAAGAAAGTAGAATAATGATTGAACTATTTGAGGGAATCCAATTATATTGAAAATGGGGGAATAAATGTTTGTATGGGAATGATATTGAAGAACCTATGTAAAGGATTCATAAGTTATCCTCTGTGGACCTCATGTGCATGAGAAAAGAGGGGTGAGGTATCTCTTTGGAATAAGGAGGCCCTGCGTCTTCTATTTTTAAAAAATATAGTACATAAATGCATTACACATCATGTAAAATTGTGATTTCCCTTATTGGGGATGATCATTATATTTAAAGAATTGTCTTACTGAGGAAAAGACACATTTTGTATTAAGTACACACCATGTATTCCAAATACATGTCATGTACTTGGCCTATAGCCTACCTTCATCCCCATTTTTTAGGTCTTTTTGAAAAAACCCAACCATCCCATGGTCCTGGATTTAGGGTTTAAGAAAAAAAGATATTTTAATCTAAGATTTACTCTAAAAATAATAGGATTCATTCCACATTGAGAAAATCCAATGATCTTAACTTATCCATCTATTAAGAAAACTCATCCCCTAGTTTCTATTCTGATTGTGGTGAATAATCTAAGATGTTTTCTAATCTCTAAGAACATACATCATCCTCTCTCTCCTAGGCATCACCCTACACATGGAAATACTTAAATTGCATATAAACTAATTGAACAGACCTACCACATAGATCTCTCATGCTCTAATCAGCAATATAGATAGGGTTCTCCTCAAATGAAGCATCTTCATCCAACTCAACCACATTAGGATAAAGAATATGAAATAGTTCTGAGTTTTAATGACGTAGATGAGATACATGGAAGAATTATTCAATGTAACTATACCTCCTAGGTAAACAAAAACTAGTATTCTACCTTCCTTAGTTTATCCGGAATCTCTAAAATCCTAACATATAATGAAAAAATATTACACTATCTCGGAATCTGTATATTCTCCAGCCTTAGTGAGATATTTAAAAAGACAAAATCCCTATCCTTGGTCTTAAGAGCTCATCGAAAATGATCAATGTATGATTTTTGTTAAGACATTATAGTATCCATCTTCATTCTATTCAAATGGAACTTTTCTAAAGTCCCCAACGTGAGACATGGTTTGAGACCCAAATGCCTTAAAATGTTCCATCTTGATAGCCACCTAATAACTGTTGTTGTAGGTGAATTCAGCCAGGGTTATATGCCACTCCCAAGAGTCCCTATAATTGAGGACATAAGATATAATACTTTATTCTATAAATTTTTTTTGTTATCTTCGAGTGTCAATCACTCTGAGGGTGGTATGCTAGGTTTAGAAGAACCTATACACCCAACAGAATTTGTAAGCCTTTCCTAAACTAATATGTAAAATGAACATCCGTATCTGATACAATGATTTGAGGAACTCCATCAAGGAACACAAACTAGTGGATATAATATATCCAAAATATAATCTAATGGTAAGGTCTCCTAGATAGGTAGGAAAAATTACAACATTTTGAGGATGTCCATAACAACCCATAAACAATAGTACCATGATGCGACCGCGAAAACCTAGTCAAAACATCCATCACAACATCATCCCATTTTAAATTGGGAAAGGGAAAATATTTTAAAATACATAATGTTCTTGGTAGTACTCCTTCACCTATTGATAGTTGAAAAAAATAGTAAAAACCCATCAATCTATCACATCATACTTAGACAAAAATATTGTCATCATAAATCATGATTCATCTTGGTTATGCCAGGATGTAATACCCAAGATGAGGTATGAAACCCTCTTAAAACCTCCCCACTTATGTATTTAGGAACCCAATCACAACCATATATGCTTAGAATTTCATCCTCACTAATGGTCCAACCAGGTGTTGAGTCCTTACCATTTACACTCTACCATAGGAATAGGCCCTAATAATCTCATAACTACCCCATCATCATCAAATAATTGAGTGAACGTCACCAACAAGTCTAATAAAAAATTACACCAATAATTATCCAAAAAATGGAAAGTGACTCCTTGAAATAAAGGCATAAGAATCCAAAAACTACCGACCTCATGAACTATATGTATTTAAGTCCTCATACTAAGTGTATCGAAAACTACATTTCCATTTATAAGAGAATAAGATAGCACAAATTATAAGGACTGTATAAACTCAGAACATATAGAATCCTAAAATTTAATTCATGTTACATGAACATGTACTTGATGTTTTTTTGGTCTATGTACAAAAAAAATGCTCTCCCAAAAAAAACCTCCAACAGGGCAAGGCATGTACAATAACATCTTAATAGAGAGCACGTGTTGGGTAGTTCCTCTCATTTGGATAAAAATGATGAGACCCACACACCATGAATCTCTTATCATGCATCAAAACATCTCCTAGACTAATATCTAATGCTTCAAAATAAACTATATAGCTTCTCCCCCACTATTTCAGAATCAGGATTGATGTAGAAGTCAACCTCCATTTCATCTCCTGGAAGACTATCTTGAAGGCATATGACCATGAGAACATTAATACCTTATTATTCAACCTTGTAAGAGGTGCTTCTATGTCTGATAAGGCCTTTATGAAATTCCGTTATTAATTGGATAGCCCTATGAAACTCTCTATGTCACAGAAGTTATTAGGATGATCCAAGAAAACTACATCTCTCACTTTATATGGTTCAACAGATACATATAATAATGAGATAATATACCATAGGATGTGAATCAGATCTATGAAGAGGTATAAATTATCTATGTTAGATTATGTCCATTGAACTCTTTATTTATACAAAACAACCACAAGTTGTTCAGAATAGTCTTGTCAACTATGAGAATATAGTAAGATATAATCCAAAAATAAGACCATAAATGAATCCAGATAAGGATGTAAAACTCGATTCATCAGGGACATGATAACTACTGGTGCATTCATAATCCCAATGACAAAACCATATACTCATATAGACTATAACTATTATAGAAATCTATATGATGTATATATAATGGTTGAACACACACCTGATGATAATCCCTTTATAGATCAATCCTTCAGAATACCCATGATTATTTGATGTGATCAAAGATATCATCTATCCATGGTATAAGATACAAGTTCTAAACCATCAAATGGTTCAATTCCCAATAATCCATACATATCATAATGGTTTTATCCACCTTTTTTGTAAAGAGGACAAGACAAAATAATTGAGAAGTACTAGGTCATGTAAACCCCTTATCTTCCAACTCCTCTATAATATTTCTTAAGATCCCATAACTCCATAGTATCCATCATATAAAGAAGAATGAATACATGTGTAGCTTCTGGAACTCTCTTGATGGATAACTCTACTGTTATCTAAAGAGGTATTCCTAAAAATTCATCCAGGTAAACATCCCTGAAATGATAAAATACTGAGGGAAATTAATCCTCTCACTTTTATTGGTCATCTATATATAATCATGAAATATGGGCTATCATATCTCCTAGCCCGCGATGCATGGGTCTAGATTGACTTGCCTAAACAACACATTAACCCTTGTGAATAAAAACTATACACTCTAGTGATGTGATGGTAACCCTTCAATGATATAAATCTAGAATATCAAAAATTATAACAAAAAATTTTATCCTATGAATGAAATTAAACTCTATAATTTTGAGGATGAAATTATTCCATAAGAATTGAAAACAACCTACTTCAAAAGGGATCCCGCTACAATGATTTACACTCTCCCATCCAATCCCAAAAAAGTATCAAGTGTCATGATTCTATCCAAAAACTAAAAATTAAGGCCAAGGATCTCAAAAATATGTACATATATAAGATAATGTGATGCACCTAATTCAAAAATAGTTGATACTACAGTAGAGGGTATTAAGATCACAACTCTCACTGTAGATGCCTTGGTGCTCTGATCTTTAGGTATAGGATGTACTGAATATTTATGGGCTAAACCACAACCCTGAGAAATAACCTAATAACCATGAGAAGTACCACTCTTCTGTCTATGTGTAGCTAGTGCATGGCTCCTATTTCCACCACTACCACATCATCCAGAACGACCAGTAGTACTCTAGTTCTTAGCTTGATGTGGACTTGGGAATATTTCTATTGAACCTATAGTCAAGGTTGACCCCCTCTCACTAATCTTTGGTAAAAAGATCCTGAAACAATATTGTATATTAACCATCCTACTATAAGATCAGAAATAAACTATGTCTATATAACACCACATCCTCATGTTTCCTTCACTTCAACAATAAATATAGAAGAAAAACTATCAATACTCACAAAATGGCTACTATTCCCCTCATAAGAATTCTCAAACTGGTGATTTCTACTAGCTTCCCATGATCCAATAGTTTTAGAAGCTATAGTAACCTACTCCAGGCCTCTATCATTCCTCAGGTTACGTATATTATTCAATAAATTATTCACTATATCATATATATTATTTAAGTGTAATATGATCAACTATGATTGAATGGTGTGTTTGAGACCTTACATTAAGAGAATCACCCTAGAACTCTCATCACTAAGATACACAAGATTAATACACTGAGGTGCTATAAAGTGAGTTTAATACATCATAAAAATCATCAAACCCTTTTCTAGATTAATAAACTCACTTTCCCATTTAGGTATTAATGTCTCAGGATAGAAGAATTCACAAGGCGCAGTTTGGAAATCTGTTCAAAAAATATCTCGAAGTTTATCAGCCTAGTTCATACCATCTCACCATCACAAAATATGTACCCTTAACCTTTACATCATGATCTTAACTCTCATATCTAATGATGTATAAAAATATCTGGAGATCGATAAAAAATTATCAAGAAATTTCTCAGTAGCCTATAGACCACCATCCCCAAAATAATGGGTGGATGATGTGGCTGGATCACACTCGTCAACATTGATATAGACGAGGCAAGAAGTGGGGATCCCAAAACAGTCTGCATAAAGTATCAAAAAATATCTCAAAAATGGCATCAACACCCATAATAGGAACAATGGGAGGTTCCACAAGTGGTACTACATAAAGTTCTACTAGTGGAAAAAGGCCCACCACCTCCAGAGCATGGTCATCACCAACCTCTTAGAAGATGAATATATGTATTCATAGTAGAATATTAAAACCAGACACCTCAAAAAATACTTGGTATCAGAAAATCACAAATAAAAACATAAGAATGTAAGAAGAATTCCTATAAAAAAGTCACATACTTTTTCTTATTCCTCAATATAGGGTTGGGTAAACATAACTATCATACAAATAACTAGATATACTACCCACTAACCACTATAAATTTGGTTCTGGGTCATTCATTTTTTTTTAGAATGAGTCATATTTTCTATATTTTCAATTTTCATTGGAAACTATATTTAATATAGATCATTCAATTGGTTTAAATTTATATTTATGTAACAATTCACATTAAATGACAGAACCATATGGATCACCACTTTTAATTTACAATGGTCCGTACACCATATTCATCGAAGTTTTATGTCCATTTAATCCCAACCATATCATGTTCCAGCCCCTAAGACCAATGGTTCATGACTCAAAATGACATAATTGATGGCATAAGGTTTTTTCTATAAAATATGTTGGAAAAACTTTTTATGTTATAGTGGGATCCTTAAATAATAACTAGGTTTCTTAATACACTTTAATAATGCTAGTTGATAACAATTATATTACACAAGGAACATATAATAAATTCCATGTAGTTAAGAAATGCATCTTTTATATAATGGAATATCGATGGAATGTGAATCCTGTAAGGTTCCCAAAATGAAGCATGATCAATGATTCATTTCCATATCTGACCAAGGATAAAATATATTTACCAATGATAACAATAACAACATCACATTTCATGTGCATCACCTTGTAATTGAATCAAATCAAACGAAAAATGAAAATACCAGAACATCATATCCCATACTTGGAAATTTGTAAATTCTTTTAAGTGGATTTAATAATCCTAGGTAAAAATCATTAAAAAATATAGGCATCATTCCAATATCCTATATAATATTCCAAAATAATAAGACAAAATAAAATAAAGAAGCTCCAATTCAACTTTGTGACATCCCGATAGGGGAGCCATTAAACGGTTCCCGGATTTGGTGGGGCACATGTCCTCATGCATGCCTCATCATATGATTGAGGCTATCGACCAGCAGAAAGGGGATAAATTGGTATAATGGGGTGACTATACCCTCATGATCTGAGTAACTTGTTTGTAATGATAGTGAATTAAAAATAGAAGCATAAAATAAATCACTGACCAAAGATAAATACTCAGATAATAGTTGTAAAGGTAAACAAAGAAAAATAAACTATTTAATGTGTCTACAAAATGAATTTAATTATAAGGAAACTTGAAACTAGTTAAACACATGTATGAATAGTATAAAAAGACAAAAATTATTATCTTTGGATTTAATCTAAAACCTAGCTTGGTCTTGTGGTCCAATACTCCTAAGGATAACAAATTAATAATTTTAAATTGGGAAATTTCCTAGGTCCTTACCTAAATCCTTGATGTCTATCTGTCTACAAAAAAATGGCCTGAATAGAGTGTGAGATAACACTTAGTAGACCAACACCAATAGTTTCAAAATAAAATCTAATCTGTGTAAATAAGTATAAAAAATGAGAAATATATTGCAGTATCATGAATAGTAAAATAGGATTAATAATGTGTAGTCTATTAACTATAATCGAGAAACCATAACATGGGTCAACTGAAAAACATGGTAAAATTTCCACTACAGCCTATACCATGTAATCTAGTGTCAGACCCAAAGGGAAATATCAAAAGTTTAAATAGTCAAGGCACCCTCAAGGGCCTATGTCATGAAATCAAGTGTCAGACCCAAAAAATATATCCCTGCAGTAACAAATTCAAGATCGTCTAATATAATCCATATCAATGGAGTAGAAATTTCCCTAGAATATTTAATGGCCTATGCCATGTAATCCAATGTTAGACAGATAAAGTCCCAATCCAAGAAGTGTAAATGTCAAAATCATTCAATTTAATATGGATTAATGGTGTAGAAATATCTATAGTATCCAATAGAATCAAAATTAATTTTATTAACCAATTTCATAGTCATACACAAGACATTATAGCCTCCAACTAGTTCTATGTTTTCCATTTATTCCATTCAATCATCTTACATCATGTAGTCACATGGAAAGAAGGCATAAACCCTCTTCTAATTTTTCAAATTTAATTCATTAAGTCTCCCGCTATGATATAGTGCTCACACACATCTGATAGGGTTGTAAAAAATGGTGTAGATATAAAAAACACCTCATTAGTAGTTCATGAAGAGGTTGAAAGTCTACAACTAAGTCAAGGTGCTACGTAGGCAACCTATCAAGGTTTAAATTATTTGTACAGGGCATTACATTTATTTAGGAGCATTTCCCAGATGGTGTGGCACACAACATAATGAAAACTATATATTAAAAAGTTGAAATTATGGGTAAAGATATATTTCACCTACCTTATGTGTGTGGTTGAACACTCGTCTAGTATCTTCTCCTAACTCGACCAGGATCAGAAGAAAATGGGCGAATAAGAAAATTCGTAACACTCATTCAATGAGATATATGATGGATGAATCAAACTTTGGATTAGGGAGATATCATAAAATCTATGTCTATGGTTCAAAGGTGATACTCTATGGACCAATTATGTGTGATAAAAGAGGGGAGATGGGTTTTTTTGAAAAAAGAGGCACTACATATTATTTTAGAAAACTAATCTGGGCATTTACACGACTTGTAAATTCATTAGATGTTGTGTAAATCTCAATAATTCCATTATCGGTAAAGCTCAATACACATCGTGAATTATATTACAAATATAATTAATTCCTTGTATTAAATACACACTCAATATTACAAATACACATCATGTACTTGGCATACTACTTACCCATACCACACTACTTTTTTCTATCCAAAACAACCCAACCAACCCATGGGAAAGACTTTAGAGTCTAATTACAAATAATAATTTAAAAAAGAGTTTACCCAAAAAGTAAAAGGATTCATACATCATTGAAAAAAAATCATAAAAGCTTAATGATATTCTCTACCAACTTTCAGACATCGAGATGGGATATTTTCACCTCTTGTGTGTTTCAACTGTATTGGGGCATCGAGGGATTGAAAGGAAAGGGAAGTTAGAGCATATATTTTTTGGGCCTTTCGATATTCTGGAGAAATTATTTCCAATATCCTATTAAATTTTTCTTCCTTATATGTACCATCCCATGAACAACATCTTTCATGTTTCTTAAATTCACCATCATCATTGTAATTCAACTCATTTTTTTTATCCTAAGGAATTTTATTGAGAGGAAGATGTGTCATATAAGGAGTATCATGTTCATATTATTGTTCATAGCTAAAAAACACAGAAGAAGGAAATTTCCACAATTGTAGTTCCTATGGTAGAACGAACCTATATAGGAAGAGACTTGGGAGAGAGAGGATGATATATATAATCAGTGTCTAGAGTTATTCATGTATGATTATCAACCACCCCAGAGAGGAAAACTCGATGATGAGTTGTTTTATGTTGGGGAGGATATAAAATAATCATTCATAGTATAGATATATATCTCTTTAATTTTAATACCTTAAATATAATTTTACTTTACTATATGTGTATAAAGAGGTTATAGAGGTATTTGGATCATTCATGGTTGGTTCAGGGCCTGAAGTTTCATTTTTTGAAAGAAAGTGGAGACACAAATTTTATACTAATCGTATTCCTCAACTGTGTGACATTGTAAGGGGGGATCATGGATTGAAAAACCATACAAAATGGGTCTAATAACTATGAAAAACCTACATTAAATATTGAACTAAACTATATGGTGTGTCCAAAGATTGTCTAAGCATGTTCCTAGATTGTGAAGGGTGTGGGAATTGGGATAGTTCCCAATACATGGATTTTTCACTATTATTCAAACCATGCCCTTGAACCATATAGTGGTTGTCAAACAATAGTTTCAATAACATGGTTTGTGTATGATTAAAAAACCATGCGAGATTACTGTGAAAACCATTAGGAATTATGAAATTACATTTTTCCATTCTATTAATATTTCTTCCACTATTTTCCCACCCTAAAATACAATAATGCTCCCTATGTAAAAGAGATCCTCTCTCCTCCCCACAAGGATTTGTGATATTTCTTATATCCAATATCTACTTAGACCAAAATTCATCATGTTAGATCCCCCATTGGTAAGTCTATCATTCCATTATTTTCCCTTCTCTGTTTTATTCAATGTCTTAGATACTATTTCAATCTTATATACCCATTTTTCTAGGAGTTTTTCTTGGTTCCATGTTTTTCATCATTACTATACGAATCATAGAACAAAACATAATGAGAACTCAAAAACTCTTTTTAATGTAGGTGTTATATAAATTTTCCTACAAATTCTTTCCATTTATAATTTTTCACTTTTTTTCCACACACCATACTTTCTGTGTGTTTAACATAAATTGTAAAATACTTTGAATTAATTACTTAGGGAACAAACTTGATTTTTTATATCCAATTTGACAAGGGTTTAGGTTGAAAACATAAACCCAAACCACCACTTTTGATGGGATAAATTAAATTCTATTGATTTTAATGCATACTTTATGATTAAACAACCCCTTATATGCGTTGAAATTTATACTTAATCATTGAATCTACAAATAAATTAAATTAATTATTGAATTTAATGTATATAATACTTGTCCCGTTTTTACCCTATTTATATGAAATGAGTAATATGAGAAAATTAAATTGATAAATGGAATGGCTACTCACATGACCCTTTTATCACTTTTTATGATTCCTTATTAATAATATATACATGGATAACTTTAAAGGCATGGTTTTCCTTCAGTAAGAATGGGATTCCAATACTAGAATGTCCGCATCAACATAGAGGATGACATAAAATACATCGATATAACTGATAAGATATCACACTAGGGTTTAGTCAATGTCTTATATTAGTGATTTCGATAATATATCATATACGATTTTCCATCATATTTTAAAAAAATACATGAAAAAAATACATGGATTAGGATTAATGTATTATGTCATGTGGTTCCATGGATTATCTGGTTAGTATACAAATTAATTCAATCCCACGATAACCTATAATATGTTATTTGGAGTAAATTAAAAATATTTACTGCAGAATTACATGGGGTTACCCCTTGGATTACAGTCATACCCTTATAGACAATAATAATTTCCTCTCAATATAATTTAGCTCGGCCTTATATGATCAAGGATTTGTTGATTTCACTTCGGATAATACATGACTCTATAATAATGGATTTTTACTATTTCCCTTAGTTTAAATACTGAGTTAAAGAGTTCTTGTATTTAGAGACATCCAACATAGGGAGAATCGAGTATGGTCAGCCATGTACTACCTGAGGACACCGAGATCAATGCAGTTATTATTTAATCATTATTTTATATTGTACATGCACACTATTTCATATTATATTTACAGGATGTTTTTTTGTTAGACACCACTAGTGGTGTCCTACAACGTTTTTCTCACACCATATTGGGCACTCCATTGAGTACCCTAAAAACCAAAATCATACGGGTAGGGGTAAAGGAAAGTGTTTTGTCCAAGAAATATGATTTTATTTTAAGATAGAAGATTGGTAGAAGATGACTAAGATAGTTCTTAGGATTCTCATGGAGATAGTTTTTCCCTTTTTAGTTCCTTTTATATAAATTTTTTATATTTATTCTTTCTTAGAAGTATTCATGATTATTTTTTATTGATATTAAATCATATATAAATAATACTTTCTATAGCTTCAACTATTTATTCTTAACTAGATTTGTATTTAATATTCTATCTTTTATTATGATATTCCATTGTATGTTTTTCGATCCATTTTTTTTAATTACTACCACAACTATGATCCAATAAAATAGAGATGTATTAGTCTCCCATTCATACCATCGTATACCCTCACTGTTAGTCAGTAGCCTCTAGAATATGGGGAGGTGTGATTGAGGCCTTGATGCCTACAGAGTTCAGTTACTTATGAGTGAACTGAGACTGATATTTCCCAAATTCAATAAACCCAAAACCATCTCATGAGTTACACATATAATAGTGTCAAATATACAAGTCTCACCGGTATATCATATTCTCCAATCATCAAGTTGAACTAATAACTGGAACGTTACATCACTTTTCAAAAATTATTATAAATTATAATATAACAAATATATGGCACTCTATGTCAAATGTAATAGTCCTATTATACCACCATATGTCACCCCAATTATATATCTCTATATGTATAATACACTAATACATAAAACACACCTATGTAATTGGAGTTACCAATCATGGTTCATCACCCAATATGGGTTCCAGTTTCACTACAGCAAATCCTCTCTCAAAGTAAAAAAAGACATTTGATTCTTCATGGTCACGTAAGGACATTTTTAGAACTCTTTGTGATCTTAACAATCAATCTTAGTCTCACTAAACACATAAAAACCATCCATGGTTCTTTAATGAGTTAATCACACCCACATAACCCAAGTTACACTTTAAAAAAATGCAAAAAAAATTTAATGGGGAGAATTTGTGGCTACCTAACTGAATTATGGAGTTATCGGTCCTTTAGTATGATTACCCACCATCTGATATCATACCAATTAACATCTTCAATTATGAGCTCCTATCTAATTCCATGTAACTCAACAATTAATCCTAAAATGTTTAAAATTATTTATATACAAAATTAATAGTAAATTCCTTGAGTAATAATAGAAAAATGGCCTACCTAACTACACAAACTCACAAAAAATTTTTACAATAGATTAATAACTACCTTTTACATGCTCAAAAAAAATATATTTAAAAAATAAATAATATCCCATAGTGATTTATAAACTAATTTCATTATCCATAAATGGAAGTAAAGAATAAATAAAGATAGTGACTTTCCTCTTTTTCAATGATGTGTAACCACATTCATCTTCCCAAAATTATCTTTTTTTAGTTATTATGAATGAAACCCCATCATATAAATGAAATATTACTATGTTATGGTGGAATTTGAATACTTCCCTAGAAAGGATTCTCTAAATTTGAGGGAAAAGATAGGTGGATAAGGCGGAATAAATGAAAATTATATGACCTAAATTGATGAAGATGAATCTCCCCAAGCATCTTATATCCTTGTAGGATGTGGAGAGGGAGTATGGAAGCAAAGAGGGTTGAATCATGTCCATATAACCCACTAAAATATGAAAATAATAAATGGAACATAAAAATATGTCTGTAAAATTAACTTCCATCCCTGCACATATAATGGTCTTAATATAGTGATGGGAAAGAGAAAAAGGTGTTGAATTTTCATTGTAACAATGATAATTAATGTGAAAAATTATTTGAAGAATATCGTGATTAATGAAAAAAATAATTCACAAACAATTATGTGAAATGAATGTGAAGAGTTTATGTAGAATAACAAGAATATATAACAGATGTATTTTTACTATAGTTTAGATTGAAGTTATCTTATATCTACTCCTTACAACCTTTTTCCCAAGAGGGGTTGAAATTAATAAAATGTGGTATCTCTTTATAAGGAGAGTGAAAAATTATCAAAAACAACCTTTCGATACATGGAGGATCAAACCAAAATCCATTATCTTTTATGAAATCTAAAAAATATTCCATCCTTTTAGCATGAGTATAATTATCCTAGGATTTCAAAGGTGCAATTCTAACCTCATTAATTTTGATGTCATGTAAAAATACTTAAATTTTAAAGGTGTAACCCCTTTTTTTCATTTTAAGGTGTATGAGTAACCATCCTTGTTTTTAATGTGTTGATTCAGAACCATTGCCTCCTAATTACTGGTTAGGTAATCATATTAGAACTCCTACCTTTTAAGAGTATTATATCCCATGTAACATGCACAATAAATGAATTCATATTGTATATGATATAATAAAATGAATAACAAATGATGATAGTTATTGAATTGCCTTAGAATTATATATTGGAATTTTTAGAAAAGGTAACATTTGGCCCTCCTTGAGGTAGATAATGAAGAATACAAAAAACAAAAAAAGTAAGACCTCAACAATTAAATTCTTATACTTTTCAACACTTTTATATATTGAACAATGTTTTTTTATGTCACCACTTCATATATTCAACCTTATATAAATAAGGGAACTCTTATGTCTACTTCCCATGGTTCAAATTTCATGATACTCATATCATAAATGATTATCAATAATCTTCTCACATGGAAACTTCTTAAATTATGACAAAAAATTCAGTACCATGAATAACCTACAAAACATAATCATTAATAATAAATAATAAATATTGAAAATAGTAATAAATATATCATAATAATATGCAATCAGTACTCCAAATAATCATGTTTAACCAGATAAATATTTAATGTCTAATAATATTTAAAACATCGCACCAAAAATGAATTTGAATTTTGAATCCCATAATATAAATGTAAACAAATAATAAATACTCAAGTGATATATGTATAAATTCGAATATTATAACTTTAAAAAATATTTATATCGGTAAATATGTAATATATATTTCACTATTTTTTGAATACATGAGATATTTGATATATAACAATTTTTACATTTAAAAAAATATCGATACATAATATATTTGAACAAAAAGAAGGAAATATGAAATATCTATACATATAAAATACATAACATTTTTGAACTTAAAACAATTTTAGTTTTTGAAAGATGTTACGTAATTGTATAACTCCATTGAAAAACATAACATAACATACATTAAAAAATAATGATATATTATATAATTATCAACTCAAGTATCATACAAAATATAATATTTAAGTTGAAGAAATACATAAAATATTTTACTTTTGTGAAAAATTGATTCATAACATATTTTTTCCAACTTCAAGAAATATGTGAAATATTATTCCAGTATATAGAATACGTAAAATATTCTATAAAATTAGTTTTTGATATATCAAATAAAAAAACTTCTATGAGATGAAAATTTTATTTCACCTTTTGAAAATAAAATTGTAGTTTTTTTTAAAACATACATATGATAATTTACATATAAAAATTATTCGACAAAAAATTATAAAAAAACTTGAGATATAACATGAAAAAATAATTATAAATTAATCAGATTAAAAAAATTGAATGAAAAATTAATAATCAAACACAACATCATTAATTTATTAAAATGATTATAATATTTGAAATAGAAACATTTATTCCATCTAAAAATATATATAAATGTAGTACAAATTTTTTGAGGATTTTACTCATAAAAACATTAGAAATAATTAAAATGAATAACTGTAATTATAAAAACATGAAGTGGAGACCTACCCCTAAAAAATATTCCCCTTTTTGATAATTACATCGAACATGACTCAAAAAATTATCACCCCTTATATAAATGATAAAAAATAGTTTATTTAAAAAATATATGCTTTTAGTAATTTTATCCCCAAATAATGTTGACAACAATTAAATAGAAATCAATTATTTCTATTTAAAGGATAACCCACTAAATTAAATAATAATAAACATACATTAAAATATGAATTATTATACTAAAAAATAAAACTAATAATTCTAAAAAATTCTTAGTAAGAAATAAAAACAAATTTCAATATACCTTAAGGAGTTTTAAATTTCAATAGATTTAAATAAGATTTATTCAATAAAATATAGAATTCTAAAAATATATATAAACTAAAATAGAAATAACTATGAATAGTAAATCACCCCCATAATTTCAATTTATTACTACTGAATAATCAATTGAGTGAATGAAGATTTTAAATTATAATAATAAGAAATAGGGTTAGCTCTACCAGTCTAAAAACATTAAAATCGAAAAGGAGGAACAAAAATATATTAATGATGTTGAAAGAATTATATATATTTTAATGAATTTAAAAGTAACCAATAGTGATTCCACATCCTAGTAGACTAAAATTTCAAAAACTTTACATCCCCATTGGTTATAATGGACATTTTTAAGTGCATGTTAGTAAAACATAAAATAAAAAACAAATTATGCATGATTTCTAGAAATAATATAAATATTCAAACAATAATGACTTACCATCATACCAAATATGGAAGCTAAAAAGGATATGCATTTGTGAAATTAAATTAAAAATATATTAATTGGGTAAATAAAATGGTTTAGTTTTGACAATATTTTTTACACTACCTTTGGGAGCCAAAAATGAATGAATAATCTAAACCATTAAATTTCATAAATTTTATTAAAAAAATACATGTTTAAACCGATGTATCTATATAAATAAATTAGGAAACTTATTATCATAATGAACATGTAATCTACATTATAAATAATTAACCTAAGGGTAAAAACCCTTCCTTTTTCTTTTACTATCACATTTGATAAAATGAATAGGTTTACTTTCCTCATTTGTAATAATATTACTAGACATTGGAGTTCTATAATAGTTTCTTTATTTGTTAAACTTAACCAGTACAATTTTTATCTTTTCATTTTCCCTCTAACCAAATTTTAAATTTTTATAAACATTAACACATATGGATGAAGCAGTATGTGGATGATGCAAAATTTCTTAACCTGTCATTTTCACCCATAAATTTCATTAATTTTCTCTTCACATGAAAAATATCATTAAAAAAATTTAAATTTTCATTCCTCATATTCATTATTTTTAGAAGTAAAATATATAAACTTTTCATTATTCTATTTTAATTTATTAATTTATATTTTATTATTTATCATGTCAAAATCAACATTCTTTAATTTTCCATTCTTAAGGTACATATTCTTTTTCATTTAAAAACATTGTTATTTGTATTTTTGATTTAAAATTATATAGAAGCCATATACTATATTTTTTCTTAAAATTAGTCAAAAAATTAATTTTAATATTGAAAACTAAAATTTTAATTTATAGAATTAAAAAATGAATCATAATTACAAGATGTTTCTTAAATACATTTATCCATGAAACAAAAAATATTTGATTGTTTATTTAATTTAGATGATGAACCATAAGAGTAATTGTAACTTGACTTATTACATAGATTATTCCACCTATTTCATTTATTCATAGGGTTGATTGAGTACTAATTTTTCCATATTCAATGCACTTAGATTCCCTAGATTGAGAAAGGCTAAGTGAATCACCTATAATTCTATTCATGTAATTTCATTCTTTTTTTCCACCATTTAATGATATCTAAATATAATTTTATGTATTTAAGAATTAATTATATCCATAAAAATATAATTTTTTTTAAAAAATTAAATAATCAAGGGATCCAATTTGTTAGTATAAATTCCATTTTTTGGTCTTGATAAGGAAATGGAAAATACAAGAGGTGTGGGTAAATATCAATAAAAAAATGTTAATCAGAGTTAAAAATTTAATGTTGGACTATCATGAATAATAATAATGAATAATTAAACTATAAAAAATAATTGTATTTGAATGAGAAGAGTTTAAGAAGAATAATAAATTGAAATAAAATAATTATTTTCATAATATATCATATCAATGGTATCCTACAAATAATATCCCCACCTATAATTCCTAAAGATATATGACACCCATTAAAAAGGAACATAATTTTTTAAGGACAGAGAAAAGTATTTACAACCTATCTTTTCTAACATGAGGAAAGAAACCCAAATAATTTACATTTTTTAGGTTTAGATAATAAATCAACCATTTAATTGGAGAAAACCCAATTAACCCAAAAATTTAACTGAATCATACCCAACCAAGACTTTCAATAGTCCAATCATAACCTCCTTCCTTTTATGAGTATGTAATTGAACTAAAATTTTAGACATGCATCCCTAATACTATTTACTTTTAAGGTATATGTATAACTAATATTTCCTTTTAAAGTCTTAAAGAAGAATATTTTTATCTTAATTTTATGTCAGGTAACAATAAATGGTCACCTAGGTATTAATGGAATTATATCCCATGAAACACAAAAAAAACCATACAGTACATGTGATACAATGAAATAAATATTAAAATGATGAAACATAATGAATGTTTATAAAAGTATGAGCTGGTTCTTAGAACAAGTAATATTTTTCCCTCTTGGAAGTTGATGTTGAAGTAGGGGAAATTTAACTACCATGAATTATATCAATGGGAATTACCTTCTTATAATTATTTCTAATATTATAATAACACATAGTAACATTAAAAACACAATACTAACTATATAAATGAAGAATTAATGAAATAAAAGGCCTTTACATATTTTAAGGGGCATATACCAATGGACTAGTAACATGATATTTTGAATAGTGACATAACCATTGTGAATAGTAAACTGTACAATTGAATAGTAACCTCACCAATGAAAGTATAAATAATATTTATCCATCTTATAAGTGATAATAGGATATAATTATATCATAGTAGATGTAAATAAATATTTCAAAAATTATTAATTATGTGTTGGTATTTTTGTAAGTAATAAATATTTAACTACAATTTTATGACTAATTTATTAATTCAAAATAAATTTTATTTTCATAAAATGTATTCATAAATTATTTTTTTCCTATGATTATAATATTTTTTATGAGATGTTATTTATCTTTTGATGATGATATAAAAGATGTTATAATTTTAAAATATGTAAATTATGAATTTAATAAAAATTAATACTTCTCATATATATAAAATTATTCTCATAAAATGGAGTTCATTTATTAATTTTACCCGTCGAAAAATAGTCATGGTGATTTTTTTGGGTTTTTTTATAAAACACGTGAATTTAAGATATACTTTTACTTTAAGAGTTTATCCTTTGATGTTAAAAGTTTGGTTTATATGATTGTTAGCTAAGTATTCAAGACCCATAATTGTAATTTCTATTTCTTAGTTAATAGAGGAATGTAGAAGTAAACATTCCAATAATCATTGTGATATGAAATGTTACTATTTACCTAGTGATATTCCAAATATTAAGGGAATGGGTGCTTGAAACTTTATGACATTACTTACTCAGCCAGCTCAAGTTATGAATAATATCTTGAATCGTGTATAATTCCCCCATTCTCGAAGGAAAGTGTATGTTGTTGTCGTATCCTTCATGTCGAAAAGGCCTCTCATATTTAGTGGATATTTTAATCCCTCTTCACAAAATGGGGGATTAAATCCATTGAAAATATATTCTCTATCCTTCAGTGCATTTATGAAGATAATGTAGTGCCAGAGGTCAATCATTTTGATTGGAAAACTAATCAGTGGTGGAAACTAATAAGAAATATGAATTCCATTGAGGAGATTGATTCCATGGATTCGGAGGAATTAAAGAACAATTTTTTTAGTAAATATATTCCTTGAACCCTCCATCTCAATATTATGATAGAGTCCCTCAAACTTATATAGAAGGGGGATGAGTCTTTTAAGGTGTATAAATAAAACATTTCATGGATTTCAAGATACACCTATGAATTTTTCATAAATAGAAAAATCAAGGTGGATCGCTTCATTATCATACTAAAGATGAGTCTACAAAGAGAATTGTTGATTCAAGACTTCGATAGTTGTGAGGAGATTTATTGTTGTTACCTCAATATAGAAATAGATATCAGAGACTATGATTGGTCTCATGGGCCTTAGAAAAAAAATATAAAATGGTGTCTAAAATGGATGGATTAGAAGATAACTCCCATGATGGAATGAAGACCGAATATCCATTGTGTCTAAATTATGGGGAGAAGAATACTTTGAACTGTCTAAAGGGAATCAGGAAATGATTCAAATGTGTAAGAATGGGGAATCTAGCTATGAAATTCTGAAGGGACATAAAGAATTCTATTAATGTGGAAGAATAAATGGAGGTTCATATGAATACTCAGCCTGTAGTAAAATGTTTCAACCGCATGTAACATGTTCATTTTAAAAACTATTACTCTAATCCCAATGTTTCCGGAGGCAATTGAAAACAACCTTCAAGGAAGCATGGAACGTCATATGTTATCACTACTACTGAGGTGGAGACAGATAATGATGTGGTGATAGGTAAACTATTTATCACTCAATTATAGCGAATGCACTATTTGATTGTTTTTCTACACATTCTTTAATATCATGAATTTTTTTATAAATATTCAAAGACCACCTCAAAATATAAAGATTGGATAATCTATGAGAATATATAATGGAGAAATTATCTCATCCAAAGTACATAACTCCTCTATGGTTAATTTTTTAGGAATGAAACTCTCAGCAAACATCGTCTTACTTATTTTAGTAGAGTTTGATGCTATTTTGGGCATGGATCAACTATCATTATTTAACGTCAAAATCAACTATCAGGAAATGGAGATCACTCTTCACATCCTAAATCATTTTCCAATTCATTACATATATATTGACGAAGAAGAATCACCTTCAGAATCATTGTCTCAAGTTTTTATATTGATACTCTATGAGAAAGAAATTCTTACTCAAATGATTGAGATAAAGTAGATAATAATGCTTAAATACATGTCTATCATGATAGATTACACAGATATATTTCCTAAAAAATTATATGGTATTATGCCTGATCGAGAGGTTGAGTTCTAAATTGATGTTATTCCAATATCACCACCTATAACAAAGAAGCCTTATATAATGGAGATCGTTGAGCTTGAAGAATTAAAGAAGCATTTATAGAAGAATCTATACATGGGTTTTATACATCTGTAGGCTTCACTATGGGGTGCAACGATCCTCTTTGTGAACAAGAAGGATGGATCAATTCCCATATGCATTAATTATCATGAGCTCAGTAAAATCACAATAAATAAAGATTATACCCTTTATCATATAGATGACTTGTTTGATCAACTATGTGTGGTCAATTATTTCTCTAAGGGTGACCTTGGGTTGGGAAATCACTAATTAAAGGTGAATAAAGAATATATTACCATGTAAACCATTATAACAAGGTATGGACATTATCAGGTCATAGTAATGCACTTTGGACTCACTAATGCATCCATAATATTCATGAAATTAATGAATAGATTATTTTGGGATTACCTTGACAAATTTTCGGTAGTCTTTATCGATGATATTCTAGTATTATCCAAGAGAACGGAGGAACATGGTCAGCATTTTAATACAATGTTGAAGACTTCAGGAATGGAGAAAATGTTTGAAAAGTACAGTAAATGTGAGTTTTTATTGGAGGAAGTATCATTCATGGGGCATGTTGTCACCAGCAAAGGAATATCGGTTGATCCTTCAAAGTCAAATCCTTCCATAGGGTAGCCCAAGAAAACATCGGTAATCTAGATCCATAGTTTCCTTGGCCTAGATGGGTATTAATAATGATTTTTTAATAATTTATCATGATTTTAAAAAACAATAACCTATATTACATAGAAGGGAGTGATTTTTTTCTCAAATTAAGAATGTGAGGAAATATTTAAGGAGCTCAAAAGGTGGCTTACCACTCCACCACTACTCACACTCCCGTTAAGTGGATAACTCTTTATGGTATTAAACAATATTTAAAGAAATTTATAGGATGTGTACTGATTACAAATGATATAGTGATAGCATATTCCCTAAGGAATATTAAAATTCAAGAGCAAAACTATCCTACACATTGTCTGGAGTTTTTAGTTGTGATATTTGCGTTGAAAATGTTGAAGAATTATATATATAGTGGGAGTTTTGAGATTTATATAATGATCAAAAGAGTCTAAAATTTATAATCACACAGAAGGAGATAATTATTCACCATAAAATATTGTTGGAGATCATCAAATATTAAGACTGATCAATCCACTACCATCATGGTAAAGAAAATAATGCGGCATATGGTCTAAGTTTAAATGAACCTGAAACATTTTCAATGATGAGAATTTAGAATGATCCAATATTATTAGACTTACAAAGGATAGTCTTGGGAATCATTAAAGAAGGAACATCATGAATCCTTTCTCAAATGATTTCTCTACCATCCCTCTTGGAGATAATAATGGATGCTGAAATAAATGTTGTGGATATTTAGAAAATGGTGGAAGATATTAGAAATTAGAAATAATCTGAGTTCATGATCGATGAGGATGAGGTTGTATGATTTTGGTCAAAATAATGTGTACTATCAGATACTGAGATAAAGATAAAGATTTTTAATGAGGCAGATAGCTTAACCATCTCTATTCACCGAGGGATCCCAAATATGCATGAAGATATCCATTATATCTTTTGGTGGGACAATATTAAAAAGTAAATCTTAGAATATACATCGATGTGCCTGATATGTTAGAAAATGATGGTTGAAATTAAAAATTATAATGGAATGACGAAACCATTAACCATACCAATATGGAAATATGAAAACATAACTATGGACTTTTTCACTATATATCAAAATAAATAAATAGAAAATAATGAAATATTGGTTATTGTGGATCATCTTATAGAGACATCTCACTTTATCAAAATTTGAGTGGACTTCTCACATGATCAAATTGAACGAATATATATCAAAGAAGTGGTAAGGCTGCATGGAGTACCACTATAAATTGTATCTTAATGAGATCCTAGATTCAAATTTATGTTCTAGAGAATTCTCCAACATGCTCTAAACACTGAGTCGAACTTCTACTTGTCCTATAATACTAAAGCTGATTCCAAATCCATGCAAACTTTTGAGACATTGGAAGATATGTTATGGTCCTGTTCTATTGACATTAAGGGGGGAGGAGAACAATATATGTATCTTGTTGAGTTATCCTACAATAACAAATTCCACTCATGTATCCAAATGTCTCCTTGTGAAGACCATTATGGGAAAATGTGCATAAGATTGACCTGTTGGTATGAAGTTGGTTAGCATAAGATACTATGACCTGAAATGGTTGAAGATATAGTGGAGACGGTGGAAACCAATCAATATCACATCAAGGAATCACTAAGTCATAAAATATCTATGAAAAAATCCTAGATGGCTTGTGGAGTTTATGGTTAGAGACATGGAATTCCTCTATATATCTCTATGGATGAAAATCATGAGATTTGAGAAGGGGGACTTTTTCCCAGGTAAATCTGCCCCTCTGAGATATTTGATTATGCCAGTGCTAGAGCCTATCAACTAGCACTTCCTCCAACCATGTCTCAAGTACATGATGTATTTTTCATATCCATCTTGTGGAAGTATATACCATATCCCACAAAATTACTAAATTCAGAGGTCATAACGTTCTATAATGATATTTTTTACTAGGAGAAGCTGATGAAGATCTTTGATTAAAGTGATAAAGTTATTCACAAAAAGACTACTCACCTGGTCCAAGTACTATGGAAGAACCATATATATAATAAGGTAACATAGGAAATGGAGGAAGCGATGGAGGAAAAGAACCCACATCTGTTTTCATCAAAGAATGTAAAGTTAAATTTAGAGGTGGAAATTTCATAAAGTGGAAGAATGTATTGACATTGAATTCTATCCATGGTTATTTTATTCCTATAACTATTTCAATAGTATAGTAACATAAAAACAAAATATGAACACAATAAAAACATTATAAATGAATAATTAATTAAATTAAAGGCATTTCAAGATGTTTACGAACATATACTGAACAAATAATGTCTTAAACATTTGAATAGTAACATGACCCTTATTGATAGTAAACCCGAATATTAAATTGTAAACTCACCAATGAAAGTATAAATAAAATTTATCCATATTATAAGTGAAAATATGATATAATTATATCATAGTATAAGAAAATACAATTTTAAAAATTATTAATTCGGTGTTGGTATTTTTGTAAGTCCTGAATATTTATTTATAATTTTATGACTAATTTAATTATTTAAAATATATTTTATTTTAATAAAATGTATTCATATATTTTTATTTTTATTTATTTATTATTATTATTATATAATTTTATATGACCTTATATAGTTTTGAAAAGTGATATGAAAGCTGTAATAATTATAAAATATGTATTTTCCAAGTAAACAATTATTTTAATTAAAATTAAAATGTCTCATATTGAGTAAAATATTTTCATAAAATGGAGTTAATTTTTAAATTCTAAACATCAAAAAAATATTTGGGTAATATTTTTTGGATTTTTCTGAAATATTCAAATTTGTAGTGAATAATGAAATACGGTAATTTAGAATATAAGAAAATAAATAAATTTTTTTATTATTGGGTATTGGATGATGTAAGTGAACGTTGGTTCTAATTCACATACAATAATTAATATATTTTTTCTTAGGAATCAATACTATTTCTTATCTTGAGAAAAATAATAAAATATTGAGTACAATATTAAGAAAACACACCTCTCTTCCACTATAAATACCACCCCTCACCACCTCTTCTCCTAAAAAATCATAAGCATTGATCCTTGTCCATGTTATGATGAAATACCCTCTGAATCCCCTCCCACAAATCCAATAGAATTTTCTATTAATAAATGACCAAAACCATTTCCCTAAGGAGGTTCTCAAGAAGAAGAAATCAAGAGGTAACAACCTCTTCATTTTATTTTCATTTCTTTTCACGCTCCTTTATTTTCTTTTTCTCACCTCACATCCCCTCATCTAAATGGTATGATAAATCATGGAAATTATATATACTATAATTTTTTTAGGATTTTTTAATAATTCATCATCAACTCTCTTTCCCCATATTTTTATACTAAAAATGAATACATCGTCCGTGATGTGTAAATCTATGACATTCAAGGATGATGAAGTTCTCAATTTCAATTAACATATTCAAGGATGGTTATGAAACCATTTTTATGGATAAAATACATTATAATATATGTAATAAACCTTATGTAATGTTTTGGAATCATTATTCACATGTGATATTATTTTATAAAACAAAATGAGGTCATTGTGAATGAAAACTGAAAAAATAAACCCATATGATTATGGTAACTATTTATCCAATGATATCCTCATTATAAAAACCTAAATGATATATAAGACCACATTAAACTCTATATTATCATTAATGACAAATATTTTTAATTCTATATAATTACCCCCACCCCACACAACCATTCATACATGTAAACAACTAAACCGATCTTGAAAACCATGGAAACCAATGCTCCCAAATGATTAAATTGAACACTATAACTCATCAAAAATTACTTGAATGAACTTAATAAAATTATAATTATAAATTAAATTTATAAAAGGTTATGGAATTATTAATTAAAGAATATAATTTTATTATCCACGACATTGAGATTAAGTGAAGAACACATTCAGACTTAAGGTAAGGGATTCGACTCAAACCTATATTATTCCTTTAGGTTACTCATTATCTATTTTTTTGGAAAATGAAATTATGTTTTGTTTTTTTGTAAATATAATAAACTCTAGTTTTATGTTTCCAAATAATGTATCATGATATATTTCCCCTTCTTTTTCATGGATATACATTTTCTAAAATAGTTCCCTACTCAATTCTTCCTGATATGCTATCCCAATTTAAGGGGTCTTCTTGAATTCGGAACCAATTTCAAGTGAACTGTATAATAATTTTTAGCCATAATTATTTTTATAAATTAAAACAATTTATTATGAAAACATTCATGGGTCACTTATAGTTTTATACAAAATATTATTCCCTTTTCTGCTTTAAATATTCATTAATATTTTCATTAAACCACACTAAAATGTTCTAATTCTAAATTTTCTTAAATAATATTTTTAAATGTTATCACTTAAGTTTGAAAAAAATAATCATGATATATGCCTATTTGAATTTATTAACACCCATTTATGATTTAATTCATTTCATTCATGGACACTTTTATGATACACCCATTTATTATGCTTTATGACATGATTATGATACCCAACTATTTCCACGAGTTACCTGAGTGTTTATGTTTTATTTATTATGTATGATTACTTATGTGGAAAACAAATTCATGAACATAAAATTATGGGTTATCATTGATAGAACTCTAATGCATTGGGTAATGTTCAGACACATGAGATGTTATGTGCAATGGTCTTGGTGGTCATCCTTGACTCATGCTCCATGAGCAATAGTCATGGTGGTTAGCCATTAATCGTGCTACTCTATGTGTAAAGATACTTGAATCATGCTAAAGTCATTTTTATGCCGATTTTACATTACTATGAATCCAGGATTATTTGTTCTCATTTTAATACTAATTATATTTAATCGTGTTCCATGCCTTTTTATATCACTATGTTATTCTTTCAAACCCATGTGCTCAACTTTATTATTATATTTATTTCCATACTAGGATATTAAATCATCCCTTTATTCATTTTATTCCTAGGTTATCCTATGACAATTTAAGGACTCTAAGGATGTTAGGATCTCTTTTTGAATATTAAATAAAATATGCTTTTTTTTACCCATGATATTTAATTATGTACCTAATATCCGAAACACTAGAATTCATGATCCTTGGATTGTAATTTGATGTTTAAATTCGGTTATAATCATGTAATGATATGTGTAAAGGCTTGGGAATCTATAGAAAAACATGCTATAAAAGTTCTCAAAAATTAAACTCTTAGACTTTGTAGTACATTATTATATCGAAAAATGTATCTCAGAAGTCAATAATTACTAAATTCATACTTATTTAAATAGTGAAAATCCAATGGCTAGTTACCATTATTTTACATCCATGCTCTTCCTATCATAAATTTTTAAGAATATAATTCTAGGGGAAATATCCAAAAATATCACAATAGATTAAATACAATGAACAAATAATGTCAATAATGATAAATAGAAAATATTTAAAATAATATAAAATAACATATCATAATATGTATTTAATAATATAAATATCTATCCATTAAATAGAAAGATATTATGTTTTCAAAAACTATTCCAAATTCAAAAAATGATATAAATATAAATTTTGAATCCCATAATATCAATGTAAGTAGTTAATAAATACAATAGTTATATGTGAATAACTTTTATAGCCATAACTTTTAAAAATACATAACTCAATCAATACATAACATATTTTTCAATATTTTATCATATGAAATATATTTGATATGTAACATAATTTAAATTAAAAAAATACATCAACACATAATATAGTTAAAAAATATAAGATAATAACTAATATATTTAATATGTTTAACAGTTTTGACTTTGAAAAATTTTACAATGGTTTTCATGTAAACCCTTGATTACCCACAAAACGAGGCTAATATTTATTGTTTATATATATAATATTCATGTGATTTATTATTCATAAACACCATTTTATTTCATTTTACACTTTAAATATTATTTCATATTATAATTGTAATTCCTTCTTAAAATTCCCAATTACATGGTGCATTTTTAAACTTCATTTGAAGTACCCAATTCTCCTGATTTTATTTTCATATTTAATTTTCAGGTTTCTCATTAAATTGGTAACAATTAAATCCTTTTTAGTACTTGATGATTCATATTGGAAGACCACCAAAGTTGGCCCTGAACAAACAACATTCTAGGTGAAGTAAACTGGACAACAACCCGATAAAACTAATGTAGAGGCCAATATCCAAGCCCAATAAATCTGAAAATTAAACAAATAATAGAGGAAATCATGGGTAAAATTTTGTTAAAAGATAATTCTGATTTTAAAATGGAGTTCCATGTTGCCCCATTTGGAAATAAAATTCTAGGCCCAATTTAGTAGCCTTAAAAAACAGAACACCATTTCAATAATACCCTATAATAAAAAATTCCATTTGGGATGAAATTTCACATTAGGTTAGGAGACATCAGGATCTATAGTTCATTATTCTATGTAATACTCTAGTTATTCCATCTAGAAGGTCATTTGGATGCCTCTGTTCGGTGGATGAAATCTGGATGCCACTTTGGGTCAAGGATAAAGAAGTCCACTCTCCTTCACAATCCACCACCCTAGGACTACCATAATCAAGTGGGATCCATTGTACTGTTGGGAGGTAGACCCAATTTTCTTGAAATACCTATTTAAGGTAGTGGTGGTGGGGGATTTTATCATATTTGGTGCTTTGTTTAATTGTAATGTTATGATGTGATTTTGTTTCCTTGAGTTTGTCTTTCTCATGTAAGTTGTTCAATTCACCTTAGTTTCTTAATAAAATTTTATATTATACTCTTTTTTTGTTCTTCTTCATATCACATTGACACTATTGGTTCATGGTGTGAATTTATTCACACCAAAACTTGTGAAATTATAACACAATGGTGGAGTGATTGTTATTTCATTTTCTTTTTTTTACTTCTCCAATTCCTCTCTCATGAGACTAATTTCTGCTTCCATTGAAACCATAGATTCAATGGAGGGATAAACCAATTATGGGTTGATCCAAAGGAGTTTCAAGGGGATTTATTGGATGTTATTTCTCACTCCATTAATTTATAATCACTTCTTTTAATTGAGAATTTTGTTTGAAGATCTTCAAACTCATTCATCCTTGTTAGATTTAAGGCAACACACTTTAAGTGCTAATACGAACCTTTACCTTGAAGTGATCAAAACCGTGATCCTTAAAGTGTATAAGTGATTAGTATTAATGTTTTTATGTACTAAACTAGTAAGTGGTGATGCGTGTTGGTCTTTTTAAATGAACCCATCTTAAATATAACAAATTGAAATAGTTGAAAAATAATTTCATCCAATCCACCCCCACGTGATAACCTTGGATCAACTCATTATTTTAAATTGAATTCACTTATGTCTCGTAGAGTTCCATTAAACCCATCTAAAATAAACCCATGTTTTATACTTAATATACAAAAACCGTCTCTAGAATGTACATGTATATTAGTTTCTTCTTCGGTCTCTGAGGATTCGACCACCCAAGCTAAAATACAAGTGATCGCTTAAACCTAAAATCGTGGGTAAATTTGGGCGAGACCAAATTATGGCACCATTTCTGGGGACCTAAGTATGTTATATTAAACACTACCTACCTTTTATCTTCCACCTTCTCTAATATCAACACCAATTTCATTCCTATGGAAAACCCTTTTGAACAAATCCAATCCTGGGGAACCTCTCCTTACTTTGATCACTCCACACCAAGAGTGGTGTAAAATGACCATCATAGTTTCTTCTGGTGGGATAATCAACAACCTATTGAGCCGCAATTTTTTAACTCCTATTCACCACAAAACATTCCAACCTATTATGAGTTCCAATCCCAATAAGGACAACCAGAACATCCTCCTGTGGAATTCCAATAACTCAATTATCCTCTTGGAATAGACCATCTGTCTCAACCCCTTGCCTATCTTGATACAAATCCATTAATTGAAAAATTGTGTAAAAAAATTGATAGAATTACATCTAAAGTTTCATCCTTGAGATTAGAACTAGAAATCACTAAAACAGTTATGGAACCCATTCCCAGTCAGGTTGTCCATTCACCATCATTCATAGAGGAATCTTGTTACACACAAAGATCTCATAAAAATGAAAAATAAATTTCCTATTAACCTACGATACCTGAAGAACAAAAAGTAAGAGTTTATGGTTGTTTAAATGAATAGGAAAATGATTTTTTGTATTAACAAGAGAAATATTTGACATCATGGATTGAGTGTCCTGAATATTGCTCCATTAATGATTTTTCAGAACTAAAAATCCCTGCATCATCGGGAGAAATAATGAACTTCGAGTCCATACCCATTACTAAAAATAATATTTCCAATTTGGTGGTTGAATATTCCATTTAAATGGAACCATTTTTGATGTGAAATTTAGAAAATGAAATTGAGTTTTATTCGAGGATCCAACCTATGCCAAAATTTCTTATCTAAACTGAGCTCAAAATTAGAATTCTTCCATCCTCGCTCAAGTATCCCTTCATAGTGTATAACCATGACCTTTAGGATGGAATTAATTCTTCTATTGAAACTAATAATGTAGGAATGATCATTGATGTGTTAGGAAAGATAAGAGAAGAACTAGATCAACCATTTCAGAAATTCATTAGATTTACCAACTCATTTTAGAACATAGGATTATGAATAAAACAAATTATAAATATAGAATCAATCTCAAACTAGTATAATTGGTGAAACATGTGGCCCTTAAAATGTTGAAATATGGTATTGCGTAAGTTGGGGGGTTCATGTCGAGCTAAAGACGTTAAACAAAAGTGTCGCATGGGTGGAAACTCATGGCTTTGATGTTTCCAATCTTTTTGAATCATCTTTAATTTTAAAATAGGATTAATGAATAATTTTAATATTTAAAAAGAAATAAAAAATATACTGTTGACTTATTCATATATTATGAGTATGGATGGGTATGAAAGGGGAGCACCATATTCATCTCTTTCACGTGGTTTGATCCTAGAGTAATACCTTACCCAGAAATTTAAAAAAATAAAATGTATCACCAATTCATATTATTTTTATGTGTTTGTAGGTTAAAATAAAAATAAAAAAATAATAAAAATTAAAAAAATAAAAGGACACATTGTAGGTCGTGGGGAAAACCCCGTCACAACTAGAAAAGCTGTGGGGACTCGAACCCGAGACTGAAGGTAGATATGGTCACACACATACCACTGACCTATGGACTATAGATCTTCCTTATTCTATAATTTTTGTTTGTATACTAATATTTAAATTTTTTATTATATAAATTAATATATATATATATATATATATATATATTGTTTTTTTGTTTGTTTTGTTATTTTTTCAATAGGGAACTCTAAAACTGACATGGATATCAAATGACTAAATTAGAGAAAAAAGAACTTCAACTTCCACCACCAAGTTATTTCATTCCATGATCCTCATATTGAAAATTCCTTTTAGAACATCTGTCATCTACCACAATCCCCCTTTATAATTTTATTTTCTTTAAACACTGGGGATAGTGCTATTCTAAGTAGGGGTGAAAAAAATGAAAAAATAATAATTAATTTTGTGTGGATAAAATGATGTTTGGAAGGAAAAATTTATTTAACCCTTAACATATAATACACATTTTATACATTAAAACTAGATATCATGTAATTTAGCATGACCTTATTCTATGTTTAATCCATGTATTATTTCATGAGAATAGTTTTTCAAAAGTGTGGTTGTCTAATGTGAAAACTCATCGTTTATATTTTCATCCAAATAAAAAAAGATAACAATGAACGTCCTTGGTATTATTGTGTATTAGTTTGCATTCATGGAGTCCCCCAAATAAATAGCATAGGTTTGGTGATCATTTTAGTTTTAAAATGAGTATTCAATAAAAAATAAATAAATTTTCACATAGATCAATGAAATGACTTAATACGTGGCGTTCAGAATATGGGGATTGTAACTCCATAGTTTTTTAGCCCAGTGTTTGTAATTTTATCTCCATTTATAGTAATTTTACTTTGTTTTTGACAGAGTAAACTCTAGATGATGCCCGGGTATGTGGGATTCACTTGGTGTCCTAAGTTAATTGAGCCTGGGAGTCATCGGCAGCGTCTCGCTACATGGGTTGACTATATTGAGTTCAATTTCAATTACCATGGTTAAATTTCAAGAAAAAATGAATACTTATATAAATTTTGAAATGTGATTCCACCTATCACTTTCATCATTTTCCCCTTGAATTAAGATGAACCCCTATTTCTATTTTGTTACAGAACACATCCTCATGCTTAATTTATATTGGATGAAATATCGAAATGAATTTGACCAAAAGAATGTTCTTAGGATTGGGACATGCTTACGAAACAATCTATTATTAAAATATTTTGATGGGTTTCATGATTTTTTGGTATAAGGGTTCATAGTTATCATTGTGTATTAAAATGTTTTGGAAAATGGAATTCAAATTTCATATTTTTGATATATATTTTTCTCGGGACTAGAAAAACTGAAGTTGGTAGGTGTGATTATCCACATAATTAGGCTACTATTCATTGTTAATATATATATTATTCATCTGATTTATTATTAAAAAAACCATTTTAGTTCATTTTACACTTTGAACATAATTTCTTATTATAATTATAATTCCTTCTTAAAATTCACATTTACATGGTGCATTTTTTAACAACATTTAAAGCACCAAATTATCTTGATTTTATCTTCATATTAAATATTCATGTTTCTCATTACATAGGTAAAAATTCATACTTTTGGTGTTCTTGAAGATTCATATTGGAAGACCACCAAAGTTTTCCTCGAACAAACAACATTCTAAGTGAAGTAAACTGGACAACAACCCAATAAAACCACTGTAGCAACCAATAACCAAGCCCAATAATTATTAACATTGAACTAAAGATAGAGGACATCGTGGGTAACATTTCATTCAATAGTGTCCAATGATAATTATGCTTTTAGAATGTAGTTCCAGGTGGCACATATTGTAAATAAAATTGATGGCCAGATTCTACGGGCTAGTAAAACAGCCCACCATTTCGATAATATCCAAAAAGAATTCTATTTGAGCTGAAATTTTAGATGAGTTTAGTAGACATCTGGCTATCACTCTGGATCAAGGATAAAGAAGTCCACGATCGCTTACATTCCACCACCCTTGGCCTACCATAATCAAGTTGGTTCCTTTGTACTATTGGGATCTCAACCCAACCCTCTTCAAATGACTATTTAAATCAGTGTTGGTGGAGAAGTTTATTATCTTTGGTGCTTTGCTTAATTGTAACGTTATGGTGCAATTTTATTTCCTTGTGTTTGTATTTCTCATATAAGTTGTTCAATTCACCTTAGTTTCTTAATAATATTTCATCTTCTACCCTTATTTTGTTATTCTTCATATCACATTTTTTCATGGTGTGAATTTTTTCACACAAAACCTTGTCAAATTATCACACAACAGTGGATTGATTGTTATTTCATTGTCTTTTTTTACTTCTCTAATTCCTCCATCATTAGTGTACATTCCGCTTCCATTGAAACCATAGAATAAATGGAGGGCTAACCAAGTTATGGGCTGAACTAAGGGATAAGAAAGGTGTTGTATTGGATGTTATTTCTCACTCCATTAATTTCTAATAATTTATTTTAATTGATATTTTTTTGAATAGCTTTTAATTCATTCTCCCTTGTTGAATTTATGGGCGCACACTTCAAGTGCTAATTTTAACCATTACCTTGAAGTGCTCAAAACATTTATCCTTCAAGTGTACAGGTGATTATTATAAAGGTTTGTAGGTATTAAACCAGTAAGTGATGATGTTCTTTGATATTCTCAAATGAACCCATCTAAAATATAAGAAAATTAAATAATTGAAAAATAATTTCATCCAATCCACCCCAAGTGATAACCTATGATAAACTCATTCTTTTAAATATAATTAACTTATGTATCTTAGAGTTCACATAAAATCATCTAAAATAAACCCAATTTGGACACTAAATAGCAAAAAACATTCATATAATGTATATGTATATAGGTTTATTCTTAGGTCTTTGAGGTTTCGACAACACAAGGAAAACTACATACGACTGCTTAAACCTAAAATCATTGGTAAATTTTGGTGATACCAACCCTCCTAAAATGGATACAATTATTTTATTATAAAAATAATGATAAATATTATATTTCAAAACTATAGTGTAATATGTAATGTAATCAACATGTAGAATTTATACATTACAAATTTTTCATTTGTTAAAAAATTGAGATGTAACTTTTTTTTTTCAAATTCATGGAACATGTAACATATTATTCCAAATACATAACATATATAAGTAGTAAAATTTTTATTCATATGAAAATTAATATAACTACCCTAATATATATAATATTCCATTTTCAAAAATCCAAATTTATGTTTTCTATTATGATCCAATAGAAAAAATATCACAATTTACATAGAGAAATTATATAATAAACAATAGAATAGAACAATAGAATATAAGCCGAGTGTTCGAGGACTGGACGGTACCCGGAGGTGGACTACACGACGAGTCAGTACCCGGAGGTGGACTACACGACGTGGCGACTCACAGAGGAGGTTGACGGACGAGAGCGTGGAGGAGGCTATCTGTACCTACCCTTCAGGTAGGATCCGTGGTGGACGACCAGAAGCTGCACTATCTGTACCTACCCTTCAGGTAGGATCCGAGGAGGACGACCCAGGAGCCGCTTCCTTCTTCCAGCTGTTTGTCTTTTTGCTGTTGTACCTTGTTCGGTTGTAGTTGTACTTTCTTTTGGGTTTGTATTCTGGCCCATTCACTTTTCAGCACTTCTTTTTGTACTTAGTGTTTTATTTCCGCTTGTACTCTGTGGTGCTTGTTTTCTTTTATAAAGTCAATGTCTTCCCAGTTATCGGGATTTTACGCCTTTGGTGCTAGTCGCCAGCCCCCGGCCTATGGAAGGCGGGCTTGGGGTAGTCACGGCACGGGCCCCGAGGACGGGTCGTGACAATAGAACAATAGAATATAACAAGAATATTAAAAAAATTATAAATATCAATTAATTAGTGAATAAAATTCGTGAATATATAATAAAAAAAGTCCAATATCATTCCTGTATTCTAAAATAATTTCAATATTCAACATAGACTCCTTTATTCCTTCTTACAAAACAATGTAAAAACATAGTACAAGTATAAAGAGGAATTTAATTTTAAAAAAATAAAAAAATAATTAAAATAAGTTAATTTAATTATAAGAACACAAAAAATATTTGAAGGATTCAACCAATAATAAAAATGGGTGTTAGGAAATGTTAGAAATATACAAAAATGTTTAAACCATACGTGTCAGTTTATTCTATGACATGGTTTGTGTTTTCCTAAACCAAGACACAGTGAGGGTCAGTATATCATATTATTTTATATGAAATATCATGTGTTATATAATAACATATGTTTAGACCACATTATACTACTCTGAGACACCATGTTCAGTTAGATTATTGTAACATCTCATGCATCCACCATACGTTTCCCTTTGAATAATGCAATAGCTTGCATTGTACGCAACTTTGATATTCTAACACATCGCGACCAATCAAACTAGTGGTTATGAATAGTAATACCCACTTCTTGAAATTTTATCAATTTTTTATTTCAAAATGGAATTCATTTTTGGTTTCGTAATATCGAAATTTTCTTAGGGTGAAGCTTTGGTATTTTTCGGAAAACATTCAGTTTTTGGATGCACAGTGAAAAATTATAAATTTTAATTAAAAAAAACATTTTTAATCAAAATAATATATAGTGATAAATTATAATATTGAGTGGTTTTCATGTATAATTAGATTAATGTTTTACCATTTAATCCAATTTTGGTAATTGGACGTAATTTCACATTTAAATTGGACTTAAGCAAGTGTCAATCTTTTGATAGTTATTATTTCTTAAAAACACCCGTTTTGTTTTGACAACGAGAATTAATTTTAAATTAATTTCTACCACTTCTGACTTTTGAATATAAAAAAATGGATTCCTTATTTATAATCATGAGGTTCAAATTTTGTAAATAGGTAACTTTTATTTTTAGACATTTTGAATAATTACTTCGGTAAATATTTTATTTACCATGGTTAAGGGGTAAATCCGGTAAATAAGGGTAAAAAATAATATTATAATAATATTAAATTACCCTAACATGTGTTCTAACCATATTGGTTGATACATGTCTAACCATGGTCATCCTTGGGTCTATTTTGGGACCCCATGGAGCCACTTGTAAGTGATAATGACACTTTATATTAATTAAGTTAAAGTAAATACAAAAATGACATAAGCATATATCTTTTAGTAAAAAAAAATTTAGATAGGGTTATATATGTTATATCTTCGACTATAAATATACAACAATTCCATACATAATGGTATTTTATTTATAATTTTTAGACATTGAATAATTAAATTTATTTATGACACAATGATGATGCAGTTTATTCCTTATTAATTAAAGAATAAAATAAATGGTATTATAGATATTAAAATAAAAATAATTTGAAGGGTTTTATTCCATAAACGAATTTTATAGGTTAATTTGACATGTTAGGATTGGTAAAATGAATTTTCTTCAAAGTAATACTACAGTTAGGAATTTAACAAAAACAAAATAGCAAATAGTGTCAAAATTAACATAAAAGTGTTTTCAAAACAAATATTATATTATTAATTGATATTGTATTCCTAAAAATCAATGTTTCGGCCAACGAACATAAAAAATATTATATATGTCATTAATATACCACTTGAGGTTCGTTTGGATGTTTATAGTAAGTTTATTAACCATGTAATTTAAATATACAAAGAGACATGTTACATGTGAAACTAATTAACTAAGAGTTAAATCTAGAAGATAAGGTTAATATGGTGACCCAAACCTATTTAAAACCTATTGGTTGAGTGGTTTTCGACCCATACTCGCTTTATCCTTGAAATAATTTTTTTGAGCAATTATAAACTGAAAATTATTTTATTATAAAATAGTATTTCAATCTTTTACTATAGTGTCCTCACCCCTCTTAGAAAAGGGCACTTCAACTTCTCTCAAATTGACACCTTCAAAACCATTTTTCTCGGCCAAACCCGGCCCAAATATCCTCCCAAATATCCTCCCTTCATCCTAGGGGCCCTAAGTTAGTCTTAAATCCAACCTAAGGATCCCTTTGATCAAATCAAAAAGAAGAACCCGTAGAAGATGTAAATATTTCATCACCTCTTTCAAGTTCCATTCTTCATCCACATCCCCTTTCTTTGCTGTTTCCATTAAAAAATAATAACTCCAGTATATTCTATATAATGATATTTATTATTAAAATGGTACAATCATATTAATTATTCTATCAATCCTTTGAATGACATGTCACCATACGTGCGTACGTACGACTTACCATATCCACGTCATGGTGTAGTTGTTATTCAATACATTATTATTTTTAAGGGTATAATAATGATGTAATATTGATTTATATAATAAATATACCTTCATAATTATTCCGTATATATGATATACCATCCAATTAAATGTTTTTTAATATCAAAAGAATGATATTGTCGCTCGTGCGTACGTACGGATTACCATCTCCATGAACGCGATGAGATTCATTCCCCCATTGTATCCATTCAAGACTAATTTTCATTTGATGATTAAAAATAATGTTTAAATACTTAATATCAATTTGAATATGAATAACTTACATCATATCCACAAAAAAACATTACTTATGTAACAAATAATATAAATGAAAATGAATCATTTAACACCAGAAGCGATGATACTACTAAAATATCATTAACCAATCAATATTAGAAGATTATATATGATATCATATTAATATATAAGTTTATTTTATAATTTAATAACTATAATTTTACCATTATATAAGAGTTTAACAAACCCTCAACCAAGGAAAAGAACAAGGTAAGAGTTAATTTCACAATATCTTCATTATCTGAGGTTGTTTATACGTAATTATCTACTGGGATCTCTTTATCATCCACATCCATGCTTCTTAAAAATGTATTTCAAAACATTTTTACTATTTACTATATTATGGGTTAAATTCATTTATACCCTTGTTTGACTTTTTATAAAAATTTTGAGAGGAATCTTTCTGTCGTTTTCCAAACAAGGTACCTTATGACCTTTTGGACAAAATTAAGGTAAGAATGTTTTTTTAACTTATACGGTGGGTGCATCATTTTTCCACCATTATAACATCGTCTAAGCATCCATTACAAGATTATAAGAATATTTTCAAAATAATTTTTTTCTTTATAATTATGTTACTTTTAAATGATTTTAAAATAAAAATATATATTTCTCTAAAAAGGTTTTGATTTCATCTAAGTCAACATCCTTTGATGGATTTTAAGCTTATTTGAAGTTGATTTTTTGTGATACAAAACATCCATATCATATTGAAGGTTATGTGATATGTTTGAATATGGATGTTTTATTTTTACACCATTCATGTTTTGTGGATAATGTATTGACATTTCATATACTGGTTTTAATATGAATGTTTATGTTATGTTTTAACCTTTTCATATGAGGAATGCATTAGACTTAGTAAGTGATGGGTGGAGCCCACTATAGCTCCTCAATGCATCGGTAGGTCTCATGAGACAAATTAGTGTCTTTTCACAAGGCCTTGAAAAAATCTTATTTGAAGTCTTGGCACAAGCCCTTGACTATGTGGTAATAAAGTCTGGCATTATGCATTCCATCATTATGAAGGTGTCTATTGTTATTGCATGTGATTATTTTACTAGTTGAATATCCATGTGAATAAATAAATGGAATTATTTAATTTTATCTTTTCCATATTATGATGAAGTTTCTATTTAAAAGGCTTTTGTTTTAGTCTTATACTTTTCATTAAATGTTTATGCTTATTTATGAAAGTTTATGCTATATTGTTATCCTTACTGAGCATCTGATCTCACCCGTTTCTTTGTTTTATACCTCCCAGGATGTGAAGAAGTGTTTTATGATTGACCATCATGGATATTATGAGGGTATATGAGTGTGGTATATGGAAATAATGTTGTTGTAGTTTTTCATTTTATAATGTAATGTAAAACTTATGAATGTATCTTGTATTTCCAAGGCTCCTAAACTAATCAGTATTTCGGGAAATGATTTCATTGTATCATGATAATGATATATAATAATGCACTGACTCTGGGTAACTAGGGTCGGGGAATTATAGTTGGTATGAGATGATGTTTAGTACAAAACTTGGAATCTAGATTTATATAAACTCTGATTAGAGTACATTACCCTAAGATAAAATTTGGAGATTAGTATATATTAACATCCTAGAATTGTGGCATTGTAGATATATTGTGAGTTTTAAAATCAATGCATCTTTGTCTATATATGAGCAGGCAAAGGTAGCTCTGGAACAGATGTACCTAGGGGTAAAACCCGAAACCACTGTTTTGATCTATACTCAAATGGGAACTGGTGTAAGATAACGATCCTTGCTGCACTCTTGGTTACGACACTCCTTGGGGATATGATTAGGAAAATTCTCATTTAATTTACATATAATTATGAAGGGTTTATGAGTATATACATCCTCAAAGAAAACATTTTTATGTTTATGGATTATATTGATAAACTTTTTAGTTTATGTTAAGTGTTTTACAAGTTTGGAATTTTATATTTCGATTCATAAAATAATCTAGTATATGCCATTTTTTAGAAATGGTTCCTAGTGGAAGGAATGGAAATGGTATCAACACACATAATCCATGTAGGGATTTCCCTCCTACTCATGGTAATTATAGTGGAGCTAGTAAAGCAACTAGTGCTGATCACCTTATCACCATCCTGGGACAACTCACTCAGGTTATGAGTAATAAGATTACCTGTATGGAGCACCTTGATCCACAGCATGTAGGATCAATGTTAGATCGCTTCATGAGGCAACAACCACCAAAATTCAATGGGAGTACAAATCCATTAGTATATGATCAATGGATAAATTCCTTAGGGAAAATAATATATGCATTAGGGAGTAGTGAAAGGGGAAAAGTTGTCATGGCAGATTACCGCCTCACTTGAGATGTTGATCAATGGTGGTTATTGATTTAAAACAAAAAGTAATATGATGAATTATAAAATATATAATTGATGTAGTTTAAAGAGATTTTCATAGAAAAATACCTTCCTCATGACCATCAAGCGGATATGGAATGACAATTTCTGAGTCTGAGGCAAAAGGAGGATGAGAATTTTGAAAAGTATGAATCTATCTTTACAAGGTTAGCGAGACATGCTAGAGATTATATACGTAACCCCATAAGTAAGATTGATTTTTTCTTTTATGGGTTAGAACCATTTCTCCAATGAGAATTAGTCTTAAAATCCTTCTCATCATTCGAAGATTTTGTCTCATGTGCTATCATGACAAAAAAATAATTCTCTAAGTCTTAAAAATTTAAATCAAAGAAAGAGAAGAAGAGATATTCTAAACACTCTAGAAATGAAAATAAGGGGAAGAAGGGAAAAGTTGAATATCCATCCTATAGTAAATGTGGGAGGAAACACCCCTGTACTTACTCGAAGGGAATGTGAGTCTATTACAAGAGTGGTGAAAACGGCCACCAAGCTCGTGATTGCATGGGGAAGAAAGAGGCTATCAATGTTGAAATCTATAATTATATAAAAATGTGGCATTATGAAAATTAATGACCTAAGATCCAAGGAAACATACCTTAGAAAAGGCCAAGGGATCAAGGCCATTCTTATGCTATCACTACTGCTGAGGTTGAAGCTCCGAAAGACATAGTGGTATGTAATTTAATGGTTTCCACATGTTTAGAAAATGTTTTATTTGATTCTGGATCATTGCTTTGTTTCATATCTATCTAGTTTTTGAAGAAAATTAGATATTTCAAATTTTATTTATCAAGGGAGTTTTCAGTCAAAACTCCTAAGGGTAGTATCATTGCAACAATGTTTTTTGAATCAGTCCCCATTAGGGCATATAAATGTACTTTATCTGCTGATCTCATCATCATACCCATGATTGAATTTGATATAACCCTTGATATAGATTGGATTTAATACCATGATGTGAAAATTTATGGTAAGAATAAGAAGGTTACAATTTTCGATGATGATAAGGAGTGCCTTATCTTTAAAGAAAAAATGTCTCCATATGATTCTTATCTAGATCCACCCCCAGTAGCTCAACTAAATTCAATTATTGGGGAGGAAGATAATGAAATAATTTTGGGTGAGGAAAATAATGTTCAAATAGAGTATGTTACTATTTTTAAATAGTATGTTGATATATTTCTAGATGATTTACCTGGACATCCTCCAGAATGAGAAATTGAGTTTCCCATTGATTTAATTATTGGTTCAAGGCCCATATCGATGACCCCTTATAGAATGGCCACTGTGGAATTAGTGGAACTAAAGAAAAAACTATAGGAATTGAGTAACAAGGGATTTCTTCTCCCTACTGTATCTCCATGGGGTTCCCCTGTCCTTTTTGTTAAGAATAAAGATGGATCTATGAGCTTGTGCATTGACTACAAGGAGAACAATGCTATAACAATAAAGAACATGTTTCCCCTACCTCACATTGATTATTTATTGGACCAAATTTATATAGATCAATATTATTTAAAGATTGAACTTCATTCTGGATACCATCAATTCTTCATGAAGAAGGAAGTAATTCTGAAGACAACATTTCGAACTAGGCACAAGCATTATGAGTTTATATTAATCCCTTTTGGGTTGACTAATGTACCCTCTATTTTCATGGATCCAATGAATAGGGTTTTCAAGGAATATCTTGATGAATTTTTTGTGGTATTTATTGATTATATCTTGTTATACTCCAAAAGGTACAAAGATCATTAAAATCACTTGTGCATTATACTGAAGACTCTTAGAAGAAATGAATTATATGGGTTGTTTAGAAGGTGTGAATTATGGCTTCAAGAGATTTCTTTTCTTAGATATATTTTCTCTAAGGATGGAATATCTATTGATCTTTCAAAGTCTAAGGCAATCCAGGAATGGCCAACACCGACGAGTATAACTAAGGTATGATGTTTTATTGGTTTAGTAGGTTATTATCGACATTTTGCCCAGAATTGTTCCCGATTGGCGAACCAATTAACCAAGATCACACGAGAAGGGATTAAATTTGTTTGGAAAAAAGAGTGTGAAGAATGTTTTGAAGAATTTAATAGAATATTATTCAATGATTCTATATTTACTCTACCATCAGGGAATGAAGAGTTTTTTATTTATAGTGATGCTTCATAGGAAGGACAAGGTTGTGTCCTTATGCAGAATGATAGGGTTTTTGCCTATGCATCATGAAAGTTAAAAATCCATGATCAAAATGATCCTACTCATGATTTTTAGTTAGAATCTATAATTGTTTCTCTAAAAATATGGATACACTATCTATATGGTGAAAAATATTAGATTTATACTGATTACAAGAGATTTAAGTATATTTTCTCACAAAAAGAACTCAACATGAGGCAATGGAAATGGCTTGAACTACTCAAGAATTATGATTTCACTATACGCTACCACCCAGAGATGGAAAA
Source organism: Viscum album (assembly GCA_963277665.1). Taxonomy (NCBI): domain Eukaryota; kingdom Viridiplantae; phylum Streptophyta; class Magnoliopsida; order Santalales; family Viscaceae; genus Viscum; species Viscum album. The sequence continues at coordinate 660,469,716 of OY728159.1, forward strand.
TAAGGTGGAAGATGCTTTGAGTAGAAATTATCTTGGTGTTTTGAACAAGATGACAGTTGAAAAGGATCCTATATACATGGATCTAGTAAAGATATATATGGGAATAACCATAGAAGGTAAAGCATCTATGCTTTTTCAAATGGTTTCAAAACCATCTTTACTAGAAAGGATAAGAAGTTCTCAGGCTAATGATGAAGAGTTTCAAAATAAGATTAAAGCTGTGAATAATGAGAGATTGAGTGACTTCGTATATGAAGATGGAATTTTGAATTTTTTGAAGAGGCTTTGTGTTTCTGATATACCTGACCTAAAAAGAGAATTGTTGGATTATGCTCATAGATCCAATTTCTCTATACACACTGGGAGCACCAAAATGTATAGATATTTGAAGGAACATTTTTGGTTGGACAACATGAAGAGGGATATTTCTGATTTTTTGTCAAGATGTATGGTTTCTCAACAAGTGAAAGCTGGAAAGAAACAGCTTGGAGGAGTCATACAAACTCTTCCCGTACCTGAATGGAAATTGGATAATATTACACTGGACTTTGTCATGGGGCTACCAAGGACTACTAGAAGGAATGATGCAATATGGGTCATTGTTGATCATATTAACAAGTGAGAACATTTTCTTTCTATAAGAGTAGATTTACCAGTTGAACATTTAGAAATACTATATATTAATAAAGTTTTAAGACTTCATAGAGTACCCCTATCAATTTTTTCTGATCATGATCCCCATTATACATCAAGATTCTGGAAAAGTTATCAGAAATCCCGGGATTCTGAACTTCATTTGAGCACTACCTACCACCCTCAAACAGATGGATAATCATAATGGACTATTAAAACCATAAAATACATGTTGATATCTTTCTCACTTGACATTCAAGGTATGTGTGATCAATATTTACCTGTAGTATAATTTTTATATAAAAATAGCTTCCATTCAAGTATGCAGATGACACCATATGAAGTGTTATATAGAATGAGATTTCGTACACCAACCTGTTGGGATGATTTTGGTGAAAGAAAACTCATAGGCCTAGAAATTCTTGAGGAAATGATGGAAAAGGTGAAGGTAATCCAAACCCACATCAAAGCAGCTCAAAGTAGGCAAAAGATCTATTCCAATAACTGAAGGAAGGATTTGGAATTTCAGGTAGGAGATCGTGTTTTTTTTAAGGTATCTCTATGGAAGGGAATTATAAGATTCGGTAAGAAGGGTAAATTGAGTCCCAGGTACATCAGAAGTTTTGAAATTTTAGAACAAATTGGGGATGTATCTTACCATTTGGAAATGCCGCCAAGTCTCTCCAAAGTTCATGATGTGTTCCACGTATGACTTTTGAGAAAACACATTTCGCACCCAACGCATGTACTTACCTATGAGGAATTAGAACTGGAACCTGACCTGTATTATTGTAAAGATTTTCTCTAGGTTCTTGATTCAAGAGAACAAGTGTTGGGAAACCGGAAAACTTGTCTGGTAATAGTTCTATGGAGAAACCATAAGATGGAAGAGGCAACTTGGGAACCCGAGGAACTTATGATGAAGAACCACCCACATCTTTTTATGTAGTATTATTCTTGAAATTTAGAGGATGAAATTATTCTAAGTAGGGGAGAATGTAACACTACAATCATCCATGGCATGTTTCCCTTTGAATAATGTAATAGCTTGCATAGTAGGCAACTTCGAGATTCTAACACATTGAGACTAATCAAAATAGCCATTATGAATAGTAATACCAAATTTTTAAAATTTTATCCATTTTAATTTAAAAATGGACTTCATTTTTGTGTCTGGAATATAAAAATTATCTTAGGGTGAATTTTTGGTATGTTTCGGAAAACATTCAGTTTTTGATGAATAGTGAAAAATACTAAATTTTATTTAAAAACAACTTTTTTAATAAATATAATTTATAGTGCTAAATTATACTATTTAGTGGGTTTAAATTATAATTAGATTATATTTTTAACATTTAATCCAATGTTGGTCATTGGACGTAATTTCACATTTAAACTAGACATAATCAAGTGTCAATCTTTTGATAGTTATTATTTCTTAAAAACATGATTTTGTTTTGACAACGAGAATTAATTTTAAATTAATTTATACCACATATGTGTTTTGAATTTAGAAAAATGAATTCCATATTTAGAATAAGGATTTCCAAATTGTGTAAATAGGTAACTTTAATTTTTAGACATTTTGAATAATTACTTCAGTAAATATTTTTTTTATCATGGTTAAAGGGTAAATCCGGTAAATGAGGGTAAAAAAATAATATTATAATAATAATAAATTACTCTAACGCATGTTCTAACCCAATTTTTAGATACGTGTCTGACCATGGGAATATTTGGGTTGATTTTGGGGCCCGATGGATCCACTTTTAAGTGACAATGACACTTTATATTAATTATGTTATAGTAAATACAAAAATGACATAAGCATATATCTTTTAGTAAAACAATTTTTACATAGAGTTATATATGTTATATCTTGTACTATAAATATTTATTAGAAAGCTAAAAATATTCCCTACATATTGGTAGTTTATTTATTATTTTCAGACCTTGAATAATTAAATTTATTTATAACACAGTGATGATGTAATATTTTACTTATTAACGAAAGAATCAAATAAATGATATTATATATGTTAAAATAAATATAATTTGAAACTTTTGATGCCATAAAATTATTTTAAAGGTTAATGTTACATGTTATGATTTATTAAATGGATTATTTTTTAAGTAATAATTCTATTATGAATTTAACAAAATCAAAATAGAAAATATTTTCAAAATTGACATAAAAGAGTTTTTAAAACAAATATTATATTATTAATTGATATTATATTCCTAAAAATATATGGTTTGGTAAGAGGAGATAAATAATATTATATATGTCATTAATGAATCACTTGAGGTTCTTTTGGAAGATTATATAATGTTTATTGACCATAAAATATAAAAATACAAAGAGACATGGTAAATGTCAAACTAATTAACTAAGAGTTAAATATTGAAGATAAGGTTAATATAGTGACTCAAACCTATCTAAAACCTATTGTATGAGTGGTTTTAGACCCATACCCACCTTATCCTCTAAATAAATCATTTTTGAGCCATTTTAAACCGAAAATTATTTTATTATAAAATAATATTTCAATCTTTTCCTAAGGTTCCCCTCACCCCTCTTACAAAAGGGAACATCCCGTTCTCTCAAATTCACACCTTAAAAACCATATGGATAGGCCAAACCCAGTCAAAATATCCTCCCAACTCTCCTCCCTTCATCATAGATTCCCTAATTTAGTCCTAAAGCAAACTTAAGGAGCCCATTTGATCAAATCAAAAGGAAGAACCCGAAGAAGAGGTAAATATTTAATCACCTCTTTCAAGTTCCTTTCTTCATACACTTCCCATTTCATTGTTGTTTCCATTAAAAAATAATAAATCCAATATATTCTATATAATTTGATGTTATTTTAAATATGGTACAACAATATTCATTATTCTATCAATCCTGTGAATGACATGTCACCATACATGCATACGTACGACTTACCATCTCCACGTCATGGTGTAGTTGTTATTCAATACATTATTATTTGTAAGGGTATAATAATGATGTATAATTGATATATATAATAAATATAACATGATAATGATTCTATATATATTATATACCATCCAATTATATGTTATTTTAATATCAAATGAATGATATTATCCCTCGTGCATACGTACAGATTACCATCTCCACGAAGGCGATGATATTCATTCACCATCGTATCCATTCAAGAATAATTTTTATTTGATGAATAAAAATGATGTTCAAATACTAAATATCATTCTGAATATTAATAAGATACATCATATACACAACAAACATTACTTACCTAACAAATCATATAAAGGAAAACGAATCAGTTAACAACTGAAACGATGATACTACCAAAATATCATTAACAAAGCTATATTAGAAGAACGTATATGATATCATATTAATGTATATAGTTCTTGTATTATTTAATAAAAATTATTTCACAATTATACAGGAGTTTAACCTACACTCGGCCAAGGAAAATAACAAGCTAAGGGTTAATTTCACAATCTCTTCATTATCTGAGGTTGTTTGTACGTAATTATATACTAGGATCTCATTATCATCCACATCTATGCTTCTTAAAAATGTATTTGAAAACATCTTTACTATTTAATATAATATAGGGTTAAATTCATTTATAACATTTTTTGACTTTTTATAAAATGGATTGAATGAAATCTTTCTGTCATTTTCCAAACAAGGTACCTTATTAACTTTTCGAGAAAATTAATGTAAGAATGTTTTTTAACTTATATGGTGGGTGAGTCTATTTTCCACCATTAATAATCATAGAAGATTATCTTATAATATTATAATAATATTTTTAAAATAAATGTTTTCTTTATAATTATGTAACTTTTAAATGATTTCATAATAGAAAGATATAAATCTATGAAAAGGTTTTGATTTCATCTATGTCAACATTCTTTGATGGATTTTAAGCTTATTTGAGGTTGATTTATTATGATACAAAACTTCTATATTGTATTTAAGGTTATGTGATATGTTTGACTATGGATGTTTTATTTTTACAACATTCATGGTTTATATATAATGTATTGAAATTTGGTATGCTAGTTTTAATACGAATTTTTATGTTATGTTCCTTTTAATATGAGGATTGAATTGGACTTAGTAATTAACAGGTGGAGCTCCCTATAGCTCCTCGATGCATCGGTAGGTCTCATGAGACAAACTAGTTTCATGGAACAAGGCCTTGAAAAAATATTATTTTTAGTCTTGGCACAAGGCCTTGACTATGTGGTTATGAAGTCTGGCATTATGCATTCCAACATTATGAAATTGGCTAATGACATTGCATGTGATTATTCAACAAGTAGAATATCAATTTGAATAAGTAAATGGAATTATTTGATTTTATATTTTCTATATTATTCTGAATTTCAAGTTGAAAAGACTTATGTTTTATTATTATATATATCCTCAAATTTTTATGCTTATTTATGAATGTTTCCACTATATAGTTATCCTTACTGAGAATTTGAGCTCATGCCTTTCTATATTTTATTTTTCCCAAGATGTGAAGAACTATTTTATGACTGACTTACAGGGATAGTCTGAGGGGATATGAGTGTTGTCTATGGAAATAATGTTGTCATAGTTTTTCATTTTATTATTTAATTTAAAACATATAAATGTATCTAGTATTTCCAATGCTACTAAATAGATCAGTCTTTCGGCACATGATTTACATGTATCATGCCAATGTTATGTAATAATGCACCGACTCTGGGAAATTTGGGTTGGGGCATTACAATTATCATGTGATGATTATTTTAGGAGATTGAGAATATATTTTTTTTTCTCTTCTATAAATTTCTGATCCAAAATTTATAAAGGGGTTTAACTAAAAAACTCATTTTTGAAACATTTCAATAAATATGTGAATTTTTTAGAAAACTTTGTAATCTCAATAGTGTCTTGGTGGGGATATATAATGAGTATCATAGATAATGATGAAATATAATTATTATTTAGGATAGAATTATGAAAATAATCATGATAAATATATCTCTTCCATTAAATGCATGGTTAATGAAAATTGTAAGGATTACATGATCCTTCTCAAGTGTTAGGATATTCTCTATAGCTTATGGACTTTCTAAGAATAAGAAGATTTATGTATACATCTTAGATTTTGTGTTTCAAGGCATGAATGGAATCAAGAAAAATAAAAAGAAACTAATGACATATTCATTTATTTAAATTAAAAAAAATGTGTGGAGTTATCCCATGAAATAAATTAGTTTTGTATAATTATTTACACAATTTTTAGACATCTTTTTTCCATGGTAATACTTTTCAGTGGTATTAGATTCACTTCTATTTTTTATTTAAGCATTTAATAGATAATGAGTATTTAAAAATGGTTTTTTGGAAGCATAATATTTTTTTTCCAAACCTACCCCAGTTACTAATGTATTAAAAACCAAAAATTGTTTTAGGATGAAAATTCACGTGGTTTTATAAATGTTATAAAATCACATAATGTTTTTTAAAAAAAGGTGTAAAAATGTTTTGTAAAAATAAAAACATAGTAAAATTATTTCAATATATCATGTTTTACTTCGAAAATTTTCATAGTAATTTTAAAAATGAAATTTATATGATAAAATTATGATGTATCAAGGTGAAAAAACAACACATTTTCAGAATTATAGCTTTTGATGTGTAATTATAAAAATGAATGACCAAAAAAGAAATCATGGTTTTACCTTTGAATTGGTTTTCATTAGAAATTAACCATATTTCTATTTCTAAAAAAACATAAATGTTTATAATATTTTGAATACTATTTTTCTTGAAACACTCAAAAACCTTATTTATTGTGATCTCCATAAGATCTACTTATTCTAATTTTAGAGTTTGAACCATATAGAAAATATTTTTTGTGGATATAATCTATGTTTTAAGTGGATTTACATAGATGTTAAATTTATATAATTTTATAAAATTTTAAATAAGGGAAAATATTGAGGAATTTATATTAGTTTATTATTTGTATATAAATAGTAATTTTCAAAAAATAAAATTTAAGTTCTTTATTTGGACATTTATTTAACCCATGCAATAAATTATTTTTATGGATTTGATAAAGGTTGAAAAAAACTAAAATTATTGATGTTTAGTTTATCTAAAATGTTTACATACTGTATGAAATTTTTATATGTTAATAAAAGTATTCATATATTACTATATATTTTTCAATTTTAGGGAGCTCATATTAAATACCATGTAATTGATGAAATTTAAAATGTTTATATTTATTATTAAGATATAAATTGTTTATAATTATTTGATATGTAATTTCTATAAATTATATCTTAATTATGGAGTGTTTATAATTATATATTTTGAACATATTCATAAATGTTTATGTCATGTTAAATTTTATAAATTTTATATTTATTTACCATATTCTTTAATTTATTGTTAATTAATAGAAATTATTTATTATAAATTGATGTGAACATTAGTTTAACATGATAAAATGGTCAATTTAAAATTCATACAGTGTATACAAGGAGTTAAATACTTGGTATGAAAAATTATTTAGTCATGTTCGACCATGGAAATGATTTTTATGGGTTCTGAACAAGAAATTATAGGCTTATTTTGAATTATGTATATTATGAGTGGAATTGTAATAGAATATATGTACCTATTTAGAAGTGTTCCATGGATAGTTGTACATTTTATTGAACTACTCATATTCATGGGTGTTTATGCTTAGAAAAGTGGGGGCTGGATACCTCTCATGCCCTGATTTCTTTTGTGAGTATTTTGGCTTTGTATGATTATATGACTTTACATGGTAAGGTTTCATGTAACTTATGCATTGAATTAATTTTGATATGTATAATTATAATTGGATTTTAATTATTATAAGTAACATAAATCCAAATTTGGTAAATAATTATACATTAATATGTTTTTAGAAAATAGATTTGGTTAAATGTATAGATGCTAAAATTAAATCTTTAGAAGCATGAGTACAAAAAGGGAATGTATAATATACGTTAGTGATGTTTTAAATACTCTTAAAATAAAAAGTGTTAGATTCCATCCAATGTGAATTATTTTCAAGAACTTTGTTATCCAAATTGGTATAACATGATAATGTTGAGAGCCTAAAAATTTTCTTGTTTATACAAAGAATGATACAAGTGACCCTGGTAGTTGGATTTAGATTCATGGTGTTTTCATGGGATACAAATAGCTTAAAAACAATAATGGTAAGTATATCATGCTAATAGGGTTGAGATAATCCATATAATGGACTGGGAATAGAGTTTTCCACTCAAATTTCCACTAATCATATGTGATGTGACTGACATGATTATCGACTAGATGTAGTCATGGTTTTTGTAATGAGTTTAGCTTGGATGAGACTTTTTTGAAATATATATCTAAACCCACTAATTGATATTATATAAATAAAAAATGATTCATTATTTTAGAGGGAAGAAATGTAATAATAATGTTTATTTATTTAATTTAAAACATTATAATCACACGATAAAAAATTCTAATTCATATGAAATGGAATTGTCATCATGAAAATTAACATTGAGATCAATTTAGAAAAAAATTAAATATTAAGGGAAGAAATTTTCTCAACCCATATACAAAATTAATAATTGTACTTAAAATATAAGGAAATATTTTTAATGAAATTACTCCATGATTAACTGGCTATTGAATTTATTCAAAATAGATATGTACATGATAATGTTAATTTGTTAAATAAATTTTTACCTTTTCTCTTCACTTTTTTGAGGATGGACAAGCTAGATATGGGATATATTGGAACTAGTAATCTAATGACAATGAATATGGTAAAAATTTAATGATACAAAAATTAAATTGGGTGTTCTAATTATTTAGCTAAGTCATTGAAGTATAAAATAGGTATCCAGATGTAAGAATAATGTTTCTATTGGAGAAGGAATTTTCAATATTATATCCATTTGTTTCAGAAACTCTAAGAAGAATCCACATTAGGTATTAATATTATAAAAATTAATTCATAAATTTTAAAGGGAATATGGTACCAGGTTTATATTTTTCAATTATTATAAATATAATAGTTCAAAATAAAAGGATTGATGGTTCTTAATGTTTTTATTTAAGTTATTAATAAAAATGTTACCAAATTAAGTATGTGAATTTGGAAGAGTACTTCAAAAAAAGATTTACTATGTATTAAATGAGATAATATATATTATACATGCGATTGAAGATTCATTATGGTTCTATAACATATCTAGAAAAAAAGATAAGAATATTTTTTTATTATGGATAAAAGATTTTGTCCAAGTTATTTGTTAAAATATAGAGTAAATAATTATAAAATCTATTTTGTGTCATATTTTTAAGAATAAGATAACCGTTCTAGAATAATTATCAAAACACATAGAAAAACATATATCATATGGTTATTTGAAGTACCTAGATCATGATTGATAAATGAGAAGTGGAATGGGTAATTTGTGAACTCGCTTTCATTTTATGAATTTACCATTGAAATGAATCCTCTGAAGAAGGTTAAATATTTTATCCACTCCTATTTTGGTTCACTAAATCTCTAAAATAATGTTGTAAGTAAAGTGAATGAGAAAAAAATATTTAAAAGATTTGGTTTCAATGTGAGACCACTCCCTGATGCAAAGGGTTATGAACCCTAATTACAGATTCTCCCATTATTAATATATATGGTTAAATAGAATCGTATCACACCATTCTTACATGACATCACATCCAATGATCCAAAATCCCACTAAAGGATATTTATTCAGTATTGTACATTATGGAATCCCACATGTTCTTGTTTCTCTCTCACATATCCCATCCCTTCCAGTTGTTGTTGACCACCTCACATTGTCCTTATTCTTAATGGTATTCCACAACCTCCTTCTAATAGTCTTTAAAATATTTTCTATATTATATCATAATTTTCACAAATCCCTACATCCATATATACTACAATTAGGGGAGTGAGATAATGACCCCCCCGAGTCATAGCTCTTGCAGGCCTCAGGTTGGCGACTAGCACCAAGGGTATAAAAATTTCATGATATGAGAGGAATTTTCCTCTATAATGACATTGTATTTGGAGATAAGATGAATCATCCACAAAAAACTCTAACAAATAATATAAAATAATGGAAAAAAACCATCCCACATGCATGTTTAAATAGAACTGATACAAATAAATGTCTCCAAAGTAAATGAACAAAAGTAAGTATAAAGCACTGACACAACAACTATCAAGGTTCTGAGCTAGTACTATGCCATACAGTCTTTGTAGTCCTCCTAGAAACATGGAAAAAGTATTACATTAATAGGATGAGCATATAAGTTTACTCATAAGAAAAACCAACGTCTCTTGTGCACATGTGAAAGAATCATACAAATTCACTTGTGAGAAAATAGAAGAATAAAACATCACCTATCAAGGTATAATTACCATCCCAAAATACACAAGTAATTCTCTCCAAATTATGAAAACCAAGTAATACAATACAATAGGAATCACATTGATAAGGTTACCGTTAACAACCTTCCCACTAGTATGTTTCTCTCACAACAAACATCGTACATCCTAGCTCTCTCATCTTTTATGCGTACCACACCACCCCCCAAGAACGGACGCAACACAAGTCACCAAAAGACACATGGTCTTGACACCCTAGAAGTATATCCACAACACATCTAGGCCGAAAACATGTGGGCCACAACAAGACCACATAACAAAACAAAATTAGTTGGGTACCATGGACATGTAGTAATAAAACCCCATGCCCTCTGCATACCATGAATGAACCCTATAAGAAGCCACCCCACAAGAACATTCATATCACACCCCACATGAAAACACATGGGCCACCATCCCATAAGAACTATCACATCTCACCTGAAAACACTAGGACCATCACACTTCGCCTGAAAATCCCCATGAAATCAAAACCACCATCATACATAGTAAAATACCTCCATGCATCATAGCTTGTGCAATACCTACCATGCATGGAAGAGACGGAAGGAAAAATAAGTCACCCCGCCATATGTACTCCTCATCATATTTCATAAAAAAACCCCCCTATGTGACTATGCGGGTGTCGATACATAATTCTCCACATAAGTGGGGCGCATATAGAAATCACTAAACAAATAAGTATTTATACTTATAGTATCAAACACTCAATCTCAAGCTATGGCTTCACAAGTTAGTTAACTAACTCACAACACCGTCAACTTTCCTTCCACCTCTAAATTCATAACACCACATTATAATCCACCACCTGATTCCAAATTTACAACATTTACATTTAATCCTTCCAATATTCTCATTATATAGCATCAACCATGTTTAATATCACAACACATCATTTTATAATTCATCTACCAATTTCAACCCATTAATAATACCAATCCAATCCATTTCGAACATTATCAAACAATTATTTATTTATTCCATCACTACTATGGAATCTTGAAAAATTAATCCTCCACATTTTCACCACAAAAGCCAAATAGAAAAACCACAACACCACCCCAAAATCATGGGCAAACAAACCACCATGCCTTACCAAAATCATGGGAAATTAAACCACTTCACCACCCCAAAATCATGGCACACGAACCATTATCCCCAAATTCCCCAAATTAACATTTTCAACCCATAATAACTACTAAACATCACAAAAAATCAAGATTTTGTTATGGATTTGAAAAGGGTTTTTACCACATTTTACTTTATTTTAGGGGAATTATCACACAAGCCATAATCACGGGGAAACCAATTAATTATCAAAATATATGTGGTTAATAAATTTCTATTTTAGGGTGATATCACAAAAATCACAACAAAAGAATAAATATCAACACATATATCCATCAAATACAAAGCCCCAAATGTCCACAGTATCAAGTGAGGATACAATCCCCTACAATTCAAAATATCCCAAATAATATCAAAGATGTAAAATAATGTGAATCAAACCCATCTTACATGATTAAATTTTAATTTAACCAATTATTTTTCCTTAATTAATAAATAAAAACCTTTACCCATAGGTATACAAAAGAAAACCCCACCCACGTGATAAAAAAATAGAAATGAGGGATTCACAACCTTAATGATGCTTTAATTACTCATTGTGCACCGCTGGGTGACGAAGAACTCCTTCAAATCATAACTACACTACCAGAATACATAGATCAACCTACACCAAAAACAAATACCATAAAAACAAAACTGAAAACACATGACAACCCATAACAACATCGATGTAGTAAATCCCAATGATAAGAACATGAGGAATAAACAATGAAGAGGAAATGGCTTACCACAGATCACAAACAAGAAACCACTAGGACCAAAAGATCAAAGATGGAGGAAAATATCTTAAAGAACTCCTTGAGGTTCCTAGGGTTCTCCCAAAACAAGAGAAATAATATTTCAAAACCAAATGAATAAAAATTTGGCTGTAAAGAACATTTCAAACTGCACTACATTAGGGATTTACAAGATGTGTAATCCCCTTTCATGTAATGTAATCCTCAAGGTTAGGTTATTCCAAAGAATTCATCACCTATTTAATATTTATCCTAAAAAATATACATGTCATGAACCGAAATATCACAACCTCTGAACCAACACTAAACATTGTTCAATAAACTTACATGGTGTGTATTTCCTGTAACAATTCTACTGCACCTCTAGCTTCCATAAAAAAATCCTGGAACCTCTCCCAACATCCTCTAACAACAAAAACTAGGAAAGTAATAGTCCAAGAGTGCACAAACTATTACATCAGAATACTCTAATATTATTCTCCCTAAAAAGAAGCCAAAACCAATCCCCGAATAAATGGGGTCCAAACAACCTCCCCACATGATACCTCCCAAGGGTCTCATCATACCTCAAATGGAACCACCCTAAAAATACACCAACACAAATGGCCATGAAACACACCATACAACCACATCACCACAACCACAAGATATCTCCTCACACACAACCATACCATGGCACAACCAGTGCACAATCATATAAACCTCAATGCAACCCAAACTAACTATAACTACAACAAGAGACCTGAACCATACCAAACATAATAATTTCGTAATTCCATTGTCTATGTCAAGATAATATCATATTAGGGTAGCACTAACTAACTTTCACAAGTTTAATCACATCAAAGTTATTGTGGATTGATTTGGAATCAGGTACATTCCTTTTCATATGTTATAACTTCATCACACATCTCACTACACACATTAAATTTTGAGGAAAAATGATCATTTCAGAAAACAAAATTATCTAAAAATCACTTCATAAAATAATAAAACGAATATAAACATTAAAAAACTCTAGGTACTTGGAACACATCTATGTCTCTCAATCCTAAGGACTCTCTGAAAAGACACCATGCTTCCACAACACAGGAACAAATTAAATGTTTCTTATACACCACTTATTCTCTTAGAGATCAAAAATACCTACTGGTCATTGCAAAAATGATGTGTTTTGCTAATAATAAAACTCTCCCATGTCAATGAAATGGGATTCATCATGAAGTAACCGATAAAGAAAGGAGATGTGGAAGACATCATGGATCCTCTCAAACTATTGTGGAAATGAAAATCGATACACCAACTCACTAACATTCCCTAACACCTCAAAGGGGCCAAAAAAATTAGAAGAAATATTACTCCCTCTATCAAGCCTTAAATTTCCATGTCATGGAGAAATCATAAAGAATATGTGTTCCCCAATCTAAAAATCCACAGGCCTATTTCCACGATCAACATAAGACATCCACCAGTCATGTGTTGCTTTCATCCTCCCATGAAAAATCATAACTTTCTATGTCATGCTATGTACCACATCGTGGAAACAAATGATTGTCCCCAAACCTCCATCCAACATAATAGAGAATGACATGATCTCTAATTGAAATCCACAAATGGATATATACTAATTTAATAGTGGAAGAAATTATTGTAATAAAACTACAACAAGGGAAGGTTTCATACCCAAGGTCCACCAATGTCTAAGACGCATGTTAGCAACATATCTTCTACTATCCGGCTAGTCTTCTCTGTCTGCACATCTATCTAAGGGTGGAATGTAGTGTTGAGACATAACTGATTGCCAAATAAATTCTGTAATCCCCCCAGAATCTTGTTGTAAATTTTTTGTCCAAATTCATAACAATGGTCCTCAGAACTCCCAGAAACCACACCACCTCATCCATTTACCTCTTATCCAAATAATACACTGCACCAGACTCCTTGATCGTTATGAAGTGGGATAATTTCATCAACTGATCCACGAACACCCATATTGCATCACAACCTCCCTGAGTTATTGGAAACCTTATGAAAAAAATCCATCAATACTTCATCCTATTTACACTCAGGAACTTCCATATGCTACAAAAAACCACAAGGATCATAATTCTGGACCTTTAGTTACACGAAAAACGAGCACTTTTCCACAAACTTGTACATTATTCATTTTATCCCAGGCCACCAAAACTATATATTCAATCCAAAATTCATGTTGTAAACTTATGGGTGTACCTCCAATAGTGGGTTATGAAAATCAAGAAGGTATATATCATGCATTACTACTCGAAAAAAAACCTCCCACAAAATAATATCAAGTTCTGACCATCCTCCAACCATCCCTATAGAGCATCTCAATGGCCAAAACTGCATCACCTCTTCTACTGAGTCTCCCCATTGATAATTCTCCAACTACTACATTAGATAATACTTCAACATCATCTAAAATAAAAAACCTCAACCACAATCTATGCTTCTATCAAATTTAATGGTTTCCAACTCCATCATTTCTCTCATGGAATCCCCAAAATCCCGAACAACACCCTTCCATGACTTCCTACTAAATGAATTAGCTACAACATTCCTGTTTACTGATGTGTACGAGATATCAAAATCATATTACTAAATAAACTCCATCCACCTCCAATTTCACAAGGTCAAATAATTCTAGGAAATGATAAACCTCAAATAATTTTGATCCGTGGAGACTAAAAAGCACTCCTCGTTGAGGTAACGCAACCAACAATTAAGTGGAAATAGAACCACTGCTAGATATAGATCATGGGTGGTATAGTTATTCTCTTGGAGATGTAATTTCATAGACCCATAAGATATCACCACCCCTAATACTTGAGAACACATCACAATTTCATATAGAAATCATCAAAAAATAGCCAAAACATCACCCCATTGTTAGGGAACTAGAGTACTTGAGCAATAACCAAATTACCATTTGGGTAACTGAATAATGACTATCACTGAACAATCCTCACAAAATCTAGGACATTCATAGTCATAGATAATAATTATGCTACAACTTGAGTGTAATCCATTACAAATCTATGATAATAGCCTACTAGACATAGAAAAATATGAACATATTCCACGTTATTTGGTGCAACCCAAGGAACAATCGGTTCAAATTTTTATGGTTCTATTACCAAAACCTATTGAAACACCAAATTCCCAATGAATATAACAACTGGTTTCAGAAAAATACACCTGAACAACTTTCCACATTGCTGGTGGCATCGAAGATTATGCAAGACACTTATAAGATTCTCTTCATGCTCCTCCTTTATTTTCAAGTACATTAAGCTATCATAAATGAATGAGTATCAATCTATCCAAGAACTCATAGATCATGGATTTAATTCACCCCATGGACATAGCTGGTGCATTCGTAACACTGAATGGAATGATTACAATCTCGACGGTCTCGTACCTATATATGAAGAAATTCATTTGGATATCTCCATCTTTCACACTCAACTGGTGATATACTGACTACAAATTGATAATACAAAACCAAATCTCCCCCCTCATGTAGTATTAAAGAACATCTGTCCTTGGATGAGGGTAATGGTTTTTGATCAAGAAAAGATTCAACATTAGGTAGTCTATAAACAACTTCATACTACCATCCGCCTTCTTCGAGAACAACACTGGAGCACCCCACAGTGACACACTGGGACAAATAAAACCCTTCTTCATCAGATCATATATATAAATCATCAACTCCTGTAACTCAGTAGGTTCTATTCGATAATGATACATTGTAATTATAGAATAACCATGCTTCCATTCTATCTAGAATTCAACATCACATCGAGGTGGTAGCATCACAACCTCCATGAAAAAGTATCCCATAACTCCTTAGTGACCATGGGAACCTCTACCATATTATTTTCCACCTATTACACTATTAAATCATCTAACAATGAAATTATTGACTCCACACACCGACTACCCACTGAACAACCCCGATCGCCAATGAAAAACACATGTTGGACATGCTCTTCTGAAAAAATGAATCTCCTTCAAAAGTGGCCAATAACAAGAACATAAAAAATAAAAATTGTCTATTTTGTGGATGAATATTTATGTATTCATATATAGAATGAAATGATCCCCATGGGAATAATACCGACCCATCATCAACCTTCACCCTAGAAACACATCCAACAAGCTGTTTTTTTGTTAGACTAGCATAGTCAACACAAGGGGCATGCGAAGCCTCTATAAGTATAGTCATAGAGAATGGGATAGATAGGGTGAAAAAGGGGGAATAATGATCTTGAATCATACAAGACACCAAAATGGTACTAAATAAACATATCTTAACTCTAACGATATTTGGCCCATTAGAAACTGCTGACTCCACTACTTGAATCTGACTACACCTAGATCCTCTAGATCTCTGTTGAAGACAAAATCCTTGAACATGAATGGTTCATTGTACTTTAATGTTAATAAATTAATAGGGTTAAAACCTAACTTCTCCATATCCCTTTGAAGGATAAAAAATCTACTGCCCCTGATACTAAAATAGTCTCACTGAGAATTGCTATTGAGGATAGTGTTTATCCTATCCACCTACACAAAACTGAGGTCAATGAACCATTGGTCACTATTTTTTGTGATGGTCATGAACCCCATATCCAAAGAAAACAATGGTCAAAGCTCCCATGAAAATAAAGGAAACTAAAAGACACATAAGGCCAGAAAGAAAGCTATTGAGGACAACTCTTGGCTAGTCAAAACGTCAAAGTACAAGGTTCTTGAGATCTACCACCAACAACTATGATCCCCAATGAACCCCAATAGTTTCCCTCCTATGTAAATAATCTTATGAGTGAATCTTATTGATCACCTCCACCTTCTTCTGAACCTCCCTATACATCAATAACGTAAAATTATTAACTTAATACTTGATATAAGGAAATAGTTACTCCTCAAGAAGTCTAACATAAGTATCCTCAATAAAAAAAGATTTTGGAAAAAATTCACAAGGTCCTTGAACTTGATTCACAGATCCCACAATAATATGCTCTATTGCTGACGAGAAAGAATCTTGTTCCACTTTTCTTTCTTCATGGTCAATGAAAGTAACTATAACTCGAACTCCTTTGGGAATTCAACCCACATAAAATCTATCTCCTTCCACTCTACTAGATATAACTTCTACTAGTAATGTGTAGCTCCCTACACCTGACTAACTGCCAAAGGGACCAAATAATTCGTCCGGGCCTAGATCAAACTAAAAGTGATCTTCAGATCCTCTAAATAGCTCTCGGTTTCTATATTTGAGACATTTCTCTCATAATTTCCCAAATCATATCACTGGAAAGCACATAATATCCTCTACCACTGATCAAACAACTCAATTAGATCAACCCAATGATGATAAACTAGATCAGCGTACAGAACCTCAACTGCCTGAGCCATACACAAATGAAAAACATGATCCACAACTAATAGGGAAATTAGGAACTTCTTAAGACTGATAGTTTGGAATTTTATTAAGATTCATTTAAACTAATTTAATTCAGTTTGTTATCCATTTTAATATTTCCAAAACAACCCAATTCAAACAATAACAAAATTCATCATTATGCATCTGCATATCCTAGGTATCTACTATGAAAACAAGTCCTCCTCACATAGCCTTTCAATAACCTAATAATATGTGTACTAGATCATAAGGGCCCCTAGAATCTTGGACCTAAGCCTGTCTCCCAAGACTATGTCATGCACCACGTTCAATTGAAATGACTTCCATACGACCCCATGGATTCCTCACTATACATAACTCCAAACTCCATCATATCTCTCAACCACTCATCTGAAACATCATTGCCAATAACCCCTCCCTCCAAATATACCACAATAGGGGGAGAGATAATGACCCCGAAGTCCCACATACAGTAGGCCCCAGGTTGGAGACGAGAACCGCGGGTATAAAAATATCGTGATATGGGAGGCATTGTCATCAATAATAATGTGGGGGTTGGGAGATAAGATGAATCAACCACGAACAACGCTAAAACAAAATATTAAACAAATCCAAAACCAAACCTCATCAATTTATAAATAGAAATGATTCAAATTAAATTCCCCAAAAAAATACCCAAATGTAATCGTAAATTAGTGACACAACAAATGTTAGGATTTGAACTAGTAATGTCCAACATGGTCCATGTAGTCCTCCATGAAACAAATAAACTATTTTATATACATAGGGTGAGAACACAAGTATAATTAGTAGGAAAACCAAAGTCTCTCATGAACATGAGATAAAACCATAATAATTAAACTATGAGAAAATAATAGTACCAAAGATGACATATCAACGTATACTAACCATCCCAACATCACCAATGCTCTGTCACCAAATAATGAATACCAAGTAATATGATTCGTAGGAATCACATCGAAAGGGTACCCCACACCACTTTCCCACTAGTATGCCACTCACACCGAATTTCAAAAGTCCTAGTTCTCTGATTGCTTCTTCATACCACACCACCCTATAAGCAGGGTCACAACACCTGTCTCCTACAAACACTTCGCTCACTTCCCCAAAAGCATGACCACACCATAGATATCTCAAAAACACATTGTACACAACAAACCACAACTAAATCCAAAGTATTAGGGTATCATGAACATGTAGGACATCAACCTCGTTATCTCATCTAACCATGAATGACCCCCACTAGAAGTTTCCCCAAAAATCATAGCCATATCACATCATTCTTGAAAATTCCTAAGCCTCAACCCCACAACAATGGTCAGATCTCACCCGAATACACATGGGTTATCACACCTGCCCTAGAAACACCATGGCTATAACAACCAGAGTATAATGAATTAATTTACCTCTAAAAACCATTGAATGTTCAATACCTACCCCACATGGAAGATAGATATAGAGAGGGTTCCCTAGAATCTATACTCGTCACTAAATGTTTGGGAAAAAACCCACTTGTGACTATGCAGGTCTCAGAACATGGTTCTTGATATGGGTGTGGTGAGTATAGGAATCAAAAGAAAATAAATTTATATATTTTTGGTATAAAAAATAAATCCCAACGTACATGAACACAAAATAACTAACCAACGGACAACACTGTCACATTTTCTACAACCTTTAAACTTATAACACCATAGAACAAGATGCAACCCCATTCTGGATTTTCATCAAATTCAATTGAATCATTACATTATTTTCATTATTTTCATCATCGATTTTAATCATACAACCCATTATTTAATTATTCATTTAAAAATTTCACCCCCATTAACTAAACTAACCGTATCCATTTCAAACATTATCAAACAATTATTTATTTATTCTATCAATACTCAGACATCTAACATAAAGAAACCACCACCTACTCACCACAAAAGGTTGTACAAGCAAACCACCTAGTTGACCCAAAATCATATCCAATCAAACCACCCCACTGCCCCAAAATCACAACCCCACATGCCCCCACCACACACCATTGTCCCACAAGAAAAACCAAAAATCACAACATGTAAAGTTTGATTTACATATTTAAAAGGGGTATTTTATAAAATTTCACTTTATTTTTAGGGGTGTTATCAAAAAATTCATAATTCGAGGGTAACCATTTCAATATAAAAATATAAGAGGTTAATAAATTTCTTTTTTAGCCTGATGTAAAAACAATCACAACCCAATTAGTAATCTCAACCCATATATCCAGTGTAAAAAAATCCTCCAACTGAAAACAATTTCAGTGGGGCCACAAGCCTGTGCAATCCAGAATATAAAAAATAATCTGAAATCTTTAAAATAATGAGAATGAAATCTCAGTTACCCATTTAAATTTAAATTTAAAAAATTATATATCATTAATTAATCCATCACAACCATAACCCATAGGTAAATAAAATAAACCCCATTCCACATGATACACAATAAAGAGAAATTAGGGATTCAGTAGTTAAATGAAGCTTTGGCGACTCACTAGACACTACATAGTGAAGAATAACTCCAAAAAACCACAACCAAACCACGAGAAAACATAGATCAACTAACACCATAAATAATACAAACAAAATATAACCCAAAACACATCTCAAACCATAACAACATCTCTATAGCGAGTCCCCAATAGAATAATGGAATAAAACCTATCAAGAAGACAAAAGGACATAACATAGATAAAAAAACAACCATCAAGACTAATAGGTACAAAAGGGAGGAATATGAAGAACAACCCACAACTAAATGAATGAAAATTTATATGGAAAGACATCTTAAAACATCACTACATCGGGAATTTACATTATGTGTAATCCCCATTCAAATAATGTAATCCTCAGGGTTTGGTTTCGCCGAAAAATGAAAATAAATTTTAATATTTAACCTTGAAATTCTACACGTTATGAACCAGACTCTCACTAGACAGGAATAACCAATACCTGTCATGTAATGAACTTACAAAATGAGTATTTCTTATAGCAGTTCTGCAACACAACTTCCTCCAAAAAAGACTTAGAAACTCTGCCGAACACCACCAACAACCAAACTGGAAATGTAATGGACCAGGTGGTCATATACCAAAACAATAATATAGTCCTTGTACTCTTAAATTTTTCTTGACTATTTCTTTGATACCTTTTAGACATTATCAACCTTAAAGTGACAATTAATCACATTGGTTCCTCATATTATCTAAAATATTCATTCATGATACAATTATATCATGAGACTTCTGAAAATTTAATTATTTGATGCTTGAGATATTAATAATTATTCAAGGATATTTTCCATCAATACACAAAAAATAATCTATAATGTGTCTATTGTATCATGATCTCCCCTAAATTATCATTTTTACTCTAGTATATGTATATATATTTTCATTGTATAATATCACTAATAGAATATCCATAATTCAAATGGAATATCTATGATTATAGGTAGTGGTATGTAATTATATTTAAACTCATTAATCAATTAATGGATTCTTATTAAAACATATTTATGATGTGGTAATAAATACCACCCAGTAGTTGAATATCATGATCATAATTTCTCCACAACTCTAATAATAATATTTATTTTATTCCAAATTTTTATTAAACATGGAACAAAATAGAATAAAATTCAGAATGGAGTGTGTTATTATTTCCCATATCTAATAGTCTTACATTAAATTCTCACTACAATGATGTAGTGTCCTTAATCTGAATTTTTTGAAATCATGATATATTGAAAACACTCATTAAATACACAATGGTGTCTAAAATCTCTTATGAAAACTTCATTATAATGTGGAAGCATATATATTTCACAAATCCATTATTATGGTATCCATTACTTCTATTTGAAGAATATCAAGCATTCCATAGTTGATTCCGACTAGAAATAATTCAATCTCAAAGCATCACAACTAATTTGATGTTTTATTTTGTACACCTATAAAAACATTCTATTACTAAATCATGATACTTAAATCCATGAAGAAAATCATCAAAAGTATTTTCTTTGAGTAAATTTCTTAATAATTTATTCTAAATAATATTCATAATATTATGGAAAAATCAATAGAATGTTAATTATGAAAATCCCTATCCTCTCTTTACCCTTACATAGCTATCTAGAAACATTAGTTTGACCATTAGGATAAATATTAACCTTTACACATGTTACCAATTTTAATACATAACATTATATAGGGATAATAAATAGAGTATCACCTCCATTTAAGTATTAAATTTCCCCTATGTAGCCTTAAATTTCAATTAAACCATTACACAACTCACCCAAACCCAGCTTTCCTTTATCCTGGTTAAGTGAATTATTTTTACGCTCATGTTAGGTTACCATAATATATATGATTAACCTATATTTTAACTGAAAATAGAAAATGGAATACCTCTGTATATTTAAATATAAATTTACATAAGTAATCACAAACCCTTATTAATTTTATACAGTTTAGTGAAACATATATGTGAATAATAATTTAACTTTATGCAGCTACAAGATTATTGAATTACCTTCACACAGGGTTCATAATACCTTTACCTAGTTAGTTTACATTAGTTATTACCTTTACAAAACCTACTTAAATTTAAAATTTCTGTTATACATGTACTTATTTCAACTCAAAATCAGCTCATGGACTTCTTAATCAATCTAGGGGCCATACAAATTCCATCAAATGTTGTAGAAAATGATTTATCACCGATTAATACATGTACATTTCTTAAAGAGTACCACAATATTTTTCATAATAAATAGATACTATATAAACCTTTCTATCTAATTTTTTCATATAGAATCCATTACTTCTATAATTACCATATATAATGGAATCACCTCAACATATCTATCACATCTCAATAAAAATATTGGAAAATTCTAACACCATTATTATTGAAAAAAATATCATCATGCATGGACACTTCTATATCCTCCTTTGAAAATTTGTTCAATAACACCACATTAAATTAAGGCAATATGTGTGTTCATCTATTTCTCCCACTTATTAAAAATCAAATGTAAAGGTCATGTATTTTTTTGGAAATCACTAATTTTATCTTATTATCCTTTTTGAATTTGGATATCTATAATAGCTTCAACTCAATTTTCTAATCTATATTTTATCTTGATACACTTGTGAGAGAGAAGGATTAATAAAAATTATCTCATAACAATTCACCTTTATATAGTCACTTCTATGTGCACATGCATCACTATATTTTCATAAATACTACAACATTAGAATAAGTCAATATGTGTTCCAATTTTTTGTCCCACATAAATTAAAATTAAATGAAAATGTCTCGCATGGGGTTTACCCCACTTATTGAATCTATATTTTCTATTATAAAAATTATTTTTCCATAATAGATTCATATCCATCATTAAATATATATTTTATCATGACATAGTTTTGAGAGAGATGGACCGACCAACATGATTTCTATGTAACGAACCATTAGATTGTTAACTATAACTCTATTTGGGAAAATCAAAAATATAAAATAGGTGTTCATAACTAAGGTGATCGAAGATGTGCACAAATTCATTTTGGGGACACCATTATCTATTTCTCTCATTTTGGGGGTTTTCAAACAGATTTATCAAGTAATGATTTGTATCATATACACTTCTCGACCAAAATATTATAAATTTAAAGTGAAAAACATGAAAATACCCATTTATCTTACCAAAAACATCAACAGACAATCCCATTTAGAAACAAATTTTTCATAGTCTAAATAAATTTAGAATGCATGCTTAGAATAAATCAATTTTTATTCTTATAATGACATCAAGAAAATATTTTATTTTATGAAATAATATATATTGAAGCATTTTATTTATGTTTTTCTCCCACTTAATGGATACACTCAAGGTCTATTTATCATGGAGGAAATAATGTTTCATGATGGATAATAACTCTTTCTACCCAGTTTTTAAATATTCATCCAGATCCCCATTTATTTAATTTTCATAAATTCCCTTAAATGTATTAATAAAATAATTGGAATAGGGGGTACATTTATCTTTAGTTAGAGAAGGATGTTTGAGATATTTTACTTATCTATGATCTACCATAATTACCAAATTCATCATTATGGATACACGTCAAGATTATTTTCTTTATTTTCTTATAGTTTACCTTTATAGTCATCTTGATGATGTCAATATTATTTAAAGGATTATTTTGTGGAACCTATAAATTTTTTTGATAAACAATGTAACTTTAATCCTTTGATTATAGCTTCCTTATCATTATATTTTTCTTTTTTATGGGTTATAATGGAATAAAAACCTATGAAATGTGACCAATATTCTTGAATCTCCACATAACTCCTTCCAATATTCCATTTTTATTATTTTTGGTTTATCATCAGAATAATATTACGATTACCTAATCATTCCACCCCAAATAGAATTATATTGGATAGATATAAAACTTACTATCTCAGTAATCTACGATTTTTTTCTAACTTTTTAGTTGTATATTTTAATAGCATGAGAATGTTCACATTTCTGATGGACTTATTTGTTTACCTATAGAGCTCCCATTTATTTATACAGATTATACGGTTGGGATGTGTTGAACCTAAAATTATAGGTTTTTAATAAAAAAGCTACATAATAGTAATAACTCCAAAAAAATCATAACATTTCAAAAACTGTTTAGCCAGCGTCGATAATTACCATTTCTGTGAAGATATATTCTATCCTTAATGTTTCCTTTTAATAGGGGGTTTTCATTTATTATCCTTTAACAAAATTTTATTTTAAATAGTAAAATTGTTTTTATAGATTAATTTATCATCAGTTGTAAAAGATTTGATATTTGGTTATGTACTGTCAGATGAAAAAAATTCAGTATAACTAGGAAGATTAAAATTAGTTTGTACCTTTCTATTGGGGATGGTATTCTCATATTCCTTGATAGTTCTATCCAAAATATTCCCAACATTGTCATAATTTCCCATAATTTAATTCAAGGTTTTTCTGGAACCAAATCATTGATATTATTCCACATCCAATTCTTTATTTTTTGTATCCAAATTAATATTCAGTTCCTTTATTATTTTTCAATATTATAAAACTGTAACCATGAATGTATTCATATCCTTGAGGAATTCAATTTAATTTTTTATAATTATATAAATTTCCTTCATCAATACATTTCAATTTATATTGTAATGAGTATTTTTATCATGGAAAACATAAATTTTATTACTTAACAAATATTAAGTTTAGATCTCTTCACTATTCTCATTAATTCTTGATGATTATTCATGTTTTCTAACCTAAAAATGGTTATATTCTGACATGAAGATATACCTTTATCTTCTCAATCAATACATTACAATAAGACATAATCTTCCTCATAAATCATTATATTTTTTATCTTTTCTTAACAACTTCCTTTTCCTCCTTGAATAACATATTCTAGATTTTTTAAATATTCTTCTTCAAAATTATTCACTGTTTTGAGATTGTTCTTCCTGGATATCTAAGTCATGTTAAATGTTATTATTTTTTTAGTTTGATGTAAAATGGAAAAAACATTACATTTATAACACATTAAATTGTTTCTTACTATCTAGCTCAATATAATTTATTTTAACATAGTAATTTAAGAGCTATCACTCTTTTATAAAATTTATAGTCATATTTTTTAATATCTTTAGACATATCATAAGTCTCATCTTCAATACTCAATTTTTTTCTCATTTCCTTGAAAGTCATATAATTTCATTCTTCTTAAACACTGAGTCTATTCCCATATCATAATTATGAAGAGTGTTATGCAGTTTATCATGAGATAATTATAATATTTATTTAAGATCCAATATCATTAAATGACATCCACTTGGGAAATTTCTCTCAGTCCTTTTCCTTATAGTAAAATCTTCAGAATTTTTAATTACTCATAAAAAATTTATCACTACCCCATTAACATGTGTAAATAAATCATCAATATTCTCATCATATACCATCTTAATATCTTCAGTCATGGCTCTTCAAATATAAATCTTAGCCCCCATGATATTTTCATTTACATTATACTTATTTTATTGATTTTATGACATCACCTTAATAGATTTATGTTCAATCATCATGGTGCGTACCATTTGATATAAGGACTAAAGGATTAAATTCCTTTCTTTCCCATCCTCTTAAATATTTCAATAATATAAACGGGTCATGGGAGTATCATTTTGAAGTGTTGTAGACCCTATTATAATAGTATCAAAATCATCAAGGCCTTGGGAAAGAAGAAATGGAAGAATTTGGGTTTTCTATCTATAATAGTTATTTTTATCAATGAATAGTTCCCTTTACTATTGACCAAATTAAAACTCAGCATCATCAATCCTCAAAAAAAATTGGATCATCTAAAAGGTAACCTAGTTCTCTAATATAACATTAAGATACCATATTAGGTGTGATCATGGATAGGGGGAGGGGTTAATTACTGATCCATTTTTATAATATGTTTTTTAAATTAAAACTTTACATATAATTAATTCAAAATTACAATATTATTTTGTTTCATTAAATCACTCAAATAATATATTAAGTAAAGGGAAAATAAAAAAATTATTTAAATGGTGTTTTTATAAAATTGATCCATAACCATTATAAAAATTATTATTCTTCATAGTTATACATTCTTCCACTATTAACATAAGTAGTCACAACAACATTGTCCCATAGGTTGATTAAATGAAATCCCATTATGTTCTCTAGTATCCCACTAATGTATATTTATACTACATCAAATAGTCTAACCTTACAATGAGAGTGTTAATTATCTCACATAGCTCATCCCTCTCAGTTAGTGTCGAATACCCCATAAAACATTAATCTTAAAGGTCTTAGATATCCTCAATTGTTCATGATGAGAAAAAGTGAACAACTATATCACGATTCTTCTCATTCTTTGGTTATTTGATGAAAAGGATCACCTGAATTATATTAGGTAATTCTACATAAATACATAGAAAAAGAGTTATAGGATCTTATTTGGATGGATATATATCAATATTTATCATTTATTCCACTATATATATATTTATAATTTAATATTTTGAATAATATTTCCATAATTCATATGGAAACATCATGATTATAGGTAGTGGGAAATAATCCACATTGAACTCATTAAAAAAGCCAAATATTACCATTATAATCTACAAAGACTCAAAATTAACACCCACATGATATTTGAATATGGAAGAATGATTTTATCAAAAAATAATATTACTTTATGCCATTTATTCTATGTTTTAGGTAGTAGGATGAAGCATGACATCACCTATGGTTGAGTGAGTCAGTATTTCCTAAAGGTAATCATCTTTCTAAAAATTATCACTTATACATTATAGTATCATAATTATTCTCAATTTAGAAACTTCATATCCAAAAAACACTTAGTTAATTTACTATAGTTTCCAAAATTTTCTCATAAACATTACTATGGCATTGTACTATTTGAAATCCATAGATACTGTAGTATGATCTCGATTCATTCTTCACGGAGAATCTCAAGTATACTAGGATTGACTTAGAAGGGACCTTTTTAAATCTCAAATAATCGCCTCAAATTTGGTACCTTCAATATCATAAACTAGGATCTTGATCCATTTGTTAAATCATGATACATAAATCCATGATGAACATCATAAGCATAATCAAATTAAACCAAAATTATTCAAAATTTATTTATAATATTATTTGGATAATTATAATGAAATTCATAGAATATTAATGTTGAAAAAAAATATCATTTTACAACCCTTATGTTTCCATCATGAATTTCTAGTGTAGACTTTACACAATATCTAGTAACTTTACAAAACTCACAGATTAACATTCTTACATTTAAGTGGTTATATGAAAATAAATTTCATCTTTACGCAGGTATCAAATTACATATTTGTAGCTTTAAATTTTGGTCAACATTTAAATATATTACCCCTTTTGGGTTTCCATGGGGTTTATTAACACATTAAAATTGAAATAGAAGTAAAATAAACAAAAAAATTTAGGATCACTATTGAAGAAATTTGAAACCACATGAAAACTGGAAATTAAGAACATACTATTAATGGTGTGTCTTACAATGAAGAAACATTAATTTTTTTTGATATATATCTGTTAATTTTGATAATGATCACTAGAGTGATTCCATAATACATTTCAACTCTATAGGTATCCAAAAGATAAATGAATAATCTAATATTATGGTGTTATCCATAAATTGTGCATAAAATTACAATCCCTTTGTAATAAAGGAAATAGATTAAGAGATATTGGGGTGATGTGGAGTATCATTATTGTATTAAACATTCACCGAACCAAACATGCATCACATGGCAGTGGATCTAAATAACACCCAGAGAAAATCCTTGAGTATTTTAGTTTTTATTCTTACATTATTACACATTTATAAATAATATTTCCAACTTCATGAATCTATTAAATGAATGAAATTCTTCCCAAATGTTTTATATAATGAAATACTATAATTCATGATGGTAAATACGTGAATAAAAATTTGAAGAATCATATGAAAACCACTATACCAAATTGATAAAACATATGCATGAAAACCACAATTTTCATGTAATAGAATATATATATATATATCACATTTATATATGTATATAAGTCTCTATTCTATATATCCATAAGTCCGCCAATTGCAATAATGACATATAGAAATTGTGTTATTATCCATTATATTTTATCATATACAATAACATGTGAAGTCATGTCCAAAACTCTTTTAGATATATTCTAAATCACTATTGGAAGGTTATAATTTACTTCACCTTTTATAAAATCATATGTAATACCTTGTGAATAACCATCAAAAGAACTTTTGTATTAGCTATGAAACATTTTTAGAGTATCCCTTTATGTCAAACTCTATAACCATTAATTCCACTTGAATGAGTGAACCCTCATGCCTTTATAGTATTGGAATAAAATAAAAATCCCTAGATCCATAATGTAGGAAAAGGTGTCCCTAGGAATTCATCATTTCTACTCAATATAAGAGGGGATATAGTGTGATCTCCCTCATATACATGTGTCTTTATATCTATTTCCACTCTTCTATATCACATGAAAATTTGTATTCACATATTTTCATGTATTCCACAACATTGAGTGACTATGGGGCATAGAGTTTGAAAATACAGAATAATATACTTATCTATTCATAGTTATTAGTGTACAAAATGACTTTGTTAATGGCTACATTTATTGTAATTCATCATCTTACATAAGAACATCACATATTTTTCATCCAAATATGTAAACACATTATATGTATTTTTTCTATGTGACCACACACTCTATATTTTATTCAAATTGAGGGATATAGTGTCATAATTGTTATATTAGAGGAAAAACACCATCATGGTTAGGATTCAATAGACTACATGATCAGAAACATACCCAACCAGCCACTAAATAGAGAAGTAAAGTTTTAGACATTCAAAAATGAGCGATCAATGTACTATAATTCTCATGATAGGAATATTTCCATCCTTAGGTTTTTGGGAGTCAAATATGATCCATGGAACTCTAGTATAGTAATGACATCTATATGAATCTTTTTATGGTATACATATATGTAAATATAGTGTATATAAATAATCATATTCTCTACGTTGTGCCTTAAGAGATTTGTTTCTCTATACAAAATTCATACTCACGCTAACCCTAACATTTTTTTTCAAAATCTAAAATACTCCCTGACCAACATAATTTAATGATAAATATAGATCCCTAATGTGAGAGGCCAATCATACTTATAATTCATGATTTATATATAAATATATAGATCAATGTATCCAATGTGAAGGGATGACAATGTGGAGTTTTACTTATGGAATTATCCCATTTTATATTCATAAACACTTCTAAGAATATTTAGCAATCCCAAAATATGCAGTTTTTGGTCATGTCATATATAAAAATCTTTCAAATTAGCCTTATGATTGCTACACATTCTGGGTTTTGATAATCAATATATCATAACTAATTATTTTAACATATATATGCAACTATATGATAAAACACTCCCACTATACTATTTATTCATAAAACTATATTATACAAGAAAATCATGAATAATGTTGATAATTAGGAGAAATATTCCTAATCATTCAACTTTTGAAGACATTAAAACTACCCATTAGATTATTATGGCCTATAAAAATGTTTCTTTGGAGGGAACCTCACCCTTAATATTGGAGAAGGGATTTAATGCCCCCATATTATCTCATGTTATCAACTTTATGTATTCATTATTATAGTAAATTAGTTTGGAATCCTTTTCCATCCATAAAATAAATAATTTCATACCATATTGAGGTTTAACTATTCACATTACCCATAAGTTTGTGTTAATAACCCCAAAATTGATGTCAAGAATAATCATACATATCTAAATACATCATATGAAAAAGTTACATGAAAACTACATTTAAAGGTTTGGTGTAATATAAGATTAAAAATCCAAATATGTGTAATCCTAGAGGTATAGATAGCAAAACCGATTCACCAAAACTAAATTAGGTATAACACTATAGTTTGGTTGGTAGTATAAATCAAAGTCCCTATAACAAATTATTCTTTACCCAAGAGAAGAATAAATTTTCCCTAACTCTAAAACATAATATTTAAAATGTATATTCAATAACTGAATTTAAGATCAAAATTTCAATTACAATCCAAGGTCATGATAGATAAACAGTTAAATTTATTTTATTGTGATTCTTAGAATTTAATGCAAGGAACTTTCTCTTAGAAGATTTTAAACACTTAAACGAGTTCATACACCATTTATAAAATAAAAAATTTACAATTATGAATAAAATATTGAATAACCTTTAAATATGTAAAATTTTCAATTATTTGAATAGGAGATTACCATTTATGAAAAATTAAAAACTAAAATCTATTTATAAATACTTTTATAATATATTAAAATTATACTACTGATATTAAATTTTTATAAATATAACTAATTTAAATTAACATTAAATATGACTAAATTCATATAAATCATTATAAAGATTCTCTAAAAAGGCCATATTAGTTTTTATGAATTCAAAATAAAATGAAAATTTCAGGATTTAAAATAGAAACAATTCTATTTCCTATCCTTATTTAGATAATTTATAAAAAACTTTATAAAATTCACTATTATGGATATCGATTTAACCCTTTCATTTATTATCCTTAAAACATTCCATATAATTTTAAAATGTATTCAAATATAAACTTTTAATATTTCTGGAATATTTAATAAGAAATGTTTCACAATTATTTATTTATTAATTATAAACTAATTATAATTATTTATTTATGCAATAAATATGTAATTAATAAATATCCCCAAAATACATATTATTATAATTTAAAAACCATTTATAAATTCATAAATAAATTCAAAAAACTAAAATGTGGAAAAATAATTTTTCATTAGAACCATTCCTTGTTGTACATCATGATTTCCTTTCTGAAGATGTTCTAAATAATTACTCCACCTTTTTAAAAAGGAATCTATACTTTGTCCTGGTTATAATTTTATAGATGTTTTCATGTATTAATGGTAAATATAATAACAAAAATGGTTTCCTCAATAAACCATCATGGGTATAAAGTGGTGGTTTGGTATTCATTGACTCATAATAAATAGGAAAAATGGAAAATTATATGATTTGATGATATGATGTATGAGACTTTTCAGCATCCAATGCATTTCTATGTTCATATAAGTTCTCTATTTCTTGAATGAAATTTTAGAAACTTAGATGATGGTTCCCTCTGATTCTAATCATGGGTTTCCATATGGTTGATTTTCACTTAGTAATAGTTACTAATGAAAAAGAAACCATAAAATTCAGGACCCCCAGTGAATAAATTCGAAGTTGTTTGAAACTAAAAATGAAGGACCTATTATAAATGGAAAACCTTACATTCATGAAGATTCAACAAAATTTGATATTCAAATGATATGTTTCGTAAAGATAATTGGAGTTTCAGCTGGAGACATTCCACTTATGGAGTTATCTACACAATAAATGTATCATCTGACATTTGGATATGATTTTTCCTTCATCCAAATCATCTTAGTGCCTCAATCACATATGATAAACACAATTAGAAAATGAATTATTTGTGAGGGGTTATTTGTGATTTGGTTTTTTCACAAATGATCCATTTTGGAAAATGGCATCAGAAATTGTTTTTTAATGGCCATCAAAAAAAAATATTTATGATGGGCATGTATCCTATCAAAAATAAACAATATCGGTATAAAAAAGGTCTATTTTTTAGGGAAGATTTACCCATCTCAAATATGTTTTTGATACAGGTGACACTTTCCTTCGTAAAAAAATGTATAAAATTATAAAAATATAATTAAAAAATATAAAATATATTAAAACTATTCACAATAACATAATAATATAAGTATATATAACTTTAAGTGTATTAATTAATAAAAATATTACTAAAATATGTTTATTCAATGGTTTATCATGAGAAATGTGAAAAAAGAGACATAAAACACTAAATGGGAGGGTCATCTGAAGGAAGTGGTAAAGGGAACTCTATCCATAAACCCGGATCCTTCTATCTAAAGTAATCCATTACCTCTATGTGCTATCGACCCTTCCTTTGATGCATATCCTACTACTATTATTGACATAGAATATCCTACACCATACACATAGCCTGTATAATCTCACTATGAACTCGCAGCTGATCCTCAAACTATGAAGTAGAGCATAGTGAGCTCCACATGAACCCATCGAGTTGGACAACGACATCACATAAGTACCATAATGACTCATAGGGATCAATCAGGAGTTGTTATCAACAACTCACCCTTATTAAAGGCATACTAAGTAACCTACATCTATGATGCATCATAAAATCCTACTTCCCTGGTGCTATAATACTCGGTTTTATTATGAATATCATCCTGGATCTCAGATTTCTTGACCTAATATGACTCATTCATTCTCAATTTAGAATTAAAATAGTGAAATATATTATTTTTAGTTAATTTTAAAATTGAAAAAAATTATAATTACCACAATCTGGGGATGGTGACCACCTATAATCTATCCAGTGAAAGGATCATTGTTCATCAACTTATAAATGTCTAAATATATAATATGTGGATGTTAACCATTCTATATGAGTACTATTAAATAGTTCACCATATAAGATATATAATTTATTAAAAAAGTACTTACCGTATTTAGTTGATGAGTAATGAATACATGACTACTTGCTCGATGTGTCACCTCATGCCTCCCCTATTTTTTCTAACCTAATGATTTCCTTATCTTAATACTAGCCCCCATCGCGTATGAACACAATCCATACAAAACCTTAGAGGAGGTGTAATCTCTTCGGTTGGTGAAGAAAGGATGATCAAAATATCTTACTCCATATTTCTGCATAGATTTCCACCTCATATTAAAAAAACTAATAGAAACACTCATGAAAATAAACCTCACAGGCCTCCTTGAAACTGGTCTAGATGCTATGACTGACGCGATACCATAAACCATAAAAATAATTAATAATAGCTGGTTAATATATATATAAATGTCAACATCACTATTTTTTTATTTATATACCATACAATGGTCAATCATGAGGGGAAAAATCAATGGGAATCAGATCCCTTGTAACCCATGCTCCCAAAAAATAATACTCTAATATATCAACCCCCTATCGAACAACTGTATATGAAAATCTATGAAAAAATAGAAAAAAATAATAAAATAATTAGTATATAAATAAATGAAAAAAATTAACTAAAATAAACAACTGAAAATCCATCTACATGCGTGAATCAAACTCAAGATGTGGATATATCTCAAAGATAGGGTCATAAATCATCAATCTCACAAAACTATGACTCCTCCATGTCAACACTAAACCACCAGTAGCCTAAGGAATATATAATGAATAATACAGCTAATTACTAGGTATTTTAGCCTCATACAACTCATGAAATAGATTAGATAAATGATAATTGTCCATTTGATAAATGAAATAACTATTTTCAGCACAAAATTAAAAAATTCATATATAAATATATATTCTATATGATTATAAAAAACATTTATTTTTTCAATACTCATCTGCATCCCCATCTTCATATATGATAATGTCAATATAGTCATTTTTCTCCTCAATATCATAAATTTACATTGGAGTTTCATCTTCATCATCTATTTCAATTTCAAATTCAATTTTTACATCTACAATATCATCATTGACCTAAAAGTGTCAGATGACATCATCTGTATTCATGTCTCTTCATGTAAAAGATGGATTTAGAGTTTTCTTTAGAAAAATATCAATTCCATGAACTTAAGAGAAACACCATTCACTTTGGATAAATTGATTTTCATGATATTTCATTTTTATTATTCTCCACCAAAAACATAACTCTCTTGAAGTAGAATGATAATTTTCTTAATAAAATTTAGGTTCTAGATGATCCAATAAAAATGGTTCATTTACATTAAGAATGATTTTATATTTAATGTCAATGATTCCATAGTGTTTATGAATACCTAATAATCTATCATTATCTAACAAATGACATTTAAACATCATAACATAATTCATTATTAAATAACAGACCTCAATTATTTCTTCCAGTATGCCATGAAATGCAACTTAAATTTCTCTATGATGATATCCTCTCAAGAAAACACCACTATTCAATATTTTTTTGATTCCACATATACATGTGTATGAAATAAAAAATGATTCATCATATATACATTATATTATTTTACCATTTTTGATGGTGGGTTAAATAATACACACAATCAATTATAAATTTTATCATCATGTTGAGATACCTGAAAATTTGGAAAAAATTTATAAATATAAGAAGTAATAAATTAATTTTATGTGTTAATGTATAAACAATATACTTTACTGGTTTTTTATACCAGTAAGAAAAATTATATTATCAACATTTTCAAGAGAATCTACATAAATTTGTGGAAATTTTTTCCTAATATGATTATAATATAATTAATAAACAAAATAGTATTATTCTGGTATTAAAAAAAGTATAGAAATAATGATCTTATCACTCATTGTAAAAATATTTACTTTTCTTTACAGTTGATCAGAACATATGTATGAGCACTGTGGTAAACATAATCTAAAATACTTTGTTCATGAGCTCCAGTAAATCCTTGGTCAGTCAAATTAAAAACAAATAATTTATTGTTCATTTAATCATAAAAATTTCCCTCAATATGATTGATTTGGTTATGTTTTGAGAGATAATTATCTTGAAAATAATTATAATAGAAGAAAGATATTTCATCTTACATATAATAATATATAATTGATCCTTCATTAAATGCTTTGTTACCTACATTTTTCTTCATTTTGGGAACACATATCTTATATGGGTACATCTATAAGATTTTTTTCTGCCTGCCACATATGTCTTAATATATAAAATTTAATGTAAAATGTTCCATTGAATCAAATAAAGACAGTGATTTTTTCAATTTATTTAAAATTAAAGTAACGTCTTCTTATCGTCAAATTATTTCTTTGTGGTCTATTTTTATTGGGAAAATGTCTCAGAAAAATATGATATTTATATTAGAACATCCCAAAATAATTGAAACAACCAAACCTCTAATTCCAATTAGTAGAAGTATTTCAATTATAATTTGATAATGAAAAATTTTTAATCTAGTAATATGAAAAATTTTCAAACATCTGATGAAATTGTAAACATGACTATCATGAAGCATCAGATCATCAATACACTGATTGATTAATAATCTATTTTTAGAGACTATATAATCCACTTTTTTATTCATTAGATTCTATGATCTATCATTTTAAAAAATATCAAGTCCTAGTCACCTGAAAATTTCGGCAAGATCTAATTATGCCTTTACATTATGATTAGTTTTATGAAGAGTTTCCAAATATGTATAAATATATTCTTGATGTATTTTATTTCAATATGAAGGACATATAACATGTTAGGATCCAAAAAATCATAACAATATGGAATATACCATAAAATGAAGTATTTTATCCTATTGTGTGCCTTCCAAAAGCAATATATATTATGTTGGTTAATAGTCGGCCCATTGATAATGGGAAATAATATGGAGAGAATTGATTTGAACTAAATACCTAAGATCAATGTTGGTGGTCTGTCTCTCTCAATTATACCTTTTATGAAATGTTATTTCTTCCTCCAAAAAGGATAATTGGATGGAAGAAATGATTGATAAAATTTGAGAAAATAGGGTTTCCTTCAATTGGTGGGATAAACACATTTCATTCACTTATTTGAACATGCATGAATTTTAAGATAATAAAGACCCAAATAATGAAACAACATCTTGAACTGGTTTAATTTTTTTGGCAATACATTTTCCTCATGTAATATTGATTTAAAAATAGAAAATATTTGATCATGTCAACTATTTGGCATTCAATTATCCCATTTAATTGACATAGATTATATAATGGCTTCAAATTTGGTTATCCTACAACAAAGATATAAGGGCTCAACAACGGAATTCAATAGATCATAAAATTGAGTTCATTCCAATTTAGGAGTTAAATAAATATAATCTTCGGTTTTAGTTTTTTGAAAAGAGGGAACAACTATACCATGTGCTAAAATTTTAAACTGGGATGGATTTGGAACAATATTATTAGTATCTTCTATGGAACAATGATCAGTATGTTGATAATAGAAACATAATGTTATTGAAACACAAAATGAGATGAATTACCGTCAACATTGTCAGATTTGTGAAATATCACCAGATCACCTTTCTTACATTCCAAATTTATTATCCCTTATGATTTTTTATAAAGAAAATGATTGAAAAGCATAAAAATATATATATATATATATTATTTATACCAGAACCATTTGGATTCCTATGATGACTTATCTAATTATGATCCTATAATAAAGAATATTGTCTACTTACTTATTCAATTTCTCCCTAGAAAATATTACTTATGATGAATTATATGTAAGTAAATAATGTTCCAAAAATATTCAAAAATTTAAAAAGTAAAAATTAAATATAAATATTATAGATTTTATATAATTTACACTACTTTTTAATAAATATTTATCACCATGTTTTTCTAATTACCATTAATTTCCAGTAAGAGAAATTGAAATCCAAACGAGGGGCATGAGGGAATAATTTTGTGGAGCGGATGAATGAGATAATGGAGGGAATAAATTATAGTGCCCCAATATTCACATGGATTATTGGAGATGAAACCATAATTAAAGTCACAAGTTTACTAGTGGCTGTATATCTCCAAATGGTTTGAACAGTAGGGCACTTGAATTGTTTCTATCCTTCATCAATTGTATCCACATCACTTAATGCTTCCCTTGAGGAAAATAAGGAGTGGAAGGGATAGAGTCGACCATAGAGGGAATGAATTTCAGCACTGCTGGTTTCAGGGTCACTAAAAGAATGTATTTTTTCTATTTATAGTTATTTACTATTAATATTTTATAAATAAAACTAATTTTAATGAATCATAGTAATTTAATGTTTATTGTATTTCTAATTTCATGGATTCTTTTCATAAGTAAATCTAAGTATTAAGAATTATGGTGATTTTCAATTTTTTTACTAATTATTTATAATTTTTACTTAATTATAGTGACATACCAATAAATTTTAAATAAAATATACTAATCTCCACAAAATTTTAATAGTTATAGTTATTTGTCACTAATTTTTACTAATTAATGCAATTTTAAATAATTATAGTGATTTATCGTTAATTTTTATAAACTACTAGTAACTTTCACTTAACTATAGTTGTTTCCTTTTAGTTTTTACTAATCCTTGATAATTTATACTATTATTTAATAATTATGGAGGTTAATTACAAAATTATACTAATTATCGTTAAATTTAAAGTAATTAAAGCGATTTAATTTAAATTGGTAATAATCATTACTAATTAATGCAATTTTATTCTATCTACCAGTAATTTCTTATAATTACTGTGATTTATGATTAATTATTAATAATTATAATGAAATTTCACTAATTATAGTGACCTAAAATTAATTTTTACTAAATTAATAGAAATTATTACTAATTCTCACTAATCATCGCTAATTTTTTTATTATAGAAATTTGAAGCTAATTTTTACTAATTTTAAATGATTACCACATGTTTTTACTAATAACCATTAATTTTTAATAATTATATTTATTGAATGTTAACATTTATTAATCTTTACCAATCACCACTAATTTTTACAAATTTTTTCTAGTTAACACAAGTTTTTAATAAATAAAACGACGTGCCGTTAATATTTACTAGATAATGCTAGTTTTCTGATAATTATTTCAAATTTTCAATAACTTCCACTAATATTTAATAATTATAGTTATTTATAGTTAATTGTTACTATTTACTACTAATTTGTACTAATTATACTGGTTTGTCAGTAATTGATACTAATTTTTACTAATCACCACTATTATTTACTAATTTTTTTTCATTACCATAGATTTATACTATTTATATTGTTTTACAAATAATTTTTACTAATTCCAACATATTTTTAGTAATTTTATTCTTTACAACTAATTTAAAATAATTATAGTGATTTATGGGTATAGTTCTCTAATTATTGTTAATTTTTACTAATTATGGTTATATAACATCCATTTTTTCTAATTTTACCAATTGCCTCTATTTTTAACTAATTATTACTAATAACCCTAATTTTTAAAAATTATATTGATATACCATTAATTTTTACTAATTACTAATAATCATTACTAATTAGAGTG
The DNA here is from genome assembly GCA_963277665.1 of Viscum album. Classification (NCBI taxonomy): domain Eukaryota; kingdom Viridiplantae; phylum Streptophyta; class Magnoliopsida; order Santalales; family Viscaceae; genus Viscum; species Viscum album. The sequence goes on from OY728159.1 coordinate 660,508,138, forward strand.
GTTTATCATTCTAATCTACTTATTACTATTATTTATTAAAAATTACTATATTATTATTATTATTATTATTATTTATTAATAACATCTATAAATTATTACTATGTTTTATTAATTTATAATATTTATTTATCAATAATAATTAATTACTATTAATAACACCCAAATACTGACAATTAAAAATAATTATTCAAAGTTAAAACTATTTACTTTTAAATAACAACACATCATCAAATTAAAATTAAATATTTAAAATTTAAATTAACTACCCCTAATTTTAAATAATTACTTCTAATTAAATATAGTTACTTCTAATTAATAATATAAATTATAATATAAACTAAAATAAATAAATTAAAAATTAAAAACATAACATCAATACTTAAACAATGAAGCTTTTATGTGATGAAAAAGTCAAAATTTCCTTCCATGTAAAACGTTAAACTTTTAATTGAAAATTTTATGAGAAGAATTGGATTGTTTAGTAGTTGATAGTTCAAATGGAGAGTGAATGTAAAAATTTATGGGGGGTATATATAGTTTCGACTAGTAACGATTTGGCTATTTGCGATAGAATCTGTCACAAATAGTACCCACCACAAATAAGTGAGGAGACAGTTAACAAGTTATTTTCGACCATATGCATCAAAAATTCTTCCCAGCCAACAGATTATTTGTGATAGTAATTTATGAATTATCACAAATACCTATAAATAATGAAGGTTAATTGTGACGAGAACCATATCTCGTTGAAAATGACCATTAATGTGGAAGTGAATTTACGACGGGAACTTACTCTCATCGCCAATACCCTTTCCACTAATGAACAATATTAATACTCCATTGTATACAAACCACAATTTCCATGAAACAACCATTATAATCCAAACATGAACACACACACAGACAAATAGATATATATATATATATTATTCTTTGGGTAATATATTTATTATCCACAACCCAGCTTACCATTACACTAGTGAAGAAAATTACCTTTACACAGTTGAATGGTTACATTTAAAAATATAATACTTCCATACTTTACATTTTTGTGGCTATTGGACTAACATTGTCTCATGCTAGTGACATTTACATAGGTACCCATATACCCTTACGAATCTACATGATTTTGGTGCTACATTCATGTGAACCTCAAATTCCTTAACATAACTTCTAGATCCATAACTTACATTTATGTAGGGTTCATAAAACCTTTACATTGGTATTATACATTAGGTCTTACTTTTATGAAACATACATAAATTATTTTTTATCATTGTGTATGTAATAATGTCAATATAACATCCCATTAGAAATTTCTTAATCAATCCCAAGGACATCATTTCATGACCTGACCCAATCTGGGGGCTCGAGCTGCAACTACCCAACACATGACTATATAGGACAGGAGGTTACGACCTGCACTGAAGGCATATCTAACCAGGTGAGGGATTTACCTATGTACCTATACATACACATTAATCCATATATATGAAAAATTACAATGGGGAAGATTAAAAGATGAAACACATCTATAATTTAAACCAAAAATGCATAACCAATCTAGTGTACAAGTGTACGACAGAAAATTGAAAGTTAAAGGGAAAAAATATACACCCAACTAGAAATATAACCCAACATGAGAAAATAAGAAAAGTAATCTACTAAGATATCCTTACTCAAGATCTCCAGGCTATGACCACCATAAACGATCCAAAGTACCAAGTTTTCTTAAGATCCTCTGAAGTCCCTATAAATATATCTATCATCTACATAAGACAAGAAACATGTGGAAAACTCCCATATCTGGGTGAGTATATACATACCCAATAAGACACCCCAAAATATTAAGGGGGTGGGGGTGGGAGAAATAACTACCACAAGAAAATTAAGACTATAGATATAATATAGAGTAAAATAGATTTGCTCAACCCAAACCAAGGGTGAAAGTAACCACATTCAAACAAAATTAGGTTAACATAGTGAGTAGATGAACTACACATCAAGTATTATCAACTTATATATGTAGCGTATATTCATACAACCATGAAAAAATAGACATAGAAATCTTGTGGCATACCCCTGTGTGTCTTCGCCTCTCATGAAAGGAGAGTAACCAAATCCAATGTGTGAATATATAAATATATATATACATATTCAGTAAAAATAAACCCAAATAGGGGAGTAAGTGGATCTCAATCTCACAACATAGCTCAAGAAGATGAGTAGCCAATAGTTAAAAAAGTGCATCCTTGATTCCTACCATCTCCTGTGTCTGCTCCAAAGTAATCACCTAAGTCAAGACATACTTCATCTCTACTCCACACAATAAAGGGTGAAACATGATGTAGACAACCCATACCCTATTACTCTAGGGTTTTCGCTCTTTTAGTATTTGTAGAGGACCCATGCCCATAGATGGCACCACTTTGGTGTCACGAGGACATTATTTGATAGGAGGTCTACATATTCGGTCGAGGATTCGTACCCAAACTAATGGGGGTCCACTATATAGGTTGAGGAATTATTCCATAGTGTGAAAGGGGGTTCCACTATAGTCATCAAAGAATTTACCCCTATGTAATATGGTGGTTTCACTTGGATGTTGAGGAAACATGATTTGGTATGATAGAGGGGGGGGGGTTCCAATCTGGTCATCAAGGACCAAAACCCTATCTGATAGGTGGTCCCACTCAGAAATTATATATAGAGGACTCACACCCATGCTGATGGCAGTTCCACTCTATAAAAATCCTATTGTGATTCTTCTTGATCTCTGCCTTCATCAGACATCTCTCTAATAAGCAAAATGCCTGGAATATTTCACATCATATATCAAATGACACAAATGCCCGAAACATCACATTCTACATGAAAAAAATCTCATGATATTCTAAATGTAGGAAAAAATACATGTCCAAATGAAGGAGATAAAAAACATTGAAGAATTCTCAAAACAGGTCAAAGGTGTACATGACGTGTGAGGGGACCCACATAGTGTGTGGTCTTTCTCTACCGCTTGTCTGTATCCCTAGATAGAACATGGATCACAACCATGTAGGATTACATGCCATGTAGGTGGACAACATAGAATTCCCAAGCTACCTAGGATCGGACCGATTCCTTATGGCCATGTCCATATACTATACACCTTTTCCATGTACAAGACCTTGTGTCTATTTACTCGGGTATATGGCCACGTACCTAGCCATGTACTTCCACATGGGATCCTACCCATGTGATACATCTCAAAGGTTTCTTATCTACCGATGAGGTGCATATTATGTAGAAGGTATACATTACATGTCATGCTTATCTTTTCTAAAAACCTTGTTTTCACACTCAAGGGGCAACATGCTATGCGTTCTTCCTTGTAAACGGTGTGTAGTTGAGATTTTTAAAGTTTCTTAAATTTTTTATTCATTCCAAAATTCAATCCACTCCACTTCAATTTTTTCATATAACCAATAAAAAACATGTGGATCAAACTATGGATCAGGGTTTCTAACCATCATTCCCTTAATATCAGATTTCAATGGTCCATGGGAGTTCCTATGTGATTTCCACACACCCTCGATAATTCTTCCATTGATAAATCAACCATAGATTATCAAAATAATCAAAAATTTCCTCAACGATTCCATATCTATCCTCATTTCATCAATCCATTCATTACTCATCAAGCTGTTGTAGTTCCTATGGTTTGATTAGGCTCGGTAGCACCCAACAATGTCAAACAAGGGCTGTATGGTCTTACCAGTGAACAACCTTAAAAATATTTTGGAGAAAGGCCCCAAAAAGTGTATACCATGACTATCCAGCCATTCATGGTAAATAATAAAAAATAGCGATATCTAGGTTAGAGACAAGTTCAAAAACCATTTTAAATCTGATACATCGCCTCATGCTTAGGCCATAATTGGGATAAATCAATATAAGGGATCGATATGCTAAATAAATATAATTAAAGAAGGTGTAACCCAAAAACTAAAGAGTCTTATATTTATATTAGATCATTGTTAATCAATATCACACTTTATAAAAATTTAGAGGATTTTTTGCGTTCACTGTGTCCAAATATGCCTTGATCCATAATTTCATCGTCGTCCCAGGTGATTCACCAATGAAGGAGGAAAAACGATATCTGGAATTCACCCTTTATTTATGTGACTAACACGGTAGAATTTTATGAATAAGTTTTCTTATATAAAATTTTATTTAGGTCAAATATATTTTATAATTAAATTAATTAATTTTTATTCCATTAAACATACATGCAACAAGAGAGGAGTCTAGATGCCCCACATTGACTGATTTTATATTTCAAAAAGGGTATAGACCATGTTCTGGATGAAAAATTTTCATAGATTTCTGATTTGAGAATCCATATAATATTTAACACATTTTATTTAAGATCCTTTCATGTGTTATATGTAATATATTTAATAAAATTACTAAATTAATTCCAGGCACATCGAGGATTATAATCACATGTTTTTTAGTGTCTAGATCTAGAAATATATATAAATGTTTATTTCAATGTATTAAAAGGATAAAACTAGGCCTCTCCATCATTACAACCATGAAAATTTTCATCCATGAGAAGTAAGACTAGAAAACAACTCAGGATACTGAGCCTGCATCATGCTATCCCCCTCTCTAGAACTCCCCTGCCCATTCCAATGCTGCCACAATACACTGACCAAGGCGATGGACTATCCATGTTGGTTCCTCTCTTTTCGATCCTAGATCTTCACATGGTGCTTTGAAAAGGTGGATCCATCCTTGATGTCCAACTCTACCCTGTCAATAACATACATAGGTTTGTTAATATATCTCCATGGATGTGACATGTGGAATATGTGGTGCACCGGCTCTTGTTGTAGGGGTAGGGAGAGGTGGTAGGCAACATCACCAACCCTCTACATGATCTCAAATGGGCTGATGAACCTCGAGGATATCATGCCTCCCTGGAAAAACCTCCATAATCCTCATCATTTGGAGACACTTAGAAATACTACTTCTCCATACTCAAAATCCAAAGTTGTACAATGGTGACCTGTATTAGATTTTTTCCTTCTTGGGGATGTCCTCATCCACTCATAGATTTCCTTGATTTTCTCTATTTTCACATGAACCATCTTTGGGCTCACAATAGATGCATATCTGGTCTATTTCTAATACATTTTTGACCTATATAGTCTCTTGTATAGTGATTAAATAGGTTTCATGTTGATATATGAGTTGTATTGGTTGTTGTATGAAAACTCTACCAAGGATGGGTGATCCTCAAAACTCTGACCGATGTTTAATAATAGATTCCTCTATATACCCTCCAAAACCTGGATAGTGTTCTCAGTCTGCCTATTGGTCAGGTGGTAAAAGGTTTTATAAATCTTCATTTGGTTCTTGAATTCCTTCTGTAGGCCTTTCCATAATAGTGACATAAAACATAGGTCATGATTTGAGACAATCATCAAGGGAACCCCATAAAGGGGAATGATCTCCAGAACATACAACTACTCCAAACCCTCTACCAAAATCTTATCCCTGATTGCCAGGAAGCGTGATGACTTTATGAGTCAGTCATAAATCACCCAGTTTGTGTCATGGATGTTCGATTTCATTGAATACCTACCAAAAGTTCCATGTAAATACCATCCCACATCTACTGCGGGATATCAAGGGGGTGTAAAAAACCTATCAGATCATGGTGCTTATCCATCTCCTAATAACAAGTGAATTACTGAGAGATGAACTCAGCTACACTTAGTCTTATCACTACTAAAAATTGGGCCTTTCACAATTCTAGTTAAAAGGCTTTATTAGTGCTTCAAAAGTTTTGATATTGCGAGTGATGTTATGGGGGTTCTTTAACAGTGCTCAAGAAATGGGTTGTTAAAGGAACCCTTTAATAGTCCTAAAAAAACATTGATAAAGGGTCCATTTAATAGTTATTTTTATAGAATGGTTAAGGGGTGAATTTAATAGTTATTTTTAGCACAGTTTAAGGGTGTATTTAACACTATATTTTCATAACTATTAACTAGGGCTATTTAAAAATGGTAAAAAACACGGTTAAAAAATTGGAAAAATTAATTTAAATTTTCACACACCCAAATACCCCCTTTCTTAGTTCTTATAGCCTCCTTCTCATATCATTCCAATACCAAACCACCATCACACACACCCCCTTCCTCAGTGCTAGAAGCCTACCCCAAATACCTACACATTCTTGGAATTGATCTAAAGACCCCCCTCATGAGATGAAATGTTCATTATTAATATTTCATGTATTTTTTGTTGTATATTTAACGATTGTTCTATTTATTTGTATATATTTCGAAATGTGTGATATATATAGAATCATTTTTATTAAAATATAATATATATATATATATATATATTAAGATAAATATATAAATATTATAATATATATATATGTTTATTAATAAATACACATATGTATATATACAAATTACATATACATATTAGCGCATTTTTAAAAGGAAAATAAAAAGTATAATATTTTATTTTAAAAAAATTTAATAATTATTATTTATTTTATATATTTAAAAATACATTTCTACATAAATATGTCAGTATATGTACTGATAAAAATGATTTATTTTATGTAAATATAAGAAAATGGGTATATATTTAATTATAAATATAAATACATTATTAAAATTGTTAAAACATAAAAAACCATAATAAAAATATGAATGTAATAAATGAGAATAATTTTAGTCCCGTCAAATAATTTCAATAAGACCCCCATAAATGATGCTGTAATTCCATCGAATCTTACAACATTTGGTTACCCAGACTAAAAAATCAGTTTCAGAGGCCGTCGGGGAATCTTTTTACTAAAAAAATGGTTAATGTGATTCTACTAGTCATTAATCCATAGGGCTCTTCACATGATTCAATTTGATATGTGGTAGATCCCAAATAGACATCCCGAACAAAATTTATGACCATATGAAGATTGAGTTACGTTTTCAACTTATTTTAGAACATTTATTAAATTTTCAGATTTTTTATCATAGAATTGTTATTAAATGACTATTACTTGATAATAATTAGAATACTATTAATTGAAAATATTTTGTAATTATTTATTAATCCATTTAAACAAAATATTTTATATATTAATTATAAATTCTTATTTATCCTTATCTAAAACATATTTTAACAATATATATTATACTTATATCCACATAAATTAATTTATGTATTAATATATTACTATTAAGGAGATATTTTTACAAAATATAACCATTATCAGTGCTTTTACCAAGTACTATTATATAGGGAATTTATAATTTCATTTTTACAATCTTTGATAAGGGCCGCTTTTAATTTTTATAAAAAAGTGTCGTCAAATACCCCCTTTAACAATTCTTTTTCTAGCAATGACAATTGGGGTCTTTAACAATGATTTTAGTTGGTTCTCAATACACCTAGTTTTATAGTAGTGTATGTTAGACCACAAAAATTACCTATGAATGTCTCTATACATCGTTCCCACACTGGGATATACAACTGGGGGAGAAGTGCAGAACTCTCATATCCCCTCCTCCAGCAACATGAATTGGACTAACACCTTTACCTAGAAAATGATGACATGATTACCTATTTTAGAATATCTGTAGGGTGAGTCTTATTTGGATATATGACCACACATGACTTCATATTTAATGTATCCCGGTTGGGACCCTCTCACACACTAATGTAGTGGAGGATTCAACATTATCGACTGTAGAAAGGTTGTGCCCTCTTTCTCCACCATGGTTAACTGTAAGGAGGAAAACTACACCAAATCATCTTTCACCAAGAGAGACTCGGTATTCCTATTAAGGGAATATAGTAAAATGTTTCACTTCTTTGTATTATAGTCTATCTTAGAGTCATAGTCCTGCAAGAACACCGACCATCGTCATTATATCAGGTTTAATCCTCCCTGTTTGAAGATGTACCTGACACCCTAATGGTCTGGGTAAACCAAAAAGAACTTCCCCAAAAGGTACAACATACACAACCTTATGGATAATAATATTTTTTCCTTCTCTAGGTCATGACTCATGTAGTTCTGCTTGTGGTTAATCAACCGTGTCATCTCATATGCGATAACTGTATACCGCTGCATTAACATGCAGCCATGACCAGCTCCTGAGGCATCACAATACACTATGTTATCCACAGCCTCCTCTAGTAGTACCAACACCGTATCACTCATCGGTCATAACCTCATATCATTAAAGGCCATTTATCACTTCTCAGGCCATGAAAATTAATTCCCTTTCCGCATTAGGGTGGTCAATTGGGCTGATATTCAGGAGAAGTCTTCCAAAAAAACTCATGTATTACTCATCCAAGAAAACAAATCCCCATACCTATAAAATTATATTTGGTGGATCCAAAGAAATAATTTTATAAATATTTATAGTGTGTAAGGCTAAATGTTGATCAAAAATTAACTTCCCTAGAAAGTGAACCTCATGAATCAAGAACTCAAACATCGAGAGTTTTCCATAAATATAGGGCTCTCAATGAAATTCAGGGACCATCCTTGTCATGAACTGAATCTGGTCACCACCAAAACTGGAAAAAAACATATCCCAAGACATGTCCTGAAGGGAATTCCAGGTCCCCATGGGCTAGAATAGGTGCCTAGGTATCAAAAACTAAAAAATGGGAATGTTTTACCCATGTTTATAAACTTAAAACAACAAATGAATCCAATAAACGAGTTTGGATTATTCAAACCAAACAATATTTTACAAAAACGTCTGAACTGAATTATATATTTTAAAACAACTCACAAAGAATATAACAATGGTAAAAATAAAAAAAGGAACATCCCATGAAACCTTATGGAAAGAGGCACCACCCTCAATCCATCTCTACAAGACATCACCACCAAGAACCTGCATGAAACCCGAACCACTGGTAATATAAACTGTACCAAACCTGCAACATCCAATAAAAAACCATGTCTACATTCTACCAAAGGTGTATGTATGGTGTGAGACAAAGACTAGTAGGATAAAACCAATACGATATTCAATTTGATAAACATTCAAAGACAAAAACCATGCATGTTTTCAAAAATATGTAATTTCTAGTTACAATTTCTAAAAGGTGCAACGTTAAATAAAAATCAGTTTTCAAGTGGGTTAATTTAAAGAATAAACACTTTTAAAATAAATTCCAAATCTACTGAAATATTTGACCAAATAATCCATATGTCGATTGTAAGTATAGAGGTTCTAACGAGCACAAGAAATAGGAAATAAACCCTAGTAACTAGCTAGTCGTGGGTCCCAGGAACCTCGTATCTCAGTCAGAGTAACCATCACAAATATTTGTTCACATGCATGAGCCACTTTTATGGAACATACCCATATCATAGTGGTCCCCAATCATAATCATCATTGTTTAGTTATTATTGTATTCACCAATCTTTCTAAGTGAAACTGATGACAAACCCCATGGATTCACTAGCATACCAGTACACGTCCACCCACCTAGATACCCGGGTTCTCCCCTTGTGCTCAAACAAGTTCAACAAGTCATGAAATAGGACTTACATATGATGATATCATTTACACATCAAGAATCCACCAAACAACCCACATGTATACCACACATGTCAAAAAGTCCAATTTTCATTCAAAATTATTTTGAAATCTGACTCACACCAAAACAGCCCACAAATTTTTTCACAATTCTATAACACTTCCACAAATCCAATACATTTTTTTATAAAACCATTCCATGATATTCCAACTCATACAAAAAACCACTCAAATGTTACATAATACCCTTTTCATAACCAAAATCTAATTTTCACATCACGCTCACACAAAACATCCCACATCACTTTCACATCTCTTACACACTTTAGTAAATCCTTTAAACATTTTTATAAAATATTTACAAGAATGAACACATCACAAAATAGACCCTTTATAATTTAAAATGTACCATTTAAAAATATCCACACTCAAAAATAGTTTTCCAATACGGTTTCACCTCTTACATAAATCGTTAAATCATTGAAATGATTCATAAAAAAATTATAAAGAGTATACCCAAAATTCGCTCAGAAAACCCATTTCAAGAGAATATTTCAAGGAAAAGACCACATTGAAACACTAAAAAATTATAATTGGTCACCCTAGAGACATTTATAAAACCAATTTCATGATTTATAAAATCACCATGAATAATATAATTAACGATACAAATGGAAACACCCATTTTCATAAAATTCTCTAAAGAAGTATAACAAGGTTATACACACCAAAACTATTCAAAAGACCCTTTTAAAAGGCCCACATGACACTAAGGAATTAAAAAATAGAATTTTATTCCCCTTTCAACTACTAATAAATCGATTTCATATTTTATAAAACTTCCACAAAAGATACCACATGTGTTACCTTCAAAAAGTTCACAACTTCAACAAAAATGAAATTATAAAATTAAATTCATAACCAAATCCCTCAAAATAGTTTTCGCACCACAAAAATAATATGGATAACATGTAAAACTTGTAAAACAAGTAAAAAAACTCATCAAAGAATGGTTAACCATGGAATATCCTACCTTTTTATTCGAAACCCTCAAATCTTGGTGCGAAAAAACAAACACACTACCGCCGCACCATAAGTAACTTAAGAGAAACATAAAATATCAATATTAAACCAAAAGGCACCTTGTAAAACCCTAGGTTCTAACCCTAAATTCTGGATATTTATTAACATCAATAGAGAGGGATAAAACCCTAAGTAAATGGATGAAATAGAAGGGAGGATCACTTACTTGATGGAATCTTGGATAAATCTACCTAAATCCATCAGTATCTGAATTTTCAAATCGCCAAAAATTCAAGGGAGGTTTGAAAAAGGATGAGGGTATCATGTAGAAATTGAAATGTGGGAAAATATAGATAAATGAACAAGTTATAAAGGAATCAATTTAACTCGTCAAATTTGGGAGATTTGTGAATTCCATAGAAGTTTCACCTAACATCCCAATTAAAATGTTCTACAAAGAGGGGGAGGAGATCATCGAAGTGCCTTGTGTAAGTGTTCTTAGGTGAGAGATAGAATTATCGAAAAAACATAAACATTGAATGTGATATTAAAGAATTTAAAAATATTTTTAATGTCGGAAATGGGCTTTCGAGGTGGCCAAACACCTTAATAAAAAACCCAAATCCAACATTATTATGGATTCCTGTGGATTCAAAATTTATATGGTGATTTTAACAAACCAGGTTATTTAATTTTTGAATTGGAATAATTGTCAAATGGTTAAAAAAGGAGTTATAAAATAAACAAAACATTATTTTTAAATCTGGAAATGGGCTTACAATTTGGCCCAAATTTTGAAAACTCACCATTTCCCCCAAAATGTATTTTAAACCCGTAAAACAAATCAATAATTGAAATTAAATAAAAAATGAATTTAAAAGAAGTCATGGATGTGAAAATTTTCCTCACCATAAAACATTCCACCCTCAGAAAGCCAAAACAAGGCAAAAAAAAACCAAACCCAACCGTATGGCCGAAAAAGACCCCTTTGCAAAGCTTCGCCCCTATAGGAAAAAACACCCCCATTGATTAATTAACGAAGGAATAAATTACAAACAAAACATACACCACATTACTGAAATCATCAAGAACATTCATGATTTATCCAAAAAGAAAAATCCTCAAACACTATCTCAATAAGTCTCAAGAAATTTACCCAAACAAACAACAATATCGAACAAGGTTACACTTACCATGATATAACTAAATAGTTGGGAAATCTTAAATCCCAACATTTTCCCAGGGAAGATATAGGTAGTTATATATATATAAATGAGAATACCCTCTTACAAGCAAAGATAAAGGAAAAAAACTGAGTTACTGGTACGAGGAGACACAAATTAGATCCCCACCATAAGAGACAACTTAAATTTTTCCCGAGACAGAATTGAGACACTAATAGGGGGAGGCCAGAATGGACTCTCTGTATAGGGGGTAGACTCTCATTAGAAATTTCTAAAATAAAACACATCAGACTAATAGTGGGTATCCTACCATAAGAACCAACGATCTTGACAACTAGCATGGGCTGGCACAGAAAGACCCCAAAATTTAAAAATTTGGGTCGACCCCATGGTTAATCCGCGTAGTTTTATTAAATATGCACTAACCATGGGGATCATTCTTTCCACATGGATTCCTAGCACACAGTCACTACTAATCATGCACAAATTTTGTGCTCAACCATGAAGACACTATAGGTTTAAACAATTCCAATCTTTTATACTAAGGAAAAGACTTTGTATAAGGTTTTAAATGACCCTAGGATTTCCCCTAACTACACACCAGCTTCTCTCCGGGACCTATGGCTTGAGCTCAAGGTATTGATGAAATTTTGGCCTCGTATTTAGGCTTTGGAAACACCTAAATAGAACATCTTCTTATAGAGATAGAAAAAACTATAATAAAATCCTAGATATGTTTACCAAGACCTAATACATTCCAAACTCACTTTACCATAACCCAAAATTTCCCTAAATAAATTTATAAGAAGATGCACACAAATCACACCTCATTTATTTGTGTGAGAAAAAACAGAAGGAAATGATGCATATAAAAACCTTCCTATGAAACATAGGATTTTGACATTTTTACAGGGGAGAAATACTCACAACATAACAAAAACTCTCAGAGGATTGCACAACCTTTACCATTATAGCCAAACAATCACATGACATCACAAAGAATCACCGAACAGGACCATTGTGACTGATAGAAATAATACATGGAACATGACCGCATGTCAAGTCCCTAATCAACACACACATCCAAAAAGTGGCCACCATAGTCTCTCATGAACAGATTCCAAAAACTAGTGGTTTAACATGAAATCATTCTTCAATGAATCTATGAAGAACCCAGGGGCCCTCTTAGACACCATCTAGACACTCATACACACTAACTACCCCAGAACACTTCCACCTTCGAAGAATCAGGAATCTTAAAAAACTAAGGTCTCTTCCAACCTTCCATGACCACTCTCCCACTACTAGAGGATCCAAAAATCAAATAATGTATTAGGTTTAGACGCAATCAACAAATATTGATAAAATATTCCTTATATTGATCAACTATAGGATTTTCCAATGGAGAAGAAATCCGGGTTGCACTTCAGTTGTGTATTAACCATTAATGGGGGCGTACCTTATCCCACAAGAGAACCCAAGGACGCATCCATTCTAGTCCATTGGACAAAACGTTCCACATACCATATCCAAAAACATGAATGTAATGACCATAAAGGTGTCCCGAAACATATCATTGAAGAGACTACTAACTAGTCCTTCTACTAAGCTTACTGACCAAACACAAACCCCTAACACAGTTCGAACAGGAGGGGTTCTTGGACTCAAAAAATCCCAAAACATAAACATTTTCCAAAGACACAATATATACACTATCCAAAAAAATTAATCAAGAAATATTATTTTTCCTTAAAAAATTTATTTGAAAACAAACCGTTCAGTGGTTAGCGTATCCAGCAATGGTACCCCATGGGCCTCACACATTCATGTTTCTATGCCACACCGGGCACCCTCCTCATATTCATTCCAACACTCATCCAGTTATACCATAAACTATCCATCATCCCATATAACCCCATTCATGTGGTCTCTCAAAGAAATACCAAAGGTTAAAAGAAAAATTATTTCCCTTTTTAAAAACCAAAACGGTCAACCAGCACATCCTTTTTTTCAAAACCGCTAACAAAGAAATCGAACCCAAATTAACACTTACAAAACTTTTCAAAAATGTGTAATCATTCAAATTAACACTCACTTTAAGGTCAAACACATTAATTTCAAAACACCTCATCCTATTAAAAAACCTTTCAACAGTTTAGAAAACTCTTTTGGAAACACTTTTTCAAAACCAACCTTAACAAACATCTTTCTTTCAAAAGAGGCGTAAACACATAATTTTCCTAATTCAAAAAAAATCAGAAATTTTAGTTCCACCATTTTAGAAATCAAACCCTTCCCTCTTTATTTGATAATAATTTCACAAAAACATTACACTTATTAAAACCATATCATTTCTTACTTTAAAACCTAACTTCCATGAATTCAAAACTAAAGCACACAAGACAATGCGAGGGGGAACTAGCTTTTGTGGGTGACTTGGACATATAGTTGGCAGCCATATACCAATCACTTCAACATCACAGAGAGTTTTATATATCAACATTCTAAACTCTACATGGTTTTCTAGGACCTGCGAGCTCACTAAGACCACTGCCCAACTCACTTTTCATTTCCCCTAATCATCAACAAACCATAAAAAAAGAATTAGATAAGTCCTGACCTCCCATGGAGACGTGAATCCCATAATGAGGTGTGATGATCAGGAACACTACCCATAACTGGAATTCTATGTCCTTAAAATACTAACTCCATACTATCCCGACTGTTCCTCAATTAACCTAACCCAAACAGTTAACATAAACCTCTTTTGATAATATTTTGTCAAGAACAAAATCTGGTCACCGCCAAAACCGGCACCAATCCCAGCCAAAGACATGGAATGAAGGGCGTTCCTAATCCCCATGGGCAGTAATAAGTTCATGGGTATCATAAAATAAAAATTGAGAATGATTTACCGAAGATAATAAACTTAAAACAACAAATTAATCCCATAAAATGAATCTGGATTTTTCAAAAAAAAATTATTTTACGAAAATTCAGAACTGAATTACATAGATTAAAAAACACAAAATGACTATAACAAAGGTAAAAAATCAAAAAGTAACAGCCCATGAACCCCCAAGGCAAGAGTAGCCACCCTTAATCCATCTCCACAAGACATCGCCACCAAGAACCTATTAGAAACCCGAACCACCGACACTATAAATTGCTCTTAACCTACGACATCAAAAAAACAAGTCTACTTAAACCCAAATGTGTAAGTATGGTGTGATCAAAATCACAGTAGGATACCTCCACTAAGAGATTCCATGTGATAAACAATCAAAGATAACAAGAATGAATGTTTTCAAAAACATGTAATTTCTAGTTACAATTTCTAAAAGATGAAACTTAAAAAAATCAGTTTTCAAGTGGGATAATTTAAAGAATCAAGAAATTAAAAATAAATTCCAAAGCTACTAAATTTTCCAGCCAACTATATTGTATGCCAATGGTAGTTATAATATATCTAATGAGAACAAAAAATAGGAAATAACCCCTAGGCACTAGCTAGTTGTGGGTCTCAGGTACCTTGTATTTTAGTGAGAGTAACCATAAAAAATATCGGTTCTCACGCATGAGCCACTAGTAAGGAACATACCCATATCCTCGTGGTACCCAATCATTATAATCATCAAATTTTAGTTAGATTTGTAAACGCCAATCTTTCAAAGTGAAACTAGGTCCAAACCCCATGAACTCACTAGCATACTAGTACATGTCCACCCACTAAGCTACTTGGGTTCTCTCCTTGTGCTCAAACAAGATCAGCAAGTAAAAAATATATACTTTTCCCATGAAAATATAATTTCCACATCAAAATTTCACCAAAAATCCCACATGTATACCACACAAGTCACAAAATTACACTTTTTATTCAAATTGAGTTTGAAATCCGACTCCCAACAAAATAGCCCACAATACTTGTAACATTTCATTAAAACTTACACAAATCCATTAATCAATTTTATAAAACCATTACAAGAAATTACAACACACAAAAAAACCCACTCACATGTTACATAATACCACTTTCATAACCAAAATCCATTTTTCACATCACAGTCACACAGAACATCCCACATCACATTCACATCTCACACACACTTTAATAAATCCTTCAAACATTGTTATAAAAAATTTACAAGATGAAACACATCACAAAACAACCCCTTTCACATTTAAAATGTGCCATTTCAGAATATACACACTCCAAAATAGATTTCCAATATGGTTTCACCTCTTACATAAATCATTAAATCATTCAAATATTTCATTAAACAATTCTAAAGAGTATACCCAAACATTGCCTATAAACCACATTTCAGAACCCTATTTCAAGGAAAAAATCTCACCAAAACACTATATAAGTATAATTCAAATACCTAGAGACATTTTTATAACAAATTTCAGTTGTTATAAAATCACCTCTAATAATACCACAAAAGATAAAATGAAAACACCCATTTTCATAAAATGATCTCTAGAAGTATAATAATGTTTTACCCACCAAAACTATTTAAAACCCCCTTACAAGGCACACATGACACTAAGGAATTAAAAAATATAATTTTCGTTCTGTTTCAACAACTAATAAATCAATTTCATAATTTATAAAACAGTCATAAATGATACCACATGTTTTACATTCGAAAAGTTCACAACTTCAACAAAAATGGAATTATAATATTAAATGCTTAACAAAATACCTCAAAAAAGGTTTTCACACCACACAAAACATATAGGGAATATTAAAACCAATAAAACAGTCCATTTGAAAAATCATGGAATGGTTAACCAAGGAATCACCTACCTTTTGATTTGAAGCCTCAAGTATTTGAGTGAAACATCAAGCGCACCACCACCGCACCAAAAAGGAAGTGAAGAGAATCCTAAAATCTCAATATTACACAAAAAGAATCCATGTCAAACCCTAGGTTCAAACCAAAATTTATGGACACTTAGGAATATGAATAAAGAGGGATGAAACCCTAAGGAAATGGAAGAAATGAAAGGGAGAAACACTTACTTGATGGAATATCAGAGAAATCGACCTAAATCCACCAGTATTTGAATTTTCAAATAGCCAAAAATTCAAGGGAGGTTCGAAAAAGGATTAGGAGATCATGTAGGAACTATAATGGGGGAAAAATAGTGAGAAATGAAGGAGTTATGAGGGAATCAATTTACCTCTTCAAATCTGGGAGATTTGAAAAATTCAGAGCATTTTTTCCTGTCTTTCTGATTCAAATAATCTCTAAAGATGTTTAAGAGAGCATGAGATCTTGCCTTAGGTTAGTGGTCTTGGGTGAGAGTTGTAATCACCGAAAAAACATAAAACTTTAATGAGATATTAAAGCATTAATTTTTCTTAATGAAGGAAATTGGTTTTCAGGCTGGCCCAACACCTTAATAAAAAACTCAAATCCATCATTATTAGAGATTCCTAGGGATTCCAAATTGATATGGTGATTTTAATATGTTAGGTTATGCAATTTGGGAAGTATAATGGGTGTAAAATTTTGAAAAATGGAGTTATAAAAGAAACAAAAATTTATTTTTAAATCTGTAAATGGGCTTACTGTTTGGCCCAAATTTCAACCCCCCCCCCCCCCCGATTTCCACCAAATTGAGTGGTTAACCCCAAAAACAAATCAATAATGGAAATTAAAGGAAAAATGACTTTAAAATAAGTCATGTATGCGATAATTCTTTATTGACAAACATGTTTCCCCTCTAATGAAAAGTATATAACCATGTATCATATCATCAAAATCACAAGCTAGCCCAAATACAGCTGCAAGAACTTGTTCATTAGAACCATAAACATGGAAGGGGCATTCATCACATTAATGGGTATCACTAAGAAATCAATGTGTCCATAGAAACATCAAAAATATAAATTTGGAATATCACCTTCACAAACACTCATTTTGTGGAATATGGACATGATATCGGTCTTTGAGAACAATCATGTGCAACAAAATTTTTCAAAGAGGTCACCAATCCTCACATAGGGGTACATTTTATTTATCATGGTCTAGTTTAGGTAATGAAAATTTAAACAAAGATACAAGCTCCCATCCACCATTTTCATGAAAATCATTAGAGATGACTTGGTGACACATTGGGTCTGATAAAACCCTTCCCTCGAAGGTCCTATAACTGCAAATGTTGCTCCCAAAGTTGTGTATGATCCATATGATATGCCATTGAAGATATTTGGGCAGTGTTGGGATAAAAGTTGATGAAAAAATGCATCTTCATCCTTAGAGGTAGTACCTAAATGTCCTCAAGGAAGACACCCATGTAATCATCCACAATATAAGGTATCTAGATTCATGATGATCTTGTTTAACCATGTGATATACTCACCAATTAATGGGTGATTGGGTATAACCATTTTCTTAAAAAAACTACTTTCCCTACTATGATATTTCTTTTTCAATAAAATGAAAATATTATCCCATCGTTGTGTAGGCCTTTAACTTGTCTACAGTGATGGAAAATATTATCCTGGAACATGTCAACCAATCCATACCCTGTATTTCATTATAGGGTATTATCGGGGAGACCAAAAGGTACCATATAAACCTCTCTCAACCAAATGATTGCTCATACTACCAATTGATAAATGATACAAAAGAATCATTTTCTTTATTAACCATAAGATGAAGAAGATGATCTCAATCCTCAACTATAATATCCATCATTTTCTCTAGGATTAAAAATATAATGGAATGGATGGAACATGTGCATACTAATACTAAATAAGGATTAGAATAAACAAATATCATACATCTAATCATCTCATGTGATGTAGGATCATAAACCTCAAAATCCTATAGAT
Organism: Viscum album; assembly: GCA_963277665.1. Classification (NCBI taxonomy): domain Eukaryota; kingdom Viridiplantae; phylum Streptophyta; class Magnoliopsida; order Santalales; family Viscaceae; genus Viscum; species Viscum album. Next base: position 660,526,779 of record OY728159.1, read on the forward strand.
ATCCCTTACCCCGACCACTAGAACTCTATGGTAGACGTGGGCCACCTGGGGTGGTGGGGGAATGATCTTGTAGTGTCTTCCACTACCCATAGCTACTCTTACTATGCTTCTAGATCTACCTCTCTAGGGACCACCCTTCCTATGCCTGAGAGATCCCGGATTATGGTGTTTCCTTTATCTTGGAAATCCATCAGCTGTATGTTAATGCTACTTATCACATCTGGTCTATAAGCCTTGAGCTATAAGACCTTACCCATCACAAGAGAAGCACCACCACTCTATAGGATATCCTAGATCTCTTCCCTGTCCCTGACCACAAACAAGAGTCTGATGATGGGGAGGTCACATGTGTTGATATTAGGCACCCGACATCTGATAGGCATTGCAAATGACTCATCCATGTGGTTCCCACTATCATCCCTAGTTCTATGGAACCCCTCTGATAGAAATATCCCTGTCACTCATGCCTTATACAGCACCTCCACATAGTTGGGGAGGAACAAGTTCACGACACTAGAATGAATCTCTCCACAGATTCCCTGATCAAACTTCCTTTCTAGGAAATAGAAATCCCATACCATGTTATGGGTGTACCACATATGGTTTTTGAATCTCACTGCATACTCACCCATCATCATACTTCTATTCTTATACTCCATAAGATCCTAGATACAAAATGATCACAATCATGATATGTAGTAATCCTCACAGAAAAACTACTAGATGTCGGTAAATGGGAGTATTGAGTCAGCATTCATCTTAGTAAAAAGGATCCACAAATGACCATCTAATCCATTGGAAAGTCTAAATGCCAATGCAATAACTCGATATGTCAGTTTCCAGATGATCCTAGAGACATAGACCACTAAATTTATCCAATTCTCTAATACCTGAGGATATGAATCACTATGGAACCTCATCATGACCTATAACTAGAACTCATAAAGCATGCTAAGCCTGGGTTTATCCCCATCCTACTCTACTAGGTCTATCTAATAATTGTTAAGTGGAGGTGATAATACCTACCCACCTAGAGGAATGGGATCACGAGAAGGTCCATAAACTAAGTGTAAGTATCTAATCAGATCATCATCAAGATCCAGAACCAGTATCTTGGCTATCTATTGGTTTGGTCACATCTCAAGATTTATCACTATATTCCGCAATAAGATGAGAACATATATATGACAACAACATGGAGCTAAATAAATATGGGAAGTATAGGAATCAAACTTATATGATGAATATACCATTAACCCATGTAACTAATTTACCTATATTCTATGTTGATATAAAGGTATTCGGGAACCTAGTGAATTGTTATGTTGACCACCCACACCATTACAGGATTCCTTGAGATGATATCCACAGTCATGAAACATCCAAATATTTCCCAAACCCCCAAAAAATCCACTCAATGGGACTATTATAAACAAAATTTCATGGAATTAACTTTCCATGATACAAATCTTTCATAAGCTAGAATAAATCCTAGGATTCAACCACAACTCCCCCAACACTACATCTATAGAATTGGGGGGGGGAAACCATATTCAAAGGCATATATAACAAGGGGATTCATTTTCTTATGTTCCTGTGCATACACACAACCTTCTCAAAGAAAATTGTATTGGGGAAGATTAAAATATGCAACAAAAATATATAGTAATCCAAACATGAAAAAACTATCGGGTGTACAAGTGTACGACAGGGAAAAATAAAAATTTAAGCAGGAAAATACACACCCATACAAAAATATGTCACAACATGAAAAAAAATGAATATTAAACTTTTGAGAGATCCTGGACTAGGATCTCCAAGCTGTGACCACTATATGTGTTCCAGAGTAACAAGATTCTCTATGCTCCAATGAAATCACTACCAACCTATCCATAATCTACATATGATAGGACACATGAGGACAAAACCCATGTTGGGGTGAGTATATAAATACCGAGAAGGATACCCTAAGTGCTAAAGGGGGACTAGTAAGATATACAATAGGAAAAGAAAGACAGTAGATACAAGATACTATGATGTAAAATTGCTCAAACCAAACATAGATTAAATTTAACCTCATCCAAACTGAAGGGTATTAACATAATGAGTATATACACTTCACATCATGTCTTCACAACATATAATAGGAGAGTATACTCATCTAAACACAAGAAACTAGACATGGAAATAACATGGAATACCCCACACATATTCACCTATCATGGAAGGAGAGTAACCAAATCCTTGGTGTGGGTATAGAAGAATATATATATATATATATATCCTTAGTAAAAATAATGATAAATGAGGGAGTATGGGGATATCAATCTCACAGCTCATTCAATAAACATGAGTTTCCAATAGATCCAAATTTTTATCAATCATGACCACCATTGTATGCATATTCTCATAAGTTATTGTCTAATCCAAGAACACTACATTGCTATGCCACACAGTCAAGGGGCACAAACTCTATATAGAGGACCATCACCCTAGTATGTTAGGGGGAGGGGGTTCCACTTTGTAATTATCTATAGAGGACCCACACCCATGATGATGGGGGGTACTACCCGAGAGTCATGAGGACCCATGCCCCATGCTGATGGGGGGGGGGGGGGGGGTCCACTAAGTAGGTAGGGGACCCACTGCCAAACTGATGGGGGTCTACTATATAGGTCGAGGAGCCATTCCATAGTGTGACAGAAGATCCCACTATAATAATAAAATAAATGGACCCTATCCAATATGTGGTTCCATTCAAATGTTGAGGAATAATGCCCCGGTATGAAAGGGGGTTCAAATATAGTGAAAGAGGACCTGCACCTTATCTATTAAGGGGTTCCACTAGGAAGGTAGATATAGAAGAGAAACATCCATGCTGATGGGGGTTACATTATATTATAATCCACTGGTGATACATCCAGATTATTGCCATCATTAAGAATCACCTTGATAAGAGTCCTGCCCAAAACAATTCACATTATATCTCAAAATAAAATAATGAGGTAACATAACCTTGATGTTTTATCACATGATATAAAGGGTTAAAATGAATGTGAGGGGACTAAAATGACTTGTTCTCCCACTCCACCACATTTCCATGTCCCCAGTTGACACATTGTTCCAAACTGTGTAAGAGTACACACCATGCAGGTAGACTGCATGACATGTCCAACCTACTTATGATTGGGTCATGTCCTTCTATACCTGCCCATGTACCAGACCTCATTTCGGTGTACATGACCTCATGTCTGTGTACATGGGTACATGACCATGTACCTAGACTTGTACCTCCTCATGGGAACCCTCCCATGTGGTCCATCACATGGGTAGAATATCTAGGGAAGGGGTTCATGGAGTGTAGTAGGAATACACTCTATTTCATCCATATATTTTATTAAACCCTATCCACTACACTAAAGGGGTTACACGCCATGTGTTTATCCCTGTACACAACATGTTGTTAGGATTTTCATAGTTTCTCAAATCTATTCTTCACTCCTCGATTCAAGACTCTGGTATCCACTTTTTTTCCTTTAATACACTTGAATTTTTTTGTTCTGTCCATGTATTGTGGTTTCCAGTCATCATTCAATAGAAATCATATTTTTATGGTCCATGTGGGTTCCATCTTGAGTTATGCATTCCATTTATCCTTCCATCATTGACTAATTGTCCTACGATCATCAAAAATATCATCATTATCCAACAAAAATCCATGATCTTTTTTTTGTTAGATTGATATGTGCATCTCTCATTTATATTCCATGGTTTGGGGGGATCGATTAGGCTCGGTACCACCTGACATTGTTGAACCAATACCTCATGATCCTACTTTAGAAGAACTTGAAGATGATTTGGGAGAATGTCACCATAAAAGAGGTTTAACAATCATTGTCCTAGAGTTCTTGGAAAATGACCAAGAAAAGTGATATTGAGGTTAGAAAGAAATAAAAAAACCAATTTAAATTTAGTATATTGTTTCATAATTAGGCCACAAATGGTGATGATTGATTAAAGAGAACAACATGATCCATTAATTTAATCACAAATGGATTAAAACTAAATTTGAATAGTCCTTCCTAGAGATTGGAGCATTCATCATCAAAGAACAATCTTGAAAATGATTGAGGTGAGTAATTGCATTCAATATGACCTAATCTACTCAGATCCAAAGTTTCTTCATCATCTGAGGTGATTCAACATTGAAGGATGAAGGAAAAGCACTATAATTCTCACAGTATTTATACGGATAACACTTGAAAATTTTTAATGGAATTTTTATTATAGAATATTTTTGTTGGTTAAATGAATGAATGAATTAATTATGTTAATTAATTAATACATATAATGTATGACCAATGATCAAGGTGTATGAACCCCCGGTGCCGAACCATTATATGTTTCATCAAGATTAAAAACCATGTTCCTGACTCAACCATTGTATTTAATTTCTAATGCGAGGTTTGGATTAAGAGTTATCAAATTTTATATATGAACATTGTCTGCTTAATATAATATTAGTTTAATATTTTTATAAAATTAATTCCTAGAACACCGAGCCTTGGAATCACACGTCCTATGATCCCTTACACAAAGAAATATATATTAAATATTTCAAAGTATTAAAAGGAAAAAACAGTTTTTTTACACATCCAAATTTTATCAAATGTTGTAGATACTATTTTATAACCCATTAAAACTTTCCTTTTTCCTGATTAGTTGTGAAAACATTGTCACAATAAATGGACACTCCTTGAACCTATCCAACTGCTTCTTCTAAGTAGCATCCCTTACTTATTCCCTTTCATTGTATGATAAAAATACCTCAATATCTCTAACATATATTCATGCACAAATTAATAACATTTTATATAATCCTTATTGAAAATACATACAATCATTCATAAAAACATGAATCTCATACTTTTTATTTTTTCTCAATACAAACATGCTACCTTATGATAACATATGTGATCATTTCTTTATCCCCCTTATTGAAAATAAAATGAAATTTGAATGTAGGGGATGTGGCCCAATTATTATCTCCATATTATCCTTTGTGAAAAGTGTATTTCAAAGAAACTTTATGTCCCTTTATAAATAATCACTTATATATGATACATTTGTGAAAGATAATGATTGATCAACATTCTTTATTACAAATGAGACTTTAAATAGGCAAATATAAGTGCCCATTCATGATTACATTTTTTTCAATTACACCACATTAACTTAATAAAATATGTATACTGATTTATTTATCCCTCTTATTGAAAATAAAATGAAAATACTATGCAATGGTTGTACCTCACTCATTTTCTCTTTATTATAATTTATATAAAGGGTCTTTCATATATGTTTCATCTTCCTCTTTAAATATGCCTTTCATCCAGATACACCTTTTAGAGAGAATGTTGGATAAAAATGATTTTTTATATTTGAAACTTTATATATTCATCTATAAGTCTACATTGTCTGACATGATGTATAAAACAAAAGTGTGAAACTAAGGTGATCAAATCTATTTAGAAATTAATGAATTCAAAACCATTATATATTTTCCTCATTATGGTGTTACTAAATTTTTTTAAATGAGTAATTGAATATAGTATACCCACATATCAAGAAAACATTTAAGGATCACGTTAAATACATAACATTACCCCATTTTTCCATGATCATCAAAAAACATCCCTTATTTTTATACCAATTTTTCAAATTATAATCCAAGGGTGAAAGTGTGATCACAATACCTCAATATTGATCCATATAATAATAATAAGAGAATTATTTATTTCAAGAATTGACTCATAATAAATCCATTTATTTATGTTTATATACCATAAGGGTTGAACTAATTATATATTCATCATGGAAATAATCATGTTCTATAATGGAAAACATCCCATACTTTCTCATTTTGAATGCCTAATCAAGCTCCCGCTTTATTTTTTTCATTAAATTCCATAGAATCTCGTATAATGAAAATAATGGGAAAAGGATGTGGTACATTTTTTTATTTAGAGTATTATGTTTGGGATATATCTATCAAAATAAATATTCAATTCTTACAAACATCTTCATTGGGTATACACATCATGCCTTTTCCCCAATTTTCATATTATTTATCTATATAAATGGCTTATGATATCACTCTTTTCAACATGATTCTTTTGTGGGAACTATTTTTTTATTAGAGAATCAATGTCATAATATTCATCATATTGTAGCTTATTTTTATTCATTTATTTTTTTTTCAGGTAGAAATGTCATACAATCCATTGCATCATCACTAAGATTATTGCATCTCTGATAAAAATATTGTGGATAGTATGTTTTTTCGTTTTCATTTTTCAGGATCACAATATTTATGTTCCATAAAAATTTTACCGTTACTAGTATTTTCTTATGTAGATATAATTATTCTTCTTATATCAATCTATGATACCATATTTGGTAACATCTTAGTTTCAAACATTTTAAACCTACGATTATTTATATATCTCACTAACTTTATTGTTATTTTACCTATCTGGATACCCATTACTTTATAAAGATCCATTTTGAGGGACATGATCAATTGATAAATATAAGATTGGTGTTCAAAAGCCCGAAAACACTAACAATACAAATTAGATCTTGTTATTTTATCAAATTGGTGGGTCTATCTGGGTAATGTTTCTTGCTATGTAAACATCTTAATGCATTCATTTAGAATTTTATTTTTAGGTTTATTTCTTTCACCCAATAATATTTTATCTGATGTTGGAAAAAAAAATTTCTATCTTTATTCAACTATAGAACTTATAGTTTTCATATCAGGGATAAAACATTTTGATTAACAAAATATAGTTTAACATGAGAAATTAGAAATATTTTGCACCATTCTTTTAAGGATGGTATTACCAGTAACCATAGAAGATTAATCATGAATATATATTAACTATTATAATATTCTATCATATATTTGAGAGATTTTAAGTGTTAGAACATCAATAATGATCCTCAAATAGTTCTCTCTATTTCAAATCTAGATTATCATTAAGATCATTTTTTATTTTCCCTTGTTCAAGTATGGTTACCTTATAAGTATTGATCACCACGAGGAGATAACATTACATTTATCTCTCTAACCCATTTTCCCTTGAAAATACATTTTATTTTATTAATGAGAATAATTTTTAGCACATGGAAATTTTTTTGTTGAGTCCTTAATATACATTTTGTATAGGTATCTTCAACATCCTCATTACTACTTGACTAGTATTTTTGTTCTATGAGTTGTGTAATAGGGGTTTTATGGTGTTGATAAGTACTTCCATCATCATAATAATATATTTCAAATGTGTCACCATATTCCTATCTTCCCATTATATTATTATTTTCCAAAATATGATAAACTATTATTCATACTTGAATTTACTTTTCATGATTTTAAATCTTCTCCTATAATATCCTTCACTTCTTAAAGTGTATTATTTTAATGTAAATTATTCTTATTCAAATTTTTTATTTGGTATGTTTGAGAATAAATGACTAAAACCTTAACTTTTATAACACCTTAAAGTTTTTATTCTGGTATACCTTCCTTTCCACTCTCATAACAACATTTATATTTGATTTATCACTCTACTATAGTATCAATATTTTTTTTTCATTATCATATTATTAATTCTTCAGTTTATATTTTCTCATGTCCATGGAATTGATCCCATACATTCCATTATTATTAATAACCAAAGAATATCTTATCTCATTATTGAGATTAGTATTGTGTAGTTCATCGAGAGATAATTATATAATTTCTTCCAATTTTTCTCATTTAATTAATTAAATATGGGAATTTTATCATATGTTTTTTTTCAGAAAATTTGGATCCTACAAAGAATAACCAAATCCTATAATATTACTCACTACTTCAATAACCCAGTTAAATTATTCATCGATATTAATATCATCTTCTATATGAATATTTTCAAATTGGATATCTAAATTTGAATCATGTCCTAATTTATTTTTGTATTTACATAAGAAACGGTTTAATGATTTCACTACATATACATGGTAGTTTTAAGTCCCACCACCATAGAGTATAATTTTTTATATATGGATGATCAGATCAAATTCCTTATTTCCCTTGAAATTCAATATTTCTCTTATCATCATGGGGTATGGGAGAATCTCATTAAAGTTGGATAAACACTACTATAGAAATATCACATACCTAGAGGACTTTTTAATAAAAATATATAAGAATTTGGTTATTATATCAAAAAAAATTTAGCATCAAATAAAGGAAATCGTTTCATACTAAATAATTTCAAACTCTACATTATCAATCATTAACCAAGGTTGTATCTTTTCATAGGTAAACTAGTGCTCTAAAAAATATTATGTACCAAAATTAAGTGTATTAACTAAGATAATAATGGGTTTAATTAGTGACCCCTTTATCATTATACAAAATTTCCATTAAAATTCATCATATTTAACCAGTCAAAACATTGATCCGCTCTTTTTTATTTTACTATCTCATAAAAATAAATATTTAAGTAAAAGAAACATTAAATTAATTATTTACAAGGTTTGGTCTCAATTTGATCCTACTACATTCTACAATTTTTTATGCATCCTGACTATAGATTCATCCACTATTAATGTAAATAGTTTCAATGACATAGTCTCAAAAAAAATTATTTAACATTTCATCATGTACTCTTGCATCCAACTGAAAGATATTGGCACTACATCCCACAATCCAACATCCCACAAGTTATTAATACTTACAAATAAATATCAGTCCCCCTAGATGGCGTTTACATCCACATGATATACTCAAAATTCAAGGTCTTCCACAAAATCCTTCAAATAATAATTTTAGTTTTATCTCCGCAGAAAAATTTTGTCCTTGTTGTCTTCAAGTCATCAAGGATGGTTCTCTTGGATCATTTAACCTTATGAAACATCATTGTGATAGTGTATCATTATAACATCCCAGGTAAATAAAGAATATGAATTTTTCATATTAATTAATTTTTTTATTAAATATTAATTTTACTTTAAAAGGGTTGCTATGTTCGATATCGTACCCAACACGCAACAACGGGTTTCTTTGAAATCTTACGCTGCACACTAATAATATATTATTATTTTAAATAGTAGTTAACTTCTGGCCATTGTATTGGCAGGAATGAACGAAAATAACTACAATATGATTATACATGTTTGTTAAATGTATTTACATTTATCCAATAAAATTTAGAGGATTAAAATTTGAATAAATCTAATTTTAAGCATAATTTACATTGAAAGGCTAATTTATAACCTTTTAATGGATATCCCTTTTTGAATCTAGTTTTGGTCACTTTAATACATTCTATATGACCAAATGAAATCCTTTTTTATAATGGGGACATCAAAATTTACACTGTGTAAATTATTGGAATTTTACTGATAAAGTTCATATTTTAAGAATAGTGAAAAATATTGTATTTTAATTAAAAAGATCCTTTTAATTTAATTTATTTATATGGTTGGATTATCTTTTTAATTAGTTTTAATGAGAAATTAAAATATATTTTTACCATTTAATCCAATGTTGGTCATTGTAATTAATTTCACTTTAAAATTGGACATAAACAAGTATCAATCTTTTGATAGTAATTATTTCTTAAAAACACGCTATTTGTTTTGATAGTGGGAATTAATTTTAAAATTAATTAATTCCAACTCTATGTTTTTAATTTGAAAAAATAGACATCATTTTTGAATTCGGAATCTCAAATATATCTTAGGCTAAATTTTAGTTATTTTTCTAAAAAACTTCAATTTTTGATGAATAGTGAAACCACTTAGTGGTAGTTAAAAAAACTGACTTTTTCATTTAAATGAAAATTTACCACTTTTTTGAATTTAATTTCAATAATCCGACTAACATGGTTGTTATCAAGAAGTAGAATTTGGTTCATTAAGATGAAAATAATTTTTGGTGAATAGTAACTTTTGACTCTTTTTTACCGATGTTAAAGGTAAATTGGGTACTTGAAGGTTAAAAGAATATTATAATAATTCATAATTACCCTAACACATGTCCAAACCATATTGGTTGAGTCTTTGCCGACTATGCGCATCTTTGGGTAGATTTTGGTACCCCATTGAGCCACTTGGGAGTGATAATGACAATTTAGATTAATTTATTTAATGTGAAGACAAAATTGACATTAACAAAAGTGATTTTTAATTTTTATATGGTGTTATATAAGTCCTATTTTTGACTATGAATATTCTTTGGAAATATAAAAAAATTTCCTACATGATAGTATTTTTTAATAATTTTTAGACATCAAATAAAGTAAATTATTTATGACACAATAATGATGCAGTATTTACCTCATTAATAAATGATTTAAATAATCAGATTATAATGATTAAATTATTATCCAAAACATGTCCAATTCTGATTGGATGATTTTATTTCGAATATGAGTCATCTTATCTTCGACCTTAATGATTTTTGGACCATTAGAAACCAAATATCATTATATAATAAAATAATATTTTCACACTTTCCTAAAGAGGCCCTCCTCTCCATTATAAAAGGAGACCATTTCTATACAATTACTCACACCTCTCAAGTCATTTGGCTCATCCAAACTCCGCCCAATTAAGCTCCCTACATCAATCTTCTCCTCCTATAAGACTTACCTTAGGCATAAGGCACTTCAGGAAGACCTTTGGTTCAAATCAAAGGGAGTTAGCCAAATTAAGGGTAACAGTTTTTCTTAAATTGTTTTATTTAATTTTACTTCTCCAACCACTAAAATCTATTTATTCCTTTATTTTGAAACAACACCAGTATCCTTAATATACTAGTATGTTTTTATGAGAATCATTTGAACTACACTTACACAGACCTCCATCTAATGGATGAAGAACATAATGTTTCTATGGATGGAAAAGTAACACCTCACGAAACGATGATTATTCGATTATCTCCTACCGCCTCTCATGGTGTCCATTATGATGGAACTATATTTATATATGATATATATTATTTTTATGTTTTATTTATGCTTCTGTAAATTCCTTTTAATGAATGTCGTTATGGTTTCCATTATGGGTAAACACGATAATCTCATTAGAGGAAGTGCGGACTACCGCCCCCTCAAAGTGATGTCACTCATTAATGCCTTATATGGGATGTATAAAGGATAGAGTTAATGATATTATATTTGATAAAATACTGGAATTATAATACTAATATTTATCATTATGTTTTAATTCCATTAAATATTAAATAGAAATGAAAGTAGCATTCAAGCGTACATACAGCTTACCGCCTCCAGGAACGGTGCATTTCATTTCTTACCTCTAAATGTTATGTACTATTATAAATACATGTATATTATGGATATATATGATACAAATGATATATATGATATCAAAATAATGAATATTCTTCTGGATATAATGAACCTTTGACCGCATTAACAACATGTAATTATAAGAAGTCCATTTATGACTCAAGTACCAAATATCGACAAAATGAACATTATTGACATAAATGATTACATAATGTTTATACCATGGTAAAAAGTGATATAAAAGAAATAATAAACTTGAAAAAGGTTCTTAGGAAAGTAAAATTTATCTTTAGTTTATTATTCAGGATATTAAAGAACGAACTGTTCATGTCGGACACGAGGTAAGGGGTTTTTGTTTCTCACTTTTATTTCTGTGAGATTTCCTTTATTCGCCACTTATTCATTGCATGTGGTGTAATGTATACTGCCATTTGATATATATTATCATGATTATATTTATATTCATGGTATTCTGTGATTCATTTGATGGTTATTAACTTTTGATCAAGCGACTTAGTTGATAACAACGAAGTTAATGGATTCATCTCACTTTTTATTCCTGTGAGATTCATGATATACTTGCCACTATTTTCTTTTGTTTGGTGTTTGTACTGCCCATGATTGTAATATTTGTGTAATATAATTTAATTTATGATTATTTATATCTTTATTGTATGATCCCTCTTTCATGTGGCGTATGTTTTGTAAGTTACCAAATCAGTAAGGGAGTCATTCACCCTCATCGTTTTAAAAGACTTCTTTTTGTTATGTATTTTAATTTACAACTTGTTATGTTGGTATATGTTCTTATATATCATTATTGATGTAAAATTTATTCCCAAGTGATGAGATACCCTTTTTATCTCATCAACTTATTTTCTGAATTATAAAGTGACGTCATTATGCTGTCGAATTTTTGTAAGGGAACTTCTTAACTCAATTTCAATTCTTTGGGTTCAACTTGTACTTCTTGAATATGTTATCCTATGAATATGTGTGAATGAAATATGATTGTTTTACACATAATATCCACTTATATTTGGTGTATTATTATTTTTCATAGATTATTATGTAATTGATTTATCCTTAAACTAAGGATACCATTTTTATAAGGGATTTCGTCTCATATTACGTTCCATTGAGACTTCATTGTTGTTGTGCACCAATTAACTCTTATATGGTGCATATACTGTCCTTTGTAATATTATATCATTAATCCCTTTATTCTCGTGATATTATAATGTTCTAATTAAATTTTATTCCTCAATTATTTGTATTCAAGCATCTCTCATTTTGATAAAAAAACTCTTTAACTAAAATATCATTTTAAATGTTTTAAAGGTTTATTCTTCTAAATATTTCTCATTAATGTCCATGTTTTCAAAATGGGTTTTATAATATATTTATATAGACATCAATTTTTTCAAATGATAATTCTTTTAAAAGCTTCAAAGTGGTATGGGACACTTTGATTCAAAAATCACTTTTTAAATGCTTTTGAAAAGGATTTGATAAAACATTATTTATTTCAATATCTTGATTTGATATATTGGAATGTGTAAATGTTATCATTCCTTTATAAATGTGTTATAAGTTATTATTATGTTATGGTTATTGGGCATTGTTTACGTAAATGGGTGGCTCCATGATAAACCTTGGGCGGGTGAGCCATAGATAGCTCTCCAATGCATTGGGTAACATGAAGAGGTAAATGTGATGATTCTCTAAAAGATTTAGGGAATATACCATAATGGGAATTCAAGGTGTGACTCCCTATATAGCTATGATAGCTACAATTTAAGTTTGATATGGATTCCATAATTAATCTTTATAATTTATGATTTGTGTTTGTTATTCATGAATCTTATAATTTCGTAAGGTATGTTATGATTGAAAAGTATGGCTTCATTAATTTGTATTTATTGATGGGCTAATGTTTCCTTTATTATTTTATAACCCTTAATGAGGTTTTTATTCTCATCCCAAGTTTTTGAAATGTCTTCCATGGGACTTAAAGATGAATAGGGTCAAGGATGGGACCATGGAAAAGTCATGATGTCTGAAATATGGAACTAGACATGTTTCTTTTTAAGAGTTTTTATTTTATAAAAAAATGTATACTGAGTAGTAGTGTGTACTTATAATATTAAAGTTGTTATGTAATAGTTATGGCCAAATTGTCTAAAACTCTAAACCTGAAAAGATCCTCTGTGTGAATTATTCATTTAATTCAAGATTAATTAAGTTTTAAGGTTGGGTCCTTATAGTTGGTATCAAAGGTTGGTTTAGATAACTTTAGAGGTTAGGGAATTCTTTAAGCATAAGTGACATTACCATAATGGTTAGGATTTCCAAAATATTCATAGTTTTTTAGATAAAATGAATAAGTTTAAGATAACATGAATAAGTATATCTTAATGTTTAGCCTCCTAATAAGATATTATATGATAATTTTACTGATATACTCACACTGACCATTTTGGTTTTAGTAAATGGCTGGATCTAGTAGGAACCAAAGTAACAGTGGAGGTGAAGAAAATTATGATGGTTTTCGGAATGAGAAACTGAAAGATATGGGAGATACTTTGAGAACACTTGTGGTTATTCTAAACCAACTATCTGGAGTCATGAATGAACACCTGAACCTTAGTGATATTTATAAGGCATCATATATGTGAGAAACAAATCCCTACGGAAGTTTAGATAATAATCATAAAGGGAAGTGTGTTCAAAAACCTATGTGTCAATAATGTGGAAAGAAACACCTAGGAAAATGTTTCAAAGGGATAAAATGATTCTATAGATGTGGAAATGAAGGTCATAAAGCAAGAACCTGCCATGGAAAAAGGAAGAATCTAGTTGACTCTTGGAAAGGGAAAGAAGTCCTTTCTGAGGGATTAATTGAATGTTTTAAATGCAGTGTGCATGGTTATTATGCAAAAAAATGTCCTACAACTATGTTTTTGGAATGGGATCACCGGGATCATACAAATATTCATTTACCAATACCTAATTCGATTCTGATTGAGTATGAAGAAACTGACAATGACCAATGAAAGGTATGGATTATTTCTTAACAAATGTTTTCCTATTATTGAAATCATAGGATAAGATTCATGATCTTGTTTGTAGGAAAGAATTATTTCAGAATAAGTTGGAAAGGAATGGTTAATGGATCAAGAAGAATGTTGAATGAGTATGAAGTCAACATATAAGGGATTCAAGATTTTTGGTAGAATTTAGGATGGTGAAATGGTTAAAAGTATTAATGCTCTTCTGATGATGGGATTACATTAGAATACTTTTTATAGTATGTGTAACCATGATGTTTGACATATGAAAATTTTATTCAAGGAATAATTATCTTATCTTTTGTTGATATAGTTATAAAGAACCATTTGGGTTTATATGATCCTTGAATTCGAGGCAATTACCGGTTAATACATTTTGGGATGAAAAATGAAAGTTATTACAAGACCTTTGAGGTTAAAATATGTTATGTTTATTTTTGAGGAATTTATCTCTTTTTGGAATGTTATAAAATTATGTAGTTTTTGAAAAGGGGCAATATGCAAACCGTGTAGCAACCCGTCGCATCGGACGAAGCTGTGGGAATCGTACCCACAACCAATCTGAGACTGGTATTTATTGCCTACCACTGGACTACATGAAGTCCCTGGTTAGTATGACTAATTCCTTTTAGTTAGATGGTCTAATGAACCTGTAATAAGTTGATTTTGGGTTATCTATGGAAATGATTAACCTATTATGGAGTATATGTGATTAGGTTAGTTAGTTTTCAGTATGAGATTTTAAGAGTAACTGATGTTATTTGGAGATAAATATTAAGATTTACCTTGGAAGACTATGTGATTAAATCCTTCAGAGATTTTGGTTTAAATAATTGTTTGGATTACTTTTAATAATTTTAAGGATAATTATTTATTTAATGGTCCTTCTTGAACCTTGGGTTATTTTTGTTGCATTTTGGAGATTAAGAGTAGTATTTCTTTTTATAAAGGATTATCCTTTTGGTGATTATATGATCTTTTACTAAAATTTTTTTTTTTAGTTGATGTCTAAATATAAGGGAAATAGATAGTTCTCCTTTTGTGGATTATGTGATTCTCTAGAAGTTTATTCTTTTGCTTTTGATGATACCAAGTCTTTTTGAATGCTCATCGTTTAGATAAATGATTAGTTTTGGTAGAAACCTATTAAAAGATGAAACTTTTCTTGAAGGTACGTATATTTACTTATGTTTTTATTCTAGGTAGAAGATGAATTCCTCAAAATTATGAAAAATAATGTCACACAAAAACTTTGTTGGTTTAAGTTTCCTACTGGGTAATCAAAGACCATTTACACACATCCTAAGTTTGTCATTTTCTTGTGGTTAACTTTCTCCTAATCATGTCTCCTATCACTCTCCATCAGAACTTGACCCTCGGTTTTTTCCTCTATATCCATGTTTTCATGGAATCATAGTATGGGTTAACTCGGGTGACCATTTTACTTCTCTTCCTTTCTTTTAAAGTGATAGTTTTACTGACTATTTTTCTGATATGGGACTTTCAATAAAGTTTCTGAGCCCAAATTATAAAATTGCGAGGACACAATTCCCAAAAGGGGGGAAGGATGTAACATCCCTGGTAAATAAAGAATATGACATTTTCATATTTATTAACATTTTAATTAAATATTATTTTTACTTTAAAGGGGATGCTATGTTCGATAGCGTACCTGATACGAACAATGAGTTTCATTGAAATCTTACATTGCACACTAATAATATATTTTTATTTTAAACTGTAGTTAACTCCTAGCCATTGTATTGGCGGGAATGAATGAAACTAACTACAATATGATTATACATGTTTGTTAAATGTATTTACATTTATCCAATAAAAGTTAGAGTCTTAAAATGTGAATGAATCCAATTTTAAGAATAATTTACATTAAAAAGCCGATTTATCACCATTTAATGGAGAAACCTTTTTAAATTTAGTTTTTTTTCACTTTAATACATTCTATAGGACCAAATTAAATCCTCCATTAGAATGGGGACATCCAAAGTTACTTTGTGTAAATTTTTGGAATTTTTCTGATAAAGTTCATTTTTAATGAATGGTGAAAAATATTGTATTTTTATTCAAAAGTGCCTATTAATCTAATTTATTTATACGGTTAGATTATATTTTTAATTGGGTTTAAAGTGAAATTAAAATATATTTTTACCATTTAATCTAATGTTGGTCCTTGGAATTAACTTAACTTTAAAATTAGACATAAACAAGTATCAATCTTTTGATAGTTGTTGTTTCTTAAAAACACGCTATTTGTTTTGATAACGGTAATTAATTTTTAAATTAATTAATGCCACTTCTATGCTTTTAATTTGGAAAAACAGAGATCAATTTTGAATTCAGAATATCAAAAATAGCTTCGGCTGAATTTTTGGTATTTTTCTGAAAAAATTCAATTTTTGATGAATAGTGAAATCACTTAGTTGTAGTAAAAAAACTATCTGTTTCATTTAAATGAAATTTTACCTCTTTTTAGAATTTAATTTAAAAAATAAAACATATATGGTAGTTATCAAGAAGTAAAATGTGGTTAATTAAGATGAAAATAATTTTTGGTGAATAGTAACCGTTCAATTTTATTTACCGCGGTTAATGGTAAATAAGGTAACTCAAGGTTAAAAGAATATAATAATAATTAAAAATTCCCTTAACACATGTCCAATCCTTATTGGTTGAGTCATGGCCGACAATGGGCATCTTTGGGTCGATTTTGGGCCCCTATTGAGCCACTTGGGAGTGATAATGACAATTTAGATTAATTAATTTAATGTGAAGACAAAATTGACATTAACAAAAATCGTTTTTAATTTTTATATGGTGATATATAAGTCCTATTTTAGAGTATAATTATTATTTGGAAAACTAAAAAAATTTCCTACATGATAGTATTTTATTTATAATTTTAAGAAATCGAATAAAGTAAATTATTTACGACACAATAATGATGCAGTATTTACCTCATTAATAAATGATTTGAATAAATAAGATTATAATGATTAAATTATTATCCAAATCATTTTAAATTCTGATTGGACTATTTAATTTCGAATATTATCCATCTTATCTTTTACCTTAATGATTTTGGGACCATTAGAAACCAAATATCATTATATAATAAAATAATGTTTTCATACTTTCCTAAAGAGCCCATCCTCTCTCTTATAAAAGGAGACCATTTCTATTCAATTCCTCACACCTCTCAAGCAATTTGGATCATACAAAATCTACCCAATTACAATCCCTACATCACTCTCCTCCACTTATAAGCCTTACCTTAGGTAGAATTCACTTCAAGAAGTCCTTTGGTTCAAACCAAAGGGAGTTACCCAAATTAAAGTTAACAGTTTCTCTTAAATTGTTTTCTTTTATTTTACTTGTCCAACCCCTAAACTCATTTTATTCCTTTATTTTGTAACAACACCAATATCCTCAATATACTTGTATGTTGTTTATGAGAATTATTTTAACTACACTTACACACACCTCCATCAAATGGATGAAAAACATAATGTTTATGTGGATGGAAAAGTAACGCCTCGCGAAACGATGATTGTTCGATTATCTCATGCCGCCTCTCATGGTGGAAATTATGATGGAAATATATTTATATTTGATATATATTATGTTTATGTTTTCTTTTTTTCTTCTGTAATTTTCTTTTAATTCATGCCTTTACGGTTTCCATTATGGGTAAATGTGATAATCTCATTAGAGGAAGTGCAAACTACCGCCCCCTCAAAGTGATGTGACTCATTAATTCCTTATGTGGGATCTATAAAAGATAGATTTAATGATATTATATATGATAAAATAATGGAATTTTAATACTACTGTGTATCATTATGTTCTAATTCCATTAAATATGAAATAGAAACGGAAGTAGCGTTCATGCGTACGTATGGCTTACCGTCTCCATGAACGGTGCATTTCATTTATAAACTCTAAATGTTATGTACAATTATAAATACATTTATATGATGGATATATATGATATATATGATATCCAAATCATTAATATGATTCTGGATATAATGAACCTTTTACCGCATGAACAACATGTAATTATAAGAAGTCCATTTTTGACTCAAGTACCAAATATCGACAAAATGAACATTATTCACTTAAATCACTACATAATGATTATAAAAAGGTAATAAGTTATATAAAAGGAATAATAAACTATAAAAAGTTCTTAAGGAATTAATAATTAACTTTAGTTAATTATTCAGGATATTAAAGAATGAACGGGTCAAGTCGGACACAAGGTAAGGGATTTTCTAATCTCACTTTTAATTCCATGAGATTTCCATTGTTCGCCACTTATTCATTTCATGTTGTGTAATTTGTACTTACCTATGATATATATTATCATGATTATATTTATATTCATGGTATTCTGTGATTCATTTTATAGTTATTAACTTTTCATCAAGCAACTCACTTGATAACAACAAAGTAAAGGGTTTCATCTCACTTTTTATCCCCTTAGATTCATGCTATACTTGCCACTATTTCATTTCGTTTTGTGTATTTACTAACCATTATTGTAATATTTGGGTAATATACTTTCATTTATGATTATTTACATCTTTATTGTATGATCCTTATTTCATGTGGTGTATGGTTTGTATGTTACCAAATCAGTAAGTGAATCTTTCACCCTCATCTTTTTAAAAGACTTCTTTTTGTTATGTCATTTAATTTACATCTTACTTTGTTTGGATATGTTCTTATATATTCATATTGATGTAAAATTTATGTCCAAGTGACGAGATACCCTTTTCATCTCAACAACTCATTTTATGAATTATAAAGTGACATTGTTAGGCTGTCAAATGTTTTCAAGGGAACTTCTTATCCCAATTTCAATTCTTTTGGTTCAACTTGTAATTCTTGAATTTGTTATCCTATGAATATGTGTGAATGACCTATGATTGTTTTACACTTAATATCCACTTATATTGGGTTTATTATTATTATTAACACATTATTATGTAATTGATTTATCCTTAATCTAAGGATATAGTTTTTATAAGCGATTTCGTCTCAGTTTACGTTCCATTGAGACTTCATTATTGTTGTGCATCAATTCACTCTTATATAGTGTATATACTATCCTTTGGAATATTATATCATTAATACCTTTATTCTCATGATATTATAATGTTATGATTAAATTTTATTCCTCAATTATTTGTATTCAAGCGTTTCTCTTTTCTTAAACAAAATTCTCTAACTAAAATGTCATTTTAAATGTTTTAAAGGTTTATTATTATAAATATTTCTCATTAATGTTAATGTTTTAAAAATGGGTTTTAGAATTTTTTTATATGGAAATAAATGTTTTCAAATGATAATTCATTAAAAAGCTTCAAAGTGGTATGGGACACTTTGTTTCAAAAATCACTTTTTAAATGGTTTTGAAAATGATTTGATAAAACATTGTTTATTTAAATATCTTGATTTGATATATTGGAATGTGGAAATGTTATCTTTCTTTTATACATGTGTTATATGTTATGATCATGTTATGGTTATAGGTCATTGTTTACGTAAACTGTTGGTTTCGTGATAAACCTAGGGCAGGCGGGCCCGAGATAGCTCTCTAATGAATTTGGTAACATGATAGAGGTAAATGTGATGTTTCTCCTAAGAGATTTAGGGAATATACTGTGATAGGTATTCCAAGTGTGACTCCCTATGTAGCTGTGATAGCTATAATGTATTTTTGATATAGATTCGTTAAGTAACATTTATGATTTATGATTTTTGTGTGTTTTTCATAAATCTTATGATTTCGTAAGGTATGTTATAATTTAAAAGTATGGTTTCGTTGATTTGTATTTATTAATGGGATAATGTTCTCCTTTCTTATTTTATAACCCTTACTGAGGTTTTTATGCTCATCCCAGGTTTTTGAAATGTTTTCCACAGGACATAAATATGAATAGGGTCAAGGATGGGATCATGGAAAAGTCATGCTGTCTAAAATATGGAACTAGACATGTTTCTTTTTAATAGTATTTATTTTATAAAAAAATGGATACTGAGTTGTAGTGTCTACTTCTAATATTCAAGTTGTTATTTAAAATTTATGGCCTAATTCTCTAAATCTCTAAACCTGAAAAGATCCTCAATGTGAATTATTCATTTAATTCAAGATTAAGTAAGGTTTAAGGTTGTGTCCTTTTAATCATAGTGGACCTTATTTTTTTAGTCACTCTTCTTCCATGATATTTCTATATCATGAGACTTGTCCACATTTAGTTCATTGGTTCACATGATCTCCCAAATGTTCAAAAGTTATTCTCATTCAAGATACAAAAAGTAACCTCTAGGTATATATTAGTATCAGTGTTTCCCTTAAATAATTTTTTTTTCATATATATATATATGAATGTTCATAGAATAATACTATAAATAATAACTCTATAATTAATATAAAAACTATAAGATTGTAGGAAGTTAAAAGTCCTTTCTGAAATAATTAAATAATATTTCTTATTAAAATATCTAAAAGAATCAATAACAATTAACACATAATATTTAAATATCACAATATTATTTAAAACCCAAATACCCGGGATTGATTTTTTATATTCCAATTTTTTTGTAATATGCAACAACCCAACATCATATATAAGTTGGAGTGAGTCACTGTTTCCCATAGGTAATCATCTTTCCTAAAAATCTCACTACTATAACATATCATCCATAGTACTCCTATTTTAGATAAAAAATATATTGAACACACACATTGAATTAAACATAGTGTAAAAAACACACCTGTAGACATCACTATGGTGTGGTGGTGTAAAAATTTTATTTCTTTAATGATATCTTATATAATCCTTCAATTTGGATAATATAAAACATAAAAGAATTAATTTTGTCTAAACATATTCAATCTCAAACAATCACATCTATGTTAATGATTTTATTCTCAATATGTAGGTTAACTATATATTTAATAAATAATAACACATGAATCCATGAAAAATATCATAGTAACTTTCTGATTCTACTCAAATTAATCGAAATTTGATTAAAATATTATTCATAATATCTATGAATTTTCATAAAATAATAATTATAAAAAATGTCATCATTTCATCATCTGTACATAGTCATCAATAAACTATAGTTTTACTTTTACCCAACATCTGGTAGCTTTAGGTAGATCAAATAATTTCATTCCTTCCTACATAAATTTATAATAATATATGTTTCACCTTTTAAAAGATTATTAGATTAACTTTACATATCCTAAATTTGATTCCAAAAACCTATGTATCTCTCCATAACCCATATTTCAATTACACGGGTCATGTGAATTACATTTAAGTATGTATAATTTTAACATTATGAATATATTACTTCAATATTTTATATTTACGTGGCTCTTGGACTACCTTTACATAGTTCTCAGGACCTTTAAATAGGCACTGGAAAACCCTTACACATCTTATTTATTTTAGTTATACCATTACATGGAGGATAAATTACCTTTATGAAACTACCATATATATGGATTAACTTTTTATAGGTTACATACAACCTTTAAATAAATATTATAAATTAGGTATTGCATTTAGGAAGCCTGTATAAGTTAAGTTGTTCCTTTATTTAGGTAAAAATTTCAAGTAAATATCACCTCATGGGTTTCTTAATCAATATAAAGGCCTTTCAAGTTCCATATAATGCTGTATACAATGTTTCATAACCCATATCTACATGTATTATACCTAAATTGAAGTGTATAAATCACTAAAAAAATAGGAAGACTCTTCGAACCTATCTAGTCAGTTGTTCAACGTATCTTCCCACACTACTTCCCATTCCATTTATTATGGATGAACCTCAACATCCCTATAAAATCTCCATACACAGATTGAAAAATTATTATATATTTATTATTGAAAAAAATAAAATTATGAATGGGAAATATATTTTATATAATTTAATTTTCATATAATCTATAATGAAAATAAGTGTTATTTACATAAACATAATATGTTATGTATAAAAAACAAATTTAAGAGAAAATATTATTACTAATGGAATAGTGTGATTATATTTGAACTTGGAAAATTTTAAATTGCATCAAATAAATGACTATATGAGTATAAATCAAAGTGAAATTCACTTGATATCATAAATATTTTTAAGGATTACAGGTAATTAATTATCATAATGTAGAGTGATACATCTAAATTATATAAAAAATGATCTCAATATTTTTTAATAGATAACAGTCCATGATGATAATGATGGTAATTTCAGAAAGAGTTTTCAGTAGAAAATATATGTTATTAACATCATACCATTTTATTTTTTGAATTGAATATGTTTGAGACCTATGTTCAAGGAGTTTAATATTTAGATTATAAATATTATGTCAAAAATATTTAAGAAATATTTATTCATAGATGATACCCATTAAATTATTTTCTTGTGATGAATTTGTTGATATTTATATAGAGATGTGGTAACAATTACATAGTGACACAACAATCTTACAAACCCCTTAATGTTGAATAAACATACGGGATCTTTATTGGTCTATCATATGTGATATGTTTATATGGGTGATTATGTATTGTTTTGTTTTTTATAATTAATGTATTTCAATAATATATAATGTGTCATGTTATACAAATGGAAGTTTCCAATTTACAATTCTTTCATATTAGATTTATATATTTATAAGTGAAATGATAATTAACAAATAAAATTATGAAATTTATTTATCCAAAAAAGATGGTCGTACTAGATTCATATAGGTTTTGATGAAATGTAAATATCAATATTTTTGGGGTTCTCTATAATGATATAGGATTCACTCATGAGGCACATAATTGTATTTTTTGAAAGATAAACTACTATATAGATCACATGGAGTGTCATACACTATGTATTTAACATAAAAGGGGTGTATGTATCATATGCAATCCCCATAAATGAGGCTGATAAGAGACCGATCCTAAAAACCATTACAGTTTAATCCTTTATTATATTGTCCTAAATATTACACTAACCTAGGGTTGATTGGGTATGATTCTAATAATTTCACCAATTAAGGTTTAAACATGATGGTAATTAACCCTTATATGATGAATATGACATATGGTCCATCAATGAGGATAAAATACGATAGTCTATGTATATTCCAAGATAGGTTATACGTGGTGTTCTTATTTATTATTATCGGGGACATGTTATATGCTCATATTTTTGGGTTAAAGACGTATGATGTGTTCATTCATTCAATCATTCGATTCTTGGATAATCGACGATATATTTATAAGCTATATAATATTTGAATACTATGTGTCTAATGGTTATTCAATGTCTTTGGTAAAGGGATAATAGGATTATTTATAATTATAAATGACATAGACGGGGGAAATAGATATAAATATACAAGTGATTGGTAGATATCATACCAGATCCTATTATAGATTATGTTACATTGATTTTTTCTATAGGAATATCTTTCATACAATTATGGAATACTGACTATAATTTTTATCAATTCTACAATGTCCCATGGGCTCAAACATATTAGTTATGAGAGTTATAATTTGGTTCAATTGGAAATTTATTTGACAAAATTTTATAAGTAGACCGAAAAGTGTTCTGGAGGATATCCAAAAGATGTTTTGGATCTATTTTCCCATGATATTAAATATAATGTATAATGGTGTGAAAGTTAATGATATATTTTCTCAAAGGATATTTCTAAGATCTCCAAAAGTAATTTTTATTTTCTATTATATGATATTATATGAGATTTCATATTATGGTGAATGTGTAATTAGACTGAGAATTTTTCTAAATTGATAGATTGTTATATATATAATCTTACGATCAAAGCATGATATTGTTTTTTAAACTATGCTATTATTTTTTTTGTGTATACCATAAAATAATGATGGTTAATATAATATCGAATTCTACATGATATTTCATGAATCATGTGATGATGCATGGGTTTTCCTCCATCTCAAACTTCAATAAATCATGTTAAATTTTATTATCACGTGGTGACTATATGAGGAGTTTGAACATCCAAAACTAGTTATTAAATATTATAAATTCATGATCTGAAGTTAAAAAATGGTTGAAAAAGTATAAAATGTATTTTGAAATTATTCTTTTAATATTTAAGAAATTAATAAATGTTTGGAATTAGTAGAATGCCATTATATGTATATATTAAAAGGGTCATTGTTTTGATTCCATTTCTGAATTTTATATGCTATAATTGTGAATCTCATCGTTAAAATTTCAATATATCTATCACTCTCTCTTTCTCTCTATCTAACTCTATGGTTCTAAAAAATCACGATGGTGATAGGACCTTCCCAAAAATTGATAGATTCATCACAACCTATAGATATCATCAATATAAAGATTTGGATGGAATATTCATACCAATATCTATAAATCATAGGAGGTGGATGATAGTTAAACAAAATAAACATACATAGAGGAACTTGTTATTTATTTATTTTATTTTGTCCAAAAATGAAGAGATGATATTAAATAAATCAGTTTTGGTTGGTCATTTTACATATATATGGACATGTTTTGAACTCTAAAAACAGATTTAGCCATGTACACCTAACATATGATGGCATTAAACAAGAACATTGGTTGTATGGATAGTGGGAAAACACCACTATCTAGTCCACCAAAACATTAGCGGTGAGTGCCTTTTTATAGGGGAGGAGGAGTGGAATTCTCGTAAAATTTTTGAAAGGGAATTTCACACATGTTCTTCCAAGGCATGTGGATTCAATAATGAATCAATGTATTTTCAAGTTATGATAAGATCTATATATTGACATTAATTTAATTTTGGATTATTTTTAAGTTATTTTAAACATTTTGTCCCAAGTTATATTAATTTTTCTCTTAATCATTGTAATTAATTTTAATTACATCCAATAATATTCTTGGAATAAAAACAAATATGAAAGTTATATAAATTATAATTTCTTATTATTAAATTTTTTTAATACATTTTACCAAATAATAATCACATAATTAGAATAAATTAATTTAAAATTAATCCCACAGATGGGATGACAATGCGTGTGTTTAATGTGAAACTGTCCAAAAGTTTGAATTCTTTTTATATCTAATTTCAATGTGAAATTGGTTAAAAATAGATAATTTGGATAAAATTATATAAAATAGATCTAATTATACGTTAAAATAAATAAAAACATAATTTAACATTATAAATAAATTAGATAAAAATGTACTTTCTAATTAAAAATCATTATTTTTCACTATTAATCAAAATATGTAACTCCTCAGAAAAATAAAAAAAATAAACCCAAAATTAAATTTGGAATTCCGGCTTAAAAAATGAATATTATTCTAAAAAATAAAATTTATTTTAGTGTAAAAATTATGTTTGAAAATAGTATCACCCTTAAAAGGTGGAAAAATTGCATTTTTAGAAAAACACAAAATTTAAGCGTAAAACATGATATATTATTATATTTTTCGAATAAAATCTATTGGATGAATATGAATAATATTTTATAGAATATAAAATATTTAAATATCATTATTAACATTCACTAATTAAAAATATTTTAATTTAATATGATAAAATTCCCTTGGAAGCATAAAAATATTTCTTCACAAAAACATTTATTATATATTGAATTGGTTTCGATATTAATTTATGTTTATTTGTTAAAAAATTAATTAAAAATTAGATTTATAAATTATTTATTCTTATTTATAACCTTAAAATTAATGGATATGTGGTATCTTATTATATAAAATAATATAATCTTACTAATATATTTTTGTTTGGTAAAACATAGTCTTGCGTGTAATGAAAAATAATGAACAAAGTCATTACTATATTTACCGGAAGACAAATCAATGTTTCATGCATCAAGAAAATATATATATATATATATATATATATATATATTATATTAAATATATCATAAAGGATATAGATATTATATCACTTTCTATGCTTGGTGTTGTGTGTCATACATGATATCGAATACAATGTCCTTACATTTGAATATCAAGGTGTTACAACAATGACTAATATCTTGAAGGAATCTACAATGCATTCCCCTTTATAGGGGTAGGAACATCTATATTTAAGTTTGTTAGGACTATGTTAGGATTTTTTACCATTTACAAGACCACATAACATCCATAGTCAAGGCTCCACCTATTTATCCCAGAGTCGTCCAGTTGGCCACTGTGACTTCCCCTCTCTAGGGATAGAAATTGATGCTTTTATGGATGTTAGGATGACATCAAGTTGGGTAAAATCATACAACTAACATTAAGACTTCATTTGAGTATCTCATTACCTTCCATCTAGTAACTATGATTTCCCAACTACATGGGTAGTGATGCCTACATTTAAGAATGTTATCACTGTGTCAGGTTGGGGAACCTCATACACCCACCATCTTGGATCCACCAATGTATCTTAGTACATGAAAAAAAATTCCATAAGCTATGCAAAACAAAAAAATTACATGTCTTTACAAGGAATTATAAGCCAAAATAAGATCAAAGATAGGATAATCACACATATTTATGTACATCCACAACTACTCATGCAACCACAAGCATCTCAGAAAAAGAAAGGAATAGTCTAACATGATATCATGTTAAGATAACATCATTAATATACAAGGAATATAAAGGTAATGGACCTCCTACCTAAAAGTCATCAATGAAAACGATACTGTCCGCTGATGGTGTCATCACATGAACCACGATCGAGCACCGACAAGAAATATGATTATACACAGAGGATTCCTAAAACAAAAACCAAATACATTATTTCCAAAGGAAATATAATATCACAGGAAATAAAAATTTATCTCTCCTGATTAATTTAAAATTTATTGTTCTACAAGTTTAATTGCAACATTCTCCATAAGTATAATTATAAAACAACATTCCATAATAAATCTATTTAAATTAGTTTGAGAACACACATGGTATTCCTTATAATTATTATTTAGTAAAATCATATAATTTTCCTTGAAAATTGAATAATTATCCAATGATAATTTAATTTCTTTTTCAATTGATAATTTTTCTTATAATTACCCTTGAATAATTTGAATAAATATATTCCATTATTTTTCTTAATGAATTATCCTTCATAATTTATCAGTTTTATTTGATAATTTTATTTTTAACTCCTCATTTGATAATTTAGTTAAATTTTATATATATAATCATATTTTGATAATCAACTAAAACATTCATTTTATCATTCTTATAATCGTCTTTAATTATTTCATGAAATCAAATTTTTATAATTAAAAAAATTATCATTTGATAATTAATAATCATATGATCATTTACATAAATTTCCTCTTGATAATTATATTATAAAAATTTCTTATAATTTTTTATTTGATGATTCTATATTATTATCAATAAATAATCTCGTTCAATTATCCTTTGATAATTAAATTTTTATTATCATTTGATTATTCTTTTTAATTATCTTTTGTTAAAATAGCATAAAATAATTATATAATTTTGAAAAATTAACATTGTCAGAGTTTTGAAATTAAAATTTGATAATCACGGTAATATATAATTTGAAAATTTTTAAACTATTAAATTTAATTATATTTTAATATTTTGTTTGATCATACTTTGCTGCCTTCTAAAAGAAAAATTGGGTTTAACTTTTTCTTGACAAGATGAATCAAATAGAACTGATAATGCATCAATATGATCAATAAAGAAGTATATATTGGAGATTGAAGTTGTAGAAATAAATAAAATAATTATATGTATATAGGAGAGATTAAGGGAGAGAGAGTGAGGGAGAGACGATGATTGGCATGAAGAAATGGTAGGCACACCACCCACCCATTCAATGTTTTTTAGATTTTTTTAAAAAATTACAATAACTATTTTTAACTCATCATTAATTAAACTTATTTTCTCTATCATCATGCATTTTATTGATGACATAACACCAACCAAATTTTTTCCATGGAGGGCCCCATTAAATTCAATGCATTTTATTGATTTTTTATTAACTCATTTAAATTCATTAGAACATTTATATATTTAAATGTAATATATTTATATACTCATTATATATATATGAATATCTATGTATATATATTTTTTAACCCATATATACACACACATTAATATATACACCCACACATGTACATACAATCATATATATCTACCCATTATATTAATACAAAATTTAATTTTCCACTCACAAATAATATTTCCTCAATTTAATCATAATAATAATAAAAACAATAAATTGTTGTTTTTATTATAATTAAATATGTATCAACATTCCCACTAATAAATTTTCAAATTAATATACTGTTTCATTCGAATCTTAATGGAAAAGTGTTTTATTTCACTACATTAATGCATTGAAAGATGAAACAAATAAAAATAGTTTGAAACCAAATCTATTTAATTCGACAATCTCTAACAATGGTGTAAAATGGAATTGAAGGAGTTTAGTAAAAAATAAATATAATTATTTAATTTTTCAATAATAATACAAATAAATATTTAAAAAATCATGTGAAATGTTTCCAAACACCTATTGTGATCAAATATTATGTCTTTCCTTGGGTAACCCCATGTCTCGAACCTAACAGTGGTTTTATATTTCTCATATGATGAACCATTTTCTAGATATTAAATTATATATTATTTAAAAATAGAATAGTAATATTATTTAATGTTAAAACTGTACTTCCTTGGGCAATGTTTCCATACACTCGATGTGCATAAATGTTATGTACCATCTAGCATAAACACAACATCACAAAAACTATATTTAGTCTTGTATTTTTCATATGATAAAAATTTTATTTATTAAATTACTTTCAAGAAATTAATATAATAAAATTAATAAGTAACTTATCCTTGTTTGTGATTTGAACAAACATTTGACATCCATAAATTTTATACCCCAAATAGGGTAAACATAATTTTATAGACCTACTGATGGTTTTAGATTTATCATAAAACTCACCTTTTTGGAGATATTCAATTAGTTCGGAAAAATCATGCATGCACAATATAATCTATGTAGTATTTTTATTACATCCATGCTAAGGATACAAATGATTTAAAATCCAAAAATACATTAGGGCCTAACTCCAAAAATATTCCATTGAATATCACATGCTAAATGGGTTTTTACCATTATAAAAATCCTTTATAATATTTTTATTCGTTTTTTAATGAAAAATTAAATGTTCACATAAAAATTATTACAAATTATGAATAGAGTTTTTTTATTGTCTTTAAAAAGTGAGGACATTACAACATTGATAACATTAAGTAGACACTCATGTTTTCTACAATAGGTTCCCCCACATAGACATAGATATGTTTAGTTAATGTATGTCTTTTAGGAAACTCATGTGGTCCTTTCATTCTTCTAAAAACTATTGTCCAGAATAATGAGATACCTCATTTGAATTTTACTATCAATGATGGGGAGAATAAAATAATTGGGAGAAATAAAATGTAAATGATTTGGGATGAAAAATGATATGTATATGTTTCAATTAATTATGAGGATAATATATTGTGGGTATTGAAAAAAAATCACAAAGGGATATATTATTAGAGCCATATTGTGTTTTCCTTGTATTTTTTGTCAATATATCAAATATTTTTAATGTTGAGAAGAAGTGGAGTTTTAATTCCCCAATTTATCATGTTGGACTGACCTGTAAGATTAATAGGACACAATGTACCAACTAAAAGAAAACAAGGGCAAACATGGGTCTAGAAATAGATCTTCAAACATAAAATATCATACACAAATTTCCGTAAATGAATACTATATGATTATTTTCCATTATTTAAATGTTTCACAAATCATGTGGAATATGTGATACATATAATTTTGTGTTACATGAAAAAAATCAATGTTTCCAGAGTTTCCAAAACTGAAGTGTTTAAGACACGACTCCTCGGACCAATGATCACCAAATATTGGAGTTCTTCAAAATCCAAAAAATTGGAATTTTATGAGTTCAAAGGATATCCAGAGTTTTGATCATGATGATACCACATATGGATCAAAAAATTGGATGTTCTTTAGAGACTGATAATTTAGTGTGAGATTGACACAACTCAATCAAATAAGGAGAAACTGGCCCATGAGATGGGTACTATTTCTGATCCATCAAAAATTGTGAGAAAGAATTAAATATTTAGAGATGGAGAGACAATTAAATATAAGATGTGGTATGAATTAAATTCAATAATTTATTAAAATATATGTCTCATCATTTAGAAGAGTTCAATCAGAAACACAACATTAGAATTACTTATTGCATTAGAAGAATCAGAGTCGTTGATTGATAATGATAATTTTTGACATCAATCCATCTGGTGATCTTCAGAGATCAATTTATCAAACTAGGAACATGCACCAATCCAATAGGAAATTTTTTGACACCAATTAATTTCTCTTGAAAAAATATAGAGGGGGAGTTCATTCTTGTAATCAGAATCATTTGATCAATCTGATGGAATGTATGAATCATTTCACCATTATGGGGTTGTAATGGATAATGTTAGAAATGCTTGACTATCATTGGATTGATTGTAGGATTCATATGACTATATATTTTTCAACAATATATTCTACCATTTTAAATTTACTCAAATCATCATAACATAGAATAATTTTATTGTTTTTATTTTTTATTGGGTCATGGGAAAATGTTTTGATGTTGCTTTATTATTGGAGTAATAGGAAATTATGTCAAGTATGAAGTTGAGAAGTTTTGATGATTAATCAGATGATTTTTTTAATGAGAAAGTCCATAAGACACATTCTTTGAAAATAAAGTCCATATGGATATCTCTAAGGAAAAAATTATATTCTGATTCACCAAAAATTAAAAGAATAGACTCAACTAATAAGGCTGAAAAATTCTCTTTAAAATTGATGAAGTATTAATTTATGTGAATATTCAACAAGATGTGATAATCTAGTAGATGTTTTTATAGGAGTTTAAGTATTTAATGATGAATCTCAAATGAACATCATATTTAGAGATATGAAAATTTTGTTGAGTGGTAATAGGAATTGGGTTACCAGTGTTTACTATTTTGGTTTGCTGGTAAATAGAAGGAGATGGACAATCATACATGAGTATTGTTCATGTATGTGTAGATCATACACTCAATTGAATTTGTGACTAAATGAGATCCCAAACCATGTTTGGTTTTAGGTTGAATATGAAATGATCAGAGTGAGTTCCATTGGATGGAGGTCTACTATAATGACTCTTATGGGAGTGATATCCATAGTAGTGAGTAACACAAAAGATGGATCCATTGGAATGACTCCAATCATAGTAAGATCCATCATAGTGATGTATATATGATGGATGCCTATCAGATGAAGTAATTGTGACTTTCTGATTGAGTATCTACTCAATAGAATAAAGAAGATTAGAATTTTAATCACATGTAGGTGAACTAGATAGAGATCATT
Source organism: Viscum album (assembly GCA_963277665.1). Lineage (NCBI taxonomy): Eukaryota > Viridiplantae > Streptophyta > Magnoliopsida > Santalales > Viscaceae > Viscum > Viscum album. Next base: position 660,558,764 of record OY728159.1, read on the forward strand.
AGACCAATGTTATTGGGTGAAGGCCTGATTAGACTGAATTTTACTAATTATATTTTCTGGAATGAATTTATGGAAAAATTGAGATTGATATTATTCAAATTTATAGAAAATTTAAAGGATGTTTTATGAAATAAAAGTTCAAAAATTATTCTTTTAATTTATTGAAGATTATGCATAGGTTAATTTGATCCATCTTAGTAATGTAGGATGTGAAGAACATTATTATGTGGATATTAACAGAAGAAGAAATATCCAGGTAGTAATGGATTTTTACTAGTTAATGAAAAAACTTGTTTTATGGGGTGTATATCCAATTGTAGGAAAAAGAGGATACAAAAATTATATTTGGGGGTGTGTTATAACCATCTATAAGTGGGAAGTTGACTACTATGTTGTAGAACTACTAGATTCATTTTCCATTGAATTTAAGAAAAATGTTGCTAAAGGAATCTATGTTGTTGGGACAATCCAACACAGACAGGAGTATGTCTGTATACTGAACCTCATGAATATCATTTTTTCTCTATGTTTATATTTTATGGATATTAATGATGAGGTCGAGACATTTCTTGGGTGGATAGTAACTCTAACAAGTTTTAGATGTGAAGAATGTTTTCTAAAGATGTTAAGAATCATTCTTATTAAAAGAAAATGGAACCACTTAATCACTACCCAATATCAGTGGTCTCCAATATATTTGGGAAAGTCACTTATCAATATATTTTGACATAGAGTATTATAAATTATTATTTAATAAGTTTATTATACTTTGATTATTACCTCGAATCACTAAAGAGAATGAAAAGTTCACCCACTGACCTTCTAGAAATGAATTAATTATCATCACATGTGTTTTATCTTGGGATTCCATAACATACTATTCTTAATTTTTTTCATAAAGTGATATTGTTAAACTTTTTAGAGTGATAAGAAAAGAATCATTTTCTAACAATAAATGAACCTCTAAAAGATCACCATTGATCATTAATGTCAATTATCCATTCCACTTTAAAATAGTTATAAAGCTAAAAAGTTGTGTTTTTCCTATATCATAATAAATGAGAAATATTTTCTTTGATGTGGTAAATGATTAATTTTTATTCCATAAGATATGACTTATTTGAATTTATTTGTAATCAAGACCAATTTATATCCATAAGTACAATGTCGGATACACATGCATTCAAATAGAGTTGGATTATAATAATCCTTTAAAACTTTATTTGACCAACAACCCTTCCTTCATCATTAAAATATGTCATAGTAAAAATTTTTATAATAGTTAATAAATCCTTCAATTATTCCACTATATATTTATTAACAAAAATTTAGAAAACAAATCTTGTGAAATATTAATAAAACCAATTGTATTTATTACATGGAAACTCAAAACAATGCCATATCTCAAATCATTGTTATCTAAATTTTTTTGATCATTTATGAAGAAGTATCATAACAGGTTTCTTCCTAGATATTAATAGAAATAATTTCACCAATGTAAAAAATCAAAATGATTGAATTTGAGTCATATCTCTTGAGATGAAGAATTATATCTACCTTACCCTTCCTAAATATCATACAATTTATGTTACTATACAACATAAAATACCTCGAATAAGGAACTTGTTTCATACAATTGAAAAATTATGTATAAACTAGATACCCATCACCATCATGTATAATGCCTTATGGTTTTCAATTTAAATCTCATACTCATGTTCAGTATTCAATAAAACTCACTTCGTGTCTATTTATAACACTTTATAAATCCTTTATTCATATATCAAAATAAATATTTTGATTATTTTAGACAATGCGACTGGATTAAATTCTAAACAAAATCAACACCAATAAAATGACTGTATCACTTTCAGACAATATGATCATTGTTCCCTACTACATCTACTTTCTCATTTATCTTATTTCAATAATCCATCTTTATCACAATAAAATTTTCCTGTTTATGACATGATAAAAATTCCAATGTTTCATTATTAATAATTTTATTTAGTTATTATTCCATTCTTATAATTTGATTATCCTATTTCAATGCCTCTTTAGCACTATTTTGTTCCACTTGTGATAGAAGGATAATTTGATTTTAAATTGTTATAATTCTATGGGTTTAAAAACCTTTTTTATAACTTGGGGTCATAGTATACACCAATGTAGGGGGGATTATGTTAACTTTAAAATTCACATTATGTATGATTAATCAAATCATGTCCTCAAATTTCCAATGAAACATTAAATATAAAATAATAATAACACACAATATCAATCAAATATAGGAAATTTAAGAATCATGGGCACATAAAATTATACATGGTTCAGATACAATATAATACATCAAAGGAGAATATTTAAATGACTTTTTGATATAAAAAATAATAACCATTCAACAAGTTTATTATTACAATCTTTATTGAAATATCATTTTACATATATGTCCATGACCTCTTCCACTATTCTTCTCACTTATTTTCAAAAATTATAGTCATAATATAATTTTGAATCATTGGTAAAACTCACAATGATAGTAATTAAAGAAATAGAACAAAAAATGTGTGTTCTTAATGGTGATATGATTTTCACTCACTGATCACATCTAATATGCATAATAAAACTAACCATAAAATCCCAATATTAATATGAATTCAAGTCAATTAGACATCACTCTACTATTTTTGATATGCAATAAATTCGACACCATTTTACTATACTTCATTTCTTGTATATATCTTATATTCCCTCTCATTATCTCTAACTTTATTTTATGGTATAACAATTTACAATATAACCAATAAATTTTTAAATTAAAATTAAAAATAAATATTTATATCAAAATTAAAAATACTATATTTCAAATATATCATTTTGTTTGTTTCAAAATGAATATCCACCATAGAAATTAAAATATATATTTAATGGATATTACGAAAACTTCTAAACTTTTTGATATGTCTAATTAATCAAGACTATTTTAATTTATCCATAATCTCTTAATATCGACATGACATATTAGATCATGGAATTATGGCTCAGTTTCTTCTTCCACTACAAGATGAATCATGACATATAATTTTTTTTCCACAACATGATCTCAATATATGTTTCTAAAAATCATCAGAATAAAATTTCGTAACCCATGTTCATGTAGGATCAAAAATTAGATGTAGATACTCAATTACAAGAGAAAGAGGGGGTTGAATTATAGGATTATAAATATTTTATTTTATCCCTTAAAGTGATTTATTTTAAAATGAATAAACTAATTATATTAATGACCACAATTGTATTACAAAAAATAATTTGTACAGGGTGCTGGGTATAATAGTTATCATAGTCTGAGTGAATATGATAATTTTCCATAGGTTGCTATTTTTTATAATCATAACTGTGTGTTAATGAATCATATTGAAAATGGATACAATTATCTGAGTTAAAAAAGTAATGATATTCTACCATATAGCATATAGAAATGTATTACATATATTGTAAAAGATCGTAATCACAAATAGATTGTAATGACTAAAATAATCATAATTAGGGTAATTAAAATTTAAAGAGTATTCAATCGAATATTTAGAAGTGAATAAATACATTTATATTTCATATATAAGAAATTAAAAAATAAAAGTTAATAAATACAAATAATTTAATCAAAATAGAAGGGTATCTAACAACCTTGGATAAGGGTCCGTTGATTTTTACATTCAAGAAAGTCTGCCTTACCCACACATGGGTAATATTTTGATACAATGATCGAAGTCATTCATGATATCCCGGCAAGACCTAGATCAATATGGTTATTGGTGCCTTCTATCTTCTTATCCATGGAATTCCTTGATTGTATCCAATAACAATCATAGTCACCCAAAGAAAACAAATTGAGGATGACAAGTGTGTCGAACATGATGTTCACAATTATATCACTACATTTGTCTTCTCCCAAAACTAATTTCCCTCATTTTTGTACATTCAAAATATAGCAACTCTTTGAGCTCATAAAAATGACCTGGTATTTATAGACTTCATTTCAATGGCCTGATTTCTTCCTAAATAATCAGAGATACAACAATGAATATTAAATCAGTATGATATTTAAATATACTACTAATTTCATGATATTATAAAGTGAGTATGGAAAATATATAAAGTACACGATAAAATAAAAGAGTGAAAAGAAAATCGGTATGAGAGTTTTCATTAAAAATAATATGTATAATTATCTAGGCAGTGTGGTTTTTATCAGTGAGTATGATGAAATACATAAATAGTTAGATAGATAAAAATCGTATTCATATTTTATCTTATGAGTATAAAAATAATCATATCTATGATTATATTGATAGTAATATGAAAGTATTATTTTTATAAAACCAGTGCATACGATTACTATCATAACCATATAAAAAATATAGTTAGAAATAAAAAGTCCTAAAGGCAATATATGTATTCATTTTAAAAATATTTTGTGATTTACAAAACAAAAAGGAATAGAACAATCCAAAAAATAATTTTAACATAAAAAATCTCCCCTTTATAGAAACCATAAACCAAAACATAAAATAAGTATGAAAAAGAAAAGGTAAATAAATTTCATACTTAGAAGACTTATACTTATCTCTCTCTAAGTTTTAAAAACTCTTCGGAATACTATTTCAATATGAATAACCTCTCCCTTAGGATAATAAAATCATTAAGGATTGTATTTTATTATAATATTATCCCCTAACTGAGTGTATTCTCTTTTTGAGAAATTCTCCTTCAATTAATGCTCTTTAATTATCCCCATTTTTATATTCTTCCCCCTATATCAAAGATTCTCTTCCTTTTTGATTTATTAAAAGAAATGCAGAAAATCATTTAATACCTAAAAAGGGTTAGAGAAACCAATGATTTAATTATCTAAAATGAATGAGATAATTAATCCAGAGAAATTATTTATTTAAATAGAAATATAGAAGTCAAAACCATACATCGATGATTGAAAATAAGAAAACAAGAGTTAATAACATTATTTCTTATCCTTTTATATGTTGTTCACATTATCATTTTCTTTCTTTATAAGATGAAAAACAACCATCCTCATCTTTATAAATTATTTTATGTCTTCCAGTATCATTTTCAAATATTCATTTTGAGAATGAAGTATTTACTCTTAGACTGTAAAAAACTGCTCTTGATTCAGAATTGATTAATATTTAGAAAGAAATTTCTCTTCTGGAGACCAAATCTTAGCTTCCTGAACATTAACGTTTTCATCCTGGGAATGATGGATATCTTTTGGATAATTATTAATTAGTTCATGAATGTGATAATTCTCACCTTAAACTCTGATTACTTATTCTGGGATTTAAACTCTTTTGTAATGTAATAAAAATTCATCCTTTTACTCACGAACACGATGATTGAGATCCTTCTATTTTATAATGTGGGAATATTTTGAGGTACTGGGTTTTGCAAATGCATTTTATATAGAATTAAATTCACTAACTATCTTATTGAAGGTGACTAAGAGATCATTTATAAAACTCCTTATATCTTGAATTGAAACCATGTGATGCTTGACATTACTATAAATGCTATAAGACCATTTGACAAATTTATTGCAAGGATTATTGTGTTCTATAGAAAAGTCTTCAAACACATTGAATTGCATTTCAAGTGTCATAAATATATCTAACAAAACATTGACTGAATTTGATACTTCCTTGTGACTATTGGAAAGTATATCAATATTTTGATTTAGTATTTTGAAATATAGAATTATCTTTTCTAACTTATTTAATGCTTTTTCAATGTATTAAACTCCTTTGATTACTAATGTTCGATTAAAATAATTTCCTTATTTGAAATCATGGAGATCAACATGGTTAGTTTATTTTGTGCCATCCCCAATATTTTGATTCTCATTCTCATCGGCCACTTATTTATCTTCTTCATATGATACATTAATAACTATCTTTTATTCTTTTTTATGACCATATTTCTATGTGGACTGAATTCCCCCAAATAAAAATTTACTTGAGGTATCTTATTAGGATTGGATTGGAATTGTATTAGAATGAGATTTTTGTCTTTCACCTACTTCTTTTTGTTTTGAATTTAATTTCACTTCCTCAGAAATTTTCTCAAAACATTCTTCTTCATCATCAATTTATTCATCTATGATCTGCATTTGAGAATCCCCTTCTTCTTTTGATGCTTATTTTCCCCACTTTTCATTTTTTATTCTCCTCATCCTGAACATATGGTATTACTGAATTATCAGGGAATGGATCCCTAATGTTTATATTAGCAATTTTTTTCTATACAGACTTCAATAGACTACCGATATCAAAACACTTTTCTTTTATCCTTTTATACTTATTTCCTGTTTATTTAGCTTTAATTGTTTCTTTTTTTTTTTGATTATTTTCTGTAAGGGCCTCAGCTTGATGGAGACCAAATCAATAATATCCTTATTTTATATTATCATGATCTTTCCTCCATATATCATCCATTCCATAAACCTAAAAACTTTTCTACTTTGGTTTTGGAATGATATCAGACTTCAGTTTCTTTTGTTTTTCTAAGGCAACCAAAACATGAGATTCTGTAACTATTTCTTCTGAAGTTTCTACTTTACAAAACATAAAAATCTTTTTATAATCCATCTCAAAAATAATTTTTCATCCTTCTTAGTGTATCATCCCTAATCCAAAAAATTATCTTTTTTCTCAGTACTGATACAAGGGAGATGTTAAAAAACATTAGACTTTCACAAATAAGCTATCATAGAATAGATGGGATCATTAATAACTGTGAATTAATAGATCTAGAACAGATATTTATTATATTTATGAACATATAACCTACTACATTGATCTTACTCATATTTAAAAGGTAATCAAGAAAAAAAAATTGATAAAACATTTAGGTGTTTTCTACCACCTCTCTTGGGTATTTGAAACCCTTGAATCTTGGGAGTAATTAATCTATTATCTGATGAAAAATTATTTACCACTCTTTTGTCATTATGAATCTCAGACAATGTTGGCTTCACCTTTTCTATGTTAAAATATCAACATTCCTTGGTTGTTTTCAATATGTACAGAATGAATCACCCTCAGATAGAAGGTTTAGTAAACTTGTGGCCTTGATGGATGACAGACGGAACATACTATCATAGATTTTAAAGAAAACATTCAAATTATCATCATAAACATCAATAGTTTTATAAACTTTAATCACCTCATCTAAAATAATCAGAATTTGATCTTTCTATTTCTCCACAAATACTAATTCCCATCCTTTTAATTGAATAATTCCTTTCAAATGAGCATCACGCTTCTCATAAAAATCCTTCTTAAGGAGCCCTTAACTAATGAACTTCAACATTTAAAAAACATCTAGTTCCATATATTTTTGGATAGGTTAATGAGGACCTAGACATGAATACATAGGATACATACTTTGTATGCAAAATATCAGTCTTAGCTAACTGAAAAAAGGAATAGCTTCACCATAATCACTGGAAAATTTTGATGTGGGACATAGAGGTCCCTATTTATAGGCATGAAGAAGTGACTTTTTGAATTGTATACTCTATATTAGATCAAGGAAATCTGACGGTTGATTATTTTTTGATCCCATTAGTTTTTATTAAAAAAATTGTATTCAATTATAATTTGATCAAGTTTAAAAAAAATCTAAAAGATATTAATGAATTGAAAATAAAGTGAAAAATATAATGAATTTTACCATTCAAGATCATAAGATGTATTTTTTTTGTTTCACAAGATTTATTATTTTTAAAATAATAATATTGATAAACATATGATATATATAAAAATGTGATATCCAAAAAATGCAAGATTGATAAAAAATTTGAGATCAATAAAAAATATGAGATTTATAAATATTGTGTGATTAGTAAAAAAATGTGATATTGATAGACAATGTGAGATTGATAAAAAATAATGACATCAGTAATAAGATGAAACCATTAATACCTAAAACAAATAAACATTTAAAAACATAAAATAATAAGCATATGTACTCCCCCTTTGAAGAGGAGTAACATAATGTAAGGTGAGGTTTTAAACAAGAAGTAGATATGAATGACTACTTTACATGGACCATTCATTGCTTTTGTTTAATGTATTCCAATATATTAAAAGGTAATGGTTTTTTAAATATATCATCTTTTTTTTCTATCATTCGGATGAATTGTAGAATGATATATTAATTAAGTGTGGGATACTAAAGAAGGTGATGCCTAATATCTATATGCTTTTCATGATAGTGACGTGAAATGTTTTTACATAGGGAAATGGAACTATTTTTATCACATAGTATATGTGTTATGGTAAAACTCATGCCATAATCTATGAGTGTGTGTTTCATCCATAATACTTTTACACAAAATCTATTAACTACCACATATTCACCTTTATCCATGGAATGTGCTACCATGTTTTGTTTCTTACATGGCCAAGAAAAAAAATGAATCTCCTTATAAATGAAAATTTCTATATGTAATCTTTTTATCCATTCTATAACCACCAAATTAAGCATCTAAAAAACTTTTTAAAACCAAATCAATTCCAAAATTATAAAACATTTTTATTTCCAGTGTTATTATTAAATAGGGAAAATTTATTTTCAATGATTTTAAATTGGATTCCGTTAAATTTTCTAGATACGTTTCACATAATTATGATGAAAATTTTATGTCTATTCAACTAGCTATTATGTATATTGAACTTCCTATCACACCTCTAAATATTTTTGATCCACTGGTTTTCTAAAATCATCAAAATCATAGTTATTTGAGGTATCCATTGGAGTACTAATACTGTTACTGTTGTCATATCCATATTTTTGGAGTAAATATTTAACATACTTATATTGAGATATATAGGTTCTTTCTGGTTTTTGAGAAATTTTAAAACCAAGAATAAATATTAACTAACCCATCATACTAATTTCAAACTCATATTTCATAAGATTCACAAATGAATCAGTTAAGGATTGATGATTTGATCCAAATATAATATCATCAACCAAGATTTGAACAACCAAAATATTTGGATTTTCTTTTTTAAAAAAAATGGTTGGATCATCAGTTCCCTAAACAAAATTATTTTTGTAAAGAAAATCCTTTAAGTATATCATACTAGGCTCTAGGTGACTTTTTATGTCCATATAACACATTGGTAAGCTTGTAAACATAATCTGGATGTTTTGTAGCTTCAAAACTAGAGGGTTACTCCACAAAAACAGCCTCATATACATATCTATTAAGGAAAGAACACTTCACATCATTTTTAAATAGTTTCAAATCCTAGAATGCTGTAAAGGATAATAGAATATGAATAGATTCATTTCTTCCAACCAGTGGATAGCATTCTTCATAGTCTATTCTTTCTTGTTGATTATTTTATTTAGTAACTAATATTTCTTTATTTCTTACTATTATTCCATTTTCATCACATTGGTTTCTAAATATCCACATAAATCCAATAACAAAGTTTTCTTTAGGTCATTCAACGAAGTTCTAGACATTGTTCTTTTGGAATTCATTTATCTCAACTAGCTTAGCATTAACCCAATCTTCATAACCTAAAGCCACATAAAGAATTTTTGGTTCATATTGGGAAAGAAATTACAGATTCTCTAATTCATTTTTTAAAGAACATATAGTCCTTACAGGTTGATTTACATCACAAATCATATTATCTTAGGGATGATTCCTAAGAAACAACTTACTTGGGTTATGTCAAAACTATTCATCAACATAGGGTAGAAAGTCTTCTATAGTGAATACATCATATAAATTTTCATGAGTATTCTCCTGGTAGGAAGAGTAATATATCCAAGGTTGATAATCAAATTTTAGAAACACATCAAAAGATTTAGGTTGTAATTGTTTAAATTAAAAAGGATCAGTTTCATCAAATTTCCCATGTATTATTTCCTCAATTGTATAGGATTTTTTATTGAAAACTCAAAATTATTTTGTGGTAGTGGAATAGGATAAAAAAATAAATTCATTTGATTTAGGTTATAATTTATGCAAATTAGATATTGCATTCAAAATAAATACTTTTCATCCAAATAATCCGAAGTATGAAACTTTTTGTTATTGTCCTGTCCATAATTCATAAATAATTTTCTAAAGACATTGATTGATTAAAACTAAGTATATAGTATAAAAATCAATACTTACAAAATCATCCCATAATTTTTAACAATTGAATATTCAATCAACTTGGAAATTTTTATCTCTTTAAGAATTCAATTTCTTCTTTCAAAAAGACCATTTTTCTAGGGGGGTTCTTGGAGTTGAGAAGTTATGAGTAATGCCTTTCTAACTAAAAAAATATTAAAAATTTGAATTTTTAAATTATCTGTAACGCCCCCACCCCAGTTACCCAGAGTCGGTGCATTATTACATAACATTGGCATGATCACAAGAAAGATCAAGTCTCAAAAGACCGATTTGTTTTGTAGCCTTTGAATAACTAGATACATTAATAATGTTTACATTAAATCATAAAATGAAAACTACGACAACATAGTATTCATAGTCCACACTCATACTATCCCTACAGGTCATTCAAAATTTACTTCTTCACAATCCTGGGTAAAATATAACATTGAAATGGGTGAGATTAGATGCTCAGTAAGGATAACAATATAGCAGAAGCTTTTATAGATAAGCATAAACACTTAAGCCAATGTATAACTTAAACCAAATACTTTTAAACTTGAACTTCATCATAAAATGGCAAAGATAAAATGAAATAATTCAATTTACTTATTCACTTGGATATTATACTAGTCTAATAGTCACATGCAATATCAATAACCACTTTCATAATGATGGAATGCATAATGCCATACTATCATAACCACGTAGCCAAGGCCTCGTGCCTATACTACGAATAAGATTGTGTCAAGGCCTCGTGCCAAGACACTACTTTGTCTCATGAGACCTATCAATGCATCGAGGAGATATAGCGATCTCCACTTGTCACATATTAATTCCAATGCATTCCTCATATGAATAGGTTTAAACATAACATAAACATTCGTATTAAAACTAGCATAAGAAATGTCAATAATTTCTCTACAAACAATGAATGGTATAAAAATAACACATCCACAGTCAAACATATCACAAAACATTCAATACAATATGGATGTTTTGTATCATAATAAATAAACTTCAAATAAGCTTAAAATCCATTTTTAAAACATGTACATTAATGAGAACGATTTATAATAATAAATCATTAAAACATTTTAAAATGATATTTTAGTTAGAGTTCCTTACAAAAAGAGAGACACTTGAATTAAAATACATGAGGTACTAAAACTTTTTAATATCATTAGAATAAAGGGCTTCATGATATACTATGTCAAAGTACATTATATACACTATATAAAAGTGATTTGGCGTATTACTACAAAGGAGTCTCAATGGAATTTAAATTGAGATGAAATCTCCCATAAAGGTCGTATCCTTAGGTTAAGGATAAACTAAAAACATAATTATGTATGAAAAATATAAATACACTCAATATGATTGGATATTCATTGTAAAACAATCAAAGTATATTCACACATGTTTATGTAAAAACAACACCAATTAATTGGATGTTTAACTCAACAAATCGAGATTGATTAAAAATTTCTCTTATCAAGCTCATAACGAAGAATTGAGAATTTATAAATGGAGTGATTATGTGTACCAAAATTATATCCACAGAAAGGGGAGAGGAATTTAAGACATAATCAAATGAATAGTGATTACACACATAATCTTGGAGTAAAATAATCAATAATGTATGCGTAATACCGAATGAGTGGAAATTGAAATTTCAAATTAACTTATTGATTTGTTAACTTAACAAAAATACCCCCATGAAATAAGGATAATACAATGATGATGTAAATATAAATGAATTAATTTATATTACACAATGAATACAAACATGGGCAGCACACACACGACATACAATAAATAAGTGGTGAATAATGGAAATCTCACAGAATTTAAAGTGAGATAAGAAACCTTTTAAAAATTTGGTAACTTATTAAACATACACCCCCTGAAAGAGGTATCATAAAATGAATTTTTAAATACACATAAATTAAAATGTATTACACAAAGAATACAATCATGGGAAGTACACACACAACATGCAATAAAGAAGTGGTGAACAATGGAAATCTCCAAGAATTAAAAGTGAGATAAGAAACCCCTTACCAATTTGGTAACTTACGAAACATACACACCATGAAAGAGGTATCATAAAATGAATATTTAAATACATATAAATTAACTTTTATTACAAAAATAATACATTCATGGGCAGTGCACACACCACATGCAATAAATAAGTGGTGAACAATGGAAATCTCACAGAATTAAAAGTGAGATAAGAAACCCCTTACTATGTACTTTTTCCTTAGTAGATGGTAGGTTACCCTCCTATATAATGGTAAAATAATTGTTATTGAATTAAAAAAGAATCATTTACATTAATATTATATCATATATGATCCTTTAACATTGAATTATTAATAATATCTTAGTATTATAGTCATTTTGGGTGTTAACGGATTCGTTTTCCATTATACTATTTGTTATGCGAGCCGTATATGTTATGGATGGGATGTATCTTATTCATATCCACAATGATATCATGTCTATAAAAATTATTTTTATTCATCAAATAAATTTTTTTCTTGAATGGATATAATGGGGAATTAATCTCATCGCGTTCGTGGAGACGGTAGTCCGTACGTACGCACGAGCGACAATATAATTCTTTGGATATTGAAATAATATATAATTGGATGGTATATAATATATAAAAAATCATTATTATGTTATATTTATTATTTACATGAATTATACATCATTATTATACCCATATAAATAATAATATATTGAATAACAATTACACCACGATGTGGAGACGGTAGGCCGTACGTACGCATGTATGGTGTCATGTCATTCAATGGATAGATAGAATAATGAATTTTGTTGTTATATATTTATAATAACATCACATTATATAGAAGATACTAGAGTTATTATTTAAGAAAGGTATTAACAAAGAAGAAGAAGTTGAAGAATAAAGGAACTTGAAAAAGGGTGGTGAAAACATTACCTCTTCTTCGGGTTCTTCTTTTTGATTTGATCAAAAGGGTTCCTTAGGTTGGCTTTCTGATCACAATAAGGCCTCTAAGATTAATTGAGGGATTTTTATAGAGTATTTGGGAAGGCTTTTACCGAACCAAAAGGCTGTTAAGGTTTGAATTAATGAGAAGGGGGAGTGCCATTTTCTAAGAGGGGTGAGGCGCAGCTGAGGAAAAGATAGAAATATTATTTATAATAAATTTATATTTGGATTATAATGGCTCCAAAGTGTATTATTTAAACTTTAATGTGGGTATAGGTTTAAAGAAACTCAAAAAATAGGATTTAGACAGGTTTGGGTTACTATATTAACCTTATATTTAAGTATTAACTCTTAGTTAATTAGTTTCACTTTTACAATGTCTCTTTTTATTTTTATATTATATGGTTAATAAACATACTATATACATCCAAGAGACCCACATGTGGTCCATTAATGATAAAAATATCATGATATAAGCCTCTTGGACGAACCTTATATTTTTAAGAATTTAATATCAATTAATGATATAATATTTGTTTTAAAAACTCTTTTATGTCAATTTTCTCACTATTCAATAATTGATTTTTGTAAAAACTATAACAGAATGATTACTTCGAAAAAAGTTAATTAAATGAATCATAACATGTCATATTAACCTATAAAATTATTGTTATTTATAAAAGGTTTCAAATTACATTTATTTGGTTATTTATAATATAAATTATTCTAATTTTTCATTAATTAGGTAATTACTGCATCACCAGTGTGTCATAAATAAATTAAATTATATAATGTCTAAAAATTATAAATAAACTACCATTATGTAGTAAATATTTTTATCTTTCTAATGAATATTTACATTAGAAAATACAACATATATAACCCTATGTAAAAAATGTTTTTCTAAAAGATATATGCTTTTGGTATTTATGTATTTATTTAACATAATTAAAATAAAGAGTCCCTATCCCCTAAAAGTGGCTCCATGGGGTCCCCAAATCGTCCCAAAGATGCCCATGGTCGGAAATATTCCACCAATATGGTTAGTACACGTTTTAATATAATTTAATATTAATATAATATTAATTGTTAACACTTATTTACTGGATTTACCCTTTAAGCATGGTAAATAAAATATTTAACGAAATAATTATTCCAATTGTCTAAAAATAAAAGTTACCTATTTAAAAAATTCGGAAATCCTGATTCCAAATATGGAGTCCATTTTTACAAATTCAAAACACAGAATTGGCATAAATTAATTTAAAATTAATTCCCGCTGTCAGAACAAAAAGCGTGTTTTTAAGTTATAATAACTATCAAAAGATTGACAATTGTTTATGTCCGGTTTAAATGTGAAATTACTTCCAATGACCAAAATTGTATTAAAAGGTAAAAATATATTCAAAATATACTTTAAAACAACTCAAAATCATAATTTATCGCAGTTTATTATTTCCATTAAAAATGTTGTTTTTAATTAAAATTTAGTAATTCTCACTATTCATCAAAATATAAAAGTTATCCGAAAAGTACCAAAATATCACCCTAGGCTAAAATCGATATTCCGAATCCGAAAATGAAGTCCAATTTGAAAGATAAAAATATAAGATTTCAAAAAGTATGTATTAATATCTATAACGGCTAGTTTGATTGGTTGTGGTGTGTTAGAATCTCGAAGTTGCGTACAATGTAGTCCATTTCATTATTCAAAGGGAAACGTATCGTGGAAGTTTGGGGTGTTACATTCTCCCCTCCTTAAATAAATTTCATCCTAAAATTTGTTTAAAATTGGGCTTGAAAATATAATGGGAAGTCCCACATCAGAAAAAGAGTCAATAAAACTATCACTTTAAAAGAAAGAAAGAGAGGTATAAAGGTCACCCAAGATAACCCATACTAGGATTCCATGTAGGATAACATAGATATGGGCAATAAAATAAGTGTCATTTTCTGATGGGGTGGGATAGAAAACATGATCAGGAGAACGTTAACAACAGGAAAACCACAAACTTGTGTTGGAAAAAATGATCATTAGTCTCCCAGTTGGAAAAGTAAACGGACAACATTTTTTTTGTTTTCAGTTACATTACATAAGGATGAGGAATTAATTTATTATATTGAGTAATAACATAAAGATATATACTTACTTTTTATGTAGAGTTTCATCCTTTAATAAATTTATACCATTAACTCATTTTTTTAACATTGAGTATTCAAGAAGACTTGGTCACACAAGAAGAGCTAGAATAAACTTCTATAGAATAACATGATCCACGTAGGATAAACTATATATTTACCTTGTCTTTATAGGTTAATCAAAACAAAAATGGTTAGTATAAGATCTGATGATCCCCCAAATAGATATTCCATTTGAGAAAAAAGCACTAATCTTAATTTCTAAAATTAAACCGAAATACCCCAAAGTTAAAAAATACCATTCAATAATCAATTTTCCTTAAAATACGTTAATATAATCCAAACTAATATTGAAACTCAAACCTTATAAGAATGTAGTCTTCCACGTTAAATTGTATCTCCAAATGACATCAACTACTCTTAAAGTCAAATACTTAAAAGTAATTAACCTAATGACATATTCTTTTTTATAGGTTAATCATTTCCATAAATAACCCAAATCACTATAAATCCACAATAAAAACATAGATAAAAATCCACCATTACTCCTCAAATGAAATCCCATAGTATTATATTTTCCTTGGGCATATAGTGTTCCCAACAAAGCGAACATCTTCCAAAATTACAGTTATCACTTAATCACCAAATCATTTTCCTATACTAAGGGAATTAATTTGATAAGACATAAGATCCCAAATCAACTTATTATTGATCAATAAAATCATTTAACTAAAATAATAGTAACACTAACCAGGGACTTCACGTAGTCTAGTGGTAGGTGATAAATCCCAATCCCACTTTGGTTTTGGGTTTAATTCCCACAGCTTTGTCCGACACGACGGGTTGTCGCACAGTCTGTGTGTTGTCCTTTTTCAAAAACTATATTTTATAACATTACCAAAATGAGATAAATTCCTCAAAATAACCATAAAATAATTTAACCACAAATGTTATCTCATACCTTGCATTTTCATCCCAAATTATAATAACGTGTAATTTCCTCAAACCCAATGATCATATAAAACAAGATGGTTATTTATAACTATATCCACAAAAGAAAAGATAATTCTTCCCCAAATATCATTCTCACATGTCAAACGTTAGGGTTAAAAATACAAGAGAAAATTATTCCAAAGTAAACCCATCAACAAGGAGAACTAATACTTTTTAAACATTTCTCCAACCATTTATTTCCACATAGCTTCTTATTTGACCAAGAAAATGTCCTATAGAATAGGGAATTCACTCGGGTAATGGCCAGGTCTCCTATATTTATTGCAAATGACTATAAATGGAATCTTGGGACCATTTTTATCTTCTTCCACAGTAATATTAATTTTTATTCGGCAATTCTTCACTTTATGTCCTTTCTTTCCTGAACGTAAAGTATTTCTTTGTCCCATTGAGACACTTTCCCGAGTGTCTCCTTCCACATTTCTTGAATGATGGAAAATGAGGATTCTTTTCTCCATGGTCTCCATTGCTGGATCTCTTATCATTCATCACATTTCTCTTCCTTTTTGAGTCTGGGAGTTGGTTAATATATATATTGTTGTTCATATTTTTTGAAAACTGATTTGGCATGAACATGATATCTTTCACGCCTATCAACACTCCATTTTGTTTCCCATTTCCACCATCGTTGCCACATTGTACATCCTTCTCAAAGTTACTAGGACTTCCATGGAATCCAGCCATTGACTAAAACCAGAAAGTATTGTGTGAGTAACAGTAGTCATAAAATTATTTAAAGAATATCATGTCACCATATTCTCAATTTGAAACACATTAGGATTAACCAAAGTCATTTACTCTCATATTATATATATTACGTCAAATCGGTTTGTAAAGAAAATGTAAATTATCCTAATCATATCCCCCGGGAGTGTCGTAACCAAGAGTGCAGCAAGGCCCGTTGTTGTGCACCAGTTCTCGTTCAAGTCTAGATCAAAGCAGTGTTTTCGGGTTTTACCCCTAGGTACATCTGTGCCAGATCCGCCTCTACCTGCTCATATCCAGACAGGGATGTATTGCTAAAAAAACTCCCAAAATCTCTACAATACCAAAATTCTAGGAAGTTCTTCTATACTAATCCTCAACGACTATATTAGGGTTATGTGCTATAATCAGAGTTTATCTAAATCTAGCTCCCAGGGTTTGTACTAAACTTCCTATGATATCAACTGTAAGACCCTGACCCCAGTTACCCATATTCGGTGCATTGTTACAGAACATTGGCATGATCACAAGAAAGATCATGTCTCGAAACACCGATTAGTTTAGTAGCCTTTGAATAACTAGATACATTAATAAAGTTTACATTACATCATAAAATGAAAACTAAAACAACATAATCTCTATAGTCCACACTCATACTATCCCCACATGTCATTCATAATTTACTTCTTCACAATCCTGGGAAAATAAAACATTGAAAGGGGTGAGATCAGATGCTCAATAAGGATAAAAATATAGCAGAAGCTTTCATAGATAAGAATAAACACTTATTGCAATGTATAACTAAAACAAAAGCCTTATAAACGTGAACTTCAACATAAAATGGCAAAGATAAAATGAAATTATGCCATTTAATTATTTACATGGATATTATACTAGTCGAATAATCACATTCAATATCAATAACCACTTTCATAATGATGGAATGCATAATGCCAGACTATCATAACCACGTAGCCAAGGCCTCGTGTCGAGACTACAAATACGATTTTGTCAAGGCCTCATGCCAAGACACTAGTTTGTCTCATGAGACATATCGATGCATCGAGAAGCTATATCTGGCTCCACCCGTCACATATTATGTCCAATACATTCCTCATATGAATAGGTTTAAACATAACATAAGCATTCGTATTAAAACTAGCATATTAAATGTAAATACTTTCTCCATAAACCATGAAAGTTATAAAAATAACCCATCCATAGTCAAACATATCACAAAACCTTCAATACAATATTGAAGTTTTGTATCATAATAAATAAACTTCAAATAAGCGTAAAATCCATTTTTAAAACATGGACATCAATGTGAACGATTTATAATAATAAATCTTTAAAACATTTTAAAATGATATTTTAGTTAGAGTTCATAAACAAAAGAGAGACACTTGAATACAAATAATGGAGGTAATAAAACATTGTAATATCATGAGAATAAATGGATTCATGATATACTATGTCAAAGTACATTATATACACCATATAGAAGTGATTTTGTGTATAACAACCAAGGAGTCTCAATGGAATTTAAATTGAGATGAAATCTCTCATAAAGGCCGTATAATTAGGTTAAGGATACAACAATGACATAATTATGTGTGAAAAATATAAATAATCTCAATATTATTGGATATTCATTGTAAAACAATCAAAGAATATTCACACATATTTATGTAAAAACAACACCAATGAATTGGATGTTTAACTCAACAAATCGAGATTGAGTAAAAATTACTCTTATCAACCTCATACCGATTACATGAGAATTTTAAATGGAGTGATTATGTGTATCAAAAGTATATCCACATAAAGGGGAGTGGGATTTATGACATAATCAAATGAATAGTGATTCCACACATAATCTTGGAGTAAAATAATCAATGATGTATGCGTAAAGCTGAATGAGTGGAAATTGAAATTTCAAATTACCTTATTGATTTTCTATCTTACTAAACATACACCCATGAAAAAAGGATAATAGAATGATTATGTAAATATAAATTAATTAATGTATATTACACAATTAATACAAACATGGGTAGCACACACACCACATGCAATAAATAAGTGGTGAATAATGGAAATCTCATGGAATTTAAAGTGAGATAAGAAACCCCTTACCAATTTGGTATCTTACGAAACATACACCGCATGAAAGAGGTATCATACAATTAATATTTAAATACACATAAATTAAAGTTTATTACTCAATGAATATAATCATGGGATGTACACACACCACATGCAATATATAAGTGGTGAACTATTGAAATCTCACCGAATTAAAAGTGATATAAGAAACCCCTTACCAATTTGGTAACTTACGAAACATACACCCCATGAAATAGGTATCATACAATGAATATTTAAATACACATAAATTAATGTGTATTACAAAAATAATAAAATCATGGGAAGTACACACACCACATGCAATAAATAAGTGGTGAACAATGGAAATCTCACATAATTAAAAGTGAGATAAGAAACCCCTTACTTTGTACTTTTTCCTTGGACGATGGTAGGTTAACCACTTTTATAATGGTTAAATAATTGTTATTGAATTACACAAGAATAATTTACATTAATATGATATCATATATGATCTTTTAACATTTATTTGTTAATAATATCTTAGTATTATCGTCATTTTGGGTGTTAACAGATTCATTTTCCTTTATACTATTTGTTATGCGAGCCATATTTGTTATGGATGGGATGTATCTTATTCATATCCAGAATGATATCATGTCTCTAAAAATTATTTTTATTCATCAAATGAAATTTAGTCTTGAATGGATATGATGGGGAATGAATCTCATCGCGTTCGTGGAGACGGTAGACCATACATACGCACGAGCGACAATATCATTATTTTGATATTAAAATAATATATAATTGGATGTTATATCATATAGAAAGAATCATTATAATGTTATATTTATTATTTACATGAATTATACATCATTATTATAACCATATAAATGATAATATATTGAATAACAATTACACCACAACGTGGAGACGGTAGGCCGTACGTACACACGTATGGTGACATGTCAATCAAGGGATGGATAGAATAATGAATTTTTTTGTTATATATTTATAATAACAGAAAATTTTATAGAATATAATGGAGTTATTATTTTAGAAAGGGAATAACAAATAAGAATAAGTTGATTAAGAAAGGAACTTGAAAAAGGGTGGTGAAAACATTACCTCTTCTTCGGGTTCTTCCATTTGATTTGATCAAAAGGGCTCTTTAGAATGGAATTCAGATCACACTAAGGCCTCTAGGAAGAATTGAGGGAAGTTGAGAGAGTATTTGGACAGGTTTTGGACGAACCAAAAGGCTTTGAAGGTGTGAAGTAATGAGAAGGGTGAGTTCGATTTTATAAGAGAGGTGAGGGGCACCATTGGAAATACTAGAAATATTATTTTATAATAAATTCATATTCGGTATCTAATGGCTCCAAAGTAGATTATTTAAACGTTAAAGTAGGGATAGGTCGAAAAACACTCAACCAATAGGATTTCGACAGGTTTGGGTTACCATATTAACCTTATCATTATGTATTAACTCTTAGTTAATTAGTTTCACTTTTACAATGTCTCTTTGCATTTTTATATGATATGGTTAATAAAAGTACTATATACATACAAGATACCCCCAAGTTGTACATTAATGATAAAACTATCATGATATAAGTCTCTTGGACGAACCATAGATTTTTACTAATTTAATATCATTTAATAATATAATATTTGTTTTAAAAACTCTTTTATGTCAATTTTGTCACTATTCAATAATTGTTTTTTAAAAACATCATAACAGAATGATTACTTAGATAAAGGTTAATTAAATCAATCCTAACATGTCTTATTAACCTATAAAAATATTTTTATTTATAAAAGGTCACAAATTACATTTATTTGGGTATTTATAAAATCATTTATTCTAATTTTTCATTAATTACATAATTATTGTATCACCATTGTGTCATAAATAAATTAAATTATTTAATGTCTAAAAATTATAAATTAAATACCATTATGTATGAAATCCTTTTATATTTCTAATTAATTTTATTATTATAAAATCGAACCTATATAACCCTATGGAAAAAGTTTTTTCCTAAAAGATATATGCTTATGGAATTTTTGTATTTATTTAAACTTAATTAAAATAAAGTGTATGTATCACCTACAAGTGGCTGAATGGGGTCCCAAAATCGACCCCAATATGACCGTGGTCGAACATGTATACACCATTAAGGTTACAACACGTTTTAGGGTAATTTAGTATTATTATAATATTATTTTTTAACCCTTATTTTCTGGATTTACCCTTTAACCATGGTAAATAAAATATTTTCCGAAGTAATAATTCAAAATGTCTAAAAATAAAAGTTACCTATTTACACATTTTTTAAATCCTGATTCCAAATATGGAATCCATCTTTACAAATTTAAAACACAGAAGTGGCAGAAATTATTTTAAAATTAATTCCCGCTGTCAAAACAAAAAGTGTGTTTTTAAGATATAATAACTATCAAAAGATTGACAATTGTTTATGTCCGGTTTAAATGTGAAATTATGTCAAATGAAAAAAATTGTATTAAATGGTAAAAATATATTATAAATATACTTTAAAACCACTCAAAATAATAATTTATCACTCTTGAGTATTTCGATTAAAAAAGTTGTTTTTATTTAAAATTTAGTAATTTTCACTATTCATCAAAATATAAAGGTTATCCGAAAAGTACCAAAACATCACCCTAGGATAAATTCAATATTCCAAATCCAAAAATGAAGTCTATGTTGAAAGATAAAATTTATAAAATTTCAAAAAGTAGTTATAACTATTCATAACGGCTAGTTTGATTGGTTGTGGTGTGTTAGAAACTCGAAGTTGCATACAGTGCAAGACATTGCATTATTCAAAGGGAAATGTACCGTGGAAGCTTGGGGTGTTACATTATACACCATGATCACTATAAATAGTTATTAATTTTATTTTATTTTTTTACTTTGTCTGTAAATGTTTTAAAATAACAAAAGGCTTCATATTTAATTTTTAGAATGTATACCCATGTAAATATTGTGTAGTTATAAACTAAAACATATACATAGTATTTAAATACAATACATATAGTTTGAGTTGGAACAAACAGATCCATGTGCACTAACTATAATCCATTATATGTTGAGACATCACTAATGGATTTAAAATTAGTCTTTTGTTGCTTGTCATAATGACAAGGGTAAAAACAATTGAATAATAAAATCTAAGATCCAGTAGATCCTTAAAAAGTTCATTCCTAGATAGTTTACATATGTTCCAAAGGTTATAGTGTCAATGTATGTTAGGTCATAACCATGATTGACCTTACATTTCACTAGTTAATGGTAATTCTTGCCTCCTAAGTTCTTCTTAGTTAAGTGTATTAACATTCTCATACTAATTGGTAAAAAGAATGTACACATCCTTAGAATTGTGAACAAGGCATTTTCAATTTATAAAATTCATAAGGTAAAATTCATCACATAATTTACTTATTCATATAATGTATTTCTTAAGGCCTTTAACAAATAATTTTTTTCAAATTAATCCTTTTAAAGGAAAAACAATATAGCATATACCAATAATCTCTCCTTGAGAATTAACTCCAAATATTACTTTTACACCTTTCACCTTGATTGTATTTTCAATGAATTTTTTCTTACCATTCATGTTCTGGGTATATCCACTATCTATGTACCATGTATTATGGTTAGTATATTATTTTTTTTCCCTGAAAAAAAATTAGGTTTTTAAATTCTAAACTTTCTTGGATCCGGAATTGTGAGGAAAAAAATTATAAGGAATCCAAATTGGTTAAGAAAAATTTACTTTATAAAATTATAAGGATTTTATTCTATTTAGAGTACATTTTGTCTCCCAATGTCCACAATTTTGACACTTAGTGAAGAATGGTGAATTTTTAGGAACAATATAATTGTGACTAAAAATTGGGTTTCGGTGAGAGTAACTAATCCAATGACTATTCCTCAGAGGACGAAGTTGAGAATACATTTTATCAAATTCTTCCTTTCTAGAAGTAATGTTTGATAAATGTTTTATTAAGGGTGAACATTATGATTTTAGTCTAATGAAAAAATTCTTATCCTCATAGTCAGTTTTTTGAATTGTATTTACTTTCTAAAACATTCCTCATAGTATTTTGTTTTTCTGAAATACTTATAATATTTACCCTTTTCAGAATTTACTTCCTCATGGATTATTTTATAGAACAATTTCAAAATATTTTTCATCACGATATTTAGAAATCTCTTATACTTATTTAGTTAATATATTGAATCTAGATTTTCCCTTCTCATGTTTGATTTTTATCTTTCTATTTTAATTCTAATATAACATGGAAAATGTACATAATACTTCAAAAGAAGGTATGGTATCTTTTACTAAGGAAGATTATTCATCAAAATAAATATATCAATCATTATTAGGATAGTTATCACGTAATGATATATTGTTTAAGGATTCAATATTGTTTACCTTTTATACTAAACATTGGTTTTTAATAGGTAGTATGCCTATAAGAAAAATATTATTCTTTCTAGATGATTCATTATATGATGATTCAGAATATGAGTCTCTACAACTTAAACTCCAGTAATCATTTTCCTTTAATAATATATGTACATTATGATTATAATGTCTGTTCTATTTCCTCTCATATTTTCTATATTTCCTATTGTTTTGTTTCATCATAGGACAATAATGTCTGATATCTCTAGAATTATACCACTCATAACATGTGACTTCAGAATATTTCCTATATATTTTAAGAATCCGGTTTTTTCTATTGAAATGCTTTGGAAATTTCATGATGTTATTCCAGAGCAGCACCTTCAGACGGTGTGCGATTCTGTTAGCTGGTGTAGCCGGAAATAAATATTCAGTGCGTTCACACTGGGCACGCCAAATAAATTGAATAGCTCTTAAATTGTAGCTCATATGGAAAAACCGAGGGCATCGTCATGCCGTTTACCCTAGGAAAGGTGTAATTTTTGCAGGCGTGACCCTTCTGTGGAAAATAAAACCCATGGGTGTATTCGTAATTAAGTTATCTCGATGATGAATTTTATAACTTTTGAATGGGGCCTTGGAATAAAATTCTGAGACTACTGTTGTGCTTGGGAGGTGGTGTTTACTCTAGGGGGGGTTTAATCTTGACCACGTCGGGGGTTTTGGACGCATGTGTTTTAAGGGGTAGAATTATTAATTAAAAAAGAGTATAAATACTTAAAACTTCCCCATCCCCCATCATCATTCCACCCAGGACAAAACCCACCTTCTCCCTTAACCCTTCCCTCTCAACCTCCTCCTCCTCCTCCTCTGATCAAGATGGGGGTGAGAACGGCAAGGTGCGGATCGGCTGTGAAGCGTCGGGCTACACCCCTGCAGGTAAGAGTTTTCTTTTTGCGTTTTAATTTCTGAACACTTTTGACATGTTCAACTATATCATCTAAATTCTGGGTGATCTTCAAGAAAATCCGTTAGTTTAATAGTTGATATCTTTTACTTTCCGATACACTTTTTGGATATGAATTCTGCGTTTCGGGGCGTCCGCAATCGACCGACGATGTTTTCGGCCTTTTTTATGGTTTTCTGGAGGTTCCATGGTGGTCTGGATGAATTCTGGCGTGGCCTCTGGGACGGCGGTAGCTGGCGGCGCGGGCGCCGGGCGGCAGCTCCGGGCGGCGGGTGAGCTTACCGGGCGCGACAGAGCGGGTGGACCGGCGTTGCTGCGCGCGACCCCGCTGGGGAACCAAGACCCGCATACAGTGGGTCTTCACGCGGGATGACCGTCCACGAAGGAAGATCTGAGGGTGGACCGCGGGGCCACATTCTACCCGCACGGCCGAGCCGCAGGCCGACGCGGACCGGCCCAGGCCGGTCCCGCCCAAGGGGCTTCATCCCCTCTAACTTCGGACACCCATAACATTCTCTATGGGTGTCCATTTTTTTTGTTGTCTACGACAGTGCATTCCTAGCATCGATACACAGATTTTGAGATGTTCTGGGGAATGTTTAATTCCCGAGACGCAGGGCTCAGTGGAAGGACATGTACGTCAAGGGGATTGTCATTTTTCCATTAGTTCTTGTTTTGGATAGTGCCGACACATCTGATGATCAATTTGATCGCCTCAGTGGCGTTGATACCCTGGTGTCAAGGTGGAGCTTTCTAGTACGGTTACGGGCGTTGAAATGAGAGTTGAGGTGTGGGCCCCATGACCCGTCTTTTAAGCTGGGAGCATCATTTCACAACATTCTCATCAGACATCCATTTGGGGTGCTCATGTAGTCGATTCTGAGTGTTTTTCATAGGCCATTGCAATGGTTCAATCCACCCACTTTAATTCTGCATGGTGGTGCGGGCCCCATGAGGGCCATTTTGGGAGTTGGTGGTGATTTTCATCTTTATCGCCGTGTGTATGATTTGGACAAGTGACTAGTCAATCTTGTGTACTTTTTTGAGAAGATCACAATAGTGTGATCCATTCATTGCTCTTCAGGACCGAGATGTGGGTCCCACGAAGCACGGCTCGTGTGCGGTACGACGAAATGAACCTTTTTCTTTGGATATCTATTCCACGCGTGTAAGCAGTCAACTTGACTTGTTTTTCCAAGGGGATCGCAATGGTGCGATGCGCCCGACTGTTTTCGGGGATGAGGCTCAGGACCACGGGACGCCGTCCGGGTATAAAGAAGTGTTGAACGACTTTTACTTCGAAGGTATGTTGGAGGTGAGTAAATAATCGATATCCATTTTTTTCGTGTGGATTGAAACGGTGTGATCTGTTTGGATGTGCATAGTATCATTCAAGATCTCATTAAATTTTGAAGTATGGAAGGTGCTCTGGTGGTGGTTCTTCTTGATGTGTTTGGAAGCAAACCCTTGGTATGTGATCTCGTTCACTCCTGTGTGAGTGATGTTTAAGTTTTAAGAGATGTGGTTGGCTGTGCTAGGGCCATGAAGGTAGTAGGTTGGCGAAATTACGTTGTCACTGTTCGTACTGACATTGGGTGTCGTGTGCATGATAGCCCTTTGGCTGGAAATTTTGTATACTCTGGGTGTATATGGGAATGCTTGGAGGTAAATGTTGTAGTTTGTACATGAGAATGTTTGTGCACGTGGTTTGAAGATGTGTTGGGGCCAAATGTCGTGTGGGCCCTATGTGTGTGCTGTGTTCTACATTACGTACCATTGACCTCTCGTGATGTAGAGGGTCCTCCTGTTCTCGATAGTTTTGGCCAACATGGTTGTGTGTGTTTCCCCCTAGTCCTATTCATGATGGTCTAGAACATCAGGGTTGAGTGGTTTCTGCTGGTTATGTTATCACCGGTTTGATCGGCGGAGTTGTTTGGGTTTCCCATTTTTACATTAGCTGTGTGGGCTTTCAGTATCACATCCCTTCATGTTCCCTGGTAGTGTTTTTGTGGAATAGTTGTGACCAATATATTACGCGGTCACATATCCTATATATAAGAGGTTGTTTCCAATAGGGATGGCTAGAGCAGTTCTGGGTTTACCCTCCAGCGGGGCTGGAAAGTGGGTTGCTCATTGACAACATAGGGATTACCCTCCAATAGAGACTGAGCAGTGGGTTACCCAATGACCTATTAGGGTTTACCCTCCAGCAGAGACTGGGCAGTGGGTTAACCGACGACCTCTTAGGGTTTACCCTCCAGCAGAGACTGGGTAGTGGGTTACCCGATCACCTGTTAGGGTTTACCCTCTAGGAGATATTGGGATGTGGGTTACATGAAAAACTCTTAGGGTTTACCCTCCAGTAGAGACTGGGCAGTGGGTTACCTGAAAACTTTTTAGGGTTTACCCTCCCATAGATATTGGGAAGTGCGTTACCCGATGAACTCTTAGGGTTTACCCTCCAGTAGTGACTGGGCAGTGGGTTACCCAAGGACCTCTTAGGGTTTACCCTTTAGTAGAGACTGGGCAGTGGGTTACCTGACGACCTCTTAGGGTTTACCCACCTGCAGTGACTTGGCAGTGCGTTACCCGACGATCTCTTAGGGGTTACCCTCGAGCAGAGACTGGGAAGTGGGTTACCCGATGACCTCTTATGGTTTACCCTTCATCATAGACTGGTCAATGGGTTACTGATGACCGCTTAGGGTTTACCCTCCATCAGAGACTGGGTAGTGGGTTACTCGACGACCTCTTATGGTTTACCCTCCAACATAGACTAGGTAGTGGGTTATCTGATGACCGCTTAGGGTTTACCCTCCAGCGGAGACTGGGAAGTGGGTTACTCAACGACCTCTTAGGGTTCACCCTCCACTGGGGATGGGTAGTGGGTTACCTGATGAATTATTTTAGACACATTCCTTTCTACTAGGCTAGTTTGTGGATTTTCTTCAGGACTACCAGAGCCTGACACTTTGTTGTACGGGTCAGTGATGTGAAAGTTTTGACTTTGAGGACATCTCTACAGTGTGATAGTGACGAGGTGTGGTTTGACTTTCCCCAGAACTCTCAATTACAACAGGATCTTTCCCCACCAAGACGCGTCCTTGAGACGTGACCTAAAACCGTGCGGGCGAGTCAGTTCTACCCAAAGTGGATAGTGTCAAGGTGTGGTGATTTGAGCCCATTGACATGCAGTTCAGGGAAGATGTGCAGGATACTGGGCATCGATGGTGTTTACATCTAAGACTATTGGATAATCACTTTTTTTGGCTCAGATAGGGGACAAAGATACCCTTACGAGCTTGTTCGGGTTTCTTGTTCAGGAATATGGATATGTATATACCTTGTTCCAGTACCCACTTCTTGGGTTTTGGTTACACTCTTTCCAGAAGAGGAGAAGATGCACAGGGTATGCTACGTGCTTTTCGTGTCTAGTTTCTCATGGTTGGATGAGTCTACTCCCCTACTATAGGTAGCTAATACTCGATGAGAAGTTTATCTTCACACTATTTCTAGCTCCTTGTGTTTGGACGAGTCTACTTCCTTCCACTTGTTGGGTTGAGCTATACTCTTTACTGCACTCTCGGTTATACTAATTTACTTTTCCCTGTTCAATCTACTACACAACTCTTTAGTACATCCTTTGTTGATCCCTCGAGCCTTCGATGCATCCTACTGAGTATTTTTATACTCACCCCTGCATGGGCTTTTCTCACACTTATTGTGTCCTTGCACGCGACGGACAGGTTGGTCGTGACTTCAACGGAGCTTAGGAGTTTTTGATCTTGGACCATGTGTGGTGGTTGTAGTCGGGTTCCAGGTGTGGGACACTGCCATCAATTTACATTTGTTTACCTATTGCCGGGTTGTGGCAATTTTCCTGTTGGGCGTGTGTTTTTCCCTTTTCTTTTCTATTTATCGTCTGTGCTAGATTTGTACAATTTAAAGGTCGAAGCACATTTTTTGGTCATCTATAGAAGTTGGTACTCTACTTTCTCTTTTACTATACACTATTACATCGAGTGGACTGTGTGTGTATGTACAGGTACTTAGGAAAAGGCCTCCCCATGTTGTTTAGTCTTCGACGCTTATCGCCATCCTATGGTCTATGGAGGCGGGCTTGGGGTAGTTACGGCTTGAGCCCGGGTAGGGAAAGGTTGTGAAAATGTGGTATCATAGGTATTTCATTCATTGGGACGTTGTTCGGACGTCCCAAAAAAGGAATTAGTTTGGATTTAGGGCAACATTGTCAACGTGACTCGAGAGTGGCTCTCAGGCTAGGGAGTCCAGTGATGGTGCAGCGGTCGACGTATCCGTTAACCAGGACCCTGATAACCCACTTGTCTAATCGGCATGCTGAGACACTCGTTGCAGGGAAATTGGTTTGTGAATCACATAGGATTGAGTCTTGACTATCCTTCTTGAGTCAGCTCCCCATTGTTGTTACTGTTATATACATATATGGTCATCTGACCACGACACTCTTTGATAACATTCAGCATGTCTCCACAAAGACAGCCATCCAGGATACCATCTTTGGTTCTTGACGATGACCCTGTGTGAGACGAGGCCTCAGTCCATAACCCATCATGCAAGTCCCTTTCTCTGGGTGGGCCGGTAGCAACACCCCCACCTGGTGAGCAGCAGGCAGCTCCAGTAGAGCAGACTGATCTTGATCACAGGTTGAGTGCTCTCCACGAGTTCCAGTGGCAGAGACCGCTGAGGTTCAGTGGTGAGCCAGACCTTTAGGCATAAGAGGTTTGGCTAGAGACAATGGTTCGCATCTTCAGGCTTGCGCAGACACCGTTAGATCTTATGGTGGCTTTGGCAGCCAGCCTTTTCTATGGAGCAGCTGAGCGATGGTGGAGTCTGGTGACTCAGTTACTCGATGAGTCATCACTCTCGTGGGATGACTTTCATCTATTATTTTGTGAGGAGTTTTACCCCTATTTCTTATGCTCCGTTCGGATCCAGGAGCCCCTGCAGTTTCAGTAGGGAGGGATGACGGTGACTGAGTATGCGACTAGGTTCACAGACCATGCAAATTTTTTTACCTGGACCTGTTCAAAGACGGAAACTTCTGATAATGGAAGTTCGAGTAGGGTCTCCGCAGAGATATGTGTGCTATCATAGTACCCTTGGGCATCCCCACTTCTTCCAAGGTGCTAGAGCATGCACTAGTGACAGAGATCTTCCTGTCATGTTCTATAGTTGGTGGTGGTAGTAGGGACGATGGGGTCGAGATGTCTATCGTAGCTGGCATGTGTTAGCAGACAGAACCTCAACACATGTGGCCTTCCCACCATCGGTTTTAGAGACGTGGTTGTGCACAACTGTGGCGGCAAAGCACAGGGCCTCAGTTGAGGATACCCTTCTGTGAGTGGACTACGGGCCATGGTCGTACACCACAGTGGCACCGGAGGGCACTAGGGCAGCCTAGAGAGCTCTGGTGCTATTCTTCTGATGGGTGAGGTCACTTGGCACGAGACTGCATGATCAGGTATGCTGAGAACTTTGGGAAGGTAATAGGCGCACCACCATGACAGAGGGCGCGCCATGATTGAAGTAGAATCTAAAGAGGTGGTGCTAGTAGAGGAGTGGGGTGGAGATGGATGCGGGGGATGACATTACGAGGTCTTCCCCTCACCACTAGGTGGTCTACGTCAGGCTCCAGGAGAAGACACTTGGGACCACCGATAGCTGCGAGCTTTGTATTTATACGATCCTGTAGAGCATGAAGTGACATGAGGTACTCTTTATGGCTCTCCTACTTTTATCAGTAGAATTGCTAGACTCTATGTGTGAAATTATTTTTCTCTCTACTCCTTGCTTGAGTTGTTACCAGGGTGGCACGAGGCATCGGTGTAACCCTGTGTTGGTAAGGTATAAGGAGTGAGACCTTTTTCTTTAGTCGATGGTGTCGACTACTTCACTCTCCGAGCGTATAAGAGAGTCTGGGTCATGGGACATCGACTTTGAAACCTTGCATGACCAGATATCCTTATGTGTTTCACCATATGGATATTCTGAAGGAGGGAATCACCAGGATTTGTCCCAAGTCAAAACGGTGATTCCAGTAACGGCGTGCGACGTAGGAGTTTCGCAAGGGATGCGAGTTACCCCCGAGGGACTTCGGGCTGTTTGAGACCATGCGAAGGGACGGCGAGGTTACCTACCACCTTGACCTAACCCCAAGGATGGGAGTGGGTGAATGATGTCTCCAGCATGGCATACCTGAGTAGATGTGTGCATGGACCTATTCACATCATCAGAAAGGGAAAACCCCATGCGAACAGACCAAATCCTTTGGTCCATGTGCAGTGATGCAGAAATTTTCACGGGCGCGACCCTTCTGTGGAAAATGGCTCCATCGGCATTTTCGTAATTAAGTGGTCTCAAGCATAGAGTTTTATAAATTTTGAATGGGGCCTTGGATAAAAATTCTGTGACCACAGTTGTGCTCGAGAGGTTGTGTTTACTCTAGGGGAGGTTTAATCTTGACCGCGACAGAGGTTTTGGATGCTAGTGTTTTCAGGGGGCAAGTTTTTAATTAAAAAGTGTTTAAATACATAAACTCTCATCCCCCTCTCCCCCATCCTCATTCCACCCCCTGACAAAATACACCTTCTCCCTCAACCCTTCCCTCTCAACCTCCTCACCCTCTTTCTTCTATCAAGATGGGGGTGACAACGGTGAGGTGCGGATCGACCGTGAAGCGTCGGGCTACGCCCCTACAGGTAGGAGTTTTTGTTTTGCATTTTAATTTCTGAATCCTTATTTCAAGTTCAATAATAGTGTCAGAATGATGTTTTATATTTGAGAAAATACCGTATTTGCGTAGTTTATATCTTGAGTTTTCGTCTGCACTTTTCGGATTTGAATTCTGAGTTCTGGGCGTCCGCAATCGACGAGCGAAGTTTCCGACCTTTTTCCATGTTTTCTGGCGCTTCCGCGGTGGTCTGTAGGAATTCCAGAACGGGCTTCGGGATGGCGGTAGTAGGCAGCGCGAGATCTGGGCTTTAGGTGGCAGGCGGCGTGGTCTCCAGGTGGCGGGTGAGCTCACCAGGCGCGATAGAGCGGGTGGATCGGGGTCGCGGCGCGCGACCCCGCGGGGGAAGCAAGACCGGCGTCCAGTAGGTCTTAACGCAAGACGAACGACCATGAGGGCTGGTCTAAAGGTGGACCGCGGGTCCACATCTAGCCTATGCGGTGGAGGCGCGGGTCGGTGCTGCGAGGAGGGCCAGCCGGCGCGGACCGGCCGAGGCCGGTTCGGCCCAAGGGGCTTCGTCCCCTCAAACATCGGACACCCGTAACTTTCGCTACGTGTGTCCGTTTTGCATGCTGTCTGTGGAAGTGCATTCCTGGAATTGAGACAAATATTTTTAGACAATATCGGGAATTTTTAATTCCCGAGACGAGGGTCTCGGTGGCCCGATGTGTATTTTAAGTGTATTGGATTTTTTCCAGTAGTTCTTGTTTTAGATGGAGCGAACACATCCGATGTCCGATTTGAGCGTCGTCAGTGGCATTGGGACCCTGGTGCCGAGGAGGGGTTTTCTAGTACTATTCCGGGTGTTGAAACCAGAGTTGATTGGTGGGTCCCACAACCCGTCCTTTAAGCTGCGAGAAGTGTTTTTCAACTTTCTCATTTGACGTCCGTTCGGAGCGCACGAGCAGTCGATTCTGAGTGTTTTTCTGAGGGAATTGCAATGGTACACTCCGCCTGCTTTAATTCCGCACGGTGGTGCGGGCCCCATGAGGGCCATTATGGGAGTTGGTGGTGATTTCCATCTTTATTGCCAGCTGTCTGTTTTTAAAAAGTGATTAGTCAATGTTGTGTACTTTTTCGAGACAATCGCAACAGTGTGATCCATTCATTGCGTTTCAGGACAAATATGTGGGCCCCATGAAGTACTGCTAGTGTGCGGTATGACGAAATGATCCTTTTTCTCCAGATATATGTTCCATGCATGTAAGTAGTCAATTTGACTTGTTTTTCCAAGGTGATCTCAATGGTGCGATGTGCCCAACTATTTTCGGGGACGAGGCTCGAGACCACAGGACGATGTCCGGGCATAAAGCATTGTTGAATGACTTTTACGTCGGATGTCTATTGGAGGTGAGTAAATAGTCGATCTAGCGTGTTTTTCTACAAGTATTACAATGGTACGATCTATTTGGAAATGTAGAGTCTCATTCGAGATATCATTAAATGTGGAAGCATGGAAGGTGCTCTGGTGGTGGTTCTTCTTACTGTGTTTGGAAGCGAACCCATTATGTGTGATCGTGTTCACTCCCATGTGAGTGAATTTGATGTTTGAAGAGATGTGGTTGGTCGTGCTAGGGCCATGGAGGAAGTATGTTGTGTGTCGCCCTTCACGCTGATGTTGGGTGTCATGTGGATGATAGCCCTTAGTCTGAAAATGTGGTATACTCTGAGAGTATACAAGATTTCTAGAAGGTACATGTTGTAGTTTGTACCTGAGAACATTCGTGTGCTTGGTTTGGAGATGGGTTGGGGCCACACGTCGTGTGGGACCCATGTCTCTGTCTTGTTCTACTTTATGTACCTTTGACCTCTCACAATATATAGGGTCCTCCGGTTCTAGATAGTTTCGACCAGCAGGATTGAGTGGGTTTCCCCTGGTCCTATTCACGATGGTTTAGACTAGCAAGGTTGAGTGGTTTCCCCTGGTTATATTCTCAACGGTTTGATCGGTGGAGTTGTTTGGGTTCCCCTTTTTCGTTTAGCCGTGTGGGCATTCAGTATCACATCCCTTCGTGTTCCCTGGTAGAGATTTTGTGGATTGGGTATGACCAATACATTATGCGGACAACGATCCTCTATCCAGGAGGTTGTTTCTAGTATGTATGGATAGACCAGTTCCGGGTTTACCATCCAACGGGGATGGGCAGTGGGTTGCTCATTGATTTCTTAGGGTTTACCCTCCAGCAGAGACTGTGTTGTGGGTTACCCGATGACTTCCTAGGGTTTACCCTCTAGTAGAGACTGGGAAGTGGGTTACCCGAAAACCTCTTAGGGATTACCCTTGAGTAGAGACTTGGGAGTGGGTTTCCCGACGACATCTTAGGGTTTACCCTCGAGGAAAGACTAGGCAGTGGGTTACCCGACAACCTCTTAGGGTTTACCATCCAGCAGAGACTGTGATGTAGGTTACCCGATGACCACTTAGGGTTTACCCTCTAGCAGATACTGGGCAGTGGGTTACCTAATGACTTCTTAGGGTTTACCCTCCAGCAGAGATTGGGCAGTGGGTTACCCAACGACCTCTTAGTGTTTACCCTACAGTAGAGACAATGTACTGCATTACTCGTTGACCTCTTAGGGTTTAGTCTCCACTAGAGACTGGATAGTGGGTTACCCGACGAACACATAGGGGTTACCCTTTAGTAGAGAATGGGTTGTGGGTTACCTGACGACCTCTTAGTGTTTACCCTCCTGTAGAAACTGCGCAGTGGGTTACCCAATGACCTCTTAGGGTTTACCCACAAGCAGAGACTGGGCAGTGGGTTATCCAATGATCGCATAGGGTTTTCCCTCTAGTAGAGACTGGGAAGTGGGATACCTGACGACCTATTAGGCTTTACCCTCTAGTAGAGACTGGGTAGTGGGTTACCCAATGACCACTTAGGGTTTACCCTCCAGTGGAGACTGGGTAGTGGGTTACCCGACGACCTCTTGGGGTTTACCCTCAAATGGGGTTGGGCAGTGGGTTACCCGATGACTACTTTCAGACTCTGTCCTTTCTACTAGGCTAGTCTGTGGATTTTTTCCGTGACTAGCGGAGCGGGACCCTTGGTTGTACGGGTCAGTGATGTGACAACTTTGAATTTGAGGACCTCTCGACTATGTGACAGTGACGAGCTGTGGTTTGACTATACCCAGAACTCTCAAGTACGAGGGGCACTTTCCCCCCCCCCCCCCCATGACGCGTCCTTGATATGTGACCTAAAACCATGTGGGCGACATAGTGCCACCGAAATAGGATAGTGTCATGGTGCGGTGATTTTAGCCCCTTGACTTTCAGTTCTGGGAAGACATGCGGGATACAAGGAATCAATGGTGTTTACTTTTGAGACTATTGGCTACTCACTTTCTTAGGGTGAGATATGGGATGGAGATCCCCTTACAAGTTTGTTCAGGATTCTTTTTTGGGCATATGGATATGTATATACCATGTTCTAGTACCCACTTCTTGGGTTTGGGTTACTCTCCTTCCAAGAGAGGCAAAGAGGAATGAGGAATGCAACGTGATTTCTGTGTCTAGATTCTCGTGGTTGGAGGAGTATACTCTCCATCTAAAGGTAGTGTAGAATCGACGAGAAGTTTATCTTCTCACCGTTTCTTACTCGTTGTGTTTGGACGATTCTACTTCCTTCCCCTTGTTGAGTTGAGTCGTACTTTTTACTGCACTCTCGGTTATACTCCTAAACTTTTCCATGTTTGATCTACTGCTCACCTCTTCAGTACCTCATTTTTTTCTCCCTCGAGCATTCAGGGCATCCTACTGAGTATTTTTATAATCACCCCTTCTTGGGCTTTTCCCTCACTTGGTATGCCCTTGCAGATGACAGACAAGTTGTTCATGACATTAGTGGAGCATAAGAGGTTGGGAGATAAGACCACATGTGGTGGTCGTAGTTGGGTTCCAGGTGTGGGACTCTCCCATCTGTTTACTTTTGTTTACCTGTTGCCGGGTTTTGGCACTTTCCTGGTTGGGCGCATGTTTTTTTCCTTTTCATTTTAGTTTACCTTTATCACTTTCTTTGCACTGTTTAGAGGTTGATGGACGTTTTGTGGTTTTTTATAGCAGTTGGTACTCTACCTTCACTTTTACTGTGCACTATGGCATTGAGTGGGTAGCGTGTGTGTGTGTACAGGTACTTAGGAAAAGGCCTCCCCATGATGTTTAGCCTTCGGTGCTTGTCGTCAGCCCCTGGCCTATGGAGGTGAGCTTGGGGTAGTTTCGGATTGAGCCCGGGTAGGGCCGGGTCGTGACATCTATCTTATCATTTTTCTTTTATCAATATTGGGAATCCATCTTACCAACAATATTGTTCATCCTTTGAGAAAGATCAGCTAACTCATTTTATGAGTGATGAGTACAACTTGAATCTGACTGAATAACAACTTCCTTAGACATTGTTGTCTTTGAAACATGATTAGGAGTCTTGGATTTTATGTAGTTCAATGTAGTAGTAAATGAAGCACTCCCATTCCTCTTCATTATATCCTCGACATCTCTCTTTAATCTGTTCTCATGTTGTATTATTTTTACAAATAAATCATCAAGAGTAATAGCTGCAACTTACCTAAACTCATAAATATCAGTTATCTTTGATTCTCATTGATTTTTAATGATCTCTAAAATCATATCTATAAGAATATCGATATTTGGGACTTTTTATCACATTTACTAGAAACTTTTTATGATAGTCATAAATATCTTTTGAACTTTAATAATGGGTTCTCCATAGGGAAAACCGTAATAATATTATATAAGAATGTATCTTCTAGTCTCAATAAATTTAAAAGTACCAGAATGTGTAACATCCATTTTCTTACATTTCCTATTTTCTGATTCAAAATATGATATCTAATTATATATACTCTAGGTCGTTTAATATAATAAAGTATTTTGAACCTTATATTTTAATTGATATTTATTCTTTTCGTTATTGGTAAAAGTTATGACTTCCTTACAAAAAAATTTATAATCTCCAGTAAGCATAAAAATGTATCCAAACTAGTATTGATAAAAAAAAACTTCATTATATCTCTCTAGTATTCATACTAATTCCCATTAAAGATAGGTGGTCCTGTAAGATTTATATTTTATGTGGATCTAATATTCATTCATGTCATCTAAGAGTGAAACAAAATATCCTTTTTGCAAAACAAAAGTAAGTTTAGTAATGCTTATAAACAAAATGATTTAAAAAGAAATTATAAAAAACATATAGATGTAAAGAAATATTATGTAAACTATGCAGTGAAAAAATACTATTGATACTATGTGTAAGTATTAATATCTGAAATACCTGCTCTGATACCAATTGTAGGATCGAAAAGTAGATGTAGATAATCAATTAGAAGGGGTAAATTATAGGTCTGAAAATTGTAGTTTTTTACCTTAAAAGGATTTAGTTTAAAATTATTAAACTAATTGTATTCACAACCACTATTGTATTAAAAATATTAATTAAGATAGGGCCCTAGGTATGATAGTTATCATAGTCAGCATGACTATGATTATCTTTCATTATTTTCAATTTATCGTAATCACAAATCCACGGTAAGGAATCATATTCATAGCAGATACGATTATCAAGGTAAAATAAATAATAATATTCTACCATATAGAATATAGAATCATATTATAAAGATAGTAAAATATCATAATCAAAAAATTATCATAATCAAATAATTGATCGAAATCAGAGTAATTTAAATGTAAAGTTTATACAATAGAAAATGAACAATTGAATAAGTCATTTTCTATTTCAATCAACAGAAATTAAAAAACACAAAAAAATAAAATCTTTTAACCTAAAGGGTAGTTTATCCAAAAACCATGTATAGGGTTCCCATGATATACACTTTGAAGAAATTATGTCTTACCCACACCAGTTTAATCCCTTGATATTTTGATCGAAGTTTGCCTTTCAATCCCCACAAGCTGTCGATCAATATGTGGATCAACACCTTCTATCTTCCTATCCTTGGAAGTCCACGATTGTAGTCAGCAACAATCAGAGTCACATGGAGAAAAAAAATCAATTTAAGATGTCCAATGGGTCGAACAAGATGTTCAAAACTATATCAATTCAGAGCGTTTCAAAGAAATAAAATTTAGAATATTTTCAGTACATTCCAAAACTAGAAACTCTCCAAAATCGTAGAAATGATTGGGTATTTATCGCCTTCGTCCCAAGGGTCATATTTCTTTTTGAATTATTGTATGTACCTAAAAAGGTGGCACTCCAATGAAAAAATTGTAAATAAAACAATAACATAATTTTAATATTTGTCAAAAGAGAATATGTGACATCATTTTGACTTAAGGTTATTATTTTTTATATAATATTTTTTTATGGATGTGATAAAGTGAGTACTAAAATACTATGTCCTATCCAATAAAATAAGGGAGTGAACAGTAAATCAGTATGAAATTTTAATATACTACTATTGCCTTGAAACGATAACATGATTACGAAATGAATATAGACTATCTGATAATATACAGTATTCAAAAGTGAATCTATATGATAGTTTTCATTTAAAATAATGTGTATGATTAAACAGGTAGTGTGGTTTTTATCAGTGAGTATGATGAAATACATAAATAGTGCGACCCATAAAAATCATATTCATATTTTATTTGATGAGTATGATGATAATCGTATCTAAGATAATATTGATAGTCATATGGAAGGATTATTTTTATAAATAAGTGGGTGTATTTATTATCATATCAATATACAAAGTCATAGTTAGAAAAAAAAAGTCTTAAGGAAATAAATGTATTCATTTAATTTTTTTTGTTATTTAAAAAAATGGAATAGGAGAGTAGAAATAAGACTTTTGACTTAATAGTTCTACTTTCATAGTATAAACATCAATATGGGGTTGTTTTAATCATTATATTACCCATATATCATGATTTGATCAATTTATAGATATTCTTAATAACTAAAATTATTATGGATTGTATCTCTCCCATTACATGGACATCTTAATATAAAAAAATCACAAAGATATGTGTATGTTTTGTTATAGAGTGTCTCACCTATCATGAAATTATGATAGTTCATTAAATTTTAACAAAGTAATGGACCTTATGTTTCATTTCCTCCAAGTAAATTATTGTTCTGTATTATATAAGTGACCCTTACATATAATGTATCAATGGATGAACCTATTCATAATAATGTGACTTGTTACATCGCTAGAACTTTTAAAAAATATAACTTTATATCAATACTCAACTCTATACATCTTCACTGTTTTTACACTACTTCAAACGGATTCATATAAACTTTTAATGAAATAAATTTCAACACTAAAACCAATTGATAAAACATTTTACCTTTTATATTGTATTTTCAACCCTCGATATATTTTTCAATTGAAAAAAATCCAACATTATAAACCTTGGTCAAAATATTCCAGTTACTATAATCATATCCTTTTGAAAATAAAATAAAAAGGTTATTTCCTTTCCATGATTAGATCATGTCCCACAAGATATAAAACATAAACTATTCCAAAACTATGAAAATAGATAGTACAAAATTCAATAAAACTATGTCTGGTGAAGGTCAATATTGGAAATCAGATCAATGGGTTAATTTCTATAATTCTATCAATTCAAATCATTCCTTTTTATACTTATAAATCCCCTGGGATTGTATCTCTCCTATATTCTTATATTCAATAATAGATAAAATCATCCAATAAAAAATTTAACAAATGAGGAATTATGTACAATGGGGAAAGGGGATATCTAACCAAATTAGTTTAATTAAATTGGTTGAACAAAAAGGATCAATCAATTCTTCTCAAACAAAAGTGAAACAAAAAGTTTGGTAATGATATCATCCACTTGTTCTATAATACTAAAATATTCCAATTTCCATTTTTTTAACCATATTGTACTTTATAAAGTGGTAATGAATCTCAATATTATTTTCATGAGAGTGTTATAAATTTTTCTTTACAAACTCAATAACACTTTTGTTGTCACAATAAATTGAAATTAGTTTTCAAAAAAACATATCAAGTACTTCCAAATTTTTCATTATACAAGGTAACTATATGAAATACATATTAATCTTAATATATTATACCTTTCCTATAATCAATGATGAACTATCCATTTTATATCTTAACCATCTAATTCAATTTATATAAATGATAAAAGATCCTACACTTATGGATTTTTGATCCACAATATATCCATATTCTTTTCTATTTGAATTAAATAAAAAATATATAACTTATAATACATGGAAAACCAAACCCAAACTCAATGTTCCCTGATTTTACCCAATTAACTATTGTTAACATAATAGATTTTCTTTTTTTCGAAAACTTTTTCATTTCCCTTCTAGGAACATAACATAGAAGATATTAAGTTTAGTTTCTATAATATATAGTAAACATCTAATAATTTCTCTATAGAATATTAATTATACTCTTCCATTATCCATGTGATAAAAATGTTTCATTATAATATATATAAAGGCTACACATTGTTTACATTCATCCATTATGAAATTATTTAACACCACTCTTGTATATTTCCCATTTTAGATTATTGTATTTCCTTTACCATGATTTAAATTCGTCATAATAAAGAAAGTCAACTCTCAAATCATTTAAATATCAAATTTAGAACAAATAAATTATAAAAATGTCTCAAAAAATATATTTTTCCAACAAAATAAGATATCATCCACACACACCATCAACATTAACTATTACTCAGACATTAATTTCATGTAGATGTTTTTATAAACACCCCCTTACTGAAAATAAAACAATCTAAAATATGTGTCTTGTTATATGTACTAGGCATGAGGATCATTCTTTAGTCCATACAATTCCTTTTTCAATTTTTAAACCTTCTAATCATAATATCTAATAAGAAATACCACCGATTATTCAGTTCATACTACTTCTTTTAGGAAAAAAATTAGAAATGATTCACTCGCACCCATTATATAAATTCTAAACTTATTTGTTTTAATCACTACTAAAAATAATCTTATTGATTCCATTATTTCTTCCAAATCAAATATCTATTGAAAATCAACTCCTCCCTCATGTGAATATCTTTTATACACTAAATACTCTTTATTCTAAAATATTTTACATTTTTCCCAAATTTTGTTATGAAACGTTTTTTTACCCATCATAATATGATACCCAAGTCTATCTTCAAGTTCCAATGTTTAATTCATTTCAATTTGGTCTAATTTCTCATTCATGGATGTCATCCATGATTCCAAATATTCAACATCATTAAATGAGGTTGGGGTTACCTATTATAATTGATTAGTTCGGTCTATTATTATCATTATATTGGTTTTTATTGAACTATCTATTTCACCAATAATGTTTCATAGAACAATTATTATTATACCTCTTCCTTTTTTAGTCTCAGATTAAATCCCTTCATCAGTATGTACATACTTTTATTTGACATCTGAATCATCATTTTTTGGGGAATTTAATATTCTTTTAAATATTTTTTATTTATTAATCATATTCTTCACTTACTTCTATAGAAAAATAAATAATTGAATTTTCTCATAATTATTTTTTTTTAAAAATTACTTCCCTACATACTAATATTCTGTGGAGAAAATTTTTAGAAGAAAATTATAGTATTTACTCATTAATGAGTATGCTAAAAATAATCTTTTATTTATCGTATCTATATAATTTTCTTATTTTACTATATACGAAAAATGAAAAATTTCCTTCTAAATATTGTTTGATATTTCAATGGCGGTTTCTCAGTTTGTCTAGATTTTTTATGACATATTCTCATCTACACATCCAAGAAACACACTATTCTGAGTATACACAACCTCTTACAAATATTATTTCTAAAAAAATTGAGAGATTAAATTTTCAATAAATAATTTCTAGAACTTCTATTTCACAATAAGATTAATTTTTTTCATGAATTCATTTTATTGAGGATTCCTTGCAGTCGATATTTCATTCATTATTCCATGTTTCTATAATAAATTTTCAACATCCATAGAAGTGTATTATGTTATTTTACTAGACATAAAATATTTATTGTTCTTATAATTTCATTTGAAAATATTTTTTAAACTCTTTTAAATTAGTCTTACACTTCTCACTTTGAACAAAAAAACATAAAAAATTATACCCTATAGTAGTCATCATAATGTAAAAAGAAGTATTTTTTAACATAAGTTCTAGCCATATTGATAGGACCACATAAAACAATGTTAACTAGATTTAGGAAAACTGATAATCACTTTTTATTATATGATATCAGTTTCTCACCATATTTTACCTCAAACATAAAATGAAAATATTTTATTTGTTCCCCTTTAATGATATAATGTAAACAACCACATTCAAATTTGATAAATTCATTACACTTTGGTAATGAATGTTATCAATACATTTCTTCCAAAAATTTTGCACTTATTATATAGTAAGGACCTAAGTTATCCCTTTGATATCCACCTAATATAGGTTGAAATTCATTATCCATTCCCATATAATAGTGTTTCTAGCCTTTCATTTGATATTTTATCCTTTGCAGTTGAATGTGACTTCCAACACTAAGTAACATAACATTCTCATAATAAAAATATTGTGTTGTAGACCATCAATATAAATAAAATTAGTACTGTTTGATTAAAATATATCCCAACAGGTTTCTATAGTAGGGAAAACATATCATACATTTTAAAAATTCAGTGATATTATTATTATTATTTATTTTTACTTCAACCTATTTACAATTATATTAAAAATGCACCTTGAGAAAAAAATATAACTCTGATTAGTCATCACTTTCTACTTTATATTCAAATTTCCTTAGCAAATACATCATAACATTTCTATGTTTGATATAATAACAATTTCAATTACTTATAATAAATATTCCTAATAATCTTGCTCCAATTTCATTACTAACACCATTATCAAATGCATATTTCTATATTAATTTAGAGTATATATGTCACTTCTTGGTGTAAACTATTTGGACCCACAATTGTATGGATTTTATTGTAGTTTGAATCCAAATGATCATCTATCTAATCTTCACACTCTAAAATAGGAGTATGGATATCCATTATCGAAAAAAATATATTTACAAGTACATGAAGGACCTATAGTATTACAAATAGAGTATCTAGTACCAATTATTTCTAAGGGTTAAAACATAACCTAGGAATTTATAAATGATCATACCCAAACAGAACTCGATATTTTAGGTGGGTGTATATAGAACCTAGGATTTTAATAGGACTAGCCCTAACCCAAAGAATTTTAATAGGATAAATAAAAACTCATGCCATACCTTTGTTGGGGTTTTTTAGGAAACCATGATTGGAAACATTTACGGTTTGTATAACCAGTGAATGTGTATAATGTAGTGCATACACTTCCTAGGAAATAAAAAACAAATAAACCAACTTGATATTGTAAGAAATACTACAAGTATTTAAATTTTTTACTCATTCAACCATGAAATTTAAATAATGTTGTTTGGGAACTTTAGTAATCATTAATAAACTTTTTAACAAAACAATATTTTAATTTATAAATAATATGCATGATATATCAATATACATGCAACATGGATCATAAAAGAACCATTATATAATATATAAATATTATCATATAAATATTACTATTATAACACAACCATTAGATTGGAAGGAATAAATAGGTTTATTCAAATTATGAAATATATAATAATTTTTTTTCATAATATAAATAGGTTTATTAATTCACATTATACAACTATTCAATTTTAAATTACAATACCAATAATGTCCTGCCAAAAGAAAATATTCTGAATATTTATTGAAAATAAAATAAAAAAGAAGACATGGACATGGATGCGGTCAACAAAAGGAATTTTCCTAATCTGTAAAAAGAAAGAATTAAATATCATAATATGATAGGTCTATTGAATAATCATATCCATCAGTAGTTTAGAATTTAGGCTTATAATTACCATAATTTAATATCTTAAGGATGTTTACATTGGTTTCTATTGGCACCTTATACAATGATCTAGTAGTCATACTCCTTAGTAGGTTGGAGTAATAATTCTACGACCTTCACTTCATAGAAGTACGAGTAAAAACCTCACTATTAGTCACCATATTCATTCTAATTATGATTGAATACTTAAATTATGCATGAATACAGCTTAATGTCTTAAGGGGAGTGATTTTACTAACCCTTTATTCATAAAAAATGTTCTTCCCCTTATTAGAGTTTATTAAATAGTTGAAAGTGTTTAGGATCTTCTGGTGATAATTTTACTTAGTAGTTTATTGATTAATATCACAATCATATATATTATTCCTATCCTCCATTTGACTAACCTAAATTTGGTTATGATAATACATGACCATAAGTAGAAAAAAATCCCTATCTATGACCAACCTAGCATCATGCTGAGCCTTATCTTCACAATCATGTAGAGGATCAGAAATAGATATCCCCTAATATTCTAATTAATTTTCTATAAAAATATGTTTTAAACCATATGAAATTTGTCTCTTTCTTGAATAATAGTCCTTCACTTTAAGAGAGTCTATAGAACATGAAAACCATGATGATGCTAAGAAATATCAGCCAACGATTTAGTATTAACTTGCAACATCCCAGATCCCTTCTAATTCTTATAACTACTAGGGGAACTCAGAAGAACCATCACCATTTTTGTCCTCACTAGGAAATCACTTACACATAGAGGCATCATTACTACTGTTAAGGAAAAGTTTATTGGTTATTTAATTCCTATAATAAATCATGGTATGACCAATTTACTTCTAATAAAAAAATTCAGGGTTCTTCTTATAAACAACACAAATGTTAAAATCATCATCCAATGTGGATAAAACTAACATCCTAGTTAGAATTAAATTCAAATAAGATTCAACTTATACCCTAAAAAATACCTGAAAATATAATGGAATATATTTCTATCAATTTTAATTTGATCCCTAGTTAATGAATTAAAATCAATCAAAATCATAGGGTTTCAAAATATCCAATTATTAGAAAATAATCTATTCCACCCTTGAGAGAAATATTTCATAACCTCAAAGGGATTCAAGGTCTAACTTCATTCATGAATCCTTAGAGTACCAGGCTTCATGAAAGTCAAAAAAATATCCATTCACACTTCATTAATTATGAATTGGAAGATAAGAAGTGAAAGAATCCACACAACACTAGAATACAAATCTAGTTGGAAAATTACCAAATCGATGATTTTCTACTTACGAGATCACCTAATTTTCATAGTTTCTGCACTTTGGAATGCACCACATGTCTAGTTATGGTATTATGATAGAGGTAAATTCATTCCAATACTCCATGTTGCCTTTTTTTGAAACAACTAGTGTCACTTATTTAGAAAAATATTTTTTATTATATTATAATTTTATCTTAATAAATTACAATAATCACTATTTATTAATTGTTCTGATGAAATAATTTGATCATATATTCAAAAAAAATTAAAAAAATCATCTTGTTTTTAATAGGAATAAAATGAGAAT
Organism: Viscum album; assembly: GCA_963277665.1. Taxonomy (NCBI): domain Eukaryota; kingdom Viridiplantae; phylum Streptophyta; class Magnoliopsida; order Santalales; family Viscaceae; genus Viscum; species Viscum album. The sequence goes on from OY728159.1 coordinate 660,603,655, forward strand.
ATATTCCTTTTATTCTTTGAAAATATAAATTTCCTAAAAAAATATTTTATACCTTTATTTGCGGATATTAGAATTATTTTATTCTATATTTATTTTTTTTATATAAACATATCTTCATTTTCATTTTTATTAAATCTAGACTATCTTAGAGTGGATTTTTGGGATTTTTAAGAAATAGATGATTCTTATACGAATAGTAGAAGCACACCAATTTTACAAATAATATTTATTTTTTGAAATTAACATGATATAATAATTACAAGAATGTTTATGAAAAATGTTTATTGAAACATAGATATTACGATGTAAAATAATTAATTTTAAAACATAATTTTTAAATTATGAATCTATTTTTAACGTTTTGGAAATCTAAGAAATGTTATTATTTTAAAAAATAATTTTAATTCTTTTATTTTTATCAATTATTAATGAAGATAATTTTGGTTTCTATAGTTTCAAAAAAATTTAATTCACTATTTATATAACATAATATAATAAATCAAATTTTAAACATTATTATAAATTATTTTTATATATAATCATTTATTTCTTAAGAAAGATATTTTTCTAGAAATAGTTTTCATTACATTATGTGAACTTATATTAAAAGTATATTTTCCCACAAGTATATATTGAATAATTTAAATTTGATTAAATATTTTGAATAATAATAATTATTTTTTTTGTAATGAGTACAACTTATGTCATGGTAATAATGAATAGTAACCATAGAATAACTTTATCATTACTTTGCAGGTTAAAAATTATTAATTAAGGGGTCAAACAAAAGTGGTAGGGGACAAAATTACCTAAAAATGTATAAATACTATGTTTTGATTGAATCTAAATGTTATAACATCCATTATATTAAAATAATCTACATTGGTGTAACATAATAATATTTTGTAATATATTTTATTTATGTAATATGTTTTATAGCATGTGGTATACACTATATCGTGGTTAAATGAACCGTGATATAATATTATTGAAATATCAAAATTAAAACCTTGAAATAAGTTTGAGAGGTATGAATAGGAATTAATATAATATGAAATATTTTTAGCACACCTTTCCTCAAAAAAATTTTCAGTCAATCATACATTTATTATTGGTTGTAAATGAAGATAGAATCTTTTAAAGGTAAAAGATAAATTTTTTCATAAAGTGGTTTTAATTTTTGCAACATATTTTTATCTTAATAGTTTAAATTGATTAATATAGATAAATCATTAGATTATATATATAGTGAAATTAATTTACATTAAATTAATTTATGTTATTATGAGAGGAATTAGGATAAATACATTTTCTTCTTAAAAGACACATTATCCTCAAAATCGATTTTAATTATTTTTTTCACATATATTATATTTAATTTCTAAATTTTTAATTTTTTTTTCATTAAATAGAAATAATTTTTTAGATATTCAATTAATAATATACTTAGGATGATTTTTTTGGATATTATAAAAAGATTTATTTTTAATTGAATAATGGGATTTTCCAATTTTTTAAAAACTCCCATTTTAATATTTTAAATAAATTTATTTAAAATTTGAATTATATTTAATACATGGTATTCCTGTAAACAAATATATAAATTTTAATAAAAATAATCCAAATAATTACATAGGAATCAAAATTATATATGATATTATTAAAAAATAAATTTTATTCTTAAAAAAACATTTTTCTAAAAACAAATTTTCATTGCAGGTTGAACACTTATATTAAAATTAATATATTCCAAAAATACAAATTGAATATTTAAAAATGGATTAAATATTTTATATCAGTATGTTAAATTTTTTTAATGAGTTTAATATCATTTTTTGTTATTATGAATAGTGACAATGGTAAAAAATTTCCCTCGTGATAAAGGGTAAATTGAGTTTACTAAGTAAAATAAATTTTGATATGATAACAAAAAGTTCAAAAGAAATATTATTTTTTATGTTTTTTCTACCATTATAAATTTTTTACAAATTTTATAGTTTTTGTGCCACTTTAATTTGATTATTACCAATATACAAATTTATGTTAAGAAAATAAAGAAAATTTCAGTTAGTTTATTTAAATATTTCTAATACAGTTTCAAAAAGATAAAATGAATATATGAATTATTTGAAATGGTTATTTTAATATTAAGATATTATTTCTACAATATTTATATATATTTTATTTTTATATATCATATAAATTCAGTGAACACTTATGTAACACTGATGTTGCACTTATGCATGAAGTAGAAAAATAAAATAATTAATTTTGGTTTCAATGAAAAGAATATATTTAGGATGAATTACAATGTTAAAATAAATAATTGGATGATAAAAAGTATAATTAGTGGTTAAATAGTTTATATTTTAATTCCACAATTATCGTGATTATATGAAAGTCATGTTATTTTATTTTTCTTAAAAATATCCTTTAAAGGAAATTAATGTTTAAAATATATTTTTTAAAAATTTAAAAATTCTTAAAATCATATATTGACTCATGTGTAATAAAAATATTAAATATTATCATTAATTATTCCTTTATGTTACTATTTTAATTTTTAAAATTACATTAATTACCCAAATAGATTGAAAAAATTGTTAATTTGGTTAAGGATAAAAATAGATGATGGGGGGGGGGGGGTAAACCAATTCTTAAGTTATAAAATGGCTCTAAAAACTATATAAATTTAATATAATGAAATTATTGATACATTATCCATATATTATCTTAAAATATGGATATATGAATGCATTTTACATGAGTTATACACATATTATATAATAATATGTAACATATATACAAGATTTTCACCCACCTCAATTTTAAAATAAAACCACATATACTCTCTAAATTAGACATATTATGATATTTAGCTCTAAAATTATATCCAAAAATAACATCCATAATTCCATTTCCACTTAAGAGAACTCATTTTCCTCTGCTAATACAATACTATGATGGATTAAGGTGGAACCAAAAATAGGATTTCTAAATAACTTCTATAACTATTAACAAGTTATTTTATTTCATTTCATTTTATACCATAATCAATTATATCATAAAAATTATAATATTATAACATAAGTATCATAAATATATTTATCTAATATTATTTAAAGGTTATAACCATTTTAAATCTTGATTCTTACCTATAATAAATAAAAACATTCACAGTGTGTACGTGTGTACTATCACATCCACAGAGCTACGTGTTTCTTTTTTCATCACCACCTCAGAAGGATGGTTAATGTTATGGATTTATTAAATATTTAATATATTCATGATATAATATTTATTCATGATATATAATATATTACTCAACATCATATTATTCCATCCATTCTGAAATGATAACATCATTCATGCATACGTGTGGACTAGCACATCCCTGAAGTGGTGTCATTTTCCTCATGTATTCATATAATGGATGATTATAAAATTGTATATAATTAAGAAAAATTAAAATTATTTATTTATTAATATTTTGAAGATGATGTACCAATTATCCATTTTTACCATGGTAAAATTACTTAATTTTATATCAGATAATGACCCGAATGTCCTCCAAATTTCTCAAACAAGCTATATTAATTTAGTAACTCAATAAGACATGGTCAAAAATGAAATTAAATATATTATAATAAGAAAATAATAATTAAATAGGTTTAAAATAAATAATTTTTTTATAATTTTATTTTATAGGAGTTTAAAAATGTTTTTTTATTGAAACTCATGGTATATAGATTTCTCAACAAAATTTTCTTTTTTTTGACTTATTACATTTTTTACACATTTTTTATTTTATGTGGTGTATATAATGACATATGTATGTATTTAATTATTCATTTACTAAAATTAATGTGGACTGCAAATCATTTTAATTTACAATTATTCATCGTCATTTTTATTTAAAAAATTCTAAAGTGGTTTGAGATTTCTATAAAACCTTATTTTAAAATTATCTTATAAAAATAATTATCTTACATATAGATGTTATTTAAAATGTTTAAATAATGTACATAAAATAATTTAAAAGGTAATTTGTTACTGTCATTAAATCCGTACATAAGTATTAAAAAGTATTCTTTTAAAAAATTTATATTTTGTTTTCTTTTGAATCATTTTAATGACGTGTAAAAGAATTTTTTTTGCGTACATGACATAAATATATTTTCCTTCCATCATGTCCTTTATACATTATCATGTATAATATATATGTTTTGATTTTTTTTCGAAGTGGATAATGTTTTTTTCGTTCATTAATTTTTATTCTTTAAATGTTTTATTACAAAAATAATATTTTGTCTACTTTATAGGAAATACATTATGTGTTTTTTGACATGGTTTGGAATGTCAATTTTATGTTTTTTATTGAGAAGTTCTAGTTATCATAAAAATTTATTTCAATATATGATGAAAAATTAATGTCATTAAATGATTTTATTATACTGAATAACTCTTTATTGTTAGTAATGAATGTGGGAATAGGCATTGAGCTCAGACCCATATGGGATAATGCCCATTATATTATACCTTGGTCCATTAAATCCCTCTAATGAATTGGGTAAAACAATGAAGGTAACTACTTTAAGTTACGCCTATGATAATTTGGATGATGTTTATTTCTCTAATGTAGTGAAAGTGATAACATAATCAAGTTACTCTTAATATAATGTTTGAATTATCATATAATGTGTTTCCATGATAAAACAATGATTCCCGAAATATCATAATTGTTTTACTACATGATTAAGTAAATTAATATATTGATCATGAATGTTTATACTGTAAACATTGAAATATATTTATGTGTTTTATAGAATTTTAAATAGAATAATAAGTCTACTTTAGTTTTTATATCCCTTAAGGTGATTTTTTTTTCATATCTCCCATTTCAAATTGTTTTCCAGATGTCCTATAGATGAGTATGAACTATGATGACATATATATGAAGAAAATTATATTTTACTTGTACAAAACACGTGAGTAATGAATAAAATAATAATTTAAAAATAATATTCCTTTTTTGGGTGAAAAAATTGATACATCATTTCATTAACACCTTTGTAATGTATTGTTTGATCTTAATTCTATAAAACTCAAGGCCAAAAATATCATTATAATATATGAAAGTTAATCACTTGGAATAAATCATGTAATTATGGGTTTATTTTTTTATGAGGGGTTATTGATTGAATTAGGGGGATGGTTTAGATAACTTTACAGGTTATGTTGACTCCTATGAGTAAATTTCATGAGTTTTATACACCTTTATGGGTTTATATAATCAATTTAATAAAATAAATATCCATTTTATGATTAATTTTATGAGGGGTTTTTAGGATATATTTAGTGACATTAATATATGATTCAGATATATGTTTCTCAAAGAATAACTTTTGTTATTGCAAATAGATTAATTGAAGAGTGATGATTTTTTATTCTGAGATAATATGATAATTGTTTTTGATAATGATTAGGGTTAATATGATCTTCTATGTTAGATAATTATAGGTCATTAGATTTTGGGAATATATGTCTTATAATATAAATAACCATGGTATTAAAAAGTGATTTGGTGACTATTTATTTAATGATATTTTTTAATAAGTTAACTATAGTGGAAATATTATATGAACGTGGTAAATAAAATATTTTTAGAATATATAGGATTTCATTTTAGTAATAAATCTCAAGTTAATTCTTAATATAATATAATAATTTATTTCTTCATCATGATGGTAATTTTTTATTTTTGGATTACTAGTATACATTGGAGAATATATAATATGTATTTATGAGAAATATATATTTATATTTATTTTATGTTTATCTAATAAGAATATGTGATCAAATATTTAATAATACTGGGTTTTGAAATTTTCTATTAAGAAATCAATTATCTTTTTGTTTTTTTATATATGGAATGTTTAATGTTTATATTTGGTTGTTATTTTTTGTCATTTAGAGTTTAATGTATTTTTTCATCATATTGGATATTTTATTAACTAGTACTAATCATTTTGGTTTTGTTTAATGTTTATAGATAGTAGGAATAACTTTTTACCCCTTAGGGTATCATGTGATGCTTCTAAAAGTTTGTTTTACTACTTCAATCATGTAAAATTCAACTTGAATATTAATTTCCTAGTGTGTGATAAGTGATATAATTTGAAAAAAATATCCATGAATATCCAATGGTATAAAATTTTCTTATGAAATGGAATGATATAATGTGATTATATTTTCTCATGTTGTCTATCCTGATGGTAAATTAATTACACAAAGTTATAAATGAATATGTAAAATGGGGAATATATACTTTTTTGTTATGTTTTATGAATTAATAGTCTCTTTTATTCTCATAAAATAATAACATTTACATTTAAATGGATCTTATTTTCATTTCCTTGTTTTCACATCCAACAAACGATCTCCTTATTTTGGAATCTGGTTATGTGTTAGTCTAGTTAAACTTCTTATTTCCCTTTTCCTCTTTTAAAAATAATTTTTTATTATCCCTATTTATGATTTGGGATTTGAAAAAAGGAAATTTTAAATATTAAAAAATGGTTTAATTTCATGATAATATGGTTTATCTTTCACTCCTTGGATTTTTTTTAAATTAATTAAACCAATTTTTATCATATATGAGATAAAATATTTCGTCAATAATTATTTTAATGAGTTAAAATGTAATACACAAGGATTTTATAATTTATTTTCTTTAAATAATATATTCAATAATATTTTGTATATAAAAAATCAATCTTAAATAAACCACAATATACTATTATTTAAATTTGACTATTATATCCTAACAATTTTCTTAGTAGTTATGAATAAGAATAGCCATATTATGAACAATATATATAATGTTTTTCCTTAATAAAATTAATTATCTATAAATCATTGATTATTGTTTATAAATGATGATAATTTCTTTTATATGTAAAAGATATATTTTTCATAAAACTATTTTTTGTGCGTAACTTATTATTATCATAATGAATTAAATAACTTTATATTTATAAATAATTATAATTAAATTATTATATTATATAACAAATAAAATTAATTAACATTATTTTAATTCATTTCATTAAGAATGTAATAAGGATAAAATATTTTAATTCATAAAAAATACAATTTTTTTAAAAATGTTTATTATTACATATTGTGTACAGATATTATCTTTAATATATAAAACATTAATATATTGCATTTGATAAAATGTTAATACTTTTTAAATTAATGGTTTCATAAGAGGCTTAGGATTAATTTTTGGATTTTTATAAAATGTTTGATGTTTTAATGATGAGTGAAAAAGGAATATTTTTAAAAAATTTCATTTATCTAACTTATCTAATTTAATTTAAACGATATATTCTATTTTGGATTTAGTTTTAATGAAAAATAATACCTATTTTATTATACATAATATAAAAAATTTCCTAGGAATCAAAATCATATTTTATTTTGGTATAAGTTTATTTTTAGGTTTTAAAATGTAATGTTATAAAAAAAATTGCAATTGGAACACTTCTATTGAAATAAGATTATATAAATTTAATAAATTTAATAATAAAAAATTTATTCCATAAAAGGAATCAATTAGTTAAAATTAATTAATGTGGTCAATTTAATTTTTTCTTTATGAATAATATCTATAGAAAAAATAGTGAACCAGAGTAATTGGTAAATAAGATTAATTAAGGTTTGAAAATTTTGATAAGCCCTAGAAATTTTATCATCATTCATGTTGGATGAGGTATTTATACCATTATCACCTAATCTTCTAATTTTTATAGTTTTTGTTCCACATTACTTTTATTATGACCCTTATGATATTTTTAGTTATGAAAATGTACAAAATGCCAGTCTTTTTATATTAATATATCAAATAATCTATCATTGGTATCAAAATAATACCTGAATTATAAGAAACATATATTTTTATGAGTAATTATTTTAATATAGTATTTATTTTTAAATTTGTAGAGATATTATAATTTTTTTAAATGCCTACATAACACTTACACAATGCTTGTGCAAAATGCAGGGTACTAAAATAAATTAATTTAAAAACCTAAATGTAATATATTTTCCATGAATAATGGTATTAGATCAATTTTATCGTTGATTAATATGTTAAATTATTTGTCAAATAGTTTATATTCAAATTCCATTGTTATTTTAATACATTTAATGTGATGATGTGGGAATTATCCCATGAATTTCATTAAATGGTAATTAGTGTATTACAATTATTTATAAATCATTAATAACTATAAAAATATATATCATGAATATAATGGATGTGAATTTTATATATTATCACGAATTACTCATTTCTGCACCTATTTTCTTTATTAAATTATATTCATGACTTTAAATATTGGAAATTGTTTACTTCAGTTTATGTTAAACATGTTTAAAAAGGGGTTACACCAATAGATATTGTTTAAAATGACATCTAAACCTATCTATGATTCATTTGATGATTATATTTCATCCTCATCTACATTATTTTTTAATATATGGAAATATTTATACATTTTACAAGAGTTAGTCACATATTATGTATTTATATGTTTTGTATTTAGATGATTTCAAACTACATCACTTATAAAAGAGAATCACTTACCACATCTTCCTAAAACATGAAAATCCATTATTTTATAAAATATATTCCCAAATAACTTTCTAAATTCCTTATTTACTTTATAGATCTTTTGTTCCTACCCTAATATCATCCTATTAGGGCGTAATGTGTAAGATAAAGAAGTATTTCTCAAGATAAGGTAAATCTCTTGACAAGTTATTTCATTTTATTTATTCTTCTACATACTTGAATTAATTCCTAACCAATATTAAATTATCATCCATATAATTAAATATCATTATGTTGGTGGAACAAAACTTTTCCATCCCTATTTCTACCCTATGGGAAATAGAAACACCATTTATGCATATGTGTGGACTAAAACCTCAATGAAGTTATGTGATTTGTTTTTCATCACCATTTCACAAGGTGCGTTATCAATACTTTAAATATAGGAAATAACTACTCGGTTTTACTGACTATTTTTTGTATCCATTGGTGTAACATTCCATATCCAAACAGTTAAGCCTAACCATTGGGATAACTAAAACCTATACCAATGGTTTCAAAAACTGTTTGCATTGTTATTTTGAAAATACATAGCACGACTTCCCCTTCCCTCCTTAAAGCATAATCCAATCCTCAACCATAATAGTATAATTGGTATTCCACTATACTCCTAACCCATGATGAATTCTCATTTTTTCATCCATTCATTTCATAGTTCATTAACATTAAATATATTTCATCAAAATGATTTAGACATTCCATCAACCATTAATATCATATTTATTTTTCATGTAAAACAGCATAGAATATTCATTATTTTTTGGGAATTTAATTTCTTTTTTCTGAATTAATCTGGATTGATGTCATATTTCATATATTTAGTTGATGTTTATTTGGGTTAATAAAGAAAATTTTAGTTCAGTTCATGTTCAATCTATTTAATTTAGGATTGGTTCATTATTATATGTTCTTCTACATTTTTGTTTCATTTTGTTTCCATTTAGTTTAGAATAGTTTTAATTAAATGATATGTTATTTTGTTTATATTTTATTATCATGTTTTTTTAAATTCAATTATGTTATTTTTAATTTTGTGTGGTCTAGATTTCATAGGTTTTTAATTATTTATATTGGTTTGGTTTAGTGATCATTATGTCTTTCAATCACTATTCATACCCCACCTGACAAAAATCAAATTTTTATGCAGCAATTTGAAGTAAAATACACTAATTTCAAATAAAAAGAACAATATAATTTGACTAAAATCAAATATAAAAAATCTACTTGAATCATCAAAAAATGAATTAAATAATACAAAACTAATTGAAACTAAACTCTACAGAATTTAACAAAACTGAGATCAAACCAAACAAAACAAAACAAATTGAGTTGATGTGAAGAAATAAATTCAATCTTGACTGAACCCAAATGAAATTAATCTAAACCAAACTAAATAAATTGGAACCAAAAATACCTGAATGGAAATTATTTTTGAACAATACAATTCAAAATAAACTGAGTTGACAGTACCCTATACCCCTAACTCAAATCGGATGAAATGGATCAAAATTAACTCTTAAATAAAGATAACAAAATTTACTTGAACTATCTGGAAAATAAAAATAGAATGGAATCAAACTAAACAAAAGCCAAATGTACCATGAACACCTAATTTAATAACAGATAATCTAAATTGAAATGAATTTTTCAGACCCAATGAAAATGTAATTGTACCAAACTGACCATACTATGATTGAAAATAAATTTACTAAACAAATAAAACCATTACAGAAAAATACATAACTGAACTATCAAATCCAACCCATTTTATAACCAAAACAACTTGACCAAACCAACTGAATTGAATTGAAATGAATTGATTTTACCCAAGTAGATCATAGTGTACTTATACTAAAATAAATTGCAACAAACTGAATTACACTAAAAGGGACATAACTAAATTGAACCTAACTAAAAAAATAAAATAGTAATTATATAAAATTAATGGACTCAAACAATCTTATATAAAACAAAAATAGGCATGCATTGGCCCAGAAAAATAATGAAACGCCACACAACCAACAAAATCGACAATAATAAAATTAATAAATAAATAAACTATCCAAAACTAATATGAATCAAATAGAACAAATATATCCTAAGAAAATGAATATATTGAATTTTCCTGTCCCAACCACCAAAAAACAAAAAAAACAAATTAAACTATACCAAATCAAACAAACAAAATAAACTAACAAGAACATGAAAAAATTGAACTAAAAAATAATATGTGAATAAAATTCAATTGAAATAATCTAAACAGAACAAAAATGACCTAAATGATATATTATTGATTTAAACTAATACATCCCATTGAAATAATCAAGAAAGGAAAATATTTGAACTAAACCATTCTAAAATTACCCAATATGAATTGAACAATGATACATTTAATTAGACCAAACATTATCAAATAATTCCAAAAAACTAAATAAAAGTTATTTAAACTAAATTAAATATAAAATATTTGAAAAAAACTTTTCCATTTTGAGTGAAGCTATCTAAAATTAAAGAAATAAATCGATCAAAACCATATGCACATGAAATAAAGATATATAGCCTCAATAGAATCATATGAGAACAAATAAATATAAACTAACCTATCCTAACCCAACTAAAATTGAATATTAATTGACCTAATTAAATCAAATTAACCAAAATAAAGTTAAACTGAATAAAATTATATTGAATAAGGCCAAATTGAAGTGGATGGTAACAAAAGCATTTATCTGAAGTCCCTTTTTCCACATAAATTTTTTCACTCAATTAAATCTCATTTAAATAACACCCTTAGCTATTTATATTCGATAAGAAAGTTTATCCAAATTATCACCTTAAAACTCGATGGATTTGGAACATTATTCAATTCAAAACCATATATATCATCAGAAAATATATAATTTATTAGTTTTAAAGGGGGAAAATTTCAAAATGTGGAGACACCACACATGTTAAATTGAATATAAAAACATGTATAATACTAAGGGGGTCATTTTCAAGGACAAATTATCAAATAATCGAAGAAATTCATGCTTAGATACCACCCCAGTCATTGCTTTTTTAGAACTATCCATGTGTAGTATTTATTTACCTCACACATGGGGCCATATCGCATTTCAAGAACCGCTGAAAAATTAATTAAAAAACTTATAATAACTAATAAATTTATTTTATATTTCTATATATAATGATTAAGCCACTGAGTGACCATATTACATAAAATATGGTTACAAATAAATAATAATATTTGTTATGTGAATTTCTAGAATAAGAATAAAATTAGTTTAAAGTTGAATATAACACAATAAAAAAAGAGAAATTATAAACACTATCTTTCGTATTATTATTTACAGTTATTACCCATTGATATAATTTCATTCAATATCATGTTTTTATATTTTCAATATTTTTTTATATAAAGTATTTTTTGTCTTTTATATTATGATTATCATAAATAATAGTGTGTTAGTTACGGTTTCATATAAAGTGAAAAATTATCATTTCCTTAAATTTATTTTTGATTAATCTTATTTCATATTTAATTTATTTTTTGACCTGGAATATAATTTTTTTACATAATGGGTAGAAGTTGGTTGTAAGATACTGATCAGCTCTCAAGTCATTTTCAACAAATATTGGAGATATTTTTGGATTTTTATTTAACAATGAATCAAATATTGGTTAAATACACTTCCCAGGCTATAATTGTATTTAAATAACTTTTTTAAGTCATGAAGAAGTTATCTACCATATAGAAAAATATTTTTTTCAAAAAAAACTATAATGTTTGGTATTAAAATAGGGAGAAAATAGCATCTCAAAATTTCCATGGTTGACATGAGAAGATTGGATTATGGAATTTATTAGATGACTAGTATCAAAATATTCATCATCGTGATAAAGAAATTATGTCGAACTATAAAGAATTTGATTGGATCACACAAGACACATGTAATGAAAATGGTGATGTAGAAAGTATGAAAAAATCAAATTATTCTTCCAAGAATCCAATAATTTGGAAATGCTGTAAAATGAAAAACTGGGATTTTTATTCTAACTATTTTAGGGGATAACCATTTATGGGATTTATAATACTTCCATTGATTACATTCTTACATTTTTGAAAGACTTAATTTCATTGGATTCAGATATTTACTCAATCCATTATATGGAATAAAAGTAATTTGGTGAAATTAGAATTTCTAAAAACAAAATTAATGCTTAGCCGAAATACTACATCTTTTTAAAGGATAAAATTATTGAATGAAATGGTTGTATAAAATGAGACACATCTTGATGAGAGCCAAATACTGATGGAATGTGATCTCTTGTTCCACAAAAATTAATCTTTGTAACTTTCCTTTAATTCCCAGACTCTAGAATCCATTCTTATCTGATTAAATATAAATTCATATTATTTAGAATTAAACCAAGAGAAATAAGGATAATGATGAGTTTCTTCGTCCTGTAGATAAATTTTCGTTGAATATATTTGATGCGAGATATCCTAATTTTGTAACTAACATGAATAAAGTGATGCTAGGTTTTTCATGTGATAGTTTTAACATGTTTGGGAAGATTCTTACATATTAAAACAAATTGATGGTTTTTGTAATCATTTATAAACATACTCCATGGATGAGTATGAGAAAACATTCTTTTTAATGATAATACACATATATTTACCTTATAATCCAAGAAATGATATAGATATATACATGTAACCTATAATAAAACTGTTTAAAAATATTTTGAATGTGTGTGTAAACACATACGATGTATGTTTAAAAGAAATATTTCAAATGTTTTCTATGCTTATGAGGATGATAAATTATTTTCCTTCTTATGAAATGATGTCTGGGAAGAAAACAAAGGGGAATCTATCATATCCAATTTTTATGAATAATTCATGATATTGAGGACTTAAATATCAATATAGTTGAAGTTATATTAGACATTGATGATTCCTACCAATGAATCATCCAGATAGGAATAATTTTCAAATTTTTGACAACCCCAAAAGACTGAAAATCTCCCTCAACATATGTCTAAAACTAATGTGTTTAATGAATTTGAAGATTTTAGTTTTTCATTCAGGAATGTTGACATGAAATATAAAAAGAGGATAAAGTTTTCCACTAAAACAAATTACAATTTGAAGAAAAAAATTATGTTATTTGAGTTTCCTTATTTTTCAACCAATTTGTTACAACATATATTAGATATAATGTAAACTGAAAAAATATGTAAAATTTTTCTTTCAATTTTTCTAAATATCAAGAGAATGAAAAAAATGATTTATGACCTCAGCGTGAGTTGGAAGACTGAGGTATCAGGCCCAAATTGAATCATATATCTATAAGTGAAAATAATTGGATTATTTTATGTTCTTATTTGATGAAACCTGTAGAAAAAATTTATTTCTATAAGTACCATAGACTCTTAAATTTCCTAATATATTTTCAAGAAACATGTCAAAAAGGGTCAATAGAAGATATTTGATGTTGAAATCATTGAATAATCATGATTACCATATTATTTTACATGATTTTATTCAAATATTAATACTTCATCTATTATCCAATAATATAAGGGTGTTAGTAACTTTCTTGATCCATTTGCATAGAGATTTATATGATAAGAGGATTTTAAAGTATTTCATGGATATTTGTTTTGAAGAGTCACCATTAATTTTATGTTATTTAGAATAAATATTTCCTCCCTCGTTTTCCACAATAATGATACATATAACTACCCATCCACTAACTATAAAACATCTTGTAGGGTGTGTTTTCTTCATTGGATTATCCAACTAAAATAATTATGTTCACATTGAACTCTTATATATTGGATTGGAACCATCCTGAAAGTTATATCATGAATGGTTACATGGATAAAAAATGAACGGATTTCTATTACATAAATTTTTTATGAGATAATAATGTAGAATAATAAGTGATAAATAAAGAAAAATATTATGAGAAAATTAAATCCAGTTTTTTATATCTTCCCTAATCATGGAGAATTCCAATATCATCTACATTGACCACATTAATCTATGAAGACTTAGAGATGTAACATCAAATAATTTTATTTAAATATGACATTTTCACTTACTAAATCATGTAAGTAAAGAAAAAATTAATATCTTATCTCATATCATGTAATTATACTTATATATTAAACAATTTCTATTTCATTAGTAGAAAATGTAAAAAAATATGAATATAAAGAATCATTATTCATCATTAATATGGATAAAAACGCTTTATAGGAAAAAATTATTCTTGGGTCAAATTCAACGAAGAATTATTACTAGAATAAACTAAAAAAATCAACATTTAATTAAATTCAGTATTCATTTAAATTTTTGGTATTTCATTTTCTAGTAGAATTTTTCTTTTAGGAAATAACATCATTGAAATTTGGTCTTAATTACGTGGTTCATGAATAAAAATCAATTGAAATAAATGGGTGTATATTAATTATCAATGAATGAGCAATGAACACAAGAAAAAAATGACAGTGTTATAGTAACTACCACAAATGATTATTATGCTAGTTTATGAGATAATAGAAATCGATTTGAAAATGTACCGTATTATGATGTTGTTTATAAAATAATTATTTTGTATTTTTAATCTAACAGTTGTGTAAATATGATCAAATGAAATTGTTTTTTTCAATGATGAAGTATGTTATATTTATTAATGATTTTGGATTTATAGTTATTCACATGACTCATACTATTCCAATCGATGGGCCTTATATATTGGGATCAAGGAAAAAACATCATTTTTATGTGAAATATCATTAGTGACCTAAATTTGGGATTATTATTGAAGTAATCCCATGAAATATTTTTTATTGCGGTGACATGAACCATACCTTATACCATTGGACCTAGTCTATTTATAACTTATCAGGGCACCAATAGTTTAATTTTTAGACTTTATTGTGAAGTCGAACTTATGCTGTTAAATATGTAGAATCATTCATCTATGTTCTCAGTTTTTTCCATTTAGATCATTTTTAGTTTTTAGGTTTTTTAATATTTAAATTTCATTACTATTGATTACATATATTTTGTATCCAATATGAACTTCATGAGAATTTACAATATATAATGCTACATATTTCATTAAGAATCAATTTCTAATATCGAATTATATTATATTAGAAGCTACCAAAATAAAAAAACTAAAAAAATTAGACTAGAGAAAAAAATATGAATTGAATTTATCATATTAAATTAATTATTAGGAAAAAAATAACAAATGAAAATAATTAACTAACCAATAAAATGGAAAAATGACATAACCCAAAATATGAACCAAATGGCCAAAGTTAAATTAAAAATCACAAATGACCAAATCAATTGACCAAGATGAACCCAATGACATAATAAAAATAAAAAGGGAGAAATTACCCAATAAATTGACTAATGTGAACAAATTTAACTAACCAAAATTGAATTGGATCAAATTAAAAATATAAGAAAACAATATCACACCCATTATAAACATGTTAATTTTAACATAGTGATTTTTATGACACGTCTTTTATTTCGTGATATTATTTCCAATAAATATAAAGTTATTTTATAATATAACTACCTATAATTTATTGGGGTTGGAAATTGGTATTCTGTAATTAAGTAATGTCTCCTATTTTTTTTGTTTAGATTACATATTAGTTATGAATTTATAATTATTTTTCTTAAATACAGGAAATAAAAATCATTTAATAGATACAAATAAAAATTATGAAATACATTATCCCCAAAATGAGAGAGATGAGAGTCCCTCCATTGGTGCCTATTGTCAGTATTTTATTTCAAACATATATATCATTAAAATATATTGTTATATGATTAATTTTTTTTTAACTTTTAAAAAGGATCCACAACTTGAGATATAGTTATTCTCCCACTATCCTAGTGGTACAAGTTCTCATCTATGAGATATGTAGGGAGGGTACTGGAGCTATGTTCTCCACTCGGTGTACCTGATCAAAACCACGTCCCTTCCACTACTATACCATATATAAGACCTTAAAATACCATTATGTCAATAGAAAAATGTAGTATATTTATGCTGCCAACATTTCCACTACCATTTTCATTTGAGCCTCCTTACCTTTATTTTTCTTCTTTGATAATGGCTCATACTCCCCATATATATTATACATTTAGACATACATCTATTCCATCTTCTTTTGTTTCTTTTTTTTATCCCTAAGATTCTGAATTTATGATTCTTTGACTTCTACCTTGACACATTCTGAACCCTCAGAGAAGATATTGGGTCCCAATCCATCCGTATAAATGGATTTTCCTTTAGAGACTAGGGATCTAGTTCCACCCACTGATCATGCTACCTCAGGTATATTTAACGAACCACAGCAAATTTTTTTGATATAATTTCTCTTCATTGATTGATTTGTTGATATAATATTTGGTATTTTTTTAATAAATGGATTTTATTAAAGGTGTCATGGGAGTACGTGCTTGAATGCGGTTGGAAACCATCAGTCCTAGCTGATGGTGGAGTAAACCGAGGAAAATCAAATTGCTGGAAAAAATGGGCAAGAATATAAGTGTTTTATGGAGACTCTTTCTTGATAATATGACATTATTCCCATCTATCCACTATCCCTGAGACACTATCTAATTGATGTTAAATATGATGCTTCCCACAAGTAAGGGTAAGAGAATTAATTGGAATTAATGTTATATTATTATTGTGTTTATATGAGTTAATATTTTGTTGAAAACGTCATTTTAATTTTATTGATGGTGAGGCTATAAGAATAGCATAGATTATGGAATTAGGTGGTCTATAGAGAGAATATATTCATGAGTTATATAGTGGATGGCATTCAAGAGTTAGTATAGATTTAGAGGCCACACATTTCTTAAATGAGTGTCTAGTAGCGTATTATTGGGAAATTATTTCTTATTGGAAAATATTGAGTTCAAGGTATTAAATTTGATATTTTTTAATGAAAATCACCATGATTTCCATTTATAATTATTTTTTATTATTTAAAATTATTTTTAGGATGTTTTATGAAAAAAGGATACTAAAACATTCCTCCTCAATTTTGGGTGTACCATAATGTTAGGCCATGAGAGGAACCTGGTATGACAATTGTTTATATTTAAGGAGAGTGGGGTTAATCTTATGATTTCCATTATTTTTATTTAGGATATTCACTTTATTTGTTTCATCTATATTTTGTTCCATTTATAATTTTGATAGAAAAATGATAATGTATATTTTTATATTATTGAAATTATTTAGTGTGTACTAAAATATCATTGTTAGTATTGTTATGATCGTGAGAATGTCATGAAATTTCTTATTTATTTGATTTTATGATAATGGTAATGGTTGATTTTATCTAAATATTTCTCCTAAACATGATTCAAACATGATTATAAATATAAATTTCAATTAATATGTTTAAACATTATATAACCACAATGTTCATGACTTATTTTATAATTTTGATCATCAACACAAACCCTCTTGGTTTAAAACATTAAAAAAATAGAGTACATATTGTATAAATTACATGATAAAGATCACATACCCTCTTGATTGATTTTATGAATTCCCTGAATAATATTTATAAATTTACAACTATGATGGTGGATATCATCTCTATATTGACTCACTTGAAGATCTCTATGAACCTCCAATGAGAAATCCAAATTGATCACATTTACTTTCGTATCAGTCATTACTTATAGGTCTAGAATCTTTTTTCTTTATACCTTTGAAAAATGGATATATCACTTTATTTAAGCCAACTTATTCTTTTCCCTTACATGCTAAATGAATATTTATTCCATTTTATGATCCTTTATTTTTTATTAACAAAATAATAAAATATGAAATATTCCATAAATGAATATAGAAAATCCAAATAATTAAATTTGTGATTTCCACTTTAATTACATGAATAATTTTTAACGAAGTGTTATATTAAAATTTTTATATCTAATGATTTAATATAATTGATGAGTTTCTAGATTTATTGTTTACTACTCAATGTTTGGAATGAGATTTTATGTGATTTGAAATAGCCTTGCACTGATTGAGGCATAATTTTTTGTGGTTTGAAGGTGATGTTGGAACTTCAATAGAATATGGATTAATTATAGTCTAATGGGGTGTTTTAATTTCCATAAAAAAATTAAAATTAAAATTTACTCTTATTTTTGGATGATTACTAAAAGAATATTAACATTGAACATTTTAATGATGAATTCATTATTTTCTTTTTTATTTTTCACATTGGAGTTGTTGAATAATTTTATAGATGGGATTTCTAAGAGCATGCTATGTATGGTATGAATGTTTTATTTATTTTTTGTGCTTTTTCTAATAATTATATATAATAGAATTTGTTTCTAATAGGTTTCTTTCCTTAGTAGTTAAATTTCCTGAACCAATTTTTTTGGAAGAATAGAACATATATTACCATTTTTAGATTTATCCACATTCATGGCCTCTATATACATTATATTTTTTTATAGTGATACTAAACATACTAATATTTAACTAAAAAATCCAAAATAAAACATAAATTAATTATCTCACCTTGAAAAATTGAGGCATAAATTAAATTAAACATATTCAATCAAACAATGAATATAGTAAATCAATAATTATGAAATTGATCCCTACACAAACATAATAAAAAATATTTTCTACTAGTTTAAAGTGGTTAGATGATAATCAAATCAACTATATAGAATCTAAACCAAACCTAACATATGAAACCAACCCATGTTTAAAAAAATTGAAATGAAATCTATCGAACCAAATTAAACTAATCCAAACTAAATATACAAAAATTGAATCAAACAGATGTGATCGTTTTTGAACTAAAACATATTTAATGAAAACAACTCTAAGTAGAATCAAATACCAAAATATTAATCTAAAATATAAATAATATATATAAACTGAAAAAAACATAAAATGACCAATATAATGTGAATGAAATAAAAAACAATTAAGATAACTTATTTTCAAACAATTTTACTACACATAAACTCAACCATAATAGAACAAACCAAACCAATTAAACATGAATAGAATATAAATTTTATTAAATAAAATATAATATTCATAGTAAACCCAAAACAATTTATAGAAAAAAACTAAATCCATCAATAAATAATTTATTTGAATTAAAAAAACTGCCACATATATACTACGGAAATAAAACATAACTATCAAAATTTTAATCAAGAAAAGATAAATATACATGACTTAACTAAACCTAAATAAACCATAAAAAATTTATATGAAACGATAAAAACCAATAATGATGTCTCAAAACTAAATCAAGGCATCATGAATTGACCAATCCAAAACATAACTAAATCAATAATGAACAAAATTTTAATAATACCAAACTAAAATGACCAGAATCTGATGAAATTGAACCAACCTAATTAGTTGTAAAAAACATGAAAATAAAAATCATAAATGTAATAGTTCAAACATGATCCTGAAAATTCTATAAAAAATGAAATAAGCCAGACCAAAAAAGTAAAATTGAATAGAATAGAATTGAAATAAATCAAATTAAAGATAACTTAGCTAAATAAATATCAATTAACATATATAAAATTAAATCATATAAGGGATAAAAAAAATAAAAAAAAACTAAAATGAAATGTCATAAAATATATATAGGTGAATCAGATTATATAAATATGATATAGAGTAAACAAAAAATATTTAAGAGAAAAAATGAGCAGAACATAATGAAATCATACCTCATTAATATAAATTGAATAAAATTTAACCGAACTGATTTTCATTGAACCATATATAAACAAATTGAATTGGAAATAACTAAATAAAATTATACCACGTGAAAATAAATAGGAATAAAAAGGATCAAAACCAATATGACATTTCATACTCTAATTATAAAAATAATAATAATAATATTTAACAAAATAAACAATAAATCATATTATTTCATGTGTCTTTTCAATAAAAAAAACACAAATATTGAATATATGTTGTCATAAATATCTATCAATGAAACATTTACCTTTATTTCTATATGTTAACCCCTTTAAAATCAAATCCTGGAAATATAGAAAATCAAATAATAACACATCGAGCATAACTTTCACCATTCTGTTTTAGCATATTATACATGTATTTAATCTTGATTTGTTTTTCCAATAAATACATTATATTTACATTATTCAATAATTACATTTCCTTTATATTCATGGAAATAATATATAAAAATAATACTTAAATTTCACTTTAATTAAATTTATTAATTCATTATATTAATATATTCTCAATTTATTTATCAAATAATTATATAATCATTATAGAAAATCAAATTTCATCATCAATTATATCCATTTTATTTTAGTTATCTAATTAAAAATTAATAACCATTTTAAAATTATGGACTTTTATAATAAGTTTAATTACAGAGGGAGGTTTTGAATATTTAAGGGTACGTTCCTTGAAAAAATTTATTTTTATTAAGTGTAAATAAGAATGATGAAACCATGGTAAAAATATAACATAGTAGAAAATAGAACGTTTTACATTGTTAATTTCATATTTTATTATATATTTTATAAGAAAGTAATCCATTTATATTTTTATCATTGTTCTTTTAAGGCCTCTTGTGATATGGAAGCTGATAACTTTGTGAAAGGTGAAAGGTGATCACTAACATCAGTTTTTGGAATGTGAGATCCTTGTTATAGTTTTTTGTCAACCAGATAAGAGTATTGTGCACACTAGATTTTTTCCAAAATTAGGTGTTAGTTCACGTTGCACCGAGTTGGAAATATTTAATTCATGGGATGTACAATCTCAGTCCTAGGATGAAGAGGCCAATAAAATGTCCATACTAGAGAGTTAATAGAGTCAAGGTTCAATGATTAATTTATGGAATTTATAGTACAATGATTTCTTGTGATTCATATATTCCAATGATGTGTAAATTTTATAGTACATTGAACATCGGTCCAAGTGGTTATCGGGATAAAGATGTTCCAAGAGATGGTTATGGAACTCATGAGGTTGAGGATGATGGTGAGGATGATGAAAAGGATGATGTTGATGATGAGAGTGAGGATGATGGTAAGGATAATAGTGAAAATATTGATGTTGATGATGATGATGATTTTTATAATGATGGTGATGAGAGAATTATTGATCCAATAACTTACATTATCTTTATTACACAATAATTCAAGATTTATTACATATAAAGACACATAAAAAAACACATAAGATCCAGCAGTCTAGTGTCTTTTTAATGTAGGTACACTGAATAAAAATTTAAAACATGAAACACATCTTCTTTATTGAAAAATTATTTTACATGTTTGTACTTTAAACTTCATGAGATAACCTCGATACATACATAAAAAATGGGTGACCTATAAATCCTTGTATGGTAATAGACACGACAATTCACAAAGAATAGCATTTATGATAAGCAATATACATATCAATGGGTCATAAAAGGGGTGTCAATCATAAACATGGACCATAAGACATGATATATAATGATAACATTGGAAATGTGGAAATATCTTAAAACACTACATCATAAACATAGGTCAAGGATATCAACCAATACATTATGATAAAAAAAGTCCCATAATGGAATATGGTTTACTCCTTATACTAACATGGCTTCTCATGAGACTAAAAATCACCCAATGCATTGGATCACTATATAATTTTAGGCACACTCATCACTTTTATTTCATTCTAATGATTAAGTGTTCCACATAGATCTGACAACATGGATTCCTTCATCATCATATTTTTTTCCATGATCAAGTATTTTAGAATAAATACATGTAAGATCCATGTCAAATAAGTATAAGTATATAAAGGTGAACACCCTTGATAAGAAATGGGTATTGAATTAAATGCACAATTGTTTTGGCATGGAAATCGCAGCGAGATGTTGGCAATGTAACAACATTACATAAAAATTAATAAAATGGGATGATGAGAGAGAAATTTGTATGTCATAATTTTTACATAATGTTTTTAGTTTTAGGGACATAGAGATAAATATTCTAATATTATGAATTGGAAAGTAAAAGACGTAATATAATAGAGAAACATTAACAAATAAGAAAATGAGAGGATAACTTACTTGTGTGTTTGACTCCAAATGCATGGGAGGGTCTTCTTGATAACACATGAGTGCCTTGGAAGGTCTCTAAAGAGGTCGTGTTAGATTAATTATATGATAAAATGATTTTTAACAAAGGTATATCTGATCATGGGTGGGTTTATATATGAAAATTGTAGGGATTTATGTAATATTACTGAAAAATGGGTTATTGATACTATATAATAAAATAACCAAAACCAAAAATCATCATATAGTTTTAGACCATGGTTTCTTCAAAATTGGATTGTATTTAATTATTTTATAATTATATGTTTTGATCTTACTAAAATAATACCCTTCCTTATGTGCAGGCGAATCATACTCTTAAAGAAATGATTTCAAAATTGTAAAATATTTTTTTTGGTTTTAGTGGATTCATAATGTCTTTATAAAATTAATCAAATAAAAATAAAACCAGACTATTTTAAAATTTAAAATATTTTTTTTGAGAATACCATTTATAATATTTAATACATCACTTTTGGGTCATTAAAATGTTATAATATACACTGTATATTTATACAATATTTATGATTTACCTAGAAATTTGACTATCAAAGAAAATTATGAAAAAATTCACCATTATATAATTTAAACGTTATTATTCCAAATATAATATTAATTTTATCTAAATAAATTTATAAATAATTTTATTTTTAATTTTAAAATATGAATAGAATTTTATTGAGAAATGAAAGGTTTTTATATAATAATAGTTTTAAAACCCCTGTAAAAATTACATTTTACTTCCTAAATAATATATGAATCTTTATATTTAATAAAAATAATATAAAAATAATTTTTCTAAACATTATTTATTTCAAATATACATAATTTCATTAAAATATATTCCTAAACTGGATGTCAATATTACCTAGAAAATACATCTTTTGTTTTATTATATCAAAATAAATATCATTTATAAAGTAAAAATAATAGGATGAAAATATATTTATTAATATACAAAGAATTTTGTACACAGTCCTATTTTTATGGTCTTGATATATTTCCCATCAATAAACCAGAAAATGACATAAGGGTATGGTGTGATTCTGTGAGACTTTCATGGGGTAGTTCGATGAACATGGATTGGGTCATGATATCGATGTGATTGATCGTCTCCTGTAAAAGGTTTATATCATGCTTATGATTTTGTATATTAGTTTTCGTTTGGTTAAGAGAAAAGTCCAAGGATGATATCTCCCTTATAATATCTCATAAAAGGGCTTCATAGTGCACGATCCTACTAGTTGAGGGCATCACTTTATATATTCAATTGGATTTGATAAAACCCTATAATTATTCTAATCATATGGTCACTATTAAATTGATGTATTGTCAATAGTAATGAAGATTAATGGTATTTTAAATTAAATATAATATTATAAAGCAATGAAGTGAATGGGTTTTCTATAAAAATATTACCTAATAATATATTTAATTAAAAAATAGGGGGAAATTTTATATATATCAGTTTAGGTCCTTAAAATATTATCTCTTATGAAATTTCACCTTTATATTTTTTTTACCTCCCCAAAATAGATAAGGGTTGTTATGTTTCATCACTTCCTTTGGTTCCAATGTCTATTATTCAGACATTTAGTTTCTCTACAACAAATTGACTAGATGAATTTTTTTATTTCATATATATCTCTCTCTAAAATCAATGATATCCATGGGTTGCTCCACATATGTGAGATCATTCTCCAATAGTACCACCGCAAGAATGAATAAATGTGATGGTTTTGGTATATAATTTATTAATAAGGACACATGAAATACATAATGTAATAGACATAGGATAGGAGGGAGTGCTATTCGATATGATAAAGCTCTGATGTGATCAAGGATCTCAAAGGGGACGATGTATCTTGGACTGAGATTTACCTTTATTACAAATCTCATAACTTTATTCCAAAGTGATATGTTGATGAAAAACATGTTCTCATTATCAATATCCGAGACTTGTTGATGATTATCAATATAGATATTTTTTTGACTCTGTGTATCCTTGGTGTGTTGTTGAATAGACTTCACATATTCCATTACTTCCTAGAAAATTTTAGGACCGAGTAGTTTTTGTTCCCCGATTTCATCCTAGTATTAATGTTTTCTATGGATCTTCCCATAAATGTCTTCATAGGCTTTCATTTAGATTGTTGAGTAGAAAATTTTATTGTTTGAGGACTCATCCAAGGGAAGATGTTGATCTCATCCTCCTTTGAAGTCTATCAAACATGCTCTCAACATGCCTTCTAGTGTCCGAATAGTCTGCATAGATTGGACATATGATTGATGATGAGAGGCCACACTAATGTTCAGCTCAGTGTTTAGAGGATGTTGGGTATTTTTCGAGACCGTTCCTGTGAATCTCAAATCTTTATATGGTAAAATATATAGTGGTACTCCATAGATCCCCGCCACTTCTATGATTTATATCTATGAATAATGAACCAGTTGCAAGTCCCTTGAACTGAAATGAATTTTTCATTCTTTATAAGAGGATCCACCACTTCCCATATAGCATTTTTTTCCTTTGTATGTATTCAGACATAAAGTAAAAAATCATATGGTGATGTTTTCCCACTTCCATATAATAATGGGTAATGGCTTCATAATCCCCTTATACGTCTCCTTTCATCCTTCACTTTATGACACAACATGCACTTTGATGTATATTCCATGATCCCCTTCATCATATTGTCCCAATAATCTTTCTCAAAAATATATCGATACATCTTTGTGCTCTATGGGTGAATTTGGAGGTTGGGTTATATACTTTATTCAGAAGCTCTCCCTTTTTCTCTTGATTGGATGATACACATATCCATGAACCAAATCCTACAACTCAATATTAATTATCATTGAACTCTAATGATTTATATTTTCTTGTATTTTCAGCTTTATTCTGAATTCCCACATCATCTCTTTGATCATATTTTATCCTCTCCTAAATATATGTTTGAGAAATAATTTTTTAATGTATTAATGATGTTCCTTCATATATTATCCCATATCCATCCATTCCAAATCTAATAAGATCAGATCCCTCTCAATTATCTTAAATGATATAATATATAGGTCCTCTCAACTTAGAGAATCTTACACATTATTCACTATCCATGGATGGTAGTGGATTGAGTAGTCATTGTCCTTGACCAGATCTAATCATAAGTGTTGGCATATATTCATCTCTTTCTATGTGAATATATACATGATGAGTTTTTGATCTGTATATATTTCAAAATTCTCCTGAAGAAGATAATGTTGCCATATTTTCAAAGTTAAGATAAAAAAGGTAACACTAGATCATGTTTTGCGTAGTTTTCTCTATGAACATTCAACTTCCCTAATGCATAGGTTGTGTCTTTTTCATTCTTCAATAACACAGAACACAATCCCTTCTTCGAATAATTACAAATTACCATGATAATTTCTCCAATTGTGGGTAGTTTGAGTATAGGGAAGTGATTAACCTTCTTTTCCGATCCATGATGTTCTCTTTACATTAACAATTAAAATAAAACTTGACTTGCTTTGGAGTTATCTTGGTTAGAGTGTTTGACAAATGTGAAAAATTTCTCAAAAATCAATGATAATTCACAGTTAATCAAAAGAAAATATGGATATCTATCATAGATGATGGCCTCATCCATCCTTTAATTTATTCTATTTTGGAAGGGTCTATAGAAATCCAATTACTTATGATGATATTCCTTAATAATGGGACTTCCTTCAACTAGAACCCACATTTATTGTATTTGGAATAAATCTTAACCTTTCATATGGTCAATATCATAGTATAAATACTGTCCACATGATTCTCCTTACATTTGGATTATATTAGAATATTATCTATAAAGACTACCAAATATTTGACGATGAAATCTCTAAATACTCTACTAATCAAGCCCATGAAGATTGTTGGATTATTAGGGTGTATGAACGGATTTAATATGAAATAATTATGCTCATACACTATACACAAACTTTCTTGGGGATATCCTCTTTATTCACACTAACATGGTAATATCCTGACTAAATGTCCACCTTGGATATGTATTATCCTCCACTTAGCTAATCAAACTAGTCATCAATCTATGAAAGAGTATAATTTTTATTTATGGTGATATTCTTGATACGATGATAATAAATGTAAAGGCATATTAACCCATTTCAAAAACTTGCTCTGGTACCATGGTAACCCAATAACCAATCCAACACTGACATGGACAAAAAGGAATTCTCAATCCCCAAGGCTTGTAAACTAGCACCTAGCATCATTAAAATTAATGTGAGAATGATTTATGACACTAACATTATAGAAGAATGATAAACATATCAGTGTGAATTGAAAAGATATACACCACAGAGAGTAGTTTAATAGAAGTCAAATAAGTAAAAATCCATTTCCTACATCAATTTACTAGAAAACATGATGAAAACCCAATTACCATTGGAAGAAACTCTCTAAATCAATGGATTAATAGCTAGAACCACCTCTAAGTGGTGATTTACACATACTAAAACCTATAAAAAGTTAATCTATAAACACTCGGAGTAACAGGTAGGGTGTGAGATAAAATCCGAGTAGGGTCTCACCAATGATTCCATAAAAGAGGAATAAAATTAATTAACCAAATAATGATCATTAAATTATATACAGTAGGTTTTTCATTTCAAAATAATGTTTAAAAATTACTGATTTATATTTTAAATGATGGAAATACGTTAAAACATTCTTAACATTTCATGTGATGGAATATTTTTAAATAATATATTAGTAATAAATTTTATATAATATAGTTTATATAAATTTACAAGGAATGTAAAATAGTTCATAAAAATTAGAATACATTTATATCTCATATATAAATAAGAAAGAAACACGGTCATCTTACTAGATGTATGATAGTTATGGGTTATGGTATCCTTACACACTTGTATAATGATAACTGAAATTTGTACACACATCCCATAACAATGGAAAAAAGATGACTCATCAATAGAATACTGAGCAATAAAATGTTTCAAATATTTTATGTTAGTGTGTAATAAATCAATATCAAGCTACTTCACTCCCATACCAGTGTGTTTGTCCCTAATTAATTATTAATTATCTAGTCTTGCATGTGCTCGAGTACAAATCATTGATGGGAAATTTATTTTTAGAATTCATAAAATACAAATAAATCTCATTAGCCCATTTCAAAAATTCTAATTTACCATTTAAAACCCCAAACTAGTTTTTAATCTAAAACATTTCTTTTCTAAGATAAAACCCAAAGGTGTTTATCAAAACTATTTTGATCCATCTTTCACAAATAAGAATTTTAAATCACATCAAAATTCAATCTCAAAATTTTAATTCAACAACTTAAATTCCACCAAATTCAATCAATTTCACAATTACACCCCAATTAAATGGAATTGTGAGTTTTTCCCAATTTCGTGCAAAAATCCAATTTAAAAAACAAAATCCCCAAACTAAATGTAATTATATTTTAAAAAATTTAAATTTCATATGAATCTAATTCCACATATTCATTTGATGTAAATTTAATCAATTCATGGAATTTAGGGTTAATAATGTTGTCCAATACTGATATAAAAACCTACTATAGATCACTAGATAATGAATATACAATCCCTAATCTAAATTTTCTTTTGAAGAATTATGAAAACTGAATTCTTGATTCAAAAAAAGGTTTAAGATTAAAAATATCTAGGATTATATCCACAAACCAACATAGGGATCTACAAAACCCTAGGGAGGAAAGAGGAGATAGTGAGAGATAAAGAATGGGAAGAGGAAACCTACAAGGAAAACATTGAACATAATTATCCTTACTTATATATTCCAACAGAGGGGTTTAGAGGGGACAATAATGACTCTTGGGAGCATCCATGGAAGATTAAATTGGTTTGGAATCGTACCGTCCCATAAGGGACTTAAAAGAGCGGGTTTTGGAATTTTAAAACTAAAATCTAGATTAAAAATTGTCTACACAATGTTAGTTGGGTAAACTAGAATGGTTTGGAAAACCCGTGCACCCAAACAATGAAACCATTCATTACAAGTTCATGGATACTACTAAGTAGTTATATGGGTTTTCAAATGTTGTTCCAACCATGAAAAATCCCACTCTGTTAGCTTGCACAATTTTCTCTCACAAGGCACACTATGTGGGAAAACAATGAAATGACCAAGAAAAGCACCTAAATTTTTATAATTAACTATGTTTTCACCAAAAAAACCCCAAATTAAACACAACAAAATAATAATAAATATTTTTTAGGAATAACTAAAAATAGTATCATGAAGTTATGACATCCCCACCATTGGAACATTATATCCACAGAAAGCTTACGAAAAATCTTCCACACAAAAAAGATGAGTCCATTTCAATCTCCTAAATGCCTCCGTCTCCCAATTATCATGAGAATAAAAATTGTACATCCAAAGAACCTAAACTACAGGTATTTTCCTCCTAAGGAGTACCTTGGTCTTAGAATCAACTATACTCACTGGTCATTCAGTCACAGATAAATCAAGTTCAACCACAACATCTCTCCATCTAAGAACATGAAATGGACCAAATTGACACTTTCATAGCTAAGATACATGGAACACATTATTCATCAGTTACATATATGTGCAAATATCTAACCAATAAGAATCTTTTACCATTATCTTTTCAACCTAAAAAGGTCCCATAAAGTGAGGACCAATCTTCCCATGCCTGCCAAGCCATTGATAACCTAACTGAGGTGAAATGTCCAAGAATAAATAGTCATAAACTGTGAACTCTAATGGTATATGAAGATGATTTTAATACGATAGATACTGGCTCTATTATGTCAACATCTTCTAAAGAATCCACATAATATTTGATTTTTTCTATTGAAGTAAGCTTGGTTTAACCACTGAAAATTCAAAAATCTCTAACTAACTCAATGGAGATCTAAAAGGTCATCCATACAAGGAATTAAAAGTATTGATTCTGATTTTAGACTGTTAACTATTGTTATATAAAAACTCAACAAGGTCCAAATGTTCTTCCCAAGACTGACCAAAGTTCAGAACACATGTTTGAGACACATCCTTGAAAATATGTATAACTCTTTCTATCTGGCCATCCAAATGTTGATGGTATGTTGTAGAAAAATATACCTATGATCCAATATTTTCATAAAGGCCTCTCCGAAAGCATGAACTTAATTAATGATCTTTATTAGAGAATAAAACATATAGAAATATAGGAAAACAAATAATTTCCTTCAAGTATAGTTTTTCCAACTCTTCAACCATGGTCATATGAAAAATGGGAAAAAGTGAGATGAAGTGATAATCCTATTGATCAAAAACCATATCACTTTATTCTTTAACTGCGTATATGGAATAAAAAAACATCTATAGAGATCTCATCCCACTTAAAATTAGGGACTAGAAGTGGCTCAAGAAAACCTCAAGGCTTCTTGTGATGGGACTTGATCGGTTGGGATGTAAAACAATGAGAGACAAATTCAATAATGCATCATCTAATACCTAGCCACCAGAAGCAATGTTTCATGTATCAGAACATCATCATTGTATCTAGGTTCCCTTACCATTAAGAATTCTATAATTCCTCATATCATCTTTCCTTACCATTAACGACATAATAAATCGACTCTGATAGCGTAGAATTCCATTTTTAGAGAACAACCACCCAATAACTATCTTCACACCATAAAATTACTATATAATTCAATATAACTGGTCATCCAAATATTTTTAGTAAATAAATTTTTTAGAGGAGTGTATTTCAACTGAAAACTATCCAATGAAACCTTTATCCCTGTTATATAGACTTGTATATGCAACTATGAAAATGATTCCATCAAGTTCCACTCTTCTGATGATTCTATCAGTACCTGGGGTTGATATTTTTTCACATAGCATCTACAATTACATTCCCTTTCCCCAGGGTATAAGTGATTTCAATGTGAATTGATTTTAGGTATTCAATGCAACACATCTTATGGAGATTCAATTATTTTTAGAGAATATATAACTCATGATTTTGTGGTCAGAAAAAATAGTAAAAATATCTAAAAAAGGTAATTCTACCCACACTTAAGTGTGTTCATCATAGTTTCAAGTTCAATTTCATGGTTTGGATAATTTTTATCATCTTTCCTAAGATTATGAGATATATTATAAACAACATGATCACCATGTATATGAACATAACATATGATTGAACTTGATGCATCAAAAAAGACCACATAGCCCTACCCAATCTCCAGAAGTGTCAAAACTGGCATATTTGTCAAAATATATTTCATAAAAACAAAGAAAACTCTGATATTTTTCATACTAAGAAAACATTACTCCCTTATGAGTTAGAGTATTCATCGGAGAATCAATCTTTTAGAATTATTTAATGAACATGCAATAATACCCAGCTAAACCCAAGAAGTTCTAAATATCAAAATAGATTAGTGGTTTTCCTTCACCTACAAATGATAAAATAAAACATCAACCTCTTAAAAAATATATCCCAAGAACATAAATTCCCAAAATTAGAAATCATATTTTTAAATCTCGAACAAAATTTGGTGATTTATCAAAAATTGTTGAACTACTCTCAGATAATACACATGATCCTTCCAAGATAGGTAGTAAATCGGGTTTTCTTCTACAATGACTAAAAAGTTATAAATATATTAATGAAAAATATTGTTCATTAAATCCATAAAAGTTATAGGATTATTGGTTAGATCAAAGGGAATGAGAAGGTAATCATAATTGTCATAAATTCTCTATTTGGTGGTTTTATGCATGTTAGTTTTTTTATTCTCATATAATGGTTACCAAATCAAAGGTCTATTTTCGATAACCATGTTTCCCCTTTCAACTGATCAAAAAAGATAACCAATTCATGGAGAAACAAATTTTATATTTAAAGTGAATCATTTGAGTTTTCATTAATAAACAAAAAGTTAGTGTAAATTATAATCATTGTTAATAAAGAGAATTGGTGCTACCCAAGGGGAAACACTCGGGCAGATAAAGCCTCTCTAGAAGATCATCCAACTGAGTCTTCAAATCGTTCAGTTTAGATAGAAATATGAGGTAAGAGGGAAGATTAACTAGATGATTACTAGGAACTAAGTTGATAGAAAACTCCACTGAACATACCAGTGGAAAACTAGATAATTAAGATGGGAACACATTGGGAAACATAGTGAAAACTATAGGGAGTTCACTGCTAAAATATTCCCGCTCCAGATCAAGAACAAACACATATATTACATTTTACAACACTAGATAATAAGGTATATCTCAAATGATCCTTGGTTCCCATTATCCTTTGAATTCATGGCACACACCATTAGGTTTAGTGAAGAAGACCCACCAAAGATAATAATCAATCATGGATTTTTTTGGTAATGATCCAATCCATATGAAAATTGACTTCAAAAAAATTCATTTCAAGACCAAAAAAACTATATGAAAGATCTAAATATAAAAGAGATAAAACACAATTGGGACTACCGAGACCATGTTCTATCTTTGTACATTGGGGTGTATTAATATCCACCAGACAAGAAAAACGTCCCATATAAAGATTTAACTGATTAACAATGCAGGATGAAATTAGTGAGTTTGATTCACTAGTATCAAATAAAGTAGTCACTAATGATTAAACTATAGTAACTATACATCTCATAGTCACTAAACTCATATTTTCTTCCACTAGAGACTCATCCACATCATAAAGAATATTTTTTCTAGATGTATGTGGCTAGAACCCTCTTATACATGACGAATTTCATTCCCCCAAATTTTTAGATAGTGGTGATGATATTGTGCACTACACATAGTGCAATAAACATGTAATAACTTTTTTATATAACATGAGAATATTAGGATCCACATACATTAAATGTATCATTGAAAACCTTCCTTGAAATCTCTATAATTCTATAATGGTAACAAATTTAAGGGTATCTTCTAGGAACTTTAGAAGTTCTAGAATGACTATACTCTCATGAAACATCCTGAGAATCATCACACATCCTCTTTCCTTTGAATTAATTTTCATTTCCACTGGGAGAGAAAGAAACTCTTAAAAAATCAAACTTTCCAGCAAGGTCCATTTCAACCATAAATGATATCTCAAACACAACAGTATAAGAAGGAAACATTAGAAAGAAAACATTATATTTTATATCTATTTGATGTCATAACTTGAACCATCATCCCTTCACCTTATTATTTGATAAAATATCAAGTGAAAAATACACAAGCTCAGTAAAATGGTTTGTATACTGTTTCATGGTCCAGTCTGCCAGATCAATTTTGAAAAAATCCATAGCCTCAGACAATAACATCGACTGTGGATAGAAATGGCTTGTGAAAAAACATTGAAGTATTTACACTATAAAAACTCATGATTATTCACCATCACAATCATATCCCACCATCTACATTCCAGACCTTCAATTACAAATTTGGAATACATTACCTTGATTTCTACAGCTATCTCCAAGAAATTAAACAAATGATCAATCCTTCTCAAAAATTCCTCATCATATTAAGGGTCATTGAATACTTTTAATGATGTAGGATTATTATGAAGGAAACCATGAGAATGATTATAGATATATTCTCTTCAATATACATAGCTGGAGATTAAACAAGAACCAGTTGTGGTTCATGTCATTGAGATTGGATAATATTTATAATCACCTCAACAAGATTTTTCCCCATGAGAAGATTTTCTCACTAGGGTTCAGTAGTAACTTCCATTGGGATCTAACTATCATGTTTCTCGGAGGCATGATTCTACAAAATCGTAGTATACAATACTAAAGACATCATATTTAACAAACAAACTAAGAAATAGAGGTAATTAATCTAAATAGATAGAAAAAAAAATTTGGATTTCAATCTTAACAAATAAAAATAATGGAAAAGACTAGAACTAAGACTCAATGTGTTTTTCCAAAACAACCCCGGTCAACATAAGGTTAATTTCGGTGAGACCTGGCCAGAAAATCAATCACAGCAACCTCCTAGGTACTGATAATAATATGAAACTAAATATTCACATCAATTAAAGATAAATACCTCACCATGATACCACATTGTCAGAAACCAACTCAAGTACTCTAGTATCCCGATAAATAAGTTGGTACTGACATGGCCCAAAGGTAATTATTGATCTCCATGGGTTGTTGAAGAGCACTCAAAATAATTAAAAATGAAAGTGATAAGGATTTTATTCACTAACATTGTGGAATCATGATATGAAAGTCTCTATCCATAAAAAGAAAAACTCCACAGTGATTAGTGTACTAGAAGCCAAATAGGTAACAACCATTGTACTATAGCAATGTACTAGAAAATAGGATGATAACTCAAGTCCAAATAAATGTAACTCTCCAAATCCATGGATCAATATTTTGAACCACCTCCATGTGGTTGTTTAACCATTGTTAAACTTGGATGGAGATAATCTACAAACACCAGAAGGCATAGGTACGGTATGAGCTAAAATCCTAGTAGGGTCTCACCAAAGCATCCATACAAGATTACAACATTTAATTAACCAAATAAAGAGAATTTAATTTTAAATAAATAGTTTTTTAATTCAAAATCATTTTAAAAAAATCATGATTTAAATTTCAAATTATGAAAATACTTTAAATAAAGTATTCACATTTCAACTAATGAAATAATTTTTTAAAAAAATAGGATTAATAAAACATCATATAGAAACAAATTTATATAAATTCAAAAGAAAATTAAATATTTCAAAAACATAGGCCTAAATTTATATCACATATATAAATTGGAAAGAATCATAGTCATCTTCCAAGAGTTTTGATAGTTCCATGTTATAGGATCCTCACTCACTTGTATAATGATAACAACAATGTGAACACATGTCACTTGAAACTGGTCACAGAGGACTCATCAATATCCTACTAAAAAATAAAATGATCCATATATTTTATATCCTAGTTTTAAAGGATTAATTAGGTGCCTGGGAATTCACATTCAAGCTTTTTTGTCCCTAATAAATCACAAACTACCAAGGATTTCATGTTCTATATTACAAATAAATGATGGGAATTTTATTTTAACACATCATAAAATATAATTAAAACCCATTCACCCTTTACGAAAATTCTAATTGTCTATTTAAATACCAAAATGGGGTTCTTAATAAAAAATCCATTTCAAAGATAAATCTCAATGGTTTCTATCAAAACCATTTGAATACATTTTCATAAATAAGAATTTGAAATCAATTGAAAATTCAGTTTCACTATTCATTTTGAAAATTTAAATTCTACAATTTATATTTCAAACAATTTCCACAAATTTTAAAATATTAATTTCTGAATTTTAAATTCCCCCAAATTCTATCAATTTCACAATTACGCCCAATTTAAATGGAAATGGGGGTTCTTCTCCAATTTCATTCCACAGTCCAATTTCATGAAAATATCCCATTTTCAAAACTGTATCCCCCATTTCAATGGAATTGAGGTTTTATCAAATTCAATTTCATAAGTTTCAAATTCCAAATAT
Source organism: Viscum album (assembly GCA_963277665.1). Lineage (NCBI taxonomy): Eukaryota > Viridiplantae > Streptophyta > Magnoliopsida > Santalales > Viscaceae > Viscum > Viscum album. The sequence goes on from OY728159.1 coordinate 660,639,132, forward strand.
TCAATTCAAAGAATTTTAATCTATTTAAGAAATTAGGGGTTTATTAAATTAGCTAATTAATATAGAACCACATATCATAGATCACTATATCACAAAACACCAAACCCTAATTAGGAAATTACAATGAATAAAAGAGAAATAAATAATTTGTAAATCTAAAATATCATTATGATTCAATACTACAGGTATTAGATCTAAAAACCAACTTAAGGATCATAAAAATCATAAGAAGGAAAGAGTGGAGAGTAGGGGGTATAGATTAAGAAAATGAAAACTAATGTAAGAAGATTGAATGCCATTCAACTATCTTTGATTTTCATTCAGAGGGGTGTGGAGGGTCCATGAACTACTATTAGGATCCTCTAGGGAAGAAAACCCATTTTGGGGTCATATAAGGTTGTTGGGAACCGAGTAGAGGGGTTTTGGGAATTTAAAAACAAAAATACAGATTAAAAAAACTAATACGCATGATTAGCAAGACTGATATACATGGTTTTGAAAAATCATGTGCCCCAGCCATGCATTCTTTATTTCTAGTTGCATGGTTACTATAATGTGGGTGCACAGTCTGGCAAACTGTGCACCAACAATGAAACAAACAACTACCTTGGGACACATGATTTGGGAAAACCAAGAAAAAATAGTGCACAAAACAATAATTTTCAAAATTAACCATGTTTTCAACTAAAGAAACCCTAAAATAAATCCCACAAATGATTAATAAAAATAGATTTTTGGGAATAATTAATAAATTGTAATTCAATATTAAAACTATTCGTGTTTTTGACAAAGAGGATAGATGCACCCCATAGTAAAGCACTTGGGAATAGGAACCCTTTATATATATTATCATGTATTGGATTCTTGAGCTCATAATTTTCTAAAACAATCATTCTATATAGAGTCCTGGAAAATGGAAATTCACTAGCTATAAGCTCGATTAAAAATTCAATGACCCGTCTAGGAGGAAGACTATGTAATTCCTTATGAAACCCATAATCATATTCCCCCATTGTGGGAATGTATTCAAGGATTATTCATTCCTTATACTTGATCATTTGATCTATATATGAATTATTGTATGGAAATAATACATTTTATTCTGATGTTATTGTGGATTAAAATTCATCATCCTCCTTCCACTGGTACAAAATAGGGGGTCAATTCATGATATAATGACTGATTTCATTCCCCCAAAAATTTATATTAGATCTATATAGAGAATGGAAATCCATACCGATAACAACATATAATTCCAAAATAGAGAGTTGAATAGGTACACTAGGATGTTAATCACACTAATTTTTATAGGGGATGATTTATATACTCGGATGCAATAATTTCCCCATTTGATGTTTTCTCCCACTGCTCTATTTGCCTTATTTATAGTGGTGTGTGAATAGTTCTAATAAAAATTTATGATATGAAGGAATTAATAGAACCAAAATAAAATAGTTCATCCTCTATTATTGGATGAGTAACTAGAGTACCTATCACAACTTCATTTTCAGAGATCAACCTCAGTGATTGTGACGGAAAAAATCTCACCCTTGCTGCCTTGGAGGATATTGGTTGACTCTAAAAACTAGTGGCATAGCTCATTGGTTTGAAAAGTAGTCTGGTTACTAGGATTTTAAGTAATAAACAATTTACAGAGGTTTGACTGGATTATTCCTCTCCTCTTATTCTATATTGGTTTTATCCCATCGACAATCTCTTTCTAGGTTCCCTTTTTTCCTGTACCAAAAGCATATTTTCGTCTCCCTTAGTTAGTTTTAGTGGTTATACTTTTAGAACCAGTGACAAGTGGTATTTTGACATTTATTGGCACTATAATATTTCTCTATTAGACAGTTTAAGTTTTACCCCTCTTTCTACTTCTTATACCTATAGCACTGCTGATATTCCGTAATCTCTAATTCAACATTGATGGAATATCAAAAAAAATTCTCATAGTTATTATAGGCTTGGATCTCTATGTATTTTCATAGATTATGATTTGTCCCACCAAAGAAGTGGTAAATCATTAATTTGGCTGTAATGACAAATAAAAAGGATTATTTTGAATGTATTGTGAAGTTATCCTCATATACATTGAAATATTTGAAATATTTTTTCATGATGGAAAATAAATCCCTTTCCATTTAATGTTGAACAGTGCAAGGAAAATATTCATCAATTTTTTTAAATTACCTTACATTACATTACGTCAAAAGTAAACTCATGATTTTTATTCTTGATCAATGTCCACCACTAAACTGTTTCTCCTTTCATACAATACACAGCAAGTAGAACCTTCTCTTTCTTAAAACACTAAAGGATGGAGAAGATCTTATCAATAGAGTTGATCCATTTTTCCATGTTAAAGAGATCATATGATCTATTTAAATAAGGGGTTGTTTTTTGAATAATGATCTCAATTGAGGCATATTCTTTATTAGGGGGTATATGGTACTTATATCGATCCATGATTCTATTTATAACATGGGTTAACTGAGAGATTATCACAACAATGATTGTGATTACTACTCCTATTAGGATAGGCATATCTTTGGGATAGTTATAACATTTCCCATCAAATTGATCATCTACCCAATTCTTCATATTTTTATCCATTTTATATCATTGAGTTAAAATTAAGGATGGTTATTTTTAAACTATTAAACACATATAAAAGAACCTAATGACATTAAAGAGATTACTTATAAATCACTTATTTTTTCTTATCTTATGAATTTATAGGATTAAATCTATGTTATCCATGATCTATTTACTAACATATATTCATATGGGTATTCTTTTGTTCCCTTAATAATGATTTAAAATGATATTATCAATTTTACAAAGAATATCCCAATGGAGTGTCAAACCAGTTGTGCTGTAAGGCCCATTATCATGCACCAGTTCTTGTATGAGTCAAGATTAATGTGGTGTTTTTTGGTTTTAATCATATGTACCTATATTATAGATCCATATAAAGTTGTATTATCTAGATATGGATGTATTTTTAGGGTAAAACAATTACTCTATACATACCAAATTTTAGGTATTTTTTCTTATACACAATCTTATCTCAAAGGATTTACCTAGAGTTCTGTAATCAAAAAACCAAAAATAACAAAACATTTTATTTGATACCAATTATAAAAACATTCGCTTTATTACACATCAATTCATAAGTTATTACATATTAATAAATATAATAAAATGTATAAGATCAATACTTATAATTTTCCTTTGAATTATGTACATCAAAAAATATCTTAAAACATGAAATACATCATCATTATTGAAAACTTCCTTAACATGACCGTACATAAAACATCATGTGGAAACCTATTGAAATACTTAAAATGGATGAGCAAAAAAAAATTATGTGAATAAAAATTTCATAACATGAAGAATATAATTCATATTAGACAATATGCATATCATTTGGGATTAAAAGGGTTTAGAATCATAACCATGAACAATATTACATGATATAACATGATAACATGGGAAATGTGGAATCATATTAAAACACTACATCATAAACATTGGCCATAGATAAATTCCAAAAAAAATGATAGAAAATTTCCCATAAAGGGATAAAGTTATATACATATCCCAAAATGATGTTTACGAAATTAAGAATTTTTAAATGCATTGGAGCTCTATAAAATCTTGTGTGTACCCATCACATTCATTTCATTCTCATGATTTAATGTTCCACATAGACCATACAACATGGATTCATTCATCATCAAATTTTATTCCATGATCATGGAGTGTAGAATAAATACATGTAATCACCAATTTAAATTATTATATGCGTATAATGGTGGAAACCCTTGATAGAAAATGGTTAATTTATTCAGTACACAATTGTTTTGGAATAAAAAATCATACTGAAATTTCGGTAACAAAACGATGTCTCTTAAAAATTCCAAAAAAAATTTATTGAGCGAGAAAGGGGTCTCTCATAATTTTTCAATAAAGTGGGCATAAATAGGTACATGGAAAACATATCTAAGCATTAGGAACTGGAAAATGGATGGCATAACATTATAGATAATACATTAATGAAGAAGAAAGCAAGAGTATCTTGAATTTGAGTTTGTGACTCAAAATGATTTGGAGGGGCTTATTGAGAGTTATGAAGCACCTTCTGAGGACTATAAAGAGGGGAGGGAATATTAAGACCTTTATCAAAGTATTTTGAGTGAAGTAAAATGGGATCTTGTGTGGGTTTATATAGGAAAAGAGTTTATATTTAATTAATACTAGTACTCCAACCGTGCGATGCACGTCACCATCAAATAACACTTATTATTAACTATAGATTACTATTTATAAACCATAATAGTTTATATTAATATTGAATGTATTTAAAATGAAAATGACGTACATAGAGGAATAAAAGTTATATAAAATGAGGAACAAAATTTAGATACTGAGTAGCCTTCTGTATAAAATATATAATGAAGGAACCAATGTTACAGAAAGAATTAATGCCAAAGAAAGGGAATTACAAAAACAGAGGAATAAACATTACTATCTATAGAGAGAAGAGCCTATGAATTCTCAAGTAGATGAGCTTCTGAATCCTCCTTGGTGTACAAGGCTGTCGTAGCATGGCATAGACGGCATGCCACTGGGCATTGACAGTGAGATTTCTCCACTACATGGTGGTGAAAGGAATGAATCTCTAACCTTCTATGCACACATATCACATTCTTTTAGCATCAAATTGTCGGTTACACATCTAATGAATAAAAATTGTAAAACAATTTCTCTTGAAAGTTAAGAACATTAGTATTGTTTGCAATGGGAAACACTAAAACAATTCATCTACCCCCACTCCTAAATATTCTATATCTGCTCCTAGTTCTTCAAATAACTCATTGAAACTCAATAGGTTTTCTCTTTTTTAGATGTATGACATATCAGTGCATGATTAATGACAATATACATATTATAAAATGTCTAATATTAGCTATAGGGATATAAATTTGAGAAAAATTTAAATCCAAACTATAAGCCCTTAAATCATGGTAAAAGAGTTCCAAATATTATCAGTTCAGAAATGAATTATACAATCAATGCAGGGTTATACACACTTAACAACAGACTACAACATAATAAAACTAAAATCTGATCTATGAATCATATATAATATATTAAAGAAAGCATAAAAATAGAATAATATATGTAATATATTATTTTATACTAATCTAAAATGTAGGGAAAAAAGATTATAAACATTTTATGATGTACAAACTTTGTCTCATGGAAAGGTAACATGGTATGGTTACTAAATAAAACTGTTCGAATAAAACATTAAACTAGATATTGAAAAATCACATACAAATGACTGAAATATGAAAGGTTTTTTGATATTTAACTTCAATACAAATTAACTCAAAAAAGTATAATATGCAAGAGATGTTCTATTCTAAGCATTTCATTAATACATTGTAAATTCCTAATAATACTATACACATATAATTCTACAAACACATTTGTAATAAAAACACACCATATTATTAATGAAAAAACTAACAGTTAATCCAATATTCTGATAGTGAATAGAAACACATACCTGTTGTGGGGTGAGCAACACATATTTTGAAACTTTATTGAGCCGAAAGAGTCGACTGTTGTCGATGTGGGTTTTATTATTTTTTTAACCTCATTCAGAGACAAATAAATGTCACTGAAAAAAATAATTTTTACCCCGATTAATCTAGAATAGATGGGAACAACATGAAACACGATATTTTCAATGATTAAACTCGCATAATCAGAGAATATAATCATAGGAACTAGAAAACAAAACTCATCTGAAAACAATTAAAGATAACACCATAATCATATTTCCCACAAATCATGCAGGAAATAAACAACAACGCAAAATAAAAAGGATGACATTTGTAAACTGGTATTTGAAGGGAAAAGGGTGAGATTAGTGGAATGGGATAAATTATATGAAGAAAGAAATGATTTTCTTACAAAAAAAATCTTATCGGGTCCTGACTCCTACCAATTGGTAAGGGATAATTTAGAAGGAATTACCAAAAACCACATTTTCCGCTCTGTTTCAATCATTTAGGACCAGAACAAATACCGAACATATTAAAATATAATATCGTTATGAATAGACTAAAATTATAAATTTAAAATAGGAGAATAATGGTGAGCAGAAGTTATGTAGAGTAAATTACCATATGTGGGATTATTCTGGAGGTGGAGAAGATAGAACAGAAGAATGGTGAGGTGGAGGAGGTTGAGGAAGAGCAGTAGGAGGCGATGGATGGAATATTTCCTTCCATCTATTCTTGGGACAATTCCAACAAATCTGTGGATGGTTCGAATTGTCATCTCCTAATATTTTAAGAGTAGTAACAACTTTCCATGAAATTTGTGGTTTATCCTAATTATCTGTACCTTCATAAATTTTCCAGACATAATCCCTTCCATCTATGCTCACACTACATGTAAATCAAGTGCGAAATTTGAGAGAAAATGATAAATCGAGTAATATTAACAATTGGACAGATAACATTCCAAAAGGTGGACTTCCTCTGTAAAAAAAATCCATGTATGTCACTCTCTGAGAGAAAATAAGTAAATTATAAAAAATAAAACCAAAAAGAATATGTTGAAACATGATGAACTAATATGTGAAATAAACACCTGAAAAGGATGTTTAAACATTATATGGATTATATAAAAAAATGTACTGGAAACATATGTCATGCATTATCCATGCAAGAGGATCATTCAAGTAATAGTGTAAACATTTTTCATTAACCCTTATGTGTAATGAAATGTAATAAAGTTTTTACTGAAAAACATAATGTAGAAATCAAATGTAAAAATTAATGAAATGATCAAACTTTAGTATTAGCCTACAATTACAGGAAAAAAATTCATTCAATGTTTTCAAATTTCACATGAATGGGAAAGTGTAGTTCCTACTGTATCCTTTGAAGCATTGGAATCTGACATTAGTAGGGTAAAAATGCTTACGTGGTAAACATATGAACACAGGGAGAAGTAATGTTACTTGAAATCAAATATGATGATAATACAAATTTTCATACATTATATGTCGTATTGAATTTAATTTATCACTTAAATATAGGAAACATATTCTTTCCTAATCATATTTTTCATGCCATAATTCTGATCTACGTATTTTCCCTACAGAAAAAAATCATTAAAAATAAAAAAAAGTTTTACAACACTTCTAAAAAATTACTGTAGTCATTATTTTTTTATGATTATAAATTTTACAAATATGAACATTTGTGCTGAAGTAATTATAATACAGCAACAATGTACTGATATTGTTTGAGTAACAAGAACTATAGTATCCTATGATGGACATCAAATGAGACACTTCATAAAAAAGGCCTCAATAGCCACATAAAAACATTCATCATAAGAACACTATTAAAAAAACATGAGTGAAAAACTTTAAAGTAATTAATTGCTATATGTTATTAAAAACATTACGGAAACACAAGATTAAAGTAAATTTCCAAACTATGGGTTGTGCTACATTGAGTTGGTTGCTTGAAGTACAAATAAAAACAATGTAAGCAACTACATATATGGAAGAAAAAAATATTAATCAGTGGAAATACAGAAATCAAGAGTATCGTCCAAACTCACATATTAGAATGAATGATACTGCATGCTTACATAAGGAAATTACATTCGACATAAAGAAAAAAAATGCATGATAATATAATATACAAGGGAAATGCAATCTCAATAAATGAAAATGCAATATAAACATCAATATAATCTGTAACATGAATTTATATTGAAACAAAATTAACTAATATAAACTGTAATCTATATTGCAATATGAAATGAAATATAAATTGAAGTATAACAAATATAAACCAATATATTCCAGTATACACATTTTAATATAGATTAATAGAGAATTAGAATATGAATTTGAATATTAAATAAATATGAACAAAAAGATACTTGAAACAACTTAAATAAAATTACAGAATGATGCAAAAAAATACTATATCATTAATACTAAAAAAGGTTAATTAAAAAATACATAAATCTCACAAGGAAAACATTCCATAATGTGAATGACCACCATTTCAACATCTATGAATCAAAAAATAGATGTATAAATTGACGCAGTGATGAATAACACACTAAAACAAAATCAATAAAATTACAGAATGATTCAACAAAAACCCTTTCATTACTTCTCAAAAAGGTTAATTTAACAGTACCTAAATGGCATGAGGAAAACATACCATAATGAAAATAACCACCATTTCCGTATCTATCAATCAAAAAATATACGGATAGATTGACACGGTGATGAATAAAACACTGATTGATTTCGAATATAAAAAACTATGAAATTAAAGAACATACATCTATTTAAAGAAGTGAGACCTCATCCAAAAATTAAGTTAAATGGAATAGTTAAAACTGATGATTAATTATACAGAACATATGTATTGAAAACTCAAGCATGCAATTACACATAAAACCAGAAACAATGCCAATTGTGGTTTGAAACATTAAACAGTCAAACAAATAATCAGAGTTCTATCCCACTTTCCCAAAAATGAATTATAGTGTAGAATACAGCATAGAAAAATATGAATATGTCAAGATAATAATTATATTATTCAGTTCAATAAGCTAACATAGAAAGAGGTGAAGATTTGTAATGTATCAACTTTATTTGAACCGACACCTTCCCATAGAAATACTTGTTCTCTAATATCATCACTACTACTGAAATTCAAAAAATACATGTATCAATAAAGATGTCATATATAATATCATTATTTCAAACTGCAGGTTTATATTATAAATGATTGAACATGAAAATTAAGTTAGATAAAAGATATCTTAAGAACTATCACATCACACAAAAATAAAAAAAAAGTAACATTAGCTGAACATAATTAGGATTGGACATAATTGGAGAATCGAAATTGGAGATGTGTTATAGTAATGTTTAAAAATCTCATGTGTAGCCAGAAATAATTATTCATCGATTGAAGGGAAAAATTTTATAAAAATTTAGAAGAACACACCTTTACTGAAGGATTGGATCTTTACTGTTTTTGAAGACAGAAAATTTTACAGACATGGTTGCTGACCGAACATAATGGATCCCTAATTACAGATTTGTGAAAGTAGATGCATTTAAATACGGTTTATAAATTATTTATGAATATAGTTAAATGGAATACTTAAAACCGGAGATTATTTATACAGAGCTGTTATGAAGGAAAACAAATGTATAATGGATACATCCTGAAACAGTTCAATATCTGCAACATGTAAATATCCACCCGTCATCAAGATATTAGAAGCAAGATGAAGGAATATGTATGATAGAAATAATAGGTGCCAGTGATGCTGAATAGCTTTGAGAAGAGGTTGTTGGGTGGCATCCAAATCGGGAAATGGTGTAGAAGTAGTCACATTGTTTTGGGAGGTAAAGCATAGAGGATAAATCAGTAATCACGAACCATGTGAGAAATCGATGGAACTACAAAGCAGGAGGTGAAGGGATTATATTGATGGAGAGCGATGGTATAAGGAGGAAGAGTACCTGGTTAATGATGAAGTATAAATCAGAGGCAAGGGAGGTATATGATGGGGAAGACAAAATCTGTATGGGAACCCTAGTAGATGGCGGAGGTGCTGGAGGCGGTGGTGCTATAAGCGGTGGTGCTGGAGGCGGTGGTGCCAGAGGCGGGGGTGCCAAAGGTGGTGGTTCTAGAGGAGGAGGTTCCAGAGGCGGTGGTGCCAGAGACGGTGGTTCCAGAGGTGGAGGAGTCCCGAAAATATGTATCCAAAGAAGAAGATGACGTTTTCACATGGGTTTCCTGCAAGGCGAGCTTACTGAGCTGCATATCGACGACAGTGACTCTCAGATTCTCAGAAAGGAAGGATGAACTTTTGACTATGGATCCAGTGAAGGCCAAGATGCTTCCGGTGGGTCTCAAAGATAGTGGAGCATATGATGCGCATGGAGCGGCCAGCCGGCCTCGGAGCTTTGAATCTAGGAATCGGTGGAAGGGTGTTGAGTGTACACCTGGATGCTAGATCACCGATGCCGGGAGGATGAAACCTAGTAGAAGAGGATAGGAGAGAATTTTCGGGAGTGGGGTTGATAGTGTGAGGCGGGAGGCAGAGAAAGATTTAGTAATTTGGATTAGGGGAGACGTGGTATTTTGAGTAAAGGACGCGTATGGAAAAAATAGATGTGGAGGAACATTAGAGTGACACGTGGCACGGAGAATACGTAATATTAATATATAAATAGATTACCCAATCATAGTTTTTGGACTCAATATAATAAAATAACCAAAAACAAAAAAATCCCATGGTTTTTCCCATGGTTTCTTACAAAAGGGAGTTTTTTTAATAATATTATAAGTCCAAGGACCTAAATTAACAAAATAAAACAATTTCGTATGTGGATGTGTTCAAACATATAATTAAATGGCCATGAAACCTTAAATTACTTTAATGGTTTTGGAGGATTCATAATGGCATTATAAAATTAATAAAATAAACAAAAAATAACATTAATTTAAAATATAAAACATATATATTGTCCTGGATACCATTAATATTATTTATTACATTAGTTTTGGATCATTATAATGTCATAATACACACTGTATATTTATATGGTATTTAATTTTTACACAATAATTTTACTATCTCTATAATTTATGAAAAAATTTACCATTGGATATTTTCAACATTATGAATCAAAAAATAATATTAATTTTATATAAATAATTTTTTAAATATGTGTCATTAAAATTTTAAAATAATAATGGTCTTTTATTGTGAGATGCTGATTTTTTGACAATAACATATTTTGAATCCTTATAAAAATTACATTTAACTTCATAAAAATTATTTTGTGATTTATATTTAATAAAAATAGTAATATTACCTTTTAAAAAATATTATTTATTTAAAAAATCAATTAATTAATCAAAATAAATACCCTAATTGAATTTGAGTATTACTGAAATAAATAAAATTTGTGTTTTATTGTATCAAAATAAACATAATTTATAATGTAACAATAATAGAATAAAATATATTGGTTATTCTGTAAAAAATTATTCTACGTACTCATATTTATGAGATATTGATACATATCTCTTTAATACACTAAAAAACACCTAAGGGTAAGGTGTGTGACTGTGAGACTATCATGGGGTCATTTAGTGAACATTGTTTGTGTTGTGATCTCGGTGAGCTTTAACTTCTCCCATTTATGGTTCCCATGGCATGGAAGTTTCAAGATATCATATTTGGATTAGTCAATCAAAAATCCCAGTGGTTCATTACCCTAGGTATGATTTGATAAATGGGCTTCCTAAAGAATGATCTTAATAAATGGGGATATCATATCCTTTAATTAATTTAATTGGATCTTTTAGAACCTATAAATATATACGAAGAATATGATCATCGTTCAATGACTATATTATCAATTATAATAATTTTTTATGGAATTCTAAATCCAATATGGTATAATAAAACAAATAAGTGAATGTGTTTTTTATAACCATATTACATAATAATACATTTAATTAAAACATAAGCTGAAATTTTATTTATGACATTTGGGGTTGGTATAGATCCTTTATATTTAACTGATATTTATAGAATTTCATGATTGATGATTAGTTTTGATGGAATATATGTGATTTTTTTATTTTTTTATCCCTGGTTGAATTCATTAATTGGTTTTGTATGTTATCATTATTTATATATTAGGTGGTTATGTTTGTTTGCAATTAATTTATCATGGTGTAGTACTTCTGTGATTTCTAGTGGGTGATTGTGGTTTTATGGGAAAGGTGGTGTGTGTTGGTGTGATTTATAGTGGTTGCTAGAAAGGTGGTCATGTTAAGTGGTCTATATTAGCATTTTGAACATATGGGGAGGGGGGTTATAGATAAAGAATTTGATTGGGGTCTATAACAATGGTTTTAAAATCATTGGTATAGATGTGTACCGTTGATTCTAATGAATCCCTTGGTGGCTAGATATATTAATCATTGAAACCATTAGTATATCTATAATTTCATCGCCCATATACCCATAGTTTTCTGAGAACCATTTGTATAGGCCTATCCCAATAACCTATCCACCAACGGCTTGGAGAATCATTGGTATTGGCTATAACAATGGTTCTCTATCCGATCCAATGATTTTCAACCATTGGTAAAGATAATATTTCAAGCAGTGTATTCTAATAAATTTAATAAATATAAATGAAATTCATAATATAAATATAAATAAATAAATATATTATATTACTTACCTTTATACCATTCTATCTGTTGGAAAATTATAACAAGGTTCTTACACACATGTGAACATCCACATTAAAAAAGTGGTATGATTCATTTTTCAAGACTTACTTTCATCGATGATTATAAAATTTTATTTAATTCAAAAAAACAGTAATTATATCATGATTAATATTCATGTTATTATTTAATAATTACATCACTTGACATTGGTCAACCGATTGAATTTTTTTGTGCATATGAACTCAAGGTCCTCAAAACATACTATTTAAACTAAACCGACTTAACAGTTAAAAAAGATAGGGTAATAAAATAAATAAAAGGAATTAAAATATGGTAATAAAAATGAATTTTTATATTAATTAATAAAATAATTTATTTTTTCTTGTTTTATAGGAGTTAAATAATGTACGTGGTGAGTCATACATATAATAAGGGAATATTAATCTCAATCTCCATTCATTGAGACTTGTTCCATTTTCACCATGTAATATCTTTTTTAGTGTCTATATGCTTCCATATGGATGTATTTTATCACTCAATTATTGAAATTATTTTTGTTTACAAATCCTTTTAATTTAATCATCTATAATTTCATTCTGATTTAAATTTTACCATATTTTTAATGTATTTTCCTTAAAACCTTATATAAAAAATCTATTATCAAGATATCTCTCTCCCATATTGGTGTTCAATAAAATGTTCAATATTATTATGAAAATATTCTCTAATTGATATTTTAACTATACATGGCCCTTTTTAAATGTATTTGAAATGAATCTTTATATCTTTTCCATATGGGACACTTTTTATTTTTTTATCAATGTATAATAGACTGGTTTTTAACAAAAAAACATATCTTCAGACTATTTTTTCATCTCATAGTAATAAATATTCCTCTAAAATTTTCCTTGACTTTTCATTGAATATACTTTGCATCTTGGTCTATGAATGTTTAGTTTTTAAGTGTTTCCAAACAAAAAGGTTATTCAGTATCATTTTTATATGTTACCTAAAATTGTTTTTTTAATTATGGTATGGAATTACAATCTTATAGGGTTTTATAAAGAAACATTGATTTTATAAATAATTATTTCAAGAAATGATTAAATTTTTATGTTATAAAATTATTTTATTTTCAAACACATCACTTAAGTGTTTTGTGGAGTTTTGGAATGGGGAGTGATCCCAGTGCCTAATTTAACAATGTTTATTATATTATGGGTGGGTCTCCTAAAGCATTATAATGCATTTCATAAGGATAAAAAGTATTTCCAATTTATGTTTCTACAAAGATAATTTTGATAGAGTTATTTAGTTTTATCATGTTAGGTAATTCTATGAGGAGTTTATGATGTCGAATGTTTCCTACCTATTTTTATTTTATTATTGAAATTGTGTTTTGATGGAAACGTATTTATTTTAAAAAAATAAACATGTAATTTATTATTTAAAGAATTTTTGTGATTTTATAAATGTAGAAGGTTTGTTTCCATGGTAACACATTTATGATTTAAGACTCTGCATTTATTCTTGAATTATTTTCTTATGAAAATATTTGGGGTTTTAGTGTTTTTAATTAGAAAATAAATGGTTATTTTGAGATTGAATTTTTTTACGTAAAAAGTAAAATATACATATGAATTTTTATAAATATCAAATGGATTGAAATGATTCCCTTTTTTATATCCCCTACTGATGTTTTTTTTCCAACCACACATTTTGAAATGTTTTAAAATATGCACAGTTATAAAAGACATATTTCATATCAAATTATCCTCGTTATATTATAAGGGTTTCATTAAAATTTTAGGGATAAATAACCGTGGAAAATCCTCTTACGCTGTATAATTTTGGAAAAAAATTCTTTCCGTGATTTTTTTGAAAATGTCACAGAATATTGAGTTTGGAAAACGATGGATATATTCATTTCAAAAACATTTTAAAAAAAGTCAAACATGGGTATAAATGATGGTAAACATTGTATAGAAATATTAAAATTATTTTTAAAAGTATTTTTATGAAACATGGACATGGATGATAAATATATCCTACTAAAAACTTACACACAAACAATCTGATATAATAATGAGATTGTAAAATTAACCCTTACCTTGTACTTTCCTTTATTCAAGGGTGAATTAACATCATGCATAATTTTTAAATAATATTATTGAATTATACCAGGACCATATCTATATATATGATATCATATATGATCCTCTTATACAATTTTGTTAATTATATTTCAGTATTAACATTATTTCAGGTGTTAACTGCTTTTTTCTCACATTCTTGTTTTGTTGTGTAAGCCGTGTTTGTTATATGTAGGATGTTTTTTTTAATATAAAAATTATATTAAGATAAAAATTATTATTTTTACTCATCATATAAATTTTAAAATCATCTTGAATGGTCAACGTGGAGAATGAATCTCATCGTGTCATGAAGATGGTAGGTCATACATACGCATAAGCGACGATATCATTAATTTGATAGATATATGGTTTGAAACTAGATGGAATACTCAGTCTAAAGAATAATTATCTTTTTATATTCATTATTTATATCTATTATACTCAAAAAATTTAACATCCAAATAAATTTGTGTAAAATAAAAAATTACACCATGACGTGGAGACGGTAAGCGATAAGTACGCATATATTTTTATATTGTTATTAGTACAATGAATAAAAGGAAGAATAAGATTGAACCATAATTATAATAACATCTAATAATATAAAAGATACTATAGTTATTTATTTATTTTGGAAAAAACCTAGGAATAAAAAGTGTAAGGAGAAAAGAAATTAAATTTAATCGGTTAGACAATGACTTCTTCATTGAGTGTCTCATTTTGATTTGAAAAAAAGTATCCTTAGGTTGGATTTCATCCCGAAGTGTGGCCTATAGAATTAATTGTGTAATTTTGGGAGGAAAATTGGCCTCGGTTTTTTCAAGACATAGTTATTTTGAGGTGTGAATTAAATAGAAGTAGAAGTCCCCTTTTATAAGAACGGAGAGGGGCACTTTGGGAAGATCTTAAAATATTAATTTATTAAAAATATATTTTTTATTTAAATTTGATGAAAATTAATTTATTTTGAGTCTAAGATGAGTATGAATCTAAATCCCCTTAGCCAATGAATTTAAGACTTGTTTATGTCATAAAATTAGCATTATATTTTGAATTTAACCCTTAGTTAAATAATTTCACTCTTATCGTGTCTTCTTGTATGTTTAGAGTATAGGGTTAATATAGTTCCAATAAAATTCAAAAATAACAACAATTAAATCATTTATGACACCTATGGAATTAACAAAGTTATTTTTATGCTATTTTTGTTTCTGTAAATTTTATATCATTTAATAAAATATTATTTATTTTAAAGTATCATTTATGTCAATTTTGAAACAATTCCATATAGTCATTTTTAGAAATATCAAAACAACACTATAACTTTGATAAAAATACTTCAATTATGTAAAAAACATGTAAATTTTGTCTATAAAATTATTTACATCCTTAATTAGCCAAAATAATATTTATTTTAATATTTTTAATATCATTTATTTTATATTTCTATTAATAATGTAATTTCTGCATCATTATTGTGTGATCATTAATGGTAAAAATTAAAATAAAAAATAATCAATAAGATATTATGAATAAAATAATTAATATTTATTTATAGAGACTATTTATTATTGATTTTATCTTCTAAATAACTATATATTAAAATTATTATACTTCTAATAAATGAAAGTGTAACATTTTGTCACATTAATTTGTTTTAATAATATACATGTCATATTCATCGAAAAGGGTCCAATAAATGATTTATTTATGATAAATAGGTTATAAGGGTATAATTAAGTCATAAAATAAGATATTTACAGGTTTTTAGTTAATTATATAATATTATTGTTACCTTTAATTACCAAATTTACCCTTAACCATGGTAACAAAAAATTTCTAAAGTTATTTTGCATAATATAAAATAAAATAAAAGTAACATATTAACATAATTTAGACCTAGTTTTTCCAAATATGGAATCCAATTTTAAAAATTTAAAACACATAAATTTCAGTGATTATTTTAAAATTAATCCTCATTGACTAAATGAGAAAACGAGTTTTTCAAAAGAAAAAACCATCAAAAGATTATCATGTGTTTATATTTATTTTGAAGTGAAATTAATTTAATGAACTAAATTGTGTTAAATGATTAAAAAATAAACTAATTATAATTTAAAACAAATTAATATGATAATATAACAATAAAAATGAATTATATGAATAAAGAGTTTTGAATTAAAATATAGTATTTTTCCCTATTCATTAAAATATGAAAGTTACCATAAAACACCAAAAAATGTACTAACTAAATTTGTATTCCCCACTTCTAAATAAGAATATTATTTTTTAATATTGAATGTTTAAAAGTGTAAAATATTTTATTTAAAAATGGTTCACTAATAAAAGGTGGCAAAACAACATTTTTTTTGAAAAACACATCTTTTATACAAATAATTGTATTTTTTTATATAATTCATTAAAAAAATGATATGAATTTCAAAATAAAATTTTGGTTAATACTATAAATAACATTGAATTTAATTTCTAGGTTAAATATATTATTAAATAATAATATTTTATTAAAAAATTATTTGTTCATTAAAACTGAGTCTTGCGTATAACGTAAGCCAACTCAATATTTTGTGTAGAGTAAGATCAACATGGTGTTGCGTAATAAAAATAAAGAAAACAAAAAAAATTATTTTAAAATTAACAAATTTTATTGTCTTTGGGTGTTAAAAAATATTTATTTTTTAATTATTATTATTAGTTCATATATTGTTTAGAATAGATAATGGTAAAATTAATCATTTTTCTATAAAATTGACAATTCATTATATTATATGTTTTTCATTTAAAAGAAGAAAAAATTTAATTTTATATATAAAATTTCTTAATTTTTTTGAAAATATATTTATACAAATAAATAACCATTCATTCATTAATTATATATTTTTTAAAAAATTTTGGTAATATCATTATATGGTAAGAAGGGATAATTTCCTATTTTTTTTTAATTGTGTAATTTATTTTTATCTCCATAAATTAAATTAATAAATATTTAGTGATTATTTTCACTAAAATTATTGAAATTTTATAATAAAATTAATTTAGCAATCATCTAATGGTTTTTTATACTCAATGATGAGATTGAATTCTTTTTATGCTTTAAAAATTCATTTTTTTCAGAAAAATGCCTTTCATATGTTTGTGTATGGATAATAAAATTATTTTATAACACATTTAAAAATTATAATAAACAAAATTAACTTAAATTTTTATTTCATCATATCAAAATTTTATTCTTGTTAATTTTTTGGATTTTTTATTAGTTGATGTATTTTGGTTGAAATGTTTAAAAAATAGCGATGCTACCCATAATGAAAATATTATGATATTAACAAGTTATAAGAATAATTTTAATGTTTAAAAAACATTTTTAATATATAAATATATCTTTTATAATTTTTTTTCATTCACTTAAAAATATTAAATTGTCACATAAATCGATGTTCAATAATTTGGAAATATATGTAATTTTTTAATCAAATAAAATATTTTGTTTTATTTTTTATCTTTTAATAACATATAATTGATGTTAATTTCAGTTTTTTTTGGTTTTAAATAAAACTAAGAAAAACATTATTTCAAATAAACCATTTTATCCACTGGGAATATGCATTATACATTATTTTAGTATAAAATCATTTTTATACCTCATATAAGGATTTTCTAAAAAATAATTTTTGTTGCATTTTAGGAACATATATTAAAATTAATTTATAAATAATTTTGGAATTGAATAATTTAAAATGAATTAAATTATTTTAATTTTTATATTAATTTTTGGTAATAATATCAAATTAATCTATATCCATAATATATAATAAACATGGAAAAACATGTCACTTTTTTAAGTGTTAAAATGGATTTCCAATGTGGTTAAACTAAAGAGATAAGGGTTAAAATAATTGGAAAACATATCCATATCATATTGTTTTAATATATTTAATCCTTATATTATCCTATATTCTAAAGTTAACCCATTTGGATATAATTTTATATGAGATTGACTTTATTATATTTTATTTTTCATAACATTTATATGTTTTCCAAAAACCTCACTTATAAAATAGAACCCCCTCTATTCTATCCTACATAATTCCGAATGAGCGTCGATCAACCAATATTTGATGAAATATGTTTACAACTATATATTTATACCCAAAGGTTCTGGTATTGTTAAAATACCACTATAAAAATTACTACTGTATAATCGAAATGAAGTTTACCAATAGAATACGTATATGTTCTTACAATGATTTTTCAAGTTCTATTATTCATAATCCTCTTAAAAATCTTCAAAAATTATATTAAAATAATTAAACTAATATATATATATATATATATATATCCTAATTCGATGTTTTTAAATTAATTTCAAATCCATTTTCTAACATATTTCTATCCTCTAAAAAATGAAAACATCACAAATGCATATGTAAGAACTACCATCTCTACAAAGTGATGTGTATCGTATTTCATCATCATATTACTTTTATGGTTATAGTGATGGAATTAACAGATATATATAATATTTATTAAATTATAATTAAACCTAAATTAAAATTATCATCTTCTTTATTACCCTCTCATCCTTTGAAAAATGGTAATGTTGCATGTGTGTGTGTCTGTACTACCACCTACACAATGTGATGTGACTCACTTTTGATTCCAAATTTACATGGATGATTATAAGGATAAATTAAATGAATATAAATTATATTTAAGATATAAATTATTTTTAATGATTAATAATTATATATATTCATTCATTCTTAACTGTTAGTAAAACAAGAATGACATATTGTGCATGTGAGAACCATCGCCTCCCTCAAAATATTATTGAATTTTAATATTACACACATTAATAAATTACTCTAAAATTTTATATAAGTAATAAAAAACATTTTCATGAAATTATGAAAATTATTTAGATGATGGAACCATTTTATAACACATTTTACCATGATAAATATATCATTTCAAATTTGGAGAAATTTACCGAACAACTCACGGTGGCTGACATAAAGAATAAAAATTCATTGAATGGAAGAAAAATATCTATAAAATGAACATAATGAGTATAATATAGAATCCATATATACGTAATAATGTATTTCATAAATTTAAATTTCTTATTTATGAGGATAAAATGCAGCATCCCATGCATAAATGCATAGAGAGTGTTTCTTGTGTGAATTCCAATGTAATGATATATATTTTATATTATGAAAATAATTTATTTGATATAGTATATACACTACACCTTTGACATATTATATCATGAATTACTCATTATTCATGGTAGTTAATGTTTAATTTCAAGTTTTCTCAGTTAAGTGATTTTGATTCAAATGTGTCTAAAGTCATAATGATTTGTTTTAAAATATCACCCTTATTTAAACCTTTATCTTAAAATGGAAATTAAAAGAATTATATTATCGTTCGTTCTTAAAACAAATAAAATCTTATTCTATTCTAGTCATTTCTATGGTTTCCACGTTATTTTAATTTTAATATGTTTAAAAATTAAAATAAATGAATGATTGATTAAAAGAAAAATATACATTATTTCTCATTTTTGATCTCGAATCACTCTCCTATGTATCTATATTCTTAAAAAAATTACTTTTTTATATCAATTTAAATTATTTAAAACATATTTTTATACAACATTTTTATTTATATAGAAAGTTTTAAAATAAATATTTTAAATGTTTTTTTAATATGAAAATTTTTACTAGAAAAAAATTATGAAATTAATGATCTTTTTAACGTATACAGTACTGAAGAATTTTCTCGCCACCATATCCATAATTCTATATTTATATTACTGTATAGTTTTCCATGTTTACTAAGTGAAAACAATTTTCCCATTATTCTATATATTTTTTGTTTTAATGTTTATGTAAAAGTATATTTCTTTCAAAAATCTTGTAAATAATTTTTGGAATGATTTATAACTTTAATTTATAACAAATTTTATAAAATCATTACATATTTTTATTTTATTGTTTCTGCTATTATTTTAATATATAATTGTCAAAATAATTTCTTTTACTCACATTATTTTTTTCACGAATCAATATTATTCTATCACCTGTTATTGATTTATAGACTATAATATAATTTTTAATCATTCACTTTCTTGTGATCATGTTCTAGATCTATCAATATAATTTATTAGACATTATTTTTCTCATTCTTTACTATATATTTAGTATCATAGATATGTGAAAAATAATTTATACTTCTATGATATTTTTTTAAACCATATAACATTTTAATATACGGGGATATTTAAATTAATCTTATTGTGAATGATATTTAATTAATTAAAAAATATTTATTTTTTGTATTATTGATTCAAAAAATATATTTATTTATTGATAAGGTATAAATATTATAGACTATATTGATGAATAATTATATGAGGTATAAATTGTATATATTTTTTGTGATAGGTAGGTCCAAATAATTTATAAATGATTGATGTGTCAAAAGTTCTCAGGAGAAAAAAGATTCCATAGTGCAAAGGCCAAGGCTATAAAATCCCTTCATAATGTTGGGTATTTGGTGTTCTAAAAACCATTACTGAAAGTGTCTTGGCACTAGTACTTAATAGTATGATTCATGAAATATTCTCTCAGTCCTTGATGGTAAGTTAATTCATGTCTATATTTTTTAATTTCCTTCATTAAAATTTATGTTATTATTATCGATGTGATTTTTTTCTTCCATGTAAATATTTTAAATCTCATTTTATTAATTAAATGGAATATTTATTAATTATTTACTTTTTAATATTGTTTATAACGTAATTATTATTGATAGCATCCGTTTAACACTTTCCCTTACTAATCATTTGAGCTCACCATTTAATATGTGTTCCTTTCCAAAGAATAATAATAAGAAATATTTTAATGATTATTGAGGATGAAACTATTTTATTCATTCTAGGTTTTACTTTTTCTAATGAAATATATAAATCATGTATTTAGTCTCCCATGATTGCTAAACTGATCAGTCCTTCATTGTTTGATCCCTTGTATCTTGTATTAATATAATAACGTAAAAGTTATATCTTGGTTACTTGAAATGTGTATTATATGACCATATCATAAATTATGATTCTTAAGGAATTATATTGGAACCACACAACACTTTAGAATAAATGTCTAATAAGACATACTTTTCTTGAATAAGATGCATTATGCATTATAAAGAAAATTAAAAATGGTAATTTCATCCTTCGATTCAGTGGTATATAAAAATAAATCCATAATTTTGACCATAATTTCTTTCATAAACACTCCATATGAAATTCAAATATAATTTTCCTAAATACTCTAGAAAATAGAAAGAATGTTATAAAAATAAAATTTATAGTAATAAACTAAAATAATAAATTATTCATTAGATCTATTTTTAATCACATTTAAATTCCATATAATCCTAGTAAAAATATTTTTTCATTCAAATAATATTTTAACAAAAAATATAAAATTTCATAAAAAATTATACTTAAATAATATAATTATTTAAACCGAACAATTAATATTGAAAAACCCAATCCTTTGAAAAAACATAGTATAAAACATATGGTTCAATTTTTCTTTAAATATCATTTTATTATTATTTGTTATTTTTTTGTATATATTAATTTTCAAAAATATCCTTTTGTAAATGCTTAAAATTATTTTTTTTAATCATGAGTGTTTTTATAAATGTAATTTTGATCTCTTTAAACACATTTTTTTACATAAACATCATTTTTTATTGATCATTAATTTTCATACAAAATATAAAAATATTTTTAGAATGATTTATATGTATATAAAAATTATACTACACCACATGAGGATAGAATATGTTGTATAAAATCCACTTCATATTGATTAATTTGATCTTTTGTAAGGATGATTTAAAAAATGATCATGATAATTTCGTAATTGCATAAGGATAAAGTCCACTGTGCATAATGATTTTACGAAGAACTCTAAGGTTCATTTAATTTTTGATAAATTAAAACATAGAAACATAATATAATTTAGTAAAAAATAGACAATAAGGATCAATTATAGAAAGTATAAAAATAATAATAAATGATAAAATAACAAATTCATCATCATACTTTTTGCATGAAAGAAGGATAAGTTTCACTTAACAATATACAATATTATAACACTTCTTAGTGGTAATTATATTGATGGGTGGGGAGTTTGAAATTTTAAAACATATAAAATTACTATGTATAGGAAAAACCAATAATCTTCTCTTTCATTTAAAATTATTAAACAGAATAGAAATTATAATAATTCTCCCATATATTGAAAGAGATTCATTTTTTTGAATACTAAATAAAAAGATCTACCATTTAATAATGTCAAACAATTCAGTAAAAAATTATTCCAAACATGAAAATTTATCCCCCCAAAAAATGTTCCGAATGGTTAAATATTAATCCAACATGATAATGATTAAAAGGAAAAATCTTCCTAAATAAAAAAATAACAAAAAATAGAGAGTACTAAACATTCAATTATAAATTCAAATTGATTTAAAAATCTTTCATTCACCCTATGTTAATGAATAACAGTAAATGAGAAAATTATAACTCTTTAATCTAAAAAATAAATTTTTATTTTCCAAAAATATGCCCATGAAAACTAAAAATATAATAAAAAAATTTCCATTCATTAAATAGATTAAAAAATATATCTCAATAAAATATCTCCCCATTATTTGAATCATTATTTATGTATAAAATAAATTATAATTAATAAAAAATTATTAATCCTTCTTAATTAAATCTTCTTCCTTCTTTAGATTAAAAAAAATAGTTTATAATGATTTTGAATTATAATATATATAACACTCTGAGATATTTGCTAGTATATAAATATTAAAATTTACAAGGAGGAACATACACATTTAAGTATATTTAATGAATTGAAAAATTATTTTGGAACAAATAAAATGATAATAGTTAGAGTACATTCTTGTAAAAAAATAATATTAAGAGATTTCACATTCTTAGTAGACATAAAAAAATAAATATATTTTAGTTCAAACCAACATAATAAGTGATAAAAATATAAATAGGATACATGTTTTCCATAAGATATATAATTACTTCAGTATCAAAATTTTTTTATGTCAAATTGTATTTAATAAAGAACATTTAGGACACCAAGATGGATAACGATTAGTTTATTTGTCTCTTAAAAACAAATTAAAAATTCAGGTATTCTTTTGACCAAAATATTGATCAAATTTTAAAAATCAGTCACTAGATTAAGGAAAAAAACAGCATCTAAAATATTTAAAAAATAAAATACCTTTAGTTTTACCATTCATAAATATATTTTCTTACATCCATGATAATTGTTGGAGTTGGTGGTCTAGAACCAACTACTTTTTACTTTATTCATTAAATAAAAGCCTTATCACATCTTGATTGTTCTTCTACGTGACATTTCATGTGATAATGTCCTAGGGATAACTGTTGCATTAATGGGTCGTAGCGGATCCCTGCTATGATGAGAACCCGGAATGGCCATAACACTGTTCTTGAATGTTTGTTCTATGGATGGCTGATGTTATTTGAGGGACACAAATAATACAGGTCATTAGGGGTGTGGACTCATAAAACATTGAGGCACCTTCTCATGGTGTGAGCCCTTGGTAATGTCCAGGAAGATATTATGAGAACGAGACCCGCCAGTAGGAAATCCACATTTCATAGTGTCATTGGATGTTCCTATCTGCGGACGTGTGTATTGGTCCTTAAGCTTTAAGATTATTATGAATGGGTATTACAACTCGTGCACAAAGATGTATTGACAAAAACTGTGACGAAACACTGTTCGCAGTGAGGTAGGATACGTTGGGTACGTCACGAGTAATATCGCATTAATAGATAATGTGAGAAAGGATTTGTCCCTTCTGTTCCATAACAGAAGTAGATATCTCAGGCCCTTTGATGGAATTGATATAGCCTAAACAAATCAATTTCCATGGTAAGGTATGGAAAAGTTCAATTTTGGGAAGTCAAATAAAGAATAATCAAGCACGTGGGTTAATGGCACTAGAATACAACCCGCTTGTTTGGAGATATCGAGACAAAGGGATTATATTACACGGTAAGCGTTCGTAGGAGGTGACACATCATTGCGGAATTAACATCTTTCTCTATGGGTGCCTTGGCGTGTTGCTAGACGCTAACCTTGGACTTTAGGTAGGCTCTGCCTAATTCCACTGAGAAAGAGGCCTAGAGGGTCACACACTAAATTTGTCCATGTATCTCAGTTAAATATTAATTTAACAAGTTAAATAAATATTATTCCCGAATGTGGTTTAATAATTATTTAAGGATGTCTGATCGAATTTATTTTGACACTAGTTATTCGAGAGAATATATTGTGGACGAAATACTATATTTATTAGTGAGTAATGCAGTTATATTTATTTAAGAAATAAATAGTCATTACTCAAGGTTTAATAAATGTGGTGGAGAAAAATGGAAAATAAAAGTACACGCCATGTACATTAAATATACACGCCGTGTAGTTTTATGGAAAACAAGTACACGCCGTGTAGTTTTTTTAGTTTGGATTTTGAGGATTTAATATTGTTTTATTAAATGATATTTATTATAATCAACGTGGGCGCATGTCAAGGAATTAATAATTCGACATGGGGGTTTTCAAGTAGAGTTAATGAAATAAATAAAATGCATAATGCGTTTATTTATTGTCATAAATATATTATCCTCAAACCCAATTATAAATATCCTCGCAAGACCAACATTTTAAAGAGCCATTGTTGTGCACAACGGATTTGGAAATACACTCAAGCTAAGAGAGAATTCCCTTTCCACCAAGAACACCCTCATGTTACGAGAGAAAGATCATCCACCGGATCAAGGAGGTCGAAGGCGGGCATCGCAAGCGAAGGTTCTTCTGCGTTATCACCCGGAGATCCCTTCAGCGACGTCCGGAGATACGTGACACACGTGTGGATCACCGCTAGAGGAGTCTTATACTTGGATTCTACAACACAATGATAGATCACTGAATCGTGACCAGACACATCAACGAAGAAAGAATTCCAATGAGGTAATTCTTATGCATTAATTAAATTAATTACAATCAACATATAATGATCATACCCAAGGGTTTCAAGACTCTTCTTTTCTTTTCGTTCTTCATTCTATTTCGAAGATTCGGCGTTTTATATCGTGACATATCTCTGATTGAACATTGTTTAACGTTAAAATTAAAGTTGTGAAAACCCACCAACGCGCTTCCGCTGTGCCCAGAACCTACAAGTGGTATCAAAGCGGTCATATCGTTGATTATAATTATTTAGTTTTTCGTTGGTAATTTACACATTTAATAATTTAGTTATTTCAATTCATGTTTAATCATTCTGGAAATCTGAATATTGAAATCTATTCCTCCTCCCTCGTTTCCTGTTCACCTCATAGAAACAAATTTTTCTTTTAATTTTTATTAAAATTAAATAGAGGAACTCATCCGGAGGAGCAAAACATTTCTGGACGTATAACACCAGAATACATGACGTGTATTCGGAAGTACACGCCGTGTAGTCTAGGTTCAATTCATTGACTGATCCGCCAAATCAGGCAATGTATTGGATTCTTTATAAGAATTTAAACATCTTGTGTTGACCAGAAACATGTGGCACACAGTTTTCGGAATACACACCGTGTGGTCCAATGAACAAGGTGTGTAGTCCCTTCAGGTTAGGGTTGGTTTGTGTACTCTGTACATGGCCTGCCCGGCTGGAAACCGTGTAACGCGGAAACTACACGGCATGTGTCCCATTTTACACGCCGTGTACTATGAAAATTTCCGAAGTACATTAACATGCCCTGTCCCCGGGTGTGTTCTTCGGATGGACGGTGAAGAAAAGTACACGCCATGTAGTCGGAACTGCACACCGTGTACTCACCCAAATTATGCAGATTTATTAAAATTTATTATTATATTATACAAAACCTTGAGACGTGTACCATGGTGTAGGCGTAAAGCTGAGGCACAATAGGTGATATGTGTTTTATATATATGTGTTTAATTTGACATCTGCGTAATAAATAGGAATTCACCAGGTTGCCTCCAAGGTACAAGTTACGTACAAGGATAATTTTAAATGAATTTATTTGTTTAAAATTATGATGGATGAGAATCTCAATGAAATTCAGAAATCAGATTTAAGATAAAAGGATTGATTAATTAAAGATAATTAATTGATTCGAGTGTGATTTATCTTAAACAAGAACGATTAAAGATTTGAATTCTAGTTTTATGTATGCGTAAATATCGTTGCAAGTATGGATGATCATGAGCGAGACCGAGATCTTTGTATGTGAATGGTTTCTTTTAATTTTTTTATTTAAAGTAAATTTGTTGGCCAGTGAGCCATCTCCTCATTAATATGTAGGGCCTACGCGCCCAAGGATTCTTTTATGTAAAAACCCCTTTTTACCCCTCACCTGTGTGTGAGATAAATGCATATGTAATGGATGGAGCTCCCAAGATAGTGGAGGCTGCTCAAGTCAGGAGCCATGGTGAAACCAATCCAAGGAGATACAATGGTGGATAGTTGGAAAGCTATAAACACGAACTAGAAAGGTTTAATGTGTATCTCCCCTAGGACTTGGGTTAGTTTATCAACCGCTGGAAAAACTAACCAATAGAAAAGATCATGATCATATCATTTATGTTATTTCTGTTAGTTGCATGGTTTATTTATTTTCGGTGTGTTTTCCCGATCACACAATTAATTAATTAAATGATCATGCAAGATGGAACTAAAATAAAACCGTCTTATACGTAAATATTATCTTATACATGGTTGATCACTTCAGTATATCCCACTTAATATTAAAAAGAATGTAATCAAAGATAATAAAATGGAAAATTACGTATAAGGATAAAAACCCTCAAAAATAAATATTATGTCGTCATAGCCTTCCATAATCTTGGTTAGAATCGAACCATAGTTAAAAGTGCTTGACCAACCCTAGTTGGGGTGCTTTCAATTATCGGGGAATTCTAATTCAAGGTTTTGGGTTTACTTGACTTGGTTCGCATCAAGGGTTGACTGCCACAGCAGGACTTGGTGTGACCAAGAGGGAAAGGTTGAGGAAATCCAAAAAGGATTTCAGGATTGGGGAGTCCACTCAGCGGATCAAGGAGCTGCGAGTTAATGCAGTTGGAATTTTGAATGCCTACCTAAAACCCTTCAAGTTGCTTGACCAACCCTAGTTGGGGTAATGCGAAAGGAAATATGGATCCTTGCCACTAGAATATTTATGCAACAGAATATTCCGAAGTCAATGGTGAGGGCTATTGGATTTCGATAAAATAGTGGGATACTAATAAGTATTATTTTATTTATTTGTCTCAATTTCTGTAATAAAGTACTAAACCTTTGCTCATTTTAATTTGTTGAAATGGCAAGAAAATTACTTCAAACATATCACTGCACACCATACTCGAAAAATAAAACCTTCTCGCTGGCACCAATTTTCAATATTGGCAGAGGCGTTTATGCGTCATCCTTCACCAAGAAAGGAAATTATATGTACTGGAAGAGCCTATTCCAGTTGTGCCTGGGAAAGAGGCTGGTGATGAGGAATTATATCTCTACATGAAACACATGGATGATTCCACAGATGTCCAGTGTTTCATGCTATTGGCCATGTAAAATGAGCTCTTGAAGAAACATGAAAACATGGACGTGTATAGCATGATGTCTCACCTTAAAGATCTCTTCCAAGAGAAGGCGAGACAGGAAAGGTATGAGATCTCCAATGCTTTGTTTACCACGAAACTTGGAGATTCTGCACCAGCTGGGCCTCATGTAGTCAAGCTTATTGGCTACATTGAACACCTGGACATCATAGGGATTAAATTCCCGGATGAGTTGCGTATAGATCTCATCCTATCATCACTACCAAAGAACTTCTCTAGCTTCATTATCATCTATAACATGAGCGGCAATGAGAAGTGTCTATCTGAGCTTCTGACCTTGATTCACAAGTTAGATAAGGACATGGGGCGTGAAAAACCCGCGGTCCTTATGGTGAACAAGAAAAGGAAGGACTAGGCAAAGGGTTCAATGACTTATAAATGGTCTGAAGCCCTCGAGAACCATCCCTCCAAGAAGGGGAATATTCATAGGGAAAGCAAAGAACGAGAGGCAGTGTGTTTTCCATGTGGAAAGTAGGGCCACTGGAAGAGGAACTACACCCAGAAGCGTGGGGACGCTAAAGGTGCGCTTGTTATCAAGTGCAATCTTTCTATTTCTACACATTGGGTATTAGATACAGCTTGTGAGGCTCACATATGTATTCAAATGTATGAACCAAGTAGATTTAGAAATATCACCTGTGGAGAGGTGGATCATCGAGCTGCCAATGGTGAAAGGCTGGCTGCGTTGGCTATTGGCGACTACCACCTCTCATTGCTGACTGGGATGATTTTGGTTTTACATAACTATTTTTATATACCTAGTGTTACCAAGAACATAATTTCTGTATCTTGTTTGGATATGGATGGATTTGTTTTCAAATTTGGAAATAAGGGTTGTCTTTTTTATAAGAACACCGCATGTTATGGTATGGAACATTTAAATAATGGTTTATGTGTATTGAATTACGAAAACCAAGTGTTGGCACTCGATAACGAAACAAACTGACATGACTCATACATCACCCAGTTATGGCTTCACTGGCTTGGTCATGTGAACGAGAAGCCTTTGACAAATATCTGCTAGGATGGCTATTTAGACTCTACTGAGCTAAAACCACTTGATAGATGTCACGCTTGTTTACAACGAAAAATAACCAAACCGCCTTTTGGTGGACAAGGTGAAAGGGCTACAGAGGTTCTAGGATTGGTACACATGAATGTGTGTGGACCATTTCCAGTAGAAGCTAGAGGTGGATATTCTTACTTCATTACTTTTACTGATGATTTGAGTAGATATGTATATGTCTACATAATGAGTTATATGTCAGAGTCCTTAGAGAAATTTAAGGAATTCATGAATGAAGTAGAGAATCAGCTTGGTAAGAAGATAAAGAAGCTTCGATCGGATCGAGGTGGAGAATATTTGAACCAAGAGTTCATCGATCTTCTACGGGAGTCTGGGATTCTATCTCAGCTCACTCATCCTTATACACCACAGTGGAATGGTGTTAGTGAAAGGAGGATCCGCACCTTGTTGGACATGGTGAGGTCGATGATGAGTCATGTGGATCTTCCATTATACTTTTGGGGATATTCATTATAAACTGCAGCATACACATTAAACCGAGTACCAACTAAGGCGGAAAATTGAATTCCATACGAGTTATGGAATGGAAGGAATCCCACATTATCGCACACATGTGTATGGGGATGTGAGGCATTAGTTAAGGCCTTCTCAGGCAACAAACTAGCACCCTAGGGTACGAAGTGTATCTTTATAGGATAACCCAAGGAAACGAAAGGATATTACCAATATAACCCTCAAGACAAGAAAGTGACTGTCTCTAGACAAGCTGTCTTTCTTGAGAGTGAGCACATCCTCAAGAAGGATATTGGGAACAAGATTGAATTTGACGAAGTTGATGCTCAAGATACATAGGTGTTGGTACAGGAACAAGTTCCACAGGTCCCCATAGAAGAGGTTCCAGAAACACATGTACTGTGTAGGAGCTCAAGAGAGGTAAGGGAACCAGAGAGATTTGGTTTCCTAGTCACCGAGGATGGTGATTCATTATTGTTGGACAATGATGAACCTCTATCTTACAAGGAAGCAGTAGAAAGCTCAGAAGCTGTAAGATGGCAAGAAGCTATGAATTATGAGATGGATTCCATGTATCAAAACCAAGTTTGGGTTCTGGTCGATGATCCCATTCATGTAAATCATGTTGGATGCAAATGGGTATTCAAAAGAAAGATGGACATGGAAGGTCAAGTTAGCACCTATAAAGCAAGGCTAGTGGCTAAAGGATTCAGACAGCATCAAGGAATTTACTATGATGAAACCTTCTCGCCATTTTCAATGTTTAAATCCATAAGAATCATACTTTCCATAGCAGCTTACCATGACTACGAGATTTGGAAGATGGATGTCAAAACAGCATTCCTTAACAGGAACCTTTAGGATGATGTCTATATGAAACAACCAGAAGGGTTTGTGACACCAGGTGAATCCAAACAGGTTTGCAAGTTGCAGAAATCCATTTATGGATTGAAGAAAACTTCTATGTCATGGAACATTCGATTAGATGAAGCCATAAAGGGATTTGGTTTCATTAAGAATGAATGTGAGACATGTGTTTATAAGCGGTTTATTGGGAATGCAGTCGTCATCCTAGTGGTATATGTTGATGACATATTGCTTATTGGAAACGATGTTCCAGCCTTATAGTCAGTTAAGGACTGGTTAAACAAGTGTTTCTCCATGAAGGACTTAAGAGAACCTGCCTACATTTTAGGGATCAAGATCATTCATGAAAGATTGAAGAGTTTTCTTGCACTATGTTAGGGTACATACATTGACCAGATACTAAAGGGATTTAGTATGGAAAAATCCAAAAGGGGATTGGTTCGATTGTCGCATGGCTTACATATTTCTAATAAAATGTGTCCCCTGACACAACAGGAGAAAGATAAGATGATAAAGAACCCATACGCTTCAGCTATAGAATCCATCATGTACGCCATGTTATGTACCAGGCTTGATGTTGACTATGAACTGAGCATGGTAGGCCGATATCAAGCAGATCCAGGAGAACAACATTAGACTACTGTTAAGACTATCCTTAAGTATCTGAGAAGAACTAAGAATATGTTCCTGGTGTATGGAGGAGACGAGGAGCTTGTTATAAGAGGGTATGTGGATGCGGGTTTTCAAACATATCAGAATGATATGAAGTCGCAATCTGGATATGTTTTCTGTCTTAATGGAGGAGCTGTGAGCTGGAAGAGTTCAAATCAGCCAGTTGTCGTCGATTCTACAGCAGAGTCCGAGTATATAGCGGCTTCTGATGCAGCCAAGGAAGCTGTCTAGATTCAGAACTTTGTCCAGGAGCATGATGTGGTGCCTAGCAGTAAAGACCCCATTACATTGTATTATGATAATACTACATCGGTGGCTCTTGCAAAAGAACCAAGGTCACATCAACAGACAAAGCATATACTCCAGAAGTATCACCTCTTGAGGGATTTCTATCAAAGGGGTAATGTTGCAGTGAGCAGAGTGTCCATGGAAGAGAATGTGGCAGACCCCATGACTAAAGTCATATCTCAGTAGAAGCATTAATATCATGTGAGAGCTAGCGGGTTAAAGGTTGTTAGCAGTTGGCTCTAGTCCAAGTGGGAGTCTGTTGGAGTAGGTGGTCTAAAACCAACTACTTTATACTTTATTCATTAAATTAAAACCTTATCACATCTTGATTGTTCTTCTGCGTAACATGTCATGTGATAATTTCCTAAGGACAGCTGTTGCATTAAAGGGTCATAGCGGATCCCTGCTATGTTGAGAACCCGGAAGTGACATAACACTGTTCTTGAATGTATGTTCTATGGCCGGATGATATTATTTTAGGGACACAAATAATACTTCTCATTAGGGGTCAGGACTCATAAAACATTGAGGCACCTTCTCATGGTGTGCACCCTTAGTAATATCCAGGAGGATATTATGAGAATGAGACCTGCCAGTAGAAAATCCACATATCATAGTGTCATTGGATGTTCCTATCATCAGATGTGTGTATTGGTCCTTAGACTTAAAGATTATTAGTAATGTGTATTACAACTCGCGCACTTAGATGTATTGAGGAAAACTATGACGACACACTGTTCGCAGCGAGGTAGGATACGTTGGGTGCATCATGAGTAGTACCACATTAATAGATAATGCGAGAAAGGATTTGTCCCTTCCATTCCGTAATGGAAGTAGATATCTCAGGCCCTTTGATGGAATTTATATAGCATAAATAAATCCATGGCCATCGTAAGGTATGGGCAAGTTCAATTCCGGGAAGTCAAAGAATGAATAATCAAGCACATGGGTTGATGGAACTTGCATGCAACCCGCTTCATTGGAGATATCGAGACAAAGGGATTATATTACACGGTAAGCATTCGTAAGAGGGGACACGTCATTGTGGCGTTAACTTCTTTCTCTATGGGTTCCTTGGCATGTTTCTAGATGATAAACTTAGACTTTAGGTAGGCTCAGCCTAATGCCATTGAGAAAGAGGCCTAGAGGGTCACATACTAAGTGTGTCCATGTATCTCAGTTAAATAAATATTATTCCCGATTGTGGTTTAATAATTATTTAAGGATGTCTGGTCACATTTATTTTGACACTAGTTATTTGAAAAAATATATTGTGGATGAAATAATATATTTATTAGAGAGTAATGTAGTTACATTTATTTAAGAAAAAAAATTGTCATTACTCAAGTTCTAATAAATGTGGTGGAGAAAAATGGAAAATAAAAGTACACGCCGTGTATATTAAATATACACGTCGTGTATTAATTATTACACCCTGTGTAGTTTTTCCAATTGGGATTTAGAGGATTTAATATTGTTTTATTAAATGATATTTATTATAATAAGCGTGGGCGCATGTCAAGGAATTAATAATTCGACATGGGGGGTTTCAATAAGAGTTAATGAAATAAATAAAACGCGTAACGCGTTTATTTATTGTCATAACTCTATTAACTTCAAACCCAATGCTAAATATCCCCACAACCCCAACATTTTAAAGAGCCTTTGTTGTGAACAACAGATTTGGAAATACACTCAAGCCAAGAGAGAATTCCCTTTCCACCAAGAAAGCCCTCAACTTACGAGAGCAAGATCATCAACCGGATCAAGGCGGTCGAAGGTGGACATCGCAAGCGAAGGTTCTTCCACGCTAGCACCCGGAGATCCCTTCAGCGACGTCCGAAGATATGTGACACACGTGTGGATCACCTCTAGAGGAATCCTACACATGGATTCTACAACGCAACGACGGATCACCGAATCGTCACCGGATACATCAACGAAGAAAGAATTCCAACGAGGTAATTCTTATGCATTAATTAAATTAACTATAATCAACATATGATGATCCTCCTCAAGGGTTGTAGGACTCTTTTTTTCTTTTCGTTATTCGTTCTATTTCAAAGATTCAGCGTTTTATATTCTGACGGACCTCGGATTGAATGTTATTTAATGTTAAAAATTAAAGTTGGGAAAACCCACCAATGCGCTTTCCCTGTGCCCGGAACCTACAATAATATCCCATCATAAATAACAAATTTTATATTTTTTATAATATTATACATTTTAAATGGTTTCCTAAACTCATCTAATTTACTACATTTAATAGTAGTTGTGGAATATATTTCTTTCAAAATTTTAATTTCAATTCTAAGATTCACATTTTAGTTTTGTACATATTCAAGACAATCTCATATTATATTTTTTAAAAATGAATAATAAATTTTCATACTATTAATATACTTATTATATTTATCTTTATAATCCAATAAAACATTAATCTAACATTTTTAATTTGTCACTATTTTCAGACATAAAACTCGTTAAGCACTCTTTCCCCTCTAGTTTAAAATTTTTTGAATCATGGGATCTAGGATTTATAATAATATGTGATGGATTTTTAAACACACCAATATTTTGTGAAATATATTTATTTTCAAAATATTTTAATTTTTTGGATATTTTCATTTCACACCCATTGAAATTAGTTCATTTTATATTAAAACACTATGACAGTCGTGTTTTATATGAAACAATAAGTTAATCATGCACTAAAAATAATGTTTTTTGTCTTTTTCAACACAGAACACTTAGGTTAGCTTGTGTTAAACGCAACAATTTCTTTCCTCTATGGTTGCATGACAGGCAAGACCGAGTTTTACCAAATAATACTTTATTATTAAAATGTTATTATTTATTATAATAGTATTTATCATCGCCATTAAATTATAATTTATATATATTATTTACTAATTTATTAAAATATATGTTATACAAAAATATAATATGAATTCATTTGTCACTAATTAATTAGAATGGAATATGAAAACTAACTGAATATAATGATAAATATTAATATTTTTATTGTCGAATTTTTCTACCATAATAAATTAACTTAATTACAATTAGTGAATGATAATAATGTAATATATGTTCTATATATATACAATAGAATATGTTTTCTATTCATACATTAGATTTTATATACATAAGATATGAACAAACCTAATTTTATGCTTAAAAACCTATATTTTTATTAAGGAATATTTTTTACATTATAATAGAGAACCCATTTTAAATTAAATTTTTGGAACATTTAGAGATTTAATACGTTATAATAAACTCAATTTTTGAAAACAAAATACATTAAAATTAATTTCGGATTAATTTGTTATATTTTTATGGGCTGTTTCATTTTTAATGAGTAGTGAAAAATTAAAAAAATTAACTCAAAAATGTTTTTTCATCTAGTTTATTTATAATGATAAGTTATATTTTTAATTCATTTTAAATTTTAAATAAAATAAATTTTTATCAAATAATCCAATATATGTCATTGTAGTCAATTTTACTTTTAAATTGGGTATAAAAACATAGAATTTTTTTGATCATTTTTACTTTAGAAACTCACATTGTACACCCATCTACGTGATTATATTTTATTTAATTAAGTCCACTTATTTGTTTGTAGTAAGGAAAAAAAGGATTAAATTTTTGGAATTAGAAAAAATTCTAATTTCTAATATGTTAAACTTATTTTTTGACCTAAAGGAATAGTGAAAGTAATTAAATTTACATACATTGATTATGGATAAATAAAGATTAATAATGGAATAAACCCTAAACTTAATTCCCAAAATGATCTATAAACTGGTCCAAATCTTATTTTATTGATATATTTTCACCCCAAACTCAGTTTTCTACAAATTGAAACATAATTGGATCCACTATCAATAAAAAAACGTGTGTGGGTTTTTTTTTCTAAAATATTACTACAGTGCCACTCCTCCTCCATTATAAAGATAATCATATCCCCCCACTTCATCACAACTATCAAGATACATTGTCTCAAATAAACTCTACCAAAATAGATCTGAAAAATCCCTCACTTTCTCATTTAATCCTCCCTTAGGTATAAATTCATATTAGTAAGCCCTTTGGTGTAAACCAAATGGAGATACCTGATTAAGAGGTAACACCCTCCCTCAAACTCCTTTCCTTTATTTTGTTTCTCCACAACATCAAATATTATTATTCCTATATTAAATTATATAAATATTATCTTCAATATAATAATAAGTTTTTATGATAATTTTTCAACCTACACAAACACACTACCATCTAATGGGTATTTAACAAACAATTTACATGTACGGCGGACTAACGCATCACTAAATGAAGATTGTTCATTTTTCCATTACTACCTCTCATGGTGATAATAATGATTGAAAATATATTTATATATATTATATATTATATTTATTATATATTTAATCTTATGTAATTATTTGAAAAAACATATTTTTATACATTCTATTTTGTGTTAATACGATAATTTCCTCTGATCAAGTGTGGACTCTGCCCCCTTCAAAGCGATGCGATTCATTCATACACTACATGGAATGTATTAAGAATGTATTTATTAAATATATATGACATAAATTATATAATAAATCAACTTTAATATATATATATAAATATAACTTTTAGTTTATTTCTTTTAACAGGAAAATTAAACATAAATAACATTCATGTGTACGTACGACCTACTGTTTCCATGAACTGTGTATTTCATTTCATACTTCGATATTATTTGTATTATTATAATACAAATACATTGAATATAAATTATATGTAAATAATTGTTTAAATTTTATAAGTCATGATATAACTATAAGGATCAATGATATAACAAATTAATACTCATGTGAAAAACAAATCGGATATTACCAGAAATAAAACCTTTACATATAATTATTAACAAAAAGGTAATATACCGACATAATAAAAAACATATCATATTATAAGTATTAATATGGTTATGTTATATAATTATAAAAAATTAATATTATTATACAAGAGGATTAAATGATTAGGATGAGTGTCAAGACATAAGGCAATGCAATTTCATCTCACTCCTTATTTCTATGAGATACATGCCTTATTCACCACTCATTTTTTTTGTGGTGTATATACATCAGTTAATGTACTATATACTAATTTAACATAAATATATAGGTATTTAAATAACCATTTGGTAATCTTTCAATCATGGGGTCTATGTTTCAAAAGTTACCAAATCGGTAATGTAATATTTGTCTCAATTTACTTTCTTTGAGACACATGATATGTTATGAACATATATTTTTATATAAGAGTTATATAGTAATTTTGAAATTCTATATCATGAATCTCCTTCCTTTATTATAATTTAATGTTCAGGTATTGTAAACTTCTTATATGGGGAGTATGGTTCTATGTTACCAGGTTATAAGTGTTTATTGAAATAATATTATCACTCTTTGAGATTATTTGTGATTAAGGATTATTTGATTAAATATTATGATTCATACACCTAGAGAATTATTGAATTTTATTATCCTCTGGTTATTCATGATAAATTAATTTATTGGTACAAATTTTCCACACTTTTGTATATAATATAGATAATAATGAGTTTTAAACAAAGTTTGACTTTACCTATTTATTCAGTCAAAAATAGGTGTTCATTCAAAACCATTATTTTTAAAAGGTTTATAAAAATATTATTTATTCACCTATGATAATTAAAATACATTTTTATCTATTTATTTCCTTTTTTAAAAAAGGGTTTTTAATATGGAATATTCTTTTTTTGAGGTACCTTTCTTATCTTTTTATGGTAGAAAAGGAATTTTCTGCATGTTCAGGTTTATCCAACTTCATAACCAACATTCCCTTGAATATTACATTACAATATTAAAAATTTATTTTTTTAAAAATCCTAATAATCTGAAATTCATTTTTTCGAATAATTTTCCAAGAAAACTGTTTTCAAAAGGTTTTTATGTAATTTTAGAAGTTTTAAGGAAAATTTTTTTCCAAAACATTTTGATCTTCCATTATAGGTTTTAAATAAACATGTTTTTAATATTTTTACAGGATTAATTTCTATGTATTATTCCCATGAAATGGTTTTCAAAAGGTTTTATGTTTTTAAAAATCCTTTTCCAATGAAGAATGGTTATTTTCCTAAATAATTTTTTTGAATTATATTTTCAAATTATTTTCAATTTAATATGTCATTTGTTGACATTTCTTACTCCTATCATGGAAATAATCTAAATGTAACATTCATATTCTTTGTTTAAATGGTTTATTCTTGATGTAATGGACTTTATGAAACATGTTTCTCTATCACAAGTTATATGTTTATGAAATCCCTTTTTCTTTCGTGCGATATTCTTTGGAATAAATCATTATGTAACATGTATACTTTTCTAAAGGCTATGATATGTTTACTTGTTTATGATACCAATTTAATTTCATGGGTTATGATGTTATTGTTTATTATTGTTTCTCACATGTATATATGTTTTCATTAGGAGTTGGGTGGGATCGATATCTACCTCCAATACATTGGGTATATATTTATATCTTATTAGTTAGACTGTGATAGTCTTGGGAGTAATCCTTTACTACTAAGATGGCCATTGAAGTGTTCCATGGATACAAATATGGTATGAGGATAGAACTTATAATACTAATATGAACATGGGAGTGAACCATGAATACCTTGATGGTACAGGGTTTGAAACAATACTACTAATGTGGCCTTGGTTGTGATGTCTTGGTTCCTATGAAAATCATATTATATACATTGATATTTTCCAGAATTCCATGTCTTATTCCATTATTAATCTTACTTGACTTAAGTTCTTTATTTTCTTATGATTAATTTCTTATGAACTATTTGGATTTATTAAAATATTCATGTCTATGATCTTTGATATGCAGGGTTGGACCTTCATGCATTTTGATCATATTCCCATACCCCCTATGCTCAGGTTTATACTTACTTATCTCCCTTATTTACCATTACAACACATCTGAGATCAGACATTTTTATGTTTCCTACCTCATGTTATGAAGATATATATTATGTATGATTA
Source organism: Viscum album (assembly GCA_963277665.1). NCBI lineage: Eukaryota > Viridiplantae > Streptophyta > Magnoliopsida > Santalales > Viscaceae > Viscum > Viscum album. The sequence goes on from OY728159.1 coordinate 660,677,856, forward strand.
TTTTAAGAATGGTATTTCTCAATAAGAAACTAGTGGGGGAAAACGTAACTCACATCTATACTAGTGTTCATGTTTCCATGTTTCTAAAGGCACTAGACTAGTAAGGTTTTGGGGTGTCTATTTTTCTAATGTTTTAATTATTCCTAAAATAGTTTTGATAAAAATTTATATCAACTAAAAGTCATTATACATAGTATTATATAAATGTATTATTTAACCTTTGGAAAATAGTATGATAAATCCATTGTGATAACCTTAAGGACAAATATAAGGATGAGTTTAAGGATAATGAAAATAATAGGAAATTGTCCATGTTTTTTTTGTGATTTATTCAGTGAGTGTTTTCATAGAAATAAATCCCCCACTAGATGCTACAAGTGGATATGTATCAAGTCCAAATTTACTGAGGTGTAACAAAAATTGAAAAGATGCCTCAGACTATACTCGGGATAATCTGGTATGCGACAATGGGCCTTGTTGCACACCTAGATTGACACTCTTGGGGAATATGAATTGGAAATTCATAAACTCTTCACAATCCAATATGAAGGATTTCAATATAATATTACTATTAAGAACATCGGATAAACCTATGTTTTCATCGAATAAAAGGTTGGTATCATTATTTAGACATCGTATAAGTAATGTTTCATGATTATGTTGTCTTATTATATGATATGTATTTCTCACCACATGTATTTTGGTGTTCTTCAATAGAGTGAATTAAAAGGAACTAGATTAACATTTAATGTGAAATACAATATTCTAATGATATTTCATATGGGATGATCATTATACTAGAGGATGTTTTTTCCACACATAATCAGTTATCAAGGAACATGATCAACAAAGCGAACCTTACCAAAATCTCAGACTCACTAAAGAAGATGATGATAGAGTTAGCATAGAGGTTAGGTAACAAATAATATGGGTTAAATACAATTTACTTTACTTGGAGTCCAAAATAATGAAATAATAACCATAGTGAATTTATTAGAGGAACAAGTAGGTGTTTTGACTATAGAAAGTAAAGACCCATGCAAGTAGATGCAAAGGGAAAATGAATGGTTTAAGTGAAGAAATGGATAGTAATATAGGCCACCCTAATAAATTGTCAAAGGTTAAATTTTTTAAGTGTATAATTAATGGTCATTATGAAATTTTATGTCCTTAGTGGAAATATTCTAAAGAGAACCATCAAGGTGGTATGAGTAATGGTTATATTACTGATGCTGATGGGACTATAAAGGGAATTCTAATGGATATCATTATTAAGTAACATGATGATGTAGCCTTCTTACGTCTTCTGGATAAAGTGGAATAATTAAAGTTTCAATATATTTGGATTAAATAATTATGTTGTGTGAACAGATAAATATAAAAGGATTATTGAGCTTATGTTTTTCACTATATATTTACAAGATTATGATGAATGATTCCACTGGACTGGGAAATATTTTTTCAAAGGAAAGATAGCCCTTAATATATTCGTTATGATTATATAATGTTGTTGGGATAAGGATATTTTGTATATTAATAAGTAAATTCGATACTATTGATTACCACGGAACTAATTGAGGACTTGTTAATATGGTGTTTAGGCTATCAGGTTTAAAACGTTTTTTTGGAATCATAGTACATACCCAATAACAATTGGAATAAGAAGTCATGCATGTTTTCCAAAAGTATTTATGGTAATTCATGTTATTACCGTGTTTCAATAAAATATTTGATTAGGGTATTCACATGTTGGAATGTGACACAAAAGAGATACTTTGTAAATGCATGAGATCAATGTTAAGATGATTTTGTGACATTATTTCTATTGTTTTATATTTTCATCATTCAATAGTGTGATAAGGTTATGAATTTATAGGTGTTTAATTTAAGATTTGGATGATTTTAGTGAGACTCGATTATTATAACACTATATGTGGATTCATGGTTATTGGATAACCAGATCTAAAAATGTTGTGGTGAGGGTAACTAAAGAAATATGGGATGACTTATCATGGATCTCATGATCTATTAATGCTTTAAAAATGAAAAATTATACATCATTTTTTGGAGATAGAGGTGGAGTGGATCAAATAACAACTATGGGTGAGATTTTCCTGAAATCGTGCAAGTATATCTTTAAATAAAAAAATTTCATCTTAAAAAAATGATCTATAAATAAAATTTTATCTATGAACCGTTATATTCGATGGATCATATGGTCCTCTAGGTCATCACATATATATGAATTTATGATTGGTAACATTATCCTCACATTATTCTCTTTCACTCTTCATCAGAACATGATGGTTAGATTTATCTTCCATGTCCATGTTTTCACTTCCAACCTATGTTCTCATATGTGGGAAGCTAGTTATTTGTTACATTGGGTAACCATTATAGTTCTCGCTTTATTTTCTAAAGGATTATCTTGTATTAATTTTTACGATGTGGGTTTCCCTAAAAGGAACTTTTAATTATTAATCATATGATAACCGAAATTATTTTTGAGGTAGAAATTCATTTTAAGGGGGGTTGAATTATAACACCCAATTTTTTTGAATTATATTTTTTGTATTAATTTAATCTTTTGGATATTTTTCATTTCACACAACATTGAAAATATTTTATTTTATATTAAAGCACTAGGTTTGGATTGCGTTATATGAATCAAAAATCCAATTATGAACTATATAAAATAGAAATTTTATCTTTCCCTAAACATAACAATGAGGTTTTATTTTTCTAAATCCAACAATGATTTTCCACATTGTGTTATTTAACACAAATTACATAGCTTTATCGAATAATAATATATTACTAAAATATTATTATTTAACATAATAATATAAAATATAGACATTAAATTAGCTGTGATAAATATTATTAACTAATTTCTAAAAATATATATTTTACACATACATATGATGAATTCATATTTTACTAATTAATTAAAAATCAATATGATAAATGGTAGAATATAAAGGAAAATATTATTATTATTATGGTCACAAAGCTCTTTTTCCCTAATAAATTAAATTTATTAAAAGTATTGATTTATATTAATGATATATATAGTTTATATTTTAAATAAAATATTTTTTATATTCATAAGATATCTTTTACAGATATAAGATATGAAAAAACTGAACATTATGCTTATAAAACTATATTTTTATTAATGCATATTATCTCATTTTAATGGAGAATCCATTTTAAATACAATTTTTGGAACTTTTAAATATTTAATATGAAAAAATAAACTTTTTTTTAAACAATATGCATTAAAATTATGTCAGGATTAATTTTTTATATTTTCGGTGATGTTTCATTTTTAATAAATAGTGAAAAATACTAAAATTCAACTCTAAAATTCTTTGTTATATAATTTATTTATGAGGTTAAATTATATTTTTAATTTATTTTAATTTTTAATTACATTAAATTTAGATCAATGAATCTAATTTGGGTCACTGGATTAAATTCCATTTTTAAATTTACTATAAAACATAGCAAACTTTTCATTATTTTTACATTAAATCCCCGCATTGTCGACCCGTTATGAGATTATATTTAAATTAAAATATACCACTTATGTGTTTGGAATTTTGAAAAATGGATTCCATTTTTATAATAAAATTTATTTATAATTTCTCATAATTTAAACCTTGTTTTTGACCAAAATATTATTTAATTTTGTTAAAATGAATTACAACGATTAATGTTAAATGAAGCTTAATAAGAGACTAAACCATAACCTTAGGGACCATAATGACCTATAAACCCAAAAAAATCCTCTTGGTGGCCATATTTACACCTTATACTCTATTATAATAATTTATAACATTATTATATCCACATTAAATAAAAAACATCTGGGAGGGGTTTCCCTTTTTGAATGTGTTTCAAGAGTGCCACTCATCCTCCATTATAGAAGACCTCCTCTCCTCTAATTCCATGCACCTCTAAATCCACATTTGATTGAAAACAATATTCCCAATTATCTCCAAAACATCCATAAATTCCTCCTTGAATCCTTCATTAAGAAAAAGTCTTCCATGGAATCCATATGATGCAAACCAAATGGAGTTTCCCGATTAAGAGGTAACACCCACCCTCAAACTCCTTTCATTTATTTTCTTTCTACAGTCCCTCAAATATCCATATTAATTAATTATATAACAAAAAATTATACTAAATATACTATTATGTTTTTATTCTATGTTTTTTACGTACACTAACACACACATCCATCAAATGGGTTAATAACATATTGTTTGCGTGCATGGTGGACTACCACCTCACTTAATAATGATTGTTCATTTTTCATTTACCGCCTCTCAGGGTTAAAATTATGATGGAAAATCTATTTATACTTTTTATATATTATATTTATTAAGTCTTTAATCTTATTTAACAATTTTACAACACATATATTTATACTTTCCATTTTGTTTTAATACAATAATTTCTTTTCAGGATGTGTAGATTACCGCCCCATCAAAGTGATGTGATTCATTCATACACAACGTGAAGTTTTTTTATGAAGAGTTCAGTAAATATATATGATATATATGATATAATAATTCTACATTAAAATGATATATCGAAATTTGTATACATATATGGATTGTACTTTCATTCTTTCAACATGGTATTTTAATGAAAATAGCTTTCATCCATATGTACAACCTACCATTTCCATAAATGGTGTATTTTGTTTCATACAACTATATTATATTTATTCTTATAATAAATATGTAATGAATATGAATTATATTTAAATTATCATTTTCATTATTTAAATCATTATATAAATATAATGGCGGCATATATAGCAAATTAAGACACATGAAAAAAACTAAGAAGATATTACCCAAAGTGAAACCATTACACAGAATTGTTAACAGAGAGGGAAATATAAAGCCCCAATCAAAAAATATATGTTATAAGTACAAATATGGGTTTTTATATATTTATAATATATTTATAATATTTTATATGAGGTTTTAATGAGTACAAGGAGAGTCAATACACAAGGTGAGATAATTTCATCTCACCTATTAATTATGTGAGATACCTTTCTTAGTACCCACTCACATAATTTGTGTGGTGTATATAATTCCAATTTAAGTATTATATTCATCTTATACATAAAAATAAGTGTATTTAAAATTTTTTTTTTTTATATTTCTATCATGGGGTTTAGGTTTCAAAAGTTACCAAATCAGAAATCTAATTTCTGTCTCAATTTGTGTTCTTTGAGAAAGATGCGATGTTATGCAACTTCATTTTTATATGAGTGGTATATACAACCTTTTACTTGTTATATAATGAATCAAAGTCCATTAATGATATATATATCCATGTAATTTCATTATCTTACATGGTGAGTATGGTTCAAAGTTTCTATGTTATAAGAGTTCATTGAAATAATCTCGTTGATTTTCAAGACTATTTATGATTATACTTTCATTGATGAAATAATATGATCCACATCTCAAGAATACTCAAAAAAATTTTAATCCTATGTTTTATAATTATATGTTCATTTATTTTTATCATCTATTCATGCTTCAGTACATACAATAGTATATAAGGTGTTTATTAATGTATGGATTTGCCTTTCTCTTTGGTCGGGAATCTATGTTCATTCAAAACCATGTGTTGTAAAAGGTTTCAAAAAATATTATACTATACTCTTATAATATTTATAAGACATTTTTGCCCATGTTTTTCCATTAAAAAATGAATTTTAATAAGTAATCTTTTTTCATTTTCTGGTCAAGGAACCTTTCAAAACTTTTCACAGTGTAAAAGCAATGTTTGGCATATTTGGGTTTATCTTCCTTCATGGAAAAAATTCCATTGAAAATTCCTTTAGAAGATTAAAAATATATTTAATTTTAAATAAATTTTTTCTTAATATTCTATGAATTTATTGTCTCAATTTATATTCAAATAACAATGCTTTCATAACATTTTCAATCTATTTTTTATCTATTCAAGGAAATTGGTTTGGAAATATTTTCGTTGTTCTTTTTTTTATAAAGTGTATGTAAAAATGTTTTTAATATTTATTTATTAGTTTTGTTCCTAATAAAATTGTTTTAAAAAGGCTTTAAATTTTTACAAATCCTTTTTTAAAAAATAATGGGTATTTTCGACATGGTATTTTATTGAAATGTATTTATAAATTATATTCAATCTACATTGAAATCTGTTGATGTTACTCTTTCCTTTTACATAAATTATTTAAAGGTTCCATTCATATTCATCCTCTGATTTTTTTATTCTTTATATAATGGTCTTTATGAAACCTATTCCACTTTCAAGGGTTATATGTTTATGAATTTTGTTTTCCTTTCACGATTTATTATTCTGATGAAATGATTATAAAATTTTTATCCTTTTCTGCAGGTTATGACATGTTTACATGTTTGTTATACACATTTATTTTAATGTGTTATGATATTATTGATAAGGATTTTGGGGTCTATATATGTATTATTTCATTATGTTATTGGTGGAACCTATATCTCACGCCAATGCATTGGGTAAATAATTATATCTCACAAGATAGACTAAGATGATCTTGGTAGTGAACCTTAACTAGAAATATGGTTGTAGGAGTGGACCTTGACAATAAAGATCGTCTGAGTAGTGAAATCATGCTACTAAAATTCCCTTGGGAGTGAACCATGAATACCAAGATGGTTTGGGGTGTTAATCCATACTACTAATATGGTCTTCAAAGCGATGCCTTAGCTACTATGAAAATCATATTAAATGACTATGTGTTTTCCACAACCCCATGTCTTATTCCTATATCATGATTTCATGGATTATGTTATTTTTTCCTAATGATTCGTGTCTAATGAACTATCTATCTTTATTCCATTATTATTGATTATGATATTTGATATGAAGGTTATAATCTTCATATAAGGCCCCAGCCTTAAACCTTACTTAAACTTGAGTTATTACAAGATTACACATTGAGGATCATTTAAGGTTTAGAGTTTTAGAGAATTAGATCATGAAACATGCATTACATTCCACATTTAAACAAGGTGGTTACATAAAAGACAATATTCATTCTTCTCATCAATGGAAACCTATTTAAAATAAAACACGGATTCTTTCTTGACACATCCTTGACACTATCGTCACATCATATACCTTTCCCTTGACCTGTGAAAAGCATTTCAAAAACGTGGGATGAGCATAAAAAGCTCAGTAAGGGTTATAAAAATATGGAAAGGAAACATGAGTTCATATATACATAAGAATGAAATCATACTTTACCCATAAAACATAGGCATATCAAATCATGAATAAATCATAGAAACCATAAAACATAAAGGTAACTTGAGTCATTCATAACATTCTTACGTAGGGAGTAACCCTCTTGGTTACGTTTGGAATACCCATCACAGTATATTCCCTAAATCTCTTCGGAGAAACCTTAACGTTTCACTCCTTCGCGTTACCCAATGCATTGGAGAGCTATATCGGGCTCACCCGCCCTTAGTTTATCACGGAACCACCCATTCTTCATTACAATGCCCAAGAACCATAACATAATGGTATCACGTAAACATGAATAAAGGAAACATAACATTTCCACATTTCAATCACAATATAACATTTTAGGATATTGAAATAATGAATCCATTCAAAAAGAACCCATTTCCAAAACCATTTAAAACATTTAATAAAGAGATTTTTGATTCAAAGTGTCCCATACCACCTTGAAGCTTTTAACATTTTAAACCATTAATATCCATATAAATAAATCCTTAAAACCATTTTGAAAACATGGATATTAATAAGAACAAATAATTAAAACATTTAAAACGATATTTTGGTTAAATGGGTTTTACCAAAATTAGAGACACTTGAATACAATAATCGAGAAATAACATTTAGTCAGAACTTTATAATATCATTAGAATAAAAGGATTCATGATATAATACTCCAAAGGACAGTATATACACCATATAAGAGTGAATTGGTGCATAACAACAATGAACCCTCAATAGAAATGTCAAATGTGATGAAATCCCTTATAAAGAAGGTATCCTTAAATTAAGGACAAATAAATCTCAAAAATATGTGTGACAAATATATATAAACCCAATATAAGTGGATATTAAGTGTAAAACAATAAAAGGTCATTCACACATATTCAATGGATGACATATTCAATGACTACAAGTTGAACCCAAAGAAATCGAAATTGGGTTAAAAAGTTCCCTTGACAGCCTAACGGCATCACATCAAAATGAGTTGATGAGAGATAAAAAGTGTATCTCAACACTTTGACATGAAATTTACATCAATAAGGATATATGAGAACATATCCCAACATAACAATATGTAAATTAAAAGACCCAACAAAAGAAGTCTTTTAAAAAAAAGGAGGGTGAAAGGTTCCCTCACCGACTTGGATATCCTTCAAAACATACACCGCATGAAAGAAGGACAATATAACATTGATGTAAATACTCATAAATGAAATTATATTACACAAATAGTATAATAATGGGCAGTACATACACCACTAAATGGAATTTGTGGCAAATGTATCATAAATCTCACGGGAATAAAAGTGAGATGAAAATCCCTTACGAAAACTCGGCAGCCTAACGGCGCCACATAAAACTTACGAATATGGATTGAGAGATCAAATGGGGTATCTCATCACATTACAAAAAAATGTACAGAAAGAGGAATATAAATGAACATCCCACAACATTACAAAGAGGAGCTTAAAAGAAGTGACATAAAGGAGAGTACGTAAAAAGAAAGAGAGAGGTTAGATCTCTTACGAAAGTTCTGCAGCCTAACGGTGCCACTCAAAACTTCCAAAATGGATTGATGAGAGAGAATAGTGTCTCTCATCACATGAACATGAAAATTAAAGTAGGAGTAATATAAAAGAACATCCCAATCATAAGAAAGATGAGCTTAAAATAAATGACATAAAATAGTGTACTTTAAAAGAAAGAGAGTTGTAGGATCCCTTACCTCGGGTCCAACTTGACTCGATCGTTCTTTAATCTCCTGAATAATAAACTTGAGTTAATTTCTAATTCCTTAAGAACCCTTTTTCAAGTTCATTATTACTTTTATACCACTTATTACCATGTCATAAACATTATGTAATCATTTAAGTTAATAATATTTGTTTTGCGGATATTTGGTTCTTAAGTCGAAAGTGGTCTTCTTACAATTACATGTTGTTCGTGTGGACAAATGTTTATTATATCCAGAATTGTATTCATTATGTAGATATCATATATGTCATATATATCCAGTACATGCATGCATTTATAACATTACATAATCATTTAGAGGTAAGAAATGAAATGCACCGTTCATGGAGACGGTAAGCCGTACGTACGCATGAACGCTACTTTCATTTCTATTTCGTATTTTATAGAATGGAATAATAATGATATAAAGGTATATTATAATTCCAGAATAATATCATATATAATATCATATTTCCATCCTTTATACATCCCACATATGGTATTTAACGAATCAAATCACTTTTTAGGGGGCGGTAGTCCGCACTTCCTTAAATGAAGATATCGCGTATACCCATAATGGAAGCCATAAAGGTAAGACAAAAATGAAAAATACAGAAGAATAAATAAAACATAAACATATTATATATCATATATAAAAATAGTTACATCATAATGGCCACCTTTGAAGGTGTTAAATGAGTAATGAACAATCATCGTTTCGGGAGGCAGAATTTCACCATCCACGGAAACCGTATGTTCTTTAACCATTTGATGTAGTTGTGTGAGAGTGTAGCTCGAATAAATCTTATAACAAAATCCTAGAATATTGAAGATACTGGTGTTGTTACAAAAGATGTAAATAATAATATTTTAGGGGGTTGGAGAAGCAAAATAAAACAAATGAACATGAGAGAATGAATTACCTTTAAAAGTGTAACTACTTTTGATTTGAGCCTAAAGGATTCCATTGAAATGATTATTCCCAAAGGGAATCCTCTAGGATGAGGAGAGGGATGTGGAGAGAGTAAATGGGCAGGTGTTGGCCGAGCCAAAGGCTTTATAAGTGTGTTAAATGAGGTAGAGGTGGGGGCCTTTTATAAGAGGAGAGGAGGGGTACTTTTGGAAAGTAAAGAAATATTACTTTATTTGAAAATGTGTTTCGGTTTTAAAAGGTCCCACACTGATATAATTCGTGTATAAGGTGATAAGGCTTCGAAATCCACTCATCCAATAAGTTTTGGACATGTTTAGTTCATAGATTTTACATTATCTTTCCATTTTATTTAAATCGTCAAATAATGATGTCATCGCTGCATCATTATTATGTCATAAATAATTAAATTTATTTAATGTCTAAAAATTATAAAAAAACTACTATGATTTAGGAAATCTTTTTAGCTTTCCAATTAATATTTATAATCAAATGTATGACTTGTATAACCCCACTTAAAAATTGTTTTAGTAAAACATATCATGTTTGTGTCAATTTTACTTTTACATTAAATAAAATGTTATTTATGTCATTTCCCAACCAAAGTGGATCCATGGGGTCCCCAAGTTGACCCATGGCTTGTCTTGGTCGGCCATGACACAAACAATAAGGTTGGGACATGTGTCTAGGTCATTTCATATCATTAAAAAATTATTTATACCTTAAACTACACTAATTACCACTAATCACGATTAAAAACTTAATAAGGTACTATTCACCAAAAAATTATTTTAATCTCATTGAACCACATTTTACTTCTTAATGACAACCATGTATGTCGGATTTTCAAAATTCAATACACATTAGTGGTAAACTTTCATTTAACTGAAAAATCAGTTTGCTTGATTACCACTTAGTGGTTTCACTATTCATCAAAAATTGAAGTTTTTCAGAAAATTACCAAAAATTCACCCTAAGCTATATTTGATATTAAGAATTCAAAAATGAAGTCTATTTTAAAAAATTCAAAACATATAAGTCACATTAATTAATTTAATAATTAATTCCCGCTGTCAGAGCAAATAGCGTGTTTTTATGAAACAATAAGTATCAAAAGATTGACACTGGTTTAAGTCTGATTTCAAAGTGAAATTGATTCCAACGACCACTATTGGATTTAATGGTAAAAATATTTTCTAATTTCACTTTAAAAACAATTCAAAATAAAATCTAATCATATAAATAAATTAGATTAAAAAGTGGTTTTGAATTAAAATACAACATTTTACACTATTCATTAAAAAAATGAACTTTATCGGAAGGATACCAAAAATTTACACAAAGTAAATTTTGATGTCCCGATTCATAATAAGAGTTTTATTTGGTCCAAAAGAATGTTTAAGAGTGAACAAAACTATATTTAATGACGGTTCTCCATCAAAAGGTGATAAGTGAACCTTTAGTGAAAACTAGGGCATATACGCCTAAAATTGAATTCTTTACGTATTTTAAGCCTTTATCTTTTATTGTATAAATGTAAAAACATTTAAAAAACATATATAATCATATTTTAGTTATTTATATCCATTCCCGCCAATACAACGGCTACATGTTAACTATCATTTGAAATAATATTATTTTATTATTAGAGTGCAACGTAAGATTCCCAAGAAACTCGTTGTTGCGTGTTTGGTACGCCATCGAGCATAGCGTCCCCTTTAAAGTCATATTAATATTTTATTCACAAATATGGATAAATATGAAAATTTTATATTCATTATTTACCTGGGGTGTTACACTTCAACTGTTTGATCATGTAATCATAGCCCCTATGCACATGTTTATGATTACATGTCTCCCTTATTTACCATTATTGAGTATCTGAGCAAACCCATTTTTATGTTTCCTTCCCCAGGTTAGGAAGATAGGTATTATATATGATGTTTCTAAGAAGTTTTTTATTCAAAAAGAACCTAGTTGGAGATAATGTATCTCACTAAAGTATAATTGTTAGTGTTTTCATTTTTCCAAAAGTATTATACTGGTACAGTCTTTTGGATTATATTTGTATAATGGTTTATGTATTCTACGAAAGTTATTTAATGTTAAGATATGTCAACACTGGGTTATTAAATATTATTATTTTTTCCACAACCTATATGGTTCTATTTATATAAATTTATGTATTTCTTCAAACACTTTACAAGTTCATCATGATTATACTAAAAAATTTCTTTTAATTCACCAACTATGAGTTTGAGATTTCCATAATTACTATATGAATTAGAATCATCATTAAAAATAGTTTCCTTATCAGTGTTTCCCACTAATTGTTTCCCTATAGTTCAAAATAGATTTACTTTAATCATTTTAAGAGTATGATTGAGAAGTAGAGAAATAAAAATTACTGTATTTTTCTATAATGTGTATATTACTCGTTTTCTTTTCTCTTACAGATTCATCACATGATAGTGAATCTTCATTCCAACACCAACTAGTAAAAGAAGCCTTTTTCTTTTTATTATCTCCCATTTTATCATTTTTTTTTCATTTTCATCCTTGGAATTTTATATTTTGTTTGTCAATTTTTCTTATTTTCAAAAAATATATTACAATTTGAATTACCATTAATTATAGAATTATTATTATATTTGTTCTTGGTTCACGCCCAAATTTACCCAAGGGAAGAAGGGTAGAACGATCCTTGTAGTGTAGCTTGGGTTGTTGATTCCACAGAGACCTAAGAAGATACCTAAGATACAAAACCTAAGGGATGGATTTTTTTCTATGAAGTGGCCAACTTGGATTGATTTTGGATGGGTCTTAAAGATATCTAATAGATTTAAGCGGATTCAATTTAAAATAATGAGTTGATCCTAGGTTATCGCTCGGGGTGGATTGGACGTATTTTCTTTTTTAATGATTTCAATTTCTTGAATTTGAGATGGATTCATTTAAGGAGATAAAACAACATCATAACTTACTAGTTTAATGCCTACACCCTATAATACTAATCACCTATACACTTGACGGATAAAAGTTTTGAGCACTTCAAGGTAAAGGATCGTATTAGTACTTGAAGTGTGTGGCCTTAAATTCAACAAGGACGATGGAGTTTAAAAATCATCAAATAAAAATCCCAATTAAAGAAGTGATTATACATTAATTAGGTGATAAATAACATCCAATACATCCCCTTGCTACTCCCTTGGATCAACCCATAAGTGGGTTAGCCCTCCATTGATCCCATGGTTTCAATGGAAGCGGAAAGTAGACTCATGAGGGAGGAAATTGAGAAGTAAAGAAAACAACAAAAATAAAATGAGCACTCCACCATTGTGTGAATAATTTCACAAGGGTTGGTGTGAATAAATTCACACCATGATCCAACGGTATCAATGTGATATTAAGAACAACAAAATAAGAGAAGAAGAAGAACTTTTATTAAGAAACTAAAGTGAATTGATCAACCTACATGTGAACGACAAAATTGAGGCAACAAAAATGCAGCATAACATTACAATTGAACAAAGCATCCAAATATTCTCAACTCCTTCACCACCACTGCCTTAAATAGGAATTTTGGGAGCCTTGGGTAGATCCTAAAATAGTAAAAAGCATCTCAATTAATTTTGGTAGGCCATAGGTGGTGGAAATCTTGTGGAATTTGAACTTTTCCACATTTGACCCGAGGTGGCAGCCAGCTTTCCTGCACCGAACAGACGCGCCTGGAAGACCTTCTAGACGGCCAAATCAGAGTTGGAAATAGAAGAAGACAATTGAGCTCCGGATGTCTTCTAACCGCCTGTAAAATTGGGGCCCATTTGGAGTTGTGTATTCCGAGATATGATCAAATTAGTGGACTGTATTTCTGGGCCGCAGAATCTATCCCAGAATTGTATCTCTAACGTAGGCTGCTTTAATGACCACCATAGAGGCCGAATAAGCATTGGATCATGAAGAGTTATTTGTTCCGCTGAATGTCTTCTAGCATCCCACAAAAGTTGGGATTCATTGGGCCTGTATGTTGGGCCGCACAGTCTCATCAGTGGGCTAGTGTCCAATCTGCCTTCTCTAAAATTTCTTCCTTTCATCACAAAATATCCCCATCTTCTTCCTTGAATTCTCCAATTCTCCCTGAATGAAAACTGTTCACATTTAAGTGTAGATAAAGTTCCAATAATATAAAATTAAAAAAAAATTGATAATTACATTTCTTAGAATCGGATGACTCATTGGGCCTAAATTGGTGTATATTAGGCATGAAGTGAACAAATGATGAGAATGGATGTTCATAATGAAAATGCACTAACTCAGGCCCATAAGATCAAAAATGAACATTTAATACCACTAAAATGTAATTAAAATATATGTTTTTATTGGATAATTTCACCCCCCAACTTGAGATTTTCTAGTCCCGAGCAAATAATTCAATGATTTTATTTGAATTCCTTTCTTCAAACACATTATAACAAACAGTGCTCACAATGTAAACTGCACACAAATATATTTTTATAACCTATCAAGATAATTTAAAACAAGATGAATTTAAAAGCATATCCCAATCCCAATCCCATTCCTTTGATCAAATCCATCATCATACTTCATCCAACTCAATTAGGTGTAATGATGTGTTGTGTATCACACTAGATATGGGGGTTCATTTTCATTCAAGGGGGAAATCATGGAAGCGCTAGGTGGAATCACATTTAATCATAATATGAGTATTCTTCATTCTTTTATTTTTGCAATATTTCCATAGTAATTGAGATTGCAGTTAATCAAATTAACCCATGTAGCATGACTTTGCCGATGACTCCCAGACTCAAAGGCCTTAGAGCACCAAGTGAAGCCCACATACTCGGGCATCGTCTCGAGTTAACTTAATCAAAAAACAAATTCATATTACCATAAATAGAGATATATTGAAAAACTCAGGGCTAGACAACTCTGGAGTCACGATCCCCAAGTGCCGAAAGCCTCACATTTTATCAATCCATAGCTCTACACGCAAATGTTTTTTATTTTTTTTAATAATTTTTTTTAGTTATTTTTGAATACTCATATTATTCATAAAAATAAAACCAGCCTATGCTTTTTGTTATGGGACCCCAAAAATTCAAATTAGTACCCCACAATCTAGAGGATTTGCATTGTGGAATTTTTTTATTTGGATGAAAATATAAACTATGAAATATCACATTGGACAGCCACACTTTCCAAAATCTATGCTTTTAATCTTAATCATGAATTAAATTAAGAGTCAAGGAAATAATAATTATTTGATATGTAGTTTTTATGTGAGCAAAGATGTTATTATATGAATGATAAAGGAATTTTACTTCTTTTTGTTATCATTGTTTTTTTTAAACAAACATTTTGTTTCCTCACCCCCCAACTTAGAATGAAACTGTCCCTAGTTTCATAAAAACAAAATTTAGAATGGGGTAGAGGAATAAAAAGGGGAGTTCAATAAGGAAATTGAAATATGAGGATCATGGAATGAAGTCACATGGTGGTTGATATTTGAAGTTCTTGCCGCTCGAATTTATTCCTTTCATATCCATGTCGCTTGAAAGTTCCCTTGTGGAAAAAGGAAAAACAAAACAAACAAAACAAACAAAAACAAACAATATATATATTTATATTTATATAATAAAGGAAGTAAAATATAAGAATATATATAAAAATTATAGAATAAGAAAGCACAAGAAGCCGCAGGTCAGTGGTAAGCGCGCGCCCCTGTCTCCCTTCGGTCCCGGGTTCGAGTCCCTGCGGCTTCGCCGGTTGTGATGGGGTTTGCCCCATGGCCTATGGCGTGGACATTTTTTTATTATTATTATTTTATTTTTATTTTTATCTTAACCTATAAAATAATAAAAAGAAAACAAAATAAACTGATGATACATTTTCTTCTTATTAAATTTCTGGGTAACGTATTACTCAAGGATCACACCACGTGACACGGATGAATATGGTGCTCCCCTTTCGTACCCATCCATACTCATTATAGAAGAATAGGTCAACAGTTTATTTTTTTTCAAAATATCAAAATGTCTCATTAACCCTATTTAAAATATAAAGTTGATTAAAACAAAAAAATTATTGGAAACTTGAAAACCATGGGTTGCCTCCCATTCATCGCTTTGTTTAACGTCATTAGCCCGACATGGACCCTAAATCTATTAATTTGTTCCTTGTTCATATGTTGGCTCTGTTAACTCAACCTCTATTTCCTATTTATTGAATGATTCAATGAATGGTTTTAACCTTTGACCATTGACCTTGAAAATGTAACCACTTGTGGGATCTTGAATATCTACTGCCCCATGGGGGAATACATGATGCACTATAAAAGGTCCTGACCATCTAGACCTTAACTTTCCCAGATGTAAATGAAGTTTTGAACTATACAAGAGCACAAGTTTTCCCGGTTCAAAATGTTTGACCTTGATATTCCTAGATTGGTAGGATTGAACTCTATCTTTATTGATCCTTGAATTTTCATAAGACTCCATCCTTAGTTCCTCCAGTTCATTGAGATCTAATTTCCTTTTTGTTCCGGCCAATGAGAGATCATAATCCATTTTCTTAATTTCCCAAAAGGCCTTATGTTCAATCTCCACTGGAAAATGGCATGCTTTACCATAAACCAACCTATATGGTCAAATTCCTAAAATTGTTTTATATGCGGTTCTATAGGCCCAAAGAGCATCTAAGAGTTTCTCAGACCAATATTTCCTCGAGGGGTTGACAGTTTTTTCAAGAATTTGCTTAATTTCAAGATTGGCTAACTCAGCTTGACCATTGGTCTGTGTGTGGTATGCAGTGGATACTTTGTGAGAAATTCCATATTTTTCCGTGAGTGATGAGAATGGACGATTACAAAAATGAGTTCCACGATCACTTATGATAGCCCTAGGAATTCCAAATCTAGAGAATATGTTTTCTTTTAGGAATCTAATCACAGTTTTATGATCATTGGATTTTGTGGGAATGGCCTCAACCCATTTTGAGACATAATCAATAGCTAAGAGTATGTAGAGGTATCCCCGAGAGTTTGGGAAGGGACCCATGAAATCAATTCCCCAACAGTCACAGATTTCAACCACTAAGATGGGAGTGAGTGGAATTTGATTCTTTTTTGTGATGGACCCTACTTGTTGACACCTAGGACAGCTTTGACAAAATGTGTAGGAGTCCCTTGAAAGGGTGGGCCAGAAAAGACCACATTGAAGAATCTTAGTAGATGTTTTCTTAGAGGAAAAGTGACCTCCACATGCCTCACTATGACATAATTTAAGGATGGACTCTTGTTCAGATTCTGGAACACACCACCTAATGACTTGGTCAGGGCATAACTTATAGAGGTATGGATAATCAAACACATAGTGTCTAACATCAGAAAGGAATTTCCTTCGAGATTGAGTCCCTAAGAATTTTGGAATGACTCCTATCACTAAGAAATTTTCTATGTCAGCATACCAAGGGCAGTCACTCACAGAGTATAAGTGTTCATCAGGAAACGAATCAGACACAGAAAGGTGATTTGAGTTGTCTTTGAATTCCATCCTAGAGAGGTGATCAGCTAAAACATTTTCAACTCCCTTTTTATCCTTGATTGTGAGTTCAAATTATTGTAAGAGAAGGACCCACCTAATCAGTCTAGCCTTAGCATCTTGTTTTTGGAAGAGATATATTAGTGAAGAATGGTCAGTGAACAGAGTGATGGGTGATCCTAAGAGGTAGGACCTAAACTTCTCTAAGGCAAACACAATAGAAAGTAACTCCTTTTCAGTGGTGGTGTAGTTGATTTGGGCATCATTTAAGGATTTTCATGCATAAGCAATGACATAAGGAGTTTTATCACAACGTTTTCCTAACACAGCTCCAACAGAAAATTCACTGGCATCACACATAAGTTCAAAAGGAAGGTTCCAATTTGGAGATTTCATAATGGGAGGAGAGGTGAGAGAGGATTTGGGGGTTGAGAATGAACCCTCACAACTTTTTGTCCAAACAAATGGAGTATACTTTACTAAGAGAGAACAAAGGGGACGAGATATTGAACTAAAGTCCATGATGAATCTTCTATAGAAACCAGCATTTACTAAGAAAGACCTCACTTCCTTGACAGTTTTGGGTGATGGAAGGTGAAGAATGATGTCAACCTTTGCTTTATCAACTTCAATCCCCCTACTCGAGACTAGATGGCCTAGAACAAGTCCCTCTTTAACCATGAAATGGAATTTTTCCCAGTTTAGGACCATATTTTTTTCTTCACACCTTGACAAGACTCTCTCCACATTCTGTAGACATCCCTCAAAAGTATCCCCAAACACAGAGAAGTCATCCATGAAGACCTCAAGAAAATCCCCTACAATGTCTGAGAAGATTCCCATCATGCACCGCTGGATGGTTCCAGGGGCATTGCATAACCTGAAGGGCATGAATTTGAAGGAAAAGGTACCGAAAGGACATGTGAATGTAGTCTTCCCTTGATCCTCTAGGGAGACCTCAATTTGAATGTACCCTAAGTACCCATATAAGAAAGAGTAGAAGGCATGACCTTCCACTCTCTCAAGGACTTGGTCAATAAATGGTAAGGGGAAATGGTCCTTCTTGGTGAATGAGTTTATTTTCCTATAGTCAATACAGACCCTCCATCCACTACTCACCCTTGTTGGAAGAATCTCTCCATCCTCATTGGTTATCACTGTGATTCCAGCCTTTTTTGGAACCACTTGGATTGGGCTCACCCATTCACTCTCAGCTATGGGATATATGATACCAGCTTTCAAAAATTTCAGAAGTTCCTTCCTTACTACCTCCATGAGATTAGGATTGAGTCGCCATTGAGGTTGACGACATGGCTTTGAATCAGATTCCAGAACAATCCTATGAGTCCCGATAAGTGGGCTAATCCCAGGAATATCAGAAAGGGTCCAACCAATGGCTTTTTTATGCTTCCTAAGGACATCTAGAAGCATCCTCTCATGATTGGCTTCAAGAGAAGAAGAAATGGAAATAGTATGTGTTTGATTGTCCCCTAGGAAAGCATACTTGAGTGTAGCAGGAAATTCCTTCAATTCAGATCAGGTTGGTTCAGAATTTCAGCTGAAGATTGGCACATTGGATCAAGTTCAATTTCTTTTTTTAGAGTTTCAGATATGATTGATTCCCCACAAGTATAAGTTTCAGCTACTAGATTATCTTGATCAGATTTAGGGAAGGAAGTTTGATTGGTCTCCATGAAATTGGTTTCTTGAAAGGTTTCACTGATTGTTGGACCTAAGAAATCATCATAAGAGCAATTTGAAAATGATTCAATCCAAGGAGATAAACATCCTTCATATGAACAAAGGAAATCAATCTCATCTTGATTTAAACACTCATCAAATATTCCTTGATGTTCCATGGATTCATTATCAATGCTTCCTATCATGTTTACTTCATGAATGTCCTCGTCATCCCCTATTTTTGAGCTTTCATTATAGATGTTCAAGTCTAGACTCATGTTCCCAAAGGTGATGGTCATGTTCCCATTTCGGACTCAGATAACAGAGTTGATTTTTGCAAGAAAAGGATGGCCAAGTATGATTGGGGTTTGTTCCTTATTTCCTATGTTTGGATGGTTGTCAAGGAAAATGAAGTCAGCAGGGTAGATGAAGTTTTCAACCTTTACCAGAACATCCTTTATAATCCCCTTTGGAACTCTAATGCTACGATCAGCAAGTTGAAGTGTGACGATGTGGGTTGGAGTTCTTCTAGGCCTAACTGGAAGTACACAGCATATGGGATGAGATTGACACTAGCACCTAGGTCATACAAGGCTTTGACAACTTTGCTTTCTCCTAGTTCAACATTGATGTAAGGGAAACTTGGGTCATTCAACTTAGGAGGAATGGTCCCTTGAATGGTGGTACTCACATTAGCATCCAAAAGGACTTGGTTTTTATGTGAAAACATTCTTTTAAAAGTGCACATGTCCTTAAGGTACTTTGAGTAGGCAGGTATGGTTTGGATTGCATCGAGAAGGGGTATGTTCAACTTGACTTGTGAAAATATTTCCCTCAACGTTTCACTCTGTTCAGGCTTGGTTTTCCCCCTCATGCATTGGGGAAATGGTGCAGGTTGTGGGGTTGTTTGTTGAAGAGTTGTTTCTTTCAAATTGTTATCAGTTTCCTCAGTTTGATCTTGTGGTTCATTTGAATTTTCATCCATGTTTGAATCTTCAGGTGGGTTCTGCATTAGTTGTTCAGGTTTCTCAATTGATTTATAACTTCTTAAAACAGTCACAGCCTTTAGTTGTTCATGAGTTGTTTGAGCACAACTTGACTCTCCCCTTGAAGTTGAGGATGGCACCGCCTGAGTAGGCATGGGTGCCTTTCCTGTTTTGATGGTTTGAAGTTCTTGTTTTAGGGAAGAGACTTCTGAGTTCATCCTCTCCATTTTTTTGCACAGTTGTTCTAGTAGGCTTTGTGGAATAGTTTGGGTTGGTGCTTGAGTAGGTTGGTTTATCCCAGGGGGATATTTTGGAGGTGGAATGGTTTGTTGAAAATGGACCGGTGGCTGTTGGTATTGGATAGGTTGGGTTTGTAACTGCTTATGGGTTTGGTAGTTCTGTTGAGGGTAAGGATTTTGCCCTTGTGGTTGGCTATGTTGTTGTTTATCCTTCCATCGGAAGCCTGGGTGGTCATTGTACCTTGGATTGAAGGTGTTTTGGTATTGGGGATTTTGAAAGTTTAGGGCATTGACTTCCGCTGGGGGTCCTCCTAGAAGAACATCCTTGATGGATGGAATCGTTGGGCAGTCGTCTGTTTTATGGTCATGTTTGTCACAAATTGTGCAAACAAGGTCTACATTTTGGATTTCATTGACTTTCCTAAGGTCTATCTCTTCAACCTTCCTAGAGAGTGCTGTGATTTCAGCCCTAAGGATTTCCTCTTCTCTAAGTGTATGAATTCTAGTGGTTATTTGTGGATTTTCAGAATAAGGTGAAGTTCCCCTAAGTATGGTTTTGTTCAGCCAGACTTTCCAGATACTCGTAAGGATCATTTGGGACCTTGTTTTTAAAAGTTCCATTACACATCATGCCAATGAATTGTTTATTACCCGGAACCAACCCTTCATAGAAAATTATCACTTGTTCAGGTATGGAAAACCCATGGTGTGGAACGATGTTTAGGGTGTCTTTGAACCTCTCCCATGTTTCATAAAATGACTCTCCCTCTTTTGCAAAAAAAGTTTTGGATCCTCTTTTTAAGTGAAATTATTTTGTGATGAGAGAAGTATTTTTTGTAGAATTCTCTTTGCAGTTGGTCCCAAGAGTGGATTGATGCAGGTCTCAAGTTATTTACCCAATTTTTAGCTCGATCATTTAATGAAAAAGGAAATAGCCTCATCTTAGCGGATTCTAGTTGATGTGGGGGACACATGGTTTCAAAAACATCGTTGAACTCTTTGACATGAAGGTATGGCATTTCTGACTCCATCCCATGAAAGGTTGGAAGGTGGTTTAGGAAATGGGGTTTGAATATGTAGTTGGTGTCTCCTATGGAATTCTGTCTAATGCATGAGGGGGCATTGGTCCAAGCTGGAGTGAGGTAGTCATTCATGGTTTGATCAACTACATTCCCTAAGTTTGGAGCTTCTTGGTTTTGGTTTCCCATTTGATTCCCCCGAGGGTTTACAATTTGATTTTGTGGATGACCCTCCATTGGACTTGTTTCAAGTTCTGACTTTGGGGTTTCAAGAATATTTGAATCTGATTTAAACAATCCATTAGGTTCACTAGACTCCCCTATCCTATGAATTTCCACCCTAACTAGTCTGTTTGAGAAATCGCGGGTGTAGGTGGACATGCGCCAAAAAAAACAAGAAAGGGACAAGATAAGAGATCTTGGGTGAGAGTAGAAGAATGGAGGTGAGGAAAGAAGGTTTTTTTTGGATCTAAGGTACTTACTTGGTCCTCGGAAACGGCGCCAAAATTTGGTTCACGCCCAAATTTACCCAAGAGAAGAAGGGTAGAACGGTCCTTGTAGTGTAGCTTGGGTTGTCGATTCCACAGAGACCTAAGAAGATACCTAAGATACACAACCTAAGGGATGGATTTTTGGCTATGAAGTGGCCAACATGGATTGATTTTGGATGGGTTTTAAAGATATCTAATAGATTTAAGCAGATTCAATTTAAAAGAATTAGTTGATCCTAGGTTATCGCTCGGGGTGGATTGGACGTATTTTCTTTTTAATGATTTCAATTTCTTAAATTTGAGATGGGTTCATTTAAGGAGATAAAACAACATCATCACTTACTGGTTTAATTCCTACACCCTCTAATACTAATCACCTATACACTTGAAGTATCAAAGTTTTGAGCACTTCAAGGTAAATAATCGTATTAGTACTTGAAGTGTGTGGCCTTAAATTCAACAAGGACGATGGAGTTCAAAAATCATCAAATTAAAATCCCAATTAAAGAAGTTATTATAAATTAATTAGGTGATAAATAACATCCAATCCATCCCATTGCTACTCCTTTGGATCAACCCGTAAGTGGGTTATCCCTCCATTGATCCCATGGTTTCAATGGAAGCGGAAAGTAGACTCATGAGGGAGGAAATGGAGAAGTAATGAAAACAACAAAAATAAAATGATCACTCCACCGTTGTGTGAATAATTTCACAAGGGTTGGTGTGAATAAATTCACACCTTGATCCAAAGGTATCAAAGTGATATTAAGAAAAACAGAATAAGAGTAGAAGAAGAACTTTTATTAAGAAACTAATGTGAATTGATCAACTTACATGTGAACGACAAAATTGAGGCAACAAAAATGCAGCATAACATTACAATTGAACAATGCATCCAAAGATTCTCAACTACTTCACCACCACTACCTTAAATAGGCATTTTGGGTGCCTTGGTTCGAGCTTCAAATAGTACAAAGCATCTCAATTAATTTTGGTAGGCCATAGGTGGTGGAAAGCTTGTTGAATTTGAACTTTTCCACAATTGACCCGAGGTGGCATCCAGCTTTCCTTCACCGAACTGACGCGTCTGGAAGACCTTCTAGACGGCCGAATCAGAGTAGGCCATAGAAGAAGAGAATGGAGATCCGGATGTCTTCTAACCGCCTGTACCATTGGAGCCCATTTTGAGTTGTTTATTCCGAGATATAATTAAATTAGTGGACTGTTTTTCTGGGCCGCAGAATCTGGCCCAGAATTGTATCTCTAACTTGGGCCGCTTTAATGACGACCATAGAGGACGAATTAGCGTTGGCTCATGAAGAGTGATTTGTTCTCCTGAACGTCTTCTATCATACCAAAAAAATTTGGATTCATTGGGCCAGAATGTGGGGGCCCACAGTCTTATCAGTGGGCTACTGTCCAATCTGCCTTCTCTAGAATTGCTTCCTTTCATCACAAAATATCCCCATCTTCTTCCATGAATTCTCCATTGATCCCTGAATGAAAAATGTTCACATTTAAGTGTAGATAATGTTCCCAAAATATCAAATTAAAAAAAATTGATAATTACATTACTTAGAATCAGATGACTCATTGGGCCTAAATTGGTGTATATTAGGCATGAAGTGCACAAATGATGAGAATGGATGTTCATAATCAAAATGCACTAACTCAGGCCCATAAGATCAAAAATGAACATTTAATAACATCAAAATGTAATTAAAATATATGTTTTTATTGGATAATCATTTCTTATATTGAAACTTTTCACTTATAATTTTCCTCGTGGTTTAATTTAAATATGATTCCAGTTAATTGACATCGTCATCATTATTATACCAATATGAACATGTATAGGCACATAATATATTATAAGATACATGTTTAGCATACTTGAAATAAATCAAATAATTTTTTTCATTAACATCGTTTTCAATCCACTTAAATGTAATCATATACAGATGTAGGGATCCAATAATTTCACCCATCGTGTACTCAAAAAAATATTTTTTTTGAAATGTAACTTTCTTATAATACCAAATTTTTTAACCTAAAACGATTATTTTTTATTACAGTTAATTATTAATTTTTCACAAAGAGAACAACTGGTATATAAAATAATAGTAAACATGTTATACATATCACATAATATTTCATGGTTAATAATCATGGAATCTCTATATTCATCCTTATAAACACATATCTTAATTCTCTATAATTTTTTAGTTCCTTAATGACATGATTTTAAATTTGAACAAATTTATGATGTAGTTTTACCAGAATTATTTTGTCTATAATCATTTATACTATTAAAAAATAAATAAAATTCAGAACATCATAATAAAAAACATATTTTATAGAAAAATTTCTAAAAATAATTGTCATGGTCAACTTCTTATAATTTTTAATGTCTATCCATGTTGGTTCAATATTAAATAGTCATATTTCCCAAATATATTTCCATTCAGTCCTTAAAATTTCAATATTTATTGAAAATGGAATGAGGTGCTCTCAATGGATGTAAAATCTCAACTCCATATATTTTATAATTATATAAATCTCTCCCTTAGTCTTATTAAAGACTAGGAAAAAAGTTATTTCAGAATATATATATATATATATATATTGGTAATCCACAAGAATACATAATAATAATAAAAGTGCATTATTTGATATCAATTTTCAGTTACCACCTTGTATGGTGAATATCCAATAGAAAGGGGGTGAATTTTCAATCATAAGAATTGGAGTTACATAAATTAAATTATGGAATTTAGTGGATTGAGATATTTTTCAATTCATCATTAAACAATAATAAAATATAAGTGTCAATAGTGTTATTATAAAATATAAAAAAGGTAACATAATGATTTTATGGTTGTCTCGATCCTAAAAATCCAACATCTTCTTTTCACAGTCCAATATTGTATTATGTATATCAAATATAGAAAAATTTAGTTTACACTCTTATGATTGACCCATAATTTTTCATTTTGAGTAGCCTTACCCCAACCTTTGAAAGGTTTTAAATCCAACCTAGTACTTTTTAAAGGATAACCCCTAAATATAACACATATTTTTATGTTGGAGTTGAAAGAACAATATATTTCTCGAGGATTAGCCCTAAACCAGTTATTTTAATAGTATAAATCCCAAACTTTATCACTATACATTTTTTTAGGATGTAAAAAATGGCTATACCTTTTAATGGTAGATTAACATGTGTATTTATATAATGAAATATATAAAATTATAATACAAAAATAACGACAAATAAACCCATTGAAAATTTTCAGCAAAAAAAATTGATGTACAAATTTTTTTGGACATTAAATGAATTTCATAGATGATTCTGGGATGTTCTAGAAATTCTAAAACAATATATGGTAAATGATAATTCATCGATAAAAATATTAAATATATTATATAAATTAAAATAAAAAATATAAGAAGTACATAAAGTTCATGTAAAAGTTTCTTCAACCATTTTATAGAAAAATATCAATGACCATTTTCTCCTTCAATTTCAAATTCCTTATAAAATTTTAACCATAATAATAAATATAATTTTCATCAAAAATATTTAATAGGGAAATTTATATTAATTTGGATCCATACATATTAAAATAGAAACCAGGTTGTACACATAGATTCTTGAATAATAAATGAATAAAAATTTAATTATAATTATGAATACTCTACTAAATCATATTTTAATCATGTTGAAATTCCCTATTATTCCATGGATAAATAATTGATCATCAAAATAATATTAAAAATCAAAATTTTAAATACAAAAAATATCTAACACAATGAATATATTTATTTAAATATAAAAATATATATTTTGAAAATAAAATCCTATAAAACAAAAGGATCAAATTAATTATAAATATCATTTTATACTTAAGAATAATTTTTACATTAAAATAAATTTTCATAAAGATATTTTTATACATAAAAAATAATCATTTTTCTTTGGAATGTTTTTTTAGTGAAGATATTTTTTTATGTTTAGTCGTTATTTTATTCAACATTAACAACATTTTTTTGCAACCATTAAATTCCATAAGGATGAAATTGAGTGTTCCTAAGGAGAATTTATAACTGTATAATGATCATACCACATTACCTAGAGATGGTTTTTTTTAATAAACAAAATTATTTGGACCAAAATAATGTTGTTTAAGGATGATTTAGATAACCATAATGATCTTTTTCTAATGGTATAATAATAATATACTTGGATTGAAAAGAAGATTTAGAAAACCATAAGGATTAAATAGATTCTGTTAAATTCACAATGAATATACTAAAAATACTTTAATAATAAAAAAACAGGAAATAAGGTCCAATTGATTAGTGAATAAAATTTTTAACAATAAATGAATAAAAAATTCAATCTTCATTAAATTATTTCATATGTACATCATGATTTAGAAAAGGAAACCATTTATTATAACTCATGTTAATGGTATCGAAATAGATAAATGTGGAATTTTTTAATTATAAAATCATAATTAAGTGAAGTGTTTAGGTGTTACACAATAAGGACATAACATTTTTTTAAATTTAAACTCACCATCATCTACAAAAAATCATTTTGAAAACCTAGATTTTATTTTACCATATTATACATAATGAATACATGTCGGTGGTATATTACACTCAAATATTCCATTTTGTCTCTTAAACACACATGTTATGAGAGCTATGAATTCATCATTAACATATTTTTTTTAATTTCGGTCTCATATAATTTAGGCTTATTTTCTTCTTTTAATGTAATTTATTTAGATGAATGAGTTAAAGAGAATTCTAGATTAAATCACATTATATTTTTAACCTGTTATGTACAGATAATTCAGAGATAATTCCCCTATAATAACTTTTTATAAGCTGATAAATTTTTATAATAAATTGGTGTTAATATTAATATTGTTTTTATCACTGTATCTATATCTTTTTTCTAATACAAAATCTCAAGAATATCCCCTGAAACATTAATAATATAGTTGTTGAAATTATTAATATTTTCAACTAAACTCATATTTTGGTCCTTAAATATATTTTTAATAACCTAGAACTTTTCTTGTTTAACTTTTCTGGAACCTTAATAATTATTATCAACCTTATCACAAATTCCATTGTCTATTTTACAATTTATTAAATTCATGTGAATATTATTAAAAATGGAACTATCTAATAAGTTTTTCCCCTTTGTATATTTATTCAATAATTTATTATTATCTTAGTTCAATAAATTTCTAATATAATCACTTACATGAAATTTGTGAAGTATTTACAATTAAATATCAATTCCAATAGATTGAAGATGTGTTATCATTATGAAATTAGTTACTTGATAAGGATATTCCTTCGGAATTTATAGTATTCTCAATGATGAAACCACCATCTATTAGATTCTACATGAAGTGAAATTTTTCTCTATTACCAGTTATTATAACTTGAGTTCCCACTATATACTCTATGAGGGTGGTAGAGGTGAGTTAGAATAACTTGAAACTTTTTCTTATATATTATTTACCAGAACATTTCCTTATGTTAAAAAAAGAAAATTGAATCTATGATATTGATCAAAGATAATATCACTTTATTATTTGAAAATAAATAATCATAAACATAATTATTTTCACATAGATGTCACACATAATAAATCATCGAGGAGAAACTGGAATTATGTGTTGATATAAAAAAATGATCACTAATCTATAGGTTTATTAGTGCAATTCATAGGAAACAATCACTAATCATATTCAAACATTTTTCTATTATTGTCACTTCTTACCAAAATAGTTACAAAATACTTATAATCAAATCACACGTCAAACTCAAACAAAAAAAATTAATGATATAATCTTAAGTATCAATGGGTGTTCTCTATGATGATATGATATTCACATACAATTGTTTTGGGATATACACAACAAAACATTGCTACCATGATTAATCTCCAAATTCATTACATAAAATCACACCTCACTCGATAATAATAGATATTAAATAAATTATATACTGATTTTCACTAACTAACCACTTATGGAAATCATATATACCCCATCCATTTCTATATATACTTCTAAATCATTATTTCGATTATAAACTAGTAATTTTGAAATACCATTTAAAAATTCAGATCTCTGTAAACATGAATAATCCCCAACATCAAATCTATCATTTGGTAAATTTCAAAATAAAAACCCACCATTTAAATTCAAATAAAATATAAATGGATGTTCTAAAATTTTTCCAAACATTCTTAAGATATCTAATCCGTTAGGTCTAAAAAACCTTATCTATATTTTATTAATAACTATGTGAAATATTACATTACATCATTAAATAATGTATTATTCTATAAAAATTATATGCACCAAAAAATTTAAAAATTCATAATGTTTTGACTTAAATTTATGATTCTAAATTTCTCAAAGATCAAATTTCAAAGCCCAAATTATATATTCATGGTATTAACTTTATCGTGTAGTCATTTTAGTCATGAGATAACCTGTGTATCAAATTGTGATTAATTTATAGATATTATCAATTACTAATCGTATTGTAGTGTTAATCAATTACATGGAATCGAGATCTTCAAATGGAAAAAAATCACTACGACTCACTAAGGTCTCTTTTTGGTGCAGCATACAAGTCATAATGTGATAATTGTTCTTCAATATTTGGAAAAGTAAGTAACCTTGCATTTTATATATTCCAGGCTAGTTACTCTTAAATATTATTCAATTGACCGTTATGTAATATATATTCATTGATTGATCTTATTATTTACATTGTAAAATTTTCCAACATTATAACCATAAATTAATATCTTCATCCATCACAAATCAACTTTATCCTTCTTAATGCATTCTATAATACATCAAATGAATTTCTATAGACTTGTAATTGAGAGGAAATCCAACATTATAATATGTGGTCAAAATATTCTACCCTTTTTATATTTTTATCAATGCCTGACATACTAT
This sequence comes from Viscum album, assembly GCA_963277665.1. NCBI lineage: Eukaryota > Viridiplantae > Streptophyta > Magnoliopsida > Santalales > Viscaceae > Viscum > Viscum album. Next base: position 660,706,807 of record OY728159.1, read on the forward strand.
CACTATTTCTTAAATGGATTTTCATGTTGGTATTTTATGAATTTTCATGTTAGTTTTTATGGTATGTTATTGTCCAGGATGTTGTAAAAAATGTTTTCACATTCGTTAATTAAAACTGATGTTATAAATAATATCCGAATTTACTTTTTCACATCTATTATTGGATAACCAATGTGAAACATAGAACATAATTTGTCTTTCACATTGGTTACTAGATATCCAATGTGAAGAACAAATTATGTACCCTTTACCACGTTGTTTGTTTATAATAACTAATGTGATAAATGAATATACCCTTTAGATATTGAATAACTAGCATAAAAATAGTGTGTAATTTCTTTTTTTGTTGGTTATCCAATAACCAATGTGATAAATGGTATTTCACATTGGTTATTGGAAAACCGATGTGAAAAAAATTGGTAATTTTTTTTCCAGGTCGGTTATCCAATAACAAACACGATTTTTTAATTTTTTTTAAAAGTGTACATTCTTTCATCATCCACCACCACATTATCCAGAAAACAATAAACAATGCATCAAAAAAGACACCAGAAAAACCAGCAAAATAAATATACAATTGAACTTTCAAATAAACTAAAAAACAATCAAACCTATAAAATGATTTTACCATTCAATTTGTAAATTTATAAAATACTTTATAGTATATAATTGTTCCGCCTAAAAAATCTACAAAAATAATACAAAAAAAATTTAATATTAATTTTCAATAAAACATATAAAATATTATAGAAATATTTATAAATTAATCTAACCATATGAAACTTTACAACTGTACCAGTTTAAATTATTTCATTCCTGAATCTTTAAACATAATATCTACATTTAGTTCAAACATGTTATTTATGACACTTTTTTAGAGATTTTTTAGTTCCAAATATCATTTTTAATTAATATATCCATAGTTTAGTAATTTTGGATGAAAATTCACCTTATCTTTAACAAAATTTTTCTTGCCGTAATTCTTATTTATCAACGCTCTAAAGAAATTTCTTGCCTATTTGAAAATAATATGAATATAAAAAAAATTTATTCATTAAAATATAAATAATTAATAAAATAAGAAAACTTACGTGCTCAATACATTCTCATAATTCTCTCTCACTTAAATGTGGATTGAGAATATCCAATACACTGTCTTCTATCTTGGACAAAAACAACAAAAATCCAATGAAAAATAATATAAATGAAAATTTAATATGAGTTGTTAATATTGTAAGTGATATATAACACATTGTGATAAAAATATATACATTTAATGATATGGAAACATAAAACACTAAATTATGACATTCTTCTAAAATGTTTAAGTTATATAAATTGTTCTATCATAATTGGTCACTGTCAAAGTGTAGAGACCCGAAGATTGATTTACATGGACATTACATTACTTTTTCAGAATACTTAATACATAACAAAAACAAACACACAAGGAATGTAATAGTTTACTGTCTATGGAAACTTGGAACGTAATCTTCTAATAATGGTGAAAGATCTTCAACATCTCCCATAAAGATCTTCCCCCTTTTTTTCTTACCTAAAACCTTTATTTATATCCTCAGGAAAAGAAAACATAAAAAGGGTGAGTTCAAATGCTCATTAAGGGAATGCATGGATAAAATAAAACATAACATATACATTTGAACTTAAAAACATGAACATAATGTTTAAACATCAAAATCTTGAGCAACGACTTAAAACATAGAAGTACATAAGGCATAGATCATAATAGAAAATAAATGATGATAACATAGCATGGGAATAAAACATGTAATTGTGGAATCCATTAATCACAAGTTATGATTTCCATAGTATCCAAGGCATTGCTGCCAAGACCATCTTAGTGGACAAAGTCCCTTTCTGAATCATGTTCACTCCTCGTTTCAGTCCTGTAATACTGAACCAGATTAACTTACTGTTCCAGCCATGTCTATCTCATGAGATATAAATATTTACCCAATTCATTGGAGGGATATATAGGTCCCACCCATATCATAATGAAATCATTCTTACTTGTGACACAAAATAAACATACATCATTCATAATAACCCAACAAATAAAATGGGTTTCATAAACATCATCCCATCATCACATAATCCATATAAAAGAAATGGATATCATTTCATAATGAGAAAAGTGAAACCATGTAAATTATAGAGACTTTATACTTGAAACATACACATATGAAATAATGTCATCTTAGATGGAAAATGGTTTTGATAAAACACTTGAAATGAATTCATGAGGAAAATATCCTTTCTTCTTCAAAATCAATTTCTTTTCACAAAACATCATGCAATTTGAAAAGAAAGATATTTTTTTGAAAATAGTCATCAAAATCTTTTGGAGGAATCTTCATGAAAATAAGTCTTTATAAAACAGTAAAAAAATGTTCGTGCCGTATAAGTTAAAAAAACATTCTTCTCGTACTTTTTCCGGAAAAGTAAAAAGTACCGCATATGGTAAAAAAAAGATTCCTTACATACCATGTAGTAAAAGTAAAAAAATGGTTAAAAAGGAATTTAAACATAGATTAAAACACTTTTATAAATCATGGAAATGGATGATAGAAATAACCCCCAGTAAATACTTACGAATAAGAAATCTCGGATAAAAATGAGATTTGCAAAATTATCCCTTAACTTAGGTCTGATATGCTTCGTATGTATCCAAACCTACTGTATAATGATTTAAATAATTTAATTGACTTATTACAGAATCATATTCATTGTTATTATATCATATATGGTTCACTTATGACTTTATATTACCCGTTCTTTTGTAAATTCCATGTTAAAGAGTGTTTTGGGTAAAATTGTTTCATTTGATGTCCGTGTTTTGACTTGAAATTATTCATATGATTACTTAGATCATAATTACTTAATTCTAGAATTTAAAACATGATTTATATATAATATATATTCATAATATACATATATATAACAAATCGATAAATGGAAATAAATACACCGTTCATGGAGACGGTAGGCCGTACATACGCATGAACGTTGTTTTTGTTCCCTTATTGAATTGAATGGAATTAAGTAGATGACATAAATATATATATACATAAATACAGTAGAATTATCATTTCATATGTTTTATTATTACTTATTATATATACTTTATAATCATTCTTTAATGGTTATCATGGAGAGTGAATCTCATGGCATCGTGGAGACGGTATTCCGTACGTACGCACGAGGGATGATATCATTCCCATGATCGTCTAATTGTATTAAAGTGTATTTATAATATTACAGAATCAATATCACTTTACAATAATCATATATATTCATTACATTCACCATTATACACATCCAAGTAAAGTGGTGGTGGAAAATAGATTACACCACAGCGTGGAGACGGTATTCCGTACGTACGCACGTGTGGGGATTTCATCTTCCATAGGATGGATAGATGGTGAAATATGGTTGTTTCATACATAAAATAACATATCAGTATATGAGTGATACTGATGTTATTACTTCATAATGAAACAACTAATTAAGAAGAAGTTGAAGAAGAAAGAAAATTGAACGAATCGGTAACGGATATTACCTCTTCTTTGACACGCCTCTTTGAATCCTCTTCTTAGGGTACTAAAAATGGTCTTTGAAGAAGGAAAGAACCTCTAGGATGTTTCTAGGTAAGTTGATAAGGGAAATGGGAAGGTATTGTCCGAGCATGATGGCTAAAATTGGTGTGAGGAGGAGAGGGAGGAGGTTCCCTTTTATAAGGGAAGAGAGGGGAACCTTTGGAAATCTTAAAAATATTAATTTATAATAAATCTATCCCCACTTAGAAACATCCAAAAATGACTCATATTCTAATATAAGATGATATAGGGTTGTTATCTTATCAACCAATAAAATTTAGACATGTTAGGAAATTATTTTAAACATTATCAACATCATTTATCCATACATAATCAATTTAATTTAATTTGTGGTAAGAACATTCTAAATTTTAAATAATAAAAAAGAATTATTTTTTGTTGTGGGTTGTCTATAATTGGATACTTTATAAAATTTTAGACCATATAAATTTAAATTTATAATTTTTAAATATTTTTGTGATTTTTAAACAATTTTATAATATGTTATTTTTATAAAATAACAATAGTGTCAATTTTGACACTATTCATTTATATGAATTTAAATAAAATATATACATAAGATATGTTCGAACTAAAAGCTTTAATAGATTCATAAATGTCCATATGTATCTATAAAATTAGTGGAGCACATTAAATAGTTTATATAATATTTATTTTATTATTTTTAAAACCATTTATTTGGTTTAGTTCTTAATAAAATAATTACTACAACATTTTTGTGTATTTATTTAATATACTTATTTGTTGCATTAAAATTAAAATTAAAATCCTATGATGAAAATAAATATATTAACTTTCATAATAATACTTTTAATTGAATTTATCATCTTAAAATCAAAATATTTAAATTGTTATATTTATTAAATTATGAAGGTGACAAATTTGGCATCATTTAAAATAAAATAATATAAGTGTCATAATCACTTTTATAAGACTCCAAACGGTTATATATTAGGTCATTAGATGATAATGGTATAGATATACACTAAAAAAAAGTTTTTCTCAGGTTTTTGGGCCTTTTAATGGGTACTATTATTTTAATAAAAACTGTATTACTGATTTTTCACTTAATAAATAATTTCTACATCATTAATGTATCACCATTAATAATAATTATTTAATCCCTCAAAAATCTAAATAAATTATCATGATGTAGATAATTTTTTTATATTTTTGTAGATTATTCATGTTAGATGTTTTATTATGTTTATCACTAAATTAAAATTATTATACTTATAAGATTTAAGAGAGTGACAAGTTGTCACTTTCTTTGGTTTTAATAATAATTAAATTATTTTCATGGTAAAAAGTCCATAAAATGAATCTAATCCGACCCTTAGGTGATATGAGTCGACTTTTAGTCATCCAATAGATTTTTGTCGTGTGTTAGGGTAATTTTATAATATTATATTCACCCTTAATTACCAGATTTATCTTTAACTAAGGTAAATAAAATTTACCGTAGTTACTATTCATAATTCCAAAAAATAAAAAGTAGCCTATTAACATTATTTGGACCCACTGATTCCAAATATGGAATCCATTTTTTCAAATTCAATACACAGAAGTTGCAGAAATTAAATTACAATTAATCTCGTTGTCTAATGAAAATGGGTTTTTGTTTAAAACATTGCAAAAGATTGAATTGATTTAACCTACGAATTCAATGTAAAATCAATGCTAATGAGATAAATTATATTAAATGTTAAAAATTTATTCTATTTATACTTTAAAACCATTCAATATTATAATTTATCAAAATAAGTTATAACGATGAAAAAAGTTGCTTTTAATTAAAATATAGCGTGTTTTTACTATTCATTAACATATGATAGTTATCAGAATAATATGAAAAAATTATCCAAGGTAAAATTTTATATCCTGATTCCAAAGAATAATTTTATTTTGTAAAATTGAACTTATAATCATGTCAAAAACTAGATTTAAAGTGGGTGCGCCATCAAAAGGCGGCAAAACTGCATTTTTTAGAAATACTTATCTTACCAGAAAAAATTATTTGGTTCTTATACCATGTTCTAGAAAATGTGTAAGATGAATAATAATGTTATTAAATTCAAAATGTAGTTAATACTATTCATAACGGCTAGTTTATAATACTATTATAACCATATATCGTTGTTTAGTGAAACCTAGTATTGCGTACTACACACGCTACCGAGGAAGGTCGTGATTGCGTATAATGAAAGCCAAGTTAGGGTTCCGTGTTTTGCAAGACTCCTTTGTTTCTGTGCATAAAAAAATCCAACAATATTTCATTTATACAATGAACATATATATATATACACTCAATGTTGTGTAGAATGACTATTATCAAACGAACTCGAAATTGTGTATAACACGATCCATGAATTGTGTTGCGTATACGGCATGCTAATACGGTGTTGTGTATAGAACAATATAATCATGGTGTAGAATAAAACACATGACATCAAAGAAATTAAAAAGAATAAAATTTCAGGGTGTTACATTCTACCCCCCTTAAAATGAATTTCGCCGTCGAAATTAATCGGGGTTATACATGGTGTACTATTCGAAAGTTTCATTAATAGAAATCCACATCGTAAAAAGCAATACCAAAACTTATCTTTAAAAACAAATGTATGAAACGTAATGGTTACCCAAATTAACTAATCATTGTGTTTCCATGTATGAGAACATAGGTGAAAATATGGATATGGAAGAGAAATCTAACCATCATGTTCTGATGGAGAGTGGTAGAGAACATGGCTATGAAATAGACAACAATCACAAAGACATATATTTGCGATGATCTAAGGTACCATCTGATTCATCGGATATAAGAGCACTAGGACAACATTTTTGGTTTTCAAGATCATTTCTCTAAAGTTGAAGAATTTTAATTAGATGAAATATTTTATTTCGATATAATCTCACCAGTGTTTGTGCCTAGAACAATTTCCACTTCATCTCTTAAAGAAATGAAGTTGAATTTGTCATTTGTGAAGTGTTAGAAGATCGTATGATAGAATGATGGGCCATTCCATCTGTCTAAATCAAAAGGATATCAATAGTTATAAACATAAGTCCATCTATTTTATATCGTTCAAAAATGGACTTCTACATCATCTATCATACCACTTAATAAAATAAAACTAGTTTATAATAACCAGGGACTTCCTGTAGGCTAGTGGAAGGCGATAAAGTCAAGTCGCACTTGGGTTGTGGGTTCAATTCCCACAGCCTTGTCTGACGCAATGGTTTGTTGCCCATCCTGAATGTTGTCCTTTATCTATTACTATAACATCCCATCAATAATATCGAAAAAGCTCTATCCTTAAACAATACTAAATTATGTCCAACATAATCCATTCTTATATTTAGGCTTATCTAAAATACTTCTTTTTAAACTCATAGTATAAAGAGAACGATTACTAAAAAGGTTATATAAAAAGCATGTTAATACCATCGTTGATCCCCATATATCATGAGATATGTCTTGTTGGTCACATTCCAAACATTCAAAGGCCTTAATCATGTATTCTCTTGAAAAATGAATACCCATTGAATCTTAGTGAAAACATGAGTGCTGTCAAAAGTTAACTCTCTTCACATACCAAATCCTAAAAATTTCAATATAATCAATCCATAATATCACTTAGTCCTTATATCAGTCATGAGCTCATGAATACAATCAAACATCTCATTATCTTCTTATCCCTTCATTATGCGCATATCATCTACTTTCCAAAAATATCTGAATAACCTTCCACGGTTACTGGTACCATTCAACATATACATACATATTCTTTAGTAAAAACAATAGTTTAACAATCCTTAGATGATTCTTTATTCCATAGTAACATACATTATTCTTTATAAACATACAATAATTCCACTAACTTCTTAAACCACTATCTGAGCTTCATCATTTATTTCATCTCATATTTCATTTGTAGTCTCCTCCTCATCATCCACATAAATACTACCTGTGTGACCATGCTGATTCTATTCATGAGATTTTCCCTTAGGGTATTGGTTTCCATAATTCCCATACATTCCACATTTAAAACATCTAGTCATTATTGTTGTCGTAGCAATACCATTATCCTTATCCATAGTGTTAACTGAACCTTTTCCTTTGCACTTACTGGCTTTGTGTCCTCCTTTTCCACACCCAAAGCATCTTCCAGATCCTTTGAAACAATCTCCCTGATGCCTCTTCCTACATTATTTACATGAGGGAAATTGAACTTTCTTTCCTCTATGATCATCATGAAACTCCATCCTTCTCTTATTATCTAAGTCGGTAAACTTACCAAAGTTGAGATTATTGATCATATTATGAGACTGTTTATTAGGCATAATAACAATGTTTGGACTCCCAAATCCCGTTTCATTTGGTTTCTCATGAAGAATATCATTCCATTGTCCGTTATATCCTCCATTATCGTGAATATTCCTGTTTCCAGCAATTTCCTAAAACCCAAAAAGATTAGTGTGAGATGCAAAAATCATACTAGGGAAAAAAACATAGTAAAGGTGAAGTACCCTCAATATCTAACATCTTAGGTTAAATTCTATGATAGTTACCATAGTTCTAGGAATATATCCTATACATATACTTATCCATAGGGATATCCCTAGACATAACTTAGAAATATCTCTAGGGATCTCACTAACGTTTTCGCATCATAGTTTCTAAAGGTTGACTAAACATTTCCTCTGATACCAAATGTAGAGACCTGAAGCTTGACCTACATGGACATTACATTACTTTTTCATAATACATAATACATAACAAAAATAGACACATAAGGATTGTAATAGTTTAGTGTCTTTGGAAACTTGGAACGTAATATTCTAATCATGGTGAAAGATCTTCAACATCTCCAATTAAGATCTTACACATTTTTTTTCTAACCAAAATCCTTTCTTTATATCCTGGGGAAAATAAAACATAAAAATGGTTTGCTCAAATGCTCAGTAAGGGTTAGCATGGATAAAATAAAACATAACATATACATTTGAACTTAAAAACATGAACATAATGTTTAAACATCAAAATCTTGAGCAACGACTTAAAACATGGAAGTACATAATGCATCGATAATAATGGAACATAAATGATGATAACATATAATGGGAATAAAACATGTAATTGTGGCATCCATTAAGCACATGTTATGATTTTCATAGTAGCCAAGGCATTGCTGCCAAGACCATCTTAGTGGACAATGTCCCTTTCTGAATCGAGTTCACTCCTCGTTTCAGTCCTGTAATACTGAACTGGATTAACTTACCATTCCAGCCATGTCTATCTCATGAGATATAAATCTTTACCCAATGAATTGGAGGGAGATATAGGTCCCACCCATCTCATAATGAAATCATTCTTACTTGTGCCACAAAATAAACATACATCATTCATAATAACCCAACAAATAAAATGTGTTTCATAAACATCATCCCATCATCACATAATCCATATACAAGAAATGGATATCATTTCATAATGAGAAAAGTGAAACCATGTAAATCATTGAGACTTTATACATGAAACATTCACATATGAAATAATGTCATCTTAAATAGAAAATGGTTTTGATAAAACACTTGAAATAAATTATTGAGGACAATATCCTTTCGTTTTCAAAATCAATTTCTTTTCACAAAACATCATGAAATTTGAAAAGAAATATATTTTTTTGAAAATAGTAATGAAATATTTTGGAGGAAGCTTCATGAAAATATGTCTTTATAAAACCGGAAAATTCTGTTCGTGCAGTATAAGTTAAAAAAACATTCTTCTCGTACTTTTACCGGAAAAGTAAAAAGTACCTCGTATGGTAAAAAAAAGATTCCTTAAATAACATGTAATAAAAGTAAAAAAGTGGTTAAAAAGTAATTTAAACATACATGGAAACACTTTTATAAATCATGGACATGGATGATAGAAATAACCGCCAGTAAATACTTACGAATAAGCAGTCTCGGATAAAAATGAGATTTGCAAAATTATCCCATACCTTAGGTCAGATATGCTTCGTACGTATCAATACCTCATGTATAATGATTTAAATTATGTCATTGACTTATTTAAAAAATCATTTTCATTGTTATTATATCATATATGGTTCACTTATGACTTTATATTACCCGTTCCTTTGTAAATTCCATGTTAAAGAGTGTTTTGGGTAAAATCGTTTCATTTGTCTTCCGTGTTTTGACTTGAAATTATTCATATGATTACATAGATCATTATTACTTAATTACATAATTTAAAACATGATTTATATATAATATATATTCATAATATACATATATATAACAAATCGATAAATGGAAAGAAATACACCGTTCATGGAGACGGTAAGCCGTACGTACGCATGAACACTGTTTTCGTTCCCTTATTGAATTGAATGGAATTAAGTAGATGACATAAATATATATATAAATAAATCCAGTAGAATTATTATGTCATATATTTTATGATTACTTATGATATATACTTTATAATCATTCTTGAGTAGTTATCATGGAGAGTGAATCTCATCGCGTCGTGGAGATGGTATTCCGTACGTACGCACGAGCGATGATATCATTCCCATGATCGTCGAATTGTATTAAAGTGTATGTATAATATTAAAGAATAAATATCAATTTAAAATAATCATATATATTCATTACTTTCACCATTATTCCCATCCAATTAAGGTGGTGGTGAAAAATAGATTACACCACGGCGTGGAGACGGTATTCCGTACGTACGCACGTGCGGCGATTTCATTTTCCATAGGATGGATAGATGATGAATTATGGTTGTTTGATACTTATAATACCATATCAGTATATGAGTGATACTGATTTTATTACTTCATAATGAAACAACTAAATAATAACATGTTTAAGAAGAATGAAAATTGAAGGATTCGGTAATGGATATTACCTCTTCTTTGACACGCCTCTTTGAATCCTACTCTTAGGGTACAAAAATTGGTCTTTGAAGAAGACCAGGACCTCTGAGATGTTTCTAGGGAAGTTGATAAGGGAAATGGGAAAGGATTTTCCGAGCTTGAATGCTAAAATTGGTGTGTGGAGGAGAGGGAGGAAGTGCCCTTTTATAAGGGAGGAGAGGGGCACCTTTGGAAATCTTAAAAAAAATTAATTTATAATAAATCTAACCCAACTTAAAAACCTTCAAAAATGACTAATATTAGAATATAAGATGATATAGGGTTTTAATATCATCAAAAAAATAAAATCTAGACATGTTAGGAAATTATTTTAAACATTATCAACTTCATTTATCCTTACTTAATCAATTTAATTTTATTTGTGGTAATAAGATTCTAAAATTTAAATTATAACAAAAAATTATTTATTTGTTGTTAATTTTCCATAATTGGATACTTTATAAACTTTTAGACTATATAAATTTAAAATTTTAATTTTTAAGTTTTGTTGTGATTTTTAAACAATTTTATAATATGTTATTTTTATAGAATAACAATAGTGTCAATTTTGACACTATTAATTTATATGAATTTAAATAAAATATATACAGAAGATATGTTCGAAATAAAAGCTTTAATAGATTAATAAAAGGCCATCTGTATATAGAAAATTAGTGGAGAACATTAAATAGTTCATATAATACTTATTTTATTATATTTAGTACCATTTATTTGTTTTATCTCTTAATAAAATAATTACTACAACATTTTTGTATAATTATTTAATATACTTATTTGTTGCATAAAAATTAAAAATAAAATCCTATGATGAATTTAAATCTATTAAATTTCAAAAAAATACTTTTACTAGAAATTATAATCTTAAAATCACAATATTTAAATTGTTATATTTATTAAATTATGAAGGTGACAACTTTGTCATCATTTAGAATAAAATAATATAAGTGTCATAATCACTTTTGTAAGACTCCAAACAGTTATAAATTAGGTCATTATATGATAATGGTATATATATACACTAAAAATTAGTTTTTTTCAGGTTTTTGGGCCTTTTAATGGGTACTATTATTTCAATTAAAACTGTATTACTAATTTTTCACTTAATAAATAATTTCTGCATCATTAATGTATCACCATTAATGATAATTATTTAATCCCTACAAAATCTAAATAAATTATCATGATTTATATAATTTTATTAGATTTATTTATACTATTCATTTTCTAAGTTTTATGATGTTTATCACTAAATTTAAATTATTATACTTATAAGATTTAAAAGAGTGACATGTTGTCACTTTCTTTGGTTTTAATAATAATTAAATTTTTTTCATTGTCAAAAGTCCATAAAATTAATCTAATCTGACCCTTATGTCATATGGGTCTACGTTTAGTCATCCAATAGAATTTTAGCATCTGTTAGGGTAATTTTATAATATGATATTCACCCTTAATTACCTGATTTACCTTTAACTAAGGTAAATAAAATTTATCGTAGTTACTATTCAAAATTCCCAAAAATAAAAACTAGCCTATTAACATTATTTGGACCCACTGATTCCAAATATGGAATCCATTTTTTCAAATTCAATGCACAGAAGTTGCATAAATTAAATTAAAATTAATCCCATTGTCGAATGAAAACAGGTTTTTGTTTAAAACATAGCAAAAGATTGAATTGATTTAACCTATGAATTCAATGTAAAATCAATGATAATGAAATAAATTATATTAAATGGTGAAAATATATTATATTTATAATTTAAAACCATTCAATATTATAATTTAACAACATAAGTTATTACGATGGAAAAAGTTGTTTTTAATTAAAATATAGCATGTTTTTACTATTCATTAAAATATGAAAGTGATCAGAATAATATGAAAAATTTATCCAAGGTAAAATGGTATATCCTGATTACAAAGAATAATTTTATTTTGTAAAATTTCACTTATAATCATGTCAAAAACTAGATTTAAAGTGGGTGCGCCATCAAAAGGCGGCAAAACTGCATTTTTTGAAAAATACTTATTTTACCCGAAAATTTTATTTTGTTCTTATACCATGTTCTGGAAAATGTGTAAGATGAATAATAATGTTATAAAATTCAAAATTTAGTTAATACTATTCATAACAGATAGTTTATAATAATATTATAACCATATATCATTGTTTAGTGAAACTCAGTATTGCGTACTACACACGCTACCGAGGAAGGTTGCGATTGCGTACAATGAAAGCCAAGTTTGGGTTGCGTGTTTTTCAAGACTCCTTTGTTGCTGCGTATAACAAAATCTAACCGTATTTCATTTGTACAATGAACATATATATATATATATACACTCAATGTTGTGTAGAATGACTATTATCAAACGAACTTGAAATTGTGTATAACACGATCCATGAATTGTGTTGCGTATACTGCAAGCTAATATGGTGTTGTGTATAAGACAAGATAATCATGGTGTAGCATAAAACACATGACATCAAATAAATTAAAAAGAATAAAATCTCGGGGTGTTACACAAATCAATAGTAGAAATAAAATTTTGGACTATAATTCCATGTACATCTATCATTTCATACTCTATAAACATTTTATATAGATTTCTAAAATGAATCATACATAATTATAAATATTCAAAAAATTAATGGACCAAAAGAAATTAATCAACTTATGTGGAAAAAACATGCATCATCTTGATTCCGAATTGATCTCCAACAACGATCTCCATTATATCAATTTTCAAAATCCCCACATTCATAGAACACCCACAAATATAAGCATCAAATATAAGGTCATATACACCCAATAAAAAATTTGATTGTGTTTAAAATCGGTCAAGATGAGAAGAATCTTTATATGAAGTCGTGGAATATTTAATTTTTTGTCTATAAAATATTTCTTTACATTTAAATTAGTCTGGTAAAAAATAAAGAAATATATAAACAATAAAATGAGGAAACAAATTTACTAAAAAAATGAAATAAAATACAACAGATTTATATACCTCTATGGTAATATCTCAAAGTAGTATCGATGGAAAAACTAAAAAATGACTGATACTCTGTCCAACAATATACACTTAATTGGTATAACATGGTATTTTTTTATCTATATATAATATCCTATAAAGTGACCATATAATGATATATCCCAATATAGAAATGATGTATGATATCACTTATATAATATATTATCCCATATGCAACAATATGATGAGGATTATCAACATATTACTCACATTAATTTGGCAGTTATAGAGGAGGTTTTATAGTGGTAGGATATGAAAGAGTGGGGTCTGGAAATAGAGATGTGTGAGTATGATAAGGATGGGGATTGGGATATACTACCAGAGGGGGAGGATTTGGCTGGGCAAGTTGAAACTGTCCTTGCTTGTTTTCAAACATCGCATGTACTAATGTTGTTATCACATCCTCCATTGTCGCTTGAATATCCTGATATTTGGATTCCAAATATTATATTTTTTTATAAACATTCACTATTGAATAAGCTTCCAAACATGGAAAAACTTTTCTTACTGATACACCATCTAGGTATCCTCTCACATGACCCAGATGTTTGGTCTTTTGTAATGGTTCAAATATAATATATAATCTACCCTGAGAAATAAAGACCCAATGTGTTTTATGTTCCTCAAGAGAATCCTATGATGAATATTTGAAAAAATATATAATTAATCACAATATATAGATATTTTATTCAACTTCAATAAATAATTAAACACCTTAAAATCATATTAACTAAAAATAATGACACTTCCATGATATTTTATACATTTTCCAATTAATTCCCTATTCTATTTTTCATATCTAGAAGGGTGAAGTAGGGGAGTCCTTTCCAAATATTTATGTCTTATCTATATGATTTTAATGTTTTTCTTCTAGGATGTTTTCATACAATAACTTATAACCTACCAAAGATAATGTATGAGGGTATACATTTTTAGGATGAATCTCATGATGATATTTCCTTGATTAATGAAAATTAAGAATTAAGAATAAATAAATCATTATCATGGTCATTGATTTAAAAAAATAATCTAAAAGGTAACATTTCACTTACTAAAAACTATTATCGTCATCTAATTTCAACAAATTGTACTCATTTATCTTAATTTATAAATTGATATATATGACATGGATTTTCATGTTACCTATTCCCAAAAAATATTTATGATGTGAGGGTTGATTTAAAACCCCTCTGTCTCCTAACCTCTAATGATAAATATTTCCTTCTAACTCCTCCAGTGATAGGTACATTATATGTATTCAGATAAGAAGGGTAAAACATATTTTATTTTAAAAATTCAAGATAACTAAAATAATGAAAAAAAATCTTAACAAAATGATATCTCACAATAGTGATAATGAATCTTTTTCAACACTTTGACAATATTCAATCAAAATAAAAACATTGATTTTTGCCTATACTGATACAAAAGACTTTAATTATTTTAATTTTGGACCAATTGGAATATCATTATCATCAAAGGCCATGGATTCCTCTATTCCTATATACATCAAAATAATAATTTTGGTAAACGTGTAGATCCATATTTACCAACCCTGGAACACTTTTTCCCCATGGAAGTAGATGTATCGTATAATGAAGGATGAGTAGGCTCATGAACAAGATCATGTGTATGTTCCTCCCGAGAGGTATGAGTATGATCATCCTCAGAAAAAATTGGCGGATTAGAGGATTCATCTGTCATTATCCTAAAAACTAATGCAAAATCAACTAGTACAAAAATATACAAATCCAACTATTACATACAAATTTAAATAAAAAATTAATAATTATCAAATAAAGAAAAATAAATGATATGTAACTCATTTTATTCATATTTGTTATAGATAACTATAATTATAACAATACCAATGAGATATGAAATTCCACAAATGAATGAAAAATACACAATATTAATGAGATACGAAATGACAGTAAAAATTCACCAATCTGAAAAATCATGTTTATAACAAAAAGAATTCATTTATAATATACTCTTATACAATATATTTGGTTTTTATATAAATATTTTAGTTTAAAATAATTGGTTTTCAACTAGATCAATTAATATAAAAGTTACATAAAGATAAACATAGAAAAACTGTGAAAACAAAACTCATATAAACAAAAAATTTAACATATTAGTTATAATACATTTTATAATAAAGAAAATCAATTTAAAATATCTAACTTATGAAATTTAAAAAATTAAACCACAATTACTCATATGTTACATGCTATATTAAGAATTTACTAAAGATTGTTTTCCCAAATTCCATTATTGTGATCGTTCTGTATGGAACAACCCATGACTTCGACGTGTTTGTAAATATTATTTTTTAATTATACTGTGGATATATGGATCTTATATAAATCAAAATCATTGTCATGTTTATCCTCACCGACGTACTATTTTTTCCTTATAAAACAATCTACCATTGTATATCAGGTTGATCGATTACATATAAATTTTGTTTTTTATGAGTTTCCATGATAAAAGAATCATATGTGTATTCCAATTTTTTCATTTTAACAACTTTCATTCAAAATTCATCATGTCAGAAACATTTTAACTGATAAACCATTTACACAAAAATAGTAGAACTTGAAATTTAATGTAATAAACCTCTGATATTTCTTTAATGACTCCATAATATGTGGTTTATTTTGTGATTGGTTTCTTTTCATAGCTACTTGATAAATGCATTTCTTCTAGGAACACCAACACACTACTATTCTGAACTGTACATCTGTTTTCATGATATTTTGTATGAAAATTATAGCCATTAATATCTTATCTAGACCATGCTTTCAAATTTAAACTTAGAACGCCCACAAACCATCTCAATTTTTCTACTACATCTTGTTTCATGGTCTCTTTAAACATTGTAATTTTTTATGCTTATTCAAAATCCACATATCATTCCATTTTTGGATAATGTTGTTTCAAATATTTAATATGAAATTTGATATATGGTTAAGCATCATTTATGTTAATATAGATGTATAACTGTTCGATCTTTGTTTATTCACCCGTCAACAATTTTACTTTTAAGAAAATAATCCTCTTTCCCCCAAAATTAACTCATTCATGTAGAGATTTAGGAAAACTATTGTGCTCCACATCAGAAAAATATCATGCACAAAACTCTACAACATACTCATAAATATACTTCTCATTAAATAATGGTTTAGGTAGATATCGATTATTAACATACCGAGTCCATATCTTCATATTCCTTTCAAATGGATACATCCAATATAGATATATAGGTAGAGAAATCATTATTTGTTGCACCCCAATTAAATGCACCATGATATCAAAAAAATGGAGGAAAAAACATTTCCAATTGAAAAGGAATAGAAACCACTTTGTTCTCTAAAATATTCGAAGAATGAAAATCAATAACCTTATATCAAATGGAATTGAAAAATAACACACCTTAATGATAATAATTCTTACATGATTGATAAATATTCCACATAAAGCAACTAGTAGGAGCTATTTCATCATGATGTGATAGTCATGAGACCTCAAACCTATCAAAATCAAATCCTTTAAAGGGAAATTTTTTTAAATTTTAAGAATGACCATGTGGCACTTTGATATCATGAAGATGTTGACAAAATCTAGTTTTCCACCTCTTGGATAAGTAATGAAAAGTCAGGGGTATGAATGAATTCCTCTCATCAAATATGGGAGACAACTCCAAATATATCTCCATTGAAGGTAAATCCATTCATGAATTCACCCCATATTTAGTTATTCCATTAATATCTAACAATATTAAATTAAATCGTTAACCGATATTATTCACTATATACATGAAATCCAGGTTATGTTTCACCTCATGATATCTCCACTCTGGTAACTCAAAAAATATTGATTGTTTCATCCAAATATTTCTATCATTACAAGATTTAGATAACCTTCTGAAAGTCATGTCAATGTTTTTTACCCTCTCTATATGATGACTAGTGGATAATGGATTTGGAGCAATATCAAATTTTTATGAGTCATTGAATGTTTTTTTCAATATTCCATAAGAGTGATCTATAGGAAAAAACATTTTATGACCATTGTATACTGTTTTTCTCCCATGATGAAGTTTGAAATATGAAGTCTATTTTTCATAAATAGTACATGATTTATGCCCCTTGACACTGAATCTATATTGATTTTCATATGTTGGGATGTCATTTATAATGGATAGAATCCTTGAATGCAGTTGAAAACATTCCATTTTATAAGAATCATACACCCTTATACCATCCTCCCTTAATAGATTAAAATCACCAATTAATGGTGAAAAGGAAATTTCAATATCATTTTCGAGCTGTTTTGTTCCATAGATCATTAAAATCAATATGAAATATTTTCTCCTCATACAAAATTCAAGAGATATATTACAAATTAGCACTAAAAAAAGAAATGAATGTAAATACCCATAAATTTCAAGCAATGTTTTTTTCAAAATTTATTTGGAATTTTATGAGTACACAGTTTCTGACAGCACCTGATTCCGAGGCCCGGTGTGCCCGAAATAATTTTATGATGTTTTGTTAAGCTTAAATTAACATGCATAAGCAGTTTTCTTGAAATCGTGGAATAACTATTAAACTGTTACTTGGATCAAAAATATGATGGCACTGTTGTGCTCAGAATGGTGGGTTTACCCTAGGTGTGACTTAAGTGTAGTCGGCGCAGGCCTCCTGTGAGAAAACCCAAAAATGGCATAACCATAAATAAAATAATTAAATAAAGTTATTTTATTTTTCAAATCCCTATAACTCAAAAACGGTAACTCGGATTAAAAATATGAGACCACCATTGAACACATGAGGGTATACTTTCTTTAAGCAGATACTATCTTTGGCCTGTGCGGGCCACACCCTAGCCTCCCATTTAATGGGGAGGGAGAAGAAACACCTTAAACCCCCCATAAATTAATTTTATATGTCGATGTAAAATTTATTTCACCCAATTAATTTTATGGGTCGACGTAAAAATAATTGTTATCAGTTAATTTTATGTGTCGACATAAAATTAATTTCTCTCAATTAATTTTATGAGTTGATGTAAAATTAATAGTTGTTATTTAATCTTATGGTTCGACGTAAAAATTAATTGTTGTGAGTTAATTTTATGTGTCGACGTGAAATTAATTGCTGTCAATTAATTTTATGTGTCAACATAAAATTGATTCGTGTCATATTTTTTGACGCATGCTATGTGGGGGAAACTTCTTGGCATCCTCCACTCTTAAGTAGTGCTAACGCACCTCTTAAATTGCGCCAACACAATTTAATTCGCTCGAACACCTTTTAAATTAAGTAACTGCATTGTTGGAATTTAAGAAGGTTCCAAATAAATGAACCGTCATAAATTCCACGATGTTTACATACCTCTCCCCCTATCCTATATATAGGGAGGTTGGGAGAAGGTTTTGGGACGGCTTCACCAAGCGACCAACCGCTGGTAAAGTATTGCGACGCCCAACAATTGGGGAAATCATATCCTCTCCAACGAAGAATGTGAAGAACGCCAACGACGATCTTCCATGCGATTCATCTTCGACCTTACTTCCCCAGAAACCTATCATCCGAAACATCATCAACGAATTGACGCAGCTCGGAATTGGGGACGTGTGGCGGATGCGATGAACGACAGTCTTCATCATCTTCCTTCCGCGACTCTGCCAATGAGCGACGAGCAAGAAGTAGGGGTTTTATTTTTATTTAAAGTATGAACATTTCCCATGTTATTCCTTTCTTTCAAAACGAAGAACGATGGTTGTTGTGCTTCATAATTGCAAGAACCTATTGCTACCACCCTAAACGCGGAGGGTTCGGGCCAAACCAACATGGCCCGACCCCTTCGTTGTTCTTTTTGTAATGACTCCACAATGGCATGGAAATGAGGCGACGAAGACGAAGGCGGCGAACAAAATCTATGCTACCCGCGACCTTCATGAACTACGCCTCACCTGCAGCCCCCTGACGCGCACCAGGTGCCCCGCGCCCCTGCCAGCGCGTTGCCGGTGCACCCGCGGCGCCCCGAGCGGTGCACCCCGGTGCTCCCGGCGCCCTGTCGGCACACCCCCGGCGCCCTGTCGGCACACCCGGCGCCCTGCCGGCGCAGCCCGGTGCCCCCCGGTGTGTTGCGCTGCCGGCCCGGCACCCAACGCCCTTGCCGGAATCCTGCCCTGCGCCCCCGCCAGCGGCCTGCTCGGTGCACCCCGGTGCCCCCACGGTGCCCTATCGCACTACCTGGTGCACCCCCATGTGATGCCCGGCGTTCGACACCCTGCCTGGAACACCCGTGCCCAGCCCGGGGCACCCGCTGCTAGCCGGAGCCCAACCGGCCCGCCCGCACCCCATGCGGTCTTCCCGCTGGCCTCCCAGTCACCAACCTGCTGAACTGTCTCGCGATACCCCCGTGGTGTCGCTTGTTGAACCAGCCCGGTCTCCCGGGCCAAGTTACCGAGCCGCCTACGTGGTGACTATTGGGTCGAACCGCCCTCGTGGTCCGCTGGGCCAGGCCGAGTGGACCTGGTCAAAACATAGCGGGATGAATCACCCAATGGGCCGGCTAAGACCCATCGAGTCTGATCAGGTAGACCTAGACCAGGTCGGCCCAGTTTGAGTTAGGCTGAGTTGGTCTGACCGGGTCGGACCGGTCCCGGGCTCATTACTAGCACATTACCTTCATGGGCCATATCATTGACACTGGACGTCCATTTGATGAATCGTCAGCGGCGTAGGTACTCTTGGAGCATATCCGTCCCTTTGAGTATACCGCATGAGACTTTGGGGTATAGTGGAGATACGGCTGGGTTGGTTCATATACGAAACCAACCGGGCCCCCGGAACAAAGATTCTAATAACTCACGAACCGGGCGTTCAATTGATGCACCGTCTATTGCGTTAAGACCCCTGTAAAGATACGGCCCTTTGTGATACTTCTTCGTGGGACTTTCGGATACATGGAGTATCGACCAGTGGCTCATGGAGCGGATCCTCCCGGAGGCGAGCATAGGGAGTACGATGACCTTTGTAGCTGGCTTAGACCTGATGACTACTTGTCCGATTTGATTCGGAGTGACTTGCATAACCCAGTGGGGAGGGCAACTTTGTGAGGTGGAAGACCCATGGTGGAGGAGAATTACTTTGTGAGGTGGCGAACCCGCGGTACTCGACAGGAGGAGTACCTCTGTAGGCTATGAGGGGGAGCACTACTGTGTGAGGTGGCAGACCCATGGTGGCGAAGCACTACTTTGTGAGGTGGCAGACCCGTGGTACTCGATAGGAGGAGTACCTCAGTAGTCTAAGGTTAGTGAGTGACACCTCGGAGTCGTGACATGACTACTGCGCTCGACAGAGGAGGAGGTCTCTAGCAGCTGTGTTTTTCGTCAGTGTGATTAAAAATCCTGGTTTGAGCTGAGTCAATGACCTTTGTGTTTTCCTCATGATTGAGATGGGTTACTTGATAACTTATGTATTTGTATGGTCATATACCTAAGTAAAGGTTATCTATTGGGATCTTTCTTTTTGGTTTATCCTTGTTGGATTTAGTGAGACCTTGAGGGTCTCGGTGTCCCTACTGATTGTTGTTATACTCACCCCTGCACGGGTTATGCCCGCACCTTGTTGTGTTGGATACAGAAGACGGAC
This sequence comes from Viscum album, assembly GCA_963277665.1. Taxonomy (NCBI): domain Eukaryota; kingdom Viridiplantae; phylum Streptophyta; class Magnoliopsida; order Santalales; family Viscaceae; genus Viscum; species Viscum album. The sequence goes on from OY728159.1 coordinate 660,728,110, forward strand.
ATCACTGATCGTGGTTAAGGCTTGTAGAACTAGAAGGTACCCGGAGGTGGACTTCACGACGGGACGGTACCTGGAGGTGGACTTCACGGCGAGATGGTACCCGGAGGTGGACTTCATGACGAGATGGTACCTGGAGGTGACAGATGGACGTGGAGAGTTGAGGTGGCCATCTTACCTACCCTTTAGGTTGGAACCAGGGTGGATGATCCAGGATCTGTGCTTTCTATACCTACCCTTCAGGTAGGATCTGAGAAAGATGACATAGGAGTTTCTTCTATTCTTCTAGTTGTTTGTCTTTTCTGTTGTACTTTCCTTCAGTTGTAGGTGTACTTCTAGTTGGGTTTGTATTCTGGCCCACTTACTTTTCATCACTTCCTTTTGTACTTATTGTATTACTTCCGATTATACTCTGTGATGTTTTGTTTACTTTTTTAAAGGCAATTCCTTCCCAGATATTGGGATTTACTTCTTTGGTGCTAGTCGCCAGCCCCTGGCCTATGGAAGGTAGGCTTGGGGTAGTCATAGAACAAGCCCCGAGGATAGGTCGTGGAAAATTGGTATTAGAGGATTTCAGTTCTACCGTAGAACTCATGACTCTGATATTTCTTCTCTGTGAAGCAATAGTGTTAAGGGTATTAAGTGTGGTTATCAGTCTATGGAGTCCAGTGTTGGTGTGGCGACCGACGTATCCATACATCAGGACCCTGACTTATGATTTTCGACTCAATACATGAAAATAATGATTTCATTTGTGTATCAATGGTTTTTTTGTGATTACTTTGTGTCAGCTCACCATGTCTAGTTTTGACCGTGGCACAGTTGTTTCTTTTCAGGATGGCCCCACGACGGTAGCCAGCTAGGGTTCCGAGTTTTGTACGTACTGACAGCCCGCCGAGAGACGAGGCCTCAGTACAGGGCCGTATTCAAGTTGAGGCACCAGCAGTACTACCACCCATTGGTCCACCGATGCCACCGGACCTAGAAGTAGGCGATGCACACCGCTTGAGCATGATGCACGAGTTCCAGCGCCGGAGGCCACCTAGGATCTAGGGAGAGATGGACCCACATGTGGCTGAGGATTGGCTTGAGGCTGTATTTCGAGTTTTCAGTCTAGTGGGGACACCAGCTGACCTCATGGTGATCCTTGCAGCGAGCCTATTGCACGCGGAAGCATGCAGATGGTGGAGTTTGATGCTCCAGGTGCACGACGAGGCATCTCTTATTTGGACGGACTTTGAGAGCCTCTTCCGCTCAGAGTTCGTCCAAGCCACCCTCTGTGCGGTGCGCATCCAGGAGCTACTACAGTTGCGGCATGGTAGCATGACGGTAGCTCAGTACTTGGCGGGGTTTACCGATCTCTCGATCTATTCCACGGACATGGTACAGGACCCATTATTCATGTCCCGAACCTTTGAGCAGGGGGTCTGGGGAGAGATCATAGCTTCAGTTGTTTCTCACAGCATCCCGACGCAGACAGGGGTGTTGGAGCGAGCCCTCTTAGTGGAGAGTTTCCTTGCTGAGGAGTCTCCTGCAGCAAGACCCACCACTAGCCGGCATGCGACAGAGTCTTCTACAGCGGGCAGTAGACAGACGACGCAGAGGTCCAAGAGGACTAGACCTACAGGTGGTCGACCGCATGACACAAGATCATCTGTGCGAGGAACCTGGGGTGGAGAACCACTTACCATGAGTGGGCAGTGTTACTCCTGCGGCGAGGTTAGTCACATGGCTCGTGACTATCTAACCTGCCATATAGATGATCAGCAGATAAACGAAGTACCTCACAAGCAGAGGCAGAGGTTCGACCATGGCGGTCCGCAGGGAGCAGGCGGGCGAGGCAGAGGAGCTGGTTGAGCAGCGGGTGGTGGACGACGCTTTGAGGCCCTACCACCACCACCACCACCAGAGAGACCACCCCGACCACAGGGAATGGGTGGATAGTGGAGAGCACAGCTTCAGGCAGCTGAGGATTATGACTATGGAGCTCTGAAAGCAGGGGACATGAGTGGGACTAGTTCCAGGCATAGAGGACTTTTTTCTGGGTGCTTCTAGTTTCCATGATGTTGTTGTTTGGGGTTGTTGTGTGTCTTTGTACTTGATCATCAGTAATAAAAGAGACTTTTCCTTATGACGTTTTCCTTCCATCCCTATTCTGTCATTGATACTGAGAGGTTCCGGTTAAAACTGTTGACTTGACCCTCACTTTCGAGATTCCTACTGGAGGAGACCCAGTGACCACACACTGATGCCGAAAATGTGACCCAACCCTTGGAGGCGAGATTGAAATTTGGATATCTTGGTAGTAGCATCAAGGCCCTACAATGTCATCCAAGATATGAAATGTACCATTCATGTCAGGATTGATTGTATTAGGCAAAAAACGTGGTTTATCTAGAGGATGAGACAAGATTTCTCTTTTTCGGCAAAGGGAACATCTATGCAGCTCTTCTAAGACCAGAGATGGTGCAGGCTATGATGGAGGAGGTGCAGATCATCCATGAGCGGATGAAGACTTCACAGTGCAGACAGAAGTCCTATGCTGATAGGAGACGGAGACCACTGGAGTTCGAGGATGGAGACCACGTTTTATTACGGGTATCACATCGACATGGACTATAGAGATTTGTCCAAGGCAGCAATTTATCTCCGCGCTTCATTTGGCCCTTCCACCTTAGTTTCACCGGGTGCATGAAGTCTTTCCACGTATCTCAGATGAGGAGGTACGTGAACGACCCGACCCACGTCATCGATCAATAGGAGCTAGACATCGATGATGAGACGACCTTCCAGGAGGATCCAGTGGAGATCAAGGATCGACGGGAGCGAGTCCTTCATGGATAGTCGGTTACTCAAGTGCACCTTCATTGGTAGCATGAGAACCTCCATGAGAGCACTTGGGAGCAGGAGGCTCAGATGCGTGCTTGGTACCTCATTTAGTTTCCCTTGTTTGTGTTGTAGCTTTATGGGGATGTAAATCCCTGAGGTGGGAGTAATTTAAAGACCCGTAAATTTCAAGGAAATTTTTTTCCTTAAATTATTTCTAATTTTACGAGTACGCAGTTTCTGACGGCACCTGATTCCGAGGCCTGGTGTGCCCGGAATAATTTTCTATAATTTTGGTAAGCATAAATTAACACCTATAAGTTGTTTTCCTAAAAAGTGGATTAAATCTTAAACGGTTTCTCTGGTCAGAAATACGAGGGCACCGTTGTGTTTAGAATGGCGGGTTTACCCTAGGCGTTACTTAAGTTTAGTCGGCGCATGCCTCCTATGAGAAAACCCAAAAATGGCATAACCATAAATAAAATAAATAAATAAAGTTATTTTATTTTTCAAATGCTTATAACTCATAAACGGTAACTCGGATTAAAAATCTGAGACCACCGTTGAACTCGTGAGGGTATGATTTATTTATGAAGATACTAACATTGGCCGGTGCGGGCCACCTGAGAAAGTTAGTTATTGACCGTAAATAAAATAATTAAGTGACATTTATTTTATTGTAAAATTCATAACTTCTAAACGGTAACTCGAATTTAAAATCCGAGAGTACTGTTGAGTTATTTGGGGCGTTTTTCTCCAAGGCAGAGCCTCAGCTTGACCGTAGTGGGTCGAGGGTGACTGATAATAATTTTCCAAACGTTTTTTCGGGTACGTTCAATAAACGTATGAGCGACATTTTATATCTTTTGAACCGGTGCTCAAAATCAAATTCTGAGGGAACCATTGAACTCGAAGTGCCGATATTCTCTTAAAAAGACTTTCACCTCAACGGTGGATAATCAGGTATGAAAGTTAGTTTTTGGGGTTTTACGTGGGTTAATAAAATAAAATAAGTGAATAATTTATTTTATTTTGTTAAACACATGCAGTGTGGATAAAGTGGTTAGAAGCTCCACTTGGGAGTTGGTGGTGGAACCGCCACACCCTAACCTCCCATTTAATGGGGAGGGATAGGAAACCTCTCAAACTCCCCCATCAATTAATTTTATGTGTCAACGTAAAATTAATTGCACTCATATAATTTTATTGGTCGACATAAAAATAATTGTTTTCAGTTAATTTTATGTGTCGAAGTAAAATTAATTGCTCTCAATTAATTTTATGAGTTGACGTAAAATTAATTTTTGTTAGTTAATTTTATGGTTTGACGTAAAAATTAATTTATGTGAGTTAATTTTATGTGTCTACGTGAAATTAATTTCTGTCAATTAATTTTATGTGTCAACATAAAATTGATTTTTGTCATATGTTTTGACGTAGGCTATGTGGGGGAAACTTCTTGGCATCCTCCACTCTTAAGTAGTGCTAACACACCTCTTAAATTGCGCCAACACAATTTAATTTTCCCGACTCCCTTTTCAATTAAGTAACTGCATCGTTGGAATTTAGGAAGGTTCCAAATAAATGAACCATCATAAATTCCATGATGGTTACATACCTCTCCACATCTCCTATATATAGGGAGTTTGGGAGATGGTTTTGGGACGGCTTCACCAAGCGACGAAGTGCTGGTAAAGTATTTTGACGCCCAACACTTGGGGAAATCATATCCTCTCCAACGAAGAATGTGAAGAATGACAACGATGATATTCCACGCGATTCTTTTTCGACCTTCCATCCCTAGAAACCTATCATCCGCAACATCGTCAACGAACCGACAGAACTCATAATTGGGGACATGTGGTGGATGCGACGAACGACGGTCTTCATCGTCTTCCTTCCGCGACTCCGCCAACAAGCGACGAGGAAGGGGATGGGGTTTTATTTTTATTTAAGGTATGAACCTTCCCCATGTTCTTCCTTTCTCTCAAAACAAAGAACGATGGTTGTTGTGCTTCATAATTGCGAGAACCTATTGCTACCACCCTAAACGAGGAGGGTTCAGGCCAAACCAACATGGCCCGACCTCTTCACTGTTCTTTTTGTAATGACTCCATGAAGGCATGGAAATGAGGCGATCACGACGATGGTGGCGAACAATGTTCGTACTACCTGTGACCTCTGTGAACTGCGCCGCCCCACGGCCCCTTGGCGCGCACACGGTGCCCCGCGCCCCTGTCGGCGCGCAGCCGGTGCACCTGCGGCATCCCGGCCCGCGCACCTGCGGCATCCCGGCCCGCACACCCGCGGCGCCCTGCCGGCGCACCCGGCGCCCTTCCGGCGCAGCCCGGTGCACCCCGGCGTGCTGCGCTGTCGGCCCGGTGCCCTTGCCGGCGGCCTACCCGGCACACCCCGGCGCCCCGCGGTGCCCTATCGCGCTACCCGGTGCACCCCCACGTGCTGCCCGGCATTCGGCACCCTGCCTGGCGCACCCGCGCCCTGCCCGGGGCACCCGCCACCATCCGCAGCCCAGTCGGCCCGCCCGCGCCCCGTGCGGTCTGCCCGCTGGCCTCCCGGTCACCGACCTATTGAACCTACCCGTGATTCCCCTGCGGTGTTGCTGGTCGAACCATTCTAGTCTCTCGGACCGAGTTACCGAGCCGCCTACGTGGCGACTATCGGGCCGAACCGCCCTCACGGTCTGCTAGGTCGGGCCGAGTGGACCAGGTCAAAACATAGTGGGCTGACTCACCCAATGGGTTGTGTCAGACCCAGCGAGTCTGACCGGGTCGACCCAGACCAGGTCGGCCTATGTTGGGTTAGACTGAGTTGGTCTAACCGGGTCGGACCGGACTCGGGCTCATTACTAGCCCATTACCTTCTTGGGCCATATCTTTGGCACCAGACGTACGTTTGACGAACCGTCAGTGGCACCGGTACTCTTGGAGCATAGCACTCCCTTTGAGTATACCGCATGGGAGTTCAGTGTATAGTTGAGATACGACCGGGTTGGATCGTATACGAAACCAACCGGGCCCCGGAAAAAAGATGCTAATAACTCACGAACCGGCCATCCGATTGACGCACCGTCTGTTTCGTTAAGACCATTGTGACGAGGTGGCCCTTTGTGATACTTCTTCGTGGGAATTTGTGATACGTGGAGTATCGACCAGGGGCTCATGGAGAGGATCCTTCTGGAGGCGAGCATATAGAGTACGGTGACCTTGTAGCTGGCTGAGACCTGATGACTGCTTGTCCGATTTGATTCGGTGTGGCTTTCATAGCCCAGTGGGGAGCACTACTTTGTGAGGTGGAAGACCCATGGAGGAGGATCACTACATTGTGAGGTGGCAGACCCACAATACTCTACAGGAGGAGTACCTCTGTAGGTTATGAGGGGGAGCACTACTGTGTGAGGTGGCAGACCCATGGCGGAGGAGCACTACTTTGTGAGGTGGCAGACCCACGGTACTCGAAAGGAGGAGTAATTCAGCAGTCTAAGGATAGTGAGTGACACCTCGGAGTCGTGAAAGGACTAATTTACTCAACAGAGGAGGAGTTCTCCAACAGCCATGTTTTTCGTCATCATGACTAAAAATCCTGGTTTGAGCTGAAGGTGGACTTCATGACGAGACGGTACCCGGAGGTGACAGATGGACGTGGAGAGGTGACGTGGCCATCTGTACGTACCCTTCAGGTAGGAACTCTGGAGGACGATCTAGGAGCATCTTGACACCTTCCTGCTATTTTGTCTTTTCTTTGTACTTTACTTATGGGTTAGTATTTCCGGCCCCCTTTGTACTTTCAGCACACTTGTCTTATTTCTTTACTTAGTGTTTTCTTCCACTTATACTCTGGTTGTGTGTTTGTTTGCGCTTCATTAAGGCAATGTCTTCCCTTTTAATCAGGATTTACGCCTTTGGTGCTAGCCGCCAGCCCCTGGCCTATGGAAGGCGGGCTTTGGGTAGTCATGGCATTGGCCCCGGGGACGGGTCGTGACAATGAACTATGTGTTCTACTATGTCATTGAATTGGATTCATTCAATCTGTGCATGTTCCATGTCTGAGATATCAAACTTCATTTCTGAATGTAGGAAATTAGTGATCAATTTTCTTCTATTGTGTAAAATTAGCTAGATGACATATTTTACCATCACAAATATTCTCATCATTATTCCATATTATCCTGTTTTCATCATGAGAATTGTAAATACATATTTCAGATGAGGAATTATAGGATGATTCCAAAATGCTTTTGTAGAGGTCTTTGAAAGATCTAAATCAGCCTGTGATTTTTTTCTACTTATATCGTTATCTACAACATTTTGGAAACAACGAAAATAATTCATATTCCTTCCTATATAGCACACCCTCATTTTAGAAGACTTCTATTTTCATGTAACAAAATCCCATCTTGAATAATAATTTCATGGAATTGTAATATGAATCAGGAAGACCGTTGTATTTAGGAAGAATGTATTTCAACAATTAAAGCAACTCTGCCAAACACATGTCACTCCATTCATTTTTCACCTTTAGTATTATCAATCATAACATCATCGATAAAACCATATATTCTATACAACCTAGATATAGGGGGTGTTCAGTATCACAATATAAATATTAAATTGTCGGTTTTTTCTTAATTTACTCTACTTCAATATCACAAGTCATTTAATAATGTTTATCAGATTTATCATTTTGCAAACCACCATCATCAATAGATCAGAAATGTTTCTTGGTTTCACCATACCAATTCCAAGGGTTGTAACTCGAATGAAAACCATGAAATTTTAAATTATGTTTTATCTATTTTCTTTTCATCTTCTTCAAATTTAAACATTTCAATAATGGAATAAAATACATGTTATTTTTTGGAAAATTTCATTTAGAAAATTGAAAAAACAATCATTGGAACCATAATCATATTAAACAACTATTGGTGGTGCATTAATCCAATGTAGAATCAATATTAATGAAAAATATCATAAATAAATATAAAAACTAGGGTAGAAATTTTAGATTATTGAGATTAGAAATGACATAAAAAATATAGAAACCCAAGAATGGAATCATTTAATGTAAAATTGGAATCTTTTTTATGAAAATTCATTCATGTGGAAAGAATTTAAAAACAAATTCCATTAAAAAAAGTCTCAAGTAAAAATATATGAATATAAACTAATTAAATTATTAAAAAATATTTAAAAAAATATCCAAAAAAATATATAGAATGAGAACAACTAATTCATAGTTTATTATTTATAAAAATATAAAATTTATTATATATTGTAACTAACTATATTATATAACAATAAATTGATTCATAGTTTTAAAAATTGTCTCATTAAATAAAATCATGACCAAACTAACACATTATAAAATTAGAAGTATAAAATACAATGAAAATCTTGTAAGGTATCCACTAAAAATTTGACATTAACTTGCTCCATAAAGTTGCAGACCTAAACAATAGCTATCATGTTTTATTTTGTATAATGTTACTTTATTTTAATTGAATAACTTTAATGGGACAAAATATAATTATAATTTAAAATATAATTTATATTCTATTATCAAAAATTTAGGGCATAAACTATTATACTGATATATTCAATCCATTAGAAATCAAAATATTAAAATCCCAAACCAGGATTGGAATTTTTCACCTAGATTTTTTACAATGCATTATCATGTCTAATTCATAGAATAAAAGAATACAAATATGGTAATGATTCCATAAGACCATAAAGGGAATTTTTTTTCTTATTTGGTTCCTAAAATAGAATAGCCAAAAATAAATATATAACATAGTGCATCTATTTCAAATGTATTAACTCATTTAGATTAAAAAAACGAATTTCCATGAAATATATACTTCACTATCCAAACAAATGAATTCCATTTAATATTAATCCAAATACACCATCTTATTTTTAAAAAATCATCAAAACTAAACCATCGTCAACTGAAAAACCACCATTATTACTACTAAGTTAAACATTCATGTGAGGGGTTGTGAAGGTTTTCTAATCTATAGATGTTACATAGGGCTAAATTATAAAAAAATCAAAAGAAAATAATCTATCAATGTGAGAATGACTTAAAAGAACACATGGTCGAACGTGAAATGATAAACCTGAAATAACATGAATGTATGAAGATAGTAATGCAAGAATGAAGAACACATACTTTAAAAATCATCATTTTGATATATGATGCCCATGAATTTTCGAAATGAGGGAAATAAAAATGTATGAATCTTACATCAGATCTATTTTTGATGTCCAACCAGGGGATGGTGAAACCCTACGAGTCAATTTAAATCGTAAGGTATGATTTGGGCAACCATACTGAAGAAACCAAAAAGTCATGAAATTTAAGAGCGATAAATGAGAGATCTATTCTGATAATGGATGGTTTTGTAATGAATCCATCATGTGATACTTAAATTTTTATAATATTTTTTTATGTTCATTATATTATGACTGAGGTGAAAAATAAATTTCATGTCATTTATACTATAAATGACATAGAAAACCAATCATTCATATCTGTTAAACTATATGACTGATGTGAAAGAGTAGGGAATACTAACTTCTTAAAGTTGGTTTTCATAAAACTGATAATACAAGTTAATATACCCAGATTTTCACATCGGTTATATATAACTGACATGAAAATTGCACCATAAAAACAGTTTTTACAACTGTGTTTTCAATTCAAAAACAATAAATCATTACAACCTATATTTGAAACAACCATACTATTTTATCTAATTATTTTAACGGGATCAATATGTTTTTAAGATATTGTAACTTACTCCAGACCAACCACTATTTGGAAATATCATAATCAATCTGGGAAATTCAGAAATATATTGTAATATTCATATATATCCCATGATGTAAGATGATATATATAAGAACTTTATTCAATCTCATCATCAATATGTATTTATTTATTATATAAATTTATTTTTCCAAAATAATAACATCAAACTTATAAAGGAAATTCCTTATAATTTTTGTTAATAATAATAACTCCTTTTAATAATTGTATATATAAGGAATATGACCCCATAGACTATTTCATCAAAATTTTCTAAATGTATTCCTTTTATTTTAATGTATCATGGGATGAAAAATACCATTATATTTTTAAATTTTTACTTACTTCCAAAGTACATATCATAATATATGTTGAATAATTTTTTTTAGTGTAAACACTAGTTGAGATTGATAACAACCAAGGTTGTGGCCTATCTCTAAAAGTATTCCATGCTTCCATGATCTGGTAACATAGTCCTTCCCATTCCATGAAAAATTGGTTCTCCCACCTTTCAACTCCATATTGTAAGGGTGTATGTGGATCAAAATATCAATTCCTTATTCCATGATTATAAACATATTATTTATTGTATTCATACTTTTATTTGAATTCATTATTAGATCTAAACCTTTTGACTTCACATTTCATTTTCTTTTAAGAACACCTCCAAAAGTGATCAAACTTTTTAGGAGATTAAAACATATCTCAAATGATTTAAAAATATTTTGTATTTGTAAAACAATCAAAAACGGTAATGAAATAAATATATAAATTAGTTAACATCATGTTGTTTTTGATATACAAATTTTAATATATTAACTCAAGATGTTTTCTCTTTTTTATCTGACTACCTTATGACCCCAGTCCACCATTTTTCCTTTGTGACATGTGTCCAAATTTCATTGTATTTTACAACTTATCTTTTTAAATATCCCCAAATCATTATATTTCAATAAATTATTCATATTCTATTCACCAAACTGGATATATATTATATTCCCAAGATCATTCACCTCCTATACACACATATAATAACTATTTTGATCATTGGAAATTTTTATTAAATATTTATATATTTAATAACCATTCATAATGATAGGGGAACCTATCATTATCTATATGAAAGATTTATTTGCATGATGTATCACCTCATTACAATTATTTAATTGTTCATAGAAACAAAAGGGATTTTTCATCAACCTGTGGACAAAGAAAACATCACGAGATTCAATTTTATTCACACTAATTTTGAAACTTTATAATCTTTTATTATTAACTATTCCCAAACCTACATGATTAATGTATCATCCATCATACTTTTAGATCTCTATCAAGATTTCCTTATTTCTATCCATATTTGATAACAAATCTATATCAATTATTCAATGATTTTTACATTTCATGAAATTTTACAACACATATGCCACTAGCGGTTTTTATTTATTGATCCACTTATTGATAGAATTAGATATCTTAATCCTCTTCAATTTTTTAGTAGAATAATAAATTACATCCTGGTAGTGTGCCTAGGATGATCAACCCTCCAATAAGATTTAATAAGTAAATGAATAGGGTTAAAAATTGAAACTTCTTTTCCAGATGTTACCTAAAACATCATCAATAAAATTTTTCTTTAATCCCCCTTGTTTCATGGAATCAATTATTTTTTGGTAGTGTATGACTGTACCATTACATGTAGATTTTTTTTACATAAACCTTAAAACACCAAAATCATACATTATGGATAAATATCCTTGTTTAGAAATATAATTCATCAAAATATTTTCATTAGACATAAATTTGATTTAAAATACTATTATTTATTTCAATTTTAGTATTCTTGTATGGAGCCTCTTTTACTTTGGATTTTCTCATAGTATAGACTAAGAATTATAATTTTTACACACCTTATAAATTTTGGGGCTTTCCAAACCACTATTTCATGTGGTAAGTTGTTTTTAATTCTTAGTATGTGATTTTATAAATGTTTTTCCAATCAGAAATAATAGAAAATGGGCTTATCACCATGGTTTGATATCTATAATTAGAATTACCAAGGATGTAGGTGTCCTAAGGCTATAGTCAGCATAGATCATGTCCATATGTTGGAATGAATCACCCAATTTCCATGTTCCACATGAATTATGGTCATAGGCATTGACCATGGACATAGTACACATAGAATATAACCATAGGTTATTTAATGATACATATGAATACGTTCTATATAGATTGTGGCTTTATGTTTGGAATATAGAAGTAATTTGTAAACCCTCCAATCCATACATGCATTCAAAAATCCTGAATAATTTTAATTCTCAAATTATTGGTGATGACATTTTTTTCAAAGATAAATTATATTGTTTTTATGCTTGATACAACTCAATAGCTTTGTTTTAGTCATGAAATGAGAATCGATAGTAATATCCATGGCATGGAGGGCCCCCAAGAGGATTGAAGTTTCTATTTTAACCTAGGATATAATAGAGATAATTTTTGGGGATATTAAAATATAAAAATAAATTCTGGTAAATTTTATGGGGGGGGGGTAGAATCTCCCCTTCCTTGGTTTTTAGATCACACATCATTGGGTCTATCCATTTTTTCTCACCATCCACCCCTTGGTTTGGGGTTCCCCTTGGAGGTTTTTTTAGATATTTGACGTACTTTACATCTTTAATCCCTCCCTTTTGATTTCCTCCTCTCTTTAACTTTATTTTTTGTTTTTCAGATTTAGTGTTTAATGACGCTTCTATTAGATCTTGGAGGAATAAATAATTTTTTCCTGGGGATTAATTTATTCCTAGTTATAGGGTGACATGATACATAATCGAATATGGGTGGATCAGTTATTAGACTAAGTGAAGGGTAGGTGGGATAGATTCATGAGGTGTCGTTGGGTGTAAATCTGGTGAGATGATGTCATATGGTTCCATGAGTATTGAAAGAGAGCTCCTGAGCAGAGACAAACATGTTTTCACAGCAAAAAAAGTATTCATCACATTGAATTTAATTACAGAGAATATAAATTTCATGTGGTAGTTATGAATTTACTTGATGGTATTATGATTTTAATAATATGAATATTTCAAGAAAAATCCCACAAATATAAGAAATTTTACTCTTTAAATTGCTAATGACATATAATTAAAACCGTAGCATGGTAATGAATTTAAAAAGATACTGAGGAACCTAATGGACCCCTCTGAAATGGTTAGATATCTTAGTCACCAATGGAAAAGATGATTAATTGGAATAGGAATGGTTCATGGGCCTAGTTTTAAGTGAGTTATTGACCCCTAGATAGAGAGGTAAGGTGACATGCGATTCATGGACAAGGGGTTGTCCATGAGAGATACTCTAGATCCAAAATGATAGTTGATATGATTATTTTATGAGAATTTATACACCCACTAGGATAAGACTATGTGGGAAGTTAGACACTATGGTGATTGATGCATGGGTTGAGTTTTCGGATTGTTCTTGATTGCTTGAGGATGGGAATAGGATTTGGGATATGTACATAGTGATAATTTCCAAGGAAACTAAGAAGGTCTCATTGTGACCTATAAGAACCTATTAGGAACCCATGTGGGTTTTGAATATGTTGATTTGTTGGACTTTGGGAATGGTTAAATATGTGTGTGTCACCCTAGAACCTATACTGATGATGTAATCCTGAGGTGTTACATATAATGACATTGGGATTGGGTAGTTGGATATCCCTTGTTTTGTTTGTATCTTATTTTTCATAGGGTATGTGATTTTCTATGATTCATGGAGATCATCTATGGGACTCACCATAACATGATTTTTCATGATACCTAGGGATCACCTACTTACATGGATGATACGTTGGGATACCTGATATGTTTGGGATCCAGTGTCATGGTTTATATGAGGTTGAGGACTATGATGAATAACATACCATGATTTTTTATTATATAAGTGGATTCTAAGAGTTTTTTCTTAGGATCATACATTATAACTTGTGTCTCCATATCTATATGAACACCTAAGATGGTCTAATTTCCTAGGATATTGTGAAATAATTTTGAATTACTATGTAATGGGATTAAAATGAAAATACTATTAGACCATTGGTAATGTTGGTGATGCCACGAATTACAAGGGCAGTATGTGGTGATGTGTAGATAAATATGTAAATGATTTTTTTGGAAATCTTGAGGTTGACTTTTTTATCACATTAGTTGATTCTTAAATTTTCCCCGTAGATCAGGTGGGTGCACCACTAACAATTTTTATAAGGATCTAAAAGTTCTTTGTTTACTAAGAGATTCACTTTTGAATATGGGTAGGTTAATACCATTGATTGACTAGGTCTCTTAGGAATTAATAATGCTTGAATGCATAGGATTGACATGGGATTCCCATTTATAATGAACCAAACTAATCATACATAGAAATTATATAATTTTAGATAAATATTAATTACTTTAAATAACCACATTCATGAGGATCGTAAAGGTATAGTTCCTTTTGAGACTATGCACAAAATATTTTTATTATCTGAATGATCATCAATATCTCCCATAAGGATATTCACATGGAATACTCTTCTAAGATAAACTCTTCCTAAACACATTCTTCATATCCTAAGGGAAAAATAGAATAACGATGAGATTAGATTCTCAGTAAGTGTAAACTAGGTAGATATCAATATATAATGAGCATAATATTAAGAGAAGATGAGAATAACATTTCAAAACCATACCTTGCATATCATAGATCATACTCCTGATTTGTAGAATAAACAATCACAAATAATAATAAATTTACCACAATGGAATCAAAAAACTTCAATGATGAATAAAATAATATTTTCCTAAAGAATTTTTTTTGGTATCCACAAATTCATATAATATCATTTCTTTAGTATTTCAATTATCATTTCAAAGACCATCATTGTGGAATGGGTTCAATCCCCAAACCAGCGTAGTAGTCATGTTTAAATATGAAGTCTATCATAGTGTAAAAATTACCTTATTGAGTTAGGATTAATCCCCATTCTAAGACTACTTATCTCATGAGATATCAATCATTACCTAATGCATTGGAGGGTGATATAGGTTCCACTCATCACATTTTGAAAATCATACATACTTGAGCCACAAGATAATTGAAAATGTACGATATCAAAAACTATGAAAAGAAATTTGTTTCATAAAAATTTCATCATAGTATAACAAATGTAAAAGAAACAAGTTTTATAATCAATTCATCATTTCATCATTGCATGGAATGTAGAAAAATAATTGAGTTTTTATAAGCATTTTATCACAGTATAACCCATAGAAAATGAAGTGGGATTCGTATAAATATTTTCATGATAAACACAAACCCTACAAAGAAAGATTAATAATGACATCCTTGGATAATATACCCAATCGATCACAAGTAACATAAAAGGATTAGTTATGAGATATAATTTTTTTTGAAACACCACATGGAACATTTCTTGATGAAAACAACCTTTATTTGAAAATAATTATTATTAAAACTAAAAATTAATAAAAAAATTTAAATAATTTTATTTTAAAAAGTAATTTGAAAACTATAATGGATTCCTTAAAACCTTGAGTGGTTAGGATGACGATAAATTCTATACTCTTCATACATGTTAAAAAGTATTTTTTTCACATTTTTGTAAAATCCAAATGGGCCGTGTTTTTAATAGAATAATAAGGTTCCTTTCCAAACATTTTTTATATAGTAAAAAATATATAAAATATTATTTTACAAATAATTTAGATAATATAAATAAAAAATTTCAATCCATTTTTATAAAGAAATATTTTGGAAGGAAAATGGGATTTCTACCAAAGTGAGAAATCAGTATGATTTTGTTTAAAAACATTACATTGAAATATTTAGTAAAAAATGAGAGGGAATTGAAGGGAAAAATTTTATTGTCACAAAATAACATGAGGAGTTGAATAATTATGTTTTTATTGAGAGATATATCATACTATTTATTCATTATCTATATAAACATAAATAATCAAAGAAAATGATGAGATTGTATCATAAAACCATTACCACTTTGGTAACATTTAATCGTAAGCCATATGAAATAATAAGATTAAAGTAATCATAACATATCATTAATATGAAAATATTAATAATATAACATGTCAAATAGGTATTATATACATATAATAAAATAATGTGTGTGTACTATACAACATATGTCTCAATGAAATAAAATTTAGACACAAATACCATTCTATATTGGGAACATTGAAATCCCAAACCCAATGAAAGGGAAATATTAAAATGGATATTTGAATAAACATATTTTTCAGTATAATAATCATAAAACACATTAATGGGATGTATATTCACCCCATAAAATAAACACATGGTGAATATTTCATTTTTCTTATTGAAAATAAAATATAAGGGGAAATCCATTACCTTAAGTATCAATTTATTTCATACATGTTTGAACCTTATTTATAATAAATAAAATTTTCTAATATATATATTATAGTTCCATACTCATATTTATCATACCATATATAATTTAGGTATTAAATTTCATTACCCATATATTAATAATCCCTTGTTAAAATAATGTTTTGTGTAACACCTGCAACGTTTTTTATGTATGTTTTTGTTTTTTGTTTTTGGACCTATTAATTTGATTATGGTTAAATAATATACATAATTTTAATGAATATATAAATATAATTTATATTTATTTTATTTCTGTCTAGTTTATTTTATAAAAGATAGAGATCAATAATAGAATACATTGTGCATGTAGACGGTAGACCATATGTACGAATGAATGCTATTTCAATTATATTGATAGATGAAATTAATGATAGGTTAATAATATATTAATATTATAGAATAATTTTAATATCATATATATGAAATATAATTATATATTTTACCCTAATCACTTTTCTTCCAAATTGTTAGCGAATGAAAAATTGCATCCCCTCATGAGGTGATAGTCTACCATACAAAGAGGCAACAATATCGTATACACCATGGAATGAAATGTGAGAAGTTATATGTGATATAAAAATTGAAAATTTGTAATGAAATTGAAAATATCTTATATATATAGTATTACCATCATCGTACCCAACCACATGAGTTATTGATGAAAAACGTGTCACATTGGTTCACATGATTGTAGTCTTCCACACGCACAAATGATGTTGTTTCCCATTTTAGGAGAGATAAGATGGTTGTAGGTAATTATGATAACATAATAAAAATCCAGTATATTTAGTATACTCTGTTTATTATATTGTCAATTATTAATGGTATTTCTGGGAGGAGGAGGAAGAAATAAAATAAAAATTCTTGTTAAAGAACGTTACAGCTTCCTTTGACAAATTTTGTTTTCACCAAAAGGCTTCCTATGTTTTAATTATAGTGAAAATAAGGAATATAGGATTATATTAATTGATTATGTAAATTATTTGGTGAGGTATTGTAAATTTTTTTTTGGATGTGTGAAGAGAATATGAGAATGGATGGCTTTTTATAAGTGAGGTGAGTGTCAAACTTGTAATATTTGAAAAGAAAAGGGTGTAACACCATTTCACACATGTAAAAAACTATCCAAATTTTTATATTATATAACATTAGAGCTGATAAGATACAAATATTTACATAAAATGTGTTTTGGACAAGTTAATAAGTCGTTTTAACTATTATCCTTTTATTTTAACCCCCTGCAAAACCTATATTCATCTTCACTATGGTAATTAATTTTTATTGTTTTAAATTTTAATAATTGTAAAATATTAAGATGAAATTATTTTAATCTATAAATTTTTATGATTAAAAATATGGAATAAATTTTTTAAATTCTATTTTTAGATGTAGAAAAATTTAATTAATAATTAAATCTATAGATGGTATGAGAAAGTAGTTTTCCCAAGAGAAAATTTGTCGAATATTAAAAGGTTTTAATTTAAAATTAAATTTGAAATTGATTAAAATGAATAAAATATGATTACTATCTATATAAGTTTAATATTTTTACTTTTGTAACCATATTAAAATAAAATTTATAATGTAAATTCTTTGAAAATGATGTTCTTTGATGAAAACTAGAATTTCTCACTATGTACAGAAAATGTTATCTTTTTAGAAAATTCATAAAAAAATAATCAATGAAAATTTTAACATTATGATTTCAAATATTAAATTCATTTTATCAAAATAAATTTTCTAAAAGTCCAAAAATAATAATTCTAAAATTTGTGCATAAAATGAGATTATATATTTTTAAATTATAAAATTAGATTTATTCTAAACATGTCATAGAAAACATCTAAGATCAATTTATAATAGATTATGGAATATATAATATACAAATTTCATTAAAAGTAATCAGAAAAAATCATTTTTTTAATTTATCAAGGTAAGAAAAATTTGTTCATATAAAAATAGTTTTTATGAATCATGTTACCTTTATCTTCATTTTTATTTTTTTATCATTCCCAAATAAAGAGACATAAAATAATTAATTTTCATTACTTATGAAAAAATATATTTTTATAATTTAGGTAATGATATTAATACCCATCATTGCAATAAATATGTGACAAGTATCATATTAAATAATAATATTTTAATAGCATTCCATGTTTTGTTAAAACTCAGTGTTTTGTTCTGTGAAATCTATCACTGAAATTAAAATTATTTGAAAAAATATATTTCATAAAATATTAGAGTGTTACATTATACCCCCTAAATAAATTTTGTTCTTTTAATTTTATCAATTTTTTGGTAAAAAAGGTTTTAATATTTGAAAATATCATTTTGGGAAAATTGGATCGTAAAAAGGGTAAATAAGACTTCCTCTTAAAAATGGAGAAAGGGGCAAGAGAAGGTAACCTAGAATAATAAAGAACAAGATTTACATATATGATAAAATTATTGTGATTTGAAAATATTCATATAAAATAGAAAAATAACACCAAAATAAAAATTGATAGTGATAGGGAACATGGAAAAGATGAAGTAATCGACCACAAAGACATAAATCTATGACAGGTGAAAAGACTATTCATTCATCTAAAATTATGGTAAATGTATATAATTTTATTACAATATAATTTTCTTAAAGTTAAATAAATTTCATGTGAAGATATATTTATTTTATTTAATTCAATTTTATAAGAAAAATATCAATATATGGTTGTGTTTCGATAAATTTTTATTTCATTTCGTATACAAAGAAATGATGATGAAATTTATTAATTTTTTTATTCGTGAATCACTAGGGGATCACAAGATCCATTAAAATTATTCATCATTCCATATTTGTATAGATATAATCAAAATTAGAAATTTTTCTAATTTTTATCCAGTAACATCCAATGTTAAAATTAATACATTCCATGAATAGTTAACCTTAAGCCTCCTCCATGCATGAGAAAAATTGAAATCCAAAAATAAATTTAGAAGGAATGTCACTAAATTTCAAAAGTTAACATATCATTAATCCCCTAAATAACCTGAACTATTTATTAATAGAATAAATTGAATATGTTATCACATTTATTATATAATATTAATGAAAACATACATTATTTATAATATTAACTGTAGTTTCCTAGAATTTAATGTTTTTTGGGGGATTATTCTGAGAGTAGGTGCTTAGACGACTTGTAATTCTGAGGCCTAGTGTGTGCAGAATGGTCTTAAAAAAATTTGGTTTAAATAGAGAATGTGAGTAGTTTTTAAAAAATTTTGAATAACTATAAAATGGGTGTTCAAATGAAAAATATGAGGGAATCATTGCATTCAGGATGGAGGGTTTACTCTAGGTGCAACTAATGTATGGTCGGTGCAAGCCTCTAGTGAGAAAAACCAAAAATGGAATTTCTATTAATAATATTATTTTATTTTATAAAACCTTATAACTCAGTAATGGTGACTCAGATTGAGATGTTTAGACCACTATTGAGCTCATAAGATTGTTCATTCCTTAGGCAGAGCCTAAAATTGGCCGACTCTGACCAGTAGTGGAATGTAGTTTTTGGCTGTAAATAACATAACTTAAAAAAGATTATTATATTTTCCAATCCTTATAACACATAAATAGTAACTTATATTAGAAATTTGAGAGTACCACTAAGCTCGTGAGGGTGTGCTTCTTTTAGGTGGAGCCTAACATCGGCCAGTATAGGCCAGATGTGAAGGTTAGTTTTTGGGACATAACCCTAAATAAAATAATTTAAATATTATTTTTTATTTTTGAATCATCATAACTCACAAATGGTAAATCTAATTAAAAATATGACACCACAATTGAGTTTGTAATGAGATGTTCCCCTTAAGTGGGGCCTAACCTCGACCGACGTGGGTTGAGGATGAATGTAATTTTTTTTCCTTTTTAAAGGAAAATATAATAATCTTAGAAAAGGAATATTTCATTTCATTTAACTATTTGTAGTGATACAACATCATTTCAATGTGGTGACTCGATGATGAAAAAACATATTAATGCAATACATTAATGAATCATTGTGGTGATGATGCAATGTGCATCACATCCTCATTCTTTAATTAAACAGGGAATCAGGTTTGATGAACAAACCTGGAATTTCTTTGATGAATGATGAAGGAAACCTCTCAAATGACGAACGCTGGTGAATTGGAATGCAGTGAAGATACATTTGGAGAGAAAATCAAAACTGGAGGTTGATGAATTGTGAGGAGTGATCTTCCTCAACTAATCCCTTTTTCTCAAGTAGGGGTTTATTTTTCTATGTGATTACCTTACAATGTGTTTCTTCCTAAAAGATGACCGTGGGTCAAATCCATAGATAGATTTACCCTTGGACCATTCATCTTTTCTGGACATGGGAATTTTCATGCGGGTAATTTTGGGAAGTTGGATTCACATTTTGATTATCATTTGGTAAACCATTTAACAAGGAAAAACCATAGAAAAATGAATAAAGGTCGTGGTCCATCCTCAGTGTGCTCTTTGTGTGTTCTTCTACTCCATTCTTTTATAATTTCTTTTGGACGTGAAGGTAACCTCCGTCTAAGAAGGACTCCAACGGTAGATCAACCTGGATAGGAGGATGAGGGAGATGACGACATATGGTGAATGACCACCAGCATGGGAGCCAATGGTGGGTGAGGGAGAGAAATGGATAAGAGGTTCACTGAAATGAAGGAAGGTTGCATCAAGGAGGGATGCAAACTCAAAACCCAGTGGTAGACATGGGTGGGAGGTAGTGTGCGAGTGCGTCAAAGGCCATGACCATCAGTGGTTATGGTGGTGCAATGGGGTGGAATCAGTTGGGTGACACTTTAGAGAGAGCGGACTGCGAGGCATGCCCCAGTATGCCTTGGAACTCGGTCGATGTTGGACTGTGTGTAGAGGGAGGCATCTAGGCTAGACCCAAGCTAGCCCACTGACACAGGGTGGGTTGGTAAAGAAAACCAGGCCACATTGTGTCCTGGTTGGGAGAAGGGTTGTCCCACCAATGTGGGCCAGGTTGGAACAATAATATCTAGCTGATGGGAAACCCGAGTAGGTGAAGTTATAGCCCATTGATGCAGGCTAATATGTATCGAAAACTGGGAAACTGTGAAGATGAGTTGAAAATTAACTAGTCTTACTAAGTCAAACTAGGTTTGAGAATACGAACTAGGTCATTGGGTGACCCGGAAAGCTGGACCCATGACTAAACCAAGCCTGGTCCTACAAGGCCCAATAGGCCTAGCTACTCGGCTAGGGAAGATGGCGTCGGCTAAGACCCAACCAGGTTGGGTCGGGTCAGTCTAATTGGGTCAGGTCATATGGGACCCCTAGGCTGGGTTGGTCGGGTAGGTATGACCATGTCAGACCCTGCATTGATGCAACTGACCACTATTTACTAAAATGACAATATCTTTCAGACCGACCATCCTATATACTTTCCGTCTACGGTGTTCATAGCCCTGCAACAAGATGGTCCTTTGGGTATATTCTTAGTGATTTTTCATGGAATGATAGATATTACCAATGGAATAAGGATTAGATTCTCCTAGAATCAAGAGCACTAGAGAGCAAGAATCCTACAATGAGATATGACATGAAGGATATGACCAGCATCACCTTTGTGGTACAGTAGCTGAGCAATCATCTATTGTCAAGTATCCAAGGAGGCCTTAGTGGTCCAATAGCTGAGTGGACCTCAGTGGTCCAGTTGCATAGAAGTCTTTAGTTTTCTAATTTCTTAGCAGACCTCAGTGGTCCAGTGGCCGAGCAAACCTCTGTGACTTATCAGGGATGAGTCCCTCAGTAGTACAAGATGATTCAGCTTTATAACTAATAGTCTTAATTTATATAATTTGAGTTATACCTGTTGTGGGATGTCTTTTATTTGTGGTATTTTCTTTGTGGTATTAATTTTTGGTATTTCTTTTTGTCCATGATTTGTTTTATTTCTTTTGTGGTTTTGGCTCCCTACTGATTATTGTGTTACTCACCCCTGCATGGGCTTCGCCCACATGTGTCATTTCTTGTATAGCTGATCGACGATTTGACATTTACCTTAGTAGTTTGGGACTCAATGGTTCTTTTTGAGACCAGAAGGATGGAAATACATATATGGATATAGGATTCCACCCTTCTCATACCATTATGGTAGGGTCTCGAGTGTATGAACCATGGAAGTTGTATTTTACATTGAGGTTTGGGATTCTATTCTTTCTTGTTGTACTTTCTGATTGTAATATACTCCCAGTAGTTGACTCAGTGATAGTTGTGCTTTACTTTTTTCTTATGTTCTGTAGTTTGAGCTTTGTGCACGTATACATATATAAAGGAAATTTCATCCATTTTTGGTATATTCCTACTCTTTTTTAGTCTGCAGCCCCTTCCCTATGGAATGAAGGCTTAGGGTTGGCATAAAACATGCCCTCAGAGATGGGTCATTACAATGTGGTATCCAAGGAGGCCGGTTCAACATTGAGAACCCAAATTCTAGGAGTTTGGTGTGGTGAAATTGTGTTATGTTTTTCGAGTTATTCTTTTAGAATGAGGAATCCAGTGTTATTGTTGAACATGACGTATCCATACACCAGGACCCTGAATTCTGCTTTTCGACTTGGTACACGAAAATAGTAGTTGTAGTGAAGAAATTGTACCTGAATAGTATTGGAATGGGCCATGTTTTCCATGTCCCTATAGAGTCTATTTACCATATATACTGTATTTATAGTGGTACATCTTTTTTTTGATTCAAGATTCTTCCATGTGCACAGCCAGTAAGGATTCCACAGCTTGAACACAAGGATTATCGGCACGGTGACGAGATGGGTATAAGGGTTCGTACCAGAGACAACACCATCGGGTGGTGTACCATCTATACCACCACCTATGGAGTAGCACATGGTACTCATAGTACCAGGGGATGGGATGTGTGGGATAATTGCACATCATGAGTTTTAGAGATAAAGACCCCTCTGGTTCGGAGGTAAGCCTAACTCACATGAGGCTAAGGACTTGCTTGCAGTGGTGACTGAGTTTTCCATCAAGCCAGGACACCATTAGATCAGATGGTGGTCTTGGAAGTGATCCTTCTACATGGATTAGTAGGGCGATGGTGGGGTTTAGATTACCCGATCTTCAGATTTGGTGACTATTCCATGGAGTGTGCTTGAGAACCTTCCTCAGATAATGGGATCTCGCCATAAAAGCTAACATATATACATGTGCAAGAGATTCTATAGCTTCGGTAGGATGACTTGTCAGTTGCTGAGAATACATCGAGGTGTACCAAACTTTCTATGTACTTAATTAATTCAATTTAACCAGAGATTTAGGGCTCAGACCTCTGAGTGCGGTGTTTTTAGAGACATCTATGCCAACACTATTACTTTGTGAACTCCTACTTATGCTTGGGTGCTAGAGAAAATCATTGTGGTTGAAAATCCCTTAGATGAGCTGATACAGCTAGTGGATTCCAGCAGTGGGTAAGAAAGAGAAAATAAATCCAGAGTAGGAAGCCAACATTAGTCTCAAAGAATTATACATGTGCGACATTCCGAGATGTGGTCCCAAGACAGGGGATCTATAGAGGAAGGCTCTTAGTATGAATTCATCCAGCCTAGAAAGAGGTAATTATTTTCAAGGGAGGTTAGGGGATATCTCACTAGATATTGTACAGCCCATCATGATGATAGTGAAATATTTGATGGTCCACCGGGGAATATAAAATTGTAGGAACAAATTAATCTAAAAGGACGTAAATTTAGCGGAGGAGCTAGGAGAGAATTATGAGGTTGTATATATTTCAACATGTTATAACCACCAAACCAATGTTGTCCACATCGTGCTTAAAGAGCTGGAGGGTAGGGGAAGGGGGTATCTGTATGTGTCCATCTGTACTAACGTATTAGTGGATGTTTTGAGTTTTCAGTTCCCAATGGTAGAGGACGAGTATGAGTACTTCCTTCAAAAGGATGTTCTAGGACTACCACCTTGTAGAGAGGTAGAATTGTGCATTGAGATATACCCTAGGATAGACCTGATATCTACACTTTTATATCATATGTCTTCCGTAGAGCTCTGAGATCTGAGGGTACAATTGGAGGACCTATAGAGAAACAGGTCTGTAAGGCCCAACGTTTCACCATGGGCAGACCTAGTGTTGATTTCCATGAAGATAGATGGATGCTTGAGGTTATGTGTGGAATTTCTGAAACTAAACCAAGTGACCGTAATGAACAAGTATCCTCTATTGAGGATTGGTGTCCTCTTCAATCAGCTGAAGGTAGTGATATGGGTCTCAAATATATGCTTTAGGCGAGGCCATCATCAGCAACAAGCCCAATATGAGGACATCTCGAAGATAGATTTCAGATGTTTCTACAACCACTGCGAGTACATAGTGATTCTATTTGGTGTAACAAATTCCCTAGAAATGTTCATGGGACTCATGAATAGGATCCTCCAGTAGTACATGGAATAGTTTGTAGTGGTCTTTATTGATGACATCTTAGTGTATTAAGCGTTCTATGAGGAGAACATGATACACCTAAGGATGGTTCTGGACACACTCCGAGAGAAATACATTTATAGAAAGATATCAAATATTGAGTTCATGAAATGGAAGGTCTACTTACAAGGACATGTCATATCAGAGGCTAGAGTTGTGGTGGATCCAATGAAGATCAAGGAATTTCTTGCTTAGAATCCACCCATGAGCATTAATAAGGTGAAGAGTTTCCGTGAGTCAGTTGGGTACTATAGAGGGATTGTACCAGACCTCTTTAGAGTGGTAACATCAATGATGGCACTGATGAAGAAGGAAAATCCATTTGGGTGAACAAAAAGATTCTATTAGAGATTTCAGTATCTTAGGAAGATATTGAAAAGTTCTCCTATCTTGAGGATTCTATAGGAGGGCACCGACTACGTGGTTCTCAATGAGGCATCAGGAATTGGGATTGATTTTTTCCTGGTAAAGGGGAAAGCTGTGATTGTTTATGGCTCACGACAATTGAAAATACATTACCAGTAATATGCATCTCATGCCCATGAGTTGAAAATGGTATTCTTCGCACTTAAGATGTGGATACACTACCTTATGGGAAAACGATTCATCGCCTACTCTAACCACAAGAGTCTCATGTATATCTTTTCTCAGAAGAATGTTAATCTACGACAACGACGTCAACACGAGTTCCTCCAGCACTATGACTTAGATATAGTCTATACTCCTGGGAATGGGAACATGATGGATGATTCTATTACAAGGAGGGCATGTTCATAGCTACTAAACTATGCATCAAATAAGTTGGCCTCGATTTATATATCATTCGTGTATAGAGAGGAGAGATATTTTCTTCAGTCGATGGTAGTTTCCCCTCCACTCTTACAGCATGTTGGGGAGGTGTTACTGAGAGAATCCATTGTGAGACTACACCTTCCCACATGTCCATAGGGAATTCCCCTAATTGAAATTCAAAAGTAGGGGAGAATATCATCATTTTTAGAGGATGCATCATAGTACCAGTGTCCTTGTGGGAGGAGGTGTTGATGGAGTTCCATTCATCCTCTTTGGTGGCACATTTAGGTGAAGAGAAAATGTACCAAGACCTATGACATCAATACTAGTGGCTAGGAATGTAGAATGAAATGGTAGAGTTTGTCCCGAGATGACTTACTTGTCAGTAAGTGAAGGCTAAGCCCCGGGTTCAACTTGGTTTGACACAACCACTCGAGGTGTCGGAGTGGATTTGGGATGGGATATCAATAGAATTCGTGAATATTTTATGATGTATGTATAAGAGACATGATACCATCTGGGTGATTATTAACTGACTCACTGAGTCGACCCACTTCTTAACTACCCAGGAGAAGAGTTTATTAGAGGGCTCATAATTTTTCTATGTGCTGTAGATTTGACGATTTGAATAATTTTACAAATTTTTTGGTAGAGATCAATGATAAGTATGAGAGCACCCTCTATGGGTGACCAATTTCGCTAGTTCATGTTTGGTGGCTGCACAAGAATCTCTAAGAGAGAACCTTGGAGCGGGAGGCTCAGATCTATGCTCAGTACCCCCATTTGTTTGTTTATCAAATATTTTGGCATATGAGGATGTAAATCCCTAACAGTGGGGGTAATTTAATGTCTTATAATTCTATTATTTGTGTTTTAATTTTTTAGAATTATTCTAAGACAAGGATCTAAGACGTCATGGGTTTTTAGGGCAGTTGTTCCCAAAATGGCCCGTCATAAAATGTTATGTTTCAAATAGCACTGGTGGGAAGTTTTCTTGAAAAAGTCAAATAAACATCATCCCAGATTAGTAATCAGAAGGCACCATTGTGTTCAAGATGGAAGGTTTACCCTAAGATAAAATTATGTTTAGCCTCAGTGGGACTAAAGTTAAAAAACATGAAAATGGAATATCAGTAAATAACATAATTAAATAAAATTTTATTTTTCAAATTCCTATTACTCATGAAAGGTGACTCAGATTGAAAATATGAAACCACCGTTGAGATCACGAGAGAATTTTTTTCCTAAGGTATAGCCTAACATTTTCCAACATGGTTGAATATTTGAAATTAATTTTTGGCTATAAATAAAATAATAAAATAATGATTATTTTATTTATAAATCCTTATAACTCATTAATGGTAACTCAGATTTGAAATAAAAGAGTAATTTTGAGTTCATGAGGGTGTTATTATCTTATGTGGAGGTTAACATTGGCCTGTGTGGACCGGCTTTGAAAGTTGATTTTTTTGGACGTAAGAATAAATAAAATTATTTAAAAAAAATTTATTTTATTTTGGAATCCACATAACTCACAAATGGTAACTTGGATTAAAAATATGATACCATCATATAATTCATAATGATATGTTATCCTTAAGCATGGTGTAACCTCAACCGGTGTGGGTCGAGGGTGAACATTAATTTTTTGATATTTTAAAAGAAAGTAAAATAAACTTAGAAAAGGTTTATCATATTTCTTTTAACTTTTTTCAGTGACACAACATCGCTACAATGTGGCGACATGACGATGTTTAAACTCATTAATGAAATACATTAATGAATCAATGTTGCGACGCTGATGTTTTCATTGCATCTTTGTTCTTTAATTACACAGGGACTCTAGGTTGATGAATAACCCTAGAATTCCTCTAACAAATGATGAAGGAAACCTCTCCAATGACTAATGTGGGAGAATTGGAATGTAGCAATGATGCCATTAGAGAGAGAATTAGAACCAGAGATCGATGGTTGGCGACGGGCGATCATCCTCAACTAATCTCCTTTTCCCAAGTAGGGTATTATTTTTCAATGTGATTACCTTTCCCCATTATTCTTCCTAAATGATGAAGGTGGGTGAAATCCACTATCAAATTTACACACGGATCGGTCATCTTTGTGAGACATGGGAATTTGCATGTGGGGAAATTTGGGAAGTTCAATTCGTGTTTTTATAATCCATTGTTAAACCTCCTAACAAGGACAAACAACACTGGCATGAAAAAAGTTCGGGGTCATTACTTTGTGTGTTCTTTGTGTGTTCTTCTACGCATTCCTTTTATTAGTTCATCCTGTTGTGACATCAACTGTGGTCCACGATGAACCGATATAGTAGATCAACCCAAACAGGAGGCCGATGGAGAAGGAAGTTACAAGTGAATTACTACCAGCATGGGATCTAGAAGTTGTAGAGGGTAAGGTATGACTAAGAAGTCCTTGGAAACAAAGAAATGTTGTGGTGGCTCCCTCATGCATGAGGAAGCATTCCATGGTGGCATGCTGAGGTGGAAGAGGTTGTGGCCAGCTGGGGTCACGATGGTACAGGTGGGTGACACCAGTTGGGCATCACATCAAAGGGATTGGCATGTGAGGTAGGTCGTGGCATGCACTAGAATGAGGTCAGCACTGGACCACATACAAAGGTAGGTGGTCTCCCTTTTCTAGTCGCATAACTATGAGAAACTGAATGATAATGGGCTTCCAAGTTGGAGCCAACCCGGCCCACAGGTGCGGGTCAAGCCGGTGCCATAATACTAGGCCACTAGGAATCCCGAGTTGGAGAAGAGATGGCCAACTAATAAAGGACATGCCAGATAGGAAATCGGGCCACTTTGTATCATGTACTGAAGGAAACTAGTCTGACTATGTCAGATTGAGCTGGATAATGCGGATCGAGTCGTTGGGAAACCTAGTAGGCTGGACCCATCACTAACAAAGTTGGGTCGGGTAAGGCCCAATGGGCCTGGCCACTTCGCTAGGTCAGGCTAGGTCAGCCCAAACCTTACCAGGTCGGGTTGGGTTGGATGAAATGGGCTGGTTCATGCGGGACCCTTGGGCCGGATTGGTCGGGTAGGTCCGACCATATCAGACCAGACTCATATGTAACCAACTGATATTTACTAAAATCGCAACATCATTCAGACTGAGTTTCTAATTGACGTGTTTTCTGTGTCATTGGGACCCTGGAGATCGACATATTTTATGGGTATACTCTAAGTGAGTTTTTGTAGAAGTTGAGATATGACTGATGGATTGAGGATTATATTATCTCGGAATTAAGCACACTGGAGAGAGGGAATCCTATGGCTGCATGTGACATGTAGTACTTGATGAGTGACACCCCAGTGGTTTAGTAGCTAAGAGGAATTCTATGGTCCAGTTACCGAGAAGACCTCATTGGTCCAATTGCTGAGCGGACCTCAGTGGTCCAATAGCCCAGTGGACCACAATGGTCCAATATCCCGGTGGACCTCAGAGGTCCAGTAGTTGAGTGAACCTTAGTGACTCTTAATTGATGATCCCCTTAGTAGTACAAGATGATTCATCTTTATTACTGATAGGTTTACTTTCTATACTTTGAGTTATACCTGGTGTGAGATATCTTTTCTTTATAGTCTTTTAATTATGGTATTTATTTCCGTTCTTACATTTTGGCCTTGAATTGTGATCTTTCCTTTGTGGTTGGGGTCCTTTATGAGTACTGTGTTACTCACCCGTATATGGGTTTCACCTGCACATGTCATATCTCATGCGAGAGATCGATGCTTTGATGGAGACCTTGGTGATTTGGGACCAGGTGGTACTCCGTGAGATAAGACGGAGAAGTATACTTCTACAATTACAGGAAGCTACACTTCTCCTACCCTTCTGGTAGGGTCTCGAGTGGATGTAATATGGAAGTTGTGCATTCATTTAGGGTTTGGGTTTGTATTCTGGCCCCTTGTACTTGTATTTTGTACTGTACTCTCAATAGTTGTCTGAGTGACATTTGTGATTTACATTGAGTTTACATTCTATAGTTTGAGATTTATGCATGTATACTGGTTTAAATTCAATACATTCCTTTTTTGGGATATGTCTACTCAGTGCTAGTTTCTAGCCCCTAGCCTATGGAAGGTGGCCTTAGGGTAGTCACGATAGGGGCCTTAGGGGACAGGTCCTGACATTTACACTTTACTCCTTCCGTAAAAAAACAAATTATTATTAACACATTCCATATATGCATAAATCCAATAAAATCCATAAAAGATAACGCAAACTACTTTAAAAAAACATTATTCATATATATGTTCATTAATAAAATCAAATTTAATTATTCCACATCAATCATACATCATCGGAACTAAAAACCATTTTCTTAATATAAAGAACATATTAATGGTTATATTATCTTATTCAAAATATCTCCATTCCATTAAATCAATTTCATAGGATAGTAGAACCATTAAAGGTATTATTGAAACTTTTTAATGAAAAACTAATGTGGATCAATCAAATGATGTTTCATGATTCTAATGACTAATATAACAATGATAAACATGTAACTCCTTGAATCCAATTACATAAACTCATCATTCATTATTCACTATTCACAAACCATTGACTAGGAAACATCATCTTATTTTTGAAAACATTTTTCCTTTCATGTGTCATTCATAGACTTTTCATAATTATAAATATAACCATTTCTCTTCCAAATCACTTTTTCATTTTTAGAATAATGTTACTTTTCTAGATAAAGTGAGAACCTCACAAAATCCATGAAAAAAAAATTAAACAACACCATAAATACCAAAATTAGGAGGTTCTAACAATGTGCAAAACAAGCACCTGAAAATTCAAAATAAAAAAAACATCACGCATCATCATCTGAGACCCTCGTGCAACACACCCCGCACACTAGTCAATATCTTCATCATCTGAAACATATCACCTGTGAAGGCCCAAGAAACATTGGTGACATAGCTGAGAGGTGGCACGAAAATACTGGAAACTCAGTTATAGAAAACCACCAACTCTATTGAGATTATGTAAACCTTCTATGGAACATCCCATCCATCATGGATAAACAATAGTGGGAACATAAAAATAAAATAGAAACCAATTGCAAAAATAAAAAACAGATTCACAAAACTAGGACCATAATAAAGTAACTCCCCATGAAAATAACACTACAACTCAAATAGAACCCCCCACCAATCATTTTGAATAACCAGATCACCTAGATGACCTGGCTTGGTGAGAAGGAATGAAATGAAAGAGTGATGTTTTCCAATGGTAGGCCTTACCAGCGAGAGGTAACCTTTGGCTGAACCATGGACTAATTTCTCTTCAATCATTAGGTCGTAAATTCTGTTAGAGGATCTTGCAGAATCCCCAAGAAATACAAAAACAAAAAATAAATCATTGATGAGGAAAAAACATCAAGCCACAACCAAACCGTTCTAAACAACTGGTGCTCAAATAGACGGGCGACACCAGCCACAACAAACCCCTGAATCGACAAGCGATACCGAAAACCAAAACCACCAAAGCTTGTTTGTGAAAAACTAGTATAGAGTTTTATCATAGAGTTTAATGTTATAAAAGTGGTGTAAGTCATGGTTTGGGGATATTAAACAATGGGGAATGTCCACCAGAAAGAGAACTAGAAAAATGAAGTAAAACAAGGAATGATAGGAACAAAAGGAGTAAAAGGACTGGCAAGATGAATGGGACCTAGACATCCCAAGAGAGCATCTGAAAGGGTGAGATGATGTAATGGAGGTTAAAGAATGAATTTATAGGGAAAACCATAAAAATTAAGAGAGTGATATAGCCCATATTCGATCTCCCCCCTCCCATATGACATCGATTCATGAAATTCCCATTATTTTCAAATTCGTAAAATTCAACCGTCGACGATATCTTAGGGAGACCATTATTATCATTCATTTATTTAACCAAAATTTTCATTTTACAAATGAAATTAATTGATTTAGGTCCATATTATCCACAATCAATAAAAATTCTCAATCCTTTCAGAAATTCTCTGGATTGAATCTTCTAAAATTCATGATATATAACAAACTCAATCATTATTATTATGTGCTCTCCACCAACCAAACTCTCAATAAAAACTACCATTGTCTTCTTTGGTTATTCCAAGAGTTTGGTATGGTTCATGTTATTAATCATATATCATAATAAATTAGTAGGTATAATTATAACATATTTCACTCAAGTAATTATCCCATTTGGTTTCTCGTAAACACATTGTCTATTACATTAAATAATAATCCAAATCTTTTTGGTTATGGATATTGAAGAAAACCAATAATAATACTATGATTAATAAATTCATAGTGGGAAACCAATTAACCCTAAAAAAACTGTATATGATTTCTAAATCATTGATGATTCGTTTAAATTTATTATGAAGTGAGTTTAGACAATGTTAATCCTAGTTATCATGTTTTCAAATGCGTTATGATGGTTTATAAAGAGTTTGTGAATTTCCAATGAATATCCTCAAGGAGTGTCAAACCAGATTATATCAAGGCACAATTTTGTACACTTTGTTATGATTAAGTCCAGACCAATGTTCCCTTTTTATAGATATTACCCCTATATACATCTATAATATAATTAAATATACATGTATTATCAACAAAGGGATGTAATTTCTTGGAATCCACTTTCACTAACAATTAGAAAATATTAAGAACATTTTTTTATAATTTATCTTATCTTTATAATCATCCCTATAATTATCATTAGACATATGCCTATAAATATAATTATAATTATCTTGAGGGATCCCATTAATGTTTTCTAAATTGAGTTAACAATTTATAATCACACCTTTCCTTTGATACCTACTACATGAACCCAAAATTATCATATTTATATATTAATTATATTTAGATTAATATTTTTTACATTACATAAATATAATTATGGGGATTTTAAAGGAATAGTTCTCTTGGATACTATAGAAAACATTATTATTTCCTTAAATTTCTTCAATATCTCCCATTAATATCTTCACATATAGTTCTATTTTGAGAGATACCCTAGTTAAAACCTGTATTAATATCTTGTAGATAGATAATATAAGAATGGGTGAGCTTAGATATTAAGTTAGTGTAAAATATCGATATATCAACATATCATGAGAATATGGGTATGAGAACATGAGAATAAAATTTTAAATCCATACATTTCTTGAAATATATCATAAACCTAAGTCATGGAATAAATTATTTAAATATTGTAAGACATGATTCCTAGTGTAATTAATCAACATTAACCATGGGATCGTAAAATATATTACAAGACATAAATTTATGGCATACATATAATCATATAATAACATATTAATAGTAGATCAATGATAATTTCCAATAATATCATATTGGAATGGGTTCACTTCCCAAAACTATCACAATATCCATGGTTCACTCCCAACACTATCATAGTGGTCAAAGTTCCTTGCTAAAATATTTTCACTACCCATTCCAGTGCTTTTAATGTCATTAGATATCAATATTTACCAAATGAATTGGGGTAAGATATATTTATCACACATCCCCTAATGAAAATCCTACATACATGTTCCACCATATTATAAAACATTATCATATTATAACACATGAATATAAATGGGTTTCATAAACATTTCATTATTTCATAACCAATAGAAACGAAAAATGTTAAGTAATCATTTTATTTTTTTATTATAGCATAAACCATGGAAAATTAAATGGGTTTAATAAAAATACTTTTATCATAAACATAAACCATCATGAGAAAGAATTATAAAGGAATCCTTAGACAATATTCCTAGTAAATCATAAGTAACATCAATGGGTTTCATCTTATATGGAAAATATATTAGATATATCACATATAACATTTCATGAATAAAATAATATTTCTTTGAAAATTAATTTTTTAAAAAATAAAATTTCAAAAAATACTTCAAATATACATTTTTTTTAAAAATATACTCTAAAAACTATAAAGGAATATTTAATAAAATGTGGTCATGATGGTGGGAAAATCAATACATGTCGTATATATTATCAAATATTCCATTCAGATTGTTGATTAAATCCATAACAACCTTATTTGAAATACAATTTTCTTATTTCTTTAAAAAAACTAAAAATTAAAAAATGTGAAAACGAGTCTTAAATATATAATTTGGATAATTTCAAAATTATTTTTCAGTGCATTTTTATAAAACATGGTTTTGGAAGGAAATTTTTTTTCTACCAAAGAGAGATATACTAATGTTTTTTCATTAAAATGTTCCTTTAGACTTTTGAGTACATAAAAAGAGAAAAATTAAGGGAGAACAAGTATTATAGTGATGTAATAAGATGATAGGATAGTCTATGTGTTTCTGGAGAGATTGATTATAGGATTTCATCATCAAAATCATAAATAGATATAATCTTGAAAAATGTTGAGATTGTATCATAAAACAATAAACACTTTGGTTACATTGAATAATAATACCCATTAAATAATAACATTTAATTAAACTTAATAAAACTTTAAAATAAGGGTATTGGTTATATTACATATAAAAGGGTTTTTATATACTCCTCATAAAGGAAGATAGGTGCATAACACAACATATGTCTCAAATGAGGCAAATTGAGACTAAAATCACTTACCGTATTAGTATCATTGAATCCATAAAACTAATGAAAGACATATATTAAAAATAATATTTGAATCCATATATTTATTATTATAAGTATATTAAAATAAATTCATGTATTTTATATACAAAATATAAAATAATCTTGTCCTCAATATGTCATTGGTCTCATTGAAAATAAAAGCAAAATAGAAATTCCCTACCTTAAGTATAAACTTCCTTCATACACGTTATAACCTCATATATAATAAATATAATTTTATTATAAAAAATATTAATTAACCATACTCATTTTTAACATATTATATAAAATTTACCTATAAAATTTAATTACTCATTTATTATCAATTCCTTGTTAAAATTACATTTTGGGTTATAATTGTTTCGTGTTTCACGTATGTTTTTGTTTCATATTTCCTATCCTATTAAATTGATAATGTTTAAATAATCTCTATAATTTTAAAAATGATATAAATATAATATATATTCATTATAAATGTATTTATATTAACCCCAATAATTTAGATATAGAGAATGAAATAAACCATTCATGGAGATTGTAGGTCGTACGTATACATGAACATTGTTTTCATTTTAATGAAAGACAAAATGAAAGAATGGTAGATAATATATTAACAGTAAATAATAATTTAAAATTCATATATATTACATATATTTCATGAAAATACCATAATTAAGTTCCATTCACATCATTTATGAAAACAATTACATCACTTCCCAAGGCCACATCATGTCATACACATGATCAACATTATCGTATCCCCTATGAAATGTAAATAAAAGGGGATTATTTAATATAATAATTATATAAGTATAATTATATTAAAAATAATATATATATATATATATATATATTTAATATTCATCATCATACCAAACTGTGAGAGGTGTTTCTAGCGAACAAGTCACATTCGTTCACAGGGCGGTAGTCTATCATACAAATGAGTTTTGTTATCATTTCCAAATTTACTATAGTGGATATATATAGGTAATTATATAGACTTAATAACATATGAATATATTTAATATAATGTTCTTTTTATATTATTAGTGTTTAATACTATTTTACAAGGGGGTGAAATTAAATAAAAACACTCATTGAAAAACATTACATCTTCTTTGAACAACTTATTTTATTGTAGACCTATGACTTAGTAGGTTAGAATTTCGATTAACTAATTCATATAAAATGATAGGAGGGAATTAATGAAGTTATTTTACTTTTTATTTCCTAAACCTAATGGGTTTTTATGTGTTAAGAGGAGAGGTGAATGGGTGGCCTTTTATAAGTGAGGAAAGTGGAACACTTATAATAATTAAAAAGTAAAATGTGTACCCACATTTTTAACATGATACAAGTATAAAAAATGAATCATTGTAAAACTTTATAGGTTCTATAGAAAACATATTTTCATTAAATTAGTTGTTGAATATTATTAGGTTTTTTTACCCTGATCATTTTTGTTTAATCCCCCCCCCCATTAAATTCATTTTCATCTTGATGATAATAATTACTTTTTATTCATTTAAATCCTCTAGTCATAAATTTCGTTGAAATTTTTAGAGAATATTAATTATTCATGTTACAAATATATAACCTATTTTCCCAAATTAAGTTAATATTAGAATCAAATATTTATTTAAAATCATACCTACATAAGTGATGAGAAAGTGATTTTCTAATGGGAAAATCCTCAAAAGGATAAAAAATTTAAATCAAAATAAAATATAAAATTTATAAAAATTCAATAAATAGGATTAATATATATATAATTTTTTAAAATATAAATTAATAAATATTAAAATAAAATTTATCTTGTAAATTCTCTGAATAAAACTTTAGTTAATAATAAAAAAAATTATTTTTCAATATTTTTAGAAATAATTATCATTTAAAAAATAAAAATAATTAGAAGATATTTTTTACACTAGGATTTCGATAATTAAGATAATTATTTCAAATATATTTCTTATATTTTGAAAATTATAACTTTAAAATAAGTTCAAAAAATTAGATAATAATGTTTTAAGTGTCAAATTGGATTGATTATTATCTCAAGTACAATGAACACATAATATAACTATTAAATAATTAATTGGATAGATAATATATAATGATAACAAAAAAAATTCCCGGAATCTGATTATTTTAATTTACTATGTTAAAACTTGATTTGTCTCATTAAAAATGTTTTCCAGAAAAAAAATGTTTTCATTCTTCTCAAATGGTTTTTAATTCCATTTACAATTAATTGGTTATTAGAGAATTCATTATAAATAAATGATTAAAAAATTATTTTTATAATTTTGTTAATCTTATTAATACCTATCATTACAATAGATCAGAGATATCTGTCATTTTAGAATATAATATTTATGTAGTATGTAATGTTTCATCGAAACTCAATGTTTTTTGTTGTGAAAACAATCAATGAAAATAAAATTATTTAAATTTTTTTTCACAAAGTATCAACGTGTCACACCCCTACGAGGAAACAAAAATTTTCCATACGTATAGATTTCAATGGTTATACCATGGGGTTCTTCTTGAGGGCTTGAGTAAGTGGGATTCCACGTGATTCCCTAAGCTCTATTACTCATTGTGATTGAGGTGTGGTCCTAAGATCCTGAGTGATTAAAAAGTGGTTCCCATGAGGTAATGATTTTTCTCATAGATGATTTATATTTAATGTTGCAAGTATAGTCGATTGGGTTTGGGTACCGAGGGATCAATAATGGACATTGGGTATATATTGGTTTTTATGTATCTAGACGTAGGGTAGTTGTGATACTAGTTTTCATGTCCATCACAACATGCTCAATGAAATTACTACATTAGGATGAAGTACTAATTTTTGGGGTTTGTTTATTTATATTTTCATCTGGTTTATTTATTTATTTTACATTAGAATGTCTCATTCTAAGAAAATATATATACTGGTTTTATATGGGATGGTGTTAGTGGTACCCTACTGAGTGTTTTACTCAAACCTTAAACAAACTAACATGGCACATGGGTAACGAATTAGACCTCACACCGTTGAAGGCCTGAGGTAGGAAGTGGTTGGAGTTGAGTTTTATAACTATATATCCATGTTAAGATTATTGTTCAGGATGTGGTGAGGCTTTGAGATGGAATTAATCATCTACTACATTTTTAATTCTCAATTTACATATTGGTATATGTGATCAGTCTTGTGGGTGATCATCCTTCTATGACTGCACATCATTCACATTATAATTTATATTGATTATTTTTTATTGGTTCCACAAACTCTGATAATTTACCATAGTAGATTATGTTTGGCTATTATTTTTTATTACACACTCCATTACTAGGGTATATTATCCCCACAATGTCACTTTATATTGATATTTTTATTATAGAAACTCTAGAATATAGGGATGTGTGCTTAAAGTCTTGTAGTGAACCTATAAAGTTACTATCCCCAGAGTGATCTATGAAAGTGAATTACAAATTCTTAAAATGTAGTTATTTTTTCTATTAATTTGGGACATGGTTGACTGAAGATATGAGAATGTGTTATAGCCTATGTTAGATATCTGGTTGATGAACTGAGAATACTTGTTCTTAGAGGATATTTTTTCTACCTAGTATGTGATTACTATTTTTGGTTTTGATGTTAGGGGTTTTTATAATTTCCACCTATAGTGTCTTACTTGCATTTTTGAAGTTCATGGTCAATTGATGGTTTTTAGGTCGTCACCATTTGGATATTGTCTAGTGATTCCATTTTAACTATTTTACTATATAATTATGAATCATCTGATGTGTCATATTAGGTACATATGATTCAAATACTTATAATTCTATTACTATGAAATTTTATTGATGAATAAGGCTCATTTCATTAATGTGCCAACAACTTCTCATAAATATTTTTCTTGTAAAAGTGATTTCTATCATTATAATTAGTTATTTTTATTTTAATATGAATTTTCATATAATGTTAGAACATTTATATCTATGGTGATACTTGATTATGAAGGATATGTAGCCTCTTGGAATAAGTTCTGTATAATAATCTTACTAGGTCCGAAAATTCATTAGATTCTATAGAGATAAACACAAGGATGGTGAAAATAATTTGGTTTCTTGTTTGGAAATGGGAAATGGGTTCAGATATTTATATTTATAGTAAATATATATGTGGTATTTTTTGATATATCATGGAATGGTATTCTAGATAACCAACCCATGTGGCTATGGTTACCTGATGCAGATCACAAGAGCGTAATTTTTATCTTTGTGTGCTGATGAGAGAGATCGTGATCCTCTAGGAAGTGACTGCCATGTATTTATTCATAGTGAGAATCATTTTGAGATACATAATCTTCAGAGGTATTCCCATATGTGGAATCCAAATGATTATTAGTTCCCTTGATAATTAGTAACTTGTATATGATTCCTTAACTATTGACCCCTTATAGTTCACTATTTTTCAGGTATGATTATTCAATGTTACCAGTGACAATGTATATAATGATTTACCATATAGCATGGAATGAAACACCACATAAAATAATCATGTGACAATGTTTTACTTGATATTACTTTCCATATGGTGAGGCAGGTTGAACATAGCTAGTATGTTTTGTAATTTAATTATCAAATGACAACCAATATGGTTTTTTGAAACATCACTTGAAATGACATTATAACTAACTAAAAATGGTGTTTATGGTACAATCATAGAGATCATGTAGAGAGATACTGTTATTGTTTTTACCACTTATGGGATCATATAGTGGTTTCTAGTTTGCAAATTCCATGCATTACTGAGGTAAAAACATGACATTTAATGTCTTCTATGACCTATTGTGAAACCAAGTTTGTGGGGGTAAGAGGGATACCCTGATGTACATTGGGTAATGACTATAACCTTATTGAGTCAGGTAATGGCATCATATTTGTAACCCAAATGAGTTGTTCTACCAACTTATTGGTTTTATTTGATGAGTAAGAACATAAACGTGCTTTTAGGATCAGATTTGTGTGTGTAATGTGCTACAAGTGTGTTACATAGGCATGGTGATACCATAGAGTTGTGATGTGATGAGAACCTTATGTTATATTTCCGTAAGTTTCAAAGTGTGTTATCAAGTGAAGGACTAGTGTCAATCTTGACCCTTTATGTTTTGAAATGTCATTTAGATGAATGGTCATAACATGCATGGATGCCCATGGCTAGAATAGTTCTTGGTGGTGGCTAGATGTGTGGTTGACTTAACAAACTAACATGCCATTGTGAATGTTAAGTAGGAATATTAATTCAACATAGTTCTATGGTATGAGAACTTTGGGAGAGTGAGTTGAGAGATGGATTTGGTGGTATGTATTTTTACACCCTATTTGTTGGAAGTTACCAAAATTGTATACCCATTCATGCATGGAGCCCATTTATAAGTATATAATTTTTAATGGGAATGAGAGGAAAAATAATTGATGGGTTTACATGAGTTGGTCTCATGTGGGTACAACCCAAGAATCATGATATCATGTCTTTGGAGGGTAAATATATGTGTTTAGTAGTGGAACTCATTTTGGTGATCTTAAGGAATGAGGGTTGTCTATGTCAAGTCATCCTTTTTTTGGCATGGAAAAGGAATGGGATGTGGTGTTCAGAGATTAATTTTAATTATGTAATGACATAGATGATCCTATAGTGAAGAGTTTGATGTCAGTTATGGGTGAAACAACGTTTATGTTATTTGGGAAAGGGATTATGTTATTAGTCTTGTAATAATCCTTCTCAACTTTTGATTCCAATGGAAAATGTCTTTGGATTCATCTAGATTTTCTAGGGTATTCCAGTTGTAAATGAATGTGTTCAATCAAATGGGAGTGGTGAATTTTTATTGGGCTCGATATGGTTTCATAGGATTTGAGAAGTTGTGAAATTGAAGGTGTGTCGATGTGAATAATATGAAATTATGATGGTATTAACTAGTAAAGGATCCAACTATAGAGATACAGTAAAATAGTTTCATTGGATTCATGGATCATGTTAGGACAATCAATGAGTGTCTCCTAGAGTGGATGTACTACGATTGAGTGTTAGAGAACATTAGTAGGGGTAATCAAGATCTTTTGTAATGGGTCTTCCAAAGGAGGTCTGATCACCACTCCAATATATAATTTTTTTGAATTTGGTTAAAAACTTATTCATGGTTTCCATTATAGATTTGAAATTCTCATTTTTAGGATCGATCAATGATTTTTAAGGGAAATAAATAACTATCATGTTTCCAAATTATTCAATTGGAATTCAACTATTTCATATTTGAATCGAGAACATGGATATATGTTCTCATGTATGAATTGGTTCGTAGTTATTAATTATAGTATGATTTTCATCAATATTCAACATATTTTTTTTATAAGAAAATACTGGTAGTGGTGGGAATTGTGGCATGAAATTTTTTATTGTAAGCTAATTCCTTTGATGGGGTTCACTAGAGTCTAGACTATGAAATGTGAGTTTATATGATCATTCATTTAGATTAACATATGCAGGTACATCACGTCTTGATGATTTGGTGTTGGATGTGAACACTAGATTGAGTGTTTGGAAATTCACCACTTCATGTTCAAAATGCTGAATTAGAAGTGTGGAAGGAATTCAAGAATCTAATGAGGATATTTGAGCATGTTTTGGTGATCAAAATTATTTTGGATGTTTTGTTTTAGAAACACCAAGACTTATCAGGGATGAAAAGTGTTATGACGGGGAGTTTTAAATGAATCGTGTCCACAGATACATTCAAAATTTAAGAATAATTTGAATTAAAAAATTATTTTCATGGTAAATATTTATTTTCTAGGAATTAGAATTAGGTTTTGAGGCCTCGTACACCACAATATGGGTGTTTTTGTCATCAAATAAGGATGGGGATTCATCTTAAGGGATTGGATGAGCATCTGGTGGGTCTAAATGGATTTTGTATCCAAGTATTTAGTAGTTCCATATACTAGGTGATATGAGTATTAAAGTTTCAAAATAAAAACCTTTCACCATTTTAGTTTTAGTGGGGTATACAACCTCCCTTATTTTATTTCTCTTCACAAGGGTATGGTTTTCCACTTTATTTTATTCTCTTCATCACCTTGGTTTTTGGTACCCCTTAGAGGTGCTTTCTTAGAGATTTGAGTTATGTTACCTTCACCATTTATCTAAATTGATATAATTTTCTCTTCTATTTATTTTTATTTTTTAAGTATCTTATTCTAATTCCACTGAATCATGGTCAAATTGACCCTTTTTCATAGAAATTCTATTATACCTCTAATGTGGATAACATAGGAAAACATATTAATGTGGTGTTACTTTATTTTGACCATAGAATGAAAAGGTGAGATGGAACCATGGGGTGTTGTTGGTTGGGGTACCAGTGTAAAGATGATGTCCAATGCAGGGAGCAGGTGAAGAGATCTATTAACATGATTTGATCATGGATGGAACTTAGAAAATTCTATCATTAATTTAAATTTTATTGGAAAACTTCTTAATGGTAAGTGGAACCCACATATTTACCTGATGGTATTTTGTTTTTGTATGTACATTAGGAATTTTCAGGACTTCAACTTGTACAGGTGAGCCTTGTCAATTGTTAAGTTCATTAAACAAAAATTAAATTCTATGAATTAATTAAATGATATTCCAAAGTCCATAATATACACTCATATACCAACTAGGGATAATTCCCACTTATGTGTGATGATGTTAACTAGAATAGACTGGGTTCACTAGGCATGTGATAATTGAGTTAGTGACCCCTAGGTATAGAAGAGAGAAGACATAAAATTCATGGATAAGTGGTTTTCCATGAGAGAGATCATAGATCTAAAAAGATCTATGATGTGATCATAGGGTGGGAATTCATTCCCTCACTGGGACATGACTACATGGGTTTTTAGACCCTGTAGAGACTAGTGATTAGGTTAGGTGATCAGACTGACATAGTATTCTTGTATATTGTAATGGGAATAAGTCTATTTCTCAAGAATTACTTTTCTATAAGGCTAATAATATCCTTATGAGACCTATATGACCCTATAGTTTTCCTTAAGACTTGTGAGGAAGATATAGGGTATAGTTGGGAATCATTTAATGTGGTAGATAGTGTCACCATAAAACCCTTATTGATTATGTAAGCTCAAGGGGATGTACATAATGAGAATGGGATTGAGCATTCAGATGGACCCTATAATGTTTTTATATTATTTTTGAGATATTATGTCATTCTCTAGGGTTCCTAAGAATCATCTAAGGGTATGAACCTAACATTATTTCACAAGATGCTGCGGAATAAATTGTTGACATGGTTGATACCTTGGGATGCTTGGTATGTTTGGGATTAGGGCTCATGGTATATTATGAGATGATTCCTTAGAAGACTTATGTTGA
The DNA here is from genome assembly GCA_963277665.1 of Viscum album. Classification (NCBI taxonomy): domain Eukaryota; kingdom Viridiplantae; phylum Streptophyta; class Magnoliopsida; order Santalales; family Viscaceae; genus Viscum; species Viscum album. Next base: position 660,770,658 of record OY728159.1, read on the forward strand.
ATGATTTGATTTTAAAAAAATTGGATACCTAGATATGGTATCAATGATAGAATACTAGAGTGTGTGTCTCCAAGTGTACTGGAACACATGGTGTAACATTGGTTCTTTGGATATTGTGATATCATTTAAAAGACCAAACAACTTGGATTTAATTAAAAACCTAGTTGGCCATTTTTAATGTCCAAAGTGCTTGATATATGAATTTTGGTATGTGGGGTCGTGTGGTTCTATATCCTTGTGTAAAAATGTTGGACATCCTGACTGTGATTTTTCCATCATCTTGACTAATGCCTAGGATTCCACTAGTATTGTGTGGACATACCCCTTTTGGTTCGAATGAGGGGACATGATTTCTTGGATGACAATGAGATTGATTGTGGGATCTATGGTGAGTATTATCATAGATTTTTTAGGGCTTCTAGGGATGATACATTCCTTGAAACATATGATATCATAGGTCTTACCCCTCTTAGGAACCATAGGTGAGGTTAACATCGATAATCATACGGTTGACTATAGGTTTCAGCCGATGGGCTGGGGATAAGGGATTCATAGGGATCCCCTAGGGTCAGTTACTCATTATGATAGTGGTGTAGGAATGTGATCCCTATTGAGTGAAAATATTTTCCACTAATTTGATGGTAATACTCATGGATGATACATTTTTTGAGGTATCTAAGGTTGATTGAGGTCATAAAATTAGTGATCAAGGATGCATATTGGGCATGTATTGGTTTATATGTAGAACCTTCAAGGTGGCTATAATACTGGTTGGCATTATCATTGTTACAATGTAAAAACCAAATATATTAAAATAATAAAAATGAATTTTATATTATTTTTTACATTAAAAATGTAGTTTATATTTCATTACATGAATCGGTATGTTTAACTTCCGTTACATTCAACACAATTTTTAGGTTGCGTTATATGGATCATTGAGTTTATGCAAAATGTGAAATATTATTGTGATATTATAATTTAAAATTATAGTTTTCACATCTCCATTGGAATTGTGTTTTTTAATAGTAATAACTAAATTATTAAAAATATGGTTATATATTAATTATAAATAATATAAGAATAATTTAAAAAGAAAAAGAAATGTTTTCTATAAAACATTATTCTTCGAAAAGAAGTTTAAATAACTATTTGTGTACATAATATAAAATTATAATTTGCAAAAAAAATTTAGAAAATAATATTCATTTTTGAAATCTAAATAACAAAATTATCGTATGGTGAATTTTTGGAATTTTTTCTAAAATGTTTTATTTTTTATGGAATAGTGAAAAATACTAAGTTATAATCGGAAAACACATATTTCATTAAATAGTATATAATATTAAATTTTATTTTGAAATAGTTATAATGTAAAATTAGTTTTAACTATATGTCAATTATTCCAATTTAGATCATTATAATCATTATTATAAGGAATATTTTATAAAAGAACTCTATGATTTTGAACATTTTCTCTTTGGAAAGAAATATTCTTATCACATTTGTAGTATTACATTTCAGATAAATTAGTCCAATTATCTGAATTAAATTTTGAAGAATGAGTTCCATATTTATAATATCAATAATTTTTATGGCCTAATATGGTCAACATAGTTTTTGGCCAAAAATTATAGGGAAAATAGTAAAAATTAATTACTGTAGTTAATATAAAAATGTATTTATTAGGGTTAATATTATAAGATAAGTGATATAGATGACATACCATCTTTTTAAACACCTATTTTAGGGAAACATTTGTACCGTGCATCTTATAGGTTAGAAAATGGACCATTTATATGGCTTTTTTGGTTTCAAAAATATGGGTATGATTAAATCCTTTCAAAGTGTTACATGTGTGTCACTCTCCTCACTTATAAATGGTCACCCACACTCCTCTCTTATTCACACCATCACAACTTTTTGGTTCTGTCCAGACCAAAAAAAAAAATTCTCAGATAACCTATTACTATTAAGAAGACTTATTTTGGTCACCAACCCAAACTATGAAGCACTTACTCAAACCAAAAGAGGATACCCAAATAAGAGTTAATGAGCTTCTATGAGCATCATTCATTAATTTATTTCCCACATATTTAATTATTTTTAGATCATGCTGATATAATAATAGAAGAATATTAAATATACTAATATTCGGTTATCACCTAAAACCATAACCACTTCCATCAAATGGATTACGTAATTCATATCGTGTGTATGACGCAGACTACCACCTCATGAACTGATGTCATTCATTCTTCCATTACAACCATTCATGATTGGGTATGATGATTCAAATAAAGTATATATAAATTTTTATCATATATATATATAATGTAATTATATCATATAAATATTTTTTACATTTCATTTCAAAGGTGATATGATAATGTCGATCATGTGTATGACCGACTACCACTACACGAAGCGATGTGATTCGCCTTTCACTAATTCATTGCATGGAATGTTATAATGTTATATTTAATGATTATATGTGATATAAATAAAATTGTTATGATATTAATTAGATATTTATAATTTTTTAAATAAAATTTGTATCATTTTTTTCATACATTTTCACTTTCATAATGATAATAACATCGTTCATGTACATGTTGACTACCGCCATCACAAAGTGATGTGACTCTGTATTCATCAGCACACCACTTGGATGATATATATTTATAAAATATGGTATATATGAAATTATTTTCATTCTATAAATATTATATATTACTTTATTTATTTCTTTAACATTCATTGAAAAAGAGAAGTGTAGCTCATGCATTTGTACGAGATACTGTCTCTATGATCATAACATTCTTCATTTTCTATAACCATATTATTTGATTAGATTAAAAGCTATAATTCTTGTGTAAAATTTTAATTATTTAATTATAATTATATTTTTGAATATAGAACAATATAATATGTAAAGAAAAATATCTTTCATGATGAATTGTGTATGAGAAAACAAGGAAATTAACACCGGAAACAATTCAGAAAAGATGGATTATGAATGAATGGTTGATAAGATGTTATAAAATAATCATATATGAAATTATAAATATTAATATGGTTATGGTTTTGTTTAATGACATTTTTAAAACCATTATATAGTGGGTCAAATCATGTTCAACCAAAAATAATTGTAAGGTAAGGGATTTCATTCTAACTTTTATCTTCTGTGAGACACATTACATATTCACCTCCTATTTTTATGATATGTATATAGTACCCTTAAATTTATTTTATGTTTATTTTACATAAATTTATTTTGATTTATATATCCATTTTTTGGATCCCCCATTCAACGGCCTTATGATTTAATATTACGAAAGCTGTATGGATTTTATGTATCATTTATCATGATTTATCATGATAAAGTTTCCAATAATTAAATCTTATTATCCATCCCTCATGTAACTCATGAATTTTATTCTACATGGTTTATATAGGATATTATAAATTAATAATGCCATTTTCTACAATTTATAATTTAATGGAATTCAGAAATTGAATTTTCATCTTCTAGATTTTTTTCTCCCTATTGTCAGAAATCCATTATCTTCCAATAATAATTTTTACTGGAATTATTTTCATAAATGTTTAAGTATTATCTAAATGATTTATTAAATAAATTGATAACAATTTCTGGAATCATTATTTTTTTTAAAGTAATATTCTTGTAATTTTTTGAAAGGGGCACTTTTATAACCTTTTTACAGTTAAAAAGGAATGTTCTTCTTAACTTATGTGAAATGAATGGAATTACCACTATAGTGATAATCATTTATTTGAAGATTATATTGAAATTTCACATGGTTATATTTAAAGAAATTATTTCCCCTAATATTCTAGAATTTTTTTAAATGGTGATTTTTAAAATGAAAGTGAAATTTTCATCAAGAATGTTTTTAAATACATTTTTCCTTATTTATATTCATAAATGAAATAAACATTTTAATATACCTATGATCATTGTGATATGTTGTATTAATTAAATCTTTATTCTTTTCTTGGATGATTTATTATCAGTTGAATTGGAGATATACAATTTTACGAACATTACGTATTTATATAGAATAGTTTATGATTACATTTATTTATTGGGGAATGTATTATCATATTTTATGTTATTTTGATCAATTATAATTCTTATGATTATTGTGTTTCACTTCATTCATATGAGGGCTGATTGGATTTTTTTAAGTGATGGGTGATTCCCACTATATCCCCTCGATGAATCAGTAAGTCTCATGAGACAAACTAGATATGGTTTTGGATGGGGCCTTACACATTTATATATATGTCTTAGTATAAGGCCTCAATGGTGTTATATTTTTGGAACAATCCCCTTATGGTATTATATATCTTGGGATGAATCCTCAATAATATTCGATGATCTGGAATGAGGGATCGACGACTTGTTTTATATGTCCATCATTATAAATTCCATGAAAAAAAATTAGTTATTGAAAATCTATGTGATTATTAAATTAATTATAATATCCACAATTACATTTCAAGCACATGTGATTATCTATATGGAATTATTTGGTCCTCATTTAATAATTCCATATTAGACATAATATATTTATTAAATGAGTTGTTTTTTAGTTATCTAAATTGAAATATAGATAATTTATTATTTATTCATTACATCTATTGTATGATAACCCTTATTTAGAATTTGATCACACCCTATTATTATGTTTTATTTTACCCAGGATACATAAATGTATTTTATTATTGACATGTAATGATATCCTTATGAGAATATTGGAGTTTTCATAAAAATAAGTTTTTGTATTAATTTTTTTTTAATGTGAATTTTATTCAAGTTTATATTTATTTTACCAAGACTACTATTGTATTTGTTACATAGTGATTCATTTCATTGTATCTTATAACAATGTAATAATGTAGACAAAAACCCTAGTAATTGAAGTATTGGTCTCTAAAGATGGAAAGAGATGAATTTTGGTAGAAACATTAGGAAAGATATTTTGGATAAACATAGCTTAGGGATCATAAATATATGATATAATTTGAGGATATTTATAGAATAAAATCCTAATGTTTTTAAAGGCATATATTGTATCGATTTTCGTTATAATAAAACTATATTGTGATGCTACAAGGGGACATTGTTCTAGTATAGTTACGACTAATGGTAGTAACTCTGAAAATGTCACATTGAGATTGATTGAATCACCACATAGTGTATGAAAATTGTCTATAAACTAGGTTTTATAGTCCTATGTGATATACTAATTCTAATTCAAATTTTCATCACAAATCATAATAAAGTATTTGAAAATAATTATATCTAAAAAAAACCATGCTTGTGAGATTTTTTTGAAAAAAAATTTCATGTTATGTTAACATTTTTTTTGGATTATAACCCATGTTTTATAATTATATGAAACAGTCTAGTCTATTATATCATTTATAAATGTCACATAGCTAATGTAATGAGAACTATATCAATTAACAAACCTATAGAGTACTAATGATCATTTAATTAATGGTATTGTTCTTATATTTTAAAGTTAAATAGTCTCTGAAACATTCTAATCATATGAGGACTTAGTGTCATTTTCTAACAAGACGCAGAATGATTTTTTTTGAATTACGACATTGGAGGGAAACAAAAGAATAATAGGATGTTTATAAAAAAGATGGATAAACAGAATATTGGAATGAATTATCTTTCCACAAGTGAAAATTGACGAAGAAAACACCTTAAAAAATTCTTAATAGGAAAAGTAGTTCTCTTTAGGATTGGGGAAAAAAGGACACAATGCACATGATTGAAGTAGATTAAGAATTTTTTCCAATTATAAATTATTCAAAATTATGGATATGGTGCATTTTTCACATGAATTTATCATGCATAAAAGGAATATAACATAAGAGATAGTAATTGATCACGGTCAAGTGTATACCACTACCACAAATGAAGAGGAATGATTGATGAGCTTGTGTACAGATTTTAGAATTATTTCATTTTAGTATTTTATCAATTATATCTTAGTTATAAAAAATATGAAATATATAAGGATCATATAAATTACTTTTTCATTGTGGATTTGGAATCTTCTGATGAACGATACAGATAAACCTGAAAAATGATTATGTGGAATGTTGAACTTCTGGGAAGAACATGATTTAGGGATATATAACCCTTAATTTGTTTCTATTATTGAGATAATAATGATTTTTAAAAATAGATGATTTTTATGGATAATAAAAATTGGATAGTTCTAACTACCTTATAAAAAATAAATGATAAGTTTATTTTTGGAAATTTAGTAATATTCTTTATAATGTTTTTCATATTAATATTTTGGATGTTTTGTAAGGATAAATTGTTTAGGGAATGATTTAAGTTCAACATTAGACATGTTTTTAGAGATTAGTGTATTATATATGAGAAATTGTGCTCATGATAATAGTTTTAGAAATAGTTAGACATAAATGGAATGACATGTCACTATTTTATAGATATTAAAATCCATTAAATGTGAATTTTAGTGCTTTAAGACTAAAACACATTTTAGTATATTCAATTTTTTAGAGTATGTGATGAATTGGAAATTGATTTAAACAAAAGAAATTGATGAAATTGTACTCATGGATGGGAAATATATCATGTAATTATGTATCCTAATATTAATAGTGTAAAATAATTCCTCATCATTAAGATAAATATATTGAAGAAAATATTATCAAAATATTTTCATATATGATAAATCATATGGTTTTTTAAATCATCACAGATTTATGTTTTTCAACCTCTTAACATTTCATTACGAAGAAGATTAAGGAGCAAACAAAGTCTTCCCTAAAATTTTTAAAATGAAAAGGTAATTAAATTCTTAAAATTTGACTTAAAATATTATGGGTAGGTAACTATTCATATATTCTAATCAAACATGTGTACATAATACCAAGGAGATCAATTTGATCATGTAGTGCTTATTTTCATTATCTCTCTCCATGAGGATTCTTCTAACTCCAGGTTTTCTTCGCTGTTTATATGAGAAAAAAATTAATGGAGGAAGATGAGCTATTTGAGGCTATTGATACCATGAGGAAGAACACACCAAGAACATTTCTAATTCTTAATTTTAGAGTATTAATAGATTTTTATGATTCTAACTCAATACATGTGGGATTCCATTTTCTATAGACATCACGTAGGATAGAATATATCATAGCCCAATGATCAGCTTCAAAATATTTTCCATATCAAATGAAATGTTGAAAGAAGTGTTTGAAAAATCCATCATTGGTGAGGAATATACCTTTACAACCTAAGGATCTAGCAACTCAAGAGGTCACACCACCTACATCCACATTCATATGTGAGGATAGAGCACGAATCAAGTGAATATATTTCATCACCGAAGTCTTCTTGGGGTATCTTAAAACACCAAAACATTTATGAATATTTAGACCTTTGATGTAGTTTTTCATTACATAATCCTAGACCATTGTAGGTGCTGGGATATATCCACACATTGCCATGATCCTAGCACCAATGGAGGAGTATATTCTATCAAAAACTACTACATTCCTTACTATCCAAATAAATGAAAAAATGGAAGCATAGGAAACAAGTAAGTGGTTCTGAATTTTTGCACTATAACTACTTTTACAGATGTGAAACATGAATCCATTGAGATGGTCTTATGTGCCTATGTCAGTGTTGAACTGGATACTAGAATATATATCAACAACTCTTGGGAATATTTAATTTCCATGAATATGTGTTGGGTAGATTCTTCATCCCTTATGACTAGGTAACAAGAAGAAGTAATTTGACGACCAACAATCTTCAACTGATCATAAGTGGGATATCTATTTTTCATTATCCTCCATAAAAGAGTAAATAATTATAGGTGTATTAATGGTACCTTAAAGTTCATCAGAAATGATGGTGGGGGATTAGATCCCTCACACTCCATTATATAGTATTCCCTGACATTTAAGTGTCTATTAAATATGGGCCTCCAAATTAGTATATCATTATCTATAATAGTGTATTTTGTAATTACCAAGACAGTATGAGTTGGAACAATATGTTCAAGTTTAATAGTGGAAATCCATTCTACAATGTAAAATTGATCCATGATGTGGGTATAAATATGGTATTGGGGGAGGGGGATGCCCATCAATGGAGTGCCCCAGCATTTGAGGTTGGATTGTTTACTCACTTTATATCATTAATTATTCATAATATCGATAAAGGAGTGCTTTATAGTTGACAACACATATGATTTTAGATAATATTGATACCAATACAGGAAATTCAAAATGAAATTATTTCATAAACAATAAATGAAAGGGTCATTATGATTCAAATGATCCCATTTAGAACACAATTGAAAATTTTGTGGTCCTTGATTCAAATGCCCAAAATATCAACAGGTTTGATGTAGTCTTTCCAAGTGATAGTTTTGAGATTCCTTTCATGCACTGACCCACTCAAGATGAAATTACTTATCATGTATTGAAGGTCATTTAATATCATACTTGGACATCTCTAGAGATAAAATGAGTTCACAAACTTAGAGGTGATGACTGAGTTCATTAAGAACACTCTTCCAGCGTGTGACATAGCATTCCCATTCCATCTATAAAATTGATTATTAATGATAGAACATATTACCCAAAGATATTGTCTTTTAACCTTGGTCGATAATGGTGGGAACCAAGATTATTGAAAGTGAAGGATCCCCTCTTTACTCCAACAGTTCATGTAATTATATTTGGCTTCCCAATAAAGATACCATCATTAAATAACATCAAAAATTTTCTCCATCTGATGTTTTGGAAAGACACTTTCTCATTATGTTTAATGATGGCTTTAATGGAATTTATAGTTTTCGATGTGGTTTGTACAAGAATGAGTATGTCATATTCATTCAAGAGATGTCATAGAGTGATGTTTTCACTACCAAATTTATTTTTCATATAAAATAAAATGGAATAAATTTCATTAATGTTATTATTCATATAATACATTGTAATGGAAAACATAAATCCTCATAAAGGGTCTCATTATGTAACACCCCCAGTTCAATGGAAAAATCCACTATGGGGTATATTAATATAGATGGATAGCCATGTTCATCTGAGGATGATTCTTATTAATTTGATGAAGGAAAGTGATAATTCATATATTATAAGAATGGTACAGAGGAAGCCATATTTCAGTGTGTCAAAGGCCTTGGATGTTTCAATTTTGAGAGTAGAGTTCCCATGACTTTTTCCCTTTACACGAGATTCACACATTTCAATGATGAAAATACAAATTTGAATGTTCCTACCAGGCACAAACCCAAAATAGATTTTGGGTGTTCTTATCTTTAATTATTCCACCCATCTTGATCAATATAATATTGATAATGGATTTAGGGATGGGTTTCCCATGGGTTACCGGTCTGAAATCCCTAAATTCAATATCAATCTACTTATTTGTTATTATGAATATAAAATTAAAGTTGATCACAAAAGGTAGAGTGGCATGGATAAATAATTATATGATTTAAATGTTTATTTAATAATTTATAATATCATAGTAAATCCTAAAATTTCTATTGATTATTCATTTTCTTGTGATCAGTGACCTCAATTAAACTATATAATTATTTATTATTTTCTTTAATGCCCACATATTTACATTCCACTAATGTTATCAAATTTATAAACATAGTTATCTGTTATGAAATATAATTATTGTGTTCTTCTATATCTCTTATTAAGATGTTGCTTTATTAACACTTTTTACCATGGGGTATTTTCAACAATGGTGTTTCCAAATATCAAACAATTGATTAAAGAGATCATATTTAAATTGCTAAGATGAAATTTATTTATGGTGGGGAATATGTAAGGCCCCATGGTTTTAATGTAAGAAAATTTTATTTGAAGGAATGTGTTACACATAACAATGAATCTTTCTTATGTTGCACATAAATGTTTATCATGCGTTACTGTTGAAAGTGGGTTCCCTAGAACCAACTTGTGATTTACATTGATTACCCTTATATGTATACAATATTTTATATATACTTGTGTTAATATTTCCATAATAGTGTAAAAAACCTTTTGTCCACTATATTTATGGTAATTTCCATAGATTATGTGTGTAATAAAGGGTTATAACAGATCCCAGGCTTTAATGAGAACCAAGAGATACTAAGAAAGTAATCATAAAGCAATGAACGATGGTCTAGATAAAACATATTGAAAGGAGAAATTTGATGTGGGAATATTAGGAAATGGGGGATCATAAGCATTGAATATTCTACCCATGAAGTTCGGACCCAGTTATCTCTATTAGTTGAGATTACGAGGGCAGTTCCGCAAATAGGACCACAACTTATTTCTGGTGTCATTGCTTGTTCCTAAATATGGTCATGTCTGATGGCCCCCTGAATTAAGATCATTAACAATGTGTGTCCTATGATGATTTTCTTTGATGTAATGTGAAAACCATGGAAATTATGTCATGGAGAGGTAGATTGTGTTGGGTACACCATATGTTCCATTACATTGATTTAATGATTAATATAGGAGTTTTTGCTTCTGAGTTGATAAAGAGGTATCTTAGTCCTGGTTGATTTGGATGGTAGTACCATCATAACTCCATGGTTGTGGTCATTGAATTTCAGTCTATTTGGATAGATAAATAAATTATAAAGCAATAAAAGGATGATGAAATGAGTGTGCATCATTCCTTATGAGATATCGATGATAATGAGATTATATTACATAGTGTGTGTTGATATGTTGGTAGTCGTTGATATGGATTTTCATCCTCTCTTTAGGGGTCTTCAAAGGTTTCTAGACCCCACTCTTGGTATATGGATGTTATTCACTACTATTAAGATAGGGTCCTAGTGGGTCACCCACAATATCACATTGAAAATCATTCCTATTATGCTAAATAATAATAAATGACTTGGTGGGCCCCACTATGGGGTTTGGGTGTTATATATGTTCTGTTGATCACCAATGAATAAATAAATTCATTATTATTCAGTTAATGAATAATTTTTCTAAATTTATTCATTATGTGTATTTACAAGTAATTAGGTAAATACATGGTTTAATATTTTATGAATGGATAATAATATAATATTCCAAGTTCGTTTATTATTATCAGGATGTGTGAGTCAATTTAATGACTCAATACTATCATGTAATATATATTTAATATATTTTAAGTAAGTGATATAAAATAAATAATTTTTATAAAGATGTTTATTTTTTTATAAAAAAAATTGTATAGTAATTATTTAGTTCACGTATTTTAGACTAGGGGGGAAAGAACCCAAGCATGGTATTATAGAAATACACTCTATAATTGAAGAAAGGATCCTTCATATGAGAATTTTAACTACATTGGAAATGAGATATTTGTTGTCATCATGATCTACAGAGATAATCTCTCATTTGAGTGACCGATCTAAGTTCGACATTGCAAATCAATGTTAGAGGATAATGGTGTTCATCACTACATTGAATTGATCATCAAAGATGCATGCTAGCACCAAGAAACTAACGAAAATTACACTCATATATTTGAGAATCATGTTTGGATGATCTAGAGGGATTCACGGTTTGGCCACTCAAGAAACAGAGACTACTGAATTTGGATGGGAATGCATGCTTTGAATCGGTATGAGGAATTTATTTGTTTTATTCATTTTCTCAAATTAAAACACATTGGATCATTAGACCATACCAGAGGGGTGAATTCACATTAAGTACAGTTTTCATATTGGTAAATTTGAAATACCACCAGAATAAATCCACTTCTCAGTAGAAGAATTATTCTAATGTGAGAGCTATCCGATGGAGACAAGTTAGTAGTTGGATCTAGTGCATGTGGGAGTGTCAAATGTGGGTGTCCTAGACCCATGTTGTGATGTACATTTATTACCACTACATGTATACATTTTATTATATATAAATATAAATATATATATATATATATATTTCTCTCTGTTTGTCTATTAATATTTCTATAATAGTGTATCTACTTCTCTATAAACTATATTTATGGTAATATTCTTAAATTACAAGTCGTATTGAAGGGTTATAAAAGATCTCAGGATATAATGGTAACCTACAGATACTATGAAAGTAATCTTAAAGTAATTTCCTATGATCCATATACATCATACTGACAGGACACATATGAAGTGAAACTATCAAGTGTTGGGGGTTAATAATAATTGATATGTCTTTTATGGAGCTCACACTTGGAGATCTCTAGTAGTTGAGATCATGAGGACAAACCTTCCAAGAGGAACATAACATGTGTCATGTATCATTGGTTTTTACTATATTCAAACACCTGTAATAGTCCTCTGACATGATATCATTATCAATTTATATCATTTGATCATGTATATTGATGCATGGTGAAAACCATGGAAATGATGTCATGGTGAGTTAGTTTGTTATGGGTGCGCCGTTGGTGTCTTGGCATTGATTGAATGATCAAGATAGGATTTTTTTTATTTGATGTAGATGAAGGGGTATCTTGGGCCTGGTTTATTAGGATATTAGTACCGTCATAAATCAGTGGCCCTAGTAGTTGAAGGTAAGTCTGTTCAGATAGATCAAAAAATAATAAATCATGAAAATGATGATGAGACAAGTTGGAATCATGATTTATTAGATATCGATAATAATGAGATTATATTTCACAATGTGTGTTTGTAGGTTGTATTCATTTATATGCATTTACTGTCACGACCCATCCTTAGGGCCCGTGTCGTGACTACCCCAAGCCCGCCTTCCATAGGCCAGGGGCTGGCGACTAGCACCAAAGGCGTAAATCCTGATAACTTGGAAGGCATTGCCTTTATTAAAGTAAACAAAAAACCACAGGGTACAAGTGGAAGTAAAACACTAAGTACAAAGAGAAGTGTTGAAAGGTAAATGGGACAGAATACAAACCCAAATGAAATTACAACTACAACTGAAAAAAGTACAACAGAAAAAGAAAACAGCTGGCTGAACGGAAGCGGCTCCTGGGTCGTCCTCCTCGGATCCTACCTGAAGGGTAGGTACAGATGGCACAGCTCCTGGATCATCCACCACAGATCCTACATAAAGGGTAAGTATAGATAGCCTCCACAACGCTCTCGCCAGTAAACCTCCTCCATGTGTTGTCTCGTCGCGAAGTCCACCTCCGGATACTGACTCGTCATGTAGTCCACCTCCGGGAACCATCCAATCCTCGAACACTCAGCCTCTGTCAACACTGCTCGTCATCTACAACCAACACAATGAGGTGCGTGCATAGCCCGTGCAGTGGTGAGTATAACAATACTCAGTAGGGACCCAGAGACCCTCAAGGTCACACTAAAAACCAACAAGGATAACCACAAAGAAGATCTCAACATATAACCTCTACTTGGGTATATGCCCATGCATATACCTAAGTTATCAAGTAACACATCTCAATCATGTGGAAAATACCAAGATCATGAAATCAATGGATAACCACTACCCAGGTATATGTCCATACATATACCTAAGTTATCAAGTGACCCATCTCAATCATTAGGTAAACACAAAGGTCAAAAGTCTCAACTCAAACTAGGATTTTCATTATCGAAACCGTAACTGCTGAAGTGCCCCGTCTCTGGAGTGTACAGTGGTCCTGTCATGACTCCAAGGTACTTCTCACTAACCTAAGAATGTTGAGGTACTCCTCCTGTCGAGTACCACGGGTCAGCCACCTAAACACAGTAGTGCTTCCCGCCGGGGTATGTCACCCAAACACAGTAGTGCACACCCCCTAGTAGCCTGCTGAGGTACTCTCCGGACGAGTACCGTGAATCTGCGCTGTCACACAGGTTGTGCTTCGTCCACCATGGGTCTGCACCCAAGAAAAGTAGGGCTCCGTCCACTGGGCTAGTCGACTCACTCCAGGTCGATTCGGTCAAGCAGTCGTCCGGTCTCAGTCGGCTACACGGTTTCCGTACTCCGCACGCTCGTCTCTGGGAGGGTCCGCTCCACGAGCTATAGGTCGATACTCCAAGTATCTCAAAGTCCCATGAATAAGTATCTCAATGGACCACCTCATCATAAGGGTCTCAACGCAATAGACGACGCGTCAATCGGACGCACGGTCTAGGAGTTATTTGCCTTTTCATCCCAGGGGACCGGTTGGTTTCGAGTGCGAACCAACCCGGCCGTATCTCAACTGTAACTTGAACTCTCATAGAGTATACTCAAAGGGACCGTTTCTCCACGTGATCACCAACACCGCAGACGGTTCGTCAAACGGACGTCCAGTCTGAAGATAACAGCTTTTCCGTTCCAAGGGCCCGGTTGGATTTTGGGTACAATCCCACCCGACCACTATCCAACAGCAACCAAAATTTGGGAAAAGTATGCCAAAAGTTCCATATCATCAAAAGGAATTCAACGAGACAGACGGCGCATCAATCAGACGCCCGGTCTGTGAGTTATTGGCTTTTTCATTCCAAGGGCCCGGTTGGTTTCATGAGCGAACCAACCCGACCACACTCCGACAGCTTCCAAACCTTGAGAGGGGTAATCTAAAAGATCCGTCTCACTTAGAGGAATCCATCAAAGTCGACGACACGTCAATCGGGCATCCGGAGCTCAAGATATGAGCGTTTCCGCTCCGAGGGCCCGGTTGGTTTGGTATCCGAACCAACCCGGCCGAACCAAAAGTATTCCGAAACCTTGAGTTTAATATACCTAAATGACCGTCTCGATCCAAGGATCGCATCGCCGCTAACAGTGAATCGATCGGAGGTCTACAACTCAAGATATGGGTGAATGACCGAAAATGGAATGAAAACTTGGGTTTCGGGCCCGGACCGACCCTGTCCGAGACCCCCTGGGTCGGCCCGAACCGGGTCGGCCCAGCTGGGCATGACCCAGCCCGGCGACTCGGCTACCCAGCGCGCTGGCGCGCGACGCCAGCTGGCTCGACCGAACGATCGGGCCGTTCGGTTATGCGGGGGGGGGGGGGGGGGAGGGAGGGTCCCTGCCCCCCGCCGTTCAGAAACTGCGACCCCAATTAAGGGGCCGCTCAGCTGGCCAGCCGAGGGTTTTGAGCCCCGGCTCTTTCCCTGTCCGGCCGGCCCGCCCTGGCCGGCCGGTTCTTGCACCACGGGACCGGCGTCGGCCGGTCCCCTTTTTGCTCTGACGCCGGCGGCCCGTCTCCGGCCGCCGGTCACCCTGCTTCGCCGTGGCCCGGAACCGGGCACGACCTTGGTCGACTGGTACAGCGCGACGACACCGTGTCCTTGTTCGTTTCCACAGCGCGATGCGCCGGCGCCGTGCATTCCTTGTCGCATGATCACACGCGGTGCGATGGCACCGCGCCATACTCGTTTCAAACCACAAAGAAACAAACACACAGATAAGGGAGGAGGGTCGACTGTGTTTGTGCGGTCCGTCCCCCTCTCGTTAATCGATATAATTTGGTCATATTTTCACGAAGAACGACAAAGTGGTAAACACGAACAAAATAATTAAATAACCCCTACTTGAGTGTAGCTAGAACGGGGGTTCGCTGCGGAAAACGACGTCACAAGGTGAAGCTCTGTATGTTGACGGGGAACTTCCGAGGAGGAAGTGGCGTCTCCTTTTCCTTGACATGAGAAGAAGATTGAAAGAGGGTGCATCGTCGATCTTCGGAAAAAGGGGTCACACCCCGGGTGTGGAGAGGAGAAGAGACGACACGTCAATCTATTCTTACGGTGACGTCGTTCTTCATCGAAGTCTTGCTGTTCTTCGTGATGAAGATGAAAAAACCCAAGATCTCTCTCTTCAATTGTCCACACACAACAACCAAGAAAAAAAAAATAAGGCTCATCCTTATTTTATTAACTCTTGCCACAATTAAAAAATTCAAAACTTAATTTAATTAATTGAATTGGTGAGTTGGCATACTTAAAGAGAGGAGAGGAAAAGTCACCCAAATTTAGGGGAAGTTTACAAGTTAAAAGTGTTACACAACTTATGTGGGGGAGTTAAGGAAATTGAAAAGGTGGGGCTCGTGTGGGCCCCACCTTACCTTTAATCAACTCAAGAGAAACTAATAATCAGTGGGTCCCACCCTAACTCCTACACCTAGGTTCTAACACATGGAAAAGAGAAATAAAATTCTTAATGAAATTTTATTTCACTCACACTTAATCCACAAAATTAAACAAATCATAAGGAGCAAACGCAACTCTAGAAAAGTCGTTTCTAAGCAATTACCAGCGCTGCAGTTTCATTGGTGCCCTCGGAATTCGATTCCGAGCATTGGTTCAAAAGTTAGAATTTCCCGCTTGTTCGTTCACTGAACGTACCCAAGCTAAACTTCGGATAGAAATTCTGAACACACCGGGCCTCGGAATCCAGTGCCGTCAGAAACTACATTCTTGTAAAATCCCAAAGCAAATTAAGAAAAAATTTCCCTTGAATTTTACGGGTCTTTACATTACTCCCACCTCAGGGATTTACGTCCCCGTAAAGCTTTAACACTAACTAGGGATACAAAACTGGTACTGAGCACACATCTGAGCCTTATGCTCTCATGTGCTTACCTAGAGATTCCCGTACTGCCAAAGAAAGTGCACCCAAGGAATCGACCGTCCTCGTAGGATCCGCTCCTTTCGATCCTCAATCCCCACTGGAACATCCGTGAAAGTAACCCCATCGCCATCATCCATCTCCTCTTGGTCGATGATATGCGAAGGGTCGAGCACGTATCTCCTCAGTTGAGATACTTGGAAAACGTTGTGCACCTGGTGCAACTGAGGTGGATGGGTCAAGCGGTAAACCACCTCGCCTACCCAGCTGAGGACCCAGAGAGGTCTATTGAACCTTAGAGATAACTTGCCGCCTTGGCCACATCTCCGTAAACCTCGTCGAGGTGAGACCCGTATAAGGACATGATCGTCATCCTCGAAATCTAGAGGTGTCCAATTACTGTTAGAACTGAAACTCAAAACGACTGTTGTCACGAGGGTATGGTTGACCGACTCGAGAGGGATCGGTCACACCCTCCTGTGCATGAGTTTATCCTGTGCTACCTGGGGTTTCCTTTTCACCGACCAAGGAAAACTCATCCTGACGTCGTAGTTAAACCACAACCTTATTTCCTAATACCGTCAATTTGAGTATGAACAGTTATTTCCCATTCCATACTCAAACTAACGTCTTAAGGCCTCGACATTGCCACCAACAGATTCCAACCAAAACTCTCGCCTCGAGGGTCTGACCACACCGTCGGCGTAAGTGTGATTATCGAGTCTACTCCAAAGGTATCTCCATATGTGAGGGTCAAGTCCACGGCTTAACGGAAACTCTAGGTCTGGAACAAGATTTGTGAAATCAAGGAATGATTCATATCGACATCCGTTACTACAGCAGCTAGTAGTGGACACAGACTATCCCTTGAATCATTTTTAGAGCCATTGGGTCACAATCCTTGACCGCATGCAGCCTCACTCTTCCTCCGCCCTCCATCTCCCTGAGCATGTCGGGGATAACTAAGGAGGGTGGTTGTTGCATGTTAAGATGTACACCACCTCATGATGCTCTCCTAACTCTGCCTCCACATCTGCTGCTCCGCAGACTCATCTCTCCTTAAGGCTTCCACTTCTTGAAACTCTTAACACGCTCGAGTCTCTAAGACTGGCGACGATTTCCTGTTTCTTACTGCACTGTGCAGTCTTCATCCACTCCTGGATGATCTGCACCTTCTTTGCCTACGATCCGAAAGAGCTGCTAAAATTTCCCATTTGCCGAAAAGAGAAACTCAGTCTCATTCCCTGGATGAACCACACACATTGCCTAATACAGTCAATCCTGACATGAATGATGTATTCATGCCATTGATGACATTGTAAGGCCTCGACGTAACTACCAAGAGATCCAACTGTCACTGTCGCCACAAAGGGTCGGGTCACGCTGTCGACATCAGTGTGAGATTACTGGGTCTCCTCCAGTAGAAATCTCGAAAGTGAGGGTCAAGTCAACAGTTTTAACCAGGACCTCTCAGTATCATCCAAACAAAAGGAAAGGAAAGAAAACATCACAAAGATAAGTGTCTTTTTATTATTGTAGCTCATAGGTCAAAGACACGAATACAACATCAACATGGAACTAGAAGTACAAGGGACGTATCCACTAGTTCCTCTCTTGTCCACCTACTCCAGGAGCTCTACTTCCTTGTCCATTGCTTGGATTTTGCTCAAGCACCAGCCGCTGTTTCTGTCTTGGCGGATCCTCCAACACCCATGGATCAACTGTACGAGGAGTCGGACAGTCACGTGCTAGGTGACCCTTCCTGCCGCATTCATAACACTTCCTGCTTCTCATACAGCTGGCTCTGGTCCTCTTGGACCTCTGCATCATCTGTCTATTGCCCACAGATGACTCGTCTACTGATCGAAAAACACGCGGCAAAGGTAGCAGCTCCTGAACACGCTCGGGGTGTAGATCTACTAGCTCAATCTCCACCCTGAAGAAGGTCTCGAAGTCTTCCCATGCGAAGGTCATCCCGTCGCAAAACTGGAAGAAGTGGCTCCACCACCTGCCTGCTGCTTCCTGAAGAAGGCTGGCAGCAAAGATCACCATGAAGTCTGTCGGCGTCCCCACTAGACTAAAGACTCTCACCACAGCCTCTAGCCAATCCTCAGTCACATGCAGGTCCGTCTCTCCCCAGAACCTAGGTGGCCTCTAGCGCTGTAACTCGTGTAGCGCGCTCAAGTGGCGTGCATCACCTACTGCTGGGGATGATGGCATCGGTGGCCCAATATATGGTAGTACCGCTGGTGTCTCCGCTGGTGCCTCAACTACAAGAGAGCCCTGTACCGAAGCCTCGTCGCTCTGCAGGCTGTCAGTACGCACATCCCTCTGGGCTCTATCTGGTCGTCCGTGAAAAGGCATCCTGAAAGATTCAATGTGACACGGTCAAACGATTATACCTGGTGAGCTGACCCGGTTTGAGATGACTTTTAAAAACTTCTAGAAACACACACGCAATCAGTGTTTTCGTGCACAATGTCAGAAATCAGTTGTCAGGGTCCTGGTGTATGGATACGTCGGTCGCCCGCACCAACACTGGACTCCCTGAACTGAAAACCACACTCGGTAATCTTAACACTATTTTTTCACAGAAATAAAACATCAGAGTTATAAGTTCTGTGGTAGAACCGACTCCTCTGATACCAAATGTGACAATCGGGCCCCTGTGACAGCACAACCACCCCGCCTTAACAAGGCCGTCGGGTCCTGGCCCACCAAGTACCACCAGTTGCCCCGCAGACACGTGGGGCTCACCCCAGGGTCCACCCACATGCCCGAACAGGTCATCTGACTAATGACAGTCCCCACAGGCCAACACATGTCCTTTCCAGTGTGCTTTTTCCTCACTCACAAACACCCCGGGGAACTTCCCAGGAGGTCACCCATCCTGATCACTACTCCATGCCAAGCACGCTTAACTGTGGAGTTCTAATCAGGAAGGCTCCCGAAAAAGAAGGTGCTCCTTATTGACATGAGTCAGATCATTTAGTCATTTAACACTTTATCATTTGGGGATGTTACAATCACCCCCCCTTTAGATCACAACGCCCTCATTGTGGGCCCTACATGTCAACCCAGGCAGTGCACCGCACTTATGACTGGGTTCCACCTCTGATACCAATTTGTCATGACCCATCCTCGGGGCCCGTGCCGTGACTACCCCAAGCCCGCCTTCCATAGGCCAGGGGATGGCTACTAGCACCAAAGGCATAAATGCCGATAACTGGGAAGACATTGCCTTTATAAAAGTAAACAAAACACCACAGAGTACAAGCGGAAGTAAAACACTAAGTACAAATAGAAGTGTTGAAAGGTAAATGGGCCAGAATACAAACCCAAATTAAAGTAAAACTACAACTGAAAAAAGTACAACACAAAAATACAACAGCTGGATGAATTGAAGCGGCTCATGGGTCGTCCTCCTCGGATCCTACCTGAAGGGTAGGTACAGATAGCACAGCTCCTGGATCGTCCACCACGGATCCTACCTGAAGGGTAGGTACAGATAGCCTCCACAACGCTCTCACCCGTCAACCTCCTCCATGTGTCGTCTCGTCGCGAAGTCCACCTCTGGATACTGACTCGTCATGTAGTCCACCTCCGGGTACCATCCAATCCTCGAACACTCGGCCTCCGTCAACACTGCTCGTCGTCTGCAACCAACACAACGAGATGCGGGCATATCCCGTGCAGTGGTGAGTATAACGATACTCAGTAGGGACCCCGAGACCCTCAAGGTCACACTAAAAACCAAAAAGGAAAACCACAAAGAAGATCTCATATTGTAACATCCCCAAATGATAAATGGTTAAATGACTAAATGATATGACTCATGTCAACAAGGTGCACCTTCCTTTTCGAGAGCCTGTCTGATTAGAACTCTACAATTAAGCGTGCTTGGCCTAGAGTAGTGATCAGGATGGGTGACCTCCTGGGAAGTTCCTCGGGGTGTGTGTGAGTGAGGACAAAGCAGACTCTATAGGACATGTGTTGTCTTATGGGGACTGTCATTAGTCAGATGACCCGTTCGGGCATATGGGTGGACCCTGGGGTGAGCCCCACGTGTCTGCGGGGAAACTGGTGGTACTTGGTGGGCCAGGACCCAACAACCATGTTAAGGCGGGATGGCTATGCTGTCACCAGGGCCCGGTTGTCACATTTGGTATCAGAGGAGGAACCCAGCCTTAAGTGTGGTGCACTGCCTGGGTTGGGATGTAGGGCCCACAACGAGGGCATTGTGCTCTAAAGGGGGGGGGGTGATTGTAACATCCCCAAATGATAAAGGGTTAAATGACTAAATGATATGACTCATGTCAACAAGGTGCACCTTCTTTTTCAAGAGCCTGTCTGATTAGAACTCTACAGTTAAGTGTGCTTGGCCTGGAGTAGTGATCAGGATGGGTGACCTCCTGGGAAATTCCTCGGGGTGTGTGTGAGTGAGGACAAAGCACACTGGAAAGGACATGTGTTGTCCTGTGGGGACTGTCATTAGTTAGATGACCCGTTCGGGAATGTGGGTGGACCCTGGGGTGAGCCCCACGTGTTTGCGGGTAAACTGGTGGTACTTGGTGGGCCAGGACCCAACGAGCATGTTAAGGCGGGGTGGCCTCCGGGGAAGTTCCCCGGGGTGTGTGTGAGTGAGGGAAAAGCACACTCAAAAGGACATGTGTTGGCCTGTGGGGACTGACATTAGTCAGATGACCCGTTCGGGCATATGGGTAGACCCTGGGGTGAGCCCCACGTGTCTACGGGGCAACTGGTGGTACTTGGTGGGCCAGGACCCGACGACCATGTTAAGGCGGGGTGGCTGTGCTGTCACCGGGGCCCGGTTGTCACATTTGGTATCAGAGGAGGAACTCAGCCTTAAGTGCGGTGCACTGCCTGGGTTGGGATGTAGGGCCCACAACGAGGGCGTTGTGCTCTAAGGGGGGGGGGGTGATTGTAACATCCCCAAATGATAAAGGGTTAAATGACTAAATGATATGACTCATTTCAACAAGGTGCACCTTCCTTTTCGAGAGCCTGTCTGATTAGAACTCCACAGTTATGTGTGCTTGGCCTGGAGTAGTGATCATGATGGGTGACCTCCTGGGAAGTTCACCGGGGTGTGTGTGAGTGAGGACAAAGCACACTAGAAAGGACATGTGTTGGCCAGTGGGGACTGTCATTAGTTAGATGACCCGTTCGGGCATGTCGGTGGACCCTGGGGTGAGCCCCACGTGTCTGCGGGGAAACTGGTGGTACTTGGTGGGCCAGGACCCGACGACCATGTTAAGGCGGGGTGGCTGTGCTATCACCGGGGCCCGGTTGTCACATTTACTGTATCTCATTATGGGACATAAGGGGTTTCTTGACCCTGGTCTTTGTATGTGCATGTTATTCACCTCTATTGAGATAAGGATCTGGGGGGTCACACACAATAGCACTTTGATAATATTCCCTATTATATTAGATAGGAATATAGGAATTGGTGGGCCCCATACTGGGGTCAGGGTAAAATGAAAGTTCTATTGATCACCAATGAATAAATTACTTCATAATTATTCATTTAAAGAATAATTGGTCTGAATTCATTTATTACTTGTATTTACAAGTTAATAGGTAAATACAAGGATTAATATTTTTCAAACGGATATAAATAAAATATTCTAGTTTCTATTAATATTATCAGGAGTTGAGAGTCAAGTAAATGACTCTGGTTTATCAGATAATATATATTTAATATATTTTAGAAAAGTGAAATAATATAAATAATACTTCTGACTTTTTTTAGTATTCCATAAAAAATTGTTTATAATACATATTTAATGGACGTCTATTACATGGCGGGACCCAAACCGAGTATACTATAAATCTAATATAAATGGTAGAGGGAAGCTCACTCATAAGAGATTATTCATTCCATTATAAATGAAATTTTTTCCCTAACATCCATGGTAAATAAAAAATATGAAATTCTCATATTTATTAATATTTGTGAATTAAATATTAATTTGACTTTATTGGGGATGCAATGTCTGATAGAATACTCAACACGCAACAAGGGATTTCTCTGAAATCTTACATTTCACACAACGTTGAGTTATACCAAAAAATAATATATTATTATTATAATTTTAAATGGTAGTTAACTCATAGCCCTTGTATTGGTGGGAATGATCAAAACCAACACAATATGATTATATATGTTTCTTAAATGTTTTTACATTGATCCAATAAAATTTAGATGCTTAAAATGTAAATGAATCCAATTTTAAGCATAAACACTACAATATTATTTAAAAGGTCGATTTACTGCCTTTTGATAGTGAACCAATTTTAAATCTAGTTTTTGGCACATTTATATGTACTATTAGACAAAATAATATTCTTCTTTAGAATCGAGACATCAAGATTTACTTAGGGGGAAATTTTGGGATTTTTCTAATAATGTTCATTTTTTATGAATAGTGAAAAAATACAACATTTTAATTCAAAATTGCCTTTTAAAATAATTTATTTATATAGTTAGAATATTTTTTAAATTGATTTTAAAGTATAATTGGATTATAGTTTTACCATATAATCCAATGTTGGTCATTGAAATTAATTTAACTCTAAAATTGGACATAATCAAAGGTAAATATTTTGATAGTTATTATTTAATAGAAACACGCTTTTTGTTTTGAAAATGAGAATTAATTTTAAATTAATTTCATCCACTTTTGTGTTTTGAATCTGGAAAAATGGATTCCTTATTTGGAATTAGGAGGTCCAAATTTTTTGAATAGGTAACTTTCATTTTTGGACATTATTAATATTTACTTCAGTAAATATTTTATTCACCATGGTTAAAAGGTAACACTACTAGAGAAATGGGCTTTGAATCCCCCTGACACAGGCGACTGCCTTAGGTGCTTGTTGGGATTTAAAATAACTCTTTGGCACTCCCTCCCCCATCCCCTTCCCTCACGAAATCCTACCATGTATCCCCTCCCCTCGATCACCGCTGCCTGTCCCCCGTCGCCCTCCGCCCTCCCACCTCGCCGCTCATCCCCTCACCGCCCTCCACCCTCTGCCCTCAGCCCTCCACCCCCTACGGCCTTCACCCCCTCCACCCTTTGGCCTCTACCCTCCATCCTTCTACCTCTGCCCTCCGCCCCCTCCTCCCTCCTCCCCCTTTGAACTCCGGCCTCCGGCTTCCACCCTCCGCCCTCCACCCTCCGCCCTCCAGCCTCCGGCCTCCGCCCCCTCAGCCCTCAGCCCCCTCAGCCTTCGACCCTCCGCCATCCGCCCCTCACTACCCATCCCTCGTCCCCTCACCGGCCTCTACTCTGGCTCATCCCCACCCCCATCCCCTCCCTCTTCATCCCCCTCCCTCACCACACCGTCTCTGCCCATCCCCTCTATAATCGTCTCCTCTCGTGGGGCACTGCCACTGCCCAGTCCCCTCCCTCCATGCATGGCCGCTAGTCATCCCCTTGCTGCTGCCTCCTGTCCACTCCAGCTCACTATTGTCCTATGTCCCCTCCCTCATCATCCCACCTTCACTACACCATCGATACCTCACCACCTCCTCTCCTTCAGCTCACTGCCAATGCCACCCCTTCCCCTCCCTCGACACATCGTCTCCAGCTCTGGCTCCCCTCAGCTGCCTCTACTCTCCCCTACAGCACCTCATTCGGCTCCCCTCCCTTCCAGGTTTGTAGTGCTATCATGTATGACATGATCTTTCAATTACATTCCATTATCTATTCTCTTGTTTATTATTTGGGGATATAATTTGATTATTTTATTTATGGTCCACAATCAATTGGTTTTTATTTATTTTAAATTTATTTGATATGAAAAATTCATGTCGTAAGTCTTATGTAAAAGTTTGTTATATAGATATTGTTATGGATAAGAGTTGGATTGATATTCCAAATTTATCTTCAAGAGAATATTTCAATGGAATTATGCAGTTTATAAACATCGCCAGAGGATTTGATAGTGACTATATTAGTTGTCCATGTAGAAAAACTACTAAAAGATATCAATTAAAACAAGATACTATTAGGG
Organism: Viscum album; assembly: GCA_963277665.1. Lineage (NCBI taxonomy): Eukaryota > Viridiplantae > Streptophyta > Magnoliopsida > Santalales > Viscaceae > Viscum > Viscum album. The sequence goes on from OY728159.1 coordinate 660,795,297, forward strand.
AGCACCTATTCTTAAACATATTTCTGAAAAATTATAAGAGTTGTACTCGTCATGGATAAGAATGTGTTCATTGTCAAAATAAGGATACAATTCATATGGATGTTGATACAGGGATAAATTATCAAAGGAATAAAATGCTTAATAAAATGGTATGTGGGTTGGATCCTGAAGGCATTGAAATCCATAATCTTAAGACTGGTGAGATGAATCTTCACTCTGCTGCTGATCGTGATTCAAGGAGGATTTATGAAGCAATTGATGATGCAAAAAAAATTATATCCTAGATGTACTTCTTACAATAAATTGTTGTTTATCGTGGAGTTTTGTTGCATTTGATGACTTTGAATCAGTGGTCAGACACATTATTCGACATGCTATTGGTGTTATTGAAAAAGGTTCTTCCTATCGATGCTAAGATTCTAAAGTCTTATTACCATGCTCGTATGTTGATAGGGAACATAGGTTTAACATATGAGACCATATATTCATGTGCAGACAACAGTATGCTGTTGAGAAAGGAAAATGTCCATCTAGATATTAGTACGGTTTGTGGCGCTTCCAGGGGAAATAGAATAGGGGAAATCAGACTCATCAAAGTCAGATTGCGTTACAGGGGAAAATGATTGTCGTAAAGAATTTTTTTTACTTTCCCATTAATCTGAGTTTGAAAATATTTTTTATGTCTTCTAAAGTTCTAATTTAATGATATGGCATGCAGAAACAATTCATGAAAGTGGTATTTTAACCCACATGATAGACTCTCATTCATGGAAGGATTTTGGTAAGAGACATCCCAAATTTTCTAAATATGTTCATAATGTCCGATTGGGGTTGGTAGTAGATGGTTTCAATCCATTCAAGTCTATGGTTTTTGCAACTCATAGCACGTGGCCCGTGGTGTTGGTTCCATATAATTTTCCTCTGTGGATTTGTATGAAGCAATAATTTATATTACTTTCAACTCTTATTGATTGACCTAGATGTTTGGGGGATAAAATTGATGTTTACCTACAACCATAGATTGAAGCGTTGAATGAATTTTAGGGCGATGGTGTGATGACTTATGACTGTGAAACGAATGAAATGTTCAAACTATAGAATGCTTTATTGTGGAAAATCAATGACTTCCCAGCTTATGAAATTTATCAGGCTAGAGTACAAAGGGGAATGTTATTTCCCATGTTGCAATAAAAGTAAAAAATCTGTATGGATTAAACATTTCAAAAAATGGGCATACATGGGTCACAGACATTTCCTACCCCCTCAACACTCTTTCAGAAAGGACAGAGTGGCATTTTATGGTTCTAGAGAGCTCAACCCAGCACCGAAGATCATGATAGGATTCGAAATTTTATCATAGATTCAGGAAGAAAACATCCACACGGTATATGAAATTTAGTATTTGGTGGCTTATCCACTATGAAATTTTCGTGCTGTGGGTAGGCAGTGCAGTCACAATTGGAAAAAGAAAATTATTTTTTATAGTCTTATGTATTGGAAAATTAACATGATAAGGTATACTTTGGATGTCATGAACATTGAATTTTTTTGTGATAACATATTTTGGACCATTTTAGGTGTCCGTGGAAAATCAAAGGACCATGTTAATGCACGTCATGATTTGGAAGAAATTGGTTTAAGGAAATAGTTGCATTTATAGATAGCTGAGGGAAGCAATATATATATTCCTTCTACATAGTATAAGATGACTACAAAGGAGAAAGAGACCTTTCTTTCAATTTTGAAGATGCTTAAGGTGCCTAATGGTTACTCTTTTAATATTTTAAAGAGTGTGAATCTGACGAGCAGGACATTGCGAGGGTTGAAAAGTCATGACTATCACATACTACTTTAGAAGTTAACTAGTACTCTGCCCGTGCAAATGCACAGGACAATTCAATTTCCATTCAAATAATCTGGTTATGTGTCATTAAAAAAAGTTTGTTGTCATTGTACTTAATGTAATGTTTAGAATAAAACGACAATAATGAAGTTATTTGGATACCCATGATTGAAGGAAATGAAGGAAAGAGTAATTGTGATGGAGATAAGACATGATGGAATGGAAGAGGTAGAGATAAGAAACATAGATGAAACTAAAGGTGGAGGTGAGGGCAGAGGTGGAGGGATGAGGCGAGAGTAAGATAATTGATAGAATGATACCTAGAGACAGTTTAAATATGTAATCCAGAATTTTTTATAAGGAATCCATTATTATAAATGTCAAGCGAAATAAGTGATTTCTGAAAAACGGATTGTATGGAAACTGAATCAATTAAACACTGAACCATTCCGATCAAATAAGAGAAAGAAAAAAATGCAGACATGAGAAATGCAATTACTAAAATAAAAAACGTATTGTGTGGACATGGAAACCAAAAACCGAAAACAAAAGGAAGACAAAGTAATTTAAACACTAACACTGGTATATGAACACAATTTTTTATAAATAATAAGAATAAAAAAATGGATTTTCCAGACAGAAACATAAACAACATTCAGAACACATGGGAACCAAAAAAAAACATAATACATAGAAACCAAATTTAAAAAAACATAAACATAAACCAAATACATGGAATGCAAGGAGTGAAGTATGTAATAGGGTACCATAATATGCTTTTGGATGTTGTTGGGGATCCCAATAGCTGAAAACTTCACACCACGCTTTCTAATTTCTTATATTATGATAAGGGTTGAATGAAAATGAGCATACAGAACAATATTAGATAAAACATGAAAATAATATTACCTGACTGGTTAATGATCTATAAGCGCAATACCTCAAAAATCATAGAAGCTCCACTATGTGTACCATCACCGTAAATTATGTAGACCTGGAATGGGACACAACTGTTAGCCATCTAACATGCTGAAGCTGTAAAATAATTCAACCGAAACGTGCTGAAAAATCTGTAAAGGCCACTAAAATGGAAAAAATATTTTAATATTTATACATAAATGTTTGAAATATTTGTACATGAAACATATGTGTACATTAATTTATATTCAGAAACGTGCATTTATGAGCTCTTTATTGCATCTGCATTAAAATTTAATGGACTTATGAAACCATGTCAACTTATCATAAATCATCAAAAAAACCCAGCATGTTCAACCTAATTAAAACAATATATCATTTCCTTGATAGCACACGTTACATATATCTCAGTATCATGCTGAACAAATCTATTCCCATGTGATGAAGCTGCTGCTTCAAAGAGAACAGAAAAATGGTTTTGAAAAATGTAAAATGTATAACATATTGAAAAGGGGTAGGATATTTCTATGGTCCTGACCCAACATGCTCAAGTTACAAAATATGATGTAGAATTATGAAATATTATTATTTTAGTCCCATAGAAATAATGGGAAATCTATGTGAAATGGGAAATGTAAAATGTATAACATATTTATCTATGGGACATGTTTCTAAATTTCAGTCTGAATCCTGAATGTTTGTTTTACATTATAATCTTCTTTTTAGCAGGAAACTAACATGATATATCATATAATAGGATAACATTTTTTCTGGACTGAGACATTTATAGTCAAAAAATGGGAAATCTAGGAACAAACATCATGGTTAAAAAAATATTCTTCTGTTTTATAGGAAGAAATCATAAGATTTCATAAAATGGGAAATATGTATCACTGAAGGGGAACATGACTAATCTAAATATGTGAAATCTAGTAAACTGGAAACAAACTTGACATAATGAAATGAGTATTATATTTTACAGTAATCTTTCATGAAGAAATAAATCATGTGATAAGAATGCAATGATATAGCGAATTTATGCAGTAGAAGTTAGATTTATTGAACTATTAAACTGATTATGTACATTATATATTCAAAAAGGTTTAGTAGTAATGAAATATAACCATATAATGTTCTCCTACATGGCATAAAATATTCCTCAAAATATGAAGTTGTTGACCTCACCTGTTTTGATAATCTCAATCATGTATTCATATGTGTTGAAAATCCCAATTATGTTTTCATTCTATATGATATTTTTAAGTATCGTTGATCTATACTTTAAATCATTCAAATATATGATCAAACCAATAATAATTTTTAAAATAGTCTTTGAAATATGTTAATCCTCATTTATCCATGTTTATACAAGTTATAAATTGATTCTAACACAATCGGATGTGTTCTGCATAAAACAGATAAGTAATCTGTCTATAGCTACTGATAAAGAGCTACTGGTAACCAGTCTACCGATAGACTTAGTATACCGACAGACAGCTACCGATAGACTTAACACAGAGCTACCGATAGACTTAACACAGAGCTACTGATAGACTTAACATGAAGATACCGATGCATGGAGCTACCGATGCATGAAGCTACCGATGCATGGAGCTACCGATGCATGAAGCTACCGATGCATGGAGCTACCGATGCACGAAGCTACCGACTCATGGAGCTACCGATAAACAAAGTCACCGATACAAGCATGTACCAACCAACGCATAGAGCCACCGATAGAGTCAAAGAAACTAATGACATTGAGCTACCGATGTTCGAGTTACCGATGTTCAAGCTACCGATGTCCAAGTTACCGATGCTGATCACCTACCGATCACTCGACGCACTGTTTGAATTTCTTTATTTCCTATATTTAATCTATCTAACGGTCATATCATACATTTTGATGATTTGTCAAATATCTGATAAAGGTTGTCGGATGTCAGGAACCCTTACCTCGTACCTGCTGAAAAGAAATCTTTTCTGTCCCCTGTTGGGAGATAAATACAAGAAGACTATGCTGCCCAAAATCGAAGTGAACCAGAGAAGCGTGTGTGGAAGAAATATACCAAAAACACAAGAACGAGAAGAACACAGAGAAGCTCATAGACAATCAAGCATACTCGAGAAGTGTTCAGTGCATACAAAAGAATATCAAAGAGCTTCATCGACTATATTCTCACTACCTGTGAACCTGGAGCATACGACACTCTGTTTCTCAAACAGAAACGAGAAGAGGACTCAAACTCACTTCTAGTCGAATCCAAAGGAGTCCAGACCTACACTGAAATCACCAGAACCATCTCTACACTCTAAATCTCCTGTTCTGTGATTTATTATCATTCATTTCGAGCAGTGTGTGTTATCTGCTGTATCTAACACATACACTGTCTCCTGTACTCAAACTGAAGGATTTGAAAATCCTTACCAAACTCTTTCATTCCTTCTTTCCCACGAATAACAGTGGTAGAGGTCGTGTGTGACCTGGACAGCTAGTTGCTGTTGTACTGTTTCCCATGAAGAACAGTGGTAGAGGTCTTGGACATGGACAGTTGTAAACTGTTGAACCCCGATCCAGGGTGTGGATCATTCTTATATAAACTTTTGAGAGGACTAAGTCTCGGCTTGAGACTGAACCTCTTGGTTACATTGTTGTGCCACCTCTTTCAATGTTTTATTCCGCTGCTAATCACTTTAAAACCAATACTGTTTTTAAAGTTACTTTGATAATTAAATTAGCAAGTGTTTGTGTTAAGTGTAGATCAGTAAGTCAGTTTCAAAAGATAATCACACACTCCTGTGTTGATTAACTGGGAATTAATCAATCCCTTGAGAATCTGACAGAACCTCTACTTTAATATAAATTCACTACAGTTTAATTTATTATTTTATTTGGGGGTCTTTAAGACACTATTTTTAAATACAGAAATTTTAATTGGTACTCAATTCACCCCCCTCTTGAGTAAACCACTCCGACCAACACTTGGTATCAGAGGTTGAAAATACTTTCTAAAAGTACTCTGCTTTTGAACTGTGATTTTAGTTGTATTTTAAAGTTCTTAAAATTTCTGTTATATCTAAATTTTTATCTCTTTAAAATTTTCTCATCATGGACAATAGACTTGAGGGTGCTGCTACTAACCGGCAACCTTTCTTCAATGGAACTAATTATGCTCAGTGGAAACTGAAAATGAAAATTCATCTAGAAAGCATAGGTTTTGATATTTGGACTGCTATTGAATCAGAATACAAAATTCCCACTACTGCTAGATCTACTTGGGATGAACCTACAAAGACTGCTTATAATAAGAATTGTAAAGCTATGAATGCCTTGTACTGTGCTCTAGGAGATGAAGAATTTAATAGAATTTCTGCTTGTAAAACTGCTTATGAAATTTGGGATACCTTAGCTGTTTCTCATGAAGGAACAACTAATGTTAAAGAAATGAGATTGAACACTTATACTATCAAGTATGATAATTTTAAAATGAAGCCTGACGAACCCATTTCTGACATGTATCTCAGGTTCAATGAAATTGTCAACACAATGATCTTGCTGGGAAAGGATGTCTCATCGAAGGAGAAAATCATGAGAATTTTGAGATGTCTTCCTGATAGATGGAGAGGCACATCTGTATCAATCAGATAATCATGTGACATTGCTGCTCTACCTGTCAAGGAACTAATTGGCAAGCTGATGATGTATGAAGAAGAGCTTAATGTGAACAAAGAGGAAGAAAATGAACCTGCAAGAAAGTCTGTCGCTTTCAAATCCTCAACTTCAAAGAATAAGGACAAAGAAAAGCTTCAAGCTGTAATTGAAAGTTCAAGTTGTGAAGATAGTGTAAGTGATTCTGACAGTGATGCTGAGATGGCTCACATTGCTAGAAGATTTAAGAAATTTTATAGGAAAAAGAAGTTCTTCAGAAAAACAAATTATAAGGGTAAGTATGATCACCAAGGCAAATGGAAAAAGGATTGGAAGAAGAATGACAAATCAGATGATGATGTCTGCTATGAGTGCAAGAGAAAAGGACACATTAAAGCCGACTGTCCAAAGCTAAAGTATAAAAAGAAATATGAATATAAGGACAATAAGTTTAAGAAAGCCATGAAGGCTACTTGGAGTGCTTCAGAAGACATCACAAGTGAAGCTGAATATTCAGACTCTGAAAGGAATCGAGCCAACATGTGCTTTATGATAAACACTTCTCAGGTAACTGCAGAAACTCCTGCTTCAAATTCATATTATTTTGGAGATGATTCTGAAGGTGATAACATGTCTAAATCTGAATTGTTTGAATACTGTGACATGTTATAAGAGACGTGTAATGAACTTAAGGATAAATACAAGTCATTAAAGAAACAGCATGCTCTCACCACTACAGTTAAAACCGAACTCACTATTGAAAAAGAGAAAAATGCTCAACTGTTAAAGGAGAACACTGAACTGAAACTATCTAATGAACAACTCAGAAATGACTTGGAGAAGTTCACAAATGGAAAGAATATTCTAACACAGATTCTAGGAAAGAAAGTAGCACCTAAATATACTACTGGTATAGGATACCAACCTGGACAAAGGAAAATTGTTAAAACTAGATTCATTTCTAAATCTGGACAGAATGAAGGTAATTCTGGAACTTCATATGCTTCAACCAGTTATATACATAGCTATGGATCTAACAAAGTTTATCTTTCAAAGCATGTCAATTCTACAAATTATATGAGACCCATTAGACAAATATGGGTACCTAAAGTATTATTGGCTAACCTGTCTGGACCCAAGAAGATCTGGGTACCAAAATCATCTTCCATCTAAATCTGTTTTGTAGGGAACATGCTTGAAGAGCTCCTGTAAAGAGACCTGGTATTTGGACAGTGGATGTTCAAGACATATGTCAGGAGACTTTTCATGTTTCAAGAGCTTAGTAAAAGTTGATGGAGGCTTTGTCACTTTTGGTGATAATTCAAAAGGAAAAATCATCGGCTTAGGCCAGATTGGTAACACTGATTCAATTTTGATCTCTAAAGTTTTATTTGTTGATGGCCTTAAATACAATTTATTAAGTATTTCTCAGTTATGTGATGATGGTTTTCATGTTAAATTTGAAAATGATTCTTGCAAAGTTTTTAATTCTAAGAATGTTTTGGTATTTTCTTCCTTAAGAAATGAAAATGTTTATGCTGTTAATCTGAATTCTTTAGCTAAGCAGAATATTACCTGTTTGAATGCTTTTCATAAAGAATCTTGGCTATGGAACAGAAGATTAGGACATTGCAACATTCACTCACTTAGAAAACTCTCTAGAAAGAACCTAGTTAGAGATCTACCTAAATTAGAATTCCCAAATGATAGAGTGTGTAACCCCTGTCAAAAGGGAAAACAACACAAAGTTTCTTTTAAATCAAAGAAAGAAGTTTCGACTTCTCAACCACTTGTATTGGTTCACATGGACTTGTTTGGACCATCAAGAGTTTCTAGTTTAAATGGGAAGCACTATGTTTATGTTCTTGTAGATGACTTTTCTAGATATACTTGGGTATATTTTCTAGCTCACCAAAGTGAAGCTTGTTCTTACTTTGTTAAATACTCCAAGTCTGTAGAAAACCTTAGTGGACTTAAGATTAAAACTTTGAGGAGTGATCATGGTCGTGAGTTTGAAAATCAAGATTTTGAATCTTATTGCTCACACAATGGTTATACTCATAACTTTTCTGCCCCTAGAACACCCCAATAGAATGGTGTAGTAGAAAGAAGAAACAGAACCCTGTAAGAAATTGCTAGAACCATGCTCAATGAATATGACCTGCCTATTTATTTTTGGGCTGAAGCTGTAAATACAGCTTGTTATGTCATTAATAGAGTCTTAATTAGACCTGTTCTTAAGAAAACCCCTTATGAATTGTGGAACAATAGAAAGCCTAAGGTTAATTACTTTAAAGTTTTTGGTTGCAAAGTATTTATTCTGAATACTAAAGATAATCTGGATAAGTTTGCTTCCAAAAGTGATGAAGGAATTTTTCTGGGTTACTCTATTTCAAGTAAAGCCTATAGAGTATTCAATAAGAAAACCAAATGTGTGGAAGAATCTGTTCACATCAAGTTTGATGAAACTGATCCACATGAGCTTAAAACCTCTCTTGATAATCTTGAAGAAGATTTGTCTATTCTGGACCTTAATGATAAATCTAAAGAACCTGTTATAAAAGTATCCAGTTCTGGACTTTCTCCAGAATCTGCTTCTGTTCAACCCGAACCCATAGATGAACCTGAAATTTCTAGTCCAACCTTTACCAGATCAACAAGGATTCTAAAGAATCATCCTTTAGAAGCTGTTGTTGGTAATCTTGATAGAGGAACACAAACTAGAGCTTCTCTAAGAAACCAGGTTGAACATCAAGCTTTTCTTTCACAGCTAGAACCCAAAAATATCAATGATGCTATCAATGAAGAATTCTGGGTAATAGCTATGCAGGAAGAATTAAATCAGTTTGAAAGAAACAAAGTCTGGGAATTAGTTGACAGACCTAAGGACACTTTGATAATAGGCACAAAATGGGTTTTTAGAAATAAAGTAGATGAATCTGGAAATATAGTTAGAAACAAAGCTAGACTAGTTGCACAAGGATATAGTCAAGAAGAAGGTATAGACTATGAGGAGACTTTTGCACCTGTAGCTAGACTAGAAGCCATTAGGATCTTACTTGCATATGCTGCACATCTGGATTTCAAGTTATATCAAATGGATGTCAGAAGTGCTTTTCTAAATGGTTTTATAATTGAAGATTTTTTTGTAGAACAACCACCTGGATTTACTAACCCCCATTTTCCAAATCAAGTTTTTAAACTTTCTAAAGCTTTGTATGGTTTGAAACAAGATCCAAGAGCTTGGTATGATAGACTTAGCAATTTCCTTATATCAAAAGGTTTTACTAAAGGGATTGCTGATCCAACTCTTTTCATTAAAAGAATTTCTAAAGACGTTTTAGTTGTACAAATATATGTTGATGATATTATTTTTGGATCTTCTAAACACTCTTTATGTACTGATTTTTCAAAAAGTATGCAAAATGAATTTGAAATGAGCTTAATGGGAGAGCTTAAGTACTTTCTTGGATTTCAAGTATTTCAAAATGAAAATGGTATTATTTTGAATCAAAGTAAATATACAAAGGATCTTTTAAAACGTTTTGGTCTGGATAGTATCAAGGAAAGTGAGACTCCTATGAGTACTACCTGTAAATTGGATGCAGATGAAACTGGGAAACCAGTTGATCAAACAAATTAAAGAGGTATGATTGGTATCTTACTTTATCTTACTGCTAGTCGACCAGATATTATGTTTAGTGTGTGTATGTGTGCTAGATTTCAAGCTAATCCAAAAGAATCTCATTTTCTTGCTGTTAAAAGAATTTTTAAATATCTCAAACACACGGTTAACTTAGGTTTTTTTTACCCAAAAGGACAATCCTTTGAGTTAATGAGTTATTCAGATGCTGACTTTGCTGGTTGTAAGTTAGATAGAAAAAGCACATCAGGAACATGTCATTTTCTTGGAAAATCCTTAGTTTCTTGGTGTAGTAAGAAACAGAACTCAGTTGCATTATCTACTGCCGAAGCAGAATATATAGCTGCTGGTAGTTGCTGTGCACAAATTCTTGTGGATGAAACACACTGTTTTGGACTATGGATATGTTTTTAAACATGTTTCAATCAACTGTGATAACACCAGTGCAATAAACATCTCTAAGAATCCTGTATCTCATTCCAGAACCAAACACATAGATGTAAGACACCATTTTCTAAGAGATCACTATCAAAAAGGTGATATTTATCTTGAATTTATTGGCACTGAACATCAATTGGCTGATATTTTCACTAAACCTTTAAGTTCGGATAGGCTAAGTTACATAAGACACGAACTGGGAATGTTTAATCACAACTGGTGTGAAAATCCTCACTGATGTGAAATTCTCACCGACGTGAAAATTGTCACCGATGTAAAATCCTCACTGATGTGAAATTCTCACCGACGTGAAAATTGTCACCGATGTAAAATCCTCACTGATGTGAAATTCTCACCGACATGAAAATTGTCACCGATGTAACATTCTCACTGATGTGAAATTCTCACCGACGTGAAAATTCTCACCAATGTAAGTTTCTCACCAACGTAGAAAATTCTCACCGATGTAAGTTTCTCACCAACGTAGAAATTCTCACCGATGTACAATTCTTACCGATTTGTTTTTCTCACCGATGATTAACTCACACCGATGCAATGTTTTTAAAACATCCGTCTGCCGCCAAGAATACGAATCGTTTTATTTTATCTTATTACTCTATTTTAGTTGTTTATTTGGAATTTCTAAATGATAAAACTCAGTCTAAGCCACTTCTTACCTCACCGAGCTCACAATCTCTCACCTTCGAACCTTTCCTCCCAAATCGGCCAAGAACCCTAAACCCGCGATGGCAAAAACCAAGCTTCCTATCGTCAGAGATGAAAGTGTAGAACCAAATGCTAAGAAGCAGAAGACATAGCATAAAGCCAGTGTTAGTGAAATCTGAACTAGATCGGGAAGGCGACCAGTGAATCCTCACTTGCAGAATAGAGACATAGTAATCGAGAAGGAACTGTGCATGGAATGGCTACTGCCTAGCAAATCGTTATTACTCGAGATTCTGGAAGACCAGAAATGGGTGGATTGTTTCTCGAATAACAATGGCCCATACTACCCGAAGTTGGTAAAGCAGTTCTATGAGTTTGTAATCTTTGAGAAGTCTGAAAATGAGAATCGGGTAAGCTCTTTTGTAAATGGAAAAGAGATGTCTTTTTCTTCAGTAGAGTGGGCTGAGTATTTAAAAGTACCACATGAAGGTGTCTCTGGGTATGTATCAAGAGCAATGCCACCTAGCAGTGACATCTTTGATTATGAAAATTCCTTAAAAGAACTGACTGGTAATGGAAATCAAAGGCAAGGGGTTGCTGCTGAAATGGATGGAGAAAATCGACTGCTTTTCAAGATTGTTCAGCATGTGTTGATACCGAGGTGAGGAGATTTTGCAAATCTGAGATATCAAGATATCTATATTCTTCATTTTCTAAGACATGGTGTGAAGATCAATCTATGCAGACTGTTAATGCTTCAAATGGAAGACATGATTAGACCAAAGTCAAAGACTAATGCTTTGTTCTTTTCCAAGCTGATTTCAGTAATGATAAAAGTGAAAGGAATAGATGAGTCTCAGGATGAGACAGTAGTAGTCAAGAACAATTTCTGCATCACCTCGACTGTTTGTAAGTACATGAAAATAAACTGGAACCCATGGAAGGGTGAATGGGTCAGTGATGATCAGAAGATTTATGATAGATTTAATCCTATGGATCATCCCTCAAGACCAAAGGATGAGAGAGATCCGAGTCTGAGACCTGATGAAGAGGAACCTGTTTATAGTAGTGAAATAGAAGAAGAAACAGAAGAAGAAGAAGAAGAAACTCCTACGGATGTTGGAGGAGATCCAGACATGCCCCCAAGTCCTGTTGCAGAATTGGTCTATTCTAGGAAAGGAAAGGTAGAGGAAATTGTATCTACTCATGAGGAAGACCAGTCTGTACCTCACCAAGAAGAAGAGGAAAAGGAGAATGTATCTGAATTTTCTGCTTCTGGTAGTTTAAGTATGAGTCCCTTGATTGGAAGCTCAGCTATGCCTGCTACTAAAGTAGAAAGAGATAGAGAAGAAGCTGTACCTGTTTCAGAAAACCACCTTACTGCTGCTGAGATGGAAGTTGTTGTGGAAGATTCTGATGAAGAAAGGCCAGCAGAAAAGGCTGTTGTGATACATGAGAATGCACCCATTGTGGGGGAGCATCAGTCTGTGCTTGGAAATGTTACAGTAGCTGTTGAGCTTGGAGACTGGGTAGAAGACCCAGGGTTTATAGTCTGTGGATTGGATTATCCAGATTCAGATAATGAGATGTCTGTGAATAGACCGAAGACCAATTATGATCTTGCTTCTGAGATGTTGCCAGATGATGTGGTCAGATTTCATGATCTGAATAAGTTGAAAGAGGACCTCAAAACCAGTTTTGTTGAAGAAGTGAAGTTAATGGAAACCTCTCTTGCATCCTCAATTAATTCAATAATGACTGATTCTGTAGTTAGTTTGGCCTCAGCAAGAGGATCTGCTGCAGCTGTCTCAAATGATTTTGTCTCTAAATCTGATCTTGAATCCATGAAGAATGAGCTGAAAGAATCATTCAGTGCATCATTTGCTGAGATGAAGCAATGATTTTATGAAGAAATGAAAATGTTAGAGAGATCCTTCGAGCTATCTCTGGCTTGTAATTTATCTTCCTTTGTGTCTGAGCTTATGGAAGAAGTGAAAGTGTGCCAGACTCAGTCTTCTAGGATCGAAGCAGATCTTGAAGCTCTCAAGACATCAGTTGCTGCCTTGGATTCTTATATGAGCTCCAAATCTCAAGCTGACAAGGACCTAGCTTATGTGAAGAGTGTAGTAAGCCAGTTTGTCTCAGTGTTTGAAAGTTTCAAAACCTCAGTGAAGGATCATGTTCAATTACAAGACTCTCAAGTTCAAAGCCTAATCAGTGGTTTGTCTAAGAGTTTTAAAGAAACTGTTTCCTCCTCTCTTGGCCCTCTCACATCCAAACTATCAGTTGATCTGAATCAAGTTCGAGCAATGTTGAAGGAGGAGATTGGTTCTATTTCAACCAGTGGTTCTGTGGACTCATCGGAGTTGATCCGAGTGGTGCTTTCTACAAGAGACTTTGCTAGAGAAATAATTAAGATTGTTCAAGATTATATGAGAGAAGCCTCTGCCTCTCAAGAAGCCATAAAGAGCAAAGTGGACCACTACTTCACCAAAATTTTCACCAAGCATCAACTCGAACATCACTTCAAGCTGATGTTGGAAAACATGAAGCTCCCTCCAGTCACTCAAGCTTTCAGAGAACAAGTGACCAAGCTAAGAGATTTGACTCCTGCCTTAGAGAAATTCATGGAGAACAAAGATGATTTCATATCTGCTATGGAAAGAGGAGGAGGAATTATTATGGACTTTAGAAATCTGCTGCTGCCCTTCTTGCATGTTGATGCCTGACCAGTCATCATCCCTCCTGCTTTGCCTGCTTCTGCCTCAACTGCTTCCACAGTCCAGCTGACTCCTGCTCAAGCTATTCGCAGCCTCACCCCAATGATCACCCAGAGATCTTCAACCTATAGGCCTGACTTTGTGTCAGTGGCCCATCCTCCTTTGATCTTTTCTGGGATTCCAAAACCTTCACCTGAATCCTCACCACCCGAGCCTTCTTCTGATCCCAAAGGAAAATCTCACGTGGAAGATGTGGATTGATCCAGTGGCTAGGATTTTTGATAGGAATTTCTTTGTATTCTGTTTTTGTACTTTTTGACTACTCTAATACAGAACTCCTTTTACTTCTCATGTTTTATTTGTCTCCTACATATATATATATATGCTTTCCCACTTTTTGATTATCACAAAGGGGGAGAATAATAAGGAACATAAGGGGGAGAATAATGCATAAGGGGGAGAAAAATAAGGAATAAGGGGAGACACTTTACCCTTCTTTTCATTTTTACCTCTGATACTTTCTGTCTATTTAGTACCTTATGATTGTTACCTCTGATAACTTATGTCTATATCATACTATTTCTATTATCTCTGATGCTATTTTCAATAAGAAAATTTAATTCAATATTATACTCTTTACCATTATATTTTCACTATGTTAAATGCCCATATCATAAATTGTGATTATCAAAAAGGGGGAGATTGTTGACCTCACCTGTTTTGATAATCTCAATCATGTATTCATATGTGTTGAAATCCCAATTATGTTTTCATTCTATATGATATTTTTAAGTATCATTGATCTATACTTTAATTATTTCAAATCTATGATCAAACTAATAATAATTTTTAAAATAGTCTTTGAAATATGTTAATCCTCATTTATCCATGTTTATACAAGTTATAAATTGATTCTAACACAATCAGATGTGTTCTGCATAAAACAGATAAGTAATCTGTCTATAGCTACTGATAAAGAGCTACCGGTAACCAGTCTACCGATAGACTTAGTCTACCGACAGACAGCTACCGATAGACTTAACACAGAGCTACCGATAGACTTAACATAGAGATACCTATAGACTTAACATGAAGCTACCGATGCATGGAGCTACCGATGCATGAAGCTACCGATGCATGGAGCTACCGATGCATGAAGCTACCGATGCATGGAGATACCGATGCACGAAGCTACCGACGCATGGAGCTACCGATAAACAAAGTCACCGATACAAGCATGTACCAACCGACGCATAGATCCACCGATAGAGTCAAAGAAACTAATGACATTGAGCTACCAATGTTCGAGTTACCGATGTTCAAGCTACCGATGTCCAAGCTACTGATGCTGATCACCTACCGATCACTCGACGCACTGTTCGAATTTCTTTATTTCCTATATTTAATCTATCTAACGGTCATATCATACATTTTGATGATTTGTCAAATATCTGATAAGGGTTGTCGGATGTCAGGAACCCGTACCTCGTACGTGCTGAAAAGAAATCTTTTCTGTCCCCTGTTGGGAGATAAATACAAGAAGACTACGCTGCCCAAAATCGAAGTGAACCAGAGAAGCGTGTGTGGAAGAAATATACCAAAAACACAAGAACGAGAAGAACACAGAGAAGCTCATAGACAATCAAGAATACTCGAGAAGTGTTCAGTGCATACAAAAGAATATCGAAGAGCTTCATCGACTACATTCTCACTACCTGTGAACCTGGAGCATACGACACTCTGTTTCTCAAACAGAAACGAGAAGAGGACTCAAACTCACTTCTAGTCGAATACAAAGGAGTCCAGAGCTACACTGAAATCACCAGAACCATCTCTACACTCTACATCTCTTGTTCTGTGATTTATTATCATTCATTTCGAGCAGTGTGTGTTATCTGCTGTATCTAACACATACACTGTCTCCTGTACTCAAACTGAAAGATTTGAAAATCCTTACCAAACTCTTTCATTCCTTCTTTCCCACGAATAACAGTGGTAGAGTTCGTGTGTGACCTGGACAGCTGGTTGCTGTTGTACTGTTTCCCACGAAGAACAGTGGTAGAGGTCTTGGACCTGGACAGTTGTAAACTGTTGAACCCAGATCCAGGGTGTGGATCATTCTTATATAAACTTTTGAGAGGACTAAGTCTCGGCTTGAGACTGAACCTCTTGGTTACATTGTTGTTCCACCTCTATCAAAGTTTTATTCCGCTGCTAATCACTTTAAAACCAATACTGTTTTTAAAGTTACTTTGATAATTAAATTAGCAAGTGTTTATGTTAAGTGTAGATCAGTAAGTCAGTTTCAAAAGATAATCACACACTCCTGTGTTGATTAACTGGGAATTAATCAATCCCTTGAGAATCTGACAGAACCTCTACTTTAATATAAATTCACTACAGTTTTATTTATTATTTTATTTGGGGGTCTTTAAGACACTATTTTTAAATACAGAAATTTTAATTGGTACTCAATTCACCCCCCTCTTGAGAAAACCACTCCGACCAACATAAGTATTTTCCTGTCATTACCAAAAACATATCAAGTATGATAGTATATTTCATGAGTTGAAGTATCATAATTTTCATAGAAATCTATAAAATAGATGACAAACACACCTTTATAATTTGTTCCAATGTTTTGAGTTTCATCAGTTCGAATCTGGACTGCATCATCAATACCATCTTGACCCATAAAAAGTACAAAAACATCACCCCTAATTTCCTAAATAAGAATGTGGGAAAAAAGTTAACATATATTTTTAATGCAATAATAAATGACCAGATGCTCAAAAAAAAATAACGAGTCGTTGCTGAAATGAAATGCATGTCTTAAAGGCCTAAAAAACCATTAACTGTTCAAATTAACAACATCCAAAGCTAAATGACAGTATATGTAGTATAAAAGTAGATCAGAGATCATATTTAATGATTTTTTTTGAAATATATCAACTGAAACAAAATAAAATGACCAAATGAATGAAAATTTTCCCTTGCTCCAGTATTCCATGACGTTATACTTCTCCAAAATTGTGTGTTTGTTCACCATGTCACCTTGTAACCAGAATAGAAACCCTTACAAAAACATTTATTATACTGAACATAATGAGAACATAAATTTTCAGTACAGACGATTACAATAATCGATGAGTCAAAATAGAAACTACATAAACCACTAAATCACAGTACATAATCAAATGTTCAGGTACATATTTCAATAAGGATAGAGAGAAAAACTATAGTAATATTCATAGTTATGTAATACAAATAAGACACATCAAAGAGCCTCCCAGTACTGCCAATCCCTCGATGCAGAGCAGCATCACTTCACCAAGTCGGTAGACATTTTTAATGATCCCTGCAACAGGTAATTATACAGAACTTTTACTAAAAGACGCATTTTACTATGCGAAAACATCAGCTGACATCCTAATAGGTCACAATATGTTGATTTCCAACCCCAAATCTGCATGGTTATGTCGCATTATAACATGTTTTTAGCTTATAAAATGCGTCTTCGTGTATCTATGTTGTTATTTAATGAAGAAACAATGGAAACCCATGACTGTAAAAATAATTGAGAAAGTTTCTTAATACACACCTCCTTCCCATATGCAACCTTAACACAATGAGGTGACATAGGTGTTAACATATCTATTTTGTCACATTACCTTGGAAATTCATGGCAAATAGTCAGTCTATTTTGTCAGTTTTTTTGTTTCTGGTCTCCATAATATGAAAATGTTCGTCAGTGGAATTACTTGGGGTGCAATATATAGACAGACATTCTTTCCCTTTGACTGCATCTTCAGCATCAAACTCTGTCAGTAACTTTTTCTACAAGAATATTTCATCGTAACGAATGAGTAACTGTCAAAACATATAAGATTTACCAAACGAAGCAACAATAAAATATGTAAATATTGACAGTAATAGAAAACGAAGATAGAGAATCTGTACATTAGATGATCATACAATTGAACTTTCCATATTGAATCCATCATCAGTATTGCAGCTTAATATTGAAGACACAAGACGGTGACATTCCTAAAACAGAAGGGTGAAATCAATTTTATTGGTATGTGGTGACTGGTTTAATAGTAAAATGAAATATAAGTAAGGAAGAATACTATAATACGTCGAAGTCACGATAATGACATTGCTATAATATGAAATTTGTAAGGCTTGGAAGTACAATTATGGTGACGATTCAGTCTACTAACCTGACTGTCTGCAAAACATTAATGATAGTTGGTGATATAATTGTCATTATCAGTGATGAAGAGAACTGTGTAACTGTTCAGTTCTGAATAACGTTTTCAGTTCTGAATGTTGTAATTTGTGACATCTACCACCAGAAGAATAATTTTTTTAAAGATGTTTAACTTTGGGGGAAACCCATACTCATCCTAGTACTATTATGTACTGAAATAGAACTCTTACTTAAAAAAGAATAGCAAATACATGAAGAAGATCAAATAGTTCAAGAATATTACTTCAATTAGAGATTATATCAATTGAGAGGTTGTTTTGTTTATGAACTGCATGACATGCTTGTCAAAGAGAACGACAGATAGTGAATCTTCGTTATCTGTAACCAGTAGTTGAACTCTGAACCTGTTGAATTTATAGTGGTTAGAATTTCTGAGGTTGTATGTAAAAAAATAAATAAGTATAGTAAGCCTATACCCAAGTAATATATATCAAATTAGAAATACAGTGAATGAATACCTTGGAGTAGTGAATCATGGTTGTTTTTTGAAATTATGGCACCATGTATTCCCATCCGCAATTTGAACTTTTTTCCTGGAATAGTTGCATGAATGAAAATACCAGTTATGAGTGATTTGTAGTTTAACTATTGTATCAGAAATCAGACACTTTGTCGGCTGTGAGACAATAGTTCATATTAATATACTCATGAAATCAAGTTATACATGTAACTTTATTGTAGACGGCATATTAAAGGGAAAAAATCAGGATATTGTACTTACCTCCAAAATATTTTTTACATCAATAATTTTTTTTCTGTTATTCCAATAAGGCAATGTTGTAATAGAAGTGTTTGAACTTGTTGAAGGAGTACTATCTAATTGCAAATGACTGATTAATCCAGATCTGTTAAATGAAATAAAAGCATCATTAAAGACAACAATTTATGCAGTAGTCGACCATGTTGACTATCTGTCTAGAAAGATTTGCTGGATAAGAAATATAAATAAATCAGTTACCTGCTTATGAAGTCGTGGACTACTTGGATGTTCAAGTACATAAGTATTTTTGAAGCATGTATTGATGTGGTAAAAATAACTGATACTAGAACACAATGTACAGTATAAGCATGAGTAGACATATATAGTTGTAAACAGAACAGTCAAAGTCTGGAACCTTTAGTCAAGCAGATATTTAATTTCAAGCATTACCGCTTGCTTTAAGGCATAGTTGAATTAAACCTGGTCGAACATTTCAACTTCACATATACAATTAACAAATGCCATATGTTTGAATGTAACAACTTCTGGATATATATACTTTTACAACATTTTAGTTATAGTTTAGAACTTAAAAATTAAAGTGTTGCTAATGGAATACGATAGAACATGTTGAATATCAGAAGCATTACTCCCACTGACATACTCTACATTATAATTTGTAGCAAGTAAGATATTATAATGTGTAGCTACATATCTTACAGCTAAGTTGCTTTTCTCTGACCATCTGCAAGATAATTATTTTAGAGGAGTCGTTCTTGTTTTCCAAGTACTCAGACATTATGTTTGCAAACTTCCCCCACAAGCTACAGTTCACTCGCAAGCCTCTACAAGAAATCATGGTAGTATTGTTGGTAATTGCAATATCACATGTTAATGATTGTGAGTAGTAAAAGATGAATTCCTGTCATCCTCTAAAACAATTTGAATCATCTATTTGGAAGTACCGATGGAATGTAAAGGATATGAATGTCACAGATGTCCAATAATTTCTATGACAGGAATAACTGATGTCAAAGTAACATTTTTAATGATAGTAGTATCTATTAATAGTGTGTGAATAACATAGTGATTTAGGAAATTAAAATATATATTCTGTCACAGCTGTAGTACGGAAACCGACCTATTAATTGTTGTTCCGGAATGACTTTTTTAACAATGTCAGCAAAAGAAGTGAAGTCAAAGCTGAACCGTGGAATTTGGAGATCGGTTGGTCGAACATATGTTGTTGTTGTGAAAAATAGCTGGCAAGCTTGTCTTGAACCCAAATAGATTCCTTGATTTAGAGCAATTTGGAAATTCTATATGATGTAGAATAGGCCTTCACTAAGTACGTGATTGTACTTAGTAATTATCTGTCGGTTTGTAATTGTACACTGTATTTTGGTCTCCTGCATCATTAATTGACAACGTAAAAATCATAAAAAATATGACAGAAATAAAATACTTAAAATAATGTGCTATAATAGAATTACATATAATTAATTTTATGAAATCTGTACAAAAATTGTAAGTTCTCTTTCAGGATAAACTCACTTCAGCATCGCAGATAATCAGATCGATAGAAGCAATTTCTGAGTTCGGTGACGAGTTTCACCACAAATTCAATACACGGACTTGTATCTTTAAATTTTCATCAGCGTCAGTTGTAATCTCTTTGAAAAGACTCGTTCATCACGAAATGTTTTGGTTTCTGTATGAATTCAATTAGTGTAACTATATATAATAGTAAGCAGCAGCAGAAGTCACCTTTTTATATATATCTGAGTTCATAAAAGCAGTGAACTGTAAACATATTGAATGAAAAGATACCTAAGGGAGGTTATAAAAAATTTCTTTGTAGACAATGTTTTCTGTACAATCCGAGGTTGGATTATCTTTATCATCAAGAACAATTTTCAATCCTTTTGGTGATGTAACTCTTGATACAACAACATATAGTTGTCCATGACAGAACACAGGATTGTGAAGATATAAACAAACATATGACAGAGATTGACCTTGACTCTTATTAATAGTCATAGCATAAGAAAGAGTCAAAGGATATTGTCTTCGTTGTAGTTTGAAAGGCCATCTGTCATCATTGTGTGTCATATTTATTCTTGGGATGAACGCCAGAAACCCGAAATGACAACCTGTTAAAATTTCAGCACCGATGACATGGTCACCCAAGTGGGTAACAATAAGACGAGTACCATTGCATAATCCCACTGATTGATCTACATTGCGCAGCAACATAATAGGCACTCCAATATTCAAAGTTATTTTGTGTGCAGGAAGTCCAGAGACACTAATAGCATTCAACACATCAGTTGTATATATGTTCTCAGGTTGATCTGTGTCAAAGCTGTCATTGCAAACAGAATCAGAGCTGAAGTAATCTTTTCCTTCTGATGTAGTTAGAGTTAACATGTAGTCATTAACTTCCTGAACTATATCACGGGTTGGTGATAATATAGCACGACCTTTCATATATGATACATCTCCGTAGTTATTGTTGAAATCTGGGTACGCAAATTCAACAGATGCATCCAATGCGGATTTATTTGTTACCATAAGGTATGTTGATGGGATATGAATACACCCATCCCCACCACTGAGGTCACCAACACGTCCCTCCCCAATATCCAAAATCCATTGTGAAAATCGTTGTACCTCATTAGAACAGAAATTTGAATCTGTAGAATCCAACCTCATGTTTTGGGTTAATTTTAAAACCTGACAGTGTTTCGATAGATATGATGACTTTATACTTGCAGATACAATGTCACTTATGTCACCTCCAGGGATTACTGGAAGTATTTGTCTGAAATATCCCCTTAGGAAAACCAGTAAACCACCAAATGTCAAGTTATAGGAATTTGCATTCTTTACTGAAAGTATATCTCGTAATGTACGATCTAGAGATTCAAAACAGTTTTTATGAAGCATTGGAGCCTCATCCTAGATAATCAATTCTATTGATTGTAGAAGTTCGGCAATATCACTCCCTTGCTGAATGTTACATACAGAGTGATCATGTGTAGGTATTGGAATACAAAATTTTGAATGGGCTGTCCTCCCACCTGGTAGGAGTAATGATGCTATTCCACTGGAAGAAACTGCAAGAACAACTTTTCCTTGTGACCATAGTAAACATGTTAATACTCTCCAGATGAAAGTTTTACCCATCCCTCCAAATCCATGCAAGATAAAAAATCCCCCAACAGTAGATGTTATTGTAGACAGAATTTTCTCAATAAATTGTTTATGTTCAATAGTAAGCATATTGTGCAATGAAGAGTACTCTTTATGTAGTTCTTATCTATTGTAATTGAGATCTTCAGCAATAAGTCGATTACTTTGAGCAGTTAATGAGTAATCTGGAATGGGAATTGGCGGATAACATTGTATAGATTTACCATTGCTGCGCAGAATTTTGTCTATTTCAATCAAACCTAACATTTGTCTTTGATGATCCGTTATTGTCAAGTCTACAAGAGAGGGTATTAGTATTAGAAAGCAATATAATATAATATAAATGTGTTGAAAATGACGACAAGTTGTTTGTACCTTTTATTTGCAGCAGTTGTTTCTGGTAATATAAAATATCATCGGTTAGAATCCTCCAGGTTTCAAGCCAAACAATGTCAGGTCGCGAAATGGTATTTGAGAACAACATTCCAGCAAACAGTCTTCGCAAAGAGTGTGCCATTCCCCAAGTGGAGACATCTTTTAGTGCTTTAATGAACTCATTGTCATCAGCCAACAGCCCCATTGCTGAACATGTTTGTCTGAATGTACTATGAGTAATGTTGTTAACTGTTCTAATATAATCATATGAAGTCGCTCCTCTGACCTTTGTTAGTAGAATCCGCAAGTAGTAAAGTTCCCCAGAAGACGGCGGCACAGAGTACAGTCTGCCAATACTGAATCCCTATTTGTGCGGGTACCATTTTTTATCACGGTAGAGGTAGACAAACCGTGTTGGGAATTCCGCATGTGTTAGATTTCTTCCTTCTTCGTACAATAGATTTTCTTCAAACCAAGCTGTGAACATGGTTTTAGAAATGTCACTATTACCTAAGATGTCCTCAATATTGTCACAATCTGCATACGTCACACTGTTTTGTTCAGGTAAATGAAACTGTAGTCTATCAACCGGAGTATATCTAAAATGGATTTCATAAGAAATGATCCTCCAAGAAGCTTCAGAAGCTGAGTGATACCGGCAATCGTACTACATTTTAATTTCATCGACACTATTATCAGAGAGATGGTTTTTGTTGTCGTAGAGTGCCGCTGTGACACGATCATGACCTTTGCTTATATATTTAAATAGGTATTTGATAGAGGATGACTGATTGAAAATTTCAATATTTAGATGAGCTTTATATCTCAAAAGTAGAATAGGATTGTATGGTACAACAAACCGATTGCCTAGTGGTATTCCGTTTTTGATGACTGTTGATCCTGTATCCCATCATTGATATACAACATAACCATCGCCATCCCTTCTGGTATGTTCTATAAACTTTTTTGGATAATATTTTGATCATTTTCCATTCTGCATACTAGGTGACCGACAGTTTTCATCAACACAAGGCCCATGGATCATAAACTTTGCAACTACTTCATGAAGTTTGGGGGATGTATCTTTATTTGGAATTTCTACGGTAACTATTCTATTAATTTCATTTGGAGATGCTACTTTGTTTTCCTGACTAAGAAACAGTAGAATGTGCGCATGTGGGAGTCCCCTATTCTAAAACTCCACAGTACAGACAACTACATCAGAAAATGAAGGATATATGAGATTACATGTGGAAGAAAGTGGTAAATTGATGGTAAACGTTGTCATTAAAATAGTACATTTTACGGGCCAAGAAGATGCATACCTGCATGAGACTTTCCGAAAAAACATCCTTCTCATAAATCATTCATGAGTTGTCCCACCTTAATATTGAATATTCGCGAAAGAATGTGAGGACAATCCGATGGGCGTAGATTGGGAAATTTTAAAAATCTCAAAACTTCAAGCCACATGGGATTGCATGTAAATGTTAGAAAAAGATCTGGATAGACCGCCCAATTGCAGATTG
Source organism: Viscum album (assembly GCA_963277665.1). NCBI lineage: Eukaryota > Viridiplantae > Streptophyta > Magnoliopsida > Santalales > Viscaceae > Viscum > Viscum album. Next base: position 660,819,246 of record OY728159.1, read on the forward strand.
ACATAGCAACTTGGTAATTCTGAATCATATATCTCGGGCCGCCTGTAAAAGTGGAAGGTAAGATGATTTGCTTCCCACAGATAGATCCATCTCGGTCACCTCTAAGGAAAGCATCTTGCAAACCATTGTATAGTTCAGCTCTCAAACGTTTCTGATTGAAGCGAATAAAACTAAGTCTTTGAGATTCAATCATTGTATATGCGTTGAAAATAAATTGTTGAAGTAGCCCCTAGAATGAAGTAGACAAGATGAATCATTGTAACAGAATTGAAGGTGAAAATATAAATATTCTCTCATTGTAACTTTACTCCGTTTTGCACTTTGATTGAATGCTATCACACGATAGGATATGTTATCGACATATCCATCATCTCCTCCTATAAAAATTAATGGATATTTTAGAGGCAGGTATAGAGGGTGAAGCTCATCTGTGAGCTTAAATTCGCCACTTTTTCTTTGAATGATGAAATCTCTCTGATGATTTAGATATTCAATGTCGCCAACAATCAGCTTTTCAATCTCAGATGTAGTTGGTAAGTTGTATCTTTGTGTATCGGCTCCTCGTTTTCTAAGTAGTCGTAGCATCAAATTTGTAGTGCCAGTACTATCAATAACATCCCTAGCCATTCTGAAGTGTCGTGTTAAGGAATTTATTTCGTGGGGCATTTCGTTTATTTTCTGAACAACACTTAACTGTATAACAGATCTTGGATTTCTTTCATCGAAGCTGTATATGGAAGTTATAAGTTAAAATCCGAGGACATGAAAAATGAGAATTTACCAGTTAATAAAGTAGTCACCTGATGGCATGTAATATGTTGTGAGCTTCATTTGATGTGTCATATACATATAGCTGAGCAAACATTGGTGGTTGTCCATCAGGGGGGCATAAACTTCCAATATGATGGTAGTTTTGTCCATTTAATCTAAATGCATGCGAAGACCATCCACAGTTCATAGATTTGTCTACGTTACCACCCAAGGATGTGAATGAAAACATTGAATTGTAAATATGCATGTGATCTTGGAATGTTTTGTAATGAGTACAAGATGTATTGAAAAGTAAAGTCCTAAGGTATTCTGGACAAGCAGGCAGTTGCTGCAAAGCAATTCTCCCTTGGGAGCAACATAAAGTAAATCATGGTATATGTCTGTGGCTATATTTTTTACTCTCCTCTGCATAGTAGAAAGCTAAACCGTAGTACTGACAAATGTTAGAAGGGTCTCCACAGTCTGAATATTCTATAGGATCAGAGTGTAAGTATATTTAATATTGATGGGAATAGAAATATCATACTAATTCAAATGTCTAGACATAAAAGTTATAAAATTGAGTATAATATAAATGTAAATAACCTGTTCCTTCAACAGTTGTGTCCAAGTTCGTTGAAGTGGTACTTTCGGTTGTAGTCTGATTCAATGTTTGTAGTTCCTCGGGTGGATGTGAAGTACCTGCATGCCTTTGTGATGAATTTCAAAACAATAATGGAAAACATACATTGGAAGAGTTTATTATTTAAAATACAATGTAATCTATGATAGACCGTTGTAGTTTATAACAGGAGGTATGTCATAGTATGTTGAAGTAGTATTTTCTGCGGTCGTCCGAATCATGGATTCTTGTTCATCGGTGAGTTCAGTAGTACCTGCATGCTAGCGTTGCTATAACAACAACATTCGTGATATTTTTAATGTAACTTATAAATTACCATTATACAAAGACATATAGAACACATGCCTGAAATGGTAGTTGGATTGCAGTACTCTCTCATGGATGGAAATGGAACACAGTTTCCGATATCAGTATATGATGCACTATTCATTATTGAAGGTAGATGTGCTGTAAATAATTTTGCACTGTCACAGAGGATTTCATCCACTGAAATGATATGTCCTTACCGTGACGAGGAGGCATCAGATGATTTCGTAACAGTAACTGCAGACATTGGTCATTGATTTTTTTTGTTTGATCCACTGTATATTGATGACGTATCCGAGAATTCATGGGAGACTGTGTAACAGGGAGATGAGAAGTCTTAGCAAGATAAGATTGTGTTTTTTGCAGTACAAAGTAAATATATATAAAGTACAGATAGTACAACAAATTTACCATTGCTGCATATAGGTGACAATGGAATGCATCTTCATAATTCTGTGTAATTAACTGGAGTGACAACTTCAGCTGTAAATCATAGTCCCCCAGTTACTTTTTCCTCAACGATCACAGCATATTTGGAATATAACATGAGTGACATTTACTTGGTATTGGCGAAAAAGGCAAGTGGAGTCCATGTTGCCTACCAACTGTTGGTGTTATTGGTTCAACTGGATTATTGTTTTCAGTATACAACCTGCCTGTAGAATTGTAGTCATCATAAAACTGTAAGTTGATTGATGAGAAATAACTACAAAGTATTAGGTATACTGGGAAATCAGAAGACCACATGATTGTCATTGCTGTCGTAGCAATCGTCTTTGAAGTCGTGCATCATTGTATTTCGATGGGGATTGCATCCTTAATATCGTGTATAATTTTATATGAATGTAAAGGAAATTAACAGAACCAAAAAACAGGCAACCCATGAATGTGTTGAGATGCTTAACAATATAAATGCCACAGACAATTGTGCTTTAGAATGTTCATATATTCACAGTCACCAGACTGTATGCTAGGACACAAAAGTTGACAGTTTCACACTAGAAGTAGTCTAATAGAAGTTGTGTTATATTTAAGCCAATAATGGTAAATAGGCGATAATATAAAACATGGGTAACTGGATGTAGGTATTCTGACAATGAGGAGGACATACAGTGTGGACACTTGCTTTAAGAGGTAGACACTTGCTTTAAAAGACTGTAGTACAGGAACACATATGAAAAACAGTTTCAATGAAGATGGATGAAGAATATGTAGTACTGAAGACGGATGGAAGACCGCAACTAAAAATTCTATAAACCTAAATAATCATTATACTGTGATTGCCATGATCCGCAGTTATACCGACATCAAAGAAACATATATAGACTACATAGAAAACATGAAAACAAATCTGCAAATTGAATGTAACATAATGCAGTAAAAGGTACCCAGATATGGATGGAAGTTTCATACTGTTGTGTGAAGTGAGACTACATAGATGTGATAAAAACTACTGTAAGCTGACTCGTTTGGAAATCTGATGGTATAATGGAGGAGTTTGTACCTATATTCGATGTTGGAAGCTCGCATAGATAGAAACCAAACCTCTACAATGCAAGACTGGCTGCACAGGTTAGTGGGTGATGATTGTTTCCTTAACCGTCGTCGAAAACAACTGGTAGAAAGAAACCCTTATTTGGAGGGAAGAGTAGAAATCACGTCGGGTACCAAATGACCTCGCGGGAGGTGCGACTTAGCTAAGGAAGACTGTATCGATGTTTTACGTCGAAGATAGCCGGAATGTCGAGACCCTAAATCAGATGGTAGACTAAAGATCTCACGGGTAGGAGATCGATTCGAATCATGGGAGGGTCGAAATCTTAGAGGAAGGATGTCAAGATGGATGGGAGGAAGATGGTCCAAATCTTGAAACCCTAGAAGTTAGGGTAGATGCCAGAACGCGCGGGGGGAGGGGGGTGGGAGTGGGGACCCGAATGAATATCGGGTAGGAGGGAGAAGAAAGTTGAGGGATTTAGGATGGTCAGAGGCGTGGAAGGCTGGTAAGGCGACACGTGGGGGTAAAAAACCTTCCTTTAGTATGTATATAGATTCCAATCTCAATTTGTTATTTTTTATCCCCCAATGTTTTTCAGCCTTTGATTGAGATGAGTAATTTTTTTAGACTTCTTTGTTTTATAAATGAATGAATGTGTGATTTAAAAAGTTTGCAGGACCGAATTTTTCTTATTCTTTTTCACATCATGAAACTATTTCCCCCCTCATTTTCTGATGTTACTGCACCTAAATGATGAATTAAGGGCTGTTGGTCTAGTTCAATTTCGTTGGATTTATCTTCTTGATAAGTATTTGAGTACATTGAAATGATTTGTTTGAATCAAAGCTCATCCGGAGGCATCAAAAGACAATGGTTATTTTATGGATGAGTATGATACTTTTTGTGCAGATTATCTTACGGATGTTGAAATAAAATTAGATAAGACCTCTTTGATTCATGATGGTCTAGTTCGAGAAGGAACCATATTTGATATGGACAACATCGAGTGGATACAAGCACATCGATATATCAAGATCAATACTCCATTAGTTTCACCATTAATGTAGTAAGTGTCTTATCACTTTTATTGTTTAACATTTACATCTATTTTTGAATAAGTTGAACATTTAAACATCGTGTTATCATTTTCAGTAAACACATTAATGAGATGAAAGAATAGATGTATCATGCGACTGAGTATCAAATTCAACAATCTCATTATGCATCATTTCATGATTATTTCAAGGATTATGGACGTATAAATTGATTTTCATTATGAGTGAAGTATGATAATAATTTCTTTCTACATAAATCATTAATGAATTCTATGAATTATGTAGGTTCATAAGTTGGGGGAGATAGGGGACCCCATGAAAACTGAAGAATTTATCCTACTAGCTGAGGGTCCATCTATAACAGCTCTTCATTATAAAGATATAGAAGCTAATGGTTTTCAATTTCACATTAATGACGTTGAAAAAAATGAGAAACACACAACAGTGATATCAGTTGTCCATTCGTTGATTCTGGTTATTACTATGGTCAATTGATAGACATCATTGAATTTGTATATGCAGACGAGTTGAAGTACATATTGTTAAAGTGTAATTGGGTTAATCCAGTACGTGGATGTAAAGTCTATCAATATCAGTTTTCATTGGTGAATTTTAACTATATATTATACATAAATGAGAGAGTTGATAATGAACCTTTCATTTTTTCATCACAAGCAGAATGAGTATTTTTCATTACTTTGCCTTCGAATCCAAGTTGGCAAGTTGATGTGAATATGTCCCGGTGAGGAGTGTTTTTATTTTAACAAGATAAACTCGAGACTGTTCTATTTTTTTCAATAGATTGATCAACATACCGTAGTTCAACGTGAAGAAGATATTTATTGGGTCAGAGTGGCCGTTGAAGGAGAAATAATATATTTTCATACTTAATGAAATTTATAATTGTTTTTCATTTATTCAGTATTAAATGTCCTAGGATATCACAAATTATCTAACCATTTTATAAATTCTTGTAAGTTTTAATCCTCACTTTTGGATGTTTATTCATTTATAAATATTTAGGTTGATTTATCATTTGGTATCCTAAAATTATTATGGGTGTATCTTCCCGTTGAGGTATACTTCATTTGGTTCATGTGTTACTTGATTTTTTATTAATTCAATCTGAAATTTGGTTATGCATTGATTGGTTTTGTACATAATTTGTATATTTGTTTTTTTAACTTTTTGATTTTTTAAAATATATTAACAACGAATTATTTAATCCCTTTTTGTTTGATTAATAGCTGTACAAGTTTAATTTGTTTTACAAAAATCCAATTTATCTTTTGGACAATTTTGATAGTCCCCTTAGTAATTATTTCTATCACTGCAGGCATGTCAGGGGAAGAGGTAGCAGATCCACATCATCCTTCTAAGCCATCTACATCTCAGGGTCGAGGTATTTTTGAATGTCATTGTGTCTATTTTTTATGTAATTGAGAAAACTATATATATTTATATATAACAATTTTCAAATTATATACAAATTGTTTTTCAATAGGATCAGACTCGACTACTTCTTTCTCTCACAAGAGAGGCCCTAGATATGGCATTTTATCATAGAATTCTGACACGACGTTTGATGTTTCCTTTAATGGGAAATTTAATCCTATGGGATTGAATTCCCCTACATTTATTCATCAGCTGCGTCATATCATAGGTGACCCACATCGATTTCCATTGACCACACGTGACTGGGCTTCTATCCTTCAGGACACATTATATCGTCTTTGGAGGGAGGTTTAGGTAAGAAGACCATTTTACATTCTTTCCAATGTATAAACAATACTATCATATGTAAATTTTTCATTAAGAGAAATATTTTAAAGTATTCACCAATGATTTTTGGCCCGTGTGTATGAGAAAATTCTATAATATGTGGAATGATTATAGAGAAAATGTCAAGAGGGACCACTGGATACGAAATGTGGGTGCCCCAGACATTTTGCAAAAAGTCCCAAGAGGTGTCCTCCCGGCTCAGTGGCTTGACTTAGTTTCATATTGGTCTACTGATGGTGTTGCGGTTTTGTATATTTTTATTGGTATATATATTTTCAAGAATGTGGGATTTGTTTGAAATTTGAATTAATTGAATGTAGGAGGTGTCGGCACTCCATTATGAGAATCCAGCGTTGCAGGGACCACCTCAAAAGCTACGGACTCGTCATGTGTCTCAGAACCTACATGAGGTATTTATTATTAATTTTTTAATTTTTATGGTTTTGTGTTTATATTATATTCATATATAGTTATGGGTGTAAGGTGCACTGACTAATAACATGTCCTTGTGGATGAGGACTTGTGATTGAAATGATCTAAAGGTTGTAGCAATGATAGTAAGTTCTTGTACTCAACACCAATACTTACATAAATCAGTATATTAACACATGTATATATATATATATATATATATTTCACAAGCTCAATTTGATGCTAAGTTAGAATAGTTGCCAGAGGACCTACGACAGATTCCCATGCGAAGGGATGAGATCTTCCATCACATTATTGGTTATAAAGGGAATGTATATAATTTGACCTATGGAACATGGATTCCTCATTCTGTAGTATCACACACTATGGGTGTCAGTCCTTTTGTTTCTCAGATGAAAGAACAATTGTTATATTTCGAGGCATGGATGCGCACATCCGAGGAGGTAAATGCACAATTTATCGCTGAGGTTAGAGTACTGTGGGAATATGTGCATCTAAGTGATGGTGCAGGAGATCATACGATGAATTTTTATACAGTATTTATTTATTTAATTTCTATTATTTTTTTATGAAAATGTTCATATTTTTTATTTGTTATAGGCCCCTGGCCCACCGGATGGAGGTAGCAGTCATGACCATACATGACGCATCATATTCACAAGGTGTGTTTCTTTTTTTAATTGATGGGGTTGTTATTGATATATAGGTTGGGTTCCTAGTGATATGTTATGATATTTGGGGGTATCATGTGTGTTTTGGCCTTATAAAATGTTTGTGTGCACTAATTGAGAAGTAACCATGAAACTAATTAATGATTTTGATATATTTAGTTCATTTTATTCTTTAATGTTTTCAATTGCACGTTCTATGAATAGTTTTGAAAAAACCATGTGATTCCTAACAGAAACCGTGGAACTTGTTTTTGGTGACTAAGCTAAGGTTCACTATTTTTTGGCCCCTGGACTACCCCAAACACCCCCCCACACCCCAGATAGCCCTCACCCCCATGTAGACAACCCCCACACACACACCACAATTCATTAGGAAAATAGACCATTAGTTCATTAGGGAAATTGTTCATTAGGCTGTTAGGCCATTAGGGAAATTGGCCAGTTGGCCAATTGTCCAATTGGATGTACGCCAAATGGCCATTAGACCATTATGCCATTATTTCATTTGTACAACTAGTCAGTAGGCCATTATTCCAATTTTTTTAGGACACTATTACAATAGGGAATTAGGGCATTAGGTGAATTGGTAAAAGGGGCAATTTGAAATTGGTTCATTAAGAAAATTGATCTTTAGGCCATTAGGATAATTGATCGTTACACCATTAGGCCAACTAGCCCTTAAACCAATTAGTTGATATGCCCCACACAAAATAGCCCCCCCCCCACCGTGCACAACCCCCACCCCTGAACTTCTCCCCCCGGACAATGCCCCTCCACCTCAGATAACCCCCCACCACTGGATACCCCCCCCCCACGCACGCATTTCATGTGTGTAAAACTACTAAAAAATGCATATTTAGTTGTGCCATGCAAACCGCATGACCGCATGACATGTCTTCTCCTTGTACACAAAAAAAATAATTAGGGTGTTTTCATGTGTTTTCATGTCATGTCGATGTCGTTCGGTATGCATTTGACCTTTAAACACATGTTTTGGCCATTTACGACACACGACGCGTGCTTTCAGTCACAGCGGTCACGTGACACCTCCAATTGACGTGTCATCTGCTGGAAAATTTCACAATTTACCCACCCTTTATTTTTTTCCAATTTTATGGCATTCTGAGGTCGTTCGGCCGGTTTTGATCACCCCACACACGCTTTTCCAATGCGCCAAAATGAAGTGAAATAGTCGAATTTAGAGAAAATGTGCTTAGAATGACTTGATATCACATGAAAACAATAGGAATACTATTCGTGACATGTAAGAGGATAGGGTATGTCAATCGGACGTGCGGTGTGTGCAGTACGACCAAATATGTTGTTTTGAACAGATCAGTGCGCTCTAAAAGGGCTCGTTGGGTGGTCAAAGCTAGCCAAATGACCTCAGAATGCCGTCAAACCATACAACAACAATCGTGATGTGCATTTTGAAATGTTCAGGCAGACAGAACATCAATCGGAGGTCTTGTTTTACTGTGGTGAGCGGAAACGCATTTCCGGAGTCATTAAATGCCGAAATGACATGTAATGGTATAATCTAGATAAAATGTGCTCAATAATGACTTGATATCAAATGAAAAAAAGGAATAATATTCTTGACATGTAGGAGGATACATCATGTAAATTGGATGTGTGATGTACGTGGTATGACCAAATATGTTGTTTTGAACAGTTCAACACACTATAAAAGGGCTCGTTGGGTGGTCAAAACAAGACAAACGACTTTGGAATTACATGTAATCATACAACAACAACCGTGGTATTAATTGTGAAATGGTCGGGTAGATGGAACGTCAATCAGAGGTGTTGTTTCACCGTGGTGATAGAAAGGAATTTCGAGAGTCATAAAATGCCAAAACGACGTGTAACGGTCGAATTTAGAGTAAACGTGCTCAGAATGACTTGAAATCACACGAAAACAATATGAATATTATTCATGACATGTAGGAGGAGACGACACGTCAATCTGACATTCGATGTGCGCAGTACGAACAAATATGTTGTTTTGAACAGTTTCACATGCTCTTAAAGGCAAAATTGGGTGGTCAAAACCAGCCAAGCGACCTTAGCATTCCATGAAATCATATGACAACAACCATGGTGTGAATTGGGAAATGTTCTTGTAGACGAAACATTAATCAGATGTGTTGATTGACCGCGGTGACTGGAAACACATTTCTAGAGTAATAAAACGCCAAAACGATTTTTAATGGTCAAATTCAGAGCAAACATGATCATAATGACTTGTAATATCTCAAAAACAATAGGAATATTATTTGTGACATTTATGAGGAGATGCCATGTCAATCAGACATGCGGTGTGTATGGTACATGTGAATATGTTGTTTTGAACCATTAAGCGCATTCTAAAAGGGCGCGTTGGGTGGTCAAAACCAGCCGAACGACCACAGAATTCCATGAAATCATTTGAAAACAACAGTGATGTGAATTGTGAAATGTTCGGGCAGAAGAAATGTTAATTAGATGTGTTCTTTGACCACAGTGAATGGAAACACATTTTGAGAGTAATAAAACTCCAAAACGATGTGTAATGGTGAAATTCAGAATAAACATGTTCATAATGACATGAAATCACACAAAAACAATAGGAATATTATTCGGGACATGTAGGATGAGACGAAACGTCAATCAGATGTGTGGTGCGTGCGGTACGAACGAATATATTTTTTTGAACAGTTCGACGCGCTCTAAAAGGGCGTGTTGGGTGGTCAAAACCTGCCGAACGACCTCAGAATTCCATGAAATCCTACGACAAAAACTGTGATGTAAATTTTGAAATGGTCGGGTATAAGAAATGTCAATCATAAGTTTCATTTGACCACAGTGACTGGAAACACATTTCCAGAGTCATAAAAATCCAAAACGATGTGTAACAGTCGAATTCAGAGAAAACGTGCTCCGAATGACTTGAAATCACTCAAAAACAATAGGAATACTATTCATGATATGTAGGAGGAGACAAAATGTCAATCGGACATACGGTGTGCACGGTACGACCGAATATGTTGTTTTGAACAGTTTAGCACGCTCTAAAAGGGCATGTTGGGTTGTCAAAACCTTCCGAACAACCTCGGAATACCATGAAATAATACGACAACAACTGTGGTGTGAATTATTAAATGTTCGGGTAGACGACATGTCAATACAAGGTGTCGTTTGACCGCGGTGACCAGAAACACATTTCCGGAGTCATAAAATGCCTGAACGATGTGTAACGGCCGAATTCATAACAAACATGCTCAAAATGAATTGAAATCATAAAAAAATATATGAATATTATTCGTGGAATTTAGGAGGAGATTACACATCAATTCGATGTGTGGTGTGTGTGGTACGACTGAATATGATGTTTTGAACAGGTCGTCACACTCTAAAAGGGTGCGTTGAGTGGTCAAAACCAGCCGAATGACCTCAGAATTCCATGAAATCATATGACAATAACCGTGGTGTGAATTTTGAAATTGTCGTCAAGACGACATGACAACCGGATGTGTCGTTTGATTGCGGTGACTGAAAACGCATTTCGGAAGTCACAAAACGCCAAAACAACATGTAACTGTCAAATTCAGAGAAAATGTGGTCAGAATGACTTGAAATCACACAAAAATAATAGATATACTATTCTTGACATGTATGAGGAGACGACATGTCAATCGTACATGCGGTGTACGTGGTACGTGTAACATCCCAGACCCAGCGAGCCACTCGAACAGTGCCGAGAAGGTTGGGTGTCACTACCTTAGGCGCACCTCCCCTGAACTCCAAAGGCCGCCGACTAGCAGCGAGGGTCTGAATAGGTATAGTGGTGAGTCTATACCCTCTCGGAGGATCATAGTATGTATATTGGTCCAAGTAAAATAGTAAAGATGCAGCGGAAAGAAAGACTCAGCAGACTCGAACCAGACCCGCAGAGCGGAAGCATATCCAATATCAACAAACAGCGGAAGCAATAATTATAACAGTAGCAGCGAAAATAACACAATAGCATGCTGATAACATGCAACTACTACAAAATAGTAAAACATGCATCCAAAGTAGGTCAACATACAAAAGGGCGCCAATGGCTAACCAATTGTAGCTACAACAAGTAAGCATGCTGATACAGAAAACTAAACACAACAAGTAAACCCCAACTAGGCATGACCTCAAGGTCTGTACCATCTCCATGCAACAACTAACGTAACCCAGCTCCTGAAGCTGGACCCTTTCCTACACATAAATCTAGGAAGTCTGTACACGTCCTGAAGGGCCCGTGCAGGGTGTGAGAAAAATCTCAGTAGGATACCACCCAACGGTGCGTACCAAATATATATGTTTAAGCAGTCATGCATTTACCAGGAAAGTCGTAATCAGTACAATGAAAAAATAATACAAACTCCACTAGTGCTCAATAGCCACCATGGAGTGCCACGTGCTTCAGCCAATGCCAGAATGTATGTCGTGTAACCCGGTACCGTGTGCCACCTGACACCTCGTGTCCCAAGTACCGACGTCCCGAAGGCACGCCCCAAATAGTAACCCGGCCCCAAGTGCCTCCGGACACCTCGTGTCTCAAGTACCGACGTCCCGAAGGCACACCCATAAATAGTAACCTGACACCATGTGTCTCTTGACACCTCATGTCTCAAGTACCGACGTCCCAAAGGCACACCCACAAATAGTAACCCAACATCATGTGCCTCCTGACACCTCGTGTCTCAAGTACCGACTTCTCGAAGGCACGCCCATTTCATGAAGGCTCCTCACCTCCCACGTGGCTTTCTATGGCAAGAACCCCCAACCAAAAATACCTAACCGCAACTACGGGGGCCTTTACCCACACGAATGGTCAAAACCACCTCATCACGGAGTATCTCTGTGTGCACACTACTCAATGTCCTGGTGAACGGTAATCACCCAAAATAGTCCTAAGCCACCAAAACATCTGACACCTCGTGTCCCTGCGACCATGTCGCTCAAGTCCGATGGCATCACCACCCTAGTATCACTGGCCATGCCCAACCTGACAGTCATACTACCTCAAACCGACGTCCATGACGCCCAATCCTGTGATCAAAACCACCCAAAGTAACCTGGGAAAAGCCCCAACCTGTGATCAGCATCACTCTAGCGTAACCGGGAAAAGCCCAACACAACCCAAAAAGGGTCCAGCAGATGCAATTCAGCAATTGCATATATAACATGTTTAAACAGGAAAACATAAACCAGCAAAACAAACTAATTAGTTGAATTGCACAATACCAGGTGTTGTCCCATACCAGCACTGAGGTCTTAAATGCCTCCAATAATTATAACAGGCTTAAAAAAATTTAAACTAACAGTTTAACATTATAATATTGCAATTAAAACCAATTTGGCATTCCCCGGCCAAAATGCCCCAACGAGCAACGACCCCTCACCCGGCCCTGCTCACGCAAACTGGTAACCGGGCATACCCAAAGCCATCCCAGAGGTCCAATAAATAATACAGTATGAAAAAAGAAGATAAAACGGGTCCCTCTCAAAAATACCCGAAAACGCGCCGAAGCCGCGTCACCCAAACAACCACGAAAACAAAAAATGAGGTGTGCGCCACCTACCTGAGACTCGCACAATGCTACTCCTCCGGTAACACCCGCCCATTCGGTCTAAAATGTGGTAAATCTATAAAAGATTCAAAACTGCTCAAAGGGATATAACTCGTTCTAGAATGAAAATCAGACAAAACGACCAAAGAGGAATCTAGGCCTTACCGAGGGGGTTCCAACGAACTAATCCGCGATCGAAACAGGTCTCGGACAGACGTTCTGGAGGGGAAGAGAGGTTCGACCAGCCTGTTTGCATATCCAAGTGGAGCAGAGGTGTTCTGCCTCAAAAACGAGGATACTTCCCATTATAAGTGAACAAAAGAATGTACACGGTGTGTACTTTAGGACTACATGCCGTGTATATTTCATTTAACTGTTCAAAAGACGGAAAGATTCTGCTGACTTACTTTCCGAACCTGTCGACATGAGTACACGACATGTACCTCTTGGTACGCGACATGTATTGGGTTCCTCTTCCCTTCATCGCCGACATACACACACACCATATATATCCCTCATACATGGCTGGACTACACGGCATGTCCAAAGGGAACACAGCGTGTCCCTGGTTCTTACCCGGACAACGGCCTACACGCCCTGTATGGATTCACACGATTGGGGGCCTACATGCTGTGTAGTAAGAAACTACTACACGGTCACCCACACAGCATGTACTCAACGAGTACATGGTCAGCCACACACCTAAACATACACGGACTATACTTAAAGTACACAGCGTGTAGTCTGGAAATTTTCAGAAACCCTACATCTTCTCAAGTTTCCTCATAAACCAGTCCAAAAATTTAAACAGGGTTGGGATTTTGACCCGTTCTGAAAACTCGGGTTCTTATAAACTCCCCACCTTAACGTAGCTCATCCCCGAGCTACCAAACGAAACCAAGAGATGGCACTGAACATGATCATCCCAGTTAAACAACCAGGACTACCCCGGTCTCAATGGTTCTGGATAAATTTTTCAAGGGGGCTCCCCACCTTAGGAATTGCCTTACCCGGTCTCAACCCAATAAAACGTAAAACAAACAGGGTTTACTAACCTGTTTTCCGGAAGCAAAATCCTCCCATGATGCATCGTCACCCTTGCACCTCATTGGTGCTCCTGTGTCGCTTCCGACACCCAAAGTATCCTGCACCGCATCGGTGTCCGCCTCTACGAGGTCCTGGTGCCTAGAACCTCATGCAACCTGCATCCACGATGCCCCGATGCCCACGACACCTCATGTATCCCGCATCCATGATTCCTCGATGCCCACGACACCTCATACATATATATATTCTACTCAGATAAGGAAAGCAGTAAAAGGAAGTGCATAACAACTAACCTTAATCCCCCTCACCGCAACCCATGCCCCATGGCATCCCGGACTCATGGCCTCCTTACCCGCTCAACAGAGACAAGTATCGATAGTACCTCGTGCCATGCCCGTCCCGACAACTCATGTTGCCTCAAACCGACGACCGAGTCGCCCAATCCTGACAGTTACACTGCCTCAGTCATAATAACTGCCCGCTCCCATAAGAGTCAGACCCAAAACCCTGCCACATGCAATTCTACAAAATATAAAGCATGGAATACACATTGAAACAATAGGAAATTCTATTAGGAATTTCACCATTTTTCATTTCAAAGCAGATAAAGCATGGAAATTGATTTATTTTATTCACATGGTATTATCACTTCACAAAGTATATGTGCAATTATGAAATTGAAATACCCTAGAAGTGTGCCTATCAAAAGCCAAGCAACAAGCCTTGCCATACTGGGCCAAGGTCCAATTCTCCCTTACCACACCAGGTCAAGGGTCACATATCACAATCAAGAACATCACACACCAAGTGAGCCACCAAGGTGGAAATCAAATAAACTATAATCTGAGCAGAATCAAACAGCAATTCCCACCCACAGCAACTAGGTCCATCCGTCATACCTGGGTCTGAAGGCACCCAAGCACAAGCTAGAACCCCAGTCCTTGTAACAAACTATCTCCAGTCTACCATATCCCAAATAGTAAAACCAGCAGAAATAAAAAAATGTCCCAATCTCGTTAGTAGCCAGAAAAACACTGCTACTAAATCCTTTTCGAGAACTCCTCTGATACCACATTATAACGTCCCAGACCCGGCTAGCCACCCGAACAGTGCCGAGCGGGTCGGGTGTCACTACCTTAAGTGCACCTCCCCTGAACACCAAAGGCTGTCGACTAGGAGCGAGGGTCTGAATAGGTATAGTGGGGAGGCTATACCCTCTCAGAGGATCATAGTAAGGGTATTGGTCCGAGTATAAAAGTAAATATGAAGCGGAAAGAAAGACTCCACAGACTCGATCCAGACCCGCAGAGCGGAAGCATATCCAATATCAACAAACAGCGGAAGCAATAATTATAACAGCAGCAGTGGAAATAACACAACAACATGCTAATAACATGTAACTACTACAAAACAGTAAAACATGCATCCAAAGAAGGTCAACATACAAAAGGGCGCTAATGGCTAACCAACAGTAGCTACAACAAGTAAGCATGCTGATAGAAAAAAGTAAACACAACAAGTAAACCCCAACTAGGCATGACCTCAAGGTCTGTACCATCTCCATGAAACAATTAACGTAACCTACCTCCTGAAGCTGACCCCTTTCCTGCATGTAAATCCATGAAGTCTGCATGCGTCCTGAAGGGCCCGTGTAGGGCGTGAGACAAATCTCAGTAGGATACCACCCAATGGTACATACCAAATATATGTGTTTAAGTAGTCATGCATTTACCAGGAAAGCAGTAATAAGTACAACCAAAAAATAATACAAACTACACTGGTGCTCAACAGCCACCATGGAGTGTCACCTGCTTCAGCCAACGCCGGAATCTCTGTCGTGTAACCCGACACCGTGTGTCACATGACACCTCGTGTCCCAAGTACTGACGTCCTGAAGGCATGCCCCAAATAGTAACCCAGTACCAACTGCCTCCTGACACCTCGGGTCTCAAGTACCGATGTCCCTAAGGCACGCCCACAAATAGTAACCCGACACCATGTGCCTCCTGACACCTCGTGTCTCAAGTACCGACATCCCGATGGCATGCCCACAAATATTAACCCGGCACCATGTGTCTCCTGACATCTCGTGTCTCAAGTACCGACGTCCCGAAGGCAAACCCATTTCTTGATGGCTCCTCACCTCCTACATGGCTTTCTACGGCAAGCACCCCCAACCAAAAATACCTAACCGTAACTACGGGGGTCTCTACCCACACGAGTGGTCAAATCCACCTCATCACGAAGTCTCTCTGTGTGCACACTACTCAAAGTCCCGGTGAGCGGTAATTACCCAAAATAATCCTAATCCACCAAAACATCTGACACCTTGTGTCCCTACGACCATGTCACTCAAGTCCAATGGCATCTCCACCCTAGTATCCCGGGCCATACCCAACCTGACAATCATACTTCCCACAACCGACGTCCATGATGCCCAATCCCATGGTCAAAACCACCTAAAGTAACCCGGGAAAAGCCCCAACCTTTGATCAGCATCACTCTTGCGTAACCAGGCCAAGCCCAACACAACCCAAAAAGGGTTCAGCAGATGCAATTCAGAAATTGCACATATAACATGTTTAAACAGAAAAACATAAACCAACAAAATAAAATAAACAGTTGAATTGAACTATACCAGGTGTTGTCCCATACCAACACTGAGGTCTTAAATGCCTCCAATAATTATATCACGCTTAAATAATTTAAACTAATAGTCTAACATTATAATATTGCAATTAAAACCATTTTGGCGTTCCCTGGACAAAATGCCCCGACGAGCAACGACACCTCAGCCGGCCCAGCTCACGCAAACTTGTAACCGAGCATACCCAAAGGCATACCAAAGGTCCCATAAACAATACAGTATGATGAAAAGAAGATAAAACGGGTCCTGCTCAAAAATACCCGAAAACGCGATGAAGCTGCGTCTCCCAAACAACCACGAAAACACAAAATGAGGTGTGCACCACCTACCTGAGACTCGCATGATGCTACTCCTCCGGTTTCACCCTCCAATTCGGTTTAAAACGCTGTAAATCTACAAAAGATTCAAAACCCCTCAAAGGGATATAACTCGTTCTAGAAAGAATATCAGACAACACGGAAAAAGAGGAATCGAGGCCTTACTGAGGGGGTTGCAACACACTAATTAGCGATCGAAATAGGTCTCGGACAGATGTTCGGGAGGGGAAGATAGGTTCGGCCGGCCTGTTCGCGTATCCGGGCGGAGGAGAGGTGTTCTGCCTCAAAAAACGAGGCTACTTCCCGTTTTAAGCGAAAAAAGAAAGTACACGGCGTGTACTTTAGAACTACACGCCGTGTATATTTCATTTAACTGTTCAAAAGATGGATAGATTCTGCCAATTTACTTTCTGAACCTGCCGACTTGAGTACACGACGTGTACCTATTTGTACACGGTGTGTACTAGGTTCCTCTTCCCTTCCTCGCCAACATACCCACACGCCATGTATATCCCTCATACACGGCTGGACTACACGGAGTGTCCAAAGGGAACATGGCGTGTCCCTGGTTCTTACCCGGCCAACGGCCTACACGCCCTGTATGGATTCACATGGTTTGGGGTCTACACGGCATGTTCAAAACTACACGCCGTGTAGTAAGAAACCACTACACGGTCACCCGCACGACATGTACTCGGAGAGTACAAGGTCGGCCACTCACCTAAACATACACAATGTGTACTTAAAGTACACGGTGTGTAGTCTGGAAATTTCCAGAAACTCTGCATCTTCTCTAGTTTCCTCAGAAACCAGTCCAACAATTTACACAGGGTCGGGATTTTGACCCATTCTTAAAACCCTGGTTCATATAGTACAACAGAATATGTTGTTTTGAACTGTTTGGCGAGGTATAAAAAGGCTCTTTGGGTGGTCAAAACCAGACAAATGACCTCTAAATGAAATAAAATAATACAAAAACAACCGTTGTGTGAATTGTGAAATGGTCAGGTAGACGACACGTCAATTGGAAGTGTCGTTTGACCACGGTGACCGGAAACACATTTTCGGAGTCATAATACGCCAAAACGACATGTAACGGTCGAATATAGAGACAAAGTTCTCTGAATGACTTGAAATCACACTAAAACAATAGTAATACTATTCGTGACATGTAAGAGGAGACATCACGTCAATCGGATGTGCGGTGTGCACGGTACGACCAAATATGTTGTTTTTAACAGTTCGGTGCGCTCTAAAAGGGCGCGTTGGGTGGTCCAAACCAGTAGAAGGACCTCAGAATTCCATTAAATCATACAAAAACAACAAAAAAAAATCGTGGTGTGAATTGTGAAATGGTCCTACAGACAAATTTTCAATCAGATGTGTCGTTTAACCACAATGACTAGAAGTGCATTTCTAAAGTCATAAAACACCAAAACGACATGTAACTGTCAAATTTAGAGTAAAAGTACTCTGAATTAATTTAGATCACATGAAAACAATATGAATATTATTCGTGACATGTAGGTGGAGAAGATACTTCAATTGGACGTGTTGTGGGCACGGTACGACCGAATATTTTGTTTAACAGTTCAACGTGCTCTAAAATGGCGCGTTGGGTGGTCAGAACCAACCGAATGAGATATGAATTCCATGAAATAATAAAAAAATAACCGTGGTGTGAAGTTTGAAATGGTTGGGCAGAAGGCATGTCAATCAAAGGATTCGTTTGACCGCAGAGACTGGAAATGAATTTCAGGAGTCATAAAACACCAAAACGACATGTAATTGTCGAATACATAGCAAATGTCCTAAGAATGACTTGAAATCAGACCAAAAAGTAGGAATATTATTCATGACATTTAGGAGCATACGAAACATTAAATCGGACCTATGGTATGCGTAGTACAACTAAATATTTTTTAACAGCTTCAGGTGGTGTGTGTGGAGAACATTCTGTTTTAGACCACAAAAAACTTCCACAAGCTAAACCAAAGTCTACAAAAAACGAAAAAAAATCCACAAATGATAACATTTCATAAAATGGGGGTTTTGAATTATTATAGCACCAATCATTTGATGTCAGATATAATTTTATTATATATATATATACTAACTGAATAAATATCTCTAATTTACGTTTGTTTTTTAGTTGTTTTTTTGTATCTTATTGTCGGTTGATTGAAGTAGGAGATTGTGATGTATTGGACCTATTTGGATCATTGAATCACATCGGTCATTTATTGTTTATGATGATCATGATGTTTATGCTGTTTGGAATTGTTTTCTTTTTATTTTCTGATTTTTACCCTATTTTTATTGATTTGGAACCGTGTATTTTTTAAAAATTTCCTCAGGATAGAGACCGCCAATGGAAGTCACTATAGGACGCCTACTAAATAGGATAGCAATCACCATTGGTATTCATTATAGCTCAGCATAGCATCATAACTGTGACCACCAATGGCGGTCGTTGTAGCTCGGACGAGGATCGAGACTGCGACCACCACTAGCGGTCGCTATTGCTCTTCCGAGCAATAGGTCAGTGACAGCCTGGTCGTCGTTGTAGGCCAGATTTTCAACCTCCTTCAGGGACTGCCTTTGGAGATCTCTATAGGCCTATGGTGACAGGCCTAAAGAAACCACTATTGGTGGTCAGTGAGGGGTCTCTATAGGCCATTATAAACCGCCAATGTCGGTCACTAATGGCCAATTTTTTAGTAGTGTAAATATGGTAAATAAGGTTAAAAAATAGTATTATAATAATATTAAATTACCCTAACACATGTAATAATCCAATTGGATGATAAATTTTCTACCATTTTCATCCTTGGGTAGATTTTGGGACTCCATGGAACCACTTAGGAGTGATAATGACACTTTATATTAATTAATTTAAAGTAAATACAAAAATTACATAAACATATATCTTTTAGTAAATAATTTTTTACACAGGGTTATGTAAGTTATATCTTTGACTATAAATATTAATTCTAAAGATAAAAATATTTAATACATCATGGTATTATATACATATTTTTTATACCTAAAATAAATAAAATTTTTTATGAAACAATGATGATACAATGATTACCTTATTAATAAATGATTTAAATAACTGAGATTATAAAATCTAAAAACCTATCAAAAACCTGTAAAATTATTACTGTAATAATTATTTTCAAACAAGATTCATTGTAAAATTTAATTTAATAAGTCTTGGGCCATTTGAAACTAAAAATCAGTTTATAATAAAATAATTTTCTCAGACATTCCTAAAGAGCCCCTCCTCCCCCAAATAAAAATCCATCACCTCTAACCCCTTACTCAAACCATTAAAGCCCCTTTACACATCCAATATCTTACTAAGTAAGCTCCATAAATCCCTATATTCCTCTTGTATGCCTTCCCATAGGAAGAAGGAAATTCAAGTAAAAATTTTGGTTCAAACCAATGTGAGATACCCGATTTAAAGGCAACATCTTCTATTGAGTTTTTTTCTGTTCTTTTACTTCTCTAACCCCCTAATCACTTTTTATTCATTTTTTATAAAAAACCAGTATACTCAATATTATTGGTTGTTTTTATAAGAATTATTCCAACTACACTTCCACACACCTCTATCTAATGGATACGAACATACTATTTCTATGGACGACGAACTATTACCTCACGAAACGATTACTGTTAAATCTTCTCCTTCAACATCTTATGGTGGCCATTAAGATGGAACTATATGTATATTTGATATATATTATATTTATATTTTCTCTATACATATTTATTTTTATTTTATATAATACATTTTTGGTTACCATAATGGGTAAACACGATAATTTCATTTCAGGAAATGTGGACCACCGCCCCCTAAAAGTTATATGACTCATTAGTGCCATACGTGGAATGTATAAAAGATGTAGTTACTAAAATTATATATATGATATTATACATGAATTATAATATACCTATGTATCATTAAGTTTTCATTCCATTAAATACGAAATTGATATGAAAGTAGCATTCATTCATACGTACGAATTACCGTCTCCATGAACGGTGCATTTGATTTCTTATCTCCAAATGTTATATACTATTATAAATAAATATATATACTGGATATATAAAATATATATGATATCTAAATCATGAATATAAATATGTAGATAATGGAAATTTTACAACATGAACAACTTAAATTTTAAGAAGTTTATTTTTGACTCAAGTACCAAATATCCACAAAACTTCCGTTATTAACTTAAATGATTATGTGATGTTTATGACATGAAAATAAGTGATAAAAAATAATAATAAATTTGAATAAGGTTATGATGCAAGTAGAAATTAAATTTATTTTATTATTCTGGAGATTATAGAACGAACAGGTCAAGTCAGACACGGGGTAAGAGACTTCATCTCAATCTCCATTCCTTGAAGAATCCTTTGATTTATACATGAATTTATTTTATACAGTGTATAAACCACTTTGAATTTTCATTTCATTCAAAGGGAAAATTTTTCAAAAAATATTTATACTAAAAGAAAAAAAGGGAATGTTTCGTTTTACGTACATGGTGACAATGACCTTTCTACCACCATGAGAATTATTTGATATTTGGCTTCCTTAACAATCCGTAATGTATTTTTAAAATGAAAATAAATACAATATAGTATTTTTATGTATTTCGGTATTGAAAATGGTTCTGATAATGGATTGATTTTGTCAATATATTTAAATGATATATTGTGATAACAATGTGGAAATGTTATCTTTCTTTTATGTTTGTTTTATGTGTTGTGAATATGTTTTGGTTCTTGAGAATTGTTTACGTATATGGGTGGTTACATGATAAACATAGGTAAGGAGAGCCTCAGATATCTCTCCACTTCATTGGGTAACATCATAAAGGTAAACGTTAAAGTTTCTCCTAAGGGATTTAAGGAATATACTGTGATGGGTATTCCAAATGTTACTCCTTATGTAGTTGTGATAGCTAAAATGTAAGTATGATATGAATGCCACTATTTACCTTTATGATATATGTTTTCTATGTGTTATTCATAAATCATATGATTTCATGAGGTATTTGAATGATCTTATGCTTGGTATGTATTGTTGAACTAATGTTTTCTATCTTTATTTTATAACCCATACTGATCTTTTTTATTCTCATACCATGTTTTTTTGAAATATATTTCACAGGAATTAAAGATGAATATGGTTAAGGTTTGGATCAAGGAAAATTCATGCTATCTAAATCATGTAACTATACATGCCTCTTTCTTTCAAGAGTTTTTATTTTATATAAAAAATGTATACTGTGTAGAAGTGTTTACAAGTAATATTCAAGTTGTTATGTATATGCTATGACCTAATTATCTAAAGATATGAATAGGAAAAGATCCTTGATGTGAATTATTAACTTAATTCAAGATTGTGTAATGTTTAAGGTTGGGTGCTTATAGTTTGTATCAGAGGTCAATTTAGTCAGCTTTTGTAGTTAGAATATTACTAAATTAAGGTACATAAATTAATTTATGGTCAAATTTAAATGATATAGCTTTTACAAATTACCATGTTTATTCACCTAGGATATTTTTGTGTTCAGAATGGTTTTTTGTAGAGGAAACAAGGTAGCTATGATGGGATAACATCAAGAGGAAGAAAAACTTCCAAATCAGCAACCTGAGATGGTCTTAATTGGAACTGAATAGTTTTTTTGTAGTGATGGGATAATTGACTCATGATATAAATGGTGGTGGTATCCATGCATGAGATAATCTAGATCAACCATAGAGGAACATGTTAGTAGTGGAGTATTTTATGAGGAAACATCCCCACAATTCAGAGATTTATCTGACCATGTGCTAGCTGAAGGGTGGATTAATGCACTAGAAAAGATTTTTGATGTCATGGGGTGTTTAGAACATCAAAAGGTTATTATTTCTGCTTACCATTTTGATGGTGAAGTAGATTACTGGTGGTAAATGTTGAAAAATATCAGGGATATTAATGATATTGATTCTCTAGATTGGGATGAATTCAAAGGTACGTTTCATTAGAAATATTTTCCTAAGGTTGTCCATCTTAGGATGGAAAACAATTCTTGTAATTGAGGAAGGAAGATGACTCAGTGGCTACTTATAAAGAGAAATTTACTCGATTGGCAAGGTATGCTCTGAATTTCATACAAGATCTTCATTGTAAAATTAAGCATTTTTTACTTAGGGTTAAATCAAAAGTATCGACGAGATTTATCATCTTGTGATTTCAAAAGTTATGAAAAACTTGTTCGATGTGAAAATAAGGTGGAAATGGAGTTTTTCATTGATCAGATGTTTTTTGACAAAAAAAGTAATAAGAGGTTGAGGTGGTAGATAAAAGGGAAGAACTTTTCAAAAACGTTTAATGGTAAGAAACTTAAGTTTATAGTTTGTGAAAATTGCGGTAAAAAGCACACTGTGGAATGCATTTTTAATTATGGTATGTGCTTTCGATGTGGTAAAATGGGGCATAAGGCTTGTAATTGCACTGAAAAAAGATCAGGGTAATAGTAAGACACAATTTGATTTATAGTTATTAAAATGGTTTATGATTAATTAAATTGGTCATTACGCAAATGAGTGTCCAACGAAGAACTCAAATGATGGAAACCAACTAGACTACAAGTAGAAAGGGGTGGTGAAATTAATTGAAAGTACACCAGAAAATGTTTTTCCATTGAAGAATGTTGTATTAGGTACATTGTTTGTTTTTCAGATTATGCCAATGTGTTGTTTGATTCAGGGTTCACACACCCTTTCATTTTTGAGAAGTTTTCTAGTAAATTGGGAATTCCATCTCACGTTTTGAATCCTGAACATATGGTAAAAAAACATGAGGAAAATTTGAGAGAGAAATAAATTATAAGAACCTTCATGTCCTAGTGTGAGGAATGAATCTACTGGAAAACCTTATTGATTTTCCTCAAGTAGAGTTTGATGTTATTTTGGAAATGAATTGGATTTCTTCTTATCATGCTATGATTTACTATAGAGTTAAAGTGGTTTCTTTTCAGAAAAATTTTTAGTTAGTGTACAAGTATGAACCCTTAATTTTGATAACATATCAGGATGCTAAGAAACTAGTAAAAGATGGAAATGAATTCTACCATGAAAATATTATTGAAAGCAAAGGAACTGTTCAGATTAATGCTGTGCCAATGGTAAATGAGTATCTTGATGTTTTTTCTAATGAGTTTCCTGGTATTATACCTAATCGGGATGTTGAATTTACTATTGACATTGTTCCTGATGGTAAGCCAATTTCAAAACCACCTTATCAAATAGCTCAAATTTAACATTTAGAGTCAAATAAGCAATTTCAAGAGTTATTAGATAATTGTTTCAATCGACCTAGAACATCATCATGGGGTTCCCCTATCATGTATGTTAAAACGAATATGGTTCAATGAGACTTTGCATTGATTATAGAGCCTTGAATAACATCACTGTTAAGAAAAAGTATCCTTTGCCTCATATCAATAATTTTTTGGATTAGCTCTAGGGAGCTCAATATTTTTCAGAGATTGATTTGTGGTCATGGTACCATCAGTTAAAAGTAAAGGAAGAAGACATTTTCAAGACTGTGTTTTGTACTAGCTATGGCCATTATGATTTTTTAGTTACACCTTTTGGGTAAACCAATTCACATGTTGTATTCATGGATATTAAGGATAAAATTATCCGTGAGTTCCAAGATAAGTTTGTGGTTGTGTTGAATGATGATATTTTGTTTTATTCCAATATTAAAGAGGAACATGAATGTCATTTAAGGTTTGACTAGAAATCCTTAAAAGAAAATAAACTACATGGAAAATTTAGAAAATGTGAGTTTTGGTAACAAAATATTTATTTCCTTGGTCACATTGTTTCAAAAAATGGCATAATAGATGATCTTATTAAAACAAAAGTTATTGAAGAATGGTCAAGACCAACCAATATCAAAGAGATTCATAGTTTTATTTATTTATAAGGTTATTACTAAAGGTTTGTTTAAAAGTTTTTAGAGTTATCTAGCCCAATGACTATGTTAACTCTAAAAGATGTTAAGTTCATTTGGAAAAACAATTTGATGCTTGTTTTCAAGAATGAAAACAATGATTGGTGAATGCTCTAGTTTTGGAACTGAGTTTCAGAGATGGTGAGTTTGTTATCTATATTGATACTTCGTTGAAAGGACATGTATGTGTCATTATGCAGAATGATTCGGTACTTGCATATGCATCACGTCAGTTTAAACCTAATGAGTTAAATTACACTACAAATTATTTGGAATTTACTGCTGTTGTTTTTTACTTTAAACTTTTGGAGACATCATCTATATGGATTATCATGTAAAATATATACAGACCAAAAAAATTTGAAGCATATATTCACTCAGAAAGAATTAGAAATGAGACAGAGGAGATGGTTGGAATTAATCAAGGATTATGATTGCCCGATTCATTACCATATTGAAAAGGAAAATAAAGTTGTTGAGGTTTTTAGTTGAAATAGTAATGATAAATTAACCATGTAAAGTTTGGAATAATATAATTTGATAAATGATTTGATGAAATTTGGAATATAAGTTTTTGGTGTAGTAAATTCCACTATTTTGTTTCAGGTGTTAGTGAAATCATCAATATCAGAAAGAATTAAGCAAGTGCAGAAGAAAGATAGTGATTTGTAGAAAAAGGTAGAGATGGTTTAGAATTGTTAGTTCCCTGATTTTAACATTGATAATGATTGTGTTTTGAGGTTTGGGATGATATTATGTGTGCCTTTTGATTCACAATTGAAGAATGTTTTGTTTTTCAAAGCTCATAATTCTATAATTTCTATTCATCCTGGCAATACTAATATGTACATAGATCTTCAGGATTATTACTGGTGGGATGGAATGAAAAGAGATATTGCAGACTTTACTATGTTGTATTTGAATTGTAAATAGGTTAAAGTAGAGTGGCAGTTATATAAAGAGATGCTTCAGCCTTTACTAGTGCCAGAGTGGAAATGGGAAAATATATCCATGAAAATTAATGTGGGATTACCAAAAGACATCTGAAGGTAACAATGAAATCTGGGTTATTGTTGATCGATTGACTAAATTTGCTAATTTCCTTCCTATTTGAGATACTTTGTCTCTAGTTCAACTGTCTCAGTTGTATGTTAAAGAGATAGTCAAGTTGCATGGAGTTCCCCTCTCCATTTTATCTGATTGGATCCCAGGTTTACTTCTATCTTTGGGAAAGGCCTTTAGAAGTCTCTGGGTACTAAATTAAATTTTAGTGCAGTTTTTTATCCACAATCAGATGGGAAGTTAGAACGAACAATTCATACCTTGGAGGATACACTACATTCTTGTTCAATAGATTACTAGGGAATTTGGGACGAACATCTTTCTTTGGTTGATTTTTTTAATAATAATAGTTTTCATTCCAGTATACAAATGGAACCATTTGACGCCTTATATGGAATGTAGTGTCAAACTACAGATTTTTTGGATGAAGTTGTTGAAAGGAAGCTGATGGGACCAAAATTGGTAAAATAGTTAGAAGATAATGTTTCGTGGATTTAGAAGAAGATGAGAACAACTCAATGTATGAAGAAAAGTTTTGCGGGTAACTGGAGGAAGGGTCTTTCTTTTGAGGTCGGTGATCATGTCTTTCTCAAAGTTTCTCCATGGAAAAGTGTGATGTGTTTTGATAAGAAGGGAAAGCTGAGTCTGAGGGTCATTGGACCCTATGAAATCCTGGATAAAGTAGGACCAGTTTACTACAAAGCTGCTTTATCTCCATGTTTATCCCAGGTACACAAATTTATTAATGATTCAATGTTGAGAATGTATTTTTCCAGATCCAACTAATGTTTTGAGTCTAGAAGTAGTTCAATTGGAAGAGAATATTTCTTATGAGGATCAACCAGTCCAAATTCTTGACCGTAGAGAGCAAGTGTTGTGGAATAAGGTAATCATTTAGTTAATGTATTGTGAAAAACCATATGGATTTAGAGGCAATGTGGGAATTTCAAAATTCTATGACGTATAACACCCCCAATTTATTAGATAAGTGAATAAAACTACGAGGACCCAATTTCCAAAAGGGGGGAAGGATGTAACATTCCACATAAATAAAGAATATAAAAATTTCATATTTATTAATATTGGTGAATTAAATATTAATTTTAATTCAAAGTGGATGATATGTCTGATAGCATACTCAACATGCAACACCGTATTTCTCCAAAATCAAATATTGCACACAACATTGAGTTATAGCAAAAAATTATATAATAATATTATTATTTTAAATTGTAATTAACACATAGTTTGTGTATTGGAGAGAATAAACAGGACTAAAAACAATATGATTGTACATGTTTGTTAAATGTTTTGACATTTATCCAATAAAATTTATAAGTCTAATATGTGAATGAACCAAATTTTAAGAATAAACACTCTAAATTGTTTAAAGGTTGATTTACCACCTTTTGATGGAGAACCCTTTTTAAATCTAGTTTTTGTAACTTTTATATTTTCCATTTGACAATACAATATTCTTCTCTAGAATCGGGAAAGAAAAATTTAATTTGTATGCAATTTTGGTATTTTTTTGTTAATGTTCAATTTTTGATGAATAGTGAAAATTATAGCATTTAAATTCCGAACTACCTTTTAATATTTTATATTTAATTAGATATAATACTATTTTAATTGGTTTTAAATTTTAATTGGATTTTATTTTAACCATTTAATACAATTTTCATCATTGGAGGTAATTTCAATCTTAAATTGGACATAAACCGAGGTAAATATTTTGGTAGTTATTATTTATAAAAAACACGCTTTTGTTTTGACTACAGGAATTAATTTTAAATTAATTTCTACAACTTATTTGTTATGAATTCGGAAAAATATATTCCATATTTGGAATCAGGAGGTACAAATTTTGTGAATAGGAAACTTTTATTTTTATACATTATGAATACTGACATCAGTAAATATATTATTTACCATGGTTAAAAGGAAAATCTGGTAAATAAGGGTAAAAAAATAATATTATAATAATATTAAATTACTCTAACACATGTCCAAATCATATTGGATGAACCATTTCCGACCATTTTCATCCTTAGGTCCATTTTGGGACCGCATGGAGCCACTTAGGAGTGATAATGACACTTTATATTAATTAATTTTAAGTAAAGACAAAAATGACACAAACATATATCTTATAGTAAATCATTTTTTACAACAGGTAATATAAGTTATATCTTCGACTATAAATATTAATTTTAAAGATAAAAATATTTCCTACATTGTGTTATTTTATTTATAATATTTAGACATCAAATAAATAAATTTATTTATGACACAATGATGATGAAGTGATTATCTTATTAATAAATAATTTAAATAAATGAGATTATAAAATTTGAAAAACAATCTAAAACCCAAAAAATTATAATTGGATGATTTTTTATTCGATCAAGATTCATCTTATCTATGAATTTAATGAGTTTGGGACCTTTTCGAAACCGAAAATTAGTTTATAATTAAATAATGTTTTCAAACTTTCCTAAAGAGCCCCTCCTCCCCTTATAAAAAATCCATCACCTCTAACCCATTACTCACACCTCTCAAGCCCCATGGATCATTCTACCTCTATCCAATTAAGCTCCCTACATCCCTCTATTCCACCTAGAAGCCTTCCCCAGGGAACAAGGAAATTCAAGTAAACATTTTTCTTCAAACCAAAGGGAGATACCTGATTTAAAGGTAACAACTTCTATTGAGTTATTTTACTTTATTTTATGTCTCGAAACCCCTAAAATATTTTTATTGCTTTATTATAACAACAAAAGTATCCTAAATATTCAATTTTATTATTATGAGATGTATTCTAACTACACTTCCCCACACCTCCATCTAATGGATACACACATACTGTTTCTGTGGACAATAAACTATTGTCTCACAAAACAATGATTGTTAAATCTTATTCTACCAACTCTTATGACCACCATTAAGATGGCGCTTTATTTATATGTGATATATATTATATTTATATTGTATCTATACTTCTGTATTTTTCATTTATAGAATACCTTTATGGTTTCCATTATGGGTAACAGGATAATTTCATTTGAGGATTTGCGAACAACCGCCCCCTCAAAGTGATATAACTAGTTTAATCCATTCATGGAACATTTAAAGGAGGGAGTTATTAAAATTATATATATGATATTATACTAGAATTATAAAAAACCTATTTATCATTATGTTTTCATTCTATTAAATATGAAATAGAAATGAAAGTAGCGTTCATGCGTACGTACGACTTCCCATTTCCATGAATGGTGCATTTCATTTCTTATCTCCAAATATTATGTACTATTATAATACACATATATATATACTGGTTATATATGATATATATGATATTAAAATCATGAATATCATTATGAATATAATGTATTTTGACCACATGGACAACTAAAATTACATGAAGTTCGTTTTTGAATCAAGTTCCATATATCGACAAAACTACCATTATTAACTAAATTACTATGTAATGTTTATAACATGGAAATAAGTTATATAAAAAAATAATAAATTTGAAAAAGGTTTGAATAAGGTAAAAATGATCTTTAGATTATTTTTCAGGAGATTAAAGAACGGATGGGTCAAGTCAGACATGAGGTAATGGACTACGTCTCAATCTCCTTTCATTGAGGCATCCTTTGATTTATACACGAATTTATTTTATACAGTGTATAAACCCCTTTGACTTTTCATTTCATTCAAATTGAATCTTTTTCTAAAAATATTTTTACTAAATGAAAAAAATGGAATGTTTATTTTAATGTACGTGGTGACAATGACCTTTCCGCAGCCGCGGGCGTTATTTGATCATTGGATTCCTTAAGAAGACAAAATGTATTTTTAAAAGGAAAATAAATACCGCATACTCTTTTTATGTATTTTGGTATTGAAAATTATTCTCATAATGTATTTATTATGTTAATATATTTAAATGGTATATTGTGATTGCTGTGTGGAAATGTAATCTTTTCTTTATGATTGTTTTATGTATTGTGAATATGTTATGGTTCTTGGAATTGTTTACATGTATGGGTGGTTCCATGATAAACCCTGGGGGGGGGGGGGGTGAGCCCGAGATAGCTCTCCAATGCATTGGGCAATGTGATAGAGGAAACGTTAATGTTTCTTCTAAAATAATTAGGGAATATACTCTGATGGGTATTCCAACGTAACTCCCTATGTAGCAGTGATAACTGTAATGTAAGTATAATATGGATGGCACAAGTTACATTTAAGATTTAAATTTTCAATGTGTTATTCATAAATCTTATTAATTCATGAGGTATGTTAATGATCTTATGCTTGGTAATAATTGATGAACTAATGTTTTCATTCTTTATTTTATAACCCTAATTGAGATTTTTATTCTCATACCATGTTTTTTTGAAATGTTTTTCACAGGAATTAAAGATGAATGAGGTCATGGTTGGGATCAAGGAAAATTCATGTTGTCTAAAACATGGAACAAGTCATGGTTCTTTTTTTTTAAGATTTTTTAATTTTATGAAAAAAATGGTTACTATGTAGAAATGTATACATGTAATATTCTAGTTGTTATGTATATTTTATGACTTAATTATCTAAAGTTATAAACATTAAAAGATATTTGATATGAATTATTTACTTAATTCATGATTGTGTTATGTTTAAGGCTGGGTCCTTATATTCTCTCTCCTAATTTGTTGAGTGATAATTGCTTAATCGAGTGACTGATAAATGTTCTAATTTTCATATTGTACTCAAAGGAGTGCTATGATTTTCACTGAATCAAATAGATCATCATAGATCTGTGCCAACACTTGAAAACAAATTAATGAAACACACATTGATTTGAGAATCATGTGTGGATGATGTTGAGGGATTCAATGTAAGATCCTTTGAGTAACAGATGTTGGTGACCTCTAGTGGGTGTGCAAGCTTCAAATCATTACAAGGAAATGATTTATTTTATGCATGTGCTCTCATTAAACCATATAGGAGCCACATAATATATTAGGGATGGATCACTAGATATGATGGAGTTTTTTAAACTCTGGTGATTGAAAAGTTTCTAAATAATCGGCCCACTAACTTTTGCTGAGCACCCTGTTACCATCAATTACACGCAACAATGAGTTTATCTTGTGTTACACGAAACACAATGTTTAAAAAATATATAATATATTATTATTGAATATAATAGTTATCACCTGGTTATTGTAATCGTAGGTATTATTATTAATAAATATTTCATTAAAACTATGTTGATCTATTAATTAGATATAAGATAAATTTTATTTAAATGAAAATGAAATATTTTTTAAAAATACTATATTTATCAAAAAATTTGTTTAATATCGCTTGGAACACATTATTTAAAATAAATTTTTAGTTTTTTTGATAATATTATTTATTAAATGAATATATATTTTTGAAATCAAAATAAAAAAATTATTTTACAGTGATTTTTTTTCTAGAAAAGGTTCATTTTTAAGGAATAATGTTAAATATTATAATTGAATTGAAAAAATAATTTTAATTTAATTAATTATTATTTTTATTTATATATTTAGTTGGTTTTAATGAAATATTAGTTCAATTATAAGTTAATAAATCCAATTTAGTGCATTTGAATCATTTTCATTTTTTTTCAAAAATAAAATTGCAATCTTTTGAACAAATTTTTTCTTTTAAAACCTTCTTTCTCATCATGTTTGTGGGATTAATTTTAATTTAAATGTTTCCACATTTGAGAATTTATTTTTTTAAAATGGAATCAATAATTTTAATAATAATAATTTTTAATTTATATTAATTTCAACATAATATTTCCCCGAAATGAATTGTGAACACAATAGTAAATCATTACAATGGTTAATGTAAAAATAGACTACTTGGGGGGGGGGGATAAAATAAGAATATGAAGGTTATAAATGACCTAAGAACATATTAAAACCCCATTTTTTATCCATATTTAGAACTTATATCTTCTAGGTTTTAAAATGTATAATTTTATAATCGTTTCCATGATAAAAACACGGGTATGAATGAATCGTCTCAAAAAATTACAAGTGTGGTACTCCCCTAACATATAAAAGGCCCCACTATCTCTACTCATATTCACACCATCAAAAACATTTAGATCTTCCCTGATCTGACCAAATCGCCACCCAAAATCCATATACTTATCATAAAAGAATTAGTTTGGGTAGAAGTCTATCCTAGGAATGTTTTAGTGTAAAACTAAAGAGCATACCCCAAAAAGAGGTAATGCTAGTCAACAAACACCATTATTTTATTTCATTTTCCACATCCATAAATTATTATTAAAATGTGATAAAAAAATATTTATCTTAGACATACAGGGATGTTTTGATAATAATTTCACGGCCTACAACCACCTCCAATTACATAAAATGAGATGTGAAATCCTTTTTTGTGTGTACGGAAGACTACCACATTGAAAACTGATTCCATCCATTCTTCCATTACCGCACAACCACCAATTGAAACAAGGTCAGAACATGATTTTATGAGCACTATTAAAAATGAATTGATAAAATGGGGGTCTTTATTATTACTAGGTAAAATCACTAAGAAATCTACCATTTATATGTGCTTTTGTTAGCACTGATAATTTTTTTTTATAAAAAATATAATTAATTTACATAAAAGAATTATATGTATATTCAAAAATAATTTTTATTTATATAAATTAAATAAAAAATGCATATTTATAATTAATATATATTCTCTATAATAAATATATATATATATATATTATTTAAAACAAAATATTTATAGGATTGTAATTAAAAAAATATATTTAAATAATTATAA
The DNA here is from genome assembly GCA_963277665.1 of Viscum album. NCBI lineage: Eukaryota > Viridiplantae > Streptophyta > Magnoliopsida > Santalales > Viscaceae > Viscum > Viscum album. Next base: position 660,851,925 of record OY728159.1, read on the forward strand.
GATTATAATAATTTTTATTAAATAATAAATATATATTTTATAATTAAAATTATATATTTACAATTATATATTTATAATTAAATCAAAAGGGTCTAGGATCAAGGAGAAACTACTACTACCAAAATTTATTTAATAAAAATGACATGAAATTATGAAAGATAATGGAAAGGTTCAAAAAAGGACATCCCTTAATCTAGAAAAGAAAACTACAATTGATGAGAAACATGGTAATCCCCATAATCAGATTCCCATTATGATGGTGAATTATTCTGATTGAAGATTTTATATTAATTTTCCATGAGTTTAACATTTTCCATTGTGATCTCCATAGTATAAGACTTGGTAGACCGACCATCCCACATGCAATAGTCCAATCATCAGTGGTATGTACTCAGGCACAATTGTTTGGATGACGCCCCTATTTCCATGTCTTGGGTTTTTTAGATACCATTCATGTTATTCCCCCTCTGAATTAGGAGTTTTCTCTATGGGAGGATAAAGATATGCCATATGTGAATATTTCACCATATTTCTCTTTCCATTGCTGGATAAAGAACACTCTTGCACCAGTTTCTTGTCCACTTCATTCTGTATGACCTTTTTAATACCAAATTGACCAAGGTTAACAATATCATGCACTGGTTCTTCAGCCTTTCCACTATCATCATGAAACAAGATTCTAACTATATTTTCCCAAGACTTGTTTGAAGAATCATAACATGTTCGAGATGAGGGATCTTTACTACTTCTAGAAGTGAAATAATAATTCCAATTGTGTTTCCAAAATCATTATTATCACCTTGAACATTTTACATCACAATAAGAGAGTTCCATTCCTTACCAGCCTTGGTATCATCCATTACATGGAGATCAGGAGGCCTATCCCCCAATAAGGGACCATACAACTCCTCTCCCACATTATCTTCATTTAGCTTAGAAGAAATTTCCAGTCTCGTCTTTTTCTTTTTTAAATTCCGAGCTTCTTTATTATTGTAAAAACAAACTATATTCTTTTGGATCCTAGGGACGTGTTTAGTACCTAAATGATGATGGACAATCACATTGTATAAATAAAAAAAATAGGGAACTTCTTAATATTCAAACTCAAGATCAATCATTAATATAAAAACCAATAGAGTGGTGTTTCTTGTCCTTGCATGAATTAGATCAAAATAAACCAAAACCCTGACATAATACAAATATTTACATATAATGGCATTTTCCTCAAGATTTAGGGATTCCCCAATATAAGGAGGGATGCCATTTAAGATTTTCAGATGCCAAAAAGCCCAACTAGGCCATTGAATATCATATCCAGATATATGCATTAGTGTGATTTTGATAATAAAGATTGAAATCAATCTCCCATGATGAAAGCTAAAAGGCCCCAAGATTGAGATTATATAAACTAAATTTCTAAGTAGGAAAATGATGCAATTTAGATTTAATGATAAGAAGAGAATATCCCTTTCCCATCATAATTATTTTCCAGTCATTGAAACCCACTATTCAACGAAACCTCTATTTTAAACAAACCACATTAATTTAAATTTCCCCTTTGGAAAGGGACAATCAGATGATGGGTGAAAATTGACACAGATCTATACTTTCCTATAAAAAAAGCATGATTAATAGATATTGGAAATATTCCATTTTGATTTATCGATATTCACTGTTCATTAAGAACCAAATCTGAGGAAAATTCATCCCTTCTAGATAAAATATATCCAAAAGAGACACCCTTCCTACATATAGTCTCATGCTGTGAATCATTTGGAGATAACACAAAATTAAAAACTGACACCCGATTTGTGGTATTAGGGTTTAGAGAAACTAGTAAAACAAGATCAAGTCAATCACCAACCTAATCTTCCGAAGAGGCAACCAAATACCTCGTGATAGACAACACCAGATCTACGACCTTAGGATTTTGAGAATCATCCGCCTATAAGACTACATCCCCAACCCTATCATGAGAAGAGATCACAACATACCTATCTATAGACGATACCCAATCTATGACATTTAGGTTCAGATAAACATCCATCCCTGAGGTAATAATATTGATTCGATCCCCAAATCAATATTTTAATGAGATTGTAGTATCCAAAGATGTCGACACCTGATCTGTGGTCATAGGGTTTAGAGAAGAAAAATCTATGCACAGGACATGTAGATTGAGTCAATCCCTAACCGAGTCCCCAACATCAACATACTGGTTGGCGATTGATAGATCCATTGATGATGAAACCAAAGGGATCAACATTGATTTCCATTGCATTTGTCATGAGTCACACTAACACTTCTCTCGCTCCTGAAATCCATCTTCTTATAATTATATATAAATAGTTTTTAAATATATAAAATTATTATTATAAATATACATATATAAAGATATATTTAAATAAATATATGTTTTCAATAAATTTGGTCATTAAATATATTGATGTGTGAGTATAATTGACGTGAATCAGTTATGTATTAATCCTGAAAGATCATTTATACATTACACCCTTATTATTATTCATGTTGTCCATATATGTGATAAATCATTTTTTTATGTTCCATACTTTACTTTCTATACAATTCATTCATGTTAAACACATGAATCTATTATGTTTAAATAAATACATATAAAATTATAATGAATATATTTATATAATAAATATATTTATTAAATTTTTAATTCTAAATTTTTAATTATTTATAAATATTGTATAAATATATATATATTTAATTATAATTATAAATATATATTTAAATAATTATAAAATTAAAATAGATACATATATTAGAATGTTATATATATATATGTTTATAATTATATGAAAAAATATATAAATATATTTATTTAAACTTATAGTTTTATATATATGTTTAAATAATTATAAAATTATAGTAATTAAATTCCCCATACTTATAAAGTTATAAATATATATTAGTTATGTACTTAGGGGTACAATTACATTAAATAGACCAATATAAATATAAAAAAATATATCCATTATATATATTTATAACATTATAAGTATAAGAAAAATAGTTATTATATTTTTATAATTATTAAAAGAAATATATATAAATTTATTGTTATAAATAGAAATAAATATATATCTATTTATAGTTATAAGGATAAATAAATATATATGTATTCAAATAAATTAAAAATTATAATAAATATGTTTATTATATTTATAATCGTATAAATATATATAATTAATTCATTATTTATATATAATAATAAAACTATAAATTTAGGAAACAAAGTAATTATAATTTCATAATTATTTATATAATATATATACATTTATAGATATAGTTATAAATATATATATATATATATATTTATATAAATAATTATAAAATTAAAACAAATAAAATTACTATATTTATAATATTATATATATAATAATTTTAGTTAATATAATTTTATAATAATTTAAATAAATATGTATAAATTATAGTTATAAATATAATGAAATTTATATTTATAAATATTTTTATAAATATATAAAATATATTTATTAATTATAAAATGTTTTAAATATTATAAATATATTTTTAATAATTTTATAAATATATAATATAGTTGTTATAAATATATATATAATTAAATATATTTTTATTTATACTTATAAGTATAAATAAATGAATATATATATTTATTATATATATAAATTTATTACAATATATATAATAATATAAATAAATTATTAAAATTATATCTTTATGAGTGTTTTTTTAGCGCTGATAATGATATACCTTTATCAGTAACAAAAAAGTGATGATAAACTATGTCATTATTAGCACTATAATTTTAGTTCTTATAAAGAAAATATTTATTAGCGCTTTCTATTTTTGAGCTGATAAAACATACCTTTATAAGCACTTTTTAAAAGCGCTGATAAAAGTCTTCCCCAAAATTTGTAAAAATAACCCTAATAGTATCCGTCCAACATGACTTCAATGATTTCACAGAACTGTCTCCCTACCCCGCTATTATCTCTCCCTACCCTACCACCCTCTCTCCCTACCACACCATATATTTCTCCTTCCCCGTCGACGCCCCCATTTCTCTATGCCTTACTGCCATCTCTCTCATTGTCGTCTCCCCTAACCTTCTTCTATCCCTCTCTTCTTATGTCAATCCCTACTCGTGTAAATCCCTTTTTTCATCTCTCCATACCTCCATCTCTCTTTTAAAGGTAAGCCCATTTGAGATCTCATCACTCACTATCATCTTACTTTTATGTTGTTTTCTGTTTGATTTTGGTTTGGTTTTCTTGATGATTTTCACCGAATCATGGAGTAAATAATCCCATTCAATGGGTATTTTTCACATGTTGTGTAATGTATGGCCTAAGATGATGTATTCATTATGTTTCATGTTGTTTTGAAGAAGTTATGTTGTTATTTTTTCAGGTATTTTACCTTTAATTAAATTACTTTTATGAGAAAATTGTTGTTGGTTGTTAGGTATTCTGCCTAAAATTGTGCATGGAGTGTGTCATAGACCTATTATGGGGTCTTGGTTGTTGTTCCAATGATTTGGTAGTGCTCAATCTGTTTTTTGAATTATGAATTCTAGGATTAATTATGAAATTAATTAATATTAAAATTAAAAAATTTGATGTTATGGTTTATGTACGTTAAGAAACACCCCCATTCCCATTCCAATAATTTATAGAATTATACATCCATGGGATTGATTAATTTCCATAAATAGTCTAAGACATCATCACAAATTCCAATGACATAATTGATTTTTTGGTACTATAGTCAAATAATTACATCTATAGTATTTGGATTACAGTTTTTGAAGATATTTAGCATCATAGGCTGGATATCCCCTATAAATCAGAAATAAAATTATTGAAAGTTCAATAATTTATATTGAATGGAATAGATATTATATATGTATCAATATGTTTTAGTGAATCTTTCATTGAACAATAACTAAGAAATCCCCTCTTAGAAACATTACCCTAATATCTTTTAATTTATTTTTATAATAAATGAGTTTCTTAAGGAACACAGAACATGATAGAATTTTTGATATTTCAATGGTGAATGGGATGTTTATGTACTATTACATTAACATTTCTATTAACTATTTATGTTACTCATAATCTATTCCATGGAGCATTCTATTTATAAAGTTATTATGTGTCATTTACAAATATACTTTGGTAAGATTTTATTTTTCAATATATTTCATTACTATATCATCTTATTTTTATTATATTTCATTTATACTATATTCTAATTAATTTACTTTATCCTTCATATTTTCATTATCTATTAATTATTTAAGGTTTGAAAATTCGTTGTTACTATACTAGTTCCTGTATGAGTTCCTTTGAGGGATAAATAGTGTTTTCCATGTTGATTAATCCATTATTATGGAATTATATTCAATTAAAAGTGTTTGGGAAAAATCTTAAATTCATATTTAAAAGAATTATTTTCATTTTAAAATAACGGGTAATCACCTAATTTATTATTTGAAAATTATTCATTTGTTAATTGGATTTCAAGACAAGTGGTTAGTTGATTTAAAAGTGTTAGAAATGTGGTAATTTTTTTATTTTTAATGTTGTGAGTAAACTCCTGTAATGTATATTTAAACCCACCATTTTATTATTGGATAAATTTTATATCATTGTTTTTGGGTTTTTAAATTTTTTAGAAATTTAAAATGAGATGGATTTTTTCAAAACGGGTGATTTCCCATGTAGATTTTATTATAAAAATTATTGTGCCTTTTAATGTTTTTCAATGTCCATTGAAATAAAGTTTAAATTCCTATTTTAGTTTTAAAGGTGTTTGGATCAAATTTTTCTAAATATTATATTGGGATGGATTTCATAAATGATAAAATGTATTGGTGTTTAAAGCATGTTTTGGAATTTTATGGCCCATTTGAAATTTTATAAAAAATTATTTTTCATAAGAGGTGTGATACCCACTTACACCCCTTTGTTTATTGTATGTCCATTATATATTCTGATCCCATGTGGGTATGTTTATTATTGAAAACCAATTTTTATGGGACTTCTAGGGGTGTGGATCTATTTGGTAGTGATGTCCCAGTTTCCATATCTCAAGTTAAAGTATTTTCATTAACACTACCAAGTGACGATGACCATGAAACTAGAATAATTTTTAGGATTGTATGGGGGTTTTATATCTCTTCTTTTATTATATCCCTTATTATTTATATTATTGGTTTGAATTTATTTTCGTGTTTTTCCCCATCCTGTGTGACTAGTCATAGTTGTACTTGACTGTGTTATATATTTAGTCATTTTATGACATTATTTATAGAATTTTTTAAAATTGATTTTGAATGTTTTATAAAGAAGGAAAAAATAATTATTTTGATGAATTTTAAAACTATTTAATTATTGAGTTTGAATATTTTTCTCAAACTAGTAAATATAGAATGATATGTATTTGAATCTCCAAGAATGTGTGAGTATTATATTTTTTTAGGCCACCGTGCCTGGATTAATAGAAATGGATGGTTTTCAAACATGATTTAGAGAACTATATGACAGTTGGAAAAATCATTTCATTTTGAAATGTGTGTTTGAAAAATGTGTGTTTATGAAATAGTTTAAAGACAAATTTTAAAAGGTGATTTGGAAAATAGGTATTGTTTGTTGAAAAAAAATTTCCATGTGATTGTTTTCATTTATTTATAATCATAGAAAAGGGTTTTATCATAATTTTATGTGTATTAATTATTTAGTAAAACATTATAGAAAATGATTATTTTTCAAATGTATTTAAAATATAATTTTTATGATATAATGTGAATTTGATATCATATAATTAGTAGGTTTTAGTGACCTACTGTATTTTCAAATCAAACCTATATTTTATTGGTTCAAGTTTATTCTAGATTTTTTTCTTCCAAATGATTTTATGAGGGGGATATATGGTTGGATTGTGACCATAGTAGAACATATTTTGTGTATTTATTTTAATAAAAATTTATGTTATCAAATCAAATATGATGGTAATGAATAAATAATGGTTATATTCCAACCGTATAATAAATACTTTGAAGATGGGGTGAAAGAGTTCATCATGTTTAAAAATATCATGATTATGAACATTATCAAATCCCTTTTCCATGTTTATGCAATTCTTATTCAAGATAAATTATTACAGAAGAGTTGGAAGAACACCTGATCCTTCACGAAATATATCGAGGTTATAAATGATGGAATAAACACAAGAAAAAATGATGTTACCTAGTTTATGGGATAAAAATGAATTTTATGGATCATCTGATATGATTAAAAGTTTGGAAGATGAAAAATAATTCATCGAGGATGTGATTACAGATGTGAATGATGATGAAGATTGTATTGAGGAAAGGAGAAAGATATTTGAATTTGAACATCATGATTTCCCAAAATTGTTTGAGAAGTTAAATAGTTGTGAAAATACCCCATTTTATACTAGATTCACTACATATATATCATTGTTAGCTTTAATAAAGATATATAATTTGAAAGTAGACATTGGATGGAGTGATGCCAGTTTTACAAAACCACTTGCTCTCTTCAACAAAATTATCCCACAAGATAATGAGCTCCATATCCGATCATATGGTGGGGAAAAAGTAATATTCTCAATGGGTATTTTTTGTATAAGAATTCATGCCTACCTACATGAAATTATACAGTTTCTCAATGACTAATTTTCACTTACAGAATGACCATGGTCTGGTGCTTCTCGATTCAGGAAAGAGGAATATGGTCCTACAAAAGTTTTATGGTACATTCCTATAATTCAAATATTTAAAAACCTATATATAAGTGAGGATACTTCATAGAATATTATTTGGAATGTATACACATAAAATAAATATGGTAAACTACATCACCTATTCAACTCTCCTTAGTAGAAGAGAATTGATCATTAGTATCCTGAATTTTGAAACAAGATGAGAAACCTTCATCTTACATTATCTATAGACAGAGTGAATCCTTTTGGTTTTCAAAGCATCACTCACAGTACTTGGCCAGTTATGTTGGTAAATTATAAATTTCTACCATGGTTATACATGAAAATAAAATGAGTCATGTTATCTATGCTTATATCTAGAACAAAACAATCAAGTAATGATATTGCTGTTTATTTGGCACCCTTGATCGAAAATTTAAAATTATTGTGGGATTCAGGTGTTATGTCCTCTGATGATTACAAAAATGAATATTTTACATTGTATTAATGTTTCATTGTATGATAAATCAAATTTTGTCTTATTAAATTTTTTTATGACATAACAATAAATCAACTAAAGGGTTCACCATTTTTGAACACATTTCATAGTCAATTATGATGAAACATTCATAAAAAAATGTGTTTATATTATATCATTTATTTCTACACCGATGGTATAAGTATCGATCATGGATGATGTCATTCAATGGATGTTAGAAAGAACATACAACACCATCTCCACTAATAGTTGATTAATAGTTTGAGAATGTAATAGACGTGGACACTGCCTTTGGTAAATGGTTTTTGAATAATATTATGAAATCCTATTGAAAAAATAGACATGTATTTTTTGAATTCCCATACTCTAATTTTATTTATGTCATACATTTTCTTGATATTATTCGTGTTGAAAAAAATTTTTGTGCTAGTGTCATCGACACATTTCTTAATGCACTTGAAAAAAAAGGATGAAATTAATGATAGGTTTGACATTGTTGGAAGGGAAATATGAGAAGTGTTCACACCAGTGAAGGCTGTATAATGAAATTTTCTTCCGAGAGCTACATACCGTAATTCTATGTACGAGAGATATAATTTTTGAATCTTCTTGAATGATATAAATTTTTTATAGTGGTATTCATTTAATATAAACAATATAATGCCAATGGGCTATATAATTTCAAAGGGTATAAATTGAAATCACATCCTTATTTAAATGATAGATCAATTTATAATATATTTACATTTCATTTTTTCCCTTAAATTTTTGTCATACATAAACCAATATCTATTTCTTCTTGAAAATAATATGTTTCATATTTATAAACCTGGAGAAATTTCTGACTATGGATAGGGAAATTTTCATCATATTATTTGAATTGGAAATGTGATTATCACCAAAATTCCATGATATGATGTTTTATTTGATGGTTCACTTAGTGAGAGATATTCAACTATTTGGTTAAGTTCATTATGGAAGTATGTACCCAACTGAATTATATAGGAGGAATTTTAATGGGAATGGCGAAAATTGAAGTTGGCCATAGGGTTTTATTGTAGAGTGAAATATTGTTGAGGAAGCGGTTGAATTATATACTGAATACTTGTATAGTGTAGAAAGAATTGTTCTACAAAAATATCATCACACATGGTGGCTTGTGAGTGAATGAATATATGTAAGAGAGTTTGTAACAATCAATATAATAGATCAAGAGCATGACCAACAATAAATATTACATAATATTTTAGAGGTGTCCCAAAATGTTGAAACCCACAAAGAAATTATTTGGAATTAGAATCCTTTAGCGGCTGAAGGATGGATATGAAATATACAAAATAAATAGATTAATGGATTTTTTGAGACCATATTTTTAATGAGTCATATGATAATATTGATTCATTTTTAGAACACCTTTGATTTCTAGCCAGAGGAACAAGTGTTTTTGTATTATCATAAAACGGTTATGTAATTAATGGTTATACAATCTATAAAAATGAACATGATGAAAATGATACGATTAATAACAGTGGAGTAATTTGTTTCTGAAGCAATTATTATTTCTTGTACTATGGAATGAAATCCAACTTAATAGAATATATTATACTTTGTCCTCATCAAAAAAATAAGTGAGTTGGATTATATAAAATTCCTAGTGCTAATTTTTCAATGAAAGTGGGTTGATAACATATGTGTTATCAAAATAGATGAATTGGGATTCATGAAAGTTTATTATAGTAAGAAGGGATTCAATGATGAACCATTTATAATGGAATCATAGGATGTATAAGTTTTTTTACATATCCCACAATCCAAATGTGGTCAGTTTTTTTTATCGACCAACACCATAGAACAGTTCAATGAAAAGTCAACTAAGGATGACCCTTTAATTGGGATGCCACAATCAATTATCATTAGAACCAATTATTAAGGAATTCATTATGTTATAGGAGACCATAATGAATTGAATTTGATATTAGATAGAGGGTTAAAATCCCTTCAGGTATTAAAAACACCAGAGTTCAATAATGTGGTTATATTTTTTATAAAATAAATTTTGTTAACTAATGTTTTTATTTGGTCACTACTGCATTAATGTAGACTAAAGTAAATGTTAAAGAAAATTTTTATATAATTTCTTTTCTCCATGTTGTTTCTCCCAATCATGAGGGAAAAGATTTCTCTCAGCCTGCTGGTGCTCCTACCGTTGAGGAAAAATGACCATCTGTACAAGATGGTGCACCCAATCCTGAAGACCAATAGGTTTTCCAACTCGTTTCTACTCACAGTATTGAGGTAAAACGACCATGTAAACATGCAGGTGATACCACTACTATGGAAGAACATAATGAAGATGTCTAATATGAGGAAATGGTTAGAGAAAAAAGAGTTTTGATCTAGAAAATATAAGAGCCATAGTTTTATGTTGTTATAGAAATTCATTAATGTGAAAAAATGGATGCATCAAATATAAGTTTGGTAGAATGTGTGGGGCCAACCTATTAACAACAAAAAGTCCTTGTTTAATAGTTACATTAGAATCATCACTTGATAATGTAGGTAGATTGATGTGGATTTTTGGAACAAAGTTGTGCATGCGATTAACACATTGATGTGGGACGATATTAGAGTAACATTATGATATCATTTCTTTTTTTACTAAAAAAAATAAAACAATGAAATATTGACATACTCTCCATTGTCCCTTTAATAGTGCATTTTTATTAGTTGAATTCCCCAAGAAATATGTATTAACGCTTAATGGAAGGATTCATAGAATCCTTTAATGAACTCAAATGAGACCACATCTTAATGATGTTGAAGGGAAAATATAAATACACCAAATTATTATTTATGCTCACCTGATAACTAAATGTTATTGGGATTAATTTACAGGGAATCATATATATGTGACCTTTTAGGTACATTCTGGCAAGTAATATGTTGTGGGATATATTTATATTCATCACTTTGATTTACAATTTTTTATTTATGAAACTACAACTGAGTTTTGATTATATTGGACAGGCAGATAAACCAACATAGCCTTACCGTAAAGCATGAATGGAGTATGCTACATTTGAAAAAAATGGCACATATTTTAAATCTAATATATATTTTTTTGTGCAATGAAACAGTAGATTAATTATGTTCCTCTAGTTATATGAAGTCTGATGAATCCAAATCCAAATCCACTCAAATCTCACACCGTGTTCTATAGAAGGAGGTACATGTAAATAATGATGGGGTACTAAAATATTAAAATACAAAAATGTGTGGAAATCATGTGTCAGTATGACATAATAATTTTTTAATTTAAATTTTAATTACATAATAATTATTAATAATTATTATATATTTTATATCGAAATTAGTCACAGGAATCATCAACCCATGCACCAGATGCAGAACTACAACTGGTGTTCTTGAAGCTATGATCACATTTTTCCCGCGTCAGAGGTGTTGGTTTTGGGGTGTCACATCAATCATATATTGAGAAAAAAAGATCATAAATATGACTAAATGATATAGATGAAAAAAATACTATCTACCATTGCAGAAAAATTCGAATGGTAATGGGAGTTACTATCAAATTTTTTGGGGGTGATGCAATGAGAAGAAAAAAAATAATGAACAACCATTTCGTGAAGATATCACCCCACCCCACTATCTTGGAGGTGAGCCATTCTCCTCAAAGATCTAAAATTATCATTGTAATAAATATTAAGATTATTTTTTCACTGAAACCTAAATCATAAATACACTGATATATTTCTTATACTGATATTCTATACATTTAAAATTACAGTGATTTATATCTATCAAAACACTCTCATCGCCTTGTAGTTAGGGCTATTGTGTTCAATATCCTAGATTATTTTATACCGAATAGACCTCTTACAACAAGTCACGTGACAGTGTCGATTAGTGTATCTCATGATCAAAGCACCGAGCTATCTATTCCCCTTGATGAAGATGATATTCATCTAGTCGACTGAGGTGAGGGAATATTCATCACATGACCATCGCATCTTGTAAAAAACATGCTGACAAGGATGTATTCATTTCCAATTTTATTTGGAGCAAATTAATTAAAAATTAATGAAAAAATAACCAAACCGAAGAATTTTATTACAAATTGATAACGAAAATGTGGTTAACTGGAAGACCGACTAAAAATATCTAAAGGATAGACCAAACAATCAAAAATATCTTCCAAAAGAACCATTACCATTCCCATTCTATATATGAATTTACGGTCATTAACAGTTCATGTAGATACAATGTTAAAAAATGGTAGTAGTCACATAGTTTATTTTGATGAAAATATGTACAAAGAGGAAGGGGAAGACCACATTGGTGTTGAGAATTTAAATTAAATCATCAACTCTGTTGGGCTAGGCACCTTAGTATTAAATGCAAACATGAAGTTTGTTTTAAGGATTTTATTTTCCCAAAGCTGATATACATTTTTATTTACGACTAAATACATTACATATTTTTGGAAGGTGTATATATCAAAAAAATTTAATGGATTTCCCCCATGAAAAGAATTTCTTCTCATTAGTCCTCACACCACCTCTATAGAAAAATCAAAAATTGAATCCAAAAGAAAAGGATGAAAGAGTTGTAGTCCTGGTCAAATTGTTATTAAGAAAATTTAAAGATGCCAGAATCCAAATAATACCAACATTTAGGGTTAGAACTCTAAAATTTATTCATATCGAATATATTTAAATTTATTTTATTACTTATTGATTTTTTGTGTTTTTAGGAATCCTAATATACTTTGTGTGGTCAATTTGGATACTACAATGACTTATTTTATAGATTCACTCCATAGATACCCAACAAACCGACCACACATGATGATATTTTTTAAATTATAATAAAAAACATCCAACAATTTAGAAATTAAATTCAAGTTATATAATTAATATAATATTTTAATGAGTATCACATTATGTTGGGAAATGCATCAATATTGTGCAAAACAAGGAATGTGGATACATTCAAAGCACAAGGATCCTAAAAAAGTACTACATTTAGACAGGTATTAGGGTATATATAAGAATATTTCACTATACAAACACTTATAAATACAATTTACATATTCTCTTCATTATATCTAAATTTTCCAAAACAAAAAATGGAAAATATAATGTTTATTATGTTTGAAAATTAATTAGTAAGATTATATTCCATAGAAAAATTAGCATTCTTAAATAGGTATTTTAACGATAATTACTATTTCATTTAATGTATTTATTTCTCCTTTTTGTATTTATATTTCTCCCGTAATACTATGACTGTTAAAAAGACTCATATTCAAAAGATGATATAGATTTCCCTAAAAAAATATGAATCATACCCGATGGGAACGTGTAAAAAAATAGTACAATGATTTTAATTCTATAGAAGTAATGGAATGTTTAATATTTATGTTTAATTTATTTCCTTTCCTTATTACTCACATAAGAATTGTTTTCTTATATAGTTGGATTATATTATTAGTGTTGGGGTGGTATTTCCAAAGATGCTCATGCTCATGAAAGATTGGGCTACGATGCTAAAACTCGGATAATAGAAATAATTAAATGGGTTAATAATGTATACAACCATCGTCAAAACATGAATTCATTCTCTGTTTTTAAAATTAAAATTAATTCCAACAAAAATAATTGGTGACATTCTTGAAACCAAGTAAACACATTCATATTGGTTTGATACTTTAGGAAAATAGTCCACATGTCATTTTGATGTGTAGTAATTAGCAACAGCTCTGTATAATGCATGGTGTGCCCAGTATAATTCCAAGTGAGTCAATATAATTACAATTGATATTAATTTTATTAAAAACATCATGTGACATACCAAAAAATGAGAAACCACATTTGGATTTTTTTGATATATTAGGACACTGATCCAAAAGTCAATTTTTATGGGTTAGAATCAACATCACCCCAATCTGACTTATGGTGTGACTGATATATCTCTAAATGTTTCTTTTTATATCATTTTGACGTTAATTTTAGTAAATATAAAATGTTACCTACTGAAAACTAATAAAACACATTTATATTGTTCTGATACATTACAAAAATGACATATATGTAATTTTTGACTTACAGGAATAAACCAAAAACCAATATGATGCATTTTATGGCTAGTATAGTTCAAAATATCTCTATTTATTTTAAAATGACATTAATTTTTGTAAAACGAAAAATTGAAATACAAAAAACTAAAAAACACATTTTGTTATCATAATGATTCATGAGCCAATTGTAATGTGATTGAGTCAATAAAACCTCAGTCAAGTGCATGGTGTGACCCCTATAAATCCAACCGTGTCTTTGTATTTAAAATTGACATCAATTTATTTAGACAAATGACAAGTGAGAAACTAAAAACTGATCAAACACAGTCATAATCTTTTGATACTTCAAGTAAATGATAAATGAGTCATTTTTGATGTGTCAGAATAAAACAAAATTCAATTTGACTCATAGTGTGACTGGTATGACTAAAAGTGTCTGTAATCTGTCTAAAATTGACATTTTTTTAAAAATATGTCACTCACTAAAAAACATGAAACCACACTCTATTTTTACTGATAATTTAGGATATATATTCATTTTGAGACATGTATGAAGTAGTCTCATAATAAATTGGTTTATGATGCAACTTGTGTGAATCAAATTATGTGTTTCTAGTATTAAATGACATTTTAGTAAAAAAACACAATTGGGAAACCGAAAACCGAGAAAATGAAATAGGATTATTTTTATACTTAAATAAAATTATCAAAACATAATTGTTGACATGTAGGAGTCAATTTAACCACAATGAGATCTAAAGTATGGTAGTTAAAACTAAAAGACTCTTATTTAACATAATATTTAAATTAATTTTTATAAAAGATCCAGTAACATATTGAAAATTGAGAATATGGATTTAGATTATTTTTATAATCTAATAGAATGATCTATGAGTAATTTTTGACATGTAGGAATCCACTAGAAATCAGTCGGATGCATGGGGTGACTGTAATGATTCTAATTTGGAGTTTTTTATTTAAAATTGACATTCATTTCTTTAAAAAGAACAACTGATATACTGAAAACTTTCCAAAAAAATTCTTACTATTATTATACTTTAGGAAAATGATCCACACGTCATTTTTGAAATGTTGTAATAAACAACACCATAACCGGACATGTGGTGAGACTGGTATATCTAAAAGTTTCGATTTTTATTTTAAAATTGAAATTTTATTTCAAAACATGTTAGTCACTGAAAAACAATAAAATAGAATTCGATTGTATTGATAATTTATTAAAGAGAATATTTTATAATTTTTATGTGTATAAATAAGTTTCACATAAAACTGATACAAATTACTACTACTATGACTCAAAAATGGGTGTTTTGATTTTGAAATGACATTTTAGTAAAAAACAAAACTGTTGTACTAAAAATCTATAAAATGTATTTGGATTCTATTGATACTTATAAAAATGATTTATATTTAATTTTTGACGTGTAGGAATCAACCGCACCATAATATGATCCACGATGTGTTCTGTATAAATCAAAGTGTCTATTTTTCTTTAAAAATTATATAAATTTTAGAAAAATGAACAATTGACATAATAAAATCAGAGAAAATGAATTTATATTGGTGTAAATTTTTATTAAAATTATCCATGATTCATTTGTGAGTTGAAGGAGTCAACCTCACCAATATACAACACTCTATGTGAATGATAAGACACAAAGTGTGTCTTTTTATTTAATATTGACATTAATTTATGTACAAAAGAAAAAGTGACACATTCAAAACCAACCAAGAACATTTTTATTCTTTTAATATTTTTGGAATATAATACATGTGTAATTTTGGACGTGTAGGAATCAAGCATAACTCAATCTGATGAAAGGTGTGATCAATATGAATAAAATTAACTGCTATCAGTTTAAAAGTTGACATTTTAGTTCAAAACGTATCACTGAATGAAAATTGAGAAAACATGCTCCAATTTTATTAATAATATTGGGAAGTGATTTATAAGTGATTTGTGACAAATATGAAGAATTTTCATATCATGGAGACACAAGATGTAACCAGAATGAATCAAAATCCTTGCTTCCAGTTTTAAATGCCATTGTAGTAAAAAAAGACAAATAGCATACAGAAAACTGAGAAAGCGCATTAAGATTGTTTTTATTATTATAAAAAATTATCTATATAAAATTTATATGTTTAAGATTCAACAAATCCTTTACATGAGACAAAATATGGCTGGTATAACTCAAAGTGTCACTTTTTATTTAAAATTACATTAATCTGCATAAAAAGAAAAAGTGTCATTCTGAAAATTGTGCAAAAACATTAAAACTATTTTAAAATTTTTTAAAAATCATCCATGAGTCATATTTCACATATAGGAGTCAACCTCGCCTCAATAGGACACACCGTGTGATCCCTATGAATCTAAGTGTGTATTTTTATTTAAGATTGAACTTACATTATGAAAAAAGAACAAGTGACATAATAAAAACTATCCAATGAAATTCAGATTGTATGGATACTTTAGTAAAATGTTGAATGAGTCATTTTTGTTGGGTATGAATCAACTACACCTTAATCTGATGTACGTTGTGCCTTTTTTGACTATAATCCTTCATTATTATTTTACACTATACATTTGAGTTCAAAACATGTTAGTCACGCCATACCAAGATAAACGAATCTTATTATCTTTATAATTTAGGGAAGTGATTCCTGTACCATTTTTGACATGTATGTAGTAGTCTCACATCAAATAGATACATCTTGCGATCAATATGACCAAAAATACATGTTTCTAGTTAGAAATAATATTTTAGTAAAAATAAACAAACCTAGCATACTAAATATCAAGAAATAACATTTGGATTATTTTGATACATTAGTATAATGATCTATATGTCATTTTTGACATGTAGGAATCAACCACACCTTGATATGATGCACAATGTGGCCATTATAACTAAAAATGACTGTTTTTATTTTAAATGGAAATTAATTTTAGTAAAAATAACATGTGAATAACTGAAAATAGAGAATACACATTTATATTGTATTTATAATTTTTTAAAATGATCTATGAGTCATTTTTGGTGTTTATGAATCAAACCAATATCAATACAACAGACGGTGTGACCAGAATTACTCCCATGTTGTCTTTTTATAAAAAATTAAAATTTTATTAATCTATTATTTCATTTTAATGTTTAATTTAATTAATTAGAGTATTAATAAAAAATATTTTCTTCTAATATATGTGTAATAATTTTCTAAGGTTAAGATTATTTTTTTCTGGAAACTAATTTCATTGGTGAACATTTTTGAGAGGGGATCATGGGAATCAAAAGACAAAAAATTAATGTTTTTAATTATTTGTTGGATATTTGAAAATATAATTACTTAAATAGTTATTGAAATATATATATAAGTGTTTTTTATGATGTAAAATTAATTTAAAATGAATAATATATATTTTCTGTTGATAGTTTACATGTTTTTTCTATGTGTTCTATTACATTAAGAACACATTGCAGCAAACTAGGCCTTTATCAATGCTATTTTGAGCACAAATAAAGGTTAGACTTTATAAAAACTAATGTAGATATTATAAAAGAAGGAATTTAACATAATTTTTTATCACAAAGGAAGGACCCCATTTATCATCACTCTTTAGCACTAATAATGGGGACCCCTATCAATGTTGATATTAGCACGGCCTTTTTAGTGCAGTTAAAAGACCTTTTGCGTGCTGCAAAAGGGATTACATATAGTAGTTACAGCATTCATGGTTGGGTATGATTATAAATGCAATGTATATGTATATATGATATTTATAACATTTTTATACATATTAAGTAATTATATCATATATATCTTGTTACTTTATATTTCATTTGTAATATGATAACATCACCTGTGTATATTGTGAACTACTGCCTCACAAAGAGAAGCAATTCATCATTCACTAATGCTTTACATGGAATGTAATAAATTTAATTTTACTGATTATATGTGAATTAAATTTAATAATAATTATATTAATGACATATTTATCATGCATGAAATATAATATATGTCATTTTCATTCTTAAAATTTTTCTCACTTAAAGATGACAACATTGTTCATGTATGCGTGGACTACCAACTTCATAAAGTGTTGTGACTTTCTTTTCATCACCAAAAAACATAGATGATATATATAATAATATAATATAGTTTATATTATAATTTTATAATTTTATTAACATAATATTTCACTTACCTTTTTCCATATTGATTGCACGAAAATAGAAATCTAACTCATCTGAATGCATAGCCTACAATATCCGTGATTATAAGGTTCTTCATTTTTCACAAAAATATTTAATTTTTAGTTATTAAATTATAATAGATGCATAAATATTATAATTATGTCAAAAT
Source organism: Viscum album (assembly GCA_963277665.1). NCBI lineage: Eukaryota > Viridiplantae > Streptophyta > Magnoliopsida > Santalales > Viscaceae > Viscum > Viscum album. The sequence goes on from OY728159.1 coordinate 660,870,656, forward strand.
TATTACTCTATTGTGGATAAAATTATATAATATTGACAAGAACTATATCTTTCATGGTGAAATATGCATGGGAATACAAAGAAATTAGCACCCAACATAGTGAAAAATGAAAGATTATTAACAACAGGGTAATAAGATGTTATAAAATGGAAATATATAGTATTATAAATATAAATAAAGTTTTATTAATTTAATAATATTTTTAGAAAAACAATGCCTGATGTTATAGAATGTTTACCCAAAAGGAAGTGTGATGTATGAAATTTCTGCCTAAATTTTATACTTTTGTGAGACACAAGGAAAATTCACCACAAATTTATTTTATTCATTGTATATACTACATGTAAATGTATTTTATGATTCTTTTATTTTATATTATGTGGATTTACATATCCTTTTTATTATCCCTCATCCAGGGGTTATAGTATTCAATGTTAGGAATGTGGTAAGGGTTTTATGTTACATTCTCATCATTTTTCATTATTATCAATGATTATAATTACAATGTTGAAATATTATGATCCATCCCTCAATAGAATCAAGAATTTACTTATAATTTGGTTATATAAGTCATATTCAAGTAAAATTTCTGTTTCCCCACTATTTGTTACACAAAATAATTTAGAATTTTTTTATGAAAATAATAATTTATTTCTCTCTTCAGGTAGAAATCCATTTTTTTAACAACCATGTTTTATAAAATAAATTAATTAAATGTTTAATCATTATCCAAATGATTTATTAAATGAATTTATACTCATTATTAATTTTGCACTAAATGTAATCAAATAAATCTTTATGCCATTTTTTGAATAAGGAACCTTTCTAACCTATTTGTATTGTAAAATGAATGTTCTTCTAAACAATTATGATATGCATGAAATTACCTACCATCATGACCCTAAATCCATTGAATATAAATCATATTTGTAAAATTATATTTTAAATGGAAATTATTTCCTTGGTATTTCAAAAAATATTAGTTTTTAATGGAGATTTCCAAAATGAAAAAGATATTTTATTCAAAAATGTTTTTAAATGTATTTTAGGGTCGTTTTATTCTTCAATAAAATCAACCCTTTTATTTAATTATGTTACATTTCGTATATGTTTTAATTATATCATCAATATTTTTTTCATGTATGATTTATGATTAGTTTAATTGATTGTGTAAAATTGTATTAACATTCACCATTTTACCCTGAATATTTTTTGATTATGTTTTTCTTTTATGTTATATATAATAATTTAATTTGTTAGATTTATCAATATTAATGTTAATGTGGGATATTGTTTAACCCTTTCTTATGAATAATGAAATGAACAAGGTATTTGATGGGAATGTCCTTACATAGACCCTTGACGGATCTGTCGGTCTTATCAGAAAAACAAGATCCATTTTTGGCTAAGGATAAACCCATTTATATAAATGTCTTGTAACGAGGCATCAATGTTATTAGATGTATTGGCATGAGGCTATGATAGTATTATATGTCTAGAAAAGAATAATAAATATTACTATATGTCATGGAAGGAGGCCCATATTGTATGTTTTAGAAGTGAAACATTGTGAATTCTATCATTATCAATTAAGTTATTGATATTCCATTTCATTATTCAATTAGTTAGAATATGCACTTTAAGTTTTATGCTCATGTTATTATATTTATGGAAGAATTTGATAATAATTTATTATTAAAAACATCAGAATAGTGTTACAGTATCCACCTAACATCACCCTATACCCCATTAATAGTGAGATGCCCTTATATTATGGGGAGGTGCTCTTAGAGTCATGTGTTGAACAAGTCTAGTTACAATTCATTGAATGATAATATTCATGTAGTTACATAATCTATTCAGAATATGACCATATTTGTATCAAATTTCAAGGGTACCCATGGAATATTTATAAGACTGATCATTCAATCACATATGGGGAGTTCCCATGTAGAATGTGCCAAATGTGTCACATATAGACATGATTAACAAGGCTCGTGGCTATAGGCCCACACTGACCGACAATATTTTCATTTTTTAAAAGTATAATAATTATAAATATAAATATATAAAATTATAAATAAATAAAAAAACATAGAGACACAAATATATATATTTATATTTTTTTATAAAGATATATAAATACACATGACACATAATAGATCAATGGTAGAATTATATAGAAATATATATGAGTTCGTGAGATCAAACCTCTCTATTTGAAATGATTTAAAATATTTATAAGGTATATAAAATAAACATGGTTTTAGACCATAGCTATAACAAAATATAACCATTGTCACAAACTTTCACCATATCCTCCCTTCTACCATAATCTATACCTCGAACATAGCCACATAGTGAAAATAGTCTAGGTAGACAATTTCAATATGCTATGCCAAAAGAAACACCAGCCGCTGAGATCCAAACTATGGAAAACAGGCTACAAAAATAGACTATGGAACTATTACCATTGGATTACCCTTGATAATTGACCCATTTTAAAGTATTAATTATCAACACTACAACCATTTATGGTTCAAGCTAGTTTGTAAAAAAATAGTTCATGGTTACATAGGAGAACTATTGAATTTTTAGGATTAATTTCGAACCTTCCAAATTGATTTTAAAATTTAAACACCTTCATTAACATAATTTTGAAACAAAATACATAATATTTCACTAAATTTTCCTCAAAATCCTCCAAATACTCAGTCATGGATATTAGATTTTATTTTTTAATCTGAAGGGTATTTTCCCTACCTTCATAGATTTCATTGAGATCACCTATCTTCTATGTGAAATCCATTTCTGGAGTATTAATCACATTAAATTTATTAGTATAAATATATTTCTTAAGATGTTAAATATCCTTCCTCATATCTATTTTCTATTTTTTAAAATTTCTTGAATTCTTCTAAAATTACAAAAAACACCATTCCCACTTTGAATTATTTTGGGTCTTCCATATCTTGGATTTATTTATCACTAGTAGATTCTTCACTACTCATTTATTATTTACTAGAGCGCTCCGTAGAATATATTGATTTGAATAAGAAATGATTGACCCCTTATCCCTGAAAATATTATTAATACTCATTAAATTCATTTTCATAATAGTTTCCAATTTGCATTTGGAGAATTGTTTTTCATTTTATGAATTGGACATTCTCACGCCTTTAATAACTTTTCTCAAAATCAACCTCTTAACAAAATTCATCTTCATTACTAAACTTGGAATTGATCCTCATTATCACCTTCTTTATTCATATATGTGAAACTATGTAAAAAAAATTCAAACATTTATTTAATTCAAACAGATAAAAAGTATTATTACCTCTGTATATATCTTTTCTAGACAATATTTATTTTGAAAAGAATGATAAAATCTCAATGAAATTCATGGAATCAACTTCAACCTCGGTTTCCTACTCATAATTCCCTATATAGTCAATGTTTTTTAGATCTTTTGATTCTTTATACATTTAATATTTCCTATTTTTACTGTACTCAATATGTTGGCCCCTCCAAATCTCATAATATTTCATGAAATATTTATTCTTATTAATAGTTCACTCATCAACGTCTTCAACCTTTAGGAAAAAAATATTTACATTGAACATATCTTGTAGCGTCCTCATAAAATTAATCACAATCATGGATTCCTTATTAAATTATTTAATAGATTCGAATTATATTTTTTCTCACCTGAATATTTATTTCATCCACTAAATCATCTTTATTCTATTCAAACATCATCATTTCGAGCATGGTTTGTTTGTAACAAAAAATCCATCACATTCATTTCTCACACATAGATATGATGTTGTATGCTCTTAAATCCTTTTTTAATTTTTTTATCTATAACTATTGTAAAATACTTTTCTATGAGAGATGTGGTTAAAACATTTCATGTTCTCCAATCAGCTATAATATTCTTTTTTCTAATCAATTTATAGGTTGTCCCATTATAGATGATATATACACCATACTAAATGATATATAGACAATTTATGCTAAGTAGAAGATGATATGAAACCATCTTATATTTCCATATATGGAACCCATTCACATCAAACATGAAACACCTTTTTTTGTTGAAAGTTTTTATGATTTTCCATAAATATCATTGACCAAAAAGACAATTGAAATAAATAATAGTTTTAGATACTCATAAAAAAATTGGACCGTCTTCAATAAATATTTCATACTAAATTATAATCCCTTGAGATATATAACTAGAAATATGGGGGGGGGGGTTATTCAATAAGGTTATAGTGAATAGTGAAATTGATGGGGTAGTGAAAGTTTTGGGGTTTCATCAAATTTAATGTATAAATCTATGAAAACTCATGAATGCAACAATGGAAATACTAGTGATTATATATCTGATTTAATTTATAATTTATCTCAAATACTAATTTTCTAATATTTTATAATTATTTTTTATTAATTTCAATTCTTCTAAAATAGTTTCATCATTATAGTAGATAATCTATGTGATGATTCCCTTATTTTTATCCCCACATGCCCCATGAATCCCTAAAACAATTCTTGTTATTTTGAGTTTCAATAAAAAAGAACATAGAGATTTACATCATTCAATGTTGTTCAAAGCAAAGACGTCTATTATATTGTCATTTTTTTGAGATGGATGGTGGAGAATTTTCTCTCTAGGGATTGAGATAATTCTAGAGAGTTTCTTCATTACACCTGAAAACATAAATTCTCTAAAATTATATATTTTGCAATATATAAATAGTGTTAATATTTGACATTTATGCAGTGTTCCTTAATAACATATTTAATCTATGTTATTACCTAGGTTTAATAAGAATAATAACAATAATAATACTAATCATGAAACAAATCCATTTTAATATGCTTTATTTAAAAAAAATCATCATTTATTAAAATGATTTTAAATAAACTATATCATTGCAATTTGGCCCTTAACATGAATTTTCAATCCTCTATAAAATTTATCATAACACAAATAATTAAATATTATTCAAAAAAAAATCATTCATTGAATAAATAAATATATATTATATTTACTAAACATAGTAATTAATATTTATCTTAATATTAATGTTTCTAAATAAATATTTTTATTAATATTTTATCTATATTGGTTATAAATCATTTTGTTATATTATAATAAAAAAAGATAAAATTTATCTTCACATATTCTAAAATAGAATATCAAATTATTGAATTTATGTGATCAAATTTTACATGAATAGTTAACATTCCACATGTTAGAAATAATATTTATCCTTAATATTAAAATTAATATAATTTAATTATATTCTGGACACACATAGTGTGTGACCCCCAAAGCCACATTGTTCATGGTATAAGGGGAATAAACATAAATTCCATTATCTATGTATAGAAATATTAAAAAGCACCCATAGAGAAATAAGTAATTGTCAAACATTAAAAAAATTATTTTAAACAATTATATTAATTATAAACCCTCTATATCAATATATTCATAAAGCATGATTCTTACATGTGTCATTATCCTTTATGTGTTATATTCCTTTAATTGAATTTTTAAAATGAAAATTTCAATGAACTACAAGGTATATGAATTTAATTATCTAGTTCTAAATCAAATAAAGGGCCATATATATCTTCTTTTATTAACACATAGGGGAAAAATTTATTACAAAAAAATATTTTCATTATTCCATTGGGATATAAAAAACCAGTTAAACACAATAAGGGGTAGAAACAATTCAATGGGGTATATAACAATTAAGTCTAATAGAATCACCTCTCATAATGTTCACACACTCAATGGACATTGGCTGCATTATAGAAAAGGATTGTAAAGAATGATTATGAGAAGCCATGGAGGTAAGGTAGTCTGTTACTTGATTCCATTCACACCACATGTGGAGAATCTCCACCCAATCTATGATAAGACACCAACATTATAATGACCAAAACTTTACATAAATTGTAATTTCTTCAAAATTTAAGCACACTTAATACAACATATACCAAAACCATGAAAGGGCCGTATAGGTATAGTGTCTTTAGAAACTGGGAAACATAAACAACTGGTTCATAAATCATCTACACTGTCTCCCTTTTATTTTATCATATCTATAGTCCCTTTTGGAATATCTTACTTAATATCCTTCTTCATGACCTGGGGAAAAGAAAACATACAAAAGGGTTAGCTCGAATTCTTATTAAGGGTAAACAAAAGAAATTTCAATCACATCATATTCATAAGAACATATCATTTTGGAAATCATAACCTGCAAAAGAGATCATAATTTGATAACATTGGATAAATCGTAGTAGTGAAATGTAATCCCAATAATCAAATACATAAAACATGAAACCTTTTTCCATACACACATAATCATAGAGAATAATTTCTTAGTAGTCAATACTCATTTACAGGACTATCTTAGCAGACGAAGTCCATTTCTGAACCAAGTTCACTCCTCGTTTCAGTCCTCTATCACTGAACTGAATTAACCTGCCATTCTAGCCATGTCTGTCTCATGAGGTATAAATCTTTACCCAATGCATTGGAGGGAGATATAGGTCCCACCCATATCATAATGATACCATTCTTAGGTTTGACACAATATCATAAATCATACATCATAGCATAACCCATGTAATAAAAATGGGATTCTTAAAAATCATGCCATCATTACATAATCCATATAAGATAAAGGACATCATAAAATTATTTACATCATAACATAACTAAATCAATGTGAAAATAAGGATAGAAACAGAACCCTATATTATCTTATACGGAAAATAATTTTGATAAAACACTTGAACTCCATCTTTGAGGAAAATATCCTTTCTACTTCAAAAAAACATTTTACATTCTTAACATGTCATACAATTTTAAACTAAATGACGTTGATTAAAAATAAACTTGAAAAAATGTAAAGGAAGATTCATGGAAATAATTTTCTATGTAATCATAAAAATCCATTCATGTTGTATAAGTTAAAAAAACATTCTTCTCGTACTTTGTCTGGAAAAGTCGGAAAGTACATCGTACCTACAACGACAAATGATTCCTTTCATATATTTTACTAAAAACTCACCAATGGGTAAAATTGAATTTAAACAATAGTAGGATGATATACATAATATTACATATTGACGAAACATGGATGTGGATGAGAAATATTCCCCAGAAATTACAGAAGTATAAACAATCTCGGATGAAAATTGAGATTGCAAGATTTTCCCTTACCTTAGGTCTGATTTTCTCTGTATGTGTCCAAACCTCCTGTATAATGATTTATATAATGTTATTGACTTATTCCGGAATCTTACTCATTGTTATGATATCATATATGGTCATATTCTTAGCTTCTTATCAGTAATATTTCATTGCTACTTGTTATTCAGCTGTTTATTTCTTTTTATTGTTCTTATGTGTGTTTTTTAAAATAAATTCTTATTCTTATTTTTAGGTTATAAATAACTCATTTAAATAATATAATTAGTGTAAAATATATCATATTTATTCATTAAATTTATTTATATAATCATTATGAAATGAAGATCATGTAGAACGAGTCGCATCACATCGTGGAGACGGTAGTCCGTACGCATGCACGAGAGATGATATCATTACCCTGATCATTAGACTGTATTGAAGTGTATGTATACTATTTCAGAATCAATATAACTTTACAATAATCATATATAGTAATTAATTACACCATTATACCAATCCATGTAAGATGGTGGTGGAAAACAGATTACACCACGGCGTGGAGACTGTATTCCGTACGTACGCACGCGCGGTGATTTCGTTTTCCGTAGGATGGATAGAAGGTGAAATAGGGTTGTTTCATATTTATAATAGCATATCAATATATTATTGATACTGATGTTATTACTTCATAATGAATCAACTAAAGAAGAGGAAGTATAATAATAAATAAAGTTGAAAGAATCGGTAACGGACATTACCTCTTATTTGAAGCACCTCTTCTTAGCCTCCTATTAGTGCACAAAAGATGGTCTTTGAAGAAGACCAGTACATCTAGGATGATTCTAGGGAAGTGGAGAAGAGAAATTGGTAGGGTTTGGCGGAGCTTGAAGTCTCAATGTTGTGTGAGGAGGAGAGGGAGGAGGTTCCCTTTTATAAGGGAAGAGAGGGGCACTTTAGGAAAAACTTAAAATATTATTTTATTATAAAGTCATATTTGGTTTTTAATAGCTCCAAATTGAATTATTTCGGAGATAAGGTGGGTATGGGTCGAAATAATTTCAACCAATATATTTTAGACAACTTTAGATTATTATTTAAACCATATCATTTAGATTTAACTTTAAGTTAAATAATTTTACTTTTACTGTGTCTTCTTGTTTTCTTATACTATAGGGTTAATAAACATACTATAACAAGCCAAAAGAACCCCAAGTTGTTCAATATTAATATATATATCCTTATATAAGTCATTTGGACGAACCTTATATTTTTAGGAATAAAATAACAATTAATAATATAATATTTGTCTTTAAAAACTATTTATGTCAATTTTGACACTATTTAGTAATTTATTTTTGTGAAAATCATAACAACATGATTAGTTCAAAAAAAAATTAAATAAATAAATACTAACATGTCATATTAACCTAAAAAATTAGTTTAATTCATAAAAAGTCTAAAATTACATTTACATGGGTATTTATAACATCAATTATGTTAATATTTCATTAATATGGAAATTATTGCATCATCATTTTGTCATAAATAAATTAAATTCTTTAATGTCTAAAAAATATAAATAAAATAAAATTATGTAAGAAATAATTTTAGATTTATATGGAATATTTATAGTGGAATATATCTTATGAATAAGTCTATATTAAAAATGTTTTAGTTATTAAACGTTGATTTTAACTATTTTAACTATTCATTAAATAAAATAATAATAAATGTCCTAATCTAATCCGAGTGGACCTAAATGGTCCCATATTATTACTAAGGTTTTTTTTGGTTGAATTAATCTTATCCCATGGAATTAGGACATGTGTTAGGGTAATAATAATACCATTTTTACCCTTAATTACCCTATTTACTCTTAACCGTGGTAAAAAGAAGTACAAAGTTACTATTCACCAAAAAATATTTTTTTCTAATTGAACCACATTTTACTCCTTGATATTAACCATGTCTCTCTGATTTTTTAAATTCCACTCACATAAGCGGTAAAATTAAGTTTTATTTAATTTTCAAATTCTCCTAGGAGGTGGGTAAAAGATGGTGAAAAGTTCAATAAAATTTTTATATGTCTAAAATTATTATAAAATGACTCGATGAATTACATTGAACTTATATAGGTATTATGTATCAATTTTAACATAAAATAAAATTAAATAAAATAAATAATTAATTAAATAAAATGTCGGTTTTTAAATAGTAACCTAGTGTTTTCAAAATTCATAAAAAATTGAATATTTTTAGAAAAATACCAATATTTCACCCAAGGCTAATTTCGATATTCTGAATCCAAAAAATGAAGTCCATTTGGAAAAATAAAATTTATAAAATTTCAAAAAGTGGGTATTACTATACATAACGACTAGTTTTAATAATATTTTAATAGCATATCGTTGTTTAGTGAAACTCGGTATTGCGTATAACGCAAGCTATCGAGGAAGGTCACGATTGCATTTAAAGAAAGCCAAGATAGTGTTGTGTGTAGTGAAAGATTCCTTTGATGATGTATATAACATAAAGGCAAGATATTTCTCATAAAAAAACTCGGGTGTTACATTCAACACCCCTTAAAATGAATTTCACCCCCGAAATTTGTCACTTTGTAACAAACTGATGAGGATACCTCTCCCTCATCATATCTTAAAGCTCCCATGTATCTTCTTTTAATTGGTGGTTCCTACAGAAAACTTTCACCGAGCGAGTGGTCTTGTTCCTTAGTACATTTTCACTACGATCAAGAATCTCTATCATCTATTCTTCATAAGAAAGATCCTGCTACAGCGGTACCACTTTTGAGCTGAGTACATGTGAAGGATCGGGTATGTACTTTCTCAGCAGAGATACATGGAAGCCATCGTGAACTTGAGAGAGATTCGGTGGAAGCGCCAATCAGTATTCTACCTTCCCAACATGATCCATTATTTCGAAAGGATCGATATACCTAGGGATCAAATTTCCCTTCTTTCCAAATCTCATTACTCTCATCCAAACAGATATTCGTAAGAACACTTTATCACCCACTTCTAACTCTTGGTCATTTCTTCGATTGTCGGCATAACTTTTTTGTCGACTCTGAGATGTTATAATGTGTTGTTCAATAGATCAGACCTTTTATGCCATCTCATAAACAAGATTAGGTCCTTATAGGTTTCTTTCCCCAACTCCATCTCAACAAGTTGGAGTTCGACATTTCTTTCCCTAGAGAGATTCATAAGGATCCATATGAGTACTAGAGTGAAAGAAATTATTATAGGAAAATTCAACAAAAGTTAGGTGTTGAACCCAATCACCTTTGAAATCCATAGAGAAAGCTCTTAACATATCTTCTAGAGTTTGAATTGTTTTCTCAGATTGATCATTTGTCTGAGGATGATAAGCAGTGCTGAAACTCAAATCTATATCCAGATTATGCTGAAGACTTCGCCAGAACATTGAGGTAAACATCAGATCCTGATCAAATATAATGGAAAGTGGTACTCCATGCAATCTTACCACTTCCTTTACATATATCTTGAAAAGCTGATCTAGAGAGAAATACTCTCTAATAGCAATGAAGTGTGCAGAACTTGTAAGACGATCAACTATGACCCAGATAGCATTATTGCCTTTGGATGTTTTAGGAAGTCCAGTGACAAAGTCCATAGTGATGTTTTCCCATTTCCATTCGGGTATGGGTAATGGTTATAACATCTCTTTATACTTCTGTCTCTCAGCTTTAACTTTCTTTCAAACCAAGCATCAAGAGACATATTCAGCAACAAATCTTTTTATTCCATCCCACCAGAAGTAATTTTTCAGGTCCCTATACATCTTCGTTCTTCCAGGATGAATAGAGAATGATGAACTATGAGCCTCACCCAGAAGATCATTCTTTAATTTTGGGATGGGAGGAACACAAACCCGATTCCTGAACCTTATTATCCCATCATAATCAAGGTTGAATTCAGAAACATTTCTCACCTTCTTTTGTAACTCTACATCTTTTATTATGCCTCTTTAATCTTCATATGTATAGATGGTTGAACATTCAATTGAGAAAGATTATATTTTTACCCTTCCATTATAATTCCAAGATCTATACTTTGTAAATCCATAAATATTGGATCTTTTGTGATCCTCATCATGGATAAGCTAGCATGGTCTTGTCGACTTAATGTGTCTGCCACCTTGTTTAATTTCCTAGGGTGGTAATGAATTGAGCAGTCGTAATCCTTATTCAACTCCAACAATCTTCGTTGGTGCATATTCAGCTCCTTTTGTGTGAAAAAATAATTTAAGCTTTTATGATCAGTATAAATATCACACCTTTCACCATAAAGATAATGCCTCCAAATCATTAATGGAAAGATTAATTCAGCTAACTCCAAATCATGAGTTGGGTAATTTTGCGCATGTATTTTCAACTCTCATGAGGCATAAGCTATCACCATATCATTTTGAATGAGAACACACCCCAATCCCTTCTTGGATTCATCACTATAGATCACAAACTGTTCACCACTACAAGGAAGTGTGAGCACAGGTGCCCTGGATAACCTTCTTTTCAACTCCTTGAAATTCTCTTCACATTCCTTCATCCAAACGAACTTAACTCCTTTTCAAGTCAACCTAGTGAGTGGATTAGATAATCATGAAAAATATTTCACATAACGTCGATAATATCCAGCCAAACCAAGAAAACATTGGATCTCAGTAACTGTTGTTGGTCTCGACCATCTTTTGATAACCTCTGTTTTTGCTAGATCCACATATATCCCCTCCTTTGAGATTATGTGACCCAAAAATGCATCTTTTTGAAGCCAAAATTCACACTTGGTAAATTTGGAATAAAGATTCTCCTTTATCAGGGTCTTCAATACAATTATAAAGTGATCTTCATGTTCTTCCATTCTCTTTAAATAGACAAGAATATTTTCTATAAAGACTACCAAAAACTAATCAAGATATTCTCTAAAGACTCTATTCATTAGATTAATGAAGATAACAGGAAAATTAGTAAGACCAAATGGAATCACTATAACTTCATAGTGTCCATACCTTTTACGTAAATCCGTCTTTGTTATATCCTCCCTTTTGACCCTTAATTGATGATACCCAAAACGATGATCAATCTTCGAAATGTATTGAGCTTCGTGTAGTTGTTCAAATAAGTCATCAATGCGTGGGAGAGGATATTTGTTCTTGATAATGATCTTGTTAAGTTTTCGATAATCAATGAAGAGTTTCATTGATCCATATTTCTTCTTAACAAACAGAACCGGTGCTCCCCAAGGTGACACACTAGGGCATATGAATCCCTTATAAAGATTCTATTAGAGATTCTTATTCAATTTCTGCAACTCAATTGGGGCCATTCTATAAGGTGTCTTTGAAATAGGCAAAGCGCTCGGTACGAGTTCTATTGAAAACTAAACTTCACGATTTGGGGGAAGACCTGGAAATTCCTCCAGAATGACATCTTCAAACTCCCGTTCAATGGGAATATTCTTAATCGTGAGTATCTCACCAACAATTTGAGATAAATAACATTAATTTAGTGGAATCAAGACCCATAAGATGGAAGAAATTTCCACTGGAAGGTTATGTTCATACTTGCATCAATAGAAGATCATAGATTGATCAGGAATATGAAATGTGACTTCCATTATTTGGAAATTGATATGATCTCCATATAAAGAAAGCCAATCCATGCCAAGAATCACATGAAATTCCACTATAGGAAGGATCACAAGATTTGCAGGAAGCACTTTCCCACAAACTCCATTCGGATAAGAATTATAAACTTTTGATGCGACTGTTGTGCCATTAGGGGTTTTCACAACTAACTCAAGATATAACTGCTGAGGTAATACAGTGAAACCATTAGAAAATTCGTCAGAAATTAAATTGTGGGTGGATCCAGAATCAAATAAAACATTTTTTACTTTAGAGTGGATTGTAAGTGTACCTTTCACTACTTCATTTTCGTACTCCACATCGCCGATTGAAATTGCATGTGACTTACCTTTGTCTTTAGCCTTAAGAGTTTGTTGATGTCGATCATCATCCAAAACCCTTGTATTAGGGCATTGATTAGCATAATTCCCCATTTCCTTGCACTTGTAACATTGAAGTGTAGGAGGTGCACTATGTGTAGCCTTTTCTTTGTTCGCATCACTAGACATCTTCTTCTCATCATTGCTACATTCAAATTCCCGATGACCTTCCTTTACACATTTGAAACATTTACTTGTCCCTTTAAGAAAACTCCCTCCATGTTTCTTTCCACACTTTTTTTAATAAGTGAAAAATATTCTTCATTTCAGTGTGCACTTTAGATTTCCCTTTGAATTCCATTTTTTTATTCTTATCAAACGCATATGACTGATGGGTTACTCCAATATCCATCTCAACATTGAGAGAACATCGAACTATTTCCTCATAGCTATTGAAGTCCCTTATGGCTAATTCCATTTGAAGACTTGGTTTTAAGCCACTAAAGTATTGATTGATCTTACTCTCAGATTGGGTAATAATCCCAGAAGTGTACCTTACAAGTCTTGTAAAATTTTCTTCGTAGGTACCAACAGATTCACCATCCTTTTGCTTCAGTTCATGAAACCCATTCTCCATCGTTTTTCGAAGAATACGAGGGAAGTACTTATTGAAAAATAAGTTCTTGAACTCGTCTCATTCCATGGGTTCAATTTCATCCCTTTTCCTCATATTACTTATAAGATTCCACCATTGATCAGCTTTGCCCTCCAAACGATATACTATTAAGATGACTTTATCATGGTCAGAACATTGAAGAAGTGAAAATATCTTTTCAGTGGTACTGATCCATTTTTCAGCCACTAATGGATTAGTAGATCTGCTGAATGAGGGTGGACTCTGTTTCATGGAGGATTCAACAGAATTTTGCTCCACCATTTGCGCGTTTGGAAGCCTTTCATGATTCATAGCTTGAGAAAGTTGTGTGAGAATGGCTACAATATTTTTCATTCCAGCTCCCATAATGTTTGGTTTCTTAGGGGGACAATCATTGCATTGCACATCGCATTCCGCATCAACCCGTTTCCATCGGGTTCCAGCCATTGACTAAAACAAATTATAATAGTGTGAACAACACTAATTATAATAGTAAAACCACATAATCAAGAATAAAATTTTACACTTAAGGTCTTATCATAGGATATTCATTTCCATTTCTAAAACACTAAGATTTTGTTCTATGCTTAGACTCATCCTTAGGGTTCTTACTAAGGCTTTCACATCCTAGTTTCCAATGGTTGACAACATCTTTACTCTGATACCAACTATAACGACCCATACTTTACATACATTTTTATTGTTTCAAAATTTAAGCACACTTATTACAACATATAACAAAACCATGAAAGGACCGCATAGGTATAGTGTCTTTAGAAACAGGGAAACATAAAAAATTGGTTCAAAAATCGTCTACACTTTCTCCCTTTTATTTTATCCTATATACAGCCCCTTTTAGAATATCTTAATTAATATCCTTTTTCCTAACATGGTGAAAAGAAATCATACAAAATGGTGAGCTCGAATGCTCATTAAGGGTAACAAAAAAGAAATATCAATCACATCATATTCATAAGAATATATCATTTTGGAAATCTTAACCTGAAAAAGAGATCATAATTTCATAACATGGGATAAATCATAGTAGTGAAATGTAATCCCAAAAATCATAACATAAAACATGAAACATTGTGGCATACACAAATAATCATAGAGAATAATTTTTTAGTAGTCAAGACTCATTACCATGACTATCTTAGTGGACAAAGTCCACTTCTGAACCGAGTTCACTCCTCATTTCAGTCCTGTATCACTAAACCGAATTAACCTATTGTTCCAGCCATGTCTATCTCATGAGATATAAATCTTTACCCAATGCATTGGAAGGAGGCATAGGTCCCACCCATATCATAATGATACCATTATTATGTGTGCCACAAGATCATAAATCATACATCATAGCATAACCCATGTAATAAAAATGGGATTCTTAAACATCATGCCATCATAACATAATCCATATAAGTTAAAAGGACATCATAAAATTATTTCCATCATAACATAATCAAATAAATGTAAAAATAGGCATAGAAACAAAACCCTATACTATCTTAGATAGAAAATAATTTTGATAAAACACTTGAACTCCATCTTTGAGGAAAATATCCTTTCTACATCAAAAAACATTTTACTTTCTTAAGATATCATAAAATTTTAATATAAATAAGTTGATTAAAAATAAAATTGAAAATTTTAAAGGAATATTTATGGAAATAATGTTCTATGTAATCATAAAAATCCATTCATGCCGTATAAGTTAAAAAAACATTCTTCTCGTACTTTGGCCATAAAATTCAGAAAGTACCTCGTACCAAATACGACAAAAGATTCCTTTCATATAATTTACTAAAAACACACCAATGGGTAAAATTGGATTTAAAAAATAGTAGGAGAATAGAAATAAAATAAAATATTGACGAAACATGGACGTGGATGATAAATATTCCCCAAAAATTACAGAAGTATAAACAATCTTGGATAAAAATTGAGATTGCGAGATTTTCCATTACCTTAGGTCCGATTTGTTTCACACATGTCCGAAACTCTTGTATAATTATTTAAATAATGTTATTCAATTATTCCAGAATCATACTGATTGTTATGATATCATATATGGTCATATTCTAAGCATCTTATTAGTAATATTTCATTGCTACTTGTTATTGGGGTGTTTATTGCTTTTTTTTTGTTCTAATGCGTGTTTGTCGAATAAATTCTTATTATTATTTTTATGTTATAGATACCACATTTACAGAATGGTATTAATGTAATATATATCATATTTATTCATTCAATTCATTTATATAATCATTATGCAATGAAGATCATGTAGAAAGAGTCGTATAACATCGTGGAGACGGTAGTCCGTACGTACGCACGAGCGATGATATCATTCCCATGATCGTGGGATTGTATTTAAGTTTGTGTATACTATTTTAGAATCAATATCACTTTAAAATAATCATATATAGTTATTTTTTACACCATTATACCCACCCAAGTAAGGTGGTGGTTGAAAACAGATTACACCACGGTGTGGATACGGTATTTCGTACGTACGCACGCGCGGTGATTTCGTTTTCCGTAGGATGGATAGAAGGTGAAATAGGGTTGTATCATATTTATAATAACATTTAATTATATTAGTGACACTGATGTTATTACTTCATAATGAAAAACTAAGGAAGAGGATGTATAAGAAGAAATAAAGTTGAAAGAATCAGTAACATACATTACCTTTTCTTTGAAGTGCCTCTTCTTAACCTCCTCTTAGGGCACTAAAGATGGTCATTGAAGAAGACCAGTACCTCTAGGATGTTACTAGGGAAGTGGAGAATATAAATTGGGAGGGTTTGGCTGATATTGAAGGCTCAAAGTGTTGTGAGGAGGAGAGGGAGGAGGTTCCCTTTTATAAGGGAGGGCATGGGCACTTTAGGAAAAACATAAAATATTATTTTATTATAAAGTCATATTCCATCTTTAATATCTCAAAATTGATTTATTTAGAAGATAAGGTGGCGATGGGTCGAAATAATTTCAACCAATAGATTTTAGACAAGTTTAGGTTACCATTTTAACCTTATCATTAAGATTTAACTTTAAGTTAAATCATTTTACTTTTACCATGTCTTCTTGTTTTCTTACACAATATTGTTAATAAGCGTACTATAACAAGAAAAACGAACCCCAAGTTGTTCATTATTAATATATATAACCTTATATAATTCATTTGGTCGAAAATTAATTTTTTGGGAATAAAATAACAATTAATAATATAATATTTGTTTTTAAAAACTATTTATGTCAATTTTGACACTATTTGGTAATTTATTTTTGTGAAACTCATAACAACATGATTAGTTCGAAAAAAGTTAATTAAATAAATTCTAAAATGTCATATTAACCTAGATAATTATTTTAATTCATAAAAAGACTAAAATTACATTTACTTAGGAATTTATAACATTAATCTTGCTAATATTTCATTAATAAGGTAATTACTGCATCATCATTGTGTCATAAATAAATTTATTTATTTAAAGTATAAAAATTATAAATAAAATACCATTATTTAGGAAACATTTTTAGAATTATAATTAATATTTATAGTAGAATTTATCTTAAGTATAACTCTATATTAAAAATGTTTTGGTTATTAAACTTTGATTTTAACTATTTTAACTATTCTTTAAATAAAATAATAATAAATGTCGTAATCTAATCCGTGTGGACATAAATTGTCATATTTTATTCCTCAGGTTGTTTTTTGTTGAATTAAACTTATCCAATAGAATTATGACATGTGTTAGGGTATTAATAATATCATTTTTACCCTTAAGTACCCTATTTACTTTTAACTGTGGTAAAAAAAAATTAAAAAGTTACTATTCGACAACAATTATTTTTATCTTATTGAACAAAAATTTACTCCTTGATATTAACCATGTCTCTATGATTTTCGAAATTCCACTCAAAGAAGCTGTAAAATTATGTTTCATGTAAATTTTCAAATTCTCCTAGGAGGTCAGTAAAAGACGACGAAAACTTAAATAAAATTTTTATATGTCTAAAATTATTATAAAATGACTCCAATGAATTACATTGAATGTATATACGTATTATGTATCAATTTTTACATAAAATAAATTTAAATAAAATAAATAATTATTTAAATAAAAATCTGGTTTTTAAATAGTAACCGAGTGTTTTCATTATTCATCAAAAAATGAAATTTTTCAGAAAAATACCAAAATTTCACCCTAGGATAATTTTGATTTTCCGAATCGAAAAATGAAGTCCATTTTGAAAAATAAAATTTATAAAAATTCAAAAAGTGTGTATTACTATATATAACGGCTAGTTTTAATAATATTTTAATAGCATATCATTGTTTAGTGAAACTCTGTATTACGTACAACGCAAGCTATCGAGGAATGTCGCGATTGCGTGTAAAGCAAGCCAAGCTAGTGTTATTTGTAGTAAAAGATTCATTTGATGATGTATATAACATAAAAAAATGATATTTTTCATAAAAATATCAGGTGTTACATACATTTTTGAATGTTAAAAATTTTAGTCAAAAGAGGGAGGATATTCCCCTTCAAAGACTCATTAAGATTATGTATTGGACAAAACCTCCAACTCGCATGTCCTTCACATATCAATAACCATCCACATTGATTTTGGCACTTTTTATTGGAGGCTACCAACACACTAACTGTTTAGGAGAAGAATGATTGACAATGCGAGCTTCATTACTCATGCTGATAATGAGGGCTATGAGGAATAAAGAAAGGTCACTATTCATAGAGAGGTTGGATTGGTCAACCACAACACAAATGACCCTCATGACTAGATTTAGGCTTGGGTATTCTGAATCCATCCAACAAATATATTTTTCCTTGAAATCGGCATGTACCAGCTCCCAGTAGTGAGTATGATTACCCTTAACATATTTTCTTGTAAGTTATTCTCAGTACCTTAAATAAATTATTCTATGAAGTCATTAATGATTGAGGAATTCTGGGCTATTATCATGATAACACCAATGAAGCTACAGATATTCAACTCCCTTTCACTTATTAAAAATAATTTTTAGTTTTTTCCACATTGCGGTTGTTGTAGAATAAATATTTATAGACCATATGAATTACCTTGAATTGGATAGCATATCCAGTTGTAAATAAATAGTTTCACACTCACCATATAAGAATTTTTTTTTAATCGGGCAGTCCTTCCACCAATGAAATCCTCACCACGTTTTAATTGAGTCATGACTACACATGACTCTATTTTATGAATTTTTTGTGAAGAACATTGAGGGATAACCATTGAATAAACATCTATCTTATTCATGAGTCATGAAAATAAGATTAAACACCATCATATTAACCTAACCGGGGAACACGTCATTCTAATTGGGGTAATCAAAATATTTATTAAAGGACATATTATATTTTTCAAAATTGAAAAACCATTTCTGGAACCAACCATGTAATAATTCAAAATGTTAATATCACACAGGCCCATGATCCCCCTCGCATTGAAATTGAAGGTCGGTATGTGATTATAAATCATTCAGAAAATTGCATAATAATTTTCTATAGAAATTATTTAATAAAATACATATCTATTAGTAGTGATGTATTCTTAAAGGTAATTTCCATCATAGTGTTCCCATGACAGCATTTTCAGAAAGTTATTCATCACCTCGTTCACACACCTAGGATTAATGCCACTATCATGGTTGGGTCATGCCATTTTTCCATGATTCCTAATGGAACCTCCCATTTCAGTGGGAATCCCATGTTAAATATCACATGAGAGATTATATCTCCTTGGTAACTAACTTTGGAATGTTGAGGACCAAGATAATATGAATTGGGAAAATGGATAAAAACCAATTAACCAAAGTAATTATACCTCAAAATGAGAGAAATTTGTTCTTCAAATTTTTATTTCAATTCATAATTTCTTTAACCACATTATCATAATTATGAATACACACGAATCTTGTGGATATTGGTGCTCATAAATATTCCATGGAAATTTTTCATCTTTGGATGTATAGGATAAACTCAATAGAGTGTACATGATATTCAACTTAACTACATGAAAAAATGTTTCTTTTATTGCAAATGATGCATTCCCTTATCCTTTTAAAACAATCATCTAGGTTAAATTAATAATTATAATTAATCACTTTTTTACTATAATTAAATAACCATATCATCTACAAACATAATATAGGAAACCAATTGGGAGAAATACTTTAATTTAAAATTAGTGATAATTTCTAGCAACTAATTCTTACTAATTACCTTGCAGAGAAAATATTGAACCAAAATATACATGGAAAAAAGGGATTAACATGTCTAAAAACCTGAATGTATTTAAATAATCCACATATACTACCCAATAATCTAATAAATATAGAGTAAGATATTTAATATATGAAAAATAAGTTATAATCCATACCAAGAATTCCACACCAAACAGAACCCTAAGAATGAAACTCCATTCAATTATTTAATATTTCTTATCCATGAAAATTTAATTTAAATGATGGAGTCATGATATTTATTATTGAAATAACAGATCATGTCCAATGAAATTTTAGTATCTCATTAGTTGGACAGTTCTTTGATTAATACATGATGCTCACTAAAAATCCAAGACATCTGGTAAGATGAACATCATATACTATGAAATATAGCCATAAAATTGAATGAAAAGTTTTATATACTAATTAGACTATATTGTATCCCTGAATTGGTGTATTTTATGTTTATAATAAGAACAAGGGAGGTTACACCTGCAAATATAGGAAGATCACCACAAAAAAGTTTTGGACTATATGTACAAGACTACCGTTAATAGTATTCCAAGAAGGAATTTAAAATGATCCATAAATGGCATCCGGACTAGGGAAGATATTCCTATTATGAGAATGAATAACGTCTATAATTTCCTACATATTGGGTATGGATCCAATGATGACATCATCTAAGCCAGAGACTACCTGGGGGTGATATAAAAAAATTTCATATACACTCAGGTAACCATTCTATATATTAGAGATTGGGATTACAAGAATAAAATGATGAATATAATTTTTTTACCTCACACCACTTAATTTTTATTGGTAAATTACACGTTTCACAAATGAATATTGTGTCAAGATATTTTCTCTTTCTCTTCAATGAATGCATGAGAGTAGGCTTTGTTTTTATTCCCCTTTTTCATCAATATAATATTAGATTGATTGTGAAAAACATGTTCATATTCCAAAATAATCTCTTATAAGAAGTTTATTTTTTCAGAACAGTGAATAAAAATGTATCATCATTCCATGTGACATCAAGGTATGCCTCCATTTGATCTATATCAATTTTGAGGGAGAAAAGACCATTAACTATGTATTTCGTCCTATCGAAACACTATATCAACTCCCCCTTCATCCACCACAATTTATTATAGAGACCAAACCAATTTTTAACCTCATGTGTCTTATTATAGGATTAACTCACATCTATTTATTATCTTGGAGTTTCCATCAATCATTTGGAAAATAAAAAATGTCTCATGTTGTACCTACTCTTGATAAGTGACATAAATATTTGATAATGAATAGATAGATCTATAACAAGATTATTAACCATGATTGAGTTGTAGGATGAGATAGAATGAATAATCAGTAGGAAAAAATCTATGTGGAACCATGTGTGATTAAATACCATTCATTTATTACTTCAATGGTATTTATCACTTGTGTAACCCTGGTCCAACAGACCCATTTTAGCCATGAATGAGTCAAAATATTTTCCTGAAATACATGGGGTAATTTTTACCACATTTTTTAGTGGTTTCCAATATTAAAATGTTGTCTCCATGGACTATCTATGTCATATCACCTAGGTTGAATAATGTGAGACCCCACCAGAGGCCCTTTCACATGGAAGAATCAGAATTAACATAAAAAATGATATGAAATAGTTTGAGAGTCCATCATAGACCATAGTATTAAGGTATTGATTTGATATCTAATCCATCTCAACAATGATACTATATCACCAAAATAAACATAGATATCATGATTTAAAAATACTTATGCATGCATTCACGTATAAATATCCTTTTAGAGAACATCCTTATTAAAGCGTATAATTTTTTATATTCTGACGCTCAAAAAAAAGAAAGGAAATTATTCAGTAACTCATTAGAAATAAATGCAGTCATTACCAATTACCCTAAACCATGATAATTCTACACTATTAAATAAATAATTTAGATAAATGATTCTTGGTATTATTGCCAAGTAGTGAAGGCCGAAGGATGTTATTGATTCCATGAGCCAACTCTATCTTCATTTGGGATGTGGTTTAGACTCATGAAGATATAAGGGGATAGGAAGGGGAATGATTATATGTATACAACTATCCATGAGAAATATCTTTGTATTATGAGATGTCATTAGATAACATTAGGGGAGACACACAAAATGTTATTGAAGAAGTTGAAGGAACTAGAATGGTAGAAGAAGAAATTGGCGATGACTGACTATAGGAGGGATCCAATTGGGCATATGGATACTATATTGAAGGACTAGGTAATATCTAAGGATTTAAGACCAAAATATTGGTCAAATACAATCCAGAAGTATTCAACTAACATCATATTTGTTTATGATGCTCCAAATGTATTCTACCTCTCCATGGAAATATACTATCTCAGTTTTCATATATACATCAATGTATGTTATTTATGATATAAATCAAGAATATTCTAGATTATAGGAACCAATAAACACATTTTTAGATAGGAATATCAAAAGAAATATAAATATTCAAAATTTCTATTGCTGGGTTTTTCCCCATAACCGTCATTCATGGAGATTAAAAAATTACAAAATTCATGGAAAGATATCTCAATGACTTATGAGAATCCAACCCCAAATCTCAAGATATATTCTTTGTCCCTTCACAATGATGTTATTTAGACCATATACCATTTTTTATTAATATTTTCTATGAATCTACAGGTTGTTATCATAATAGGGAATTGATACATCTTTTTAGTGTGGTAAATATTTTGAGGATGAGAACATATTTATCTTAAACTGAAAATAAATCTTCATGTGATAAAAAATTTATTAATATTTTTTCAGTTGAATGTAAAAAATGAAAGTTGGTTCTAGGGAACTAAATCCCTCAATAGTCCACTAGTACTAGATCTAATTTTTAACATATTTTATCCTTATATCTCTCACATGACATTCATGGTTTAATTGAGATAAGAGTTTTGTCATGGGTGTTCCACATTCTTGTCTATGGATAATATTATTACTATTACTTGATACCCTTTGAGAAAAATACCTTAAGAGATGATGCATATGAAGTATATGTTTTTTAAATTCATGTGGAATGAGGTCTTGAACTCGAACCACTACATTAGAATTACCACAATATAGGGGGAAAATTTACTACTATTTTAAACACCAAGATCTTTGATTAATTATTTCACCCATGCTAATTATTTCATCCCATAAAAATCTATAATATAGTAATACTGCACTCTAGAATAATTAACTATTGGATGTTTAAAGAACATCATGTTTATATATCCTTCATTAAGGAAAAATACAAACCTTGACTAGGATTTAATATCGTTATTATCTATTTTAAGACTACATTTTTTGTGTCTCATCACAACTAGTTCCTCCTATCACCTATAAAAAATGAACATATCATTTGTGTACCATGGATACTTTAGGATAGTATCTACATATGGATAAAGTGGGCGTCTTATATTTGCAAGATATCTTTATACAATAATCACGACATTGGAAACAACATGACTAGTACACAGTATTTAATACATGATAGATAAAATCTAAAATTAATAATAAATTATACTTATTATTTCACTATCATTAGGTTTATAATAAAAAAATTTCATGGAGAAATATATACCATGTAGAATTTGAAAAAATTCCCTCATGTATTTCTACATATTGAATCTCATAAATTTCTTTTTCTATGTATATGCCTTAGTCCAAGAGGTCTTTTTGGATCATTCTTGATGCATCTTGATCTTTTAATTATAGGCACCTTCACAAAAGTATTTCATGGAGAAGAATTTTTTTAACTATGTATTAAATAATTGTATGACTAGTATATCAATTCACATCAATAACATATAAAAAATATATAATATTAGGAAAAATACTACACTCCCACTAATCATTTTTATACACACGGATAAAAATAATTTTTCATGAAACTAAATTTCATTATGAATTCATTAAAGTGAATGATCCAATATCAAGATACTTTAGGAAATCCATAAATGGATATATGTAACATTCAATACTTATTGGAATCATTTATTGTGATAAACTATTATAATTATGTTGTATACAAATCGTCCACAAGGGGTACATTATGGAAGGTGGTCTTGGAAATTTTTTTACAAATCTCATAATCATGATAACCTATTTTATAAAGTAGAATTATAATATATTTCATCATCATGATTGGTGATTATATTTAACTATAGTATATTCCTTAAAAATTAAATAACCCTTTAGATACTATTCATGCTAATATAGGTACTGAAATAACTATCAATGTCTATTTTTCAATTGAATTTTGATTTTTTTAAATATTCCTCACATTAACATGAGGATATTCTACAACCCAAACATGGTTCTAGTATATGGAATTAAACATAGAATGGTTCAATTTTTTCTAATTTACCAATTATGAAATTATAAATACATCCTTGAAAGATATTTTATTATTAATTTCTACTAATTTTGTTTCAAATTATTTAGTGACTAGAAAGACACAACTCTTTGATTATATAACATCTCTTGTGCTTCTATATGGTACTTAAGTATATGAAATAGTTTCTTCATATCAGCCTTCTTGATTTTTTTATTACTCAAAACCTGATGTATCCTGAGCCTTGAATTCCTAGAAGTTTACCCTTCTACAAATATACCAACTATAGATATGCTTCTATTCCTTAAATATCGATTTTATTTCTAAAATTAGTCTTCTATACAAGGGATCTAGTTTTATTGGGATATCATATAAAGATAAAAATTTTCCCTTGAGATAAATGCCTATTAATTTTATTTTCCAAACAAAAATGTAACAAATCAACAAAAATTTATGTAAAAATGGACTAATTCCCATACCACCACTCTTCTAGGTTTATACTTACACATTATTCGGCACTCAAACTAGTATGTATGTAGTTGAATATAATGTATACCCCAAAAAGTATAATGAAATATGTACATAAGTCATCATTTAAGAAAAACTATATAACACAGCACAATTCCTTTAATTATTATTACCATTCCATAATAGTGTATATGAAAGAGTGAGTTAGAATAGTTTCACATAAATTCCTCTATAATAGATGATTTCTTGGTTAATA
Source organism: Viscum album (assembly GCA_963277665.1). Classification (NCBI taxonomy): domain Eukaryota; kingdom Viridiplantae; phylum Streptophyta; class Magnoliopsida; order Santalales; family Viscaceae; genus Viscum; species Viscum album. Next base: position 660,895,929 of record OY728159.1, read on the forward strand.
TACTCCCCCTCCTTGGTTAGGGTGGTGTGTTATTATCTTCTTATCATGTTGATTTTCTACATAATTATTGTATTGCATAATATTTATTTATAGAATCATATTTATACATCATTATGTACATGTGACCACATCTAGTAAAATAATTTGTATAAATTTGAATGCTAGAGTATCCACATTTTGAATCTATTAGAATGGTAAACACACATCAGTGTGACCTAATTCTATAATCTCTTACCATAAAATACATGTCTTTAAAAGCACTAAATATGACCTTTACCCATTATAGAAAAGCATTAACTTATATAGAGATATTAAAATACTAGGTTTTTATTAGTGATATAAAAGTAGTCATAAAGGGATCCTTTATGAGTTCTAAATAAAGCACCGACAAAGGAACCATTTATCTCCTCTTTTAGAAGTGCTGATAAAAGAGACCATTTATGTAGGATTTTATTTAGCATTGATAATGGAAGAATTTACCAGTTCTTATAAAAGTGAGAATAAAGGATCCCTTATTTAGAAATTTTAGAATAACTCATAGAGGATATATTTCTCAGTACATTTAATAGTAAAGATATAGGGGCATACTAAAGTGTGTCGTAATTTCATATTAAAGCCCCAAAAGATTAAAAATCAAGTAAAAATGTATAATTTAAATTAAATTGAATTTACAAAACAAATAAAATAAAATTCATTATATTATAAAAAATTCAAAAATTGGTTTTTGATAATTGGATTGATATGTATAGATTTTCTATGACGATGAATACATTAATGATCCTATGTATTTTACCCCAGCCCTAATTATTGCTTTTCCGAACAAACCACCCATCCATGAGAAAATTAATGAACTTAAATAAGAAATAAATTATAAAATTTGTAATTATATAAATAAATAATCAAATAGAAAGTTTTATTTTAATCTATATATTGGGTCATACCAGGAACACTATGTATTAGATTGAGTTACAGTTGATTTATCCATGTACCACCATTTCTTGTTCTTTTTCAAGAATTATCTCTGTGGAAAATAAATAAATAAGTATAAGATTAAAATGACAAGGAAATTTATTAAATAACATCATATGGAGTTATAATAATGAAATCTATGCTTGTTTTCATAGTTTTGGTGATGTAATACACATTTCAAACTAAAATGACAGTTATATATAAAAAAGATGCCCATAGAGTCACATTGGACACACCATGTGTCTAATTGAGGCTAGTATGATTCCTAAAAATCCCAAATTACCAGGGAATAGTTTTCATAAATAATCAAATAAATATGAATGAATTTTCTTAGTTTTGAGTACATCTCTTGTTGTTTTTACTAAGATGTCCTTTTAAATAGTGGACAACCACATTGAGTCATACTCAGAACATCTTGCATTATTTTTATATGAGGATAATTCCTACACATCAAAAAACGTCTTATTAATCATTGTATTAAATTATAAATACATTCATTTTCTATTTATATAGTTTTCAAACAGTTTCACTTTTTAAAAATAAATGATAATTTTAAAATGGTAACTAACACTTTGAGTCATACTGAGATCATTGTGTACTGTAATATGGTTCACTTGACTCTAAATTGTCAAAAATGACTTATGAATCATTTTAAGAATGTATCGAAATAATACGAATGAGTTTTCTTTGTTTTTATTATGTCAAATTTTATTTGTTACTAAAAATAATGTCAATTTTAAATAAAAAGGCTCACTGAGAGTTATTAAAGTACTACCATGCATTTGTTTGAGGTTTAGCTGATTCCTACACATTCCAACTGAAATATAGATCGTTTCAGTAATGTATCAAATCAATTGGAACGTTTTTACCAGTTTTGAGTATGTTACGTGTCTTTTTTCCTTCTAAAATTCCATTTTAATGTTTAAACATGCACTTTGAGTCATAATAGTAACATCATGTGTAGGTTTTCCTGATACTAATTCATATATGTGAAAATTAATTATGTATAATTTTCCAAAATTGTTAATACAATCTAAGTGTGTTTGATCAGTTTTAGTGAGTGAATATTTTGGAAGTAATTTATTATTTATAAATTAATAACAGACAATTTGAGTCACACTTGAAACATCATATATCTTATTGAGGTTTAACTGATTCATACATGTCAAAAATGAAAAATAGATCATTTTCCTAATGTATCCTGACATTCCAAACGTGTTTTCTCTATTTTGAGTAGGTCAATTGTCTTTTTCACTAATATTACTACAAATTTTAAATAAAAATACAAACTTAGAGTCATACCAGTCCCACAATGTGTCATATTGAGTTGAAGATGATTCTTAAAAATATCAAATTACAAACATATCAAATTCTAAAATTATGAGAATAATTTGAATTTTTTTCTTGTTTTTGATGACATCACTTTTCATTATTAATAAAATGTCATTATAAACTAAAAAATGCACATTGAGGCATACCAGTAACATTATATGTCTATTTGATGTGATAAATAATCACACATGTAAAAAATGACTTATTAATTTTTTTAATGTATTATCAAGAAAAAATGAGTGTGTTTTCTTAGTTTTCTATTAGTGATCTTATTTAAACTAAATTTTCAATTTTAAACTGATAACAGATACTTTATGTTATACTAGGAACACCATGAATCCGATTGAGGTTCAACTAATTTTTAAAAAAAATAATCATTGATCATTTACTAAAGTAACAGTGTAATACAAATTCCTTTACCCAGTTATGAGCATTTCAATTGTATTTTTTACTAAAATTAATGTCAATATAAAATAAAAAGATTCACTTTGAGTCATAATGATCACACTATGTTTCAGATTGTGATATGGCTAATTCCTACAAATCCAACACAAAGTATGTATCATTTTACTAAAGTGTGAAAGCAATAAAAATATGTGTTTTATTGGTTTTGAGTATGTCACTAGTCTTTTATACTAAAATTTCTTTTAAACTGGAAACACACACGATGAGTCCTACTAGTCACATCATGAGTTGTTTAGATCATAGATAGATTTCTGCATGTAAAAAATTAATTATGACTTGTTTTCATAAATAATCATGATAATATGACCTTGTTTTCTCAATTTTTAGTGAGTGATGATTTTTGAACTCAAATATCAATTTTAAACTAATAGTAGAATAATTTAGTAATATTCGGCACATATCATATCAGATTGAGGATATGATGATTGTTACACATAAAAAATGACATTTAGATCATTTTTTGATAGTATCCAAATAATAAATATTTGATTTATGGGTTTTTATTAGGCCATTTTTCTTTTTTACTAATATTAATGTCATTTTTAAATAAAATGACACATGTGGAGTCATTCTATAGAAAAACTATATCCGACTTAGGTGAGGATAATTCATACACTTCCCAAATACCATATGTATTTTTTATCTTAAATTGTAAAAATATAATAATAAAAATTATCGGTTTTGTGTAATCCACTTAACATTTTTTACAAAAATTTAATTTTAAATAGGAAACATGAACTTTGAGTAATACCCATCACATAATATGTTGGTTTAATTAAATAACGATTCCTATATTCCATAAATGACTTCTGATTCATTTTAATAAATTATCAATACAACCAAATTATATATTCTCGGTTTTTGGATGTCACTTTTCTTTTTTTATTAAAATGATTAAATTTTAAATAAAATGAAATAATTGGTGATATTTTGGGAACATCATTCATCCGATTTAGGTGAAAAAGATTCCTATATGATACAAATGAAATTATGGATCTTTTTCCTAATGTATGAAAGAAATACTAATTTATTTATTTATTTTGCATATGTGATGTGTGTTTTGAACTAATATTTAAATTATCAACTAAAAACATACATTAGGTGACCTACCTAGAACACTATGAATCAAATTTTAGTGTGGCTGATTGAGTATGATATATGTTATATTCTTTCATATTTCTATAAAAATCAGGTAAAGAGAGAAAATACCCAACTCTCATGGAAGAGAATCACCATTTTCCCTAAAACACTTCATGTGTTACGAAATATGTGGTTTATTCATCCCTTAGAAAGGACCATGTTACCAATCTTCTATCTTGATACAAATAGTATAAAGAAAAGTGTGAATTCCCAAAATATCTATGAAAAAATATAATTATGTATTTGAAAAAAATTATAAGGAATATAGTTTAATATATTATATAAAATGATGAAAAAATTATTTAGATATGAATTAACAATTCAACTTCTCATGATGGTTTTTTAAATTATTATTCCATTTAATTTTTACATTATCTCAAAAATCCCCGCAACTAGAACAAAATAAAATGCCTATATTAGAAAACAATTCTTATTTGAGTAACAGTAAGAAGAAATAAATTAACCATAACTATGAAATATTACATTACTAATATGTAAAATTATTTTACTGTTAAAATATCAAGATTCCATCTATGAACTATCAGATGTAGAACCATCACTCATCCATCAATGGAAGTCTGGGGAAATTAAATGGATGTGAAAAATACCAACACTGAAAGGGTAAAAACGGTTTGAGGGAGAATAATTACGAGGTAGTTTTTTTGATTAATGGAATGAAAGATGCATTTAAATATTCTAAAATAAAAAATCTCTAATTCTATAAAGAATAATGAAAATTAAAAATGTTTCATTATATAATTTTTTGGTAAAATAGAGAAACTATATGATAACATTACCCATATATATTCTAAAAGAATTTAGATCATTACCGTCTTTTATTATTAGAGAATGGTACCATCATCATGTGTATAATACTATATATACATGATTATAAAATCATTGAATTTATATTATGTTCATATAGTAGAGAACATTAAATATTATCAGGAATACATATAATATTAAAAAACATTTTTTACCTTCTAATTGAACTCTGATTCTTTTCAAAGGTTTTAGGGATTTAGCTCCTCTATCAAGAATCCAAATCCCTTATTTATTGTCCCTCTAAAAAAGACATTATATTCCTTGGGACTATGATTAACTAATCATTATCTTCTAATTAAAGGGTCATCCTCGATTTAATTTTTATATGACCTTATAATTTAATTGGTTACTAGTAGGACAATTTATAATTTCTTGTTTACTAGTTCTGATACATAGAATACTTTTAACACCCCTAGGATTTAAAAATAAATTTAAAATTCATGAAACTTTGGTTTAAGTAGATATTTATAAATACCCGTTAATCATAATGTTTCTGCTTCTATGTTTTTATTTTAGAAAAAATGGTCATCTATAATTGTGATCAGTAAGTTATTTTGCGTCTATTGGAACCAACTTGAGATTTGGTGATTAGTAACATACTTTTTTGAATAGTAATTTGAACATAATTAATGTAAATTGTGTTATTATTTTATTTTTATGGCTTTATGATAATGACAACATGATTAATTTTTCAAGATGTTAAAAAATAAGTTCTAGATATATAATTGTTATTGTTGAATAAATTATGATTTATTGAAAAATTAAATTAATAATATTTTGAAAATTATTTTCATATAATGTAGTTAGTTTTGGACTTATACATACTGGAAAATGGTTGTGTCAATTATTGGGGTTTTTTTCTTGAAATTCGTGATTTTTTTATTAATAGTAAAATACGATAAATTATGCTAAATGCTAAATACATGTTTTACTGCGTCATAGGCGATGAAGGGATGATGTATGCCGACGTTTTTCTAAATAAAATGAACTAATTATAATTTTTCACAAAAATCTAGAATATTCATGGTCTGGGGAAAAATATTAAATTCATGATAAAAATAATGAAAAATTCCTCCTCTCCTCCTATATAAATACCACCCTCAATACTCTATTCCTCCCACACCTCTCAAGACTTGATAATTTCATATGTTTTTTCAAATTCCCTCCCCAAGGATCTTCCCTACACCCTATAGCTGATGGTCTCAAAAAAAGGCCAAAACCAAAGGCACAAAGGAGGATCTCAAGGAGAAGAGATCGAGTGGTAAGAATCCTTTTCATTTTTCATGTGTTTTCTTTCCAATTCCTTTTTTTCTTATAATATATTTCCTTATAATAATCTAGGAGGTATTAAATCTACAAAATTTTATATCTTCTTTATATTACCATGTTTATGTAAAAGATTCATCATCTTCCATTTTCTCCTCTCCCGCTTGTTCTAAAAATAAAAACATTATCCATAATGTGTCGATTTACCAAAATCATTGATGATGTGTTTTACATATCCATTACATCCTTCAATGATGATCATAAAACCATTTTAATGATTGAAAAAGAATTTAATGTTTTTTAACGTATTTTATGTTCTGTAATGAAATTCTATGCATGAAATTGAATTATACAATGAAACAAGTTTAGGATTATCGAGGAACAACAAAAAAAGATCTAAACAAACAACATTAATGTTTTATCTACTGATCTGTCATCATATCTGATAAAAAAATTATTTATGGTATCATTATATATTCTGAAAAAATATAAATACCATTTAATTTTACTTCTGGAATTTCATCTCCATATTATAAGAAAATCAAATATAAACCCCCATGGAAATTATCTAAAAAACGCACCCAAAACAATTGAAGTAACAAAATACTAATAATGAATGGTGAAATTATGTTAAAAAGTGATCATATAAGGTGTTATATACATAAATATGTTTCTATAAGATATTAATAACACTCTTTTAACCATTTTATCTGAGGTTTTAACAAGTTTTAAGTAAGACAAACCTGAGGTAAGGGAATTCATAACCTGATTTCCATTTTTTGGGTTAATGTTCTACAACATTATTTATGTTGTATTAAATTGTTTTGTGAGATTAATTTTTTTTATATTATGTATAATTATGTTTATTTTTAGATTATATAAAAATTCCATCAACTCTATTATGTCTTAGTTCAATTATATGATATTTATAAGGGACTTTTTTTTGAAAACCTCTTTTAAAATTTTGTTATAAGGAATTCGAAAGCAATGCTTTTATTAAACTATTCATGTTGTATTATTATGTTATGGTTCATGGGAATTGTTTATATTGAATGATGGGACCTATATCTCACTCTAATTCATTGTGTTTTTGTATTTTGTAGGTTAGTCATATGGTTACCCCAAGTGTAACTGTGATGGTTACACAAATTATAAGATAGCTGTGAGGGTCATAATTTGTAAGGTAGACGAGATGGTTACAGGATTTTATAATTAATGCACCAAGATAAATTTATGGTTCTATTTTTGATCTATATTCTTTTTAGGAAATATCATGAACGTCTGATGTTTCACAAATTATGTTTACATGGTCGACATGTATGTCTTTTTGTAAATGATTTCATACGTTACATGTATTCATGAACTACTATTTTGTTTCCTTGTTTTTATATCCCTTACTGAGTTTTTTGTGATAATCCCATGTTTTTAGAATATTTTCACAGGTCATAAATATTTTTAATATATATAAGGAAACCATGTTAAATGTTATGAAAATTTGTCAAAGAAACCATGTTTTATTTGAAAATGTTTTATATTTTGTAAGAAACATATACTATTTTTGTGGTATCATCTCTATGTGATTTCTGGGTGTTATTTATTTATTATATCCCAAATTTACAAAATCATAAACATGAAATGATCCTCAATATTAAAGGAAATGAATTCTTTAATAAAATTCAAGATTTTGTAATTTAATAAGGTCGAGTCCTTATAAAACCTGCACTCCTTGTGATTCCATAATGGAAAACATTTCTTTTTCCCCTTCAACACTAAAATTACCCTTCAAGAATCTAATTTCATCAAATTTCAATATAATATTATTATCATCAAAATATATCAATGGAAAATCATCACTTTTAATATTTTATAATCTTAGTGGAATATTTTTTTGACAATGCCAAAATATGGCATATTTTCATAAGTTGTATTTTTTCCCTTGGAACTGGATATGTGCATTGCATCCTCCTGATGCTTAACTCGGATATTTTTTATAATAATACAGTCATCATGTTATTTTTTATAGAACGTATAACAATTGATTACAAAACCAGTTTAAGATATAACATTTTATGTTGGCCCCCTACTGTCCATCAAATTGTTTCTACAATTTAATTCATATTTTTAGATAACTCCTTATAAATCTTATCTTGCACCAACCATATTTACTACTGAATATGTTTACTTGATTTCAACACTTCAACTATTGAGGGATTCAAATCTCAATGAATTTTTTTGTGGGATTGAATATATCGATCAACAACTTTTATATTTTGTAATATGTAAACGTTCAATTTCTCCCGCTCTTGATGATAATTAAAACATTATCAATTACAAAAATGTCTTTTCCTATATGAACCCCAATATAAATAGACTTTTTAAGAGTGAAGTTGTTAATATATGATTGTTTATCAGTATATAATTCAATAGTTTCTTCAATAATATATATTTTTTCAATACAAACATTTTTCCAACATCTATTATTGAAATAACCTTTCAAAATCAACAAATACCATTGCAAGGGGTATATTCATATATAATGGATAAGAATAATTTATCCTCTATAACCAAATTCTCCATAAAGTGGAGCATTATATAATTAAGAATCAAGGTGGGAATTATATATCTACTTTACATAATATTACAATAGCCTCTTTATCCATGATTTGAAATATCATCATGTTTATAAATTTAATGCATATGGATTTGAAAAAGATAAGGATTATGGTTAATGTATGTGATACATTTTTAGGAAGAATGAAAAGAAAAATCAAAAGACATAAAATATGGAATCAAAACCTGAAATTCATGTGACTATAGTCCCCATAACATCTAATTATTCATTAAAATAAAATTCTTGATATTTTATTAATACACCTCTATGTCATTTACACTATTTAGGAAAAAGAAAAATTCCAATTTTTCCTTTCTAGTTAGAGTGTATTCTAATGTTGTATGAAAATTCAATCCTTTACCCTTCAATGGTGCGATCATTTCCCATATCACAATGTTAATCGTGTACATCTATGAATTAATTCTTTCTTCAATTTTTCTAGGAAAGTTTATTAATGTGATAATAACACTATACAATACATTTTTCAACATGACTTACCTTAAGAAAATGTATGACATATAAAAATTAAAATATAGTAATCCAATGAAAATTAATATCTTCTTGCAACCTGATTTCATAAGGCTATTCCGAAATGGTTAGCTAAAAAAAGTTCCAATATATGTAACTCTATCGAATAATTGATCACCCATTAGTGGAGATCATGTTGTTAATTGTTCATAATTCCCATATGATGTTGTCATCCTATATCAATATTTATTTCATTGATAAAAAAATTGGATTTTTGAAAAACACATTCTTTGAGTAATATTATAACTAAACAAAGTGTGTGAATTCATAAAAAATGGGAAACCCTAATATTCCAATAATTATATAGCCTAAAAAATTTACATAGTTAATAAATTCATTTATCATCTCCTAAAACATGTCTCTCAATGTAAATTATTCAATTCGATGAGAACCATACATTTTAAAACATATATCCCACATCAATTTAATATCTGTGATCAATGGATAAAAGTAGAAAACAATATCATTACTGATTTCATTGGTTTAATATATGAAAACAAAAGAAAATTTATTTTAAATTAATGCATAACTGTGGAAGAAAGATATAATTTATGAACATGATAGGACATGTAATATGTGTACAACTATGTAACACCCGGAACCCAAAATCCCGGATCTGGTGCATTATTACATAACATTGGCATGATTACAAGGAACAATGTCACGAAAGACAGATAAAATTAGTAGTCTTGAAAAATAGATTACATACATGAACATTATATTACACTTTCTAACATAAAACACATAATAAATAATACTTCAAGAACTACATTATTCCCTTAACATAACCCTACATAAAAATCATAATACACATCATGGAATCCTGGGAAAATAAACATAAGAAAGGGGTGAGCTCAGATGCTCTGTACAAATAAACAATATAGCGGAAGCTATCATAAACAATCATAAACATTTATGGAAAGGTATAAAATTCGAACAAAATCCCTTTAAATATAAAATTCAGAATAATATGGCAAAGATAAATTTAATAATTCCATTTACTTATTCACATGGATAATTAACTATTTGAATAATCACACGAAACATTAATTTATAATCTCTTAATGATGGATTGCACAATGTTGGAAATATTAACTACAATGTCTGGGCCTCATGTCAAGACCCTAAATATAATTTTTTTCAAGGCCTTGTGTCATGACACTAGTTCGTCTCATGATACCTACCGATGTAATGAGGGGATATAGTGGGCAGCGCTCGTTACTTACTAAGTCTAATGCATTCCTCATATAAAAATATTGAAACATAACATAAACATTCTTATGAAAAAGAGCATAAAAAATGTCAATACATTAACCACAAACCATGAAAAGTATAAAAATATCACATCCACAGTCAAACATATCATAACTCATTCAAAAAAATATGGAATATTGTATTAAAATAAATTAACCTCAATCAAGAATAATATCCAATAAAAAATATTGACATAGTTGTAAATGACAAGTAAAACTCCTTGAGGGAAATATACCATTGTCATAAAATCATATAAAAGTCACACAATTTACAAAGGAAGTCATTTAAAATAGTTTTTGAATCAACGTTTCCCATACCAGTCTGAAACATTTAAAATGAATTAACATTTTAAACCAATAATTTCTATATAAATAAATCATTAAAATCATTTTGAAAAAATTGACATTAGTTAAGAATATTTTGAAAATTAAATCATTAAAACATTTAAAATGATGATCTTGCTATAGAGTACCTTCCAAAAAACCATAAATTATTCCTTTTGAAAACATTTTTATGACATATGGAAATGGATTATAAATATTTCCCAGTATGTACTTACACATAATTAATCTTGACTAATGATGAGATGGAGGAATTAACCCATACCTTGTACTTTATTTTCAGTCGAGGGTACATATTACCTCCTTTATGAAGACAATAGTATGTTATTAAATTATACTATAACCATATTAATATTTATGATATCAAATTTGATTCATTTATTACATTATACTACCTATTTAATAATAATTTACATCCTAAAGTAACATTTTGGGTAATAATCACTTTCTTTATCGTACATGTTTTAACATGTTATTCTTGACTCTATCACATAGATCATGATTTAAATACTTACATAATATAATAAACTATTTATATATAATATATATTCAGAATATAAATATGTATAAAATATATATATATATGAAATGGAATCACCGTTCATGGAGATGATAGTTCGTACGTACACAAGAACGTTGTTTCCATTTTCTTAACGAATAATATAGAAGTAAGTAAATGAAATATATTTATCAAAAAATATATATTTTATTCTAGTAGAAATATTTTTTCACATACCTTATAACTAATCAATACATATATCTTTAAAAAAAATTTCAGGGTGATCATTGAAGATTAATCTCATCACGCCATGGAGATGGTAAGTTATACATACACATGAGTGTCAATATCATTCTATTAATGGTGAAAAACAATTTAATTAGATGTTATATTATAAATAAAAAATCATTAACATGTTATATTAATTATTTACATCAATAATACTCATTTTTATACTCATCGAAATAATGAAGTGTTGAATAAAAAACTACACCACGATGTGGAGATGGTAATTCGTATGTACGCACGTATGGTGGATTTGTCATTCATAGGATGGATAGAATAGTGAATATGGTTGTACCATATTTATAATATAATCAAATTATTCCAATGTTACTCGAGTTATTCTTTTTTTATGTAAACAACAAAGAATGAAGAAGTGGATAAAGAAAATAACTTCAAAAGTGGCGAAGAAATAATTATCTCTTTTTTCGGTGCTTCCTTTTGATTTGGACAAAAGGGCCCCAAAAGATGGATTTCTGATCAATATAAGGACTTTATGTTTAATAGAATGTAGTTTGGAGGAGATTTGTGAAGGGGTTGGCCTAGCCAAATGGCTCTACTGGTGTGAATTTGAGAGAAGGGGAAGTACACATTTCTAAGAGAGGTGAGGGTCACTTTGGGAAAAGATTGAAACATTATTTTATTATAAAATTATTTTCAGTTTCTAATAGATCCAAAGAATTTATTTATTGGATAAGGTGCATATGTGTCTAAATCCTCCCAACCAATAGGTTTTAGGAATGTTTGGTTCACTATATTAAACTTATCATTTTAATTTAACCCTTAGTTAAATATTTTAACTCTTACCATGTCTTCTAGTATTCTAATAATATATGGTTAATAAACTTACTATAAAATTCCAATAGAACATCATGTGGATCATTAATGATATATATAACTTTATTTATGTCCTTTTTCTGAATCTTAGATTTTTAAGAATTTTATATCATTTTATAAAATAGAATTTTCTTTAAAACCTCATTTATGTCAATTGGACACTATTTAGTATTTAGTTTTTTTGAAAGTCATAAAAATTTGATTAATTAAAAAACAATACATTTAATCAACTCTAACATGTCATAGTAACCTAGAAAACTATTTTATGGCATAAAATTTTTCATATTATATTTATTTTTGTAAATATAATATTATTTGTTTTAATCATTCATTAATAAGGTATTTATTGCCTCCTCATTGTGTTATAAAGAAATTTAAATTTTTAATTTCTAAAAATTAATAATAAAATTTCAATATGTATGAAATATTTTTATATTTATAATGAATTCTTACAGTCAAATTTATATTTTGTATAACCCTATATGAAAAAATATTAGTTATGAAAATCTGAATTTAATACTTTAGCACTTCATTAAATAAAATATAAGAAACGTCACAATCTTATCAAAGTGGATTAAAAAGTATCATATTTTTGTATTAAGGATTATTTGGGTCAAAATACACTTATCCAATAGAATTAGGACATGTGTTAGGGTAATTATAATATCAATTTTACCTTTAATTACCCTATTTACTTTTAAACGAGTTAAATAAAATTCAAATATTACTATTCACCAAAAAAAATTCATCAAAGGAAAAACAATTTACATACTAATGTCAACTGTGTCAATATGATTTTTGAAATTCAATTCATATATGCAGTAAAATTACGTTTCATGCAAATTTGTAAATGTTTTTAGAATGTGGGTAAAAGATGTTAAAAAGTTCAATAAAATTTTATACATCTATTCTTATTATAAAATACTCAAATTACGTAAATTTGGCAAATATATGTATTATTTGTCTAGTTTTACTTTTAGATAAAATTTTAATTTAAAATAATTATTGAAATGAAAATGTCGGTTTTTATATACTATGCATTATTTTTCACTATTCATCAAAAATTGAATGTTTTCAAAAAAATAAAAATAAAATCACACTAACATAATTTTGATATTTTGAATTAAAAAAAAGCCTATTTTACAAAAATTTAATTTTTAGGAGTGTCTAAAATTAATTTAATTATTGTTCAAAAAAGGACATAAAAGTAGTTCTTTTCAGAAAATAGCTTTTCTAAATATATAACTATTTTAAAAAAAACATATACATTTCATTACAAATATGTTTTATTTATGTGAAAAAATTATAAATAAAATTTTAAATTTATATATTACTATTCATATTAAAATAATTAATTGATGAATAAATATTTTGTCTAAATAATTATAATACTAATGTGTTGTTTCACAAAAACTCAATCATTCCTATAACATAAGACAAATTGGTGTTGCGTGCAATATAAGCTATTAAATTAATTTAAATAGATAATGTACTATGAAATCATCGGGTGTTACATTCCCCCCTCCTTCAATAAATTGCATCCACTCAATTTGAAATTTTTCTTCGAAAATAAATGGTTAAAAATAGAAAATAGCATTATGGAAAACCCATATCAAAAAAAGGTTTAATAAAATGTTAGTCTTAATAAAAGGGGAAAAGAAAATGAAAACTTCATCACCAAATTATTATTTTGAATATAAGAACAATGGTGGATATTAGAGACACATAATTGGAGGAAAAACATAAATATTTATACGGAGTGATTCAGCTCATCAATCACAAACATGTGAACAATAAATGGAAAATTGATGGACAAAACCCATAAATCTACGATGATGTAAAATATCATCATTTCAACAAATCATAAGATACTAGGATAACAAATTTTTTGGTTTTAAGAACCTTTACATAATGTTTAAGAATTAATTTCTTCATAGAATAAGAAAAAATACTTGACAAGTACAGTTCCATCCTTTAAATAATTTCTACCACAAACCCATCTTAGAACTCAAAAATAATCTATTTATCATAATCATATAGGGTTACAAATAAAATAAATTAAAATTCATCTATCAGAACATTTAAAAAAACTATATTATACAAACCAGGACATCATGTAATTTAGTGGTAGGTGATGCACCCTTGTCACCCTTTGGTTGCAGGTTCAAGTCTCGCGGCCTATCCGGACACAACGAGTTGTCTTTCGAACTCTGAGTTTTCTTTTTTATAATAACCCAAAAATAATCTTAATAATTTTTTTTAACCTTAAACAATATTATCCAATGCCCAAAATAATCTATTCTAACCATTAAAATTATCCAAAATACTTCTGTCAAAACTCACAGTCAAAAATTTATAAGGAAGGTAAAAATAAAGAAGATCTCTTTTTTCCACATAATAACATGCGAATACATTCATCATGAATTATCATAAAAAATGGTAACACTTTGAATTACTATAAAACCTTATTTATTACATTCATGTTTTCTGATTCTCTACAGAATACTGGATATACTCCAAATATCCACAAATGTTGTAAACTCCAACAATGATGGAATTAAAAAACAATTAATTAGATTCAAGGTAGTCTAGAATATCCAATATATTTTATCAAAATCAATCATCTCTTATTAAAAAAACACTACCTCGGAATCAAGACCATATCATGGTTTATCATTCCTTTAACCATTTATTTTCCAAAAATATTAACTTAATATTGAGTGACTTTTCTTAGTACTATACAATCTCAAATCCATAATGAAATAATACTACAGTATAATCTTTATATACTTACATAATTCATATAACCAATAAATCATGGATAAAACACTCAAATGACCTAATTATTCAATCCAGAAACAAAAATACATTAATTATTCCATGTTGACTATAGTAACAACTTATGATTTACCATGATCCCTTTTATTCTTCTGAGCTATATTTCCTAGACACTTTGAAAATTTATCTGCATAATTTCCCATTTAACTTTAGTTTAAATAGTGAATATTAGTCATGTCTTTGTTCCCTTTGCATTATTTTTATTAATGACCATTTTTTCACACTTATAAAAAACACCAAGTACTTTCAATCACTTACCTGGGTGATTCTTTACATAGTTATCACATATGGGAAAATCCTTCTTTCCCTTATTCTATTTATATATCTTTCTCTCTACTATCCTCTTCTTCTCTGGCTTCCCATCAAATCCATAGGGCTCAAAGCATTTTTATATATCTTATTAATAAATTATATTATTTCCCCAAATGATGAGAAGACATGGGAGTCTATTTCCTTTAGATATGTTGGCTTAAGACCATGAAATGTAGAATCATTCTTACTCATTGGATCATTCTTATTGCTGGAGTTCTCATCCCCTCTACTGGGATCTATTTCTAAATAAATAAATACACTAGGATAGATCATATCATAATGTATAATCCAAAAACTAGAAAACTTCTCAACTGTAATTGAATATGTTCACACATCTAGTATCATAATCAGAAAAATGTATTCTTTGATGAAATGTTTTATCACAAATCATTCATAATGGTTTATAAATAAAATTTGATTTATCCTAAGTATAACCCCTAGAGTATTAAACCAGGTGGGCAATAAGGCCCATTATAAAGTACGAAGATACCCTAGTTAACCCCAAAACGTCTTTTTAGTGTTTTCACTCCTAAGTACATCTGTGCCAGAACCACATCCATTTGAAGTATCCAGAAATGGATATATTTCATGAACAACCCACATAATATCTATATTACCCAAAATTCTGGATGTCATTGAATAATAATCCTCAGAGATTATATTATGGTAATGTTTCCTAATCAGAGTTTATCTAAATATAGTTTCCAAAGTTATTGCTAAACTTTCTCTGATACCAACTGTAATGCCCTGATCCCAAAAGCCCAGAGCCAGTGCATTATTACATAACATTGGCATGAGTATATGGAACGAAGTCCCAATGGACTGATCAGTTTAGCGGTCTTGGAAAATATATTACAAACGTGAACATTAAATTACAATTCCTAATATAAAAAACAATATAAATAATCCTTCAATAACCTCATTATTCTTCTAGAATACCCCTGCATAACAATCATAATACACTTTTTTCATATTGTGAAAATAAAACATAATAAAGTGGTGAGCTCAGATGCTTAGTAAGGATAAACAATATAGCGGAATCTGTCATAAATAATCATAAACATTTATGGAAAGGTATAAAATTGAAAAACAAACCCTTTATACATAAACATCATCATAATATGGAAAAGTTAGATTAAATAATTCAATTTAATTATTCACATGGACATAGTACTTGTCGAATAATCACATGTAACAATAATAACTAATCTCATAATGATATAATTCATAATGTTGGACATGTTAACCACAAATTCAAGGCCTCGTTCCAAGACCCTAAATATAAATTTTGTCACGGAATTGTTCCAAGACACTAGTTTCTCCCATGAGATCTACTGATGCATCGAGGGGATATAGTAGGACTTTCTTGTAACTTACTATGTCCAATGCATTCCACAAATGGAAATATTGAATCATAATCTAAAAATTCATATTAAAACTAGCATACGAAATGTCAATACATTATCCAGAAATCATAAAGAGTATAAAAATATAACTTCCATAGTCAAACATATAATAACTCATTAAATAAAATATGGATGATTTTCTTATAATAAATAAACCTCAATCAGGAATAATATCATGTAAAGGATGTTGACATAGTTGGAAATGGTCAGTAAAACTCATTTAGAGAAATATCCCTTTTTTGTGAAATCTTGTAAAAGTCGCACAATTTATAAACGTATCCATTTAAAATATATTTTTGAATCAAAGTATCCCATACCACATTGATTATTTGGAAATTAATTATCATTTTAAAATAATCATATCCATATAAATAAATCCTTAAAATCATTTTGAAATCATGGACATTAGTTAAAATGATTTAGAAAAACTAATAATTAAAACATTTAAAATTATGATCTTTCTATAGGGTCCCTTACACAAAATCTAAATATATTCCTTTCGAGAAACTTTTTATGAAAAATGGACATGGATGATAATGATGTCCCAATATATACTTACACATAAACAATCTCAGATAATAATGAGATTGAGGAATTAACCCTTGCCTTATAATTTTCTTCAGTCATGGTTATGTTGAACCTCCTTTATAATTCACATAGTATGTCATTAAATTATACTAGAACCATATTAATATTTATGATATCATATGAGATTCCTTTATTACTTTATACTACCCATTTAATCGTAATTTCCATGTTACAATAACATTTCGGGTAATAATTGTTTTTTTTATCCTACCTGTTTTAACTTGTTGTTCTTGATCGTATCACTTACATCATGATTTACAGACTTACAAAATATAAAACATGGTTTATATATCATATATATATATATATTGATTATAAGTAATTATAATAGATAGATATATAAAATGGAAATACCATTCATGGAGACGGTAGTACGTACGTACGCATGAACATTTTCTACTTTTTCTTATCGTATATTATTGGAGTAATTAAATGAAATATATTTATGTACATAAATATCTTTTATCCCATTTGAAGTATTATTTCATATACCTTATAAATAATCAATATATATATATTCATAAAAATTCGTGAAGGGTGATTGGTGATGATTTGTCTCATCTCTCCATGAAGATGGTAAGACATACATACGCATGAGCGGCTATATCATTATATTGATGGTGAACCAGTGTTTAATTGGATGTTATATTATATATAAAGAATCAATAACATGGTATATTAATTATTTATAGAAATTATTCACATTATTATATGCATCCAAATAATGAATTGTTGAATAACAAACTATACTACGACATGGAGACGGTAAGCCATACGTGCACATGTATAGTGACTTTGTCATTTGTAGGATGTATAGAATAATTAATATGTTTTAAACATATTTATAATAAAATCACATTATGTATAATTTAATTTAGTTGTCCTTTTTTATGGAAACACCAACTAAATAGGATCTATAAGTAGAAAAGAACTTTGAAATAGGTGATGAAATAATTACCCCTTCTTCAGGCGCTTGTTTTATATTTGAACAAAATGTCTCCTTAAGATGGATTTTGAATAAAATTAGGGAATCTAGAATGAATTTAGGGTATTTGGGAGAATATTTTAGTAGGGTTTGGCTGAGAGAAATGGATTTGGAGTTTTGAATTTTAGATAAGGGTATGTACCTTTTTATAAGAGAGGTGAGGGGCACTTTTTGAAAAGATTGAAATATTATTTTATTAATTTTTTTGGTTTCTAATAGCTCAAAATGGATTTATTTTGAGGATAAGGTTTGGCTGAGTCTAAATACTTTCAACCAATAGTTTTTAGACAATTTTAGGTCACTATATAAACATTATCATTTGGATTTATCCCTTAGTTAAATATTTTAACTCCTACCAAATCTTCTTGTATTCTTTCACTATATGGTTAATAAACATACTATAAACGTCCAATAGAACATCAAGTATTTAATTAATGATATATATAAATTTATTTATGTCCTTTGGAATAATCATATATTTTCAGGAATATTATATCATTTAATAAAATAGTATTTGATTTAAAAACTCAATTATGATAATTTTGAAACTATTTTGTATTTGGTTTGTGTGAAAGTAATAATAATTTTATTACATCAGAAAAAATAAATTTAATCAACCATAACATTTCATAGTCACCTAGAATATAATTTCATGGAATAAATAGTTTGAAATTATATTTAGTTTAATATTTATAATATCATTTATTTTAATCATTCATTAATAGGGTAATTACTGCATCATTGTGGAGTAATAAATAAATTCAATTATTTAATGTCTAAAAATAATAAATAATATACCACTATGTATGAAATATTTTTAGCTTTATAATTATTAATTATAGTCAAATTTATTTTCTGTATAACCCTATATTAAAAATTATTAGTTAATAAAATTTGAATTTAACACTTTTAAAACTTTAATAAAAAAAATATAATAAATGTTCTAATCTAATACTAGAGGATAAAAAAGGATCATATTTTTTTCCAAAAGATTGAATTTTCTATGAATACACTTATCAAATAGAATTAGGACTTCTGTTAGGGTAATTATAATATCATTTCTTCATTTAATTACCCTATTTACTATTCAACTATGTCTCTTGGATTTTTGAAATTAAATTCCCAGAAGTGGTAAAATTGTGTTTTCTGCAAATTTGTAAATGTGCCAAGAATGTGGGTAAAAGATGTAAAATTGTTCAATAAAATTGTATAAATATAATATTATTATAAAATGACTCAGATGACATACATTGGACTAATATAAGTATTAGGTGTCTATTTTGACTTTATGATAAATTTTTAATTAAATATAATTATTAAAATGAAAAATCTGTTTTTATGTACTATGTAGTACTATTTCACTATTCATAAAAAATTGAATGTTTTAAAAAAAATATCAAAAATTCACCCTATGATAATTATGATTTTAAAATTAAAAAATTAAGTCTATTTTTCCATATTCAATTTTTAGGAGTGTATAAAATTAATTTTATTATTTTTCACAAAAGGACATAAAAGTAGTTCTTTTATAAAAATATATATTCTTAATATATAACTATTTTAACAAAAATTATACATTTAATTATAAATATATTTTATTTATACGAAAAAAATTATAAATCAAATTTAAAATATACAAGTTACTATTCTTATTACAATAATTAATTGATAAATAAATTTATCTTTTGAATAACTATAATAAATATGTCGTGTTTCATAAAAACTCAATCATTCTATAACACATGAAAAGTCGGTGTGGTGTACAATATAAGATATTAAATTACGTTAAAGAGATAACATACTATTAAATATTGGGGTGTTACATACTATGCACACCGAAATGACTTATTCCATATATAGAAAACACAAGAAGAAATTTACTTGGTTCATATCCACATTTAGGATACTCGTAATCAATTTTTTTAGACCGAGGAGAATCAGTAGGAGGATGTTGGTTCACATTATTTATTCATGAATCTACATGCCATGTCAATTATCTCTCAGTCTCCATACATCCATATTTCTTCTAAACCTTGAAATGCTAGGAAATCACAATACAATATTTAAAGAGAATTATTGACTTCTCTTGTATCAATTCATGCACCACTTATGGAATTTTTTGAGTGATTCATGGTCCTTGAAAAATAATATTCAATTATCTGGAAAATCATGTATTGTTTAGAGATCATTCACATTGAATGTAGAATTCATTTAGCATCATATGTTCAACCTAAAAGTTATTTTTATTTTTTTATAATATCATTCAGGATACCATGTAGTTATATAATGTTGGTGTGGTTCCATTCATTTCCCAATCTATAATTTTATAACTTCTATACAGCTGACAATGTTATATATTTAGTACAAATTTTATGCAGTGATCTTTTATAACATCTATGTAACTTCTCAAAAATATTTGAAAGTCGCAAATTTCATCTTCAATTTACATTTTCATTTTTTCATTGCATTCTCCATCATCATTTATTTTTTTATTCATAACAAATGATCCATAAACAATAGTATCATCCCAATCAGTGTGAACAATCATTTTTACAAATATTTAGTCCAATATTTAAAGCTTTGATATTTTTCATTGAAAAAAAATGTTCGTCCAACAATTCAAAAATATTTTTTCATGAATAAAAAACATTATAAACATGGATAAATGATTTGAGAAGGGTAATATGCATACTCTATTATAAACTTGATGAAATATTTAACCCAATATTTATAATATTTTTTCAAATGGTTGATGTAGATCAATTTCAAATTCATATACATCCTATAAAAATAATAAAATATCAATTTTATACAATAAATAAATAAATAGACGGATTATAATCATTATAAAAGGTGAATGTTATAGATAATTTTAATAAAGGGAAACCAACATATAATTATATATAATAATTTTAGTTTGCTTTTAATGAAATGAGTAATTTAATTTTGGAAAATAAGTATTCCAATCTAGTAGGTGTTATCTACTGAATTCATCAAAAAGAGAAATTTGTAGAAAATGTTCATCCTCTTTATCATTATATCCCAACAGTTATTACTGCATTTTTTTCTTGAGATTCATCCCCCACCTCTTGTGGACACAAACATAAGTTTATTAAACTACTCTAAGAAGTTGTCATCACATAACAGGTACCAGGGATAATTTTGGATGACTAATGCTCATGTTAGTTCCAGAATAACATATAAGAGATGGGTTATTAGACTCCAGAAATAGTATACAATAATACATAAAAAATATTTTATTTATTCCACTTTTAGGTAATGTCAGAAACCATAGTTTGCAAAACATGGACCATTACGTGCTAAAATAGCTCACACAATTATTAAACACCAGACTGAGATTATTTAAATAAAAGACTATATAATTACTAGTGTAGAGTACTAACCTGGGTGTCTGGATTCTACTTGAAGAGTTTTTCGAGGTGAGAAACCATTCTGTCCATTGTGTAGATGAATTCCTCTACGGTGATTCTTCCTTGGTTGAAGCCCTGAGTGATGATTCGATCTTGTTTGCCTATCAACACCTCTATCTACTCAGTGGACTCAACCTTCAACCGTCTTCCATAAATCCTTAGAATATTCTCATCTGAAGAATTGGGCCGAAGGACTATTTCAGTCATTTCTTCCTTCGAGTGGAATATGGCCTCATACATTCCCCTACCTCTTCATCCATCTATCTTGGTTCTCTGCTTTGATATCCAGTTTCCCCTCCTTGTGGGTCTTTGATTTCCTTAATTCCACATTTCTTAGCTGACCTGGTTTCCATCAGTTTAGGCAAGTGAGAATAATATTTGTGTTTATTGGGGTTTTTTCTGTGGACCACAATGAATTTCATGAGTCACGCTTTCCATTTTTCCCTTTCTTTCTTGGGTTGCGGGGTCCTTTCCCTTGGAAACGGTCCAAACCATTCACTGAAAGTTGGCTGTAACTCTCATCACCTGAATAGTCTTCCTCATACGTCCATGTTTGATCTTGACCCACTAGACCTTAAAAATGGTTTTTCAACTCATCCTTGGGTGTTCTTTGAGAGGACGCAGTCTGCACGGTGTGTCCACCTTTCCTGCTTTAACCTCCATGTTATTAATATTCATCTACTAACTCTCATTATTATGAATGTTTGGGGACAAAGAAATGGGAATTTTTTGGTCCAAGGGCCCCAACACACTGGACTCATTCTGCCTTTATATTCCCTTATAAGGTTCTATATCAGCATGCAAGAAGGACTTCCCCTGCCCCATTACAGGTGGCTCAGACTCCTTTTTGGAATCACCCACAAGAACACCCTTATCACCTCGGTATTCATCCATTTCCACCATGTAAATAACCCCTTGATCACTGAATACTTCTGGATGAGGTGAAATTAGCATGATGTATATGGATTTGTCCATGCGAGCCTCCTCATCCTTCTCTGAATCCAATGGGTCATACTCAGTCTTCTTGCAATAACCTAGATCATTCTTTAGGAAGGAAAAAATATCCACAACCTTAATTGCATGTATTTCTAATTCCACCTTTGAATTAACTCATGCCTGATCCATTGCCTCAACTCTATCCATCATTGGATCAACACCCCCACACCTAGCTCCTCTCCGGAAACTGGAATCGAGATGCCCTAGCCGCCTACACATCTTACAATACTCTATCCAGGATTCTAAGAAGACTGTTTTCTTGAACCTAAATTCTTCACCAACAGAAACCCATACCCACTCCACTGGTTCCATGGAGACATCAACCACAACACATATTCGTGAGTTAATCGGATGGCTAACAGACATTGTCCTGTTGATGTAGCACATAAAATGTCCAACCGTGTTCCCTAGCTTCCAGAGGATTGGAGGGTTTTGGAGTGGCAACAGAGGTTCAGGGAAGGACACCTAGATTGCGACTGGAGAGGATTCTTGATTCATATGAAAATAATATGTCCATCTAAATAAGATGAATTTGAGACCGATGCACTTACGAGGAGCACTGGACCATGCACAAACCATATCTTCCTCCATGGTGAAATTAACCATCACCTTGCGTTTTTTGCGAAGACCAACAATCGCGCGCCCTTGTAACCAATAAGATTTGAAGATGAAGCATTCAAATTCATCTACCAAAGGATGTCGATGAGAGAAATGAGGGACTAGGGTCAGATCCAAGAGTCATGAATAGAATCTAAAAAAATAAATTAAAAGCCATAGTGTTAGAATAACTTTACCAATGTTTAAATTATTTGATTCTAATATATTCAAATTATGTTTTCTTGTAAATGGTGGTGGTAAAAATATGTTATTTTTCTAGTTATATAAATAAGTATTTAAAATGAATAAAAATTGAAAAATAGATAATATACTAATTTGTAGACTACTGGTACAATATTAGGGTTACTATTTATGTAGTCTCACTATAATTTAAACATGTTGAATATATTTTATATTATTGGATTTAGGGATGAAAATACTCCATTTGAATCTAATATAATTTTTTTAATACGGACATAACCATATCAAAACATGAAAATTATTGTGCAATTTTTTCTTTAATTTATGTGATATATTATAACAAACCGAATATCACAATTTTTGTTATTCAAATTCACTGATAGTAAACTTGTTCTTGCATGGACCATTGGAAACGTATAATTAGAATATTTTTAATGTCATAGAAGACTAAAAATTTGGAGTATAAGTTATAGTGATTACCTAAATACAATAACGATGAAGTAATTCATGTTGAAATATATTCTTGGAAGATTATAAATAATAATTTGGATTGATATTTACAATTAAATACCATGTAATTTATGGGATGGGAAATACATAAAAATACATTTCACATTTAACTATAAAGTTATAGTTTAAAACTTTAATAACATGCAGAATGAAAAAAATGAATCATAAAACTAATAATGGAATTTATGATACATATTATTTTAATTAATATTATTACTAATAATTATGTCAGTGAAGAATAAATGTCAAAATAAAATATTTTCATGTATAACATAATGTCTAAACATATTAAATTTATACATTATATGTGAGACAAATATTATAAAATGACACCACAATAAATGTTTATGTAAAATAATATAAGAACCTCGAAAATCTGTTAATCAAATATATATATATATAAAGGTATATTTATGAAATAATTAATATATATATTGGTAAAACCCATAAAACTAACTATTTAGTGAGAAGTGTGGTCGTATATTAGTGTAATACTCATCTATAGAACATTATCCAAGATAAACATGGATTCTCAAGGCATATATGTAGATGTGAAAAACACAGTATAAGACATCTTAGTATAATAAAAATAATTATTAAAATAGTTCAGTAAAACTAATCTCACTCGTACTATCAAACACACATTAATGAACACCCCCTTAGTAATAACATAAAAATTATAATGATATCAATGACCCATGATCAAACCATATTATAATAACAAAAAAATCCCTTATGAATCAAACGGGTCATAACATCAAGTGTTTATATAAAAATATATATTTTTCCAATTCATTAAACATATCAAACATAGCATAAATTGAAAATATAAAAAAAGACATCAATATTATTATTTAAAAACCTTCAAAAACATTGAAAACAACTCAAGGAAACAATACATCCACGTTCATTGCGAATGTTAAAATCAATTTGAAAAATATCCAAATAGTGTCTAATTCATATAAATCCTTTATTAAATAATAATTGTACTCCATTATAATTTATAATATACAATTTCATGAAATACATTTATATTTATCAAATAAAAACCATGGGTGGAATATTAAAAAACGCTTTCGGTGGATTATTTCCATGGAAGGAAGATTGAAATATCTACACATAAGAAAAATTCATTTTATGTTAATGAAAACATAGGGTAAAACATATAAATCCACAAACCCATCATTGATAATTATAATATAATTTACATATGATAAAAATTAGATTTATAATATGAAAGCGTTAATGATTCCTTGTTTAAAGGAATGTGAATGGGGAAACCTATAAAAAAATTAAAATCTGTGTGTGGAAGCCTTAATACGTTATAAAAAAGTAATAAAATACCTTAAATGGACAATTAAATCTAAATATCATAGTAAACCCCAATTAGAAATTAATTATTGAAGTAAAATTAATGATTGATAATGAATTTAAAGATATAATGAACAAAATAACACAAAAGGTTATTTACAAACAAGAAATAAACGAGTGAGGAGGTGGAGAAAATAACATATATGCGGTTGATACTTTGAATCATCTTTGTTAAATTAGAGATATCACAAATTTGAGGATTTATTCGATCCTTGGATTCATTTGAGGCTTGATTTTTTTTATCCTTGGATTCCATCATTGGAGGTTTTTCAATCCTTGGTTCGATATTTGTTTTGATGAGGAGGAATTATGATAACATTTAGAATCCATGGAAAGCTTCTGATATCGTGAATGATTCACGGCGGGTTGGGGTTCTTTAAATAGACCGGGGACACTTTTATCGTGCCTCTGAAAATACACTCATAAAGATACCTAAAATCAGTTATAAATTAATAAGAACTGATAAAAGACATCGTTATCTAAGATTTATAATCACTAATAAAGATACATCTTTATAAATACTAATATTTTAATGATGATAATGATAGAGATTTACGAGTGCTAAAAAAGCACTAATAAACAAATTCTTTATCAGTGATAAAACATTATCACTAATAAAGGGATTATAAATATAATAATAAATAATTTTTGGTAATTATATTTATATAATTATGTATATATCTATATTTTTAAAATAACTATAAATAAAAATATAGTTTCTAAATTAATTATTTAAATATATTAATTTTAATTTTGAAATAATAAATATATTTATATAAATATATATATTGTAGTATATATTGAAAATAAATATAAATATAAATATAAATACAGTAAATATATTGATTATTTAAATATATTTATATACTTATAAAATATTTATAAATATAAATATTTATTAATAATCATAAAATTATTTTTCTTTGAAATAATATTTATATATTTATATAATTATATATAATTTTATAATTATATAATTGTGTATATATATATATAATATAAATATAAATTTAGAAAAAATATTCATTATTTGAATTAATTTATTAATTTTTTTAAATAAATACATATATTTACTTATAATCATATAAATAATTATTTAAAAATCATATTTATTTATTTAAAATTTTGAATAACTAAATTTCAAAATATATTAAATATTAATTTATAAATATAATTATTTATAAAAATTTATAGTTATATTTTTAACATTATTAATAAATGATTAATATTAAATGAGTTCCAGTTAAAAATGAAGGAAATTAAACAAATTAAAATGGGTACACATGAATAATATTTAGAAAATAGATAATTTTAATTAATTAAATATAAATTATTTTAAAAAATATTGATAAAATTTGAAATATAGATGAATAAATATTTAAAATATTATAACATAGTAAAAAAATTATAAATAAATAGTAGAATCTTATTAAATTTCCAATAAATTTAAAAATTTTAAAATATTAAAAATGAAATAACCCCCAACTATAAAATTATTAAAAATAAACAAATAAAATATATCAATTTAATAAATAATATATTAATTGTATCATGTTATGATGAAAATCTATATATATACTAAAATTTGAATAAAAATATTCAAATATTTTGTATATGGGTTTCCATGTAAGATTTCATTAATTACGTAATTGTTTGCATAAGTGTGTTTTATATAAAAATTCATTAATTATATATGTTTATGTGAAATTAATGTAACACATGTTCGATAGATTTTAAATTGAAAAAAAATTACATTAAATTATATCCATTACTATATGAAATTAGTGGATATTCTTAATTGTAAGTCATTCTTAATTATATATAAAACTCATTTAATGTGAACCTTAAATATTATGTATTATGTAAATAATATTTTAACAAATATTATATACATTTATATATATTTGAACAAAATTCTATATTAAAATCATTAATGAATAATTATGCACAAAAACCATTATAAATGAATAAGACATTAAAATGTTTTTAACTATAACATTTTATTCAATTTCTATAATTATTTTATATAAATTATTTATTACTATTCATAATTAATATATATATATATATATATCAAACATGTTCATTTTTGTAAATAAATGTTTCATTAATTTTTTTTTTATTTTTAATATAATCATTTTTAAATTTTTGTATAATTATTATAATTTATTAAATTTTAATTTCATTTTAAAATTATTACAATTTATACACTTTTAATAATTCTTATTTATTAATTTTTTTCATCTTAAATATTTATATTTAATTTTTACATTTAATTAATATTTATAATTCATATATATGTATATTAAATTTATTCATTTTTATAAAAATTTATTTAATTAATAATATATATATCATTTTTCATTATTTCCTCAATTTGATTTTTTATTGGATTAGTTATTTAATTTTAATAATTTCATATAACATCATATGTAATATACACTATTTTTAGTATTTATAGTATATATATAAATGTATATTAAATTTATTCATTTTTTAAATAATTATTTAATTAATTTAATTTTAATACTTTTTAAATTTTGATGATTTTTTATCATTATTTTTTTAATTATGTGATTTTATCTTTGACCTTTATCTGTTATTAAAAAAGTATCGATAAAGGCCATGCTTTATTAGTATTAAAATAAAGAATTGGTAAAGGCTACCCATTACAATCTGATATACAATTACTAGAAGTGAAAACTACTAGGAAGATTATATTTATCTTAGATGGATCATAGGGTATTTTATTTATTCAAATGGATTATCATTTTCTACAAATTATTCAAATGTGTTTAAAAATGAATTTGCTTCTTAAATACACTTAATTGCAGTTCAATGATATTTTTAGTGGAATCTCTATTCTTATATTGATACAGTCATATTTCCTCAAATCATGCCTCCATGTTGCACAATGTCTTTCTATGGTAGTGAACCCTTGATTCTAACATTGTTATGTAAAAATTAATTTTTTGTTAAAGCAACCAAGTAATTGAATACACCTTGATGAGGTTCATACATGTAAATTTTACTATGGTTTGATTCGAACTCATGATATGGAATAAATTTAGTAACTTAATATATTATTTGATCTATTTTGTTAAAATTATTATTATATATTATAGTATATTATTATTCAAATTTTTGATAATAATTCCTCTAATTTAAAAACATAACTAACCATATATGATAAAATAATTTATATAAATGTAATATAATTTTATATCATCTCATTATACTTGTTAATTTATTTAAATTATATGATCATGTTGTATCGACCAACAAAGCTATGAATCACATAAAAAACAAATAAAATGCACTAAAAATAATATATATATATATATGATGTGTTCATGAGCATCTGTTTACCAGTTGGTTTATCAATTTGAAATAAACAAACCATGACCCAAGGGAAATGGACCTCAGGCCGACACCTATCTCGTGTTTCATCATTCCTCTATCAACTCATGTACCTCCTTGTTCAGTTTTATATTGGATTAGGACATGAACCATCACATCTTACTATGAGGTTCATCCATTACATAAGTTTACTCACATCTAAGTGAGGGTTACCCGGGGTTTAGGGATAAATAAAGTAAAATTCACTTTAATAAATATATATATATATATGAGGGAAGGATGATTCATAAATCATCATATTTAGTTTAATAAAAAAAATAAAACATAAATCCATATAATAAAATTAAATTAAATAGACACAACACATACATAGGTTGGTCAAGCTCAACATCAATTAAATAATCCAAAAATTAAACATTTAAATTTTATAACATTCATTTTAATTCATTCAAATATTTTTTTTTTGAAATAATGAAATTATCAAATAATTATTTAATTAATTAATTATATTATGGTTCTATTAATTTAGTCATTTTTCTAATATATGATTATTAACCAACATTTAATAAATTTATAAAACATAATTTTAATTTTATATAATTATGTTCATAACATTTTCTAATGAGAACACATGGCGTGTTCCATAATTTATAATATTACATCTGATACAATAATTTAATACATTGATGTTTTGTACCCTAGAGGTGACTGGGAATGAATATTCTATTTAATAATAATTATTTTTTTGTAACTTATTAAATACAAGAAATGTTCTAACACTTGAATCATTTTTTAACGTATGCTCTATGTTTGCCTTGTTGTAACACCCAATGATTTTACAATATGCCTTTTTTCAATTTAACTTATTTGCTAGATTATGAAACTATAAATTGAATAAACGTTATTATATAATTATTATAGTTATCTTGTAGATGTTGGGAATGGAAGAAATGAATGAGATTAAT
Source organism: Viscum album (assembly GCA_963277665.1). Lineage (NCBI taxonomy): Eukaryota > Viridiplantae > Streptophyta > Magnoliopsida > Santalales > Viscaceae > Viscum > Viscum album. Next base: position 660,925,838 of record OY728159.1, read on the forward strand.
TAAATTACAAAAAAATATTACACAGGTTCAAAATATTAATTCATTAGTTACCAATTAATTAGAAATGAAATATAATTAAATATAATGGATATATTTTTATATAATCTACTTTTATAATGCAAATTTGGGACAAAAAATTGTTGGTGGAATGTCCGATTTGAATCTCTCTTTTTCCTCATCTTGGATTTCATCCCCTGGTAACTTTTTAGGGTTTTATTCCTTCATTTTTTATATCATTAGTCGTTTTTCACTTTTCTGTTTATGTTTTTCCCTGCTTCAATTAGGGTTCCATCCCCTCTTCAGCTGCCTTGCTCTAGGTGGTAATGGGTGTTTTATTGGGGGGGGGGGTTCATTGGTTCCATTCCACTCTTGCTGGTTCAATAATGGTTTTCTTGGTGATGTGGTGATGGCATGAGCAGAGTTCGTGGTGCACTGAAGATGACTATAGGGAAGGTGGAGCAATGATTTTATGGCCTTTAGAAAAGTTCTTCCTTAATATAGATTCATTGAGGGCTCTATTTTGTCGAACATGTTCTTTCTAATGGAGTTTTGGGAGTTCATCTCATGGTGTTAGAGTGTTTTGGGGGTTCTGACTGGAATATACTGAAAGTTCTATCGTTTGGGGATGGTGGCAATGGTCGCATCAGCGAAGAAGTTCGAGGAGGAAATTTTCGAGTTTTGATTTTTTTAGGATTCTTTTTCAATTGTTCGTGTATCCCTAGTTTGTGGTTTTATTAGTCAGTGATGGTGATGGTTTTTCTTTGGTGATTTAGATTGCGTAGTTGTTCCTTCTCGGTGATGCTATGCTCATGCTTTGGAATGGTTAGTGGCAATGGGATGACAATTCATCTCTGGGGACATGGGTGAAACATTAACAGTTGTTGTTATGAGAAGAGTTATGATGAAGGTGACTGGTTTGTAGTGATGATGATGTGTTGGTTTGAAGGATGTGATGGTGATGAGTTGATTAGGTCATCGATGGTGACATGGAATCTCTCATTTTGGGTTCTTAGGAAGCTTGTTTTTCCAGCTTTTGTTTTGAAATTTTTGAATTTGAATGTTCAATTTTGAATGTGGATTTTCAAAATGTTGTAAGTTGTGTAATGCTAGTTCAAGAGGGAGGTGTTTTGTACAATTACCACTCACTAAAAAGTGGTTTATTTTAGAAAATTAATAACGGGATTCAGAAGATATTTAATCAAATATTTTTACAATTGTGCAAAAATATTTCTAGAGGCATGATATGATAATAAATAAAATTGTACACATAAATGGATAAATTTTTATAAACTCATTTTTCCACATTTTAACTTTTATTTTTATAAAATGTAAACTCTGATAGTTTTAGAAATTATATTTTAAAAAATAAAAGTTATTCTTTAATGTACAATATCAAAACATACTTTGGTTAATTTTTTTGTATTCTTTTGATTAGTTTCATTTTTGATGCATAGTAATGTGACTATTGGAATAATAATGTAACCGGTAAGAATATTAATTCCAAAATTAGAATAAAAACCTCACACATTAATGTATATATAAAAATTAAGAATATCATAAATTAATATATATTATATTTATATCATAGAATATGTAAATAAAAAGTTTAAAAATTATAAATGAAGTGTTGATATATTTGTTAAACAAAAATGTTTTTTAAATTTTATAATTAATATAATTATTTGAAAAAATATATATTTTCATAAAGTAGATTCAAAAAGTAATATTTTTTTTCTTGTGATTATAATATAATTTTATGAGTCCTTCATTAATTTTTCGATGTTCCACAAAATCAGTTAAAATTTTAAAATTTGTATTTTTGGAATAAATGAAAATTAAATTTAAAAATTAAATTTCTCATATTTAGAAAATTATATTCAAAAAACGGGGATCATTTTTTAATTATAAAAATTAAAAAAAAATTAGGGAAATGTTTTGGGACTTTTCTAAAATAGTTGAATTTTTGGTGAATAGTGATATATGGTAATTTATGGTAGATAACAGATACATGATTTATTGAGTAAGAGATGTTGTGTGGATGATGTAAGAAAGTAATTTCGATCTATCCTTCATTATTTTAATATATGTATTGATAAATATCATAATATTTATAGTCTTAATCCCAAATAGTAAACTAATGAATATAATAATGAGAAAACATCTCTCTCCTCCACTCTAAATCAACCCTCTTACTAAAATTCATTTTTTTATTAAATGGTATATGGTGGGACCACCGAAAAACTTGGAAAAGAAATAAAGACTATAGGGAGGCCTAAAAATATGATGATAAAGGGTGTCCACTAAAATAACAACTTTACAATGAATCGAGAGACAACCTAAGGCAATGTAGATGATGAAAGGGTCATCTTCACAACCACCTCTACCATAACCGTCCGCCTTGAAATTTACTTCCCTTCAATAATGCATCACCGATGTCCTAGGATCCATGCTCTTTAGGCATCCCCGATCATAAAATATGTGGTCCCAGGTAGTGTTAACCTTCCCATGAAGCATATTAACCAACAACTCTGAAACTGATTCCACCACCATAACATGGACAGTAAACCTTCTGTACAATTAAAAACCCGAATATAGAGCTCTAACCTCCTCCCCCAAATAACTGCCCGAGCCAAAAAAAGAACTAAAGGCCAGCATGAAAGACCTCCTAGAATCACTGATCAAACCCCCTCCTTTCATATATTGATTCATATAAGAACAATTCACATTGAGTTTTATGCCATTATGTGGAGGATATCATTTAACCCACCGAACTGGGGAAATTAGCACAAAAACCGAAAAGTTGAAGAAGATAAAATTATTCTAGGACCTATTACCCCCTTGATCATGGAGCATGCTCTATCACTAGGTATCTAACTCTAAACGTTAAATACAACATGGTGTGCTGCACCCCCCATTCGGGCTTTGATTCTTTCATCCCATAAGGTTCAGTAAATTGATGTAAAGATGAAGATCCACACCTTCCTCATAATTTCATCATAATTTTCTCTTTGAAACTATTTGAAAATCACTTAATACCTGGAATTTCCATAAAAAATAACACTAGGACTAAAATTCATACCACCACCATATATGTCTCACCTAAACACTCTTGAAGAATATGTGAAAAGTAGATTTGCAGCATAATATTTCACAACACCATCATCTAGAAACCATATAGATACTATTCCTCTAAATATAGTCATCATTTGGAATAGAATAGTTTCACAACCTATAAATGAGAAGACTCTTTTTCAACAGGACCTCACTGCACCATAACTTATATGCCCAATCATCGTTAGTATTGTCTGCATGAAACATTATTCTGATCTTTCACCCTAAAAATATAACCTCACTCAAGAAAGTAAATAAACATCTATCATTCTCATCATTGATAGTAATACAGTAATAAACCACCCTTTTATTATTGTTATGGATTTCCCCCATCAACCATGGATACTTGCTAGCATCCCTAAAGGACATCTTCAGAACAAGACTGGCATAGAAAAATAACTTCCCACCAGCTCAATTATCTCTCCATATATTAATATTACCACAACTAAAAATCCATACCATTGAATCCTGGAGGTCACCCAAATGCACGAGCATAAACTTCTCAAGATTCCATGGCCTTATCCTTCTACATCTCCAGTCCTCCTATTATACAACATATATATTTTTTGATGATGGAATCACATAAAGAATCCCCTTCCAAAATATCCCATCATGATAGGCTTGTGTGGGTCACTTGAACTTCGAGATATCCATGATTCCCACACTTCCCTCCTCAATCAGGTTTTCCATGTGGTTCCAGGAGGCCCAATGAAATTGACTAGCTTTCTTTTCATCCCAAAGGAATCTGTTCATAAACCTCTCCATCATGACAACAGATCCCTTGGGGGGATTGATGATCAAAATAATATGTATTAGAATTGAGGGAAGATAGAATTGATAAGAGTGAATCTACATTTAATGAGATAAATTTTTTTTCCAACTTGAAATCCTCCCTAATATGTTCTCCATAATTCCATTGAAATACTCTATTTGGATCTTCCCATTAGACACCGGATCACAGACATAGATAATAGGAAACCGATTTCTTTGTATACAAATGATATCTTGTATTCCCCAACAATTCCTTCCAATGAACTTGTTGTATTTGAAAATCATTTAATCTCCCCTTTTTAATAATCCCCCTACTCAAGGCCCCATAGTTTTCCACAATCCCCATTATGATTCAAAGAGACATACCACTACTATTAACAAAAAAATATCACCCGCAAACATGAGTTGAGATATGAGGTCGTCCCCAACCATGTTATTAAAAGGATAGATCCTGCTAAACTCCATTACACTGTGTATGTTTTGAGACATTTCATCCCCTGATATAATGAAAAAAATTGGGGATAACTGATCCCCTTTACTAAGACCACGTGTTATTTTGAGGAAACCAAAACTCTTCTCTGATAAAGAAATTGAAATCTACAGAGAGGAATAATACCTAAAAAAGTGTCACAGAACCATTCATTTAAACTCATCCTAATCATGTCTTTAATGGTGAAACACCATTCCAACTTATCAAAGGCCTTGTACATGTCAATTGGGATATTCACATTGGAACCCACTGTTGAATTTTTGGTATCACTTACCATCACTTTTTCAATACTAATCGGACCCTAAATAAGGAAGACTTTCAGATAACCTTGTTTCTCCTTATATTACAAAAGAGGAATGATACCATTGAGTCACCAAGAAATGAGAGAAGACTAAATTTCATTTGAAACATTGCAAAGACATAGAGGTTTGTAAAAGGAAAATACTAGAAGGGTCATTAACCTTTGGAATCAGTACCACTTGAGTTACAAAAAAACATCCATTGTGGTAGACACCTTTGATGTAATCCTTCACTACTTGAACAACCTGATCATTAATAAAATCCCATGCAACCAGGTAAAAGGCCCTCAGAGAATCCATCAGGACTTGGGGTACTATCCAAATTTATATTGAAATTGTTTTCAATAATTTCATCCTCCATAAGAAACCCTAACAAGTAATTGTTATCTATACTTTCCACCTTAAGAGGAATATGAGCAATGAGGTTTTCCTCATCACAAGAACTAAATGAACCCACCTGACCCCATAAAACAAAACTTGAACGGTGCTCCAAGAACTAATAAAAACCCATGTTCCTAGTGGAATCCATATCTGAGGTGAAAGAGTTATCCTCCATTATATGACTGATCCTCCTTTTTAGTAGCTTTTCCTTCAAATAGGATTGAAAAAATGTTGTATTTAGGTAACCCTCTTTCATCCACCAAGACATGGATTTGGTTATACAAAACATATCAATTTTGAATAGTTTCTCATCAATAAGGGCCCATTTTTCATAGAGTGAGACAAAAATAGCATCATCCCTGATATCTTGTAGCTCATCCTCCAAACATCCAATAGATTCCAATAAGGATTCTGGAAAATAATCCTCCATAGGATTTACCTTTAACCAAGCTATGATGTCCTCATTATGTCTACATAGATGCCTATATAGACAAAACTAAGACCCCTACACCACTTTAAATCCTCAAGAAGGCACAATCATCTACATGAAACCCTACACCCAGTGTTAGTTTCTTGAGTAATAGTGGGAGATCCTCTCTGATTCCCCATTCCATAGCTCCACCAACAACGGAGCTTGATCTGATAGATGTCGAGATAGTTATGAGACCGAGGCCTGTGGAAAGGAGTTCTGTCCTTGAAGTTCTAATATGAACCTTTCCAAGAGACACCCTATATGGCTAGTGACCCATCGATTGTTACACCAAGTAAACGTACTCCCAGGGAAACCCAAGTCAAGAAGGCCCGAAGAATAGAAGAAGTCTATGAAATGCTGCATGATACTATTGAAGATGCTCGAACAACCTATCATATATTTTAGGTCCAAAATTGAGTCTAAATAACAACAAATATACTAAAAAAACTCTCTAATGGAAGGAAACCAGATTCTTCCATAGATCCCTCATCCCCTAAGGGTGACCACTTTGATAAAAAAAAGAAACATTTCATCTCATTCACAAAAAAGATCTTGGTTGTGATACATTGTGACATGAAGGCCACCAAAATAACCTTAACATCCCTCTTCAAATATAGCCATACATGCCTATTATTTGAGAAATCTTGCAAAAAATTATTGCAACCCAAACTCTTAAGAAAACAACAGATCCTAACCTGATCTTGTGTAGGTTACAAGATGACCACAAATGAGGATTTTGGTTTTCTAGACTCCCTTGAAATGAAGGTTCCTTTAGTATACTCCCCCACACCCCTCACTTTCCTAATGATTTATGAAAACATTTAAAGGGAAACAAATGGGTTCTCCGCCTACAAAATCTACAACTGATGTCGAACCATCCTTTTTCAACTCCATGGATCTCAAATGAGTTACAAGGCATGCCAACCCTAATGGCATTCCCATCATAACTAGATATACAACCTTCATTCCTGAAACACGCACTGAATCTATATGAACTGAAAACATATTTTATCAAAAGAGTGGTGGAGAACCACACTTCACTTATAAGAGACAATGCATGACTGTTCCCTGAGGCAATTAACTTGAATTACTAATTTCTTTAAACACACCCTCTAAAAGGTCTTCTCATGAGACTTGGACTACCTATCTAATTGTAAATCAAAAGTGATAATAGTGGAAATATTAATAAGATCAAGAGACATCAATGATGAAATTTGAAAGCTCAGAGGTGGAGGTGAGAGGAAACTGGGAACCAAAGGAAAATTACATACTACCCTCATGCATGGGATTCCAAAAAAGTGAAGACAATGGAGTACCAGTTCTATTTTTATATGGCTTCCCCTGTCTCCCATGAAATGCCGACCGTTGTGAGAGAAAGCTATTCTGAAAAGAAAATATGTCAGAAAAAGTAATATATGACACATCCGTAGGTTCGTTGTTTGGAACATGATAATCCAAATTGGAATTTAATCCACCCACCACTGAGTAATCTTCAACCTATGCCGTCTCAATGGATGGTGCGAGAGAAGACAAAAAATAACGTACACCTCCTTTCAAGGAGGCATATTATACCTTTAGATCTCCAATCATGGATCAATAATACTTACATGAATCAACCACCACCACCTCCTCATCCATGTTTTTAAACCACCAAGATTAGGATGGGGAATCCAAAGCATCATGGGGCACTGACCGCTGAGAGTGCTTGAGACCTAGCAGTTACCAACAGAAACCTACGGAGTGACATTAATGACCATAACCCCCATAGAAAAGGGTTGGTGCCTGAAACACCAACCAAAGAAACTACTTGATTCCATCCTCATATCAAATCAACACTTTAGAGAAAAATTCTTCACAAGATCCAACTACACAGAGATCCTCAGATAATCCACTTCTAAAAGGAACAATGATCTTTAATTGGCATGGAGAAACAAGACCAGTGAATCAACCACCTAAATGGGGATAGAAGGATTTAAAATCATTAATAGGAGGGCTATAATTGTAATACAACTATCCCCTCTATTTTTTTTCTCCCAAAATGATATTCCCTTGACGACCTGGAAAGCGTGAACCTCCACGAACCGCACCTTCTAGCTTCCTTTGCCCAAGTGCACACAAAATCAACATACCTATTAAGCATTGAATCTTGTCTAATTCCTATCCAATCATATTCCCAAGTCATTTACCCACATCTGAGATCCTTTTTCTACAAAATAGGCAAATACCAAAACCCTTAAAGAGGTTCTCAAAGAGGAGACATCAATAGGTAAAAATCCTCTTTATTTTATTTTATTTTATTTTGAATTTGTTTTATTTTATTATACTTTAATCACCTCCCCTTTATAATTTTATTTATAATATTATTATTTCAATACCATATTCACCATCCTGTCTCTTCTCCCTTTCCTTTTATATTAATGACAAAATGATCATCCGTGAGGTGCTGATTTACCGCCTTCACGGACGATGTGTTTTCATTTTCAATTCCACCTTCAAGGCTAGACATAATACCATTTATATAATTTAACCATGTTATAATATATATATCATATCATATATAATTTAATAGATATAAAATGTATCAATATTAACAATTAATGAAACAAATCTAGTTTGTGATGATATAAAAACCTCCAAAAAAATCTAAAAGATTATCACGAACATCTTATATAATATTCATCCTCACCCCAAATATCTAAGTGAATTATATAACAATTTAACCATAAAAAAATAATTAGTAACATATAACTTCAATTATAGATATTAATTTCAATATCACATGATCATTCCTACATGTATAAAATTGAACCAATCGTGAAAACCAAGGAAAAGAACACTCTCAAACGATGAAATTGAATCTTCTATATCGTCCAAAAGACCACAATGTAACTTAATAAATTTTCAATAAATAAAATATTTGTTAAATATGTTCTGAATTAAATTATTAATGAATCTAATTTCATTATATAATATTTTTAGTGTAAGTGTAGAACGCTTTCAGATACAAGGTAAAGGTTTTCTCATCCCACTTTTGTTTTTGTGAGATATAACTTATGCACAACTATTTGTTGTGCAGTATGACATTATAGGACCCATTGATTTATGATATCAAGAATTTGTTTATATTCATGTTACTAAATGCCTTTTTTAATTACCACTGATTCTATGGTCCATATTGTTCAAATGTTTTGAAAGTAGTAAGGGCTTCTTCCCAAACCTTCATTTTCATTCAGGTTATGCATTCTCTCTCTTTACCCTAATGTAATTAATAATTTTTTTCTATAAATCATATAAATTATGTTTATATGTTCCAAAATATTGTATCGAGATCATTTCATCTTTCTTTTTTGGGAGATAGATGTTTTACAAGGTTCATTCTCAATTTTTCCTGATAAGAAAGCTTGATTAATGGGAACTTCCATGTTCTATACCCATTTTCTAGCTCACTCCATAATCATTTCTAAGTAAGCATTATTTTCCTAAAATAACATTTTTAATCATGAAAAATATATATATTTTTAGTTCTTTTATACAATAAAAATTATTATTTTATCAGTTTCAAAGACTTTTTAGTATTTTCCCTTAAACTGCACTAAAGTAGCTAATTTCTAAAGCTTATAAAATGTTATTTTTAAATATTTTCACTTATATTTGAAATAATTTATTCATAGAAGATAATTTCATTGTCCATAAATTATCATTTTAGGAATATACATGTTTATAATATGATTTTATGAAAAATAAAAATTTTTCTCCAAAAAAATATCTTCTTTCCAAAAGAAAAAAGTGATTTTATCTCATGAAATACTGAATGATTTTATTGGAGTAATTTCATCTAGGTTAATGATGGAAATATTTCAATTTAGTATCAAAAACATTAATTCAAATATATATTTTCATTTGACATATGATCAATGCATAGGACATAGTAAGTGACAGGTGGGGCCCACTACCTCCCCTCAATACATCAGTAGGGCTAACGAGACAAATTAAATAGGGTTTTAGCTGAGGACTTACCAATTTATGAAGAAATATTAGGCCAGTAATTGATGGTATGTTTATGATATACGACATTATGAATTACCAAATTATGATAGTAGTAACTGATATTCAATGTGATCATTCGACTAGTATAATATCCATTTTTATATTTAATTATCTTGTGATTATTTATCTAGATTTATTTAATCCTAATTTACTCCTTCTATATAATACTAAAGATTATGTTTTAATGGAACATTTATTTAGATATTAAAAATTATTAATTTTTTATATTTATTTATGACATCTTCTACTGTATTCCTTACCCTTACAGTGCATCTGACCTCACCCCATTCTTATGTTTGATTTTTTCCCATCATTCTTAAATGTATATTATAAATGACTTGGATAGACAATATAGTAGATTATGGGTGTTTATAAAGGTTTTTTTATTTTGTATTTCATTTCAATGTTGAAATTTAATTTTCATATATACAATCCATTTTCTAAAATAGATGAACTTACTAGTCCTTCTTGATTCAAGACTCGTATCTATGCTAATATAATAAAGTATAGAATTAGATTTGGGATAATATGGAAGGGGTATTTATAGTTGTTATTAGATAATGTTTAATAGAAACCTTATAAAATAGATTTATAAAACATAGATTTGGAAACATAACCCTAAGATGGACATTGTGCATAATCATAGAAGAACATCTTAGAATTTTGGTAAGGTAGAGTTTATGTTGTTATTCCAAGAAATATCTCTCAGTATGGATAATACAAGTGGACATGGTTTTTAAATAAATGTTCGTAAGGGTAACAACATTTACATGGTGCATCTGACCTAACTTTACATAACCTAATACATGAAAAATTCCTTTACTATGAAACTGTTTTGAAACCCCCAAGAGATATGGTTAAGGTAATTAATATTTTCATTTAAAAACTATTATGAGGTGTTTAAATGTGAATTTCTTTCCAATGAAACCATGTTTATGATTATGATATTATATATGAATAAATTATCAATTTATGTTATATGTTTTTCTAGTTCGAAATTATGCATTATTATTCACAACCTAACTGAGCGTGTGTGATTTTTGAAAAATGGAATATCCTAGAAGGAATGAGAATCTCACCAATACAAAAGATCTATAGTGTAATATTGATCACATATTTTTTTGTATTATTCCAATCTTTCGAGTGGAACAAGTCTCAGAGATATTCTCATCATATAAGGATATAATATCATGTCCATCTAAACAGAGACAAAATTATCTAAGTCATTTTTCATGAAAAGGAAGCAAGATAAGAAGAGGAAGATAGAGAAAATTATGGATAAAGGAAATAATAGAATGTTCTATTTTTGCGATATGCGATAATTATGAAAAGAAATACCCTTATAATTACATGAAATGAATTGGTGTTTCTATATGTGTAGAGGGAAAGTCCACCATTCATTTGATTAAAAGTGTATGAAAATGGTTTCTAATGTGATATGACTCACTACATTAAGATTGGACACTATAAAAATCAATGTCTCAAGCATTAACACTAATATAGCTGAAAAGCGGAAAATAGATCACAGTAAAGATTATTCTACTACCACAGACTATGACTAATGATTATTATTTCAATGTATGGATTCAAGAATTAAATTATTTGAGTATTTTATAATTAATTTTCTTGTTAAAATAATCTTGAGATATATGAAGACTATATTGTAGTACTTATTTTCCAATGGATTAAGAGAAAGTGATAATTAGAACTGGTAATCAAGGGGATTGATTATCTTGTATGTTAATCTTTATAAAGACACATGAGTTTGGATTAATAATGATAAAAAAGTGATAGATGTTATGAAAATAGTAAATATATATTTATGGGATAATTTTGGTGACTATGAAGGTGGTTTGTGATATGATGGTTTATGTTTTTCTAGAATTAATAATTGTTTTGATTTAAGGAAATTAATCATGGAAGAATGTATGTTTCATAATAGTTTAAAAGAGAGTAAGATACACATATATTGTGTATCTAATAATAATAGATACATTATTAGGGGAATCCTATGCTATGATGATTTTGAATGTTCAGTGACCTTCCATCTAAATTTTTTGTCATTGAAATTGGATAGATCAATTTTTGATGAGTTTTATATTTAACTAATATTGGAATAGATTAAAGATATTCATTAAGATTAATGGATCATTTTTTATATTGGATAATCAATTCTTTATTTTGGTTTTAGTAAGAATATAAGGTATAAATGACTAACTTACAGAACATATGATTCATTAAAAGTGCATTATGTATGTAAAAATTATCTGGAATAGAAACCTTTTTCTTTAAGAAATAAATGAAATATAAATTGAATAACAACCAATGGATGAGAATATCAAATGTAAAATAATTGTGTATGTTTATTTTCTCATGTTCTTATCTGAATAGTAAAATAAACCTTTAACTATAAGAAACATATTTTAGATCAGAAATGTCATCGGATTACATTTACATTAGAGAAATCAATATAATTTTAACTATTCACAAAATTATTATTTTGTGATGGTAGACTTTTGAATGAACATGTTCTCTATAACTCTATATTATAATATGATAATTATATATTTATTCTATAACTCGATTTTTTGAATGTTCTCTTATTTTAGAATCTCAGTTTTGTGGTGACTTTCACATTTCAACTTTTATCGTTTAAGAGGATGTATTATAAAAAAATTTAATGATGTGGGGTTTTAAAAAAATATTTTTCAGGTATAAACCTCTATTTTATGATATACAATTTAAAATTTTGAGGAAGAAATTTATTGAAGGTAGGGAGAATAAAAAACCATAATATTTTATGGTATTCTTTTTTTAAAATATCTTATTTGATTCCTTATGAGAATAAAAAAATTAAATATTATTAATTTATTATTATATTTATAAACTAGATTTTGATAATGGTAGGAATGAATGAAATTATACAAATTATAAAAATATAAATTACATATTCTTATAAAATTAATTCATTTGTTACCAATTAATTAGAAATGATAACCAATTAAATATAAAGGATATATTTAAATAAAAAATATTTTTATGACCCCAAAGACATTTTATATTAATAAATTAAAATAATCCCTATTATTTAAATATATTAATATAATTTATATATTATATATTTAATAAAATATTTTTACATTACTCTTAATTATTTTCATAGGCATAATATAACAATAAATGAAATTTTAAAAATAAAAATCTATATTTTTATGAACAAAGTTATACAAAATTTTAATGGAGAACATGTTTTAAATATATATTTTGATACCTATATAAACTATATTTGAAAATATAAACATTTTTCTTTAAAGCATAATATAAAATTTTACATGGGATTAATTTTTGGTATTTTTTCTGATAAGATTAATTTGTTATGAATAATAGTGTAAACATTAATATAATAATGTATCCATTAGGAATAGTAATTTGTCCATTGGAATCAAAACCTCCCATATCAAACTATAAATAAAATTAAGGAATATCATAAATTAAAATATAGTATATTTATATCATAAAATATGTAAATAAATGTTTTACAAATAATAAATTAAGTATTGATATTTATTTTGAAACAGAAATGTTTGTTTAAAATTTTAATGCTAAAATATTTACATAATAGAATTTTTATATTAAAAAAATAGATTAATAAATTAATATTTTGTTGTAATATTTTTATAAGATAATTTTATGAGACCTTAATTACTTTTTTAAAGTGACACAAAATCAGTTTAAATTTTAAAATTGGTATTTAATAAATAAATAACGATTTTATTTAAAATGTATCTTCTAATATTCTAAAAATTATACTCAAAAATGGTTTTAATTTTTTAATTCTTCATATAAAAAAATAATTAAGTTTATTTGTTTTTATTTTTAAAAAATAATTGAATTTTTTATGAAAAGTGAAATATGGTAATTTTTGGTATTTTAAAAATACATGATTTATTGAGTAATAGATGATATATAGATGATTTAAGCCCATAATCTATAACTATACATTAGTGTTTTAATATAAATTCTTAGAATTCTCAAATTACACATTTCATTTAGCCAAAATAACAAACTAATGAATATACTTTCGAGAAAACACCACTCTCCTCCACTATAAAAACCACCCCACCACCCCTCTTCTCAAACCTCTTCTGTTGTCAATCTTGTCAAATTATTACCCAATAATCTTCTAAATAATCTTACCCATATCAAATATTCTTTGGTCTCACCACAAGCCCAAACCCAATCCCCTTATGGAGGTTCTCAATGAAGAGTTCTTGAAAGGAAAAAAATCGAATTTCTTTTATTTTATTTTATTTTCTATTTCTTTTCATTTCATATTATTACATCAACTACAATTTTACAAGTGAAATGATAAATAAAATATATTTTATATATAGGGATTTTATTATTGAAATGGAAAATCCATAATCATATCTCTTCTATTTGTCCTTTAATTTCCAAGATGCAAATATCATCCGTGAGGTACCAACTTACAGCCTTTGTGGGTGAAGAATTATTGTTTTTTAAATTACACCATTAAGGTTGATCATAAACCAATTTTTATGGTTATAACATATTATAATAAATTTATTACATCTTATATAATCTTATGGAACTAGTAAATATAAATAATTTAAATTAATGAAAAAAACCTAATATGTGATGATCGAAAAACTACCAAAATAATCTAAATTATAATCACTAAAATATTATCTAATTATTCAGCATCACCCCAAATAACCAAAAAAAATAATAAAAAAATTAATAATATTTATGTTCATTACTATCATATAACTTCAATTATAGTCATTTATTTCCATTTCACATGATCTTTGTTTCAAGTATACAGGTGAACCATTCATGAAAACCATGGAGAAGAACAACCACAAGTGATTAAAATTAATCGTAGAAATAATAAAAATGACCATAAATAAACTTATTAAAATTAAACTAAATATAATAAATGTTATATATTTTATTAATTAATTTATCAATGAATATAATTTCATTTTTCATGATGTTTAGTACAATTGAATAATGCTTTCGGACATAAGTTATTTGTTTTCTCATATCACTTTTATTTCTGTCAGATATTCCTTATTGACCATTATTTCTTGTGTGGTATGAATGTATACATACCATTAATGTATTATATCCAGAATATATTTATGTTAATTTTATTAAATGACTTTAGTGATTACAATTTATTTTATTGGGAATATTGTTTGACTATTTTCAAAATGTTAAGGGTTTCTTCTCGAACCGCCATTTTCATTTGGGTTTTTTGCTTTCGATCTCTCTACCCTGATGTAATTATTCATTATTTTTATATAATTATTATAAATTATATTTATATGTTATAAACTCATGTATCTATATCATTTCATATTTCATTATTTGGAAATAAATGTTTTAAAATGTTCCCTTTTCAATTTATCCCAATAAGCAAGCTTGATTAATAGGATATTCATAATTTCTTACACATTTTCAAGTAGAATGTATAAGCTATTTTATGAAAAAATTAATTTAATAAAATTACTCATTTAATCATATAAAAAAAATATTTTTTTTATTTCTTGTTTTATACAAAACATATTCTTTTATATTTTTTAAATTCTCTGTAGAATGTTTCCTTAAACTTCACTAAATTGGCTCATTTTTAATGCTTCTAAAATGCTATTTTTACATGTTTTAACTAAAATTTAAAATTAATAATGAATAAAATATAATTTCTTTGTCCCTAATTTTTTTTCTGTGGTGTACTTGTTTATAATATTATTTTTGGACAAATAAAAATGAATTTTCCAAAAAATAACTCTTATTTCAAAAATTAAAATGTGATTTATAAAAAAAATAATAATGATTTAATTAGATAAATTTTATATATATTCATGATTCAAATATTTTAGGGTGGTACAATACACATTTATCTAAATATATAATTTTATTTGACATATGAGAAATGTTTAGGACATAGAAAGTGATGAGTGGGGCCCTATGTTTCTCCTCGATGCATTGGTAGGTCTCTGGTGAAAAACTAGATCGGGTTTTGGCTAAGCCCTTACCCATTTCTGTAGACATATTGTATGATTTTTTGAAGGTATGTTTATGATTTTTTGTATTATACATTCCCTGTGTATGATAGTAGTTATTAATATTCAATGGGATTATTCAACTAGTATATTATCTATGGTTATGATTCATTCTCATGGGATTATTTATTTGGAATTAATTAATAAACATTTATTCCTACCATATTATATCCAATTTTATGTTTTAATGGAACTTGTCACTAGATATTCATCATGAATTATTCATTACATTTATTTATGATGGCTTCTACAATATTTTTTACCCATACTAAGCATCTTAACTCACCCCTTTCTCATGTTTTACTATTCCAATGGATGTGAAGATGCATATTATGAATGAAATAAAAGGATAATATAGAATTTTTATGGGTGTTTACAATGATGTTTCTTTGTTTTATTTCATTTCATTTGCAATTTAATGTTCATATATGTAATATTGCTTTGAAAACTGCTAAATAGATCAGTCCTTTTGGATTTCCGTCATGTATTTATGCTAATGTAAAAAAAGGAACTATCCCCAAGATACTATGGTCGAGGTCATTATATTGGATATGTAATACATAATTGCATGAAATATATTCCCACATAATGTTTTCCAAAATAAATAATATTTAGATTCAAGGGTCAAGAAATATAGTCTATAGGGAATATGTGACTACATAACGCACTATAAAGATATATGATGTGAACCACAGACAATATATGTAATGTATATGAAATGTGAAACAATAATTACAAACTATACAGATATAAAAATAATGTGGATAATAATTATTTAGAATTCATATCCACATAACATACTTAAAATCACTCATTGTTTCCCTGGTACCAAATTAAACCGGTCTCATGACCAATATATCTAGATATGTGCCATGTAGTTTTTATCTCACATTATTTGTCAAATTGTTGATGCACACAACATATTATTTTTTGTTTATCTTATTTTATGTTTCATGTGTTGCAAAATGTTTATAAATAGATACACATCATGTGATATTTTCCTAGATGCATTGCTCACTTAGAAATTTGTATATAGAGTTTAATGATATAGCATTATTTACCCCAAAACATTAAATAATTTACATGGGGGTCAAACTATTTTTTTTATATAAAATTTATTCAAGAAACACACCTTGTAATCCATTTCAAATAACAAATATTTCTATTGGTTAATACATGATGTGTAATGATAGTATATACCAATCCACTTGTAATTCCATTATTTTCCTTACCCACGCCAAGATTGGTTAATGATGGGTATTCCTCATTTGATATACTATTAAAAATTGGGGTTCAATGTCATTCACCAAAAACATTGGAACACTAATATGGGAACATTAAGATTTATTGGGTAATCTTGTTCTGTTTTTCATCATATGAATTTTGAAGAATTTTTTATCTTGAATATTTGATTTATAATTAAATAATGGAAATAATAAATACAAAATAATACATGAAATTGATAAAAATAACTTATAAATAATTATAATTTATATTTAAATCTCTCTGATCCATCTTCAAGGATTTAAGGAACAATAGATTCTATGGGCCCTTTCCCATTTTTGGTTTTATCAAAAATCTAACTGATAAATCCTTCATATATCAATGAACATAACACCAGAAAATTATTGAGAGAATCTATTACATTAAAAATATGTTTATTTTAAAATAATTTTTTCCTTAATTATGATAAATATTACTGATCAATTCTAATACTACTATCTTCTTTTTAATAATTATGGGTAAGAATCCAAGTTAGTTATCCACTAGTTATAACCACATGTGCTCCATGAATCTCAGAATAATGTTCATGGAATTTTGAATTCTATAATGGAGAAACCAAAAGCATAAAATTATTTTCTATTGATCACAATACAATATTATCTTATTATATCATTTCCCTTAAGAGTGATGTGTTGATGATTTCATCTACAGGGTTTGAAAAAATTCACTCGAACTTCCCAATTGTGCACACGGGGACCATTTTTGTAGAATGATATACGATATAATGTATACGAAGTGTAAAATTTTTATAATTTTTAAATGTCCCATTAATAAATATTTATTTTATGTTATTACCCATTTTTAATATTAAAAATTGTGTTATTATTATTATTATACCAAATGAATAGTTATTATTTAAATTTCATTTTTTAAATAAATATATTTTATTAAAATTATATTAAATTAAATATATCATTTTTGTCAGGTCCTCGATAGGATGTATCAATACACCATGATATTTTTTGAATATTCAATAATGAAATATGTATTCAAATAAATATTATTTATTAAATAAATATTATATTCATTAAACATGTGAATGTCTTTATTTATTTTATTATTAATGTTACAAAATAAATAGTTATATTAATCAATTTACTAAAATCATGAATAAATAAATATTTTAACTATAATGTGAATAATATGTTGGAGATGAAAATCAACTTAATGTATTCCAAACTCAAATACATATTGACTAAATTTATTCAATCATCATTTAAATGAATAATTTTTATTCCAAAAATCCAAATAATAATAATTTTTATTAAGATTAAATAAAATATGATGTAATGATATTTTGGATACAATTATTTTGTGAAATTATATTCCTCCTTAGTTCCTATATATTAACTTACAGAAAATTCAATATCAACATCGATGAACACATAAATACACCCATATATAAAAAAAAGTTAATGCCAGAATGATAACAACCATCTTATGAATGATATTGTCTAATATAGTACCATTATTTAATATCTACATCAATCATGCCTCAATCATTTTTCTTCATTATTCATGCCTGATTTATCTTTATTTTTATTTTTGATGTTAACTTTTCAATCAACTACCATGGCCATAGGTTTATTTAGGTAGTTTCATTTCTAACAATATGCCATAAATATATATTCTTCCATTAACTCGGATATAAAAAAATAGTTATTGAATTATTAAATAAAAATAATTTCACTTTTAATAAAACAAATTTATTATACATCCCTCGGAGAAAATGTTGTAATGGTTTTTATCCATTCATCAATGTTTGTAATTATAAAAAAATAGTGTCAATAATTTTAAGCCTAACGACTAATATATAAGTTAAAAAATAGGAATATAAAATAAATCTTAAATATTTAGAGCTCTTATTGAAAATTATAAACTTAATAAATACATTCATAATGATTAACAAGTGAAAAAATCATATGAATAAGTTCCAATATATTATGATCTTGTAACACCTGATAGTTAAATGTCATCAATATCATATTATATCCTTATTATCTAGACTATATAAATTTTTTATGACTATTATTTTAACATTCCATAGTTCTTATTATAGAATGTAATTGGTAAAACTCTTTGATGAGATAAATATTGTAATGAAATTATCATATTATTGATACATAGAAGAATAATTATCATGTGACAAGATATTTGTTAATATTTTGATAATCAAAATTCAAAAAATTAGTTGTTTCTATGAACAGAATCAAATTAATTAGTGGTTACAAAAACATTAACTCTAAAACATATGTTATCCCATAAATGGTTATGGAATATGATCATTAAATAAGTAGAAATATATTAGGATGTATTATTAGAAATAATTCACATTAAATAAGGGGTTTTAAAAAGTTTGCTCACTTTTTCTATCGAGTGGCTAAACCATTGTGTAATATAATTATGACCCCATTATCCTTGTTCTTATGTTATTATCATAAAAACATAGAATGAATATGGAATATTTTAATAATATATTAGTATATTAAATATCTAGATGATATTAACTGAACGAATCACAATTTTCATCCTTTGTTATGTGGAATTAGATTTTGGATCGACTATTTTTTATTGATTTTATCCCCAATCCTTTTCATGTCCACATTTGAATAATCATTGAACTATTTGAAAGGTAATTACATTTTTTTCATGAATATTTTTCCTTAGTGGATCCACTCAAATTAATACACCATTTATTCATTGTAAAGTAATTCCCTTGGTGACATCATGACCCCAAAATCCACAATTCATAGACTATATCATTTAAATGATCTGTAAAACTCACTCCACCATCACAACATGGTAGGTAAAATTTAAATATGATCTTTATATCATTACATATATATTGTGTATTGGCTATGGTGTGACCGTATTCTATAAAAATAGTGGAATATGATTTATAAAATAATTTCACATAAAATTTTCTCTTCATAAACACCTTATAGATTGACCCCCTCTATTATAGTATGTCCTTGAAGCTTCCTATTTAACAAATCTAGTCTCCCTCAGTTAACCATATACCAAATAACCATAACACTCCATCACGGGATAGTCTAATTCCTATGGTAAAATTGATGAATATTAATTTAACAACACATTTAGGTTGTGGTGTGTTATTTTCATAAGAATATATGGGTTCCTCTTTTAAATCCCTTATTGGCACAATGTGAGGCCTTCATGCCTTGATTTCCTTCAATATTATAAATCATTATTCCTTTGCAATATCTCATCTATAATTGGATTCTAATTCACCCATGATAATATTTTCAATAAATAAAACATGAATTCATATTCAATAATTATAAAGTTATATAAATTAATAATTCATATTATGCCTCTATTATGGACACAATCTAAAAAATACATAATAGGAGGGAATTATGTTTTTGAGAGTTCAAAAACTCTATTGCCACAAAGTGATTTTTAATATATCAATGCTATGTATTTGACAATTTAACTCACAATGTATCTCAAATATCTTCCATCACTTAATTCAAGCCATCTTAAATGGTGTTTGACACACATTTATTAGAGATCCCTATCATGTTTTTGTGGATAATCATGGAAATAACAGATAATTAGATAAATAGTATGATATACTAAATTATTTTATTGATTTTAATGTTTATTTTGAGATCTTGTAAAAAATAAGTTTTAGATAAGTTTTATATTGTGTATGAAAAAGCGTTTTCCACTAGAAAACGATTTATTTTATTCAGTGATAACTTTATGTCATTTGGATTGATTTTTTGACTTGTTAATAAAGTAAGAAAATAAAATTTTATAGTAACATGAGGTGTTCTATTATAAATTTCCAACATCCATGATATTTTTCAAAAAAATATGTCTTTTAAAATGAGAGTGAAAATATTTTTTCTAAATTTTATAAAACAATGTCATGGATTGTAGAATTAATCAAATTAAAATTTAAAAAAATAGCATCATAAATAAGATAACTATATATTGTATTCTATTATAAGAATGATAATTGTTAATATAAAAATATGATTTCATTAAGAACAAACAATACTACCAAATAAACTAAATTTTAGTTTTTTGATTTTGTTTATGAAGGATTTGCCTAAAAATCTATTCAACTACAAAAATGGTCATAGTTTTTAATTATAAACGTTTATCATTGAGGATAAATCTTATCTTTTTTTCAAAAAAAATTGGGACGGTTTTATATTTTAATTTTGTTATAAAAATTATAGAAAAACATCTTTTACACACCATACCAAAAATGAAACAATTGAATCTATAAAGGATTAAAAAATATTTACACTTTTTATTAAATTATAAAGTGTTTATAAATCATAAAATAAGGGAAAATATAAATGAGTTTTTATTAAAATATGTAATCTAAAAAATCATATTTTCTTATAAAATTAATTATTTAATATTTATTTATTCAATTTAAGAAGGTGTTTTGTTTGACATGATTTAAGTATCTAATGAAGTGAAATATGTAATATTTACTTAAGTAAAGTGAAAATAAAATCTTAAAAATTTATGTAATTATTTTAAATATCAAAAATTTCAGAATATAAATGTGTTTATATTAATGTACATGTAAAATAAGAATGATAATAGAGTTTATATTGAAGTAAATATGAACTGTTTAGAGTTATCTATGTTAATATTTAGAAATATTTGTTAAATTATTTTGTGTTTATAATTAACATATTTGTGAAATATTTATACGTTTTGGTAACGCGGATGAATATTCATATTATTAATTTATTTAGTTATTACCTCTATATTATTATTTAATATAATATTTTTAATAAATTAATGATTTAGTTTAATGTTATTACATTATTTTAATAAATCATATATCATTTATATAAAGAGTTTTATACTAAGTAAGACAAAAATATTCAGCTTCATTCAACCATGAATATGTGTTTTTATAGGTAAAAAATATGAATAATAATTTTTTTTATAATTTTTATATATTTTGTGTAATATTTTAATTTGAATTATTGTCTTCCATGAGTATTTTTCTATGTATTGTGGGACATTGATGCAGATTACTCACAAGAATAGGGATTGTAGTCTATAATGAAATGTTAGGATTGGCTAACAATCTCACTATTCTTATACTTGTATTGATTTTTGTTTCAAATGTTTTTCATAACTTATAATAATGTGTTTCATATTCCTATGTATGAGGTGGATTTAAAAATGTGGGAATTAAAATGATTTATATTTAGGGGTATGTAACATAAATCAAGAGTTGTATAAATATTTATAGATTATTTTTTTAACATCTTATTTTTTTAAAAGTTATAGGGTATTAGATAATAAAATATTTTATCACTGAGTAAATAAATGTAATACATGTGATAATATGGTGATATTTAAATTCTTCTTAAAAATTCAACATGTTATAATCTTTATAATGTCAAAACATGTCAAAAACAATATCATCCAACTGTGTATTTTCTGGATAAATCTATATGCATGTACATCAGATTATGTAATTCATGATGAAAATGGTTAACCCTTAGAGTCAGGTAAAAAATTAATTATATGAATTTTAGGCACACAATATTATTAAAACGAAATAGTTATGATAATAGATTAATGTAGTTGAGTTAATTCATATAGTGGATTAGGGTAATGATTTATCTTCAGAACTATCTAAGAGTGGTATTAGATATTATATCCATAGTCTTATACCTAATTTTATAAAAATTGATTGAAACACTAAATTGGAATTAAATAATTGTAAAATATTGATAATGATCTAATAATTTGTGAAATATAATCTGAATATTTCATAAGTTAATGGGATAAAAAATTGTAATTTTACTTGATATATAATTATAAAACATGATAATCATCTTAAAGAAGAATATATTGAATATAAATTAAATTATCACAATATAACATGACTATCAGATCAATTTTTGGTTATCAATATATTATTTGAAATAAAATTGTAGATTGATATATAAACCTGAAAATACTTATCTAGAAATTAATAAAATTATATGTACCAATAAAAACATTTTCAGAGAATGATCCTAAAAAAATCTTGATTAGACAAGAAGGATTCTAGTATTAAGCATAATATTGATTCTAATAACTTCATTACATTTATACATATATTTTTTTCCCAAAATTCATATTAAATGTGTAAAAAATTATTATTTTGGGTTGATAGATAACTAATACAAGCTCTATCAATAATGAGAAAAACATGAATTATAGAATATTTCAAAAGAAAACATTTTTAATGGTTCTTTAGTCTAAATTTATGTATTCATTATAACTGGGTACTTAACTAACATAGAGACCCATTAATGAACACTAAAAACTAATTTTACTATATAATTTTTTATATAATCATTAATGAAATGTTCTGGAGCATTATATTGAATTTCAACCTAAAATGATGGAAGAAACAATTTCTACATATTCTAAATAAAATATGTGTTATTTAGTAGAACATAATAAATCATATCCCATAATCTATGATGATGGTAAAAATATTAAAGTGTAAATGTTTTTCTAGGAGGAGAGGAAGGCAGTTTATGTATAGTTTAAACTAACTTATAAATAAAATAAATATGATTTTTGGGATAATGATTTCACTATCGAAAAAGTTTATATTGGAGGAAGAAATTTCTTAAACACCTTAAGGGGTGGAAGAAATTTTTTTTGGACTCCATATATTGTATTCATTTTATAAAAATAAATTCTTATATTTTAATGTTTATATGTTTCCAACTATACAGTAAAATATATTTTGCTTATTTTTAAGGATTCAAAATTGATGAATACTTATGGTTAGAGATTGAAGTAAATATTCTGGTGTTCATGTAATGGTTTGTACATAATTGAGGCAAATTCCTTGGAATAATTGAAATCATGTGTTTATTTTAAAATTAAAAAAGTTGTTTATTTTTCATCATTCTTTACTCTTATTTGATAAGATATGTTATTAAAAACAATGGTTATTATAAATCAACGATATTAGGGTTTTTGATAAAAATGCCTATAGTTTATCTCTTTCTATAACAGGTTTGAAAATTAGAAAATGATAAAAATATTGCATCTATGAAAAAATAGTTTATTAAGATGCTAGTTTAATTATTAGGTAAATGTCCCCATCCCAAATTAGTTACATATTTAAATGAATAAAATATTATTTTAATATTATTTATCCAATGTAAATAATACTATATCAATATTGGTCTTAATAGTATATTTTTTCATTATTTTCACTAATGGATACACATTTTATTTCCCATCAAAAACGAGACCGTGTATTCAAAATATATTTTAGATGAAAATTGTTCCAAAGTGGATAGTAAGGGTATTTTAGGAATTGAATTTGTGTTTTGTATAAAATGTAAACACATTTTCTAGTCCAATTAAAGGTAAAAGTCAATTTATATCCTAAAATAGTTTGTGTTATATGGGTAAACAATGATCTTAAAATAATATTTTATATAATGATGTGACAAAAATGATTTCCTAGAAATTTTTTATGTGTTGGTGATGACCATAGAAATGGTTCTAAGTAAATAAATTAATTTATTAATGCAACAAAATTTTAATATTGTGAAGTAATTATATTAGAATATGTTGTTAAAGGAGTGTAATATAATGATTATGAATCAATATCTCACCAATATTTTAAGAATATTTCTTCATAGACATAACAATTATATTTTTATAGTGGAAGTATTTATCTGATAGTCACGTAGTGATGATATAGGAGCTAAATAGTTAAGTAATATGATTAAGAAACCCTTAAAATATATTAGACATAGTTCCTATCTAGTGGTTTATAATTTTTTATATTATTCTACATACACATTTTTAAGGTTTTATTAATATTTTTATTGGAGTTTAAAAATATAAAATTTATAAATTTATACAAAATTCTTTCTTTACTTTATCATTCTCTGATGTTCTCAACATATATTAATATAGGTAAATGATAATTGAACTATAAAATAATAACCTTGAATTATTCCTTATCAATTACCATTATAGAGTATAATAGATTGTGATGACATGTGTGGATTAATGTGTGTTAGGTTTCATATTTTGATACATAATTTGTTCATGACGGCTTAAAAGGATATTTGTGTGTTAGATAACCCACCACATGCACCTCATAGAGAATCATAGACTGTGTATTTGGAATACCTAGGATACTTGTGTCTTATTTCATCCCCAAACATGAAGTTGAAATAATAAAATGTTTGTGAATCGTTATATTTTTAGTCTGTTCTCATACTACACATAAGGTTGAACTAATTTTTGGTTGGTTGAGTATGTTGGTGATTATGATGTCTGTTGGCGTTTAACCAAGATGTAATTTAACCTCTCATATAATGATTATGAAATTCACTTCCTCAATTGAGATAAAATTAGTATGTATATTTCCATACTAATATAGGTAACATATGATGTTATTATTTTAGATTACACATACATACCCATACAAGTTATTCATGATGATTATATGTAAATGGGTGATAGAAATGTGATGTTGTAATTCAACAGGTTGTATGAAATTTGATGTCTTAAATTTTTTGCTCCGTCTATTCATAGAGAATGGAGAAAATATGTGTAAATTTTATTAGATTGACATAGATTATGTCTCATGGTAACTCAAAGTGTTAGGAAAATTTATTGAATAATAAACATACTTTTATATCATAGAGGTGGTGGAAACATGTAAGGAGATACATGTATTCGATAAAAAAACACACTGGATATCATTATAGATTTATTATCATTGAATATTATATATAGTACAATCTTTATATAAAACTAACGAATACAGAATACATAATAATAATAAATTATAAAAATTTTAGTGGGGTTACTCTTTATCGACGTGAGAATGTAGATTATATTTTTTTTATTTTTAAAATAATATATTTAATGTTTCCCTAAAAATGAATTGTTGGATATCAAAAAGTTAATTTGAATTAATTTTCACAAATATTTACTTACAATATAATATGCATTGAAAATGAATGATAGTGTAACCAAAAAGTCTAGGATATGGTTTAAAATGATTTCTTATATTATGTAACATAAGGTGAGAGTGTGTTGTGTATACATGGATTTTGAGGAAGTGGGAGATAATTATTAATATTATATAAAAATAAAACTACATTTTATTTTTTTGAATCTATGGCATAGTTTGTGATGTTGTAAACTAGAAAATGGTGATGGTCACCACATCAAGGTTTAATTATTTTTAATTCATGTGTTATTGGATTCCATATTTCAATCATTGTTTCTATCATTGTAAACTATCATAGATTTTTGGGAATATAATTTTATGATATTAAAAGGTGTTTAAATACCCAAATAATTACTAAAACATAAAAAAATGAGAGTTTTTATAGAATCAATAATAATAACTTTAACATTTATAAATATGTTGAAACATTTAATCAATATCTTCCAAAATATTAAATTCTATAAATTATCCTTGGATAGTTACAAAAGTTTTATAATCCTTGTCCTTGGCATTACATCAAATAATATTATATAATAAATGAGAAATTATTGATTCTATGGTCACCAATGATCATTTTCCCTTCAAGTCATTAATTTGAGGTTCTAGAAAGCCATAAAATTGGGGAAATTTTTCCAATCATTGAGAGATTCATTTAGCACGTGGATACCATTCAATGAAGGAAATTGGTTGACACATCATAATAATCCCTATGAATGTCATGTGTCGAATATTATACTGATTATATCATTAAAGAAAATAATTTTTTTGATTATATTATTTATCCTAAAATGTATGGATGGATCTAAGGGAAATCAGGTTTTGGATAATTTTTCCACTATGTTCACACTATTTACCCCACTATAAATCCATTTTGAGTTATCATTACCAAATATATAACATTGTTTAATGGGTTACCAAAATAAATATATAACTTGGATGATTGGTTTTCATTTAAAATATTATAACATTAGTAAATGTGTCATGAGAATAAATAAAAACAAGTATAAATGGGTTATCAAAACAAAACATATAGAAAACAATTTTTATGACTACATGTAAACTAAAAGGGAGAATGTGTTTTAATGAACTAACATATAACATAAGTGAATAGGTTATAACAATAAATATATAATAATGGTTAATGAAATATCAACACTAAAAATATTATATAAACAAGAATAAACTAGAATTATAATCATGGAACTACCTAGTCAAAACCATTCATTTTGATATAAACTATCACACATACTGAAAATTTTATCATGATGAAAGTAATTATTATTCAAAATAAAGTTACCTTGACTATATTATAAGTATCACATAAACCGATACACTTGAAATCTCAACAATCCCATGCTCATTCCCTCTCAGAAGGATTATTCCATTATAGTTATACAACCCCATGGGATATAAATTGTAATGCTCATAGCATAAGGATACTATACAGACCCATCATAAGATAACTACTTGGTACTTTTCCCTTGGTACTACTTCACTTGTATAAAAAACCATTATATGAAAATTCCATAAATCCATACACATCTCATTAGTTCCCCATAACATAGTGGAAACACTATAAGTCTCACAAACCGAATATCACATACTCTAAACTGATTGATACAACAATTTCTAGGATGTTAAATCACTTGAATACCCCAAATTTAACATATATTATAACCGATATAAAATACTCAATGATATAATCTATAGTTCTAGTACAAAATAATAGGTCACCCACTGTGAATCCCTCTTGGTCAACATCATACCAATACAAAATTCCTACATAGGTTACTAGATCCATAATGTAATGGTTTACACCCTACAAGGGTACTAACTTCATGCAAAACATCCCCCCCATAACAATCGAACCATTTTGAAACAATGAGATTGATTTGTGAAACTCATAGGGCTTACTATGATTATAGAAGGATTCCTATGATTCCTCACATATATTGGACCCCTCTTCGATTAAAATTTCATCAATGAAAACATCATACCTAATCTATGTTTTGAAAAAAATATTGAAACAAATAAAATATGTTAGAATTAGGTATCAAAAACATCAATTATGGTGTTAAACCCATTTAGGTAATCATTATAACTTATTTAAGCTCATACCAATCAATGTCAATATTTCAGTCCCCCTATATAATAAATGTGTTTCCATGATTAACTATAAATAATTTATAATAAATTAATAAAAATTAACCAGAAGTATTATTTATTCATAATAGGTTAGTAAATTTTTGATAATCATAAAATAATAAAAAATTGATTCATTGGAGTGTGAACCACCTTTAACATGTATCAAAAACTATGATTGGAAAAACACTACTATTCCTGGTTTATTTATTAAAAAATTTTATTCCACTTCAATTAAAAATTGAGGCAGTGTATTACCACCAACACAATGATTTAGATGCAGAAAATTTCCCTTACATAACATCCTATATAAACTATGAAAAAATACCCATCATATTGATGTGATTAAACTATACCTCAAAGAGAATTACTCTCTATATACTATGACAAGAAACTGATAATAATAGTGAAAAAATAGAGGAGGTAAAAATTAAAGGAATTTAAATTAACTCACCTAAACATATGGAATGAATTCTCCCTAATAAACATAGATACATGAATGATAAGGGAATCAGTGTGGCTTGTCTTCACTATAATTATCTCACAAGTAAAAGAAAACCCTAAATGGAAAATAAAATGTGCCCCCCCAAAATTATTATCCTTCCCCAACATAATTTTGTTTTCAATAATTCCCCAAAAATGTCCATATTCACACTAAAAAAATTCATGTGCTATTATAATGTGTTAAAGAACACATTCCATCACATTATAACTATATTGGGGTGACACCAGGCTTTTAGTGGCCCCTAACTATATGTATCACAGCTAAAATACTTCACCAAATACCAAAAATCTCAGATGGGGCCCAATATACCTAAACGTTCCATTACCAACCTATTTTTGAATCACTGAAACACATTGAAAAAGAATATTAATTTTGAATTCAATAAATTCAAAACTACCTTATCCTATAACGACATGTCCCTCGGGGCCCGTGTTGTGACTACCCCAACCCTACCTTCCATATGCCATGGGCTCGCAACTATCACCAAAGGTGTAATTCCCTAAAACAGGGAAGGTATTGCCTTTATAACCTGAAAATACACTCAACCAAACACACATCATGGTACAAATGCAAGACAATTGTATAGTAAACAAGTGAATACCGTAAGTTAACAAGTGAGTACATTATGTTTAAAGGGGCCAGAATACAAGACCAACTAGAAATTACAAGTACAATAGAAATGAAATTCAACTAAAGAAAAAGAAAAACAGTTAATGGATCGTTCTTCGAGGTTCCTACCTGAAGGGTAGGTACATATCACCTCCTCATAACTCCTCGTTTTTTCGTCTCCTCTGTGAACCAACTCGTCGTAAGGTCTACCTCCATGTACCATCATGTCCAGGTACTCTTGGCCTTAGTCATCATTGTCCATCGTCTGCATCCAACACAACAAGGTGCATCCATAGCACATGCAGGGGTGAGTATAAGGATACTCAATAGGGACCCCGAGACCCTCTTGGTCTCATGAAATCCAATAAGGATAAATACCAATGTATGAAATCAATATATAATGTTACATAGGTATATTCCCATACATATACCAACGTTATCATGTTATATATCTCAATCTTGAGGAAAACACAGAAAAACTGACTTAGTGCAACTAAGATTTTATTCTAGGGGTAGTATCAAGCAACATCCCCAGTCACATTGTCGAAACCTTGGCTGTTGGAGAACTCCTCAAATATTGAGTACAGTGGGCTTACCACAATACCAAGCGCGCTTTACACTTACCTTGGACTACCGAGGTACTCCTCCTGTTGAGTACCGTGGATCTGCCACGTCACCAAGCGCGCTCCCCACCGTGGGTCTGCCACATCACCAAACGCACTCCCCCTCGTAGCCTGCTAAGTTAATCCTCCAATCGGGTACCGTGGGTCTGCTGCAACACCATGGATCTCCCCAATGTGGGTCTTCCACGACACCGAGGTTCTCCCCACTAGGCTAGTAGAGTCACTCTTATTCAAAACGGTCAGCAGTCATCAGGTCTCAGCCAGCTACTAGGTCTTCGCACTACACTGGCTCCTCTACGAGAGGATCCTCTCAACAAGATACTGGTAAATAATCCAACTATCATGAAGTCCCATGAATAATAATCTCAGAGGTCTGCCACATCATAGGTGTATCAACGCAACTGGCGGTGCGCAAACGGACACCTGGCCTGTGAGTTATTAGCATTTTAGTCCCGAGGGCTCGGTTGGATTCATGCTCAATCCAACATGACTATTTTGAATTGCAATCCAAAAACCAGTGTAATATACTCAATGGGACTATCTCTCTACAAGTTTTCTAGGGCCTCTGACGGTTCATCAAAGGGATGTCTGGTGCTAATGATATGGCTGAAAGAGCGTAAAAGGGGGGGTCGTAGTGGGCCTAATGTCATGTTCGACCTGATCGAACCGACCTGACCCGATCTGGCATGGGTTGACCCAACTCAGGTTGTCCAAGACGAACCCGCTGGATCTGGCCCAGCCCGTGATGCAGCCCGATCTGCTGGGAGGTCCTGTAGGCCATGAGGGCCACGATGGGCAGTGGAGCCCGCAGGGGCCACATCCGAGCACAGTCCCTGATGTGTCGCAGTAGTCTGCCCCTGCGTAAGCTCCAGAAAGCATTGCTGGCATCTCTCCGGCCACATGAAGGTTTTCCCCTTCTTCAACAACACTGATAGCGGTGATTTAACTCTGGAGATGTCTAGAACAAACCTCTTGTAATATCAATCCAAACCCAGGAAATTTTGTACCTCTGTCACACTCGTTGGTGGCTCCCAACCAAGTACCAGCTCAATATTTGATAGATCGACTGCAAATCCAGCCTCTGATATGACATGTCCCAGGAAGTGAACCTCTCGGATCCATAACTGGCACTTCGAGAGATTACCATAAATTTGGAACTATCAGAGTGTGTCCAGTACTACCTGCAAATGATTGACATTCTCCCCTTCAGTAGTCAAGTAGATCAAAATGTCTTCGATGAAGACTACGAAAAAGTGATCAAGGTATGGCTGAAAGATACTGTTCATGAGTCCCATGAACACTGCAGGAGCATTGGTTATGCCAAACCGCATAACCAAGAACTCGTAGTGCCCATACCGACATCGGAAGGTTGTCTTATGCACATCCCTGTCTCATACTCTACGTTGGTGATAGCCTGATCTGAGGTCTATCTTCGAGAGCCACTGAGATCCCTTCAACAGATAAAATAGGTCATCAATCCCCATGAGTGGGTACTTGTTCTTCAAGGTCACCTGGTTCAGGAACCGGTAGTCAACACATTTCCTCAAGCTCCCATCATCCTTCTTGGTGAACAGAATCGAGGAATCCCAAAGTGAAATATTGGGCTAGATGTATCCCTTCCCCAAAAAGTCCTTTAGCTATTCTCGCAGCTCACGAAGCTCCACGAGAGCCATCAAATATGTTGGTGTAGATATCAGTGTTTTCCTAGGGTACAGGTAAATGTAAAAGTCCACCTCTATTCATGGAGGTAGACCTGGGACATCATCAGGGAAAACATCTCTGTACTGGTCCACCACTACATGATTGCTCAGACTCTCTACCCCAACAGCTCTGAGGGTAAGTCTAGCCAACTGATGTGAAATCGGCCGCACCCTCCTCTAAGTAAGTACATCTGGCACTACAAAGGCTCCCTTCTCTCCGGTGAAGGTAAACCCAGTCCCATCCATGTAGACACACCACACTTTGAACCTAATATAGTCAATCTGAGCATGGACTATAGATAACAAGTCATTACCCCAGATGACATCATAAGGCCTCGACGCCGCTACTAGGAGATCCCAACTAAATCTCTCGCCTCTTAGAGTAAGATCACACCGCCGGTAGCAGTGCTTAATCATCGAATCCTCTCCCATAGGAGTCTCAAGCTCTAAGGATCAAGCCAACAGCTCCGTCGAATTAACTGAGTTCCGAATGAGGGTAGTGGAAATAAAAGAATGACTGGAACCTGTGTCTATAAGTACTGCAGCTATGGTGTATTAGACATAGATCGTAACTCAAATCATCTTTTAAGCATCGTGGACATAATCCTTAGCTACCTGGTGCTGAGCTCTCCCCTTTCCACCTTCTCCCTATGGCTTTGGTGGCCCTCCTGGTGGTAGTGGCGGCAATATCTCGATGCATCACCCACCGCTAGCTACACGACCAGCTCCTCAACCATGTTTTCCTGCTACCTGTGGACCACCTCGATCGAATATCTGTCTCTTCTTGGGAAGTCCTTTGACCGTATACTAATCATCCGAACAGAGGGTCGGACAGTCACGAGCCATGTGACCCTGCCCACCGCATGAAAAAAACTGCCCTCTCCTAGAATATCTGTCTCCACTTCGGGTGCCCCACACAATCCATCATGAGCGATGCAATCATCCACCTGTAGGTCTAGTACTCTTAAACCTATATGACGTGTGTCTGCTACCAAATGCAAAATATTTTGCTACGTGATGACTGGTAATGGGCCTCACTGCTGGTGAATACTTATAAAGGAAACTCTCAACCAAGAGGGCTCTCTCTAACATCCCCTCCTACTTTGGGATGCTAACTGAGATCACCGAAGCCCTGATATCCCACCTGATTCCCTGTTCGAAGGTCCGGGCCCTGAAGAATGGGTCTCGAACCATATATGTGGAGTAGTGTGAGAGTTCAGTCTACCTCGCTAAGTACTGAGCTAAAGTCATGCTTCCCTGTTGTAGATGAAGTAGCTTCTAAATATGCACTACAAGAAAGAGTTGCTGGAAAAAACTCTTCCCGCAACTGGCTCTTGAAGTCTACCCAGAAAAGCATCACATCGTCATGAACCTGGAACATCAAGCTCCACCATCTGCCTGCTGCTACCTGAAGTTGGCTAGTAGCAAGGATCTCCATGAGGTTTTCTGATGTCCCTACAAGTCAGAATACTCTCACCACAGCCTCCAGCCAATCCTCATCCACCAGTGGGTCCGTCTCTCCCCTAAACCTGGGTTTCCTCTGGCGCTGGAACTCATGAAACACGCTCAAGCGGCATGCACCGTCTGCTGCTGGGGCTGGGGGCATCAGTGGCCCAATAGGGAAAGGTACCACTGGTGTCCCTACTAATGAATCTACTAGAAGAGGGACTTGCACTGAGGCATCGTCGCTCGGTGGGCTATCTGTGCGTACAACTCTCGGAACTCTAGATAGCTGTCTACATGCATGCATACTTAAAAGAAACAGATGCGCTAATATTAAAAGTTATAACTGGGGAGCTGAGCTGTTTATCTGACTTGAAGAAAAATTTAGAAAAAAATCATGCAATCAGTGTTTTCATGTACTGAGTTGGAAATAAGATGTGATGATCCTGGTGTATGGATACATCGGTCGCTGCACCCACACTAGACTCCCTAAAATGAAAACCACACTCACTACACATAACACTATTTCTTCATCGAACAGATTATAGTCCTACATTCTGTGGTAGAATTGACTCCTCTAATACCAATTTTTCATGACTCGTCCCTCAAGGCCCGTCCCGTGACTATCCCAAGCCTGCCTTCCATAGGCTAGGGGTTTTCTACTAGCACCAAAGGCACAATTCTCTAAAACTGGGAAAGCAATAAATTTATAACCTGTAAACACATGCAACCAAAAACACAGAAATGTATGGACACAAGTCAATTGTATATTAAACAAGTACAGTAAGTAAAAAGGGGCCAAAATAAAATCCCAATTGGAAAGTACAAGTACAAATGAAAAGAAATACAATAGATGAAAAAGAAAAACATCTACTGGATCGTCCTCTTAGGATCCTACCTGAAGGGATGGTATAGATCTCCTCCTCAGTACTCCTCGCCTGTCTGTCACCTCTGGGAACTGACTCGTCGTAAGGTCCACCTCCAGGTACCGTCCAGTCCTGGTACTCTTGGCCTTAGTCAGTGCTGTCTGTCATCTGTATCCAACACAACAAGGTGCGGGTGAAGCCTATGCATGGGCAAGTATAAAGATACTCAATAGAGACCCTAAGACCCTCTAGGCCTCTCAAAATCCAACAAAGATAAAACACAAACTATGAAATCAAAAAATAACCTAACCTAGGTAAATTACCATACACATTCCAAATAATCAAGTGATCTATCTCAATCATGAGGAAAACACAGAAAAAATGACTCACCTCAACCAGGATTTTATTCTAGGGGTAGTGTCAAGTAACATCCCCAGTCACATTGTTGAAACCTCGGTTGCAGGATAACTCATCCTCCATCAAGAATAGTGGGCCTACTGTAACACCAAGCGTGCTTACCACTATCCTTTGACTACTGAGGTACTCCTCTTGTCCAGTATGGTGGATCTGTCGTGTTACCAAGAGCACACCACACCTTGGGTCTGTCGCGTCCCCAAGCGAGCTCCCCCTCATAGCCTACTGAGGTAATTCTCATGTTCAGTATTGTGGGTCTTCTGCAACACTAAATCGCTCCCCACTGTGGGTCTGCAGTGACACCAGGGCACTCCCCACTGGGCTAGTAGACTCACTCCGAGTCAAAACGGTCAGTTGTCATCAGGTCTCAGCCAGCAACTAGGTCTCCTCACTATTCTCACTCATCTTCGGGAGGATCCACTCCATGAGCTAATGGTCCATACTCAAACTATCATGATGTCCCAATAAGAGGTATCTCAAAGGTCTGTGATGTCATAGGGGTCTCAAAACAAGAGACATTGCGCCAAACGGATGACCTGTATGTGAGTTATTAGCATTTTTGTCTTGGGGGCCTGGTTGGATTTGTGCCCGATCCAACCTAACTATTTCCCAACTCAATCCAAAACTCATTGGAATATACTCAAATGGACCATCTCGCTCCAAGGTTTCCAGCTTCGTTGATGGTTTGTCAAATGGAGGTATGGTGCCAAAGATAAGGACGAAGGAGTGTAAAAGGGGGGTTGTGGTGGGCCCAAGTCCGGTCTGACCTGGTTAGATCAACCCGAACTGACCATTAATGGGTCGACCCGGTTCAGTTTGACCATGATCAACCCACATCGTTAGGCCCGACCCATGATGCGCCCTGTCCGTTGGGTGGTCCGGAAGGCCGCGGGGGCCGCGAGGGGCCGCAGAGCCCGCATGGGCCATTGGGCAGCTTAGCTAGAGGGGCACCGCGAGGGAGCGGGGCCGGTTCAACAGGGGCGCCATGAGGGGCCTAGGCTGGTCTGGCTGGGGAACCATGATGGGTGTGGGTCGGTACGGCTGGGGCTCCGCGAGCAGCGCGGGCCGGTATGGTAGGTCTCAGTGAGGGGCACAGGCTAGTTCGGCCACATGCCGTGACGGGCGCAAGCCGGGTTGGTCGGGGCACCGCGTGGGGCGTGACTAGCTCGGGGCGGCAGTCAAAGGCATTAGACAGGGAAACTCAGAGGGCCGGCAGCGGCGCGGCCAGTTCGGCCGAGGGGTGGCATGGTTAGCAGGTGGCGCGAGCCGGCAGGTGGCACAACCGGTAGTAGGCACAAGCTGGGGTGTCAGCGGTTCGGCCTAGGGTGGCGCAACACGTCGCAAGGGTGGCATGAGTCATGGTGGTCATGGGTAGAGGCATCGTTTCCATCGTCACCTTTTTTGTGTTTGTTTCCTTCGTTCATTCCAAAGATCACCACAAAGAAGAATGGTGGAGGCGGTCGGGCAATGTTTGGTTGGCCGACACCCTTTGCGTTTAGAGTGGTAGCATTTGACACAATAAGAAATAAGAACGACAAACATCACACTTTACGACCTCCACAATGATTATTTTCCAAACCGCAAAAGAAAACAAGGAATGTATTATCATGGAAAAAAACCCCTTACCTTGTCTTTTGTTTGTGTTGGAATGAGGAAGAAGGGGAAGTCATCGACATTCATCTCAGCTGCCACACACCACCAATCCTGGGCTCGTGCGTCGATTCGTCACAATCGAAGACATTCTTTGTTGGCATTTTCATGGAGGAGGCATTCTTCGTTGAGGACGTGTTATTCATTGGAGAGCGTAATCCTCCATGTGTTTGGTGTCGCGTCACATTACCAGTGCTTCGTCGCTTGGTGAATCCATCCAAAATCCTCCTCCCCAGATCCATATTTTATGGAGAGGGGGAAGGTAGGTAATGATAGTGGAATTTATGATTGTTCATTTATTAAGAACCATCCTAAATTCCTACGATGCTGTTACATAATTTAAAAAGTGGGTAATACAATTAACTATGTTGACACAATTAAAGGTATGTGCATTGGCACAATTAATATAGAGGAACCTAAAGAGGCTCCTCCACATTAATGAGGGAGTTGTGGGTTTTCACCCAATTAAAAGGGGGGTTTAATCCCCGGTGGTCCCCACCACCATAACCTCTCATGGGAGGTTAGGCTCGGGTGGTCCCCACCACCATAACCTCTCATTGTAGGTTATTGTTTGGCGGTCCCCACTACCAACTTCCACATGGAGGTTTAGTTCTGGTGGAACCCACCTCTCAACACCCGCATGGGTGTTGCAAATAAAAATAAAATGTTTTCACAATTTTATTTTTATTTTATTCTTACATGAAAATCCCAAAAACTAACTTTCACCCTCGACCAACTGTCGTCAAGGTGAAAGTCTCCTAGAGAAAAAATCAGCACTGCGAGTTCATTGGTGCCCTCATATTTTAATTCTGAGCACCGGTTAAAATGTAAAAAAAACCCGCTCATACGTCTACAGAACGTTCCCGAGAAAAAGGTCAGAAATTTTTTCTGGGCACACTGGGTCTCAAAATCAAGCACCACAAATTTATGTGGACTCGTAAAATTCCAATTTATAAAAACAATTACATTGAAATTTCTGGTCTTTACATAACCCCACATCCATTGGACCATTTTTTAACCAACTCCACTAACAGAAAATAATATAGGTCATTTAAAAACTATCCACCATTCCACATCCCTATTTTGACATTATTTCTCCTAAATTTACCAGGGTTGAAAAGAATTGTGAATATTTGATGATGGTTTTTAATCACCATCATCATTGTAGATTCATAACAACAACCAATTAAATTAATAGCCACCAAACACATATTCTTTTAGATGCAAATATACATCAACCCTTCTCTAAATAATAGTATTAGATTAATTTATATGTTTATATAAATGATCACAAACATAAGACACCATATAATACCCTATTGTATCAACTTACTCCAAAAAACCCATGGTTTACACACTAAA
Source organism: Viscum album (assembly GCA_963277665.1). Lineage (NCBI taxonomy): Eukaryota > Viridiplantae > Streptophyta > Magnoliopsida > Santalales > Viscaceae > Viscum > Viscum album. The sequence continues at coordinate 660,963,097 of OY728159.1, forward strand.
AAGTCAACTAATTTCAAAATAACAATAATGAGGATTAACAATCTATATATTTTTTAAATTTCCTCAAAACCATTTCCATACTCCAATATTTCTTATTTCTATTATTCATCAAACCAACATTCTCCCAGGAACCCCCATAATAACTCTATGAATTATAAATACAACAAATTCATAGTCTTAAATCAAAACATATTCCATCTCACAAATTATCTATTTTCTATAAAAAACATTATACTTTCCATGGGTATTGGAATTCATCAAATTGGATCAACATATAGCCCCATTTCAAATACTTAATTCTTAATTAGTTACTAAATAGATTAACCCTATATGATAGTCCATGATTTACACCCACACATTGGTATTTCATAATTACTAGACATATACCATTACATAAATCCAAGATCCAACATGGAATATAAATGAACAGTAATATGGATTGGTTATTCAAGTGACAACAAATGTTACCCAAAATTATATTGGAATGAGGTACATGCCCTCAAAACACCAATAGTGTACTCCCAACCATATTTTCACCATTCCTCACTCCACAAGGTATAATTTAAATACATTTTATCATCATCCAAATACAGTTACCCATGATTTAGGCTCATTAAACCATGAAACACACATCCCATGAGACACTATGCATCTAATTTTTCAACATGATGAAATGAACTACCATTTTCATTATCATTAATAATCCATAACTATGACACATATACATTAAGGATATACCTCAATGATAATAACCCCACCAACTACCACACGATTATTTCATTCCAATATGGTGTAGACTTTACAAATTTGAAAAACCAATCCCATAACATTAGTACTTATTACCTCTATAATGTTATGGAACCCTATATAGTCATTCAATAATCATGTCAATCCACATACCTCATCAACATTTCAAAAACACATCAGTCACTCTAATAATTTTAAAATTATTCAAGAGGCTATATATCACAAACATAAAACCAGTACTCTCAACATAGGAATAATTATCATGAAAACACATTAATTTCAAAATCACACCTTAATTATTCATTCTTATGCATAGGTCCCACCACAATCCATATACTATCTTTGGCAACACACATATAATGAATCTCAAGGCACCCTTCTCCATATGTAAATCATGGTGGGACATAATAATAGCTAACAAAGAGTCTCCCCATAATAATAATATTGGGTGCAATGATAAAAATACTTATAAAAATAAACATCGATGCAAAGTGATATTTTCCAAGAAAATTATCCAAAAAATTTACATTACTATTTATTCTCATAATAATTTCACATAACTCAATGGAACATTCTCTTTTGTATTTTTGAGGACTATCTATATATAATAAATTTATGACACATGTGAAAATTTCCCATTAATCATACTTCTCATCTATCTATTCATGAATTATTAAATTTTTTTACTTATCATTAAAATTGTGGGAAAAGAGATATGATAAAGGGGTAGGATATAATTCTAAATAAGGGAAAATAACTCACCAATATATAATAATTGGTTGGATCAAAATTATGAGGTAAAATATTAGAAGGGAGATATTTTTTTATTAAAATTGACATAGAATTATAATTTTTATTTGAATGTAATTATAGAAAGACACATGATCACATGTTAACAGTCATATACCAAGGAAATATTAGTTGAAATCTATAAATAGAAAACATTTTTCGTGAAGAATAATCACAGGCATGATATTATGATAAAATGGTATAGAATAAAAATAAGTATAAAAATGATATTTCAAGGTGACCCACCAAGACATCCATCACACAGTAGGCTCGATCTAATCACCGATGTACCTTTATGGTTTTGGGATAATTCTCTCATGTACCCTTGTTATTTGGATAAAAACTCCTAGGTATCCCCTTTCCCAAGGATACATTATCATGTTTTCCCCTTTTATTGGTATAAATCCTTATGTGTACCCATTATATAAAGATAAATACTTAAATATATATGCTTTATCTTGAGATTTATCCTCCTATGTAACCGTTGGTGGGGTATAAATCCTCCCATATTTCCTTTGACTTTGGATAAATCCTCTTGTGCACCCTTTGTCTTGGGATAAATACAGTCATGTTCCCTTTGGATTGAGATAAGTCAACTTTTGTACCCATTTGACCTCCTGATATATAAAATTTACCATTTAATTGAATGGGGAAATATAATCCCACCTGTTACTCTTCTATTACAATGTGTGCAACATGGAAACAATTTTTCATCACTTCATAAATATCCCATTGAAATAAATTTTATTTTCTAACATTTCTCATATTGTATAAAAAATAACCATGAGAATTTGAATGGGTCATACCCGAAATTCAGTAACCAAAAAATAGTATTTCCTAATAAAATATACAAGTCATGTCATAAAAATAAAATTTCAAATGAATCATATCATTTATAGATAAAAGGTAAATGATATTAAAATTCTATTTTTTTAAATTATTTCATCTTTTGTGTAAAAGTAAAGTTATAGTCACCTTCTATATTATTTTATAGAAATTTAAATTTTAAGAAACTAAGAAGAGATAATTTTTAAAATAAATTTTTCAGAATTATTGTATTAATGAATCCTTTATAAGGTTTAAAGGCTTAAAAAGGTTAATTGAGAAGACATTTAAAACACTATTTTTTAAAAGGAATAATAGATAATGGATCCTTGAAAAAGATATAAATGATTCCTAAAAGAGAATAAAAAAATTGGGAAAATATTTAATTTAAAAAATTAACATCAATAATAGATCCGTGAAATTATATAAAAGTAATAAAATGAAATTTGGAGTGGATAATAATACATTTTATTTTTAAAGGATGGAAAAACCTTTCAATATTTTTAAATACCATTATTTGAATCCCATATCACAATAAGATTAATTGAAAATATTTTTTAATATAGAATAGTAGATATATGATCGACACATGATATAATACATAAATGGGTTTCCAAGTAGAAAGGATAACATTCAAAAAAGGAAGTATATGGACAATGAGGGGAAGCCATCATTAATTTGGATGGGATTTATTATTAGAAAAGATATAACTTTTAAGGAATAGATCCTTTATGTAAATATTTTGAATAAATTTCCTTTATTAGCAGATAGGAAATGAAATTAACAAGAAATAAAATAGTTATGTTGAAAGAAACCATCATAGAATTATCAAATTCAATAAGAGACATTATAACTCATTGTAAAAGGTTGTGTTAATAAAAAAAATTGAACATTGGTATCTTCTCAATTGAAGGGAATCTATTTGCAGAAAACAATACGGTATTTCATTAAAACATAATTTCAATAATAAAGAAAAACATCCATTATGTATTAGTCATACCATGTAAAATAATTGATAGATAAAATAATAATCATGTCTAACTAATTCTAAAAAGGGATAAAGAGACCGTAACCTATATTTATCTATAAGTAGAATACACTACATCCCCATTTATAAAAAACCATAAAATTCATTATCATATTTTTTAGAACCAAATTAGTATATATAATATTTTATACTCTTCAATTATAATCATTTATTTCATATTTAGTACATAGTGATAGTCTCATTTCATCATCGGATGTCTGTAATTCAATTTTTTTCTGTATGATTTATATTGTCAATATTTATACTGATTATTCAATATATATTCCCTCATTCCGGGATAATTTATAGTCAATTGATAGATAACATATATTTATTTATATATCTCTTATCTTTTCCCATTATTATTTTGATTGTTTTATAAGTAAATTGAACCAATGTATACTTATTTCAAAACAAAAATAGCGATTAAGGATGATATTTCAATAATAAGTTAAATAGTTAACATAAATAGTCAAAAAATACTAATAAGTAATTATATTATTATTAAATTATAAAAATATTAGTTTATATTTCCCTTTACACATCCATGACAAAGTTTTATAGTATTTTTTATGAAGGTGGTTAGACCGACCTAAGAACCATCATACCACAATTAATGGATTGTTATGGTTATGAACATGGTTTATTGTGAAGAAAATATAATTATTAAAGAATAATAATTTTATAAATATATTTTTATGTTTGTGAATCATTTTTTTTAATTTTAGATAAAAAAATAAAATCAAGATGAAAATGAAAAAACAATATTTCACTAAGGTAGTAGTCCACACAATTTCATATCAACATTTAAATTTACTAATGATGTATATGGAATGTGTTTGATTATAATTTTTATCTTCAAAATTATAATTATATTATATATTTCATATTTTTTATTAAATATCATGGTTATAATCAATAAAGAGTGGCGATGGTGAAAAACATAAGACATTGCTTCATGGAGTTAGTAGTCTGTCATACACACAATTAATATTATTTGACTATTCTATGTTCATGTGAATGAATAAATAATGGGATTAATATTTACATAATTAATTATAATAAATATAATTATAAGACACCAACCTTAAAAATTACATAATCATTAATTAAGTTAATAGTTCACATTGAGGATATTTTCAGTTTTAGAGAATTAGAGAATTTGGTCATAACTTAAACATAAAAACATGAATTAATATATGTAGACACTTATAATCACTATCCATTTTCTTCATAAAACAAAAAAAAACTATAAAAAAGAAACATGTTTAGTTCCATGTTTTAGATAGCATGAGTTTTCTTTGATCCCATCCTTGAACTTAATCATCTTTTAGCCATGTGAAAAATAATTTGAAACTTTGGATAAGAATAACAATATCAGTAAGGGATACATAAAGATGAAAAAATGGTAGTTTTTCAAAAACATGTAAACCATGATATGTTTATAACAAAGTAACACTTTTCACCTTTAAGAAGTAGAAAAAAAAACTTCACTGAATATAAGATCATTGCTTACCATTTTTGTAACCAAAATATTTCCATAAATCCTAATGAAATAAATGTATTCCATATAATGGTATCATCAGACATAAACATACTAAATGGAATAACCATATGGTCTACTTCAACACATATCACTAAATGGAATATTCATATGACTGACTTCCACACCCAATGCATTGGAATTTATAACATAACCATCATCCTTAGTTTATCATAGAACCACCCGTCATTTGGTTTATTACAAAAACACCCATCATTGGTTTATCACATAACCTCCTGTCAAATTTCCCTGTACCATTTTAAAAACATCAATCATAAAATACTGCAAATATCAAAATTTCACTAATAGCTTTTAATTTACAATCATAATAAATCATGTCAAGATATTGAAAAACGAAATCCATTTCAAAAACCATTTTCAATAAAAATATACATAAAATGTGTATATGGTATTTATTTTCCTTAAAAACATTACGGCTTGTTAAGGAATCCAAATATGAAATAATTCTTATGGTGGCAGAAAGGTCATTATCACCACATACATTAAAAAAATTTCTTTGTTTATGTTTTAAAATGATTTATAGAATGAATATTCCCTTTGAAAGAATTAAAATTCAAATGGTTTTTTATAAACTGTATAAAATAATGAGGTTTATATTATCAAAACATGCCAAAATGAAAGGATATTGAGACGAAGACCCTTAACTCGGTTCTATCTTGACTCGTTCGTTCTTTAATTTCATGAATAATAAAATTAAGTTAATTTATAGTTTCATCATATAATTTTTCAAGATTATTATTCCTTTTATATCACTTATTACCATCTTATAAAAAATACATAATTATTTGTTCCCATATCAGACGTTTTGTCGTTATTTAGTACCGTAGTAAAAAATGAACTTGTTACAATTTCAAATTGTCCATGCTGTCAAAAATCATTATCTATAGAATCATATTATTGATTTAATTATCATATATATCTAGTATATTTGTATTTATATCTAGTATATATAAGTTTCTTTAACATTTGGATATAATAAATGAAATGCACCATTCATGGAGATGATAAGTCATACGTACACATGAATTCTAATTTCATTTCTATTTTATATTTAATAGAATTAAAAATAAAGGATACATATGTATATTATAATAATAATATTATATCATATTTTATATACATTACATAATTACATTAACTCCATCCTTTTTATGTACCATGTATGTCATGAATGATTCATATCACTTTGAGGGGGCGGTGGTTCGCACTTCCTCAAATGAAATTATCATATTTACCCATTAATGAAACCAAAATGGTATGATATAAATAAAAAATATAGAAGAATTGAAAAAATATAAATATAATATATATCACATGTAAATATAGTGTTATCATATTTTCCAGCATGAGAGGTGGTAGGTAAAAATTGAGCAATCATCATTTCGTTAGGCAACAGTTCACCGTACACAGAAATAGTATGTTCGTATCCATTATATGGAGGTGGGTATAATTATAGTTATAATACATATCATACAAAAATACTAGTATATTGATGATACTTTTTTGGATATAAATTAATGGAATAAATAGTGTTTATGGGGTTGGATAGGGAAAATAAACGAAAGAATCTTGAGAGAAGACATCACCTCAAATCAGATATCTCTTTTTGATTTATGCTAAAAGGATTTACTGAATTTCCTTATTCCAAATTTAAGTATTTAAAGAGGATGAAACAAATGTTGGGAGATCATTTGGGCAGAGTATGGACGAGTCAAGGTTCTTGAGAGGTGTGAGTAAGGGTTTAGAGATGGTGGCCGTTTATAAGAGGGAGTAGGGGTACTTTAGCTATGTCTTGAATGATTATTTTATTTTAAACTGAATTTTGATTTTCAAAAGGTCCAAACCCGATTTCATTTGAATGTAATATGATTATTATTTTAAATCTTCTGAACCAATAGGTTTTAGAGATGTTTTGGTTTCAAAGTTAACCATATCAATTAGCTTTAACCCTTAGTTAACTAATTTATCTTTTACTATGTCTTCTTGTATAATCATAACACATGGTTAATATAGTTACCATAACATTGAAATAAAACCTCAAGTGCTTCTTAAATGACATTTAAAACATTATATAAGTCATTTTCCCAGATAATAGAATTTTAGGACTACTATATCATTTAATAAAATAGTATGTTTTTAAAAACTAATTTATGTCCATTTTTACACAATTCATTCAATGACGTTCAAAAAGTCATAACAACTTGATTCTTTAAAAAAATAATCAATTAAAATATAACAAGTCATAATCCTCCATAAAATTATTGTATGGAAAATTAAGTTTCAAATTAAATTTATTTTAATTTTCATAATCACATTTATTTAAATCAATCATTAATAAGGTAATCCATACAGCATCATTGTGTCATAATTGTATTTATTTATTTGATGTCGAAAAATTATGAATAAAATACCATGATATAGGAAATAAATTTTACCATTATAATTAATATTTATTGTCAGTGATATCACTTATATAACCACGTATAATTTTTTTATTAAACAATACATGTTAAGGTTATATTTTCCTTAACATTAAATTAAAAGTAATTAAATGTCATTTTCACACACACGAGGCCCCATGGGGTCCTAAAATCGACACAAGGATACCCATGGTCAGACATATATCATCGAATAGGGTTAGGACATGTGTTCTAGTAGTTTAATATTATTATAAAAATATTTTGTTTCCCTTATTTATAAGATTCACCTTTTTACTAGGGTAAATAAAATAATTACTGAAGTTACTATTCATAATGTCTAAAAATAAAAGGTACTTATTTACACAATTTGAAACTTGTGATTTCAAATAAGGAATCCATTTTTCTAAATTCAAAGCATAGTATTTTCAGAAATTAATTTAAAATCATTTCCCATTGTTAAAACCAAAAGGCATATTTTTAAGAGGTAAAAAACTACCATAATATTGACATGTGTTTATGTCAAATTTCAAAGTGAAATTGTATCCAATGACATAAATTGGATTAAATGATAAAAAATAATCCAATTAAAATTTAAAACCAATTAAAAGGAAAATAAAACTATATAAATACATCAGATAAAAAAGCACTTTGGAATTAAAATGCAGTATTTTTCAACATTCATTAAAAATGAACTTTATCAGAAAAATTCAAAGATTTCATCCCAAGTAAATTTGGTTGTCCCACTCCTAATGAATATGTTTATTTTGTAAAATGGATCTTATAAAACTGAAAAAAATGATATTTAAAATGGGATATCTATCAAATGGAAGTAAAAGAACCTTTTAAAAATATTAGACTATTTCATGCTTAAAATCGGATTCATTCTTATTTTAAGCCTCTATAATTCATTGGATAAATGTAAAGATATTTATAAAAGATGTATAATAATATTTTAGTTTGTTATGTGAATTCCTGAAAATACAAGGACTATGCATTAACTACCATTTAAAAAAATAATATAATAATAATTTTATTTTTTTTCAGTGTGACTATACTTTGTGTGCAAAATAAGATTTTAGAGAAAACCAGTATTGCGTGTCGGGTTCACCATCAAACATAGTATCCCTTTTAAAGTAAAATTAATATTTAGTTTACAAATATTAATAAATATCAATGGATCATATTATTTATTTACATGGGATGTTAAATCCTTTCCCCTTTTGAAAATTACATCGCTACAATTTTATTTATTTATTAAATAAGTTGGGGTATTTATATCTCATAGCATTTTTAGATTCCCATGTTGCCTCTTCAACCATATGATTTTTTCTTAAAACCTTTACCACGTGAAATACTTTATTATGCAACACTTTCTCTCTTCGGTCTGTAATCTGGACTGTTTGTTCCACATAAGAAAGATTCTCTTCCAACTGAACTACCTATGGACTCCAAAAATGAGATAAATTTGGCATATAAATTCTCAATATTGAAACAAGAAAAAAATTGTGTACCTGGGATAAACATGGACGCAAATCCACTAGGTTGGAAAATGGTACAACTTTCTATAGGATTTTATAGAGTCCAATGATCCTCATACTCATCTTTCCCTTCATACCAAAAAGTATCAAAATTTTCCATGGAGAGACTTTGAGAATGAAATGATCACTTACCTTGAAAGAAATATCCTTCCTTCAGTTATCTGCACAAGATTTCTTACTGTTATGAGTGGTTATCATGTGATTCTGAATTAACTGTACTTTCACTGCAATCTATTCCACAAATGCTGGTCCCATTAACTTTCATTCACCTACATCATCCCAAAAAGCTGTATTTTTACACCTCTATCCATATAAGTCCTCAAATAGAGCCACATTAATACAGGAATGAAAACAGTTATTATAAGAAAACTCAAGAAAAGATAGATATTGGTCCCACCCACCCTAGTAATCAATTGAACAAGCACATAGCATATCATCCAATGTCTGAGTTGTTCCTTCTAATTGCCCATCTGATAGAGAATGAAAAGATGTACTGAAATTTAATTTTGTACCCAACGACTTCTATAGGCCTTTCCAAAATTTAGAAGTGAACCTCAAATCATGATCGGATACAATGGAGAGGGGAACTCCATGGAACCTAACTATCTCTTTAATATAAAACATAGAAAGTTGATATAGAGACAATGTATCTCTAATATAAATGAAATGAAGATATTTAGTAAATCGATCAACAATAACCCAGATTTCATTTGATATCTTGGGTAATCCCACAATGAACTCCATGGATATTTTTTTCATTTCCACTCTAGTATCGGTAAAGGCTGTGTAATCCCTTTTTGTAGCTGTCACTCAGCTTTAACTTATTGATAATTAAAACACTTCACAGTAAAGCCAACAATATCTCTTTTCATTCCATCCAACCAGAAATATTCATGAAGATATCTGTACATCATAGTACTTCAAGGATGAACATAAAAGGGAGAACTAATCACTTTAAATAAGAACTCTTTCTTCAATTATGAATCACAGGGCACAAAAAATCTCTTCCCAAAGCTCATATCACAATCTTTATGAATGTAAAATTCAGGAAACATACTGTTCTAAACTAATTCTTCCTTTTAGTTCAACTCATTTCCTTCCTTCTTTACTTTCATAATTCTGTCTAATAGAGATAATTTCACTAACAACTAACACAAACTAGAGGTATCTCCATCACCAACAACATCTCTTCTGAAGTTCATCAAATCATTAATCAAAGGATCTTGTTCCAAATGTAACATGATTAATGTAGAATTAATTTTTCGACTCAAAACATCAGCCACTTTCTTTGATTTTCCTTGATGGTAATCAATTGTGAAATCAAAATACTTGATTAATTCTAGCCATATCCTCTATATCATGTTAAATTCTTTCTGAGTGAATATAAACTTCATTATTTTTTGATTAGTATATATTTCACACATTACACCATGAAAATGATGAATCAAAAATTTTAAAGAAAGAACTACAACAGCTAATTCTAAATCATCTATAGGTTAACATAACTCATGTGTTTTCAACCAATGTGAAGCATAAGAAATTACCCAATCATTATTCATTAGGAAAAATCGAATTTTTTTTAATTATGCATCACTATAGATAACAAATTCACCATTTTTGGAAGGAAAGGTAAAAATTGGGGAATTCAGAAATCATTATTTCAATTCATGAAAACAATCATCACATTATTTTGTCCAGATAAATTTTACACCATTTCGAGTTAACTTAGTAAGTGGTATAGCTAACTAGGAATTATTTTCAAAAAACCATTAGTAATAGACTAAAAAACCAAGAAAACTATAGATCTATGTGATATTGGTAGATATTTTCCACTTTTCAACAACATTTATTTCATAATGGTCAACGTATATTCTATCTTTAGGAACAATATGACCAATGAATGAAATTTTCTGCAACCAAAACACACACATGATGAATTTCCCATACATTTTCTTTTCGTTTACGGTTTCCAGGAAAACCCTTAAATGACTTTCATGTTCATATTTAATATTGGAATATAACAAAATATCATCAATAAACACATGAACAATCATATCTAAGAACTCATAAAAATTCTATTAATGACATGCATGAATATAGGAGGTTTATTTCTTAACCCAAAAAAGAATAAATTCAGACTTGTAATTCCTATATCTCATTCGGAAAGCTGTCTTTGAAATATCATCCTTCTTCACCATTAGTTGATGGTACCCAGACCTCAAATCAGTCTTTAAAAAATACTATTATCCCTAGAGTTATTAAAAAAAATCATTGATATGAGGCAATGGATACATGTTCTTAATAGAGATATTATTCAATGCTCTATAATCAATGTAATTTCTTATTGAACGATCTTTCTTTTTTATCAAAATAGATTGTAGCACACCTGCTATGATGTGCTAGGTCAAATATAACCTTTATCTAACAACTCATGTAATTTTTTATTAGACTCTAAAAGTTCAATTTGAGCCACTCGATAAGGGTGTTTTGAAATTGTCTTATCACTAGGAAATATGCCAGTAGGAAATTCAACTTCCTGATTAGGAATAATAATAGAAAACTAATCAGAATAAAATCACGGTACACATTTATTACTATAAAATAATTAATCAGAACAGTTCCTCTATTTTAATAAATATGTTAGTGGTAACATTAATTTATATCATTCATTAAATTCTCAATATTAGAATATTTTTTTAGAGGTAAGGGTTCATTATTGAACACAAATTAAAACTCTTTATGAAAAGAAACATGTTTTCCTCTACGGTCAATCTTAGTATGGTAAACAGAAAGCCAATCCATTTCAAAAATAACATCAAACTCTACTAGAGAAAATACAACGTGGAATCTAGGTATGTTCTTCCCACATATAAGGATATGAAGATTCTTATTATTTATTTTTTCCTCCACATTTCCCCATTGCGTTTTTACTATAAGTTCTGGATTCATTTCTTAAGGTGGAATTTCAAATATACCAGAAAATTTCACAGGAATGATAGAATATGTAGATCTTGAATCAAAAAACGCATTGGGAAAATTAGAAAAAACAGAAAAAAGTAACTGATACCACATCATTTAATGGTCCCACTTCAACCATAGCATTATAAAAAGATTTGTCGACACCCTTATGCTTTTAATCTATCTGGTTTCCACCCTGTGTAATCTACTTTGGACACACATTAGCATAATTCCTAAATTCTTTTCAACTAAAACATCTTACCGCTGGAATTTCAGTACCTTCTTGAACATCTTACTTAGATTTATATGCAATATGACTAGTCTTAACACACTAGAAGTACATTCCAGATTTTTAGAGACATTCTCTTGGATGCTTTTCACCACACTTCTCTCTAGATGGAAGTTTAATTTTCTTACTTCCATACTTCATTGACTAATAATTTTTTTCTTCCAACTGGAACTCTTCCTTTGATTTCTCTCATAGAACACTAGACCCTCAGAAAACTCCATTTTTAGTGTTTTTAGAACATCTAAAAAGTTTCCCGCAGCTTTTGAATTCATGAGAGGCTAATGCCTTTCGATATCATGAGTTTAATCATGAGTAAAATGGATTTGTCTTATTATCAAGATCTCAGATGAAATTTGGAGAATACCTTTCCAGTAAAGTGAAGATTACTTTATAAGAATCCACTGAGTCATATCCCTACATCAATTCCATGAATTGTTTTTCCATCCTAATTCGAACCTTCTTAGGTAAATATTTGTCAATAAATATACCCTTGAATTCATTCCAACCAAGAAACATCAATTTCCTCACAGTCCTTGATATTTTTAACAATCGACCACCACTGATCGACTTATACTTCAAAAGGGAAAGTTTTAAGACTAACCTTATGATTTTATATACATCCAATGACATTGTAAATCTTATCTAGTGCTTTGATCCACCCTTCATCTTGCACAGGGTCAGATGATCCTATGAATGATGGGGAATGCTACCTCATGAAATGGCCCACTAAAAACATGTTCTTCTATGGTTGATCTAGTTGATCTCATGCGTGGACACCACCACCACTTATCGCATGAGTAAACTGATACATCACTATTACAAATTGATCAGTTTCAATTCTGACTATCCCATGATGATGATTTGGAAGGTTATTCCCCTTTGTATTCCATCCCAGCAAAGCTGCCCTGTTTGTTCTATTGAAAACCATTCTGAACAAAAATATCTTAGATGAAGCAACATGGTAATCTTCAAATTCTATATAATTTCAATTTCACCGTAAATTAATTTATTAATATTAATTTAACAGTATCCTAACTCGTTAAGATGTTTAATCAAACAATGATACCAACTATAAATCCCCAGCCTTAAACATTACATATTCATGTATTATGGTAATAATTCACATTGAGGATCATTTTAGGTTTATAGATTTAGATAATTAGGTTATAAATTATACATAACAACTTGAATTTTACATGTATACACTTCCACTCACTATCCATTGGTTTAATAAAAAAACTGTAAAGAAAAAACATGTTTATTTTCATGTTTTAGACAACAATACTTTTTCTTAATCCCATCCATGACTCTATTCTTCTTTTAGTCACGTGAAAAAAATTTCAAAAAATGGGATGAGCATAAAAATATCATTAAGGGAAACATAAATAAGGAAAATTGTTAGTTTTTCAAAAACATGTGAACCATTAAAACTTTATCATAAGGTAATAGTTTTCCCCTTTAAGAAGATGAAAAAAACATCTTTGAATATACACATATTTCATACCATTTTTGTAACCAAAATATTTACAAAAATCCCATAGAAATAAACATATAACATATAAAGGTAACTTGGGACATAAACATACATAAATGGAATAACCATATGGTCGACTTATATACATATCACTTAATGGAATAGCTGTATGACCGAGTTCCATCCCCAATGAATTGGAGGTTATAATGTAACCACCCATCCTTGGTTTATCATAGAACTACCCATCATTTGGTTTATCATGTAATCACCCATTTTTGGTTTATCATGTAACCACCCGTCAAATGTCCAAGTACCATTATATAATTATATCACATAAAATATTGAAAATATCCACATTTCACTTAGAAATTTCAATTTCAATCAAAAAACATATTTCAAGATATTGATATACTAAATATTATTCCAAAAAATTATTCTATAACAATAAATTTAAAAGGATATGGGTTATTTATTTTCCTTTAAAAAGACATTACGCCATGTTAAGGATGCCAAATATCAAATAATGCTCGGTATGGCCGAATAGTCGTTGTCGGCGCATACGTTATAAACATTTTTTTTGTTTTTCCGTAAAACTATTCATAGAAAAAAGATCCCCTTTTAATGAAATTAAAACAAAAAGGGTATTATTTTACACTGTATAAATGAAGGATGTGTTTATTATCAAAACTTTCCTCATTGAAAGGATATTGAGATGTTGTCCCTTACCTAGTGTCTGACTAGACTCATTCGTTCTTTAATTTCATGAATAATTAACTTATGTTAATTTATAATTGATTCATATCAATTTTAAAGTTTATTGTTCATTTTTATAACTTAGTACCACATTTTAAAAATAACATAATTATTTATGTTTATATTGTATGTTTTGTGAATATTCTATACCTGAGTCAAAAATGAACATGTTATAGTTACAAATTGTCCTTGTGGTCAAAATTCCATTATCTCTAGAATTGTATTCATGATTTAAATATCATATATAACTAGTAAATATGTATTTAGATGTAGTATTTATAATTTTCCGTAACAATTGGAGATAAGAAATGAAATACACCATTCATGGTGACAGTATTCCATACATACGCACGAACACTAATTTTATTTTATTTTTGATATTTAATAGAATTAAAATTAACTAATATATAGGTATATTATAAATAAAATAAAATATCATATTTTATAGATGTTACATAAGTTCACTAAATCCATTATTTAAACATTCCATGAATGTCATGAATGAGTTAAATCACTTTGAAGGGGTGGTTGTCCGTGTTTCCTCAAATGAAATTATCGTATTTATTCATTATGGAAACCAAAAAGGTATTCTATAAATGAAAAATATAGAAGCATAGAGAAAATATAAATATAATATATATCACATATATATATATAGTTCCATCATAATGGCCTCCATGAGATATTGTATGGAAAAATTGAATAATCATCATTTCACGAGGCAGTAGTTCTCTGTACACAGAAACAATATTCTTGTATCCATTGGATGGAGGTGTGTGTAAGTGTAGTTAGAATACTTCTCATTAAAAAATACAAGAATATTGAATATACTATTGTTGTTATAAATTAATGGAATAAATATATTTTAGGGGGTTGGAGTAGGAAAATAAATGAAAGAATCTTGAGAGAAGACATTATCTCAAATTGGGTAACTCCTTTTTATTTAAGTTAAAAGGATTTCTTGAGTTTTATTCAACTCAAGTTAAGGATTATAGAAAGAATAAATGTATTTTTAGATCTTATTTGGGAAGATTTTAGATGATCCAAGGGGCATGAGAGATGTGACTAAGTGGTTAGAGGTGGTGTCCTTTTATAAGAGGGGGGATGGGTACTTAAAGAATGTATTGAAAGATTATTTTATTATAAACTGAATTTCTATTTTCAAAGGGTCCAAAAATAATTTAATTCGAAGATAAGATTATGATTGTTCCTAATCCTCTCATCCAATAGTTTTAAGACAAGTTTTTATTTAAATTTAACCTTATCATTTAGCTTTGACCCTTAGTCAACTAATTTATCATTAATCATGTCTTCTTTTATATTCATACTATATGGTTAATATAGTTACCATAGAATGAAAATAGTTCCTCAAGTGGTTAATTAATGACATTCTCATAATTATCTATTTAATTTGGTGCAATATTAGATTTTTATGATTATTATATCATTTAATAAAATAGTATTTGTTTTAAAAACTTATTTATGTCATTTTTTTACTATTCATATCATGGCTTTCTTAAAATTGTAACTTGACTAATTCTACAAAACATTATTAATTAAAAAATAACAAGGTATATTCATCCATAAAATTATCGGATGACATAAAATGTGTTGAAATAAATTTATTTTAATTTTTATATTCTCATTTATATAAATCATTTATTAATAAGGTAATCACTACATAATCATTGTGTCATAAATATTTTTATTTATATGAGGTCTAAATATTATAAATAAAATACCATGATATAGGAAATAATTTTATGTTTCTAATGAATATTTACAGTCTAAGAGATAACTTATATAACCCCATATAAAAATTGTTTTAGTAAAAGATAAATGCTTAGGTTATTTTTTCCTTAACATTAAATTAAAAGGAATTAAATTTCATTTTCACACACAAGTGGCTCCATGGGGTCCTAAAATCAACCCAAGGATTCCCATGGTCGTAAATATCCCATCCAATAGGGTTATAACATGTGTTTTGGTAGTTTAATATTGTAACAATATTATTTGTTTTTCCTTAATTACTAGATTTATCCTTTAACCATGGTAAAAAAATACTTACTGAAGTTACTATCAATAATATCTATAAATAAAAGCTAACTATTTACAAAATTTTGACACACTAATTACAAAAATGGTATCCATTTTTCCTAATTCAAAACATAGAAAATGCACAAATTAATTTAAAATCAATCCTCATAGTCAAAACCAATTTTTTTTTAAGAAGTAAAAACTATCAAGATTTTGACATGTTTTTTATCCCATTTCAATGTTAAATTACATAAAATGACATAAATTTGATTAAATGATAAAACAAAAATAAAATAAGAATTTAAATCAAAATAAAATGACAATATAACTATATTAATAAATTATATGAAATGGTAGTTTTGAATTAAAATACAGTATTTTTCACTAAAAATTACAAAATAAACATTATAAAAAAACATTTCGCCCAAAGTAAATTTGGATTTCCCACATCTAAATAATACTTTTATTTTGTCAAATAGAGCATATAAAGGTGACAAAAACTAGACTTAAAATGAGTTCTCCATCAAAAGGAGGTAAAAAACCATTACAAAATATTACAGTATTTCATTCTTAATATTAGATTCTTTATTATATTAAGACTCTAATATTTATTGGATAAATTTTAAGGCATTTAACAAACATCCATAATTATATTTTAGTTAGTTCTTGTCATTCCCACCCATACAATAGTAAGGTATTAACTACCATTTAAGAATAATTATATGATATTATTATTATTATTTTTAGTATGACTCATTCTTGTGTTCGACATAAGATTTAGAAGAAACCCATTATTGTGTGTCAGGTAAGACATCGAACATAGCATCTCTTTTAATGTAAAATTAATTTATAATTCGTAAATATTAATAAATCTGAAAATTTAATATTCTTTATTTATCAGTGATGTTACATCCTTACCCCATTTTGAAATTTTTTTCCTCGTAATTTTATTCACTTATCAAATATGTCCGGTATTTATCCATCATATAATTTTCAGATTCCCATGTTTCCTCTTCAGCAATATTGTTTTTCCAAAACACATTTTATTGATTAATTAACTTATTTGAAAACAATTTCTCTCTTTAGTCAAGAATCTAGACTGGTTGTTCCTCATAAGAAATAATCTCTTCCAACTGAACTATCTCTGGACTCAAAACATGGGATGAATCCAGAATATAATTTCTCAACATTGAACCATGAAAAAATTGTGTACCTAGGATAAACTTGGAGGTAAATCCACAATGTATGAAACTGATCCAACATTCACTTAGATTTCCTAGGGTCTAATGAACCTCAGACTCATCTATCCCATCATAAAAAAACACATCACACTTTTCCATGGAGAATCTTTGATAAATACATGATTACCTACCTCGAAAGAAATATCCTTAATTCAGTTATCCACGTAACTTTTCTACATGCTCTGAGCTATTATCATGTGCTTCTAAATTTACTAAACATTCTATGAGATCTCCTCCACAAACTCTAGACCAAATAAATTCCTTCACTTACATCATCCAAAAATGATAGAGTTCAATGCCGCTTTCCATATAATTTCTCAAGTGGAGCAATCTGTATACTAGAATGAAAACTTTTATTATAAGAAAACGCAACCCAAGAAATATGCCGATCCCAACATCCCTAGTAATACATTGAACAAGCACCGAACATATCTTCCAATGTCTGAATTTTCCATTATGACAGCCCAATCTGATTGAGGATGAAAATATGTAATGAAATTTAATTCAGTACCCAACAACTTCTGAATTCCTTCCCAATACTTAGAAGTGAAGCTTAGATCACGTTCAGATACAATGGAGAGGGGAACACCATGAGACCTGACCCCATCTTTAACATACAACCAAAAAAGTTTATCTAGAGACAAATTGACTCGAATACGAAGGACATGAAGATATTTAGTCAATCTATCTACAATAACCCATATTATATTATTACCTATAGATGTCTTCAATAATCCCACATCAATATCCATAGATATATTTTCCCATTTCCACTATATCACTGGTAAAGGAAGATGTATCCCTGTTGGTAACACTCAATTTTATTTATCCTGTTGACAAGTCAAACACTTATCAGTAAAGTAATAAATACCACTTTTCATTCCATCCCATGAGAAATATTCCCGAAGATATCTCTATATCTATGTACTTCTAGGATGAACTGAAAATAGAGAATGATGAGGTTCACATAACAACTATTTCTTCAATTTTGATTCACAAGTCACACTTAATCTCTTCCAAAATCTCAAAATACAATCTTTATCAATGTTATATTGAGGAAACATACCCTTCTGAACAAATTCTACATTTTTCTGCAACTCACTATCTTCCTTCTACGCTTTCTTAATTATGTCTGATAAAGATGATTTCCCTGCCACCAGAAACAAACTAGAGGGATCTCCTACACCAATAAATTATATAAAAAAGTTCATCAAATCATTAATTAAAGGTTCCTTTTACAGAATATAGACTGTTAATGTAACATTACTTTTCAAACTAAAAGCAACAAAAACTTTCTTTTCTTTTCCAAGATGATAATGAATTGTGCAATCATAATCCTTGATTAATTCTAGCCATCTCCTCCATATCATGTTAAATTTTTCATGAGTTAATATATAATTTAAAAATTTGCGATCAATATATATTTCACACTTTACGCCTTACAAATGATGACTTAAAATTTTAAATTAAAAATCTTCAACATATAATTCCAAATCATATAGAGGGGAATTTAACTCATGAGTTTTCAAATGATGTGAGGCATACGTAATTACCTAATAATTATTCATTAGGACACAACAAAGTCCTTCAACGAAGCATCACTATAGATATAAAAAATCACCATTTCTGGAAGGCATGGAAAAAGCCGGATCATTCACCATTTTTATTTTCAATTCCTGAAAAAAAATCATTACACGCTTTTTTCTAGATAAATATAACACATTTTTTAGTTAACTCAGTCATTGGGCTAGATAACCGTGAAAACGTTTCAACATCCCTTCAGTAATAGCCTACCAAAATAAGAAAACTATGGATCTCTGTGATATTGGTAGTTCTTGGCTACTCATTAATAACTTTTGTTTTAGATGGTTCAACATTTATGACATCTTTAGAAATAACATGACTATGGAATGAAATTTGCTACAACAAAAACTCACACTTGCTGAATCTCTTATATAATTTCTTTTCCATTATATTTTGAAAGAAAACCCTTAAATGAATTTCATGTTCCTGAATGCTTTTGGAATATACCAAAATATCATCAGAAAACACAACCACGAACATATCAAAGAAATCATTGAAAATTCTATTCATAAGATCCATGAATACAACAAGTGTATTGCATAACCCAAAGTACCTAACTAAAAAAATCATAATGCCTATATCTCATTCATAAAGATGTCTTTCAAATATCATCCTCCTTCACCATTAGCTGATGGTACCCGTACCTCAAATCAATATTCAAAAAATACTGGGCTCCTAGGAGATGATCAAACAAATAAATGATACGAGGAAACTTATACTTGTTCTTAATAGTGATATTATTGAAGTCTCTATAATCAATTCAAATTCTCATTGATCCATCTTTCTTTTTAATAAAAAAGACCAGACCACGCCATGGTGATATGCTAGGTCGAATGAAACCTTTATCTAACAACTCCTACAATTGTTTCATTAACAATAAAAGTTCAATATGAGCCATTAGATAAGGGTGTTTTGAAATTGACTTTGCATCAAGAACATAGTCAACTATAAATTCAACATCCAGATTAGGAATAATAAAAGGAAACTCACCAAAAAACATCAAGATACTCATTTACTACTAGAACATCATTAATTTGATGAGTTCCATTGTTTTTAACAATATTTGAAAGGTAACATTCATTTCCATCATTCAATAGTTTCTCAGATTCCATATATGTTATCAAGGATAAGGGATCATTATTGTACCCAAATTGAATTTGTTTCTCTAAATAAACCTCTTAAAATCTATAGTCAATATTAGCACGGTATACAGAAATCCAATCCATTCAAAAAATATCATCAAACTCTACTAGTGAAAAAAACAAGGTTTCTAGGTAATTTCATTCCACATATATGGATAGGAAGATTCTTATAATTTCTTTTCCCCCTCATTTTCACCAGGTTTTTTTACCATAAGTTTAGGATTCATTTTTTGAGGTAGAATTTCAATTTTACCAGAATATTTATTTGAAATAATATAATGTGTAGATCTTGAATAAAAAAACACATTGAAAAAATCAGAAAAACAGAAAAATTACCTAATACCACTTCATTGGATGGTCCCTCATCAACTGTAGTAGTATCAAAATATTTTTATACACCATTTTTCTGTTAATATGTCTTGTTTCCACCCTGGGTAATCAACTTTTGATACACATTTTCATAATTCCCGAACTCATTACAACTAAAAAATCTTATCTCTAGTGTTTTATTGCATACTTTACCATCTTCCTTACTGTTATAAGAAATATGACCAGTCTTACCACACCATAATCACTTTCCATATTTTGAGAGACATTCTACAAGATTATTTTTACCACCCTTCTCAGATGATGGAAATTTAATGCCTTTTGAGAGACATTCTATAAGATTCTTGATCTCATAGAACTCTAGATCCTCAGAAATCTCTATTTTTAATTTCTCAGAACATCTGAAAACTTTCTCATAGATTTTGAATTCATTAGAGGGTAATGCCTTTTGATATCATAGCTTCAATATTGAGTAAAACTGGTTTATCTTACTATTATGATCTTGGATGAAATTTGGAGAATACTATTTAGTCAAGTGAACTTTGCTTCATATGTAGCCAATAAGTTAGCATCCTTCCCCAATTAGAAGATTTTTTCCATTATTTGTCGAACCACCTTAGGTAAATATTTCTCAATAAACATATCTTTAAATTCATCCCAATCAAGAGCATTATTATCCTCAATTCCCCTAATATTTTTATCCACATAACACCATAGATCTTCTTCTCCTTCAAAATGGTAAACAAAAATACTAACATTTTTATTTTCTGCACACCTTATGACATAAAAATATTTTCTAGTACATTGATCCACCATTCGTACTGCACAAGATTAAATGATCCTATAAATGATAGGTGATGGTGCCTCATGGAATGATCCACTAAAGACATGGTCCTATGTGGTTGATCTAGTTGATCTCATGTAAGAACACCACCACCATTTATTTCATAAGTCAACTGATCCATTACTGTAAAAAACTATTCAGTTTTGATACCGACCATATCATGATGTTAGTTTGGAATGTTATTCTCTTCTCTAGGCCTTCCTAACATAGCTTTTCCATTTCCTCTATGGAAAATCATTCTGAACAGACATATTTTAGACAAATGATAATGGTAATATTAAAATACTATATCACTGAAATTTCTCAATAAATTAATTTATGGAAATTAATTTAATGACATCCTCACTCCTAAAGTTGTCTAAACTAACCTATGATACCAACTATAAGGCCCCAGCCTTAAACATTATATAATCATGAATTACGTTAATAATTAACATTAATGATCTTTTTAGGATTAGAGATTTAGTTAAGTAGGTAAAAACTTATACATAAAAACTTGAATATTAATACTAGACACTTTTACTCACTATCAATTTTTTCATAAACCAATAACTCTTGAAAAAAGATACATGTCTAGTTCAATGTTTTAGGCATCATGACTTTTCCTTGATCCAATACTTCAAATAGTTTATCTTTTGGTCCTATGAAAAAAATCAATAATTGGGATGAGCATAAAAATCTATGTAAGGGAAACATATAGAAAGAAAACTATTCGTTTTTCAAAAAGATGCTAACCATTAAAACTTTATCAAAAAGTTTCATTTCTCACCTTTATGAAGCAGCAAAAACACTTAAATAAATATAAGCTCATTTCATACCCTTGTTGTAACCCAAAGATTTCTATATATCCCATAAAAATAAATATATAACATACAAATGAAACATGGTACATAAACATACCTAAATGGAATAACCATATGATCGAATTCCAGAAATATCACAAAATGGAATCGTCATACGACCGACTTCTATGCCCATTGCATTAGAGGTTATAACGTAACCAACCATCCTTGGATTATCATAGAAACACCCGTAATTTGGTTTATCACTTAACCACCTATCATTGCATTATCATGTAACCACCCGTTAAATGTCCATAAACCATTTTATAATCATAACACAAAAATTATTACAAATATCGTCATTTCACTAATTACATTTCATTTGAAATCACAAGAAATATTTTCAAGATATTGAAATAATAAATCCTTTTCAAAAACCATTTTCATTACTGATAGACATAAAAATGTTTTATGGTATTAATTTTCCAAAAAAAAACATTACAACTTGTTAAGGAATCCAAATATAAAATAATGCTTGTGGCGAAAGAAAGGTCATTATTGCCACATACGTTAAAAACATTTCTTTTGTCATTTAGTAAAATTATTCATAGAAAAAATATTCCCTTTGAATTAAATTAATAGTAAAAGTGTTTTATTATACACAATATAAAATAAAAAGGTATATATTATCTAAACATGCCTCAATATCTAGATATTGAGACAATGTCCTTTACCTCATTTTCGACTTGACTCGTTCATTATTTAATTTCTTGAATAATAAAAATATGTTAATTCATACTTGATTCAGAACCTTTTTTAAGTTTATAATTCCTTTTATATCACTTATTACCACATTAAAAAAATTAAATAATTATTTATGTTCATATCGGACGTTTTGTCGATATTTGGCACCTAAGTAAAAAATGAACTTGTTATAATTACAAATTATCCATGTGGTAAAAAGGACATAATATCCAGAATCATATTCATGATTTAAATATCATATCTATATAGTATATATGTATTTATATCCAGTGTTACTATTTTTAAATAACATTTGGAGATAAGAAATTAAATGCACTGTCCATGGAGATAGTAAGTCATACGTACACATGAACACTACTTTCATTTATTTTTTATATTAATAGGAATTAAAAATAAATTATACATAGGTATATTATAATTAAAATATAATATCATATTTTTTATATTTTCCATAGGATCATTAATTCAATGCTTTATACATTTCATGTATGTCATGAATGAGTCATATCACTTTGAGGGGGCGGTAGTCTGAACTTCCTCAAATGAAATTATCGTATTATCTATTATGAAAACCATAATGGTATGATATAAATTAAAAATACCGAAGCATAGAGAAAATATAAATATAATATATATCACATATAAATATAGTTCCATTATAATATCCACTATGAGAGGTGGTGGGGAAAATCTAATAATAATCATTTTGTGAGGTAGTAGGTCAACGTACACAGAAACAATATGTTCGTATCCATTTTTTGGAGGTGAGTGTATGTGTAGGTAAAATCCTTCTAATAACAACATCCTAGTATATTTTTGATACATTTTATGTTATAAATTAATCGAATAAAGATAATTTGTGGGGTAGGATAATGAAAATAAATCAAAGAAGCTTGAGAGAAGACATTACCTAAAATCAGATAACTCCTTTTGATTTAAGCTAAAAGGATTTTTTTAATTGCCTTCTGCCCAAGGTAAGACTTCTAGAAGGATGATTGGGATGTTGGGAGATTATTTTTTTTAAGTTTGGAAATCCCAAAGGTCTTGAGAGGAGTTATTAATGGGTTAAATATGGTGTTATTTTATATGAGGGAAAAGTGGTACTTTAGGAATGTTTTGATAGATTATTTTATTATAAACCGAATTTCAAATTTAAAAAGGTCCAAAACTCATTTAATTTGATGATATGATGAGTATTCTCAGAAATACACTTAACCAAAAGGTTTTATATAGTTTTTGGTTTCAAATATAATCATATCATTTAGCTTTATCCACTAGTTAATTAATTTTTCTTTTACCATGTCATCTAGTATATTCATGCTATATGTATAATATAGTTACCAAAAAATTCCAATCGAACCTTTAGTGGATAATTAATAAAATTTACAACATTATATTAGTAAATCTTGACAAATCATTGATTTTTAAGACTATTTTATCATTTAATAAAATACTATTTGTTTTAAAAACTCATTTATGTCAATTTTTAAACTATTAATATAATGAATTTTTGAAAATCATTAAAATTGTATTATTTTGAAAAAAAAAGTTAATATAAAGATAACAAGTCATACACATTCATAAATTATTTAATGAATAAAAATTTTCAAAATAAATTTATTTTAATATTTATAATCTTCTTTATTTAAATCATTCATTAATATGGTAATCACTACATCATCATTTTTTCATAAATATATATATATATATATATATTTGATATCTAAAAATTATATATAGAACAACCATGATATATGAAATGTTTTTATATTTCTGATGACTATTTATAGTTGAAGTTATATCTTATATAAACCCATATGAAAATTATTATAGTAAAAGATACATCTTTAGGTTATATTTTCCTTAAATTCAAATTAAAAGTAATTAAATGTAATTTTCACACACAAATGGATCCATGGCGTCCTAAAATTGACCCAAGGATTCCCATGGTCAGAAATATCACAAAACAATAGGGTTAGGATATGTGTTTGGGTAGTTTAATATTGTTATAATATTATTTTGATTGCCCTTATTTACTAGATTTACCCTCTAACCATTGTTAATAAAATATGTAATAATGTTACTGTTCATAATGTCTAAAAATAAAAGTTCTATATTTAAACAATTTGGCACTCCTAATTCAAAATATAGAATCTCATTTCCAAATTCAAAACATAGAAATTTCAGAAACTAATTTAAAATTAATTCCCATTGTCAAAACCAAAAAACATATTTTTAAGAAGTAAAAACTACTAAAATATTTACATGTGTTTATGTCATATTTTAAATTAAAATTATTTACAATGACCAAAATTGTATTTAATGATAAAATCATAATCCAATTACAAATTAAAACCAATGAAATTGTCAATATAAATATATTAATAAAGTAGATGAAAAGGTAGCTTTGAATTAAAATGCATCCTTTTCACTATTCATTAAAAAATGAACTTTATTAGAAAAATTCCAAAATTTAACCCAATGTAAAATTTTAAATTCAGATTCTAAATAATAAGTTTACATTGCCAAATAAAACCTTTAAAATTGATAGAGAATATATTTGAAATGGGTTTCCATCAAAAGGCGGTAAAACAACCTTTTAAATATATTAGAGTATTTAATGCTTATAATCAAATTCATTTTTATTTAAATCCCCTAAAATATATTGAATAAATGTAAATACATTTTAAAAAAAATGTATAATCATATTTTAGTTAGTTATATTCATTCCTTACAACAGTACATCTTGGTATTAACTACCATATAAAAATAATAATATCATATTATTATTATTTTCCAGAATGACTCAGCATTGTGTGCAACGTAATATTTTGGAGAAACCCATTGTTGTGTGTTGGGTATTCCACCAAACATAGAATCCCTTTTAAATTAAATTTAATATTTAATAGAAACATATTTAAAGATATTAAAATTTCATATTCTTTATTTACCTAGGACATTGAAATACTAAAATAATTATCTTATAATATTTATTATATGATGGGAAGTGAAAAGTTAGGAAGAAAAATTTCAATATTAAGTAATACTCATGTTGGGACATTAAACATTCTCTTGAAGTCATCTTGGAAATAAAGTGACTAGGATAAATAATTGACACCAAAAGATCATTAAATTGAGAGTGGTACCAAGTATGGGAAATCTTGTAGAGATTTATGAGTAAATTCAAAGTAATAGCTATGTCAGGAAGTGGAAGAAGTGCCCCTTTTATTAAGTGAACCAAAAGGAACTATTGTGAACACTCATATTTAAATAATGGAATGATGTTATTAAAGTGTAAAAGTCACAGAAATTGAGTAGTAATTTTTTAATGAGAGTAAAAAATTCTATAAAGAATATAAATAACATTTTAAAACATTTTTTGAGTAAGTTTAAAGACGTTGACCAATAGGTTTTTACATTTTCCAATTTTTTTTACATAGTTGACAAAATTTTATCCAAATAATATATGATTTAAGATAAAATAAAACCAATTAAAATATATATTGTGATATACCTGAATTAAAAATCAATTTAGTACAATTATATTTAAAAATAATATTAAATTTTATTTTAAATTAAAAAATTTCGTATATAGAAAAAATATTCAAAAAGAAAATGTTTATTTAACCATTTTGTGTTCAAAATATTATTTAGTATTGATTAAAATTTTGAAAGACTGTTAATATATATATATATATATATAAAGGATTAAAAACTATATGTAAAATATTTTGGGGGAGAAATTAATTTTTTTAATAGATAGAAATTACCAAATATTAATAAAATCATTTTTTTAAATAACACTTTTACCATTATCATTATCGTTAACTATAATCATAGTAATAACACATTGTTGGAAAAATATTTAATTAAACTTATTAAATAATTATAACATATTTTTATTCAATATTAAATAAACTTTTACATACTGTATTTCTATAATAGTTGAAAATAATTTTTATTATAGAAAATTAAAAAAAATTAGTGTAAAATATATCTTAAGATTTTAAATTGATACACATGTGCTTAATAGATTCATCATATTTCTTTTAAATGAATTAAAATAATTTTTGAATACATACATAATTTAGAAAATAAACTTGAAATTTTTTATCCATTCTTGTGTTATGATAATTTTATAAAAATGATAGTTTTTAGAAAAATCAATATTTTCACTATTCAACTAAAAATAAATTACCTTAGAAAAATCTCAAAAAATAAACCTAATCTAATATTTAATTCACAAATGAAAAAATGAAGTTATTATTTTCAAATTATAATTAAAAAATTAATTAACATTACATTTAAATAAAAATAAAATATAGGAAGAAAAAATGATTTTTTAAAAACACTATTTTAAAACATTATAATTTCATAATCCTCATTTGTATTCATTTATAATTTATTTCTATATTTTTATATTTTATATTATTTATTATTATTATACTTGTTTTTATCTAATATGTCATTGATTTCTTTAGTTTACATTTTCTTATGGAAGAATCTATAAACACGTTGTTTAATTTAAATAAAAATTAAATAATAAAATATTGGGTTGTTACATTCAACCCCATAAACTAAATTACATTAACATTATTACAATTCTATGTCACTACTAAAATTAGTTGAGGGTATTCAGAATATTTTTTTAACTTGTGATATAAAATCTAATATGACATCTACCTTATTATCGAAGGCTATATTATGTTCCATATCTTCCTCAACAACATTAATCTATTATAAAGTCATATAATGAAGTATATACATACCCTAATCATAAATATTCCCAAACTCACATTTCTAAAAAAAAACGTTGAATATCCAATCCATTAAAAAAATATGAATCAATATATTCTAACATAAATTAACACTATATTTAGCACTTAAATGTTATTAATCACTATTTAATAAGGTCACATTAGATCAAAATACCAAGAATGAAATGAAGTTCAAAAATTATCATGAACCAATTATAAATGTATGGTTACCATTACATTATAACATAATTTCATCAAATTAATGAATACTATTATTTAAAAACATCAATAACATATTAATCTTAAGAGTTATCCACCCCACAATCATATGATTTGTAACGCGATGGATGAGAGTGTTCCGAGACGCGAGACGAAACCCTCGCCACATGGCGATAGGGTAGATCAATCCCACCCAAGAGTTTTGAACGTCTTCTCCTATGATTCTCGACATCTCAATGCTCCCCGGATCTCGAAGGATACGAACAAAGTTCAGATTGAAGAACAGATATGTGGTCTCTCTTCCTCGGTATTTCCTTATGGCTCTTTTGTCTTCCCGGAAAATCGCATTGAAAAACGTATCGTTAGAAAGGGTTCCACAGTGCATGTGTCTGCTTCAGATAAAACGATCTGGCAAAGGTTAGAACTCTGCAAAAATTATTTCATTACTCGAATCTATCTATCCAAGGGTATGCAACACTGGAAAATTTCAGATCTTATTGCCCGAATGTCTAAGATTTGGGGCTTTAGTGATTTTAAATGTGTCTCGTTGGGGAGGGGGTTCTTCCACTTGTTATTCCCCTCTGTTGAACTGAAAGGCTGAGCATGGGGTTTTGGGATAGTAAACCTCAAACCAATAACTCTTAGGAATTATTAATGGAATCCCAATTTTAGTCTTCATAATTTTAAGGACACTTTTGATTAAGTCTTGATCAAGATTTGTGGACTAAATTGGGTCTTATGGAATTCTGAGATTCTATTTGACATTTCCTCTGCAGTAGGTATTCCAATCCGAATGGACCTAGCAACTGAGAATGCTTTCTTTGGCCATTTTTCTAGAATATTAGTTGAAATTGATTTAAGAACAAATTTGATTGATATGGTGATTCTCTCCACGCCACAAGACGAGATCAACATGAGAATTGATTATGAAAAACTGCCTCCATATTGTGAAGTGTGCTGCATGATAGGAAACTCCAGGTCCAACTGTCACTCCAGCATGAAATGTGCCAATTTCTTGCTTAAAGGGCACAATTAGTGTCAATGTAGAAGAAAAGAGAGCCTCAAACCCTCCCAAGGGAATGATGCACATTCGAAAAAATACCCAGGTGAACTACAGGTTATTACTAGCCGGAATTCTCCTTTTGAAAATGCCCAGGCTGGGGTGATTCTGTCCGAGTTACAGACTCCTGGACATATGGAAACTCAAATTTTGATACAAGATGAAGGTATTCCTTCCACCCATCAATTGGCTGGATCAAGCAAGGTTAGCTGGGCTGATTTTTCTGAGGGGAAGAATCAATATGAAAGATGTCTTTTATTCAAAGATACTCTGGTCCAAAGCATAGAATGTAAAGGAATAGAATCAGACTCGGAGGATAGCCAAATGGGGAGGGAGCTCTCAGCACAAGCAGTGGCTGATGATAGAGTTAGGCAAGAGATGCATGCTCTAAAATGGAGAAAGGGGAAGATAGTGCTTGATGATGCGACCTCAGAGAAGCTTAAGTTCAAAGATAACCGCCATTCCAAAGTACAAGAATCAGCTTCTTCTAAGGTCCCTATTGTTACTGAGGACACATGTTGCAATGATAATCTTGAGCTTGGTAAATCCCCCCCCTTCAATGCAGATTGAATCTCTATTTTCTAGTCTCTATTTGAGATTACCTAATGAATGAGGTTTGATAAAAGAGGAGGAACAGAAGAATTTTGAAACGCTTGAAGCCTCCCCACTAAAGGAAGGACGAATACCCATGCAGAATTTCCCATCTCCTCTTGATAAGGTACGCTGTAATGTTAGAATTTCTAATAAATTTGATATTCTCACGGAAAATAATAAATAAATTGGATCAAATGATAATCCTTCTACATCTATCACGACTCCCATCAATTTGAAAGAACCTGCAGTTGACCAAGGTGGTGCGTCTGGAAGAAGGGGTCGACACCCCCGTGGAAAAGGTCGGAGCATTCCTTACCATTTCATGAGCACCCACTCTTGAACATTGTAACTTTTCTTGTCATGTCATTCCGATGTACAACTTGGTTCTATTTTTTACCCTTCATTGGATGTTTTTTGGTTTCAATAAAAAGGTCTTAACACCTCAACCTTTTAAAAAAATCATATATATTGTGACACACCTCAAGACACTAGTATGTATTATTTAGACTTTTAAGTTTTATTATGTATGGTCCTGGTGTTCATGGAATCAATGTGTTGAAAATTGGAGTATTTTTGGGGATATACTAGGGTGAATGGTTAGTGAGTAGTTTTTTGAAACCATACATAATGTGTGAGAGGGGTGCTTTAGTTTCTTTAGTGGGGTTTCATATGATTTAAGAACCATTTTTTAAACTACAAGACACCCCATAAGAGATAGTATAAAATATTTCAAAAGGACAGTGGAACCTGAATAGTTGGAACATTGTTTTTCTAACCACGTAGAAACACTATGCAACCATGTCTTGCTCAACAGAGGTTGTCTTTTTTTTAAATGGAAACATTTTTTTATGTTTTTAATGGTTTTGTGGGTCATTTTATTTCCCCCATGCATAAAACCCCTCCTCCCTGACCATGTTCCTCTTACATCTCAATGGTGGTGTATTTATGTGTGGATTATTTTTGTTTTTATTTATATAAGTTGATTTACCATTAATTTATACTACCCTATCAATTCCTCAATAATTCTTCCTCCATTTTTGTGGACATGTAGTATATCCACCCATTGCTTTTTCACATATTATTTCATGATTATTAAATATGAATATTGAATAATTACAACCCAAGGATAATGAACTCTGAGTGACATTAGATTACTGGGTTTATAATAAATTGAATGAAACCAAAACATGGCATAATTATTTTATTTTCTATATTGAGATCCAAAAAACTGTTTAGCTCAAAAATATGTATGGGATAACCTAGGGAATACATAAAGAAAGGGGTGAACTAAAAATCATAGTAAAGGAATTAACCTGGTGTTGAAACCTAACATATGAGTAAAATTTATAACATGATATCATAAAAAAGAAGGCAAATAAATAATCACATGGATTAATAACATAAAGAACATGATATCATATGATCATATCATCATATTAAATGTGTATGAAATATAAAATAAGAAATAAACATGATTCACGTATAACTACCTAGATAATATTACATGTCGTAAAAAGCATCATAATGGATTAGGTTTACTCACTAACCTTATAGATGGAATCTAATGAGACTAAATCTTTACCCAATGCATTAGATCCATATCTCAGTTCACCGAGCATAATATATTATTGAACTATTTGGTCCGTATAAAGGAAATCAGTCATAAAAAATAACATAATAATAACCAGTGGTAATAAATTGGTGTTCACAATCATTCATCATATTATTTTAAAATGGAAACTTTTTAATGAATTCATTTTATAAAAGACCACAATGAACTTATTACCCCATTAAACAAAGGGAGAATAAACTAGGTATATATCTAATAGACATGTACAAATAATTTATATGAAATCCAAAACATCAATGGTTGTTGTCATTAATGAAAGTAATTTCTAAAAAACATTTCTACTTGAAAATAACCATTTCCCATTGACTAAATCCAATAGATGTCATCATAGATAGAATATGAATTTCAATGATAACTTTGATCATTTATTGAGGAAAATAACATTTCCATTTTGAAAACACTTATTTAAATATGAAAACATTCCCAACCATTTATGGTTTTTCTTAATATAATCTTTGAAAATTAAAAGGAAATAATTAAAATATTGATTCATTATGACATCATATGAATTATATTCTTTAGGGATATTAAAAACATTATTTTTTTCCCATGTTTGAAATAAAAATATATATCTTTTTTAGAAAATAAAAGGAAGATTGAACTTCAATTTATATGTAAAAGTACAATTAAGTGTAAAAATGGCCTAAAAAATAAATATAAATACAATTTATTAAATTTTTTTAGAAAACATGGATAATCATGAAAAAAATTCACTGAAGAGAGAAATGAAGTCGTATATTAATAAATGAATATTTTAAATAATTTGAGGAGAAAATAGTGATTAATGGAACTATAACATGAAAAATTCATCGATAACTAGAGCATAATAAAATGGATGTTTTTATTAAATAATTTCTTTGAATGGA
This sequence comes from Viscum album, assembly GCA_963277665.1. Taxonomy (NCBI): domain Eukaryota; kingdom Viridiplantae; phylum Streptophyta; class Magnoliopsida; order Santalales; family Viscaceae; genus Viscum; species Viscum album. The sequence goes on from OY728159.1 coordinate 660,995,329, forward strand.
AATTCATTCATATGTAATCCCGATTAAAATGATATTGAAACACAAGTAATTAAATCTTTGATAACATTTGAATCATAACTTACCATGAATGAAGTTGAGGAATTGTAACAAAAAATATCATAATACAAGAGGGATTAATCCTGTATTATGTAATGTTAAAGTATATTCACCATTAAAAATAAATTAGGTGTGTAAAAGAACATGTATCTCAAAGAACGATGTTTGATAAAAACCCATTCAAAGTTCATATAATTGAGATTCGGGTTAATAAATGTAGTGATTATGTGAAAAATATGTATATCCTGACAAATAAATTTGTAAAAACAACATAAAAAATAATAAATCAATTTTCATATAATCATGGAGAAATATAGTCAATGAAGTAGACATGTAACCTAATGAATGAAAATTAAGTTAAGAAACCCCTTACCTCATACTTCACTTTTATTGAGAACTCTTTAACATACCTTAGAGTGGGTTTAAAAATGTTATTTTTGTGTTTAGGATCTACATTATCTTTTATAATATTATATATGACCCATCTATAACATATTACTACTCTTTCTTCAATAATTATTCATTATAACTATTATTTCGTGTAACACCCCAGGTTAATAAAGAATATGACATTTTTATATTTATCCATATTTGTTAATAAAATATTAATGTTACATTAAAGGTGATTCTATGCTCGATGGTGTACCCAATACGCATCAACGAGTTTCTTGGGAATCTTACGTTCCACTTTAATAATAAAATAATATTATTTTAAATGGTAGTTAACGCCTAGCCGTTGTAATGGAAGAAATGAACAGAACTAACTAAAAACTGATTATATATGTTTGTCAAATATTTTTACTCCTTACAATAAATGTTAGAGGATAAAAAATGCGAATGAATCCAATTTTTAAGCATAAACATTCTAATATTCTTTAAAAGGTCCATTAACCGCCTTTCGATGGCGAACAACTTTTAAATCCACTTTTTAACAATTTTATGTGTTGTATTTGACAAAATAAAATTATTCTTTAGAATCGGGGATATCAAAAATTACTTTGTGTAAATTTTTGGTATTTTTCCGATAAAGTTCATTTTTTTAATGAATAGTGAAAAATGTTGAATTTTAATTCAAAATAACTTTTTAATCTAATTTATTTATATGATTATATTATCTTTTTTATTTGTTTTAATGTTCAATTAGAATATATTTTTACCATTTAATCCAATAGTGGTCGTTGGAATTAATTTCATCTTGAAATTGGACTTAAACTAGAGTCAATCTTTTGATACTTATTGTTTCTTAAAAACACGCTATTTGTTTTGACATGGGAATTAATTATTAAATTAATTAATGCAACTTATATGTTTTGAATTTTGTAAAATAGACTTCATTTTTGAATTCGTAATATCAAATATAGCTTAGGGTGATGTTTTGGTATTTTTCTGAAAAACATCAATTTTTGATGAATAGTGAAACCACTAAGTGGTAGTTAAAGAAACTGATTTTTCATTTAAATGAAACTTTTCCACCTCCGTGTTTTGAATTTCAAAAATATGACATACATGGTTTTCATTAAGAAGTAATATGTGGTTCAATGGAATTAAAATAATTTTTTGGTGAATAGTAACTTTTATGTTTTTAATCCTGATTAGAGGTAATTAGTGTAGTTTAAGATGAAAATAATGTTTTAATAACATGAGATGAGCTTGACACATGTCCTACCCTTATTGGATGTGTCATTTCCGACAAAGAGAATCCATGGGTCAACTTGGGGACCCCATGGACCCACTTTGGTTGGGAAATGACATAAATAACTTTTTATTTAATGTAAAAGTAAAAATGACACAAACATGAGTTGTTTTACTAAAACAATTTTTACATGAGGTTATAAAAGCCAGATTTTTGACTATAAATATTAATTGTAAAGATAAAAATATTTACTACATCATGATTGTTTTTTTTATTATTTTTATACATTAAATAAATAAAAGTATTTATGACATCATAATGATGCAGCGATTACCTCATTAATAAACGATTATAATAAATTGAAAAGATAATGTAAAATATATAACCTACACAAGTACAAAACCTATTGGATTGGTGGATTTAGAAACCTCATCAACTTATCCTCTAATTATATCAATGTGGGTCCTTTTAAATCCGAAACTCATTTTCAAATAAAGTAACATTTCATTACTTTCCAAAAGTGCCCCTCCTCCCCACTTATAAAAGGCCCCAACCTCTACCTCCTTACCCACACTTCCAAAGCCATTTTATCGTCCAACCCCTACTCATTTTGACTCTCCACATCCCTCTATCACTCATAGAAGCTTCACTTTGGGCATAAGGCATCTCAAGTAAGCCTTTGAGCTCAAATCAAAAAGAGTTACCCGATTTTAATGTAATGTCTTCACTTGTGTTCTTTTGTTTTATTTTGCTTCTACAACCCCCTAAACTCTTTTTATTAATTTCTTTTGTAACAGCTTCAGTATCTTCAATATACTTGGATGTTGTTATAAGAATAATTAGAGCTACACTTACACACACCTACATCAAATGGTTAAAGAACATACTGTTTCTATGGATGATGAATTTCTGCCTCACGAAACGATGATTGTTCAACACTCATATAACACCTTAAAAAGTAGCCATTAAGATGTCACTATTTTTATATATGATATATAATATCTTTAGGTTTTACTTAAGCTTCTTTATTTTTCTTTTGTGGAATACCTTTATGGTTTCCATTGTGGGTAGACACGATAATTTCATTTTAGGAAGTGCGGACTACCGCCCCCTCAAAGTGATTTGATTCATTAATTCCATATGTGGGATGTATAAAGTATGTATTTAAAGTTATTATATATGATGTATGTTACATATAAATGATGAATATAATTCTGTAATTAAAATATACATACCTCTCATTTAGTTTTAATTCCATTAATATGACATAGACATGAAAGTAGCGTTCATGTGTACGTACGACTTACCGTCTCCATGAACGGTGCATTTCATTTCTTACCTCTAAATGATTATGTAATATTATAAATACATGTATATTCTGGATATATAATATATATATTATATCCAAATCATGAATATCATTCTGGATATAATGAACCTTTGACCACACGAACAACATGTAATTGTAAGAAGTCCACTTTCGACTTAAGAACCAAATATCGACAAAACAAACATTATTAACTTAAATGATTAAATAATGTTTATAACATGGAAATAAGTGATATAAAAGGATTAATGAACTTGAAAAATTTTATTAAGAAAATATGAATTAACTCAAGTTTATTATTCAGGACGTTAAAGAATGATCGAGTCAAGTCGGACCCGAGGTAAGGGATCCTACTCCTCTCTTTCTTTTTAAGTACACTCTTTTATGTCATTCCGTTCAAAGCTCATCATTATTGTTATTGGTATGTTATCTTATATTAATCTTAATTTAATTTTTTTGTTCATATGATGATAGACCCTATTCTCTCTCATAAATCCATTATGGAAGTTTTGAGTGGCGCCGTTAGCCTGCCGAATTTTAATAAGAGATCTAACATCTCTCTTTCTTTTTAAGTACTCTCCTTTATGTCACTTCTTTTAAACTCATCTTTGTTATTTTGGGGGATGTTACTTTATATAAATATTTATGTAATCATTATTTTAATATCATGAGAGACCCTATTTTATCTCATAAATCTGTTTTTGGATGTTTTAAGTGGCGTCGCTAGGCTGCCGAGTTTTCGTACGGGATTTTTCATCTCACTTTTATTCCAGTGATATTTATTCTACATTTGAAAAAATTTCCTTTGAATGGTATATTTACTGCCCATTATTTTACTCATTGTGTAATATAATTTCATTTATCAGTATTTTCATCAATTTTGTATTGTCTTTCTTTAACGGGGTGTATGTTTCGAAAGATACCCATGTCGGTAAGGGAACCATTCACCCTCCTCTTTTTAAAAGGATTGTTTTGTTATGTCTTTTAATTCACATACTATTATGTTGGGATATGTTCTTATATATACTTATTGATGTAAATTTTATGTCCAAGTTATGAGATACCCTTTTTTATTTCTCATCAACTCTTTTTCTGAATTTTGTAGTGATGTCATTAGGCTGTCAAATGTTTGAAAGGGAACTTCTTAACCCAATTTTGATTCTTTGGGATAAGCTTGTACTCCTTGAATATGTTGTTCTATGAATATGTGTGAATAACCTCTGATTGTTTTAAACTTCATTTCCACTTATATTGGGTGTATTTATATTTGTCGCACATAATTATGAGATTGATTTATCCTTAATTTAAGGATACCATCTTTATAATAGATTTAATCTCAATTTACTTTTCCATTGAGACTTTATTGTTGTTATGCACCAATTCACTCTTATATGGTGTATATACTGTCCTTTGGAAAATTATATCATGAATCCCTTTATTCTCGTGATATTATAAAGTTATGATTAAATGTTATTCCTCAATTATTGTATTCAAGTGTCTCTCATTTTGTTAAACACCCTTAAACTAAAATATGGTTTTAAATGTTTTAATGATTTATTCTTATAAATATTTCTCGTTAATATCCATATTTTCAAAATGGTTTTAAGGATTTATTTATATGGATATTAATGGTTTAAAATGTTAAAACCTTCAAAGTGGTATGGGACACTTTGATTCAAAGATCTCTTTATTAAATGTTTTAAATGGTTTTGAAAATGGTTTTTAGAATGGATTTATTATTTCAATATCTTAAAATGTTATATTGTTATTGCAATATGGGAATTTTATATTTCCTTTATGATTAAGTTATATGCTATGATTATGTTATGGTTCTTGGGAATTGTTTAAGAAGACGGGCGGTTCCGTGATAAACTAAGGGCGGGTGAGCCTGATATAGCTCTCCAATGAATTGGGTAACGTGAATGGGTTAAACGTTACGGTTTTTCCAAAGAGATTTGTGGAATATACTATGATGGGTATTCCAAACGTAACCAAGAGGGTTACTCCCTACATAAGAATGTTATGAATTCCTCAAGTTACCTTTATGTCTTATGATTTCTATGATTTATTCATGATTTTATGAGATATGTTAAAGTACTTATGTTTTATGGGTAAAGTATGATTTCATTCTTATGTATACATGTACTCATGTTTCCTTTCCATATTTTTATATCCCTTACTGAGCTTTTTATGCTCATCCCATGTTTTTGAAATGTTTTTCACAGGTCAAGGGAAGGGTACATGATATGATGATAATGTCAAGGAAGTGTCAAGATAGAATCCATGTTTTATTTTAAATATGTTTCTGTTTATGGGAAAAATGAATACTATCTTTTATGTAACCACTTTGTTTAAATGTGGAATGTAATGAAAGTTTTATGATCTAATTATCTAAAAATCTAAACCTGAAAGGATCCTCAATGTTTAATCTTGTAATAACTCATGATTAAGTAAGGTTTAAGGCTGGGGGCTTATAGTTGGTATCAAAGGTCGGTTTAGATAACTTTAGAGGTTAGGGTATTCTTTAAGCATAAGTGACATTACCATAATGGTTAGGATTTTAGAAAGAGTCCTTATTTTATATAAAGTGAATGAGTAAGTATATCTTAGTGTTTACCTTCCACATTAGTACATGATGGTTTTGTTGATATACTCACACTGACATTTCTGTTTTTAGTGAATGGATGGATCTAGCAGGAACCAAAGAGACAAAAGGTTTGAAGGAAACTGTGGTGGTTCTCTGATTAAGATACTAGATAAAATGGGGGATTCAATGAGGAAACTCGTGGTTGTTCTAAACAAACTATCAAGGAGTCATGATCAACCACATGAACCTTGGTATGATCTATAATGCATCATATACGAGATGACCAATCTATGTAGAAGTTCAGGTAATAATTATAAAGGTCACCATTAGAGTTTATATGATCCTTACTTTTGAGGTAATTATGGGTTATTATATGTTATGATGGAAAATGAAAGGCATGAGATAAACATGAAGTTAAAATATGTTATGATAATTTTTGAAGATTTTATCTCGTTTTGGGGAATGTTTTAAGAATTATATAGTTTTGGAAAACGGAAAACATGCAGATCGTGTGACAACCCGTCACGTCGGACAAAGCTGCGGGAATCGAACCCACAACCAAAGTGTGACTGGTATTTATCGCCTACCACTGGACTACGTGAAGTCCCTGGTTAGTTTGACTAATTCATTTTAGTTAGATGATTTTAAGAATCAAGTGTAAGTTTATTTTGGGTTATCTATGGAAATTATTAACCTATCATTGAGGATATGTGATTAGGTTAATTACTTTTCAATATGAGAATTTGAGAGCAACTGATTTTATTTGGAGATAAAAGTTAATTTATACCTTGGAAGACTATGTGACTAAATCTTTCAAATATTTGGGTTTCAATCTTATTTTGGTTTACTTTGAAGAATTTCATGGACAAATTGTTTATCAAATGGGCCTCGTTGAAGTTTGGGTTTTGTTGGACAAATTTTGGAGATTAAGAATAGATTTTCTTTTTGTAAAGGGTTATCCTTTTGTGGATTATCTGATCTTGTACTAACCTTTTTGTTTTTGGTTTTGGTTAAAGTCTAAAGACGTGGGATGTATATAGGTCTCTTTTTTAGGTTGGTTTATTCTCTAGAAGTTGATTATAGCTCTCTTAATGTAAACAAGTCATCCTAAATACTCATCTTTTGGAGAAAATATGAGTTCGTGTAAGAAATCTAGTAAAATTTGAAAGTCAACATGACAAGTAAGTATGTGTCCTTATGTTTTAGTTAAGCTCAAAAATATATTCCTCAATGAAAAGTAACTGAAAAAAATGTTGTCCATTAACTTTTCCTACTAGGGAATCCAATACCGTTTAACCCATCACAAGTTTGCGATTTTCTTATGGTTAAATTTCTCCTAGACAAGTTTACTATCACTCTCCATCAGAACATGACCCTTTTTTTTTCTCCTCCATATCAATATTTTCATACTTGGAATCATAGTGTGGGTTAACTTGGGTGACATTTTTACTTCTCTCCCATTATTTTAAAGTGATTGTTTTACCGACTCTTGTTCTGATGTGGGACTTTCAGGGATGATTCCGAGCCCAATTTTGAAATTGCAAGGACGCAATTTCCAAAAGGGGGGAAGAATGTAACACCCAAGGTAAATAAAAAAATGACATTTTTATATTTATCCATATTTGTGAATAAAATATCTATGTTACTTTAAAGGGGACTCTATGCTCGATGGCGTACCCAATACGCAACAATGTGTTTCGTGGGAATCTTACGTTGCACTCTATTAATAAAATAATATTATGTTAAATGGTAGTAAACGCCTAACCGTTGTAATGGCGAGAATAAACAGAACTAGCTAAAAAATTATTATATATGTTTGTCAAATATTTTTACTCCTTACAATAAATGTTAAAGGATTAAAAATTTGAATGAATCCAATTTTTAAGAATAAACATTCTAATATTCTTTAAAAGGTCGATTAACCGCCTTTCGATGGAGAACCTCTTTTAAATCCACTTTTAAACAATTTTATGTGTTTTATTTGACAAAATAAAAATCTTCTTTAGAATCGGGACATCAAAATTTACTTTGTGTATATTTTTGGTATTATTCCGATAAAGTTCATTTTTTTAATGAATAGTGAAAAATGTTGAATTTTAATTCAAAACCTCTTTTTAATCTAATTTATTTATATGATTATATTATCTTTTGAATTTGTTTTAAAGTTCAATTAGAATATATTTTTACCATTTAATCCAATAGTGATCGTTGGAGTTAATTTCATCTTGAAATTGGACTTAAATTAGAGTCAATCTTTTGATACTTATTGTTTCTTAAAAACACGCTATTTGTTTTGACAGCGGAATTAATTATTAAATTAATTAATAAAACATATATGTTTTGAATTTTGTAAAATAGACTTTATTTTTGAATTTTTAATATCAAATATATCTTAGGGTGAATTTTTCGTATTTTTCTGAAAAACTTCAATTTTTGATGAATAGTGAAACCACTAAGTGGTAGTTAAAGAAACTGATTTTTCGTTTAAATGAAACTTTTCCACCTCTGTGTATTGAATTTCAAAAATCCGACATACATGGTTGTCATTAAGAAGTAAAATGTGGTTCAATGCAATTAAAATAATTTTTTGGTGAATAGTAACTTTTTAGTTTTTAATCGCGATTAGAGATAATTAGTGTAGTTTAAGGTAAAAATAATGTTTTAATAATATGAGATGAGCTTGAAACATGTCCTACCTTTATTGGATGTGTCATTTCCGACCAATAAAATCCATGGGTCAACTTGGGGACCCCATTGAGCCACTTTGGTTGGGAAATGACATAAATAACTTTTTATTTAATGTAAAAGTAAAAATGACACAAACATGAGTTGTTTTACTAAAACAATTTTTACATGGGGTTATACAAGTCAGATTTTTGACTATAAATAGTCATTGGTAAGATAAAAATATTTCCAAAATCATGATAGTTTTATTATAATTTTTAGACATTAAATAAATAAAATTATTTATGACATCATAATGATGCAGCGATTACCTCATTTATAAAGGATTTAAATAAAATGAAAAGATAATGTAAAATCTATGACTTAACATATCCAAAACCTAATTTATTGGTGGATTTCAAAACCTTATCACCTTATATTCTAATTATATCAATGTGGGACCTTTTAAATACGAAACTCATTTTCAAATAAAGTAACATTTCTTTGCTTTCCAAAAGTGCCCCTCCTCTCCTCTTATAAAAGGCCCCCACTTGTACCTCCTTACCCACACTTCCAAAGACTTTGTCTCAGCCATCCCATACTCATTTTGCCTCTACAGAACCCTCTATTACTCCTATAAGCCTTCCTTTGTGCAGAAGGCTTCCCAAGGAAGCCTTTGAGCTCAAATCGAAAAGAGTTACCCGATTTTAAGGTAATGTCTTCACTTGTGTTCTTTTGTTTTATTTTTCTTCTCCAACCCCCTAAACTCTTTTTATTCATTTATTTTTTAACAACAAAAGTATATTTAATATACTAGGATGTTTTTATAAGAATAATTATAACTAAAATTACACACACCTACATGAAATGGTAAAATAACATACTGTTTCTGTGGATGGTGAATTTCTGCCTCACGAAACGATGATTGTTCAACACTAATATAACACCTTAAAAGGTTGCCATTAAGATGTCACTATATTTATATATGATATATAATATGTTTATGTTTTACTTAATCTTCTTTATTTTTCTTTTTTGGCATACCATTATGGTTTCCATTGTGGGTAAACACGATAATTTCATTTTAGGAAGTGCGGACTACCACCCCCTCAAAGTGATTTGATTCGTCAATGCCATATGTGGGATGTATAATGGATGTATTTAAAGTTATTATGTATGATTAATGTTACATATAAATGATGAATATAATTCTGGAATTAAAATATACATACCTTTCATTTAGTTTCAATTCCATTAATATGACATAGAAATGAAAGTAGCGTTCATGCGTACGTACGGCTTACTGTCTCCATGAACGGTGCATTTCATTTTTTACCTCTAAATGATTATGTAATATTATAAATACATTTATATTCAGGATATATATGATATATATGATATCCAAATCATGAATATCATTATGGATATAATGAATTTTTGACCACACGAACAACATGTAATTGTAAGAAGTCCACTTTTGACTTAAGAACCAAATATCGACAAAACAAACATTATTAACTTAAATGATTAAATAATGTTTATAACATGTAAATAAGTGATATAAAAGGAATAATGAACATGAAAAATGTTATTAAGAAAGTATAAATTAACTCAATTTTATTATTCAGGACGTTAAAGAATGATCGAGTCAAGTCGGACCCGAGGTAAGGGATCCTACTCTTCTCTTTCTTTTTAAGTACACTCTTTTATGTCATTCCTTTTAAATCTCATCTTTCTTGTTTTTGGGATGTTCTTTTATATTACTATTACTGTAGTTTTTATGTTCATATTATGAGAGACCCTATTCTCTCTCATCAATCCATTATGGATGTTTTGAGTGGCGCCGTTAGGCTGCCAAATTTTCGTAAGAGATCTAACCTCTCTCTTTCTTTTTAAGTACTCTCCTTTATGCCACTTATTTTAAGCTACTATTTGTTATGTTGAGGGATGGTATTTTATATTCCTCTTTCTGAAAACTTTATGTTAATATGATGATAGACCCTATTTGATCTCATAAATCCTTTTTTTGGAAGTTTTAAGTGGCGCCGTTAGGCTGCCGAGTTTTCGTAAGGGATTTTTCATCTCACTTTTATTCCCATGATATTTATGCTACATTTGCCACAATTTCCATTGAATGGTGTATGTACTGCCCATTATTTTACTCATTGTTTAATATAATTTCATTTATGAGTATTTACTTCAATTTTTTATTGTCCTTCTTTCATGGGGTGTATGTTTCGAAAGATACCCATGTTGGTAAGGGAACCTTTCACCCTCCTCTTTTTAAAAGACTTCTTTTGTTATGTCTTTTAATTCACATACTATTATGTTGGGATATGTTATTATATATCATTATTGATGTAAATTTTATGTCCAAGTGATGAGATACCCTTTTTATTTCTCATCAACTCTTTTTCTGAATTTTGTAGTGACACCGTTAGGATGTCAAATTTTTGCAAGGGAACTTCTTAACCCAATTTTGATTCTTTGGGATAAGCTTGTACTTATTGAATATGTCGTTCTATGAAAATGTGTGAATAAACTCTGATTGTTTTACAATTAATTTCCACTTATATTGGGTTTATTTATATTTGTCGCACATAATTATGAGATTGATTTATCCTTAATTTAAGGATATCATCTTTATAATAGATTTCATCTCAATTTACTTTTCCATTGAGACTTCATTGTTGTTATGCACCAATTCACTATTATATGGTGTATATACTATACTTTGGAATATTATATCATGAATTCCTTTATTCTCATGATATTATAATGTTCTGATTAAATGATATTCCTCAATTATTGTATTCAAGTGTCTCTCATTTTGTTAAACACCCTTTAACTAAAATATGGTTTTAAATGTTTTAATGATTAATTCTTATAAATATTTCTTGTTAATATCCATGTTTTCAAAATGATTTTAAGGATTTATTTATATGGATATTAATGGTTTAAAATGTTAAAACCTTCAAAGTGGTATGGGACACTTTGATTCAATGATCTCTTTATTAAATGTTTTAAATGGTTTTGAAAATGGTTTTTAGAATGGATTTATTATTTCAATATCTTAAAATGTTATATTGTTATTGCAATATGGGAATTTTATATTTCCTTTATGATTAAGTTATGTGTTATGATTATGTTATGGTTCTTGGGAATTGTTTAAGAAGACGGGCGGTTCCGTGATAAACTAAGGGCGGGTGAGCCCGATATAGCTCTCCAATGAATTGGGTAACGTGAATGGGTTAAACGTTACGGTTTTTCCAAAGAGATTTGTGGAATATACTATGATGGGTATTCCAAACGTAACCAAGAGGGTTACTCCCTACATAAGAATGTTATGAATTCCTCAAGTTACCTTTATGTCTTATGATTTCTATGATTTATTCATGATTTTATGAGATATGTTAAAGTACTTATGTTTTATGGGTAAAGTATGATTTCATTCTTATGTATACATGTACTCATGATTCCTTTCCATATTTTTATATCCCTTACTGAGATTTTTATGCTCATCCCATGTTTTTGAAATGTTTTTCATAGGTCAAGGGAAGGGTACATGATATGATGATAGTGTCAAGGAAGTGTCAAGAAAGAATCCATGTTTTATTTTAAATATGATTCCGTTGATGAGAAAAATGAATACTATATTTTATGTAACAACTTTATTTAAATGTGGAATGTAATGTATGTTTTATGATCTAATTCTCTAAAACTCTAAACCTGAAAATATCCGCAATGTGTAATCTTGTAATAACTCAAGATTAAGTAAGGTTTAAGGATGGGGCCTTATATTTCGGGTGTAAATTGACTTGTTTTTTCATGCACGTTTTTTTGTGAATGATCTGAATGTTTAACATATGATATAGATAAATATTATAAATAATTAGATTAATGTTTCAAATATTTTTTTCATTATATAATTATTGAGAATAATAATTTAATTTTTAACAAGAATAATGAGTCACATTGCTTTACAGAGATGGTATATTGAACATAAACATGAGGAAACTTATAATTTATTTAATGTGTGAAAGGTAATGTTAGTTGATTTTGTATTAATTTTTTAGAATATATATAATAAAATATTTTTAAAATATATTCATTAAAATTATTTTTTATTATCATTCATGTAATGATTTAGTGATAATGAATCAAATTGTTTCCCAAGGTTGTAGTCCACCGTACACAAGCATGATGTTATCATTTATTTAATACATTGTATGGTAATTAAATATATGATATTATTATTTTCTATGTTCATTAAAATTTCAAGAATATTAATTATAAAAATAAAATTATTCCATATTACCATCCATTTAAATTTTAACTAAAAAATCACATCCCTTTGTGAGGTGGTAATCCTCCTTACACATGATTAACGGTATCACATCCCCCATGGAATGGAATGTAAGAAGGTACATTTGATATAATATTTAAATAATTATAAATATGTTAAAAATATCATATATGTTAATTTAATATATTCTTATTATCGACCAAGTAAAACTAAACCGAAATAGACATCCCATCATTTAGTGAGATTGTACTCTTCCTTGAACACAAATGGTGATTTTATATCCCATTTGATGTAAGTGGTTATGTTTTTAGGTCATTTATATATCATTATAGAATAAAAATATATGGAGTATACATATTATGTTATATCATAATATTTTAGTTATAATCTAATTAGTGTGAATAAAGAATAAAATAAAACGATTTGTTAGGGACATTACCTATACTTTAGATGACTTGTTTTGGTGTGCACCAAAATCCATACTAGGATAGATTAATGGAAAATAAATTTCTTCTAGGATAATAGGTGGTATGGAATGAAATTGTTTTGGAAGTTAGTTTCTAAAATAATGTTTTTTATGTGTTAATATGAGAAGAGAGTGGAAGTCCTTTTATATGGGACCCAAATGGCACACTTGTAATTTCTGAAAAAAATGTTTACCCAAACCAATTATAAGACACAATGATCCAAAATGGTCCATTATATATATTTATATTTTATATGGTCTAAATATAGATATAAAATTTGGGTTTTAAAATTTTATTGGTAATTTTACCCACTATCTTTTGAGTTTAAACCCTGGTAAACCCTCATTAACTTAACCACAATAATGTATATTTACTATTTTTATTAATCATTATGGTAGAAAATAAAATAAACTTATTAGGTCACATAATTTTTTATAATTAAAATATTTTAATTCCCTTTTTCCATATACATTATCATAATTGGAAAATTTTTACTAAAAATTAAACTCACTGACAAAAGAAAAATCTATTTTCCAAAGGGAAAAGCATAAAACGTTAAAAATGTTTCTCTATCAAAATAATTTATGAAATTAATTTAGATAACCTAAATTTCATTTATAAATATTTAACTGAACTTTTTTTACTTTTATAATCCTTTAAAATTAAATTTTACTTTTTAAAATGTTTAAAAGAAATGAAAATTTTTAATAAAAAATTGTATTTTTCAATATTTAACAAACATTTATCTAATAATAAAATTATTAAAAATTAACTCTACTGTAACTTTGAAAGTATTATTTAAAATATTATTCTTTTATTTTCCAAATAATTATTTTAAAATTGGATTAATTTATAATTACTACACAAAAATGTGACAAAATGATTTTTTTAGAAAACATAGTTTGAAACAATAAAATTAGATTAATTATTATCTCTTTACTTAAAAAAAATATTATGAATTTTAAAATTTTTATTGAATAAATAATATATATATATTTTATTAAAAAAATTCACCAAAAGTTATTAGTTAAATTTAAGTGCATAGAATAAAATTTCATTAAAATATTTCATTTGTTTTAAAATGGTTTTCATTTGAATTTTTAATGAATTGGTCACCAAATAATTTCTTATATATACTTGTTTAAACAATTTATTTTAAATTATTTTTTAAAATTTTATTCCCTCAATTTTAAAACAATATGATAACTATCATATTAAATAATAATTTATTTAATAGTTTTTCATGTTTTAGTAAAATGTGGTGTTGCATGCAGCGTAAGCCAAACTCAGTGTTGTATATAACGCATGATTCAAAAGAAATTAATAATTTTTTAAAAAAAAATTAATAAAAACTATTACTATTATATTCTACCACAATTAAATAAATTACTTCCACCCATGTAGAGCTTTTTCTTGAAAATCAGTGGGTTAACATTTAAAAATAACTTTTTTGGAATCTGACATCATAAAAAAGGATAATAAAAATTCCTTTTGAAAAGAGAGAATGGGATGTGTAAAGTTTATATAAAATAACACATAAATAGGTTTCCATGTTGGATAAAATTTTTGGTAAGTGAAAAAATTCACATAAATGATAAAAATGTCAATAAAATACTAATGGATAGTGATATAGATCATTGATCAGAAGAAATTGAATGATAATGAGAAAAAAATAAAACTATTAACTAAGGTGGTGTGAAAATGAACATTGGTATCACAAAAAATTATGTTATTAGGGAAAAATTTTATTTTATGATCATTTTCCTAAATTTCAGGGATTATTTGACTGTCTAAAAAAAGAACAGTGGATATATACTTAATTGTTAAGTAAAATGTAACCCAACTAACCAATTTCCACCACAATGCCGTCTTTTTCTACAAATGATGCGTATCCTAGATGAATTCCTTAATTCATGATGAAATAATATAATGTTATAAAAAATTATATATTCCATAAAATAAAATCATGTTATCCCTCAATTTTAACTCAATAGTAACCAAAATGGTAAACAAGAGTTTTCCCATTCATTAATATCTAATACTTCAATAGTAACTCTAAAAGTTCATCTTAATCCTTTCCAAATGTATCTATCCTTAAAACACTTCATCATATATGTACAAAAAATATCATGAAGACTAAATAATAATTTAAGTTAAAAGTTAAGATTACATATAATTTTACCTAACAAAACAACTCTTAAAATATCATTATTCACCAAAAAATGATTTGATCAATATAATATTATTCATTTAATTCTTTTTGTAAAACAACGCATAAGATCATAGACATACTTCAAGGTACATAACCTTTTAATTTCAGTTGAAATAAATTTTCATCGATATAAATGTTCTAAATACTTTAGAGATGAATCAAGAGTGTTCAAGGATTTTTCTGATCCCAAAGATCTTTATATTGGATAAAATAGGATAGATACATAATTAGCATATTTCAATTTCTAATTGTGACCCTAATACTATGTGGTCCTTTTAATGTTTTCACATAGTTTTGAATCATTGGATGATAGGGTATTTTTCCATTTGAGGAAGAGATAGAGGGTGCACTTGAGTTGGACAAGGATTTTCTAACCCCACACTGCATGTTGTGTGGGGTGTGCTCCCTGGACAATAGGGTGTGCATTTTTGTCACACAGTTTAGTCAACCACATGAAAAAACCATTTGACCAATTAAAATGTGGTGAATTACCATTTTGCATTTCTCTATTTATGTTACCCCACCATTATTTCTTCTCTATATTCACATAATTCTAATATTCTCTTGTGGATCTTCACATATGTTTGGCCTAGGATTCGATGGCATTACTTATCTGTCCACCATTTATGAAACCATCAACCTTTATGGATTTCTATCGATATGTTCAATGATCAAATTATTTACTTTTTGGTTTATCATTCCTTATTTGGTGTTATTCTGGTGTAAGATAATATTCCTCATTTCTAAGGTATTCGTCTATTCTTTAGTTTTCATCCATTCTTGACCAAAGCAAAGGCTCATAATGGATGAGTGTTCTACCATAGGAATAAGGTTGGTGTTATATTCCTTTCACCTAATTTATATAATCTATTTGACTATTTTTTGTGTGATGAAAAATAGGACTTTTTATATCTTTAAATTAAATTACATGCATTAAATTATGGATCTCACCTAATTTGGGTCTCCCTGGTAGTACCTACTCATGGTTGGAGGTTGTCAACATCAACCCAAGCCACCCTTGAGGCGTGTTATTTTACCATCCCTATATTAAACCACCGTTATGGGTTTTTTTTCTCACCACCCTTATATTGGGTCCCTTTTTAAAATTAAATGAGTTAGTTTTGGAGGATCATTCTTTATTTCCCACATTATCAAATGCTATTATTATTGTTAAATGGTTGTGTTAAAAAGTGTAAAGGGAATGATCTAGATAATCTATTTGATTCTGCCTATATTTATAATTTTTGTTATGTGTGGTCTATAATAGAGTCCATGAAACATTATAGAATTACTTGATGTTGGACATCTCTTTATGGAATAATCATATTATGAAGGTATGACACATATCACATCACAATATTTCACAAGATTTATTTGATTGAATGATACATATTAAATGTTAGTATGGAAGTTAAATATTATTAATGTATGACACCTACTATATCTTAGTATGGAACTGACTCATTATGATTGTTTTAATCCTATGATATTACCATATGGAAAAAAAATTTCGATCGAGGTATGGACCCTATAACCCTAATGTATTATTATTACGGTATGACATTCAATAATGTATTGAGTAAGGAAACATGTGACCCCAACTTATGGTTATTTATGATATATAACTATTTATTAGGTTTCATTAATGGACCCATAAAATTTCATACACATTTAAATCTCAACATAATGGTCACTGAGGTTATAAGCTTACCGTCAATTTATTACTCCATTGACATGTGGAGTATTCTAAGATGGTCATTACCTAAATTTAACAAATCACACATATATATTGATGCAAATATGTTATAGATTTATCTTATTATTGATTTTGATCATTGATTCTTTTTTCACATTATAGCTTAATGGTTGTACTTGCATAAAATTATAGTGTATATGAACATGATGGATTAGTTATAGACACCCATTACGGTGGCTTTCAGAGTATATATTACCCCAAATTTGGAAAGATGATTGGTACCTAGAATGTCTTTATGGATGTTGTTATGGAGAGGGGAATCCTCCTAATTTATGATGAATAATTTATATTAGACTGAGAGTACTAGAGAAAAGGACATAGTTATGGCTCGTGATGCTATCTGAAGATAGTCCATTTTATTGTTCTATTTATTTTAATATAACTATATTAATGTGTTATTTATATAATTCATTCTATTTATTTTTGTTTATATACAATAAATTATATCATTTTGTTTATGGAACTACATATTGAAAATTGATTCCTTATTTATTATTATCGTCTTGATGATTTAATTTCTCTCTTCTAGTTATCATTTATTATGCTTTGATTTTTATATATTTATTAAACCACTATGTTTCTCTGATTATGAGGTTATGTACCACCATTGACCCTTGATTCTTGGTAGTATCTTCTAGTATACGTGGAGGCATTCCAGGGGCCTTACACCCATTCTACTTCAATTACTTGTGAGTGAACTAGGTTTTGGACATTAAAAATTAGAATAAAAGATTTATTTTATTTTCCTTACTCTTTTGAATGATAGAGAATAGAGTAGGATGTGTTATAATTTGGTAATGAGACTACTCCTTTAAGTACCTATCCATTGTACTAGTAGAGAGACAAAATAATTAGGAAGAGACTTGACGTTCTGGTTTATGCCAAT
The DNA here is from genome assembly GCA_963277665.1 of Viscum album. NCBI lineage: Eukaryota > Viridiplantae > Streptophyta > Magnoliopsida > Santalales > Viscaceae > Viscum > Viscum album. The sequence goes on from OY728159.1 coordinate 661,013,224, forward strand.
CATAGTTGTTATGATTCCACCATTGAATGGAACACATGATATTTGAGGTTATTATTATTATGACACTGGATTAAATATTATCCATTAATGGTATGTAAAGGAATAATTAATAATTTTTAATTTTAGGAAACATATATGATTAATATGTCATGTATTATTTCATTCCATGTTGGTTTCATTTCCAAATTTAATGATATCTGTCTTATGTGACTTCAGTGATATATATTTTATGAAATTATCATTTCTGAATGAAACAGGGATGGAATAATGGTTTATTATAGTTTTCTCATCAGTCTATTTTTAATTTATTTATATAGGGTGATGAGGATACCTTAAATAATCAATTATCACATGTTTGAGTTAAGTGACTAAGTTTACATATAAGAACTGTTAGTCAATTTTAAATACATGATTTTAATTTGTAATATAATGAGTTCATGTAAAAAAATAGATTTGGAATGATGATTCATTTAGTCAAATCATCTTATAAAAATTGTTACATAATTCTATGGAATTTAACATTATGGATCCAGTAAAATGAATTACCAATTGAAATTTATAAATAATGTACCTCTATAAATTAGGGGTGGTGCATTAGTTAAATGGTTGGTTCTATAAATTCAAGAATTTATAATTGTTAAAATTAAATATGATCTCTATTAGAATGGGATTTACAACTGAAACTTGAAGGTTGATTTCCTCTTTAACTTAAAGTTGACATTCCATATAACGATACCATTACAGTGAAACACTTTGCATGCACGAGACAGAAAAATAGTTTCCGGTAGTCTGTAGTTTCTCTTGTGTTTTTATTATAATTACAATCACCCCAACATAGATTTATAAGTAGGTATAAGGGTGAGGATCTTATATATAACATCTTATTCCTAACCTATTCTAGTTTATCTGATGTTTCCAGTGTAAAATCATATATGAGGCATGTGATCAATATTTGTAGATCTATGGAACAATTATTTCCTCATGTTGTGTGACAATAGGGATGTGAGGACCTGGATGTAGATGTGGTAGGCCCTGATCCAAAAAAATTTCATCTTGTAGTACCCCCAGTGGATCCCCCTATTGTTCCAGAAAGTATATATTTTTCTTAGTGTTGGGGTAATTTTTGCAAATTATGTAGACTATAAAGGGAGATCTAAATCCTACCTATTCTGTTGATGACTTGATAAGAGTGTATTATAATTATAATTCACTTAATTTTTCTGAGTATGGTGTCCCCCATGCTATAGATGATTGGATAAAGTAGGTGATTGATTTTTTAGCACCCTAAAACATCTTCTGAGAGGAGAGTGAAGCTTACTATTTATATGATTCTAGATTCTTCCATGCGATGGTGAGATTTTATCAACTAGGAGGATCATTATCAAGGTAATACATGGGATAGTTTCTAGAAAGTATTATATGAATACATTTCCTTGTGAACAAGAGGATTAATTTTTCCATTGAGTTAGTGAACCTTCAGTAAGGTTAGATAATTATTATGGATTACTCATCTTCATTTAATGAAAATCATCACATTGTTTCTATATTTACTACTGATGTGCCATTTAAAGAAAGAATTTCCGTGGATGGGAACAGACATGATGTCCCTTATAAAGTGATTTTTTTTCATGTTTACTACTATGTATGAATTATTAAACCATTATCTTATTAAAAAAATTAACCTTAAGAGATTTGGAGACCTGGATTAGAGTTGAAAAAATTCTCAACCCAGTAGTGCAATATCTATTGGTAGGAAGCATCGATTTGAGACCTCTAGTCTGGGTAATTCTATCCAAAGTTCACCTATTGGTAGCTTTTTAGTCTTCCATCATTTAGGGATGTAGTGGCATGTGAAACCTATTGTTTAAAGGGACCTAGATGAGTGTTGAACATGTGGAGGGATTGGAAATTTATAGTGGGTTTTCAAAATATTACCTCTAATGGGTAGAGAAATACTATCATCATTATAAATATATCATAGAGTTTTATTATTAGATGCTCCTCAAGAATAGAGCTAGAGTTCTATCGTCCAATCAGGCCAAGGAGGTGGTCATTGATGGGGAAGATAGACATTAATTTTAGAGTGACCAAAGTGTGAGTATACTCAAAGAAATCAGGTTGTATCATAGGGTTGTAGAATGGGGTTGGTTTTTTCATTGTAACATGTGCCATGGGAGAAGAGTCTAGAAACATCAATAGTTCAAGGTAAATTTTTAGTACCATCAATCTTTTTATCTATTTGTCTTGATATAGGGGATTGAAATTTCATTATCTCTATAGCTATTGTGGAAGGCCTCATTCGTGAAATTTAATATGTTTAATCAATGATGAACCATGAATCTAATTTGGGTATATTTTTAAAGATTATATTCCAATGTAAGGATTTCTACTCGGTGATAGGTTTCTATCTATTCCCATGGAACTTATTCATCCATGATATTTTTAGTGTCAACATAATTATTGGGATGGACTATATTGCTCATTATTATGTATTTATAGATATATATATCATCAGAGTATCTATTTTACATCACCATAGGGATGTAAATATATAATCATGGGTGAATGATAATTCTCAGAAGGTAGTTCTAGACCACATAATCATGGGTTTTGAGGCACGATAGACCACATATATAGCTTTTTTAGGAATGATTAGTGAAAACATTTGTAATGATGTCATCATATCGAATATTGTTTCATGGATGTTTTCCTTGACTAATGTTTTGTTTTACCACTTGAGGGAGAGGTGGAGTTTTCTATTGAGCATGTTCCATGAGATATAGTTGTGTCCATTCACCCTTATAGTGTGGACACTACTGAGTTGTAGGAGCTCAAGAGTTATCTAGAGATCTTAGAAGCTAAGTGTTTCAAACACCCCATTACTTATACATAGGATTCACTAGCCCTTTTTGTAAAGATAGTAGATATAATCCTACAGATGTTTGTGTATTATAGGATGTTGAGTCAGCATATTGTGAAGAAACATTATACTTTTCCTCATATATATAAACTCATTTATCAGCTTCAAGGATATTAGGTTGTCTCAATGATTTATTTGATGTCATGATATCTCCATGTACATGTTATACCTTTATACATACCTAATTAAACATTAAATACAAGGTAATATCTTTATGATTTTCTATTATAATATTCAGCCTCGTAAACACGATGAAAAATTTAATGGAATTTATGAATTGATTTCCACTAGATTATGGATTAATTTGTGGTTGTCTACATAGATAAAATATTTGTGTATTCCCACACCCCACATGACCATTCCAATATATTTGAAATCAATCTTTAATACATTGAGAGAGAAATATTTATATGATAAGATACCAAAATTCCATTTTTGGAATGATAATGTCAACTTCCATGGTTACATCATCTTAGAGGGAAAACTAATATTTGACCTAGAGTAGGTGAGAGATATATTTTCTTATGATAAGCACAAAAAAATCATTGACATATTTATTTTATTGGGGCTCAATGGTTTTTATAGGACCCTTATAAAAGATGTTTCCTAACTAGAAGCCCATATTATGGGATTTACTAAGAAAGGAGTGATGTTTTTATTGTCAGGATACAATGATATTATATTTTATGAGTTGCAAGGTATAATAAATTCGTCACCAAGAATGATTCTCTAAGATCTAAGAAAAATATAAAAAAAGAATTGTGACTCATCATGTGTTGAGATAAGTTATTTTTTGATGTAGAATGATCGAGTCATGTAATATAAGTATTATCAGTTTTGGACACGTGACAGGAATTACCAAAACGATTATATTTGAGATTACATATGTGGTTTAATCCAAGCATTATTCGAGTGATTAAATTTTAGGAGTTCATTTTTTAGTGTATACATACCAATAAAGCATAAATAATTTCACTATGCATTGTGGATTAAACCTCATGTAGAGTAGGTGGGTTGAATACCCACATTCTTTTTATTTTGATCTTTTCTATATTCCCAGCAATGTAAATGTTATAATGGATTATCTGATCCAATGTACTCAAACATAGGTAGTTTGAGAGCCTAGGGAGGAGTGGAAAATTATGGTTCAATTTTATGAGATGAACATGGAGGTATATTAAAATCATGTATTTTATATAATTTCAACGTTATTATTGACCTATTATCTCCTAGAAAGAGTAAAGTTGAGGGAGTTACTATATCCATAGGGCTCATTATAAAGGTATATAATTTCATTTCAGGGTCTATTATTAAGATGGAATGTTGATGAGGATGAGGTCTTCTACATCTATGGACACATCTACGATCCAATAGAAATCTAATAGGAATTGGTGTGAGTGTCCAATGATTATATTTGGAAAATACATCATTGTATTTACAAGATAAATCTCGATTTATGTCTCATATATTGGTGTCCTAGTTTGAAAGAGAAATAGTAGGAAATGTTATATTGTGTTACACCTGTCAACACGTGAAGGGAGAAAAATAATGAATAGTAAGGCCTCTACAAATGTTTTTTATTATAATGTGGAAATGGGATGACGTAACTAGTAATTTGGTGAATGGAGTAAAGAGGTCCCCATGAGATAGTGATACAATATGGGTGGTCATCAATATGCTCATGAAGGTTACAAGCTTCTTACCATTTAAAAAGACCTTATCGATGGATCAAATTTCTAGATAGTATATCTACAAGACTCCATGAATACACAGGGGGTGACTTATACTATTTTTTAGTAGGGATTGTTGTTTCAAATCATGGTTCTGGCCGAGGTAACAAAAATATTTTGGAAATCATGTTATTTTTGATTACTTTTTCACCCTTAGACTAGAAATTTTCCAGAAAAGATGATATAGGTATTAGATAAATGTTATGAGCATTCAACCTTGATTTTTTATGTTCTTGAGATAATCATAATCATCTAATCTAATTCTACTACAACAACAGATTTTAGGTGATGATAGAGATGTATACTAAAGGGTGTCTTATATGGTATCCCATGTTGTTAACATATTTATAGGTTAGAGGTAGGTGAAGAGAAACTGCATGGGATATTTCACATTCAATATACTTGTAGTGGGATCCTTTTTAAAATTAAATGAGATAGTTGCAGAGGATCATTCCTTATTTTCCATGTTATTAAATTCTATTAAATTGGTAAAATGGTTGGCTTAAAATGTGAAAATGGAATGATCTAGATATTCTATTAGATTATACCAATATTTATAATTTTAATTAGGTATGTTCTATAACATATTCCATGAAACATTTGTAGATTTACTCAATGTTCGACATCTCCATATGGAATAATATTATTAGGAATGTACGACACTTATTACATCATGATATTTCACAAATATTTTTTTGATGGAATGGTACATATTAAATCTCAGAATGGAATTAAAATATTATAAATGAATGACACATGTTACATATTAGAATGGAATTGACTCATTATAAAGGTTTCAATCCTATGATATTACCATATGGAACAAATTGGGTGATCTACGCATGGACCCTGCAACCCCTGGGTATTATTATTACGGTACAAAATTGGATAGTGTTTTGAGGAATGACAAATGTGACCCCAATGTACGATTATTTATGATATATAACTATTTATTAGGCTTCATGAATGGGTCTTTAAATTTTCATACACATTTACATATCCACATAAAGGTCACTGAGGTTATAGGCTTATGGTCTAACAATTACTCAATTTCCATGTGGAGTATTCTAAGATGGTCATTAGATAATTTCAAAACATCATATATATATATATATTGATGCTAATATGTTATAGACTTCCTGATTATTGTATTTAATCATGTTATTTTTTATTGTTCACATTACAACTTACTGGTTATACATACACAATATTATTGTGTATATGAACATGATTGTTTTTTTATAGACACCCATGGGGGTATCTTTCAGAGTATATCTCACTCCCAATTTGGGATGATGATTAGTACCCAGAATTTCTTTATGTATGTTTTTATGGAGACAGGAAACCTCCTGATTGATTATGGATAATTTATTTTAGCATGGGAGTACTGGTGAAAAGGACAGAACTATGGCTCATGATGCTATCTGGATATAGTCCATTTTATTGTTCTATTTCTTTTGATATTCCTATATTAAGGTGTTCCTTATTCATTTTGTCCATTTCATTTTTTTATATATAATAAATTACATCATTTTTTTATGGAACTACATATTGAAAATTGATTTCTTATTTGTTATTATGATCTAGATGTTTTACTTACGCTATTCTAGTGGTCATTTATGATGCTTTTGTTTTTATATATTTATTAAACCACTATGTTTATATTATTATGAGGGTACTATATCTCCACTATACCACCTTTGAAACTTGATGCTAGGTATTATTTTCTAGTATACGTGGAGGAAATCTAGGGGGCTTACATCCATTTTAGTTCAATTACCAACGAGTGATATTGGTTTTGGAAATTAAAAATTAAAACGAGAGGTTCATTTTATTTTCCATACTCTTTTGGGATGATTAATAATAGAGTAGAATGTGTCATAATTTTGTAATGAGACTACTCCTTGGAGTACCTAACCCATGTACTAGTAGAGAGACAACTACCTTGGAAGGGACTTGATGTTCCAGTTTATGTCTATCACAGTTGTTTTCATTCCATCATTGTGTGAAGCACCTTCCATTTGGCGTTATTATTATTATTATATTGGATTAAATGTTATCTATGAATGGTATGGAAAAGAATAATTAATAATTTTTAGTTTTATGTAACTTATAGGATTAATATGTCATGTATTATTCCAATCAATGTAAGTTGCATTTATATATTTAATGATACTGGTCTTATGTGACTTCAGTGATATATCTTTCGTGAAATTAACATTTCTAAAGGAATAGTGGATGGAAAAATTTATTATTATAGTTTTTTCATCAAACTATGTGAAATATTTCCATATAGGCTGATGAGGATACCTTAACTAATCAATTATCACTTTTTTGATTTAATTGATTGAGGTTACATATAAGTACTGTTAGTTAATTTTAAATACATAATTTTAATTTGTAATAAAATGAGTTCTTATACTGTTGTAGAATTGGAATGATTTTTAATTTAGTCAAATAATCTTATTTTAATTGTCACATAATTCTATGGAATGTAGCATTATGGATTTAGTAAAATGAACTACCAATTGATATTTTTAAATAATGTATTAATATAAATTGGGGGTGGTACATTAGTTAACCGGTTAGTTATTTAAATTCAAGAATTGATAATTGTAAAAATGAAATATGGTATCCATTAAAATGGACATTACAATTGAAACATGAAGGGTGATTTCCTCTGTATCTTGAAATTGACATTCCATATAACAGTACAATTATAGTGAAACACTTTGCATGATGGAGACACAAACATAGTTGTGGGCAGTAGGTAGTTTCTCTTGTGTTTTTATGATCATTAAAATCACCCAAACCTGGATTTAGAAGTAGGTATAGGGGTGAGGATCTTATATATAATGTCTTATTCCTATCATATTCAACTATATTTGATATTTCCATTGTAAAATCATTTCTGAGGCATATGATTAATATTTTTAGATCTATGGAAAAATTATTTCCTCAGGTTGTGTGCCAATAGGGTAGTGATGAACAGGATCTAGAGGTGATAGGCCTAGAGCCACCAATATTTCCTCTAGTAGTTCCAAGTTAGGATCACCCTACTCTTCCTAAAATGAGAGATGATTCTTAGTTTTTGGGAAAATTATGCGACATATGTAGACTATACATGGAGATCTGAAATCTACCTATTATATGGATGATTTGATAAGAGTGTCTTTGAATTATAATCCACTTACTTTTTCAAGGGATGGTGCCCCCCTGCAATAGATTATTGGATAAAGAATGTGATGAATTGTTTAGCACCCTGAAACAACTTCTAAGAGGAGAGTGAAGCTTGCTATGTATAGGATTCGAGATTCTTCCATGCGGTGGTGAGATGTTATCACCTTGATGGATCTCATTAGGGTAATACATGGGATATTTTATAGAAAGTATTATATGAATACATTTCCCGGATAACAATAGGTTTGATTTTTCCATAGATTTAATGAACCTGTAGTATGGTTAGATGATTATTATCGATTACTCAGCTTCTTTTAATGAACATCATCACCTTGCTCCTATCTTTACTACTAATTATCCATCTAGAGAAATAATATCTGATGATGGGAAAAAGCATGATGTTCCTTATCAAATGAATGTTTTATAGTTTACAACTATGTATTACTTATTAAACCATGATCTTATTAACAAATTTAACCTTAGGAAATTTGGAGACCTGGATTAGAGTGGACAAAATTTTCCACTTAGGTGTGCAATGTCTATTGCTAGGAAGCATCTCTTTGAGACCTCTAGTCTTGGTAATTCTAGTCAAATTTCACATACTAGAAGTTTTTTAGTCTTTAATAATTATGAGATGTAGTGGAATGTGAAACCTATGTTTTAGAGGGCCCTATATGAGTTATGATAAGGTGGAGGGATTGGCCATTTATAGTGGGTTTTCATAATCATACCTCTAATAGGTAGATAATGATTATCATCATCATAAATATATCCTGTAGTTGGATTTGTAGATGCTCATACAGAATATAGCAAGAGTTATATCATCCAATCAGTCCAAGGAGGTGTTCATTGATGGGGGAGCTAGACACTAATTTTAGAGTCACCAAAGAGATAGTCTGCTCAAATAAATCATGTTGTATCATTAGGTTGCAAAGTGGGGTTGGTTATTTCGTTGTAACATGTGCCAAGGGAGATGAGTCTTGACCCTTAAAATTTTCAGGGTACTTTTTCAGTACCATATACCTTGTTATCTATTTTTTTCAATATAAGGGATTGAAATTCCATTATCCCTATAGCTATTGTGGAAGGCCTCATGTCAAAACTTTACTACATCCCTACAGTGAAGACACATGACACACATTTTTTTATATTTTGGGAGATTATAATCCAATGAATGAAGTTCTCTTATGTGATAGGTTTCTATTTATTTCCCTGGAACTTATTCATCCATGATATTCTCAGTGTCAACATAATTATTGGGATGAACTATATAGTTCATTATTATGTCTATGTGGATATCTATCAATAGAGGATGTATTTTACATCACAATAGGGAAGTACATATATTCTCATGGGTGAATGATATTTCTCAAAATGCAGTTCTAAACTACATAATCATGGGTTGAGAAGTAAGATAGAATATATTTATAGCTTTTTTATGAATGATCATGGAATAAATTTGTAATAATTTCAACATTTTGTATATTGTTTCAGGGATGCTTTCATTTACTAATGATCTAGTTTTCCAATTTAGGGACAAGTTGATTTATCGATTGAGCTTGTCAAATGAGATATAGTTGTGTCCACTAACACATATAGTGTGGGCACTACGGAGTTGTAGGAGCTCAATATTTTTCCAGAGATCTTAGTAGGTAAGGGTTTTATACACCCCAATACTTATCCTTATGAATCACTGGTCCTTTTCATTAAGAATGAGGATAGAATCCTACTCATTTTTGTAGATTACTCAAAGCTGAGTTAGCATATCATGAAGAACCATTATCCTTTGCCTCATATATAGGAACCCATTTATCAGCTCCATTGACATTAGGTTTTCTCAATGATTGATTTGATGTCATTCTATCTCAAGTTATGTGCTCAAAATTTATACACACCTCATTAAACTATCAATACAATAAAATATCTTTACGATTATCTAGTTATACCATTCATTATTGAAAACATGATGAAAATTTTCATGTCTAGAATGAATTTATTTTTCCACGATATTTTTGGATTCATTTGTGGTTGTCTACAGAGATGAAAAATTTGTGTATTACCATACTCTACATGACCATTCAAAACTTTTTGAAATCAATCTTGATTACACTGAGAGAGGACTGGGTATATGATAATACCCCAAAACTCCACTTTTGGAATGATAATGTCCACTTCAATGGTAATATCATATTAGAGGGAAAAGTAATATTTGAAATAGAGAAGGTGAGATATATATTTTCTGGTATGAATCGCGAAAAATATTTCACACATGTAATTTATTGGGGATCTTTGGTTGTTACAAGACCTCTTTGAAATATATTTACTACCTAAATTCCCATATAATGTGTTTCACTAAGAATGGTTTGAAATATTTATGGTCAAAATCCAATGAGATTAGATTTTAGGAGTTTCAAGGTTGAATATCTTTGCCACTAGGAATGATTATCTGAGGACAGAGAAAAATCTATAAAATTTATTGTGGCTCATCAGGTGTAGAGATAAGTTATTTTTTGATGTAGAATGACAGATTAATGAAATATAAGTATTTTCAGTTGTGGATAGATGAGATGAATTACCAAAAAGATTATTTTTGAGATTGTATTTGTGGTATAATCCATGTGTTATTGGGGTTATTACATTTTGGGAGATCAGTTTTTGGTGTATACATAACGAAAAAGCCACCAGAATATCACTACATAGTGTGGATTAAACCTCAAGTAGAGTAGATGGGTTTAATACCAACATTACATTGATTTTGATCTTTCCTATATTCCTAGATATGGAAATGTTATAGTTTATGCTCTAAGCCAGTGTACACAGACATAGGTAGTTAGTGAGCCTTGGGAGGAGTGGAAAATTATGGTTCAATTTTCTGAGATGCACATGGAGGTATATTAACATCATGTATAATATATAATTTCATGATTATTATTGACCTATTCTCTCCTAGAAAGAGTAAAGATGAGGGAGTTACTAGATCTAGAGGGATCAGTCTAAATGTAAAGTGTTTTATTTTAGGATCTATTATTAGGATGGAATGTTGGCAAGGATGAGTTCTTCCACAACATTGGACACATCAAGGATCCGAAAAAAATACAAAAGTAATTTATGTGAGTGTCCCAAGATTCTATTTGGAAAATAAATCATTGTATTTCTAGGATGTATATCAATTTATGTCTCATATATTGGTGGCCATGTATGAAAGATAAATAGCTATAATTATTATATTGTGTTCCACCTAACATCAAGTGAAGGGAAAAATAGTGAATAGTTGGGCCTCTACAACTATTTTTTGTTTTAGAGTGGAAATGAGATGATGTAACTAGTAATTTGGTGAATGGATTAAAGGGTTCCCCTTGAAGTAGTGATACAATATGGGTGGTCATCAATATGCTCGTGAAGTTCACAAACTTCTTACCATTTAGAAAGGCCGTATCAATGGATCAAATTTGGATACAGTATATCTATGAGACTCCTTGACTACACGGGGGGTGCCTTATACTATTTTTATGATAGGGATTATTGTTTAAAATAATGGTTCTGGAAGAGGATACAAAAATATTATGGTAATCATGTTATTTTTTGATAACTATTTCAACCTCAGATTGAAAATTATCAAGAAAATATAATATAGGTATTAGGGAAATGTTCTGAGCATACATAATTGATTTTTGATGTCCTTGAGATAAATATAAATATCTAATCTAATTCTACTACAAAAACAGATTTTAGGTGATGATAGAGTTGAATAATGAAGGGGGCCTTATATGGTATGCCATGTTGTTCACCAATTTTTTGGTTAGAGGTAGGTGAGGAGGCACAGCTCGGGCTATATCAAATTCAGTATACTTCATGGATGGTTCAGTTGATCTAGAAAAAAGTGTCTATAACTCAATCTAATAATAAGTCATAAGACAAAAATCAAAGTCGACAAAAATAATTTAATGTTGAGAGTTGGTTTTTCATACATATATCGACTATGATAGGTAAATTAATGTTTCCGTGGTAGGGGATGGTTTCACTTCATTTTGATGGGAATTGTTTTGATGTAGAGAGAGTCAAGACGATAGCCTATCAATTGTATTTACCTCAGAGTAATTATGCTACGCATGACATCTTCCATGTTTCGCAGCTTCACCAGTACTCTTTAGATACATCATATATGTTTCATCCTAATTAGGTTGAGTTTGAGGCAGATGCACCCATTGAAGAGAATCCAAACTATATTTTGGATCAGATGATGAAGGCTCTCTGAGGTGAATCAGTTCCTCTAGTATGGGTGATACATAAGCATAACGACATAAAAGATAAGACCTTTGACTGAGAGGATGATGTATATTCTCAGTTTCCTTAGTTATTGATTGATGATGTTTTACCACCCATGGACGGTAAATTAGAGGGTTAGTTTCTTTTAAGGGAAATACTGTAATAAACAAGATTTTATTCATGGAATAAAGCCTATTAATTTTAGTTCAAACACCATACTTTATCCTTATAAATGTGCCTAATCCCTTAAAAGTGAGTCAGAAGTTTTTAAGGGATGTTTAGAGCCGATATATATAAGTTAAAGAGAAAATATAAGAGTTTCATGGTTAGTTCATTGATAGTAATAATGATATTACACAAAATATCCATCCCTAGAGGTGTTCCAAACGGTTTTTATATACCATGTGGGTTGGTTTTGGATTTTTAGGGTTGAGGCAAAGGGTTTAAATTAGTTTCACATGGTTTTTCTAGTAGTGCACTGTAGGGTGTGATCGGTGTGTCCCTTGGATAATGGGGGAACACAATTGATGCACGATTTAGCCAATAATGAGGCCAAATTGTGAAACCACATAAAAAGTGTTGAATTACCCTTTCCCAAATATCTATTTAACTCACACATTCTTTCATTCTTTTTCAACAAAATAGTATATATATCTTCAATTTTGGTGCTCTCCTAATGTATATAAATGGATTCGAAGTCATTCCTTATCCAACCTCAAATTCTGATATCATATGTCATGTTGGATCACCATCAATAAGAGATTTAATACAATTCCGTCATTTTGTTTCTTATACATAATTCCTTAGTATTATATTTTTTTGAAATACTATTTGACCAAGTTTAAGGGTATTCATCTTTTTTTCTTTCTAATTCAGAACAAACTAAAGGATGATACATGATGAGTGTTATACCACAACAATAATGTAGGTGGTATAACCATTTCCAAATGTTTTTTTGTATAATTGAGAATAATAATTGTTATACATGTTGTATTATCCATTTTTTGTTATAAAATAGTTTAGTATACTTAAAATAAATATGGATCATAATTTTGGGTCACCATTATAACACCTAATCCGGGTTGTAGATTGTCAAAATCATCCATAGCCACCAATGATGTGTTCTCATTAACCAATCTTTTGTTAAACAACACATTTGGGTGTGTGACCATTCCAACCATAGAAAAAGAGATATTTTAAAAATTAATGATATATTTGTAGAGTTTCATGCCTCATTTTCAATGTTATTAAATTATACTGACATGGATAAATGTTTTTTATAATTAAGTTGTGGAATGAGATGGATATTCTGTGACACCCCAGGTAAATAAATTATATGACATTTTTATATTTATCCATATTTGTGAATAAAATATTAATGTTACTTTAAAGTGGACTCTATGCTCGATGGCGTACCCAATACGCAACAACGTGTTTCTTGGGAATTTTACATTGCACTCTAATAATAAAATAATATTATTTTAAATGGTAGTTAACGCCTAGTCGTTGTAATGGTGGGAATGAACATAACTAACTAAAAAATGATTATATACGTTTGTCAAATATTTTTACTCCTTACACTAAATGTTAGAGGATTAAAAATGCGAATGAATCCAATTTTTAAGCATAAACATTCTAATATTCTTTAAAATGTCGATTAACCACCTTTCGAGGGAGAACCTCTTTTAAATCAACTTTTTAACAATTTTATGTGTTTTATTTGACAAAATAAAATTCTTCTTTATAATTGGGACATCAAAATTTTGTTTGTGTAAATTTTTGGTATTTTTCCGAAAAAGTTGATTTTTTTAATGCATAGTGAAAAATGTTGTATTTTAATTCAAAACCTCTTTTTAATCTAATTTATTTATATTATTATATTATATTTTCATTTGTTTTTAAAGTTAAATTGGAATATATATTTACCATTTAATCCAATATTGGTCGTTGGAATTAATTTCATCTTGAAATTGGACTTAACTAGAGTCAATCTTTTGATACTTATTGTTTCTTAAAAACACGATATTTGTTTTGACAGCGGGAATTAATTATTATTTTAATTAATGAAACTTATATGTTTTGAATTTTTTAAAATAGAAATCATTTTTGAATATGTAATATCAAATATAGCTTAGGGTGAATTTTTGGTATTTTTCTAAAAAACATCAATTTTTTATGAATAGTGAAACCACTAAGTGGTAGTTAAAGAAACTGATTTTTCATTTAAATGAAACATTTCCACCTCTGTGTTTTGAATTTCAAAAATCCAACATACATGGTTTTCATTAAGAAGTAAAATTTGGTTCAATGGAATTAAAATAATTTTTTTGGTGAATAGTAATTTTTAAGTTTTTAATCGCGATTAAAGGTAATTAGTGTAGTTTAAGGTAAAATTAATGTTTTAATAATATTATATGAGCTTGAAACATGTCCTACCCTTATTGGATGTGTCATTTACGAACACTAAAATCCATGGGTCAACTTGGGGACCCCATGGCGCCAATTTGGTTGGGAAATGACATAAATAACTTTTTATTTAATGTAAAAGTAAAAATGACACAAACATGAGTTGTTTTACTAAAATAATATTTACATGGGGTTATACAAGTCCAATTGTGGAATATAAATAGTCATTGGAAATATGAAAAGATTTCCTCCATCATGATAGTTTTTTTATAATTTTTAGACATTAAATAAATAAAATTATTTATGACATCATAATGATGCAGCGATTACCTCATTAATAAAGGATTTAAATAAAATGAAAAGATAATGTAAAATATATGAACTAAACATGTCCAAAACCTATTGTATTGGTGGATTTAGAAACCTTATCACCTTATCCTCAAATTATATCAATGTGGGACCTTTTAAATCCGATACTCATTTTCAAATAAAGTATCATTTCTTTACTTTCCAAAAGTGCCCCTCCTCTCCTCTTATAAAAGGCCCCCACCTCTACCTCCTTACCCACACTTCCAAAGCCTTTTTCTTGGCCAACCCCTGCTCATTTTTCCTCTACACATCCCTCTATTACTCCTAGAATCCTCATATTGGGCATAAGTCTTCCCAAGGAAGCCTTTGAGCTGAAATCAAAAAGAGTTACCCGATTTTAAGTGAATGTCTTCACTTGTGTTCTTTTGTTTTATTTTGCTTCTCCAACCCCCTAAACTCTTTTTAGTCATTTCTTTTGTAAAAACTCCAGTATCTTCAATATAATATTATGTTTTTATAAGAATCATTCGAGCTACACTTACACAAAACAACATCAAATGGTTAAAGAACATACTCTTTCTGTGGATGGTGAATTTCTGCCTCACGAAACGATGATTGTTCAACACTCATATAACACCTTAAAAGGTGGCCATTAAGATGTCACTATATTTTTATATGATATATAATATGTTTATCTTTTACTTAAGCTTATTTTTTTTTCTTTTTTGGCATAACATTATGGTTTCCATTGTGGGTAAACAGGATAATTTCATTTTAGGAAGTGCGGACTACCGCCCCCTCAAAGTGATTTGATTCGTTAATGCCATAGGTGGGATGTATAAAGGATGTATTTAAAGTCATTATATATGATTTATGTTACATATAAATGATGAATATAATTATGGAATTAAAATATACATACCTATCATTTTGTTTTAATTCCATTAATATGACATAGAAATGAAAGTAGCGTTAATGCGTACGTACGGCTTACCGTCTCCATGAACGGTGCATTTCATTTCTTACCTCTAAATTATTATTAAATATTATAAATACATATATATTCTGGATATATATGATACATATGATATCCAAATCATAAATATCATTCTGGATATAATGAACATTTGACCACACGAACAACATGTAATTGTATGAAGTCCACTTTCGACTTAAGAACCAAATATCGACAAAAAAAACATTATTTACTTAAATGATTACATAATGTTTATAACATGGAAATAAGTGATATAAAAGGAATAATGAACTTGAAAAAGGTTCTTCATAAAGTGGAAATTAAATCAAGTTGATTGTTGAGGACGTTAAAGAACGATCGAGTCAAGTCGGATCTGAGGTAAGGGATCCTACTCCTCTCTTTCTCTTTAAGTACTCTCCTTTATGTCACTTCTTTTAAGATCCTCTTTGTTATGATGGGGGATGTTATTTTATATTCCTATTTATTTAAATTTTATTGTAATATGATTAGAGACCCTATTTTATCTCATCAATCCATTTTTGGAAGTTTTAAGTGGCCCGTTAGGCTGCCGAGTTTTCGTAAGGGATTTTTCATCTCACTTTTATTCCCGTGAAATTTATGCTACATTTTCCACAATTTCCATTGAGTGGTGTATTTAATTCCCATTATTTTAATAATTGTGTAATATAAATTAAATTATGAGTATTTACATCAATGTTTTATTGTCCTTCTTTCACGGAGTGTATGTTTCGAAAGATAACCATGTCGGTAAGGGAACCTTTCACCCTCCTCTTTTTAAAAGACTTCTTTTGTTATTACTTTTAATTCTCATAAAATTATGTTGGGATATGTTCTTCTATATCCTTAGTGATTTAAATTTTATGTCCAAGTGATGAGATACCCTTTTTATCTCACATCAACTCATTTTCAGAATTTTGTAGTGACGCCGTTTGGCTGTCAAATTTTTGCAAGGTAACTTCTTAACCCAATTTTGATTCTTTGGGATAAGCTTCTACTCCTTGAATATGTCGTTCTATGAATATGTTTGAATAAAATCTGATTGTTTTACACTTAATATCCACTTATATTTTGTGTATTAGTTTGTTACACATAATTATGTAATTGATTAATCCTTAATCCAAGGATACCGTCTTTGTATGGGACTTCGTCTCAATATCCTTTCATTGAGGCATATTTTGTTTTATACACAACATTCTTTTATAAGTTGTATAAACCCCTTTGAATTTTACGTTTATCTGAATGGAATCTTTTTTATACAAAGCGTTTTACTAAACGACAAAAGGGAATGGTTTTGTCGTATATATACGACGACAATGACTTCTCCGCCGCCGTGACCATTATTTGAGTATCGGCTTCCTCTACAAGACATACTTTTTTTAAAAGAAAAATAAATACCAGGTTTTACTTTTATTTTATTTTGGAATTGAAAATGGTTTTCATAATGATATTATATCAATGTGTTGTATTGATATCTTGTGATTGAAAAGTGGAAATGTTATGTTTTCTTTATGCATGTTTTATGTGATACGATTATGTTATGGTTCTTGGGCATTATTATGAAGACAGGTGGTTCTGTGATAAACTAAGGGTGGGTGAGCCTGATATAGCTCTCCACTGCATTGGGTAATGTGAACAGGTTAAACGTTAAGGTTTATCCGAAGGGATTTAGGGAATATACTGTGATGGGTTTTCCAAACGTAACCAAGAGGGTTAATTCCAACGTAAGAATGTTATGAATGCATCAAGTTACCTTTATGTCTTATGATTTCTATGATTTATTCATGATTTTATGTGGTATGATAAAGTGATTATGTTTTATGGGTAAAGTAAGATTTCATTCTTACGTATACATGTTTTCATGTTTCCTTTCCATATTTTTATATCCCTTACTGAGCTTTTTATGCTCATCCCATGTTTCTGAAATGTTTTTCATAGGTCAAGAGAAGGGTACATGATATGATGATAGTGTCAAGGAAGTGTCATGAAAGAATCCATGTTTTATTTTAAATATGTTTCCTTTGATGGGAAAAATGAATACAATCTTTTATGTAACCACTTTGTTTAAATGTGGAATGTAATGCAAGTTTTATGATCTAATTCTCTAAAACTCTAAACCTGAAAAGATCCTCAATGTTTAATCTTGTAATAACTCAAGATTAAGTAAGGTTTAAGGATGGGGCCTTATAGTTGGTATCAGAGGCCGGTTTAGATAACTTTAGAGGTTTGGGTATTCTCTAAGCACAAGTGAAATTACCATAATGGTTAGGATTTCAGAAAGAGTCCTAGTTTTAGATAAAGTGAATGAGTAAGTATATCTTACTGTTTACCATCCTCATTAGTACATGATGGTTTTTTTGTTATACTCACACTGACATTTCTATTTTTAGTGAATGGATGGATCTACCAGGCACCAAAGAGACAACAGGTTTGAAGGAAACTGTGGTGGTTCTCTGATTAAGATACTAGATAAAATGGGGGATTCAATGAAGAAACTTGTGGTTGTTCTAAACCAACTATAATGGAGTCATGATCAACCACTTGAACCTTTGTATGATCTGTAATGCATCATGTATGAGATGACCAATCTATGTGGAAGTTTAAGTAATAATTATAAAGGTAACCATTAGAGTTTATATGATCCTTACTTTTGAGGTAATTATGGGTTATTATATGTTATGATGGAAAATGAAAGGCATGAGATAAACTTGAGGTTAAAATATGATATGATCATTTTTTAAGATTTTATCTCGTTTTGGGGAATGTTTTAAGAATTATATAGTTTTGGAAAAAGAAAAACATGCAGACCGTGTGACAACCCGTCGCGTCGGACAAAGCTGCGGGAATCAAACCCACAACCAATGTGTGACTGGAATTTATCGCCTACCACTGGACTACATGAAGTCCCTGGTTAGTTTGACTAATTCTTTTTAGTTATATGATTTTAGGAATCAAGAGTAAGTTTATTTTGGTTTATCTATGGAAATGATTAACCTATCATCGAGGATATGAGATTAGGGTAATTACTTTTCAATATGAGAATTTAAGAGCAACTGATGTTATTTTGAGATAAAACTTAATTTGTACCTTGGAAGACTATGTGACTAAATCTTTAAAATATTTTGGTTTCAATCTTATTTTGGTTTTATTTGAATAATTTTATGGAAAAATTGTTTATCAAATGGTCCTCGTTGATGTTTGGGTTTTGTTGGAAAAATTTTGGAGATTAAGAATAGATTTTATTTTTATAAAGGGTTATCCTTTTCTGGATTAACAAATCTTGTACTAACCTTTTTGGTTTTGGTTTTTCTTAAAACCTAAAGACATGGGAATTATATAGGTCTCTTTTTTAGTTTAGGTGATTCTCTATAAGTTGATTATATCTCTCTTAATGTAATCAAGTCATCCTAAATACTCATCTTTTTGTGAAAATATGAGTTTGTGTAAGAAATGTAGTAAAATTTGAAAGTCAACATGACAAGTAAGTATGTTTCCTTATGTTTTAGTTAAGCTCAAAAATAAATTCCTCAATGAAAATTAACTGAAAAAAATGTTGTCCATTAACTTTTCCTACTAGGGAATCCAATACCGTTTAACCCATCACAAGTTTGCGATTTTCTTGTGGTTAACTTTCTCCTAGACATGTTTACTATCACTCTCCATCAAAACATGACCCTTTGTTTTATCCTCCATATCCATATTTTCATACTTGGAATCCTAGTGTGGGTTAACTCCAGTGACATTTGTACTTCTCTCCCAATCTTTTAAAGTGATTGTTTTACCGACTCTTCTTCCGATGTGGGACTTTCAAGGATCTTTTCGAGTCAAATTTTGAAATTGCAAGGACGCAATTCCCAAAAGGGGGGAAGAATGTAACACCCCAGGTAAATAAAGAATATGGAATTTTTATATTTATCCATATTTGTGAATAAAATATTAATGTTACTTTAAAGGGGACTCTATGCTCAATGGCTTACCCAATATGCAATAACAATTTTCTTGGGAATCTTACGTTGCACTCTAATAATAAAATAATATTATTTAAATGGTAGTTAACGCCTAGCCGTTGTAATGGCGGAAATGAACACAACTAACTAAAAAATGATTATATATGTTTGTAAAATATTTTTACTCCTTACAATAAATGTTAGAAGATTAAAAATGCGAATGAATCCAATTTTTAAGCCTAAACATTCTAATATTCTTTAAAAGGTCGATTAACCCCATTTCGATGGTGAACCTATTTTAAATCCACTTTTTAACAATTTTATGTGTTTTATTTGACAAAATAAATTTCTTCTTTAGAATCAGGACATCAAAATTTACTCTGTGTAAATTTTTGGTATTTTTCCGATAAAGTTCATTTTTAATGAATAGTGATAAATTTTGTATTTTAATTCAAACCCTATTTTTAATCTAACTTATTTATATGATTAGATTATCTTTTTAATTGGATTTAAAGTTTTCATTATAATACATTTTTACCATTTAATCCAATATTGGTCGTTGGAATTAATTTCATCTTGAAATTTGGACTTAAACTAGAGTCAATCTTTTGATACTTATTGTTTCTTAAAAACACGCTATTTGTTTTGACAGCGGGAATTAATTATTAAAATAATTAATGCAAATTATATGTTTTGAATTTTTTAAAATAGACATCATTTTTGAATTCGTAATATCAATTATATCTTAGGGTGAATTTTTGGTATTTTTCTGAAAAACACCAATTTTTGATGAATAGTGAAACCACTAAGTGGTAGTTAAAGAAACTGATTTTTCGTTTAAATGAAACTTTTCCACCCTTGTGTTTTTAATTTCTAAAATCAGGTATACATGGTTGTAATTAAGAATTAAAATTTGGTTCAATGGAATTAAAATTTTTTTATGGTGAATATTAACTTTTATGTTTTTAATCGCGATTAGAGGTAATTAGTGTAGTTTATGGTAAAAATAATGTTTTAATAATATGAGATGAGCTTGAAACATGTCCTACCCTTATTGTATGTGTCATGGCCGACCAATAGAATACATGGGTCATCTTGGGGACCCCATGGAGCCACTTTGGTTGGGAAATGACATAAATAACTTTTTATTTAATGTAAAAGTAAAAATGACACAAACATGAGTTGTTTTACTAAAAAAAATATTACGTGGGGTTATACAAGTCATATATTTTACTATAAATAGTAATTGGAAATATAATAAGATTTCCTACATCATGATAGTTTTTTTATAATTTTTAGACATTAAATAAATAAAATTATTTATGACTTCATAATGATGCAGCGATTACCTCATTAATGAAAGATTTAAATAAAATGAAAATATAATGTAAAATATATGACCTACACAAGTCCAAAACCTATTAGATTGGTGGATTTAGAAACCTTATCACATTATCCTCGAATTATATCAATGTGGGACCTTTTAAATCCGAAACTCATTTTCAAATAAAGTAACATTTCATTACGTTCCAAAAGTGCCCCTCCTCTCCTCTTATAAAAGGCCCCCACCTCTACCTCCTTACCCACAGTTCCAAAGCATTTGGCTCGGACAAACCCTACTCATTTTGCCTCTCTAGATCCCCATCTTACTACTAGAAGCCTCACTTTGGGCATCAGTCTTCCCAAGGAATCCTTTGAGCTCAAATCAAAAAGAGTTACCCGATTTTAAGGTAATGTCTTCACTTATGTACATTTGTTTTATTTTGCTTCTACAACCCCCTAAACTCTTTTTATTCATTTATTTTGTAAAAACTCCAGTATATTAAATATATTAGGATGTTTTTATAGTATTAATTAGAGCTAAAATAACAAACACCTACATCAAATGGTTAAAGAACATACTGTTTCTGTGGATGTGAATTTCTGCCTCACGAAACGATGATTGGTCAACACTCATATAACACCTTAAAAGGTGGCCATTAAGATGTATCTATATTTATATATTATATATAATATGTTTATTTTTTAATTAATCTTATTTATTTTTATTTTGTGGCATACATTTATGGTTTCCATTGTGGGTAAACAAGATAATTTCATTTTTGGAAATGCGGACTACCGCCCCCTCAAAGTGATTTGATTCGTTAATGCCATATGTGGGATGTATAAAGGATGTATTTAAAGTTATTATATATGATGTATGTTACATATAAATGATTAATATAATCATGGAATTAAAATATACATACCTCTCATTTAGTTGTAATTCCATTAATATGACATAGAAATGAAAGTAGCGTTCATGCGTACGTACGGCTTACCGTCTCCATGAATGGTGCAGTTCATTTATTACCTCTAAATGATTTTGTAATATTATAAATACATGTATATTATATATATATGATATATATGATATCCAAATCATGAATATAATTCTGGATATAATGAAACATTGACCACACGAACAACTTGTAATTGTAAGAAGTCCACTTTCGACTTAAGAACCAAATATCGTCAACACAAAAATTAATAAATTAAATGATTACATAATGTTTATAACATGGAAATAAGTGATATAAAAGGAATAATGAACTTTAAAAATTTTCTTAATAAAGTGGAAATTAACTCAAGTTTATTATTCAGGACGTTAAAGAATGATCGAGTCAAGTAGGACCCGAGGTAAGGGATCCTACTCCTCTCTTTCTCTTTAAGTACTCTCCTTTATGCCACTTAATTTAAGCTCCTATTTGTTATGATGGGGGATGTTATTTTATATTATTCTTTCTATAAATTTTATTATAATATGATGAGAGACCCTATTTGATCTCATCAATCCATTTTTGGATGTTTTAAGTGGAGCCGTTGGGCTGCCGAGTTTTCGTAAGGGATTTTTCATCTCACTTTTATCCCCATGAGATTTACGCTACATTTGCCACAATTTTTTTTAGTGGTGTATGTACTGCCCATTATTTTATTCATTGTGTAATATACATTCATTTATGAGTATTTACATCAATGTTGTATTTTCCTTCTTCCACGGGGTGTATGTTTCGAAAGATACCCATGTCGGTAAGGGAACCTTTCACCCTCCTATTTTTACATGACTTCTTTTGTTTTGTCTTTTAATTCTCATAAAATTATGTTGGGATATGTTCTTGTATATCCTTAGTGATTTAAATTTTATTTCCAAGTGATGAGATACCATTTTTATCTCTCATCAACTCATTTTCAGAATTTTGTAGTGACGCCGTTAGGCTGTCAAATTTTTGCAAGGGAACTTCTTAACCCAGTTTTGATTCTTTGGGATAAGCTTATACTCCATGAATATGTAGTTCTATGAATATGTGTGAATAAACTCTGATTGATTTAAACTTAATATCCACTTATATTTTGTGTATTAGTTTGTCACACATAATTATGTAATTGATTTATCCTTAATCCAAGGATACCGTCTTTGTATGGGAATTCATCTCAATCTTCTTTCATTGAGGCATATTTTGTTTTATACACAACCTTATTATATATGGTGTATAATCACCTTTAACTTTTATGTTTATCCGAAAGAAATCTTATTTACACAAAGTGTTTTACTAAACGACAAAAGGGAATGCTTTTGTCGTATGTATGCGGCGACAACGACTTCTCCACCGCTGTGACCATTATTTGAGTTTCGGCTTTCTCTACAAGACATACTTTTTTTTAAAAGAAAAATAAATACCATGTTTTAATTTTCATTTATTTTAGTATTGAAAATGGTTTTTGTAATTTTTTTATATCAATGTGTTGAGTTGATATCTTGTGATTGAAAAGTGGAAATGTTATGTTTCCTTTATGTATGTTTTATGTGATACGATTATGTTATGGTTCTTGGGCATTATTATGAAGTCGGGTGGTTCCGTGATAAACTAAGGGTAGGTGAGCCCGATATAGCTCTCCAATGCTTTGGGTAATGAGAAGGGGTTAAATTTTAATGTTTCTCCAAAGATATTTAGGGAATATACAGTGATGGGTATTCCAAACGTAACCGAGAGGGTTACTCCCTATGTAAGAATGTTATGAATGCCTCAAGTTATCTTTATTTCTTATGATTTCTATGATTTATTCATGATTTTATGAGGTATGTTAACATGCTTATGTTTTATTGGTAAAGTATGATTTCATTCTTACGTATACATGTTCTCATGTTTCCTTTCCATATTTCTATATCCCTTACTGAGCTTTTTATACTCATCCCAAGTTTTTGAAATGTTTTTCACAGGTCAAGGGAAGGGTACATGATATGATGATAGTGTCAAGGAAGTGTCAAGAAAGAATCCATGTTTTATTTTAAATATGTTTCCATTGATGGGAAAAATGAATACTATCTTTTATGTAACCACTTTGTTTAAATGTGGAATTTAATGCAATTTTTATGATCTAATTCTCTAAAACTCTAAACCTGAAAAGATCCTCAATGTGTAATCATGTAATAACTCAAGATTAAGTAATGTTTAAGGGTGGGGCCTTATATATTTGGTTGGATTATACTTATATTGATAATTATAATTTGATATGGTAAATGACACAGTATATGAGACATTTTATACTAGATTGGTATTGGACGTATTGTTTTGGAATTGAATTTTTATTAAGGTATGTCACCTATTACATATAATTATGCCACCTAGTTATTATGGAGATATGAAACCTATTATGTCTCTCTATGGCATCAAATTATTATGAAGGTTTTGAACTTGCAACATCTAGGAATGAAACTGACTTATAATAAATCCATGGATCCTATAAAATTATGATATGGAGCCAATTGAGGGATCAAGGCATGAAATTTTCAACCCCGTGGTATGATTATTATGATATGATGCTGGTTTGGGTATCAAGGTATTTCCCCTACAAGCTCGAGACAAGATTATTTATGGTATCAAACCATTGAGGAGGATCAAGGTATGAAACCTATTACTATTTCAAACATTTACATCAACAAATACATATACCACGAGACCTGGCTCATATAGGTCGGTTAATCTTTGCACATGTGGATCATGACAATATTTTTATTACATGTTGTTTAAAATTATAATATATATTGATTTTATTCTATTATATCTTAATCTTATTACATATTGTTCTCATTGACTTTCTATTTTCTTATTCACTTTACTGGTTATACTAGAAAAAATTTATAGTTTATAAACACATGTTGGATTGGATGAAGTTAACATTGGTTGGGGTATACTGATTACATCTCACACCCTATTTGGGAAATCAATTTGTACTCAGACGGACTTCATGAATGCATGTAGGGTTAGGGGTAAGAGCCTAATGGGAGTTGATTGGTTTATTTTATCATAGGAGTAGTGGAGCATAGGAACAAGCTAGAGCTCATGGTGATATATAGGGATAGTCGTTTTTTTATTTTAAGTTTCCTTGATATAAATGTCTTTATTTTTTCCTATTACAATGTTGGACAATTCATTTTTTTAGAGACATGACATTACATAATTTTCTAAATGTAACTAGATATTTCTATTAATGGCATGCTTATTATTATAATATGGACGTTTTTATTTCACTATTCTTGTACTATTTTTTATGATTCCATTATTATCCATTTATTACACCATTTTCTTCTTTACTTATGAGGGTATCGTCTCTCCACTATACTACTTTAGACCCTCATTTATAGTTGGAAGACTCTGTTGTGTGGGGAGGGGCACTTGAGACCTTCTTTACAAATCCGGTTGAATTAAATATTACTAAAAAAGGTCATGGAAATTAAAAAATTTCATACTATATAATAAATAATATAGTCTAGTTTGAGGCATTTCACCCTAATCACTGTTGGAATATAGAGTCATGCCCCTTGGCCTTTCCGAATGAGATGGTCTATTAACCAACATGCGAGTTTCCCTTTTTCTAAAACAATAATGAAACTAATGTGATGATTAATTTCTAAGTTAACCATGATTTTATAGTAATATCAAGAATATGGTGATCATTTTCAAAAATAACAATAGACATAAAATATTTTTTTAACACCTAATGTATTCTATCGTGCTCATTTTTCACATAAAATCCAAAAAGGTACCTTGATATCAATCATATCTCCATGATTATCTATTCCTATTATTGGTGTTGTTCCGTATATTTTCAACTTATAGCCATGTCACCTTTCTTGTACATTAGTATAATTAAACATTTTATTTCAAATTATTGATAAAAATATTATACAGATGAATACCAATGTATATTTAATGTTTCATATAATTCTTGAATTCTAGTACATAAACATTTAAATGATTCCACATAGTTCTTAAACTATGATCTAATCTTTAACCAAAGATTACTTAATACATCCTTATATTCATAAGTATATTCTAGTCTCTTCATCGTAAAAAAAATTAACTCATACAACAATGTTGGTCCTCTTATTCAGAATTGTCCAGCGTAAATCAATTTTCATAATTCCCATTATTGTCAAATTAAATTTAATCATCTATTGGTGATTCTTAAGGGAAACAATTATTCTCATCAATTACATTAACATGAATTTTATGTTTATTTTGAAATTAATTACATTTTTACCATATTATCTACATTTAAAACATATTCTCATCCTTTTGAGATATTCTATGATGTTATTCTTCCCACATTCATGACATTTATAAAATTTAATCATCCTTCCTCCATGGACACCACCACTTGAAATCCCAATGAACTCTATCCTTCTCTTTTTAAGTGATTCTAATAGTTGTCTATGAATAATGTTGTTAATCATATATCTTGGTAATTTATTATTCATAATAAAATAACCTTTACTATAGTCATCATCCAATTTGGTATATCATCAAAAAATGTTTTTTCACATTCAAATTTTGTCCTTCATCATTCTAGTTCAAACAATTTATGAAAACCATATAACATATATTGAGTTGCAATCTTTATAGTGGGAAACAACTTAATCAAAAAAAATTATTTATAATATTTACATATCATCACACCATCATTTAAATCTATGACTCCTTAGGTTTGGCCAATGTCATCCATGATCATCATCTATTCAAATCCATAATTTGGTTCATAAAGAGTTTGTAAATTTCCAGAACATATATCTAGAGAGTGTCAAACTAGCTGTGAAATAAGACCCATTGTCATTACCATGTATCAATCAAGTCAATACCAACACGACTTCTTTAGGTTTACTACCCCTAGGTTTATATATTCGAAAACCAAATAAACTTGTATTATTTATATAGGGAATCAATTACATGGAAACCACTATCTATAAACTTCACAAAAAATTCCATGATATTTTCCTATTCATAAACTTATACATATACTTATCCTTATAATTATACATAAAGTTCTAAATAATGTTTTCTCTTACTAGTTCCAAATGATAACTAATAAATTACAATTATTTCCACCAGAAATTCCCAAGTCATTTTAACATATTATTACATGAATTTTGAACAAAAATATACAATAATTACAATAGAATGGTTTAAAAGGCCTTGTCTAACACTCTAGAATTTAAAATATTTATCTTAATATTTCATAGAATGAATGAAATACAACACCACTCATAGAAAGAAATATAACATCAACAGACATTAAGATATATTTAATATTTAAAATAAATTTAATACACTATATTGCTTGAAATACATGAAACACTGAGCTCAACTTACATTACCTGAAACAATGAGTTTCCATGAGAGATTTCGTTACATTGAAGACCATGTTTAACAAAACAATAATATATTATTAATTTCATTATTTAATAAAATAATTATCACCATCCATTGGAATGGAAGGATTCCACAACCCCCTCCCCAAAAAGTGTACCCCTCATGGGATATCAATGTGAGAAGGGAGATAGTGACCCCTAAGTCCTACCTCCAGTATACCCTAGGTTGGCAAATAACACAGATCATATAACAACAAAAATATTGGAGACATTAACCTTTTTGAGTACACATGTGAAAGAGGGAGATAAGATATACAACAAAAAACTCAAACTCAGATTGAAAAAGAAATTAATACCCACGAACAGATATATTTACTTTGATGCAATAACTACTACAACTAAAAGGGAAAAGTATATGTACCAAAAGAACATAAATCAACAGTGACCACGAAGCTTGTACTGCTCCTGCAAATCCCTACAAGCTTGTACTAACCATTATGATCTCCAACAAACTCCAAGTGACTTGAAAAATAGTTTATATAATGTAGGGTGAGTATAACAGTATAATTAGTATGATCCACCCCATAGCCACTCATGAAAATGTATGTAAATAAGGGAAATGAACAATGAACAATAAGTGAAAATAACTTGTCACTGAAATAGGTATACTATATTCCAATCCTTACAATGTCTACACGCATCATATATTGCATATAAGATCATATAATACAATAAATAATATTAATGGTACCTCAATACCACTTTCACACTAGTTAGATGCTTCACCACAATGTCACAAGTCCAAAGCCATCTCTCTCCAAAAAGATTGTCCCAATGACACCTGGGCAAGCACCCCAACATTCCCCTCATGCAACACAATACATATAGTGACCCAGAATTTTCATATATTACTATTAAATAATTTTAAATATTAACAACGTAATATTATTACACATTTAGGATCCAATGTTTTAGTGTCTTTGGAAAACTAAGACCATACATTACAATTACAACATCAAGCATATACATTTATTTAATTATTTTTTATCTAGCTTCTTATTGGAACTTGAACTCTCCTTAGTACATGTACACACCTGAGGATATACATCAATAGGGGTGAGATAAAATCCCAGTAAGAGGATATATAATAACAATATAACAATTGGTGATCATAACCATAACACAGGAAAAGGATCATGAACATGAGTGGAAGCATTAATAAGAGACCTGAAATGTGGCAATTCATAAAAATGGAACTTCAAGTATTAGTGGTTAAATACCACACATACTTGTAATCATAGTTATAATATTGTCACATATCATTTCACATTAACTCATGAGATTCATCACTTTACTTAATACATTGGAGTGCTGTATAATTCTGGGCACACCCGTCACATTGAAACAATCATATTGCACAGTATATTTCCGGGCGCACCTGTCACATCGTAACATTATAATTTATCATGCATGACACAATGAACATATATAAAAAATGAACATAAATAACCCATGAAATGGAATGGGTTTTATATCATAATAACACAATCATAAACATTGGGTTCCCAAAAGAAAGAGCGAATAACATACATGTTACAAGAACCGTCAACTTTGAATGAGAAGTAAAAGGTGTGTTCTTAAAAGAATCATTCTTTTAAAAAACAATTATATTGACAGAAACCACAGTAGAAAACATTTATATCCCATAAAATGTAAGATAAATATGAAAAAATTATTTTTAAGGAGTGACCGTACCAAATGTGGAGTGGAAGAGGGAGAACCGGAAGAAATAAAATTGGGTTCAAGATTTTCATGTTACCATATATCTAAATGCTTGGTTCACTTTAGTGTCCTATATAACCACATTAGATTCATTAATTAACAATTAAAGAAAATTTTGTACATTAATATGGTTTATTATGGTTTTATTAAGTTATTTTATGTTCCAATGTATGAGTTATAGAGTTTAAAAACATTGTTCGGGAATGTTTGTTTTTATGGGTTTTCTTGAGGAGTTCACTTGTATTCATAAATTGATGTTCAGGTAGAACATGGGTAAACATATAGAACTGATATTACATAATATTACTTATCATCCTGGATTTTAAATTATCATATAATTTATTATATTCTATACCATGTGGATGAATCATTAGATAATAATTATATGATGATTGTTCGAGTTAATTTGGGTGGTATTTCGACCACAAAGAACTTGTTTTGATTAGTCATTTAGTAATATGTACATAAGTTCCTTCCAGAACATTAAATAAGAAAAAATACATATAAAAAATTCTGTTTCAACCATAAAAATTGTTTCATTACAAGATCTGAACGTAGAAATGGAACAAAGAGAACATGTCGTTCTTGAAGGTGATAGATTAACACTTCACGAACAACATTTTCTTTTATAAAATAAAAGGATGTGGGAAAGGGGGTAAGATGTTATAATATCCCATTAGTATCATATCAGTTTATTATATGTATGATACTAGAATTACCATACAATTTGTATGAATATTAGTGGGGATGGAATAATAAAAGAATATGAAATTGAAGGGAAATTAAAGGAAAGAGGAAGGGAAATTACCTCTTGAATCCACCTCTTGAGATCCTCCTTAGGGGACCTAGGATTTGTATTATGATGATACTAGAAGATATTAGACATGGGGAAGGGTCTTGGAAAGTTTCTTGGGCAGATTTTAGACATGGCATGAAGCTTGAGAGGTGCGAGGAAGTGAGGGTGTGAAGGGTGGTTTTTATTGTGGAGTGGAGAGGGGGTTTCTCAATATAAAATTCATTTGTTTATTATATCCACACAAGTCAAGGAATAGAAAGTATTCCATTACAATTAATAGTAGTTTTATCATGTGATCCCGATCCAATTGGGCTTGCATCTGTAGAATATCATGCAGGACTCTATAATTATCTTATATAGCTTATTTTGTAAATTAGGGTATTTCCCTATTCATCAATAATTTGCGTCTTTCAGAAAAATCCCAAAAATTCACCCCAACCATTTTCCGACGTGTAGAATCAAAAAATGAAGTCCATTTTTCAAGAATAATTTTCTAAAAATTATTATTTAAATATTTAATTAAACTCATCATTTAGTATAAAAAACGAGTTTTAAAACATTCATTTACTTATTCTAAAATATAGGTAAATCAAGCATTCAACTTGGATATTATTTATATATCATCATAGAAAAGGTTAAAATTCATTAGGGTATATCACTATTCATAAGGGTATGTTACTATTCATAAGGGTCAGATACTATTCTCCAAAAATTATGTTTTTCTTATTGGACTCCAAATAACATACTGATTGCAACCGGGTATGTCATATTTTCAAAATTCCAAACACAGAAGTGACAGACTTTTGTTTAAAGGTCACTTAATACATAATAGTTCATTATGTTGTGTTTTCTTGTGATTTGATAACATATTTTTAAGATGGGAATTTCCATTTTAAAACATTGGGTCCTTACAATACTTGGCCATAAACACCTAGTTGAAGCACAAAACAATCCACACAACCAAAAGTAACAATGTAGTATTTGGGAGCCACCACAACCTGCATAACGTTTACCATACGTTGGGTATTATGCCTCAAGACATTACATCCATTCACCGAGTAAGGATCTTCAAGGAACCACAACCTATACACATTATACCTATAGTATCACAATTGAAACTATATCCAAAATATATGTGTATGAAATAACCACAAGCCATTAAATCCCTCTATAAACATATATGGGGAAGAACTATCATTCATACTAGCACAAAAAGC
Source organism: Viscum album (assembly GCA_963277665.1). NCBI lineage: Eukaryota > Viridiplantae > Streptophyta > Magnoliopsida > Santalales > Viscaceae > Viscum > Viscum album. Next base: position 661,044,458 of record OY728159.1, read on the forward strand.
TAAAATGATAAAAGAGTGTGGCCAATGGGGAAAGTCTTCCATTCATCTTCCCACCAATATTTTGGTGAAAACACCTCTAGGGATCAGAATCGATGATATGTAAGTCAACCTAACTGACTGGGTGGGGTTCAATATCGAAACAAAAAAAGTACATGATATAATATCTCTTAAAACCACACTATGGAAAATACATAGTCTCAGACTCAACTACAACTAACATATCTCGGAATCCCGACATCCACTACTAAGAGTAGGCATCCTATAAGAACCCAACAATTTAAGGAGCATTATTAAATCATATCATCCCTTGTTATTAGTTTCACATTACATTAATTAATTATTTTGACCATTAATTAACAAATTTTATTTTCACATAAAATTCCTTAGTGTATCAACAATGTCCCATAACCTATAGGCATAACCAAAAATATGTCCATGGTTCCTCACAGTATAACCTCATAATTGCATCCAAGAAACCTCCATCCCCATAGGTTCAACATCATTTATTCAATCATTTATTAACAACATTATTTCATTCCTTAATTCCAAGAAATCTAGAATAGAAAAACTAAGATACCATACACAAGGGGCTCAAAACAGTGAGTAGATGGACTATCAATCGAGTCGTTTCCACATATAACTGGGGAATTTACCCATCCATCCTTGAAAATCTACACATGGAAACATGTGGAAAATTCCATTCCGCTTCGCCATTTTGGTAAGTAGGGTAAGAAATACTAGCTTCCTCAAGAAGTGGATAATGATAAATAGATAAAAAACATGAGACTTAATAAGAAATCACATCCCCGCAGTGGGTAAGCCCGACTTCAATCCCTTTCATCACCTTTGGGGACCTCCTAAACAGTCACATGCATAAACTGATGCATCTCACCACACTGGGCATCAACTTCAGCCAAAACCAATGTGACATCTTCCCCCAAATCACACAAAATCTTTCTAAGCTAATAACACATCACAAGTAGTAGGAATCAACAAGGAAACTGGGATCTTTTCTCTAATGTATGTTGTTTATGTTCACATGCAATGTGATCTCAGAGCTCCAAGTGTACGGCTCTCTTTCTTTATAAGTAAGGGGGAAACTCAGATCCCTACCAAGAATTATCTTTTATAAAAAAACTAGTACTTTAATCCATCTAGAATTAACCGATTCATTATTAGTAGGTTCAAAAAATGGGAAACATAAACATAAAGGTTTCATTACTACAAATAAATAATTATGAAATTATTTTTTCATTAATTTAAACAATATGTAGCAACTTGATTCTGTTTTAACAATAAATTGAATTTAACATGCACATCTCCATCAATTTGATTAACATCAAATTACAAAAACAACAACCACATTCATTTACATTCTTCTTTATAATTAGACAATTAATTATCAATTATTTATGTATTTACATTATTTACCAATTTCATCAATAAAAAAATTATAAAAAAATCATAGAAATCACACTATATAGAAAATCAAGAGGAAAACTATTATCACGGTTGAAATAAAAATCATAAAATCAAACCAATTATTTTAATTAGGTTCAAGTTTTTATTATATTAATTACATTGTTATCCAGTGGGATAAATCATGTAACTCTATGATTTAATGTAAATAATTAGAGAAGAAATGAATCTCGTACCTCAATAGTTTTCCAATGTTATTTTCTCGATAACTGATCAAAGAAACATATCATGATCTCATTCCCTTCAAAAACTGCCACCACCCAAGGATGTTGTGGCACAACCACATAAACAACAACAAAAAGAAACACCATTAAAACAATGGAGATCAAACTTCATGTCATGGAAAATAGAAATGAGATTAGACGGATCGATGAAAACCAACGAACAGAGGTAGATCATACCTAGGAGAAAAAACATATCAAAGAAGGAAGCGGGGAATTAATTCAGTATGACGAAATCCCCATAAGATGAAGAGATAGGCACCGCGGTTATCTAGGGACAAGAGGGGTTACACTCAAGAAATAGTGTAAGAAAATATCGTGTGACTGGGTGTCTTTAATAGACCCAGCATCGGGGCAGTACAAAACGTGTATATCTCCATCACATCGTGTACTGCATTGATAATATCTTATGCCAAAAATGTGTCGCCTAAACGCCCTATTTTATTTTTCTAAAACATGAATGGTACACTATGTGGACACCTTGGTCATTTCATTTAGCCTCCCTGTTCCATGATTCTTGCAACCAAACTCCTCAATAATTCCTCTGAGCCTTCCCTAAGCATGTTAGTCTTCTAAGACATGCAAAGGGTAGATCCATGAGGATTGGGGGTCCTTACATGATATACCCCTCAAAACATTCTCATCATTGAGAATTCAAAACCCACCTTTAGAGAGATTCGAATAGGAATGAAAGGGGTGGTCCAAACATTCACCCCACGAGATACATCTCAAGAATCTTGCCACCACAGAATCTCAACCATTTTAGAAAAGGACAACACGAAACCATTCGACCACTCAAACCAACTCCCAAACACTATATCCGGGAAGATACCTCTCAAAACAGAGTAATCCACAAGAAACAACAAGAGGAATCCATCTCATTGATAAGAATGGTCCACAATCACAAAACAAACATCGTTAAAAGGAAAGAGATAAAAATCAAATAGCTTAGAATAATGAGTGTGTATATGTGAATCACGTTCCCAAGTACTCTTCTTCACTCCACCATGCCACCAAAAGGCATCAAGGAATGGGATATAATTCCCATGCGACACCATCTATAGTTTTCCTAGATATCTACAGGCCTCTCCTTTAAGGTTATATCCTAATCGACATCAATCTCGCCCCATTCTATGATATGGGAGTTGTCATGATGATAACAGCAGTGCTACAACACATGAATTTTTTTTTTCTGGCTCATTTTTTGTGGAAGTCCTACCCACTATGCCACAACTCTAACATGAGCCAACACCTAAAAAGGCCCAAAACATAGAGCAAAAAGATTAATCCTAGGACTATACATTCTCTTCCCATAACGGGGAGTCACCTTTAGAAACACATGATTCCCAATGTAAATCTACATAGTTCTCCACCTATAGTCATCAAAGGACATCTAATCATCTTATGATACCTTCATCCTCTCGTGAATCACCTGAACCATCTCTATCATATTTTGCACCACTTACAGCCCAAGAATTTCTAGCACTCTAACCCAAGTCAAGTACAACGAAGAATGGAATTGTCATACATAAAGGGATTAAAATGACTCTATACTGAATGTGGAGTAAAAAATACTTTTTAAAGAGAACTATACCAACGGTATGTTCCATATCCACAAACCTCAAAAATCTATGACATAAGAGTGCAACATGACTTCAAGAGTCTAGATGGTCCACACTATTTGACCGTCTGTCTGCAGATGAAAAGTATTTCTAAGGAATAGATAAGAACCCAAATCTTGGTGGACACATCTCCACACCCTAGATGTAAACCGGGGGGTCTTGATCATAAATTATCATCCTTAGTACTCCTTTTAGTATCACAACCTCTACCAGATACTGCCCCAAGAAAAACTCTGATGATATCGACTCCATGATTTCTATTATGTTAGTTGATTTTATCAAACCATATAATACAACACTTATAGAATCATGGAATCCAAATAATCATGGAAAAATAATAACAAAGACCATCAATATTCCCTCCCACTTCCATTGAAAAAAACATCAATGTGCTAGGGAAACCCAGTAGGAACATGGTTCTTAGCCATCACCTTCTGAAAATCTAACCATCGAAACACAAACTATATAATTTCACGATTCAATCCAAGCCACCAAAACTAACTCTTCAAATCTTGGTACATATTTTTGAAACCCAGATGTACCACTAAGAGTGAACTATGGGACTCCCTGAGATCCATATCCCACATTTCCAATGGAATGAAATGCCTTCCCTAGAACAAAACCTGGTGTTGTTCATCCTCTGACAACCATCAGGGGCCTCACCACAAATAACATGGTCCCTCCAGACCTCCACCTCAAGATCCCCCATCTGGGAATCTCATACTTGATGCACCAGAGATGACTACACCATCATCTGGAAAAGACAACATTTTCCCCCAACTTCTCTCATATACAGATGTAATTCTGATAGTTTTTCCATCACCCTCAAGGAATCACCCAATTCTTAAACTGCGTCCCAATGTGACTTCCTGCTCAGTTAATTCGCTAAAAAATTCACCTTTCTAGATGTATATACAATTTCAATATCATAATATTATAAGAACACCATCAACCTATGTTGCCGCAAGTTCAATTCATGATGGGAGAAAATAATAATTTAGGATCTTATGATAAGTGAAGACCTTAAAGCATTCTCCAATGAGGTAATGTTTTAAAAAATTCATAGAAAACCCCACCACCACCAACTCAAGATCATGAGAGAAATAGTTAATATAATGGTGGTGAAACTGTCAAGATGCATAAAGAATGACCACTCTCTGTATTATCAAAACACAGCCTAACCCCATAAATGAATCATTACAGAAAACATCAAACTGAACTTTCTATATCAGAATACAATGAACCATAGAAATGAAAAACTTCTACAATAGATACTAGAATGCCTTAAGACACTAATCCGTACACAAGACTGCCTGATCCTTCCTATTTAATGTTGTCAGAGGAGTCCCAACCCAAGATAAATCAGTTATGAACCTCCTATAATAGCCTTCGAGACCAAGGAATATTCACAACTCTTCCAATATTTTGGGGGCTTCCCATGACAAAACATCTTCTATCTTCAATGGATCCATATCTAATCCTAGTTAGGACACCACATGCCTCATGAAATGAAATTATCGCATCCAAAACTCACACATAGACAAATTTCAAAATAGATGTTGTCAACGAAGAACTCCCAAACATAACTAAGATGATCTTCATGATCCTCCTCATATGAAAAGTACACAAGGATTTTGTCAATGAAATCCACCATGAACATATCTATGAACTCATAGAAAACAATTTTCATCAAACCCATGAACACATATTTAGCATTTGTCGCATTGGAAGGCGTCACCATGGACTCATAATTCCTACAATGACAATAGAAATAGGTCTTTGGAATACCCACATCATTCACTCACATCTAACAATGCCTAGACCTCAAATAGATATTTTAGAACCAAATTTAATCCTTCAGTTGGTCGAATAAATCATGAATTCCTGGAAGAGGATAATGATTCTTCATGGTCATTTTGTTCAAGCGATGATAATCAATACATAATCGCAAACTTCCATTACCCTTCTTCAGGAACTAAAATGGTTCACCCCATGGTGACACACTTAGTTGAACAAAACATCATTGTAAAAGACCAACATGTGATATATGAATCTATATTAACTTATAAGGTTCCATACTATACAGATTCATCAAGATAGGAGACATGCTCACCTTATCCCAATCCCGAACTCGATCTCCCATCGGGGCGGTATTGCTACAACCTCTTATGGAAATCCATCATGGTATTCTTCAATGACCCAGGGAAACATTGAATATTAAACATATATAAAAATCAACATCATCTCATCTATCTTGGATAACGAGGAAGGAACAAACATCTGACCTATCTGAGGGTATCACTCACCAATATTCACTATTGTCTCTCTACCAGCATCAAAGAACACCATCTGTCCCTAGAAGCAATCTTTAACATCCTACACTGAATACAACAACTCCATGTCGAGGTTGAAATCTTATGGTTATATCCGTAAAAAAAAGAAAAATCCCAAATAGCAGTGTTTACCATTCAATAGATCTCAATCTCCAGATTCATCAAACAAGTTAGCTGAACCTCCAACTCACATAGTCAATTCCAAGGAAACTGGAAGCCTCTCTACCTTAAGTCAAAATGAATGGAAAAGGGTAGGTGATATGAAGGAATGTATTGCTCTAGATTCAAACAAGGCATACAACCATGTAAAAAATAATCAAAGGGTATTTTGAAAGACATTTGTCTCACCTAGAGATTGAAATTCTATGGCTTGAACATGACCATGACCAACTCCAAGGCCTCTATAACCCTGATGATGACCAACACCATGGACATGATCTACACTGTGAGACGGGGAGCATCTTGGGGATGTACTCTTTTGGACCCATCTAACTCTATAGATACAAAGCTGGTGAAACCTACTTCTGCTACCTTGGATGGAACAACCTCAATATTAGAACCTAGAGAAGAACACCAGGTGCATGTGGACCACTGTGAATGTTCATGAACTGTAAGTACTGATGACCTTAGCCTCTATAAGAAAAACAATTTCCTGATCCCTTGTAATAGCCTGGATAGACACTTCCCCTGATGAAATGACACACTAAGTGCTGGGACCTACCCCGACCAAATAGAAACTCATCGTCCCTGAAAACTGAGAACCACATACCATATCTCTAAATCATATGGAATCTTGAAGCCTCCCCACTTATGACAATATAATTCTAGAATATGTTCTCTCAATGACCTCTTCCTTCACCAGAACCTCACAATATTTCTTCAACATAAATGGGTAACCTATTACTGGATCACTTGATATAAAGCCTACTCCAAATGCCTCGTCCTAACTTTCTCATATAGAAACATTTCATAAGAATATCGTAAACGGTTCCTTAAAAGGATTCCAAACTCTCTCACACTGGATCTCCCTCGTCGAAGGTTGAGAAGCTCCTAGAAACTTGAGACCTTTAGAGGTGAAGAAATAATCTCAAATCTGAACCTCTCTATGAACTCCTCCCAAGAGGCTTCTAACTCCTCAAGAACTTTGAAGAACAAGAACAACCACTGACTCGCTACCCCATGAAGCATCGTCACCACCAATTATACCCTATGCTCAATCTGAGCATAGATTTTGATAAAATCTATATCAACCTCCCTCAACTAGTATTCAATGACTACATGTGAAACAGAGTTATCATTCTTCTGTAAACTATGGTGTTGAAACTCTCTAAATGGCCTCATCAATGTTTCATCATCGTCAACCTCTAATTTATAGAGATCAGCTGACACAACCTGCTGAACATCTTATATGCAAGCCATATTAGGAAGTTGACCAGGATCCGTACATGAAAAAGAAAAAATAGTTAGAGCTCATAAAACTAGAATATGCATGACATTACTGTTAATTAATTATTTTTACATTATTTATTTTATTTTAACATATTCCAGGGTCTACACATTCAAACACAATCCTAATGAAGAATGATGTTTGATTTTTTCCTACATCTCTACCCTAAAACCAGTATCATCTTATTTAGAAGCCATTGTACACTTAAAGGTTCGTGGATCATATCACAAAGTTCCTAAATACCTATGTCTCAGCCGATCTCTAGTGTATATACCTCTTAATAAACGTAGCTAACACCATTTCTCAACGAACCCATGTAACCACCCATGTTCCTTACTCCAAACGTCATCCAATCCCTCAATAAGACCTCTGATTCCACAATATCACACCCCCATCAGCACAAAATATACCCCTCCTAGGCCACCAAGTTGAGAAGGGATATAGTGGACCCTGAGTCCTCCCTCAAGTATGCCCAGGGTTGGTGACTAGAACCAAGTGAATAACAACACAACAATGGGAAAATTACCCTATAAGAGTACACATGTCAAATATATAGATAAGAATTACATAAAAAACTCCAACTAAGATAGAAATATAAAAGAAAACCCAATTACACATATGTGTAATGTCATTCATGAACTAATACAACCTAAACAGAAACTCCATGTACCAAAAGAAAGTAAAACTGTATTGACAATGAGGCCTGAATAGCTCCAACAAAACCCCGAAAGCTAGTAGTGATAAGTCTGATCTATAACCTACTCTATGTGACCTGAAAAAAATTTATATAAAGTAGGGTTAGTACAAAAGTATACTCAGTAGAATTATCACTAGATCATCTCATGAAAAAGTGGAGAAATTGTTCCAAAGTGAAATGAAATACAAGTGAAACTAAATCATCACCTAAATAGGCATACTATGTTCCTAGCCTCCCCATGGCTACTCACACCATGTATTGAATAAAATAGTATAAAATATAATAAATAATTTCTAGGGTACCCTGCTACCACTTCCCCAATAGTTTTCCACTTTTCCCTAACATTTCACATCCTCAGCCAACCATCTCCCAAAAATAATGGCCCAAAGACACCTTGGCGAGCACCACCACATGAACCTCGTGCAACAAAAATCTTTCTCGTAGTCTCCACGGTGACGAACCACACCATTATCAGAACCAAAAGAAACCCAGTAGTTGCTGGGAGCCACCACAACATGAATAACGTGTATCATATGTCGAGTATTAAGGATCAAGCCACTATAGCCCATACATCGGGTAAGGATCCTCAGGACACCACCTCATATATTTTTTATACATATATTAGCAAAAATGAAACTATATCCAGAATATATATGTGTGAAATAACCACAATCCATTAAAATCCTCTACGAACATATATGAGAAAAACTAAACTCCATGCATACAAGCACAATTAACTACCATCAGAAGAGAATGTGACCAAAGGGGGAAGTCATCCATACTTCTTTCAATCGAGATGGAGGGGAAAACACCCCCTAGAGCTCAAAAACCTTGTTTTTTCCATCGACATAACCGACAAGGTTGGGTATAATATAGAAACACAAACGTACATGATATAATATATCTCAGAACCACATTCTAGGGAAAACCAAGTACCAGACTCAAATGCATCTTATTTATCTCGAACTCAAAGCACAACCTCAGCATTGCATCCATGCAACCTCCAACCCCGAGGGATCTACATCATTTAGTCAAAAATTTATTAAAAACATTATTACATTCCATAATTCTTGGGATTATAGAATTGAAAAAATAAGCTAACAACACAAGGGTTTCAATACATTATGTAGATAGAATACATTTCGATTCTTTTCCACCAATAGTATGAGAATAAACCCATCCATCATTGAAAAGATAAACACATAAAGCACAAGGCATACCCTATGCGTATTTTCCACTTCTGGAAGGAGGGTAATAAATAAAAGATTCCTTAAGTAGTGGGGAATGTAATGATGTTTAGAAAACAAGGGATTGAACATGAAATCACATACACTGTAGTAGGTATGTCCATCATCAATGTTTTTCATGACCTATGGTGTCCTCCCGGACACCCACATGCATAAACTAATGCATATCCCCACTCTAGGAAGAAATTGATGTGAAATTCACATAACCTCTCTTCCCCCACATCTCACAACATCTATCCACGCTCACAACACAACACAATCGATAGGAAACAACAAGGAAACTAGGTTCTTGGACCTAAAAAAGTCATTATTCCTTCATAAGCAATGAGATTTCATTGCTACATGAATACAAATCTTGGCCTTTACAAGCGATAGGGTTCCAAAAAACCATACCAGTCATTATCTTTAATCAAGAAGGTAGTTATTTAATCCATATTTAATTAATCGATTCATAATTAGTAGGTAACAACTTTGGGAAACCTAAACTGAAAGCTATCATAACTACAAAAAATTTATTAAATAGTTAATTTGAAATGCCCTTAAACAATATGAACAAAAATTCGTCAGGTTTAACAACCAACTGAATTAATCATGCACATCATCATCAATTTTATTAATATCAAATTACAAAAATAACAACCCAATTCATTTACATGCCACTTCATCTTTATCCAATTAATTATCAGTTATATTTCATCTTTATTTACTTTTCCAATTTCATTGAGAAAAACCTTCTAACAAGAAATGCATTGATATAACACAATCCAACAAATCAAGGGGAAAATCTATGTCCGGTTCAAAGCTACAACATGCAATTAATGCAATTCTTTTAATCTAGTTCAGTTATTTAATTAGGTTATTTCCATCTGGATACAATGGGATAAATCATGATAACTCTAGGATTTCACATAAATAATTAATGAATCACCTACGTCAATAGGTTTCTGATGATTTTCACTCGAGAATGGATCAAAGAAATAGATCACAACAACCTTACCAACAACATTTGCATCCACCTGAGGAAGTCACGACACAACTTTATCAACAAAATCCAAAAGAAACCCCATTAAAACCATGGATATCAAACTCCATAGCATGGAAATGAGAAACTATTAAATATGGATCAAATAAAACCAATGAACGATGGTAATTCATACTCCAGATTGAAGATGTATTGAATAAGGATGTGGGGAACTGATCATTGACAAAGAATCCCCAAGAATTGAAGAGGGAGGCATCTATATTATCTGGGGTCAAGAGTGGGTGTGCTTAATCTGTAGGGTTTGAAAATACCAAGCAGTTGGGTGACATTAAAACACCCAGTGGTAGGGCAGTAAACAACCTGTACGTCCCTGTCACATCATGTATTGCCTCAAAGCAAACTTACACTGAAAAAAATGTTGTATCAGCGCTATATTTGAATATTCTAAAACACGATCAGAACCCATTTTGTATACCTTTTTCACATCGTGCAAACCCCATGTTTCTATCTTCTCATGAACAAACTCTTACAGACATCATACATTCCTTCTATGAGCACACCGGTCATAGAAAACACTGAAAGGGTCGATCCAAGTGGATCTAGGACCATACACAATCACTACTCGAATTGGATCCTATACCAATGGATTAAAATTCTTGGTAATAGCTGGAGAACTTTCTTTATAACTTATAAGAAAATTTCTCCAAATCACTGGTTAGAGGGCTATTAGAAACATCATATACAAATGGTTCACACATAACCATTGGTATATGGTAATTAGAATATATTTTTACTAATGGTTCATTTAAAACCATTGGTATAGAAAACAAACAACAAACAATTACCCCTCACCATTACCCAACCTTAGAAAACTAACTAAAAACAGAAATCTCCCTCCAATATACAAATAATGATATTAAAATAAAATAATTATTACATTCAACTAGTGATAAAACACATATTAAATCACAAAACATAAATTGTCATAATTATTAGTCAATATTGCAATGGATCAGTCTTCCACTCATCACCATCATTTTCATCACCTTCATTTTTGTATTTATCCTTAGCCTCATCCTCAACCTCATCCTTTGCATCGTCCTCATGCTCATCATCCCTCTCTTCCTCACTATCATCCCCATCCACTTACTCTTTATCATCCTTTCAATCTTAATCATAAGGAATATCAACATTTAGAACCCCACCAGGTTATCTACCCTATGAAATATATAACATATGTATGATTGATATATATTCATCAAAATCCGCGAAGGTATATGGTTGAAACGATGGAAATAAATTTTCTATAAATTTTAAAAATTCCAGGATCTCCTTTTGATTCTATTCATTCTCCTATATGATTTTTTTTAAAACATTTATCCTTATCCTTATAATTTTATACCCATGAATATGTATTTCCGACTAGATTCTACGAGAACTGGCACTTGAAGTGGTCCAATACCTCGTCGGGATAATAGTATACCCTAGTCAACAACATATTTTTTAATGATGATAATCTCCCAAAACATGATGTAAGTGATAGTTTGGACCAATGTTATCAGGTTCCTATTCATCATGGGACTTCAATGAACACTATAACAAATATACATGTACTATTAATTTTCAATATATATATAAATATTTTAAATCAATGAGGAAAAATATACAAAATGATTCTATGAAAGTTTGTTTACAGAGATTACTAAATATTTCATTCTGCTCGAAAAAAAAACAATTTTGATTATGGAAAAAATCCTTCAATAGAAAAAACCTATCTCTCCAGTGATACAGAATTTAAGAAAACATAATTTAAAATAGGTTACACATAATGAATTTCATATCAAAAATAAAATAGATATTAATTAAAAATGATAATGAAAATAAAAATAGATATTAGTTGAATTATATATGAGAATCAGTGATTGTGTTATCAGTAGATATATCAAACACATAAGTGAAGAGATCCTAAAAAATACACATTTAATTCCCAAAATTATATTTTTTAGATATTAAATATTTTACATGAGTTCTCTTTTGATTCAATGACAGAATTGATGTTTTTTTCTTCATCATATGAGGTCATATTGTTATATGGAACCCTACATTCTATATCTTTGATCCAAATGATGACCAAAGTATTTTTTTCAGGGTCGTTTTATAATTGTTTCATTCTAATGTTCTGAAGGATGGTTAAGATCGCATTCCTATTCAAACAATTAATTACATAAAACAAAATTATTACATCATAATAATAATCTCTATAATATATATATAATGTTTTTTAGGGGTGGGATATATAGAATATTAATTTACTTTAGAATGTATTTCAATGATTATTATTGTGTGAGACATGTGTTCCTATACCATGGTAATTCAGTTTATAGGATAATTACCATGGATATAGATTTATGTATAGATTTTGTGTGAGAGGGTTGACTTAACATAACTATTGATAGTGTTGACATCTAATTCAATATTTGTGTTAGTGGTGGATTTTTTTTTCAGAACATGTTGATTCATTAGAGGGGGATCTGTTGATAAAATATTTTTGTTATTTGATTTGTTGTGAAATAGTTTGGTCTAGAAGTTGGATAAGAATATAAAATGTTCTAAAAGAATATATTAATATATTTAAGATGATACTTTTTTATGGATGGTTTTGTGTCCCAGAAAATGGGTTGCATGTATAGTGGTATGAAATAAGAATTTAATAAGTGGAATTATCCATTTTAATTATAAGAATATTCCATTTTCAAAGAAACAATATCATGATTAATGTCATTATATTATTAAAATAATAATGTCCTGAGGATCCCTGCATATGAAATTTATACTAGAAGATTCAAAATTAGTAAATCCTTATAGATTCACATTGACATGTAATATCTTCAAGGGTATGTAATTTTTGTAAAAGGATGGCCAAAAATGGATTCCTATATAAGATTTATTATTGAATAACCTGCACTATGGAAATGAGGCTCATAGTATTAACTGTATTCATAAAGGTAACTAATAAGATATGTAAGAGTAACTTGAAAAATATGTAATGGTTCATTAATCATTCAAAAATTATGGAGAAACTTGTGTGGTATAGTTTATAATATACATGATATCATAAGATCTGATTGATAAATTCAGGTGTTTTGAAGGATAGTCACACCATGACTAGTTAGGAAAACATATGATACATAGGAGTTATATTAATATTATGGAATTATACTAGTGAATTATATATAATAATTATCCCCTTATCACATAACTAAAATCAATACATCATGTAGTGGAAATGATATGCATTATTTTAAGAATATTAAGATTATTTTAGAGGTTATACTAATTTAATTATGTCTACACAGTGAAGTAGTTCATCATGTTGAAACTGGATCATAAATTGAGAATATTTTTTTTATCATGTAGTAGTCAACAAAGATTTTTTACTGGTATATTATAAAAAAATTGCAGTATCTTGTTATTGATTTGGATCAAATCATGCTGATGAAATTCACCATATGGGGATATTGGTTTTGGTAATATTTTGAGTTTGATGTTTTATAAGAACATTAGAATCACACTATGATGATATTAACCTTACGGTAATGAAGAAAACTCAATTGGTTTTTATATTTCTAATAAATAATTTTTTATAAGGGAAATATTGGGATTAAATGGATGTATTTGACATGGAATTTAAGGACTATATTTGGAAAAAAATTATCATATTCATATTTAATTATAGCTCATTTTGATGTAAAAATGGATAATTTCTAAGTGAGTAGATATAGGAAATTCTCGAAAAATGAATTATTAATTTATATCACTATCTATAAGTAATGGTGATTTCTAATAACAAAAATTATACGTAAGAAGGAAAAACAAAATGATATATCATAGAGAATGTGAATTCATGGAAAAATATAAGAAGATGATTAATATAAGAATTGGAACTCATTAAAGATCATTCGAATAATGAAATTTGTATTCTCTACGAAGAATCATAGAAGGTTATGCTAATATTATATGGATTTTCATAGATTATACATGTAGTAGAAACATATGGAGATCAAGGGGAGCCAATATATACGTAGTGTATTTAAAAAAATAGTTATATTATTGTGTATTGGATTTCAGGAAAAATAAGTATTCATTTATGTATGAAGTCATAAAGATTGAGGAGTATTGAAGATACCCTTTAGTGGTATTGTTATATCTCTAAACATTTGTAGTGGATGTGGTCCTTTTTTTATAGTTACAATCACATTAAAATAATGGACATTTAGTAAAACTATTTGTGGTTGTATAGGTTCATGACATGATCAAAATGATAACAGCAAAAATCCTAAAATTTCAATACACATTAAATATATTAAATAAAAAACAAAATAATACAAGATCATTTATTTAGCCTAATGATAAATGTAATTATGGAAAAAAATAAAGTGAACATCCTAAAGAAAAATTATAAATGATTTTATTAACTACTTCCTTTCATGGTTATATATCTTAGTCCACCCCAATGGGTGGAGGTATTTCATAGCATAATTTTTTTATTTCTTCCTAATAATTCATATATTTTTTAGCAATAAAAAAGAAATTATTTTTGAAAATCGTGGTAATTTTCAATCAGAAACCTCAAATTTGATTCATAACATGAATTAAAAAATTTTCTAATAAGTAGTCACTTATTAATTATATTCTATCAAACATTCATTCAGTATTTTTGTGGCCTCTAAATCCGCACCAACTCTTGAATGACGGCCACTACACAACTCATGCCATTACATTCTCCACTTCTATCCTAATTCCTTGAGTCATTATATCCTCATAGCTTGACAATTTGGAAAATTAAAACTGAGATAGAATAAAAATAATAATTCATATAAATAGAATAAAAATAAAACATTATATCAACATAATTTGTTTACCCATATTTTTTCACAAGCAATATCATATACTTTATTTTGAAGGTGGCAATAGGAGAGTGGCCTGATGGGAATTTTGTTTGAGTATTTGGAAAGAATTTTAAAAAAACTTACATTCTGGCCCTACTTTTCAAATTATTTGGTTTTCTTCAATTCACTCCACTATCAGCTATGTGTGTTGGTTCCATACCCCATGCATGCATGTGCACCCACACCGCTTATCATAATATGTAGATATTAAAAAATAAAAACAAATTTTTATATCAATACATCGAATATTGAAAATAAATTATTGTAAAAAAATGAATTGGGGTTCTATAAATATACATGTAGTAGTAAGATCAGTGGAACCACTGGATCCCCATGATTTTAAGAAATATCAACCTACAAAGATAGGGTATATTCCCATGTATGATCCCTAGGATCATAATGTGTTGGAGTAGGAGTCGAAGAAGCAGAAATTTGGATTTTCATGGAGAAAGAAGTAAAAGGAAAAGAATATAAAATATATGGTTGTGAAAATTAATATTATATAAGATAAGTAGAAATCATCATTTAACAAAGGAAAGATAGGAGGAGGGGCTCATATGAAATTGGTGGCTATAACATTGGTGGCCTAAATATCCCAAGTGTCTCTAACAACACTTAAGGATCATAAGGAATGGTTGATGGTTTGTTAGTGGGAGGGATGGGGTGTGATCAGATATGAGGACTGGAGAGCATGGCTCTAGTACCACCCACCACATATCATATTCCTGGGAACTGGATACACTAGGCTAATCAGATAATAGTAGTTACTGAAGTGGTAGATCCTAGTTAAAAGATAAAAAAATTAATCACATGAAATTATATGTAATTGATATATATTTGAAATAAAATACTCAAATAAAGAACTAAAGGAGGGACACTGATATCACTCATCGATTATTTATTTTATATCATCATTTTTATTCATTTAATCTATCTTTTTTTCATTTCCTTCATTTGAAAACAAATATGAAATTAATTATAAATAAATATGTAATTTGTAACCCAAACATTAAATAATATGATATAAGAATAAATCAAGGAATACAACTTTTAAATCAAATTATTGGATACATAGTGATATAAAAAAAATTATATTTAGTTGTAATAACATCAAATCATAATCAATTTTATAAAAAAAATCTAACACCCTGTAATTATAATGTTACAACCTTGTATTTGATACTATGTATGAAACACAACACCAAAAACGGAAGGGAATATAATATCTGTATAATTTATAATATAATCACAATTTAAAATATATTCTATATATTTAAATTCCAGATAAACAATTGTAGCTCATGTTACATGCAAAGAGACCTTCCTCGATATGTTGCGTTACACGCAAGATGGAGTTTGAGTAAATAAAAATGTATTATTAAAATATTATTATTAATATAATATAATATAACCTAGCAGTTATGTTATGGGTTTTGAATTGTAAAAATATCTTATAAAAAATTATTTTTTATATAAATATATAATGAATTAATTGGTTACCAATTAATGAGAAACAAAAATAAGAACCAATTAGGGATAAAAAGTAATAATAATATTTATATGCTTCCAAAAGAATATTTTCTAAATAAATATAATTAAATAAAATTGGTTAATTATTAAAATTAAATATATATTTGTTATATATTAATTAAAATACTTTTGATATTCATACATTATATTTGATAGGACTAAGATAAGAACAATCCCAATTTCATATATAAAAACCTATATTTTTATAAAGGCAATTATAAATCCTTTTAAGGAAAAAATATTAAATTATAATTTATACACTTTAATTGATTTTATATTTTAAAATAAACATATTTTTTTATTTTAAACTATATCAATTCTGTTAGGGTGAAATATTGATATTGTTTGAAACCATGACATTTTTAATGAATAATTAAAAATAATGAATTTAATTTCAAAACTTCTTTTACATGAAATTTTATTATATGGTTAAATTATATATTAAATTTATTTTAATGTTTAATTAGATCATATTATTATATATTAAAACAATTTATATCATTAGAATCAATTTAAAATTTATATTGAATGTAAAAACATATCAATATTTTGATTTATTTTACCTTAAATACTTACATTGTTGTCCCACCTATGGGATGGATATTAAATAAATTTCTCCCACTTTTGTGATTATGATTTGAAATAATGGATTGATATTTGGAATAAAAATAATTTCTAATTTCTAATAATTCAAACTTCGTTTTTTATAAAAAAATATAAGTGAATATGATTAAAGGTATTTACAATGATTGAGGTTAAATTGGGATTAATTAGGGACTAAACCTTAACATTATAGTGAAAAATGACCTATAAAAAAGTCCATGATCTATTTTATCTTCATATATTAAAAATATATACTATTTTTAGAACATGGACCATTATTAGAGCATCTTGAAACATGAAAAACGTGCATGGAATTCCTTTTCCAAAATATTACAAGAGTGTCACTCCTCCTCCAATATAAATAGGCATCCTCTAATCCAACTTCCAAATTCCTCTAAAGACACTTTCACTTGACCAATATATTAAAAAGTATCTCTTAAACATCAGTCCCCTTATCCTATAATCATTCCTTGGGGTAGAAATAAATAAAAGGAAGACATTTGTTCAAACCAAAATAAGTTACCCGGTTAAGAGGTATCTTAATTCCTATACCATTTTTGTTTTATTTCCATTATCCACTACCTAAAATCATCTTCTTTGAGGAATATAAAAAAACAGTATCTGAAATATAATACGATGTTATTATGTTAATGATTATACCTACACTCACACTCACTTCAATATAATCGGTAACAGACATACTCTTTACCTGTACGATGAACTACCACCTCACAAAATGATGATTGTTAATTCTTCCTTTACCTCCCTTAATAGTGTCCATTATGATGGAAAACCTGTTTATATATGATATATATGATATTAATTATATATTTATTCATCTATAATTCTTTTACAACACATATATTTATAAATTTTCATTTTGTGTAAAAATGATTAAACCTTTTGTAGAAGTTTGGACTACCACCCCTACATTGTGATGTGATTGGTCCACACAATACATGGAATGAATAAAGAATTGTTTTGATTAAAAATATTTCACCAATAAAAAAATATAGTATATTAATGAAATAATTAATTTTCTATAAATATAATATATATCATTTTCTTTATAAGCCTTTCACACACTTTAACTGAGATAATATCGATTGTGGATGTATGGACTATCACCTCCCTGACATGATTTGATTCCATTTTACATCACAATAATTATATATATGTTTATATATCCCTAAATAATATGTTATTAATGATATAATTATTATTCTTTATATATATAATTTTACTTATTATCATTCTTTAATGATCATTGAAAAATTATAACGTTACTCATGTGTAAACATAGCATACCTTCTCCATAGTTGTAACGCTAATTCAATTGTCATAACCATATTTATTTATTGGTTTTAAAACTGTAATCTGTAAATAAATATGATAATTATTTAATGTTTATTATTTTCTATAGTTTTATGAAATAACCCATTTCACCATTGTTTATCTAACAATGTTATTTTTGACCCAAATATGGGATTGGTTCAAAACACCCAATGTAAAATTCTTTGTATATATAGTTTATACAACATAGAAATAAGTGAAATAAATGTAATAATAAACATGAATTTTTTTATAAAATAATTAAATAATTAATATAATTTTTTTTATTCATGAATCTAAAATAGACTAGACAAGTATGGCACAAGGTAATGGGGTTCTCTTAATTTACATTCCATTAAGACATATTTATTGTTATGCACCTATTTTCTTTTATATAGTGTATATACTTCCCTTTGAAATGTTATATAATGAATCTATTTATTCTAATGATATTATAATTTTCCATTAACTATTTTCCTTCATGGATTTTATTATTTATATATTTTAATGTGATATGGGACACTTTGTAATGTTTAAAGATTATTCTCACCGAGAATGTTTTTAATGATCACATTTTCAATCTCACGTCCTTTTGTGACTGTTTCTTTATATTTAAATTATATTTTTAGTTATTTTCACATAATTCCTTATATATAGTGTGCATATTTACACTTTTTCATATAATATCATGATTAATTCATTCGTAATGATATTTTTAGTTTCAATTTGAAATATTTCACATAAGGGGATTTGAGTTAAAAGTTACCAAGTGGAAAAGCATTTCATATCCCAACTTCATGTCATTGGGATATACTAAAATCTCATTATTGTTAATATTCTATGATAATGGGTATAATTATTTTTACTATCTATTGATTTATTTAATCTTTTATATGTTTATTTACATTTGATACACAAGATCTAATCCTTGATTTATTCTCACAGCAAAATTATAACGTGTTTCAAGGGTTTACCTCACAATCTCATTATTTTGGGATTTTTTACACATGAATTTAAATTAGTGGAAATTATTTGATCCTTGACTAATAAAACCTTTAATTTTATTCTCATTTGGTTTTTATGGCCTTTGTTTTGTAATAGTACCATTTTTCCACTCTTTGGTACTCAAAATGTTCTACAGTTTGTTTTACATAAACTAGCTTCATTTTTCTATTTAGTTAGAGAACCTATTTTCATCTAAAGACCATATTTTCTATAACAGATTTGAAATTTTTAACATTATTTTGTAACTAAATTTTTACTTTTATTGTATTGTACATATTTTTTAAAAACAATTTTCTTGTCACATTCTGAATGATGAATTTTCTAAGATTTTTACCATGCAAAAGGAATGTTCTTTTTAAATGTGATGGAAAGTATGTATTTACTCACAATTATTTTTTGAATATTTCATTGCATGTTTAAATGAATAATTTTTAATGAAATTTTTTTGGAAAATTGATTTTCAATGAAAAAAATTTTCAAAAGTTATTTCAAAATATAGGATATTTTCCTTGAGACTGTTTTAAAAGATATTATTATTACTATTCACCAACAAAACTTATAACTTAGTTTATTCCACTTGGGTTATAGATTATTAATATCTTCCTTATACACACTCTATAAGATTTATGATTATATTTCCCGGGATTGTTTTCATAGTAACTTTATTTATTTTCTCGTCCCCTTGAAATATTCAATCTCAAATGATCATTAGATGTTTCATTTCTCATAAATTATCCATTTCATCTATTATGGATATTATAATTTCATAATCCATATACTGGTTTACATACGTTGCCTACATTGATAGTAATTTTATTATTTGGAGAAATATTGATAATTCCATATTTTTATTCAATATAGATATTTGATAAGTCAAATTATTTATCTTAAATATTATATATAAGGAATGATTTGGAAATTTAATGACAGGTGTCTCCCTAGATTTATCTATCTACTATTTTCATTGATATGTTCTCATGAAAAAACTTTGTTGTGAAAATTAAACGAGTCTCTATCCTTAGTTTTAAACCATCTTGTGAAAGGTCATGATGGTATAGGTTTTCATGTTCCTTAGGCATGGCATCCATTAAGATTTCATTTCCCTCATTTAGATTCAATTATTATTCATCCATGAGATTTTTCATCAACATATCTATGGATACATTTAATTTTATGTTAATTTATGAAATTGAATGTGGTTCAGTTTTTTAAGATTCAAAATATAATTTTCCATATCTATTTATTTGAATAGAATGTGTTTTTACTTCCCTTATATTATTTATTTTTCACTTACTTTTAATACTATTGATTACCTGGGATGGTTTTTCATTTATTTACCCACTCAAGTAGATCTATTCCTATTTATTCATTGTTTCTTCCTCTATAATTTACAATTTCTATGAATTTGATAATACCCTTATTAAGTTTTTTTCTCTAGGTATCCAAGAATGGTATAATAAAATATATAGAGGGATATAATAGATGAAATAATGTTATCCTTGAGCATATATATTTAGAAAAAAATTATGTTGTAATTAGTGTATTACATTTTAATACAAGACTCATGTATGTATATTGTTTACCATGACTACTAAACTGATCGGTCCTTCAAGGATTGATTCCTTATAATAATTCCAATGTAATTTATTGTAGACACTGGATCTGAGATTCTAGGGTATGGTCACTATAGTTGGAATAAAATGAATTTTAGTATCAACCATGGGAACTAGATTTAGGGAAAAAATTTATATAATGTATCCCTAAAATAAAATTAGAGGATAATTATAGAAGAATATGCTATAAATTTTATTTGGTAGATATTATTTGGGTCTTCCTAGAAATACGTACCTATCTGGATACATCATATGGATGTGCTTCTTGATTAGATGTATTGCTAGCTCTACTAGTCTAGATACCCTTAGAGGGGGGGTGAATCAGGGTATGAAAAATTAAAACAACTGCCCATTTTGATCCTTGTTTGTCATTAGACAAAACCTTATTCTCTTTATCCATTCTATCGTAGAGTATGAATGAATTTTAATGCATGAACATGAAACACCAATTTTACTTGGTTCCCTCTCACTCGGTTATATACAAGGAGCATACACTGGTGATGTGTCAATTTACCAAATCCACTATACGATCATTGTTGTTTACATGTTTGAAGAGGACTCACTGTCCCTTATATTTTACAACGACTCACAATTTGATAACTCAGTGCTCTCTCAACTGAATTGAGATCACTTCTTCTTCTGAATATCCACTCAAAATTTATTGACATGTAGGTCTCTTCATTGTCACTAATTAATGCATCCTCCACTGCTTGAATATGCTCTATTAAAGTCCAAATATCATCCACTAATAAATATCATTTTTAATGATCACTGGGCAACACACTTTGGAAATACCATCACAAAGCACCCCACTTCGTGAAGCACCCAATTTCGTAAAGCTCAATCAATCTATTGAGATGTCCCTACCACTTCGTGATGCACACACCTTCGTAGAGATCACTACCTCATACTTCACACTACTTCACAGAGCTCAGAACTTTTCAAATCTCAAGCCTTCATAGAGCATAGGCCATCGCATATCACAAGCCTCCACAATGAAAGTTTCTTTTTGAAGCTCACTAAGACAATGTGGAAAAACACCTCTTTAAAAGAGCTAGATTAACCACCACAGTGCTCCTTCTTTCGTGAAGAACACTACCTCCATGAACCCCTTTTGTGATTCAAGAAAAAGAAATTTTTCATGGAATACAATCTACTTATCTCATGGTGGTTGAGGTATATTTATTGGTGATTCCACCGACCATCGAAACTTCCATGCAATGTTAGCGCCACGTAATCTCCAATTGTGAATCTTCGAAATATCTGCTGAAATTTTCCATATATCGCGAAGCACCACATAAATTTTCAGATCATGGAGCTCATCGTAATTTTGGATAATTCTGTCAATTCCTTTGTGCCTTCACCATAAAGCTCCATTCGCAATTCCCTTTTCCACCTCAATTCTCTTCAACACTGATGTTTGTGAAGTTCATTGTAATCGCGAAGATCACTGTCAAATTTCATAATGTATTCATGAAATCAACATCCTAAATCACATATTCACAAAAATCAATACTTTTCAATATTTTGATGATATATTAAAAGAAATCAATATTTTTCGATGCTCACCAAACTCCAAATTTTGGACACCAAATTTTTTTAAAACACTGCGATTTAGATAGTGACCAATATTTAACTCAACACGTACTCTAATCCCACATGACCACTGCTCAGCATACGAAAAAAGAGTAGTATGAAAAGATCATCAATGAACCACTTCATTCCAGACACCAATCTTTGATACCATTCTGATACTAATTTCTGATCACTGGAAACTATCTAACACCCTTCCAACATCACTCTTCTGCTTTTATCAAGATCCTCACATGTTGTGATATCTATGAATTGATCGATCACTTATAGAATATTAAGACTTAAAACACTCCCCCTATCTCATTGCTATCCCCTATCTCACTGCTCTACCTATCAGCTTCTCCCCATGTCTTTGTCTAAGACATTTTCTCCGTTTCATAGCCACAGTTGCTCTACATTTAGGAGTCACTATTTCTGCCCCTTTGTCAACGATCCCAAAGTCCACTCCTTTGTGGTCTGAAACATTGAAAAGAACAAATATTAACACATTATCATAAAACAAAAAATACCTCGGGGAGAGGGGGCTGGGCCCACATCCATACTTTTTCAAGTCTGGCGAGTTGACTGAACTCCCAGAGCTAGTTGATGCCTCTCGAAAGTTTCCTTTTGTAAGGCCTTTGTCAGAATGTATACAACCGAGTGTTCTCTAGGAACATAATTCAATATCATGATTACATGCTCAGGATTCTCCTTGATAAAATGATAATTTATCTCAATGGGCTTTTTCGTTGAGTGATTGGCATGAATTTTGTTGGGATTTATAGCACCTGATTTATCACACTGGATTCTGATCGAAGACATCACATTAACTCCTATATCATCAAGATGATTCTTCATCCACAATAACTATGTTCATGCTTGGGTGGAAGTAATATACTACACTTATGTGGTTCTCAACGAAATGAAATCTTTCTTCTTTCTGATCCATGAAATACAAAAACAAGCATGATATAAAGCACCTCCTGACATTTATTTCCTATCATCCACTGAACCGGCCCAATCTGAATCTCTATATCACAGTATATATTGTTGAGACGTGTCATTATACATCAAGCCGAAATATATATTTCCTTTGAAATAAGGTAGTATTCTTATCACTTCAAGCATGTTGCATTCCTTGGGATAACTTTGATATCTCATTGCTTGGTAAGTGGTGAATATAATCTTAGGCCTTGTCGTGGTCAATTATATCAAACTTCCAATGATTTGCCTATATTCTGTGATATTAACTGCCTTTCCATCCATGTCTTTGGAACGTTTCATCTGGGCATCAACCGGTGTCTGGATCCCCTTGATATTTTCTATTTAAAATCATTTCAGAATTTCCTTTTCATATTTGGATTTAGAAATTAATGTTCCATTCCTCCCTTGTGTCACCTGTAAACCTAGTAAAAATTTTATCTCTTCAATAATTGACATTTCAAACTCACTTTTAATGAATTTGAAAAAATATATGCATGGAGCTTTATTTGATCTTCCAAATATTATGTTTTCGACATAAACCAGCACCACCATCCTTTGATTACTATTATTGTTGAAATAGAGATTTTAATCAACTACCCACACCAAAAACCATGATGTTTCAATTACTGATGAATCCTTGAGTACATTTATCTTGGTTCTTGTTTTATCCTATAAAATTCATTCTTCAGTCGACAAACCCTGTTCTCATCCTCATGAATGATAAAATGATCTAGCTGCCTGATATAAACATCTTCCTCCAGAACCCCATTCATGAATTCTGATTTGACATCCATTTGGAACACTTTTATGTTTTGTTTCACTGAAATGGCTAGGAATAATTTTATTATCTCTATCATTGCAACTGATGAAAATGTCTCATCAACATATATTCCCTCTAACTAGGAGTATCTTTTCCCCACTAATTGTGATTTGTTTCAAATAATTGTGCCATATTCATTCATCTTGTTGTGATTGAACCATTTAGTCCCGATGAAATTTTTATTTGATAGACTTAAAAAATCTCCCACGTTTGATTCTTCTCAATCTTATCTAAATCATTATTCATAGCCTGGAGCCAGTTTTAATCTTCAGCAACATCAGCAAAGTATTTAGTCTCTACCTGATATAGGAATGATGTATGCTGTAGTGATTTCATTATTATTGTCTGAACTGGAGCTGATTGATCACCAATGATATTCTTCCTGTCAATTTCAGCTCGACTCATTGGCTTATGTGCAGATTCAGATTTTATATCCACATGCTCATCATCAGTATCACCTTCTTTATCAGCATCAGAAACTTCTGCTCCCCCTGTGTTTCTTTCCTTCACATCACCTTTGTCAAGAAATTACTCACTACAATGTTGAATTATCTCTTCATTCTCTACTATAGTGACATCATTTCTCTCAACTACTTTTCCCAGCCTTTTTTAACGCCTTTATATTCTATAATATTTCTTGAGTAGCCAAGGAATATCCCCTCATATCCACACATATCAAATTTACTATGTTTATCCTTGTTGAGAATAAAGAACTTACTTCTAAAAAATCAAAAGTATTTCACTATTGGATACATTCCATACCACATCTCATATGGATTCATTCCTTCCTTTGGACACATCAAAGCACTGTAAGAAATATAGACCTATGTTAACAGTTCTTCCTTCCGAAACCTCTCTGGTGGATCTCTTTCAATAAACCGCAATCTGTCCATGTTTTTGATGATACAATTTGTCTATTCAACCACTTTATTATTTTGGGGAGTTCTCATTGAGGACACATTATGCCTTATCCCATGTTTCTCAAGATATTCTTCCACTTTACTATTTGTGAATTCCATACCATTGTCTGTTTGAAACATTATAATTTTCTATCCATGCATCCTTCTGGACTCCCTTTGGAACTACTTTGAGAAACTAAACAAATAAAACATATGGTAAATAACAAATACCCATTCCATTATTCTATATTCATCAATAAAGATAACATAGTACCTCTTTCTGTCTATTTATCTTAGTGTGATAGGCCCACATACATCATAATGCACAAATTCTAGCACTCTTGTTGGGTTCTTTTCCTTTTGCTTATACGTCTTTCTGATTATATTCCCTTGTTGGCATGCATCTCACATGTGAGTACAATAACATTACACCTTAGGGAGGAATCTTGATACATCACACATTACCAAATATTCCAGGGATGGTCGGCATAAAAGACCAAGTCTTTTATTCCACAACTTTTTTTCTTCCTCTCAGGAGAGAAAGCACATATCTTCTTAACCAATTACTAGGTAGATATTTCCCTTTGTTCTTTTTCCCTATAGAACCAATTCCTTATATATTCGTTTAAGGATACATATATTCATAGTAAAGCTTATAGAATGTTCTGAGTCAAATAGTTGACTGCCGCGGAGAAAATCGTGACTGAGGCCTTCTACTACTAAGACATCAGTACATCTTGTCCATTTCCCCCCCAAACCTAGACTTTCCTGAGCCAATAATCTTCAAGTCTTCATTTTTTCCCAAACTTGAAAACTCCTTCTTTGTGATATTTTAGGCATATAACAAGATCTTTATTACCTATCATGTGAGATGTGAAACCACTGTCAATGATCCAGACACCAAAACGATCTAATGCTTTAAGGAAACTTTCTTCCACTAATTCATTCTCATACTTTTTATCCTTGGTCTATATTTTTTCCTTAACACTCAAAATATATCGATACATGTGATATTTCTCAGAGTATGACGGACCAACATCATCTTGCAGAGCTACAAATCTATTTTTCATTTCAAAATCACCTATTGGTTTATTGATCTACTGCTTGTGAACAATTTGACTATTCTTTGGAACATTCCTCTGTATGGTTATTATAAAGTACATATCCATGTTCCCAAATCCTCCTCATCAACAATATTGTCCTTCAAAATATGTTCTAGAGAACCATTCATTGTTTGGATACCTCCTCTGTTCTTGTTCCCTCCAATATATCTTGGTTATGGAAAACACAAGCTGTGAATGTACCATAGTTCCATAACAAAAATACCTGATATATGGTGGATTCCTTCATGTCACTCATGCACTACTAGGTTTCCCTTATGATCTCTATATATTATGATTCTACTTTGTTCCTAAATTAACCTTCAATCTCAGAATGGGTGCTTGCTTTCTGACTTCAATTTTCATAGATTTATATTTTCGATCAAGTCCCAAATCATACATAACATTGGAACTCGATTGCTGCTTATTTCCTACAAAACTACTAGGATCATCTCTAATCTTTTCAATCTTCTGAATGATATTCTTTATCGATAATGTGCTATGAATCAGAAGTTTTTCTTTGTAGTTAAAACTTTTTTTCAGACTAAAAACTTCTCCTTTATGTTCATCTATATGATTTATTTTATCATTCATTATGTTATTGAATCCATCGATCTCACTTTTGTGTTATTTTGTCTTGATTTTATACTCATAACCAACTCTAAGTCCTATAGTGTTAATGACTCGAGTATTTCCATTTATTCAATCAACTAAAACTTATCTTTTTCTTTCTACGGCATATAATTTTTTGCGCCACGAACTAATACTTTTGTATTTCATTATTTTAGCTATCCAAACACCTATCTCTTCAAGAGGAGCCTCTAATTCAGATTTTGTATCAACTCTTCCTTCAATTTCTTCTTCTTCATCAATGTTGGCTTCTTAATTTTTCTGAGTACTACCGACAACTGCCACCAACACATTTTCTCCATGATCTTTGCAGTTCTCTATCTCTTCAACCCCCTCAACCTCAGACTAATCCAAACTATCACATTCTTGTGACATGTTATTCTTCTTCTTAAAGAAATTTCTCTTTAGTTATTTCTTTTCTTTCCTATAAGTTGAAGAATTCTTCTTGGGAATTTCGACTTCATCCCCATCATCTTCTTGGAACTTATTGGGGCACCTTGCAGTAGGGTGACCAACTTTTCCACATCTAATGAAAGCAAGAATATGTTTCCCTATGAACATTCATATTCTTCCTTGATGAATCGAGGAATAGAATAGCATCTACTCATCAGTCTCTTATTCTTATTCATGATAATCTTTAGGGGTGATCTTTTTCATGGCCTTGAATGCCACATCTTTTGATTTCCCCTTTTCTGCAACATCATTATCATCATTTCTCATTTCATATGCAATAAGGGTGTTGTGTAGGTTATCCAAAGTCATCTCTTTTGGGTATTTATCTTCCAAAATTTAATCTTTCGGATTGAATCGTGGTAAAACATTCCTCAAGATGCTCTTCACAAGAATTATGTCTTTAATAACCTCTCCAAGACATCACATGTCTTCCACTACAACATCTACCCAGCCAAATAATGCATCAACAAACTCATTCAGGCTCATTCTAAGATCGCCATACCTGTTCCACAACACTTGTAGCCTCGTTTCTCAGACCTTTTTATCTCCGTCATATATATTTAATTTCTTTTCCCACATGGATTGTGAGGTTTTTCTTGAAATCATCTTCGTATAGAAAACATTGGCTGGAATCCCCCTAATGAATTAATTCCATTGGCATCAACATCCACTTCTCTTTGCTCAGATTTCGATAGTGCACCACTATTAATATCTATTGTTATACCATGCATTGATTTCGCAAACACATCCATTCCCAAAGATCGGATGTAGTGTTGCATCTGATTATTCCATAGCTGAAATTTTTTCCTATCAAATATTGGAATCCCTTTATGATTAATGACTTCCATTAGAGAGAGAAACACTGATATTCAAATTTTCCTCTAATACCAATTGTTAGGTCCACTAGGATATATATCCAGGGATGGGGTGAATCAGGGTACGCAAAATTAAAACAACTTCAGCTTTTGATCTTGTTGTTTTGTTAGACAAAACCTTCTTCTCTTTCTCTTTCCCATTGCAGAGTATGAATGAATCTTAAAGCACACACAAGACACATCAATTTTACTCGGTTCAACCTCACTGTTCTATGTCCAAGGAGTATATACCAGTGATGTGCCAATGTACCAAATCCACTATAAGCGCACTGATGTTTACAAGTTTGAAGAGGACTCACTCTCCCTTCTGGTTTACAACCAATCACAATTTGAAAACTCACGCTCTCTCAACTGATGTGAGCTCACTTATTTTATAGGAGATCCACTCACAATTTATAGACCTATAGGTATATTTATTTGTCACTAATGAATGAATCCTCCACTGTATGTAGGTGCTCTATTGAAGTCAAAATTTCATCCACTAATGAATAAACATTCTCCATTGATCACTAGGAAAAAAACTTTGGAAATACCTTCACAAAGAACCCTACTTAGAGAATCTACTAATTTCGTGATTCTTAAACAAACCACCATGATGTCCCTGCCTCTTCGCGAAGCACATACCTTTGCAGAGCTTGCTGCCTCAGAGAGAACACTGCTTTGCAGATCTCAGACCTTCTCAAAGCTCAAGACTCTGTAGAGCTTAGGATTTCACTGATCTCAAGCCTTCGAAAAGCGACTTCCTTGGAAAATCTCTATGATCCAAAGTAGAAAACACCTCTTTTGCAGAGCTAGATAATCCTCTAAAAAGCTCATTATTTCATAAAGCACACTACCTCTGAGAACATCCTTCGCGATTTGGGAGCAAAAAAAATTCCTGGAGAACTCCTTACTTATCTCGAGGTGTTTGAGGTATATTTATAGGTGATTCCACCGACCCTTGAACCTTCTTTGAAAAGTCAGCACCATGTCAGATCCAATCGCGATGCCCCGAAATATTCGCCAAAATTCAACCTATATCGCAAATCACCACAAAATTTATCAGATCATGGAGCACATTGTAATTTCGGATCATTATTTCAATTCCTTTGCACCTTTGTCATGAATCTCCTCTCTCAATGGCCTTCGCGACCACAATGATCTTCAATGCTGTTGTTCAAAAAGCTCATCATAATCCGAAAGAACATCGTGAATTTTTTTATTTCTTCAAAAAATCAACATCATGAATCCCATATTCACAAAAATAATTTCTTTTACATATTTTTATGATAACTTTAAGTAAATAAACATTTCATGATGCTCACCAAACTCCAAATTTTGCACCCCAAAAATTTCGAAAAAATTTGAAAATGATGCCACCTTGTATCTTATCTTTTTATACCACCTCCAGATATTTCATTATTTTTTCATTGTTCTTTGTCAATATAGATTGTAAACACCATATATAGAACTAGACAATTCACCATGGGAACCTGCATTGTCAACAATCATAACAAACCCAAAAATGATACAATTTTACATTGAGGGATTTTTTCCCAACATGTATCTAGCATAAATTACTTTGATAAGATGTTCTGTTATTGAATCAGGGTAAATTGTTACACAAAGATGGGCCTTACTTTTAACATGGTTTGAAAATCATGGGGTATATTCTTAGGATATCCACATTTTCTTTAAAACCCATTTTGAAGGATAATGAAAACAAATGATCAAGTTTAAACCAAAGGTATTTTATAATGAAGAATAGGTGCCATGTTTTTGAAATCTTACATATTATATTTTGGATAAAAAATGGAATAATAAGGACCTATTTTGAAACAAATTCATTAAGTACTTATGTATATAGGTTATAATTAAAAACATATTTAAAAGGCTATTTAGTGATTAACCTTTTTTGAAGGATTTACATCCTAATTATTTTCAAAATTATATTAATTTGATTTTGGAAAATGAGAATATCTAATCTAGGTAACAACAATTGAATTCATAAAATAATTTGGTCTTTAACCCACAATCGAAGGAAAATAAGTATTTCATGCCAACCGATGGCCGACACAATGACTTCTTTAATTTGACTTTGTTTTTAGTTAAAAATAATTTAAGAATAAATTTAAATAATAAACAAGTAGTATCAATTTTGAGTAATAGATATTAATATATTAACCATATTAGTATTGGATGATATTTAAGGATACATATCTATATTTTGGCTCTTATATAATCCTCATGATCCTTTAAAATTTTATTTTAGTGGTTCGGGTATAAAAAATAATTATTGGTAATTAATTTCTGAGAGAAAATGGATGAATTTTTATATTATCAAAGAAACAAAATAATTAGGATTATTCATATGAAATTGAAACCAATCATGTATGAATATTTCATTATATTCATGTATAATAAAATAAATTTGCAACATTAATAAAATGAGTTTGGAATAAAATTCTGTCCTAATAATATAATTTCAGTTAAATTGATATTCTGAAAAACCAAAAATTATTTATTGATTTGTGGCCAAAAACATTATATAGATCTATAATTTTTTTATTTATGTCCTCAAACAGTCCCTATTAATATATATGCGTTTCCTCCATGTACATATTTTCACATTCCGCAAATGTTATCTTAATTAGTGACCTATTTACATGGTATTCCATGTGACCTTTGTACATAACACTATATCTTTTTTGGAATATGTTATACAAAACGTTCCCACGATGTGGGATTTTAATGTCGGAAATTGAAAATAACATATTACCTTGATCGAGATTAAATTTCAAAGTCATAATTTAATTAAGGTGGGGAGAATGTAACACACCAAAATTCTAAAGTAAGAACCTTTTATTCGATAGCCAGTATAACTTTTGACAAAAAGTGCACAAGGGAATATCATATAATGATACATAATAATATATATACTCTTGAAAATAGATTCTATATATTTTAATTCACAAAACACCAAGTTAGAATGAATTACATGAAATAGAGAATTTCCTAAGTATCTAACATTATACACAAGATTGATTTTCATCAAATAACAATATATTATTAAAATATTATAATTTATAAAATATGAAATAACATAGCCATTATTTTAGTGTTTATAAGTATTATTAACTAACTTATAAAAATTTATGTGTAATTTAAATATAAAATGAATCCATTTGTTAATAATTATTGAGAAACAAATATAAGAACCAATTGGAAATAAAAGGATTTATATTTTTTTATGCTTTGAAGGAATTTTTCATTAATGGGAATAATTAATTAATATTAGTTATGAATTTTATTTAAATATATGTGTAATATTTTCAGTCATATTTTTTTGATATTCAACCAATTTTTTAGAAAACAAAAATATAAGACCAAACCCAATTCTACATATATAAACTAATATTTTTATAAGGGAAATTTTACCACCTTTTAATAGAGAGCCAATATTAAATCTGAATTTAGATAATTTAATTTATTTAGTATTTCCGAAATAATATCATAATTTTAAGTGGAAAAATTATTCTGTTGTGAATTTTTGATATTTTAAAAATCATATCATTCTTTAAAGAACAGTTAAAAATACATAATTTTAGTTCAAAAATGCCTTTTCATCTAATTTATTTAAAAGGATAAATTATAATTATTATTGGTTTTAAATTTATATTACTCACACTTTTATCAATTAATAGAAATTATGTATATTTAGCCAATTTCACTTTGAAATTGAAGGTAATAATATATCAAAAATGTTGAACCTTTTTACTTTAAAAACCTGCATTATCTTCCAATATACAAGATTAATTTTAAACTAAATATAACACTTCTGTGATTATAATTTTCAAAAATGAAATCCATATTTGGAATAATAATAATTTATAATTTATAATTATACCAACATTTTTGTTAACAAAAACACAATCGTAAAAGTGATTAAAATTAATTACAACAATTAATGTGAAATTAAGCCAAATTAGGGACTAAATCTTAAACATAAGAACAAAAAAGACATATAAACCTATAAAATAGGTATTTTATGGCCATATATCAACCATATACTATACTTTATAGAAATTTTAATATTATTAGATCCACCTTCAACATAAATAATGTGTATGAAATTCCTTTGTCAAAATATTACAAGAGTGAAACTCCACCACCATAAAAATGACTCATCTCTAACCACTTCTTCACACCTATCAAGACACATCTTATAAAAAATGATTTATCACAATATCTACCCAAAATACATCCCCTAATCTTATAATCCTCCCATTGGGTGGAATGCAATCCAATGATTCTAATGGTTCAAACCAAAAGGAGTTACCTAATTTAGAGGTAATAATTGTCCTTGTCCTTTTTAGATATACTTCTATTTTATAATCACTAATATCATATTATTTAATTAGTATATAAAAAACTAGTATCATATATATAATAGGATGTCTTTATGTTTTGATTTTTAACTACACTCACACACACTTCCATCTAAAAGTTAAGGAACATTTTGTTTAAGTGTGTGGTGATCTTGCACCTCATAAAATGATGATTGTTAATTCTTCCTTTACTACCACTCATGGTTGACATTACGATTGGAATCCTATTTACATATTATATATATAATATTAATTGTGTATTCTGTCTTATGGAATTATTTTACAACACTTATTTTTATACATTCAATTTCATGTAAAAATAATAACATCATTTGTGGATGTGTGGACTTTTTACCATCAAAGTTATGTGATTCATTCACCCGATACATGGACTGTATAAATAATGGTATAATTTTATTTAAATAATTACCTTTAAAGAAATTTTTTATGCATAATTTTATTTATTACCCTTTCACACACAATAAAATATATAACTTCATTTGTGGACGTGTGGATTACCACCTCTTTGACATGATGTGATTCATTTTTTAAATCCAAATAATTATATATAAAATTATACATGAATAAATAATATGGTATTGATGATATAATTATAATTATGGAATGATATAATTATACTTAACTTAATCACATTGGTATCATTGAAAAATGATAATGTTACTCATGCGTACGTATGACATATCGTCTCCGTGATTGTATGTTTGATACATTTTGGATAACCATATTTAGTTCTTTGTTTTAAAGTATAATTGATATATAAATATGATAATTATGTCTTAATTACTATATTTTATATATCTATGTAATTAAATACTTTACCACAATTGGAGTAAATATTTTTTAGATACATAAACAAAATTTTGTTAAAGCAACAAATGTAAACTTAACTGTTTAAGTAGTTGTTTAAAACACTATAATAAATGATATAGAAGTAATTATAAACCTAAAAATGATATCAAGAAAGTAAATAATTAATAAAGATTATTTATTCATTAATATATAGACACATGAGGCATGTTATATTCAAGGTATGGTATTTTTTTCTCAATTTACAATTGATTGAGATTGATTTTTTGTTATGAATCTAGATTCTTTTATATGGTGTATATACTACCCTTTGAAATGTTATATCATGAATATATTTAATATCATTATATTATAAGTTTTATTTATTATTATTACTTCATACATATTATGATTTAAATTTTTAAAAGTGGTATTGGAATCATTGCAATGATTAAAGATTATTCTCCTTGATATAGTTTTTAATGCTTATCATTACAATGACTGTAACACCCCAGGTAAATAAATAATACTACCTTTTCATATTTATCAATATTTTTGAATAAAATGTTAATATTACTTTAAAGTTAATGCTATTCTCAATGGTGTACCCAATACGCAACAGCGAGTTTCTTTGAAATCAAACGTTGAACACTAATAATATAATAATATTATAATAGTTAACGCATAGACATTATAATGGTGGGAATGAACAGAAATAAATAAAAAATTATTACATATGTTTGTTAAATATTTTTACATTTATCCAATAAATTTTAGAGGCTTAAAATCCAAATGAATCCAATTTTAAGAATAAGTACTCTAATATTTTTAAAAGATTGTTTTACCGCCTTTTGATGGAGAACCTTTTTTAAATCTAACTTTGGAAAATTTTATTAGAAATATCTGTAAAAATAAACTTATTATTTTTTATTGGGACATTGTAATTTACTTTCGTTAAATATTTGGTATTTTTCTGAAAATGTTCTATTTTTATTGAATAATGATAAATACTGCATTTTACATCAAAACTACTTTTTCATCTAATTTAAATATATAGTTAGATTAGCTTTTTAATTAGTTTTAAAGTGTAATTAGATTATATTTTTACCATTTAATTAAATGGTGGTCATTAGAAATAATTTCACATTGAAAATGGACATAAACAAGTACCAAAATATTTATAGATATTGCTTCAAAAACAACCCGCTATTTGTTTTGACAACGACAATTATTTTTAAATTAATCATTGAAATTTATGTGTTTGGAATTTGGTAAAATGGATTCCATATTTGGAATCAGAAGGTCCAAATTATTTAAATAATATTCTTTTGTTTTTGAACATTATGAACAGTAATGACAGTAATTATCTTTACTTATTGCAATTAATTAGTAATCGGGTGGTTAAGGATAATAATATAATATCATGATAAAAAAATGACACCAAAAGTTGTCCTAATGCTACTAGTTGATCCATTGACTACCATGTAATGACTTGTGCCAAACTTTGTGACCCCATGGAATCACTTTTGGTGAAAGTGACACTTTATCATTTTATTTTTAAAGAAAGGAGAATATCACTAAAGAATGTATCGCCCTAGTAAAACATTTTTAGTTATTTCTGTGTAAATGATATCTTAGACTATAAATATTCATTAGAAAGATAAAAATATTTAATACATAATAGTATTTTTTTTATAATTTTTAGACATTAAATAAATTTATATATTAATGACACCATTATGATGCAGCGATTACCTCATTAATTACCAATTTAAATAAAATGAAATGATAATGTACAATATAAGATGTACACTTGGAAAAAACCTATTGGATGAGTATATTTCGAACCCTTATCACCTTATACTATAAATATATCAATGTGCGACCATTAAAATACGAAACTCACTTTAAAATAAAGTAACATTTCATGACATTCCAACAGTGCCCCCCTCCCTCTTATAAAAGGCCCCCACCTCTACCTCCTTACCCACACCTCTCAAGACATTGGATCGGCCAAATCCTGACCATTTCATCTCTCCAAATCCCTATCATCATCATTGAAGCCTCAACTAAGGCATAAATATCTTCAATAAACCGTTTTGGTTCAGACCAATGGGAGTTGCCCGATTTAAAGCTAATGTCTTCTCTTATGTTTGTTTTTTTAATTTTGCTTCTCCAACACCCTAAACACTTTTTATTCCTTTATTTTGTACCAAAAACAGTATATTAAATATACTAGGATGTTTTTATTAGAACGATTCGAGTTCACTTACACACACCTCTGTTTAATAGTTAAAGAACATACTGTTTCTGTGGATGGCGAATTATTGCCTCACGAAATGATGATTGTTCTATCTTCTCCTACAACCTATCATGATGGAAATTATGATGGAACTATATTAATTTATGATATATATTATAATTATTTACTCTCTATTCTTCTGTATTTTACATTTAAAACGTACCATTATGCTTTGCATGTTGTACAAATGCGACAATTTCATTTGAGGAAGTGTGGACTACCGCCCCCTCAAGTGATGTGACTCTTTAATGCAATACATGGAATGTACAAAGAATGAAATTAATGAAAATATGTGAACTATATAACTTATATATTATACTGGAATTATAATATATATATATCTCAATTATTTTTAATTCCATTAATATGAAAAAGAAATGAAAGTAGTGTTCATGCGTACGTACGGCCTACCGTCTCCATGAACGGTGAATTTCATTTCTTTTTATCTTTAAATGTTATGGAATATTATAAAATGAATATGTACTGGATATAAATGATATTTAAATCATTAATACTAATCTGGATATTATGTACTTATAACTACATGTACAATTCTTTTCAAACAAGTTCATTTTTGACTCATGTACCAAACATCGACGAAAAACATCTGATATGAATTCACATAATTAACTAATTATTATAACATTATAATATGTGATATGAATTGAATAATAAACTTTAAATTAGGTCCTTAAGAAATTATAAATTGATAAATGTTTATTATTCAGGAATATAAAGAAACGAACAAGACAATTCGGACTTGAGGTAAGAGATCCTACCACTCTCTTTCTTTTTAAGTACTCTATTTTTTTCATTTCTTATATGATCATATTTTTTATGTTTGGGGATGTTATTCTATATTAATCATACTTTAATTTTTACTGTCATATTATGAGAGACCATATTTGATCTCATAAATCAATTTTTGGAAGTTTTATGTGGCACCGTTAGGGTGCCGAGTTTTCGTCAGGGATTTTTCATCTCACATTTATTCTACGAGATTTATGCTAAATTTTCCACCATTTCCTTTGATTGGTGTATGTACTACCCATTATTATACTCATTGTGTAATATAATTTCTTTTATGGGCATTTACATCAATATTTTATAGTATTTCTTTCATGGGGTGTACGTTTCGAAAGTTACCCAAGTCGGCAAAGGATCCTTTCACCCTCCTCTTTTTAAAAGAAGTCTTTGTTATGACTTTTACATTTTATTATGTTGGGATATGTTCTTATATATCCTTAAAGATTTAAATTTTATGTCAAAATAATGAGATACCATTTTATCTCTCATAAACTCATTTTCTGAATTTTAAAGTGACGTTGTTAGGCTGTCGAATTTTTGTAAGGGATTTGTTAACCCGATTTCAATTCTCTGGGTCAAACCTATACTTCTTTATTATGGGGTTCTATGAATATTTGTGGATGACATATGATTGTTTTACACTGATTATCCACTTATATTTGGTGTATTTATAATTTGCACACATTACTATGTCGTTTCTTTATCCTTGGTCAAATGGCATGATCCTTCATTGGGATTACATCTCAATTTCTTCTCATTGAGACATTTCTTAATGATATGCACATTTATT
This sequence comes from Viscum album, assembly GCA_963277665.1. NCBI lineage: Eukaryota > Viridiplantae > Streptophyta > Magnoliopsida > Santalales > Viscaceae > Viscum > Viscum album. The sequence continues at coordinate 661,081,924 of OY728159.1, forward strand.
CTTTTATAAAGTTTATATAATTCCCCTTTTACTTTCCATATACATATTATGTCTATAAAAAGTCATTTAAATGTTTTGAAAATTGTCTACATTCATGTGGCTTATAATTTAAATGTTCAAAATGGAAAAGTACTCTTTTATTGAAACATTATTTTAATTGGTTTAAAAGCTTTATTCTTTTAAAAATTTATCATTTATGTCCATGATTTAAAAACAGTTTTAAGGGTTTATTTTTATGGACATGAATATTTTAAAACCCTTTCAAATGTTTCAAAGTGGTATGGGACACTTTGATTCTAAAATCTCTTTTAAATGTCTTCTTATAAAATTTTCCAAGTATAAAGGGATTTTTCTCTCATAAAGTTTTAATGATTTTATTAGATGTTTTTATTTATGATAATATCATGAATGTGATCTCTTTCGATTGAAATGTGGAAATTTTATGTTTTTTTATTCATGTTTTATGTGTTATGATTATGTTATGGTTCTTGGGCAGTGTTTATGAAATCGGGAGGTTCCTTGATAAACTAAGGGTAGGTGAGCCTGAGATAGCACTCCAATGCATTGGGTCACGCGAACGGGTTAAACATTAAGGTTTCTCCAAATGGATTTATGGAATATACTGTGACGGGTATTCCAAACGTAACCATGAGGGTTTCTCCCTACGTAAGAATGTTATGAATTCCTCAAGTTACCTTTATGTATTATTATTTATATGGTTTATTCATGATTTGATGAGGTATGTTAAAATGATTATGTTTTATGAGTAAAGTATGATTTCATACATGGACTAATGTTTTCATTTCTTACTTTTATATCCCTTACTGAGCTTTTTAATCTCATCAAAAGTTTTTGAAATTTTTTTCACAGGACATAAAGTAGAATAGGGTCAAGGATGGGATCAAGGAAATGTCATGCTGTCTAAAACAAGAACTATACATGACTCTTTTGTTCAAGAGATTTTATTTTGTGAAAAAATGGAAACTAAGTCGATGTGTCTACTTTGTAATCTTTGAGATGTAATAGTTATTTCCTAATTCTCTAAAACTCTAAACCTGAAAATATCCTCTATGTGAATTATTAATTTAATTCATGATTATGTACGGTTTTAAGGTCGGGTCCTTATAGTTGGTATCATAGGTCGGTTTAGATAACATTAGAGGTTAGAGTGTTGTTTACGAAAAAGTGACAAGTTGTGTATAACCACAATGGTTAGTATATTAGATGGAGTCATTGATTGTTTTTTGAAATTTAGAATTATTTTGAGATAACTTGGAGAAGTATATCTTGGTGTTTGTCTTCCTCATTATTATATGATATACTCACACTGACATTTCTGGTTTTAGTAAATGGATGGATCTAGAAGGCACCAATGTGACAATGGGTTTGAAGGAAACATTGGTGGTTCTCTGATTAAGAGACTGGATGAAATGGGGGATTCAATGAGGAATCTCATGGTTATTATAAACCAACTATCAAGGAGTCATGATTAACCACTTGACCCTTCGTGAGTTCTCTAATTCATCATGTACGAGAGAACAAACTCAATGTGGAAGATCATGCAGTAATTATTAAGGTAACCATTATGGTTCATATGGTCCTTACTTTTGAGGTAATTATGGGTTACTATATGTTATGATGGAAAATAAAAGACATGGGGTAAAATTGAAGTTAAAATATGTTATGGTTATTTTTGATGATTTTATCTCTCTTTGGGGAATGTTTTAAGAATTATATAGTTTTGAAAAAATGACAACCCGGAGACCGTGTGACAACCCGTCGCGTCGGACAAATCCGCAGGAATCGAACCCACAACCAAAGTGCAACTGGTATTTATCACCTACCACTGGACTACGTGAAGTCCCTAGTTAGATTGACTGATTATTTTTAGTTATATGATTTTTATGAATCAATAGTAATATGATTTTGGGTTATCTATGGAAATGATTAGCCTATCATGGAGAATATGTGATTAGGTTAATTACTTTTTAGTATGAGACTTTATGGGTAACTGATGTTATTTTGGAGAAAAATGTTAAGATTTATCTTAGGGGACTATGTGATTAAATCCTTTAGAGATTTGGGTTTCAATCTTAGTTTGGTTTAGTTCGAAGATTTTTATGGAAAATTGGTTATCGAATGGTCTTTGTAGAACTTTGGGTTTCTTTGGACAAATTTTAGAGATTAAGAATATATTTTCTTTTTATAAAGGATTATCCTTTATGGATTATCTGATCTTGTTCTAATAATTTTTGATTTGGTAATGGTATAAATACACTGGAAATATATAGTTCTCTTTTATGGATTAGGTGATTTTCAAGAAGTTGATTATAGTACTCTTAATGCGAACAAGTCTTCCTAAATATTCATCTTTTAGAGAAAATATGAGTTTGAGTTAGGAATATATTAAAAGTTGAAAGTCTACATGACAAGTATGTACATTTCCTTATTATTTAGTTAAGCTCAAAAATAAATTCCTCAATGAAAAGTAACTTAAAATAAATTTTTTTATGTTAACTTTTCCTACTGGGGAATCGAATACCGTTTAACCCATTACAAGTTTGTGATTTTCTTGGGGATAACTTTATCCAAGAAATGTTTACTATCCCTCTCCATCAGAACATAACCCTTTGTTTTTTCTTCCATATCCATTTTTTCCTACATGGAATCCTAGTATGGGTTAACTCGGGTGACCTTTGTACTTCTATTTCTTTATTTTAAAGTGATAGTTTTGCTGACTTCTTTTCCGATGTGGGACTTTCAATAAAGTTTCCAAGACCAATTATAAAATTGAGAGAACAAAATTACCAAAAGGGGGAAGGATTTAACAACCCAGGTAAATAAATAATATTACCTTTTCATATTTATCGATATTTGTGAATAAAATTATAATATTACTTTAAAGGGAATTCTATGCTTGATGGAGTACCCAATACGCAACAACGAGTTTCTTTAAAATCTTACGTTGCACACTAATAATATAATTATATTATAATAGTTAATGACTAGCCATTGAAATGGTAAGAATGAATAGAAATAACTAAAAAATGATGATTACATATGTTTGTTAAATATTATTACATTTATCCAACAAATGTTAGAGGCTTAAAATCCAAATGAATCCAATTTTATGAATAAATACTCTAATATTTTTATAAGATTGTTTTAACTCCTTTTAATGGAAACATTTTTTCAAACTAAATTTTGACACTTTCATAAGCTCTATTTGTCAAAATAAACTTATTCTTTATGACTGGGACATTGAAATTTACTTTGGTTAAATTTTTTGTATTTTTCTGACAATGTTCTTTTTTTAATGAATAGTTAAAAATAATGCATTTTACATCAAAAATGCTTTTTCATATAATTTAAATAAATTGTAAGATTATATTTTTAATTGGTTTTAAAGTTTAATTAGAATATATTTTTACCATTTAATTCAAATGGTGGTAATTATAATTAATTTCACTATGAAAATGGACATAAATAAGTTCCAAACTTTTTATATATATTGCTTCAAAAAAACCCGATCTTTGTTTTAACAACGGGAATTATTTTTAAATTAATTATTTCAATTTATGTGTTTGTAATTTGGTAAAATGGATTCCATATTTGGAATAAGAAGGTCCAAATTAAGTAATTAAGACTCTTTTGTTTTTGGACATTATGAATAGTAACAACGATAATTATCTTTAATTATCGTGATTAATTAGTAATCGGGTAGATAAGGACAATACAATAATATCATAATAATAAAAAATGACCCCAACATGTGTCATAATGCTACTGGTTGTGTCATAGATGACCATGGTATGACTTGTGCCAAACGTTTGGACCCCATGGAATCACTTTTGGGTGAAAGTGACACTTTATCTTTTTATTTTTAATGAAAGGAGAATATCACTAAAGAATGTATCACCCTAGTAAAACATTTTTGGAATTGTCTGTGTAAATTATTTATTTGACTATATGTATTAATTGGAAACATAAAACTATTTCCTACATCATAGTATTTTTTTTATAATTTTTAGACATTAAATAAATTAATTTATTTATGACACCATGATGTTGCAGCGATTACCTCATTAATGAACGATTTAAATAAAATTAAAAGATAAGGTACAATATAAGACATAAAATTCGAAAAAACATATTGGATGATTATATTTCGAACCCTTATCACCTTATACTATAAATATATAAATTTGGGACCTTTAAAATCCGAGACTCATTTTAAAATAAAGTAACATTTCATCACTTTCAAAGAGTTCCCCTCCTCCCACATATAAAATCCCTCCACCTCTACCTCGTTACCCACACCTCTAAAGCCATTTTCTAGGCCAAAACCTTCCCATTTAATCTCTCCACATCCCTATCTTCATCATTGGAGAATCAAATTACGCAGAAAGCTCTTCAAGAAACCCTTTTGGATCAAACCAAAGGGAGTTACCCGATTTAATGGTAATGTCTTCTCTTATGTTCTTTTATCTTATTTTGCTTCTCCAACCCCCCAAACACTTTTTATTCATTTATATTGGAACAAAAAAAGTATCTTAAATATACTAGGATGTTTTTATGAGAACTATTAGAGCTAAAATTACACACACCTCCGTCTAATGGTTAAAGAACATACTGTTTCTGTGGATGGCGAATTACTGCCTCACGAATCGATGATTGTTCTATCTTCTCCTACCACCTATCATGGTGGCCATTATGATGGAAATATATTTATTTATGATATATTATATATTTATTTACTCTCTATTATTCTGTATTTTACATTTAAAACATAACTTTATGCTTTTCATGTTGTGTAAATGCGATAATTTCATTTGAGGAAGTGTGGACTACCACCCCCTCAAGTGATGTGACTCGTTCATGCAATACATGGAATGTATAAAGAATAAAATTAATGAACATATGTGACCTATTTAAAATATATATTATACTGGAATTATAATATATATATATATATATATCACAATTATTTTTAATTCCATTAATATGACAAAGAAATGAAATTAGTGTTCCTGCGTATGTACGACCTACCGTCTCCATGAATGGTGCATTTCATTTATTTTTATCTCAAAATGTTATGGAATAGTATAAAATGAATATTTACTGGATATATATGATATTTAAATCATTAATAATATTCTGGAGATGATGTACTTATAACATCATTGACAATTCATTTCAAACAACTTCATTTTTGACTCATGTACCAAACATCGAAAAAAAAACATCTGATATGAACTCACATAATTAACTAATTATTACAACATTATAATATGTGATATGAATTGAATAATAAAATTTTAAGGAGTTCAATATGAAATTACAAAGTGAAATTTTTTTTTTCAGGAATATAAAGAAACGAACAAAACAAGTCGGACTTGAGGTAAGGGATCCTAGCTCTCTCTTTCTTTTTAAGTACTCTATTTTATGTAATTTCTGTTAAACTAATATTTATTATGTTTGTGGATGTTCTTTTATATTCCTAGTACTATTATTTTTATGTTAATATTATAATAGACCCTATTTTATCTCATAAATCCATTTTTTGAAGTTTTAAGTGGCACCGCTAGGCTGCCGAGTTTTCATAAGGGATTTTTCATCTCACTTTTATTCCTGTGAGATTTATGCTACATTTGTCACAATTTCTTTTGAGTGGTGTATTTACTTCCCATTATTCTACTCTTTGTTTAATATACTTTCTTTTATGGGTATTTACATCAATGTTTTATAGTCCTTCCTTCATGCGGTGTACGTTTCGAAAGTTACCCAAGTCGATAAGGGAACCTTTCACCCTCCTCTTTTTAAAAGACTTCTTTGTTATGCCTTTTACATATTATTATGTTGGGATATGTTATTATATATCCTTATTGATGTAAATTTTATGTCCAAGTGATGGGATACCATTTTCTATCTCATCAACTCATTTTTTGAATTTTAACGTGACGTCGTCAGGCTGTCGAATTTTTGTAAGGGAACTTCTTAACCCAATTTCAATTCATTGGGTTAAACCTCTACTTCTTGATTATGTTGTGCAATGAATATATGTGGATGACATCTTATTGTTTTACACTGAGTATCCACTTATATTTGGTGTATTTATATTTTTCACACATAATTATATCATTTCTTTATCCTTTCTCTAATAGCATGATCCTTGATTGGGATTACATCTCAATTTCTTCTAATTGAGATATTTCTTAATGATATGCAATTTTATTCTTTTATAAAGTTTATATTCAGTCCCTTTGAATTTCCATATCCATATTATGACTATACTAAAGTCATTTAAATGTTTTTATAATGTTCTACATTCATGTGGCTTATAATTTAAATGTTCAAAATGGAAAAGGACTATTTTATTAAAAACTTATTTTAATTGGTTTAAAAGATTTATTCTTTTAAACAATTATCATTGATGTCCATGTTTTAAAAATAGTTTTAATGATTTATTTATATGGACATGAATTTTTTAAAACCCTTTCAAAAGTTTTGATGTGAAATGGGATAGTTTGATTATAAAAACTCTTTTAAATGTCTTCTTTTAAAATTTTCAAAGTATAAAGGGATTTTTCTCTCATAAAGTTTTAATGGATTTATTAGATGTTTTTATTTATGATAATATCATTATTTGGTCTCTTGTGATTGAAATGTGGAAAATTTATGTTTCTTTTATTCATTTTTAAGTGTTATGATTATGTTATGGTTCATGGGAAATGTTTATGAAATCGGGTGGTTCTGTGATAAACTAAGGGTGGGTGAGCCCGAGATAGCTCTCCAATGCATTGGGTAACATGAAGGGGTTAAATGTTAAGGTTTCTCCAATGAGATTTAGGGAATATACTTTTATGGGAATTCCAAACATAAACATGAAGGTTACTACCTATGTAAGAATGTTATTGTTGACGCTTCTTTAGTCACAGAATCTAAAAATCGAAAAAGGGTAATATCTGAGCTCAAATTGATTCAACCTTTGAAGAAAATATCAAAAATCGACAAAGGCATGAACAAAGGATCAACAACAACTGCACCGCTCAAGTTATATCACTGTCGCGCAAGTGGACTTGTGCGACGCACCGTGGCACACAAGTGACTTGCGCGACCTAAGTGATAACCGCCCGGTAACCGCCCGGGGTCTTCTCCTGCATATAAATAGACCCTGTGGGCCCCCCATTCGAGAGGAGTTTTTTCCGAAAACTCGGATTGAAGCTCCCGATGCCCAAGTCTCTTCTCAAAGCTTTCGGAACACTTCTAAGGTAATTTCTTACCTAGAACGGAAGATCTAAAGAGAAGAAGGAAGGCCTAAGTGTTGAAACTCATCAACACTTGCGCGCCGCCTAATTTCCTTCAATAGAACTTGCGTGAATTTTTTCTGGAAGAACCCCAAGAGGATTCTAAAGTGATTAATAAAGAGTCGCTCAAGTATTCTAATGTGGGTTGAAAATCGCGCAAGTACCCCACATGTCACGCAGGTATATCTGCGCGACCAAAACTTGTGCGCCCATGTAAGACTTGCACGCCTTTCAAGACTTGCATGCCCCTACCTTTTTGGGTTCCCATCATGCCCATTTTACCCCTCTTAAGCCATTTCACCTTTCCTATTCAAGATTCAGTCGTCAAGATACTCTTCAAAGCCATTTATGGCATGATTTATTGATTTGACTTCCTTATTTGAAAGTGATTATGTGGAATATCTCTCAAAACATAGTGATTTATACATTTTTATGTCACCAAAGATTGAGAGTTAATTCATTCAACCTCATCCTTTAAGAAGAGAGAATCCTTAACCTGGGTCTCCTTTTCAGGAATAAGTCCCAGTCATAATTTTGGGCATCCTTCTTAGGAGTAAGCCCCAAGTCTCTTATTTTGGGCATCTTTCTTAGGAGTAAGCCCCAAGTCCTCTAATTTGGGGCATCTTTATTAGGAGTAATCCCCAAGTCCTCTTATTTTGGGCATCCTTCTTAGGAGTAAGCCCCAAGTCCTCTAATTTTGGGCATCCTTCTTAGGGGTAAGCCCCAAGTCCCTTATTTTGGGCATCCTTCTTAGGAGTAAGCCCCAAGGCCTCTAATATTGGGCATCTTTCTTAGGATTAAGCCCCAAGTCCTCTTATTTTGGGAATCCTTCTTAGGAGTAAGCCCCAGGACCTCTAATTTTGGGCATCCTTCTTAGGAGTAAGCCCCAATCTCAAATATGGGCATCCTCCTCAGGAGTAAGCCTCAATCTCAACTATGGGCATCCTCCTCAGGAGTATGCCCCATACCTTAATCCCTAATATAGGTCTCCTTTTCAGGAATAAGACCCAATCATAATCTTGGGCTTCCTTTTCAGGAGTAAGCCCCAAGTCCCTTAATTTCTTGTAACCTGTCCTAATTTTCGTTTGATCTGGGATTCCTTCTCAGGAATAAAACATAGTTATCAACCATCTCCTAATTTGGGCTTCCTTTTCAGGAATAAGTCCCAAGTTAGAGTATTCAAATCTCCATGAAGCACATATACCTTTATGGACCATGTTCCTGGATTTTCTCCCTAAAAGCGAATCCTAAACTTTCATCTGTCTGGGCAGTCATACATACATAAGCTGCAAACCATTTCTTATGATTGCATATTTCATGGAACAATTGTCTAAATTTTTACCAATACCTCTTGTTTCTCACACCGAGCATGACTCACGTGATCTTAGAGTGTAAAAGTAATTATGAAATCCTTCTTTGAGCCATCAATCATAAACGTCATACTCCCTTACTCGAACTACGTGGGTTCTAATTCCTTTTCCAAAACAAAGGATATGTAGGTAGCCCATCTATGGGTTCGATCCCAACGCTGAAATAATTCATGTCCTTCTGAATGACGATAAACTTCCAGTTCCCCACTGAGTGGCTTTAAAACCATCCGGGTCATCATAAATGACCAAGAGACTTTTTATATAAATATTTTGAAGGATACCATTTACCAAGAATCTCTAAATAGATATAGATGATTCTCTATTAATGAAGAACCTCGAATAAATATAAAAAATATTCTCTAAATTTCTTACATATTTAATCATTGATTGTTAAAACTAATGGAAAGCTCATTTTATACTTGGTAATGTAATAAGGATTCACGAACATAACTTAAATCTATAAAGAGAGTCCCGGAGAAGACAACAATTCCCCTCAAAAAGGTGTGATGAGTCCGACCTCCCATCCTCTCGACCAATGCAAATTCCTATGCCTCATTAGTCCACAAGCTAATGAGCGCCTACCTTTGGAAAGTAGGTACAAACGGATGTGGAATCATTGGATGTTTCCGGTTCTACGAACAAACCTTCTAGAAACCGATCGGAATGTTTGAATCTCCCATCCAGGAGGTCATCCCCGAATTCCGTGTGAAACAGTTATGAATGCCTCAAGTTACCATTGTGTCTTATGATTTCTATGATTTATTCATTATTTGATGGTGTATGTTAAAATTCTTATGTTTTATGAGTAAAGTATGATTTCATACATGGACTAATGTTTTCATTTCATACTTTTATATCCATAACCACGCTTTTTATGGTCATCCCATGTTTTTGATATGTTTTTCACAAGACATAAAGTGGAATAGTGTCAAGTATGGGATCAAGGAAATGTCATGCTTTCTAAAACAAGGACTAGAAATGACTCTTTTGTTCAAGAGTTTTTATTTTGTGAAAAAAATGGAAACTGAGTAGATGTGTCTACTTTGTAATCATTGAGATGTAATAGTTATATACTAATTCCCTAAAACTCTAAACCTGAAAAGTTCATCTATGTGACTTATTCATTTAATTCATGATTATGTATGGTTTTAAGGCCGAGTCCTTATAATGAAACTTCCTTTTGTTGATTGTTACATTCGGTTGAAACAATAATTTTATTGTTGTGAACATAATTTATTATATATGGTGTACATACTACTAATTTTTCAAATATTATCATTATTCATTAATTATTCATGATATTTTGTGTTTTAATTTTAAATATTTAATATAGGGGGATTTGAGTAAAAAGTTACTAAGGAGGAAATAATTTCATCACCCAATTTATTTTCATTAGGTTATACCACTACCTCGTTGTTGTTAATATTATATGATTTTGTATATAACTCCTCTTAATATCTATTAAGGTATTTCCTCTACTATATGGGGTTTTATAGTTTATACATATAATATACTAATTGATTTTTTCTCACTTCAACATTATAAACATTTTCAAGGGTTTTCTTCACAATCATATTTTGTTCCGATTTTTTACACATGAATTTTCATCAGCGGAAATTATTTGATCATTGACTAATAAAACATTTAATTTTATTCAACTTTGGTGATTCATGGCCTTAATTAAGTAATAGTACAATTTTTTCACTATTTGTTACTAAAATTTTTTATAAAATGTTTTTCAGAAAACCATATATCATTTATCCATTTAGTCGGAGATACTATTTTCTTTTAAAAACCTTGTTTAATAAAATGAAATTATAAAATGATTTTAACTTTATTTAGTAATGAAATGTTTATAATTTTTCATTTTACCAATGTTTTAAAATGAATCTTCTTAGCATTTTTTGAATTTTTTTTTATCATTTTACCATGAAAACGGAATGTTATTTTTTCTTGTACAGCGAGTACTGATTTACTCACCATTATATCATTTAATATTCCATTGCATGTTTAATATGTTACTTTTTAATTTTTTTAAATCGATTTTCAAATAAAATAATTCTCAAATGGTTTTTCAATATAAACTATATTTTCTAAAAGAATATTTTTAAAAGATGTTCTAATTACAATTCATCAACCACGACAATATTTTATTTTAATCCACTTAGGATATATTTAATTTATAACATCCTTATTCTAACTCTAGAAGGATTATGATTTATTTTTCTTTGTATGGTATTCATATTCCCGTTATTGATTAATTTTAATTCCCCAAAAAATATTCAATATCCAATGATCTTTGAATATTGCATTTCCCCTAAATTTTATAATTCATTTATCATAGATATTAATGTTTCCCAAACAATATACAATTTTGCACAAGGATCCTACATTGATAGTTATTTTATTATATGGGTAAATATTGATAGAATCATATTATTTATTGAATAAAGATATTTGATAAAGAATATTGTTTATTTTGGTTATTCAATATGAGGAATTCTTTAAAATGGTATTGATAGGTGGATCATATGCATTATACAGCTCCTCCATGCATCAATAGGCTCTCACAAGACATATTAGTTGAAAAAATTAAATTGTTATCTATAATTAGTTTTAAACCATATATTAAAATGTATTGATGGTATTTGTTTTTCTGTTCCATAGCCATGAAATCCATTAGGAAATAATTTTCCACATTTTGATTCATTTATTATTAATCAATAAGATTTTTCATCAATATATCTGTGGATACATTTAGTATTAATTTCTCCGATTTAAGGAAATGTGATTTAATTTCTTACCTTTATATATTTATTTTTATTTATCTAGTTATCTGATTTCCATGTTATTTAAGATACCTTGAATTATTTATTATTCATGTTCTTTTCATCATATTGATTACAGGGCATGTGGGTCCATTTATTTACTCTACCATGTTGAGTTATTTTTGATGATTCATTATTTCTTATGTAAAACTTTAACCTTACATGTAATTTGAGGTCACCCTTGTTATGTTTCCATTACCATATAATCCAAGAAGCATAAAATTAAATATATGAATGTATATAAGGGATTGAATAAATTTCTCCTTGATGTTAGATATTGAGAAAAAATATTATGTTGTAACTTGTTTATTAATTTGTTATAAAATACTCATGTGTGTTTTAATATTACCAATACTACTGAACTAATCAGTCATTCAGGAGTTGAGTACTTGTAATCATTCCAAAGTTATTGATAGAAAACTTTGGATTTGGGTTTGAAGGGGTGTTGAGGTTCCTTTCATCACAGAATCTAAAGATCGGAAAAGGGGAATAACTGAGCTCATAGTGATTCAACCTTTGAAGAAAATATCAAAATTCAACAAAGGCATGAACAAATGATCAAAAACACCTGTGCCACACAAGATCTATCACTATCGTGCATGTCCACTTGCACGACGCCCAAGTTGTGCAAGTGACTTGCGCGACCTAAGTGATAACCGTCCGGTAACCACCCTAGGTCTTCTCCTGCCTATAAATAGACCCTGTGGGCCACCCATTCGAAAGAATGTTTTTTTCCAGAAACTTGGATTGAAGCTCCCGACGCCCAGGTCTCTTCTCAAAGCTTCAGGAACACTTCTAAGGTAATTTCTTACCTAGAACGGAAGATCTAAAGACAGGGAGAAAGGCCTAAGTGTTGAAACTCATCAACACTTGCGCGCCTGAGTGGTAAGCCCTTAAAGGGAAGTGGTCACACATGCGTGCTGCCTTAATCCTTCGATAGAACTTGTGCGTCCCTTTTTTGGAAGAACCTCCATAGGATTCTAAAGGCTTTAATGAAGAGTCATTCAAGTATTTCAAATGCTGGTTGAATACCGCGCAAGTACCCACCATGTCGCACATGTATACCTGCGCGACCAATACTTGCGCGTCGCCGCAGTACCTGCGTGCCTTCCAAGAAATGTGTGCCCCTTCCTTTTTGGGTGCCTTTCTTGCCCATTTCACCCCTCTTAAGCCATTACACCTTTTCTTTTCAAGATTCAGTCTTTAAGACACTCTCCAAATCCATTTATGGCATGATTTCTTGATTTGACTTCCTTATCTGAAAGGAATTCGGTGGAATATCTCTCAAAACCTAGTGATTTACATATCTTTATGTCACTAAAGATTGAGAGTTCATTCATTCAACCTCATCCTTTAAGATGAGAGAATCCTTAACCGGGGTCTCCTTTTCAGGAATAATCCCCAGTCATAAGTCTTAAATATGGGCATCCTCCTCAAGAATAAGCCCCAAATTCTTAAAATTCCCAAATCTGGGCATCCTCCTCAAGAGTAAGCCCCAAACCTTAATCCCTTAACCTGGGACTCCTTTTCAGGAATAAGTCCCAGTCATAATCTTGGGCTTCCTTTTCAAGAGTAAACCCCAAGTCCACTAACATGGGCCCCCTTTTCCGGAATAAGTCCCAGTCATAATTATGGGCATCCTCTTTAGGAGTAAGCCCCAAGTCCCTTTATTTTTGGGCATCCTTCTTAGGAGTAAGCCCCAGATCCTCTAATTTGGGATTCCTTTTCATGAGTAAGCCCCAGTCTCAAATATAGGCATCCTCCTCAAGAGTAAGCCCAAAACCTTAATCCTTAACATGGGCTTCCTTTCCAGGAATAAGTCCCAGTCATAAATCCCTTAACCTGGGCCTCCTTTTCAAGAGTAAGTCCTAGTCATAAATCTTGGGCTTCCTTTTCAGGAATAAGCCCCAAGTCCCTTAAATTATCTTTAACCAGTCCTAATTTACGTTTAATCTGGGATTCCTTCTTAGGAGTAAAACCCAATTATCAATCCTCTCCTGATTTGGGTTTGCTTTTCAGGAATAAGTCCCAAGTTAGAGTATTCAAATCTCCATAAAGGACATATACCTTTATAGACCATGTTCCTGGATTTTGGCCTTAAAGTAAATCCTAAACTTCATTTATCTGGGCAGTCATACATATATAAGCCCCACATTATTTCTTATGATTGCATCTTTCATGTCACAATTGTCTATTTTTTACCAATACCTCTTGTTTCTCACACCAAGCATGACCCACATGAGCTTAGAGTGTAAAAGTAATTGTGACATCCTTCTTTGAGCCATCAATCATAAACATCATACTCCCTTATTCGAACTACGTGGGTTCTGATTCCTTTTCCAAAACAAAGGATACGTAGGTACCCCATCTATGGGTTCGATCCCAACTTTGAAATAATTCATGTCCTTCTGAATGACAATAAACTTCAAGTGCCCCACAGAGTGGCTTTAAAACCAGCCTAGTCATCATAATGACCAAGAGACTTTTACATAAATATTTTGAAGGATACCATTGACCAAGAATCTCTAAATAGATATAGATGATTCTCTATCGATGAAGAACCTCGAATACATATAAAATAATCTCTAAATTTCTTACATATTTAATCATTGATTGTTAAACTGAAGGAAAGCTCATTTTATACTTGGTAATATAATAAGGATTCACGAACATAACATAAATCTATAAAGAGATTCCCGGAATAGACAATAATTCCCCTCAAAAAGGTGTGATGAGTCTGACCTCCCATCCTTTCGACCAATGCAAATTCCTAAGACTCATCAGTCCACAAGCTAATGAGCGCCTACCTTTAGAAAGTAGGTCCAAATGGATGTGGAATCATTGGATGTTTCTGGTTCAATGAACAAACCCGTTAGAAACCGATCGGAACGTTTGAATTTTCCATCCAGGAGGTCATCCTCGAATTCCGAGGGAATCAAAAAATGGTGAACCCGACGTGAATCCTTAACCAAGATTAAAATGAAATTTTACCTATTTGTTAAGACCCTATTTAAAACTCAATAAGAGGGCTAACAAAAACAATCATTAACATGTGTACTCATCCAAAGGATGAAGTAGCTGAATTTATCTTGATTACGTCTGTTATATCAAACATGCACTCTTTTCCAAGATCTTCTGTATTTCCGTAATGGCTGCTCTCAAATTCACACCTGTGAATACTGCTGCTGCAAATACCACTACTGCTATTCCTACTGGATCGTCATCCGCTCTGAGGATGACATCACCTACTCAGCGTCTTCAACGCTGGGTATCAAATGCGCTGGTTAAGGAGTACCGTCAACACAGTACCATCCCAACTCTGGAGGCTGCCCGACAGGCCCTCCAAGTGAACAACTCACACAGGTCGTCCAGACAACGAGGACCAGTGATAAAGAGGCAGGCGGTGCTGACTACCATCTCCAACAGTTTTGGGTCGTTATCCCCAGAATGAAATTTCCATTCGCTCCCTTACTCTGAGGAAGTGAATGAGAAGGTCCGTCAAGGCCTTAATTCAAAAATACAAGAGTCCTTCCCGAGGGCTCCCATCAACAATCGCCGCCTGACTCGTGCGACAGTTCGCCCTCAACATGATGAGGGTAATGACTCCCGGCATTCAGCTCAGGTTCCTCGAACCCGAGAAGGCAAGATGAACCGCCAGAGACGGAATCCGGTTAACAATGGGCATGTTTTCATTCCTACCATCTCTGGAGAAGTCCACCAACCTAACTTGGTGGCGAGCAACGAACAGGAACACACACCTGCCCGTTTTAATTCTGTTGTCCAACAGACTAGTCTGGAAGCATCAAGCCAATCACGCCAAGCAATTCCGGCGGAGTACTATAGGCAGGAACATACACCTTCTTATACATCATCAATTAGTCAGCAGGCTCGCCTGACTACAAATGATGGATCTCATCAACCGTGTTTGGCGAAGTGTAATCAGTAGGCACATACACCTGCTAGTACTAATCAAGCCTACCAACAGTCTCGCTTGGTAGCGCATGGAGATGTCAGTCGGAAAGCTCTGATGACAAACAGGAGGCAGACTCAACTCTCTGCCTCCACACTTGAGTACTGTCAGGATTGACTGACAAGAAAAGGAGGACATGAGCATGCACATACACCTACTCCAATCCCGGAATGGACGTATATCCCCGTTTCGGCAGCTGAAGTCACCAAACATATATTTCCAATGGTGAAAGAGCAGAAGCAAATTCCTGCTCATATTCTAGATTCTTGCCAGGATATCATAACATCTTCAGCATCATCTCAGGAAAAGACACATAAAATTATCCCTAGCAGTGGAGTGACACATCAACTATTCACTCCGGAATAGACACACACATTTGTTCCAGTCCAAGAGGTTTATGGGGCATACTCCCCCATATCATACGGACAACCAAGTCAGACACATACACCTTATTTGAGTGGAGATCATCAGCCCAACCTGACCATCTTTCCTGATCAGGAACATACACCTGCTCAGAGTAACCACTTTCTTAAATAAGTGGTTTCCAAAGCGAGTAAGAAGGCATCTATGAAAAAGATCTGCCCAACACAGTCAGGAGATCAAAGGCCAATCTGTAACAAGTCCTTCCTTGATGCTGGAGTTCTTGAAGCCCTCAGACATTTATCTGTTGGAATTCAAGATTCTACTCCCTCAATTCCCAATAACAGGAACATTAATTCCGAAAGTCTTCAACAGACACTTCCTCATGAAGGCTTGCTTCATAAAAAATAGTTCAATCTTGATGTTTTGTCTTCAGATGAGAGCCACATGAACCCTCTGTGTGGTCAGAAGATCATGGAGAAAGAGATCTCATCTTTTACTGTAACCCATTATGGTGGTCCTCCCCATGATGATGAATTTCGCTGTGAAAGACCTCTCCGCAGTAGTGATTTACATTGCCTGGAAAATACTCCAGTGGACAATGTAGTGCCGAGAAAGCCCTCTTATCTTGAGGCACTTGAAAATGTGAAACCAGTCATGTCTGATGCTTTATCTCTATCAAGTGAAATACTTTCTCAATCAGAAGATAGCCAAGGGTGTAGGTCATTATCCGAACCACCCCAAAGTCATGCATCTTCTAGTTTGATCAATGATCTCTCTACCAATCTTGTTGAATCCAATAAGGCAACAAGGAAACACCATCTCTGGTCAAAACAAGTAGAATAATATTCATTTAATGATGAAGAGGAAATGATGAACATGAGGAAAAAACTGGCAAAAAGTGAGGTACCAGTCATGTTTTGGCCTTTGGCTGGCTCCCAGTATGACATTCCAAAGATGTTGACGGAAGATGTAGTCCATGATATTCGTCTCAACATATGGAAAACACTTTTTCAATTGAAGAAGAAGGTATTATCTTATGATGAATATGAAAATCTTCTTAAGATAATAGAAGGGATACAACGTCAGATTGATTTGGCATCTCTATCAGTCTCTCGGTATCTGAAGGCTGAAAAGCAACAGAGAACCCTTCAACGTTCATGCCTTGGCGCACTAAGAAAATTGCGTCAGTTAATTTCCAATGCTCTATCTGGTGTTCATATCAGAGGATGGGGTGTTCATAGAGCACTACATTTCACAGTGCTTTCCAGTCAGCAAATCCCGCCGAAAATGGTCTCATGAAATGTTATTGCCCATGGCCGGCCACAGTCAATGGGCTTTTTTCATAATCAAAAGCTTGCTCAAGAACAGGCTTCAACTAGTTCCTCTCAAAATCAAGCATATAGAGGACAAGTTGTTGAATTGCTCCTACATCAAGAAGGCGAGAATATTGCACAAGCCTATCGTATGGAGAAAACACATCATCAAATGACAGAAGTTTCGGAAATCATCCAACGGTCTGTTAAACCAGGTGATAAAAGTGGATACAGGATAATGCATCCAGCTAATTTCCGAACTAAGATTCGCAAGATCAAGAGAGATTTTAAGAAGTTCTCAGACATATCATGTCAAGAGCCACCCCAGCTTGTCAGACTGGGGACTCCTTTAACCCAACCCTCAGAGTCAATAAATGGGATTCGAGAAGTTGAGTGGAAGTAGCAGGAACATCCCCAGTTCTCGAGACTGGGGACTCTTTCAAATCATCAATCCCCTTCTCAGAGAATATCAGTCTTTTATCGATTGGGGAAGAAGCCCCAAGAGTAACAAAGAGACAAATTATCAGGAGATTCCCTACAAGTTATAGCTCATCAAAAAGTTCCTAAAATATTAAATCAACAAAAGGAAATGTATCATCAAAGACATTAAAGAAGACAATATCACAGAAATGTTGATAGAAGGGATGTGATTCACTATACATCAATCAATGTCATCAATGCCGTTGTTACTAATCCACCAGAGGAGACTCACTCAGGGGACTCAGATGAAGAGCATCATGCTCAAGAAAATGTACGCGCCGATACAAATGAAGAAGGTGTGCGTACACGAAGTCAAAGGATTACCCAGAACCTAGGTAATCCACTTCCTTCGATGAAAAATGTATCCAAAAAAGGGAGGGGAAAGAATCAGGTTACATATCCTTCCTCTGGAGAAGGTCAATCGCTCTCGTTAGAGAAAAGGTTTGCACAACAAGAGGAATAAATGAAAGAATTAAGATCGTTGAATGTAGAAATACATCAGAGTAGTCTTCTTCTTAAGAATGATGAAGTCCGACAGCTGAAGGAATTTGTTGTAGCTACTGAGATGGATCAGGAATATCCTCCTTTATCAGTACACCCTCAGAGGTCTAATACTACAGGTCAAACGCAACAACGGATGGTAGTTCTACCATCAGTTGCAGCACCAATTACCACGTCTGTCCATGCTCCATTCATTGCACCTACCCTAGAACAAATTCAACCTGATGTTTCTCAAAAGTTAATAATTACTATAGAGTCATTAATATCTCGGTTATAAACTATGGAAGGTAAAAGGGTGCAAGTTCAACCAGAAAAGAAAGTTTACCCTGAATGGGTAGATTCAATTTCTCCTCCATCCAGTTTTGGAAACCATGTTTTTCCTACTTTCAATGGATAAGGAGACCCTGAACAACATTTGACGCATTACGTGTCTTGTTGTTATCCTATGATGGGAACTCCAGAGCAGCAAGAAGCAATGAAACTCAGATACTTCGTGTGAACCTTGCAAGGACCATCTTTTGTCTGGTATACAAGCTTGTAATCCCAGTCAATCATCGGATGGGAGGATCTTCGTCAAAAATTCCTTCTTCAGTTCAGCTCAACTTTGCCAAAAATGACAGTTTTTGATCTTACAAACTGCAAGCAAAGGGAGAATGAAAGAGTCTCTGATTTCATTGCTCTCTGGAAGGGATTAACATATTCCCTGAGTTTAGTACTCCCTCAGGAAGAGCGATTGCCAATCTGTGTGGAAACTTTGTGTGACGAATTACGCACGCCATTGATCCCTGTGAAATACACAGGAGGGTTTCGAGACCTTACTTCAATCTCTCAGCATATTGAAGATTCCCTTATACAGGCTAAGGTTAAATCTCATGTAATTCCATCAGCTTCAGGAAGGAGAATGGGTAAATCAAAAACTGCTACAGTTATGCTTAAACAAGCACCTGTACCTATTTCTACTTCAAAACCTTCATCTTCTCGAAGGGCTCCACCTCCTGAATGCCAAAAACAAAGTCCATTTCGTCCAATTGATCAAAAAGATCAACGATGAAAACAATTTGAGGATTTGAAGATTAAAACATACTCTTTACGAAATGTGCAAGTTCCTGGTTACATCATTTCAGCTCTGGAAAATAATTTGGTTCAATTACCAGTTTCCAAGAGGCCAAACAAGGAAGGAGATGAAGACCGTCCCAATTATTGTCCCTTTCATCAAATGTTGGGGCATCCTATCCAGGAGTGTTTTGTCTTTAAAGACCTCCTGCAAAAGATGGTCGACTTGGGACAAGTCAAGTTGAAAGGTTCTTCGACTCAGGTAGCATGTGTTACTGCTAAAGTTCTAGAGGATGAAGATGAATGGCAAGAAGTCAAAATCAGAAATACATAGAAGTATGATTATTGGATGGTTAGAAAGACAATCAACCGGACTCATTCCATTTTGAGAACACAATTAAGGAAACCAATTGTGTCTTCTTCCATGAATATTGCGGTAAAACCCTCTTCATCAGAGGGAAAGTCCTCAAAGAAACGGTTTGATTCAAAGAAGAAAAAAGAATCAGAAGAAGATGAGTATGTGTCAAAGCCTAAATTGTCTTTGACTCTTGCATACATTATGCCATCTACTTCAAAACCACTGGCACCGCCCCATCAAACGGAATAGCCTAAACAGGCTAGTTAGGCAGAGTCTTTATTAGAAAAAGAGTTAATCTTCGATCTGTTAATATGATTCAATTAACAGATCCGTATTCCAGTCATAATTTCAATTTTGATGAGCCTAAATTCCCTGTATCAAATAAGGGAATCCGAGGAAGTTCCTGAGGTTCAGGATACAGGGGAAGACGTGGATCTTTCCGAAGCCACTACTCCAATCCTACCCCTGCTAGCACTGTGTATGCAGTAGAAACTCCTGGTAGATCCCTTCAGCGAGCTCAAAACGAACAAGCAGGTTTTTCTGCTAATAGCCAACTCAGTCTTGGAACAGTTATTTTAGAATACCAGTTAAAGGTTCCATCTTCTTTATCTCTGCAAGTAAATGGATCTAATTGTTCTAATCTTCCAAAAACAAGGATGTTTCCAACCTCTATCCCAATACAAGATGCAACAGCTTCCAAAGCATATGCTTCCAAGGTACCTGCTAAACCGCATATTCCTGTTGGGAAACGCAGACCTTTAGATCAAAATTATGATATATTGAAACACATGTCCCAAGTACAAGACAAGTTATCAATTTTGGATGCTTTGAATCTGTTAAAAGATATTCGTAAAGCACTCATCGAAGCTTTGTCAAGTCCTCATGAGTTTGAAGCTGAAATTGCTGCAGCTGAAGTCTATCACATAGAGAATAATCCTGCAGAATGCCATGTAGTGATATCTTTTATTGATGAAGATGAAGATGAAGATGATGGTGTTCATGGGCACATAAAACCTCTGTACTTATCTGGAAAAGTCAATGGTGTAGATATCCGAAGATAATTCATTGACAATGGTTCAGGAGTCAACCTCATGCCCATTCGTACACTTCGTCGATTGGGCCTCACAGAATCTGATTTATCTCCTTCTACCATGATGTTACAAGGATATGATACAAATGAACAAGAACCACTGGGCGAAGTTACACTCAGAACTCAGTTTGGAGATCTTGTATCCAATTAGGATTTCATGATTGTTGATCAAGACTCATCTTTCAACGTCTTTCTTGGAAGACCCTGGCTACATCAGCATGCGGCTATCCCTTCATCATACCATCAATGTCTCAAATACTATTTCAATGGTCAAGTTGGAACATTGTATGGTGATAAGACATCGTTCAAGACATGTGAATCTCAGTACATTGAGGAGGATTTTTATCACATGAAGGGAAAAGAGAAATCTACAATGAAGGAAATTACCAAAGTTAATGTTCCATATGGTTTGGAGAAAATTCCAATAAATCCATTTACACATGTGAGTACAGATTACGTGTTACCTATCAGTAAAATTGAAAAAATAGGCCCAAATCAAAATACTCTTATGGAAATATCCATAATGTCAATTACGACAATTGAGCCAGACAACATGGGAGAAATTGGTATCCTACCAAACAGTGATGAAAGCACAAGTGGTGACGTCTTCATTTCATCTGCTGAAATCCAACAAGTCTATATTTCGCCAATCAGGCCCGAAGAAGTTATAACAACATCGAAGGTGAATAATGATTTCAATTCTCAATCCATCATCTCCTCTTTATTTCCCAAAGAAGTCCCTTTATCATCAATAGGGTCAGAAATGGAAGCTTCTTCTTCAAAATGTGCAAATTTTGACATCTCTTCTGATCATGAAAATTTCGTTTTGTCATCTACTATGCAAGTAGAAACAGAAGAAATAGCACATGATGAAGAGGAAGAGGAAGATCTTAGAGATGCTCCTCCAGCATTTGAAGAGGGTATCTCTACCACTGTGGATGAACTCAGAGAAATAAATCTGGGTACAGAGAAAGATCCACGCCCCTCTTTAATTTGTGCGGCCATGACCCTTGAAGAGTAAGAAATTTATACTTCTTTTCTAAAGAAAAATAATGAATTTTTTTCTTGGAACTATACAGAAATGCCTGGGATTGATCCTGATATTGCTACTCATTATTTGGTTTTACCAAAAGAACATCAAGGATTTAAGCAAGCCGCGAGAAGAACACACACAAATTATGCTTCCAAAATAGAAGCTGAAGTGGATAAGCTGAACAAAGCTAACTTCATCATAGAAGTTCAGTATCCCAAGTGGTTGGCTAATATTGTCCCTGTAAAGAAGAAGAACGGACAAATTAGGGTTTTCATCGATTTCAGATATCTTAATCGGTATTGTCCTAAAGATGATTTCCCAGTTCCGATTACAGAACTCTTAATTGATGCGACGGCTGGCTATGAAGTACTTTCCTTCATGGATGGATATTCCAGATATAATTAGATCCCAATGGCCCTAGAAGATGAGGAATCTACAGCCTTAAGAGCCCCTCAAGGTGTGTTTTGTTATCGGGTGATGCCCTTTGGTTTAAAGAATGCAGGTGCAACATATAAACGCACCATGCATCTTATCTTAAAACATTTTTAGGGAAGTTTGTTGAATGCTATGTAGAAGATTTGGTGGTTAAATCCAAATAATGTTCTAATCACTTGGCTGATTTGGAAGTCATATTCCACAAGCTTCGACAACATAATTTGAAGATGAACCCCTTAAAATGTGCTTTTGGGGTAACCTCAAGAAAATTCATCGGCTTTGTTGTATGCCATCGTGGTATTGAAGTCGATACTGAGAAGGCCAAGTCAATCCTTGGTATGTCACCTCCTCAGAATTTGAAATAATTAAGAGGACTTCAAGGACACTTAGCCTATATTTGGCGTTTCATCGCCAATTTGGCAGGAAAATGTTTACCCTTTACCAAATTATTGAAAAAATTAGTCACTTACCAGTGGACTGAAGAATGTCAAGAAGTGTTTGATGTTCTCAAGAAATATCTCTTGAGTCCACCAGTACTCATGCCACCTGTTGAAGGTAGAACACTTATCCTCTATGTGACAGCTCTAGAGCGATCATTGGGTGCCTTTCTTGCTCCAAAGAATGATGCTGGGAATGAAAATAGCCTCTACTATCTCAGTAGAACTATGCTTGAAGAAGAAACCCAATATTCAAGTATTGAGAAGAGCTGCCTGACATTAATCTATGCAGTTTAGAAACTGAGACACTACCTGCAACATCACGAGGTCCAATTAGTATCTCGCAATAATCCGCTCAAATTCATCCTTAGTCGTCCAATTCTTACAGGATGTCTAGCAAGGTGGGCAGTTATTTTACAGTAGTTCGACATTCAGTATGTATATCAAAAGGCAATAAAGTGCCAAGCTCTGGCTGATTTCCTGGCTGAACATCCTTCAGTGGAAGACACGTCTTCAGATATTGAACCCCCTGATGAGGATGTTTTTTCTATTCAAGATTGTCCTCAAAAATGGGAAATGTATTTTGATGGTGCTTCCAGAAGTCCAACAGGGAAGAAAATGGAAAATCCTAAATTCAACAAAGTTGGTTTAGGAATTGTACTCATTTCCCCAGATAAGGCATTGTTACCTTATTATTTTTTTTTGTGGGAAGGTGGTACCAATAATGAGTCCGAATACCAAGCTCTTATCATAGGCTTGGATTTATCTCTTCAAGCACAAGTGAATCACTTAAAGATGAAAGGTGATTCAGACCCGGTAATCAAACAAGTCAATGGGGATTATGGCGTCAGAAAAGAAGAGTTAATACCTTTGTATGATTACGTCAGAAAGTTAATGGTGGAATTCCCTTCAGAACTGACATTTTCTTATGTCCCAAGATCACAAAATTCTCAAGATGATGCACTGGATAATATAGCCACAGCTCTAGCAGATCCAAATCGGGACGAGAAAACCATCAGTATTGCCCACCGTCGTGCAATTTCACCTTATGTTCATGCCAGAACAGAGGAAATTAATGAAATTAGTCCCATTCCTGAACCGTATGGTCATACTACAGGATGGATGTCACCTATCATGGAATACCTTCAAAATGGAACACTTCCACCTGATAGAGCCGAGAAAGAACAAATTCGGCGACGTGTGGTCAATTTTACTCTTTATAATGGCCCAAACCACCTAGAGAAAATTCTCTACAAACGTGTTTTTGATGGAGTTCTCTTCTGATGCATTGATGGTGAAGAGACAATGGATGTCATGAAAGTAGTGCATGCAGGAGTCTGTCGTGCCCACCAGTCTGGACATAGATTGTCTGATCAAATTCGAAGGCATGGATACTTTTGGCCTTAAATGATACAAGATTGTGTTGATTTCACAAAGAAATGTCATTCATGTCAAGTACATGCCAACATCATTCATCAACCTCCAGAGTATCTTCATACAGCTAAATACTCATAGCCATTTGCCACATGGGGAATGGATGTGGTGGGACCTTACCCTTCAGCTACGGCCAAGCAGTTTAAGTACATTCTTACTGCTACTGATTTCTTTTCTAAATGGGCAGAGGTAGTACCTCTCAAAGAAGTCAGTTCTAAATGCATTGTTAGCTTCATCAAGTCTAACATCATTACTATATTTGGTGTCCCTCATACCATATTGACGGACAACAGCGCCAACTTCTGTTCTTCTGAGGTGAAGAAATTGTATCAAGAATACAACATTAAATCCAACCATTAATCTCGGTATCATGCGGCAGCCAATGGCCAAATAGAAGCCTTTAACAAGACTCTTTCAAATATACTACAAAAGATGGTGGATAAAGATAAGAGGTCATGGCCTGATAAACTCTTTCATGCTTTATGGGCTTATCGGACTACCACCCGCAATGCAACGCGGTCAACTCCATATTCGTTGGTATATGGAACAGAAGAAGTCTTTCTAATTTAAGTTCAATTTCCCTCACTCAGAGTAGCCATTTTTGATCGGTTATCTACAGATGAGAAATCCCAAAAGCGATTGAATGAATTGGAACAGTTAGATGAGAAAAGATTGTGCACTTTGCACCACTTGGAAATCTATCAGAATCGAATAGCACGAGATTTTAACAAAAAAGTTCATCTTTGTTCATTCTTTTAGGGAGAATTGGTATTAGTTATCAGAACTCCAATGATACCAGGAAACAAACCTCCCAAGCTTGATCCAAAATGGGAAGAACCTTATTTAATACATAGGGTCTTCTCCAATGGAGCTTATTCATTAATATCGATGGATGGCGAACTCATTACTAATCCAACTAATGCCAGATTTTTGAAGAAATATTTTGTATAAAATACAATGTATTCACATGATATGTCCCCGCAACATGACACTAAACTGTGCAGAACCAGTTCGTCCTTGCTATATGACGTTAAAATATACAGCAATGGTCCAGTATGACCTTAAACTGCAACTTTGTCCCACACGACGTTAAACTATGAAAAAATTCCCTAAAAAGTCTTGTATGACTTTAAACTACACCATGGTCCTGTATGACATTAAACTACACCATCCATGGTCCATGCATATGAACCTAAACTATTTAAAAGTCCCTTACGTTCGGAAAGACGTTAAACTACATAATCATCAAAGGTCCTGTAAGACCTTAAAACTTTACATATGTCCAGCATGACACTAAACTGTAGAAACAAAATCCCAAATGCGTCCAACATGACGTAAATGGTGTGTTATTTTGTCCTTACTGCATGACATTAAACTGCGCAGTCCCCCTTTTTTGTCCAACATGACGTTAAATTGTATTGTCCCCATCGTCCTAACTACATGACGATAAACTGTACAGAAATTCCTTGATACGTCCTACATGACATTAAACTGTATTTTTTCCCCGCAACATGACATTAAACTGTGCAACACCAATAGTCCTAACTGCAAGACTTTAAACTGCATAGTACCTTTATATGTCCTACATGACATTAAACTATGCATCTTTAAGTTTGTTGTTACTTCTTGTTTCTCACACCGAGTATGACTCACGTTAGCTTTGAGAAAACCTCAACCGTAACACTCTCTTTTTGGGCCGCTAACCATGTATAAGTCCCAACAACATTTTTTTAGGTCGTTGTCCCCAAGAACATCTTGATTAATAATTCATTCTTTAATTGAAATACACGGACTTTGATCCTTTCCTTCGAGGCTAGGTAGGTAGGCAACCTCCCAGGGTTCAAGCCCAAAAACAATCTCTTCACATCGGTTCACCACCATCTCATATGATGTTGATTCGTGAAACCACCCCTAGAATAAATATCTTAACATTGATTCACTTTTTTCCTTGTTATATGACGTTAAACTAAACAACACTTTTGTCCGGTATGACAATAAACTACAATACTCTTTGATTTACTCATTTAAGAGGGAACCATTATTTACATTGATTTTTCAATCATGTTTCATTTCAAAAGAGTACGTGCATACATGGTAATTTTTGAACTTTTTATCTCGGGTTAAACCATCATTGCACTGAAGTCCCCTTTCACCCTTCACCTGTACGAACCAAATTTGTACAAAGGGTAGTTTTAGAACTACGTGGACTTGATTCCCATCCTTATGGGATACGTAGGAACATTCGAGTATCCCTCAAATCCAGTCCCAAGTCTTTTGGGCCTAACCCCAAATTTCACTTTCAGTCCCTTGGCTGAAAAGCCCTCATGAAAACACACATTGTGTATTCACTATTATGGTCCAAACTCTATGACCCTAAACTAAGATCTCTCATACTTTCATCCTGCACGACGTTAAACTGCATTTCAAGAAATACGTATGGCTTGATTCTCATTTTTAAGAGGTACGTAGTGAAGTCCAAAATTTCAATTCAGCACCAAGCCACAACATGATTATGGTTATTATTGACTTATGTATCTCTACATACATTGGAAAATACCCATATTTATGTGTTATAATCCTAACCATAAATATTTTCAGATCTTTATAACCCTTTTCACGACTTTTAGTCACAAAAAATGTCAAACTTCTGAGAATTCATTTGCATGACTATGCAGTATGTTCCTATAGGTGGCCTTGCATAAACAGTCCACATAACAGACTTGTTAGCCAAAAGATACTATTTATTTAACTATGAAGAAAATGCCCTTAGGTGGCCCTTCATAATTCAACCCCCTAACAGGTTTGTCAGATAGTGGTAACTTTATTCTTGGGAAGAATGCCTCTTTTGTCCTTATTTGTCTTAAACGACAGTATGTAGGGATCTGCCAAAAAAAGTCATCCTTATCATATTTTTCCCATATCCTTTTTTCACGATCTAAAAGTATTCAAGTCTATGGATTATATTCTCCTTCCCTACGTTTCAGTCAGACCTTCGTAGGAGTAATATTAATCCAGTTCTTCGATAATATTGTTTGGAAATATCTTTTCCATATTCATGTACCGCTTTCCATAAAGAAAACTCTATACATAGAAAATTTTAATCTCCATAAACATTCACTGGCTTTTAGCACTAGGAAAGTAAATTTATGAGAGTTCTTTTACCTGACTATGCAGTACGTTCCCATTGGTGGCCTTGCATAAACAGTCCACATAACAGACTTGTCAGCCAAAAGAGGCTATTTATTTGACCATGCAGCCAATACCCTTAGGTGTCCCTGCATAATTCAACCCCCTAACGGGTTTTGTTAAATAATAGTAACTTCATTCTTGGAAACTACTTATTCTAATTCCTTTTAGCTCATTTTCATATCATTCCTCAGATTCAAATATTCTTAAGCCATAGTTTACATATTTTCTCTCATACTTGAGTATGGTAATATGTTTTCAGATAAATTGTCAAGGAATTGAATCAATTTTAATCCATTTTTGTCAAAGCTATTTCGACCTTAAACATTAGCCCCTTTATGTCTGGCATGCATGACTTTAAACTGCCCACAAAAGAAAAAGGAACTCTGAATAAAAGTCAAGTTCCAGCTCACTAAACATACATTCTGTATGATTTAGGTAATATTGAGAAATTAAAAGATTCAAGGTTTATAGGGTTATTTGTAATAATCCTAGTAAAAATAAAACTATGCTTACTAGGCCCATTGGTTTAAGTAAATTTGAAGTAGGTAGTGAAAGAATGAAGGTACAAATAATTGAAGATGAAAGTGTTTTTCATTGATACATAGGAGATAGAAGGACATCCATAGACTGGAGCCTCTTTTTTTCAAGAATTACAAAAAAATGTCAACATAAGTCTTCATTTGATGTACACCATCTTGAGATTTATCAGCAGTTACTTGAAGCACGTGCACTTGACCAGCTTCACTCTTTTCATCTTGATAAAGTGCCTTCTTAGCATCTGCAATGGCTTTCATGCCATTCATATGAGTTTCATCCAATGATTTATTAAGCTGATCAAGTTCTCCAATAACAGCATCTAACTGTTGCTGGAGTTGCACCTGCTGGACGACTTTTTCTTTAATTTTATGCTTCAGTTCGTTCATCTTGGCAGCATAATTAGCATCATCTTGGGATACCGCAACCTCAAATTCGCCTATGTTGACTGACAGTTTTACTCTAATCAAATATTCGCGACTCTTTTGCGCCTGCTCCCTCATGAAAATTATCTGTTTCATTGTGGAATGGATCTTTTCATATCCAAAACCACCAACTCATAGTATAATAAATTGGGATGACAATCGAGGAATTTTAGATGGTATCTCTTCTAAAGGAACCCCAGATATGATGTTCCATATGTTGTTCCATGCCTTATGTCATGAAAATATGAACTCTTTAAGCATCTATGGATCTGATTCAACATCATCGTCGGAGGGGGGTATGTAATCTGGAATTAACGCACTTAAGGAAGTGCCATGTCTTGCTTTTTCCCCCTGATTTGTGCTTCTTCACTTTCAATTCTCGTTAGGGCAGAGGCTGAGGCCTCACCTCCGGATCTAGTCATTGCAGTTGATGACCCTGCATGATTAATTGAAAGATTTAGTTAGCTTCAAAGGATAACAAAAGAATAGATTGTCTTACGAATAAAGTACAATCACGGATATTGTTATCCCTTACCCAAGGATGGTTCATCAACCTAAGAAGACTTCTCCCCATCTTTCCCGGTCTCAACAGGATTTTCAAGATGGGTCTCAGGAGGGTTTATTGGGTTTAGCTCTACTTGAGCTAATGTTTCTGCAATGGTAGGGTTGACATCAATGTTCACACCCTCTTTAGGCATTGGTAGTTCAGCTGCTTCTACGGATGAAACTGCATATTATTTTCAGTCATGGTTAGAAGTGTAAATTTAAAAAAAAAATCGGCGAAGGGTAGCAGTCACTCCCAAGTTATTCTAAATCACATGACAACTTAGCATGATCATAAAATTCTTCGAAAGTCATTCATTGATTCATCATTTCTTCCAATGATATTTCAGAATCCTTGTTAGTCTCACCAGTGGGAGCATTTTCTACATATTCTTGCTGACTTACGTCCTGCAACCCCTGATCCTGGACAACATCTTCAGCAGCAGGAGGGATAGTGGGAATGGATGCTAGCTCTTCTCCAGCAACAACCAAGTCATCTTGGGTCTGTAATTGTTCTACAGCACCCTCCACGGCCTTTGAAGGAGGATCAGTCCCTTCCCTCAAAGGGGAAATTGAAGAAGCCCCTGCAATCCTTAGAAATATGAGTAACCATGTGATTATGGGTATAAACTCATGATTGTTCGAAGGACATACCGCCGCTAATAAAGAGTTTATCTATGGATTTCCTCTTTCGTTGCCTTTTCCTCTTTTGTTTTTTTGGAGTATCATTAGTCTCCCTTATAGGCACTTGGATTGGCGAATGGAAGGCTATGTCTAGTGCCTCATTCTTGGCCTGCTGGCCTGCAGATATCTCGCCTGGTTCGCGAGGAGAATTAGCATCAGCCCTGATAGCAGTACCACCAGAGCTATACTGTGGCGAAGGAACCCCAGTTATTTTTTTTGCAAGCTGTGAGATGAAGAAAATAACTTCCATAAGTAACAAAGCTTCAACTGAAATCAAGTTGCAAAGAAAATAAGGAAAGAAAACATACATCTTCAGGAGCCACGTACTCTTTCCATTCCTCATCTCCAGAACCACCAGCCCCCTCAGTGGTGCCACGATCAATCATTTACTTCACCCGCCTGGTGATAGGAACAGAGTCATCGGTGGCATATATGAGCATTTCCAGCTCTCTGATGTAAGCTCGCACTTCATTGGGGTTATCTTCGTATTGAAGATTTTTAGAAGCCATAATATTTCCTATTCCAGGAAGTTGTAGGCCCTCACATAAATCCATCCAGGCGGTCTCAGTACTATAGTATAAGCCCCGCCATAGCTGAATAGCCTCTGGTCTTAGATATGAAGGCTGCGAGGAAGGTCCTACAATTTTTGACTTTAATTTCTTCCCAGCTCCGGCAGCTACAGATAGAGAATAAGAAAGTAAGACTTATTGCTTTATGAAAAAGCAGTGACTAAAATTACTACAATAAATCAACTCACCAGGAGTTGATGGAGTGGGTCCTTTAATTCTGGCCAGAGGATTATATCGGGCATGAAACCGCTTTTTTGCCGGTTGTGCCTCATCATCCCCATCATGATAATCCGGTGAATCAGTTCTAGAAGAGGAGTCTCTTGAACCAATTTCAGGTGAGTAAGCATCACCTTCATGAGGAAGGGTTTCCTTATCTACAGTCCTCTTCCTCTTTCCTACTTGATATACTGGGTGATTCAATATCCCTTTGAGGTATGATGCTATCCAGTGTTCGACATAATATGTAGTCAAATTATGTGCCGCTTTTTCAACAGGTAGATCAAATATAGCCCCAGTCTTCTCTCTTGATGTCAACAACCATAGTTGTCGAGCAACTATCGGATGTTTCTCTAACCTGACATGTACCAGAGGGGAAACAACAATATGTTGCATACATTTGAATTGGCGTGCAAATCTATATGGAGCATTGGCCTCACATATGATCTCTCCATCAATCCTGGCTACTAACACACCATCCCTGCAAGCTAGCATGTATGCCCTTAAATCCAAATGGGATGTCCCATCATCAAAAAACTACCCGGATGGCGGAATTCCATAGGGAAAGAAGTTGAATTCCTTAAACTTGCTCAGCCTCACTTTCATGTCATAACCATTAACATCTAATGGAGCAATTCCAGAGAATGCTTGCACTGACAGTCTAAAGGGGATTCCAGGAATTTTTAATCCATTCTGTACATTGTACGTCCTAAAGTGAGTGGCGATCCATCCTTACAAAACCTGGAATGGTCCCACTATTCTTAAAGGAGATTAACCCATGAAGACATGAAGTAAACTCCTGTGAATCTTTTCAAAAATAGGGTCAACTAACCCAACCATTTTTTCCCTCAGCCAACTTTGCCACAATGACGAAGGTCCCTGGCCTAACGCCTCCCTTCGAATCCCTGACCGGCAAGAGATAAACACTGAGCCACATTGCCAAGAAACCCGCCAGACGAGTTTTCTTTGGAATTTATTGATTTACTTCATAACCACACTTTTCAAACTCTCCTTCTTCTAGTGTTTGCCAGACTGTGACAGGAGCTCCTCTATTCTCAGGTTTTGGACCGATGGTAGGACGTTTGGGCCTGGTATCCTTGGATTTATTTTTCATGGATCCTTTTTCTTTTGGCTCCATCTCTTTCTTCTCAATAAGAAACATATTCATCCATTATTCCGGATGAATATCTTTTCTAAAATGAGTTAATGAGGTCTCTAAACTCTTGAGCCTGTGAAAGATCATAAACAATTCTCGAGCTAAAGTAGGAGTCTTCTCTGAATCATTCCAAGTCACCTTGGGAGGAATGAATTCATCATACATATCGCCCAAAATTGAAGCCCCTACGATCTTGTGGACATCTCACAAACTGATACATACTTCTCCATGAGTCATATGTAAAGAATTAGTCGATGGGCTCTAGTGGCTGAGTATCTCTGGCACGAAGTTATCATGTCTGTAAACATATGTTTGCCCAACCCAGACAGCTTCGTATATTGCAGCTCTCTTCAGATCCTCGATAAACTCTGCGCAGGTCTGTCGCACCCAGTATGCCCACATCCACGTTGGCTTCACACCTCCCCCAGGAAGGATGTCCCAACTTTTCTTCCAGCCTTTGGATTGATCCATCTGAGCATTTCGGAAGATCGAAGGATGAAAATGTGGTTGAAGCTCAGGTGTATGTTTTTTCAGATCTGTTGTGCGAGGGCTATGATGCATCACATAGGCCTTCTCCATTGTTCCAGCATTTATAAATACTCCTCCACCTGAGATATTTTCTGAAGGAAAGTTGATATAATTCTGAAACCACGAAAATGGAAGATAATTCTTTACTTCTAGAATAGTGACTTCTTGTAGATGACCATAGCCATACAAAGGTAGATAAGTTCTTTGAGGAAAGTTGAGATGATATTTCTTCAGATACTTAGCCAAATTCGGAAGAGTTCTATCTTTGACAGTATAATAATCATGGCCACTGATGCTCATCATATCATTTATCCGCTTGCTATCCAGTTCATCAATTAATCCGGGTCTAAGAGCCATTAATTCTGCAAAAAAGTTTAATAAATTAATTCATAAATGGATTGATTTTCCACAAACTTTGTGAAAGAAATCAAAAAATGGCTAAAGGCATTAAGGCGCGCAAGTATGGAGATGTCGCGCAAGTGTTACATGTGTCGCGCAAGTTTTTGTCGCGCATGTATCACCGCACAAGTCCTATTACATTGAGAGTAGCGCGGCAGCGAGGAAATAGTGGAAAAAGAGACTTGCACGGCGAAGATATCTTGTGTGGTGAGAGCTCGAGAAATTCGGGATCAGATGCTATACGTGGCCAAAGCTGTGTATTTATAGGCCTGGAAGCCTATCTGCATGCCGTACAGAGTGCGGTCAAAGCCTGCGTGACGAAAACTTACGCACTGCCCTCTGTGCCCTAAAGAATTGCGCACCCCCTTTTCCTTTTGATGTATTCGATTTCCTCAGAGTCAAATCCTCTATTTCTCTCCGGATCCAACTCTAAGGGGGGAATTTTGTTGACACTCCTTTCATCACAGAATCTAAAGATCGGAAAAGGCGAATATCTGAGCTCAAAGTGATTCAACCTTTGAAAAAAATATCAAAATTCTACAAAGGCATGAACAAAGGATCAAAAACAACTGTGTCGCGCAAGTTCTATCACTATCGCGCAAGTCCACTTGCGCGACGCCCAAGTCGCACAAGTGACTTGCACGACCTAAGTGATAACCGCCCGGTAACCGCCCAGGGTCTTCTCCAGCCTATAAATAGACACTGTGGGCACCCCATTCGAAAGAGTTTTTTTTCCAGAAACTCGGATTGAAGCTCCCGACGCCCATGTCTCTTCTCAAAGCTTCCGGAACACTTCTAAGGTAATTTCTTACCTAGAACGGAAGATCTAAAGAGAGGGAGTAAGGCCTAAGTGTTGAACGTCATCAACACTAGCGCGCCTGAGTGGTTATCCCTTAACGGGAAGTGGTCACACTTGTGCGCCGCCTTACTCCTTCGATAGAACTTGCGCGTCCCTTTGTTGGAAGAACCTTAAGAGGATTCTAAAGTCTTTAATGAAGAGTCGCTCAAGTATTTCAAATGCTGGTTGAATATCGCGCAAGTACCCACCATGTCGACCAGGTATACCTGCGCGACCAATAGTTGCGCGCCGCCGCAGTACCTGCGCGCCTTCCAAGACTTGCGCGCCCCTTCCTTTTTGGGTGCCTTTCTTGCCCATTTCACCCCTCTTAATCCATTACACCTTTTCTTTTCAAGATTCAGTCATTAAGACACTCTCCAAGTCCATTTATGGCATGATTTCTTGATTTGACTTCCTTATCTGAAAGGAATTCGGTGGAATATCTCTCAAAACCTAGTGATTTACATATCTTTATGTCACTAAAGATTGAGAGTTCATTCATTCAACCTCATCCTTTAAGATGAGAGAATCCTTAACCGGGGTCTCCTTTTCAGGAATAATCCCCAGTCATAAGTCTTAAATATGGGAATCCTCCTCAGGAGTAAGCCCCAAATTCTTAAAATTCCCAAATCCGGGAATCCTCCTCTGGATTAAGCCCCAAACCTTAATCCCTTAACATGGGTCTCATTTTCAGGAATAAGTCCCAGACATAATCTTGGGCTTCCTTTTCAGGAGTAAGCCCCAAGTCCCCTAACCTGGGCCTCCTTTTCAGGAATAAGTCCCAGTAATAATTATGGGCGTCCTCTTTAGGAGTAAGCCCCGAGTCCCTTAATTTTTGGGCATCCTTCTTAGGAGTAAGCCCTAGATCTTCTAATTTGGGCTTCCTTTTCATGAGTAAGCCCCATTCTCAAATATGGGCATCCTCCTCAGGAGTAATCCCCAAACCTTAATCCTTAACCTGGGCTTCTTTTCCAGGAATAAGTCCCAGTCATAAATCCGTTAACCTGGGCCTCCTATTCAAGATTAAGTCCAAGTCATAAATCTTGGGCTTCCTTTTTAGGAATAATCCCCGAGTCCCTTAAATTATCTTTAACCAATCCTAATTTACGTTTAATCTGGGATTCCTTCTCAGGAGTAAAACCCAATTATCAATCATCTCCTGATTTGTGTTTCATTTTAAGTAATAAGTCCCAAGTTAGAGTATTCAAATCTCCATAAAGCACATATACCATTATAGACCATGTTCTTGGATTTTCTCCTTAAAGTAAATCCTAAACATCATTTATCTGGGCAGTCATACATACATAAGCCCCACATAATTTCTTATGATTTCATATTTCATGGCACAATTGTCTAATTTTTACCAATACCTCTTGTTTCTCACACCGAGCACGACTCACGTGATCTTAGAGTGTAAAAGTAATTGTGACATCCTTCTCTGAGCCATCAATCATAAACATCATACTCCCTTATTCGAACTACGTGGGTTTTGATTGCTTTTCCAAAAAAGGATACGTAGGTAGCCCATCTATGGGTTCGATCCCAACTTTGAAATAATTCATGTCCTTCTGAATGACAATAAACATCAAGTGCCCCACTGAGTGGCTTTAAAACCAGCCTAGTCATCATAATGACCAAGAGACTTTTAGATAAATATTTTGAAGGATACCATTGACCACGAATCTCTAAATAGATATAGATGATTCTCTATCGATTAAAAACCATGAATACAT
This sequence comes from Viscum album, assembly GCA_963277665.1. Lineage (NCBI taxonomy): Eukaryota > Viridiplantae > Streptophyta > Magnoliopsida > Santalales > Viscaceae > Viscum > Viscum album. Next base: position 661,116,710 of record OY728159.1, read on the forward strand.
ATCAAATAATCTCTAAATTTCTTACATATTTAATCATTGATTGTTAAACTAATGGAAAGCTCATTTTATATTTGGTAATATAATAAGGATTCATGAACATAACATAAATATATAAAGAGAGTCCCGGAATAGACAATAATTCCCCTCAAAAAGGTGTGATGAGTCCGACCTCTCATCCTCTCGACCAATGCAAATTCCTAAGCCTCATCAGTCCACAAGTTAATGAGTGCCTACCTTTGGAATGTAGGTCCAAATGGATGTGGAATCATTGGATGTTTTCAGTTCTACGAACAAACCCGTTAGAAACCGATCGGAACGTTTGAATCTCCCATCCAGGAGGTCATCCCCGAATTCCGAGGGAAACAAGGGGTGAGTTGCTTCAAAAAAAAACAATACTATAAAATTATTGTGTTTACCATAGGTATGATATGCGCTTATTCACTATTCAATTCAATCCAATTAAATTTTTGTTTAGTCATTCTGAACATTTTGGACAATTCATTAATTTATTTGAATATTTTTTATTAGGTCATTTGTTTTATTTTATTTTTTTAATTTATTTTTCTTTTTATCATTTTTTTTCATATGGAATTTGGTTCATAATTTGGGTTTGGTCATTTCTCCATTTTTTAGGTAAGGGAATTTTGGTATCTATTTTCTAATCAATTAGTTTAATATTCCCAATATTATTCCTTGTTTTTTTGTTCTAATGTAATTATTTTAGTATTTCTTTGTTTTGTAGGCTGAATGCAGTTCAATTCAATATTAGAAAATGAAACTCAAAAAAATTATAACCAACAAATGTTGAAAATTCACATGAAGGTCAATATGGATAAAAAATATTTTTAATCAATAGTAAATCATTTTCTATAGTACCAAACATAATATACAAATTTTATCTAAAAAAAATATATTAGAACAGAAATGGATTATTCTATATATTTCCCATGAAAAGATTAGGTTCACAATCAACTCTGAATATTGAGCTATTGAATTCATCGTATGTAATAAATGGATCATGACCAATAAGAGAAAGGATTGATATAATTACATCACCACTATATTAAAAAATAGACTTTGGGTTACATAAATTATGACACCAAATTCATGTAGAAAATAATCTTTTATACAAAAAACTTGTTTCTCTATTAATTATAATACCTATGGTTAATCAGTAGAATGATTTTGAGTCATGTTAATAACTCTAAATCCCCAATAATCAATAATTGTGCATGCCCTAGTCATTGAATCAAACCACTTTCATTTCATCAATGTGAATTTACCATGAGTGTAATAATCCAACCTTAGTATTATCTCAAAGACTCCATAGTAAGATATATTTTCAAATTGACATCCATTATTTGATACTCTAGACTAATAATATGTTGGGGGTAGTAACTATAACACAATCATGTTGTTTTCGCATTTTCATTTATCATTTAGTGATAATAAACCTTTACCCATTGATCATAATTGATGTTTTTTCAAGAACCACACAATTATGACCAAAAGGAAATGCTCTTATTTCTTCAGAGACAATGTTATCCTTAAAACTCGATACCAGAAATATAAAAAAATAAAATATTTCTCTAAAAGGTTAAATTTATACAATATATAAGTTTCTGTATAATTACATGAGGTTACATAAGATATACTTGTTCTATTTATATGATGTAGTCATCTAAGAAATCATAGATGAACCATGCTATGTAATATTTCATCTCCCGCTCATCAAGGCCTAATGTGTTCAATGCATACGATTTTGGAATTCTCCTTATTTGGGGATGTGATGTAAATTTTGGTTCAATTTACTCTTATGATTATTCTTCGTTTTCCATTGGTCAATTCTATCTCATAGTTAGATCAGACAAATACATTGAATTGAAATACGTACATTCTTGATCGACATAACCATTCATGTTAGAACCTTTAGTATGATTCCAATTCCAAACATACGACATCAATGTGTACATATTTCATTCATTTGTATACATTCAATGAAAACTAACTGGTCCTCCATGAAGTATTTCAGTTGAAATATGGACTATTAGAAGCAATATGCATGTGAAAAATGGTGGAGGAAAAATTTTCTCTAACTCGTATAAAATTAATGTAGCCTCTACTAACATTTTTTCAAGAAATAATTTCAATTGTTCTCCTCACAATGTTCTCTAAAAAATGGTAAAATTGAATAACTAACACCATTACAAAATTATTCATATGATAACTTATTTGTATTAGAATAAATTCATATGTAAGGAATAGATAATTATGATTGTTAAAATATTTTAACCTCAACTAACTTATGATGACCCATTTTTATATATATTGTATGAATAGCCCTACGGAACACTAATAGTCTCTAATACATCCAAAAATTGATTTTCTTTCTATTGGTTTCATCACATAAGTCGCACATGGAATATTAAATTAATTTTTACTGATACACACATTATGTAATTATATTCTGAGGTACCAATCCACCATTTCAAACTATGTTTTTAAATCATATTTTTTTATTTCTCATGTCATTTATACGAATTTAAATCAAAATTAAACATATATTGTTTTCAATGTGCATTACATATAAAAATGACATAACAAATGTTTTTAACCAATTAGGTAACTTCAATAAGATACATATCTTCTTCCAATTGTAACTTGATTTAGTGGAAACATTATTTTACATTCTAGATTTCATCTAACCCTTTCCAAATGAAAAATGAAATATTTCAATTCATTAAGAACATTAGTTCCAAATATACACTGAGGTGGATTGTGAGTCTCTGTGGTATTGAAAAATCATCAATGATTAATCCTATATAGATGGTCCATTGAAAATAATCATTGTTGTCCTATAAGATTAAAAATTTGATGATATTTAATTCACATGGATCATTAATTATTGATAAATATAGAAAATCATACTATTCAGTTCAATCTCCATCTAGAATTCATTGTATAAGTTTAAAGATCATTGATCATCAACATAAGCACAACACGAATATGAAATATGACTTCTAAACATGAATCCCTCTTGAGAACACCTACAATACATTGATATTTAAAATATTTTTTTATAGGTTTCATGTACACATCTATAACATTTCCATAATCATATGGTCCATATATGGGTATAATCATGAATTTTAAACATCTTTTCAAACACATCTATGGAGGTAGGTTATAAATGTGTATAATAATTGGCCATGTGTTGTGTATAATAACTATCTTCCCAAAAGTATTAAATCCATCCCATTAAAGACACAACCTCATAGTACTAATGTTAACTACGAAATTAGAATATTGATAATCAATTTTATGCCATGAAAATCCATCAACAGGGTGAACCATCTAATTATTATAATTCATTCACTCGTTATTATTCCATAAAAATTTTATGGGTATTTCATCAGACATAAAACGATCCTAGAGTTTTGGGATAAATTGAAAGTCACAAATTACATTCTATGGATCATAAAATGGTGTTCCATCAGATTTTGACATACATCAGGATTTTCCAAAATTAATAAAATAATTTCATTCAGAATTTTCCACATTTAATAAGCTACAATATTTTGAGGAAGGATAATTTTTTTCAAAATACAAGTTAGATAAGTAAATTCAATTCTATATAATGGTTTTAGGTAATATCTGAATTATATAGAAGAAAATACATAAAAATTTATTAATATAATCTATAATAGTATTATAAATCTCATTCATGGTTTTCCCAAAAATACAGTCATATAAATAAATTCTAGCCTTTTAATTTAACCGCATTTCTAATATACTGCTTTCATGAAAACAATATTCAAAATTTTCACCATATCAATATCATCATTTCCATTACAATCATCACATTTTCTATCAGTTTTTTGGGTCATAATTCATTCCATATCATGATTATGAATAAATGGAAATAGTTATCTAATAAATTCTCAAATCACATCCCCTCATTTGGATTATTAAATTTTTTTTGTTACAATTTCTCCCCATTATGATACCACACATAGTAATTTTCATGAAAACCATATCTGCTGTTAAGGTAGACAACTTCTTCATGACTCACATAAGGTATAACAACATTATTATTACATGGGAAGTGTATGTGACCATAATATTATTTATTATTACATAAAAATATAAAAACCTCTTTAAGAAGTTTTGAAAATTGATTTGAGAAAGGACTGGTTTCATAATTCGAAATTCTATTCAATTTGTAAAAAAATGTTATATTTAATTTTAGTAAAAAACTATATAAGATTGAATTTTAATCGATAATTTATTAAATATATTGAGAATTGTTCACTTTATATAAAACCCTAACTGACAGAGTAGTTTATATGAGAATCATAATATAAAATACAAAAAATACTATTTACATAACCAAATAATATATATATATATATAACCATGATATTTAATTAAATTATATCAATGTGTAATAATGTTCAAAAATCCCTCAGGGACCAAGGATTTTATTATGAAAATATTTATTCTAATATATAAATATGTAAAGAGACTGATAAAATTGATGAGGCATGAAGGATGTTTAGATAGGTGACTTTGTGGCTCACCCCTTCAATTTTGTCTTATTCAGGTTCATTTGATTTGGTTTAGTTTTTTTGGTTAATTAAATTCAATTAGGATAATTTAAATTTGGTTTTCGTTAGGCTAGGTTTGGTATGTTTTTATTTATTTTGTTTAGTTTCATTCGGTTTGGGTTGTGTATCATTTGCTCATGCACATATGGTTTTGATCAATTTCATTTTATTCAATTTGGGATAGTTTGATTCAAAGTGGGATATTTTGTTTCAAATAAATTCTGCTTTCTATGGGTCAAATAAATTCTATTTTGATTGGTTTTGTGGTTTTAGTTTTAATTTGGTTCAATTTGGTACATATTGTTTATATTCAATTTGGCCAGTTCTGTTTTTTTAGGAATGGTTTTGTTCTGGTCAATTTATATTGTTTGGGTATGATTTTTCTATTTGGTCTGGATAGATTATGCTTGTAAGGTATTATTTATGATTTTTCAAGTAATATAAAATTTTAAAATCACTATATAATTTCTTTTATTTAGGTTTAATCAATTTTAACTATTTATAATTTATTTTAGTTTGATATAGTTTCATTTAGTTTAGGTCTACTAAAGTCTATGTGAGGTAGATCAAGTCATTTCATTTCAATTCTGTTATTTTTGTTGAATCGGTTCGGTTAGGACATTGATAGGATATGTTAGTTTGGAAAGGTTTCAATGTTTAATGGGTTTATTGGTTCAGTTTAATTATTTTCATTCCCAGTTAGGTCAGTTTTCTACAATTCAATTTTCTTAGGGTCTGATCAAATAATTTAAATTTAGTTAATTTAGTAATGAATTAGGAGTTCATCATAAATTTAATATTTTTTTTGTTTAGTTTGGTTCTATTTTTTTATCACATGAAATTTCCTGTAAATTTGTTTCTTTTTTGTTATTATGTAATTTTGAAACATTTTGGTCTATTCAAGTAAGGTTGATTTGGGTAATGTCAACTCTGTTTAGTTTAGATTGTTTTGGTCTAGTGCTTTTCAATTCTTGTTGGATTGGTTCCCATTTTTTTTATTTTGGTTTTTTTAATGTAGTTGGGTTTGGGTTCATTCAGTGTTAGATTATATTATAGTTTGGGTGGTATATTATTGGATGTGTATTTATTTACAACACAGTGAGGTCTTTGTTCATTGTATTGTTAATGGTTATATTAGATCATGATTTTTGTTTTATTTATAACTTAATGTGTGGGTATAGTATGGAATGTAATTTATTATTATTTTAATAACTATTCTCAAAATTAGAACTAGAGGATTGATAGGAAATCTTATGGAACATCATCTTCATCTATATTAATTAGTGTAATATTCTATGTGTGAGATATAGATTTAACATCTGGTTTCATTTTAAGGGGTGTCATGAATAAATTTTCATTCTATGGAGGATGAAATGATTATGGAGATATCATTAGGGATTTAGAACTATTATTATCAAATATTAGCGATAATGAGGGATATATTTATACTAGATGTATTCTAATAAAAAATAGAATATAAATTTTTTGAGATTATATATTTGTTTTATAGTCATAATATTGATTCAATAGGATTTTTTTGATGATTAAATAAGACAATAGTATGTTTCAAACCTAATAGTTTCGGTGATCTATTAATTTAAAATAGAAATATGGAGATTGTACTAGACTAACGGAAACCAAAATGAACAAAAAACAATAATTAACCTATCGAAAACTAAAACTGAGGTATGATAACTAGTTAAAATAAATAAATAATATCCATTAGGGTATGGGTCCATTTATTGATAGGTGATGAATAATACATATAAAAATTCCATAAATGATTTTTTTTCATCGTATATTGGTTGAAAAAATAATTATTTGGTTGAGATGGTAGAGGAAAATTTAATTAGATGGCTGACTATAAGTTAATAAAACTTACAAATCTTCACCATTACACTACCATGATAAGTATTAATACATAGAATGAAATATTTTTGAATGGTCTATGTAAATATTATCTCCCAAAACTCATTAATTGTTTACTATTTGAATTAATAAATATCTCTTGTGTTATAAAAACTATTACAGTGTGTTATTTTTTTAGTTTCCATTTATTTACATCACTCACATATATGCTTTTAATTGTTTTTAATAGTTATATTTTTTTAGTTTTTAAAAAAAAAATTAAAAAACATGTTCACCATTTCTCCTATGACTCAATACTATCACTATTTCACTAAGAAATTAGTTGTTTATAAATACATTTTCTGGTAAAATTACATAAAAAATACAATATATGTGACTTGTTTTGATACTGATTTAGTATGTACGTAAGAAAATATGATACATGAATAATTTATTTTTTTCTTACACACAACCATAGAAGAGTTATAAAATTCATACCATATTAATCAAAAAGTAATAAATTACACCCTCTATGAGAATCTATTACAAATTTAATTTCTCTAAAAAAATCAATTTTCCTCAAAATCATTTAAAATTATATTTTTTAATGAAATAATCTATTAGGAAAAATCATAAATCAAAAAAAAATATTTTATATCAACAAACTAGTTTCATAGAATATAATTTACATCTTAAAAAGTAAATAAGATTAATTAGATTATTTAAACATATTAAAGGAATTGAAGCTTCCCATATAAAAATATCATGCTATAAGTCGATAAAATCTAATACCTAAGATCATAGATCTAGTAGAATAAATCAAATACCTATAAATATTAATTATTTATCATAATACATTGAAAAATAATAAAAAATTAATGATTTATATAGTATTTTGTTTCCTAATTTCATGTTACAAGGGGTACTTCAATACATAAAAATGGTGCAGCTATAAGAAATTAAAAAATAAATATAATGATTGGAGTAAACTAACTAGAAAAATAGAAGCTGAACAAAAAATAATAAACCAATCACAAATTTAATAGAACAAAATGAAACCAAATGAAACATATCTAAAATAACCAAAACAGATATGAAATGAATATAATAAGCCTATATCAAACTATTGGATAAAAATAATTTAAATTCCCCATTTAATAATAGTATGTAGTTATTTTTTAGACCGAAAATGAAAAATAAATATGGTGGGATATAAAATACCTCAATTATTTAAACCCATTTAATTAATATTTAAGAAGAATGAAATGAAATAAAGTAGAGAAATCATCATGTGGTCGGTTAGGAAGAGAGTCGAATGTAAATACTGCTAGGGGTCTCAATTATAGTTCTTAAAGGGAGGTGGATGGGTGCACACTGTTGTGGGATCTGGATTAGTTCTGGATGAGAGTGATTATATACTTCGATTTCAAGATTTAGGAGTACTACTGGGGCTCAGGGTGCCTTAGTATTAGATCTATATCAGAAGAGAGGAGGGGTGTATGTTATGTGTATTTTGGGAAGAAGAATGTAAAAGGATTTAAAAACCAATAACATAGGTATAAATATCTCAATGTATTTCTAAGGAACATGGAATATGATTCACATAAATAGTCTATACCAACTGTTAGGCCAAATCGTTAGACACAGGTAGCAATACAAACTATTTTTTCAAACCTTCGGTATATCCCCATGGGTATATCCCACATTTTCAGTAGTGGGATGTGAATAAAAATAACCAAAATTTAAAAATATATATTTTACACCCATTTATTGGTTATCTATTGATTACAAATAATGATAAAAAATAATTTAATTGAAGTAATAAATGTGTTTTCTAAATACTATTTTTTACGAGATTGTTTAAACATACATGGAGAACATAATTCAAAATTAATTTTTAGCAATTTTTTAAAAATAATTTGAATAAATTAACACCATTTTTGAATTTGTAAAACCAAAACTTTAAATGGGAGAATTTTTGGGATTTTTCTGACAAATTTCATTCTTTTGAAGAATAGTGAAAAATATATGAGTTAAGTTTGGTTAATTATATATTTAATAGGTTTTAATGTGAATAATGTTCAATTATAAATATATTTATCCAATTTAGGTTATTGGAAGCCTATTGATATTGAATTAATGTATAAAAACTTTGTAAACTTTCGAACATTTTCAATTTAACCAGCTTTTATATGACGTCTCTAGTATTAATTTAAAAATTAATATTTTCCAATTTTGAAAATTCAATTAGTAAGAATCGATATAATTTTTGGAATCAGAATAATTTATTATTACCAATATTTTTAAATATATTATGCACAGATTTTATAGTGATTTTAGTAATAAAATATGTTACCATGGTTATGGAAAAAAATGAATTATTTGGGCGTTAATCAAAAAATATATTCCTTAACATAACCTTACGACTTGTATAAAAACTATATTCCTGACATATATCAAACCCCTACGAATATAGTTTCTTATAAAAATACATTTGACACAATTTAATAATTAATAACATGGTATTAATATGTTTTCTTCAAAAAAAGAAAGTCTGCCATCTCCCCAACTTATAAAAGGACACCCCTATACTATCTTCCTCACATCATAAAACCTTTTTAGATCAGACATGGTCTACCAAAATCACTTCTTAAATTTCATACCCTCATCATAGAATCCATATTTTGGATGTAAATTCATCCTAACAAGTATTTAGTGTGAACCCAAGGCGGGTACTTGAAAAAGTGGTAATGTTTTTCAATGAATGGCATTATTTTTCATCATTTTCCACCACCTAAACTTTCATTAATATATTAAGTTATAATGAAATAAATATCCTCCATATACTAGGATGTTTTTATAAAATGTAAATTAATTAAAACCATCTACATCTCCGTTAAATGTTTTATAAATTCATCGTTTGTGTGTACGAAAACTACCACCTCACAAACTAACATCGTTCATTTTCCATTAATTCCTATCATGGTTGGGTATGACTATGTATATAATGTATATATTTGATATTTTTAAAATAAGTGTACCTATAAATTCACTCTATGATATATATCTCTTTACCTTCCATTCTATAGGATATATGATAACATCCCTCATGTGTATAGTGGATAACTACTTCACTATTTAATGAGATTCATCTTTACTAACACCTAGCATGGAATGTAATAAATAAAATTTTATTCAATACATGTGATATAAATGACATAATTATTATTTTAATGAAATATTTATCATACTGTAATGATAATATATGTCAGTTTTATTTCATTCTTTTTCACTCATGTAAAGATGATAACATCATTCTTGTACATGTTGACTAACACCTTCATTAAGAGATATTACTCTATTTCATAACCACACCACATGTATGATATGTATAAACTTACAATATGGTAATTATGATATCATGATTATAATATAAAAAATAAATATTACTCACCACATTTTCATAATAATCATTGAAAAATGAAAATGTTACTCATAAGTAAATATGGCCTCCCATTTCCATGATCGTAACACACTTCATTTGACATAATCATCATTCTTGATTGGTTTTAAAAAATTAGATAAATATATGAAATTTATTTTAGGGTAATTTTTCTGGAGAATAGTTTTATAATGAATTCATATTATATTATTTTGTATTTATAATTATTTTGTTTGGATTTATATTTGATACATGTAAGAAAATAATTTACTAATTATCACTGCATTGTTATGTTCTTTTTGAGGTTTTATTTCACAATATCATTCTAATCATAATTTTTTATACAAGTATTTACATTACTGTAATATTATTTATCATTATTTAATAACCCAATTAATATTATTTTACTATTATTATTAATGATATTTTTAATTTATTGTCCCATATTTCCACTCTATGGTACATTAAATTTTTCATGAAATGTTCTAAAAAATTCAGACTTTATTTTAGTCTATAGTTAGAAATCTATGATCATCAAAAAGCATGATTCAAAAAAATCATACATTTTTTATCCATTTCCATATTATTATACAATGGAAAATTCACCCATTTGTACTGTTTAATTTGTTTAGATGAATATTATTTCATTTTCAAAATAATCCATGTATGGGTTTTTCTGAAAATGTTATTGGAATCTTTAGGTCATTTTCTGAATAAGGAACTTTTATAACATTTTCATGGTGAAAAACACAATGTTATTTTTACTTTCATGTCATAAAAGGAATAAACCACCATATTTATGATAATTTAATTGAAACATGCTTTTCATGTTTATAAGCATATTTTTAAGAAATTTTTAAATATGATTTTAATAGAGACAAATTTTCAATTTTTTTAAATTAAAAGTATATATTTTTTATGAATATTTTTAATGAGATATTTATGAAATATATATTAATCAATGAAGAAAACCCTTTATTTTATATATACACCACCATGGATATATTGTATTTAGAAAATGCATATTATTTTTTCGGATGGTTTTTGATTTGTATTACTATGTAAACTATAGATATCCACTTACATGATTAATTATTTTAGACAATAACTTCACATGGAAATTTCAACTTTCCTATAATAATATGACATTATATTTCCATAAAATATAAATATTATTTATTGTGGATATATTTATTTATTAAATCATATTTCATTTCTACATATAGTATATTATATTGCTCAATTTTTTATATGGGTCAAAATATTGATATATCTGAATCTTCTTCTAAATAGAGACACTTTATAGTATAAAACATTGTTTTTAAATTGAATAAAATATTATAAATATGAGAAATGATTTGGAAATTTATTAAATGGGTGGTGTTTGATTATAGGTATCTTCCATATGCATTGGTAGAATCCTGTGATGAATCATTTGCTTAGCCATAGTGAAGTGGGTTTTTCACCAAGTATGTTTTAAACAATCTTTTGTAAGGTCACAATGGTGTTAGTATAAAAAAATTGGGAAACATGGAATCAAATATTTAATAATTAAATTTATTCATTATTTAGTTATTACTCTCCATGAAATCTTCACTATGATGTTTTCTCTAGATGCATTTTATTTTCATCTATTGGTTAAATTGCTAGTGTTCTAAGTTATTTATATATCCATATTGACTAATCCTTATCTATTAATGCATTCATGTTTATTAAATGGAATATGTGGTTTGTTATTTACCATGTTATATTTATTATTAATGAGAATATTTTGGAATTGATATTATGTATCAATGGAATTAATTCTTAGATTTCTAATTATGTGGAATGTGTGCTTATTTATTACATTTCATTTATTATTATTATTATTGATTCCTGAATGATTTTGTTTTACATAAACCTTTCTGATCATTTGAGATCAACCTTATATTGTTTCCCTCCACAAGATTCTATTATTATTACTAATATATAAATGCTTGAATGTTCTAGAGGATATATTATATTCTAAAAAATATATTTTCATATTATTGTATTCATGTGTAATGTATGACTCATTTATGTATCTAGTTTAACATGATTAATAAATAGATTAGTTCTTCTAGAATCCATTATTCGATTCTTATTCAAATGTCATAAAATAGAGAATGATTCATTTATAATGGGGTTGGAGTTTCTATAGTTGGTGTTATAGGATGTTTAGTAAAAACATTTGGAAATAGATTTAGTAATACATGGATTATGGAATATAAATCTAAGAAAGATTTTGGGGATATGTATAGAATAATATCCTGATGTTTTTGGTACGATGGAGATTATGTGTTTTTTCCTTTCAAAAAATCCTTATATGGATTCTACAAGTGGATGTGGTTTAGGAAAAGAGGTTACTATGGGTAATAACATTAATAAAGTCATGTCGATCCTAACTCATCTATCACGTGATATATGAAAATGGGCCTTACATAACAACTAGGCTGAAACTCCAAGAGGATATGCTTAGGATAATTAAAAGTTTCTACATAAAACATTATTATGGATTTGAAGAGATTATGAAAATGATTCACCCAGGTTAAACTTAAGGTGTCTAGTTTGAAAATAATATTTGAATATATATACATACAAAAAATAATTTTATAGTGTTCCCACTATGATACTTTATACTAAAACTCTGATTTTTGGTTATAGTCAGTGTTTGGAACCAAAATGAATCATGTTACTATTTATTACGAAGAAAATGTCAGTGGATTTGAAAAATTAAATGAGATGATTAATAGGGTGAATGATACTCTGATTATGCCAAATAAGTCCCTTAGAAATATTATTAACAACATATACCACAACAAACTCCAAGAATCAACAAATTATTGTAGGATGGATTTTTCTTAGAGCTCGATTTATAGAGGCAATTGACGATGGATGGCTAAATTTCCATAATGTATGAAATGTAGATGGTTATAGCCAAAAAATTGTCTAGTAGAATATTGATATGATTTAAGTTTTAGAAATAATATAATAAAAAAATTATTTATAATGAAAAATAAAAAATTTGATTAAAGGAAATAAATCTCATACTTTAGATCCATTTATAGTGTATTAACTTAAATATGGAGAACCGGAGCATTACTTGAGTAAATTCCATTTTCTAATGGGTAATCCATATACCATTTAAGAAATTATTGGAAATAATATTGATGATGTTTTTTAATATTTTCATTCAATTATTAAATTCTTCAATTATTTTACAAATGGTATTTTGGTTATATAAATCATGAAATATTTAAATATTGTCTTAAATTTTAGAATAAATTGTTTATTCATTAACATAAGAGTAATGGATACAATAATGTGTTAATTAGTTTGTGATTAATTATAAGCTCAAATTTTTATAAACCACTTTTTATGTTTAATATGGTTGTAATTTCATAAGATTAAGGATATTTTGGGAAAAATTTATAGAAATACTATCGATTGGTTTACTATATGTTATTGTGAAAATATTATTTGAGTAATAATTATTTGACATTTTATAGAGATACAAATATTTATATTGATATCCTTTAGGTTAAAGATGATCATTAATGTCATTTTAATAATATTGAAATAAGATTATTATGCATTGTAATTTGTTTTATTAAAACCCCTAGTAAAAATGATATTTTAAGATTTATTTGTTTCAAGGATACCCATCATATTATTTAGAAAATTCGAGGAATTATAATAAAATTGTTTAGTAAAAGGAAAAACTTTATGTTCTTTGTCTACAAACTTTGTTCAAAAGGATACGGGGAATGATCCCGCGATTGAAGGATGATAAGGGTTTAGCACCTACAACTGGCCTATGCATTATCATGGTTAATATATAATTTATTTTAATTAAATTATTAGAAAAAAAATATGTAAAGTTTAATAATCAACCATTACTGTAACAATTTTGGATTATAGATTAATTTATTAGATATTTTGTTTTAACCATATTTTTTTAGAAAATAATTATTTAGAAATATTGGCCATGTTTTTATAGATCTTATGATCTGTTAAAATGTAACATTACTTCATTCGGCATAATATTTTTTTGGTTATTCATTTCTTATTATAATGGATGTATTATAAATTGATTGAAAAATAACCTAAGTTTGAAATTGAGTTTATATAATAGAATATATTAATTAATTATATTTCCTTTTATTCATTGTAAGTAAAATAAGCTGTCAATTTTATGAATATAATCATGGAAAAAAATCGATCATAATACCATCATTTATACTGAACCGATGGAATTTTAAATGATCATCAATTGATGGTTATGAGCCCATCATAAATCCATAAATAATTCACATTCTTATGATAAATGATATCAATCAGTCTCGATAAAGTTTATATTCTTTTCCTCAATATCCATATCCCCAGATTTGAGAAAGTTTCTCAAATTTATAATCCTAGTCGTATGTTATTCAGTATGACCATAGTACTTCTATATCACTCTTATTAAGAGGTTCATATATTAACTATTTTAAATTTTGGGATATTCAAAAATTTAATTTGAAAACATCAAACAAGGTATTAATAAGATAATGTTTAAATTGCATGGAAAAAATTTATTTATGATGGGGAGAATGTAACAACTGAAAACATAAAATATGAACATCATATTTGATAGCATGTATGGCGCGAATCACCAAGTTTAGAAAGGAATATAAAATCATTAGATGTTATTATATATTTAAAATTTTAAATAAATTCAATATTTTCAATCCATTTCAATGCATGAAATAATGATTTTATCTTTCATTACACACAATAATGATTTTCATCGATAGCTTGTATTAAATGTAAGACCAGGTTTTTCAAGTAAAAATATAGTATTATTAATATTTTTAATATGATAGTTATCTCAAAGCCCTTAGAATTTAGGGTATGTTAATTATAATCTATTTTTTTAAAATATATAGTTTACCAAAAATTATTTCTTATGAATTGATTATGAATAATAAAAAGAATCAAATATACGAAAAAAGAAATGTTTTCTAAAGAAAGTAATATTTTCCTAAAAAAAGATTTAGATGTTTTTGGAACAAATAAATATAAAATAGTTTAAAAAAACAATATGATATTTATTTTTTAAAAAAAATAATTTTTGAAATAAAAATACAAAAATTAGCTTTAGCTGAATTTTTTTAATTTTATTTTTAGAATTTTCATTTTTTGGATGAATAGTTTATAATATTGTAGTTTAACTATGTTAAATTATATTTTAATGGTTTTTTACGTAAAAAATTTTCAATTATAAATATATTAATAAAATTAAAGTTAGCTTAATCATTTTCTTATTGAATTATGATATAAAAACATTAAAAACATTAGAACATCTTCCCTATAAAACCTCACATTTTGTTACATATGTGAGATTAAATTATAATTAAAAATTTTAATCATATTTGAAATCAATATTAGGTAACTGGATTAAATATTTAATTTCAGAATAATGAAAATTTCTTAAAATGGTCATCTTATT
Organism: Viscum album; assembly: GCA_963277665.1. NCBI lineage: Eukaryota > Viridiplantae > Streptophyta > Magnoliopsida > Santalales > Viscaceae > Viscum > Viscum album. Next base: position 661,132,116 of record OY728159.1, read on the forward strand.
TTTGTATCAAAATGAATAGTGAATGAAGAAAAAATTACACTGATAATTGTAAAAATGATTTATTAGGGGGTAAACTAAAAAGATAATGTTTAAAGTGACCAAAACACATTTGAAAAAAATAATTTCATTTCTAAATTTTGAATATTACGCATATAATATTCAATAATTGTATGTTTATACCCCTTGTGAAAAAGGAATAATGTGGGGTTAGTCAATTATTTTAATAAATAAAAACTATTCCCTCTCACCCACTTATAAATGGAAACCCCAATACTATATTATTATCAAAATCACTCCACATTAGTTCTTTGTTGTCCTAAAAACATAGATAAAAAATTCCCTAAAATTATCTTAGAATTCATATATTGGGCAGAAATCAAACCTTGGAAGGGTTTAGTGAAAACCCATAGAGTTCACCCAATGAATAGGTAATCTTTTTCAACAAGAATAATTATTTTACATCTTACACCACCTCCATCAGGTTTTATTAAACCATAATGATATAACGAAGTAAAAAAAAAAATAAATATACTAGAGTTATGTTCTAATATGTTAGTGACCTAAAAACATATCCACTTCCATCATATGGGTTACAAAATCATAATTCATCTGTACTAAAGACTACCTCCTCACAAATCGATGTCGTTCGTTTTTCCATTTACAACTCTAATGGTTGTGTGTGACGATTGATGTATTTTATAAATATAATGTTTATAACATAATAATTCCGATTAATTCACTATTTATTACATTTATTTTTTCATAACATTCTATAGGCGATACCCTAATGTCACTCCTGTGTGCAACAGACTACCACATTATATAGCGATGTGATTCATCAATCATTAACACCTCAAATGTAAGGTGATAAAGATAATGTCAATGATTATATGTGATATGAATTAAATAATTAAAATATTAATGATATATTTACCGGTCTATGAAGATATCATATAACCTTTTATTTCATTCCTTTTAATCCTTGTAATGATAAAAACATCATTCGTGTACATGTGGACTTCTTCCTTGACGAAGCAATGTGACACTATTCAATCACCACCCATCATGGAATATATATATAAGTAAATAATATGATATGTATTATATTATGATCATTTTATAAATATTTCATATTAATATCAATATTTCCATAATGATCATTGAAAAATGGAAATGTTACTCATGTGTACGTATGGGATGTCATCTCCATGATCATAACCAACTTCATTTTCCGTAACCAACATTGACAATTGTTTTAAAATTTAAAAATTAATTAAAACATTAATAATTATTTCATTATTATTATTCAAGAGATTATAGTGTTCGGTTAGAATAATAAAAAGATACATAAGATGGGGGTTAATTGGGTCTTCTAGAAAATCATAAAAGATTCTATTTTTGTAACATTCTTTTTGATTTATGGTGATATGAAATTTTGTCTTCTATAAGTAATTTGAGTAAAGGATGGATAGAAAATAAGAAAATATACATATTTATAGTTGTTTGGGGCACAAATATCCCCTATCCCACTCCACTGATTCTTTCTCTATGAAAAATGTGATTTTAATTAGAAATGTCCTCCTATTACACGACCTTACGAACTGAGTACACATAGTTTAAACAAATAAAAAATAGATAAATAGAGTCTTATGATTTTTTTATAGCGAACCAAATTATTCAAATCATATGCTGAGAATATGATACTCTTCCAATATTTATTTTTCGTAACCGAGACTCCAATAAATCAATTTTTTCTAATTTGATTGAATTGAGAGATCTTAATCAAAGATACAACAACAAAAAGAATAAAAATCTTATTATTAAAAGATGAATGCATTCAAGAAATAATATATTTAAATATATATTGGTTTTGAATTAGCCTAAATAAGAGTAGAAACAAAAAATAGATGTGATTACAGAGTATCATAAAGTTAAAGTATGTATATCATTAAGTTACATCATCATCAAAAATAACTGAGCTTCCCTATATTTTCATTCTTTGAAGAATTTATATATTCAAAAAGAAATTTCAAATATATAATAGTATTTATTGATGAAATAATTTTGATATTATATAAAAATCATAGATTTTTTGGTTAAAAAGTTCAAAGTTCATTTCTTGAGCCATCACAAATATTCAAATTTAATTCATTCAAGGGAGTCCTAACATTCAATAGAAATAAGAATTATTTACCCCATCAAATTTGATCCTTGGAATTAGTAGTATGATTTTTTTTAAAAAATATATTATTTTTTAGAAAAAATTATTTTAATAAAAAAAATACATCTTTAAATAAAATTTCATTATTTAAAATTCACACCTAGGGTTACATCATGTGATGAAAAAACTCCAAATGTTGGTTTGACAATGTATGGTTGTTCAAAAATATAAAGTTTATGTACCAAATGTTTTTTCCTAAAACATGGGGTTTCTTTCAAATTTAGAGTTGTTTGTCTATACATTCCATTATCTCAAATGTATGATTCCATTCATAAGTGGGGATGATAAACAATAATTTTTCAACATCATTGATTACATGATCCGTGAGTGCTAATCAAACACATGGTTCCTAAATAGAACTTTACACTTACACATTTTGTGTATGAAAAATGTTTTCAACATACAATTAATACATGTTAAATATAAATTAATAAGTTTTATAACCCTTAAATAATATAATAATATATTCTTGTCAATAAATATATTCGTGAAAAATACATAAATTAATTTTATTATTATAACAAATGAGTCTATTTTTACGAATAAAAATTACTAATATTAGTACTATATATTTGAAGCAATACATGCCTAATAATCTCCCCCTTTTGATGATAAGATAATTAATAAAATATCTTTTTTAAAATATTAAAATTATAAGTAAAATTAAATAATTAAAAAATACCTAGATTATTATTTTTGAAAATTAAATTTACATAGAAAAATTTAATTTGCTTATTGATAAAAAAACATGTAATAGATTCAGGAATGTTGTGCTTATACGATTTTCTCCCCCATTTTGTGATATCCTAATTAATTTTAATAAAAATCTTCTAAAACACATTCAATATTAAATATTATACTGAATTAATATTATATTTTATTTAGTATTATAATAATACATGTGTTATGGTAGTAGAAATTAATATATATAATAATAAATACTAATAATAATAAGCAGAAGAATTTTCATTAAAAAGATGTTTATGATTACCAGTGGAATTTTCACTAATAAAATTTTAAAAATAATTGTTGGATAAAGAAGAATGATCTACTTAAGAATCTTTATCATGATCTATTGAAACTAAAAAATGGGATAAAATTCCTTTAATACTACCATTTTTCTATGTAATCATTTTAATATATTTTCATCAATTAGTCTTTTAAAATTTCATCAGTCTTAGAAACCATTAAATATTCAACCAAATGGAATTTCAGAATGTTATGAGGATGTTATGCAATATAAATATACTTGGTAGGATTGTTAATTAACTGAATGAGTGGTTGTATGATTCTTGTTTCCATTTGGGTTATATTCCTGAAAATATATCTTCGATTTTCAAAAAGTACATTCAAAGGATCACTGTAAAACTTTAGTGAATGAAGAATATCATTCGTATTAGACCTCAATGATGTAGTTACATAAAACATATTGATTAAATTTATTGATGTTTGAGAAGTAAATGATGAGGTTTTTAATTTACAAAAACCAGAAATCAATGATTCAATCTGATGTCCTAAATATTATATTTCAATACCAGAAATATATCTTTGAAATTTACCTTATTTTCATTTTTCCAAACTGAACGAAAAATTATCATTAAAATGAATCAAAATTTATCCTAGTAACTACATTTTATCTCGTATTCCGAATCTGGGACTATATATCTATGAATTAATCTCTAGAAATTGGAGAATTATGAAGATATTCATCTGTTTTTATTTTAAATTCCAACTAATGTGAAATACATGAGTTATCCTACTTCATTTAGTTAAACATGATTTCTAGATTATCTAAATGATGATTTGGGGAATCATTTGAATCTTTCTTTTGGTTCTATAATTGAAATGGTTCCCCCACCACAAAAATTTATTTTTTACATTCTTCTCATCTGAATCGAAATGAAATTCATCAAGAATTTATATCTTCTATCCTATAATATAATATGTTTTATCAAAAGATTGGGCATTATAAGTGGCAGTATGATTCTAAACATTCTTTATTTTGAGCTACTAAATTTTTACTTTTATCATCTCCTTGATCATTCTATTGAACTTAATCTTTTTTGGGAGCATCTTTCCCATCATGCAGATGACTATTTTCCTTCTTTTCTAGATGAGTGATTACGTTTCCTAAAAAATTGACGGAGTTTCCTCTCTAGGTGAAATAGATTTAGCTTCATAATTCACATATGCAAGTTCTTATATATTTTGTGACCGGGTTACTAGAACATCATTTCTAAATTCTTCAATCTCTATATCATCTTAATAAGAATTATTATATCTATGTATCTATTTTAATGGATGAGCAATATCTTCTATTCTAGATTCTCCAATTCCTCATATTGTAGATGAACTATTCTAGATGATTTAAAATTATCTCTCTCCACATAATAATCCTATCTGATTGATTGTTCGTCAACAACAAAAACATGTAATAGTTTTCCCTTAACTATAATCCAAAAGTAATAGAAAATTATAAAAGTACCATAATTATGACTGTTATTGAGATGAAAAATAGATTTAATATCTAGATGTAGATTATAATTATTTCCATAAAAATATTAATAACTCGACTATATGGATGGAAAGACATATGGTAATCTAATTGATAGTAGTGAGACAGATATAGAAGAATATACTTGATTAATATTTTCATGATATCACTAATGAAAAATAACATGTATTACATGTTATAATAATAAATATTTTAAAATTCTGCAATTCTTTAGAGGGTTGTAAACTAGATAAACTTGATCAATACCTTATATTCATCATCAAGGCCATTAAAAATAATTTTTTTTTTATTTTTTCGGGGCCAAAAATAAATGACATAATATATTATGACTTTACATCCAAATTTCCTATTAATCAAAGATCAAAATTAAACATTCAATCATGAAGGGATTTTAAGGTCTTCTCTGTCTCTATATAGGAAATGTAAATTTTTTTATCATCTATCTCAGAAGTGATGATATCTTTTTATTCCCAAAAATACAACTGAACGCTCCTATAGAACACTTTTAGTCCAATATGAAAAATAAATACTGTCTTTTCCTAATTAGACTGAAATTACGAACATTGAAATGTGGGGGATTTATTTTGAAATATATTTTTCTAATACATATAATCTGATTTGACAACTTTTCCATGAGGATTCTGTCTTAAGTGGATGTGAAAGAATTTTGTGACACTTGGTTCACCTTTATATAATCTCTTTTTCTTCGATATTTCTTAAAATAATTTGGTAGATGGTTCATATTCAGGGGTTTAAAATGAATACGAGAGATTATATAGAATAAACGTTTTCAAATATAAAGGTAAGAAAGAGAAAGGGAGAGAGAGGAAGGTTTTTCTTATAGTATTTGGTGATATATTTCTAGTTTCATGAGCCAATTTACAAAGTGTAATCGATAGTAATATTTATTTAAAAAACACACGGTTTTTCCAAATATAAAATAATTTTTTTATTTTATTTAAATATTTTAGATGAAGTAAATAAAATTCAAAGAAAATAAAGACCCCACATGGATAAATTCATGAAATTAATTTAAAAAAATATATAAAAATATGTATTCCAATCCTCCACATAATAAAATAAAAACCAATAGTGGTAATAGAATTAGTAAAAACATCGCCATATTGATATTCATTATTTAAAAGCTATAAATATATACCCTTATTAAGAACATTATGTCTTATAAAATTATTTCTTATATCAATATTCTTGGATCTAAAATTACATATAAGATTTTTTGAAATATTTATTACACCTTTATTATCACATAAATTAGGTATATTATTAAAATTAAGTCTAAAGTCCATTATGGTGTGTGTTATACCAATTAGGTTAAATAACATGAAGGGGTTGGTTGGGGGTAAATTAGGGTATGGAAGAGTAAAAAATCTACCCCTCGATAACTTATTTTCTATTAAACAATCCAATATTCCCTCCATTTTCCATTGAAAAGTATAAAAAAATTTAAATCATTCAAGAGACACATGAATTTTACTTGTTTCACCCTCACTGGGCTATGTCCAAGGAGCATAAAATTACAATTCAATAATCTACCAAATCCACTTTTTCTCATGACACAATTACAAGGTTTGGGACAAATGACTTCTACTCCTAGGATCACATCCTTTATAAGGATTAGGGTTATCTCACTACATTCACATTGGTCACTCCATCTATCTCATTCTCTAGATAACTATTTGTTGAAAAGACCACTGTCTTAGTCTTACTATTCTCATTTCTCTAGGAAGGAATCCACTCATCATTTATGGACTTATAGTCTACTTAATTTTTATGAATTCATGCATCCTCAACTATATGTATATTCTCTATTGATGTCCCATTTTCACCCATAGATGAAATCCAATTTTATTTTTTCTATTAGATTATGTAAAATATGTTTATCAATATTTTTAGTTTAATTATGAACATAATCAAGTCCTCATTGAGTTTTCTTGCACAATGATGCATGAGTTCTTCCCATACCAACACTCATTCCATGGACCCTCTATGCTCCATGGACAGATTATTCATCCATGGAACACCTCTCATTTAAGACATATAATACCCAATAGGCGTTTTTTTCTCTACAGACCCTTTTCTATTATAGGTTATAGTGCCCTAAAAACCCACATATGTGGACTATATCTGTAGAACTCTTCCCCTTTGCATAATCATCCCTCACGACCTTCTTTTTTATCGTGGAATCCTCCCTTGGGAACTACATCAGACTAATCTGAGTTCTTCTCAAAGGAAATATGCTTTAGATTTAAAATTGTTCTTTTTAATTATCATATTATAATTAATTATATAGAATAAAATATCCACAAAATCAAATAAACCCCTTTAACCAAAACATCTATTTTGTATATCCTTCACCACAGACTATGTTATGTGGTCCACATAGCACTTTGATCCACAATAGTGACTGATATCTTTTGTGGATGAAAACCCTTAAGAGTTCCTCAAATCACCACCTCCTTACTAAATATGATAATAATCCTACTAACTTAAAGCCTCCAGTTAACTATGGTCCTTCTGCAAAAAAATATCCCTCCCCAGTACACATAGTATGATTTACAGTCTGTATAGAACTACAAGATGGAAACCCTTCATCCAGATTTGTCAAAAAAAATATCACATCCAAAACTACAAAAAAGAAACCTTAAGGAATTTTTTTCTAATAATTCATTTTATCAACAACACTTATTCACAAAAACATCTAATAGAAATTTATTCTACCCCAACTATTGATAGAGAAACTGAATTTTGGTTCTTACTCAACAATGGAAATAAATATTTTCCAAAAAAGTGATAGGATCATAACATGCTTTCTCTATTTGACCTAAAACATCAAAAATAGGAATATGAATATGAAATTAAACAAAAATCAAGATTTATTTGGTAAATATAGTGATTTAAAACTAGTATCATTTAAATAACTAAAAATTCATTTAGTAGTAGTAGGTTGTTATTATTTTAGGGTTGACTGAATTATATCCCATAATCATATTGAAAATAGTGTTTTTGGACTACTAGTAGTAAGATATAATAATACACGAATCATACCTCTGTTAAAATTATTGTCAACTTCTTTAAAAAAAAAATCCAAATCATGTTTTACTATAGTTAATATAGGAGTAGAATATGTATTATTGTTTTCTTGTCCAATTATTTTTCAATAAATCAATCATGTATTTTTTTTATTTTAAAACATTTCTATGATCTTTATGATTAATTTAAAATCTATGAAAGAAATAATATTATCCTACGAAACATATTTCAAGTAAATATTTTATACCATTTTAAAAATAAATATAAATACTTTAATTTGTGGATCCAAATATAACATCAGCAACAAATAATTTCACCAATAAAAAAGTATCGAATACTATTTTCTTAAAAATTTTAGGATATGCTCACCATACAAAAAAACAATTTCTCAATAATATGGATCTTCATCATTCCTATCAATCCCTAGGTGCTCGTTTAATGACTTAAAGACCTTTTCTATTCAAAAAAAAATCTGGTATTTGAGGGTCTTTAAAACCTACAAGTTGTATAATATAAACTTTCTCACAAAAATATATATTTAAAAATTGTGATTTTTCATCTATCATATATATTTTAAAATTAATATGAGATATGTAATCTTGAAGGGTTCAAATCACCACCAATTTAAAAATTGATGAATTTTTTTAATTATTATCATTCTCTTCTTCCCAGTTGAATTAGTTTCTACTTATCTTTCTTTTATTCTGGTTATGATCCCTTTATCATCGTGTTTATTTCAAAAAACCCATTTGGTTCCTATTTCTAGTCAATTGACAGGCATGTTATATAATTCCAAAAATTTCTTCATATTTAATTGATTAAGCTCTTATTTCATAGAAAATAACCAATTTTTATCATAAAATGTTTCTTCTATAGTTTTATGTTCATGTTGTGATAGAAAGGCATAAAATTACACTATATTTTTGTAATTTATTCTTGTTATTAGTCTTATGTCTATATAACAAATAGCAGTTTCTAAAGGATGATCGTTCTTGGTTATAAAATATCTAAGAAAGACACCTTCATGTTATTTTGGTTAATTTGTTTATGTACTAGATAGAATTTCATTTATATTTTTTTAAAATATTTCTTAGGTGTTTCAATACAATTTTTATCATAATATTTAACAATTTCATTCGTCTGATCTTTACATTTATCAAAAGTGCCACATTCATCAAAAATTATTTGAACTGATTCTTCTACTGGCCTTGAAATTTTATTACATACTCTAATGGAATTAGTAGTTATTAAATTTCATAGATAGATCCCCTGAACAACCTATAGATATAATTTTACATGTTTTTCCATAGTATTCAAGATATACACCTTGCATCTGATCACATTTAAGTACATGACTTTAGGATTTATATTATTTACTTGTTAATTGGGTTTATTTTTAATATTATGTCTTTCTAAAACTCTATTAATTATGTTGAAATATATATTTATATTTCTTTACAAAAATAGGTTGGGAGGAAATGTTCATTTAACATAATCATCTCTATTTCTTAAATAGTACTATTTATTCTATCAATAACTCTACTTCGTTGAGGTTTTATTTTTATTGGTAAGGTGAGTTTAAAAACTATGGTTGAGAAAATGGATTTAAAATATTGATTCTAAAATTATCCACCCTGATTAATTCATAATGATATTTTTTTAAAATGATTTTAATATTTATTTTTTTTAAAAAAATAACAAAAACAATTAATTTTTAAATTTTATGTTTTAGAAAATAATCCCAAGTAAATCTTGAAAAATAATCAAATAATACACAAACATACATTTTTATTTAAATATTCATACCATTTAGAGTCCAAAAAATCCATAAGGATAAGTTCTATTGGATTAGATGTAATAACATTTTTAACTGATTTGGGGGATCATTTGTGTTGTGTTCAAATTTTAAATGCATCACAAAATCTATTGTTGTCAAATTTAAAATAGGGAATAGCATAAACTAAGTGATTTATAGATAATTTAGATAAATTAAAAATGATCTATTGTCCATGTATTGTATTCTAGATCTATGAATCATTTTTCTCAAAAGTTAAACAATTTACCTTTTGCTTACACAAAGAATCAAAACGAAGGTATAAACATCATCGATTTTATGTGATTTAAATTTAAGAAAATTACATTTGAAAACTGAGCAATAATTTTTTGAGAAATAAATATAAAAATAATTATTATAGATTATGGAAATACTCATTTGGTTATGCTTAATCACTTGTACATATGTTACTCTTTTTATTGACAATGGGATTAGATCTCTTAATGATCCAACACCAGAAATCTTCTATTTTTGAATTTATCCCATGGTGACTGGTCCTCCAATAATTTTTTAATTAAATTGATGTTATAAGAGTATCCACTCATTTTTCTTGATTTTTATATATCTATATTCCATAATTCATTCATTTTCTTATGGTCATTTTTTAGAAACATTATTTAGATAATATTTTTGTTGTTAATCATATTTTCTTGGGTCTATTTGGGCTAATAAGAAATGATCTTCAAATCCATATTTTCTTTATTTTACAAAAGTATATATTACATTCATCAAAAATGTTTTCTCAAAAAATATTATATTTAATTATTGTTATCTATTTATTTATTAAATATCAGTTGTTATAATAATTTTTTATCATTCCAAAATAGAAAAATATAGTTTTTTTGAATCTGACATATAATAATTTTTATATATCTTTGATTTTACTCCAATGATTCTTATTACATATTTTTCTATTTTAATATTTTTTCCCCAATATCATCATTTATTCATTTTTCTCCTTTACTTAATATATGTTCAATACATTTAAATAAATCTACCTCATCTTGTAGTTCTATTATTTTATTTTCATGAAAAAGAAAAATAAATGTCGATGTATGTAATTATTATTTAAATTATTGATGTTTTTTATCATTGAATTGTTTTCATTTAAAATATCATTATGAATATTTTTTAATGAATTATTATTTTTTAAGAGGGATTCCTATTTTCTTTCTTGTATGAAGAAATAAGGAGAATATTTTATAACTGATCAGCTATGAGATTCCGAAGCAAATTAATAATAAGTTTGTACCTTATTTTATTCCATAAAAATAAATAACATTTTTTCTTTCAATTTTTTGGGCCCTATTTATGAATAAGATTTGTAAGGAATACTGGAAATTTCAGAGACACTCCACGTATCCATCATATCTATTTTTTCTTTATGATCATAATCAGTTTTCAAATAATTTTTCTTTTACATATTTCTTCATTATTATTTTAACTAGGGGAAAACAGGCCTGATATGACCCTTTTGACTCAATTTATAACAGCATACATATTTGAATAATTTATCTTCTTTCTTGATTACTTTTTTTAATACACTCTTATTCATATAGAATATGCGAAATTTCCTAAAAACCTAATCCAGTTCCATTTTAGAGAATGAACTATCTAAATCATTTTAGATTCTGACATGTTCTATTAATTTCATTTAATTCTTTCATGATTTAACTATATAGGTAGTGTTTTTCCTTTATTACTATATTATTATCATCATTTTCAGCATACAATTCTTCTTTATAAATCATTATTGTTCAAATAAATTCATTCATTATCTAATTTTTTACTAGTGATGATTGTTGAATTTTTAATGATATCCCATTCCATTTTGAGGGAAGTACCGTAAGTACAATTAGAGAATCACATAACTGAGTAATTTGTTCTCCTAAAGTGGAATAATCATTCAATATTTCAATTAATATCTCATTCATGTTGGTGATTATTTCTCTATTATAAATTCTTAAGGATTCAAACATTGGTTTTTCAGTTTCATACCAAAATTTCTAACATTTTCAGTCCCCAGGACTAAGTCTATAGATGTCATCATTTATTTATTTTTAGTAGATATAATACTCATATTATTAGTAGAATACCTTTATTCTGGTTCATCAAGAATATCATAAAGAGCGATAATATTCATATGTACTTTAAATACAATATTCTTCATAGTGTTGATGATACAAAATTTTAGGCATCCATAGTTATAACTATTGATGTATATAGAACTCGTCAAAGACACACCTTCTTTAGGATCATCCTTTGAAATATTTTTTTTTGTATAGACCTTATTCATTTGATAATAATAGAGCAATATATATATTTTCAAAAAGATATCCTTTGATACAAATTGTTATTTTGGAATAATAAAAAGATACACAAGAAGGGTGAATTGAATATTTTTTAAAATCTTAATAGATTCCTGATTATAAAGTTTACTGTTATTTTTATAGATATATAGTGTTATGAATCTTATGCGATCTAAACTGGTGATAAAGAGAAATTATGTAAATAAAAAAATTTAGTGGTTCGGGGAACACACATCCCATAGTTCACTCCACCAATACTCTCTCAACAAGATTTAAAATTTTCACTAGAAAGGACCTATAATCACTATACATTCACACATATTTGCATACATTTTATAGTTTTACCAAAACACTAAATAGAACCTTTTTCACTTTTATGGGGAACTTGATTCCGATATTTTAGTATGAGAAGCTGATAGTATTTAATTAGTGAGTTTTACTGTTAGATACTCCAATAAATAAAAATACATTGATTTGATTAAACTGAAATGTTATTGATCACAGTTGAAATACCAACTAAACTAATATGGATCTTATTATTAAAAGATTAATATCTAGAAGAAAGAAGAGATTTAAAGATATCTTTTTTACAGTTGATATTTAATAAATTTAGAAATTATGAAACATTAGTAATTACATATTATCACAATATTTGAGTATATATATCTCTCCAATGTACAGATTCTTTAGAAAAATAATATTCAAGAAATATTCTTTTTCGATAAAGGAGTTCTATATTCAAAAATATATTTCAAATTGAAAGTCATACAAAAAGGATATATAATTTTGATGTTATATAAATATTTTATCTTTCCATCGTTTCACAAGATCTATTAATATCGCTTGATAGATCACAATCATTAAAATTTAAGTCATTAAAGGGAGTCGTAACTTCCCTTATAAATTGGAATGATTTAATCTATTGAATACAAGCCTTTGAATCAATAATAAAACATTTTTAAGTAAATATTTACATCCATTTAGATTTTTTTAGAAATAAAATAATATTTATTTAAATAAAACACTACAACTGGAAATCCAAATGCAGGGATCCTTCATGTGTCAAAAAAATCTAAATGTTGTCTTGAAAATATATGATTGATCAAAAAAAATTGAATTAAATTACCATATATTTTTTTCTCAAGAATAGGCTTCCTTAAATATGTTATTATATCAATATATAAATACATTTTCCCAAATACATGATTCCATTCAAATATATGGTTGAAAAACAAAACCTTTTCAATAGCAATGAGTATACAGTGCCTATATGCTTATGAAATGTTGGGTTCTTTAAGGATACATTACTCTTACACACATAGGGTATTGATTGTGTTTTTATAATACCATTAAAACACATTTAGTATATTAAAAAATATAATAACCTATAAATAAGATAATCTTTTAATAATTTATATATATATATATTCCAAAAAAATACTTACATTAATTTTTTTATTAAAACAACTAAGGGTATATTTGAGCATCAAAATAAATAAAATTTATATATTATTGTTGAGAAAATACACTCACAATAGATTCAAAAATGTTAATGTGTAAGAACTAGATCGTTAATTATGAATGAGTCATGAAAAAATATGTAAATTAACACCCTAAATGATGAATATATTGAATGATTATTAACAGATGTGTGATAATATTTTATAAAAGGATAATATATGATACTGAAAATATTAATAGGGTTATTTAATACGTTAATTAAATTTTTAAAACCAAAACACAAGTGGTTAGTGTATAATTAATAAAAAGAAACTGTAAAGTAAGGGATTTAGTCACAATTTCAATTCATTTTGAAATATTGTAATGTTATGCACCTAGATTCTTTTATATGGTTCATATAATTCCACATTGACATATAAAATCTTGAATAATTCATTACTCATCGTATTTTAAGTATCAATTTGATTAATTTAATTTATACTGATTTCACTCAAGAGTTACCCAGTGTTAAATATTTTCACAAGGCAATTTACTTACATTAGGAAATACTACTTCTTTATTTTCATTAATATTCTATGATTATGTGTATAATGAAATTTTATTTTCTTATATTGTATACAAAATTATTTTATGTCAGTTTTTTAATGCCCCAACCCCAGATGCCCAGAGTTGGGGAATTATTTTAATACACTAGCAATATTACAAGGAATCATGTCCCGAATAACTGATCAGTTTAGAAGTCTTGGAAAATAGATTACATACATGAACATTACATTACCATTTCTAACATAAAATAAAACATAGATAATAATTTTATAATTCCATTATTCAACAAGTTTAATCCTTCATATCAATCATAATACACTTCTTTCACCATCAGAAAATAAAACATAAAAATGTTTAATATTAGATGCTTAATAAGGGTAAATAATTCAGCGGAAGCTATAATATTTTTTGGAAAGTTGTATAATAAAAACAGAATCCTTTTAAAAATAAACATGAAAATAATATAGCGAAAATAAATCAAACATTTCTATATAAACATTAACATGGATAATCTACTTGTTGAATAATCACATGTAAAATCTTATTTCATAACAATGGAATGCATGCCGGATATAATAACTACTACGTCAAGGCCTTGTGCCCAGACCATTAAACAATATTCTATCTAGGCTTTATGCTAAGAAACAAGTTTTTCTCATGAAACCTAAGTATGCATAAAGGGGGTATAGATGTCCCCTCCCTTCACTTAGTAAGTCCAATTTATTTCTCATATGAAAATTTTGAAACATAACGTAAACATTTGTATTAAAACTAGCATATGAAATGTTAACACTTTAAATGTAAACCATGAATGGAATAAAACTTGCACATCCATAGTGAGACATATCATAAACCATTCAATAAAATATAGAACATTTTATTATAATAAATTAAAATCAATCAAGAATAATATCTAATAAAGGATGTTGACAAAGTTGAAAACAATTAGTAAAACTATTTGAGAGAAATATCCCTTTTTTACGAAATCATTTAAACGTCACACAATTTATAAAGGAATTAATTTAAAAGGGTTTTTTGTATCAAATTGTCCCATTACACTTTGAAACTTTTGAAGGGAATTAAAATTTTCAAAAAATCACATCCATATAGATAAATCCTTAAAATCATTTTTTGAAAACATTGACATTAATTAAATAGATTTAGAAAAATAAAACATTAAAACATTTAAAATAATGATCTAGTTAAGGAGTCAATTCTATAAAACCATAAAATATTTCTTTTGAAAGCATTTTTTTGAAACATGTTAATGTATGATAAATATGCCCTAGTAAATACTAATATATATACAATCTTGGATAATAATGAGATTGACGAATTAACCCTTACCGTAGGACAGATACTCTCCAAACGTGTCTGAAAATACTATATAATATTTTCAAACATATTATTGACTTATATCAAAATAATTATAATATTTAAGATATCTTATATGATTTTTTATGACTTTATATTACCCATTTATTAACAATCCCATGGTAATGCAACATTTTAGGTAATATCGCTTTGTTTATCATACGTGTCTGGAAGTGTTATTCTCGATCATATATCATAGACCATGATTTATTTAATTCCAGAGTTTATAATATTATTTATATATAATATATATTCATAATATTAAATTATATATTAGATAGATATATAAAATGTAATACACCGTTCATGGAGACCGTAGGTCGTACGTACACATTAACGTTGTTTCCGTTTTCTTATCGTATTAAAAGGAAGTAAGTGAATGAAATATATTCCCATATATATATATATAATTATATTAGACTTATTATTTCATATATGTAATAATTATTAATATATTTTTTAATCATTCATGGATGGTTAAAGTGGATAATGATTCTCGTCACGTCGTGGAGACGGTAAGTCGTATGTACGTAGAAGCGACGATATTATTGCTTTAATGATTAAATGATATAGAACTGGATGATATATTAATTATAAATAATCATAGCCATATAATATTAATTATTTATTTCTATTATAGTCAACATTATACCCATCCAAATAATGTAATGTGGAATAAAAAATTACACCACGACGAGGTGACGGTAAACCGTACATACGCACGCATGGTGATATTATTATTTGTAATATGGAAAAAATGACCAATGTAATTGTATCATGATTATGTTGAAATATCAAAAAATGGATGATACTTGATTTATTACTTTGTTATTTAAATAATATATAAAAAATAAGTATAAGAAGAAAATAACATTGAAAGAATGGACAAAATGACTACCTCTTCTTTGGGTGTCTCCTTCTGATTTGAAGAAAAGGGTCCCATAGGATGGATCTATACAAAAATTTAGGCCTCTTAGATTAATTGAGGGAGGTTTGGAGGAGAAATGGGTAGGTTTTGGCCAAACCAAAAGGCATTATATATGATAGTTAATGAGAAAGGAAGGTTCCCTCATATAAGATAGGAGAGGTGAACAATAGGAAAAATCAGGAAATACTAATTTTTTATAAAATTGTTTTCGGTTTATAATAAATACAAATTGATTTATTTATAGTATAATATGATTATTGGTTTAAATAATCCCAACCAATATGTTTTAGGCATTTTTTGGTCATAAATTTATCTTTATCTTCTTGATTTAACCATATGTAAATTAAGATAACTCTTATCATGTCTTCTTGTTTTTTATACTACTTCACTGATATCATTACTATAAAATTCCAAGAGAAAATAAAGTGGATCATTAATGAAAATTTTATCACTATCTATGTTATTTTTCCGAACTGTAGATTTTTAGGATTTTTATATCATATAATAAAATAGTATTTTTTTTAAAAACTCTCTATGTCAATTTTGACACTATTTAGTAATTTATTTTTTTAAAGTCATAAACACATTATTACTTATAAAAAAGAACTAACCCATACCTAATATGTCAATTTCATCCATAAATTTTTTTTATGGAATAAAAATATTCAAATTACATATATTTTAATATTTCTGAAATCTTTTATTTGAATATTTCAGCAATGAGATACTCACTGCATCATAATTGTGTCACAGATAGATATATTAATCTTGTGTCTAAAAATTATAAATAAATTAAAATTATGTAGAAATTTTTTTTATATTTATAATTACTATTTATATACATATATATCGATTATATAACCCTATATTAAAATTTATTAAGTTAAAATATATGTTTATGTTGTAATTATATTTATTTTAAATTAATTCTTATAACATGTCATTATGACACCCTTGTGGTCCCCAAATGACAACATTTCGGCCTAAGGATGGTAATGGCCGAAATTATATAATCCAATAGGATTAGGACATGTCATACGGTAGTTTTATACTATTATAATATTATTTTTTACAATTATTTACATGATTTACCCTTTAACCATGGAAAATAAAAATAATTACTAAAGTTACTATACATAATGTCCAATAATAAAAGTTACCTATTTACATAATCTAGAAATTTTGATTCCAAATATGGAATCCAATTTTTCATATTTATAAAACAAAACTTGCAATAAATAATTTAAAATTAATTTCCCTCTGTAAAACCAGAAAGCGGGTTTTTATGAAGTAAAAACTATCAAAATACTGACATGTGTTTATATACAATTTAAATGTGAAATTTCTTCTTATAACCTATATTATATTAAATTATACAAATATAATCTAATTATAATTTAAAACCACTCAAATTTATAATTTAACACTATAAATAATTCCGATTAAAGAATTTGTTATCAATTAAAATTTATAATTTTTCACTACTTAAAAAAATATGAATGTTATCAGAAATGTACCAAAATTTCATAAAAACTAAATTTTTATATCCCAATATTAAATAATAATTTTATACCATCAAATTTAATTCATTAAAGTGTAAAATATTGGATTTAAAAAGGGTTCTACATTAAAAGGTGGAAAAAATGCATTTTTTTGAAAAATACTTATTTTATCTGAAAAATAGAATGTATCCTTGTATTATGTATAAGAAACAAGAAATATGAATTTTAAAATTATATGGGAAATATAATTTTCAAAATGTGGACAATACTATTCATAACCACTTTTTAAATGACTAGTTTGATAGGTCTTAGTGTGTTTGAACCCAGTTTTGCGTACGTCACACACTATTGAATTATTTAAAAAAGAAGTTTACCATGGAAGCATGGGGGGTTACATTATACACCCCTTTAATAAATTGTATCCTAAAAATTAAAACAAGGGATTTAAAACTAGGGGTTTTACATTTTTAAATATCGTAGTTGAAATCCCACATTAAAAAATGGATTTACAAGACCTGTATTTTAAAATAAAGGTAGGTATGATGGTTACCAGAAATAACATATAATAGGGTTCCTTGTAATAACACATGGTTATGTAAGAGAAAAATAATCATCACATTATGATGGATATTAATGGACAATATTATTATGAGAAAGTTAAAATCTTAAATCCATAAATCTGTGATGTTTCAATGGACCATTTGATTCATTGTAATAGAAAATACTAGGAAAACATTTTTGGTTTTCAAAGATAATTTCCCTAAGTTGATGAACATGAGATGAAATTCGTACTTGATTTCAATAAAATATCTGCATTATTCATTACCTGAATAATTTCTACTTCATCTCTTTTTCATGGAAATGATGTTTGATTTATCATTTTTGACGTCTTGGAAGATAATGCGAACTATAAATAGAATGGTAGTTCATTCCATCGATCTCAAAAACATTTATCAGGTGTTATCACATATGTATAAGTCCACCTATTGTGTGATAATAAATTAATCAAACAAACATCAAGTGGAGTATAACATATTTTATCCATAAATGGATAACCATACAATCCTTAAAAAAACTAAAAAATACAACATTTTAAATAAGTTTACCAAATCAGATTTGAATTTATCTACTATATCCCATGGGTAAGTACTTGGTTTTCACATTCCAAACATTTTTACATCTTCATCATGTATTCTCTTGAGTCATGATAACAACCTGAATTATCATATATATTTATTGGAAAGATTCATGTTTCCTTGTTCCAAAACACAGTGGATTATTTCTTAAGTCCTAAAAAGATGTACACTCCACCCTTGATTGCATAACCCTCTTGTCGAAAAATAAAAAATAAGTTCTCAAGAAACTCAAATCATCCAATTTTCTTATTCAAATCAACATATCTCTATCAAAGCATTATTATATTAACATAAAGAATATATTAAGGGATACCCTTACCATAATCATATGTTCTCCAAATATAATCTTACCCTTAAATCAAATTTCTTGTCCATTATAACTATTAAACATATAATTGAGTATACGTAGAGATGATAATTAACTGAATAATCATTATATAATTCACTATTCATAATTATTGGATCCAAATACATAAATACTAAATTCCATCCAAATTAATGGTTGTCATGGAATAAGTCCTTTCTTGGTTTAGAGGTATATTTTTATGTCTAGGCACTAAGTTGGGTAATGCCCTTGATTTACCTAGATGAAACATTGATCTCCATAGTATTTGGTCACTCTAGGACCCTTTTTTCTATTGATATAACATCTTCTCCTTCATTTGATCTATTCCTTAGGGTTTTTATTCCCTTCCTCTTTACATATTTGAATCCAAATCTTCCTTCCTCTATAATTCTTAAAATAAGAAAATTTGAAAATGTTCATCCTCCTCACACGCAATGTGTTATGTAAGTCATCAAAGATCACATTGTTAATCATATATTGTTATAAATAATTTTCCATAATCAAAATATATTTCTCTCTAATAATTATCCAATTTTGTTGCTAAAAAACAACTAAGTTTCCATCAGAATAAATGTTAATCATATTCCTTCGGGTTTCCTCCATTAACTAAGACTAGTAAGCACATGGTGTGAAACACATCTCGTTTAATAAAACCACATAATCAAGGGAAGTTACTCTCAATCTATAATATTTTATTTTTAATTCTCAGGTTATCCATGATTGTTATGCAAATTCTAAGGGGTTCTTCTGTACTTATCCTCAAAGTTTCTCTTAGGGTTATTATCCCTAATCTATGTTTTATAAATCTATTTACATGGTTTTTACTAATGTTCCTATGATACAAAACTATAACTCCCCAACCCCAGATGCCCAGATCTATTGCATTATTTTAATATATTAGAATGATTTCAAGGAATAATGTCCCGAAAAACCCATCAATTTTTCTATCATGGGAAAAAGATTACACACATGAACATTACATTAAAATTTCTTACATAAAATAAAGCATAGATAATCATTTGATAATTCCATTATTCAACTATTTTAATCATTCATATCAATGATAATATAGTTCTAGGAATCCTGGGAATTTAAAACATAAAAATCATTGAGCTGAGATGCTCAGTAAAGGTAAATAATTCACCAGAAGATATAAACTATTAAGGAATGATGTACAATAAAAACAATATACTTTTAAAGATAAACATGAACATAGTATGACAAAAATAAATCAAAAATTACCATTTAATAATGCACATGGATATTATAGTAGTCAAATAATCACATGTAATAACTAATTTCATTACGAGGTAATGCATAATGTCAGAAATTATAACAACTATTTCACAACCTTATGCCAAGATCATTAAAAAAATTCTAGGATTTGTGAAAATACAATAGTATGTCTCATTATACCTACCGATAAATCAAGTTGATATAGTGGGCCCCACCCACACATACTATGTCTAATTCAGTCCTTATATGAAAAGTTTGAAACATAACATAAATATTCGTATTAAAACTAGAATATGAAATGTTAATAATTTAACCATAAACCTAGAATAGAATAAAATTTACACATCCAATGCCAAACATATCATAAAAATTCAATATAATATGAAATTTTTTATTATAATAAATCAACCTCTATCAAGAAAAATATCTAATAAAATATGTTGACATAGTTGAAAAAAAATCTGTAAAACTCATTGAGAGAAATATCCATTTTTCATGAAATCATTTAAAAGTTGACAAATTTATAAAGGAATTAATTTAAAATAGGTTTTTGAATCAAATTTTTCCATACCACATTTATTATTTTGAAACTAATTAATATATTAAATAAATCATGTCCATATAAATAAATCCTTAAAATCATTTTTAAAACATGGACATTAATTAAAAAGATCGAGAAAAATAAATCATTAATTTTTTTAAAATGATGATCTATTTAAATATTAACTTCCATAAAACCATGAAATATTAGTTTTGAAAACATCTTTATGAAACATGGACATGGATTACAATTATGTCCCAATAAATACATAAATATAAAAAATCTCATATAATAATGAGATTGAGAATTAACCCTTACCTTAGGTACGATACTCGCTGAACGTGTCTAAAACTCCTTTATAATGTTATTAAACATATTATTGACTTGTATAAGAATCATAATAATATTTATTATATCATATATGATCCTTTTATGAAAATTAAATTACTTATTTATAAAAAATTCCATGTTAATGCAACATTTCGGGTTATATTGTTTTGTTTACCATACATGTCTTGACTTGTTATTTTTGATCATATTAGATAGATCATTATTTTATTACTTAATGAATATATATGATGATTTATATATAAAATATATTCATAATATAAATATTATTTTTATATATATAATGGAATACACCCTTCTTTCAGACGGTAGGCCATACTTAACCATGAATAAGTTTTCCATTTTCATGTCGCATTGAATGGTAGTATGTAAATGAGATATATGTACACACAGATATATATATATATATATATATATATATATATATATTTCTACTATGCTTATTATGTGATATATTTCATAACTATTAATAATATATCTGTTTATAATTATTCTTGGTTGGTTAAAGTAGAGAATGAATCTCATCACATCGTCGAGATAGTTGGCCGTATGTACGCATGAGAGGTGATATCATTCCTTTAATGATTAAATGATAAGTCACTAGAGGAAATATTAAATATAAAAAATCATAATCATGTCATATTTATTATTCATTCCTATATTAATCAACAATATGCCCATTCAAAAAATGTAATGTGGAATAACATATCACACCATGGCGTGGAGATGATAAGTCGTACGTACACACACATGATGATATTATTATTCATAGGATGGATAAAATGATTAATATAATTTTCCCTTGATTATATTAACATATCAATATATGTATTAGTGTATATTAATTACTTTGGTATGGAAAAACTATAGAATGAATAAGTAGAAGAAGAAATGTAATTTTAATGAAGGGATAAAATGATTACCTCTCTATCAGGTGTTTACTTCTGATTTGAACAAATATGCTCCATAGGATGGCTTTATGCCCAATTATAGGCCTCTGGGATGAATTTAGGGCGTTTGGAAGGAGAAATGGGAGGGTTTATCTGAACAAAAAGTCTTTAATATTTCGAGTTAATTATAAATGGAGGATCCCTTTAATAAGAGAGGTGAGGGGAAATCTAGTAAAAATTATGAAATATTAATTTATTATAAATTTATTTTCTATTTATAATAGTTAAAAATTAAAATATTTAGATGATAAGATGATTATGGGTCTAAATCCTTTAAACCAATAGGTTTTATAAATGTTTAGGTAATAAAATTGACCTTATATTTTAGATTTAAATATTTGTACAATAAGTTATCTCTTACCACGTCCTCTTGTATTTTTCTAGTACATGGTAATATAATTACTAACAAATTATATGAGAACATATAGTGGATCATTAAAGATATTTGTATCACTATACAAGTTATTTGGATGAAATTTATATTTTTAGGATATTTATATAATTTTATAAAATAATATTTTTTTTAAAAACTAATATATGTCAATTTTGATATTATTTAGTAATTACTTTTTTTAAATTTATAAAAACTTGATTCCTTCATAAAAATTGAAATAACTCATCCATAATATGATAACATCATTTTAAAATTCATGTATGACATAAAAATATTCAAATTACCTATATTTTTATATTTATATATTCTTTTATCTGAATCTCTCATTGATGAGGTACTCAATGCATCATAATTGTGTCATAAAAAAATTTGTATATCTAATGTATAAAAATTATGAATAAAATACCATGATTTAGGAAATATTTTTAGATTTTTAATTTATATTTATAGACATATATATCATTTATATAACAATATATTAAAATTTATTTATTAAAATATATATGTTTATGTTATAATTATTTTTTATTTTAATTAATTATTATAACATGTCATTATCACACCCCAGTGGTCCCCAAATGCCAAATGTTCCACCATAGAATTCTCATGGTCGAATATATATCAGAAAATAGTATTAAAAATCATGAAATTGTAACTTTATATTACAATAGTATTAATTTTTTACTCTTATTTAACTGATTTACCCTTTAACCATGGTAAATAAAAATAATTACTAAAGTTAGTATTCATAATGTCCGATGTAACACCCCGAGCTTCCACGATACGCCTCTCTTTCAATAATGCAATAGCTTGCATTGTACGCAAGTTCGAGTTCTAAAACACTGCGACTAATCAAAGTAGCCATTATGAATAGTAATAACCACTTTTTAAAATTATATAAATTTTATATTTCAAAATGGACTTCATTTTTGTATTTGTAATATCGAAATTAGCCTATGTTGAATTTTTTGTATTTTTCGGAGAACTTCTAATTTTTTATGAATAGTGAAAATTACATAAAAACAACTTTTTTAATAAAATAATTTATATTGATAAATTAAACTATTTAGTGGTTTTAAAGTATAATTAGAATATATTTTTACCATTTTATCCAATGGTGGTCATTAGAATTAATTTAACATAGAAAATGGACATAAACAATTGCCAATCTTTTGATATAAATTGTTTCTTAAAAACACGCTATTTGTTGTAACAGTGGGAATTAATTATAAAATTAATTAATACAACTTATATTTTTGGAATTTTGTAGAATAGACATCATTTTTGAATTTGGAATATCAATTATATCTTAGGGTGAAATTTTGGCCTTATTCTGAAATACTTCAATTTTTGATGAATAGTGAAACCACTAAGTGGTTGTTAAAAACTGATTTTTTGTTAAAATGAAATATTACAACTTCTGTGATTTTATTTTCAAAAATCCGACATAAATTGTTGTCATTAAGATGTAAAATGTGGTTCAATGAGATTAAAATAATTTTTTGGTGAATAGTAACTTTTAAGTTCTTAATCGCGATTAGAGGTAATTAGTGATGTTTAAGGTACAAATAATGTTTTAATAATATGAGATGAGAATGAAACTTGTCCTACTCCTATTAGATGAGTCATGGCCGACCAAGACAACCCATGGGTCAACTTGGGGACCCCATGGAGCCACTTTAGTTGGAAAATGACATTAATATATATTTATTTAATGTTACAATTAAATTGACAGAAACATGGGTTGTTTTACTAAAATAGTTTTTAAGTGGGGTTACAAAAGTCCAAATTTTGATTATAAATATTAATTAAAAATGTAGAAAGATTTCCTACATCATAGTATTTTTTTTATAATTTTTAGACATTAAATAAAATAAATTATTTATGACATCATTATGATGCGGCGATGACCTCATTATTTAACGATTTAAATAAAATGAGAAGATAATGCAAAATCCAAGGCTTACACTTGTCCAAAGCCTATTAGATGAAGATATTTCGAACCCTTATCACCTAATCCACGAATTATATAAGTGTGGGACCTTTATAATCCGAAAAGCATTGTATAATAATGTAACATTTCAATCTTTCCAAAAGAGCCCCTCCTCTCCACTTATAAAAGGCCCCCACCTCTCCCACCTTATTCACACCTTCAAGGCATTTGGATCGGCCCAACTCTGCCCAAATACTCTCCCAACTTCCCCCTCTTACTTCTAGAAGCCTCACTTTGGGCAGAACTCTTCTCAAGGAAGCCTTTGTCTCAAATCAAAAAGAGTTACCCGATTTTGAGGTAATGTCTTCTCTAATGTTGTTTTGTTTTATTTTTCTTCTCCAACCCCCTAAAATCTTTTTATTCATTTCTTTTGTAACAACAACAGTATCCTAAATATACTAGGATGTTGTTATAAGAAGGATTCGAGCTACACTTACACACACCTACATCTAATGGTTAAAGAACATACAGTTTCTGTGGATGGCGAACTTCTGCCTCACGAAACGATGATTGTTCAACACTCATATAACACCTTCAAAGGTGGCCATTAAGATGTCACTATTTTTATATATGATATATAATATGTTTATGTTTTAATTATGCTTCTGTATTTCTCATTTATGGCATACTTTATGATTTCCATTATGGGTAAAACGCGATAATTTCATTTTAGGAAGTGCGGACTACCGCCCCCTCAAAGTGATTTGAATCGTTAATGCCATATGTAGGATGTATAAAGGATGGAGTAAATGGTATTATACACTATATTATACTGTAATTATATTATAAATTTATATCATTATGATTTCTTTCCATTAAATGTGAAATTGAAATGAAAGTAGCGTTCATGCGTACGTACGGCTTACCGTCTCCATGAACGGTGCATTTCATTTCTTACCTCTAAATGTTACATAATATTATAAATGAATGTATATACTGGATATATAAGATATATATGACATCTAAATCATGAATATAATTCTGGAGATAATGGATATTCCACCACATGAACAACTTGTAATTATAAGAAGTTTATTGTTGACTCAAGTACCAAAGATCGACAAAACGACCGTTATTAACATAAATAATTACATAATGTTAATAACATTGTAATAAGTGATATAAAAAGGATAATGAAATTGAAAATGGTTCTTAATAAGGTATATATTAACTCTAGTTTATTATTCAGGAGGATAAAGAACCGTTGAGTCAATTCAGACACGAGGTAAGGGAATTTCATAACCCAATTTCCATTCTTTGGGTTAATCTCCTACTTTCAAATTATGTCATGATATTATTCTGTCCTATTTTGTATTTTTACATTATTTATGTGTACCTATAGTGAGTACACATAATAGATCTATTTTATTTTAAAAATGATCTTTTTAAGGACTTCGTCTCGATCTCCTTTCATTGAGGCATACTTGGTTTTATACACAACTTTCTTTTATACGGTGTATAAACCCCTTTGACTTTTACGTTTATTCAAAAGGAATCTTTTTTTTACGAAGAGTTTTGCTAAACGAAAAAAGGGAATGTTTTTCATTCCGTACTTATGCGGCGACAATGACTTCTCCGCCGCTGTGACCATTATTTGAGTTTCGGCTTCCTCTACAAGCCATCATTTTTTTTAATGAAAAATAAATACAAAGTTTTAACTTTCTTTTATTTTGGTATTGAAAATGGTTTTGAAAGCGTTTTTATTATATCAATGTGTTGTATTGATATCTTGTGATTGAAATGTGGAAATGTTATGTTTCCTTTATGCATGTTTTATGTGATACGATTATGTTATGGTTTATGATATGTTTAAACCTATTCATATGAGGAATGTATTGGACTTAATAAGTGACGGGTGGAGCCCGCTATAGCTCCTCGATGCATCGGTAGGTCTCATGAGACAACTAGACGTGGAATTGGCCGAGGCCCTTTCCCAATTTGATTTATGGTTTTGGCCGAGGCCTTAATCATTTTAGACGTCTTGGCCGAGGCCTTGACAAAGTGTTTCAGAATGTCTGGCATTATACATTCCCTAATTATGAAAGTGGTTATTGATATTTCATTTGATTATTCATCTAGTAGAATATCCATGTGAAGAAGTAAATGGAATTATCTCATTTTACATTTTCCATATTATGTTGATGTTGAAGTTTAAAAGTCTTTTGTTTTAGTTATACATTGCCTTAAATGTTTATGTTTATTTATAAAGGCTTCCGCAATATTGTTATCCTTACTGAGCATCTGAGCTCACCCCTTTCAATGTTTTAATATTTTCCAGGTTGTGAAGAAGTATTTTATGAATGACCTGCATGGATTGTCAGAAGAGGATATGAGAGTGGACTATGGAGACTTTGTTATTGTATTTTTTCACATTCTGATGTAATGTAACGTTTACGAATGTATCTAGTGTTTCCAAGGCTACTAAACTAATCGGTCTTTC
Organism: Viscum album; assembly: GCA_963277665.1. Lineage (NCBI taxonomy): Eukaryota > Viridiplantae > Streptophyta > Magnoliopsida > Santalales > Viscaceae > Viscum > Viscum album. The sequence continues at coordinate 661,159,241 of OY728159.1, forward strand.
GAGACTTGATCATTTGTGATCATGCTAATGTTACGAAGTAATGCACCGACTCTGGGTAGCTGGGGTCGAGGCGTTACAGTTGGTATCAGAGGCAGTTTAGTACTAACCTTGGAAGCTAGATTTAGATAAACTCTGATTAGAGCACATATCCCGAAGATAGACTTTGAGGATTAGTATAGAAGAACTTCCTAGAATTTTGGTATTGTAGAGATGTTGTGAGTTTTCTGAGCAATACATCCCTGTCTGGATATGAGCAGGGAGAGGCGGATCTGGCACATATGTACCTAGGGGTAAAACCCGAAAACACCGCTTTGAGCTAGACTCAAACGGGAACTGGTGCATGACAACGGTCCTTGCTGCACTCTTGGTTATGACACTCCCGGGGGATATGCTTAGGATAATTCCCATTTTCATTACAAACCACTATGAAAGGTTATGAGTATATACTTCCTCAAATAAAACCTTTTTATGATTATGGATTATATCCATAAATAGTTCAATTTATGTTAAGTATTTTACAAGTATGGAATTATGTATTTTGATTCATAAACTGATCTAGTTTATTCAATTGTTTAGAAATGTCCCCTAGTGGAAGAAATGGAAACCGTATCAATGCACGAACTCCGTGTAGGGATTGCCGTCCTGCTCAAGATAATTATTGTGGATCTGGAGATACAACTGGTGCTGATCAACTTAATACCATACTGGGACAACTCACTCAGGATATGAATAATATCCTTACTCGTATGGAGCACCCTGATCCGCAACGTGGAGGATCAATGTTAGATCGATTCATGAGGAAACAACCTCCAACGTTCAATGGGAGTACAAATCCCTTAGTAGCCGAGCAATGGATAAATTCCCTACAGAAAATATTTCAGGCTTTGGGGAGCAGTGAAAGGGAAAAAGTTATCATGGTTGTTTACCGCCTCACTGGAGATGCTGATCAATGGTGGTCATTGATTCAAAACCTGAAGGAAGATGATGAAGTATCGAATATGTAATGGTGGGAGTTCAATGATCTTTTCTTATAAAAATATTTTCCTCGTGACCATCGAGCAGATATGGAAAGGCAATTTCTGAGTCTGAGGTAGAAGGAGGATGAGAATGTCGCAATGTATGAAGCTAACTTTACAATTTTAGCGAGGCATGATTCTGATTATATACGTAACCCAAGAAGTAAGATTGATCGTTTCTTTGATGGGTTAAAACCATTTACCCATCGAGCTTTAGTATCACAAACCTTCTCATCATACGAAGATATTGTCTCATGTGCTATCAAGACAGAAAAGGAATTCTCTAAGTCTTATGACAACAAAGTAAAGCAAGAGAAGAAGAGAATGGTGGAACAAGAAACGGATAAAGGGAAAAAGGGAAAGAAGGATTTTCCATTATGTGATAGTTGTGGGAAGAATCACCCCAGTGCTTGCCTAAACGGAATGGGAGTTTGTTATAAATGTGGAGAAAAAGGTCACCAGGCGCGTGATTGCAAGGGAAAGAAAGAGGCTATCAATGTTGAATGCTACAATTGTAGAGAAATGGGTCATTATGCAAATGAATTTCCTAAGCGTCAAGGAAACATACCTCAGAAAAGGCCAAGGGATTAAGGCCAATCTTATGCTGTGACTACAGTTGAAGCGGAATAATTATTGTATTTGTGTTTTTGGACTCAAGAACTAGATTATGGTTATAAGAATAATGTGATATATATAAGGATTTTACTGCAGTACATGTTGTTTTCATTAAGGATATAATATGATGAAGGTAATCATATTTTTAGTATGTGACAATAAGAGAAACATTACTTTTTTTGGGGAATCTGAGGTTACAATTGATTTTGGAATTTAAAGACCCTTTAGAGAAAGTCTGGACGGAGGTATTTTGGATAACTATAAAGGTTGGAATGGATTAAGTTGATCTTTGGATTGTATTGTTTAAGGTTAAAACATTTATGAATATTATTTTTGGAATAATATAGTACTATATTTTTAGGGAAAGGACAACCTGCAGGGTGGGGCATAACCCGCCGCGTCGGACAAAGCTGCAGGAATCGAACCCACAACCATAGTGCGACAGGCCTTTATTTCCTACCACTAGCCTACAGGAAGTCCCTGGTTATTACAAAATAATTTTACTAATCTAAATTTTATGTGTTAACATTTGGAACCTTATACAATTAGGAAAAGTATAATATTTTTGGGTTCTATTATCTTTTTGAGTGAAAGGTGAGTTGAAGGTAGAAACTCTAATTGTCAGGCATAAATATATATATATACCTATCTATTATTCAATGAATAAATTAATTCATAAACTTTAGTAAAGGGATATTAAAACAAAAAAATGCGTTATCCTAATACCTTATGTCTTGTTGAACTGATGATATTTTAAATCAACATAGATTGAAGGCTTTGAGGCCCTCAATTTGACAGTTGATTGTGATTGATGACCTCAATCACTCTCTAAGAATATTTACGTTTTTCCTCCAATTATATGTCACTATTTGCCACCAATGTTCTCCTAATCGAGATCATAATTGGGTGGTGACTTTTTCATTTCCCTTTCCCTCTTATTAAGGCTAAATTTTATTAACCTTATTTCCGATGTGGGTTTTCCACAATGGTATTTTCTATTTTCAACCTCTTATTTTCAAAGAAAAATATCAAATTGCGAGGACGCAATTTATTGAAGGAGGGGAGAATGTAACACCCCGAGCTTCCACGATACGCCTCTCTTTCAATAATGCAATAGCTTGCATTGTACGCAAGTTCATGTTCTAAAACACCGCGACTAATCAAAGTAGCCGTTATGAATAGTAATAACCACTTTTTAAAATCATAGAAATTTTATATTTCAAAATGTACTTAATTTTTGTATTCGTAATATCGAAATTAGCCTATGTTGAATTTTTGGTATTTTTCTGAGAACTTCTAATTTTTTATGAATAGTGAAAATTACTTAAAAACAACTTTTTTAATCAAAATAATTTATACTGATAAATTATAATATTTAGTGTTTTTAAAGTATAATTAGAAAATATTTTTACCATTTTATCCAATGGTGGTCATTAGAATTAATTTAACATTGAAATTGGATATAAACAATTGCCAATCTTTTGATATAAATTGTTTCTTAAAAACACGGTATTTGTTGTAACAGTGGGAATTAATTATAAAATTAATTAATACAACTTATATGTTTTGAATTTTGTATAATAGAAATCATTTTTGAATTCGGAATATCAATTATAGCTTATGGTGAAATTTTGGCCTTATTCTGAAAAACTTCAATTTTTTATGAATAGTGAAACCACTAAGTGGTTGTTAAAAACTGATTTTTCGTTAAAATGAAATATTACCACTTCTGTGATTTGATTTTCAAAAATCCGACATTCATGGTTTTCATTAAGAAGTAAAATGTGGTTCAATGAGATTAAAATAATTTTTTGGTGAATAGTAACTTTTAAGTTCTTAATCGCGATTAGAGGTAATTAGTGTAGTTTAAGGTACAAATAATGTTTTAAAAATATGAGATGAGAATGACACTTGTCCTACTCCTATTGGATGAGTCATGTCCGACCGAGACAACCCATGGGTCAACTTGGGGACCCCATGGAGCCACTTTAGTTGGAAAATGACATTAATATATATTTATTTAATGTTAAAATTAAATTGACACAAACATGAGTTGTTTTACTAAAACAGTTTTTAAGTGGGGTTAAGAAAGTCCCAATTTTGATTATAAATATTCATTAGAAAGCTAAAAAGATTTCCTACATCATAGTATTTTTTTTATAATTTTTAGACATCAAATAAAATAAATTATTTATTACATCATTATGATGTGGCGATGACCTCATTATTTAACGATTTAAATAAAATGAGAAGATATTGCAAAATCCAAGGCTTACACTTGTCCAAAGCCTATTGGATGAAGATATTTCGAACCCTTATCACCTAATCCACGAATTATATAAGTGTGGGACCTTTAGAATACGAAAACCATTGTATAATAATGTAACATTTCAATCTTTCCAAAAGAGCCCCTCCTCTCCACTTATAAAAGGCCCCCACCTCTCCCACCTTATTCACACCTTCAAGCCATTTGGCTCGGCCAAACTCTGCCCAAATACTCTCCCAACTTCCCCCTCTTACTCCTAGAAGCCTCACTTTGGGCAGAACTCTTCTCAAGGAAGCCTTTGGCTCAAATCAAAAAGAGTTACCCGATTTTGAGGTAATGTCTTCTCTAATGTTGTTTTGTTTTATTTTTATTCTCCAACCCCCTAAACTCTTTTTATTCATTTCTTTTGTAACAAAACAAGTATCCTCAATATACTAGGATGTTTTTATAAGAAGTATTCGAGCTACACTTACACACACCTACATCTAATGGTTAAAGAACATACAGTATCTGTGGATGGCGAACTTCTGCCTCACGAAACGATGATTGTTCAACACTCATATAACACCTTCAATGGTGGCCATTAAGATGTCACTATTTTTATATATGATATATAATATTTTTATGTTTTAATTATGCTTCTGTATTTCTCATTTATGGCATACTTTATGATTTCCATTATGGGTAAAACGCGATAATTTCATTTTAGGAAGTGCGGACTACCGCCCCCTCAAAGTGATTTGAATCGTTAATGCCATATGTGGGATGTATAAAGGATGCAGTAAATGGTATTATACAATATATTATACTGTAATTATATTATTAATTTATATCATTATGATTTCGTTCCATTAAATATGAAATTGAAATGAAAGTAGCGTTCATGCGTACGTACGGCTTACCGTCTCCATGAACGGTGCATTTCATTTCTTACCTCTAAATGTTACGTAATATTATAAATGAATGTATATACTGGATATATAAGATATATATGACATCTAAATCATGAATATAATTCTGGAGATAATGGATATTCCACCACATAAACAACTTGTAATTATATGAAGTTTATTGTTGACTCAAGTACCAAAGATCGACAAAACGACCGTTATTAACTTAAATAATTACATAATGTTCATAACATTGTAATAAGTGATATAAAAAGGATAATGAAATTGAAAATGGTTCTTAATAAGGTATATATTAACTCTAGTTAATTATTCATGAGGTTAAAGAACGGTTGAGTCAAGTCAGACACGAGGTAAGGGAATTTCTTAACCCAATTTCCATTCTTTGGGTTAATCTCCTACTTTCAAATTATGTCATGATATTATTCTGTCCTATTTTTTATTTTTACTTTATTTATGTGTACCTATAGTGAGTACACATAATAGATCTATTTTATTTTAAAAATGTTCTTTTTAAGGACTTCGTCTCGATCTCCTTTCATTGAGGCATACTTGGTTTTATACACAACCTTCTTTTATACGGTGTATAAACCCCTTTGACTTTTACGTTTATTCAAAAGGAATCTTTTTTATACGAAGAGTTTTGCTAAACGACAAAAGGGAATGTTTTTATTTCCGTAATTATGCGCCGACAATGACTTCTCCGCCGTCGTGACCATTATTTGAGTTTCGGCTTCCTCTACAAGCCATCATTTTTTTTAATGAAAAATAAATACAAAGTTTTAACTTTCATTTATTTTGGTATTGAAAATGGTTTTGAAAGCGTTTCTATTATATCAATGTGTTGTATTGATATCTTGTGATTGAAATGTGGAAATGTTATGTTTCCTTTATGCATGTTTTATGTGATACGATTATGTTATGGTTTATGATATGTTTAAACCTATTCATATGAGGAATGTATTGGACTTAATAAGTGACGGGTGGAGCCTGCTATAGTTCCTCGATGCATCGGTAGGTCTCATGAGACAACTAGACGTGGAATTGGCCGAGGCCCTTTCCCAATTTGATTTATGGTTTTGGCCGAGGCCTTAATCATTTTAGACGTCTTGGCCGAGGCCTTGAAAAAGTGTTTCAGAATGTCTAGCATTATACATTCCCTCATTATGAAAGTGGTTATTGATATTTCATGTGATTATTCATCTAGTAGAATATCCATGTGAAGAAGTAAATGGAATTATCTCATTTTACTTTTTCCATATTATGAAGATGTTGAAGATTCAAAGTCTTTTGTTTTAGTTACACATTGCCTTAAATGTTTATGTTTATTTATAAAGGCTTCCGCAATATTGTTATCCTTACTGAGCATCTGAGCTCACCCCTTTCAATGTTTTAATATTTTCCAGGTTGTGAAGAAGTATTTTATGAATGACCTGCAGGGATTGTCAGAAGAGGATATGAGAGTGGACTATGGAGACTTTGTTGTTGTAGTTTTTCATATTATGATGTAATGTAACGTTTACGAATGTATCTAGTGTTTCCAAGGCTACTAAACTAATCGGTCTTTCGAGACTTGATCTTTTGTGATCATGCCAATGTTACGAAGTAATGCACCGACTCTGGGTAGCTGGGGTCGGGGCGTTACATCCGAAAATAAACAATACCCATTTAAAAAATTCACATTATGATTCCAAATATGTAAACCATTTTTTAAAATTCATATCACAAAAGTTTCACTAATTATTCTAAAATTATTTCTCATCGTTAGAATTAGAATACTGGTTTTTTTGAAGTAAAAAAGCATCAAAATATTGAATGTGTTTATGTACAATTTAAATGTGAAATTACATCTAATAAACTAAATTATATTAAATAAGAAAATTATATTTTAATTAAAATATAAAACTATTCAATGTAAAATTTATCATTAAAAATTATTTCGATTAAAAAAACTATTTTCAATTAAAATTAATATTTTTCACTATTCATCAAAATATGAAAGTTATCTGAAAAGTACCAAAATTTCATCCAATATAAATTTTTATATCCTGATTCAAAATAATAATTTTATTTCATCAAATATTATATGTAAAAGTGTTAAATATATTATTTAGAAAGTGTTCTCTATTAAAAGGCATAAAAACATCAGATTTTTTGAAAAATATTTCAATTTTATGAAAAATTGAAATTGTCCACATACTATGTCGGTGAAACAAAAAATATGAATGCTAAAATTATATGGTAAATATATAATTAAGAATATTTGATAATACTATTCATAATCTATTTTTAAACGGCATTTTTGATAGGTCGTTGTGTAGTTGAACTCAGTGTTGTACACATCACCCACTATTTAGTTAGTTATAAACGAATCATACCAAGGAATCTTGAGATTTTACAGATTTATAAATGATACAATAATTTATTATTTATAAATTACTGGTTATGCTCATTGTAAGGTTTTATTCATAATATCATTCTAATCAAGATTTTTTAAATTTTTATTTAGAAAGGATATTATTTGATCATTGTTTAATAAAATAATTATTTTTCATATCCATGTGTTATTCATGATCCTTTAAAGTGATAATACCATTTTACCGCCCATTCCTACTTTAAATTATTGTTAAAAATTCTTAATAAAATCTAACTTCATTTGATAATTCAGTAGGAAATAAATATTCTTTCAAAACCATGTTTCAAAGAATATTTTAAAAAATGTTATCAATCATTTCAAAATTATTCCTTAAAGGTATTTTAATGCATTTTTAAAACATAATTTCTTTCAAAGGAATCTTATTTTTTTTTCAAATTAATTCCCTTTTAGATGTTATTGAAAATATAAATGTAATCTTATTTTTATTTTCTAAACAAGGAACTTGGCTAACAATTTTATAGGGAAATGTAATTTTATTTTAAAATTTATGACATGTATAGAATTAACCAACTATAGGGCCTCATTTAATTGATGCTTCCATTTTCCTATAAATAAGGATAGTTTTAAACAAAATTTTTTTGAAAGTGATTTTCAATGAAATATTTTTTAAAAATATTTTTTTCAAAAAGGAAAAGTTATTTTAAAAAAGAATGCTTGTTATGATAATTTAATTGTATTTCTATTCATCAACAACAATAACCATTTATTTTGTACATAATACATTAAGGATATGATTAATTTACACCACTCTAATTCTTTCTATAGATGGTTTTTAATCATTCTGACTACAAAAAGTACTAACATTCAGTTATTATATTAATTTTTATAAAATAATATTCCCTTGAAATATTAGATATCCAATAATCATTGGACATTATGTTCCTCCAAAATATCAATATTATCTTTTTAAGGTTTTTTATTTCTTAAATTATATATCCTTTCTACATTCTATGTATTATATTTAATGTTATTTAATGTCAAGAAAAATATTGATAAATTTGTATCATTTACCCAATACAAATAGCTTTTCATAAGGAACACTATATTTGAATTAAATAAATTATTTGGTATATGATGAATGCTTTATATAGGCATGACATATGTGGGGGGAATAATAGATAGCCCCTCACTACATCGTTCATCTTCTAGAAAAAATTGGTTTCCTATCCATAGTGAATCATATTTTTCAACCAGTATATTTTGAACATTCTTGTGAAAGGTCTTAACAAAAAATGTTGGCATTAGCCTATGAAACTTGGAGTCCAATAGTTAAGAGTTTCCTTCATTTAGTATTCAGTTATTACTATGCATTAAATTTTTAGTATAACATTATCTATGGATATATATCCATATTAGTTATGGATTAAATTGACTTGTTTTTCAGTTATTTACCTTTCTAGGTTGATTATTATTAATCTATTCATGTAGTTAAGAAATTTAAATAGATTTTGTGTTCTGTTATTTTCTGTTCCATATTGATTATTATCAAAGAGATTTGCACATTGATATTATCTCTAGATAAAAAAACTTCTATATTTATTGATTATATAGAATGTGTGTTTAGTTATTAACTTGAAATAATGATTATTCTTATTGATTCATGAATAGTTTCTATCTACATAACCTTTAGTTACTATTTGATCTCACCCTTATTTTTCCCTTCCTTGTAATTCATTGATATTTACTATTATATTTATGCAAGAATATCTTATAGGGAATAATGATATTATTGAAATATATTATTTTTTAATTTATATATTCAAATTTAATGTAATACTCTTGTATGTATCTAGTTTACCAATACTACTAATATGATTTGACCTTTAGGATGTGATTCCTTTTATCTTATGGTAATGTGATAATGTTAGAAATGGATCTAGGGTACTAGGGTCAGGTTCACTACACCCATTGTACATGGAAGACAAGGATCATAATATATATAAGGAAACTAAAACAAGGAATACTTATATTATTTTCTATAGCGAGTTCTTAAAATCCATTTGAGCTCTATAATTTGAATGTCATAACTGAGGGAATGCATATAGAAAGGTTTGAGATAAAAATCAAATAATTGGAATAAACCTAATAAAGAAATATAACATTAGTGTTAGAGGTATAACATGATATCATAAAAGGTAATACACATCAGAAACCAATTGGAAAAATAATTTAAATTACATTATATCACAAGAACATGGAATCAATTAAATGTAGAATAAATAAAAACCTGACATAAACATGAGTAAATTATAACTTATGAGACAATATCATGTGATGGAATAAGGAACATAATAGATTAGGTTTACTCCATAATCTCATATATGATTCCTCACGGGACTTAATAATTACCTATACATTGGTGAACTATCTTGGTTAACCCATTTTAACACGATCATGATTTAAGTGTGCCATATAAATGTAATAAATCATAAAGATTAACATAATTACCCATGGGATAAAAAATCGGATGCATATTCTTGAATCATATCATATTTAATAAATATTTTATAATTTTGGAATTTAAAAAATGATCATAAGGAATATCTTACCTCATAAAATCAAGGGAGCATAAAAAAGGTATATATGTGATGGAAATAAATACATGATTTAGAATGAATCCATAACATCAAAGTTTTTTGTCTTTGATGAAAAAATTTGTTTCAAAAATATCATGTGGAAAAATCCTTTTTAATTTTGGTAACTTTTTGGGATGTCATAAAAGATGTAAAATGATATTTAAAAATCACTTTGACCATTTATTAATGAAAATATCCTCCCCTTATAGTAAACACATTTTTGAAATCCAATGTTTTCTCAAAAATTAATTTTTTTAATATATCATTACTAAAATAAATATTACGAATTAAAATATAGGGTGTTCATGAGCTCAAAAGTGGTTCATTCATGGTTAATATTGTTAGAAAAAGATTCCATTAATATTTTTATTAAAAAGTTAAAGAAGTATCTTATTTGGAAAATGTGAAGAATATTCCATTAAAGAAAATTATAAAAAACTACGTATGTGCCAAAATGGATTAAAATTGTTATTGTAAAACATATTTAATAATTCATTTTTAGAAAATTAGAATTTGGAAATGAAATAATTTCCAAAAGATGAGAAAATGATGTTATAATTTCTCTTAAAAAATTGTTTTATCCCAATAAAGTGAATTGGTAATTTTACTTGAAATATTCATGTATAACTATATTATTATATAACGGATTGGTATTATTAGAAAATGATCAAATATTTTGTTTCAATGGAAATTCGATAATAAGAAATCCTGTATAAAATGAGACTAAAAATTATGTCCTAACTTTTTTGAGATACTATTATAGTTTTGGGTTTATTAAGAGTAATCTTTTATCATCATTAGTAAGAACTGATAAAGGTTAACTTTATTGATACATTATTTTATCACTAAATGTAACATCCCATATTCATCCAAAGTCAAGGATCGTTTTTTTTTAACTTCTGTAAAATAGCCCTAATAAAGATGCCTGAATGGATGAATGAGGTGACTTGTGCATCTGGGGATTGTTCAAATCTCGATTTCTTGAAATGGAAGGAAGTTAACTAGGCCACAATATTAGAGAAAATTGTACCACCCACCATGCATAATTTCCCTAAACCTTGATGTTACAAATGGTGAGGAGCATAGGGATCCATGGTTTCCATACGACCTTGTGACTCAGGGAAGACGACCATGCGACCACCTACAATATTTGGGTAGGGAAGTATTTCATAACATACATAAGGTTAGACAAACTATGTTCCCAACCATTCATGGTTCACCCATATATTAGTTAATGGAACATGGTTGGTCCATGTTTTGAAAAACCATGCGACAACACCATGTGCAATTAATTTGATAGCGATATTTCCCTTCCACCCTTTTTTAAATGTTTTAACCTATTCTTATTTTCTACCTCCCCCATTTCTATTGTATTTTTATCCTCATGTGTTGTGTAGTGTAATATTCCTCCCATCCATGGGGATTTAACATAGCTCTTTCATCCATGGTACAAATCCTTCATCATCAGAAGAAATGAAAGGCCTTTAGTAAGCACTTCATTCTACACTCTTCTATTTTGTGTTCCTTCTTCCAACTGTAGTACAATTTTGGTGGGTTGTATTTTTCCGTAATTTCATGTAATTTAAAAAAATCCATTTATTTACTCAATTTTAGGTCAAATAATGTATTGATAACGGATGGATGGAGTGTTACTACATCGATATAGTGTGTTTATGATCTTTCCTATCGTTTCTTCTGTAACAACCCGAGAATTCATGTTTTGCGTAATGATATGTTTCCCTTTAATTGGATCATCTTTCTATAAAAAGAAAATGAAAATAAATGAAAACTCGTAGCAACAAGCATGAATGAAATACTCCTTTATTACGAAACACCTTGACGATTACAACTCCCCACGATCAATACATCACTAACCAAAGATTCCAACCATGAATCTGATTACAACGATGGGAAGACTTCTTAGAACTACTAGGAGCCCGAGAATGCGGTAGGGATTTTGAGCATCCATCATGAGGAACATAAGTATTGCCGAAGACACCGCGACCGTGCTCAGCACTAAGGGGATCACACGAACCATCTTCCTTTATCTTCTTCGGTCACTTGGAGTAAGGTACACCCGAGACCAAACCTTTTTATAAGCATCCCGATATGACCGTTATACACCAACGGATAAAAATATAGTCGTTGGCTGTCTCCTAACTTCTTATACCTTTTTAAAGTTTTAATTTGCAAAACAATGGTATTTGAAACTATGTTTTCCACTATTTGTTATATATATATATACAATTAACTTGATAAATTAATTATTTGTTTAATTTATTTTCCTTTATAAAAATGGTTGACTATACTGAATTTGGTGAGGTTTTACTTCTTTTACAAATATATATGTGCAAACTCTCGGTTTGTATATGTACATGTATATATATATTTATGTTGTGAAAAACTGTATGTTAAATGAATTATACCTATTTTCTAAATTATATATAAGTAATAATAATACAAATGTTTATAACATGCTTTTATAATTAATATTTTGAAAATTATGTCGATATTTTGGTTTCTTTGATTTTCAAATTTTGTGGTGTAATTCACATTAATGCTCATTTAATGGTGTAGTTTATTTAATGTTTTGTGTTGAATGTTTATTTGTGTACACAAAGTTAATGTAAAATAAGTTGGGTAGAGAATAATTAAACGATTCTTGAACTTTGTATAAATAATAAAAGCTACAAATAATTGATGGATAAAATAATAATAATGTTTATAATAGGTATAATAATAATAAAAGAAGAAATCAATAAATAATTTAATAAATTAAAAATAATTCTAGTAATGTTTTTTTAAACACTGTTGAAGACCGCATTTTTTTCCTCTGTTTGCACCGTGGTGAAACCCCCCAGCCGTCCATTCCTCTTTCCCCTTGATCTTGGCCGTCAGTTTCTTTTAATGCCGCATCATCCCAGAGCCGTCCGCTCGGTCGGTGTGTAATCCCTGTCGTCCATGTTTTTTCACGTCTTCCCTCCTTTCGTTTTCCAGCTTTCTTCCTCCTCTCGCGCCCGCGGTTCTCCTTATTCCCCACGTCGCCGGACCAGTGGATCGTAGGGTGTTCTATTTTCTTCATGTAGGCCGGCGAAGAGACCCATGCTGCTCCCTCCTTTCCACAGGTTGACGCCGACCTCGCCTCGGGCTGAAGACTCCCCCCGAAGTCCTCCTCTTCTCCTTCGGTTTTTTTTAAACCCCTTGTTGCACCAAAGGCCGAAGGGCCTGCACCGAACTCCTTGACCCCTCCGACCTCCAGACGTCGTTTCTTCCTCGTTCTCTCCTCGTCCTCGTCGAGCTAAGGTAAGGGAGAGGTTTTTCCATGGTTTCCGTTTGAGTTTTGTTTTTATATATACACATATATATATGTGTTATGTATATACATATATACATCCTATGGTTATACACCTGTTTTTCACTTGTTGTATTGCCTTCTCTTCTCCTCCTCTCCATTTTGTAAGGATCTTACTCTATTTCTAAAGTTTGGTTTTAAACTTCGGTTTTCTTATAAACATGTGTATATTCAGATTATAGATATGTATATATGTGTGTCTACAACTTCTATGTTTATAACCCTGGTTCCCCTTGCCTCATTTATCATTTCTTTTCTTCCTCTCCGAAGGTAAGCGGCATGTTTATTTTGTTGTTTTTGAGTTTTGGAGTATATATATATATATATATATATACATGTTATGTGTGTATATATTTCGGGTATATGTGAACCGGGTGCGAACCCAGAATTTGAGATCTCTCTCAGCTTGATAAATCGAATAGTGTGTAAAAAGGGAAAACCCCTTCTTATGTTTAGTTTCCTCCGGCCTTGGTACACTATAATTTATACACACCTTACATAAATATATATGGGTATATAAATTTTCATTATGGCCATAAGGACCGGTTACCACTGTTTTCATCATTCAGAATTCGACCATGTTAAGAGCAGTTTTCTTTTGAGGTTCATTTTAACTCGGTTTTAATGATATAAACATTGTGTATATAAATGTATATATATATATATATACATTTATATAGATAAGTATAAGAGGATATATGCAAATATACAATTCTTCTTTCGTATTTATAACCCTGATTTTTTTTATTTCGCCTATGAACATGGAGGTTTTGGGTAATTGTACGAACATGCAAAATCATGAAAGTATATGAAGTATATTGGTAAATACCTACATGCGATTATATCGATGTGTATGTACACCAACGTGTACTTGGTTTTCTTATCTTTGTTTTAATGTATTACGGTATAGCATGATGAATTTATGGTTTGGTTTGATTTCAAAATCATTCTCAAAACTGAGAATTTTCATTTATCACTGCTTCAGATAATCAGGATTTTTCTTAAAATGGATAGTATGGGCTTCTTGAACTTTTATAAATGAATTCATGTAATAGTAGGTGTGTTCTCAGGTGATAATGGAAGAGTTTACACAAATATACATGATGAACTTGATTATGAACTTTGTAACCTCAGCTGCCTGTATTAAACATCTAGGATGTCCATTTATCATCACATGTGTAATTAATGAGTGAGCATGCTTTAATTGGGAATTCTGATGTATGGAATGTTAAGTGTTATGTTTACTTTCTTAAAACCCATTTTTTTAATGTTAACTTTTTATGTGCACGAAGCATGAGCATGCATGTCTTAATGTTTTTAATGAAAGAACTGTTTTCATGTTATGTATGTGAAAATGGGGTTGAAGTAAGAATGCATGGAACCCCATTAACAAATGACCATGTCAAGATATGTGAGGGATGTATAGGACTTACATGTGACGGGTGCGCCCGGAATTATATAGCACCACAAGAATGATGTGAAGGGTGCGCCCGGAATTATACAGCGCTCCAATGCATTGGGTAAAGCAAGAGTCTCATGAGACGAACATGTGCGACGGTCTTGGCAGTTAGCCTTGAATTGTGCTAAAGAAACAGGGCGGGCGGTGAGCCTCGACCTGTTAAGTATGTTATACGGTCATGATGAAAAGTCATGACAAAGTCCAGGATTATACATTCCCTCTACATGTAATGATAATGGATAACCAGGGGTTTGTTCAACTAACTGGACAACCCCTAGTTGAAAGCTCCCAAGATAATGAAAATGTACACTATGTAACATGAATTGTTTTTCATATGGTAAACTATTAGATGAACTTCATTTTACTCATTAACCATGATATGCATGTTTTTTCCTGCTTAGCCATAGAATTCACTTAGAATTGGAGTAACCATGTTTTCACTTCATGCATTGTTTATATTGTGCACTCTAATCATGTTTACATTAAAGCTTATTTTAAGTACGTGCCTCTTTATGCAAGTGGTTTTCAAACAAAGATGGAATTTCATGTTTTTAAGAAATGACAATGTTTTGTTTTAGCAAATTATTTTTTTCATTTCAAAAGGACTTAAGAAAGGACTTTCTTAAAATGTTTTAAAACCCCTTACTGGGCATTTTTTCTCACCCTACGTTTTGTTTAAAATTTTTCAGGCACGGTTGATACTAATGAAGCTAATCAGAGGCAGCTGGTTTCCCAGAATCCTGAGCCTCGCGATCTTCTGTTGTAATGAGACATAATATTTAACTTGTAATGATGTAACGTTAAGTATATCATGTCTCATTAAGCACCCCGGTTTTGGGGGTTTCTACAGTTGGTATCAGAGGATGGGTTCAGGAAACTCTGGAAAACCAGGTGATATAAATATATTGCTAAGACTAACTAAGTAAAAATAATTTTCAGATGGCTGATGTACCTACCGACCTTTTGTCACTCCCCACCAAGGCTCTAGAGAACATTATATCTCTAGCTAGCCATGAAAACTTCCTAAATTATTCCCAAATTCTCAGGACGTGTAAACGCCTATACGATGTGTCAAACTCATCTAGGGTGCTTAGTCTCCACCGGGGAATGGGGATGGACTATCTCCTAATGATGATGACCCAGTTTCCCTCGTATGCACGTCGGGGAAGGTATCATGAAGGACTCTTCCGAGTGTTTACAACTGGCGAGGAATTTGGCACAATGCTAGATAACCCTTTTCAAGAAGTTGCTGCTGCCGGAGACCTCCGAGCGGCTTATCTGTGGCAGGTCCTGCACTATGGATTCTAGGGCCAGTTAATGGACTTCGGAGCATTGGAGAATGAGTCCACACGTGTGTCTCCTAGGCAAGAAGTGTACACCGACGTTTCCCAACTCCACACCCCTCACGTGAAACTCAAGAGGCGTTATAAATGTTCTCATGAGTTTAGTAATGTATGTTCATCCTGTGTATGGTTTGTGGAGTTAGAGAGTTTCGCCTCTCTTTGTGGTGTCCGTCTGGAAAACTCAGACTTTAATGTGTAAACATTCTTAATTAAAAAGTTTATGATCTCTTTCTTCTTAGTGTTGTTAAGTGACCTCTCTTGTATACCTTTTCATCCAGATGGCAGGTCTGATGAACCTCTCGTCTCTACCCGACGAGTTGGTAGAGGTTGTCTTGATCAGAACTTGTATGGTGGACTTTCCCTCTTTTCTCCACCTACGAGGGCCCTGTCAACGTCTTCTGGACATAGCGAACAGTGCGGAAATCCTCCGCGCGTGTCAGGATAATGAACATGTGATTCACCTCCTTGCCACCACCCAACGCCCCTACTATAGGCGAAGGGGGAGATACCATGAAGGGATTTTTCAATGTTTCTCTATGGCATGGAACTTCTCCGCCAGAGCTTGCATTCTCATAGAAGCTCAGGATGGCCATCTCAATGCCGCCTACATGTTCCAGATCCTGAACGTCAGCCTTCTGAATCGCGTCGTTCCCCTCGACTACCTCGAGCGTGATGAAGTTAGAAGGGTTACTAGGGGATTCGTCCGCTCGGACGTCTCAGAGCTATTTATTGCACGGGCCTCCCTGTGGAAGCCTGTGTGTAGTGCCCATGAGCAGGAGTACAAGTCTTATTGCTCAAAGTGTATCTGGGTCAGGGAAACAGTGGAGCTGTGTACCAGTTTAGGGATTTCGTTAACCGAGCCAGGGCTTTAGTTTTGGTAATGTTGTGCAACCGAGGTCTTTTTCTTGTCTTTTTATGAATAGAATTGCGAGGACGCAATTCCTTGAAGGGGGAGATGATGTAACAACCCGAGAATTCATGTTTCGCGTAATGATATGTTTCCCTTTAATTGGACCATCATTCTATAAAAAGGAAATGAAAATAAATGAAAACTCGTAGCAACAAGCATGAATGAAATACTCCTTTATTAAGAAACACCTTGACGATTACAACTCCCCACGATCAAAACATCACTAACCAAAGATTCCAACCAAGAATCCGATTACAATGATGGGAAGACTGCTTAGAACTACTAGGAGCCCGAGAATGCGGTAGGGATTTCGAGCATCCATCATGAGGAACATAAGTATTTCTGAAGCCACCGCGACCGTGCTCAACACTAAGGGGATCACACGAACCATCTTCCTTTATCTTCTTCGGTCACTTGGAGTAAGGGACACCTGAGACCAAACCTTTTTATAATCATCCCGATATGACCGTTATACACCAACGGATAAAAATGTAGCCGTTGGCTCTCTCTTTACTTGTTATACATTTTTAAAGTTTTAATTTGCAAAACAATGGTATTTGACACTAAGTTTTCCACTATTTGTTATATATATATATATACATTTAACTTGAGCAATTAATTATTTGTTTAATTTATTTTCCTTTATAAAAATGGTTGACTATACTGAATTTGGTGAGGTTTTACTTCTTTTACAAATATATATGTGAAAACTCTCGGTTTGTAGATGTACATGTATATATATATTTATGTTGTGAAAAACTGTATGTTAAATGAATTATACCTATTTTCTAAATTATATATAAGTAATAATAATACAAATGCTTATAACTTGCTTTTATAATTAATATTTTGAAAATTATGTCGATATTTTGGTTTCTTTGATTTTCAAATTTTGTGGTGTAATTCACATTAATTCACATTTAATGGTTTAGTTTATTTAATGTTTTGTGTTGAATGTTTATTTGTGTACACAATGTTAATGTAAAATAATATGGGTAGAGAATAATTAAACGAATCTTGACATTTGTTAAAATAATAAAAGCTACAAATAATTGATGGATAAAATAATAATAAATTTTATAATAGGTATAATAAAAATAAAAGAAGAGATCAATAAATAATTTAATAAATTAAAAAGAATGCTAGTAATTTTTTTTAAACACTGTTGAAGACCGCATTTTTTTCCTCTGTTTGCACCACGGTGAAACCCCCCAGCCGTCTGATCCTATTTCCCCTTGATATTGGCCTTCAGTTTCTTTTAATGCCGCGTCATCCCCGAGCCGTCCGATCGGTCGGTGTGTAATCCCTGCCGTACATGTTTTTTCGTGTCTTCCCTCCTTTCGTTTTCCATCTTTCTTCCTCCTCTCGCGCCCACGGTTCTCCTTCTTCCCCACGTCGCCGGACCAGTGGATCGTAGGGTGTCCTATTTTCTTCGTGTAGGCCGACGAAGAGACCCAGGCTGCTCCCTCCTTTCCACAGGTTGACGTCGACCTCGCCTCGGGCCGAAGACTCCCCCTGAAGTCCTCCTCTTCTCCTTCTGTTTTTTTTAAACCCCTTGTTGCACCAAAGGCCGAAGGGCATGAACCGAACTCCTTGACCCCTCCGACCTCCAGACGTCGTTGCTGCCTCGTTCTCTCCTCCTCCTCGTCGAGCTAAGGTAAGGGAAAGGTTTTTCCGTGGTTTCTGTTTGAGTTTCGTTTTTATATATACACATATATATGTGTGTTATGTATATACATATATACATCCTATGGTTATACACCTATTTTTCACTTGTTGTATCGCCTTCTCTTCTCCTCCTCTCCATTTTGTAAGGATCGTACTCTATTTCTAAAGTTTGGTTTTATACTTCGGTTTTCTTATAAACATGTGTATATTCGGATTATAGATATGTATATATATGTGTCTACAACTTCTATGTTTATACCCCTGGTTCCCCTTGCCTCATTTATCATTTATTTTCCTCCTCTCCGAAGGTAAGAGGCATGTTTATTTTGTTGTGTTTGAGTTTTGGAGTATATATATATATATATACTTGTTACGTGTGTATATATTTCGGGTATATGTGAACCGGGTGCGAACCCAGAATCTGAGATCTCTCTCAGCTTGATAAATCGAATAGTGGGTAAAAAGGGAAATCCCCTTCTTATGTTTATTTTCCTCCGGCCTTGGTACACTATAATTTATACACACCTTACATAAATATATATGTGTATATGAATTTGCATCATGGCCTTAAGGACCGGTGACCACTGTTATCATCATTCAGAATTCGACCAAGTTAAGAGCAGTTTTCTTTTGAGGTTCATTTTAACTCGGTTTTAATGTTATACACATTGTGTATATAAATGTATATATATATATATATACATTTATACACATAAGTATAACAGGATATATGCAAATATACAATTCTTCTTTGGTATTTATAACCCTGATTTTTTTTATTTCGCCTATGAACATGGAGGTTTTGGGTAATTGTACGAACATGCAAAATCATGCAAGTATACGAAGTATATTGGTAAATACATACATGCGATTATATCGATGTGTATGTACACCAACGTGTACTTGGTTTTCTTATCTTTGTTGTAATGTATTACGGTATAGCATGATGAATTTATGGTTTGGTTGGATTTCAAAATCATTCTCAAAACTGAGAATTTTCATTTATCACTCCTTCAGATAATCAGGATTTTTCTTAAAATGGATAGTATGGGATTCTTGAACATTTATAAATGCATTAATGTAATAGTAGTTGTGTTCTCAGGTGATAATGGAAGAGTTTACACAAATATACATGATGAAAATGATTATGAACTTTGTAACCTCAGCTGCCTGTATTAAACATCTAGGATGTCCATTTATCATCACATGTGTAATTAATGAGTGACCACACTTTAATTGGGAATTATGATGTATGGAATGTTAAGTGTTATGTTTACTTTCTTAAAACCCATGTTTTTGAATGTTAACTTTTTATGTGCACGAAGCATGAGCATGCATGTCTTAATGTTTTTAATGAAAGAACTGTTTTCATGTTATGTATGTGAAAATGGGGTTGAAGTAAGAATGCATGGAACCCCATTAACAAATGACCATGTCAAGATATGTGAGAGATGTATAGGACTTACATGTGACCGGTGCACCTGAAATTATATAGTGCAATAAGAATGATGTGACGGGTGCGCCCGGAATTATACAGCGCTCCAATGCATTGGGTAAAGCAAGAGTCTCATGAGACGAACATGTGCGATAGTCTTGGAAGTTAGCCTTAACTTGTGCTAAAGAAACAGGGCGGGCGGTGAGCCTCGACCTGTTAAGTATGTTATACTGTCATGATGAAAAGACATGACAAAGTCCAGGATTATACATTCCCTCTACATGTAATGATAAAGGATAACCAGGGGTTTGTTCAACTAACAGGACAACCCCTAGTTGAAAGCTCCCAAGATCATGAAAATGTACTCTATGTAACAAGAATTGTTTTTCATATGGTAAACTGTTAGATGAACTGCATTTTACTCATGAACCATAATATGCATGTTTTTTCCTGCTTAGCCATATAATTCACTTAGAATTGGAGTAACCATGTTTTCACTTCATCTATTGTTTATATTGTGCACTCTGATCATGTTTACATTAAAGCTTATTTTAAGTACGTGCCCTTTTATGCAAGTGGTTTTCAAACAAAGATGGAATTTCATGTTTTTAAGAAATGACAATGTTTTGTTTTAGCAAAGTATATTTTTCATTTTAAAAGTACTTAAGAAATGACTTTATTAAAATGTTTTAAAACCCCTTACTGGGAATTTTTGCTCACCCTACGTTTTGT
Organism: Viscum album; assembly: GCA_963277665.1. Lineage (NCBI taxonomy): Eukaryota > Viridiplantae > Streptophyta > Magnoliopsida > Santalales > Viscaceae > Viscum > Viscum album. Next base: position 661,179,958 of record OY728159.1, read on the forward strand.
TTAAAATTTTTCAGGCATGGTTGATACTAATGAATCTAATCAGAAGCTGCTGGTTTCCCAGAATCCTGAGCCTCGTGATCTTCTGTTGTAATGAGACATAATATTTAACTTGTAATGATGTAACGTTAAGTATATCATGTCTCATTAAGCACCCCTGTTTTGGGGGTTGCTACATCTTCGCTCTTTGAGTGTCACACCATTTTGATGTGAATTAGAACCCTCTTGCAATGACTCAAATTAAATTAATATATTAATTAAAATGGTTTATCAAGGCCCATGGTTCATCATATTATATTGATTCCCATATGAGGTTCATTTTCCTTATCATTGTCCATCCTATTAGGGATTCCCTCCATGAATAGCGTCTTTCTTATGCCTTAAATGGTAAATAACCTCATGTGGGTATCTAATTGATTAGATGAATCCGATTATAATTTGAATTAGGAAAAATGGTTTTCCATGAGATAGTCCATTACTCAATATGCCTCAAATCGTATATTTAAATTTATGTGGATGCTTTAATTTGAATTACATTTTCCTCACATTTAAATACTCATTTCATGTTCAATAGATACCTTTCATGTTGCCATAATATTTTTTTACATTTATATTATAACACATGCATTGTGCTTATTAAATGTTTATGATTGTTTCTAATTCTGATATTTATTGGGTTGAATCATATTCTAGGATTCTCGAGCTTCATAGCTTGGGATATTGAGATTTAATGGATGAAATGTAATTAAAGGCATGTTAATTCCATGTGAATATGATTATATTCTATTGATTAGGATTAATGCATGTTTCCAAGTGACCATACGTTTTAGGCTATATATTATGGATTTTATTAATGTCTTAATCTTTATTGTTGTTTCAATTGTGATACATCAATAGCTTCGTAGATTTTGTCATGAGATATCTTTTGAAGGCCTAAAATAATATATATTCTTCTCTTTATGATATGTTCATGCTACTTTTTCTTGTGTGCAATAGGTTATGAGAGAACATGGTCCCCAGATTATGTATTCCATGGATGGACTCACCATGCATAGGTGGATTTACTTGAAGCACTGAAAGAAAAACATTTGATTGTAAGGTATAGGCTCTCCGAGTGGTTTTATTTATACTCGTGAGTGACTCCAATTACCCAGGGGATCAACTTAGGACATACCCATTGGCATTGTGGCTATGCCATACCTTGGATGATAATTGGTCCCCTATGTGAGATCCGTGGTATGGACTCAGAGTCACCATACCTTTATTGATTCTTGTAATATAATATAGGTTTCCATGGATGGACTCGAAGGTATTAGGTTATATAGATACACCCATAGAAACCATTGGTATTCTGTTTAGATCACATTGGATGGGATCTGGAATCCACCAATGAATTTTATGAATGGTTGTAATGTTTTATTATACACATGTCATTTATCTATTTTACTCTATTATCATATTTTTATAATTAATTTTCAATGTGATCACCAAGATAAATCATTATCATGGGAATTATTCTTTTACCATTGTTGGTGAATTTTTAATAGACCTTATATACATAATATGGACTGCACATGTACCTTGTTCAGACTTTTGAAATAGGATGAATTAGGTGGTATGGGATGATTTTATATTTAATAATCTAGAGAAAGGTTTACATTTTTTTATTTAATTCCCACCATATATTTACATATGGTATATTTTATTTTATTTAATCCAAAAAATGGATCATCCTAGACACTGTGAGGGTCGGCCTACTGAGATTATATCTCACAACATGCTCAACATTGTTTTGTACATAAGTGGAATTTTTGATCATATTTAAGGTTGATGGAAATAATTCTACTTTTAATTCTTTTTTTACTTGCTGTTTACGTTGGATTTTGAGCGTAGAGGACCAAGCATATTCTTGAGATGCAATGTAGCAGTTTTGACCTTTTTTGTATTTTTTTGTATAAAAAAAGTACATGATTTCAATCTCTTGATTCCATATGCACCCATTTTTGTATAGGCAAGTGACATCATGATCATAAATTTGTATCTATTATGGTTATTTCTCTTACACTATTATCTATTTTCTTCTACTTGAATTACGCCACTATCTATTCTATTGTTTTTTTCCTGTTATACTTCCTCTACATGTTATCTTTTATTTACCACTATGAATACCCTAATCCATGTGGCCATTGTCTCTCCACTGATATAACCTAGTCTCTGATTTCTATTGAGAAGTCACTTGCATTAGGGGAAATTAACACGAGGTCATGTTGCCTACGATCTGGCTGCATAGTTGAGTGGAACTCAGTGAGGGATGCTACAAAGTGTCATGAGAGAAATTTTTCATTTTGGCATACTATTTTGGTTTATATAGGAGACTGGGATACATGAGTTTGGCTATGAGACTATTCATGTGTGTAACTACCCCTTGTATATTGGAAACCCAAACTACTTTGGATGGGAAATATAGATATTTATTATTCCAATTATGGTTGATATGAATTTACAATAGGGTGAAACAATTGTATTGTGATTTTATTGATATTGGTATTATTAAAATGATGAGTTATATAATCTAGCAATATAAAACGAGGAAATTCCATAGAATTCATTATACAAGGCTCCATAGGATTAAAATGTCATTCAATATTCCATGTCATGATTAATTTAAGCGTGCGTTTACTATTTTCATGTGACTACTCTATCCCTAGTTTTTTATCCAATGGTTTTTTATTTTATATATTTATTAATATATTACAATTTACATGGATGGAGAATAAAATAAATTTAAATAAGTGGATAGAAAATTTCAATTTATAAGGTTTATGGGCCCTATAAATTTGAATTTTGATCCACATAATTCAATTCCATAGAATGATAATTGAATACATTATTGTGTTAAAACACATACCACTATAAAAATTAAATAGCCTCCATATGTGAGAAATTTAATACATAGAACATGATCCTTCCAATGTAATGGGATATAGGCCATGTCTCTTGTGATACTTATGAGGTACATTTCTTCATGTCTAATCCTAGATCTAAGATAAGGCTATCAGTTATGTTATTCTTAAAGGGTGGATTTTTACCTTTACTTATTCATCGCATTCCTTATATTCTTTTAGTATAATTTATAAACCCTATTTGAGGAGTTCTATTTGAAATTTTATAGATATTTCACAATGACATCCTTTTAAATTATGCCAAGAGAGTGAATATGAGAACCCTCTTGAGGTGGAAGGACCTGATCCACCCATTATACCTCCTATACTGTCACCAGAGCCAGCTCAGGCGGATCCTCTTATGGGGATTGAAAGTCAATTTCTTGAGAGTATCCTATGGTTTTAATGATTTTCCAGGATCCTCCCAGGTCTTCCCTAACTATGATAGAGTGGACTCAATACACAATGAAGAAGAATCCTCCCACCTTTTCGGGGGATGGCGGAGCTCAAATATTTGGGTCATGGTTAGATATTATGCTTTATATATTCAAGAATATTAAGGTGCCTCTAGAGAGGAGGGTCAGTCTCACTAACTACATATTGCATTCCTCCACAAAGCATCGGTGGGTCGTCATGTCTAAGTCTTAGCATCCCTAAGGTATGGTCTAGGAAGAATGTCATCTGTCTTTCATTGGAAACTTCTTCCTACATACCTTGAGAGTTGATAAAACTAGGAAGGTCATGCATCATCAGCTAGGCTTTATGATAGTTCTTAAATATTCTTCTCCATTATCCAAGATTAGCATTTCACTCTATCTCTAACTTATGATGAGTTGATGAGAGTGAGATGTTTTTAAGATATGTTTGGAATTGAAACCCGATCAAAGGTGAATGTGTTATACCTGATGGAAGTTATTGATATAGTGAATTAGACACTAATTACATAACATAATCACTGAGAAGATAGTCATGTGACCCCGAGCGGTTCTATTTTGGAATAGGGTAATGGTTCCTCAGGTAGAAAAGGCACTATTTTGAGGGTGCATGTGGGGGATCTTCCAACTTGGTAACACACACTGATAGTTATATCGTGTTTCACTAGTATATAAGGTCATCCCATAAGAAACCTTAGTTAACAAGGAAGCCAATTGAATTCAACAATATCGAAGAATGGGTCACCTTCAATGATTTTTCCCTTATATTACTCTAGAATCCAATTGCATGGGGTCCAAACCAGCACCATTATCATATACAGGATTTGAGACTCCACAATTCTAGCGGTCAATTATGATGAAGTGGTAATGGTCGTTGTTGAGGTAGTGAGGCCCTATAGAATTATTGTCATTTGAGGGGGACTACATTGGCTAGCCATGTATTATCTCAGGGATTCATGTCATATGTATGCAATGTAGCTACTTTTATAGAAGTAGAGTCTTGTGTCATCTATGGTTAAAGGTATTATTTTAGAAGAAACACATTAGTTTCACCCCTTTTAGATATAGGTGTTTGTATTCCTTCATATCTGATGTAGTAAGTTAAATTATTTATCTTAAAATTTATTAATTTTTTGGTTTCTTGTCTATAAATAATATTTTCTAGTTCAGAACATATATATTTATCCAGTTCTAGTATTTCCCTCATGATATAGGTGGGTGACATTTCATCTAGATATTCTTGGTCTTCGAGATGATCGACTTCGATGTCATTCTCATTTTGGATTGAATCATGCCTTATCATACACTAGTGGGTTGGTATCTATATTTAGTTTCCTTCATATCACATATGGTAAAAAAATATGTTCAAAAAAGAGAATGGAATATCTTGTAAGACTGAGCTAGACATATGTGAACTGGGCTTAGAAGTGTGATAACTCTATTGGTAAGTCTATTAATGAGTGATCAGTGAATATAGTTTTTAAAGTTCCCTATAGTTGTGGATCATTTTAAGGATATCCCCGCTGACTATTTATCTCGATTTTATTATGGTAGGGAGATTAAGTGAAATAGTTTTCTTGTTCTAGGTGTGGCACAAGTGTCTATTCCTCTATATAGGATGGAACCAATAGAGCCCAAGGAACTCAAAAAATAGATTGACGATCTCAAAGATAAGGGTTCTATCAGACCCAACACATCACCTTGGGGTTCACCAATCCTTTTTTCATGAAATAAGATAATACCTTTCAAGTGTGTGTGGATTATAGATGGTCAGATCAGCTAATGGTGAAAACATTTTATCCACTACCTTATGTAGATGTCCTCTTATTCAACTCTGAGGAGAAACTATTTTCTCCATGATTGATTTGAGGTTGCGTTATCATCAGGTTTATCTAAGTCTATCGAATATACCATGTACATAATTATAAAGAAGGTAATGATTTTATGAGTACATGGTTATTCCATTTAGTATGAAGAATGATCTTGGTGTATTTATGGATTAGATGAATCTGGTTTTCTGCTTGTAACTTGATTCCTTCATGGTATTCCACATAGATGACATCTTGGGGGTATTCATGCACAACAAAATAAAATCCCAATCATCTTGAGATCGTACTGAGTACACTATGGGTGATCCATATATATGTGATTCTCAATAAATTCTTATTTTAGATTCATTAAGTTCACTTATTTTGTAATTTCATATATGAGGCAGGCATATCAGTCGACCGAGAGAAGTGTACCAAAATAGATTCATGGGAGAAGAACAAGAATTTTTTCATATAGAAATATTATTAGGGATAGATATCTATTACAACACATTCATCCAGGACTTCTCTTTGTTACTAGTTCTTATAACGGCACTGACTGAGAAGTGTTTCCAATTTTTTTGTTCTGATGTTTATGAGAAATATTTTCATATGATAAGGGGGAGACTTAGTTCAGATAGAATTTTGATTCTACCTGAGTTGGGATGATGTTAAAATGTCTACTATGATGTATCATAAATTAGACTAGGTGAAGTTTTGATGCCTGGTGACCAGGTTGTTACTTATAGATCATGCCCATTGAGGTATATTAAGGGGAACAATCATATGCATGACCTCAAGTTAGAAGACATGGTTCACAATATGAATTGTTGGAGACACTATATATTGGGAGAGCTATTCATTGTTTATATGGGTAATATAAGTATCAAATATATCTCCACTTAGTAGAACAAGTATTTGAGGTTGCGCAGGTGGTTGGAATACATGAAATCATTTGACTTTGATCTTCTATACACACATGGTAAGGGTAATGTTGTGGCTGATTCCATGAGCCATGAAATTTAGATACAAGCCATCAAGATAGATATAATTGAGTGGTAGATGATGATTATGTCTTCTGAGATGCATATGGAGTTTAGGAACAACATGTAAAACCAGTATTAGATGTTCTGGTAGTGACATCCTCTCTTTTATAATAGGTTTGGATGATCCCATTATCATTTTTTTATGGACAATTTCTAAAGAAGGACATGACAGGGGGAACCCACCCTCTAGTTGGGTTGTTAACAACACTGATACCGTTCTCTACTACTGGAATGTATTGGTTCCTTTAGATATATGGGATGAACCAATGAGAATATATCATGCCTCTATTTGTGAAGTTTTTCATATGTTTACAATGATATATAGAGATATACATCGGTTATATTGTTGTCATGGTATTAGGAGACTGATATCAGTCATTTTTACTATGTTCTGCACATGTTAGTAGGTGAAGGTATAGCACCGATGACCTACTGGACTTCTTGCCTCGATCCATTCCGAATTGGAAAATGAAGGTTGTAACCATAGATTTTATAATAGGGTTTCTGAGATCCCCTTGATGTAGTTATTTAGTATGTTTGATCATCGATAGAATGACCAAGGTCACTCACTTTATACCGATCCAGGATTTCATTTCTATTTATTAGTTAAAGAGGATTTACATTTGGTAGGTACTGAGACATCATGGTGTTCCATATTCTATAATTTTGAACTAAGAAACCTGGTTCAAATCTCAGTTCTGAAAGGGGTTGACGAAAGAACTAGGGTCACAAGTGCTCTTCAGCACTGCATATCACCCTCATACAAATGGGTTGTTCGAGAATACAATATGGGTGTTAGAGGATATGTTAGAGGAATGTATCTCCAGTTTTGGTGATTCTTGGTAAAATCACATTCCTCTAGTTGATTTTTCCATCAATATAATATTTCATTCAACAATTTAGATGGATTTGTATGAGGCCCTCTATGGTAGACCGTGATTCTCTCCTATTTTCTAGCATGATGCAGGTGGGGCAGCTTTATGGGTTCCTCATCTCATTTAGGAGACACCAAAGGATGTCCAGCTAATTTTGATGCATATAGATATACCTCAGTCCAGTACATATCTTATACCAATAATCATCACAAAACGATGGATTATGGGGTGGGACATCGTATAATTATATGTGTTTCTATTAGATTTTTTCATAGATTAATTGGGAGACTGGGAAAGTTATTTCCAAGTTATTTCAAGACTTTTGATAGAGTTGAGTGTGTTTTTATAGTAGCCTATCAGTTTTTATTACCTTATAGGACCCATTCCATGCATGAAATCTTCCATGTATCTCAACTTTAACAGTATCATCTAGAACCATGTCATTTTTTTTATTCGGGGTATATCATGTTGGAGGCTAACTCATACTTTGTGTATAATCCAATTATTATCATTGATCGTTTCACAAATATTGTATTAGGAAACCCAGTTCCGTCTGTCTGGGAGCAATGGTAGCATGGATAAATATTGGATGAGACCTAGGGGTGAGAGGTTGATGTACATGATCAGTGGTGAAAACATTTCCTAGAAGATATTCTACCCCCATCAGAAAGAAAACTCATGGAAGATTTATTTTTAATAGTGGTGGTTGTAACCTCCTAGATTAATCAAATGGTGCTCGCTATTATTTTATGGTTAAAATTCCTAAAAAACAGCCCTAAAAGGATTCTAAAATGGTCAAAGGAGGTGTCAAGTGAATTCGAGGCATGTTCATTGACCAGAGACCCTAAATGGGATGATACAGACTAGTTTTCATAGTAAGAGAAATTCATATAGGCAAGCCCACACTATTTCCCTAAACCATGAAATTACAAACTCTGGGTTTATAGGGCAACAAAATTTTTCTACAACCATGAAAACTGAGGCGCAAGGCCTTGTGACCAATTATGATTTTTGGGCTATGTATTTTCCCATTAATTGTGCATGGTTATAAATTTTTTTCCTAAATTCGCAAGGATCCCTATATAGTATTTAATGGAACATATTTTAGCCAAAATATGCTACTAAACTGTAAAATGTGTATTTGAATATGTAATTAGCCTTCTACCCTTAAGGAAATAATTTAACCTTTTTTTATTTCCTCCCTCTTCTAGTAGGATTTTTATCACATGTTGGTGTGTATATTTATCTTCTTCTCATCCATGGGATTTTTACCTAGCTTCTTAGTCTATGGTCTAAATCCATCACCATTAGAAGAAAACAAAATCCTTAGTGAGCTCTTCCTCCCATACTATTCGATTTTATGGGTAGACATCCATCTATTTAATTATTTTGGTGTGATAGACATTTCCCTATATTCATACAGTTTGAAAAATCCTTTGATTTATTATCTTTTAGGTCGAATCATGACATGATAAAGGATGATTGGAGTTATAATATGTCAAGGTAGGGTGTCTAGGATATTTCCTCATGTTTCGTAACTTTTTGAGTTTCATTTCACTGTTCCCAATGTAGAAACCATACAATAACACAATGAATGTTCTTAATAAATTAATTAAAATGGTTTACCATGGACTATGTGACCTCTACATATGGTGAAACCCATTTCAGGGTCGTTTTTATCATTATTGGACACCAATTTGAATATTTCGTCTAATAATGGCCAATCTCATGTACCATAAATGGTTAATTAACTGATGTGGGTTAATTTTTGATAAAATTCCATCAATTATAATTTGAATTAAGATAAATGGTTATTCATGAAATTGGACCTTGATCATAATTCCTCACACCAAATATTTAAATGTTGGATCATTCTTTACATTTAATTCCATATACCTCACATTTAATATAACATTCCATGATGGAAAAATACCTTTATTCAAGACATATAATTTTCTTACATTTATTTTATTTTAATTTCCATATGCCTATGAATTTATTATTCTTATTTCTTATGCCAAAATTTATTATCTTGAATCATATGATATGATTTCTAAGCTATATTTCTTGGGCTACTGAAATATCATGAATGACATTTTATTAGAGCCATGTTAGTTCTATTCAGCTATAATTGTATACCATTTCTTATGCCAATTTCATGTTTCCTAGTGACTATATATTGTAGCAATGATCTTATGAATGTTCTTAATTCCTTATTTCTTTTTATTGTTTGCATTTTGATAAATGAGTAGCTCTTTAGGTTTTATCATGTGATATTTAGTTGATTCATGGATTCTAATTCATGGATTGACTTGAAATATGTTCTTATTGCTGTGGATAACTTTTTATGGTCTAGGAGTGGACATGGGTCCAAAATAAATGATTCCATGTATGAACTCTCCTTGCTTAGTTGGATTTTCTTGACACACTAGGAGAGATACATTGGCTTTCTCGGAATTGGGTCTCGAAGAGGTTTAATTATACTTGTGGGTCTGCCAAGTTCCCTAGGTCAACAATTAAAGATGGGTCCATTTGTAAGATTCGTATTCCTTATATTAAGTAATACCCAACCACCTATGTGAGATTCTTGGTATAGACACAGATTCACCACACTATGAGTTATACAAGGAACTCCTTATGGGTAGCCTTGGATGGACTCATATGCATTGGTTTCTTCAGAGACACTCCTATAGACCGTTTGGATTATATTTATATCACATTGGATGTGATCAATACTCCAACAATGGATTTGAAATATGGATGGAATGTTTACATTTACCCATGTGTGGTTTCTCTTTAACAATATTATCATTTTCGATAATGAATTTTCAATGTCACCTTCATGAAAAATCAATAGTTTTGGGAATTATTATTTTACCATTGTTTCTTAAATTTTAATTGCACTTGTATAAATAATATGACTTTCATACGTACCTCATTCAGACATTCAGCTTAGGCCAATGTAGGTGGTATGAGAAGGGTTTCCATTTAGGAACTCATACAAAGGATTACATGTATTATTTATCTTAATCTATAAATTAATTTATATATGTAACATGTTAATTTATGTAATGTTTTGGGTTTTGGAATCGAGTCCAAAACCACTCATGATTTTAATTTTTCAATTAGTTGATATGCCATCATATTTTTTGATGATTAAAACCGAATTTAAATAGATCAGTTTTTTTTATATGATGTTTTTGGATAATTTTAGAATCTTTGAGAGTGCCTCATGCGTTCAAATGAATAGTAGGCCTAGATATTAGTTTGTGAGTTTCATGTCAGGGTGAGCGTCATAGTCTAAACTGTGAGGCCCCATAACGGTAACAATGAACCCATGTTTTGAACTAACACACTATTTGGATAAACCATACATGGTGGTGGATGACCATGTGGACTTTTATGAAATTGTTATAGAGGTATACATCATGGTTTATGCATGGATCATAGTGTTGCTGTTGAATCATGGTGGCATAATGACCCACAAATCCCAAGGATCAAATCATGGATCTGATACCTCTTATGGTATCCTCGACCTGATTATCCACCCAAAAAGTGCTACTGAGGTGGGCTCCACTAGATTTACATCTACCACCCCAAATTCCAGAGGCTATAATATTGTAGTGGGGGTGTAAAGAGAGAAAATTTGGGGGGGGGGGTTATATACCCTCAAGGTTATAATATAATAATGGGATGAGTAATACAATAAAACATGCTGTAGAAAAATAAGACACAGCAGACTCGAAACAATCCCACCAACGGAAAAGGTACATCCAGTAACAAACAAATATAACTAACATAATTAAATAGAGTATCATAAATAAAGTAACATTCCAAACTAACCACTTTTATCTACTAAGAAATCTTACCATGTCATCCTATACAGGTCATATATACAATATCTAGAAGGGTCTCCCATGGTTGACCACTTTAATATATATATATATACATAATGAATGATTTTAAAAAAGGAAAACTAAAATAGGAACTCAATCCAAGGAATGGCCTTAAGGTCCCATTCTAATATCTATTCCATAAAAAACTATTATCCAACTCTTGAAGTATATCCCTTAACTAAACATAAAATCATAATGTCTACATTCATCCCGAAGGACAAGTTTAGGGTGTGGGAATTAATATCAATAGGATACCACCCAAGTGTCCATACCTAAAATATGTTTTTAATAATGTGTGATATAAAAATAAACACATAAAAAATGTAATAAACAATCAAGGATTCTCTGGTTCTCAACTACCACAAGGAAGTCACCATCTACCTCAACCAACATCGGGATATTTAAATAGGAGAGAACCCTTTCCCAATATCCAAAGGTATACCTTGATGTGACATAGCCTAGATGAACCCTCGGGTTCATCCTCAATCTTGTAACCTAGATCCATGTTAACCTAACATGTCATTTATCAACAATTAGTAACATCCTGAAAGCATGCCCAAACCAATATAACTAGTCCCTTAGACCCCTGATAGAAAGAACTCATCAGAACGAAGCCTATCATCTTGAGGAACAATGGTATCTATCACCAAATAAAATCAGCATTGGATCATAGAACTATTTCCATAGAAAATTAAATGTTAGTCCTCCAATATAAATCAAGGCATAATGGCCTCAATTGCGCTGAGCCCCATCCCCCAACAAAATTACTCAATGATATCATCTGAAGGATCGTTACCTTCCTTGGGGGGATTCTACCATAGGAAACCCAAAATAATTTACTAGTATGCACTATCGGGGACCTCTACTCACACATGTGGTCAAAACTATGACATCATGGTGTTTCCATCAACCACCATAAAAATAAAATAAAATGGCTCAAAATGATTTAACATTCCGTGAGGTGAGATAAAAGTATAAATGAAGAAAGGGTGAGGAAATACATTTTGAGATGGTTATACTGCACATGATGAAAACCTAAAAGGAGCTCGAATTAAGATATACAAGCACACCCTAGGTTGAGAGGATGGGGAGGTATTCCTCTTATAGTGAGTGTGACAGAAGGTATTGGAGAGGATAAAAAGGAGGAAAAAAGAAATTAGAGGAAGGGAAGATTGTAATTTCACCTCTTTAATGGTGTCACACGGTTAGCTCACATAGTTTCAAAAACGTTTTTTTCTATATTTCATGGGTACATTATAAGAGTAACTACACATTTGGTATACCCAAAATTTTAAAATGGTTATAGAAAACCATGTGGTAGGCTAGATGGGTAGTGTCACGTAAGTATCTCCCTTGCATAATAGCACACACAGTTTTTTTACGGTTTGGAAAACTGTGTGAGCTAACTATGTTGCCCTGTTAATGAGGTAGAATTATGATTTTCCCTCTCTATTTTCATTTTCCTACACATTTTTTCCATTCTCATCCCATGGGTCACACACACTAAAAGAGGAAAACCTAATCCTCCTATCCTTAAAGAGTGTGTTCATATATCTCCATCTAAGCTCCAATATGGTCACTATTTGGTGAAATAGAACCATCTCTGTAAAGATTTAATCACCATTGGATCTTTTCTGCTTTTTTATTACCTCATAGATTGAAAAATATTTCTATTACATTTCACCCTATGTTTAGGGAAGTAGACAAAAATTCTATGATGTGGTGTTTTCAACCACTTGTGTCAGTAGATACCGAAAATATTGAATATTACAAAATTTATTTGGGGGTTCCTTCAATAGATTGTAATGTGGAAGGTGAGTATCCTTTAGATGATAGAACTTCGGTTATCACATGGGGGCTAAGGATCACCTGGATTGAGGCCATTGGTCCAAGATTTATTTTGGATTCCAGATATCAGCATTCCATTGGAAATTGTGCTCTTAGGAAATGGTTATTTGATTTGAGGAAATATATTTATGTTCTTATAGATATATGGATTCAATCTGATGAGTGATTCTGAGAAGGGGTCCAAGGTACTAGTAATGTTTTTTTAGGCATGCCTTTCATATATCAGTAATTTATTGAGATGGGAGGTATCATGAGGCACATGGTGCTGGGATACTTGACTGAGGTAGAACATAGGGGATCATCTTAGTTATGTTACATCAGGGGATAACATGGGACCTGGGCCAATGATCCTCTCCCATTTATATATTATACCATTGTTCGAGGATATTGATGGATTCATAGTGGCTATTGAGCACCAACGAAGCCTTTTTTATTTCATTGTGCTTCTTTGTTTATTTTTCTATCAAACATACTTTAACACTTATGTTGGGTATGCACCCATGGGTGGTATCTTACTAAAACACATTGGTGCACCCTACAAAAGATCTATGGGATGTGTGTAGAATTTATATTTTTTACATTCAATTAAGCGATTGTATTCAGGAGCTGGATCATAGTTCTTTCTAGCATTGGTGTTGGCATAGGACCTTGAGGTAATTACATTTCTAAAGTTCTAGTTTTATTTTTTCTTTTAGTTCATCATGATACACACACACACACTCACACACACACACACACAGATATATGTATATATATATAATGTATTTAGTTCAGCGATGGGGGACACATATAGATATTCTATGTATTTCCGATTTGGATATGAATTCTCATTAGTTTTGGTTTATTAGCTATAAGTGGTATGTATGTAATTTCCTTTAATTCCGTTACATTATATAATTCTCTTTTTGTAGTTTATTTGTTATCAGATGTTATTTTATATTGGTGGGTTTGGTTTGATTCTGCAAAGTCATACGTTTCAAATGCATGTTATATAGATTTAAATAGAATATTATTATATCATAACCTTGATGGGATAACCTCTACACTTTTCTTTCGTTACACCCTCATTGCTATTTGCCTGCAGTTGGTGTTTGGGGAGGTGTGCCTAAGTCCAGTGGCACCTGGACCGATAGCACTGTTCAAGTAGATCGTCGAGCTAGAGATTCTACAATTTATTTACTAATCTAAAAGGATAAGACTAGAACCCATGGGATCTGACCCACTATGATTATATCTCACACACTACAATGGAACTGTTTTTTAACCATGTATACTTTTTGAACAAAGGTATGGATAAAGGGAAGTGTGCTACTTCTGATTCTTAATTAACTTGCAACATCGAATGGAGGTTGGGGGAAGAGGACATAAACTATTATTGAGTTGAATTGTTGTCGTATTTAGCATTTTTTTAGTTTTTATTGCAATAATCGTTTGCTTTTATAGTGACCGTAGCCTTTTACACATAACATTACATGATTTTAAGCATAATTATACATCATAGTGAAACCGGGTATCGTGATTACTAGTGTCTTTGAAGACTATATAAATAAAACAAAAAACACATGTCTAAAAAAACAATCTTTATTTAATCTCCATAAAGACCTCCAAACATTCCTTGAGCGCTTACATCTATATGGGGTATAGTGGGGTTCACATGAACAAAGGGACGATCTAAAAGTCAAGTAAGGGAATATGAATGAGAATAAATCTGTAGCACATGGGTTAGATGAAATGGAATAAATATATAAAAAGTCATGTAACCTAAGGAATCTGAACATATAAACATATGACCATTTAATCATGGAATCATAGAAATGTTGAAGCAACATAAAATATGGCTTTAGTATGATTCAAGGCTAACTACCAAGTTCTTTTCACATAATAGAATAAGCCAAGGCTAACCAAAAGGACCATTGCACATAACATCTCATTATACTTAACATTACCCAATGCATTGGAGCTCTATCTGGGCGCACCCATTTTAACATACCATGAATATTTTTCCATATAAACAATCATACATAATTAATCTTACATAAACATAAGAGTTACCCATGAATATAATTGGGTGCCATAATCATGTCATAAAGCATAAAAATGCTTAGATAATAAAAGTGTCCATGAAATAAAGGATCTAAAATATATATTTAAATTAATAAGCTAAAATACTCATGTGTCATAGTATGTGTGGTCAATTATAAGTGATGACATGTAAGAAATGTTTTCATGAAATTTTTGCATAAATTTTTTTATTTGTTTTAAGGAAAATACTAAAAATCCTTTAAAATAGAAAATGGAATTATCCTTTATACATAACTAGAAGTGAAATATAAAGGATTTCAAAATAAAATACTTTTTTTGATAAAGATAATTTTGTCTTTAAACATAAGATAGAGTGCACTTGAAATCGGATAAGAACTTTGGATGTTCTCTCAAAACAGTTTTGCTTCTCGGGTAGTATTATAGAGGGAATCACTTAAAATTTTGTATATCCCCAAAAGAGAAAGAGGTATGGACCATGAAACATGATTTTTGAGCATATAAATAGAATTTATATCTTTTATATAAAAAACAGAAGACAAATTCAATTGGGTAAAAATAAATAGAGAGAAACCCGAAGGAATAAAGGCAGTTCACGTAGAATCCCTTAAATAATATCGACATGGTATCTAGTGTAAGTAAGAGTGATTAATGAGAGATAAATTTATTTATAATATTTAATAAATCATTAGTAATTTATGGTTTAGGTTCTTAATCATACCCCATTACTAGGAATTACACATAAAAGGACATAACATAGAGTACAATCTTGAATAAAAGTGAACTAAAGAGAATCCCTTAACTTAAGTTCGATGGGATTCTACAAAAAATATTAATGACCCAAATAATAAAATTAGGTTCATTAATAAATAAATAAATAACCAATTCAGTATTAAAATTTTATTTACAACCTATTTAAGTTCATTTATAACTATTTTTATTGGTTATGAGGTTCAATTTCATTATTCAGGTTTGTTTACTTGGTTGGTTTTAATGATCGGTTCATCTTCAGATAACCATCTATGCAGACAGTGGTTGTACATTATTGAAGTTATATTATAATATTCAACATCCATATGTTTAAATGGTTGAAAATTTAATTCGGTTACTTGGAGTGATGTTTAGTCATTATATAAAACATTAGTGACAACCTTTTGGGTTAATGTGATGTTTTTTACCATAAAGAACACGTTTAGATTTATAATCCAAAACTATGTGTAAAAAAAGAATTAAAGAACCATAGATCAGGAATAATACATATAATATTGTTTGGTTTACACATTAAAATGGTTTCATGATCATAATTGAAGACGGTAATGGAAATTGAAAACCCATCGACCTTCAATATGGTAAATTAACACATGCCGGATGGTTTCTTTACTACTAAAGTAAAATAATAGAAAATGAGAGATGCTAATTAAATATTAAATTAACATAAAATCATAAAATTACGTGTATTATAATAGATTTTCAAAAAAAATCATGAGGAGAGGTAATTATTGAAAAAATATGAACATTAATAGGATAAGAAAGAAAAGAAAAGATGAATTTACCTCTTGATTCAATCTTCCTTAAAACCTCTTAATAGGAGAGTATTTTGTATATTGAGGAGACCAATGGTTGTTGAACTTTAGGAGGGAGATTTAGGAGAGATGTGGGTATAATACAGGGAAGGTACAAGTCTTGAGAGGAGTGAAGAGAAGTGGTACAGAAGGTTGGTATTATAGTGGAGGAGATGAGAGTTTTCATAGTATTATAATCATTAGTTTATTATTTTTCCATAAGAAAATAAAAAGTGATAATTTAATTACCAATAATAGTAATAAATTCATGTGGGTGACATATATGTATGCTCAAATCACTTTTTATTTCAAGAATTTTCAATTTAAACTCTAATTTATTTATATGGTTAATTAATGAATTTTACTATTGATAAAAAATTCAATTATTTCAAAAAAATCCAAAAAATTCCACCTCAAAATTTTTCAATTTGTAGAATCCAAAAATAAAATCCATTTTTTGAAAATAATTTTCTAAATATAATTAATTTAATTTTTTTATAAAAAACACAATTTACCCTAAAAATAATAATTTTAAAACATTTATTTTCTTGTTCCTCAATATAGGTATATAATACATACACGTGATTCATGTTTATGTAATATCATAGGTACGGTTACCATTCATTTGGGTATGTCACTATGCAGAAGGGTACCATTACTATTCACAAGGGTATTTTACTATGCATCAAAAATGAAGTTGGGCATATTAGACTCCAAATAATTTACAAATCGCAACCATCTATGTTAGATTTTTGAAATTCAAATAATAAATGTGACAAAATTGTGTTTAAATGGAACATAGAACAAATTAGTTCATTATGTTAGGATTTCATGTGATTATATGAAATAATTATAATAATGAAATTTACAATGAATAATTTGGGTCGTTACATTATCCCACCATTATGAAATTTTTCATACGAAATTTAATTTTACATTCTAAGACATAAACATGTGGGGTACTTTTTCTTCACTGCCTCTTCCAGTTCCAGTGTTTCCTCTTCGTACATGTGGTTCTGCCATAGTAATTTGACCATGTGAGTGGTCTTGTTATTTGGAACATTATATCTATGATCCAAGATCTTCAGCAGATGCTACTCATAATAAATATCATTCCACAATTGTACCAACCTTATTGATAGTATATATGAAGGGTCTGGTATGTACTTCCATAATAGCGATACAAGAAAATCATCATGTACTTTAGACATGGTAGGTGGATGTTCCACTTGATAAGCCACAACCCTAATATGACCACGAATCTCAAAGTGGCTGATGTACATGGGACTTAACTTTCATTTCGTTCCAAATATCATGACCATGTTCAATAATGATATGCCAAGAAATACCATGTATCTAAAGCGGAAATCAAGGACTCATAGATGATTGTCTTCATAACTTTTTTGTAGACTTTGGGCTGCCTTGATATGCTACTGAATGGTTTTCTCATTCTCTACCATTTCATCGACCATTTCAAGTTCTAGCAGCTTACGCTCACTGACGTAATCCCAGCACGCTGATGTTCTACACCAATTCCCATAAAGGGATTCGTATGGTTCCTTTCAGATGCTTGAGAGGAAACTGTTGTTGTAGGAGAATTCATCTAGTGAGATATGTCAGTCCCATATTCCATTGGTGTCCATATAAAATTCTCTCTACATATCTTCCAGTTTCTAAATAGTTCACCTAGATTGGCCATTAGTTTTAAGATAATAGGTCATACTAATATTAGTTCAGTGTTTAGATTATGATGGATACATTCCATAACATTGAGGAGAATCTGTGATCATGACTGAGTACAATAGATAGTGGTACTCCATGCATCCTTTTCACTTATTTGATGTAAATTCATTCATGTTGATAAAATGAGAAGTCATCTTGAATTGCGATAAATTGAGTTGTCTTTGTAAGAATATCCACAATGACCCATATAACATTGTTTCCATTTTATGTCCTTGGATGTCTAGTGACAAAGTCCTTGGTGATGTTCTCCCACTTCCATGTTTTTATAGGTAGTTGTTGAATCGTCCCTTTATAATTTTTTATTTAATCGTACAATTTTTTACATACCATGTACATTGATGTATATTCAGAAATCTTCTTCTTCATATTGATCCATGAAAAGTTATCCCAGATATCTCGATACATCATTGGGGTCCCTAGGTGAATAGAGTATGTTGATCTATGTGCGTCATTCAGATGATCTTTCTTTATCTCTGGATAGGATGGTACATAAAATCAAGACCCAACTCTTACAAATCATTTCACATTAATCATGAACTCTAAGGATTTACTATTTCTGATAGCTTCCAACCTTTTCATAATTTCCACATATTTTCATTGATAATACATTATTTTATCCAAGAGTGATGGTTGAGAACTAATTTGAGAAATTATTGATGGGGATCCTATTTTAATTATTCTCATGTCCATCCATTGAAAATCTAATATGATAAGACCCATTTCAATTCTCAACATTGATAAAGACACAATATCATTCTACATAGAACATCTTCCACCTTATTTGCCTTATTGGGATGTTAGTGGAATGAAAAGTCATAATGCTTGAGGATATTTATACATATTTTTTATTGCATATTAATCTCTTTTTATCAAAATATATATTTTATACTCTTGTGATTAGAATATAACTCACACTTCTCCCCATATTGATAATATCATAATATTTTTCAATGCAAAGATCACTACCGCCAACTCTAGATCATGCAAGGGATAGTTTTGCTCATGGATTTTCATCTACCTTGAGGCATAGGCCATCACTTTATCAGTTTGAATCATCACACAGCCTAAGACATTCTATGAAGAATAACTACACAACATAAAGAGTAAAACACTTGTTTGGAGTGTCATTGCTGGTGTAGGGATAAACCTCCTTTTCAACTCCTAAAATCAGTCCTCACATTCCTATGTGCTGAAAAACATTACAGCCTTCCATGTAAAATTGGTCATTATGTTTTATTGTCATGTAAATCTTTCATAAAATCATCGATAATACCTATCTAGTCCAAGAAAGCTAGAGATCTCCATTAAAAATGTCATCCTTGTCTACTATTCAATTTCTTTTATCTTGGAATTGTCGACAAATATCCTTTTGTTTATGATAAAATGACAAAATAATGATTCTTTATCCATCCAAAACTCACATTTACTATACTTTTCTTATATATTCTCCACGTTCAATGTCCTAACATAGTATTCAAATTCTCTACATGTTCCTCGTTCCACTTAGTGTATATCAATTTATCTTCAATAAAGACAACTAGAAATTTGTTGAGTTAATATCTAAAGACTACATTCAATAAATCAATGAATAATGTTGGATCATTAGTGCATATGAATGGAATCACTATGAACTCATAGTGTCCATACATATTTCTAAAGGCAGTATTAGAAATATCTTTCTTCCTCACCTCTAATTATTGATATCCTGGCCAAAGGTCCACATTAGAGAAATAAGTAGCCCCATGAAGCTGATTGAGCAAGTAATATATCTATGACAGGGGATACATGTTCTTTATCTAGATTTTATTGAGATCACTATAATCATTGAAGAGATTTTTTGATCCATCATTCTTCTTGATGAAGTGAACTGGCACACCCCATGGAGAATCACTCAGGCATATAAAACCCTTCTTCAGATCCTCCGATAACTTATTCATCATCTCTTCCAGGTCTATGGTGGCCATTCTATATGGTCTCTTTTATATAAGTAGAGACCTGGGAATAGGTTTATTTGATAAATCAAACCCTTGATTAAGAGAAAGACCCGACAACTGTTCATGGAATACATCAGTGTAATACCTCACGATGGGTTTATCTTCAAGGACAATTCACTCATTTGTCCCAATCATTTGAGCTAGACTTTATTGCGCATAAGGAATTAATATCCACGGTGGAGATATTTATTCTAAAAGAGATTCATGTTCACCCTTACACTTGTAATAAATTGGAGGATTCTTTAGGATATGAAGAGTTATCTCCCTTTACTTGAAGTTGATGTTGGGTTTGTATAAAGATAACTAATACATGCCTAAGAGAAAATAGAACTCCACTAAATGAACTATGACATGATTTACTGTGTGGTTCATTCCACAAACAATTGTCCAGGGAGGTGTTATAAACATGAATGCAATAATATTCCCATTCTTTTTTCTCACAGATAACATATCCTCCAAATTTTGAGGTGGTGTTTGAATAGTTCTATTAAACATGAATGATATGGAATAATGCATAGAACCAGAATAAAATAGTACATTTTATATTCATGAATGAAAAAATATCGTACATGTCACCACATCGTTGTCCGGATCTACCTCAAAAGTAGTGATAATATAAGACCATCCTTGTTACCATGGAGGTTATTGTTGATTTACTCTACCAACACCTGGATTAGGGTAATTTTTTTCATAATACACATGCTCCTTGAAGTTGAAACCCTACAGTACAGGCTGAGTGTTGATCTAAGACTTCATTTCTTCTTCCACATTAGCGGGATTTTTCATCTCCCTTAAAAATTTGTGGGCCAGATGTCCCACAATTCCACATTTGAAGCAATTTATAGTTCCCTTTAGATAGTTACTAGGATGATTCTTCCCACAAAATTTACTAGTGGGATATTCGGGATTCTTTCATTCATGGGATGTGTATGTTGAACCACCCATTTTCTTCTCCATTTTTCGCTTCTTATCCCCGAGCCCATTATATCATTGCGAGTTTCCAATCTCCATTTCATGCTTGAGGTCACAATATATAATCTCTTCATAAATTTCTAGGTCTTAAAACTCCAACGCCTTTCGTAGACTCAACATTATCCTTCTAAAGAAGCAATCCACCTTGATTTTGGGGTTCATGAATTGCCATAGGCATACCTTTCAAGCCTTCTAATGTTTTCTTCATACACCCTAATGGACACATTCTCATTATTCCTATAGACCTTTCTTTTGGTGTTCATGAAAAATCCATTGGCATACCTTGAAATCCTTGTAAATGTTTCTTCATACTCCCTGATGGACTCATCTTCCTTATGATTGTGACCGATGAACTCTCTTTATTTCTTGATATGGATGGTTTGAGGAAAATATTTAATGACAAACATGCTATTGAATTCCTCTCAATCCATTAGATCAATTTCCTCATTGGAATTTTTATTCTTGATCAGTGTCTACCACTTATCAGCTTCCCAATCAAAATGATAGACTTCCAGTACAACTTTCTCTTCTTCTAAGCACTGGAGGATGGAGAATATCTTTTCAATGGATTTAATTCTCTATTTTGTGAGCATTGGATAATAAGATCTGGTAAACATAAGCAACATTTTCCACAAGATGGTTTATTAAAAAAATTCTCTTTTCTTGTTGGAGGAGTTCATTACACATGATTATAGTTATTATTCATTACTTGATCCAACTGAGAAAGAGCTATCATAATGTTTTGACCACCCATTCCCACCATATTAGGTATGTTAATAGGGTAATTTTCACATTCCCTATCGCATTGGATGTTGGAACGTGTTCTTTTATTTCCCTCCACTGTGTATGGAAAATAATGTACAATTAGAGGGATTGTATTCATATTTATTTAACATATAAAGGAACCTTTTGAACACAAGAGGATAAAATTGTTAAGGAGAAGTTTATCCTAAATTGTGATCCATTAGGTTTAAATCTAGGTTATCCTCTATCTATTTCATAACACATATTATTATGGTATTTTTTATTCCCATAATAGTGGTTTTTACTAGGCTCATGAATTTACCAAATCGTATCCCCCAGGAGTCTCAAATCAATAGTGCAGCAAGGCCTGTTGTCATGTACCAGGATACCCCGGGATAGGCCCAAAACTCCTTGTTAGTGTTTTCACAACTAGGTAGACATGTTCCAAATCCACCTCTACCAATTTTTATCTAAACATGGATTTATTTTATTGATAAAACACTTACTCTATACTTACCAAAATTTACGGGGGTTTTCCTATACATCATCTCATCCTTAATGTTAACACTAGGGTGATCTATTCCTAATCTCCAAAAATAACTAGACCATCATCTTATAGGAACAATAGTGACCATAACCTATTATAAAAACATTAAATTATTTTATGCATAATTATACATTAGAATACAAGCCATGGGTCATGATGTCTAGTGTATTTAAATACTAGGTACATGAAAACTAATACATGGGGATAAAAAACAACTTTATTTAATCTCCATAATGTCCTCCTAAAATCCCATGAGCCCTTACACTATAACATGGTACCCTAGGGATCACATGAACAAAGGGACAATCTAAAATCCCTGTAAGGGAATAATAATAATATTAAATCCTTATCCCATAGGTTAGAAAACATGACATAATGATATAACAAGACATGTAACATAAGGAATCAGAACATATAAACATGGGATTATTTAAACATGGAATCATATAAATGGGTAAGAAACATAAAACATGACTTTAGTATGAGTCAAGGCTAACCTCCAAGATCGTTTCACATAGTAGAACAAGGCAAGGCTAAAAGCCAATACCATCACACATAACATTTCATGAGACATAACATTACACAATGAATTTGAGAGATATCTGGTTGCACCTATAATAACATACTATGAATATGTTTTCCACAAAAATAATCATACATAACCAATATTACATAAACATAAGGGTTTCCCATGGAAAGTATTTGGTACAACAATCATGTCCTATAGCATAAAAAATGGTCGTATCCTAAAAATGACAATAAAATAAAGTAACTAAAATATGCATGGAAACAAATAATGGAAAATAGGAATGTATCATGGTATGTGAGGTAATGTATATGTGACCACATGTAAGAAAGGTATTGAAATTGTTTTGGCATAAAACCATTTTTGGGAGGTTTTAAGGAATATACTATAGATCCATTAAAATAGAAAATGGAAGAATAATTTATAAAAACTAGAAGTGAATAAGTATGTTTTTCACAATAAAAATAATTTTTTTATAAAGACATTTGTTTCTTAAAATAGTGGATAGTGTTCTCTTGATATTAGGTAAGAATTTGGGATGTTCATGCAAAACAGGTTTTCTTATCAGGTAGTATTGAGGAGGGAATCACTTAAAAACATGTATTTCCCAAAAAGGGAATGGCGGATGGATATTGAAAAATGATTCTAGAGTATATAAAAATTATGTAGAATTTGTACATAAAAATAAAATAAAATTTGTTTTTGGTATAAATAAAGACAGATAAACTCAAAAGAATGAAGGTAGTTTGGGTGGAATCCCATACAAAATATCAGCATGGTATCAGGTGTCATTAAGAGTACATAGTGAGAAAGAAGTGGATTTATTATCTTTAATAAATCATGAGGAAAGTATGGGGGATGTGCATAATAATATCCCATCACTAGGAATTACACATAAAATGTTAAAACATAGAGGACAATCTTGAATAAAAGTGAAATGGAGAGGATCCCATACCACAAGTTTTATGGTGTTCTCCAATCAATATTAATGACATTAATAATAAAATTAGGATAATTAATTTATAATTAAATAAAATAATATATATTTAAAATATTTCTTATAACCTTTTACTTTCATTTATAGCCCTTTTTATTGGATAAGAGGTTCAATTTCAATGTTTGGGTCTGTTTGCTTGCTTTGTTTTAATGAACAGGTCATGTCCGGATAAACATTTATGATGAAGGTGGTTGTCAAGAATTGACGTTATATTTCATTATTAAACATACAAAAGGTTACATGGATGAATTTTTTTGGTTACATGCAGTGATGTTTAATCGTTATATAATGTTTTAGTGACAACATTTTGGGTTAATTGGGAGTTTTTTTATCACAAAAAACTAATTTTGTTTTATAAAACAAAACCATGTATAAAAAAGGATTTCAGAACCATAGATGATGCATAATAAATATATTTTGGTCTTTTTCAACCATGTAAATAGTATCATGACCATAATTGTAGATGGTAACATAAATTGAAAACCCAACATCCTTGAATGTGGTAGATAAACACATCTCAGATGCTGTCTTTACTACTAAAATAAAAGATGATTAAAAGAGCGATGATAATATCATATTCGATTATCATAACCAAATTAAAGTACATTTATGGTAATAGTGTTTTCAATAAATTTGGATAAAGATATGTAAGGATAGAAAAGAAAATAAATGAACATGAAAAGAAAAAAAATGAAAAGAATAAGAGGAATTTACCTCTTGATTCAATCTTCCTTGAGAGCCACTTAAGGGGAGTGGATTTGGTCTTTTCAGGATACCAAGAGAATTTGAACATGGGGATAGACCTTGAGGAGATATTGGGGTAGAGTATAGGAAATGTACAAGTCTTGAGGGGATTTCAAAGAAGAGTTAAGGAATGGTGGTATTTATAGTGGAGGAGATGAGAGTTTTCATAAAATTATAATAATTAGTTTGTTATTTTCAAATAAGTCAAGAAGTAGTGATATTTCCATTACCATGAAGATAAATAAATTCATGTTAGTTCCATATTTGTGTTCATAAATCACTTTTGTTTTCAGAAATAGTGTATTTAACATATAATGTATTTATACGGTAAATTAATATATTTTACTATTCACCAAAAAATCCTGTATTTTAGAAAAATCCTGATTATTAACCCAAAACATTTTAA
The DNA here is from genome assembly GCA_963277665.1 of Viscum album. Taxonomy (NCBI): domain Eukaryota; kingdom Viridiplantae; phylum Streptophyta; class Magnoliopsida; order Santalales; family Viscaceae; genus Viscum; species Viscum album. The sequence goes on from OY728159.1 coordinate 661,205,079, forward strand.
ACATTTAAAATCCAAAAATGAAATCCATTTTTTGAAAATAATTATGTCTATATGATTAATTTAATTTTTAAATTAAAAACACAATTTACTCAAAAAACAACAATTTTAGAACATTTATTTTCTTATTCAAAGATATTGTTATATCGTACATCCACAAGAATCTTATTTATGTACTATCAAAGGTAAGGTTAATATTCATTAGAGTATGTCACTATTAATAAGGGTCAAATTACTATTCATAAGGGTATGTAACTATTCACTAAAAATTATATTGGTCATATTAGACTCTAAATAACTTCCTGATCATAACAATGTATGTCTGATTTTTGAAATTCAAATCACATAAGTGTACAAATTATGTTTACAGGAACATAGAACATAGTAGTTCATTATGTTGTCACTTCATGTGATTATATGACATGATTATTAGAAGGAAATTTCCATTGAAAACTTGAGTTGTTACATCTTTGTATCGCATGTTTCCCTATGATCCATTTTTTGTATAGACTCGTGATATCATGGTCATATTTTTGCATCTATTATTGCTATGCATCTTTAGCTCTCATATTTTTTATTTGATGTGGAATACTTCATCATATCTATTTTTTGTTTCCTACTAGTATCGCCCTACTTGTTATGTAATGTTTACCATTTTGTGTACACTCATTCATGAAGGAATATTCTCCCCACAAACTCACCATAGTCCATCCCTTCTAGTCGACATCCCCTATGATTTGAGGATATGAGTTTGAGGTCATGTGGACCACCGTCTCTTGGAACGATTGCGTGTCACTCGGGGAAGGACACTTTACTAAAAAATGGGAACCATTAACTATGCACATTCTTGAACTGATAAGGGATGTCATGGAACAATTGTATCCTACATCTAAATCATAGACGTTCAACAACTTGTTTGTATATTGTTTCACCGTATCAAAACGCTACAATCCTATTGCTGGGATGGGATACCACATACATAGTATACAAACCTATATGGACATGTTTCTATAAGCATTATGACGCACTGGCCTAAGCCCATGCTTTTCTCACTACATGCTTTTTCCCACCCGTATACACATGGGTTTGGTCCTACATAACCTAGCACACCTCTTACCCCACTCCAGCCAATACACAGCAATACATGACTTTTAATGTAGTACATGGACCCCAATTTTTTATATATACCAATTAAAAAATTTCAAGTATAATTTTTTTAAAATAATTAGAATATTTAGAAAAAATTTAAAAAATTTTGTAAACTGTTAAATAATTGGAAAATTTATTAATTATATAATAATTTATAATATATATATATATATATATTATATATATTGAAATAATAATTATTAATTAATAGTATATATTAAATATAGATATGTGAAATGAATAAATTGAAATAAATATACAAAAAAACCTAAAATATAAACTAAAAAATTATTAAAAAATAAAATATTTATTAATATAAATGAATAAATTAATATATAAATTAAATATAAATATTAATTAATAATATATATTAGATATAAATGAATAAAATGAATATAATTTAATAATGGAAAATATATTAATTTATTATTCATTTTTAATTTTTATTGTACATAATTATTCTTTCACATCTTTTTTACATGATAATATATAATTATATTCATATATATATTTCTACTTATATATATTTACCAATATATATTATTTTATAAAATATTATTTATATTTTATTAAATGCTTATTCCTTCATTAAATAAGTCTAATATTTACTCAAAATGTGTTATAATTGAAAATTAATATTGATAAAAAAAATTTAATTAATTGTTTCCTATAATGGATGTTTAATTAAATGTTTTATCTTTTTTCAATTGAAAATTTATAAAATGTGTATTGCATTTATTGACACATATAATGATATAATTAAAGGATTTTAATACAAACAAACATACACACAAACTATTTATCTAATTTATTCAATTTTTAATAAAAAATTTAGAAATATATTTATTAATATCATATATTTAATATATAATATTTTTAAAATTGGTAAATTTTATTATTTATTGTATTTTTAATCAACATATATATATTTCTTATTATTTAATAATATTTTAAATTTATTCATTTTAATATTTATTATTCCTTAAAAATATCACAAAAAATAATTTTTTTAATATACTCATTTTTAATTAATCATTGTTCAATATCATTATAAATTATCCATTACAAATATTTGTTAATAAATTTTTATTCATCAACATTTAATGTATTTAATATTATTGTAATTTAGAGAATTAATATGTAATAATTATCATTTTAATATATATATATATGTATGTATTTATGTATTTATGTATTCATTTTATGATTTTTTTAATTTATTTAGGCATTTAATAACTGTTATTCATTTTTTAAATTTATTTATTTTTCTATTAATTTATTTCATTAATAAAATATATATATTATATGATTACATTTCTCAAATCGATATATATCAATCATTTATATATTTATACATTAATTTCACAGACATAAATATTTACCTAATTTCTGAAATCTTATATAGAAAATCATAAACCTAATATTTATGAATTTATTTAAATATTAATATTAATTTAGAGTCTCATTTACTAACAAAATATATTAATTATATTATGTTTTTAATAGGTAATTGTTTTGTATATTTTAAATAGTATTAAAAATATTATTATTTATTTGTTTTTAAATTTTTTATTTTTTAATCTTTTTCCTTTAATCATGTTCTAATACTTATTTTTACATATTTCATTACAATGTTTTAGTATTTTCAATATGTATTCAGCTTCTTTTCAATATGAATCCATATATTATTTTTGTAACAATTTTAATAATTAATAATGCATATCAACTTTTAAAATAGTGTTAATGTCTACTCTATTTTAATTATTCAATTTCAATATTTTTATCATTAATGAATTTTAGATTATATATTTATTAATAATTACAAGAATTTATTTGTAAATAAATATTTTAAAATAATATTTTTATAAATGACTTACTATTATATTTCCAAAATCATATATTGGTAATTATAAATAAATATACATATTTTAAAAAGTTTTTATTTTATTGTAAAAAACTAATCATATATTTAAAAAAATACCAATTTCTTGTAAATATATTTAAACAATGAATAAATTTACTATAGTTATATTTATATTTATATATTTTTTAATATATATATATAATCATATTTATAACTATATTTTTAAATTTAAATAAATGTTTTTAAATATTTTTACAGATATATTTATTTATAAATATATTCATAAATTAATATTCACTATATTTATAAAATATATATTTATAAATATAAATAAATTAATATAATTTTTTTTGATAAAGTATTTATATAATTATAAATAAATAAAATTATTTTTATATAATTATCATTCTATAATAAATATATTTAAATAATGAATATATTTAATGTAATTATATATATATATATATATATATCTATTTATAATTATATAAATATATTTAAAATTATATAAAAATTTTATATATATATTTACATATATATTTATATTTGATTAGAATTATAATTTTATATCTATAATTATAATTATTAACAGACATTTTCAATTATTTTAATATATTTATAATTTTATAAATTAATATTTATTTAAATACTTATAATTATATACATTTTAATTTTAAATTTTATAAATAATATTATGAAAATTAATTATACAGTCCTTTATTAGCTCTTGTTTAGTGCTGATAAAGATGTATCATTTTCAGCACTAAGTACATTATGACTACTTAACAATTTATCAGTGCTAAAGAAAAATTGATAAAATAGTTCTTCATCACTGCTAAAACATTAGCATAAATAAATATTCCTTTTATTAATCTTTTATTGGACGAACTGATATAACCCCCTGTGATCATTTAAAAAGACCCCTAATCGAATTAATTTATGTCAGTCTATTCAAGACGCCATGGAAGTATATCACTACCACCTCTCCCCCTCGATCTTCTTTTAGGAAAATAAAACCTCAAATATAAGGTGTGTTATTTTTTTCTCCTCCTCTCTCGTTTCTTGCTTGTTCATGTTCGATAGAGTTTGATAATGTGATGTTATATTAACATGGTAATCTCATGGTTACATGTTTAGGTTCTCTCTTGATGACATCTCTACCATCGTTCATCCACCTATGAAGGTTCCTCGTTTTTGGATAACTAAATTCCAAATTTTACCCTACTTTGTCTCACATAGGCCCTACTTTTATTAAAATTGGATCACTATGTTGCATTTTTGTTTTTGTGCTTCCCTAGTTTTTGGTTTTGATTTCTCTTGAACCTGATCTTCCACTTTATCTTATCCCTATCAAACAATTTCCAATATCATCCTAATCATCAGCTTTATAGATGACTTCAGATGGTGTTGGGGGATCCTATGTCAATAGACAAGATCACGTAATGTTTATATTAGCCTATTTTCTAATTTTTTGGGGTTTTCACCATCTCATTAAAATGGTGGGGTAACACATGTTTCCTCTTTCCATCATCTAATAGAAACACTTATGGTTTACCAAATCCATTTTTATGGGGACATATTGAATATAAATAAATTCATGGTTTGACCCTTTGGGGTTTGACACATGACTACCCCAAACCTTGGTTCAATAGTCCAAGGGTTGTCGACCATCACTGAGTATGATTTTCCAAAAATGGGTGGCATTATCCTGAAGTATCTATAAAAAAACACACATTTCCAAGCCCATAAAATAAGTAAATGTGAAACAAATGAAACTAATGCATGCATAGAACTATAATCCAATAAATAGTGTTCGAGAATAAATTATTGAAAATGGAAAATGGGCCAAATACGAGCCCAAGAATAATCTATAAATTGTCCTGCCTGCTCTAAGGAATAGGGAAACAAACAAATGAACACTATATGAAAACTCCTCTATCTATCTAGCTCAATATATGCTCCACCAAATCCATGTTCTCCCAGGACACCATCATGTGGGCTGTTGTCTACATATGACATGATAGTGTGGGAAGATCCCATATAGGGATGATAATGACAATATTTTGTTGGATGCCCTGAAAACAATAAACATGAGGAATCAAATATGGCTAGATCAATATAAGGAAATAACAATCATTATAAAACAAATACACCTAGATATACCCAGGAATGACATCGTACGACCATGATGTTGAAACCAACTATCGTCCATAGGTTTTTTCTTGATGCAATGATCATCTATGAGAATCAACCCCATAAGCTATGCCATCCACATATACTTCCACTCAAGATGTCAAGATATTTAATCCCCACCAATGAATGCTCAATGTTTATAAAAAACCCTAATACATAGATAGGGGTCACACTCAGATCCTCTAGGGGACACTATGACACAAATCAGTATCTACCCACTATATAGGGGATTATAATCCAATGATACTAGGAACCATATAAATATGACCTACTATATGGAGTATTAGTGGACGGATGGAGGAGTTCATGCTAATTCCACAAACCCCACCTAAGTTGTAAAGTGGATAGTTCATATAACTCCAGTATAACAAAGGGATTACAAAAAAACTATATGGGATTCATCCTCTAGAAATGATCAAGACCTAGAGATATTGATGTTATTATTCACTATAACCATGAGAAAAATGAAAATGGATAAATACACTAAACTATCATTGTTCCGAACTGAATAGACTATGAGCACCTTGTTATCTTTAAATAAGTACATGATTTGTATGTAGAAAACACGACATGCATCTCATAACATGGATGTTTCAATATGGTGATCCCTCACATAAAATTAGTCTCCATATACATTGTGTGTGTATCATGTACACATACTGTAAAGAACATTTGAAACCATACCCATGTCTCCCGGACCAACCCATATACTACAGACCCAACCCATGTACACTTGTCCTTGTCAGTATAAGAGTACATTCCATGTCTAAGGAAATTTATTATTATTCATGTTAATTGACCCAATAAGGTACACACTGAGCCACTAGGGTAGTGTCACAGGGTGTGTGACCATGCCATGTGATGTGTGATATTTAACTAATAATTGTGCCCTATTATCGAATCTATGGGATCCCACCTGGCATGAAATCCAAAAAACACTCTTTTTATGGAGGGTTTTTCTAAATCCATTAGGGTTTATTATATATCATCGAATTGGCATCCCTTATTGAAACATATATATCAAATTTAAGTCGATCCTTTTCATTATCATTGGCTAAAATTTCGGTTTAGATCATCTCAACAAATGTTTCATCGAGACAATCTATCACAATGCATTGAAACCCGAAAGAATGAAAACTAAAAAACTATTTTGATACAAATTTGATCAACCAACATTTTCTTCGCACCTATATCATAGAATTTATCATTAATTTCATCCATGGAAGTAATTTTTTTCACCGAACATTATTCAAACAATGGTTGAATATTGAGTAATTTTCAATCCACTAGCCAAAAGAAATGCCTGAGGTTAATGTGTGATGCAATAAGGGAGAAAGACACAAGCCATAGAAAAATTTGGAATGAACCTCATACATTTTTTATTTTTCATAGATCCATCTTCATTGAAAGATATAGAGAAAGAGGATAAAATTAATGAACAATATAAATAATTCCGTCAATTTAATCTATTTTCGATGAACAAATCAATTATGTTTGGGGAATTTATCTGTGTTCTGTAGGTATAAAATAATTAGGTTTAAATTCATAAATAAAGAAACCCACATTGATTTTTGATCAACCATAGATGAAAAATGTATATGTATTACCATCATTGATGAGATCCATGAACTATGTTGGAAAATGATCCTTGATCCGGACCTGATCCATCGTCGTTCACCAAGATTTCACTCCAACAATCAATCGAGATCTCTGGGGTTTAGTGGCCAAACCTGAGATAATTCTATAACCATGATCATATATAAATATTAACCCAATGAATAAAATAATATTATTTAAATCAATTATTCAACATGTTATAATTTTTCATTGACCGCATTGAATTTTTCAAAAACAACCCATGCTGACAAAGCTTATGTTGCACCTAGGGTAAGACCTATGTGAAGAAATCAATGAATCCCCATTTTTTTAATGTCCCTATTTTGGAGTTATTAGCCTTTTCTATGAATCATCACACACATGAAAAATAATATATATATAATATATTAAAATTATTTATTCCAGCCAGACCAGGATCATAGCCACAAGTTTTCTTAGTTCTTGGTGTGAAAAATATTCCATATAATATCTGAAAATAATATGTAAAATTATGATTCACTACATTCTTCTTAATTTAGGGTTTTTATTGGAATAGATAAAAAACAGATATATAATTATATGTGGGTACTAGGATTGAATATGTGTCTCCCACACCCATGTTCACTTCTGAAGATTCTCATGATTCCACCAAAAAGATATTTGGGGAATCTATCACCCATGAAGGATCCTCTACTACCAATCCATGATACCCCCCATGTACATAGAAATGTTAGCTCCATCATCGATGTCCAAATCACCCAAGACATTAACATACAATGGGTCTCCCACATATCTCCTCATCTATGATATTTGGATGATGTTATGTACCATGTCCATCTGCGGTGGTAGTGCTAAATTGTACGCAACCACAAAAAATCTACACAATATATGGAAATGACCAATGTTTTGTAAAGGTGGGACCACTATACCTTACATTATTGGTACTATTGATTAGATTTCCATATATACAGTCAGTTTTTTAAGATGTATACTTTCCATTATAGTGTATTCATTTTTGTTTCCCCTATTTAAATTTTATAATAAATATATTAGTTTTCTTCTAAAAAGGATGTAGCATATCCATTGAAATAATGAGGACCATTTGGTACTTGTCATTAATCTTAAATATATTACATTCGGTCAAGATAAATCATACTAATTGGACACAGTTCATGTAAGTCTATCCGTTTCATGGGGATCATATGCATTGATACTTCATCTCATGAACTTCACTAATTAGTATCTCTAATAGTGAGACCATTATGAATGAACCGTCAATAGAAACCACACATGTGTTAGGTGTCATTTGTTGTTACTATATATGGACATGTGTATTTGTCACATGAAATTATATCATTATCAATGTGTTCCATTAGGTAAAGGACATTTATGTATGGAGAAAACCATTAAAATGAATTCGGGGAAATGTAGTTTTTTTGGGCATGTCATTGGTGGTATAGAAATTGGTCTATGATCTGGAAATAATTTGATTCTTCTATGTTGAGGAAGTAATATGCTTAGCTTGTATGATGATGATGATATTATCATAATTAAACCCATGACCATTATAGTTGAAGGCAGTTTTTTGTAGTTAGATCAACTAACTATAAAGCGAATAAAAGATTATGAAAGACGTTTGCATCCATACTTATGAGATATTGAATGAAAAATATTACATCACACATCGTTGGCATGTAGTTTTGTTGTGGTTGCAACAAAAATTGATTTACTCTTTAGGAGACGTGATGGGTTTTTAGATTCCACTCTTGGTATGTGAATATTATTTACTATTATTTAGATAAGGGCATAGAGTTTCACCTAGAGTAGCACTTTCAAGAATCTACCGTTTTTTAATATATAGTTATATAGGATACGGTGGGGCCCTGCATAGACTCCAAGAGATGTTTAAATTTTAACGATCATTGATAAATAAAAAAGTTCATTATTATTTGTGTATATAATAATTTAGTTGATCTTATTTATTAACATTATTTTCAATTGTTTAACAAAATAGATTTAATAATGTTATATTAATGAACATTTAATGTTCATGGTTTATTTAATATTAGAGGTAATTATGAGATCAGTTAATAACATTTATTTATCAAATAATATATTTAATATGTATTACATTTATGTGATAAAATATAAATAATATGTTTGACATAGTTAGTTCTTCATAATTATTTATTTATTAATTATGATGTAGATGATATATTTATGAAGTTTGAGAACCAAAACAAGGTATTTTTCACATCCACTATATTAGTAGTGGAGGAGCACATTTCTGGTTTGTATGGTAATAAACACATTCCAATGATTTGAGAGATCATTCATCCTCACATTTCATCCTTGACAGAGAATGATTATATCCAAGAAATTGATCCAAAAACATCTTCACAGATCATAGGAACGAAGATGAGGTGATCATAGTGATTTTGAATGAATCATCGAAGCTCTGTGATAGAATTCAAATGTCAATGAATGTCATTCATAAATTTTTTTGAAGCACGTGAGGATGATCTAGAAGGGTTTGACTTCAAATCCTTTAAGAGATGGTCCCTAAAAATCAATAATCAAGAACACTAAAACAAACATAGTATTTGATTGATTAATTTTTTTTATTCTTATGTAATTCACATAAGATCCTTGGACCTCTGTCAGGGCTCATATTTTAAAAAAACAACAAGGTTAAATCACCCTGGTGATGATGTTTTTCTAAAATTCATAGCAGACATGCTTCTTTTGTTCACCAGAGTAACTTCAATTAGCATCTGTAGGATCATGTAAATATTTTCGTCCATATAAAATTAATTTTCAATATGTAATGATGAAATATTTAAATTGGTCTAAATGTAAGAGAAATTGTGTCAAACTGATTCAATATTTACAAGTCAGTGGTATAATGAATTTTTATTATGGATAAAAACTGTGTTTCCATTTTAAGAACAGACGTACAATATAATTTATTATATATTTTTTTTAATTTTTTTTTGGCTAATCAGTTCTAACCATGTTTTAGTCAGAACAATTATTCTAGTTGAAAATTTTAATGTTTCTATTGGAAGCTTTGCCTATAAATTTTATTTGACTAAAAAAATGGATGAAAATTATTGCTTATAATGGAAGAAATAAGTTAAAAAATAAATACATTTTAAATAATTTAAAAGATATTATGCTCCATTTTTAAAAATTTGGACTAGAAGGGTTGGATTTATGTAAAAGACAATAATAATAAAAAACATGGTCAATCCAGTGATAGGGTTCTAATTGTGATAGCTAAAAGTACTGTTAAAGACCCCCATTCCATCGTTATTAAAAGTAATTTTAAATTGGTACATTAATGTGATTTTTGTAGTGTTATTAAAGGGGTTTATTTACAGTGGTAAAAATGATCTATTGAAAAGAACCATTTATCAGTGCTTAAAAAAGAAAAGATAAACCACCAATCATAATCTATGATAGAAAAATAGTGATGATAAATAGTAGCCCTCTATCAATGATTTTAAAAAGGAGATGATAAAGGAGATCATATATTAGTGCTAGAATGAAATCGTTGATCAAGGTTTCCCTTTTTAAATATTTCTTTTCATGAGATAATAAAGGATACATGTCATAAAAAATACACTTCCTTAAAAATAATATATAGATATATACATATATTTATATGGAAATAATAATATATATAAAAATATATAAATTTAAATATGTTTTAGATAATGGTATATAGGAATATACAATCAAACCCTGACCTTGGATTTAATTTATTTCATTTATTTGTATCTTCTTTTAGATTCTTGATCTTTTTTGTAGTGTTTTGGGTCAAGGTTCTAGTCACTATTAGTTTGAGTTTTGGGGGGTTTTGTGGCCTAGACATATTCATTGTTTGTTGGAATGGTATGGGTTTAAAATGACCTGGGGGAGTTTGTGACACCATTAGTGTCACATAATTATGTGGTGTATTAGTCATATCATTTAGCCCCTTGAGTTGAGGATTTTTTGGATGAAATGGGTGTAGTTTGGGGATTTTTTTCTATGTCAGAATGTCGTGGTGCTCGATTATTTTAACCAAGAAACCTATGTCTAAATATGTTTCATGGTTAAAACACATGTATAAACTAACAATGGATAAATAATGCTAAGGCCATGAACCTCTAGATAGTTGGGCAAGGACAGTTCGGGGCCAGGAAATTCATGTCTTCCCCAATTTATTAGAAAAAAAGATGAAGCAGACAAGGTAGGGTAGGGGTCAATCAACCCACACTCAAAAACCCTGGAAACCCCCACAAAACCCAAAATTCTATGAAAAATCCAAAAGACACCCAAATAAATAAGGCTGAATGATAGAAGCATCTCCACCAGCATCTCCCTGCAAAATAGTGACCAAAATCTCTCAGCACCATTTTTATCAACCAACACATCCTTGACACACATATCCACTTCCAGCATCATAGAACCACCAACATCAGAGTCATAAACCTCACCTTCGTTACCTCATAGCGAAGCAACAACCATCACCAAGAACTAGAATCTGTCATCACATCCGAGATAAACATTATCCATCACACAACAACATATATTCTAGAAACCATCACCACTTACCCAGTCATCTTCCAGCATTTCACTCCTAGTAGCACATCCAGGAACATATCTGAAGCAACCAAAGGCATGACACCATCCAGTGCCACTCAAAATACCAATAACCAGCACCCACAATGATTCAAAACCAAACCATCACCACAACCATCAACATCAACATCATCTAGCATCAAATACAGCACCCACAACGACTCACAACCCAACTAGACACATCTTAGAAGGCCACAATCCAACATAAAAACTAGAATTCTACACAACTTGACCAGAACATCATCAGAAGCATAAAACAAAGAGGAAACTGAGGAACTAGAGACACAAACCGACATCGTCACTCACCGCAGCCTCGAGAACCCATCAAAAAGCCATGAGAGCTAGAAAACCCATCCCAGAATCAGATATGGAAACACAAATCAAAGCATGGAAATGATCACACCACTGCCAAGACATCACAGATCCCGCCGCACCTCCCTTTCACCATCGCGAGTCCGAAGAGGCCAGCACATCCCTCCCGAGCCTGGAACCAGCCTCCTCACCGGCGACCAGGATGGGACCAACCAGTACGCCAGACCAACTCATCGCACTATTTACAAGAACAGCCATCCCAAATATTAATAGAGATGAAATAAATCATCTACTAGGTCGTCGCTCAGAGAAGAACAAGCCACCGAATAATCTGGGAGATCACACCTCCTATGAAACCGAAGGAGGTTTCCGAAGCCCATCGCCACCGAGATCGCCCCTCACAAAAGATATGGGATAGAGATCTACAATGCAACAAACCATATCATCCAAATCTGTCCTGCACATCCAAGGACCCGATGTTCCACACAATGAAAGTCTAATATCTGAGTGGCTAAACCAATGTCCTACAACGCTGCACCAAGGAGAGACCAAAACTGGACCACTCCTCCAAGAATATGCAACGCCGCAAGAAGGGGAGACCAGATCTGACCCAGTCATCCAATGGTGAACCCTTCAACCGATGCCAAAACCCGAGAACTCCAAACTAGAAGGGAATTTCCTAGTCCAAAGACCACCGGAGGAAGTGGCAGCGCTGTGAAGTCTGACGCCTAGGAGTACAATTTGTGCACATTTGTTTAACCATAGAATCTAAACATGAAGACCACTAACATTGGGAATTTTATGACATTTATCATTATTTTTAGTTTAGGTTTTCATCACTTCATTTTATCCATTTGAACCTCGTGACTTAGAAAATTCCCCTTGAACAATTTAACTCTTACAAACATCTCCAAGTTCCTCCAATGTGATTGTTACGTGGTTTCATGGTGATTATTCACTAAATTGAATAGTTATGAGTCCTCTCTATTTCTCCAATGATTTTTTCCACAATTTAAAAGTTATATTCTTACCCTATTGGCCCTATTTTGAGGATTTGAATACCTCGGGTGGTGATAAACTAAGGGTTTTACTTTTATATTATTGTGAGATGTTGTATGAGAATCATTTTGGTTGCTTCTATTGAAGGTGACATAATTATTCCATTTGGTGTACAAGTTTCTTAATTATCCTTTCCCCACCAATAACATTTATTTTTGAGAATTTTTAACTACATCAGAAGTGTGATAATAATATTTGTGGTTTGTTTGTTTAATTTTTGTGTGTTTCCATTTTGAAAATTTGTGTGTATTCATTTTTAAAAGGTTTTCATAAATATTCCTATGTATATATGCAGGTGAGGTGTTTGATGAAATTTTAATTAGCCTTTCTGAAAGAATTTGTGTATTTTGGGAGTGTTATTAATGATTCTTATTCTTTTATGAATCAATTATGTTGTGAATTGGGGTTTTTTATGTTTATTGGTATCTTTTATGGAATGGTTATTATGTGTTTTTGTTGAGATTAGTGGAAAAGAATGTGGTGATTCTCAAAAATGGGGTTTGGTTATTTTCATGTTCAAACATGGATTCATAAATAGTGAAATTTGATATGGTCACGTCCATATGTGCATGGGGTCAAAATATGGATGGGAACACAATTGATAATGGAAATAAAAAATGATTTCCACCTCAAACCTGAATTTCAAAACTTATTTAATTATTCTTACTCATTTAACTAAACCTCCCCATTTCAAATGGAAGCATAAAAATTAAAATGTCTCATAATGGTTCCTTGGTTCGATAATGGTTACTTGGTTTTCAAATGAAATCATGGATGGTTTAAAATGGGTTTCTAAAATTTTATCCAATTTCATGATTTGAATTATGTTTTGGTTTCTAAATGATATGAACATCCATATGGGACCTTTCTAGTCTTCCATGTGACTATATTGGATTTGGAAATTGATTTGGAATAGTGTATTTGTTTATAAATATGAAAATACCTAATTGGTACCTCAAGATGATTTGGAAATTGGTTTTTATGCTCATGTGATGTGAAGGAATGGTTGAAATTTGTGAATGGATTTTTTGAGGTTAGGGACAATTATATTGTACCTCCTAGAATAAGGTCATCACATATGTGGTATTGGTCTTTGGGATAGAAAATCCAAATGGATGTGGGTTATTGGATAGATCCAAAAATGTGAATCCCTACCCATTCACCATGCACCACTATCATGGGATTACTAGGCATTATTTAGAGGGTCAAGTTATGGTTTCTTATCTACCCAGATTAGATAGGTTCGTACCCCCTTGATTATCAGAGAGGCTCTGTGGGACGTACCACTGGATTGTATCATCTAGAGTGGGAAGTTGGTTACTGACTATGGAGTTTCACCATACACTGATAGTTGAATCCGAACAAAGTACATCCACGGATGGATTATATAGTTTTTATAAAATGACCATAATTATTACAAATTTGTTTTATTTTTCTTCTTCTGCACACTGGTTTCATGCCGTAATAGTAATTTCCTTTAATGTTTTGTTTTCTTTATTTTATAACAGAACACATATGACATTTCTTATTCTTATTTTGATACGTATTTTCTATTTTTAAATAGTTTTATTTAAAAATTGTGTATCATGGTTTTTCTTCAAAGTCGTGTTTATAGAAAATAGTGATTGTTGGTTAAAAATATATGACTCCAATTTCATAAATATATATAATGATTTTTATGGAATATTTTGGCAAATGAAATGTGAGTATTATGTTGTTATTACCTACATAGATGTGTTGTAGGTTCATGTGTCTAGATCGGTTTTTCCATTGGAGTGGGTTGGTTTCCTGATTGAGCTGACCAAGTTCTTACACAAGGATCTTTTCAGTCTGTTTGATTGGTTTTCGATTTTTTTACCTTCTATTTTGTTCGTTTATTTTTATACAAATATTCTTATTGTTGTATTTATTGATATTTAGTTTTTATTAACGGATTTTTATGATCAATTTAGTTAATTTGATCTTGGTTATTTAATGGGACTAATCATTACCACTATGATAAATGTTAACCATGGTGATAGTTTTTTGCTGAGAGGATCGAGAACTACTCTAAGGCTTCTCTTGGACTACGTTAGGTGCTCGGTTGGGTATAATCCCATCATGGTTATGGAAAAATCTTATTAGAGTATCCCATTGTAATTTGGGTCATCAGGTTGTCTAATGATTAGGATGTTTATGAATCGAAAGGTTCATGAGAGAAGAGTGTCACAAACTCTTTCACATTCAGATCCTGGAGTTTATAGGGGTAGTCTAGATTTGAGTTTTCCCTTTGGGTTTAGTTATGTTATTGGGGAATGAAAATATAGGTGGATGTGTACTGCTTGGTGGAATTATAGGGATTAATGACCCATGTGGTTCTTCAGTGCATGATTCAAGATACACATAGTGAATATTTATTTAATAGCATTTATAATACTAAACCATTTCATTGTGTTATGCAAAGTAACTAGTTCCCCATTCAAGGTGTTTTTTTTGTGATTTGATTTTTGGATTAGATTTTATTATTTTGGGTCAATTATTAATCAATTTTTTTTCAGAATGATTGGGTTTCAAAAGTAATATGGTTTCAATGATATAATTTTTTGAAATGTATATATTGGATTTTGAATCTATATTTGATAGTAAATTTTGATATTTGGATATTTTCCTTAAAATATGATAGCTTGGAAATGTTAATGAAAAGGTGGTTTTTGAAAATAGTATTTTATTTAGGTTTGTGATCATTGTATTGTGTGCCAATATGTTGTCTTGATGTGTTCTCTTTGGCTGAGATTTGATTCATTGTTTATTTACATTTTATTTTTCATATTATTTAGAGTATACCACCCCAAATGATCCCAAATGTTTTTATTGAGTGTCATCCCATTTTTTCTTCTACACATACTCCTAATGTACTGAAGGAGGTGATCAATTTCATGGTTTTTCTAATAATACATGGTAATAGGGGTCCATTAGTGGGTACATACTATATTGAGGAAGTCAAATCTATATTCAGTTCATTAAGAACACCTGAAGTTGTTAGATTGTGTGCATTTTTTGGTCAATTGAGTGTACAAATTTTGATTAATTGATGGTGATAGTCTAAAAATAATTTCAGGTTGGGATGTTCTGGAAAGTGACTAAGAACAATTTCATCTGATGGTTTTTAATCGAGGAGGAGAAGGCTTGGAAAGTTGTAGAGAACATGATTGATTAGCAATGACAGTGGGTAGTGAAGGATTATTTTGGCCATTTTATGGAGTTGGTTTCTTTCTATTTAGTGATAAAATTTTAGGATAACATGAATTCTACACTCATATTTTGGGTTATTCATTTATATATTATAGGGTGAGCTCTTTCTTCCAATGAAAATTAGTTAGGGAAGTTGGTGGATGAGACGTTCTTACATGAATTTGTTACCAGATCATTGTCCATGGAATTCAGAAATCAAGTTTTCATTGGTTCTCATGAAGGTATCCCATCTAGTGAGAGGATTATACTAGAGAAACCTATTTCCAAGCATATTACTTCATTGGTTTTGGCCTCTGATTCGTTAGACTATTCACTATTATGATTCCACTGTGGTCGGGTTAGGCACTCGTCTTGTCACAATCCTCCAAAGTAGTTTTGTTAATGTGGTATTTTTGGTCCCCTAGAGATGTTCTAAAAGTGGGGTGCATATAAAGGTTTTTATGGTTGGAGTGTTATAGCTCTGAACTATGGGTTAGTAGTTGATTGAAGACAATAGTTCTCCATCTATAGGTCTCAAGGTGATGCTCTTCAAGAAAAGAGGAATCCCTAATGATGTGGGGAACCATGGATTAAGAATAGTTTGAGTTTATCATTTGTTTTTATCTTAATTATTGAATGTTCCTCCTAACTGTGATATTATTTAATGAATTTTCTATTTTAAATATAGTTTTTACGTCTTTTGTATGTTATTTTTTGAATATTTTTTATCTCTTGTGTGTAATGGGTATTTTCTAGGATCGAGATATTTTTTTTGTGCTAGTTTTGGAGATTGTAAAATACTATCAAAATTATGACAGTTGGATTAGTTCTAAAATTAGTTTCACTTATTTTTGTGGGTTTCAACTTCTTTTGAGGGTTTTTGGATCAGTTTGGGAGCTCCTATGTCTTATTGGGAGTTTCAATTTTTGTTATCCTAGTCAAATTTTTATGTTGGGGAGTACCATCCCGAGTTTCCAAATTCATTTTCATGGTGATTTTTTATATAGATTATCAGCGTGACATGTGGAGTATGATGTCACTCTGAGATTCAGGGATCTGTTTTGCTTCATTCCATTTAAAGTTTGAGTATCAGTCGTCATTTAGTTGGGTGATTATTTGGGGAAGAATTTTTTTTGGTTGGGAAAATTTATCACTTACTGATATAGAATTTCATTTTGTATTTCTTCTTTTAGATTCTTTATATTTTATATCAATTTTTGGGTTGATGTTCTGGTGAGTATCTGTTTGAGTTTGGATGTTTTGGGTTTTTTTCTATATTAATGGTTAGCGTGAATGGTATATGGAGAAAATTGAATGGTAGGGAGAATGTGAGACCCCTACTATCACATCTATTTAGGGTATTTTTGTTGGATGGTTTATACTATTGAGTTACTAGATTTTTAGTTTGATAAGGGTGTTGTTTGGGGACTTTAATAGGTTTCATGGTCATGGGGAATATTTAGATTAACCATGAAACCAATGTGTGCTCAGGTTTCATAGTTAAGGAACGTGGTTAAAGAAACCATGCTGCCATAGTACACAACCCATGAAACTCCAAACAATAGTTAATTAAACGATTTCTGAACGGTTAGTTTAACCATGAAAGTGAACCATGAAACCAAAATAAAGTGGGGTATTTTTGAAATTTATCCATTTTGTAATTGTTTTTTCATCTCATAAATTTCTTCATTTGAACCCCATGGCATGGATACCCCCAATGAAGCTTTTTAGCACCCCCATTCTCCATTAATGTGACATTTATGTGGTTTCATGGTGATGTTTCACCCATATTGAAGGGTTTGGGATCCCCTATCATTCTCCTTTGGTGTTTCTAAATTTTAGCATTATCCTATAACCCAAATTTCTATTTTGTGGGGGTTTTGGATACTTAGGGAAGTGGAAAATTGCGGGTTTTGATTTATTAGGAATTTGGGACATTTTATGTGGATATTTATAGTGTATTTCATCGAAGGTGACATGAATATTCCACATGAGGTAGTTGTTTCTATTATATTCTGTTCCAAAACATTACATGTGATTCTTTTGTATTTTTAACTAGTTTATAAGTGTAATAATCTTGTTATTGGAATGTTAGGTTAATTTTATTATGTGTTTTGGTGATGGAAAATATATGTGAATTGTTTTTCCAATTGTTTTATTAAATATTACAATTTATATATTCTTGTGAGATGTTATATTAATTCTAATTTAACCTTTTCAAATCAATTTGTGTATTTTGAGTGTGTTCATTATCATTTATTTTCTTGTGATTATTTTATTTGGTTGTGAATGGGGTGTTTTGTGTGGGGATTGGTGATTTATATGGTTTGGTGCTTCTATGTGGTTTGTTGTGATTATTGGAAAAGATAGTGATGGTTCAATAAAATGTGTTTTGGTTTTTTAATTATTTTAAATGGGAACATAAATAGTGAAATTTTATTTGGTTAAAAACATATGCACCTACGGATGGACACACAAATCATTAGGGCATTTGAAAAAGACGTTAACCTCAAACCCAGATTTTAAAAAACCATTCCATATTCTTCCACATTTAACCAAAAAATTCCTATTTCCAATGGAATATTATAATATCCAATTTATTCATGATGGTTCCCTAGTAACTAATTAGTCTCTTATTTTTTAATAGAATTCAGTGATTGGTTAAGATGTGTTTTCTAAAGCTTATCCCATTTGGGGACATGAATTATTGTTTTGTTTATAACTGAAATGAAGGCATGTATGTAGCTTTTGTTGTGTGTTGTGTGTTTATCATAGATTATTAAATATCATTGGAAGGTGGATTTAGATTTTAGAATATAAATAATTAGGTTTTTCCTTGGAATATTTAGGAAACACTTTTTGAAACTCATGTGATGCGGTGGCCGAGATGGAATTTCTGAATGGATGGTTTGGGATGGGAACACCTATGGGGGATCCCCTCAGGAGAGGGTCACCACATAGATGGTGTTGGTTTTTGGGCTAGGAAAACATGGTGGCATTGAGTTATTGGGTTCAGCCAATATTTTTTGGTTGTCACCATTCATAGTGTACTCTGATCACAAGATTCATAGGATTCATCAATATTTGGATACATATCTAATACATTGGGTATCTTGGAATACCCTCTACTGAGGATTCATGATCAACAATGATGGATCATTTTTCATGGGATGTATGGGAGGTGGCGATGTGGTTTATAACTCCATGGTTAGTGCAATTTTATGCGTACAATGTGTACCTTGGGTGTGGGAAGTCTGTCAAAGTCAAAGAGATGGATTTTATTACATGCCTCATCCATTGATGGGAATGAATTGTTACATTAATATTGGTGAAATTAGATTCTCTAATCCTATTTAGTTCTTTGAAAAATAATTATACAGTTCCATGGTTTATCTCTAATAAATTCAGAAGGTGTAGAAGTTTTATAGGAAATAAAATGAAGGTTCTTCATATTTGGCGAGAAGGAAATATAGTTGTGGACTACCTCACCTCCATCCAAGTATAGCTGTGTTTAATCACCTATTATCCAACATAGAATTTATTACCACAGGAAGTTATAACCTAGTTAAAGGTGTTTCCTTTGGTCTTCAACAATTTAGACAACTTAGGGGGATTATGCATGTTATTCTCTCTCCAAGCACTTTGCGTTCTATTTTTTCATTTTTTTGTATTTTTTTCCAAAATAAAAAAATAATTAATTGTAAGTGGGATTAATCAAGAGGGACTTGTGATTGTTGATTATTTACCATGATTAAATGGATTAGAACACCAGGTATTAGTTGATATCCCATGTGGAACAAGACACTATATTTGATAGTTTAGATTGTCACATTGGTTATTGAATATACAAATGATCCACATGAACGTAGCTATGTTCTAAATGAATATGTACAAGGATTTATTCTAGAGATGTTTAGGAAATTACTATGATTGTTATATATCAGTTCTTATTTTCTTCTATTGGACCTTGGTTACCTTCTCTTCTAGAATTTTTCATTCTTGATCAATTATCTTTATTTTCCAGTATAGCACCTTGGATCTTTTGGTTTTGAGGTTCATTTGGGGTTTATAATATCAATCATTTTTGTTTCCAAAATGGGTGTCATGGTTTGATTTAAATGTGTCACTTCTAGAAACCTCATATTGGTTTTTAAAAAGATAAAACCATAATTTCATAAATGTATTTCATGTTAGTGTTAATTGTCTATTTTAAAAAATGACGTGTATGGTTTCTATGGTTATTAGAAACTAAGATATGTTAACTCACACCCTTATTTTAAAACTCAAAATCAATAGATATAGGTTGTTTTCTAGTTTCATGTTCTTGATTCGGTTATGCTTTTGGAGTGGGATGGTTTGTGGATGGTGGTGACCAATTGGTCATGTATGGATCCTGTTGGTATATCATGTTTTTTTAGTTTTTTTCTTAGTATTTGTTTTATTATGTTGTGTTTATACCTGGATATGGTGATGCAGTTATAGATGTTTAGATTCTATTAGATTTTATTCCTGCTCTGTTCATTTTATCGAATCCCAATTGGTTATTGAAATAAATCCCTCCCACTGTGATAACATTTATTCCAAATTCTATTCTCCAACCATGGAGGATTGGGAACCTCTCTAAGGCATTATCTCAAACAGGGTGGGCAGTTGGTTTGGTTGGTAACCCAACTTGGTTCAATACATTTACACTTCATATATAATATATTTAGTTAAAATGGATTATAAAATAATCAAACTTGGCACCAACAAATGCCCCCCCCCCCTCAGACAAGGAGACGTGGAGAGATCAAGGGTCGAAGTCTGAGGGAAATCGCCAAAAATCTTTGGTCATTCACAGTGTTGACTCGCAAAGAGGGCTCGCAAGTCGGATAGGGGACACATGGGCTGGGCGCACCGCGAAGCTCCGCATGGGATGGACGCGCCATGAAGCTCTGACGACCATTACCTTTAAATATGGGGCCTGCCATCTCTTTTTTCCATTCCTTCTCTGCAATCTTGTCTTCTTGCACTCATGATTCGCGAATCTCTGCGTACTCCGTGAGTGATCTCTGCGAATCAGGTCTCCGCGGCGCACAGCGAGTCCTCGACTCCGCATTTTCACTCCATGATCGATCTTTGAACATCGAGGCAGTGCCCTGCAAACAGTCTTTTCAAGTGGCGTTTGCAAACTCACTTTGTGAATGATCTTTGCGAACCATCCAAAGAAACATCACAGCTCTAGAATGAATGGCCCACCAAGAAGCTGTCGAGAGGGTCCTTGCGGTTGCCACCCGGAGAGATGAAATGGTGAATAGTCTAGGGCTAGTAGAGCTTGTCCAGAGTCACTTGGACTATAGTCCATTGGTGGAGCTGTTGTCGGAGATCCAGAACAACTACTCGCCCTGTAGTAGGTTTCCCATGTATGGCTTCGAGCTGAGGGAAAATGTCTTCATAACTAAAGCAGGTAGGGATGAGTCAACTTACAGGTTCTGAATCACGCCAGGTCAGCACCGATGGTTCAGGGAACCCGATGGTCTTTCCCAGGAGGACGTCACGACTATAATTGAAGACTTCCAATACAATCATCTGAAAATTGTCGATAGGAGGGCATTGCAGCCAAAGACGTCCCCTCCTCTGTACCGACCCATCCTCAAGGCGGAGCTGGGGAACTCGAAGAAGTGGTGGTCCATGGAATGGGACCTACTCAAGTTCGTCATCTTTAGGGATTATTGGGCTTGGTCCTACTGGGTTGGTGCCTCATGAGAGGAGTTTGAATCGGAGTTTAGACGAGTGGGCCTGTATATGGCATCTTGGGCTTCCCAGTTCCATATCTACATGCCGAAGTAGTTAATGTCGGAGCTATTGAGCCGGTGGTCACCAAGGACCATTACCTTCCACCTGCATCATAGAGAGGTTGACATCAGCCTATGGGAAATGCATAAGATCTCAGGGGTCCCGATACTGAGGGAGATATACGGTGAATTCCTCTCGGCTATGGGTGAATGGGAGTATCCAGAGTAGATGTCACGTCTAGTTATGGCATTGATGGATCTCATGCCCAGGGAGGAGAAGGATGCAGTGAGGGTTGTCCACTTCCAGAACTTGTTGAAGAAGTATTTGAACTTCCTATAAAATAGGAAGTTCCTGGAGAGCCCTCGAACTTTCCGGAAGGGTGCCCGAAGTAATGAAAACTCATACTGGCGGTTGTGGGAGAATAGCCAGTGGAATACCTGGGGGTTAAGTGTCAGCACTGAACAACGACCAATTGTCAGGCTGGCAGCAATCATCACAACTCTCATATGTGGTTGTATCCTTCCAGTGAGGGATACAAAATGGGGGGTGCAGCTAAGCACATTCATCATGGTGCCCACATTTGTGACAGGAGGGCGGGTTAATATATGGATCTCGATGCTCTCTATGTTGTATATAATGTTTTGGAACATCAGCGAGGGGAAAGGGCCACATAGGGTACATGGGAAATTTTACCGCCTATATGTATGGATGGCAGTGCACATCAGGGTGATTTATGAGTATCTGAACCCCATCTTTCCACTAGGGTCGAACATCCGTCCCTCGACCTTGAATGTCATGGGGAGCTTTCTGACTAAGCTGATTGCACCATCATTTCTGAACCAGGTGAGGGTGGAGAAATTCAATTTCCACCCATTCCCGCTATCGAAGGTTCCCTTCACGGATGATGGTCAGGGAATGGAAGAGCACCGAGCTGACCTCCTAGCTTTTCGAGGTAGGGTCTTGGTGGCCATGGTGGACCATGAGCGTCTCTGCGAGACGTACACCCCACACTGGTTTGCTGAGAAATTCCAGTGCTTGAATCGGTTGACCCTACAGGTCTACCTAGGGGTGCGCTATGAGGGGCACCCATGTGTGATGAGGGATATGTGGCTCATAATTACACTGGAAGATGGGAATATGGGGAATATATTGCCTCTGCCGACCATCGTCCTTCGGCTGATAAAAGAATATTCCTAGAGCTGGGAGGTGGCATATTCAGGGTAGATGCTGAAGTGGCCAACCAACCTGGTCGGTGAGGGTGAGCCTCCCGGATATCGGGACCGAGACCGGAAGGCGACTTGGGAATCCTATAGTGGCGGGGCTACTATAGTAGAGGCGCCCACACTAGTTTAGGAGGGAGCATCAGTAGCAGATCTTCCAGCGGCAACGAAGCCGGTGGTCCCAAGAGAACAGAGTCATCAAGAGGGGTGGCCACCGATGGGATTCCATAGGATTTCTATGCAGGCCCCCGTGAGGTCGGGAATCAAGCAGAACGTAGTTCAGGAAGCACAATTTAATGTCATGCGGGGCGATGAAAATCGTAGTTGCGCTGGAGTACATCCTTCTAAAACTACTAAACCCACGTGAGTCGTGCTCGATGTGGGAAAAAAAGAAGTAGTGGTGGGACATTCCCGACAAAGGAAGGAACATGTTAGGGAGAAGGGACGCTCAGTGAATGCCAACCCAATGATTCTAACTTATCCATGTAGCACACATAGACGCACGAAGAGATAAAGCTGAGTATGTCGGAATTCCACTAGAACATGAGGAAGTGGAAATGTGTGAATCATGATGATTGAAATCTAGTCCACAATGACGGTGGCATGAAGATGGAGGATAACTATTGACCATGGTAGAAATGCAGCATCCACATCGCATTAGTCTGGAATGGGGACATACAAATGAGTTTCAACCATTGACCATGTTCGAAACACGGGACCTGCCGCAAATGTCATCTGAGATCCTTTTGGATGTTGGCCCGAAATGGTAGAAGAGACCTTAGGCCTAGTATCCATGCCATATGGGGTCCTTTTGTATTTTGAAGAAGATGAGGATCCAAATAGAAAGCTCATGAATCTTATTCATGGAACGGGGGGAATGTCCCCATGAAAATTCAACACTTCGGGTTCTTTGTCTAATGCATCTAAATACGACAACGAGACATATTAGATAGAGGGAGTCAAGTCCTTTACCATATAGAGATTTTAGTTTAGGTTCATAGAACTCGAACCATAGATGGTAGAAAAAATTCGAGTCACGTGTTGGGGTTACTACAAAAAACCCGACGTGAAAGGGAACACGGGGTTCCGACAACCACATGTTCCTTGGAGAAGTTTTTGGTCAATGTACCGAAAATGAGAGTTGATTTAGGCCTGAGGAAAAGTGGACATGCGTTCCTACATACCCCATGAGGATGGGGATCATGCTGTAAATAGTTCTTGAGGGGGAACGAAAATGTACCAGTTCCAGGAAAAAAGGGGAGTGCGGGCGTGGCCCTTGCACCAAGAGAAGCGGTATTTGATAAAACTTGTTTTTCCTTTAAGGTGAGTTCTTTTTTTGTGAAGCGACAGACCTAATTTATAAGGCCCTATAATCACAAAAAAATAAATCTGTAGCAGGAAATGACAAATTATATGGCATGTGACCAATACCAAACATGGTGTCTCCTTGAGTGGGAACATCATAATGTAGTGACGTTTTTTCATTGTACGGCCAGGAAAATAATGTCACAGTTTAGGGTCATGTGATAGGACCAGGAGGAATAGTGTAAAGTCGTATGTCTTAGACACGAAAGAATGCACATGATGTGGTACAACGTAATCGATGTGAATGAGGACATAATCCTACACAACACTGTATGCAATTCCGAGAAACGAGCCTCAGTCCAAGGGGCGTACGTAGACGTAAGAGCGCAAAGGGGAAGGAGAAGCTAGATCCCAACTGAGCTGGAACCGAAAACGAGACATATGGGAGGTCCTATGTATCCACTAAGGATGGGAATCAAGACACATATAGTTATAGACGAGATATTAGTTTATTGTCTTTGATCTTGGACCAGAGATGGGGTGAAAACACTCCAAGAAAGTGCAGACCTAAACCCAATCCCTAAGCCCATGTGAGTGAAACTCGGTGTGGGAAACAATGGAGTAAGATGTCTTTTTCAATACATGGAATACACACGAAAGGGAAATCGGTGTGGAGCCCAGAATGACACCCCTATCATAGCTTTGGTCCTCATAACGTGCAGATGTGCACTAAGGAATAGTACCAATAGTTTCGAAGTTCTACTTGGACATGATGGGGTGGAGAAGGATGTGAATCATGTAACTGACATTTTGGGCTTAATGGGGTTGGTGTGGAGATGGAGGATAATAGTTGACCATGTTCTAAACATAGTATCCATATCGTGTTATCCTGATGGGAACAAAAAATGAGCATCGAACGCTGACCATATTCACAATGTGGGATTTTTATCAATTTTTTGTCTGAAACCCATGGGGTTGTTGGCACGTAATGGTAGGAGATCCCATAGTTATGGTATCGATGCCATTTTTGGGGGTCCCCTCAGGTGTTAAAGGTCATGAAAGCCCTAATGAAGGGGAAAAAACACCTGAAAAGCCAGTGGAAACATCCGAGAAGAGTCCGACATTCCAGGTACTAAACCATAGTACCCTTAGGCACATCGATGAACCGCCAAAAAGGATCGACGAAGGTTCTCAAGAGGGAGAGGTACATGGCATGGTCATTATAATCCTGACATGAATTAAGACATAATCACATGACATGCCCTATAATCCCCTCTCTAGGGAAGGGTTGGCCAAAGGCCAAGGTGAAATGGAGATTTCCATGAGATGGGGCTGGACCTGAAGTCTAGACATTCAGGAGGTCCTATGTATCCCTTGAGGATGGGAATCAAGCCATACATAGTTCTTTAATGGGACCAAGGGGTAATATACTCCAATGGGGGGATGTATGGCATGACGAGTGACCCGACGTGAATGGGGACATAATACCATACCACACCGCACACTGCCTAAAGAGAGTACCTGGGAAGTGGGCCCAAAAAGGCCAAGGGGCCTAAGGCTGGGCCTCAGTCAAGGAGGCCTGACCAGTTTTCAGTTTAATGTCTTGTAGTTAGGACAAGGCGGATGATATGGTGTCTCATTTGGGCATGTGTACGGAACGGTGAGAAACCTTATCTGAATTAGGACATAATTCCATACAACACCAAACAATTCCTTAAGAGAGAACCTAAGAAGTGGGCCCGAAATGTCCAAGGGGCCTGAGGCTGGGCCTCAGTCAAGAAGGCCCAACCAGTTTGCAGTTTAACGTCTTGTAGTGAGGACAAGGGCTAGGGAATGTAGGATACCCCATACAAGGGAGGCTTATGGCACAAAAAATAACCCTATGTGAATGATGACATAATCTCGCACCTCCCCATACACTCCCATTTGAGAACCTGGGTCGGGGCCCGAGAAGGCCAAGGTGTCTGAGGCTGGGCCTCGGTTATGAAGGCCTTACCAGTTTGCAATTTGAAATCTTGCAGTGAGGATGAGGGACAAGGGAAGGTAGGATACGCCAATCTAGGTTGGAGTACGACATGACGAATAACCCTACGGTAATGAGGTCATAATCCCACACCTCACCATACACTCCCATAAGAGACCCTGGGCCGGGGGCCTGAGAAGGCCTAGGGGCCTGAGGATGGGCCTCGGTCACGAAAGCCTGACTAGTTTGCAGTTTAACGTCTGGTAGTGAGGACAAGGAGAGGATAAGGTGTATCGTCTGAGGATGTGTACGTTATAGTGAGTAACCCGATGTGAATGAGGACATATTCCCATACCACACCACACAATCCCATAAGAGAGAACCTGGGATGGGGGACCATAAAGGCCAAGGGGCCTGATAGTTGGTATCCCTTGAAGGTACTTCGTCTATGGGAGATACAACGGGGCAGAATGAACAACTACACACAATATTCGGGACATGCTGGGGTGGCCCTAACGATCCAGGACAACTGTTGGCCATGTTTGAAACACAACTTCTCTATAGTGACCTGAAATGGGAGAAACAAATGAGCATTAACCACTAACCATATTCAAAATGCGGGACTTGTATCGGCATGTTGCTCGACATCCACGAGGGTGTTGGCCCGATGTGGTAAGATAGCCCTTAGGCATAGCATTCTTACCATTTAGGGGCCCTTCCGGATGGGGAAGGTGATGGAATCCCAATTAAAGAGTGGGTGAAGCATAGTTGTACCCATCTCTAAAAGAGGCGAATGTCTCTAGGGAGCGGGATGTACGGTCCGGTCAAGGTTAGCTCGATGTGAATTGGGTAAAAAGTTTTCACCCCTACCATATGTGTTGAATCGGGGGGGAGATTTTGGCGTTTGGGCTGGGCTAACAGACGGAATGTCCAGGTATTCCTACGTATCCCATGGGGATGGGAATCAAGCCATATGTAGTTTTTTAATGCCATGCAGTTTAATTTCGTGCAGTGAATATGTGGGTGGATAGAAGAATAGAAGCATGCACGTAGTGAAAGCATTATAATCCTTGAATGAGTGGGGCTATAGAAGCCTACACCATATCATGCGAGGATCCTCCGAGAACGATATACCCATGAGGGATAGTCGAAGAGAAGAGGTCGGTATGGACTCAAGATGAGGCGTCTGAGTGTCCCTACATATCCCATGAAGATTGGAATCAAGCCAAACGTAGTTCTTAAAATGTAGTTTGACATAATACTGGAGGATGCATGGTTTAAAGTCATGCAGGACTAGAAATTATAAGGTAATGTGGTACCATCATGCACTTTAGGGTCATGTGGGACCGTTGTGCCGCTTACGGTCATGTAAGACCGTCCAATTTATGGTTGTCCATGACCATCCATTTTAAGGTCGGGTAGGATCATCATGTTTAAGGTCATGCGGGACCATCCAGTTTAAGGTTGTGCGGGACCATCCAGTTTAAGGTCGTGTGGGACCATCTAGTTTATGGTCCTGTAGGACCATCCAGTTTAAGGTTGTGCCTGACCATCCAGTTTAAGGTCATGCTGGACAGTCCAGTTTAAGGTTGTGTGGGACCATCCAATTTAAGTTCGTGCAGGACCATCCAGTTTAATGTCATGTGGGACCATCCAGTTTAAGGTTGTGTGGGACCATCGAGTTTATGGTCATGCATGACCATCCAGTTTAAGGTAGTGTGGGACCATCCAGTCTAAGGTCGTGCGGGACCATGTAGTTTAAGGTCGTGTGGGACCATGCAGTTTACGGTCGTTCCGGACCATCCAATTTATGGTCCTGCAGGAACATCCAGTTTAAGGTCATGCAAGACCATTAGGATCAGGAAAATTACAGCTTGAGAAACATTGCATTGGTGGGAGGACTTGTACACTCACCATCCATTGTCACCAAGGAGTATGCTCCATTGGGGTAAACCCTGTGGACTATGTAAGGTCCTATCTATTTGGGCTAAAACTTGGGTGGTTTCCTGCCAGGGGTTATTGGTGCTAGAAGGGCCAATACCAGGTCGCCTTACAGAAAAGAATGGAGGAGAACCTTATTGTTGAAGGATCTAGCCATTTTATTCTGATGCCTTTCCAGATTGTGCAGGGCATAGAGCTTATTCTCATCATGTGCTTCATGATTTACTAGACAGACTTAGGCTACCTTATCTGGTATCCACTATTCATATACCACAGTGTATAACGAAGGCATATGGATCTTGGTGGGTAGGACGACCTCAGCTCCTTACACTAGGGAATATGGAGTCACCTGGGTGGAATAGCGAGTCGTCGTCCGATAGGCCCAAAGGGAATTGGCGAGCTTTACTGGCCAACTCTCCTTGTTATGAAAAACCATTTTCTACAAAATGTTAGAGAGGGATTCATTGAGAGCCTTGATCTTTCCATTTTCCTACGCGTGATAGCGGGAGGTATGTTTCTAAGGGATACATTACTTAGCATACAATTTCATCAGTTCAGATGCTCGGAAGTTGGTGTTGTTATCTTTGAGGACTGTGTGAGGGACTCCAAACCGCTGGATGATATTGGAACTCATGAAGTCAATGATGGAAAAGGCCTTGACCTACTTGAGTTGAACTGTTTATACTTATTTGGAAAAGAAATCAGTGGCTGTATGGATGAACCTACATTAGCGAGCTGTCGCCAGTGGATATGGTCTGTAGACATCGATTCCCCACACCCCAAATGACCAGGAGTACATGGTGGAGTGGAGAGGTTCTGGCAGCCGATGCAGGAAGATAACATGAACATGGCACGAGTGACATCTCTTGGTGAACTCAATACAATCATGGATCATAGAGGTCTATAAGTTCCCCAGTCTCCAGATTTGATGGAACAGCTTCGGCCCAGCCAAGTGGGCACCACAGGAACCACCGTGAAACTCTTGCATGAACTATAGAATCTAGATTATTTGGATGAAACATAGGTAAAAACCATCAAAACTGTGCTTATAGATGATCTTCTCAAGACTGGGACCACTCTGGATGTTAAACTACAGTGTGCGGCGTCATATTCCCTCGCGCTCGGCCTGATCAACCTAGAGGAAACCATTTTGGAGATACTCGACAAAAGGGGCTCTTCATTTGGGAGTCACTTCAACCACTGCATCTGAAGGGCCTATTAGTCCTGACGTGGAGGATCCGTTGGAATGATGACTTACTCACAAGACATCATCATCTTCTGGGGTGATAGGGGAAATGACTCTCTATTGTGCCAAATGTATAATTAGATCATCTTGCTCGGGCTTTGCGAGTGATGAAGCTAGGCTGGCCAAAGCGTCAGCTCGACCATTCTGTGACAGAGGGACAAGGGTAACCTTCGGTCATGAAGGGAACAATGCCATTAGATGTAGGGTGCACTAAAACAATGGTGTGAGCTCTATCTTTCTGACAATGTAGTCACCATTGACTTTCTTGATGACTAGCTCGTAATCCCCTTTCACATGCAAATGGGGCACGTAGATCTCAAGGGACAGATCGAGACTAGTAATGAGTACCTGATACTCGGTCTCATTGTTGGTGATACCTTTTGACAACATTAATGAGTATAGAAGAATAGCTTGTGCTGGGGTAATGAAGACGATACCCTGTCCCACTCTATTGAGTCGAGGATCATTGAGCCTCCTACGGGTAGGGCTCCGGAGGCACCATTAAAGTGCATATGCTAACATGGGACGACGTAGTCGACTGAGAGGATTGCCTCATCAGGGAAATCCAAGTCCAGGGACTAGTCAACGGTGGTTGGATGGGAAGATATAAGGTCTTCCAATGTCTTCCCCTTGATAGCCTTCTCAGGAATGAACCTGTTGTCAAACTAATGGAGGATTACATCCCACCATGCTAGACAACTAGTCAGCATGGGGTGATTCAGGATGTACTTAAGTGGGTCTACCTGAGAGACCACATGTACCTCATGGTGCTACAGGTAATGCATCAATTTCTGCACAAGAAATAAAAGCGCAAGGCATCTCTTATCAATGGGGGAGTATCTGGTCTCTATATAGAGAAGCATGCAGTTGAGGTAGTAGAGTCTGTTCTCTGTCCCCTCATTGTTCTTCTTTGCGAGATGGGTGCCGAGAGATCGGTCCAGGTTAGTCACGTATAGGATTAGTGGCGTACCAATGATAGGTCGCATCAAGACTGGAGGTTGGAGCATGTACTTCTTAATTTTATCGAACACGGTCTGGTACTCTTCGTCCCATTTATAGGAAGATACATTCTCCATTAGCCTTGAAAATGGCTTACACTTTCCATCTAGTTTCGCAATGAATCACCGTATGTAGTCTAAGTGTCCTTGAAGATCTCAAAGCTCTGGAATATTTCTCGGGGGAGGCATCTGGTTTATCTCCATGATCTTCTCTGGGTCTATCTCGATGCCTCGGTACCTGAAAAAATCCAAGAATCATCCTAAATGTGACCCTGAATGGAAGCTTCAACGGGATCATTTTCAAGTGGTAGGAGCGGAGGAAGCCGAATACTTTCTCAAGTTCCTTGATATGGTCATGTAACTGGATATATTTGATCACTAGATCGTCCACTTATCATTCCACAAATTTCCTGAGGATTGGCTTGAATATGCGATGCATGGCCCGCTAATATGTGGCACCTGCATTTTTCAGGCCGAAGGGTATAACCTGGTAATAGAAAGTACCTTGGGGAGCCCAGAAAGCTATGGAATCTTCATCCTTAGGGTCCATACAGATCTGATTATATCCATAGTAACCATCAATGAAGGAGAGATCTTGGAACCCAGACATAGCATTGATCAACAATTCTGTCATTGGAAGGGGAAATCATATTTCAGATAGTGACAGTTGAGATCTCGAAAGTCGATACAGACTCTGATATGTCCATTCTTCTTTCTGATTGGCATAATGTTGGCTAGCCACGTGGGGTATTGGACCTCCTTAATGAAGTTGGATCTGATGAGCTTGTCAACATTGGCCTCAACCATGGCACTGTGAGAAGGGTGCATATTTCTAGGAGGCTTCTTGAACCCCTTATGGTTTGTCGAGAGACTGAGGTGGTGGATGACTACCTGAGGATCTACTCCTAGCATCTCATCGTGACTCTAGGAAAACACATCATGGTGTTATTTATGTAAGTCCATGTATTAATGTTGCTCCTCGGGGGACATGGCAGCAATGATCAATGTGGGTCTCAGATATGCCTCGCTACCAAGGTTCTCTTATACCAGTTAATCGACCGTGGCAGAGACGCCTTCTTCAAAGGCGAGGGGATCATACTCCAAATCCTCTTCTTCAAATGAGGAGGAGGGATTCCCAGCGGGTGGATCTTCCCCTTGGATGGAGGAACCTGATGGGAGGCTGCTACCAGCCTAGACTGTTGTGGACAGCATGTCAGGAGATTCATACGTCGCTGAGACCATAACGACGAAGCCAGTCGATCAGATCCCATATAGTCTTTAGCCCAAGGGGCCACAATTGATGAAATCTAAGAAATAGTGGGGCATCAGCTTGAGCTGGTTAATTACAATAGGGATAACAGAAACGTATCACGTACTGTCGTTTCCATGGGGCGGTTATCCCGATACTGTACATGAGTAGGAGGTTCCGAGATCACCTGAGCTTGGTTTGTGTAGAAGTATGATGTGATTTTATACTGTTTCTTGGACTTGGGAATATTCCTTACTCTTGTACTAGAGACAACAAAGCATTGCACCATGTCAGGGGTCGTGGACTCCATTCAATGGATTGGGAAGATGTAGGCTTCTTCCAGAACTACCAAGGGGCCCATTGAGACCAGGGCGGGCTCAACCTCACTTTCCAGAATTTTCTTATCATTGCTCTTCTAATAGTACGTGTCCAGATAATGGGCTTCACAAGAGGAAAAAGGATATGCATCACCTTGGAGTAAAAATACTTGACCTTTAAGGGAGTACTTGAGGCATTGATGATACAATGAGAGGACCACCTCATGTAGCTGGAGTCATGGTCTTCCCATTAATTCCTTATACGAGCTGTCCTAGGAGACGACCATAAATTTAGTACTAGAAACTAGGCCACCGAACTGGGTCTTCAAACGGATCTTACTGACCGGGGTCTGGTTTTTCCTGTCATATCCCTAGATCCTCAAATCAGAGGGAGTCAGGTCATCCTCAGATAACCCCAGCTTTTGCAGCATCCGCATTGGGATAAGGTTGATCCTGAAGCTAGTGTCAACGAGATAGCGACGAACCTCCATGCCGTTAAATTGGATGGTGATTTACAACAGGATGATGTACCCTTGTATGGGAGATCCTTCATCCTCTCCGGATAATGAAATGATGGCATCGTATTTGGTAGTCTCAACTGCTTCAGCATGAAAGGCTTCTGTAGCTTCTACCTCTTTCTCAAACTGTAGGGGGAACCTTACAGAATCAGCAAGGGCCTCGCACATAAATGATGACAAGATGAGGGATTCAAGGATAGCAAGCCTTTCTGGGATGCCTAAAAGATTCTTGAGAACATCATACTTCCGAGCTAGGCACGAACTTCTTCTTACAAGAGTCTGATCTGTGATTGGAGGCATGACGGGCCCTGTTGGATGGACCGGCGGCTAGTTGGTGTTGGGTACGTTCAGCTGTTCACTAATCAATGCCTGAAGAGTATCTACCGGATGAGTTCTGGAAGACTGAGGATGACCCGTAGTGGGGTGAAGCTAGTCTCAGTGCGCCTATAGTGTCTCTGCCTGATCCAGTAGCATAAATGGTGGCGGAGGCAGTCCTGACGACACTGGATGAAGAGGCTGAGAGTGCTGAGCTCTACGATGGTCCTGCTGTCTAGTCATAGTGGCATTCATGGAATGGCTAGAGGTGATGACTAATGTTCCTCAATGATCCACATAGCCACGGATTCACCGACGTTAGCTTCAGCTGGAGATGTTGGAGAGGTTCTCATAGCATTCCCCCTCGCTGGGAGTCATATAGTGGTTTAACAACTCGATGGTATTAAACTAAGCCTTCCCTTGACTGTAACTCAAAGAATAATCCACCAATGGGTGGATTCTGGAAGGTATCGCCATCTCAGGGGGTTTGAAGTCATGGAGAGTTCGGGAGGGCGACAACATTGGAGAGGTGTGTAGCTTCATTCTTATGTCGTCGATGCTTGCTCTTCTGGGAAGAGGCCTGTTGAGATGATGATGAAGAGGCGGTGGTCACAGCTTCTGATGGCTCCAGCAAATTCAAGCGCGCCCGAATGATTCCATGGGTGTCAGAAATAGTTTTACAATCCATCCAGTCATCATACCTTTGGGATCCGTGGCTAGGAACCCGCTGCCACTCACCTTCGCCGTCGCTGCTGCTATCTGACCTCACAAAGACACCCCCACTTATGCTGGGACCGAGCCCAACCTGACTATGTTGTCATCGACCAAATCTTGGATCCATTACTTAAACAAATAGCACTGCTTGAGGGTGTTCCCCAGAATCCGATGATCGGTGCAGTAGTTAGGGCGATCGGTGAGATTCACCTCTGTCGTCCTTCTGCAATCATGAAAGCGTACAATTCCCTACTCTAGGGAACTACAGAAGTAACCGAGGTCTAGATTCTCACTGATTGGGTATGTCTTCTGTCTTCTTTACGGATAGGGAGCCCATGGAGCCTTTCCTTGACGAGGAACCAGAGGGTCCTGTCAAAGAGGTGGACCTGGATTGTCCCGCCAGGGCGGTGGCGACACATTTCAGGGGAGCGCCTGCCGATTCTGACGATGTTGCGTAGCTGGAGACTATTCCTGAACCAGAGGTCCTCTATGAGGATGCGGGGTCGGTGCTAATGGTAGCAATTCTAGCTACCTGGGGGATTCTATTTGGGCCACCGCAGCGGCCTCGACTCTGAAAACTCTTATTTCTGTGATTACATGGGGAAAAAGACATGCATGTATGGCCTTTTGCAGGGCTTCTTCAAGGTGTTGGTCCTTGTCGAAGAAGTCTTGTATCCCTCCGTGATATTTTTGCGTGATCAGTGAAGGAAACAGTTCCGTCTTATCATTCCCTACACACATCATCGGTAATTTCTCCTGAGTCAGTGGCATATCGAGGGAGTATGTGAGCCCCTTCCATCGGGTGATAATGTTTGTGACTTGCTCATCAGGCCTTTGTTTGCACATGAAGAGGCCTGTGATGCTGGTATTCTAGGTGGTAGAGCTGTACTGGTAGAGGAACTGCCCGCGAAGTTCCTCCCAGCAGGTCACGGATCCGATGCAGAGCTGATTGTACAAGACGAACGTCGGCCTCTCCAGTGTGTAAACGAAACAGTGGAGCATGGATTCCCCCTCTTATGCTGGGGTCCCCAACATGGGCCCACACCTTGATACGAAGTGGGCCAGGTGTTACAGCAGGTCCCGTGTACCGTTAATGGGGAAGAAAGTGGGATTCCTAAAACCCAGAGGTGCCGACATATCATCCACCCAGGCAGGGTATGGCTTGCCATCTCGTGGGATTGCCACCTGCCGCGTTTCGAATTCCTCAAGGTAGGTAATGAGTGCCACCATATGATTATACATGTGGGGTCACTGTCTTGACAGGGATCCCTAATCATGAATTTGTTTTCCAGCTCTTCGACACGGTAGACGGGTTCAGTGGCTCATTGAGTGACTGGTGGAACGACCTGTGGGGCAGTTGGGGGAACACGGGCCGTATTCCTCATATTTTCATGCCGTTCGGGAGGGTTCGGTGAGACATACCACGCCCTCTTGCCGTGAGTTCCAGTTTCATCCCTGTTAGTGGGACCAGTATGATCAGGGTTTCTCAGAGGCATCTCGTCAGTGGGAAGTTGTTCCTGCCCCTACTGCCCTGGACTAGGATCACCATTGTTGGGTCGTCTCTCTACAGTGAATTCATCCAGGAGTTCATCGACCAACCTATTTTTCTCAGCATTTTTCTGGTGCACCGCGGCCTCTCGAGGTCCTCCTCCATCTTCCGCACTGGGGAAGACGGGTCAGAGTGCTTGATAGCTTCAACAATCACTTTTCCCTTACTAGCATTATGGCTGAGTACCAACTCCTCAGTGGGTGCAGCGAGACCAAGGAGGTTCCTCTGCTGATGAGTAATCCTCCCCGATGGGTATAAAAGTGGTGTCACACCCTCAGGGGGTAAGTCTCCATCGAGAAACTCCAGCTCGTCCTCCTTGACGACAACGTCGGTCATGTGGACCATGACCCTTCCCAGGGGTATGTCCTCAATATCGCATAGCGAGTCTGGCTGCCGTCAAATATAACTAAATAGGAGGGCATCATACTACCCCCAGACAAGAATATACACATGGGGAGTATCCTCCCTAATAAATTTTCATATTACCTTAATACTTTGAATGCATTGCTGCTGGAGTGCCTCACGACGACCTGGTGACTCGGGGCCCTGAGCCACAGGGAGTGCAGCCAGATCGACTAGACGGAACTTCTTGATGATGTCTTAGAAATGAGTTTGGCTCCTTTTATTGACAATGAAAAGATGACGGAGACTGAAATTCATCACCCAGAGGGTGTAGCAGAGACACTAAGCTTCCTCTGGTGTGAGGGACTCAGGTATGTGGAGATCACGTGCTGCTGTGGGCCAGAACATCTAGGGGAAGTGGTCCACTGCAAGGATGCTCTAGAAACTCTTTGACTTGAATTCAGAGTCTGGCCCTTGATTACCCCACTCACCAACTGGGGGCAGTTGAGTAACTGGTAGCGGTACTAAGACAGACTGATGGGATGACAGGATGGCCAGTGGGGAATACGGAGAACGGGTTGATGGGCCGTTGATTCATGGGCTGTCCTCTTAAGAGTGTAGTGACCTGGCCACTACGTCGTGGTAGGATAGGCTGATGACTACCATTCCTAGATCAAGGTCTAGGGCTGATGGTGGTGGGTCACAATGTTGTTTTCCCACCATTGGACCCCAAAATAGCTCTTTGTGATCTCTTATGTAGGTATAAAGAGCTTTCGACAATGATGGTGGTGACTGCATGACCGTATGTTGCGGGGTTTCCATATTTTCATCCTCCTTGATAAAACTATAGAGAGAGGCGGGAATCCTATAGACCTCACATTTTGGGAGCACCAGGCTGATGCACCTCATCCTGACCCAGGCCCTTGACTCAGATTTGCGAGGTGAGGGTTCCTGAGCCGAGTCACACTCTATATAAGAGTCTGAGAAGTGGACCAGTTTGATCTCCATTTGGACCTTCTCAGGATTCTTTTTGTGGTGGCGGCGAACCACCCTCCTTCCCCTGGGTGGCTCCTCAGGACATGGATGATTTTCGACATGTGGTCCTTCGGCTACACTGGTGCTAGTGTGGATAGGGTTTCCACCTGAGAAATCTGAGGTGCGAGGTGAACCAGGATAAATGATGAAGGGGACACGGGGAGGACCTCTATGAACATCACCTGAGCGGTAAAAAACTCAGATGGAACTGGAGGGAGCATGGAGAAGACCTCCATGCTTAGTGCGGGTGGAGCGAGGCTGGAATTCACCCATCTGGTTGACGAGACGAGGAGGACCTTCATCAGTAGTGGATATGACGTAGGGAGGATCCCCATGTTGGAGAGAGACCAGATGGGTAATGTCTCCACATCAATGGCTGGGGGTAGGGGGAAGGACTCCATACCCAGTGTTATGGGAACAAGAGAGGCTTCTGTACTGAACATCACTTTCATGGGGCATACCACCATTCAGATTGGGGGTAGCATGAGCCAAACCTCTTTGCCGAGCCTCGAAGCGGGGAAGACCCATGCTCTTGGTGGCGGCGGTGTGGGGAGGACCTCTGTACGGGGTGGCATCACTTCTAGTTGGTTCACGGTAACGCCCACATGTGCCTGCAACCAGGAGAGTTCACCCATCCTGTACGTGGGGCGGTTGGGGCCTCCATCCCAGTTGTCCATTTGAGCACCCATGCTCAGTGTGTGTAGGGACTTGATGATATGAATCGGCGGTGGCTTGGTCCACAGTATCCATCGACGTTGACGCCTCCTGGCGGGCGTCCTCACCTCGTTCCCAACACTGGTGCCAGGCCCAGTGAGCTGGTGATGGTGGTGCAGGTACATAGCTTACATGCTCCTCTGGCAAGGCCAGGTAGTGATGCTAACACAGCTATGTGGGGGCCCTCGCTGGGATCCCCAAGATTGAGACTCTGGTCGGGCTTGGATGAACTTCACCGACCTCATCAACATTAGGTAGGGAGTCGTCGATGAGATATGGGGATAGGATCCCGAAACTATTGAATGATGGGGTGGGGAGTAGCGGTTCCCTGCAAAACCCTTGGGTGAGGTGTTGACGGCAGGGCCAGGATGCCTCCAAGTCCTGGCAGGCCATATCCTAGGTTGGGATTATGCCCTCCTCCTCATAACGACGTACGAGGTCATTAATCACCCTTCGTTGGATGACTTCCAATGGGTAGATGGAGAGTGGGTGCCCCACAGTCATGGACACAGAAGCCGTTGTGGAAGAAGTGAAGCCACACGGAGCGGCTGTACTAGCGTTGCCCCTTCCCCTGCCTTGGTGGGCAGGCGGTGATCACGTTCCTGTGGCAGCAACCTGATTCTTGGAAGCAGGGAGATGAACTCATTAACACTACTATGAAAAGAGATCGAGAACCAGTGCCCCAGCGCTGTTCTGTCTTCCATGACCGATAAGTGGGGTCCACGCTGACATTGTCATAGAATGGGATGTGAAACATTCTACTACCCCAAATTTGGGTGAGTTTCATGCAAGGCCCTCTATTTTCTTGGTGGGACCCGGCGCCAGATAGCTAAATCCAGTGACACATCAATCAATTGATACCCCGAGTGCTACTAATCTCCATATTGAGGAGAACACCTTCACGTCTACTTCCCCATTTCTGTTTCTGATTCATTCGATAGGATTTGTTCGTCCGTCTTCTTTAGTGCGACAGGCATGGATTTTTTACCCCGCATTCCCGCTTTCGAAAGGTGGGCAGTATTTTCTCATTGTTCTGGGACGTCTGCTACATGGTCAAAATGGGATGATGGGATTTTGTTTCATCCTTTCATAGATTCCTCCTTGGAACTCGTCACCTAGTCCGGATCTCCCTCATAGATTTAATACGTTTTTCATGAAACTCATCACGTCGCCATATCTTCATGGACACCTGTTAATTCCGCAGCTTCTGTCAGGACATTCTAAGGGGTCCGGTCAGGGAAACAACCTTCGGTTAGGGGAGTACTCATGCTGGGAATCACTGGCGTGTCTGGACGCTGGGTATTAGTGTGTCTCTCTTTTAGCCTTTATTATAGGGCTTCTCGAGGGCACGAAAGCCCGAGGAATCCCATATAGAACATGGGGAATCATATTCCATGGGCATGTATCTAATGTTTTCCTCAGTTTCCTGTGTTTAACATAGGATATGCCGCAATTTTAACATCCAGTGGAGATGGATTGGGCTGATCGGAACACTGATTAGAGTGGATCAGATGGAGAAACCCCTAGAGGGAATACCAATATTGGGGCCAACACATGGGTGTCTTCTCGAATTCTGTGGAGAGGAATGATGTGGTATGATCTCACCAGGATGTGGTGGCCTGGGTAAGGATCAGGATGGACGATGGTTTTGGTCTTGAGCCTTGAAGAGACTACCTACGTATCCCTGTGGCAGGGAATGAAAGTCTGCGTAGTTTATCTGGCGATGGATTACCATCGAATGAGGTTGAAAATGTCTTACCGCTGAATGAGGTTGCAACGGATTACCACTGGATGGTATCAGAATGACTTACCACTGGATGGGGTTGAACAGATGTGAAGGAGGTTGGAACAACCAGGTGGTGGGCTTGAACCTCATGGAGTCTTCCTATGTACCATTCCTTGACATTGATCAAAGAACACATACTTCAGATGGAGAATACAATTTAACATCATGCAGGATGTGGAGAACCGACATAAAAGGGGGTCGAAGTGACCAATGGTTGGTGGGCTTGAACCTCATGGAGGCTTCCTACATTCCATTCCATGACATGGATCCAAGTCCACGTAGTTCATAATGGGGCATGTTGGCGAACCGAAGTGAATATGGACCGGGGGTCCGATGGATAATGGGCATGAACATCATGGAGGATTCCTATGTAATAGGCCTTGATATGGATCAAAGTCCTCGTAGTTCGGGTGAGGGGCTTGGCACACCGACACGGAGGCGGTCTGGTCCAATGGTTATTGGGATTGAACCTCATTGTGGCTTCCTACGTACCACGCCTTGACATGGATAAAATTCCTCGTAGTTCGGCTGAGGGGCATGGCACACCGAAACGGAGGCGGTCGGGGCCAATGGTTGTTGGGATTGAACCTCAGGGATGCTTCCTACATCCACACCTTGAATTGGATAAATGTCCTCATAGTTCGGGGTGGTATGTCAGAGAATCGTCGAGAATAAGGTCCTTGGTCTAGGTGGCTGGTGGGATTGAACCTCAGGGAGGATTCCTACGTACGCTGCCATAGCAAGGATCATAGACCACATAGTTCAAGATTGTGTGGGGCTTACAGTCTAGGCTACACAATGTGTTAGTGAATTGATGTGAATGGGGTCGGAACGACCAGGTGGTGGGCTTGTACCTCATGAGGCTTCCTACGTACCATGCCTTAACTTGGATAAAAGTCCTTGTATTTCGGGATGGATTAGGGATTACAATCTGAGGCGGCTCAAAGTGGTGGGTGAACCAACGTAAATGAGGTCAGAATGACCAGGTGGTGGGCTTGAACCTCATGGAGGCTTCCTACATACCATGCCTTGACATGGATCAAATTTCTCGTAGTTTGGGATGGTGTGGAATACAATTTAACATCATGCGGTATGTGGGTGGAGAATACAGTTTAACATCTTGTGGGATGGGGGTGATGTCATGGTCGATGCTTACTCTAAGCCCACGTGAGTCATGCTCGGTGTGAGAAACAAGAGGAAGCAAAGGCCTAAAGACCACGTCGTGAAAGGGACATCTCTGGGAAGTAAATAGGAGTGGGAAGTACGCTCTGAGGTAGCGCAAAAAGTGTCGGGACTTACTCCAGGATGGAGGCCCTATGGAGACAAAGCGCAGCGGGAGAGAGACTTGGGACCGAAGAAAGTAGGAGCCCCATTCCCTATCACGCCCTCTGGTGGTTTTGGCACCGAGGAAGTGAGGAGGAGTAGGGGTGCTGCCTCTTGCAGGAAAGGCTAGGGGCTTACACCAAGATGGATGCCCTTCCCCGATGAAAAACACCACTCCAAGAAGGAGAATATCATCCCCTGTGGAGACCAGAGGGCATGGAAAATTCCCAAGGTGGGTGTCCCTGCATGCGAGGAACGAGGCCAAGTCACAATTTAACTTCATATGTTGAGGACGATGGATTTTTGCAGTTCAACATCCTATAGCTCGGACGAGGTGGGTTTTCTCCGCACCCCTTAGACTGACATAATCGGTACACTCTAATCCTTGGTGTAGAGAGGGGACAGGTAAGGCCATACTGAGGGGTTGTCA
Source organism: Viscum album (assembly GCA_963277665.1). Classification (NCBI taxonomy): domain Eukaryota; kingdom Viridiplantae; phylum Streptophyta; class Magnoliopsida; order Santalales; family Viscaceae; genus Viscum; species Viscum album. Next base: position 661,245,828 of record OY728159.1, read on the forward strand.
TGGATCGAACCATCGAGGGACCCAAGTTAGCATGGCTATGTGAAGAAGAAAAATCCAATTGCATGCCTATGTGAAGAAGCATTAGGGGAAGCAACGCAATGGGCGGTATCGTCCAGGGGACATTTATGTCACATCATGAAAACCTGGAGGGTCGCACAGGAAAAGCGTTTTCCAAGTATAGGGGTCCATAGGAATGGGCCTTGGGGAGCTCTTTTGCTCTGCATGCCAGAGGGAACTTGCAAAGGGGTGTGCTTCGCGAAGTGGGGTGCCATAGCCTTAGCATGGGGCAGAGGTGCAAATGGGAGGTGCTTTGCAAAGTGGAAGGGCATTCGCAGAGCACAGTCTCGCAGAGCAAAGGTGACTTCTGATGTTAGGTGTCGGGAAGCAATGTTCTTTATGAAGTACAGTGACACTGCCTTAGCATATGGATCATGTGTACATGAAGGGTGTTTTGCATATCATAAATGCTCTGCGATGACCCGGATCTCCTTGGGGATCCCCTACCTCCGCTAAAGCCCTTAGGATTCACGATGGGAATCCCTCTTGGAAGAGGGGATCAAAACAAGACACCGGGGAGGCACTTCGCGATGTAGAAGTACCTCACACAGCTCATGGTTCACCGAGCGGAAGACTGCTTCATGATTCAGGAGCTGGGAAGATGAATGGTCGGATTTTCCTTCCTCAGAACTCAGAGGGAGCCCGGTATTTATAGGCAAGTGGTGCCACAGAGTGCATCTCTCACGGCGCGAAGAGGGTATTGGTTTCTTCATTGCGTGTCGCGAACGTCAAATGGGGTCACATAGTGTTCTTCCTCATTTTAATCCAAGTAGTGTCGTGAACATAAAATCCATTCCCAGAGCATCCCACACCCTTTCCTTCACGGAGAATCCCGCCTCCTTTGCTTCGTGGTGGGATTAAGAACGTCAAATGCGTTCACGGACCCTCCCTCCTTCTTTTCCTCACAGTGGCCGCGGTGCTGGGGGGACTTTGTGAAGTGGCTTTGTGAGGCAGTTCGTGGGGACATCTTGGGGCCTTCTATTTGTCCTGAATTTTGGAACCAACAAATATATATATATATATACATCATAAATAATTCACTTCTGACTACATATTTAGTAAATTTTCTTATACTTTTATAAAATATTTTAGTTAAATTTCTAAATATTTATCTGATACATATGTTGTTAAATGTATACATTCGTTCAAAATACAAATCATATTTTCAAAACCAAGAATAAAAATTCAAATAGTAATGATACTTTAAGAATATGACCTTTAAGTCATTTATGATTTTTAGGAATTTACAACACATAAATCTGTCACATGAAGTTGTTAGTATGACTCATAATGTAGTTCTTGAATAAAAAGTTTCATTTTAAATTGAATCAAATCTCACATTGATAAAACTGATAAAACAACCTCCAATTATTTTAAAACATTTGGAAAATGATATAAAATTATTTTTTCATGTTTATGAATTGAACTCATGAAAATATGATACTCTATGGGGTCGGTATGACCTGAAGTAGGTGTCTAAAATATAAATATTTCTTTTTTATAATAATTTTTTTTATTTATCAAAAATCATGGAAAAGAGGGACAATTTAAAAAATTTAGAAAAAAAATCAATAATAAAATTTTCACATGTGGGAAGATATTTAACAACAAGCTGACACCTAATGTGTTAGGTATGACTTGAATTATGTGTTTTGAATAAAAATGTTTTATTTTAATTAAAAACACATCCATTATCAAAATCCAAGAAAATGTTCTCATATTGTCTTCTATATTAGGGAAATTGTCTATAATTCATTTTTGACATGTACAAATGGACCTCACAACTATTTCATACATTATGTGGTCAATATGAGTCAAGGTTCTTGTTTTTAATAGGTTTCATTTTATTTTAAACCACATGTCACGTTTTCAAAACTGAGGAAATGAGATCTGATTATCTTCAAACATTTAGAAGAACAACTATAATTATTTTTCCACATTATGGAATTTACTTCACATCTATCAGACACATGATGTGGTTTATATGACTCAAAATACGTTTTTTAAATATAAAATTGTAATTTTAGTTTAAAATAAATAACATATCAAATTCGGGTAAATGATATATGATTCTTTTCAAACATTAAAAAATGTTATGTTATTCATTTGTGACCTGTTGGAATTGACCACACATCAAACCGACTCCCAATGTGTTCAGTATGACTGGAAGTGTATGGTTTTAAGAAATTGTTATTTTAGTTTCAAACACACTACGAATGTCCAAAATTGAATAAATTAGATCAAATTGTATTAAAAAATAAAAAATGGTCTGTAATTAATTTTTGATGTGTATGAATCGGTCCAATATCAATCTAAAACTAGATGCGACAGATATGTCTCAAAGAGTCTCTTTCTCAAAATAAATGTGCCATTTTATTTTAAATGACATCCCACCATCCTAAAATCTTGTAAACAAGCACATATCGCTTTCAATAATTAAAACAATTATCCATAATTTATTTTTTACATGAAGGCATTGACCTTATTGTAATCTAACACATAATTTTTTAAGTATGACTCAATGTGTGTTATTTCAATAAAAAAGTTCTATTTTTGTTTAGAAAACACATCAAATAGCCAAAAGTTATAAAACAACTCATATTGTTTTAAAAAATTTGTAAAATGATGAATATTTCAAATTTTTACATATATTAATGGACCGAACATCAATTATAGAAATGATGTGATCAATATGACTTGAAGTGCCTATTTTAAATTGAATTATTATATTTTAGTTTGAAACATATGTCGCATCACCAAAACAAAACAAATGAGGTAATATTGTTTTAAAATATTTGGATAATGATACTTTATTCATTTTCTATGTATAAGAATTTATTTCATGATAATCCAACACATGATGTGGTTGATATGAGTCAATGTGTGTGTTTTCATATGGAAACTGTCATTTTGGTTTGAAACACATCACATAGAAAAAACTAAGAAAATGAGTTTATATTGTTTTTAGAAATTATAAAAAACATCCACAATAAATTTGTGACTTATATAAATTGACCATACATCAATCTAACACCTCATTATTTTATTAAGTCTGGATGTGTTTATTTTAAATACCAATGTGACATTTTATTTGGAAACAATTTTAAATAGCCAAAAGCCAAAAAATAATACTTTATTTTTTCATTCATTATTAATATGGTTCATAAATCATTTATGAGGTGTGATAATTTACCACACATCAATTCAATACAACATGTGATTGATATGACTCAATGTGTGTGTTTCCAATAGAATGGTTCCATATTAGTTTTAGTCGCATACCACAACTCCAAAACTGAGAAAAAAAATCTCATATTATTTTCAAACATTAGGAAAATGATCCACAATTCAGTGTTCACATAGAGAAATTGACCTCACATCAATATGACACTGAATGTGGTCGATATAACTTATAGTACATGTTTTAAATACAAAATATTATTTTTAGTTTAGAAAACATGTCAAATATAAATAACAACAAAAATGATCTCGGTTTATTTTAAAACATTATAAAAATGATCTAAACACAATTCAATTGTTTGAATTAATAAATCCTCACCCAAAGACATGATTTGGTCGATATAACTCAATATGTGTTTTTTAACAAAAAAATAAGTATTTTAGTTTAAAATACACATCATATAAGGAAATATGAGAAAAAGACACAGTTTGTTTTCAATGTATTGTAAAATGATCCCTAAATAATTTTCCATTTATTAGATTTGACCATACATAAATCTGAAACATTATGTGGTCAATATTACACAACATGCATGTTTTTAATAAAAGATACATTTTAGTTTAAGGCACATGTCAAATTTGGGAAACCTGAGTAGATGAACTCAGATTTTTTTTCAATCACTATGAAAATGACCAATAAATCATTTTTCAAGTGTAAGAATTGAGATTAGATCAATATGAAATATGATGTGGTCAACATTACTCGAGGTTCTTGTTTTTAATTGAAAAGATCTCTTTTATTTTAAAACACACATAAAATAGAAAAAACTAATCAAATGATCTCATATTATAATAAAAAATTAATAAAATAATCAATAATTCATTTTTTACATGTGTTATTTAAATGTATATAAATCTGGAACATAATGTGGTCCATATGACTCCATGTTCTTGTTTAAAATAAAAACATTTAATTTTAGTTTAAAACAAAAATCAAATAGATAAAACTGAGAAAATGGTTTGCGATTGTTTTCCAACATAATTAATGTGATCCGTAATACAACATAGTCTTATTATAATTATCCACACATAAATCTGAGACATGATGTGGTTAATATGATTTAATGACAATGTTTTTCAAAACAGAAGTTCCAAATTACCTTTAAACACACATCAAATCACCAAAACCATGAAACTGATAAAATATTTTTCTTCCAAACATTAGGAAAATAGTCTATATTTAATTTCATGCATATAAGAAGTGCTTTTAAATCAATATGACACATGATCTGACAGGTATGACTCAATGTGTGTCTTTTTAATATAAATTTTTGATTATAGTTTCAAACGAACATCACTAGACAAAATAAAGAAAACAAGATCGAACTATTCTATGAAATTATGAAAATGATCCACAATTGATTTTTTTTATATAGAAAATGGCCACCAATTATTCTGATAGATGTTGTGGTTGGTATGACTCAAAGTGTGTGTTTTCAATATATTAGTGTATTTTTAACATAAAAGGTACATCACATCACCCAAATAGAGATATGAGTTAATAATTTTTTCTTGTTTATTTATCTAAAATTCCCTAATTAATTTCCATATAATTATTATATTATTCTTTTTTAATTAATTTTCATTGATCTAATGGTTGATGATAAAGATTAAATGGTGAGGCAGTTGAATTATTGTTCTCAAAAAGAAATTCCTATTGAAATTCATAATGTCTGTAGTGAGTTTTTCATCACCAAAAATGAGATAACAAATAATACAAATTTCTTTTGAGAATATCAATAATTTTTTTGATGTTTATGAATCACTCTCAACTCAATCCGAAATTTGGTCTACCTGTATGAAAGAAATTATATTTATTAGTCTAAAATTTACACATTCTGTTTAATAAATTTATTTTGATTATTACAAAAATAAGAATTTTTTTCATATACATGAGCATTAATTTATCAATATGGGTTGTTTTTTTACAAACTAATTTCTATATCAGGGTTCATGGTCCAAATAAAAAAGGAACATTTTATTAAATACCTTTAATAATTTGTACTTAATCATGTAATTTTACTGACCAATGATTGAAATTTTAGAAATATAGTATGTTTTATTTTATTTCTGTTTTAATTTTACATAAATTATATATGGGTTTTCCATTTATTTTGTTTTTCTTCCACTCCAATTTTATGCAACATTATGCTCACACTAAAGTATTATGCCCCTCTATCATCACAATTAAAAGAGATGATAAAGGGATCATTTATCAGAACAGTTAGTAGCACTCTTAATGAATACCTTTAACATCACTTTTTATTTTCACATATAACTTTTCCATTAATCATCCCTAAATAAAGTTGTTGATAAAATATTTTGGTTATTAATCTTGCTTCAATTGTATGAAGTATTTTTATCATTTAAATGACCTATTTTAGCATTGTTATTGGCCTTATTTATATTAGTGTTAATAACGGATCATATCATAACTTGAATTAATTAGATGAAATGAAATATAAAATATCATGATTTTTAATTAATTAACGATATGGTATTACAAGGGGTAGAATATACATTACTCAAAATATATTATATTTATAATAGAACATTTCTCTAAAAAGAAGGATGGTAGAGAAAATACCATTACAAAGTTTGTAAGGTTGAATTGAGAGTTAGTTGATAGAGAGATTATTTTTCAAAAATGAACATCTACATAATGAAAATGTGATATAAAATATAATTAACTAAAATGTAATTTTTCATATTATCGTTTCATAACATAATCAATTAATTAGACCTATAACCGACTGAATGAAAATTATGTAACAAAACGCCATGCCTCACACTTCCCTTTAGTAGAGAACACTTTAACATACTTTAATGTTATATCAAACAAGTTATTATCTTATACCATAAGCATATTAACATTAATAATATCATATATGATTCTTCTATAAAATCATATTACCTATTAGTTAATAATTTTCCATTATCTCTATTGTTTGAGGTGTTATCAGCCTTATTTTCTAAAGTATGTTTTTGTGTGAATGTTCTATATATTGAACATAGGATAAACTTATATCATCTATAAAATAATATTAATCTTATATATATCATTTTTTATTAGATAAATCTTTATAATCATTATTTAAATTTGATCATGGAGAATGAATCACATCGCTTCATGTATATGGTTAGTCATACACACGCATGATCAGTAGTATCATTTCATTAACAAGTGAAAGGGTAAATAAGTTGACTGTTTATTAATATTAAATTATAAATAATTTTCATATATATGAATTATTATCATTAAAAATATCCTTTATTACCTTCCATGAATATCATTAGTGAAAAATGAATCACATTTCTTCAAAGTTTGGTATTTCTCTATACACATGAATGATAATATCATTTTTTCAATGGAATGTAATTCGAGATTTTTTTGGAAATATTTATTTTATATAATTAATAATATCTCATTAATATAATATATAAAAAAAAATTAATCCCTAATACCTTCCACATAATGTGAATGTGGAAAATGAATCACATTTCTTCACGGGGTGGTAGTCCGCCGAACAACCAAACAATGTAATCATATCCCCTGTAAACTGAAAACTATGAAGGTATATTTGATATTTTATTTTAAAATGGTAAAATATGTTTCAAATTTCATATATATTATTTATTACATCATTATTACCATCAATTTAAAATAGAAATGAAAAAACACATCACATATTTTCAGGAGGCGTTCGTCTATATTACACATGACTGATGATCTCTAGTCCAATTTAAGGAATGTGGATATTTTTATAGATTATTAACTTAACATAAATAATAATACTCTATTTAAAATTTATAGTTAATTATATATTCATGGTTTAATATTAATTTAATGAGGTGGGGGATGATATAAAAATAATTTTATTTTTTTGGGACATTACATCTTTTTTGGACAACTTCATTTGGATTGCACAAAAAACAATTACATTATTATATTCATTAAAAATATAAGGATATTGGGATTATATTATTTAATTAATGAATTTATTGGATATGTTCTTATCTAATCCGATGGTTTTTAGATGTATGAATTGTAGAGGATATAGGGAGACCTTATATATGTGATGTGACTAGCAGACTTGTAATATTTGAAAAGAAAAATTAATTCACCCATTTTTAAATTTCCAAACGTTCAAAAATCCAAAATTATAAAACCATATAAGTTATAAAGTCCAATGTTTTCCCTCAAATGTGCTTTTATTTTGTTTCTAGTTAATTTTACACACTATCATATAATTATAACCCCCAATAAACCAATTATTATGGAAAATCCCTTAATTAATTTTTACTATTTTTACTTTTAAATATATTCAAGAATTACATTTAACTTATTAGTTAATATTAATTTTTATAATTCTAAATATTGAATCCATTTTTTAAAATGTAGTTCACATAATTCAAAAAATGTAATTTAAAATTAATCCTCCAAGCATGACAAAAATGTGGGTTTCTAAAGTGCAAATATTATAGAGTATAAAAAATTATTTTTATAAAACTAAAATATTAAATTCATTTAAAATAACTAAATTTAATTAATAGATATATAATTGAACTAAAAGAGACAAGACTACTTTTTTTGAAAACATAGTTTGTAAGAATAAAGTTGAATTTATTTTTATAAATTTTCCATATGACACATATGTTGAATATAAAAAATATGATTGACTAAAAATAAATTTCATTAAAATAATTCACCAAATTATATTTTTATATTTTTCTGTGCATAAAAAATATATTTTTTGAAAATCCATTCCTTTTATTTCGTGGTTTTTTATTTTCATTTCTAATTAATTTTTCCATAATGAATTCAATATATATACATGTTTGAGCCATATATTTTAATAATTTAGTTAACCTCATTCGTACCTACTATTCGAATGTCAATTTGATAACTATCATATTAATTAATAATATTTTTATAGTTTACCATGTTTCGTTAAAATTAATTATTTCATGTAAATCATGCTAAATTCGATGTTGTGTGTAACACAAGCTATAGAATAAATTAATGTTTCTTAAAAAAAATATATTTCATAAAATCTTGAGGTGTTACAAATGGCACCATAGGGTTGGTGTTGGATAACATTAAAATGTATAATTGGTGTTTTTGTTTGATTTCATGTGGATTAGGTGTTTGAGGTTTGGTTATATCTCTTCCAAGCGGTCTTCATTAAGGGATATGAGCATTAGAACAAATTCGAGGTTAGTGAATCTATTTAAGGATATTTTCAATGGAATAATTTTAAAATTATTATCGAATTTGGTTTATTTTGATTAAATTTCCATTTCAATAAATCATTCATTGTTCATATTAAAATGTTCGATGTATTTATTAGATTGGATTTGATATTTTGTGTCATAAAGTGGCGTTTTCCAAATTGGTATAGCATGAATGAAAAGCAAGAGAGTGATAAAATATATCCATGTGTTTTTATGGGTTTACAAGGAAATATAAAATGGTTCTAGAAATAATTTTACAATGGGAATAGTGTTTTATTAAGTAGGTCCGCTTTTAATGAAATGTATTATGTTATATATTGATTGATAAAAGCACTTTCCTGTGATGTGTTTGCATTGACTACTCATTGGGTGAATTAGGATTTGAGTGGAAGTTGTGCTTTAGGGATCATGTCAGTCTTAATATGGAGGACCATGTGTGCCTCAATTTGTTCCCACGTGTCCATGTGAGCATTTTTGAAGGAAGACCATGTCACCATCCATGTTGGCTATCGGGGGACTGTTTGAGCTCTTTGAGTTGGGATCGAGGAAGGTTATGAAATATTAAAATAATTATATAGTATAAATTTTCATTGATCATGAGTAACATAATGGTTAGAGCCCCTGGGTGTACATTAGTTTTTTCATATTTTATTATACTCTTTACAAATTTGATTAGTCCCATTTGATGGGATGATAATCATTATGCCATTTTTCTCAATTTCAATTTTCATGCATATATGTTGTTGATGTTATTCTCACATACATTATGGTATGTGGTTTTGTTTATTAATGGTGTTCCATGATTCCATGTTTATATAATTCATCCATGTTTGGAAATTATTATATAAAACCATTCTATGTTTTTATACGGAAACCCAAATAAGTTATAAAGGGTTACTTAACTTTTTTCATGAATTTCAGTTTTGAAAATGTTCTCAAAATATTTTATCAATATGAATTCATAAAAGCATAAAAATTATTTATTGGGTTATCATAGTGGTATTCATGGATAATTCCTTTCACTACACCTTTTTGGTTGTTTTAAGATTTTATTTTCAAGGAAAAATGTAATGGAAAGGGAAACATATTCCAGGGTGGATAAATCATGATTAACATCATCCATTATTTTGTATTGGAGACATGATCTCTTAGGGATGGATTAATAGGGGTAATTTTTTGGTATTTTATAACCATTAAATTCTAAATCAGCCTTATTTGGAATTAGAACCATTTCTGATTTTGGTTTTGTTTTCTCATATATGATGTAAATTTTTAGTTGTGTTACATTTTAACATTGTTATATGTCATTGATTATGGTATCTATTTATCATTATTTATTTAAAATTATTATATGTGTGGCTATACATCTTTATGGACAGGTTATTACCTTTTAAAAGTAGATAAATTGTTCTTAGGTGGTAGTTGTTCATTGTCAATGAATATCTATATCATGGGTCTATCAAGAACATGCATTGGTCTATGTTGTTGACCATCTTGGGTGATGTGTTTGGCCATCCTGAGTTGGTCTGTTAAAATAATATATAGTGGATTATTACTTTGGAATCTATGGTATCATATAGTTAGGACCATCAAGGATGGAGATCCATGAAAGGGGTTATTCTTGGAGAAACTATCATCATGTTAATCATTGACTATTTATGGGTGGTTTAGGTGTTGCATTTTTTCTAAACCAAATTATGGGTTGTTTTGATATTGATTTTTTCTTTTTAAAAATTCTTATAGATTTCCATGCTGTTGGTTTTATTTTGGCACTTTTATTATGTTTTAATGATGAATTTTTCTTGATGAAGTGCATGCGTGTGTCTTGTATCAAATACGACCAACATGGACCTAATCTACGCATAGAGAGGCTGAATGAGAGAGTTCCCCAATTGAATAACCTCTTGTTGACCAGTATTTTGTGGATTCAGTTACTCATATGATCCAATCCACTGGTCATGTTCAAGGTAGTGGGAAGACATAGAACATAGACTAGGGTGAATATTTATTGAGTTATAATCCACTAGATTTTCATGGTAAAAATTACTCTAATGAGACTAAGAAGTTCATTGATCATATTGAAAAAAATATCTATGTTTTCAAGACCATTGAGACCTCTATATTGGTATTTTACACATATGTGATTGAGGGACTGGGATGCATGTGGTAGGATGCTATGGATCTTTTAGGTAAGCATGAGGATCTAATGTGGACTACATCCACAATTGTGTTTTATCGACTGTTCAACATAAAATCCTTCAATGTGGTGGAGGCTAATGAGATTCTGAAGTTAAGGAATAGTGATCATTCCATGATGAACTGTATTTATTAATTTTTATAGTTGGCCCATGTATTAAATGATAACATCTTGAACAATTATCATTTGGCTTAGTGTTTTGAGATGGTCTTAAGTCCATATCTCAGATCCATGCTCATTCTCAAGTGTGTGCCAAAATATTCAATAGTGGTTGGCAAGGAAATTCTGATAGATAAATATTTCAAAGGAATGATCTATCTTATAAGTTTTTATTCATTGGGTGGTAGCCAATGTTCTTCCTTATTAATATCATCGAATAAATATGAGACTATGAGAGGCAATGGCGAGAGTGTCCACTAGTCATCAGGATCAGATTTTGTGGCTAATATGAAGAATATTCTAGTTATCTATAATTAGCATGGGATGGTATGACATGCAAGGATGAATTTTTCCTGAGAATTCAATAGAATTCCAATGGTGTGAGAAGTCAGGGAATATACAGTTCTTTTTTCAGTTATCTTTTTATATAGGTGGTGTATGATATATTTTCTATAAGGGGTATCATATGAAGTTAGAGGCATCCAAGGGTAGAGGATCTAATCCTCATGGAACAAGGTATTATAAATAGGTGAAAATAAGTATAGTTTATTTGATTTAGGAAGATGAAATGCAGTGGATTTCATACCATGAGACTAATAGCCAAGTCCAACTACCATTTGAGGTACGATGTTAAATTATTCTTCTATGGAATCAGTTTTATTTTACCCATGTGCATTTGAATATTTAATTTCACATAATTTGTTTGATTATAGTGGTATTATATCTTTTTAATCAGTTATTACATTTATTTTAAAACCTTAATATGTAGAAATATTGAGAAAGGTTTTTTTACCCATGATTATTGTGTTGTTGTAGCAATTGTTGATGTCAACTAGGGATTCATTATTTTTGGTCTGGACATGTTTAACCTCACTATTGGTATCAATTGGTTGATTTTATGTAAGGCGATGGTATATTTTTATTATCCTAGGTTCGAGTTCCTTACTCAAGATGATAACATTCACATCTTTCATGGAAAGTGGGATCCATGGTGAAGGATGATGAGAGTTGTTTCATCAGAGCGGTTGATCACATGCTAGTCGTCCAAGATGTTTCTTGATGTTTTTGAGTAGTATACTTCATTCGAACTTCCAATCATCGTGATATGGTACCTATATGTTTTTATAGGATTTTTAGGGTTTCCATTATGTTGAAATGTGATTTTAACAACTGATATTCTCCATAGAAAAAGTCCAATTTCCTTAAAATATTACCAGATTTATCTAGAAAGGATAGATGAGTTAAAAGTTCACCTAGTGGATCCTGATGAATTTTTTTCCATCAACCTAACATTTAACTATGGTATTTTCTTGTGATTTTTACAAGGAAATAATATTATAATCTCTCACTATGAATAAATAGTTGTAAGCTTAACCAGGTTATTGTAATGGATAAAATCCCATTTCCTAGAATTGATGAACTATTTGACCAACTCAGAGGGGATTGTTTATTTTTGAAAAATTGACCTACAATCAGTGTACCAATATTTGTGAATCTTAGAAGAGGATGTTCCAAAGTCCAATTATCAATGTAGGTATATACACATTTAGTATTTGTTTATTCCATTTGGGGTTACCATTGATAAATATATTTTTATGGTTCTAATGAAAAAGACATTTTATCTCTTTTTTTAGTCCTTCATGGTAAGGTTTATATGGGAAATGTTGGTGTAATACAAGATGGAGTTTGACCATGAAAACCATCTAGAGGTTGTCTTGGGTTTTTTGAATGAAAATTTTCTAAAACAAAAATAGACATGATTTAGTCTTGGATTTAGGATGTAATGTTTCGAGCTAACATGATTTACCATGAATGAGTATCAATGGATATAGAGAAGGATTGGGAAGTCATGTGTTGGGAGTATCCTAATAGTTTGTCTGAGATATTTTTAATTTTTGGATTGTTTGGGTATTCTAATTTTTTTTTCTAGACATCTCCATGTTAGATTATCCCTTGATGGATTTTTCAATTAATGGTGTGATGTTTATATGGGATGAGATGTTTCAGAGTACATTTTAGTAGTTTTATACCTGATTTATATCCAATATTGTTTTGATTCTCCTTATAAGGAGAGATATAATGTGGTGTATTTTGATTCTTATAGTGTGCATTTAGGATGTATATTGATAAATATGACCATTTGGTGGCCTCTAGCTTATGGTATCTATGACCACACGAGAAATATTTTTCCACTCGTGGCCTATGTGGAGAAGAAGGTTATAGTGAAAGCGGATTAGTAATTACTAGATGAGTGGGGTATGATGGTATTATTTCATAATCAGAAATTGGATATGAAGGAGGATGGAGGGAAGTTCATCCAACCCAATGTAATGTATACACCCTCTCTCATCAATTGGTTTGGTATGAAGAAGGTATCTGACCCTAGGTGATAACAAATTAAAAATGATTTAAATGGTGGGGATACCTCATGTGACTTTTCATAGTCTCCCAATGGTTCTATTATTTTTCCTAAGTTGAGGGAAGTTCATTTGAACTTGAATTAGGGGTGATACATGTGGCACATTACTATATTTTGTCCATTAATTCTATATTGATCAAGTTGTTTTATACCCAGATATGCTAGTATTGGTTTCTTAGCATGAGACACGATATGTAAATTTTTTTCTCTTGAAGATTAACCTACCAGTAGATCAATACTAAGAATTAGGGATCATTAGGTTTATTTTAGTAACTTCTCATTCTAGTGTATATGTGGGTTGATAATTATTTGGATTTCATTATCATGGTACCTTTGATTATATGCACGAAGAGAACCTTAATTTCCTTTGTATTCAAGATTTTCCATGTCCGTATGGAGTTACAAAAGTGATAGTGTTAGACCAAGATTCTCATACAACATCCCAAATTTGGAAGGGGACCAAGAAGACAATTGTAACTTATTTGAGGTTGACCGCTATATATCACCCACATATAGTTTTCATATTAGAGTGGAATATCACGAATCATGAGGATATGTTTTATGTTTGTGTTCTATATTTTGGTTGGCATAAAAATAGTTACCTTCCATATAATGAATATTCATATAACAGCAGATTTCGGGTTTCAATTAGGATGTCCCCATTTGAGTTCTTACATGGGTGATCATGCAATCAGCATCATGCTAGCCCTTGGTAGGAAATAATTTTATAGTTTCACTAAGCATTTTCCATGAGAGGACTGAGTTAGTAAAGATGACTCATAAATGGAATGTGAATGTTCAGAGTCTCTAAATGTCATATTATGATTGTCATCACCATCCATTAGAGTATCATGTGGCTGGTCAGGTATTTCATTGGGAGTATATTTAGTTTTTTTCCATTATTTTAGAATGTATGGTATGATGGAACAACATTAGGTCTGGCTATTTCCTATTATGTATACTTTTTTGAAGGTGTCCCACCAGTTGCAGCATCCACCACAGCTGACCACGATTCAAGAAATCCTCCACATATTTTATCTTAGGAGATATCATTAAATCTCATATCATGTGTTTAAGTGGGAATATTTAGAGTTTTATAATTATGCCACCATGGTGGAGTAGCCTATTCATGTCACATATGATTAGAATAAGGTTCTTTGTGTGCTGTTATTCAATTTGGTAAATGTACACTAGAATCATGGGGGGATATCCAAGAAACATTGGTGTTGGATGGTTGAGTGAGGGACCAATTTCCTCAAATGTTTAATTCTAGTAAATCTTGAGGACATTCTGGAGTCCGAAGTGGTATTGTGGGAAATTTTTTAACACCCTCTTTGTTACTCATATGTATTATTTTTATTATTATTTATCTTTTAATGGACACATGGAGTTCATAGGTTAGGGGGGTTCAATATTATATTTTCTTGGAGATAGAACAAGGATCACACATAGTTCATAGTTTACAAAAAAAATTCAACTATATGAGGGGTGATGTGGTTGTTGATAGTGGGTATTTTCATGTTTTGATCATGGTATTCCATGCTATGTTTTAATAAAGAGGAGTTTTTACATCCTAATATTATTTGTTAGATTCTTCTATTAGGTCTTCAAACAGGTTCTCTAACTTATCCCTATCTGGCTCATTAAATGTTGAATTTTCACAAAAATAATGTGTCAGGTGTTTATGGTATTGGGGATTATATTCCTTCCCCCATGTATGCATCCCCTCTTACATGGCTATGGAGATCCTACTACTACATGGTGGTCTATTTCCTCTTGTAATCGTGGTAATTTTATTATTGTAAGTCTGTTTCCCATTTATTTATTATTCCATTTCACTTTTCAGACATTTTCCCTCAATTATAGTGGAGATTTGGAAACATTGTGGTGATGTTGGATGAATTTAGATGTTTTAGTGGGGATTTAGATTTATTTATTGATCATTAGATATGATATTATTGGTTATATCTCTTCTTATTTGTCTTCATTAATAGAGACATGTTTTGGAAAAAATCAGAGGTTTTTGTTTCTATTTAAGGGATTTCACATGGAATAAAAAGAATATTTTGTCATCAGTTATATGATATTTTCATTGAAATTTAGATAAATTATTATGTGTTCATATTCCATGTATGATGAATCTCATGGATTATATTGGAAATTTTATACTTAATGTGGGTTTTTCTAAATGGGTCAGGATTGTATGTCCATTAACTATTTCATAAAAACAATCAAAGAGGTTTTATGGGTTTTAATAGAATTATAAAATGGATTTAGTAATGATTTTACCTTGGGTAAGGTGTTTTGATGTATTGGGCCAGTTTTTTGATGAAAAGTATTTGTTTATAGAATGATTTATAATGGATCATTCATGTGGGGTGTTGGTATGGAGTAGATCTTGGGTTACCCTAGCTGTGAGTGAGACATGTGTCTAAGGATAATTTTTTACTTTAGTGGGAGGACACTATGAGACACCATTTGTTTCCAAGGGATAGAGTTAATCTTTGGATAGAATATCCATGTGATATTCAACATTGGTTGCCGAGAGACCATGTATGCTCTTGGAGTTGGGCCCGAAGAAGTCTGTGAGAGGATCAATTTCTTAGAAAGAAAAATTGTTTATTTAGTCACGATATAGATTATGTTTAGTGACAGTAATATCACATTAATCATGCCTTATTGTGTTATATTATTTATGATACTCATTAGTTCAATTTTATGCGATTATATGAATTATTCCCATTTGTGCATTTTCCGTTTATATGGTTATATTATGTTGATGTTATGATATATTTTTTATTACCTTTTCTTATGTTTGAGATGTTGTTCTTTGGTAATTTATTTATATATTTGATCCATTTTTTGTAAGTTGGTTTAGAATACCCTGATTTGTATTCAAATGAAATCCCAATGGGGTTTTAAATGTATTACATAAATTAGTTTGTATTCAATTGGTTTTATACTGAAATTTATTTCAATATATTTTATTGTATTTCTGGGATAAATACCTAAATAGAATCATGGTGGAATCCAACAATTATTTATTCTATATACCCTTCATGGGACCTTTTTGAGTGTTTAATGAATTCATTTTGTAGGAAACAAGTAGTTTCATGGGTATTATTTTCCCGGGTGGTTCTTCATGATTAATAAAATCTATATTTTTACAGAGGATACATGTTCTAAGAGGGATGCTATCAAGGGGTGTTTTTTATTTTATACCCATTGGGTTATACTGGTGATGTTTTTGGCATTTCACCCTCTGGGTTGAGTTTGGGTTATTTATTTTCAGATATAACGTATATGATTAGTTTTGGCATGTTTATAAATTATTTTATGTCAATGATTATTGTATCTATTTAAATTCCACTATTGAATTTCATTACAGGTGTACCTATCCAGTTATTTGGATTAGTCATGCTCATTTATCGGTGGATAAACAATTCCCATGTGATAGTTGGTTAGTTATGATGTTTGTTTATAGTGAATTATGATTTATCTATAGGAATTTGGAATATTTTTGTGAAAAATTAGTAATCTAAGAAATATTACGGCTTAATAATATTTGTCCAAGAGAGCATTAGAGTGGTGATTTTAAAAATATTATATAAATTTTTCTTCATGTGTGTGAAGTTTTTATTTAAAAATGAATAACTCACAGGCCTTGAAATCTGGAGTGTTATAGTGATAGGGAGTTAATTTATTTAAATTTTTTAAAAATAATTTTCCTCCCCCACCACTTGTACACATGATACATGTATAAGGAAACCCTCATCCTCTCTCTCTTCATCCAACGAATTGAAATGAGCCAAAACATAATTGACGAAGCACTAACGATCACTGTTCTTGGAATCAATCATCATCAGATCGAGTTTCAGTCTGATCTAGGAATCATTATACAACTTAAGATTTGTTGTTTCTCCCTACAGTTAAAAAGTATTTTGTTTTTTCATGATCCCCAATTTTTTGTAAGATTTTAGAGTCAAATACAATTGATATGGATCACTTCTACGTAGATCTACAGGTTTCTGGAAAAGCTAGGGTGAATAAAGAATTTTTAGAGTTAATTCTAGACTTGAATTACTGTCTACATGATGTCTAGTCTAGGGAGGCAGTTTTGTAGAATTTCCTATTTAGTGAAGATTAAAATTGGGGTATATAAGACATGTATCATGGTTAAATGCCCTGTAGTACCCTAACCCGTGTATCCAATGGACATGGGTAGGGTTAGCTATGTACAAGTACATAGTCATGTTAAAGGACACATTTAAAGTACACATACACAGGGTCCAGTACTTGGAATCCAGAAACAAAACATGGTAATTGTCAACTTATCCCAAACTTTCCATGTATAATGGGATGCACATCATGTAAGGGACATTACAGACTAGGCGATGTGGAGGAAGAACATGGCTAGGGGTCATGTGAAGTGGAACACGGTGGGTTCATAATCATCTCATCATGTACCCCTATATGGGTTGGAAAACTATATAGATAGGATACAATGTCAGGTTCTTGTTTGGGATCACACATCGTGTACACCAACATGGGTTATAAAACCATGTAGATATGATACAAAACTAGGTTATTCTATTATATCAGACACCATGTGTACCCTAGTTCACATCATGTACTCCTTGAAGATGTTCTGTAGATATTTTTTCATCTATATCTCCTTCATTGGAAGTCAAATTTAGGATTGTGAGTATCTTATCATGGGTAGTGTTCTAAAATTTACATAATGATGGAAACTATTTTATCCTATGATATATTAGGTGGAATATTTGTGGTATAATTCTGTGTAGTGTTGCTAGACTGTTGGGGTAGATCGGTGTGGTTCTTCATATTATGTTGGTACTAGTACTATCATGTGGTATCATATTGTGGGTTTCCCTTAAAACTCTGATTTGGTAGATATGTGACTCCCCATTTAGTGGAAATATTTTCTTCTACCTTTGGTTAGTTTGTTTGAGGTTGGTAATCCCTCGATGGATTAGGGTGTGGGTCCCCCATGATGTTCACTTAGTAAGACAGTGCTCTCCTACAATGATAGGGAGTGGGCCCTCGATACAAATTTTTCATATAGATTTAGTAATTTCCTTTTGGAAAAGTGTGTGGGTCACCTACCCACAAATTCAGTGCTCCCATTTTGTGCTAAGGAATGGGTCCTCCGGACATGATGTAACAATAGAGTTGGTACTACCATTTCATGTTAGGGAGTGGGTCCTCTATCATTAGAGTCATAACTTGCCAATAATTCAATGGTGAATGTCATACACATGTGTTGTTATGGAAGATTTAGAACTCCGCTGTCTTATCAGGGAGTAATTCCACTAGGATGGCATTGGTACACTCTTGTCATGTAAGGGAACACGTCCCCCATAAAAAATAAGTGACTTAAATACTACTTCTATATAGCAATAGGTTGGGGGTCCTCTATCATTTGAGTTGTACTCCCCTATCATGTTAGGGTGCAGTTCCACACATACAGAGTCATATTATAACATCTCTGGGTTTTAGTGGGGAGTGGGTCCTTCATTGGATCAGTACACCCACACCTATGGAGTACTGTATGAGGAGTGGGGCTCTCCAGCAGTATGTATGATACCTTGTTAGGAGTTTGTGCTCCCTCAATGAACTATGGAGTATCCCACTCCATACAAGAACGATAGATTTTGTTTGGGTTCATTTTGGTGATATTATTACCTCATCATCGGGGTAGTGGTGAGGTATGTGTTTCACCATTCTCTCTCAATGGATAGGATTCACATGGTACATATTCAAGAGTAGTGATTCCAAAAATGTGTACAATGGAGAGTGGTGTGCCTCTCCACTTCTATTTCATTAACTTGTGATATAAATGATATATGGGTTTAGTGATTTTTCCCCATGGAGTCTATCTACTGAATGTGTTTTGTCTGGAATGGATGATCTTATGGAGTGTGTTAACCGAGTTTTTTGTTACCGTTAGATCCTTGAGTAGATTTTTTTCTAAGTATGATGTTAGAACTTCATGAGAATTGGAGTCCTAGAAAAGTATATCTAGGTGATTCTATGAGTCATTAGAAGGTTTTCATGTGTATGGGTTGCACCCCAAGTGGAAAGATCTAACATGTCTTATTCAGTTTGAGGATGGTTCATTGAATAGTATTTATCTGAAGTTGGATCCCATTGGCATGGTCGAGTGGGTTGTTGCCTTTATGATTCCGCCTTTTATTTTGAGGTTATTGAGAACTTACTGAGTATTATTATACTACCCCCTTTACAATATTTTCCCACATGTGTTGTTTCTTTTTTATACCACCGTCATTTCGATGGAGACACAAGAGAAATCGTGGCTGGCAGATCATAGAATGTATGACTAACTATGTTGTTTATCAAAGAAGAGACAATGAGGTTTTATATAGTTTAATTAGACAGAGATCCCCTATTAAAGAGAAGGATAGATGCTGTTATAATTTTACATTTGTGGGAACGTGTATTACCTTTTTCACTTTTTTCCATTTTATACACTCTGGTTAGGGATATATTTATTCATCCATGTTTATTTTCTATAATTCTATATCTATGAAATATTGAATCAAGGTGTTATAAGGTGTGGGTGTATAATCACCCTAAGATAAAGCCTCCAATTTTTGTGTTATTACTTCTCGGTGCTAGTCACCAATACATGGCATATTGGATGTGGGCATGGGGATTTGTGGTCTGGGCCACGTTGGGTTCGGTTGTGATAGAGTGGTATTGGAGTATGACACACCTTAGAACTACAGTATTGTAAGCTTGGATTGGGATTCATAGTGGCTGTTTTACGATGTTTCAAGTTCATATCTCAAGCTAGAGGTTCCACTATTGGTGTGGAATCCAAAATATCTATTCACTAGGACACTGATAAACTTATTTTTTACATGGATACATTAGGACACTAGTCTTAGGGAAAATAATGGCACAAGATTCATATAGTACGGGGGTTGGTTTTTCCTTTTCACTCTCATGTTATCTCCACATATGTTTTCTTTGTCTGTTGTTTTTATTGAATGTATTTATTGATGTGTTCATGAAGAAAAAAATTCCACAATGTTATTATGGTGCTAATCCTATATGAGATGATTATTTATAACATGGCATAGTTTTAGAGGTAGTTCGTCTAGGTGGTCAGCCAGTTGAGCCACCACCAGTTGATCGATTGGTTTTTCTCATAGTGATAGCGAATGATGCGTGATTGTTGAGTGCACTACATGAGTTCTATATGTAGAGAGCTTTTAGTTTTTGGGGTTATCTATACCCCCATGTAGATTATTACTAGCTCTAGGAAGTCACATGAGTTTTCTACCTAGTAAGGAGACCTCCTGATCCGATGGTGCTCCTAGTGGGGAGCCTTCTTCATTGTTTGAACAGAAGATGGTAGAATTTAGTAATGTAGTCCCACAATGAGCGGAATATCACTTGGTAGAGTTCGAGTGACTTTTACGGGAAACTTTATATCCATCCATGTTGAGACCATTATGTGTTGAAGAGCTTCTACTACTTCGGTAGGGGAGCAAGATAGTGGAAAAAGGTTTCTCTATATTATCAAACCTTCCACGTTACCCCCTTGATATGATTGAAGACCCATTCCTTAGAGATTAGAACATTATGAATGGACTTCATAGATATATATGAGCAGGGGTGGTCTCCATGTACCACTCTCTAGCACTAGGGTTTAAGAGAGATATCTAGTTTTAGAGAGTTAATGGGATGTGTTATTGGGGGATGTTGTCTATAGTGGTGGTTTCGTGGATGAGGTTTATGTAAAAAAATTAAGAATCTAGATTAAAGGATCACAGGTTAGGAGTTATACCAATTCTTAGGCTCAAGATCATGGGCCTATAGCACTGGAGTCGGACTAGGGATCAGGTCAATAGTAGGAGATAAACTGTTATACTTGCGATGACTAGGTATATATTACTAGAGATTGTAAGGCCCATTGGGCAGCTGAGGGGGACCCAGTTGATGGTCCACCATGAATGATTTACCATTTTTAGCATGGAAGTCCACATAATGGAGGAAGTGGTGAAGATGTTATGGTAGTAGAAAGTATTGGAAGGTGGTTCTTGGTGTTACCACCACCACCCTAGGTGGTCCGCACCTGTTTGATGGAGTTGGAGGATGCAGATGAGAATAGAAAATTGTCATAAAGGCATATTACCCTAATGATATAAGGATGAATAGAGGTATACTCTTTTTCAATTCTAATTTATGCAGTATCAATTTTTAGACACTATTTTGAGGTACTATTTACATTCCACTTCATGCGATAGGTTTTTTGCGGCGACATAGGTGTATTGGTGAACCCTTTTTAGGTGTTTTTTAAACCTAGATTTGAATTCATTAGAATAAGGGGTCATAACCCCATTGAGACTTGTTTTGAGATGTGAGTAAAATAGTGAGGTAGAATAAGTTACACAGAAAGTGTAGTGTATCATGATGTGGTGGATGATTCCCTCTAACATGAGTGTTCGATGATTTATAATCATGTCGGGGTTGTAAAAGAGGGCCTAGTAAGACCCATGTGAGAATTTAGGAACCCTATATTCTTTGTTAGTACCCAATTGTATTGGGAGTTATCATTCATTATGAGATTATCAAGGAATATTTGGCATAGTTTGATGTAGCTTTTGACTCATGAGTAAAATCTACACTTCCCCCACAAAGAATATTTTTTATTATGCGATCAAAAACGTATGGGTGAGTCTGTTCCACACAATGAAAACAATGTCAAGGGTTGGTGGATAAATTCAATCTTCTTGTGAATTTAGGGTGGTGCTTTTGTTTTGGGTTATATTATTCCACGATTCATCAAAATGCGTAGGGTATTTTTAGTTCATTCCAAGTCTATATAATATCCTATTTCATATCCATTAACAATTATTATAAGTCCTTATAATTATATAATATGAAACTATTAAATTTTAAATAATATCATTTTACTTCTACTATATTAATAATACAACATAACCACCACATAATCATTCATTAAATCAATTTATATTCATGTTTGTGTCGGTTTTACC
This sequence comes from Viscum album, assembly GCA_963277665.1. Lineage (NCBI taxonomy): Eukaryota > Viridiplantae > Streptophyta > Magnoliopsida > Santalales > Viscaceae > Viscum > Viscum album. Next base: position 661,268,185 of record OY728159.1, read on the forward strand.
AACTAATTTTACAATACTATGAATTTATATCATGAATGGATTTAAAGATTAATTTTCCATTATATTATGATATAAATGTGTAACTAATTATTTAGAACTGGTGAATTATAAAATATATCAATATATAATTCCTCAATTTTGAAAACAACCTCTATTGTTCAAAAATCAACAAAACATGCTTATTATCAGCTTCATCTTCCAGGATAATGTCTAAAACAATTATTAAAGGAATTTTAAACATCTTAAATTATTTTAAATCGTCTATAATATTATATTTAAGGACCACGTAATAAGGGAATTTGGTATATCAATTAATATGAACAGCAATATTATGAAACCAGTATGAATGATAAAAATTATAAATTCCAATATAGAAAATCAAAATAATTCATATAGAAAATATTAATTCAAGAAGATAATGAATGAAATTATTTGTGTATATTATTTTATAATGATAAATTGTCTTATGATGTTCTAGGATAAATTATATACATGGATATAATTATAATATTTTTGGCCTCTCTCTCTTAAATTCCTCTATTTTGGCCAAATTTTATATTATCCACCTAATTTTATCTATGTGGTGTATATACATATTATTTATGATTCTAAATCATGAAATTAATTTATTTTTTTATTTAAATAAAATTTTATTCCCTATAATTCATCATTCAATGATTGAATTTCTGCCAAAGCCATAAATGGGATTTTTTACATCTCAATTTTTATTTTTGGTGATCATGATGTAATCACCACCTATTTCATTTTTTGGATCATTTTCATAGAAGTAATGTTTCCATATTATTGATGAAAATTATGGTATTTAAAAAACCAATATTTTTATCCCCTTCACATATATTTTTGAATCAAGTGTTAACTTTTCTATAGTGGTAAAACTATCATAATTATTTTAAAAGTTAATATGTGTGTAATTTACATTAAAATTCCTCCCAATTAGGATACTATAAAGTGGATGGGAATGTGGAACAAATTAAACAATGGTAAATCTCTAAAATAATGGTTGTTTGATCTGTGAATAAATTATTACACTGATTTTTGATGAGTGGGACTATGACTGCACACCTGGGCTGAAGCTCCCAGAGGATATGCTTTTAAATATTCACATGATCTTAATTACCCACAGTGGAAGATTTTTCCAGGGATTTCATTGGTCTCCTAATAATATAAACTATTACACCAAATTACAAAATTATATGGATAACAATGATTATTGACAATACCCAAACCCCTATATTAGACTAATAATGATATTACCTATTACCTTGATGATACCCAATTAATTATATGTTAATTAAAGGACATTATATTAAAAATAAACATTATTTTATTGAATGGGGAAGTATTTGATGTTTATATTATTCAGTATACAGACAACACTATTTTATTTACATTATATTATTTGAATGAAAGGTATGAAAGGTCTTGATGAATATTATGGAGAATGCAATATAATTAAATATTTTATGTGTGCAACCTCAAATTATATGACCTTATTATAGATATATAGGTCACATGGCACACAAGATGTTGGGTTTTACTGTATAATTCATCTTGATAAAGGATAATGTTTCTTAGATCAGGGCCATAATAGAATGTTTTGATGTTCAAAATTATAAAATCCTTCATTATGACATTAAAATTTATTTCTATCAATGTTTTCATTTATTATAATAGATATTTAATTCCATCAGTTTTATTTTATTAGAGATTAATGTTGTTTATTTATTCTTTTTATACCACTTATTCCATGATTATGTTATATAAGATCCCACTTTATGCTACATCTTACTAAGCATCTGAGCTGACTCTTATTTTTTTTCCTCCAGGAATCCTAGAAGAGGACTAGGTGTAATTATATTGGTATGTTGAATGTAAGAATAATGTTAATGAATAATGTTCATGTTTTATCTTATGTTGTAAAATGTAATATACGTATGTTTCATGTATTATAGGACTAGAAAGTTGTAAATGGGAACTCTTTTAATCTATAATAGTAAGTTAATATAACTTATAACACTAGGGTTGAATAATATGGGATGTTAAATAAAAGGTCTCATATACTATACTATTCTCCACAACTTCTACATCATTATATTCATAACCAAAAAAATAATAGAATGGCTTAACATACCATAGATATCTTCATAAGTTTCCATTAAAATATAATATTGGAAAATTTTGTAGTATATGAACTCATCCATGTATAGGGGATCATCTCAGGCTCTTTAAATACTGAAAACCCAAGCCCGGAGTCAATCCTTGAATATTTAAATTGTATGCTCTGATTATACATCTAATTATGGATTGTATATTGTGGTCATTCATATATGTTTCCCTAATTACATCAACAAACCATCCCAAAATATTGAAATAAATCATGTCTCTCTATAAGATACATTGTTGATGTAAAATCAAAAAATGTGTACTAAATCATATATATAAAACATTCAAATTTCATCAACATAAAATGTATCTTAGATATGTAGGTAAAGGTCCATGTTGGTGATACAATGAAAAATAACCCAAGAAATGAAATTTATTATTTTGATCTAGGAAAAACCCATAAATATGTAAACCATAATTACTCCCACTTCCAAATCGATATAGAATGTTGATAGAGAAAACCACTAGGGTAGTGGTGCTCTACCATTATCATATATATGGTAATACATTGAGAAATGATTCACCAATGTAACTTTTCACCCCTAGCCACCTAAACCTTTTCCTAATGTAATGGGGATAAATTTTCACATCAGTATTTGCAAACCACATTGATTCATGAAAATATCTCATCAAATATCTCATGGTGGAAGATGAGACTAAAAATAATCCATGTTCTAGGATCACCTTGTCATTGTCTAACAACCACTAAGCTATTTGGTTACTTCACTCTAGATGTTGTCACGTCACATCACAACTTTGGTATGATCTTTTATTATCCTTCAAATAGTATACTAAATTTTATGTGTTCAATAGTTGGACAAAATGGTATAAATCCATCGGTTTGAAAACCATCCATCATATAATCATCCAATAAGATCATCATGTGACACTATTTCCTTACTGTATTTTAACCTTGCTTTTGAGCTACTCAATTTATAAAGTGAAGAGAATCTATAATAATATTACCTTTTCCAACTCCATATACCATCATAATATTGAAAATATAAATGTAATATGACCAAAACATCTACTCAATTCATATACTACATTCACAATATATAGTGCATGATATTGTGGTTCGTGTTTATAATAAAAATATCACTAAATAGATGGTTCCATGAATACCTCAATATGTGGGCCATAAATAACTACTATATTTCATGGATTGGGTTTTCCAACTCATGGTGTCATAGATAATGTAATCCATAAGCTACTACCTTAAACCTCTGTATCATTATTTGCCAAAAAATAAATCTTGATGCATCGACATAAAGGACATATCCATTCCCATGATCATGATGAACCAAATATAGAGCTATAGTCATTGTTCTATTTATCTCATGAAATGTATCCTCACACTTGACCAGCCACTAAAATTTCATTTATTTTTTTCATCAAAATCATAAAGGTTGAAAATGGTATATGTGTTGAACAAAATAATGGAAGTAACCCACAAATCCCTAAAATTTTCTGATCTCAAACACATTTGGGGGACATTTCCAAGACATCCCCAGATATATTTTAAATTATTCTACAATTAATATTTTCACATAAATCACATGCCCCATGAATTTCAAATCATGAATCCAATAATAACGCTTCAACATATCATTATAAAGATGATGATATCAACATGTAATCATGACATTCTTGTGTTGAATGATATGTTTATATGGGGTTAGTGAGTGAATGGGGACATCATAAATGAATACCATGATAAATAAGTCAAGTTGTGGGCTGAATATATTAAAATTGATAACCATTATAACTATTAGTTCATGAATTCGATTAAATAAAAACAAAAAATGCTCTTATAACCCATACTTAATCTTCTGCATCCCCTCTGAATATATGCATGTTGACCCTAAATTTTGTGATACCTATATTTGGGATCAATACAAAATAACAATCTAGATTCCCATAACTAGTCAAAGAGATACTTGATAATGGAAATATGGTACATATTATTCCTGGTCACCTAATTCATCTTTGATAATCTATAAAGAGTTAAAGAAAACATTTTTCCTTCTTAGAGAACAAAATAGGTCAAACCATAGTGATGTAAATGACCTAATAATGTACTTCAATTCCATGTTGAATAGATTTAACATGACCTCCATTAAAATATTCCTATACATAAAATAAGGGGATATCAAAATGGAATGTTCACGTGGAGTATATGCTATATTGAACTCACATACTCCATCAGGGAGAAGTACTCATAATTAATGTGTGAAGATTCAATTATTAATATCCAAAACAAGATGAACAGATGAAGTGTATACCAATAATCCAATATATGGTGACATGCCTACAATATGCACCATGATTTCCCCAAGATGGATCAGGTATGGACCCACTTTACCTTATCCCACCTCACACACACTAATAATTATGAACTAATCTCCATTGGTAGATTTAAATGATTCCCCTATCCGATATAAATTAATTCTAGAACTAAGATTTGTCTACCATTCCCTGAAAATAATCACATTGAATGTCACTATCAAAAAAAAATATAATTCCCATAGATTTACATAGAAAATAATAATTATTAGACTAAAGAGGATCCATTTTAATACCCAACGGTATCTCAAGGGAGAGAACAATTAAATAAAACATGACATGTAAGTTATGTCTTGAAATAACTTGATCAGTTATAAAGGAATAGAAAGAACTAGTATGAAAAATCACTAGATAGAATTACAATGATCATGAATGTACCTTGATCTATAGATGTTCCCCCATAACTATCTATGGAATCTTAAACCATGAAATATAATCTATCCACTTCAGTTATATGACCATGTAAGTAAGGTATATAAATTGCATGTGACTTCATCATCTGAGTTTGTTCATGAGTACCAAATCAATATCCAAGTGTCATTGATCACATCTATCCTAAAAACCTCTAGAAACCTATCCTCAATTCTTAGGAGAATAAATATTGTAGATTACCCATCTTGGAATGCTTCTAAAAAACTGTATGATGTGATGTGAAGAACACATAATAATTTTCAACCATCCTATAGATGATGAACTATGGAAATACTCTTCAGGGGGATGAAGAATTCATAATATTCTCATCCAAGAAACAACTTCCCGACTACAATTCCTCAGTCTACATATTACTTATACTGGAAGAGATACTTACAATTCTAGTGTGAGTTCTACCTTCATTAATCCTGAAATATAGATATAGTATAAATATGGGATCATGTTGTATGGTTTTCTCAAATTCCAAGTCCTTTTTCCGAACCCCAAGATGTATCATTATGTTGAAATTTATATCTCTCTACTTCATATCCTAATAGAGATAGATCATCAAGTTCCTTCCATTTGGTCATATTTTATAGATCGGAGAGTAAATAAATTAAGCAGTTCATCGAATTGAGTGTAGTATGATGAAATAGTCATGTATCCTTAATGAATATCAATGAACTCCTAAACATGGTACATCTTTAACATGTTAGGAAATAATTATCCAATGAACAAGATATGTATGACCACCAAAGAAATACCCTCCTGTCTATCTACATATCCCAGGTCACCCCCACAATCTCCTGGTGGGTCACTAAATAATGCATACCACTAGATTAACATGTCAATTCTAAGGTGTCTCAAACAAGTCAAATATTCCCAAAATGACGACTATCATATAATAATCAAACTAAGGTCATAAAATGCCAAGAAATACTGGTGGATACTGTAGTTATATGTCAGAGGAGTAGTAAACCTTAGTCCTATGTAATCCTCCACAGTGGTCAGGTGTTATCAAAATGACATTGGTCTGGAGTTACTCTTGAGACTGAACCACTTGGGTAGGTGCCGGATAATAATCAGGTGTATCCTCTTCTATGGAATGTGGTGGAACTGGCATGTAATCCATATTGGATTAATTCAAGTGTCTTCGAGGAAACATTTTTAAGAAATTTGAAATGATCATTTAAACACATGAATTAATTAACACATATCCTTAATAGTTTATGTGATTAAATATCAATATTCTATGATGAAACACATTACCCATGATATATCCCTTATATTACTATGCATGGTCTTCTGTACCTTCCCATTAATCATAGGAATATATATATAATATAAAATCATGTTCATGTTCAAGTAATGTATACTGAAATAGATATATCACATCGGTGATGAAATAATTTATAACCCTTAGGAATGAATATAAGTCAATAACAAGAAGATTTTATAATTTAGGACATTAACATAAAAACTATTATGCATCACTCAATAGGTACATAAATTACTTGTGATCCTATGTTCCTACTCATGATGCTTGAATTCCTTTAAATCCTATAAAACTATAATAACAATCCTAACAATAGTAACTCAGAGGTATGTTACACATGATATACAACGGAACATTGAATCATCCCTATCCAAGTTCCACACAAAAAATCACTTTTTTACAATTTCCCTTCTTTTACAAAATAAAATAGATGAATCTCATGCACTGATACCACATGGAAATTCACTTATCCAAATCAATTATTTCAACCTAGAGATCCACAAGACCTCATTCACACATCCCAAAACCCTAGAGGATGTCAATTAATATTGGGAACCAAAATTGTTTTTTGGATAATATAAAATATTTAATATAAATATAAATATAGTATAAAATTTTGTTTAAAAGTGGAATTATATGTATCATATGGTCATAAAAAATATAACCATGTAATAGAATGAAATAAACATGCATCCAATTATATCAATATGATGAATAGTATGATTGGTATAGAGAGAAAAATAAAGAAAACATGATGAATATACACTAAACTCTATCCAGGTTCCACCTCTAGTTCCATGCTCCCTAACTCAGCAATATACTATGGGTCACTTTCTATTACTAGGAACCCAAATCATGATTTCAGCACTTTCATTGACATTATCATGTTGGGTGTGATTAATAAAACCCATAGGATAACAAAAATGTGATATTATCATGTTTTCAATGGTATAAAAGTTGTATTCAATGATATAATAAATTTGAATGAAATAATAAACAATATTCCTCCATGAAATAATCTGTTAACCATAACATCACAAGCCATGATTATATCTACCATAGTTTCTTTTCAGATGGAAAATCATAATGATGATGGAAGCGAATGAGAGCTATTAAATGGGAAAGTGGGCATATATATATCGATATTCTCAAGTGTTGTGTCAGATTATACCACATTTCTATTACATCACCCCACTATCATATGTCGGGCCTCAAGGTTATCATATCCTTTTTATGACATTTCTCAAGTTATAAGGTCATTATTCCCCGACGTTCACATCCATGATTCTAGAATGAAGGGTTTCAATTCCAAACCAATGTTCTAGTCCATCATCATCAATTACACATATCGTGTGAACACCCCTCTAAGTGATAACCATATCCTGGTAGTCCCCAATCCATAGCACCATTATAAATACATCAAATTCATTGCAACTTCATAAAATACGGCTAATCATACAATTTATGATCATATTATGGAATCATTAGAATGTGTAGTGACATACAAGTACATGTGCTGAAATTAATACTTGTCAAATAAGATACATAGGCATACTCAGGGAATCAAACATAATTTAAGGGTATCATGGGATATACATTAAATAGCATGTAATTTCTATCCAGAATGGACATAACAGAAATAAAAACACAATAATCCTATCATGGAAATCAGTGTAAAAAGGGTCTAAAATATTAAATAACAACATTAATTGATTTTTTATTGATTAACTCCAATATTCATCAATGGATTGAAACTATGATCACATTGTCCACAAATGAAAAATTAGTCACCATATCAATGATTCCTATCATGGGTTAATTTTAATCGATGAAGTGATTCAGAAAATAGACCCATGATGATTTTATATGAAGATGGGTAATTATAGAACCACATACATCGTTGGTTCTTTCTAGTATACTAGTTATAGGATATGTCTATGATGTGGATTCCAATTAAGAAGATTTATTTTCAAATAAATAATGAACCCTGAATTTATTGTTAAAACTACAATATAACCTTAGGACATGTAAGATAATCGATCACTATAATTTTTCCATCCAAAACGATATCTAATATGCGATTAAAGAAGAATGAGGTCTCAAAATGAGTATTCTATAATGAATTACATGGAAGGATCCACTATTCATGATAGAATAAAATATAGTTATGTAGATATCGATTTCTCACAAAACCCATCACTGATCTAATAAAGAGGGATGTTTTTTTCATTATATGGAATCATAATCCTTTTGTCTGGAAATAAGATGATAGGCATATGCTGTTACTCAACAGAGAAGAGTTAGATCTAGAATAAACCTAAACAACAAGGGTTCATTGATCTCAAAAAATAAATTTTGTTCATCAAGAGCCTTAAAAGAAATGGTTTAGATGTTAGAAGGATATGAATATATCAATGAAGGATTATAGGGTCTATAATATTGAGATGGATATCAATAAGAACAATAGTTAGACAAAATAGAAAATTAATCACTATCGAAGGGGGTTTTTGGACCTTAAAAGAGAACACAAATGGTTCAGTCGTATAGTTTTCTAAACTTTGGTCTAACATTATGAGGCTTATTGCATCTCCCAATCACCAACATGGTTTTGTTACATGATTTTTGAAACCATTCAGTATAAATGCCTTTGAAACCTAGAGCATGTCACAGGGTTTTTCAATAGGGGAATTGTTTTTTGGATAAATATTGTTCCTAAAATATTCTCTCACATAGGTTCTACTACCTCTAAATGCATAGATTTCTAAACAACAATCAGTGTTTTGAAAAACCATTCTAAAATCAAAAATCTTTATAAATGACTTAAAAACTCGCCAAAATAAACCAAAAAACCCAAACCTCAACCCAATCAAATCATTATTAAAAAAAATTATTAACGGATAATATTATCTCACAAAACACTAAAAATATAATTACATTACACATAATTTTTTTTAAAATGGATGTGGAATAATAATAGTTCATCACATGTCATGATAGAGGGACATGTGATTAAAAATTAACAAAAATATACCATAAAAATATGTGTAGAACCATAATACATTAAAAATATGTTAATGAAAATAATCATATTGAAAAAATTAGGGTAAAATTGCGTAGTTTAAACATAGGAATAAAAATAATATGAAAAGGATACCCAATAAGACATTCATCACACAGTAGTCTTGGGATAATCACCCTTGTAACTTCTTGGGATTGGTCTAATCCTACCATGAACCACAGGCCATGGAAAATAACCTCCAATATACCCATTTTTCTTCCGATAAATCCTCTTATACACCCTTTGGGCGGGAATAAATCCCCCCTACACCCTTTGCATTCAGATATATAATCATTTTTACCCTATATCATGGAATAAATCCCCTCATTAACCATTTTACTTTAGATAAATCTTACAATTTATCCTTTTTAATGTAATTAATCAACCTGTGTGAACTTTTATTTCTGATAAATCATCTCATTCACACATTTTCTATTGGTAAATTATTTAGTGTACACTATGGCTTAAGAGAAATACCCCCATCAAATATATGGATTTGAATAAACACAATAATGTTCCCTTTTGATCTCATGATATATATAAAATAAAATTGTGTTGAAGGGAGATATAATATGACACCTTTGATTAAGGCATACATATGAGTTTTACGTAAAAATAATTATTCTTCACATCATTAAAAACCCCCAAAAATGGGTTTTATAACTTTTCGTAGATGGTATCAAAAAAAAGATCATAAGGATATCAATTTTTGATATATAATATTAAATCACCAAAAACGTTTATTTTATAATAAAATTTATTTGGTGATTCCCGAAAAAATAATATCAAAGGAAAAAATCATTTACAAAAAATGAGGAAATGGTGGTGGAAATGAAAATGAATTTTTAGAAAATGAAACAATCATTGGAATGAAAGATTAAGTTACAATCCCTTTGAAATGAAATTTCAAAAACTGGTTACTTTTGAAAAAATAGAAAATAATATATTTTCAACTAGTGAAGTGACAACACATTTAAAAAATTTACTATTAAATGAAATCATCAATAATGTAGCCTTGAAAAAGATAATTATCTTTGAAACAAAGAAGGAAAATATTCATAAAAATTATGTTTGGAAATAGAATTTTTAATAATGAACCCATATATTGAAATAATGATATTAAAAATAAAAGTTGAGTTTAATATAAGATGAATTGTTTTCATAGGAGGAATATATTTTTAAATGTTTTGAAAAATTGTTATTGAAAATCCATTTCAGAAAATAGTAAAATGTTTTTGCAATATATTTGAAGGGAAATATGGAGTTCAATTGGGATTAAATATTATTGGGATTCATAATATAAAGTAAAAAATTTTAGGGAAAGGTAAATATTACAAAGGATAGAAAACCGTCAATTTTTTTGATGAATTATATTATTAAAAATGATATACTTTTTGTGGATGAAATTAATCAACGTTCTATATTTGAATAAAAATTAATTATCGCCATAGAAGAATAGAAAATAACATGGAATAAAAATATAACGTATAAGGAATCTATATTGGGAGTAATAAATTAATGATGAAACAATATAAATCAATGAAAAGATTTGTCTTTACAAATATCCTTAAAATCCTTTTACAATTAAAATCAAATTACATTTAAACAAAGAACATTATAATTCCATTTAAAATCCATGAATGAAATGAATATTTAAAAATTAATTCATTTGCATTCAATCACACTATATATAAGAAATTATTGTCTAAAAACTCAAACAATTCACATGGATTTTAAAATGAGACAGTGAAAACCACCATATATTCCTACTTAGTTGAGTCCACTCTATCCTAAAATATAATAAAAATAAATATATGTATCAAATATTTTGGAAAAATATTAATATATATACATTTAAACTCATCAATTACAATCAAATATTACACACTTACATCTTATTTTTGGTCTATATTCATAATCTGATGTTAGTAACTCTAATTAATTCATATAAGATTTATAATGTAAATAAGGGTTAGAATTATTTGATATAATGATTTAGTACTATGGGATGACAATTGAATTTGTGTCAGATCATTTTGATAAGTTTTTTGATTGAAAATGATATTTTAATAATTATATTAATATATCGTATAATTTGAAATAGTAATTTCTAGGGGTATAGATTCTAGTTAACGGGGAATGATTTATCACCAGTAAAATATAATTCAATAATGACTGGTTCATAACCAATCCAATTGGAATTTTTGAATGGAAAAACACTTACATTAAACAACATTACTGATTAGGATTTCACCAACATCATATAAGGATATGTTTAATGGGACGTAACAATTCATACCATGTAAAATAATCTTTAATGAAAAATCAACAAAAAAACTATTGAATGATTTACTATTTAAAATCATATAATATAAGTGAATGAGTCTTCAAGATAAATAAATACTAAGTGATAATGAGTTATCATTTTTATTTATATATATTAGGTGAACAAGTTTTCATTTTAATAAATAATAGAATAGAATAGGTTATCACCACTGAATAGGTAACTTATATTAATTTTAAATCCATATTTATGAGTAGGTTATTAGAAGATAACTGTAACGACCCAAAATTTTGAATATATTTTGTTTCTTAAATTTATGTGTTATTTTATTTTATACTCAAAAAAACTATTTCATTTGATAAAATTAGATTAATTTGAATGAGACCATTGGGTTTCAACTATTATATGACCATTGGTCAATATGACCGTTGGAAACTAAATTTTGTGATTCTTGTCTCTGAATACAAGTGATCTTCGTTAATTAATATAGATATAAGACTTTATGGCCTCATCCAGTAGACTTGGGCCGATCGAAGCCCAACTAACAGAACATGGGAAGGAGGTAGCACCACTGGGCTTTTCTCTGGGCCAAACCCACGCCTAACTTCATTGTGTGAAGCTAGAAGATAATTGCCTTCGTGAGAAGTTCATGCTGATAGAAATTACAACTCGTGCAATTTTGGTCAACCCGCCCTCATATTCTCTCTCCTTAGCACACCTTAAACATAGGTCTTATGCTGGGGTTATAAGGGGATATGTAAGGAGACAGTTACTGCTTTGTGTACTCCTTTGATAAATAAAAATTGTTATTTCTTCTTATGGTGATGTTTGTGAATTTTCAAAATGTTCGAATACATGTAAGATGTATATTATTGAAGAATTTTGGAAAAATTGATATTTTAAAATACTTATGTAAACCTTAAATAATTCATGATGTGTAATGATTTTGAAAAAATGGTTTTCTGCAAATGTGTTCAGTAAGAAATTAAGAGTCTAATAATATCATCTTAATTTTTGCTGAATAGTGAATTATGAATAGTTATTTTACGCTTAGGATTAGTAATGTGACCAAATGAATTAGTAATCTCACTAAAAGAAAGTATTAATATAATTTAGGCACATTGATTAAGTAATGAGATTTAATAAAATCAGTAAATAACTATTTCATAAATTATTAGTCAAGTATTAGTTTTTTCAGGTAAATAGTATTTTTTAATTAAAAATTAAATTATAGATATTTAGAAAATTATTTTTATAAAATGAAGTTTATTTTTGAATCCAAAGCATCAATATTACGTTAATGTAATTTTTGGGGATTTTTCTGAAAGAAAGGAATTTTTGTTGAATAGGGTTTTTATTTAAAAAATAAATTAAAAATATTTAGAAAATTATTTTTATAAAATTTAGTTTATTTTTGAATTCAGATAATTGATATTATGTTAAGATAAAGTTTTGAGAGTTTTCTGAAAAAGTTGAATTTTCAGTGAATAGTAAAAATTCAGTTTTAGGGTTTCAGTATGTTTAATGACATCATAACTATGTCATGATGATGTCACGAAATATTTTAAGGGATTTTAGACTTATGAATAGTAAGATAAGGTATAAGGTGTCCCAAGTGGTGAATTACATGAGGAAATACAACTTGTTTTTCCAGTAACACCAATGAGGTGTCCCTTGGTCATTAATGCCTTGTCCCCTCACTTCCCCTATAAATACCAAGCCATTATCTAATAATTTTCATTCCAAAATCATCCTCAACTATGTTATGGTATCTTTACCTCCCAAGGAGTCCTCCTATGGTGCCCCCAAGACCTCAAGGTCCCAACCTTCATGTTTTATGAGTTACGTTTTAAGGTAAAGGATCCTACCACTCTCTTTCTTTTCATGTACTCTATTTTAGGTCATTTCTTTTAATATCCATTTTCTTATGTTGGTGATGTTATTTTATATTCATCCTACTTTTATTTTTATTTTCATATGATGAGAGACCCCCTGTTGATCTCATTAATTCGTTTTATGAATATACAAGTGGCGTCGTTAGGCTGCCAAATTTTTAAGGGATTCTTTCACCCTTCTTATTTTGAAGTTCTATTTTCATGTCAAGTATTTCAAAATCCTATATATTATGTTGGGGTATGACTTATATCATACGGATATTTTATGTGCATATGATCAGAGACCCTATTTGATCACATCAAATCATTTTTTTATGTTTTCAGTGACGTCGTTAGGCTGCCGAATTTTCATAAGTGAAATCTTATTTTTGTCTTCCTTACATGTTTTTTATTTCATATGGTATGTATTTAAAATTTCATTACCATTTTCTTATATCCTATTTATTCTTTCCCCATACTTTTTTATGGATCATTTATGAGTGGGTGACCCATGTCCCCTCTGTTTTCAATATTTTTTAAAACCCTATAACATAGTCGTTATGCTGCAGAATTTTCATCTCAAAATGAATCTCTATTTTTATCAAATTTTTTTATTTTATTAAGTGAATACTCAAAACTCATTATTCTATATGGGTATTCACACATATTTCAAAATGTTCTATTTTAACTCTGGTACTCACATACATGAAACCTGCTTTCCTTTTTCCATGGGTTCAAAGTGACATAAAGATCATGTTTTTAAAGCAGTTTTTAAAACATTATGATTATGAAATGAAACCCATTTATTTTATGCTATATGGGTCATTTATGAAATTTTTTATGATGGTATATGTGGATCACATGATAATAAATGAAAATTTAAGGGTTCACCCTAATAGCGCTCCAATTCATTGGGTAAATACTTAATCTCTAGAGATGACCATTTCAACGATTCCTTGGTGAATATCCTTGGTAAATTTTTAATAACACTTTGGGGATAGACCTTGGTGAAATAGAAATGATTGTATATGTTAAATGTTGTTGCCACATATTCAAGTTATGAAACACATTATTTTTATTATGATATTCCCAATGATTTCTTACTCATGCCTTAAATTTATTTTTCATGACATTTTGATGTATCTCAAGTTCACATGTAAAATGTTTCCCTTGTTTCCCTTACTCGGCCTTATGATCACCCTTTCCATTGATGTATGCTCCCATGTTATGAAATGCTGTAATGAACATAGGATGAACAAATGAAAAATCCTTTCAAGTGTTAAATAATAATGTTTTATGTTGTCATGTATTATGTTCTTGGTTTCCAAGACACTAAACCTTAAAGATCCTCATTTTTTTATAATGTAATGAAAGTTTATTTGATAAAAAGGTAGGATGCCATAGTTGGTGTCAAAGTATGGTTTTGTTATTTGTGGATATGAGGATATGAAGACATTAGGAAGAAACCTATAGAAAAGTTTAAATATTTTAAAACATCTTGGTATTTTGGTGAAGTATTGAGTAAGTGGTTTCAAAACAAATAAATCCCTGTCTGGATACGAACAAGTAGATGTGGCTCTGGCACAGATGTACCTAGGTGTGAAAAATCTGACACGCTGTTTCGGGCTTGACCTGGGGTAACCTGGTGCACGACAACATGCCTTTCTGCACTCTTGGTTTAACACTCCTGAAGATATGATTAGGTAAATTTGTATGTTTTGTATGGACCATTATTAAAGGGACAAAGATAAAATAATATAAAGATTCACATAAGAATATATGGTCATGGATAACCTAGATTAGAACCTAGGGGATCACATGTTTGGGTATAATTTTCATCTACAAGTTTATCCTTCTATTCTTTATGTTTCCTTTCCATGATTATTGGCTATGTATTTAAGGCCCGTAATTATAATTTCTTTTCTTAGTTAATGGCAGGAAATAGAAGAACTTGTCCCAATAACCAATGTGATAGGAAATGTAATGATTTCCCTATTAATATGAAAGAGATGCTGAGAGATCATGTTGAACATATTGTGATTATGACAAACAAGCTATCAAAAATCACAATTAATAATTGGTACCTAGTTGAATTCCCAAATTCATCAAGGAAGAAGAAGACGAAGTCTCAAGGATGTTCATCTGATAAAGTTGATAAGGTAAAGAATACCCAATTTCCTTTTTTCTAAAATTATGGAAGGAGGCACCTAGGGGAATGTCACAATAGAACCAGGAGATGTTTAAAGGCTGGGGTGATAGGGAATAAAGTATCCCATTGCTTTAAAAAAATGGGTAATGTGATGAATAGAGATAAGTTTCAATCTATTTTATCTTATACTTTTCAATGTCGTAAATGTGAAGAAGTTGTACATTATCCAAGGCAATGCTCTCATGGAAGAAATGAGAAGCATGATGAGCATCAACAATTTTCAAGGACAACGGAACAATGCATGTTTAATGCTGAGATGGATCATGATGACTGAAGTACATTTAACTTCTTTTCTATAATTGTCTATGCCATGTTGTATTTTAGTTCATGCTCTATGATCATATATTTAATGTTTTATAAGAACTTCAAGTCACTACCTATGATGGTTTTATATCATTAAGAAAAATATCAATTTATATGTATCACATGTTGATGTTGTGAAGCCGTTATTCTTATAAAATGATAATGTGATTAAAAGAATAATATTATTTTGGAAGACGTTCACTATTTTGGGAACCCTATATGATCAAGTTAAATAGATTACTATGGTATTTTCTTTGAGGAGCAAAGTTTGACTTATATTTTGAAGAATCGATGAATTTAAGAAGAATTTATGGTAATTTAGGTTACAAATGTTAATGATTACCCTATCTTGGGGAAAATGTGATTAGGTTAGTTAATTTTGTTATAAGATGATAATAGTGGTTGATGTTGTTTATAGATGAACGATAAAGTTTATCTTGGAAGACTATTCTATCAAATCCTTCTTATATTTGGGTTTCAATCTTATTTTGGTTTATTTTGAGGAATTTTAAGGATAGTTATTTATGGAATGTCCTATGATGAACTTTGGGTAGGATCGTGGAATTTTGAATATTAAAAGTAGTTCCCCTTTCTATGGGGTTATTTCTTTTGAAGAGTTGTTTTATATACCCTTTCTGTTTTCGGAATAATGATTAAAGATAGGAGAAATAGATAATTAATATTTTGGGGATTATGTGATTCTCTAGAAGATGATTCTTGTGCTTTTGATGAGACTAAGTGTTTTTGAATGCACATAATTTGGATAAAAGATTACTTTTGGTAGAAACTTATTAAAGGATGAAACTCTACTTGAAGGTAAGTATATTTCCTTATGTTTTTAATCTATGTAGTGAATGAATTCCTCAAAATTAATGAAAAGGAAAGTAAAACAAAAACGTTGTTGGTTTATGTTTCCTACCGGGTAATCAAACACCATTTACACATATCATAACATTCTGATTTTCTTGTGGTTAACTTTCATCTAATCATGTTTTCAATCACTCTCCATCAGAATATGACAATCTGTTTTCTCTTCCATATCCTTGTTTCCCTACATGGAATCCTAGTATGGGTTAACTTGGGTGACCTTTTTACTCCCCTTTATTTATTTTAAAGTAATAGTTTCACATACTCTCTTTTTGATGTGGGACTTTCAATGATATTTCGAAGACCAATTTTAAAAATTCCAAGGACGTAATTTCTTAAGGGGGGAAAAATGTAATGACCCGAAATTTTGAATAAATATTTTTACCTAAATTTTTGTGTTATTTTATTTTATACACAACAAAACTATTTCATTTGATAAAATTAGTATAAATAGAATGAGACCGTTGGGTTTGAACTGTTATATGACCATTGGTCAATATGACCGTTGGAAACTAAATGTTTCGATTATGGTCTCTGAATACAGGTGATCTTGGTTAATTAATATAGAAAGAAAATTTGACGGCCTCATCCAGCAGTCTTTTTTCAATCAAAGCCCATCTAACAGAACTTGGGAAGGAGGTAGCCCCACTGGGCTTTGCTCTAGACCAAACCCATGCCGAACTTTATCGTGTGAAGCTATAATGGAATCTACTTTGCGAGAAGTTCAAGCTGATAGAAATTACGACTCGTGCAATGTTGGCCAAGCCACCCCCAGATTCTACCACCTTAGCACACCTTACTCATAGGTCTTATACTGGGGTTATAAGGGGATATGTAAGGAGACCGTAACTTCTTTGTGTAATCCTTTGATAAATAAAGATTTTAATTTCTTCTTGTGGTGAAGTTTGTGAATTTTCAATATCTCCGAATAAATGTATGATTTATATTACTGATGAATTTAGGGAAAAAGGTTATTTTAAAATATTTATGTAAACCTTAAATAATTAATGATGTGTAATGATTTTTTAAAAATGGTCTTCTCCAAATGTGTTTTTTAAGAAATTTATAGTCTAATAAGATCAAGTTAATTTATGGTGAATAGTGATATTTGAATAGTTATTTTACACTTAGGATTAGTAATGTGATGAAATGGATTAGTAATCTCACTAAAAGAAAATATTAATATAATTTAGGCACCTTGATTATGTACTATGATTCAATAAAATGGGTAAATAACTATTTCATAAATCAATAGTCAAGTATTTGTTGTTTCGAGTGAATACTGTTTTTTAAATAAAAATTAAATTAAAAATATTTAGAAAAATATTTCTATAAAATGGAGTTTATTTTTGAATTCAGAGCATCGATATTATGTTAAGGTAATTTTTGGGGATTTTACTGAAAAAAATGTATTTTCGATGAATATTGTTTTTATTTAAAAATTCAATTAAAAATATTTAGACAATTATTTTTATAAAATAGAGTTTAATTTTGAATTCAGATCATTGATATTATGTTAAGGTATATTTTTTGGAGTTTTTTTGAAAAAAGTTGAATTTTCAGTGAATTGTAAAAATACAGTTTTAGGGTTTCGGTATGTTTAATGACGTAATAACTGTGTCATGATGATTTCATGAGATATTGTAAGGGATTTTAGACTTATGTATAGTAATATAAGGTATGATGTGTCCCATGTGGCCAATACCATGAGGAAATACCACATGTTTTTTCAATACCACCAATGAGGTGTCCCTTGGCCATTAATGCATTGTCACATCACTTCCCCTATAAATTCCAAGACATTATCACATTATTTAAATTCCAATGTCATCCTAAACAATGTTCTAGTCTCCTTACCTCCCAATGAGTCCTCCCAAGGTACCCCCAAGCCATCAAGGTCCTATCCTTCGAGTTTTAAGATTTACGTTTTAAGGTAAGGGATCCTACCACTTTCATTCTTTTCAAGTACTCTATTTTATGTCATTTATTTTATGATCCATGTTCTTATGTTGGTGATATTCTTTTATATTCATCCTTATATACTTTTTATGTTCATATGATGAGAGTCCCACACTTTCTCTCATCAATTCGTTTTAATAATGTTTATGTGGCACCATTACGCTGCCGAATATTTATGGGATTCTTTCACCCTTCTAATTTTCAAGTTCTATTTTAATGTCAAGTCTATCAAGTTCCTTTTTATTATTTTGGGGCATGATCTCTATCATACTTATCTTTTATGTTCATATGATTAGAGTCCCTTTCTGATCTCTTCAATTCATTTTCTTTGATGTTATAAGTGATGTTGTTAGGCTACCGAATTTTCACGAGAGAAATCTTATTTTTGTCATCCTTCCATGATTTTCATTTCATATGGTATGTATTTAAATTTTCATTACCATGTTCTTATATCCATTATATTCTGTCCCTATACTGTTTTATGTATCATTTATGAGTGGGTGACCCATGTCCCCTCTTTTTTCAATATTTTCTAAAACCTTATAACATAGTTGTTATGCTGCAGAATTTTTTTCTCAAAATGCCTCTCTCTTTTTCTCAAATTATTTTATTTTATTAAGTGAATACTCAAAGATATTTCTTCTATATGGGTATTCACATATATATCATAATGTTCTATTTTAATTCTGGGACTTACATTCATTAAACCTACTTTCTTTTTTCCATGGGTCTAAAGTGACATAAAGATCATGTCATTAAAGAAGTTTTTAAAACATTCTGATTATGAAATGAAACCCAATTATTTTATACTTTATGGGTTATTTATGAAATGTTTGATGATGATATATTTGGCTTACATGATAATAATGGAAAATTTAAACGTGTGCCCCGATAGTGCTCCAATGAATTGGGTAAGGACTTAATCTCTAGAGATGACCATTTTAATGATACCTTGGTGAATAACCATGGTATATTTTTAATGAAATCTTGGGGATGGACCTTAGTGAAACAAAAATTAAGTTCTATGTTAAATTTTGTATCCACATCTTCTAGTTATGAAACATGTTTTTTTATTATGATGTTCCCCATGATCTCTTTCTCATTTCTTAAAGTTATTTTTCAGGACTTTTTGATGTATCTCGAGTTCACATGTAAAATGTTTCCCTTGTTTCCCTTCCTGGGACATCTTCTCACCCTTTATATTGATGTATGCTCCCAGGTTAGGAGATGCTGTAATGAACATAGGATGAACAAATTATGAATCCTTTAAAGTGTTTAGGAAGAATGTTATATGTTGTCATATATTATGTTCCTGGTTTCCAAGAAACTAAACCTTAAAGATCCTAGGTTTTGTATAATGTAATGAATGTTAATGTGATAAAATGGTGGAATGTCAAAGTTGGTTTGAAAGGATGGTTTAGTTATTTGTGTAAATCAGGATATGAAAAATTCAGGAAGAACACTATAGAAAAGTTTAAATATTTGAAAACATCTTGGTATTTTGGTGAAGTATTGAGTATGTGGTTTCCAAACAAATAAATCCATGTCTGGATACGAACATGTAGAGGTGTCTATGGCACAGATGTACCTAAGAGTGGAAACTCTGATAAGGTGTTTCAGGCTTCACCTGGGGTAACCTAGTGCATGACAGTGGACCTTCTTGCACTCCTGGTTTGACAATCGTAGGGGATATGCTTTGATAAATTCATAAGTTTTGTATGAACCATTATTATAGGGACAAAGATAAAATAAAATAAATATTCACATAAGAATATATCATCAAGGATAACCTAGAATAGATCCTAGGGGATCACAAGATAGGGTATACTTTTCTTATACAAGTTTATCTTTCTATACTTTAAGTTTCCTTTCCTTAATTATTGGAAAAGTATTTAAGCCCCCTAATTATACATTCTTTTCTTAGTTAATGGTGGGAAATAGATGAACATGTCCCAACAACCAATGCGATAGGAAATGTGAAGATTTTCTCATTAATATGACAGGGATGACAAGAGATCAATTTGAAAATATTGTGACTATGCTAAACCAGCTATCAAAAATCACAATTAATAATTGGTACCTAGTTGAATGCCCAAAATAATAAAGGAAGAAGAAGATGAAGTCTCAAGGTTGATCATTTGATAAAGTTGGTAAGGGAAATAAGACCCAATTTCCTTTGTGAAAAAATTGTGGAAAGAGGCACCAAGGGGAATGTCACAATGGAACCAGGAGATGTTGGTGATAGGGCATACAATAGACAATTGCTTTAAGAAAATGGATAATGTGATGAATAGAGGTAAGGTTCAATCTAATGTACATTATATTTCTCAATGTTGTAAATGTGGAGAAGTAGTACATTATCCAAGGTAATGCACTCTTGGAAGGAATGAGAGGCATGATGAGCATCAACAATCTTCAAGGAAAAGGGAACAATGCAAGTCCTATGCTGAGCTAGATCATGATGACTGAATTACATGTAACTTCTTCACTATAATTGTCTATTTCATGTTGTATTTTAGTTTTTTCTCTAAGATCATATCTTTAATGTTTTCTAAGAACATAATGTCACTACCTAATATGGTTTATATCATTAAGGAAAATATCTATTGTTATATATCACATGTTGATATTGTGAAGATGTTCTTCTTAACAAAATGATTAAGTGATTAAAAGATGAATATTATTTTGGAAGACGTTCACTACTTTTGGAACACTATATAATCAAGGTAAATAGAATAATATAGTATTTTCTTTGAGGTCTAAAGGTTGACTTATATTATGAATAATCGATGAATTTAAGGTAAAATTATGGAAATTTAGGTTACTTATGGAAATTATTAACCTATCATGGGGAAAATGTGATTAGGTTAGTTACTTTTGTTATAAGATGATAAGATTGGTTGATGTTGTTTAGATATGAACAATAAAGTTTAACTTGAAGAGTATGCTATCGAATCGTTCTTATATTTGGGTTTCAATCATAGTTTGGTTTATTTTGATGAATTTTAAGGACAGCTATTTATGGAATGGTCTATGATGATCTTTGGGTAGTATCGTGGAATTTTTTAGATCCAAAGTATTTTCCCTTCTTATGGGGTCTTTTCTTTTGAAGAGTTGTTTTATCGGACCCTTTATGTTTTTGGGATAATGATTAAAGATATAAGAAATAGATAATTAATCTTTTGTGGATTATGGGATTCTCTAGAAGATGATTCTCGTGCTTTTTATGAGACTAAGTGTTTTTGAATGCTCCTTGTTTGGAGAAAAGATTAGTTTTGGTACAAACTTATTAAAGGATGAAACTCTTCATGAAGGTAAGTATATTTCCTTATTTTTTATTCTATATTGTGAATGAATTCCTCAAAATTATGAAAAAGAACGTAAAACAAAAATGATGTTGGTTTATTTTTCCTAATGGGTAATCAAAGACCATTTACACACATCACAGCTATGTGATTTTCTTATGGTTATTTTTCTCCTAATCATGTTTTCTATCACTCTCCATCAGAACATGACCCTTTTTTTTCTCTTCCATATCCATGTTTCCCTACATGGAATCCTAGTATGGGTTAACTTGGGTGACCTTTGTACTTCCCTTTCTTTCTTTTAAAGTAATAATTTTGATGACTCTTATTTTGATGTGGAACATTCAATGAAATTTCCAAGACCAATTTTTAAAAATTGCGAGGAAGCAATTTCTTAAGGGGGGAAGAATGTAACGACCTGAAATTTTGAATAAATTTTGTTTCCTAAATTTGTGTGTTATTTTATTTTATACTCTATAAAACTATTTCATTTGGTAAAATTAATATAATTAGAATGAGACCGTTGGGTTTCAACTGTTATATGACCACTGGTCAATTTGACCGTTGGAAGTTAAATGTTGCGATTATTGTCTCTGAATACAAGTGATCTTGGTTAATTAATATATAAAGAAGATTTGATGGCCC
Source organism: Viscum album (assembly GCA_963277665.1). Taxonomy (NCBI): domain Eukaryota; kingdom Viridiplantae; phylum Streptophyta; class Magnoliopsida; order Santalales; family Viscaceae; genus Viscum; species Viscum album. Next base: position 661,290,906 of record OY728159.1, read on the forward strand.
TATCCAGTAGATTTTGGTCGATCGAAGACCATCTAACAGAAATTGAGAAGGAGGTAGCACCACTACACTTTGATCTAGTCCAAACCCAAGCTGAACATCATCATGTGATGCTGAAAGGGAATCTCCTTTGTGAGAATTTCAAGATGATAGAAATTAATACGTCTGCAATGTTGGCCGAGCCACCCTCAGATTCTCTCACCATTGCACACCTTACAGTTAAGTACTATGCAGGGGTTATAAGGGGCTATATAAGGAGACCGTAACTAATTTGTGTAATCCTTTGATAAATAAAAATTGTGATTTCTTTTTATGGTGAAGTTTGTGAATTTTCAAAATGTCCGAATAAATATAGGATGTATATTATTGATGAATTTCTGAAAAAGGGATATTTTAAAATATTTATGCAATACTTAAATAATTCATGATGTATAATGATTTTCAAAAAATGGTCTTCTAAAAATGTGTTCAATAAGAAATTTGTAGTATAATAAGATCAACTTAATTTATGGTGAATAGTGAATTATGAATAGTGATTTTATGCTTAGGATTAGTAATGTGACCAAATGGGTTAGTAATCTCACAAAAAAAGTGTTAAAATAATATAGGAACTATGATTAAGAAATGTGATTCAATAAAATGGATAATAACTGGTACATAAATTATTAGTCAAGTATTAGTTTTTTTGGGGGAATAGTGTTTTTAATTAAAAATTAAATTTTAAATATTTAGAATATTATTTTTCTAAAATGCAGCTTATTTTTGAATTCAGTGCATCAGTATTATGTTAATGTAATTTTTAGGGATTTTTCTGAAAAAATGAATTTTTGGTGATTAGTGTTTTTATTTAAAAGTTAAATTAAAAATATTTAGAAAGTTATTTTTATAAAATGGAGTTTATTTTTTAATTTAGAGCATGAATATTAGGTTAAGGTAAATTTTTGGATGTTTTTTGAAAAAGATGAATTTTCAGTGAATAGTAAAAATACAGTTTTAGGGTTTCGGTATGTTTAATGAAATCATAACTGCTTCATTATGATTTCATGAGATATTTTAAGCGATGGTCGACTTATTAATAGTATTATAAGGTATGATGTTTCCCAAGTGGCCAATACCATGAGGAAATACCACTTGTTTTTTCAATACCTCCAATGAGGTGTCCCTTGGCCATTAATGCCTTGTCTCCTCACTTCCCCTATAAATACCACGACATTATCTCATCCTTTCCATTCCTAAATCATCCTCAATGATGTTATGGTCTCCATACCTCCCAAGGAGTCCTCCCAAGTTTCCCCCAAGCCCTCAAGGTCCCAAACTTCGAGTTTAAGAGATATGTTTTCAGGTAAGGGATCCTACCACTCTCTTTCTTTTCAAGTACTCTTTTTTATGTCATTTCTTTTATGTTCCATGTTCTTATGTTGTGGATGTTATTTTACATTCATACTACAGTCCTTTTTATGTTCATATTATTAGAGATCCCCTCTTTCGCTCAACAATTCGTTTTTACAATTTTTATGTGGTGTCGTTAGGCTGCTGATATTTTAAGAGATTCTTTCACCCTTCTCATTTTCAAATTCTATTTTCATGTCAAGTCTTTCATGTTCCCTTTTTTTATTTTGTGGTATTATCTCTATCATACTGATATTATATGTTCATATGATGAGATAGCCTTTTTGATCCCATCAATTCATTTTTTTGATGTTTTAGGTGACACCGTTAGGCTGCCAAATTTTCATAAGAGAAATCTTAATTTTTGTCTTCCTTCCATGTTTTTCATTTCATATGGTATGTATTTAAAATTTCTTTTCCATGTTCTTATTTAATTTATATTATTTCCCCCTATTGTTTTATGGATCGTTTATGAGTGGGTGACCCATGTCCCTTCTCTTTAAAATGTTTTCTAAAACCCTATAACATAGCCGTTATGCTGCAGAATTTTCGTCTCAAAATGTCTCTCTCTTTTTCTCGAATTATTTTATTTTATTAAGTGAATAGTAAAAGATCTTTATTCCATATGGGTATTCAAATATTTATCAAAAATTTCTATTTTAATTCTGTGACTTACATACTTGAAACCCTCTTTCCTTTTTCCGTGGGTTCAAAGTGACATAAAGATCATGTCTTTAAAGCAGTTTTTAAAACATTATGATTATGAAATGAAACACATTTATTTTATGATATATGGGTTATTTATGAAATTTTTGATGATGATATATATGGCTCACACGATAATAAATTTAAATTTAATGGTGCACCCTGATAATTCTCTAATGCATTGGGTAAAGACTTAATCTCTAGAGATGACCATTTTAACGATACCTTGGTGAATAACCTTGGTAATTTTAAATGACACCATGGGAATGGACCATGGTGAAATTGAAATGATTGTCTATGTTAAATTTTTTAGCCACATATTCCAATTAGGAAAAACGTTTTACTTATTATGATATGCCCCATGATCTCTTTCCCATGCCTTAAAGTTATTTTTCACGACTTTTTGATGTATCTCAAGTTCACATGTAAAATGTTTCCCTTGATTCCATTAATGGGGATTCTTCTCACCCTTTCCTTTGATGTATGCTCCCAGGTTATGAGATGCTGTATTGAACATATGATAAAAAAATGAATAAACCTTTCAAGTGTTTAATAAGAATGTTTTATGTTGTCATGTATTAAGTTCCTGGTTTCCAAGACAGTAAATCTTAAAGATACATGGTTTTGAATAATGTAATGAATGTTTATTTGGTAAAAAGGTGGGATTTCATAGTAACATTTAAAATAGATGAGTTGGTTATCACCATAACCAAATTATAAGGGTAAATTAGTTATCAACACTAATTAAATAAATAAGGAAAATGTGTTTTTCTTAATATTTAAAATAATATGTTGAAAACGCTATCACAACTAGTTATGTAAACTAGGGGAATAAAGGGAAAAATAGTAAACATGTTTTCATCATAAAGGATGTAACAGAGGTTTATGAGATATAACCATTAAAAAAATGATGAGTTAATTATCACCACTCATCATATTACATAGGTGAATATGTTAACCGTGAATAATTGACAGGAAGGGGAGATGAGATATGAATACTTAACATATAAGATCAAATTGAAAAAATAATACTATAATCATGGTACCACCCTATTAAAAATCCATACATCAACTATAACACACCACACCATATACTGAATATATTTAAATATTACTAAATTATAGCCCTCAATCAATACCCATGACCCCATCACATGAATAATAGAAACCCATATATTTTGTAGTGGATCCTTCCCACATTTACTATTTTTTTATAATTAATATATATAATATATAATATTTTATATTTTTGGATAAATTTTTTTATTTATTATTAAATTTTATTGAAAATAATTTTTTCTAATATTAATTGTTCGTTACTTTTTTTCAATTATTCTTATTTTTATTATTATTATATCAAATAAATATTTATAAATGATGATAAATTTTTTATGTTTTTTGATTACCCATATAAAGCATCTTATATTCCCCCATTCCTTTTTAGGAGTGTATTTTACACTTACATATGAGTTATAATTTTTTTGTTGCCCTTATGTGACAAATTTATTACTCTTACACATGTTGATGTTTACCCTTAAAATTTATATAACTAAATTTATATAAACATTGTAGATTTCTATTTATTTTTACCTAAAATATCAAAAATATATTCAACATTTACATAATGCATTGGATTTCAATTATACCCATATATTATGTATATAATATTATGTTAACGTTAAATCATTTTATATAAAACATGTTTAACCTTGTAAATTCTATTGATACAACCCATAAAACTTACAGAAACATTATAATCCCTCTTATACCATTACACATTCTTAGAAAGTGACCCTTTATTAGAAATGAAAATCTCGAATTTAAAATTTATTTATTCCACAATATTCTTGGTATTTCGAATTTATTATTTCTTCTATTTAGTTATTTCTATATTTTACTGATATTATAAATTATTATCAATCATGTATAATATATTAAAAGTGTATTTATAGTGTCTTAACTCATTATATGAAGATCACCATTGTTCTCCATTTACACATGAACATTTATTAGACGATTCAAATATTCTGAATTTATTTATTTAGGTTGTTTTCTTTTTTATTATAATTTATATTTTATACAAAAAGGCATTTCAACATGTTTTCTTGTTTTTAATGCATTGCAATAAATATTTTATATTATCACATGTTTAAATATATAATGTAATAGTGGAATTCATAATTTAAATGTAATAGTTTGAATCACTATGATAATGTATATAATTCATTGATATATTATCATGGAGATATTTTGAACACTATAACAAGAGATATCAAATGGGATAGATTTTTCAACAATTGTTAAATTTTAGATAATAATATTATCAATGGTATGTACCTCTAATAAATAATTCATTATTATTATTATGATAAAAATTATTTATTTTAATATATTATAATGGATTTCTAGATACTGTTTATTTTTAATGAATTATTATATAAAGGGTTTGAGTTATGCATGGAATAAGGATGAAAGAGAATATACTACTATGAACATTATTTTTGATAAGATAAATATAATTAGAACTACAACTATATAAACATTACATCCAATTTAATTGATGAAATAATATTTTATATAATAAAATCATCATCATACTATAACACTTGAAAAGGTACACTAATATATTTCCTAGACATCATAATTCAAATCCATTTGAAGGGAAAATAATAAAACTTTTACTCCAAAATATGTTTCCACATTTATCCAATGGCTTTTTATATATTTTATTTATTTATATTGGATGAGTATTGTTTTCTGCATATAATCTATTCACATTGTAGGTTATAAAACAAATAATTATTAGTCCATTGTTTTAATAACCTGATTAAAATGAAAAATAATTAGGTTAGATATGATAAATGTAAAAAACCATGGTATTTTCTATTCTCAGAAAATTATTGTTAGGTTGGGACTTCGCCTATGAAAAAGTTAAGCATTTGGGTTTATACGCATTTTGAATGTGTATCTATATTTAATGGTACTTATAATGTTTCTGTTGCGATGGGAAAATTATATTTTGATAATTTATATATGAACAACTATAAAATTACATGTTATTATCTCATTAATTATATATATACACTCTTCGCGTATCCACTATTATTAATATTAGAGGAATGAATTTTTTAATTTTTTTAAACAAAAAAATTCAATAATATTATTTATAAAATTAAGGAATTTATGGAAAGGCAATCCACCCAATATTATCTATTTCCATCAACACTTTATGACCCAACACACAGTATCAATGGGTGAACCATCTTAAGGATTGTAATTATCTATTATTATTTTTCATGATACCAAATAATTTGAATATGATATTGACCATTGAATTATTGGATTAAATTTGTTTATATTTATGTATATATTTTTTTAATTAACATATATCATAATCTTTCACAAGTCCATGTTCACATCCTCTATAGTGATAGTTGGATGAAAATAAAGAAATTTTCAAGGAAAATAGATTAAATTTTGCTTGTGAGCCAAAATGTTTTGAAATTAAATAGTAATTTGTTATCCTAAGAAATATCGATGTATCTACTTATTTTATTGATAATAAATCAACTATTTTTAATAATATAATATTATAAGAGATTCAGTATAAATATCAACATCATATTCATAAAATAGGGACTTTAAATTTTTCTCTTGAGTAATAGTATAACATTAGTTGATAATGAAAATAATATTTTATCCCTTCTTGTTAAATTTTAGTAATTTTTTATTATGAAATATTGAATCAAAAATATTAAAATGACATGTTTAATTATTTTCATTCAAAAAATAATGATATGTAATAATGGAAGATGAATTTGAATTTCAATTAATTGACTATAGTTGAATAAAAATATATGAAGCTTAAGGAATAAAATGGAAGATATAAAATTTCCATGCTGAATTAAAATATTATTTGGATAATGTTATGAAAGGAGTAAACTGTTTGAAAAATCTTATTTTAGTTATAATATATTCAAAATCAATCCATTCTCATCCTATTCAATTGGAAAAGCATGATCATAGATGGATGATTTGTTAATGTTTGATAATTTTTATAAATTTTGTTTTTGATAGAATTACTTTCATAACTATGTTGCAAGGATTATATAGTCAATTTGGAAGAAAATTTACCTTTTAATCCATATCATATGAGTTCTAATATTCTAATTATGATCAATGTTCTAGTGCGCAAATGTAGTTTTTAAATGACATTGGACCAAAACTAGTTTGGTTACATAATTATGTATTTTTATTATTTTTGCCAATATGAATATTTATAATGTTTTATCATGTGATATATTGGGAAAGTTCATTGTTTTTTATTTTATTTTGGCAAGTGAGAATGTATTATATGGTTTATATTGAAAATAATTTTATTTAAATGAATTTTTTGAAATTTAATTTTTCTTTTCTTTGTCATCATTTATTCACATTATTGTAATTATTTTGAATTATTTTTTTTGTTAAAACTTGTGATAAATTAATTTTATAATTTTTTCCCATTTCATAATATGTTCAATTATTTCACTACCATTACACAAGAATGATTTTGACCCGTACACAAACCTTATAATCATATCCATACCCTTATGTGAGTTATTGTTTACCCTTATAAATGTTTGTATTTACCCTTTTGAATTTGTAAAAAAACTTATGAAAACGATATAATTTTGTAAAAAAATTATTTTAGAGAGCCGAAGCTTGACATACATGGAAATTACATTACTTTTTTGGAATACTTAATACATAACAACAACAGACACACAAGGACTGTAATAGTTTAGTGTCTTTGGAAACATGGAACATAATCTTCTAATCGTGGTGAAAGATCTTCAATATCTCCCATAAAGATCTTCCCCCTTTTTTTTCTTACCTAAAACCTTTCTTTATATCCTGGGGAAAAGAAAAAATAAAAAGGGTGATCTCAAATTCTCATTAAGGGTAAGCATGGATAAAATAAAACATAACATATACATTTGAACATAAAAACATGAACATAATGTTTTAACATCAAAATCTTCAGCAACGAATTAAAACATGGAAGTACATAAGGAATTGATCATAATGGAACATAAATTATGATAACATATCATGGGAATAAAACATGTAATTGTGGAATATATTAAGCACATGTTGTTACTTCCATATTAGCCAAGTCATTGCTGCCAAGACCATCTTAGTGGACAAAGTCCCTTTCTGAATCGAGTTCACTCCTCGTTTCAGTCCAGTAATACTGAACCAGATTAACATATCATTCCATCCATGTCTATCTCATGAGATATAAATCATTACCCAATGCATTGGAGGGACATATAGGTCCCATCCATCTCATAATGAAATCATTCTTACTTGTGCCACAAAATAAACATACATCATTCATAATAACCCAACAAATAAAATGGGTTTCATAAACATCATCCCATCATCACATAATCCATATAAAAGAAATGAATATAATTTCCTAATGAGAAAAGTGAAACCATGTAAATCATAGAGACTTTATACTTGAAACATACACATATGAAATAATTTCATCTTAGATGGAAAATGGTTTTGATAAAACACTTGAAATGAATTTTTGAGAAAAATATCCTTTCTTCTTCAAAATCAATTTCTTTTCACAAAACATAATGCAATTTGAAAAGAAAGATATTTTTTTTGAAAATAGTCATGAAATATTTTGGAGGATGCTTCATGAAAATAAGTCTTTATAAAACCGTAATAATCTGTTCGTTTCGTATAAGTTAAAATAAACATTCTTCTTTTACTTTTTCCGGAAAAGTAAAAAGTACCTCGTATGGTAAAACAAAGAACTGTTACATACCATGTAGTAAAATTAAAAAAATGTTTAAAAAGTAATTTAAACATAAATGAGAACACTTTTATAAATCATGGACATGGATGATAGAAATAACCCCTAGTAAATACTTACGAATAAGCAATCTCGGATAAAAATGAGATTAGAAAAATTATCCCTTACCTTAGGTCATATATGCTTCGTACGTATCCAAACCTCCTGTATAATGATTTAAATAATGTCATTGACTTATTACAGAATCATATTCATTGTTATTATATCATATATGGTTCACTTATGACTTTATATTACCCGTTCTTTTGTAAATTCCATGTTAAAGAGTGTTTTGGGTAAAATCGGTTCATTTGTCGTCCTTGTTTTGACTTGAAATTATTAATATGATTACATAGATCATGATTACTTAATTACATAATTTAAAACATGATTTATATATAATATATATTCATAATATACATATATATAACAGATCGATAAATGGAATGAAATACACCGTTCATGGAGACGGTAGGTCGTACGTACGCATGAACGCTGTTTTCGTTCCCTTATTGAATTGAATTGAATTAAGTAGATGAAATAAATATAAATATATATATATATATATATATATATCCAGTAGAATTATTATGTCATATATTTTATGATTACTTATTAGATATAATTTATAATCATTCTTGAATGGTTATCATGGAGAGTGAATCTCATCGCGTCGTGGAGACGGTATTCCGTACGTACTCACGAGCGATGATATCATTACCATGATAGTAAAATTGTATTAAAGTGTATTTATAATATTACAGAATAAATATCACTTTACAATAATCATATATATTCATTACATTCACCATTATACCCATCCAAGTAAGGTGGTGGTGGAAAATAGATTACACCACGACGTGGAGACGGTATTCCGTACGTACGCACGCGCGGTGATTTCTTTTTCTATAGGATGGATAGATGGTGAAATATGGTTGTTTAATACTTATAATAACATATCAGTATATTAGTGATACTTATGTTATTACTTCATAATGAAAAAACTAAAGAAGAAGAAGTTGAAGAAGAAAGAAAATTGAAAGAATCGGTAACAGATATTACCTCTTCTTTGACACGCCTCTTTGAATCCTCCTCTTAGGGTAAAAAATTGGTTTTTGAAGAAGACCAGGACCTATAGGATGTTTCTAGGGAAGTTTAGAAGGGAAATGGATAGGGATTGGCCGAGCCTGAATGCTCAAATTGGTGTGAGGAGGGGAGGGGGGAGGTGCCCTTTTATAATGGAGGAGAGGGGCACCTTTGGAAATCTTAAAAATATTAATTTATAATAAATATAACCCCACTTAAAAACCTCCAAAAATTACTTATATTCTAATATATGATGATATAGGGTTTCAATATCATCAAACAATAAAATTTAGACATGTTAGGAAATTATTTTAATATTATCAACTTCATTTATCCTTACTTAATCAATTTAATTTTATTTGTGGTAATAACATTCTAAATTTTAAATTTTCAGAAAAAAATTATTTATTTGTTTTTAATTGTCCATAATTGGATAATTTATAACGTTTTGGACCATATAAATTTAAAATTATAATTTTTAAATATTTTTGTGATTTTTAATCAATTTTATAATATGTTATTTTTATAAAATAACAATTCTGTCAATTTTGACACTATTCATTTATATGAATTTAAATAAAATATATACAGAATATATGTTCTAACTAAAAGCTTTAATAGATTCATAAAAGGCCATATGTGTCTAGAAAATTAGTGGATCACATTAAATAGTTCATATAATATTTATTTTATTATTTTTAAAACCATTTATTTGGTTTTTCTCTTAATAAAATAATTACAACAACATTTTTGTATAATTTTTTAATATACTTATTCTTTTGTATATAAATTAAAAATAAAATCCTATGATGCAGATAAATATATTACCTTTCACAATAAAACTTTTACTAGAATTTATCATCTAAAAATCACAATATTTAAATTGTTATATATATTGAATTATGAAGGTGACAACTTTGGCATCATTTATAATAAAATAATATAAGTGTCATAATCACTTTTATTAGACTCCTAAAGGTTATATATTTGGTCATTAGATGATAATTCTATATATATACACTAAAAATAATTTTTGGTCAGGTTTGTGGGCCTCTTAATGGGTACTATTATTTCAATAAAAACTGTATTACTGATTTTTCACTTAATAAATAATTTCTGCATCATTAATGTATCACCCATAATGATAATTATTTAATCCCTAAAAATTCTAAATAAATTATCATGATGTAGATAATTTTATTATATTTATTAAGATTATTCATGTTTGAAGTTTTATGATGTTTATCACTAAATTAAAATTATTATACTTATAATATTTAAGAGAGTGACATGTTGTCACTTTCTTTGGTTTTAATAATAAATAAATTTTTTTCATGGTGAAAAGTCCCTAAAATGAATCTAATCCGACCCTTAGGTGATATGGGTATACTTTTAGCCATCCAATAAAATTTTGGCATGTGTTAGGGTAACTGTATAATATTATATTCACCCTTAATTACCCGATTTACCTTTAACTAAGGTAAATAAAATTTACCGTAGTTACTATTCATAATTCCCAAAAATAAAAAGTAGTCTATTAACATAATTTGGACCCACTGATTCCAAATATGGAATATATTTTTTCAAATTCAATACACATAAGTATCAGAAATTAAATTAAAATTAATCCCGTTGTCGAATGAAAACGGGTTTTTGTTTAAAACATTACCAAAGAATGAATTGATTTAACCAACGAAATCAATGTAAAATCAATGCTAATGACATACATTATATTAAATGGTAAAAATATATTCTATTTATACTTTAAAACCATTAAATATTATAAATTAACAACATAAGTTATTACGATGTAAAATGTTGTTTTTAATTAAAATATATCATGTTTTTACTATTCATTAAAATATGAAAGTTATCAGAATATTATGAAAATTTTATCCAAGGTAGAATTTTAAATCCTGATTCAAAAGAATAATTTTATTTTGTAAAATTGAACTTATAAACATGTCAAAAACTAGATTTAAAGTGGGTGCACCATCAAAAGGCGGCAAAACTACATTTTTTGAAAAATACTTATTTTACCCGAAAAAATTATTTTGTTCTTATAACATGTTCTAGAAAATGTGTAAGATTAATAATAATGTTATAAAATCCAAAATGTAGTTAATAATATTCATAACAGCTAGTTTATAATAATATTATAACCATATATCGTTGTTTAGTGAACCGAGGTATTGCATACTACACATGCTACCGAGGAAGGTCGCGATTGCGTATAATGAAAGCCAAGTTAGGGTTGCGTGTTTTGTAAAACTCTTTTGTTGCTAAGTATAACAAAATCCAACCATATCTCATTTATACAATGAACACACACATATATATATATATATATATATACACTAAATGTTGTGTAGAATGACTATTATCAAACGAACTCGAAATTGTGTATAACATGTTCCATTAATTGTGTTGCATATACTGCAAGCTAATATGGTGTTGTGTATAGCACAAGATAATCATGGTGTAGCATAAAACACATGACATCAAATAAATTAAAAAGAATAAAATCTCTGGGTGTTACATTCTACCCCCCTTAAAATGAATTTCGCCCCCGAAATTCTTCGGGGTTATACATGGTTTACTATTCGAAAGTTTCTTTAATAAAAACCCACATCGTAAAAAAGGAATACCAAAACTTATCGTTAAAATCTAATGTATGAAACGTAACAGTTACCCAAATTAACTAATCACTATGTTTCCACGTAGGATAACATTGGTGAAAATATGGATTTGGAAGAAAAATCTAACTGTCATGTTCTGATGGAGAGTGGTAAAGAACATGGCTATGAAATATCCAACAATCACAAAGCCATAGATTTGAAATGATCTAAGGTACCATCTGATTCATCAGATATAAGAGCACTAGGACAACATTTTGGGTTTTCAAGATCATTTCTCTAAAGTTGATGAATTTTAATTAGATGAAATACTTTATTTTGATATAATCTCACCGTTGTTTGTGCCTAGAACAATTTCCACTTCATCTCTTAAAAAAATGAAGTTGAACTTGTCATTTGTGAAGTGTTAGTAGATCATGTGATAGAATGATGGGTCATTCCATCTGTCTTAATCAAAATGATAGCAATAGTTATATATATAAGTCCATCTATTTTATATCGTTCAAAAATGGACTTATACTTCATCTATCATACCACTTAATAAAATAAAACTAGTTTATACTAACCAGGGACTTTCTATAGGCTAGTGGTAGGCGATAAAGGCTAGTCGCACTTCGGTTGTGGGTTCGATTCCCACAGCCTTGTCCGACACGATGGGCTGTCGCCCATCCTACAGGTTTTCCTTTTCCTATTACTATAACATCACATCAATAATATCGAAAAAGGTCTATCCTTAAACAATACTAACTTCTATCCAACATAATACATTCCAATATTTAGGCTTATCCAAAATACTTCTTTCTAAACTCATAGTATAAAGAGAATTCTTACTAAAAAGGTCATATAACAAGCATGTTAATACCATCTTTGATCCCCATATATCATGAGATATGTATTGATGGTCACATTCCAAACATTCGAAGGCCTTAATCATGTATTCTCTTGAAAAATGAATTCCCATTGAATCTCAGTGAAAACATGAGTGCTGTCAAAAGTTAACTCTTTTCACATACCAAAACCACAAAATTTTTATATAATCCAACCATAATATCACTTAGTCCTTATATCAGTCATGAGCTCATGAATACAATCAAACATATCATTATCTTCTTATCCCTTCATAATGCCCATATCATCTACTTTCCAAAAATATCTGAATAAACTTCCATGGTTACCGATACCATTCAACATATACTTTCATATACTTTAGGAAAAATAATAGTGTAACAATCCTTAGATGATTCTTTATTCCATAGTACCATACATTATTCTTTATAAACATACAATCATTCTACTACCTTCTTAAACCACTAGCCGAGCTTCATCATTTATTTCATCTCATATATCATTTGTAGTGTCTTCATCATCTTCCACATAAATACTACCCGTATGACCATGCTGATTCTCTTCATGAGATTTTCCCTCAGGGCATTGGTTTGCATAATTCCCATAAATTCAACATTTAAAGCATCTAATCACTGTTGATGTCGTAGCAATACCATTATCCTTTTCCATGGTGTTAACTGAACCTTTTCCTTGGCACATACTGGCTTTGTGCCCTTCTTTTCCACACCCAATGAATCTTCCAATTCCATTGAAACAATCTCCCTGAGGCCTCTTCCCACATGATTTACATGAGGGAAATTGAACTTTCTTTCCTCTATGATCATCACGAAACACCATCCTTCTCTTATTATCTGAGTCGGTAAACTAACCGAAGTTGAGATTATTGATCATATTATGAGACTGTCGATTAGGCATAATAACGATGTATGGACTTCCAATTCCCGTTTCATTTGGTTGCTCATGAAGAATATCATTCAGTTTTCCATTATATTCTCCATTATCGTGAATCTTCCTGTTTCCAACCATTTCCTAAAACCCAAAAAGAATAGTATGATAGGCAAAAATCATACGAGGGAAAAGAACATTGTAAAGGTGAAGTACCCTCAATATCTAACATCTTAGGTTAAATTCTATGATCGTTACCGTAGTTCTAAGACTATATCCTATACGTATACTTATCCATAGGGATGTCCCTAGACATACCTTAGAAATATCTCTAGGGATCTCACTAACGTTTTCGCATCCTAGTTTCCAAAGGTTGACTAAACCTTTCCTCTGATACCAAATGTAGAGACCCGAAGCTTGACGTACATGGACATTACATTACTTTTTCAAAATACTTAATACATAACAAAAACAGACACACAAGGACCATAATAGTTTAGTGTCTTTGGAAACTTGGAACGTAATCTTCTAATCGTTCTGAAAGATCTTCAAAATCTCCCATAAATATCTTCCCCCTTTTTTCCTTAACTAAAACCTTTCTTTATATCCTGGGGAAAGGAGAAGATAAAAAGGCTGAGCTCAAATGCTCAGTAATGGTAAGCATGGATAAAATAAAACATAACATATACATTTGAACTTAAAAACATGAACATAATGTTTTAACCTCAAAATCATGAGCAATGACTTAAAACATGAATATACATAAGGAATAGATCATAATGGAACATAAATGATGATAAAATAGGATGGGAACAAAACATGTAATTGTGTAATCAATTAAGCACATGTTATGATTTCCATAGTAGCCAAGACATTGCTTCCAAGACCATCTTAGTGGACAAAGTCCCTTTCTGAATCGAGTTCACAACTCGTTTCAGTCCTGTAATACTGAACCAGATTAACTTACCATTCCAGCCATGTCTATCTCATGAGATATAAATCTTTACCCAATGCATTGGAGGGAGATATTGGTCCCACCCATCTCATAATGAAATCAATCTTACTTGTGCCACAAAATAAACATACATCATTCATAATAACCCAAAAAATAAAATGGGTTTCATAAACATCATCCCATCATAACATAATCCATATAAAAGAAATGGATATCATTTCATAATGAGAAAAGTTAAAACATGTAAATAAAAGAGACTTTATACTTGAAACATACACATATGAAATAATGTCATCTTAGATGGAAATTGGTTTTGATAAAACACTTGAAATTAATTCTTGAGGAAAATATCCTTTCTTCTTCAAAATCAATTTGTTTTCACAAAACATCATGAAATTTGAAAAGAAAGATATTTTTTTGAAAATAGTCATTAAATATTCTAGAGGAAGCTTCATGATTATAAGTCTTTATAACACCGTAAAAATCTGTTCGTGCCGTATAAGTTAAAAAACATTCTTCTCGTACTTTTTCCGGAAAAGTAAAAAGTACCACGTATGGTAAAAAAAGATTTGTTACATATCATGTACTTAATGTAAAAAAATGGTTAAAGAGGAATGTAAACATACATGAAAACACTTTTATAAATCATGGACATGGAAGATAGAAATAACCCCCAGTAAATACTTATGAATAAGCAATCTCGGATAAAAATGTGATTTGCAAAATTATCCCTAACCTTAGGTCTGATATGCTTCGTACATATCCAAACCTCTTGTATAATGATTTAAATAATGTCATTGACTTATTACAGAATCATATTAATTGTTATTATATCATATATGGTTCACTTATGACTTTATATTACCTGTTCTATTGTAAATTCCATGTTAAAGAGTGTTTTGGGTAAAATCGTTTCATTTGTCGTCCGTGTTTTGACTTGAAATTATTCATATGAGTACTTAGATCATGATTACTTAATTCCATAATTTAAAACATGATTTATATATAATATATATTCATAATATACATATATATGGCAGATCGATAAATAAAAATAAATACACCGTTCATGGAGATGGTAGGCCGTACGTACGCATGAACGCTGCTTTCGTTCCCTTATTGAATTGAATGGAATTAAGTAGATGACATAAATATATATATTAATAAATCCAGTAGAATTATTATTTCATATATTTTATTATTACTTTTTTTATATACTTTATAATCATTCTTTAATGGTTATCATGGAGAGTGAATCTAATCGCGTCGTGGAGACGGTATTCCATACGTACGCACGAGCGATGATATCATTCCCATGATCGTTGAATTTTATTAAAGTGTATTTATAATATTACAGAATCAATATCACTTTACAATAATAATATATATTCATTACTTTCATCATTATACCCATCCAAGTAAGGTGGTGGTGGAAAATAGATTACACCACGGCGTGGAGACGGTATTCCGTACGTACGCACACGTGATGATTTCATTTTCCATAGGATGGATAGATGGTGAAATATGGTTGTTTCATACTTATAATAAAAAATCAGTATATGAGTGATACTGATGTTATTAATTCATAATGAAACAACCAAAGAAAAAGAAGTTGAAGAAGAAATAAAATTGAAAGAATCGGTAATGGATATTACCTCTTCTGTTACACGCCTCTTTGAATCCTCCTCTTAGGGTACTAAAATTGGTCTTTGAAGAAGACCAGGACCTCTATGATGTTTATAGGGATGTTTAGAAGGAAAATTGGAAGGGATTGGCTGAGCATGAAGGCTCAAATTGGTGTGAGGAGGAGAGGGAGGAGGTTCCCTTTTATAAGGGAGGAGAGGGGGACCTTTGGAAATCTTAAAAATATTAATTTATAATAAATATAACCACGCTTAAAAACCTTCAAAAATATCTCATATTAGAATATAAGATTATATATGGTTGTAATATAATCAAAAAATAAAATTTTGACATGTTAGGAAATTATTTTATACATTATGAACTTCATTTATCCTTACTTAATCAATTTTATTTTATTTGTGGTAATAAAATTCTAAATTTTAAATTATAAAAAAATTTATTTATTTGTTATGAATTGTCCATAATTGGATAATTTATATAATTTTAGACCATATAAGTTTAAATTAATAATTTTTATATATTTTTGTGATTTTTAAACAATTTTATAATATGTTATTTTTATAAAATAACAATAGTGTCAATTTTGACACTATTCATTTATATGAATTTATATAAAATATATACAGAAGATATGTTCGAAATAAAAGTTTTATTAGATTTATAAAAGTCCATATGTGTCTATAAAATTAGTGGAGCACATTAAATAGTTCATATAATATTTATTATATTATTTTTAAAACCATTTATTTGGTTTATTTCTTAATAAAATAATTACTACAACATTTTTGTAAAAGTATTTAATATACATATTTCTTACATAAAAATTAAAACTAAAATCCTAGATAAATCTATTACCTTTGAAAATAATAGTTTTACTCGTATTTATCATCTTAAAATCACAATAGTTATATTTTTATATTTATTATATTATGAAGGTGACAACTTTTGCATCATTTAAAATAAAACAATATAACTGTCATAATCACATTTATAAGACTCCAAACGGTTATATATTACGTCATTAGATGATAATGGTATCTATATACACTAACAATATGTTTTGGTTAGGTTTTTGGGACTTTAAGGGGAACTATTATTTCAATAAAAACTGTATTACTGATTTTTCACTTAATAAATAATTTCGGCATCATTAATGTATCACCATTAATGATAACTTTTTAATCCCTAAAAAATCTAAATAAATTATTATGATGTAGATACTTTTATTAGGTTTTTGGATAATATTCATGTTCTAAGTTTTATTATGTTTATCAATAAATTAAAATTATTATACTTATAAGATTTAAGAGAGTGACATGTTGTCACATTATTTGGTTTTAATAATAATTAAATTATTTTCACTGTCAAAAGTCCATAAAATGAATCTGATCCGACCCTTAGGTGATATGGGTCTACTTTTAGTCATCCAATAGAATTTTGGTATGTGTTAGGGTAATTTTATAATATTATATTCACCCTTAATTACCCGATTTACCTTTAACTAAGGTAAATAAAATTTACCGTAGTTAATATTCATAATTCCAAAAAATAAAAAGTATACTATTAACATAATTTGGACCCACTGATTCCAAATATGGAATACATTTTTTCAAATTCAATACACATAAGTTGCGGAAATTAAAATAAAATTAATCCTATTGTTGAATGAAAACGTGTTTTTGTTTAGAACAATGAAAAAGATTGAATTGATTTAACCTACGAATTAAATATAAAATCATTGATAATGACATACATTATATTAAATGGTAAAAATATATTCTATTTATACTTTAAAAATATTCATTATTATAATTCAACAACATAAGCTATTATGATGAAAAAAGTTGTTTTTAATTAAAATATAGCATGTTTTTATTATTCATTAAAATATGAAAGTTATCAGAATAATATGAAAAATTTATCCATGGTAAAATTTTATATCCTGATTCCAAAGAATAATTGAATTTTTTAAAATTGAAATTATAAACATGTCAAAAACTAGATTTAATGTGGGTGCGCCATCAAAAGGTGGCAAAACTGCATTTTTTTAAAAATACTTATTTTACCCGAAAAATTTATTTTGTTCTTATACCATGTTTTAGAAAATGTGTAAGATGAATAATAATGTTATAAAATTCAAAATGTAGTAAACACTATTAATAAAGGCTAGTTTATAATAATATTATAACCATATATCATTGTTTAGTGAAACTAGGTATTGCGTACTACACCCGCTACCGAGGAAGGTCATGATAGCGTATAATGAAAGGCAAGTTAGGGTTGCTTGTTTTGCAAAACTCCTTTGTTGCTACTTATAACAAAATACAACCATATTTTATTTATACAATGAACATATATATATACACACTCAATTTTGTGTAGAATGACTATTATGAAACGAACTCAAAATTGTGTATAACATGATCCATGAATTGTGTTGCGTATACTGCAAGCTAATACGGTGTTGTGTATAGCACAAGATAATCATGGTGTAGAATAAAACACATGACATCAAATAAATTAAAAAGAATAAAATCTCGGGGTGTTACAATTATGAAAAATATTTATAATGAAATTGGTGATTATATAGTGCCTAAAATTTCAGTTTTACCCTTACATAGTATATGTAATATTCTGATTACCTATAAATTTTGGATATAAAACTACATTACCATGAAAAATATGTTGTTATTTCTTTATACATTATAAAACAAAAAAAATTATCTTAAAATATTAAAAATTTATTTAATGTGACCCTTAAGTAGATTTGAAAATCTGGAATATCCAGATTACTCTATTTCATGATCTTCTTGGTATTTTAAATTATTTGTTTTCTTCTCTAAATTTCATTTATTATTTTAATTATACTATAAAAATATTATTAATCATATAGAGTCTATAAAATTTGTTTTTATGGTGTTTTAAAAACATTTATTTTATAATTAATGTTTTTTTCATCTACAAATAAACATGTAGTCGATGATTAGAATATTCAATATTTATTAATTTGGGTTTATTTCATTATTTTTTTATTTCTAAATTCAGGTTTGATTTTAAACAAATTTATTCAAACATGTTTAATAGTATTTATTTAAGTATATATAATGTTTTATATTAAAAAAATATTATTTATGAAATGATACTTTCAAAATAAAATATTTTTTATTTCATTTTGAATTATTGTGAGTTTTTTTTGATATCATTGGAATATTATCATAGATATTTTTTAAACTATTTAATGGGTAATTTCAAATGAGATTGAATTGGAAAAACAGTTCTAAATATCATATTATTATATTATCGATTATATCAATATCACTTCTTTATATTTCATTAATATAATAATTAATTTTAATGATTCTAATGAATTTTAAGTTATTGTTTACTGATTTTAACTTCTTCTTCAAAGGGTAAATGGATTAAAAGAAGATGTATAGTGCAGAAAATATTGTGGTAAACTATCATTGTGATAAAATATAGATAATGACAACTTACATTGCATGAAATTTTCATCCAATTAATTTGTTATAAGTTACAATCAAAATAGAAATGTATTATCATTTTTGATCTCTATTTAAAGTATATTAATGGATCACCCAATCATCATCATTCATATCGCATATGTTAAATACAATGGACATGAAATTTATTCATTTTAAATAAAGGGAAAATATTTTTTGTATATTTTAAAATGATATGATGTGAAGTATCATGAGGAATGAGTATTCTTCATATCAATCCGCATGATTGTTGATCCATTCATTAATTCCAATGTCATTTTTAAAATTATATAAATGGGTAGACATTATTTATAACATGGTAAAGATGATTTTATAATGAAAATAATTTAATTATGACTGTAAAAATATTATGGTTATTTATGGGGTCATATTATATTGTATATTTAAAATTAATATATTTTTTTAGTGTAATAATATAAAAATGAGTGAATGATGAATTCTAAATAGGCCAGCTTGATCTACCTTATTATGGGAGTATGATCAACCAAAAAGGAAAAAATGCCGGAAAAACATTCATAGAACCAGGGATGTGAGCACCTACATAGGAATAAAGGTACATAGATATAAGTTTATTGGAATGAATTGGTGTGAACATGGATGTTCTAAAGCAACCACATAAGGGCACGGTGTGACGACATGTCGGTGGTTTTGTCTAAGTAGTGGTTTTCGGAACAAACCCTAGTAAACTCACATAGTCTATGTATTTGGAATGCAGATAATGATATTCAAGTTCTCAACTATGTGACATACCTATGTGTGATTCATGAATGTTGAAAAATATTAATCTATGTTAAATACACATGGATAAAATAGAGGGTACATGAGGATTCTGATCAATGCTTTGAAATCTACTAGAGGTACTATATTCAAGATCCCAATGATCAATGGATGTTTATTCATTAGAGTTCTAACTGAGGAATGAATTTCTGATTAGAGACAAAAATGGGATCATTTTACACTGAATATCTTTATATAAATATGTACTATAACTTCATGTACTGAAGAAACAATTTTATTTCAAATAAGGGAAATGACTAATTAACGATTTCAGCATGAAGATCATTCAAGGAATTATTGATGCATGTGGTGATGCATGATATACTCTAATATATATATAATGTTTTATTTCATAAGAACATATGACAAGGTTTTAGGAGTCAAGAATATTAAAAACAATGAAACATATATAGTAATATTTTTAACAATTGAATATAAAGACATTAAAAACAATGATCTTCATGATATGACATAATATTTTTGATATAGATGATGTTCATATAAAAGTTGGTGGAGACCTAACCAATAAATAATGAGGAACCAATGCTGAGAGTGTTGGTTTCCATTCTTTATGGATTTATATTTTTAGGGAGAAATGCTGAACCACAGTGAAATCTTCTCTATTGTGAAGAAAGATACCCCATGGTCTTTTTATTTTCATTTTCATTATCAATAGTTTCATGAAGGAACTAAAATACTAAATTCCTTCACATTTGTTACAAAAAAGGTATGTACATTATAAAGAATAATTTTTGAGTATCCTTCCTTTTTTTATGAAGATCTTTGGCTAAGAAAAATATTATAAGTACCACAAATTAATATAAATGTTGTTTTGAAAATACTCTATTTCAAGATGGGATAATATTATAAGGAATTTTTCTTGAATAATAATGTTTATATCATTTTTTTACTGTTTTCTTTAGTTGGTGAGTTCAAAATATTGAATAATTTATGCATCTATACATGAATTAATTTTTAAATGAATGTATAATGTGGAGAAAATAACTAAAATAAAATATTCATAAATCAATAAGTGAATAATTTTAATAGTTCAATATTAATTCCTTCATAAAATAACACTTTAATAAATAATTTCTATATATTGAAAACATTTAGGTGTGGTCAAGACATCAATAGAATATATAAGAATTCATGCATGAGAATTTTGAAAGATAGAATATGTTGATCATATATTATGATCAAAAGTTGTTTCAGTAAGTCCAACATTACAAATACATTAGTTAAAAAGTCTCTTTTGGTTTACATGGAAATCCATATGTTGGAATATCAAAGAGGAATATAAAGAGTGTAAAAACATATGATTTTGGGATTTTTTTCGAATTAATTTAACATTATTGATATTTTTCATTTCTTGAAACACTAAATATAATTCATTTTATAATAATGAAATATGTTTTTCTTGCACTATATGAAAAACCAAGTAAATAGTTTAGTGTACATAGTATAAACTTTTCCCTTCTCTCCACGGAACATTTGGGTAAGCTTGCATTATACGCACTAATGACGTTCCTTTATGACTTGAATAACATGCAATGCTGTTGTTTTGAAAACAATAATATATTATTAAAATGTTATTATTTAATATAAAAATATAAAACCTTGAAGCAAAATTATATTTTATTACAATTATTTACTAATTTATTAAAATATATGGTTTAAACATTATGATATAAATTCACAGGTTACCGATTAATTTTAAACGGTATAAAAAAAAATTAAGTATAAAAGGAAATATTGTTTTCGTCACATAGTTTTTTACGGTAATAAATTAAAATTTTCATTTATGTCATTAAATTCACTAATTAAAATGTTCATTTCACATGAAACATTTACTTGGTGTGCATTACACGGAATACTGAATTTCTTCACAACATCATTTTATTTCCATTATTATTTAAATTGTAATTTATAACCTAGATATTAAAAATTAATCATATGAATAATTCTAACTACTTTTAAGCTATTTTAAAAATGGTATTATAAATATACAAAATATTGATAATGAAAAAGATAATTTTTACTAAAGCGTTTATATATTTAAAAAATATTATTTTATCAAATGAATATCTTTTTCATGTCCATCTATGAAAAATAATAAATTTAATTATTGTCACTTTTGGAAATTTAATTTGACAAAATAAAATTTATATTTAAATTTAAAATTTAAAAATTGTCATTGGGTAATTTGTTTTATATTTTTCTGAGAAACATTATTCTTTATGAATATTGAAAATTATTGCATTTTAGTTAAAAACTGTCATTTTGTTTAAATAATTATTAATGATAAAAAATAATTAAAATTTATTTTAAGATAAAATTCGATCAATTATAAATAAACATATATAATTTATTTAAATTTAAAAAAATAACATTGAAATTGAATATGAAAACATAAAGGACTTTTGTCTGTCTACATTAAAAACCCGCAATTTCTTCCCATATGCAGTTTTTTCATTAATAATAATTTTCATACTACTGAGAGTTGAATTTATAAAAGAAATTAATAATTATAATTTATATATTCAAATAAAATAAACCTATTTTTTGAAATAAATTATTAGTAAAAGTGATTAAAATTATTCCTAATGATTAAGGTCAAATTAATCTTAATTATGGACTAAAACATAAAAGTTAGGGCCCAAATGACCTATAATCCTATAAAACACCTATTGGATGTCCATATTTATGTAATCATCCTTCCTTTCCTGAATTTGGTTGTTTTGGTATGACTTCATTTGTGTATGTACAAGTATACAACTAACATCATTTCAAACATTCCAAGTGAGTCCTTTTCCTTCCCTATAAAAGGCCACCCCCTCTACCTCTTATGAAAAACTATAAAACTGGTTAGGTATTTCCAAGAAATTCCCAGTATAAATCCAATAATCCTTCACTTTGGTATAATGCTATCCAAGGAGTCCTTTTGGCCCAATCCAAAAGGAGTAACTCCATTAAGATGTAACATCATCTCTTAGGTCAATTATTTTATTTTCCTTATCCACCACATACAACTCTATTTATTGTATTATTATTTAGAAAAAATAGTATTAAAAATATAATATAATTTAATTATTTAAATAGGTTAACCTAAATTTACACACACCTCTATCTAATTGGTGAAAAACATATTCTTTTTTTGTATGGCGAACTACTGCCTCACGAAACGATGATTGTTCATTTTCCATTATGACGTACGATGGTGTAAATTAAAATATACAATATATTTATATCATATATTAAGTTTAATACTTATTTATTCTTTGGTATTCTTTTTTACAGAACATATTATTTTTACTTTCCATTTTGTGTAAATATTATAATATCATTTAAGGGAATGTGGAAAATTACCCCCTCAAAGCGATATAATTTGTTCACACACCACACAGATTATATTAAATATGAGTTTAGTTAATTTATATGATATATATAATATAATAAATATACTCGAATAATTATATATATATATATTACTATTATTATATCATCATAATAATTAAACTGAAATAGCATTCATGCGTACGTACGACCCACTGTCTCCATGAACGGTGTATTCCATTTCATAATTGTATATTATATAGATTTTTATAATACACCTATAATATATATAAATTATATTTATATCATGGTTTAAATTATTTAAATCATGATATAATGTATAAATACCAAATATATGACAAATTAAGACATGTGAATAATAATGTTAATATTACCATAAGTGAAGCCTTAAAATATGACTATTAACAAGAGTGTAATATATGGGAATAATAAAACAATATATGGTATTAGATATAATAATATGGTTTTTTAAAATATTTATAATTAATTTATATTTATTATACAGGTGGTTTGAATGCATATGCTGAGTGCTAAGACATAATTTAAGGGGATTTAATCTCACATTTTATTCCTATCAGATACATGCTATGTTCGCCACTACTTCCTGTTGTCTGGTGTAAGTATTACCAATGATTTTATTCAATTTATTTTAGATGAAAAGTAATGGGATTTAAGATATCCTTTTTATGAACTATAATTTTTTGGGTTTAGTTTTAAAAAGTAACCAAATAGGGAAAAATATTTTGTCTCAATTTTCCTTCATTAAGACAAATGTTTGGGTATGCACCTAAACACTTCTTCGAAGAGTATATACTTATATTTTACATGTTCAATCATGAATATAATTATTTTCATGTTATTTTATGTTTCATTTAATTTCATTTTCTTACATTGATAGTATGATCCCATGTTACTATGTTATGAGAGTTTATTGAGAAAATATCATCACTTTTTTAGATTGAATACATTTATTCTTCATTTGATGAATTCTTTTTTATCCATCCCTCAATAAATTCATGAATTGTCTTCTCATTTTGTTATTAGTGATATATTCATGTAGTGGTAACATTTTTTTCTCTTTGGTATATAATAAAGGTGATAATTTGTTTTCAAGGAAGCCCTACTTTACCCTCTATTTGGTTGGAATCTATGTTCCTTCCAAAACATATTTTTGTAAAAGGGTATCCTAGAGTATTATACTCATATCTTATTATAAATAAAAAAAATTACCCTTCTATTATTTTAAAAATATTTTCAATGGAATATTCATGTCTCTTTTTGAGTATGGAAATGTTTTTTAATTTTTACATTGAAAAAGGAATATTCATTTTTTCTACTAGGAAATGTATATAATTATCCACCATCAATATATTAAAGAATTTTTTTTCCAGTTTAAAGTTTAATTTTTTTAATAAAATGTCTTCAAAAGTTATTTTTAGGTAAAGTTGTTTTCTAAACATTTTCAAACTTCTTTTATAAGTTTTCATGGAATGTGGTTTTGAAAACATTTTCAAGCTTCTTTTATAATTTTTCAAGGAAAATGGATTTCATAATTTATTAAATACTTATTTATATGTTTTAAAATTATATTCAATGAAAATGTTTTTCAAAAATAATTTCATGATTGTTTTACATTTTTTCAAAATATTTTGAAGGAAAATAATTTAAAAAATGTTTAAAAGAAATATTTACAAGTTTTTAAAGTATTTTTAAAGAATAATTTTTAAATTTTTTTTGTAGCATTCATTTTATGTTTTCAGAGTGTTTTCAAGGAAAAACGGTTTTAAAATTAATGATTATTTTATAAAATTTAACGAGAAATGGTTTTGAAATGAAATAATGTATTCTTTATAAATATTAATGTTATTTTTAAGAAAATTAATATAATTTGGATTTCTATATTAAAAATCATTCTTCAAAGAAAGAAAAGATATTTCCCCCAATAATATTTTTTTAATGATACTTCAAAATTATTTTCACTCTAAGATGACATTTGTTAATGTTACTCATTAAATTCTAGGAAATGATCTAAAGGTTTCATTCACATACTTTTTATGAATTAGTAATTCTTAATATCATGGTTTTATGAAACCCCATTCCGTTCTATGGGTTTTATGATAATAAAATCTATTTCTATTTCACATGTTATATATTTTGGGAATCTGTTTCTCTCTCATGATTTATTATTTGAATGAAGTGATTATGAAACATGTATTTGTTCCATAGGTTGTGTAAAGTTTATATGTTTATAATACTCATTTAATTTCATTGGGTATGATATTATTGTTTATTATTTTTGGGAACATATCTGTATGATTTCACTATGAGATGGGAGGGACCTATATATCCCTCTAATGCATTGGTTAACAATTTATAAATCATGAAATAGACTAACATGGTCTTATGATTAATCATTTACTACTATGATGGCCATGAGAGTGAACCATGACTACTAATATGGTATGTGAATTGAACTCAAGCTACTATGATGGCCATGGGAGTGAACCATGACTTTTAATATGGTATGAGAAATGAACTCATGCTACTATGATGGCCATGTAAGGAACCATGACTACCATGATGGTATTAGGTGTTAAATAATGCTACTAAAATTTCTATTAGAGTGATCAATGAATACCAAGATGGTTTTAGGAGTGAAATCTTGTTACTAAGATGGCCATGGAAGTGAACCATGACTACCAAGATGTCATGGGGATTGAAATTATACTACCAAGATAGTATTGGATGAAATTACATAGAAAATATGGAAGTTATATTATATGTTTATGTGTCTACATAATCCCTTGTTTTATTCCTATGTTATGTATTCATGGATTATGTTCTTTATTTCCTTATGATTCATGTATTGTGAACCAGGATGATATAGTCCAGGATTCATGTATATGTTCCTATATATGAAGGGTATAATATTATATATTCATGATCATGATATAATACCATTATACTCATAAATATGCATAAATATCTCCTTTATTTATCATTACTGAGAATTTTACCTCACCCCTTTCTTATGTTTCCTTTTCCTAAGGTAAGAAGAAAGGTATTATGTAGATGTGATAAAGTTGAAGATCATTATCGGAGATGTTGACTGTCTTTTATCAAGATATTAGTTTTTTTCCAGCTTTCCATATAAACTAAAATATTATCATCCTCAAGAATCAATTTTTTTAAATTTTTAGAATATTCATAAAAAATTATGTAATATCCAAGAATTCTAGGCATGGGTCACTATTATTTATATGAATGAAATTTTTATGTCAACTATTGGAAACTATGTAGAGAAATATTTACTAAGATACTTAGTTATATTTGTAAAGATATGTATAGGTATGTATCTAAGTATATGTATAAGGATGAATCAATAATTAAAAAAACGTCTTGGAGTTTTGGTAAAGGGAAATTGAGTGGTTTCCTAGAGATAAATCCTTGTTTTTATACTATATGTGGATTTGAATTTGGAATTGATATACCTAGAGTATTAACTATGAAAATTTATTTTAGAAATGAATAATGAAATTTTGGTATATGAAAACAGGAATTTCTAGATAACTAGTTTGACACTTCGGTGGGATATGATTTGGAAATTAACAAACATTTCCTAATCCATCTTGAAGATTACAGATAATAGTTAGAGATAAGTAACATAGGATAACATAGGGTTAATAGAATAATGAAGTGTCATGATTTATATATCCTATAAGTAAATATTTTCATGATTATGTGGTTTCATACTATGATAAGAAATGATCACACTATGATTCCAGTTTTTGTCAATGTGGGTAACCAGAAGGAACTAGATTACTATTTATTGTGACGAATGATTTTCTGATCAGAATTAAATTAGGATGATCACCAGAGTTGATAATATTGTGATAATGACAAATCTATTTTTGAGGTACATGATTAAAAATTTTTACATTGACCAACTCTCAAACTCACTAAGGGGGATAAAGAAGGATTTCTCTAAGAGTTCATATAATAGAGACCATAGAAGATAAGTAGTTTTAGTTTATTTTTTTCATGAAGGAGGAAATAATCACCTAACTGAATGTTTTTTATGAACAAAAAAAAGTTTTTACAATGGAAAATAAAGACACTAACTGAGTGATTGTAAGGGAAAAATGAAGAGTTTGGTTAATGGAATTAATGAGAATATTTTCCTCCCTATGACATCATTGATGGTAATTTTTTTAAGGTGTAATAAATGGTCATTATGAAACTCAATGTCCCAATT
This sequence comes from Viscum album, assembly GCA_963277665.1. Lineage (NCBI taxonomy): Eukaryota > Viridiplantae > Streptophyta > Magnoliopsida > Santalales > Viscaceae > Viscum > Viscum album. Next base: position 661,318,813 of record OY728159.1, read on the forward strand.
GGAAAGATCATCAAGGGGATCGACAAGGTGGTGTGAGTTATGGTTACATTTTCTTGGATGATTAAACTATATAAGAAATGTAAAAGAAACGAGGTACTGTGTTATATGATGAGGTGTCGATTTTAATTTTGTAAGGATATAGTGGATTAATAAATGTTTATATGTATTTGGATTCAAAAATTATGTTATATGAATAATGAAATATATAGGGATTGTTCTACTAATAGATTTCACACAACATTAGAATGTTTATGTTGAATGCTTCTGATGGACCAGTGGAAGCATTTAATGACACGATGATGATTTGTCTAAGTGATGGTAACAATTAATATGTTATTTATGTTAAGATAATGATGTTATTTATAAGTAAATTAGATAGTACTAATTACTATGGAACTATGTAATAACTTATTTATAGGTGGTTTATGATATAGTTAGTGATTTTTACATTTTTTTTTGATTAAAGGAATGTATCCAGTATAATTTGTAATAATCAAGAATGCATGTTTTGTAAAAGGATTTTTACAAATTAAGATTATTACCATGTTTCAATAGAATAAATGATAAAAGTATTGTAATGTTTAGAATGTGACAAACAGTTCATACTTTTTGATATATTAGAGATAAATTTAAAGGTGATTTTATTAGTTTCTTAATAGTTATTTGGATTAACATCTTTCAGAAGCGTTATAAGGTTAAAGATTCCTGAAAAATTGAAGTTAAATATTTGAGGAGGGATTTATGTATTGAGATTGTATTGAAATCCCTTCATAAATGGTTATTTAGTGATTAAACTTATTTAAAGGATTACTATCATATTTATTTTTGAAATTATATTAGTATGTTTTGAGAAATGACATTATGTCTATTGGGAGACAACCAATCATGTTTGAAAAGGCCATAGGTCTTGAACCCATGACCAAAGAATGATAATGACATCACGCATACCACTAGCCTACATGATGTATTGGTTAATGCATAATTATTTTGGAAAAATTGGTATTAATGATGAATCTATATTGTCACTTTGTATGTTTATATATTAATGCATTGGGATTTTAAAGAGACAAGTAGTAATAATTTCATTCTTTTATAGGCCTTTTAATACATTAAATATGTAATTTAGTGCATTATGAATTAATTTTAATTTTTATACGTTAATTCCTTGAGGTAATCGATATATAAAAAAATGATCAATGAACTAAAGAATAATGAAATTTTTTAGAGATATATATCATGAATTAATCAACAATTTGAAAGGGATAAAAATAATGTGGTCTTAACACCATAAATTTTGTGGAACTGATAGCTTATGAAATCATTATAGATTTATGACTTTGAGAAGAAAAAAGTTTCGTTAATCATTCAATTTTTGTGATTAATGACCTAAATCACTCCCTATAGATATTCTCTCTTTTCCTAGATACCTAATCATCACTCCCAACCTGTGTTCTCCAATGTGGTAACTCAGTTATATGTTATTTTGGGTATCTGTTGTGGTTCAATTTTTAAGGGAAGCTTTGCTATATATTTTTATGATGTGGGTTTCTATGAAGGAGACATTGATGTATTTATTATATGCTAACCCAGATGAGTTTCTTTAAAAGATTCAATTTATGGGTGGGGGGGATGTAACAACCCAATTCTTTCTGAATTTTTTGAATTAATCTATCATTTTTGAAAATTTTCATTTCATTAAACACTGAATATATTAAATTTTATTTTAAAGAAAAATGTTTGGATTATGTTATACACAGACCAAGTTAATAATCCACTACATGAAATATAATCTTTCGCATGATCTATATGAAACATCGAAGTTAGATTGAATTATATGTAATAACGACTTTCCTCGATCACTTGTGTATCATATAAGACCGAGGCTTACCAAACAATAATATATTAATAAAATATTATTAATCAAAATAATAAGACAAAACATTGATATATATTTAGATGTTATGAATATTATTAACTAATTTATGGAAATATATGTTTTATACAATATAATATGAATTTATTGGATACCAATTAATTATAAATGAATATGAATGTCGATTGAACATAATATGAAATATTATTTTGGTAAAAAATTTATTTTACCCAAATAAATTATATTTTTATTTATGTATTCAAATTCAATAAGTAAAACATTTCTTTCACAAGTAACATCAACCAATTTCATGTTACATGTAGTACCGAGTTTCTTCAAAAATAATTTTATTGTAATAATTATTTAACAAGTTAGTTATAACCTAGACATTAAAATGTGTTACTATTAGAACTGATAACTAATTCTTAAATATTTTTATAATGGTTTTATATAAATAGTACAAATTTATAATGAGAAATATAATTTAAAGTAAAATATTTATATGTTTTAAAAATACTATTTTATGAAATGAACTAATTTTCATGTCTAGCTAAAAAATATATACTAAATTTTAGACACAGTTCAAAATTTAAATTGATAAAATAAACTTCATTTTTAATCCATAATGTCAAAATAATCCTCACGAAAATGGTTGGTAATTTTTATTGAAACAACATTTTTTTATGAATAGTGAAAACTACAACATTTTAGTTAAGAATAAAAGTTTGTATAATTAGTTTTTAAAGATAAATTCATAGATAATTTTTTATTGTAACAAAAAAATATTATACATGTATTAATAAAATTTAAATCACTATAAAAAATTGTACATTGAAATTTAATATAAAAACATAACAAACATTTGATCATTTTTATAGTGATTAAGGCCAAATTTATTTACATTAGGGACTAAACCATAAAATTAATGTCCCAAATGACCAATAAACATGTAAATACCCATTTTATTCCCATAGTTTTACCAAAAAACTTACATTTTTTTATTTTGGACTGTTTTTCATGACATGTTTTAGGTATGAACATGTACCCAACTTCTTGTTTTCAAAAATTCAATGTGAGTCCTTTTCCTTCCCAATAAAAGTCTGTCACCCTTCCCACTTCATAAAACCTCTCAAACCACTTAATTTAGGCCATCAAATATCCAATAAACATCCCAGAAATCCTAAATTTATCCTTGAATCATTCAATTGGGCATAATGAAACCCAAGTAAGCCTTTTGGCATAAACTCAAAGGAGTTACCCGATTATGAGAAAACATATTCTCCCAAGTTCTTTCTTTTATTTTTATTCTCCACCACCTAAAAATCAATTTATTCTATTTTTATATAACAAAACTATTATCTCTAATATACGACGATTTTTTAATGTAAGTTATTTTCCCTACACATTCACATTCCGAGATCAATATGATGATGAACTCCAGTCTCAATGGACTAGAATCAATGATGTAGATAATGAAAGAAGAGGTCTGGAACCATTAGAGAGGTTGTTTCATATCAAGTTTATAATTAATATAATTAATTTCATCAAGAAAATGAATACCTGGATCTTCATTATTTTCTCCGTTGATGATTTTGATCTTCAAGAATTCCACTTCCATATTATCTCATTGTGCCTGTAAGGATCTAAACAATAATCCCTCAAGAGGTAATGCAAACATGCGCCGATGGCCTCCGATCGAAACCGCTCATTCTCTGGCTTCTAGAATAGCAAAGTGAGTATCTTTTGTCAGTCATTCTTGATTGCTCATTATTTGGCCTTAAATAACATCTCTCATTCTTGATAAGTGCGGGAAGTGGATTCAAGAGAGAAATTTTTATGCTCAACAATTATAAATTCACCAAGAATGTGGTGTGTTCTTGATTAAACAATAGATGTACTTGTCTATTTATAGGTAGGGAACTTCTGTTACAATATTTAAATGCATAACAATAAATAAACACATTAATGAACTTATAGAAAACCCATGCGCATAATAATAATACTGCATAATTATTTATGGTGTGAAAACTTTCGCAGAATAGAATTATGAATAAAAATATGCATCACAAAATAATATTAGTATCCTTATTATTTTAACTTGTGCCAACTAATAATTATTTACCATCTTGAAAAAAATTATTTTACTACTAGACTGGCCTTAGTTCGTTTAAACTCCGCTACCATTTATTGAACACCAAAATAACTAAATAAATAAATTTTTATCTTAAATAAATCTTTTATTTAAAAACTAGTAAAAAAATATTTATTAAATGTTTGATAAAATAAATAACTATATTTTATTTAATTTATAAAAACATCTTAACTAGAATAAAATTATTCCATGGTCTTGAGAATAATATTTATTTCATTAATTAAATTCAAATAGAATTTAACTGAGACCACCAAAAACACGTAGTGTGTGACCCTCTAGGATTATATCTTATTGGTATTATGAAGGCTTGCCTAAATTCTAAGAGTAATGTCTAGCAATGTGTCAAGGAACCACAGAAATAGAATATAAAGTTATGATAATGATATCCACATATGAACTCTCACTGTGTAATATAATCCATTTGTCTCAATATCTCATCAAACAGGTTTCATGACAGTGTCAACATCCTTTAGGCTTGATACGTCATTCCTTGACTACCTGAAATAAACTCTTCGTTACACCATGTCCATTAAATTTCACGTGAAGGTTTTTTTTTCAATTACAGGGATGAGATATCAACATCCATATATGGAAGGGAAAAATCCATTCTAGATTTATCCATTAATATCATGTCACTCTTAATGCACCCAATGTACCCCACTTCCCTCTAACTGTCTTCATGATGGTTTTCGTTAGTAAATCAAGTGCACGAGTCGTGAAACTTATTAATGATAATATTAAAGTCTAAGGATCATTACACATGCTCATATATATAAATATTTGAGGACACCCAAACATGAAGAATTCCTACTAGCGAGTCTGTTATCATAATCTCTTATCTTTGAGATTCCCAAGTGAGAACTTCATGAGAGGAAGTCTCATTTTCTTGCGAGTACTCACACAAGATGGTCTATATTTTATGTGTCCCGTCATAGAATTTCATCAAACCATGTATCTATATTTAAAAATATTATTATAACATTTCAAGGATCTCATAATAGCGGTGGACTGTCATGAACTTATCAATGAAACAAAAAAATCTAGGACATTATTATATCAATGTCCTGCTGAACAATGAAATATATGTAATAATATGATTAATATTTAAATAAATTAAATATCCATGTAATTGAAGTTCAACTAGTTTTTTCTAGGACCCAAACTGTTACAAAATCCCACTTGGACTAGAACCAAATTCCTATGACTTTCAGTCTGCTAGACCTCACATGGTGATCATGTTTCTTCTAAGCCAAGGATTTAGTCAAGGGGTTGTCCAAGTTTTCTTCTTTGGAAATACTATTCACTACAAATTCACCGATCGGAGAAAAATACCTCAAGATATATTACTTCTGAAGTATGTGCTACATCCACTGATGTGACCTTGTATCATTTGTGAGATCCACCACTGCATTATTATCGCAGTACAATGTGATGGGATCTTTACTACTGGTTATCATATCCATCTCCTTGATGAAGCTTCACATCCAAAATACGTCTTTAGATACCTCATAATCCACAATATACTAGGACTCTACTGTATAATATGCGACCACATTCTACTTGGAGATCTTCCAACTCACTACACCTCCAATCGAGGTGAAGATGAATCATGTTTGCGACTTCATGTCATCTTGATCAGTTTGTAAAATAGCATTTTCATATCCTATAATGACAAGATCCATCTCTACTCCATTAACTAGGAACATATCCATAGTATGCCTCACATACTTTAGTATATACATAACTGCCATCCAATGGCAGTCACCTTGGTCAGCTTGATATCTTCCCACCATACTCAATGCGTTGGCGACATCCAGCTTATTACATAGAATGTATTACATGAATGACCCAATCATTGATGAGTTTGGAGTCCTTTACACTATACTTATTTCCTCTTGTGTCTGAGGATTTATTTTATTTGAATGATGAATGCCATGTGATTCTGGGAACAATCCCATCCTGGATTGTCCCATAATGAATCCCTTCTGTATCATCTCAATGTATGTACTTTGACATAGGCCCAATAGTCTCTTGGATCTATCATGATGGATCATAATTCCAAAAATATATGATGCCTCGCCCATGTCCTTCTTGGAGAAGAATTGATTCAACCATGACTTAACTGGATTTAATACTAGTATTTCATTTCCAGTATGTAATTTTTCATCATCATATACTATTAGGAAAATGACTACACTCCCACTAAACCGTTTGAAGACACAAGGAACACATTCATTCTTGATAAAATAAAATTTCATTATTTCTACATCAAAACAAATGTTCCATGAACTAGATTATTTCTTTAATCCATAAATGTGTTTCTACAACTTGCATACCTTATTAGAATCCATTGGAGTCATAAACCCTTTATGTTGTGTCATGTAGGCATATTCCTAAAGGTTCCCGTTACGGAAGTCTGTTTTGACATCTATTTTCCAAATATCATTGTCATGATAAGCGACAATGGACAATATAATTCTGATGGATTTCATCATTGCAACTGATGAAAAGGATTCTTCGTATTTAATGCCTTCACATTGTTTCAACCCTTTTGCAACCAGTCATTCCTTATAGGTGCTGACTTGTCCTTCCATATCTAGTTTCTTCTTGATTACTCATTTTCAACCCACATGATTTACATCAATTTGAGGATCTTCAAAAATCCATAATTGGTTTTGGTAGATGGAATCCATTTCATAATTCATGGGTTCTTTCCACATGGGAACATATGTGCCACTTACGGCTTTCTTGTAGGTTAGAGGATCATTATTATCAACAAAGAATGAGTCACCATCCTCGGTAACAAGAAAACTATAACGTTCATGTACCCTACCCTATCTAATACTACTATGTAGCTCTTGTGTCTCTAGAATAACTCTTTCTTCCATGGGGCTTTGTGCAATCTATTCTTATACCAACACTTGTTTACCTTGAGCATCAACTTCATCGATGTATATCTCACTCCCAATATCTTTTTTGGATATGTGATCCCCCTCAAGGAATATGGATTTCCTTGTCACTATAAAATTTTTGTATTATGGGTTGTATAGGTAATATCCCCATGTTTCCTTAGGGTATCCTATAAAGGTACAGTTTGTTCCTCGGGGTGAAAGTTTATTACATGAAGAGGCCTTAACAAACGCATATCTTCCCCTACACATGTGAATTAAATAATATGTCTTTTTTTCCACTCTAGAACTCATTTCAAATACCATTTATCTATTTAGTTGGTACTTGGTTTAGTATGTGTACTGTTGTTTGTAACACATATCCCCAAAAGGATAGTGGAAGACTTGCATGACTTATCATTGATCTCACCATGTCCAATAGGTTGAGGTTCCTCTTTTTGATAACACCATTCCACTTGGGCATGTATGGAGGAGTGAGTTGGGATAGGTTCCCAAACTCCTGTAAGTAATCAATGAAGTCTTGATTAAGTTATTCTCCAACTCATTCTGTGATGAGTTTCTTAATATAATTACCATTCTAGTTCTCAAAATCATTTTTGTATTCCTTGAAATTATCAAAAAAATCTAACTAATACTTTTTTAAGTATATATATCCATATCTACTAAAATCATCAGTCAAAGTTATGAAGATTGAGTACCCTCCCCTTACTTCAGCTGGAAATGGTCCACACACATCAGTATGAACCAATTCCAGATTTTCTTTATCCATTTTACCTTTCCCACTAAATGGGGCTGTGGAAATTTTTCCATGTAAACATGCATGACATATAACACATGTTTTTAGTTCGAAAGAATCTAAATAACCATCATGATGTACCTTTGTCAAGAATTTCTCACTTACATAACCTATCTAGTGATGCCAAATTTGGGTGTGGTTTGGGTCATGTGATGTATCTTTATTATCGATTTCCAATACTTGGTTTGTGTAATATAATACATAAAGATCATTGTATAAATGTTCCCTATAAAAACATATTCTATCTTTTTAAAAGAAGGAACATTCATTTCAAAACATGAAAACATACCCAGATATATCTAATATGGATAAAGAAATAATGGTCTTAGTAATAGATGGAAAATAATAACAACCCTTTAACACCAAGATCATCCTAGTTGGAAACGTGAGGTGGTAGTCCCCAACAACTATATCAACAATTATTGTTTTTTTGACTGCTTGTAAATCGACCTCCCCTTAGTGAATCATCATGAATATACTTGGTTCCTGTATTTGGATACTTATGTTATCCCCAAAAGTTGTATCTAATAAAACATTTGTAGAAAAATATATATTGAATTCGATAAAAAATGCACCTAATGCTTTCCCTTACTACATAGGCTGGGTGTAGTTCTTCTTCCAGTGGCCCTTCTTGACACATGTGAGATAAAAAACCTCTTCTTCCTTATCATCCCCATTTATCTTCCTTTTTATTAAAGGCCGTGAAGAATCTTTGGGGTCAAATCTCTTTGCCTTCCCTTTTCTCAAATTCACTATAAAGACAGGAGGATTTTCATGCTTCATATATTTGTCTATATAGAGAATGAGGATAAGAGGATCAATTAGAGACTTCTCAATGCTTTTCATATTGGAATTGAAAAAAAAAAGTTAGGGAATCTACGAGGGAGTGATGCGGGATTTAGATTGATGCCAAGTTCTCCAGGGAGTTTAAACCCTCTATCCCTCGGGCACTCAATGTAGCCAATGAGCTTAACTACATGAGGCCCAGCTGGGAAAACTTCTCTAAGCTTACTCTGAATGAGTACCTTAGATATCTCATTCCTTTCTTGTCTTGGTCTCTCCTAGAAAATACCACTGAGGTGCTCGAGCATGCTATATGTACCCATGTTTTCATGAAACTTCCTGAGCTCATTAGACATTTATGATAAAATCAATCATTGAACTTCAACGACATCATTCACATATTTCTCATATACCAAGAAGTCCTCATCACTTTCATCATTCGTAGGCAGATAAAGTAATATAGACCCCAGCATTTAATACTTCCGTTCAAGGCGTAGGAATAACTAAAGGCGTCTAAACCATTCCAGGAAGATATTGCCAGTGCAGATATTGTCTTTATCTAGAATTGATCATAGGGAATGTTTGGTTGATGAGATTTCCATTTTTATTCTATAATTAAATGATCATATCTTTAGTACTTTCAAGATAATATTTTATGAGAAATAATAAATTTTTATTAAGTCTCCCACTATTTTATCTGGTCCTAAAGGCCCTCACCATTGAACTATGAATGTCCAGTTTCCAGGACATTCTAGTGGAAATGATCCATATTCTTTTTTCACATAACCCCATAAAGTGTTGATCAAGATATTATATGGTATTTAGGTAGGTAGCTCTTTGCCAACTATGGTCTTGCACCTCCTTCCGATGTTGAGTGGACTCCACAATCCTGAAATCATGAATTTTGGATTTCCTATACTCTTGCCTCCAATATTACACCAAGTCTAAAAAGGGCTAATACTCTTGGTGTAATATGGCTAAGTCAACCCAAAAACTTTTATAAGGGAATCCTATATAAAATGATGTGTTCAAAAAGGGTTGGTCAAACCCAATTTTTATTGAGTTTTTTCCTAAATCAAGTAACAAAAGGCTTCATCTGACATTATATTTTATTTTACGTATTTTTATGTCTTATACGTGAATTGATTATTATCATTATCACATTATTTTTAATATTAAGTGGAACTTAATGAATTGATTATCCAATTCTTGATAATATTTACACATAAGTCTGTTTTATTTTAGTTCCACCTTGCATGCTTTTTTAATTCATTAATTATTTGATCATGACAACACATCCATAATGATAAACCATGCAATTGACATAAATAAAATAAAAGTCATGATCATGATATTTTCTAATGGTTAGTTTGTCTAGAGGTAGATAAACTAACCCCATCCTACATGGGAAACATCTTGAACCTTTTGGGTTCGTGTTTACAGCTTTCCACATATCAATATATGTATCTCCCGGGATTGGTTTTGTCTCAACTCCACCTTGAACCACCTCCACTATCATGGGAGTTCCATCTATTACATAGGACATTTTTTAACTCGGATTATGGTTATGGGTGAAAATGGTTTTTACATAAAATAATCCTTTGGCACACAAACCCTACATATTAATGAGGAGAATGCACGCATTCCTAAAAATATAATTTAAATAAATAAATTAAATGAAACCATCCACATAAAAAATTCATGGTCTAGCTCATGATCATCCAAATATGCCACAATATTAACACATAAATAAAACTATCATTCAATTCATTAATCATTCTTGTTTAAGATATAGCACACTCGAATCAATTAATTATAATCTTTAATTAATCAATCCATTTATCTTAAAACATTTTATTAATTTCCTTGAGATTCTCATCAAACAAAATTTTAAACAAATAAATTCATTTAAAATTATCTTTGTATGTAACTCCTACCTTGGAGGCAACCCTTTGATTTCTTATTCATAACTATATAATGAGTAGAAATGAACATTATTCAGATGTTAAATTAAACACTTAAATATAAAACACCTATCACGTGTTGTGCCACATCTTTATTCCAACAAGATTGTACACGTCTCAAGGGTTTTTATAATATAATAATAAATTTCAATAAATATTTTTAATTTTAATGAGTACATGACATGTAGTTCCAATTTCAAGGAATGTACTATTTTTCACCATCCATTCAATGTACATGCCCGGGGAAATGATGTGTGAGTGTACTTCAAAAATATTCATAGTACACGACATGTCCAGTGGGCCACATGTTGTGTAGTTCCTTTTTACACAGTCTCTAGCCAAGCAAGCCATGTACGGGGTAAACTGTCCAACCTTAACCCAAATAGATCACACGTCATGCCCAGTTGGCCACATGACATGTAATCCAGAAATAGTGTGCCACATGTTCCTAGTAAACATTTGGAGTCATTAAGACTTAAAAAAACTCCAATGACACAACTTGGTTTGGAAGACTAGATCTGGTGCATTGTACCATAGATACATGTCTTGAACTGCTGAATACACATTGTGTGTTCTAGTGTTTTATGGCCAGGAACCTTTGGAACCTTTGGATGAGATCTTCTATTTTGTTTTAACCATAATTAAAAGAATTGATCATTTTTTAAGGAAAAGGGGAAACAAAAGATAAGGAAAAGATATGAATATTGAGATTTGCAGAATGATAAACTTTAATTTAAATAACTAAATTATTAAATACATAAATAATCAATGAAATATTTGAATAATTATAAACATTGATATAACCGCTCTTATACCACTTGAATTATTTGGGCGCCATGAAAGCATGGTTGGGATAGAACCGAACATAAATTTTTACCATTATCAATGATCATTCTAAGATAAATACGATGTTGACCTCCATTATCCAAGGAATAGAATAAAAAATTTAGATGACGAAGGAAAAGGCTCGAAACCTTTAGAGAGGATCCTGTACATCATGTTTATAATAATTTTAATTAATTTCATTAAGAAAACGTAAACTTGGATATTCGGAATTTTCATCATTGATGATGTTGATCGTCTGGAATGAACCTTCAGAATTATCTTGTTGTGCTTATAGGGATCCAAACTAGAATCCCTATAGCGGTGATCCACACGTGCTCCGATGACCTTCCATCGACACCGCTCATTCTCTGGGTGCTAGCGCGGCGAAGCGAGTGTCTTTTGTCAGTCATTCTTGATCACTTATTCTTCAGACTTAAAGAATGTCTCTTATTCTTGAGAGGGGAAGGAAGAGGATTCGAGAGAGAAATTATTTAGAAAAAAAATTCTCAATTCACCAAGTGTGCGTTGTGTTCTCGATGGCACAATAGATGTTCTTGTCTATTTATATGCATGGAACTTCTGTTTCAATATTTAATAGAATAATAGAAATTATATACATTCATGAACTTATAAAAAACCCAATCTCATAATAATAATACTTGGTCATTAATTATTGTGCTTCAACTTGTGATAAATGGGATTATGAATTAAATTCCTTGTCACAAAATAATAGCTACGTCATTATTATTTTAACTTATTCCAATTAATAATTATTTACTATCATGAAAATAATTATTTTTCTACCGGACCATCCAAGGTCATCTCAAATGCAACATCCCTTTATTGATAACCTGAATAAATAAATAAATAAGTTATTCTCTTAAATAATTTTTTTACAATCTATAAATAAATATTTATTAAATGTTCAATAAAACAAATAAATATTATTTAATTTTTTCGATCATCTTAACTTGAAAAAAATTATCCAACGACAGTGAGAATAAATTTTTTTTCATTAATTAAATTCAAATAGAATTTAATAAAGACCACCAAAAACACAGAGTGTGTGACCCTCTAGGATTCTTTCTCAATGGAATTAGGCAGGTTTGCCTAAATTCTAATAGTAATATCTAGAAACGGGTCATGGTACCCATGAGAAACAAATGTAAATTCACAATAAGGTAATCCACATATGAAAGCTCACTATATAATATAATCCCTTAGTATTAATATCTCAAAAAATGGGTTTCATGATAGTGTCATTAAAACCATTGTGCTTGATACATCGTTCCTTGACTACCTAAAATTAGCATGCTGTTAAACCATGTCCATGGAATTTCACATGATGGCTCTATTTCAATCAAAGAGTCAAGATATCAACTTCCATAAATGGATGGGACAAATCCTTCCTTGACTTATCCATTATGATCATGTCACTCGTGATGCACGCAACATACCATACTTCTTGCCAACTGTCTGTATGACGGTTTTCGTAAGTAAATCAATGTGTGCAAGTCATGACATATATTAATGATAATCTTAATGTCTAAGGATCATTACGCATGCTCGTAGATAGAATATCTGATTACACCAAAACATGCAGAATTCCTATTTGTGGGTCTGTTCTCATAATCTCTTATCAGGGAGATTACCAAGTGAGAACCTCATGAGAGGAAGTCTCATCTACTTACAAGTACACTCACCTAACAGTATACATTATATATATATATCTTCATAGTATTTCATCATACCATAGAACTATATTTAAGAATATTTTTATAGCATTTCAAGGTTCTCATCATCGCGGGGAACTGCCATGACCTTATCAATGGAATAAATACTCTATGATATTATTACATCATAGTCATGTAGAACAATGAAAAACATGTAATAAGATGTTTAATATTTAAATACATTAAATATCCATGTAATTAAAGTACAACCAGTTGGTTCTAGGAAACCAACTCTTACAATGAACATATTATATATGTGTATGGAGAACTATTTCCACACGAAATAATGGTTGTTCTTTTTTTATTACCACCGACCATAGTGCCCATTATGATTAACACACTTTTTATTTTATATGTTAAATTTAGTAGGTCGTTAATATTCTATATTCATTTTTTAACAGATTTTATTACCATCAATTTTTTGTTAATGTTGTAATTACATTTAAGAATGTGTGGACTACCGCCCCTCAAGTTGATATGTTTCGTTCATACACCACAAGGATTGTATTAAGGATGGTCTTAGTGAAAATATAAGATATAAATTATATAATAAATATAATTAAAAAATTATATATATATATATGTATGTATGTATTTTAATTTTATTCTATCAACATGACAATTAAATAGAAATATAGTTAGTGGGTATGTACGACCAAACATCTATATGGATGGTGTATTCTGTTAAATAAATATATATTCAATAGATTATTATTATACATATATAATTTATATAATTTATATTTATTTAATGTTTTAAATTATGAAAATTATGATATAGTGAATAAATACCAAAGATATATCAAATAAAGACACATGCAAATAAGAATGTGAATATTACCCAAAGTGAAACCGTAACATAAGATTATTAAAATGTGAGTAAAATAAGTTTTTAATAAAACAATAAATGATATTTGATATATTAATATTATTCAATAAAATATTTTCTAAAAAATTATATTTATTATCCAGGTGGTTGGAACGTGTACAACGAGTGTCATGATACAAGGTAAAGAGATTTCATATAACTTTTTATTATTATGAGATACTTGCTATGTTCACAACTCGTTCCTTTTGTGTGGTGTAAGTACTACCCATTATCATATTCTATGTATCATATAACTAAATTCTGGGGTATTGATATATCATTTTTATGAACATTCATCCATGTGGATTTTTTTTCGAATGTTAACAAATCAGAAAAAATGTTTTATATCAATTTTCCATCTTTGAGACTCATGTTTTGTTATGAACCTAAACTATTTTTTTAGGTTGTATATACTACCATTTTACATGTCCAATAATAAATCTAATTCTTTTCATGATATTTTATGCTTCATCTACATTCCCTTTCATACTTGTATATTATGATCTAATGTTACAAAGGTTATAAGTGTTTATTGAGACAATATCATCTCATTTCAAGATTTTCTACATTTATGATTCCTTTGATGTATTATTATGTACTATATCACAATATATTCATTAATTTTATATTACTCTCTTTATTCAGGATATATTAATACAGTGGTACAATTTTTTACTCTTTAGTATATAGGATATTTTTGATTTTTTTATAAAGTCCGACATTACCCCCTCTTCAGTTAGAAATCAATGTTCTATAAAAACCATTTTTTTTAAAAAGTGTTTCCACAAATATTATAGTAATATAATATGACAATTAAAAGGATATATTTTACCCTTTTATTCTTCTACCCAATTTTAAAAGCATTCTTCTTATTGTTTTCTATACGAGTAAAATTTCAAGCCTTTTTGCCATCCAAAAAAGAATATTCTTTTAACCTCATACAATATTTACATAATTAAAGACTGTAAAACCTTTCAATCCTTATTTTCATGTTTATGTTTTAATTTTTAAAAAAAAATTTGAAAATATATTTCATGGAAAATTGTTTTAAAAATGTTTCCAAAATTATTTTATATGTTTTCATAGAAAATGGTTTTGAAAACATTTTCAACATTATATTATAATATTTCAAGGAAAATTTTTTTCAAAAAATTTTCAAGCATTATTAAAATTTTATCAATGTATCATCAAGGAAAATGGTTTTAAAAATGTTTTCAAACATTATTTATAAGTTTTCAATGTATATTCAATGAAAATTGTTTTTAAAAAGTTATCTAGGATTTGTTTTCAGATTTTAATGTATTTTCAAAGGAATTATATTCAAAATGTTTTTGGGAATTATTTATAAGTATGAAAAGTGTTTATAAAGAAAATGGTTTTTAATTTGTTTTTGAATATTTTATTAAATTTTTGAGGTAAAAATGATTTCAAATGATTTAGAATATTTCTATAAGATTTAAGGATATTTTCTATGAACATGATTATCGAATGGTTTTATTTATTATAAATCCTTTTCAAAGAAGAAATAATATTTTCCTCAATTTTTGTTGAATATATTTTGAATTTATTTTTTATCTAATATGGAATTCGTCAATGTTAAACATTCCTATAATGGAAATGATAAAAAGGTTCATTTATATCCTTTCTATTACTTGTTTATGATGAATGTCGTGGTCTTTAGGAAAATCATTTCTCTTTTATGGGTTTTATGTTTATGAAATTCATTTCTCTTTCAAATTTTAAATGTTTATGAAATCCACTTGTCTTTCATGAGTTATTAATTTGATGAAATGATATGAAACATGTGTATTTTCCACAGGTTATGATATGTTTATATGTTTACGATATCCATTTAATTTCATGGTTTATGATATGATTGTTTATGATTTTATGGCACAAGTATATTTGATTTCATTATGAGGCATGTGATACATAGATCTCCATACAATACATTGGGTATTGATTTATATCTCACAAGACAGACTACTATAGTCTTGGGAGTAATTCTTAACTAATAATATAGTGGTGGGAGTGAACCATGACTGCCAATATGGTTTGAGGAGTGAAATCATGCTACTAAGATAGCCATGGGAGTAGACAATTACAAATAATATGGTTTGATGAGTGAACTCATTCAACTAAGACAACCATGGGAGTGAACCATGACTACCAAGATTTTATGAGAAGTGAACTCATGCTACTAAGATGGCCATGGGAGTGAACCATGATGAAAATTATTGTGTGGGGAGCGAACCCATAATACCAAGTTGTTCATGGAAGGATAACCATGGATACTATAGAAATTATATTATATCATATCATGCCTTCCACAATCCATCATTTTATTCCCATGTTATGATTTCATGAATTATTTTCTTTATTCCCTTATTATTCGGTCTTATAGACCACCATGATTTATTCGTCACTTCATGTATGTGATCTCTGATATGCGGGTTATGATCTTCTATTTTAATGATCATGTTATCATGCCCTTATGATCATAAATATGATTACATGTCTCTCTTATTTACCCTTACTGAGTAGTTGATATCACCCCATTATTATGTTTCCTTTCCTCATATCGTCAGGAAAGGTTTTATATAGGAGTATTAGAGGTGGATATCTTTAGGGTAGATGTTAAATTTCATTAACTAGGATAAAAGATTTTGTTTCCATGATTCTGAAAATAATAAACAATTACATTCCTATGGAATTTATTTTTCTTAATGTACAAAAAATGAATCTAAAATGATGTAATATCCACATATGATAAGATTGGGATTCTATAAATATATCATCCTATAGTGGAAGAAAATATAAATAATATAATATTAGGTAATAATATATAAATATCCTCATATGTTGACTCGTCATTAGAGAGAATGTGTGGTATTTAGAAATATTTTGTGAAGCTATTTAAATATATTTCTATGTGGGCATAGAAATGGGGACACAGTGTAACCCTATATTAGATATTTATTGTTATAGTTGATAATATATGTTGATGTGATTAATAAATATTGAAAGGAGTGTGATCACCTTGAAACAGATCTTCTTAAATCATTTTGTTTAGATATTTCAATTTTTATATCATTTGAGGTGCAGTTGAGGGAAACATAGTGTGTGTATTAAGGAATTAAATACCGAAAATGGTGCAGTTAAAAAATTATATTTTTTATGACATATCATTGATTCCCCCTCCCTCTCTCAGTGATATGACACAAATATGAGCTCTATTATTGGTATAGAGAAAAATTTCTCCAATAAAATATACAACACAATACAAAGGATGGAGAAAATGAATTTAAGTTACATTAAAGGTGTTCCCTATTTAAATGGAATGAAATATCAAGTATGGGGACGTATAATTATACTATATCTCCTCACATGGTAAAAAAGTGATAGATATATATAAAATGGTATTTCCACACATTAATGAATTTTTTTCTATAATTTTGTTCAGAAAATATAAATATGGAGATGGAAGGAAATGAAAAATAATAATATCACGATTTAATTATATTATAAGGTATAAAGTAACGTTCATGGAATTATATCAACAAAGGATATTTTAGAAAATTTAATTAGAAATTGTGAATTAAATGAAAAATCTAAGGAAGAAAAATAGTATGTTTGGATAAATAGTTGTGATAATATCAAAAAAGATGATAATAAATTAATTGATTACATATTTACAAAATTAAATGATATTAGTTATTGAATTAGTGTTTTTTGGAGAATATGGATGACATAAACATTGTGGAGAAGGTAGGAATAATATTTTAAAATAAAATTGATGGAAAGGTTAATGTTCTAGAGAAGTGAGAAGATTTATCTCAATATTAACTTCACAGTATTTAAATATCATAGGAAATGGAAAACCAACATTTTAGATAAAAGAAATATATTATATGTATTTTGAATCCCTTCATTAGTTAATGTTGTGGATACAGAATAATCAAATTTAAGAGATTCTGAATATGATGATGCCAAGAAGGGATTATGTAAAATAATGTAATTATTTACAAATATGTATAGAAAATGAATATAGTAAAAGTATTAAAGCCAATAAAGGGATTAAAATATAATGGACTAATAAATATTACTTATCATTGTTAAAATAGGAAAGCTAATTCTATATAATCTTATGAGGAATGAATATACTACAAGAGAAAATAATGAAAAATAGAAATGGTGACTTTGAGAAGAAGAAACTTTTTCAACGAAAATTATAGGAAATATGATTATAAGTGAAGTTTATGAGTTTTAATCCTAAATATGTGAGGAAAAACATATTTAGTCTTCTAGAAATCTAGTATATTTAATGGGTAAAATTGCTAATTTCACATTTGAATATAAAGAAGTTAAAGAGAAACATTAACTAGAATGGTTCCTAAATGATAGAATTTATACATATAAAGGGAATAACATGAAACATAATAATCTGAAAAGAAAACTCATAATACATAACAATTATCATTTTAAGAATAAAGAGATACATCCTAATGTGATAAGTTCATATATGAATATTGTATAAATATTGAAAAGAAACTAATATCATTTGAAATAAATCACTAATATCGGAATAGATTAACAAAAATTAAATAACATTCAATGGAGAAATAAAAATTATTTAAGGATAGTTGAATTTGAAAATATATTGCATTATTGTGAATAATTAATTAATGAGAATGTGGAAAAAATACATTGAACACAATCTATGTGCCTTTAATCTAATACTAAAATGAATAAATTATAAGAAGACTTCACCAATGTAGTTTTTCATATTGCTGATTATTTTCAATATTTTCTGAAGAAGGTACGACACAAAAAAGGTAAATTCTATACCAAATGAATCTCAAAGAAAATATATTTTCTGTAATAGTGTAGGTTGGAGAGGGAAGACTAAAAAATTCATGACCAATGAAATAATGGAGGAAACATCTTTTATAAATGATGAAATGAATACTTCAACAAGAAGGTTTCCCCTATTGAAGAATCACCCTACTTATATGAAAATTAAACAACAACAATCATTATAGATTACTTATTATTATTCTACAATGTTAGGGATAAGAGGATACTGATGTTTTTATGGATTGGGTTGTCACAATTCTTATTCATACTAGTATAAAATGTAACTATGATGAAAATATTCCTGAATCAAGGGGGATGCACTACATGAATATGAGATCACATTATCATAATGAGAAACTAGTGACAAATACATCATCTAAAATACAATCATTAAATAAATACAAGTACTTGAATGAAATTTTTTGAAGATGTTGTAAATAATGTCATATACATAAGAATTTAATGAAAAGTAATCTAGAAGTGATTAACTATAGTTTGAATGGTATTTTTTTCATTTAAAAAATGGCATTCTAGGTGAATATTTAGAGATGACAATGAATGTTAAGAAATAATTCCACTTTTTTAGGATAAATTTAATGATATTTGGTTATAAAAATTGAATAATATTAAAAAAATTCTACTTATAATACATTTAATTTTCTATTAAATTCTATGATAATAATTCAATAAATAATGAATAAAAAATTCTAAAGTGTAAAAAGTGTGAAAAAACTGGTCTTTGAACAATGGTTTGTTTAAAAGTTTTATCATTCCAAAAATATAATAGTTATAATATTTTCAAAAAAAGAAATGTTTCTATAAATAATGATGAAATGGAATCAAAATCAAAATAATCATATGATGGGAAAAAATAAATAACAAATACTAAAATAAGTCAAAAAGATTCTTCATCTAAAGCTATGACTAAAAAAGGTTGAAACTGAATGAATGTTTAATAGGATACTCAGAACCTCAATAAATTCTATAAAAAATTTGATATACATTTTTAATCATTTATTATCATTATATGAATTAATAGGCATATAATTGAAGGTGGAGATTTTATCATCATAGATAATAGTTATCTCTATGATAAGGAATAGAGTGTATACTTTTGGCGAGATAAACACAAAAGATGAAATAGATTATAAAACTTTACTATCTTCATAAATTATGTCAAAAAATTACACAAGGGGTAGTCATATATCCTTGGAATGACTAGATACATAGGGTGTAATAATTTATTCACCCAAAATATATTGTTTTTTTGTTTGATATAAATATAGGTTATGTCTTGATTAACTTATTTTAATAGCCCCTAAATTGAAGAAATTGAATAAAAATGAGAATGGTATCAAATTACTAAATATTTTCTAGATATATGTGATGATTTGGAAACATCATTTATCTGTTATATGTCATGTTATACCATATATGCATTGATCTGAACAATTAAATGTTCATTGATTTTTGAAATGTGTGACTATGCTCAATGAGTTCAGATAAATCAGAAAAAGAATTTTTTTTTGAAGTTGAAGTGAGTACCCCTAGATACAACTTGGTATTTTTTATCAATAATGTGGAGAATAAAAATAATATAATTCACAAATTCACATGGTGAATTGGTTAATGTTATTGAAAAAATATCCCAAGTGTGGGATTGTTGAACTATATTATCATGAATAATTTTTTTATCAATAAATTGTAAATATGCTTTGTTTATTATAATAATAGGTAATGTGAAGAATCATTGAGAATGGATATTCACTTTAACAAATATGATGACCATTGAAATGGTCTTCAATTCCAAAGACATGTGTAAATT
The DNA here is from genome assembly GCA_963277665.1 of Viscum album. NCBI lineage: Eukaryota > Viridiplantae > Streptophyta > Magnoliopsida > Santalales > Viscaceae > Viscum > Viscum album. Next base: position 661,339,398 of record OY728159.1, read on the forward strand.
ATACCAAGGGTGACACAATTTTTACAATATGTTGGAGAATATTTTAAAAATGTAGAACGTTATGACAAACAAGAAAATATCATGGAGAGATTTGTCTTCGCAGTATATTCTATTATTTAAATTAATATCTTTTTTTATTAGAACTTATAAATTGTATGGTCCAACAACCCAAGGTGTAAAGGACAAATCAATAGACGTTATTATCAGAGTAAGCTCAACAAAAAAGGTAGAGCCATCCAGAGATACTCACATGGTGGAATAGATGAGAGATCCAACATTAGAGGTTATGTGTTGACACAATGTAATACAGGCACCCATGAATATTCACATGGTGATGCTAGATCCACTATTTAGGTTAATAGTTTGTTGTTGGGTTAGTGGATGTGTGTGTATGGTGTGGTTATAAGAGAAGACCTTGGGTGACTCACATTTTCCAATTCTATATAATTGGGACTATTATATGGAAGAACTAAATTGAGTGAAATATTTATGTGTGGTTCATAAAGGTGATAAAAATTATTTAAATATTAAAAAAATATATAAATACATGATCTAAAACAATCAGGGTTTTCGATTCCATCTTATCAGCTATATATATCACCTTCGAACATGGGATGCTCTATAGATGTCTCAATGATAGATTTCTAAATGATAAAAGACTCTATGACTATATATGAACTAAAAATAATTGCCTTCTCTTGATAACGAGACGAATATGAATTGAAACATAAGGGAAACAAGACAAGATTTGTCTGAAATGTTTTTTTAAAGATTGATCTTTTGATTAATGAAGATATAAATAAGGAGATTATTCAAGGTATTGTGGATGCATATGTTTATACTTCTGATATTTTTGTCTGAGAATGAGGTCTCATAACATAATAACTGATGAAATGATTTTTGGTGTCGTTATGACAACAATGAAGGAAAATAGGGCTGAAATATTTCAAAATCCATGATATTTGGGCACTACAAACCCTGATCAAAATGATATATTCTTCATAAATTCTATCTAATGTTGTTTAGAGAAAATGTGATGGTGACCACACAAAAAAATATCAAGGAACTAAGGATGACATGTGTTGTTTCTATTGTCCAGGACTCTCACATTATATAGAGAATCAATACATCGTGAAGAATCCTTTTCTTTCTTGAATAATGAGTTCTCATGACATTTTTATTCCAACTCAAACACTCAATAGTTATATTAATGAACATAAATACATCCGGTATTCACTTAGTTCAAAAATATTTTAAGGTATTTTTCATTACTTGGTTCTATGAAATGTTACTTCTTTTTGTGGTGATCCTTGGATAATGCAAAGGGGGGATGAATGAATATTCTTATACACAAAGAATCATGAAGATCCCCATTTCAAAATACTTATTGACGGAAGTAGGATTGGGGAAGTCAGGTAGTATCAGGTTTTTACTATTGCGTGATAGTGGAGATAACATTAATGATACTGAAGATCATATGATCACATACATGAATCCCTGAAAACATGAATGAAAAATCATGAGAAGGCAACTAAAACTAAATATTGATAATTCAATATATGAATAAATAGAGTATTGATTGATTAATTAATGAATAAAATATTGATTTGGGAATTTTTTTCATCAATTATATACATGAATGTGAGGCTCGTATATTATATCAAGAAGGATTTATTCATGATCAATCATTTTACATGAATTATGAAACATAGCATATATTGTGATAATATGTTTTCTAAGAAAGACAAATAAAATTATTCATCAAGCAAAAAGCCTCTTAATGTGTACAATAGGACATTTGATTTAGATTTCTTAATGAATAAGATCATGAATTCAACATATATTGGATAAGGATTTTATAAAATAGAATAATTCTTGGTGAAGTGTAAAGAACCTTCTATGTGGACTCTGAAATAAAAGAACAGTTTAGACTCTCATAACTTTGTGTGAATCAGCATGAATACCCTCCTATGTCGAATCAGGATTTTGGATAAAATGTGACAATGGGTTGGTGATTTATTGATATAGTATAGTATTCATGTCGTGGTGATTAAGAAAATTGGAAAGGAGTAGGCTCAAATTGATACTGAACTATATAAGTTAAGGAGGTTAGGGATTTCGTATACTGTTTCATTGTTGGTTAGACTAAGAGCAATATAAAAAGTGGATTGAGGCCTTAACTAGAAAAAATCATTGATTTAAGAAAAATAATATTCCTATAAAGGACAAATGATTCACCACCTCAACCAGTATGTGTCCTCACAATGGCCTGGAATCAACACATTTTATGGGCCAATAAGAACTACTATACACCATTATATATATATATATATATATATTAATCACTCCAAATATTATTTATTTATTTTATGTAGTTTTTTATGTCATGGGTAGTTTTTTATGCACATAATGTTTTCAAAAAACATGTTATGCAACATTTAACAATTGTTCCATTGTTATTCTCACATAGAAAATGCAGAACACATAAGTTGGGACTGGTCCTGGTATAAAATATTGTTTTAGTTTTCTCATACAAAAATCTAGTTATGTTTGGTACTTGAACCATGTAAAAGTACTGATATGTGATTCTAACCCTTGCAAATTTCTCTCTCTATTTAGTGGATGATTAAATCTATCTATTCAGGTGTGAATAGTATATTTTAATTTTTTTAATTTATAATAAAATAATATTTCATGTGTTCATGTAATAAATTTTCTATATTAAATTTTATACATCTACTATACACAATATTTTTAGAATGAATTTTTTAATATTTTAAAACCACCAAATTCTTCAGTAATTTTTTAATAACATTGAAAATTTTAATAATAGATAATTCACTTCCACTTTCCAATTACAATCAACACCCTATAACCCAAAAGTACCCTTATATTATAATTCATTATAGGTTGATTCCCTCAAATAAGTAATATAATGCTCTGGTAATGTTATCCCATAGTCCATAATTAATAATGGTGGAAGCCCTGTTATCTATATAGACCTATCCATGGATAAAAACTCAATTAAATTCCATATGTCTATCATAACACATTATTTCATATTAATATCATTGGGAAATGATGTAAAATAACTATCATATCATGATTCACCCCTCACATTGTGACACATCTATATGTATCCCACTAAAATATCATACCGAGTAACCCCTAAGATGAATTTATCATTGGGATGATAGTTCACTTCTCTACCCCTGGATGGAAATACGTTACTAACAATCCTATCCTCTAATGGAAGTACATTACGATCCAAGTGAAGATTAATTGGTCACCCCTTGTCCATCACTATTGGTGGACAAACACCAATATATAAACATCCTTTGGTCAGTATAGGAATAATATATGTTTCAAGACCTTTATTCTCTTCTAATTTCATTTTATCTAGGAATCTCCCATAAAGAACCCAATTATCAGTCTATATTTGACCAATTAATTAAAACTAGAGGACCTAATATAAACCTAATACACATCCTTGGTTTTAAAAAAACACACAGAAACCTTCCTAGGTTTCATCTTGGGCCGATCACACCATTTTACCCCATTTTTAATTCACCCAACAAAAACATCCACATATAATTTGGAAAAATTAAAACAACTAACTTCCATTATAGATTTTATTCATCTTTAAAAAAGCTCTACTTCTCAACCATGATTACATCAATCAATTTACATATTCCATATACCAATTTTATTCATGTTGATATACAAATATTTCTACAACAACTATTTAAAATTTCATAGATAAATCCAAATAGTCCCATTTAAGAATTATATGGGAATATCTTATTGGGAAGTATAAACCCGCTAATAACTTATCCAATTGAGTGATAACTACCTATGTCATGCATCGAGACCAATGATGATTAAAAAAATCCCATATAAATTCATCAACATATTCATTTTATGTTAACTGAAGTCTATAATAATTAATGGTAGTGTCATATCTCTATAACAAAGACATGAAACCACATTTTTACTCCATGAATCAACTCCATATAGCTATTATGAAACAAAAAATAATAATAATATTAATGTAATTAAACCATAAAAATATGAAATTCTCTTCCAACTCCATAGATTGGTTTCATTATATTATAAGGGAAGTGGATAGGATGATTCACAGTGGAAATGTGTGGAAGCTCACCTTTATTGAAAAAGATACTTATCCTTGATTTCCCTATATGCATAGGGTAATAGGATAGGGAGAAATAATTCATTATGGATGAGAATCACTAAATTTAACCCATTTAAAATAGAAAACCCTAATGTGAAAATAAAAATAAGGCTCTAAAATTAAATCCAACTGCATTCTTAGTGTTTTTTATGATAAAGGACACCAAAAGAATGATTTCATACCATTGGAAAATTAGTTGTATGAATTATGGTGAAGTGCTTCTATCTAGATCACTAATATATTGATGATTTTCAGTTGTGTTTTGTCAACTTCCTATTACATCAACCAATGAAACCCCATTCCCCATAAACATTAAATCTCACACAAAGTCCTCTATATCAAATAATACACAATATAAGTCACATTAAATTTTTTATTATATCCTTGGATCTGATTTGAAAACATTCACTCAAAATGTGAAAAAATTTTCTTCCTTAATTCCATTGGAACATTGATTATCTTTTAATTATAAATTATAATCCTATAAGGGTCATTAAAATGGGTTTCATATATAAATGGATGTTAGTTTTTTTATTTTCAATTCTAAATTTGGAATTTATAATATTTGTTAAATATATTTGTGTTGGGGTTCAGTTATCATATTATTAATCTGGTACAAGATCGTATACAAATATTTTATGAAGTACCATATTTGTTTCCATACAAAACTAAAAATCAAATTAAATATAAATATTTTATAGTTTTATTATTTTTATAAAAATATATAATCACTATGTTAAAATAAATTATTTATTTTTATTGAGATATCGTATATTCTAACATAATTTTCTTAACCCAACATTTATATGATGCATGTTTTAAATTAGAAATCAAATAGTAAAACATGAATATTTACTTTAATCCTAATAAATCATTGCACGATGTAATAGTTTACCCATTTTGGTATACCCAATTCAATATATAAAATACCTAATCTAATATAAGATATATAAAAAAATAAAATTTATTAAATATAAAATTTTATTATATTTTTAATAATAAATATGTCAAAATTATTTAACATATGTATATTTTTATTCTCTATAATTGTTTCCCATTATACATTAAAATATATCACTTTTGTCGACAATCCTTTTCCATGACTTACGCAACCACAAATGGGCTCTGTCATTTGTTGGATTAAAATATTTTAATAAAAGAAATAATATTTTAGTATTAATGTATAATAAAATTTAGATCAACTAAAGCCAACCATGAATTTTATTCAATCGATGTTAGACCCTTTCTAGTTTTACACCCATATTATATACTATCTTTCCTATATTGTACAAAACTAATGAGATTGAAAAAATTCACAGAACTATATTTCATTACATCATAGAAAGATAGTTTTATTGGTTTAAATAAATATTTTCATGAACTTGGGAATAAAATTCCAATATATGAAAGTGACAAAGTTTTGAAAATGATACAATAATGATTTATCCATAATATTATGCAAATATTAAAATTCAATTAACATTTTATTACCATATCTTTTCACATCCATTTTTTTGTATTTTCAACTAACACTTTTAATGGTATGTGTGAATGCAAACAATTCCAAAAAAATATAACCATTAAAAAGTAAAAGAAAGAAAAATCAAGAATATATGCGTCTTCACCTCCCGAACACCTATATAAATTAAACAAGCCTCCACCTTCGCATGGAAGCTCGCCTAGTTGTCATGTGCAGGGTTGCACGTGCCCGGTACCGATGGCATGGGTTATTCCCTCTCATTATTCCAAATCCGGATGGTTATGCACAGGTGAATGATTTCTTGTATGAAACCATATTTGATGCAAATCCTCATTGTATGAATTATGAATTTAAAATCAAATAACATAACACAATAACGATAATAACTAACAAACTGAAACAAATTCAGTAAAAGGCATCATAAAACATTCACTTGGAGCACTGTCAGACTCAAATTCTCATGCAATTACTTGAGTACACTATTTCTATTTTCTTACCCCATCACCTCGATGACATGGGTGTATATTTATAAATATTTTGGATAGTGTCGCATAAAGGGGGAGAACACGCATTTCATGAACATGATCGATGAGTGGAAGAATCGCCACCCAAGATGAGTGGAGCATTGGACGTTTCAATTGTGGTAGTATTTTTCTTATGATTAAGAGGAAAAAATAGAATCCCTTATTACGATCCATTCTTTCCATCTTAGGAGGGGAAGTCCTTGCACCTTTTTTGACATCCTTCCTTAGTAGATGGTGAATCCATCCTCACCAACCACCACTTATTTACCCTTCCTCAAAGGAGAGCTGTTGGGATCCTTCGCAGTCGGAAGTGCTGTAGTAAAACCAGTGAGGGGCATACCCAGCCAATACCCAAACATGAAACATGCTCATCACTGGTAGGAAAGTGTGAAACTGGGGAAATGAACACCCCCAGATAGCCTTTTTTAGGAAGAACCTCAGTCTGAGTGGCCTTCAACAGGCCGCTTGGAGAGCCATAGATCACCGAAAACGGGCCGTGAGAAGATGAAAGAGCCAATATCTCCACTGATGGTGGTTGCAGGGAAGGCACATCATTCGAAGAGGGGCCTGATTAGAAGATGGAACCATCATCTTCATAGAGGGTGGAGGCAGAGAGGACTCCACATTCACAGAGGGGGGATCAACCACCCGAGAAGCTTGGGGGTCCCCTTCAATGACGGCCTCCACGCCTATGACATCTAGAACTCAGATTCCCTAATCAGAAACAAAAGGAACAGAAGCACCTAACCTCTTGAAAGCTGATTTGTTTCTAGATCCCATACTCTCCACCAATAGAGATAAAATTTTGGAGAGGAAGAACCATTGACATATCCATTTCGATGCAAACATGCACATACCATGGGTGTAACACTCGAGCTGTATAATCATTAGTGTGAAAGAAACAAACAAGATGATTGATGGTACCCTTTAGGAATCCAGGGTTATAGAAAGTTAGAGGCATGCTGGGAAGGTAGATACATAGGGCCGAGTGTTGACAATCACATCCACTTTAGAAATAATCATTCCATTAGAACAAAAGAAATAGCTGGTTATCAAACCTTCGTGACTCGCATTACCATGCCCGATAAAAATCCTCAATAGACTAAAGATGAATTCTAATGTTGGAGCGGTCATGAACCCTAATATTATATTATTTATACAACCCCCAAGAGTAATTCACATACCTTGCAATGATTCTCACCAATGACCGATCTGAACTGAACATTTCTACCAATGTTCACGAATGCACCGCCATAGCATCATGGAATTCTGAGGGAGACGTGGAGAATGAAGGAGAACCATTGAGCGATTCTAAATCCTTTGGTGAGATCATGATAGCTGTCAAATCCAAGAGAAGTGATAATGGGATGGAGGAACTATTAGAGACCCCCCAACATCTCTATGAGATTGGAAAATGGGGACACCATGAGTCTTATAGGCCTGACCTCTGATGAAGGAACCAGCCCCACCACAGGCGGTGCTAGGGTTATCCCTGAACTAAGGGGAAACCCACTCCCCATTAGGTTATAAGCTTTCCCAAAACTACCTTATTACCATATCAAATATATAAAAACAATTACCTTATACTCCCTATAATTTAATGACTTATCAGTTTAAAAAATGTAACCTAATTATAATTACCCATTTATCATAAGATATTATAATACTTTTAAATGAATTCATAAAAATTGTTTTGTCAGAAATCAAGATCAATCAATTTTTTTGGTGGTGGTTTTATGAGATTATGTGGGTCCATTTAATTCATATTTATCATATATATAAAATATAGTACAAATTATTTTATTATATTTATTATCAGAAAAATAATATATAAAAATAATAAAAACACTTAAATTTTTTTATATGATCAATCATAATAACAATTCATCATTTCTGTGGGATGTGATCAAATTATTTCATAGTAACATTTCATATATCAACTCATTTATATAGAACTATGTGTTATGTTAGTGAATCAATATGACAAAACATTGGGATAATATATATTAAAAATATCACTATAATATTCTATTTATAGTTAATTATGGTTATATAGAATTATAATTATCTAGGATTGGTTGATCATTAAGGAAAATAATTAATCCACCTTTCTTTATTTTAATTATTTTAAAAAACTAAATATATCTATTATGATAATTTATATAATACAATATGTTTTTGAAAAATTATATATCTATTTACAATTGGCTAAAAAATAAATATTAACAACGAAATTTTTAAAATTATTTCAAATGAGGTATCATGTATAGATAAACCATCTATTGTTATTAAGTAATTTTTTTTCAGAACGATTATATAAAAAATCACATGTGATAAGTTTATCTAATGTATTTTACAATAACAACAATTAATATAGTATTATGACTTGTCTGTATGGACCCATACAAGGGTTGGGATTATCATGTTTGGTTTCAAAAACAACTGACACATTTATAAATTTGTTATGGGATAACCTACCTTGACTCAAAATATTTATAAATTAGAATATGAATGAAAAATAGATTAATGGAATCTTTAAAATTTATGTCTCATTTAGAAATATTTCAATAAAATACTATTAAATAAAATAAAATTTATATTGAAAAAAAAGTATGTTTAAAATATATATATATATTTGTATAATTTTTAAATATTTTCATTATAATATATCAAAATCAGGTTAATCCAATTGCTTGTTGGGTCATATATTAAGGCCTTATCCAGACCCTATTATGAATATTGATTTAAAAATAGGCCCATTTTATATTTGGGAAATAAATGATTCCAATTAGACTATTTTTTCAGGGTTGGTTTATCTAATTGGGAAGTTTTCTTGACAATTTTAATGTCTTCATGAAGTGATAGAAAAAACTTTTAAACATAAATTCTGCTCATAAAACACTCCACTTAACATATCCATAATTTTTTTATATAATGAAGTTCATCCCAAATAAATGAAATAATTATTTTATATAGAATTGATTTTAAAAAATGAAATCAATTGAAATATTGTGGTGTCCATATTATTCAGTTGACATATAAATGATGGAATTCAAACATTCCATACTCACTAATGAATTTAGCAGGGCACTATTCTCATCACCAAACATTCAACTTTTTGTTGATTTTTTTGTTTTACATCATGAAAATGGATGAATTTTTAGCATATAAGTAGATAGAATTAATTGTATAAATCTTTGTGAACTATATATATTAAAAGTAATTTTATTTTTAAATATATTATTAAATACTATAATATATTCATGGTTGATATCATATAAAAATAAATAACATTACCACTAAAAAAACTTCAAAATATTATTTTCATTATAATGCCTATTTATTAAAACTTTCTATGATTCCTTCAATAATGTCTATGTAGGTAACTATTCCCATTATTATATAAATTGCTAGCCTCTAATGTAGTGTTTTTGAGACAATATATATGGAAATTTTAAAACATCTTCGATAATGGATAGAGGAGAGGAAGATTAGTAGATGTCCGAACTGTTTTTGGGAAATCAGTGAATCCATATACCAATGTTATATCAACTATTAATATTTAATGAATACTGATTAACTAATAATGTGAAAAATGAAATATTAGCATGAGTTACCTAAAAAAATTATATTATCAAAAACAATATTTTTATAACTGTTTAATTTTATTTTAATTTAAATAAATGTCTAAAAAACATGATATATATTTATTATTACCTAATAAATAAATTTTAAATTAAAAGATTAAATTTCCCAATTTTTCATAAAAAATATTATAATAAATCAATAAATAAAACAATGTATAACAAATTCAAGATAATCTTTCTCAAAATTGTTATGGAAATTACATTTATAGTAATATATTAATCTATTTTTAATGAACAATAGAAAATCCATAAAATATTTTTTTTATTCAATTGTCAAGTAGTATACACATTGTGTGGTGTGAACAAAATCCCTTATATATTTGATAATTGATCTTTATATAATACAAAATGATTGGGATATGGCGTGGAGATTTGGAAGGGTGGAGGGGGAAGGGATAAAGGTGTGAGTGTGCTAAGGGGGTGGGGGTGAATAAGAACAGTGTCCCCAATAATGTGAGGAGTTGATAATATGGTAAAATTTTTTTCATAATGACACTAATAAATATGGGGTAGTGACAAAAATGGTGGTGATAAATTTTTTCTGGATGGATAAGGAAAATTCAAAAGTACATGTTTATGTGAAAGATGGAGGCTATGTGAACTACATAATTATATATAACCCCCACCCCCATAATTCACCTTATGAACTCAAATTGATTTCATAGATTTGTTTAAATTAGTCTCCCACTTCTAATTATTTTATCAAAATCCTTAGTTTACTGTAGTTATCTCATAAGGGGTCTAAAATATAGGGTACATAGAAAATATAGGCGAAGATAATCATTTGGGATGAGGAAATTATGGGTGGTGATAGTGATTGAGTGTGTCTAAGAAGAGGTAGGGGAATGAAAGGGAAATGGGAAGTGAGGGGGGGGGGGTCATTTGGTATATTTTAATAATCACCTTGAGTGACTCTTCCCATCATCCACATATGATGTAAATGTTGGATCAACTCTATAGTATAGGAAAGCGTGACCCTGTTCCTAAGGTCACTGTTTCCATGTCCAATTGCATAGGATAATACAATTGTAAAAATTATTGGGTAAAAATCTAACACTATTTGAATAATATTTACTATGCACCTCCTAATGTAAAAAAATTTAAATAATAAAAAATTAAAAAACTAAAATTTGAAATAATTTTACATGAAAATGATTGAAAAATAAAGACATATAATTAAAAGTAATATGTGATAAAATAATATTTATTGATGTTTTAAAATAAATATAAGATTATTAATCTTTTAAATATAAAAAAAATTAAAAATAATATTTGAAATAATATTATTTAACTGACTACACCCCAACATTCCAAATCCTACTTTTATATGGTGTAACATAGACTTTAATTCCATTCACATAATGAATAAACCATGTTCACTAATGGAAGCCTCCACTGGTTTTTGATCTATCCCCATAGAATCAGACAATAATAGATGGTTTCCCATTATAATTTCCAGGTTATTAACTTCTACCATATCTGATAAAAAATCATACCTTAATGGTGGCCACAACACCTTGCACCAGCTTCTTTATCACTCTTTCACTCTTTTTCTCATATATTATATTTTTTATCGTCTTCCAAACACATATGTGCCACACTATAAATTATATAAATTCTATAACATATATATTTATGTAAAAAGGAGCCATAATTTTTCGAATTTAAATGAATATTTTTTCCATATACATTAGACAGTTTTTTATAATAATACTTTAAATTTTATTTTTCAAAAATCCATAGTAAAAAATATATAAAATAATATAAGATTATTAAATATACGGAAAACATTTAATTAAAGGAAATTTTTTTCTAAAACCAAGTAAAAATATTGAAATTTGTTAACCAAATTTGGCTCAAATGATAAATACTTCACTTACTATAACAGAATGTAATATTTGAATCATATTATTTAATGATTTTTTACATACTCTCAGGTCCAATTTGTACAATATAATTTCACATCTGGACCTAGTCCCCATCATGGTGGTTGTTAAAAAAATGAGTTCTCCACAAAAGCATCATCAAATTTTTCAGTAATTTATTACTAGAATAAATGACATAAGTTACTCAAATGATGTATATTTCTCAAAAAATTACTTCACTACCTTTTTATAATGAATTTTATAAATTGGGAATGGAAATATAAATTGAATATTAACATTTATAAATAATGGTGATATGAAAATAATATTCATTAATTTAAGGAAATATATCTTATGAGATGGACGAAATAGAAGCCGTATATCCAAATTTAATAAAAATTGTTACATGGGTATTGTATATATAACTCTCCGAATCTCTAACATAATACATTCACATCAATAACATAGGTGGAATATTAAAATCTACTCATTTGAATTCCCCCTGACAATGTGGTTATACTGATATATAGTAATATAAATCCAAGATTCATAAGTATTCATACATGGGTGAGTATTTCTACTTTATAATGTCTTTCCAAGAAGTCCTCATATTTTACAAAAACAATAAAATTATTAAAATGTTTCATGAATTAATATTTAAAACATGTCTTTCAAATAGATTGTTTTTTAAATAATTATTTTGTATGATTCGTTATCTTCCCATAACTAACCATAACAAACAATAACCAAATAATAAAAATAAAAAAACTATTAATAGTTTAAATAATTCATATAAAATTAAATATGTAAAACGTAAATACTCTTGTTGAACATGAGAATCAATTAGATTTTCCATGTAATTTATAAAATGTCTAAATCCAAGGGTTTTATTGGTAGAAATATTTATTAAATTGTGATTAATTTGGGATTTATTATATTATAAAATATGCTTTTATTGAATAAATTAAAGATTAATTTTTGAAATTAGGGGACCCCTAATAAAAAATACATGTATCTTGTAAACAAGATAATCCATTAAAAATATTTTATATTAGTATTTTTGGTTAATATGTTTCATTTAGTGGTGAATTAATTTTTATTGGGGCTTCATAATGTCAAAATATAATATTTAGTATTTACCAATGAATTTATGAATTATAAAAAATTTAGTAATTATTTTCATAGATTTATTGAGATAAATTATGTTAGAAAATATATAATAGAAAAGGAGGTGATTCCCCACATCATGGTAGGAGTGTTGATCTCCTTGTGATATTTGTTTATTCATGGAAAATATTTATTTTAGAAAATCATATCATATAGTTAAATAAATATAGCTGATGAAAACAATACATCATAATAATACTAATAATATATATGAATCCTTATTATTATTTCAATCAATGATCACACATAGTTATATATTATTCTTCTCTAAACCCCCAATATTATCAATGACCAATACTAGTCATCCACCAAAGATAAGAATACTAAGACCTCTCATGGAGGATAAAGAATATTATGTTCATGGATGAGGAGACAATAAAGAATGTTTGGATGCTATTGGGAATCAAATAATATGGTTCTCATAGAATCGGGTAGATAGTTCATGAGGTAAATGTGATTCATGAACATTAGAAGTGGTATTGATAGACCAAGATGATCAATGGATACCTGTAGTTAATCCTAATGTGTAACAGAATCTGACAATTCACTAGGATAGTGATAATAAACTATACAAAATGGGGGAAAACAATCAATAATAAATGTGATTACATCACCTAGGATTTGATCCATATTAATAAAATCAAATATAAATTGATTTAATATTTATAGAATTTTCTAAATGTAATGATGATTAATAGTGTTCTCCAAAATAACATACATGGGATATTGAATGGGAAATAATTCCTTCATATATATAATACAAAAAATGATGGTTAAAAGGTGATTGGTATACATTATATAAGTTGAAGGAAAGTCATCATGGGAGCATGGGAGGTGGGCCAGTTGGTGTATCATATTACTGTGAATGTAATGCATGTAAGATTTTTTATCCACATTCAAGGGGAGTTTAATTTTTTCTATTCCATGATATTTTCAATGTGGGATTATTTTTAATGTTATTATTTGTTGGATTTTTTGTTTAAAACATTTAGTAGATTATATCTAGAAATATTTGATTAATATAAAATGTGAAGAGATTTATCACGAGACTAGAATAGAAATTTAGAAAGAATCATTGAGATTATGGACTATATCAACCCAACCTTTTCATAAATTACTATAAAATCATTTTAATGATAAAAAACATAATATTATTACTCATATATGATCTAAAGGTTTAGCTTCTTGGGAAAATTGGGACCATCCATAACAATTACAACATCAAGCATAAACATTTATTTATTTCCTTCTTCTCTAGCTTCTAATTGGATGTTGACCTATCCATAGTACATGTATCCACCTAAAGATATACATCAAAAGTTGAATGCTAAAATAACAGTAAGAGGATAGATAATAATATTATAGCATGGTGTGAGCATAGTCATAACAAAGAAAAAAGATCAGGAACATGATTGGAAACATTAATAAGAGACTTGAATTGTGGTGATGCATAAAAATGAAACATAATATCTTAGTGGTTAAATACAAAACATACTTGTGAAAAAAATCAAATATTGTTCACATATCATTACACATTAACTCATGATATTCATCACATTACCCAATGCATTGGAGCACTGTATAATTCTGGGCACACCTGTCACATTGAAACATTCATTTTGCGCTATATAATTCTGGGTACACCAACCACTTCGTTACATTATCATTTATCATGAATGACAAAATGAAAATATATCAATAATGAACATAACTAACCCATGAAAAGGAATGTGTTTTATCTCATAAGAGAACATTCATAAACATTGGGTTCCCAAAATAAAGATGGGATAACGTACATGTTACAAGAACCATCAACCTTGAATGAGAAGTAAAAGGTGTGTTCTTAAAAGAAGATTTGTTTTGGAAAAACATTTTTTTGTCATAAACACCAGTTCAAATCATTTATATCCCCAAAGAAATTAAATACATTGATGAAAAAATTATTTTACGGAGTAACAGTTTCAAAAAAGGAATGAAAGTCGGAGAACCCGATGGATGAAAGTTGGGTTCGAGAATTTCCCCTTACCTTATATTTGAATGCTTCCTTCACTTTAAGATCATGTATAACCAAAATATATTAATTAATTAATAATTAAATAACATTTTAACATTAATATGTTTCATTATGGTTTCATTAATTTATATTATATTCCATTGGATTAGTTATAGTGTTTAAAAACAATGTTTGGGAATGTTTATTTTTATGGTTTTTCTTGAGCGGTTCACTTTTATTCATAAATTGAGGTTCAGGTAGAACATAAGTAAACATATAGAACATATATTACATGTTATTAATTATATTACTGGAGTTTAAATTATCTTATAATGAATTATGTTATATACCATGTGGATGAATCATTAGATAATAATTTAATGATGATCGATTGGGTTAATTTGGGTGGTTTTTCAACCACAAAGAACTTGTTTTGATTAATCATTTAGTAATATGTACATAAATTAGTTCCAGAACATAAAATAGGAAATAAAAATTATATAATAATATGGTTAAACTATAAAAATGGTTTCATGTCTAGATATAAATGTTTAAATGGAAAAATTAAACTTGTCGTTCTTGAAGGTGATAGATTAACACCTCACGAACAAGGTTTTACTTTATAAAATAAAAGGAAGATGAGAAGGGGGTTGGATTGTATAATATCCAATTAGAATCATAAAATTTCCTTATATTTATGATACTGAAATTACCATACCATTTGGACGAAGATAGGTGGGGAGAGAATAAAAAAATAACTTGAAATTGAAAGAAAATTAAAGGAAAAGGGGGAGATAAAATACCTCTTGAATCCTCCTCTAGAGATCCTCCATAAGGGACAAAAGATTTTTATTTTGATGAGACAAGAAGATCATGGACATGGGGGAGGGGTAAGGGGATATTTTTGGGTAGATTTTAGACAGGGCATGAATCTTTAGAGGTGTGAGGAAATGAGGGTGTGATGGGTGGTATTTATAGTGGAGGGGTGATGGGTTTTCTCAATATAAAATTCATTAATTTATTATTTTCCCACAAGAGAAATTATAGTGAGTCATCCATGTCCCATAATAGTAATTTCATCATTGAACCCTAACCAATTGGGCTTATATCAACTAAATAGCATCCATGACTCCATAATTAGCTTATTTTTCTTATTTTGTAAATTATGGTATTTCACTATTCATAAAAAATTCATGTATTTCTATAAAAACCCCCAAAATTCACCTAAACCATTTTTATACGTGTAGAATCCAAAAATGATACCTATTTTTTAAAAATAAGTTTCTAGATATGATAATTTAATATTTAATTAAAATCATAATTTATGATCAAAAACTAGTTTTATAACATTCATTTTGTTTTTTCCAAATATATAGGTATATCATACTTCCAAATTGAATATTATTTATATATTATCATATGTAAGGTTACTATTCATTAGGTTATATCACTATTGAAAAGGGTATGTTACTATTCATAAGGGCAATTTACTATTCACCAAAAATTATGTTTTTCTTATTGGACTCCAAATAACATACTAATTGCAACCGTGTAAGTCATATTTTCAAAATTATGTTCAAATGTCACATAGCACATAGTTGTTCATTATGTTGTGTTTTCATGTGATTTTATGAAATATTTATAAGAAGTGAATTTCCATTGAAAAATTATTGGGTCGTTACATTCTCCCTCCCTTATGAAATTTCTCACTCAAGATTTCACTTTACACTAACAGGTGAGGGTACTTATCCTTTATCGCCTATTCTGATTCCCAAGTTCCTTCTTCAAACTTATTGTTCCAAAACAACCCTTTGACAAGGTCGGTTGTCTTGTAGCATAGAAACTGATATCACTGGTTCAGAATCTCTATGGTTTGCTCCTCATAGAAGATTTTATCTTCAAACTATGCCACCTCTGAGTTCTGTACATGTAAGGGATCAAGTATTTACTTCCTCAGGAGTGATATGTGAAACACATCAGGAACATGATTCATATTTGGTGGAATTTCATTCCGATAGGCCACAGATCCTATGTGGTCAAGGATCTCAAAGGGGACAATGTACCTTGGGATTTTTTCCCATTATGTCCAAACCACATGACTCTCTTCCATGGTGATATTTGAAGTAAGACATTATCTCCAATATAGAACTCCAAGTACCTTTGATGGTTGTCGAAGTAGCTCTTTTTCTGACTCCAAGCAGCTTTGATAGGTTTTTGGATGACTTAAACCTTCTTTGTCATCTCGTACACATGATCGGGTCCATGTATCTTTCTTTCTCCAACTCCATTCCAACTGCTTGGAGTTCTATTTAACATTCCATACAGAGCTTCATATAGATCCATTTGAATACTCAAGTTGAATCTATTTTTGTATTAGAAATTATCCAATGAGAGATGATGATCCCATCTACCTTTGATTTCTAGATACTAGGCTCTTATAATATCTTCAAATGTCTGAATAATCATTTCAGATTGGTCATCAGTTTGGGGATGATAGGCCGTGCTGAAATTTGATTCAGTTCTCAACGAATGTTGAAGTATCCTCCAGAATTTAGATGTGAACCTCGTATCACGATCAGAGACAATAGAGAGTGGAACACCTTGCAGTCTCACCACTTTGTTCACATATATCTTTTCAAGTTATTCAAGTGAGAGGTCTTATCGAATAGAGATAAAATGGGTAGTCTTGGTGAGTCGGTCAACCAAAACCCATATCGACTTATTTTTCCTTTTATTTATTTGAGAGACCAGTGATAAAGTCCATAGTAACATTATCCCATTTCAACATGGGTATAGGCAATGGTTGCATCATCCCTTTGGACTTTTTTCGCTCAGCATTAACATACTCACATACCAAGCACCATGATATATATTCTATGAAATCCTTTTTCATTTTATCCCACCAGAACTGTTCATAGAGATCACAGTACATCTTGGTATTCCAAGGATGGATAGATAAAGATGAGCTATGTGCATTTTACAATAGCTCTTTCTTTATCTCGGGTGATGAAGCCATACCAAGCCATGTTCCAAACTGAATCACACCTTCATCGTCGATATGTAAAACATGCAGCTTCCCTTACATTAATACATTCAACATCTTTTTTTTCTTCAAATCATCCATTTGTTGTTCCTTAATCTCCTCTTGGATGGATTGTTTGAAAATCACTTGGGAAAGGTATGATTTATCCCATACCTTTATGATTTCTAAATCCATCCTTTTCATATCCATGAAGATAGCGTCCTTCTCAATCTGTTACATAGATAGAGTATAAGGTTCTTTTCTGCTTAGAGAATCATCTACCTTGTTCTCCATTCCAAGATGATAGTGAATAGATAAATCTTAATATTTTATTTTCACTATCCATCTCCTTTTATGCATGTTGAGGTCCTTTTGTGTGAATATATACTTTTTTCACTTGTGGTCAGTGTATATGTCACACCTCTCGCCATAAATGTAGTACCACCAAATATTCAAGGAAAAAATCATGGCTACCTGCTCTAGATCATGTGTCTGGTAGTTCTACTCATGGATCATCAACTGATGTGAGTCATAGGCTATCACATTATCATTTTTCACGAGTACACAACCAAAGAATTTATTTTATGCATTACTGTATATCAAAAAACAGTCTCCACATTTTTATAGTGTGAGTACAAGTGCAGTGATAAGCCTTCTATTTATCTCCTTGATGTTTCCTTCACATTCTTCTGTACAGACATATCACTCTCCATGTTTTCTTTGTTAGAGGGATTGAGAATCATGAGAAATTTCAGAAAAATATCGGTAGTACCCAATTAATTCATGAAAACTACGGATTTATGTGACACAAGAGGGTCGAGGCCATTCCTCAGTTGCCTTTGTTTTAGAATGATCCACAGAAATTCCCTCACTTGTGATCACATGTCCCAAGAATTTGTCTTGGTTTGTCCAAAAGTCAAATATTATAAACTTTTTATACAAATTATCATTTATCAATGTCATCAATACAAGTCTTATATGTTCTTCATGTTCCTCCTTTCTCTTGGAGTGGATAAGAATATACTCAATATACCCTACCACAAATTTTTTAAGGTAATTTTCGAAGACTCTATTCATAAAATGTAACGCCCCGATACATGTTACTGAGATTTTGTGCATTATTAAATAACATAGGCATGAACTTAAGATATCTTATATCAAATGACATATTAGTTTAGTATACTTGGAAGTACTAGATACGTACATAAATTTTACATTACATCTTAAAATAAATAAAAACAAAATTGTGACCCCTTTGACCACACTCAAATCCATTTCCCTATCTTTGTAGGTTAAACATAATATACTTATTCACATACTGGGAAAAGAAAACATAATATAGAGGTGAGATCAGATGCACAGTAGGGATAAAAATATAATAGGAACTATCATAAATGATCATAAACATCTAAGGTAATGTATAAGAATAAAACAGAAGCCTTTTAAACATAAAATTCAGCATAATATGGAAAAGATAAATTCAATAATTTCATTTACATATTCACATGGATATTCCACAAGTCGAATAATAACATGCAATATCAATAGCTAATATCATAATGTTTTAATTCATAATGTTGGACATCATAACCATATAGTCAAGGCCTCATACCAAGACTACAAATAAGATTTTATAAAGACCTTGTGCCAATACACTAGTTTCTCTCATGAGACCTGCCGATGCATCTAGGAGATATAGAGGGCTCCACCCATCATTTACTAATTCCAATTCATTCCTCATATGAAAAGGTTGGAACATAATCTAAACATTCGTATTAAAACTAGCATATGAAATTTCAATATTTTAACCACAAACCATGAATGGAATAAAAACAGCACATCCACATTCAAACATAACTCATTCAATAAAATATGGAACATTACATTATAATAAATCAATGTCAATCAAGAATAATGAATGATACTGACATAGATGAAAATAATTAGTAAAACTATATGAGAGAAATATGCATTTTTCCTTGAAAACAATTAAAAGTATCACTATTTATCGAGAAACCGTTTAATAGAGATTTTTGAATCAAAGTGTCCCATAACACATTGAAACATTTAAAAGAAATTTTAATTTTAAAACATTATTGTCCATATAAATAAATCCATAAGACAATTTTTAATACAGGGACTTTAATGAGAATGATTTATAAGAATAAATCATTAATACATTTACAATGATATATTAGTTAAATTTGCTAATAAAATAAGAAATGCTTGGATAAAAATAATTGAGGTAATAAAAACATTATAATATCATGAGAATAAATGGATTCATGATATACTATGTCAAAGGACAGTATATACACCATATAAAAGTAAATTGGCACATAACAACAAAATAAGTCTTAGTGGAATGTAAATTGAAATGAAATTGCTTCTAATGACTGTATCCTTAGGTTAATGATAAATCAATGACATAATTATGTATGAAAAATATTAATACACTGAATATAATTTGATATTTAGTGTAAATCAATCATAAGAGATTGACACATATTCTTGAAAATAACAACAATAATGACTTTGATGATTAACCCAATGAATTGAAATTTAGTTAAAATTACTCTTATAAAGTTCATATCGATGACTTGAGAATTTAACAATGGAGTGATTATGTGTATAATAAGTATATCCAAATAAAAGGGAGTGTAAATTATTACATAAGTAAATAAATACAAATTTCACACATAATCATTGAGTAAAATAATCAATGAAGTTTGCGTAAAACCCAATTAATGGAAATTGAAATTTGAAATTACCTTACCGATTTGGTAACTTACGAAACATACACCCCATGAAAGAAGGATCACAAAGTGATGATGTAAATACCCATAAGTTAATGTATATTATTCAAGGAATAAAATCATGGGAAGTACCTACACCACACAAAAGTTAATAGTGGATAATATAGCATGAATCTCATGGGAATAAAAGTGAGATGAAACCCCTTACCACATTGTAATCAATTGAGTCATAAGACGAAAAGTTAATAACCACCAAATTATTTATAGGAAAACATGAATATAAATAGAATCATTATAATATATATCAAATGGCAGTACATAGTACACCACATGCAATAAATAAATGGTGAACATTGGAAATATCACGAAATCAAAAGTGAGATTAGAAAGCCCTTACATTGTACTTTTCCTTCATTGAGGGTATGTAAACCTCCTGAATAATAGATAAATAATTTTTATTAATTTAAAAAAGAAACACATACATAAATATGATATCAAATACGTTTTAATAATATTTCTTTGTTAATAATATTTTAGTAGTATCAATGTTTTGGGTGTTATATGATTCATTTTCATTTATATGCTTTGTTACGTAAGTCTTGTTTATTATGGATAGGATGTATCTGATGCATATATAGAAATATAATAAGTTCCTAACCATTATTTATTACCATAAAATTAAAATTTTTATTGAATGGTTACGATGGGGAATGAATCTCATCGCATTCATGGATACGGTAATCCGTACGTACGCAAGAGAAACAAAGTCGTTCAATTGAATGTGAAATCGTATATAATTGTATGTTATATCATATATAAAGAATAATTAACATGTTATATTATTTATTTACATCAATTATACATCCTTATTATCGCCATCCAAATAAATAAGTGTTGAATTAAAAATACACCACGGCGTGGAGACGATAAGTTATACGTATACATGTATGGTGACTATTTTATTCATAGGATGGATAAAATATTTAATATGGTCATACCATAGTTATAATAACATCACACTATGTAGAAGTATTGGGATTTATTATTTTTTAATGGAAGAAACAAAGAAAGAGGATGTGGAAGAAGAAAATAACTTTGAAATAGGTGGTGAAATTATTACCTCTTCGTCGGGTGCTTCCTTTTGATTTGATGCAAAGGGATTATTAGGTTGTATTTATGATCAATGTGAGGCATAATGTTTCATAAGTGAGGATAGTTGGGAGGATATTCTAGAAGGGTTTGTCTGAGCCAAATGGATTTGTAGGTGTGAAATTAAGAGAAGTGGAAGTACCCATTTATAAGAGGTTAGGGTCACTTTAGGAAAAGATAGAAATATTAATTTATTATATAATACTTTTCTATGTATAATGGATCCAAGTGGATTTATTTAGAGTATAAGGTGGGTATGGGTTTTAATTCCTTCAAAAAATAGGTTTTATACAAGTTTAGGTCACCATATTATCCTTGTTGTTTATATTTAACGCTTAGTTAATTAGTCTAACTTTTACCATGTCTTCTGGTATTCTTACAATATATGGTTAATAAACATAAAATATAAAATCATTCCAACCAAAAGTGCTTCATTAACGATATATATATCATTATATATGTCCTTAGGCCAAACCATAGATATTTTGGAATATTATATCATTTAATAATATAATATTTGTTTTAAAAACCCATTTATGTCAGTTTTGATACGACTTAGTATTTGGTTTTTGTGAAAGTCATAACAACATGATAAATTCTAAAAAATATTCATTGAATCCACCCTAACATGTAATAGTAATCTATAGAATTAATGTAATGCATGAAAAGTATAAATTTAAATTTATTTATATATTTATAATATAAATTTTTTTTTATAATTCACTAATAATGTAATTAATGCATCATCATTGTGTCATAATAAAATCAATTATTTATAGTATAATGATTATAAATAAAATACCATTATGTAGGAAATATTTTTATCTTTATAATAAATATTTATATTTGAATTTATCTAATGTATAACCCTATATTAAAATTTTTTATTAATGAAAATATGAATTTAACACTTTTAACTATTTTTAAATAAAATAATATTAATTGTCAAAATCTAATCCAAGTAGACCGAAGAGGATCATATTTTATTCCTAAGGATGATTTTTGTAGTCAAAAACTTATCAAATTGAATTAGGACATGTTTTGGGGTAATTATAATAGTATTTTTACATTTAATTACCCTATTTACTTTTTACCCTGGTAAATAAAAGTCAAAAATAACTACTCACCAAAATTTATTTCTATAGTATGGAACAAAATTTTATTTAATAATGTCAACAGTGTCTCCTATATTTCTTAAATTCAATTAAAACATGTGGTTAAATTACGTTTTATGGAAATTTGCTAACGTGCCTAGAAGGTGCGTAAAATATGTTTAAAAAATTCAATAAAATTTTATACATCTCGTTTTATTATTAAATGACTCTAATGAATTACATGGAAATAATAAAGGTATTATGTATCTACTTTTTCAAGAAATTAACATAAATTAAATAAATATTTACTTAAATAAAAATTCATTTTTTAAACAATTAACTTAGTGTTTTTGACGATTCATGAGAAATTGAATGTTTTCAGAAAAATACAAAAAATTCACTCTAAGATAATTTTGATATTAAAAATAAAAAAATGATCAATATTTTAAAAAATTAAAAACATACGAGTTGCAGTTATTAATTTAAAATTAATTTCCATTGTCAAAACCAGAAAGCATGCTTTTGAGAAATAAAAACAATCAAAAGATTGATAAGTGTTTATGTCGAATTTAAAAGTGAAATTACTTATAATGGCCAAAATTGGATTAAATGATAAAAATATAATATAATTATACCTCAAAACCATTCAAATGTATAATCTAACCCTATAAATTATTTTTATTAAAAAAAATTTTAAATTTAAATTTACTATTTTTAGTATTCATTGAAATATGAATGTTATCAGAAAAACACCAAAAATTTATTCAAACTGAATTTTTATCTCTATATTATAAAGAAGAATTTAATTTCATCAAATAGAATATATAAAAGTTTAAAATATGGATTAGAAATGGGTTTCCATTAAAATTCTGAAAAACCTATTTTTTTAAAAAATACTTCTTTTTTCTGAAAAAATGGATTTGTTCTTATATAATGTCTAATAAATACAAAATATGAATGAAAAAATTATATAGGATATATATAAAATTCAAAATTTGGTTATTAAATTTCATAACCTCTTTTTAAACTGCTAGTTTGATAGGTCTTGGTGCACTTGAACTCGGTGTTGCATACATCGCATGCTATTTTATTATTCAAAGAGAAGCCTACACTGGAATCTTAGGGTGTTACATTCTCCGAAAATTGAATAAATTGCATCCTATAAATTTGAAATTTTTTATTAAGAAATAAATAGTTAAAAAATAGAAAATTCCATTATGGAAAAACCACATCGGAAATATGGTTAATAAATTTTTATCTTAGTAAAAGGGAAAGGGAAATGAAAATGAAAAAGTCACCACCAAATTAGGATTTCGAATAGGAGAACATTAGTGACAAATATAATTGGAGGAATAACGTAAATATTTATAAGGAGTGATTGAGGTCATCAATCACAAACAAGTGAATGGAAAATTGAGTTCCTCAAAGCCATAAATCTATGATGAATTGCTTAAGGTATTAGGATAACACATATTTGGGTTTAAGAATATTTCCCTATGGTTTAAGAATTAATTTCTTCATAGAATAATAGAAAAAAAATACTTGATATGTAGAGTTACATCATTTATGTAATTTCTACCAAAAACTCATCTTTCACTCCAATCTATGAGTATTCAAGATGACTTGGTCACACCTAAAACACTATAATCAACTTACAGATAATCACATAATCCACAAAGTATGAAATATATACTTATCCTTTTTTAGATATTAACCAAAACAAAAATGTTTAGTACAAGATCAGATGATCCCCCAAAAATGATAATCCTTTATAGAATGAAATACTAATCAAAATTTCTAAAATTAAACCTAAAATTCCCAAATTCTAATAAATACCACTCATTAAACAATTTTCCTTAAAATACATCAATATAATCCAAAGTAATATTGAAACCATAAACCCAAAAGAATTTGATTACGTATTCTAACACATTAAATTGCATCTCTAAATAAAATAGAATACTCTTTAATTCATATACTTAAAATTAAATAACCTAATCAAATATTCTATATGATAGGTTAATAAATTACCTAAATAAACTAAATTTCTATAATTCCACAAAAAAAACATAGAAAACAAATCCACCATTACTCCTCAAAAGAAATCCCATAGTATTCTATATTGTGTATGCATATAGTGTTCCCAAAAGAGTGAGCATCATCCAAAATAACATTTATCACATAATCACTAAATCATTTTCCTATAATAAGGATATCCATTTGGTAAACATAAGATCCAAAATCAAAATATTGTTGATCAATAAAATAATTTTACTATAAATAATTCGCCACACTAACTTGGGACATCACATAGTCTAGTGGTATGTGACAAATCCTAGTCGCACTTTGGTTGTGGGTTCGATTCACGAAGCTTTTTCCGACGTGACGAGTTCTCACATTTTCTATGTGTTTTCATTTTTCAAAAACTATATTATATAACATTCCCAAAATGAGATAAATTCGTCAAAATAGCCATGATTTTTTTTTACCACAAATGATATCTCATACCTCACATTTTCATTCCAGTATTTAATAACTTTTAATTTCCTTAAATTCAAGGATCGTATAAACCCAAATGGTAATTTATAATTATATCCACAATTGAAAGGATAATTCTTCCTCAAATAACATTTCCCCATAACAAACCCCAGTGTTACACATACAAGGGAAAAGTTTTCCAAAGTAATCCCATCAACAAAGAGAACTAATACTTTTAAACATTTCGCCATCCATTTATTTCCACATAGGTTATTTTGTGTCCAAGAGGTTATCCTATAGAATAGGACATTCAGTCAGGTAATTTCCATGTCCCCTATATTTATGGAAAATAGATTTAAATGGATTCATTGGATCATTTTTATTTTATTCCATATTACTCTTCATTTTTCCTCAGCAATTATTTACTTTATGTTTTTCTTTCCCACACATAAAGTATTTATTTGTTCTATTGAAACAATTTCCTTGGAGTCTCCTTCAAAATTTTATTCGTGATTGAAATTGAGCTTTCTTTTGTCCATGGTCTCCACTTCTGGAGATCTTATCATTCAAAACATTTCTCTCCTTTGTTGAGTCTAGGAGTTGGTTAATATATATTATGCTGATCATATTTTTGGAAAAATGACTCCGCATGAGCATAATATATATTACACCAATCAAAATTCCATTTTGTCTCTCATTTCCACCACCGTTCCAACCTTGTACATCATTTTCAATGTTAATACGACTTCCTTAGAATCCTTCCATTGACTAAAATAAGAAATCATATTGTGAGTAACAATATTCATAAAGTCATTTATTGAATATCAAGACACCTTTTTTTATTTTAAACACCTTAGTATTACCCAAGGATATTTATTATAATCTTATATTAAAATCCTTCAAATCAGTTTGTAACGAAAATGTGAATTATCCTAAGAATATCCCCCAGGATTGTCGTAACCATGAGTGTAGAAAGGCATGTTGTCATCCACCAATTCTCTTTCGAGTCTAGCTCAAGGAAGGGTCTTCATGTTTTACCCCAAGGTATATCTGTACCAGAGCTGCCTCTATCTACTCGTATCCAGACATGGATTTATTTCATGGATAAGCCATATAATATTTACATTACCAAAAAATTTGGAAGTTCTTTTATACTAATCCACAACATCTATCTTAGGGTGATGTTATCTAATCAGTGTTTTTATAAATGTAGTTTCCAAGGTTTGTACTAAACTTCCTCTGATACCAACTGTAACTCCCTGATCCTAGTTACATAGAGTCGGTGCACTATTACATAGCATTGCAAAGATCTCAAGAGATCTTATCTCGAAAGACAGATTAGTATAGTAGCCTTAGAAGTACTTGATATATATATAAACTTTACATTATAATATGTAATAAATAAAAACAACATTGTTCCCCCTTTGAAAAAACTAATATCAATTTCCCTATCCCATAAGGTTAAACATAATAAACTTCTTCACATCCTGTGAAATAAAATCATAAGAATGGGGTGAGTTCAGATGCTCAATAGGGATTACAATATATTAGGAACTATCATAAATAATCATAAACATTTAAGGTAATATATAAGACTAAATCACAAGACATTTAAACATAAATTTCAGAATAATATGGAAAAGATAAATCGAATAATTCCATTTACTTATTCGCATTGATATTCTACTATTCGAATAATCACATGAAATATGAATAGCCAATTTCATAATGATGGAATGCATAATGTCAGACATCATAACCACCTAGTCAAGGCCTCATGCCAAGACCACCAATAATATTTTGTCAAGGCCTTGTTCCAAGAAACTAGTTTGTCTCATGAGACCTACCAACGCATTGGTGATCTATAGCGGGTTGCACCCGTCACTTACTACGTAAAATGCATTCCTCCAATGAAAATTTTGTAACATAATATAAATATTTATATTAAAACTAGAATAGAGAATGTCAATATATCAACCCCAAACCATGAATGTTATAAAAATAGCACATCCATAGTCATGTATAACTCATTCAATACAGTATGTAATATTTTATTATAATAAAATCACATCAACCAATAATAATGAAGGATATTTACATAGATGAAAATAATCAATAATCAATTTGAGAGAAATATCCCTTTTTTCTTGAAAACATTTGAAAGACTCATTATTTATCAAGAAGGAGTTTAAAAGATATTTTTGAATCAAATTGTCTCATACCAAATTTAAACTTTTAAAAGAAATTTTAATTTTAATACATTAATGTTCATATAAATAAATCCTTAAAACCATTTTTAAAACATGGACATTAATGAGAAACATTTCGAATAATAAACCTTTAGAACATTAAAAATTATATTTTAGTTAGAGTTTCTAACCAAATGAATGATGCTTGAAGAAAAATAATTGAGTTAATAAAAACATTATAATATTATGAGAATAGAGGGATTCATGATATAATATGTCAATGTACAATTTATACACCATATAAAATTGAATTGGCACATAACAACAAAATAAGTCTCTATGGAATGTATATTGTGATGAAATCGCTTATAAGGACGGTATCCTTAGGTTATGGATAAATCAATGGAATAATTATGTGTGAAAAATATTAATACCAGGAATATTATGGGATGTTTTGGGTAAATCAATCCAAGTAAATTCAACCATATTCTGGTGAAAACCACCCCAATGACTTGGATGTTTAACTCAATGAATATAAATTGAGATAAAATTAGTCTTATCAAGTTCATATCGATGAAATAAAATTTAAAAATGGTGTGATTATGTGTATCAAAAGTATATCCACAAAAAGGGGAGTGGAAATTACTACATAAGTAAATAAATAGTGATTTCACCCATAATATTAGAGATAAATAAACAATGATGTTTTCATAAAACCTAAATAGTGGAAATTGAAAATTGAAATTCCCTTACCAATTTGGTAAAATACAAAACATACACCCTGTGAAATAAAGATCACAAAATGATGATTTAAATACCCTTAAATTAATGTATATTACACAAAGAATACAGTAATGGGAAGTACATACACCACAAAAAAGTTAATAGTGGAAAATATAGCTTGAATCTCACAGGAATAAAAGTGAGAATAAAACCCCTTACCAAATTGTAATCAATAGAGTCATAAGACCAAATGATAATAACTACCTAATTAATCACATATTTCCATGAATATAAATAGAATCATGATAATATATATAAAATGTTAGTACATAATACACAACATGCAATCAATAAGTGGAAAACAATGGAAATATCATGAAATTAAAAGTGAGATAAGAAAGCTCTTACATTGTAAATTTACCTTATCTAGGGTATGTTAAACTCTGATATAATATTTAAATAAGTGATATAAAATTATAAAAGAACCATATAAATAAATATGATATCATATATGATCTTCAAATATTATTTTGTTAGTAATGTTTTAGTACTATCATTATTTCGGGTGTTAACTGAATCATTTTCATTTATATGTTTTGTTACTTAAGTCATGTTTGTTATGGATAGGATGTATTTGATGCACATAGTGATTTATATTTTGGTCATAATCATTATTTTTAATCACAAAACAAAAATTATTCTTGAATGGTTACGAGGGGGAAATGAATCTCATCACGTTCGTTGAGACGGTCATTCGTACGAATGCATGAACGACAATATCATTCAATTGAAGGTGATATAATATATAATTGGATGTTATATCATATATAAAAAAGAAATAACATCTTATATTTATTATTTACATCAATTATACATCATTATTATATGCTTCCAAATGACGAAGTGTAGAATAACAACCACATCTAGATGTGGAGATGGTGAGTCGTACGACACATGTATGGTGCCTTTATGATTCATAGGATTGATATTATAATGAATATAGTTGTACGATATTTATAATAACATATCAGTATGTAGAAGGTACTGGGGTTATTATTTTGGTATGAAAACAACAAAGAAAGTGGAAGTGGAAGAGGCAATGTAATTTGGAAGAGGTGGTGAAATTATTATCTCTTCCTCGGGTGCGTCCTTTTGATTTGATCAAAAGGGATTATTAAGTTGGAATTATGATTAATTAAAGGTCTATAGGATGAATTGAGGGTATTTGGGAGGATATTTGAGTGGGGTTTTTTTGAGACAAATGGATTTTGAGGTTTAAAATTAAGAGAAAGGGCGTACCCTTTTATAACGGAGGTGATGGTCACTTCAAGAAAAAAATGAATTATTTTTTATTATATAATAATTTTAGGTTTATAATGGATAAAAATGGATTTATATGAGGAAAAGGTAGGGATGTGTTGAAATACCTACAACCAATAGGTTTTAAAAAATTTTAGGTCAACATATTAACCTTATATTTTAGATTTAACTCTTAGTTAATAATTTAACTTTAACCAAGTCTTCTTGAAATTTTAAACTTTATGTTTAATAAACAGAAAATAAACTACCAAGAGAACATCAAGTGGTTCATTAATGATATATATATCATTATATATGTTAACTTAATGAACTATATATTTTTAGGAATATTATATCATTTAATAATATAATGTTTGTTCTAAAAACCCAATTATGTCAATTTTGACAGTATTTAGCATTTGGTTTTTTTGAATGTCATAGCAGCATGATTACATAAAAAAAATTAATTTAATCAAACCAAAAATGTCATATCAATCTAAAAAATTTGTGGAATGAATGAAAAGTGTCAATTTATATTTATTTTGATATTTATAATATCAATTATTTTAATCTTTCATTAATATGTTATTTACTGTATCATCATTGTGTTATAAATAAATTTAATTATTTAAAGTCTAAAGATTATAAATAAAATACAATGATATAGGAAATATTTTTAGATTTCTAATTAATATTTATACTCGAATTTATCTTATGTATAACCCAATATTAAAAATTTTTTAGTTATGAAAATTTGAATTTAATTCATTTAACTCCTTTTAAAATAAAATAATAATAAATGTCCAAATATAATCCAAGATTACCAAAGAGGGTCATATTTTATTCCTAAGATTGATTTTGGTCGAAAAACACTTATCCAATTGAATAAGGACATGTATTATGTTAATTATAATTTTATTTTTATATTTAATTACTCTATTTATTTTTAACTATGGTAAATAAAAGTCAAATGTTACTATTCTCCAAAAATTATTTTCATCTTATTGAACCAAATTTTAAAAACTAATTTCAACTGTGTCTCTTGTATTTCTTAAATTCAATTCACATAAGCGGAAAAATATACGTTTAGTGAAAATTTGTTAACGTTCCTAGAAGGTGCATAAAAAACGCTAAAAAATTTCTACAACATTTTTTAAATCTAATTTTATTATAAAATGACCCCAATGAATTAAATTTAACTAATATAGGTATTAGGTATCTATTTTGACTTAAAATTAATTTTAAAAAAAAATAAATATTTCTTTATATAAAATCTAGGGTTTTAAACAATAAAGCCATTTTTCACAATTCATCAAAAATTGAATGTTTTCAGAAAAATACCAAAACGTCAGCATAAGATAATTTTGATATTCTGAATAAAAAACATTTTCTTTTTTACCAAATTTAAAACATACAATTTTAATTAATTATTTTAAAATTAATTCATGTTGTCAAAACCGGAAGGTGGGTTTTTGAGAAGTAAAAACATTCAAAAGATGGATATGTGTTTATGTACAATTTTAAAGTAAAATTACATACAATGTACTACATTGTATTAAATGATAATAATATAATCTAATTATAATTAAAAACCTTAAAAATGTATAATTTAACACTATAAAATATTTTTATTAAAAAAATTTGTTTTCAATTTAAATTTAGTATCTTTCACAATTCATCAAAATATGAAATGTAGAGGAAAAACACAAAAAATTTATCGAATCAAACTTTTTATGTCCCAGTTCTAAAGAAGAATTTGTATTTATCAAATTGAATATATAAAAGTGTCAAATATAAGATTATAAAGGGTTGGCCATTAAAATGTGTAAAAACTATATTTTTTGAAAAATAATTCTTTTATCTGAAAAATTGAATTTGTCTGCATATTATGTCTTAGAACCAAAAATGATGAATGTTGAAATTATATTTGATATATATAAAATGGAAAATATGGTTATTACAATTCATAACTTCTTTTTTAAATAGCTATTTTGAAAGGTCACGGTGCGCTTGAACTCGGTGTTGCATACATCACATGCTATTGTATTATTCAAATAGAAGCATACCATGGAAGCATGGGGTGTTACATCAAATCCACGAATATGGTAGGTGAATTATTAAGTCTGAAGGGATTCGCCAAAAAATAATAGTTCCCATGTATTTTATGAAAGGAAGACATCTAAATATATTCCTTCTTTACCTTTAGCTGATGATACCCAGAATGAAGATCCACCTTTGAGAAGTATTGAGCTTCTCTTAATTGATCGAACAAGTCATCAATCCTTGAAAGAACATACCTATTCATTATGGTGATATTATTGAGTTCCCAATAATCGATACACAACCACATTGTTCCATCCTTTTTCTTCACAAAGAGTACCAGTGCACCCCAAGGTGATGCAATAGAGTGTATGAACCCTTTTTGCAGATGCTCCTTTAGCTGCTTCTTTAACTCCTCCAGTTTGATAGGATCCATACAATAGGGACACAATGAGATAGGTGTAGCTCTTAGTATAAATTATATTGTTAACTCCACCTCATGATCTAGGGGAATTCTGGGTAACTCTTCGGGAAATATAACGATGTATTCCTTAACGATTGGAATTTCTAGAAGGTTGACACCTTTATTTGACTCAACCATTTGGGCGAGGTATTCGTATTCATAAGGAATCATCACCCAAACCATTAAAGAATTTCCCAAATGTGATTCCTGATCTTCCTTGCATTTTAAGAGGAACATGGGATGGTTCGGAATATGAAAGGATATTTTCGTTTCCCAAAAATTGATATGCGCTCTATATAACAAGAGACAATACATTCCCATTATATCATCGAATTCCACCAAGGGAAGTATTACGATATTTTCTAGATTATTATTCCCACATATGCTAACAAGAGAATATTTAGACAGTTGGGATGCAATGATTTCACCATTTAGTGTTTTTACAGATATCTCTACTTCATGGTTTCGGGGCATCGATTCTATAGTTCTAGATAACATGCAAGATATAATGGAATGCGTAGAACCAGAATCAAATAAGACATTTTTCTTTTATTGAGTTAATAGGAAGTGTACCATGTACGACTTCATTATCCTACTCCACACCCACAATAGAAATGGCATAAGCCTTCCCTTGTTCCTTTGTCTTTGGTGGCTGCTGATGCAGATTACCCCGAAGAACTTGAGGTTTTGTGCATTGGCTTTCATTTTGCCCTGGCTCCCTACAGTTGTAGCATTGAACAAAGGGTGGTTCCCTCCTTTCGTCCACCACACAATCCTTTTTTCATTTCTTTTCAACACTTTTGTGCATGGTGTCCTTTTTTCCCAGACTTGAAGCACTTCCCCATCCCTTTGAGGCAGTTCCCATGGTGAAAATTCCCTCTTTTTTAGTGTGTGGGTGGTTGAGTTTTCTTCCCACCTTTGTCATTATATCATTCGACTTGAAACTCCAACTTTTTTTTAATATCACCATAGTCATGGGACCATTCTACAAACTCCATCTATACTTTGAGAGCACACCAAAAAACCTCTTCATAACTCCCTATGTCTCGAATTGTAATATCCTTTCGAAAGTGTGGTTTTAATCCACTAAAGAATATATCAATTTTGATATCATTTTTGAGAACAAAACCCGAAGCATACCTTACATGTCTTGTGAAATCCTATTCATATGTTGGAAAAGATTCTGCTTCTTTTTTCTTGAGATCTATGAATTCTCATTCTATCTATGTGCGAAGAGTTTTTGGGAAATACTTGTTAAGAAACATTATCTTAATGTCTTCCCATTTTATATCTTTAATTTCCTCCTTTGGCTTGTTGTACTTAATCAAATCCCACCATTGATCTAACTCTTTATCAGATGAGAAATGGCTAGAGTCACCTTCTCTATCTTATAATAGTGGATCAGAAGAAAGATCTTCTCCATATATTTGAACCACAGTTCCGAAACTAGTGGATTGGAATATCGACTTAATGTTGGTGGTTGTTTCCTTATAAAACATTTGATAACCAGTTGTTCCCTCTTTGGTGAAGGAGGATGCTCTCCATTATTATTGTTTTTATTCATAACTTGAGATAGTTGGGTAATAATCTCCATGAAGTTTTGAAATCCACCTCCCAAATCATTGGGTATGTCATTTGAGCCATCGTTTCATTGGCCCTCACACAAGTTTTTTGTCTGGTTTCTCCAAGTTCCCACCATTTTCTAAAATAGAAAAGGATATAAAAAACATAAGTCAAAAAGTCATGAATAAATAAATTATTAATTTGAAAAATTTATACTAAATTCATAACATAAGGGATCCCTATGTAAATCATCCTTTGTGTATATTTTTACTTAGTGTCATTCTAGAGGTATTCTATAGGGGTCACTAATCCTATTCCCCAAATTACAAACCCTTTCCTCTAATACAATCAATAGTGACCCAACCATTTCTTAAATTAATATTACATTATTTTGAAGACAAAAAACATAGTAGTTTTATACATAGAGGATCCAAAGGTTTAGTGCCTTGGGAAAACTAGGACCATACATAACAATTACAACATCAATCTTAAACATTTTTTTAATTCATTATTCTCTATATTCTTATTGGAACATGACTTCTTCATTGTACATGTTTCCACATGGGGATATACATAAAAAAGGGTGAGATAAAACCTCAGTAAGAGGATAGATAATAATAGTATATCATGGGGTGATCATAATCAGAACATAAGAAAAAAATCATGAACATG
The DNA here is from genome assembly GCA_963277665.1 of Viscum album. Lineage (NCBI taxonomy): Eukaryota > Viridiplantae > Streptophyta > Magnoliopsida > Santalales > Viscaceae > Viscum > Viscum album. Next base: position 661,373,714 of record OY728159.1, read on the forward strand.
AGAGGAACATTAATAAGAGACTTGAAATGTGGAAATGCATAAAAAGGAAACATCATGTCTTAGTGGTTGAATACCACACATACATGTGAACAAAGCTATCATATTTTTCACTCATAATTTAACATTAACTCGTGATATTCATCACTTTACCCAATGTGTTGGAGCGTTGTATAATTCGGGGCCCACCCATAACATTAAAACATTCAGTTTTTTCTATATAATTTTGGGCACACCTATCACATCATAACATTGTCAGTTATCATGCATGCCATAGTGAGCATATATAATGAATTAACATAACTAACCCATTAAAAGTAATGGGTTTAGTCTCATAATAACACATTCATAAACATTGGTTTCCCAAAAGAAAGATGGGATAACATACATGTTACAAGAACCATCAACCTTGAATGAGAAGTAAAAGGTGTGTTCTTAAAAGAATAGTTCTTTTGGAAAACATTTTGATTGATATAAACACTAGTGAAATACTTTTAAATACTCAAAAAGTAAATTCAAGGTTGAGAAAATTAATTTTATGGTGTAACCATATCAAAAAAGAGTTAAAGAGGGATAACCCGAAGGATGAAAGTTGGGTTAATGAATTTCCCCTTAACCTTATATCTGCATTCTTCCTCCATTTTAATGTCAGGTATATCCACATTAGATTCATTAATTAGCAATTACATAAGCTTGGATACATTAATATGGTTAATTATGGTTTCATTATGTTATTGTATATTCCTTTGGATTAGTTTTAGAGTTTGAAATCATTGTTTGGGAATTTTTGTTTATATGGTTTTTCTTGAGCGGTTCACTTGTATTTATAAATTGACATTCAGGTAGAACATGGGTAAACATCCAAAACTGATACTAGATTTTATTAATGATATTCTTGGTATTTAAATGATCTTATAATTAATTATGTTATATACCATGTTGATGAATCATTAGATATGAATTTAATGATGATCGTTTGGGTTAATTTTGGTAGTTTTTCGACCACAACAAACTTTTTTTGATTAATCATTTAGTAATATGTACATAAGATTGTTCAAGACCATCAAATAGAAAATAATGCATATATAAAATTATTTTTAAACCATATAATTGGTTTAATGACCATATCTGATGGTAGAAATGGAAAAAAAATAAGACATGACGTTCTTGAAGGTTATAAATTAACACCTCGCGAACTACCTTTTTCTATTATAAAATAAAAGGAAAAGGAGAAGAGGGTTGGATGGTATAATAACCCATTAGAATCAAAAAATTACTATATATATATATATATATGATACTGGATTTACCATACCATTTGGATGAAAATAAGTGGGTATAGAATAAGAAAAGAACTTGAAATTGAAAGGAAATTTTAGGAAAAGAGGGGGAGAAAATACCTCTTGAATCCTCCACTTTAGATCCTCCTCATGGGACCTAGGATTGGTATTTTGTTGAGATCAAGATCTCTTGTAAGTGGAGGATGGGCTAGGTGAGATGTTTGGGTAGATTTTATACAATGCATGAAGCTTGAGGGGTGTGAGGAATTGAGGGTGTGAGGGGTGGTATTTACAGTAGAGGGGAGAGGGGTTTCCTCAATATAAAATTCATTAATTTCAAATTTCCCGACAAAAAAGTAATAGTGAATCTTCCATGGCCAATAATAGTAATTTTATCATATGATACTGAAACAATTGTGCGTACATCAGCATAACATCATGCATGACTCTATAATTAGCTTATTTAGCTTATTTTGTAAATTATGGTATTTCACTATTCAAGAAAAATTCATGTATTTCAGAAAAATCCCAAAAAATATCCCTAACCATTTTCCGATGTGTAGAATCCAGAAATGAATTCCATTTTTCATTAATAATTTTCTAAATATGATTAATTTAATAATTAATTAAAATATTAAGTTATTATCAAAAACCAGTTTTAAAACAATCATTTTCTTTTTCAAATAATATCGGTATATCATACTTTCTTCATGAATATTATTTATATATTGTCATAGGTATGTTTACTATTCATTAGGGTATATAAATATTCATAAGGGTGTGTTACTATACATAAGGGTAGGTTACTATTCAACAAAAAATATGTTTTTCTTATTAGACACCAAATAACTTACTGATTGCGACCGTTTATGTTAGATTTTTGAAATTCCAATCAAAGAAGTGTCAAAATTATGTTTAAAGGTATCTTAGATCTTGTTAATTGATTAATTTGTGTTTTCGTGTGATTTTTGGACATATTTATAGGAAGATAATTTCAATTGAAATATATTTTATCGTTATATGGACTACGGTTTTATATCAATAAATATGATAAAGATTATCATATACCTTTCTAGCTGGAAAATTTAAATAAATTTATTAAAATTTTAGTTTTTATAAATGGATTATAGATATTGAGTAAGATATTATGATCCTATATAAGGAATAAAGGATTTTACATAAGCAACGTGAGTTATTTCTCACTAATGTTTAGATATTTATCAGAAAAAAATATATAATTCAATGATATAATGTTGTGGAAATATAACTTTTTTTGGATATTTATTATTCCTATATTTAAATGTTGATGAATAATAGAAAATTATCATATTTATAGACACACACATGCTCAAAAACATACATTATCATTTTGACTTGAAGCTACTAATGAAAATACATCATAGTTTATTAACATGATGATTATTTTATATCATGTAATGTCCATATAGATGATAATGAATATGAGTTTAGATTTTCTAATCAAATTGAAAGGTTTGATTATGATGATTAAAATTCATTATAATTAATAATATAATATTTTATACATCTTATATATGAGATAATAAATTGAATTGTATTTCCCTTGAGATAAAAGTAAAATAGTCAATAATTAGATGAAGTCACGACGTAACAAATGAAATTCATATTACGATTTAATTACAAGAAAATTAGACAAGTTTTCCCCCTGATTCTTGTAAGCGTGATAATAAATGTGTGATCCCTATCATGTTTTTTATATGATCATTAATATTATCTTAAAGATTTGGATTTACATTTTATAAAAGAATTATATATGATTTTTTCTAAACTATATTAAAAAATTATATAATAATTATTCTATAAGTATTGTTATATTATTATATGAGGATTTTTTATTCCTTAGTGGGTTTATATTATGTAAATACAGCGATATGTATTTTTTCCCCATAGATTACATTTTTTATGATACTAGAATTTTATGATATGTTTTGAAGAATATAAGGTCATGTCATACTTTATTGAACATGGTTTAACAAAAAAGATAATTATAATATTATAATTTAAGGTTATTTTTTCATTTTTAAATTTTAACTACATAAACATTGGTTTTTTAAATTGATATATCATAATAATATTCCTCAAAAAATGGAATTACTGCTATAATTGATGTATAATAAATTAAAAAATAATTTCTTAAAATATGGTGTAATGGATTTATAAGGTTCATGACTTTTAAAATAAGGAAAGAATAAATGTATTTAATTTATATCCCTTTATATTTCCTTAATATTTTGATAATTATAGCTTTTATTATTTTGAGGAAATGATTATCCTCTTTGGGAATGGTGACATTTTACAGAAATTATGATCCATTGATTGTTATATTTGGGATTTCTTCATGGAAGAGTGATATATCTATTTTCATGTTATGTGTTTGGGTGTGTTTGATTTCTTTTATAGGAATGTTGTTTTAGAGGATTTCTAATATTATAGAAATATCACAATGGTTGATACTATCTTGATACTCATAGTGACCGACCTGAAAATCCATTTGAGACATTCCTTTTGATAAAAGAGTATATGAATATTATTTGTGGTATTCAAGGTTACTTGGGAGATAAATTTATTTTGGGATACAAATATTGATAATTTTAGTAAGTTTTATATTCGATGTCATTGTTTTGGTTGTGGTGTTTCTAAGTTTTGATAATCGAGTTTTATTGAGGATCTTAAATACCATTATTTTTTTGATCAAATGGATCCTATATGAATAATATGGGAATACATAATTTTTTTGGGTATAAATTCCACAATTTTAACTGTTTTGTAATTAAATTAATTATGTGATGAATGTTGATCATTTACATGGGTTTTGAGGCATTTATCCATTGAAAAGTTGAAGCCTTTATGTGGGGTGCATGATCAGTACATGACTAGAACCAACCATATCAACAATAATTTATTATAATAAAAAATTATTTTAATGGACATTGAACGTTTTAACTAAAAATTTAGATAAATTTATAGGGTAGCTATGAGTGTCTAGTGAGAGGAACATGATTGGTGAAATGTTGGGTAAACCATGTGGCCATACCATGTGATCTGCTCAATGTTTTAAAATCATGAAATTTAACTATTCCCTATCCCTGAATTTGAAATCAAACCCCTATATTATTTTCTACCATAATTATAATTTTGTAACACATCATGTTTTTATAAAATATCATATATAATAATAAAATTATAGTATGTGGTATATGAAATATGAAGATCAAACAAATAACAACAGACATCTACTGAAATATGATAGATAAAACAAAGCCATTGGTTTGGACAGTCTGAATAGGAATATATGTATTGTGAAATATATATAGAAATTTTTTCTTAAATTAAATTAATAATCAACTGTATATTTATTTTTTATTAGTGATGATGAATAAAACATTTGTATATATATGATATATTTTTCCCAAAACTGTTTTTATGTGTCTTAAGTATTTTTTATCTTATAAAACTAACTTTATATCTATTGGTAAAATATTATAATGAAATTATTATATTAATTATCCTATTAAATTAATTTATATTCATTTAACTATGTTTATGAGGGAATAAATATGTTACCGTTATTTTATTCATAACAAATATATTTTCTTCAAAAATTGTTCTGAACACATTTTGTGCACTGATATTAGATTCAATTTTTTCAATTTTATAAATAATAATAATATATATATTATATAATTTTTGATATAATATGTTCATTATAATATTATAAGTAATTTTATTTTAATTTTTTTTATATATTAGTTTTGCGTGAATAGTTAAAATACTAATTCTTTCTATACAATCTTTTTTTTCATTAAATATAGTTATTTAAAATTCCAATAATGTTATATATTTTATTTTAAAGAAAATTAATAACCTTTATATTAATAATAATAATTCCAATATTACCAACATTATATTTTAATCTTATATAGGTTTATTTTTATGCTTCAGAAGAAATTTTCTAAACTTATTTTTGTTGTATTTTGAGAATTTTTATAAATAATAATTTCTAGCATGTATAAAAATTTAAAATTAATAATATTAATTAATTAATATTAACCATGAATATCTAATTTAGTAATTATGTAAAATTAATTTTTCCTCATTATGAATAGCTTGCTTGGTCAAAATGTGTCACCCAAGTAAAGGTTAAATCAAGTTAATTAAGTTAAATATTTTATTATTAAGACATATAATTTTAATCTAACAGATTATTTTATAATTTATTTACACCCTTAACACCTTTTATTAGAAATTTTAGAGTTTTTTCCACTTGAATTTTATTCTGAACATTATATTTTTATATGTAAAGAAAAATTGGAAAATTTTCCTCTCATTATTTTAATATGTTTAATTTTCAGTGAAAGGGATAAAAAATAAATATTAATGATGTTTAATGTCTATTCCTTTTATTAATAAATATTTTAGATGACATAAATTTATGTTCAATTTTATAGATATTGTATTCTCCTTGAATTCTTAATCAAATTTGATATAGCACTTGTTCAAGCAGTTGCTAAAGAAAATAAATAATTTAAAAGCAATAAAAGTAAAATTTATTTGAGTACATAGAATTAAAGAGGTTATTGAAATTTATAATTAATGGGGAAATAGTTTATAATTGAATTAAAATATTGTCTTAAATGTATAATTTTAATATATATGAGTATTTTTAAAAATGGATATATATGGTATTTAATTATTTAAAATTGTTTTTGAATAGTTTTTAATCTAGAAAAATTCTATATTGACAAATGTTATTGCAAAAGTGAGGATATTTTATTTAATGGTACATTTATGTGCCTATTTTTATTATTCTTGTTACATTCATAATAGTTATGAATTGAAAAATTTGTTACATTGATTAATGTAAAACATAGTAAAGGTGGGGGTTAAACCAACAAATATTCATTAAAATTAAAACTCTATTAGTCTAAAATTTATTATGTGATTATTTTTTGTCCTTATGTGATTATCTTAAAATAATGGAATATTATATAAAATTCATATTACTTAGAAACATATTATATACAAAACATTCATGTATTTACTTGATTTCTACCCACCTCACTTATAAATGGCACCCATATCCTCAGTTCCTCACATTTGACGAGACATTTAGTATATCCATGATCTTAAAAAATATAGTCCAATATTACTTTTCGACCTCCTAGAGATTATTTTCTTCCCCTATCACAATCCTATCGATGTATATTCATTAATACAAAAGAGGATATCAAATTAAGAGGCATTACTCTTAAAGAGTTCATTCATTTTACTTCTTCTTCAAACTTCTTTATTTATATTGTAACCATGATAATATGACATTATTTGTATAATATGCATATTTAATTTTTTTATGATGATGTAATAGTATGTTTTCGTATCCTATACCAACTAATAGGCACTTAAAACATCACTCATTAATACATGTGTACTACTACCTCCATAAGGTGATTTATTAATTTCTTCCCAACCACCTCACTTTTTCTGAAAATAATGATGTATTTAATGAATATATATTATATTTTTTCTAGATTTATTTTTTTAATGATAATATAATACATAAATTCCTTCCCTTCTATTTTTTGTAAAATGATAACATTTTACATGTAGATGTGTGGACTACCACGTCCATAAAGCGTTGTGATTAATTTTTCATGTCCACATCTCATGATTTATTAAAAATTAAAATTTTAATGTATAAAAAATATAATTATATAGTCATCAATTTACTACAGGTGGTGATATAATAATCTAGTTTGACTATGGTCAACCTATCGACGTTGTTTTCAGATTATAAACCTAGCATCCTCAAACTGTTTATCATAAACTAAACAAATTATGTAACTATATAAAACATGGTAACAAATGAAATAAAAGTTATTAGTAAATGTTAAATAGAAAATAACTTCTTCAGAAAAATGTATTCGATATATGATTATTTTATAGGAAAAAATAATGTATTTGGAGATTCATAACCGAGGTAAGGGTATTTATCATCTCAATTTCATTTATTTGAGACTTATAAAATTTTATAAACTTATTTTATTTTATGGGGATTATATATTATCATATAATTTTTTTTAATTAATTTACTTATCCAAAAGTTGTTTAAAAATCATTTTAAAATAATCTTCTTCAATATTGATTTTTAATTTATAATATTTTAATGTTTGAAGGTATTTCCTTTAAAACATTATTTTATAATCCTTATATTAAAAATATTTCTTCCATATCAATTTTCATTAAATTGTTTCAATAATTTTCTCCAAAAAAATTATTGTGTATTTTTAACTATCATTGAATATTTATAATGGTTTTAATAAATTAATTTTTAAAACATTCTCCATATGGGTCACATTTTATTATTTTTATCATAGTTTTGTAGAATATATATTATCATACATGAAATAAAAATATTCTTAAGACATAATTTCCTTTCATCATTATAAATCACCCTCTTTAAGAATCCTTGATTTTTTAGAAGGATAATTTTTAAATTATTATAATATTTTTTCTTCAAAAAAATTAAAATAATTAAGACATACCATCAAATTTTTATGATATAACTGTATGTTATTTTTCTTATGGGATGTAATGAAAACTTTATGGTGTTTGAGATTAAAATGTAACGTTATAATAACTTTTAATTTCAATATATTATTAAAATTTGATGTTATTAATTGATTTTATTTTACATCATGAGACATGGGTGTTATTGATGAAAGTGGGGATAAGGGGTGAACCATGACTGTTGCAAGTATATATCATTATAATACATGTTTTTCTCTTAAAGGATTCCAATAAATTGGGTAATGTTACATTGTTAAATAATTTAATTTAGTCCTAACATAATTTGTATGGTATTAATTACTCTTCTGAAGTGACTTAGTTAACTAATTCATTTTACTTACAAGTTAGTGTTGTAATTTTCTTATTAGGTTATACCATGATGAAATTATAATTCCCATTGTTAACTGAGTATGTAATTTATGATTTAAAATTAGTTTATAGATAAATATTTTAATTTCAAAAGATAAAATTTTAATTTATGATTTAAATTAATGTTTAGATCTTAAAAAGATAATATTTTGTTTTCATGGTAAAGAATTTAGGATTTATAATTCTTTGTTTATGCTTATTTATAAGATGTTATATGAAATAATTGGTCTTTAAAGTTTATTTATGGAGTATAGAAATGATTATTTTGAGCTCATATGTTTACTATATAAAAAAAATTATTTATAGGATTTCATATATTTCAAATGGAATTACAAGATTCACTTATTTTTATATTCCTTATGGATATTTTATTTTCTCAACCAACATTAAACAAATCACCATTTTTAGAAATGAAAAGTTACAATTTTTATCTCTATATCAAAAGAGAGAGAAATTTCCTTAAATTAAAAACTTTATTAGTTATTAAAATTGTAGTGTAAACGTAAGATACTCTTTTTGGTGGAAAAACTATACCCTAAGTACAATTCGTCCCTATGTAATGTAATGATTTTCTCTAAGTTCTCTAATATGTACACCTAAATTATCATTGTAATTTGTGAGAGTTTAAGCCCTATAAAACATAATTTTTTTATTGGTTGAATAGGTTACAAGTATTTATAGTTAGTATTATATAAACTTTTAAGTAACATTAGAGGTTATGATTATTAAGATAAAAATTCAATTTTATAAAAAAAAATTCATTGTGTTTTTCACAAATATATTATAAAATTATTTATAACACTACTAAAAATTAAATAATTAAATATTTAATGAAAATATTTAATAAGGAGTTTAATATGTTGTAAGGATTTGAATTATTTTTCCACTATTAATAGTAACCCTCATAAAAATGTATCCCCATAAGAAATAGTAAATCAGGATAATTTAGGTAAATAAATTATGATAAGGTTAAAAATATCATATAAATATTCTTTGATAAGTTGTTATGACCCTTTCCTCCTAATCTTTGAATGAATACTATTTTTCTCCCACTTTACATTGATTGTAACCTTATATTACATTAAATATAGACAAAATTAAAAATACCACTTTCTTTATATTAACATATCTAACATGTTTTCATAAGAATGAAAGTATATATGAACTATTATAATTTTTTTAATATAAATATATTATTTTGGAGATCATAATTTATTTTAAATTTTTTTAGACATTATGATTTCCTTGAACAGTTAGGGAATACCAACACCAAATTTGTGATATTAGTTGAATAATCAAATAACTAGTTTTATAAACAATAAATGTAAAATATTTTGGATGAATAATGGTGTCCCGATATTTATTGTACGATTAAAATGTATAATTAATGCTTAAGGAGTTTATACTCGAATTAAATTATTATATTTATGCCTTTAATTTCAATATATGTGAATAGTCCAGAAAATGACCTTAAATTGTATTTACTGTTTTAGTATTATTCGTAAGAAATTCTTAAATTATTAAACACATTCATTGATGTTATTGAATGTGATATTAATAGTTTCATTTTCCCTCTTTATTTTACGTTCCTCTTGGAATTTATAGAATAACTTTCATAACCTGTAAAGAGTGAAAAAAATCACCCCATCAGTTAATGTTAAGCAATGTTAACAGGAGGAAAATACATTTATGGTATAAAATCACTCATAAAACATTATAAATTTTACTTTATAATTATAATTTGACATTACACTCTTTATAATAGTAAAAATGTATATTTTGATCCATTTATAGGAGTTATAGACTTATTATATGTTAATATATCATGTGTTTACAACATTCCTACCCACCACAATTATAAAAATAATCTACCTATCATATCACATTCACACTTAATTAGACATTAATTTTAGTAAATATTTTTCAAATTTACTTAATATATTCTTTCAACACTTTCTAATGATGATAGTATTCCTTTATAACCATCATACGAAGGATCAAGGCATAAAACAAATAAGGATTTCCAAATAAGGGGCATACCTCTTAATGAATTCTTTGATTTTATTTTTTTAATATAAATCCTTCATATCAATAATTACCATGAGGATTAGTTAAATTATATATATTACACATAAATAAATTCAATTATTTTAATATCACACCTTATAATGGTTTGTTCTTTCCCAGTCTGTTACATTGGTTATTTTGGGAGATAAAGCTACCTGGCAATGGTTTAGAGAAGGATTGGGGGCCTTGGAAATTACAATGAAACTTTTAAAAGGAATACAATACTTTTAATGTATACACGATGGTAAAAAGTGTTTCAAGGATTGTACATGGTTAGTTTAAAATGGGAAAATTATATGGGTTAAGTAATAAAAACGTGTTATCCAAACCAAAAATGGGGTCTAATAAATGTGAAAGGGGAATAAAAATCATGTAATTACCCTATATAGTGTTTCATTAAATTCTTATGTGTTCATGGGTTTTCCTCAAACCTTATTCCCACTAACCTCTCTCTATATCATACCTAGCGGGTGGCGGTTCTCTCTTGTTGATTATTGGGATTCCTTCTACAAAAATTGATATGTGGCTTCTTATTTTCGATCCATGGCTTTCAGTGTTAGATCATTGGTGATTCCAAATCCCATTATCATATGTTTCTATTTATTTTTATAGCATATTCACTATAGTGGTATGGTGTAGTTTGGGTTATGTGTTTGGGATGTGTCCTGATGATTCTCAAGGGTGGTATAGGTTCACCCAAATGATTTTTTTATGGTGGTGGTTCATAGGCTATTTTTCATCCCCAGAAAGTTCATATAGATACTAAAAAGATTCTTTTAGGTATGGAATCCTCATTTTCACCCCCTTTTAATTCTACATGTGAGAATTTCATGATTTTTCTTACATTTGGTAGGATATTAATATTTGAAAAAGTCATATAATTAATTTCCTTGGGTAAAAATTGATGGGTATGAATTCTTATCACATATTTTTATTTTTTATTTATTTTTGGTGTTTTTATGCCATCATGTTTTGAATTATGAAAATAACAACAGTTTGAAATCATTCTTTCATTGTAGTTGATATATGCGACAACCATTGATTTTTTTATCACACCATTACTAAAAGGTTAATGAATTTATATTCGAATAATAATGGTTTTCCCCTAGATATATGGTTTTTTAATAGTACCATTTCTTATAGAAATAAGTAATACATTTAAGACACATAATAAATCTTAGGATGTTTTGTTGTTTTGTCTTTCTATGCATTTATTGATTCTTCATGTGTCTTTCAATTTTTTTATAGTGATGTTATTTATCAGATAGGTTCTGCTGTAAGTGTTTTATTGATGTGACGGTTGGTTAGTTATGATGTGATGTGGGAAGTTGTTCATTTTTTCATCGATGTTGCGGTGTAGGTGTTATTGTGTAGTGTTTGTGGCATATTGGTTGTGGTACATGGATGTTGTTGTTGTGCGATGAACCAGATGGGTGGATTTTGTGTTATGAGATGGATTGTACGATGTAATTAAATTATAATGGTTGGTGTGTAATGTTGTGGTGATAGTTGTGTATTTTGGTTTTGTTTGTTTATCGGGTAGTAGTGGAATAAACTACGATGCTAAATGAAAACAAAAAAATTAATGAGTTTGATGATGAATATAGTGGGGTGGAAATTGAAAATTGATTAGTGGGTTAAATTTCATTGATTGAATTGAATGAGTTGTATAATAATAAATGAAAAGGATAATGAGTAAAAAAGTTTAGATCTCATAATATGAATGTGTAAAATATTGTGTGGATTGTGTGGAATTTGTGTGTAGTGTTGCAAATATTTATGGAATCAATTGCTACAGTTAATTTATTATACATTTTAGGGATGCAGTGTACTCTAGGTTTTTTGATTTGAACCATTCGGTTGGGTATTATGTTCTATCTCTATATCATTTATTTTTACGTTATTTTATATGTTCCACACAAGAGTTGGATAATCTTACCAATTCTTAGAGGTCCTAGTTTTCATGTGTATTCCCCAAAATTATGGATATTATTACAACTAATGGCTTGTTTCATCCAAATTTCATCATACTAGGGTGAATGAAATGGTCTGATGGATAACATCTAACTACTTAATATTATAATTTTTCACATTAGATTTAAAATTTTATTTTGACCCGATTCATATCGTGGCCCATTTTGGTGGGTGAGATGGTCTCAATGGGACTTTTTAGTGTTTCCTTTTATATATTGCAAAGGAGGTCCCACAGTTTAATGCTCATGGTTGGCGATTGCAGGAGGTTGAGTGTTTGTGAAATATGTCTGCATTAGGTATCATTTCTTAGAATGGTTTCTAATTGGTTTATTCATAGATCAAGAAACACACATTGGGACTTTTATCCATGAATCATGAAACAACTTTCCAGTGGCAGATTATCATTGGATGATTTGTCCAAAGACACATAAGGACTCCTATGGTCGATAGGATGGGACGTCGGGATCATAACAACCTTTGGGGGAGATTATTTCATACTCCATGACTCTTTTATATATTTATTCAATGATCATATGATTGTGAGAGTATTCAGATACAACATAGTTTTGTTATAGTTCGAACTTACACCGTCTAGGAGGCTTTTGTGTGGGATTGATTAGTGCTTAATCATTGAAAAAGATACCCTTGAGTTCAGGCCCTTATACAAGCATCCAATGTATCTTAGTTTGATATGGAATCAGAGTTCTCATAGTTCCGTCTGTTTGGGTCTTACACATAGGAGGAGAAACATGTTTCTAGAACTATGAGGAGAAACTCAACTCAAGACAATTTGGAGGGTCTATTAGGGCTTACAACTACGAGGAGGAATATGTTTTTGGAACCATGAGTTTAATCTCAACTCATGATGATTTGATGGTTTGATTTGGGCTTAAACATAGGGGAGGCACATTTTTCGGGCTATATGGATGTCATGATCACCTCCCACCTCAATTCCCAAATGAGTCATGTTCACTGTGAGAAACAACTTGAGGCACTGGATCTGAAGATCACTTGTCCCACAACATCTGCTGATAGATGTTATTGGGGCCCAAAGGGATAGAGAGATTGGGGATTTGAATGTTTCAATTTTTCATCATGTGTAAATATCCAGGAAAACCTTGTCTTGAAATATACTCATAAATATATAGGGATGATCTTAAGAAGAGGTGGAGTGCTACCTCTCATGAAAAGGTTAGGGGCTTACCACAGGGAGAGTTCCCTAGAATGAGTCTATGGAAAGGGGAGAAGCATTTCTTCTCAACAAAGGGAAAAAATGTCATGTTCCCTTTGTAATTTCACTATCCATAATTTAATGGAAAAGGTAGGTATTACCCTTGATCTCTAAAATTGTGAGGTTCACATGCATCGTTAAAGGTTAGGCCCTAGGTTACCATGGGAATGTAAACCTAAATCCATTCTGGTGGCCCACACCCTTGTGGAAATTAACTATGTGACTCTTCTTACATTGTGTATGTATACTAATAAGGACATAATGATTTTCCCTATGGTTTTATCAGTTGTGTATGGTGTATTTTGAAGAGGTTTTTTCCTGATGCCGATTGACTGGTTAAGTGAGGGGGGTTCATATTATTGGATGGAAACAGAAGGGCCCGATCCGGACCGAATGGTAGAAAGTCCAAAGGAGCCCTATTTCGTGTCCCACGTGTTCATGCAAGGTGGAGTACCCTCTGCATGGAATACTTCTATAAAGGTGGAGGGTTTTTTACATAATGATGTTGTATGTACACCTGGATTCCAACCACCTACCAATTTTGTTTGCGAACATGGTTTCTATCCGCGAACTGAGGTGGTATGTGGAATTGGATGTGTTTTGTGTCATATAGTGGTACATGGATCAAGATGTTGTCCGCATACCATATCGGTACTCAATGATGGATTCTATTCTTGTAGAATATTTCTTCATGGGGTAGGGATACATTCAGGTAGTGAGGTTCTATGTTGTATACAATATTTGATATGGAAATTGGTCCTATAGTAAACGAGAAGTTTATACATGAAGGGTGTTATGGTTAGTGGTTCACCAATTAACTTTTTTGTTTTCCAATACTATTATGATTATTTATTGTTAATGGTTTATAGTGGATTTATACATGCTGGAAACTATACATTATTCCGTACTTCTTTGATTATTTTCCCTTGAAGACGTCTATATATTGACCCCACATTTATATCCACAAAAATCATTTTTTCATAGTTTTAATAGGGTACCTTTTATAGAATATCGAGGAAGCTATAACATTGGGTTAGGAGGCACCATTTTTTGGAATCTCCTAAAGATATTACCCCACCTTTGGATGAATCAGTCAACCATGGTTTGTAGGGATGAGGGTCATGGGGCTATGTTTCACGGGGCTGAGGTTCATGGGGCTGTGATTAGTGGTAGAAAAAAACACCAACTCAATCCCATGTATGAAATAGTTTGAAGGACGTTGTTGGCCTCACCTTGTCTACAAATAGAGTTTTTAGAAATGTTGTGGGGGGAGTGAATCACCATCATGTATTTACAAACAACATTGTTTGAGAGGCCATATTTTGTAGGATGAATTTCTCCACCTCCATTACACCAATGAAGTGGTTCATGTGGTAATGGTTCCATTCGTCATTTATTACATTAACAGACTAGTTTTCTGGCCAATTCCTCATGTTACATATTATCATGGGTTATCTATTTACAATTCAGTTCATGGTTAACATCATCCAAGTACCATTCCCAAAATTATTTATGTGGATTACTTTGGTCTTTTTCCAAATTCTATTTCATCAATATTCTTATAAAATTTTTAATTCAACCTATGTATTATTTGTTCAAATAGTTTTTCACAGTATTTACCTTCCCTTTGTAGAGTTTCTAGGACCCCAAAAATCCCTCCATAAATAAGGGTAATGATCAGGATGAAGATGAGGCTCTTCCAGTTTAGAAAATGGTCCTAAAATAAACTGGTTTTCAGAAAAAAGTTGGACCTATTGGAAGACCATGCCTATTTATTGGGGGCCTTGGAATTTTCTTTTAATGGAAATATCATAAAAAAGTTTCCCACATTGTTCTCTCATCTTTCCCTGTTTTAGCGTACGAGTTCCTTCAAAAAATATGACATCTGTGAACTAGGATTCACAATCTACAAACTACAAACTCTCCATAACCATTCTAGTATGTGAACTGGCCATTTATTCTACAATCTGAACCTTGAATCCTAATCCACAAGTCTAAACTGCAATGTTGTGAGACACTATATATTTTTCCTTCTATGTGGACTAAACCTCAATTTGGTGAACTAAACATGAAATTTTATAAATAAACATTTAATTCTTCATTTTAGATGTCCACGTATTGAGGCTCGGTATACGGCTCACCTTGTCCATGAACTATTCGGTTTGCTGGACATCGCTTTGCAGGATAGCGTCTTGAAGAGAATTCCGTGAACCGTTGGTTCACAAGGACTTCATTTCACAAACCATTCATGATGTTCAATACACGGAGCTTTGTTTTGCATATTTCTTATAGTTATTTTTAATCTTTTTTTCTTTATCCCAAGAAGTTTGTATTATTGAACATCTTGAAGGACTTTTTAAAGCATGATAAGAGATGGATCTTCCTCTTGTATCCATAGATGAAACATGAAGGAATGATGTTATAATTGAGAATTCAGAATAAAATCAATGATACTACATCTTTCCTCAAGAGGGTTTTAATAGAGACCTTCATTCACTATATCTCATGACCTATCCACTATCTTCCTAGTTTCCACTCTACAATTTCAGCCTCTAAGATGATTTTCGTGTACCATTTTCCAATCACAGTACTCCTATTATCACCTAGAGGCATCATGAGTGCATGATCGTGCCAATACATTGTCAATGGTGGAACTCAAAAATTATTTTAATCAAGATAACATGTTCACGCCAAAAGGTTCAGCTTTTAGTTAGTGTAATTGTTATCATCTTAACACCTATATGAGGTCAGTCATCTAGGATTTCCTATTCATTATCAATCATTCTTGAAGAAATCCTAATGGAGGGTTGAATGCCTATCCATTTTCGATCCTAGATATCATGAATGTAGAGTTTCTTCCAGTGGCCAATTCCTGGGGGAATATCTAAAATTAATCTCTACTTGAATGAAATTTATTGTTCATGGAAGAGGTATTACTCAATAAATCCGTGAATTCTTGTTATGTTATTTCATTCGATGATTATATCATGCTATTGTTGCAAGCAAACATTCCACGTCTGAGGGTTCTCCATAGCTGGACTCATCCAAATTAACAATCATGGAAAATACTAGGATCATACTATACCACCACTGAGGCAGGTTGATACAACACCCATGGGATGTACTTATGTCAGACGTACTTCCCGAGCTCTTATTAACAGGAAATATTGCTATGTTATTGAGAGGATGTCTCTTCCCCTCTCACAATGTTTGTACCAATGTCAAGGCCTTCACTCTAATTATTGAAGCCATAATGGAAGAGGGATGAACCATTAACATATTTTTTCCTACCCTCACTTGAATCCATGAAATATTAAGGAAGACAAAGGAAGGGAAACCACTATATGGTCTTAGTGGGCAATTTCATTTTTATAGGGCATAAAACAGAGTGTTTCCCCAACAAATAGTAACAACATACTGTTAGAGTTCCACATTCTGAATTTTTCACATACCATCTTATCATTTCCACTATTCTTGCCTAATAATTTAGTGTGGCTGATGCAACCAAACTGTTAAGTGATGTTTCTCAGTTATCTTTATCACCTTGCATTGCACCTAACAGATTCGTGGTGGATAAAAGTGGGGGATCTTTGGAAGAGTGTTATTATATCATTTCACTATAGGATGGAGTCTTAATTTATCTCATATTTATGAAATCCATATATGAAACCTATGTCCCTTATATATTTTCTAGGAAATTTGGATTCCTTCATCAGGTCGCACCTCTCCCAGTTACTCTGATTAAGAGGGAGTCTCATCCCATTATTCTTTACCAATTTTGGAAGTCCATGATGTGGGAGTATGATAATGTTGATTGTATAATTCCTCACTAAATTTATTCAATCTACCTATCATTAGAGTATTCCCAATTGTGGGTAGCTTTCTACACTAACAAGTCATTCGGAAGGCATTTCTGATGGGCTCAGATACCATTGGTTGTTTCTAATCCTCCCCCTACCAAGAATGTCGCAAAATATGTTCCCCTCCCAAGGGTCAGATGGAATTCTACCCACTGACATATGCATTTAGAAGGTGATTCATCCTCATAACCCATCTCCATGGAAAGAGAATCAGTTCTTGTATCATTGACCTATGTTGTCTATGGTCCTATAGAATTTGGTCTGAGTGGGACATCTTCAAGTGTTCTTGAAGTTTCTTCCATCCCCCATCATTTATTCATGGA
Organism: Viscum album; assembly: GCA_963277665.1. Taxonomy (NCBI): domain Eukaryota; kingdom Viridiplantae; phylum Streptophyta; class Magnoliopsida; order Santalales; family Viscaceae; genus Viscum; species Viscum album. The sequence goes on from OY728159.1 coordinate 661,391,421, forward strand.
AGATAAACCATATTATGGGAGGGAAATTCCCCTTTTTTTTCTGACACATATTATTTATCTTCCATATACTAGAATGATTCTTACTCATTACATACCTATCTTAGTGGAGGAGTTCCATGATTCTGATTCCATTGGAAAGCATCGAGATATGAGAAAACATGCATGGCATCAAATCTATACTCTTTATATATAAATTCCCTTGACATACTTTTCTAATTAGGAATATACTTTTTATGAGTATTTTTTCTATGTGGGTTTAGGAGGATTTGATTATAGAGTCCTACATAACATTTTTCACCAAAATTTTATAGCTTGACATGATCTTGCTACATGAAAAGGTGTCCTCAGTAAGTTTAATTCTTTTCACCAACTAGACTAGACTTTCTGGGATATTAAAGATGAGTTGCATCATCCAGAGGCAGAGGATGCAAGTGCTCTGGTCTTGGTGATTTCCCAAATAGAGGGAATACATGAGTATGTGGCTCACATGTATAGACTAAAAGCGCAGTTGGAATCATCATGTGCTAATTATGAGGCCTTCAAACAGAAAGGGAAATACATACAGACTGTTATAAATTGAGTGCACCCAATGGTGGACGATAAAGATGAATGGAGGTATACTTCGAAACATGCCCTTGATAGCCCTCATCAAGATTTTATTCAACTTCCAAAAAAGGAAAGTCAAGCCTCATTTTAATTTTTTGTGTTTCCATGAACCACCTTTTTTCTACATCGGGAAAATACTCGAAATTGTGGATATCTCCCCCACTGTCACTTCATTTGATAAAAGGGAAACATTATTCTTTGTAGTGTTTCTCTTTTATATTATTATAAAATATTAATCATGTATGATCTAAATAATTTTATACCATGATCTGAACCTCATATTGATTTGAATCATAATCCGTGATTTATGACATTCTCAAATCATTCCCCTATTTTTTCTAGAGAAAATGGGCTCTATGAGTATAGGGGATTTTTCTAGATACTGGCTTGTTATTTCTGTATTTGAGGCATGATATGGGGGATTAAATTAATGGGGAGTGTGAATGTGAGAATGGCCACACCTATATTTTAATTTAGTCTTGGTTGATAGGCCATTGTCATGGGAAACATATTCAGAGCCACTAGGGCATTATTCTAATAGTCAAAAAATGTTTTTCATAGAACATTATCTAACGAATTTTGAGGGCCATGAAATTTAAATATAATTCTATATTAGTTTTATTTTTTATTTCCATAGTGGGTTTCCTATTATGGGAACAATATATGATAGTATGAGTGTATTCCTATTGGTTCTAGTTTAAAATCATTAAAGGTGAGAATTTTACTTGTGGATGGGAGTTCTAGTGTAAGGTGTAGTTTAATGTCGTACAACCATGACTTTTTTAGTATAGTTCAGCCATAAATTTTCTATCACCTTCATGAATGATGGGGAATGATGTAAACAATAATCTGGGGGGGGGTTAAAACTAGGTAGTGAGGTGATACATAGACATAATAGAGGTGTTTGAATGGTGGAATATCCTCTCTTGAGGACAAATTTTTATTTGGTTGATAGAAAATTTTTGTTATAAATATATGAAGATCCTCTAGGGTATTGTGTCCGTAGTCAAGAAAAGGTATCCTAAAGATAGTATCCATTCATTTATGATGGCTAGGTATGGTTATGGGGATACAGACCTTTCTGGACATAGATTATATTGTGTGGAGTGCGGTGTATGATCATGGAAATGGGGTATTTCATGATGAAATTTATCAGGAATAAAAGGAATGAGTGGAAGAAATTTTATCCAGCCCATAGAAGTTTTTTATTTATGCTAGCATGACCCTTGTGCAGGCATGGAGGGGACACATATGTTTCATGGATGGATATGACATTTGAGATTTAGATGACACTACATATCCTATGATGACAATAATCATGGTGTAAGTAGTTAATTTAATGCTCCTTCCTAGGAGGTTCTCATTCACGAATATGGATAATGCTTTTATTATATGGATTCACCAATGATGTGGGGTTTCTATCATACTTTCCTATATAGGTTCAGGTGGGGAAATACCCTTTGACATATCCTGGCCTATGGGTAAATATTGGGTATCGAGTATTGTGAACTATAAATGTCAGGTGATTATGACATTCATATAGAAGCCTCATGTTTCTAGAATATTATTTTTGTGGTATGTTCAAACATGTCTAGGACATGAGTATGAGGGAAACTGTAAACCATGTTTTTAATGGATCTTGGATCAAGAGGAATGACACGGGAATTAGAATCCATATAGTATACTAAAGTAGGAAAAGCCTCCCCTGAGGAAGAGTTTTCCGATGGTTGAAATGAATTTTTTTGTGGGGAACATATGAAAACCCACTAGGGAATTGGGTAAATAGACAATAAATGGTTTTTATAGGACACTAGTCTTCTATTTCTTATGGTTTGGGATAATTATGATAATTCCAAATCACTCGGTGCATGGATTTTGACACATAGTGGGAGTGTTCTTGGATACATTAGAATAAGTCGGGCTGTGAATTTCCAATGGAGTTGGGAATTCCCCTACATATATCTAAGTCTTATATGGGGTGATTCATTTTGAATCCCTTGATGGGGTTGGGCCAATGTTTTGGGATCCTGGTACCAAGATATTGGACACCCTACCAAGGTCAAATGCATAGATAAGGGGAGAGGAATTTTTTATATGTTTTGGGTACCATGAAGTATAATTTCATACAGTTAGGAAATTTGGTTTCGAAATATTTATGGGAAAACACTAATTTTCATTTTATAGTCATTCCAGTAGGGTATTTCATTGTATATCAATTCACCTTGACCCTATGGGGAGTCCCACATTTAAATTTCTAGCCCCGCATGAGCTATACATGGTGTTGGAATCAAGGGGTGGCAAGGGTTTTACCCAACCACCAATGGATGGTAGGATCAAATAAAAGAGAATTTATGGACCATGTATTTTAACATCACGTGGTGAGTATATATATTAAATTTAGTTTAACATCATAAAAAATCGACAAATTCATCATGCATATTATTATCATGTGATCATAATGTCTTCTGTACAGTTTAATGTCATTGGGAAATGATATTGATAGCACAATTTAATCATCATACTGTAGGGATAAAATATCAAAGGAATCATGGGTAAATATGAGATAATAAGGACAAGATATTATTATTATACTCCATACTTGATCATGGTAAGAATGTATAAACCTTGATTTTGGGATCCATCCTGTTTGGATCGATGAAGTGAGGCTTATGATCAAATGGTCATATGGAAGTAGGAAAAATATATCTTAAGAATGATTTTTCCCTTGGCTGACAGTAAATTTTTGCGGAAATAAAATGTAGAACCCCTGGGGAATTGTGTTCATATTCAAACAAAGATGTCTGCAAGAGTCTTGCCGTTCATTTCCAATTGTCATTAGTGATTATGGAGATTTGAGATTTCCAGGGGCATAGAGATTGATAAGTGAAAAGGGGATGTCTGGGTACGTAAAAAATAGCCAGACTAAGATTAGTTTTGAGGTAAAATATCTTCTACATAAATATGATTTGTATGTAAAGGGAAGCATGGTCCTTTGAAAATTTCTAGATGTAACAATATAGATTTCAGATCCCCTACTTGTAGTATCATTTCACACACATGGGGTTGGGGGCATTCTTTTCTGCATGGTTGGACCCAATATTTCTTTATCGAGTGTCACCATGTTTCTTATCATATTAGGAATAAATTCACCTATAGATCTTGAGATACATTAAAATTTAATTTATATTCCTTAGTACATATTTGGCCATGAATTTTTACATTTTTCATTGAGGACTAATGTATTTCCATGTGAAAGTATGGCCTATAAGTAGTGGGAGGCATTTGTTTTATGACAACTGGACATAGGAAGGCTGAGTTGTTACTACATGTCCCATTGATTGATGGGAATCTGGGGACACATAGTTCTAGTGTCATACTTTTTAAAACATCATATAGTATTGAATAAAGTGAGCCATCATGAAATGGATGAGGTGAATGAAGTGTGTGGATTGAAACTCATGGAGGTTTCCTAAATTTCCTAGATAGTTGGGAATCAATGTACATATAGTTCTAAAGAACATATTCCATTTTCTGTTGTAAACCATGAATATAAAAGGATAAAATATATTTTTGAATGGTGGGTAGACCCTGATAAAGGATTCAGGTGTCGCTTTGTATCCTATGAGGATTAGAATTAAACCATACATAGTTCTTTAAAACACTTAGTTTCTGTCTAACCTATTTGTAGAGATGGGGGAAATGGTATCGTGTGGTTCTTAGAACATGAAATATTGTTTTTGTTTCTCCACATATACTATGAGGGCAGTAATCTAGTTTCTTGTAGTTCTTGAATGAAATTCCATGCATACGTTTGATCCATACGCATGGAAGATATTTTTTTTTGTTTTTTGGTGGCTGATGCACCTGGATGAAGAATTTTATTTTCCCTATTTGTCAATTATGAGAAATAATCCACCCCCACATAGTTCATTAGGGGTAACATGTAGTTTTAAATTTATGGGAAAGGACTTTGGCCAGTACTGAGTTGGTATAATTAAGAGGAATCCTCTTCTAAGACTCCTAAGCCCAGATGAGTAGTACTCAGTGTGAGAAACTTTGCATGGAAAGGAATTACTCTATCACATAGGGGGAACATTAAGATGTAATCGAGCATTCACCTTTAATAACATGATGTATGCAAGCCTATGTTTGAAGACCAAGGTGCTGCCTACATATCCTGTATGGGAATTAATGAACCCATATGTGGATCTTACGAAGAAAATCCATGCACTGGTCTGATCATTGCATAGGGAAATGTGGTTTTTTTTAAATGGTTTCAACACTAGGATGATGGATTTGATCATCACTATATATACAATGATTGAAGGAATCAATAAACATGTAGTTATAGAGTTGTCTCCCTATATAGGTTTGGCTCATACATAGAAAATGGGAATTTTTAACCATTTTTTAAAATCCCTATTGCAAACATGTATCGTTTGATCTTCCATGGGGAATCCTTTATAACCATTCCTAATCTTACGAGAGATATGCTTTAAGGGAGAAATAATAAATATATAGGATCTCCTATCCTAATGTAGAGGTAGTGGAGTGTAAATAAAGGTAGTTTGTTACTAGGTGGTGGATAGGAAATGATTCAAGATCGTGACATTTCTACCTATCCCATGGGTATATCGGAATCAAAAGTTATATAGTTATAAGAAAATATGTTAACTGTATTGGTCTAAGCTATGCATACGAAAGGGGGTCCTATTTTGATGGTGTCTAAACAATAATGAATGATTCAGGTTTCACTATGTATCCCATCGGAATATATGAATCAAGTCGTGCGTAGTTCTGTAGCGCATCAAGGTAGGTGATAGATGTCAGAGGCAATGTCCCCTCGAGAGATAAAATTTCTGGGGACATGCGGTTTAACATCAAGAGGTATGGATTATTATACCATGTAGTTTAGCTTCGTTCATCATGGATGGATTGATCATACAGTTTACTTCCATCTGATCCCACTGCATTTCGTATTGTTTAACTTCGTGTGGAAATGATGTCTTTTCCCGTGAAGGTTAACAACATACCGTTAGTAATCATGAATATCGCTATGCATGTCTCACATATAAATAGGGATGGGGGCATTGTGGATTTTGACTAGTGGTCGGACCAGAATTTACAATCTCAGTGTCACTATATATCCCCATGATAAATGGGTGTCAATCCATATGTTGTTTTAAGACACACTCTTTCTACCTATCAGACCCATACATAGAAAGTGGGGGTAGTTTTACCTTTCACTCACACATATAGGATTTATCGTCAATAACTCATTATACTAGAAAAGATTAATACCATGAAAATTAACATCTTGCGTTAATGACAAATATGCTATGATTTTTAGCATCGTACAATATGGATGCATATGTTGCTATGTAGTTAAATGTTTTTCGTCATGGATGACTTCAATTTGTAGTTTTTTGTCCAGCGATCATGATTTCATCCATAAAATTTATCATCATGTGAAAAGGAAAACTTTTTGTTATTTTGTCTATATGATGTTTTCCTTCAATAATCATGCATTGTTGGGAGATGTGCTGAGATTTCCATCCATTGAAATAAGTGTATATGCTCAATTGGAGTAAATTTTGTGGATAACAAATGTTCCTCCTCATTTTGTCTCCAACATTCGATGATTTTTCTCGAGTATCATCGGGGTTTTTAGGACTAACACCATTTCTCCTTCAAGGAATTATTGGATACGAACATTCTTACTAAATTATCATGAAATCTGATTTTGGAAGAATTTAAAAGTATTCAATGCATGTAATCTTTTCACATCTATCATCTCCATCTCATCAAAACATTTTTTTATTTTCCATATACATATAGTAGATATCAGACAACAAAAAAAGTGATGTCAGTTGAATTTAAATGGGCATAACCACTTCAGTCTCTTATACTCATTAGTACAAGGTTACTTTAGTGGAAGTGAGGGTTTTGGTATTGTAATCCCAATGAGCATGGATGAGTTTTTCAGAATTCAATAACATATCCTTATCCAACATATTTTAGAGTATGTTTGATATAGTATTGTTGAAGTCCTATATCCATATGTTGGCTATTTCATGGTCAGGTGGAAAATGGTAAAATTCTATTCCATACTCCTCGTAGAGTTTTTAAAATTCAAAAACAGTATAAATTGGTGTTTTCATCCATCATTATTGTGTGAGGGATACCAAACATAGTGATGATATTGACATTCACAAAGCTGATAATGATTTTTTTCTATGACTTATTTAAAGGATACCACTTATGCTAATTTGTAAAATAATTCTGTTATTGTGAGAATAATCACGAGATTTCTGGCCATGGCCGGAGGATATGGTCCCACGATGTCCATTCCCCATATAGGTATTGTCAATGAGTACATCGCAGTGTGGGGAAACTATGAGGGTTGATGGAAGAAAATAGCATGGACATGGCATGAATGACAATTTTTTGTGTGAAATCAACACATTCTCATATCATGGTGGGTCAACAATAACCGACCCTTTAAATTTGAAGAGTGATCTTGGATGTTGAATGGTGTTCCCCACAAGTTCTGAAATTCACTTCATTCATGACGGATGGGGTTTCCAATCCATCAATACACCTGATAAGAAATCCATTAAGGCCTCTCTTGTAGAGAAAAATTCACTGGTATATAGAATCATACAACATGAAATTTTATACTCTTCTTCAAATCATCTCCCATTCATCCCTACATGGTAGGAGTTATTTTTATTATAGTCTACAATGAGGGTCATCCATCCAGTTGTAGGACTATGCAGCTCTAATATGAGACTTATATCAATAATTTCTTCCATCTTATCCTAAACATATAGTAATACCATCTATTAGTGGGAAATGTTTATGACCATTATATTTTGATCATTATTGTCCAAAGTTGGGACAATATTTTCTAATTCATCAACTTGTACAATTTTTGACTAAGGTACATAAGCTAGTATCGACTCTAACAAGAATTCTGCAATCAATTCTCAAACATGGTTCATAAAATGGTCGAGATGCACTTTATTTCAAGAATAGTCACCATTAAATTTCTTCATGAACTGTTTTGAATCACCTTTTATCTTCAAGTGATTGATTTTCACTTCGACATATAGTTCTGGGCCTACTTTAAGGGTCTATTATTCTTCTTCATTGTTTGTGCACTCTTCTGACAGTAGGAAGAAATAAAGTCAGAATTCAATTTCTGAGGATACAAGTATGACCCCCATCAACACTTTTTTGAGTCTGAGGTCTTCCATTATTTTTTGATTTCAGACATCAGTAGGCATCGTTGAATTAAATTTCAAATATCTAGGGATCCTCTTGAACATAGAAAACCATTTCATCGGGTAATTTAACATCTTATGGAGTCACTTCTATTGAGGGGTGTTCTGTCAAGATATCCTATAATTGTTGACCATTAACAACTTTTTGGGTTATGGACTTTATATCGAACTACTTCAGGATGATTTCCCATCATGGAAAGATTTCAGTTAACATTGGATGTCTGAGAATATACATGAGCATGATTCTACAAGACACCAAGTGGACCTCTTGGGACTACATATAATGCCTTTAATTTTGAACAAAAAAGATTAAGGCTAGATAGCTCTTATAAATATTTCAATATTGAGTGTTAACATTAATCATGGTTCAGATTATATAATCGATATTATTTTCATGGCCGACATCATTTAACGGTGGTTACATATCGAATGAGTGGTATTACATCAGATGAAATTAGAATTGGTGGATTGAAGAGATATTCTTAGGGATTATCAAATTATTCCTGACAATCACCAGTCCATTGATATTCCACCCCTTACGTCATCAACCTAGTGAAGGGAAGATATTTTCCTATGGGTATGGATATGAAGTGCCAAATGTAAGCCACATGTTGTTGGAGAACTCTCAACTTAGTCAGGTTTCGAGGTGGTGACATGTCAAGGTTATATTTTTTCTTATCTTGGAAGACTTTGATTCCATGGTGGAGTAAAATAAATAAAATGAATTTTTATTAGGATACACCGAAGGCAGATTTTAGGGGGATCATTATCAAATTGTGTTGTCAAACATTTCTGAAAAATTTATCAAGATAAGACAGGTGGTCGAAGCCTACCCATTACATAAAAAAATCTTACACATTACAGGAAATAAAATTTCCCAATAGGGGTTTGAAGATGAGATTCATTTCATGGTGGTATGTGGCACCGACATTCTATAAATCGAATGTCATTACATTGGAGGAAAATACTCCATGGAGGGATCTGAATTAAATTTATTCTTCTTCTTCTTCATCAATTCATATTTGATTATAACATCAATAACCATCCATGAAAGAGTGATCCTCATACCCGAAAGTTTCATCGATCAACAATTCTGCGATTGAGACTTGGAAATCATCTTTTGGGCATTGTTTCTTGAGGTCCCTAAAATCGATACAAATCCTAATCTTCCAATTCATCTTTTTTAGGAGGACAATATTTTACCCATATTGGGTGTTTTAACTCACTAATGAATTTTTCATTGATGATCTTGTTGACTATATCCTTTATTTTTGCAGCATTGGTCAGGTGTTTTCTTCTGGATGCTTGCTTGTAGATATTGTGATCATATGGCATGCCCAGGTGATGAGTAGACATATCAGGATTGAGGCCAGAAATTTATTTATAGTTCCGGGTGATAAAACTTTGATTCTACTTCATGAAATAGGTTTAGACCTCTTTCTCTTCGAATTCCATGTCTGCACTAACTCGAGTGGGATGTGGGTCTTCTTTCGTACCCAAGTTGATTTCCTTGATTTCATCAATGGTTGTAGAGAAAAAGACATAAAATAATGTAGGTGAATCCCTCATGACCTATTTTTCTTCATCCACTATGTCCTCATCATCGTACTCCTCATCTTATAATAGTGAAACTATTCTTGAGATTATCATTCCATAATTGAGGTAAGATTCATACTTTTAGTGTCCAGGAAGCGAGGCCACCTCTTCGGTCTTGGCCATCGATGGAGGATTCCATGGAGAAGACACAATGAGGGGTAAAAGAGTTTTATCATCTTTTATGAGTGACAAGATACATACTCTTACCTCAGTGGGTGAGGATGATATTTTCTAGGGTCTTTATGATGGTTTAGGGGAATTTTTATATTAATCCTCTCTATTATACTAAGTCGTTCAACATTATCAGGCTTGGAAACCGTAATTGAAATCATGAAGACTATTGAATATGAATCTGAATTTGGACTTTTGTACTCAATCTGATTGACGAGTATTATGTATTACTCCCCAAGATGATTGAGGGGATTTTTGGGAACCATTCCCAAACTGGTTGGGGTGGTGGCACCATAAATTCCATCAACTTAGGGGTGTTTTCCTTTTATATCATAGAACCTTTCATCAATATAGTGTGTCTCAAAGAAGTGAAATAGTGCCTTTTTGTTATTTAGTGTCCCAACCTATCCATTAAAGATATATTTCAAGCACTGATGGTAAAAAGAGGGGATTAACATATGTATATACATCCAGGGCCTCCCTTGTAGGGCATTGAATAACATATTATTTTGATCAACTAGATATTTTGAGTGTTCTTTGATATCGCCAAACCAATATTCAGGTTTGACTAAGACTAACACCTTCTACTCACTTTTTTGGTAGCATATGAAGGCAATGGTGCAGGGATCCATGTCATCCTCATTGCAGCCCTACTGACGAAGTGTCTGCAGTGGGAGGAGAGTAACCCTAGATCCATTACCAATGATCACAATTTGGGTATCAATGCCATTTATTATTCCAGACACATAGAAGGGTTTGACATCTCCTGGAATGGTTTCATCTTCACCTTGATCCATGAAGAAGATAACTCTCTGGAATTCCAAAGGATTGGTCTCTATTTAGTAGACTTCGATGGAAGCTACATCGGCTTCAAACTCCCAGGGACTCAATAAAGATTCGACGAGTGCTTCCTTGAGATCAGCTGATATCTTCACTGTATCCATGATTGAATCTTACCTATTACTTGAGATAACAATTTTAGAATGTCATATCTTTGATTTAAAGGCTGCCACTTCCCATTTTCTGTTTTCTATTTCATAGGTACATTAGGGGGATGATCATTTGATGAAGATGTGTTGGCCCATGGGGTTAGAGATGAAGGATCTATCATTCGTTGTAGATTGTGCCAGGTGGGTCATCTCACATGGTGAGGGAAATTTGTCCTATGTCCTTCCTTTAGTAGATATTTCAGAAGTATTGGTGTAAGATTGATTCATGTGGGGTTAATAAAATTTTTTATTTCCAATTGGAACTACTGGATGGTCCTTCTGCTGGTTTTCCAACATTGACGGTTTGAGCGGGGATGCAGACATAATCCTTGTTTCTGTCATGGTTGTGCCTCCCCTGATATCCCAGGATTATATCATTTCTTCATTCAGCCCCCAATTTGGTGTAGGTAATTCTAGTTGATAACAATATTCATCATCAGAGAAGGTATCCATCATATGGTTGAAATTGATGGAGCCAAAAAGAATCTCCTCAACGAATAATAACATTACCCTATCATCTTACCATGGTGGAATCATTTGTTGGGGTGGTTCCCATTGTTTAGTTTAGTGGGGTGGTTCTGGTATCTTCAAATCTATTGGTATAAAATTTGAGACTGTCCAATAAAATTTATTCTTTGGTGTTATTTCATCTTTGTACACTTTCTTTCCACCAATCTGATTGGACTGATTTTCACACGACTGTCCCTTTGTGGATTGTGGTTTTGAGGATGATGGATGTGTTTTATTAGGAGCTATTGGAGGCATGTTCAGCTTCCAAAACTATGAATTGAGTATGAAATGATCTTGGTTGAATTATTTCTGAGTAAAATAAATATTGAAAATTTACCCCTTTTGTTAAAGGCTTTTTTCCAATCCACTTCTACATCCAGTTCAGTGGTGGAAACATATACCACATTCACTGGTGGTTCTCATAGATTAACCTATCTAGAATATATCATATTTTTCAAGAGGTCCTTTAAGACATAACACTATGAGATTTTGTTTCCCAATATCTTATGGAAGAGATGCTAATATTTCCAGTCCTCAAGACCTACTTCATCAGCCGTCATTGGCTCTAAAACTCAGAGAAAGTTGCAATTCATGGAAGCTATAAAGTTATAGTTGAATTGATCAGATCATAAGGAGTATAAATTATTTATAAATTCATAGAATTTATCTTCGTCCTCCCCCCCTATTATCTTCATGATGTGGGTTGGGTTTCTATTGACACCAAGAGGTCCCTACATAGTTTTTATGGGCCTTGGAGCTCGAGCTGGAGCCGGGGGTGTCTTAACGGTGGCAGAAGCTGCATCAACACTCCCTTATTTTTTAATATTACTACTAGGGATTAATGGGACATGGGATTTTTTTTTGTGAAAGGAATTTTCTACCATTTGAGAGATGATTGGTAAATCAAGTGACCCAATTTTATATTTCATAGGAATAAGTTGTTCTCACAACTCAACATGGAGGTTGTCGATCCAAATGGACAACATCTCATCCTCTGGGAGTGGTTGGCTCAAAAATTAGTGTAGAACATTCCATCTAGTGATGAATTATGAAATTATATCCTTATCTCACTATTTTCAGTTCATGAGACCACTAAATGTTTTTTTGGCAATGTCAAAAGAAATTGGAAGAGAAAGTACCTCTTGAAGAATTTCCAAACTATTATTGATATTTCGATATACTGGTGTATCACATAAATTATAATCCTCGCAAAATTGACATGAAACATATGAGATTCACTACATCTTGTTGCTTCATGGTTCCCATTATGTGATCAAAGTAAGAATGTTAGTGCATTAGGTGGTACTCTCGGTCCACATAGCCATTGAACAATGTGAATACTGGATTCCTAAAATTTGGGGGATATAGGATGTTGCTCACCTAGTTGTGGAATTGTTTTTGTTACGGTTGTATTGAGGCATGTTACCCATCCATTTCTATCATTTGAGATATCAATAACTCAATGGTATTGAAGATATCTTAATTTATGTCTTTTTTGACATAATCATGAGTGGGTGTAGTAGGGGGAATGATTTGATGTTCCAGCACTACTGGAACTATAGCTGGGTACCTGGCTAGGGGATTAATCTATGGATTCACCTGAATCTATTCTAGGGGCTTCCCCTATAGATGGAATCCTGGATATCCTTCTTTAATTGGGTTCAAGTAGACTAATGGTCCTGACACAACTTTGAATGGGCTTTCAAAGACTTCCTCATTTATTGAGATAAACCCATGGGAAGAAGAACTTTTGATGGATGAATATTTTAATTCTTGACATAGGGAATGTACCTGATAGGATGGGTTTCTTGGAGTAGCTCAGTAATTATTATCCTTAGCTCTTTCATTTCATCCTCTTGTTGAAAAAATATCTCCTCAAGAGTGGAAGAATCATCTTCATGGGTAGGAGTAGGTGGGTTAGAGACCATTCTATTATTCTTCTCCTTGTTTTAGATCCACATGGGAGGTATTGGTGGATTAACTGAGGGGATGCCCAAATTATTGAAATATCTTTGGTTTCTGGTGTGAATACCTCCAGGATCAGTGTGGACCGTCTTTGGGAGGGAGACCTCTTCTCATGTTTCCATATTATTTGTATTATTTATGAGAGGTCTATGGGGTTTATTGCCCTGACGTTCACCAATGAATACTAGATTATATGTTGTGTACTAGGTTCTAAATCATTTGAGAGATTCTTATTTCCTTTTTCGGATCTTCTCCATCTATAATGTGGAAATCTTCATGTTTTTGGTGAAGAGTGACTCAAAGAGAGCGCTGTTATGACCTTGCACTACACCTCCATTCCAGGAGAAGTGAGTCATGAGATGGTATGGAATGGATGAACCATGTATCCATTATTCTCCTCATATGGGAGAAGTTAGATGTTCGTTGGGTGAGAAATCAAGGAAATAATTAGCCCATATTTGTGGGCTGGGGTTGCTCTCGTTCCACTTTTGATAAGCCTCAACCCGTATTTTTTGTTCTAACATTGTAATTTTGTGTTAAAAATTACCCAATCCCAATGGGAGGTGGCTGGTCCCAAATTGAAGTAGCTGCTTATATTTATAACATATGGATCTCATGCATTCACTTATGTGTGTGAGAAATGTATAGTGCCGAGAAAAAATGTGAATTACATGATTTCTAGGACATGATCACAACTCGGGGATTAGCTTTACATAAATGGAAGGATTATTGGATTTTCTCAGTTTACCTGTTCAAATGCATCTTGATGGATTCATTCGATGTTTCTGATGCTTTAGAAACATATTCAAAGATGATTCTTATTGAAGTTTACACCTATCCTAATTAGTGACATCTTTTTATTTCCTTTTGGGGATGATGACAATTTTGGATGTCACTTATAGTGGGTTCTCTTTAATGTGAAGTTGGGTGAAGTTTAGAGATCCATTTTCTCCCCATACCTAGATATGAACACCAAACATGGAGTTGTTGATAATGTGGGGAAACATTTGTAGTTGATGTGTGTAGGTAGCCCAAGGAATTTCTTCCACAATTCTAATTGTGGCATCTGTACAAACTGATGGGATTCATGGTTAATCTAATGGTGAAACTATCCCTAGAAATTAGAATGGTCTACAATCCCTTCATTGGCCCGAAATGTTTCTATTAGATGGTGGATATTTTCTTATATATTGAGGATAATGTTATTCATACATTCTTCTAACAAAATTATTGGATTGTTGAATTAAGAGGTGTCCATATGAAAATACATCACAAGTATGTCATCCCTAGCTAGTTTTCTTTTCACAATCAAGTTAACTTGTTGTTTATACAACAGGGACACTTATGCTTCATCTGCCCAGTTTTACTGCACATTAATGATTTCAATCCAAGAAATGGGATTAGTTGGAGTCTCATTGACATGCGAATGGTATGAGGGTGGCTCAGAAGATGAGTGTGGAGGTGGTCTACAATATTATTGAGAAAAACAATTTCCATGAAGATAGTATCTAGTGTGTCGTACTCTATTTTTCAAAGTGCTTCGGCATATGAGGGCTTTATCATAGTTAAACCGATGAGGGGAATACCTTCTCACCGGTATAAACATTAACTGTGGGGTGGACCTTCCTAATTAGTTTTGTGAATATAAGGACAACTATAATAGCTTATTGTTAGGTTGTAGGGAGGAATTCTATAGTGTATACCCTAGGGTCGTCCTTCAACGAAGACAACAATAATTGGAGGTCCATCGTACCACGTAGAGTCATTGATGTGAGGGCCTTTATAATGAAAACTATCATGGAAAGGACTACTATAATAGATCAAGTTGCATGGAGATTATCTATAGTGTACATTCTGGGGCGGGACATTAGGATGTACGACACTTAGGGGGAGATCCTCTCATTTCTTGATATCACTATAGGATGTCCTTCGTAGCAACTACTATCATAGTGAGGCCTACAATCACATATTAATGTCTTACTACTGGGAGAAACAAATCTATTGTGTATACCATACACTACTGGAAAATGGACCTATACCCATAGTTTTAGAGAAAACCGTGGGTATATGCCCCCCTATCCCTAGGGTTTTTGGAAAACCACGGGTATATGTATTTTTTGATAGCATATTCCCATGGTTTCCCCAAACCATTTCCATGGTCTACCCTAAATCAAAGATTTTCTCCAAACCGTGGTTATAGGTTATCAAAAAATTCTTATACCCACGGGTTTCCCAAATCCATGGGTATAGTCATTGGATAAAAAAATCTATACCCATTGTTTTGACAAACCGTGGGTATATGATTCCAGCATGTGTGCGGGAAATTTATTTTTTCCGCGAGAACAAAAAAAAATTGGCGGGAGTTCTATACCAATGGTTTATTCCTCTATAACCATGGTTTAAATAAATATATTTAATAAAATATATATATATATATACATATATGCGATTATGGGGTAGTGTATTGTACACTCATGAATGGAGAAGTGGTCACGAGATCGAACCTTACTGGCTTCTATTTTGTAAAATATTTCATTCCCATGGGTTCCAAACCAATGGGTATAATGTTATGACACAGTGGAAAAACCTATACCGATTCCACTAATGACTATGGTTCCCCAAACTATGGGTATATACTATACCCTTGGTTTTAAGCTCTATACCCATGGTTTTGAACCGTGGGTATAGGATAATTTTCTAGTAGAGATAGGGAGGACCATTAGTGTGGATGATTGAATTGATAGGTGACTCTTGATATATGATCTTCTGGTCTTGGGGAGGACCACCTAGACACACATTAGGAGATAGGCTCTCATGATGGATTGTTTCTGTCCCATGAAGTAATCCCACGTGGGTGCTATAGGGAGAACCTTTAGAGCTTCTCGTAGAGACATTGCGGGAGGAACATGCCTATTGTAACTATGAATTCCATAATTTAAAAATGGATTGAACAGATCCTATTCCTCTATGGATATATGTTTTTTGGTCTCAGGAATTCCATCATCCAATAGAGAAGAATTAGTTGTGTGCTCTTCATTTTTTGGTTTCCTTAAGCATGTTTATTTTTATTGTGCTTTATTGTGGCCAACTGGGCCACATGCTATTGGTAAAAACCTTCGTATATGAGTCCCAATCTATTTGGTTCCAAAGATGTTTCCAGAAAATGCCGACAAACATCTTGATTTTTGGAAGCAATATATGCCTGCCCTAGGGTGGCCACCACATTGGACCAATGTACCCCAATTGTAATAGGTAATTTTTTCTGATCATAATTTCCTAGTGTCATGGAATATGGACATCGACTCTCCTGGACATGAGTAGGGATACATGTTAGCTCTTCGGTGACTATCAGATTTTGTGGATGAATCACCCCACCTGAGGAGATGGGATCATGGGCTTGATTCATCACATCTAATATCAATGCAATGATGCCTTGACATATTAGTATGATCCATTCTAGGATCTACATCATATCGTCCATCAAGGAAAATATTTGTTGAGATACTTCTTTGGATGGAATGGGTATTAATTCCCTCTACAATGTCAAAGATGGAGATTATACCTCCTCCATTCCACCAGGACATTCTAGTGGGTACAAACAGTTATCCAGTTTCTGTGAAGAGGAACGATTCTATACTCCACTAGCTGGGATACACCAACAATTTTCTCCAGTTTCCATGGTATTTGACTCATATGATTAATTTTCCTCCATAGGATGTTAACTCTTCTCATATTTTCTTTCCATAGTAATTGGCCGGGTGGCTTCATATGCACTGGCAGTGTTGTAAGACTGCCCATAGTTTCCTTCCCTTTTGGGGTGGTGGTCTTGGTGTGGGAAATTAGGTATTTTTTCCTTCTATATTTGGGTGTCATCCTATTTTGACGACATGCTTCTTGTAAATTGTTAGAGATTTTCATCTACCTATAATTTCCATCACTATCTATGTGGCAGGACTAATGAGAACTGGATGGAATGCGGGTTTTCTTGTGTTGTTCCACCCAATATCCATGGTGGGATTCATAGGTGTGAGCAAGGATATGAATCTTCTCATAGATTATCATCTTATATCAATGGTGGGATTCAGGATGAGGGGAATAATTGTATGCCTTTCCATTATATGTCACTGTGTTTGTGTGGAAGACATCTGCCTCAGGATCTAGGGTGATAACCTACTCTGGAATATGTATTTTCCTCCATCGGTAAGAATCCTGATGTAACCATGTACATCATACATTCGTGGGTTCCCTTATCATGGGATCATCTTCAATGAGAGGATATTGGGTTGTATGTCGCTGGGGTGACGTCCTCCACCATGATTCCTCGAGCGGGGTTTATTTGTAGCTAGGATGAAATCATCAGCGTTAAATTAATCTTCCTCCCTGAGATAAGGGAGGTACACATTATCGCACTCTGGGTATAGGCTCATAAATTTGTGGGAGAGAGATAGTGAGGGCGTACTTTGATAATATGATTTCCACAGTTGAAGAGGTGGCTGGTGAGCTTTCATCGATTATAGGGATTCACTTTTAGCCTCCAATTTGTGGTTAATGTCGTTTTGGTTGTACTCTTAGATCATTGTGTTTAAAACCCATCATTAATGTTATTGGGTAGGCAACTGAATCTTACTTTTTAGGGATCTAGTAATTTATTTGGATGCCAATGTTCATGTCTGAACAATATTTCAAGATTCCATGTGTATCGAAGAGATCTATGTGAAACCTGTAATTGAAATAACAAAAAAGGAATAGAAACCCGATCAAGGTATCATTTTATGATAAAAAGAATGATTTTAAATCTTTCTCAGCCTTCATTCTTTTTAATGTGATATGGGCATCAGGTGGCGTGACCATCAACCTTGGTTAACGATTCACATCAGGCTTACCATTTTCTGTTTCATCCCTATTTGCATTATTATAGGGAGAAAAAAATCCGACTATTTAAAAGTAATTACATCCTATTATATTGTTTCGCATAGGTTTTAACATTTCATTTCCACCCAATACCCATTGTGACTCCTTTTGGCTAGTGATATGTTCGAACTGGGACTAGCAAATGTTTCCTTTTTTATATTGTGAATGATGTGACACAGGGGAATGATCCTGGTAGGAAATTGTAGGATGTTGAGAGTTTTTGAAATTAGTCCACCTCTAGTATGATGTCATCTGTCGGTCTCCAATGGTTTTATTCGTGGTGTTGAAAAAACCCAACATCCCTTTTATCCATGTTTCATAGACCAAATTTACAACGGGAGGCACTAATGGATGAATTTTCTAATGGCACTTATGGACTCCATTGTTCGATGGGATGGGAGGTAGGTCTCATCACACAATTTTGGGGGGAATTATTTCATACTGCAGGACTCTATAATAGAATTAAATAAAATACATATTTTTTGGATCCTTTGTTTTCTGCCAAGAATGTGTCTGCCAATTACCCCTAGGTCACAATATCAATCAGAAATATGCATGCTTCTGGAATTATCTATATTTATATGAGTTTCTCCTTTGACAAACAAATCTATATATGCAAATGTATCTTTATCAATGTTACCCTTTAATGGAAAAATTAATGAATCTATGGTCCATTACCTAGACAAAGATGATTCATCACATGTGATGAGGTGCTCTAGAGATTACTATCATCCATGGAGGACATATATTGTTTCGATGTTAGGATGGAACCCACTAAATGGGATTCCTATGTATCCTCGTGAGAGGAATCAGATTCCAATGAGTTCAGTTTGATAAGGTACTTACACCTTCGAGGATGCATTTTGTGGTTCTTTATTTGGTCTTAACCTTTGAAAAATATACCCTTGAGCTCAGTCACTCAGATAGGCACCCTATGTATCTTCCTTAGAGGATGAATCCATTGTCACATAGTTCACTTAGTTTGGGTCTTACACCAAGAAGGATGTCCATTTTTATGGAAAAATGTGGAAAATATAGACTTATGAAGATTTGGATTATTTATTGGGGACTAAAACAAGGAGGAGGACCATGTTTTTGGAACAACGATGATAATATCTACTAATAGTGATTTGGATGTTTGATTTCAGCTTACAACTAGGTGGAGGCCAGTGTTTTTGGGAAATGAAAATGTCATGATCACCACCAACTTCTAAGCCTACAAAAGTCTTGATCATTGTGAGAAACAAGAGGAGGCAGTGGATCTAAAGATCACATTTCCTACTTCATATACCGATTGATGGTACTGGATCCCAAAGGGAGAGATAGAGAGTAGTGGTATTTGAATATTACAATTTCCTCTCTACTATTGATATCCGGGATAACCATTTTTGGAAATCGATCTGTACATATCCCAAACTGAGCCTAAGGGGATCTGGAGTGAAACCTCCCTCAAAATGTTTAGGGGATTACAATAGGAAATGTGCCCTGTAATGAGTTTTGAGAATAGGGAGAAGCATTTATTCTCATCAAAGGGAAAAGAAGTCATGTTACCTCTGGATTTTCACTATCCCTCATTAGATTTAAATTCCAGTTATTACCCTTGATCCCTATAATGGGGAGGTTCACATGATTCTTCTAAAGGCTGGAAATAGGTTACCATGGTAATTTAAACATAAATCTATTTTGGGGGCCCACTCCCTTGAGGAGGTTACCAATGTGACTCCAATTACCACAGGTATGTAAAGAAAAAAGGACACACTAAGGCCCCTGATGGTTTTATCATACAGGTCTAGTGGCTTTGGAAGTGGGTTTGGCCTGATTCCAATGGACTAGTTATTGGAGGGGATTCAGAGTATTGGCTGAAAATCAAAGGTAATGATCAATACCCTAACTTATAAATCTCTATGGTACACCATTTTGTATTCAAGTTGTTCATGTGGGGTGGGTTACCCTCCACATGGAATACTACCATGCAGGTGGATTGGAAATCTGTGTACTGAGGTGGTACACAAACATGGTTTCCATCAGCAGACCATTGTTGTATGTGGACCTGGATTCAATCAGCATACTGAGGTGGTACATAATCCTAGATGTGGTCGGCATACATTAGTGGTATGCAGATCAAGATTAGGTCCATGTACCATAGTTGTACGTGGAAATATAGTCGATCCATGTAGCGGAATGCTATGTATAATAGGGTTATATATGTGTAGTGAGGCGCTATGTGGTATGCCAGATTAGAGAAGGGGCATTGGTCTTACATTTCATGAGAAGTCTATCCAAGAATATTGTAAGGATCTTGTTTGACCTATTAGATATGTGGTTCACCAATATTATTATGTTTCATTATTTTTATGGATTGTTGTGGATTTATATCTACTAGAAATTATTCATTGTTACTTACATCATCAATCATATTCCTTCAAACTATTCCTTCCGCAATCTCCCCATTCACTGCCCAAAAATCCAATTTTTCTCAGATCCCACAGTTGTCCTCTTATTGAATTTAGAGGAAGCTATATCATTGGGTCAAATGGCACCATTTGTGTAACAACATTAATAAATTTCCCAGCCCACAGATGACTTCGTCAAACATGGTTTGCGTGGCTTTTGTTAATGGGGATAAGGTTTATGGGGATGTGGGTCATGGGACTGAGGTTTGTGGGGATACAGTTTATTGTAGCATAAATCACTACATCGATTCCATTGTTGATGAAGATCCTCGGATGTTGTCAGCCTCACCTCATCTATGAATGGATTTTTTTATAGATGGTGTGCAGGGTGTACCTTTATGGGTCTACGGTTCGTGGAAGGAATTTATGTTCCCCCATTATGCCAATGATATGGTTTGCGATGTCACGGTTCCACTCTTCATTTTTTAAACAACCTACTTTAATGGCCAGCGCCTCATGGGAAAGTGTTTCATAGGCTATCAAAATACCATTTAGTTCGTGGGAAATATAATCCACTAACCATTCTTAGAAATTAATACTCAAAACTATTGGTCATGATTAGTTGTGATGTGCAGTCCTATATTTTGTGATGATTATTGTGATGTTTTTCATAGGTATATATAGTGGAGACATGATGTGATGTGTGTCTAATGGATTTATAGGTATGATGAGATGTGATGCATGTGGACGGGATGAGTGTATAGAACATTCAACATTGGGGAAAGAGAGAATAAAATTATAATAGAAGTGGGAGTGGGTCACTAATCTTTTTTATCTAAATATTACATGATTATTCTGGATGCATGTTTTGGTGAGTGTTCTATGGTGACACAGGGATTGGATATCTGACATGTTTAAGTATTGATGGTTCTACTATTTTCCCTCTGGGGAATTAGAATTCTCATTTGACATGTACATTTTTTTTCCTTTTTTTATTTCTTTAATGAGTATAATTATTTCTCTAACCCTACCTATATAAACTATTTTCTATTTTCTAGTAAGAATTTGGGGACTGTGTTGTACATTACTAGTTAGGATAGAGATTTAGTTGAGTTTCTTCTATAAAATATTCTATATCGCATTTATGTTGGAACGTTTTTATGTATATGTTTTATAAAATCAATGATGGATGGTATTTTGTTTACATGTATTTTTTTTAGTTTTTTCTTTTTTTATCCTATCATTTGATCTTGTTCATTTATATAGGTTAATTATACCATTTTGTGAAAAAATTTTGTTTGAGACAAGGCTCCTCATTGATGGGAACAATGTCTACTTATTGTTTTTTAAATCGACCCTAGTTGGATCCAGGAGTCTATAAGGTATTTGATATTATTCTAAAATTTGAGTACAGTGTTGAAGGTTGTGTTATTTCTGAGTGTTTTCCAAGTTTTTTGTTCTCAAAATCTAGAGGATGGAGAAGATTCATGAAAAGTATTTTTTTTATGATTGACTCTTCTCAATTATGGTAGATGCATATGATTTACAGTGAATGTGTTTTGAGAAGGATCAGTTTCAAAAAGGTTAATATTTTTGAATGAATGGTTCTTCACAAACACATGATGAATAGGTGGTGTTATTCATGAGTAAGACAAGAATTGTGAGTGCATGTTTAGTTGGGTTCTTATTCAGTTCTATGAGAATGTTGACAAATGTGTTATAATTCAATTGAAATTTAAAAATAGAAAAACTCACAAAATTATTTTGGAGTTTCAGGAAAATTTATCTGAGAGCATGTGATCTTCGTGAAATGATTATCATATAAACAGGTGTCTATAAACACATCATTTGACATGAAATGTTTTGGGGTAAGGATGAATATTTTTGAATTGTACATGGATGAAATCATTGAAAATTATATTTATATTGTTAGATCGATCATCTTGAAAGGACTATATTATTATTGACTAGTGCTTAGGTATCATGAATAAATGAGTTTGGTTATTATTTTTTACACTATGATTTCATAGTGTTATGTGAATGTAATCTTTCATAAAGGTTCTAAGCTTCGTGAAAGGGCATTATGAAGATGATTCAATTACAACATTTTGGACCTATAGATTATTTGATTATTATAATAATGGGAATGAACTCGAGTCTATAACGCATGAAATATCACTAGATAGTCATGTAAATACACTTAAAATACAATCTATTGATGATACCTTAATGTCATTAAACTATGAATGTCTTCATCCAATGTAGTGTGATAGGAGAGTCAATGGATGTGTTCTGAGGGAGGTAGTGTTCTATCCCTAAAATCATAAAAAAAGTGTTCTTAACATAAAGGTTTTGTGTATAAGATATATATTCCACAACTAGTAATGATTATATGATTTACATATAACCAACACACTGCCTGTGTATGCTCTATGTACTATAACATAGTGGTGAGCCGTGTAAAAATATATTGTTGTCTCTCATTATGTGAATGTTTGGTTACTTCAAAATTCCACCAAACACGTGTAACAAATTCCTACCAACAAGGGAAAAAGGTCTATTAATTTAAATGAAAATGTTGACACCCTACCTTACCCTCTCATCTAAGGGTGTTCTGGGTTCCTACATGTGGTATCAGATCATACATATTTTTGGAGTTAAATCTATCCCCTTTTTTCGTTGATAATTCATTAAATGTTTGGGGTGTCCCCTTATTAAATGGATGAAACATCCAGACTGGGAATAATAGGATGATATCTTATATGAGATACATTAGTATGGATGTTATTTTATAACTACACATGGTATTTAGGTTACTTATGTGACATGTTTGAATTTTATTGAAACAGATATGTAATTTTCGATGTAGAAGCCAATATAAAAAGCTCTCACTATAGCCATATCAGATCACAACTATTTGAATGTGTTGAGTTTCACTTCATCCAAGTCTATGTGGTAAAAACTAGAAAATATATATGAATGTGATAACATAATGAAGGGGGCCAAAAATTAATTTTTTAAAAGTAGGTTTGATAATCTGTAAATGAATCTTGAAGAAAATGAAGATACATTTTTTAATAAAATTAATACAGCCTTTGAAGAAATTCGATGACATAGTGAAGAATTTATGATATTGAAATTGTAAAGAATATATTGAGAAGGATCTTACCTCGGTAAAATTAAAAATGTAAACTATTTATGAAATATATCTACCTAAACACAATCTTGATGATATGGTATGTGGTTTTTTGGTTTATGAAATGAGAGTCAAACCATAAGATGCATGAAAATAGTGCCAACAAAGACATTTATTTCAATTCCATTAAAAAAAGATTACCATTTATAGTGTTGTTAATGATAATGAAGAATATTAACTTCAATAAAATCTCAAATTTTCACATGTATTGTATTTAGAAATTATATGCAATGATTTTGATTCCAGGAGCTAACATAGTGTGTTATTTGGAGGCCCTATTTTCCCAGATCAATTTTTTTGAAACATATTAATCGTTTAATAGAATAGGAACACAGCTTTCCTAAATAAGTGGAATATATCTTAAATAAGTTCTAGTATAATAAATCAGATGGAACTTTTGAGCTCAAAGTAGTGTCTTTACCCTATGTGTGACATAATATTTGTCGGTGCGGGTCGTCTATAGAAAAATTTCCATATGGTGAAACTATAAATAAAATATTTTTCTAACAAAATATTTTTGGTACAACAACATTTCTTTAATAAACTATTTTTAGGAATTTCGGGTCAACACTATAACCTTGGATTTCCTCTATGATGTGTAGAAGAAATCTCTCAATAAAAGGTGATGATTCATGGATGGACGGTCAACATGTTTCCGATTAGAAGGAACCTCAAAGATGGTGAAGAAGACCCAATGATCATCCTTCATCAGTGATTGATATGAATCAATGTTGGGAAGTAGTTTATTTCTAATCACTTCACCATTCATGATTTTATAATGTGAACATGAATTATTCAATGAATAGTTTGATATACATTATGATCACCTTGCAGGATGAGACTATTTATTCAGATAATTGAGATTTATCTAACCCAAATTATCCACCATTGATCATTGGAAAATAATTCATGAACAATAATGATGAACCATCACTATTTTCAATTTTATCACATTATTCTTCATGTTCTTCACCGTCGGACCCCTTTTATCATGACTCAACATTTATAGAGGATTTGAACATGATCAAACCCACATAATATTGGAAAACCTATAGCAGAGGTTGGATCAGTGTATATCAGGAACCAAAGAACTAGTGTCTATGAAATGTTCATGATATAAGAATCAGAGGAAGAATGAAGGCATGTAGAAGTGGAGGTGGAAGAAACCAGCACTAGAGGTAGTGGAATCGGCCACCATGAGGAACCACATAGAGTAGAGGAAGTGGAAATGATGGCTAGGTAAGGTATCCCAGCTTGCTCACGTGCAAGAAGGTCGGGCCAAGAAAGAAATGTTGTGCCCAGGGTGAGTGGTCTAGGTTATCCTAGACAGAGCAGGCTTGGGGTAATCATAGCATGGGCCCCTCTGGGATATGTCATGAGAGAGAGGTATCAGAGGATTTTAGTTATAATTTAGGATCATTAGTCTTTGAGGGTGGTTTGGTAATATAGTGTTAAGTATTTCATGTTCAACATTTAGTAAAAGGACAACAATGTATTTTTGGTGGCCAACGTATCCATACACCAGGACACTGATTGCCTCATTTTCAACTAGTTACATGGAAACAATGGTTGTAGGGAAAAAAATGGTACATGCATCATTTAATAAATGGTTTTTCTTTCTATGTGATTCTTATGGTAGCTCTCTAGGTATACCTTGTTGAATGTGGTACATCTTGTTTCATTTTAGGATGTATCCACATAGATAGCCATCTAGGATTCCCCAGAATGATCACGATGTTGATCTACTTAGTGAAGATGAATATTTATAGGGAAATCTACTAGATATGGAACCTCTAGCTGGTTTTCAAGATATACCACCACCCTTGGAGAAGTAGTTTCTACTAGTACTACTGGATGAGGATTCACGCATGCTGAGTGCATTTCATGAGTTTTATAGGCAATAAACTCCCATGTTTTTGGTGATCTAAACACCAATTAGTTGATGATAGGCCAGAGGCAGTCACTTGTGTTTTCCTCCTTATGAGGACTCTTATGACTAGATTCTTGTCATTTTTACGAGCCTTCTTCAGGGCTTCGAGGATCGATTGTGGAGCTTACTGATTCATTCTTATAAAGAGACATCTCAATCCCTGATATAATTCAAGAATCTCTTTAAGGAGGATTTCTATTCGGCCACATTGCGATCAGTACAAAACCTGATCTACTACATTTAAATAAGATCATTAGGACAGTGCTAGAGTATTCAGTGAGGTTTACGGATCTTTCATGCTACTATATGGACATTGTGTGAGACCCATTATCTAGGGATCAGAACATTTATCATGGATTATAATGGGACATATGAGCATTGATGGTCTCCCTTATCATTCTTACTTTTTCTGGGGTAATTGATTGATACCAACAAGTTGAGAGTACTATAATGGAACAGACACTGATAGTGGGAACTAACAGTGGGAACTAGGTAGCTGAGACATCATCAATATGTAGATAGTGGTAGTCAGAGGGATTCTAGTAGGTCAATCACTTCAGGGGATGGTCCCATCACTTCGGGTCAGCTGTTTAGGGCTCCCAAAGAGGTTTAAATCAGCCCAGAGATAGATGATGTTACTTAGGTGGTGATCAGAGACATCGAGAATGAGATTGACAAAACAATCATAAAACTGATATTTAGACTGTCGAGGGGCCATTGAGGAAGAGGCAGAGATAGGGGAAATGTGTTCCATAGGGTGGCAGGCAGGGAAGAAGAGTAAGAAGGGAATCATGAGGTTGTAAGAGGTTTGAACTCTTACGACCACCACCCCAGGTGATCCACTGCAGGATTATGGATCTGGTGGAAATGGATGAGGCTAGTTGCATAAAATGGAGTATTATGACTGCAACACTCCAAAGATGATTCAATGTATGATCTAT
The DNA here is from genome assembly GCA_963277665.1 of Viscum album. Taxonomy (NCBI): domain Eukaryota; kingdom Viridiplantae; phylum Streptophyta; class Magnoliopsida; order Santalales; family Viscaceae; genus Viscum; species Viscum album. Next base: position 661,417,915 of record OY728159.1, read on the forward strand.
AGTTTTCACAAATTATCTACAGTTTTGATAGACATAGGTTCTAGTTATTACATTCTTACCACGAACCTTGTTCGGGGCATAGAGATTCCAGTTAAACTGTTTACTTGAAATTTATGCTTGTAGACTCCTATTAGAGGATAATCAAAGATTACACACTAGTGATTACAATGTGAACTGACTCAGGGTTTTTAGAGTTTACGTTGGGATTTTTGGGTAGTGGCATAGAGGCCAAAGGACAACATTATATGTATAAAACTTTTATACATATTTCATTCTCTGATTAATAATTGGGTAAAGGACCCAATTTAGGATTCATTAATCAAGAATTTCCCAATAACATTCAGATATGGATGAAGTGTTTTCTAGACCCTAACATGTTATTTCTGAATGTAGGACCTGATATAGGGCATGTAGGTAATGGAGTGTGTGGATGTGAGAAGAGCCACACCTAAGGAACAATTTTCGTATGGTTGATAGGCCATTGTTGTAGGAATCATATAAAAATACTCTTTGGGCATTTTTCACATATCCAAACAATGGTGTTCATATGACATTGTCTTTCCACTTCTGATGGCCATGAAATTTGAATAGAATTCTGGATTGTTTTTATTTTTGAGGTCCATAGTGGGTAGAATATTATGGAAAAAATGGTTTATAGTATGAGGGAATTTATATTGGTTCTATTTTAGAAATTTCAATGCCGAGAATTTTACTTGTGAACAGGAGTGCTAGTGAATGGTGTAGTTTAATGTCATACAACTGAGAATTTTTTCTAGATAGTTCAGCTATAAAGGTTCTACCTCCTTTATGGACGAGGGGGAATAATTTAAACTGTAATCTGTAGGTTTTCTGAAATAAGTGGGTGAGGTGATAAATAGATATAATAGAGGTGTTTGAATGTTGGAAAATCCTCTCTTGAGGAATTATTTTCCATTGGTTGATAGGCTTTTTTTGTGGGAAACATATGCAGAGCTTCCATGGCATTGTGTGAACAGTCAAAAAATGGTATCCTCAAGACAGTAGCCATCCATTTATGATGGATAGGTATGGTTATGGGAATTTAGACCTTTCTAAACAATTAGTATGGTCTATTTAGAGGGGTGTATGATCACAGAAAAGGAGTATTTCATGTTGAAATTTATTGGGAATACATGTTATAAGTGGAGGAAATTTTCTCCTATCCATATGAGTTTTTTTCTTTACGTAGGCCTAACCCTCTTGAAGGACAGGTGGGGACACTTATGGTTCATGGCTAGATCTGACATATGCGATTTGATGTCACTATATATAATATGATGACAATAATCATGGTGTACATAGATCTTTTAAGGCTCAATCCTATGTGGATATCATTCATGCTTAAGGATGACACTTTTTTTATGAGGATTCAACAATGATGTGGGATGTCTATCATACATTCATAAATAGGTTTAGGAGGGTTAATAACCTTGACATATCCTATCATATGGGTAAATATTGATTATCAAGTATTTTGACCAATAAATGTCATGTGATTTTGACATTGATATCGAAGCCTCAAGTTTCTGGAGGATAATTTTTCAAGTATGTTCTGACATGTACATGACATGAGTAGGAATGAAAGAATATACTATGGAATGAAGGGTTCATGGATAAAGAGAAATGAATAGGGGTTTAATATTTTTTAGGAATATAGAATTAAGAAAAGCTTCTACAAAGGAAGAGTTTTCCCTAGGTTCACATGAAATTTTTTTTGGGAAACATATACATATCCACTAGAGAATTGTGTACGTTGTCAATCAATGGTGTCTATTGGACATTGGCCATCCATTTCGGATGGATGCGGATAATTATGTAGATACTAGATCACTCAGAGCATGGATTTTGACACATGGATTGAGTGTTCCAAGATACATTATAAGAAGTCGGGCTGTGATTTACCAATGGAGTTGGGAATTCCCCTATATAGATCTAACTCGTGCATGGGGTGAGACAATTTGAATCCTTTGAATGGGTTGGGCCAATTTTTGGAACCCCTGGCACCTTGATATTTGGCACCCTACCTAGGCCAGATTCATAGATAGGGTGAAGGGAATTTTTTCTATGTTTTGTGTACCATGTAGTTTAATGTCATACAATTAGAACATTTGATTTCTAAATATGGATGGGAAAAGACTAATACACCTTTAAAAGTCATTCTAGTAGTGTATGGAATTATAGATTGATTCACCCTTACCCTATGTGGAGTCCCCATCTGAAATTCCTATGCCCACATGAGCTATGATCTATGTGTGAAACAGGGGGTGGAAAGGGTTTTTCTCAACCACCTTGGGATGGTAGGATCAAAGAAAAGCGAATAGGAGGACTATGTAGTTTAACATCATGCAGTGAGTACATATATGCTTAGTAGTTGAACATCATGCCAAATGGATAAAAAAACTTATGCTGATTATTACCATGTTATCATGATGTATTCTGTTCAGTTTAATGTCGCGTGTAAATAACGTTGATAGAATTGATTAATCTTCATATTGTAGGGATGAAATATCATTGTAATCATGCCTAAATATGAGATAATAAGGATGATATATTCATAGTATTCCCCATATATGATCATGGTAAGAATGTGTAATCCATTATTCTGGTATCCCTCCAGTCAGGAGAGATAAACTTAGGCATAGGAGACAATGGTCATATAGAAGTATGAAAAAACCTATCTTAAGGATGAATGTTCCCTTGGGTGATAGTAAATTTGTGTAGGAAAATGCAGAACTGTTCGGGAATTGTGTTCATATTAAAAAAATGTGTCTGCATGACACTAGTCATTCATTTCTAATAGATGTGAGTGATTATGGAGATTTGAGATTTCCAGGGGGATGGAGTCTAACAGATGAAAAGGCGATGTTTGGGTACTTGAAAAATATCTATACCATGATTGGTTTTGAGGTAAAATATCCTCTACATTAATAAGATTCGTATGTAAAGGGATGAATGGTACTTCGAAACATTAGTGAAGTAACAATACAGATTTCAGATCCTCTACATGTAGTAGTATCATTTCACATGCAGGTGGTTGGGGGCATTCTTTTCTGTGTGGCTCTACCCGATAATTCTTGCTCGAGTGTCACTGTGTATCTCTTTATATTAAGAATCCATTCACACATAGTTCTTGAGATACCATACAAATTAATTTTTGGTTATTATTACTTCTTCGTCCACAATGTTTAAAATTTTTCATTGAGGACTCATGAATTTTCATGTGCAAGTATGGCCTATAAGAAGGGGGAGGAATTTGTTTCATGACAGCTGGACCTAGGATGTCTTAGTTGTTATTACATGTCCCATTTATGGATAAAAATAAAAGAAAAATATAGTTACAGTTTTATATGTTCTCTAACATCATACGATACGGAATGAAGTGAACCATCATGAAAAGGAAATTTGAATGAAGTGCCTATCTTGAAAGTCATGGAGGTTTCCTACATTTCCCATATTGTTGGGAATCATTATCTACATAGTTCTGAATAAAATGTTTCTTATTCTTATATAACCCAGTAATAGTAAAGGATAAAATTTATTATTGAATGATGGCTAGACAAGGAAGAAGGATCTGGGTGTTTCTTCGTATCCTAAAAGGATTGGAATCGAGCCATACATTGTTCTTGAAAACTCTCAGTTCTAGTCTGACATGTTCCCAGAGAGGGGAGAAATGATATAATGTGGTGGATAGACCAAGATGTAGGTTCAAAGTTTCTCCACATATCCTATGAGGGCAGTAATCTAGTTTCTTGTAGTTTTTGAATGAAATTTACTGCATAAGATTGATCCATATGCAGGGAGGAGGGTTTTTTTTTGTTTTTAGGTGGTGGCTAGACATAGATGAAGAATTTAGGTTTATTACATATACTTTCAAAGAAATAATCAATCCCCACATATTTAATTTGGGGTACCCTGTATTGTTACATTTTTGGTAAGGAAAATGGCCATTAGTGAGTTGGTATACCTAAGAGGAATCCTCTTTTGAGGCTCATAAGCCCAAATGAGCAGTACTCAGTGTGAGAAACACGGGCTGAAAAGGGATTATTCTACCACATAGTTGGAACACGAATAATGAATGGGGAAATCACTATTAATACATTGATGGATGAATTACTAAGTATTAAGATCTAGGTGTTTCCTATATATCATGTATGAGCATGAATGAACCCATATGTGGATCTTACGAAGACACTCCCTGCATAGGTCTGACATCTGTATAGGGAAAGGAGGAATTTTTTTAAATGGTTTCTTGACTAGGATGAAGGATCCGAGCATCACTATTTATCCTATGATGGAAGGAATCAAGACACATGTAGTTCTAGATATTTCTATCTATATAGGTTTATCTCATGCACATAAAAGGGGAAATTTTAACAATTTTTTAATATCCCTATAGCATACATGCAACATTTTTTCTTCTAAGGGGAAACCTTTACCAACATTTCTAAGCTCATAAGAGCTATTCTTGAAGGGAGAAATAAGAAATATCTAATGTATCCTCTTTTAAGGTAGAGGGAGTTGAGAGTAAATAGAGGAATTTTGTTACTAGGTGGTGGATAGGCCATGATTTAGGGTCAAGAAATCTCTACCTATCCCATGGGAATATATGAATCAATAGTTATGTAGTTCTAAGACAATATTTTCCCTATACCGGTCTGACCCATGCATATGAGAGGGGGTCATGTTTTGATGGTGTATGGACAATGATGAATGATTCATGTAACAATATATATCCCATAGGTAGATCATAATATTGTCGTACATAGTCCTATAGCATGTCATGTTAGGTGATAGATTCCGGAGGCAATGTCCCCTCGATTGAGAACATTATTGGGGCCATGCAGCTTAACATCAAGTGGTAAGGATAAATATGATAAGTAGTTTATCATCGTTCATCTTGGATGACTTGATCATGTAGTTTATTGTCATATGATCACAATGTATTCCATATAGTTTCACTTCATGTGGAAAGGATGTCTTTTCCAATGCAATTTAACATCATGCGGTTAGGACTCGTGAATATAACTACACAAGTGTAACCTATACATTGGGAGGGGGGAATTTTTTATTTTGAATTGTGGTCGGACCAAGATTCACAATCCAGGTTTCACTATATATCCCATTGATGTATGGGGATCAAGCCATATGTTGTTTTAAGACACACTCTTTGTGCCTGTCAAACCAATACATATAAAATGGGGGAAATTTTACCATTCGGTTGCACATATATGATTTATTTTCAACATCTAATTATACTATGAAAAATCATTACATTGTAATTTAACATATTGTGGTAAGGACTAAAATTCTAAGATATTTAATATCATAAAACTTGGATGCATATGTTGCAAAGCAGTTTAACATCATGCATCATAGACGACTTCATCATGCAGTTTATAATCATGAGATCAGGATGTCATCTATAGAATTTAACATCGTGTGAAAAGGGAAATCTTTTGTGATTTTGGCTATAGGAAATTTTTCATTCAAGAATATTTCATTGGTGGGAGATGTGGTGAGCTTTCCATCCATTGAAATTAGTGTATATGCCCCATTGGAGAATATAATGTGTATAACATATGTTTATTACTGGAAATTTCAGATATAGCCATGGTTTAAAACCATGGCTATATGTCCCAAAACCGTGGCATTAGGTTATAGCCACGGTTTTATGAACTATGGTGGGTATTGTCTTGGATATAGGGAAACAACTATAACCACAGTTTCAAACCATGCATATAGCCCTTGAGACACGGTAGGAACTGTGGATGTAGGGATATAGCCAAGGTTTGAAACCATACCAGCAAATTTAGGCACAAAAATCTATAGCCACGATTTGAAATTGTGTCTATAAAGCTACAACCACAGTTCAAACCGTTTCTATAGGTCTATAGCCAGAGTTCGGAACCATGGCTATAGGGTTTTCTATTTTAAAAAAACACCCCACCCCCTACAAAGCCCCCACCCCCTCACCCCACACCCTGAAAACCCCCCACCCCCTTCATCACCCCATCCCCCATACATATCCCCACCTCCACCCCCCTGGAAATCCCCCCTCCTATCAAACAAACCCCCCAGACCCTGGACACCGCCCTTGGATAGCCTCTGGACACCCCCCAAGACAGACCTCCCCACCCCACACCTGGAAATACCCTACCCCCTGCATCACCCCCTCCCCCATGAAATCCCCTCCCCCTCCACTCCCCACTAAACTTCCCCCAGACCCTGGACACCCCGTTGGACAGACCCTCGATACCCCCCTCCTGACAGACCTAGACAGACCCCCCTGGATAGTTCTTGGACACCCCCAGACCCTGGACACCCTCTCAGACACCCCACAGACCATGGACAACCCCCAAACAGACTGTGGATTGCCCCCACCCCTGGACATACCCCACCACCTACAGCACCCCTTCCCTATACAAAGCCCCCTAATCCACTCCCCCTGGACATCCCCCTCTCCCCCGGACAGACTCACCCCCCAGACCCATGACACCCTCCTTGACATACCCTAGACACCCCCTAACATCCCCTTGAAACCCCACTAGATAGACCCCACCCCCACAGGGCAGACCCTAGAACCCCCCCCCCCCCAACACCCCTCCCCCTACATCACCCCTTCTCCCATGAAAATCCCCACCATACCCATGAGACCCCCCATAGACACCCCACCATGGACAGACCCCCCACCTCCTAGAGAACACCTCCCCCGATGACCCCCCCCTCAACTCTTACCTAGACTTCCCCCCATACCCTGGGCAACCCCCCCCCCCAACCCTAGACAACCCCCTGCCGAGCCCCTCCACCCCCTGGAAAGACCCCCCAGACACCCCCCGAGACACACCCTCTAGACGTTGGACACCCCCCCCCCCTCACCCCCACACATTCCCCATGCACCCCCTTCCAGTCCCCCAACCAATTCCACCATACCCTTCCATCCCCCACCCCTACCAGCCCCCCTACCATCCCCCTTCACATTCCCACCTCTAGTCCCCCACTGCCTCCCCCCCAGGACAGACCCCCCATAGCCTGGACACCCTATACCAGTCCCCCCTTCCCATTCCCTCCTCCCCTGCCATCCCCCACCCTCTTCCACCCCCTGCCTATTCCCCCTCCAGACACCCACTGCCATCTACCCCACCCCATGGACAGACCCCCCACCCCATGATAGAACCTCGCAGACCCTGGAAACCCCATACCCCCTACCTTCCCCATGCACTCCCCTTCCAGTCCCCCTGCCACTTCCCATTCTGCCCTCTAGTCTTCCATGCCATCCCCCCACCCCCTACCAGCCCCCCTGCCCATTCCCCCTCCCATTCATCCATGTTGTTCGATGAATAGGAGTGATCGGAAAGGTGAGTTCTTATACTGTGGTACTACCAGAACATAAAGAGAAGAAGGTGGATAAGCAGGTTTCCATTTTTGATAGAAAAAAACTACTGATGAAAGTGTTGGAGGCATCTATATGTTGTGATGTCCACAACACCAGACAAGGCTGTTCGGTGAACAGACCAACAAACCAGTGAAAGGATCAAGAATTTGGGTGCTACCTGATAGTTTTTGTGAAAGTTAAACATGTTTTAGAAATTCTCACACCATTACTCAATATGAAGTTCTCTCGACTGGCCATGGTTTCCAAGCGGAGGAGAACTGTGTTTGACATGGCTTATTATTCTGGTTTTACACCTCCTACTTCTACTGTTTTGGGGAAGGGAAACATGGTACATTTATTTTAGAGGAGTTAGGGATAATGTTATACTATAGTGATTTATTCAGAAAATAGAAAATGTTGTAGAGGCCGAGTTACGAAGATGTGAAAAAGTGGTTTAAGAACCTCCACACCAGAAAGAGTACTGCTGAATTCCATATACTATTGTTAAGGGATCAGTGTAGGATCCTTGCAAGATATATGTCAAACCAGAAACGTTAATAGTTGGTGTTTTGTCATGATTAGTTGGAACACTCATTAATACGATAAGTTTGTATAATGAAGTCCAGTTTAGTAGAACTGCATGGTAGTTTCTCACAGACACGAGTGACAATTTCTCTGCCATGATTTTTCTAGATTGAAATGTAGTATAAGGGGTGATGGATTCCAAACCTAAGGAAGAATCTGTTTGTGTAAAAAATCACTGGTATACTCATTCATACATTAAAAATGATGATATGCATATGGAGAAGGATAGTGGGGCAGCTATGTTGCTTGAAAATAGTAGTTTGGTTATTGTAAAAGAGGGAGGAGATTCCTCTCTTTGTTTTCCTTTGAGAGGGGTTTCTAGGAGTTGCTACAATAAAATTTCATATTTGGGAGCTATTTTTTATATATGAGTCATGGATGAAACTAATATTGAAATGAAGTTTGCAAAGATGTAGAGTCGGGATGGAATTCTTAACAATGAGGACAAGGTTATATTTTAAGAGGGTGTAATTGAATGGAATGTGGGTTCAGGGATGGTATTTGTTGGTACATATTGGTAGGAGTCTCTAATACATAGCATGGTGTTAGTTTGTCATTATGTTTTAATTAGATGGTTGGGATTCTATTGATGTGTTAGTTACATCCAAAGGGCAGTATTGTAATTGTTTATGTAATTCAGTTTTCCACAAGTGGGGTGGTCATAATGGGGAGTAGGGAAGTTATTTGGGGGATGGGTATTTTGTTTTTTGGGTGGCAGACACCATTGGCCTGGTCAGAGAATCTTCTTCTCTCTCCTAGCATTTACGTACTGAACTAATGGTATTATTCAGACTCTTTTAAGTGTTTCAATATCTTAATAGAATCTTCTACTTGTTCTATCGCTTCTTATTTGGAAGATCTATCAACCACCACAATCATGATCATTAAAATATTCATTGGTTTATGCACCTAAATAAGTGGAAGGAGAAAAGATTCCGGATAATCATAATGCATAACAATTCGACCACATTTAATTAATGAAAACATTCAATGTTTATATGGTGGTTCATACAATATCATTATGTCACCAATAAAATACATTTATAAACTTAATGCATAAAAATAAGAACACATATAATTAATTGTGATGGAATATATATATATATATATATATGACATATTCAAACTCACAAAACATTACTAAAAATATATTTATAAAGATGAAACAATATTCCATGATGAGAACCTAAGTAGAGGTATTGTCTACATAATATATTTGAGTGTGGTGTTTTTCAAGATGGTTCCCACTACTACAGTCCATGAAACATGGTACATCAACTACACAAACATGATGATGTGGTTAATCTTCTCCTACCTCAAAATATCAAAAATAGAAGTGATGCATGAAATATTATCTTCCTAATGTATCAACAAGAAAAACTAATAATTTTTTTAAAATATTTGACTAATATAACGAAACAACATATAAGAGAACAAAAAATTTAATTTATTTAGCATAGATAACTTATTAAAATTGGAAACATAATAAAAAACTAATCAAAATGTAGAAGAAAATAGAAAGTAATCTAAGAAAAAAACATAAAAGTCGGCCAAATTGACTCATCTAAAAGGATAGTAAATATAATTTAGTTTCCATAATTTAATTAGAAATGTATCCCACTACATTAAATATTAATCATGAACAAAAAAAATTAGTCATGTGAAATAGAAATATGAAGAATATTAGTAAATTAACATATATATGGATTAGAAAACTTTTAAACATATTTATTTAGATTTTAGGAAAACCCATGGGTCTGCTAATTTTGGAATGTCTATAATAGAAAAGGAAATTAATGTGAATATCTAATATATTCATAATGTATGAGTTTTTGTATAAAATTATAAGCAACTAAGTGGCATAGAACATTGCAGGTTTTATTGACCTTGTTGGACTACGAATAATAAATTTAAAAAACCCAAGGAGTCAATGATAAAGATGATACATATCATAAATAAACTAAAACATGATATTTACAAATTTAGTTTTAGGATATTCTCCTAGGGTTTTCAACTCATCCTATTTCTTTTAATGGTTACATTGATAGAACTCACTATATGTATGAAATTTATTACTATAGAATTCAGTAATGATAATGAAATGAGTTCCTCAAAAGTCCAATCAAAATCCATTGTAGTAGTTAATATATCACATCTGAGTTAGTGTAGATCAAAGAAGGTCCCACATTTTCTCATGTTAATACATTTTATACAGGTTGACGAACATCGTGCTAAGGAAAAAATGCCGCATCAACATCCTTCGAATGAAATCATTTCAACATTGTTAAAAAAGAACATGGGGAAAAGTTCAAAATAAATATAATTGAAATAGAATTCCATGATTCTAGAATGAAATATTTAAATATGGATAGGCTAATCACTATGTATGAATAAATGAACTATCCAACCCCTTTTTAATGCATTGTAATAGATGAATTTAGATGCATGTGCGATACCCGAGGACTACATTTTCTTGTTTTTGTGAAATTTTTTGTTATTTATTTTTCTATAAGAGGAAATATATCTTCCTGGGTAAATTATCTTACTTGATCAACATCTTCTAATTGTTAACCCATTAAAGTGTGTAAATAAACCTTCTCAGACTACCAGTAATGAAACCACCCAATTAAGGTACCATGAAAATCAACCGATCGTCCACATTTGAGAAGCATATGTTATTATATTCCCTAAATCGATCCTGATCCAAAACCATATTAAGATGATCTATGAATTTAATCACCTTTTTTGAGATCCAGGTCTTACACCAGAAAAACCTATAAAATAGAGTGAATGGTTTAGCCAACTATATTTCTTTAAAGAAATTTAACTTTTCACGATTTCCACTGAGATTTATCAAAAATGATTATAATCTCCCAACCATATAATTCCATAACTGTATAGTAACAGGAAAACCCATTGGAAATGAATCTACTGCACACTTATATTTTCATAGAGTACAACAAGCCTATTTAGAGGGGCATTCTAGGTAATATCTTTTGAGTTTAGATTGAATCCAATGTATAGTATCTTCCAAACAATATATATTTATAGTATTGGTTCCGATTGAGATGAAAATATAGTCTTGATATGGAGATGAATATACTTTTGAAAAATTTAAACTAACATAAAGCGTGAGTGTAGGTTCAAAACATGTCTGTGAAAAAAATAAATCATGCACAATGAATGTGTAGATACCAATGATGAAAACATAACCTAATCTAATATAAAAAGATAGAACTCAAGAAAAATCAAGTCATCTAAAACAACAACAAAATTAATTCAGTTAGGATGATTACAATAAAAATAAAACATAATGTTTTAATTATAAATCTGGAATAAAAATTATTAGTAATGTAAAATATAGATATCAATTGTTCCAGTCAACTCACATATAGATGGATTAAAAAAATTGAAATAGTAGAATCAATAAAATAACAAAAATCGTGGATCATTAGAATTTTGAGAACTCTATAATTGCAAAGAAAATAAATCTGAACATATAATATAGTCAAAAATAAGATTCTCTTTATCAAATTCTAATATATGTACTAATCTATTCATATTAAACCAAAATCTGTACATGAAATCACAACAGATGTAATAATCTATGAAATTTAGTAATATTTCACAACACATTAATGAAGTCAAAATATCTATGTTTAAAAGAAGGTAGATAAATTATATACAATATATAAGTAAAATCAGAACTGAATGCATGATTTTTAATGCGGGAAGTACCTTGTCAAAATGGAAAACAATGAATTTGTGTGGTTGAAAGCATATTATTTAATATGTTCATTTTTCCAGGTTCTCCTAATTTATAGCACTATAATTCCAAAATTTATGTGTATAGTACAACCATTTTTTAAAAAAAAATTAGGGTACCCTACAACAACCCTTAAACAATTAAAATTTAGGTTATATATTTCTCTTATAACCATTGCAAATATATGAGAATCCACATGAAAAATAATGTTTTCATTTTCTTTTGTATTACTATAATCTATGGATTACAATAATATTTGTATTTATTTCACCTTATAAATACACATGTACTCTAGTAAATCTATAAACAATTTTTGTAATTTAGTTCTTATACATAATCTAAAAACTGAAAAATTGTTAAAGGGATAGATATTTTAAACTAATGATTTACTATATTTCCCAATTTATAACAAAAAATAAATATCTCCACATAAAATGTGTTCATCATGAACCCACAAGACCCCATAATTTCCAAATATGATGATTTTAAGATAAACTAATAGGACCCAACATAATAATGTGTCAAAATATACACCAAAAAATAGGTAAAGTTGTAAACAATGTGAACCATAAAATGTTTTTCACCACTTATGAAGATAACAAACAACTAATCAGTAGCAGCTTGATACTATAAACTAATCCTTGAGTCGATGACATGTATGCTCACTTCAGTAATGGAAGAATGGATGCTAGAGAAATGAATACATGATTAGTATGAAAAGTATAAGGAATCAGATAATACAATTTAGAAGGGCACTTGTTCAATTAATCCAAGGTGTTTGGAAGGGATTTTATAAGCCGATGATAGGAGTGGCAGTATGGATACTTCAATTGACTTAAGTAAAATTTTATGTGTAATGAATATTATTTTCCCATCTGCATCCCTATGAACCAAACCAAGGCAATGAGAACAATAACTCAATTGTATTGAAAAAAATTGAAATATTTTCAGATCTATGAATAGAAAATATAAAATAATATATAAACAGATCTATGAAGATTTATAGTAAAACAACAAAAATAGTGCTTTTTCAAACAAATAAATGATCGAAGAACATTTATTAAATAGTTAATTGAATTAACATTGAAATACTTTTTATATGGATTGGTGGTTGTCAAGATATTTCATGACCAAGAGCTGAAACATGTGTAAAATGGTACTAAATAGGGCAAGACAAGTATCCTGGAAACAAAAATCAAAAAAAATTCAAGTTCTTGATGAACTAACATAAGTAATCTTTAACTTGTGAAGTTGTTTTTATTCTCTTATGAATCCCTATGCACAACACTGATGTAATGAAAATGATAACATAATTGTATTAGAAAAAACCATATCTGATTATGATCTCAGGGAAAGTATGAGAAGTAAAATATAAAATAATATATTAATAGATATATGAAGATTATGTGTAAAACAAAAAATCATTCATGTTCAAACAAATCCATGATCAAATAATACTTATAAATTCAATACAGAATCACTAAAATTAATTCTAACTTAGTTAAAACATATTAGAATCCCATCATAATGAAAAACTATAAAATAAAACATCTTAATGGAGAAAAAACTGAAACGATTATAGGAATTTGAGAAAACTAATTTCAAAATACAAATTTTACTAGTAAAACTCTACAATGAGGGAAAAAATTTTAAGTAGAAACTAGTTAGGTTAGGTGTAGATATAATCCTAAAGAGGAAAACATAAATTAATTTTACACAAAAAAAATATGACAGAAAAATGATAGTACAACAGAGGGGAAGTCAGTAGTGGGGAATTTAGCTTTCATAGCTCTACCAGTGGACTGTGCAATGAAACTGAGGGGAAAAAAGGGAGAAATTTATGCAAGGGTAGCGACGATCATTTGCATGATTATTGATTTAAAGATTAGTGCAAGGGAGAAAACATGAGTAGAGGGGTGGAACATCCTGTGTCGGTGAGATGGTGATGGTAGGATATTTGTACCGTAGTCATTGCAGAAGAAATTTCTAATAAGGGAAGGCATATGAGAGGAAGAAGATGAGATCTAAGGAATTGGTTTTCTTGGATTTGTCAAATTTGGATACACATAGGCACCTAAGGGAAGGCGGAGCTGAGTATACTGGAGCTATAGATGTAGGCAGAGGCTGGGAGGATGGCTCTGTGGTGAAAGAGGCTTTCAGGGAGGAGGGTGACACTGTGAGAGAGGTCATCGGGGGAGGGGCATGATGGGGGAGGTCGTCGGGGAGGAGGGTGTTTCCATGAGAGATGGTTGCGTGGTGAGATCATCAAGGAGGAGATGTTGTCAGGGTGGAGAGGACTGCATGGTGACAGGGTTGAGTATTAGGGGAGGAGGAGCCCGATATTGATTGAGAAAAAAAACTTCAACCGTGGTATAAAATTGATTTATCCATGGAGGGTGAATTAAACCATGGAAATAAAATAGCTATAGACACAGACCTATAAAAAAATTGTTATAGGTACATGGATATAGCTTAAATTTCTAGTATTGGGTCCTCCCCATGTTTTATACAACTTTTTATGATTCTTATCGAGTATCCTCAGGGTTCTCAGGACCAACATCATTTCTCCTTCGACGAATAATTGGAGATGAACCTTCTAAATAAATGATAATTCAATCTGATTTTGGTAGCTGTCCTAAATTTTCAAAGTGTGTAATATTTTCTCATCCAAATTCTCAATCTCATCAAACAATTATTAAAATTTACCAAATGCAGATAGTTGATCTCATATAACAACAAAGAGTGATGTTAGTTGAATTTCAATGTGCATAACCACCTTAGTCCCGTATACTACTGAGTATAGGTTTACATGAGTAACTGTGAGGGTTGTGGTATGGTAAGAACAAAGAGCATGGGGGTGATTTTCTGACCCTAATTTCGTATCTGTATCTACCATATTTTAATGTATATTGGATAAGGTCTTGATGAAAGCCTATATCTATCTGTTGGCTATTTTAGGGTCAAGGAATGAACGGTTAAATTTTATTCCATACTCCTAGTATTATTATTCCAATTAAAATGAGTATAAATTGGTGTCATTTTCCCTCAGTATTATTTGTGGGATACCAAACCTGGTGATAATATTGGCATACACAAAGCATACAATGTTTTCTTCACTAACATTTTTAATGGCTAAAACTAATGCCAATTTGGAAATTAAGTCAGTTACTATGAGAATAGACACATATTTTCTAGCTATAGTGGGACAATATGGTACCACGATGTCTATTCCCTATATTGATATTTCCCAAGAGTAATTAAGAGTTTGAAGAAACTCAGAGGGTTGATGGATGAAACAATCCTGGGTTTGGAAGGAATGAAACCTTTTTTGGTAAATTGAAACAATCTTACATCATGGTGGGACAATTGTACACATGTCTTCAAATTTGATGATAGATCTTGGATGTTGATTGGTGTTCCCCACAACATCTCAAATGCACTTCATTCATGATGGATGTGGTCTCCACTCCATCAATACAAAATATACCGAACCCATTAAGGCCTCTCTTACAGAGAACCTTTTATTGATATGTATCATCATATAACATGAAATTGGAAACTCTTCTTAAGATCATCTGCCTGCCATCCCTGCATGGTTGGAGTTATCCCTTTGATTATAGTCCACAATGAAGGTCATTCATCCGGTGCTAGGACCACACATCTTAAATATGTGATTGATCTCATTGATTTATTCCATTTTAGCCGAAATAATGGTAAAACCATCTGTTAGTGGGTAATGTTGATGATAATTTAATTCCTATCTACATTGGATAGAGTTGTGCCAAAATATTCTAATTTATTGGATTGTACCTTTTTTTACTATGGGAAATAAGCCAGTATCAACTTTGACAGGAATTCCTCCATCAATTCTAGAACACGGTTCATAAAATTGACTAGATCCTCTTTCTTGAATGAATATTCACCATTTAATTACTTCCTGGCCCATTTTTAATCAAATTTAATCTTCATGTTTTTGGCTTTCACTAGGGCTTATAGTTCTAGGATTACGATAAGGGTCTTATATTCTACTTCATTATTTGTGCACTCTTCTAGAAATATGAATGAATAAAGAAGAAAATGCTTTTCAGAGGATTCATGTATGACTCCCAGCCCCACTTTTTTGAGTCTGAGGTCTTCCATTAATTTCATTTTGAGCTTCTAGAGGCACTTTCAAGTGAATTTCCCATATTTGGGTATCCTCTTGAATAGAAAAAACCATTTCATAAGGTAATTTAACATCATATGGATTGAATTATGATTAGGGGTTTTCTCCAAAGATGTCATGTAATTCAAGTTCATTGACATTCATTTTGGATATGGACTTTATATCAAACTACATCATGATGATCTCCCATCTTGACAAGCATCCAGTTAATATTGGATGTCTGATAATGTACTTAAGATGGTCGCTATGAGAGATCAAGTGGACCTCTTGGTACTGCATATAATGCCTTTGCTTTTAAACAAAAAATATTTCAGCCAGACAACTCTTCTCAATATTTTAATATCGAGTTTCAACATCAATCATGGTTAAGATGCTATAGTAGACTCTATTTTCACTATCCATATCATTTTTCTATATGAGGATGGTTCCAATAGATCATTCAATGGTGGTTACATATCGAATGAGTGGTCTTACTTCAACAGATGAATTTATCACTGGTGGACTAAAAGGATATTCTTTGGGGTTATCAAATACTTCCTGAAAATCATCATTCCTTTGATATTCTACCCCCCTCATCATCAGCATGGTTAAGGGAAGACATTTGTATGTGAGGATGGATATAAAGTGAAAAATGTAAGCAACGTGTCAATAGATCGCTCTCAACTCAGTTAGATTTCATGGTGGTGACATGTCAAGGATATATTTCTCCTTATCATGGTCTAATTCGATTCCATGGTGGTGTACAACGTGCAAAGGAATTTCTATTACTTTACTCAAAACGCTCATTTTAGGGGGCTCATTATCAATTTGTGTTGTCAGGCATTTCTAAAAATGGTTTCAGGATAATATAGGTTGTTAAAGCACCACCTTTACATAATTTAAAAAATCATACACATAGAATTCAATGATGTTTCCTGAGAAGGGTTTGAAGATGCGATTCATGGAATAGTGGTATGTGGCACCAACATTCCACAAACCGAAGATCATTACATTGGAGAAAAATACTCCCTGGAAGGTTATGAAGTCAGTTTATTCTTCTTGTTGTAGGGCCATTTGGAATTGATTATAACATTAATAACCATACCTGATGAGGGAGACTCATATAAAACATTTTCATTGATCAATAATTCTGTGACTTGGACTAGGAAATCATCTTTTGGGTATCGTTGGTTGAGGTCCCTGAAATCGATAAAGATCCATATCCTCCAAATCTTATTTTTGAAAGGGAAATTTGTTTCTAGCTATATTGGTTATTGGGACTCCTAAATGAAGTTTACTTTAAAGATATTGTTTACTTCAACATTTATTTTGGATTTATTGGATGGGTGTTTTCTTTTTGATGCTTTCTTGTAGACAAGGTGATCATATGGCTTTCCCAGGTGATGAGTGGACATCTCAGGATCGAGGACTAGAATTTAAGTATAGTTCCTGATAATAAAATCTCAAATCTGCTTCTTGAAATAGGTGTATTCTTCTTTCCCTTGGGTATTTATGTATGTATTAACGAATGAGGGTTGTGTGTCTACTTCTACAAACAATTGATTTCCTGGAGTTCATCAATGGTGGTAGAGATGACATCATCATATAAAGGAGGTGCATCCCTGATATCTAATTCTTTTTCTTCCACTGTTTCCTCATCAACATACTCCACATATTCTAAGAGAGAAACTATTCATTAGATGATCATTCCACAATTTAGGGAAGATTCATAATTTTAGTGTCCAGGAAGCGAGGCCTCCTCTCCTGCCTTGGCTATTGATAGAGGCTTCTTCGGAGAAGACACAATGTGGGGTAAAAGTGATTTATCGTCTTCATTGAGTGACAAGATTCATCCTCATACCTTAGTGGGTGAGTTAGGGATTTCCTAGGGTTTTGATGATTATTCAAGGGCATTTTTATCATAACCCTCCCTATTATCCCAGGAGTCAATGAGCCTTTCAACATTATTAGGCTTGGAAACCATAGCTAAAATCATGGGGAATGTTGAATACGCGTCTGAATTTTGACTTGTGTACTCAATCTGATTGATGAGTAGTATGTATTCCTCCGCGAACTACTTGAGGGGATTGGTGGGAACCATTCCTAACCAGTTGGGGTGGTGGCCTTATAAACTCTCTCAACTGAGTGGTGTATACCCATTAAATCATAGAACGTTGCATCAATATCGTGTGTCTCACAGAATTGAAATGGTGCCTTATTGTTATGTAGTGTCCCACCATATCCATTAATTCTATATTCCATAATTGATGGTACAATGAGGGGATTTACATGTGTTTATGAAGCTAAGGCCTCCAAAGTAGGAATTGAAGATCATATTATTTTATACCACAAGATATTTTGTGTGTTCTATGAGATAACCGAACCAGGATTAATGTTTGATTTAGCCTAACAACTTCTACTCACTTTTATTGTAGCATAACAAGGCCATTGTTCATGGAGTCATATCAACCTCATTTTAGCCCTACCGATGATGTGTCTGCAGTGGGAGGAGAGTAACCATAGTTCCACTTCCGATGAAGTCCTTTTGGGTAACGATGCCGTTTATTATTCCAGACATATATAAGGGTTTGATATGTCGCTGTATGGTGTCATCTTCATCTTGATTCATGGAGGAGATAGCTGCATGAAATTCCACATGATTGGTCCATCTTTAGTATACTTCAATGGAAGCTACATCAGCTTCATACTCTTGGGGAATCAATAAGGAATCGTTAAGTGCTTTTTTGAGATATGCTAATAGATTCAGTGTATCCATGATTGAATATTAGATAGTGTTGGGGATAAATATTTGAGATTGTCATATCAGTGATTTTAAGGTTGTCACTTCCCATTTATGTTTTCTCTTTACTAGGTGCTTTAGGGGTTTGAGCATTTGATAAACATGGGTCGATCCATGGGGTCAGAGATAAAGGATCTCTCATCCTTTATGGAATGCGCTGGGAAGGACTTACCACATGTCGAGGGAAATTAGTCCTATGTTCTTCCTATGATGGATAATTTAGAAGCATTGGTGTAGGATGGATTTCGGTGGGGGAAAGTGAATTTTTTAGTCCCTATTGGAACAATTGGATGGTCCTTCTACAGGTTTTGCAACACTGACGGTTTGAATGGGGTTGCAAACGTAGGCCTAGTTTCCCCCCAGGTTGTGCCAACCATGATATCCCGAAATTATATCGTTTCTTAATTAAAACCACAATTAGGTGTAAGGAATTCTATATGATAACCATATTCATCGTTGGATAAGGGATCCATCAGGTCGATGACATTGGTGGAGAAAAAAAGGATTTCCTCTTTGAATTATATCATTGCATTATCATCTGTCCAAGTTAGCATCATTTGGTGGGGTAGCTCTTGTAGTTCCGTTTAGTGGGATGGTTCTAGTATATTGAGATCTATTATAATGAAATTAGATTATGTCAAATACAAATTTTAATTTGGTGTAATTTTATCTCCGTGGACTTGCTTTCCACCCATCTGATTGGACTACTTTTCAGGCGGTTGTCCCTTGGAGGATTGTAGTGTTGAGGATGATGGATGTGTTTCATTAGGTGATGTTAGAGTCATGGTCAGATTCCACAACAATTCCTGGATTATGAAATGAACTTCGATGACTGCTTTCTGATTAAAACAACTATTGAAATTTTAACCCTGTTGTTAAATACTTTTTTCCACTCAACATCTTCGTCCGGTTTTGTAGTGGAAACAAATTCTACTTGCACGGTTGGTGATCCTAGCATGACCTGGGTAGAATATATCATATATTTTATGAGGTCTATGATGCCATAACACTCCATGATGTTGGGTCCCAATATCTGATAGAAGGGATGCTAATATGGTCTTTCCTCAAGACATACTTCATCAACCATCATTGGCTCTAGAACACGAAGTAAGTTTCAATTCATGGTAGCTATAAAGTTATAGTGGATTCGATCATATTAGGAGTATAAATTATTTCTACATTCTTCTAATTTCCCCCCTCTTCTTGTCTTGATGGGGTGGGGGTTTGTACTGAAATCAAGAGGTCCCTATATGGTTTTGTAGGGACATTGCAGCTCGAGCTGGTTAAGGTGGATGGCATAAGAATGATAGAAGTTTCTTCAGCTATCCCTAATCTTTTTACTATTACTACTAGATATTCTAGGGAAAATAGATTACATTGGTTCGAGATATGATATAACCATTGAGATATTATGGAGGAAACCCATAACCACTTGTATATTTCTCTATAATAAGTTGTGCTCCAAACTCAACAAGGAGGATGTCGATCCACATGGAAAACATCTCATCTTGGGGGAGGGGTTGGATCTAGTATTAGATTAGAAAATTCCACGTAGCGATGAAGTCTGAAACTCTCTCATTCTCTCACTTTTTTAGTTCATTAATCCATTAATTGTTTTTTGGAAATTTCAAACATAATTATAAGTGAAACTACCACTGGAAGGATTTCCAACCTATTATTGAATTTTCTAATAGAATGGTATTTCACACAGAAGCTGAACCTTGCAATTTTTGCACAAAAAATTTGAGATTCACCACTTCTTATTTCTCTAGGGTTCCCATCATGTGATAAAAGTAAGAATATTAGTTCATTAGGTACTAATCTAGTTTCACTAACCAATTTAACACTGTGAATGCAAGATTCATGAAATTTGTGGAGGCAGGACGTTGCTCACCCAGTAGGGGTGAGGTTTTAATTATGGTTGTAATGAGGCATTTTCCCCCCTCCATTTCATCCATTTGAGTTTTCAATAACTCAATTGTACTGAATAACACTTAATGAATTTATTTTTTTATATAAGAATGACTCTATATGACAGAGGGAAATATTTGAAGTGTTGGTGCTGCTAGAATATTTGGTGGGTACCCAGCTAGGTGCATCCTCTCTAGAATCAATTGAATCTATTCTGGTTTCTTCCCTAATAGAGGAAATCCTAGATATCCATCCTTGATTGGGTTCAGGTAGACTAATGGTCATGAAACTACCTTGAAAATGCTTTGCAGTCTTTCTTCATTTTCTGGGTTAAGTCCATGGGGAAGAGGAACTTCTAATAGATGTATATTTTAATGCTCTACCTAGGGAATGTACTAGATATGATGGGTTTCTTAGAGTAACTCTATTATGATTATCCTTAGTTATTTCATTCTTTCCTCTTGTCGAGTGAATCTCTCCTCAAGAGTGGAGGAATCATCTTCATGTGTAGGAGTAGGTGGGATGGAGACCATTCTATTATTCTTCTAATTTTTTATTTAGGCGCGAGGTAGTGGTGTTTTAACTGAGGGTAAAACCAAATTATTGAAAAATATTTGTTTTTAGGCCTGAAGTCCTCCAGACTTCGTGTGGACCATCTCTAGGAGGGAGATCTCTTCTCATGTTTCCTCATTATTTGTAATATTTTTAGTGAGGTCTATGGAGATTATTTCCATGAAATTAACCAATGCATAATAGATTGGGTGTGGGGTACCGGGTTCTAAATGGTTGGAGAGACTCTTACATATTTTGTTGGATCTTCCCCAGCCATTATGTTGTACTCTTCAAGTTTCTTATCGAAGAGTGGCTCAAAGAGATCCCTGGTATGACCTTGCAGTACACATCCATTCCACGAGATGAGAGTCATGAGATGGTATGGAATTCTAGACCCCTCTATCCATTTTTCTCCCCAAATGTGATAAGACAGAAGTCCCATGGGTGAGAAATCAAGGAAAAAATTAGCCCATCAATGTGGGATGGGGTTTCTCCCATTCATCTTTTGACATGCCTCAGCCCGGATTTTTTGGTCTTACATGAGAATGTTGTGTTAAAAATTACCCTATCTCTACTGGCAGGGGCCAGTCCCATATTGCAGTAGTTATTTCTATTGCAACCTTATTTATCTCATTCTTTCCTTTATGTGTGTGAGCCATCTACGGTGTCAGGTTGGCATGTGAATTTCATGATTTGTAGGATATGATCACTTCTTGTTGATTTGCTTCACATAGATGGTCGGCCAATGAGATTTTCTGAGTTTCATGGTTCAAACACATATGGATGCATTTTTCACAATGGTTTTGATTCTTTCGAAACATATTCAAGGATGTTTCTTATCAATGTTTCAAACTTTCCTAAATAGTGACATCATTTTATTTCCTTTTTTGGATTACGACAATGTAGTATGTCACTTATAGTTGGTCTTGTTTAATGGGAAGCTAGGTGAAGTGTTGAAATCCATTTTCTCCCTATCTATGGATATGAACACCAAACATGGAGTTGTTGATAAGGCAGGGAAACATTTGCATTGCATGGATATTAGCTATCCCAATGTCTTTCTTTCACCTTTCTGATTATGTTATCTGGGAAAACGGATGGTCTTCTAGTTCAATCTGATGGTGAAACTCTCCTAAGAAATTAGCATGGTATTCATACCATTCATAGGTCATAAATTTTTCCTATAGCAGGTGGAGATTTTTCTAGATGTTGAGGAAAATATTACGAATACATTATTCTGACAACATTCTCGTTTTGTTGAATTAAGAAGATTCCACAGGAAAATACATCACTGGTATGTCATCCCAAGCTAGTTGTCTTCTCCCAAGAAACATATCTTGTTATTGTTCCAACATAGACTCTTCTGCTTCCTCTACAAGGTTTTACTACTCTATAATGATTTCCATCCAACCGATGGGATATTGGGAGTCTCGTTGACATACGAACGGTATAAGTTTATTTCGAAAGATTAGTGTGGACCTGGGCTTCCCAATGATTGAGAAAATATATTTATTTCCATGTAGAGATTATCTAGTGTTTTATACTCTATTTTTCATAGTTCCTTGGAATATAAGGGCCTTATCATAGTTTAACCAATGAGGGGAATACCTTCTCGCTGGTATAAACATTACATGTGGGGAGGACCTTTGTAATTTTTGTCATGTGAACGAGGAAAACCATTGTGGATTAGTGACAGGTTATAGGGAGTAATGCTATGGTTTATACCCTGGGGATGTCCTTCAAGGAACACCACAATATGGGGAGGTCCTTCTTGCTACTTATATTAATTGAGGTTAGGGCCTTTACAATGATGACTATCATGGCATGGACTACCATAATAGATCTGGTTGTAGAGAGATTATCTATAGTGTACACTCTAAGGAGGGCCATTAGGATGTACTACAATGAGGGGAGGATCCTATCATTTCTTGATATCAGTACGGGAGGGCCTTCGTAGAGACTACTATAATGTTGAGGCCAGCCTTCACTTATTCACATCCAACTATAGGGTGAAAAAATTCTATAGTGTATAACCTAGATAGGACCATTAGGGGGGGATGATAGAATGGGTAGGTGATTATTGCTATTTGATTGTATAGTAAAGGGGAGGCCCACCCTAACATGCATCAAGAGATATGCTCTCGTGAATGATCATTTCTTTCCCATGAAGTAAGCCCCGCAGGTGCTATTGGAAGTACCTTAGAAATTTCTAATATCACTTCCAAAATTTGGAATTAGGTTGACAGGATCCTGATCCCCTATGGATAGAATTTTGGTTGTGTTATGAATTATAGCTTCAAACAGAGCGGAATTCTGATTTTTCTCATAATTTTTTGGTTTATTTTGGCATGCTTCCTTTTTTTGTGTTCTCTATTAAGGGAAACATGGGTTGCATGCTTTTGGATACAACATTTTTATATGAACACATGACTAATTGGTTCCCAATATGTTTCCAGGATATGCTGAAAAACATCTTTAGTTTTGGAAGGGATATATGCCTACCCTAGGGCGATAACCACATTGGACCGTTGTCCCCCAATTGGAATATGTAATTATTCCCGATCATAAATTTATAGTATAATGGAATATGGGGGTCGACCCTCCTGGTCTGGATTAGGTATGCAAGTTGGCTCTAGGGTGACTATATGATTTTTTGGATGAATCACCCCACTTGAGGAGATGGGATCGTGGGCTTGACTCCTCAATTTTTGTTTCGACTCAATGATATCATGGAACATTAGGATGTTATATTCTGTGATCAAAGAATGATCTTAATCATGGAAAATATGTGTTGACATACTTATTTGGTTGTAATGGGTATTAATTCCTACTAAAATTTTAGAGAAAGAGTTTATACCTTATCCTATCATCTTGGAGTTTCCAGTTGGTATAGATGGTTATCTTGTGTCTGGGAAGAGGAATGGGTCTATGCTCAACTAGTTGAGGTACACCAACTATTTTCTCCAGTATCCATGGTATTTTTCTCATTTGATTATTTCCATCCCTTGGATGTTGACTCTACTCAAATTTTCTTACCAGATTATTTGGGTGGTGGGGTTCTTATGCACTGGTGGTGTTGTATGACTCCCCATGGTTTCATACCCATTTTGGGTGGTGGTCTTGGTGTGTGAATGTAGGTACTTATCCCTTCTATAGATTGGTTTCATCCTATTGGGACAACATGTTTCTTATACATTGGTAGAGATTTCAATCAACCTAAAATTTCACTCACTATATGCACGGAGGGACCGACGATCACTGGAATGAATGCTGGTTTTCTCATTTTGATCCACCCTATTTCCATGGTGGGATTCACTCGTATATTTTAACCGTACTTTTGTGGTGGGATTCAGAAAGAGGTGCATAATTGTATGCCTTCAAATTATATTCCACCGTGTTTGTGTGGAGAAACACATCCTAAGGATGAAGGGTGATAACCTGCTTCACATTATGTATTTTCCTCACTTAGAAAGAAGCCATAGGGACCCATTTCCACCAGACATTAGAATTTTCCCTCATCATGGGATCCTCTTCCGAGAGAGGATATAGGCTTGTATGTTGCTGGTGGCGATGTCCTCCAGCAGGAGACCTCGAGTGGGGTTCCTGTGCATCAAGGATCAATTCATTAGTGTCGACTTAATCTTCCTCCCTATGATAAGGGAGTTACTCATTATCACACTCTCGGAATAGGCTCCAAATGTGGTGGGAGATAGCTAGTGAGGCCATACAGTGATAGGATGATGGCCACCATTGAAGGGGTGGTTGCTAAGATTTCAACAATTAGAGGGCTCCAATTATGGCCTCCAGTCTGTGGAGAATAACATTTTGGAGGTATTCAATTATTAGTGTGTTTGAAAACCATCATTAATCTTATCGGTAGGAAAATGAATCATATTGTTTGGGGATCTAGTCACCTATTCGGATTCTAAGGTTTGTGTCTGAGCAATTATTCAGGATATCATGTGTATCAAAGAGATATATGTGAAACCGGCAATACATGTAACACGAAAGGAAAGGAAACCCCAACAAGGTATCAATTCCTCCTAATAATAATCATTGGAAATATCTCTCGGCCCTCATTGTTTTGAATTTGAAAGGTCCATGAGGTGGGGTGACTTGCCACCTCGGTTAAGGATTCATGGTAAGTTCCCCATTTTTGTTTCATCTCAATTTTCATTGCTCTAGGGATAACAAAACAATCCAACTAATTAAAACTAATTTATTTATATTATAGAGTTTCATATAGGTTTTACCATTTCATTTTCTCTCAATCCCCATTGTGACCTTAATGGGTGGGTGAGATGTTCGTACTAGGACTGGCCAATGTGTCCTTTTTTATATTTTGAAGGATGTGACACATATGAATAGTCATGGAATCCAATATTAGGAGGTTGAGTGTTTGTGAATTTCATACACATCAAGTACAATGTCATTATTTGGTCTCCAATGGGTTTATTTGTGAAGCCCAAGACACCCAACGTCCCATTTATCCATAATTCATGACCCAACATTCCAAAGGGAGGCACTCGTTGGATGATTTTTATAATGGAACTAATGGATTCTACTTTTCATAGGGATGGGAGGTCGGTCTCCTCACACTATTTAGGGTGAATTATTGCTTACTTCCTGACTCTATTATAGAATTAAAAAATGTTCTTGTTTTCATGAATCCTGGGTTATTTCCCTAGAATGTGTCTGCATATTTTTCCTATGTCACAATATCAATCAAAAATATTGATGGGATTGGAATAATCTATATGTATGTGAGGTTCTTCATTGACAATGAAATATATATATATATATACTACAACTTCTTCATCAATTTTACCCTTTAATGTAAACAGTAATGTTTCTATGGTCCTTTACACAGACCATGATGATTTATTCCTTGTGATGGTGCACTCTAGATTTTATTGTCATCCGAAGGAGACATAGATTGTTTTTATGTTGGGATCGATCCCACTAAATGGGATTCCTATGTATCCTCCTTGGAGGAATATGATACAAAAGAGTTCTATTCGATTTGGGACTTACACCTTCTAGGTTGCCTTTTTTGGATCTTGATTGTGGCTTAACCTTTGAAAAGGATCCCCTTGAACACGGTCCCTAGGATAGGCATCCTATGTATCCTACATAAGTAGAGGAATCTGTGTTCTCATAGTTCATTTTTTGGGGATTACACCTTGGAGGATGTCCGTGTGTATGAAAAAACAAGGTAAATCTACAATCATGAAAATTTGAAGGTTTGATTGGGGATTAAACCAAAGTGGAGGCCCATGTTTCTAGAAATATGATGAGAATATCTACAAATATTGATTTGATGGTTTGATTTGGGCCCACACCTTGGGGGAGGCCATTGTTTTTGGGCTATGAGGGTGTCATGATCACCACCGAAGGCTAAGACCACAGGAGTCTAGCTTAATGCGAGAAAAAAGAGGAGGAAATGGATCTAAATAGTGAATGTCCCACTTCATATGTCGATATATAGTACCGGATCCCGAAGGGAGATAGAGAGGGTGGATTTGAATATTCCAATTTCCAATGTAGTGTTGATAAAAAGGATTACCATGTTTGGAAATCAATCTGTACATATCCCAAACTGAGCCTAAGGGGACCTAGAGTGTTACCACACTCGAAAAGTATAGGGGATTACCCTAGGAAAGGTTCCTGGTAAAGAGTTCTAGGAAATGGGAGAAATATTTCTCTCCTCAAAGAAATAATAAGGCAAGAACCCTTTGTATATTCACAATCCCTCATTGAATGTAAATTCTAGTTATATCCATTTACCCCTAGAATGGGGAGGGTCACATGATTCATCCATGTTTAGGCCATGGGTTACCATGAAAATTTAAACAAAAATGCATTTTGGGGGCCCACACCCTTTCTAGGATTACCCATGCGACTTCAGTTACCATGGGTATGTAAATAAAAAATGACACGCGAAGTGCCCAAAGATTTTATCATATGGTTATGTAGGCTTTGGAAGAGCCTTTGGCCTAATGCTAATGGACTGGTTAGCAGAGGAGATTCAGAGGATTGGATGGAAATGGAAGGGAATAATTGGGATCGTAATGAAGAAATCCCTAATGAACCCCATTCAGTATACCAGTTGTTCATGTAGGGTGGGTTACCCTCTGCATGGAACAATACTATGTAGGTGGATGAGACATTCTTGTACTGAGGTGGTACACAGACTTGGATTCCATTATCATACCAAGGTTGTAAGTGGACCTGGATTCCATTTTCCAATTGAGGTGGTACAAAAACCTAGATGTAGTTGGTATACCTTAGTGTTTTGTAGATCTGGATTTGTTCCATGTAACGTATTTATACGTGGAAATGGAATCCATCTATGTAGAAAATTACTATGCAACATAGGGTTCCATATGTGTTCTGAGATGTTATGTGGTATTCCAAATTGGAGAAGGGGAATTGGACAAACATTTCATGGGAAGTGAATCCAAGAAGGCAGTATAGTTCTTGCTTCACCAATTAGGGCTGCAGTTCACCAATATTATTATGATTCATTCATTTTTATGATTTATAGTGGATTTATACCTACTAAAAGCTGTCAATAATTCCTTCCATCATTGATCAATTTCCTTCAAAGTATTCAATCCGTAAACTCCCAGTTAAGTCCCCCAAAATTATTTTTTTCTCAGTTCCCCTAGTTGACCTTTTATAGAGTTTCGAGGAAGCTATATCATTGGGTCACATGGAAATTTTGTGGAATCCCATGAAGAAATTTCACAGCACATGGATGACTCATCCAACCAAGGTTGGCATGGCTATGGTTAATGGGGCTGAGGTTTGTGGTAAGCGATTCATGGGGCTGAGGTTTGTGAGGATGTAGGTTGTGGTAGTTAAAATCACTTCCTCGATTCAAAGAATGATGAAGTTTCTATGATGTTGTCAGCCTCACCTCATTTGTGAATTTAGTTTCTAGGGATGGTGTTTAGGGGAATACCACTCTATCACATTTTTTTCAGCCACATAATTCATGGGTTCATATTTTAGTGGTGGAATTTATGTTCTCCCATTACTCATATGATATGGATTGTGAGGTCGCAGTTCCATTCTTCATTTTTTCTATAAATGGCCTACACTAGGATTTGATAGTCGACCTGTTTAGGTATTGTTGGTTCTAATTTTTCACACTGAGGAATTATAAATATCCCAATACATGTAGACATTTTTTCTTCATTATTTCTTTAATGAGTATACTTATTTTTCTCACCCCACCTATATAAACTATTTTCTATTTTCCAAGAATATTGTAGGGACTGTCATGGTCATTACTAGGTGGGATACATAATCCATTGAGTGGATTCTATTATATTTTAATTTCAGTATTTATTTTATAAAATTTTTATTTATCAATTTTATTCAATAAATGATTTATGGTTTTTTGGATTACCATTATAATTTTTTGTAGTTTTATTTTGTTTTGTTATCCTATAAATCTATATTGTTAATTTATATAGGTTAATTCTCCAATTTTGTGATATTTAATTTTTTGGAAAAAGGATTCTCATTTTTGGAAACAGAGTCTAGTTTTTTTTGTTTTTAATCCACCGTAGGTTTATCTGAGAATCTATATAGAAAGTGATATTATTTTACAATTTGAGTATAGTGTTAAAGGTGGTGTTATTTCCGAGTGTTTTCCAAATTTTTTTCTAAACATATGGAGGATTCAGAAATATTCATGAAATGTAGTTTTTTGTGATTGAATCTTCTCAAATATAGTAAATTCAAAAGTCATATAGTGAATGGGTTTTGATATGGATCAGTTTCAATAATGGTTAATATTTTTGAATTTATGGTACTTCGGAAACACGTGATGAAAAGGTAGTGTTATTTATGAGTAAGAAAAGAATAGAGAGTGCATGTTGAGTTGGTTTGTTGTTCACAACTATGAAAAAGTTTATTATTTTTTATAATTCACAAATGATTTAAAAATAGAACAAATTTCCAAAATGATTTTGGAGTTTCAGGAAAAATTATCAGAGAGCATGGGATCTTTGTGAAAGGTCGTGCCTATAAATAGTAGGCTACAAACAAATCATTTGACATGAAATAATTTAAAAAAAAGATGAATCTATTCGAATTCTACATAGATAGATGTTTTGAACATAAGGCTTCCATTTTTAGACCGAGCATCATGAAAGGACTTTGTTATTATTGGCTAGTTATTAGGTATCTCTAATAAATGAGTATGGTGGTTATTGGTTAAACTATGATGTCTTAGTGTTATGTGAATATAATGTTTTTGTGAAGTTTGTGAGCTTCGGGAAAGGTAATTTCAAGTATTATTCAATAACAACACTTTGACCCTATAGTTTTTGTTAATAGTACATTAATGTGAATGAACTTGGGTCTATAATGCATCAATAGTCCATTCTTAATCATGTAAAAAAACATAAATACCAATCTATTTATGATACCTTCAAGTCATTAAGCTATGCATGTCTTCATCCAATGTAGTGTTCTAGGGGGAGTAAATGGATGTGTTCTAAGGGAGGTGAGGTTATATCCATAAAATCATATAAAATAAGAGTTCTTAAAACAATGGGGTTGGGACTAAGATCTATATACCACAACTAGTGATGAGGAGTTGATTTAGGTATGGCCGACACACTATATGTGTATGCTCTATGGACTATCCCTTTGTGTTGAACCATGATAAACTATAATTCTGTCTCTCGGCACGTGAATGTTTGGTTAATACAAAATTCAACCCAATTTGTGTAACCTGTTCTATTTAATTAATAGAAAATGTTGTCACCTACCTCACCTTCACCACTTTGGGTGTTCTGGGGTCCTACAAGTGGTATCAGAGCGTACATATTTGTTGGAGTTAAATCTATCCTCTATTTTTTTGGTGGATAATTCAATGAATGTATGGGGAGTCCTCCTCTTTGATGGATGGACCTTCCAGACATAGAATAATAGGATGATATCTCATATAAGATCCCTTATGATGGATGTTATTTTATAACTGCACATGGTATTTAGGTTATTAATGTGACATTTATGTCTATTATTGAAAAATATAGGAAAATCATAGATGTAGATGCAAAAATAAAAAATTCTCGTAATATAGGCATATTTGATCACAACTATTTGAATGTGATGAGTTTTACTTTATCTAAGTCTATGTGGGACAAAATTGAAAATATCTACGAAGGAGATAGAATAGTGAATGATACCAAACACGGTGTTATAAAAAATAGGGTTGATAATCTATAGATTAATCCTGTAAAAAATGAAGATATATTTTTTATTCGAATTAATACAGTCTTTGAAGAAATTTTATGACTTGCTGAAGAATTAATGATATTGAAATTGTGAATAAAATATGGAGAAGGATCCTACCTATGTAAAATTTAAAATTATGAAAAATTTATGAAATATATCTATCTAACAATTATATTGATGATCTGGTATGTGGTTTTGTGAATTAAGAATTGATAGACGAACATAAGATTCAGAAAAATAGTGTCAACAAGGTAATTTATTTCAATGCCATGGAAAATCATGAGGTTCATATCTATAGTGTTGATAAATATAATGACAAAGATTAACTTCTATAAAATCTCACATTTTCAGTTGTATTATATTTATAAAATATATTAATTTATTTTGAGACCAATAGCTAACACGGTGTGTGATTTGGAGGCCCGGTTTTCCCAGAACAATTGATTGAAAAATATTAAACTTTTAAAAGAAAAAGAAAACAGTTTTCTTGAAGAAGTGGAATAACACATAACCAATTTCATGGATTATAAATATTAGGGCACCATTGAGCTTAGAGCAGTGTCTTTACCCAAGGCATGACATAACAGTTGTTGGGAGAGGGTTGTCTATAGAAAAAGTCCCATATGGTGAAACTATAAATAAAATATTTTTCTAAAAAATATTTTTGGTTCAACAACATTTCATTAATAACATATTTTCACAAATTTGTGGTTATCACCATAACACTGTATTTCCTTTGAGATGTTAAGAAGAAATCTCTCAAGAAACGGTGATGGATCATGTATCGATGATCAACGTGTAGCTGGATAGAAGCAAACACAAAGATAATGAAGAAGACTCAATGATCATCCTTCATCAGTGACTAATCTGAATCAATGTATATAATTTGTTTCTTTTTTATCATTTCCCCATTCATGATTTTAAATGATGAAAATGTATCATTCAATGAACAATTTGATCTGTTTTACGATCACCATGAGGGATGAGACAATTTTTTAGCTAATCAAGATTTATCTAACCCAAATTCTCCTCCCATGATCATTGGACAATAATCATGGAAATAAATGAAGAAACATCATTATTTCCATTTTATCCCATTATTCTTCATGTTCTTCACTGCCGGACCCTCGTGGTTATGAGTAAACTTTCATAGAGGCTATGAACGAGATAAAAATCCCAAAATAGAGGAAAACTGACAGCAGAGGCTACATCAGTGTAGATCAATACCCTAGTAACCTAGGTCTAGGATTATTTCATGATATAAGAAATAGAGGAAGAATGTAGTCATACCGAAGTGGAGGCAGCATAAACCAGTGCTAGCGACAGTAACAATGGTAACCATGAGCAACCACAAGGAGTGGAGGAAGCGGCCATGAGGGATAGGTGAGGTATCCCATCTATCTCACGTGCAATCAGGTCAGGACAGGGGAGATATGTTGGGACTAGGAGGAGAAGGCTAGGTCATCCCAGATAGATCGAGATTGGGGTAGTCATAACATGGGTCCCTCTTAGACGGTTCATGAAAAATTGGTATAAGATGAGGTCAGTTCTAATTTAGGATCAGTAGTCTATGTATTTTTTTGGTAATATACTTTTATGTATTTCATGTTCATAATTTAGGAAAAGGAATACAGTGTTTGTGTGGTAGAAAATGTATTCATACACCAGGATTCTAATTAATTAATTTTTGACTTGTCACATGAAAAATTTTATTGCAGGGAAAAAATGGTACATGAATCATAAAGGAATTGTTTTTTTCATGTGATTCATGAGGTATATCTCTCGATATACTCTATTGAATGGGATACATCTGTTTTAATTTTTGGTTTCCTACACATAGATAGCTCTCCATGATTCCACTGTATGATCTTGATGATGATCTTCCTACTAAAGAGGCATCAGTATCGGTAACTCTATCTGATATGGAACCACTGGATGGTTTAAAGACATACCACCACCCCCTGAGGAGTAGTTACTACCACTACTAGCAGCTGATGATGCATGCAGGATGAGGTCATTTCATGAGTTTCAGAGGCAATGAACCCCCATGTGTATTAGGATTTTCAATAGGTAGTCTGTTGTGTTATCCACCTCATGAGGACACCTACTAACTAGATGATAGTCCTTGTCGCGAGCCTTATTCAGGGCTGTTAGGGGTGATTCTGGAGCTTGGTGATTCATTCTCATGATGTGACATCTAAATCCTAGATAGACCTTGAGCATCTCATTAAAGAGGAGTTCTATCCATCCACATTGATTTCAGCACACAAACACTTGTAAAGGCATCTAAAAAATATCATTAGGACCATGTCGGAGTATTTAATGTGGTCTAATGATATTTCATTCTACTATATGGACATGGTACAAGACACATTCTCTAGGACTAGGAATATTGATCATGGATTATATTGGGACATCTAGGCATCGATGGTATCCCATACCATTCCTAATTATGATGGTGGTAATTGATTTATCCCTACTAGTGGAGAGTTTTATAACAGGGAAGAGACTGGTAGTGGGAACTAACAGTGAGAACTGTGTATTTGAGAACTCATCAACTAAAATATGAGGGCAGTCCCAGGGATCCAAGTAGGTCAAGCACTTTTGGGGATGGCCCCAGCAATCTGGGTGAGTAGTTTAGGGCTCCCAACGACGTTAAAATCATCCCAATGATTGACAGTCTTTCTCATGTGGTGATCAGAGACATTTGGCATGATATTTACAGAACCATTGTACAACTAATCGTGAGACATTTGAGGGACCATCGAGGAAGAGTCATAGATAGGGAAAATTTATTCAATAAGGTGGAATGCATGGAAGATGAGTAAGAAGGGAAGTGGGAGGTATTATGAGGTTTGACCTCTTACCACAACCACCTCAAGTGATCCATTGTAGGCCTAGGGAGCTGGTGGACATGGATGAATATTTTTGCTGGAAAAACGGATTATGACCCCGACACTGATGGGATAAATCAAGGTATGATATATATCTTTTAAAACATATCTACAATTTTGAAACATATAGGTTCAAGTTATTCCATTCTTACTGTGAATGTTGTTCGGGACTTAGAGATTTTGGTTAAACTATTGACAAGACCCATACAATTATAGACACCAATTGGAGGAGATACGATGATCACAAACTAGTGTCGATAGTTTGAACTGACTCATGTATTTGAGTTTTTCAGTTGTGATTTCTAGGTAGTGGCGTCAAGGCCTTACGACATCATTCTATGTATGGACGTTTTATCCATATTTAATGCTAAGATTGACCATTTTAGGAATAGTGTGCAATTTTTTCACATTTATTAAACCATTTTTTCCTTTTTTGGTGAGAAGGAAACACATGGAATGCAGGATGGACTCACACATAGAAGGATGTAACCGATTACACCTCAGTTGGATAACCTCAAAATCAGTGAAATGGATAGTACGAGTCCTCAGTTTCTTGAAGTGGTGGCAGAGTATGAGGATGTCTTTTCTGGATTTGTTCGTGGTTTACCTCCCCACAGAGAGATTCATTTCAGCATTGATATACAACCTTGGATAGTACCAATATATATAACTTCATATCGGGCATCTATTGTAGAACATTTGTGTGATAAGGGTGTAGTGGGAGGACATGCAAATGAAGGGATTCGAGACACCTTGTGTTTCACAATGAATGGAAACACTTTTTTCCCTTGTCTGAATATGTGATCATGAGGTTACACAACGATTAACTCACTTAAAATTAGTGAACATGAAGAACAATTATCCACTACCTATGATTGATGAACTCTTAGATCAGTTGAAATGGGTGTCATGGTTCATGAAGATCGTCCTCAGACCATTCTATCACCAGTTGCGAATATGATTTGGGAACATACAGAAGATAGCCTTCAGGTGTTGTTATAGTCACTACAGTTACTTGGTGATGCTTTTTTGTGTTATGAATGCCCCTGTAGTGGTCATGGGACCCATTAAAAAGATATTTCATCCTAACATAGACCAGATTGTGGAAGTCTTCCATGATGACATCATAGTATACTCGGTGTATGAGGAGGAGGAAGTGACACATGTGATGATTGTCCAGACACACTATAAGAGCACCAAATCATCAGGAATATCTCCAAATTTTAGTTTTGGAATCATGATTTCCATTTTCCAGGACATGTCTTCGATGCAGATGGATTTTAAGTGGATTAAGAAACGTTTGATGTTGTATTTTATTAAGAGCCACCCTAGAGTGTTACTAATGTATTGAGTTTGATTCTATTTGAAGGGTACTATTAGTTGTTTGTTCCTGAATTTTCTATAGTTGAAGCACCCTTGGAATTGTTGAAGTGAAAGGGGAAGCCTTTCAGGTTGACAAAGAAGTTCCATCTGTTCTATAAGGAGATAAGGAAGATACTGATGAGTGATCCCATCAAGAAATTTCCAGAGAAAAGTGTCGAGTTTGTGGTGTTATGCAATGCATCAGGGATAGGCCTTGGTTGCGTCTTGATGCAGGGGAAAGCAGTGATACCTTAAGGTTTACTCCAGTTGAGAGTACAAGAGAAAAAATGTGTGACACATGATATTGATCTAACAGTGGTACAATTGACATTGTATATGTAGGAACACTTCTTGATGGGTGAGCAGTTTATCATCTAATCTGATCACAACAATGTAAATTATATATTCTCTTATAAGGATACAAAATTGAGATAGTGGTGATGGATATCATTCCTCCATGACAATGACATTGAGTTTTCTCTACTCTTGGGAAGGGGAACGTGGTGGAAAATGCATTCAGTAAAGATCTAGTTTGTAGTTTCAAAATGAGGCATAAGAGTAGTTTGAATTATTTTATATATCATTCATTGATGGAGATGGAACAACATACCTCCTGTCAATGGTTTTCCCCCTACACACATAAAAAGAGTCAAGGAGTCACAACATGATGATAAAGATTATGAGATCCAACATGCATAGTTGTCAATAGAGATTGCTTATGATGGATATTCAAAAGGTTGGGATTACTTCATTCTTTTCAGAGGGTGTATAGTAGTACTGATGAATTTTTGGGGGAGGTTCTAAAGGAGTTCCAAAAATCCCCTATGGATGTAAATTCTATAATGTAAAATATGTTATTAGACCTCTGATGATAGTTTTAGTGGCCATTGATGAAGAAGGGATTTTCAGAGTTCGTCTCTTGATTCCATGCTTTATAAAAATTAAGGAAGAGTACCGGATTCTATCTGGATTATCTAAAAACCTTGAGGTTTAGGAATGGAAGTTGGATGGGATATCAATGGTCTTTATGAAAGGATTACTACATACATCTAGGGGACACTATTCCATCTATTCGATCATTTACCCACTCACCAAGTCAAATCACTTCTTGTATATCTATGATCATAGTTCAGTAGAGAGCATGAGGCATGTCTACATGTTGGAGATAGTTTGAATCCATGGATCTCCATCGATTATAGTTTCATATCATGACGATTTCATTACATTCTCATTATGGAAGGGATTATTGGAGGAATTTTGGACTCAATTACACTTGAGAATAGTGTTTACCCCAAAATTGATAGCCATACTGAGTGGACCCTTAAGGTTATGGGGGGAATACATAGAGATTTCATGTTGGACTTCAGATGTATTTTTGAGGATCATCTAGAAATGGTGTAGTTTGAATTCATTAATAGTTATCACAAGATTCTTGGAATGGCTCCATTCGAGGCCTCATAAGGTCAACCCTGTAGGTCGCCAATTTGCTGGACTGACATAGGAGAGTTGGAAATCATGGGCCTATAGTTGGTGTGAGCTACCATAGAGAAGGTATCGATCATCCATAAGGTGAAGAAAACTTCATAGAGCATGTATAATTATTATGCTAGAAAGTGGTGGATACCTCTAGAGTTTAAAGAAGGAGACCATATTTTCCTTTGGTTTTCCCCATGATAGGGATTACATATTATTAGTTGGGGTGACAAGCTATCTTTGAGGTCATAGAACCTTTCAAGATAATACATTTATTTTGGGAGGTGGAGTACCACTTGGCTATACTACCACAGCTGGATCAGCGACATGATGTCTTACACATGTTGTAGCTGAGGAGGTATGCGCATGACCCATCACACATTATTGATTGGGGTGAGATAGAAATTGAGAAAGGATGGAATTTTCCTAAGTAATCGGTGGAGATTGTGGCTTGGAAAGATAGGACCCTCCTTTGGTGATCGATTACATTATTGCATGTATGATAGAAATATGAAAATATCTATGAGAGAACATGGGATCCAGAAGTCATATCCATTCTCAATAGCCAATTTTTTGGTAAGATTTTGTTTTGGATTTGAAGGACATAAATCCCATTGGAGGGGAGAATTTATCCTCTTGTATTTTCAAATTTATTATGTTTGTAAATTGCATGGAATGATTTCTAGACCATGAACTGAGACAACGCGTGATTCTAAGGATCAATTTTCCTAGAACAATTATTTGAAAAATATTTAAATTTTGATAGTACACTCACATAGATTTCTAAAATAAATTGAATAAATTTTAAATGGGTTCCTGAATCCAAAATTTGAGGGCACATTTCAGCTCGTAGTAGTGGTCTTTCTCGGGTCATAACATAAGTTTTTCAATCACAGGCCATCGGTAGAAAATGTCACATAGGGAGAGATTGTAAATAAAATATTTTATTAAATAAATATTTTTGACAGAACAATGTTTCATTTAATATGAATTTTTGAGGAATTTAGTGTCATCACCATAACCCTGGAATTATTTTGAGATGAGGAGGATTACTCTCTCAACAAATTGTGACAGATCGTGGATCGATAAACGATGTACAACTGATTCGTTGAAACATTGTTTCCAATGACGGAGACAAACCAATCATCCTTTGTCATCAACTGATCTGAATTGAGGTAGAGAGGTAGATTTTTTTTACCCAGTATTGACTTTTTATGATCAACTTAAATCAATCAATGAATTTATAGATCCATGGTTTGATAGTCTTGTGAGATTGGACTCTTTTTGTCGGATATCGGGGTTTATATAACTGAAATTCCCTGTCTGTGATCGTTGGATATGAATTCTTAGACAAAGATGATACATCTTTGTTCTTATTCATTTTCACCCTATGTTCTATACTGTCTTCACCGTCAGACTGCTATTGTGGTGACTCGACTTCCTGGGAGGCTTTAAATGTGATCAGACCCCTGAATTGGAGGTAATCAAATAGAAGAGGCCGGAATAGTGCAGATTGGAACCTGTGGAACCTAGATATATGAATGTATCAAGATAAAATAATATAAGGAAGAATGATGGCTCGTGGGAGTGGGGATGGTAGATACCATCAGAGTCAAAGGGATCGTGGGATTTGGTGGTGATGTTGGGTGGAGTGGAGATGATAGCTATGATCCACCATTTGGAGTGGAGGACACAACTTGAATTTACACATGGAACAACCCAGGAAACCTGTTGATGTGTGGTTCAGATAGGGGAGGAGGGATGTGACATGGAAGATCATGTTAGGTCCACATAGATGGAGTGGGATATATGCACTCAGCGGAATAGTACAGATAGATTTCGACCTGAGTCGGACCTCGGGATGACCTAGGGTAGTCGCACGGTCGACTGTAGAAGTCGACCACAATGACAACTCAAGCTACCATGGTATGGTCCCACTAATTGACAATGGGGTGGTCAACCATGGAGTGGAATTTCTGTGGTTGTCAATCATGATGGTCGATCTCCATAGTCACTGGACAGACCATGTGGTCGGTCCATGGCCTAGTGACACCCCTTCTTCAAAACATCAAGCTTTGACAACTTTCAAATGGTGTGTCCATTTGATGAGACATCTTTGGAGTTAGACCCCTGATGGAGAAATGGTCCTTTTGATATAATTTGTTGATTTTTTTATTCAAATAGTGTAGGATGAGAGTGTTCCCCTAGGGGATTTCTATGAATTCTCTGTATGGTTTTACTTTCAAATCAGATTATTGTACTCCCCTCTAGGGGTTGAGTCCCAAAGTGATTCAAGAATCTTCCATTAGAATGGAGTGCAATCCTCTTTCACCCATAGTGGTGTTTTGTGGATTCAATGTATCCTCTTAGATCAGGTCTTTGGTCCTCCATCTAGAGGGACACATTAGAAGGGTTAGCGGTATTCCCTATGGTGTTGGTATGGCTCACATACATTGAAAATTGATCCAAATTGTGTTATTGGTATTCCCAAACATGTTTTGTAAGAGTCCCATATATATAGTATCATATTCATCCATTACCAATATATTTTCTTTTGGTATGTCCCAAATAATCTATACATGTTCGTGTGAGTCTCCAATGATGTCTTGGCCCTAGGGGTTAGTTATCCCAGAACAAGCATGCTTTGAGAAGAATATTTTAGATGGAAGTTGGTTATGTCCTCCTAATGGAATGGTGCTTCTCATGAGTATATCTGGATATTCTTATTGTATGTTCTATTGACATATTCC
Source organism: Viscum album (assembly GCA_963277665.1). Classification (NCBI taxonomy): domain Eukaryota; kingdom Viridiplantae; phylum Streptophyta; class Magnoliopsida; order Santalales; family Viscaceae; genus Viscum; species Viscum album. The sequence goes on from OY728159.1 coordinate 661,456,800, forward strand.
TGTGTGGAGTTGACTCGTATTTACTTTTTGTTTTGGGTTTCCAACTGAGTATTGTTTTACCCACCCCAGCGTGGACATATTTTTCATGTGTCGTTTCTTTTCATATTATAAATCTTTGAATGGAGTTCTAGGTATATTCTATCTAGGCAGGGTCTTGTGGGACTCGACATAACAATGTGTTTCATGGAATCTTTTCAGATTATAGTTACAGTACTTATTAATTTACATGTAAAACATGGGGATAAAGACTGTTTTCTTTGGTTGTCATGTTCTGGCCATGTCTACATAATAGTATATTCATTTGTGTACTCTGTTTTGTGGGTTATAACGGTTTTCATGCATTTTTTACTTAGTTTTTTACTTTTAGGAATTTTTCCATTGGAGATGAGAGGGAGTGTAAATGTACATTAGGAAAATGGATCCATTTTGTTGGATATTCTTACATACATCAAGTCAATAGCCCCTAGCCTATTGGAGGATGGCTGGGGGTAATCACGGCACGGGCCACTTTGGGATCAATCATGAAAAATTCAATATCAATTTTTGATGAAATTCATCAGAGAAAACATTATATTTAAAATGAAATCATCCAATGGCCTTTTTTGTTGTAGATGTGGGAACATTTCCTCTCGGCGATCATAGATGTTTGATGATGAATAATATAATGTTGGAATCATAAACAATACATAGAAGCGGTTTCCACAAAATGAATAATTTAAAATTAGGAATGTAATTACAGAGAAAATTTTTATTCTATAAATCGGAACAAGATGAGAATAACTATTTGGAGGATGAGTAACTGAATTTTAAATCTGAAACCAATGAATCCATGATGGATATAGTCAAAAAATTTTATCCTAAAAAAGATAAAGGTAATCAGTTGATTTGATTTTTTTCACAATAATGATATTAATGATGCCTTTGGGGATCTTGAAATCCAATGAAAGAGAAATAGAATGCTGAAATATGTTATAGAATAGTCAAGAGTGTATTGATCATCATGATGTAAAAATTTATTGACTGGATGATGGGACCGAATAACATGTATCAAATATTGAATGGTCAGATGAAGTTGTAGAATTTAATCTTATTATTTACGATAAGAAAAAGGTCATTAATGACTATACATCCAGATAGAAAATTAATTCCAAAATAGTTTTGATATGTAAGGAATAAATACTTAATTTAGGAATTAAACTTGAGAATGAACCAAAAAGAATGGATAAATTGAATAAATTATAGTCCGAAAGATTCTCAGATATAGAATTACTAGATTGAGCTAAATGTTGTAATTAAGGATTAGATAATGACTTGAATGATTAGATATCTTCATGTATTGAAAAAAGTGGAATTGGATGTGATTTGATACATTAGAGGAGGAAACAGGATTAGAAAAAATAATGGGATGCAAAAAGTCATAAATACTAATCATGAACATGATGTCCTAATAGATATAGCATGAAATAAAATAGTAAAAATGAGATTATTAATATACTCAAGTATCTAGATATGATATCTACTCAAGTGAATTTACAAAATATGGGTACATGAGGTGGAATGGAATTGATAATAAATTTCCTCTTATGAAATTTCAATTTTGAGGCTTTCTTGGCCAGACTATTACTTATTGTAAAGAGGTAAGGAGTTATCTAAATGGGAAATATCCAGGATGTCAAAAAATGAGAATGAAACCATATACTTAATCATATAAAATAAATATATTCTATGGTTATTTTTTCTATGGTTATAATATGGTCCATAAATGTATTCATTGTAGGTCGTGGAATGTTTGGAAAATTGCCTACAAAACTCAGATAATATTCAATACCTTCCAACTAGGTATATTTGATCTAGAAAAAAATTAATCTCATTTGGGAGAATAATATGAGTATAAATAAGCCATTAAAATAGAAACTACATTGGAAAGGTCATAATTATCCTCCACTCAATGAAAAAAATAATGGAAGTAAAAGAATAAAATTGAGAAATGAATTCTTGTAGATATAACACTCAAATCTAAAACTAATAGTATAAACTGGTTTCTTGATAGTGGATGATTGTCAAATTGGATGGGAAATGAATATTTATTGAATAATTTAATGAAAATAGTATATTTAATTGTGAGGTTCGACAACTATGGTTGTTTAAAAATCAAAGGAAGTTGAAGTAAAAAATGGTAAATAATGATATTAAGAAAACTAAAGTTCTCTATGTGGATGGTTTACATTATAATATCTGGATAGTTAGTCAACAATATGACTCAATAATGATATTTACAGTTAATACATAATAATTTTTTGTCATAAGAAATAGTTTTAATTCACTTATCAATGGATGAACAATAGATGTGAATTTATACATGGTTGATAGTAAAGATCACATTTGTTACATATAAGTTAAAGAAAAAGAAAAATGTAGTTGAAGGTTTGGTCAAATTAATCAAAAAAGAATTTAAGATATGTGTAAAAATAATATATTCATATATATTCCTAATATTAATGAAGAATGATAAAAGATATGTGATTCTTGTATTTGAGGAATGTTAGGTTGCCATTTATATCGGCTGAAGAAAACAAATGCCTCAAATATTCTTGATCTCATCCACACAGATGTATTTGGTCTAATAAATGAGGATTTAACATAATGATATGGGTAATTAATTATTTTAATTTATTATTATAGTATAATGGTATGTGTAATTATTATTAATATTAAATAACATGTGCATTATTGTATGAATTGTTATCCCTGAATTTTGTTGAATGAAACTAGACACACAATCATGATTTTAAAAATTCACAATGGGGGAGAATAAAAAGACATTGAATTTACAAATTACCTGAAAACAATTAATAAATAATTTGTTGGATTCAATGAGAACCCCATAAACAATTTATATGTTGAACATAGAAATAGATAAGTGTACAATATGATTAGGGTAATGCTATTTTGGAGTCATATTTCTCATCATTACTGTAAATAGGATACTTAAGTAGTTGTGTAATCTCAAAATAAAACATGAATTTTTATGGGATAAACCAAAAAATCATAACATTTATGATATTGAAGGAATTCCTCTCCAAATTATTTTATTTTTTTGATGTAAATGTTTCGTCAAAATAAAATAAGGAAATCATGGAATGTGTGGTGACTCTATAGATGAGGGAATATTCCTTGGATATTGAATGATGGGTAAAGCCTTAAAATGTTACAATAATCATCATTGAAGAATTATTTAAAGTAGTGATATCATGATCATTTAAGGTAAAAATATAAATACCTTAAAGATAATTTATGATGATATGATTATTTATTAAGAAGAATGTTGACAAAGTAAATATAAAATTATAGAAATAGTAGAAGGATTTAAAAACATTCAGAGCTAAAAAACAATGATTATTTAGATGAATAATTATAATTGGAGGCTATGGTCTAAGAAACATCATCACAACCCCTTAGGAGAAATAGGTGAAAAAAATTTAATCAAACAAACATCATTAGGGATGTGACCATGCCCACTAATATTTGGATAATTAGGTATGAAGAAAACTATGAATTCCAATCAATTGCAGAACCAACCTTGTTTGAAGAAGCAGTGATGTATGAATATTGGGTTTAGGACATGAATGTATAATAAGACCATATTGACAACAACTACACATGAGATCTTATTGAGACACCAAAAAATTAATATGTGATTGGAACAATGATTATATTAAAAAAATTATGAGCATGGAAGTGTGATCATAAATATTGTATGACTGATGTATAAAGGCATGCATAAATTGGAGGCATTGATGTTGAAGTAAAATTTTCTCCCACGGCTAGAATGTGGTTGATCTGGAACTTTCATTCCATGGAAATATAGATAGAGTACAATGCGTATTATATGGTTATATAAATGACATTCATAAATGGAGTTCTTTAAGAAGAAAGTTATATTGAATAAGCGATGGTATTTCTGATTGTAAATGACGATACTATGGTTTTTTGATTAAATAATTCTATCTATGGTCTGAATCAGGAACCACAAGTGTGTTATTCAAGAATATATTTTTATCTAAAGAGGATAACATTTAAAATAGATGGTTTCAGCCATAATATATGTGGGATGATGTCATTGAAATGTTAATTTATGGTATTGTTGTTTGTGGATGCCATTATTTTTTTTATGAAAGTAGGTAGAGATCATTGGATGAATTTTCTAGAGAAATTAAATAAGAATATAAAATTTATAAGATTGGAGAACTCGCATACATTATGTTGATAAAAGTGATTGATAATAAGTATTACACCTTAATTTATTAGGGAAAATATTCTAGATATCTTCTAATGAATTTCAACATGCATTAATATAATCCAATGCCAACTCCATTTGTGGTTGTGAAATGAAATGGAATGATAGAAAATGGGACATATGTAGATCCACCAATATATAAAAAAATCATTTGAATATTACTACACATGAATACAACGTGGCCAAATATATATTTTACAAATTTCATACTGGACTTAATTCCAAGATATCGAAAGGATGAGAATGTGGATACAATTTTATGAATGATGATATACATTCAAGGTAATATAAATTTATTCCTATACACTACATGAGGAATTGATAATATTTTTTGCCATTTTATGATGCTGACTAGGTAGGAGATGTGGTGGATTGAATGTCCATAAGTGTTGCACCATTCATCAATTTAAATAAATGTGCCATATGGATGAGAAATAAAAAAAGAAAAACAGTTAGCTTATTACATCCCTAGTATAGTGTATCTCTACTAAAAATTCCTTCACATAGAAATTGTGGCTAAAGAAACTACTGCTTGATATGGGTTATGTGGTGAAAAAACCATTGGTGATTCACTATGACAATAAGGGGACTATCAATATTAAAAATAATAAGGTTTATAAATATCATAAAAGACATATTAAGATCTTGTATGACTTCATCAAGGTATAATTTGAATACATTGAGATTAAAATAGATCATGTTGGAACTGATGACCAAGTGGACGACATTCTAACTAAACCATTGGCAGCACAAGTGTTCATGAAGCATCAGTTGAACGTTGGTATTCAGAATCCTCCCATTGCATTGGGATGTTATGATTGGTCCCCTCCCCTGATTTTTGATAACTATATTAATCTATTTTTGAATGTGATGCATGTTTAATGGGGGGATATATGATCAGGATAGAGTTTTTTCAGCTATATATGTACAAATAAAGGTTCTTTATGTTGATTTCCAATGGGGAATAATTGATAAATAAAATTCATTAATTGTTTTTAGTTGCATTATTTTTACAAACCATGAAATAATTCAATGCAACAATGAAAATTTGGTCTTATGAGGGAATATTATGCAATATTGTTGTGAAATGATGAGAATTTAGTGTTATGAGAAAAGAAAATGTAATGCTTCCATGAAACGATGAGAAATACTTGTTATAAGGAAACATTATACAATTATTCTATGATGCAATGAATATTATGTTTTATGAGAAAACAATATATGAATCTTTTAGGACATAATAAGAATTAGGTGTTATGAGAAATTTTTTTGTATTTCATAGAGATTTGCTTGAAAATCTATAAGAATCGCAATTCATTAGAACCAAATTCATTCGTTCATACTTTTTGAAAACTTAAAACATTTATCACATAAACATTTAGTGTTGGATGTTTTTTATCACCTATCAGGTTTTGATAGTGGTGAGTGCTTTATTAAAGTGATCTACAGATGAACAATAGACAAAGGGGAGAGATTATTGGAAGATAGTATTTTCATTACATAAATAGAGTATATTATGTGTTTTATAATCCATTATAGGTTGATTAGGGAGTTTTTAAGGTATGTGATAATATAATACAAGAGTACTGTAGTGTTTAAGGTGTAGTCATTTCTCAGTGTTTGAATTTTTTTTCCTGAAAACTAGGAGGATGGAGCAAGAATTGTTGAATGTAGTTCTCTAGAAATGAATCTTCTCAAATATGGTAATGAAATATGCATTGTTATTATTGGTTTTCAAGAAGATTGGTTTTCATAAACTATTGAGCTTATTGAATGAATGGAGCATTGTGAATGTGTGAGGAAAATATTGTGTTCTTAACAAGTTTGACAAGCATAGAGAGTACACAACAAGTTTACAATTTTATTTATGACTATGATAATATTTTTGAATTGGTTAAATTACACTAGACTCTAATGAATATAAGAGCTTTATGTATGAGATTTTTGCGTTTTCTGGAATTATTTTCCAATAATAATGATATTTGAAAAACGATGAGCCTATAAATAGTCATATACACTAACTTAATTTGAAAATAAATTATTTTGAGAAAAGGATGAATCAGTCTGAACTCATGGAAGATGGATGATTCATGAATAAGGTAATCATTGTAACTCTTGGAATCTAAAAAAATACTATTTTATCCTTTAACGATGCTTAGGAATCTTGAAAAAAGGCATTCCATCAATGAATGGTTATTTCTCTATGATTTTTTTCCCATAATGGTGTTTTTATCAAGATGATGGTGGTCATTATGAAATATCTTCACAAAGGATATTTCGGAAATCAAGTTTTGAACATATCGTTTTAGTGAACATTTCATTCATGTGAATCAACTTGGGTATATGGTGAATGTGGAGTCCAGTGCTTGTTAGGGACAATTTCTTAAATATAAATCTACTAAAGGAACTATCAAGTCATCAGACTGAATTACACATTATCCATTTAGTGAGATAGGGGAGTCGAAGGACGTGTTCTGAGGGAGGTAGTTACATATCCCTAAAATCATGTAAAGGTAGTGTTCATTGAATAGAAAAACTATTTTTGGGCATCTATATTTCACAACATTTTAAGATTAAAATATTTTGGTAAGACTAATGCATTATCTCTATATTCTCCTTAGACTAGACTTTATTGGTAAAAAAAAGTAAAAAAGATATGTTTTATCTCTGTAGGTGAATTAAATATTTCTAAATGATTCCATTATAAAGGTTTAATTAGTTCCTACCAATATGGGAACCATATCTCAAATATTAAAAGAAGAATTCGACACCCTAATCTACTAATCCCATCTCAACTTGTTATGATGTCAAACATTTATATTGTTTTTTGTAGTTGCCAACATGGGTCCTACTACATGTGGGACTCAAGGGTGATTACATATCTCCATTAATTGCGACATCATTGGTGGAAGGTAATCATTATGGAGTGGTATCAATGATGATGGTTGAGAGATAATATGTAGTTTGGAGTTAGGAACATGGATTATTTCATGGGTTGGTATGGTAGTAGTGTAAGTTGACCTTGGTGCATGAAAATGTACAGCTAGACTGATGTGGACACCAAATTTTTGGGCCCCCGTGATTCACTGCAAGGACATTGAACCAATTAAATAACCAAGGGTGGTGGACCTACTTATAGGGTAGAGACCAAAGGGAGGTACATGGAACATGATAACATGTGATCATTTTTGAATTCGATGTTTTCGGAAAATAAAATGAATAAAAATTAAATTATAAATGATAAAATTTCATGCTTCTAGGATCAAGATGTTCTCCTTATTTCCCAAAAGGTATCATATACAACATTACTATTTTTATGAGGTTACTGAGGATCAATATGATGATCTAGCTGATTGTCAGAGGGTTGCCCATAAATAAGAGGATAAGGCATAGAAGTGTGCTATTCATAGCTTTCTGTGACCTATTTTGACCTTTTATGTGGGGAGTGTCATAGATGTGGAGATGGAGTTATAGATAGATGATCTCAATATAAATTTCATTATGATATATGTAGGATCTGAGTTTTAGATTCCAAAAGTAGTTAGTTTGATGCGTGGATATGCACGTCACTGGTTGACACTATTTTCAGGTGATAGTAAAGAGGAATGTCTTTTGTGGCCTATCATTAAACTTAATTTTTAGGAAGAATTTATATCATCAACAACAAGGGAATAGAGGAAGAAGAATCTATTCCATATTTTACAGGGTCATCTATGCATTTGGGAATTCGGGATTAGGTTTAGAGATCTCATATATTTTTTCCCAAATGTTTTCTTGATGAGTAGTCTATAGTGTGGAATTTAGTGGTGCATTTGTACCCAATTAATAGGTATGTGTTCACACAGTTTATGATCTTGACGTATCTATAATTGTAGAAAAATTTTGAGGGTATCCAGAAAATTATTTCCATGGTATTTGAGCCCTAATGGAGTGTCATGTAGGTTGTTTCGAGGAGTAGGTCCACTAGAAGTGGGCCATAAGAGTTCACATTGTCAAGGTCCAAATAGTGGATAACCAAATATGAATATTACATTCATGGATGTCATTTAAGTGTGTGTTTTAATAACCTGTCAGGGGTTTTCATTTGGGTTCCCTATATGCAGGAGATATGGTAACTACCATACTGACTATCCAATCGCTTAGGGAGGCTCTTTTTGTAACAACATAGAATTTTGTAAATGATATATCCCATATTATAACAATGTCATATAGTTTAAATTACATGAACATCACATGGATTACATTATAAAAACCTTCTAAATGAGGAATGAATGAAATATGAAGTATTATAGAAATTAAAGAACATAAACCAATGGAATAGTAACAAGACCATAGGAATATTAATGAGATCCCTTGGAATATTATGTTGGCCAGTAGAATAGTAAAATCTTTTAATAAAGTATATATAAAATTTAGGTATCTTATAAATGAAAATATGATATATTGATATCATGGAATAAGTGAATAAATGATAAATTAAGTGTTAGAATTTACAAGAATCATTAATGTGGATTTAAATTTTTATAATTAATATAATGACATAAAATAAAAATTATTCTCCTAAAATATATTCAATGATTATTATTTTTGGTCGTATGATTATAAAATAATTTCATGAGTCATTAATTAATTTTTTTAACTGTAAAAAAAGCAGTTATAATTTTAAAATTTGTATTTTTTTGAGTAAATGATGATTTTATTTAAAAAACAAACTTATCATATTTGTAAAATGATTTTAATAAAATAGAGTCCATTATTTAATTCTAAATGGAAAAAATTATTTAGGGTGAATTTTTTGCAATTTTCTAAAATTGTTGAATTTTTTGTGAATAATAAAATATGATAATTTACTCTATAAGCTAAAGAATTGAATTATTGAGTCCTGAATAATTTATTGATGATTTAAGAACCAATATATTAAATAGACAAGAAATATTAATAGTTTTTTAGTCACGTGAAACTACAATATTTTTAGTTTTGACCTAAAATAAAATACAAATGAATAAAATAATAAAAAACACAGATCTCCTCCACTATAAATACTGTCGCTCAACACCTCTTTTACTCACACATAAAAAGCCCTTAATATTATCCAAATTCTAACCAATACTCTAAAAAAGAATTCTTATATATCCAAGGAGTTTTTAGCCTCAATAAAAGGTCAAACTCAGTTTCCCCAATGAGGTTCTAATGGTGAAAACTTCAAGAGGTAAAAAATATTTCATTTTTGATTAATTTCTTATCAATTTATTTTCTTTTTTTAATATCCTCTCCCCCATATATCCATGTGCCATGATAACTCATGTTACTCTTATATTCTATAATTTTAGTGTCTTACTGTAACAATCCATTCTCATTTCACTTCCCCTACCATTTTGTTTTAAAAATGAAAACATCATTTGTGATGTGTTAATTTATCATATTAAAGGAAAACGTGTATTCAATTTCCATTACCTCCATCTAGGATGGTAATAAAATCATTTTTATCATTAATCTATATTATTATATACATATTAAATCTTATTAATTATTATATTATAAGTTTATATACATACTACTAAATTACAAAACAAAACATATTATATAACGATTAAAAAACACTAATGTAGTCTAAATGGTTATCATTAATGATATATCTAATTATTCATTTTAAAATATGAAAAAATGATATATTAGTCCATTTTATATTCTAAATTTTCATTAATAATATAAAATATCAATTCTAGAAAACTATTCTAATTATACATGTTATATTGTACATGTATACATGTGAACAAATCATGAAATACAAGGTAACGATCAATCCCAAATGATGAAATCTTATCATATAAATCCAAAAAAGGTCATGAATTAACATTTTAAAATTATAATAATTATAATAAAGTTATAAAAGGTTATTAATTAAATAATTAATTAATTTAATTTTTTTATTCAGGATTTTAAAATGATGTGAAAAAAAGTTTCAGACATAAGGTAAGAGATTCTTTCTAAACCTCCATTTTTTTCTTCGGGTAACACTTTCTCTATTTTTATCCCAAAATAATATTCAATTATTAGTATTTTTTCTTTGAAATTATATTTTTATGTTACAATAATATTTTATTAGCTCAATTATTATATATTTTACAAGAAAATGCCTGTTTTATAAGGATCTATTCTCAATTCCTCATGATAAGTAACCCCGATTAAAGGGAACATTCTAATTTCATACACATTTTCATGTGCACCCCATATTCTATTTTAATCTGAAATTATTTATCTAAAATCATAAATTATTCATGTAAAATAGTCTTGGTTCATCTATAGCAATATAAACACAATTATTACCTTTTTTGTTTTAAAAAATCGCAAAAATTATTCTTTAAACCGCCATGAATTTTCTAATTTATAAAGTTCATAAACAATATTTTTAGATGTTTTCACGCCAGATTATCATTATTTATCATGGAATGATAACATTTTACATTATTAATTCCAATGTATTATTTAAATTTATTTATTCACTAAAAACATTATGATATTACCTTTTTTATTCCCCTTTACTTGATTATAAAACCCAACACATTCTATGGGTGATCACGATGTTTCTGTTTGATTACTCATGTATAATTCGTAATGTATGACAGATATGAATGAAAATGTTATGATTTTTGTTCCTAGATAGCACTCTAATACATTGGGTAATGTTTTTTCTCATGAGATATCAAGTATTAACCTGTAGTAAACATGAACCCTTTATGAGAATTTTTCCACCATGAGCATCAATAATGGTAGTTAGATTTGACAAATGATCCTCTATGTGAAATGTCATTGGAAGATAGACTTCACTCATGATTATATCTTATTTTCCTATTTTTTCACATTCCTATGATTCTATGATTACATTATCCCATGCTATACATGTTATACTTCCTTTGATTTGTTCATGTTTCATGCATTTTTATATCATCATGTTTTGATTTCAAACCCTTGTGTTATGATTTATTTCTCTATTTATTTCCATTATAGAGATTTCAACATAATTACATTGTTCATGTATTACCCAGATTATGGTATACATATGTATGATATCAATGGATATTATGAGGATATTATGAAGATTTAATAAAACATGTATTTATTTTGGTTTCAGGTTTTCAATTTTTTATAATAATCTACAAAAGGAACTATACAATACATATGTGGTAGTATTTAGTGGTTAATTATGCTTAAAATCATTTAATAATGTCTATTAAAGTCTATCCCCATTATTGTTAGCATCTTTGGATGGTTTAGTTATTTTTAGACAATGGGACTAGATAACATTAATAAGAACACTAGGGAAAATTATATCATAATAGATAAACTTGATTAAAATGAAGGAAATTACATGTTAAGATATAATTTTAATTTGAAATATTATCCTATTATGTTAAATTATTTCTTGTTAAGTTATTATTAGATAAGTAATCATTCCCCATAATTGTAAATAATTTTTCTTAGTTATTGGATGTAAATAAGAGAATATGTGACAACAATCAATGTTATAAGAAATTTGATAATATACTAAATGAAATACCAAAATGTGGAGAAAGAGTGGGAAAAAAATCATGAATGTAATTTCTCCAATGTCTCGTGTTATGAATAATAACCTAAATCAAGTGGAATGAACTCATTCTCAAAATAAATAACATGTTATAATCGAATACTCTATTGTGAAAAACTCTTCCAATTATTAGTGGAATAGCTGATTCCCTCCTCTTATAATAATGGGTTAAATCCATTTAGAATATATCATTCATCCTCATATTACCAGAAGAAGATAAATTTGTGTTGATAATCTACAGTTATGATAAGGATTCTAATAATTATTAAAAAATGATCAAGAACATGGTGACAAAGGTGTAAATTTATTCCATGAATTTTTTATATTTGATGAAAAAATTTCTCAATAAATATTTTCCTCAAACCCTTCATCTTATAAAAGAAATAGAGTTCATCAGACTGAAGGAAATGGAAGAAGAGTGTATTTGGCTACATGAGGTAAATAGTACAAGGCTTACATGATAGACCTACTACTATGTTATGAACAACTGTAATAAAGTTGGATCACGTCATTAGCAGGATAATGGTCAGTAAACAATTTCTCGGAGATTCGATACTGTGATTGCTATGAGGAGATTTTATATTTCTCCCTTAACGTTGAAATAGAGATCAGAGACTCTTAGCGGTCTTGAGGGAAAAAAGATAAAAAGAGAATAATAATGTTTAATAATATAGGATCAATAGATAAACCCCATAATAGAAAGAAAATATAATATCCAATGAGTAAAATTGGTTTGATGAAGAATCCTAGGAACTCTCTAAATGGAACATGATGATGCTTCAAATGTGGAAGAATGGAGAATCTGGATAATAACTAGGAAAGGGTTTTGAGGAATACCACTAATATTGAAGAATAAAGGAAGGTTTATATCATCATTCAACTTGTTGTGTAGTGTTTCAAAATCAAGGAACATGAGAATTATGATAGCCATTTCCCAGTTCCAAGTGTTGATGGATCCAATCAATAATAAAAACTTCCAAGGCATCAAGGAATGGATTTTGATATCATTACTATTGAGGTAGAGACGAAAATTTATGTGCTGATAGGTACACTACTAATTTATTAAAGAATATGGAACATACTATTTTATTCCACTTTTATATAGTATATCACATTTTATAATTGTATTATAATTAATAAAACACCACCTCGCAATATAAAGGTTGTGTTATCTGTGATATTTTTTTTGAAATTATTACATTGAATGAATTTAAATCCTCCAGACAATTTTTTTTGGAATTAACCTCATAAAAAATTATTTCATACATCCTTTGGTAGAAATTTTTTGCTAATTTGGGAATGGATTGTGCATCCTTATAAAAAAACAATATCAATAGACGGGATAGAGACATTACTCTTACCATCACAAAGAATCCCACAATTTTGTACATGTGTATTTAAGAGGATGGATATCCTTTAGAATAATTATATCATTTTTGGATATTATTTCCATATAAGTAAGTTTATATAGCTCATATGATGGATTCAAAGGAGATAATCATGCTCAAATACATTCCCATTATGATGGACTACACTGATGTATTCTCTAAAAAAATCACGGTCTTCCTCCCGACTGATAATTTCAGTTCCCAATTAAACATATTCATGGATATCTGCATATTTCAAAGACACCCTATTGAGTGGTGACAATTGTATTGGAATAACTATAGAAGATGTTTTTGTAGAATATATACACTGGTTTTATATTCATGAGTTATTACCATTCCTCTTTTTCAAGAAGATGGTTGGAGTAATGAGCCTATCCATTAATTATCTTGTGATTAATAAAACCATAATAAAGAAATTGTATCCAAAACTGTAGATATATAACATGTTCAATCAACTATGTGGGCCTATGTATTTATCTAAGGTGGATATTTGGTCTGGTTATCACCAACTAATGTTCATGATGGAAGATATTCCTAAGACTACCTTTCAAATTAGGTACGGAAACTCTAAGTTCATAGTGATTCCATTTTGAATCACTAATTATATAAAAAATTTCATAAACATATTGAATAATGTATTAATATATTACCTCAATAATGTTTTGGTAGTCTTTATTGATGATATTCTGATATACTCCAAGAGAAAAGAAGAGCATGATGAGCAATTAAACACTTTTCTAAAGACCATTTTAAAGGGGAAGCTACAGTAGAAGACCAATAAATATGAATTATTGATGGAGGATGTTTCATTATAGTGTAATGTTTTTACTATCATAAAAGTATCTATTCCAAGAAAAAATGCAACTGAAGAGTGGCCCGATCCAACATCTGTAAAAAAGATTCATTTATCCCATTGTCTAGTTGGGTATTATCAATGATTTGTGAAGAAAAAAAAATTTCTAACCAAATTAAAAATAAAACATGCAAGGGAGGGAAGTTTTAATAGACCGGTTAATGTGAAGACATCATCAACGAGTTGACAAAGCGTCTTATCACTACACTGATGCTAACACTACCGACATGTGTGGAACCCTTTTTAGTGTCCATTGATTTTTCAATGATGTTATTAGGACGTTTACAGATGAAAAATTATAATGTGATAGACTATGACTGAATGAAGTTGAAAATTAATAATAATAACTATCCAAAAAAATGATCTAGAGATTGATTTAGTGATCATTGTGTGGAAAATATGGTGTCATTATCTGTAACAACCTGGGTTTTTGGAATGGGTCAAAATCCCGACCCTGTTTGAATTTTGACTCGCTTCTGAGAAAACTAGAGAAATTGGACAATTCTAGGATAAAATTTTGAAGTATGGGAGGTCGTGCAGGTGAGAACTATTGGCTCACCATCTGAAGAAACCGTGAGGACATACCGTCTGAAGTCTCTGGGTGAGATAGTGGTCTCTGCACGGGCGGCGTACAGTTTTCCAAAACGTGCGGGTTGGTCGTGCGAAGTTCCTGGGTTGGGCAGAGGAAAATGCATGGTAGGCGCACGGTCTGCTAAACTGTGCGGGTTAACAATGAGACCACTTAAAAATTATGGTTTTTATGTTCTAGGACACCTGGTAATTCCCATTCTCCTATTTTTCATCCTTCCACTCATGCTACGCGGGGAGAACCGGCCTGACCTTCAAATCCCTCCTGGATCTTCTTATGAACTCCGTTTCGAGCATCGTTTGATCCATTAGAACCCCCCTCGATAAGGCCTTGGTTCCACATGATCTGTTATCCTTTATTTCTATTCTATAATGATTTGTTGGGGTTTGAGAGGTTTTGATTATTTTTTATATCTAAAATGCTTTAGCTCAAATTAGAGTTTTTTATCGGAGGAGTAACATCGTACTAGTATGACTTGGGTGATGCATATCGTCTTTTGTGTTTTTCTAGACCTTTCGGTGGTGCGGCCTGTGGAACATGTTAGGTTATTTTGATAGATACCCTATTTTATATTCTCTTGCATTTTAAATTTCTTATTAGACCTATGGGATACCTTGGGTGTGCCCTTTGTCCTGTCTTGATTGACCAGGGCCGGGCGAGAGGTCGTTGCTCACATGGGGAATTTTGGCCATGGTTTCCAAAAGGATAACACTTGAATAGTTTTTTTAAACTGTTAGGTTTATTTATTTAAGCCATGATATGAATTGTTGGAGACCTTAGAATCTTCAGTGCTGGTATGGGACAACACTTGCTTAGTGCAATTCATCTGTTTAGATAGTTTTTTCCTTTTATGTGTTCTATTTAAATGTGTTTTATATGTATTTGATGAATTGCATCTGCTTGAACCTTCAGGTTGGGATGGGCATGTCCCAGGTTACTTTGGGTGGTTTTGTCCAAGGGATTGGGCATCATGGATGTTGGTTTGAGGCAGTATGACTGTTAGGTTGAGCTTCGCCTAGGGTTACATTGGGTGGTTTTAACCATGGAATTGGGCATCATGGACATCATATTGAGGCAATGTCACTGTCAGGCTGGGCTTGGCCTGGGATACTAGGATGGCGAGGCCATCAGACTTGATTGGCATGGTCATAGGGACACGATGTGTCTGATGTGTGTTGGCTTAGGTACTATTTTGGTGATTACTGCTTACCGGGACTTGATTAATTGGCACATAGAGATACTCCATGATGAGGTGGTTTTTAAAACTCATGTGGGTATAGGCCCCCGTAGATGTGGTTTAGGTATTTTGGTTGGGGTTTCTTGCCTTTAATGCCACGTGGTATGTGAGGAACCTCTAGAGGATAGCTTTGAGGATATCCGGTTGGGCGCTGAGGCTCGTCGTGATTTGAGGGCAGGTATCGTTATCCCTCAAGTTACTTATTTGAGGTCAGGTATAGTTGTCCCTCTAGTTACTTATTTGAGGGTAGGTATCATTGTCCCTCCAGTTACTTATTTGAGGGTGGATATCTCCATCCCTCTGGTTAATTTATTTGAGGGCAGTCATCACATTCCCTCTAGTTATTTATTTGAGGACATGCATCGTTGTTCCTCCGGTTTACTTCTTGGGCATGCCTTCGAGACGTCGGTACTTGGGGAATGAGGTGCCAGGAGGCACAAGGTGCCGGTTTACTATTTTTGGGCATGCATTCATGACATCGGTACTTGAGACATGCGAAGTTAGTGGGGACATGGTTTCGATTTATACAACAGAGATTTTGGCATTGGTCGAAGCAGGTGACACTCCATGGTGGCCGCTGAACACCAGTGGAGTTTGTGTTTATTTGTGCATTTTACTATTTACTGGTTTCCTTATAAATGCATTCCTACTTAAACACAAATATTAGGTACGTACGGTTGGGTGTTATCCTACTGAGATTTTTCTCACACCCTGCATGGGCCCTTAGGGACGCGTGCAGACTTTATGTATTTACGTGTTGGAAAGAGGACAGCTTCAAGAGATGGGTTGTGTTAGATGTTTCATGGAGATGGTATGGACCTTGGGGTCTTACATTGCCAGAGATACCCTGTTTTTTTATTTTCTATATCATCATGATTACTAGTTGTAGCTACTATTGGTTAGGCATTGGCTCCCCTTTTTATATTCAGATATATATGAACAGCTCTGGATGCATGTTTTGTTCACTTTTGAGTTGTTACAAGTGGTTTTTTGCATGTTGTTGTCTTTACTTTCCACTACTGCTGTTATATTTATTACTTCTACTGTTTATCAATATTGGTGTGCTTCCACTCTGCTGGTCTGGTTCAAGTCTGATGAGTTGTTTCTTCCACTGAATATCTATTATTATACTCATCCCATTACCATTAGAATCCAAATAGAGGGAATAGGTCCACACTATACATAAATGACCCTCACTTCTAGTCTATAACCACTTGAGATCGCGGAGGTGTGCCTAAGGTAGTAACTCCCGACCCGTTTAGCACTATTAGGGTGGCTTCTTGAGTCCGGGTCATTACATTATCTTAATGGGGAGAAGTGTAATATATATAATGATCATATGATCCTCAGATATATATATATATATATATTAACACATAATGTGAATAATACGAACCAATAAGTATAGTTAGGTATCATCACAGATAACTACTACTCAATCCACTACCATCGTGGTAAATCAATTAAAGTGGTGGATTCATTAAGTAAAAAAGTATCCTGTATATTTATCAATGAAGATAATTTTGATGGATCCAATATTCATAGACCTACAAAGGATATACATGGTTATCATTCAGGAAGTAACACAATCAATACATTCTCAATGTATTTCTCAACCATCCATTATTGAGAAAATAAATGATTCTCAATTAAAATATTAGAACCTTTATAAAGTGGATGAATCCATAACAAATAGTAAATCCTTAGAGTTGAAAATGGGTGAGGAAGGATTCATGATATTTGGGACATGAATATGTGTAATATACAATAATGAGATAAATAAATATCTTTTGAATGAAACACACAACTCAGCCTTCTCTACTGACCCAAGGAATATAAATATGTATATACATTTCTGAGAGCACTATGGGTGGGACAATATAATGAAGATGAGGAATACATATACAAAAAAGTGCAAGGTGTTTCATGAAGTGAATGTTGAAAAGAAATTGTCTAAGGGGATGATTCAACAATTTCACATAACAATGTGGACATGGGAAAAAATCACCATGGTCTTTTTCACCAAAATTTCAAAGCCATCATGGGGAAATTATTCAATATGGATTATAGTGGATCATATTTCAAAGTCATCTTCATTCATTAAAATTTGAGAGGACTCTCTCTTGAACAAGTTAAATGAATATACATAAATGATGGGGTGAGGCTACAAGCAAGACCATAATCGATTGTATATGATTGAGATCTAATATTTTACTGCAATTTCATGAATAGTATCGACATTTCTCTAAATACTGAGTTGAACATTAGTATGGCCAGTCATCCTCAAACTGATGGCCAATCTAAGTAGATAATTCAGAAACTGGTATTCATTTTAAGATCATGTTATATGGACATGAAGGGAGTATGGGACCAACATCCACATCTAGATGAGTTCTCTTACAACATCATTTTCCACTAGAGCATCCAAATGGCTCCAAAAGAATCCATTTATGGGAAAAGATGAAGATCACTATCATTTTTTGATGAAGTAGGTTAATGGAAGATGATCATTTTTGAAATAGTTTAATAAATAGTATAAATGGTAACAACCATTAAACAACATATCAAGGATGAACAATGTCTAAAGAAGATCTAAACCAAAAAATCGTCGATAAGACCTAGAGTTTATGGTTTGAGAAATTGTATTTATCACATATCTACATGGAATAGGATCATGATACTTGAAAAAAAAGGTTATCTGTGTAACAAGTTAATCAACACTTCATGATTCATGATCGTGTTAGAGATGTGGCATATCGAATACAACTTCCACCAACCATGTATGAAGTAAATGTTGTTTTCAATATACCCCTCTTGAAAAATTATATAGTAGATCCATCATAATTATTGAATTTAGAGGGCGTATAGTTGGAAAATGATATCACTTATGAGAATTATCCAGTGAAGATCTTGGGCCATATAAATAATGTTATGTGAAAAATACTACTCATCGGGTCAAGGTACTATGGAAAATCAATAAGTAAAAAGATGCAAGATGAGAATTTGTGGATGTAATGAATGGGATGTACCCTTATATTTTCCTATTATATTCCAAAATGACATATCAAGATAAAAATTATATAATAGGGAAGAATATAATGACCTAGAATTATATCAATGAAATTTACCTTTCTATAATTATATCATATAGTGTACCTCACATAAACATGTAACAGAGAACTCAATAGAAACTTTATAAATGAGTTATGATTGAAATAACAATCATTTATTTTAATTAATTAACCTCAACCAACAAAATAGTAATGGGAAATTTGAAATAGTAATGTTACCCTTTGTAATAGTAATATTCCAATAGAATAATAACCTCACCGATTAAAGTGTACTTTTTTTTGAATCTTATAAATTCAAATATGATATATTTATATCATAAAATAAGTAAATAAATGAAAAATTAATTATTGGTATATTTTGGAAACATTAATGATTATTCACAATTTAATAATTCATATAATGAATTAAATCGAAAATTTATTTTCAAAAAATATAATAATAAAATATTATTTGTTTTCAAATAATTGTAATAAAATTTTAAGAGACCCTATTTATTATTTCACATAGTTAAGAATTAGTTTTTATTTTTACATTGGAATTTTTCAAGTAAAAAATGATTTTATTTATTAATTATGTTTAATATATTCATAAAATTATGAACATAAAATAGATTAAATTTTTTAATTCTACTCATCAAATTTTTTTAGGGTTTTTTTTATTTTTCTATTATTCTTGACCCATTTGGTGAATTGTGATGTACGCTATTTTACGATATAAAGAAAATGCTTGAAGTATTCAGTCAATGTTGGTGTATGAAACATGTAAGAACCATTGAATTTAAATCACATAAACTAGTTATAACATTTATTCAAAATAATCAGCACTACACATAGTATTGATGAAAAATAATAAATAAATGAATAAAATAATTAGAAAACCCCCCTCTCCTCCACTATAAAAATTACCCCTCACTGCATTTTCACCTAACACGAAAAAATAATTGAAGTATGTCCAAATTAAACAAAATACTCTTCTCATGTATCTCCCCCATTTCCAAGATCTTTTCTCTAATTACAAACCAGAATCATGTGTCTCAAAGAGTTTCTCAAGGAGAATAATTGAATAGGTAAATACATCGTTAATTTTGTTTTAATTGATTTTCAATTTCATTTATTATCTTTCCTATATGCACATCCCATTATCCAAGTGACATGATAACACCGATATTTTTTATAAAAAAAAATTTAATTGTTTTAATGGGAAAATAAAACATAATTTCACTTCTCTTACCCTTTTGGTCTAAAACTGAAAACATCATCTATGATGTGTTACTTTATCATTTCAAAGGATGATGAGTTTTCAATTTTCATAAACGCCTTCATAGTTTACCATAAAACCATTTTCATTTTTAACTAGACTAAAATATATGTATTATATCTTGTTTAATATTATATAAATAGTGTATATGGACAATATTATAGAATAAAACAAAACTAGTTAGTGATGATCAAAAAAAATTAAATACGTATCATTAATCTTTTATCTAATGAATCATCCTTTAATACATGAAAAATTATACATAATACCATTTAATTATATATCTATTCATTAATAACGAATAATTTCAATTTTGGAAAACAATTCAAAATTTTCATGATCTTACAAACATGTATTCATGTGAACCTATCATGATAGATAAGGAAACAAACACTGTGAAATGATGAAATTTTATCTTATAATTATTAAAAAGGCCATGAATGAAACTAATAAAATTATATAAAAAAATGTGTAAATGTCCTTTAATTAAATAATTAATTGATTTAAATTGATTATTCAGGACACTATGACCAACTATAGAAGAATTTCATACATAAGGTAAGGGATTCTTTCTAAAAATCCATTTTTCCTTCATGTATCATTTTATCTCTCTTTATCAAACAGTAATTCATAATTAATCTTATGTACTCCTCATAAATTATGCATTTATGTTCAAATTTTTTTTTCATATATTTATTTATCTTTATTTGTTGGGGAAATACATGTTTTTATTAGAGTCCATTTCTCAATAACCCCTGATAATAACGAAAAAATAAAGGGAACATCTCGATTTGTTACCCATTTTCATGTGAAATCCATAATCTATTTTATAATAGAGTTATTTTTATAATAAAAAAAATCTTAGTTCAATTATATTTAAAAAACTTCTTCGCTTTTCATTTTTAAAGAATCTTTAATTTTTTTTCTTAAAATGCACTACAGTGGCTCATTTCTAATGTTCATAAAAAATATTTTAACATGTTATAACTTTATATTGAAATCAATTATAGTAATCTATTAATATTTTATCTTATTAGTGTTCATGTATTTTATAAATCCATAATTTAATGGAAACCATTATGATAATCCATTTTGTTATTCCGTTTGACATGATTATGATACAAAACTCTTCCCATGGGTAATCCTTATTTACATGTTTGATTGCAAATGTATGATTATTCACATGGAAACATATGAATGAAAATGTTATGATTAGTGTGTCCTCATAAAACCTCAATACTTTAGGTAATGTTTAGTCACATGAGACATAATGTTGAAACATGTGGTATAACTGAATCCATTAGAGTACATTGTCCTTCAGGTGTAATAGTCTTGGATGTCAGCCTTGACTTATGATCATGTCATGTTTTATATTGATTCCACATTAAAATAAATCCATGTCTACACAATCCTAGGGTATACATGTTATGTTTCCTTATGTTTATTCATGTTCCATGCAATTTTTCATCTTGTTATGCTTGCAAATTCTTATTCTACGCTTTATTTCTATGTTTTTTCCCTTATTGCAGATTATAGTTCATCCCATTGTTCATTTATTTACTAGTTTTTTATATGAAGTTGTAAGACCTCAAGGAATGTTAAAAGGTTATTAGAATTATTTAATATAATATTTTTTCATTTTTGTTAAATAATTTATAATTATGTTCCAAATATTCCTATTAAATTAGCCATTAAAATTAATGGATGAATTTGAATGATAATTATTCGTAAAATAATGTAATATTAATTTTATAATTATATTGATGTTTTATGTTTCATATGGGTAGTCAAGACCCTTTTAAGAGTCATTATATTTCTTCAAGCCATATCTAGGGGTAGGGAACACTTGTTGTTGTTCAGTAGTCAAGAATAGGCATAGCAGACAGACGAGATCCTTTTGACGGACCCCATCCTGAAGGACCCATGAAAGAGAATGGAAATGGATGTGGGTAACAGATAAGAAGGGGATATGTGTGTTGTCCGATGAAAGCAATACAGTAACCAGTGCTATTAGATCCTATTGTTGGTTGTGGTGTGATTAGTTTGTTTGGTACCCTTGCATGTGCTTTGTTTGATTCAGGAACCTCACACAACATTATTGTTCCAACATTGATTTGTATGTTTGGAAATTATGGGGAGTGATAGTTCCCTAAGAGTTATCAATTCCAGTTGGAGGATGTGATTTTTTATTTGATGTGGCAAGAATTTAGACAAGAGATAAGGAATCACCAGTCTATGGGGAACGTCACATTACTAAATATTAAACCATATGATATTATCCATTGTATGGATTTGATTTATTTAATTCACACAGTTATTGACTACTTCTATAGGATAGTTGTGTTTTTATCTGTGGATGCATAGAGAATGGAATTCTTTAGCGAGCGAGGTTATCGATTGGGTGGAAGAAATGAAGAAACTAATTTAGCATAGTCGGTAGAGTAATCTATAGAAGATCATGTTGGTAGTTATCCTTTGGTTGTAAATGATTTTATAGATGATTTCTTAGAGGAGGATATTTTATGACCTCCTTTATGAAATTTCATGTTTGAGATAGAGTAGTAGTTAGTGCATCTTAAATTTCGATGGATCTATATCAGATGCATCCAACTATGCTGCGTGGGTCGAGGTTACTAGAGGACGACCTGACGCATAGGTTATCATCCAATATAGGGGTCTCCTTTGGGATATCTAGTGGTTTTCATCATTCAAGGGGTTATATAATGAGTTAGTGTATAAACAACTAGAGTTTGAATAAGGTAACAATCAATAATAATTACCCTCTTCTACGGATCAATGATTTGTTCAACTAATTGAGATGATATAGTTGGTTACCGATGATCAATCTATAGTATGGATATCATATTTTGATGGTGAGAGGTTAGGATATTTAGAAGACAGACTTCATATGCATGTATGGGCACATCTAGTTGGTCATTATTCTCTATAGTGTTAGGAATACACCTTATGTGTTCATTGGACTTATGAACACCATATTGCATTATCTCCTAGACCATTTATTCATTGAATTAATTAAAGATATATTGGTCTAATCAATGTATGTGGAGAATAATGTTGAGCATATTGGAGTTATTTTTTAGTTCTATTGACTGAAATAACACTATGGTAAGATGTCTGTGTGTGTGTTTTATATTAGAGAAGTTTGTTTCCTTGAATATGTGGAGTCTCAAATGGTTATGGTAGTAGACCCATCAAATTTCAATTTGTTTGTTTATTGGGAATCACCCATGAAGGTGAATCTGTTTAATGATTTCTTGGTCTAACGAGTAAATATAAAATATTTTCTCCTAGTTTCATCATGTTGTCACCCCATTGATATCTTTTAAAAGGAAGGAACATTTTTTTATCATGGATAGATCAGTGGAAGAAACATTTTGTTATAGGAAGGATATGTTGGTTTATGATCATGTTATTTATTTTCTAAAGGATGATGGTTTTTTGAGATTTTTTGTGACTTGTTCCATCATATCTTGTGATGATTTTTAATGATGTAAAGAGTGGTAATCCCTTACAGGTCTAGTATGGTATGTCCCAATAAAGGTATCTATACTACCACTGATCTATGGTTGGAAGAATTTGTGTATGTGATATATGTAAAATGAAATTACCTTATCGGCAAGCATTTCACGGTTTTATTGGACCACAAGAGACTATAAAAAGTTTTCCACAAACCAAATATTAATCTACTCCAATGGGGGTGGAAGTATTTTTTTTGGATTATTATTTTGATATCTCTTAAAACGCAGAAATTTGTAATATAGTTGTTGATGCATTGATTCCTAATTTTTAAGAGGATCTAGATCACGAGTCTTCGGAAATTTGGAAAGATATAGAGGAGAAAGCAGTGATGCCTCTTGGAATTGGAGAAAAAATTTGAAAATTTTTTCTTTATAAAATTAAAATTTAGTGATCCTTGATACATTAGGTGGAGGAGTCTCAGGGGAGAGATATAGTGGAAGGCTGATGTATGATCTTTTTGATCATGGTGACACTTTTTAGGTATGGTTAATAGATGGTCGAAACTAGGTGTTGATATAGGAGAGGTTGTTTTCCCCACAGGTAATGTGTGAGGGTGTTCTATATGAGATTCACATATCACCCTTCTAGGTTCATTAATTTGTTAAAAATATCTATTATGACTTGAAGAGATCGCTTTTTTGGATTGGAATGAAATGTTTAGCTGTAGATTATATTGTAAAGTGTCTTATTTTATTGTAGGTTAAATAGGATCACCATGTTATGAGCGGTTTGATGGATCCATTTGATGTTGCTAAGTTTATATGGGGGAATATCTTAATAGATTTTTTATAGGGTTAACCTTAGCTTAGTAAGGTTGTGATGCAGTTTGGATGATAGTGGAATGATCTATGGAATCAGCTCACTTCATGAAAACCCACTAGTTGTGTGTCATGGATATTTTGGTAAATAATTATATAGATAATGTGGTTAGACTTCATGGTGTACCGTGTACCAAGATCTTTTATCTTGATCATTTTCTCCATTATTTTGGAGGGGATTACAACATGATTTTGAATTCATGTTTTTCCTTAGCACTTCATTCCAACCTTAGGGAGTTTGTTAGATGGAGTAAGCCATCCATATAGTATAGGATATGTTTAGGTAATGCATCTTGAACCGTGGTGGATCATGGGTAAAAAGAATTCCTTTGGATGAGATTTCATACCACAATATTTATCAATCTTTAAATATTATGACACTATTTTAGGTGTTGTGCAGGTGTCCATGTTGTTATACATTGTTCTTAATGGAGTTTAGAGAGTTGATAGCTCTTGGTCTGGATATATCAAAACTGAGAAGATCCAATTTTTTTGTGAGTGGATGAGGCTGGAAAAAGACCCTCAGAAAGGAATATGTGGATCATAGGTAGAGTACCCTAGAGTTTAAGGTTGGATTCCATGTATTCTTGATAGTTTTCTTTTAGTATGGGAATCCAGTGATTGATAGAGGGATTATGGTTTTTATCATGTTTTTAAGGACATATGAGATTTTGGGGTGTGCTAGAGAGGTGGAATATCGGTTGGAGTTTCCACCAATGATGGGCCACATCCAAAAAATTTTCTATATCTCTCATATTTTTCAGAATATTAATGATGTCTCCCATTTCATTGAATGAGGAGTGTTAAATATATAACAAAATGAGATGTTCTTGGAGTGACCCATGAAGGTCCTAGATAATTATAAGAGGTGTTTAATGGCTAGACGATTCCATTTATCTATATGCTATGGAGTCATGGTGCCTAGATGAGAGTACATAAGAGAAAGAGATGCGGACGTGAGCCCACCACATATAATAGGTTTTCACTTTTCTTTCTTTTTTTTGGTTCTGATGTGATGTTTGGTTCATGCTATGTTATGAGATGTGTTATTTACATTAACATATGATATGTGATTACTTTATGACATATTTAAGGGGGACATGAATACTAATCAAATCAAAATAACTATGATGTGATTAAACACATGTGGAAGTGTCACTAACACCTAAGATAGATGGTATCATAACATGGAAAATGGATTTACCAAATATAAACATTTAGGGAAATGTGTTTGTTTGGTTTCGATGGATGTATAGGTCGATGTATGATGTGTAGTGTATTGTGGACTGCATCTTGTGTCGATTTGATGTGATGTTTGGATCTTTTTATGTTATAAGATGTGTTATTTAGAATAATATAATGGTTTACATAGTGAGATGTTATGGTATAGATGTGCAGTGTTTTTGGGTCCAATTTGTTTGGTTTTTTAGATAGTTCCATAATTTCAGGTATTATGATATCATTGAGAGGTATATTTTATGGTTATTTCTCGAATAAATTCTCTTCTCATAATGGTTTTGGATTATTGTTAAAGATAATGGTTTGAGGGGTATATAATGTAACAACACATATCATACTAGTTTATTAATTTTCCAGTTTTTTTTGTTATAGTTTATTGGAGGATCCCCAGAGGGGTAATGGAGGTGTTGAATATAAAAAACATGAAGTAGAGGGAATAAATATTGTGTAATGTTTAAATGATGTGTAAATTTGTTTTGTGGAATCTAGATGACGAATTCATAGTGTGTATATTTTATTGGTTAAATTATGAAATAGTAATGAATTTTCATTGAAACAAAACCATTATGAATAGACAATGTGAATGGGGATTAGAGGCCATGAATTTCTCCCATGTAGTTCATCTCTAAATATTAAAGTTAACTCATGATTCCACAAACCCTACACTCTCTCAATAATCATAGGTATCCAAAAATGATTTATTGTGGTGTATTCAGATTTTAAAAATATAGAAATGTTTGTAGCTTTTGATTTTTGATCAATGTATTTTCATCTTTTGGTTCATGGTGATTTATCTCATCTATCTCATTGTTTTCCGTCCTATTTTTAATAGAGTTCATTACGGTGGTGCAATTTTTTTGGATTATATGTTTGGTTTGTGTTTTTTATCATCAAGTGTAGTGTAGGTTTCCCCCATGATTCTTCTATAGCAGTGGTTATTAGGTGGTTTTTTATTATCCCTATAGTACACTATTATATTTTAAATGTTTCTTGAGTAGAGGGATACTCATTCTCACCCATTTAAATTCTATGTGTGGGAATTGTTTTCATTGGATTAAATTTGGATGGATTTTAAATAACATTGTATAAAAATAAATAATTGTAATGTATAGAATTTTTTTTGTTCTAACGATTTATAACATTTCTTGTTATATTTCTATAAGATTTTGATGTTGCTTTTATTTCCTGATTCCAATTCTAAAAATAGTGGCAATTAGAAGCCTGTTTTTGAAGGTAATTGATATATATCACTACCCTTTATTTGTTAGAGTTTAATCATACCTTACATAAAAAGGTGAAAATAATATATTTGGATAATAATTGGTAAAAACTAGATGTTTTTTTTATAAAACTCACTACTTATGATAAAGAAGTAATGTGACTAATCCCTAAAATGAATGTGATGCCCTATCGTATTGCTATTTTGTGTGGATGTGATTTTGGTGATACAATATGTGTCTTGTGGTTTTTGTGAGTTTATATTATTGAATAGATATGTTTTTTTTGGTATATTGGTAAGTAATGCGATACACTATTAGTATGGATGTGATGTGTGATGTAGTACATTGTGGAACATATGTTTGGGTGTAGTGTTTTTGGAATAGTGGTTGTGGTACGTGGTGGTTTTTGTTGTGTGTTAAATGAGATATGTGTTAGTAGTGTTTTTAGATGGATTAAAAAACATAATATGACAATGATGTTGGATGTGTAGTGATTTGGAAAGGGATTTTTGGTGTGATTGTGTTTGTTTCACATATAGTGGTGGAAGAAATTATGAATCTGAGTGAAATGAAAAAATGAATGAATTATAAAATGAATATAAACTGGGGGGAATTAGTATATGATTAATTTATAGAATTAAATTTATCAAATTGAATGATTGGTGTAATGTGAAATGAAAAGGATAATGAATAAAAGTTGTTGAGCTTGTTAGATGAAAGTGGAAAATGTTATGATGATTTTGTGATGGTTGTGTGCTTTGTTACATATAATGGCGGAATATGTTATTATGGATGATGTATGGTATATGGTTTTTATGTGGTGTGGTTAATTTGAACACATATTGTTTGTATTCTATGATATATTTATATGATGTATTTTTTGTTATGTACACCCTACATGAGTTGGATAACCATCCCATTTCTTAGATGTTCTTGGTTTCAGGTGTTATCACCAACATCCTGTAAGGTAGTAACATGAATCATTTGATTTCCACTATCCCATACTCTTACATTAGTAGTGAAATGTTGGCATATGTTTCATCAGGCTAGAGGTGATTTGTAACAAGGGTTTTTGAGTGACATGTAAATTGTGGTCCTAGGTGTTTTTGGGATGATATGTGATGTGTGGTACCATGTATCTATTGGATGATCTAGGATGTTCTGTCCTATGAGTCTTTGGGATGTGATTTTATGTGATGTGATGTGTGTCCTAGGTTTCTGTAGGGTGGGATGTAATGTGATGTGCATGGAAGGAATGAGAGCATAAGATGTTTGATATTAGGGAATTAGAGAAGAAAATTAGTGTAGAAGAGACCATGAAGAACCCTACTTTTTTATGATCTATATATTATATTTTTATATTGGAGGAGTGTTTTGTGAGTGATCCATGGTGAAGCTAGGTTCTAATAGTTGTCATATTTATGTGATTTTATTTGTATGGAACGATTATAGGAGAACGAGCATGATCATTTCATATGTTCTACTGATGAATTGTTTATGTCCCTAATATGTATACATTTTATGCTAACCCCATGTATATATACAATTTTCAGTTTTCCAAGAGGACATTGAAGACCGACCTGGATATTAATTTCTCGTTTGGGGTTGATTTTTTTTCTTTGTCATACACACTAATTTTTTGAATTTACAATGTATTGTTTTAAATGAATCAGTTTTATTCATTAATTATTGTATAGTTTTTGGTTTACCTAAATATATTATCTTTGATTTTTTGGTGTCTTATTATCTGATCTCCGAATCTTGTTTATTTATGGAGCATAATGCATCCCATGTTGTGAGATTCATATACCATTGGTGCTATTTACCAACCATGGGACTAATAGAAGAAAAAATAATGGGTCATTGTCTCTCCCTATTAATTTTGGAATTTTTGATGGGATTTGTTGTAAAAAAACCTTTTTCATCATTTTTATCCCATGGGAAATGAAGAATTCAGTCATGCGTACATGTGGACTACCGCATATATACAGTGATGTGTTTAATTTTTCGTCACCAAATAACAAGGATAGTTATTATGATGTGTGAAATGAATATATATATATATATATATGAATTTTTTGAAATAAATATAATTTTATTGTGATAATATATTACTTACATTATTACCCTTATATCCATTAGAAAATGATAACATAGTTAATTAGTACATGTGGATAACCACCACTACGAGGATACATGATTTATTTTTCATATCATCCATTCATTGATTATTATAAAATTTTATTTAATGTATATAAATAATATTTTAGTCATGATAAATATTAATTATATTATAAATCAATGACCCTTTTTTCATCGGATTACCTATAATTGC
Organism: Viscum album; assembly: GCA_963277665.1. Lineage (NCBI taxonomy): Eukaryota > Viridiplantae > Streptophyta > Magnoliopsida > Santalales > Viscaceae > Viscum > Viscum album. Next base: position 661,486,230 of record OY728159.1, read on the forward strand.
TTTATCATGATTATGAAATAAGAATCATCAAAACATCTAACATGAACTGAATATATTCAGTAAATATATATTATATTGTAATAAATGAATCAAATTTTATTATTATAAGACAATAATCATTCAATATATTATTAAATAATAAATTATGTGGTATATTTTTATTATGTAAGATTTAATGAATGCTTGTGACATGTCATACATGAGGATAGGCAAATATCCATCCAAATTTTCATTCTATAAGACATACTCTATTTATTTTTTTTAAATATCGGGGGTATATTTCCATATGTTTTTATTTTATCATTACTTTTTAGAAAATTTTGTTTTTTACATTACCTTTTAATGTACAGTTTTTCAATGTCCTTTTGATTTAATGGGTTCTTAAGATACAAGGGATTTACATCAAAATATTGTTTAAAAAATATTTTATTAATATATATATCATAAAATCATTGTTATTTTAAATATTTCAATAATGATCATAAAATATTTTAATGTGTATATTTTAACATTCCATGACACTATAAAATTATTTTTAAAAGTATTCATTTAAAAAAATACCATACGATAAACACACGACTATTTTTATCATAGTAGAGAATATTTTTTCAACATAAAGGGCATAACTATTTTTTCACTCATTTATATCCTTTATTAATTTAAAATATTCCCTTATAGTTTTATTTATTTTGAAAATAAGATACTTTTTCTATTGTTTTGGTAGTATTCAGTTTTAAGAATTTTTTCAAAATAAGTGGATATTTCTGCTCATTATTATGAGACAATTGATATTGATTTCTCATATGAAATAAAAAGGTAAATATCTGGTTTTTATTATGAAAAATGATAGATAAAAATGTTCTTATTTTATGATTAGATTAAATGTGAATTTTATGAAGTGATTTAATTTTAACACACCATAATTTCTCATTATTGATTTAATTGGGAATGAGTTGTTGACACAAAAACATCTGAGACTAATCCCAATGAATTAAGATTTGGTTTATTAAATATATCCAATTAATTGAGAAATGTTACAATTTTTTATTATTAATGTAACATTGAGGAGAATTTATAAAATGTTAATTACAAATTTTTCAGGAAAAAGATAATAGATATATGATTTTTCAAATAGAATGTTGGAATTATTCTTTTACAGGATTCAATGATGAATATATAAGGCCTCTAGTTTACTACATGTCTTCTATTTTCATTTAAATTAGAATTTATCGAAAATTTTTCATTTGAAAATGTAAAAACTGAGATTATTATTTAAATGATTTTTTATCTTTGAAAGGTGAAAGGATTATTGTTTTGTGAAGCCTTAATGATTTATAATATTACCTTTATACTAACATTAAAAATGTTTTATGAATCATTTTGGATTTATAATTTTTTGAATTGTTAATGGTATTATTATTATCATCTCGAAATATTATTATATAAAAATAATGACTTCATTTATTGATTTTACTGAATTTCAAATTTATTAACTAGTTTCCAATTTTTTATATATTTTACTAAATTTTTTTGACCATCCCCTCTTTTGAAATGTTTTAAATGGGCATAAAGATGAATATGAAATATTTTTAGTTATAGATCCAAATAAATGTTGTTTTCCTAGAAAAATATGTAATTATTGAAAAAAAATTAGAGTGAAAACTTATCTTTTTTGTTTTTTTAAAAACGTGGAAATCATGTGTCAGTTTTCCCTATGTAATGTAATAGATTTTAAGAATTCTGATAAATGTAGACCTAAATTTATTTGGGAGTGTTTGGAAGTGAACAAAAATCATAATTCATGCAATTATTGGAATATTACATTATATGGAATTATATTTGGTATTTCAGAAAATTTCTAGATAAAATTGGAGGATAGAGTGATTGAAAAATAAATTCTAAAAAAAAATCATTACATTTTTGAACTAATTATAAATGTAATTTCAATCAAAACTATAAATTTGAACATAAATAATGGGGTCCAAATTTTAAATAATGTTTACAAAATTTATTAAAGAGTTTAATTTAATTTTTCATCATTATGAATAATAAACATGGACAAAAAGTGTCACCATGGTAAATAGTATATAATAATAATTAAGGTAAATTATTTTTGAAAGTGACACAAAATATCATCCCAAATATAATTTTATGATTTATTTCAATCCTTATCACCTTATCTTACAATTTGGATAGTTTTTATTCCATTTTACATTTATTATGACCATTTTATTTTTTTATATCAAGAAGAATTACAAAATGAAAATATATTTATTTTAATATATCTAATATGATGTCATTGGGATGTTAAAAAATTAATTCTTATAAATGTTTATTTTGAGATTGAATTATTTTTTAATATCAATTTTTTAATCCTTTGAGATAGTATAATTTCCTTGAACACCTATCATAGGATTAGGAACCACTTGTTCATGTATTAGAAAAATTAAAAAATGGCCTTAAAAATAAAAAAAATTATATATTTCAGATAAATTAAAGAGTCCCCAAAAGGTATTAGATTATTAAAATGTTTCAGTAATTATAAAATCATTTTTTTTCATATTCTATTATTATATTAAATTCTTTAATATCATGATATTGCAATTGTCCGAAAAATGCCCTCAAATGACATTAAATGTTATGCAATCATTTTTAAATCATTACAAAAATATAAAAATAAATTATTTAATTAGTTGGATGGGTGGTATTTTATATTATCTTGAATGTTTAATTTATGTTACACTTTTAATTATAACAATTAACTTATTGATACTTACAGGCATGAAAAATTGATAAGATCATTGTATTTAGACAATGTAAACAACGGGGTTAAAAGGTTGATAAGCTATAAAATGACACATAACCCAATTTATAATTGAATAGATTATTTATTTCAACAATATACTACATATATTTTAATATAAGTAACATTTTATCCATTTATATAGATTTTGACCCATATTATCTCTTAATAGTTCATGTATATATACATTTTCCACCCACCTCACTTATAAAATAGAAGCACCTATCTTCTTTTACCCAAATCTAATGAGCCATTTATTTTATAGAATAACTTCCCAAATAATTTCCTAGATTATATTTTTACATCCTATAATTTTATATCTACTCCTAAGACCATCCTTTGAAGATTAATGGTATAAGAAATAGTGGATTTCTGAAGAAGAGTTATAACTCTTGATAAATCCATTCATTATATATTATATTCTAACTCCGTTCAATCATTACTAAATAATTGGATATGATAACATCAAAATCATCTATATAATAAAATGTTAATTTTTTTATTTAAAACCCATTTTTCATATCCTTTTCCATCATATATATAATGAAAACATTACTTGTATGTATGTGTGGACTACCACCTTGGTGAAGAATTTTTTTTTATTTTTTTATCCCCACTAGATAAAAATAGTTATTATGATGAATTTAATATGTAAATATGATATTAATAAAATAATCATTATTCTATATATGAAATATTTTATTTGACTTCTTAGTATTCAATTAATTGGACAATGATAATATTGATCGTGCGTATGTACGAAGTTAATCCATCACAAATTAATAAGATACTTTTTTAATGTTTCCCATTCACAAATGACTAAAAAATTTATTTTATTTATAAAAATGAAATTTATTTCATTATTAATATTTTTATATGATAGATAAATAACCAATTTTATCTTGTTTTATCCTACTGATGTTGTTTTAGGATTATAAAGTGAACATCCCCAAAACAAATGAAAAGAACTAAATAAATTTATTAACTTTATAAAGAATGTTAATAATTGAAATAAAATGTATTTTCATAAGGGAATAATATTTAAAAAGTTTTTTAGCATTGAAAATAATTAATATTATTTTTTATGTGCTTGTTAAAGAGTGTACATAGATATTATGAGTTTTGGTAAACTGATTTGTCATCTCAATTCACTTTCACTTTGAATTATCTTATTTTTACCAAAATTATTATTTTATTCGGTGTATATACTACAATATAGATTAATTAGTTTTCTAATTAACTAAAATTGAAGTGCGTTTAACATTAATTTTAAATAACTATTCATTAATTTCCTTTAGAAAAAAATGGTTCCAATGTTATAATGGATTTCCATTTTAAGATTATTTAAAAATTGTCTTCTCAAAATATTTTTCTTACATTTAAATGAACTTTAAAATGGTTCAATAAATTTATTCAAATTTTCATGATGATTATTTTTTTAATATCCTTGAATATTTATAAATAATTTTGAAAGGAAAAAAATTAAAATTCTCTTACACATGTCGGTATTGAATATTGTCAAAGTGAATCAAAATGTCTTTTAATATATACTCCATAATTTCATTCCCATTATAATGTTAATTCATTGTTATCATGATTCTACTAAAAAATTATATTGTTTTTGTAATGACGCAAATTTTTTTCAATGAAATTCTAATTCTTATAATTATGTTCTGTATCATAAATCACTTAAATTATTTATATAACACAATACAAACTATTTAAATAATTAATAAATTAAATAAAAAGTTTTTATAGAGAATAAAAAACCTATACTAATTATTAGTAACATGGCCATTAGAATAGAAATACAATCCTTATGAATAGTATACATGAAAAATAAATAGTAAACTAACCAAAGAAAAAATCAAAAAAATATAAGCATATTATAAATGAAAATTAGATATAATTATACCATAGTATAAGTAAATAAATGTTTTGGAAATGATAAATTGTTGTTTGGTATTTTTGCGAAACATTACTGTTTATTTGAAATATTGTAACCAATATAATAATTTAAAATAAAATTTACTTTCATAAAATAAGATAAAATTTTAATTTTTTTGTCTTATTATTATAAGATAATTTTATGATACCTTAATTAATTTTTCAATGTGTAATTAAATCAGTTTTAATTTTAAAATTTGTATTTTCCTAGAAATCGATAATTTTAATTTAAAATAAAATATCACATATTTATAAAATTATTTGCATAAAATTGAGTTCAATTTTTAATTTTACACATTGAAAAAGTTATTAGGGTGTATTTTATGTATTCTTTATGAAATACTTTTGTTTCTGTGAATAGTAATGTACTATAATTTTCTATAAAATCTAAATTCAAAAATTATAGAGACATAGATGATTTATGTATGACTTAAACCCCTAATATTTAACTCTAAATAATTTTTGTACTTATATTTAATTATATTTCTCAAACTACTCATAATATTTATAAAAAATAATAAAGTAATGAATAAAATAACAAGAAAACACCTCTCTCCACCCCTGTAAATACCACTACTTCTGCTCAAGCAATTAAATCTTTGAGGATTGTAAAAATTATTCCCAATCCAGTTCCAATGTCTCTACCCCATTTTTATTATCCCTTAGTATCAAATAATTTCAATCCACTTTCACTGAAAAGGTTCTCAAGGAGGACAAATTCAAAGGGTAAAACCATCTTTCTTTTTTCCTCTATTATTTTTAATTTAATTAATTTTATTGTTATCTACTATGTTCCCCTTATAAAATTGTATTTAAAAATATATATATATATATATATATAGAACTTATTAATCATAACAGAACAATTCTACATCATTTATCTACACCTCTCTTTTTGTACAAAAAATGATATCATAGCCCATGATGTGTTAATTTATCGTATTCAAGGACGAGGAACATTTAGATTTTGTTTTATCTCCTTAAAGACTGATCATAAAAATATTTATTCAGTTAAAAAATTTATAATATATTTATTCTAACCTATTTATCATTCTATAAAAATTTTATATACACAATATAAATTAATAAAAAAACATCTTTCTGATGGTTGAAAAATAAGAAAAATAATCTAAATGATTATCTATAATGTCTTATCTAATGATTCATACTCCCCCTAACATACAAAAATAATTATATAAACATTAAATATGATTAATGTTCCAAAATAATATATAACTTCAAATCATTAAATTTGTTCTCATTTTACATGATTTCCCATACATTTATACATGTATACCAACAATGAAACCCATTGAAACCAACGATACGGAATGGTAAATTGAATCTCATAACCCATAAAAGGGAAAAAAAATAAACAAAATAAAATTATAATAAATACTATAAATATATAAAAATTTCTTAATAAATTAATTAATGAATTAAATTTGATTATTCATGACATTATTATACTTATAAGAACCATTTCGAATATTAGGTAAGATATTCTTTCCAAACCTCCATATTTACTTCATGTTATTCTTTCTCTCTTATTAAAAAAATGTAATTATTATTTTTATATATATCTTATAAATTATGTGTATATTCTCTGAAATCATGTATCTAGATAATTTAATCTATATTTAATGGGGAAATAAATTTTTTTAAAACCTCCCCTTCTCAAATATTCTAGATAATCAAGCCCAGCTAAGGGGAACTTCTTGATTTCATACCCATTTTCAATTGCACTCCCTAATCTATTTCAATATCAAATTATTTTTCTAAAATCACTCATTTTACCATGATAATTTTTTTTAGTGATTATCTAGTTTCATGAAAACAATTTTTTTTTGTTTTAACAAATCATTAAAATTATCCTTCAACCACAAAAAAACTATTTTATTTCCAAAGTTTAATAAACACTCTTTTCTATTTTTTCACATCAGTATGACCACAATAATCATTATATATGAATATATTCCCTTATTAATTTCCATTTATGATATAAATACATTCATTCATGGACACCATTATGATATTCCCTTTTTATATTTCCTTTTGACATGATTATTATACCCAATACATTCTATGGGTACACCTTTTGATTATGTTTGAATACTTAGGAATGATTCCTTACGCGGCTCAAATATTCACAAACATGTTATGATGGGTGAAACTAAATTGTTTCCCAATTCATTGGGTAATGTTTAGACTCATGATATGTCTTGTGGGGATATGGAGTGAAACTAATATCTTTTTGGTATATTGTTCACCATGTGATATAGTCATGGAAGTTAGCCTGAACTCATGTTTATGTCATGTTATATATTGTTTCCAAATTTCTATATTTCCAGGATTATATGTTCCCATATTATACATTTTATTATTCATTATTTTTTTTATGTTTCATAACTTTTATGTCTTCTTATTATGCCTTAGAATCCTTGTGCTATGTGTTATTACAATTCATATTCACATACGTGGATCTTAAAATAAAAACATTTTTTAATGTATTCCCCATGTTATACTATTAAGATGTAAGAACTCAATGGATGATAGGAGATCATTATAGAGAACAAATAAATTATGTTATTAGTTCAGTTTAATGTTTTAAAATTATGTAACAAATCATCCAAAGATGCTTGATCTTATGATCCTTGTGATATATTTGATGTTTTATTATTCTTAATATCATGTAATAATATCTATAAATGGATTAGGACACTATTTTATATAAAAGGAACTATCTAGAATTTTTTGAGATTATGGGATGAGTAGTTTAGTAAGAACAATATGGATAATTATATCACCATGGATGACCAAGATTGAATCATAGGGTGTCACATGTTTGGATACACTTTTCCTTTACATGATTAGCCTTTAATATTAAATAATTATATTTCATATTCATATTTCCTTACTATTAAAGTCCCCTAATTTAAATTTAAATTCCTAAGGTAAAATTTGGAAGGACGAATATCCTAAAATACTCATATCTCTCTTCATAAAGAAATTATTTTAATGATTATTTAGAATCCATTGTTTGATGAACTATAAATTTTTACAATATCCAAGTTACATGGACACAAAATTATTAGTCATAAAATACATCAAATTTTATCTAATTCAATAAAGTATCATGTATCATATATTTTAAAATCATGAGATATCAACATTCTTACCAAGATATGTGTTTGAAGTAGCATTAGAGTACATTAAAATTATTATTAGTATTCCAAAAACATGATAAATTCAATTATTTTTTAGAATTTGTATAAGAGGGAGACCTCCAAGAAATATATATGTTTCAAATTATAAATTTCATTCTATGGTTAAATATCACAATTGTTTTATCAAAACCCTATTTTGAAATAATTGAAGTTTAATCTGTAATATTGTTTTTTTAAAAACATGTTCATGATGATGTTTTTGAAATATAGGTTAGAAATTAATTTTGTATGATTTATAAGTGATTCCATAAATATAATATAATAATAATGAGTTGGTTTATGGATAATGTAAGGATATGATTTTCAAAATATACTGAGTTACAATTGTGATGAATCAACCCATTATTCTTGATGAAAGTGCCAACAGAAAAAAAAATAAGACCCCATTTAAGTAATAAAGGTGTAGTATGCTCACATGTTTCTCTTAGTTAAATGATATTATGAGGGAGAAATTTCATTAGGGGGAAAATATAAAAAACCAAAATTATTATCAATGAAATATCATATCTAATAATTTTCTTATTTACTATAATTGACATAAAATCACTTTGAGAACACAATATAAACATTGTTATTTAAGAATAAATTAAATAAGAATTAATTAATCAAATTAAATAATGTATAAATGTATAATAGTATGATGACTATTGGAATATTAATATATCAGTTATTAATAGTACAATATCTTATAGAATTGTAAAATAGCCAAATAAAATATAATAAAAATTTATGAATCTTATAAAAGAATGTATGACATAATTATACATGAGTATTAGTAAGTAAATATTTTTGAAATGATAAATCATGCTATGTTATTATTTATATATAAAAGTTTATTTAAATTAGAATAATTAATAAATGTATTTCAAAGAAAATTTAATTTCCTAAAATATATTCGAAAACTAATATTTTTTAGTATGATTATTATATGATATTTTTAAGAGACATTAATTAATGTTTCATTGAGTTATAAAATCTATTATAATAATAAAAACAGTATTTTCCAGAAAATTTTGATATTCATTAAAAATTAAAAATTTAATTTTTAATTATACACATCCATAAATGGTTTGGGTGATTTTAATTGGGATTTTTCTAAAAATTTTCCTTTTTTTGTGAATACTAAACTACTATAATTTTATATAAAAGATCAATACATAAATTATTGACTAATATATGATGTATGACTGATTTAAGAACATAATATATAGATTTAATTTATTATTTTAATTTATTTATTGATAATTCTGAAACTATTAATAGGATTGAGTCAGAATAATAAAATATTAAATAAAATAATGAGAAATAACCCATCTCCTCCCCTATACACACTACCCTTAACAACCCATTATCCTCACCCCATTAAATATTTGATCCTCATAAAAATTATTCCTAATAATCTTCCCAGGCCTCTCCCATGTCCAAGATCCATTTTTCTTAATAAAATAGTATGAAAAATTTCCAAAAATGGTTCTCAAGGAGGATAAGTTCAAGAGGCAATGCCCTATTCCATTTTCTTTGAATTTCATTTTAATTTCATTTCATTTATTACTCTCTCCTAACAAAACCTTATCCAAGTGGTAGGAAAAATTCATTATATTATATACACTATAATTTTATCATTCTTATGGAATAATTCATCATATTTTCTATTCGCCTCTAAATTTTTAGAAAAAATTATTTCATCACCCATATTGTGTTAATTTTGGGCATTAAAGGATGATAAAGCTTTCAATTCCCATTACATAATTCAGGGCATTTTAGAAAACCATTTTCATAGTACAAAAAGATTATAATATATGTATTATATCCTATTTGATTTTCTATAACCATTTTATATATATAATATTAATTAATAAAACAAAAATATTTTATGATGATCGAAAAAGAACAAAAATAATCTAAAAATTGTCATTAGAATTTATATAATGATTCATCCTCAAACAAAATTAATAAATTAAATACATAACTATATAAAATTATTTATATTCATTAATAACATATAACTTCAATTCTATAAATCCATTCTCATTTTACATGATTTTTAGTATGTGTATAAAATTAAACTGATCATGGAAACAATAGAAATCAATGGTCTAGAATGATGAAATTATATCACATAACCCATCAAAAAATAACAAATGAACATTATAAAATTATAATAAATAAAATAAACACACATATATAAGGTTTTTAATTAGTCCATAAATGTATTTATGTAGATTATCCATGAAATTAATATCATGTGAAAAACCATTTCACAGATAGGGTAAATTATTCTTTCTAAACGACCATTTTTCATTCGGGTTATTCTTTCTATTTCTTTAACCTAATTCAGATCTTATTATTGTTTATATAGATCTAATATATTCTCTTTATATGTTCCTAAATAATATATCTTGATAATTTCATCATTATTTTATGGTGAAATACACGGTATAAAAAGGATCCCTTCTCAAAACGTCATGATACGTAGGCCCGATTAAAGGGAATTTACATATTTCTTACCCATTTTCATGTGATGTTGATAATATGATTTAAAAGACATTTATTTCAATAAATTCACTAATTTTATAATGAATACATATCTTAAATAATTTATAGGTTTATACAAACAATTTTTCATTTCTCATTTTAAAAATTCTTTAAATATTTATAACCATGCTAAAATGAATTATTTCTAAATATACATACAAATTATTTGAATAGGTTTTCACTTATATTTTACATTTTTTTCATGATATATGCATATTTTAGATTATTAATATACATTTATTTTTTAAATCCATTCTTTCATGGACACCATTATGATATTACAATTTGATATTCCATTTAACATGATAATGATAGCCAACACTTTCCATGGGTAACCCTTATGTTTATGTTTGATTCATTATGTAATATTTTTTATGTGGAACTAATATTAATGGATATTTTATGATACATGATCCTATATAGAAATTCCAATTCGTTGGATAATGTTTTTTCTCATGAGACATCATTTTGGGAAATGGAGTGATCCTAATTCCATTATGGGACTTTGCACACCATGTTATTTAGTCTTTGAAGTTAGAATTGACTAATGTTTATATCGTGTTATTTGTTTTTCCACAATTTTATACTTCCTTGATTATATGATAACATGTTATAAATTTTATTCATCCTAATATTTTTCATGTTCAATTACATTTATGATATCTTTTTATGTTTTCTAACCCATGTAATATATTTTATTCATATTCTTATTCCATTAAACTAATTTTTAGCTCACCCTTTTTGTTCATTTATTCTACAATTTATTAAATTAAGATGTCAAATATCCATGAATGTTATGAGATTATTATTTAGATTAAAAAAAATAAGAATCTAGTTTGGTTTCATGTTTTATAATTCTTCAAATAATTTTCCAAAGACATTAGACATTATGATCATTGGGTTTTATTATAGGTTAAATTATAATTAAAATCCAGTAATAATATGTGTAATATCCTGGAGACACAATAGACTTTTCATATAAGTTAAATTTATTATTTTTATAATATTTTTTGTTTTAAATGTACAAAAGGAATATTTATTCCCATTTATATGAGATAAATGAAATTAGTTTTTCTTGTAGGCCGATAAGACAATTTTATAGTTTTTTGACGGAAAGGGAATAATATAATGTTTTTATATTTAAAAGATAAGATAAAAATTAGATGTTATAATGTCTTTTTATTTTCATACATCAGACATTCGTTTTAATGATGAAAGTAAGAATGAGAACTAAACCCAAAACATTATAGGGAAAAATACATTATGTGACCGGTGGTTTAGTTTAAGCTCTCCAACGCATTGAATAAAGAATTATAGTTAACTGATTTATGTTTCTAATATATGAACGTGGATAGTGTTAATTACTCTAATGAAGAGATAGAGTAAAATAAATATGTTCATCATCATTAAATTTGAAAATATTATTATAATATTTTTATCTGATCTATATGGTTCCACAATTTTTCTATATTTTCAATTTAGAATTTAAAATGGGTTTTCATTTAAATATTTTCATTTAAAAATGTAAAAATCCAATTAAATTATTTAAATTAATTTTAATGATATATTATGTATGAGTTTTTATATGGTGAAGCTTTCATTAATCAATATTTTTTGTTTATGTTAACAGAAAAAATGTTTTATAAAAAATTTGGTGTTTGGAATTTTTTCATCTTTAATTATATGAATTTTTTTATGTTGAAATTTAATTATATTAAATTGAAAACATGTTCATTTATTATAATTTATTTAAAATTTAATAATGATTATTACTTCTTTTTATATCCTATACTGTGGTTTCAATACCCATTAAAGTTTTTTCAATGTTGTCCAAAAGTACTAAAGATAAGGTAAAATATTATGGGTTCTATATCTATTTAATGTAAATTAGGCTTGAAAACCATTGTGTTTTGATTAAAATCACAGTTTATCATTAATATCCCACTTTTAATGGCAAAATTGACACTGAGTTTCATCCTTCCCTATACAATGTAATGGTTTTATCTCGTTATATAATACTATAAAGGTAAAAGATCATCAGAATTAAAGAAAATGAAATCATTGAAAAAAATATGTAATTATGGTTTGATTATGATATGGCGAATCATGAAAATCCCCTAGGATCAGTCCCTTCACATTACTCTCTTCCAAGTTATCTTCCATGTTTTTATTACCCACTTCATAATATTTCATCAAGTTAATATTATATAGAATTCATCTCCAACTTGTTCCCACCATCTTTACTCTTTTTTTGTCATCTCCACGGACTAGAAAATCCAGGGTTATCCTTAGTTTGACATTAAAAATTTTTCCCCAAATTTATAGGTTTAAATTGGTACTTTAGTGATCATATATTCCTCCTCCTAGTGTATTATCAACTCGAATTAATAAATACTCTAATTGAATTAGGATAGTTATTATTTTATCCTTTATCTTCTAGATTGTTAAATTCTTTCATGTTTATATTCTTCTTTTGGATATAAAATGATAATATTTAAAAAAAAATTGTAATTGGAAAAGAAATAATTTTTTTCTCGTTTTTTATAGTATTAAAAAGGTTTTTTTATATTAGACTTATTTAATCTATAGATTTGAACATAATATCACACTCTACATATTTGATAAATTTTTGATGTAACAATTGTAAATTGATTTTGGAACCATTAATAGTGTTTTGATCTTTAGACTGATTTTTAAAAAGTTTAAAAAAAAATTTAAATGTGTGATTGGTTCTTGAAATTGTGTTTCCCAACATTGTAAATAGTCCCATTTAGAATTTTTTAAGGATAATTTTCATAGTAATGATTCTTTCCTCAGACATGGCCCTTTACTTATTTATTATAAAAGAATATTTTTTTCTTATTATAATACATGTAATTTATATTCTCATATTTATGAATAACTGTATATTAACATGATGGGTGTTCAAGGGTGATAATTTTTAATGGTTTCTATATCATATACTTATAAAAATGATTATATTAATATTTTCAACATTTTTTGTTTAAAATTAATTATGTCCCCTCATTTTTATATATAATGGGAAACCAAGAAAATCTCATTGAATTTTAAAGAGAACATACAACACCTATTTTGGAATATGATTTGGCTAGTATACCTTATTATGATTTCATAAACCTCATTCTCATAGTGTTTTTATGATAACAAACTATCTCTTACATATTTATTTCATCATTTTTATTGTTTTTTAGATTCATAAGTTACTTTTAATGTAATTTATTTTTTACAATTTGTGGAGTTTTAAGGTAAATTAATGTGTGTAATTTTGATATAGTCAATGGAATATGACATTATAAATTCCTACATAATGCCCTGGAAATAATATTTACACTACCATAAAATTCATTATAAATATGTGAAGGTGGATACTCATGAAGATGGACCTTTTTAGAAATAACTAGATAATTACTATTTGGACCAAGCAACAAGGTGCATTGTGTCCAATACAATTACTTCTCAAGTAAGACAACCGACTACTTGGAGGAATATTACCGACTTTCCTTTGGCTTATTAAGTAATTATATAATAAAAAAAGTGCATTGTTCATCTAATATACATCAATGTCCTATAAATGGATGCTCTTTATTAGAAATCGACTCTATAAAACCAATACGCTACTTAGAAGAGGATACCGAGTAGCTGGTGTGCACTATTAAACATACAGTTAAGAACATTTAAATAAATGTAAAAAATAACAATAATGTGGTATTGTCCAGAACTATTGATATTGTGAAATTCAAAATTCTTTTTGGTTATTTTGGAGGCCATAAAATGACCCCTTGTGCCCCTTGAAGTTTAACTTTGTGTTTTTTTCTACCAATGATATTTTCTAAAAGGTAAATTCAATAGTTCATATTTTGAATTAACAATTCCCCTCAAGATTCTTCCATGCACATAATCTCTTCAGGTGCTCTACCCATTATCTGAAATCTCTTATTATCCAATGTACTTTTCCTAATCACATCATTAATCATTAATTCATATAGACTCATATATTCAGTAAAATTATTTCCATGTATTATATTCATTGATATTTAATTTACAATCTAGAATAAAAATTATAAAATATTTTATAAAATATTTATTAATTAATTTTATTAAAATCATTTAATTTCGGATTAACATATTATTATACAATAATTATATTTATATACAACATCCACTTAGAAACAAAATGATTAAAAATTTCTAGGAAATTACTAAATTTCATTATCTTATGAATCATAACAAATATCAAAGATTGATTTTATTATGACATCTAATTCCAATTCAATTTCTCTTCATTTTTATGAAATAGAATATTAATTTTTAATGAATCATAATTAAAATATTCATAAGGGTATTTATGATCATATTTTATAAATGTATATATACGAGTGTATTACCACATAATAATATAAAGAAAAAACAAACTCCCAATGATATTATAATTTTTATGTTAAATAAAAAACCAATGATAATATATCATTTAAGTTTTGTTCGAGTTAAATTAAATCATGTTTCTACTTAAAAAAATCATATTACATATATTAAATATTATATGTCACCTATTAATTTAAAGATATGGAAAATAGAACTTCTTTAAATATATACCATTAGGATTTCAAAATTTTCAATATGAATTCTAATGAATATATTACAATCATTTTTATGTGATTTACTAACATCTTTAGTTGTATAATTTCCCTTTGTGATGATTTAAATTCATAAACACATGTAAATAAAAACATTTATTTTATTCCTAGATCTGAGGATTTTTAATTCACATCCATATAAAGGGATAAATATTAGAGAAATATAGTAGTCGAGAATCTAATTGGAAACATAATTATATATGAAATACTGATGCAATGACATTTTTATAAGGATACAAATAATGAAATATATGTTATGAAAATGATAACAATCAAAAAATTCAATTATATTCCATCTCAAGGTGGGATAATTGACCATTCTCTTCATTAAAAAATATTTTCAATCACTACTAGAATAATAACTTCAACATGTAATCCATAAACTCAAATATAAACATAGAACTAGAAGTGATTACAATAGATGTAAAAAATAAATGTAACATTAAACTAGAGTCTTACTTCTGAAATAAGAATTTCAGTGAAAAAATATAAGTTAAAACTAATTAAATGTCATGATATGCAGTGAATGTGATAACTCAAGGGATCAATGTTTTCATCAACTTAATTTTAATTATTCCTAAAGTAACTTATGCAATATATTGATGAACAATTCAAGGTTGATAAACCACTTCATATTTCCTCATCTTACTCTTATTCTCATGCATCTTCTGTTATTTCTTCTCCTTCTTACTCCTCTAGTCACCAAAATCATAATATCTCTAATATATGCATGAAATCAACCTTGTAATTTCTTTCATTCACATGATTAAATATATTTATATATCAACATAAAATATAATAAAGAAAGTCAAAAAAAGAAAATAAATATAAGAAATGGGTCATTTCGTCAAGGAAATTTAATATAACTCCTTGAAAATGAAGAATCCACCAGATATAGGTAAACATGAATCTATCATTAAAAACCAAAAAATATATCATTTAATTTTTTAAGGGAAGATAATTTTCATAACAATTTGGAATCTATGAAACCATGAAAATATGTGGTAAAATTTGGTGACCTCAATCATGAAATAACCTATATGAGTCAATTGGAATCTTAATCTGAAAAAGGTTTCTCACAATCTATATTATGTTATTAATTTTTAAAAAAATTATTTCACTTAATAAATTTTTTGTCTAATAAAACAATTGATATAGAAGACTAAATCTGATCCATATTTATTTCAGATTATTAAATAAAAACATTATAATGATATATAGATTCTGAAATCAATATTTTCTTCCGTAGGCAGACCAATGTTTTAGTCAGTACCAAAACAATCAATCCTTTTTAAAAAAAACCATCTAAAAAACCCATGAAGTAATTTAGATCCTATATAGTGGTTTCCTAAGACGCATGTGTGATAATCTATTTGAAGTAAATAAAATTGGTAAACTAGTAGAGAACATGTAATCTATGGTAATAATTATTTGGGTATGTTATAAGTGAATTCATCATCCACATTGCTAACACAATCTTAATTAAAAACATTTTATTCGCAAAATTACTAAATCACAAGTTATTATTATTTTTTCATTTTCATGATTCATGTCTTTAAATTTATTTCAAAAAATATTTTTTCTCAATGTTGTTAATTAAAAGAAAAACTAATATTTTTCATTAATGAATTTAAAATGTTTATACAATTAATTTAAAATATATTTTTGGGAAAAACCCCTTCTGTTTGACCACACAAGTGAGTGAGTTATGAATTTGGAAAAAATGACTCGATCAATAAAACTAATAATCCATTATCATAAAAACATGATAAACTAGTACATGAGTTTTCCAAATTTCATTTCAATAATGAGATTATTTTTTATGAATGAAAATTTCATAAGAATCCAATATCCATTAAAAAAATAATTTCCTCTTAAAGAGACCATAAAATAAGTCATCATTAAATTTTTAGACCCAATCAAATAAAATTATAAGAGATAAACCCAATATGATCATAGTTATTTATTACTATATGTGATTATCATGTGATCATTTTAAATATCATAATATGGAATCTTGAAAATAATTTATAATGTCTTTTTATAATTTGTTCAAAATTAAATAAGTTTTGAAATTATTTAATTTTGTATTGATCATGTTTAATAATTCAATGGAATGTCATTTGATGATTTTATTTCTTCTAATTTCTTTAATGTGTATTTTTTACTCTTCAAACAGCTTAACATATTTCGGTAGTAGAAAGATGAAATTTAATAATTGATGTGATCCTTCAAAATCTTTTAAATGAAATTTCTCCTCTAAAATTGTTTTGAGGCATGATCTTGATTATTGTAAGATATATCATTATTCAATTTCTCATTTGGCATTTTTAAAAGAAAACCCCTTATTATATTTTTAATAATAATAAAACATCGGAAGATATTTTCAACGTTTTTGGTTTAAAATATTTTCTTTTAAACATCAAATAAAATATTCAAAAATTCAATTATAAATATGATAAAGGTTTCTATATTTCATATTCTATCTTAATAAAATAATTTGTGTCATTAAAAATGACTAAAATAATGGAAGTGTTAATTTGTGATGATTTTGATTAATATGTTTCAAATTATTCATCTCTTAATGGTTTTGAAAATATTGATTTACGTTAAAATTTTCAATGTTATGAAATAATGAAGAATAAGATTCTTCATAAAATTAATTTCCACAAGTTAACGAAAAAAATCTACAGACTATCCAATTTATAATGATAAAATGTATTTAAAAGGGGAATTCATACTCATAAATTATTTTTAATGAGGTCGAAAATCATTCCTTTTAAAATCCCACTGAACGAAAAAATCCGTAATGATTGTCTTGAGGATGAAAAGTTTGTAGTTTCCATAAAGGTGAATTAAATAAATTTACTCAAAATTAAGGATGGACTATAATGGAAAGGCCTAGTGAGAAACCCATCAGAGACTAAAAATGGTTTTTTATTAAACAAGATGATTATATTAATATTACTAGAAACATATATTATTCAGTTATTGAATTTTATAACTAGGAATTCATAATTGACTATGGTGAAACTATTACACCCATTCATCAGTTAAAATCCATTAAAATGTTGTTGGAATTTTCCAGTCATTTTAATTTAAAAATCATTCAAATGGATGTCAAATGGGATTTATTATGTGTTTTTTTCTAAAAATGTAATTGGGGAACAACCAACTTGATTTGTATAACGAAGTTTCTGAAATTATGTTTTCAAATTATTAAAATATTTGTATGGTTTAAAACAATCCCATCTATATTAGAATGAACATATTACAAAATAAGTATTTCAGATGATTTTAAAATGAGAAAATTTTCTTCAACTAACATTTTAAAACACATATAAAATTTTATTTTACTGATTATTATTTATATTGATGATGTGAAATTTGGCTTTACCAATGAAAAAAATTAGCTTCATTTTTTTGTATTAATGAAAATTGTTTTTGAGATGCGAATTTTGGGTGAAAAAAATTAAACATCAGTCTCAATTTTTCAAATAAATTATTGAATATCTATTAAGTAAGGAATTTACACCAATGAAAACATAAAAAACATAAGAATGGATTCATATAATAATATTAGTACTCTCATATGTAATACATTTACTCTTATGTTTGATGATGTCGATTAATCGATTGATAACAAGATTTATTGAATTATGATGGGTAGTTTACATTAACATATTGTGACCCATCATGATATCATTTCTGTCATTTTTCATTGTAATTTTTTTTCAATTGAACCAAATGGAATAACATTATTCTATCATATAATTGGTTGTTCCATTAATAATATAGATATGAAAATATCATCATGTTTTATCCAAGACGGAATCATTTTGAATTAACTTTGTTTTCAATAACTAATTTTGGAGAATTAAAAATATATAGGAAATGTTCTCATGGAATATAAAATTTACAAGGATAATTTTTTATCTCAAAGAGTAGAAAGAAGAAAAAAATCAGTTTTTCATTCAACTACAGAATTAGAATTCATGTTCAGATGGTTTTATTGGGATCATAGTCATTAGATGAGACACATTATCTAAGAGTTTAGTGTTATATTTTACCATATATCTATCAAGTGAGATAAAAACAATTCATTCAAAATCTATAAGAAACAAATCCATCACCCTTTATCATATCACATTAACCTTTAACATCCTTTATTAATATATAACTTCAAAAAAGGTGATATCATTTGGATTCTTTACCAATGGATATTCAAACCAAATGTAATTTTTTAAAACATATTACCCTTAATAAATTAAAAAAAATAGTTTAATTGGGAATGGTTCTATAATGAAAATATTCCTTAGATAAAAGGATATAATGAGATATATTTTTAATGATTTTGTGTATCTTCTTCCAAATATTTATATACTTTCATTTTCTATTATATTTATATATCTTTCATATGACCTATTTATATAATCTGATTTATCATTTTAGGGTTTTTTTATCTATTTTAATTATGAATATATATGGATTGGGGATCCTCTGGTTTTCAATATGAACAAAATACTTTCTCATATTTTAACATTTTCAAAGGTTAATATTGAAAATAGTTTTCAATTTTAATAATATGAGTTTTTATTTATAAAACTTATTTGAATACCTTTTATTTTTAAATTAGTTTTAGAAACATATTATAGAATATCTATTTACATTCCATCTTTCGTTTTTTAATATTTTATTGCTGATTCATCATTTCACCTTCCCATTCCATTAGTTTTTCGATGTCTATCTCTAATAATTTATTTATTTGAGGACATTAGAAGTTAATGATTGTTTTTCCAAATATGTTTTTTTATCTTTTACCTTCATCATTACATTATAATATATATTTAAATTTCAAATATATATATTTATTAAATTATTTTATTATATTATAATTATAAAATTATAATCAATTTTAAAATTTTCATTATCAAAAAGTTTTTAGTTTTTCAGAAACCTTTTACATCTCAATCTTCATTTTTATTTATTTCAAATGTACCTTATGTTTTTGTTCAAAATTTTTTTTAGGTTTCTCCTTCCACTTCATGTTTCTATCATTTTATTTTCTTTTAACATTTTTATAATTATAATGGGGGATAAAACCCAAAAAAAGAATAAATTTTCTAAATTAATAAAATATTTATTCTCCCAAAGGTGGAGTTTTTTATAATATTTAATTATTTCATTTCACTCTTCTCAAGTGCGTAATTATTATAGAAATTTTGATGTATTAAAATATTTTTCTAATATGAATATTGATATTATTACATGTAATATAATTAAATATCTTATAAATAAATCTTGAAAACGTTTATATCTATTTTATTCATATTTCCTTTGACATTAAGAAGAGATTTTACTCTTGATATAAAATTATTTTTTCTTTTAAATTTTTGTGTTTGTGAACAGAAAAATGAGAGATATTACAATACCATTATTTATCATGGTGTTTTGAGGATCAGAAACACTTCCTATGTATCAAATTATTTCATTTATGTGTTTTAATTATTTTTTATTTCAATTAATGTGATAAAATTATTAGACCTTATGGATTTTATAATGTCTCTTAAAGGATTGTATATTTATCTTTCCATGAGAATATGGAATCCTACACAATTTTTAAAATCCCTAGGATTTAACCATAAAGAACATTATAACACATTATAATGAGTTTGAGGTTGATTATCCTGAATATTGACTTGTATAGACATTACTGGCTACCTGATGTTGGGCCTCAACATGGTGGTGCCATGTCTCCAATAGTCATAAATCCTTATCAAGACAACAGATACCCAATGCAGTAGAACCATCAAGTGGTTTTATAATCTTGTGTAGAGACCATTGGATCTAAGGACACAAGACAACCACTAGCCTGTATAGGCCCACTTGTGAGTGTTCTCTAGAAACACATGGCTCTAGGAATCCCATTTTCTACTCGGTGGGGGCTACCTGGTGCACGATAGAGGTGACCAGGTTCTACCATTGAAATGTTAAATACAATAAATATATCCATTAATGTCGTACTCTTTAGTATTAATAATCATAATGAATCCTAGAATCATATCAGCCCTCTTGGATTCCATAAAGGTCCACACATGTATATTTGAAGACATACCTTATGATCTTTTCTCCTAATAACATCCTCCCAATGATATATTCAAAAATAAATCTTAAGAATTACTATTTTCTCCCAAGATCCATTAAATATCTAAATATCTAAAAGATATATACCAATTATCTTCAATAAATATTATTTAATAGAAATTTATCTATCAGATATACTTCTAAGTGTTTTTAGTTGGTTTTCTTAAAGAAAACCTAACTATTTATAACCATTGTTCTCCAAAATTTCACAATCTAAAAAAGTGTGGGATGGGTTACACGGGTACTGACAAAGATAATGTAGGTTATCAAAAAATAAAAATTGTTATATATGGGTTTCTTGATCAATATCTATATTAAAGAATTTGTATGATAGATATCTCCTGTTGAGTGGAGGATATGTTGGGTCATACATAGAGCATTAGCTGGACACCTTTTCAATTGTGCTTGTCTCTTATTTAATTTTATGAAATGAATCATTTTTACTCGATTCCAATAAATTTTTAAATTTGACTCTATAATTTTGATACATTAATTTCATTTATATTTTATTTTATAGACATTAATAGAATTTATAAATTTTCAATAAATTTATTTATTATTTATAAATTTATTAATTTTATGTCATCATATAATAACACATTAATTTTTAAAAATGGAAATATGAAACCACCCTTGATTTATATTCTATGAATGTCTTAATATAATCCATGTGTTTGGAATTTTCCACTCGATTAGGCTACGTAGAGAAATACCAATTGTTACATAAGATGGATTGCATTAGTCGTGTAAATTTTGATCACCTTGATTAGTATTATTATATACCATCCCAAATATCTCAGACTCCCATTATCACCATAACATTCCCCTTTTATATAAGTTATTTTGCCTTTAGTTCTGTGATAGTTTTATTATTAATTTTGATTTTTCCATTTCCATACTTTTGTTGTCATCAATATTTTTGTCATTTTTGTTTCTTATTTATTATATATTGAATCAATTTACCCCTTTTTTAAACTAATCCTTTTTTTTTGACAAATTTTAGTGATATATAAAATAACTATTACCTATGGGTAGTCAAATGGAATGAATTTATAAATCATTAATCTTTTTGTATTATATGGTGCAATTTTTAATGGAGTAAGGGAAACCAATAATTATTGGTTTTAAAAAATTATAAGATAAAACCAATGTCACTCTATTATATTTCAAATTTTAAGGAATTAGAAATTTTTCTTATGGGTATACATATGTTATGGTTATTTAATAACTACTAGTTGTGATCATTAAATAAAAAATTTAAATTTCGTTCTTAATATATTGTTTCTCATAGAGTATTTTTGGTGTTTTCGTTGAATGGTGACATGTATAATCACTTGGAGACCAGGTTGGGTATTATATTACTTATATATTATTTTTTTTGTGAAAATATAAACACTCCTATAACATGATTGTTTTTATATATTTTAATTTTGGTTAGCATTATTTTTTATTTTTTTAGATTGGATTATTTATAATTTTTTTATTCAATATGAATTAGATATCTAATGCTTATATGGTTAATTACAATATTTAAAAAATAATTAATATACTTATTAAATCATAATTTTCAAATAAAATCATTCCTTTAGTGTATATATTATTCCATGGTTCTTTTATCTAAACTATTGGGATCAATAATTAACCTTGGATAATGTCAAAGGATGGCTCAGTTGTATAGTATAGTGGTGGCCTAGAGTAGTTCTTGACACACAATGTGTGATTAAAGAAGATCTTATAAATGTAAAAGGTTACTAAATAGAAGAAATTTTTTATTAGTATAAAAAATTTGAGGCCACATCACTCTTATAATGAACAATCAAATTTATTTAGAGAATAAGAAATAGTATGAATAAAAATTGTAAATGAAAAGTCTTCAACAATGATATAAAATTCATATGAATTAATGGTTGTTTTGAAAGGAACGTACTTATATAAAATCTAATTTTAGGAGTAAACTAACCTCTTCTCGATACATAGTCTTGAGATATTTGTTTTTACAAATATCAATTATTATTTTACAATAAAAATATTTTAAATGCACTATTCACATAACGGGTCTTTAAAATTTTGTTCTGAATTATCCATAGATCAGGAAAAATTCCCAATTTCATTAATTTATCATTACAAGTTATACATAATTTTTTATATATTTTCCATAAGGATCATGTTGTAAAATTTTAATTCTATCTTATTAATATATTAGTATAGTTTAATTTTCATAATATCTTATATATTACAAATGAATTTCTTCAGGTGACACATTTTTACTATATTAAGATTCCTCATGGAGATTTATATTGATATTTTAATAATTTTATTATCTAGAATAAAATGAATTATTATCAATGTTTTTTTAATTTTCTATCTTATGATGGAATAATGTGAATGATTCCCATGTGTTGTATTATCCAAAAAATAAGTTTCAAAGAAAATGTTTCCTTGTTAAACATCATTTCGAATGTCATAAAAGTGGATGAATAAATGTGACATAATTCTAACAAAAAATTGTGACACCCTGACCAGAACCACCAGGTCTAATCCAATGTTCGATATGACCCCGTGTGCACCTCATCATATAAAATAGGGTACTTAATAGTAGAATAGGTCAATATCAATTAGAGGTGAGACTATACCCCTAATATTATGTTATAAAAATAATAATAAATTAAAAAATATAATAAATAACATGTGTACGAAGTGGAAATTAAAATATGGAATGCATGTATAAAAATAATATATGTTCTTCATATGTTCCAATCCAAACTATAGTATAAATTTAAATCTAGTATATAAATATAAAAAAACTATAGAGTCCACCAGAGTCCTTCTCTATCAACCACCATCTCCATGAACCACTACTCAACTGCCAACCATGAGACCTATTCCCTTACATGGATCCCTAAAAATGATGTTTCTGTGCACATTTAGATTCCCATGTAGGGTGTGAGTAATGAAACATGTTGAAAAAATAAAAATATTCACCCATAAGTTTCTTTATGTTGTTCACATGCTACTAAATATCCACAAGATGCATCGAGTATCATCATGTTACTCAAGGTTCACTTGGTGCATTGAGTTGATGAATCACTTCTCGATATCTATAAGATTCTTAACTTATCAATAAATTAAATGGTATCTAAAATGTGGATCAAGTTACAACTAGGACACAAGGCTCTCATGATCCACTATCTTCACTGTCGCACATCCTAGAAAATCACCCTCTAAGGGGAAATCATACAACCATGGCCACATATGATGTGAAAAGAGCTCAAAACATCCAATGGAATGAAAATAAATAACAATTTATATCTATATAAACAAACATAACATGAAATCAAAGGATATATATTTTCTCAATAAATAAACATGTTAATCTACATGACACGTGAAATCAATTTCTTCAAACTGTTCTCTTGTATGAATGTTTTATATGTGGGTATTATGATATCGAGAACACCATTAAGAAATAAACATCAATATATGAAAAAAAAACATAATAACACATGAATCATACCATGGGAAAAAGTTTATATGAGATCCTTATATGGAAAGGAACATCTTACTTAACGGTGTCAATGTGAGTATCAAGGATAACCACTAAAATATCTTCCTCATTTTAGTTGGTCCCAATACATCACCAAGGATTCCATTGAAAAATTAAAAAAAATTCATTGAAAATAAATAAGACCAATACATGTGATATTGTGTATCTTCCTTATAGAAAATCATAATTTCCATTTTTACCTATAACATGGAATGATCATTTATACCATAGAGAAAATAATAATTTACATACTAATTTTTTTTCTTTATATACAAATCTTAGAAAAAGGAGAGATATAAATTCCTTATGACTCATCAACAATTAAAAACTCACTATCATTTTAGAAATATAAATTAAATTTATCTAGGAGAAAAGTAAGAATAGGATTTGTAGTCTCCCAATAGAGAAGATAATGGAATATAAATTTATACCTATATAATTTTCAACTCTATGACACTAAATATAGTATAGGATAAAAAACATTGGGCTTTATCACACCACAAAACGATAAAAAGCTGTTGAATATCTCCATAGGACATTGGAGTACCTACTTAATTAGTCTTTATGCATCATAAACTCAAAAATATATAAAAATGAATTTACAAAGTGTTTTTATTAATAATGCATGAAAAAAATGTAGAGGTTCAAAGTATTTAAATACTGAATTTAATTTATTATTTAATTCATTATATAAGTGGATCATAAAATAAGAGTGTTATAAAACATTTTTAAGCGGGGTTTCAACATTTAAATGATTCACAAAATTGATTTCCATGATTTTTTTTTCAAAAAAAGTTACATATTTTGTTTAGAGGAAGAAATCAATAAAAATAGGGTTTTAATTCATATATTTGTTTTTTCAAATAATACAACTCTATAAGTGAGACATGATTTACCCTTATAAAACTCATTATATTCATGTAATGGTAATATATTTTACCATTATGCATTTTATTAACTAAATAATACCTTCATAATGTTATGGATTACCCTTACACCTCTTTGTAAATTTCTATAATACATTTACACAACCCTATAATTACCCTTATCCATTCATTTGAAAGGTAGATATACCCTTTCACTATGTTATATGTACCTTTACAGAACTCATATTACCTTTACGTATCACCGAGGACACCAATATGTAACCTTTATAAACTCATGGTTAACATCGAAAAAATAGTATACACCCTTATGTGAGAAGAACATTTTTATGACAGAACCCTACACATCATATATGAACCCATACAAATTATTTTCAATTAAAGGGATACCTTTACAAATATAAGTAACTGACAATACAACGTTTATTAAAAATCATTCTTACACTTAAATATCATGTAGGATCCACATCATACCATTACACAGTAGCCAAAAAACAACCTTAAACATACACAACATATGTAATTCTCGGTTACTTTAATCTAGTGTTTCATTTACCCTTACATAATAGTTTAAAAATAAAGGATACCTCTATGTAACACCTAAAAATCACTCATGGGTTTTAGTATATAAATGTTTACCATAACAATGTATTGGAGGTAGATATAGGTCGCACCCATCACATAATGAAATCATTCTTATATATTCCACAATAACCTAAATCATTCATCAAAGCATAACCCATGAAATAAAATGGGTTTCTTAAACATAATTATATCATTACATAATACATAGAAATAAGATTTCATAATTAACACAATAAAATCATAATAATAACAGGGATTAAAACATAAAAAAATTTAAATAGTTTTATCTTCTATGGGAAATAATTTTGATGAATCATTTGAACGTCGTTCATGAGGAAAATATCATTTCTTCTTAAAAACATTTCTTTTCTCAAAACTCTATGTAATTTTAAATGAATATAATTTAATTGAAAATAAAAATGAAATAGTTTATAAGAATCTTAATGTAAATAAGGCTTTATGAATATATAAAAATGTGTTCATTCTGTATAAGTTAAAAAAACATTGTCCTCACACTTTTAACAGAAATTTCAAAAAGTTCCTCGTATGGTAAAAAAAGGAAAGATTACTTTTATACCTTGTAGTAAAATAAAAAATGGTTAAAATGACTTTAATCATTCAAAGAAGAATGTTAATCATTTTATGAAAAAAAAATAGACACAATGGACATGTATTATTAATATATCCCCAGAAAATACTTACATATAAACAATCTCGGATAAAAATGAGATTGCAAAATTACCCCTTAACCTTTTGTAGAATATCTTCTATATGTGTTTGGTACTACTGTATAGTGGGTTTAAACATAATACTAACATGTATAAGATCGATAATAATATTTATGATATCATATATGATTCACTTATGACTTTTAATTACATGTTCATTTGTCCCTTCATTGTTAAAACCAAGTTTTAGGTAATAATAGTTTAATTTATCATACGTGTTTGGACATGATATTATTCATATGATTACATAGATCATGATTTACTTACTTCTAGAACAAAACAAATTATTCATATTTCATATATATTCATTATATAAACATATATAACATATCTATAAATGGAATGTAAGAAACTATTAAAAGAGATGGTAGGAAATACGTACGCTTGAACGCTGTTTTCGTTTCATTATTAAATTGATTGGAAGGAAATGATATATATATATATATATATACAGTAGAATTATTATTTCATATATTTCAGTCTTATTTATTAAATATTTTATATAATTATTTATGAATGGTTAACATGAGGAATGAATTGCATCACATCGCATTGTGGAGACAATAAGCCATATGTATGCAGAAGTGACGATATCGTTCCTAGAGTTGTTGAAAGTTATTAAAGGGGATGGTGTATAATATCTAACAATTAGTATCATGTTAAAATAATAATATATAGTTATTATTTCCACCATTATACCCATCTATTCAAGGTGGTGGTAAAAAACAGATTACACTACTGTGTGGAGATGATAATCCGTACGTACGCATGTGCGAAGATTTCATTTTTAATAGGATGGATTAAAGGTAAAATAGGGTTATTTAAAATTTATAATAAATTATAATTATATTGGTGATACTTATGTTATTACATTATAATTAAAAAACATAATAATATGAAGAACAAGAAGAAATACATTTGATAGAATCGGTAGAAGATATTACCTCTTCCTCGACATACCTTCTTGGAATTTTCTCTTATGAAACTAGAGATGGTATTTTGAGAATACCAAAATCTCTATAATTTATCTTGGGAAGTTTATATGTGAAAAATGTAGGGTTTTATCTGGGATTCATGGCTCACAATAGAGTGAAGAGGGATGGAGGAGGAGAACTTTTATAAGATAGGAGAGGGGAAGTTTAAGAAAGTTCAAAAATATTATTTAATCATAAATTAAATTCCAACATAAAATGGTCTAAAACTCATTAAATTATATTATAACATTATTTTGGTTTAAATGCCGATAATAAAATATTTTTTAGACATGTTTTGAATATATTTTTATACTTATGTTTTTGGTTTTACCCTTACTTTACCCTTTTTAATCTTACCGTGATATCATGTTATTTACACATTTTAGGTTAGTGTAACTACAATATCATGTCAAAGGATCCAAAATAAGTTTTTATGAAATATTTGGTGTTATATTAACCATTGGATCAAATCATATATTTTTAATAATTAAATATAATTTAATAAACAATTTTATGTTTGAAATTATTAATTGTGTAAATTTTGGAAACTATTCAAACTCGAATATTTAAAAAAATTCATAACAACGTTATAGTAATGAAAAAAATAAATTAATCAAAGATAATACGTCAATATCATCCATAAAATTCGTGGATTACATGAAAATAATCATATTACATTTTTTTCATATTTATAAATTCATTTATTTGCATCTTTCATTAACGAGTTAATCACTACATCATAATTGTGTCATAAATAAATAAATTTATCTAATATTCATAAATTATAAATAAAATTCCATGATGTATAAAATATTATTAGATTTAAATTTACTATTTATAGACATAGTGATCTATTATATTACCCCACCATTAAAATCGAGTTAGTAATAGATATATGTATAGGTTACAATTATATGTACTTTAAATTAATTTTTATAAAGTGTAATTTTCTAATCCATGTGAATCCATGGGGTCCCAATATCTACCCAAGGATACCCATGGATGAACATATCTCATCCAGTAGGATTATTTCAGGTTTTAGGGTTGTTTAATATTATTAATATATTATTTTTTACCCATATTTACAAGATTTACCCTTTAACCATGGTAAATAAATTAATTACTAAAGTTACTATTTATACTGTACAAAAATAAAAAAGTACATATTTAAAAAATTTGAAACTCATGATTTATAATATGGAATACATTTTTCTAAATTCATAACATATAATTTTATGTAATTAATTTATAATTAATCTCGTTGTCAAAAAAATAGTTTTGTTTCAAACATTTTAATAGATTGAAATATTTTTACATATGAATTCAATGTGAAATTAATGAAAAGGACTTAAATTGTCTTAAACTATAATGATATATTATTTTTAAACATTAAAACCATTTAATAATATATTTTATCCCAATTAATTATTATGATGGAAAAAATTGTTTTCAATTAAAATTTAGCATATTTTCACTATTTATCAAAATTTGAACGTTATGAGAAAAATATCAAAATTTTATACATTGTAAATTTATATGTCCCTCTTCAAAAGAATAAGTTTATCTGTTTATGTATAACATATAAAAGAGTAGAAAAATTAGATTTAAAATGGGTTTCCCCTTCAAAATTTCTGTAATGTTTTTAAAAAAAATACTTATTGTATCCAAAAAAATGATTTGGTTATCATATAATGTGTACGATGAATGATAATGTAATATAAAATTAAAAATGTAGTTAATAATATTCATAATGTCTATATTATATAATATTTTAATAATATATCATTGTTTAGTGGATCTCATTATTGCGTACAACGCAAGCTGTCCTGGAAGGTCGCGCAAGCCATGTCAGTATTGCATGTAGTGAAACCTTCCTTTGGGGTTGCATATAACATAATCCAATATTAGATAATTTATAAATTGAAACAAATATATATTCATTGTTGTGTGAACTAAATTCTATCAAAATAACATGTAATTGTATGCAACATAGTCCAAGAATAAAGTTGTGTATACTGTAAGCTAATATGTTGTTTCATATTGTGCAAGATAATCTTAGTGTAGTGTAAAACACTATAATTTAATAAAATTAAAAAGAATTCATCCCATAAAATATTAGGGTGTTATAGTATACCCCCGTAAAATGAATATTTGCCTTGAAATTCATCAGGGTGATAGTTGGTTTTCCACATGAACCTTTCTTTTTGGGAAACCCACTTCTTAAAAAGGAATTCTAAAACACCATTTTCCAAAGGTATGTTAGAAACATAATGGTTACCAAAATTAACTCATAAATTGTTTACCATATAAGAGAACATAGGTGGAAACTGAAAACATTTATATGGAAGAGAAATATAACCATCATGTTCTGATGGATAATGATAGAGAATAAGGTTTGGAGAAAGGTAACTACAAGAATGACATAAATCTATGAACATTTAAGGGACCATATAATTCATCAGAAAAGTGGGTACTAGGAAAACCTTTTTTGGTTTTCAAGAACATTTCCCTAAAGTTGAATAATTTCTTCATAAAGACAAATAATTTCTTTATTTCACTGTAATATCACCATTATTCATTCCCTGAACAATTTCCATTTCATCTCTTATTTAAAAAAATGAAGTTAAATTTTTCATTCATGAAGTGTTATAAGATCATATGATAGAAGGATAGGCCATTCCATCTATCTCAGAAAAATGGTTATATCCAATTATTAAATATGCATAAATATACCTATATTGAGATAATACATTAATCTAACAAACATCACCTATAATATAAATTATACTATCAATAAATGGATAACATTACAATCCTTCAAAAAACTAAAAATATAAAACTTTATAATGAGGTGAACTAAATCGACTTAACATTTTCCTCTCATATCTCATTTGGATGTTCATGGTCTTCCCATTCAAAACATCTAAATACCATAATCTGGTATTTTATTGAAATATTATTATAATATAAATTACCATAGAACCTTAGATACAAAATTCATTCTATCAAAATTAACTCCTCACACACACCAAAAAATATATATACTCAATTCATGATATCACTTTTTCTTTTTATCAGTCATGAGAACATTAATACTATCAATCATATTTTTTTCTCCTTATCCCCTCATTATGTGCATATCACCTTCTTTAGAAAAATATTTCAATCACTATTCATGGTTACTAGTACCATATAATCATATAAAACCATAATATATCAATATATTGATATTATAATAATCCATAACACTATAAATGAACTTCCAGACCAATATTTTGAAATCCCATTTCATAAACACTTAATCATTCCTATACATAGTTTTCATACACAACATCACTGAAAGTGAACACATGTGACTTCCATTTGTCTTTTACCTTAATATATTATTGATGTAGATCATCATTAAACCATGGATTATGGCATTGGTTAGCATAATGTCCCATTTACATGCACATATAGAATTGAAGTGTTATTAGTGCGTTCTCTACAGTATTATCTCAATTCAAATTATTTGCAACCTTTTTTCCATTAATTCGTAACTCAACTGATCGATGATCTTATATTCCATGCTTAAAACATTTTCTACTTACTTTAAGACAATATCCACCATGCTTATGTCCACCGTTTGAGAAAATAATATTCATCTTTTTATCACCATTGTTTGGGATTTCCCATGAAATCCATCTTTTGTTTCTTGTCAACACCATGAGAAGGATAAGTAACACCATGTTTAGGTTCTACCTTGATAGCACAATAAAAAATCTATTCATATCTACTGATGTATCTTATAGATAAAGCCCTTTAAATAATTGGTTTTAAGCCACTGATGAATCGATCAAATTTAATTTCATGTTGTCTGATAAAGCCATAATTATACCTTACAAGTCTTGTAAGATTTACCTCACATGTATCAATAGGTTCACCATCCATTTGGTTATGCTCAAAGAAGACCTTTAAAATATTTTTTGAAAGAATAAGAGGGGAGTACTTATTGAAAAAAATGTTCTTGAACTCATCCCATTCCATGGATTCAATTTCATCTTGTTGCCTTGTATTCTTAATTAGAGTCCACCACTAGTGTGTTTCACCTTCTAAATAATAGATATCCAAACTGACCTATTCATGTTCCGAACATCAAAGTATTGAAAATATATTTTCAATGGTACTGAACCATTTTTTAGAAATATGTTGATCAGAAGACCCACTGAATGATGTTGGATGTTGCCTTATGAAGGACTCAGTTGAATGTTATTCCCTTCACTCCTCATTTGGGAGTCTAGAATGATTCATATCTTGTGTAATTATAATAATAATATTTTTAATTCCATCTCTCATAACATATGGTTTTTAGGAGTAAAATCATTGCATTTCCCAGAGAATTGATCATTAACATGATTCCTTCAGGTTCCCCCCAACATCTAAAACCCAAATAGAATATTGTGAGAGTAGATTATCATAATTGGAAAACAACATAGTCAAGGGGGAGTACCTTCAATCTATAATAACACTGGTTTAATTGTATTCTATATATGATCATCACCATAATTCTTAGACTATAACGTATATTTATACTTTACCTTTTTTATATCCCTAGATATACCATAGAAATATCTCTTGGGATCTCACTGAAGTTTTCACAACCTAGTTTCCAAAGGTTGAATAAAATTTCACTCTGATACAAAATGGAGAGACCCAATCTTTATATACATGGATGTAATATTTCTTTTACTGAATACATAATACATGACACAAAAAAATCCCAAATACATTATTAGTTTAGTGTCTTTGATACTCATAACACAATCTTCTAGTCATGATGAACGATCTTCACCATCGCCCGTAATGATCTTCCCATTTTTTTCCTACATAAAACCATTAACTTTTTCGTGGGGTAAAATAATACATAAAAATGGGGAGATCAAATATTCGGTGATGGTAAACATGGAGAACATAAAACAAACAATAAACATTTTAATGTAAAAACATGAACGTAAAGTTTAATCATCAAAATCACGTTTCATGAAATAAATCTTGGAAGTACGTAAGTAATGGATCATAAAGGAACATTTACCAAGGTAGAATAACATTGACATAGAACATGTAATTGTGGAAAACTAATATGAACATAATATGATTTCCATAGTAGCCAATGCATTTCTTCCTAGACCATCACAGTGGAAAAAGTCAATTACTTAACCGGGTTTACATTTTGATACAACTCTATATTACTAAACTGGATTTTCTTTTCATTCCATCCATCACTATCTAATGATATTTAAATCATTACCCAATGCATTGGAGGGAGACATAGGTCCCACTCATCTCATAATGAAATCAATATTACATTTACCAAAAAAAATGATTCATCATATCATAACCCATGAAATAAAATGGATTTCATAAACATAATTCCATCATAACATAATCCATATAAAATACCATTTCATCATTAAAAAAATCAAATAAAAGTAATAATTGAGACAAAAACATAACACTATTTAATGTGTTCAATCTTAGATGGAAAAGAATTTTGATAAAACACATGAACATAGTTTTTTAGGAAAATTTACATTCTTCTTTCAAAAATATTTCTTTTCTCAAAATGTCATGAAATTTTAAAAGAAAAATATTAGTTGATAATAAAATTATAATAGTGTAGAGGAAGATTCATGGAAATAAGGCATTAAAAAGGTGTAAAATCCATTTATGCCATATAATTTTAAAATATATTCTACTCACACTTTTACATGAAAATTCAAAAATTACCTTTTATGGTTAACAAAAGAACGATTCCTTCTATACCATGTAGTAAAAGTTAAAAATGGGTAAAAATGACTTTACACATACAAAAAGAATGGTAAAAATTGAAAACATTTTTATAAAACATGGACATGGATAATGAATATATTCCCTGAAAATACTTACGTATAAACAATATCGGATAAAAATGAGACTGCAAAATTAACTTAGACCATAGGTCATATTTCCTCTGTATGTCTTTGAAACATCTGTAAAGTGGGTTTAAACATATTATTAACTTCTAACAGAACCATAATAATTTTTATGATAATGTATATGATTCAATGATGAATTTATATTATCTGTTCATTTGTCAATTCCATGTTAAAGTAACATTTTAGGTAATAATCGCTTCATTTATCATACGTGTTTGGACTGGTTATTATTAATATGATTACTTAGATCATTATTTACTTACTTCCATAATATTAAACATGATTTATATATCATATATAATTTCTATATAAATATATATAACATATCAATAAATGGAATGGAATACACCATTAATGGAGATGGTAGGTCGAACTTACGCATGAACACTATTTTCGCTTAATTATAAAATTGAATGATGAAAGTAAATGACACATATATATAAACACACATAAATCCAGTAGAATTATTATGTCACATATTTCATCGTGTCATAGAGATGTTAAGTCGTATGTATGCATGAGGGACGATATCATTCCCATATTTGTTGAATGGTATTGAATTGGAAGTTGTATAATATCTAAACATTCGTATCATGTTGCAATAAAAATATATAGTTATTATTTTCACCAACTTAGGTTGTGGCGGCATGGAGACGGTAATCCGTACATATGTATGCGCGGTGATTTCATTTTTTTGCTGGATGAATAGAAGGTGAAATAGTGTTTTTTAATATTGATAATAAAATTTCATTATATGGGTGGTACTTATGCTATTACTTTATAATGATACAACTATAGTAGAGGAAGTATAAGATGAAGGACTGTTTAAAAAATCGGTAGAAGAGATTACCTCTTCTTCGACATGCCTACATTAAATTACCACATAGGGAACTAGAGTTTGTCTTTTGAGAAGACCAGAACCTCTATAATGAAACTAGTAAAGTTTATAATATAAATATTCATGGGTTGGCCAAGTATGTTGGCTCAAAATTGAATAAAAATGAGATGGAGGAGGCTCCCTTTTTATAAGAGAAGAGAGGGAACTTTAGGAATGTTCCAAAATATTATTTTATTATAAAATAAATTTCTATAAAAAAATTTCAAAAACATATTTTATTATAATATAATATTATTTTATTTGGAATACCCATAATCCAATAATGTTTTACAAAGTTTTGAATATTTATTTATCCTTGTCTTTTTGGTTTTACCCTTATTTTACCGTTTTTAATCTTATTGTGATATCATATTATTTACACATTGTTGGTTAATGTAATTACCATAACATGTCCAATGATCAAAAAATAGTTTTTATGACATATTTGGACATATAATAACCATTTTGAAAAATCATAGATATTTAAGAATTAAATATACTTTAATAAACTATTTTATGTTTTAAGTTATGAATTGTGTCAATTTTGGACACTATTCAGACATGTCTTTTTTAGAAATTCATGAAACCGTTATTAATTCAAAAAAAGGAATTAAATCAAAGATTATATGTCAATATGATACAAAAAATGTGTGTTTGAGAACAGAATAACCAAATTACATTTTTTTTAATATTTACAAATTTATTTATTTGAATCTTTCATTAATGAGGTAATCACTACATCATAATTGTGTTATAAATAAATATATTTATCAAATGATCAAAAATTATGAATAAAATATAATGATGTAGGATGAATTTTTAGATTTCTAATTAATATTTATAGTCATAAATATCTATTATAATACTACATATTAAAATCGAGTCAGTAAAAGGTATATGTTTAGGTTACAATTATCATTACTATAAATTAATTCTTATAAAGTGTCATTTTCCCATCCAAGTGAATCCTTGGGTTCTCCAAATATACCTAAGTATTCCAATGGCTGGACCTATCTCATCCAATAGGATTAGGTCATGTTCTAGGATAGTTTAATATTATTATAATAGTATTTTTACCCTTATTTATCAGATTTACCTATTAACCTTGGTAAATAAAATAATCATTATAGTTACTGTTCATAATGTAAAAAAATAAAGAGTACCTATTTACACAATTTGAACATTCTGATTCAAAATATGGAATCTAGTTTTTTCAAATTCAAAACAAAGAAGTTGTAGTAATAAATTTAAAATTAATCCCATTGTCGAAATAAAGGGTTTCTTTCAAACATTGCTAAATATTGAAATATTTTTACATATGAATTCAATGTAAAATAAATGAAATTGACTTAAATTGTCTTAAAATATAAAAATATAATATATTTAATCATTAAAACTTTTCAATAATATATATTAACATTTTAAATTATTTTGATGGAAAATGATGTTTTCATTTAAAATTTCGCTTATTTTCCATATTCATCAAAATATGAACGTTATCAGAAAAATATCAAAACTTTCTTCAAAGTACATTTTTATATCCCGCTTCCAAATAAGAATTTTATCTAGTCAAATATAATATATAAAACTGTAAAAAACTAGATTTAAAATGGGTGAGCCATCAAATGTCTGTAATGTTGTTTTTTTTTGAAAAATACGTATTTTATCCAAAAAATTGATTTGGTTCTCATATCATGTGTACAATAAAATATAACATTATATAAAATTAAAAATGTAGCTAATAAAATTAAATATATATATATATTATAATATTTTAATAATATATCAGTGTTTAGTGGATCTTGGTATTACGTACCACACAAGCCATTTATGAAGGTTGTGAAATCCATGTCAGTGTTTCATGTAGTGATTGATTCCTTTGTGTTGTGTATACCATAATTCAAGCTTAGTTCATTTATACATTGAAAAAAATATCTACTCATTGTTATGTGGTATTAATTATATCAAAATAAATTGAACGTTTTTGCAACACAGGCCATGAATAATGTTGTGTATACTTCACGCTAATATATTGTTGCATATAGTGAAAGATAATCATAGCTTAGTGTAAAACAAAACACATAAATGAAATTAAAAACAATCTGTCTCATAAAACCTCAGGGTGTTACAGTCATGAATCCATGGGGACCTATGAGTCCCAATAAGAAGTCGGTTGTTTTTATCTCCCATTTCCACAAGGGAACTCGTAGAGGTTGAAGAAAAAAACCATGATACTGGTGCTCGGCCTTACCCTATACTAGGTAAGGAATATATAAACAAAGCTAGTGATGTCCTTATTTACCCCTATCCATAATAATTTTTTTTCCAAAAGTCGTTGTTCATATTAGATACACCATGATGTATCTACAATTTCTAGGTAGATAATTATTTCACTGTCCTTTTCCTGGTCGATGTAGGGGATGGAACTATCCAATGTATAAGATATACATACATTTTTTCTAATGACCATTGATGTACATAATAATATACATCTATCCATTCCAGCATCCCAAGAAATTTTGTTCAATTCCATATCTATCCATTACATGATCAACTATTGAATATAATACTATAAATAGTTAACATATCATAGATACCTAATATTTAAAAGCACACATCCTTCAATTGGACAATAAGTATCTCAACAGAAACTACTCCTCAAAAGGTTGCTCGCCAAGATCATACTCAACCTACGCCTTGTTATAAAATGATCTACTTTGAAATTATTTTTCCCTGGTGAATACACCATATCAATTTCAAACATCCATAGATTCTCAACCTACAACCTCTATCTTAAGATAAATTCATATTGTGTGGAGATATAATGAAGTCTCATGTGGTCAATGTTGAAAAACAAACCACTCACGAAAGAGATAGTGTCTCAAACAAATTAGTGTTTGTACCACCATTTCTTGCTCTAGGTTATTATTTTTATGATCCACTCAAGTGGTGTTACCTAATAGGATTTGTAAGCTACTAATTTCTCTCTATGAATTATAAATTCTCCCATTGTAATAAATGAATCACCATAGTACAAAAATAATATGATCTATGAATTAGATAGTATCATCACTAGATCTATAGTGATAAAACTCTTTAGTTAAAAAAATTCCTAATCACACTATTATTACCATTATAATATTATCCCCTTATTTTTCATCATATTCATAGTTGTTGATATATGGATGAAGTCTATAATAAAACATAGACAGTATACTACTAAACCTAATAATCAAATGATCTCAAACATATTCAATAGACATTTCCAATACATCCCTACCTAATAATTCTCTGGATCTAATGAGGTAACTATCTTAGAAACTACATGACCTAATAACATCACCTCCTACATCAGGAAGTAACACATCGACATCATGGAGTAAATCCATTGTGCTCGAAGCATGCTCGAGACTATCTAAATTAATCTAAAATTATACTCTAATGTTGTTGAGTAGATTAAGTTTTCATTTTCCAACACCATGGAAAAAAATCCTATGTAATGGATGATCATATTTTACGTTAGAAGCATGGCCATTATAGATTCATCTATCAGTCAAAAGAATATAACTATATAATTTTATAACCCATATCTTCTCGAAAAAATCATTATTGGGATGTCCTATCTAACCCGTAGCTTGTGATATCCTGATAGATGATCAATCATATGTAATCACCTGGATCCTCGTATCTGATTGAAAATATCATAGATCTTAGAGAAATCAATATTTTCTTTTTCATCACCATGTTCAGCTATAGGAAATAAATGTTGAGTTGAATGCCACTCATTAACTTCCTTAAGAATAGGAAAGGTGCACCCCACTGTGATGTAATCAATTTTATAAAACCTTTCAACTCCATTCCTGCAAGACACACCTTTTTTTTACCAGCGGGGCTGGTTATATATGGTAAGGTCCATAAGAATAGTATACACCCCCACTTTGATCCCGATTTCATCGTAAATTTTCAAACATTCAGTTTCCATACTAGGTCAATGATTATCCTAATTATTTCCACCCATTCATTAGTATCTCGATGGCCCCTATTTCCCTAGAACAATGATGAATTTTTTAGTAAAATGTAATGTCATTTTCAACCATAGTTTTTAAATCATA
Source organism: Viscum album (assembly GCA_963277665.1). Classification (NCBI taxonomy): domain Eukaryota; kingdom Viridiplantae; phylum Streptophyta; class Magnoliopsida; order Santalales; family Viscaceae; genus Viscum; species Viscum album. Next base: position 661,525,199 of record OY728159.1, read on the forward strand.
TTCATAGGATGAACACAAATGGATTTTTTTTTGTCTGAAGTGGCCTTGCTCACAAACCCATATAGTAGGTTTAGGATAATTCCAAACTACATACTCCGATATGACATATTGTAGAGAAAAAAAACCCTAAATTTTGGGTGCATTGTTTCCCTAATTCCCTTTTAGTCCCAAAAAAGTACATTTAGGTGACAAACTGTATAATGAAAATGAAGGAAATTTAAGATAAAAGATCAATTCTGATAGATACAAGTTAGTTTCTGAGATAAAAAATTGGTTCTCCTAGGATTTTACCCCCATGAAAATGTCAATACCTATATGTGATAAAAATATCTTCATTCAATGACATTATTAACAATAAAATACATACAAATAGAAAAATGATCCTGGTTACAATAATTTATTTAATAAATGATATATAAAAACAATATGAAAAACCTAATATATCCCACAAATGAGAAACTATTCAAAATAGGAATCAAATTTCACGAAACTAATTTTTGGAACAAATTTGAATAATAATAATAATAATACGTATATATATTGTATATAGACATGTGTTAATATCATTAAGCATGAAAGCACCCAAAAATCTCATAAAAATTGTAACATCAGTCACATCCATGATAACATGGATGTATGTTACAGTTGTGTTGTCCAATCACCTGGAAACTCCAATACATGAGTTTAACAAAGCTATCTATTTTCCAAAATAACCAAGGTTACTCAAAAGGGGATGTATAAAACACTTTTCATACAATAATTTCACACACTTGATTGGACATTGTGGTTTAGATCTTGGTTTTACACAAAGGGGGAGGCACTCTACAAATTGAAAAATTGAATGAATCCCATGATAATGAACTAGACGACCTCATTTGAAGAAGGGGATATATTTAAAACACATAACGTAGAATATATTGATATGAAACAAAATTCCATTACTCAATATTTTTATTTGGGATTAAATTTTTAATGGCGGAGTAATTGAAATGTTATGAAAATATATATTTGAAATTTGATAAATTCAAGAATGGTATGTTTTGGGAATGTGATATAAATAGGAATTGAGTGATTTTTGTTACTAATTATATTTTATGATATATTTTGGTGTTTCATATAGAATATAAATATTTATGTTGATTTATTATTTCCAAAAATCGAAATAGATATATAAAATTTCCCTTTCATTCAAATAATGATAGATTTTTTATTAATATACTTGGGGATTTTGATGAGCCCATATTGTTCTATTTTTAGAGTTGGATAAGTAGTCATGATGATATATTTCATTTATCTACATAGAATTAATATTAACTAATAACATAGGATGGATATGGAATGTTTGAGATCCACATTGATATAAGGGGGAAAATATAATATATCCTTTTAGAAAGATGATTTATGGATTCATATCAAGGATGATGGTGAATATGATAAATTTTCATATCATCTAATGATCTTGTAATTAATTATGTTAATGATTAAGGTCTTTTACATTAATTATGAAGATAATGTGGTATATTATGAATATATTTGAACAATAGAAAAGTATTTATTAACTATATGTATTCGTGTACATCAAGGATTGAAAATTAGTCAAGAACGCAACATAATCTAGTGTTGTGGTGGTACAACTATCTAATATTGTTTGTTATGTATAAATACACAAATATATGGGTAATTATATTAATGATTAATCAATACATCCATCTATACATTAATCCATGAATTGATATTGGTAGATGGACCCACATAGAGTCAAAAAACCTACACACAAACATATATGAATCCAAACATACATACATCTATCGATAGATACATATATTCATATACACATACATGTTTTTATATATACAAATATAAACTCAAACATAGATACAAATAAATAATAAAAAAATATCATATATACATAGATTAATTCTTAAATAAATAAAAAAATACCTACATACATATATACAAACATACATACATACATACCCACATACAAACATGCATACACATAGAACCACATTCACACACAGTCGCACACACACACACATACACAATAACAAACAAACACATAAAAGAAGACACAACTACATTCATACCCACATAAATATACAAACCCACATAAATAAAAACACTCAAAAAGTAAGCCACATACAAACATGAATATATTTATACTTTTATGGATACATATATATATACATAGTGACAAACACATACATAATCAAACATATAAACATATTATAGTGACCCAATAATAACACATAAGTATATTACATAATTTATATAAATATTTATCAAATTAAAAAATTAAATGCTTGAGGTCGATAATCGCTTAATGAAATTGTAAACATGGAAATATAATATTCAAAAATTTTGAATGGTCTTCAACATACTTATAAATGATCACCCCGATTAGAAATCCTACTTAAAAAAATTCTTCAAAACAGGGGTAAAGGAAATATAATAAAGGGTGAGCTAAGGTGATCATTAATTGCAAATAAAGAATATATCTAACCATAAAAAGTTCAAAAGGGAATAAGAACATGAGAATGGAATTTTAAGATAATACTTGAAGATTATAGATTGTATATATGAGTCATGGAATAAATATTGGATGTTTATATGACATGAATCAATATGGAATAAATATTATAAGCCCTAAAATAATAGTTTTGGAATAAGACGTGGGATTTTAGAAGACATGTAATTATATAAAATTATTTCCATTGTAATCATGGTTTAATAGAAAGGTCTTATTAGTGTAATGGGTTCACTACCAAAACCATTTTGGATGTAATGGTTCACTCCCATGAACATATTAGTAGTTAATAATGACTCCTAAGGGTATATTAGTAGACAATTTCCTTTACTAAAAAGAGTTCACTCCCTTTAACATCTATATATATAATCGAAGATATAAATATTTACACATTAAAATGGATGGGGATATAGGTAATGCCCATAACATGATGAAATCATGCTTATGTATGCCAAAAGATCATATGTAATTATATCATAACCCATGAACTGAAATAGGTATCATATTTATGTCATCATGTCATATCCCATGGAAAATAGATATGTTTCATAAACATTTCATCAAAGTATAACCCATGAAAAAATTGGGTTTCATAAGAATATAACATATTAAAGAGAATCAAGTTATATAAACATATAACTTATGAAATTAAAATTTATTTTGTAAACTTCATTCTATTAAAACATAAACCATTTAGAAAAATAATATTAATGGAACCCGATCATATCCTCTTAAAGGAATCAGTAACACCAATTAATTTCATCATCAATAGAAAAAATTTTGAAATGTCATTTAAAAAATTTTCATGATGAAAATAAACCTTATTCTTAAAATTTCACTTCTTTAAAACAAATAATCTTTTGGAAAAAATTTTATTTGAAATTAACTTCTAAAACCAAAAAAATATTCATCAGAACATTTTTAAAACATTTTCCCTTGAATAATTATAATTGGATATTGATAAATATTTGAAAACATGTTCCATGAAAATAAAAAATGGATTTTTGAAAACATTTTGATAACCATTTTCATTGAAACCAAAATAAATGATACCTCAAAATATTTTAAAAACAAATTATCCTTGACAACTTATAAGGGAATAATTAAAAATATTGAAATATTTGTTCCATTGAAAATACAATGTACTCTTAAAAAAATTTAAAACCTATTTCCTTTCAAAAATATAATAGAATCATGAAAAAAAATTAAATTCATTTTATTTGAAAATAACAATGAGAAAATATAAAGGATACTAATTTAAAAAAAGATCATTGAAAATAACCTTTAAAACATATATGTATTCATTGATAAATTTTGAAAATCATTTTTCATGAAAAATATTAATGGATACTTGAAAAAAATTCAACATATTTATCCTTGAATACATTAATAAGAATCTTGATAACATTTTGACGACATTTTTATTTGAAAATTAACATGAAAACTTATAATAAAATCTTTAAAATATTTTGAAAATAATTTTCATTGAATATAACAACAATAAAATATAAATTATGATTTAATGTATTTTTAGAAAACATATTTTTGAATGAACACGTATTTATTATTGAAGAGAGATATAATGTTATATTTTTTTAAGAAATGTCTTAATTATTGTATGTATGAATGTGTGGAAAATTGTTCAATTACATTAATATATCATGAATAAAAACAAGATAAGAAAATTCAATGGAGTCCTTGAGATATGGATCATAATATATCATCAATGCTATAATAATAAAAAATAATCCCAATAAATGTTGAGATTGAATAAATAAATTGTTACCACATTGGTATCATTGACTCATTCTCTCTAGGAATGAATAAAAATACATGAATCAAACAATTTTATTATAATGATGATACTCATGATATAATATGTTAATGGGACATATAAAAACCTCATATAATAATATAGGTCCATAAAATGGCATGTGTCTCAAAGAAAGCAAATTGATGAAAATTTACATTATATATTTGGGGAAATTTTAACTATAAACTCCCTGAAAGTGAGATAATAAAATTTATATGTAAATAAAATTATATTTATTTATAATATTATTATATTACCTTATTTGGAGGTATATAAACCACAAAAATAATACACAGCGGGAATATAGAAAAAGTCTAAAAAATAGAACTGAGACTAAAAGTCCACTTAATACTTGAGTAACTTAAAAACAAGATCCATGAAATAATAAAAACAATTTAAACATTTAATATAATGAAATTAAGAAAATTAAATATGTAACATTCCATAGGTAAGTATATATATCACACAATAAGAATAAGGAGGTAATATAGAATGTATCTCAAAAAAATGAAAGTGAGTTGAGAAAACCAATACATAAAGTCCAATGACATTCTATACAAATTTAATCATCCAATATAATAAATATATGATTATTATAAATCTAAAAAAGAATCATATTATTATATATAATACCATATATGATTTTATTATTAATTTTTATTACCCACTTACTGACAATTTAATTTTAATGTTACATTCTGGGTAGTAACCGCATGGTTTTTCATAAATGTTTTGACTTGTTATTCTTGGTGCTAGAACATAGTTCATGATATAATTATTTATATAATTAAATAATGATATTTATATCATATTTAATTATTATTTAATTATTTATAAATATCGATAAAATATATAAATCTGAAATGTAATACACTATTTATGGAGACTGTAGTCTATATATATGTATGAACGTGGTTTCAATTTTCTTTTCTTGTTGAAATAATGAAGGTAAATTACACACATATATATATATATAAATTTAATTAAAATTATTATGTAATATGTATCATATGAATTTACTAACCCCATATTTAATACATTCAATGTAATGTGTGAAATAATTTCATCGCTTTATGTAGCCGGTTGTCTAAATGTCTACAAATGATGTAATCATATTCCCATAAAATGGAATTCATAAAGATATGTGTTATATAATAATTAAATAATAATAAATAAATAAATAATATTAAATAAATATCATATAAAAATTTTAATTTAATCATTATTCCAAAGCATGAAATGTGGGAATAAGAGAAGAAACGACTTACGTTTGTGAGGTTGTAGCCACCGTAAACATGAATAGAGATTTTGTATCATATATGATGGAAGTGTTTTTATTTATAGTTATAAAAATTAAAATAAAAAAATATTTATATTTAGGATAATTAGATAATTATATAAAAATAAAATAATAAGAATTCAATGTGTGGGGAAATAAAGTAAACAAGATTTCTTGTTGAAATACGTTACATCTTTTTTGGGTAACTTCTTTTGGTTTTCATCATAGAGATTAGTTGTTTGGATTTATTCCAAAAATTTTACATATAGGATTAAGTAAGGGGAGTTTTGAAGATATTTATATTGTGTTTGGATTAGAAAAGTGGCCTTATAGGTGTAATGAACTAAGTGGGATGAGTTCCCTTTTTAAGCGGGGGAAGAGTATCATTCTTGGAAATATAAAAAGGTATACACAATTGAGTGGTATCCCTTACATCATGCACTGAAAATAATATTTTATTTTTTAATAAAATGGTGGATAATGTTGATGTTTGACAAAAAATTAATTTTGGACATGATTATATGTTAATTTACCCCTAAATATAATGTTTAACCACTAAATAAACTCATTTTTACATTCATTGCTACAATTAATTTTTCATTACTACAACTAAATGTTTTGGTAAATTTTTTTTAATATAAATTATTAATTATTATTAATATAAATATGGTATACCTTTTTCCATGTTATAAAAATTGACGTTGTAGAAATTGTTTTTAAATTAATCCAATTGATGGTATGAGACAACATGATTTAATGTAAAAAATCTTTCGAAGATTGAAATTTTTTTATATACAATTTCAATTTAAAATTGATTAAATTTACATAAATTTTATGAATATATTTAAAAGTGGTATACATATAATTTAAAACCAAATTTACAAATCAGTTAACTATACAAAAAAATAAAAAAAATATTTATTTTCAATTAAAATACAATATTTTTTGTATTCATCAAAAGAAGATACATATAAGAAAAATACTAAAAATTCAGCCTATGATAAATTTGAAATTATTTTTTTAAAAGTATATATATATTATCAAATATATTGAATAAATGTTTTAAAAATTATCTTTAAAATGGAAAATCCATTGAATGAATATAAAATTACCTTTTAGAAAAATATACATATTTAGGGGTATAATTGGATTTATTCTTATATATGGTCTAGAAAACGCATAATAGGAAAAAAATAGTTAAATGAATATAATATATTTATTTATATAATTATTTAATTAAAATAATTTATCGAAATTAGGTTAATATATTTATTTTGGATATACATGTTTTATTGGATAAACATTTTTTCTATCAAAAGATTTCCTATAATTTCGAAAGGGTTTTATTATCATTTATAGATAGTTTGTCACAAAAAAGTCTTATTATATACATGATTAAACCAAATTTTTATAATTAAATTAATTTTATTCCTAAATGAATTATAATAGCTCGGTGAAAATTTAATAATATTTTAATAATATTAATAACAGTACAATATTGTTTTGTAAAAATTAAGTCTAGAGGGAAATTAATGTTATCTATGGGTCCTTATATTGTGTGTAACATAAAATAAATTATATTGTCACAAATACCACACACTAAAATAAGTTTTGATTGTAGTGTAAGATCAACTTGGATTTGTTTACAATGATATAACAACTTACATCATTCTTACAAAACAAGTTATATTTAGTTTTATGTGAAATGAAAAATTATATTGATATTAAATTAATATTTTTTTTACAAGATATCATGATTTAAAATTCTAACCTCATTAAACATAATTAAGACCTAGAAATTTATCTCATTCATCTCAGGTTTAGTAAAATTATTTTTCATTCATAAGAACCCACATCATAAAAATGAATAATAAATCATCCTTTAAAAAAAAATGTTAGAAACATAACAGTTACCAAATGTAACACAAAATTAGGTTTCCACGTAGGAGAAAATAGGTGGAAAGTGAAAACATTAACATTGAAGGGAAATATGACTGTCAAGTTATGATGTAGAGTGATAGATAATATGGTTAGTTTAGTGTTAGGGATCAAAAAAATACATAACCCATAGATAATTTAAAAGAAAATTGATATCGTAAGAAATGATGCTAACATGACAAAATTATATTTCAAGACCATTTTACTAAAGTTAAATAATTTCCTCAAAGAGAAATAATTATTCATTTAATTTAATTTCATATTCACAACCACACCATTTGGGAGTGTCTTCACCAATTGCATCGTTATCTCTTACTATAAAAATGATGGTGAATTTGTTTTCCCTGAAGTACAATGGTTCATAATATCCATATGTAGAATGATAAATATGTCCACATTTATTTAGTCATAAAAAAATAAAAATGGATAGATTAGGTTATCTAATATGAATTAATCTTCATATGGATATGTATCACATTAATCTTGAAAAAATTATAGAAATATTAACCTAAAACATTCCACAAATCACCATCCTTGTAACCCTTTTAAATGAATAATATCGAAGACATTATTAACAAGGTATTTAAATTTCACAAAATCATATTATAATTGATCTTCCATATATCATAATGTATTTATTTGTTGTCACATGATAAAAATGTAAAATAATTCATCATGTATTCTATAGAAACAAAATAATTTCCACAAATCCTTATTGAAAACATTCATTATTTCCTAATCAATTCACTTATGGATATATTACATAAATTGAAAATTTCATAATCTCCATCCATGACAGCACAAACTACATTTTTAAAAATTCCATTATAATTTCAATTTTAATTTTTACTATCCAATTTACTTATTCGTATATAACATATCTGTATACAATAATAATTATCTCAACATCAGTAACAAATTAAGGGTTATATTTCACTTAATCATGTTTTTACATGAATATATAACATTCCAAAAAACAATTTTCAACTCTTTTTGAATCATTCAAAATTTTCTGGTAATTCTTTAGAGGAAAAAAGAAACCCCTCAATCCATATATATTTCATTAATGTTGAATAAAAATATATAAATACTTCAATCCTTCAGTATTAATTATTGACATGGAATAATTCATTCCATGGTTTAGAAGTAAATTATTCGGTCACGTAATTTAGTATTCCAATTCACATGTTCTTCATAGGTAATACATTGAACCCTTTGAATATTTTTCAAAATAAGAATATTTTTTCCACATAAATAACAATTTCTGGCCATTTGAGGTATTCCTCCAATATCTTCTTCCATTCTACATGAAATGTGGGAAGGAGAATTTTCATTCCTAGATGTTAATTCACAAGTGATATTTCATAAAATCCAATCATCCAATTATTTTTTATGTTATGAATCACACTTAAGTATGTGTTTTTAATCATATAATGTGATAACTAACTAAGAATAATTGCAATATATTTTTATCTAGTTATTATAAAATTTGTCTTATAAAAAACCTAATTTTTCTGCTTATTTTGTGTTAAATTAATTCTATCTTGTTCCATCCATTTACTAAAACCGAAATCATAATTTGAGAATGACTAATCATAGAGGAGAACCACCTAATAATAGAAAATAACTTATAGGATGTCTAAATTATAACACCTTCTTTAATCAATTATACCATAGTTTATTCATAGTCATATTATATTTAAATACTTCATGATGGTTCATTAAGAGTTTGTGAATTTCGTAAGCCTATCCATCTGGAGTGTCAAACAAATTTTATGGATTGTCCTCATGTAATGAACCAATACATAATTGACTCTAGATCAATGCAACAATATTTAGCATTTTTCCCTAGGAACATCAATTTCAAAAGCACAATCACTTTTAGTATCTAGATATGGAATTATTTATTGAAATCTAATTACTTTATAATTTAACAAAATTCTTGTAAATTTTATTATACTTTTAATCATCCTTAATCATATCCATAGATAAATCCCTTGATATATCATTAGAAATAGTCATTTGGATCTCACTAATCTTTTCTCATCCTAGTATCCAACGGATGACTAAACCATTCTATTGATACCAACTATCATGTACCAGGGTTAACATACATGGATATTATACAATATAAGATGTATATTAAGAACATTAAAAAATTATATCACAAAGGAACATAATAGTTTAGTATCATCAGAAACATGGAAGAAAAATCATCTAACACGATGAAATGACTTCAATATAGCCCGTAAAAAAATTCAAATTTAACACACCTTATTAAAACCATTCTTCATAACAAGGTAAATAGAAACATAAGAAATGGGGATCATTGATTATCAGTAAGGCTAAATAAGGGAGATAAATATGAAGAAAATGTGCACAAGGCTATCAGAAAATGATAATAAACATTGATGACTAAAAAATCTTAAAATGTACCATATACATGAATCATGGAGTAAATATTTTCATTTCATAAGACCTCAATCACAATATTATCAATAGAATAATCAAGGAAACAATTACACATGAATAAGAAATGGAATTGTTTAGAAAAACAAGTATATAAAATTATTTCTACAACATTCGGGGTTTCATTACATGACCATCTAATTGAATATTTTCACTCCACAAACAATCTGGGTCATCATAGACCACTCATGTGACCATCTTATTAGTGAAGGGTCACTACAATTATCATCTGAACATAATTTTTTTATTGAACTGGGTGAAATCCTCATTCCAAACATATATATACATTGAGATATAAATCATTACCTGATGAATTGAAGGGATATATTTTTCACACAAATCAAATAATTTAATTCTATAAACTTGTGGTAAATGATCATAACCAATCATATCATAACCCATGAAATAGATTGGGTATAATAATCATGTCATCATCTCTTAACACATATAAATGAGAAAAGTTTCATAATCATTTTTTCAAAGAATAACTCATGAAATGAAGTGGGTTTCATAATCATATAACTCATTAATGATAAGTAGCTAAAATAAATATGTATCCCCTAAAAGGGAAACGTGTGAAATAAACATCATTCCATCAAATAATAAATAATTTATTGCAATAAAATGAATGAAACACTTGGATAATATCCCCATAAATCCTTTAGTAACACCAACAAATGTAATATTACAGGGAAAAGAATTTAGAATATTTTTTAAAATATTTCATGAAAAAAATGTCAGTCATTCCTTGAATTTTTTTTAAAAAAATTTCAAAACATATGAAAAAAATTTATTTTAAAACAGTCTTGAAAATATAAAAATAAATCATTAAACAATTTTTAAAAAAATCATTAAAAACATATATAGGAATATTGAAACATTTTTAAAGACTTTTTTAATAAAAAATTTTAAAATAACCTTGAAATAAATTATTGTAAAATTATAAAGAAATCGTAAAATCATTTTCAAAAACATCTTCCTTGAAAAAATATGAATTATTCATGAAATAATGTTGAAACTAATTTTACTTGAAACTATGTAATGGAATCATGATAAAAATTACAAAACCCTCTTCTGTGAAAACATATAATGTATGCATGAAAAAATTTTAATATTTTTTTCATTAAAACATATAAATGATGTTTTAAGTCATTTTGAGAACATTTTTCTTCAAAAATAATCTTGAAAACATAAAATGGATGATTGAAAAAAATTTGAAAAAATTTTTCTTTGAAAATAACCATAAAATATTATAAAGAAATATTGAAATCATAATGAAATTTTTTTTCATTAGGACATTGTTTCTGACACTTTCATCGAGGTGCGTATGCATCCATAGGGACACATTGGATGTTTCCTTGCATTTTCTCTATCCAATAGTAGGCACCATCCATTGCTTTTTCAGGGATGTTTTCTCCTTAATCGAAACGGGATTATGTGATTTTAGTATCTTCTTCTATGGATTCCTCGTCATAATTCATTACCTATTCCAGGTCTCCCTTAATGATAATGAAGTTGTTTGTGAACCTTTTCCCCAGTGTGATATTTTTAGGGGCACTGAATAATTACACATCTTTTTTTCGGACATTCCAATGGGTCATATTTGGTCATCAACCATCAATCGTCGGTGTAGTTACGTGGGACTTCAATAGTGTGTCTGGGAACTAGAACACTGGTACATCATGATTTATCTCCCTTTTAATGGGTCTTCTCGAGGGAACGTAAGCTCAAGGAATCTGAAATCAAGTGTGGGGATTTATATTCCCTAGACATGTCCCTGTTGTTTTCCTCAACTTTCCATGTTTTAAACAAGGCATGCAACAAGTTTAGTATCTAGCAGAGACTGATCGAACTGATAAGAACACTGATAGTAGTGGATCATGTTGGTACATCCCCAGAAGAGGGTCATCTAGAAGGATTATCAGCCAGTGGATCATAATGCCATATGAGGATAGATCTAAGATTATGTGTCCCATAGAGGGATGATGTCACACCATGAAAACTGATATGGACACCACTGGGGGAAGATCATGGACTGTGCACCCCATAAAACGGGACACAAATGTTTAACATTACTTTGGATTGAACCTCATGGGGGTGTTCTACATACCCCGTGTGGGAAAAATGGATCAAAACCCATGAATTTCGAATGGATGAAAAATAGGGGTTTACACAATAGAAAACAACTCGGATACATGATTGGGGTTAAACATGGATAACGACCCATTACAATAGCGAACTATGGGTTGGATTGTTATGGATAGTGTAAGGATTATGAATGGTTAGCTACCTAAGTGGATGGAATTACATCACAATGATGTGGCGGCTGGGGGAAGAATCAGGATGGATAATGGAGGGTTGAATGGAGCGGATCGGGAATGAGATGGAATCGTCATAAAGGATACAATATTGTTTATATTGAACCTCAGAGAGGCTTCCAACATATCCTAATGGCATGGAATCAATATTCATGTAGTTCGGTGGGGCAATGGAACATCTGCGGAGGTGGACCATGAGGATGGACCCATGGATGATAACTGGAGTAAGTAGAACCCCCCAGGTAGAGGCATGACCTTCCGGAAACACAGAGGCTCAAGAGAGAGAATATGATGAGACCTGAGTAATGGTCTTGAACCTGTAAGAGTCTTCCTATGTATCCATGTGGTTGGGAATCAAATTCAACATTTTTTAGAATGGGGCATATAAATCTATGTGTACAAAGAGGACAACAACCTGATGGCATTATGGGGGATACATATGGTTAGTGGCCCTAGATTTGGCATGATGCCATTAAAGAATGTACCAACAACATGGGTCCCAACAAAGGAGACACCAATGTTCACAAGTGTTTGGGGTTGAACCTCATGGAGGATTCTTACGTACCCTACCTTTCAGACAAGGATCAAAACCCACATAGTTTGAAATCATAAAGTTTAACATCATGCAGGATGATAAGGTCATGCATTTTTATGTCATATGGGATGAGGGTGAATTTACATGAAATGGTCAAGATAGATAGATGGAGGGCTATAACCTCAGGGAGGCTTCATACGTACCTTACCTATAAGGGACAATGATCAATGTCAACATAGTTTAGAATGGAAAATAAGGTAACAAACCAAAGACAACAAATAGAGAATTCCATGGTCGATCCTTACTCAAAGCCTATGTGATTCATGCTCGGTGTGAGAAATAGAGGTAGAAAAGACCTAAAAAATAAATCATGAATTGTGTGTCTTTGAAAAATAGAGCGGGTCTTACACAGGGTTGGAAGCCCAGGGAGATGGAGATTGGGTCATATCCCAGGATGAAGGTATAGTGGTGAAAAATCCTAAAGGGATAGGGATGGGGTAACGAAGGTCACATGGCCCATCTATCCTTTATCAAATTCCCACAGAAGAAGAGATGAGGAGAAAGGATGCTACATACCACAAGAAAGTATAGGTTCTTACAGGAAGATGTTTTCCCTACCATATGGAATGATTTTATTCCATTACAGGAGGATCTCATTCCAAGTGAGCAATACCTTACTCCCATTGAGACTAGTGGGCATGAATAATGTCTGAGGTGGGTCAACCCATCTATATTTCATGGAGAAAGGCTACAGTTTAACATCATGTGCTGGAGACGATGTTTCTTGGTAGTTTAACCTCCAATAGATCAGACAATGAGGATTTTCTCCCCACCCCTTGTACATACATAACCAGTACACTTTAACCATTGTTGATGGAAATCTGCAGGAAATGCTGTGTGGAGATGGGTTTGTAATGTGATTCATTGAGGGCTCACGTTTTCATGGCTATGTGAAGAAGCAATATCTATTAGTGTTCCTTTTCGAAAAATCATGAAAAAATCAACACAATATAATGCACAAACCAAGGGAAATTGAAATAACATCGTACAAACAGGAGGTCCCTATGGGAGAAGCATGTTCAAGACAGGCATGTCACACATTTGTGGAGCACAAACATGGTTCCTTAGGGTGACGATGACATATGGATCACATGAGGAGGGGAACACCCAAGATGAGAGGCTACATTCAAGATGGGGTAGTTTTATGGAAAAAATCATATAAATTTAATCTTCATAGGATAAGGGAGTAAACTTGTGTGAAAGAAAAATATTTGTGTGTAAATTCATTGGAGTAAAAGGAAATAGATTCTACTCAAGACCAAGTGGGTCCTGCCGAAGGAGGACCCCTAGGATACCTCTCATGCAGGATCAAATACCTTAATGTCATGGTGTTTTCACATGGTCATAGAAGTGGCGTCTTTCTATCAGAACATTGTCAATTCTTATGCCGAAAGTTTCCCCGTAGGGTGGTGGATATGCTTCTATTTATAGGTGACAACATTAGTGGAGGTGTGCATGTGGAGCTATGTAGAAGATGTCATTTTTTGTCGCATTGGGTGATCAAGGTTTTGTGAACCTAAGGGATTCTTGAGTGTAGTTAAATATTTCTTTTCATCATTTCCTTGGATGATTATTTATTAGGATTCCATAGAAGTCTCCCTCTGATGTCGTTTTGCACACGCAAGGGTTTTCACACATAAGGTAATCTTCTACGCACCCATTAATTCTTTCATGCAGCTCCCTCGGGCGTCGCAGAAATGTCTGTGGATTCATTATATGACTTAGGTTAGCTCTATAGTTATCATTACAGACTCTATCAATAAATAGGTGTCAAAAAATGACCCCCCTCAGAATTAGAGCTAAAGGTGGACCCGAAGGTCGGATTTTGAGGGTCCCTCCGAAAAGCAAAGTAGCTCACCATCGATGTGTGTAGTAATGACCCTTCATTGTGAAAACCACTTCCATGTGTTAAGAAGAGGCAAAATATGCCTATAAATATTCTGAGGGGCCCCCTCATCCCTAAATTTTACATTGCTATACAATAGACGCTTTTTCTATAGTGCACAAAAAAGGTCCATATTTGTGCACAAGTTCTCGCAGCTGATCTAGAGTTTTGTACGCACTCTCAAACTCTTATAAAAAATCATTCCATCTTGTGCACACTTGATTTAATAGTATTCTTCTAGGAAATCGGATATATTTCATGTTGTTCTCCCATTCATTTTCACGGATCCCTTTGTGAATCTAAGAACCCAATAGAAATGGCTTCTCAAAAGACTGATGCTAATTGGGAGGCCACCGCATCTACAAGGAGGACTCAGATTATCACGAACTACTAGATTATTAAGACAATAATGGATGTGTATGATAATCACATCCATTTTGGAATGCAGAAGAAATGTCAAAAGGATTATTTTCTGAGTGGTAGTATGCCGATAAGGAAGTCTGGAATATTAGAGGAGGTACTGATGTTAGGCATTGAAACTGATAGTTTGTGGTCATGGGTAACACGCATGGATAGTCTTCCATAGTTAAACATGAAGGAAAATGGTAATCCCACCAAAGAAACACGAAAAAATTCCATCTATGCCCTAAATCTGAAGATGATGACTATTTTAGTAAGCGATCTAGTTCCTGATGAATCTCCACCTCAATAATCATGCACTTTTAGAAGCATCATTACCGATGAGAGAGTGTATTGGAATGATTGGGACTTCAGTTATGGGGTAATTCCAAGGGTGAATGGGAGTGTGTGTATTAGGTATGCTAAACATGAGAGGAGTTCAGGGAAGAGCAACAATCTATCAGGCCTTTTGTAGCTGTTTAGACATCACTGTTTCTCTTCAACCGTCAGTAGGACATAGTATCGAAGCTGTTTAGCCAGCGGTCTCCCGATACCAACACCTTCCACCTCCACCATGGAGAGGTAGGAATTAGTCTATGGGATTTCCATTGAATTAAGGGAATCCCCTCATAGGGGTACAAATATGTCGAGTTCCTCCCAACAGAGAACGTCTGGGGGGATAGGATGTGTACCCCTATTCTGACGTGGCATCTGTTGAAGATAGACAAGGAGAATTTATAGATCAAGTAAATCCAAAAGGATATATCTTATTCAAGGTGGTTCAGTATATTTCTAACATAGGGAAAATCAGTGAAGAGTTTAGGCAGATAGAAGTAGTGCCTGAACAGGTCACATTGGGGGAAGGGTGGATCATGCTGGATGGTCCTAGAAAAAATTGAGTACAAATATTGGGGATTCAGTATAAATGAATGTCGGGACACAAAAGTACAATATTCTAGGTTTATAGCTGCATTTATGAGAAGTTGGTTGTTTCTAGTGTGAGACATGATTATGGGGTTCTTCCCAGGAAATCTAGTGATTGGAGAGATAATGGCAGAAAAGAACAAGTTTAGTTTGGGTGTTCTCATACTGGCCATGCTATATATAATTCTGGGATGCATTAAGAGGGAAATCATGACCATAATGATATGTGTGCCATTCCAGATCCGCCATGGATGGTTTTCTGATCACTATTGTGGTTATGACTTCCTGAATTCAATTCTCCCTCTAGGTGATGGTTTGTGACCATTCCTCCAGAATATTGCTGAAATCTACCCGTTGACGCTTAGAGAGGAAGGGATTAAGCTCCAAATTGGAATCCACAACACCTTAAAATTTATTCTATTAAAAACAACCATTTTTCATATATTAGATGATGGGAGGGGGCCATTAGAGCATAGGGAGTACATTCAAATCATTTGGGGCGGTGTACTAGTAGCCCAAATCGATGGAAAAGTCTTCTACGAAGAGTATGTGCTTACTAGGTTTTCCATGCAGTCTAGGTGCATGTAGTAGATTATAAATAAATAATACACAAATTTTTTGGAAGAGAAGAATCCTTTAATTATTTTCCAACTATGGATCATGTTCATGACTTTAGCCTCAGGTGAAGTCAGCACCCTTCCCCCTACAGAGGCCATTTTCCAGCCTATCAGGATAGTATTCCAACCATTGGAAAAAAACATACCCCAAGGCGATTCTACTGAAAAACATCTGGAAAATCAAGTTCGCAAGCATAGATCATAGAAATGAAGGAGGAATAATAGGTTTTTGCTGTAGAGGTGAGGAAAATAATATGCTAGGTATTCAGAATGACACGATTTGGGTCTTCATCGGTGGGAGCTTCACAAGGTGATAACATGCCTCCGCCTTCTGAGGAGGGTTGGTCCAACAGGCGGCCTCATGTGCCAGCTAGGGATGTCCCTAGGAAGCAACTATGTTAGATACTAAAGCCTAACTCCGATGTTATCTTTCCATATCTATGGTATTCCTTGAGGATTCTTTGATAATATATGTCCACCGAATAGCTGTGGCGGAGACTGGTGCATTCTAGTCTCGACATACCAGACATAAGGTGATTACAGGTGTCAGATAGAGAAAAAAATCATTGTCAGCATGCATACCTGAAATCCATTGATATGTAAATATGCCAGCAAGGGTGGTATGAAGAAACAAATCTATTTGTGAAATTGATTCTTGTCTAGAAACATGACCCAGAAAAGAATCCATACAAGGATGTCAACGAAGAGGAAGAAGAAGTGGAAGGTTATTATGATGGTGATGACAGAGAAGACACAGAGGAAGATGAATAATATGAGGAAGCGTTTGAAGGGCCCAGAGGTGAGGGACTCACAAAAAAGGTCACTCACAAAGAAGGCCAACATGAGAGTGGCCAAATCTCATGCTCCGATGCAAAACATGCTGAGCATCTCGATGTATGTTTTTAACTCTTATCTTCAATGGTATTTCTATTTTGCACAATTCAAATCTAATAAACTAGATCTATCCTGTTTAGAAACACATTGTTGATGGTATCTAGTAATCCTTCCTTGTAGGGGATGAAGATGTGACCATGGATGTGCGAGAACATCCTCATGGGACTACATTCAATATTGAGAAATATGGGAAACCAACCATCGTTGGAGAGGGCAGTGATGAACCAAAATAATGGGATTAAATGGAGGCCTTCGAGTCTCAATACATTCACCATATTTAGAATCATTCAGTGTCGACAATTGAGCTAACAAGTGTTGAAGGATCTCCTGTAGTGGCGTATCCAACTATGATGCAGGAACTGGATACCACATCGCTTGGATCGTGTATGTCTATACCTTCATTGGATCTCATCCTTTATTGGGAAACTCTAATGACCATGAAATTGATTCACAATGAAATGATAACAAGGATGGTGGCTCAGAAAACTCTCTAGTGAGGAATATGTACAAGGGCACTACCAGTGATTTCTCTAGCTCATACCGAGCCAACTATTTCAGTCGGCCCCACCAAAGTACATAGTGTTCCAGATGATTCAGTGATGGGTGATTATGCTACTTGGGATGATCTCTAGGCTGGTGAGGGTGAGGTCTCTAAATAGGAGTGATTACAAGAAGAGGACCCTACTGTTGAACTCCTAGATACCTTTCCTGATTACAAGTCTGTAAACACTGTGGTGATGGAGGAATCTTAACCAAACTCATCCGGGGCGAGTCATATGATGTGATAAAAGGTGTGGAAGTGCATAAAATGCTTTATTTGGTAGTCAAAGGCAGCATTGATGAGCTTTATGGGGTCACTATGCAATTAGATAAGATTTCCTTATGCTGGAGGGGTGGATGGTAACCATCTTCATATAATGATCCTTGACTGTATGGTCAAGAAAATAAAGGAGGCTTGCTAAGGATCTAATATTACCAGATGTCAGAGTGATTCATATAATAATTAAAAGATCCTTAAATTTTAGAAATATGATTGACACCTTGAAGAGAATGAAAATTAAAGGGATTCATTTATAATGATCCATTATGATTTCATTGAACAGTTGAGGGCCTAGCAGGTGGATGCCGAAGAGAAGGTAGTGTAGGCGAGTTCCCAAATGACTAAGCTCCACGCTATGAAGGAGCGAGTGTTGTCAAGAGCTAATGAGTTACGATCCAAAACCTTTAATGAAGAGAGGTATCTCATGGTATTCGAAGCATACCTGGAGGCCATGATTCAGATGGTGGTGGCACTAGAGAAATCCATCGAAGGCGTTGATACCTAAGAGCATTGTTTTAGACAAACTCATAAACCTATATCACTTTCTTTTTATACTGAACTACCTACAAGGAATGATTATTTCCTTGATTTTTTATTTTAATGAATTTTGACCAGAACTGTGATGTAATTAGTGAACCATCCACAACCTTATTTGGGTCTTTCCTGGTGTGAGAAACAAGAGAAAACAATATAATTGTTCACTATATGTATGAGAGGGTCAACTGATCTTTGAAAACATGGGTTCTAGATGATCACCATGAGTTATTGAAATTTTAAGGGGATCTTTGACAATATAATAGGTTCCTCAAAATAGTTGAATTGATGATTTTGTAATGTACTCTTGTTTACGATCTGGATAATGCCCATGGGGTTGGAATCAATCCGAGCATAGGGAATTGGAATGAATGAATCATGATAAAAAAAATCAGAAAAATATTTCGGTGGCAATAAAATGAAGGATAATAGTTTACCAAGTTGGAATCATTGTATCCCTATTATGTGAGCTTGAAATGGGGACCAAACAAGAAGGACAGACATTGACCATGGTCGAAACATGGGGAGTTACTCAAAATTGCATCCATAGTCTTTTGGAACGTTGTCCCAGCATAGTAGGTGGGTCATAGGACGAGAATTCATAATTTTAGTGGGATCCGTTAAAAGTGAAAGAGTATGAGGATCCAAATAAAAAGATTTAAATCTGTTGACATTATAGTGATGGGTTATTCGAATGGAGCACAGAACTCTTGAAATTACAACACCGTGATGAAAACACAATAGGTGATCACACTGGTCGGATTAGGGATCGTATATATTTCCTAAAAGGCTCTATCTGGAATGAACCTAGAGTGGACCACTATTTTATGTAATGCCAATGAGGATGATAGACACATAATTTAGTGTCGTATAGTGAGGATGTGGTTAACCGAAAAGGAAATGTGCGGTGTGGTATACATCCGAACATGAATGAGGACAATAAGACCCCACAACACACCACCAGTTCCCAGTGGGATTCTATAGACAATAGACCAGAGGTGGACCAACTTGGGGATGGACCCGAGGGAAAGTGTTCGGGAATTCCTACGTATCCCATGATGATGGGAATCAAGTCATACATAGTTCTGATGGACTTGTGTAGTTTAATGTCATACGATAGGATATAGTGTGAAAAGGGAGATCCAAAAGGGCGACATACATGGTGAGACCGTTACAGACCTAATGTGAATGAGGACCTATGAAATACACACCACACCACATAATCCGTGGGTAAATCTTTGTTCAGGGGACCAAGGATGAAGATGATTTTTCTAGGCCCAAGAAAAAGTGTCTGAGCATTTTTGTGTACCCAATTAGGATGGGAATGACACCATACATAGTTCAAAAATGACTGTTTAATTCCATAAAGGACGTGGAATGTGTGGTAAAAATACACCAGTACACATCATACCTAAATTTTTAAACCCACATGTGTTATCAATGATGTTGGAAACAAGGAGTAGTAATGTGATTTTCCTTGAATAGGGAGGCACACATTATGTTCAATGGAACAACTGATGAATGATGTCCCACTACTAATAACCTTCTTACTTAATGCACAAATCTGCACAAAGGGGTAAAACCAACTGTGTGGGAATTCCACCTGAACATAAGGGAGTGGAATGATGTGAATCATGGTGCATGGGATATAGATTTTATTTATGGTGGTGTGGCGATGGAGGATAACTATTGACCATACTCAACACACATTTTATGTTACATGCTATCCTATCATGGGGATAGACAAATGATTCTCGACCGCTAACCATGTTTGAAAAACGGAACATGTAGCACAATCTATTCTGAGGTCTTCCGAGGTGTTGTCCCAAGACGGTTGGTGACCAATGTGGCATGATTCTATGCCATAAAGGGAGTCCCTTTTGACATGGAAGAGGATAAAAATCAAAATAAAATGATCATGAATCATGGACATGAATCATGGGAATGTTTTTTTTTTGAAAAACAACACCTTGGGATCATCATATTAGAGTGAGTCAAATACCTTTCCAAGGACAACAGTCATGAGGACGAAAAGTCATAGTTTAAGTTCAATGATTAGACTGTTGATATGAGACCTGGTTTAGTGGAATGTGAACTAGAAGGTGAAGTATAAAAACCTGACGTGGTTGAGGAAAAAAGAGGCCTTCTATGTCACGAAGCATTCATGTTGAAAACCCACACATAGTTTAATGTCATGATACTCAGACTATGGTATGTATTTTAACATCATGTGTATAAAAAATGGTGTATTTAAAGTATCTATTACTGGACCTGAAGACTAATCATCTAGTAATTCTTATATATCCCATGATGATGGGAATAAAGCAATACATAGTTATCACAAGATATTAGTTTATGGTCTGGGAACTCAGAGTAGTATGGGAACAAATAAAGGAGACCCATGGTAAGGTTTTGGAAAGAACTCATGTGAATGAGGAAAATAAGTGTCCCCACCACACCACATGTTTCTGACAGAGTTCGGGCCTAGGGGCTAGAAAGAAGGAGGGATTTGAGATACCTGGGGATAGACCAAATGAAAAAATGTCTGGGCATTCCAACCTAACCCATTAGGTTTGGTAAAATCCATACAGAGTTCAAGAATATTTCATAGTAGGGTACCAATTCCATGGGAAATAATGTCTTGCAGGTTTATCCCATGTACCAAAAGAAGTTCCATTTGATGGATTTTGTTTTTTTAGAGTGTATGTGTGTTCTTTTTGAAGCAAAGACCCTAGTATGGAAATCTAGGAGTCACTACAGGAATCAATCCATATGTAGGTGTTGAAAAATGGAATGGTGGATGACTGATACCAAAAATGATGTCCCCTCGAATGAGGACACCACCATATAGATGTTTTTTTCATCATGCAACTGGGGTGATAATGTCATAGTCTAGGGTCGTATAACTTGACCAACCCTTGTATGTTAACATATCCGGGAAAATATGAAATAGTTTGAATTTATGTAAGACAAAAGAGTATATTTTAACATCACATGGCTTAGATGCCTACAGAATAACAAGGTTCTAAAAGGAATACAAAGGGGAGAAATAAATCACACCCGATGAATTTGAGTACATTAGTCTATATCACATAGTGTGCGACCACAGAGCGGGATAAAACTTGGACCAAGGGTCTATAATAGATTATAGTATTTGGGGATGATCCGAAAGATGGAATTTATTTACATTCCTATGTATCCCATGATTATGGGAATCAATCCATACATAGTTCTGAAAGAAGTCATGTAGTTTAACATCATGAAAAAAGGATAGGGGAAGGAAAGACGAGCTTCTAACAGGGGAGTATGTGGTGGGACTATTTCATTCCCAACATGAATGAGGACATAACCCAACATACACCTCATAACACAATCATATAAGAGTTTGTTCCAAAAGGACGAACAAATGAGATAATTAGTCGAGCCTGATCTAGAGCCGACGAAGAAACATCTGGGAATTCCTACGTATCCCATAAGAACGGGAATCAGTCCATATGTATGTATAGAAAGATTCGTACAATTTAACATTATGTGTTAAAGAAGATGGTAGATCTTTGTTTATGGTTATAGGGATCAAACCGAAAGAAGTGAAACTCTTATAAGTAGGAGTTAACCATTACCAAATCCCAAAGCCCACTTGAGCCAGGCTCCATGTGGGAAACTAGGATCAATAAGATTTTCACAACACATTGAATACAATGAAAGGGGAAATGATGTGGAGTCTCGAATGAAAGACCACCATGGATTCATCTTCTTAACACACAAATGCACAATGAGGGATAATACCAAGAGTATCAAAATTCTACTTGGACGTGATGGAGTGGAAAAGGATGTGAATCAAAAAACCAATATTTATGAATTGATGGGGGTGGTGTATTGGAGGAGGATAATAGTTGACCATTTTAAAAACACAATATCCATTTCATTTGACCCAAAATGGGAACAAAAAAATGAGCATCGACCACTTTCCATATTCACAACACAGGACTTGTTTAAATTTGTCATTCAAAATATTTAGAGATGTTGTCCCAAGATGGTAAGAGAGCAATGAGGCCTAGCATCCATGTCATTATGGGGTCCTTTTGAATGTGAATGATGATGACATCCCAAATTAAGGGGAACATGAATCAGTTAAATGAATGAAAACAAGTCTATATAGGATCCAACACACTTGGTCGAAAACCAGAGTGCTCTTGTGCACATTGGTGAATTGCCAAAGTGGGTCGAGGGGCCCAATTTTAGAGAATATGGATATAAAAGATCAGTTGAGAATAGGGGAATGGATATCTCAATGGAGGGGAGTATATAGAATAACTATTACAATCCCAACAAGGATGAGGACAAAAGGAGTCTACAGCACACCACGTAACCCCTTTTTTACATCTGAGGATTTAGGAAAAGTGGCTGGAATAAAGATACAGTTTAAAAGAAACAAGACTGGGCCTGTAGACAAAAATGGCTGGGCATTCCTACATATCCCATGAGAATGGTAATCAACCACACAATTTTCTAAAGTGTTTTGCAGTTTAACATAATGTAATAAGGATGAAGATATCAGGGGGTAAGACTGATAGTAATGTGTATGACATGGATAATAACCATACATGAATGAAAAAATAATCCCACATATTCCACACCATTCATAATTCATGTAGAGAACATAGGGAGAGTGGCTGGGAGAAAGAATAGATTAACCAGAGTTGGACCATAAAATGAATTGTTCGGGCATTACAACATATCCTATGAGGATGGGAAACATTATGTACATAGTTCTAGAGATGTCATTCATTTATTCATCATGCAGAAAAGAGGTGGTATTTCATAAATTATGGTCATACATCTTTTACCATAGATTCCCAGTGTAATGTAATGTTTGTGGGACAGATGGGAAGAAATGGTGAATCACCATGCCTATATTTTGGGTGATCAAAGAAAAGAAATAATGTCCGAGGATAAATGATGACCATGTTTGCAACACATTATCCAATTCGTGTGACCTAGAAAGTAGAAAGTAATTTAGCATCGACTGCTGACCATATTCACAATTTGGGAGTTATTTTAAATTTTATTTTGGGATCCTCCATGATGTTGGCCCCAAACTATAGGTGATACAATATGGAATGAGACTAGGACATTATAGGGGGCCCTTTTGTATGTAAATAAATTATGGAAGCCCAAGTAGTGGGACACGTGAAGGAGGGCGATGCCCAAAGAGAATAACATCTTGCGATAAATACACAGGATGAAGAAGGGGTGTCGCATGGTGATGTAAAAAAAGTCCTAATGTGAATTTGGACATAGATTTCATACTAAACTATTCAATCATAAGTGATAACTTAATCCAAGAGGCTGGAAAGGTCGAGGGACCTAAGGTTGGGCCATAGATGAGAATTTCGGGCATTCCTACATTTCCCATAAGGATGAGAATCATGATAAACATAGTTCTTAAAGTTTCATGAATTTTAATGTCATATGATAAGGAAATGGAGATATCTTAGTTTAGGTTAAGATAGATCTATTTATTTTTTTCATTTATTGTCATGGGGGATGATTACTGGCTAGTTTTACATCTTTCATCTTGAAAAGATCGAATAATCTAACATCATGCGGTGAAAACGAGACATTTTAAAGTCATGTGGGCCTATTAAAAAATACTACTAGAGTAATTTAGCATTTGTTGGGGAAGTAATATGATTTTAATCCATGGTGACTTGAGATTATGTACCATTTGGGTAAACCTTGTGAATGATATAAGTTCCCTCCCATCCAGGCTGCAGCTTCAGTGGCTTCATGCCTTGTATCATTGGTGTTCTCAAGGTCAACACCATGTCACATTATAAGAATTTGTGAAGGTGGACTTTATTGTTTAATTCTTGTGAAATAATGTTATGGTTCTTCTCCAAACTGTGTAGGGAACAAATTATATGCACATTAAGCGCTTCAAG
The DNA here is from genome assembly GCA_963277665.1 of Viscum album. Classification (NCBI taxonomy): domain Eukaryota; kingdom Viridiplantae; phylum Streptophyta; class Magnoliopsida; order Santalales; family Viscaceae; genus Viscum; species Viscum album. The sequence continues at coordinate 661,550,156 of OY728159.1, forward strand.
TTCATCTAGATGGATTTTGGCTATCTTATATGGTGTCTGCTGATCATAGACAGATTTTAGTAATGAAGGTAACTGAATCCTGATTTACATGACAACCTTCATTCCGTACACCAGGGAAAATGGGGTAACCTAAGTGGAATTGCGAGTTCTTTCGCAATTAACCCATAAAGTATTAGGGAGTATATTCATCCAACTCTTCTAGTTTGGACCAACAATCTACTGTAAAATGTTAGAGATGGTTTTTTTGAACACCTCAATCTGCCCATTTTCTTGAGCAAGATAGCTGGTGGTATGATTAGAATAGATGTTGTAAATATCATAAAACATCTTCAGTTTGGCTTCCTGAAAATTTGTGGCATTATTGGTTAGAACGACAAGATATACTTTGAATCGGTAGTTGATATTGGAGTTCATGAATTCAATGATAGAATTGGACTTAGCCTCATTGATCAGAACTACATATACCCACTTGGAAAAGAATTCCATAGCAGTTAGGATGAATATGCACCGTAGATCTATTACCAGTGGATATGGTCCCATGACATCGAATCCATTGAAAAAACATGCCAAGATTACATGCCAGTGTAGAGAGGCACTGGAATCCAATGCACAAAATTAGCATGGATTTGGAATGCTTGACACCTCTTAGAAAACACAATAAATTCATGGATAATGGTTGGCCAAATATACCCAAATTGATGATTTGATGAGATAGTTTTGGCCCTATATGATGATCCCGGTAGAACCTGAATGAACCTCCTACGTGACCTCAGAAATATCACCTCCTTGAATGCAGTAGAGGAGAATCCCATCAAACTGACATATCTAGAGTATCCTCTCAAGACTGGGACCAATCTAGAGGGTGAACTGAAATGTACCGCAATGGATATTCTCATTCCCAACTCATTATTAGGGAAGATTACCATTCTAGAGATACTCAATAAATGGGTTCATCCAGTCTAGAGTCACTTACAACATTGTTGTAGGGGGACCTGGAGGTCCTTACATGGAGGCACCAGCAGTATTGTGGCTTACTTTTGGGAAATAATTATCATCAAGAGTAATAGAAGAAATGACTCTCTGATTCACCACATGGATAATCAAATAATCCCGATACGGCTCTAAAAGAGATGCGTCCATAATAGAAAAGACATAGGCTCAACCATTATATGAACGAGGGACATGAGTATATTCTATACAATTTTGGAATTGATCCATCAACTAGAGGGTACGTTATAATAGTGGTGTGAGCTCCAGCATCCTAACGACGTAGTAACCATTTATATTCTTGATAAATTATTTAGACTCCCTTTTCACATGCATGTATTTAAATTCAATCTCAAGGGCCTGCTCGAGACCGGTGATGAGATCCCGATATTATTCCTTGATGTTGGTACAATTGTATGACAACAGTAATGAATATTTTAGAAGATGTGGAGCTAGCATGATGAAGACAAAATGCAGGACCACTCTATTGAGTCTGAGATTATTAAGTCTTCTTCCATTAGGGATTCAATAAGAACCATCAAAATTCATTTTAAATAACTGAGTGGATTGATCTACTGAGGGGATTGATTCTTATGTAAAATCATGATCTAGAGACTGTTCTACGGGAGCTGGATAGTGGTAAGGATTTCTTCCAATGTGCATCCCTTGATGGCCTTTTAGGGGACAATCCTGATGTCAAATTGTTGGAGGATCACTGCCCAACATGTTAGATGGCCAATCCACATGGGGAGGTCCATAATGTACTTTAGTGGATCCACTCGAAAGAGTAGCTGTATTTCTTGGTGCACTACGTAATATCATAATTTCTGAACTATGAATACTATTGTAAGACTTATTTTCTTTATAGAGGAGTATCTTGTCTCTATATCGAGGATCATGCTAATGAGATAGTATAAACAATTCTCTATTCCCTTATTATTCATTTGGTTAAGGAGGCTGCTGATATATTGTTCCGTAGAAGTAAAATAAAGGACTAACACTTTTCTAAATGTGGGTGGCATTAGGATCAGAGGCTGTAACAGGTACTGCATAATTTCTTCAAAAGATGTCTGACACTCCTCATACCATAGATAAGAAAGATAATTTTTCCTTATCCTGGAAAAGGGGTTACACTTTCTAGTCAGATTTTCCAAAAATTAGCATATATAGGTTAGGTGGCCTAAAAATAATTAGATCTACCAAATGTTTCTAAGAGGAGAAATTTGACAGATGGACTTGATCTTCCCTAGATCGATCTTGATGTCTCTGTATCTAGAAACTAGGTTGAGAATAATTCTGGAGGTGGCCTCGAAGGCACACTTCCAGGGGTCCATCTCCAGATGGTGAGATAAGAGGATGCTGAACATTTTCTCAATATCATTGAGATGGTGTGGGTACTGGAGAGATTTGACCACCAGATCATCCATGTTACATTTCACCCACAGCCCAAGGATCGTCTTAAATATTCTATGCATGGAATGCTGATATGTGGAACCAAATTCTAAAAATTGAAGGGTATTACAAAGTAGTAGAAGTTACCTTGTACTGATCTTAAGGTTTTAGACTCTTCATCCTTAGGTTCCATTCATAATTTTTTATACCCAGAATACCTATCCATGAAGGAGAGAGCCTGGAACATAGCAGTGTCATCAATCAACAGTTATGTCATTGGATGGGGAAGTCATCCTTTATATGGCGATGGTTGAGATCCTGGATGTTGATGCTGACTCTGATCTATCTATTAATATTCCTATTGGCCACAATGTTTTCTAACCATCTAGGGTATTGGAAATTGTTGAAGAATTATCCCATGATATTCTAATAAACCATGGCCTCAACCATATCATCGTGAGAAGGCTGCATCTTTCTGGGATGTTGTTTGAAATTGTGATTATTTTCTTGAAGACCAAGGTGGTGGATAACGACATGAGGACAAAGCTTTGTAATATCTTCATTTTTCAAAGAAAATAATCATGATGATGCTTCAGGAAATACATGCATCACTATTAAACTACAATGGGCAAAGTAGTGAAGATAAATGTTGGTTTCAGATCCATCTCTTTACCCAGGTTCACCTAGAAAAATTCATCGACCGTGGTGGAGACACCCTCTTCAGAAGTGGGAGGAGTATCCTCTAAATCCTCTTACTCACTCACAGAGTAGGGCTCCTATATGGGAGGTGATTATTATGAGTCAATTGATCATAATGGGACACTGAAAATAGCTTGAGCAGTGATGGACACCACATCAGGGGATCGCAGCAATGTAGAAACCATGGCGATGAAATTTTTCGACCTGATCCCTTCAAGAAATCGACCCAAGGGTCCACGCTTGATGATATCAAATTAATATTTGTGTGTCCTTTTGTTCCAATTTATCCTATGAAATAATAATGTATAATGTATAGCCACTTCCATGGGGTGGACATCTTGATACCTTATGGGTGTAGGGGTGCTCTAGGAAAACCTGAGCCTGATTTGTATAGGTATACAATGTTATCTTAGTACGTCTCTTAGAAATGGGAATTTACTTACCACTCATTCCAGATACAATGAAGTATTTCTCCATGTCTGGGGTCATGGCCTCTAACCGATGGATTGTGAAGATATAGGCATCATCTTGGTCTGTCCGTTGGTTGGTAGCAGCTGTAGCATATTCAACCTCATTAGCCTGAATATTCTAGTCCATTCTATTGTAGTTGTCATAATACAAGTATCAGAATTCATAAGAGGAAAAGGGATACACATCAACTTGGTGAACGCATACATTCCCATTAAGGGATTACTTGAGTCATTGGTGATATGAAGAAGGGACTACCACGTGTAGGTTGAGCCATGGCATATCCATCAAGTCATTTTAATTTGTGCCTTGTGTGAAAACCATGATCTTGATGCTAGAAACTAGGCTAATGAACTAAGTCTTAAGGAAGATCTATCCAATTGGTATCTGTTACACCCTATAAAAAATGAATTTTTAGGTCATAGGGAGTCAGATCTGCCTCAGATAGGCCACATCCAAAGGAGTGTCCTTGTTAGGAAAAAGTTGGTACCTAAACTTGTTTCAACAAGACAATGTCAAACCAAAATATATTGAAATGGACAATGATGTATATTGGAAAGATATTCCCCTATATGGGAGAACCATCATCGTCTCCATAGAAAGAGATGATGGGCTGATATTTTTCATTCTCAACTTCCTCATCATGGAAGGCTTATGTGGATGTTACCTCCGTCTCAAACTGTAGGGGGATTCTTAAATAATTGTAAAGGGCTTTGCCCATATTTACAGTTAGGTGATGATAATTGATGATATATAGCTTCACAGGAATGCTAGAATGATTCTTAATAATATCATACATCAATATCAACTGTGAAATTCTTCGAATATGAGGTCATTCTATGTTAAAAGGTATGATGGGTCCTTCTGGTAGAACTAGTGTCCATTTGGTGATGGGAAGGACCCCCTACTCGTTAGTCAAAACATGTGGAGAGACTACTAAATGAGGGATAGATGACTGAGGTCTGTCGACAATATAATGTGGCTGATCGTAGCATGATTGTGGTATCTCCACATAATAAAGTAGTACAAACCGTGGTAAATGGGAATCTGGTGAGACAAAATGATAAGGTTGAGCATGATGAGATCTACGCTGGGAATGTTGTCTAGTTTTGGTGTCATGAATCTCTTGGATGGAAGTACTGACCAATGAATCTTAGTGACTCATATAACCATGGATATGTCGATGTTGGCATTGTTTGGGGATGTTGGGAGGATCTATCAGCATCTCTTGGTCATCAGGAACTGTGTAGGGGTTTACCAGCTCCACAGTATTAACCAAATTGTACCTTATATTATCACATGAAGTCTCATCAATCACAAGACAATTTTTCGGGGTGACTTCCATCTATGAGGGAATTAAATAACTGATTGTATTGGATGATGATGGAAATAGTGGGGGAATTTTCATTCCCTTGAATTTCCGATGATGGCACTTTTGGAGAGAGGAAGACCAAGATGTTGACTCAGAAGAATTCGATGCAGGTAAAGTGGTGACATCGAAAGCCTCTCATCAATTAAAAAGTTCACAGATAATTTCGTTGGAATGAGAGACTGCCTTTTGGGGAATCTATTTGTCATATTTGGGGGGTTGTGGTTAGAAACCTGTTGCCACTCACCTTCAATATCATTATTGTTTTCACGATTTACAAACACACATGGAACCTATTATAGGGATGGACCTAACCTGATTATGTGGTTATCAACCTGGTCCTGATGATAGAATTTGAAAACATATCATTGGGTGAGGGTGTGCCCATGGATCTGTTGATAGGGGTAGTAATTAGGGCGATCAGTGAGATCCGCCTCTTCAGGCCTCCTACATTATAGTAACCGTAGAATTCCTTATTCTAAGGCACAATGAAAATAATCGGGGACTTGATCCCCATTAAATGAGTAGGTCTAGTTCATTCTATCTAGGAATACGAATATTGTATTATGTCCCTAATGAGGGGATTGAGGATCTTATCAAGGATGTGGAACTAGATTATCTCTCCTAGGTGGTAGTGGAATGTTATACGAGGGAAACATCTAATTCTAAGGTGGGTGCTGCTGGGCCAGAGGCTGTGCTTAAGGTGGTGGGCCTTAGTGATAATGTGGAGGTCAATCCACTGGTAATAACTCCAGCTACCCGAGGGGTTCTATTTGTGCTACTGTAGTGGGCTTGGTCTTAGTGAGTCTTCTCGTGGACATTCCTTCATGGCCTAGTATAATTCATCCCCTGACCACATGTCTTTGTCAAGAAATTCCCAAAATCACCATGAGTAGATCTGATTGATTAGAGAGGGGACCCATTCAGTGTTTAATTTTTTAACACACATAGTTAGCAGCTTCAGATGAGTTAGCGGCATATCAAAGGAATAGTTGAGGCCTTTACACCTAGAGACAAAGCCTGGAACCTGCTCTTCAGGCCTCTTCTTTCACATGAAGTGGTCACCGATAATCGTATTCCTAGACGAGAAACTGAACTGGAAAAGAAACTTCCTACGATGATCCTCCAAGTCTGCTACTGACCCAATGGGAGATGGATGAACCAGAAAAACATTGGCCCTTCCATTGTATGTACAAAACATCATTGTTTGAAGACCTCATGTTGCACTAGGTATCCCCGCATGGGTACACACCTTGAGTTAAAATGAGCTATATACTGCATTGGATCTCCCTTCCCATTAAATGGGGGAAGGAAGGATTTCCGAACCTAGGTGGCAGGAATATCATCCACCCATGCTGGATATGGATTTAATCTGGAAATATTTCCACCTGTTGAGTTTTTGGAGCCTTGAGGTGGGCACAGAGTCTATTCATTGGATCATCTCAAAGATTATTCCTATCTTCATGGGTATATCTGACAACATATATGTTGTTAGGTTCTTCAGCATGATAAGAAGGCCCAACGGCTCATGGAGCGGCATACAGGATGACCTGTGGGACTACTAGGGGAACAACCTCTGGAGAAGCTGGGGGAACATGAGTTGGTTCCTAAAGGTTATCAGGTAGCTCAAGTTGATTTAGTGAAGCATATCATGCCCTATGGCCATAACCCTCATATTCTACCCTTATTATATGGTATTGATGGTCAATGTTACCAAAAGGAAACTCAATGGGGGAGGGTGTTCATACCCCTGTTACCCCGTTTGTGGACTACCGTAGTCTTGTCAACATTTCGCATCACATTCAGTGAGAAGTTCATAGACCATTTTTTATGATCCATGAGATGTTGACACAATGTATTCTTTTCGAGATCATCTTATGTATTCTTCATTGAGTGTGAAAAATCATTAGGTCTGCTGGCCCCAACATGCTTGTTTCCCTTATTAGGGTTCTGACTATGGGATAATGACTCAATTGGTATGGGAAGACCCGGTAAATTTATTTACTGGATAGTAGCCATTCCACATAGATCCAAAATGTGTGGAAGCCCCTATGGGTAATTTATATTGAAGTATAGCTAACTCATTTTCTACCCATGATATGTCATCCCTATTAACCGTGACTGCACATGAAGTCATATCCTCAATATTATTGGGCATGCCAGAATGGTGATGAATAGAACTAAAATCAAGGGTAGAATACTACCTGAAACCATAGATCAGAATGTGGGGGGAATTCTCTTTTATATTTCTATAAAGAACTTTAATGCCCTGAATTATTTGTTGCTAGTAGTCCCGATAGAGACTGGGTGTCTTAGGACATGGGCCACAAGGAGTGAATCCAAGTCTACCATAAATAATTATAGGAAAATATATTCAAAGTCTTCCAAACTTATGTTGTATACCACCCACCAATGATGGAGAAAGAAGTGTGTTTCCTAGAAGGGATTTTCTAAAGCTTTCGAACTCCACTGGGTTATGTGATTTCGGCATACAGACGATCATGGTTGCAACTGACCAGAACATCTTAGACAAATGGTCTGTGTAACGACCCAATGTTTTTCAATGGAAAATTCCATTCTTATATTTATGTGTAAAATAACATGAAAACACAAAAAAATGAACTATTAAGTGATAATTAACCTTTAAACATAAGTTTGTCACTTCTATGTTTGGAATTTTGAAAATCCGAGATTCAAGGTTGTGTTCAAGATGATTTCTAGAGTCTAATGAAACAAAAAAAAATTCAGTGAATAGTAACCTACCCATATGAATAGTAACCAACCCTTATGAATATTAATATTACCCTTATGAATAGTAAATAAGAGTAACATAACCTATGAATAATAAAATAAAATATAGACATCTTAAAAAGTGATAATTTGACCTTAGTAAACGTTTTTGGTATTTTATAAGTCATAAATAATTAATTATAAAATTTAATTAATTTAAAAAAATATTTATTTCCCCGAAATGTATTCATAAAGTATTGAATCAATGTCTAATAGTTTTTAGATAATTTTATAAGACCCTACGTAATTTTTGAAAGAACTACAAAATCATTTTTAATCTTAAAAACTGTTTTTTTAATGTAAATTATGATTTTAATTAAATATTAAAGTAATAATATTTAGAAAATTATTTTTGAAAAATGTACTTCATTTTTGGATATTAAACTTTGAAAAATGGTTGGAATAAATTTTTGGTATTTTTCTGAGATACATGAATTTTTGATGAATAATAGAATTCGATAATTCACAATAAATGCTAAAAAAATGTATTAATTGAGTCATCAATGATGTTCTACTGATGTAAGCCCTCTTGGTTCAGGATTATATTATAAAAATAATATTCTTGGTTTTTCAAGACTCACTATTCCTTGTCTTTGGTAAAATTAATAAACTAATCAATTTTATATTAAGGAAACCCCTCTCCCCTCCACTATAAAAGCCACCCTTCACTCTCTATTTTCCTCACACCTCTCAAGCTCCAAGCCATCTCTAAACTCTGCCCAAAAATCTATCCTAGAACTTCCCCCACGTCCAAGAGCTTTTGGTCTCATCAAAAGACCATGCTTAGGCCCTTAAGGAGGATCTCAAGAGGATGATTCTAGAGGTAATTTCTCTCCCACTTCTCCTTTAATTTCCTTTCAAGTTCAAGTTCCTTTCTTGATATCTCCCCACCTATATTCAGCCAATTTGTTTTGTAACTCCAGTATTATACATATACTGTAATTTTATGATTCTAATGGGATATTTTATCTCCCCACCCCCTTTCCCTCTTCCTTTTATTTTATTAAAGAGAACGTTGTTCATGAGGTGTTAATTTATCACCTTAGAAAATGACTTGCTCTCTTCTTCCATTTCTACCTTCAGATCTGGCCATGAAACCATTTTTATGGTTGAACCAGAATATTTTATATGTATTATGTTCTATTTTATGTATTGTAGATAACCTATGGACATATTACTAAGTGAAAAGTTAAAACAAGTTCTTTGTGATCCAAAAACCGCTCAAATTAACCTAAATAACCACGATTAAATTATTATCTAATGATTCATCCACATGGATCTAATATAATTCATTATAAAATCATTAAATCTATTGTAATATAACTAATAACATGTAATATCAGTTCTTGTTTTTTACCCATGATCTACCCGAACATCAATTTAAGTATACAAGTGAACCACTCAAGAAAACCATGAAAACGAACATCCCCAATCAATGTTTTTAAACTCTATAAGTCATCCTAAGGAACATAATATGAAATAATGATACCATAATAAACCCTATTAATGTATAAAAGGTTCTGTAATTTCTAATTAATGAATATAATATAATTATATAGGACCTTAAAGAGAAGGAGGCATTCTAGTACAAGGTAAGGGTAAATCTCGAACCTAATTTTCTTCCTTTGGGTTCTCCCTCTTTCACTCCATTTTTGATATGGTTACTCCTCAAAGATAATTTTTTCATCATTGCCTTTTCTTTTCTGGGATATACATGTATGTCACTGGTTTTTATTTCCATCAAAATGTTTTCCAAAAGAACTCCTCTTTCAAGAACACACCTTTTACCTCTCATTCAAAGTTGATGGTTCTGGTATCAAGTATGTTGTTCCCTCTTCATTTTGGAAAACCAAAGCATATGAATGTGTTATTATGATATGAAACCCATTCCTTTTCATGGGTTCATTATGTTGATTTATGTTATATGATCATTGTGGAATGCATGATAAATGATAATGTTATGATGTGACGGGTGCGCCCAGAATTATATGGCACAATATGAATGTTTAAATGTGACAGGTGCGCCCGGAATTATATAGCGTTCCAATGCATTGGGTAAAGTAATGAATCTTATGATTAAATGTGAAAATATGTGTGAAAAAGATTCTATCTTGGTTCACAAATATGTGTGGTAGTTAACCACTAAGGCATGATGTTTCATTTTTATGCATTGCCACACTTCAAATCTATTATTTATGCTCCTCAAATGTTCATGATCTTTTGCCTATGTTATGTTTATGCTCACCCCATGCTATGTTGTTATTATCTATCCTCTTATTGGGCTTTTAGCTCCACCCTTTTTATGTATATCTTCTGGTGGCTACATGTACTAAGGAGAGGACATGTGCCAATAAGAAGCAATAGAAGAATAAATTAAGTGAATGTTTATGATTGATGTTGTATTTGTTATGTATGGTCCTAGTTTTCCCAAGACACTAAACCTTTGGATCCTCTATGTGTCATACTATTTTGTTGTTTATCTTTGAAACGATGTAATAGTAATTTAATAAAAATTCGGGTCGCTATAGTTGGTATCTAAGGAAACGTTTAGTTAATTAGGGAATTAGGATTAGTGAACCGTAAAGAAAAACTCTAGCATGAGATTAAGTACAAATATTCACACAAGAACATTTAACTAGGGATCACATATGTTATAATTTTGGTATAATTGTTTAAATGAATAAGTTATTCATGACTTGTTTACTTATGTTTTTATAACCTTTTCTATTTTAGAAAATGGTGGGAACCAGGAGAAATCAGTCCAAAAACTCATGCAAGGGCCAATATAGCGATTGCCGAACAACATCCCCAATGATCTAGGAGGTGGAGTTCAAAACATCATGGCTATACTTACCAAATTATCTCAGGTTATGAATAATAACCATAATAATGGGGAACTTCCTCCTTAACCAAATAGGGAGAAACTAGATATTGAATGTTTTATGCGGCAACGACCACCGACGTTTTGTGGATCTTTCAATCCACTAGTTTCGGAACAGTGAGTCAACTACAGGGAGAAGATCTTATCTGTGCTTCACTGTTCTAAGACGGAGAAGGTGACTCTAGAAATCTATCGTCTAGATGGAGAAGCTGATCAATGGTGGGATTTGATTAATAACACCAAGCCAAGGAAGGAAATTGAAGATATGGAATGGGAATACATTAAGATAATGATTCTTAATAAGTATTTCCCAAGAACTCTTCGCACAAAAATGGAGAGAGAATTTATAGATCTAAAGAAAAAATAAGGAGAATCTGTCACAACCTATGAAGTAAATTTCACAAGGATTTCAAGGTACGCTTCGGGTTTTGTAATCAACAATGATAGCAAAATTGATAGACTCTTTAGTGGATTAAAACCACATTTTCAAAAGGATCTTGAAATTTGAGAGTTTGGGAGTTATGAAGAAGTTGTTTAGTGTGCTCTCAAAGTGGAGATGGAGTTTGGTGAATGGTCCCAGGGCTATGGGGATAAGAAACGAAAGATGGCGTTTCAAGCCGGTGGATCTAATGAAAAATGTGGGATGAAAAATCAACAACCCATATTCCAAAAATGTTGGATGTTGCACAATGGGAACTGCCTCAAAGGGATGGGGAAATGCTTCAAGTGTGGGAAAGAAGGACACCATGCTCAAGAGTTTCGAAAAGAAATGAAAAGGAAGGAGAATGTAGCTAATGAAAGGAGAGAACCAACGATGGTTCAATGTTACAATAGTAGGGAGCTAGGGCACTTTACAAACCAGTGCACTAAACCACAAGCTATCGAGGTTAATCAGTGGCAACAGCCAACAATGCCAAACGAACAAGGGAAGGCTTATGACATCACTACTATGGAGGTGGATCATGATAATGAAGTTGTACAAGGTACACTTCCTATTCACTCAAGAATTGAAATATTCTTATTTTATTCTGGTTCTACGCATTCCTTTATATCTCGCATGTTTTCTAGAACTATAGAATCGAATCCCTGAAACCTTGAAGTAGAGATATCTGTAAAAACACCAAGTGGTGCAATCATTGCAACCAAAGAGTTTGACTCTTCTCCTGTTGATATATGTGGGAAGATACTTCCGGAAAATCTTTTAAGACTTCCCATGGTGGAATTCGACGCTATAATGGGAATGGATTGGCTCTCATTATATAGAGCACATATCAACTGTCGGGAAAAGGAAATATATTTTCATATTCCGAACCATCCCATGCTCCTCTACAAATGAAAGGAAGATCATGAATATCTTTTGAAAAATCCTTCAATAGTGTGGGTGCTGATTCCATATGAAGAAGCATACATCGCCCAAATGGTTGAGACGAAGGAAAGTTCCATCCTTGAGGAAATGCCCATCGTGAGGGAATACAACGATGTATTTCCCGAAGAGTTACCCAGAATTCCCCCGGATCGCGAGGTAGAGTTCTCAATTGAACTCATACCTGGAGCTACTCCTATCTCGAAGTGACCCTATAGGATGTCTCCTATCGAACTGGAGGAGTTAAATAAGCAGCTGCAAGAGCATCTGGACAAAGGGTTCATATGCCCTAGTGCATCACCTTAGGGTGCACCAGTGCTCTTTGTGAATAAGAAGGATGGAACCATGCGGCTGTGTATCGATTATCGGGAAATCAACAAGATCACCATAAGAACAAGTATCCTCTACCAAGAATTGATGACTTCTTCGATCAGTTAAGAGAAGTTCAATACTTCTCAATGGTGGATCTTCGTTCTGGTTATCATCGCGTAAAGGTGAAGAAGGAAGATATTCATGGGACTGCCTTCCGTATAAGGTATGAGATCTATGAGTTTTTAGTGATACCATTTGGACTTACTAATTCCCCTTCAATCTTCATGGATTTGATGAATAGAGTCATTATAAATTACCTCGACAAATTTGTGGTAGTGTTTATCGATGATATTCTCATCTACTCCAAGGGAAAGGAGGAACATGAATAACATCTAAGATTTGTGTTGGCGACATTGAGAAACGAGAAGTTTTATTCCAAGTTCAGAAAGTGTGACTTTAGGATGAATCAAGTCACCTTCTTGAGACAAGTGATCACAAGTGAGGGAATTTTTGTGGATCCTTCAAAAACAAAGGTGATTGAGGAATGGACCAGGCCCTCTAATGTTACAAAAATCCGCAGTTTTCATGGATTAGCTGGGTAATACCGATGTTTTGTGAGAAACTTCTCACGATTGTCAAGCCCACTAACTAAGTTAACAAGGAAAGGGGTAAAGTATGTCTGGACGGAAGAATGTGAGGGAATCGACAAGGAGCTAAAGAGAAGGCTATTCACTGCACCTATACTCACACTACTGAAAAGTGGATAATGTTTTGTGACATATAGTGATTCTCTAAAGAAAGTCTTGGGTTGTTTACTCATGAAAAATGATAATGTTATAGCCTACGTCTAACGAAAGTTGAAGATCCATGAGCAGAACTACCCAACACATGATCTAGAGCTGGCAGCCGTGATTTTTGCCTTGAAAATCTGGCCGCACTACATTTATGGTGAGGAGTGTGACATATACACCGACAAAAAGAGCCTAAATTATATATTCACACAAAAGGATCTCAACATGCGTCAAAGTAGATGGTTAAAGATAATCAAGGATTACAATTTCTCTATTCACTATCATCCTAGAAAGGTGAACAAGGTAGTTGATGCTCTAAGAAGAAAAGAACCTGCTACTCTATCCATGTTGTGGATTGAGAAAGACCCAATCTTCTTGGATATGAAATGCATGGATTTGGAAATCATAAGGGCAGGAGATACATCCTACCTTGCCCAAATAATTGTGCAACCATCCATAGAAGAGAAAATTAAGGAAGCACAAAGGGATGATGTGGAGATAAAAAAGAGGGTGAATGCAGTAAAAGAAGGGAAGCTGCAAGAGTTCCATATCGACAATGATGGTGTGATTTGATTTGGAACTCATCTTTGTGTGCCTTCATCACCCAGGATAAAGAAGGATCTATTGGATAATGCACATATCTCAACTTTCTATATCCATCCTGGGAGTACCAAGATGTATCGTGATCTCCGAGAACACTTCTGGTGGGATAACATGAAGAAGGAGACTGCAGAATATATATCAAGGTGCTTGGTATGTCAGCAAGTTAAAGCCGAGCAGCAAAAGACCAAAGGTATGATGCATCCATTGCCTATACCCATGTGGAAATGGGAAAATGTTACTATGGACTTTGTCAGGGGTCTCCAGAAGACGTCAAAGGGAAATAATGCGATATGGGTTGTGGTTGACCGACTCACCATGACTGCACATTTTATCGCTATTCGGGAAGACCTCTCACTTTATCATCTTGCAGGGATATATGTGAAGTATGTGGTGAGACTGCATGGTGTTCCACTCTCAATTTTCTCCAACCGTGACCCAAGGATCACATCTAAATTTTACTGGAGCCTTCAACATGCTTTGAGTACTGAATTAAATTTCATCACGGCCTATCACCCCCAAACTGATGGCCAGTCTGAAAGGAATATTCAATCACTTGAAGATATTATAAGAGCCTGATCTCTTGAATTCAAAGGTGGTTGGGATCAGTATCTCCCATTGGTTGAGTTCTCATACCACAATAGCTTCCACTCGAGTATTCAGTTGGCTCCGTATGAAGCTCTTTATGGGATGCAATGTAGAACTCCAACCTGTTGGGATGAAGTTGGAGAAAGAAAGGTGCTTGGGCCCGATCTTGTTCAAAAGATGATAGATAAGGTTCAAGTCATCCAGAAACACATCAAAGCTTCTAAAAGTCGGAAAAAGAGATATGCTGACAACCGTTGAAGGGACTTGGAGTTCGACGTTGGAGATAATGTCTTTCTTTGAATGTCTCCATGGAAAAGAGTCATGCGATTCGGGAAGAAAGGGAAGCTAAGCCCAAGGTATATTTCCCCCTATGAGATCCTTCACCGCATAGGAGTCGTGGCCTATCATCTAGCACTTCCACCGAATATGGCTCAAGTTCATGATGTGTTTCATGTATCACTACTGAGGAATTACATTCCAGAGCCCTCACATGTACTAAACTCAGAGGTGGTGCAGCTGGAAGATGATCTCTCCTATGAGAAGAACCCAGTAAATATTATCGACTGAAGTGATAAGGTTCAACGCAACAAGACAACCCGTATTGTCAAAGTTTTGGGGAGGAACCACAAGTTTGAGGAATCAACTTGGGAACCAGAAGAGAAAATGAAGGAGAAGTACCCACACCTTTTTGTGTAAAGTGAAATTTCGGGGGGTGAAATTTCTTAAGGGGGGAAGAATGTAACGACCCAATGATTTTTAATGTAAAATTCCCTTATTATATTTATGTGTAAAATAACATGAAAACACAACAAAATGAACTAATCAATGATAATTAACCTTTAAAAATAAGTTTTTCACATCTATGTTTGGAATTTTGAAAATCTGACATTCACGGTAGTGTTCAAGATGATTTTTAGAGTCTAATGAAACAAAAATAATTTTTGGTGAATAGTAACCTACCCTTATGAATAGTAACATACACTTATGAATAGTAATATGACCCTTATGAATATTAAATAAGAGTAACATTACCTATTAATAATAAAATAAAATTTAGACATCTTAGAAAGTGATAATTTGACCTTAGTAAACATTTTTGGTTTTTTATAAGTCATAAATAATTAATTATAATTAATTACTTAATTTACAAGAATATTTATTTCCCAGAAATGTATTCATAAAGTATTTAATCAATTTTTAATAGTTTTTAGATAATTTTATAAGACCCTATGTAATTTTTGAAAGAACTACAAAATCAGTTTTAATCATAAAAACTATTTTTTAAAGTAAATTATGATTTTAATTAATTATTAATTTAAAAATATATAGAAAATTATATCTGATAAATTGACTTCATTTTTGGATTCTACACGTCGAAAAATGGCTGGGGTAAAGTTTTGGGATTTTTTTGAGATACTTGAATTTTTGATGAATAGTAGAATTCGATAATTCACAATAAATGCTAAATAATGTATTAATTGAGTCATCGATGATGTTCTGCTGATGTAATCCAACATGGTTCGGGATTACATTATAAAAATACTATTCTTGGTCTTTCAAGACTCACTATTCCTTGTCTTAGGTGAAATTAATAAACTAATCAATTTTATATTAAGGAAACCCCTCTCCCCTCCACTATAAAAGCTACCCCTCACTCCCTCTTTTCCTCACAGATATCAAGCTCCAACCCTTCTCTAAACACTACCCAAACATCTTACCTAGAACCTCCCCCATGTCCAAGTGCATCGGGTGTCATCAAAATACCAAGATTAGGCCCTTAAGTAGGATCTCAAGAGGAATATTCTAGAGGTAATTTCTCTCCCACTTCTCCTTTAATTTCATTTCAAGTTCAACTTCCTTTCTTGATCTCTCCCCACCTATATTCAAAAAAATTGTTTTGTAACTCCAGTATTATAAATATACATTAATTTCATGATTCTAATGGGATATTATATCACCCCACCCCATTTCCCTATTCCTTTTATTTTATAAAAGAGAACGTTGTTCATTAGGTGTTAATTTATCACCTTCAAAAACAACATGCTCTCTTCCTCCACTTCTACCTTCAGATCTGGTCATGAAACCATTTCTATGGTTGAACCAGAATATTTTATATGTATTATGTTCTATTTTATGTTCTTTAGATAACCTATGGTCATATTACTATGTGAAAAGTTAAAACAAGTTCGTTGTGATCCAAAAACCGCTCAAATTAACCTAAATAACCATCATTAAATTCTTATCTAATGATTCGTCCACATGGATATAATATAATTTATTATAAAATCATTAATGCTCCTGTAATATAATTAATAACATGTAATAGTTGTTCTGGATGTTTACCCATGATCTACCCAAACAACAATTTAAGAATACAAGTGAACCACTCAAGAAAACCATGAAAACGAACATCCCCGATCAATGTTATTAAACTCTATAAGTCATCAAAAGGAACATAATATGAAATAATGAAACTAGAATGAACCCTGTTAATGTATAAAAGGTTATGAAATTTCTAATTAATGAATATAATGTTATTATAAATGAAATTAAAGAGAAGGAGGCATTCAGGTACAAGGTAAAGGGAAATCTCGAACCCAATTTTCTTCCATCAGGTTCTCCCTCTTTCACACCATTTTTGATATGGTTACTCCTCAAAGATAATTTTTTCTTCATTGAATTTTCTTTTCTGGGATATACATGTATGTCACTGGTTTTTATGTCCATCAAAATGTTTTCCAAAATAACTCTTCTTTCAAGAACTCACCTTTTACCTCTCATTCATGGTTGATGGTTATTGTATCAAGTATGTTGTTCCCTCTTCCTTTTGGGAACCCAAAGCTTATTAATGTGTTATTATGAGATGAAACCCATTACTTTTCATGGGTTCATTAAATTTATTTATGATATATGATCATTTTGGAATGCATGATGAATGATAATGTTTTGATGTGACGGGTGCGCCCGGAATTATATAGTGCAATATGAATGTTTAAATGTGACGGGTGTGCACGAAATTATATAGAGCTCCAATGAATTGGGTAAAGTGACTAATATCATAATTAAATGTGAAATGATGTGTGAACAATATGCTATCTTGGTTCACAGAAATGTTTGGTAGTTAACCACTAAGACATGATGTTTCATTTTTATGCATTGCCACACTTCAAGTCTATTATTTATGCTCCTCTCATGTTCATGATCTTTTGCCTATGTTATGTTTATACTCACCCCATGCTATGTTGTTCTTATCTATCCTCTTACTGGGCTTTTAGCTCACCCCTTTTGATGTATATCCTCAAATGGCTACTTGTACTTAGGAGAGGAAAAGTGCCAATAAGAAGTAATAGAAGAAGAAATTAAGTGAATGTTTATGCTTGATGTTGTATTTATTATGTATGGTCCTAGTTTACCCAAGACACTAAACCTTTGGATCCTCTATGTTTAATACTATTATGTTTTTTATATTTGAAACAATGTAATAGTAATGTAAGAAAAGGTCGGGTCTCTATAGTCTGATGTAAGGATGTCTCAAAAGCTCCATGGCTCATTCTTGAGATCCAACCCATGTTTTCCCCATTCATCAACTTGGCGATGATGGGGGACCAGTAAGGGAATTGAATCAGACCATTGAGATGGTACACTACATGGTTTATAATATGGTGGGTGATCTGACAAGCCGCCATATTATGCGATGTCTTTCAAATAATCCAATGATTGTGGGACCAAAACATGGTAAGACAGACTAGTGACCACATCTTACCGCATAAGGGATATAGTTAATGATGGTGGCTCATGCTGTTCCTATCCCTCTATTTGTCCCCAGGATAACTCTATGTGATCTCTGGATGAGGTAGAGAGTGATCCTATTTACGATAGGGAGGATTGCATCGCCAGGCCCAAGAAAGAGGCCAAATCTTCCTACTCTTGAATGTATCTTCGATGGCTTTCATGGATCTAGTGGACCTAAATTTCTCGAAGAATGAGGATTATATTCCTAGTTCCTTCTCCACCCCCTAACATAGAGGATCAAGGATAATGTTCCATTATCGAATTGCACTCCACCTCGGTGTCAGAAAAGTAGAAGGGTTTAATCATGGTTTGAAACATCTCAATATTCTCCCTTAAGTGGAGGCAAACTGCCCTCCTACCACAGGATGGTTCTTCAGGGTAGATAGGTTTTTCATATGAGGAGGAACATTGATAGAACCAATACTGGGGTGGTGAGGAATTCTTCCTAGGTGATTTGGGGTGGCATGAACTCCTAAAAAATTGTCAAAAGGAATACGGGGAGGGCCTTAGTGTCCACTAGTTGGAATGATGGGGGGAGTCTCTGTTGGAAGTGTTGGTGTGGGTAGGACCTCCGCTGGAGTTGGTGGGAGCATGGGAAATACTTCCATGTTTGTTTCCCATAGTAGTAATGGTATGATGGGGTTCCTTTTTACCGGTCAATCTGAACACATGGAAGACCTCAATGTTGGAAGCTAATGAAGTGAGGTAGACCTCCACTTATCTAATTTCAAAGATTATGTGGACCTTAGTAGGTTGCTGTAAGAACATGGAGAAGACCCCTAAACTAAAGGATGACCAGGAAAATAGGATATTCACATTTAAGACCTATTTCAGGTGGAACATCTCTATACCATGTATCAGGGGCACGAAAGAAACCGTTGTAATAGATGTCAGTGCGGTGGGGAGGTAGTTAGCTCAGGATAATGGTGGCATAGAGAGGACCACCACGACAAGCATGCTTGTGGGGTTGACCTGCTCTCTCATTGGTGGTGGAATGGGGAGTACCACCATGCTAGATGGTATCACCATGGGTCAGCCTGTGATAGGTGCTACCTATTTTAGAAACCAAGAGAGGCATGCCAACTTTCCTGTGGGGAAGTTGGGGCCACGATCAGGTTTAGTAATATAAGTGACCCTATTTATTATAAACAGGGCATTGATAGAATACACAAGTGGTGGAATAGGCCACTCTACTCATTGATGATGATTCATCGGGATGGGTTCACTCCTCACCTTGCACCTGACATTGGTTTCAGGTTAACCGGACTGGGGGTTGGTGGTGTGTGTGTATAAATCACCTACTCCTCGGCCTATGGGACATGGTGGTGGCACTGACGTGGTCTAGTGGGGGAACTCTTATGTGGCTTCTAGAATGGGACCATATCTAGGCTATCCTTAACTTACCTCTCCTTGTTGGTGTATGGGTGATAGTTGTCAAAGTGTTCCAGTAAGGGGCCATTACAAAATAATTCACATCGGGTTCCCCATTTCTATTTTTTACACTTTTATTGAGGAACACATCTTTTCTTCGTGATGCACTGGCTGTTAACCCTAATTCCTGCTTTCCAAAGGTGGGAGGTATTTATCACTTATTTAGGTATGTTTTCTCTTTTATCAAAATGGGGTAATGGGGTGTGGGACTATCATTCATTTGATTCGTCCTCATAATTCATTACCTAGTCTGGGTATCCCATTAAAGATTAATACATTGTTCACAAAGCTCTTCTTAGTGCTATATCTTCATGGACATTGAGTAGTTATGCTGTAAATATCCAGTACATCTTGGATCTGGAATAGTGTTACAACTAGATTTCTTTCCCCTATGATAGGGCTTCTCAAGGGCGCAGATTCTCAAGGCATCACATGTCGAGTTCAGGGAGTTAAAATCAATAGTTAGGTCCCCAAGGGATTCCTCAGCTTCTGATGTTTAACACATGGAATTCCACAATTTTAACGTCTAACAATGATAGATCAGACTGGTCGGACCACTTATAGTAGTAGATCTGATTGGTACATTCCTATAAGGGAAGCATCTGGAAGGATTACCAAATGGTGGATCCGAACACCCAACATGGATGGATCCAAGATGGTGTGTCCCATAGAATGAATATGTCACACAATGAAAACTGAACCCGACCCCACTAAGGGTGGATCCATGGATGTGGACCCCAGAATGGGGGACACAAAGGTTTACCATTGGTATGGATGGAACCTCACGGAGGTTTCCAACGTAACCTATATGGAAAAAATGGATTAAAAACCACACAGTTCAAATGGATGGTAAATTGTGGTGTAAAGAAAAGACAATGACCCATATAAATGTTGGGGCACACACATGGATAGTTTCACATTATAACATGGACACTCTTTGTTGGATGGTTATGGATTGGGTGGGGCTTATTCTTGCTTAGCATCCCAAGTAGTTTTCATGACTTCACCGAGATGTGGCGGACCTGGTAAGAATCTGTATGGATAATTTAGGGTTGAATGGAGTGGATGAGAAATGGTATAGAACTATCATGTAGGAGACATTAATGTTGGGCATGAACCTTAGAAAGGCTTCATACGTATCCTTATGGATTGGAATCATAGTCTACATTTTTCGGTGAGGCGATCAGACACTTGAGTAGGAGGACCATGAGGATGGACACATTGATGGGACATAGAGGAAGTATAACCCCAAGGTTAGCCCATGACCTTCCCGAAACATAGAGGATCACGAAAGAAACCAGGATGAGGCATGAGTGTTGGAAATGAACCTCGGGGAGGCTTCCTACATATCATCGTGGAAGGAAATAAATGTTCATGTAATTCACAATTGGGAAAAAATTGGGTGTATAGAGAGGACATCGACCCAATGACATGCTTGGTGTTTCACGTGGTTAGCGGTCTGAGAGTTTTTCTGATGCCAATATGGGGAAGACCATGGTTATGGGTCCTAGTAATGGGGACATTGAGTTTTACTAGTGTTTGGATTTAAACATTAGGGAGGCTCCCTACATACCCTTCCAAGGAGACAGGGATCAAAACCCACATAGTTCAAAAGCATAGAGGTTAACGTCATGCGGGACGATAAGGGAATACAATTTAATTTCTTATTAGATGAGGGTAAACCAATGTGAATTGGATGGTATTGATGGATGGTGGGATCAATGTGACAACCGGGACCCAGTGACGGCACAACCGCCCCGCCTTAACATGGTCGTCGGGTCCTGGCCCACCAGGTACCACCAGTTGCCCCGCAGACACGTGGGGCCCACCCCAGGGTCCATCCACGTGCCTAAACGGGTCATCTGACTAATGATTTTCCCCACAAGACAACACACGTCCTTTCTAGTGTGCTTTGTCCTAACTCACACACACCCTGGGAAACTTCCCAGAATGTCACCAATCCTGATCACTACTCCAGGCCAAGCACGCTTAACTGTGGAGTTCTAATCAGGCGGGCTCCTAAAAATGAAGGTGCACCTTGTTGACATGAGTAATATCCTTTAGTCATTTAACCCTTTATCATTTTGGGGATGTTACAATCACCCCCTTTAGAGCACAACGCCCTCGTTGTGGGCCCTACATCTCAACCCAGGCAGTGCACCGCGCACTTAAGGATGGGTTCCTCCCCTAATACCAAATGTGACAATCGGGTCCCGGTAACAGCACAGACACCCCGCCTTAACATGGATATCGGGTCCTGGCCCACCAGGTACCACCAGTCGCCCCGCATACATGTGGGGCCCACCCTAGGGTCCACCCACGTGCCCGAACAGGTCATCTGACTAATAATAGTCCCCACAGGCCAACACTTGTCCTTTTCAGTGTGCTTTGTCCTCACTCACACACACCCTGGGAAACTTCCCAGAAGATCACCCATCCTGATCACTACTCAAGGCCAAGCACGCTTAACTGTGGAGTTCTAACCAGGTAGGCTCCCAAAAAGGAAGGTGCACCTTGTTGACAAGAGTCATATCATTTAGTCATTTAACCCTTTATCATTTTGCGGTTGTTACAATCAAACCTCAGAGAGGCTTTCTATGTACCTTTCCTAGAAGGGTATAAGATCAAAGTCCATGTAGTTCATAATGAGGAATTTTTCTTACAAACCGATGGTGGCCGAGGGAGGATGGAATGTTTAATTCATACTCTAATCCCACTAGAGTTATGCCCGGTGTGAGAAACAAGATGCCGAAAAGACCTAACGATCACGTTACGAAAGGTGTGTATACAAAGAAAATATCAGAGCTTATGCGTGGTTGGAATCCTAGGGAGATGGATATTGGGATATATACATGGATGGAGGCACAATGGCGATAAAGACCAAATAGAGATGGATGGGGTAATAATGGTCCTTGTGCCCATATCTCCTCTGGACATTTTGCACAGAAGAAGAGAGGATGATAATTGATCCTAACTCTCGCACGAAAGGTAGGGGGATTAAACCATGATGGTTTCCCTCCCCCACGGACAAATATTCATCCATGCAAGGAGGATCTCATTCCGTGTGAGGAAGATTCAGTACCATGAAGACTAGTGTGTAGGGAAAATTTTTGAGGTGATACACCTTATTGTACAGGGTGGAGATATACTTGAAAGTCATGTTATGGGGATGATGGTTCTTGGAAGTCTAACATCCTGCAACTTCAATGATAAGGAATTTCTCCCGACCCCTAGGACATACAAAACAAGCACGAATTAACCCTTGGTGAAGGGAAGGCACCGAAAATGCTTTGCGAAGATGGGGATCTAGAGTGATCTACTAAGGGGATCATGTTAGTATGGATATGCAAAGTTGTAATATCCATTAGCATGTTAGTGTGAAGAAGAATGAAGATAAGAAATTCAATATGATGCATCACCTAAGGGACATTGAAATAACATCATACAAACCTGTAGGGCCCTACGGGAGAAGCATGTGCACGATAGGGGTTTCATGCATAAGAGGGAATCAGACATGGTGCCTTTGGATGAGGAAGATACATGGATCACAAGAAAAGGTGAACACACATGATGGGAGGTCGAGCACAATATAGGGTAGAAGCAAACAAAACAAGTAGATGCACGCAATATTGTTATGTTATAAGGGTAAATAGTCATGTAAGAGGAATCATTTGCACTAAAATGACTTGGAGTAAAAGAAAATGGATGAGGATCAAGCCCAAATGGGCCCACCAAAAGGAAGAGCCGTAGAAGACCTGTCACGTTTGATCAAATACGATGAGGTCATGATGTTTGTTTCCAGTCATGTAAGTAGTGTCTATGGAATGATAGAGCATCAATTCAACTTCCGTAACCATCCCCAAAGGGTGGGAGCTATCCGTCTATTTATTTTTTAAAAATTTGGATGTCGCGCGCAAGAGGAGATTTCCACAAGGGGTAATTTGACATCGCATTGGGCATGAAAGGGTTTGTGTGCCTAAGGGAATCCTGTGCATATGGAAATATTTTTTCATGAAATTTTCATGGATGGTTTTTGAGAGCATCTCTATGGAAGGATCCCTATGAGGTTGCATTGGTCACAAAAGGGTTTGTCATCATAAGGGAATCATGAAATCTCCACTTAATTACCCGGAAGATCGGGATTCAGGCTAGACTGATCCCAGTAAAATCATTTAAAAATTACAGAGTACAAAGAGTGTTCAAATAGATGATCTACAAAGGCAAGTATAGCACTCACCAGGATAATAATCCTGAACAAGGCTACTACAAAACGTAGGGGATATGAAAGACTAACTAAAACTCACCTCTACAATTTCCCTTCTTATAGAGAGCATCTGAAACTTCATTAGCCTCATGGTAGAGATGAAGAACATCAAGGGAAGGCTTCTACACAAGTCGGAGTCAATCAACCCAAGCCGGTAACATCTTCTACGGCATGTTCTTTGATCGATCTCTATGGATATAAACTACAATAGATGAATCTAACTCAAGAAAGAAGTCATGCCAGCCAAATTTGATAGCATATCTAATTGACTTTATCATAGCCCAATGGTCTGCCTCAATTGAAAATCCATTTCCAATGAAGTTGAAATAACATCCTTTGACGAACCCTCTATGATTATGGAAGACTCCATGGCATCCGGAGGGTCCAGGATCACCAGAAGCAGCTCCGTCAATATTAACCTTAAACCATCGGGAAATGGGTGGAATCCATTGGACATATTTCATCATCAACGGTTTCCTTTCCCTACCAATAACACCAAGATATCTCAACGGAACAAGATAAAAATCTTCATTATTCAGACTTCCAGTGTGAATCCTCGAGGCAATGTGGACTGCATGATGAATGGCCATAACACCAGCATGAACCAAGGGTGTTGTATTGTTGAACATAAAAGAATTTCTTACCTTCCAGAAGAAGGAAATCCAGAACGTCGCAGCTTCTAATAAAAGTTAATGATCATGCTCGCTGCATTTGGCCTGGCAGATAGATTGTAGCAGCTCCCCAACTGAAGAAAAATCAAAACAGCAGTGGATGATTCCTTGTATGTAGTCCCATAATCTGCATGCAAATTTACAAGAGACAAAAAGATGGGAGGTTTCTCTATCCGCATCCACACAGAAAACACAAACTGATGCCAGATGAAATCCAGTGCACTGCAACATGGCCTGCAGAGGAAGCTTACCCTTCCAGATTCTCCAAATTAGCTCCGAAGAGGCTAGGGGAATGAAATCATTATTAAAAGATGTTACCCAGACTGAAGGTTCCAGAGGGACACCACATATAGACCTATAGTTCTCCTTCGTATTGAATATACCATTCAAGTTCCTCATCCATAACAACGTGTCACAGTCACGATAATAGTACATCGAAATTTTAGTGTCAATCTGACTTGGAACATCTTCACAGATTGATGAGTTGTTAATGACAGAAATGGTCATCCGCTATAGGAGAGGAGGAATAACTACAACATCACAAATTGGTCGAGACAGCCAGGAGGTACTCCAGAAGTTGAGCAGGGAATGCTTACAAAAATCCATTTCGAGCTGGCAATCAACTCAGTGTAAGCCTGCTTTAAAGCAGGCCAAACAGATGAGCAAAGATATTTGGAGTATCAAGTATGATTTTTCTCATCAATGTGATCTTTAAGAAATTCCATGGAGTTATCTGACATTGTGATTAGATTCCAGGTAATATTACTAATGAAAGTTTCATTGAAAATCCTTAAATATTTTCCACCCAGTCCGCCCATTTGAATTGGATTCACACAATCTTTCCACGCAACGGTGACCATTTTCCTCTCGTGAATCGAGCCAGTCCAAATAATGTTTCTGAATTTACAGTTAATCTCCTTAAAAAGGGAATGAGGCCATCGATATAAGGAAAAGTAATAGACAAACATCGATGTAAACATAGAATTGACCAAGAAAATACTCCCTACATGTGACATGTTTTTCCCCTTCCAACATTCTAATTTGTTTGTGATTTTCAGAGCAATTTTTTCCAGATATTATCTTTTAACCCTTTCCCAAAAGAGAGGCACCCAAATACAAATGAATGGAATAATACCTCTTGACACCAAGTTTCAAGGAAACTCTATTTTGGTTCGAGGCAGCATTTCCACCACCTAACATAATTGAGGACATCCCCCAGTTAATGACCTATCCATCAACCTCTTCATAACGTGAAAAAATAACTTTTATAGAATAGATGGTTCCATTATCAGCTTTCCCAAAAAGCAAATTTTTTTCAACATAGAGAAGGTGTGAGTGAGCATAAAGCCGTCCAACTTTGATCCTCTGATACAATCCAAAATTTTCAAGATCTGTAAGGCACCATCTTAAGTAGACCTCTACAAAAGCAAAAAGCATCCCTGATAGAGGGTCACCTTGACTAACCCATCTTGAACATTGGTAGAAGCCCCTGGGGGGTCCATTAATGAGGATTGAGAGTCTTGCACTAGAAATAATGGATCCAATTAGATTAACAACTCTTTGTGAGAACCCATGCATTTTATGAATGGTAAAATGAATGTTCCATCAGATAGTGTCAAATTTTTTGGATATATCAATCTTCAGTGCCATATTACCATCCTTCGCCCATATTTTCATGGCATTGACACACTCAGATGTAGTGAAAATAAAATTCTGAATATTCCAACCTGGAACAAAACCATATTGATTTTTTGAAATGAGGTCCTCTGTAAGACATCCCAACTAATAAGTCATGATCTTACTCATCATCTTTGGTAAGGTGTTACCAATAGCAACAGGTGTGAAATCCTTGATATCAATGTCATTCTCTTTCTTCAAAATCAACGAAACAAAATTCGATTTCATACCAAAAGGCATGTAAGATGATATAAAAAATTCATTTATAGCATTTTCTACCTCAATATGTATAATGTCCCAGTAGAACATGAAAAATTTATTCGTGAAACCATATGGGCCTGCCACACTATCAATGTTTAATGAGAATAATGAATCTTGTATCTCTTTTGATATAGGAATGTCAAAAAGCTTTTTGTTTTGATCATCTTGAATCGATGGATCAAAATACTGAATGATTCTATCAGAGTAGTCCTCATCATAATCTGAATAGAGCTTCTCAAAGTAACTTATAGTTGCATTTTCAAGATCATTTTTAGAGGTAAAGATGTTATCCTCAATAGTCAAGGCTTGAAACATCTCTTGACCCTTTTCCCCCTATTCATACAATGAAATAGCCGTGAATTATAGTACCCATCTTTCAACAATATAATATTAAACTGATTTCGTGCCAAATTTTCCTTCAAATCCAAAATTTTATCCAGATTTGATGCAGCCTGAATCTCATCATATATTGGAAAATCCTAATGTATATTATTTTTCTGACAATTTGATAATGCAATTTCAACCTCTATGATGTCATTTTCAATGGATGCAAAGGATTATTTACTCCAGTTTTTCAGACTTTCCTTGGCCATTTTTATTTTGCAACAATGAATATGAGAGTGGCTTCCCATGCAGTCAGTTTTTCAAGCCTCCAGAACAACTTCTCTACGGCCCAAAATAGCAAGCCAAGAATTACTAAACTTAAAGGGGAGAGGAACTACCCTTGAAGAGTGGAAGAAAATCACAATAAGAAGAGGATTATGATCATAATGTAATCTCGGATGAGTTCTACCAGAAACATCAATTGCAGCATTTATATCATCAACATGAACAAAACATCTGTCCAATTTTCATGCCTGCCTCCCATTAATAGTGAAACGACTCCATGTGAACTCTGCTCTAGGAATGGGTACCTCAGAGAGGCCACACATATCTATACAAGAAAAAAAGTCAGCTTTTGTGACACAATAAAAGGCATCACAATATTTTTCATCAGACATCAAGACAATATTGAAATCACCTAGTAAAACCCACATATTTGACATACTTAGTGAAATATCAATTAGATTCCTCCACAAGTCACATATTATAGTGTATAGATTGAAATCATATACAAAAGTTACAGAAACTGGGGTAGCACCAGAACAACATGTTAGGGTAATCGATTGCAGATCAGTTCTGATCGAATTAATGGAGACACTGTCATGATTGATCACCCATAAGATTTCAGATTATCAATTTGGTTGTTTGCAACAAAGGAGTAGCCCAGAGTCGCCCACTTGAAAGACTTATATTTTTCAAACTTCATCCTTGGTTCATCAACACTAATTAATAAAGGTCTGATGGTCATAATAAATTGTCTAATGGATCTGACCGTGGGAGGATTCCCAATCCCTTGACAATTGCAATAAAGAATCTTCATTTTTTTGATCTGAGCCTAGTGCTAGGCACATCATTTCGCATAAAAATATCTATATCCAGGGAGACAACATCACTGTCAATAGAACTTCCAGATATGTGGCCATCCGATGCAGGATCATCCTCCTCTACAGTGGGCTCATCGCTGGTGAGCAGGGAAAACCTGTTTCCATATTCAAATGGGGTAGTAAGAAGACTGGCAGGAAGAACAGTTTTTGCAACCTTATCCCCTTGTAAAATTTCAGGAGTCTCAATTCTATTGACATCAGCATTGATAACACTAGAGTGACCTGCATCAATCATCTCAGGAAACTACTTCCCAGAGACTTCTATAGTTCCCACAAGAGTTGTACCCAAATCCTGTACTATATCATCATCAGTGTTTGTAGTCAAAACCTGAATTGGGGCTTGTAACGGATCATTCACCGGGGCAGTAGGATCTATACCCTATTCTCGCACTGTATCATCATCAATGATTGTAATTGGGACCTAGATAGGGGCTGAGACCAACTCACTCACTGAGACAGCAAGCTCAACAAGAGGCTCCCCTGCATTGATATCCCGAGCTGAATTAGTAGTTCCTTCATTGATTGAATTCACATCATTTCCCCAACCCTCAGTGTTAGGGACAATGTGGATTTCCTTAGAGCGAGAAGGCTTAGAGATATTAGGATCTATCTTCTTGCCCTTACCTCGCCTACAATTCTCTTCATCATGACCTAGGATCTTACAGAGGTAGCATACATTATTCATATTTCAATCCGAGGCAACATGTCCAAAAAAATGAAAATTCAAGAAGAACATGGGCTTTCTTTCATATAGAATTACAAGGGTGAGCATGTCATCCTTTGTAGTTCACACCACCTCCTCCACTAGTGTACAAGACACATCCACTTCCACAAGTATTCTAGCATAGTGACCAAATGTGGGGTTTTCAGTCTTTCTATCCAGCCTAATTGGATTCCCAACTGATGAGGCAATGTCCTAAAGAATTTGGGGATTCCAATACATCCAATTCAGATTGAAAATCTATATCCATGTATGTGAAAAAGTGTTCTTAACAGATTTGGGATCAAAATTATTATCCCATTCATGAATCCATTGGAAGAAATGTTTAATGGATACAGAACCAAAACTCCAAACATGTTTTTTACACTCATCTGAGGGAATGATAATGTGATAAAACCCATGTCCCATCACTATCATCTTCCATTTAACAAATCCCTAGATCTCAGAAATCCTTTCAGTAAGATTATTGAACTTCCATGGCTTCACCCCCTTCGGTATGACGACCCGAGAAATTATTGAGAACATGCACATTTGTATTCATTATTAAACAACATTTTGATTCCTCGAGACATGCACAATTCTCCCTTTTCGAATAATTATTCCAATAGAGTCCGATTCACATTCATGTATAGATTCACTCCCCGTACATTGGACAGCATCCACAAAGCTCTTTGTAGTTCCATCGTTCCGACGATTCTCAGAGGGCTTTTTAGCACAGTGACTAAAGAGCTCCTTGTGGCCAAATCAATCATCTTCCAGTCCACGAGCATTCTATCGACCTGTGTCATCAATTGGCGAGCTCGAATCATCTAGTTTAGGGTTCACATCCTTATTCCTTCCATTCTTTATCCAAACGTCTTCTGTGTTGGTATTCATCTCACCTTAATTCTTGCACGTAAATCCTTCATGCATAGAAAAATTATCCAAGGATTCCCAAGATACCTTAGGTTTTCTCAACAGTTCCAATTCGCGTCCCTATACAAAATTAGATGTCAACAATCATTTTAAATGTATCTTGAATGCATTTCAAAATTATTTTTCCATGAAAACATATAATAGAATATTGAATTTTTTTTTAAACACATCTTTATTAAATATAATCTTTTAAAATTTTAAAGGAATTATGAATTCTTGTTAAAATCCATATTATATTAAAATAACCATGAAAATATATAACTTAATCTTGAAAATATTTTTAGAAAACAATATATTGAATGAACAAAGATCGCTGACAGAAGAGGTTGATAAAGTCATATTTTCTTAAATTTTTTTAATATATATCAATGAGAGGAAAATGGTAATGTTACATAAATATAGCATGGATAACTTCAGTGAAATAAAATTCAAGAGATTTATTGTGGTATAGAACATATTATTTCATTAATGGAAGAATTATCATAAATAATCCTTATAAATAACGAGATTCAAGTAATAAACTGATACCAATATGATAACTATGAATCATAATCCCAGTGAAATAATAACAGGAAATGAATATTAAAAAATTATTAAAAAAAATAGATTCATTATAGAACTTGAAAATGGTTAGTATATACACCTCATTGACGAATATAGGTTCATTAGAAGACATGTTTGTCCAAAAAGAAAAATTGGCACGAATTTACATTACCAATTTTGTAGATTTTTACCCATAAACCCAATTAAATATGGATCATCAAATGGATATGTAAATACAAATAACAATAATTATAATAATAATATAATATATTCTTGGTCAGTATATACACCATAAAAAATAAATGATTGGTAAATATGCCATAAGTATCAAAGAATGAAATGTGATACAAACAATCCTCTTACTACAATAGTTATTATTGAATAATTCGAGTTGTGAAAGGGTAACATCAAATGAAATTTAATATATCACGGGATAATGAAAATTTATCATTAAACATTTCATAAGTAATTTTATAAACCAAAAAAATTGAATATGTGGTGAATATAGAATATATCAAACAAAAATACACGTGATACGAGAAAACCCATACCTATGTTTTGAGTTACTTTGTACATGTTAAAACAACATGAATACAAAATATATTTTTATTAAATACCGACCAAACAATTTTATTATTATATTTCATACCATATATGATGTTTAATGAATTAATATTACCCATTTGTTAACAATTTAATGTTAATGTTATGTATTAGGTAAAAACTACTTTGGATTTCATATATGTTTTGACTTGTTGTTCTTGTTCCCATAATGTAGATTGTATCACTCAGTACCAATTTATTAGGTATGTCTTACTCCTCATCATGGTTTTCCTTTTCTTTTTTTATTTATTGGACCTAGAAATTATTGGGAGGATACCAATAATAGTGAAGATAGATATTTGATGGAATCTTATATTTAACGGACTTTTTCTACAATGTGTATGAGGATTTCACACCATGTAAGAGTTTCTAGATGTAATTCATAAAATAATTTATGTTGTGAAACGATACATGACATAATGCGATGTTTCAAATTTTGAAATTTTTAAATAACAAATTTTTAAATAGAGGGAATGGTTTTTCTAGAGTATGTTGGACTTTGACGGTTACACACCATGTAATCAGGTTACACACTATGTAACAACCCACATATAGATTTAAAATAGGTGTGTGCTTGTTTCTCTCCAGGATATTCTCCATGCAACATTTCCATCAACCTCGGTAATTTTACTAGAGATATAGGGATGCTCAATTCCATCAAGGATACTCTGACCATCATTCAATCTTTGTTGTGGTTGCGGTGGGTCTTTTTATGTAAGTGATCTTTTTTGCATCTTCATTTCTGTTGATCATGGTATCACCCATGGGATGAATTATCAGACCCATTGGTCAATGTTTTTGTTTCTTCATGAACACTTCTTGGTTCTTTGTACGATATCATTTTAGAGGCCATTCCTTTGCTAGTTGTGGAATGTTGTACAATTATTCTTGGGGTTTGTGGTTTCACCTCTTTCTTCTTACCCCTTGTTTTATAAATTCAACCAAAAATGATAATGATGGGAATTTAGGGCTTTCTTGGACATCGTTTGGTTTTATTTATTGGTGGATCCTATTTTGGGAATGTTAGAACTGATTTTTGAGGTGGGTGGTTCTGTCTCTGACCTATGTTGGGTTACCTTGTTTTTTGTCAGTACAAATTTCATTCTACATGGAATTGGAAAGAATATATTGTGTTCATAGAAAAGTGTTCTTAATGAAAATGGGTTCTTCTTGGTTGATGACAAATGGAATGAAAAGGGGTATTTTTAATGCATTGAAATATATTTGATAAATGGTTTTTAAATTATTTTTCAAATCATTGGAATGAATTGTGAAAATGATCACA
Source organism: Viscum album (assembly GCA_963277665.1). NCBI lineage: Eukaryota > Viridiplantae > Streptophyta > Magnoliopsida > Santalales > Viscaceae > Viscum > Viscum album. The sequence continues at coordinate 661,582,046 of OY728159.1, forward strand.
TGCGTTACCATTGGTATTTAGGTGGAAGGTTTTGATTAAGGCCATCATCCATTTTTTGTTATTATAGGGTCGTTTTATCCTGGGTCTTTCATCTTTTTTAGAAGACCATTTTTCTAAGAGATTTATATTGAGATTGTAGGGAGGGTACACATGTGGTATTCCTCTTCTACGTAGGACTGTGTTCTATAATTGTATTGTGCACTTAATTGATTTTGGTGTGAGTTGTCTTCTAGTTTGACCTGTAGTTATCCATGGGACTGATATATATTCTTTTGTTCTATTTTAATGGTTGGTTTTTTATCCATGATATGCATGAGATATGGAAAATGTAATTTGAAATTGATATACCATATTTTTTTAGAATTATAATAAAAGTGAAATTTTTACCATGTTTTTTATAAAGCTTCTTTAATTATTATCTCATCATGTTTTATTTAAAATGACAATACATGATATTTTATATGGATAATTTCTATAGAAAATCTGGAGGGGATCCTATTAAGACTCTTAGATCACACCCAATTCACCTATTCAATGGTGCATAGTCCATTGTATGTCTTGAAATATAGGAAAAGGAAAGATGATAGAATGCAATGATGATATTTCATGTTAGATGTTTTTGGTATCTGGTGGTGGGATGGATTATGTTCATCCATGCCATCACATGGAGTAGATGTTTGGTGTTGGTCCTTTATTTTTTTTCTTATCCCTTGGAGTTTTGGATACTTTTACCATCATTTTCATTCATAGTCTTTATTAGAGTTATGGAATATATTTATTTCCTTTCCACTGTTTCTTATTTATTCATGTATATAGATGAAATTTTTTTATCTTGGGTGAAATCATTTCTTTTAGTTTTTCATTCAATGCTCGAGTGCCTATCGCATGTCCATCAGGATCGAGAATGCACTTTGGATATGTGATTGATGGGGCCGATTTCCATGTTTAATAGAAATATGGGTTGGTCATTATAATTTGGTATTAATGGGATCTTTATCCTAAAGATTCCTTGCCTTGGGACAACTATTATATTATAGATTGTATTGTCAGGACTTTAGTTGTATGTTATGATATGTTAATGGTGAACTCATGAAGTGATATGACTCATGTTTCTGTGGGATATTGGGATATGTGTCTCTAGTGTTGGTTATTTCATTAAATCATAGTTTTCTTGTATTGGTCTTCCAATTTAAGATTAGATTTAATCTATTGTCTAATTTTTACTTCCATTTTGGTGTGCATCAATATGCCTCGATGGCATCTTCAACATGTTCCTTGGAAATGTATAGTTGATGCTCCATAAGGGAATCCTACAGTGGATCTGAATATCATCAAGACAATCCTACAGAAATTTATTGATGTTTATCAATATGTTCCATTTGGTCATAAATTGGATGATGATGTACAACCATGATATGAGGGAGAGAGATATTGGTTGCAGGTGTTCTTCTATGTGAAGTCCCTATACATAAGAGGATTTAATGAACCTCAAGAGGTGAATGATAAATGTGATAGGATCGTTCAAATATTTAACATGCTGGTGACTCCTATGAATATCACGGTAATGTGTGAAATGTTTTGGATTGTGTGATTCAGCAAGCGATGGTGGAATTCTACTGAAAATGTAGATAGAAAACCAGACATGGATTTCAATGTTTTTAATATCCATTTTTAATCACTTTTTTCTAGATTCACTTATGTTGGAAAAGTCTCTAGATCTCTTATCATTTATAAAGGGGGGGTGTTCAGTGTCGGCATACACCAATTGGTTTTATGAGCTTGATCATTTTTATCTGGACATGGTGTAGAATGACCAGTGGAAGTCTCTAGAGTAACATCAAGTTTTTTGACTTGATATCAGATTATAGGTGATTAGGCTAATGATTTCTACCTATGAATAGTCGGTATTCAGTTATACGATAGTAGATATGAATATGATAGGCAATGTTGGATTTCCCACTTCTTATGTTCCATCCAGTGGCAGCTTCAGTGGCGTGCATGAGAATTAGAGTAAGTGGCATGATCATTAAAGGAGTGGTTGATATGGGTCTCAATAGCAAGCCTATTCTAAACTATCTTCTACTACTTCATGCATACCTCTAACCAAAAATCAGTGTATAAATATAGAAATCTCAATATTTCTTTAACTTATGTAGATGAAGTTGTGTAACAACTGTGGATGTTTTGGTCATCTATAACACTTTTGTCAGGATATTACAATGCCTCATTCTGTTTAGGGTTTCTCGGCTCAAAAGCTACTGTAGTGGTGTCCAAAGAATCAAACAATACAAGGCTCTAACCCCATGCCTTGGGAGTGAATCAAATTTATATTTTAAATGAGTTTCTTATGGAAATTGATGCATATATGAAATATACATAGGTACCATCCTCATTTCATCTTTTGTAAAAATTTCTTTATTTGATACCATTTTCTCTAACTCATTTATATTTTCATCTTTTATTGATTTAATTAATCATAGAATATAAAATTTTTCTTTTATAATAGTGTTAGAAACACCACATGAAAGTATGAGAGAGTAGTGGTTTCAGTGACCTTATTGTTCATTAATGGATGCCAATACGGAGTTGTTATAATATTTTCTAAATTTTTGATCTCCATTTGTTTGAAATAATTATCAGAATGGATTTAATTTTCACTCATATTGCTAAGGATGATTTTTATTTTTAGAATGTCTTGTTTCATGCTACTGATGGGAGCTCTTATGTTTTTCAAGGGGAGTGGGACCTGATATCCAGATGTTTCAATCCTTCCCACCTAAAGCTCTGGTCTTTTTTGTCTGCTATTGAATTTTTTCATGGTAACATTACCCCTATTGTTGGTATTACAAATTTTTGATACTTTCCTAACATTTATCCTGATGGCTTATCCAGTTTGGATCCAGAGATAGAGGTAGATTAAATCGTTCACCTAGTTCCATGTACACAATCAATATCGATACATTCATATCATATGACACTATTGGGGATAAAATAACTCAATATTCATTTGGATGACATATTATAAAAATTGCTTTTTTCACACTACAGTTTCACCATGGGAAACCCTTGTGCTATTTCCTATGAAAGTGGATGGTTCAGTTTTGTTGGTTGTGAATGATCTAAAGTTAAATTGGAAAATAGTAAGGTAAAAATATGATTTTCCTCATGTGGATGATTTGTTTGATCAGTTAATGGGGGAAAAGTGGTTCTTGAAGATTGATAATATGTCAGGTTATCATCAGTTGAGATTTAAGGAGTCTAGTATATAGATGAAAGCTATCAGGATTAGGTATAGCCATTATGAATATATTTTGATGCCATTTTATCATCCTAATTATCGTACCATTTTAATGGAATTGATAAATCAGATATTCAAACATTATATTGATTGTTTTGTGGTACTGATTGTGGATGATATTCTGGTCTTTTCAAAATTCAAGGATGAGCACGAGTACCATGTATGTTTCGTTCTAGAAATTGTAATAATTAACCATTTTTATAGAAAGTTTATGATATTTAGTATCTAGGATAAAAAAGTGTAGTTATAAACATAAAAACTTTATGAACACGACATATCAGTTGATCCATTGAAGGTGACATATTTATTATCATTAATGAAATAAAAAATGTATTTCAAATTCAAAGCTTGTTTGGTCTTTCTCGATACTACCGATGGTTTTATTGTATTTCATTAAGATGGAACCACATTAGACTATCCTTACCAAGAATGTGGGGAAACAAAATTGGGATGTGAAGTGCCATCTTTCTTTTGATGTTCTCAACTGAATTCTGACACTAACTCGTATTTTAATCATACATGACACTAGTAAGGGTTTCATGGAATTTTGGGATTCTGCTGGTGTTGGATTTGGATGCATGATTATATTTGACGAACATGTTTTAGCTTACATATTTTTCCAACTTCAGACACAAGAGAATAATTTCCCCACCCATTATTTAGTGCATGCATCAGTTATGAATTCCCTTAAATGTTGGAGGCAATATCAATTTATGGAAACATTAATGATATTTTCTGATCATAAGAGTTTTAATTTTATCTTCTTTTATAAATACTTGAATCATAGATAGTGATGACAGCTAGAATATCATCAGAATTTGAATTTGATATTTACTACACCATGGGGAAGGATAATTTCATTTCTGAAACTCTAATTATGAAGGTACAATCATGGGAATATGGTTTCATCATAGATTTTTATATAGACCCAATATTAGGATGATGAGTTTATAATTATTTTGGAATGAATTTTTGGTAGGGAAACCATTTTTGGTTCGTCACTCTCTTTAGATGGTATAATCCTCATTGGGAATATGGTTGTCATCATAGTATCTGTAAGGTGTTTAGTATTGTTTAATTATATTTGGTATTTTTTGTTCATCAATCTAGAAAATATGAAGATGTATTATGAAATGAGATAATGATTCTAGTAATGGGGTATGAAGTGTTTCATTTCAGACCATGTGTCACTTTTTTATACATTCTATCAAATAACGTGGGTCACTTGAAACCCTCTAGTTTGTTTCATACTCTTAGGATGATAGTATGTAAATGGGTTGAGGTATCCAAGGATTTTTTTGTTGGATTGACATGGATACCCCCTGGGATAAATTATTCCTTAATAGTCATTGATCTGTTGATAAAGTCTTCCAATTTCTTTTTGATCAAGGATACCAATAAGGTTGAATATTTGGGTAAGCTATATGTGCAAGTGATCATGAAGTTACAAGGGAGTCTGAATGCCATTTTTTCAGATAGGGATCCAATGTATTCCACAAGGTTCATGGGGAGTCTCCTAGTGGAAATGAGAAATTAGGTCATTTTGAGCACATATTTACATCCACAGACCAATAGTAATATGGGGTGTGTGACTCAAATCCTAGACGATAACCTTCGTGACTATGTCTTGGAATTTGATGGATAATCAGATATCTATTTCGGACTAGTTTAGCTAGTCTATAACAATAGATATTAGTCAATGATAAAAATTGACCCTGTAGAGGTGTAATATGGTTTCCCATGAATATCACTTATTTATTGCAAGGAGGTGGGAGAGGTATATTTAGTTAGAAAATGTTTGGTCCAGGAGATGTAGGATAGGATTTGGGATGAACATCAACATCTGGTTATAGACCCGAGTCACTCGAAATCATATGTATAATGACAGTGTCATACTCTAGAGTTTTTATTGGTGATTGTGGTTTCTTGAATTTTTCACCTATGTTGGGTCACCGCCACCTTTGAAAACAGGTAATTTCAGCTCCATATTTTGTAGGACCGTTTTAGGTCACTGAGACGCTTGGGACGGTTAATTATCAGTTATCATTTCTATTTATGTAGATATTTATACATGATTATTTTGAAATATCTCATCTTTGGATTTACCATCCAGATCCCACTTATATTATGTGTCGGGAAGGAAATGAGTTAGATCCAGATATTTCTATTTTGGAGAAACAAGTTGAGATCGACAGATCTCAAGTGAATGTCTTGTGTGTTAAGTCGATTATATTGGTAAGACTAATATGGAAATATGGATCAGATTCCCATGAGAATTTTGATCATGATTCTATGGTGATGGAGTAGTGGCGTCATCTTTTTTTATGGATTAAATATTCCACATTACAACATTGGGACCTAAAATATTAATGGTGGGTAGACTGTGACATCCTGCAACCAATCAATCAGGTATATGATTATCTTATTCATGTTTTTCCATTTATTATTGTTTATATAGGGATCAGAGGGAATGGGTAGTATACTTATAATGGTGAAGTTATATATTTTTTCATATCATAGCTTTATCCAAAATTTTCAACAATATTAAAGAGGATTTCACATATTGTTACGAGGTTACATGACATTTAAGTGTTTCGAGATGAAATTTGTGAAAGTATTAACACTATGAAAGGTTGAAAAAATTGATGATAGGTTTTACATAGTGAAGGTTTTAAATAAAAATAATTATCTGAGGAGATGGGTTTTATGGTGAATGTGGTGTTAGACATTTACATGTAATGTAACTAGATTACATGTTCTGTAACTTCCTATGTATAGTTTTAAAAAAATTGAATGGATATTTCTTTCTAGATACTTCTCTAGAACTACCTACCCTCAACCCAAATTCTGGGAAATTATTGGAGGCTAAATTGCATATAGAATTTTCTAAACAACATTCGATATTCATTTTAGTTGTGCGGCATCCTCCAGGTATGTTATCATTAAGATAATTATTCAGATTTGATCATGGTAGCACCCTTCGTTTGTCTTATTAGATACATTGTTCTACGTTGGTGTTTCTTCCTAGCCACTTATAGATTTGTTCTGAGATCTCAATCTAGATGCATGCCTATTTTTTTTCATGGTGCAGTGGGAATTATTTCTTGGGGAGTGTGGGTTTAATCTTATTTGATGAACCCATTTATTCTAAATTGGACCAATTATGCGATAACGATTATCTTTTAGGGCCTTTGTGGATGATATTGGGTATTCGTTGTTGGTGGATCCCATTTTGTGCATGTGTGTCCTAAGTTTCAATGTACTTGATATGTATCTATCACATGTTGATGATCCTTGTTGTTTTGTCTTTGAAAATTGGATTCTACTTGGAATTTTCATAAATGGTTTGTTTTTGATGGCATGGTTTTTTTAAAATAAACGGTTTTCCCTTGTTGTTGATAAATGTAAATAAATGGATTATTTTCAAGTCATTTAAATGTATTTCCAATATTTCCTTGAAATGTTTTTGGAAAGTATTTTAATGGGGATTGAATATGGGAACAAGTGGTACATTTGATACTAAGGTGTAAGGTTTATTTCGTGTCCATTGTCCATGTTTTGTGATTATCAGAAGGTTTTATCATGGATATTGACTCTATTTTTCTCGTATCATTGATCTATGGGACTAATATTGCAAAATTAGGGGGTATACTCATGGGGTACTCCACTACTTCCATGTACAATGTTCTAAAAACCAGATTGTCTACATGATTGATTATAGTATGACTAGTCTCCTAGTAGGACCTATAGTGAAACTTGGTGCGGATACTATGATTCTATTTTATTTTTCATGGATTTTATGTTTATCCTTGATATGCATAAGATAAAGAAAATTTTCGTCATAATTGATAAAACTTCTTTTGTTTTATATCTGTGAATAAGAGAAAATGTTTACATTGTTATATAAATCTACATAACTGATTATCATTCCATGATTAATATAAAATGGGTATACATGAATTTTTAATCAGAGAAATTCTACTGATCTCATGGGTGGGATCCTATTAAGAATGTTATATCTCACAAAGTGCACCTCTTCGGTGGTGCATAGACCAAAATATGTTTTCAAATATAAGGAAATGGAAGGCGTTGTAATGAGTTGGTAAGGATTCATGTTTCGTGAGTTGGGTATTTAGTGGGGAGATGGATAGAGTTTATCAACGACATCACATAGAGTAGCTGTTTGGTTTTGGTCCTTTGCAGTTGAGCTTGTCTATTGGAGTTTGGGAAACTTTTGCAGCTGTTTGATTCCACTTTCATTCTTACAGTTAGGGCATAGATTTATAGTATTTTCACAGTTCATTATTCTGTCATGTTTATATATGAAATATTTTTGTTCATGATGGGTGAAATATTTTCATATGGATTGTCATTTGATGTTGTGGTACTTGTCACCAACCCATGGGGATCGAGAACACCCTTCAGGTATGTGAAGGATTGGGTCGGGTGTCAAGTTTGAGGTCAACCTGGGTCAGTCCGTTAAATAGAGCACGATTTTATTATTTATAGAATTTAATAAATGATATTAATATCATATATATTTAGAATATATTATAAATAATAATCTATAAATATATAAATGTAAAATTGGATGCACCGTTTGTTGATATGGTAAGCCGTATGTATGAATGAACCATGATTTCATTTTCATTTCATATTGAATGAATGAAATTAAATGACACACACACATATATATATATTATAATTATATTGGAATTATTATTTCATATATTTATTATAAATTCACTAAACTAATACTTAATACAATACATTAATGTTTTAACGAATCCCATCGCTTTGATTAGGTGGTAGTCCACAAGACCAGAAATGAGGTTATAGTATTCCATGAAAATGGAAAGCATGCAATTATGTTTAATATAATAATTATAGAATTATAAATTAATAATTAAAATAATATATATCATATAAAATATTAATTCCATTATTATTACAAACCATGAAATGTGGTAATTGAAGAAAAAATGACATTAGTTCGTGAGGAGGTAGTCCGCCGTACATGTGAACGATAATTACACATTCCATTTGATTGAAATCTGTGTGGGTTTTGTAATAACCACTCACATAAAAACATATAGGTATTTTTAGAATACTAATGTTATTATATAATATTTGACTAATTATAATTGAGGTGTTGGATTATAAAATAATAGAATATTCCTTGTTGAAGGATGCCATCTCTTTTTTGGGTAACACCGTTTTGTTTCCACCAAAGTGATTTCTTGGTTTGATTAATGAAAATAATAAGTACTGAACGTTCAATGTAATGATTTTGAGAGTATATTTGGTTATTTTCCTAAAGAAAAATGGATTAGTAGTTTTGAATAAGTGGGGGTGGGGGTGATTTCCCTTTTATAGTGTAGGTGATGTGAAATTCATATAAATATAAAACCTGAAATACTACTGAAAGGTTCCCCTTACATAATGTGCCTCTAATAATGGTTTAATTTTAAAAAATGGAGTATATGATTGAAAATTTCTAGAAAATGGATTTTGGAGACCTATTTAGGTATGTTGGCCCCATATGTTAATTTTTACAGACTAAATATAATCATTTTAGCCTAAATATCTATAATTAATTTTAATTATTTTCATTAATAATTTTAGAAAAAACAATGTCTAACAATTTTGAAATTGTAAATCATACTGATTCTAAATATGGAATACATTTTTATTAATTATAAACATGTATGTGGAATAAACTATATCTAAATTAAAAACTTTGATGGGATGAAATAATGAGTTTTTAATGTAATGATGTTTAAATGATTGAAATGTATTTATAACCAATTTCAATAGTAAATTGGCTCCAATTTCATATATTTTATTAATATATTTATAAATAAGATAAATATTCTATAAAACAATATTAAAATACAATTTATTTATATACATAAAATTTGACGAAGACTATGTTTCACATTAAAATGTAGAATTTTTCACTATTTTTCAAAAAATGAAATTTCTCTAAAAAATACCAAAAACTTACCTATAGATAAATTTTACACTATATTTTCAAAAGTAATTATATTTCTTCAAATTTAATTTATAAAAAAATAAAAACTCGATTTAAAATAGGCGCGTCATTAATATATAGTAAAATTACCTTTTAAAAAATATATATTTATACATAAAACAATATTTAATATTCTCTATTCAATAGAAAACAAAAAATATTAATGTTAAATAGTTGAATGAATATAATATATTTTTCCTATAAAATAATTTTTATAAAGTTTTTTAATTAATATATTGAGTTTAGACATAGTTGATTGTATAAATATATATTTTAATCAAAACAATTCATATATTTTCAGAAGGGATTTATTTACATTCTTAATTAATTAGTCAACAAATACTTATTCATATATACATTTGTAAAATATATTTTTATAATTTAATTAATAATAATCATAACCACCATTAAAACTACAAGGTGACACTATGATAATATTTTAATAATATTATTAATAGTTCATTTTAGTTTGGTAAGAGTGGGGCTTTTTTGTTCCAATAAAGTTTTCGATGGAACTCATCAATGTGCGTAACAAAAGAAAAAAATAGTATTGTGTGTACCAAAATTCAATCTCACTTCTTCAAGTATTGAATTCAGGACATGGTGTTGTGAACAAATAAAGAATAACATTGTTATTTCATATAACAAAAGCTATATTCAATGTTAAGTGGTATGAAAATAAATAAAAATATTAAACTAATAATCTAAATAATTAATATAATCTTAATATGTTTCAAATATACATATACAAATAGATATAAAAACATATATACGCACACATATACAAAAAAATACAAACACAAACACACACAATGGTTCAAATATGACCATACCCAAATACAAAATCAAACTATTTTACAGAGACCATCCACTACATCAATGTATAATCTATAAATAACCGATAATAAAATACACATGAGTCAAAAATTATAAACATATATCATCCACTAATAAAATTCATAACCTTTAACACAAAATCAAATTCATCACCGATTTAAACTATATTTTGAATATATTTTTTTATGTTTGTTGATTGTAAGAAGCTTCTATTATCTAATACAATTCCTTCTATGATAAAATTGTTTTATATATTAACACAAAACATTCTTAATATATTTTATGAAAGATTATGTGACATTATATTTAATTAAAATATTTGAAAACGTTTTTTCTATAAATTCATATTGTTAAGGTACATAGAAAACATGAAAACATTCCTATGTGATTAATGATTAATAAATAAGAATTTTATCCATAAAACCCCATTATTTTCATTGGAGAATCTCCACTTTTCATGAAAATATAATATATTCTATTAGAATATTCAAGAATATATACTTAAATTATACCATAAAATTAGAACAAAATGTAAAATGAGATAAAAATGATTCTAACGATAAAGAGAATTTTGGTAACAAGTAGTTACAAAAGAACCATAAATAAAATATAATGTGATAAAAGTATCACAATCATTATGGGAAACATAGGACCATTGGATATAGAAAAATATAAAAAATAATCTATATAATGGTTTTCTATTTGTATTCATTCATATAAATGTAATTTTTACACTACATAGACTCTTCGAGATGAAAAATCACCCAATAATGGCCTAATCTAAATGGGGGGGGGGTACTAGCCAATGTGAAATAAGAAATGAGAATTATACTCAGGAATAGATTTATTATATATCTACATAATGATTTCCATGACAAATAAAAGTATTTGATAAATTTACAGGTGACATTAAACAATATACATGTTATCAAAAAATTAATACCCCCTCAACTCATTTAACCCATTAGAAAAACAACCCCATTTGTTAAGAATGTCATTTACCAATATTATCCTTTAACTATGAGAAATTAATCAATATCATACAATATCAATACCAAATTTATATTATTAGAAAAATAATTATGGGGATAAATTCATGTATTAAAAGTAACTAAAAAATTTCAATATCTGTTCAAGGAGGTATAATAAATTTGAAATATAACATAAAATCATCAAATAGGCTTTTTAAAACCAATCAGAAACCACATTCGTCATTGTAAAATAAAAATCACAAAAAATATCATAAATTTAAACTCCTGTTTTGAATATCTAGACATGGAATGTTTATATTGAAAAATATAGAAAATCATCATGTTATCACATTATAATTCAAAAGAAATATCAAATTGGAATTTAATTGAACACTATATTTTTATAGTTTCCATGAAAAAATAACACATATAAGATGGATATATTTTTATAAAATATGAAAACAAATAGAGAATGGAAATACATTTCATGACAAATGTATAATTGTAGGTTAAAAAATACATTAAACAATCAAAAAAGTATTAATAGTAAAAATTTATTGATGCTTCAAAAATTCGAAGAACATGGATTGAGAAACATTCCGTAAATCATAGATCACATAATATATTGTTTTATATCACCCTAAATGTTATATAAAATACAATATAATATAATTAAGAATCAAAAATCAATAAAAAAATTGGCTAACAGAAAACCCATTGTTTTTAGGACCGTATTATTGAAAAAATTGGATATAATTTGATGAGAATAATAGGGGAGAGGTTTGGATGAGTTTACCTTGTAGATACATCACCAAATGATAAACAAATTATGAAAAATCCATAGAGGGAAGGATAATTATGATATATTCTATTACAGGTTATTTATATATAGAAATGATAAAATAAAATGCTCTAAACTCTTTTAAATCATGTAGGGGTAAATATGAGACATTATAATTATTAAATTTAATTTAATTTTATAGTTCAAGAAATTGTGTTCCATCTGTGTAACAACCACTTGAATCAAGTTGTGCAACTAGCATAGTTTGTGAAAATGGTTACTCCTAACAATGTTCCAACCACGTGGTATCCCTGGGATGGAACCCCATATATGATAATTTTTCAAGGTTACTCCTATGAATGAACAAAATATGATCCAAACATGATATAAGATTCCCCATATAGGGTTGAACTATAATATTTCTACTAGGCCACTACCAAAAATTTACCAATAATGCAAGTAGTTTTGGAAGCAACATATGAGATCATATGATTGTATTTACCTATGTATGATTAGGTGGAATGGTTAATCTAAAATCAATTAAGACATGTTTCATAGTACATTTTTAAAAATATATCATATAATAATATAATGTATGGTATATACTAACATTACAATATCCATGCCATGAATAAAATTTATAAAAAATTTAAATATGAAAGAAAACAATCCATAAATTTGTTGACAAAAGTATTGTTTTCAACAATATATAATAATTTTATTTGAAGGGGGGGATTATTGAAAATAATACTCTATTTCATTATGATAATTTTTTTGCTCACAAATACCATTAGTTATTTTCTAATGATTGTATTTTGTATTTTTTAGAAATTTATTAATTTATTTTACTCTTGAAATAACGAGAATTTATTACTTGTTTGGAATATTCTTTAAGCGCGTCCTGGAATCACTATTCAAACCCTAATTGTTCTAAATCTTCATTAAGGGCATCCTGGAATCACTATTCATACCCTACGTGGATAAACGTAGCATAAGGATGAAAATGATGTATACTTTTTGAGTGATGAGAAAAGTAGGGATAAACAACCGCACGTTTTCAGCAAAGCATGGAAGAAGAACCTTACATTAAGAAGGAACCTTACATTTTGGTTATCAGCAAAGTATGAAAGGAGAACCGTACATAGGTACTAAAAGTTACGTTTGTTTCTCAAAAGTATGGTTTATCAACCTTACTTTTGTGAACAACCATACGTTCTTGGAAAAGTATGGATTATGTAAAGGTATGGATCTTTTACCATACGTTTAAGATTTGAAGAAAAAGTATTGATGAACATCCCTATGTTTATGATCAACCTTACTTTATGAACCTTACGTTTGAATACTATGTTATCAGCCCTACATTTGGAGGCCATGTCATCAACCTTACCATTGGCGTTGGAAACTTTTGAAAGACAATATTTGTTTTTGCAATGGTCAGCAAGCTGTTTATTAGGTGGATTTCAAGCCAAATTTAAAGTGGTTTTTAAAGTAAGACTTTAGCCAATTTAATGCCGTTTTATTATTGGATTAATGATTGAATTAAAAGGAGCTTTTTATGCCGAGTGTTCAGGGAATTTATGACAACTTTTTAAGTTCAAATTTTTGAATATCACAAATCAGAAGGATACTTTTATGGATCTAAATGTGCAGGAGATATTCTCAGCTTTATTATATAGGTTATATCTGAAAAAAACACCATATATATACAGGACAGTGGTGATCAATCTAAAAAAAGTGGAAAATAGAGAATGAAAAAATAATCACGTTGATCTGATGATTCAAAAAAGGAGCGTCAAATCTCTGTTCAATTAAGAAGAAGGAACTTGATAGAAGATTCACTTGTTCTACATCGAATTTCAATTGTGGATCTACTACTGCTGATGTTGTGAACTATATATTTATATCTATTGCAACCGGATCAACTCAAAACTGCTTCAACATGAAAATCAATATTTCTAGAGATGATGATCCATCTGCTGTCAATTTCATTCTGTTCCAATTGTGGAGATCATGTAGAAAAGATTATTTCTCAAATTCATTGTATTCTTGAGTAACTAGCTTCTCGTTCTAAGCTGTGTAGGTTCGTGATTGAACCAGAAGGCTTTGTTTTTTCATGGATTGTAAAGGTGTCAACTGCATGTATTCAGTTGTGGACTGGTCTGTTGAAACGAGGACCAGATAGAGAAAATCATCAATATCGAGGAGTTGAGCGTTGGTGGAGTAGACTAGGGGCCTTCTGTTCCCTGAACCACTATACATCTTTGTGTCCCAGCTTTTATTTATTTCCGCTGCATGATCAAATATGATAAAGCATAGAGGACAGAACTTGTTCAATTGAAGAGTTAATGAAAACAATATGAACTACACAACTCACCCCCACTTGTGTATAATTTGTCTATTCATGATCCAACAATTGGTATCAGAGGAGGGGCTTCTGATAGAGCCTTAGCACGCTAGAAGCATTTAAAGATTATAACAGAGCATCATGACTGATACAAGGGAAGGGATGTCGATGGTCAGAGCACCATAATTCAATGGAGACAACTATGGCTGATCGAAATTGCGCATGATAATATATCTAAAAAACCTCGGATATAAAATCTATTCAAAGATTCTGACTCCTTATGAAATTCCTGAAAATCCTGAGACATGGAGTGTTGCTACATAGGAAGAGTATGATATGAATTCAAAGGCTATGAATGCAATCATCTGCGGTCTAGGACCAGAAGAATTTAACAGATTATCTCAGGGTCCAACAACATATGAGATTTGGAAAACAATAGTTGTGGCATATGAAGGAACAGACAATGTGAGACAAATGAGATATGCAACTACAAAACTGAAATTTGATACTTTCAGAATGCTTGATGGAGAAATCATTACCCAAATGAATGAGAGATTGACAGAAATTTTCAATAATATAACAGCTCTAGGAGAACCTATCAAGTAGGATGATCAAGCATTAAAAGTACTAAGGGTACATCCTACTCGATGGAATGGTATCTTTACTACAATCAGATAATCTACACCTGTCAAAAATCTAACCATGAGAGAGCTGATTGCTAGACGGATGATGTATGAAGCTGAAATGCAAGATAAGGAAAATGAACATAAAGTATACATCAAAATGGATGATACTGCCTTGATATTAACTTCACAAAAAATAAAAAGATGAAGAACAGTGAAGTCAAAGCTAAATCAGAGAGCTCTGAATCATCAAACTCAGATGAAGATCTGGCTCAGCTAGCTAAGAAATTTAGAAAGTTCTACAGCAAGAAAAGATGCTTCAAAAAATCCTTTATGAAAGATGATAAGGAGGTAAGATGGTATGAATTCAAGAAGATGGGGCATGTCAGACCAGATTACCCACAATTGAAGGAAGAAAAAAAAGAAATTATTCAAAACAAATAACTATGAGAAGAATGACAAGAAATCCATGAAATCCACTTGGAGTGTATCTGAAGACTCCAGTAGCTCTCCTGAATCAAGTAGAGAGAAATAAGAAATCAATCTAAAAGAAAACATGTGTTTTATGGGAGAAACTGATGAGGTACACTCATATTACTCCTCTGAATCAAACAGTGAATCAAATTTTGAATCAAGCTACACAAATGAAAAACATGCAGCCTACTGCAATATGCTTGAAGAAAAATATGACTCACTGCTTACGAAAACATAATTCACTAAAGAAAAAACATAAATCTATTTCAGATGAAAGAGGTACAATGCTGAAAAAACACAAGGAATTAACTAATAAATACAATTATATTAACACTAACTATATTGATTTTGAATCAAGAATAAAAACACTGCAGGCTGAAGTAGAATCTTACAAACAGGTTGTATTGGATTTTACAAAAGGAGAGAATTCATTAAAAAAACTCTGGAAAAAACTATCGTTAAAAAGGAGAGATTTGGAATTCACTGTAAAGGAGAAAAAACTAAGCTATATAAAAATTATTTTCTTCATATCTCTAAAAAGGTTAATTGTATCTTTTGTGGGACAAAGGGACATATAGCTAAAAACATTCTCTTAAGACTACCTCAAATTTGTGGTATTAAGAAAGCCTATGTTTCAAAAGACTTATATGATTCAGATGATTTTAAAAGAACAAAGAAAATCTGGACACCCACATCATTGCTAGCTAAAACCCCTGGACCCAACAAAATATGGGTACCAAATAAATTGGTTTGAATGTCTTTGCACGTAGTAGGCCACCAGAGAAGAAAAGCTATATGGTAGATGGATAGTGGCTTCTCAAGACATATGAGTGGAACCACATTGAATTTTTCTTCACTCACTCAAAATAAAGGAGGTCTTGTCACATTTGGTGACAATGCCAAAGGAAAAATCATTGGCATTGGAACTATTGGAGATCCAAAAACAGTCTCAATCAAAAAAGTACGTTATGTAAAATGATTAAAACACAATCTGATAAGAATCTGTCAACTTTGTGATGATGTATATACTTTTTACATTACTAAAAATTTCTATACTATTTCTAAAGATAAACTGTTTAAATTTAAAGCACCTTGAACTGAAAATGTCTATACTTTGGATTGAAATTCCTTGTGTAAACGACAAGTAAACTGCTTGACTGCTAAAGTAAGTGAATATTAGATCTGGAATAGGAGACTTGGACATTACAATATATATGTTTTAAATAAGTTATCTAAGAAATATTTAGTTTCTGATTAACCTAGTCTCAAATGTGAAAGTGAATGATTTTTTGATGCGTGTCAACTTGGCAAGCAACACAAATCATCCTTCAAATCTGTTAATAAAGTTGCTACATCTAAACCTCTAGAACTTATTCATATGTATTTGTTTTGGACCCTCAGGAGTTGCAAGCATAACTGGTAAATTATATGGATATGTTTTAGTTGATGACTATTCAAGATTTACCTGGAATTTCTTTCTGAAATTTAGAAATGAAGCTTTTACTTTATTTGAAAGTTTCTGCAAATCTGTTAAAAATTAAAAAGGTTTTAATATAATTTTATTAAGAAGTGATCATGGTGGAGAATTTGAGAATCCGGATTTTAATTCCTTTTTCTCAAACATGGGTATTAAACATACCTTTTCTGCCCCATGAACACCTGGATAGAATGTGATTGTAGAAAGCAGAAATAGAACAATTTAAGAAATGGCTAGAACTATGAATATAGCCTCTCTATATATTTTTTTGGTTAGAAGATGTTAATAAAACATACTATATAATTAATAGAGTTTTAATTAGACCTATTTTGAAAAATACACCCTATGAACTATGGAATAACAGAAAACCTAAAGTAAATTACATTAAAGTTTTTGGATGCAAGGTTGACATCTTGAACACCAAAGATAATCTTGGTATGTTCGATCCAAAATCTAATGAAGGTATTTTCTTAGGATATTCTGCTACCTCCAAAGCTTATAGAGTCTATAATAAGAAGTCAAGGCTTGTTGAAGAATCTGTTCATGTGAGATTTGATGAATCTGATCCCTTTGAGAAAATGACAGATCAAATGGTTAAACCCGACTCTAATGATAACATGAGGCTTGAGAACTTAAAGAATGATTTTGAAAATGATATAAAAGAAATTCAATCTATTTCAGAGGAACATGATACTGAAGAACCTTTAAATTTTTTTCCTAGACAATCTAGAACCCTAAAGAATCAGTCTTTTGAAACTGTGATAGGTGACCTAGATACAAGAATTCAAACTAGAAGAAACTTAGCAAAACCTAGTGGAATTCTCTGCCTTCCTATCACAACAAAAACCGATGACTATAGAAGAAGCTTTAGATGATGAAAAGTGGGTAATAGAAATGCAAGATGAATTAAACCAATTTAAAAGAAATGATGTTTGGGAATTACAGGAAAGACCTAAGAATTATCGAATAATAGGAACCAAATGGGTCATTAGAAATAAAAAGGATGACCAAGGCACAATAACTAGAAATAAAGCAAGATTTGTAGCTAAAGGATACAATCAAGAGGAAAGAATAGATTATGATGAGACTTTTGAACATGTAACTAGGTTAGAAGCCATTATAATCCTTTTAGCCTATGTATCATATATGAATTTTAAATTATTTCAGATGATGTTAAATCTTCCTTTTTAAATGTTAATTTAATGGAGGAAGTTTATGTCGAGCAACCTCCATGTTTTGAAAATTATCAAAAACCAGATTCTATTTTTAAACATACTAATGTTGTTTATGGCCTTAAATAAGCACCTAGAGCTTGGTATGAATGATTAAGTTCTTTTCATTTGAAAAATGGTTTTACTGTTGGAATGGCAGAACCAACACTCTTTAAGAAAACTGTAAAAAATACTGTTTTATTGGTTCAAATTTATGTTGATGATGTAATTTTTGGATCAACTAATAAAAAAAATTTGTCATGAGTTTTCAAAGTTAATGAGAAAATAATTTTACATGAGTATGATGGGAGAAATAAATTTCTTCTTAGGAATTAAAATTTATCAAAAAGATTTTTGAAATGTTTTGAATCAAAGAAAATACATTACTGATTTACTTATGAAATTTGGACTTGAAAACAGAAATACATTTACAACTCCTATGTGTGCTAATATAAAACGTGATTTGGATGAAACTGGAAAATCAGTTTACAACAAGTTATATAGAGGTATGATTGGTAGTTTATTATATCTTACTGCAATAAGGCCAGATATAATGTATTCAGTATGTCTTTGTGCTATATTTCAATCAAATCCTAAAGAATCTCATCTAACTGCTTTCAAAATAATTTTTAGATATTTAAAAGGAACTGTTTTTCAATCTCTTCTTTATCCTAAATCTTATGATTTTAATTTGATTTCATATTCAGATGCTGACTTCGGATGTTGTAGGTTATATAGAAAAATAACATCAGGAACATGTTACTTTTTAGGAAAGTCTTTAGTGTCATGGTCTGGTAATAAGCAACATTAGGTTTCCTTGTCAACAGCTGAGGCAGAATATGTTTCTGCTGGTAGTTGCTGCGCACAAGTGTTGTGGATGAAAAACACTCTTATGGACTTTGGATTGAATTTTAATCATACACCTATTTTATGTGATAATACAAGTGTAATTAATATATCAAAAAATCCTATTAGTCATTCTAGAACTAATCACATTGATATAAGTCCTCACTTTTTAATAGATCATGTTATTAAAAAGGATATGTTTTTAGAATTTATAAATACAAAAATTCAATTAGCAGATATTTTTACTAAACCACGTCCCAATGAAAGGTTTTATTTTATTAAGTGGGAGCTAGGATTACTTGATTTTAAATAAAATTTTATTTCACAATGTTTTTTTCTAATTAAAAATAATTTTTCTATTTTTTTAAAACAGAATAAGTTTCTTTTATCCACGTAATTTATTTTATATTATTTTTAAAAATAGGTAATGATTATTAAAAACACGGGAACCAAGGTTTTCAGAAACCCTTTCGACTTCTGAACCATTTTAATTCAATAGAAACATTTTAGAATCTGCAAACTGCACCTCTACTCATGAACCCTAATCATCAAACCTCTGAAACCCTAACCTTCAAACCTTTAGAGATTCTCGCAGAGATAGTAAGGACCAAAAGAGTCAGGGAAGTCGAGCCAAGAAATGTCAAGAGACAATGCACAGAAGGAAGAAAAATCTTACAGGGAAAGGGAATTGATATCGACTGGTTAATTTTGACAAATATACTGTTGAAACCAGCGCTGTCATTTCAGAACCTTGAACAAGAATTCAATAGTGAAAATATGGAATTTCTGTATGAGGTTGAACTTAGATACTCTTTCAAATCTGTACAGTTTAGTCTGGGGGATACTGAAGATAGTATGATGTCTAAAATAGAGGATGGGGATTTCTCAATATCGTCAGTCAAAATTGCTCAGATTTTCAAATGCCCCCATGCTAGAGTTTTCCATTCTGATTTGAAGAATATCGGTGATGTTGTGCATAAATCTGAGGATTTTATTTTCTTTTTGTTTGGAACATCTACTATTAGGAAAATGATTGTGAAAGATTTCGTACCAGATCATAAGAACCTAGTTAAATTTGATCATACATGAATAGCTTCTAGAATGGCAGAAATGGAAAAGATTATGTACCCAGATATGTAAATAAGGTATCTTTTGTGAAGTGATATCAATTTAAACTTCCCAAGGTACATGGTCAGGTACTTAAATTACTGTTTCAAAAGTGGCGCCCGGATGAACTTTTATCCTTTCGATCGGTTTATTTCTAAACTGCTGCTTAAGAAATACATGGTGAGATTAGTGAATGCCTTAGTACACTGTCATCACAGTAATATGTTTAATACTGGAACTTTGAGGGATATTGGATACTTTTGGAGCACCATTAAAGAAAAAATCTTTCCATTAGGAGCTAAGGAAGACTCAGAGAGTGCTCAGCCTCAACCTGATAAGTCTAAGGAGGGACATGATGAATCAAGAGTGAGCAATGAAGCAAGAAGGATCCAATTTGAAGTGGAAGTTGCTAAAGTAGAAGGAAGTTATGAGGGACTTCAATCTCTAATAACTAGAGTTGTTAATGAGGAAATTACTTCCCCTGCATTGGAAACAACAGAAGATTTAATTGCTTATTCATTTGTAATAGAAGATGTTATTGATAAGACCATGGAAGATCTTAGTGAAAGGAAAGCACCAGTAGAGGGATCAGAAGCTCATGAAGAATCCCAAAGGGAGAATCAAGAACAGATTGTAACTGATGTTGAAGTTACACTTCAACAGGACCATGATAAGGAGGCAGTGCCTGGTGAGGAAGTGGCCAGACCTCAGGAAACACCTGAAAATGTTGTTCTCGAAAATCCATTGGAAGGCCATGATGCTGATGTTTGTGGTGAGCATGCTTCTGAAGCTCACAAAGAAGTAATTCAAGAGGATATTTCTATGTAGGAGTCTGCGGACTCTATGAAAAAATATGTGGATCAACCTACTCATGACAAAGAAAAAGATAAATATGATGATGAATCATTATCTATGGTACTACTGCATCATCTAGAGCCTGAGAATACGAGTCAAGAACAGGGTGCCTTTGATTCAAGGAAGAAAGAAGTTGAAGCACTGTACAGAAAGGTTTCTTAGTTAGAATCTGAGAATGTCACTCTGAGAAATGCCTTATCCTTTGAACAATTGATATTTCAAAAGCTAAAAGGGAGTACAGTCTCAAGGCAAGAAGTTGAAATGTTTAAAGAGGATATGCTGAATGCAGATGCAAATTTGAAATCTGAAATGGTTACGAAGACAGATTTATCAGATCTGAAGTTGTTTATGGAGAAGCAATTTGAATCAGTTGGAAATAATGATGTTAGTGGATCAGGTACTTCACCTGATTTAAATAGAATATTTCAAGCAATCACAGCCACGATGAGCAACATGAATGACTGGTTACAAGATCTTCAATGTAACAGTGCTATATTATCAGTGTTTCTAGACAATCATAAATTTTTAGTGGATCAACTGATATCTAGTGAGCCACCAATCAGAAATCTATAAAATCAGATGTGAGAGAATATGTCAGTGTTTATCGAAAAAGATGAAAGGATGCATGAGTTTTTCATAGTCAATTTAATCGAGGATATTCTTATGACTCAAGAGAACAGAGAACTCATTATCAAACTTGCAGATGGGATGATGAAGAGACTCAAGGAATAGTTCACAGAAATCAAGTCTGCAATCCAGAGGAGATAGAACCTATTGACTATCTTGCCCAAAACATTATTCATATGTTTATCATACTTGTATCTATTTTTCATTTTTAATGAAAATATATTTATTCCTTTCTATTTGTTTTATTGTCTTTATTTTTGATATTCCAGTACTCCAGATTTAATTATTGATAAACAGTTAATAATAGCATTCACCTACAGTTCATTGCAACATTAAATGTGTTCAACTCCATAATTTATCATTATTTTTTATATCAAAAAAGGGGGAGAAATTTTGATCAACACAACATTTTATTTTAAAAAACATTGTTTATTTAGAGGGAGAAATTTGGAATGAAAAATTATATTTTAGGGGGAGAATTTTTTTTATTGAAATTATTTATTTATTTTATTAAAATTAAAATATTGTTTTATTCTCTCAAAATTCTAAAACATTATCTAACAAATTTTGAGAGTCAATTTCATTTAATTTTATTTATTATATTATGGGTTTTGTGATCAAAAAAACGGGGAGATTATTGAGAAATGTATTGTTTTCAACAATATATAATGATGTTATTTAAAGGGGGAGATTATTGAAAATAATACTATGTCTCTTTATGATAATTTTGATGCTCAAAAATACACTTAGTTATTTTCTAATGATTTTATTTAGTATTTTTCAGGAATTTATTAATTTATTTTACTCTTGAAATAATTATAATTTATTACTTGTACGGAATGTGCTTTAAGCGCGTCCTGGAATCACTGTTCATACATTACTTGTTCGGAATCTGCTTTAATTGCGTCCTGGAATCACTGTTCATACCCTACGTGGATAAACGTAGTGTAAGGATGAAAATCATGTATACTTTTTGAGATAAGAGAAAATTATGGTTAAATAACCATACGTTTTCAGCAAAGAATGGAAGAAGAACCTTACTTTAGGAAGGAACCTTACGTTTGGGTTATCAGAAAAGTATAAAAGGAGAACCGTACGTAAGTACTAAACGTTACGTTTGTTTCTCAAAAGTATGGTTTATCAACCTTACTTTTTTGAACAACCATACGTTCTTGGAAAATAATGGATTAAGTGAAAGTATGGATCTTTAACCATACATTTCAGTTTTAAAGAAAAAGTATGGATGATCAACCCTACGTTTATGATCAACCATACGTTATGAACCTTACGTTTGATGACTATGTTATCAACCCTACGTTTGGAGGTGACTTTTATTGATCTAAATGTACAAGAGATATGCTCAGCTTTATTATATATGTTATCTCTGAAAAAAACACCATATATATACAAGAGAGTGGGGATCAATCTAAAAAAAAGTGGAAAACAGAGACTGCAAAAATAATCACGTTGATCTGCTGATCCAAAAAAGGAGCATCAGATATTTTTTCAATTAATAAGAAGTAACTTGATAGAAGATTCACTTGTTCTACATCGAATATCTACTGTGGATATACTACTACTGATGTTGTGATCTATATCCTTATATCTATTGCAACCAGATCGACACAAAACTGCTTCGACATGAAAATCAGTATTTCTAGAGACGACGATCCATCGGCTGTCAATTGCATTCTGTTGCAATTGTGGAGATCATCTGGAAAAGATTTTTTCTAAAATTCTTTGTATTCTTGAGTAACTAGATTCTCGTTCTAAGCTGTTTAGGTTCGTGTTTGAACTAGAAGTCTTTGTTTTTTCTTGGATTGTAAAGGTGTCCACTGCATGTATTCAGTTGTGGACCGGTATGTTGAAACGAGGACCAGATAGAGAAAATCATCAAGATCGAGGAGTTGAGCATTGATGGAGTGGACTAGGGGCCTTCTGTTCCCCGAAACACTATACATATTTGTGTCCCTACTTTTATTTATTTCTGATGAATTATCAAATCTAAATAAAACACCATATATATACGGGAGAGTGGTGATCAATCTAAAAAAAGTGGAAAACAGAGACTATAAAAATAATCATGTTGATCTGTTGATTCAAAAAAGGAGCGTTAAAGCTTTGTTCAATTATGAAGAAGGAACTCGATAGAAGATTCACTTGTTTTGCATCTAATATCTACTTTGGATCTACTACTACTAAAGTTGTAAACTATATCTTTATATCTATTACAACCAGATCGACTCAGAACTCCTTCGACTTGAAAAACAATATTTATAGAGACAATGATCCATCTGTTGTCAATTGCATTCTTTTGCAATTGTGGAGATCATCTGGAAAAGATTCTTTCTCAAATTCTTTTTATTCCTGAGTAACCAGCTTTTCGTTCTCATCTGCTTAGGTTCGTTTTTGAACTAGAAGGCTTTGTTTTTCCTTGGATTGTAAAGTTGTCAACTGCATGTATTCAGTTGTGGACCAGTATGTTGAAACGAGAACCGGATAGTGAAAATCATCAATCATGAGGATTTGAGCGTTGGTGGAGTGGACTATGGGCCTTCTGTTCCCCAAACCACTATACATCTTTGTGTCCCTGGTTTTATTTATTTCTGATGCATGATCAAATCTGATAAATCATAGAAGACAGAAGATGTTCAATTGAAGAGTTAACGAAAAAATCTGAAAGAAACAATTCACCCCCCTCTTGTGTATAATCTGTATATTCAAGATCCAACAAACATCTCATGATAATGTTGATTTAATAAATTAATAAACTTTTTAAGAAATGGTGATGATAGGCTATGGAAATTATCCTCACCATATACATTTCTTCATGTAGAATGTCTTTATATAAGATTTTATTCCAAGAATATATGATTTTATACCATTTAATTAAGACAATAATTTTAGGACAGAGAGACTCCAATATATACACCATGATATTACTTTTACTGGGTATAATTATGATAGGGATATAATTAAATTCCACCACCAAAAATAATTAAATTATCTACTTCGTGGAAAAAAAAATTATTGATATACCATGATAATCTATTACTATAAAACATATTCAATCTTTTATAGAACATCCACTAAATTTTGGATTCCTCTTCCATACTAAAACTAAAAATTAATTTAATACTCCCAAAGATTCAACCGAAAATAAAGAGTGTGAATAGATGTCCCATTAATTCATTTCCTTTCTACCTACATAAATAAACTGTTTTAAAACATTGATGGAACTAAAATATAAAAAATAAATTCCATAAACTCTAAATATTGATTTAATAATAGTAAAAAAGATAATATTCAATCAAATGATACATGGGATTTATTGAAATAACATACCCATAAAATTGGTCATCAATATAGAACTTATGAAAAAATAAAAAAATAAAAATATATGTATATCAAATATCAATTAAATCATTTTTCATTTCAATAACATGAAGATAAGGTAGATATTATTAGTGGGTATAGATGGGTCAGCATATTTTAAATGATAATTCTCTACAAGACCATTATATATGACCCAATTAGACAAAATTATGGAAATTATTTAGATATTACCAATAATAAAGATACATATGACCAACCATACCACAAAAATAACATAACAAATAGTTATTTCAGGAAGGAGATGATGAAAGTAAACTTGATGATTTCTTGGTCCCACAACATTCATGACATGACGTAATATACGTCCTCTTAAATTTGTTATAGATCCCATTTTCACCCCTAGGTATATATGAAATATCAATCACTATATGAATTTATTCTATTGAATCCATATCCCTAAAAATAATTTCATCCCCTTTTCTGAAAAATTTAAAATAATCAATGGAACATAATTCATAAAATAAATGTGAATACCCCTTCACAAATAATTATTTTAAATAATATATCATATATATCTTAATTAGTTATTATAATATATCAATGAAGTTATTAGAGTACTTTTAAAGTGAAAAATCATTATTCTCTTTCAAATAAAACATTATATCCTTTAACAATTTCATTGGTTAACAGATGTATTAGTGTATAAATGAAACACTAAAAAACCACATATTTTTTTTAAAATTGAATACTAAATATCAAACACTCCCATATTGGACTTTTAAGAATTAAAATTCAAAACATGAGTGTAACAACCTATATTTATTGAATTATTTTTTTGAATGAATTAATCAATTTTTATATTTTATCAATTCACACAACACAGAAAATAGTTTATTTATATTAATGAACTATACTGAGAATTCATTACATGAAACACAATGTTAAACATTCACAAAACGCAACATATATTTTGGAATTATTTAAATGGAACATCAATATTATCTTGCATGACACAAAAAAATATCATTCCCTGATAGATTTTGTATCACTCAGAAACAAGTATTACCAAACAATAATATATTATTATGATATTTTTTATTTAATTTAATATAAACTAATAGTTAAATTAATGGTTATAAATAGAGTTAAATAATTTATGAAATTAACTTATTTTTAAAAATATATGATGAATTCATAAATTACTAATTAAATTATAAATGAATATGAAAATCTATTGACTATAAATGAAAATAATATAAATTTTATATCTATAAAGCTAATTTATCCTAATAAATTAAATTAATTAGAAATAGTTAGGGATATTAATTTAATATATATGTTACATATTCAATAAAATATTTTTTATTTTTATCCCATATATTTTATATACATAATATATTAAAACCCTAATTTTGTTTATAAAAACCTATATTTCTGTAAAATTAGTTTTGTAGCCTTTCAAGGGAGAACCCATTTTATGTCCAATTTTTGGAACTTTTATAAAATTTAATATGTTAAAATAAATATAAAATTTAACATATAAATATATAAATTAGGTTAGGATAATTTTTTTTATTTTTCTGTATGGTTTCATTTTTTTAATGAATAGTTAAAAATACTAAATTTTATATCACAACTTCTATTTCATATTATTTTTTTATAAGATTAAATTACATTATAAATTTATTTAAAATTTTAAGTAGATAATATTGTATAAATTAATCCAATGTAGTTTATTAAAACCAATTTCACTGAAATATTGGATATATAAACATCTTATTCATTTGATAGTTTTTACATTACAAACATGATTTGTCGACTAGACTGCATGATTAAATTTGAAAAATTGATAAAATATTTTTAATTCGAATATTTTATATGTTTTATTATAGAAAACATTGTTTTTGAAATGAAAATATTACTGAACATAGTTATAATTAACTACATTGATTAAGGTAAAATTATTTGTAACTAAGGAATAAACGACCTAAAAATATGTGAAAATAAATTTTATGGCCATAAAAAACCCTATAATAAATATTATCAACATTGGACCACTATTGGATCCACGTTAAACATGAAAAATTTGGATGAAATTCTCTCTTGAAATATTTAAAAGAGTGCTTCTTCTCCTCCAATATAAAAAGCGATACATTCCTCTAACATCCTCAAACCTCTCAAGCCTTTGGATTGAAAAAAAATCTCCCAAAAAATCTCCTCAAATTCCCACCAAACTACCTTGAGTCATAAATTTTGTAATATAGGATTCCAAGGAATCCATTTGGCGTAAAACCAAAGTAGTTACCCGATTAATAAGTTACACCCTACCACAATCTCTTTTCATTTATTTTTATTGTCCACCACCTCAATCCATCTTATTCCCGAAATGTATAATAAAACCATTGTCAGAAATATAATATGATTTTTTATTCAATGGGTTTGACCTGAACTAACACACACATCCATCAAATGGGAACAAACACTCTACTAATGTGTATCGAGAAGTACCACCTCACTAAACGACTATTTTTCATTTTTCCATTACCACCAATCATGATTAAAATTATGATATAAAAAATATTTATATATGTTATATATTATATTTATTATGTATTTAATATTATCTAATCATTTTACCAAACATATCTCTATAGTTTTTACTTAGTTTAAATATGATATTTTCATTTTTGGATGTGTTGACTAGCACCCCCTCATATCAATGTGATTCGTTCACACCATGAATGGAAAGTATTAAAGTTGAATTTAGTGAAACCATAGGATATATATTAAATAATAATTACACTAGAATTTTAAATATATATATACATATATACATATATATATTTTTCATTCCCTCTTCTAATACTACCAAAAAAAGGAAACAACCTTCATGCATACGTACATCCTACCGTTTCCTTGAATGGTGTGTTCCATTTCATATATATATATTATAGATTATTATAATATAAATATAATAAATATAAATGATATTTGATTCATTTTTTAAATTATATAAATCATGATATAGTTTTGAGGACCAAATATATTACAACTTAAGAAACATGTGAAAAATAAATTGAATATAACCAGAAGCATAACCTTTACATGAAAGCGTTAAAAAAAGGAAAAATAAATTTATAATAAATCCATATATGTCATTAAATATAATAATATGGTTATTTTATATATTTGAAATGAAAATATATTAATTATATTGTAGTTTTTGGATTACTATTATGAGAGTGAGGACACAAGGTAAGGGGATTTAATTTCACTTCTTTATTTTCGTGAGATAAATGGTTAATTCCCCACCCATACCTTTTTTGTGGTTTGTATACTACCTATGGAAATATTAAATAGTTTATAAACATAATATTGTTTTTATTTACAAATCATTTTTATGAAATTTCTTTTCCGGGACTTATGCTTCAAATGTAATCAAATAATTAATATAAATTTTTCTCAATTTTCCTTTATTGAGACACATGCCAGGTTATGTACCTATATTTTTCGATTAGTTCTATATACTTCCATTTTTAGGATTGTGTTTTTAAAAATGTCCCACATTACCCTTTATTCGGTCAGAAATATATTTTCCTTCAAATCTATATTTTTTTAAAAGTGTTTCCAAAATAAATTCTGCAATTATCTGATAATAATTAAAATAAAATATTTATTTTCTTTCTTTTTCTAGTGTTTTCAATGGAATATTCTTGAAACTTTCTGAACAATGAATTTTTCTAACGTTTTACCATGAAGGGGAATGTTATTATTAACTCGTACTGCATGTGTGAATATAAACGTCACCCATTCTGTGAAGCTTACTTTTCATCATTAAATGATTAATTTTTATGATTTTTTTATTAATTTTAAAATAAATAGTTTAAAAAACAATTATATATTTTTTAAATGCTTTTAAGGATAATGGTTTTCAATTGATTTTCAATCCTAATTTATATGTTTGAAATATATTTTAAATAATATGTTTTTCAAAATGTATACATGATATCCTTGTATTTTTCAAGAAAAAATGATTCCAAAAGGTTTTCAAAGGTTTCATTATAAGATTTCATGTTTTATTTATAGGAAAATTATTTTTAATTTGATTTCATATTTCAAATTTCCTTTTTAAATATAAAGGATATTTTATTCAATAAATTCTTTCCAATTTTTATTCCATTTTTTTCTCATATAAGATAAAATACTTTGATGTTACTCATTCAAATATAAGAAATTATCCAAATATTCCGTTCATATACATTAATGAATGGATTATGATTTGATGGCATGATGTTCATGAATCACTATTTTCTTTCACGAGTTATATATTTATAAAAACAGTTTCGCTTTCATGGGTTATACGTTTATAAACCTTGCTTCATTTCAGGGGTAACTATTTGATGAAATAGTTATGAAACTTGTATATTTTCTATAGGTAATTTGGTGATGAAATATTAGTGATACACATATCCTTTCATGGGTTACGATTTTTTGATAGTAAAACCCTTCAAATTTCATGGGTAATGATATGAAAAAAGGTTTTTTCAAACATATATATATGGTTTTTTTAAATAATGGGTGTGACCTATAATCCCATAAAATGACTTCGGTAATGATGGATGACTCAAAAGTCTAAATTTTACTGCTGAAATTGACTACATGTAGAAAATGTTATGCAAGAACCAAGTTTCATGTCCATATGTCTATACGTGAAACTTATTATATGTTTCAAATGATAGGACTGAACCATTTCATATGTTCACAATGTTATTCATGTACTAGACTGCTTATTCAAAATGTAAGGCATGAACCTGATTGAATGTTCACAACATTTTGTATGGACCTGGATTAATGTCCATACTCCTACGAGATTGCTTGATTTAATTTCCTTATTATAATTTTTGAGCCATTTTCTACTTATACATATTCACTACATTTATCATTTTTGTGTATTAAACCATTCCTTGTCTTATTCATTTGTTATGATTATATTGATTGTTCCCATTATTACCTTACGATTCATGCCTTATAAAATAAAAATAATTATTGTATGATTCGTGTTTGTGATCATTGATATGCAGGGTATGATCTACTACTGATCATGATCACATTATTAGACACTCATGTTCATGATATGATCACACCTTTCTTTTATTTACACATACAAATCATTTTGTCACACCCTTTTCTTATTTTTGTTGTTCCCATTTTTTGAAGAAAGGTTATTAAAAATAATTACTAAGGGGTAAGATCTTTATTAGAAACAATTAAGAAATTTCACTAATCTAGTAGATTTTGGTTCCACGTTTCTAATGGATATAAAAAATATGGTCATTGGGATATTTATAAAGATTGTTTTATTTATTCTTCAAATGTGATGTAATGAATAAATCTGAACAGAGAGGGCCACTAATGTTTGTTTCAGAGGGAAGGAATAGTCAACAATTGAAAACTAGGATGAGAATACATTAGTGAGATCCTTATGTAAACATATATAGATATATCATGTGATGTCTCTAAGGATATGTATACGGATGAGTCAATATTTAGGGAAAACTCCTTGAAATTTGGTAAAGGATAGTGTTATAGGTGTACTTAAAATATATCTCTATCCAGATACAATAAGTTGATGTGGATCTATCATAGATGTACCTAGGGTTAACAACTCTTAAAAGATGTCGCGAACCAGACTCAGGGTAATCAGGTACATGACAATGGGCCATGTTGCACAACTAGTCTGACAATCAAATTGTAAAGGCATTAGGAATTCAAAAACCCTTTATGAACCATCATGAAATACTTAAAGAGAGGATTACTATGAAAAAATAGGATGATCCAAAGATTACATATATTAAATAATTAGGATACATGATTTTGGTAACCAATATCTAATGATCCCGGAATCTACGATATCCCAATATGATAAATTTATCTCACACTTTGTTGTTTAGTTTTATAAAATATATATAACTAGAAAAAATATGGTTAAAATTTGATGATTTATATATAGAATGTATGAGAATTATTAAAATAAATTTCTCAAGTGGAAATATCATAAAGATAATCAGGAAGGTGAAAAGTTTATTTGTCATACATATGATGTTAATGATACTTAAAATGTCATGTGAAGGTATATGATGTCCTTCCTATTTGTTTTACATTAATAATAAGAACAATGATTATATTTATCTTGATTTAAATTAATATATGATTCATAATTCATATTTTAAGAAATATGTATTAATGAACAATTTGATGAAGCATAGGAAATTATTTATTAATAATGTTAGATGAATGAAGTATTTATCTTATGGAAGTATTAGATTTTGTTATATAAATCCTGAAATATATAACTAGTTATAGTATAAGTATTCATTAATGATTGAAAAGGACATGATAAATAGTGGTGAAGGGATAAAAAATGTTTTCATGTAAATGAATTATTTTGATTAAGGGAAGGTAACCATTACTTAATGTTTTATGTTGAGATAATGATGGTTGGATAATGATATTATGGATACAAATAAGTAAATGGGATGGTACAAATTACCCTGGAACTCATTATTGACAATGTTTTCATTGAATTCAAGGATGGCATTTAAAATTTATTTGATTTAATGAATATATCATGTAATAATTTGAATAAGGAAGCAAATGTTTTTTCTAAAAGTATTTATGGTAAATAAGGTTATTATAAATTTTTAATGAAATATTATATCTGGGTATTCAAATGTTCTGAATGTGCAGATCAATTGTTACATTGTGATACATGGGGGATCAATGTTATGTCACTTTTATTAAATTCTTTCTAAAGCATTGAATTTTCATATTTTAGAAGGGTTATTTTTTTAAACATTTATGTAAATTTAATGTTAAATAATATATGAAGACACTAATATTAATTTTATATCAGTATATGTATGTATTTATGAATATCAGATAACCCATTAAAAATGATTTGTATTGATGATAACTGATGACAAATGGGATGGCATGTCATCGATCTTGTGATTTTTTAATACTTCATGAATGAAAAAGTAAAAATTATTTTTAGAGAAATAGGTCATGTAGATCATAAAAATGGTGATGTTGTCCTGAAATAACGAAAGTATACCTTTTCATGAGAATTATTCATCAATTGGGAAAAGGATCATGAAGGATTAAAATATTCCCAGTACATTTTTTTTCAATGAATCAAACGATCCCCTAGATAATCACATATTTATGGAATTTTTATTGATAAATTTATTTCTACAAAGTTCTATATCACTCTCCATCAAAACATAATTGTTATATTTCTCATCTATATCCATGTTTTAACATCCCACCTACTTTCTCCTATATGGTAACATATTTATATATTACTTTGGGTAAACGTTAGTGTTCCAAATCTCCCTTTTAAGGGATGTTTTATTATTCCTTTTATGATATGGGTTTCTATAAATTAATCTTTCAAGAAATAATGATTTTATAACATAGAAAAATTTCAATGGAGAAATTAATTTTATAGATCTTTTAATATAACACCGTAAGCTTTTTTGAATTAATATTTTATGAATTAGTTTAATATTTTTGATATTTTTAATTTCACGAAACACTGGAAATAGTTTATTTTATATTAATGTATTATGTTTGGATTTTGTTCTATGAAACCCATAGTTTATTTGGCAATACAGTAAACATCAATTTATCTATCTCTAAACTGAAAACTGAAGTCATCTTTTGTTACCCATAATACATACTTTCCTCAATGGCTTGAGTTACACACAAGTCTATGTTTTACCAATCGATAATATGTTATTAAGATTCTATTACTAAATATATTATGAAATAAAATAACCCATAAGTTATAGGTTATTAATAGTACTATCTAATTTTTAAAAATACTTTTTTACAAAAATTTATGATAAATTCCAATGTTACCAGATTATTAGAAATAAATATAAAAACTGATTGAATGTAAAGTAAAAATATTATAATTTTTATGGTTAGAATTCTATTTTACCCTAATTAAATTAATTATTTAAAATTATTGAATGATGTTAATTTAATATATAGGTTACACATTTAATAAAAATTTTCATATTAATCTAATAGATTTGATATACATACGATACAATTCAAACAAGTTTTATGCATAAAATAAATATTATTAGAAAAGTAGTTTTTCTAACCATTAATAGAGAAGACATTTTAAATCCAAATGCTAGAAATTTATTATATTTAATATATCAAAATAATATTTTTCTTTGAAATTGAAACATAAAACTTAGGTTAGGATAAATATTTTATTTTTTTCACCAAGGTTTCATTTTTTAATTATTATACAAAAATACTAAATTTTAGATCTAAATCTCTTTTAATGTATTTTAATTAAAAGGTAAAATTATTTTTGAATGTTTTTATGAATTTCAATTAGATAAATGTTTTATAAATTAATACATTTTTTTTCATTTTAACAAATTT
Organism: Viscum album; assembly: GCA_963277665.1. NCBI lineage: Eukaryota > Viridiplantae > Streptophyta > Magnoliopsida > Santalales > Viscaceae > Viscum > Viscum album. The sequence goes on from OY728159.1 coordinate 661,615,333, forward strand.
TACATTGAAATGGGATATAAAAACTTAGAAAACTCTTGAACATTTTTTACTTTAAAACCCCACATTATCAACTCAAATGTGGGTATAAATTAAAATTAATTTCCAAAAATTATGTGATTGTAAGGTAGAAACTGGATTAAATATTTATAATCATAATATTTTATAATTTATAATAAGTTAAACCTATTTTTTTAAAAATAATAATATTTCAAGGAATTAAAATTAATTAATTCCATTACAGAAAATGTAGGTTTAACTATGGACAAAAACATAATCTTAAGGGCCTAAATGACCTATAAACAATTAAAAATCCAGTTTATAGCCTTATTATTACCCAATAATCACATTACATGTATTTTAATCATTATTGAATCCACTTTCATAAATGAAAAACCCGAGCGGAATTATCCCTTCTAATATTTACAATAGTGGCACTCCTCCTTCAATATAAAAAGGGAATCATTCCTCCCACATCAACACACATCTCATGACATCTTTCTTGAAAAACATCACCAAAAATATCTCCCCAATATCCCTCCATTAGATTTTTAATCCTACCTTTTGAAATAAAGTATTCCAATGTATATCTTTGGTGAATTCCAAAAGGAGTTACACGATTAAGAGGCATCACCCTCCCCAATATACTTACTTTTATTTTCATTATACACCACCTAAATTCAACTTATTTTATTATTTTATTAAAACCCTATTATCCTAATGATACTAGTTTTTTTGAAATATTTGGTCCTATAGTTACACACACAACCATCTATTGGGAAACAAACCTATTGTTTTTGTGTATGAAGAACTACCTCCTCAATAAATGACGATTGTCCATTTTTCCTCCTTTACCACATATCATGGTGGAAACTATGATGGATACTCTATTTATATATGTTAAATATTATATTTATTATTTATATAATATTCTATAATCCTATTAAAACTCATATCTTAATAAATTTCATTTGGTGTAAATATAATAATTTAGCTTGAGGAAGTGTGGACTACTGCCCTCCTCAAAGTGATGTGATTCATTCACATCTTATTTGGAATGTATTAAGGATGCATTTATTAAAAGAATATTTAACATATTAATTAATACATATTAATTATTATAAATATATATGTATATTTACATACATAATTTTTTTGTTTTGTTCAATAACATAATAAAAATAGGAATTACGTTCATGTGTATGTATGACCTACCTTCTCCTTGAATGGTGTGTTCCATTTCATACATCTATATTAAATATATTATTATAAAACAAAAATAATGAATATAAAAGATATTTATTTCATGGTATAAAAACCTGATATATTTAAATAAGTATAATGACTATAGATATATGTAATCAGAGAACATGAGAATAATAATGAAAATATTACCAGAAGTTTTACATTAACATCAAAGCATTTACAAACTAGTAATATTAAGTCATAATAAAATAATGTTATTGGATAAAATAATATGTTAATTTGATAAATTTATAATAAATATTAATTTACTATACATGTGGTTTTTGTATTAAGGTTATAGTCAATATACAGGGTTAGGGGATTTCATCTCACTTATTTATTTCTGAGAGATAAATTATTAATTCACTGGACATTCCATTTTAGTGGTTTTATAATACCCATGGATATATTATAATATATATATATATATATTATTATTTTCATATCCATATGATGAAATTTATTTCATTGGATTAATTGTTCAAAATATATCAAATAATTAAAAATATCTCTCAATTTTTCTTCTTTGAGACACATGCTATGTTATGAACCTATATTGTTCAATTAGGTGTATATAATAAATTTGTAATGTTATATAATGAATCCCCTAAATTTAAATATATTTTATACTTCACATAATTTTATTTTCTTGCATGGGGATTATAGATCATAGTTACTATGTTGTAAGAGATTATTATAACAATCTCATTTCCTTTTGAGATTATTTATGTTTATACTTACATTTATGAAACCTTATGATAATTCTCTCAAGAGAATTCCTGAATCATATTCTCATATGTTTATTCATTGTTTATTTATTTATTGGAACCATTTTACTATTTTTGGGTTCAAAAAATAGTAGGAATTTGTTTCTAAGAAAGTCCGACTTTACCCTCTATTTGGCTGGAAATCCTAGTTCCCTCAAAATCAGGATTTCTAAAAGAATCTCCATGAATATTATAAAACACTCAGATACTAATTAAAATAATTTTTTCCCTTATTTAATTTACCAATTTGTTAAATGGAATCATCTTATCACTTTACAAAATAAGTCATTTTTATAACATTTTACCATTCAAAAGGAAAAATATTTTTACCTTATACGACATATACAGATTTACCCAACGTCATTTCAGTGAAGCTTCCATTGCATGTAAAAACTATTAATTTTTATAATTTTTTTAAAAATTATTTTTCAATGTTAATATTTTGAATTTTCTCATAATTCATTATATGTTTTCAAGGAAAATGGTATTCAATTTATTTTTATTCCTTATAAATGTTTTAAATGTATTTTCAAAGAAATGGTTTTAAAAAAATCAATATCAAATGATATTTTCTAGAAGTAAACATTTTCCAAATGTTTTTAAAAGCCTTATTTAGAAGTCTAAAATTTTATTTCTAGGAAAATAGTTTTCAGATGGTTTTTATGTTTTAAAGATAATTTGTTCAAAGAAAATTGGATATTTTCCTCGAAAAATGTCTTCTAAATATATATCTAATATATTTTCATTATAAGCTAAAATCCATTGACATTAATAATTCTGTTATAGGAAATTATCCAAAGGTTCCATTCATATCCATTCATAAATGGTTTATGTTTTTATGACAGGATGTTTTTGAAACCTGTTTCTCTTTCACGATTTATATATTTACGAAAACTATTTCAAATTAATTGGTTATATGTTAAGGAAACACACTACTTTCCATGGGTTATGATATCATTAAATGTTTATGAAACCTATATATTTTCCAAATTTTACTATGTGATGAAATATTAATGATACCAATTTCATTAAATGGGTTATGATTTGATGTTAATAAATATAATCTCCTTTCGTGGGTGATGAAATGATGCAAGTTTTGTGGGACATGTATATATGATTTTATTATGTGATGTGTGGCACCTATATACCCCTCCAATGAATTGGAAAATTGTGGATGACTTATAATTATAAATGTTATTCATGAAATTGATTACCTATCCACAATTCTATTCATGGGCCTAGTTTCATTTCCATATGTTTTTTGTATAAAATAGATTAAATGTTCATAATGGAATGAGTAAAAATTGTTATATGTTTTCCAATGTTATGTGTGAACATTATTTCATTTTTAAAATGATATGCATGAACCTGATTTCATGTTCGAAATATTATGCATGGACCTAGTCTCTTGTCTATAAATCTATGAGAGGGAATGATTTCAGGTCCTTAACTTAATTTGTAAAGATGTTTCTACTAAAAAATATTTACTATGTTTAAATATTTTGTGGATTCCACAATTAAATATCTTATTCATATGTTATGATATCATAGATTATTCTCTTTATTTTACTAAGATTCATGTCTTTTGAATTTCAATTATTTATTAAATGAATCATGTTTATTATTTTTGATATGTAGGGTATGAACCTCTAATGATCATGATCTTGTTATTATACCCTCATGTTCATGATATGCATATACATTTCCTTTATTTAATCTTACTGATCACTTGAAGTCACCGCATTCTTATGTTTACTTTCCACAGGTTATGAAGAATGATATTTAATTCTATCGATTAAGGGGAACATATTTTTGGGAAATATTAATTATTTTTCAGAAAGCTTTAATATTTCTTTTCCATGTTACTAAATGCAGTAAAATAATATTTTCATGGGGAGTCTATTTGTTTAATGTTTTATTTATTCCAAAAAAGTGATTTAACTTTAATGTTGGGGAATTTAGGGTTGTTATATAGAGCCTAATAAAATTTAGGAGATTGATAGGTTCAATGTTCTCCTCAATAATCTCTAGCCATTAATACTTTTCTTGGGAACATTTATACCCAAGGAAGAGATGAGGAATAATATTATGGAAATATCTAACAAAATATCTCTATTTAGTTAGTAAATAAAAGATACAATGCTTGATAATAAAAATATAAATTAAAAATGATGCATATAACCATTGATCAACTCAGGGATTCACATATAAAAAAGAACCTATTATAAAATCTGTGAATTCCTTAAGTACATTATTAGGGAAATACTCTGATATATGCTAATACAAAAAAATAATATATGTATTACTCAAGAAATGAAAATTCATTAATATATTAATATAAATGGATGAATCAATTTCATGTCACAATGAGTGATCCATTTACCCCACAATAAGACAAATCCTTTGATTAAAAACATTAAAAACTTATGAAACCATCGAATTCATCTTAAAAAATAATATGAGGTATTATATCATTATCTTTTAAAAAATAGGGAATTATTTTTTATACAAAAAATTGGAATAATAAAATATAATTGAGGAATAAATTACTATAAACACGAAAACCTCCATTTATTACTTCAAAACAATTTAAAATATTCTTTTAGAATAATTTAAATATCAATAGATTTAGTGACCATGAAAAGAAATTAATATAACCCCAATTATAATTTATAATTTGTTTACACAATCTACCCTTCACATTAAAAAAAACTCAATTTTAAGGTTAATCATCATTTTAAAATCCAAAATATTTAATATTATATATTCAAATATGAAATGTCACACCCCGCTCCACCTTTTTTTTTATTTTATAATCTTCTTTGACATTTAAAATTTTGTTGGGGTTCGGGTTGAGTCCCAGACAAAAAACATTATAATTATGTTAAAAAGTGAAGGTTTTTCAGCTGATGTCGTTGGGCGCACGGGCCGAGTGCGTGTTGGAAAACCTGGATGGCTTTGCTTGGGCATTGGCACGATTCACCTGCTTTTGAAGAATTAAAATGAGTAAAGATGGATATTTATTGTGTTATTTATAATTTATATATTTCATAATTTTATAATTATTATTAAAGATGAATGATACATATTATTATTATTATTATTATTACCAGGAGTTTCGGGGGTTTCAAATCAGTGCGTTGGTACCACACAGTCAGCAGAGACTGTGCTATTATCTGGGTACCCATGCAGTTACTTCTATAGTGCACGGAAGCTATTTCACGATTCGCACATAGCCTCTTGTGACATGCACGGACCATACAGTTGCAGTATTAAAATATGTAAATAAAATTTAAAAAAACTATTGTTTTTGTTTTACTATTAAAATTTATATTATTATTAAAATTATTATTTTTACCATTTTTGGTTTATTAATAAAGTTGTTTTAATTTTTATGTGTAATGTTATTATTATTAAATTTTTCCTTGTTACTTTTTGTGATTATAAATAAAATTTAATATTATTATTATGATTGTAATAATATTATTATGATTATTATTTATTTATTTTTCTTGTAACCCTAACCCACCTACCCGCAACCCCCCCCCCCATTTTTTCCATCCCCTGCGCGAGCCTCCACTTCCCCTTCATCCGCCTGTGCACACCCAATACACCACCCCATTTTACCTTCTCCCCTCACGCGACCACCCATAGGCCGCCGACCCACCGCCCTGCCTGCACTGTCGCCTCCGGCCCTGCCTACGCCGCACCTCGAGCAAGCCACCCTGCCTTCACCCTCCGCCCACCCAACTCTGCTGCACCGCCTACCGGGATCTAGATCCCAGGTTCTCGCCCCATCCCTTCGCTTCCTTACATTGGTGCAGCAAACCCCAGGCCAGTAGAGCTCCACCTACTGAGGCCCCCTTTAGAGAGCCCTCTTCTCCGACCAAATTTCTATCTTCCCTCTCTCCCTCTGGCAGTCCTCCGACCATGCGACCCACCTCCTAGCATGAGTTCCCTTTCAGTGATGATTTCTTTCTATTGCTTTGGAAAGTGGTTCTTTATTTACAGGTTTCAGTTTTCCTAAACCCTATATGTTAGGATTTCAATATTTTTGGGGTTTAATTCCAAAAATTGATGGTCCGATGTTGATTTCTAGGTCTTATTTTTGTTTTTCGCTAGTGTGGTTGAGTTGTGAAAAATGTTACACACCATTTTTGGGATGTTCTTCATCGTTTGAGGTGAGTTTCCCCCTATCCACTTATCTTCTCTAGTTAGTGTTTACCAGTTTAACATTTTTCACTTTATTATAATTAATTGGTGACTTTCAATGTCCCGAGTAATGGGTTCTATGTGCAATTGGTTGAAAAATTATTTTCCATGTCAAATTTGGTATATTATGTTTGTGCAATTTTTTTAGGAAAGTCTTAGTTTGAGGTTGGACTGATGGAGAGGGTTTTTGGGTGACTTTTGACATAAAATCCATGCAGTGTTATTTAAAAAATTTTTATAAACATTTAACTGGTTTATTAAATACTATATGTTGTGCAGATTATGTTTTGGGAATATTTTTGAGGTGTGCTTGTTTTAAAAATGGTTTTTTTGACATGTGGGGTATTTTTATTAAGTTTTTTAATTTCTTATTTTAACTGTACAAGTGGTGCTCATTCTAATTTTATGTTTTGCGAGTGCACGCTTAATTATAAGGAGTGGTTTTGAGCAGGTTTTGGGTGTCTGAACCCGGGGGTTTTTCATTAAAAAATGTTTTATAAATTTTCAAGCGGTTTTGTAAATATTGTAGATGGTGTGGGTTGTGTTTTGAAAATGTGTAGAGGTGGCTCTTTTTCACTTTTTATCTTTTTGGTCTTTGTTGAGTCTGTGTTTATGTATTTTAGTTATCCTTATGGTTGCAGCACGCTGACAAGGTTTTTCCAGGGTCCTGCGATCGTCAGTTTGCGCGTGCTTGTGCATCTGTGCGAGGCGTGATGTTCCATTGTGTTTGTGTTGCGAGTCGAGGTAGGTCCACCACTGCACACACCTTTAAATTTATAATTTATTAATTTCTTGATGTTTTATAAATTTTAATTAATGAGAAATAATAGAAAATAATTAATTTTAAAATGATTATTTTGTGTGAAAGGAGCCGTTTATTTTATACCAAACACTTGAAACATTTTCTTGATGAGAGGACACCCAGTATTGAAAGAATACCCATTTGGACATTAAACATAATTCATGGAATCTCAAATGTACTTCTAGTTTCAAAGATAATTGATTTCTTCTGAACAAGTGTTTTGGGTTTTCTCGTGAAATGTGGTTTTTCATTAAAATTGGTGAAGGCCTGTTTGGCACTTTAATAAAATAAATTATTCTTCAAAACCCATTCAAGGGTGATATTTGGTGTGTGTTGATTGTGTGAGCTGTATGTGATGTTTTTGCATCGTGACTGATTTATTTACATTATGGACGCACCCCTTTTTATTGCTAGTGTTGACATGGGAACCTCGTATAGTGAGTGAATCTTCTGAGAACGATTACCGCACTAGTTTAGATTACGCAGTGGCTAGTGGACCCATAGTTGGGAAATACTAAGTTATTACTGCTATGGGGATTGGGCCCCTTGTTTAGGCCATGTAGGGCTATACCGAGCGTTAGGGAGTTCTGGCATCATCGAGTTAGAGCATGCATTCAGGATGAGTCACATGTATGGTATGTTCTGGATTGTTCATGATATCCTAGGTTAGACCCATGTTTCCTTTAGTGTATGTTTGTATGTGGTTGATGGTTGAGAGGTCTAGATCGGTTTCTGGCCCTGTGTGTCTCTTTTTTTCCATTTCCCTTAGTGTGTGTTGTGTATTGTATGTGGGTTTCCATTCGACCAACAACTAAAATTTTGATTTCTAAATTGCTCGCAAAAATGTTTTAATATGAAATGCATATGTTTCATCAAAACACTAAACTTGTTTTTTAATTAAAAAGAGAAATGGACTATTACTTGTATTAGAAATTAAAGTATATGCAGAAACTAATATTTTATATCATTTAGTTAAAACCTGGAATTAGTGAATTCATTATTTAATGGTATGTGAACTAGGAATAGAATTAGTCAGGCCTACCTTCTGATTTTTTTAATAATCACGCCTATACTATTTTCCTGTTTTTAGTTTTGTTTCAAGTTTTAATTTATCGTGTTCGACATGGCCGAGACTTCATTGTGGTTTGGAGAGTGACTCTCGAGGTAATGAGGAGTTTTGGTCATGGTCTGGTTAGTTGGTTGTTGTTGGTCATTCTATTTTTTCGTGTTGTTGGATACTTTGCATTGTTCTATTTTATTTATGATTCTTTATTTATTTTATCGGGTGAAATCATTCCCTCAAGCTCACTTTTGATGCCCTAGTTCTTGTCTCCAGCCTAGGAGGATCGGGAATGCCTCTCGGGCCATGTCGCGGACCGGCTTGGGTGACCGGTTCAGGCTCGACCGGGGTGGGTTCGTGACAAAATGGTATCAGAGGAGATCGGGTCTTAAGCAGACCTTGTTTTTTAGATCACAAATTATTATTTGGGGTTGTCATGTTAGAAGAAGTAGAATTTTCAGAACTCAATGCGTACAGATGAGAAGGAAGTCGTGAACCGTTGCTCTTCTTGAACCTCAGGCTATCATGGGATGTTCCGGTTGTTGGAGTCTTTTGGTTCTTTTGAATTGTTATATATTTGGAAATGAAATGGGAGCCGAGAAAGTGACCCCCGTGAGCTCACATGGTCTGGAAAGCCATATAGAGCTGGGGAATTTTCAATAGAATTCTCTCAGTGATGATGGTGTGACTATCATATGGCCTCCAACCATATGTCCGAGTCTCCCATCATCAGTAGTTTCCCCAAGTGAATAATCTGATATTTCCTTTATTCAGAAATTTTTTTTGCAAGGTTTTATTTTGGAAATTGTGAAAAGTAGAAATTGAAATGGAAATGACCATGTTTTGTTTATGTTATTTGTTTCTTTGTTCCTTAGTGTTCACCCCAACAACCTTTTGATGCGTGCCCAAGGTGCACCTTCGGGTTGTGTGCCCTTATAGAATCCTCAAGTTGATCAGCCCATGGACTATGTTCTAGAGTTCCGTAAGTTGAACCCTCCTTTCATTAATGGAAAAGAAGAGCCTCTTGAGGCACAGGAGTGGATGCAGAACATTGAGAGGAAGTTCAGTTTCATCGGGTTGCCTGAGTCAATAATGGTGAAGATGAATAACTTTATGCTTGAAGGCCGTTCCTGAAAATGGTGGAAGTCCATGTCTCGGAACAAGCCCCTAGAAGATCTAACATGGTATTTTTTGAAGTCTTCGTTCATCCAACAAAACTTATCTGAGTTAAATAAGCTGAGGAAGATGATGGAGTTTTGTTGTCTTTAACAGGGCGTTGAATCGGTACTAGAATTCAATCGATGTTTCATAGAACTAGTTCTGTATGATTAGCGGTTTATTGTGAATGATCCGGGGAATGCTCTACAATTTGAGTCTGGAATCCGAACTGAGTTGCGATTGAAAGTGGAAAAGCTCAACCTAACCACCCACTCGGATGTTGTGGGAAAAGCCTGTTTGGATGAATCTGGGTTAGGAGAAGGACTTGAGGTGGTGAATCCTATATCTTTGGGAAACAATGTGGAGGATGGTGATATGAAGAATTAGAAGCGATCTGATGCTAGTAGTGCTGGTAGAGGAATCAGGAGGCTTTCAGACCTTCAGTCATCTTCTTCACAGGGCAATGTTGTGATCTGTCACCAGTGTGGTAGGAAGGGTCACAAGAGGATGATGTGCCCGAGTGCATCGAGAACCTACCACACCTGTGGACGTCTGGGTCACATGCAGCGATTCTTCTGTGGTATTTCCAAGAAGCGCACTGAATCTAGACCAAGCTAGATGAAGGTCACCTCAACCTGTCAGTAGGAGTAGGGCGATGTTTGGGGATCAGTTTGAGGTTTTCTCTTTGTAGTATTTTTTGGATGTTGTAATCATCTTGTGTAACATTTTTCAGTGTTTCTTTTCCTTCAGTAGTATGAATGGTAGAGGTTTAAAGTATTTGAAACTTTTATTTTATCGGAAGTGTGTTTAGTGAATCTCTGGTTTGTGAGTTATGTTCGGGAATTTCTGAATCCTGAATGTGAGGTAGGAGATGCTTCAATCATCGGTGCTCCAGCCATAGGACTTGGAGTGAAGCTAGTGCGTAATCAGGAGGAATCCGGTTGTGGAGAAAGGCGTTGTGTTAATCTTCAGGCTTATTTTGGCATAGTATGTGTGTTTCCGAGGGTGTGGCGTTGTTGATAGGGAGACGACAATAGATTTGATGCTCTATCAGTCGGGCCCATCTCTTCTCCCCCTTATGGTTGGGGTTTTTAGTCCATGTGGAATGTTTTTATGTTCATCCAATATCATCAGTTCTTATGGTGGGGTGACCCAAAGTGGGTCTCGTAGAGTTACATTGAAGTTAATTTAGGGTTAGCTCGATCCTTATGGCGGGGAGTCCGTTTGGACCACCCCATGTTAGTATTAGAGGTTCGTTACATGTATCGTTTGGCGGTAGGTGGTCTCGTGCGGAACAACATAATCTTGAGTTCATCCTCTCAAGTGAATGTTGAGATTGGATTACACCCAACAGTTTCATTAGAATACGATTATATGGATAAGTCTTGGAGGTGATTTATGTTCGTTCGTTCATAGTTTGAAATAGATGGTTTTAGATCAGCATGGTGACGATCAAGGAGATCTTGTCTTATGGACGAGTTGTGTGTCATGGGTTTTCAGTGTATGTTTGGATCGATCAACTAGAGGCGCTTAAACTTTTTGGGGTGAATGACACATAAAGAGTTTCATCATTTAGTCTTGATCTTGTTTTTGATTTTTTAGGGCGGAAAGCGTTATGGTGGGGAGAATTGTCACTCCCCTCTCCATATTTTATTTTATTTTATAAAACTCGATGAAATTTAAATTTTTTTTGGGATTCAACTTGAGTCCCGGATGAAAAACATTAGAATTATTTTAAAAAGTGCAAGTTTATCAGCTAACGTCATTGGGCGCACGGGCAGAGCGCGTGTTGGAAACCCCACGTGGCTCCACTTAGGCATTGGCATGATTCACCTACCTTCGAAGAATTAATATGAGTAAAGATGTCAATTTATTGTGTTATTTAAAATTTTTATTGTTCATATTTTTTTGATTATTATTAAAGATGAATGAAAAATATTATTATTATTATTAATATAATTGTTATCAGGAGTTGCAGGGGTTTTAGACTAGTGTGCGGGCACCGCACGGTCAGTGGAGACCGTGCTGTCAGCCAGGTACCCATGCAGTGACTTCTGGTGTGGACAGAAGCTACCGAACGGTTCATGCACAACCGCTTGTGACATGTGCGGACCATGCAGTTGCAGTATTAAAATATTTAAATAAAATTAAATAAAAACTTTTGTTGTTGTTTTTCTATTAAAATTGTTATTATTATTATAATTGTTATTTTTACCATTTTTGGTTTATTATTAAGGTTGTTTTAATTAATATGTGTATTGTTATTATTATTAAATTTGTCCTTGTTCCATTTTGTAATTATAAGAAAAATTTACTATTATTATTGAAATAATAATAATAATAATAATAATTGTAATAATATTATTATGATTATAATTTATTTCTTTTTTTTTGTAACCCTAACCCACCTACCTGTGACACCCCCCATTTTTTCCATCCCATGCGCGAGCCTCCCCTTCCCCTTTGTCCGCCTGCGCACACCCAATACCCCACCCCCTCCTGCCTTGTCCCCTCACGCGACCACCCACAGGCTGCCGGCCAGTCACCCAGCCTGCACCGTCGCCTCCGGCCCTGCCTGCGCCGCACCTCCAGCCATCTGCCCTGCCTTCACCCTCCGTGCACCCAGCTCTAGAGCACCGCCTCCCACGATCCAGCTCCCAAGTCTTCGCCCAAGCCCTTCGCCTACTAACATCAGAACAACAACCCCCGGGCCGCACAAGCTCCACCAGCCGAGGCACCCTTCAGCGACCCCTCTTCTCTAGCCGAATTTCCAGCCACCCTCTCTCCCTTGGACAGTCTTCCGGCCACGTGTCCCCCCTCCCAGAACGAGTTCCCTTCTAGTGAATATTTCTTTCTTTTTATTTGGTAATTGGTTCTTTATTTATGGTTTTCGGTTTTCCCAAACCACAGATGTTTGTATTTCCATATTTTTTAGTTTTAATTCCAAAATTTGAAAGGACCCGTTTATTTTAAACCGTACACATGATACATTTTCTTGACGAGCGGACACCCATTATTGAAAGAATGCCCATATGACCTTTTAAACATAATTCACAGAATCTCAAATGTACTTTATGTTTAAAAGATAAATGATTTCTTCTGAACAAGTGTTTTGGGTTTTCTTGAGAAATGAGGTTTTTCATTAAAATTGGTGAAGGCCCATTTGGCACTTTAATAAAATAAATTATTTTTGAAGACACGTTCAGGGGTTATCTTTGGTGTGCGTTGATTGCATGAGCTATATGTGATGTTTTTGCTTCGTGGCAGATAGATTTAAATTGTGTACGCACCCCTTTTTATTGCTTGTGTTGACATAGGAACCTGGCATAGTGAGTGAATCTTCTGAGAATGATTGTCGCACTAGTTTAGATTACACACTGGCTAGTGGCCCTATAACAGTGGAATACTGAGTTATTTCTTATATGGGGATTGGGCCATTCGGTTAGGCCATGTAGGGATATACCGATCATTAGGGCGTTATGACATAACCGAGTTAGTGCATGCTTTAAGGATGAGTCCCATGTATGGTATGTTCTGGATTGTTCACGATCTCCTAGGTTCAACCCATGTTTCCTTTAGTGTTTGTTTGTATGTGGAGGACAGTTGAGAGGTCTAGTTCAGTTGATAGCCCAATGTTCCACTTTATTTTCCATTTACCTTAGTGTGTGTTGTGTGTTTTGTGTGGTTTTCCATTTGACCAACAACTAAAATTTGGATTTCTAAATTGATCGAAAAAATATTTTAAAATGAAATGCATCTGTTTCTTCCAAACACTAAACTTGTTTTTTTTAATTAAAAAGTGAAATGGACTGGTACTTGTTTTAAAAATGAAATTATGTGTGGAAACTAATATTTTATATCATTTAGTTCAAACCTAGAATTAGTAAATTCTTTATTTAATGGTATGTACATTGGGAATAACATTAGTCGGGCCTACCTACTGAGTTTTTAATACTCACTCCTGTAGTGTTTTCCTAATTTTAGTTTTGTTGCAGGTTTGACTTGAGTATATTCATTGTGGCCGAGACTTGGTTGTGGTTTGGAGAGTGACTCTCGAGGTCACTAGGAGTTTTGGTCATGGTCAAGTTAGTTGGTTTTTGTTAGTCATTCTGTCTTTTCGTGTTGTTGGCTACTTTGTGTTGTTCTATATTCTTTCTACTACTTTATTTATTTTATTGGGCAAAATCATTCTCTCTTTCTCTATTTTGATGCACTAGTGCTTGGCTTGGAGTACTGATCGGGATGGGTGACCTTCTAGTAAGATTCCTAGGGTGTGTTTGAGTGAGTACAAAGAACACTGAAAAGGACATGTGTTGGCATGTGGGGACTATCATTAGTCAGATGACCTATTCAGACATGTGGGTGGACACTGGGGTGGGCCCCACATGTCTGCGGGGCAACTGGTGGTACCTAGTGGGCCTAGACCTGTCGACCATATTAAGGCGGTGAAACAACCCGATATTTTATGAGAATTATTCCTTTTAATTTAATTGATGTCTCATGTTGTACGCTACACAATGATTTTCTGGCACTATACACAACACCGTATTAGCTTGCAGTATACGCAACAGTATTCTTGGCTCATGTTACACACAATTTCAAGTTCGTTTTGTAGAAATTATTATACACAACATTATGTATAGACTTTTTTTAATGTATAAATTAAATATGGTTGTATTTTGTTATATGCAACAACAAAGGAGTCTTGCACTACACGCCACCCTGACTTGGCTTTCATTACACGCAATCGCGACCTTCCTCGATATCGTGTGTAGTACGAAATACCAGGTTTCACTAAACAATGATATATTGTTATAATATTATTATAGACTAGAAGATATGAATAGTATAAACTATATTTTTAATTTTATAACAATATTTTTCATCATACACATTTTTTAGACGCTGGTATCAGAACAAAACAAATTTTTCGGGTAAAATAAGTATTTTTAAAAAAATGCAGATTTTCCGCCTTTTGATGGCGCACCCACATTAAATCTAGATTTTTACATGTTTATAAGCTCAATTTGACAAAATAAAATTATTCCTTGGAATCAGGATATAAATATTTAATTGGGTTAAAATTTTCATATTATTCTTGTCACGACCCATCCTCGGGGCCTATGCCGTGACTACCCCAAGCCCGCCTTCCTTAGGCCAGGGGCTGGCGACTAGCACCAAGGCGTAAAACCCAACAAAAAGGGAAGGGACTGCCTTTGAATAGTAAACAAGCACCACAGAGTAAGCAAGCGGAAAAGTAAACACTGAGTAAAAACTGTACAGGCTGTGCTGAATGTAAAAGGGGCCGGAAATACAACCCCAACTGTAAAGTACAACTGAAAGGAAAAACATCAACTGAAAGAAAAAGCTGCAACATCGAGTCGTCCTCTGGATGTCCCACCTGAAGGGTGGGTACAGATAGCCTCCACTGCTCCTCGGGTCCACCTGGCCGCTCCGAGTACGTCCCGCCCAGTGGTCCACCTCCCGGTACTGTCCTGCTCCGCAAGCCTCCACCACGATCAGCGATGTCTATCGTCTACAACCAACACAACGTAATGCGGGCATAGCCCGTGCAGGGGTGAGTATAAGCTACTCAGTAGGGACCCCGAGACCCCCGAAGGTCTCCCGAAATCCACAAAGGATAAACCACAAGGAAAGATACAATCACGAAGTAACAACTGACATTGCTTAGGTATATGCCTATACATATACCTAAGTCATCAATTCCCGTTCGGCTCCAACGTCCGAGCCCAAGAACAACCCAGTCCACACAGGAAAGGAAAATGTATACCCACACAGGATAGCACAACACAATCCACAAAGGAGAGTAAACAGTAAATCCACACAGGATAGCTCAACACAATCCACAAAGGAGAGTAACTCAAGATTCAGCTCCACAGATATACTTCTTCGGATGACGATAAAGATGATCACCGATCCATCTAAGTCGTCGAACCCACAAAGGACCGATAGGTACCTAACCCCCACAATGACCCACACAGGATCGGGCCCACACAGGACCTGTAGGCGCTGGCTCACATAGAACCGCTGAGCACTGACCCACACAGGATCAGACCCACACATGATCAGGCCCACACAGGACCTATAGAACTGATCCACGTAGGATCGCTGAGTGCTGTAGTCGTCGCAGTCCACTGAGGATCTCTGCACAGTCGTCGTCGTAGTCCACTGAGGATCTCTACACGATCGTCGCCACAGTCCACTGAGGATCTCTGCACGGTCGTCGCTATCGAAGTATCAGTCGCAGCCAGCTCTAGGGTTCCCGCACACAACATGCTCGTTCGGGAGGGTCCGCTCCACGAGCCGAGAGGCCGATACATCAACTGTCACAAAGTCCGAAGTTGATGTATCCAAAAGTTCCGTATCGCCAACAAGAACTCAACGTCGCAGACGGCGTGTCGATCGGACGCCCGATCTGAGAGTTATTGGCTTTTTCGTCCCATGGGCCCGGTTGGTTTTTAAGGCAAAACCAACCCGACCGTATTCCACTTGTGTCCAAACCTCGGGTGGAGTATGCCAAAAGATCTGTCTCACTTAGATGAATTCAACGAAGCTGACGACACGTCAATCGGACATCCGTAGCTCAAGATATGATCGTTTCCGCTCCGAGGGCCCGGTTGGTTTCGTGTACGAACCAACCCGGCCGAACACAAAGTATTCCGAAACCTTGAGTGCGATATACGGAAACGACCGTATCAATCCAAGGATCGCGTTGCCGCTGACGGCGAGTCATCTGGAGGCAGGTAGCTCAAGTTACAGGCATTTGAACGAAAACCGTCTGAAGACGGGGGGGTCCGGGACCGGGCCGACACGGCCCGACCCCCCCCCCCCCCCCCCCCGGGTCGGCCGAACCGGGTCAACCCGGTCCGACCCGGTAAGACCCGGTCAGACCCGACAAGGGCGATGCCCGGCTGGTCAGACCGGCCTGGCTCGGCCAGCCCGGCTCGGCTCGGCCGAGCGGCATGGGGGGGGAGCCGCCACCCCCGCGTGACACCCCCGGGGCACCCGCATGGTGTCTCCTTGGACAGCCGAGCGATGCGGGGGGGGGGGGGGGGGGGGGGAGCTGCCGCCACCGCGTGACAACCCCGCGGCACTCGCGGGGTGTCGTTCAAACAACCGGATGCGGCTTCAGCCGCGTCCCGCGCGCGCCGGACCCGCGCGGCCGCGGGTCCGCGAGCACTGCCACCGCGGCTCAGCCGCGGCGGCCCTGTCCGGCGGCGCGCCAGGGCGCCGCCGCTCCCGGCGACCCGCGCCGCCGGTGGTCCGATTCTATTCCCGTCTGCGCCACTGCTCCTCCCGGGACTCGTTCTTCACTGCGGGATCATCAAACTTCCATTGCGGCACGTTCCTTCGTCGCCCGCCAAATCCGCATAACAACGAAGAACGGTGGAGGGTTGTCGGTCCGTGTTCGTTTGGCCCGCACCCTCCGTGTTAGAGATAAGCATCGGGAGGAATAATATCAACACATGAATTCAACAATTTTAAGGGAATCAAAATTGTTCTTATGTATGGGTTCTTTACTTTTAAAAAGGAACGATCACGGGGAAAAGAAAAATTTCACAACAACCCCTACCTTGTTGGTCATCGTCGTACGCACGTCCTTAGCAGAATTGCTCGTCGCAGAAGGTGGAGATCGTCGCATCGTCGCGGAAGGGCGTCGCGTCATCGTGGAACACGGCGTTGAGTCAGCGAACTCAAAGGACCATGAAAAAACAGATTTAATTTAATTAAATCATTAAATCCGTGTTTTAGTAAAAAAAACCACAAAGGAGATAAAAAAGAAAATCCGAGACTCTTACCTCAAGCAGCTGATCGAAGATCCGTTGCGGAGGAAGAGACGTCGCAGAAGAATGTTGCAGGAAGGGAACTTCGGCGTCACGGAACACGACATCGCGTCGTCGATTTCCGGGTTCGGCGTCCTTCGTCAGAGGCCAGTGTTCTTCACATTCTTCGCGTTCTTCTCATTCTTCGCGAAGAAGGATAAAGGCATGAGGACTCTGTCAAACATCTCAACCA
Organism: Viscum album; assembly: GCA_963277665.1. Lineage (NCBI taxonomy): Eukaryota > Viridiplantae > Streptophyta > Magnoliopsida > Santalales > Viscaceae > Viscum > Viscum album. The sequence goes on from OY728159.1 coordinate 661,632,611, forward strand.
GTAATCCTCCAAAAATATTGGTTGGTCTTATTTTATTATTACGCCAACAAACGAAAAACGGTAAGTAACGACCCATCAATTCGTTGAATTAATTCAACGAAAGAAACAGCTCATTTAATTTATGAAATAAACCGCCCAATTAAATGGTCTGTTAAGAATGTAAGAAAACAAGTCAGTTGACTTTCATAATGACGGGTTTTCGCGGGTGCGTTACTTAGCGGAAAGAAACGGCGGAGCTCGTGCGGGCCCCAACTCACAAATATCCTAACAAGAGGGTAGGATATTTCTGGATGGTACCCTATCCGGTTCAACTCAGTTTAAGCCTCATTTAAGTGGCTTCAAGTGGCTTCCAAGTGGCTTAAGTGAAATAAAATAAAGTTGTCGTAAAATTATTTTATTTCTTAACTTTAAGCCCGAAAATTATAAACCACACCCGAGCAAGCGCAACTCCGGAAGAGGAATTTCTAAGCGAATATCGGCGCTGCGATTTCATTGGTTTACTCAGAATTCGATTCCGGGCACCGGTTCAAAAGTTAGAAAAACCCGCTCATCCGTTCACTGAACGTACCCGAGCAAAACTTCGGAAAATGATTCAGGGCACACCGGGCCTCGGAATCTGGTGCGGTCAGGAACTGCGCTCTAGTAAAATTCCAAAGAAAATTAAGAGAAAATATTTCCTTGAAATTTATGGGTCTTTACAATTCTGATAACTTTCATATTTTGATGAATCGTAAAAACATGATATATTTTAATTTAAAAAAACTTTTTTCATCACAATAATATATATTGATATATTTTCTTTATAATTGGTTTTAAAGAGTAATTAGAATATATTTTTACCATTTAATCAAATGTTGGTCATTGGAATTAATTTCACTTTGAAATTTGATATAAACAAGTGATGATCTTTTGATAGTTATTGTTTCTTAAAAACACGCTATTTGTTTTGATAATGGGAATTACATTTAAAATTAATTAATGCCACTTCTATGTTTTTAATTTGAAAAAGTAGACATCATTTTGGAATTCGGAATATCAAATATATCTTTGGCTTAATTTTTGTTCTTTTTCTGAAAAACTTTAATTTTTTATGAATAGTGAAAAAACTGAGTTTTTAGTTAAAACCGAATTTTTATTTAAATAACCATTTATTTGATTTAAATTTATTTTAGGTCAAAATAGATACATAATACTTATATATGTTCGATGAAATTAATTGGAATCATTTTATAATAATTTTAGATTTATAAAAATTGTATTGAAATTTTCACCGTCTTTAACCCACCTCTAGGGAGCTTTTGTAATTGTTCATAAAACATAATTTTACCACTTCTGTGAGTTGAATTTTGAAAATCCGAGAGACACAGTTAATATCAAGGAGTAAAATTTGGTTAAATTAGGTAATAATAATTTTTGGTGAATAGTAACCTTTTACTTTTTATTTTCCACGGCTAAAAGTGAATAGGGTAATTTAAGGTTAGAAAATATTATAATAATTCAAAATAACCTTAAAACTTGTCCAACCTTTATTGGATGAGTAATGGCCGACGATGGGAATCCTTGGGTCGATTTTAGGACCCCATGGAGCCACTTATGAAAGAGAATGACACATTCGATTAATTAATTTAATGTAACGACAAAATTGGCATTACAAAAATCCTTTACTATTTAATTTTTCTATGGGGCTATATAAATTATCGTTTTGACTATAAATATTAATTGGAAATATAAAAATATTTCCTACATGTTGGTATTTTTTTTATAATTTTTAGATATTAAATAATTTAAATTATTTATGACACAATAATGATGCAATATTTACCTATTTAATAAATGATTTAAATATATAAAATTATAATGATTAAAATGTTATCCAAAACCTGTCCAATTACTATTAGATGATTTTATTTTGAATTTGACTCATCTTATCTTCGAAATTAATGTGTTTTGGACCTCTTTAAACTAAAGATATGTTTATAATAAAATAATGTTTTCACACTTTCCTAAAGATCCCCTCCTCTCCTTTATAAAAAGAGACCACTTCTATGCAATTCCTCACACCTCTCAAGCCTTTTGGATCGTCCAAACTCTACCCAAATAAACTCCCTGCATCCCTATCCTTCCCCTAGAAGCATTAAATTAGGAATACGACACTTCACGAAGTCGTTTTTGTTCAAACCAAAGGAAGTTACCCAAATTAAAGGTAATAGTTTCTCTAAAGTTGTTTTCTTTTATTCTACTTCTACAATCCCTAAACTCTTTTTAATCCTTTCTTTTGTGACAAAATAAGTATCCTCAAAATACTAGAATTTTTTTATGTGATTAATTATAACTACACTTAAACACACCTCCATCTAATAGATGAAGAACATAATGTTTCTGTGGATGGCTAACTAACGCCTCATTAAAAGATGATTTTTCGATTTTCTCCTACCGCCTCTCATGGTGGCCATTATGATGGAACTGTATTTATATATGATATATATTATTTTTATGATTTTATTATTCTTCTTTACTTCCCAATTATATCAATCCTTTATGGTTTCCATAGTCGTTAAATACGATAATCTCATTTGAGAAAGTGTGGACTACCGCCCCCTCAAAGTGATGTGATTCGCTAATGCCTTATGTGGGATGTATAAAGGATGGAGTTTATGATATTATATATGATATTATACTGGAATTATAATATACCTATTCTATTAAAATAATAAATAGAAATGAAAGTAGCGTTCATGCGTACATACGGCTTACCGTCTCCATGAACGGTGCATTTCATTTCTTACCTCCATATGCTATGTACTATTATAAATACATGTATATTCATGATATATAATGAATATATATGAAATATAAATCATGTTTTACATTCTGGAAGTATGTAAATTATGATATTAGTAATAATAACATCAAGAACAACAAGTCCAAACACGTGCGATAAATAAGACGATTTTACCCAAAACATTGCTTTTACATGGGATTTACAAAAGAACGAGTAATATAATGTCATAAGTGAACCATATATGATATAAACAAAATTAATATGATTTTGTAATAAGTTAATAACATTATTTAAATCATTATACTGGAGGTTCGGATACGTACGAAGCATATCAGACCAAAGGTAAGGGATAATTATTCCAATCTCATTCTTATTTGAGATTGTTTATTCGTAAGTATTTACTGGGGTTATTATTATTATCCATGTCCATATGTTCTCAAAATGTTTTCATAAACTGTTTACATTTATTCCATGTATGTTAAATGTAATATTTACTCTTTTCTACTTTTACCCCATCGTATGGAAGGAATATTTCTTTTGTTTACCATATGAGGTACATTTTGACTTTTCCGACAAATGTACGAGAAGAATGTTATTTTTAACTTATACGGCATGAACAGATTTTTATGGTTTCATAATGCATTATTTTCATGAATATTACTCTACAATATTTCATAAGTATTTTAAACAAAATCTATTTATATTAAAATTGGATGGCATTTTGTGAAAGGAAAATGTTTTTGAAGAAGAAAGGACATTTTCCTCAAGAATTCATTTCAAGTGTTTTATCAAAACCATTTTCCATCTAAGATGACATTATTTAGTATGATTATGTTTCAAGTATAATGTCTTTATGATTTACATGGTTTCACTTTTCTTATGATAAATGATATCCATTTGTTTTATATGGATTATGTTATGATGTAATGTTGTTTATGAATCCCAATTTATTCATTGGGTTATGATGAATGATTTATGATTGTTTTGTGGCACACATAAGAATGATTTCATTATGATATGGGTGAGACCTATATCTCCCTCCAATACATTTGGTAAATATTTATATCTCATGAGATAGACATGGCTATAATGGTAAGTTAATCTTGTTCAGTAATACAGGACTGGAACGAGGAGTGAACTTGATTCAGAAAGGGACTTTGTCCACTAAGATGGTCTTGGCAGCAATGACATGGCTACTATGGAAATCATATCATGTTCTTAATGGTTGCCACAATAACATGTTTTATTCCCATGCTATTTTATCAGGATTAATGTTTTTATGAACTAAGCCTTACGTATTGCCATGTTTTATGTCATTTCTCAAAATCATGATGTTTAAACATTGTGTTCATGTTTTTAAGTTAAAATGTATATGGTTTGTTTTATTTTATCCATTCTTACCCTTAATGAGCATTTGAGATCGCCCTTTATGTGTTTTATTTTCCACAGTATACAAAGAAATTTTTTTAGGTAAGAAAACTAAATGGGGAAGATCTTTAGGGGAGATGTTGAAGATCATTCACCAGGATTAGAAGATTATGTTCTGAGTTTCCAAAGACACTAAAATATTAGAGTCCTTGTGTGTCTGTTTTTTTTATGTATTAAGTATTATTCAAAAGTAATTTAATGTCCATGCACGTCAAGCTTTGGGTCTCTACAGTTGGTATCAGAGGAAATGTTTAGTTAACCTTTGAAAACTAGGATGCGAAAAATTTAGTGAGATCCCTAGAGATATTTCTAAGGTATGTCTAGGGATGTCCCTAAGGTTAAGTATATGTATAGGTTATAGTCCTAGAATTAATGTAATGATCTTAGAATAAAACCTAATATGTTAGATATTGAAGTTACTTCCCATTTATTATATTGTTTTACATATCATGATTTTTGCCTCTCACACTATTCTTTTTGGGTTTTAGACGATGGCTGGAACCTGAAGGAACCGTGTTGATCAATGTAATGGAAAATGAAATGATTATCCTTATGAACAAACCAATGTTATGGGATATGGAGTAAAAAATCTTATTGTTATACTTACGAATGCTATGAATCATTCTGGACTTCCGTATGAGCATAGAAGGGAGCAATATTCAATTGAGTCCTTCATGAGGCAACGCCCCCGTCTTTCAGTGGGTCTTCTAATCCACATGTAGTCGAACTATGGATACGTACCATTGAAAAGATATTTTCCATACATCACTGATCGGAAAATGAAAAAGTCAACCTAGCTATTTACAGTTTAGAAGGAGAAGCATATCAATGGTGGACTTTAATTAAGAATACAAGGCCCCAAGGGGAAATTGACTCCATGGAATGGGATGAGTTCAAGAACTTATTTTTCAATAAGTAATTCCCTCATATTCTTTGAACAAAGATGGAAAAGAAGTTCCGTGAGATTATGCAAAAGGATGATGAATATGTTGGTATATACGAGGTTAATTTTACAAGGCTTGAATGGTATGCATCTGGCTTTATCATCCAACCTGAAAGTAACATTGATCGATTCTTCAGTGGCTTAAAACCAATTCTTCTAAGGGCATTAGCTATAAGAGACTTCAGTATCTATGAAGAAATTGTGTGTTGTTCTATCAAGGTAGAAACAAAAGTTGGTGTTAGATATCCATCTCATGGTTTTGAAAAGAAGAAAAAGATGGTGTTCAAGGAGAAATCTCAGAATAACGGTGAAAAGAAGATGAATGTTTCTTTATGCTCAATGTGTGGAAAGAAGCGTGGTGGAGATTGCCTAAAAGGTAATAGAAAATGTTTTACATGTAGAAAATAAGGTCATCAAGTAGTTTATTATCGAAGTAATGGGAAAAAGGTTCCTAATGATGTGAATAGAGAAAATACAACATAGATTGCTCCACCAACACTTCAATGCTTCAAGTGCAAGGAAATGGGGCATTATTCTAATAAATTCCCTAATCCAAGGGTTAAGGATGATCAACATCAGCAACCAATTAAGGGAAAGGACAAAGGGAAGTCACATGCGATCACTATTGGAAATGTTTAATATGACAACGATGTGGTGGAATGATTTTGTCTTCATGTAATGGGATTCCAAAATAATGTTGTACATAGTACTGTGGAATATTGGAATATTTATGTATTTGTCTATTGTGGTTTCTGATAATTTTATGGTACCGGTAACCATGAAAAGTGATTGAAATGCTTTTGGAAACCAGATGATATGTTCATAATGAAGGGATAAGGAGATAATGAGATGTTTGATAGTGTTAATGATCTCATGACTAATATGTGGAAAAAGTGATATCATGGTTTGGGTATAAAGAAATTTTGGGATTTTGGAATGTGGAAATAGACAAATTTTGATAGCATTCATGTTTTCAACTAAGGTTCTATGGTAATTCATGTTGTAATAGAATAAAGGATAATGGAATTCACATGTTTAGAATGTGACCAACATGATATATCATATGATAAATTATTTTATTCACGTTCTTGTTATGTGACCTTTATAGTAATCATTTTCTGTATACTATGAGATTGGACAGATGTATTTTAGATAAGCCTAAAGATTGGAAGAGATTATGTTAGACATAAGTTTGTATTGTTTAAGGCTAGAACTTTTTGATATTATTTTTGGAATGTTATAATAGTATAGTTTAAAAAAAGGACAACTTGTAGGTCTGGTGACAACCAGCGACGTCGAAAAAGGCTGTGGGAATCGAACCAATAACCGAAGTGCGGCATGCCTTTATCGCCTACCACTGGCCTACAGGAAGTCCCTGGTTAGTAGAAATTAGTTTTATTTTATTATGCAGTATGATAGTTGAAGTATAAGTCCATTTTTGGAATCAAATATGATTAACCTCACCATAGATTAACCTATGTATATTTGATAACTTTTTCTAACCATTTGTTTGAAACAGACGGAATGACTCATCATTCTATCACATGATCTTCTAACACTTCACGAATACCAAATTCAACTACATTTCTTTAAGAGATGAAGTGGAAATTGTTCAAGGTACGAAAAATGGTGAGATGGTACCAAAATTAGGTATGTATTTATTTTAATTCATCAACATTAGGGAAATGATCTTGAAAACCAAACATGTTGTCCTAATGCCTTCATATCTGATGAATCAGACGTTACCTTAGGTCATCAAAAAATTATGGCTTTGTGATTGATGGATTTTTCATAGCCATTTTCAATACCACTCTCCCTCAGAACTTGATGGTTAGATTTCTCCTCCATATCCATATTTTCACCTATGATCTCCTATGTGGAAACCTAGTGATGAGTTAATTTGGGTAACAGTTATGTTTCATACATCACTTTTTCAAATTAAGATTTAGCTTTCCTTTTTTAAGATGTCGGTTTCTATGAAAGAAATTCTAAAGTAACAAACCATTTATAACCCCGACGAATTTTAATGGAGAAATTCATTTTAAGGGGGGTAGAATGTAACAACCCGAGATTTTATGAGAATTATTCTTTTTAATTTCATTGATTTCTTGTGTTGTATGCTACACCAAGATTATCTTCCGCTATACGCAACACCATATTAGCTTGCAGTATACGCAACACAATACTTGGCTCGTGTTAAACAAAATTTCAAGTTTGATTTCTAGAAATTATTCTACGCAACATTAAGTATAGACTTTTTATAATGTATAAACGAAATATGGTTGTATTTTTTTTATACGCAACAACAAAGGATTCTTTCACTACACACCACCATAAATCAGCTTGCATTACACGCAATCACGAACTTTCTCAATTGCGTGTGTAGTACGCAATACCAGATTACAGTAAACAATGATATATTGTTATAATATTAGTATAGACTAGCCGTTATGAATAGTATCGACTAAATTTTGAATTTTATAACATTATTATTCATCTTACACAATTTCTAGAACATGGTATGATAACAAAATAAATTGTTCGGGTAAAATAAGTATTTTTAAAAAAATGCATTTTTTCCGCATTTTGATGGCACACCCACTTTAAATATAGATTTTGACATGTTTATAAGTTCAATTTGACAAAATATAATTCTTCCTTGGAATCAGGATATAAAAATTTAATTTGGATAAATTTTTCATAATATTATAATTACATTCATATTTTGATGAATAGTAAAAACACGCTATATTTTAATTAAAAACATATTTTTTCATCACAATAATTTATATGGATAGATTAACTATTTAATTGGTTTTAATGTGTAATTAGAATATATTTTTACCATTTAATTCAATTTTGGTCTTTGTAATTAATTTCACTTTGAAATTGGACATAAACAAGTGATGATCTTTTGATAGTTATTGATTCTTAAAAACACGCTATTTGTTTTGATAAAGGGAATTACTTTTAAAATTAATTAATTCCACTTATAAGATTTGAATATGAAAAAATATAAATCATTTTGGAATTAGGAATATCAAATATAGCTTAGGCTGAATTTTTCGTTTTTTCTGAAAAAACTACAATTTATGATGAATAGTGAAAACACTATGTTTTTGGTTAAAACCGACTTTTTATTTAAATAATAATTTTTTTGATTTAAATTTATTTTATGTCAAAATTGATACATAATACTTATATAAGTTCAATGAAATTCATTGAAATCATTTTATAATAATTTTAGATTTATAAAAATTGTATTGAACTTTTCACCGTCTTTTACACACCTCCTAGGAGCTTTTGCAATTGTTCATAAAACTTAATTTTACTATTTCTGTGAGTTGAATTTCTAAAATCCGAAAGACACGTTTAATATCAAGGAGTAAAATGTGGTTCAATTAGATAAAAATAATTTTTGGTGAATAGTAACTTTTTACTTTTATTTACCACGATTATAAGTAAATAGGGTTATTCAAGGTTAAAATAATATTATAATAATTCAAAATTATCTTAATAGTTGTCCAAACCTTATTTGATGAGTAATGGATGACCATGGGAATCCTTTGGTTGATTGTGGGACCCCATCGAGACACTTATGAAAGACAATGAAACATTAGATTAATTAATTTAATGTAAAGACAAAATTGGCATTAAAAAAAATCTTTTAGTGATATATTTTTATAAGGGGATATATAAATTATCATTTAGACTATAATTATTCATTGGAAATCTAAAAAGATTTCCTAAATGTTGGTATTTTTTATAATTTTTAGACATCAAATAAATTAAATTATTTATGACACAATAATGATGCAGTATTTACCTCATTAATAAATGATTTAAATAAATAAGATTATAATGATTAAAATATTATCCAAAACCTACCCAATTCCTATTATATGAATTTATTTCAAATATGATTCATATTATCTTATACATTAATGTTTTTTGGACCTCTTGAAACTGAAGATAAGTTTATAATAAAATAATTTTTCCACACATTCTTAAAGAGCCCCTCCTTTCCCTTATAAAAGGAGACCTCTTCTATGCAATTCCTCACACCTCTCAAGACTTTTGGATCGTCTCAAATATTCCCAAATAAGCTCCCTACATCCCTCTACTCCCCCTAGAAGCCTTAAATTAGGCTGAAGGCACTTCAATAATTCCATTTGGTTCAAACCAAAGGAAGTTACCCAAATTAAAGGTAATAGTTTCTCTTATGTTGTTTTCTTTTATTCTACTTCTCCAACCCATAAACTCTTTTTAATCCTTTATTTTCTGACAACAGAAGTATCCTCAAAATAATAGGATGTTTTTATAAGAATAATTAGAACTACACTTACACACACCTCTATCTAATGGATGAGGAACATAATGTTTCTGTGGATGGCAAACTAACGGCTCACGAAACGATGATTGTTCGATTTTCTCCTACCGCCTCTCATGGTGGAAATTATGACGGAACTGTATTTATTTATGATATATAATATGTTTATTATTTTCATATGCTTCTTTACCTTCCAATTATATCAATCCTTTATGGTTTCCATAGTCGGTAAATACGATAATCTCATTTGAGGAAGTGCGGACTACCACCCCCTCAAAGTGATGTGATTCGTGAATGCCTTATGTGGGATGTATAAAGGATGGAGTTATTGATATTATATATGATATTATACTGGAATTATAATATAACTATTAAATTAAAGGAATAAATAGAAATGAATGTAGCGTTCATGCATACGTACGGCTTACCGTCTCCATGAACAGTGCATTTCATTTCTTACCTTCATATGTTATGTACATTTATAAATACATGTATATGCAGGATATATAATGAATATATATGATATATAAATCATGATTTACATTATTTAAGTAATTTAATCATGATATAAGTAATAATAACATCAATAAAAACACGTCTGAACACGTACGATAAATAAGACTATTTTACCCAAGGTTGCTTTAACATGGGATTTACAAAAGAACAGGTAATATAAAGTCATAAGTGAACCATATATGATATCATAAAAATTAATATGATTATTTAATAAGTCAATGAAATTATTATAATTATTATAATGGAGTTTCAGATACGTACAAAGCATATCAGACATAAGTTAAGGGATAACTATTCTAATCTCATTCATATTCGAGATTGTTTATTTGTAAGTATTTACTGGGGTTATGATTATTATCCATGTCCATATGTTCTCAAAATGTTTTCATAAAATGTTTACATTTCTTCAATGTGTGTTTAAAGTCATTTTTACCCTTTTCTACATTTTCCCCATCGTATGGAAGGAATCTTTCTTTTGTTTACCATACGAGGTACTTTTTTACTTTTCCGACAAAAAGTACGAGAAGAATGTTATTTTTAACTTATATGGAATGAACGGATTTTTATGGTTTCATAATACATTATTTTCATGAATCATAATCTATTATATTTCATAATTATTTTCAACAAAATCCTTTTCTTTTAAAATTGCATGGCATTTTGTGAAAAGAAAATGATTTTGAAGAAGAAAGGATATTTTCCTCAAGAATTTATTTCAAGTGTTTTATCAAAACCATTTTCCATATAAGATGACATTATTTAGTATGATTATGTTTAAAGTATAATTTATATATGATTTAAATGGTTTCAATGTTCTTATTATGAAATAATATCCATTTTTTTTATATGGATTATGTTATCATGGAATGATGTTTATGTAACACAATTTATTCATTCGGTTATGATGAATGATTTATGTTTGTTTTATGGAACAGATAAGAAGGATTTCATTATGAGATGGGTGGGACCTATATCTCCCTCCAATGCATTGGGTAAAGATTTATATCTCATGAGATAGACATGTCTGGAAAGATAAGTTAATCTGGTTCAGTAATATAGGACTGGAGCAAGGAGTGAACTCGATTCAGAAAGGAAATTTATCCACTAAGATGGTCTTGGCATCAATGCCCTAGCTACTATGGAAATCATATCATGTTCTTAATGGTTTCCACAATAACATGTTTTATTCCCATTATATTTTATCAGGATTAATGTTTTTTATGATCTATTCCTTACATATTTCCATTTTTATGTCATTGATCAAAATATTGATGTTTAAACATTGTGTACATGTTTTTATGTTCAAATGTATATGGTTTGTTTTATTTTATCCATGCTTACCTTTCCTGAGCATTTTAGCTCACCCTTTATATGTTTTCTTTTCCCCAGGATATGAATAAAGGTTTTTAGGTAAGAAAACAAAAAGGGGAAGATCTTTATGAGAGATGTTGAAGATCTTTCACCATGATTAGAAGATTATGTTCCGAGTTTCCAAATACACTAAACTATTACAGTCCTTGTGTGTCTATTTTTGTTATGTATTAAGTATTCCCCAAAAGTAATATAATGTCCATGTATGTCAAGATTTGGGTCTCTACAGGCGGGGTGGCTGTGTTGTCACCGGGACCCAGTTGTTTCATTTGGTTTCAAAGGTGGTACCCAGCCTTAAGTGTGGTGCACTGCCTTGGTTGATATGTAGGGCCCACAACGAGGACGTTGTGGTCTAAAGAGTGGTGGGGGTGATTGTAACTCCCCAGATTGATAAAGGTTTGGTTCGTGGCATAAAATATCTATATAACATTCTTTAAAAAATTAATTAAATAATAATTACATCAGTAATCAATATAAAGACACTTAATTCCTATTAGTCAAATAGTATAAAAAAGTATAAATATTTTTAAATTAAATTTTATTAAAATATAATAAATTGAAAAATAATATACTATGAACAATTTGGAAGAATAATTTAGAGACCAATGTAAAAATAATGTAAATATTACTCTATGTTACACAAAATTAACTACATAGTGGGGAATTAGTTATATATATCATGAACAACAACCGGTTGATCGTATGTTACTATCCATTATAATGGAAAACCATAAAGGTTTTGAAAATATATCATAAATAATTAACATGAAACATAAATATTCAAATAAAAATTTATCACTTCTATTAAATTTTAAAAGTATAAAATTAAAGATAGAGATACACAAAACACACCTATAATTTGAAGGTTCAATAAAAAAGTGTTGGATAGATCATTACTATCACCAAAATATTGAGATCTAATGATCAAGTATACAGCCTTCCTAGACTCTCCAAACATTATTTGTGCTCTAAAACTATTTCATAATGAAAAAACAAAGAATATAATAAACAAATAGCCAAAAACCCAATTATAAAGATCAATGTGTGTTATTGATCCTAATGGGATAGAAACTAGTTCCTTAGAATATAAGATTACATTAGTGAGAACAATTCCACCCGAAAATGAATTATTGAAAAGAGTAATACCATATAAATGATGTAAATAACTCAATTATAGGTATAAAATAATGTTCCGTGATATAATTAGATTCATAATACATTCAAATCCACACCAGATGTAGGAATGTAAAAAAACAAATCAACCAATGGTAAAACCAGTAAATATAACCAACACATTAAAGCATCTGTGTGGATAATATTTAATTTCATGAACCAAATAATGATTGAAAAAAACTAAAAAATTAATATGAAGTTTAATGATATATAGGATAAACATAAAACATAAATTATAATGTTCAAAATATATCCCCTAAAACCCATGTTCATGCATCGAGTTAAAAATATTAACCTTCCACACTAAATATTCTAAAATATTACTCCAAATACTATTCAACCCATAGAATAATAACCTCTAGTGAACATATAATATAATAATTGGGATTATATAATTCATAGTAGGTATCGAAACAACAATCCAAGAATAACAATTAAAATTATGTACATTTACTTTGATATGGAAATACATTAATGAATGAAAATATTTTATGTTGAAAACAGATATTTAGATATTATTATATGAAGAAATTCCTTCCAAGAAATAAATCATTCAAATTTCTACCTAAGACTCACCAAATATTTTTTTTAAATAATAAGACATTATTTTTAAATAAAATTGTTTAAAATTTCCCTTTATAAATACACATTCATAAGGTGTATGAAAAATAACCCACTTTTAATATAACAAGAAAGGGGAATGAAGATGATTTTTATTATCAAGGAGACCATTTAACATTTTTTAGGATTAATATGTTTTATAAGAATAGAAATAAATTTTGGTACTTTAATGGATTGTATACATGCCTATATATCATAACTAAATGGGAAACCATCAAATAACATATATATGATCATGATAATTAGATAAATAGTGATGAAAATATATTGTGTAGTAACCCTGAATAAGGTATCATGATGGAAACAAATAATTATCATCTTGGGATCCCATATGGCTTCCAAATAATATAAAAAAATTACCAAAAAGATAACCATATAATTAGATCATAAGGAGATTAATCTTCCTAACACATTTATTTACCTTACATGGATTGATTGTTTGAAAAAATATCATATAGAGGGCATGTTCTGTACAAGAGGACACTAGTTATATTAGATTCATAAATTTATGTAAAAATTATAGCTTAATTTCTCACCTAGAAACCCATGGATTTTTATGGCATATAAATGTATTTTAGAATGTTATGTAGAATAATATGTAAGAAAATAAATAGTAGTAAAACATTATCACCTCCAATAACCCTTTACATAAGAATCAGATATCATATTTAATAACATATCATAATTATATCCTTTATTATCAATTAATTCATAAATTTCACACATTTTATAACACCTATAAAACATTTTTCCCATTATAATCTAAAACAACTAAAATATATCAGTCTAATTGAATCACTATATTTATAATAACCAAATAAAATTACAGTGGAATAAATGGTCAATTGTAATGATAAATCATTATTATTCAAAACACATGTCATGTAGGAATCGGAAAAGACACTAGATGTGTGTAGTTTAAATGAATAATATATTTGGTAACATAAAATGAGAAACCCTTTTACACAAAATTAAAAACAATGGAAAACTAAAATACAATGATAAAGAATCAATAATGAAAATTAATATAATATTTTAATTATTAAAAAATGTATTAAATGAAATGAAAGACTCATGCTTTTACATTTAATGTAATATGAATGGGGAAATATAAATTAAATCACTGATATCATAATAAAATGAGTTAATCCAATAAAAAATAGAAAAAGTGTGGTTTAGAAGAAAAATATAGGGCCCAAATAAAGAAAACCACCTTGTAAAAGTTGAGAACCAGTAAAACCTATGTGTGTATGAAGATCTTAAGTCTTAAAATTGAGATACAATGAATGGATTGAAAGACAAAGAGTGGTTTAGATATTTTTAAATCATATTAAATTTAACAAAGGATAAAGAAATTCATAATTATGCTATATAATGATAAAAATAGATGATTGTAATTTATTCATGGGGTCTTGAAATAATAAATATAGTAAAAAATAAAAAGGAAATTATGGAATCGAATAGTATAAATATATACCTTTATATTTTCTATCGCTATGAAGTTCACATGGGTTGGACATAGAATTTTGGAAACCAATATCCATTCATGAGAAACTCAATATATTTAATCTATGATCTCTAAATGGTTCGACACATGGCTACTCTTAACCATGTTAGAACTGTCAAACAGTTAGTTGGATGGAACCCCACATACAATATATGATCATTATTACTCTTAACTGTGTGACTACCATGTTCTTAATCTTGAAATTTGATTCCTAGGTTGACGATAAAACATTTGTATTGATATAAAATAGGATAGACATGGTCCAACAATGAAAATGTTTTAAGAACCAACGTCAAGGGTCACATGATTATGTCTGGCTAGATATAGTAAAGACGCTTAGTTACTCATAAAAATTAACATTAAAATGATTTCCAAATCACACATGTATGTGTAAACTACGTGGTTTCTAGAAACATTGTAAGAATCATGCAATTTAATTTTTTTTAAACAATGCAAAAAATTATTCCCAATATTCTAGAATTATTAAAAAATAAATAGGCAAAAAAATGATAAAAAAATAGACCTCTAAGTTTGACATACGTATATATACATAAAAAAATAATTAAATATATACATACATACTTAAATACATAAATATAAACATACATAGATAGATACATTAAGACATATAAAAATTGTTGTCTCATGCTAGTACTCATCAGAATAAATCATAGTATTCTGATATGAAGATTTTTACGACTTTTTCAAAATTTGATAAAGAATAATATAAAATAGTGATGAGACATGGTGATAAAATGGAGTATTGAGTATAAGATAATTCACAATAAAAATAAGAATAATTAGAGCATATTATGTGTTTTTAATAAATAGTAATAATTTTTGGAGTCTTACTCAGGCAGTAAAAGCATAAGAATATAAAATTAGAGATAATTACAACATTATATAATTATTTTAAATCACGGTTTCTTGGTATGAAAATTATTCATGTATTATGAATAATAAAACGATTAAATCTAAATTATGTGAGATCCACATCATGAATTTCAAATCATAATATAATATTATCCTGATTTTTTTGACTAAATATATTATTATATTATTAAATAAATATAATGATCATGAGAATCAAAGTTATTATATTATGCCTAAATTATTCCATAGATCATGTTGTGCTTTCAAATGATTATTTATAGAGATATATTGAGATTGTGAAGATTTAAAAAGGTGAGATATAGTTTTTGAATGGTAAAAAAAGATTTCCAAATATCAATAATTTTTTAAAATATACCATTATTTAATGGAATATAGTAATATTAGTTAATAGTAAATTGATGTTGAAAGAAATCCAATTACTAGTGAGGAGGAGGTTAATTTCCATTCCATATTTTTAATAACTAAAACATTTTTTTATAATTTTTTTGTAATACATCTACTTGGTTTTAAGGGAATTATATAACAACCTATTAGAATTTATGTATAGAAAATATATATTTTTTAAAATATATAAAAATATTAATGACTTCTTTCCCACATAAGAAAATCATTAGACCCTAATTATAGATTTTGATTTTTTAAATATACCAGATTACACTGAGTTAAATACATTGAATCATAATGCATTAACTACATGTGCTGAATTTTTTTGATCCAATAACTGATTATGTAGATTATAATATAAAATTTGATCCATGATTATTATGTGTTTTAATAAATAATTTTGTGACATATCAGTATCCATAATAATTTATGATATTGTAAAAATTTTCATTTTCTAAAATATTGAGTTAATTAAGGAATATATTTTGGTAACATATCCAGATACCATTTGTAATAAACCATCCAAGATACCATGTTACCCTGATAACAAAGTTGTTTATGACATAGCCCAACTATTTTTCTTGATCCCCATAAGTTGGTGACTAGAACCTAGATTTTTAACAGATCAAGACTGAATGATTTTATAAACAATATCAGAATATAAAAGATATCAATTCAGTATGATCACACTCCAAACCGATAAAGAACCCAAATCAAATATGTATAACACAACCCAATGTATCACATCATCATATAACATAGAATAAATACAAACATATTAAATTAATCATCGCCCAATTCCCAAAGGATCATGATCATCACCTACCTCCATGTGGTATATTAACTTCTCTTGGACCTCGAAGAAGAAAATATATTAATGATCAATGGAAATGGTAGTCAATGATCTATAAATCCTAGTATGTATCACCATGTGTTATATAAATTATTTTATAGTATTAAATCAAATCCAGATTTAAATTTAAATAAAGCAGGGAATGGATGCATACATTAAATTTAAAGAAAATATTATTTCACTTAAAAATAAACGAAAAAATTTCAAACATGGATTAAATGAGAATTTTATATAATATGATTTTATATAAATGATTTAATGGGAAGAAAAAAGTTATATAACCCATATAATATATAAATAATATAATCATAGTGAACACCATTGTCAACTTCCATGAAGTATGATTTTTTTCAGTTATAATATCCATAAAAATCTCAAATTAGTGATCATAGATAGAATTTTTACACATGACCCCCATGCTTAAGACAAATAGGACTCATCAATATCTCATTGGGGATTATATATTTTGAACTAGGTATTTTTTGATTTTTGGTCCTCAATACATTTTAAATGAATAATTACCCTAGAATTATTCTTTTATATAACCCACTATCAACATAAGATAACATGTTCCCAACTAATAAATCAATAATAGGAAATGTTACCATTTTAAAAAATATTCTTATAGAATATAATTAACTAATTTTAAATTTTATTATTAAAATTCAATTTCAAAACCCAAATAATGGATTTTAATTATTTCATGTGTTTTGAATATAAATCCAATTTAAGGTTTTCTTCATTTAATATTAACTCATTTTTTGGGAAAAAATTATCAAATCAATTCATCAATTCATTCAATTTGAAAATACCCCAAACATTCCTAATCAATTAGAATTAGGTGTTTTCCAAAAACTCATTCCATTTCAAATTCAAAAATTTTAAAACTTGTAAAAATAATTATTTCATAAATTAATTGAATGATATTTTAGTGAAATCCCAAAAATTATGGTTTCTATTATATAGAAAACCTCAAATGGAACCACCAACCTTTAATCAAATAAACTCAACACACAATACCCATACTAGGAAATTACAATGAGGAAAAAATGTGTAGCAGATAATGAAATCAAATGTAGAATGAAAATTCAACTATACAACATATACATACATCCAACATGTGATAATCCATTTTATTAATTGTTTTAAGGATAGAAATATCTAGAGAAACTAAAAGATAGGTGGTCTATATATTAGAGAAGTATCAAGGCAACCACTTGGCACATTGATTACACAAATGAGTGGTTTAGAAGATCTAATATCCCATCTAGAGATCCCTCCAAGTAAGGGAATTTGATTTCGGTTTAATGAGTGTCGATTGAGGAATAAATTATAGGGTTATTTATTTTAATATAAATCATTCAAATAATAAAATTTTGTATGATTGGTTTTTTAGTAAGGTTAAATGATTATACAAGCTGTTCTCCCTAACCATTTTCTTTTATTCATGGGTGAACAATTTTTACTAGGTCAGTGCATAGTATGTGAAACCATGGGATATCTATGAAAACAAACATTATCAAGGGTGAAATTATAATCACAAGGGTTCATGTTATGTGAAAATCATAATGAAAATATGAACATCCAAAAAAAAATAAAAATCAAAAAATATTACCCAAAGAACGCATAAAAAATCCCCATCCAAAACATGATAACAAGAACAGTGAAGGAGTACCTGATAACAGAAAATGGGTTGTTACAATCCTCATAAAATAGAATCCTTCATTCCCTATAAATCTTATCAAGTCATTTCCATATCATAGAGATGAGATCAATTCTCTCTCATTAGTATCTCATTCTCCCTCATCTCTAAGAATTTAAACCATTAGACTATAATAGAAATACAAAAGGTATCCTCCTCCCATGAAGTACATGTGTCTCAAAATAAATTGTTATGATTGGATTCTCTTCCATTGATAAATTTGAATCAACATTAAGATCACTGTAGCTTTAAACTTGACATGGATAAAAAATATACTTCAGAAGCTGCTGTACATAGTGATCATTATTTATAAGCATTTAATTTTATTGCATTTATTATCAGTAACCATGTTTTACCCATTCTCAAAAACATAAAAAGGTCCCACAAAATGATGAGCATGATTCCCTTTTCTTCTTATCCAACGATTACCCAACTGAGGTTTCTCTCATTTGAACAACCTGTCACTGGTAGGCACCTCCAACAGTGTAAAGACCCAAATTTTGTTAATTAAAATTCCTCTCAAACTAATTAAATGTATTATTATGTTAAATGGTTTCATAACATATTCAGTTATTAGGTTTTATGATTTTTTATTTCTAAATACTGTTATGAATTCTTACCATTTCTAATATAGCAATTGAACATGGATCCCATCATTAGTATAAATAGAGGGTTTTAACAACACTAATTACTCAGAAAAAGTAAGTGATGGCCTCATCTAGTAGAATTGTTCCATACAAAGCCCATTTTACGGATCTCAGAAAGGTGGTGTCATCATTGGGATTTTCTATTTCCATTCCCAAGCTGATCATCAACGCATTAAGTTAGAATAGAACTGCCTTTGGGAGAAGCAGATGTTAATAGAGATTACAACACAAGAGATTTTATTAAAGCCACAAAAAGAGTTCATCACCATCGCACACATTACCCATAGGTCATATGTGAGTGTTATAAGGGGTCATCTAACAATTCCAAAACACTATGATTCTATGCATTATTTTTTATAGAATAAATTATATAAATTCATTTTATTATCGTACATTATAAATAGTTTTTAAAGAAAAAATAGTATTTTAAGTTAGTATTCAAATAAATAATATATTTTTCTAAATTAATGGATAATTTAATTACATAATATTTTAATTCATTCTTAATTATAAATTATCGCATAAATTTTCAGAATACAATTATAATTTTTATTAGGGTTTGAATGCTTTTTTGTGAAACCCATTAATTTTAAATAATTGTTATTTTTTATTTTAGAAGTAAAAATTCAAACATTTTGAAAATTATATATATATAATTAATATTATTTTTGGAATCATGACAATGAAATAATGAAATAGTTTATTTTTCATAATTTTCTAGGACAGTCGATTTTTTGGAAAAAAAATTAAATACAGTTTGATTATATAATGTGTATTATGACATCATAATGACCTAATAGTAATGTAATAAAATACTGTAAATGGTATTTTTAGACAATATATGTTTTATCATTAATGTAATTCTATTTTCGGTTTTTTGATTTGTTTTACAAAGCATTAGTTGACCCTTAATGGCTTATAAAATATTGGAACCTTTTAAAATATTTCCCTTGATAGTTTGACTCACCACCACATAAGAAAGCCTAAAAATTTAATTAGTTCGACCATTTTCCTTATAAAATAGTTTTTCCAATACCCTTTGGTAGAAACCATAGGTAAAAACCACGGCTTGGTTTGCGGTTTTAATTAGTTTAATGTGTGGTGTCCAAAAACAAAATAATAATGAATTCCCTCTCTTTTCTTATATAAACACACCCAAGCTACACTTCTGCTTCACTCAAAGCTTTTGTACCTCATCCAACCACTTTTCCTCCTCTCTATAGAATCCTCACAAGAAGCTCCAAGCTCCCAATAAGCCTCTTTCAAGACACTCCCAATCCTTTGGGATCACACTTCCATTTAAGATATTTCTTCTTTTCCCATTTTGTCCAAATTTCTTTTTGTAGTTATTCCATTTTGATTTTATTTAAAAATGATGGGGTATTATTTCAAACCTACCCCATTACACCCTACAAAAATTTGAATGATGAGAGACATATTTTCCTCTCATTAATTCCACCCATATACACCTGTTAGAATGTCGAAATCCTGTATGAAATTTCGCACATCTAATTTACATTCAAGAAATTATTTTTTATTACGAATCTTAATATATTACGTAGGTTGGGACATATATATATGACCCCCTTACTATCCATCTCTTGTACATATTATGAGACACCTATTTCTCTCTCATAAACAAATTTTATGAATTTAAATTCCACACCACTATGCTTCCAAAATTGCAACTCGATTTTCCAAGAAAAAGTCATTGTGTAGTGGATACCAAGATCATTTCTCTATCAAGGGAATTCAACATTATGCACATTTAGTCATTTATTATATAGTTATTTATATATATATATTCCATATTGTTTATTGTGGAATAAGTGATGATGATGAATGATTCAATGTTGTATGATCCAAGTGGCACACTTATGAAGGAAATGTAATGAATAAAAAGGTTGTTCCCTAATAGCATTCTAATGAATTAAAAAAAGATTAGAATCATGATACGTCAGGTTAAATTATGGTTTATTCATTCTATTTCATGTTTAATTAGGGTTTACTCATGCCCTATTTTCAATTGGCCTTTCCTCATGCTAATATCATGTTAAATGATGTTTCCACATTTCCATGTTATGATAATAATGCTATATCATGAATTTATGTTCATGTTTAACTTATTCTCTATTAAAATGCCTATTTCGTAACATATATAGTATTATTCATGTTATTACTTGTTTACAACCTCACTAGGATTTATATCTCACCCTATTCTAATGCATTACTCAGGTTATCCCATTAAATGTTATGTACGAAGGATTGTGTGTGGTCATATAAAAGAAGTCGTCAATAAAATATCTATTCTAGGTTTTAAATTATAATATAATGTTCCTAATCCCCAAAGACACTAGAACTCTTGATCCTAAATGATGTAGTATGTAATGATTTTATGTAATAAATTATGATATTGTGAAATGATAAGAAATGTTGTTATAGTTGGAATCAAAGGATAGGTTTAGTTATTTTTGGGATTTGGATTAGAAAACCATAGTGAAATACATAGATATAAGACTAAGAATAATAAAAAATATCTAAATTTTGGTGAGTAATGAGTAAGTGGTTTATCTATAAAATAAATCTCTATCTAGATACGAGTAGCTAGAGGCAGCTCTAACACAAATGTTTCTAGGTGCAATACCCCAAAACATCGCTTTGAGCTAGAATCGAAGTTGAACTAGGGCAGCAAAATAGGCCTTTCTAAAATCATTGTTATTAAACTCCAAAGGGATTGGATTTGGTAAATTCAAAAGCTTAGTAAAAACTATTTTTAAGGGAATAAAAAAATTCGCATAAGAATATATGTTGGTTAGAAGTAGATCATGGATAACATAGATTGAAGCCTATAAATTCATAAGGTAAGGAAATAAAATTAATCTATAAGTCATCTGTTTTTGTCTTTAAATTTCCCTTTATGTGATACCCTTGAAATTCCTTTTATTCTTGCCAAATGGATGGTAATTCAAGGACTCGGGCTAATAATAGATTCGTAGATCAATGTGACGACTGTTCGAATGAGATTCCCAATCCGATGGGAGCAGGAATCACCAACATTGTCATGATAATATATTATTTAACTCATGTCTTGAATATAAACATGGGTCAATGGGATCATTCAACCCCCCCCCCCCAAGAAAGAACTGGTCACAATCGATAGCTTCTAGAGACAAATGCCTCATACTTTTAATGGGTCATCTGAACCCATATTCCCCAAACAATGGATCAACTCCTTTGAGAAGATCTTATATATCCTTTAATGATATGAACAAGAGAATGTACTTCTTGATACTTATCGTATGTAGGTAAAAGATGATCATTGATGATCATTGATTAAAAATTCAAGGCCTAAGGAGGAGATCAAGGCGTTGGAATGGAAGGTTTTCTAGAAAATGTTTTTCCACATATATTTTCCTCGCACCCTACAACTTAAGATAGAAATGGACTTCCTTGCACTCACGAAAATAGATGATAAATATATTAGATCATACAACGCAAACATTACAAGGATTGCATGATATGAAACCATATTTGTCGTTTCCCCAGAATGTAAGGTTGACCGCTCCTTTTGTGGGATAAAACCTAATCTACGGAAAGCCCTTGTGATCCGTGGAATGGAGAGCTATGAGGAAATTATATGATGTCCCTCTCAGAGTCAAAATGGAGATCAGAAAATCATAGGGATATCATGGGGATGAAAAGCATAAGGTGGACATAAATTCTGGCGGTCCTATGGATAAATCCAACAGTTCTAATAAAATATCACACCCCACATGTCAAATATGAAAAAAGGGAAACCCAAAAATTACCTGAAGGGGATGATGAAATGATTCATGTGTGGAAGAGTGGGGAACCTAATCATTAACTGCCGTCAAGAAAAAACCAATGGCTGTGATAGTGGAGAAGAATGCTCCATTTGACCCTCACTGTGTTTATCATTACGTCAACTTCAACGAACCAACACATATTCAAAACTAGTGCCCTAAGACAATGGTTCTAGAAGGTAACCAACAACCTCCAAGGTAGCAAGGGTGAGATTTTTCCCTCACTACCATAGAAGTGATCCCAAAAAAAAATGGTGACACATACAATGGTTAATCATTCATGAATAGTGAATATAATTTTTGATTTTGGGTCTAAGAGTTATTTTATATCATGAATGTTTAGTTAAACAATCAAAACACTCCCACAATTTATGGAATTAATGATGTTAGCGAGAACGAATAAATGTGATATCATTGAATATGATGAATATAACTCATCCCCTATCATAATTTGTGGATTAAAAATCTGAGAGAACCATGTCATACTCCCTTTGGTGGAATTTCATGAAATTATTGGCATGTATTGGATTTCCATATATTGAGCCAACATAAATTTCAGTGAGTGGGAAATCACTCTCCATATGGAGAATCATCCCCTGATTTTGTACAAGTGTAAGGAGGAGGATGAATATTCATTAGCACCATCATCTCAAGAATTGATATTACACCCCTATGAGCATGCATATCTGGATTAGATGACTGATTCCTTGGAATAATCCATCCATGAAGACATTCCCATTGTGAGGGAATTTTTTGAACTGTTTCCTGAGGAATTGTCTGGTCTTCCTCATGGAAGAGATGTGGAAATATCAATTGATCTTATACCTAGGGAATTTCCAACATCCAAGACTTTTTATAGAATTGTTGTTGTGGAGATTGGTTAGCTAAAGAAACAACAATAGGAAAATATAGATAATGTATTTATACCCTCATGTGCTTCACCTTGGGTTGCACTAGTCCTCTTCGTCAAAAAGACAGATGGGTAAACGTGCCGATGAGTTGATTATCATGAGATCAAATTAAATCACAATAAAGAACAATTATCATCTTCCAAGAATTTTTGACTTTTTAAATTAGCTATTGGAAGAACAATACATCTCCAAGGTGGATTTGTGGTCTGGATATTACCATGGAAGGGTGAAGAAGGAGGATATCCCCAAGAATTCATTTCATAGAAGATACAAGAACTATGAATTCATAGTAATGCTTTTCAGACTCACCAATGCTACATCAATCTTCATGGACTTGATGAATATAGTCTTCAAATATTACCTTGACAAATTTTATTTAGTCTTTATAGACGATATTCTAATATACTCCAAATCCAAGGAGGATCATGAGGAGCATCTAAGCATAATACTAGAGACTTTGCGAAAGGAGATGCTCTACATAAAGTACAACAAGTGCGATTTCAGGTTTAAAGAGGTATCATTAATGGGTCATATAATCAGAATCAATGGGATATTTGTGGATCCCTCTATGATAGCTCCAATTTAGGGATGGCCCAGGCTAGCATTGGTAATAGATATCCATAGCTTCTTGAGTTTTAGCTTGATATTATCGATGATTTTTGAGAAATTTCTCATGATTGTCAAATCCTCTTAGCAAGATAAAATTTAAGGGATTAATATTTTCATGAAGTGTTGAATGTGAAGATATATATATAAGGATTTTAAAATGAGGCTTATCATTTTGCCCATGCTCACCCTACCCACAAGTGGAGAACATTATATGGTATTTAGTGATTCTTCAACGAAGGGCATGGGTAGTGTGTTGAGGAAAAATGAATAATTCATTGCCTATGTTTCAAGGCAATTGAATGTATATTATAAAATCTATTCAACACATGATTTAATGTTTACTACACTAATATTTTCTTTTAAAATTTGGCGGCATATCAAATTTGGGGAGAATTGTGAAATATATACAGATCAGAAAAGCCTCAAGTATATATTTACACAGAAAGAGATGAACATGAACCAAAAGAAGATGGTTAGAGATGATCAAAGACTACATCTTCTAAATCTATTACAACCCTGGGATAGTGAAAAAGGTGGAGGATTAACTATGTAGAAATTATCCATAAGATCTATCATTGATGAGAATTGAAAAGGATCCATTCTTTTTAGAATTGACGAAGATAGAAATGTGAATCCAAAATAAGGGAACATCATCAATTCTCTTAGAAATGATTGATCAACTGTCTCTTTTGGAAATTATAATGGATGCTCAAAATGATGATGTGGGAATTCCAAAGAATGAGGAAACTATTAGATATGGGAAATACTCAATGTTAAATATTAATGAAGAAGGAAATGCGATATTTGGGACAAGAAAATGTGTCCAATAAAATCCGGATTTAAGGTAAGAACTTTTGGATGATTCATATCATTCAAAATTCTCCATTCAATTAGGAATAAAAAAGATTTATTGAGATCACTAAGATACTTATTGGTGGGATAATATGAAGAAGGAGATTTCTGAGCAAACATCATAGTGCCTGGTATGTCAGCAAGTGAAATATGAGAGGAAGATGTCTAAGGGGATGATGCAACCACTACCCATACTAGTCTGTAAATGGGATAACATCACCATGGAAATTTTCACCGTAATTCCAAAGAAATCAAAAGGAAAAAATGATATTTGGGTTGTTGTAGATCATATTACAATGACTGCACACTTCATTGCAATTCGTGGGGATTTCTCAATTGGATCAGCTCGAAGAGATATACATCAGGGATGTGGTAAGGATTTATAGAGTACCATTATAAATTGTATCCGATCGAGATCCACAATTCACCTATATGATATGGAAGAGTCTTCAATATGACTTGAGTACTAAGCTGAACTTCAGTACAGCTTATCATCATCCTACTGGTGTGAAATCTGAGCGGACTAACCAAACACCAGATGACATGTTGAGAGAATACTCAGTAGTCTTTAAAGGAGGATGAGATCAACATCTTCCTCTAGTTGAGATATATTAAACCAACATTTTTTACTTCAACATATATATGGATCCTTATGAATCCCTTTTTTGGAAGAGGTGCAGAACACACCAGTCTGTTGGGTTGAAGTTGGGGAGTGAAAATGCCAAGGTCTAGAAATGGTGAAAGAAATGGTGGAGAATGATAAGACCATCGAACAATAAATTAAAGCTAATCAGAGTAGACAAATGAGCTATGAAGATAATCATTTATGGGACCTGGAGTTTTATGATAGAGACATGGTATTCCTCCGAATAACACTATGGATTAGAGTTATGAGATTTGGGAAGAAGGGAAATCTTAGTCCAGTGTACATTGGCCCTTTTGAGATCTTTGATCGTATTGGAGCAGTGGCCTATCAACTAGAACTCCGACCAATCCTATCTCATGTACATGATGTATTCCATGTATCACACTTTAGGATATATATACCAGACCCATCACATGTACTCACTCCAAATGTGGTACCATTAGATAATTACCTCTCACATGAAGAGAAGCCGGTGCAGATCTTAGATCGTAGGGAAAAAGTTCTATGAAATAATACATTTCACCTAATCAAGTTGTTGTGGAGAAACCAAATTATTGAAGAACCAATAGGGGAATTAGAGTAAGTGATGAACCAGACTTACCCTCATATGTTTTAGTGTTGGAAAATGAAATTTCTAAGGGAAATTTCTTAAGGGGGGATGATTGTAATGACCCAAACATTTATTAATGAAAATTTCTCATTGATTGAATTAAATGGATTGTTATGTAAAATGGTTATATAACCTATGAACATATTTGGTTAAATGTTTTTTGATATAAAAATAACATTATGAATTTATATCCTTGCAAATATAGCCATTGAACAACGATCACATGATTAGTATAAATATAGGTCTTTAAAAATAAAATTTACTCAGACAAAGGAAGTGATGGCCTCATCCTATTGAATGCCCGAGATATTATAACTCTGGTGAAGATATATTTTATATTATCTGAGGAGGAAAAAAAAAGAATGCATCAGTTTGTATTCTGGAAAACAAAAAGAATCTAGATATGATTGGTGATTTTTTCAGGAAGATTACGATGCATAGTTCTAGGTATGAAGAACCTGTTAATCATTATATATAGAACATTTGGAACAATAGTTTCTGTTTGGAATATATTTAACCAGGAGATCAATTCATTACTATTAAGGTGACGTGTGACATTCATTATTTTCTTATGTCTTTCATTTATGGGGATTTTTATTCCCAATAAAGATTTTTGTTATGGAATATTCATAATTTCTGTAATCCTGGTATACTACTAGGTTTTTCGGTAGGAGATTTCAATATTATTGCTGATCCTGATGAAATGAATGAGAGATTCCCTTTTACCTTGTAGGATAGAAATGATGTTACTTAATTTATGGTTAGAAAAGGTTTTATGGATCTTGGCTACCATGTCGACTAGTTTACATGGTGTAATATTCAAAAATGGGTTTGTAGATCATGGAGTCACCATGATTTATGTTTTGGTAATATTCATTCTATATACAAGTACTCTAATACTATAGTAGAGCATTTGGTTCATGATATTTCTGAAAATTATCCTTTATTGATCAATTATTCTTTTGAAAACATGAATTCTGAAAGATTCTGATATTATCACTATTGGGAGGATGGTCCATTATTCCATGATCTCATGAAGAAATCATGGAAAGATCATATATAGGGTCATGCATTTATTTTTTTCTATAATATGTTCAGATAACTTAAGAAGATTATTCAAGAATGGTTGAAGGATGTTCCTCCTCTAAGAAATGATTTGAATGATATCATGCATGATGTTGATAATCTTGAATAAATTCTAGAGGAGAATTAGGATGACCGATATTTTGAAGATTTTAAAAAAAATATATTTTACATGACATTATTCAAATGAATGAATGATTATCTAGGGATAATGCTAGGTTAAAATGGTTGAATGATGGAGATCTAAATACTACATATTTTAATTCCTATATTAAGGAAATCAAAAGGATTGTTAAAACATTTATTTTACTTGATGATGGTTATTATACTGATGAAAGGGATATTATTGGACCAATGGTCTTTTCCAACATTAATGTTCATTTGGCTGGCCCTAATGTTAAGCTACTGAAAAGATATCCGAAAGATTTTATAGATATGTTTGACGTTATTCCGAACTATGTCTCAACCTGTGATAACTCTTCGATGGGTTCCCTAATCCAGGATAAATAAATATTTTAGCCAAAAAGTCTGAGAGACAGGGTAAACCTGCTCCCAAAAAAATTATATAAAGAAAAGTAGAAACATTACAAACTAATCAAAGAGGTGGATCCTTACAAATCTTTGTAAAAAAAATAACAACACTATCAGAATTTACCAAAGACTTACAATAACTTGGAAGCACAGAAGACCAGCTAGAGCTATCCTCTATAATCGCCCTTTTGGAGAGAGCATCAGCAACCTGGTTAGCCTCTCTATAGTCATGTGAAACCTCAAGACAAATATTATCAGCAAGATAAAGACATTTTATCCAAGGAGTTAACATCCGCCCTAGAACATTCCCGGAACGGGCCTTCAGGATTTGCATGGAAACAGACGAATCCGACTCGAGCCAAATTTTCCACCATCCACAACGAATAACATACCTGATTGCTTTTATAATTGCCCATACTAGTCTAGGATCAGTTATCCTTTGGTGTCCCATATAATGTTCACTAATGATACTATAAACTTTATGAATTCTTCTAGTAGACCATTTCATGGATTAAATGGGATATTGGGGGAATATTGCATTCGGAGTGGGTAAATGATTAACAAAGATAAAAGTTTCTTCTATATATATAGCAGCAGTACGTCGGGCCGAATGTCTTCTGTAGGAAATATTCTGGACATGCCGAATGGACACTTTCCCAAGGAATATCTTGGGGATCCATTATCTTCTTTTTGATATTGGATCAGATATTTTGACTTCTTAATTATTACGATTTTGGACCAGATTTTTAACTGGATGAATAATTACCTTTCTTTGGGAGGCACAATAACTCTGGTAAATATTATGTTTTTTTCACTTCTCCTATACATGTTTTTGATACATTCATAGTTCTTAAGGGGTGATAAATAAAATTGATAGTATTCTTTCTAATTTCATGTGGTAACCAAAGATTGAGGGAAAGAGAAAATGGGTGTCATGTGATAGGATGGCTCATCTTGTGCATGAATGGGGAATTAAAGTTTGAAACCTTGATGATACTTTGATTTTCCTGCACAAAAAACAGGTGTGGGAGGTTCTTAAATGTAAAACTCTATGGGTATTTCCATGCATGGTAGCTCAATGGGAGATATGATTTTGGTAAGTTCACATGGATATTATTTTCTAGAATGGTATTGGTCCAACCATTGATACCAATATGGCTTGTCCTCATTGGATAATTGGGAAGGGAGATATCTTGTTCTAACATCATAACTAGAGTGGTGGGTTAATTGGATTCCCAGGGTCTCCTACTACAACTATATAATTCATGGAAGCTTATCAATATCACAAATTTAAAAATGCAATCCTAAATATTGACATACAGGATTTTATGAATCTTATTGAGTTAACCTCTGATTTAGATAAGTTTATTTTTACACTTTCACCATCTGGGTCTTTTTCAATGAGGGGTTATCATAGGTTCCATAACATATAGATTTCAGAGAGTGATAGGAAGGACACCCTGTTGGTTAATAATATTCCAATGATATACAAATTTCTTGACCTGGAGGATTTGAAATAGAGTGGTTTCCTACTGATGAGAATG
This sequence comes from Viscum album, assembly GCA_963277665.1. Classification (NCBI taxonomy): domain Eukaryota; kingdom Viridiplantae; phylum Streptophyta; class Magnoliopsida; order Santalales; family Viscaceae; genus Viscum; species Viscum album. The sequence continues at coordinate 661,662,372 of OY728159.1, forward strand.
TTAAACAGTCTAGTATTAGTATTTCCTCTAGATGTGTTTTTAGAAATAGGAATAAGAACAAAATCTATGTTCATCTTTTCTTTGAAAGTGAATTGGATCAGGAAGTGTGGATTTATTTTTGTGAGTTTATTGTGATTTCTGCCTCTACTCTGATTGAATATCCTTTTCATAATAACTGGTTTCATGGATCGGGTGTGGGTGGAATTCAAAGAGTGGCTAGGTCAATGATTTTATAGGCTGGATGTTGGTGCATATGGAATTATAGAAATAATAGAATTCATGAGGGAATTTTCTCTAATGGGAGAGTGATTAATAGAAGGACCAGAAATATGCTCAATGACATTGTTAAGACCATATGAAATAGGAGGGACGCACACCTTTACTATAGATGATCATTCTTTCCCCTAAGATTTACATTGTAGTAAATATTTTTCATTTAGGTAATTGGATCTATTAGAAACCTCCAATAATAGGCTTCAAATTATTTAGTGATGGCTCATGTAATGATGGTCAAATTCACGGTGGGGATATAGTTTGTGATAGCTGGGGGTCTACTCAGCCGATGTTCTGTATAAGGATGGGACTAGGTAGTTCTCTCTATACTGGGGCGATGACATTGTTCACTAGCCTTATGATCTGTATGCAAAGAAATATGACGATCTATGAAGCTGAAACAAATTCTATTATTCTTTATAATTCCATTCATGGGAAATGAATGATTCCCTAGTCAATCTCTTATTTCATTAGAAAATGTAAGTGTATTATTGGAGATGATATCAATGTCTCCCATGTGTGTCGGGAAAGTATTAATGTAACGCCCCGACCCCAGTTACCCAGAGTCGGTGCATTATTAGATAAAATTGGCATGATCACAAGAAATATCATGTCTCAAAAGGCCGATTAGTTTAGTAGCCTTGGAAACACTATATACATTCATAATTTTTTACATTACATCAAAAAAAAAACATCTTCTCTTCATATCCCCTCATAATATCCCTGCAGGTCATTCATAAATTACTTCTTCATAATCCTGGGAAAAATGATAAAATTGAAAGGGGTGAGCTCAGATGCTCAGTAAGAATAACATTATAGCAGAAGCTTTCATATATAAGCATAAACACTTAAGGCAATTTATAACTAAAACAAAAGCCATTTAAACATGAACTTCAGCATAAAATGGAAAAGATAAAATGAAATAATGTCATTTACTTATTCACATGGATATTCTACTAGTCGAATGATCAAATGAAATATCAATAACCACTTTCATAATGATGGAATGCATAATGCCATAATATCATAACCATATAGCCAAGGCCTCGTGCCAAGACTACAAATACGATTTTTCCAAGGCCTTGTGCCAAGACAGTGGTTTGTCTCGTGAGACCTACCGATCCATTGAGGAGCTATAGCGGGCTCCACCTGTCACTTACTAAGTCCAATTAATTCCTCATATGAATAGGTCTAAACATAAGATAAACATTCGTATTAAAACTAGCATACGAAATGTCAATACTTGATCCACAAACCATGAATGGTATAAAAATATCACATCCACAGTCAAACATAACTCATTCGATACAATATGGAAGATTGTATTGTATCCAATTAACCTCAATCGAGAATGATGAAGGATATTGACATAGATGAAAATAATCATCAAAAAAATTAGAGTAAAATATCCCCCTTTTTCTTGAAATCATTTAAAAGTCACACTATTTGTCAAGAATCCATTTAAAATAGATTTTAGAATCAAAGTGTCCCATACCACTTTGAAACTTTTAAAAGGAATTTTGATTTTAAAACGTTAATGTTCATATAAATACATCTTTAAAACCATTTTTAAAACATGGAAATTAATGAGAATGATTTAGAATAATCAATCTTTAAAACACATAAAAATGTATTCTAGTTAGAGTTTCTAACCAAAATAGAGACACTTGAATACAAATAATTGTGGTTATAAAAACATTATAAAATCATGAGAATAAAGGGATTCATGATATAATATGTCAAAGTACATTATATAAACCATATAAAAGTGATTTGGTGTATAACAACAAGGAAGTCTCAATGGAATGTAAATTGAGATGATTTCTCTTATAAAGACCATATCCTTAGGTTAAGGATAAATCAACGACATAATTGTGCGTGAAAAATATAAATACACTGAATATGAATGGATATTTAGTGTAAATCAATTAGATGACATTCACACATATTATTGTAAAAAAACACCAATGAATTGGATATTTAACTCAACAAATGGAGATTGAGTTAAAATTACTCTTATCATGTTCATACCGATCACTTGAGAATTTATAAATGGAGTGATTATGTGTATCAAAAGTATATCCACAGAAAGGGACTGGAAAATATGACATAAGAAAATTAATAGTAATTCAACACAAAATCCTGGAGTAAAATAATCAATGAAGTATGCATAAAGCCGAATGAGCGGAAATTGAAATTTCAAATTCCCATATCGATTAGGTAATTTATGAAACATACACCCATCAAATAAGGATCATAAAATGATGATGTAAATACCCATAAATTAATGTATATTACACAATGAATACAATGATGGACAGTACACATACACCACATGCAATAAATAAGTGGTTAACAATGGAATTCTCATGAAATTAAGAGTGAGATAAGAAACCCCTTACCACGTTGTAGTCAACTGAGTCATTTGACACAAAGTTAATAACCAAAAAATTATTTACATAATAACATGAATATAAAGAGAATCATGATAATATATATCAAATGGCAGTACACAATACACCACTTTAGATAAATTAGTGGCGAACAATGGAAATCTCACAGAATTGAAAGTGAGATAAGAAAATCCCTTACCTTGTACTTTTCCTTGGTTGGGGGTAGGTTAACCTACTGTATAATATTGAAATACTTGTTATTAAATTATTCATGAATCATATACATTAATATGATATCATATATGATCTTTTAACATTTCTTTGTTAATAATATCTTAGATTTATCGTCGTTTCAGGTGTTAACTTACTCGTTTACCTTTATATGTTTTGTTACATAAGCCATGTTTTTCATGGATCGGTTGTATATTATTCATATCCAGAATGATATAAAGTTCTAAAACATTTTTTTTAAATCATCAAATGATAATTATATTTTAATGGTTATTATGGAGAATGAATCTCATCGCGTTCATGGAGACGGTAGTCCGTACGTACGCACGAGCGATAATATCATTCTTTTGATATTAATATATACTTGGATGGTATATTATATATACAGAATCATTATCATGTTATATTAATTGTTTACATGAATTATACATTATTATTATACCCATCCAAATAATAATATATTGAATAACAATTACACCACGGCGTGGAGACGGTAAGTCGTACGTACGCACATATGGTGACATGTTATTCAATGGGTGGATTGAATTCTGAAAATGGTTGTACCATATTTATAATAACATCATAGTATATATACGATACTTTTGTTATTATTTTAGAATGGTAATAACAAAGAAATAAGAAGTGGAAGAAGATAGGAACTTGAAAAGGGGTGGAGAAAACAATACCACTTCCTCAGGTTCTTCCTTTTGATTTGATCAAAAGGGTTCCTTAGGAAGGATTTATGATCAAACTAAGGCCTCTAGGTTGTAGTGAGGGATGTTGAGAGAGTATTTGGGCAGGGGTTGGCCTATCCAAAAGGCTTTGAAGGTGTGAAGAAATGAGAAGGAGGAGTTCCCTTTTATAAGATGGGTTAGGGGCACCTTTGGAAAAGCTAGAAATATTAACTTATAATAAATTCTTATTCGGTTTCTAATGGCTCCAAAGTTGATTATTAAAACGTTAAGGTTGGGATAGGTGGAAAAAAATTCAACCAATAGAATTTAGACAGGTTTGGGTCACTATATTAACCTTATCTTTTAGTTTTAACTCTTAGTTAATTAGGATGACATTTTCCATGTCACTTTGTATTTTTATATTATATAGTTAATAAACATACTATATACATCAAAGAGACCCCCAAGTAGTCTAGTAATGATATAAATATCATTATATAAGTCTTTAGGCCGAACCATAGATTTTTAGGAATTTAATATCAATTAATAATATAATATTTGTTTTAAAAACTCTTTTATGTCAATTTAGACACTATTCAATAGTTGATTTTTGTGAAACTCATAACAGAATTATTATTTAGAAAACATTCAACTAAAGCAATCCTAATATGTCATAGTATCATAGAAAATTAGTTTAATTCATTAAAAGTCTTACTTTATATTTATTTGGGTATTTATAATATCAATTATTTTAATTCATCACTATTATGGTAATTACTGCATCATCATTGTGTCATAAATATATAAAATTATTTAAGGTATAAAAATTATAAATAAAATACCATTATTTAGGAAATCGTATTAGATTTCTAATGAATATTTACAATCGAATTTATCTTATGTATAACCCTATATTAAAATGTTTTAGTAAATAAACATTGATTTTAACTGTTTTAACACTTCTTTGAATTAAATAATAATAAATGACCTAATCTAATCCATGTGGACCTAAATGATAATATTTTATTCCTAAGGTTGTTTTTGGTCTAGATACACTTTTAAAATAGAATTAGGACATGTTTTAGGGTAATATTAATATCATTTTTACCCTTAATTACCCTATTTATTTTTAACCGTGGTAAATAAAAGTAAAAAGTTGTTATTCACCAAAAATTATTTTCATCTCATTGAACCAAATTTTACTTCTTTATGTTAACCATGTATCTTGGATTTTCGAAATTACATTCATAGAAGTGGTAAAATTATGTTTTATGAAAAATTTAGTTTTTTTAACTACCACTTAGTAGTTTCACTATTCATCAAAAATTGAAGTTTTTCAAAACAATGCCAAAATTTCACCGTAAGCTATAATTGATATTCAGAATTAAAAAATGATGTCTATTTTACAAAATTCTAAACATATAAGTCGCATTAATTAATGTTATAATTAATTCCCTTTGTCACAACAAATAGCGTGTTTTTAAGAAACAATATATATCAAACGATTGACAATTGTTTAGGTCCAATTTCAAAGTGAAATTAATTATAATGAACACCATTGGATAAAATGGTAAAAATATATTCTAATTATACTTTTAAACCACTCAATAATATAATTTATCACTAAAAATTATTTTGATTAAAAAGGTGTTTTTAAGTATTTTTCACTATTCATAAAAATTGGAAGTTCTCAGAAAAATACCAAAAATTCATCTTAGGATAATTTCGATATTCAGAAACTAAAAATGAAGTAAATTTTGAAATATAAAATATATATAATCTCAAAAAGTAGGTATTACTGTTCATAACAGCTAGTTTGATTGGTTGTTGTGTGTTAAAACATGATGTTGCGTACAACACATGCTATCACATTATTCAAAGAGAAGCGTACCATAGCAGCTTAGGGTGTTACATTCTCCCCTCCTTCAATAAATTGTGTCCTCGCAATTTTTTTAAAATTGTGCTTCAGAATATAATGGAAAGTCCCACATCTTAAAAAGAGTCAATAAAACTATCACTTTAAAAGAAATAAAGATAGGTATATAGGTCAACCAAGATAACCCATACTCGGATTCCATGTAGGAAAACATGGATATGGATGATAAACTAAGTGTCAAGTTCTAATGGAGAGGGATATAAATCATGATCAAGAGAATGTTAACAATAAGAAAACCAAAAACTTGTGTTGGGAAAAAAATCCATTAGTCTTCTAGTAGGAAAGTAAACGGACATCATTTTTTTTTGTTTTAAGTTACATTCATTTATGATATTGACTAAGAATATAAAGATATATACTTACATTTTAAGTATAGTTTCATTGTTTAATAAATTTCCACCACTAACTCATTTTTTATAAACGATGAGTATTCAAGAAGACTTGGTCACACTGGAAGAGCTAGAATAAACTTCTTATAGAATCACATGATCCATGCCGGATGAACTATATATTTACATTGTCTTTAGAGATTAATCAAAACCAAAATGGTTAGTACAAGATCTAATGATCCCCCAAAAAGATATTCCATGAGAGAAATAAACACTAATCTTAATATCCAAAATTAAACCAACAATTCCCCAAAGTTAAATAAATACCATTCAATAATCAATTATCCTTAAAATCCTTCAATATAATCAAAAATAATATTGGAAACCAAAACTTATTAAGAATGTAGACTTCGTTTTTAAATTGTATCTCCAAATGACATTAATTACTCTTAAAGTCACATACTTAAAAGTAATTAACCTAATCATTTCCATAAATAACCAAAATCATTATAAATCCACAATAAAAACATAGATAAAAATCCACCACTACTCCTCAAATGAAATCCCATACTACTCTATTTTCCTTTGGCATATAGTGTTCTCAACAAAGCGAACAACTTCCAAAATAACATTTATCACTTAATCACCAAATCATTTTCCTATACTAAGGGTATTAATTTGATAAGATATAAGCTCCAAAATAAAATTATTAATGATCAAGAAAATCATTTAAATAAAAATAATAGTCTCACTAACCAGGGACTTCACGTAGTCTAGTGGTAGCCGATAAATCCAAATCGCAGTTTGGTTGTGGGTTCGATTCCCACAGCTTTGTCCGACGCGACGGGTTGTCACACGGTCTGCGTGTTGTCCTTTTTCAAAAACTATATTTTATAACATTACCAAAATGAGATAAATTTCTCAAAATAACCATAACATAATTTAACAACAAATCTTATCTCATACCTTTAATTTTCATCCCAAATTATAATAACATATAATTTCCTCCAACCCAATGATCATATAAGACCAAATGGTTATTTATAACTATATCCACAACAGAAAAGATAATCCTTCCTCAAATATCATTTTCACATGATAAATTGCAGGTTTACACATACAAGAGAAACTTATTCCAAAGTAATCCAATCAATAAATAGCACTAACACTTCTAAACATTTCACCAGCCATTTATTTCTACATAGGTTCTTCATCATATGTTCCTCGGGTTCCCGCATTGCCTCTTCCATCTTAGAATTTCTCCATAGAACTTTTACCAGACAAGTCATCCAGTTTCTCAACACTTGATCGTTGGTATGAAGAATTCGGATAGGCTCTCCACAATAAGATAGATCGGGTTCTAGTTCTAATTCTTCATAGGTGTGTACATGCGTTGGGTTAGGCATGTATTTTGTCACTAGAGATATGTAGATCACAACATGAACTCTGGAGAGAATAGGCGGATTTTCATTTTGATAGAATGCATTCATGTGTCACAATGGTACCTCAGGAATTTTTCAAAATCATCTACTTCCTTTACCCAAAAACTCCTCATCTATCTTAGATTATATTGATGGAAGCATCGATGCATCATAAAAAAATAGGTATTTCTTATATATAATTTTGAGACATTGTCTTTAACATGTTTTTTTAGAAAAACTCTAACTAATTCATCTTCAAATATTTCAAAATAAGGTTTTGGTAAATCAGTTTCTGTATATCCCAAACGACATAAATATATAATTTGATACATATAGGCTGCTCGAAGGTCTCCATCTTCTGCAGCATCTAGAAAATCATTTTGTGCATCGTAATTTTGAGATAAAGTGAATAATTTGAAAAGACCTTGATGGTACTTCCCACGCTTAGCGTGTTAAGAAAGATGACAGTGAACCATTATCCCATCGTTGGTACTTGATCCTTTAAAGAATCGTGCAATGATAGAGGTATTGGATGTCTCATAAAGTTGTTTACATGTAACTTGGACATTTGAAAAAGTGTCAAATCGTATGGGATAGACTTCTGGATAATAATTGCAAGTAGTTCTTCAGGAAGAGAGAGAAGAGTGGTCCATGATATTTCTCCCTCCATGTTTCAACTAAAAAAAATAAAATACAATTAGGGTTTTTGAATACTTATCTATTAAGAATGTAAAAAAATAGACATAATTGGATAATCTTGTAATTGAACAATATATTCTAACTTGGGGTACCCGATGTTAAAATCGAGGTTATCCACTATCTATTTGCCGACATGTATTCATAGGGGCATTTTTTGTATTACCTTAATAATGGTTCAAACTAATGTGGTAAATTTACCAAGGCATATCCCTCGTGAGTGTCGTAACCATGAGTGAAGCAAGGCCTGCTGTCGTGAACAAGTACCCGTTCATGTCTAGCTCAAAGCAGTGTTTTCGAGTTTTACCTCTAGGTACATCTGTTCCAGAGCGGCCTCTACCTTCTCGTATTCAGACATGGATGTATTGCTCAGAAAACTCACAAAATCTCTTCAATACCAAAATTCTAGGAAGTTCTTCTATACTAATCCTCAAAGTTCATCTTAGGTCTACGTGCTCTAATCAGAGTTTATCTAAATATAGTTTCCAAGGTTTTTACTAAACTTTCTCTGATACCAACTGTAACACCCCGACCCCAGTTACCCAGAGTCGGTGCATTATTACATAACATTGGCATGATCAGAAGAAAGATCAAGTCTCGAAAGACCGATTAGTTTAGTTTCCTTGGAAACACTAGAAACATTCATAAAGTTTTACATTACATCAAAAAATACATCTTGTCTTCATATCCCCTCATAATATTCCTACAGGTCATTCATAAATTATTTCTTCATAATCCTGGGAAAAATAAAAAAATTGAAAGGGGTGAGCTCAGATGCTCAGTAAGGATAACATTATAGTAGAAGCTTTCATAGATAATCATAAACACTTAAGGCAATTTATAACTAAAACCAAAGCCTTTTAAACATGAACTTCAACATAAAATGGAAAATATAAAATGAAATAATACCATTTAATTATTCACATGGATATTCTACTAGTAGAATGATCACATGCAATATCAATAACCACTTTCATAATGATGGAATGCATAATGCCAGACTATCACAACCACATAGCCAAGGCCTCGTGCCAAGACTACAAATAAGATTTTGCCAAGGCCTTGTGCCAAGACACTAGTTTTTCTCATGAGACCTACCGATGAATCGAGGAGCTATAGAGGGCTCCACCCGTCACATACTAAGTCCAATGCATTCTTCATATGAACAGGTTTAAACATAACATACACATTCATATTAAAACCTGCATATGAAATGTCAATACTTGATCCACAAACCATGAATGGTATAAAAATATCACTTCCACAATCAAACATGACTAATTCGATGCAATATGGAAGATTGTATTGTATCAAATTAACCTCAATTGAGAATGATGAAGGATATTGACATAGATAAAAATAATCATCAAAACAATTACAGTATAATATCCCCCTTTTTCTTGAAATCATTTAAAAGTAACACTATTTTTCAAGTATCCATTTAAAATAGATTTTAGAATCAAAGTGTCCTATAAAACTTTGAAACTTTTAAAAGGAATTTTGATTTTAAAACGTTAATTTCCATATAAATAAATCTTTAAAACCTTTTTTAAAACATGGACATTAATGGGAATGATTTAGAATAATCAACCATTAAAACACATAAAAATGTATTCTAGTTAGAGTTTCTAACCAAAAGAGAGACAGTTGAATACAAATAATTGAGGTAATAAAAACATTATAATATCATGAGAATAAATGGATTCATGATATACTATGTCAAAGTACATTATATATACTATATGAAAGTGATTTGGTGTATAACAACAAAGAAGTCTCAATGGAATGTAAATTGAGAAGATTTCTCTTATAAAGAGCATATACATAGGTTAAAGATAAATCAATGACATAATTATGTGTGAAAAATATAAATACACTCAATATGATTGGATATTTATTGTAAATCAATCAGATGACATTCACACATATTCTTGTAAAAACAACACCAATGAATTGGATATTTAACTCAACAAATGGAGATTGAGTTAAAATTACTCGTATCAAGTTCATACCGATCACTTGAGAATTTATCAATGGAGTGACTATGGGTATCAAAAGTATATCCACAGAAAGGGGAGAGGAAAATATGACATAAGAAAATGAATAGTAATTCCACACATAATTTTGGAGTAAAATAATCAATGAAGTATGTGTAAAGCCGAATGAGCGGAAATTGAAATTTCAAATTCCCTTATTGATTGGGTAACTTATGAAACATACACCCATAAAATAAGGATCATAAAATGATGATGTAAATACCAAAAAATTAAAGTATATTACACAATGAATACAATCATGGGAATTACACATACACCACATGCAAAAAATAAGTGGTGAACAATGGAATTCTCACGAAATTAAGAGTGAGATAAGAAACCCCTTACCACATTGTAATCAATTGAGTCGTATGACAAAAAGTTAATAAAAACCAATGATTTACATAATAACATGAATATAGAGAGAATCATGATAATATATATCAAATTTCAGTACACAATACACCACTTTCAATAAATTAGTGGCGAACAATGGAAATCTCACGGAATTGACAGTGAGATAAGAAAATCCCTTAACTTGTAATTTTCCTTGGTTGGGAGTAGGTTAAACTCCTGTATAATGTTTAAATAATTGTTATTAAATTATTCATGAATCATATACATTAATATGATATCATATATGATCTTTTAACATTGCTTTGTTAATAATATCTTAGAATTATCGTCGTTTCGGGTGTTAACTTACTCGTTTTCTTTTATATGTTTTTTACGTAAGCCATATTTGTCATGGATAGGTTGTATATTATTCATATCCATAATTATATAAAGTTATTAAACATTATTTTTAAATCATAAAATGATAATTATACTTGAATGGATATGATGGAGAATGAATCTCATCGCGTTCGTGGAGACGGTAGTCCGTATGTACGCACGAGTGACAATATCATTCTTTTGATATTAATATATACTTGGATGATATATTATATATACGGAATCATTATCAAGTTATATTTAATGTTTACATGAATTATAAATCATTATTATACCTATCCAAATAATAATATATTGAATAACAATTACACCACGACGTGGAGAGGGTAAGCCGTACGTACACACATATAGTGACATGTTATTCAAAGGGTGGATTGAATACTGAATATGGTTGTACCATATTTATAATAACATCACAATATATATAAGATACTGGAGTTATTATTTTATAATGTTAATAACAAATAAAGAAGAAGTGGAAGAAGAAAGGAACTTGAAAAGGGGTGGTGAAAACATTACCTCTTCTTTGGGTTCTTCCTTTTGATTTGATCAAAAGGGTTCTTTAGGTTGGATTTCTGATCAAACTAAGGCCTATAGGTTGTAGTTAGGGAAGTTGAGAGAGTATTTGGGCAGGGGTTGGACGAACCAAAAGGCTTTGAAGGTGTGAAGAAATGATAAGGAGGAGTGCCCTTTTATAAGAGGGGTGAGGGGCACTTTTGGAAAAGCTAGAAATATTAACTTATAATAAATTCATATTCGGTTTCTAATGGCTCCAAAGTTGATTATTAAAGTTTCAAGGTGGGTATAGGTAGAAAACCATTCAACCAATAGAATTTAGACAGGTTTGGGTCACTATATTAACCTTATATTTTAGTTTTAACTCTTTGTTAATTAGTTTGACATTTACCATGTCACTTTGTATTTTTATATTATATAGTTAATAAACTTACTATATACATCAAAGAGAACCCCAAGTGGTCTAGTAATGATATACCTATCATGATATAAGTCCTTTGGCTGAACCTTAGATTTTTAGAAATTTAATATCAATTAATAATATAATATTTGTTTTAAAAACTCTTTTATGTCAATTTAGAAACTATTCAATAGTTGATTATTGTGAAACTCATAACAGAATGATTACTTCGAAAAAAGTCAATTAAATAAATCCTAATATGTCATATTATCCTAGAAAATTAGTTTAATTCATTAAAAGTCGTAATTTATATTTATTTGGGTATTTATGATATCAATTATTTTAATTTTCACTATTATGGTAATTACTGCATCATCATTGTGTCATAAATATATTAAATTATTTAATGTCTAAAAATTATAAAAAAACTATTATAATTTATTAAATCTTATTATCTTTATAATTAATATTTAAAATAGAATTTATCTTATGTATAACCCTATATTAAAATGTTTTAGTAAATAAACATTGATTTTAACTCTTTTAACCCTTGTTTGAATTAAATAATAATAAATGTCCTAATCTAATCCATGTGGACCTAAATGAAAATATTTTATTCCTAAGGTTTTTTATGGCCAAGATACACTTTTCCAATAGAATTAAGACATGTGTTAGGGTAATATTAATATCATTTTTACCCTTAGTTACACTATTTACTTTTAACTGTGGTAAATAAAAGTAAACAGTTACTATTCACCAAAAATTATTTTCATCTCATTGAACCACATTTTAATTCTTGATATTAACCTTGTCTCTAGGATTTTCAAAATTCCATTCATAGAAGCGTTAAAATTATGTTTTATGAAAAATTCAGTTTTTTTTAACTACCACTTAGTAGTTTCACTATTCATCAAAAATTGATGTTTTTCAGAACAATGCCAAAATTTTACCCTAAGATATAATTGATATTCCGAATTCAAAAATGATGTCTATGTTACAAAATTATAAACATATAAGTCGCATTAATTAATTTTATAATTAATTCCCTTTTTCACAACAAATAGCGTGTTTTTAAGAAACAATATATATCAAAAGATTGACAATTGTTTAGGTCCAATTTCAAAGTGAAATTAATTCTAATGAACACCATTGGATAAAATGGTAAAAATATATTCTAATTATACTATGAAACCACTAAATAATATAATTCATCACTATAAATTATTATGATTAAAAAAGGTGTTTTTAAGTATTTTTCACTATTTATAAAAATTGGAAGTTCTCAGAAAAATACCAAAAATTCATCTTAGGATAATTTCGATATTCCGAAACTAGAAATGAAGTCCATTTTGAAATATAAAATATATATAATTTCAAAAGGTAGATATTACTATTCATAACAGCTAGTTTGATTGGTTGTGGTGTGTTAGAACTCAATTTTGCATACAACACATGCTATCACATTATTCAAAAAGAAGCGTATCTTAGAAGCTTGGGGTGTTACAATTAAGGCTACATGATACCATACATCATTGGATATCACTAGCCCAAGTCATCTTCTTATTCATGACATGAATAGTTTGAAGTTGAAAGGTATCAACATCATTAGAGGATATGCTTTGGGTCTTCACTATTTTGGACCCCCTGATTCAATTTTTCTCTCTGTCTGTCAATACAGACACTTTTTTACCTTTATTTATTCTTTTTTCTCTTTAATAATAAATTACAAGTTATTATGCCTTCATCCATTAGAATCTATTTGGATGAAGCCCATTTTTCAGAGCTCATAAAGGAGGTGGTGTCACTGGGCTTCTCTCTTGACTAAGCCCATGCTGAGCTTCAACAAGTTAAGCTCGAACGGAACGTCCTATAGGAGAAGTTGAAGTTAATAGAGATTACTAACTGAGTGATGTTACCCGAGCCACCCCAAGAGTCCATCACCATCTTACACCATACCATTAGGACTTTTGTGGGTGTTATAATGGGTTATGTAGAAAGACCATAACACTATGATTATGTGTATTTTTTTTTATAAAATAAATAATATAAATTTATTTTGTTATTGTGACTTTTTAAATGGGTTTTAAAGCACAAATATTATTTTTAGTAAATAATAAATTTAGAAATATATTTTGATTAATTATTGTATTTCATAGTTAAAAAATATTTTAATTAATTTTTAAATATAAATGACCATATAATTTTTAGAAATAAAATTGAAATTTTTATTATGGTTTGAATGCCATTTTTGTCAAAACCCATGAATTTTCGATAAATGTTAGTATTTATTATAGAAGTAATAATTAACATATTTAGATAATTATTTAAATAAAATTAATATTATTTTTATAATCAGGATGTCGAAATTATCATATGGTGAAGTTTTCTTAATTTTCTGAGACAGTAAAATTTTGACTAAAAAATAAATACCATTTAATTATATAATATGTTTCATGACATAGTAATGACATAATAATGATATAATAAAATACTATAAATGGTATTTTTGGACAATATAGGTTTTAATATTAAAATAATGTGATTATAGGTTTTTTTGATTTTTTTTACAATGCTTTTGTGGACCCTCCAAGGGTTATAAAATAATTTAACCTTTTAAAATGTTTATGTTGAGATTGTGACTCATCTTCACATAAGTAAGAATGATATTTTAATATGTTCGGCCATTAGACATATAATATAATTTTTTCCACTTCCATTTATCATAAATCATGTGCCAAACCATGGGTTTTATTATGGTTTTGATTAGTTTTATGTGTGGTCTCCAAAACCTAAATAATAAAGAATTCCTTATTTTATCCTATATAACCCACCCATGCTCCCAACTCCTCTTCAATGAATTCATTTATTACATGACTAACCCTTATTATACTCTCTCTAAAATCCACCCAAGGAGTGAAAAGATCCCAGGAATCATCTTTGAAGCCTCTCCCAATCCTTTGGGATCACACTTCCAATAAACGATTTATTCCTTTCTCATTTTGGTCCAAAATTCATTATGTAATAAATTTTTTTCAGTTAAAAATGTTGGGGTTTGATATTTCACCTCCCAAATACTGAGGTATTTATGTTTGTGTGATGAGATACATCTTACTCTCTCATTAAGGCCACTAATACACACCCGTTACAATGCCGAAATTCAGTAAGTAATTTCTCTCTTCACGTTTACATTCAAGATATTATTTTTTATCGTTAATATATATTATATTTAATAGGTTGTGACATGTATCTATATGACTAACTTACTATCCATTTCATGTACATATGATGATACACCCATTTCTCTCTAATCAACCATTTTAATGAATTCTTATGTCACGACATTATGCTTCCGAAATTGCACCGCGATTTTCGAAGACAAAGTCATTATGCAGTGAATACCACGATCATTAATCTTTAAATGGTATTCAACATTGTGCACATTTTAATATTTATTATATATTTTCTAATATGAATTAAGCATTCCTTTTTTGTGGAATAAATGAGGATGTTGTATTATTCCATGTTGTATTATCCATGTGTAACGCTTATGCATGAAATTAAATGATCTAGAAGGTTACACCCTTATAGCGCTCTAATGCATTGGTTAAAGATTAGTATCATTATATGTCTAGTTCAGTAATACTTTACCCATTCTAATTCACATAAAATGAGTGTTTACTCATGATACATGTTCAATGGGACTTGGATCATGCTAATATCATTTTAAATGATATTTCCACACTTCCATGTTAGGATAATCTTGCTATATCATGTGTTTATATTTATGATTCTCTTATATTCCTTTGATATGCCTCTTTCCTAACATGTAATGTATTATTCAAGTTATTCCTTGTTTAATACCTTATTGTGTTTTATAGATAACCATATTTTTATTAACTTCCTCATGTTATCCCATTCAATGCTAAGTATAATGAAATGTGTGTGGTCAGGTAAAAGATGATTTTGTTAAAGATGTGTATTTGATGTTTTAAATTATTATGTAATGTTACTTATCCCCAAACACACTAGACCTATCAATATTATATGTTGTATCAAATTGAAGATTTTATGTAATAAATTATGTATAACTATGAAATAAATAATAGGGTTGTTATAAATAGTTTATGTTGATGATCAATATAAAATTTATGTCATATCTATAACGTCAAAATTCTATGATGAATCAACTAAATCATTTATATTATTTATTGTACCCAACATATTTTAATCAATTATTTTTTAACAATATCAAACCATAATAATAGATATTTACGCAAACATCCATAAATGTCCTCAAAAAAAATAATTATGATCACAAACATGTATATTTTGTTGTTTGAAAACTCAACGTATCCAAAATGGTAATCCCCAACTCCACCAAAGTCATAAATTTTGGAACACAAGATATACACTATAATATATATATTCCTCTATATCTATCCATCCATATGTGGATTGTATTCCATAATAAAACAAACTTGAGAACCCGTCTTCTACTGATGTCTGCACCATAAATGTGATTTATAATGTGGATCTCTAAGGAAATAAAAAATATCATTCACAAATAGATTTTGAAAATACTTAACATTTTTTATATCATGAATGTGTATAATTTGAAACTATTTCATAAAACCATTTATCACAACCAATATTCAGTTATTCTTTTTAAGGGTACGTAGAAACTCAACCACAAAGTCCACAGATATCTTATCCCACTTAGTTGTCATCACTAGATGTGGCTGATTCAAACCTAATGGTATTTGATGCTTAAAAATGACATGTTGGTAAGTATAACAATTTCAAATAATTTTAAAAATATCCAATATCATACATGTCCACTAGAATCATTGTTTCATGTCCTAAAACTTATTTTTAGTTTATTTTGTTATCACCCAATGAGAATAACAGATTTCCCAATCAAATGCTTTTTTACCAGAAATTGTACGATGTGATAATTTTATAAACATATGATAACCTCTATAGATAAATTCTACTAATAAATGATCTACCAATCATAAAGAGAGTTCATAAATCTATGGAATTCATCATGATGATGTTTTTACTATAGAATCATCTCAAGAAGAGTAGAGTTTAACTGAATAGAAGATAAGAAAACTTTAGAATCCATATCCCAAATAGCTAAATGAAAATTTTCAAAAAAAATACATCATGTTTTTAACACCTTGATATTATTAGGAGATATAAATTTTTTCGATTCATTTTATGTCTTATGTTGTACGATACACCAAGATATGCTTTTTTTATATGCAACACTAACATAGCTTATGATATACGCATCACTATATTGTGAGTTTTTAACAAATAATTTAAAATTATTTTGATAAGATTAATTTTATTCATGACCATGTTTAATTGAACTACAAAATATTATTATATTTCCTTATAACCTAGTCATTATAATGGTAGGTATGGATATTATTAGCTTTCCTCTGAAAAATATTTAAATGAAAAAAGCGAGTTTATAAAAAAATAAAATAAATATTTCTGAATTTTATTAATGTAATATATATGTAATATATTCAATATGAGTTTTAAAAATCATCGTATATTTTTTTCTATACATCATGTAATAAAATATTAATTTTTTCAAATAAATGATGTATTTTGGAAAAAATACAGTTTTTCCGCTTGTTGATGGACCATATATTTAAAATCTTATTTTGAAACTTTTATATATTATATTTAACAAAATAAACATATTATTTGGATGAGATATATAATAATTTACTTTGGATTGATTTTTTTATAGTTTTATGATAAATTTTAAGTATTGATGAATTGTAAAAATATACTAAATTTTAATCCAAAAAAACCTTTTCATTCAAATAATGTATATGGTTAAATTATTTTATTGAATGTTATTAAAGTATAAATATAATATATTTTTATCATTTAATATTATATTCATCATTTTCATTAATTTTAAAAAAATTATATGTAAAAACATTTAAATTTGATGCAAAGTTTTAACTTTTAAAATTCATTCTCTCATTCTGACAACATGTTTAATTTTAAATTAATTACTAAAAAATCTATGTTTAGAATATTTCAAAATTGATTATTTATATGTAATAATAAGTTCTGAATTATCTAAATAGATTTATTTTATTTTTTGGGCCTTAAGAATATTAACTTGGGTAATTTTTATGAATACAGTAAAAGGGTAATTCAGGTAATTAATGGTAAGAATAATATTCTAAAATTACATTAAAACATTTCTTAATATCATTGTGTGAGTAGTTTTTAATATATAAAATCCGTTAGATGAAATTTAACCCATTATAATTTACTTGTTTAGGATTCAAAGGTTTAATTTTTTTAATTTCTGACACGTAAAAAATGTCTCACTTAAATTTTAATAACTAAATAAATTTTAATATAACACAATAAAAAAGATAAATTAAATTGTAAAAACAAATTTCACAGATATTTTTTTATTTATCATGGTAATTTATTGTTGTTTTTTAGGATATATACAATTACCTTAATAGTTTATATATTGATGTTGTTGAAATTATTCAATATACTGAAAATAAATAAAAAATTTTATTGATATGATAATAACCATTAAAAGACTAAAATAGTTGACCAAATATTCATCGTTTCGATATATATCGATCATAATCATCCAAGGTTATCATTATTTACAATAAAGAGCCATATGGACAAGCATATGAGACTTTTAATATTTTATTTAATGTGATGTTAAAGTTTTTACATTTAAATTTTAATACATATAACCATTTTTATATTAAATTTTCCATTACATATATTTCACTATAAGTATTCTTATTAAATCATGGGGATTAATATTTTTCATATTATTTTTTTATTTTATTAATCAAATATTTATATTAAATAATTATACAAATTTGATGTGGTAATTATTTTATTAATGGAAATATCAAATTACTGTTACTAAAAGTATTAAAATAATTATAACTTGTTATAATAAATATATATTAAAACTCATAGAGGACCATGGCCCCATATAGATATAATATAATATTTATCTTGTTTTTATAATCTAATGTTGATATTTTTCAAAATCCATCGAATAAGTATTGTGAAATTGAAAAAGTTGATCTACTGTAAAAATAATGAATTATTAAATAATTTAAAAAGAATAAAATACATTTAAAAAAATATGGAATAATTATTTTTAACTCTAAATTTTATTAAATTTTTCATTTATGGTCTAATGGAAATCAAATAAATACTAATTTGATTATTTTAATTTAGAAAAATTATTTACATTAGTTATTAGTATAAGAGAATAATTAAGGGTACAATGAAATTATAAGGTTTAACATGAAATTAAAACATGTAGAAAATTTATTGGATGATTAAATTGAATCCTCACATAATATCATATTCTAAATAAGGTCATTTTCGATATTTGGATGTTGGTTTATTTTATTATAAATTAATATTTTTGGTTTTCCAAAAGTGTCCCCCACCTTAATTATAAAAGGGAACATCCTCCCTCATGTGTTCACTTGATATTGATCCTTAATTATCATCCTTACCCTTCCAATTTACCTTATATACATCCTTATTTATATTATATAGGATCTAGTCTTCTAAAAATTGCAACTTTAGTTCATTAGGAGGAGATCTAGTGGGATCACTTCAACGAAAAGGTAATCTCTTATATGGAATCATTCAAATCATTTCTTATTATAATTCCACTTCATAAGATTTTTATATTTTAAAGTAATTAATAATTTATAAGTGATACACTGTGATGTTATTGTAATTATAGGAAATCCATATTCCAACTTCAATCCATTCTATAAAAATTGAATTCACCTTGCATGTGTACATATATCATATTGTCTCCATATCGCTGTGTGTTATGTTTTTCACCACCATTGTACATGGATGAATATAATGATAGAAATAATATCTATATATTATAATTATTATAACATTATATAGATCCTATAAAAACTATATACCATCCACTTCCATGCCATTTCACAAATTATGGAATTATATCATCACTTGTGCGTGTGTACGACCAACCGTCTCCACGATGTTATGTGATTAATTCTACAAGATATCTATTAAAACAAGATTACATAAATTTTAAAAATAAGTAAATATGGTATATATTATGTTAATATAACTATCTATAGATATATATATGACATATGAAGTATAACGAAAACATATTAGACAAAACATGCATTAGAACATAATGTACTTAATACCGGAATAATGAGTAAAAAAAATTTATTAACAAACATATGATAATACGATAATATATGATACTATAAAAATAACTATTATTTTTTTACAAATTAATGAAATTATTTAATCCATTGAATAGTGGTTCAGATAAATTAAAAGAATATCAGACCTAAGGAAAGGGATTATTTTGTTTATCTTTTACTTCTATTGGATATAAACTATATACACCACATATTTTATGAGTGATGTTTATATTTCCCATGAATATTATTCAATGATTAACATAATTAAGGATTTGAAATTAAATTATGAATATATATTTACTTAATTTATGAGTCATATGATTCGACTGATTATAAATTGGTATTGTTTAATTCCACTATCTCATTATTATTCCATATTATTTATACATAAGTATTTATTGTGGTATATTTATCATCCATGCACATATTTTATAAATATATATTATAAATTATTCTTTATATTTTCCCCAATTTTTTAAATTCAATTTCACCCATTGGTGACTTTTTACAAAATGGTGTGAATTGAATCTTTTTTCATTTTTGTATTGAGGAACTTTTTGGCATTCCAAGAAAATTAAATGTAAAATTTTTTCTTTTAGATTATATGGAATTAAGGGTTTTTACATTTTCATAAAATTGTATTTCCATAAATCATTATTTATAATATTTCAATTTTATTTTCAAATAAATTAATTTCCTTTAATTTTTGTTGGTATTTTTAGAAAAGAATAGTTTTTGAAGAAAAATAAGTATTTTCCTCGAGATATAATTTCTAGTGTTCAATAAAAATTATGTTCCATATAAGATGGAATTCTTTAATAGGGTTATATTTGATGTATTCTATCGCTATTATTCATATGGTTTTATTATGTTTTTTTATGAAATTCAATTTATGAAATCCATTTTTACATGGATTACGTTACGATTGAATGATGTTTAGAGACACATTTTATTTCTTGATTTATTCTATGATAAATGATTAGTTGTGGAACATGTATTAATGATTTAATTAGGAGGTTGGTGGGACCTATGTCTACCTCTAAAGAATTGGATAAATGTTTATATATAATGATATAGACATTTCTAGAATGATAAGTAAATCTATTTCAGAAATACCGTGTTGGAATGGAAAGTAAATCATGTTCACCAATATAGAGACAAAATGAATAGTGAACTCAATTCAATATCAGAAATTTTCCACTATGATGGTCTTGGAAGTAATCCGTGTCCAATATAATAATTATTTTTTATACATATGTTTTTTTCAAAATTCCATGTTTTAATCCAATGTTATTTTCACAATATTCATGATTAAATTATGAAACTGGGATTTTATACTGCCATGATTTATTTCATAACTCATGATTTGGATATATGTTATATGTGGTATGGTTTTCATTAGATATGGTCATCTTTTTACATTCTTATGTTCATGTATTTTTGAAACTTTTCTTGTTAAACCATTTCGAGCATCTGAGCTCACCCTTTTTGTGTTTAATTATCCCCAAGATATATAGAAATGTTTTAGGAAGGAAAAATAATGAGGAAAATATTTATGGGAGATATTGAAGATATTTCACCAAGATAAGAGAAAGTGTACCCGGTTTTTGAAGGCTCAAATCTAATATGGTCTTCAGGATTCACTTGTTGTAATGTATTATGTATTATGAAAAATTAAAGATATGTAAATGTACGTAAAGTATGGGTCTTTAAAATGTTCCACTCTTATGATGAATTTTTTAATACAGGGGTTAGAATATTCAAAATATAGTCATAAATAATAAAATTCACATTCATCACGGTATAGGTGATGTACAAATCAACTATCTTTAGGTAATCCAACAAATTCCATTACTAATGATTCAATTATAATTTAGAGAATATATCAATTAGGATCTGATGGCTAGAATATATTGAAATATTTTATCCCAAAAGGTATTGTTGTCGATTCATAAGTGAATGCATCATAGTTTTGAGTTACTTTTTATGGGATGGATAATTCTACTGAGGTGGAATAATCCTAGATCCATAAGCTATAACATTATAACCGTATATAAAAACAAAACCCAATCTCGAACCTGATTCATCATAGAATTCCACAAAGCCCTACCCACTCTCTATAAGAGTCAACAATGGAAGAAACATCATAAGATGTTGTACCTCAAAAATATTATTCTCAAATTTATTTCCTAAAAAAATTACCCCCTTCAGAGTAAGAGAGTACATCAAAGGAACAAACATTGCAAAATACATTACAAACTAGTGAATATACAATTATAGACCCCAGAAACGTTGAATTTTAAAAACATTTAGTGGTTTCTCTGATCTTATAACATCATTCACATTCCTATGATTTATTAAAAAATCATATTATGATACCATGTTTCTGAATAAACATACTTCATATATCTATAAATCACATTTCAGTTACTTGGGATAATGTATATGATTTCTCAAATATTTAAAAACTAATCTCAAATAAATCGCATTACTGTACATGGATTGAATATAAAATAGGGTTTCATTATCAAAATATACCATTAATGCATGATGTTACTAATGTAGGATACTAATAATCAAATACATAAACACTACACGAGCATTGGATAGATGAAATTGAATGAAAAGATCCTCATAATGTTCATACCTTCTTTTGAATAAGATTTTCTGAATGTTATATTATTTCATTCTGAATCTGTTATAACAACATCAAAGATCAGTCTTAGGTAACCACTTCACCCATTTTAATAGGTAAAATGGATTATCCATCAAAGGAAATAAATAAATTTTCATTACCATAACTTGGTTGATTGTCCAGTAATCAACACAAAGGTGATGTATTCCCTCAACTTCTTTTTAAATTTGAATATGAACATGTTAATGTTATATAGACAAGTGTATAAAGGAGTTCTCAAAAAGATCACAAAAATAATTCTTCATGTCCATAATTTCATCTTGATTCATGTAGTAATAATTAATAGACACCAGTTATGTACTTGTAAAAATATCAATATAATACTCTACCTCTCTTACCAGTGAAAAACACAAGAAATCATTAAAAAATATCGAGAAACGAGATATAAATAGTATGAAGATTATCACTCTACCATTTCCAATCCAAATAAAATGTAAAAAACTAATATTACATTCCCCAACTCTAGATAATAATATATATATCTACTTTTCCTTGGATCCCATAATCATTGAATGGTATGGTACAAACAATCAGGAATTATAATGGTGATGCCTCGAAGATAGTAGCCAATTCAGGCATTATTAACAATAATCCAAACCATCTAGAAAATGAAATAAATTTATTTTCTTTTGATAAAAATTAAATTCTAGGTATGATCAAAATTTTCTAATTAGAATACACGAAAAATAAAAATAGGGACCATGCAATCTCTTTGTTCCAAGGAGAATAGTAGTATCCATAACATAAGACAAAATCTAAATTGGATGATTTTGAGGGTTTACAATTTAAGATGATTTAATTGAATGTGATTCATCATTATTAAATAAGGGAGTCACTAAAGATGGTGCTACAGTAGTGATACCTATCATGGTCACTGGATCTATTTATAATTATTCAGAATTCCCTCCACTACATGAATCTGCTTCATTCTAGATACCTATGGATATAAAACTTTTAATATTTATGCATATGATTACATAATAAAACATTAATTCTATGTTGATCCCTTTCAAATATGTTTGGTAGGAAAGTAATAATAAAATTTCTGCATGTCTCTTGAGTGTCCACATGAACGATAAATCATGGTTTCCTTAGTGAAACCCATTTCTAATACTCACAATTTCTATACAAGAAGCATGTTAAATGGCTTATCTTATGCACTATATGTGGATTGGTGTAACAATATTGGAATGGACCACTAGAAGACTCATATATAAAGTAATTTTCATTAATGTAACTCAATGAATATATACAAGGAGAAAAATGAACTCCAGTCAACCCAGACATAACGTCCAGATAAAGAACAAATATCAATTCCCAATCAAGAACATTAGTATAATAAAGAGATGATTTTGAAGAAACAAGAAAAAATATCCGGGAAAATACTAATCATGAATCATTAAGTCTTCACAATTTCTTAAATAAAATATAATGTAATAAAAGGAAAAGCTCTAAAAATAAATGTACATACACCATCTTAGTCCAATAAACTATTCATGTTTAAAATATTGAAAGGCCTTAGTATTAACCATTGAAAATGGGTAATAAATTATGGAAATGAAATTAAATTTCATTCCACTCTAAACCCTAATGATTCTTCACAATCATTGAAAAGTCACACTATCTCCTTTTAGATCCCTCACATATAAATTTAGCACAGTTTACCATAATCGAATCATGCATTTCCATGATATCAAATTGAAGTTTTATAATTATAAAAATATCCTAAGACTTTATAGTATAACTATATAATTGAAAAATTAGTTTATTTCTATGAAGAAACACATGATCATGATTCCATGATTCATCCCTTTGATTCTCCACAACTGGAAACTGAATGAGACCATGTGCAACTTCCTTTCCTAGATCTTGGACAACACATGCAATAATATCCATATGATTCTGGTCTATGGGAGGATATACTCTCTATTATTCACTATAAGATTCCTCCTATGGATAATTCACATTACATTTAGAGTAATTATGATACACAACATCAATACAACATTTAATACTTCATAATATTTATCAGATCAACAAACCAAAAAAGAGAAATGGGAAAAACAATCACATCAGAAAAGATAAAAAGAATTTTATTTCAACCTATACAGTTTGAAATAATATTAAATAGTAGTATTAGTTCATATATTTTTTCATTAATCATTTCAAAACACACCCATAGTAACTGAATGACTATTTTGTTGACAGTTTTCAATAAAATCACTATCAACTACCTCCCAAGTCCAAATGAGAAATCCAAAATTGTCTATTGACATTAAGGAAATATTCTTATGAAGAACCATGGATGCCAAAATTTTCTCAATGTGGCCTAAAACCCCTGGTACCCTGATAAAAAATATGGCTCTAACATAAGATGAAGGTAATTCTCGACCCCCACAATTTAGAGACCAGCACATGGAATCATATAATTTCATAAGGGAATTATTTTTCCATAAAGTAAAATATATAGGGTTATAGCTTGATATTTTCAACACTCCAAAGTGAAAATGTATGAGAAACCAAATAATTATAATATAACCAAATGTCCTATATCATCGATATACTCAAAAGATATAAAAACACCCTAGAGGAAATATCACTCCAATACAAAAGGATCAAGAAAATAAACCACAAGCAAGTGGCACATTCCCTTTGCATGGAATTGGAAGAGTGAAATAATTAAATTTAAAATGATATATTAAGGTTGTGATCTATAAATTATAGTAGGCTCTCACAATATGTACAAAAAAAAGTCCATAAAAATAAATCAAATCATGCAGTCACTTTAAATTAAATTGGGAATGGAAACAAACTGTAATATTTTAACATGCATTATTTCAATTAAAAATAATATAATGAATTTCAAACAAGGATAACATAAAAAAAATTTGAAACCATTTTGAATAAAATTTTTTCTTAAAGATAATATTTCTAAAATCAATGTAATATATAATAAAATATAATATATTTCAGAACCATAGTCTTATTCTATAGAGATTGATAGTTTCTAATTACTAGATCTCCATATGCCTCATATAATTTATCAGGTCTAGTATGTGTACATATGTCCCTTATTAATAGTTATAATAGGATTCATCAAAATACCATCAAGGACTAGATATGCTGAAATAATTTTTTTAGAGGTTTTTTCATCAATCCATTCTAAGGATATCATCATCGTAATGTTATTATCCCAAATAACCCACTGGCAACCTAGGATCCCATGATCACAATCAATCAATCAATTTCAATTTGGGAAATCACATAATTTTATATTAATCATAATTTAGATCTCAATTATGAAATATTTAGTGTCAATATTCTAATTCAATTTCAAACATTAAAATGGTGTTTTCCTCATTTCAGGCCTTTTAAATACAAAAAAAAAACATATGTTTTCATCATTTCAAATGAATAAAATTTTCTCAAATCAATTCTTATATAATTTCATCACTTCCATTAATTTCAAAATTTTCCCCAAATTAAAATTCCATTGGAATTAGAGGATTTTAGTAAAATATATGAAAACTAAAATTCTATATATCAAAATAATATAAAATTGGGGTTTCATGTATCTATTTATTTTTATTTGTGAAAATTCATGATAATAATGGTTTCAATTATATATAAAATCTTAAATATAACCACCTAAATTTTATCAATGGGTCATAATTCACAACACATATAATGGGAAGACTAATGAATAATGAATGTGTTATAGATGATGAAATAAATCTGAGAATAATAATTCAATTAAAAAATTATGCATATAAAACAACATTTTCTATTAAAATATAAGGAGGAATGAAGGAGATACTGGTAGATACTAAATAGAAAGAGATCTTTTTATCGTACAATGATCAAATCATCCAACAACCATTTGGCACAAAAAATGAGGGTTTTAGGGAATCCAAAATCTTTTATAGATATCCTTTATATAAAAAGAATTTGATATAGGTTAAATGGGGTTAACTATGAGTTAAACATGTGTGATCAGTATTTGAAAATACATTTTTAGAATAAAAAATCTATGTTCACAGTTTTTTAGGAAGGGGAACTTGATTATACAATATGCGAATGCTTAAAATATTATGTTTAGTATATTATAAAATGCATAAATCATGATATCCCACCCTATACATGTTTTCTGATTTTCAATTGTGGTGTGTACAGTTTGGGAAAACCATGAGCCAACCGTGCACATCACAAAAATCGTGCAAATTAATCCAAATTTCAGTCAAAACACACCTAAAAACCGCATCTGAAACAAATAAAAATAATTTTTTAGGAGCACATGAAAACAACTAGATGTTACACAACTGACCAAGGATATTGATGTCTAGTAATATGGTTAAAAATGATATCATTATTGATTAAATATTATGAATCAGCTATTGAGAAGAGATATTGTGAGATGATCTATCTATACATTATGATAAACATGATGTTATGGTAATGATTAAGTGTGTGAAAGAGAAAAATTATTGAGTGACGGGGAAAGGGGGGAGATATATAGTGAAAATAGAAAAAATAAACCATTGTAGTTCATATGAACATTTGTATAGAGACTATATTTAGATAAGGGGAAGGATTTGCGATGATTAAATAAATCCATTCGGAAAATATACAATGTCTTCGTTCAAGAACATAATGAAAAATCATTTTGACCACTCCACACTCAAAAAGTTTAAGTTTCACTCATCCTGTAAAAGAGTATAAAATATTCATTATTTATATAATTTCATTGAAGATATTATTTATTATTATTATACATAATGATAACATAAAAAATATGAGCTTTAGGTGATTATAAGAATATTTAAAAGTGTAAGAAAAAAGATAATCATTTCAGGTATGAATCTTGATTTGAGGCTGTTTTTGGGAAAAAGGAATAAATGTGGGTTTTCTAAGTACAAACCACATACTCCTGAGTATATTCTTCGTAACAATCATTCTATGTATAGACATGATGTGGCCATGTAATGATTGAATACATGGTACTGTATGTCTGAATACATGGATGTGTAATGGATGAATACATGGTCATGTGGTGACATGGAATACCGATTATGTCAGGGGCCTGTAAAGGCCATTACAGAACCTGTAGTGGCCTATGAACACACAATGTACTTTTCTTTTTATTTGATATATTAGAGGGGGGTTGTGTCTTATGTCTAGAGATGACTTCTTCTTCTCATGTTTAGTATAGGACCGCTCGAGAACGACGAACGAAGATAGAACCCATGTTCCTTCATTTGAGCTCTAATTGGGACAATGCTGGGTTATTTGGAATCCCACTAGTGAATTCTGAATTCCCCTAGATCATTTTTTATTAAATTTCCTCTCTCATGAGTTATTCAAGGATGAATGTTTTCACCTTTTTAAAGATATACACCAATCTAGGTTGATTTAACAGTCGACATTCAGGGATATAAAGCGAACAACATCAAGGTAGGTTATTTGTGCCATTAAACATTCATGTTTGGATTATAGGTTCTTAAATTGCCACATACCTACATTTGGAGCATTGTGGGTTTCGTAATAGAACCATGTTTATTAAATTTTATATTTTGGATGACTAATAAATGGTAATTTTATATTTGTGATGTTAGATACCTTGTTAATGGGACACCCACTGGGTGTGTTTCCCTTGATTGGTTGTTTATTTCCATTATGTATAGAATGCATGATAGTATTTTCTTGTTATACACACCTTGTTTTGTTAGGATAGAGTTACTAATAAGATGAAATGCATGACATATGAATTGTGTATGTTTGACCAAGGGGAATTGGAGGGTGGGTGATTCCCAAGGTATGGTCATTTTATGAATGTTTTACTATTATGTTGACCCACCAGTATTAACAGTGAGATCCTCCAGGTGGTCATCGATATGGGGGTTTAGACTGTGTGAGATGCCCAAGTGGTCATTTATATTTTATTTATGCTTTGTTGACCTAGGGGTACTGAATGTGGGAGATACCCAGGTTGTCATTTCTAAATGATTTGTACTAAGTTAGACAAATGTTTTTATACCATGAGAAATTCCTAGAGGGTCATTATTAAATGAATTTTTGTTATGTCAGACCACTAGTTTTAGACTGTGAGAACATTCCCATATGGTCATTATTGAATAATTGAATGATTATGATTGGTTTTCCATGTCACAGCACAAGCTTGGACTCGATATTACATGTTTTTTCTAGATAGTCTTTTGAGACATCTATTTTGTTACTACAAAATAGGGGGATGTGGATGTTATGATAGATCCCAAGGTTTACATGATTCAACATATTGAAAAATAAATGTGAATGAATATAATAAAAAATTTCAAATTGTGTAATTATTATTTACTTCCAACTTTATTTCCACATTTCTATATATTACCCACTATATATATTCACTGATAGTTAGGAACACAACTTTTAGTGCCTGCCTACTAATATTCATCTCACATCCTGTTTGGGTCATGTTTTTGGACCCAAACATATTATATGGTTGTAGATATATATATTTGTATATATATAAGGGCAAGAAACATTCCACATCTTGTAATTGATTATGGTTGGAGATGAAGAGCATGAGACCAAGATGAGTTTTTCAATGATACTGGAAATTACTTGTTTCATTGGAATTTGGTTTGTCTCATGCTTTCCAATATTGTTATATGTTTGGATATTTTCATAGAGACATATTCCAAGCATCATATATATATATATATATATATATATTGTGGATTCTTTGGGATTTACATTCAGTCTTCCACTATTTACTTTTGTTATATGATATTACTACACCCACTAATGTTTAATATTTAAATTACATTATGTATATTCTTCAAATGAGGGAAACGTTTCCCCAATATCACACCTTCGCCCGGGATGGTAGTTGGAAGCCTCTTGCATTTAGGTAAATGCACTCGAGATCATGTGACCAACTAGGTTCAGGGCACCATTAGGTGACACACAGATCTAGGATGTTACAATTTGGTATCAGAGGTGTTCATTCCATAATTTCCTTACTACATGTAGCCAATAGACTAGGATAGGAAGGAATATGTAGTTGGTAATAAGTTGTGGTATGGAGTAGCTAACCCATATATAGGGAAAATCAATGTTACCTCAAATATTTCAATTTATTTGGTTTTTGAATTGTTATAGATTATTTCATATTAGCATTTGGTGATTCACATGTTTAGTGTTTTTATGATTGATATCGTTGTGGTTCTATTTCTATTTCAGCCTAATGAGAGGAGGTTTTTCCATCTCATGAATCATATAGGCTCTTTCTATAGATCACATTTCATGCATCCTTGTCATTCTATTTAGGGTGTATTACTGATTACATGATGTTGTAATAGTTGTTTTGATAAATATACATGATTTTATGATAGAATACCTTCTATTTTGATAGGTTGTTGGTATATAAATATAAGGTTTCATTTGGATGGATTCCAAGAATTGGTCCCTAAGGTGTTATGGTCCCTCTTGGATCAGAATTTGGTGGATCACATTTGAAATTTAATTGAATTCCGTTAATATGACATGAATAAAGATATCAAACGTTGATTCGTAGAGATTATGGGCTCTCACAGGTTATAACATGTCATGTGGTGGGAAAATTTTATGTTTTTGAGGATTACAGAGTTTTTTCCGAAGCTTATTATCCAGAAACCCAGACAATAAATCATGTGATGTTATGAGCAAAAACCATGTGTTCTTCTCTTCGGGAATAATGAACTTCTCTTATGTACAATTCATGTATAGTATGTAGATGTTTTCTAGTTGATCACTGTGTGACTGATTGTGTGAGTAGAGACAAATGGTTGATAATGGGTTTGTAGAACATGTGATGTATTGGGAGTACACGCTGTGCTGTAGAAGGCCATATATCTGGTCTTGTGACTAAAGACATTGGTGGATAGAACCTATGTTTTACATGCCATGTCTAGAGTGTCCACCCTGTGTAGTGTGACACCTAGAGAAAACCCTTTAGTGTTGTTCATGTATAATAATTCATGGAGAAGGTAATTTTCAAGTACAAGACATGTCATGGGATGCATATGCTATGTGTATGGGGTGTTACATGTCCAGGTTGGCTGAGGTACACGCCCATGTTAAATCTTAAGTGAGAACACACCGTGTAGTGTTTCTGCACGCTGTGTAACCGTCTTTTTTAAAAATTGAATACTTTCCATTTCAAATTTCAATCATTAAATGATGATTCTTTGTTTCATTTCTCTCATTATATTTTGTTCTCTAGACCTTGTAGTGTCATGGCACCAACTCATCATCTACTTTTATGCCAGGTACGTGCGATTATTTGACATAAGAAATGGTAGATTGGGGAATAACATCAGACCCTCACATCGTTCCCATCTTTTCACCCACTATTATAATGGATGCAAGTTCTAATTCAAAATTATGTGAAATATTTACGATGATGATGCATATGTTATTGGGAGAACCACATCCTACCCCGTCTCTGGCAGAATAGACATGGGTGTTCCAATAGCTACATTCTCTAACATTTCTAGGGATGGAAGACCATAGAATACTAAGTCATGGTTGGAGGCCATTCTTTCTATCATCGAGAATCGGGAGACGCCTCCAGAGAGGAGAGTGATTTTCACGAACTACATTATACTTGATTCCTCCAAGAGGTAGTGGGATGTTATCTCACATGCAGGACATCATAGAGATATTTCTTTGGAATATTATCAATGGAACTTCTATTATTACTTCGACCATGATACATTGAGGGCCAACCCAGCCCGAGAGTATAAGTATTTGGAGTAGGGTTCACTTTGAGTGATGGATTTCTCTTCTCATTTTACCGAGCATCAATGCTTCAATCCTATTTTGGGAGGTTATGAGTTATCACTGGCCCAACGATTTGAGGATGGTTTAGTTTCGACATCTGGGCATAGGTGAATGCTTTCAGGCTAACATCAGTTACTACTATAGTAAAATTGATGGTGATTAACAAGAATAATCCGAGGGAGTTAGGATTTGTGAGCCTGGCCGGTTTAATTTATTAGGTTTTTTACTCTTTTGACTGATTATTGGATGCACCGAAAAGAGATTTCTTGTGATGTATCTTTAGGAAGCTAAGTGGTGTGATATATATTATTGTGGAAATGTATACATTGGATAGAAAATTTATCATGTATATTATTATAATATTCATGAGAAAAAAAATATTATTTTTGATCCATTAATCAGATAATAATGTATTTTTGAGGAAATCTATAATTCATGAACACTTACACTTTTTATATCTCTTAAATTATAACTCTTATAATCATGTTATTTCTATTGATTAAATATTTTCATTAGGATTTATTTATTTATATAGGATTTAACGTATGAATCTATATATTAATAGGTTTATCAAGCCTTTTATGAAAACAAAATAAAAAATCTCTTTATAATATATTAAAAAACCATAATTTTTAGTTTCAAAAAAATTGTATTAATAAAACCTTCAAAAGAGATATATTTTACGATTTTATCTTATAGAAATATTAATTTATTTTATAGAATAAATATTTTATAGATATGAAGGATATAATCTAATTTATCTTTAGGAAGAACATTAATCCATAGATTGTATTGATATTATTTCAACAGCATCATATTGATCACTATTTGAAGATAAAAATAATTTAAATTCATGTAATGATATGAATAATAGAATAAGAGGATTCATCTGGATATGAATGTTGTAAATAAATCACATAATGGATTCTATCTCCAAGGGAATTTTTCATTATTTAATTAATTATTTAATCTATTGTGATTCTAAAACATCTCATGTGGACCAAACCTTCTGAAGATAATTTTATAGATATGGGGGATATATCCATCCTCCATAAAATTATAAATATTAATTGGGAATTAGTGATTAAAAATTAATTAATATAATATAGTACATATTTAAAAACCATGATGAGATTAAAAAATCTCATTAGTCATAGATTAATACCAAAATACCAGTAAAATGAAATCTCTCTATTACTAGATATATTAATTAATCATTTCTCAATCCTAATATTTATAGAGGATAATATTATAGATTTATAAATTTCATTTTCAAATGATGGTATTATTTTAAATAATCCCTTAGTATATAATGACCCCACTAGAAGAGCCCATTTTATAAATATTATTTTTAATAAATCTAATGAAATATAAAAATAAATACAATGAGAATAATGTTAGTCAGTCTAAAATAAATGCAATAACAACCATTCATAGAAAACCATATTTTTTGGAATTATAAAATAATATAAATGAATTTATAAATATATATTTCACTAATTGAAAAGAAATATTAAATAAATAAGAACACCAAAAAATAATATAAATTGTATAGTAGAGAAAAATCTTGTATACAAGCTATCAAAATTCATATAAGTAACTCAAAATAATACAATACCTTGTTGGGAATCTTTAATTTATTTCAAATAATATGTTATTCCTAAAAACATCATATGATACTTCCAACTCATTATTTTTAATCATAAATTATAAAACATTAAACAAATATTGCATATTCTCAATTATTTGAATAATACTTAAGGAATAAAAGTTAATAAATCTCTCAATATTAATACTGAAAGTAATTTATCACAAAAAAATTTCAAATGAAAAACTTATATCAATTTTACATTGACTTCATTATAATATAATTCTCTTTTTTAATGTTTAATGTTGAAACTATAAGAAATACTCTTATATTACATTACTCTTTCTATGTTCATAAATTGAAGGAAAACAATCATTCATCACCCAAAATCAAGATAAAACCATTATTGGTCATGTTGAAATATTATTGCAATAATTAAATCATATTATAGGGGTACAAGGATATTAAAAATAAAAAGTAATATTAAAATATCATCCCAAAACACTGATAAATTATTTAAATTTATTCACATTTTATAATATGTCACACAATCCATTATCTACTAATTTCACTCAATTTCCATAAAGAATCATTTCATATTTATTCTTTAACCCACCTTTTTTGTCACCATCATTTAGCTGCTATCATTATGTTTCAACTAATCATTCATTAGGTAGATTATTTATGAATAAATTTTTATAAATGTGATGATACTTTCTAATAACATACCAAAGAAAAAGTATAAAAAGTAGAGATATAATATAGATTCTTAGATAAATTATTAACCCATAGCTACTAAATGATATTTCCGATAGGGGTATTTTCTTAGATAAATTATCATTTACTTATGAATATTTAAATAATATAGTAGAAAATTAAAAAATATTTCATAAAACTTCTCCCACAACAATAAAGACCTTATATTTCCATATATAGTATTATTAATCCAAAAAACACTTCACATAGTTAAATTTAACGATGTCATGGTAGGTTTTATATAATTACAAATGAATAGTTTAGGTAACATTCACTATTTGTTCCACATCTATTTTTAGTAAATGACTACTTCATGTTTCAAAAAATGATATAATACCTTAGGGAATTTTCCCATGAAAACCAGCATATTATATTCTATATTCACAAAAATATTTCCCCTTCTATAACATAATAATACTCTTTCACCTGCAACAACTACTAAAATAAAAAACATATCTTCACGAATTTAAGAAGTAGAAATGATCTCCTATAAATTTATTAAATTACTCTAGATTAGAAATCATTCATCATGGTAATCCACAATTTTCTAGAATTGGTTCCTGGATTTATACATTATTTGTTCATACAATAGTTGTCTTAGGCATAACATATTGTGGCAGATGACTCATAGTCAATTAGTGATGTGAAATTGATAGAAATATGTTGGCACTATGGAAAAATACTAAATATTATTAAAGAGGGTAATCATGGAAGGTTACATATAAAAAAAATGGTTAGTTAAATTTAAAATCAACTAATATATTCTTAAAATTTATAATGAATGTAAAAAACATATATATATATATATAAAATTATATAATATATTATAATTTTTTATTTTATATATAATTTTAATTAATAATACAAAATATTAAAAATTATATTTTATTTTATATATGTAAATGAATTAATAAATGTATGAACTAATATATGTATATATATATATATTATGATATTTGAAAACATGTAGAATATATATTTTATAAACATAAATATTTAAATGAAAATGTATCTACGGTTTTATATTGAAAATTAACTATTATTTTTATAGTTATTATATATATATATATATTATAATAGCTAAATATATATAAATATATATATTAATAAATAAAAATATAAAAATATAATTTTATTTCTAAAAAATAAATATCTAATTATTATCTACATTTTGAATATATATATATATACATATATATTTTAATATGAAATAATGGGGAAAACAGAGGACATTGATAATGAATTTGAAATATTATTCAAGAATTAAAATAAAACTTTTAAATAAATTGAAATCCAATAAT
Organism: Viscum album; assembly: GCA_963277665.1. NCBI lineage: Eukaryota > Viridiplantae > Streptophyta > Magnoliopsida > Santalales > Viscaceae > Viscum > Viscum album. The sequence continues at coordinate 661,697,412 of OY728159.1, forward strand.
TGTTGAAAAGGTCTTAAAAATATCATTTTTTTAAATTTTTCAAAAATTATAATTTCTTGATACATATCATCGAATATTTATTTTATTTATAAGTTTTTTTACCATCAAATTTTAAAAAAACATTAAAAATATATTAAATTTTGACAAAAAATCTTATGATCAGTTATCCTTACACGAAAATATCTCTTTTCCTGAAGAATAAAACACTGAAATTATTTACAACAAAAAATTCGCAATGAGAATTTTAAAAATCATTTCATTAAATGACATAAAATATATATATTTTAATGGGTTTATAAAAAATACTTAAGGACATCAATTTAGTCCATCACTCCTAAAACAAAACTAGTAATGTATGTGTCAACTAATACATTAAAAAATATATTTAATAAACATTTAAATGATATTGAGATATTCAATTCTATATTTTAGTTATATATCTCAATTTTCCTCTACTATACTTTATAATTGGTTACACACACTCAATATACAATTTTTTATAAAATTTTATTCCATGGGTAAAATCTCGTCATAACCAATTCTTCCCTTAATAAATATCTCCATATGATGGTTCGTTCAAGGGAAGGGAAAAAGGGAGGGGTGAAATGAAAAAAAATATTAGAAAAATAATATGAAATATAATGTAAATAATATAAAAATCGGAACCCCCTCATACATTTTCATACTATCATGGAATCAATGAAACAATAATTAAAACAACTCGTATAATTTTTGATTTGTATTTTTTTCATTTTATGTATATTGTTTTAATCCAAAAAAAATATCTAGATTCATTTAAAAAATGTAAATCAATTTAATTATATTCAAAACATTCTATGAGTAATTCCCATATGAATTGAATGATTAAAATGAAATTCTGAAGCATTTCACTTTTAAATACTCATAATGTTACCCAAGTCATTGATTCTAAATGAAATAAACGTTCTTATAAAATTAATAAATATATGACATTTTCAATTTGTCTAACATAATTATATAGACTAAATCATAAAGTCTTGTAAATCCTATAAATTATATTTCTATTTGGATGATTAAAATTATATATAATACTACTTTTAACTAGACAATTCCCTCACAAAAAACCAAAAATAGATGATTTATATTATAAATAAGTTCAAATATTATTTTATTTAATTTATATTGTATCTGATGAAATGAAATAAATATAAAGGAGTAATAAACACTCCTCAAGTGAAGGAAGTCTCACATTGGTTATATTGGTCAGTTTCTTCATCTTATGAATTTATGAGTTTTTATAAATTCAGTGGAGATTAAAAGATATTTAAGTTTCTTATCTTACAATTATGTGACAAAATAAACAACATCCAAAGTGTAGATATTATATTTAAAATACATAATATGATATATAATGATAAGAATATAACACCATAAAAACTAATCTTAGGAAAACTCCATTATTGTGATAATTTTGGTTAATAACTGGAGATTTATAAAAAATATATATAGGCACATTGATCCCAATATATAATAAGATCCATAATGAGTCACTTAGAAGGGGAAAAACATTTGTGACTAAAAATCATTTTTATTTTTTAAACGTAATCAAACATCATTGTTGGTTATGATGAATAATTAAATTGATATTTTTAATACCTCCATTAAAACAATATTTTAATAAGCTTATTGAATTTAATAAAAAATATTAAGCCACTAACAAATGAAAAAAATAGATTTAATTATTCATATGGATCAATATTTAAAAAAACGCCTCAATCCTTTGGACAATCCTATAAATCATTAAAAATTCTATTCATTATAATCACCATGACCGATAAAATGGGTGATTTTTATCGATGAATACAAGATATAAAAAATTTACAACTAAAAAAATTCGATATTATATGAAATACCCTAGTTTATACTCCAAAATATCATACTAAATATGAATTTTTTTTAATGGCTTTGACAATAATTGATGTGGACCAAACATAACTATATATCATTAAAAAAATGATAAATATTCATGGGGAATGTTATATGAGGCATTGGGGGTGAGAGGGAGAAGTGGGAGGTCCCAAATAGTTTAAAATCTATGAGGAAAAGAGATATTTGAACATTTCAATGACATAGTTTCTTTGTATAGATTGAGTGTATGGACTAAAAAAATATAAATGAACGATGGTATATTTTGTTGAAAATATAGAAACATCAATTTTTTTTATTTGTGGCAAGATAGACCATAATTTTACTGTGCAAAATGAATTTTTAAAAACTCTTAGCCATTAAAACAACCATCGCATAGTTTTCACAACACATGGAATAACCATGGGATAGATTAAAAACCCTTACACATAGAATTATTTAAGAATAGATGATAGTAATTATCAATTAAAATAATACTAGATAATTAACTTTATAATTTAACAAAATAAATGACTATTTGTCATAAATGTCCCCACAATAAAACATATTTCCCCCAAAAAAATATCCTATTATGAAAAATGTTTTCTCAATAAAGGTAAATTTTAGTTTCCTAAACTATTATTACTATCTAAAAATATGAAAAATATTTTAAATTGGATGGATTTAAACTGTGACTACCATGTGACATGAATCACACATCCAAACACCTGTAAATATCCTAATGATCATGGGAGAATAATATCCAATAAATGGATTACTCTATCATAAATATAAAAGTTTAGAGTAATAAAATACCCAACGTCTCTCCATATAAGAATCAAAAAATTCCATTTATCACTTCATAAATTTAATTAAAGGATAATAAATGAACAACGAATTATAGGTATGGGTTATTTGATAAAACCATTAATCTCACCTAATAAATTTACATTAAACTTATAAAATAAAATTGGAAAGGATACAATAATTAGAAAACATCCATACTGGCCTCCACACAATTGACGAATATTACAAAAATATAAAATCCTATAAACTAAACAATCATACACACACATTTCTAAAAGACAAAAATAATTTCAAAATTAAGCTGAAAAATGATGAATGGATACTATATGAATTTACAAATTCTCAAATAATATGTTTACACAATCTCTATGGTCACCATGATATCTCAAAAAGGTGTTTATCCAAAATAATCATATAATATTTCCTTAGATACTAAATCACATAAAATGTATACTTGAATAAAAAAAATCGAGGTAGGACTACAAGAAAAAGGTGAAATCAAATCTAATTTTCTCATCTGTATATGGCTAAACAGGAAAAATATCTATATAGACTTATTCAATTAGATATAAACATTATACAATGCTACTAGAACTTCATTCCATGAAACACACCATGAAATTGATATAATAATGTCTAAAGTACAATATAATAATGGAAGAGCACTCCCCCCATCTAACCAAATAAACACCTAGGAAATTCCATCTATAAAACTCTAAAAAAAGAATCCCAAATAATGATAAAATTTCATCACAATAAATAATGAAATAACCAAAAACTAAGGAATGATAATTATCAAAAAATGCAATACACCATATATATTAATTGAGGAAATCCTTACGAATATATATCAAAAAATAATAATTCTGAAAAGATTCAATTATTCTAAATTAAATAATAAATGACCTAAAAATAGAAATTCATCATCAATCCCTAAATTGATCCATATAGAGACGTAGATATGTCCACTCTAGAGTCGGAATTCCCACCTATCCTTATGACCATCCATATATATACTCGAAATATAATAGAGCATTTATCAATCCATTCATGTGTCCCAATTCATATAAAATGGTCCCATTATATACCAAAATATTAATATTAATTCAAGAATATACTAAAAAAATAATTAAAAAATATATTATTTTAAAAATATAAATTCAAAAAAGACGTTAAAATAATATATTACATATGAAAATGAAATAAAAACATTTCATCGTACATGGAAACTAAACACCACCACATTGCAGAGTCAAAAAAATTTCAAACATCCAATTTCATTATCACGAATTTTCCAAATTGCATAATGAAAGGTACAATTTCACACAAAATGTATTGGTGGATATAATAAAATATAAATAAAACATTATAAAAATAATAAAATGTAGCTGAAATTTTAAAACATCTTATCACATTAATAGAACTAAATAAAAAACCTTTTTATATTTACTCAATTGTTAAACATTAACATCCCCACTCTGGGATTTTAAATTATATTTAATGATCCACCTATTAAAATATAACTTGGTTTTACATTAAAAATAATTTACAACAAATTAAAAATAGATGTTATAAAATAAAAAATATTTCACAAGAAAACTAAAAAAAACATTCCTCAAGGTATGAAAATTTATTTTCCAATTTGATTCAAAATTAATTTATAAAAACATTCAATAATAAATGCCTATTTAAAAATATTAACAATGTTAAAACCCCCCCAAAAATGGTTAAAGTGATTAAATATTATTATTTTTAGAGGAAAATGCATTATGATTCCACACTTTATGTGAGATCAATTGTAATATTAAACTATTTATGAATTCAAAAAAATTATTTTGTAAAAAAAATTTCCAAAAAACACCATTATAAATTCATAATTCATTTTATATGAATAATATTTGGTATAACCATGAAAATTGTAATCTCAAACCACTTAAAAAGACCAAAATATGAATTTAGTAGAAAATATTAGCTTTGAATTGGTCAAAATGGCACTAATAAAAAAACTGAAAATTATAAATTGTTTTTAAATATACATTGAAGATAAATGAAAATAATGTATACCCATCAGAAACCAAAAAAATAAAAATATTTTAATTTTAAAACATCTCACTATTTGGTCACATATTTTGGTTAACCATGTTAAAATATTCATGTTTTTACTTGGATCCTCAGAAGAATTGCTTCGTGACATGTTCATGGGCTGGTAGACTATTAAAATTATCAGTAATCCATCTTTTCAAAATATGGAGTTCCTAGAAATGATTTAAATATTTTCTATAAATAAACGAAATACTAAAAAAATTCTAAAACAATTAAATAAAAAATAATAAAAAATATTTACTTTTAGATATACTCATCCCAATCAATCATGGACTCAATATGGTTCAATTTGAAACTGTTTTCTGGAAACCTATTCTCATCTTTTCCTTGAGTGTCAATAGTCCTATCGCCAATCTAACATGATTCATCAAATATGATAATAGATATAATAAAATTTCTAATGAACCAACCTAACCTATCTTTGAATTAAGAACCAGAGATAATCCAATAATTATGTATAATGACATTCTCAGTCCTCATAGGATGAAAACAAGTGAATGATAATAAAACATACAAAATTATCAATTATACGATTCATTTATACATATAAAAAAAGGAATTTTCCATTTAGATACTACATTTCTATACCATAATATGGATATCCATAGAAATAATGAATAAACCTTAAAATAAGAATAAAAGACTAAAAAATTAAAAATAATTAAAATAAAATATAAATAATAACTAAGAACATACAACGCGGTAAGATAAAAAATAATAATTAAAAACAATATCACAATTAAAACACAATAAATAAAAGGAATCTTATAGAGGGATTTCTGACCTAGAATGATACATAATGTAAGTAAAAGAAAATGACAAGTAATAGAGGCTACAAAACTATATCTATAATCATCAAGTGAGGTGTCATCACTACCTTCTCAAATATAAATTGAGTAAAATAAAAAACCAAACACATCATCCAAGAACTAACCACTCAGCCTACAATGATATTCATGATCACAAATTCTATATTTATATCCTTTGCATAATATATTCCAGAAAAATAAATAAAAATATTCTTTATGAAATTTTATTAGTATAATATTAATATAACCCTTAATCTTTTATAGAACCAAATAAATATTTATCACCTTTCGAAACCTTTTCATTTATACCTTAGAGATGATTTTTTTATAATCCACTTCAAACCAAATGGAGAAGTCATTATACATAGAAAAGTAATATTCATACCACAAAGGGGTTGGCCTACAATTTTATAAATTTTTTTTGATTTCTATCCTTTTTCATATTTACACAAAATAACCCTTTTTAGAATAGTTTGTGATATGTAAAAAATAAAATACAAGAATAAATTCATATAAAAATATGGAACAATCATTTCAAGGAATCCTAACATATACAAAAACTGTTAAATGGTCCCACTAAAAAATCATCGAATATGGGAGTATAATCAAAGTATTCATATGTAATAACCAAATCAATACATTATAAAGAATGCGGTATCCTTGAAAACTCATTGGGCTGAAATAGGAAATTATAATAAATATAACAGGTAAAACTTTTTATAAGTAATAAGTTGAACCATGGGGAAATTAATGACACTCAACATCAGATTAACCTTATGGTCTCATTAAGAGGAAACTATATTAGAACAGTAACATGGTAATTCCCTAGATATTTTATAATTTCTGAATATATAGTAATAATAATGATCTATCACTTATTACTGATGGATAAAATATTATAAAATATTGGATGTGGGAAATATAAGTATTCCATAAGAACATCACAAGAATCAATTATAAATATAAGAATTATATATCATCTCACCAATAGTACCATTATATGAAAAATCCCATTTCACATCATAACTATTAATAAAACTAGGAGCCTAAAATTAAGGGTGATACAATATCTGAAAAATAATTTCCTAAGGACCTCACCTAGAACAATAAAAACTATCTTAGAAATCCAATAAAATATAACATCAATTTGAAATAAATCCATTAAAAATCCTTATAATAATCATTTTATTTTCCATGAATAATTGCATAAATATCACAAAAAAACACCTTATCAACTGAATATATGAAAATTAAAACAAGGTGGAAAACCTATATTTCTAAACAACCATTTTTATTTCATTGTGGACACCCTTTACATCAATATAAAATCCTTATGATAATTATTTTTAAAATTAATCTACTCTTTTAGTAGAAAAAGTGTCTGCGAGGAGCCCAATGAGAATTTAGTTAAACACTAGATGTGCATGGAATAGAAAAAAAGCTTAAATTATTATAATTTAAATGAAAATATACATTATATTGAATAAATACAAAAAAAAATCATTTGTAAATGAATTCTAAAATATGTAATATCATTCATATAAAATTTGAAAAAAAATATATAAATAATGAGAATTCAGGAATTATATTTAACATCCGAAGCATAATAAAATCTAATTTAAAAATATTTCGGTCACTATTACTACATTCAATACACCATAAGAACCTAATAAGATGGATAATATGGGAACCTATATCCTAAAATTATAAAAACCCAAAGTTAAATTTTGTCATGGAAAACCTCATTCCCTTGGACCCAAATAAGAAAACAATAATAATAAATAAGAAGTAAAATAGGATATGAAGAGGTCTAAAAGAGTTTACAATTAATAATACACATGAAATAAAGAAATTCAATCAAGAAATTTCTAGATAAGTACGAATATAGTAGGATAAAAGAACCTCAATCTAATGGGGTGGAGAGGTAGAAGTGTGATGCTAGAAAGTGGTTTCACCTATAGAGGGAATCCTAGATATTTTATATTTTTAAATACCTCTATATTCAAAATTGTTTGGAGGAATGGCCTAATAAAATATACACTATGTATTTGATATCCACTACTCAATTTGGTGAGACATATATGGTGTGAAAAATTTGTAAAAACTATACATCAACAATGTAAAAACCTCTACTAAAAATTATAGGCACTCCCACATGGCCGTCATTAGTTTTCCATGACCATACACTATATATTAAAAAATAAAAAAACAACCCATCAATAAAAACATTAAATGGAAAATTATTATTTGTGAAAAAATAATACAGATAGATAAATAAATTATTAAACTAGTTAAATCAACATCTATGATTTACCACATATAAAAAAATTATTTAAAGAACACACGCTATTTTATTAAGAAAAGATAATAAAATAAACTATTTTTTAGATAATTTTAATTTTTAAATAAATAAATCACAAATAAATGGGAGTATAAATTATATTTAATAACTATTAATAAATTAATATTTATCATAATAAAGAAAGAAAATATATAAAATATTGTAATTGAATTTACACTTAATTGTTTGAAATGTTAATCTTTCCACACATTTATAAATATAGTAAAAAAACGACTCAGATAAAAAATATTAAAAGGGTTTTCTTTTAAACTATCCAAAAAAATATAATTATAATTTAAAATTTAAATTTCAAATAATTAAATTAGAGGGATTTCCATTCCTGAAATAATATAAACAATATCAACATTGAGGATAATTATTATATAATTGTATAAAAATATATGGTCAGCTCCACTTATGAGCATATTTTTTGTTGCATTTTTAGGGAAAAAACCTAAATGATAAGAATTCATGTTATACACCACCAATATATAAGGGAATAAAATAAATGAGTTATTAATTTTAAAGATCATTTATATTTTTGAATAATAATTTAGACATAAATAATCTCAAATTCAATATGAGATTAGAAAGGAAAACTATATAGATTTTTTAATGTTTAAAAAATTCTTTAAAAGAGAGAAAATTATATGGATTTTTAGTTCTATTGAATTTAATGATATTGATTATAAAATAAATTCTTGGTGGTATATACAGTACATGAAAAAAAACCTATGGTGAATATAAAATGTAACCCATTGAAAAAAAAGTATATGATTAAACCCTTGACATAAGATTATTCTTGATAAAACTCATTATAATTACGGATTTAATAAATTTATGTTTATTAATAATTTATATATATATAATTTATTCATATTTATTTATTGATATAATTTATTTTTTATTCCTTATTTTCCATATATGTATTTCTTAAAGTGAAAATTAATATTGCGCTATTAATTGTTCTATTTTTCAAATGTAAATTGGTTTATCAGTTCTGGTCCTCATACTTTTTCAATGGGTTAATCACTAATTGAATGTTTATTATGACTGATTACATTTTCTATATTGTTTTGGAGTTTGATGGATACTTCTTGGATGTTGTTGTTACTGTTCAAATAGATGGATTAAAATCTCTTATTTAATAGGTTTTTTAAATAACAAAAAGGTAAATTTTACGTTGAAAATAAATGGGAACATTTATATTAAAATAAATTAAAAATAAGAAATTAATAATAATTACACAATATTACCAATATTTATGTTTCCTAACTCACTATTTTTATTATAAAATATAACATTATTCATGTAGTTTGTATGAATAATCCAATCAAAGATGTGTCATAACAACAACATTAGAAGAAACTTGTTATTTTATAGTAATAATATATATTTAGAGACATTTATATATTAATAAAACATGTTATTAAAGTGATGAATAATATTTTATAATATGTTGATGATGTATTTCAATTGAATTAAAGGGTAAAAATCCATTTAATTAAAATAAGAAACCATATCTTCCCTAGGAAAGAGTCAAAGTTTTTGATGTATTAATGGAATACGCCTGATAAGAGGGGATAAAAAATTTAATTATTGGTATCATATAAAATGAAATAAAGAATATTATAAATATTAATTAAAATTTTAGTTATATATTTGAAAAATATGGTAGGATGGTAGTTTTATAAGTTAGGAGGCTAACATTTTTATAAATAAATATTTATTAACATAATAGGACTATCATACTAATGTAAAGTCAAAAAAATTGAAAGATAAGGAATAAAATAGAAGGGAATGGTATGTAATTATCATATCAATCAATTATAAAATGTTATTTTTTTGGTATTTGTGACGTTACCCAATTATTTATAAGTATTACCATATTTCATCTATTAATGTGGTGAATAAAATGTACCTTGAAAAAATAAATTTGTACCTAAAATTGAAATTTAAATTATTAAGTAATTATAAAATAATTATTCCAATATTAAATCAATTTTTAATATTGAATATTAAAATTTTATAAAAACTAATCCTAAAATATTAAATTTATAGCTATGAAATATTTTTAAGAGAAATATATCTATCAGAATAAAAATTAATTTTGTCCAATTATTACGAATTGTGGTGATTTACATTATATATATTCGTTTATGAATTAAAATATAACATTTAAGTGAAAATAATTCAAATTCAATACCAAATGGAATCCTTTGAACACTTTACAAAATGAAAATTGAAAAAATATTTTATAATTAAAATAAAACTATAGTTTTGATCCAAAATTAGAAATATAGAATTCTAAATTAAAAATATTATCTTTAATTGTATTATTTTACACCTTAGATATATATATTCTATTATAATAATTTAATAATTTAATTTTTTTGTCATACATATATAATGATGATGACAAAAAAGTTTTGGTTTTTGTAAATATATATTTTTTAAAATACACCAAAAATTTAATATTTTTAGAAAAAAATCCACCAAATAAAAAATTTAAATCTTGAATCCTAAAAAGATGATAAATTTTTCCAAATTCAAATTCCAAAATATTGTAATTTTTCATTTATATTAAAAAATAATATATAAAAAATATATTCTAAAATAAAACATTGTTCCTTTTCCATAATTTGTTATTTTTTAATTTATTATAAGACCTTTGTTTGTATCTTTTATTATAATTTTATATTTTAATAATAATTAAATTAATTTAAATAACTAATTTAATTGTAATAAATATTTAAAGGTAATAATTTTTTTTAAATTAAATGTTTTATAGAAAAAATATCTATTTAAGGAAACACATTTTTATAATAACTTTTTATATTTTTCTACATTCTAAACTAATTTATTCTATAAGATAAAACAATTATAATGATAATATTTCGTTAAAAAATAAAAATCATTATTTATAGTATTATATTCCAAAAATTATGAACTTGAAGTATTATAATAAGTTTCTTTAATCTGTCTTTATTTTTTTCATTTCTTCTGTGATTTATTTATTTCTGAATTGAATGAATTTTAATAGAATATATTTATAATTGATAGAGATATGGATTATGGAATGAATGTGTACTAAAAAATATCGTGTCACAATCTACCCAAATTAAATGAATTTGTCCCTTAAAATTTTATAACATAGAATAAAATTAGTTGATCCACATCGTAAACAAGATTAATAATATACTTCCTATAGAGATATCAAAATAACTATCACAGGTAAGCTCTATAAACTCAACATTCCCCACATAATATATATATTTCATGATTTTAGTTTTTCCTAAACATTTATCAAAATAATACTATTTTTTATTTTATTTGAGTTTCTTGAGACATACTTTTCATAACAACATTTCCATGATCCTAAACTCAAAAAAATACTATAACCACCACAATTTTAACAATATCCAACATAATTTGAAAAAATAATCATTCTAAAATGAAAAATTAATCATAATATTTTTTATTCATCGAGAAATTTATTTAAACCCCTGAGAAATTTATTTCCATTATGATACAACTTGTTAAAATAATAAATCATTCAGTCTAACTCATTTTAAACCATTTTCACCCCCATAATACAATTAAACTAAGCCATTGAAATTACTAAACATGAATTCACCAAGATATTTACTACTATATTTTAATATAAAAATCAAGGTAACCTATTCTTCAAAAATTCAACATACCCTTTTACCCTAAAGAAATCAAAAAAAATATCAATTAATATTACACTAGTAATAAATACTTTAAAAAATTATTTTAATATTTTTCAAAAAAAATTGATTTTTTTTTCACTATATAACTTTTTAAACCGATGGTTATCTACATTACCAAGATTATTTTCAGAAATTAAATAAACACTTTATAACAATTAACAATATTTACGTCAGAATTAAATCACATACCAACCTAAAGGTTTATCTATACTTTTATAATGTATCTTACCTAAAATACAACATGTATTTGTCAAAATATCATTAATCAGCTTAAAATTTAGTCACAGAAGTCCTAATTGGGTTATGTATTCCTTTCAACAATAATCAATGTTAAACCTATTATCTGATGATCTAATAATAAAACCCACAAATTATTATCATATGATAACATCCAAACCTCTAATGTTATCTAAATTTTTATGTGATACCAAATATGTATAAAAAACCCATAATAATAATTATATTGATAAAAACATATTAATTATATGTATTAATGGATACCGACTGAAAAAACACATATGTTACCATCAATTATTACAGTAATTAAATCATATATTGAGTCACAAATATACCCTATAACTATTTCGTTTACAGTTTTAGATAATTATAAAAAATCATTTACATAGAAAACCCATTAATTTTCCACATAATGATCAATTTTCTGAGTAAAATAATAATTAATTATATTATATGAATTCATAAACTTGTTTTAATTTGTTTTTAAAAAATGGTTCCCTTACAAACACATAACAGAAAAAATTATTCATCCTCTACCTAAGGAGTGGAAGGAAAAGAAATAGTGAGCTCAATCATTGAGTTAGGGTTGAAAAAAGTGAAATAATTCAAAGATAATAAGTTTGTAAAAAATGGACTTCTGTTAATGAAAACATAATAATGTTAAATAATCATAAAATAAGAATATAATACCTAATAAAGCATGTATCAAGAGGCATGAATCCTAACATACGACTTTTTCAATAACCCTAAAAAATGAGATATATTAGTGTCGGAATACGAATAATTAATCATTATCAATAAAAGGATAAAATTGTAACAATTTTTTAGGAAGATAGTGGAGTAAAGAATTTATAGGAAATCATAACATTGTTAACATATCTACCCACAATAATGTTCACAAACAAACATGTGATCATTAATCGATACAATTGTGTTAATGGACTTACCAATGTTTATAACTCACCAAAATCATGTAAATGCATACACTTATGAAAAAAACATCCAACAATTAGGTTCACATACATTCTTGGGATCATGAATATTTATAATCATCTCGACCCACTTACGTCCGAGAATAAATCCTCACAATAAATTCCCTGAGGAACATATTTATCCAATGTGATATAAACCATTATACATGGATTTAAATATATAAAAATAGCCATGCTATCAGAAAATAATAAACTACAATTCATTGTTCAATTGAACATAAAAATAACAATATTTATATATCAAAACATTATTATCACGTTAGGAAAAAATAACATTATTGAAATTTTTTTCATACCATGATCATAATAAATCAAGGGTTAAAGAGTGGTTGATATCATTATACAATATAAATAGTGTATAATAGGAAGAATTAAAGGATATTGACTTATATAAAAAAAATTCAAAATAAACATAGAGATTATATATGAAAGAAAATAAAATATCCTTTTATCATAATTAGTGTTTTTTTTGAAATGAAATATTTAAAAACCAATTGTAATAGTTAATACTTTGGAAAACACTAAAAATTATATGATGGATCATGATATAAAATAATACATATAAAATCAAAAAAATATTTTCATTTGAAATATATATAAAATTATTATTTCCAAATTTTATAAAATAATAATAAAAAGGTATTGAATAGAAAACAATTAAATTATCCCCTTTTAAAAATTTATAATTAAATAAAAAGATAATTAAATTTGAACATAATAAATCATTAATGTATAAAATACATCATTATTGAAACAATATAAATAACATGGACATGGTGGATAATTATTTCATACAATATAGAAGAGATGATGTTTTCTTCACTTCTGAGAATAATTAATATTGAAATGCAAAAAGTGATATGAAATTATAAAAGGACATGTAAAAACCATTAATATCAAATGGTTAAAAAAATATGTGGGATATTTTATAAAAATAATATATAATTTTCTAAATTATATGTAATCTATAAATAATATCAATTTCAAAGTGATATTAGAAAAAATCCACATGGCTATGGCATCATTTGAAGGAAAAACCATTGAAAGAAATAAAATTATATGAATTTTTAATTCCATTGATTTTCATGAAGATTTTTGGAAAATAAAATTTTTGATACATATATACAAAAAAAGTTGTTAATATGGAATATATCACAATGAATAAAACCTGTAATCCATTTTTTCGTTTCCTAATTTGCCAGTTTATGGGTTACTGGTAACCATACATACAATAACCCAACATCCTAAACCTAACATCATAAACGGAGGACATGGAACCCGCATACGAGATTACAAATCACAACTTCAGCTGGATTCAAAATTCAAAATATCAAAACCCTCTCAACACACCCGCATTATGTGACTTATCCAGGCATAATATGTAGATTCACCAAACACCTGCATCATTTTCATCCAACATATCACAAACAACATCAAATCAAATACCATGAACCAAATTCACCTCCAAACAGATCAACATCAGAATCCAACATCTCTATTCTTCATCCAAACCGAAGAGCAGAGGAAGAGACAACCATAGAACCATGAAACCCACAAGCAAATCCATGAAAAGTATAATACAGTCACAAGGCATCAGAAGAAATTCCAATTCCCAGATATTATTTCCACCATCCTTCTCAAACTCAAAAACCACTGCAAAACACCAACCAAACTCACCAGAAGTAAGGCGGAGACCTAAAGCGGTTGGATCTGGAACATCGGTCTCCGAATGGACCGCACCGCAATGAAACCCTAACGAGAAGGCATGCACGGTAAACCACTGATTCCACAAATCCACCCAAGGTGAGGAAGCCGCCAGACCTCGACGAATACGGAGGTGGCCTCCGTGGTAACCCTAGAGGAAGGAGGCGACGATGAGGGACGCTCCTGATTGCATTGTGCCCCTTACAGGCCCATCTTTCCATCACACAATGAATAAAAATTATCATTATGAAACACTAATGTCACATTTCTTCTTAGCAATACACATTCTAACTCTTTTTAAGATATGTCTGTTTTATTATTTATATAAATATCAATTATATTAATAGTAATTTTTAAATACAATTTATTTATAATTTATGTATCACATATATAAATTATTTATTACTAAAATTACTATTTAATTATCAACTATTGTTTTTCTCTTTTACACATCATTTTTGAATTTCTCTTCCTTAATTCTTATCCATTTGATCATAAACTCTAGAATTCAATTGAATTTTTTTATAAGTGAAATATATTGATTTGGTCTCCCATTTTTATTTTATGGGACTTATGATGAAAATTGACATGGGAAAATTATTAAATCTCAATTTCAAATATAATTGAATTATGAAAAAGATGAATTATTTGGTGAATAATCATTGGAATATCACCATTATATAAAAAAAATATAAAAATTAGTCATTATTTCATCACATTTAAAATATTTATCTCTCATTATTTATTAATTATGTAAATATTTTGACATCATTCATGTATATTTTAATGCTGACCAAAAAAATAATGAATTACAATGACAGAATAAGAAAGAACACATAATTTTATTATAAAAATATCATTTTCATTGAATCACATTGTTTTTAAGTTTTTTGTAGTAATGTGAAAAATTATATTTAAGGATATTTATGGGATGATGGTAATTAAAAACTAAGGATAAATAGTCATCAATAAAAAGAATAAATTATATATTCTAATGTATAAATTATTAATTTTAAAGTATTTGAGTCATTATCCAATGACTAAAGGATATCAATTAGGTGATATGAGACTCTACAATGACACACATACATATGTAGTGATAAAAACATATAATTTATCTAAATACCAACATTTAAAACTAATCATGAATATAAACATGTTTGTTGTTATTTGGATCTTAGTATATATCCATTATATGTACTGGTACATTACATATTTCATCGAACAAGACTATCCAAACATAAAATTAACAAACATGTTTCATCTCATAGAAAATAATGAAGAAACTAGGAAAGATAATAATGAGTGAACTTTTTTTCTTAGTAAGGGTAAACAAATTTTTTATCAATAAATGATCATAAATGCGTACAAGATAATTATGGAGGCTAAAAGATTATTTTCATAAAAATGAATAATGTAAATACTTCATACAGAATACAACAACGATAATCAGCGATGAATCATTACTAGAATATTTGGGCATAAAATTGGGTTTGAATATACTTACATTGAGGATCAAAAACCATGTGTATTATTTTTCTAATTAGATTAATGTATTATGATAGTATGTCATTTTGTGATGAAAGTTTGGTAAGTTTTGGTCAAATGTTAATAATAAATATCAACAATCAGCTTAAAGTGATATATTGTCGTCTTTGATAATCTACAATTAAATTAATCAGGTCTACTAACGGATTACATATACCACCAAATTCCACTGTTGTTGGATATACCACATAAGACATCCTCCATTATTTTAATAGATCCATCCTTAGTTCAGACAATATCTACCGATGATATTCCTCTAACATTTACTAATATACCCCGATATTTTTGGTATTGTCAATGTTAATATTCTTAGTGTAGGATATTCTACCAAAAAAAATACTGCTTGACTAGATTTACTACTGATTTGATCTACCACTATTTCAGAGTATCAATAATTGAATCTTCTACCGTTGGACCCTATTACCATTTGTCAAATATACTATTGGTATATATTACCACAATAGATGATATAATGAAAGTATTATACTATTTCAACTTAGGACCTCATTCTAATTTAATTCAACCATTAGAAACAATATTACAATAAATTTATACAAAATAACATAGATTTGTTAGTCATTATTCCTAAAAAAATCCATGGATTCAATGAATAAATTGTCAAAGGCTTCCTATTTAAATCCATGTAAGAGGATATATTATATATTTATTATTATTTTTCGATGGATGTTTGGATATGAAATTATATTTATTCTTTGGTTCACCCTAATGCACACATTTATGAAAAAGAGCTTATCAAATAGTGTCGAATACATAGAATAATAATAACTTTTCAAATATTAAATCAAGAGAAAAATGTGTATTGGTTTCAGACCATCAAAAACTAAAAAAGTATTTTTCTAGAATTTATCATTCTATATTTTAAATAAATTTTTGACGATAATATTTTAGATCAATGATAATAAACATTCTAGGACCATTAAAAAATGGAAAATTCACAGATCAAACAATATCAACTTTTCCAATATTTACTATTTCCTCTATTTATGATTGATTTACATTTGAGTATTGTGCTACATTACGATTTTTATTTGTACACATAATATTTGTTTTCAAAATATAGTGTTCTTGTCACACACTCTCATTTTTCTCTTTTTATATACCCCTAAAATCTATAGAAGATGACATGTGTGACCTATTTTTTTCCTTCCCACAAATTACAATGGAAGAGGTTTTGTTCCTACAAAACATTGGTTATAATTTATTTAAACTTCAATCCAGGTTGTGGATATAATTATTATTATATTAATATTCTGGTAAGTTGGTGATTTCTAAGAGGGGATTTAGACTAGGCTACAGACTAAACCCCTTTTTTATTCCATGGTTTATTTCATCATTTTCCATTTTCTTGATTTATGATTTCTAAAAGGATTTTCTTTTATATCCAAAATGAAATCATAAATTGATAATAAAAAATTTTAATAGAGTCATAATCAGTCTTTTCTTAAAATTTCAGAATGGTAAAATTTTTATATTATTTATATTTTTATGATCTAGTTTTTTTTAATTAACTTGGGTGATTCCGTTTTTTAATGTATTTGAAACAAAAATCATTGTTTACTTAATTCAACCCCTTTATGAGTTACTCACCCTTACAAATATTTGGTATCAAAGGATATTTAAATTTCTATTCCTTTTTTAATAAGTTGAATTTATAGATAATATATTTCCTATAAATATAAATTTTATTATTTATGGTTTGTAATTATAAAGAGGTTTATGAAAACAATATTACTACTTATAATAAGAACAGACAAATTCCTAGTGAAAGATTAAAATGACTGAATTTTGAAATCAGGGGTATTAAAACATGGACAATATTTGGTTTGTAATTGACCCAAAATACGAATTACCCAAAACTATTATAGATAAAAGGAGTGATCATATTAAATTAAATTATAATAAGAACTTAAAACTGATTAATTAATATGATTATTCTTTGGGAAATGATGAGTTTAATATATATTTCTTCATGTATAACTGAATCTAAAATTTTTGATATATAAGATATTTCCCAAAACAGAGAATTGAATTTCAATGAAATACTCTATAATAATTACACTATTAAATGCGATGATTTTTTATTCAGAATTTATGAAACTCTTACTGATATATATCCAAGGTTTAATGAAATTTTGAAAATGATGCATTTACCAGGAAATCCAATTCCTGATGTAGATCTAGTGACTTTCTTATTAACTTGTTTCCCAGAAAGATGGGTTGGAACAATAGTTTCAATCTAATATTCAAGTTATGTGAGTTATATTTATGTGAAATAGTTAATGGGAAGTTTCATCACGTATATGGAGGAACACTATGTGATCGGTAAAGAAGAGGATGGACCGAAGAATAAATTTTTATCCATCAAATCATTATCTTCAAAACAAAATGATAATATAAATGCATAAATATCTTTTGATGAAGATTAAACTACTAAAAATAATGAATAAATGGACAACTTATCTAGAAGACTCACACATTCCTATAAGAGGAAGAATTAATTCATGAAAAAAAATTACAACATATTGTATAAAAATAGATGTATTTGGAGAAAGGACTTAAAAAGGGATACTTCTATGAATGAGAGAGTCTGCTATAAATGAAATAAAAAGATCATATCAAAGATGACATTACTAAGATAAAAGTTAAATAGAATTATGATAATATGTATAAGAGGTATAAGAATGGTCCGAATGAATCATTAAGTGATTTAGATGTTAGCACAATTGAATAAGACTCAAATAATGAATAAAACAATGAAAAATCCAACATTTATTTTATGACAAACCTATTTGAGGAATCTATATTTTTTATTACAACAATAGTTCATATAAAAAATTTTATGTAGATGAAATAATTTAAAATTACATATATATTGGTGATATTTTTAAATAAAATATTATGTTGGAGGATTCTTTTAATGAAAATATAGAAAATTATAAGCTTATAATGAGGTATCATTCTATAAATGTTTACGTTGAGACTGAAATTACTATAGAGAATGACCAATATACTAAAATTATAAAATATAGCAATAACCCAAATTTAAACAAATAAAAATTAAAAAAATTATTGAAAATATTTACAAATAAGAGAAATACACTTACTAATATTCCTAAAAGTAACAATATAATGAAATATACAGTTGGGTTAGGCTATTAACTTGGATAAATAAGGATAATTAAAAATAATTTTTTCCCATATTCAATTTTTACAAAATATAATACTAGTTTTTATTATTATTGACCCATTTTGTATATATAAAAGTATAAACTATTCTTATAGTTATCCAATTATGAAATTATGTATTCCTAAATTTTGGATTAAAAATATTTATAGACCCAATCATATTTGAGTACCAAAGTCATTTTGTTTCAATTATTTTTTTATGAATCATTATTAAAAAGATATAGCAAGCATCTATTGAATTTGGATAATGAATATTCTATATTCATGTCTTTTAACAATTCATGTTTCAATAACCATATCATTGTGTATGTGGAATATGTCAATTTTAGAGATAAATAAAAATGAAAAATTACCAGACGTGGTCAAATTGGTAACTCTAAACTCTTTTATTTTCACAATTTATATTTTTAGATGGATTGAAGTATAAACTTATTAAAATAACATTGTTATATAATGATGGTTATCATTTTATATTTTGAAATAATTTGTTTAATGTTTTTCATTATAAAATTCTTAAATTTTACTAAAATAATAAATTATAGTTTATAATCTTTTAATTTAGATTCCTTGTTTTCTTAAAATAATTCTTACCTAAGTGACTTAAACATTGAATCATTCATTTTTTAATGGATACTAGGAAATTTAAATATTCATTCATTAAAAATAATAATAAAAATGTATTTGTCATTGATCAACCTAAAATAATGCTCCAAAATGATATTGTCTATAACCCAAGTAAAAATGGGATATAACAAAAAATATCCATCAAATAAAAGAATGATGTTTCAACATCTCAAACCCCATACATGGTTCACGTGGACCTATTTGGATTTTCTAGTGTTTCTAGTTTCAATGGGAAGATCTATGTTTATTTTCTTGTAAATGTATTTTATAGATATACTTTGGTATTTATTTTATCTTAAAAAAGTTATTCCTTATCCTATTTAGCTAGTATTCTAAATCAGTATAAAATATAAACAGAACTAGAATTAATAATACATGTATTGTTAATAGTCATGAGTTTTAAAATCAAGATGTTGGATCATTTTTCTCCAAAAATTGGCTATATAAATAATTATTATACTCAATTTTCATCTATGAAGAATGCTGTAGTTGAAAAGAGAAATATAACATTTTATGAAATTTCTCAAACCATGCTCAATGTGTATGAATAAAATGTTTATTTTTAGGAAGAATATATGAATAAAACATGATAAATAATTAATATAGTCTTAATTAGACAACTCATAGTGAAAACACACATAAATTATGGGATGTAATAAAACTAAATGTTAATTAATTTATTGTTTTTCTTTAATGTATTTATTCTCAATAAAAAGGATAATTTTGAAACATTTTGTCTAAGAGTGATATAGGAATGGTTCTTGGTACTTAAAAACATATAAAATAATATTGAATGTTTTATATAATAACAAATATTAGGCAAAATCTATTCATATAATATTTGAAGAAAAAATACCCCTATACGGGGGACACCTATAAAAAACATTGATGATGCTTTTCCAAATATAGACATAAATGCCAAACATTATGATAGTTCTGTGGAAAAAGATGAAACGTTATCTAGTTATGAGGAACAACCTAAACATGATCCTTACCCATTATAAGACAACGCGATATGTATCCATCCAATTCCTATAACTATTTGGACTCATATATACCACCCCTAGATTATGTATTTGGAGACATAGGAATAAGAACACAAATAGAGATACTTTTAAAAATCAGGATAAAGTCCATGATTTCTGGTCACATCTTGATCCTAAGTTCATCAATGATGGAATTAATAATGAATTTATATATATATAAATTATTTAAGTCCAAAATCAAGTCGAAAGGAAGAATGATTAAGAATTAGTAGATAGACACACAAATAGTTTAACTACTAAAACTAAGTGTGGGATTAGAAATAGAGTCAATGAGTTAGGAACAATTTTTTAGATACAAATATAGATTTTATTAAAAAGGAAATTTTTATGAAGATGGTATTAAGTAAAATTAAAACTTATGAACATTTTGTTGATTGAATCCAGTAGAATACTACATTCATATGTAGAACATTTATATTTAAAACCACATAAAATTGATGTAAAAAGTTATTTCTAAATGGTTATATATGTATGAATGTTTTTGTTTAAAACCCTCTTAATTATCAAATTCCAAATTTTTAAAATAATTTTACCAAATTATAAAATGCATTATATGGTATTAAACTGTATTTTAATGAATGGTATTATAGACTCAAGTCCTTATAATTTTCTATAAATTCTAATAGTAATAGATAATTTTATCATTGTCTATAAAAATAATTCCATTAACTATTTTAGTAGTTTAAATTTTTGTTAATAATATTATATTTGTATCTACTATAAATTAATTATCCACTAATTTTTTAAGAATGAAGAAAAAATTAAATTGAAACAAGTTTAATGGGTGAAAAAATTGTTTTTTATTTACAAATTATTCAAAAATAATAATGATATTATTTGAAACCAATATATACATACAAATGACCTTCTAAATAATTTTTTATGTAACGATAAATGGTTTGATACTCCTAGGGGTACATCTCTTAAGATAGATCTTTATAAAACTGGAATGTTAGTAGATCAAACCAATCACAATGTTATTTTTGTAATATTACTATTCATAGCTGATAATCAAAAATATATTATTATTATTGTATGTATGTGTTATCATTTTCATGAAAGTAATAAAGAGTCTTATTTACATACTGTTAAAAGAGCATTAAAATACCATAAGTTTTCAACCAATTTTGGACTGTTATATCCAAGTTGTAAATCATTTGATTTAGTGAGTTACTTTGAGGCATGTTTTAGAGGATTTATGTTTGATAGAAAATAACTTTTGGAACATGTCACATTTTGATCAAGTTATTAGTGTCATGGTGTATTCAAAATAGAAAAAATTTGATGTGCTGTCTACTAAAAAGGAAGAGTATATACCTATAAGATGTTGTTATGAACAAATTATGTTAATAAAACATGAATTTCAAGATTCTGACTATCAATTTATAAATTCCCCAAAAAAAATTAAAATTGATATGTGATAAATATTGTCTACATTCATTTATCTTATTCTATGAAAAAACATATTGATTTGAGAAATCACCTCTTGAGTGATCAATTCCAGAAAGGTGTTATAAATCCTGAATATATAGGAACTAAAAATTAGCATTATGACATTTTTATGAAATTTTTAAATTATGATATAAAAATCCATATAAACCAGAACTAGTAATGATAAACATATTTTAATACTTTATCTTAAACTCCCCACAGTTCTTGATACACCATTTGAAAATACACCATTCGATGATCTGTTGTTGGAAAATCCACCATTGGTAGATCCAATGTTAGAAAACACTCCATTAGAAGATCCACCATTTTTTATCTACTATTGGATATCCACTCTTTAATGATTTACTATTGGATAATCCATTTTTGGAAAATCCACTTTTAGAAAATAAATAATAGGAGATCCACCATTGGATATCCACCATTTTAAAATCCACCATTAGAAGATCCACAATTGGAATATCCAATGTTGGAAACATTCCATTGGATGATACACTATTGAAGATATACCATTATAGATATACCATTGGAGATCCCCCATTGGGATATCGACCATGGGTAATCTACCGGTCGAGATTCCATTTCTAGGGTCTAGAGGTCCTATTTTCTATTTTAAAATATTAATTTTATTTACTAATTTATATATAGTAGTATTTTAAAATATATAATTCATAAATGATTAATGTAAATTTAAATATGATTTTGAGAACTATCTCACCTAAATATACATTTCAAATGTTTCAACACCCCCTTTCTCCTTGTCAACAATATAGCTTATTCTATTAATTCAGAATTAGATTTAGTATAATAGTGAGGGTGGTGTGCTATTCTATCTAATCTGGTGATGGACCAGGTCCTATAATGAGGTCTCATGGATAATCTTGCTATCATGAACTCAAATTGAGAACCCCATCATGTGAGTTAAGAAGTTTTTATATAGAATTTGATATATATAGAATAGAATTTGTCATGAAATTCATTTGTGATCATAGTGATTTTGGACCAAGTTTGGATTGGTTTGGATTAAAAAAATGATCATCCATTTTAACCAGGGATGGTTAAATAGTTATAAAAATTTTAAAATTATAAATTTAGTGATAATAAATATATAATTCAACATATGATTTACAGTAGATGTTCAATTTTCCATCAATTCAATGGTTCTTATTCATAAATTTACCACACTGAGGTATTTCAAATGGCTATCAATGATCTATTATAGGTTAGAATGAGATTTTTTATTTTGAAAATTATAATTGGGATTTCATTATAAATGGTACATGGGAAGCCCTGCTACTAATAATTTGATAGTGAGGGTAGAAAACTATTTAAATTTACCCTAAAAATACTATGTCCTTCGAAAGTGGATTTTAACATAATGATTTCTAAGAGGTATTTATTTTTTCCCTTATTAAATGTGCAGATATACATAATTTTTGTAGATGTATTGTGGTATATATAATAGATAAGAAAAATGAATCTTCTAGAAAATATTCTTTAATCTTTCCTAAGCTAATTTCATCTATGTTGGATGATAATTGATTATTAAATGAGGAGAGGAAAACATAGGTAAAATGTGTTGGAATTTTATTGATCTAGTTTACATCTAAAATAATAAAGTTCCACTAGAACCCATTTTTGGATAAATTTATAGGGTAAATTAAAAATATTTATGAGGTTTTAAATCCAAGTTAACACTATAAAATACATAAAAGTGTCTTTAACCATGTATTAGAGCCAGATGATGTTGTATCTTATTCTTCTTATATGTAAGTATAAGAAAATAAAGCTGAAGTTGAATATTAAGTTGGAATTTCAACTGATGATGAAATTGATCCAAATATTGATAAATTCACAACTATATAATATAGATCATCAAGTGAGCCTCATTCACTTTATTATAGAAAATGATTGTTAAAATAATGTGACGAATCTGAGGAAGTATGTTTATCATATAAATAAGATATTGTAGAATATTCTTCTTCTAGATAAAATAAAGATGTTTTTTGTCTGAGGATAAAGAAGAAGATGATTTAAATTATGTTCATGGAGTGGAGGAATATAATTTTATGTGTTGGTATATGAATAGTTCTTCTGATAGAGAAGTGTACTGGTTGGGTTCTATTAATCATGATGATGATGTAGCCTATATTATATATTAAGATAGATAATCTATTGAGCGGGATGTATCACAATGTTTTTATTGTTATAAGTATGTTAATAAGGGTAAATAATTTGTATATATAACTCCAATTTATGTGACAACCTATAAAGGTGAATACCTAGCACCCTATACAGGGGAGAAGACCCTTGGATGTATACAGCCTAGACATAACTACCCTTTGTCAGGTGAAGATAGAGGAATTGATGATGATCTTAACAATATTCAAGAGAATAGTGGACTAACAATCTGAATTAATGGAACATTTCTATAGAGATCTCATATTGAGAGGATTTATGAATTTTTTAGGAAACATGTTTTCCTTCTGATTTAACTTTTTATGGATATGATCTGGTAGAGGCTATTTAGACTTTTCCTGATAAGATTCCATCACATCTACCTACTTCCCCTTATATTACATCGAATAATATGTTCAATGATGATTTTGAATCTTTCAAAGTGACTATTGTCTAAGATTTCATTTACATTCACAAACCCCAAACATGAAAAGTAACTCAATTTAGTGAATTATATTGTAGGAATATCATTGAGTTGGTTATTTTCCACATTTAACCTAAGATGATATATCGATTCATGATGTTGAGATTGGAAATAGAAGAAATTAAAATGGGAGGGATTCCACAATTTATATCATTATGGATATGAAGAATAGTTTTTCTACAAGGTGAGAGTCTAGTTTTGAGAGGTTAAATACCTTACCCCATGAAATTACCTCTCTATCCACTACTCAACATCCTAAGCCTCATATTGATCCTTAGAATATGATATCTATAGTCATAAAGGTATTTCATTATATCTAAGGTTATCCAACTGCATCTCATCAGGAGGACCTTTGTAAAATCCAAAAACATGGTGAGAATATATATATATATATATATTGGATAGAGTTTATTTCAAATATGATTGAAGTTATATAGAACATATCACTATGTAAATAAAATACCTTAATTTATAATAAGCATTAGACCAATTGTCATTTTTTATTTATTTATATGAATTATAGGATGCCTCTTGTCAATAGAGCCTTCAAATAATAAGTAATCTAGCTCGATATTCTCATCCCTCTGCACAAATTATTTTTGTAAGAGAAAAAGGACGCCTCCATACATATGGAGATAGGTGGGAAAATCATAATAATTTTTGTAATCTAATTATTCCTTTTCATTATGAATATGGGTCTGTATTTGTTGAACCATAAGTCATTCCCATGTCACCCTTCATTTTAGTACCATTTTCTACACCAATACCTACAGATTATCATCCCTTTAGCATGTGCGAAACTAAATATGTTGGGAATATCATGCTAGATTTGATCAAGGAGGATTATATTTCTAAAATTTCACCATTAGCTTCTACATCCATGAATAATATTTTTTTAAATGAAAAAATATATTTTTTATCCGTCCTACTTCCATGAAAAGTGTGATTAAGAATATGATTTTTCCATGATAGGGGAGTTTTTCCATTTATTGATATGTAATCCAATTATTTTTGAAGTTTAATGAAATTCATCTATTATTATTCATATTTTAATTATTAATATTTTATTTTCAAGAATTATAATTTTTATAATACCAAATGGGGGATAAATTGATTGAATAAAATTTATATTTGTAATTTTATTTCATGATTTAACCTTAGTATCCTATATTAGAAGATTTAAATAATATTCAGAATTAATTTAAATCTAATTATTTAAATAGTTGTTTTAATATACATAGATATTAAATGATATGATTTGTGATCATAAAAATTGGGAGATAGTTGGAATATCTTTATATTAATACTCAATAACCCAATATGATATAAATATATAATATTATTACTGTTTTTTGATGTTATATCATTTTTGGAAGTAATTTAGTTATGTATAGATCTACTGTTACTAATGACGATATGTATTTAGTTCAAAGAGATCTAATTTTGGCTGTGATGATCTTCCATTAGCTCAGTGAAATATATTATTAGATTATGAAAAATTTTATAATCTACCATTGATAGATCACAATTTTATCAAATTATATATTCCTTGGTGTTTTACACGTATTATAACATTATTTTAATCATTAGTAAACATCAAATACAATCCAATGACTGTAAAGTGTATCATTATTGAAATGTTAGTTATAAAAACTAAAAACATGTAAATATTCTATATAATTTTTATATTAATAATTCATAATTAGAACATAACATCCTTTGAGATTTTACATATGAATTGGAAAACATGGCAGAAAAATAGAAATAATGGAGGTGATAAAAATCATAGTAAGTGAATAAACATTGAAATGTAGCGTAGAACACTGGTTAGAAGAAATAATAGGATGAAATTAAAAGGAATGGATCATGAGTAAGAATATGGAAGCATAAAGTATATATCATGGGATCATGTAATAATAGAAAAATAAGAATGTGGAAGATATATATAACATTGCATTAGATTTAGTGAAGGATAATTGCCAAGAATATATCTCACATAAGACAAAGTACGATAAAGGAATAAACTTTTATCTCTTTACAGACATGAATTAGCATGTGATTGAAAAATACCCAATGAATTGGATCCCTATCTATGAACACCCATAAAATCATTTTCTTGAATATTTATTCCACAAGAAGAATCAATCATAGTCATAATGGGTTCCCATGGAATTAAATGTGCATCATAATCATGTCATATATCAAAAAAATGAAATTATCCTAAGAGAGTCCTAGAAAAAATGGATATAAATAAATCATGGACATTAATAAGGTAAAATGTTTTTAATCATGATAATTGATTATACAATTTAATTGAAAAAATTTAGAAACATTGTTTATGAATTTTTAGAAATGATCCTCTTTGTGCGGTTTAATGGAAAATATTTAAGAGTTCATAAAGAAGGAACAAAAATAATTGTTTCTATAAAACCATAAATAATCATAGATAGAAATTAATAATAAAATAGAGATTTTATAAAAATAAAGGAGGATTAAAATAGAGACGTATTTTACATGAAATTTGGTATGAAATTTGGATGTCACTTAAATCGAGATTTCGTATCAGGAGGATTGGGAAGGGGAACTTTCTAAATTGGTATTTCCACTTAAAATAAGGATGAATGGATATAGATACATAGTTGTGAAACATATTTATAAAATATGTAATATTTATATGAGAATAATTAGGAATTATAATTGGGTAGATAGATAGAAAGTATAACCCAAAGGAAAGTGGGAGGTTCAGAGAGATACCTTACCTTATGTCCGAATGTTTTCTTCACTTTCACACAATATCCTTGATAATAAAATTTGATTCATTAATAATTAAATTAAAAACCTCATCTAATATATTTTATTTATTCTAATTATATTAGGTTCATTTATGACTATATTTATGTTTAATAATTTTAATTTTTGTTGTTCCCGGAGCATTCTGTTTCATAGTTTTAATTATCGGTTCACTTGTATATAGGTATGTATGTCCTTTTAAAATGATAATAATCTTCCATAATTGAAAATATTTACTATTATTGAACTCCAATAAGTTTAAATATTCTTATATATCATTTGGTTATATGTTATTAGAGTGATACATTAGATAACATGTTAGTGAAATGATTTCATTTATTTAGGTGTATGTTAGGACCATCTGAAATTAGTATCATTTTATTTAATAATTTGATTATTTATTGTTTCCATAATGTTAAATAACGTTTATTCCACATATTATAGTCTTTTTTTACATTAAATATTGTTTTAAAACCAACTATGAAGGCAGGGATGAAAAACAATATTGGTGTCCATGTAGATGGTGAATTGACACCCGAGAGATGATGCTTCCATTTTTAGATCAAAAGGAGAGGACATGATATTTACTGATGCATATTCCATATACATAATAAAAATATAGTATATATGTGATGTTGGAGTTATAATGTTACTTTGGATATGGTAGGTTAGGGAAGGATATGAAAATAAAATTAATTAAAAGATAACGATAGATGGTTTTACCACATGACTATAATCTCCATGAGATCCTCCTTATGGCTATTGAATTATTTTTTGGTGATACCAGCTAGATGATAATGTGGGAGGAGAGGTGTGTTTTGGATTATCTTATTCATTTTTTTATTATTTTTTCTCGAGACTATCAATATTGTTGTTTATTGTGAATAAGTAATATATATATAGCAAGTGAGGTTGACATAATGGACACATACATCATCCATGCCTCAATCATGACTCCAAAATTAATTTATTTACTATTAAATTTAAATACTATAAATTACCATATTTCTACTATTCAAAAAATTCATCTATTTAAGAAAACATCCAAAAATAAACCATAACAATTTATTGACCTCTTGATTTCAAAAATAGAATCCATTTCATAGTATTAAATTTCAATATATGAAAATTTATTTTTTAATTAAAATCATAATTTCTTCAAAAAATGCTTATTTTAAAATTTCAACTAATTTATGACAGTTATAAAATTAATTATAGTCTAATAATAATATCATATAATCATAATATAAATAAATAATAATATATGATTCTATTTATACAAAATAAATTATAAAAAATTATATAAATTATAACATTAAAATTAAAGATTTATATTTTAAAAACATTCCAATACATCATTTATCATTTCGAAAAACATATTATTTACATATTAAATGACATGAATATATTATATCTTTATTTATCAGATTACTAAAATTTTATTTTACTTACACAAGTGAGGTTAACATTCTATTGGTTGGGTTAATTTTGTAATGGTCATATTACTATTATAATGATCTTTTAACTATTCTATTGGTATAAGATCCTTAATTTATATAAACAAAAATTATTACATTCTTAATTTATGAACATAAATTTTTTTTATCTTATCTATTTGAGAATTGTGTTTTATTCTATATCAAATAAATATTAAATGGAAAATTTAATTGATAAAATTTAAGATTATTTCATTCATCCCCAATAATGAAATTTAACTCTTGAAATTTTGATTTAAATTCTAACTAAAAAATATATGGGGGTTATTATCCTTCAATACATTGACCAATTTCCATGACACATCTTTGTACTTATGGTTCCAACATATTACATTGACCCGATGAGTAGTCTTATTATGTGGGACTTTATATCTATGGTCTAAGAAGTTCAATGGATGCTCTTCATATGAGAGGCTGTTTTTCAGTTTCATTGACGCTAGATTTAGTACATGTGAGGGATATAGTATGTAATTTCTCAAGAGATATGTGTTGAATACATCATGTTCTTGATACATGGTAGGGGGGAGTGCTATCTATAGGCCCCAACACAGACATGATCATGAATCTTGAATGGAATGAGGTACCTAAGAATCTTCCTTCCTTTACCCACAAATCACATGATCCACTTCCTTGTAGTTATGTGGAGGAATAAAATATCTCAAGTATTAAAATCAAGGTCATTTCAATGATTTTATAGATGTCACTTTTGGAAAGAAATGTGTAACATGTACATGTTGCTAAATGTTTTTCACATCTTCTTCTATTTGATTGACCATTTTTGGTCCCATCAGCATTCGTTCAGAGACTTCATCCACTTTTCTACATCTTTACCCATAAGTAGGATTCATATGGATTGATTTGGATGCTTCATTGGAAACTATTTTTGTAGTATAAATCGACCAAAGTTATATGTCGATCACATCCTCCCGAAAAAGTCCCTAGAACCTGATCTCAACAGTTCTTCCAATTTTTAAATAATATGCTCATATTGGCTATCTGGTTTTGTATTAAAAGTCGTACTAAAGTTCAACAGAGTGTTTAGATCATGTTTGAGACATTTCCAAAACATGGATGTAAATATTTGATCTCGTTCAGATACAATCGATAGTGGTATTCATGGTGCCTCACCACATCTTCGAGGCTTATATTTTCATGTCGATTGAGAGATAATTCATCTGAAATTATTATCGAGTGAGATGTCATTATAAGATGATAGAAAATGACCCATGTATCATAATATCCTTTGGATGTCTTATGAAGTTTAGTGATAATGTCTATGGTTATTTCCTCTATATCCATGTTTGCATGGGTAATAGTTGAATCATTCCTTTTAGACATTTTTCTTTAATATTTAACTTGATTAAATACAAAGAAATTTGATGTATATTTTGAGATATCCTTCTTCATATTTTCCCACCATAGTGATCTCAGATATATCGATACATATTTTTTCTTTTTGGGTGGTAGATAAATTTGACCTATGTGAATCATTTATAAGATCATTCTTTATCTCTATAATAGATGGTACATATATTGGTTCCCTAAATTTAATTACTCCATCATCAATATTTTACTCTGAGGATTTCCCATTTATGATTGCTTCCTCCTTTCCCTAATTTTGATAATCTTTAATTTTAGAATATTTAATATGTTTATAAGGGATAGTTTAGACATTATTTGAGAAATCAATAATTGTATTCCTTCATTTAAGATTCCCATGTACATCCTTTGTTAGTATAAGAATATTAGATCCTTCTCAATTTTCAAAATTGATAAAGTTGAAGGATCTTTGCTTCTTAGATAATCTATCACATTATTTTTTTGTAGGATGGTGGTGGATTGGTAAATCATTATCCATGATGAGGTCAAACCATATTTACTACAACATATTAATCTCCTTCAATGTGAATGTTTATTTTTGATTATTATGGTCATTATATATCACACACTTCTCCCCATAGAGATAATAATGCAAGATTTCCAATATAAATATCATAGTCTCTAACTCTATAAATTTCATGGAATTTTGTTTCACATAAATATTTAACATCCATGAGGAATATGAAATAACATTATCATTATACATCTATAAATAGCACAATCCCTTCTTTGAACATCATTGAATACCACAAATAGTACCCACTAGTTTGATGTGTGAGTACTGTTGTAGTAATAATCATCTTTTAGAACACCAAGAAATTATTTTAACATTTACCTATCCAGATAAATATTAGTCCCTTATAAGTCAATTTGGTTAGTTGGATTAACTACAATGGGATGTTAGTTACAAACTATCTGTAATACCCAACTATACCAAAGAATCTATGTATCTCTATATTAGATGTTCTCTATATCCACTATTCCATTGCCTTTATCATGTAAGGGTCCATAGATATTAAAATGATGGTGATAACATTCCCAAAAATTCATATATCATATATCTGGAATAGTCGTTTACTATAATTTTAATAGATTTTATCTCTTCTCAAGCTCTTTAGAAAAAAATATACAAATTCTCCATGTCCTCTACCTTATTATTGGAGTATATCATAATATAATCAATAAATACTACCACAAAATTGTTTGGGTAGTCTCTAAAGTATATTTTTAGTATGTACATGAAAATTTACTGATAAATTGTGTGTTTCAAGGGAATAACTATGAACTCATAGTTCCCATACCTTTTTCCAATGGTTTTCTTAGGGATATATTACTTCTTAAAATTTAATATCTGATATACCTGCCAAAGCTCTACATTAAAAAATAATTTGCCACTTATAGTTGAATGAACGCTTCGTAAATCAGTGGAAGGATATAATTGTTGTTTATCATGACTATTTGGGCTCATGATAATCATTACGGTGTTGCAGCAATCCATCATTCTTCTTGACGAAGAGGATCAATTCTCCCCCTAGTGGAGCATTACTATGTATAAAACCCTATCAAAAATTCTCTTGTAACTGCTTCATTAGTCCTTCCAACTCACTGGTGTCCTATTAGTAAGGTTTCATCGATATATGCATATATCTATAAGTAAGTAATATTGATAACCCCACCTATCATTCAAGAGGAATTCTGGTCAATTCTTTAGCGAACACATCAGGGTAATCATTCATATTATCCATGCCATTCATCAATATTTTCTCATTTTCTAAATAGTTTGAGATATATTTTATTCTTCATATTGTAATAATATCTTTAATTATGATGATTATTTAGAATAGATTCATCGAACTCATTAAATATTCATATAATTGGATGATTCCTCGGGATTTGAAGAGTGATAACCCTTTTTTGACTATTGACATTGTCTTTCTATAAAGATATCCAATCAATTCATAATATTACATCAAACTACACCAATAGAAGTATGACTATATTAGATGGGAGGATCAACCTAAAATATAATTAAAGAGTAGTAATATATATTGGGTGAAATAATTTCGCCATTTTCCATTCCCATTTATAACATAAACTCTATATTTTTAAGTCTTGTTTGAAAAATTGTACTAAACATACAAGATATGAAATAATACGTAGTAACTGAATCAAATTGTAATGTTTATATTCATTCACGAATAACCATCATAGCTGTAAACACATCATTTTCATGATAAATAATAGTATTAGAATAGAATATTCACTTCCTTGTAACCTTGGTGGTTTATTTTTTATTTCCTCTAACAACCCTTGTCCTATGGCATTGGGTCAAATAATACTCATGTTCTATGTAGTTGATATGGTGCATATATTGGATAGTTGGCATGAACCATATTTTTCGAATCTATATAAGTGATATTATTCGTATATTTTGGGATTTTATTATAAATACTTCCCTCTATTCCACATTTGATGCATCTTATGTTTCCCATTAGGTAGTTCGTATTATGATTCATCCCACACTTTTGACATATGAGATGTTGTGATTTAATTCAATCAAAGTAATTATCTAATAATAGACATATATTGAACTTTGTTTTACAATTTTTATCTATAGTATCTCTAGACTTCTGAGATTCTATGTTCTTCAACGAAACCATATTGGTACAAAGGAAAATAGTCTCATTGTTGGGAATGTCTCAAATCACTAATGGTTTTCATAAACACAACATCAGTCCCCTAAAAAAGTGATCCAAATTTCATTCATTGATCATAGAAATGCCATATTATTATTATGCAGGAATTGTAATGACTGAATCCAATTACATGAATGAATCATCATCCATTTTTTAATTAGAGAAACTCCCTTTACATCTGAAGAATGGGAGTTATGGAAAAATATTTCTTGAAAATTATTTTCCTATAATATTCTCATTATATGGAATTTTTTCCACCTTATACATTTTTCCTACTTTTTACAACCAACCAGACTCCCAATAAAATGTTATAACATTATTATGGATTTTTATTCTTTTGAGTATTGAATGATAGAGAATATCTTCTCAATGGATTTAAGCCTTTCTTACGTGATGATGAGATCGAAATATCCACCAAACATGGGAGTCCTTTTCAAATATAGTACTCATTGAAAATTGATCATACTAAGTATAAGGGTGGAGTACCACATAATATTTTTATTATAAATAACCTATGTCAGTTGATAATGTACCATTATGATGTTTGAGCACCCATTCCCCTTAGATTTTGAATTTCAATTGGGAAATAAACACATTTCTTATCAAATTGACTATGTGCTGGGGTACTCCAATTTCCATCCATTAACTAAAAATATAATGTAAAATTGGGGGGGGGGGTGAAAATATTTCTAATAATAAAATTATAAAATCCTTGAAAAATAAAGGATAAAATTATAAATTGAAATTAAATATTATATTTTGATTCACTGTGTTCGATAAACTTTATCAATGGTGAAATAATTATCCCAGTGGTTCCTTTTGATGTTTGATTGTCATAATATGAAACAATAACTAGGCCATAATCTAATAAAAACTATTGTAACCCTATCCTTTAACACATATTTTTTCATTATTTTAGATATAATTAACCATCAAATACAATCGAGGGATCATAAAGCCTAGTGTCATTGACTGATTTATTACATTAAACGTGAAACAAAAAAATAGAATAAATGAAATTTATATTAATAAAAAATAATGAGATCCCAACATCATTTTACTTCTTACATCCATAATGTATAATGTGGGTAATACATAGAAAAAATGGGTGAGCTAATTTTCTATGTAAGGGAATAATCAATAAAATAAAGCATATGAAATGTGATAAAAGGCATAACATGATGAAATATTAATTCTTGGAACATGAATAATAACATGGAAGACTAAAATAAATAATATGGGATCATGTAATCAAAGAAAAATAGGGTTGTAGATTTAATATATAACAAGACATAATCATGAGTCATTGATAACTTCCAAGACTACGTCACGTGGTGGAAAAAGTCCAATATATATATATATATATCAATCTAATTCCTTATCCCAACATGGAGTCTCATGAGATAAAATATTGGCCAATTCATTGGAAACTATATAGGTGCAAACCTAATTACACAATCATGAATATTTTGGGATCATTAAGAACAAAACATAAACTTAACGATTACCATGGAATGTAATCAGTAACATAATCATGTCATAGATAATAATAAATGGATCTATCATAAATCATTCGATGAAATAATTGACATAATTCATAAGTGGACATTAATAAGGTACAATCGGTAGATATCATGATAAATTTCATTCAAATTTAGGGAAAAATTTAAAAAAACTATTTAAGAATCCTTAGGAACAAGCTTATTTAGTGCAGTTTAATGGATAATATTAATGTATCATTAATGTAGGAAAAGGAATAAATTTATTTATAAAATCATTAATAAACCTGGAAATATTTTCATGGTAAAAATATCATTTTTAACAATATTGGTTAATTAAAAAATATTATTATGTGTAATTGAAAATGGGTATGAAATTTGGAAAGCCCCATTAACCTGGCTTGGTCATTGGGAAGATTGAGAATGGAAACTTTTCTGACTTGTATTTTAATATAAAAAAAGGATGAATGGATCTAGATACATAATTTGGGAATAGATTCCTATAATTGTAATGATTTATATAAGAATAATTAAAAATTACATTGTTGTAAATATAGAGAAATAATTAGCCAAAGGTAATTAGGAATTTTTGGAGAGATACCTAACATTATGACATAATGTTTTCTAAAATTGAACTTAATTTGCAGAATAAAAAAATTAGGTTACGTAATATTTAAAATTAGAAACTATTAAAAATATCTTTTTATTTAAATTTAATTATTTTCATTTATGACTATTTCTATGTGTTATAATCATTAATTTCATTGTTTTATGTGAGTTCATACTCATGGTTTTAATGATCAGTTCACTTGTATATAAGTATAGAAGTTTTGGTAAAATGAGAATAATACCCCATAATTGAAATTATTTGTTATTAATTAAATTAAAATTGTTTAAATGGTCTAATATATAATTTTTTTATTATGTAATTAGAAAGATTCAATTGATAATACACTAATAAAAATTATTTAATTTATTTTGGAGGTTTTTACAACCATCACAAATTAATATCATTTTATTCGATTATATATTTATATAATGGATGTAGAACATTAAATAAGTTTTTATATAAATATTATGATCTATTTTAACTTTAAATAAGATTTTATAACTAGAATTAAACGTGGTAATAAAAAAATGAAAACTCATCATCCATGAAGGTATTGAATTGATAACTCACAGATGATGTTTTCATTTTTAGAAAAAAATGTAGATGAGGGGATATTTGACAATAGATATTCTATAAAAATTAAAATTGATGTATATATATGATACTATGCTTATCATGTTACTTTTTATATGTTTTATAGGGTTGTATATGAAAAGAAATTTTATTTAAAGATAATGAGTGATGGTTTTAGCTATTGATGGTCATATCATTGAGAATCTAATTAGGTAATATGGAAATGGTCTTTTGATGAGACCATAAATAATAAAACATGGGGAAGTGGTCTGGAAGATTAATTTAGAAGAATATTATAAAATTAAAATTCTAAAATGGTGTCAGTAGAATAGCTGATGATGGTTGGTATT
This sequence comes from Viscum album, assembly GCA_963277665.1. Taxonomy (NCBI): domain Eukaryota; kingdom Viridiplantae; phylum Streptophyta; class Magnoliopsida; order Santalales; family Viscaceae; genus Viscum; species Viscum album. The sequence goes on from OY728159.1 coordinate 661,733,953, forward strand.
TATAGTGGGGGAATGCAAGTTTTTTTATGATTTCTTCCATTTGTTTATTATTTGTGATCAAAACGATCAAGAATTTTTATTATTTTATATAATTATAGTAAATATAGAAGTTTATTTATCAATAATTTATACTTAAAACATTCATTACTCAATGATGTCTCTAAAATTCATTTATTTACTTATGATTTTAAATACCTTAAATTAACCTATTTCACTATACAAAAACAATTCAACTATTTTAGAAATATTCCAAAAATATAACAGTCACGATTTTTTGACTCATAGATTATAATAATGGACTCCATTTTATAAATATAATTTTCTACATATGATAATTTTAATTATTAAATAATTTAATCAATTATTAAAAAAATATAGATTTTAAAATTATAATGGATTTTATGGAACTACGAAAACATAATTAAGGCCAAAAAAACTGACTTGTAATTATAAGAAAAATAATAATATGTTAATATATTATATGAAAATAATTTTTTAAAAATAATTTATATTATAAATTTTTAAATAAATCTTCTTTGCTTCACCAAAATAGCAATACATTATTAATTATTTTAAAAAATTTAGATACTTATTCCAAGATATAAATATATCATATTATAAATTATAATATACATATATTTTATTTATACATTTATTGTTATGTTTACTATTCTATTGGTAAGGTTACTATTCATAACGATCATATTAATATTCCAATGGTAAAATTATTATTCCATTAGTATGAGTTCCTTAATATAAATAAATAAAATTTATTCATTCTATATTTATGAAAAATAATTTTTTTTTAGATTATTTATGTGCTTTACGTGTTTTATATTATATAAAATAATTATAATAATGGAAAATCAATTGATAAATTTTTTGACCATTACCAACATCCATCGTTAGTTCAATAGATCCATCGTTCATTCAGACCAAGTCTATTGTTGGACTCCAAAAACCACTTATTGACCTACCTCTATGGATTTTCTATAGTATGATTTCATATTCCCCAAAAAAGAATTAATAACTAGATAATATAGACCTCAGAATAGATCTACAACTAGTTCTAATGATCTCCCATTAATAGATCTACCACCAGATCATGATACTGTTAGTCTAAAATAATATTGCCCTGTGTTGTATTTAAATATGTTCAACTACTAGTATGCTACTATTGTTGTTCTATCACTAATTAGAATTTAATTACTATAATTAATAATTTATGGAATTAAATTCATATATCCTTATGTGGATTATAAATCATTATTCCTATTTCACACCATCAATACATTGAATACAAAGTTAAAGGTTTCCTATTTTATTGTTAAGTATAATGATCTAATATATCATTAATATTATTCATCAATGGATATTGCGATATGTTTTTATATTTATTCTAATGTTCTACCTAGTGCACACATGTTTGATAGTGTATCCATTTTTTTGTATTATATAAAATAATAAGAACCATTAATACATTAAATCATTAGAAGTATGTGGAATTTTTTCATAACATAAAAAAACAAAAAAAATATTTTTAAACACTCTTTGATACATTATTTTGTAGTACATTTTTAAATTAGTGATCTATCACTTCTCTATGAAATATTCAAAAAACAATAAAAAAATTATGCATAATCGTTTTACCTACATCATCATTTTCTATATTTACTCATTTTCCCTCCATTATTGTTGTTTATATTTAGTTGTGCATTGTATTAGTCTATTTATGTGTACACACTACATCTTATGATTAAAATGGAGTTTTTTAAACACAATCTCTCAACATTCTATATTTTTACTACAAAAAAAACTATAGAAGTGGTTTTTGTATCCTATATTTTGTTTTTATTCCGGTATATAACTATTGAAGATGCTTTTTCCCTAGGAAACATTTGTTCTATTGTTTGAAAAACCCAATCCATGATATGTATCTAATTATTATTATAATATTATTTTCAGTATCATGTTATATCCTTGTTTTGGGGTCTTTGTGTTATGTTGAGACTGAACACCATGATTAATTCCATTGTGTGTTTCCTCGTTTTTCTTTTTATTCATTTCTTTGTTCAAATGTTTTTAATTTTTAAATCTAAAATAAAAAATTACTTTTATTTTTAGACTAAATTTGTTTTTATATAATGTTTTTTCTTATGTATGTAAATTTAAAAAGTAATGTATTTTATTAAAAAGTTTAACTATACCCTAATCCTATGTTTGAATAATTTTCTAAAATAGTTAATAAATATATTTATACTATTTTGATTAACTTGTAGTTTTCTGTTAACTTAGGGGATTTACATTTATTTTTTAGAAAATATTTTTAATCGGAACTTAATTCAACCCCCTCTTGAGTTAGTCTTTCAAACTAAAAATATTTTTAGGTTATATAATCATGGAATCATAATAATTTGGAAACACTAGAGAACATGGTATCATAATCCTACCATAAGGAACACTATAATGACCATCATCACGTTATTTAAAAATTCCTACAATTGATTGGGTTTACTCACCATTCCCATATCATCTCATGTGATATATAAAATTACATAGTGTAATAGTGGACTAATAGGGTTCATTGTTCACTTTATTAACTTTTACTTTCTTTTGTGTTCTATATATTGAAACACACCAAAATCCATCAATAATAATTACCTGATAATCACATGTAAAATAAATTAATATCTAATATAATAATTTATCTACTTATAAATATTCAATTCAATAAATAAAATGAAATATAAGGTATTGTACAATATAAAATAATTCCAATATTATTCAATAAATAATTTCCACAATTAATCGATGTAGTGTAATTTATTTGAACACATTTCAAGTAGAATAGTCATTAAATATTTATCTACAAGTAAAAGGAATTGTATGAAAAGCTATATATAAATGAAGAAAAATAAAAAAAAAGAAAGAGATAGTTCATTCCTAAATTATAGGTTTAATTTAAAACAGACCATATTTATAGTGGAACCTTGGTATTTAAATAAAAAAAATTAAACATAATGATAGAGAGGGATGGAAAAAAATTAAAATATACCAGATGAATGGTAATGTGCCCTTTTTTAAAAAAATTATTGTATATAAAATAAGTCATTAATGTAGAAGAAGATTCCATAATTATATCATAAATTATGTTAAAACAATATTATATGTATTCATAGGAAATGATCATTGAATTTGCGAATATTTAGTGGCAAGTTGCCAAATAATTGAAAATTGGTTCAATCGCTTTTAATGGTTCATAATGAGAAATGTAATCATCCAAAACATATCCCAAATGATTGTCTAGCAAGGTATGTATTATTAGGAGTAATTATTATTCACTATGCCAAAATAAAATTAAAACTCATTCATCCTGCTTCGATGTAATTTTCCTAATATTAATTTATTCCACAACTATATCCACATTATAGTATCCATATCAAGATTTAACATTTTGGAAAACTAACATTGATTACATTAGAAATATTTTAGGACACATTATATCCACAAGAATGTCTGATCATTATAATTGATTAAGAATATATAATAATGAAAAATAATAATTATCTATTTTTTAAAATAATTTATTATCAGAATAAATATTTAAAAAATTTATTATTTAAATTGGAACTGGTGGGAATGAATTAAAATAACTTTAATGTTAGAGAAGGGGTTAATTACCGTTTCAAATATAGTAAATTTTGAGTCAATACACCATTTAATAGAAAACATGAAATTAAACATTAAAGGACCTAAATATTTAGATAGTAATGATATAATTATTTTAATAGGTTTGATATAAACCATATAAAATAAAATAAACAGATAAAAAATCATGTCTCAAAGAAATAAATTTTTTATACTAAAACCTTACGACATTCAGTAATGCTCAATGACATAAAATTGAATGATAGAAATATTTATTGATATATATAAAGAGAATTAATTAAATGAATTAATATTGATAATATAAATATTTGGGTTTCTTATAAACCACATAAAGAAATAATGTGGTGGATAAAAAACATTTAGCAATGAAATAAACTTTAGATAAGAAAAATCCTTAACATGGATTATAATCAACACAAAATTATATTAAAATCCTTTATAATAAAATAAAACTCATCACTGTTAAAATTAGTAACCCATTAATTTTAATTTTATTATTATATTCAACTCTTAGTTCATTTATTATTATTTTATATTCATTAACAATCATAGTATCATTTTCATTGGTTGTTTTCATGTTTCTTGATTGGTTATCGCTGAAACCATTATAGTATGATTGTATAAATTAATGTCCCTTAAAATATGTATTGGTTTGATACAAAAGATTAATCTTATTTATTATATAAATATATATAATTTTTGGATTCCATTATATTTTTATATTTTCATTAAGTCATTCTCAATAAATTAGTTTCTTTTGATGAGAAATGTTAATAAAATCATAATTTTAATTTTAATTAAATCATAGATATTTTAACATTAAATAATCCTAAACATAAATATAAATTAAATTTAATAATTTAATTAACCAATAAATTTTTAAAGGATTCTCATGAAATATATTTAATTAAACAATGTTATAGTTCACTTTGAGAAGATAAATCAAACATAGCAAGATATGTTTTTCAAAATAGTTTAAGTGGATGAAATAAAAAATAAATGATGGAGTTTTATAAAAATATTTATATTATAATAATGATTCAATTTTGTGGTAAATTTTAAATGGTTCCTCTGTTAATAAATGGAGTTGTATAAAAATCCCAATAAAATACATTTTTGATGAAAACATACATTTTTACATAATATGTATATATTATATATATATGATACGAGGAATTTAATAACACTTAATCAACAAGAGGGAAAGAATTGATAAGTAATTTCAAATTAAATTATATATCTATATAATATTTATGATTTAAATATTTTATCAAAAAATAATCTAATTAAAAATAATGAAATTTGTAATTAAGAAACAGTTGTTTTGAAGTGAAAATTTGTTATAAAAAATTATTAGTATGTGGGAATGGTTGATATTTATATATTTATATTTTAAAATAGATTAAAATAAAATAAAAATATATTATGAAATAAATTAAATTATAGGATATTATATATTTTAATCACAAACAATAAAAACTAATAAATTGGGAGTTGGTTTTATGACCCCTATTAATTTGACGTCATGGAATCTTATTGAATGGATATAATAAGTCTTAATAAGTAATACATAAATTGTAATATTAAATATGATGTAGAATATAATTTATTAAATATGTTGAGGAGGTATTTTAAATGATTCTATTTAAATTAAATTTTTAATTGAAAAGAAAATTAATGTAAAAGGAACTCTATATTAAATTCTTGTGTTGCCTCCCCTCGATTGAGGTTAAACCCTTTACATGAGTTTCTATAAATACTTGGGGAATCTGAATTTAGGGATGGATGGGTAGGGAGATATTATTGTATATATTTTTGAATGGAATATATATTGACAGTACTAAGAAAGGGGTGAATTTGGGAATCATATAAGGTCAAAGAGGATGTGTATTTCGAGAAAGGTATTCAATTATTACTATATTCAGGGAAGAAATTTATTTAGAATTTGATCATATCAAATGGTTGGACAAATAAAAATAAATAAATTCATATGAATTAATAATTATGTAGAAACAACACTGTAGTTTCCAAAGACTAAAAAAATGTATAGAATCAGAAAAAACAAATTTATAGTAATAAAAATTATTTTATGTTTAAAAATGTTAAATTGAAATGTATAAATATCAAGTAATATATTTAAATTAAAATTTTACATCTTCAATGAATATTTTTAAATAATGTTCTCATATATTTTAATATAAAAGTTATTATATGACTATCTCATAAAAAAATATCCCAAGAAATTATATATTTAAAAATCTCCAAAATATCAAATTATTTAAAAAAATCCCAAAATATAACCATAAATTATTTTTTATGATTCCAAAAATGAATTAATTATAACAAATAAAATTAATTAAATATTAAAATACAATTTTACAATAAAATAAATTAATATATAGCGAAACATTGATTTTAAAATAAATATTATTTCTTTGGTTATAATTGGTTAAAATTGACGCTATTGTTATTTATAAATTACTATATGATGGGTAAATTATTATTTTAAATTTTAATATATATATATATATATATATATTGAAACTATTCATCTATTTATGTGGAATATTTCATCTAAATACATTATCTAGGAAATAATTTTAGAATAAAATCTATAAAAATATTTGAATGAATATATATATATATATATATTATAAAATAATGAAATATAAAATCACCTAGGATGGTGGTAGTAATGACCCCATTTTATCCACTTAAGAGTTTGTTCAATATCTATAACCTAGCTAGATGAATCATGATGTTGTTGGATAGATATGCTCCCCTATTTTCTAGAAAACAGTATATTTATTCATTTAACAATATGAACCTAAATCATTGTTTATAAATATTTTTAATAATAGGTTGTTTAGATAAAAAATAATTTTTATAAACCATTTATAATATTTATGAATGAAACTTTGTAATATTATTAGTTCAAAATTTGAGATGTTTCATTCAACCCTATTAAAAAAATCATCGCTGTAATTTTACCAATTTTGAAAGAACTTTTTAAACACTAATTTTCACCAAAATATTATCTTTTTTATGTCTCTATATGTTAATATTCTGAATTATAATTCTATAAAATAACAAAAAATTACTTTGAAACCAACTAAGATGTCCCAAATAGGAGCCTCTAGATATTGTTCCAAATATATATTAATTTTATAGATCACAAAATTCATTACAAATACTGAAGATTATAGTGTCAATTATTATTTAGATATTGTTATATATCCATATAAAGATAAGATGCATTACAAAATTTTTCCATTAATATTATCCACACATAATATTTTTATATGACAATACAAATAAATAAATTCCTAGTAGAATTTGAAGAAATAATAAATTGTGACATAAAACACTTTTCATGGGCTTGTTATAATAATAAATTCTCCTAATTGATTATAATTTAGAGAGGTGGGTATGGGAATACATTTGATAGGAAAAGACAATACGTAAAAGAATCAAACACAATATAAAAATGATAGAAAATCATGAATCATTAAAAAAGTATTTTAGAAATAATATTTTGAAATAATATAACATTTAAATCATAATATTCTATAAACATCATAAAACATATTATTATAAGAATTAAAAAATCATCAATACGATGAAAATCATCACATAGGGGATAATTTCCAATTGTTGATTGAGATTACTCCATTTTCCAATATCATATCTGGATAGATGAAATTTTACACAATACAGTATTGTTTTATTCAGATGAACCCTTAATATTATCATTATATAGTTTTATGTTTTTTTTCACATATGGAAAAAATAAATTAATCCATGAAAAATTATAACATGATGCTTTCATTTAAAATAAATAGGTATTCAATAAAATTTATAATATATATAGGAAAAATCACTTTTATAAAGATACTAACCTTTGGTTTTATTTCATAATATAGAATAAATTGTATTTTTTTTAGTATAAAACCATCCAACTCAATAAAAATGTAGTTATTTAAGTGATAAATTATCAAATAGAAGAAACATTACATGAGTATCCATATCCAAAAGGTATTAGAATAAAACCTTGGCATAACTAATGATAAGGTTAGATAAATCCAGTGATTTATTAGTACGCACATTAATATAATTTAGACAAAAAAAATATATTCACATGGGAATAAATAAGAAATTTAATTAAATATTAAAATATAGAGCGATAGATAACATTATCAGAAGACATAAGATTTGTGGGAAATAACACCTTTTGGATAAAGTATAGTGTAGTAACAAAATATTAAGAAGAAAATACATCATTAATCTATTAGAATGAAGGGTATTAAAAAATGATATAAATTCGGAGAAAAATATCATTAAATTCAACTGATTTCCATGGTTGGTTTCCTTGTAAATAAAACTATATTATCACCCTTTTTTATTGATCGTACTAGAAATTTGAGTCATCCAAACATATCTCTCAAGAGATACAGACATGGTATGAAATCTTAGGAATACTCATCATAAATAGATTGAATATTAAGATATTACTCAACTACCTGTTTTAGAGTAATTACACTTTTTTTAATATTTTACATTATTCTATCAATGTTTTAATATATATTAATGGATTTATTTGATTGGAAAACTCACACTCATTACTTTAACAAATTTTTATGATTCTTTGTTTCCTGAATAATTTTTGAGTAGTATAATTTCTCATGAATTACGTACAATGTGATTGAATAAGTATTTCTCATTGAAAAAACGTTATACTGGAAAATGATAAAAATATCGCTTATGAGTTAAAATCAAAGGGAAATTAAGGGTGTAAAATAACAATAAAGTCCAAGATGTCATTAGGAATCCATTTAGATTTTGAAACATTTGAATCCAAAAACCATGAAATAGAACATTAAATAACATAAATATATATATATAATCATGGTTTATAATATTAAATAGAAAATATATACTCCTTCGAAAGAAAATATATGTTCACAATAAAAACACATCTCATAAAAGGTAAATTGAGAAAATAAAACCCATATAGATTTTTTAAGGGATTTATTAAATATCATTAAATGAATATATATGTTGTTGTTATATAAAATACATGATTTTAAATATATAATAAATATAAATTAATTTATGTGTTAGTATATTATCCAGTTAAGAAAATATAGTGGTGAATATATAAAATATCCGGTAGAAATAAAATTGGGAAATGAAAAACACATAACATGGATTCTTGTTTGATCAGACATATATTAAATTAATATTTAACAAAATTGTGATCATTTATATTTATTTTATAATCCTTTTTATTTTAATGTATTTTATTATTTTCTCACTTTTATTTGTTGACTATAATTTCTTGGTAATTTAATAACATATTATTATTTTCATCTGATGTTTCATGATGTCTCTGTTCATAGTACCCAAAATTGTTTTCTTTGATTATATCAGTTAATGTTCACTATAATGTGGCCCTATAAAATATTTGAGATTAAATATATATATATTTTATAAAATTATGTAATTAATATAGTTCAATATATTATGAAATAATTACAATTCAACAATTCATACTTGGAAAGATTTTTTTTTACAGTTAATAAAAGTCAAGGTTTGTGTACATTAAATATCAATGACGTAGTAGATATTTTTCCATTATTCTATAATATAGATATAATTATATGTATATTTATATTATATTATATCAATATATAATATTTAAAATATTTCCATGAAATACATATATTTATAAAACATCATCCTTCACTATGGTATTGTAAAACTACCATAATGGAAGATTGTTTTCAAATTTGTTTAAAAGGAGAGATAAAATTGAATAGATGAGTTTCATAAAAATAGTCATAATAAAAAAATATAATTTTCTTTATTTTACTTTTAAATGTTACATTTTTATTTAATTCTTATTTCAAATAATTCTAATTAAATGAAATTATTTAAAAAATTGATTATCGATGATATAACAACTTATCTGGTTCGTCACTCAGTGACTATCTAGTTCTTTGCCCCGTAGAAAATAATTTCGACTCACTCTATTAGGCATAGTGTTTTCTTAATTGTCTAGGTGTTAGTGACTTTTTATCTCTTGGTTTGATCAATGGATAGTGATTTTACGTTCTAGAGATGAAAGTTTGTTGACCAAATATTTCAGACATGTTTTACAAAACTCATGATTTTGGAATGTTTCTCTTCAAAAAAACAACATTTACCCCCACAATCTATTATTTTTATAAAATAATAACACCTCATTATTGTATTTTAACCATTAAATAACTCAATAAATTTCACTAGGGAATTAATTGGGCGAACATTTATGTCACTTATTCAACAAAAAAACAGATGATAAGTTGGGATAGAAAAGTGGAATTTGGTAATTTATATAAAAATAGATATAAAATTAATGAGGGATTTTTTTTAATAAAATTATTTTAGTATATAAATTTTATTCCTGAAGGATTTTATAGAATGGGAATGATATAAAATAGAATGAAATGCCTGAATTATGATACCATTATTTCAAAATGGTAACAAATTTTAGAAAGATTTTTTTCATTTCTAATGATTGGTATTCCTCCTTTTTTAATTTTTAATAGATTAAAGTATCATAAAAATGGTTTCATTTAAAATAAATTAGATGTCATTATAAATTATTAATATAAATAAAAAATAATATTGAATAAAATAATTGTGGTTTTGGGGTCCCTTTTAAATTTAAATAATAGTGAAATGAGAAGGGCTATAAGGGGAGTGAATATGTAATAGATCATTTCTTATAACAAAAATGTATAAAAATAAAAAATTATAATAGTTGCGAAATTATATTAAAATATTTTATAAAAATTGTGTTGTAATTGACATGTTGAGAGGAGCAGAAGGACCCATTTACCTGTTGTGTGACCTCCCATCGTTTGAGATTAAACCCTTTAGAAGTGGATTTTTTGGGTTAAGTCAAGGGGAAAATAGATGTGAGAAAGGGTGTGTATAGTTTACTGTGGATGATATTTGGAAATGTAAATTGTTTTAAGATTGTGAAGGAATGGTTGATAGTGGGATGCTAATAAGGTCAAAAGGGAGGGGTTTTTTGAATAATGAATTTGATAATTTTAATTTCTATTTAAACCAAATATATTTTTTATTTAATATAATTTATATTTTATGTAATTTTAAAAACTGATTTTTATAATACATTTACCTGATAGAAAAATAAAAATATATCATCTAACCACTAAAATAAATGTATAGAATCCGAAAAACAATAATATCAAGTTAAAACACTTATTTTTCTTTCAAAATATAAAGTATTAATTGATAAATTCATATTCATAATTTAAAATCCTTTATTAAATATATTAAATAAATTTTCAATTGGAAAATTGTTTCATAAATATCTATATGATATAAATAAAATAGAGATGTAAAAAAACTAATGGTTTTGTAACAATGGAATTTTTAAAATTCAATATAAATTCATATTTTATAAAAAAATATCTACATATTAGCCTATACTATGTTTTCAGAAATGGATTGTTTTTATAAAATTCACTTTTTAAAATTATTAAATTTAATAAAAAATAAAAAAATTACAATTTATGGAAATATATTAATTTAATATAATTTGTATTTATATTGTAATGATTTCTTATATTTATCATTCTTATTATCTCATAATTATTATATGGTCGGTAATTTTTGATTTACACATGTTAACTCATGATATCTCAAGAAATCATTCATTTATTTATGATGAATTTGGTGTTTAAATACATGATAAAAAATGGTTTTACAAAAACAAGTACAAATATAGTAATAGTTATATAATTATATAAATATAAACTAATGATGATAGAAATTTGAAAAGAAATAGTCTTGTAGTATGTACAACACCCTTGTCTCCTATTAGACATCAGTTACATCCTAGTTACCTCATTTGGGAACAATTGTTTTGTCTCATAGCTTTTGGGCATCCCAATTTTGTAAAAACCTAAATTTGTATTTTACATGAAAAAATTTAAAAACAATACTTATCAGATAAATAATCATATACATCATTGGTTCATTTAAAATAGAAAAAAAATTTAAATATAAATATAAATATATAAATAATTTAATAAAAATTTAATTATAAATAAAGCTTATTACTTGATAGGATTCTTATGAAAGAAAAAATGATCGATTGTAGATTGGAATTAAAATTGTAGGTGTGACATAAAAAGTTTGGTAGACAAGTAATTTTAAAAATAAGATAGGTGGGTTTCTTGTAAATTGGTATTGATCAGTATAAAATGAATGTCATATTAAATAAAATTATACTGAAAATTGAATACTATAGATGATAAGATGAGGGTTGGTGGGTAATACACTCATCCACCCATTTAAATATATGATTTTGTTATATTGTATGACCTAATCTCTTAAATTAACAAATTTAACTTATTATTTCCATTTCCATGATGACTTAATTTTTATTTGGAAATTTATTTTCATTAAAAAAATGAAAATGTATTTTTCCTTATTTGAACATTCTGATTCCATATATGAAATCCAATATATTATTTTTTAATTCTTAAAAGTGAAAAAACTAATTCTAAATTAATAAATGTATAAATATTTTTCTCCCCAAATTTTTTTTTCTAAAAAATTGATTTTAGACTAACAATTATTAATAATATGGATTTTATTGTTAATTAATCAGTCATGATTAAAATAATAATATTTATTTTAATTTAAAAACATGATAATACATTATGGTATTTGTGAATAATTAATTAATGGAAAATGATGAAAAACTATTTCTGATCATATGAAAATATAGAATAGGTTCCAAAATATCAATCATATGATTATAAATATAGAGTATTACTTTAAAATTCATTATTTTATTTGATAAAAACATATTTCGTCAAGAAAAATGTTTTATATATTTTTAAGTCCCCATTATATCAAGATGATGCCATAAAATTCATAACAACATTTTTATTATTATCCCTAAATTAAAAAATTTCAAAAAAATACAAAAAATCATTCTATAATTATTGTAAAATTGGGAATAAAAGATTAATCTTATTTTTTTAATTTAAAATTTCAAAATATCTTATTTTATCATATAAAAAATAAAATGAAAATAATGTTTTTAAAATAAATCCTATTTGTTCATTCCTGATTTATTAAATAGTTATTCCATATAATTTGGTATTGTTTCATGATTTCAGTTTAGTTATATTATAAATAATTAATTTTATTTCATGAATCCATTTTTTTAAAAGATTTATTAAAATTTATATACAAAAAAAGAATATTTTAAAAATATCATTAAAATAGAATGCATTTTTACAGGTAAAACTGTTTTTTATTATCCATTATAATTTTATTTTTTTAAAAAAATATATATAATGGAAATATATATCTAACATCAAAATAAACATTATTTATATCATCTATATACAAAAAATTATAATGGTGTAGTATTTACTCAATGATTTCATATCCTTTTAGTATGTGTCATTACTTTTTAGATATAATTCATCCTGATGTTCAAATATAATAATAGAACATTTTCTAATTGTTATACAAATGGTTTATGGAATGATAATATTCCATAAATGATTGGGTTTAATATTATCACATACAAGAACAATTATAGTCTTCAACCTTTAAAATGCACATATATATATATAATTATCTATAAAAAAGTACCAACATAAATTCACTTAAAAAACAAAATTATTTAGAAAAAAAATGAAAACACCATACCAATATAACATAACATCATCTTCAATATTCCATTGAGTCAAATTTGAAAATTAATAATCTATTAATGATCATGATATAAGAGAAGACTCGGAAAAAAATTTATTAAACATTAATGTCCTGATCCACTTTATAAATTATCATTAATCATAGAATTTAAGTATTTCTATTTTCTATAATGCTTTAATTTTTTTCAACATAAAATATAAAATATATAAAATGTTTTTTAAATCAAAAAAATGCATAGAGTTTTAAAAACCAATAAATTAAACTATTTCAATGTTTTAATTTAAAAACAAATCCAATTTCAATATTTATATAATTATATATGAGTTTAACTATAGTTTATCTATCCTTTTTATAACAATTTATGAGTGAAAAATGAGTCATATGATAACTATTAGTCACCTTATATATCAAAAAATTAATACAGATATACAGAAACATTAAATTTAGAGTTCATTATATAAACACATTCAATTATGATGAAAATTTATGCTATATAATTCAAAATAATCTTACATATCAATCTTTATTTATCTTCCTCATCAACAGTAGATAATGTTAGAAAATATATGATATATGATCAACACTGATTAGAGGTGGGTGTACTGAATTAGTATTTGAATCCTTTTTAACCAAATGATACATTTTATATCCTCAATTTCTAGAAATTTTAGGAACATGATTCTCTTATAGTTTCATCACTTTCATATGAAAGTACATCAAAGATAGTTATACATAAAACATGTACTTATGATAATAATAAAAAAAATAATTGTAACTAGTCCATTATATGTATCGTTATAACACATTAACACATTTTTCACTATATGAAGACACAAAATATATTTGTTAGGCTCAGAAACAAAATATAAAAGTTAGTGGGCTTCATATAAATTTAGAAGAGAGATATAAAACAATCCAGATATTTTTGACTGATGCCATACTAGTCTAAATAAAATAGTTTCATGTATATTTATAATACCAAAGATGATATTCATAATCTTTTTATGATTATATAAACAATATGAATTTATTCTAGTAAAGGGAATTCTTTTTAATTTCTAGGTTCTTCTTTTTATTTTTCCTCTTATTGTACATCGACAGAATTTTTCTAGAAGTGCATCTTATTTCCTTGTATGAAGGGTAGTTAACACAACCTATTTCCAATTAGAGAAAATAAACTTTAATTCTTTCCCTATTTCATGGTTGAAAGAATTGTTCTTCTTGTTTTAATATTCTCTTACACTAAATTCTATATATCTCTTTAACTTTACCAAGCTAGAATACACATCATATTCCTTATTTTGTATTTTTTACAAAAACAGAAATATAAAAAACAATTGTATTATCCTCTTTCAATCCTTTTCTTATTCATTTATTCTTCATCCATTACCTTCTTAATCATTTATAATTCTATCTAATACATCTGCACCACATATTTTCCTATCCATAGCCCATTCATTTGAAACCTGTTTTTCTACAAATTATTTGTCTACTACATTCCTCTTCTTCTAGTACATCTATATACAACAACTTCTTCACCCAGTACCTCATTTCTTCATCAAGTTTTTTTTCATGTACCAAACATCAACATCTGGTACAACACTATATTTATCTAATACCTTCATCTACATATGGTACATCTATATTCATTACAATGTTTCTGGTATCTATGCTTGCAATATTTTGAGAAAATATCTCTAAATCTCTTATAATAGCTCCTCACAAATCAACCCATTGAAAATTTATTTAAAGAATCCAGGTTGATAGCTCATTTCTTCTTCAAAAACCATTACAATAGAAAAAACAATATCACAAATAATCTTCCTACATTTACATATTATTAGTTTATTTGAGAAATTTGGTAAAATTGTGATCTTCAAAATCAAATTTTCGTTTTTAAAATATTCATTTTAGACCTATTTGTTTTTCATTAGGATTCTTTCAAAACTCCAAATAAATTGAAGTTAAAGAACACCATAAAGAATTTCTAAAATATCAACATCAACATACTTCAAACTCCTTAAAATATCAATAAAAATAAAAAACATTCAATTATAATTATTGAATTGTTGAACAAATATATTATAATTTTAATAGTTTATTAATTTATAATATATTTTTAAATTTCATCAAACCTTTATCAAATAAATAATAATAGGCACTACTTCGTCTAGTAATTCATCTTTAGGTATAACTTCACATGGTTCTTCGTCATCTAGTAAATCATTATGTAATGGAATGAAGATTAGTTTTTTTATTACTTTTTTTCCAATGGAATAAAATAAAATTCATTATCCAGTGGAAATTTTATAGAATCATATTTCTAATGAATTTATTTAGAACCATCAATCCTATAAAATCATTAAAAAACTTATGTCTAATTAATTCCCTCAAGAACCTCTCTCTGATTATATCACATGGAAACCTCTATCTAATCTTTCCAAAACCACAATATAATGAATTCATTCCAAAACCTCTATCTCATAAAACATCAATAGATTATATTAGTCAAATAAACAAAATCATGTAACTTAATGAATAAACTCATCTGGATTTATTATAAACATTAGTAATCATGATGATTGGTACATTGAATAACACTAATGCATCACCTAAATTAAATTAATTTTCAAAAGTATTTTATACTTCTAATATCTAGCATGAATCATTGCCACAAGGCATTATGATATTTAATCACTATTAAATACATAACCAAAAATTGAATTGTATTTTTTTCTAAAACACTCAGTCCCATGTCCCTACAAACACAATCATACAAACAATTTATTTACACATTCCATCTAATAATAGTTCCACTATAATTAAAATATGTTTTGTATCTTTATATAGTTGATTCTACTTTATTTTTTTTTTTAAATTAACTACTCTACAAAAACATAATCACATGTTTGATACATCAAACTATTCTCACAAATAATCATAATATATTCATCATCATTAAATAATATTTCCCCTTCATGGAAAATAATATAAAGAAAATTTATAATGAAAATAACACCATTTATTTTTTTTCAAGATAATAAATATTTACGACTTCTTCCCCTCTTCAACAAAGATGGACTATTCATTTTTGATAATAATGTATCCATCATAGTTATCTCCCATCACTAAAAAAGATTCATATTATACATTCTCTATCTTAGATACATTATTAAAATTTAATGTAACTTCAAATTTAAAACTTCTCAAGAATATTAACATCTATAACATGATTGAATAAGAAATTAAAACATCCACACAACTCTTACATTATCACCTACTAAATATATGGAAATCAATGTAATAATTCAAATTAATTGAAATAAAATTTGATCCAATGAATGAATGTAAATATACATAATTCAGGATTAATGATCTCTATATTTTTATTCAATTATCACACCTTTAGAAGAAATATTTTAATATTAGAATATTTTAGACTCTATCCATATTTCTTTTCAAATATACAATTTAAATTATCTACAAATTATTATTTAGAAATAAAAACTTCTACGGGAATTGGTATCAATTAATTATTCTCTAATTCTAAATAATTATCCTCACTCTATGTTTATATGGTATATTTTCAGCATACAATATAATAGGTTATATGATAAAAAATAGTTCACCCCTTTTACTATTTGATCTCTGTACCACATAAAATTTCAAGTAACAAAATTAAATCCTTACAAATACTTTTAGAAATAGGGTATAATAATTCATATACAAATTTCAGGATAACCATCCTTGGTACACTTTCATTCATCAACATTTCTTAGGTCATCGATTAGTTTGATTTTCCCTCAATTGGTTTATGATTTTTAATTTCAATGTAATCCTATTTTCCCTAAATAATAAATCTCTTTCTATATTCTTAATGACGGGCTTATTCATTTGATATCATTCAGGATCTCTATATTGAAAAGATGTCATAATGGATATATTTCATGTGGTTGTATATATATTAACTTTTTCTATAAATTTAGAATGTATGAAATTCTTCAATATATTCATTTGTAATTAAAAATGTAAATCTAAACCATGATGGTACTTTGTTCACATTTTAACCATAATTTTACATTAACCACCTCAACATCATTAAGGATAATCCAAACATTATATTTTCCAGAATTCTAGATTTGGAATCATTCTAGGATTATAACTTCTTTAAATTAATTTTTACATGGATTAACACCCATGAATTGACTCATGTTCTCCCATATAGATCATGACTCACCTTCAATTACCAAAATAATAAGAATATATATAATTCATAATGGTTAGTGGAATAATTAATCTCTTTATTACTATAGATTATAATAAACATGACTGAGATAATTTCTGTCAACCAATTAAATCCATCTCCGACACTATTCATTCATTAAAAACATTATGTTAAATCCAAATAGTGTATAATGGAACTTATCAATTCTTTATTGTTATTGTTTTTGAATTTTCACTTCTAAAGTGACATTATGGGACTTGTTTCACTTAGTGAAACAATTAATTTGTTTAAGAACTCTTCCAATGTTGGAATAATTAATAAAAAACATCTATTAGTGCTATCATCAATTTAGTAACTCAAACAAAAATCATTTTCATCAAAAGAGTTTTCATTTATTGACAACTATTCCTGATGTTTTAATTCTTCAAGAGTAATTTATTATCCTCATGAATTGGATTTTTATCTTCTACCATATTTATTTACATCTCTAAATAATCTAAAAAATGTCCTAATATATCATTGGGGTAATGGGTATCCTTTTTGGATTGTACAAATGGATTATTCTATGTTCTTTTACCCACATTATTTTTTTTATACAAAAAAGTTCATTAATATAATTGTCCTAGTATTAAAGGACCTTTGATTTTTTCCTTGATATCTTCACGGGAGAGATATTTATTATAATAAAATTATACATTTTTCCCATCGATGTATCATCCATATTTTCTATATTATGAGGTCTTCCATCCCCATCAATAATATAAATTTTTTGAGATGATATTTTACAAATTTTGTATCATCGTTATTGTAAACATCAAAAATATTTTCGTGAATTATAAATCTATTTGAAGTGAATTGTTTTTCATAATATATGTATTTTTCTCTTTTATATTTGGATTTATTTCACTTGATGTGGGATGAATTTGTTTCTTATAATTTTATGGATAGTACAAATAACCCAACTCACAATTTCTAATCCTATTTCATCATCATCATTAACCAACAAACCATGATCTTTTTATTATATATTGGACACATTATTAGATTTTCTAGTAAAAGCACCATGTTATTTTTATGTTTTCATCATAAAATGTTCAGAACTTCATGGGGAACCATCTCCCTTAAAAAATCCTTTTTCCAAACTATAATCATTAGTAGGATATTGTTCATCATAAAAACCTATATATATATTTTTTTATAATCCTATAGTATTATTTTCAAGATAATGAGATTATTCATTACAAAATGGCATGGACGGTACCTATTTATTCCCAAATACCAGAGATAGATCATTAAATGATTTCATGCTAATCTGGTATTTTTTGAGGTATTTTATCATCATAATCCTCTATTAAGAATTATGTAGAAGAACATGATTTCTCATTATTTTTAATGAAATTATTTTTTGTATTTGAATATTGACTATTTTGACATCTAATTCTAGACATATCATATTGTGGGCGTTCTTCTAATATTCAATCCAAATCATATTCTCTATACTATCCCTCATCATTATTCAACATTCATCTAAATTAACATCATTTCTTTGATAAATTGTATTGTGTTCCTTTATTTGTTTCCATTCACATCCAACAATGTATTTTCCACATAAATTCTATTTTTTTGGTTTTTATTCTATTATATGAATCAAAATTTAATGAATTTTATTGTCACTGTGATTCTATTAAATTACATTAATCCATTTATTGTAAAACATTTGGGAAACAATTTCAAGGCCCATATTTATTATCTTTAAGGATATACCATTTTTAAAGTGTTTTATTCATTGTAGAAACTTTCATTGAAAATTATTTATAATATTATTCTTTTCACGTTCAAGAATTTTGATTTATTTATATTTCTTTGAAAGAATATATAAACTAGTGAAACTTTTCCTCTATGACAATGCAGAAAAATATTGTTTAATCAAAAAAAATATAAATCCTGAGAATTTGTAGATAAGTATTCCTCACCAATTCATCATGGTTATTCTTCTTAATGTAATTTTATATAAGAATTTTGAAATACATCATGATTAGTTAACCTTGATCCCTGTGAGGTATGAATTGATTGATTCTCCTTCATGGTAATTTGGACCCCATATTATTTACTTTCTAGAGAATATATATCATATATGGTATCTAGTTGCAGTGAAACTGAATATCCTTCTTCCTCTTGGATAATGAAAGAAATATTATTCATAATTATTTTATCATTATTTCTTATATTTATCATGGTATCATAGAAATAGTTTTTTATAAGATATACAAACCTTAATAAAAAATACACTTTAATATAAATACTAAAAATAATCTTAAATTTTTCAAAGATAACAATTTATTGTTTAGTTAATCTCTAAGAATTGAACCTACTATCTGATACCAATTGTTAGGACCAAATTGGTACAAGTTTAACTCTGAGAAGTGGTGGGCTAAATTAGTATTGTGTAATTTTTGAACTAATTGATATTTTTTATCCCTTTACCTACAACACCACAAGAATTTAATTTTTTTTCATTTAATAAATTTATATCATGAAATTCATCTAATAAAGTGTCATTTTTTACACGCTAGAGAGAATTTCTTCTATACCTTGCAATATACGGAAGACTGAGTTTTAAAAAATAAGAGTATATTATTAACATATCATAATATAATATAAAATAATATAACCATTATAATAGTGAAAAATAATAGTAACTTATATAAATTCCATATAATTTTTACAATCATATTATAATTCTTTTTGGATATATACAATTTGGAAAAATCTAAATTTTCACAAAAAGGAATCATTTTTCAAAATATTAATTTTACAACATTTTAATGAAAAAAAAACTTTTAATTTAATTTTGGATAGTTTTTGAATTTTAATATGTCAAAATAACATTTTTCAATGAATTTGGAATTAAAAAATTAGCTTAGGGTGAATATGTGGGATTAATGCTAAACAAAATTTAGAAACATATATGGATCGAATATTGACAAAATGGAAATAAATTTTTTTAATAACATATAAATTTTGAGTCTAATAGGATCAATATAATTTTTTTATAATTTGAATAGCAACATTAGTAATGTTTTAATTACCAAAGTTAAGGGTAAATTATGTAAATAAAAATAAAAATATTATTATAATATTTTATCGATACACTAACACTTGTAATAATTTCAATATATGAATGCTTTTCTACCAAAAAAAACAATAGGCCAAAATTATAGCCTTTTTAATCGACTTAGTTAAGAATTTGATATGTATAATATTTTTTAAAAGATATGTAAAAAAATATTATACCCACATTTGAAATAACTAATCCAAATTTAATATATGGTTATATAGAAGATACATTTGACTATAAATATTAATATTATAAATAATAAATTAATATTACTCTAGATAGTTTAATTTTAATTTCTATGTAAGAAATAATTTGATTAAATTCTTGCATAATAATGATCTACTAATTGTTTAATCAATGGTAATATCAAATAAATGAAAAATAACAATTATAATGAATATAATTTTAAAAAATTACTAAAATACATACATTATATAATTAAAACATAAATTACATTGAGATATTATTATTTTTTGAGTTTATAATGTAGTTATGATAGTCTTTAAAAAGTCAAATAATTTATATTATTAAAATTTTCATAACTGTTACTTTAAAAAAATATTATTTTATCAAAAGATGTAAAATTAATAAAAATATAAATTTAATCATAATAACTACAATAAGGCTAAATATTTGATCATTGATACATTTGGGATTCATTTGGAATTTTAGTATAACTAAATTAACCCTTAACTAATAAAAACACATGCTACAACGGTAAGAATTAATGGAATTAATTCAGTTTTACTACCAAAGGATAAGAGTAAAATATATCCTAAACTAGTCTAAAATTTATTTTTTGAGAGAATATAGACCTATCCTAAACTTATATTATAAATTACACACATCATAGGAATTAATAATTTAAAATTTGTTTATATTAATTTAATATTTTATGTGATTCAAAGAGTTCCCTTCCCATCTCTTAAAAAATAGTACATCCTCACTCACATCCTCACACCACTTTGAGACTTCAATATCAACCAAACCCTTCCCGTTTTCCTTATCAAATTCCATAAGCACATATTATACATTATTTTCTACTAATAGACCAACCCTAGTGTCCATAGGTGGAGATCCAAAGGTGGTTCTCTAATGATGAGGTAATAGTCTTTATTGACTCCTACAAATTTATTTCCTCTTCTACATCATGTTAACTTTTTTTTATTTTGTAAAATAATAAATCTATTATAATAAATAATATGATATTTTATTATGATTATGGGATAACCCTATTACTCATTTTATCCATCCTACAAAAAACAATATAACTATTCGTGCGTACATACTACTTACTGTCTCCACATGGTAGTGTAGGTTTTTTCATCACCTTGTTATTTGGATGGGTATAACTATGAATAAAATGTACATAAATAATAAAAATGAAATGATATTTACCTTTTTATATTTACTATTCTATCCAATTCCTTTCCACATTACCATTAGTGGAATGATATCATCACTCGTGTGTATGCACGACCTACCGTCTATAGGACACCATGAGATTCATTATCCTAATTAAAAATTCATGAATGACTATAAAATTGTATATTATGAGAAAATATAACATTTATTTAGATAATTATAATTGTTTATATGAATAAAATATACCGTATTCATAAGAAACAGAACATACACAATAAAAAAACAAAAAATGAAGTTATTAACACCCAAAACAATAAAAATAATAAAATGTTATAAAAATTGATAAAATTTGACATTATATGATATAATAAATATATAAATATTTATTGCATAATTTAATAACATATTTTATCTATTATACCATATTTTTACTCACAATCAAAAAAAGGAAAGTACAAGGTTAATGGAAACTTTTCCACTTCATGTTTATTCCAGATTGATAAAAAATAAGTATTTAATGGGAAATGTTTATCATCAATATCCATGTTTCATAATAATTTATTGAAAACTCTTCATAGTATTTTTTTGAAATTAATTAAATTTATTTTAACCCATTTTTTCAAAAAAAACATTTTGAAAGGAATATTTCGTCATTTTCCAAATGAGGTACATTATATCCTTTTCAAAAAAATATAAAAGGAATGTTATAATTTTTAACATATCCACTGTTATTGTATATTTTTTTCATCATGTTCCCTTAGACTTTTTATGATTACCTTAATTTCTTAAATGATTATATTAAAAATAAATTTTTATTTATATTATTTCATGTGTTTAATTGATTTCCAAGTAAAAGGGGTTTTTTTGTCAAAAAATAATTATATAATTTCATAAGATTGGTTTCAAATATGTCAAAAACCATTGTTGGTTTTTTTCTTAATATAAGTTGATATCTTATAATATAATCTAAATAATTTTATTGACATGTTTTAAATATTTTCTATTATGCATGTTTTTTTGAAAACATTCATTATCTATATTTTATGTATTACTATTTTTTGTGATATATTTAATAAAAATGTTTATGTTGGTTATGCTTCACCCTTTTGATAAAATGAATTCATTGGAATTAGATATTATTCAATGGGAACCTCTATATTCCCTTGATGCATCAGTAGGTCTCATGAGACCAACTAGATTGGGTTTTTACCTATTTATATATGGTGTCTTGGAAGAAGATTTAACAATATGATTATAATGTATATCATTATTTATTCTCTCATTATGAGATTATTTATTGACATTCCATGTGATTATTCAACGAGTATAATATCCATGGTTATGTATTTTTCCAATGTGACTTTTGCACGTTGTATTATTTATTCTCTCCATATTATGCTCAAGATCATGTTATATGGATTTTGTTTTATTTATATACTTTTCCATAATTATTATTATTATTATTATTAGTAGCATTCATTTTATGCATTCCCGTACTTAGAATATGTGCTCCCAACATTCTTATGTTTCATTTTTTTTGGGATGCCAAAAGGATAATGATTACTGATTTGTAGGGATAGGATAGTATAAAATAGAATTATAAAAATATGTTATATGTTATACACTATTTTAAAATATAATGTAATGTTCATGTATGTAGTTAAATATCAAATTCATCTAAACAGATCAGTCCTTCGGGTTGAAAATCTTGTAATTATGACAATATAATAATGTAAGTCATCAGATCTGGGCTACTGGGGTGGGGATTGTTATAGTAGTAATATGATAATTCATTGCAGAAACCATAGAGACTAAATTTAGGAAACATATATTATATATCATGATTCTATGATATAATTTGATTTTAAATATAGGAGAATAGTTATGAAATTTCATATGGTAGATATTATGTGTTTATTCTCTAAAATTCATCCTTGTATGGATACTATAGGTGCACGTGGTCTTTGTACAGATGTACCTAGGCATAACAACTCAGATAAGGTGTCCCATTCTTGACTCAGGGTAACCTGGTACATGACAATGGGGAACACTATTCACATGGATTGATACTACTAGGGTATATTCATAGGATAATTAAAAACTTATCTATAAAAAATGTGAATTATTTAAATGTACATATGTCTACAATGAAACATTGGTTATTATTATGAGATTATATATGCAAATTTTTATCAATTTATGTTAATTATTTTTCTAGATTGAAAGTATACATTACGATTCATAACCACATATAATGTATTCCATTGTTTAGAATTTGAACCTAGTGGAAGGTGTGGAAAACTATATAAATACTCATAATACATGTTGGTATTTCCATCATATTCAAGATAATTATATTAGATATGGATAAATGACTAGTTGTGAAAAAATTATAACAATATTGGGATAACTAACTCATGTTATGAACAATAACCTTACCCACATGAAAAATTAGGATCTATAATGCGTAGGATCAATGTTAGACCACTTCATGAGAAAACAAATTACATTTTTCTGTGGGACTAAAAATTAATATATACCAGAGCAATAGATAATTTCTTTATAGAATATATTTCTTGGTTTGGGATGTAATGAAATAGAAAAGGTTATCATGGAAATTTATCATATCTCTTGGGATGCATATCAATGGTGCTGTCACGACCCATTCCCCGGGGCCCACATCGTGACTACCCCAAGCATGCCTTCCATAGGCCAGGTGCTGGCAACTAGAACCATATGCGTAATTCCCTAGAACTGGGAAGGCATTATCTTTATAAAACGTAAACGCAGACAACCAGAGAACAAGTGGAAGAAAACACTAAGTAAAGAAGTATAAAAAGTGTGCTGAAAATACAAAGTGTCCGGAAATACAAGCCCACCACAAAGGATCAACTACAACTAAAAGTAATGTAAAACTGTAAAGACAAAAAACAGAATGGTGAAGCAGCTCCTGGATCATATTCTAGGTTCCTACCTGAAGGGTAGGCACTGATGTCCTCCTCAGCACTCTGTCTCTATCGGTCCTCTCCATGTGTTTTCAGGCCGAGTGTCCACCTCCAGGTACCGTCCAGTCCCTGTACACTCTACCTCGGTCAGCGCTGTCCGTCATCTACATCCAACACAAAGAGGTGATGGAATACCCTGTACAGGGGTGAGTATAACTATACTCAGTAGGGACCCTGAAACCCTCAAGGTCTCACTAAATCCAAAAAGGATAAACCCCAAAGAAAGATCCTAACAGATAACCATTACTTAGGTATATATGCCCATATATATACCTATGTTATCAAATAACCCATCTCAATCATTAGAAAAACACAAAGGTCATTGACTCAGCTCAAACCAGGATTTTCATTATCGAAACAACAACTGCTGGAGAACTCCCCCTCTGTCAAGTACAGTGGCCCTGTCATGACTTTGAGGTGCTTCTCACTAACCTTATACTGTTGAAGTACTCCTCATGTTGAGTACCACAGGTTTGCCTCCAAATACCGAGCGCTCCTTCTGCTTTTGGTCTGCCACAAAATACCAGGCTCTCCCCTTAATAGCCTATGGAGGTACTCCTCCTATTGAGTACCGCGGGTCTACTGCCAACTAACAGGTGCTCCGTCCGTCGTGGATCTACCGCCAAATACCGAGAAATACCTTAATTAATTATAATGTGTTAGTAATTTAACCGGAATGAATGTGGAGAGTTTAACTCACTTAATTATAAGAATGGTTGTCACAATAAATGCATGAGAGTTTAAGGGGGGTTTCAAGGGAGATGAAAGGATGGGACTCGTGTGGGACCCACCTCCCAAATAACCACACAATTGTAGTTTGGTAGTAGTCGGTCCTACCCTTAACTCCACTTTGTAAGATTTAACCACCATAGATAAAAATAAAATTGTTCTAACGATTTTATTTATTTAATTATAAATTCCCAATTATTAATTCTCAACCTGCTTAAAATGAAACTGTGGTAAAGGTTCCCTTAAGCAATTACCGGTGTTGTGAGTTCATCGGTGCCCTCAGATTTTAATTCTGAGAACCGGTTCAAAATATAGAACAACCCGCTCATACATTTACAGAACGTACCTGAAAAAAATGTTCGGAAAAAATATTATCAGTCAGCCTCGACCCGTGCTCGTCGAGCTTAGGCTCTGCCTAAGTAAAACACGCCCCAAAGAACCCAATGGTACTCTCAGATTTTCAATCAGGCATACCTTTTCGATGTTATGAATTTCTCAATAAAATAATTGTCAATTAATTATTTTATTTGAGGCCAAATACTAAATTTTTCTGGTGGCTGATGATGGCCAAAGTTAGTATCTTCTTAAATAAAGCATACCCTCACAAGTTCAGCGGTGGTCTCAGATTTTTAATCCTATCTACCATTTGTGAGTTATAAGAATTTGAAAAATAAAATAATTTATTTAGTTATTTTATTTACGATTGTGCCATTTTTGGAATTTCTCACAGGAGGCCCGCGCTGACTAAAATTAAGTCTTGCCTAGGGTAAACCCACCATCCTGAGTGCAACGGTGCCCTTGAATTTCTGATCCGGGTAACCTCTTAATAGTTATTCCTATTTTTCAGTAAAACTGCTTACACTTGTTATTTTAAGCATAACAAAACTTCAGAAAATTATTTCGGGCACACCAGGCATCGGAATTAAGTGCCGTAAAAACCCGCGGACTCATAAAATTTCAAAGAAATTAGGAAAAACATTTACATGAAATTTCCAGGTCTTTACAGGTGATCATTTATTTAATATAGTAATGAGGATGAGGAAATAAAAAATAGAGAATGTAATGATTTTATGAAACTTTTCTTAGAGATATATTTTCATTATCCATAGAGAGTGGATATGGAGAGGTAATTTCTGAGTTTGAGGAAAAGGGAGGACCAAAATGCTTCTCCGAATGAATCCAAATTTATAAGGTTAGCAAGGAATTCTATGAACGACATATGAAACCAATGGAGTAAAATTTATTGCTTCATTGATGGGTTAACATCATTACACTAAAAGACATTGGTTTTGACAAAAATCTCATCGTATGAAGATATAGTCCCATGTGTTGTCAAGAGAGAAAGAATTATCTTTTTATTATGACTACAAGGGAAAGGAAAAGAAGAAGAGAACAATGGAGGAAGATACAAATAATAGGAAAAGGGAACAGAGGATGTTACTATATATGATTATTATACGAAGAAACACATAAGTAACTTCTGGAAGGGAATGAGAGTTTTCCACAAGTGTGGAGAGAAAGGTCAATAGGCTTGTGGTTATAAGAGAATGAATGAATCTTATAATGTGGAGTGTTTTATTTATATGGAAATTAGAAACTATGCATGTGGATGTCCTAAAAGACAAGGAAATATAGCTTAGAAAATGAAAATAGATCAATGTCAATTTTATTAGGTTACTATCGTCAGAGTGGAATAATTATTGTATTTTTTTATTGAAAAATTATTTTTTTATATCATTGTTATTATAACATATTGTTAACGTATTGAAGTAGTAATTATATAAGGTTTTTTAATAATTAATGTAATCGTTATGTGGTTAAAGGTGATAATGGTGTTCATATATTTGTTATGTTATAGAAATATATTATTTATAATGCTTGGGGAAAAGATGTTTTTATGCTTATTTTGGAACATTAGTGACCTTCCTTAAAATTTTCGATAGATATATTTTAGATGAGACTTATGGTCAAAACGGATTAAGTTGAAAATTTGACATTATTGTATAATGTCAAATTATTATATAATGGATACTTTGTGATAACCCATTTAATTTTATTAAATATTTAGAGGATAGAGGGAAAAATTAGAGAAACTGTGAATCATAAAAAGTGATTCAGGCATTAAAATTATTATGTAATATCCATCCTATGGTGTATGAAATACAGTGAACATATATTGAGGCATAACAAAAGGAATGGATAATTTTTATATAAATGAATCATGTAATTATATTTTCCTTATATTATTTTATAGTTAAAAAATCCCTCAACTCCATGAAAAGGATCTAGAAAAATATCAATTGTTTTAAACAGATGGTATTTTAAATCATCAATTATTTATAGATTTGAAGCCCTAAATTTTTCATTAATCATTTACTGGTTTTTTTTATGAGAATAATCAATACCTAAATATGTTTACGATTTTCCTATATATATATATATATATACTTGACACAATTATTCACTTATTCAAAATATTGGTTTGGAGTTGATATTCAAATTTACCGTTCCAACTTATTAAAATATTTTTTATTATCCCCATTTACTATTTGGGTTATTCAACAACAATATATTAAAATAGAATGCTCTTGATAATTGAGATCCTGTTTAAATTGTGAGAAATGTAATTAATTAATGTTATTAGAGTGTAACATACATTGAATTTACAACTGTTTTCTTTATTTTAAATATATTGTATATATTTTAATGAAAGAAACACCGAGATAGGTTGAGTTACATACATGGATGACAATATTTGACGGCTTGTGATATATATAGGAATGATTTTGACTAAAAAATAGTATATTCATAAAATATTATTATTTAATATGATATAACTAATATATTAAAGTCACAAGAAATAATATTCATTTATACATATTCCATATAATTTTAATAATAATTTTAGATGTTTTCTTGACAGGATATAAGAACAAATAAAGTTTTTCACATCAATGATATATTTTTTAAAAAAGGAAATTTATTCAAATATTAATTATTAATCCATTTAAATATAATTTTTGAATTTTTTTGGAATATTAATATGAAAAAAATATACACTATAAAATTGGAATTTCTAAATTATCTTATGGTGAATTTTGGTTTTTTTAAAGATCCTTCATTTTTGATGAATATTGAAAAATATTGTCACCTAGTTAAAAAACAATATATTCATTTAAAGAATAATTATGCATTAAATTAATTATTAAAGTCAAAATAAATCTATAGTATACATAATAATCCAATTTTTGTTATTTGATTAATTTTTTTATTTAAAATAGATATAAGTACTTATCATTCTTTTCAATGTCTCATTTACCCACATTCTCGCCACATATGTGGGATTAGTATTAATATTAATTTACTCACATATCATAATTGAGTTTGAAAAAAAAAATATGGCTGTAATGAGTAAGATACATACTCTGTAAAATGATCATCTTAATTTTTGGGGTATTGTGAATAGTAACTCTAGTAATTGTTTATTGAACATGGTTTAGGGTAAATCTGTTATTAAATGTCTAAATATTAATATAATATTAACCATGAAACATGTCTATATTTCATTGGATGAGTGGTTTTCAACCAAAATCATCCTAGTCTGAAATTACAACCTTTTTATGTATCTTCGGTGAGAATATGAAATTTATAATATTATATATAATGAAATGTTAAAAATGTCATCACATTTTTAATAACTAAATAGTTTTTATTATAGGGTAATATAAAATATGAATCCCACTATAATTAGTCATTTGAATGATAATAAATTCATATTCATAATTATAATTAATTTTTAATTTTTATAAAATAAATAATTTAATTCTTTTTTTTCATAATACTGTTGCAATAATTGTTTATTCAATGAAAATATAAAATAAATGATATTAAACTTATTATATTAAATATAATTTGACTTAATTATTGGCATAAAAAATTTATTTATGGACTCTATTAGGTTTTGATATATTAGATGTTCTTTTTGGTACTTATAATGTTGTTATGATAATTTTAAAAATGGAAAATAATGAATAGTGTAAAAAATGGAGTGAATGATGCTTTAAAATAAATAATATTTTTATTAAACGAAATAAAATTCATAAAAATATATAATTCATCCAACATACTAAAATAATGTCAATGATGTCATAAACGATCCATTTGGGGTTCTTTTTTAATTTTATTGTAAATATATTAACCCCTATGTATTAAAAACACATGTCATCATTGTAAGAGGTTAAAGAATTAATTGAGGGTTAAATCCAAAAGATGAGGGTAGATATATATATCCAAATAATGTATAAATATTATTGGATATGATATTTTCGACCCATTATAATATTATATTAAAAATTAATCGCCCATGATCCTCAACCCGGTTGGTGAGGTATCATTAAGTGCATCCACAAGACCCAAGTTCAAAAACAGGTAGATGCATATCTCTAGTAATGTAGTAGTACTGTAGCAGGTACTGTAGCAGTACTGTACACTATGCGGTACTGTAGTAGAACTGTACACTGTACAGGTACTGTAGAAGAATTGTAGACTCTGTGGTATAGTAGCAGGCACTGTAGCAGTTACTGTAGTAGGTACTATTTGATACTATAGTAGTTGGAACTATTCATCTTGGGCCACTAGTTTGGGCTTGCAGTCCTTAAAGATTTTAGGCCACCTAGGCCTTCATGTCGGTAGGGATTTCGGGCCACCTTTAATTCATTCTGGCCACCTCAAGGCCTTTGGGCCACATGCAGTTTCCCCAAACACACTAAAAAAAAGAAAATACCTAGAAGGGGATTCAAAGCAGGTGCACACACCAGAGTAGATCCAAATGGATTTGTTAGAATGAGAGGGTATGGATATGCCATTGGGGCTAGCCTCTTCTTGCACAGGAAGACTAGCCAGATGGAAATACGAAGTTGGGGAGCAACTATCATGATGCAGATGTTGTGGAGGGGCAGTTCCTTGTAGATAGTCTGGTTGAATTCTGTAAGACCTTCAGGTCGTGCAATCTTCTAAGCCTATGGACCATATGATATCTGAGCTTATGGGACTTGTAAGGGTTCCCCCTCATCCCTTGAATGGGGGGGGGTTATCAAAAATCAATAAAAATGACGGCTTTCCGTCCATTCGAACTATATTATAAATTAATCACATTGTACCGATTTTTAATTTTTAATTAATTTATATTTATTTTTTATTTTAAGGGTTTCCCTAAGTTCCCTTACACTATCTTATAAAAAGGCACCTCCTATATCACTTCCTCGCATTATATTGATCCTTTTTATCCTTAATACCCTTCTCATTTTCCTTATAAACCCTCCTATACATATAATAGATGTTTTTTCTCCTCAAAATAAAAGCCCTAATGTCTATATGTGGATGTCCAAAGGAGGTTCTCTAATGAATACGTAAGTGACTTTAGAAAGTCCTTAAAAAAAATTTATTCTTATACATGCTCCTAATGATATTTTTACATTTGAAAAAGATAAATATAGTATGATAAATATTATGAGATTTTATAATGATTATTGCATAGAAATACTCCCCCTATTATCCATCTTACAACAATCAATATCAACATGTGTGGGTTCATAAGGCTTACAATCACAATGTTGTGGTGTAATTTTTTCATTACACTTATAATTGAATCAGTATAATGATGAATATAATGGTTAAAAGTGTTCAATATTACTTGATAACTATTTCTTATAGTTAACATAATATCAAATTCTTTACCACTTTACTATTAAGGTGTTGACACTATCTCATTTTCATGTGTACGACATACCATCTCCGCGATGCGATGAGACTCATCCTCCATTTTTAGCATTATAAATGATTATATGAATATATCTAATGTGTTAATGTAATATTTATAAATGTAATATCATTTTTTATTGTAAAAATATATCATATTTATCAGAAATATGACTTGCACAACAAAATAAAAAAAATAAAATGAAGCAGTTAACAACCAAAACAATGGTAATAATAAAATATTATTAACAATGT
The DNA here is from genome assembly GCA_963277665.1 of Viscum album. NCBI lineage: Eukaryota > Viridiplantae > Streptophyta > Magnoliopsida > Santalales > Viscaceae > Viscum > Viscum album. The sequence goes on from OY728159.1 coordinate 661,765,829, forward strand.
GATATTATATGATCTTATGTGATATCATAAATTAGGATATAGTAATGGTATAATTTAATAACATATTTTAAATGTTATACCGGTGTTTAATGCATACTCAATGACGTAAACCATAGGGTAATGATTAATTTCACAATATCATTTTAATTCAGGGTTGTTTATATATTGGTATTTACAATTATATATTTATCATCAGTGTTGGGATTATTAGAAATATATTTAAAAAATTATTAATATGAATATACAATTGTAAATATTATTATTTTTCTATTTTTTGACTTTTTGTAAAAAATTGAGGGGAATAATTTTTTGGTTTTCCAAACATGGTAATTTATGGACGTTTTCACAAAACAAAAAAAAGGTATGTTATTTTTTTTAACATATATAAGGAGAGGGGAACTTTTAAAACATAATGATTCCTTAAATATTTTAAGGACCCATTAAATGAATACATGGTTATTTTCAAAAAAAATGTTCTTTAATAATTTCATGGCTTTTAAATTATTTCAAAGTGATATGGGGTATTTATATTATGAAATGTTTATGGAATTTAATGGCTTATATTCTTCTATGTGAACATCCATTATTTTATTTTATGCTTAATTTATATTTATCTCTTATGACAAAATAAAAAAAATTAATGGGTTTACAATATGTTTGACAATGGATGTGCTATTTTGAAACAATTCTTGGTTTATAGCTAATGTTTTAACATTTAGTATTCTAGATTTAATGAAAATGATTGTGATAGTTATGCTTCACCCATTTCATACAGGGAATTCATTGGACATAGTAACGGTAATGAGTTGACAACTATATACCCTCTATTCTTTAGTATGTATAATAAAACATACTAGTTTGGGGTTTTACCCATTTTTGAATAGTTTCTTGGCTAAATAACTAGTATTATTTTATGATTTAAGAAATTATGAATTTTATCATTAACAGATTCGTTATTGATATACTATTTGATTATTCAACTATATAATACACATGGTTATGTTTTCTAGCTAACATTACTATTTTATATTTTATTATTTATTCCTTCCATATTATGCTCAAGAATATGTTAACTGGATTGTGACTTATTTATATATTATTAATTAATATTTATGATTATTATTATTAATGGATTTAGTTTTATTCTTACCATTACTGATCATCAGGGATCTCCAAATTATTACGATTTGTAGTTTCCTGGATTCCAAGATGAGTATTATGGCTGATTTGGAGAAATAAAATATAAAAATAATGGAATTGTCAAAATATTTTATGTGTTCTAATTAATATATTAAAATGTAATGAATGTTCATGTATGTAATCAATTTTACAATACTGTTATAAGAATATACCATCACAAGTATAATCTATTAATTATAAAAATGTAATAAATTAATGTATAGAATCCAGGATTCTAGGGTAAGGACATTAATTACCTTTTCAACCTATTAGTATTTTGATTCACTTGTTAATTTTTTTTATAAAATTATATAAATATAAACAATGGATGAAACAAGATAATTTTAAAAAATTTAGAACATAATAAGAGTATATAGTACATAACATATATAGTGATAAACAACACCTAGATTCTCTATTATAATGTGGAAAAATGTGTTTTATTAGAAACAATTATGAACCCATGTTTGGATATTTAAAACTTTAGAGTGGAACATGTAAAAAAATGTTTCCCTAGACTGCTGATATCATTGTTTAACAATAACACCATGAAAAAGTTTTATTATATAGATGTGGGTATTCTGAAACATCATAGGATTCATTGAAACACATTGAAATTATTCCACCCAGGTAAATTATACAGAATGTGACAGTTCTTTATAGACATTCATTCTCTTCTCAATCATACAATAAAACAACCAATAAACACATATTCTACATATCTTGTATAAAATATTGTCTATATTACATTATACATCTTTAAAATATAAAACATGAATATCCATACCTTCTATGAGTGAAAAAAAAATCTTATATGTTTCGACTTCTAATATACTTAATATAAGATCACTCGTTAATCTGTACTACATTGAAGGATAAAAAATTCTTCATCCTTATTATTCCAATGATAAAGAGCTACATTTGATTCTTGTATTGTCATAATTTCTTATTCTTCTTCTTATATAACTACTTATTCTTATTTTTCATTTTTTTATTATTATTTATCTTTTTCATAGTTTCATCCTCATATGATAAAGTCATAATCCAATACATATCTACTGATAATATTCAATCATGTATCTATCTATCTAATTAATCATTTCTTATAGTCTATCGGTCTGATATCAATTTTTTGATACATGTTTTTTTTAACCTATTCATCTCATAACTCTTAGTTGTATACCTCTTTTTTATCTAGTACCATTAAATATAATACCTTAGTTACCATATACCTCACTTGTTCATCTTGTATCTTCTTCATCCCGTTCTAAAAATTTTCATTGGATGCCATACAACTCCCTCAAATAAATTCGGATACATATAATACCAATTTTTCTATTAAAATATTTCTAGTACCTCTAAATTTGATTAATTTTGAATCGATATATCAATCATCTAATTATTTATTTCAATTTAATACCAATATAAACTACTCTAAAGCATCATGTCATCACCTCACTTCATTAATATAAAATTCCCAAAAAACAAATAAATATTCTACTGAACATGATCAACTTTAAATAATCCTAATATCTCTAAGAAATATGGGAGAATATTGATCATTAAACTCACATTTCCCACGTAACATATCTTATTCTGAAATGATACATCCTTAAATTGATCACCCGCAAACCATGCAATAAAATTGAAATCAATGAAATATGTAAATACTTCCATTAAATCTCAATAAAACATTTCTTCAAACTTCCTAAAATATGAAATAGATTTATGATCTTCACTTCCAGATTATTGATTCAATTAAATTATATATCAATTGAATCCCAATGTATAATAGTACAATTCTTTTTTGATGATCCTTTTAACACTTTTTATACTTTTTTTATGAACACCATCCTCCTGTAATTCCATATCTTATATACCGTAGTAGTGTTTTTATTCAACTAGAATTCCACTATCTGATGAAACAATTACCATTAATCTAGTACTCTTTGAATGATGGACCAAAAACATATTTTTTGTACCTTTTTCCAAAAAACACATTTTAGTCACGTCATTTGGAGTCTTTTTTCCATATGGATTCATTTGGATGCCTCTATTTGTTGAATTCAATGAAAATCAAATCCAAGTTGAAATTAATCAAATAACAATTGTTTAGTACAGTTGAAATATATTTATGATGAATTCCCTAAAAATATATATGAATAAACATAATCCAATTATCATGGTCAGGTAAATTCAATCTAATAACTTTTATTATAAGATATTCATGAACCATGAAAACCATTAGTAATCAGGATGTTTGCTACTTAGAAGCATTCATAAGAAACACATAAATTACATCCATTTTACAATTGTATTTATTCTTCCAATATCCATCATGAATCAATACATATTAGAAATATGATCTATATTTAATGAAGAATACATCAGAAAGCATTGACTGTGATTTTTGGTCAAGAACACACAATCTGATGTCCATGAGAACACTGTAATATTTATACATTCCCTCTCCTTCCATCTATTCACTATTCATCAATATACTTCACTCCTAGTTAAATTATTTGTTTTATTCAATTTTATTATTTTATTAACCAATTTTCCTCTCTAAAAATCATGAAATATATTCATTAGATTTATATCAGCACACCAATCATCTTATGAAAATAAAATTTTCAAAATTACCTTTCACCATCAAGTAATGAATATACCAAAAATCATACAATGTAAAGAAAAAAATTTATCTTTATACAAGATAACATAACTTGAGATATTATTCTCATATTCAGATGACATAAATTTTTCATTGTTAATAATTAGGAAATCACAGTAATAATATACATTCAATATTCATGACGTATCCTTTTTGTTTAAAATAATTAATATTTCAATTAAATAAAAGAAAAACTTCTTCAAAACTTCTCTATCATATAATCATAAATAAAAAGATAGGAGACATTATCCAAAAAATCAGGAATCACAATTTTTATTACCTCTTCAAAATAGTGAAATCAATGAAATCATTCTAATTCATTGACAAAAATTAACAATCATTAATAAAAAAATACAATTAATACAACCTAAAACATTTGGGAACAATAGTGGATTCCCAATAGTAGTTTGTTAGAGGGTATAATATTACATCCCATAATAATAGTCCACTAGATCATTAGTTCATAGATACTGACTAATCAAATGTTATAATTTTCATAGTACCTAACCTTTTCCCAAAATATCTTCACACACATATTGGGGAATGTGAATCAATACTCAATAATAAAATCACACAAAATCCTCCACAAATATATTTTTGGTGAATTGTACATCATAAATCATTTTAAAATATCATTATAACACATTAATATAAAATATTAAAGACAAAGAGTTAATAAAATACATTGACATGAAAAAAAATAAAATTAAACAATATTCATAGATAAGTAAATTAAATAGAACCTGATATTCAATTAAATTATAGTTCCTTAAAATTTTCATGGTTATTATAAAACAATAGAAAAAATCTATTAAAAATATGATTGAAATTTAAAAAATAATGATAAGTATAACTGATATGAACATCATTATATGACCAATTATTAAAATTTATATAATAGAATGAAGTTTAAAGACTATATAATGGATGGAAAAGTTTATAACTGGCATTTAAATGGTAACTAGACATATGAGGATAATAAAATTTTAAAAAGTTAGAATTCATAGTGAATAATATTTTATGAAAGTATAAATTTTATAATTATATTGAAAAATATGAAATTCTAAAAAAATAATATAATAGGGTTAAACATTAATTATGTTTCTTATCCTATAAATTAAAATAATAATTATTTTGTTAAAATTTTGTATCTTTAAAGTTATTCTCTTGTTTTTTGATACCATGATTGATTATTAAGATAAGAGAAGGTAAGTGGATATGATAGTTGTTTTTTATCAATATATAAATCATATTTAATATATGGAGTAACATGATGTTTCATTTGACGTGGTTTTTTCCACGGTATGTGAATGATTTGACGAAAATATAAGGTGTTTTGATTTGGAAGAAAGATTTTTAATATAGAGTATGAATGTAGTCATATGTCTCATCATGGTATGAACATGTATATTTTGTATTTTAACATATGAAATATAATTAATATAGAGACAACCCATAATAAAGAACAACATGATTAGCTAACCACTAGAGATGAATTTACCGTGACAAATAGATGTGTTTGTGAGTGAGGCAAAGGGGGAGGAGAGAAACTTATGTAGGACGATGTTATACTAGAGGTAGAGGGATGATATGATGATGGGCCATTTTTAACATTATATGTTATGGGATGTAACCATGAAATTCCAAATTATGTTGGACAACATTATATATGAAATAATAGTGTGAGATATAAGAAATTATGAATGTGGGACATGAATAAAGAATAATATGATAATATGGTTCTATCAAATAATTTTATTATTAGCCTCTTTGTGTAATATTTTTCTTTGTTGTAAATTTATATGCTCGTTCTCAACATGTAAGGTAACAATGGTGACTCTTATGTAGTTTTTTTTATAAATCAATATAATTTAGTCTACACTATAGTTCATATTCAGTGTGTGTTTTAGTTAATATTTTTGTTTTATAAAATAATGATCTTGATCATTCCATGGTGGTTTTCATGATGTTTGAAGGAAATAATGTTTTTGGAATCAAAATTTGGATTACCACACTATCGTTAATTCTCAGTTACCATTTCATGAACTCCTTAATGTTTCTAGGTGTCTCATTCCTTATAAGTTAATCATCTACCGATTTATTATATGGTTATATATTTTACAGAGGCATCCATGGATTTAGAAATTAATCCTTATCTGAAATGGATGTGATCCACATTCCACTGAGTAATTTATTGTAAGAGTAACTTATAAGAAGTTCATTGTTTTTTTACAAAAATAGGGTCCAATATGTCAGGGTGAAAATTGTTCTTAGAAGAGTTTCTACATATTTGAGTGGAAAACAATTTCTGGAAATTTTATAAATACATGTGATAATATACTTTTAATATAATTTCATAGAATCTCGTCAATTTTTTCAAATAGTTCATGGATTATTTAAAGGCTATAAAATTAAATTGGACATGTTGATTGTCAGTTGAATGAATTTGGTATTTAGAATATCATTTTTAATTTATAAATAGATATAATATATCAAGGAATAAAACTAATATTTAATGGATGTAGAGAATAAAAATAATATAATTGTATTATGTATAAAAAGAGAGGATAATATTTTAAATATGAGTTATTTATAATTATTTCTGTTGAAGAACTGGAAGAGGAAGAAGAACAGACTTTAAGACTATGAGATAAAAAGTTATTGAATAGTGATTACCTGATTAAATCATGAAATCGAGGTGGACTCTTTTGATATTTTAGAATAAATCTATATAATTATATCTATATAGGGAGAATATACATAGTATATGGATTTCTAAAGAAAATTTATCGATACAATGTAGTCCACATTTTCCATAGACTGATACATGATAGTTTTGTGATCATAGATTATTCCAAATCTCACTAAGGATCGTTATTCTCAGTCTGAGAGGGGAAAACTATGAAAATATTATGACTTGTTATATGTGTTATAATGTGATTATAAATGAAAATTAATTTTTTTTACTAGTGAATATGGTTTTTCCAAAAGGTGAACATAAAATTAATTCTAAATCTCAAATTCACTTCCCATCATAAAGATTTAACTAGTCATACAAATGGCTATTCAACTAGTATGAAATATTGATTCCCTTTATTAACTATATGCTATGTTGATAATTATGTGATGGTGTCTCTACTTGTGTAGTTAATATTATAATGTATCAGATTTATTGAAATATAGAAAAATAAATTTTTTTGAATTATAATGGGATTCTCATTTTTTATGGGAAGAATTATATGTTCTATAAATACCTTATATATTATCCATTATTAATTATATTTAATGTTTTTTTGATAAAACTGATAGATTTACTCATAATCAAGAAGTTAATGTCATGTTATAAAATTATAGAATGAATATTAAAAATTATACAAGTTTTGCGGATTCACTACAATTTTCCCTATAATAGAAAGTGTTAATGAATATAGTATGAATAATAATAGGAAAGGCATATGGAAAATGTTGGAAAATATTTATAAAGGTAACACTAAGGTTAATTGGGAAAAAAATTAATATTTAGATAATGAAATATTAAGACCTAATGATTAAGAATTTTTAATCAGTAGATCACTGCATCCAACATATCAATGAAATATAGCACATTTTTGGAATCTTTTGTAAGAAACTAAAGGATTCAAATATGATTGATATTATAATATGAATTTTTTTTTATATTTATTATTATAAAATTACATTTCTTGATGATAGAGATATTATTACTCTTCTAAAAGATGAATTAAATGCAATTTTTATATCCAATTTGACAAGGAATGATATGTTTTGTTAAAAAAAGTGTTATATTAAAAATAAATATCTTTTAGTCAACATATAAGTAGGAAACCAAGAAATTTGTTAAGGATGAAGAATAAGAGTATTATAATTGAGAATGATAATTTAATTAAAATCATGAATAATTTATGTTTCCTATATTTTGAAATTTGAATAGGGTTATAAGAAATTATAAAGGGAATCTATCATGAATGTTATTCTTGTGTGGAGTTATTAGAAACATGTAGAAAACTATTATAAATTTGTTTATGGGAAATATATGGATACATAAAATAAATGACTATGAATATTATCAATTAATAAATCCCGAAGTCAATGTTTTCTTATAATAAATAAGTACAAAATTATCTAAAAATGTTATATTTTTCTATATATGTTTGAGGAACATGAAATAAATAATAATGAAGAATATATTGAATCTTACAGTGAATTAAAAGTGATTCTAGAAAATACTAAGGTTAGTGAATAAAATATCACTACTGTAAAATGGTGTGATGATGGATTTGATTAATAAACAAAAATATAATTTAATTTTAACATATAGTGAAGTAAATTTATTTCTACGATCTTCAATAAGATGATTAATATAAAAAATTAAATAAAAGAATATTAGTCTTCTCTTAGTAAATAATACAATTCCCTTGATGAAAAAAAATTATTTAGAATGATATTTATTTTTAAAAAGAAATAATTATAATGATAAGACATTATATGTATATATAGTAAAAATGATTATGGAATATGATAAGTATCATTAAACAGTTCAAAAAAACTAGTCAATGTGGAAAAACATCGAAAAAGTATGAATTTACTTTAAAATTTTATTTTTAGAAGTTTGATAACTATAAACAAATAATGATATTCCAAAATGGAAATAATGATCACATATATATAGTGAATGATAAAATGAAAATATTGGTTGTATATGTTAATTAAAAAAACTAGAGAAGGAGGTCAATATGTTTATAAGAAAATAATTCATAGAAATTTGTAAATTATTTGAACATAACCTCAAATTAAAAAACAACCATAACTAATGATTATTATAATTATATAAAGAGGATAATAACAAATAAAAATGATCATAGAGATAAAACTTATTAATTTTTTCAAATTTTAACTAATAATGAAAAAAATAAAAGTATATAATTATGATATAAACTTCCTGACATAAAACTATTTACATTGGATATTCTTTTTTTAATAATACTATTTGATGTATAGAGGAATTGGAATCAATTAGGAATTTTTAGGTTTAGTCCTAAACATTTATATGAATCTAGATTATATGAGTGGTAGGATTCAATGAAAATTCATCATATCTATTAAGAAATTTTAAATGGATGGGAAAAAATTTTCAACTAATGATTAATAATATAGGTAAATATTTATTAAAATCATAAAGGATATGTGACCACCATGGTTGCAGTTTTGATTCTTGCCTCACTATGCTAACTACCCAACTGATAAATAATCAAAATTCCTATAATTATCAATTTATGATGGATAAATGAAATGAAAAAGAACTCATTTTAGTTGATTCACTTAAATAATAAAAAGGATAATGTCCCTTAATACTATATGGTGACTATTTTTCATTTACAAGAGATAACATAATGATATGGATGAATGTGAAAGATTGATAATAGGATCTTGTGAAAATTTCAAATGAAGGGTCACTAATGATTAATGGATTTTTTTTGATATTTTGAGAAAGTGGAAGTTGATGTCCCAGAATACCATTTATTTTAACTCTCTTAAAAATTAATTTTTAAGTGCTTCATTGCAATTTTGTGAAGTGAGTGACATGTTTTTTTAGAAAATGTGGTTCTTGGGTGAATAATGTATATATTGGAATAAATTTTTAATATGACATATAAATAAAATTAATCTATTTCAAGTGTGAAATACTAAAAATTCACTCTAACTTTGTATGAAAAACTATATGATATATCCAAAAAAGGAATGGAATTCTTTTCCAAAAGAATAAAAGAAAATTTAAATCATGAGAAAGGTTTTGTGATATTATTGAGATAAATAAAGAGAGAATAACTATATTTTTCTTAAATTCCAAATGGGGAATATTCAAAAATATTCTAATAAGAATGTTTAAAATTATATATCATATCCCATTATAGTTAATTGATCCAATGGGAAATAAATAAATAAATAGATATATGTACATGTTTCCATTATTTATTATTTTACTCAGATTACTTGTATTATATTAATAAAATATAACATATTACCTCTTAATATGATTGATTAATTCATAAGGTATACGTAAAATAATGATGGATAATCATTGAAGAAGTTTGAGAATGAAAATGGTGTTGAGTACACTAATAGAATATTTTATGATTATCTTGAGAAGCATGAAATATAATATGATGTTAATGAACCATAAAAAATAGTTATGTTGAATAGAAGAATATAACTTGGGTGGAGTTGGCTTGAAACAAGTTTAGAAAAACATTATTTATTGATACATTTAGGGACAATATATTATAGAGAAATTTCATATTTAAAGTCACTAATCATATGGCACAAATTATATAATGTTATCATAAATTCCTTTTTTAAAAAGAACATCGAGTTTTAAGTACATAAGGGTATTTGGAAGGTCCTACATAATCAATTTCAAATGTGGATTTCTGAGGATGTTCAATTAATGTTTTTTTAATGGTATATTTATGTGTTATCTTATAAATGTATGATAATAAAAATGATACATTAAATAGATAGGGAATGTAGTTATAACTAATGATGGTAATATTTTGGAATATTAAAAACAAAGACACTGAAGATTTAACTAATCTATAAGTAATAACGATATTATTTTAGTTGAACATTAAGTTGAGTATTAAAAAAGGGTGATATTTATAAGGGCGTCTAGATAAATATGATGATTCGTCAAATTTAGTAATGAATTGAATCTTTTATCTTATAAATTGTGATGAGAAAACAAGTGGATGTATAAAAATAATTGGGTATTATGGTATTATGGTTCATTCTATGATAATATTGAGGATAACTGTATATACCCCATTTATTTATCAAATTTTACACTGAAATGATAATAAGGAATTATAGAATAAATAATGGGTTTATTCAATAAATGAATAATTGGATTAGATCATGAAAAATTAATCATTTGAGTTGGTTCCCATTGTGGAAGAGCAGAATATTGTTGGACAAAAATGTGTATTTTGTAACAATTTGGTTGAAATGGTAGATTTTGTTGGTGATAAATAATGAATTGAATGAAAATGTTATACTAATTATGATTTAATTTACTTTGATGATACATTCTCATAAATTTCTATATTATATACTATAATTTGATTTCTCAATTTTAATGAAAATTATAATACAAGATATTCTAAATGGATTTTAATTCAATTCATCTAAATGTATATTTGGAAGAGGAGGTTTAAACTGAAAAAAATTAATAATTTTTCTTAGAAAAGGTTAGGAATATGTTTTTATCTTAATTAATTATTCATTTGGGATAATAAAATATCCAATAGATTGTCATTCATTATTATATTCCTTCAGGATGAAGTTGATCATCATTGAATGATGATGGTATATTAATATATACATTAATGATTAAAATATGTTATATATCATTATTATTGGTTATATTTATTATAATATATTTAAATTGATTGAGGAATATTATTTATAATATTTTCATTGGAAATTGAATAATTATACTTTGTTTACATTTTTAATGAATTGATATATATTATGATATTTTTTTATTTTTCTATGATATAGAAAACATTATCCCTTTTAAAAAATGCAAACTCAAGAATATCAAAATTTGTTTTCCATATAAAATTTAATCATTATTCCTAAAAATATATACTTGGTTTAAAAATCATTAATGGACATGGTGGAAAAGGAATTCGACCATAAATAATTCAAGAATCTTATTTGTAGTTTGTCATTCATGAAATCATCTAGACAATATATTATATTTCCTATCACCCTTTATGATATATTTCGAAGTTCACCAAACATATAACATATTATTTTTGTAAAATAAATAATATATATATATATAATGGGTTATAATTTTCATGGGATGATATTTGAAAATAATGGTAAGATTGATATTTTTAGATAAACATATAGTGATTTGGAAGGAAATAATGATGATAAAAGGTCTTCATTTGGAGTTGTATAATTTTAAGAGTGTGATGTATGTATTAAAAAAATTAGTATAGATTTGTGACCTTTATTACTAATTTACATGATATTTTGTCTAATAGTCTAATCACTACCAAATTTAAATTGTTTAGAACACATTTAATAGGACTCAAGGTGGAAGTGAAGGCTATGGTATATTGGTTTTTAAATATCAATGTGCTACAAATATTTCAAGGTTCCCTTTTAATCATTCATGTTATAGTCACGTTGATTTAAAATATCCTTTCATCAAATAGATTATGGATATAAATTATTGTAATATTTAACTTATTTATAACATGGTGTGAATAAAATATGTGTTCATGAAACCACTACATATTGATTCATGTCAAAATTGAGGGACATACAAGACATATACCTTATTCCTTTCAAGGTAATTGTATGGTGAACATGTTATATATCTCATTAATTTTCATTATTTTAATATTTATAATGGGGGAAATAAAATATACAAAATAAATCCCTTTATGTTTTAATAATATACTACATTAATTAAAGTTGTGTAAAACTAAATCAGTATGTGGGTTATGTTTGTGATGTGTTTGTTAACTATTTTAATAGTCATGGGTTTTAGGATTGTAGAACCCAACATTAATTAGTATTATGAATATTTTTTATAATGTGAAATAATATTTTCAGTACGTTCACTAATGGTATCTAATATAATATTATTTTATTTAAATAATTATTAATAATGACTACTATAATCTATTTTTAAAATTGATTTTGAGAGTATCATGTTCTATGAATAAAATAATTTAAGATACTTTTTAAGAAAAAAATAATTTATTTCCCAATTTTATGGTATACTTCATTGAGTTTTTTCATGTTTTCATAAAATAATTGAATAATGATTCATTAAAAGGTTTTTTGGAGATTAGATCTATTCTATGATCCATAGTTGACAAAACAATTTTAATGGTGATACTATTTATCCCAAAACAATTGTATTTGTTTAAAATATTATTTAAGATGAATAAAACACAATAGAAGTGGATATTATGGTTGTGCTGTCAATTTTTCAAAAAATAAACCATTTTAATTCATAAGAGTTCCATGATGACTCATTTCGGTGACTTTTTTCCCTGGTTTTGGAATGGTTTCATTAAATGGAAGGTGTTTTGGATTTTAATAAAAATAATTTAACATGATTAGAAAAATATATCAAATTATCTACATGAACTATAATTTTTAATTTTTCAGTAAGGGAAAAATAATCGAGATAACTAAAAGGTCTCTTTCCTCAAAACTTGTGTCACCCGAGTGTACAAAAAATAGAGAGGTAACAACCAAGATGAATGAAAGTGCCTATAATAGTGAAAAAAGAGAACTAGATAATCGTATTGGGTTCAAAAATATTATTGACATAGATGAACGATGCATGGAGACCACATGTTGATGTGTTCCTGTTATGGGGAGTACAATAAGAGGAAAAGACTAGTTTTACCATGATTTTTATATAATAGTTGTAGTAGACAGAAGGAAAGTCTTATGTATGATTCTAGGGATGAAATAAATAAGGTGGTGGTTATATTGAATGAGACTCTCAAAGGTAATTTCAATTGTCCTATTACCAAATGGGAAAATATGCCTCTCAATTAATCGATGACAGGTTTTTTGGAGACCATCATGTTAAGCATTATGTGATGTAATACAGTGTAGATCATGAAATAAATCGAATTCAGTAGGGTTTTTAGTTTATATTTTATCATGTGTAAAATATATTTGATCAAATATTTAATTTTTTTTAAAGACGAAAATATGTTTGGAAATTGAAATTTATATTACCACATTGTTTTATGTTTTGGTGAACATTTTAAGAAGTTCTCAATGTATTAGAGTTACTCATTCCAAATGAGTGAAATATATGGGTATTTAAAATATGTAGCTACACATCATGGATGTTATGATGGTGTTATAAATATAAAACTTATCAAAAACTAATTTTATCAAAATGACGTGGTTCTATAAACATTGAGTGTAGTATTATTGTGGATTATGATGGATTTAAAAAAATGATGTCTAGCAAGCCGTAGTGCAATCCCATCCTAGAGAATTTTCTATATTTTTTAGATGATCTAGTGGATTGTATTTTTTATTACTCATGAGGATACTTTAATCAATATTTTATGACCCTAAAACATATCAATATTGATGAGGAAGTATTGGATGATTTGAAGGCTCAAAAAAGTGGGGGGAATTAGGAAAATGATGGAAATTTGAATTTAATTTTAAAATTAAAATTGAATATGATATAATGGTGATGATTTATCCTAATTAATGTATATAAATAAAAATATAATGATAATGGTGTTATATAAAATAATAGAGTTAAATAGATGAAGAATGAGTTACTTGTTATAGCTTTAGTAGAATAATAACAAGAGTTAGATGAAAAAAATTGAAAGACTAAATGTCAAAAAAATAAGTACAATGGTGAAATTGTTCAAATAAAAATATTTGTAGGATACTTTAATTGATACAAAAAAACTCTATCATTTTATCTTTGTGGGAAGCAAAAACAAATTTCAAGGACATGTGGTGATATTTCATGGTTAAACCCTACTCATTGTAATCCATTAGTTTATACGATTGGGTTGTATGATCATTTGTGATTCCAAATAACAGCAAGGAGTATATTTTTATTTTTGAGTAGTGAAATTTTGAATCCATTATATCATATTACATGTCTTGTTTTTTATCTTAATAGAAATATTAAAACACTCTTATCGGTGATGAAGTTTTTTCAAAAATATAATATGTTGAAAGAATTACAATTCCTTGATTAACCCCAATCTAATTATGTTATCTGATCATGTGGTTGGATTTTTTAAAATTAAATTTCATAATTTTTATTTGTTATTATACTTATATTAATATACTATAAATCATATAATAGTTTTTAATCATCATAAAAATTACCAAATCGCTATAAGAAATGAAATTGGAATTATTCAAGACAATATTTTTTACATTTATTCTATGATTTAATATGAAAATTAAATTTCTATTAATTTAAATTAAAATTAGATAAAATTTAATTTAGTTTTGAATTTATAATTTTTCAATTATCATATGTTTTTTTTGATTATTTTTCTAAAAATGATAATGTTTTTTGTGAAAATTAATATAATTTATTTACTATAGACATCATAATATTTATGTCATCATAAAGATAAAGATATTAATAAATATTTTAATAAAAAAATAATGAAAAAATTATTTAGGTATTAAAACAATGCATGAAAATATTTTCTGTTGAATTTATAAACCATTATTTATAATTTTATATCCCAAGTTATTTTTTTTTGAAGAAAACCTATTTTATTTAGTTTTAATTCTGTGTTTCCATGATTCAAGTGTTTTTTTCCAATAACCCATATTTTTTAATTATAAAACAATAAATTTTATTGAACACTACCTTATTGAAAATACTTGGACTAATTTAAAAAGTAATTAACACTTTATTCTAAAATACCCTCCTCTTGGATATATAAGCACCACTATGAAACCAAATTATCCACACCAGAAGTACTCATTAAATTTCCAATGGGTTTTACACATATATCTCTACAATACATTATTATATTCCCCCAGCCACTTGTTTTTTCAAAAATACCCTTTTATAAATAATTTATGCTCAATCAAATGGTGTTGACACATGATTCCAAGAGATAGTTTCGAACTCTTGTGTCAATTTTAATTCCTCCCATACAAATTCTAAAAAATTAAGTATTGAATGAAAGTTACATTAATTCACATGCTTTCATATAATTTATTTATTTTTTAAAATATAATATCAACCAGTTTACCTCTTTATTCAAAACTTCTCTTAAGTACATTATTTCAACCAATTTAGTCTTATACTACCATTTGAATGATTATATTTTATATTTGAATTATGCATTTAATGAATATTACTAAACATATGATTTATTAATTTATTGAAAAATTGTAATTAAATAAAATAATTTCTAGGATTAATGAATGATAAAATAGGAATGGAAATAATTAAATTAACTATGAGTAATTATTTTCATTTTTAATCATAAAAAAATATTACCAAAGAATATTCCATTAATTGTAACCATCTACATATCTATTCAAATACATTAATTTTATTATGACACGAGTCATATTATTTCACACTTATGGAGAATATATATCAATTGTTTTTATTTTTGGAAGAAACTACGTTCTTATTACTTTTATAGATTATTTTTCCTTTTATTAATTTTTTTAAAAATGTGTATTATTTTAGAACCCTTATTAAATATATGTTTTTATAATAATTATTATATTTACAAGTGTTTTCAAGAACAATGACCATTTTTTATATAATATAGAAATCAATTAATTTATGGGGATTATATATGATATCCTTAGGAATAAATATTTATATGTTTATTCAGGTACCTATTTATTCCCAGTGTATTTATTTAATGGTTATTATTTATTTAGGTTAATCCTTATGTGGAACACATGCTGATGATGTTTTAAAACATGATGTGTGGGGCCATAATTATATTCCACCCCAATCATTTAGTAAAATATTTTACATTATGAGATAAAATGTATACTCCACTAATAATGAGCATAGATCATTATGTTATGATATCAAGGTAATGGGGCATCATGTATAACATGAATTTTGATTCTTAAACATTATTTTGACTCTAATGATTTACAAAATATTATGAAATCATGAAATTTATACGGTTTTCTATCTATTTATTTATGATCCATCACATTATTGGTTTATTGTAATGATTTTTCACTCCCTTGATATCTCACCTGCCATATTTTCATATATTACATAATTACATATCTTTATGGTTCACAAATTATTATATATATATATATATACACCAATGTTTACACTTGTTGTAATGAGAGTATAGTGATAAATATGAGAAATTTATAATGATGGAAATAAAAAACTATGTTTTTATAGAGATGCTTAATATTGTGCCCAACTTCCCAAAGATACAGGTCCTCTTGATTTCTAGGAGTATTTCCTAAATATTAATTTAAAAATAATATAATAACATTTTATGAAACTGCTCCATTATAGATTATATAAAATGAAGATCTAAATATTTTTGGGATTATTTTAGTGAACCTGAAATGAAATACAACTCATATAGTGCATATTCAGACCTACGATGTTAAAAGACATGATTTCCTTAGGATTAGTTTTTCATTAGTTCATAATTTCAGTAATATATTCTTACTAATTCAAGTACTCTCATGCATAATTTATTTTTTTATTAGTGAATAATTATTTTCCAAATGGAATGTCTACTTTTATGATCATTATATATTTTCTACTATTCAAATTACTTATTTTACTATAGTTCTATACATTATTTAGTTTCATTAATGTTTTCCAAAAAATACCACACACCCCCTTGAGACATAGAGATATTGGTAGAAGTAAAAGAACTATAGAGTGACATAATTTAATCTAAATTATGTTATAATTCCCCTCTTAGTGTTTATTTGAATATTATTTAAGTCATCATAGTTATTACCACTTTAGTAGAATCTAGATCTATGTTGTGAATGGGAAATTGTTTCATATATAAAGAAAATAACAACTTCCTGGTGAGTGAGATCCATTTGACTATCCCATACCATCTTTATAACTTTTTGAAAAATCAATGATAAATATGAAAATAAATTTTTTATTCTATTTCCAGCTTAATGTAGTTTATTTTTTAGGATAAAGATAATACTAAAATGATTGAGGGAAATGAACTGATTTTCCATGGCGATATGCACATATTATGGTAATATATTGATGTATTCCTTGAGTAGTATCTTTTTATTTATACAAATTGAGAATTTATGTTATGAATATAAATTAATCATGAAGCCATTTACAAATATATAATACCCACCAAATAGACACAACGGAACATTAATTGTAGAAGAAGTGACAATAATAAAAATTGTACAATTGTTTTATATGACCTAATGATTCTCTATGGGGTTGACCAATATTATTTGTGTAGAAGAATGATTGTTCTATGTGTTTATGAATTTATTATCATCTTATCAACATGATCGAAACAAATAACATGCATCCCCTATAGTATATTAATGACTTATTTGACTAACTTCATGGTTCTCAGTACTTTATTAAGGTGTATTTAGGATCAATAATTTATCAATTGAATGTTGAAAAACGAGATGTTAATAATACATTATTTAAATAGTATAATAATATGAGTTTAATGTTTTGTCACTCAATCCCACCATTTATCATTAATATTTAAATAATTAAGGAATATAGTCATCAAATATCACCATAATAAATATTCAATTGTCATTATAAATTATTTTCACCAAAAACAATTCACAAGTTTTTATTTCAATTAGAAAAATGAATATTTTGTTTTTATCAAAATTTTCTATCTATGGATCCTCAAACCACGAAATGTGAGTGTCACACCATGATTAAGGTTTTTTGTGGATGATTTGTATCCTAGAAGGGGTGTTATGGCATGATTTCTATGAGGGGATTGAGCTAATCCATTACTAGGTAGTGTCATAACAAGTGGGGATTTTAGGTATATCTTTATGTGAGTTCATAATGATTCCACTCCATGGTGATATGAATTATAACATGGTTAAGAGTGTTATTATGTGGCGATAACCATTTTTTCCACATTTTTGGACAAATAAAAAATCATTATGTATTGTCAACCGATGTTGAGGGATTCAGACCATGAAAATATGTTAATTATTATTATTTTTAAAATTCTATATATTTTATTTATGAAATTTAGTGATGTTGTATATTCCAGTTATGACCCCAATGTTCATTCCTTATTGATGTTCAGGGTGAGAGGTGTTATTTAATGAGTGTGAGGGAAATTCTATAAAGGTATTACCATGGGATTTTTTATTCTTCCTAAAGGAAGATAATAATTCTTTTGATAAGGGGAGTTATGTCATGTGTCATTCTTAGAAGGGTAGTGTATCACAATTTAGTATTTTCCATGAGTGTGGAGTTATGGAAGGATAATTGGGTCCTTATTATGCATGAAACATTATATGTGGAATTACATCAGGACACAAAGGGTTAAAATGTTATGGGCCATCTAATCCACATTTAATAATGAGATATTTCCATCTTTTATAGGTTGTAACCCTATGAAATTTTATGAAATGGGTGCTTTAATAGAGTCCATTTTTTGAAAAATCATTACACCAATACTCCCATACAAATCAACCAGTAATGGATGATACATTAGTATTTTTCAATGTACTTTCATATAATTTGTACCTTCATTATTCTTTTATTTTGAAACCCTTCATAATCCCATTGATTTTTGATGTTTATGTTTGGGATTAGAGATGATTCCACTAAAACACGGTGGTATCTAGTATTGATTATGATGATTTATATTTGACTGGATAGAGGATACCATAGAATTATTAATGAACATAGTTTTGTGAAATTTTAGTGATACACTGTTTCCCGATGTGTGTTTAGGTTTGTAGAACTTATTTAATGAAATTTAATAATTTATTTTAATCTATTATAATATATTTAGTCATTATAGTTTCTTTTTATTTGAGTTCAGGTGTTGGTGAAATCCTGGAATAGGACTACACATTCTTTTCCAATGATGAATATAGTTTAGAATTGATGTTAACACCATAATGGAGCTATGTAGTACCGTTATTACTAAAATATATACCTTTTACTATATAATTTAACGGGATTGAATTGATTGAGGTTTTATATTTAAATGGATAGGGTTTAAGAAACCTACATTAGAATACATACGATGACATTGGGAAAATAGACATTTATAAATAGCATGTTGAATCCTAAATATATTGAAATTTTAGGAAAACTAATTTCTAAGTGGATAATGATGTGGTTTAATTTTATATGGTGGTTGAGATTGGTCGGGGGTTTAAGAGGATATATTAGAGTTAATCAGGGTTTCATGGTTATATATTAGAGTTAATGAGGTTTTATACCAATTTTTATGGGTAATATGTCTTCAGATGTCAAATATTTTAAGTAACACCATTTTTCATTGTATTGGAAACTTGTAAATATAAATTACTGTGATAATTACTCTTAGGCTTTTCTTGTGGGATTTTAATTCTTGTTTCTAAATGAAATCCTTGGGAGATCTCTAAAGAGTGATGTGAGTTGAAAAGTGAGAGAGGGTGATGAAAATATTTTAGAAAACATGAAATATGTATTTTGAGGGTTTTAATAGGAGTTATTTCTAGATGGTACATGGCTAGTGGGACTAAATATTTAATTAAAAATTAAATGAAATTTAGACTTGACTATTCAGTGTATTATTTGAATAATTGTATGATATTTGAGATCTCCATCGGTTAACATGTTCAGGCTGATATCGATGTGAAAATTCTAGGTTTGGATTGTGAACCTAGTGGATGCCCATATGGGTAAGATGATAATGTTGAATAGTTTATCAGGTTTTACTTATATGACCTAGATGACATTGATTAAAGTGGACTTTAAGGATTTGTATATGTTGATATATTCTTAATGAGATGGGGAATATTCTAGATTTTGTTATACCATATTTTGGGTGTTTGGTTTGACCGATGATTCCATGATATGTCTATGTGGAAATTACTATACAATGGACTAACCAACTGTTTGTGGGGATCAACATATGTGAGAGTTTGACAATCATCATCACTTCCTCTATTCACTATTATGATGTTATTATGTGTAATTAGCTAGGTGGTCTACCAGAGAGGTATGGTTCATCTTATTAATGTGGTATTATTTTAAAATTTATTAATCAGAACAATGGGATGTGTGACTAGACATTCTACCTACCTTTTAATAGTGTAGATTTGATTGTGTAAGAGGTTATTTAATATTATTCACTCCATAGATCTCTTTTTCACATGATATTGAACAATATTACTCCACAAAACATACTTAGTGATGGTGTGTCTCATCTTGTGTGAAATGTTACCAATTATGATTCCCTCCACAAATCCCTTATTATAGGATGTTTTTATATGGGATGTGACCATAAATCCTTACCTAGTGGGTATGGGTTGAATATATAGGATTTATTCTATTGAGAATCCATCTAATGATATCTTATTGAATGTGATTTGTTACCAGGACCGTACCCTAGGAGAGAGGGTGGTGGAAAGACTTAGTGAACACCATAACATAATCCTTCGAGTACCAGTTGGGACATAATATGATTCCGTACCATATATATTTGTTTATAGTTAAAGGAATATTATGAAACCCAATCTTTTATCATAGATTATGTGTTCAGAAATTATTTTTAACCTTACCCAAATCCATCGAGTGTTTACCCATTGTTGAATACCGAGATGACTTATTCCCTATGAATGAATGACTAGATACAGTGGATGTTGTGGTAGAATAGTTTGATTAATATTTCCCAAATTCATATGATTTTGTTTTAATATTCTGTTATTTGTATCCCTCATGAATGAACATATATATGATGATGAATATTTTTAACTCTTGTTGAGACCCATTTGAGTCATATTTCTCTCCCCCGGTATAGGAACATCAGTGAATGAGAATACCATATGTCTTTTGTACAGGATAGGGAATAAGATTTTCTATAGATTAGTATGGATCAACTAACATTGATGAGTTATTTTAATAGTATCTATGGTCTTTTGTAGAGACAACATATATATTTATTATTTCTATTATTTTTCATATATGATCAACCAAATGGATGATTAGTTTTCTTTTATAATAGTATTGTTGTAATTTATTTCACATAATTTGGTTATATTTATTATTTTAATTATCTAATTATCTACTGTGGGTTATGTTTTTTGATTTATTTGATATTTTGGGTAATGAAATTGAGAGAATAGTATCCCCAATAAATTATTTTGGACCACGCAAATATTTATAAATATTTACCGTATACTGAGGAACCATTCTGGTCATGGAGAACACTGATGCATTTTATATTAATTGATTTAGGATGGGTAATTAATATATGGTATTAGATAATTTTATTATTTTCTTTACTATTTTGGATATATTAGATAAGGGAGAAGAATGTGTTATATATTTTAATGGAAATCATATCGGTGGCTCATGAGAAACTATTTGTTGGAATGTCTAGGTTACAGGACATACATAAATGATGTTCTTCGTTTTAATTGATACAACATAAAATTTTATTAAACAATGATGTTTTTATATGAGATCATAATTTTTTATTTTTTATCTTGGATCATAGTGGTATAAGGCATTCATACCTGAATCAATTATTTCTTATGGGATTCATATGACTTGAATATGCTTGTGTGTTGTTTGTTATTCTTATGAAAGAGTGTTTATATGAATAAAGTCTCACCAATAACTTATATAGTGTTTTATTATATAAATTATTTTGTATTTCAACTTAGATGGTCCATGATTTTTACTCAGTATTAGTTTTTCGATGATACTGCATGTTGATCTTATGTTAGATGTCCTTTATGGATAACTATATAGTCAATGGCTGAAATGGATATATAGTGACCCTTCGATGATTGACACAACCATTAGGTTCCCACTAGTTGTTCAACAAAGGGGATGTAAGCTAGAGATATGTGGTTCGATATGGGTACAAATTTCTTTAAGGTTGGTGATAAAATTATGAGTGTAAAAAAATGGAATGTGCAAAGCCTTGTATTATAAAATGTGATGTACTCTATGTTATAATAGTATCATGAATTTTAATGGAATGAAGGATCGATTGGATACATAAATGAATTTTTTTAGAAGGGTTTTCATTTTTAATGTATTATTTTAGATAGAAATCCCAGATCAATAGATATAGGAGGGGAAGAACATGAGTTAATTCCTTGGGGTTTATAATTACTAGGATGTTTTGATCACCATGTGGTAGTATATAGAATGAGTGATATACCTCATGATTTTTTTATGTAAGGAATCAATTGGTTTTTTAGATGTGGTTGACATGTAACAGAATCATGGCATGTTGGTAGTAATGAAATCTTATGTTGTATGGAATCTTAATCAATAATTAAGGTGTTCAATTATGTGTTTGATGATTACGGGAGAATAACCCATTAGGTTGGTATAATATAGATAAGGATATTTTCTAAGAACCTATGAGAGGGTTAATTAAGTGGTTTACTCCACCTTTTAGAGTTCTTTTTTGTATGGATATTCAGGAAAATCCATAACGTATGAATGCATGTGTCAGTTAGTTATTCATGGTTAACATTAGGTTATGTATGTGGGAAGGGATGTATAAATTATTATTACTAATTGACTCAATGATAGACATATGTGATTAGATACCCTTATTATAAATGAATATACAGTTTTTTACTCTTTTAATATATGTCACAACTAACACAGGTCTATGTACCACTATATTATCACTATGAGAAATGCTCTTGATAAGCGTTGTTAGGAATGGTATATACATAGACCATGAATATATATAAGAAACAAATATTCGAACATATCAGTTGTTAGGATTGAACTTATACAGTAATAAATATGTTTGGTACCACTTCTTTCGCTATTGGAGTGTGTGACCCTTGATACAACTCTATTTGGTGATGGTTGAGGATAAAATTATTATTGTTCATAGCACTGGTAATGTAATGTTATTTTTGTTGGATCCCTATTATGAACTGGGGGGGTCACATATCACCATTAACATCAATAATTTATAATATTTTGGTAATTGTGATTGATTTCTTAATTTTAAAAGGGAAATGATATGAATACTCTTATATTGGGTAGAATCTAATTTCTTTTTAATATATAACCATTGTTCCATAAGGATTATGGATATGATGAAACTAGTTGGGGGATGGTTCAGATGGGATTGGAATAATCATGATTTAGAAGGAAAATGTTTATCTGGATCATGATGAATATTATATTTGTGATTCACATGTGGTTTCATAAGGATTAAGAATGTATTAAATGAACTCAGGATGAACTATTGTGTAATCTGAGAATTAATCTTATTAGATATGTGTCAATAATCATGGTTGCATTATAATAATTGATTTGGTTGGTTGAGGATACAACGTTTAAATTAAACTGAGTGTCAGAATTAGTCTTCATTGTGAGGAATTGGATGATTATATTATTTCACATAAAATTTATTCACTATGATAGATATATGTGGTGGGTCTTTGATAGGTGTCACTGAGAATTTTTGAGGTATCCCATCTTGAGGAGGACTGACTGGTGTTTTTAATATAAAATTGATAGTAAAAAGGGGAAAATTACATCAGGTCCCTTGTATAGGTTGTGTATGATTTTTTTGGTGATTGAAAACACCATTCTAGGTAAAATAAAAAAATATCTCTGCTTAATACAAGGATGATGGAGAAACCTCTAGTTTAGTTCAAAAACTAGAACATTGAGTGGTATTGTATTCTAATAAAGGATTTAATATTTGGAAATTTTTCTTGGTGATTATCAGGAAATATAATATTAATAGTTTGGTTTTAATGAATTATAATGATGTCATTAATATTTTCATAACTAATTATATACTCCCTTAACTGTTTTTATAAGAAATGTGCATAATTTTTGTGAAATACTCATGTTTTTATATTAAATTTAATTTTTGATCATTATAAGAATTAATCAAATCATGTCAGTTTACTATTTTACTTATAACTCTCACCCTAAATATCTAAATTTCATGATTCTTTCTTTTTCGAGTTAATTAATCAAATTATAAAATTTTATTAGAAGGGAACATTGGCCTAATTTTTCATTTGGAAGGTCATATGGACCACATAAGAAGGCCCACAGAATATGTGAAGAAACATGACCATCCATGAAAATTAAATTACTAGGATCAATCCAGTTATAAAAATTCATTTATTCTCCTCCAAAATTTGGATAAAAATTCAAGGAGTAATGTATAAATATTTCATGGCCCAAATCCGAATCAAGTGGCCCAAATAAAGAATTGAATTCCAACCCATAATTCTTTTCATGAATTGAGACCACCATATAAATTTTCATATTTATTCTAATAGATACATAGATTCGATCTGGAATTTTGTAGGGGAAATTAAGGGATATCAGTGGCCTACTTTGATGAATAAATCATTCGGATTTGAATGCATATTCCTATTCATAAATCCATTCACATTCCAGCCATCGAAAAAACATGGATAGAAATAGACATTTTAACATTGTTTATGAAAACCTCTGTAAAATTGGCTCCTTAAGTCCAAATGACTCCATATGTAGAGATCCTACTGGGAACATTAATATATATATCTTTTAAGGAGAATATTTCTCCAGAGTCAGATTTATAAAATATCAAATTGGTGATTCAATTATAGGGGTACTTTTGTTATGCAAACAACCCACAACATTGGTCTATAAAATATATCACCCCCTCTCCTTTCTAGAGGATGGAATTTCAAATAAATGGAGGATAGGATGGAACAACAAAGTATCTGACAATGTCTTTGGAGGTTTTGTCATACTCATGTATTTAATTTAGAAACTATTCCTCCTTGAATCCATTCATTAACATTGTGTTTCTCTTTGTTTTTAATGGTGTAAATTTTTGTTTTTTTAGTTCTATTTTAATGAAAGTTTATTCTTCTTCATATATTTTTCTCATGAAACATAAATTAAAAAATAATCATAGTCTTAAAATAGTTTTAATACAGTTGATTCATTTTCTCTTCTTTTTCATTATCATTATATTTAAATTCATTATTTAATTACCATCATTGTTTGTGTGTGTCTGTTCGGTGCTCAACTCTTTTCTTATCCCTTTATTTTTCTTGAATTTTTAAATCATCATCATAAAATTTTAACCAGATTATTAACAACCCAAATGTATGATTAAATCATTCATTTAAGTGATTAATATTTTTGGGAAATTAAGTGATTGAGGGCCTTCGCTAAATGAATATTATTTAAATTAATATTGTGAATTGTGAACATAATATGTCATTGATTAATGACATGTTCAGTTTAGAATGTGGATTTCATGGATTTTTGGAACCACAAACACACTTCCAAAAATAATAAAATGTAATGATTAGAACCCTATGATAGGATACGGGTAGGATTAATGTGTTGACACTTGGGAATTACGATCAAACTCATCTTCTGAAGTGAGTTTTAATTTAATAAAATATAAAGAAAATCACAAGGATATCATAAGCATAAATACCCAATAATGAACTCACCCAAATATTTATCAATTTGTTAAATAAAACATCATACATAAATTATTTCATAAGCTATGAAAAGAAACCCCCCAATCAAAATACAATCATCTAAAAACAATCGACTATTAAAAAGTATCATCACATGGGATTTGGCCTGAGTGCTGCTATACACATTATTAGAGCACAAAACCATGAATGGTCGATATGTGATAACCCTTCATTCTTTCAAATGGAACAATTTTCGGGGATGGTGCAATTAAGTAGTTGTTAGTTTCTAGTTATTGTAAAAAACATATTTTTTAAAAAAATGAAAAACACACAAAGGAAAACAAGCATTATAATAAAAATCATAAACGGGAAAAAAACAAAGAAAAATACATTTACCTCTCTCTTACAAAATCTCACTGAATACCCTGTAGCCTCCCAAACAATCCCTCAGATTAGTTTGATCATGAAATTTAGCGAACTCTTCGCCATCTTAGGTGGAACATCAAGGATAATTCAATTAATCAAGAACCGTTCCATGTCCAACCAATTAAATTTGATATGGACAATCCTAGGGAACAAACACTTAATAAATTGATTCCCATAATATGAATTACAAACCCCTTGGTATACAATATCCAAACATAGAGTATGACTTTTTCTCAAATCGAGTTTGATTCATCTCCTTCCTCATTTCACATGCTAGCTGGCAAGGATCCACATCTTCATCTTAATGAGTTACATGTGGCGTGCTCTACAGTAATGGATCATAGGGTTCATGAGGATCAAATAAAACATCAATCATTACCTTTCTCCCTAGATAACACTACAATGTCATGTCTCTACTTCCTTACTCTTAGTTTTATAAACACATGGATTGACATGAAATGAATTTTCTTAGAGAAATTATTTTATGATTCTCATACTTCTTCATTCCGAATGGAAATTAGTGGTATTAGTCAATTCCCCTAATGAATCACTCCAACTATATTCTGATAGGTTCTAAAACCATGTTTCATCCGTCCCACCACAACAAATCCCTGACCAAGTCTTGATCCAATAATTCTATGATTGGTTATTATCTATGGAGAGAACTCTCATTGATGTTGCATGTGGTGGAGCTCTTGATGATAAAACTCCTACATCTGAAAGATATCACACAAGAAATATTGATGAAAACACAAAAAAATACATACTCTATCACATTCTCAAGTCAAGAAAGCTAAATATAATCAATTTATAGAGCCGATGAAGATGATCTCTTTTCCCTTGAACTATAAACACCTTTGGAACATGTATCTCCCCATCTCATCCAGATGACACATGTGAAAAACATCAAGAGGATCCCTTTGATTCATCTAGACCAATGGATCTCAATGCATCATATGCTCAGAGGAACACCAACCCTCAACAATCAGGTCAACTAATTAGAATCTTCTACCAACCCCACTCTGATCCCTTCTCTTAAACCTTCAACAAATTCTTGATTTATGGTAATCATATTTCTCATCCACCTAAACTCCCTCCCCAAAATTCAAACCAATTACAATATGGTAATGGTGTTGGTAACTTCCAAAAACCTTACCCTTTTTTCCTCAACCTCATAGAATCAGTCCTCATATTCCACCTCATGGATTCCAAAATACTAGTGAGCCTTCCCAATTCTCAAACCAATACAATCACTTTCCCAAGAACCAAAATCAAGGTAATCCTATTTCGGAACAAGACACTTCTTCCAAGAAACCTTTGGACTGTGAAGTGGAAGATCTTTCCTCCTTCACATTTTCTATCCTTAAATACATTAAAACACAAATTGATCAACTTGAATCCCACCCGAGCCAACAACAATAATACAATTCGTCCCAACTCCAACCTCAACCATTCACTACAGGAAAAATGGCTTTTTGCGACGGGTTATTTGCGACGGGATTTATTCCCGTCGCAAATAGTCCCGTTAGAAACTTATTTGCGACGGGGGGATTTTCCCGTCGCAAATAACTAGTTATTTGCGACGGGAAAATCTCACCCGTCGCAAAAGGCTTGGCGCGCATAGCGCGCCAAACCGCGGGAAAGGTATTTGCGACGGGTGGTTACCACCCGTCGCAAATAGCCGGCGGCGGTAAAAACTATTTGCGACGGGAATATACCCCCGTCGCAAATAGTGTGTCGGCAGGTTGTTATTTGCGACGGGACCCGTCGCAAATAACTATTTAACCGTTGACCATGATAAATGCGGGTTAAAGTATTTGCGACGGGTCCCGTCGCAAATAATATTATTTGCGACGGGTATACCCGTCGCAAATAGTCCCGTCGCAAATAAGCTAACCTATAAATACCCCCATCCGTTTTTTTTCATTCATTCTCAACTTCTCTCAAAACTGTTTACAGTTTATTAAGTTTAATTTTTTTTGCAGAGTTGATATTGAAGTCTTCAACAATTATCGGAGATCAACTTCAAATCCATTTTAAAGGTACTTATGTTATTTTTAATTTAATATTTATTTTAATTTTTTTATTAGTTTTAATTATTTTTAATTATTTTTAATTAGTTTTAATTAGTTGTAATTTAATTATGTTTATATTGTTTTGTTATTTAAAAAATTTAAGTTATTAGTATTCATAGTTAATGGTAATTAGGTGTAATCAATAATAATTAGAAATAATTAATAATGATTAGGAATAATTAATAATAATTAGTAATAATTAGGAATAATTATAGTTATATATATATATATAGTTATATATATATATAGTTATATTTATTCGTATATTAATATAGATTTATATTAATATAAATATATTTGGTTATATGAATATATATATATATATATATATATATTTATTCATATATTAATATATATATTTATTCGTATATTAATATATATTTATTCTATTTATATATATATATGTAGTTATAAGTTTTTATTCGTATATTTATTTGTATATTAATTAATATATATTTATAAGCTTAGTTTTAAATAAATTTATAAAATATGTGTTTTTATGTGTATTTATAAATAAATAAATAAATAAATACATATATACAATACAGACACACACACATACACATACACACACACACACACACATATATATATATATGTATAGTTATGAATGAATACATAGAAATGAGGGGGTGAAAATCCTCTAAGAATGCTAAAATGACGATAACTTTTAATCCGTAAGTCCGTTTCAACTCCACAACCAGTCAAATCGAAGAACATGAAACGATCTTCGATATGATATGCGGTACAGGCCAAACGGACATCCGGATCGGAAGTTACAACCATTTGAATGTTAAAAGGACCATAACTTCTAATCCAGGAGTCCGTTTCAGCTCCACAATTAGTCAAATCGAAGAACATTAAAAGATCTTCGACATGATATATGGTAGAGGTTTATCGGACATCGGGATGAGAAGTTATAGCTATTTGAACGGTGAAAAATCGGGGTGCCCCGACTAAAAACTCAGTTTTGGAGGCCTTCGGGGCCTTTTTGGGCCTCGAAAAAACCTTGGACGGGTTCCACCGGTCCATAGCGCTGTAGAGCTCGTCGCAAGCTTCGATTTGATATGCTGTAGAGCTCAAACGGAGTCCCGGATCAAAAGTTATGGCCGTTTGAAGTTTGGGTTTCATTTTCTTCTTATTTTCCATCTTTCATTAATTTTTTTATTTTTTTTATATTCAAAGAGTTATTAAATGACTATTAATTGATATAAATTAGGTAATTATTAATTAAAAATATTTTTTAATTTATTTTATAACCCTCTTACTAAATATCTTATAAATTAATGTTATATTTCCATAGATCCTTTCTAAAACGTATTTATAAAATAAATATTATATTTATATCAATATAAAAACGTTTATTAATTTATATATTAATAAATATTTTTTTAATTTTTTTAAATTTTTTTAAATTTTTTTTATTTTTTTTATTATTATTTGCGACGGGAATATATTCCCGTCGCAAATACTTATTTGCGACGGGCCCGTCGCAAATAGTTGATTCGAGGCAACTATTTGCGACGGGAAAAGGCCCGTCGCAAAAACTTATTTGCGACGGGCCCGTCGCAAAAGTTTTTTTAAAAAAAACCACAAAACTATTTGCGACGGGCCCTTTTCCCGTCGCAAATAAGAGTTTTTGCGACGGGCCCGTCGCAAAAAATTTTTGTTGCGACGGCGTTTTCCGCAACGGGCGATTTGCGACGGAGCCCCGTCGCAAAAGGCTATTTGCGACGGGATCCCGTCGCAAATGACCCGTCGCAAATGCCTATATTTCCTGTAGTGATTACCAATCCCCATGGGTAATGTAAGTAAAATTTCACTTAGATCGGGGATGAAAATTGTTATTACTCATGATATGTCCTCCAAACCCCTTTGAATGTTGACCTAGAAAATGAAAAGAAAAGGAAAAACGAAAAGGAATTTTAATCCATTCCCTCAACTCCTTCAATTCATTTAGGAATCCAATCCCTTTTCCTCAAAATGATTCTAATCCAATGATGTCCTTTAAACCTTATACTTAAATGAATGACATGTTTAGACAAGTTGAAGTGAACATTACCCTCTTAGATAGAGTAAAAGATATACCCATGTATGCAATGTTTCTCAATGAATTGTTCACTAATAATAGACAATTTAGGACGATCGAGAATGTTTCAACGCAAGACTCCTTAACCATTAAGTGCAAAGATCCTAGGACCTTTACAGTTCCATTCCAAATAAGAAGTTCAAGCTTCAGTGATGCACTGATCGACTTAGGGGCCTTAATAAATTTCATGTCCAAATCCATGTTCTCCATCGTTGGTCTAGCTCCCATATATCCAATGGGTGTTGTCCTTTAGTTGGATAATTGATTCCCTGCTAGTCTTGAGGGTACTATTGAGGATTTCCTTGTCTTTGTAAATGATCTTATCTTCAATGATGATTTCTATGTCCTTGAAATGGAAGGTGAGATAAACTCTTCTTGATCTCTTATAATTATAGGAAGACCATTCCTAATGACAGCGAGAGCTATGATTGATATCCATTCGGGAAACTTATCCATGGAATTTGGTGAAAAAATGGAAAAGTTCAACATTTTCCAAGACATGAAAAACCCATATAAGGATCACTATGTATTCCAAATCCATGCTTCCAAGGACACTTTTAAGAGTCAATTGAACTACAATCCATCATGATATTCATGTTTTAATGACAAATGACCTTTATAAATATATAGAATGATTAAAAAATTCATAAATGGTGTTATTAATGTAGACCTTTAATTCATAAACTCCATTAATCGAGAGGAACATGAAAACTCACTTAAATCCCACATCAACTCTAATTTATGCTGGTCCACCTTGGATAGTATTAAGGAAAATAAATATGAAGAAACTAGAATCCCTTCCTCCATTCCTGATTTTTCTAACCTGCAAATGAGAGATGATAATGATCTAAAACCACTTTCTAAACACTTGATGTCTACATTCCTATTTCTTAATCACTCCTAGCCTGTCCTTATTTCTGCTTCATGTACTGAAACTAAGGAGTATAATCTTGTTCTTGTGTTAGAGGAAAACAAAAAGGCCTTAGGTTGGACCCTAGATGACATACATGGAATCAAACCTACCCTTTTAATTCATCACATTTATCTTGAGGAATTGTCCAAATCAATTAGACAACCACATAGAAGACTCAATACACACATACTTTAGGGGGTTATGGAAGAGATCACCATTATTATTCATGATGGTATAAGCTACCTAATTTTTTATAGTGAAATTTTTAGTCCGATTTATGTTATACCTATTATGGGTTGGATAACTATTGTCCCAAATGTTCCTGGGGAGGTAGTCCCAACTCGAGTGAAAAACAAATGACGTGTGTGCATAGACTATATTAAATTGAATGTTGAAATAAGAAAATAACACTTCCCTCTTCCATTAATTGATCACGTGCTAGAATGATTAGACATAAATTCATACTATTACATTCTTCATGGATACACTAGCTACTTCCAAATCCCAATCTCACCTTAGGACCAAGAAAAAAGACTACTTTCACATGCCCCTTCAGAACGTATGAATATAAGTGAATGACTGTTGGCCTTTGGAATGCTCTTGAAACATTCTAGAAGTGTATTATGAGTATCGTTTTGGAATTCATTGAACACTACATATATGTATTCATGGATGACTTTTCCATTTATGGTGATTCATTATAATCTTACTTCAATTCACCCTCTATAGTTCTTCAAAAGTGTGTCATGTGTTACCTATTGTTAAATTTTGAAAAATTTCACTTAATTATTTCAAATGGTATTTTTCTAGGGTACATAGTTATAAAATATGGTATTAAAGTAAATCCTTACAAAATTTAAGTGATCCAATAACTTACTGAACCCACTTCGGTTCGAGAAATCCATCCATTCCTTGTTCATGTCTGTTTCTATCGATGATTAATCCATTACATTAGTAGGGTTTCCTTCCCACTCACTCTATTTCTCCAAAATTATGTCACTTCCCATTTCTATGAGTCTTTAAAGAGAGCCTTCATTGAAATAAAATAAGCTCTTAAATATTCTCTGATAATCCAACCCCCAAATTGGTCATTACCCATTGAGTTGATGTGTAATGCTCTTGATTGAGTTATTGGGGTTGTTCTTGGTAAAAGAAGAGAAAAGATTACACATGTAATCTATTTTTCCTCAGAAACATTGGTTAAAACTCTATATCACTAAATTGTGACTAAAAAGGATCATTTAGCATCGATTTTTTCCTTAGACATATTCTGGCCCCATATCTTAGGTGCCAAAATCATTATCTTCACAGACCATTCTTCTATTAAGTTCTTACTCAAGAAAAGAAATTCAAAACTGAGGATAATAAGAGAGATCCTAATGCTCAAAAAGTTTAAACTTGAAATAAAAGATATACTAGGAAAAGAAAACCATATGGCTAATCAATTTAGTAGAATTATCTAATTCTCTTCATTTTGAAATAATTGGTCCAGAATTTCCAACTGAGCACCTTTCATCTCTCACTCCAAAAATAACATAGTATACACCAATTTTAATTACTTAGTATCTAGTGTTATTCATAAAATTTATTGAAAAGAATAAAAAATAGAGCGGAAAAGTTATTCAATATTCTATTTTTCAGAAGATAATAAACATTTAAAAATTGGGGAAGACATGGTAATTAGGAGATGTGTTGATGAAGGTCAAAATTCTTCAATCATTGAATTCGGTCACTCAATTTCTAGAGGTGGGAACTTTAGACCACAAAGGACCTACAAAAAGTTCATATACATTGGATTCATCTAGATTTCACACTTTACAGACTCACATGAGTTCTATCAATCACTTTCCACTTTCCAAATGTTTGGCATAGTGTCAATGTGAAATGAAGTACACCAAAATCCTTTAATTTTCTATGAGATCTTCGATGTTTGGGGAAATGATTTCATTAGACCATTCCCCGTTCTAATGGATTCTCTTACATTCTTCTTGCGGTTGATTATGTTTCTAGGTGTGTCGAGGAAAAACCCATAAGAAAGGATGATTCACATAGTGTTAGTGAGTTACAAATGACACACATCTTCCACCAATTTGGAACACCACGTCCCATGATAAGTGTATTAGGAACCCATTATTGTAATAGGACAATGGATTCTCTTTTGAAATGGACTAGAATTGTACATAAAACTTCAACTACATATAATCCCCAAACAAATGGCATGGATGGAATTTCTAATAGAGATGTGAAAAGAGTGTTTGAGAGAATTGTAAAACCCACTAGATAAGACTTGCCTGAATGACTTGGTGAAGCACATTGGGCTTATCGAACTTCCTATAAAACTCCCATTATGATGTCACCTTTAGGTTTTTTTTGGTAAATCATTTCATTTGATAGTTGATATCCAACATAAGTCATTTTGGGAAGTGAAAACATTTAATTTTGGTTATGAAAAATATGGTGAATAAATATTGTTGCAATTGGATGAACTAGAAGAGATTTGTAATGCCCCGACCATAGTTACCCATAGTCAGTTCATTATTACATAACATTGGCATGATATAATGAATCATCACCTGAAAGACCGATCAGTTTTGTAGACATTGAAGTACTAGATACATTCATAAGTTTTACATTAAATTATAAAATAAAAAACTACAAAAACATAGTCTCTATAGGCCAGACTCATATCCCATAGACAATCCCTGGAGGCTAGTCATAATATACTTCTTCACATCCTACGAAAAATAAAACATAGAAAGCGGTGATCTCCAATGCTCAGTAAGGATAAAAATATAGTGGAAACATTCATAAATAACCATAAAAATTTAAGGCAATTTAAGACTAAAAATGCATTTTAAACTTGAACATTCGTATAATATAGAAACGATAAAATCCAATAATACCATTTACTTATTCACCTGGATATTCTACAAGTCTAACAATTAGATGCAATATCAATAGCCACTTTCATAATGATGGAATGCATATTCCAGACTTCATAACAATATAGTCAAGGACTTGTTCCAAGACTACAAATAAGATTTTGTCAAGGCCTTGTTCCAAGACACTAGTTTGTCTCATAAGACCTACCGATTAATCTAGTAACTATAGCAGGCTCCACCCATCACATACTAAGTCTAATTAATTACTCATATGAATAGTTTTATACATAAAATAATAAATCATTTTAAAACTAGCATAAGAAATGTTAATACTTCTTCCATAAACCGTGAACGGTATAAAAATAACACATCCATAGTAAAACATATCACAAAACCTTCAATACAATATGAAATATTTGTATTATATAAATCAACCTCAATGAAGAATAATATCCCGTAAAGGATTTTGACATAGTTGAAAATGATCAGTAAAAATATTTGTGAAAAATAACCCTTTATTATGATATCATTAAAAGATACATAAATTATAAAGGAAGTCATTTAAATGATATTTTTGAATAAAAGTTCCCCATACAACTTTCAAACTTTTGAAATTAATTAACATTATAAAACATTCATGTTCATATAAATAAATCCTTAAAACCATTTTGACAACATAGAAATAAATGAAAATGGTTTAGAAGAATAAATATTTAAAATATTTAAAATGATGTCTTTGTATAAAGTCACTTAAAAATAATCCCTTTGAAAACTCTTTTATGCAACATGGGCATCAATAATGAATATGTCCCAGTACATACTTACATAAAAAATCCTTGGATAATAAAGAGATTGTGAAATTAACCATTAACCTGTACTTTTCCTTGGTCAAGGGTATGTTTACCTCCTGTATAATGGTGAAATAATTTTTATTAAATTATACAGGAACCATATAAATTAATATGATATCATATATGATATTCTAATATTTCTTTGTTAATGATATTTTAGTAGTATCGCACTTTTCAGTTTTTTATGATTTGTTTTCCTTTATAGGATTTTTTACATAAGTAATGTGTGTTATATATAGGATGTATCTTATTCACATTAATAATGATATTATGTCTTTTAAAATTATTTTTATAATCATAAAATTAAAATTAGTCTTGAATGGATATGATGGGGAATGAATCTCATCGCGTTCTTGGAGACGGTAATTCGTACGTGCGCACGAGCAACAATATCATTCTTATGATTTTGAAATTATATATAATTGGATGTTATATCATATTTACATAATCATTATCATGTTATATTTGTTATTTTCATCATTTATACTCATTATTATACCCATCCAAATGATGTAGTGTTTGAATTACAAACTACACCCTGACCTGGAGACGGTAATCCGTACGCACACACGTATGGTGACATTCTCATTTATAGGATGGATAGAATAATGAATACGGTTTTACCATTTTTATAATAAATCAATTTATATATAAGATACTAGAGTTATTATTTTAGAATGGAAAAAACAATGAAAGAGGAAGTGGAAGAATAAAAGAACTTGAAAGATGTGATGAAATAGTTACCTCTTATTCAGGTTCTTTCTTTTGATTTGATCAAAAGGGCTCTTTAGGTTGGATTTGTAACTAATAGAAGGACTATAAGATAAAGGGTTGAAATATGGAATGATATTTGGATAGGGTTAGTCTGAGGAAAATTTCTTTTAAGGTGTGAATTTGAGAGAAGGGGAAGTGCCCTTTTATAAGAGAGGTGAGGGTCACGTTAGAAAAAACATGAAATATTATTTTATAATAAAATCATTTTCGGTTTCTAATGGCTCAAAAATATATTATTTAAATAATAAGGATGGGATTGGTCAAAAACCTTTCAACCAAAAGGTTCTTTACAGGTTTAGGTCTTCGTATTAACCTTATCGTTTGGATTTAACACTTAGGTAAATAGTTTTTTTTACCGTGTCTCTTTTTATTTTTATATTATATGGTAAATAACCATACTATTAACGTCCAAGAAAACCTCAAGTGGTTCATTAATGAAATATATAATATTATTTAATCCCTCTGTCCGAACATTATATTTATAGTAATATAATATCAATTAATAATATAACATTTGTTTTAAAAACTCTTTTATGACTATTTTGACACTATTTGTTTTTTTAATTCATAACAGTATTATTAATTCTAAAAAAAATTCATTTAATAAATCCTACCATTTCATATTGACCTATAAAAATGATTTTAATATTATACAGGTGGTTAAATTACACTCTATCAACGAAATGAACAAGGTAAGGTTTTATTTCACAATCTCTTCATTATATGAGGTTGTTTATACGTAATTATCTACTGGGACCTCTTTGTCATCCAAATCCATGTTTCATAAAAATGTATTTCAAAAAATTCTTAATATTTTACATAATATGGGTTACTGTCATTTATACCTTTGATTGACTTTTTATAAGAAGTTTATAAAGGAATCCTTCCATTGTTTTCCAAACAATGTCCTCTTTAACCTTTTCGAAAGAATTAAGGTAAGAATGTATTTTTTTAACATATATGACGGATGCGGCTATTTTCCGTCGTTATAAAATCATCAAATCTTCCCTTACAATCTTATAAGAATATTTTCAAATTAAATTTCTTCTTCTATAATTATGTGACTTTTAAATTATTTCAAAAAAAAAGATATTTCTTTCAAATAGTTTTTATTTCATCTATGTCAACATCCTTTGAAGGATATTAAGCTTATTTGATGTTGATTTATTATGATAAAAAAACTTTCATATTGTATTTAAGGATTTGTGATATGTTTGAATGTGGATGTGTTATTTTTATACCATTATTGGTTTTAGAGAAAGTATTTCCATTTCATATGCTAGTTTTAATACAAATGTTTATGTTATAACATGTTTATATAAGGAATGCATTGGACTTAATAAGTGACGGGTGGAGCCCGATATAGCTCCTCGATGCATTAGTAGGTCTCAGGAGACTAAGTAGTGTCTTAGCTTGAGGCCTTGACAAAATCATATTTGTAGTCTTGGCATGAGGCCCTGACTACGTGGTTTTGATAGTCTGGAATTATGCATTCCGTCATTATAAAAGTGGTTATTGATATTGCATGTGATTATTCGATTAGTAGAATATACATGTGAATAAGTAAATGGAATTATTTCATTTTATTTCTGCCATATTATGTTGATGTTCGAGTTTAAAAATATTTTTCTTTAGTTATACATTGCCTTAAATGTTTATGCTTATTTATGAATGTTTCCGCTATATTGATATCCCTACTGGGCATCTAAGTTCACCCCTTTTTATGTTTTATTTTTCCCATGATGTGAAGAAGTATTTTATGAATGAACTTCAGGGATAGTATGAGGGTATATGAGTTTGTATTATGGATACTATGTTGTTTTAGTTTTCATTTTATGTTGTAATGTAAACTTTATGAATGAATATAGTGTTTCCAATGCTACTAAACTAATCGATATTTGGAGACTTGATATTTTGTGATCATGCCAATGTTATGCAATAATGCACCAACTCTAGGTAACTGGGGTCGGGGTATTATAGTTGGTATTAGAGGAAGTTTAGTACAAACCTTGGAAACTATATTTAGATAAACTATGATTAGACCACGTAGACCTAAGATGGATTTTGAGGATATGTATAGAAGAACATCCTATAATTTTGGCATTGTAGAGATATTGTCAGTTTTATGAGAAATACATCCCTTTCTGGATACGAGAAGGTAGAGGTGGCTCTAAAATAGATGTACCTAGGGGTAAAACCGGAAAACACCTCTTTGAGCTAGACTAGAACGGGAACTGGTTCACGACAACAGGCCTTGATACACTCTTGGTTACGACACTCCCGGGGGATAGTCTTAGGATAATTCTCATTTTCATTACAAATCATTATGAAGGGTTTATGAGTATATACATCCTAAAAACATTTTTTATGATTATGGATTATATTCATAAATAGTATAATTTATGTTAATTATTTTACAAGTATGGAATTATGTATTTTGATTCATAAACTGATCTAGTTTATGACATTGTATAGAAATGGCACCTAGTGGAAGGAATGGACATTGTATCAATGAATACACTCTATGTAGGGATTTCCCTCTCTCTCAATATAATTATATTGGAGCTGGTGATACAACTGGTTCTGATCAGTTAATCACCATACTGGGACAACTCACTTAGTTTATGAATAATAAACTTACTCATATGGAGCACCCTGATCCGCAGCATGGAGGATCAATGATAGATCTCTTCACGAGGCAGAAACCACCAACATTCAATGGGAGTACAAATCCATTAGTATCTGAGCAATGGATATGTTCCCTAGAGAAAATATTTTAGGCTTTGGGGAGTAGTGAAATGGAAAAAGTTATCATGGAAGTTTATCACCTCACTTGAGAATCTGATCAATGGTGGTAATTTATACAAAACACGAAGGAAGAGGTTGATCTATAAAATATGGAATTAAGGGAGTTCAAAGTTCTTTTGTTAGAAAAATACTTTCTTTGTGACCATCAAGCAGATATGGAAAATCAATTTCTGAGTCTGAGGAAAAAGGAGGATTAAATGTCACAAAGTATGAGGCTAACGTTAAAAGGATAGCGAGACATGTAGCAAATTATATACGTAACCCAAGAAGTAAGCTTGATTGTTTCATTGATGGGTTGAAACTGTTTCTCCATCGAGCATTAGTCTCACAATCTTTCTCATCATACAATGATGTTGTCTCATGTACTGTCAAGACAGAAAAAGAATTCTCTAAGTCTTATGAATTTAAGACAAAGCAGGAGAAGAAGAGATCTGTTGACCACTCTGGAAATGGAAATAAAGGGAAGACAGGAAAAGTGGATTATCCATCCTACAGTAAATGTGGGAAGAAACATCCCGGTATTTTCTTGAAGGGAATGGGAGTCTCTTACAAGTTTGGTGAAAAATGCCACCGACCTCATAATTTCAATGGAAAGATATTTGTTGTCAAAGTGGAATGATATAATTGTAGAGAGATGGGAAATTATGCAAATAAATTTCCTAAGAATTATGGGAACATACCTCATAAAAGGAAAATGGATCAAGGACAAGCTTATTCTATCACTACTGCTGATGTAGAAGCTCCGAAAGACGTGGTGGCAGGTAATTTAATGGTTTCTCATGTTTAGTAAATGCATTATTTGATTCTGGATCATCGCATTGTTTCATATCTTCCCAGTTTTGTAAGAAAATTAGATATTTTCCATTTGATTTAAGAAGGGAGTTGTTAGTTAAAACTCATAAGGGAAGTATCATTGCAACACTTTTTTGTGAATTAGTCCCCATTTGAGCACATAAATGTTCTTTATCCGCTGATCTCATCGTCATACCTATGATTGAGTTTGATATAATCCTCAGTATGGATTGGATTTCTGACCATGATTCAAATATTTATTATAAGAATAAGGAGGTTAGGATTTTTGATGATGATGACAAGGAACACGTTATCTTTATAGAAGAATCATCACCACCTAATTCTTATCTAGATCCACCCTAGTAGCTCAACCAAATTAAAATAATGGGGAGGAAGAGAATGAAATGACTGTGGGTGAGGAAAGGAATGTTCAAATAGAGGATGTACCTATTGTGAAAGAATATGTAGATGTGTTTCCAGAAGATTTACCAGGACATCCTCCAGAATGAGAAGTTGAGTTTTCCATTGATTTAATTTTGGGATCAAGGCCTATATCGAATACCCCTTATTGAATGTCCACTATGGAGTTAGTTGAACTAAATAAAAAAAACTAGGGTAATTGAGTAATAAGGGATTTATTTTACCAATTATTTCTCAATGGGGAGCCCATGTTCTTTTTGTTAAGAAGAAATAATGATCTATGAG
Source organism: Viscum album (assembly GCA_963277665.1). Taxonomy (NCBI): domain Eukaryota; kingdom Viridiplantae; phylum Streptophyta; class Magnoliopsida; order Santalales; family Viscaceae; genus Viscum; species Viscum album. Next base: position 661,806,203 of record OY728159.1, read on the forward strand.
GTTATGTATCGACTACAGGGAGATCAATGCTATAACAATAAACAACAAGTATCCCCTACCTCTCATTGATGATTTATTTGACCAACTTCATGGAGCTCAATAATTTTCAACGATTGTCCTTTGATCTGGAAACAATCAGTTTTGTGTGTAGAAGGAAGACATTCCGAAGACAGAATTTCAAACTAGGTACGGGCATTACGAGTTTACAGTAATGGATTTTGGGTTGACTAATGCACCCTATGTTTTCATGGATCTAATGAACATAGTTTTCAAGGAATATGTCGATGATTTTGCAGTGGTATTTATTGATGATATTTTGGTATACTCCAAAATCTACGAAGACCATGAAAATAACTTGTGCATTATGTTGAAGACTCTGAGAAGACATGAATTATATTGGAAGTTTACCAAGTGTGTATTCTAGATTCAAGATATTTTTTTCTTGGCCATTTTGTCTCTAAGGATGGAATCTCTGTTGATCCTTGAAATACAAGATCATTCCAAGAATGGCTAGCACCAATGAGTATAACCCTGGTACACAGTTTAATTGATTTAGCAGGTTATTATCGACGTTTCTTCCAGAATTTTTCAAGGTTGGCTAGCCCATTTATGAAGATCACACGTATAGGGGTTAAATTTGTTTTGAAAAAAGAGTGTGAAGAATGATTTGAAGAACTGAAGAGATGATTATTCAATGCTCCTATTTTGACTCTACCATCGGGGAATGCTGGGTTCGTTATTTATATTGATGCATCGAATAAAGGACTTGGTTGTGTCCTTATTCAGAATGTTAGATTTATTTCCTATGTATCACGACAGTTGAGAAATCATGAGCAAAACTATCCTACTCAAGATATTGAGTTATTTGTTGTAATATGTTCTTTGAATATATGGATAAATTATATCTATGGTGAAATATGTGAGATATATACTGATCATAAGAGTTTGAATTATATATTCTCATATAAAGAACTCAACATGAGGCAAAAAAGATGGCTTGAACTACTCAAGGATTATTATTGCACGAAACACAACCACCTGGGGAAGGAAAATATGGTGGCAGATGCATTGATCATAAAGGATCATGGAGTTTTCAACATGATGCTAATTGATAGGGATCCTATTTTCAGGGATTTGGTTATGATGGATATGGGAATTACCATAGAACGTGAAACATCTATGCTTTTTCAAATGGTTTCCAAACAATCATTACTTGAAAGGATAAAAAGGTCTCAGACCGATGATGAAGAATTTAAAAAGAAGATTAATGTTGTGAATGATGGGAGATTGAGTTAATTTGTGTATAAAGATGGAATTTTGAAATTTGGGAAGAGAATTTTTTCCCAATATACTTGATCTAAAAAGGGAATTGTTTGATGATACTCATAGTTCCAATTTCACTATACACCCTGGGAGCACCAAAATGTATAGATATTTGAAGGAACATTTTTATTGGGACAACATGAAGAGGATGATTGCTGATTTCTTGTCAAGATGTATGGTTTGTCAACACATGAAAGATGAAATGCAACATCCTGGAGGAGTCATGCAACCTCTTCCCATTCCTGAGTGGAAATAGGATAATATCACTATGGACTTTGTCATGGGACTACCAAATACTACTAGAAGGAATGATTTCATATGGGTCATTGTTGATCGTCTTACCATGTAAACACGTTTTCTTCATATAAGGGAAGATTTACAACTTGAACGTCTAGCAAGGCTATATATTAATGAAGTTGATAGACTTCATGGAGTACCCTAATCAATTTTTTCTGATCGTGATCCCAGTTTTACTTCATGATTATGGAAGAGTCTTCAGAATGCCTTGGATAATAAACTTCATTTGAGCACTGCCTACTACCCTCAAATTGATAGACAATCAGAACGGACTATTCAAACCTTAGAAGACATATTGAGATCATTCTCACTTGACTTCCAGGGTATGTGGGATCAATATTTACCTATGGTGGAATTTTCCTAAAACAATAGCTTCCATTCAAGAATTCAGATGGCACCATATGAAGCGTTCTACGGAAAGAGATGTCACACACCAACCTGTTGGGATGACGTTGGTGAGAGAAAACATGTAGTCCTATAAATTGTGGATGAATCGATGGAAAGGGTAAAGGTAATTCAAAACCACATCAAAGAAACTCAAAGTAGGCAGAAGGGCTATACCGATAACTGAAGGAATGATTTGGAATTCCAGGTAGGAGACCATGTTTTCTTGAAGGTATATCTATGGAAGGGAGTTAAACGTTTCGGCAAGAAAGGTAAATTGAGTCCCATGTACATTGGACCTTTTGAAATTCAAGAATGAATTGCAGCTGTATCATACTATTTGTCAATGCGACCAAATCTCTTCAAAGTTCCCGATGTGTTTCACGTATCACTATTGAGAAAATACATGCCTGACCCAATGCATGTACTCATCTATGAGGAATTAGAACTGGAATATGACCTTTGTTATTGTGAAGAGCCCATCAGGATTCTTGATATAGGATAATAAGTGATGATAAACTGGACGACTCGTCTGGTAAAAGATTTATGGAGAGACCATAAGATGGAAGAGGCAACGTGGGAACACGAGGAACTTATTATGAAGAACCACCTGAGTCATTTTAAGAAATAATATTCTAGAAATTTCTAGGAAGAAATTATTTGAAGGATGGTAGAATGTAACACCCCAATCATCTATTGTTTGTTTCCCTTTGAATAATGCAATAGCTGGCATTGTACGAAATGTCGAGATTCTAACACACTGTGACAATTCAAACTAGCTGTTATGAACATTAATACCCACTTTTTGAAAATTAATAAATTTTATCTCTCAAAATTGACTTCATTTTTGGATTCATAATATCGAAGTGAGCCTAGGTTAAAATTTTGGTACTTTTCAGATAATATTTATATTTTGATGAATAGTGAAAATTACTAAATTTAAATGAAGAACAAATTTTTTAATCTAAAATAATTAATAGTGATAAATTATTAATTTTAGTGGTTTTAAAGTATATTTAGAATATATTTTTACCATTTAATACAATTTTGGTCATTGTACATAATTACACAATTAAACCATACATAAACAAGTGTCAATCTTTTGATAGTTATTATTTCTTAAAAAGACACTTTTTGTTTTGACAGCGGGAATTAATTTTATATTAATTTCTACCAATTTTGTGTTTTTAATTTCGAAAAATGGATTTTATATTTGGAATCTGGATGTATAAATTGTGTAAATAGGTAACTTTTATTTTTATACATGTTGAAAAATTACTTCGGTAAATATTTTATTTACCATGATTAAAGGGTAAATCCGGTAAATAAGGGTAAAACAATAATATTATAAAATATTAAATTACGCTAAAACGTTTCCTAACCTTATTGGTTGATACATTTCCAACCATGGTCATATTTGGGTCTATTATGGGACCCCATGGAGCCACATGTAAGTGATAAGGACACTTTATATTAATTAAGTTATAGTAAATACAGAATTGATATAAGCATGTATCTTTTAGGAAAACAATTTTTACATAGGGTTATATATGTTATATATTCAACAATAAATATTCATTAGAAATAAATAAATATTTCCATCATAATGTTATTTTATTTATAATTTTTAGATATTTAATAATTAAATTTATTTATGACACAATAATGATACAATATTTTTCTTATTAATGAAATAATCAAATAATTGGTATTATAAAGGTTAAAATAAATATAATTTGAATTTTTTTGATGCCATCCACGAATTTTATTTGTTAATATGACATGATATGATTTCTTAAATTAATTTGGTTCGAATTAATAAACTTGTTAAGAATTTAACAAAAATTGATTTTTTATATTGTCAAAATTGACATAAATGAGTTTTTAAAACAAGTATTATATTATTAGTCGATATTCTATTCCTAAAAATATTGGGTTAGGCTAATGTACTTATATCATGATATTAGTATCATTAATGGACCACTTGGGGGTCTCTTGAATGTATATATTATGTTTAATAACTTCATAATATAAAAATACAAAGTGAAATGGTAAATGTCAATCTAATTAACTGAGAGTTAAAACTAAAAGATAAGGTTAATATAATGACCCAAACCGATGTAAAATCTATTGGTTGAAACGATTTCGACCCATCCCCACCTTAGACTATGAATAATCAACTTCTGAGCCATTAGACACCGAATATGACTTTATTATAAATTAATACTTTATGTTTTTTCTAAAGAGCCCCTCCTACCCCTTATAAAAGGACACCACTTCTAACCAATTCATCACACCTCTCAATCCTTTTGGCTAGTCCATCCTCTAACCAATTAAACTCCCTACATACCTCTCCTCCTACTAGAATCCTTACTATAAGCATCTGGCACTTAAAGGTTCATTTTTGGTTCAAACCAAAGGGAGTTACCCAAAATAATGGTAACGTTTTCTCTTATCTTTTTTATTTATTTTACTTCTCCAACCCCTAAACACTTCTTATTATTTTCTTTTGTAACAAAAACAGGATCCTAAAAATTCTAGGATATTTTTATGAGAATTATTCGAACTACACTTACTCACACCATCATCTAATGGGTTAAGAACATAATGTTTCTGTGGACGGCAACCAAACACATCACGAAACGATGATTGTCCAATTATCTCCTAACACCTCTCATGGTGTCCATTATGATGGAACTATAATTATATATTATATTATTGATATTTATTTTATATATAATATTCTGAAATTCCATTTTATTGCATTCAATTATTTGTTTCATGTTGTATATATATACAATAATTCCATTTGAGGATGTGCGGACTATCACCCCCTCAAAGTGATATGACTCGTTCATACCATACATGGAACATATAAAGGATGGTGTTAATGAACTTATGTAACACATATAAGATATTATATTATACTAGAATAATAATATACCTATGTATCATTTGGTTATTATTCCTTTCAAAATGAAAATTGAAATGGAAGTAGCGTTCGTGAGTACGTACGGATTACCGTCTCTATGAACATGATGAGATTAATTGCCCCATCATATCCATACAAGAATAAATCTTGTTTGATGATTAAAATTAATGTTTTATGGACTTTATATCATTCTGGATATTAATAAGATACAACCTATCCATTACAATCATGACTTAAGTAAAGAAGCATATAATGGAAAACGAATCCGTTAACACCTGAAACGAAGATATTATTAAAATAGTATTAACAAAGTAATATTAAAAGATCATATATGATATCATATTTATGAATATTATTACTTTATAACTTAATAACAATTATTTAACATTTATTCAGGAGGTTAACCTACACTCTATCAAGGAAAATTACAAGGTAAGAGTTTATTTCAAAATCTCTTCGTTATCCGAGGTTGTTTATACGTAATTATCTACTGGGACCTCTTTATCATCCACATACATGTTTTTTAAAAATTTATTTCAAAATATTATTACTATTTTACAGAATATGGTTTAAAGTTATTTATACCCTTGATTAACATATTATAAGAAGTTTATAATGGAATCATTCCATCTTTTTCCAAACAAGGTCCTTTTTAACTTTTTCGACTGAATTAATGTAAGAATGTCTTTTTTTAACTTATACGGAATGTGTGGCTATTTTCCATCATTATAAAATTTTCAAAGCATCCCTTAAAAGATTATAAAATAAAATTGAAAGTAAATGTTTTCTTTTATAATTATGTGACTTTTAAATGATTTCAAAAAAAGAAATATTTCTCTCAAATATTTTAGATTTCATCTATGTCAACATACTTTGATGAATTTAAAGATTATTTGAAGTTGATTTACTATGATACAAAACTTCTATATTGTATTGATGGTTTTGTGATATGTTTGACTATGGATGTGTTACTTTTATACCATTCATGGTTTATGGAGAAAGTATTGACATTTTATATGGTAGTTTTAATTCGAATGATTATGTTATAACCTGTTCATATGAGGAATTCATTGGACTTAATAAGTGACGGGTGGAGCCCACTGTAGCTTCTCGATGCTTTGGTAGGTCACATGAGAAAAACTAGTGTCTTCACATGAGTCCTTGACAAAATCTTATTTTTAGTCTTAGCACGAGGCCTTGGCTACATGTTTATGATAGTCTGGAATTATTCATTCCATCATTATGAAAGTGGTTATTGATATTGCATGTGATTATTAAATTTTTAGAATATCCATGTGAATATGTAATGGAATTATTTCATTTTAATTCTGTAATATTATGTTTTTGTTCATGTTTAAAAGGCTTTTGTTTTAGTTATACATTGCCTTAAATGTTTATACATATTTATAAAAGTTTCCTCTATATTGTCATCTTTACTGGGCATCTGAGCTCACCCATTTCTAGGTTTTATTTTTCCCAGGATGTGAAGAAGTATTTTATCAATGACCTGCAGGGATAGTATGAGGGGATATGAGTGTGGATTATGGAGACTATGTGGTTTTGGTTTTCATTATATTTTTTAATGTAAACATTATGAATTAATCTAGTGTTTCCAAGGCTACTAAACTAATCAATCTTTCGAGACCCGATCTTTTGTGATCATGACAATGTTATGTAATAATGCACTGAATATAGGTAACTGGGGTCGGGGTGTTACAGTTGGTATCATAGGAAGTTTAGTACAATCCTTGGAAACTAAATTTAGATAAACTCTGATTAGATCACATAGACCTAAAATTGACTTTGAGGATTATTATGGAATAACTTCCTAGATTTTTGGTATTGTAGAGATTTTGTGTTTTTTCAGAGCAATACATCCCTGTCTGGATACGAGCAGGTAGAGGCGGCTTTGGAACATATGTACCTAGGGGTAAAACCTAAAAACATCACTTTGAGCTAGACTCGAACGGGAACTGGTGCACGACAACAAGCCTTGCAGCACTCTTCATTACGACACTCCAAGGGGATATGCTTAGGATAACTCTCATTTTATTTACAAATCATTATGAAGGGTTTATGATTATATACATCCTCAAAGAAATTATTATTTTATGATTATTGATTATATCCATAAATAGTTCAATTTATGTTAAGTGTTTTACAAGTTTGGAATTATGTATTTTGATTCATAAAGTGATCTATTTTATGCAATTGTTTAGAAATGGCGCCTAGTGGAAGTAATGGGAACCATATAAATGCACGCACTCCATGTAGGGATTTACCTCCTGCTCAAGGTAATTATAGTGGAGCTAGTGATGCAAACAGTGCTTATCAGCTAATCACCATACTGGGACAACTGACTCAGGTTATGAATAATAACCATACTCGTATGGAGGACCCTGATCCACAGCGTGGAGGACCATTGTTAGATCGCATCATGAGGCAACAACACCCAACATTCAATGGGAGTGCAAATCCATTAGAATTTGAGCAATGGATAAGTTCCTTAGTGAAAATATTTTAGGCTTTGGGGAGTAGTGAAAGGGAAAAAGTTATTAAGGAAGTTTATCGCCTCATTGGAGATGCTGATCAATGGTGGTCATTGATACAAAACACGAAGGAATATGATGAAGTATCAAATATGGAATGGAGGGAGTTAAAAGTGATTTTCATAGAAAAATACTCTTCTCGTGACCATAAAGAAGATATGGAAAGGAAATTTCTGAGTCTGAGGCAAAGGGAGGATGAGAATGTTGCAAAGTATGAGGCTAACTTTACAAGGTTAGTGGGGCATGTACCAAATTATATACATAACCCAAGAAGTAAGATTGATCATTTCATTGATGGGTTAAAATCATTTCTCCGTCGAGCATTAGTATCACAATATTTCTCATCGTACGAAGATATTGACTCATGTGCTATCAAGATAAAAAAGGAATTCTCTAAGTCATACAACCTTAAGGAAAAGCAAGAGAAGAAGAGATCTGCTGACCACTCTGGAAATAGAACTAAAGGGACGAAGGGAATAGATGATTATCCATCCTATAGTAAATGTGGGAAGAAATACCCTGGTATATGTTTTAAGGGAATGAGAGTATGTTACAAGTGTGGTGAAAAAGGACACCAATCTCATGATTGCAAGGGAAAGAGAGTTGTTGTCAACGTGGAATGGTCTAATTGTATAGAGATCGAACATTATGCAAATGAATGTCCTATGCGTCAGGGGCACTTACCTCAGAAAAGGCCAAGGGATCGAGGCCAAGATTATGATATCACTACTGCTGAGGTAGAAGCTCTGAAAGATGTGGTGTCAGGTAATTTAATGGTTTCCTCAAGTTTATCAAATGCTTTATTTGATTCCAGATCAACGCATTGTTTCATATCTTCCCAGTTTTCTAAGAAAATTAGATATTTCCAATATGATTTAACAAGAGAGTTGTCAGTTAAACCCCCTATGGGAAGTATCATTGTAATAATCTTTTGTGAATCAGTCCCCAGTAGAGCACATAAATGTTCTTTATCCACTGATCTCATCAACATACTTATGATTGAGTTTGATGTAATCCTTGTAATGGATTGGCTTTCGGACCATGATGCAATGATTTATTGTAAAAATAAAGAGGTTATGATTTTTGATGATGATGATAAGGAACACCTTATCTTTAGAGCAGAATCATGACCACATAATTCTTATCTATATCCACCCTCAGTAGCTCAACTAAATTTAATTATTGGTGATGAAGAGAAGGAAATGATTGTGGCTGAGGAATGTAATGTTCAATTATAGGATCTACTTATTGTGAAAGAATATGTAGATGTGTTTCCGGAAGATTTACTTATACATCCCACAGAACGAGATGTTGAGTTTCCCATTAACATAATTCCTAGATCAAGGCCTATATCGAATACCCAATATAGAATGGCCACTGTGGAGTTAGTTGAACTAAAGAAATATCCAGAAGAATTTATTAATAAGGGATTTATTTTCCCTAGTTTTTCTTCATGGGGGGCCCCAGTTCTTTTTGTTAAAAAGAATGATTGATCTATGAGGTTATGTATCGACTACAGGGATATCAATTCTATAAAAATAAAGCACAATTATCCCTTACATCACATTGATGATTTATTTGACCAACTACATGGAGCTCAATACTTTTAAAAGATTGACCTTCAATCTGGATACCATCAGTTGTGTGTGAAGAAGGAAGTCATTCCAAAGATAGCATTTCAAACCAGGTACGGTCATTACGAGTTTACAGTAATGCCTTTTGGGAGGACTAATGCACCTTATGTTTTCATGGATCTAATGAACAGAGTTTTTAAGGAATATCTCGATGATTTTGTAGTGGAATTTATTGATTATATCTTTGTATACTCCAAAATCTATGTAGATCATGAATGTCAATTGCACATTATAATGAAGACTTTGGGAAGATATGAATTATATGGGATGTTTAGAAAGTGTGAATTTTAGCTTCAGGATATTTCTTTTCTTGGCCATATTGTCTCTATGGATGGAATCTATGATGATCTTTCTAAGAAAAGAAAAATCCAAGAATTTCCAGCACCAACGAGTATAACTGAGGTACGCAGTTTTATTGGTTTCGCAGGTTATTATCGTCATTTCGTCCAGAATTTTGCATGGTTGGCTAACCCATTAACGAATCTCACACGTAAAAGGGTTAAATTTGTTTTAAAAAACGAGTGTGGATAATGTTTTGAATAACTAATGAGAAGATTAGTCAATGCCATTATATTGACTCTACCATTGGGGAATGGTGGGTTCGTTATTTATAATGATGCATCAAAGAAAAGAATAGGTTGTGTCCTTATGATGGATGATAGAGTTATTGCCTATGCATCATGACATCTAAAAATTCATGTGAAGAACTATCCTACTCATGATCTTGAGATAGCTACTGTAATATTTGCTTTGAATATATGAAGACATTATCTCTATGGTGAAAAATGTGACATATATACCGATCATAAGAGTTTGATGTATAATTTTTCACCGAAAGATCTCAACATGAGGCAATGGAGATGGCTTGAACTACTCAGGTATTATGATTGCACGATACACTACCACCTAGGGAAGGAAAATAAGGTGGAAGGTGCATTGAGCAGGAAAGATCATGGAGTTTTGAATGCGATGAGAATTCAAACGGATCCTATTTTCATGGATCATGTCAAGATGGATATGGTAATTACCATGGAAGGTGAAACATCGATGCTTTTTCAAATGGTTTCCAAACCATATTTACTATAAAGGATAAAGGGTTCTCAGACCGATGATGATGAATTTCAAAAGAAGATTAAAGCTTTGAATGATGAGAGATTGAGTGACGTTGTGGGTGTAGATGGAATTTTGAAATTTTGGAAGAGACTTTGTGTTCCCGATATACTTGATCTAAAATGGGAATTTTTTGATGATTCTCATAGTTCCATTTTCTCTATACAACCTAGGAGCACCTAAATGTATAGATATTTCCAGGAACATTTTTGGTTGGACAATATGAAGAGGGAGATTGCTAGTTTTGTGTCAAGATGTATGGATTATCAACAAGTGAAACTGGAAGGCAACAGCCTGGAGGAGTCATGAAACCTCTCCCCATACCTTAGTGGAAATGGGATAATATCATTATAGACTTTTTCATGGGACTACCAAAGACTCCTATATGGAATGATGTAATATGGGTCATTGTTGAAAATATTACCATGTCAACACATTTTCTTGTTATAAGGGAAGATTTACCACCTGAACATCTAGCAAGGATATAAATTAATGAGGTTGTGAGACTTCATTGAGTACCCATATTGATTTTTTTATCGTGATCCCCATTTTACTTCAAGATTCTAGAAGAGTCTTCAGAAAGCCTCAAATACTGAACTTCGTTTGAGCACTGCCTACCACCCTCAAACTGATCGACAATCAGAACAGACTATTCAAACCTTAAGAGACCTGTTGAGATCATGATCACTTGACTTTCAGGGTATGTGGGAACAATATTGACCTCTGGTGGAATTTTCCTATAACAGTAGCTTCTATTCAAGTATTCAGATGGAACCATATGATGTGTTATACAGAAAGAGATGTCGCACACCAACCTATTGGGATGAAGTTGGTGAGAGAAAACTTATAGGCCCAGAATTGGTGGAGGAAACAATGGAAAAGGTAAAGGTAATCCAAAACCATATCAAAGCTGCTTAAATATGCAGAAGAGCTATGCAAATAACCGAAGGAATGATTTGGAATTTCATGTAGGAGACCATGTTTTCTTAAAGGTATCTCCATGGAAGGGAGTTATACGTTTCAGTAAGAAAGGTAAATTGAGTCCCAGGTTCATCAGAAATTTTGAAATTGTAGAACGAATTAGGGCTGTAGCATACCGTTTGGAAATGATTCCAAATCTCTCAAGAGTTCATGATGTGTTCCACATGTCACTATTGAGAAAATACACGTCGGACCCAACGCATGTACTCACCTATGAGGAATTAGAGCTGGAACCTAATTTTTCTTATTGAGAAGAGCCAATCAGGATTCATGATACAAGATAACAAGTGCTGAGAAACTAGACGACACCTCTGGTAAAGGTTTTATGGAGAAACCATAAGATGGAAGAGGCATGGTGGGAATCCTAATAACTTATGATGAAGAACCACCCATGTATTTTTAAGTAATAATATTCTAGAAATTTAGAGGAAGAATTTATTTTAATGAGGGGAGAATGTAACACCCTAAGATTCCATGGTACGTTTCCCTTTAAATAATGCAATAGTTTTCATTGTACTTAATTTCGAGATTCTGACACATCGTGACCAATCAAACTAGCCATTATGAATAGTAATACCCACATTTTTAAATTTTATAAATTTTATCTCTAAAAATGGAAATCATTTTTGGATTCAGAATATCAAATTTATCTTGGGTGAAATTTTTGTACTTTTCGGATAACTTTTATATTTTGATGAATACTGAAAATTACAAAATTTTAATTAAAAACAACATTTTTAATCAAAATAATTAATAGTGATAAATTATGAAATTGAGTGGGTTTAAAGTACATTTAGAATATAGTTTTACCATTTAATACAATATTGGTCATTGGACATAATTTTGCAATTAAACCGGACATAAACAAGTGTCAATCTTTTGATAGTTATTATTTCTTAAAAACACTCTGTTTGTTTTGACAGCAGGAATTAATTTTAAATCAATTTCTACCACTTCTGTGTTTTGAATTTGGAAAAATTTATTCCATATTTGGAATCAGGATTTTCAAATTGTGTAAATGGGTAACTTTTATTTTTTGACATTTTGAATAATTACTTCGGTAAATATTTTATTTACCATGGTTAAATGTTAAATTCTGTAAATAAGGGTAAAAAAATAATATTATAATAATACTAAATTAACCTAAAACGTGACCTATCCTTATTGGTTGATACATCTCCGACCATGGGCATATTTGGGTTGACTTTGGGACCCCATGGAGCCACTTGTAGGTGACAGGGAAACTTAATATTAATTATGGTAAAGTAAATACAAAAATGACATAAGCATATATTTTATTTAAATTTTTTTACATAGGTTTATATATGTTATATATTGGACTATAAATATTCATTAGAAATATAAAACAAATTCCAATATAATGGTATTTTATTTCTAATTTTTAGACATTTAATAATAAAATTTATTTATGACACAATAATGATGCAATATTTTTCTTATTAATAAAAGAATCAAATAATTAGAATTATAAAGGTTAAAATAAATATATTTTGAATGTTTTGATGACATAAACGAATTTTATTGGGTAATATGACATTTTAGTATTTCTTAAATGAATTTGGTTCGAATTAATAAAGTTGTTATGACGTTAACAAAAATCAATTTTTTTATATTGTCAAAATTCACATAAATGAGTTTTTAAACTAAGTATTATATTATTAATTGATATTATATTCATAAAAATGTAGTTTTCGGAAAAAGGACTTATATAATGATAGTAGTATAATTAATGGACCACTTTGGGGTCGCTTGGATGTATATATTATGTTTATTAACTACAGAATATAAAAATACAAAGTGACAAGGTAAATGTCAATCTAATTAACTGAGAGTTAAAACTAAAAGGTAAGGTTAATATAACGACCCAAACCTATGTAAAATATATTGGTTGAATGGATATCGACTCATACCCACAATAAACTTTGAATAATCCACTTTGGAGCCATTATAATATGAATATGACTTTATTATAAATTAAGAGTTTATGTATTTCCTAAAGAGCCCCTCCTCCCCCTTATAAAAGGACACAACATCTAACCAATTCCTAATACCTCTCAAGCCTTTTGGCTCATCTAATCTCGGCCCAATTAAGATCCCTACATCCCTATCCTATTAATAGAAGCCTTACCTTAGGCAAACAGCACTTCCAGGCTCCTTTTTGGTTCAATCCAAAGGGAGTTACCCAAATTAAAGGTAACATTTTCTCTTAGCTTCTTTTCATTTATTTTACTTCTCCAACCCCTAAACTCTTCCTATTATTTTGTTTTGTAAAAAATACCAGTATACCAAATATACTAGGATATATTTATGAGAATTTTCCAAAATACACTTTCACACACCTCCATCTAATGGGTTAAAAACATATTGTTTCTGTGGATGGAAACCAAACGCCTCATGAAACGATGACTGTTCAATTATCTCCTACCACCTCTCGTGGTGTCCATTATGATTGAACTATAATTAAATATGATATTAATGATATTTATTTTATATATAATCTTATTTAATTCCATTTTATATTATACCATCATTCATTTCATGTTGTATATATATACGATAATTTCATTTGAGGATGTGTGGACTACCGCCCCCTCAAAGTGATATGACTCATTCATACAATACATGGAATGTATAAAGGATGGTGTTAATGAACAAATGTAAAACATATAAGATATTATGTTATAATGGATTAATAATATACCAATTTATCATTTGATTTGGATTCATTTTAAAATGAATAATGAAATGGAAGTAGCGTTCATGTGTAAGTATGGATTACCGTCTCCACGAACATAATGAGATTCATTTCTCCATAATATCCACTCAAGAATAATTCTAGTTTTTTGATTAAAAGTAATTTTTGAGTACTTCATATCATTCTGGATATGAATAAGATATAACCAATCCATTACAAACATGGCTTACATAATGATGTATATAAAGGAAAAAAAATCAGTTAACACCAGAAACGATGATAATACTAAAATATTATTGACCAAGTAATATTCAAAGATTATATATGATATAATATTTATATACATGAATATTTAATAATTTAATAAAAATGATTTAACTGTTATACATGAGGTTAAACAACACTCTATCAAGGAAAATTACAAGGTAAGGGTTTATTTCACAATCTCTTCATTATCTGAGGTAGTTTATACGTAATTTATATACTAGGACCTCTTTATCATGAACATCCATGTTTCTTAAAAATGATTTTCAAAGCATTCTTTCTATTTTATAGAATATGGGTTAAATTCATTTATACCATTTCTGGACTTTTTATAAGATGTTTATAAGGGAATCTTTCAGTCGTCTTCCAATCAAGGTCCTATTTAACCTTTTCAACAGAATTAAGGTAAGAATGTCTTTTTTAACTTATACGGTTGGTGTGACTATTTTCCGTTGTTATAAAATCTTCAAATATTCCCTTATAAGCGTATAAGAATATTTTCAAATTTAATTTTTTCTTTTATAATTATTTTAATTTTAAATGATTTCAAAAATAGATATATTTCTCTCAAATAGTTTTGATTTCATCTATTTCAACATCCTTTGATAGATTTTAAGCTTATTTGAAGATGATTTATTATGATACAAAACTTCTATATTGTATTGAAGGTATTGTGATATGTTTGACTATGGATGTTTTGTTTTTATACCATTCATTTTTTATAGAGAAAGTATTGAAATTTTGTATGCTAGTTTTAATAAGAATGTTTATGTTATAACCTATTCATATGAGAATTCATTAGACTTAATAAGTGAATGGTGGAGCCCGCTATAGCTCCTTGATGCATCGGTAGGTCTCATGAGACTAACTAGTGTCTTCGCATGAGGCCTTGACAAAATCTTATTTGAAGTCTTCGCACGAGGACTTGGATACGTGGTTATGTTAGTATGACATTATGCATTCCATCATTATGAAAGTTGTTATTGATATTGTATGTGATTATTCGATTAGTAGAATATCCATGTGAATAATTAATGGCATTATTTCATTTTATTTCTGTCATATTTTGTTGAAGTTCAAGTATAAAAGGATTTTTTTTAAGTTATACATTGCCTTAAATGTTTATGCTTATTTATGAATGTTTCGGCTATATGTTATCCGGACTGGGCATCTTTGATCACCCCTTTCTATGTTTTATTTTTCCTAGGATGTGAAGAAGTATTTTATGAATGAGCTGCAGGGATAGTATGATGTGAAATGAGTGTTGTAATGCCCCGACCTAAGTTACCCAGAGTCTGTGCATTATTTTAATACATAGGCATGATTACAAGGAATCAATTCCTGATGGACTGATTAGTTTAACAGTCTTGGAAAATAGATTACATACATGAATGTTACATTGCACATTAAGAGATATAAAAAAACATAAATAATCTTTATGAATGCCATTATTCCCTTGGATTAACCCTGCATATCATTCACAATACACTTCTTGGAATCCTAGGAAAAATAAAACATATAAGGGGGTGAGCACAGATTCTCAGTAAGGATAACAACACAACGGAAACTTTCATAAATAAGTATAAACATTTAAGGAAATGTAAAACTAAAAAAAAGCCTTTTAAATTTGAACTTCACTATAATATGGCATAAATAAAATTAAATAATTCCATTTACTTATTCACATGGACATTCTACTAGTCTAATAATCACATGAAATTTCACTAACAACTTTCATCATGATGGAATTCATAATGTTGAACATTAATTTCTTTGTCAAGGCCTCGTTCCAAGACCTAGGGGCTAACTGTAATCAGAACCCATCCCGGAGTGCCTCTAATAACTAGACACCAACCCAGAGTGCCTCTAATACCCGGACACCAACTCGGAGTTCCTCTAATAACCGAAAACCAACCCGGAGTACCTCTAATAACCGGACACCAACCCTTAACACTTACTTTTACCGGTCCCCAACCCGGAATATACTAGTACAATACATTCATATATAGAAGATAATGAAATATAACATAAACATTCATATTAAAACTAGCATACGAAATGCCAAACATTATTCATAAACCATTAATGGCATAAAAATAACTCATCCATAGTCAAAAATATCACAAAACCTTAAATACAATATGGATTATTTGTATCATAATAAATAAACTTCAAACAATTGTAACATTTATCAAGGGATGTTGGCATGGATGAAAATGAGTTGTAAAACTCGTTGAGAGAAATAACCCTTTTTCATGAAAACATTTAGAAGTCACACAATTTAGAAAAGAAGTCATTTAAAGACATTTTTTATTCCAAGTGTCCCATACCACTTTGAATCTTTTGAAAGGAATTATCATTTTAAAAACATTGATGTCCATATAAATAAATCCTTAAAAACCATTTTCAAGACATGTACATTAATGAGAATTATTTAGAAGAATAATTATTTAAAACATTTGAAATGATTTTTTAGTAAAAAGTCCCTTAAAATAATCCCTTTTAAAACTCTTTCATAAAACATGTACATGGGTAATAAATATTTCCCAGTAGATACTTACGTAAAAACAACCACGGATAATAAAGAGATTGTGAAATTAACCCTTACCAATTTGGTAACATAGGAAACATACAACCCATGAAAGAGGTATCATGAAATGAATATGTAAATACACATAAATTAATGTGTATTAAAAAAAATATATAATTATGGGCAGTACATACACCACAAAAAAGGTAATAGTGGCAATATGGCATGAATCTCACGGGAATAAGGAGTGACATGAAAACCCCTTACCACGTTGTAATCAACTGAGTCGTATGACCAAAAGTTAATAACCACCAAATGATTCACATAATAACATGAATATAAAAGGGAATCATGATAATATATATTAAATGGCAGTACATAATACACCACTTTCAATAAATTAGTGGCAAACAATGGAAATCTCACGGAATTGAAAGTGAGATAAGAAAATCCCTTACCTTGCACTTTCCTTTAGTCGATGGTAAATTAAGACTCCTGTATGAAGACTATGGTATGTTATTAAATTATAAAATAACCATATTAATATTTATCATATCATACATTATAAATTTATGCCTTTATACTACCCATTTAATAATAATTTCCTTGTTATATTAATATTTCGGGTAATAATCGTTTTTTATCGTACGTTTTTAACTTGTTACTCTTGATTGTATCAATTATATCATGATTTAATTTTTTATATAATATAGAAAATTATTTATTTATCATATATATTTAGAATATAATAATTTATAATAGACTTATATATGAAATGGAAAACACCGATTATGGAGACGGTTGTCTATACGTACGCATAAACGTTGTTTCCGTTTTCATATAGTATTGAACGGAAGTAAGTGAATAAGATATATGTAAGTACATAAATACTTATATATATAAATATATATGTCTCTAGTAGAATTATTATGTCATATATTACATAATTATTAGTAATATATATTTTTTATAATCGTCGATGAATGGTGAACTTGGAAATGAATTTCATCGCGTCGTGGAGACAGTAATCCGTACGTACACATGAGCGAAAATATCATTTTTTTGATATTAATAAAATATATAATTGGATGGTATATAATTTATACATAATCATAAACATGTTATATTTATTATTTACAAGAATTATACATCATTATTATACCCATCTAAATAATAATATATTGAATAACAATTACACCACGACGTGGAGACGGTAGGCCGTACGTACGCACATTTGGAGACATGTCATTCAAGGAATGTATAGAACAATTAATTTGGTTGTTCCATATTTATAATAACATAAAATTATATAGAAGATACTGGGGTTATTATTTTAGAAAAGCAATAACAAAGAAGATGAACTTAAAGAAGAAAGGAACTTGAAAAAGGGTGGTGAAAACATTACCTCTTCTTTAGGTTCTTCCTATTGATTTGATCAAAAGGGCTCCATCAGTTGGCTTTCTGATCAAACTAAGGAATCTAGGTTGAAGTGAGGGAATTTGAGAGAGTATTTGGGCAGGGTTTTTCCGAACCAAAAGACTTTTAAGGTGTGAATTAATGAGAAGGGGGAGTTCCCTTTTTTAAGAGGGGTGAGGGGCACATTTGGAAAAGCTAGAAATATTATTTTATAATAAATTAATATTCGGATTAAAATGGCTCAAAATGAGATTATTTAAAATTTATGGTGGGGATAGGTAGAAAAACACTCAACCAATAGGATTTAGACAGGTTTGGGTTAATATATTCACCTTATCATTAAGTATTAACTCTTAGTTAATTAGTTTCACTTTTACATCGTCTCTTTGTATTTTTATCTTATATGGTTAATAAACATACTATATACTTCCAAGAGACCCCCAAGTGGTCCATTAATGATAAATATATCAATATATATGTCTTATGTCTGAACCATAGATTTTTAATAATTTAATATCAATTAATAATATTATATTTTTTTAAAAAACTCTTTTATGTCAATTTTGACACTATTCGATAATTGATTTTTGTAAAACTCATAACTGAAAGATTACTTAGAAACAATTTAATTAAATCAATCCTAAAATGTAATATTAACCTATTAAATTATTTTTATTTATAAAAAGTCTCAAATTACATTTATTTTGGTATTTATAATATCAATTATTATAATTTTTCATTAATTAGGTAATTACTTCATCCCCATTGTGTCATAAATAACATAAATTATATAATGTCTAAAAATTATAATTAAAATTCCATTATTTATAAAATTCTTTTATCTTTCTAATTAATATTTATAGTCAAAAATAGAACATATATAACCGATGTAAAAATTGTTTTTCTAAAAGATACATGCTTATGTCATTTTGTATTTATTTTAACTTAATTAAAATAAAGTGTCCATATCACTTACAAGTGGCTCCATGGGGTCCCAAAATCGACCCAAATATTCCCATGGTCGGACATGTATCCAAAAATAAGGTTAGGACACGTTTTAGTGTAATTTATTATTATTATAATATTATTTTTTAACACTTATTTACCAGATTTACCCTTTAACCATGGTAAATAAAATATTTACCGAAATAATTATTCAAAATGTCTAAAAATAAAAGTTACCTTTTTACACAATTTTGAAATCCTAATTCTGAATATGGAATCATTTTTTACATATTAAAAACAGATAAATCTAATAAATTAATTTAAAATTAATTTCTGTTGTTAAAACAAAAAAGCGTGTTTTTAAGAGATAATAACTATCAAAAGATTGACACTTGTTCATGTCCAGTGTAATTGTGAAATTATGTCCAATTACCAAAATTGTATTAAATTGTAAAAATATATTCTAAATATACTTTTAAACCACTCAAATTCATAATTTATCATTATTAATTATTTTGATTTAAAAAGTTTTTTTTAATTAAAATTTAGCAATTTTCACTATTCATAAAAATATAAAAGTTATCCGAAAAGTGCCAAAATTTAACCCTAGGCTAAATTAGATATTCTGAATCCAAAAATGATGTCCATTTTGAGATATACAATTTATTATATTTCAAAATGTAGGTATTACTATTCATAACAGCTAGTTTGATTGGTTGTAGTGTGTGTTAGAACTCGAAGTTGCGTACGACACTTGCTACTGTATTATTCAAAGAGAAGTGTACCGTAGAAGATTGGGGTGTTGCATTATCCTCTCCTTCAATAAATTGTGTCTCCGCAATTTATGATCGGTATTGAAAACTTGGGGTTGATGTTTCAAAATATCTTAGTTGAAATCCACATCGTAAAATCAATTAATGAGGCCTCTATTTAAAATAAAGAGTGGTAAGTATGACGGTTACCGAAAATAACACATACTAGGGTTCCATGTAAGAAAATATGGATTTGGAAGAGAAATTTAACCATCAATATCTGATGGAGAGTTTTAGAGAACTTGGCTATTAAAAGGCTAACAATCCCAAAGCCATAAATTTGTGACGATCTAAGGTATCATCTAGGACAACATTTTTGTTCTAAGTTCATTTTCATAATTTTGAGGAATTTATTCATGAGATTGGATAAGATCATAAAGAGATATAATTACTTTATATTTAGAGTTTTTTCCATTAATAAATTTCTACCACAAACTCATCTTTCACCAGAATACAACTCAAAAATACTATATTTATCCTAATCGTATAGCGTTCCAAATATAATCAATTTATAATTCACATATCAGACCCTTTATGAAAAGAAAATACATTATACAATCCAGGAACATCACGTAGGATAGTGGTAGGTGATAAATCCCAATTGCACTATAGTTGTGGGTTCGATTCCCGCTGCTTTGTCTAACACGACGGGTCGATACATAGTCTGCATGTTTTCCTTTTATAATAATCCAAAAATAACCTTTTCAAACATAATCCATTCCAACATTTATACTTATCCAAAATACTTATGTAATCTCTCATTAAAAAAATTATATTAAAGTTAAACATAATGTAGATCCTTTTTTCCCCATAATAGCATATGAATACCATCATCATGTATTCTTTTAAAACATTGAAACATCCTGAATTATCATAAAACATTATTGATTACATTCATGCTCCCTTATTCTTTATAGAATAATGGATATACATCATCCATCCAAATATGTTTTAAACTCCAACAATGATGGAATATACAAGTCTTTAATCAATTTCAAGGCAGTAAAGAATATCCAATATAATTTACCCAAATCAACCATATCTTATTCCAAAATCAGTACCTCAATATTAGGACCATATTAAGGTTTATCTTTCCTTCAAACATTTAATTTCCAAAAGGCTTAACTCATTGTAGAGTCACTTTTTTTATTACCATAAAATCTCAAATCCTCAATGAAATAGTAATATAGTAAAATCCTTATTTATTTCCAGTACATCATTGATACAACACTTCAATGAAATAATTCCAAAATAACAACATAAGAACACTAGGCATTCCTCTTCATCTGTGGTAGTTTCATAACATGACTGTTACTCAATAGCATCATTTGCGGCATACTCTGATAACTGGGACATTGGTTCGTGTAGTGTCCAAACTCCTTACAGATGAAGAATTGTACATTTGAAACATTTTTCTTACCCTTATAGTCACGTACATGTTGTCCTTTTTCTCCACACTTATAACAAACTCCCATTCCTTTTAGGAAAGTTCCAGGGTGTATCTTCCTATAGTTAGCACATATGAGAAAATTCTTCTTTTTCCTCTTCCCTGTATCCATCTTTCTCTCTTCCATCCCTTTCTTCTCTTGCTTCCATTCAAATCCATAGGACCCAGTAAACTCATTACATATCTTATCAACACAAGATACTATTTCTTCATATGATAATAATACGTGGAGACTATTTCCCTTATAAATTATGGCTTAATACCCTGAAAGATATGATCCTTCTTATTCTTTGGATCATACGTATTACTGGAGTTCACATTCCTTCTATTGGGCGCCATTTTAATACAATGAAATAAACTAGGTCAGTTTATGAATTGCATTGAATAATTCAAAACTTGTAAAATACCAAACGCAAGTTGAATAGTTTACAGATATAATCCATAATCATAAAAATGTTTTCTTTGAGTAAGCATATACTCATGAGCCCATCATAATGGTTTGTAAAGAAAGTGAGAATTATCCTAAGAATATCCCCTGAGAGTGTCGTAACCAAGAGTACAGCAAGGACCATTGTCATGCACCAGTTCTTGTTCGAGTCTAGCTCAAAGTGGTGTTTTTGGGTTTTACCCCTGGGTACATCTGTGCTAGAGCATCCTCTACCTGCTCATATCCAGACATGGATGTATTGCTCAGAAAACTCACAAAATCTCTACAATAGCAAAATTCTAAGAAGTTCTTCTATATTAATCCTCAAAGTATATCTTAGGACTATGTGCTATAATCATAGTATATCTAAATCTAGTTTCCAAGGTTATTGCTAAACATCCTTTGATACCAACTGTAATGCCCCGACCCTAGTTACCTAGAGTCGGTGCATTATTTTAATACATTTTCATGATTACAAGGAATCAATTCCTGAAGGAATGATTAGTTTAGCAGTCTTGGAAAATAGATTACATACATGAATGTTACATTCCACTCTAAGACATTCAAAAAAACAAAAATAATCTTTATGAATGACATTATTCCTTTGACTTAACCCTGCATATCAGTCACAATACACTTCTTGGAATCCTGGGAAAAATGAAACATAGAAAGGGGTGAGCTCAGATTATCATTAAGGATAAAAAGACAGCAGAAACATTCATAAATAAGCATAAACATTTAAGGCAATGTATTAATAAAACAAAATCCTTTTAAATTTGAACTTCAGCATTATATGGCAGAAATAAAATGAAATAATTCCATTTACCTATTCACATGGACATTCTACTAGTCGATTAATCACATGCAATATCACTAACCACTTTCATAATGATGGAATGCATAATGATGAACTTTAATTTCTTTGTCAAGGCCTCGTGCAAAGACCTAGGCGCTAACTGTAACTGGAACCCAACCCGGAGTGCCTCTAATAACCGAGCACCAACACGGAGTGCCTCTAATAACCTGACACCAACCCTGAGTGCCTATAATAACCAAACACCAACCAGGAGTGTCTTTAATAACCAGATAATAACCCGGAGTGCTTCTAATAACCAGACACCAACCCATAGGGATTACTTTTACCGGTCCTCAACCCAGAACATACTATTCCAACACATTCATCTTAAGAAGAGGATGAAATATAACATAAACATTCATATTAAAACTAGCATACGAAATTCCCAAAATTATTCATAAAATAGTAATGGAATAAAAATAACTCATACATAGTCAAAAATATCACAAAACCATAAATACAATATGGATGATTTGTATCATAATAGATCAACTTCAAACAAGTGTAAAATTTATCAACATATGTTGACATGGATGAAAATGATTTGTAAAACTCTTTGAGAGAAATACCCCTTTTCCATGAAAAACGTTAAAAGTCACAAAATTTAGAAAACAATTCATTTAAAGAAATTTTTGATTCAAAGTTTCCCATACCACTTTGAAACTTTTGAAATGAATTAACATTTTAAAAACATTGATGTCCATATAAATTAATCCTTAAAAACCACTTTCAATACATGGAAATTAATGAGAAATATTTAGAAGAATAAATATTTAAAACATTTGAAATGATTTTTTTATTAAAAAATCCCTGAAAATAATCCCTTTGAAAACTCTTTCATAAAACATGGACATGGATAATAAATATGTCCCAGTAGATACTGACGTAAAAACAATCTCGGATAATAAAGAGAATGTCAAATTAACCCTTACCAATTTGGTAACATTCGAAACATACAACCCATGAAAGTGGTATCATACAATGAATATGTAAATACACATAAATTAATGTGTATTACACAAATAATACAATTATGGGCAGTACATACACCACAAAAAAGGTAATAGTGGTAATATGGCATGAATCTCACGGGAATAAGGAGTGAGATGAAAACCCCTTACCACGTTGTAATCAACTAAGTCGTATGACCGAAAGTTAAAAACCACCAAATGATTCATTGAATAACATGAATATTAAGATAATCATGATAATATATATCAAATGATAGTACACAATACACCAAATTCAATAAATTATTGATGAACAATGGAAATATCATGGAATTGAAAGTGAGATAAAAAAATCCCTTACCTTGCACTTTCCATTAGTCGAGGGTACATTTAGCCTCCTGTATGTAGACTATAGTATGTTATTACATTATACCTGAACCATATTAATATTCATGATATCATACATTATTCATTTATGACATTATACTACCCATTTAATAATAATTTCCATGTTATATTAATATTTTAGGTAATAATCGCTTTTTTTATCGTACGTGTTTTAACTTGTTACTCTTGATTGTATCACTTAGATCATGATTTAAATACTTCCACAAATTAAACCATGATTTATTTATCCTATAAATTTAGAATATAAAAATTTATAATAGACATATATATGAAATGGAAAACACCGTTTATGGAGACGGTAGTCCGTACAAACGCATAAACGATGTTTACGTTTACATATAGTATTGAACAGAAGTAAGTGAATAAGATATATGTAAGTACATAAATAATTATATATATATATATGTCCAGTAGAATAATTCTGTCATATATTACATACTTATTAGTAATATATATTTTCTATAATCCTCGATGAATGGTGATCTTGGAAATGAATTTCATCGTGTCGGGGAGACGGTAATCCATACGTACACACGAGCGAAAATATCATTTTTTTGATATTAATATAATATATAATTGCGTAGTATATAATATATAAAGATTAATTAACATGTTATATTTATTATTTACAAGAATTATAAATCATTATTATACCCATCTAAATAATAATATATTTAATAATAATTACACCACGACGTGGAGACGGTAGGCCGTACGTACGCAGGTATGGTGACATGTCATTTAAGGGATGGATAGAATAATGAATTTGGTTGTTCAATATTTATAATAAGATCACAGTATATATAAGATAATGTATTTATTATTTTAGAAAGGGAATAACAAATAAGAAGAAGTTGAAGAAGAAAGGAACTTGAAAAAGGGTGGTGAAAACATTACCTCTTCTTCGGGTTCTTCCTTTTGATTTGATCAAAAGGGATCTATAGGTTGTCTTTCTGACCAAAATAAGGCCTCTAGGTTGAATTTTGGGAAGTTTAGAGAGTAATTGGGTAGTTTTTGGACGATCCAAAAGGCTTTGATGTTGTTAATTAATGAGAAGGGGGAGTGCCCTTTTATAAGAGCGGTGAGGGGCAGCTCTGGAAAAGATATAAATATTATTTTATAATAAATTCATATTCAGTTTCTAATGGCTTAAAAGTGGATTATTTAAAGGTTAAGGTGGGTATAGGTCAAAAAACACTCAACAAATATGATTTAGATAGTTTTTTGTTACTATATTAACCTTATCATTAACTATTACCTCTTAGTTAATTAGTTTCACTTTTACTATGTCTCTATTTATTTTTATATTATATGGTTAATAAACTTACAATATACATCTAAAAGACCCAAAAGTGGTCCATTAATGATACACCTATCATGATATAAGTCTCTTTTCCGAACCATAGATTTTTTGGAATTTAATATCAATTAATAATATAATATTTTTTTAAAAAACACTTTTATGTCAATTTTGACACTATTCAATAACTGGTTTTTGTAAAACTCATAACAGAATCATTACTTCCAAAAAGATTAATTAAATCAATACTAACATGTCATATTAACCTATAAAATTATTTTTATTTATAAAAAGTCTCACATTACATTTATTTGGGTATTTATAATATCAATTATTCTAATTTTTCATTAATTAGATAATTACAGCATCACCATTGTGTCATTAATAAATTAAATTATTTAATGTCTAAAAATTATAAATAAATTACCATTATGTAAAAACTCTTTTTATATATCTAATTAATATTTATAGTCGAAAATACAACATATATAACCCTATATAAATTTTTTTTTTCTAAAAGATATATGCTTTTGTCATTTTTGTATTTATTTTAACTTAATTAAAATAAATTGTCCCTATCACCTACAAGTGGCTCCATGGGGTCCCAAAATCGACCCAAATATGCCTATGGTCGGAAATTTATCCACCTATAATGTTAGGACACGTTTTAGGGTAATTTAGTATTATTATAATATTATTTGTTAACCCTTATTTACCGGATTTACCCTTTAACCATGGTAAATAACATATTTACCGAAGTAATTATTCAAAATGAATAAAAATAAAAGTTACCTATTTACACAATTTAGACATCCTGATTCCAAATATGGAATCCATTTTCACAAATTCAAAACACATAAGTGGCCGAAATTAATTTAAAATTAATTCCTGTTGTAAAAACAAAAAGCGTGTTTTTATGAGATAATAACTATCAAAAGATTGACACTTGTTCATGTACGGTTTAATTTTGAAATTATTTCCAATGACCAAAATTGTTTTAAATGGTAAAAATATATTCTAAATATACTTTAAAACCCCTAAAATTACTAATTTATCACTATTAATTATTTTTATAAAAAAAATTGTTTTTAAATAAAATTTATTAATTTTCACTATTCATCAAAATATAAAAGTTATCTGAAAAGTACCAAAATTTGACCCTAGGATAAATTCAATATTACGAATCCAAAAATTAACTCCATTTTAAAATATAAAATTTATATAATTTCAAAAATTTGGTAATACTATTCATAACGGCTAGTTTGATTGGTTGTAGTGTGCATTAGAACTCGAAGTTGCGTAGAACACACGCTACTGTATTGTTCCACGAGAAGCGTATTGTGGAAGCTTGGGGTGTTACAAGTTTGTATAATGGTGACTATGTGGTTGTAGTTTTCATTTTATGTTGTAATGTAAACTTTATGAATGTGTCTATTGTTTCCAAAGCTTCTAAACTAATCGATCTTTTGAAACATGATCTTCTGTGATCATGCCAATGTTATGTAATAATGCACCGACCCTAGGTAACAGGGGTCGGGGCATTACAGTTGGTAACAGAGGATGTTTAGTACAATCCTTGGAAACTAGATTTAGATAAACTCTGATTATAGTACATATAACTAAGATGGACTTTGAGGATTAGTATAGAAGAACTTCCTAGAATTTTGGTATTTTAGAGATTTTGTGAGTTTTCCGAGAAATACATCCCTGTCTAGATATGAGTAGGTATAGGCAGATCCGGCACAGATGTACCAAGGGGTGAAACCTGAAAACACAGTTTTGAGCTAGACTCAAACGAGAACTGGTAAACGACAAAGGGCCTTGCTACACTCTTGGGTACGACTCTCTAGGGGGATCTTCTTAGGATAATTCGTATTTTCATTACAAATCATTATGAAGGGTTTAGGAGTATATAAATCCTCAAGAAAACATTTTTTTATGATTATGGATTATATCCATAAATAGTTCAATTTATGTTATGTGTTTTACAAGTATGGAATTATTTATTTTTATTCATAAACTGATATTGTTTATGCCATTGTTTAGAAATGGTGCCTAGTGGAAGGAATGGAAACTATATCAATGCATGTAATCCATCTATGGATTTCCCTCCTGCTCAAGATAATTATAGTGGAGATGGTGATGCAACTAGTTCTGATCAGCTAATCACTATACTGGGACAAATCACTGAGGTTATGTATAATAACCTTACTCGTATGGATCACCTTGATCCGCAGCATGGAGGAACAATGTCAGATCGCTTCATGATGCAGAAACCCCCAAAATTCAATGGGAGTACAAATCCATTAGTGGCTAAGCAATGGATAAGTTCCCTAGAGAAAATATTTCAGGATTTGGGGAGTAGTGAAAGGGAAAAAGTTATCATGGAAGTTTATCATCTCACTGAAGATGCTGATCAATGGTGGTCATTGATACAAAGACAAAGGAATATGATGAAGTAACAAGTATGGAATAGAGGGAGTTCAAAGTGATTTTCATAGAAAAATAATTTCCTAATGACCATCGAGCAGATATGGAAAGGAAATTTCTGAGTCTGTGGCCAAATGAGGATAAGAATGTTGCAATGTATGAGGCTAACTTTACAAGGATATCCAGGCATGAAACCTATTATATACGTAACCCATGAAGTAAGATTGATCGTTTCATTGATAGGATATAATCATTTCTCCATCGAGAATTAGTCTTAGAATATTTCTCATCATACGAAGATATTGTCTCATGTTCTATCAAGATAGAAAAGGAATTCACTAAGTCATACATCTTTAAGACAAATCTAGAGAAGAAAAGATCTACTGACCACTCGTGAAATAGAAATATAAGGGAAGAAGAAAATAGTTTATTATCCATCCTATAGTAAATGTGGGAAGAAACACCCCAATACTTTCATGAAGGGAATGAGAGTCTGTTACATGGGTGGTGAAAATGGCCACCAAACTCAGGATTGCAAGGGAAAGAGAGTTGATATCAACGTGGAATGCTATAATTGTAGAGAGATGGGACATTATGCAAATGAATTTCTAAGCGTCAGGGGAACTTACCTCAGAAAAGGCCAAGGGATCAAGGCTAGGCTTAGGTTATCACTACCGTTGAGGTAGAAGCTCTGAAAGACTAGGTGGCAAGTAATTTAATGGTTTCCTCAAGTTTAGAAAATGATTTAATTCATTCTGGATCATCGCATTTGTTCATATCTTCCGAGTTTTCTATGGAAATTATATATTTCCAATTTCTATTAACAAGGGAGTTTTCAGTTAAAACCCCTAAGGGAAGTATCATTGCAACAAAGTTTTGTGAATCAGTCCCCATTAGAGAACATAAATGGTCTTCATGCATTGATCTCATCTTCATACCTATGATTGAGTTTGATATAATACTCGGTATTGATTGGATTTCAGACAATTATGTGAAGATTTATTGTAAGAAGAATGTGGTTACTATTTTTTATGATGATGAAAAGGAACACCTTATGTTTAGAGAAGAATTGTCAGCACCTAATTCTTTTCTAGATCCACCCCCAATAGCTAAACTAAATTCAATTATTAGGGAGGAAGAGAATGAATTTATTGTGTCTAAGGAATGAAATGTTCAAATAGAGGATGTACCTATTGTGAAAGAATATGTAGATGTTTTTTCGGAAGATTTACATGGACATCCTCCAGAAAGAGAAGTTGAGTTTCCCATTGATTTAATTCCTGGATGAAGGCCTATATCGAATACCCCTTACATAATGGCCACTCTGGAGTTAGATTAACTAAAGAAACAACCATAGGAATTGATTAATACAGGATTTATTTTCCCTAGTGTTTCTTCATGGGGAGCCCCTATTCTTTTTGTTAAAAAGATTGATGGATCTATGAGGTTATGTATCGACTATAGGGGGATCACTGCGATAACAATAAATAATAAGTATCCCTTACCTCGCATTGATGATTTATTTGACCAACTACAAGGAGCTCAATAGTTTTCAAAGATTGACCTTCGATCTGGATACCATCAGTTGTGTGTGAAGAAGTAAGACATTCCGAAGACTGTATTTAGAACCAGGTACAGGCATTAGGAGTTTACAGTAATGCCTTTTGGGATGACTAATTCACCCTATGTTTTCATGGATCTAATGAACAAGTATTTCAATGAATATCTCAATTGATTTTTTAGTGGTATTTATTAATTATATCGTTGTACAATCCAAAAGATACATATATCATGAAAATCACTTGCGCATTATATTTAAGACTCTGAGGAGACATGATTTATATGGTATGTTTAGAAATTGTGAATGCTGGATTTAGGAGATTTCTTTTCTTGGCCATATTGTCTCTAAGGATGGAATCTCTGTTGATCATTATAAGACAAGAGTAGTCCAAGAATGTCCAGCAC
Source organism: Viscum album (assembly GCA_963277665.1). Classification (NCBI taxonomy): domain Eukaryota; kingdom Viridiplantae; phylum Streptophyta; class Magnoliopsida; order Santalales; family Viscaceae; genus Viscum; species Viscum album. The sequence goes on from OY728159.1 coordinate 661,835,879, forward strand.
CAATGAGTATAACCAAGGTACGCAGTTTTATTGGTTTAACAGGTTATTATCGACGTTTCGTCCATAATTTTGCCCGGTTGGCTAACCCATTAATGAAGCTCACACGTAAAGGGGTTAAATATGTTTGGAAAAAAGTGTGTGAAGAATTTTTTGAATAACTGAATAGAAGATTAGTAAATAATCCTATATTGACTCTACCATCGGGGAATGGTGGGTTAGTTATTTACAGTGATCCATCGAAGAAAGGACTTGGTTGTGTCCTTATGCAGAATGATAGAGTTATTGCATATGCATCATGACAGCTGAAAATTAATGAGAAAACGATCCTACTCATGATCTTGAGTTAGCTGCTGTAATCTTTGCTTCGAAGATACGGAGACATTATCTCGATGGTGAAAAATTTGCGATATATACCGATCATAACAGTTTGAAGTATATTTTCTCACCGAAATAACTCAACATGAGGAAAAGGAGATGGCTTGAACTACTCAAGGATTATGATTGCACGATACACTACCACCCGGGGATGGAAAATAAGGTGGAAGATTCTTTGAACAGAAAGGAACATGGAGTTTTGAACGTGACAAGAATTGAAAGGGGTCCTATTTTCATGGATCTTGTCAAGATGGATATGGTAATTACCATCGAAGGATAATCATCGATACTTTTTCAAATGGTTTCCAAAACATCTTTACTATAAAGGATAAAGATTTCTCAGACTGATGATGAAGAATTTCAAATGAAGAATAAAGCTGTGAATGATGGGAGATTGAGTGACTTTGTTTATGAAGATGGAATTTTGAAATTTGGGAAGAGATTTTTGTTCCCGATTTAATTGATCTAAAAATGGAATTGTTTGATGATGCTCATAGTTCCAATTTCTCTATAAAGCATTGGAGCACCAAAATGTATAGAGATTTGAAGGAACATATTTGGTGGGACAACATGAAGTGGGAGATTGCTGATTTTGTGTCAAGATGTATGGTTTGTCAACAAGTGAAAGCTATAAAGAAATATCTTGGAGGAGTCATGCAACCTCTTCCCATACCTGAGTGGAAATAGGATAATATCATTATAGACTTTTTCATGGGACTACCAAAGACTCCTAGAAGGAACGATGCAATATGGGTCATTGTTGATCGTCTTACCATGTCAACACATTTTCTTGTTATAAGGGAAGATTTTCCACTTGAAAGTCTAACAATGATATATATTAATGATGTTGTGAGACTTCATGGAGTACCCCTATCGATTTTTTATGATCATGATCCCCATTTTACTTCAAGATTCTGGAAGAGTCTTCAGAAGGCCTTAGATACTGAACTTCATTTGAGCACTGCATACAACCCTCAAACTGTTGGACAATCAGAACAGACTATTCAAACCTTAGAAGTCACGTTGAGATCATACTCACTTGACGTTCAAGGTATTTGGGATAAATATTTACCTCTAGTGGAATTTTCCTATAATAATAGTTTCCAATCAAGTATTCGGATGGCACCATATGAAGCATTATACAGAAAGAGATGTCTCAAACCAACTTTTTGGGATGATGTCGGTGAGAGAAAACATGTAGGCCTAGAATTGGTTGAGGAAACAGTGGAAAAGGTAAAGGTAATCCAAAACCACATCAAAGCACCTCAAAGTAGGCAGAAGAGCTATGCCATTAACCGAATGAAGGATTTGGAATTTCAGGTAGGAGTCCTTGTTTTCTTTAAGGTATCTCCATGTAAGGGAGTTATACGTTTAGGTAAGAAAGGTAAATTGAGTCCCAGTTACATCAGACCTTTGAAATATTTGATCGAATTAGGGATGTAGCATACAGTTTGGAAATGCTACCAAATATCTCAAGAGTTCACGATGTGTTCCACGGGTCACTATTGAGAAAATAGACGCCTGACCCAATACATGTACTCACCTATGAAGAATTAGAACTGGAAAGTAATTTGTCTTATTGCGAAGAGACCATCTGGATTCTCGATACAAGAGAACAAGTGCTGAGAAACCGGACGACTTGTCTGGTAAAAGTTTTATTGAGAAACCATAAGATGGAAGAGGCAACATGGGAACCCAAGGAACTTATGATGAAGAACAACTTGAGTATTTTTAAGTAATAATATTCTAGATATTACGAGGAAAAGGTTATTTGAAGGAGGGGAGAATGTAACACCCCAAGCATCCATGGTACGTTTCCCTTTGAAAAATGCAACCGCTTGCATTGTACTTAATTTCGAGATTCAAACACACCGTGACCAATCAAACTAGCCGTTATGAATAGTAATACCCATTTATTGAAATTTTATAAATTTTATCTCTCAAAATGGACTTCATTTTTTGGATTGAGAATATCAAATTTATCCTAGGGTGAAATTTTGGTACTTTTCGGATAACTTTTATATTTTGATGAATAGTGAAGACTACTAAATTTTAATTAAAAACATATTTTTTAATAAAAATAATTAATAATGATATATTATGAATTTGAGTGGGGTTAAAGTATATTTAGAATATATTTTTACCATTTAATACAATATTGGTCATTGGACATAATTTCACAATTAAACCGAAGATAAACAAGTGTTAATCTGTTGATAGTTATTATATCTTAAAACACTCTTTTTGTTTTGACAGCGGGAATTAATTTTAAATTAATTTCTACCACTTATGTGTTTTGAATTTGGATAAATGGATTCCATATTTGGAATCATAATTTCAAAAAAAATTAAATATGTAACCTTTATTTGTAGGCAATTTGAATAATTACTTTGGTAAATATTTTATTTACCATGGTTAAAGGATAAATCTGGAAAATAAGGGTAAAAAATAATATTATAATAATAATAAATTATCATAAAACGTGTCATAACCATATTTTTTGATACATGTCCGACCATTGGCATCGTTGAGTCAATTTTGGAACCGCATGGAGCCACTTGTAGGTGATAAGGATACTTTATATTAATTAAGTTAAAGTAAATACAAAAATGACATAATCATACATCTTTTAGCAAAATAATTTTTACATAGGGACATATATGTTATATTATAAACTATGAATATTCATTAGAAATATAAAAAGATTTACTACATAATGGTATTTTATTTATAATTTTTATAAAATTACTAATTAAATTTATTTATGACACAATAATGATGTAGTATTTTTCTTATTAATGAAATAATCTAATAATTTGAATTATAATGGTTAAAATAAATATAATTTGAACTTTTTGATGAAATAGAAGAATTTTATTGGTTAATATGACATTTTAGGATTGATTAAATGAATTTGGTTCTAATTCATAATGTTGTTAAAACTTTAACAAAAATCTATTATTAAATATTTTCAAAATTCACATAAATGAGTTTGTAAAACAAGTATTATATTATTAATTGATATTCTATTCCAAAAAATCTAACTTTAGACCAAAATACTTATATAATGGTATGTGTATCATTAATGGACCACTTGGGGTTCGCTTGGATGTATATAGTAAGTTTATTAACTATATAATATTAAAATACTATGTGACATGGAAAATATCAATCTAATTAACTAAGTGTTAAGTCTAGAAGATAAGGTTAATATAATGACCCAAACATGTCTAAAATATATTGGTTGAAAATATTTCGACCCATACAAACCATAGACATATAATAATCTACAATGGATCATTATAAACCAAATATGAAATTATTATAAATTAATACTTTATGTTTTCCTAAAGAGCCTCTCATCCCCCTTTTAAAAGGACACCACTTCTAACCAATTCCTCACACCTCTCAAGCTTTTTGACTCGTCTGAACTATGCCCAGTTAATCTCCCTACATCCCTCTACTCATCCTAGAAGCCTAAATATAGGCAAAAGACACTTGAAGTGTCCTTTTTTTCAAACCAATGGGAGTTACCCAAATTAAAGGTAACGTTTTCTCTTAGCTTCTTTTTTATTTTAATTCTCCAACCCCTAAACTCTTCTTATTATTATCTATTGTAACAAAACCATTATACTAAATATACTAGGGTATTTTTATGAGATTTATTCGAACTACACATACACACACTTCCATCTAATGGGTGAAGAACCTAACGTTTCTCTGGATGACAACCTAACGTCTCACGAAATGATGATTGTTCAATTATCTCCTACCACCTCTCATGGTGTCTATTATGATGGAATTATAATTAAATATGATATTAATGATATTTATATTATATATAAGCTTCTGTTATTCTATATTATAGAATACCATAATTCGGTTCATATTGTATATATATACAATAATTTCATTTGAGGAATTGCGGACTACCGCCCCCTCAAAGTGATATGACTCGTTCATACCATACATGAAACATATAAAGGATGGTGTTAATGAACTTGTGTAACACATATAAGATATTATATTATTCTGGAATAATAATATACCTATGTATCATTTTTTGTATTCCTTTTAAAATGAAAAATTAAATTGAAGTAGCGTTCGTGTGTACGTAGAGATTACCGTCTCCATGAACACAATGAGATTCATTTCCTCATCATATCCATTCATGACTAATTCTAATTTGATGATTAAAAGTAATTTTTGAGGAATTGATATCATTATGGATATGAATAAGATACAACCTATCAATAACAAGAACATCTTACATAACGAATCATATAATGGTAAACGAATCATTTAACACCTGAAACGAAGATAATACTAAAATATTATTAACAAAGAAATATAAAAAGATCATATTTGATATCATATTTATGTATATGATTCTTGAATAATTTAATAAAAATTATTTAACTATTATATAGGACGTTAACCTAACCCCTATCAAGGAAAAGTACAAGGTAAGGGTTTATTTCACCATCTCTTCACTATCCGAGGTTGTTTATATGTAATATCTACTGGGACCTCTTTATCATCCACATCCACATTTCTTAAAAATGTATTTCAAATCATTCTTAATATTTTACAGAATATGGTTTAATGTCATTTTTACCCTTGTTTGACTTGTTTTAAGAAGTTTATAAAGGACTCTTTCTGTAATTTTCCAAACAAGGTCCTTTTTAACCTATTCGACAGAATTAAGCTAAGAATGCCTTTTTTTAACTTATACGGTGGGTGCGGATATTTACCATCATTGTAAAATCTTCAATGATTCCCTTACATGCTAATAAGAATATTTTAAAAGTAAATGTTTTCTTTTATAATTATGTTAATTTTAAATGAATTAAAAAAAGAGATATTTCCCTCAAATAGTTTTGATTTCATATATGTCAACATCCTTTGATAGATTTTAAGATTATTTGAAATTGATTTATTATGATAACAAACTACCATATTGTATTAAAGGTTTTGTGATATGTTTGACTATTGATGTGTTATTTTTATACCATTCATGGTTTTTGGAGAAAGTATTGTCATTTCGTATTCTAGTTTTAATACGAATTATTATGTTATAACATTTTCATATGAGAAATGCATTAGAATTCATATGTGACTAGTGGACCCCGCTATATCTCCTCGATGCATCGGTAGATCTCATGAGACAAACTAGTATCATGGCATGAGGCCTTTGCTACATGGTTATGATAGTCTGGAATTATGCATTACATCATTAAGAAAGTGGTGACTGATATTTCATGTGATTAATCGATTAGTATAATATCCATGTGAATGTGTAAATGGAATTATTTCAATTTATTTTTGACATATTATGATTAAGTTCAAGTTTAAAAGGCTTTTTCTTTAGTTATACAATGCCTTAAATTTTTATGCATATTTATGAAAGATTCATCTATATTGTTATCCTTATCGGGAATTTGAGCTCACCCATTTATTATTTTTATTTTTTCCAAGATGTGAAGAAGTATTTTATGAATGAACTCTAGGGATAGTATGAGGGGATATGAGTGTGGACTATGGAGACTATGTTGTTGACGTTTTCATTTTATATTGTAATGTAAACGTTATGAATGTATATAGTATTTCCAAGGCTACTAAAAAATTGATATTTCAAGACTTGAGCTTTTGTGATCATTCCAATTTTTGTAATAATGCACCGACTCTGGGTAACTAAGGTTGAGGCGTTACAGACATAAAAATAGAATAAATGATTTTTATAACTTTAATTTTGATATATTTTGGATTCTTTACAGTGCCCAAAATATTTCATAGATCAATAAGATATATTATAGATGTTTAAATGAATTATATTTATATTACTACATTATCTAGTTTTATTATAAGAATAATTAAATGAATATTATTAAATTTGACAATAATGTGATATTATTAAATTAATTTATTATTAATTTATTACAAAATATCTAAAAATATTAAATAATGACAAGGGCATAGTAAATTGTCTATAATGTATTATAATTTTCATTTATGATTTATTTTTAAGTATTTGTTTATAGAATATTATTTATATATTTTAATATTTTGAGAGTTTCGTATAGTTCCCCACCCCTCTCTCATAAAAGGAAACATATCCTTCTCTTTTATTCACAGTGCTAAATCTATTTGGATCAGAAAACCAATACCAATTTATCCTCTAAAATTCCTTCACATAAACCAAGAGGCGGAATTTTTACTATAAATCAAACCTATGGAGTCCTTTTTTTACAAATCGTTAGAGACACTCGAACAATAGGTAATTATTTTACCAACTCTTTCACTATTCTATTCTTCTCCCACTTCATATTTATTTTTTCCATACTAAAGTAATAAATACTATATAATATTCATAATAAGATGTTATTATGAATATATGAAAACAATATTCCACCTTTTAACCACCCTAGGAAAATTGTATCACTATGTGTGCATATATACAACTTAACATCTCCACACTGTGTGGCATTTTTTCATCACTATTTTATTCAAATGGGTATAAAAATGAATATGAAGGATATAAAAAATAAATATTAAATGATATTTGTTATGTATATTTAATATACCATCCTATTATATACCAATTAACCATTAATAAAATGATACCGTCACTCATGTGTACATACGGCCTACCGTCTCTAGGATGCGATATGATTCATTTTCTATGTTAACAATTCAAAAAAGATTATAAAAATAAATATAATGAATAAGTTTGAAATATAAAACCTAAAAATTCTAGTATAATATATATATATATATAGTTATATTTCATTTACATGCTTCAATTCAATAAGATAATAAAACGGAAACAATGTTCTTCCGTACGTACGACCTACCGTATTAATGAAAGTTGTATTCTATAATATAAATATATATATATTATATTTATATATTTATAATTTATAATTTATAAATAATTTTTTACATTTTATATGTATGTCAATCATGATCTATCTAATAAAATTAGGAATAAAAATTCAAAAAAAGTACGATGAACAAAGTGATTATTACTGAATATATTGATTCATCTTGAATATTATAAATGAATGGGTAATATAATGTCAAAAAAAACAATAAATAATATCATAAATATTATTTTCATTTAGGTAGAAGATAATATTATTGTGATAAAAACTATATAGGAGTTTCATACAAGTTCTGAAGGGATTATACCTAATTTAAGTGAAAATTTCGTAAACTTTCTATTATCTGGGATTGATTTTACGTAAGAATTTACTGGGAAATATTTGTCCTCCATGTCCATGTTTCTTAAAATTGTATTTCAAAAAATTATTAATATTAATTTAATATTTTTTAATGTAATTTTTATCCATTCTCAACTCTTATAATATGCTTTGTAAATAATATTTATTTTGTTTTCCTTAGGAGGTATTTATTTACATTTTCGACAAAGTACGAGAAGAATGTTTTCATTATCTTATACAGTGAGACAATATTTTTACGCTATTGTGACAACATAAAATTTTTAATATTATATTATAATCATACAGGTTTTTCTTCAAAATAAATGTTTCATTTTATAAATTCATGGATTTTAAATGATTTCAAAATTTAAAAATGGTTATTTATTTGAAGAACTATATAATGTTTTTATTCGATTATTTTCATCTATATCAACATCCTTAAATGGATTTTATTCTTAATTGAAGTTTGTTTATTATTATACAATCTAATATATTATAATGAATGATTTATGATATGTTTTGCTTTGGATGTTCAATTTTAAAACAATTCATGGTTTATGGTAAATGTGTTGACATATCGTATACTAGTATAAATATGAATGTTTATGTTGATTATGTTTCACCCTTTCCGTATGAGGAATGAGTTGGACTTAGTAAGTGATGGGTGGGGCCAACTATACCCTTTTGATGCATTAGGAAGTCTCATGGTATAAAAATAGTTGGCCAGAAACCTTTTGAGTATATTTTCCTTGATCTTTAGCCTTCTCAGGAGGATAGATCAAGATAAAAATTATATTGGTTTCCAATAACAGAATTAAACTATTATGTGGATAGGTCATGACCGCAGCTATCTTGAGGATATATCTGGAAATTTCAGTTGTTCTAAATTATTCATTTTTTCATTTTGATGTTAATTATAGATATTAAATGTGATTATTTGACTAGTATGATATCAATGTGAGTACTTAAATGACATTTTATTTATTTATTATTTTGTTTTTATTGTTATAGTTTATGTTTAAAAATATTTTCTTTTTTTATACCTTTCCTTAAATGTTTATACTTATTTGTGAAGTATTTCACTATATATGTTTTTACCCTTACAAAGCATCTTAGCTCACCGATTTCTTGTATTTTATTTTCCAAGTATTCCAAAAATTGTTTTATGATTGATTTGTAGGGTTAAGCTAGGATAAAAATGGTGTTATATAAAATTTATCTATGTTGAATATTAGGTTTTGTGTTGTAATGATAGGTTCTTGATTGTGATATATTTTACAAGACTGCTAATCTGATCAACACTTCATGATTTTATTTCATTTAATCATTCCCATGTATTAATATAATGCACCAACTCCAGGATTTGGGGTTTAAGGTATTAAAAATTAAGAAAACCCAGATTTGGAATTTATATCTTGATGATTAGGGAACACGTTATACTGATTTTCCTATAGTTTTTTATTATTTTAGGTGTGTTTCACGCAACGTATTTTAAATATTTTCTATAGAAATAGAGGTAGAGTTCTATAAAGATCTTAATCCAAGAGATGAAATGGTATCAATTCCTCATAACAGGATGTATACTACTGATATGCAAGGGCTCATGTGGATGATAGTATATTTATGGGAGAAGGGTTTTATCCAACATAGTATTTATGAATGGGTTTGAAAAGTATTTTGCTAAAAAATAAGGATAGAAGATTTATTCTAATTATGGACTAATTTAAACTGAACCTTTTAACGATTAATAACAGTTATCCTCTACAATGGAGAGATGACCACTTTTACCAGATCTAAAGAAAATGAGACTTTTTGAAAAATTTTGTGAGATTTAGTTGTCATTTGGTGGGTGTAAGACCATTAGACATACCTTTCACAGCCATTTGTTGTATGAATAGTCTAGATGGGTGTTTAGTTATGTCGTCTGGTCTCATGAATGTGAAAATAGTCTTCATGAAACTGATAAACCATGTTTTCCATCTTTATTTGGATTATTCTATGGTGGTTTACATGGATGATATAATTATATACTCTCACAATAAAAAAGACCGAGATAGACATCTTGAGATCATATTTAATACTATTAGAGAGAATCAGTAGAATAATATTATTATAATGTTCCACTTGGGGGGGGGGTTCAGATTCAATTCCATGGTGACATTATCTATGAAAAAAGAGTATCTATTGACTAGGAGAAGGTGAGAGATGTATTTTCGTGGGAGCAACCCATTAATTTCATTGAGGTACATAGAATCATATAGTTATCTGGTTACTATATGTTATTCATATAGTACATAACATGATTAGTAACCTCATATATGGACGTGAATATGAAGGGTATGAAGTTTTTATGGTCAATTTCGGGTGACACAGCCTTTCCGGTGAAGAGAGGTAGATTGACTTCCACATTGATACTCATATTTCTATATCAAGGCAGTTGTTACAATTTTTACTATGATGAATCGGGTATCAAGGTAAGATTAGTTCTTATATATGGGTTTAGAGACATGGGTTATGTGTATCGGTAGTTAAGGCCACATGATAGGATCTATTAGATGTCAAATATATTTATATTAGTGGTTGTTTTCACATTTCTCTACTAGAGACATTACATACAAGGAGAACATTTTTTAATGTATGTGTACTACAAAATCGTCATATACATATTCACATAGAATTATATAAATCTAAAGTAGTGATGGTCAGTTTAATTTATACAATCTTTTATCTTCTAGCATGCCAATAAACCTCGTAATAGAAATGTAATGTTCAATGAACTATTTAGGAGGACTCTAATAGAGGCAGTTTAGTAGGTCAACAATGAGTGGAAGCTTATATGTTTGTTCGATAAAATGCATATGGAGGTTCATGAAAATAAAGGGAATTCATTTCTATTTTCTATACCAATTACCTCTACCCTTCTAGATTTATTTAGGATACAAAAGCTATCAGTATTATCATTCGCAGTCCTATGGAAGAGTGTGATGGGTGGGGACCATACTATTAGTTGAACCACATGTGAGGATGACATTCTCAATCAATAAGGTTGTATATGGGTTTCAATATACATTAGTGAGGATATTAAGTGGGATTTTGATTATTCATCTTGGGTAGTTCACCCAAGAATCACCAATATGTATCTGAATATACATCTCCAATAATGGTGGCTGGGAATGAAAAGTGACTTAGATGGTCTATTTCATGAGGTCTTCCAACTTTCATTATATGAAAGCAGAACACCAACAAGAATACAAAATTTTAATGTAGTTATCCATCCCAAAGTGGAAATGGGTTGACAGTACATAGGATTTCATGACACATTTACTAAGGTAGTCTCATGTTAATGATGTTGTTTGAGTTGTTTTTTGAAATGATCCTGATGATTTTACATTTCTTTCCTATAAATAAATTATTTAGTGAAGATGAGCTTGTGAGGATGCATATACGTGAGATTTTATGACTTCAAAGGGTCTGAAATTCTATCTATTTTTATAAGGAAACCCTTTTTAAATCATGATTTTGTAAAGGGATAATGAAGTTGTTAGGTACATAGGTGATTATGAGCATAGAATACCACCCCATATAGATGGTCATTCAGGGAACACAATTTAGGAGATTGATGACATGTTGTTTGCATGAATCCTAGATATCAGCAACTCTTAGTAGGGGCATATACTCTAGGTGTAATTCACCATCAATAATATTTTTAGGATATCATTCAAATGGATCCTTGTGCATAATTGTAATGTAGGGCATGCTAACCACCCAATGGATTTTTAGAGTTAGGAGAGGGAGCTATGCATTGACCTCATGTTAATTAGGATACCACAGAGTAGGTGGAATTGATTAGAAAGAAGACGGATACTATACAGTCTCATCAGAAAACATGTGTCGATCGCTGAAGATGACCGAAAATGTTTTATATCTGGGTAGAGGTATTTTACATGTCTTAACGAGGGTTGTACATAGGAGGATCATGAGACAAGATATGATTTCACTGTGGTACGTTATGACATTCATTATTCTTGAGTGAGTAGGTCAATATCCTCTCAGTTTCAATTAAATTAAAGGTACCATGCCATGAATCATGTATGCCTTGTTTCATAATTGTGAAATTACTATTTAGACTTATCCCATACCATTCATTATGATGAGGTTGAGTTACCGATAGATGCGTCATTTGTTGAAAATCAAATTTGTTTTGTGGATTGTTATAGAAAGGTTATTGGTGGCTGATTATTTTATTTAGTATGGGTTCTATGGTAGCATAAACATTTACCGGATGAGACATAGGAGCGCGAGGTCATTGTATGATTATAGTGGTCAGAGTTATTCATAGAACATGCTTAACCAAACTTTTAAGGGTAATTCAAGGACACATTTCTGTAGGGGGGGGGGATGTTTGTAAGAACCCTATTTTCCTTCACTTATGGGTATTTTTTCTGATATAATATATTTTTACATTATTTTGTTCATAGAACCTTAGTTGAGTCAAGGGGAAGTTAGAGTTTTTTTGAATGGAATTTGTAGAGTTCTGCAGGATGGAGGCATGCCAATTAAATGATGTGTAATTGGAATACAGAACATATATTTAATTACAAACATGTAATATACAAGAAATAATCATTCATGAAATGTAAATGGTTTTTCTAGGGGAATGATTCTAAAATATACAGATCATTTAAATGCATTTATTTTAAAATAAGAGTTATGAAATCCTATATTTTTTGGACATTAGCCTTCACAATCACTTTTCACATTCAAGGGAACCCAAGAAAGCCAAGAGTTAGGAACAATTACTATTTTAAAATACATTATCCATTTCACAAACCATCTATCTCATTAAATATGATCCAGTAAGATATCGATTCATTTTTTGTTATGACCCAACCCTAGTTACCCAGAGTCTGTTAATTATTACCTAACATTGGAATTTTCACAAGAGATCAAGTCTCAAATGACCGATTATTTTAGTAGCATTGTATTTTCTAGACAAATACATAAGTTTTACATTACAACATGAAATAAATAAGAACAACATTGTGTCCGATTTGAAAGAACTCATATCCCATAGTATATCATTCCAGGTCAATCATAATATACTTCTCCACATCCAAGAAAAAATAAAACATAGGAAAGTTGTGAGATCAGATGCATACTAAGGATTATGATATATTTGAAACTTTCATAAATAAGCCTAAACATTGAAGGCAGTGTATATGACTAAAACAAAAGCCTTTTAAAATGAAAAATCAAAATAAAATGGAAAAGGTGAATCAAATATTTCAATTTACTTATTTACATGGATATTCTACTAGTCCAATAATATCATGTAATATAAATAACTAATTTCATAATGATGGAATGCATAATGCTAGACATAATTACCACATTGTCATGGCCTAGTTCCAATTCTAAAAATAAGAATTTTTCAAGGCTTTGTTCCAAGACACTGGTTTGTCTCATGAGACCTACTGATGTATCAAGGAGCTATAGTGGCTCCACCCGTCATGTACTAAGGCCAATGCATTCCTCATATGAAAAGGATGAAACATAACATAAACATTCGTATTAAAACTAGCATACGAAATGTTAATATTTTAATAATAAAACATGAATGGAATAAAAATAACATACCAAAATAAATCATATCACAAAAACATCAATATAATATGGAATATTGTAACATAATAAATCAACATCAAACAAGTGTAAAATCCATCAAAGGATGTTGACATAAATTAAATCAAAACTATTTGATAGAAATATATCTTTATATTTTGAAATAATTTAAAAGTCACATAATTATAAAGGAATACATTTATTTTGAAAATAATCTTATAAGAATGTATGGGAAACTTCGAGGGTGTTATAATGGGGGAAAATAGCATCACCTGCCGTATAAGTTAAAAAAATAGTATTAACTGAATTTGTCAGAAATTTCCTAAAGTTTTTTTTGAAAAAGAAAGAAATATTCCTTTCAAAAAAATTTATAAAAAGTAAAACAATGGTATAAATGACATTTAACCCATAATCTGGGAAATATTAAAAATGTTTTGAAATAAATTTTTTGGAAACATGGATGTCGATGATGATGATATCCCAATAGATTCTCATGTATAAACAACCTTGTATACCAAAGAGATTGTTAAATTAACCCTTACCTTGTAGTTTTCTTAAGTCGAGGGTATGTTAAACTCCTGTACAATATTTAAATCATTGTTATTAAATTATAAAATAACCACATACCTAAATATGATATCATATATGATCATCTAATTTTTCTTTGTTAATAAAATTTCAGTAGTATCATTGTTTTGGGTTTTAACTGATTTGTTTTCCATTATATGTTTTATTATGTATGTCATGCTTGTTAAGTATAGGATGTATTTAATTCATATCCAAAATTATATTATGTTCTTAAACATTTTTTTAGTCATAAAAGGAAAATTATTCTTGAATGGTTATGATGGAGAAACAAATCTTATAGCGTTCGTTGAGATGATAATCCATACGTTCACACGAGCGATAATTTAATTCTATAGATGATAAAATCATATATATTTGGATGGTATATAATTTTTAAAGAATCGTCAACATGTTATGTTTATTATTAATATCAATAATACTCATTATTATATCCATCCAAATAATGATGTGTTGAATAACAGACTACACCACGACATGGAGACGATAAGACATACATACACGTGTATGGTGACTTGTCATTCATATGATGGATAGAATAATAAATATGGTTGTAACATATTTATAATAACATAAAATTATGTATAAGGTAATATAGTTATTATTTTTCTATGGAAACAACAAAGAAAGTGTAAGTGTAATAAGAAAAGAAAATTGAAAGAGGTGGTGAAAAAATTACCTCTTCTTCGGGTGCTTCGTTTTGAGATGTTAAAAAGGGATCATTAGGTTTTTGTTATGATCAGTGTAAGGAAACTAGGTTTAATTGAGGGTATTTGGGAAGATATTTTAGTAGGTTTTGACTGTTCCAAATGGCTTTAGAGGTGTTATTTTGAGAGAAGGGGGAGTACCCTTTAATAATATAGGTGAGGGTCAAATTAAAAAAAGCTTGAAATATTATTTTATTATACAATAATATTCAGTTTATAAAGGCCCCAGAAGGATTCATATAGGGGATATGTTGGGTATGGGTCTAAAACATCTCAACCAATAGGGTTTAGACAGGTTTAGGTCACCGTATTAACCTTATCTTTTAGATTTTACTCTTAGATAAACAGTTTAACTCTTACAATGTCTTCTTGTATTTTTATATTATATTGTTAAAATTCATGCTATAAAATTCCAAGATACAACAATGTGGTTCGATAATGAAATATATATCATTATATATACCATTTGTATGAACAATATATTTTAGGAATGTTATATCATTTAATAAAATAGTATTTTTTTAAAAACAGATTTTTTTCAAATTTGACACTATTTAGTATTTGGTTTTTGTGAAATTCAAAAAAAATTATTTCATAGAAAAAATAAATTACATAAATTATAACATGTCATATTAACCTTGAAAATTAGTGTAATACATCATATGTCTTAATATACATTTATTGATGTATTTATAATATCAATTATTTTAATCTTTCATTAATAAGGAAATTAATACATCATCACTATGTCATAAATAAATGTAATTATTTAAAGTATAAATATTATAAATAAAATTTTATTATTTAGGAAATATTTTTATTTTTCTAATTAATATTTATATCCTAATTTATCTTATGTATATCCCTATGTTAAGAAAATATTTTGTTATTAATTTTTGAATTCAGCACTTTTAACTCTTCTTTAAATAAAATAAAAATAAATGTCCTAATCTAATCCAAGTGGATAAAATAAGATCATATTTTATTCGTATGGTTTATTTGTGTCTATATTATTTAATTTAATTGGGACATGTGTTGGTTAATTTTAAAATTATTTTTACCTTTAATTACCTTATTTACTTTTAACCTTGGTAAATAAAATTCAAAAGATATTATTTCTCATAAATAATTTTCTTCCTATTGAACAACATTTTACATATAAATGTCCCATGTGTCTCTCGGATTTTAGAAATTCATTTCACATATGTGGTAAAATTACGTTTTATGCAAATTTTCAAATGTGCCCAGAAGGACGGTAAATTTGCCTAGAAAGTGGGTAAAAACACGTTAAAATGAATCAAAAAAATATTTTATATCTAATGTTATTATAAAATTCTTCCAAAAACATAAATAGTACTTATATATGTATTATGTATCTATTTTAAGATATATTTTTAATAAAAAATAATTATTTAAATGAAAAAGTCGGTTTTTATGTACCATGCAGTATTTGTCACTATTCATCAAAAAATGAATGTTCTTAGAAAAATACCAAAAAATCACACTAAGAAAATTTTGATATTATGAATTAAAAAATGATGTATATTTTACCAAATTTAAAAAAAAATTAATTTATATTAGTAATTATTAAAGTAATTCTCGTTGTTAAAACCAGAAAGTGGGTTTTTGATAAGTAAAAATTATCAAAAGATTGATATGTGTTTATGTCCAATTTAAATGAAAAAAAACATCTGATAAAAAAATTGTATTAAATGCTAAAAATATAATCTAATTATACTTCAAAAATACTCAAATGAATAATTTAACAATATATATTATTTTGATAAAAAATTTGTTTTCAAATAAAATTTTGTATTTTTCACTATTCATCTAAACTTTAATGTTATCCTAAAAACCCAAAAAATTTATCCAAACTAAATTTTTATGTCCCTCTCAAAAATAAGATGTTTATTTTTTTAAATTTAATATATAAAAGTTTCAAATATTGGATTTAGAACGAGTTCTCCATTAAAAGGTCGTAAAATTGATTTTTTTAAAACTCTTATTTTACCTAAAAATTTAGATTTGTTCCTTTATTATGACTAATAAAACACATAATATGGATTTTAAAATTATATATAGTATATAAAATTCAGAATTCAGTTAATAATATTCAGAACTTTTTTTTAAACAGATCATTTTTTAAGTCATGGTGCGCTCGAAATCGGTGTTGCAGGTGGCTCAAGTTATTGAATTACTTTAAAGGGATAACTTATTATGAAAAATAGGGTGTTACATTCACCCGTTATTTAGTAAATTGCATCCTCGCAATTTGGAAATTGTTCTTAAACAATCAATGGTTGAAAATAGAAAATATCATGGGGGAAAACCACCATCAGAAATAGGGTCCCTAAATTTAGTCTTAATAAGAGGGAAATGGAAATAAAAAAGTCACCACCAAATTAAAATTTTGAATAGGATAACATTTTTGGAAGTTATAGACACATAATTGGATGAAATAGATAAATATTAATAGGGAGTAGCTGAGGTAATCAATCAAAAACATGTGGGCAATAAATTTAAAATTGAGGGCCTTAATTCTATTAATCTATGATGATTTAATATAACATCGGTTAAAAAAAACATAATGTATTAGGATAACACATTTTTTATACTATATTTTTGAAGAGGATGTATTAATTTACTATTTGTATAATAACTCAAGAAAACATGCTTGATTTATTTACCTATCTTAATCAAAACCTCATCAATTGTTTGTGCTTCAATCTATTTTAACTTCATCCCTTACAATAGGAAATTAATGTTCAAAAATGATTTTTTTAACTCCTAATGAAAATTTGATAAATCATAGGGTCCAAAATTATTTCCTTAATCCTTTATATTTTTATTTAAATAAAAAAGTTTAGGGTAGATTATCTAATAAATTATACTTTAACATTATACAAAATATCAAGTTCTTAACATACTCCATTACAACCTTTAGAATTTTCAAAAAATACTTGTGTCCAAAGTCACATTATAAAACATTTATATGCGAGGATAACAAAATGAAGATCCCTTTTTCCACACAATAATATTTGAATACCTTCCTAATTTATTTTCTTAAAACATGGTAACACGCTGAATTACTGTATAACCTTATTGATTACATTCTTTCTCCCTTATTCCATATATAATACTCGATATATTCCAAATAAAAAAAATTATGAATATTACAAAAATGATGGAATAAAAAACCATTAATCAGTTCCACGGTAGTCAAGAATATCCAATATGATTTATCCAAGTCAACCATCTATTTTTCCAAAATCACTACCTCGGTATCAAGACCATATTAAGGTTTATCTTTCCTTCAACCATGTTTTTTCCAAAAAGTTAAACTTGATATTGAGTCACATTTATTAATAAAATATAATCTCAAAAACTCAATCAAATAGTAATACAGTACAATCATTTTTTATTTCAACAATTAATATTATTATTACATCATTGATATGACACTCAAATGAAATAATGCATTCTAAAAAATATTAGAACACTAATTATTTCTCTTCATCTGTAGTAGTATCATAACTTTATTATTATCCAATAGTATAATTTGCGGTGTACATAATGATTGGGACATTGATTTGTGAAGTGTCCCAACTTTTTTCATATTAAGAATTAAACATTTAAAACATTTTTAATACCCTTGAAATCATGTACGTGGTGTTATTTTTCTCCAAACATATAACAAAATCCCATTCCCTTCAAGGACTTACCAAGGTGATCATTTCCACAGTTTTCACATATAGGAAAATCCTATTTTTCGTTCTTACCTTTATCCACCTTTATCTCTACCATTATTTTCTCCTCTGGCATCCCTTCAAATCCATAGAACTCAAAAAATTATTTACTTATCTTTTTTACACATGATACTATTTCTTTTTATGATGAGAATACATAGAAAAATATTTTCCATTAAAATACAATCTTAGGACCATGTAGATATTATCCATATGACTCTTTGGATCATGTTTATTTCTAGATTTATCAATCCTTCTACTGGGTACCATTTCTAAATGAAAAAATACACTAGGTTGGATCATATCATACAGTATAATCCAAAAACTAGATAAAATCTATCACTAATTGAATATTCTGATACATATAATATCATAATCATAAAAAGGGTTTCATTGCAGACATATTTACTCATAAATCCTTCATAATGATTTGTAAATAAAATGTCAATTATCATAAGCATATCATCTAGGAGTGTTATAACCAAGAGTGTAGAAAGACCCATTGTTATGTACCAGGATACCCCAGGTCAAGCCCAAAACTCCTTGTCAAAGTTTTTACTCCTAGGTACAATTGTTCCAGAGCCGCCACTACCACATCATATCCAGACATGTAGGTATTTTCTTGGAAAACCAACATAATATTTACACTACCAAAATTGTTGGATGTTTTTCTATACTAATCCTCAAAGTCTATCTTAGGGTAATGTTATCTAATTAGATATTTTCAAAATCTAGTTTCCATGTTTTATACTAAACCTATAGTGATACCCACAATAATTCCCCGACCCTAGTTTCTCAGAGTCCGTGCATTATTACATATCATTGGCATGATAACAAGAGATAAAGTCATTGTATACCAATTAGTTTTGTAGCCTTTAATGTGCTATATACATACATAAGTTTTACATTACATAATAAAATTAAGAAAAACAAAATTGTGTCCACTTTGAACACACTCATATCTCATGGCCTATCCCTGTAGTTAAATAATAATATACTTATTCACATCATGGTAAAAATAAAACAAAATAAAGAGGTGAGATCAGATTCTCAGTAAGGATAACAATATAGTGAAAAAATTCATAAAAAAGCATAAACATTGAAGGACATGTATAAGACTAAAACAAAAGCTTTTTAAAATTAATTATAAAAAATAAAATGGATATGAAAAATAAAAAATTTACATTTAACTTTTCTCATGTATATTATTCTAGTATAATAATAACATGAAATATCAACAACTAATTTCATAATAATAGAATGCATAATGTCGGACATCATAACAATATAGTCATGGCTGTGTGACAAGACTACAAATAATATATTTTCAAGGCCTTACTCCAAGACACTAGTTTATCTCATGAGACCTACCAATGAATAATGGAGGTATAGAGGGCTCCACCCATCACATACTAAGTCTAATACAATCCTCATATGAAATTGTCGAAAGATTACATAAACATTCATATGAAAACAAACATACAAAATGATAATATTTTAAAAATAAACCATGAATGGTATAAATATAACACATATTTAGTCAAATATATCTCAAAATTTTCAACACAATATGAAATATTGTATCATAATAAATCAGCTTCAATCAACTATAAAATCTATCAATGGATGTTGACATAGATGAAATCAAAACAATTTGGGAGAAAAAAGTCATTCTATTTTGAAATCTATTAAAAGTAACATAATTATAAAACAGAAAATTATTTTGAAAATACTATTTTAATATTGTAAGGGAAACTTTGAAGGTGATATAATTGCAGAAAATAGCCACCCCTACCATTTATTTTAAAAAACATTCTTACCTCAATTTCAAGAAAATAACATAAAGTACCATGTTTGAAAACGACAGAAACATTCCTTTAAAAACATTTAAAAAATGTAAAAAGGGTATAAATGAATTTAAACCATTATATATAAAATAGTAAAAATGTTTTTAAATACATTTTTACGAATCATGGATATGGATGATAAATAATTCCCAGTAGATACTCTCATATAAAAACCTCAGATAATAAAGATATTGTAAAAGTATCCCTTACCTTGTAATTTTCCTTAGTGAAGGGTACGTTATCCTCATGTATAATAGTTAAAAAAATTTAATTAAATTATAAAAGAACTAAAAACATAAATAGGATATCATATATGATCTGATATTATTGCTTTATTAATAATATTTCAGTAGTATCATTGTTTCGGGTGTAAACTGATTCCTTTTCCTTTATATGTTTTGTTACATAAGTCATGTTTGTTATGGAAATGATGTATTTGATTCATATAAATAATTATTAAATGTTCTTAAAAATTATTATTAATCATTAATTAAAATTATTCTTGAATGGTTATGATGGGGAAATGAATCTTAGCGCATTCGTGGAGACCGTAATCTGTACGTACGCACAAGTGACAATATCATTAAATTGATTGTAAAATAATATATAATTGGATGGTTTTTCATATAAACATAATCATTGACATGTAATATTTATTATTAACATCAATTATATTTGTTATTATACCCATACAAAAAATTAAGTGTTGAATAAAAAACTACATGATGATGTGGAGACGGTATGCCGTGCGTACACATCTACGGTGACATGTCAATCTTAGGATGTATAGAACAATGAGTGTGGTTATACCATATTTATAATAATATCATAGTATGTATAAGGTAATGGAGCTATTATTTCGGTATGGAAACAACAATGAATGTGTAAGTGGATGAAGAAACGAACTTTGGAAGAGGTGGTGAAATTATTACCTCTTCTCCGGGTGCTTCCTTTTAAATTGATCAAAATGGATCCTTAGGTTGGATTAATGGTCAATGTAAGGCCCCTATATTGAATTGAGTGTATTTGGGGGGATATTTTAGTTGGTTTTGGCCGAGCCAAATGTATTTGGTTGTGTGGTTTGGAGATAAGTGGATGTACCCTTTTATAAGAATGTGCAGGTAACTTTTTGAAAGACTTTAAATATTATTTTATTATACAATCATATTCGGTTTATAATGGCACCAAAAAAATTATTTCAAGGATAAGGTGGGGATGGGTAAAAACCTACCAACCAATATGTTTCAAAATGGTTTGTTTCAACATATTAATCTTATCGTTTATATTTAACTCTTAGTTAAATTGTTAAACTTTTACTATATCTTCTTGTTTTTTTATATTACATTGTTAATAAACATACAATAAAATTACAAGAGAACACCAAGTGGTTCATTAATGATATAAAAAAAATTACATATGTCATTCGGAAAAACCTTATATTTTTTGGAATATTATATCCTGTAATAATTTAGTATTTGTTTTAAAAACTCATTTTTTTCAATTTCGACACTATTTAGTAGTTGGTTTTTGTGAATGTCATCAAAACAAAATAACTTCGAAAAAAATACATTTTATCAATCCTAACATGTCATATTAACTATGAAAATTTTAGGAATGCATCAGAAGTTTCAATTTACATTTATGGTTATATTTATAATATCAATTATTTTAATCTTTAATTAATAAGGTAATTACTGCATCTTCATTGTGTAAAAAATAAATTTAATTATATAATGTCTAAAAATTATAAATAAAATACTATTATGTAGTAAAATATTTTATCTTTCTAATGAATATTTATATTTGAATTCATCTTATGTATAACCATATATTAAAAATATTTTAGTTATTAAAATTTGAATTTACCACTTATAACTCATTAAATAAAAAAATAATAAAAGTCCTAATCTAATCCATGTAGATCAAATAGGTTCATATTTTAATCCTAAGGTTGAATTTGTACGAAATAAACTTATCCAGTAGAATTTAGACATATGTTGTCGTAATTTTAATATTATTTTCACCTTTAATTACATTATTTTACTTTTAACCCTGGTAAATAAAATTACAATGTTACTATTCACTAAAATCTATTTTTATCCTATAGGACAAAATTTTACATAGTAACATCAACTGTGTCACTCGGATTTTTGAAATTAAATTCACAAAAGAGGAAAAATTACGTTTTATGCAAATTTTCAAATGTGCATAGAAGGTGGGTAAATCTTCCAAGAAGGTGGGTAAAATATTATATATCTACTCTTATTATAAAATGACTACAATTAATTAAATTTTACTAATATATGTATTATGTATCTATTTTATGATAAATTTTTAATTAAAAATTATTATTTAAATGAAAAAGTTGGTTTTTATGTTCTATGGAGTATTTTTCACTATTCATAAAAAATGAAAGTTTTCAAAAAAATACCAAAAATTCACCTTAAGAATATTTTGATATTCCGAAATAAAAGATTATTTCTACATTACCATGTTAAAAACATAGATGTTTCCTTAATAAATTTAAATTTAATTCCGGTGGTCAAAACCAAAAAAGAGGTTATTGAGACGTAAAAACTATCAAAAGAATGATATGTGTTTATGTCCAATAAAAATTTAAAATTACGTCCAATGAAAAAAAATGGATTAAATGATAAAAATATAATCTTATTATAACTCAAAACCATTAAATTTTTAATTTTACAATATAAATTATTTTAATTAAAAAACATGGTTTCAATAGGAAATAATCACATATCTATTATTTGTCAAATTGAATATATAAAAGTGTATAATTGAATATATAACACATATCAATTGAAAAAAATTCTTTATCATTAACACATATTAATATTTTGAAAAAATTATTTACCTAGTCATATGCATTTATCATAAACACAATCCAAACTAGACATTTATAAAAGTGTCCAATTTTTTATCATAAACACATATCGATCGTTTTAAATGTCTAGTTTGGTATGTGTTTAAACAAGAAAAAATATGACACTTTTATTAACGTCTAGTTTGCTATGTGTTTATCAATAGAAAACAAGTTTTTATCATAATCACATATCAATTAAAAAATTATTTAGCTAGTCATATGTGTTTAAAAATGTGCCTATATATTCAGTCATTTGAAAATTTTATATATGTGCTTAAAAGTGTTTAAAAATATAAAATATCTTCACACGGGCAATGATTTTTTATTTTTATAATCAACATTAAATCTATTTTTTTTCAAACAATCAGATTCAAATCAGAAGTTAATACTTGGTGAGTACTCTACTACTGAGAAATGGAATGTGGCATCATACTATTTTCTAAAAGTCTAACAGATTATATATTATATTGTTCCACATGCCCAATCCTTAAGTGTCACCTAGAAATAAAATACGATATATGAATTAAATTGATAGGTATATCTGATTCAATTGACATGGATCATTGATTAATGTTAAACAGGTCATAACCTTGAGTGGAATCACCCCATTGGGAGTTTTTAGTATATAAATTAGCCATTATGAGATAGTATGACTTTGGACCTTTTGGGTGACCTTTTACCCCTTATCCATGACATGCTTATCCCCTTTAGGTGAGATTTATATGAAGTT
Organism: Viscum album; assembly: GCA_963277665.1. Lineage (NCBI taxonomy): Eukaryota > Viridiplantae > Streptophyta > Magnoliopsida > Santalales > Viscaceae > Viscum > Viscum album. The sequence goes on from OY728159.1 coordinate 661,859,595, forward strand.
TTTATGGTATTAACATTGACATGTATATATGAAATTAAATAAATGGTTTTTTTATAATTTATTATCATGACCCGACCCAACGGGGCTCGATCCGCGACTCCCCAAACCCACCTCTCATAGGCCAGGGGCTGGCGACTAGCACCGACTAGGCTATCACACACATGGGAGGAATTAGCCTATGGTAACTGCACACACGCACCAACATGAATCTCCCAGAAATAGTGCATTGATATATATAAAAACTAAAAATAAATGCATGCATACATCTAACCCAAAACTAGAGTACATTAAAAGTACAAAAGAGAAAAAAAGGACCAACCAAAAGAAAACTACAATGTGTTCAACCTGCTCAGGAGAAGGGAAACACTTCCGAATACACCTACTGGTAAGATCCTCGGCACAACTACTATAAACACCCCAGTCAGTCTCGCTCACTAAACTCCGCCTGCTCTGGGTCCTCCTGGGACTCAGTCGAATGGCATATGGTCTACACAAGAAAAAAACATGTGCGGTCAAATCCCGTGTAGGGGTGAGTATATATATACTCATTAGGAAACCCAAAAAACCCCAAAATAAAACCGAGCAATTGAATGGTAGAACTCATCTCATCCCAGCTAGAGGGAATTCAAAGGATAGTGAAACTCTATCTCAAGACCATACTTGGCTAAACACGACTACTCAGCTCAGATCAAGTGTATTCACATACATACACCATGAATATCCATTCAGGTATATTCCCATACATATACCATGATCAACCAAATATACTCATTCACGTACCAAGCCTCGTGAGCTTCTGTCCCATCTACTGCAACTAGTACATAACTAGAAGAACACACTCCATGAGCTTTGTCATCCCAGATGACAATCATCAATGATATACAATCTATCGGGTCTCACACTAACATCTCAGCGCCCCATCTAAGAGATCATGCTCGTCGGATATTGTCACTGAGAACATCACACTGAAATAGTGGAAACACTAAACTTTCAGGATCCAGGATCACTCCAAGGATCTGGTAGGGGATTCAAGAACCCACTATGATATGTCAAAGATCTCAGAGAAAGGGGATCACTCCCAGGATCCGCTGCGGGATACCAGAACCGGATATGACATTCTACAGATCACATCACTCTGATAGATGATCATCCCCAGTGAGAATATAGTCACGACGTTACCGGAAACCCCATATGGTATGACACATGATGTAAGGGATCGAACTAATGATCCACCAACCCTACTGAAAACCACACGCTAAGTAGGGGATCATATAACCAATGATTCCACAACCCTACTTAACCATTCTCTAATTAGGGGATCATATACCCAACAATACTACAACCCTACTATAAACCACATGCTGAGTAATGGATCATATACCTGACGATGCCATAACCCTACTTTGAACCACATGCTGAATAGGGGATCTTATAACCGACAATGAAACAACCCTACTAAACCACACGTTGAGTAAGGTATTATATAAACCATAATACCAAAACCCTACTAAACAACCCTCCACGTAGGGGACCATATTTTCGAAGATGCCTCAAACCCTACGGAATTGACCTCCTAGATAGGGGATCACCAACCATGAATAAGTTTTAATAGTGATACCAAGAAACTGATCTAGGGATGTGAACCTAGAGGATCCCACTCCGGACCGACTGGAGGGATGCCACAACTCTATCATGAAAACATCCTATTTATGGGATCACAAACTTATAATACGGTTGTAATTCCACATAAAACCTCATAGGAATGATCCAAGGGAGTACACTCAACCACTACTGGTCCAAACATCTCTAACCTGAGTGACCTACAACATCGCCATGCTATGAACCTCCTAGGCCTACACCGAGGCTACCACCTAGATCTATGAGGAAAAACACACAGGATGAGCTATTTACTCACCTGAAATAGACAAATGGTGAAAAAGGTAATATTCACCATAGCTATCTTGGGTGGGGCCCACACCCCGATCCTGAAACTCATCAAACAGACTGCACCATTGCTATCCCCTTGAAAAAATTCTCAAGATCAACTACTCATTCGTCTAAAATGGACACCCAGTGAAAAAGTCACGTCTCTCCGTAAACTCCCAAATGTAGGCTCATGGGGTTCACATCATGACCTCCATACCAGTACCCAGAAGCTATCCTGAAAGATCTGCTTTAATATAAGGATAACAATTCCACTTACAATATGTCAATCGAATGATCCATGTAGATGTTATTGGGGGTCTGAGTTGAAAATAATAAAATATTATTAGTATTTTCAACGTTTCATGGTACCGTGCAAAAAACCGACTCATAATAAACCCAATGTGAGTTACAAAGGTCCGTCTCAACTCAATTAATGCATCACCAAAAATTTCTCACAAAGCTGACTTATATTTTGCGAGTTACGGGTGTTTAATAAACCCCAGGAAAATCCTGGATGGACCATCGCCTGCCTCACTAGAATCCACCGTGCTAGAGCCGGAATCCTCTATGTTGGAGCCGGAATCTGCGGTGTTGCCATCACCCTCACTAGAATCCACCATTTCCTCTGCTAGAAACTAGGTTTTGCACTGGAAGGCTTCCATGAACCACCGAGAGCACCACGGTGCTCCAAAATCAGATCTGAAACCTGTTTCAGAATGTTCGGGACCGGAACTACGCAACCCTTATGATGATTTGATGAAAAACAACACAGAAATAGGATCCAAGATTTTAAAACTAAAACTTCCTAGATTTTTATGTATCGAATAACTTTGTGCACTCTGCTGCTTCCGCTACACGATCTAGGAGTGACTTCCATCAAAATCAGAGTTCAATGATACAGTGATTGCATGATTTGGCTAATTCATTGAGATGAGGAGGAGGGGAGGGCTTCCACGATTCCTCTTTACTGCACCCAGCGTGAGAGGTGGGGGTGGATTTATTAGGTTTAATTAATTAATTAATTAACCCACCATTTAACGTCCCCGACCAAAACATTTGGCGCAGAGAAGATTATGTCACCAATATGGTAAATGCGACATTCTGAACGCAATAGAGAGATCAGAATTTCGATCTGAGACTCTGTTCAGGAGTTATTCAAGCTGATTCTCACAAATAAACTTTTCTATTTATTTATGAAACTGCACCTAGTGACTTTTTTCTATAGTAGGCCCGCGCTCGCAAAGTTTACACCCTGCCTAGGGTAAACGACATGCTCTGGATGCAACTGTGCACTTGATTTTCTGATCCACGATTATATTTAGTGGAAAACACAACCCCTCCACGTGAATAGTATAAAAATACATTAATATTTTTATTATATTAATTCCGGGAACACCGGGCCTCTGAATCGCACGCTGTCTTCGCACCTAACTCTGGAAAAATTTGTAGGAATATTCCAAAGTCTGTTAGGGAAAAAATCCTAGTCTCTAAATCATCCCCACCTTAGAACTTTTCATCCCTGAAAAGCATTATGAATAAGTAAAACAACTAAATTCTCAACTAGGTCTCCCATGCCAGTGAGTTTTCCAATACACACCCCTAATTGAATGTATCTATTAGAGGGACTCATCCACTACACTTCGACACTATCTGCTTTGGGCGGAACTAACTCACCCTCACGATTTTAATCGTGTCACAAAACAATGGCTCGGTGGGGGAATGATACCTCTTCCTATTTCATTAATATCATATCGAGCAACACCCAAGTAAGGTCTTACTGACACCATGAAAAAACCTCAATCAATCAATGGAAATGATATAGTACTGCTAAACAATGTCTATCAAAACTACTACAGAAGTAGAAAGGACAGAGAGTGTACCTCCATCCACCTATGGAGCCTCTAGGTCAACAACCTCTAAGGCTTGCAGTTGTGCTCACGCTCAACCTCCTGCTCTTAGAGCTCGGTGTGGACCACTTGGGGGTTGTGGTGCTAGCATTTGATATCGCATACCACCTCATGTTTCTGTACCAGCTCCGTCACCACGTCTGCCACCCTATGGACGTCCAAACTCAAGATGTGGACACTACAAAGGCGACCTGTCAACAGAATCTCTCTCAGTAGCGTGACGGGTTTGAACAATCTCTAGAAATATGTCCCTAGGCATTACAAGAGTAACATCGCCTCTCCCGCCGCAGTCCAAAACTGTCATGCGAGCCCTGATATCCATGAGCCTCAGATAATCCATCTTGGGGTCACCTCCTAAAATGTCAGGCACATCCAGACCCCTAGGCCTTCCGTAACCTACCAGCTATAGTGGTCTCAGCTGCCACGTGACCAGCATTGAAGGGATGAATCTTATCACCCAGAAAGCTCTCCACCACTAAGGCTCGATGCAATACTCTTGCATAGGTGGGTAGGCACAAGGAGACCACACATGCCCGAATGTCCCTCCATAGCCCATTATCAAATGTCTGAGCCCTAAAGAACGGGTCTCGATCCATATCCAAGGAGTAGCATGACAGGTCTGTAAACCTCGTTGAGTACTCCGACACAGTCATGCCCCTATATCGAAGCTGCAGAAGCACTTGAATATGTAATGACCTCAGTGTCACCAGATAAAACTCTTCCCTAAAGAGATTCTCAAACATTGCCCATGTGAGCCTCTCCTCATCGCGGGACTGCATCACCAAACTCCATCAATGCCTTTCCAAACCATATAGATGGCTCTCTACTAGGACCAACATCTGATATGGAGGTTTCTTCACTAGGCAGAAAACTCGGGTGACTGCTTCATCCTAGTAATAAATTTCCAGAGGGTCTGGATCTCCCCAAAACCACAGAGGTCGCGGCCTCTGGAACTCATGTAGTGCACTTAGCCTACACACAACCTCATCCTGCACTACCGGCACAACAAGATTCTTGACAGGTGGTAGCTCAACTGGCGGACCACCTGGAGGTCCATCCTCAGAACCTGTTCCCTAGCCCAATTTCTCTACACAAGGCCGATCATCACCAAAATCCCTCTGTATAACCCTCGTTTTCTATCTCCATTGAGGCATCCTTCTATGCAATCAAGACGCACAATGGAAAAAGAATATATCTGGGGTGGTTACTCAAGAAGATCTAGGGAAACCAAAACCTAGTCCTATATGATGCATGTACCATTATATCCCTACGAAGAGTTTCCTAATGTCCCGAGTCAAAAGGAAGGTTATCAGAGTCCTGGTGAATGGGTACATCGGCTGTCGCACCAACTCTAGAGTCTCGATCCTGAAAGTCGAACTCAAAACATCCAAACACTGTCGATATGGAACCCAAACCAAAATCACAGCAAGACCACCTACATTCATAGATCCCAAAGATGGAACCTCCTCTGACACCACTTTTTCACGACCCGACCCAACGGGGCTCAAGTCGCGACTCCCCAAGCCCGCCTCTAATAGGCGATGGGTTGGCGAGTAGTGCCGACTAGGCTATCACACACATGGGAGGCATTATACTAAGGTACATGTACACACGCACTGACATACACATCCCTGGAACAATGCATATATATATATATATAAACTAAAAATAAATTCATGAATACATCTAACCCACAACCAGTGTACAGAAAAATTACCAAAGGGAAAAACCGGACCCACCAAAAGAAAACTACAAAGCATCCAACCTGCTCAGAAGGAGGGAAACTCAGCCAAATGCACCCGCTGGTAAGCTCCTCAGCACAGCTCTGGTAAACACCCTGGTCAGTCTCACTCACTAGGCTATGCCTACTCTAGGTCCTCCTTGGACTCCGTCGAATGACCTGCGGTCTGAAAAAGTCACAAACATGTGTAGGAAATTCCCGTTCAGGGGTGAGTATAAAAATAATCAGTAGGAATCCTAAAAAACCCCCAAAATAAAAGGGAGAAAATGAAAGTAAACAGTCAGCACATCTCATCTAGAGGGAACTCAAACAGGGGAGAAACTCCATCTTGATACCATCTTCGGCTAAACATGACGAGTCAACTTAGCTTAGGTGTATTCCCATACATACACCATGACCATCTGCTCAGGTTTATACCCATACATATACCATGAGCAACCAGATATAATGATTCACACACCAAGCCTCATGAGGTTCTCTCCCATCTCTTGTAACTGGTACATAACTAGGATAACACAGTCCATGAGCTCTGTCATCCCAAATGACACTCGTCCGTGAGATATAATCCATCAGATCTCACACCAACATCCCAGAAACCCATTCAAGTGATCATTATTATCAAATGTCATCTCTGAGAACATCACGCTAAAACAGTGGAAACACTAAACTTCTCGGATAGGGGATCACTCCTAGGGTCTGCTAGGGAATACAAGAACCCACTCCGGTATCTCGAAGATCTCACTGATAGGGGATCACTCCAAGGATCTGATGGGGGTTACCAGAACCTGATCTGGCATTCTACAGATCACATCACTCAGATTGAGGATCGTCTCCCATGTGTAGATAGACTTGATGATACCAGAAACCCCATCTGGTATAACTCGCGATGTAGGGGATCAGACCGACAATGCACCAACCCTACCGAAAAACACGCCTTGAGTAGGGGATAGTATAACGAATGATTCCACACCCCTACTGAACCATGCGCTGAGTAGGAGATCATATACCCAATGATACCACAAATATAATATTAACCACATGCTGAGCATGGGATCATATACCCGATGATGCCACAACCCTACTATAAACCACATGCTGTGTAGAGGATCATATTCCCGATAATCCCACTACCCTACTAAACCATACTTTGAGTAGGGGATTATATAAACCATGATACCATAACCCTACTAAATGACCCTCCGCGTAGGGGATCATATTCCAGATTATGCCTGAAACCCTATGGAGTTTACCTGATAGATAGGGGATCACCGACCACGTATAAGTGGTCACAGTGATAACACGAACCAAATCTAGGGAAGCGACTCTAGAGGATCCCACTCCGGGCCCACTGGAGAGATTCCATAACTCTATTAGGAAAACATCCTATAAAGGGGTTCACAAACCTATAATAGGGTTGTAATTCCACATAAACGCTAATAAGAATGAACCGAGGGAGTACACTCAACCACTACTGGTCCAAACATCGCTAACCGAAGTGACCTGCAACATCACCACACTACAGACCTACTAGGCCTACACTGAGGCCACCACCTCGATCTACGGGGAAAAACACATAGGAAATTCTATTTACTCGCTCGAAACAGACAACCGGTGAAAAAGGTACTATTCACCATAGCTATCCTAGGTGGGGCCTACTCCTTGATTCTAAAACTCATCATAAAGACCTAACCATTGTGATCCCCTTGAAAAAATGCACGAGATTGACAACTCCTTCGTCCAAAAGGGACAACCGGTGAAAAAGTCACGTTTCTCCATAAATGCCCAAAAGCTGGATCATGGGGCCCTCACCCTAATCTCCATCCCAAGACTCGAAAGCTATCATGAAATATCCTCTTTACTAGTAGGATCACAATTCCATTGAAGGCACATCAATCGGACGGTCCGTGCAGAAGTTACGACGACTCTAAGATGAAAATAATAAAATATTATTATTATTTTCAACATTTCATGGACCTTGGCCAAAAACCAAACTCATAAAATTTCCATAGTGAGTTCAAATGGTCTGTGTCGATTCAAATAATGTGTCGCCACAAATGGATCCCAATTTATAATTACATTTTGCGAGTTACAGGGGTTTAAAAAACCCCAGGAAAATCATGGCCGGACCACCTCCTGCCTCGTTGGAATCCGCCGTGCCAGAGCCGGAATCCCCCACGCCGGATCTGGAATCCTCTACGCCACTGCCACCCTCATTGAAATCGTCAATTGTCATCGCAGGAAAATGGGTTTTGCATCCAAAAACTTCCAGGAGCCACCAGAGCACCTCGATGCTCCAAATTCAGATCTGAAACATGTTTCAGAAAACCCGGGATGCGAACTTCACATCCCTTTTGATGATTTCGAGAAAAACAACACATAAATGGGATCCATTATTTGAAAAATAAAACTTCCTACATTTTAATGGATCGCCGAAGAATTTTCCTCTCCACTGCTGCCACTGATCGATCTAGGAACGACCACCGTCAAAATCGGAGATCAACGGAACCTTGATTGCTTGATTTGACCGATTCATTGAGAAGAGGAGGAGGAGAGGGCTTCATCGGTTCCTCCATGTTGCACCCAACGTGAGAGGTGGGGGGAGGGGGTGGATTGATTTGGTTTAATTAATTAATTAATTAATTAATTAATTAATTAAACCACAATTTAATGTCTCCGACCAAAACTTCTAGCATAGAAAAGATTAGGTCACCCCTATGGTAACACAATGGCGAGCTCAAAATTTCGATCCAAGACTCCATTCAACAGTTAATTGAGCCGATGCTCTTAAATAAAATTTTCTATTTATTTACAAAAACACACCTAGTGGGTTTTTCCACAGTAGGCACGTACAGGGAATGTTTACACCACGCCTATGGTAAATGACATGTTATGGACGCAACCGTGTCCTTAGATTTCTGATCTGATCTACTATTTAGGTGAAAACACAACCCCTCCACGTGCATAGTTTAAAAATACTTACATATTTTTATTAAATTAATTCTGGGCCCACTGGGCCACATAATTGCATGCCGTCATCGCACCTAGAACTGAAAAATTCGTAGGAATATTCCAAAGTCTGTTAGGGCCAAAACTCATGTCGCTAAATCCTCCCCACCCAAGAACTTTTCGTCCACAAAAATCCATACACACAAGGAAAGAAACTATACTCTCATCTAGGTATCCCATGATAATGGGTTTTCCAATACACACCCTTACTCGAATGGATCAATTAGATGGACTCATCCACTACCCCTCGACACTATCTTCTTTTGGCGGCACTGACTCTCCAGCATGATTTTAATCGCATCAGAAAAATGCATCTCTATGGGGGAAAGAACTCTTGTCCTTGTGCACTCGTAGCACGTCGAACAACACACACCCAAGGTATTACAAACTCCAGGATCAAACATAAAGAAATAAAATGAAAGGATAGAGTACCTCTAAATAGTTTATATCAAAACTACAAAAGAAGTAGAATGGACAGAGAGCATACATCGATCCACCCGCAGAGCCTCTGAGTCAACAACCTCTAAATCATTCCGTTATCCTCGCCCTTATCCACCATCTCCCAGAGCTCAGCATGAACCACCTGGCAGTGGTGGTGGTGGCTTTTAATACTTCTTACTACCTCGTGCTGCTACACTAGCTCCATCGCCACGTCCGACGTTCTGCGGACCTCCATACTCAAGACGTTGCTACTGCCAAGAAGACATGTCAACTGACTCTCTCTCATCAACATGAAGGGTAAGAAAATCTCTTGAAAGATGTCCCTAACCATCTCTAGTGAATGTCCGACTCTCCCGTGGCTGACCAAAATTGGATTGCGAGCCCTAAGGGCCATGAGCCTCAGATACTCCATCGTAGGGTCACCTCCTATAATGCAGTGCACGTCCCGGCCCCTAGGCCTACTGACAACTACCAACTACCAAGGTATCAGATTCCACGTACCCAACATTGAATTGATGATTATACTCACCCAGAATGCTCACCACCACTAAGGCTCACTCCAGTACTCCATCATAGTTGGGTAGGAAGAAGTAAACCATACATGCCCGGATGTCCCTACATAGCCCCTACTGGATGGCCTGATCCCTAAAGAACAGGTCTCGAACCATATCTATGGAGTAGCGTGGTAGGTATGTAAACCCTTTTGAGCACTCTGACACAGTCATGCCCCTCTATTGAAGCTCCAGAAACTCCTGAATCTATAATGTCCTCAGTGTCACTGGATAGAACTCTTCCCTAAAGAGCCGCTCAAACTTTTCCCACGCGACCCTCTCCTCGCCATGGGACTACATCACCAAACTCCATCATCCACCGAACAAACCATGAAGAAGGCTCGCTAGTAGGACCAAAATATGATCTGGAGGTGTCCAAAATAGGTGGAGAACTCATGTGACTGCTTCGAGCTAGAAATAAGCTTCCTAAGGTTCTGGATCACCCCATAACCTCAGAGGTCGCTACCTCTGGAACTCATGTCACACACTCTGCCTGCGTGAATCCTCATCATGTACTACTGGCACAACCAGCTGATCGATAGGTGATGGATCAACTAGAAGACCACATGGAGGTCCAACCTCAGAACTTGCGCCCTTGTCCACAACCACTACACGGGGGTAGATCATCACCACAATCCCGTCATAGAACCCTCACTGGCTGTCATTGTGGAGGAATCCTGCAATACAATAAAGATTCACCATGGTCAAAGGTTATATCTGGGGAGTTGACTCAAGAAGAACAATGGAAACACGAACCTAGTCCTATATGATGCATGTACCATTATGTACCTATGACCAGTGTCCTAATGTCCCGAGTCGAAAGGCAGGTTATCAGAGTCCTTGTGAATGGATACGTTGGTCGTTGAACTAACATTGTAGTCCCTGTCCAGAATGTCGAACTCAAAACATCCTAACACTTCCGCTGTGAAACCCAAACCAAACTCACAGCAGGACCACCTACACTCATAGATATCACAGGTAGAACCTCCTCTGATATCACACTATCGTGACCCGACCCAACAGTGCTCGAGCCACGACTCACGAAGCCCACCTCCAACAGGCCAGGGGATGGTGACTAGCACCGACTAGGCTATCACACACATGGGAGACATTAGACTAAGGTAATAGTACACACGCACTGACATACACCTCCATGAAACAATTCACACACACATATATATATATATAAAGTAAAAATGAATGCATGCATACATCTAACCCACAACCGGAGTACAGAAAATGTACAAAAAGGAAAAACAGGACCCACCAAAATAAAACTACAATGCCTCCAACCTGCTCAGACGGAGGGAAACACTGCCTAATGCACCCAGTGGTAAGCTCCTTAGTGCAGCTCCGATAAACACCCCAGTCAGTCTCGCTCTCTAAGCTCTGCCTACTCTCGGTCCTTCTGGGACTCCGTCGAACGACCTGTGGTCTGCACAAGACACAAACATGTTCAGGAAAAGCCTATTTGGGGGTGAGTATAAAAATACTCAGTAGGATTCCTAAAAAACCCAAAAACAAAAGGGAGCATCTAAAAGGTAATAGTCAGATCATCCCTGCTAGAGGGAACTCAAATGAGAGAGAGACTCCGTCTTGAGACCATCCTCAGCTAAACATGACAAGTCAACTCAGCTCATGTTGATGCCCATACATACACCATGACCATATGCTAAGGTTTATGTCCATACATATACGATGATAAACCAGATATACTCATTCAAACACCAATCCTCCTAAGGTTCCGTCCCATCTCTTGCAACTGGTACATAACAAGGAGAATACACTACATGAGCTCTGCCATCCAAAATGACACTCGTCCGTGAGATAAACTCCATTAGGTCTCACACCAACATCCCATAAGCCTATTCAAGATATCACTATCTTAAGATATCATCCCTGAGAACATCACACAGAAACAACAGAAACACTATTCTTCTTGGATAGGGGATCACTCCTAGGGTCTATTAGGGGATACAAGAACCCACTCTTGTATCTCGAAGACCTCACAGATAGGGGATAACTCCCAGTATCTGATGGGGGATACCATAACCCAATATGACATTCTACATATCACATCACTCGTATAGAAGATCCTTTCTCATGTGTAGATGGTCACGACGATTCCAGAAACCCAATCTGGTATAACTCAAGATGTAGGGGATCGAACAGATGATGCACCAACTGTACCGAAAACCACATACTGAGTAGGGGATCGTATAACAAATGATTCAACAACCCTACTGAACCATGCGCTGAGGAGGAGATTATATTCCCGAAGATGACACAACCCAATTATAAACCACATGCTAAGTATGGGATCACATACCCGATGATGCCCCAACCCTACTATAATCTACATGCTGAGTAGGGGATCGTATACCTGATGATGCCACAACCTTACTAAACCACGTGTTGAGATGGGGATTATATAAAGCACAATAACAATACCATACTAAACGACCCTCCACGTAGGGGATCATATTCTCGATGATGCCTCAAACCATACGGTGTTGACCTACTAGATCGGGGATCACTACCCGTGTATATACGGTCACAGTGATACGAAGAACATGATCTAGGGAAGAGAACCTTGATGATCAAACTATAGACCCACCATAGGGATTCCACAAGTCTATCAGGAAAACATCCTATCGAGGGGATCACAAACCTATAATAGGATTATAATTCTATATAAACCCTCATAGGAATAACCCAATGGAGTACACTCAACCACTGTAGGACCAAACATAGCTAACCCGAGAGACCCGCAACATCACCACACTACGCACCTCCTAGGCCTACACATAGGCCACCACCGCGATCTACACCGAAAAACACATAGGATATGCTATTTACTCACTGGAAACAGACAACCAATGAAAAAGGTACTATTCATAATAGATAGCCTTGGTGGGGCCCATTACTAGATCCCAAAACTCATCAAATGGACTACACCATTGTGATCCCCTCGAAAAAATGCACGAGATCGACTACTCATTCGTCCAAAACAGACACCGGTGAAAAATTTGTGTTTTTGTGTAAATGCCCAAAAGCAGGCTCATGGGGCCCACATCCTGATCTCCGTCCAAGAACCTAGAAGCTATCCTGAAAGTTTTGACTTACTATTAAGATAATAATTCCATGGATGGGACATCAAATAAATTCTCTTTGAAAAAGTTACGGCTGGTCGTAGTTGAAAATAAAATTTTTTTTTTATTATTTTCATCGATTCATGGTCGCGGTCCAAACAACCCAACTCATAAAATTCCCAATGTTAGTTCAAAAGGTCTATCTTGATGCAAATAATGCTTCACTACAAACGGATCGAAAATCAGTGTTACATTTTACGAGTTACGGGGGATTTAAGAACCCGCCAAAAATGGTGGCCCGACCACCGCCTGCCTCGCCGGAAATCCTCGCACCGCCGCCGGAGCCAAAATCCACCGTACCACTAACTCCCTTGCTGGAATCTTCCAAAGCCACTGCCACAAACTGGGTTTTTCACTAGAGCCACCGGAAGCACCCCTGTGCTTCAAATTCATATCCGAAACATGTTTCAGAATGGTCGAAACCCTAACTACCCAACTATTCTTACCATTTGACCAAAAAACTACGCATAAATAAGATCCGTGATTTTAAAACTCAAGCCACCTAGCTTTTGGCAGATCTCCTAAACTTTTCCCACGTCGCTGCTGCCGCTTCTCTATCTAGGAGTGACCGCCGTCAAAATCGGAGTTCAACAACACCTTGATTGCTTGATTTTCCCTGTTCGTTGAGAAGAGGATGAGGAGTGGGATTCCGCGGTTCCCCCTCACTTCACCCAAAGTGAGAGGTGGGGGGATTTAATTGGATTAATTAATTAATTAAATAATTAATTAAACCACCATAACGTCCCCGACCAAAAAGTCTGGTTCGTATAAGATTAGGTCACCCCTAGGGTAAACGCGGCATTTTGAATGCAACAACAGGCTCATAATTTCGACCCGAGACTCATTTCAGGAGTTACTCAAGCCGATGATCCTAAATAAAATTTTCCATTTATTTACAAAAATTTTCATGGTGGGTTTTTCCATAGTAGGCATGCACCCGCAATGTTTACACCCCGCCTCGCGTAAACGACACACTCCGGACGAAACTGTGCCCTCTGATTTTTGATCAGAGCTACCGTTTAGGGGTAAACACCACCCCACCATGGGAATAGTATAAAAATACTTAATATTTCTGTTAAATTATTTACGGGCCCACCCGGCCTTAGAATCGCACGTCGTCTTCACACATAGCTTTTGAAATATGCGTAAGAATATTACAAAGACTTTTATGGCCAAAACCCGAGTCACTACATTTAGGCTGATATTAATTATGTGACACTATGAATTAATTGATGAATCTCGTGGATGGAATCATTATTACTTGACCATACTGATGCCCAAGTGACACTTGGACCCCTTATATGGTTTTCTAAGGAATAACTGATAGGGGATGGCTATTATATTCAAAGTGATAATTCGATTCTATATACATTTCTACAGATTGAATCAAGGGGAATTTGATATTTTTCCCTGGGTGGTACTTGGGTTTCCTTAGTGTATCTCCAATTATAGACATGAGTGGTAGTGACATTATACCACACCTAGAGTGATAATTGGGAACTAGTAAGGATCTATCATGATATTCATTAGGTTTTTGGTTTATATTATACCTCTAGTGAAAACTAAATTCCATTTTAAAAATTCATAGGATGGTTTCAAGTTCCTAAATAAATAATTAATGAAATAAAATATATGAAAAATATTAGAAGACAAAGAAAAAACATGGATTCAGTATTTCATTGAATCATTACGAATGACATGATTAGGCATCATTTGATAGTGTTATCATGGGGGACAATGGGAATTATTCCATGGATCAAGACATCTTAATTACAGAATGTTGAAATACTAAATGGACTTGATTATAACTTTCCAATCATGAATATTTATAAAGAGACACACCCTATAAGTGAAATTTATTAAATGATTTTGATCATCGAATGAGAGACTAGACTCTATAGGATGTTTACATTGAATACATTTTTTCAATATTATACTATTTCCTACACGTTGTTGACATTTTATTTTCACAGTTAGGATGACACCTGACCATGGGTAGTAGCATAACTGGATTTAGTCTCACACCTTATTCAAACAAAATTGGATTAAAAAATAGACAATATGATTTCATGTATTGATATGGGAAAGTTCCCTTCTACGGGTTCTTGATTTCTTCAAAGGAGTAGAGAGGTATAGGAATGAGTTGAGGATTGTGACGCTAGATAGGATACTTTTTTTCCTTTTTCAAAATTGATAAATGTATTTTATTGTACTATTCTGTACCTATTTTGGTTTTTTTATTGATACATAATATATGTATCGTCATCATTGACTGTGATATTACTCTAAATATTGTTACATGTTCTTGTGTTGTATCTATTTTTTGTATGACTTACTACTTCCACTAATTATATGTTTTTTATATTTGGATATTTCACAATCAGGTAATAATTTAATAAGCCTCCCATGGACACACCTTGTCCCTCACTACTAGTCAGCGACCACTGTTGTTTGGGGAGATATGCTTCAGGTCACATGTCTATCTGGTCTCAGGGAACATTTGAGTTGCATCGGGGTCTAGTACATTTCATTTTCACTCAATGGTGATCAGTATTATGTTTTAGTGATAAACAATATATATTTAATTTTGTAAAATTAAAAATATTTATGTATAATGACATCATAAAGAGGGTGTCCGTCAATGAGTAACCCGTTTTAAATACATGATCTTTTAGAAATAAAATTATATTTGTGATTGAATTATTTTTTATATTATAACTACAAAATAAAACACAAGCACTTATTTGGTGTTATTATATCCTATTGTAAATAAAATAAAATTTATCCTGATAACTGTTGATAATATATACAATTACATATGTTCATATGAATACTGTAAATATATTCTTTTCATAAATCCAATTGATAGAGAAAAAGAAAGTGATAGCCTTGACCAGTATGATCATATCCTGTGAAGCTCATTTATATGAGCTTCTGGGGATATATCAATCATTGGGATCTTTATTTGACCATGTTCAAACCATAATCTATTAACTAAATAATGAGAGAAACTGTATATGTGATAAAATCATTTTTATCAATATCACAACCCAAAACATGTATGCTAA
Source organism: Viscum album (assembly GCA_963277665.1). NCBI lineage: Eukaryota > Viridiplantae > Streptophyta > Magnoliopsida > Santalales > Viscaceae > Viscum > Viscum album. The sequence goes on from OY728159.1 coordinate 661,875,387, forward strand.
ATCACTACATTAAAATCTCACCATTTTATAAATTACCCTTAGGGATTTTTATAGTGTAATAAATGGATATATATCAATACCCTATGAATATGAATATTTATATTGTATTTCAAATAGAATGATTCTTATATTTACTTTTTCAATTAAATAGAAATTATTTTTATTTTGATATGATAAATAAATATAATATTTCTATGTAACAAGAAATGTCAATAACGATATTCATTTTTATGAATTCCTTAATTTTTATAAAGAAACGATATATTATGAAAATAACTAAATTAATTAATTTTTATTAAATATAATTTAAAATATAAATTTCATAATGTAAAATCTATTTTTTATAAGGGTTCTAAAATTGTTATTGTAAAAAAACCTATATTTTTCAAAAAAATGTTGTTTATTTTTAATGTGAAAATTGATATATTTAAAAATAAAATTTTATAAATTAAATATGAGTTTAGGAATTAAAATTTTCAAATTATCTGACAAAGACCTTTTCATAATATTACGAGGGAATCAAATATTTGGGTAATTATTAAATACGGTACAAATATGCAGTGTACATTATGACATCATAATGACTAAAAAGTGATGTTTTAAATTCTATAACGGTAATCCATGAGTAATTATACATTTTACACAAAGAATAATTTTTTTGAGGATATATGAATAATTTTATGTAGCCTTTATGAATCCTACAAAACCTATTTTTTATTTATGGTATTAAAATCATTTCTTTTTAAAAATTACTAACTTCTACATCACCATGTGTGCTATTTTAATAAATACATCTATTTGATGTATTAAATAACAAAAATACTCTCATTGGAATGAAAGCATGGTAGAACCCCATGGTATGGTTTTTTGGTTTTGATTGCATTATTATATAGATTCAAAAACATATGTTTGTGAATTAATATAGAAATATAATTTTTCTTCCTATATAATCCCAAAAAATATACCATTCCTCTTCAGTACAAAATACTAGAGAACATCTTTAGTCTATGAAATGATCAATAGAGCCCATTCAATGGGTTCTAAGATCTCGATAATCTCTCCAAATATTTTTAAATCACTATCTAATTGTAAGAGATACTATCCTTATCCCCTTTATTCAATCATATTAATCATTTTATGCCTTTTCATTCCAATTCATAATGTTGGGATATTTTTTTCCACATCCTCCTTACTATACATCAAAATTAAAAATTATTTGATCGCCCTTCCAATATTATTAAACTAATTTATGAACCATTATTTTTTCATTATGTGGCCAAAACTTCACTATGATTTGTCCTTCCCAAAACATTGTGTTGTCAATATAATCGGTGTTTCCACTCAACTATATTCACCTAGATATGAATATACATCACTTATTAGGGATATCAAATTATTAAATCCACTCTCATTCATCATAGAAATAATTTTTATGAAATTCAATCTTATGTTAAATGATCTACATGGCTCACTTGTGCATTTACGTGAGGATGTTATGATGGGTGCTCACAAATAGAGGAACAAAACATTGTGTAATGTACTGGTCTATTGAAATTTCATTTATGGTGCAGGAGAGGATATCTTAGCAACATTATGTTAATATTTCTATGTCGTTATCCTTTCATTATGATTATGATGTCATGTTTAATGTTTTTTCTCCATTCCCTTGTTTTCATTATGTTATCCTGATATATCATGAATCCTTGTAAATTTTTATGATTATAAACCCCTTTATGTCCAAAAATAGATTCATGTATTCTAAAATTTAATAATTTATTCATGTTATTATTATTTTTTATTCCCTTAACAGTCCATCTATCTCTCCCCTATATTATGTTTTCCCTATGTGATCTCATATAGTTTTATGAATGATGGAATACATCGAGCATACTAAGGATGTTGTCAAAAACGTTATTGCACCACCAGTTTTTATATTTTTTATGTAATATACCATATCAAAAAATAATCTATAAATATTTATAAGATAGGTTTAATTATGTGTATTCTTATGTAAGAAATCATTAATTAATGTATAATAAATAAAAGGGGTTTCATTGTTTTTAACAGGGTAAGGTGTATTAATATTTGGGATTATAATTAGACAACCTAATAGATGGAATTATGGGAAAACCTAAACATATAAGAAATCCTCATTTTTTGGTAATGTGTAGAGTGCTAATTGTAAAATAAAATTTATCCATTTTATGGATACAACAAGTATATTTGACTCTTTCATAGATGTGCCTAGATGTAACACCTATAAAAATTATATTGAGATAGACTGGATTGGGAAATGGTTCATGACTAGGGGCCTTATATTACACTTATTTTGAATCTTAAATAGGATATGAACCATTATTTAGGAAAGAAATTGATGAAATGTTATTATGGAAACATTATTAAGAACCATTTTAAGGAAAAAGACATAGAAGAATCTTTGCTAGAAAATAGATAATAATAAATATTGATTGATTCCTAAAACTTCAAAATTTAATGAATACATTCTTATACTAAATTTTACATTTAATGTTATCATATTCACATATGTGTGTATAATAGTTTAATATTACTCATACTCATACATTCATTTATGCTATCCAACTAATAGAAATAGGTGGAATCTGGTAAACAACCTAAGTAATTTTCATTGTGACGAATATGAAAACAAGATGCATAACCAAATGGGATAAGGAATGTTGAACTATGTGATGATACTACGTAAATGAATTAGTTAATACATAGAAACCCTAATCAAGAGTAATTCAAACACCCCCTATTAAATAGCATACATTTATTAAGACCACTATGAGATAAAGGAATCTAACATTCTATGGATCATCTACTCCTATAATAAAAGAACAATGAATCAATAATACTGATAAGATCATATCCATAATATAATTTTATAAGAAATAGAAGGTCATAATTATTGTTTATATATGAAATGAAAAGATGATCAATTTTTAAAATTGACCAATAATAAAAAGCCTATGTAACTGATTGACGCAATGAGGTGGTTGATATTATAGAAATTATTTTTAGAAAAATATTTTCCTCAAACACGCCATTAAAATATCAATAAGAATTTCATTTCCCATAAAAATAGATGATGAATCCATTAGGGTGAAAGTGTAAAACATAAAAATGATTTTAGTATTAACATTTGAATAATTTATTTCCCCTAATTATTTTCTATTAGATACTTTGGTGTCCTAAAACTGATTCTACATAAATCCCCAGTGATCGGATCATTTAAGTGCTTTCAGAATATTTTTTGATGTACCATCTAATTAAAAATGGATTGTAGAGAATCTTTATATAATGAGGATAATAATATGAAATTGAAGTTAAATTATAGGATTTTCATATAGGATTATAATGGTGGAATGAAATTTGAGCATCTTACCTTTTAGAATTTTGTGAATAAGTAATAAAAAAATTTCCTAAAAGGGATTTATAAATGCGTTTTCTATAGAATGTAAGGGTACCTAGCTAGGTATTGGTGATGGTAGAAACCTAGCCATTGTAATTTGTGATAGGAATTCTCTTGTCTACCTCATCCTATTGTCTAATGATTCAACTACATGGAATAAGGATAGTAGGTGAAGCAGTCTTCTTTTCTATGGTTTGTTGGAGGCAATAAATTCGAGTAACATCCATGTTAGAAAGGATATTCATATTCCATGAAAACTACTAAGGTGGATGCCAACAAAAAATTTCGTGACATTGAAACTATTTATTCATTAATTTATAGAGAATTTAATTTTTTTTATTCTTGTTCTATACATAATTTCATGTCCCACAATCTTTGTATAACTATTCGAACACCTCAAAAAATCATGGATGTAGACCTATTAGTGAAAATAGAAAATGTTTTAATTAATGAATCCTAAGCATAAATCCACCCATATAAATATTTGTGGGATGAAAATCACAAAAAACCTTATGATAATCCTTTTATTTGATTTTATTTAAATTATAGGAATGTATTATCTTTACTTATATAGATCCAAAATATATTTCTACAAGATGAAAAACAATTGATATTTTGAGAATCATGCTCTGATAATTTACTAGTGTATGAAGGTTGATTAATGTTTTATAGAACTTTTGTATAATCTATATATATTATTTTACGATTAGAAACAGCATACACCTTAAAAGATTGAGTATAATGAAAATTTCATCCTTTAATAAATTCCCGCATTGAAGAAAAAAGATTACGTTTTTCTTAAAGAATATCCCAGTCTTCCACATACTATAGAAGTTAAATTTTCAATCGTGCGTAAAACTATGAATTTTAAAATATCCAATACTCTATATATAATTTATATTATTGAACATCAGGATCCTAAGAAGAAATGATAGGAATATATAGATAATGTGGTCCTATATCAAACTGATTCAACATGGGGTGATCTAGTCCTCTTCATCGTAAAGAAAAATGGGTCAATGCACCTGTGAATTGATTATCATGTGCTAAATAAGATCATAATAAATAAAATTTAACCTTTTAAATAGATTAAATTATTTTAATATTACTTACAAAGAACCCAATACTAATCATGAAGTTTTTTTTATTTTTTATTAATGATATATAGTATACTCAAAAATTAATGAAAAGCATTATGTGTATTTGAGCACTATACTATAGAACATTTTAAATGAGAATATTTATGCATAATATAGAAAATGGGTATTCTAGTTGATGTAATACTAATTCATTTGGAAAGAAAACATAATAAATGGAATATATATAAACCCTTCAATGAAATATTCAATTGAAATATAGTTGAGGCCAATTCTATGATATATATCCATAGTTTCCCATTGAATATATTGGTATAATAAATGATTTTTTAAAATATTATTAAAATTTTTAAACACTATAAAGTATATCAACCCTTGGTTATTCAATCTATTTAGAATAGTGAATAAAAATAAATCTTAACAGAGCTGAAAAAGAGTCTTATCACTATACGTGTGTTGTACCTCTCGTTCCCCTCGTTGTATGATTTTCATGATCACAATCACCTTATTATTTTTCTAAATTTGTTTAAAGTGTTTTTGAATGATAGGCACAAGGTTTCCAAGAAGTTGGCCCAAGAATGGACAAGAAGTGGACTGAAATTCAGTCCACCGGCCAACTGGTGTGATAGCACCGGCCAGCCGGTGGACCTGGCAGAGGCATTGCCCACTGCCAGGTTCCACCGGTCAGCCGGTGGCTCTGTCACCGGCCAGCCGGTGGCACCCAGACCAATTGGCCAGCTACTGTCTCCCCACCGGCCAGCTGGTGGCTCCTCCACCGGTCATCCGGTGGAGCCTGGACCAAATTTCTTCTCCTCTGCCAAGGCACCGGCCAGCCGGTGGCCTAGTACCGGCCAGCCGGTAGCCCAGTCAAACTAGCCGTTGGGTTTGACCAGTCAACCCTCTTTTGGCCTCCAACGGCTCCGAGGACTTCTCCAACGGCTCCAAAGGCCCCCAATGGGTTCCATGCCTATAAATAAAGGCTGAGGAAGCCCCGGACACTTACCGGAACTGAAACCAAGCCCAAGGACACTTTGTTGATCATTCGGCAATCCTCCGGCGAGCCACCTCAAGGAACCCATCTTGCTCCAACAACTTCCACATCCAAGGAGCTCCTCCAAAGAAGCTTGGAAGCGGCCTTCAACATCTCCAATCAATCAAAGGCGCCCAAGGCTTCTCAACATACGGGTTTTATTGTTTTATTTATTTTGAGCTTTAAATTTGGGTTTGTGCCTACAAACCCCATCACCTTTTCTCATCCCTCTTTCTTTTGGGTTTCACATCACCACTAAGGTGTGAAGAGGTTTCTTCAAGCCTTTCCTTTTAAAAGGCTTGTGTCATAGGTGAGCTAGCCTTCACCTGTAAGAAGGCTAGTGGGTTCTTGCTCAACCATTAAAAGCAAGTGGGTTCTTGCTTATCCACCAAAAGCAAGCTGTAATAGGTTCTAGTGCTACCTCAAAGCCTAGTGGGATTCTTGCTAAAACCATTGAAAAGCAAGCAGTAGAATCTCTCAACGGTTGAGTTGGGAGCGGAGACGTAGGCCTGGTTTTTGGCCGAACTCCGTTATCAATTTTGTGTCTTGCCTCATTTTATTTCTGCTGCACTTTCACTTTGATTTTAATTTAATCATTTTTTTAAGGCAATTCACCCCCCCTCTTGCCATCCTCCCTTTTTCTCCGCCCATTAATTGGTATCAGAGGGAGTATTTGAATAATTCCCTAACCGGTTTCAAATTAAAGATCCTTTGGTGGCTTCTACCGCTTCAACCTCTTACGCCCCCGAAGGCTTTTCTTTGGATCGTGCTCCATTCTTTGATGGAACCGATTATAGTTTTTGGAAAACCCGCATGACCACATTTCTTAAAAGTATTGGCTATCCTATTTTTAGAATTGTTATGCATGGTTTTACCCTCACTTCTTCCGATGAGTCTAAATGGACCCCTGCCGACATTGCAAATTTCGAGCTTGATGGCAAATCCATGAATGCTCTTCATTGTGGCTTAGACCGTAATGTTTTTAATTATATTTCTTCTTGCACTACCTCTTATGATATTTGGAAATATTTAGAGCTAACCCATGAAGGTACTAGCAAGGCTCCAAAGCAAGAACCCACTCAAGAGCAAGAACTCGACGAAAAATTCAAACCCGCTTGCCCACTTCACAAGAAAAGGGCCAAGAAAAAGAAGGGAAAGAAGAAGGCTTCAAAGGCATCTTGGAGTGATAGCTCCTCCTTCTCCTCCTTCTCCTCAAGCGACCAAGGTACAAAATGCCTAATGGCAAAACATGAGGTATCATCATCCTCTTCCTCTTCTTCCTCCTCTAGTTCTTCTAATTCTTTTAATCATTTATCATATGAAGAACTCCAACATGCTAGAGACCAATTAGAAAATGGTTTTCATGAACTTTCTTCTAAATTTGTTTCTTTGAAAAAGAATTTCAAAAAACGTTCCTCCGAAAAAGAACAACTTCTCAAATAGAAGGAGGAAATCTCCCTAAAAATCCAAAATTTCCCAAATGTTGATTCTTTGGAATCAACCATCAAAGACCTTAGAGAATCCTTAGCCAAGTTCACCCAAGGTGAACAAAATTTGACCAAATTATTGGGTTCTCAAAGGGTTTCTAGGACCACTCAAGGACTTGGCTATACCAACCAAGCCTCCTCCTCCCATGCACCCACTGTTTTTGTAAGGGGGAGCTCTTGTTATAAATTTTTCAATTATTGTAAAAAATCCGGGCACCTAATTTATGAATGTGATTGCAAAAATGCCCGCTATGGTATGCCTAAATATATTTACTTTTCGGACGAATTTTATAGGAGAAGACCCGCCATGAAACAAATTTGGATTGAAAAATCCCTTTTGGCGAGTCTCTCCGGGCCAAAAATAGTTTCGTTTCCCCGATGATCTTTTGTTTTATTTAGGGGGAGAAATTTTCTTAAATTTAAAAATCACTTTCGATTCATTTTTCAATTTACATTTTCAATTCATTTTTGATTCAAAACTCTCAATTTCAAAAATTTCATTTGGTATCAAATTTCAAATTTCAATTGGGTTTTGATTCAAAACATTCAATTCAAACTGTTATTCAAATTTTTCATTTCAATTTCAAAAATCTCAATTGATTTTTTCATTTCTCATATCTAGTTTTTCAAACCCTTTCCTTCAATCAAGTTTTATGCCCCGAGCTATTTTGATAATCAAAAAGGGGGAGAATTTCTTGATTGATTGGGGGAGAAACCTTTTGATCATGCTTAGCATTTATTTTCAATTTATTCATTAAAAGCATGCCTTTTATTTTTGTTTTTACTTTAATTGTTTTGGTGATTGTGATCATCAAAATAGGGGGAGATTGTTGTACCTCTCGTTCCCCTCGTTGTTTGATTTTCATGATCACAATCACCTTATTATTTGTCTAAATTTGTTTGAAGTGTTTTTGAATGATAGGCACAAGGTTTCCAAGAAGTTGGCCCAAGAATGGACAAGAAGTGGACTGAAATTCAGTCCACCGGCCGGCCGGTGGACCTGGCAGAGGCATTGCCCACTGCCAGGTTCCACCGGTCAGCCGGTGGCTCTGTCACCGGCCAGCCGGTGGCACCCAGACCAATTGGCCAGCTACTGTCTCCCCACCGGCCGGCCGGTGGCTCCTCCACCAGTCAGCCGGTGGAGCCTGGACCAAATTTCTTCTCCTCTGCCAAGGCACCGGCCAGCCGGTGGCCTAGTACCGGCCAGCCGGTAGCCCAGTCAAACTAGCCGTTGGGTTTGACCAGTCAACCCTCTTTTGGCCTCCAACGGCTCCGAGGACTTCTCCAACGGCTCCGAAGGCCCCCAATGGGTTACATGCCTATAAATAAAGGCTGAGGAAGCCCCGGAAACTTACTGGAACTGAAACCAAGCCCAAGGACACTTTGTTGATCATTCGGCAATCCTCCGGCGAGCCACCTCAAGGAACCCATCTTTCTCCAACAACTTCCACATCCAAGGAGCTCCTCCAAAGAAGCTTGGATGCGGCCTTCAACATCTCCAATCAATCAAAGGCGCCCAAGGCTTCTCAACATACGGGTTTTATTGTTTTATTTATTTTGAGCTTTAAATTTGGGTTTGTGCCTACAAACCCCAACACCTTTTCTCATCCCTCTTTCTTTTGGGTTTCACATCACCACTAAGGTGTGAAGAGGTTTCTTCAAGCCTTTCCTTTTAAAAGGCTTGTGTCATAGGTGAGCTAGCCTTCACCTGTAAGAAGGCTAGTGGGTTCTTGCTCAACCATTAAAAGCAAGTGGGTTCTTGCTTAACCACCAAAAGCAAGCTGTAATAGGTTCTAGTGCTACCTCAAAGCCTAGTGGGTTTCTTGCTAAAACCATTGAAAAGCAAGCGGTAGAATCTCTCAACGGTTGAGTTGGGAGTGGAGACGTAGGCCGGGTTTTTGGCCGAACTCCGTTATCAATTTTGTGTCTTGCCTAATTTTATTTCCGCTGCACTTTCACTTTTATTTTAATTTAATCATTTTTTTTAAAAGGCAATTCACCCCCCCCCCCCTCTTGCCATCCTCCCTTTTTCTCCGCCCATTAACGTGTACTTATTCTACCCATGTGTGAGGATCCATCCATGATATATTACAATGATTTGATTAAGGGATTGAGATGTGTAATAAATAGAATAAAAATGTTATAGTCTATGAAATAATGTAATTTAATGTTCATTAACTAAACTACAAAATTAGTGATATAGAGTTGGATTCATTTATCATTGAATTGAAAATCTGGAAGAATTAACTCTATAAGGAAAACTCTAAAATACAAAAAGATCAAAGGAGAATCATGTATACATTCCCATAGAATATTTTGAATATGTGATTGTAAAGATGTCTAAAGATAATTAAATTATATGAAATATCAATATACTACCATACAATTAAATAATTTATTGTGGTGGACAAACTAAGTAACAAAGATCTGGTAATTTTATCATCGATGAGATTTGGAAATGATCTAATCTTTTTAGACGTGTAAATTTTGCAAATAGGAATAAAAATGGAATGAAAATCATCAATAATTTCAAATATTATCATTCAACCATCCATTCCAAAGAAGATAATCTATAATAAAGTATATAATGATAAAATTCAGAAGATGGTGGAAGTTATAAGAAAAGGGGTATCCAATGAGATAAGAATTAACAATTAATGTTTTTATGATTTCGTCCATAATGATGGGTACAATCAAATCCTGATTCAATGAAGGATATATTGGATAATTCATAAAGCATGACCATCTACATCCATGAAGGGAAAAAATATGTATTCAAGTCTACAAGAGAAATATTAGTGGGAAAATATGATGGAAAATAAATAAATATTTATTTCATGTCAAAAAGTGAAATATAAAACGAAAAATCCAAGGGAAAGATCAAACCACAACCCATAAGAAAAATAAATTGGAAAAACATAACCATGTAATTTTCTTACGGTCTTTCAAAGAGACCAAGTAGAAATAATGGTATTTGGTTTTATTGGATCATCTTATAATGAGTTCTCACATAATTGAAAATAAACATGAATTATTACATGATCAACCGGAATGGATATACAATATAGAAGTGGCGAGGATACAAGGAACACCACTATCAATTATATCTGATCCGGATCCAATATTTACCTCCATGTTCTGGAAGAGTCTCCTACATGTACTAAATATTGTGTTGAGAATTAGTATTACATCACACCCTCAAGATTATGTTCAGTTTTAGAATTCTATCTAAAAACTCAATCACATGTTGAGAGAATGAATAATTGACCATAAATAGCCCTGGGATCAAAATTTATCTTTTCTCGATTTCTCACAGAATAAAAATTTCTAGTCAATAATTCAAATGGTTCCAAATGATGTTCTCTATGGTAATAGGTTTAGAAAACCAATATGCTATGATGATATCAGGGAACATAAATAGATGAGTTATGAAATTTTATACAAAATGGTTCAAAATGTTAAAAATATTTTGTAATATTACTGGGTTTCATAGAAGTTAAGGAAGATATTTGATAAAAATATTCCAGGAGACCTAGTGTGGGATGTTGGATTTAATTTATTCCTCTACATATCTCTCTGTAAGAGTATATTCATATATGGGATAGAGGGAATGCATTCTCTATTATTTATCTATACCAATGATATTAATGATCACATAATAATAGTTTCATATCGATTTGAAATGAAGAAAACCCTATCTAAAGAAAATTATGGGTGAGATGAATCAATCTTAACGAAATATATACTAGAACCCCTAAATGTGATGAATCTGTTGGTGGTACTATTAGAGAATGGACATTCATATGAATAGTATCCTATTAAGACATTATATTATCGTATAAATTTTCTATAAAATAAAGAAATTCATTCTTTCATCGTTTTTTCGGATAAAAAAATGTTTGAATAAATTATATTGTAACCACAGGGGTTAATGAAAGATAATTACCCTCATTTGTTTTATTGTTTGAAATGAAAACATAAGTGGAGAAAATTTCTTATTGGCGAATGATTGTAATGAAATGAACATTTACATGTAAAATTACAATTTTGATTGAATTAAACTTACACTAATGGTTATAGAATATTAATGCATATAATTAGTTTTATTATATCTTATTTTATTTAAAATATCATTTAGCATAATAACCATTGATAATATAAACATTGAAAATTCTTCATAAAAATATAAAATTATAGGGCTTGAATAAATATATTTGAGATAGACAAAGGAAGTTATGGCATTGAATAGTTGAATAAAAACCTATAAAGACAATTTATCATAACTTATGAGTGAGAGATCTTCCCTAGTACTTTACCATAACCATGACCAATATCATATCCAGCATCTATGAATTGATAGAAACGATTTACGGTAGAAGTTCAAACCAATGGAGATCTTTAATGAAACCCTGTAGGATGAAAAACCCCATGAAAATCTCACAATATCTCATGGTGACCTTAGGGTAGTTTCAAGTGTAATAAAGGACTATATATCAGGACTATATGAATCAGAATACGCATACTGTATTTTCAATAGAAAAATGGTTATATTTAAAAATTATTGTTGCTACATTGAACTTAATTTTAGTTTGATATGATATTTTTTTGTGTTATATAAAATTTCTAATATGATATTATCATTGTATGAATTCATTACTTTTTTTAAAAATATATATATTAGCCAAATAATAATATTATATATTTTTAATTAAATACAAATTATAATATTATTTTTATAAATTTAAATGTAATTCTTATAAGGTATCAAAAATTATTATTTTCAAAATACCACACATTTCATAATAAATTATGATTCATATTTTAAATGTTATACAAAAATAAATGTTGGTTTTTATTAAACCATTTTGTGAACCTTTATGTACAGTCATTGTACCGTCAAAATTTCACTCCGTTTTTTTATGAAAAATTATTGTGTTGTGAATATTATGTCTAATTTTTTCTCAAGGGTATTCAAGTAGACATAACATTACATATTTTATTTGGGAATTCTATCTATTTATTCTTCACCCCATGTACATGGAATTTAATTCGCTGAAATATGTTCTTATGTGATATAAACTTTTTGGCTCAATTATGTATGTATGTGATATGGTTATGATGGGTGTTCCCAGATCATGATCTGATGAATTTTGTAATGGTTTTATCTCATTAGATACCAAGTATGGTTTATGGGGGGTTATCCTAATCACATTATGTTATGATATCTTTATGGTTAACCTTATATTCTTCTTATGATTTCATTTTTAGTGTTTTTACAATATCCCCATGACGAACTTATTTTATCATGATATATCATCTTCATTGTTTATATTTATAGTTATCACCCATTTTATTTCAAATTAAAATTCTTATTGTCAAATATGTATTCATTTTATTCATGATCTGATTTTTATTACCTTTCTCTACATTATATATCTCCCATTTCGTCTGTATGTCCATAGGTTATCCAATAATGTATTTAGAATGTTCGAATCTTAAGAGAATGTGAAGGATGTTTTCAATAATGTCGATAAACCAATTATCATTATGTTTTAATGTAATGTACCTAATTACACAAAGACACAATATATAATATTTTTCTAGGTTGTATTATCTGTATTATTAAATATTAAATCATGAAGTAATATTTAATAAGGACAAGAGTTTTATTACCCAATCCATTGGGTTTGGGAAAAAATATTACATATTGTATTTATGGAATTTTATATGGACAATTGGTTATCTTGTGACCCCCATGATCATGATATATAGTAGGGAGTGGTGAGAAGTGGTTTTCTATGAAAGTGAGATCCATGCAATAAAGTCTTGGCTATGTGAGATTGGGTTCTTCTTGAAGGTATTGTTTTTTGTTGTGACTAGTGGAGTCACACATTGACGAGTTCCCCAAAGGTTAGGGTCATGTAATGGGGAAATTACATGTTCATTGTGTAATTTCATGGCCCATGGGGTTATTCCATGACCAATCCCATATTGTGGAATTAAATCATAATGCATAGGATCCTATCAAGATAATACCTTTCTCGAATTGTTTCAAATGAGCTATAATCACAACATTAATAGGTCAGAACTGATTTAATTTTTTGGAAGTGAGATCATTGGGATCATGACTTATGGTCAACAATGTCCCCCTATTTTATACCTTTTGATCAACATTAATGATGGGTGATTATTTTTCATTTTAAGGGGAGGATTAATAATTCATCTTTCTTCTTCCTTCCCTTGTTGTAATTATGATTTTCTAGGACTATAATTTTTCATGATTTTGATTGGATTTGATGATGAATCCATTGTATTATTGTGAAAAACAATGGGGATGATGAGGTTTATACACATTCTGTCTATAGGGATTCCATGAGTGATTAATTCACCAATAATTTTGTCTTTTTAGTGTTGTATCATTTCAAAAAGAGTTTTTTGGTGATTATGCCTATTTGAATTAAATTTAATAATTAATTATTAAATCTTCAAATTAATTTTTTAGATATCATATCCTGGTATTTGGGATTAGTTAATAGTATAATCACTAATGACTCATGGATGAGATTTAATGAGGATAATCCAAGCTTATAGAGGATGGTAACTCCATGTTTACGGTACGTGGTACCTATAGTACAAAACTATATTGATTTTTATTCCTCATTTGGTATGATTTTCGGAAAAAATGTGTTCAGATAAAAGTAATATGGATTAAGAGAAAACTAGGTATTGAGGGAGGATATCATTGAGCATTCTACATAAGGGAAAATGATCCATTGATTTTTTGTAATTTAGAATAAAGTGAAAAATATATCACCATGTGGGAGAATATAATTGTTAAGGTAAAAAATGGGTCAGGATATTAAATGGGATTGAGAAGAGACAAGATAACCTAGTTTGTTTTCCTAGAGATATTCAAGAAGGTATCACGGTATTATACTTAGTGGTTATGGGTGATGCAGTCATACATCTCACATATGATGGATGAAAAACAATATTAGGTGGAGTAGTGTCATAGTATGTTCTATGAGTGATATATTTACTATAATCCATGTTGTGTTTTATTTTTGTCTGACTCCCCCTTTATTATTCATTTTGGAGGACTCGAAGGTGTGATGTGCGATAGATCTTGAGTTGGGGTTATGAAAATTATAATTTTTATGTATAATTATCATTATGAAGGGATTATTATGTGTTATCATGGGTCGGTCTCCTATTAGTTGGACCGGGTTTTGTTTTGAGAATTATAAGAGGTTTATATTTACCTCTTATATCTAAGGAAAGATAGATCCAATTAACTATTAGATCCTCAGCGGGTGACATGTGTGTAATTGTAAATATTTATTTAGACTAGTTTCTGTTAGATAACCATATATAGTCTCTTATGGGTTAGATGTGAATGTTTAATAGCTCAATATGATTTACCTATGTGATGAAGATAGTCTTGGGGAGAGTAGAATATATAGATTGATAGATGATGTGATATGGTTTGAGATTTGGGGATATGTCCATATATTGTAGTACCCATAACGTTGGTATGTGATTATGTTAGATTGGATATGATAATTTGTTGTTTCAATATGCATGTTACCATCCATTGGTCTAACCAAGTTATTATTAGGTTCAAATTTTGTAAAATGTTGGCTATCGATATGCCTTCCTAGAATTAAATCATCTTGATGTGATGTGTAAATATCCATTGGAAAAACCTAAGGGGGTTCTTCAAATCATGTGATAAGATGACTATTGAGATGACATACATAAGTAAATGATATGTACAATTATATGATGGGAAAAACTAGTGATATTTATGTTTGGTTTATATAAGAGGATAATTATTTTTATTTCCATCTATGATTTCATTTTTCATGTGATTTTGAATAAGAAATATCATTTGGACCTGTATAGTGAAAATAGGGGTTGAATTGTGTGAGTGGTGGTATATCATGATTCCCAATTAATATATATTTTTGTAGAATGTTGTGAAATAATATATGAACACATGACCATTCCCAGTAGAGAAATTAAATTATGGGAGGTTTTCTAATGGGATTCACTTTTTGACCAATTATTTTATATAACATGGTACAAGGAAACAACTCTATGGGAGAGGGAAATTTTTGGGACCTAGTGGAAATCCAAGCTTACATGATCTTATATTGGATATTAAATTTCAATGTAACACACTTTAAATAATTTTTTTATAGTTCACAACTTTGTAAGACACAAATCCATGTTTCTTATAGAAGGTTCTATTTATGGTGTGAAACACTACCTAATTATTCCTGACTATGATTGTGCTTTTGGAATGGGATGATTTGATATGTAGTTACAGATATATAGGTATGGTTAGAGGTATTTGTGGCCATCTTAGAAATCAATGAAATGAATCAATTATAATGTTCAATGTTTCTATTATTTATTTTTGACAAGAATAAAATTTTACATAAAACTGAATATTAGGGGTACATGGTGAGACCCTACTAATATTTATTTGTCATAGACTACATTTATACACTAGTCCATGAACAAACCATACAACTACAGTATTTTTCATTACATCAGACTGGTTATTGATCAGGAAGAATCTTCATGATGTGGATTGGAGGTTGAGGTTAGGATAAGGGTTTTAGTAGAGTGTAAATGTGTATTTATTATTTTTTGTATTTTTTGTAACAGTTATATTAACTTATAGTACTAGGTGATATATTTATTTATATTAATCATTGGTTTTTTTAATTTTTCCTAAAATTACTAAATTATTAATATATGTACATTTATTATTTATGGTGGATTATGTTTACTTATTTATTATTATAGTAGAGGTTATTATATAATTGCATTAATCTCACCACAACATGATCTAACCCCTCTATAAAAGTTAGAAATCAATTTCATAATGTGGTAATGATTAATGTATTTTTGTCCATTAATCTATATACTATGTATTTATTATTGTGTGGTTATTACACTTATGAATTACAATATAATGGGAGAACATAAATAACACATGATCATTGTAATAAATACATAAATAAAAGTGAAGTTGTATGCAATTTAAAATAAAATTGGCATTTATATAGAGACACACAAATCCTTAGTTAATTTTATTACAAGAGAAGGTAAATGTATTGAACCTAGAAATATTAAGGTGATTATTGAATTACTAAAACCAAAATAATGATAAATATTGATTATTTTATTAGATAATCATTGTAATAATAATATTCTATTAAAATGTTCACATTCTTATTAAACCCAATAACCATGATAACCCAAAATGTTGTAATATTTTTCATGAAAAGTGAATGTGAAAATATATTCATAGAGGTGATAAAAAGGATTGACAATAAACATTTACTCATAGTATATTCATGTGTGATAGGATTTTTTATAAATAGATGTTCTTCACCAAAATTAATGAGTTGTGTTTTTATGAAAAATGATAAAATGATTGTCTATGCCTTAGGAAAAGTGAATTCACTTGAAAAAAATTACATAACTCAGGATCCGGTATTAGAAGTAATAGTCATTCCCTTGGTGATTAAGATGCATAATCATTATAGAGAAACCTATAAAATATATTCTTATTAAAAAGGTGAATTCTATATATTAACCAATATTAAATTAGTATATGAGAATAAACATGGATAGAGATGATCAAAGACATTAAACCTAATTTGTATCAATTATAATTTTTTTAATAATGTGGTTGATTCTATAAGTATAATGGATGCTGAAACTGTATCAATGATGAAGATTAGAAATGATATAATCATCTTAGACATTGAATGGATGTTCTTATGATTCACCATGTAAGATAAAATGTTCTGAAATTCTCTATGGTATTCTCATCAATTTATATCAGAGATGATTATGCACGTTTGAACAATAATATTGTTATATAAATGAATGTTAATGCAATAATCAAGGAATGAATATCATATGTCAACATCAATAATGGGGGTGTTATATTGTTATACACATTTATGCCTACTATCTGGGTCCTATATGATAGAAAATATATTGTATGAGTTGACATTATACTTTCAACATCATTTATGTTTTTATAAATACTCATTAATCACACATTATATATCATTTCTATAATATTTGATTATTATTATACTTAGTAGTTATTTTAAATCTATTATTATTTTTTCTATTGTTATTGTTATTATTATTATTATTTGATTTACCAAATTTATTATTGATGTAATTTTTTCAAATTATAAAATATTTAATGTAATGACCCGTAAATTTCAAGGAATTTTTTTTTCTTAATTTCTTTGGAATTTTACATGAACACAGTTTCTGACGGTGCCTGATTCTGAGGCCCAGTGTGCCCAGAATCATTTTCTGAAGTTTAGCTCGGGTACGTTCAGTGAACGAACGAGTGGGTTTTTCTAATTTTTGAACCGTTGCTCGGAATCGAAATCCACAGGAACCAATGAAACCGCAGCACCGGTAATTGCTTTGGAACACCTATTCCAGAGTTGCGTTTGTGTGGGTGGGGAAGTTAAATTTGTGGATTAAATGAGGAATGAATAAAATTGTGAAACCATTTTATTTTTAGGTCTAAGGTGGTTTTATCCTACATGGGGAAGTTGGGGTGACACCTAACTACCCATGTGAGGATGAATGAGAGAATAAAAGAGATGTGGGGCCCACTCGAACCCCAACCCCTTGACATTCCTCTTAAACTCCCTGACTCCATCTTAAGATTGGTAAACTCATCTTTAATGGAGTGACCCTTCACTTTCTCTCTCTCTCCCTCATTTACTCTCGCCATGAAAAACCTTAATTAATAAATTGAACCTATTCAATTAATTAACTTAGAGTTTGAATTTTGAAAATTTGAAATTACATATGTTAATAAAATAATAGCATGAACCTATTATTTTATTTTGGCACCATTGTGTTGGAAGAAAAGGGAAGGATATCTTGTGTAAAGGAAGGAGGAAGTTCCTCTTGGGTGGAAGAACGTCATCCTCTCCATGAAGAATGGTTCTTCTCTGACGAAGAACATCGACCCCTCGACATGGAATGACTCGGCGATCACGGTTCTTCGTCCTTTTCTTCCTCCACGATTGGAGAGGAGATGTCACTTCCTCAGGTCCCTCTGACGACAACAGAATCGATACCTTTATACCGCGACGATATACTTCCACGACTTGACGACGTGCGAAGACTTTTCGAAGTAGGGGTTAATTGCCTTTGTTCATGAGTTATCCTTTTCCGTTCTTCGTCTGTGTATTTTGGCCACTTGATATCAACTTAACGGAAGGAGGTCGGACCGTACGAACACGACTAACTCTCCAGCCCCATTTGTTGTTGTGATATTGTGGTTTGAAAGAAGGCGGCACGGTGCAAAGGAACCACACAAAAACAAGGAAGATCATCAGCGAAGAAGCTCAGAGCAATTGCGCCATGCCGTACAGTCCGAACGAAACCGCGGCCGGAGTCGGGGCCGTAGAGGTGATTCGAATACTCCACAGTTGTTTAACCGACGTGCAGATCGACGAGCGATGACGAATAAGGCCGAAATGGCATTTTAATCTCTTCTCAGTTAAGATCAGGTCACGGGAGGACTGTTGGAGAAGGCAGCAGGCAAAACAGACCATCGGAGCGCGTCCGGTGGTCCGCAGAAGACGGCGGCGGTGTGCCACACCTGAGCCGCGGTGGTGGAATGTGAACCGGAACGGCCTACGACCGTTCCGGATTTGGGGCGGCGTGGCTTCAAGCTACAACGATTCGTCGACCATAGGTGTCTGTAACCCCTTACACCCGCTGGCGATGAGGGCGCCGTTCCGTGCCAGAGCCAGGCCAGCCGGCTGCCTAGGCCGGGCCGGGCTGCGCAGGCCGGGCCGGGCCGGGCCCAGACTCCCCATTTCGGACTACCTTCAGTCTTTCGCCCATAACATGGGCTACGGACCTCCGATCGACACACCGTCAATTTAGATGCGATCATTCGATCGCTATGGTCATTTCAGTATATTACACTCTGGGTTTCAGAGAACTTTGGGTATGGCCGGGATGGTTCGAACACGAAACCAACCGGGCCCTCGGAGCGGAAACGCTTATATTTTGAGCTCTGGACGTCCGATTGATGGGCCATCGACTTTGTTGGATTCCATTTAATGAGAAGTAACTTTTGGAATACTTTTCATGATATTTGGATGCAGTTGGATAGTGGCTGGGCTGGACTATACCCGAAATCAAACCGGGCCCCTGGAACAGAAAAGCTGATACCTTTCAGACTGGACATCCATTTGACGAACCGTCAGCGGCGTTGGTGATCACGTTGAGAAACGGTCCCTATGAGTATACCCTATGAGAGTTAAGGGTACAGTTGAGATACGGCCGGGTTGTTTCGCACACGAAACCAATCGGGCCCCTGGGACGAATTGGCTAATAACTCACAGACCAGGCGTCCGATTGGTGTGTCGTCTATTGCATTGAGACCACTACAAAGAGGAGGTCCTTTGAGATACTTCTTTGTGGGACTTTAAGATTCATTGACTATCAACCTGTAGCTCGTTGAGTGGACCCTCCTAGAGACGAGCGTACAGAGTATGGAGACCGTGTAGCTGGCTTGGACTTGACGACTGCTTGACCGACTCGACTTGGGGTGAGTCGACTTGCCCAGTGATCGGAGCACTACTTGTTTGGGTGCAGAACCATAGAGGACAGAGCACTGCTGTGTGACAGTGCAGACCTGCGGTACTCTTCTGGAGAGTACCTCTGTAGGCTATTAGGGGGTGTTCACTACTGTGTTTGGGTGGCATACCCCAGCGGGAAGTACTACTGTGTTTGGGTGGCTAACCTGCGGTACTCAACAGGAGGAGTACCTTAGCAGTCTTAGTTTAGTGAGCAGTACCTCAAAGTCATGATAGGACCACTTTTCACTCCCGATACGGGGCTCTTCACCAGTTACAGTTTTGATAATGAAAATCCCGATTTGATCTGAGTCTATGACCTTGGTGTTTACCTCATGATTGAGATTTGACACATGATAACATAGGCATATGTATGGGCATATACCTGGGTAGTGGTTATCCGTTGATTTCATAATCTTTGTATTTCCTCATTATTGAGATGGGTTACTTGATAACATAGGTATATGTATGGGTATATACCTATGTAGAGGTTATCTATTGACATATTTCTTTGTGGTTAACCTTGTTGGATTTAGTGAGACTTCAGGGTCTCTACTGAGTATCGTTATACTCAACCCATTGCGGGATATGCCCGCACGTCATTGTGTTGGTTGCAGACAATGGGCAACGCTGACATAGGCCGAGTGTTTGAGGACTGGACGGTACCCGGATGTGGATCTCACGACGAGTCAGTATCCGGAGGTGGACTTCAAGACGTGATGATACTCGGAGGAGGTTTACGGGCGAGAGCGTTGTGCAGGCTATCTGTACCTATCCGTGGTGGATGATCCAGGAGCTGCGCTATCTGTATCTACCCATCAGGTAGGATCTGTGGTGGATGATCCAGGAGGTGCACTATCTGTAACTACCCATCAGGTAGGATCCGAGGTGGACGAATCAGGAGATGTTTTTATTCTTCCAGCTGTTTGTCTTTTCTGTTGTACATTTGTTCAGTTGTAGCTGTACTTTTCAGTTGGGATTGTATTCTGCCCCTTTACATTTCAGCACTTCTTTGTACTTAGTATTTTACTTCCGCTAGTACTCTGTGGTGTTTTGTTTACTTTTATAAAGGCAATGCCATCCCAGTTATCTGGATTTACGCCTTTGGTGCTAGTCGCCAGCCCCTGGCCTATGGAAGGTGGGCTTGAGGTAGTCATGGCACGGGCCCCGAGGATGGGTCGTGACAAATTGGTATCAGAGGAGTTCAGTTCTACTGCAAAACTATGGACTCTGATCATTTTCTATGTGAAGTAATATATTTAAGGGCAACGAGTGTTTTCTTCAGTTCAGGGAGTCCAGTGTTGGTGTGGCGGCCGACGTATCCGTACACCAGGACCCTGACTTCTGATTTCCAAAATTGTGCACAAAAACAATGATTGCATGTGTGTTTCCAAAGTTTTAAAGTCATCACAAACCAGGTCAGATCACCAAGTATAAATCGTTGACCGAGTCGCATCTGTTCAGGATTTCTCCACATAGACAGTCAGTTGGAATTTCCGAAAGAGTACTCGATGATGGCCCACCGAGCGGCGAGGCTCCGGTGTGGAGACCTTTTTACTGTGTTGGCACCCACGGGTGGTGTACCCGCAGCGCCACCAACTTTTGGGCAGTAGATTTCACCAGCCTTACTAGCGAACTGTGCACGCTAGCAGAGCGCGTTGCACGAGTTCCAACAGCAGCGGCCTCTGAGGTTACGAGGTGATTCCCAGACACCAGAGGACTGGCTGGAGGCGATTGCAAGAGTTTTCCACCTATCTGAGACATCAGTATAGTGGATGGTGGAATTGTTTTCAAGTGTTTTATAGTGAGTGACCATGAGGATGGTCTGCATAGCGATGAGGCTTCAGTACGTGGACCGATACATGAGGTAGTGCCTTCGGGTAGTGTGTCAGCTATACATCACTACCTATTGGTCTGCAGTTACAACCGGCGGTACTGGTTGGTGACGCATGTAGGCTTACTACCTTACACGTGTTCCAACATCAGATTCCCTCATGTTCTGATGTGATCGCTACTCACAGGCGGCTGAGGACTGGCTTGAGGAAGTGGATGAGAGTTTTCTAGAGCATTTACAGCTTCGGCAGGATGACGTGTCGGTAGCTGAGAATTCATTATGGCATACCAATCATTCTTGGTACTTGATGACTACAATATGATTAGTGCCTTAGAGATTGGACCTCAGAGAGAGGTGTCTTTAAGGGATATCCGAGTAAGCACTTTTTCCTCTATGCATTCCTACTCATGTTAGGGTGCTAGAGAGAACCTTATGGTTCAATGTTCCTTGGCTGAACGGATACAGCTAGAGAATGTTAGAATTTGGAATGCAGTGAACTGGTGCCAGTCTTAGAGACTTGGGCGTGCGAATGTTTCAAAAATATTAAATGTTAAGTATTGATGAATCTGAATAGTATCAGACATGGAAGCAGAGCTAGGAGAGTGGCATGGGGTGGTGTACTTTTTGACATATTACAATCACCTGCCTTTGTAGTGCCCGCCAAGCTTAGGGATCTCGAGGGTAGGGGAAGAGAGTAGCTACATGCGGTCAAGGAGTGTGACCCAATGGCTCTAAGAATGATTCAAGGCCCAGTCTGTGTCTAATTACTAGCTTCCGTAACCGCAGACATTGATACGAATCATTCCTTCCTTCCATGAATCTTGTCCCAGACCTAGAGTTTCTGGTTAAGCCGTTGACTTGAACCTCACGTCTGGAGATACCTTGGGAGGAGACTCGATAATCACACTTACGCCGACATTATGGTCTGACCCTTGAGGAGAGAGTTTCAGTTGGAAACTCTTGGTGGTAGCGTCGAGGCCTTACGACATTGGTCTCGGTATGGATTAGATTCACAGTTCATGCTCATATTGATGGTATTAGGCAATCATCGGAATGATTTTTCCTTGGATGGCGAAAAGGAAACCCCAGGCAGCACAAGATTAACTATTTCATAGGAAGGTGTAGCTGATCACTCTTGAATCGGCCAACTTCACCCATGTGGAAGAAAGAGTTTTGAGTTTCAGTTCTAATCAGCAGAGGACTAGTTCTAGGCATAGAGGCCTTTGATCTTTGTGCTACCAGAATCCTTGTTGTTGTTGTTGTTGTTGTTTGTGGTTGTTTTCTATCTTGTACTACGAGCTGTAGTAATAAAAGACACTTATCAGGGTGACGTTTACATGCCTGCCCTTTTTGGTTTGTTTGATACTAAGAGGTTCCAGTTAAAAACTGTTGACATGACCCTCAATTTTTAGATTCTTACTAGAGGAGACCCAGTGAGCAGACACTGTTGCCGATAGTGTGACTCAACCCTTGTAGGATAGAGTAATAGTTGGATATTTTGGTAGAAGCGACGAGGCCTTACGATGTCATCCATGGCATGGATTAGTTCCATTCATGACATGATTGACTTTTTTAGGCAAAGAACAAGGTTCATCCAGGGGAAGAGACCAGATTTATCTTATCAGCAAAGAAAAAATCATAGCAGCTCTTGTGGGACCAGAGATGGTACAGGCCATGACAGAGAAGGTCCAAGACATCTAGGAGCAGATGAGGACAACTCTGAGCCGACAGAAGTCTTATGTGGATAGGAGACAAAACCACTGGATTTTGAGGATGGCGACCAGGTTTTCTTACAGGTCTCACCTCGACGAGGACTATGGAGATGTGGCCGAGGCGGCGAGATATATCTGAGGATCAATGCACCATTATAGGTCCACAACAGGGTAGGAGAGGTTGTTTACCGCCCGACCTTTCCACCGTAGTTGCACCAGGTGCACGATGACTTCCACGTTTCTCAACTGGGGAGATACGTGCTTGACTCGACGCATATCGTCGACCATGGGGAGCTGGACATTGGCGATAGAGTGACTTTTAAGGGGTATCAGTAGAGGATGAGGATCTAAAGGAGCGGTCTTATGAGGACGGTCGATTTCTCTTGTGCACTTTCGTTGGCAGCAAGAGAACCTCCACGTGGGCACATGGGAGTAGGAGGCTCAGATGCGTGCTCAGTACCACTTTTGTTTTCCTAGTTTCTGTTATAGCTTTACGGGGACGTAAATCTATGAGGTGGGAGTAATGTAAAGTCCCGGAAATTTCAAGGAATTTTATTTTCTTAATGTTTTTGTAATTTTACATGAACTCAGTTTCTGACAGCACCTGATTCTGAGGATCGGTGTGCCCGGAATCATTTTTCGAAGCTTAGCTCGGGTACATTCAGTGAACGAACGAGCGGGCTTTTCTAAATTTTGAACTGGTGCTCAAAATCGAAATCCAAGGGCACCGATGAAACTGTAGCGCAAGTAATTGCTTAGAAACACCTATTACGGAGTTGCATTTGTGCTGGTGGAGATGTTAAATATGTGGATTAAATGAGGAATGAATAAAATTGTGAAACAATTTTATTTTTATGTCAAATGTGGTTTTATCCTACATGGGGAAGTTTGGGTGACACCTAACTACCCATGTGAGGATGAATGAGAGAATAAAGGAGTGGTGTGGCCCACACAAACCCCAACCCCTTCACATTCCTCTTAAACTCCCTAACTCCCTCTTATGTTTGGTAAACTCATCTTTACTGGAGTGACCCTTCACTTTCTCTCTCTATCCCTCATTTACTCTTGCCAACACACACCTTAATTAATTAATTGAACCTATTCAATTAATTAACTAAGAGTTTGAATTTTGAAAAGTTGAAATTACTTGTGTTAATAAAATAATATCATGAACCTATTATTTTATTTTGGCACCTTTGTGTTGGAAGAAAAGGGAAGGAGATCTTGTGTAAAAGAAGGAGGATGTTCCTCTTAGGTGGAAGAACATCATCCTCTCCGTGAAGAATGGTTCTTCTCTGATGAAGAACATCCACCCCTAGACATGGAACGGCTCGAAGATCACGGTTCTTCTTCCTCGTATTCCTCCACGACAAGAGAGGAGATGTCACTTCCTCGTGTCACTCTGACGAAGACGGAATCGATACCTTTCTACCGCGACGATCGACTTCTGCGACTATCGACTTCCACAATGATTGACTTCCGCAACTCGACGACGTGTGACGTCTTTTCGAAGTAGGGGTTAATTGATTTTGTTCATTAGTTATCTTTTACTGTTCTTCGTCTGTGTATTTTGGCTGCTTGATATCAACTTAACAGAAGGAGGTCGGATCACACGAACAAGACCAACTCTCCTCCCTCATTTGATGTTGTGATATTGCGGTTCGAAAGAAGGTGGTGCGGTGCAAAGAAACCAAGCAGAAACAAGGAGGATCATCAGTGAAGAAGCGCGACGCAATTGCGCCGCGCCGTAGAGGCCGAACGAAACCGCGGTCGGATTCGGGGCAGAAGAGGTGAATCGAAGACTCTGCAGTTGTTTATTTGACATGCGGATCGACGGACGACAACAAATCGTGTCGAAATGGGGTTTGAATCTCTTATCAGTAATGATCGGGTCCAGGGAGGACTGTTGGCGAAAGAGGTAGGCCAAACAGACCACCGGAGCGCATCCAGGGGTCCGCAGAAGGTGGCGGCGGCACGCCACCAGAGCAAACCGCTGCGGATGATCTGCGGTGGTGGAATGTGAACCAGAACGGCCTACGGCCGTTCAGGATATTTGGCGACGCGGCTTAAAGTCGCTCCAGATCGTCGACCGCAGGGGTTTGTAACCCCCCTCACTCGTTGCCCAAGCAGGCGCCACACCGCGCCAGCGCCTGGCCAGTTGGCTGCCCAGGCCCGCAGGCCCGCGCCCAGCCGGGCCGGACCTGGACCCGGGTCGGGTCCACCCGGTTCCGCCGACCTAGGGGCGTTGGGTCGGGCCGGGCCGGGCCCAGACCCCCCATTTTGGACTATCTTCAGTATTTTTCCCATAAGATGGGATACAGACCTCCGATCGATGCAATGTAAGTTGAGATGTGATCCTTGGATCGAGACGGTCATTTTGGTATATTACACTCAGGGTTTCGGAAAACTTTGGTTATGGACGGGTTGGTTCGAACACGAAACCAACCGGGCCCTCGGAGCGGAAATGCTTATATCTTGAGCTTCGAATGTCCGATTGACATGCCATCGACTTTTTTGGATTCCTCTTTATAAGAAGTAACTTTTGGCATTCTTCACCTGAGATTTGGATGCAGTTGGATAGTAGCTGGGTTGGATTATACCTGAAATCCAACTGGGCCCTAGAACGGAAAAGCGGATAACTTTCAGACTAGACGTTCGTTTGACGAACCGTCAGTGGCATTGGTGAACCCGTTGAGAAACAGTCCCTGTGAGTATACCCTATGAGAGTTCGGGGTACAGTTCAGATATGGCCATGTTGGTTCACACACGAAACCAACCGGGCCCATAGGATGAAAAGACTAATAACTCACAGATCGGGCGTCTGATTGACGAACCATCTATTGCGTTGAGACCCCTATGACGAGGCGGTTTTTGAGATACTTCTTCATGAGACTTTGAGATACTTGGAGTATGGACCTGTAGCTCGTGGAGTGGACCCTCCTGGAGATGAGTGTACAGAGTAAAGAGAATGTGTAACAGGCTGAGACCTGACGACTGCTTGACCGACTCGACTTGGAGTGAGTCGACTAGCCCAGTGGACGGAGCACTACTTGTTTGGGTGCAGAACCATGGCGGACGGAGCACTACTGTGTGACAGTGCAGACCCACGGTACTCGTCCGTAGAGTACCTCTGCATGCTATTAGGGGGCGTGCACTACTTTGTTTCGGTGGAATACCCCGGCGGGAAGCACTACTGTGTTTGGGTGGCTGACCCGTGGTACTCGACAGAAGGAGTGCCTCAGCAGTCTTAGGTTAGTGAGAAGTATCTCGGAGTCGTGACGGATCATTGTAAACTCCAGAGATGGGGCTCTTCAGCAGTTATAGTTTCGATAATGAAAATCCTGGTTTGAGATGAGTCTATGACCTTTGTGTTTACCACATGATTGAGATGGGTCATTTGATAACTTATGTATATGTAAGGGAATATACCTGGGTAGTGGTTATCTGTTGATTTCATAATCTTTGTGTTTCCTCATGATTGAGATGGGTTACTTGATAACATAGGTATATGTATGGGTATATACCTAAGTAGAGGATATCTTTTGAGATCTTTATTTGTGGTTAACCTTGTTGGATTTGGTGAGACCTTGAGGGTCTCGTGGTCCCTACTGAGTATCGTTATACTCACCCCTGCACGGGCTATGCCCGCACCTCGTTGTGTTGGTTGCAGATGACGGGCATCGCTGACAGAGGCCGAGTGTTTGAGGACTAGACGGTACCTGGAGGTGGATCTCATGACGAGTCAGTATCTGGAGGTGGACATCACGACATGACAGTACTCGGAGGAGGTTGATGGCGAGAGCGTTGTAGAGGCTATCTCTACCTATCTGTGGTGGACGATCCAGGAGCTGTGCTATCTGTACCTACCCTTCAAGTAGGATCCGAGGTGGACGATCCAGGAGTTGCACTATCTGTACATACCCTTCAGGTAGGATCCAAGGTGGACGACTCAGGAGCTGTTTCTATTCTTCGAGCTGTTTGTCTTTTCTTTTGTACTTTTGTTCAGTTATAGATGTACTTTTCAGTTGGGTTTGTATTCTGGCCCTTTACTTTTTAGAAATTCTTTGTACTTAGTGTTTTACTTCCTCTTTTACTCTTTGGTGTTTTGTTTACTTTTATAAAGGCAATTCCTTCTCAGTTATCAGGATTTACGCCTTTGGTGCTAGTCGCTATCCATTGGCCTATGGAAGGCGGGCTTGGGGTAGTCACGACCTGGGCCCCGAGGATGGGTCGTGACAATTCACATAGAGAAACTACATTACATTTCATGAAGAATATTTTATGTATGATGGTTTTAAAAAAAATACCAAAATCCAATGTGGTTTAAATGAATATCTATATATTATAATATATACTAGGAATATAGATAAAGCTTTAAATTCAATTGTGTTATGTATCATATTTTTTATAGTGTATATATTTTCTAAAAAAATTATATTATAAATGGTAGAAAATGATATAACATATTTGTTTTCACAAGGAAATATATTACATAAGAAATTTGTTAGTTTTATAGGAGAATAAAATAAATAGAATTTTGACATAGATGAGTTGGGTTATTCTCAAATTTGAATATTATATCAAAAATACTTATTAGAAGTAACATATTATTCAAGGAATATATTATACAATTTATTTGTTTTGAAATTATTTTTAAATAATTATTTTTCATATTAATGTTATGTGTATGATTTAAAAATGAATGAAATATGATAATTAATGATGTTACATGATTAATGAATAATGAAGATTAATATGTCATATATCTAATACAAAGACAAAAGAATGAGGTTATGTAATCCAAAAAAATGATACAAAATATGTATAGATGTTGAAAATATATGAATTTTATGGTGAGAGGAGAATAATGATTAAAAATACTATCATTGTCTATTAATAATTTATGTGAGAATATGTTGTTGGGTCTACCCAATAAGAATCCGAGTAGACTATTTATTTACCTATTTGTTATTTTATCTATTATTTATTTTATTGGTTTATATTTACTGATTATTTGTTTATAAATTATTATTATATTCTAAAAATTTGATTCAAATAGTTCTCAATATGTTTGATAAAATATTAATCGAGCTATTCAATGTAAGTCATGGTTGTAATTATGAGCCAGATGGGTCTATGTTATCAAGAAGGTACTATGGAGAATAATAATGAGGATATGATACATTGTTAATCGATTACCATAATGATAAATAAAGCTACGTTTCATTAAAATATATAATGCTAAATATTAATTTATGGATACATTATAAATGAAATTATTTAGGTGAATTCATTGATTTTGATAGAGGTTTCAATGAAGGATTTTTAATGAATTATTTTCATTCCAATTGATTTAGGGAGATTAACATGTAATAATTAAATGAATATTCCCAATTATCTGAAATATTATTAATGATGTTTATTTTTAAGAATATTATTTCAAATTCACATATTTTTTTATATCTTTGATCGAGGATGTATATAATCGATGTGACATTAATATAATATTTTATTTTGAATGAGGGAAACTCTACAAGTGGATATGCTTAAATCTTGGAAAAAATTATACAATAATTTTATTTTATTTATTTTTATTCATCAATTAAATGAATGATTGGAATGGATAGATTTATTATATATATATATATATATATATTCTAGATGATTGAGAAGAGTTACATAGTAAAAAGACACTACATTATATATTTATTCTCTCACTATATCATTAACTCGACTAAAAGGGAAAAAATCATGATAAATATTGACAAATAATAAGGAAAAAAAGAAACCAATTCTATATTAAATATAACTCTTTAAAACTGTCATATACTGATGATTTTGAAAAATAATTCCATGAGATGCACCCTGTAGTTTTGTATATTCTCATGAGGAATAGATCTATATTCACTTTATGGAAACAAATGTGCACTAAAGATTTTTAAAATTTCAATATATTGTCATTATTTTCTATAAGTCATATGATCTTCCATTCCATTGTTTGTATAATTTAAAACATATGGTACCCAAATATGGTTGATGTTTCCACTACTTTTAATTAGTTATGGATTGCTTTTCAACAACCTTACAACGTTGTGTGGTCCTATAAAAAAGATTTGAAATATCATTTAAAGGATTGAAATGTGTTCCGAATATTTTTCACTTGGTTTTTATATTTATATGGATATTATTTTAACAATATAACCATACATGTTTTGGTAGGTTTTTTAGTGGGCATGGTGATAAAATTTTCTCACCAAACCACTATAAAGATATTATATTTCCTACTCTTTACTTAATTTATTAACACAATAATAACATATTAGAACGATATGGAATGACACATCCTAACAAAAAGAACAAATATTAAAATCATTGAAATTATTTAAATGAAAAAATTAATACTCTCGTGAATCATTATACCTAGTTAGTGCATTAAAATTTAGATATTATCATTGCTTAATATTCTCCATCAACATAAGAAGAAAAAGTTTATATAGTGGTTTCTATGTGATCTTTCTATAGGATAATATGAATAAGGAAATTTATAAATATACATCATTAATAATGGAATGTTAAAATGATAAGTTATAATTATAGAAGTAAAAAATGAATTATCATACCCTTTACCATACGAACATGGAAATGGGTGGATATCACTACAGATTGTTTCAGAGATATTATGAAGTTATTTAATGTAAACAATCATGAATTGGTTATCAGGGATCACCTTTTCCATACAACCTGATTCATTCTCATTGGTGATTAGTTGTCACATTTTTAATATAACATGATATACATTAAATAAATGGTATAATTTCATGGAAAAAAATTCAATTACAATATACCAATATTAAAGGGACACCTAAGATTTCTGGAGAATCCTTTAGAATGGATTGAATATAATTTATATCTATAATAAGATTTTTATTCATAAAACGTTTTCATAATATGAGTGAACCATTAAAAATATAGATGATATGCTCTATTATTTCTCTATAGTCTTTAAAGTATGATTTAAAAAATACAACCATTTGATTGAGTTATCGTTCAACAATATTTTCAGCTCGAGCATTCTGATTTCTCTATATGAATCGATATATTTGAAGGAATATAAGACTCAAATAATTTTGACGATGTTGGAGAAATAATGTTATTATGTCCAAAATAGACAGAAGAGATGACATAGAATATAAATTCCATTTGGTGACTTGTTAGAGAAGATCAAATTCTTTATAATAGCTATAATAATAATAATATCTAGATGTTAGATATTTGAATTGGTGATAGGGTTTTCCTAAGAATATATCCACTAAATAAAGTTATGAGGTTTGGTAAGAAGAAAATGTTATGTATTATATCATTTAACCCTTTGAGATTATTGATCATGTTGGTGTTGAGGCATATTCACTTTCCCTTCCACCAAGAATTTTTAATGTGTATGATTTTCTCCATATATCACACTTTATGATGCAAATAAATATTTCTTCAAATGTGGTGAAACCATAAATGGTATAAAAAAATAATGATATCTCTTAGAAAGAGAAAATTATGGAAATAATGGACCATATTGTTAATGTGACATAAAATTACACCACACAACTTGACAAAGAATACTAGAGAAATCATACAGAAAAATTGAAATTATGGGATCTTAACGATTTAATTAAATGAATGTACCCTCAATTATTTACATTTTATTATTTTATATAAAGTTTTAATAAAGTAATTATATAAGGGTGAAATAATGAATCATCCCATAATTTTTAAATATGAAATATTCTTCTATCTAATACATGATTATTTTAATATAATATATATATCATATATTCCCATGTACTTATTTTATAACATCATGAAAAAAGAATATAGAAAACATATAAATATATTCCAAATAATGAACAAATTAAAGGGGGTAGTAAAAAAAATTAAATAATAAAACAAGATCCTTATGTTATTAGATATTGATGTCACAATAAATTTTGAAGATTATGAAAAACATTATAAGATAAAAATAAACTATTATAAAATATATTTAAAATTTAAGGTGAAATATATATTATATTTATACATGAACAAATAATGAAGTAAATGACAAAACAATATTAAGAATAGTGTTTATATGAATATAATAATATTATATAACTCTTGATAATAATAAATTTTAATTTTGATGATAAAAAAACTAATGATAATAGAAAATTTACTAAAAATTACTATTTTTAGTGGATAATAAAATTATTAAAATTAAATGTTTTAGTTAGATAAAATGAATTCACAAAACATATACCTAAAATGAAAATTATTTGTAAATATTAAGGATATATGTTTTAACTTATTTAGTAGAATATTAATTATGACGTACTTTTTTTATTAAATATTAATTTTTTAAAACCACATATATTAATTAACTTTAAAAAATATAGTAAGTATTAATGTCTTTTGAATCTTGAAAAAAGGATCTATTTTGTTGTAGGGAAAATAATTATTTTTCAATTATTATATGGTTTTATTTGAAATTTACATTTCATTAATTTATAAATTGAATATTAAAAAATTAAATCATTTTATTTAATCAATATATTGAAATATTAATAGGGTTATTTTTTGGATATTGTTATAGATAATAATACAACTAATTTTTTTATGGATACATGAAGGTTTATGAAATCCACATGTTTTAAATGAGTCTAAAAAATAAAAATAAAAATATTCAATAATCAAAATTTCTTTAATGAAATAGTTAATTCATTTATAAATAATCAGTTTAATTTAACATCCTTTATTTGAAATTTTGATGCCAAATAATTCATATTGAAAACAAAAATTTGATTCTTTACCATTAATTTAGTGTTTTTAGGATGTAATTAATTTTTTATTTGTTTTATTTTAATTAAAACATAATCTTATAATGAAAAGTAAATAAAATTCATATTAATAAACACTCTAAATTGTCCTTGTCTTAAATGTTTAAATAATAACAACTTCATTATGAAGTACCCATACCTATTGTATATATAATCACTCTTCATCCACCCCTTTCTCCTCATTTACAAAAAATAATTCTTTCAAAAAATATCAATCCAATTACCTGTATAAAATCCTTTTTACACAACATTGATCCATTTTTAGTTCAATATTTAATTTATTTTATATCATTAAGATCAATCCAAAGGTGGTTACTCATAATTCAAGGGTAGAGTTTCAAACCCATGTTTCATTTCTATTATCTCCATTTCCCTTTAAATAATATATAGTATTAAATAAAATTAACATTAAATATTTTTAAAAAAATTAAATTATTTAATATTATAAAACTAAAAGATCAACTATTATGTTACATATAATTTATAACTCTCTTCAAAAAATCATTTCACAACATGTAATTTTACAATACGTAAGAGGATTATAATATTATCTTTTTCACCAATTATTCTCTTCGATAATCAAAATTATTTATACATATATTTAATAAAACATAAAAATCAAATAAATATTTAATAATTCATTTTAATAATAAATAAATAATAATAACAATCGCAGTAAAACCAAAAAATCCTAGTATTTCATAACCATAAATAGAATCATATGGGGTATGATTTCATGAAATATAAATATATATTAATCTATTCAAATAAATCTCTTATAAAATGATTTTAAACATATTATATGGATATTCTTGAGATGATGGAACTATAATACTATGAACATCGACCATTTCCATAACATCAAATGGGTTTGGGATCCACGAATTGAACAGTAACGAAGCAACTATCACCTGAAATATAAATTTAATAAGTTAATAAAAAATTATTATAATGTATTATAAAACATAATATAAATATGATAAATGTAATTAATTTATTAATTAATCATTAATACTTTACCATTTGAGAATTTAGTGGAATATGTGAATAAATTTAAGCCTCATGGTAAGGGTACCTTCCCATTTTGTACCTTTCATTGAATTTGTTTGATGAAATATTCACCATCACTCACTCTCTCCATATCTATTCGTATTTTTAATATAATTATCTTATTTTATTTTTTCCTCTTCCATATTCATTTTATAATATAAATTAATTTCATTATTCTTCCGTTTTTAATATTTTATTTAAGTAAAACTATACAATGCATAAAGAAGAAGCTTTTTCATTTTTGGAATTTTTTTAATCCTATTATTATGTTGACGAAATATTATTAAGTTTATTATTTTATATTATTTCCTCATAAAAATATAATTTTTTAACGTAACTTATTTTAAATACTTTTTAATACACTATATTCTTATCCCATTTAGTGATTTTCCCTTTTTATAAATGTTTGATAAAAATAGATACATTTTTTAATTATTTCTTACTATTTATATTGATTGTTTCTTCATAGTGAGCTATATTTTATTGTACATTAATCCTATGATTAATAATTAATATCTATGACGAATCAATCCACTATTTAAATGATATCATACATAATAATGTTATAAATAAATAAGTAGGAATTTATTATGCTACCATTTTTACATGATTTTTTTTCATGTTTATGAATTTTTATTCCTATTTTATATATGGTAAACATATTCATGAATTTCTATGTAATTATGGGTGGGGCAGAAATTATATGTAACAAAATTAATTATTGAATGGTTTATATAGTGAGATATTGTGGATGATTTAATGGTAATGTGCATAGCCATTTATATTGTGTTTTATTACAAGGGTATCGTACGTTAAAACATGATTTATGTTTGTTACATATTCTTATGATTCTAATTTTATTAAATCATATTATGTTTTTTTCATTATTTATATAGTAATAATTGTGATTGTTCCCTTTAATGATTCCATGTTATCAATAATGAATCTCCTGATCTCTCTCCCCAAATTGGTCTTGTTTTACACCATTAATGAGATTTATGTATCATCCCTTCATTTATGCAATTAAAAAGGATATCACATAAAGTATGTTTATGAATAACTACATAAAAGGGAATGGGTATGCAAATAAAATCCTTTATTATTGATTTAGATATACATTATGTTGTTTGTAGTTCTTATATAATATAGTTCCCTATATATCATGGAATATTTTATAGATATTTATGTTGTGAATGAAAAAATAAAATATGTATTATATATGAGTCATTAAATATAGTAATTCATCATTATTATAAGATATATTATTCTTAAAAATTTATTTAGTTAATTTCTATCTTATATGATTGTATTTAGTGTATGAAACATTAATTATTATTAATAACATAATTTTTTTTCATATAAAATTTTCAATCATGTCCATATTCAATTTCTCTTTTAATATCAATTAATTTATAAAAAAACTATATTTTCATATATTCTAAAAAATTATCCAATAAACAAACTTTGTATATTTATATAAATCTAAAATATAAACACATGAACTCATAAATTTCCTATATTAATTTATTTCACTAAATTCATTCTCCCCTTGATATGGAATCCCATTATTTTAGGAAATAAATATACTTTATACATATTCCACTATCCAACTCATTTAAGACAATAATCCAAAAATAAGATACAATTAAACAAAATATCATTCCTTATTCTCATGAAATATGCGGTTGAACTCCCGTAATCTACCTCATCATCTCAATTTCATCCTTGCATAATGATTTCGTAAAATAATATACCCCTTATTCTTTGGATGGAAATAACTATAACATAAATAGATAATGTATAACCATATACATTATAATTATATATTCATATATCTTTTCCTAATCAATAATGTTGAACATGATTTATTTAATTATTATTGTCACCCTGATTATTACAATTAATTAATAGTGAAAACTCACTAGATTATCACAATCAACTAATAGTGAAAAACTCACCTCCCCTTGGTGATGTTCAATTTTAGTTCTCATCCATGTTAATTATGTTATTCCACGAGTCATTATAAAATATCAATTTTCTTAAACAATAATGAAATAAAAAAATTCATCTTTTTTGTTTCCAACCGGACATTTCACTATAATGATGAAAACTACATATGTGAAAGATTTACTATAAATTTTTTTCCCAATACATATTATCTAATATAAATAGATATAAGTCACATTTAATATAATACTTTATCAAAAAATTCAATATATCATTGATGTATCTAAGAAAAATATTCTTTACAATGAAATGGGCTTCTTTTGGTGAATATTGATAACAAGTATGTTGTACCAGATAAATAATTTTATCTTTATTTCAAATAGTCATTTAGATATAACACCACTTTTTTATTATTAAATCCATTTCATGTTACTCCCAGTCATTACAATAATCAGAGTGTTTTTTCCCACTACATTTATAGTTGAAACCATCTTGACGTGTTTAATGAATAACATATTCAAATGAACTCGGAGTGAAATTCACTTGAGAATGAAAAAATCGGTCCTCCTATAAAGAAATTTGGATACTCACAAAATAATTTATCTTTATAATAATTAAATATACAAATAATAATTTATTTATATAGTAAATTCATTAGATATACATTCTTTATTACTAAAAACAGTGACATAATTTTTCCAAACAATGATAAAGAGTGAATTCATTATGTCTTACTTTTATAATGGTTTCCCACGACTACCACTTTTATAATTACTATAGATTCAAGAGTGTATCCATAAATGTATATTAGTTATTGGAGGTGTTATTGAATGTTTATAATAATATTATAACATGAAAATTAATTTTTTTATCTTATATATCTAAAACCATTGGTTTTTAAATATACACCTCTTATGTAACAAATTTATTTCATAATAACAAATTGATATCAATATAATTTATTTTATTACTATTATGAGTAGAGAATTTAAAATATATTCTCTTTTATTAATTTCATGAAAAAATAATAATATTTCTATTGAAATAAACATCTTCAAATCAAGAGTAATTGTAGAAAACAAGCCGTTACATTTTTCCTTTACACATAACAATTACGCCTCTTCTTTTTTAAAAATATCGCAATTTATTCAAATAAAATTATTCTTCATTTTACTAATAACTAAATAAGAATTAATATTCTTCTCTTTTTAATGAAATGCATTATTTATAGCATCTATCCACTCTTTAGGCTTCAATGAGTCTTTAAATTTATCCAGTTCCACTTATGATAACCTGGGGATATAAAGTAATATTCTTGAAGTACCATTCATTTAAACCATTGTTATTTTAATACTAACTATGTTTTAAATATAATTGTTTTTAAATATAGACTATTGAATTTAGATTTTATTTATCACCTATCAAGGAATAATAAATATTATCATTATGATAATGACTAGGGCATTTAGAATTTCTAAAATCATATCAACAAAATATTCAACTTTTAACTTATCCTCAGTAAAAATTAATTCTATACACATTCATTAAATTAATTTTCAATAACATGTTCGTGAAATTTATCAAATATCATACAATCATCTTATTGTAATAGAGATATCCATTTCTATTAGTTGGTAAATAATTAAAAAATTGTTCTACATCACTATTCAGAAATACAATTATATGTGTAACTTTAATATTAATAAAGAATAGTCATCAATGAAATTTAATTATAATACCATGAATTTTCCTTATGATAATTGTCAGATATTATCATATCTAAAATATAGATAATAAAAAATACAAATAAATACTAACTAATGACACAATTACTTGATCTAAATGAAATGAAAATTGTCATGATTTACCAAAATCATTAGTTATATCTCTATTAATCATATATTATTCCACTCAGTGACACCATTTTTCTATGGGATTATACAATGCACTATTTTCATACAGGACACTATTCTTTACTAGATTTTAATACAATATTCTGATAGTTTATTCCACACCATTATATTTTCCAATTCTCTAAAAATATTGTTTGTATTTAATTAAGACAATTCTAATGTAACACATGAGAATATATAAATCCTTTTATTTATGATTCATAAACATGACAAATGTAATCCGAGTAAGGTTATAAATATATTTTATAATTTTATTATATTTATTCATTAAATGCTTCCTCATTAATCAATATATTATTATGTTAATAAGGCTCAATCGGTTAGGGGTTTATATCTCCACATTCTGTGTGATGAATTAATAATCTTATCCTTTAGAAATGGCGTAAAAATAAAATTCATTTATCACTTAATGAATAAAAATCTCAGAATAAATTAAAGCCTTGAGTAAAATTATAATTGTTTTCAGATAACAGAAAAAACATTAAGTCATAACTCGATTTTTGTTTTTAAATTGAAATAAAAAAAATTGAACTTCACCCTACAATAAAAAAAGTGACCCCATTTTCACATTCCAATATCCATGAAATCGACATCCATTCTTATCTTAACAAATATTTCATCTTTTATAAAAATTTATACTTTAATTTTTGAAAATTATTAGAAAAAATGTGAATTGTGTTTCACCTATAAAATGGTATTATTTAATTTTTTTCCTTATAATATTTAGTGTATATTAAACTAAAACCATTGTTATTTAGTTACCCAATATTAACTTATATAACTAATTCATATTTTATGATTTTAAATTATTTGATATGATTCATTTATCATAACATGTTAAAAGAACATTCATTTTCTATAATCTATTGATGTTAATTTATATTTTTTTATAAAGAAAATCACACTAAAAGAATACTATCCATTAAATTGACCGTCTTCTTATGGAAATTTTAATTATAAAAACTAATAAACATTTATTTTAGAAAAATTGTATGAAAATAATTAATATTATTACCATATTTGAAACAAAATGTGTAATGTTATATAAATATAAGAAATTTATGCTTTATTTTTTACCTTCGAGTCTTAAGACATCTCATAAACATATCATTTTCAAATTGCATAATTCCAAAGTAATTTATAGCCTCATAATGATTATTAATGATATAAAAAATTTACAATAATCAAAAAAATTATTTCCATATTATTGAATCCACGAAAACACCGATAGTGTCCATAAATATAAATTCTCTAAATAATGATAAATTAATCTCCAAAACATGTCTTTTCTATTTTTTTTATAAAAATTATCCATGTTTATTTTTCCAGTTTTTCAAATTTAAATTATGTTATTCCCTATATTTTATATTTAATTACGAAATTGTACAAAAAATGCATTCTTATAGACTTTCTTAGTTTGTACTAGGAATCTCCATAAGTTTCATATTTATATATTTATTCTTTTTCTTCAAAAAAATATATTCCACTGTATTTGAATTATTTTCCTATCATTAATTATAATAATATATAAATATGTTTTATCATTATGTATTTTACTTATTAAATAATATAATAAAACAGGTTTATATAATCATTAAAATATTTGACAATTCCAATAACGATAACTCCAAATATTTAACATTATCTTACATATCCTCCTTCAATATTTCTTCATTGAAGTGAACCACTGATAAAATTTCATCACCGAAGTTTGATTCATTTTAAACACATACCAAATAAATATTCTTTGAAATTTTTTATTGTTTATTTATTTTCATTATATATTTATAATTCTTTTATATTATTTAAATCCACCATGTCAATTATAACTCCATAAAAATTATATTTAAATTTCATATTCATTTTCATTTCTATCAATATCATCACTTGTGAATTCATCATGATTTTCTTTCGAAACTAAAAAATTACCCTATAATTTAATTTTAATATAATATAAGCATAATTATCAATACATTATTTTACATAAAATATTTATTTCTAATTTCAATTTCTAATTTAATTAAAATTATTTGTTTTTTACATTTAGTGATATAATTGTTTTCTTAACAATATGGATATTTTGTTTATTTTTTTAGTGATTCATATATATCATGGCATTACCATTATATAAAATTTGGAAACATAGAAAAATAAATATCTAAAGTACCCTTATTTAGATAAATTTAATTTTAATTTTACCATAAATCATTCATCTTTAACTTTATGAACTCTTCCTGATATGTTACATTAAAATTTAATTTTTCATTATAAAATCATCATCCCTTATTGGATTATCGCCATCTTTTGTAATATATCATTGAAACATATAATGATACTATTATTGAAATATAATTTTTATTTTAACTATAAAGTTACTATTTAGTGTGTAATCATTTTCAGGTTATTTTAAAAAAAATTAATGAAATTTAACTATTTGAAATATGTTAAGAAAACAACACATAACAACTAATACCTTTTAATCAAATATATCCCCATGAAATAATGTATATTCTAAATAACTATATGTTATTTAATAGTTACTATAAATTATCGAATATAGATCACCACCACATTGAATATTTTAATTTCATCAATTGATTCGTCATCAATATTATTTATATCATTGGACTATTGATGCGGAATCTATAATTTGAATAATTTAACACTGACACATCCTTTATATATTTCTTCTAAATTGTAATAAATAATATTTTCATCCATAATAAAAATTTATTTAATAGATCGATCCTTATTACTGATGAAAATTTTTTATTCCAAGGATTATAATTATATTTAATATTATGTATATTAAAATTAGTAATCACTACCCGTAAATATAATGAACATTACCAATATAAGCAATATTAAGAACATCCAATATAAGTTTTATTTAGTATGATAACATTCGACCCACCCATCTGAGTTATCTATTTCTATTAAATATTTTAAAAACCTTTATATTATCATAATAAACAAATAAATTATGTATATAAATTTTCATAAACAAATCCAGCTTCAAAAAAAAATATTTAATTTCTTATATGTGATAAAAAAATTAGCACTCTAATACTAATTTGGTCTATATTATTACTAATATATAATATTATTATAAAGGATTCACAAATATACGAGGTACATAATTGAATAAAATTATTTTGTGTTTTTCAAAGAAAATAACAACTCATAAGTTAAAATGAAAGGAACACTTTTTTATGAAATCTTCATTGATTACCACTAAATTATATTACCAATAATCAATTTATTTTTGAATCATCAATCAAAAATAAATACAAAAAAATAAAATAATAAAAATAAAATGATTAATATTGAAAATAAATGAGAATATAAATGGAATTATTTGGAATAACAATGTTTTTGGTGACAATGACCAATATAAGTTAGTTGTACTAGGATAGAAAACCACACGACACAAGGATAACTCTCCAATATATAAGGGATATTTCTTACTCTCATGGGTCTTAGTGTATATTTGTGGAGTGATTTTTCCACTTAATATTTGAAAAATAAAAATAAAAAAATCATTACCGTATGTTTATAAATCATTCCATTTGAAAATAGAAATCAATCATGTAGAATTAAAAAATATAAAAATTGTATTTTATAAAAAATTTAATATTCTTGAAATGGTCTAGAGTCTGTTATACTAATAATATATGGTGTATTACATATAACAACGATTAACAAACTTAGAGAAAAATCTATAAATCTATAGGTTTCGAAATGTACCTGAAAAATAAAACATAAAACTTTATTTCAACCATAGTGGACATATAGTGCATGAGCATATAATATATGATATGAAACCATAATTATTCGAATATATAATGGATAAAATGATGTTCATGTATCAGATAAAAATAATAATTTAAATAAATATATTATATCATTTTAAAATAGAAATTCAAATATTATCAATGGAATAAAAGACACTACATTAAATAAAGTTATTCAATCTGTATAAAATAATATACTAAAAGGGTACATAAATTTTGCACTTAGTCAGATCGAAACAATATGATATGTGAATTACCAATTAGGGAATCCATGGCTATAATCCTATATTTTCCTCTACACACACATACACAGATATATATATATATACATTCAAAAATACACACACACCCACACATAGATGTTTTTTTTACGACAAAAAATACACTGCTAAATATCGATCATAATTAGGGATTTGACGATCATTTCCATTTATTACTCAATCATTCTTAAAATCTTATAAATGGGATTTTTAATTAAAGTTTATAGTCTTGTTTATATTTTTAGTCGCACTCACATAGATTTTAAGATATTAGGTACCTCATTTTAACAGTCATGATGTTAAATG
This sequence comes from Viscum album, assembly GCA_963277665.1. Lineage (NCBI taxonomy): Eukaryota > Viridiplantae > Streptophyta > Magnoliopsida > Santalales > Viscaceae > Viscum > Viscum album. The sequence goes on from OY728159.1 coordinate 661,916,770, forward strand.
GGAATTTGTAGAAAAATATTGAATATTACTCATATTAGAGGATGTGTGGTTAGCCTCATATATCCAATTAGGGCTAAATTAATGCATACTATTGGTCTCATATACATATTTTAAATATTTAAAAGAATCCTTCCAAATCCAATGATGGTAAAAAATAGGAAATATTTAAAAAAACTATAAAATTGTGATTATTTGAATGAATGTATATATATATCACATTTTCTATACGTTTTTATTATTTTATGGTTTTGAAATTATTTAAAGATGTGGATATAAATAATAATAAACTGATATAAATCAAGGGAAATGTTTAATGTATCATATTTCATATTTATCCAGTTAAATGGGTTTCCAATGAATAAATATAAAGAGAATCAGAAGCCACATAGTGTGGTACCACATAATGAGATTGACTGGACCTTTTAAAGTTGATTGATAAAGAAGAATTCAGTTCCTTTTAAGAATAGAAACCATAGTAAAGTAAATTTACATTTAAAAATGTTTTTCTAGGATCTAATATATACTAGGAATAAACCTTAGGAGGGAGTCCTATTTTTCATGTTCAATAGTAATAAAAAGACATATTTTTTGGGTTTCAAACTTTAATGTCATATGATATGACAATACTATGTTGTTTAACGTCATGTACAGGGGATTCACGGAATAAAGTTTAAAGACATTTATGTATGACTTATAATTGAATGGAATCCTGGTAATAATTATTGTTAGAATTATTAAAATGAGACCTTTTTTATCTTTATTTTAGGGAATATAGACCGTTCAGGAATGCGTCTAATTAGGAATTTTTCTCCCTGAGGAAATTGGGTCATAGTAAATAAATCCCATTAGAATATGTTTAATGGTGGATATTACTTAATGGGGATGAGTTGAGACTTATGAATGATATTCGATGATTATATCTGGCTCACTAAAAAGTTGTATGGATTAGATCCCTAATGGGTGTATGATTAAGGCCTAAGCCTAATTAGAGGCCCTATATCTACCTTTACTCCCTACAGATTGATGGTCACACAAGGAATGAAAAAAACTCAAATGGGGAATAATTCCAAGAATGTATATATGAATCATTCGTGAAATATATAATTATTTATTATGTCTAGGATAATGTATTCAATTCCTAGAGATATAGGATTTTAAATACTATTTATTGCAATTTAAATAATTAAGGATGAGTTCCCTTATAAAATATGTATTGTAATGTAAATATAATTAGTGATTATACCTAGAATGAGGCCCTCTTTCAAATAAGATGTAATATGGATATTTTAGCTCTGATTAATGTTCATCTAGAAGGGTTTGACCATGTTATTGACTCATTTTAAGGTGGTGTTTTGAGGCATAAACCAATAATGATGTCATTTATTACACCTAGGATCAATGATTAGGCCATTAGCGGTGTCCAACTTGAGACATTGAATCCATCATGAGTTTCATGATTTAGGTTTTGATTCAATGGTATCTTCATGATATGGTCCCTAATTGTCAATTTAATACACAATCTTAATTACCCTGAGGTTTTTATCTGTATGGGTAAAACTTAGGGAAATTGATTTTATCATTGGAATTATTGATCGACATGGTGTATTCTGGTATAAAAAAACAAGTCACGTATTTCATGGTGGCATGGGAAAGGTGTAGTGAATAAAAACCAAGGCAGGTCACCTCTATGATGTTGGTTCCCAATTATATTCCTTGGATAAGAGATATTACAATGAAGGGGGTCTTGGAACAAGGAGATCATATTGATGAGGTACAATGAAATGGTTTTCCCTAGAATGATACATGGGATAATTGAAACACTAGTATTAGGTTTTGGGATAATATGGTGGCATAGTAGGATACCATGAGAAATTATGAACTAGGAAGATTATAGGTTGAAGTGGTCACCATAATATTTGGTATGGAACTTGTGTCACTACAATAAAGGGGAATTGGTAAATTTTCTCCAATATAGGGGGGATATGAATAGGTTATCCCTAAAGGGAATTCCTATGTGATTGATAGTCATTGTAAATGGTGGAATTATTTTTTCTGCATAATACATGTTGGGTGAAGAGGCTGCTAAAGAGGCTGTCTTGGGAAATGATTCTCTATAGAATAGATGCCTCTAAGTATGGAATTCATGAGTGGAAACCTACAATATCATCTACTGTGGGGGTTCATTTCCACAGTGTTTGATAACTTGGGCGTAAGTGGTATCTCATTATAGTTTTAATGTGTTAACCCCTTAGGTAATATAATAACACTTACTTTTAGGTAAATATCCTTTTGTATTAGAATTAATTAGAAAATTGGAAAGGTATAATTAGGAAAGGGTTCATGGATTTCAATTCCTTATGGGTAACATCATTATGTATAAATGTTTTTATATTCATTTTTGAAAATATAATAAATGGGGTTTATTTATTGGAATATATGTTGATGTGGTGTATAATTGTTTTGTGTGGAAAGATGTTTATGGACGTAGTATATTAATAAGATATAAACACAAATATACATTCATAAGAGACGATTGTTTCATGGAGGATAAAATAATGATGAGATTGAATAAGATTTTGGTATATTATAGGTAAGAAAACATATAAAATATCAAAATTAAACACATGCATGATCACTTGGGCATTGTTAATGACATAGGTGAAATTTAATGGGTGCATATACCTATAGACCTGGGTGATATAACTTGAGTATGTAGCTAGGGTTCATTTGCTCCAATATATCAATATTTTTAGGTATTAACAAAAAGGGAACAAAAAACAACCCCCCTAAATCTTTGAATATAGTATATTATATGATGTAAATCTTATTTGAATTTAACTCAAGCATGTTATTTTTTAAAATTGAATATATTTTCCCTTATGTCAGACTAAGAAATGAAATTGGTGAAATTAATAATATATTCATGCTAGTAGCTTGGTGATTCAAACTCGGGTTCCCTTCCTATACCTATGTGGGAAATTTGTGAAAAAAATATAATTGAAAAATGTCACTTCCATATAATTAATGCCTCAACCCAGTTAGACACACTCTTATAAGTTGATAAAACCATTAATTTTAAACATCCCTAATTTCCCAATTATGGGATTCTACCTTAGGTAAGAATGATCACCCATACATTATTCTTGAAATTAGAACGCCGAGTTCTCTCTTTCTGATATTATTAAAAACCATAGCTGGTGAAAAAAACCTTATAAATTGATGCAAAGAGAAATAACCTGGTTTAATTGACTATAGTTATACGACCTTAGAAAATTTCCATCCTTATTAAAGGTCTCATTATGATCCTTGAACTTGGTATATCTTCACTCCTGGGTATTTTCAAACAATCAAGACATAGTAAATAAAATAATTTCACTAATCAATCTCCTTGATGTAACAAAACTGTTCACACATTATGGTACTGTTTTAAATGTTGAAGCTACCCTAAAGAATCAAGATTTTACTATATAAATATTCTTTTAAATAATCATAGTGTTCATATATTATTTCACATGAAACAATGATTAAAAATTTTGAAGTGAAACTATATTATAAAATTTATACAAGAATAAAATATATTGTATATAAGAAAAATTTTAATCACTTAGAAATGTATATAAATAAAGTTTAATAACAAATAATGTTTCAAAAGGGTGTATTATAAAAATTGTAATATTTATTCAAATGTGTATATTATTTAATAGATAAAAAATTATATTATAGAATTTTAATTTGAAAAAATGAATTACAAATTTTCAATTAACTAGTAAAAAATATCGTTTTTGATGGTTTTTTTTAAAAAAATTTGTTTTTTGGTGAATATTTAAAACCATATTTTACAAAAAAAACTTTTTATGAATATATCAACAAAATATGTATTATATGTTTTGAAATAAATTCAATAAAAACTCATATACTATAATAAATTCAATTGTAAATCACTAAAAATATGATTTATGGAAAATAATTGAGAAATCATCATATTCCTCCCATACAATTTTCAATATAATAATATTTTAAATTTAAAAGCTAATTTAATATTATTTATAAATTAATAAAAATAAATATAAATTTAAATCTGGTTATATTTTATCCAAATTTTTAAGATTTATTTTATGCATAAAAAATATATTACATAGTCAATAACTAGTTACTTGGTGTAAAAATGAAATTGTAAATTTAAATAACATAATGGTAAATAAATTGAAACATATTTAATAAAAAATGAAAAAAATGAAATGTAAATGATTTATAGACATTATTAGACTTAAAACGTTAGTATATATCACTTTTTGTCTTATTTACATTGGAATATACTTTTTCTATTATTGAAAAATAATGCATGTTCATAAAAGTACCCATTTCATCACCTAGAAATGGGGAAGGCATCCACAAAATCATGTTACACCTATTTTTTCAGATACTATATTGAAAAGATAAAATTTCCCCCCTAATATAATAATATTTAGATATCATTATCCACGAATCACAATTATTTAATCAAATCTATTTATTTCCAAGAAGAAATTCAAGATAAATTTCATGGTCCTGATATAAGTGTTACGTAATCAATCACATTTTAATATTTATTTTTTTACATTTAAAACAATCCTAAACATAGTAATATAATCATATGTATATCATTAGTACATTTAGGTGTTATTATATTAATATAATAAAAATTATTTATTCATTCTTATCCCTTTATAATAGTAAATGGATGATTATACATGGTATGACATACTACTACCTTCATGAAGAAACATACATTTTTCAACAATACCTACAGACATCATATTTCTTCCTTGAAAGATGATTAAATATATAAAGGAATATCTTTATATCCTAGTGATATGATGTAATGTGGTTTACAACAGTCAATTAAATGAAAATCACATCAAGGCGAATCATGGAGTTGTGATAAGAATGGGTTATATCTTTCACTTGTGAGTACATTATTCAAAAATTATAGATCTAATCTTGAGGCAATAAATATAATATGAGGTTTTTTCATCTTGATTATAATATATAAACAAGGATTATCAACCTTCTTATGGATCTATTATTAATTGGAAACATCACATGATCACATTTTTAATTAATTTTGTAATTGGATTCATCTCACCTATTTTCATTGATTTGAACTCTAATTATTCCCCAATCTAAATTAATTGGTCACAAAATATTGGATAATAAATGTTTAAACGTTTTTTACGATGATTTTCCCCCATTATTCATTATGTTACATTCCTATTTCTTATAAGAAAAATGGTTCTATATAGCTAGGTGGGATCAAGTACAATTGAACCCAAAAATTCACATCTGATTCACACACGATGAGTAGATAGGTGTTTTGAAATATGATCAAGATTATTTGTGGGTTGTGGGATATTTTTACATGTATTCGCAAATCTAGTAAGGATTTCAAAATTTCTATGAGTGATATTAATTCTTACTTTATTTGAGAGGCTGATCAAATTATAACCTCTAGCCACAAGAGGGATGAGTTTGATGAACATAGGCCTTCCAATTTGATTTCGAGCATAAATCAAAAAAAATGGACACAGAAAAGAAGCATCTAAATATCCCCAAGAAAATACAAATTTTTATAAAAAAACTACCAACTATACATCATGTGATGGGATGTACATACATCATGTTGTGATCTAGAAGTGGTGGAGATGTTTTTTATGTGACACAAGTATCACATTTCAGGTGGGATCCCCATATCATAGGTGACATATTGATTGAATCCTAGAACATTCTCTATGAATACATGGAAATGAACCTGTCCATGAACATTCTATTTATAGGCACATGGTAAATTTACATAGATTGGTCCTCGAGATCATCATTCTTCCCTGAGATGTCCTTACCTTCAGTGTAGTACCATACACACAATGTAGTACGATATATCTATAGAACACTATGTTCGATATGAACCTAAAAGGTTAAAGGACAAGAAAAAACACTGTGTGGGTACCATACATTCTATATAGACCCTTTTGGGGAATGTTATTCCTCTAATAACTCCATCGTTTTGTCTTATAGATTTTTCTTTGAGTATACTGTGTAGAGTGTTTTCTAAAAAGATCAAAATAGTGGACTTCATAATGGATTTTTATATATGATTAGAGAATATATTTGAGTGATTTTTTTCTACGTAATAATTATGACAGTTGTGATTAGGTATGATCATCAGAGAGAGTTTAGTGGAACCCTCATACTAGGGACCAACATGGGTCCTCTATTAACAATTAGATCAATAACCTAATGTATTGTTAGGGAATGGTTCATTTACCATTAGAGTAGAAAAAATACTACATGTATATGGAATGGATCCACTATCTGATATTATCGTGACACCCACATATGTTGTTAAGGCATGGGTCCTCTGACATTTGGTTTGGATATGTTTCTAAAACTGGGAATGTTCCTTCTATCTATCATTAGATTGGAACAATCCTATATATACAAGGCAAGGGTCGTCTACCTATAGAGTTGAACCCTCTAGTTGATTTAGTGCATGGTTCATTTATCTAATAAGTGGAATGATCTTATTTGGTAGTGGAATCAGACCTATACCAATGTAGTTGGACCCTCATATTATACTAGGGTATGGGTACCCAAGATAGATATTATGTCCCCTTGGATATGTGTAATAGTGGAAACATGTGTCATGTAATTGATAAATCTTTTAGAATACATACATGATGCATGGAATCATTGATGGACCTCTTGGAACTATTAGAATGCTATCTTCCATAAACATGATATGAGATGAATATCACCTTTTTCCCTTTTTTGGGTTAATTCTCTGATCATATATCCTTGTTTTTTATTTTTTTTTGTTTCACACTTTTTATGGGATAAGGTATTTAATTATATCGTGTCTCATGTTTCACCACCTTCATCATTCATGGTGTTATTTTGGGAATGTATATCAAAACTCTTGAATGAGATTTACCCTCACATGTTATCTATTATGACGATGATAGACATGTTAGTTGTGATTTTAGAAGAACTTAATAATATTATAGAGAATTTTACTATCTACGACGGTTAAGGTTGAGGGATTTACAGCAAGTATCTCTCAATATTAACTTTTCTAGTTATTTAAAAGTTGTTTAATATATCTAGTTGATTGTTAATTCCCTAATTAAAATTCATATTTCAATATCTTACATTTTTATTCCTTAAAGGATATTAAGTTCATGGTTTTTATTCATCATTTTAATATGTTTTATTTTTATTCCCATATACTCATATATGAAGATTTTTTGGTGTTAGTATATAGATAAATTAAGAGAGGCCTCCCTTATCAATTATTCTTTTTATAATTTGTCTCATTTCCCTGGCCTATAGAGCCAGGCATGGGGTATTAATGTATTAGATCTCCCCTATCCAAGGGGCCCTTGGGGGGTTGGTTCGTCAATGATTTTTATCAATGGTGGTTCATGTTGGTGTAAGAACATAGGGAAACAATGTCAAGATGTCTCATGTTTAGAATTTCTTCTTGGGAATCTATTTTTCATTTAGAGAATGATTTATCCATTTACAGGGACATTGAATACCTATATTCCACTCGGAAATACCATGAAATTGGTTGTACAAAACCTTTTTAATGTATCATATCAGAAAGAAATTACGAATATCCTTATTAAGTAATATTATCATATATCTGAAAATGGTACATTTGGATTACAAATAAGATGCCGCTAAAAAGACATGTATCTAGGTTTCTGATTCGATATTGTGATTTAGATTTGATGACAGACGAGGATTTACTTTAGATAACTTCATGTGGGATGATTCTTGAATGTGGGTGGTATGAGTTCCCCCACCTATCGAGTAGTAGATTATACAAGTAGACTAGGATGGGGATGCATGTGGTCTATGTTCCCACTAAGCGTTCCATCAATAGAGGTCATTGGGGTTCCATGAGGGGGGGGGGGGGGTGAGATCCGTAGGTGTTAGAAGATTGGATGGAGTTGATGATCTATGTTTTTAAGCTTATCCAGACACTCACTAGTTAAGTGGTTAAATTGGAATCAAGAAATGTCTATAGTTAAGATAGGTGCTGGTGGAGTCTTGTCATGAAAATGCATGACGTGTTGATAATATCATGGGCCGACTTCCATCATTTTTATTAGGATGAATATTACACCTCTACATGTTATTGATTACTTTTTTAGAGGCTTCAAGATTTTAAATAGGGAGGGATTATAGTTTCTGAGAATGTCGTGGGCTTCGCGAACCCCACACGATACTCTATCAATATGATTCAGGATGTATAATTCCATGGGTTGAGGCGTAAAAAGGGTCCCTATGGAGATATTTGTGTTAGTGTGGTGCCCAATTCCTTTAACAACTTTACCTGAGTGTTAGATAGGTTACTGGTGAATGAGAGATTCATATCATTGGGAACACATATAGTTGGATACAGTAGTGGGTATTATAGGGTCTCATCATTTACAATATCTAGTAGGCACCAGTTAATAGGATAATTCCATAAGGGATCTTCCTAGGATCATAATAGAGCATGTTTTCATGCAGATCTGAGGCCGTATAGTATAATAGGGAAGTCCAAAGAGGGGAGGATTACACATATGATTGTCAAAGTTACATGGAAATTGATCTCATGAACTGATATGTAGTGGAGGGTATAAATATATTATTGGAATACCACGGTAGATACAACAATTTGATAATGGCTCTCCCAGGAATGGCTAGGGAGAACCCCATGGAGGTGGAGTTGGAAGAGAATATGGAGGGGATCCTAGAGGAAGGGCTTTGGGTGGTAGAAGACATGATGAATAATTCAACCACCACCCCTAGGAATCCCTTTTCTGGATTAGGGAACATATTGAGCAGGGTTATGGATAGATTTAGGCTATAAATCCATATGACCTATAGCTCAAAATATGATTAAAGGTATGATATGTTTTTATTCTACTCATGATGCACAATTATTATATAATGTATTGATTCATTCATTAATCTATTTACTCTTGGGGTGAGTGAAGGGGCACCCATCTAAGGCTTTATCCCAAGAGCATTTCCTTGACATTAATATAGGGAATTCTTCTCTGATATCATTCATCTTCTAGTAGAACAAGATAACTATCAATGAAGACAGTTAACCGTATGATCTACTTGTCATAATAATGACTTAATATGAAATAATATTGGGTATAAACTGGATGCACATCGTTTGATCCCCTCGTGACTTCCACCATAGATTATTAAGATATGAATGGATTAGTGGTATGAGATTATCATTTATGATATATTAAGAGATATATATCATGATAGGATGAGTGGGTTTTATGTGAATGATGGTAAAACCATTAATACAGAAGATGGTGATTTCACCACATACCATAGCATGTTCTTCAGAATCTGTATCCACTAATTCATGGAGGATTATATATATTTCTTCTCAAAGGATTTTATTGGCACATATACAAGCTGTGAGATGGAGTTTTCATTTACATGTACCATGATACCACTCTGATATGTTCTTCAGAATGATAGAAGGCCCCTACCGAGCATTGGGAGCTACAATTATAGTTGATGGATCCCCAAGAGAATGATTTAATTAGACTTAGTGTTTCCCCCAAGGAATATCTGATGTTATTTGTGAAAAATAGATGTGATTAGGTTGATATATGTGAATTAGAATCACCTAAAATAGTCCACAATAAATAGAAGATACCCCTTTTCTGAGGCTTTCTAACCTCATAGATCAGTTTCATGGATCAAGATAGAATTCTACATACTCAATGCCAGATAAATATCATTCAAAGAAAATAATGTTGGTATTATACATTTTTTTAGAATTTGATATATTGTTGACTCTCTATGTTCTAGTTCTAGTTCTAGATCCACAATGTACAATTTCATGGTCTTATGATTTCTGAGCATGGAATTTTTAAAGACCTAGTGTAGATTTATACAGTGATTGCCTGGATCTATCCTATATCATGTTAGTTGAGTGGATTTTTATTATCCTGGTAGATTTCTATAGAATTTTGGTGAAATACTTCTACAGTTTTACAACCCCTCTATCATCCCTAATGAAGAAGGGGTATTTGATTAACATGGAGGAGTGGTGCTATAAAAACATTATACTGTTTCAACAAAGGATGTTCATTTATCCTATTACGAGACATCTAGAGTTGGGTGTGGAGTACATAAGAAATTATGATTCCTTTTTAACTGGGCATGGATTCCTATTTATGAATGGTGAGAGAGTGATTACATATGGGTTGATGTATTTGATACCCCATGATATGAACTATTTTAATAATGACACAGAGTTTGTTGCAGAAGTCTTAGATATGAGGATGGGGATGAACAATCTTCTCAGAGAGAAATTTTTTTTTTACTCAGACCATCAGAGTCTCAGGTATGTCTCCACACAGAGGCTCTTTAACCTATGGTGAAGGCACATATTATAGTTCTAATAAGAATATTACATTCTGAGTGTCTATACTCCTAAGAAGTGAAATGAGGTGAAATATTACCTTAACAAGATATATCAGAATTTATTTGTGGGAGGAATATGAGATGTTATCTTCCTTTAAAATGACCAATGTTTAGGAGTTATAAAATTACTTCAATCAATGGTGATGACCCATCAACTTATCTATAATGAAAATGAGGTTCAATTGGGGGAAATCAATTGTGAGATTATTGGTAACCAAACATTCTAATGAGATTCAATGTATGGATTTTATGAAGGAGGGAATCACATCCTCAAATTATGGGGATAGATAAATGTCCCAACCATTATGTGGGAGAATGAGCTGAGAGAGATTCACACATCTCTTTTGTCATTACATCACGGTATGGTGAATTTGTATAGATACCTTCTATGTTAGTTTCTGTTGGATGAAATAAGATTGAGCATGGAATAATACATATCGTGATATATCACATGTAAATATGTAATGGAAAACACTAAGATTCAGAAGATTTGTTTTAGCCACTTGATATTCCAATGTGGATATAGAATTTCATATCCATGGAATCATTAAACGGGATTATGTGGATAGAGAGAATCTGTAATTCCAACTATGTTATTTCCTGCTGACATACAATGTTTTCGAATTTATATTATATCAAGGATAAATGATTTGTGGGGAGTTTTAGATGTTGTATAGGTAGAATATAATCCTCCTTCATGGTAATCCATTTCTAATTGTCATTGGAAGTGTTGTGAAGATCATGTCATGATTATATAGTGTCTTTCAAATGGAATTTGGGACCAATATAAGGATTAAAATAGACTTTCACCCATAACCAGATCAAATTAAATATCTCACTATCACAACAATTTATGATATGGTGATTATGTCCATGTTAAAGTTTGAATGGAGCTAAGAGGATCCTATTTTTTCATAGTGTTTTCTCAAAATATCAAATACCACTCTAGTATCAGCATTAAACACTTTTTGACCCTATATATGAGACCCTTTATGTCTCCCTTATAAAAGAATGATATCAGCGAGACGTCTATTTTTCTGGGATGCAGATTGTGCATTAAATTATGGATTAGTTCTAGGCGATCCATAAGTTGATGAAAAAATCATAGAGAATTTTGAAATATAATGCATACCATAATCAAAGGAACATAGAGTTTCAGTAGGGAGGGAAGATTTTCATAATTGTCTCTCCATTATGAGTATTTCATGGATTACAAGGGGAATCAAATCAAACCTAGAGGTTTACCATGATTCTCAAGATCATGTAGAGGTTTTTTGAGTTTTCCTACCACCCTTTCAAACCCATTTAGTTGTAAAATGTTCCAGATATCTTCCATGTGTCTTAGATGAAAAGAAATGTGTATGATCCCACAAAAATTATGTAATGGGATGAGAAACACATATAAGATAGATCAAAATTCATGGATCACTCAGTTGAAATGGAGTATTTGAAATACATAATCCAATGTGGATAGACCAATCCCTTAGTTCATGTGTTGTTGTTGTATGTGATCATGATGGAGAGCTCCTTGGAACATCCGAGCCAAATTCAGTATCAATATCCCATCATGTTCTACTAGTTATTCATTTTAGATTAAAAAATTGTGTTGGAAAAAATAATGTATATGACTTTTCACCGCATAATTCATTCTAATATATCTTTGAATATTTTTGTAGCTAGGCTCTCAAATGGCTAGTCATTCCAAGAGATGGTTTTCCTTGATTAATTTTTTTAAAAAGTATTAAATTTTATTTATATCACAAAAAAAAATAGAAGATAATGAAATGTATCCTAAAAATATCCTTGAATACCAAATATGAATCCATTGTCAAATCCAATGTGTGGGCTTCATCATATTTGTGACATAATTTTTTTGTTGGTGGATGTTTAGAAAAACTGAGTGTTTGTAGGTGTGATTAATTAATATAAAAAATAATTTAATTATAACTAATTTTATATAATAAAATAAAACCTCTAAAAAAAGACTATTATGTAGAATAGCCTTGGTTAGCTATATATCCCAAGGATCATTTAGAGGAGGATATACAACACTTCATTGGAAAATTTAGACTAGGTAATCGAATGACTATGCCATCATGAAAAATCGAGCACATTGAACAAAACAGGTTATCTAATTCATTAGTGAGCATGTTCTTGACCAACGATCAATCATATATTGTGATATGGATCATAATTGGTGGTTTAACCATTTGGAATAAACTATTTAAGAATGGAATATCAATATTCTTTTTGAAATGTGATTAATTGGAAACATTATATGTTCCCATGGCAAATCAATAGGATAATTCGATTCATCTTCATATTTCTCCTTTATTAATCACCTAATTTTTCAATGATTTTTTTTCACCAATTTATCTTGGTTTTTCCCCATCATTCATTGCATTATTAATTATTATTATAAGGATACCACAATTCACCATTTTCAAGTGATATAAATTACTATTGGACCCAAGGATTTATGGAATATTCATGTTTGGTTAATGGATCAATTACTAGAGGGAAGATCTATATAATTTGTGGGATGTAGATGTATCAAAAAGGGATTTCGAATTATTGGGAGATATCAGGAGGTTCCATGAGTGATGGTGGTGGTTATGGGAATCAATGGGTAGATTACATTCAAATATGAGGCCATTAAAGGGAAGTAGTGGTAGAACTGATGGAATAACCTTCTATTTTGGGTGAACACATGATGGGATTTGATGAGATAGAGTTGAATATTGAAAGAACATAGTATAAATATTATTATTGGGAAAATATTGACAATAAATCATGTATTGGGATAGACACACATAGTTTAGTGTCTCAGAGGTAGCGTTTAGTGTTTCAGGATGACTTATATATCACACAATATGTGGGATCCCCACCATCAATGAGACCTAGTGTTGGAAGCCTAATATTTACTCCGTGATTACATGGACACAAACACATTTTGGAATATATAGTGTAAATTAACATTGGACGTTTACATGTAAATTTCCTGGATAACATCACTCAGCCCTAGGAGGTTGAGACGCATAATGTAGTACACCACAAATCGTGTAGAACAATATTGATGGTGGATTGTGTACTAAAAAATACACGAATAAACATCAAAGTGGCAACACATACTGTGTGGGTCCCCTACACATCATGTACCAATTTTTTTAGGAAACTTATACCACTAATATATCTTTATTTTGGACACAATATTTTCATTTTATTAGACTTTGATTTGTATTTTTTCTACAATGACCATAATAGTAGTGTTCATAGTGGATTTCATGATATGTTTCGATATATTCTTCACTTGGTTCTTCTTTAGGGGAATGCTGACAATGGATGTGAATAGAAATAATCATTAAAGTTATTTTTGTCCCACCCTCGTACTGAGTTAGGGAACATGTACGTTATTTACTAATAATGTGTAACCCTCCATTGGTTTTGGTGCATGGTCCCTCTACCATTATAGTGGTAAGATACTCTTAAGATAAGGATTGTGTCCTCTATCAACCATTATATTTTAAATATCATGAAGTGTGAGGGAATGTTTCATCTTACATTATTGTGAATCCATGAAATGGGGACATGGAATGGTTATTATCTCTTAATTTAGAGTATCACCGTCCAACAATGTCGGGGTATGGGTCCTCTATTTACTAAGTATAATCATCCTATTGAGTTGGGTTATGGGTCCTATATCATTATAGTGTCTCCCTCTTATTGAGTAATGGAATGGGTCCATTAACAACTCTGTGGAACCCTTCTATTTGATCTGGAAATTTGACATATACCTACATAGTGGAACCCTTTTGTTGTATTAGGGTTTGGGTCCTCAAAATAGTGATTATATCCCCTCAAATATGAATCATATTAGAATGTTGTGTCATAGTATTGATACATCTTCATGATGTTAAATGAGATGTAGAGCATCATTAATTGACCTATTGGACCTGTTCAAAGACAATTTTCAAAGGAGTGGATATGAGATGGAGATCCCCTTTCACTCTCATCTTGGATTATTTAATGGGAATATATCCATGTTGATTGGTTTTGTCCCTCTATCAATTAGATGATATTTTTTAATTATTTAACATCTCTTATTTCATTCCCTTTAGACTTCATGGAATCCCAATGGGTATGTATATACTCACTTGTGCCTGGGATTTTCCCGCACCAGTCATGTCTTATGAAGATGATGGATAGGTTGGAAGATATTTAAAAGCATGATAGAGATACCCTGGGGAATTTGACCACATATAGTGGTTGGGGGAAGGATATCTATATCTGATATCTCTTAGAATATAAATTATAATTTATGTTCAATTTGGGGAATTTTTCATGTTGGGCATGTATTTTTCCCCGTTACATTTCATTTTATTTGTGGTACTATTGAATTTCTTACATGTCATTATACAAATGGTTGTTACTCTAGATGTTATTTATTTTATATCTATTCCTCTACAATTCTACATAGATATGGTTGGGTATGTGCATATGTATGTTCCCATCATTTTTTAATGTATGACTCAATAATGTTTTTTTGGTGAGGTTGTGTTGTCTTTGTTTTAATTCAAAAAAATTATTTATCAGCAAAAAAATGATAAATATGTTAATGTGAATAAATTATAGTTAACATTATATAATATTGAATTAAATATTTTTTTAGTTTGACAATGAATTATAGCGGGATTCCGAGCCACACAATGTCTTGGTAATGTCTGAATAAAAATATTAAATATAATATATTAAGAGAAGAGTTTTTATTAAAAAAAATTATTTACTCTAAAAAATTGCACCTTATGGGAGATTTGATACCATTATTGGGTTCGAAATAGGTTTTTTACCATATGTAAGGTAAAATATTGGTATGATTCAGACATTTTGTCATCTCTCAATAAAATAAATTTTTTATATTTAATTAAAATTTAAATCAATTTTTTATATTAAATAATTAATATCTATCAAATTTTGAATTATATAATAAATATGTTACCACTATTAGTTTCACAATTGGGGTTTACCCTAGTATTTGTATAAATTTATACCCAATGGGTATTTTTTTCATTATTTTTTTTATGTAAAATAAATTAATATATTAATTTATTAACTAATATGAAATTAAAATTAATAATTTGGATTGTTACTATTTTTAAAAAAAATCAATACAATAGGTATTTTTATATTATATATAAAGATGCAAAGAATATTATTAATAATAAATTGTAATAATAATATTATTATTTGATAAACAAAATGAGTGGAAATGTACAAGTTTAATTAAATATCTTTTTAAAATTAAATTATGAACATTGTTTCGCCACATATGAATATTTCTGGTTGATTAATATAATATCAGTGAAATTATTTTTTAATACTAAATAAATTAAAATGTGGGGATAATATAAATTTATTAATTATTATTGGCCATTAATGAAAGTTGTTAGAAAAATATTTTTGGTGAATTATAGATTATAATAATAACAATAACAATAATAATAATAATTATTATTACTATTATTATTATTATTGTTATATTGAGATTATAATTGTGTCTATAAAACATTTTATTCATCACCATTTCGTATGCTTTTTGATTATCATGCAGTCACAAATAGCGTGACCCTAAAATTAATGTGGTTATTTAAATGAAAATGTTGATTATTTAATTCAGGCTCATGGTACAGGTCCATGAACTGCCCAAAATTATGATCTGTTGATGCATGGAGTTAGTAGTATAGAATAATAAATAAATGATTCAATGTAGAAATTTAACAAAAATAAATGATGAAAAATTATTATAAATTGGATTTTGAGTGGTGCCTATGACATTGGTTTGATACCCATTATTTATGACACACCCTATGTCCTCATCATATCCCCCCTTTCATTCTAAAATATTCAATATATTTATCTATATTGAATAGATTGATGTGTCTTTAGTGGCATTGGATTATTCTTCATAATAGGATGGTGCATATTAAATTTATTTTCATAGGAAATGATTTATTTTGATCTTATTCTTATTAAATAGGATATTATTATTTGTTTAATTTTCCATAAATAGTAATCAGAATAACACATTGTCATCGATGTTGAATTCATATTGTGTGTTCATCATATTCATGGTAGCTGGTCAAAAAATTAAAATCAAATTCTTTATTATAAATTATGTATAAGTGATTGTAAATTTTCAAGGGTGAATTTAGCAATTGGAATTAATAATTGAATTAATTAATGTGGTGAAATAATTAATTTAGGAATGATAGATTTTAGTAAATAATGAAAATTATGAAACATGGATAATTAATTGGTAAAATTAATTATCAATGTATTGAATTCCAAAATTGAGAATAATTAAATTTTGAATTAATTAATGAATAATTCAGAAAATTAAAAATGAATAATTAATTATAGAATTAATTAATGTTAATGTTTACAATTATAAAATGTTGATTTAGTATAATTAATTTTAGAATTAATTATGTCGTGATGGAGATAGTTGAAATTTAAAAATTAACTATGTGGTAATTGAATTATGCGATATGGAAAAATTAACATGTGAATTGATTATGATTTTGTTCAATTAAGTGATTTGGAATAATTAATTGGTGAATTAATTGTGGGGTTAATTTTTTACGGGAGTTAGAAAATTTATTTTAGTAATTAAAATTGTGTTATCGAATCGATTATGATTAAATAATTAATTATTTAACAAATTGGGGGTATTGAGTTAGATTAATTAATTACTTAATTAATTGATAGAGTTTATGTGAACAATTAATTAGTGAATTAATTGAGGGTATTGAGTTAGATTAATTAATTTTATAATTAATTAATCATGTTTATGTTAACAATTATTTTATGAATTAATTGAAGGGATTATATTACATTATTTAACTGTAGATTTAATTAATTGAGTTAATGTGAAAAATTAATTTATGTATTAATTGATGGGATTGAATTTGATTATTTAATTATTAATTAACTAATGATAATTGGAATGAATAATTAATTGTTGAATTCATTGAAGGGATTACGTTAGATTAAATAAGTATAAGATTAATTAATGGAAATTTATTGGATTCATTAATTTGTAAATTAATTTATATGGATTATTGAGATATTGAATTGATTGAATTGGATAATTAATTATGCGATTTTGATATATGATAATTTATATAATTAATTGTGGTATTAATTATGAACTATTAAATTTTGGATTGAGATAATTAATTGATGAATTAATTATGAGATGTTGAGTTTGGTAATTGAGATAATTAATTGATTAATTATTTATGAGTAAGCGATTAATTAAATATTCAGTTAATTATAGAGATTTATGTTCTTAATTATTTTGGGAAATAATTAAGGGGTTTTATGTGAAGACTAATTATTTAATTAGAAATTATTGTGATAGGATTAATTAATTGATAAATTAATGTGTTGTTCGTGTAAGTGGATTAACGTTGATTGATCCTACATAATGTGATGATGCGCTTTATGTGATAAGGGGGTTAATAAATGATTGACAATAATAAATGAGATATTAGTGATATTTGTAAATAAGTAATTATATGTTGTTTAATGATGAATAGTAACATGCTCATTTGGGAAAATATTAAGAATAATAACATGTACATTCATGGGTTCATCGGTATCGAATGGTAACATAATCATTCATTGGTTCATGATTATGGAACTACTACCTAGGCATTCATGGGTGCGTGAGTATGTAATGGTAACATTGAAAATCATGGGTGTGTGAGTATAGAATAGTATCATGTTCATTCATGTTCATTTGAGTTATGGATTCATATCACAGTCATTCAAATGGGTAGAAAATATGAATGGAAACTTGATCATTCGATTGTGGGGTTTAATAATGAATATTAATTAATATAATAAACATTTTAATTATGAAATATAATTAAAGTCTTTATTCAACTACATACACTTTCTATTGACTAGATTTGTTTTAGACACTATTTGTGGAGGCAGAGTGAGTTATACTCACACCCTATTTAGGCTGCCTAAATGGTTCCTGAATTGAATTTTTTGTTGCATGAATAGTTAGGGATGAAGGCCCCATATTTGAAAGATGATTGGTGATGGGTCTTGGATGAGGTAACCGGAAGTAGTTTGGGCCCCTCTTGGAAATATTTAGTGTCATTATTTTCTAGTATGTAATTTCGACACTCAAATTGACTGGAGTGATTCCCTTTTATTTGAGTACAATATTTTTATATTTTTTCCTTGTGAAATTAGTATTATTGTGATTATATATTATTCTAATATTTTTTATTATCTTTTTTTGTCTGTTACTATGATTATAGATAGTATTGTCTCCCCATGAGAGACATACCAGACCCTCGCTACTAGATGGTAGCCTCTGGTGTAGAGAGGGGAATGTCTGATGTCATGTTGTGAATCATCTCAATGCATAGGTGTATAAAACCCAACATGAGACATTTCAAAGGGGTAAAAATAAGTTTTTACTTTCTTCAACAGTTGTCTTACAATTTAGGAAAGGTAGAAAGCAGACTATGAAGTGATGGGGAATGTTTATGTGCTCTTGTATTGAGTGGCTAACTCATGTACCAGGGAAAACCCTAGTACCTATGGTGGGATTATTGTTATTGTTTTTTGTTTTTATATTTGAATATTATTTCACATTGGGTGGTGAAATTGTAGTGTGGGGTGATTTTGTTTGGAGATTTATTGAGATTTATACATAGCACGGTATGGCACAAGGGTTGAGTCAGCATGCATCATTGTAGGAAATATTTATTATTTATTAGTCATTATTTATTTTTTATTTTTTATTAAAATTATTACTACTTATAACGAGGCACATTCACAAGCATGCACATATTCCATATACAGAAATTCTATGTAGGGTGAGATATGATCCACTTACCTCGTATATAGTCTCCAATGACTTTACCATTCTAGTAGGCTCTTCATGTATCATACTAGACACTCACAAATATTTCGAGACATGAATCATTGTAGGCACAGAAAAGAAAATGTTCTTTTGGAAATTTTGTAAAAATTAATGTTTTTTTCTTTCATCAGAAATTGAAATTAAAATGGAGGATTAGTTAATAAAATAATTATAAAACTGTGGTTTTTAAGAATAATTAATTTTATAATTAATTTTAAGTTATTAATATAATAAATTGGAGACAATTAATTATATACTTAATTATTTGATATTAATATTATTATTCAAGATAATTAATAATGTAGTTGACTAGGGGATGATGATATCTAGAAATAGATTAATTAATTATGGAATTAATTAATACAAATGATAGAGTAAATAATTTAAGAATTAATTAACGTGAAAAAATAAATTATTTTATTTTTTAATGAAATAATGTGATTTATTAATTGAATAATTGATTAATGTGAGTAATGATATTTACGGATTTTTTAATAAAATAAATTTATTATCTAGTTGAGAATGATTATAAAAAGATTTAAGTTGAAAAAAATTAGTTTCTCAATGATAAACATGAATACTGAAAATGTGTTTACCCTTATTAATGAAGAGATAGGTGTACAATGGTTGAGGGTAGTGATAATCCATTAGTTTTGACCTTGTGTCATTGAAAAGGGAGGAAGCACAGGTAATGAAGGATGGGTGGTGGTATTCATTGACAACTTTATAGTGTTCTTTTAATAAGTGATGAGCTTGTCACCTAACATGACATCATATATGGTATGATATATCTATATTTATTCTAAGAAAAATTAATGCGTTTTGGTTGGATATGGGGACCCCTATAGGTTGTTCTTATGAAGCGACATATATTTGGAGTTTTATGGTGTGAGGTATGCCATTAACAATTTATGGATGAGGTTCTCTAGTTATACTAGAGGTGATAAAAACTAAGGTTGTTGAACTACTTAATAGGAGGTGGTAATGAAGCTACAATGGTGGGTAAATTGTAAGAACCCATTATTTTCATAACGGTTCCTTGGAATACAGCATGAGGAAGAGTTGTTATATAGTGGGGATATTGTAAGATCACATCCCATTTCCATGAATGACTCTATTAATTATTTTTTGTTGAAGATGTGATATATTTTTTTAATCTATAAAAATGAATTATCTGAATTTTTTTATAAATATGTTAAATGTCTTAAATTCTAGTTAACATTTTTTAATATTCAATTGCATATTTATGGAGTTTGAAATAAGTATAGTGTGAGACTCAGAGTCCCAAAAAGTCTCTGTGACGATTGAATAAAAATATAAAATAAAATATATTAAGTGCATGATTTTATTCAAAATAATTTAATAACTCCACAAAAGAGAATTTTCTAGGACATCTAACACCAAAGTTGTGTCCAGAGCTGGGTCTTTACAATAGGTGGGGTATAATATTTGTATACATTGGAAGTTTTGACATATTACTCATGAATTGTTTTTATATATAATTTAATTTTTAATCTATTTCTTATATTATATAACTAATATATCTCAAATATTGTATCATATGAGAAATATGAGACCACCGTGGGTTTCAAAATGGTGGTTTACCAAAGTTAGGGGATAATGATTATGTGCATTGTTTGTTTTATATTTTTTACATTATCAAGGTAAATAAATAATTTCATTAATTTAATATTAAATCCAAAATAATAATATTATTTTAGATTGTTACAATTTTAATTTTCATCAGAATTTAGACAAAAGGTATTTTAATATTTATTAGTCTAATAAAAATAATATTAATAATAATGATTTGTATAGTTATTTATATTATTTGTAAAACAAAATGAATGAAAAATTTACATGTGTAAATAAATACCTTTTTCACATAAATAAAGAACAATCTTTCACAGCAAATAAAAAATTTGTGTTAATCAAGGTAATCGGGGAAATTATTAGTTAATACTATATAAATGAAAATATGGGGTTAATATTAATTTATTAACTATTCGTAATATTTAATGATTTTTTGGTGAGAATTTAATGGTGAATTATAGTTTATAATAATAATAATTTTTGTTGTTGTTCTTATTGTTGTTATTATTATTTTTAAATTAAAAAATTAATTGTGTTAAAACTCCTTTTCAATCGTAACCCTTTCCTATGGTGTCTGATTGACTTGTCATTAATGGAAACTTGACCTAAAAATTTAGTCGATCATTTCAAGACCAATGTTCAATATTTTATTCAGGATAATGGTATAGGTCAATGAAATGCAAAAAATGATGATGGGTTAATGAATAGAATTAATAAGATAGATTAATAAATAAATTACTCATGTAATAAATGTAAATAATTTATTTGATGAAAAAGCATTTGAAATTTGATTTAGGGTGGTGTGCATGACATGGGTAGAATCCCATTATTTATGACATTCCCCTCTCTACTTTCCCTATCTATCAAAATAACCATGATGATAAATTATTTTAATTTTTTTTCATTTGTTAACAACTAACCTTTGTGTATTAGAATCTATTGATTTGATATATCTACACTGTATTTATATTATAAATCCAAAAAATGGGTGGTAGAATTTACTATTTTTTATAAATCTATTTTTATTTTAATTGGTGAAGAATGAGGTTGATGAAGAATTTTTTAAGAATAATGTGAACTCAGGAGTCACAATGTTTTCATACCTCCTAAAAAAAATTAGGTGATTCTTTGCTAATCATGAAGTTCTCACAAATCTGGAGAAAATTCATGATAAATTCTTTTGAAAAATTGATAGAGAGGTTTGATATAATTAAAAATTTCAATGTTAATAATTCCACCATAATGGTAATTTCATTGTAATAAAAATTAGATCATAATGAAAATTTTATCATAATGCGAATTACATCATAATGGGAATTGAATTATATTGTAGTCGATCAGTATCAGTCATTATACCCTCTATTCATCCATATGAAGCATAAAATAATTCCATGTGCTAGATGATTATACTCAAAATCTAGTTGAAAATGATCTTATCTAGACTAATCTAACACAGATTGGTCAGATCTAGATGGAAAAAAGAATGGATACTTAAAATTGAATCAAGAACAATCAAAAGATCCTCATGAGATGATAACAAAACATATAATAATGAGGTATGAATGACAAGGATCATAATAGGCATAGAAAGAAACATATAGTAATGAACTGATAAGGAAACATGTCATAATTAGTTGTGAAAGAAAGGAATCATAATGGGATGAGAAAGAAATTGATCGTAATGAGAGGATAAACAAACAGATCCAAATGAGATGAGAATGAAAACGATCATAATGAGTTGAGAAAGAAAATAATCGTAATGAGTTAATAATGAAACAATCATAATCAAGGTGAGAAGGAAACATATCGTAATGATATGAGAAATGTATGATGAATTAATTTTATTAAACATGAATTTCAATATTTATTAACTCAATATGAAATCTAAGAAGCTTTGACGAACTCAAAGTTGATGTTTTAAATGCAATAGGATTTCATAGATTCTGAGATTTCAGGAAGCAGGAATGTTTTCATGTTTCCAGGATATGTTTTTTGATCCACCATTAAAAACATCGTATGATGATTTTGTCATTTTCAACTTTTCCACACATGAAAATGGAAGAGCACTAGAGAAATCAAAAGTGAATATTCATATCTGACTGAAGAAAAATTATGTTGAGAATTTGAGAAAGGTTTTTGTGTTGCAGATTCATAATGATTTTATTTTATTAAATCAACATACTCAGATAATATGATTAATAATTATTGTATTCAGATAATTGGATCCAAAAACATAATACTCAAAAAATTGGTTCCCAAATCCTAGATTATTGTATTGATATAATCAGATCAATAATCCCTCATCCTTGTACTGATAAAATTGGATCCATAATCTAACATGATCATATTATTAAAATCTCCTCTAAATAAATCAAATTGAGGATTCGTATTGTGTAATTATGTAGCAGATTCCAAAACAATGTCATTATTTTGTTTGGCTCAATTGTCTTATTAAAAACATTGTAAAATAATGGGTGTCAGTATAATCTTTCCTATCAGGAGATATAAGGATTCTAATATTATTTTACACAAATTTTATTCACTTCATCCAAATAGTGTATCTCTATAGACCCACGAGTGTGTCTATGGATAGGATGTCATTTCTCACACATAGGCTGTGTAACATCCCAGGTAAATAAAGAATAAATAATTTTCAAATTTATTAATATTTACGAATTAAATATTAATTTTAATTAAAAGGGGTTTCTACGTTTGATAGCGTACTCGGTACGCAACGATGAGTTTCTTTGAAAACTTACGTTGCACACAGGTAATAAAATAATATTATTTTAAATGTTAGTTAACGAGTAGCCTTTGTATAGGCGGGAATGGATAGAAATAGCTAAAATATGATTATATATGTTTTTAAATGTTTTTACATTTATACAATAAAAGATAAAGTCTTAAAATATGGAAAGAATTCAATTTTAGGCGTATATGCCCTAGTTTTCACTAAAGGTTCACTTGTCGCCTTTTGATGGCGAACCATCATTAAATATAGTTTTGATCGATCTTTTAAATTCTATTGGACCAAATAAAACTCTTATTAAGAATCGAAACATCAAAATTTACTTTGTGTAAATTTTTGGTATCTTTCCGATAAAGTTCATTTTTTTATGAATAGTGTAAAATGTTGTATTTTAATTCAAAACCTCTTTTTAATCTAATTTATTTATATGATTATATTATCTTTTGAATTGGTTTTAAAGTGAAATTAGAAAATATTTTTACCATTAAATCCAATAGAGGTCGTTAGAATTAATTTCACTTTGAAATCGGACTTAAACTAGTGTCAATCTTTTGATACTTATTGTTTCATAAAAACACGCTATTTGCTCTGACAGCGGGAATTAATTATTAAATTAATTAATGTGACTTATATGTTTTGAATTTTGTAAAATAGACTTCATTTTTGAATTCTTAATATCAAATATAGCTTAGGGTGAATTTTTGGTAATTTTCTGAAAAACTTCAATTTTTGATGAATAGTGAAACCACTAAGTGGTACTTATAAAAACTGATTTTTCCGTTTAAATGAAATTTTTCCATCATTGTGTTTTGAATTTCAAAAATACGACATACATGGTTGTCATTAAGAAGTAAAATGTGGTTCAATGAGATTATAATAATATTTTGGTGAATAGTAACTTATTAAGTTCTTAATCGTGATTAGAGGTAATTAGTGTAATTTAAGGTAAAAATGATATTATAAGAATGTGAAAACACCACGACACTTGTCCTACACCTATTGGGTGAGTCATGGCCGACCCAGACAAGCCATGGGCCATCTTGGGGACCCCATGGAGAAACTTTGGTTGGGAGATGACATAAATAACTTTTTATTTAATGTTAAAATTTAATTGACACAAACATGAGTTGTTTTACTAAAACAATTTTTAAGTAGGGTTACACAGGTCCAAATTTTGATTATAAATATTAATTGGAAAGCTAAAAAGTTTTCCTACATCATAGTATTTTGTTTATAATTTTTAGACATTAAATAAATTAAATTAGTTATGACATAATAATGATGCAGTGATGACATCACTATTTGACGATTTAAATAAAATGGAAAGATAATGTAAAATCTATGAACTACACATGTCCAGAACCAATTGTATGAGTGGATTTAGAACCTTTATCACCTTATCCACGAATTATTTCAATTTGGGACCTTTTAAAACCGAAACAAATTTTCAAATAAAGTAATATTTCTTTACATTCCAAAAGTTCCCATCCTCTCCTCTTATAAAAGGCCCCCACCTCTACCTCATTTCACACACTCCACAAGCCTTTGGCTCGGCCAAACCCTGCCCATTTACTCTCTCCACATACCTCTCCTCATCCTATATTATTCCCTTTGGGCATAATCCTTTCAAATGAAGCCTTTAGGCTCAAATCAAAAGGAGTTACACTTTTAAAGGTAATTAATTCTCTCTTGTTCATTTGTTTTATTTTGTTTCTCAAACCCCCGAAACTCTATTTATTTACTTATTTTGTAACAACACCAGTATCTTAAATATAATAGGATGTTGTTATAAGATTTATTCGAGCTAAACTCTCACACAACTACATCAAATGGTTAAAGAACATACGGTTTCCATGGATGGCGAAATTCTGCCTCCCGAAACGATGATTGTTCAATACTCATTTAACAACTCAAAGGTGGACATTATGATGTCACTATTTTTATATATGATATATAATATGTTTATATTTTCCTTAAGCTTCTGTTTTTTTCATTTTGGGCATACCTTTATGGTTTCCATTATGGGTAAACACGATATCTTCATTTAAGGAAGTGCGGACTACCGCCCCCTCAAAGTGATGTGATTCGTTAATGCCATATGTGGGACGTGTAAAGGATGGATTTAAAGTTATTATATATGATATTATACTGGAATTATAATATACCTCTATATCATTATTATTTCTTTCCATTAAAGTATGAGATTGAAATGAAAGTAGCATTCATGCGTACGTACGGCTTACCGTCTCCATGAACGGTGCATTTCATTTCTTATCCCCAAATGTAATGTACTATTAAAAGTACATTTATATATTGGATATATATAATTAATGATATATCTAAATGATGAATATAATTCTGGAATTAAAATATACATACCTCTCATTTAGTTTTAATTAAATTAATATTACAAAGAAATGAAAGTAGCGTTCATGCGTACGTACGGCTTACCGTCTCCATGAATGATGAATTTCATTTCTTACATCTAAATGATTATGTAATATTATAAATACATGTATATGCTGGATATATATGATATATATGATATCAAAATCAGGAATTTCATTCTGGATATAAAGAACTTTTTACCACACGAACAACATGTAATTGTAAGAAGTCAACTTTCGACTTAAGAACCAAAGATTGACAAAACAAACATTATTGACATAAATGGTTACATAATGTTTATAAAATGGAAATAAGTGATATAAAAGGAATAATGAACTTTAAATAGGTTCTTAATCAAGTATAAATTAACTCAAGTTTATTATTCAGGACGATAAACAAAGATCGAGTCAAGTCAGACCCGAGGTAAGGGACTTCATCTCAATCTCCTTTCATTGAGGCATATTTCGTTTTATACACAACTTTCTTTTATACGGTGTATAAACCCCTTTCACTTTTACTTTTATACAAAAGGAATCTTTTTCTACGAAGAGGTTTACAAAACGACAAAAAGGAATGTTTCTTTTAACGTACGCGGCGACAACGACCTTTTCCGCCGCCGCGAGTATTATTTGGTCTTTGGCTTCCTCCACAAGCCGTAATGTTTTTAAAATAAAATAAATACCATATACTATTTTATGTATTTTGGTATTGAAAATGGTTTTGATAAAGGATTCTATTATGTCAATATATTTATGATATATTGTGATTGAAATGTGGAAATGTTATCATTCCTTTATATTGGTTTTATGTTTTATGATTTTATACTGGTACGTGGACATTTTAACAGGTGGTTACGTTATAAACCATATGACGGGTGGTGCCGTGAATACCAGGACGGGTGGTTACGTTATAACCTCCAATGCATTGGGTATGGAAGTCGGCCGTATGGCTATTCCATTAAGTATGTATGGAAATTTTCCGTATGGCTATTCCATTAAGTGATATGTGTGGAAGTCGACCATATGGTTATTCCACTTAAGTATGTTTATGTCCCAAGTTACCTTTATATATGTTATGTGTTCTTTTTATGGATTTTATGGTAATCCTTTGGTTACAAAAATGTAAGTAATGATACTTTATTTAGTGAAGAGTTTTTTACTACTTCCTGAAGGTGAAGGTATTACTTTGATAGAGTATATATGGTTTATTTGATGTTTGAAAAACTAACAGTTTTCATTCTTTCTGTATCCCTTACTGAGCTTTTTATGCTCACCCCAAGTTTTTTTTGAAATTTTTTCACAGGACTTAATGTGGAATAAGGTCAGGGATGGGATGAAGGGAATATCATCCTATATAAAACATGTAACTAGACACGTTTCTTTTTAAGAGTTTTTTTTATGGAAACTTAGTAGAAGTGACTACTTTGTAATCTTTTGAGATGTAATAGTGATGTTCTAATTCTCTAAAACTCTAAAACTAAAATGATCCTCAACGTGAATTATTCATTTAATTCAATATTAAGTAAGGTTTAAGGCTCGGGCCTTATAGTTGGTATCAGAGGTCGGTTTAGACAACTTTAGGAGTTAGAAAAGTGTTAAATTATAATATGATTGAAATGATATATCATTTACGGATTACCATGTTGCTTCGCCTAAGATATTTCTATGTTCAGAATGGTTTTCCACAGAGGAAACAAAGCAGCTATGTTGGGACGACATCAGGAGGAAGATAACCTTCCAAATCAGCAACATGAGATGGTCGGAATCGGAACTAAACAGTTTGTTGCAGTGATGGCACAGTTGACTCGGGCTATAAATGGTTGTGGTATCCATGCACGAGATCAGCCAGATCAACTGCAGAGGAACATGTTAGTGGTGGAACATTTCATGAGGCAACATCCCCCATCATTCAGAGGATCATCTGACCCTGTGCAAGCTGAAGGGTGGATTAAGGCACTGGAGAAGATTTTTGATGTCATGGGGTGTTCAGAACATCAGAAGGTTAGTCTTGTTGTTTACCGTTTTGAAGGTGAAGCTGATCAGTGGTGGTTGATGGTGAAAATATAAGGGATAGTGATGAGATTGAGGATCGTCACTGGGACGAATTCAAAGGTATGTTTCTTGAGAAATATTTTCCTAAGGGAGTTCGTCTTAGGATGGAAAAACAGTTCCTAGAATAGAGGAAGGAGGATGATTCAATGGCTGTTATGAAGAAAAGTTCACTCGATTGGCAAGGTATGCTCCAAACTTCATACGAGATCTTGATAGTAAAATAAACCGTTTTTACTCAGGGTTAAATCCAATGTATCGAAGGGCTTTAGCTTCTCGTGAGTTCAAAATTTATGAAAAACTTGTTTGATGTGTGGAGAAGGTGGAAATAGAGTTTGCCGATGATCAGGTGTTCTATGACAAACAATAGAATAAGAGATCTAGTTGGCAGGAAAAGGGGAAGAATTCATCGAAGAAGCAAGGAATTAAGAAAACCAAATATCCATCCTGTGAGAAGTGTGGTAAAATGCATCCTGGAGAATGTTTATCCAAGTCTGGTAAGTGCTTTCGGTGTGGTAAGTCTGGTCATATTTCTCGTAACTATAAGGAAGATGATCAAGCAGTAAATGAAAAGCCAACGGTAAGATGTTTTAAGTGTAATGAAATGGGTCATTATGCAAACGAGTGTCCAACGAAGAACTCAACTGGGGGAATGCATCCAGACTACAAGCAGAAAGGGGTGGTGAAATCCTTTGCAACAACTTCAGCAGGTGTTGGGCCATCGAATGAAGTGGTATCAGCTCCAGGGAGCTCAGTATTTTTCGAAGATTGACTTGAGGTCGGGGTACCATCAGTTGAAAGTAAAAGAAGCAGACGTTCCGAAGATTGCAATCCGTACTAGATATGGCCATTATGAATTTTTAGTTATGCCTTTTGGGTTAACCAATGCACCTGCTGTATTCATGGACCTTATGAATAAAATTTTCCATGAGTTCTTGGATAAGTTTGTGTTTGTGTTTTGAGGTTTGGGAAGAGATTGTGTGTGTCTTGTGATTCACAGTTTAAGAGAGAGTTGTTATGTGAAGCTCATAGTTCTTCGTTTTCAGTTCATCCTGGCAGTACTAAGATATATAGAGATCTGAGGGAGTATTAACCGTGGGATGGAATGAAAAGAGATATTGCTGATTTTATTGTGAAGTGTTTGACATATCAACAGGTTAAAGCAGAGCGGCAGTTACCGAAAGGGATGCTTCAGCCTTTACCAGTGCCAATGTGTAAATGGGAAAACATATCCATGGACTTTGTTGTGGGATTACCGAGGAAATCTTGAGGTAATAATGCAATCTGGGTTATTGTTGATCGCTTGACCAAATCTTCTCATTTCCTTTATATACGAGATAATTTATCTCTAGATCAACTTTCCCGTCTGTATCTTAAAGAGATAGTCAGGTTACATGGAGTTCCCCTCTCCATTTTATCTGATCGTGATCCCAGGTTTACTTCTAAATTTTGGAAAGGCCTTCAGAAGTCGTTGGGTACTGAATTAAATTTTAGTACAGCTTTTCATCCTCAATCAGATGGGCAGTCAGAACGAACAATCCTAACATTGTAGGATATGCTACGAGCTTGTTCTATGGATTATCAGGGAAGTTGGGACCAACAAATTTCTTTGGTTGAGTTTTCTTATAATAACAGTTTTCATTCCAGTATATAGTTGGCACCATTTGAGGCATTATATGGGAAGTGGTGTCGAACTCCAGCATTTTGGAATGAAGTGGGTGAAAGGAAGTTGATGGGACCAGAATTGGTAGAAGTGATGGCAGAAAAAGTTCAGTTGATTCAGAAGCACATGAGAATAGCTCAGATCAGGCAGAAGAGTTATGCGGATAACCAGAGGAAGGATCTATCTTTCGAGGTAGGTGATCATGTTTTTCTCAAGGTTTCTCCTTGGAAAAGTGTGATGAGATTTGGTAAGAAAGGAAAGCTGAGTCCAAGGTTTATTGGACCATATGAAATTCTAGATAGAGTTGTATCATTTGCATACCGGGTGGCTTTACCTCCGAGTTTATCTCAGGTACACAATGTTTTTCATGTTTCAATGTTGAGAAAGTATATGCCAGATCCATCTCATGTTTTGAGTCCAGAGGTAGTTCAGCTGGAAGAGAACCTATCTTATGAGGAACAACCAGTCCAGATTCTTGACCACAGGGGGCAGGTGTTACGGAATAAGGTTATTCATCAGGTAAAGGTTTTGTGGAAAACCCATGTGATTGAAGAGGAAACGTGGGAATCTGAAAATGCTATGAGGGATAAATACCCCCACTTATTTTGATAAGTGACTAAAATTGCGAGGACACAATTCCCAAAAGGGGGGAAGGATGTAACATCTCAGGTAAATAAAGAATAAAGAATTTTAATATTTATTAATATTTACGAATTAAATATTAATTTTAATTAAAAGTGGTTTCTACGTTCGATAGCGTACTCGGTGCGCAACGATGAGTTTCTTTGAAATCTTACGTTGCACACAAGTAATAAAATAATAGTATATTAAATGTTAGTTAACGAGTAGCCTTTGTACTGGCGGGAATGGATATAAATAACTAAAATATGATTATATATGTTTTTAAATGTTTTTACATTTATACAAAAAAAGGTAAAGGCTTAAAATACGGAAAGAATTCAATTTTAGGCGTATATGCCCTAGTTTTCACTAAAGGTTCACTTGTCGCCTTTTGATGGCGAACTGTCATTAAATATAGTTTTGATTGATCTTATAAATTCTATTTAACAAAATAAAACTCTTATTAAGAATCGAGACATCAAAATTTACTTTGTGTAAAATTTTGGTATCTTTCCGATAAAGTTCATTTTTTTATGAATAGTGTAAAATGTTGTATTTCAATTCAAAACCACTTTTTAATCTAATTTATTTATATGATTAGATTATCTTTTGAATTGTTTTTAAAGTGAAATTAGAAAATATTTTTACCATTAAATCCAATAGTGGTCGTTGGAATTAATTTCACTTTGAAATCAGACTTAAACTAGTGTCAATCTTTTGATACTTATTGTTTCATAAAAACACGCTATTTGCTCTGACAGCGGGAATTAATTATTAAATTAATTAATGTGACTTATATGTTTTGAATTTTTTAAAATAGACTTCATTTTTAATTCGTAATATGATATATAGATTAGGGTTAATATTTGGTAAGTTTCTGAAAAACTTCAATTTTTGATGAATAGTGAAACCACTAAGTGGTACTTATAAAAACTGATTTTTCCGTTTAAATGAAATTTTGCCATAATTGTGTTTTGAATTTAAAAAATCCGACATACATGGTTGTCATTAAGAAGTAAAATGTGGTTCTATGAGATTATAATAATTTTTTGGTGAATAGTAACTTATTAAGTTCTTAATCGCGATTAGAGGTAATTTGTGTAATTTAAGGTAAAAATGATATTATAAGAATGTGAAAACACCATGACACTTGTCCTACACATATTGGGTGAGTCATGGCCGAAAAATACAAGCCATGTTCCAACTTGGGGACCCCATGGAGACACTTTGGTTGGGAAATGACATAAATAACTTTTTATTTAATGTTAAAATTAAATTGACACAAACATGAGTTGTTTTACTAAAACAATTTTTAAGTGGGGATACACAGGTCCAAATTTTGATTATAAATAGTAATTGGAAATATAAAAAGATTTCCTACTTCATAGTATTTTTTTTATAATTTTTAGACATTAAATAAATTAAATTATTTATGACATAATAATGATGCAGCGATGACATCACTATTTGATGATTTAAATAAAATGGAAAGATAATGTAAAATCTATAAACTACACATGTCCAAAACCAATTGGATGAGTGGATTTCGAACCCTTATCACCTTATCCACGAATTATATCAATGTGGGACCTTTTAAAACCGAAACACATTTTCAAATAAAGTAATATTTCTTTACTATTCAAAAGTGCCCCTCCTCTCCTCTTATAAAAGGCCCCCACCTCTACCTCATTTCACACACTCCACAAGCCTTTGGCTCAGCCAAACCCTGCCCATTTACTCTCTCCACATCCCTCTCATAATCCTAGAGGATTCCCTTTGGGCATAATCCTTTCAATGGAAGCCTTTAGGCTCAAATCAAAAAGAGTTACACTTTTAAAGGTAATTCATTCTCTCTTGTTCATTTGTTTTATTTTGTTTCTCCAACCCCCCTAAACTCTTTTATTTACATCTTTTCTAAAACAACAGTATCTTAATTATACTAGGATGTTGTTATAAGATTTATTCGAGCTACACTCTCACACAACTACATCAAATGGTTAAAGAACATACGGTTTCCGTGAATGGTGAAATTCTGCCTCCCGAAACGATGATTGTTCAATACTCATTTAAAACCTTCAAAAATGGCCATTATGATGTCACTATTTTTTTATATGATATATAATATGTTTATGTTTTCCTTAAGCTTATGTTTTTTCATTGTGGGCATACCTTTATGGTTTCCATTATGGGTACACACGATATCTTCATTTAAGGAATTGCGGACTACCACCCCTCAAAGTGATGTGATTCGTTAATGCCATATGTGGTACGTGTAAAGGATGGATTTAAAGTTATTATATATGATGTTATATTGGAATTATAATATAACTCTATATCATTATTATTTCGTTCCATTAAAGTATCAGATAGAAATGAAAGTAGCGTTCATGCGTACGTACGGCTTACCGTCTCCATGAACGGTGGATTTCATTTCTTATCCCCAAATGTAATGTACTATTAAAAGTACATGTCTATAATGGATATATATAATTAATGATATATCTAAATGACGAATATAATTCTGGAATTAAAATATACATACCTCTCATTTAGTTTTAATTCAATTAATATGACAAAGAAATGAAAGTAGTGTTCATGCGTACGTACGGCTTACCGTCTCCATGAACGGTGCATTTCATTTCTTACATCTAAATGATTATGTAATATTATAAATACACGTATATGCTGGATATATATGATATATATGATATCCAAATCAGGAATTTCATTCTGGATATAAATAACTTTTGACCACACGAACAACATGTAATTGTAAGAAGTCAACTTTTGACTTAAGAACCAAAGATTGACAAAACAAACATTATTGACTTAAATGGTTACATAATGTTTATAAAATGGCAATAAGTGATATAAAAGAAATAATGAACTTTAAAAAGGTTCTTAATCAAGTATAAATTAACTCAAGTTTATTATTCAGGACGATAAAGAAAGATCGAGTCAAGTCGGACCCGAGGTAAGGGACTTCGTCTCAATCTCCTTTCATTGAGGCATATTTCATTTTATACACAACTTTCTTTTATATGGTGTATAAACCCCTTTGACTTTTAATTTTATACAAATGGAATCTTTTTCTACGAAGCGTTTTACAAAACGACAAAAAGTAATGTTTCTTTTAATGTACGCGGCGACAACGACCTTTTCCGCCGCTGCGAGTATTATTTGGTCTTTGGCATCCTCAACAAGCCGTAATGTTTTTAAAATAAAATAATTACCATATACTCTTTTATGTATTTTGGTATTTAAAATGGTTTTGATAAAGGATTCTATTATGTCAATATATTTATGATATATGGTGATTGAAATGTGGAAATGTTATCATTCCTTTATATTGGTTTTATGTTTTATGATTTTATACTGGTACATGGACATTTTAATGGGTGGTTACGTTATAAACCATATGACGGGTGGTGCCGTGGATACCAGGATGGGTGGTTACGTTATATCCTCCAATGCATTGGGTATGGAAGTCGGCCGTATGGCTATTCCATTAAGTATGTATGGAAATTGGCCGTATGGCTATTCCATTAAGTGATATGTGTGGAAGTCGACTGTATGGTCATTCCACTTAAGTATGTTTATGTCCCAAGTTACCTTTATATATGTTATGTGTTCTTTTTATGGATTTTATGGTAATCCTTTGGTTACAAAAAGGTAAGTAATGATACTTTATTCAGTGAAGAGTTTTTTACTACTTCATGAAGGTGAATGTATTACTTTGATAGAGTATATATGGTTTATTTGATGTTTGAAAAACTAACAGTTTTCATTCTTTTTGTATCCCTTACTGAGATTTTTATGCTCACCCCAAGTTTTTTTGAAATGTTTTCACAGGACTTAATGTGGAATAAGGTCAAGGATGGGATCCAGGGAATGTCATCCTATATAAAACATGGAACTAGAAACGTTTATTTTTAAGAGTTTTTTTTATGGAAACTTAGTAGAAGTGACTACTTTGTAATCTTTTGAGATGTAATAGTGATGTTCTAATTCTCTAAAACTCTAAAACTGAAAAGATCCTCAACGTGAATTATTCATTTAATTCAATATTAAGTAAGGTTTAAGGCTGGGGCCTTATAGGCTGAACCATGTTAATATTGTGTGATTTTTTTAATTTATAGTTTTGAATGTATGAGTATTTAATAATTGTTTTTATGGAAATAAACCATCCCAGGTTATAGGGGTTAAGCTTCTGTAAGTTTTGAAACCTATAAAAAGTGAACTTATAATTCAACACCCCATATTAGTAGTTTTTTAGTCCTTATAACTTGAATATTATCAAATCGTAAGGATCCCTTGTTGAATCATTATCCTAGATAATATAAATGCTTTCAATAGAAGATTAATTCCAACATTCGATGGAAAACAATGTTTGGATAATATTTTGGATAATTCCTTATCTTATATCTGATTTATTAGAAGTATTTTATGATTCTTCTATTGGTTTTACACCCATTGAGAAAGATTCTACCGTTACATTTGATAATAATGAAAACGTAGAAGTTGATTGAAAGGAAATAAATTCAATCATTATGTCCTTATAAGATCATTTTTACCGGAAGATGATGGGTATAAAATCTTCATAATGTATGTGGGATATGATATAATGTGTTTTTGAAGGGAAAACTAAAATCCAGGAAGAAGAACAACAAATTTGGCATAGTTTGTATAAAGACATCATAATGAGGGATGAATAGATAATTGATGAATACTTAAACATAGTAAATGATTTTTTTGCAACATAAAACCATTCAGAGATATCATAGAAGATTATACAATTTTGAATAAACTCATGAAAATCTATTCAGACTACTTTGATTTTTAAATTTCATCTTTAAAATATATGTATCATTTATCTCTTTATGAATTTCATAAATTTCTTATTTCTTATGAAATGAGGAATTCAATAATCGTTAATGTGAATACGAAATATGAAATGGATTTTGAAATAATGAGAATGATTAAAATCCTAGATGTTGCTGAATTTGGTCCGTGTGAGTCATATGATAAGAAATATGATGAGATGAATTAAAAAACAATTTCTCTCATACCCAAGAACTACCAAAGATTAATATGAATGTATGAAGTTAAATTAATCTCACATGTTTTGTGTGTGCGGGAATTAGATGCTTTTATATGATCTTTACAAAGAATAAAGTTATAGAATATCGAGATGGTTCCAATGAAAACCCACGATGGAAGAATTGGAAAAAAATGATAAAGAAGAAAAATCATCAAACAGATACAAAAAGAAGTGTATAGGAAACAAAACAAGTAAGTTGAGTAAGAAAGTTGGATCAGACTCAACTGATAATAATTCATCTAATGATAAATGTTTTCAAAAATTCAAAACCTTCATTAAATTATTAGTGAAATAAATAATCCTCAAAGAGTGAAGAAAGTGGTGTATAATCCTATAGAGATTATCAAATTATAATCTAATTTGTTACATTTTTTAATTTAAAATAATTCTAAAGAAACAAATTAATGTAATAATGAAAGTTCCTGATGATTTCTTTGATGTAATAAAATTTTCCATCAAGCTAATGTATGAATAAATTCATGGGATTTTATCATACTAATATTGAATTACTAAACATGGAATGATGATTGGAGATCGTATGAAGAAACAAGAATCTACGGAAGAAGAGGCAAAAAATATGAAATAAAAACATATTGAGTATGAAAATACCTTGAGGAAAGTTAATGATAAATTCAGCATAAATATAGAAGTAAAATCAGTTGCTTCTAAAGTTTCATAGAGGACTTAATATGAGAATCTGTTGAAATACTCTCTTAACAAAAACTATTTTATTTGATTCATTTAACAAATCATTATTTTGAAAAATTATTAAAAAAACATTGGTAGAGAAAGGATTTCAGTAACCTATCAAATATAAAAAATTATAAAACTCTCTCAAAATAAATGATATTCTACTCTCTCATTATATAAGAGAGGAAAGAAGTTTCTAACCATAACAATGTTTCAATTGGGAAAGAAATTTCATGAATAGAAAATCCATATTTGAAGGATATTTTTGGTGTTTTATAATATATGGTCCTATAGCTTAAAATTTTTTGAACAACATATCTCCACCTATACGAAGGTTTTATAAAAGTGGAGAAATTGTGAATGAATAATGAGAAACTCACATAACACATAGAACATTATAAAGGTGAATTCTGAGTATGATAAAAACTATCAAAAATTAATCAATTTTTATATTTGGATGATTTTCGTGGAATATGTGATCAGTCTTGTCATCATGACAAAAGATGTATGCAACCTCTTATTGAACAGGTTTCTTTTGATAGAAATTAAAATAATGATGAAAATAAGAAGGTTGAGGAAAGTGTTTTTTTATTGAGATAACTTTAAAATAATGTAAGAGGAACCAACCATGGATACTTGATATTGGAAGTTCTACATATATGGTAAGTTATGTGAAACAATTGAATCATTTTGGAATGTTATAATAGAGAAGTAGCTACTTTTGGAAATGATATTTCCTTACAAATATGAGGAGTCATAATTGTAGATATTGAAGTTGAGAAATTGAAATCTAAGGAAGATTCACATATTAATGGGATAAAAAAGAGTTAAGTGTAATTCAAATTGGTGATTATGGAAATGAATTAATCTTCTTAATGGATACTTGTTTATTGAAAAGTGTGACTTATGGGAAATTCATTACAAAAGTATAAATATCCAACAAAAATTTCATTCAATGAGAAGAATTCAGTAAATCACATTACTTGAGTGTGGAATATGGAACCATGTTGTGGCTCTAAATACTTTTCCACATTGGGAAGAAA
Source organism: Viscum album (assembly GCA_963277665.1). NCBI lineage: Eukaryota > Viridiplantae > Streptophyta > Magnoliopsida > Santalales > Viscaceae > Viscum > Viscum album. Next base: position 661,954,104 of record OY728159.1, read on the forward strand.
AACTTTAATATACTATTTATGTTATTGTTTTATGTAATTTTACATAAATTAAAAGAAGGGATGAATATGTTTGTATTACTTTCTAGAAAGGAAATATTACAAACACAAGTAATAAAAAAGATGATATTCAATCTACATGAAAACATGAACTTAATCAATCTAGTATATGTTGACTGATGAGATTTCAATAAAAAGGGATACTTATACTATATCACATTTATTGATGATATCAATTCGATGAAAGAAATTGTGTTCATGTTGTACAAGTCACAGGCTTTCGAAATAGTCAAATTATTTAGAAAATATATTGAGATATAATTGTGGGTTTCAATAAAGTTACAAACAATAGATAATGGTACCAAATTCACCAACAATGAATTTGAAGATTATCTAATAAAATAAGGTATCAAGTAGAAGTAATTTTCTCCCTAAACTCCACAGAAAATGGAGAAGAATAAAAAAGAGTGATTCTAGGTGGAAATGTAATGAGGTATGTTAGTAGAATAAAATATTTCAAAATTATTTTAGAGAGAAACTATTAGTAATGTTGTACATGTTCAAAATATATTCCTATTGAGACTAGAAATCAACATCACTCCATATGAAATTTTGTATAACAAAAAACCGTTCATTAAAATACTTCAATGTTTTTTGAAGTCCATGTTTTCACAAAATCATAAATCAATATTTGGGAATGATTTATGTGATAATTGAGGAAGGAACATTGATAGGTTATTCGCCAAATGAGATAATTTACAGTATTTTATCATATGTTTACAATTTTTTGTGGACTCATATGATGTGAAGTTAATGGAAAATTAATTATTTGTAAAAAGTTGTTGAGAATTTTGAGGATGATACATTAGAGAATTAAAAAAACAGGTAATGTTTTATGAAATACCCCCATCATGATTTTGACGATTCATGTGGGGAGAAAAGTGAATGTGGGAAAAAACCCTTGAGATTTTAGTCTATAAAAACATTTTGAATCTTAAAACATTATTGGTAATCATTTGGCACTGGTTCAAACTATAATTAAGAAGTGATTATAAAATAAAACATTAATTATCTAAAATGTTTGATCAAGAATCAGTTTCAAATGCTATTCAATAAAACAAATGGGAGGATGCTGTAAATGACGAGTTGGGTCACATTGAGAATAATGAAACATTAGAGTTTCTTCCAAGACCATAAAATAAAAATTTTATCAAAAACAAGTGGTCTTATTGAACAAAGTTTAATGAGCATGGAAACGTTTCATGAAAAAAATAAATACTTTTTTAAACGACATGCATACGTGGATGTTGTGGATTTTGATGAAACCACTTACTTAGTTTAACGATTAGAAACTATCAGAATATTTTTTTCGGTGTCCACACAAAATTATTTAAAATTTTATCGGATTAATGAAATGATAGATTTTTTAAATGGTGAGGTTGAGTAAGATTTTTATATTGAGAAACCTTGTGGCTTTCTACATAATGGGGATTAAAAAATCTTTTATATTTGATGAAATATTTGTATTGGATAAAACATGCTCCATGTGTATGGTAATAAAATCATTAAAATTGTTAGATAATGTTGACGTTTTCTAAAGTAAAATTATATAGAAACATATATTTTAATTCTTTTTAAATAGGATATCTAATTTTAATTGTCTATATAGATGACATAATTTTTATTAGGGATAGAGAAGATGTTTGTAAAACATTTTCTGAGGAAACGATGAATTTTTTTAAATGTCATTTTTTTGGAGAATTAACTTTCTTCTATGGAATATAAGTTTAACAAAAATAAAATTATATTTTATTATATTAAGAAATGTATTCCATGGAATTACTAAATAATTTTATGATGGAAGAATACAAAAATGTTTCCACTACTATTTTAGTGAGCAATAAATTTAGTAAAGATGAATATGTAATATGTTTGAATCATAAAGACATTCAAAATATGATATCAATCCCTTTTTACATAAATCCTAAAGGATAGATGTTGTTTATGTTGTTATTTTGGGTGCTAGGTGTCAAATAAATTTAATATAATCAGATATTTTTTTAGTAAAAAACAATTATGATATATGTCAATGGAACAACATCACATTGGTTGTTATAAAAAAGAAATATGGAGATGATGTTACATGTTTATACTAATTCCAATTGTGATGGATATTTTAATGATAGAAAATAAACTTCAGAAGAAACATTTTTCTTTGAAGAATGTTGTGTGAGTTGGAATAGTATCAAACAATGTTCAGAAACATTGAGAACAACTGAATCTAAATATGTTACATCCACTCAATCTTGTACTCAAATGTTGTGAATGAAATATCAGTTAGAATATTTGATGGTAAATGTTACTAAAACATTGATGATACTTTGTGATAATCATATTGAAATTGATATTTCTAAAAATAATTTCAAAAAATAAAAATAATTTCCTTCATTCAAGATAAAAAATCAATGATATATGTTTTTTGTTTATAAAAGAAAATGTTTCAACTACATATGTTTTTCTAGAATATATTTAAACAATGTATCATATTGTTGATATCTTTACAAAATAATTGTCAAATGGAATGATTTGGTAATTGAGGGTATAAATTAATTATCAGCCTTCTCCCATTTCATCATAAATACGATAAGGAATAACCTCCACCATATTTTGGATTTTTTGATTAGGGGGGAGAAATTAACAATTTTGTAATTTGTAATATGTTTTTAAATATATTTCTTTTATGAATCTGGAGATGTGGTTATCATATAATAGGGGATAGAAAATGAAAGAGGGGACAGAGAAAAATAAAGTGAGAGAAGAAAATTGGGAATTAGGGAGAGATAAGAATGTGACAAAATAAAAGTGAGAACAAGGGAGTGAAAATAAAATGAGAAAAGAAATGTGAGGAAAATAATTAGTGGGGTAGATAAAAGATAGTTTGAAAAGGAGCGAAGAGAGTTTTTCATTACATGGACACAAGAATTTCTTGCCACTATGGGAAGGAATTAATTCAAAAAAATTACATTATACAATATTGGGGGTTTAGGACACTCTCTTTTGAGAAATTATATGTTTTGGAAAAATTCCAAAAAAAACATGTTGTTAACAAAATTTGAGTGGTAAAATGTTTTAAGAGTTGTAAATATTGTTAACTAGGGTTTTTAAGATATAAAATGGTGGAGATTTAAGTAATTTTATAGTAAATTTTGTTAACAATGTTTTTGTATCTGTTGACAACTAGAATTATTTTGTTTTATAAGAATCATATCCATCTGTATTGTATATAGATCTTCATATCAAACAGAATCTGTGGTAGAATTAATTGTTTTCCAGAGGACTATCTTTGTTGTAATCGGAGAACGAATGATGCTGATGAAGAATTTTGAATCAACAATTTGAAGTTAAGAGTTAATTTTTTTTATAATTTCTAAATTAAAATTAGGCGATGTTTTTCTTATCAATAAATTCTCACAAATCATGAAAGATTTCATGATAAATTCATTTCAAGAAATGGTGGAGAGGTTTTAAGAAATTCAAAATTATAGAGTAATGAATTGTATCGTAATGACAATTACATCATAATCTTAATTTTATCATAATGAGAGTTACATCATAATTAGATTATAATATTATTTAGATAGTTCGATATTAGTTACTATAGAATCTGATCATCAATCTAAATAATACAAATAATTTCATACCCCAGAAGATCATACTCAGACATATGAGTAAAATGATCATATCTAGAATAATCATAACTAGATTGGTCATATCTAGATTATAAGAGGATGATATAATTACAATCATATCTAAGATAATAAAAATATCATAACGAACTGATAAATAAAAAGATTATAATGAGATTAGAAATAAAATGATCATAATGGGATGAGAAAGAAACCAATTGCAACGAATTGATAAGGAAACATAACATAATGACATAAGAGAGATATGTATTGTAATGGGATGAGATAGAAATAGATCATAATGATTTACTAATGAAATAGATCATAATGATAAGATAAATAAATCTATTAGAATGATATAAGAAAGAAAATAATCACAATGAGATGAGAAAAAAAAACAGATCATAAAAATGTTGGGAAAGAAACATATTATAATGACTTGAGAAACGTATAATTATTTGATGTGGTCACACATTATTTTCAATTTTTTCATATGTCTTATAGAAATATAATTTCATTTGATGAATTCAATGTTACAATTTTAAATGTTCTAGATTATTAGAGATCAAGATATTTGAGGAAGCAGTAATGTTTTCATGTTTCCTACCTTTATCTTTTGAGATGCCTATAAATACATCCTTATGTAATTTTTTCATTCAAAACATTTACCCATGAACAAAAGTCAAAGTGCCAGATAATTCAAAATTTAATGTTTTAATCTAATTTAAAAATAATGTTATTGATCATTTGAGTGGAGTTTGAGTGACATAGATTCAGAATGAATTCATTATATTGAATCATCATACTCAATGAATCCGATCTAGAATTATCATATTCAGAGATTCAGATCCATAATCATTGTACATAGAAAATTAGTTCTCGAATTGAGCATAATTGTATTTATGAAATATAATCTATAATCCAGTATCATTGTATTGGGAACATCTGATCCAGAATCCAGCATCATCATAATGATAAAATTGGATCCAACTAAATGAAACTAAGGATTTGAACTACGAAATTGTGGAAGAGATTCGATAATGTTTTTAATTATTTTTGTGGATAAATATCCAAATAAAAAAATTTACACTCAAGAGATTCCGTATATTAATTCTTATTGAGGTATATAAGTATCCTAATGGGAGTTGTCACAAGTTGTATTTACTTATTAATAATTGTGGATTTCCATATACCTGTGGGTGTGTCTATGGTAATACTGTATGTTATAAAACTGAGGAAAAAACAAGTAAATCTTTTGTGATTTTCTAGATTTCCTATTTTTTATTCATTAGTATTTACTAAATGTTAATAAATAAATAAATATTAATAAGTTATACGAGTTATTTTTATAAATCTTTTTGAACATATGAAAACATAACAACTGATTCAACCCCCCTTATCAGTTGTTATTTGATACATAGAACAATACTCTCCCTTCAAAATTTAACAATCAATATATTTTTTATATTGATTCGAATAATAATCCATTAGTTAAATTGGATTTGACATTATTAAAGGATGGGTTTTATAGAATTTGTTTTCATAGAAAATTTAGCCTTTTTGGTATAGTTTATTTAAACCGAATATACGTATTTATTTATCTTCTCATTCGATAGTCATCAAAATAACGCATCCTCAATGATGTTGGATTCATATCGTGTGTTCATTATATTAGATTTAGGTGGTCTAAAAATCAAATCTCAATATCACTTTTATTAATTACTAGTTTGTGATTGTATATTTTTTATGGTTCATTAAGTAATTAGAATACCAGAATGAATTAATTGATGTGGTTAATTAATTAAATTGGGAATCATATATTTCAGTGAAAAATGAAAACTATGGAATGTGGAATGTTAATTGGTAATATTAATTATCAATGTATTGAATTTGGAAATTGGAAATAATTAATTGTTGAATTAATTAAGGAATTAATTAGACCATTCAAAATGCTTAACTAATTATAGATTTAATTAATATTAATGGAAATAATAATGATATTGTAGTTTGGTATAATTAACTTTTTAATTAATTATGCTAACATGGAGATTATTGAAATTTAATAATTAACTATGTTGTTAGTGAATTAAGTGAGTTGGAATAATGAATTGGTGAAATAATTATGCGGTTATTGAATTAAGTGAGTTGGAATAATTAATTGATGAATTAATTAGAGGTTTATTTATGTATGTGGGTTCGAAAAATTTATTCAGGAGTGAATTGGGTTTAACAAATCGATAATGATGGATCAATTAATTGATTAATTAATTGTGGACATTGAGTAAGATTAATTAATTATAGAATTAATAAATATTTTTTTTTTGTAATTAATTAATCAGGGAATTGATTTAAAATAGTGAATTAGATTAATTAATTGTATAATTATTTTATGGAATTTTTTGAAAAATAAATAGCTGAATTAATTGATGGGATTTAGTTATGTAAATTAAATTTATAATTACTGAATCGAGTTGATGTGAAAAATTAATTTCTGAATCAATTGAATTGATTTAATTTGATTAATTAGTTATTACTTAATTAATGATAGTTTTTATAAATAATTAACTGGTTAATTACATGAAGAGATTAAGATACATTAATTAAATATGGAATTAATTAATGAAAATGATTTTTATTAATTAACTGGGAAATACATTAATGTGGATTGTTGAGATATAGAATTAATAGAACTGTATAATTAATTGATGAAATAGTTGTGAAATATTGATATATGATAATTCCTATAATTATCTATGGAATTAATTAGGATATATTAAATTTATTATTGAAATAATTTTTTAATAAATTGATTATGATTTGTTGAGTTTGGTAGTTTTAGATAATTAATTGATGAATTAATTATAAAGAAGTGATTTATTAATATTTGGGATAATTAATGAGATTTATGTGCTTAATTAATTGGGAAATTAATTAAGGGGTTTTATGTGAAGACAAATTTTTGAATTAGAAATGGTTTTGAAGATTAATTAAATGGTAAATTAATGTAATATTTGTGTAAGTGGGTTAATATTGATTAACATGCTTGATATTACATTGTGCTATATGTGATAACTTGGTTAATAATTTATAAACCATGATAAATGAGATAAAAATGTTATGTGTAGATGGTAAATTATGTATTATTAAATAGTGAATGGTAACATTATCATTCATACCAATACTAACAATGTTAACATGGGCATATATGGGTGCATAAGTATGGAATGGTACATATATTTGTAACATAGTCATTGAAAATGATGGAAAATAATATTGGTAACATGATTGTTCAATTGTGGGGTTGAATAAATATTATTAATTAATGTGACAAATTATTTAATTTTTCATTGTATTTAATTTTTATTAAATCATAATACACATAATATTGAATGGATTTTTTAAACACTATTATTGGTGGCCTACTGAGATGTACTCACACCTTATTCAAGGTTCCGAATTGGTACCCTAATAGACTTTGTTGCGGTAGGACAAGTTAAGGGAAATTCCCTAGTTTTGATTGGTTATTGGTGATGTAGCACATATGGGGGAACCAAATGTGTTTTAGGACCTTATTCAGTGTTTGGTATCATTATTTTTTCTAGTTCTTAAATTTGTCACTCCCATTGGCATGACATGTTTTCCATTTAATTGATTAATGTATTTTTAGATTTTCTCACCTTGTGATATTACTATTTTTATGATTATATAGTCTTCAACTATTCATTTATTTATTCCACTGATTTTTTTCTCTGATAATATAGGGTATAGTCTCCCACGATAGACTTAATATATCCTCGCTGCTAGTCGGGAGCCTGTAGCATACGTAGAGGTGCACATGTGGTCATGGGGCGAACCTTCTCGTGGAACCTATGTGTGGATCAAGGGATAAGATGTTAAATAATATTATTACATTAGGAAATTAAATCCCATATTATATATGTATATAAACACATTTTATCTGACCCTAGAATATGCAGACAAGCATGAGGTACTTTCGGTTCAACTCCTAATCATCTAGGATGCCCTGGTGGGTCAGGTTATGACAACACCTCTCACAAAAATCTATAATGATGGCATTAATGAATAAATATGAAATAAAAAATATAATAATAATTTATAAGATTCAAATTAATATAAATTCTTATTTCTTCTCATTTTTTGGGAAAAGCAAATGATTCATTTATGTTCTATAGAATATATCTTCTATAAAATAACAAGTTTTCATTTTTTTATATTGATTTTCATTAATTATAAAATTATTTAAAAATATATTTCACCACCATATAAATAGCTTATTAATATAAATATTATTATTTAATAATTTTATTATTACAAATTTACCACTTTTATAACTATAATCATCCATTAATTATTCTTTGTTTAGGTTTGGACCTTTCTAACCACCAACATATAGAATATTAAAATAATCTATTCTGTATAACTATGAGAAAAAACTAACATTATTATGAGTTAATGTTAATTTTTTTTCATTTTTATGGTTCTATAAATTATATTTTATGTATTTATTTTGTAATTAAAATATCATATTCAATCGCTAAAATTCGTGATGTAAGTTGAAATGAAATCATTTTTCATGAAGAACAACAAAAAACTCATGGAATTATATTAAAGATGTATAAATTATTATTATTTATATATTATAGGACTTTAAATGATTAGTTATTTTTGAAATTATTATTAGTTAATGGGTATCAATAGTCATATTTTTAAATTAGAAAAGAAATAATTATAATTACCAACATATGATGTTCAATAAAAAAAACTATGTAGAAAATGAAAAATAACTGAATATAATTGAAGATATATATGGTTTCATATATTAATACGGTTCCAACAATGGTGATTAATATAGTTCTTATGGATTTATAGTATTATATAGTATCTAACACTTTATGAGAATAAATGGAAAGGGTTTATTTGTGTAATTCTCAATTACATGAGACATTTTTTATATTGTGCATTATTATTTAATTTTAATGTTGTTATTACTACCTAATTAATCTATTTTTTACATTTTTAGTACATTAATAGGGATTGAAAATATATATCATTTTTTTATTTTATTTTTATTGGATTCAAATGATAAAAAAGTTGTAAGTTTTATTGTTTACTGAACTATCTTCAATGAGTAAGAATTCATCTTTTGGGATATAATTATTCATAGGAAGGTTTATTTAACAATATGATTTTTTTAATTTAATTTTTTTATCCTATAAATAGATAATTATTTTTAATTCAAATATTTTACCTTCATGAATTTGTTTCTCAGAAATAATATAATTTTGATAATAATTCCCATTTATGTTATTAAGGGTTTCTGATTCTTGAATATATTTTTATCATTTCATTCATATGTTCACCATTATATTTGGTAACCTAATTATTTTTTATCTCATTTAGATATCATATTTCAAATTTCCTCTATTAAAAAATAATTTTCTTCTATTTGTTTATTCGGTTTTTCATCAAATGTATCCCAAAATATATAAAAGAGTTTTTATGCTTTTAAAATAAAATGTTTCTTCTCCAACACCCCCATTGAATTTAATAATAATTTTTAAATTTAAAGGATATAAAATTTATTATTATATTTCAGAATTATATGTTTCCAAATTTTTTCACTTCAAGTTTTCTACACTATAATTTATTTTTCAGGTATTTATAATTTTTCATTCCATTAAAAATTATAATTTATCAATTTTTTACATTATCTTCTAAAATTATATTGTCTTTTCTTGTATTAATTAATGCAATTTTTTTAATATAATTATTGTAAAATTTTATTATTTTCATTTTCGTAAATGAAATGTATCAAAAAGGGAATCTTGAAAACAATGTAACATTATAATTTACACAAAAGATAAAACAATTTTTTAAAAAATATTTTTCCATTTTCTCATACATTTACTCTCTATCTCTAATGAATTTAATTTCATTGGAAATAATTTTTCCAAAATCCAAATATAAATTTCCCTTTAAAATTAACTTTTTGTGTGATTTATTTTTTTGTATTGAAAATTATAATTAAAAAGGACATTTTTTTGTGATTCCATAATGGATATGTTACAGATTAACCAACTTTCCATTCCATGGGTTTGTAATGATCTTATGAATGACTGTTTTACGTGGAACACATATGAATATATTAATGATGGTTGTGGTCCTATATATCCCATTAATTAATTGGTAATGTTTATAACACAATAGATCAAAATGGTAAATGAGGTGATTTTTCTGTAGATAAAGGGTATACAAGCGAATTTATCTCAATGAAAAGGGAACACAAATGGGTTAATTTGAAGATAAAGGGTACATGAGGGGATTTATCCTAATATTTGGGGTTTATATGTTAACTTATTCATTTAAAAAGGGTAAATGTGGGGGTTTATCCAAATACCATGGGTTAATAAGAGGATTTAACCCAAGATAAAGGGTGTAAAGGTGGAATTATTCCATGAAAAAGCATACACTAGAAGATTTATCACATGATAACATGTATTATGAGTATTTATCCCAATACAGTGGATACATATGATGATGTATCCCATAAAAATGGGGTATATTGGTTGGAATACCACAAATCCAAGGGTATATGAGAGGATTATCCCCTGACCATGAAGGTAGACTAGTTATTATCCCAAGAATACTATGTTTGAATATAATTGTGGGTATACATATATATGATTTATTTGATTATGATTCTTCCACATAGTTAAATCATAATCTGGTTTCTATGATTATTCACCTTGAATGATGTTTAACATCTAATTATTATGCATAATTTTTACCTGGTATATATTTAGTCAATTGTGATCACAAGTTCTTCTATCTTTAATTTTGAAAAAATATGTTTTTATGCCCTTTTTATTATGAAAGTTTTCCATGTTCTTGTTTTCTCCAATGGTTAACATCCAACCCAAGAATACATTTTGATGATTAATTTTCCCTTTCTATGTATTATATATAAATCCTTTATTATGTTTCAAATCACATTGTTATGAAGATAATTATAACTTTTAGGATGTCTATAAAGTAGTCTTGAGGAGTTATATTGTGGAGAAATGTTTAAATGTGTGGTATACTAAATTAATTATTTTATTATGCCTCAAAGTCACTAAACACAATGTTTGGTGATGTTGTGTGGGATTATTGAGAGATGTTTCCCGAATGTGAAATTTTGGAAATATAAACATGGATAATCAAACATTATATCAAATATAATTTTTAAATTAATTTTTTATAGCACCAGACCTGGGAATGTTGGTATATGGTCCCCCTTCTACTACTCGTATCGAGGGAATGATAATTGACATTTAACTAAATTCATGTAACATTATCATATCATGCAACAATTTCCAATACATTCGTCTTAAAATAAATGTTCTCAAAAATATTTTTCTATATACAATTTATATAAAGATAATTGTCCTTCCATTTGATATGACAATCCCAAAATTTGATGTTCATATTAACATCATAAAAATATTATTATAATGTTATGTCATTTGAAAAAATACATCACTCAATAAGAATATTATTTACAAGAGTAACAATGAGGGTTTTTATTTTTTAATCCATTATGTAGTATTGGTAAAAAATGAAACATAGTTATAACCAACAATTGATAAATATTCATTGAAAACTCAATATAGGGGATAAAGTATTCAATTAAATCTCCATCCATGAGAGAAATTTCATAGGTTTTTTCATGGAAATACTATATAGACCAGAGATAGGATGAATTAGAGCATTGATTGAGTGTTTTTATACATTATAATTAAATCATGGAATCAAATTTCACAGTATACCTATATTTTGATCTCATCCATTATCAGATATTCTAGTGGATCTATACTAACAACAACTTTCATTTATTGTATGGGGATTCCGAGCTAGTATTTATGACATTTAGAAAATTTAATATTTATCCTCAAGGACATGCATGATTATTTTCATCAACATCCAATATGCTTTAGTGATTTTGGGTATTCTAATTCATTGATACGGTCTTACAAAGGATGATCGAAGAGGATCAATAGAATGAATTTATCAAATATCTCAATATTCAACTGTAAACTCATGATCCATGGTAGAATAAGGCATACACCTTCATAAACCATTATTACAATGTGTATTAGAAAACGAACTCATATATTCCTAAAAAATGTGGTCATAATGTTCAGGAAGAGCCATGTTCAAATATTTTGATGGATAGTCTTTTTTCTATCATCTTTAGTGCATGGTGGGTTCCAACCCAAAATAGTCATATATAGGTGAAATAAACTAACTTTTTTAGACACACAAGTAGCTTATAGAGTACTTTAATACCATGTAATTCCATCTTTAGCATGTTTGTATCAGATTATAATCAATGTTAAGTAGGGGAAGGCCACTCGTAAAACCTACAACTTGATCTTATTATTGTGTTCCTAGATATTAGTACACCACAGTGGCTATATCTCATGTATCATTACCTTGGATTCTCATTTTTAAGAGTGTCACAATAAAATTACATTATAGTCATACAAATGATATTTATAGATACAAAAATTCTAGAAGAAAATATATGGTACCACTTTTACATCATATTTATTACATGTGATTCTCTGAATAATTCCATAATGGATAATGTCAATAAATTTTCTGAAATCTGGTCTTAAATTATGACACTACATTATAGAGAACTACTCATGACAGTCAAATTGTAAAGACCCGTAAAATTCAAGGGAAATTCTTTCTTAATTTTCTTTATAATTTTACAAGAGCGCGGTTTCTGATGGCACCTGATTCCGAGGCCCGGAGTGCCCAGAATCATTTGCCGAAGTTTGGCTCGGGTACGTTCAGTGAACGAACGAGCGGGAATTCCTAACTTTTGATCTGGTGCTCGGAGTTGAAATCCGAGGGCACCGATGAACTCGCAGCACCGATATTCGCTTAAAGAGACCTTTTCGGAAGTTGCGTTTGTTGCGGGTTGAAAGTTAGTTTTTGGGTTTTTAGTTTAAGTTAAATAATATTTGTGAAGAAAAAATTTTATTTTAACTTGATAAATCCTACCAAAGGGGGTTGGAAGTGGGACCCACATCCACTTAACCTCCCTTGGGAGGATTAAGTGTGGTGGGGCCCACAAAAAGCTCCCAACCTTTCATCTTCTCCCAACTCCCTTAACCCCTCTTTAATGACTTGAGTTATTTAATTTTGGAGTTAATCTTTTTGAAATTCAAACCTTTGAAATTCTTTTGTTAGGTTTGTAAATAAAATAAGCTCTTATTTTATTTTGTTGGGTTAGAACACTTTGGCCATCTTGAGAGCTTTTGGGAGTTTTTCTTCTTCTTCTTCAACTCTGAAGAAGAACACGAAGAACGCTCAACTTGACGAAGAACGCTCAAGTTACGACGAAGAACGCCGCTCCGCTCTTCTTCATCTTCCGTGTCAACGAGAGGGTACGCCGCTTCCTCCTCGGATTCCCTTCGTCGACATAAGAAGTTTCGCCAACGACGTATCACATCGGACGCATCTCTTCGTCAACGGATTTGACGAACGACGACCGCGACGCCCGACCTCCGCGACATTGTCTTCCGCAGACGTTGAAAAATCCTCGAACCTATACCCAAGGTAGGGGTTGTTGATTTATTGTTTAATTATTTCATTCTTGATCGTGGATCTAGCATGTCTAACGTGAGGCTTTTGAATATTCTAAGTTGTGTTATTATTTAACGTGAGGGGGCCGGACCACATGAACATGACCGAACCCCCCTCCATCGTTCTTGTTGAATTGCTTTGCGGGTGGAAACAAAGAGGCGTGGTGTCGTCGCACCACGCGGTTAATCGTGCGTTTATTTTACGCGATGCTGTCGCGCGCGCACCCTGGAAGAAACATCAAGAACGCGACGCTGTCGCGCCGCGTTGAAAGAAATCAAGGTGCGGCGGAGGGGCACGGTGCCGTCACACCGCGCCGGACGACGAACACCGCGGCGGAAAGAGAAGACCTGCGGCCGAGCCACCGGCGTCGGAAGACGAAGAGGGGACCGGATTTTCCGGTCCCGTTGGAGAAAACCGGCCGGCCAGCTGGCCGGCCGGATGGCAATAAACCGGGGGAAATTAATCCCCCGGCCATCACACAAAACCCCCCCCTCTTAATTAGGGGGGCGGTTCCTTGAAGGGGGGGGGGGGGGGGGGGGGGGCAGGCGGCTCCCCGGTTCCGCACAATCAGGCCCCCCACGTGGGGGGGGGGGGGTTTTAAAATCAAGGGCGCGACTATATGTCGCGCCGCCCCGTTTCCTGCCAATCAAGCCCCCCACGTGGGGGGGGGGGGGGGGGGCGGTTTGCAAACAGGCGCGGCTAAAAAGCCGTTCCGTCTTCAAATCAAGCGGGGGCTTGATTGCCCCCCGCGCTGCCTCCGTGCGGCGCCAGGCCGCCGCGGCCCCCGCGCCGCCGCGCCTGCCAGTCCGGGTCGGACCCGGGTAGGGTCGTCCCGGTTCGGGTCGACCCGGTTCGGGCCGACCCAGGGGGGGGGGGGTCACCCCCCCGTTTCGAATCAGTTTCGGTCTTTTGGCCATAACTTCAGCCACGGACCTCCGATCGACGAACCGTCTGCGGCAACGCGATCCTTGGATCGAGACGGTCGTTTCGGTATATCACACTCAAGGTTTCGGATTACATTCAGTTCGGCCGGGTTGGTTCGTTCACGAAACCAACCGGGCCTTCGGAGCGGAAACGCTAATATCTTGAGCTACGGACGTCCGATTGACGTGTCGTCAGCTGTGATGTGTTCCTCTTAGTGAGACAGATCTTTTGGCATACTCCGCTCGAGGTTTGGATGCAGGTGGAGTATGGTCGGGTTGGTTTTTTCTTAAAAACCAACCGGGCCCCGGGAACGATAATGCCAATAACTCTCAGACCGGGCGTCCGATCGATGCGCCGTCTGTTGCGTTGAGTTCCTGTTGACGATACGGAACATTTGGATACATCTACTCTGGACTTTGTGACAGTTGATGTATCAGCCTCTCGGCTCGTGGAGCGGACCCTCTGAACGAGCTTGCTGTGTGCGAGAACCCTAGTGCTGGCTGCGACTGTTACTGTGACTGTGACTGCTACTACTGCTACTGTGACTGCGACGACGACAGTACAGAGATCCTGTGTGGATTCGACGACGACGACTACAGCACTCAGTGATCCTACGTGGGTCAGTGCTACAGGTCCTGTGTGGGCCCGATCCTGTGTGGGCCCGATCCTGTGTGGGTCCGATCCTGTGTGGGTCCTTGCGCTCAGTGGTCCTGTGTGAACCAGCGCCTATAGGTCCTTTGTGGGCCCGATCCTGTGTGGGTCTTTGCGGGGGTTAGTTACCTATCGATCCTTCGTGGGTCCGACGACTTAGATTGATCAGAGATCATCTTTATCGTCCTTTGAAGATGTATACCTATGTGAGCTGAATCTGTTTCTTTCCTGTGTGGATTGTGTAGTGCAATCCTGTGTGGATTACGTTTTTCTTTCCTCTGTGGAATACGTTTACTTTCCTGTGTGGACTGAGTTGTACTTGGGCTCGGAGGTTGGAGCGTATTTGAATTGATGACTTAGGTATATGTATGGGCATATACCTAAGCAGTGTTGGTTGTTACTTCGTGATTGTACCTTTCATCGTGGTTTATCCTTTGTGGATTTTGAGAGACCTTCAGGGGTCTCGGGGTCCCTACTGAGTAGCTTATACTCACCCCTGCACGGGCTTTGCCCGCACTACGTTGTGTTGGTTGCAGACGACGGACAACGTTGACCTTAGCTGAGGCTTGCAGAGCGGGACGGTACCCGGAGGTGGACCACTGGGCGGGACGTGCTCGGAGCGGACGACGGGACCCGTGGAGCAGAGGAGCTATCTGTACCCACCCTTCAGGTGGGATTTCCAGTGGACAGCTCGGTGTAGAGGCTTTTACTTTTCAGTTGCTATTTTCCCTTTCGAGTTGTACTTTACTTTCAGTTTGGGTTTGTATACTGGCCCATTTACTTTTACGCACTTTCAGTTGTACTCTGTTCTTGTTTAGTGTTTACTTTCCGCTTGCTTACTCTGTGGTGTTTGTTTACTTTACAAAGGCAATGCCTTCCCTTTTTACCGGGATTTATGCCTTGGTGCTAGTCGCCAGCCCCTGGCCTATGGAAGGCGAGTTTGGGGTAGTCACGGCACGGACCCCGAGGGTGGGTCGTGACACAAATAGTCCCTCATATTTGATGTTCATTTACAATATAGGTTCATAAAAAAAATCTTTTGTGTACAGGATGTGAGTCATCCATTCTATGATGTGTCTGAGGTGCGGAACCTGATGTTTCTATAAAACTATTTGATATGGATGGACTAAATATACATCATTGTGAGTTTTTTGTGATTTGATTCCAAAACTAGGTTTACTATAAGAAATGATCTTTCATTGATTGAGTATTACCCATTCATTTGATTAAAAAGAACTAATTTGAAGAAACTAATATGAACCATTTTAATTACAATTGAAACCCAATAGAATTAAGAAGAGCATGTGATCATAAATTAAATGAATTAATAATAATAAATATAGTATTCCTCTATATTGATAATGGAATTGTGGTCTATGGTATTTTCTAATATAGATACGCATATAGTTTACCTTGAATTATCTACATCCATAAATATCGATTGTTTCACATCCATCCATACCTCACCATGTTATACCACTTTAATCAAAATAGTGATCAACCAGATACTAGTTTCATCATAATAAACTACCTATAATTTCTATATTAGTGACCATATCAAAAAATACATATAGGATGATGCAAAAAATTGAACATATGTATCTTTGAGGAATAAGATTACATGAATGAGGGGAATGTATTATATTCATTCTTGTAAATTCGAACCAATATTTCTAAGATATGGAGTAAAGATGGGTGGCTATGACTAATATTAATGGGAATATGAATAAATGTATTGATGATAATACATTATATGCTACTAATATATGAATCTTGGGGACAAAAGTAAAGTTAGAAATTCAAGTAAATTACCTCCAATCATTTGAGAGCATGAATAAGTTAGCCAAATATTTAGACTGGTCATCCTAGGTGATAGAGTGAAAAAATACTTTGGAGGCATGAATTCGTGATATTAAAACCACTTAGACTTAGTATATAGAGTAAAATATTCCTATAGTAGAAATAATGACAGTGAACCCATCAATACTTCATCATAGTTACGAATCCCCCAAATATTAAAAAATACATCTATCAATACAAATTGAGGACATGAATCCCATTGAAAAAGATAAAACATATAGTCTGATGATCCATAAATAGATGATAAAAAACAAACACAATGTGTTCAATTATTTGCAACATTTTTTTTATAAACCCTATTTCATATATATTCAAAATTGCATTTATTTATTACTAAAGAGGAACACAGAATTTTTTTGTTCCCTTTCCTTCCAATGAATGATAAGAGTTTTTTATTGAACTATTAAAAACAATAAATTCCATGTCAATCATTCATTCATGATAATTAGTGAAACTTATGTGGGGTAATATGATAGAAAATTGAATCCATATCAATATTTATTTAAATGGATCAACTATGTCATGACCTCTAATAGCATGACTCAATTAATGAAATATGAGGTAATTATTTACCTCAAAACATCCACCCATGGGGGGTATTCATTCTCAGCATTTCAATATGTAAAATGCATGTATTTTGGATATATTTTAACATGTATTACCATATTATACCACAGATGGGACATTTTTTTATGAAATATGGTCTCCTTCTTGATTTGGCCCCTTTGGATGGGTATATGTGGTTAAAATATAGTGAACTATATCATATCATAGTACTGTACAGTTATTACATCCATTATGAGATATTCTTTCATACATGATGTGACATCATGGATATATATAGGCATCCTAATATGGTAGAAAATATACCATAACCATTCATAATATTTTCTCTAATTGAGTATATGAGTTAATTAGCACAACATGACGAAGATCAAAACATGGGGTTTTGAATGAGGATTCATATGATCAAGAGGGCTTGACGAACCAAATACTAAACCCATGTGTATTCTTCATTGATAATATATACTAATAAATATCTGTAACATAAGAGTATTATAAATATCCCCTAGGTCTAGAGACATATATAGAATAGAGTAATTTATCTATGGTCATATAATAGGCACTGCACGATTTGAATCTCAATATTTTTCCCAAACATTAATCTAATATATATATATATAGGATAGACCTAGTGGTTACAATCTGGGATATTTAGCAGGCGTCACATTCTAGGTTTTAAAAAAAATGTATACATTTTTTCCATTTGAATTTTTTTTGATTTCTTCATCATACTAGGTGCATTCTTAGGGAGTAGAAAAGCAACTTTTTACTGAATTCCATTATATAGGTTTTTATCAATGAAATTACTAGTATATTTTATTGGGGTTTTAAGTATAAATAAGATGTTAAAATTTAACTAAAATCATTGGTTTTTAAGATTTCACTAAATGGTAAATATGTTCATATTGAAACATGTGTGAAGAAATCATTCTGTGAACAGAGATCCTATTGTCAAAAAAATATTTATATCAATTGATAATGATGATATATTCTATTATAAATGATAAGGCGATATTTTTTTTATGTTTATGAAAAAAACAATTACCAATACTTGTGGTGTTCTGTCTACTATGTTGTGTAAAATAAATGGAATGTGAATTAGGAACCTAATCTCATCAGAGACCATATGATATGTTGATTCATGGAATTTCATTTCATTGTCCACAAACTACAATTTCAAAATTTTTTATTCCTGTGATTAAGACCAGTGGATTCAAATAAATAATATTTCATTTTTTTGAATTGAGGATGGGTATGATGCAAGAATGTGTAAGATCATAAATATTAAGTAAACATGAATTCCAAGGACCACAAGTGGAAAATTCTACTATATAAATCGTCAAAATTCTCAGGGATCATATTATCTTGGAAATATCCTCTCAGGATATTTCAATTATCCAATAAGGTATGTTCTTGGTAAATTCCAATGTAATCATTCCAAATTAGTTTGGGAACCCTGTTTCCACATGCTCTATGCCCTTTATAATTGGGTAAAAAATGTTCTAATGAGTTTTGAAACCATAAACACCTTCCATAAGGTGAATTACCATAACCAATAATGTTATGTTCTATTAATATATATATATATTTGTGAAAATACGTGGTATTCAGTTGGTATATGCTATTTGCCTTATATTTTAGATATGATCAATTTTCCTATGGTTCCACATGAATCATTATCACCACAGTTTTCCATGTATGTGTTATAAGGGAATTTTTTCATCTTACGAAGATATCTAGGACCCATTCATGTAAATAGGTTTTTTGTACCAAAATACATCCATTATTGAGAAGTTTATTTTTCAAAAATATTATTTTATCCAAGGATATGACCAGTTGTGGATATAACCCAATGGCTATAGATTGATGTTCAACTAGCAGTTTTGGGATGTGTAAATCATAATTCAATATATTTCAATCATGACATTATGGGATGAGAATAAAATTTGTGGAATGACGATTAACAACAATCAAATGAAGGTTTCCACTTTAAATTTTTCTAGTTATATAATTTTTTAAACACAATGTTTTCAGGTTGAATCCTTCCTCTAGGTTGCGCTTCCAAATCATGATTCATGTACATTTACATGAATGGGTATCCCTTGGATATTTATTTATTAACTAGAAATAAATAATAAATGTATTTTATACTTACAACACCTTACAATGAGGTACTATTATATGGGAAAGGGAAATAGAATAAGGTCTCAACAACCTAATATTTCCACGACCATGTAGTGAAAATATGATTGAGGTAAGTTACATTGACATAGAATTTATCAAAACAGGTATACGAGAGAGAATATTGATGGTTTGATCTAACATTTTCTTGGACTAGTGGGTCTAAAAAGCATATATTATCTTTTTATAGATCCATATAGTGGGTCTGATGATCATTTTTAATCCTTATATATGTTCTCTAACATTTTCCATGATGTAACATGATATGATTTACCATGTTAAGACATGAATTCATTCTTAAACCAAATCATGGAGTTATAGTATAGAAATACTATATGTATCCTTTTTTACTGTCTAAGGGGAAAATTAATTTATAATACTGAGGAATTATGTTTAACTCAACACATAAATTTGTAAATATTGAGATATATATATAAATATTAGGGAAAACTATACATGAATGGGGATACTAATGACCATGTAGACTATTTCTAAAAGGGGTGCACATATTTTAGGGCGATAGTACTTAGACCCCCAAAAGTGTGAAAACCAATGTAGTAGTCGAATTAAAAAACTATAATGTGAATGAAGATAAAAAATATGGAATATATTATCTTAGAAAGGGTGAACATGGTTTAAAGACATTGTTCATGAACTAATAAGAGGGGCGTGACATGAAAATGTAGATATCAATCGAGAGATGAGAGCATCCCGACACATTGAATTGTGACTCAGGGTGACGTAAATCATGACATGAGTAATTCAAACGTGGATAATGAGAAGAAAATGTATGATGATGATTTCCATTGAAAAACCATCGGCTGACATGACCCATTACATTTTTATATATCATATGGGGATTAGATGGACTTCCCGATATTATTAATGATACCTCCTACAAGACATGAATAATACAAAAACATGAAAATTACTCATTAGAGGTTCCCATTAGATTTTAATATATTCATAAATAATATCTAATGAAGGGTTTTTGGTGATCCAAAATGCTTGAGTTATTTACTGTTGTTTATGGAATGAAATAAGTTAGAGCTTTATAAAAAAGAGAATCGTGAACAAACTATGGGTTGGTTTATTAGGGACAATGAGTTGGAAAGGAAAGTAATGATGGATTGTGATTGGATCAAAATATATATTAAATATAACACCAAATAACATGAAATAAAAAAAAATAAATCCACTGAATTTTATAATAGAATTTAGACCGTAACTAAATATATCCCAATAGAGACATGCCTGAAATGAATATCAAGATACTATGATGGGATGGATTTGTAGTTGGGTCTATCTTACATGGTTTGGATGTCAATAAATAACCTAAAATTATGAGAACAAATAAACAATTAGTTCTGAAAAAATAATACCCCAACATAAATCCATATCATATACAGGGAAATGGAATTCATATATATTGGAATGACATGGGATTTAACAAAAGTCTCTAAGAATATACTCTATAAATTAGACTTGATATCTAGAACACAATTACATATTGCATGGACTATGAAGAATAAAAAATAACAATATAGGTAACCTTGGTTTTAGAATATATTAATTTATAATGGGGAAATTTTATCTTAACATGGTATTTTTGATGTTATCCATACAATATGAACCATTACATTAATCCACCTCCCATATAGAGATGTTGGGTCATGTTGAAGGTAACACTCCTATTTTATTATGGTTATATAGTATGGACCAATTATTTTGTAGTTTAATATCATGAAATAAGGAATTATGTTCCATATAGTTTGGGTTTCTATAATGAGGAATCAAATATAGGGTAATTTATGTTGAATTGTCACATATACAATAATAGAACTAAATAAACTAAATTATCATCCTATGAATGGAAAATTGATATGATTTAATGAGGGGTCTAGATAATATAATGAGGTTGTGGGTTTTTATTAGGATTTTCATGTGAGCATATGATTAGATATTCAAGAATCAGTGTATATCTAAAATTCCCAAAATCACGAAAACCATAAATATTGTGTATATGGGGTAATTATTATACTCAATGGTTAGGTGAGTTATGATATTGGTTTAATAATATTTAACAGTAGTTATAACTCCCACAATAAATGATAGATCCATATTGGGGTGAAATAATGTACATGGAATCATTTTTTATTATATATATCATGTTATTATTTATGTGAATATTTTAAAATTGGTGGTCACATGGGATGTATACTGATCTCATTAGTATAACGTCATTTGAAATATAATATTTCAAATAGTTTAAAGTTATGTTGAATGGACTATGTTTCATATAGTTTAATATCATTATATGAGGATGTGTTTTTTGTTTCTTTTCATTGATATGGATCATACAAAAATTGAGATAAATATTACTTGATGTTATCTAAATTATGGAGGGTTATAGAAACAGTAGGGGTTTGGATTGTATTGGGAGGGGGGTTATATATTATATATATCAATACATTCCCTAATATAATTGATATCAATACACACATAGAACAAAAAAGGTCCAAGTGTTTGGGAAGTCAGCTAATTTAAGACTTGAATGAAGAGGTGTAGTTAAATAGCATAATAAGTGGAATGATATTGGTGGAGATTCATGGATGGGACAATGATTGAGGATATTGGAAGCACTATGTATCCCAAAATAATTTTAATCAAGCCATATATATTTCTTTTATATAAAATTTAACATCAAATATCTTACTCATTCAATGGAGAAGAAGATAAAATAAAATGAGTAATTTGATATGAGAGGAGGATGAAAAGTTATGGTGAATTATGAAAGGCCTCATCACTATTGAAGGACTATGTGTGGATTTAGAATTCATCAATAGGATGAGTCTTGGAGACTTAATTATCACTATGTATCCAGGAATAATAGGAATCAAGACACCAGTTAGTTCTTTTAAATGCAGAAATTTTTTTCATAGTGCAGTTGAACTATGGAATTAATGTTTTTAGTGTATCCATATAAACTGAATTCACATATAAATGACATGGTACCAGATACTAATGGAGATATCACGTAACAGATATTTATTTTGGATCTGGGTCACATATAATAAAAAGTAAAAATAATCTGATTATTACATGGTCCAGACCATATATAATGCACTATAATATTCAATGACATGGATTCAGGGTTTCCCTACCAAAACATTAGTCCATCAAGTGATATGATGAAAATTAGAAGGTGAAAATAATATTATGGCTCTGAAAATAGAATAAATCATTTTATATATATTTGGATTAAGAATATTGACCCACATGCCAATGATTCTATCGTAGCTCTAAATGATACACTATAGAGTCTATGTTTAATATAATTGACCACCGTAAAATATTTCATGTCATCTAAGATGGAAGATATACACGGAACTTTATCATCATGATATTTTAATGTAGATGTTATGTTTTTTATGGTCATGAAATGAGTATCTATGGGTATGTGGTCCTTGACCAATCATGATCATATACTCAATAAGGGAATCTTTTCTAAGTTCTACGTGAATGAGTGAAAAATTAATGTGAATGAAATTAGTCTCTAAAACCATCATATTTGTAGGTGGGGGAATAATTTTAAATAAATATCTAGGTGGGTATAATAGTTTGAACATAAAAATGTAACCAAAAATATTAATAACCAAGACACATGTATTTCTAATGTGGTGTAAAATTTTTATTATCATTTTAGATCAATTTATAGTTTATGGAAACGTTCATTGATAACTCTTACATGGATTTTAACATTGTATACAAATACATTGTATCAAGAACAACCCATCATAAATAGATTCTAATTCCATGAATGATGGATTTTACACGAAAGTGTTTTGGATCATATGACAATGAAATATATATATTTTTAATTTTAGGTCACTTGATAATAATAATTCAACATAATAAAATGTTATAACGAATAATCATTGACTATATTGATTAATATATTCCAGGGAGGATGAAAGTTTCCATAGTTTAAATTCTCGGGTGAACCCAATTTGAGTTCATTTTTGATATACTTCTTGAGAAAACATTCATCAGTGGAATGTGTGATATAAAATCCATCCAAAGTTATAAATGAATAAAATCTATTAGAGAATAAGTAATTTATGAAAAAAATATCATCCAATTATGTTTTATGATTCAATTTCTACTTCTCAGGTATCATTGGAGATCTCAGAGTTAGATCCAATTATCGAAACAAGAATGAGTAATGTTGAAGATTCATTTTTTATTTATATACAACTTGATTTTGATGGATTTTAAGTCCATGTAGAATGTATAGGACATTAATATATTATTTCCCTAATTCATCAGGTTATACCTGAGAAATTACATTTTTTACTAGAGTTTTTTGATAGAAATGCGGAGTAAGGGAAGTTGAACCTCAATAGGTAAGACTGATTTTGTACCGTATACAAGGGAATATGGGGAATTATTGGTGGTAATATGGTTTATTGTTTTATAGTACCAAATATTTTATCAGATTTTATCTATTCATTAATTATTTTCCTTTAATAATTTTTTTGTAAGATATTATATAGAGTATTTTTGAAGGCTTCATTCTCTATTTTCACAACTACATAATCTGAAGATGACTGGTAAAACAAGATATTTTATTTTTGATACAACATTATCACATTGTAATGGTAGAATTTGGTTCAATTATCTAAAATTACTTTGTGATGGAAACCATATCTAGTAACAATATTGGTCATTATGATGTTATTCTAGAATTGGTTTCAAATTTTTTATAGGATACAACCTCAGCCCAAATAGAGTTGAGATATGTTTTAGTGAGGATGTATCTGAACCATAAAGATATAGTTTTTGGGTTTCTTCTCCTTTATATTAATTATTCATATACAAAACCATATTGTATTTGGTGGTTTGATATAGATCAAGGCTTTGATTTATGAATATGTTTATCAAACAACAATTGAACTTAATTCTAAACTCACCAACCACATACTTTATCTTGGACAGAAGAATACAATTCTTTATACCCAATGAAAGAGTATTTATCCTCACTATGGGGTTTCATATATACCATCATGGAATTAAAATATGACATAGAGTGTATCTCTTATATTAATTCATCATAGGAGGACTACTTTGATGTCTCATTTATAGAGGCCATTGTGGAAGTATTTGAATCTGAATGTGTGATGTTGATAAAATTCAAACAAATATATTCTTTTTCATTACAATAAAAATAATAACTCATATATATATATGTTTTTTATAGGATAAATGCATATATATGTGGAAACCATTTTAATTTATTTGTGTTCACTATGATCTAGTGTGGTTTATTCTCACAGATCACATCCATGTCATTAATGATGAATGAAGATACCACCCAATGATGTGGAATGTTAATGAATATTTTATCATGGTTTAGATAAAATATGGATGTGGTATCATTACCCAATACATCCTATATAATGTATATGAATGTTGGATTTGAGAAATTATTTTTTTAGAGTAGAATTTTGGAACTAAACCTCATAAATATTAAATAAATGGAATCAATTCCTACATAATATAATATAAACCATTTCTCATAATGATGTCAAACTCTAAATCCCCAAAGATATTAAATATGTCCATTTTTTAAATTAGGGATAATTAAGAACATTAAATTATGGTCTATTATTCATCATCTTTATTGTTGCAACATTTGAATAATTAGAATTACTATGATAGTACTTCAATGGAATGGATGACAAGAAGAATCCTCAGGCCATCCTAATTGTATTCTAGTACTTTCCCCACATTGTTCTATCCAGATTCTTGAAGAAGAATAAAAGTATATTTACCTTGATTGGTGAGTTACACCATACGAGAAGAATTCTCTATTAGGGAACCCAATATTAATCATTATTTTATTTTGTAGATGGTATCCTGTAAATAAATCTTAAAATGATGACACATTGAGTTATTTCTGAGAGATGAACATGATGTGTAAATAGAGTAGAATATCAACAAACTATTATATATTCCCAATTATCAAAAAACTAACAATATATAAATTTATGTGGGTCATCCCGAGAGACCAAGATAACATTGGGATACAATAATTATATTCTATCTTCTATATTTAAAATATTTGTTCCATTGTTCTCTTCATGATATAGGGGTGCCATTTTACAAAAAAAACATAATAATATTGATATAATGAATTCTATTTTTTTTAATTATTGTTCAGAAAAATGAGTGTTATAAATGATCAATATAGGGTCACCACATATTGTATGAATGGTTTTCCCTCTACAAGAGACATTGAATCAAGTTGAAACCTAAGATACTTATTTAGATCACAAAAATAATGTTAAATATTAGTATTCAACATATATAAAATCCCATTCATCATGATTTATTTGAATGGTAGAAATTTACTTTTGAGTCATTTAATGATACATAATATATAATCCTGATACCCTTGGATTACCCTTAACCCATATACTTTTCATTGATTTCGAATATCAAGTGCCTCCCCAGTTTTCATGGGATCAACATTTCTCCCTCGATGGAGTACCATAATGTCATAGAATTTAGTAGTTGTTATGCTGAAATAAAATATCATGGAGCTCAATTTACAGATGTGTTTCTATAGTTTACTGAAAAATAACATGTGATCAAAAATATTATGACAATATTGTTGGGATTTTACTAACAAATCATCAACCTGACACATTAAAATCTTCATTATGAGGGGATTTAATATTTGGTTCATAGAGTATTGATATGTAGTGAGTTAATTATTCATTTCAAAAGGCATAAGATAGTTTAAATATACCCATTTGGGTTACTTAAAGGAACTAGCCAAATATTTTTGGGCTTTATCATGATTTTTGGTAACATGATTACCCATCCATAAATAGTATGTTATAGAAAAAAAAGAGTCCCATTGACCAGTAATTAAACTATCAATACTGTTAAATCTTCTTTTTTGGGAAATGATAGTTAGTATTCATACCGTAGATGTAGACATTGTTCTATCCATACTTATTCATCATGTTTAAATTACTATCAAGACATTTCAAATATTGAAAATCCCTCATATAGTTGTATTTTATGTTATTTTAAAACATTTCTTCAACCATGGAATTAGGGGTTGGATTCATTATACATGGCTCATATTTTAACCCATTTTGGTTCTATAGAAAACATAAATGATTTGTATCCATTTCATGATCCCACTTGGGAATTTTTATATGGTCCCAAGTGAAATATTATTTGATTCTATTTCAGAAAGGATTTGTTATTCATTGATGAAATGACCAATATTGGTCATTGATCATCCTCTTATCCCAAATTCACTTGTCTGAGTCCATCAATAATAGTGGATATATCTTATGCTAACAATAATTAAGAATATATCCTGTATTTTTATCCCACCTTTTATTCTACAAAATTGTCAAATAATAATGGTAAATAAATATTATGGTATATGATAGATGACATGGGGGTATCCATAGATCCTAAATATGACGTGAGGCAACTCTGAATATTTTCTACATCCCATCACTATAATTCTGGGTGTGTGATGCCCTAATATCAAGAGGCATTAAAGGTAATTTGGAGGCATTATTATCTAGATAATTATTACATTTACTAGTACCACATCACTTTTTTCATGGTTAATTATAACTAACATAACTTATATCATGAGGTCTTGGGAAAATGGTCCCAATCCACTTGATTTCCTTATTCTTCGGGGATTTATATCCACATAGTCATGGAGTTTCAACTATATTAACTATGACTGATGATAAGATAGGAATACGTAGTAGTAAATATGTATAGGATCTATAATGATAAACATGTATTGGAATATAGTCCTTTCATTCCACAGTTCTTGTTTCTCCATAAGTAAATTATCTCAATCACTACATGAAAGGAATGTGTGTAGATGAATCTATTTATTATCAAATAGAACCTATGTTAGTTAATGAATTATAAGAATTAGATTATTTTTATCAATTAATTTAATGGTAAAAATAAAATTTTCATCAACTTCACTCCACATATTTATTATGATGAATTCCATTCCACTTGGAGGAATAATCTGAATTGTGTTATCTAACATTAGCTAAATCACCCCAATTTTGTAAAATCATTGAATATATATCATTGAAAATTATGGATTTAGATGTGTAATTTTCCTTATATATGATTTTAACTTTTTTAGTCATATAGAATTTGAGGAATATATTGTATAATGGGAAACAACCACATGCATATAGAGCCAAAGCCTTTCAATCAAGAATTTGATGTCATTATCTTATCAAAATAGCATGAATTTGATGTAAGAAATGATGTCATCTAATTGGGATCTAATTTTTATATTCCAATTCATATTTTTATTAATTTTATCATATTATTAAATTTTTTGTTTTTCATGAGTCATGGCATCAACATTGTATCCCAAGTGGTGGAAGGTACAAATTAGTATGAGATTAATATTAAAAACATTATTAATTAAAACAAAATTAACATGAAAATAAAAAAACATCTCTATATATACTTGAGAGTTATGTAACCATTTATTACACCATATCATTAAATCTTCCAAAATGAAAGGTTAATATAGAACGTTGTAGGGAAAATGATAACATGATATATATTTTTAATAGTGACTTCTTTCTCAAATCCATGAGGAAAAAATAAGGCCTCATATATGGCCTATGTATGTTCATCGAAGAGGATTATATAATAATGAATATAAATATTAGAAATAATAAATAAGAGTTACTTCATGATTAAATATCTATTCACTATGGGTATGTACGTCATACCATGAGGCACTTTCTTGGATTCAGGATTAGATGTCTCTTCTGGTTATTCTTGTGAATCCTTATACTAAATAAAACATGGTATATTATTTCTACCAATATGATGGACTGAGCTATCCTTCATGGAGTCTGACATTAATTTAATGCCTATATATTTTCAATACAGCCTTCTTGTGTGGTTTCCTCTAAATGGACATTAGATAATTTGAAATCATATAGATTCTCATCTTCCTCTTATTAGAGTTTATTCATTCGAGTATCTATGATATATATGGACAAATTTGAATTGGTACCTCATCATGAGGCACTATTTAATCCCTTTATTCCTTGACATCATCAGGTTCTATGAGCTCTACCTCAGTTATGGATAGGGAGCTCTGGTTCAAAAAATTCATAATGTTACGCAACAAAGGGGTTTATTATGTGGGTTAATTTGATCAATCCAGAAAGTGTGTCCACATCTATATAATAATCCATTATGTGGGGTAGTTTAGATTGTCTTATTTAGTGGGATTGTTCCTATAATCCTACTAATTGATGTACGAATTTCCAATGTTTATAGATTTTTTTTGTAATGGAAAGTAATCTTGATTTTATATATTATTTAACTAGTGATGGTGACCCTATCTTTTGAAATACTATGTAGATGAAGTTATATTATAGACATTATATAGGGTAGAATTATTTATAAGTTCACTCATTATGAAAATTTAATATTTTATAGATTTAATAGTCATATTATATTTTAATGTATAAGTATTTTATGTCCATATTTCTCTCTATTTAACTTATATTTCTAGTAGTGAAGTTGAAAAATTAATTATATATGTTGAGGGATGTCATATAATTACATTACCAAACTCAACTATTTTCTATTTTTTATCCACTATTGTGAATAAATCTAGTATATTTTGTACCATCATATTATGCAAGGGGAAATAGTCTAGGTTCACATTGAGCGATTTCAATGGGTTCTCTATCCTACAAAAATTTGATCATTTTATTTTCAATGGATAATATAAATTAACTTGGAACCCAAATTCTCTAAAAAGAATTAATTTCATTCCTCTAATATTTAGACCATGGGTATTTTGATCTATATTACTATACTGAAATGGGTTTTTTTTAATGTTGTCATTCATGTGGAGGAACCACATGAAATATCATAGTTTTGGTTTTTTCATTAAAAACTAAATCTAACTTGAGAATGTAGTTTTAGTTTATCCACTACTAGAATTTATTTATAATATTTATTAGGTTGCATAATATTTGTATTTAGTTCTCTTAATAGTATAATCTAATAGATAAAATACTAAATAAAACTCATTAAAACCTCTACTGTATTATAGTGGAATATATTGTTTCTAAATTTCATAGTATATGGTCTATACTCCGTATATATATCACAGTTTCAACAAATGTAGCTACATTCTCAAGGAGGAGGTCACAACCTCCCACATTAAAATTATGTATAAAACCGATTAATCCTAATTTTATTTTTAATTTGAGAGTATGAGAATGGTTTTACAGTACAACAATGATCTAAATAGATAGAGGAACTGTCTATAAAAATAATCACAATTATAAATGTGCTGAAATGGGTGGTTATTATAATGTAATTGTTTTGAAACTTTTAATGTATAAAAATTCATCTTATATTTTTAAATTCTTATTCTTTTATTGTCTCTATCACAATTCCACACCATGACACAAAGTGATAGATATGTTACTATAGGACACCCATGTTATAAAACATGAGGAATGTGGGATTCATAATATTGGGAATAATAGGAGAAATATATTCCCAATGGTGATTAGAAATTCTCTCGGGATATATTGGGATTCAATAACACTCCATTTCATCCATTAGAGAATAATTGAACTTGATTTAGTTTATAATTTCAAGTGATAATATAACCAATGATGATTCCCTAGTAGAAGAAATAGGATAAAATTGATACGATTGGATAGCCTTCACCATATTTAAATATCAATATCAACCCATCATAGTGTATATTTCCTATAATGTTGTAAATTTCTTCCAAAATGGAGAAAATTTATTATATGCTACAACCATTAGGATTAAATTATAACACCCTAATACTTTAAAATATCATCTTTTTAGATTAAATTTTGATTTGTTTCTAGCATTAATTTTATGAAACTCCAAAATAATCTCACCATAATCAAAACATTGATAATTTTTTAATAATTTAATTATTATCATTCTCAACAGAAAACACCATTGTAATATTACTTTACACATAACAATGACTTCTGTATTGACTCTTTCACATGCAAGGATGATTTTTACTGAAAAAAAAATATTATAAAAATATTATTATTTAATATCATACGATATAACATAGCTATAATATTTTGGGTATGAAAAAGGTAATAAAATAAATATATTTTTGAATTAATTTGTTACAAATTATTATAATAAACAATTTAATATATATAAAACATTTTTATATGAAACTATTTTTATGCACCCAAATGTGTTATGACTTAATAAACTAAATTAATCACTATTTTTGAATTTTTTTTTAATGGAATATAAAATTAATCTATTCAATAAAATATATTTTACATTCATCCAATATATTTTACATGCATAAGATAAGAATAAATCCAGCGTTATACTGAAAAATTTTATTTTTTGAGAAAGGAAATTTTTCTCTTTTAATGGAACAGTTGCATAAAAACCCAATTCTGACACATTTACAAAAAATATATGTAAAAATAAAATAAAATATTATATTTTAATTAAAAAAATTTCATATGGTTATTTTTTTGATATTTTCTATGAAGATTCATTGAATACTTTTGTTCCATTTTATTCTCCTCCAAATAAATTCTTTTTGTATCCTGATTATATAATAACATTAGTATCATAAATCTAGTTTAAATTTTTTTATGATAAATGATATAAATAATCATTCACACACATCAATAAAATTATATAAACAATCATTTTTTTTGTTCGGAAGACTACTACCTCGCGAAGCGATGTCATTTGTTCTTCCATTACCACATTTCAAGGTTGGAAATAATGACATATTTATAGTTTATATATAAATATTTTTATATTTATAATTACATTATGATTATATAATACATAAATTTATGTTTTCATTTTTTGGTATTACGATTACATCGTTTGTGGACATGTGGACTACCGTCTCCTCAGAGCGATGTGAATCATCCATAGTTTACATGGAATTTATTAATGATGGTTATAATGAAAATATGTGATATATATAAATAAATATAATTATATAATTATAATATTCATCTAAACACACACAAACATATATATATATATATATATATCACTTAAACAATAGATATGAATAGATAATGGAAGGGGTGTTCATGCATACGTATAATCTGCCCTCTCTAAGAATAATGCAATCCATTTCATATCTCTAAATTTTAGTTACTTATCTAAATACATATATATAGAATATATATGAAATTTAAATCATGTTTTAAATTTTGGATGTTATTAAATCATTATTAATGAATGGGAACCAAAAATACTAGTAAAAACTAGAAATACAAGGAAATTAACACCTGAAATAGTGGAAATAATGAATGATTGTTAACAAACAGGAAATAAGATATTAGAAGAAGATATTATTATATTATATATATATATATTTTGTTATAAAATAATTTATTAACATTTTTAAAACCATTATATATGATGTTAACGAGTGATTGACCAAAAGTAAATGAAATTTATGGTATTTTCATCTCACTTTTTACATTCGAGAGATAAATGTCATATTCACCACATACATTTTTATGTGACGTTCCTACTATATATATTGATATAATATATCATGAGTTATTTCATATTCATGTTATTTAAATTATTCATTATATGATTATTACTTTTGGGTCTTCTAGTTCATATGTTACCACTGTTGAAAGATATTCATGTCTCGCTTTTTCTTCTATGAGGTATACACCATTTTCACCACATATTTATTTTCTATGGTTTATATAGTCCCACTATTGTATGTAATATCATTAATAAGTTTATTTTCATGTTATATAGAGATTTATTGAATTTTTTAATTTTATTGGTATTATAATTCAAATGTTACCAATTATTAAGGGAATTCATCCCAATTTAACTTTCATTAAGAATTAGTTGTTGTTATGTACCAATTCTATTTCATGTGGTCTATATATTCTGAATTTTCATTATATTTAATTATTCACTCATAATTAATTATATTTAATTTTTCTCCTCGAATTATTTCAAAAAAGGTGATTAACTTGAAAACTCCATAGTGGTAAAAATTGTATTTACAATCTCACTTTATTTTCAGACTCTTAACATTATAATGAAAAAATAACTTTATCATAATCATTTTTCGTTGGATATTTTATAAAATATCCAAATTATTGGGTGATGGATATTAATATTCCTAAAAAATATAATTTTTTGACATAAGTTCTTTTCTTTTATATTTATTTTATTATGTGTGAAATATTGATAAATCCACATTCTTTATTTAAAATGATATTTGATAAGGTATACTATTTATTAATTAAATCAACCACTCAATATAATTAATGATATGGACTAGAAGTGAAGTGTGGGGCCTAGACATTATAGATCCCCTAGATGAATTTATAGTTTCTCTTGAGATAAACCACATGTCAAAATTTTATGGGTTTGCACATATTGTTTTTAAAAAATATTGTTAAAGTACTTGACATTATAGGTTTTCATGTGGCAAAGACATGATGTCCAAAAAATTATACCCATCATCTATATATCAATTATTATTATTATTATTATCCATGATATTTTAATATATTAAAATTTATGGATTCATTTTATTCATATTTTATTCATTAAATAGAAGGTGTTATAGTTATTTAACATGACATATTGATTAATCCTTATCATGTAAGTTGCATAGAATGTGTTCTCAATTATTTAGCATGGAATGTTTACTATGATTTTTGATTCATTATTTCTTCCACTTTATATACACATACTGATCATTTGAGATCACCCTTATTATGTTTCAATTAACCATGTCATGAAGAGGAGACATTGAAATGAGTTTCAAGGATTCCATGATTTTTCTTTTGTTATTATTTAGTTTATTTTCCCAATGTATTATGGGTATAATGTATGTAATTTGGGTTTACAACACTGGTAACCAATTCATTCATTTTGGATTTTAATTTTTCATATATTCCTTGGTAATAAACTAATCCACTGACTCTATTCCACTAGGGTTGGGTTTTCATACAATGTATTAGATCATATTTAGTAAAATTTTTAAAAATTAGTTTTTAAAAAAATGTAGATTAGATAGAATAGATCTATGATAGTTTTTATAAAAATATATAGAAGATCATCCCCAAGGAATCCATGTTTACGGTTCTGAGATTAGATATGAATAATTTTTTCATTTTATGTTATATTTTACACAATATTTTGAATTTTACAAAGTCTACAATTTTACGAGCTAATCTATTATATGATGTTGTTTTGGAATGAGACCTTGAAGTAAGAAGTGTGTAAAAACTAGTGGAAAATGTCGAGGTTTCATAGAAGATAAATTCAATATAAAATATTTAATAATAGAACCAGTAATGGAATATTTGTGAGCATAATCTAGTTATTAAAAATAACCATGCCTAAATAGAGGAACCTATTCCAAAATGCGAATATATTCTACTAGATCATTTAATGAAATAGAATCACCCACTGAATAGTGGTACTTCTAATCCAATTGTTTAAGAGAATTGGATAAATAACTTGAACAATATATTTACAACCTTTGGAGATAGAATAATTGAAAATGGTAGACTTTTAGTGTATTATCACAAAAGAGATATCAACCGATGGTGGTCTTGAATGAGAATACTATAGTAGGAGAATAAATAGAACTCATGGAATGAAAAAAAAATAGGATACATTTTTTTGATAAATTCTACCATTATTATTTAAAAATTTAGATGATGACAAATTAACATAGAATAAATAAAAAAATTAAGAAGGAATTATTATAGATTATGGAGACACCTACCAAAAGTTTTATATGTATGCTAAGAATTATATATGAAAAGTGAAGTTAATGGGAGATATCATTATTGATGGTCATATGATAAATCTTTGAAGGGAACTAGTGTCCAAATTTTTTCATCATTTGATTAAATAGTTTTATATGATATCAAGATAGAGAAAGAAGTATTGAATTCATACGACTTTGAATGGAAGGTAGAGATGAATAAGTCTTATGAATACCAACAAAAGTGAATGTTTCAATGTAGAATTAGGTAAATAATTATTAAACAACATGTAAAAACTATGGAATGAATCACAATTTAATATTCATGAATTGATTGGGAGTTCGTTATATGTAAGTAGAAATGGGCCTGTAGGAAAAATAATGGAATTAAAAGAAGTAAAACACTATTATTATGTTATACAAAACCCAGGATATGGGTCGATATGAAAAATAATTCCTCAAGCCACAAGGGAATGTACCTCCTAATATGTTAAGGGACGACAGACAAACGTCAGTTTTTGGATCAAAAAAAGTAAATAAATTAATTTTATTTTGTATTTTGATCTTTGAAATATGTTATGGATGTATTTTGTTGATGATGTTCTCATCATATGAATTATTAAATATATAATTATTTTTCTACATTACTTTGCATTAAAATATTAAGATGATAAATTTATTAGAACCATGTAAATTTATTTTCATTCATTTAAAATATTTTATAAACCACATATTTTAGTGAAATATAAGCCTCAATATGTTCCTAATGTTGAGATAATGGTGATTGGTATGGATAAAATAAATTGTAGACTATTTCCGACCATTGAAATAATTCTAAAGTAATGGGTATAATTTTTTTGAAAGTATAGCTGTTTATGAAATAAATTAAATTGTTCATTGGATGTGTTGGGACCACTTTGTGTATAAATTGTATTTGTTGACAACTGGTGTCAATAACGGTCAAAATTTAGAAGGAACACCAAAGTGAATGGATATTTATTGAAGTGAATATGTCTGATGAATTTTTTTTGGATTCATAGTATTAGATACCATGCTTGGGAAATTCTATATGTTGTTACAAATCAGATGATGGATGCACTGACCTTGAAAGATCAAAGAACTTATATCAGGTGTGATGAAATGATTATAAAATTTTTCTAGCATCCTTTTTATGATGAGTGAAGTACTTTGGATTTAATAATCAAAAAAGAAAAAAAGGAAGAATATGGGAGTGGACTAACATAGAACGTAAAGGTGGTACCCAGGTTGATTTGTGTTTAATGATAGTCGTGCATTTTTGAATACTTAGTTTTCTACTAGGTATTTATTATCTGTCTTACCATAAAACTGGGGCCAACCCATGATCTAGATACCCCAGCCTCAACCCGAGTCACATGCGGGACCACATTGGGTCGACCATGCCCATGGGGAGGCCTAGGTAGATCAATCTCACAATAGGCATGTGCCAGCCAGGTTTATGACCACAAGAGTGTGCGTATGGTGATCAACCCATGTGCAGGATGCATAGTAAGTGATAAGCGCGTGCCCATAGGAGGCATAGGTGGCCGAAGAAGCATGCCTGCAGAGAACTTGTGCAGGGCGGCACCAGAGGGGGGAGAGGATAATTCTGCGCAGCTGTCGGGAGGAGTTTAGTAATAAACTGCGCCTCTCCCACATGCGCATTTCGATGTGGGATTTTTTTTTAACAATGATGATAGAATCTCATCCGCTCATCTCATCTCGCATCTCGCTCGACCGCTCGATCATCTGAGGCATATGATCATTTCATCTTCGCCGCTCATCTGATCTGTCGCCCAGCGTGTTTGAATCTGAGCCATCCAATCCTCCAGTGGATTTGAATCATTCGTGCCATCATCTTCAGCCTCCAGCACTTTCCAATGCTACTGTATCTCACAGAAGAAGAATCCCAACCACCATTGATGACCTTTGACTATCAAAGAATCATCATTTTGGCACCATGAATGCTATTGGATCGAATCGAGACCATTCATACAATCTATGTCTTGCATGCATGATATCTCGAAGAAGACCAAAGTAAATGTTGTTGAAATACATTAATTATCATTTGAGATGCATGGAGAATTCTTTTGTGAGTCATGGATGAAAATTGTGTTTGTGATATTGACTCCATCGACGAAGATAGGATCCCACATTCGAAAAAATGGAAACACCTGAGATACGTAGCATATCGTTGATGCGGGTTTGAATGGTTTGAAGAGTTGAGGATCTATTTTATTAAAAGGGATATCATTATGGAATATGATGTGGATTTCGAAAGTGAAAAAGATCTTACCCTTTCAAATAAAAGAAGACAGCTCATGCCAAAAAGTGTGGCCATCCTAGAATAAGAAGAACGTGCACTCTCGGTGTCACAAAATGTAGAACCGCGTCTTTTGTGCACGAAGAGTTTCCATGCACCTTGTGTGAAAGAGATCCGAACCCCATGTGAGGTACCCACAAGTGTGAAATACATTTTTTCGAACCCTCGTCGCATCTTTGTGTAGAGCATCTCACAAGTTCTAGACCCTTTTTACTACTCACGTGAAACAAACCAAGATCCTCTCTTGGTTATGTGGAGGAGTTCTTGTGCACTCCATGCTTGAAAGAAGGATAAGCGTACACCCACACCCTATTCTGAAAACTCTTCAGCCTATAATATTTACATATATATATTTTATGTTTTTTAGGGGATCATATGAGTTTAAGAGTAGACAGTGAAGACCTTCAGGTGTGAGGTGTGCAAGAAGGAGAAGGGAGAACCATGGTTGTGCATTAATGGATAAGTAATTGGAATAGATCATGCATGATACACAAGCACGTACATGCATGATGCAAGATACCTATGAACACCCAAACTATACCCATTTATGTTGTGAAGAAAATGAAAAATGGGAATGTGGGTTCAAGGTGGTGTCCATGTTAATGGTTTGGAGAAGAGGCCTTGAATTCTAGGATGATAGAAGATGTTTTCAAAATAGGAATCTTTACCCATTCGGGTCTGAAGAAACCAAAATAAATAAACCCAAATAATCTCCTAACTAAGTGGAAAAGTAAAAATGGAAAAGAAGAAGAGATACCACTTGATTTGGTCATGCATTCACTCATGTTCATACAATAAAAACATTCAAATCAAGTGAGAAAAAATAAATTAATGAAGAATAAGAGAAGAAGAAGGTACATGTGTTTGCTCAAAGATTTTTCCTCATTAGGGTTCTCACACAATAAGAAGAAGAAGATGTGAATGCATGCATGAAAACAAGTATTTGTAAATATGAGAAAGAAATGTTTTAATATCCATGAAAAAAAAATTACTGCACCAAGAGGAGGAGAAGAGAAGAAGAAGCAGGAATATATTTCATCTAAATGCCATATGCATGATTACATTCATTTATGAACAAGAGAAGAAATCAATATGATGTTTCCAAATAAGCCGATCTTCATTTCCTGAATAATAACATTGGTATATTTGATTATTGGTATGAAATAAGAAGAAGTGTTAGTGCTTTCTGTTATTGCACAAAATAAGAACAATAATTCCTAATGCATCTGGTTTTACACTAGTAAGGAATAAAAAATGAAGAAGGAATAATTTATTTCCTACTGCTTTGCAAGAAATCAAGTTAGGAGAACTAAAGAAGACCATGAGAAGAACCTAACTTTTGATGAAGGAAGAGGACTGTCTCCATAGGTAGTATAATGAACAAGATAGAGGCAACAAGTTGGACTAGCTCATCTCCAGTCTAGGGAAGAGGATTGTTTACCCCCCCTAAAGTGTAGGGACTCACACTGGCTAGAGGATTGTTTTCCAAGCCACACCACTATAATTACATATCACATCATGGTGGAGAATCCATGATCTGGTCATATCCATGCATGGAAAAGATTATGAACTCTTAATGAGTGATAATCCTTATTAAATATCATGTGCATATTTTTACTACATTCCATTATTTCATGCGACAAGGAAAATAGAATAAGAGAATCATGATCCTAACAGGTCAAGGGGCACAGAGATAAAAGTTGGAATTGTATTAAAAAGTCCCCAACACTGATTCACCCCCCCTCTTAGTCTAAGGTATATCCCAAATTGGTCCTCTAAATTGGTATCATAGGGAGGTTCTCCTCTGTTGGATTCTGTACAGTTAAGTTATTATCTTTTAAAGACTTGAGTTTCTTTCTTGAGTTATCAATGAAGTAAAACTTCAGTGAAGCTTATGTTATCTCAAAGAAAAAGACTATATCTACCATGACCATGATGGATATGAAAAAGAAACAGAAGATAATGTTGAAGAAGAAGTCCCTCTTATCTAAAGAATAGGAAGCATCTGGTTCTCCATATCTGGCCATCATTAAAGATACATCAGACGTGAAATGTTATTAGAATATGGATCAGGTTTTCGCCAAAATTATGTATAACCTTCCTACCTCAAATCATAAAGAGGTTTGTGTTAGTGTATTTGGAAAATATTTTCATGATTAAAATGATGGCCCAAGTGGTGATGATCACTCTACAACATCTCAAGAAATATCAATTGATAGATTAAGAATGATTCTGCAAGGTATTCCTAAAGATAATATGTCCTTGTGTTGTAGAGTTTGCCAATACATGAAGGAAAATATCACTCAGCTGGAAGAAGAAACTGATGTTTTGGAGAAAGGATTTCATGAAAAAATTGTGGAATGTCTAAATCTCTCCAGATAGGTTGGAGCTTTTGATGTAAGAAATACGGAATTTGAATTAGGTTCTTCATAGTGGCCTAAAGATGTTAAAGAAATTGGGGGAGTCAATAAATCACTAGAATAGAAGATCGATTGACCTGAATATGAGCTGAAAAATGGAAATGATGTCAAGGTGTTAAATTCCAAGAAGATCAAATAACTTGACTCTTTGATACAAAACAAATTAAAGATGTACGATGATGATTTTGAAATATTAATGAAATCTTGTGAAGAGTATATGACTATGATTGAAGACCAGGAAGTCATAATGAATATGATATGTCTAGTTTTGGAAGTTGAGTTTACGAATATTGAGAAGACACATATTGAGTCTTCCCAAAATAAGGAAAGCGTTAATGAAAGTATTAAATTCTCACTGAAGGATTCTATTTTCAAAATAACTTCAACATGTGATATGAAGATCATGGCTTCACTCAATGATCTATCACATGTAGCTGAGAAAGTAAAGGTACCATCCATACCTACTTGTAATAATGTATTTAAAAAAAATTCTACAAAAATTTAAGGTTGGAAAGAAAATTAAAAACAATTATTAATGAATAAAAGGGATAAGAAACCCACCACCATGGATATGGTGGATAGGGGAAATATTGTAGAATATATGTCCCCACATAATGCACAACATACCAAGAAGAAGAATAAGCAACCTTATAAAGAAGATGGAAAGAAGTCAATGTTTTTTTTGTCAATGTTTGTGTTGTAATAGATATGGGAATTGTGCACTAGATTGTTGGTACAATCCCTTAAATGTAAAATCCAAGAGAAATCTCATCTCAAGGGGGAGAAATCTAGAGAAGAAGAAGAAACATCCATAGATCTAGAAGAATCTGTATACTAAAAACATATTTGGAATGTTAGACAACTTCTTGTGATGTATGCAATGGGAGTGGTCATATGAATGGTAATATTTATTTCAACAGGTAGCCAAATTTGATAATAATAAATTCCACAAAATTTGGTTAAGAATGATGATGGATCCATGGGAAGAAACTAGAGGAATAATATGAAATAAAATTATCCCATGAAGATCTCAAGACTGAATGATGAGAAGTCCTTGGATTATAAATCCCAGAAGGTGAAGTGTGGTGCATCCAAAATAACTACTAAGAAGAAATCCACTCAGAAGATTACATGTAGAAGATTAAATCTTGATTCCCTTGTCCCTAATGATATCATGGTGGTTTGGCGAGGCGATTTGGAATGAATGAGAAAGATGGAAGATGCAGAGGCTAAGACTTGTGCTAAAAGAAAAAAGAATATTCTATATGAAGAAAAGGAAGTACTCTATGTGAGGTGAAATAAGTCTTGTCATACTATTAGAAGATGATATGAATTTACTCCAGTCCAACAATAATTCATCAAAAAAATCAATGTTTCTATAGGATATTCAAGTGCATCGAAAGCCCTTGTAGAAAAAAGATTCACACACAAAGAGATTGATGAAATAGTCTGGTCCACACAATCACAGTCATCATTGAAGATCAGTTGTGAAAGTGTGAAGAATGGATCATCTGGGATGAGAAGATCATCTCATTATTATTGTTCAAATTGATGGAACAAGAATAATCCACCATATTCCCTTAAATATTTGAGTATTGAATTTGTTCTTATCATATAAGTAATCGAAGTTGAGGAAATATCTCAAGGAGATATCCTGAGGATAAATGGCGAGAAATATTTTTTTGAAGGGGAGACACATGAGGATTTGGTCAGAGTCATTATATCCATTACTTTCAACTAAATGTGATATCAAAATTCAATTACTCTGATGATTTTTTGAAGATAATTTTATTGGAAAAGGTAGACTATTTCATATCACACTTATTATCCTAATCCTGGAATGAAACTGGAAACCCCTTGAAGTAATGTTCATGAGTTCACATCTCATTATGTATCAGCATTTAGTGAAGCATGGACATATATGTTTTCTAAATAAAATCCTCTTGTTTTCTACATTGATCATTTCTCAAGTAGACATAGAGTGAAATGATTTATGGCACATTTCTTAAGAATGGACTGATACCCTCTCTAAAAAGATATTTTTATTTATTGTCAATATGTTGGAGAAAAGTGAAATGAAAGAATGGGAGAGAAGAAATAATTTTGACTTTGAAACATTCATTTTAGAAGAAGTATTAAGGTATTGTCAATAAAATACAAAGGGAAGATTGTTGGGAAATATTTGTTTATAAGTTTTATTTATTGTCAACAGGTGTCAATAATGGTCAAAAAGAAGAAGTAAATACAAATTGAATGGAGTTTTCTTGAAGTGAATATGTCTAATGAATTGTTTTGGATTTATAGAATTGGATGCCACGTTTGGGAAATTCTATATGTTGTTACAAATTAGACGATTGATGCACTAACTGTGAAATATCAAAGAACTTGTATTATGTGTGATACATTGTTTACAACTTTGAGCTAGTATCCTTTTTAGGATGATTGAAGTACTTTGGATTTAAAAATCCAAAAATAAAAGAAGGAAGAAGAAGGTAGTGGCATAACTTGGAACTTGAAGGTGGTACCTAGGTTGATTTGAGTTCAATGATTTCCATGCATTTTTGTATATATAGTTTTCTACTAAGTATTTATTATGTGGCTTAACAAAAAAATAGGGGCTAACACACAGGATAACTACCCCAGCCTCAACCTGAGGCGCATGTGGGATCATAGGGGTTCGACCATGCCCATGGGGAGGCCAAGGTAGATCCAGCTCGCAATAGGCATGTACGAGCCGTGTATAAGCCCACAAGAGTGCGCGCATGGTGATCAACCCATTGTGCGGGATGTATTGTGGGTGCTAAGATCACACCCATAGAGGGAAGAGGGGGGCATAGAAGCCCTCCTGTAGAGAATGGGTCCAGGGTAGCACCGGAGGTTGGAGAGGAGAATATTGTGACGTAGTTGGGAGGAGTTGAGTTAAAAAAAGTGCCTCTCCCGCACATGCATTTTGATGTGGTATCAAATTTTAACAATGAAGATGGAATATCAGCCACTCATCTCATCCCACATCTTGGTCAACCATCTGGCCATCTGTGGAATCTGATCATTTAATCTTCACCACTCATCTGATCGGGCACCCCGCACATTTGAATATGAGTCGTCCGATCCTCTTGTGGATTTGAATCAGCCGCACCACCATCTTCAGCCTTCTACACCTGCAAACACTACTTTATATCACCGGAGTTGAAGTCCAATCTCCATGTACATCCTCTTACTATCAATGAATAATCATTTCGGCACCATGAAGGAAACTGGATCGAATTGAGGCCATGCATGCAATCTACATCTTGCATGCATGATATCTCGAATAAGTTCGAAGAAAACATAGTTGTGAGGTCTTAATTCTCATTTGAGATGCATGGATAATGCATGCGAGATTCATGCATGAAAATTTTGCGTTCAATATTGACTCCATGCTTGATGATAAGAGCCCGGATTCGAAAAAAACTAAACACCCAAGATACGCGGAATATCTTTAATACGGGTTTGAATGGTTTGAAGAGATTAGGATCTTGTTTATTCAAAGAGATATATTTATGGAATATGACGTGTATTTGGAACGTGAAAAATATCTTATCCTTGACTACAAAAGAAGGAAACCTGAG
Organism: Viscum album; assembly: GCA_963277665.1. NCBI lineage: Eukaryota > Viridiplantae > Streptophyta > Magnoliopsida > Santalales > Viscaceae > Viscum > Viscum album. The sequence goes on from OY728159.1 coordinate 661,996,859, forward strand.
CCAAAAAATATGTTCATCCTAGAAGATGAAGAATGCACACTCTCTGTGTCGTGAAAGTCAGAGCTGCGTCTCTTGTGCGTGATGAGATTCCACACACACTATGCGAAGGAGATCTGCACCCCATGCATGATACCAACATGTGCATGCTAGATTCTTTATAAACCTCATCTCATCTTTGTGTGGACCATCCCACAAGTCATGGACCCTTGTTGCAGATCACATGGAATGAACCATGATCCTCTCTTGGTTCTATGAAGGAGTTCTTGTGCACTCCTTGCGTGAAAGAAGGATACGCCTAAATCTACACCCTATTTTGCAAAATCTACTTCTTAAAATATATATATATATATTTTCTGTGTTTTTACAGGGGCTCATTTTTGGTTAAGAGTAGACAGTTCATACCTTTGTCTGTTGTTTATGCAAGAAGGAGAAGGGATAACCATGGTTGTGCATGCATGGAGAAGGAATAGGAAGATAGAATTCATGATAAACATGCACATACATGCATGAGGCAACATACTGACGAACACCCAAACTATACCCATTTAGGTTGTGAAGAAAAAGAAAAATGGAAAAGGGGGTTCATGGTGGTTTCTATGTGAATGGTTTGAAGAAGAGGCCTTGAATTCTTGGTTGATAGATGAAAAAGTACGCACAAGGAGATGGTTTCCCCATTTGGGATTAAAGAAACAAATACAAATAAACACAAAAAAATCTCGTAACTATGTATAAAAGAAAGAAAGAAAAATAATTAGGGAGACCACATGATTTGGTCATTCATGAACTCTTTTTCATACATTAAAACATTCAAATAAAGTGATAAAAATGAAAATAAATAATAATAAGAGAAGAAAAGGATAAATGTATTTTCTCAAATATTTATCCTCATTAGGGTTCTCACACAAGAAGATGAAGAAGAAGAGGAGGTGAATGCATGAATCAAAACAAGTATGTGCATATGTGAGAAAGAAAGTGTGAAATATCATTGCATAAACAATAACTGCACCAAGAAGAGGAGAATAGAAGAAGAAGATGGGAAAGAGTTTAACTACACGCCATATGTATGATAACATGAAATTATTATCAAGAGAAGAACTAACTCTGATGATTCCTAGTAAGACGATCTCCATTGCCTTAATAATCACATTGGTATATGTGATTCTTGCTATGAAAGGAGATGAAGTGTTAGTGCATTCTGTTAATTCCCTAAAGAAAAAGAAGAAGTCATAGTGTAGTTAGTTTTGCACTATTGAAGAAGAAAAGAAGATAAAGGATAGATTTCATGCCTACTAATTTGCATGAAATCAAGTGAAGAGCACTAAAGAAGACCAAGAGCATAACCTACCTTTTGAAGAAAGAATAAGACTATATCCATAGGAAATATAAAGAACCAACAAGAGTTTGGAAGTTGGACTAAGTCATCACCAGTCCTAGGAAGATGATTCTCCCCCCCACCCCCTCTAAAGTGTAGGGACTCACACTGTCTAGAGGATTGTTTTCCAATACACTCCACTATAATTCCATATCACATTATAGTAGATATTCCATGAACTTGTCATATCCATGAATGACAAGGACGTATCTACTCTTATTGAGTGGTGAACCTTGTAAATATATCATGTGCATATTTTTACTGCATTCTATTATCGCATGTGATAAGGAAAAGAGAATAATATAATCAAGATCCTTATAGGTCAAGGGGTATAGATATAAAAGTTGGAATTGGTTTAAAAATACCCCAACACTGATTCACCGCCCTCTCAATGTTATATATATACTAAACTGGTCCTATTTGGATGAGGATTTTTTTTATTGTATTACATCACCACATGATAATAAATATTCTTGGAAATGAAGTTTTAATTGATAAATTCACAATAAAATGATAATATTGTGTTTATGAAATAGAATTTCATATTTACTTATATTATAATATAGTAAAATAAATCCAAAAATATAGTTAAAATGGCCTTCAATAAAAATGTTTTCCAATTTTTATCATTTTTTATGATACCATTTAAAATTTTCATAATTATGGTTTAAGGATGAGTGGTCATAAACATTCAGATAAACATGTTATTGTTCACACTCCATTAGAATTTGATATTTCGATTTGTCTTCACTGTCCATATTTCACTAATGTAATCCTATGTCAATGCCTTTTTTTGTTTTCAGATTCTCATTTTCATTTCCTAATTATTAAGATGGTGTGTTATTAACCCTATATATGATGTATGTTTTTCATAAATACATTTTATTAAAATATAAAACCCTCTATGATAGTGATCAATTATGAATTTTGTTGTTTTAATTTAATTAAGGTAGGGACAATGTAACACCTTAAGACATTACAATATATTTCTTTTAGGGTAAATTCTATTTGGTTACAACCATGATTTATACACAAAACCATGTTAATATTATTCTACATGAGACCTTGAAAATCTAACTGTAACATAATTTTCATCTTTATCTACATAGAACACTGAGGTTGTGTTACGTTACACATAACAATGATCTTATTCAATGATGTTCATTACACAGAAAACCAAGTATTAACAAATAAAAATAAATTATTAAAATATTATTATCTAATATAATAAGATATAACATAACCATTAAGTTGGAGTTTTTATCCTATATTATCTAACTTATATAAACAATTTAAATTTCTTTGGTTACAAAAAAATTCAAATAAATATATGAACCAATTTAATATAATGAATTTTTTATAAATGACTACTTTTATAATTCCAAAGGAGTTATACCATTGAAAGTTAATTTATTTACTATTAATGAAATATATAAATTATATCTTCAATCTAATATTTTTTCATTAACCTAAAATATTTTAGAAAAGTAGGATTATGAATAAATCCAGTATTATGAATAAAAAATGTATTTTTATAAAAAATAAATTTGTCACCTTTTAATGGCACACCTATATCAATACTGAACAATAAAACTATTAAATATTTTATATTTAAAAAAATATTTTTAAAATACTAATTTAAATATTAAATTTTCTATGAATTTTTAATTATTTTACTAATAAGTTACATTTTTTGATAAATAGTGAAAACAGACAATATTAATTGAAAACTGTTATTTCATTAAAGATATTTATAGAATTTACTAATAATTTATCTTTATCATAATGAATAATTAATTCAATAAAAAAAAGATAATATAATTTAGGCTATTTGAATCAATTTATTATTTGAATTGGATATAAAAACATTTCAATAATTTGATCATTTTTTATTTAAAACCCCACTTTGGGGACTCACCTATGAGATTAAATTTAAAATAATTCCTACTAGTTATTTGATTCGAACATTCAAAACTGCACTCCATATTTGGTCTAATAATAATTTATAATTTCAAATAATTTCATCTTATATTTTTACAAATGAAAATTGTGAATGTAATTAAAATTGATTACAACAATTAAGAAAACAATTAACTTAAAATGGCACTAACCTTTAATCATATGGGAAAAATGAAATAAGAACGTGTAAAAAATCCATTTAATAGAAATATTTCAAACTTATCTTTACATGGAACTAATTTTGTTCTTAATTTGTGCCACATGAAATGGATGAAATGTGGGTGGATTTTTCTTTTAAAAAATTTACATGTATGTCACACCACCTCCACTATTAAATGGAACTAACATTTCTATCATATTTGCACATTTAAATCGCATTAATTCAAAAAATATTTTCAAAAATAATATCCGTACATACCAAAACTAAATATATAAGCCCCATTTTTGTAATAATTTAACCAAAGAATTTATTTTGGTACTAATAAAATGGAGTTTCTCGAGAAAGTGATAACGTTCTTCAAAGAGCACTTATATTTCATTTACTTTTCTTACACGTAAATTATCATTATATAATGATTTCATAATAAAATTAATATCATAAATATAAAAAAAATATATTTTACATATATATATATATATCACATACAATTTAAATACTATATGAAAATAGATGTATCCCTCATGCATAAGTACGACCTACCGTCTCCATGAACAGTTCATTCCACTTCCTATTTCCTAATTCAGTGGATTACAATAAATATATATATAAATAATATATATTATATTTAAATAATGATTTATTTTATGTACATGAGGAAATAATTATCTACATAATAAAAAATATCATGTCCAAAAATACTTGAAAAACTAGGCAATGGACACCTGAAATATTTAAAATAATGAATAATTGTTAACAAGTGGGTAATAAGTTATTATAAGAAAATAATATATGAAATTATAAATATGAATATGTATCTATAAAAAATAAATAAAATTATTAAATCCATTATAAATTAGCTGGATTTTTTACCAAATGTAAATTGAAGGTACAAGATTTTCATCTCATTTTTCACGTTTTTTGAGATTATGGTCATACTCACCACATACTTATTTTTTTATTTGTACCTACTAATAAATTTTATAAGTTATATCATTAATTATTTTATCTTCATAGTATATAAATGTATAATTTTATTATTGTTAAATTTTTGTCTTCCGATTGTTATGTTACTACAACTGTAAGGGGTTATTCTCTCCCTTTTTCTTTCATTAGGAAAACACCATTTTCACAACATATTTCTTTTGAATGGTTTATATAATCAACCTATTATATATAATTTTAGGAATATTTCTTTATGAAGGGTATTTTAAGATTCATTTAATGTTATTTCATTCATGTTAATTTTTTATTTCAAATGATACAAATAGCAATTCATTTCATCACAATTTATATTCTATTAATAATTATTTTCTTTTATTCACAAATTCACATTAATTTCACACATATATTGCATTTTTCTCATGTAATATCACAAGTAACTCATATTTCATGGAATTTTCTGTTTCACATTGAGTAATCACAAACAAGGGTTTTTGTTTCTAAATTACCATGTGTTAAAAGTTTTATTTGCAATCTCACATTATTTTGTGATTTTTAACATTATCAAGAAACAATTACCTTAATGAAATAAAATTTCATTGTAAATTTCTATAAATATACAAATTCTTGTGTGATGGATCAATATATTCCCCAAAATACATAACATTTTTAGATGTTTTGTTTACTTTTAAAATTTATTTTATTATTAATGGCATATTGATAAGTTTATATTGTTTATTCAATAATGATATTTGATAGGGCATGTTATTTATTAATTATAAATATTTCCTGATATAATGAATTCATTATACTAGAAGTGATAGGTGGGTCCTTTCCTTTATATGTCCCCTCACTTTATTGAATGGTTTTCATAATACAAATTCATTAGAAAAATTATATTAGTTTCACCTTGTAGTTTTAAATTGTCTTCGAAAATGTCTTGTTGTTATAGGTTTTCATATGCCTCAGAAATGACATCCAAAAATTAATAATTTCCATTATTTATATATGAGTTATTATTCTTATTATCCCAGATATTTTCATTTGATAAAATCTATTGATGCATTTCATTCTCAATTTATTGATTAAATGGGTTTGTTTCACTTATTTACCTTCCCATGTTGAGTATTGCTTATCATGTTATTTCTGTGACATTTATTCTTATTTATTTACCATTAAATATTAATTAATATTGATGACTAATTATTTATTATACCATACATAACATTACTAACCCCCCTAAAAATTATAGAATAATTTTTGGATCACTATAATTATCATATTATTCACTAAAATCATGAGGGAAGATAAAATGAATAGTTTTTTCCTGTAGATCATGAAATAATAAATTTCATCTCATATTTTTAGATTTCCACCATAAAAAAAATATTTACATACTTTAGTTATTAAGAAGAATATATAACATTCTATAGTTGAATTTAATCATCACTTCACTTATCCATAATTGGATATTTTTTAAACAATTCATAGAATAATATTCTTAATTATAACCTAATATCCTCCATAATCTTCCTTGATAAAAAAAGATGAATAATCTATGGAAAAAATTGAATTTCACATATAATTCATTGAACTCGAATAATCATAAATATTAAAATCTATTTTCTAAAACCATAATATGACAAATTATGAAAGTCCTGTATAAAACATTCTCTAACATGGGATATTTAATCTTCCTCCAATTTGTATCATACAGAAATATTTAAATAATATATATAATATACTATATAATGCTAAAAAAATCTTCTATATTTAATTATTAATTAAAATACAATTAAAAAATCCAACAACCGACATACAATACTTGAATTTGAATTGAATATGTTGTTATGACATTGTAATCACAATTTATGACTTATACAGATGTCATATAATGAATAATAGTTTCCTGTTAAGACAAGTGACACATTCACAAAATTAAGACAATCAAAATATAATTTCAATCTTGAAATTCATTATATATATTTTTAAATAATATATGTTTTCTAGAGAAAACTACAGTTTAACCACCTAATTTATCATTTATCGAAAATCTTGTGTACTAACACTAGAAAACTATTTTATTTAATAATATTAACATAGAATATAATATATTTCCATAACTAATGTTCCTAGATATTGGACCTATGGTGGTCGAAAAATGCTCCATGATTCTTATTTCTCGCATTCTTATAAGATTTTTATATAATTCACAATCACTCATATTTATCTATAACAATCCTTGAATTCCTTTATTTACTTGTTGATGAATTTGTATCATGTTTAGAATATGAAATACAATAGTTGGGATAAAATAAATTATACTTTAAAGGATTTTTACTTGATTACACAATAACCAATATCTTCAAAAATGACATATATATTTTAACCATTGTTTGATGGATCTTGTACATTCATCAATTGATACAACTGAATTATTATTATTTTTCTAATTATAATTATTTTTAAAATTATCTATCAGGTTAAGTGGATATTAGAAAAAAATGTATTCTCCTTGAAATTTTTTAGGCACTATTAGTGGTACCAATTCCATAACAATATATCTAAATCTAAACCTCCCCATTTATCAAAATATTAATTTGGATGAAGTCTGTATTGGGTAGGAGTAGTATGTGTAGTTAATATATTGGAATTAAATGACTTTATTATAAATATACTCTATTTAGACCTCATTATCAAGAGAAATAATAGAGTTAGTTGGTTATATAAATTTATTTTGCAGATGACCGATTTATAATCTCTTTCTAGAAAATAAAATGTTTAGTTTACATAAATAAAAATACATTATCTATGTTTTTGTAAATTTAATTATCATTACATATATATTTAATACAGAAAAAAATTTGTATAAGGGTTATGAAGTGAGAAGTAATGATCGATATTATTCTCAATCTCCATCAACTCTAAAACAATATAATTATTAACACAAAATTAATTAAATAAAATATCATAAATATTGGGATTATATTCATCATGAATTATTTTAACCATTTCATATGTAGTTATCAAAATTTACATTAAAATTATTTGGAAGTGATCATATATATCATTAAACATTTCTTCCAATATTACATTAATCGATTTAAGTTAAAATTTAATATAATATGGAAGTTGATCATTTTTCATTACTTCTAAGATTTTCATGTATTATCTTTTTTAGCCATTCCAAAATAAATAATGTTCTATTACTTTATTATATATGACTTCCCTCTCCATATAATTTTGATTCAAATTTTTAGATTTACCCAGGGTTTGATATTACATCCATAAAATCCAAAAATTCTATATAAATATTATTGTTCATAACTCCTCCCATATATTTGGTACATTCTCTAAAATAAATAAGAAAATTAGTTTCGAAATAGTAATGAAATGAAATTAATAATCTAAAAAATAATCATTAAAATGAAAAAAAATTAATCAATAAAATCATAGAAATGATAAAAGTAAATATTTTAGGAAATTTTTATTCATTAAAAATTTTGGATTATTTTATCTTTTATATTTTTATATATTTTTTTAATATAAAAATCCATTAATGAAATATTATTTTCTATTTTATTATTTTTATTTGTTTCAAATTATATATATTTTAAAACTTGTGGTTTTAGTTCAATTAAAATAAATTAAAACATCCATAACATATCATTAACAATGGTTGATAAATATGTTTAATGTTGGTTGGGAATCATTTATTGGATTACTTATTATCTATTTTATAAAATTTTATAAATTTTTTTTTCAACAAAAACATTAAAATCGGTAATTACCTTTCCCTAACTAAAATTTTTATCTTGTATGAATAATTATTAATAAAATAATAACAAATTTTAGAGATTGATAAACAAAAAATCCCCATTACGTTTAAATTAAATAAATATGAAACTATAAATTAAGAACCTATTCCATACACCATAGTATGCAGTTGTTTTTTCCTTCCGTTAGGGCTTGTTGAAGATCACCAAAAAAATATAAGGATACTCCATCTATGGAGTATCTATGGGTTTCACGAAATCAACAAAACTATTTTGGAATGATATTACAAATAGAAAAAATATGAAAATATGTCATGGAGAAATGAAGTATTAATGGAAATAACATCTGAAGAGAATAAGTATTAGACAAAGCCATTCCACAGGATTAATGTCATGTGTTCTAGGCTCATAAATAGGGATCATTTATATAAGATATAATTAATCAACTCAATATTATATTTTTAGTAATTAATTTTAGAAAATTATGTTAGTAGATTTGAAGGATGACTCATTAACAGTTGACTACATTTGGTGATCCATTGTAGTGCTAAAAAACAATCACCACAGATCATGAAATTATGATTCATCTATTACACATATTCTAATAAAAATGTTCATATATAATATGATATCATTATATCATAAATTATGATATACTGAAAGGTTTAAATATAATACTTTTCCATTTGTATGTAATCCTTAATGACATAACATATCATTCCATACAATATCAAATTGCTTTTGGGTATTTTCTGTATAAATTCGCAAATATAATAATTTTTAAAAGTGTTTATTTATAATTAACATTTTATAATAAAATATATCATAAGTTATGGATCCATATCCCAAACATAATTTTCTTATCTTTCAAAAAAAATTCATAAAACCCTTATCAATTTTTATATTTATTATATCATATGAAATACTATCTTGATATCCATTGAAGCACCCATTTTTGATAAAACATAAATATTTTTAGAGAATCTCAATATATATTTTTTAACTCTATCCCTATTTATTGTATTGAAAATTATAAACTCATAATGTTTTTCATCAGTGAAAATATATTTGAGTCACATGACATCAAATTTTAGAAAATAATAGCATATAGAAAAGAATCAGTTCCCCTTAACCTGCAAAGTGATCAAGATGTTACCCCTTAATCACACGTATCTATATATAAGCCTCTAATAGATACATATTATAAGAATAATTTTCATATGATCCCATTTTCTAGGTTATCATCTGAAAATTGGACAATGTGTTTGTCAACCCCATATAGTTAACACATACATTCATGTATATTTTTGAAAGAAGGACTAATTAGATGAATTCATTACATGAAATTCACATCTTATAGGAACACATCCCATGATAATCATCCATGATTATAATCATGTAAAATGTATAAAATAAAATGGGTTCATTTTTAATTTTTCATTATTAATAAATTTCCTGGGTGTTATACTCATCACAAGAAAGGAAAAACCTCATCTTGGTTGATCTATAACGGATGACATGATCAACATGATAGCTAACCACGAATGGATATGATATTCCACAGGGTTGAGTAATAAATATATAAATTCATAATGGTTATGTTCCTAGGAATAATACACGCACCATGAATATGTATCTCTAATTATAAATTATTTACCCATCGAATACACAATGAATTTTCTATAAAACATTATAGGCTCTACATAGTGGGTCATCCCTGAAAAAACCCAAATTTTTTCCCGTGAACATATTACATATCCCAATATGGGTATCATTCTTCCAAAAACTATAATCTTTCATCATATTATGGAATATAATATGATGATCATTTTTTTTGGATAACTCATGGACATACAATGAGAGTCCAATTATCATTACACTTTAGAAAATGTATATCAATATGTACATGTATAAATCCAATGTTAAATAATAAAATAGTGAATATTAAATATTGTTTGATAAATTATATATTTTTATAACATTTAAAAATATTTCATGAAATCCATATATAGTTCCTATTTAACATATCATATAGTATACTTACCCTCATGCCTTATATTCAATTTATGTTAAAGTGTTTAATCAATCTCATTTCATATATATGTAAACCATATGACATCCCTACATAATAATATGATAATATCATCACACTAATATAATTATTAAAATACATTCTCAATGTTAGATGTTTTGATTATGGTAATACAGAGGGATTAGTTTCCAAATTTTAATCTCCTTGAACATATTAAAATTCCACAATTCAAAAAATCATATTTTTTATTGTTAAAAACATAATTTTTCCTATTATAATTAATTCTATGTATATAATCATCTTTGTTAGAACCATTTACAAAAATCCATTTCAATGGAATATTTTAATAACTAATATAACTCTATACATTAATAGTTTATAAAAATACATCATAAACCTCATTAGGATATAATGCATTACTCTTTTTTGAATATTTAATGCCATAATATTTAATATTGTATGTTTTTAGATATATAATTTAAAAAATACTCCCATTGTTATATTACAGAATATTCAATTGTCATATCATGTTAATAACCACACTCTCTATTTTTAGAAATGAAAAAATCTTTTATTTTTTCAGAATTCATATAAATTAAAATAACCCATCAGTATAATATATTTTATTCAATTTTTATTGAGTACATTATTAAATAAAAAATTTGTTCAACTAATAAATAGAGTTTTGTGGAATCATAATTCTTCATATTTTAACAAACAACTAGAAAACCTCTTTTATCTTATAAAACATTTATACTAATTTTATTATAAAAATATGTTATACAATAAGGTGAATCATAAATAATGAGTAATTAATAAATTATATAATATTTTTCATAAAAATTAATTATTATAAAATATCTCTTACAATATAATGGAAATTTGATAAAGGTAAAAACTCTTACTTATATGCATTGATATTAATAAATTCTTTTACATTGAATTTTTTTATGGTAAAATTGTATTCATTAAATAAGTGGATATAATATTCCTTATCAATTCTTATCTATAATGATAAATTTTTTATATTTTAAACAAAATTAAAAAATAAATTCAAAAACATATAATAATAAATATTGAAGAATTTATATTTATAATAATGATACACAACATGTATCTTACACATAGTTTCTAAAACAAATCATGGAACCTTGAATAATTATATCTTAAGGAATAATTTTACCTTCTTCTTGATATATAATTTAGTTTTAAATAACCGTAGATAGACACTAGATGATATAATGTTGAACCTTCCAACCTAAATATTCTCTTTTTTTATATTTTAACTACTTTTACTATTTACATAGCACTAGAACCTGTAAATAATATGCCCTAGTTTTTTTCTTATAAAACTATAAAAATATGTTAAATATATCCCAAAAATTATGAAATCTTCAAAATATGTCCATAATTTAGTTTAAAATATATAATTATGTTTTTTATGTTAAACCTAGGATTTTAATTCGTTTAGAACATTTAAATAAAATTATTGTAAGAAAATAATTTCCCACTATTGATCAAAATTAATAGATGTATAATAAAAAATGTATTTATCTAATACATAAAATTTCTCTATTATAAATCTTTTTCTTATGTTACAAATAATATAATTTACTTTTGCTAAGATTCTAATTTTCAATTATATAACACATAGTTGTTTTAGATTATGGTAATGAAGAATATATAAAACATAAGGGTTTATAAAGTTATTTCCATGTTTAAAAAATATTAATGTAGAATTTTTAAAATTGTTATGATAATGAAGTTATAGAAACATTTAAATTCATTGTAACCATCATTAAAAAAAGGTCAATGTTTTCTCCATGACTTATACTATATCTCATGTAAATAATCGATGACTGCAATAGGTAAACAACAAATTTCAATCATAACTTATATGACTCTTAGATAGCTAAGTAAAAATCTCTTGAAACTGTTATTTCATGTAGATTCACTCAAATAATTGGGTATAATATCATAAACTATTGATTTTCATAGCATAGTGTATCCAACTGAAAAAACATAGAACATGAAACATAATGGTTAGTGGAAACTCATTACATTCTTTCTACAAAGATTATAATCTAGGATAAACCATATTTAGCATCACTAACCAATATAGATGATCAATGTCTTGAACATGAGTCTTCAGAATGAATCAAAATCAGAGTAACTATTTATAAATTATTCTTATTAATTTTTTTAATAATTAATAATATAATTTGGTTTAAATTCCAATTATTTTTATAAATCCAATATATTAGAACCATATTTATTTTTTCTATTTTACACAACACATAGCTTCTATTACTTCCCAAAAAAACTATTATATTCACCCCTATCCTAATTTATTATATTAATAGTTTATATTAAACTAACTCATGTAGTGGGATATAATTATATGGAATAAATAAATCCAACATTATTAATCTTAGGCAAACAAATATTCACCCCTCATGATTATAGAATAAGTCATAATCCTTTGGCCTAGTGGTAAGTCATAAAAAATGTATCCCTACCCCATGATAAAATCTATTGAGGCATTTCAATTGCAATTTATTGATTAAATGGGATGTTTTTCTATTATTTTCCTTCCCATGTTGAGTATTCCTTATCATGTTATTTATGTGACATTTATTCTTATTTATTTACCATTAAATGTTAATTAAGATTGATGGTTTATTATTTCTTCTACGATACATAACATTACCAACCCCCCTAAAAATTATAGACTAATGTTTGGATCACTATAATGATCATATTATTCACTAAAATCTATAGGATGGATAAAATGATTAGGGATTATCCTGTACATCATGAAATAATAAGTTTCATCTAATATTTGAAGATTTCCCCCATATACTAAATATTTACATCCTTCAGTTATTAATATGAATATTCAACATTCTATATTTGAATTTAATCATCAATTCACTTCTATATAATTGGATATTTTTTTCAAAACGTCCTGGAAAAATATTCTTAACTACAACCTATTATCGCCTACAATATTCTATGATAAAAAAAGATGCATAATATATGGCAAAAATTGAATATAAAATATAATTCTTCAATCTCGAATAATCTTAAATATTAATATCTATGTACTAAAACCATAATATGTTAAATGATGAAGGCCATATATAAAACATGCACTCACTAAGGAGATTTAATCATCCTCTATTTTACATCCCACAAAAATTTTAAAATAATATATTTAATATACTATACAATGCTAATAACATCTTCTATTTTTAATTATGAATAAAAAATAATTAACAAATTCAACAACCAATATATGATACTTGAATTTGAACAATACATGATGTTATGACACTGTAATAACCATTTATTAGTTAAACACATGTCATATAAGGAATAATAGGTTCCTTATATGACAAGTGACACATTCAAAAAATTAATACAATCAAAATGAAATTTTAATCATGAAATTCATTACATATTTTGATAAAATACATTATGTTTTCTATAGAAAACTACAGCTTAACCAGCTCTTTTATATTTTATCGAAAATCTAGTGTACTAACACTAGAATACTAATTGATGTAATAATATTAATATTGAAGAAAATATATTTCAATAACTCTCATTGCAAAATATTCGATCTTTGGTGGTCAGATAGTGCTCCAAGATTCATATATCTCACATTCTTGTATGATTTTTATATAATTAACTATCACTCATATTTATCTTTAACGATCTCATAATACCTTTCATTACTTGATGATGAAAGTAAATCATGTTTAGAACATGAAATACAATAGTTTGGAAAATTTAAATTATTCTTTTAAGGATTTTTACTTGATTACAGAATCACCAATATCGTCAACCATGACTGATATATTTTAACCACTGTCCAATGGATCTTGTACATTCTTCAGTTGATTCAACTGATTTTTTTTGGGAATATTAATTATTTTGAAAAATTATCTATTATTATATAAGGATATTAGGACAAGACATATTATCCATGAAATTTTTTAATCACTATTAGTCGTACCAATTCCATGAAAATGTATCTCTATCTAAATCACACCATTTATCTAATTATTGATTTGGTTGTGGTCAGTAATGGGTAAGAGTAGTATTTATTGTTAATATATTGTAATTAAATTATTTTGTTGTAAATATAAACTCTTTCGACCTCATTATCAAGAGAAATAATAAATTTAGTTGGTTATATATTTTTATTACGTGGATGACTGATTTCTAATATCTTTAGAGAAAATAAATTTTTTAGTTTCCCTAAATAAAAATACATTATCTATGTTATTTTAAATCTAATTATCATTATGAATATATTTCATTCTATAAGAAATTTGTATAAGGGTTATGAAGTGAGTAATATTGATCGATATTACTCTCAATCTCCATCAACTCTTAATCAATATAAATATGAACACACCATTAAATAAATAAAATATAAAATATAAAATGATTAAATTCCTCATGAATTATTTTATCCATTTCATATGTAGTTTTGAAAAAATAAATTTCAATTATTTGGAAGTGTTCATTATTTCATAAAACATTTCATCCAGTACTAAAAATATCGATTTATGTAAAAATTTTATACACTAGGAAACTTGATATTTTTTGATTACTTAACATTATCATGTGTTATCTTCTTTAGACATTCAAAAATGAATAATGTTCTACTACATGATCATAAATGATTTCCCTCTCTATATAATTTTGATTCAAATTTTTATATTTAACCAATGTATGATATTACATCCATAAAATCAAAAAATTATATATAAATATTATTGTTCTTAACACCTCCCATATTTTCTATACATTCTCTAAAATAATCAAGAAAAATTATTTTCAAATTTTAATGAAAAAAATTAATATTCTGAAAAATAATCATTATAATGGAAAAAAATTAATCAATTAAATCTTAGAAATGTTAAAAGTAATTATTTTATCAAATTTTTATTATTTAAAATTTTATGATTTTTTATCTTTGAAATTTTGAAATATATTTTTATTAATATAAAAATTCTATAATTATATTTTATCTTATTTTTTTTTCTTCTTGTTTCTTTAAAATTTTATATATTTTATTGGTTTATGGGTTTTGTTAAATTAAAATAAATTAAAAAATCTATTACATATCATTAACAATGGTTGAAAAATATGATTAATTTTGGTGATGAATCATTTTTTGGATTACTTATTTTGTATTTTCTAAAATATTATAATTTTTTGTTTCATAACAAAAAAAATAAAAAAAATAATTACCATTAACTAACTAAAAATATTTTCATGTATGAATAATGATTAATAAAATAATAATAAATTTTTAGAGATTAATGAACACAAAATCCCCATTCAATTAAAATTAAATAAATATAAAACTATAAATTTAGAACATTTTTCATACACGATAATATATATTTGTTTTTACCTTTATTTAGTGCATGCTGAAGATCACCACAAATAAAATATAAGGATACTCCCTCTATGGTGTATCAATTGGTTTCACGAAATCAGAAAAACGATTTTGGAAAGATATTATAAATAGACAAAATATGAAAATATATCATGGAGAAATGGAGTATTGATGAAAAGAACTTCCAAAGTGAATAAGTATTGGACCAAGACATTATACAGGATTAATATCATGTATAATAGACTCATAAATAGGTATCATTTATATAAGATATAATGAATCTCCTTAATATTATATTTTCTGTAATTAATTTTACAAATGTGGTAGGTATATTTGAAGGATGACTCATTAACAGTCGACATCATTTGGTGATCCATGGTAGTGCTAAAAAATCATTCATCATTGATCATTAAATTATGATTCATCTATTCCACATACTCTAATAAAAAATTTCATATATAATATGATATAATTATATCATAAATTATGATATACCCAAAGGATTAAACATAATACTTTTCCATATATATGTAGTCATTAATGACATAACATATCATTCCATTCAATATCAAATGGATTTAGGGTATATTCTGAATAATTTCCCAAATAAAATAAATCCTAAAATGGTTTATTTTTTATTCACTTATTATCATATAATATACAATACGATATGGAACCATATACCAAACATATTTTTATTATATTCCAAAAACAAATTCATAAATCCCTTATCAATTTAAATATTTATTGTATCATATGAAACACCATCTTGATAACCCTTGAAGCACCCATTTTCAATAAAACAAGAAATTTATTTTAGATGCTCTATATATTTATTTAAACTCAATCCCAATTCATTGAATTGAAAATTGACAACCCACAAGGTTTTTCATCATTAAAAATAAATTGGATTCTCATGATATATAATTTTAGAAAATAACAGCATTTAGGTAAGAATGATTTCTATATAACCTATAATGGGAACATGATGTTATCCCTTAATCACACGTATCTATATATAATTTTCTAATAGATACATATTATAAGAAAAATTTCATATAATCCAATTTTCTAGGATATCATATGAAAATGGGACAAAGTGTTTGTCAACCCCATATAAAAAACTCATACATTCTCGAATCTTTGTGTTAGAATGACTAAATAGATGAATTCATTACATGAAATTCATGTCTTATAGGAACACATCACATGACCATCATCCAAGCATATAATCCTACCAAACGTAAACAATAAATATGGTTTTATTTTTATTTGTTTGTTATTATTAAATTACATGGGTGTTATACTCATCACAAGAAAGGAAAAACGTCATATTGGTTGATCTGAAACTGATGATATGATCAACATGATAGCTAACCACCCATGGATATGATATTCCCAAAGGGTTGAGTAAGAAATTTATAAATGGATAATGGTTATCATACTAGGAATACATCATACACCATGAATTTGGGACTCCAATTATTAATTAGTCACCCATGGAATACAAAATGAATTTTCTATGAAACATTATATGGTCTACATAGTGGGTCATCCTTGAAAAAACCCCATATTATTTCTCATGAACATATTCTATATCCCAATATGGGTATCACACTCATGAAAACTATAATATTTCAACATATTACGTAATATTCTATGACGATAATTTGTTTTGGATAACTCAGAGCCATACAATAAGTGGTCAATTATCATTACACTTCACAAAATGTATATAAATATGTACATGGCTATAGCCAATTTGAACTAATGACAGAGTGAATATTATCTTTTTTGTGATAAATTATATATTTTTATAACCTTTAAAAATATTTCATGAAAACCCAACATTGTTCCAATTTAACATATCATATATTAGAGTAACAAACTTGACTTATGTTTAATTCCCATTAAAGTGTTTAATCAAACTCATTTCATATATATGTAAACCATAATACATCCATACATAATAATATTATAATATCATCACACTAAAATAATCATTAATATAAATTCTTAAAGTGAGATGTTTTGATTAATGGTGATACGTAAGGATTAGTTTCCAAATTTTTAACTCCATGAAGATATTATAAATCCACAATTCCATAAAGTGAAATTTTATAAAGTTAAAAAATAATTTATTCTATTATAATATATTATATGTATATAATCATCATTATTAGAACCATTTATATAAATCCTTTTCAATGATATATTTTAATGACTTATATAACTCTATACATTAATAGTTTATATAAATATATCATAAACTCCATTACGATATAATGCATTACTAACTTTTGAATATTTAATGCCATAATATTTAAATTTTTAAGTTTTTAGTTATATAATTTAAAAATTACTCTGATTATAATATTATTGACTATTCAAAAGTAATATCATGTTAATGACAACAATCTATGTTTTTTGGGAAAGAAAAAATATTTTATTTTTTCAGAATACATAGAAATTAAAATAACTCATCAATATAATAAATTTTAATAAATATTTATATAGTACGTTATTGAAAATAAAAAGCCTTCTTCATCTAATAAAATGATGTTTGTGGAATCATAATTCCTTATATTGTAAAAAACAACTAGAAAACATATTTCATATTATAAATTATTTATACTCATTTTATTCTAAAAATATGATATACAAAACGATGAATCATAAATAATGTGTATTCAACAAATTATATATTATTTTTACAAAAACAATTATTAAAAAATATCTCTTACCATATAAAGGAAAATAGATAAAGATAAAAACCCTTTACTTAGATTCATTGATATTAATAAATTCCTTAACATTGAAATTTGTTTCCAGGGAAAATTTTATTCGTTAAATTAGTGAATACAATATTCCTTATAAATTCTTATCTATATCATTAAATTTTTTTTATTTATAATTTAATTAAAAAATATATTAAGAAACGCATAATAATAAATAATGATGAATTTATTTTTATAATAATGATACACAACATGTATCTTACATATAGTTTCTGAAACTCATTATGGTAAAATAAATATTTCTATCTTAAGGAATAATTCTACATTCTTATTGATATATTATTGAGTTTTAAATAACCTTGGATGGACATTAGAAGAAACATTGTGGTAGCATACAACATAAAAATTGTCTTTAATTTTATTTTATCCACTTTAACTATTTATATAGCATTATAACCTATAAATTATATTACCTAGTTTTTTCCTATAAAACTATAAAAATATGTTAAATATATCCCAAAACTGATGAAATCTTCGAAATATGTCGATTATTTAATATATATTAAATGATAATGTTTTTTTGATCATATTAAACCAGGGATTTTAAATCGTTATTAACATTTAAATAAAATTCTTAAAAGAAACTAATTTTCCACGACTGATCAATATTAATAGTTTTATAATAAAAAATGTATTTATCTAACACATAAAATTTGTCTTATATAAGAACTTTTCTAATGTTTCCAATAATATTAGTTACTTTTAATAAAATTCCCATTTTTAATTATATAAATCATAGATGTTTTCGATTATGGTAATGAAGATTATATAAAACATAATGGTTTATAAAATGAGTTCCATGTTTAAAAATTTTAAATACCAATTTTTTTTAATTGTTTTCACAGAGAAATTATGGAAAAGTGTATATTAATTATACCCATCAATAAAAAAGATTCATATTTTATCCATGACATACACTAGGTGAAATGTAAATAATCTATGACTATAATAGGTAGACATCTATTTACAATAAAAACCTATATAACACTTAGATAGCTGAGTATAAATCTATTGAAACAATAATTTCTTATAGATTCACTTAACTAAGTTACTATAAGATCATAAACTATTGAGATTCATAGAATAGTATATCCAACATAAAAATCATAGAACAAGAATCTTAATATTTAGTGGAAGCTCATTACTTTCTTTCCGCAAAGATTATTATCTATGGTAACCCATATTTAGCATTACTAACCTAGATATATGATCATTGTCTTGATAAATGATTCTTCAGTAGTAATCTAAATCAGAGTAACTATTTTTAAATTATTCTTATTAAAATATCTTAATAACTAATCTTATAATTTGGTTTGAAATCCAATTATTTTTACCAAACTAATTTGTTAGAACCATATTGATTTGTGCCATTTTACAAAACTCATAGCATCAGTTACTTCCCCAAAATAAAAAAACCAAATATATTCATGTGTATCCTAATTTATTATATTAATAATATATATTAAACTACCGATTGTAGAGGGTTATAATTATATGAAATAAATATTTCTGACATTATTAATCCTATGAACACAAATATTCTCCAAACAAGTTTATAGAAAAAGACATAATTCTTCTATCCTGGTGGTAAGTCATAAAATATTTATCACTACCCCATGATATATTATTTTATGGAGACCATAATAAAATTATAATTTAAACCCCTAATATGTATAAATCACAAATAATTACCTAATCGAAGCCCATAACTAAGTAAAATCTAATGTTATTGTTGAGAAAGGGAAAATCCATTATCATAACTATCATTTGACCTATTAGTTGTATATATGAAATATTTTGAAATACATTATCATATTATCTAAATCGACCATAATAATTCATAATATGAAAATAATTCTATGATCTAAATATTTAATTATAAATTAGTAAAAAATTCATGAATTTAAATAAGTGATTTACATTTACGAACAATAAATAAAAAAACTATTCTATACTCTTTTAATTTATTATATTCATTTTTAATATATATATATATATAGGAATAAAATTTACTCTCTTATATATAATACTTCTTATTTTCATTATATGAAATTTATTTTGATTATTTTAAATTTCATTAAATATTAAATTTTCTTATTTTAATTTTTATTATCTAATCATTTTATATAATTTAAATACCAAATATTTAACAATAATTTAATTTTTTAACAAATGAATTATCAAAAAAAAATTATACCATTTATTTTTTTTTAAATATTCCATTTGAATTTTAACAATTATATTATTATTATAAAAAATTCAACATTGAAATATGTACACTGTAATATATTTTTTTAAAATTGTTCCATCGGGATATATGTGGATGGGTTGTTCCTGACAGTTTAATTGATAGTGGTTCAATTCCATGATCAATTAAATTAATCATGTTTACAATTTTTTTATTCATCCATATAAACCCCAATGGTAAAAAATACATAATATAGTAAATTAATTGTTTCCAAATGGTGGTTGTTATTTTGGGTTTTAGACCCAATGACTCTTAGGAACACACATTGGTTGAGAGGATTGGAGATTAGATGCATCACACACTTTTTTGAAGATATTTCCTTCTATGGGATTGTCTTTTAAATTTAATATGTGTTTATGAAATCCTTCCCATGCCCCAATAAAAGACTTGTTACACCCTTTTCAATTACATTATTATGATTGCATGTTCATATAAAAAACCATGTTCATTCCAAGGGATCTACATAATGATCATATTTATTTAGGATAATTTAGTTAATAATATTGTTTGGTCTTTATGGAGTTTATTTCAATCCAAGGAGGTGGTTTGTTTCCTTAATATAGGATGGGACCTCAATGATGTGTCCTACATGTTTAGTTTGAAATAGTAATTGATACCCTTGTTTTTTGTATGTACAGCTTTAGGGTCATGTGACTAGACAAAGTGATGTAGTTTAATATTGTATTGTAAGGGTGTAAATATAGGACTCGATCCTTTAAGTGGATTCCTAGATGTATTATTATGATAGGAATTAGAGTCTACATATTTCTTAAAATGGGATTTTATATCAAGGGAGATATATAATACAAAGGCCCTGGGCATGGCTTATTCATATAAGGCTACACTGGATTTCCTCATATAAAGAATAAACCTATGAGAAGAGACTATATGTAACTAAAATTGCATAATAATGAATATCCCATCTAATAGTTTTTATTTATTCTATTGGTATAATCACCTCCAGTATCTATGCCGACACGAGTCATGGTTGGTATGAGAAACAAGAGATGTTAGATGATTGGACACAATGCATGAGAGCATATCCATATATGTCTTACAAATTAAAAATTCAATTTTAGATATATGATTTAACAAATCAAGGAGGATATGATATGAATATCCAGACATAGGATGTAATCCTATGTATCTATCTTATAAGATGAATCAGATTCATCATTCGTTGATTTATTTGTAACCCACTAACGAGTTGGAGGTACTTGAGGGAACAGTCAGGGATTACACTCCAAATGACACACATAATTGAGCCCACATCTATTCTGTTGATGGATGGAGAACTAATTTATACTCATGGATAATGAAGGGAAATACACTAAATGTTTATGTCTATATGGGCTCCATCCTTAAAATGGAGTCTTGTGTATCATGGTAATTTCAGGAGTCATATTTTTCATAGTTAATTTTCCCCATAACCTAAAAATGGGATAAGGTGGTTCATCACACTTTAAGATGTTATGGTTATCCAAGAGGTTTTATAAATACCTATGTTTTATAATATGAAGGATTTCATTCAGATCTTTTCCAGGAAATGGCACCCAACAAATCATGTTTGTCGTAGGAATCTGAATTCTCATAGTTCGGTTCATCAGGTATAACATAGTGAGGTTTATCTTTTGAATATGAATTCTATATATTCTAAATGATAAATTTAGAAGGTTACCATGAATGGTTTATCCAATATAATTACACCAATAGGGTTGCATGAGTGCATAACCCTTTCCCATTATGGAAACATCCCTTTAAAATGTGTATATAGCTGAAGGTTTTTTCCAGGGTCCATAAATAAGGGGTCTAGATGTATCATCTAAATATAGTTGACATGTCCTATGTGAACTACCCTACATGAAATTATTTTCTTTCAGACATGTCCTTTTTGTGACAATAACATTTTTGGGATGTAATACTGACATTGATGTAATTTCCAGTTGACATGTCATCGGTGTATTCTCACAATCAAAGATTTTTTTGAGATTCTTCATATAATATAAGAAAACATGGCTTGGGTATTGTGCATGATTGATGAAGAATTAATTATAATATTATATTTGATCAAATAAATTTTTCATCAAACAATGTCATGAAAATTATAACATATATATGGGAAATCACATAAATCATGTTGATATGTCAACAAGATTTTGTGAGATCAACCCATCTAGTCTAGACCCTATATTGCGATCAAATTAATTTATCTATGAACCATAATAATATAAACTATATGTGTCCAAAAAAAATCATGGAATATTTTTCTTTAATTCATCATAATTTCATCACCTGACCTGTGAAAAATTGTTCGATCCGGTGTCCCGGATAGAGTTCTGAGGTGGGTTCTCACAAACATGTTTATTATCACTCACATGAAAAAAGGAAGCAAGACCGAGGATTGAGTAAACTAGTCTAAAGTTATTATTCCAAAATAAACATGGGTAATTATTAAATCCCATATATTCATGTTGATTTCGGACACCGTAAGTCTTCTAGGGAAGAATTTGTTTCCTTCTTATGGACTCGTACTCATGTCAAAATGAACTCTCCTGATGATCGTTTTTTATGAGATTCTCATAAACATATGAGATTCTTGGAAGATATTTCTTTAATGTACCTAGGAACCACATGGTTGATGTTTGAAATGAAATCCATATTCCAGGATTCTTGAGGGAAACAATAGATATAGGACTGATGTCATTTCAAGATCAAGGGTTGGAATATCCATTGGATTTTATTAGGGACACTAGTATGGGTATCTTGTGAATCTAAGGTCCATCATTATCCACCCCTAATAGAGGGATTTCATGGTCTTTTCATTTTCATAAAATTACATTATCAAAAACGGGTCTCATGATTAGTTATATGATAATGTGTGGGGGATATATATTGAAGAATCTATGGTAATGTGTGCGGAGTCACATTTTATGGTGATGAAGGTTTCATGACATCAAATTAAAGGGGGGGTTCTAATATCATGATGATTTGGGTATGTGTGATTTTTTTATTAGTATAATATGATTGAATCATTTTTAAGGTGATCATGTAATTGGTTCTTATGAGGGAATTCTAGGGAAGGCTCTTGCGGTTACTTGGGAACATTATTTCACAGTTTGTGGAAGACTTCTGCACTTTTTCACTTCTTCACTCTATACCATTTCCCACATGTTTCGTTTTTATAAAGGGTATAAGGATTTATATAGGCTGGTGAATCCTGAAAGTGGTGCCAATTTCATTGGGAATGATTCTTCATTTTTTGGTTAGGGAGGTGGAGTATTCATTAGATAAAAATCATGTGATAACATGATGGATTATTGAAAAGGAACACATGAAAGTTTTCAGACCCTCATATGATCATTATTGGAGCCTTACAAGATATAGTAAAATCATCTGGATAAAATATATTTATCAAGTTGAGTAATCTTGCATAAAATGGAAGGTTCATGTGGTCGTAAATACCATTCGATCAATGAATTGTCGACATTAATTCATTTGATAATCACTAACGTGATCTATTGATTTTCATCAACTCTCATGATAGAATTTAAAAATTTGTAGGATCCAATTTCAGCGGTAGAAAAAAGTGTTCATGTGATGACATTATTGAACAATGATATGTCCCTTAGACAGTGTTGAATTCTCCCATGGTTCCTATTTGTTGTCTTTACAAGATGGAATTATCTA
The DNA here is from genome assembly GCA_963277665.1 of Viscum album. Classification (NCBI taxonomy): domain Eukaryota; kingdom Viridiplantae; phylum Streptophyta; class Magnoliopsida; order Santalales; family Viscaceae; genus Viscum; species Viscum album. The sequence goes on from OY728159.1 coordinate 662,021,249, forward strand.
TTTTACATATTTAGATGGTTTATTTAAAATAAAAAACATGGTAATAGAAATGAGATATATGGTATAATTCAGATATATACTTCTTAATCAATGGAGAAGCCTGACTTGGTGGTCTTCAGGTTCTCACGTGTGCGACATCGGGCTTCCTCGATATGCTGATACCGTGGCTTAGGAGTAAAATGGACAAATACATGAGTGAGAGGTTTATGATAAATGTTTTTTATTCCACAAGATAAAATTATTTGGAATAACCATTTCTGTGAGATCCTGAGCTTAAAAGGGCATCATGTATGATTTAAAAATATTAAAATGATTGTACAGATTAAATGGATGAGATTATACCTAGATTTTTAACTACAGGTAAATAGTTTATGTGGATTTTCTATCCCACATCAGAACATAAACATGGCTCGCATCCAATTTATATTAAAATTTGTGTTTGTTGTTCCATTGGATCAAAAACATGGTTCATCCCTTGTAACAATCACATTAACTACATATAGAGCTTCAACCTAGAAATCTCTCGACCCACACATTGTGCACCATCAGTATTGTGAACCATACTTCCTAGACATGGACCTACCCAATTATGGTATATTTTAGACCTCATGTCATCCACTAACCAGCCTAGTATTTCTCCCATTGGGTGTGATCATCCTTTTCCCAATATGGACCAATGGTTGAGACCTGTTTAGGCTCTCCGTTCGGTTAGCTAACATTTTGGTCTAAGGGAGGGTTATATACAAAATAGAAAGGGGAAAATATATCCACATACAAATATATCAAAATCCAAAGCTAATTATTTAATGATTAAACCTTTACATAATTTCTGTAGAGTATATTAACATTTCTTGTATTTTCTCCACACTTAAAAAATATTGGATGAGAAATTTCATAACACCCAATTATGTGTGTCAACAAAATTACACAATGTAATCATTTGTGTTTGGAATGATATGAATTTTTTTATGATATATGTATATAAATTTTCTATATATCTTATCATTTCACTGTATTTGATAATGAGCAACACGAGAGGAGCATTCCAAAGTAACTTAACTAAGAAATTTCTGCTAGTAATCAAGAGGAGACTTCTGACCCTGAGTTTATGACTTTACATAACACATGTGAATCATCATGCCACCAATACTTTATATAATACCATGTAAACATGACTATATGGAATTGAATGTATGAATAATATCATATTTTTCTAGGTGAATTTCATGAATTAATCTAATGTGAGATTCTTTATTGGTTCATCTTCTTCTAACATCTTGTGATCACCTACTCAAAAAAGGTAAATTTGGTTGGAAATGAATTAATTTCTAGATATGAAGTATGGTTCTTTTACACTTATATATATTACATGAGAATATGAATCACATTGTGTGTAGTTCTAAAATATAACACTATGAAGATAAAACTCATGAACAGTGAAAATAAGTTCACGAAAGAATGATTCTATGATTAATGTCTTTATAGAGAGGTGACACATATGTAAGAAGGGGAATGAAACTACATTATAATGAAACTCTTATGTAGAGACCCACTTTTTTGTAGATTTGTTCCTTATATAATCAATCATACCCATCAACTTTGTCGAATACCAAATATATCCAATTTCATAGGTTTTAGTGATTATCATACAATCAGTCTCTCTTGAGAAATGTTCATCAATTTCCATAAATATGAAATTCTTAATTGATATAACAACACTAGATATCATGAGAAAAAATGATTTACAAGGAAAATTATTATTCAATATTAACCAGAATTTTAGAACACTCTATCTTCTACCTAGGTTAGGAAGCATAGTGATTATAGCATGATTATTTATAGGGAAATATGGGGAGACCCAAAAGCTTCATTTGTATCTATTTATATTTCCAATGATTTTTCATAAGATTCATCTTGGTTAAGACATAATGGGTATCAATGTGGATTTTTTAGGACATCATATTATTGGATTTTGGCATGATAAGTTTTGTTTCTATGTTGTTTTGTAGCTCCTAATGAATATCTTGATCAGAAAAAATTTATTACTAGTTAGAAAAGACCTAATTTTTTTGAGGCTTCCCTTATCCAGTATTAAACCTCATAATAATTATGTCTCAACTAGTTGGTTGGATGAGGGTATTGATGGATATATCATCATTGTGATATTTTTAATGGTTTTACACCTTACACTATTTATTGAAATTGTTTAAGGGTTTTTTCTCTTAAATTCGTTATGTTGTAGTTTATGGTCTTATAGCTTAGACCATTGATGTGATATCATTTAAGGTAATATATCTTGGACCTGGAGATGATACTATTTTATGTTTTGTTGTTGGGATGTGAATAAATTACATGGAATGGGAATACATTCTAGGGAATATTAAAAACACTATAACGTTCTGAGTCCTTCTATTTTGTTTTAAAGTATCACATGGATTGGAGGTCCATTATTTAAAGGTGGAGATACATCTATTTGGTTGTTCAAATCCATTATCCATTAATATAATGTACCAAATAGGTGTATCAACTCTTTTACAATGTCCATTGATGATTTTGGAGAAGTAATCGGAGTATAGTGAGAAAAATATGAATCTTGAACCTTCAATGATAAATTAAATGTGGATTGTGTAAATAAAATTTCTACAAAAAAATATCCATGTATTGTTCAATTGGGATTACATACTGGTGGAAACTGAGAACTAACTATGTTTATGAGGTTTTCCATGGTGCAATCGAGGATCTCAAGGATTGAAGTTCCTTTTATATTAGGAGGATATTCCTCTAGTTTTTAGGTTAAATCCCTTATGGATGAGTCTATATGTAATTAATTCATGGGAAAGTAGAGTTCATCCCCACTCATTTCTCAAGGTGATAGAGAATTTAAGAAGAACCAAGTGTTTGGGAGATGAAGTTGGATATGGTTTGGAATTCATCAAGGAGGTGTTCTAGAACCCAAAAGAATTTCATCTCTTAACATAAATCTCAATCTCTACACCCTATGGTTTTGAAACATCAGGTGTGATACATTGAATTTTTTAGGAATGGAGCATCAGATTCATGTTTTGATAAGTAGGACAATATATGGTGACATAATTTCTAGTATGTCGAATCTGTATGTATATTGTAGTAATTGGAATTTTAAATCATATACCAATATTCTTGGGACATAATGATGGAATGTGAATATCATAATTGGAATGACCCAAAATACCCTCTCGTGATGGGTTCTTCAATGTTGTCGTTAGGTTTACAATAATTAGAAATCACAATGTATAGGACCATGATGTTTCTGTAAGGTGGGTTTAAGTGCTTCTGCGTCAATATAATTCCAAAACATCGAGATCTAAATTCCATTGAAATGGCCATGAATGGTTTATAATGAACCAATGTGCTCAAATCATGATTTCAATTATGAATGTTTTTATGATTCATAAACGGTAAGAGAACCCTAAAAATTGTGTGACTACTTAGGGAACACATTACCATAGTGAGGTTATGTGAAAACATTACTCTATAATTTTAATTCTATATGGTGTCCAATGAGGAATTCTAGGAATTTTAGAGGGATATAACTTAATCCCCATGATCATAATGGTTTATTTATTTTATCTCTAATTTCTTCCAAAACCATGAAGATAATTTGTTTAGAGATTGAAGACATGAATTTTTTCATAAGTATCCCTTTTCATATTCTTATCTCAAAATTTTTTATTTATCATTCATTATAATTCAGGGGTATTTCAATTTGGAAAATCATATAGTGAAATATACATGTGGACATGATATGGGGGAAATGATACCCAATAGCCAAGTTAGGATATGAATGGTTGAGAGTATTCCAAAATCATTCAGATATGAGGATGAAAATGTTTTAAATCACGATTCATGTTTATGATGTCATGAGTATTGATATTGGATAATCATATCGAGGATGACCTAGAAAACAGTTAGGTTTTGAGTTCAACCATAGTGAAATTAGTCTCAAAAAAATTAGAAATATCTTTAAACAGACCCTTGTTGTATCTATTTGGTAGGAGAAAACTCTTAATCATCGATAAAATGTTCAAAATATGGATATATTATCCTTTACAAGAACCATGAAATGGTTTGTGGAAACACATGGAGCTATTTACAGGTAGTGTGATTTATTTTTTTTTCTTAAAAAATAATGTAATAACATTATAAAATGGTTTATTAAGTAATGGAACTCATTTTACATTGATATAAGAAGATAATGGGTGATGGCATGATCTTTTTAACATCATATAGTGGGATATATTTATCATTCAGTTTTAATGACATGTGACCAGGTCATTTTCAATGAATACTACATCCAAATGGTAAGGATGTTTTCATTGTAAATTATTCATATCATGAGACTAGGAAACATTTCATGAAGATTAATTTCATATGGTAAAGAAATAGAAATTTCATTTCCAGTTATCATAATTTGGTAAATATGTGAGAAAATTTTATAAAAATTTAAACAGACATATTACATGCACATAGAATCCATAAACATGTATGGATTGTCCATAGATAAAATTATCCTGAATAAATCAGTTACAATACAATCGGAAGATGTTTTCTCTGTCGGTATTACCCGTATGAAAGGATGGGGGAATATTTTGTATTGTCATTGTGGACATATGAATATATGATTCATGAATCTCTATATATCTTATAGGGAAATGATTTGAGCCTCACGTAGTTATTTAATGGAAAACACTCAACACTGGTCTATCTCATACACAAAGGGGGTCATTGTACCTATTTATTGTTTTAGTCGGGCCTGAGATTAGAGATCTATGCATCACTATATTTCATGTATTGACATGAATAAATCCACATATTGTTCTGGAGGAACCATGTAGCTTAATGTCATGAATCTAGAATGTGATCTCCCTTATATAGAAAAGACAGTATTAGGAATATAACCATGAATTATTTTTAGGGTGTCACTATATTTCGTGTGATGGTATGAATCAAGCCCTATGTAGTTTATAAGGAACCATATAGTTTAACGTCGTATATTAAGAAAATAGTCTCTATGACATGAAAATTGAAAATTGAAGCTAAACTCAAGACCTTGAATCTTGGTGTCACAACATATCATATGATAATAGGAATCAAGCTATACATTGTTCTGGAATGGAGGATCCCTATATAGGTCCGACCCGTATATAAGAAAGGTGGTATTTTTTGAGGAAATTATTAAAGAATCAGGAATTTTTATGTACCCCAGGATGAAATGAATCAATCCACACATAGTCCATGAACTGAGGTGTGGTTTGAAACCAACACTAACAATGGTGGTCTTCTATGATGAGGTTTAAAGTAAATTTATGTTTTGTGTAATTCACGTGAACATTAACCACAAATTTTTATCATCAGGTTATGAGGGTTCTAGAACATGATAACCACATTGGAAGTCTATATTTCTTGTTCATGTTTGGTGTCCCCTAACAATTATCCAAAGACAATGTGATCTATAATGTTATGATAAATAGTGAGGGGAAATGTTTCATCAGGACATGGAAGCAACTGGAGGAACGCCATGGGTATTTTGTTTCCCCTTGTGTTTATACAAGAGTATGGGATCTAGGTATCCCTTTTTATAACATTTATGTGAGAATAAATCCATATATAGTTCTGAAAACCCATGAAATTTAGTGTCATGTGACAAGGATGACTTTCATGAAGATTAACTTCTTGCAGTAATAATTTTTGATACACATCACGAATCAATGTGATTTTTCGGGATTCTTTTAGTTATATTTCATGTGGTAAGGAAAAAATCTATGAATTTTATCAAATTATGAAAATGACATGGGTCAGCTAAAATGTATGAAAATTAGTATTGATGATGGACTTAATAATAGAGGTTTCGGCATCACTATGTATAATGTGATGGAATGAATCAAGTGACATGTAGTTCATGGATAGAGTTATTCCCCATGTTATTCTAACTATCACCCATGGATAGGGGTATATTATATTCTTTCATTATAAATTTGCCTCATTTGAGTTAAATTATCAGTGAGGTGGTCACTCCCATCTAGTTTAATGTCAAATGGTGGGGATGACATTTGAGGATTTTAGCATCCTGTTGTATGGATATGGGTCATCGTTCATAAATATAAATGAATGTTTGGAAATTTGTAGTTTTACATCTTTTGGTGACAGAATTGTATATGCAGTTTAATGTCATGTGTTAAGGGAAAGATTTGTACAATTTAATGTCATGTGGTTAGGGAATTCTCTATAAAATTTAACTTTATATGGTTAAGTAGAACACAATAGTTATGATCATCATGTTTTTTTCTATATTCCATATTGTTTAATGTCTCATGGTCAAGACATGCTTTCCCCATATTTAGATACAAATGTTTTGATTGAACATTTTCAATTAGTCTAAGAGTTATCATGATTCAGAGACATCATGCCATAGTAATTTGATAATATCTTCATATTCAAGGGGTCTATCAACATAGAACATGTCTATTCCTTGTTGAAAATAATATTATTCCATTATTTATAGGTAACCCGAAAGTCTCTAATATGGGTGGTTTCCGTCCCCTAATATTTTATAGTTCTAATTTATATTTTTCTGAATTAAAATCATTCAATACCTTTTTTGATCCATTTTGGATCTCAAAACTGGAGGTTTGAATTGGACTAGGATTGTTTTGGAGGCCAATCCTGGATAACTCTCCATATATCTCCTTGTTATCCTCGTCTTCATTAGAATTATGTGCCTTTTCATGGCATAACATATAATTTGCCTCTCTTGGCCGCTGCCTAACCATGGTGAAAGACTATTAATGTTTATGGGGCATGATATATGGTTAATGTTAGTGTTATGAGCATCATTATATATGATGGAACGTAATATTTATGAAACATTTTATATAGATTTGTCTGGAAGAGATAAGGATTTATATGTATATAGGAGATATTACACAAGTGATGTAGACCATAATGGATTTTAGAACTGAGTTATGAGAAAACTCTTGATCCATTGGAATATTTTGGTGGACTTTTTCGAACCAAATATGAGGTTGTACCATGAAATGTTCTTTACTAATGTGGTGAGCACCTGTTTTAGTAGGAATATCAGCCTGATCTGAATATGCATTCCCCATTATAATATGTTGAAAGACCTTAGGAATGGGAGATGGGATTTTATCCTTCCGACGTAATTTAATGGAATATTTATTTGTAGCTTTATTTATATGAATATGAACATTTATTGAGGCATGTTCTACTCTCACTTAGTGAGAATCGATCAGAATGGGGATATGAGCTTGATCTCGAACCATTAGTGTATTTCCCATTGTGTTTCTATCAACATTGATATGAGAATTTCTTGATACATGTTCCATTATAAATTGATGATCCCTATTAAAAACAAGAATATGATCTTGATGATGGGCGTTGGGAATAATCCTCCATTTTATGTGATAGGAATATGACCATCTCCCGAGGCATGTTCAACTCTCACATGGTGATCCCCAATTGAATGGGTATATTAGCCAGGACCACATGCCTCATCCTTTACAAGAATATGATGATAATCCACCTAGAATGGAGATCTTAAATTTTCTTTCATTGGGTTATCTAGCATGTCATACTGATCAAAGATTTATGTCACTATGGATATTGAGATAAAAATATATTATAATCCCTATAATTTTACTAAAAAAGTATATATTTATACTCTTTTGTTATCACAATGAACTTCAACTTCCGTAGGCTATGTACAATAATATATTCTTGAACTCTCTTAGTTTCTCGAATATATTGGTCGATTTCTATCATTGAATTAGGAATTTACACCTACTCCTTTACTCCTTTTGACATTAAAATATTTTTTGGGGCATTATTTATGAGGCAATAGGTTTATAATTTCTATATGGTTGGTTAATATATATCATTTGAGGATATTTGAAAACTAAATGGTATAAGGATTTCACCCATGATTCCATATCTTTTATCATTTTTTAATTTTCTCATTGTACCAATATCTATGTATCTAGAGATATTCCCAATAAGACAATTCCCTCAGTTTGGGAATGAGGGATATTGGTGATTTTGTGATACAGAAGGGATTGAGATTGTTCTATATCAATGGTACCTAGGGAAACTAAAAATTACAAACGATGATACTGATGTCCCATAGAGATTGTTATTCAACATAGTTCTTCATCCCATGATCGTGGCTTAATCCATGTAGTTTATCATCATATGGTTGGGCCATTGGACATGCTGTTTAATATATTTTAGTAAGGATGAATATATTGTTAGATGTGTTATGATATAGGATCCATTAATTTCTATGAATGTTATAAAAATAATAATTTATCTTTATGTAGTTCTAGGATGCCAGTAAAATTTTGTATCATGAGGTAAAAAACATTGGCCATTCATTTGAATGTCTTGGGGTAAGGATGCTATTTTTTCATTTAAATTTCATTCATTGAGGATGTTGGAAAAGACATTTAGTAACATGTGGTAAGGAAATTGAAAATTCATTTTAATATCTTTAGGTAATGATATAAACCATGCATTTGACCATCATTTTTCTCGGTCATCAGCCATGAATTTGAATAACTTTCATTAAGGATGTTTCCCATGATATAAAATTTATTTAACATAGGACATAAAGTGGGTTGTTTAAATTCTTACAACCATAACATTGGAGATGAATTTAAATATTTTGGGTATGGACATAATCTATCAATTTAAACATCATGTATTAAGGAATATTGTAATTAGATTATAAAGAGAGTGTCTCTTTCAATTGATCATGGAAAAATCTTGATCATATTGACTGAGTTTTAGGATCCTTCAACTCTTTCAAGACTTATCATAAATGTATCTTCTTATAAGCTATTAATTAAAATAATATCTCTATTGTATTCTAGATATCTCTATGTCAAGGGAAGTGGTTTTCGTGTCCTATCAACTAGACATCAATCATCATCCTTATTTTTAGGAGTTCCATAAACCAATTTTCCCAACAAAAAGTTGAAAAAAATGGAAAAATGTCATGGTTGAAAGGAAATGGAATTGTTAAATATTATATTGAATAATTATAATATACCATTGAGAGTCATGTGGATATTACATAATACACAACTATTGTATCATTTTCATGGTTCATATAGTGTTTATATTCATTTATTGGTGGTTCCATCATTCCCATGCCCATCAACAGATGAATTCATTCAATAAATGATTATGAAAAATATATTTTTTGTTTGAGACATCAATGGTTGGGGAAATGTATTTCATGGCTTATCACCTTCACCTCACAAATCATTCTCATTTTTTAAAGCTATATCAAACCATTTTACTTATCATATTTTAAATACCAAAGAATTGACCATTATTAAATGAAATATACCTTTTTTTATTTAAGTGGTAGAGGATCATGTTTTTTCTACAACATATGATTGATAACCTATTGGTGTGGCCACAAATTTTAGTATGTAGCTCAAAGTGAAAATGACAGATTATTATTGGCCTAGGAACAAAGGCATGAGAATATGGGGTCTTGGATGATATAGACACTTATCACTGATTAAAATTTATAGTATCTCTGATGGGATTTATATCTATGGTAGATGTTTGATGGTTTGTAGAATAGCCTCTATGAAGAGGTGAAAAATATGGACATTCTATTAGGCGCATGGGACCGGGGTCTTCAAAATATGATAATTCTACCATCCCTGTTAAATGGGTTGATATGGAAATTTTTTTACATTCCACCTGATGAGGGGATGAAAAATAATAAAATTTTCCCAACCCTATGGGAAGAGGAACATCACTACAATGTGGGAACCTATATGATTTTATTAAAGTATATCTCTAATAAATATATGTTAGATGTATTCCAAAAATTATCACCTATATATACCTATTCTCTCATTGTAATTGAGTGATATAATCATTTATATAAATTTCATTTTCATCCTCAAGGGGTTGTCTTGCAGAATCCTTGACACTACCCTTTCCTATAGTTATGTCGGGGTGAGTGGATGATCATAGGAGTCCCATCATAGACACTAGATTCAAAATCCACTCCTTATATAGGCCATGTTACCCACTTCTATTATCCTATATAATGCCAATGGTTTTGGAACTCCATTTAATGATTCCAAAAATTTACCATTGATTCTTTTATCTCCTCTTCTAGAGGCTGAGGTTAGGCCAACTTACAGTGACATGGAAGACTATAGGAGGCTATTATTATACCCATATATGGATTTATCATTTAAATATGGTGATATACCATCAAATAAATTTGATATCATATTGACTAAGATATAGGTGGGCTTCTTCTCCTCCATATTAGATTTTCTTATTTCGTGGGATGGTTCCTGATATACCATTTGATTGGTATGTTCTTGTGATACCATTTGAGGGGATAGATCCCATAATATAGTTTGAGGGTTCTGTACCCATTGTACTATTTTAGGGGTATATTTTTATAGTACAATTTTTAGGGATGGTTCCCATATAGAAGATGATTCTAAGGTAAATATTATTAAAATTTCACATCCCTATATGAAAATGAGTTATCATTTTTTAGTTTCCCATATCCCAATGATGGATTCATTTGTGTGATCACACTAAGAGAAATTATGGTTTTCCCTATGGTTTTAGTAATTGTCATAGAATACAACATGATGGATTCCATTATATTCTTGTCACTAGTAAAGGCATCATACATATATTTTTTATTGTATGAATTAGAGTTTTTTAGTTTTGTTCATATGGGCTTAAAAACAATGGTTTCCCTTTGGAATTCTCATTATCTAACCTTCAAAAAAATATAGATGGTAATCATGAAAATACCATCTAATTATATGAGACCAATAGGTTTTAATGATTGGGAATCTGACTTCCATCAAGAACACTTCACTATAGAAAGGGTATGCGACTGATGATTCCTAGCTAGGGTCCACATGGAAGGGGTCATGGTGTATCAACCAGATGATGGTGACTTTCCATGACGATATACTCGGTATGTTTTGGATGTCTACTACACTTGTATTTTTTTTACACTAAACATGTTTGGGATGTAATCCTTATATAGCGAATACATCCATGAAGCTTCCCAAAATTAATTAACTTATATTGGATGTCTTCACTTAATCAAAGTGGTAATTTTAGAGATGTTTCACATAACCAATGTAGACATGTCTAGGGTCTTTTTTAGAATAAAATCGGACAAAACTATACTGTATCACATGATCATCCTTAATTTCCATCAGATTATCACATGCCAATGCACACATGTTTATAGGGAATCATGGGATGATGTAGAAGTGTTAAAAATATTTTATGACATCAACAAGAATTTTCTATGTCCCATATTGCAATGAAAGTAATTATCTACGATTCATCATAATTTAATCTACATTTTTTCATCGCAACTCTTCTTATCAACATTTTTTTTCATATCCTTATAAGGGTATATCATGAGACCAGTGATGAATCATGTGATCACATGTCTCTAAAAGAGTTAATCTAAAGGGTATCGTGACATGTTATGGATAACTTAAATGAAAAAGTGGAAACATCCATGCGTTGGGGAATCCTATAATAATTTATTATGTATAAAGACGAATAAGAAATGATTCATTAATGCTTTTTCATGTTGATGTTTTCACCATAGTGATTTCAAGGGGAAAGGATGTCATGTCCAAACTCGTAAAAACAAAAAAAAGTGCACTATCATGATGACCCACTATTCATGCGATTCACATGGGAAGAAGTTAGTTTTACTAAAAATTTTATGAAACTAATAGGGATTTAAATAGGTTCTATCTCCAATGAAAAATATGTTCAAGGATTCATGAAAGAATCATAAGATATTGGACTAATGGTTTCATGGAATGGATTGTTTTCATGTTTACTAATCTATTATTTCAAACACTAGTATCGGAATCCTTCTTGTCCGAGATCCTTTGTTAGGCACCACCTTGTAGAAAGATCACAAGATTTTTGAATTTTCATGTTATCACATGATCAAAAATAGATCATGTGACGAGCTCAATGATATTGTGTGGGGGAGTTATGATGAAGCATCTATGTGCATAGGAGAGGACTCGTATTGCATGGAGAATACGGATGCATGAAATCAAAGCATTGGGTGTTTTCAATATCAAGAAACTGAGGGTACATGTGATGATAATTTAATTTTTATCTTATAACAATGTAATATCATAAGTGAAAACATGATCATTTTGTATGAATTATTTCAATGGAAGGATCTTGTGGTAAAATGGGGGAATTATCCAAACATCGGAGGTCAAAATATCCTTTATTTCCCCACTTCTCTCCATATTATTTTTCACAGGAGACTTTTTTTGAGTGAGAGAATTATTTATATATGATGAGCCTACAAAAATTTGGAATAACATTATAGAAGGAGGATATAGTTTTATTGTCTTATGTGTTGGTGGTTTTGTGGGAGTAAAATCACATAATGGTGAGAGTGTGTCTCACGACAGCACCCTAAACATCCTCCATACCTTAAAATGATCATTATAGTGGCCACAAATGATTAGTGGAAATCATTAACATAATATATATATTTATCCAATAAATAATTTTCAATAACGAAGTTCAGGCTGTTATAAACATCCAACCATCCATGTAGTTTATTAATGATTTGTATAATCATCCCCACTCTGATTGTCATATTTTATGAGACTAACATGTTGTATTTTAATAATTCATAGGATCACCATTCAGGTGTAGCCCATATTTCTCATTCTATAGCACATGAGACCATTTATATGGCCCCTATAAATGCTTCATGCTCTCTTTTTTTTATGATAGTTTTTTCATTTAATTGTGTGATATGTTGCACATAATCTGATTGAATCTTGTGAAGTGGAGACAAGAGAATTGATTAGAGGAATTGAAGATATTTTGGTTTTCAGTACCTTTTTCAGTTGAGAGGGCAGGTGTGGTGGTCATATGGTGTATTGTTTTTTAAAATGGGTTTTCGATTTTTTTTACAAAATGGGATAGGATTAAGCGTATTTTTTAAAATAGTTCCCGAGCTGCGTGAAAACTATTCATGCATCCCCGATCTGAGGATGATCTGGGAATAGGGTTTGTGAATCCTAGGCCTGAAAATTATTTGTGAACCATGTTCATACATTTTTCACAATGATGATGAAGAATATGTGAATGAGATTCCCGTATCCTACAGAATATTTTATTTTTATAAATTTTTTGTTTTGTTTATATATATTTATATACATATATATAAAAAATATTTATTAAAAAATCTCTAATATTTAATTTCCACTTGTAAATCTATTATAGTAGTATAGATTCTAGTATAAACCCTCACACATGGATCATTATTATATGATGGAATGTCCTGGAAATCATTATTCATTTCCGATGTGGGATTCAGTTTCTCCATTTACTATGCCGAACATTTTTCATTTCTGATGCCGGATATAGAAATGTTGCAAAAATGTGGCATTTAAATTCTATAAAATACAAACCATAAGACCAATATAAATGAAACATTAAACAAGGATTAAACATATAATAAATAGTTATAGTAAAAATAACTTTGTAAAAATTTGTGATAAAAAATAATTTATAATCTTTCAAAACCACTAACATGAAACAAAAAAATGATTCAAGTATGTAGAATTCAAACACTATAAAATACAAACTATATGACCTATATAATTGAAACATAAATAATGGACTAAAAATATAAGAAATTGTTGAAAATAATTATAATTTTATAAAATTTTTTGATGAAAAATAATTTATAAATTTTCAAAAACATCGATTTGAAATATAAAATTGTTTCAAGTACGTGTCTTTGAAAGACTATAAAACACAAAATATGATACTAATATAAATGAAATTTAAAATACAGATTAAAAATACAATAAATATTTGATAAATAATTAGTAATTTAGTAATATAATTATTAATTATATAATTATTAATTACATAACTTCTATGTAGTCAAAAATTAATATAATTATTTATTATTATTTATTAATTACAAATTTCTATTTAGTAATATAGAATAATTAATTAGTTAATTATTAATATAATTATATAACAAATAATAAGTTTATTATTAATTTAATTATTAGTTATAAATTATATAATAATAAATTTGTAAATTAGCAATATAATTATTAATTATAATTATTTATTATTTATTATAGAATAAGTAGTTAGGTAATTAGTAATATAATTATTAATTATCAATTATCAATTATTTATTATGTAGTAATTAATTAATTACGTTTTAATATACCCGGAATGTTAAGGACTCGAGGGAGCTCGGTCCCAAAAAATTATTAATGAAAATTGAAATTCAGAAAAACGCAATCCATGCAGTATAGAAATAACTTAAAAAACAAAAAAACGGTAACACAAAGAAACCCAAATCCCCATACAATTCAAAGACCCACCCACCATAACTCAAATACATCCCAATACCAAAGGCCATGATATAATGACCTAAATTAGAACCGCAAACACAATAACATCCTAAGGCCCAAACTGTCGAATCATTGCCAATCTGAAAGGCCAGGTAGTTCCACCTTACCTACACATCCACAACCCAAGGGTTGCCTCCCACCCACACTTCCTAGAGCCATCGCCAACCTGTCTGCCATAAGAATTCATCGCACCAAACCATGTAGAGACACAGAATGATCCATCACCCATGGATGCCTCCCACAAAAAAGTCCCCATCAGTGTCCAAAGAGTTATCACCAGCACTAGACCTGGGAACAACATCTCGAGACCATCCGCAGCCTGAAGTATGTGGTCATAACATTCATTGGCGCACATCTCACATCTCCCGATCACGCTAGATTGCCACCTTCCAGTAGCCCAATATTTTTAAACTCCAATTTAACCATGTTTTAATTTTCATTCCTATGTTTATTATAGTTTAGATTTTATAGGCTTTCAAAATCACACACATGAAGTGAATTTATGTTTTAATTTAGATGGTTTGAAATCATATAAAAGATTTTAATAATTTTTTAAAAAAATTATTTTTCATTTATAGTATATATTATATTATTAATTCATGTTTTAAATTTCATTTATATTTATTTTATAGTTTGTATTTTATATTCTTTCAAATTCAGATACCGAAAACATTTTTATGCTTCAAGTAGGTGGGTTTGAAAGCTTATAAATTATTATACATCAACATATTTTACAAAATTATTTTTATTTTCATCTATTTATTATATGTTGAATTCATGTTTTAAGATTCAATTATATTGGTTTATAGTTTATATTTTATGGTCTTTCAAAGCCATGTACTTGAAAAAAAATCCTACGTCGGAAATGTATAATGTTCTTCCCAGGAAAGGGAGAACCGGAATCCCAAATTGAAAATCATGAATGATTTGAAGGCCTTTCCCTCTTATAAAAGGGAGCCATGGGTGGGTGTTTATTTTAGCATTAAATTTTTTATAATGGTAGTACTGATGGATATTAAATAGTAGATATATTCTGCAGACAATGTTTTTCTTATATATATTTATATATAAATAAATCCAGTCACATAATATTATTTTTAAAAATACAAATATAGTAAAAAAAATTAAAAAATAAATATTTTTTGTATGATGCATGAATGAGGCACACACATATTTCTCGAACTTGGTATCAGAGATGCCAGATTGAGGTTCATGCATCTCCGGATCCATTTTTAAAATTACTCCAAAACACATCACTTTTCATAAAAATGAAAAATTCATAATCAAATTTTAAAAAATTTCCCTCATATGGTGCTAATGAAACTGACATCAGGTTATGTTGTTTTTTCAGACAAGTGGTGCGGGATTGTAATGGATATGTTGATGAGTGGGATGTTAGATACAATGGTTTTTATAGTGCATGAATAGATTATATCATATGATCATTTTTGGTGGATAATGATTATCCAAGTGTATCATGCAGTATTTAAATGGATGGCTATTATCATACAGATTGAGAGGTTGAGATTATGTCTGGATTTTTATCCTTAAGTGAATAGTCCCCAAGGAATATTTATCCAATATCGGATCCTGTCAACTTATCACATCCTATTTACAATAGAATCATTAGTTTTCGTTCCATATTTCAGGTAATGGGGTTCTCCACTATACCACCCACAAATAGCATGTCACGGGATTCTGACCATCTGGATCATGAATAACACTTTGTGTTCCTTGGGATCATACACCATGGGCACATGACATGGGTCTGCTCGCTTCTTATTCCACCCACATAGGCATGTAAATATTCCCATGTTTGGATAGACAATATGTTGTATAACATTAGGGATAAATTGAGGGTTGTATCCATTTTTAGATAAAGGCCAAGAAATCCCCTAATACATATATCAAAACCTAATCCCATTCTTGAAATATGAAACATTCATGTTATTTATATAAAGTAAATCATTATTTTTTTCATTTTCATCACATATCTGAATTTTTTATGGTAACGTGATTATCACACAATTTTGTGGGTCATTAGTAATTTATAAACACTTTATGATTCACATATATAATTTCCATGTAAATTATCATATCTAAATTATATGTCATTTGATATAATTTTAAAAATGTAGTTAAATATTCGAATTTATGATTCTCATATAATCATTTATTAAATGTTCAAAAACATTTAATCAATTATTTATATACCATTGATAATTTATTGATTTATAAAAAAAATTATATGGTAACAGTATATAAGAAATCATTAAGTATATTTTTTTCAAAATTAATAAATAAATATATTTAATTAAAAAATTGATAAGAAAAAATATTTTCCTTCTTCAATAATTTTAATTTATATCAAATCAATCAAAAAGTATGACACATAGGATGAGGTGTTTAGATTATTGAATATTTTTTTAGTTTTATTTTACTATTGACAATCCTATCATTTCTTATGATATTCAGTATATGTAATTCTTTTAACTTCCTTACAAAAGGAATGAATATTTTTTATCTATAACCTTATGCATTAGTTTTTTTGGCACTTATGTACCAATATTGAATCCATTATGTTTCAATTTAAATAGATGATAGACATTGATATATTAGACGAGATAAGATGGCATATTTAGAACACCTGGAAAAACACTATAATCAATTATGATATCCCAATGATGTATTATATGAATTATAAAAAAAATGTTTTTATATTGATTATCTATGTATGATATCCCATATCTGAATATTTAAAATACTAAGAGATAAAAACACAATTTTATTACATGATAAAAAATAATAAATATTTTATGATTTCAAAAAAATAATATCATGCCTAATTTCATGCTTGAAAATATTTTCCAATGCTTTAATAGCACTAAAAGGACTATGTGGTATAATTGAAGATTAATATATGTTTTTCAAATATTTATAATCTATAAATTCCAAGATTATGAGTCATTTGAAACCAAAAGATTATAAAAATATAATTGAAAATCATGTAACATACAATTTTTTGTAATTATATAATTTGACTCTTTCATGTTTTTAGTTCGATCACCGAATAAAAATAAAAAATTATCTTCCCCCAATGGTGTATCTACTGGTTCCAGAATGTCACCTAAATTGACAGGAAATGAAATTTTTGAAATCCATGATACATTAATATCTTATGGTTTTAAGGATGATTGAATAATAGAGCTTCAATATTTAGAGATCATTATCTAGATTTATTTGATAGGATCAAAAACATGTATACTAGAATCATAAAGAAGATTTTATTATTAATTATATAGTGATGCACTAGGTAACCATATATTTACTAATATAATTCATAAACACATTAATAAATGATTTTGAATACATCTTATGTAAACTTCAGCCATAAACACTCCAATCCATGCCATATTATGAAATGGGTAATCTGTGATTAGCAATGACATATTGAAATAAAAAATAGAACCTTATTATTTTAGATTATGATATCCAATTTTTGGTAGTTCAAATTGAATCATTCTATATAGTTCATGTTATTATAGATGATTAATATCATTTTATATGAAAAACTAATTTGGTTTATATTTGATATCCTTATATTATAAAAAAAATTATACCTAAATCCTAAAATATATTCAATTTCTTAAATTTATTCGATATAGTATGTCATCCAACATTGTACAATATTATTTCAAAATAATGTGTAGGAAAATTGATTTTATTGATCTACAGAAATGTCAATGTAATGATCAAAATTTTAAAAGATAAAAAATGATTTTAAAATGTAAACACCATTTTTAAAATAATGACTACAGAACATTGAGATGAATTTATGTTAATAATGAATGACATGAATAAGAGGTATTTATAGGAAGTATTAAACCATCAAGAAAAATGGAATAACAATACAATAATTAGAGTAGTAACATTACTATTGGAATAATAATATAACTTCTTGAATAGTAACATAACCAATAAACCAGTAAAGTGAATTTAGAAAAATAATACATTGAATAAATTATGAAAATATAAATATTTTAATTCAATGAAATAATTATTCATATTAAAAAATAAATAAATATTTATGTTTTTTTATAAATTTTAATTTTTAAAAAAAATTAGGAATAAAAAAATTTATATTAATAACTAATTTTAACTATGATCTTAAAAAATATATAATAATTTAATTTAATTTTTTTAAATCTGTATAATGATATTTTTTAAAGTTGATTTTTTTGTTATTTTATGGAAAACCCAATTTTTATGTTAATAGTAAAAAATCTAGTATCCATGTATACAATTTGTATTAATCATATCATATATTTTAAAATTATGATTAAATAAAATCAATAATGGCTAGATGAACCATAATAAACAATTATAAGTTAAATTACTCATTTTGGAAAATAAAATTAAATTAGAATTATAAAATTTAATTTCCAAATTCTAAAAATGCAAACTATTAAATTAAAAAATAATTATTCATTATTTTTCATTGATTGTGAATAAAATATTAAATATAGTTTCTAAATTGTGTGAAAGTCCAAAAATAAATTTTTAATTAATGATAATTCATTAATATTGCTATTTATTTTTCAACATTTTCTGCCAAATATAAACCTTTCCTCAATTATAAATACCCACTGTCAACACCCTTCTAAATTTACTTTTTATCTACTTATCAATGCCCGCTCTTTTAGTGATTAGCCCATATTAAGACACATAAAACCCATTGGAATTTTCTCGTGTCACAAAACCTTATGCCATTGAGGGGATAATATTTTATCAATCTGGAAACTCTATATACAAGGTAACCTCCATATTTTATTTTTTTTAAATTTTCACATTCTCTTTTCCATTTTTTACTCTCTATAATGTAACAAACTAGTCCATATTTATTTATTTAGTATATAAATATAGGTTCATTTATATTAACCTAATAGAAAAATTCAATTTACAGTATGTATATAATATATCTCATTAAATTACGTGCATTAATTATGAACATGATCCTACATTTTTTAATAATTTAAAATTTGTTGATTTTTAGAAGTATATTTAATGTGAACATTAGTATATTTTTCTCAAAATGTATGTGTGGGATTTTAAAATAATGTTATAATCAATCACTATTATTCATATTCTAGATTCCATGATTCCTTAAAATTATTCTATCATGTTTATGATGATGATCCCTTTTTAATAATAAAACATTGATGAATATGTACACCCATTTATAATGTTGATTATTTTTTCTTATTCCTTTCCATTTATTTCTATACATAATATTACTTTATCTCACATATTTCTTGAAATATTTTCTCAGGTTATAAAAGGTACTAAAAAGTATACAAAATTTAATATGTGGATTATTCTAAATAAATTTAATAAATATTAATGTTTATATATTGTTATTTTGTAAGATGTTAATTTTTCCATAATACTAATACTTTTGATATGACATTATAGTACAATTATTATTTTTATCATAAGAATGTTGTATTAACAATATAAGAGATATGTGTCTTACTATATTTGGTTTGAGGGAAAGATTTAGTCTATTTGGGAATTAGTTCGGTAAATTGTAACATATAGAAAACAAAACGATCCCCAAAATTAGGAATTTTGAATATATTTACATATGTTAATAATTTAATTATTTATTATTTATTATAATGTGTTTTTCTATCATTCATTATTTTTTAAAATGGTTCAAATAAGAGAACCCATATTACTGAACAATGTTATTAAAAATGAGATGATCATATGAATGAAATTACTAATAAAAATGAAGGTGGAGTTAAAAAAATTGATAGTGGTACAAAACCTACAATCATAGATTATAAATAATAACCCGAATCATTTAAAACATATGAATTTTCAAAAGAATTTGAAATTATCCATCAAGTCCATAATACAACTATATCTCTTTATATTTAATATATCATATTATCCCCATGTTTTGGAACAATTGGTAAACGCTATGGAAAATATATTTTTCACCTTTGAAATCTTCAGATAGAGAAAATGATAATTGTTTACTACCATTAAGAATGATATATTGATCAATAGTGGAAATTGGTCAAGAATTTGATGAAAAAAATGAACTGTAGGTAATGAAATAGGAATTATTTATAAAGATATTACTGTACACATATTTACCTAGAAATCATCACATAATGATGTAAAGAGAACTTATATTGGAGATTACAAAGAAATAGAAATGTTAAACATCCTATAAGGATGTTTTCACCTGGATTATAATTATTTCATCAGGGTTTGATATCCATAATATTGAAAAATAGATATATAATTTAGTTATTAAATGGTTTTCCTCTAATATATCAAATTATTTGAGATAATATGTTTTTTGATGATGTAGTTTGATATGCCCTCAATATAGAGAATAGTTTTATAGAATGATCCCATGGAAATAGAGGTAGGAAATGAAGGATTGAGTTCCAAGTTGGAGGATAAAATTTATAATGAGGAAATAATATCTAGCCACCCTAATATCATTTCCTTTTAAATAAGAACAGGGATCATTTTATAAAATAAAATAGAAAATTATTCAACAATATAAGATAAGGTAATTAACATCATCAATGTTGATGGCATAAGAAGAATACAACTGATATAGTGAATGAAATGATGGAAACACAATATACAATACACATGTTACTATACATAAACATCATGGAACTTTTTAAATATGATGGATGGTGAACAAAATTATGGTGATTCTTGGGAAATCGACATTATAAACCAGCTCAGCTGAGGGAGTGCGTAAATCATAAATTATCACCACTTCTATGATGGAGAAATAAAATAAATTTGTATAATATAAAAATTTAATTCATATAATAATGAAGAATAATTATTTGACTTAGGTTTTATTCATTCCTTTATATCTTATAATTTATTCATAATTATATTATTACCACCATTATACTATAATTCTGTGATATCAATAAAACCAACTCATGGTGTAATCATTGTAACCCACATGTTTGACTCATATCTAATTAGTATTTATTATATTATACTTATATAAAATCTCATGATAATACATTTTTATTATTTTTACAATTTTCATGAAGGGGATGATAGGTATTATATATGGATCACATCAAATATTAATAATGAATATTTATTTCTATATCTAAAACCATCCCATGTTCTTATATAGATTTAATAATGATTATGAATCCCCATTATTGAATACCTTAATAGATGTTCTGATGATAACCAATTAAAATTATTATCATGCTCAAAATGATTATACATAGGAAAGAAAATACCTAGTTTACATCCCCATTTAGGGGGAGTATTCTAATGAATTTCCTGGAATATTTCCTAGCCTTTTTCTAGATGATAAAGTGATGTTATAGAACTAAATAATACATAGAGATACACATACATATAATATTTATTATAGAATTTCCACATAATAAGAATTGGGGTCAAAGAAGAAACATCAATTACATTTGTAAAATGGGTTCACACACCCTATTTTATCGATATATGGTATAATAATACTAATATTCAAGAATATTAATGGGATAATGAAGTCAATAATAAATTTCTAGGATCTATACAAGAACACTATAATGAAAATTAATCTTTAATGAATTTATGAATTTTTCCTATCAAAATTGAGTATATATATACTTCTTAAAACTATGTCTTCATTCTAGATATCTAGTGGTGATTGTAACGAGAGAAGATATTCAAATGACATCCTTTTGTATGGGATATGGACATTATTATGTCAATGTTATTCCATTGAGACGTTGAAATTTTACTAAAAATATGAAGTAATTGATTAATGGTTTTTGTATACAATAACATGATAATTTATTATCATCATTATTGATGAAATTAATATCTAACCTATGAGTAATGAAGAAACAAATTGGAATCTACATATTTTCTAGAATGCATTACTATAGGATATGTTTTATTCTATGTTGATAATGTGATAATATTAAATATAATAATTTATATTTTTAGAAAACTCGACCATGAGTAAAGTAATAAATATATATACATCAAAGAAAATGGAAATTGAAGAATGGCATAAACCAACAAGTATCGAAGATATTTATTGTTTACTTTGATAATCTGGGTAATAATGAGGGGTTTTTAGAAATTTTTCATTACTATTTTGGTCCATAACTATTTTAATATAGAAATGGATAAATAAATACAAGATAAATTAATGTCATGTGTGTTTTAATGTGATCAATCAGAGACTAATAACTACCCTAGTAAACATATTCCCTTGACATATAGAAGTATTTGCAAAAAATATTATTGAATTGATGAATTTATTTGGATGAATAATATTCCAAACTATTAATTTAACATAATATATCTAATGTAACACTTCCCCAAACCACAAAAAAATATATGAAATACTTATTGGTACTATACCTTTGGTGTAATAGCTCATACAACAGAGGATATTTTCTAGAAATATAGTGGTGAGTAGGTATAGTGGGATGACGATACCCCCATTATTTGGTTGTGATAAACAATAAAAACAATATTAAATTAGATACATAAAGATTGATAAATTAGTAAAATGTGAACTTGAAAATTTCAAAATACAATCCCACATATAATTATATAATAAATTTACTTTATATAACATGTTATGAAATCCATAGATCAAAAAAAGGCATATACATCAGAACACAAAAGAACAAAGACAAATATGAAAAATCTTTCAATGTTGCTCAGTCCTAGAATATTCCCCAACACCCATTATCAATCATAGTAACTCAAACATCAATCATAAGACCTTTCCAAATCCGTGACATGAAATCATGTAGTATATTCTCAAGTACCATGTTGTCATGAATTCTAGATATGGGTGTGTTTACAACTCACCAGAAAATCACTAATTATGTCACTAAATATAACCATACAATCATAAAGTACAATCATTTGTTCAATATATAAGATAAAATCGATTTATAAAATTAATGAATTGATAATATGAAAATAAAAACCAGTTCTCAGGATTCGTGGTGACACATAAAACCCATCTATACTATTACTAATCCTTTGGATCATGAACCTCTTGAACATAATTTATTAAGAGAATATAATTTTATTTTTGAGAATATTGAAATGATTCCATAACTGAAAATTTCATTAAAAAATCCAAATAATGTTTCCTTTTGCATCAAACAGCTACTTACAATGGTAGTTTTTATTATTATCAAATACAACCATAAAATATCTGTTTTCTTTAGTATTAAAGGCCTACTTACAAAGGTTATTTTTCTTTCTTTATCATAATCCTCCCTATTACGCGATTTTTTAGTCATCATAGACTTACCTACATAGTGAGTTTACATAAATCTTCATATGTATCATTATAAGGCATGTTTCCAATTATATAAATAGGTCTCCTAACATATTGACTTATAATAATTTTTAATAAACCTATATAAAAATGGATTTTAATTTATTAATCATAGACCATCATTTATGTGGAGATATAATTTTACATCACTAAAACCCTTCGAGGTGTTTTATCATTAGTGATAAGAAAACTCCCTACGAGAGGTTTTTTATTTGATTATCATAGACCTTATTATAATATTATTTTCTTATATAGTATCATGATAAAAAATGGATGATTATTTAGGGTTCATGACCACCTATGGATGAATTTTTGTAACTGTTACATATAACTATATCATAGAATGAAATCCATTTTTCATTTTAACCATTTACCAATTCACATAAAAAATTTATTTCCATTGAATAATAATTAGTTAATAACATAACATTAATTTCCCATATCACAACCCATGGTATATCATTTTACTATATCAAAAATAGAAACCTAATATCCCCATTTCATTTTGACTAGGGGATATTCAATTCCAAAGAAAGTTTTTAACTTAATGTACTAATTACTAAATTATGGAATTCCCATTGGAAAAAAACTTTATTTAAGTTCATCAAAACAAGCTAAAAGGTATATGTCATGAATTATCATTTATTCGATGGTAGTCAATTTTAAAAAAAAAATATTCCATACATAATATTATCATTAAAAATGAATTACTACAAAATAACCCGTTAAAAATGCTAAAAATGGCATTAATCTGGGCTAGAAAAGTGTTGAATGTATGCGTTATATTAAAAGGAATATGATTTCATCAGTGATTCTAAAACAGACTATAAAGGGGAATATTGGAGTCTGACCTAATAGTATATTATAGAACTAATGCATTATGATTTAATAGCTGAGTGCATCAACAGAAACAACAAAACAATCAAAAAAATACAATTTACTAATAGAGAATTATATAAAATAAAATTTATAATAAAAATAGAAGATATAAAATACTACATTATATTCAATTAAAATATTTTTTATGTAATTAATTTTATACTCTTCATTACATACATTAAAAAACATTAATGTTCCTTTGTATGTTGATCCTGACTATGAATTATGCTATTTCAGAACAAACCACCCCTGCTCGATAAAACTAATGCACCTATATAAGAAAAAAATTCTCTTGTTTGTAATAATATAATGAAATAAATTTAATGAATGTGTAAATTCTAAAGTGAACTTTTAGTCATACTAGGATCACTGTGTGTTAAATTGAGTTGTGGTTGATTCTAGAACATCACTCCATTTCTTATTCCTCTTCATGAATTGAATCTGTAAAAATTAAATAAAATATTTTAATATAATAATAAGGAGAAAAAAAATTTGTAATGGTAGATAGAATGACAAAAACACAATATATGATTATTTTCTCAGACTTCACTATATGATGCACATTTTATTCTAAAACGACCTGTATATATTGTGATGATATCGTTGGAGTAATATCAGTCACACCATATGTTGGATTAATGGGAATATGATTCCTACATTTCTAGAATGACTGATGGCTTTTTTTCCGAAATTAACCACACAATCAGATATAGTTTTCTCAGTTATAAGTACTTCATATTCTTATTTTTATTGAAATGTAATTTTATATTAGAAACACACATGTTGATTCATACCTTTCATATTAGTTGTCAGTTTTAAATGATAATGATTTCTATTTATCACAAAGACTTATTAGTCACATTAATAAATTATCAAAACCATCTGAGTGTACCTTCATGGTTTTCAATGACTCTCGCCTTTTGAACTAAAATGATGATATTTAACTGATAATGGATACATTGATTTATACCAGAAATCATGAATTATTTTGAGGGGAAGCTGATTAAAACCGATGAAAAATTATATATGGATTACTTTTCGGATATATATTAACAAACAAAATACTTTTTCTCTATTTTTAGAATTCCAGATGTCTTTATTACTAAAATTAATACCCATTTAAATAAAGAGGCACATATAGTGTCATTAATGTAAAACTATGCATCATATTGAGTTGAAGATGATTCATACATGTTTCAAATGAAATATGAATTGTTTTCAAAATTTATCAATAAAATAAAAATGATTTTTCTCTTTTTTGTGTATTTTAATTTTATTTTGTATTAAAATGTCATTTAAAACTAGAAACTTGCACATTATGTCATACTGGTCAAATCATGTTTCATTTTTACATGAGGCTGATTCTTACATGTCATTAATAAATTATGAATCATTTTAAAAAATTATCAATATTTTTTCTAATTTTCTTTTGTTTAATTGAGTGACACATTTTAAACAAAATATCAATTTTAAATTGATAACAAAAACATTATGTAAAGCTAGGAACATTGATGATTGTATTATGGTGTGGTAGATTCCTACATTTCAAAAATTAAATATGAGTAATTTTTAAAATGTATCAAACCTATATAAATAATTTTTATTTGTTTTGATTATTGTAATTATTTATTTTACAAAAAATAATATAAATTTTAAATAGGTACTTGGGATCATACCTATCACACCGTGGATCAGAATGGGGTGAGGTTGATTCCTACTTGTCCAAATTATATATATATCGTTATTCTAATATATCAATTAAATATTTTTGTTTTTTATTGGTTTTGAGTATCTAACTCGTCTTTTTTACTAAAATTAATGTCAATATTAAATAAAAATAACCACTTAGAGTCATATCAGCCAAACATTGTATCAAATTGAGGTGACTCTAATTACTATATGTCCCAAAGGAAATATGGATATTTTTCCTTGAGTATCTAAACAATTTTAATCTGTTTTCATTCTGTTGAATATGTAACTAGTATTTATTAATAAAATATCATTTTAAATTGGAAACACACACATTTAGTAACATAAGTAGCATAATTTATGAGTTCAATGTGTTATTGATTACAACACATTAAAAATTAATTATGAATCATTTTCATAAATTATAAATAAAATCCAACCATATTTTCTAATTTTTCAGTGAGATATACTTTTTAAACTAAAATGTCACTTTTAAATTGATAACATATACTTTGAGTTGTACAAGTCATCTCATATATTAGTTTCATGTGTGACAAATTCTTACGTCTCAAAAATGAAATCTGAATTGTTGTATTAATGTATCAAAACAATATGTATGTTCTTTATTGGTTTTGAGTATGATAGTAGTATTTGATTCTAAAATTAATTTCAATTTTAAAGAAATAGAACAACATGGATTTATATAAGTCACCCCATTTTTCATATTCCCATGTTGTTGATTATTATACATCTCATAGTCTCAAAAAAATCCCACATATCAATGTTACTACGATTTTCATATGTTTCACTTGTCAAATATCAAACTCTACAAATTGAGTTGATGTTTAACGATGAACAATGTTTTTTTCTCTAAGAATGTAATCAATATACATTATTGTTACATCTAATACGAAAGACAATGGAAATCATGGTAACATTTGATGAATCGAACATGTTATCATTTTCCCTTGTTTTAAATATTTGAAATGAAAATATGACATCCCATAATATTAATGAAAAAACTAAATATGTATTAGTTAAAAATAATAATGAAAATAACCAGAAAATTATTGGATAAAATAATGAAATAAATAATTAAATAAGTAGTAGTAATTCACCTCATAATGATGGTTTTAAAAATTCCTAACCCATTTCCGTGTTTTCATTATCTCATTTATAGTCATGATGTCTAATCACTAATGAGTATGAACAAAATCGAAAAAATCACCACTACATGCAAAATATAATTCACCTATATAAGAAAACAATTATTATGTGAGTAATAGTTTCAATAAATAAATTGAATATAAATGTTAAAAAATAAATTAATTATATGGAAATTATTTTACTCTGAAAACAACAAGTTTTCCTCGATTATTTTGTTACGGCATCAACATTTCTATTCCAACAATGTTTTTGGATGGAACATGAAGAATGTGATAATTTTCAACATTTTAGGGGTGAGATGTTTTTGCAGGAAAAAAATTATGAGGATGGTTTGGAGTATAAAGTAATGAATGATGGATATAAATAAATTAAAATAAACTAACATTGAAAATCAAACTTACAAAAATATATACATAACAAATTAATAAGTATTACCTAAAAATATAACGAAATTAACATACAGATATTAGATAAAATGATTAAATATGTAATATAATAAGGTGTAGGAATTATCCTTTTTCGGGTGGTTCTATACATTTGTTACCCATTTAATGTTTTTATTACCTCATATTCAACCTCTATGTCCAATATATCAGGAGAAAGAGATGATTCTAACAAACCACAACAACTCTAACAAAAAATCTACTTGTACAAGATACAAATTCGTACATGAGTAATACTAAATAATAATTAAAAATATATATGGAAGAATATATTAATTATAAGGACATTGAAATTATATTCTAAAAATCATTTTTACCTCTTTGATTGACCAGAGACAACATCATTTCCCTTCCTACAAATGCAGTGTATGGAACGTGAAGGAAAGTGGTAAAAGCCATCATTGTTGGAGTGAAATATTTTTGAGGGAGAACAAGTTTGTAGATGTTTTGTTGCTGAATATAGTTAAATATGGAGAAAAATATTTCAAAAATAACAAAATAGGATACAGATAAATAAAATTAAATCAATGTTTAATTATATACGTTTTTTAAATTAGAGAATGTATATTGTATACTTACATTCACATCTTCCTAAAGTAAATCCTTCTTTATAGACTATTATTTCATGTGATTGGAAACATCATCATCCATATAAACCATTTTGTACATGAGTATTCAAAAATTTAATTTATATTATTTTAATTTATTATAAAACTTATAATATTATGTTGAAAACATTATATATTTAAAAAAACTGTTACTTTATCATTGAACTATATTCCTTTTTTAGGGTTTAAGAATTTTCCTCCCCTATCATGAATTTGAATCCTCTCAATGTGATCACCTCGGGTGTATAAGTAATTGTCGAAATTGTTACAAATATGGACTAGTTGTGATATCCCAAATAAGGGGTCATCATCGATTGATTTTCATAGAGCCTAAAATTTTTGTAGCTTCTAATAATATAATTGGCCAACTTTTTTTTTATGATCACAAATATAAAATGCATGCACAACCAGTGATTCAATTATGAATAAATTTTTTCCCCTTCCAAAATATAATTCACCTTCATGAATCCCATTTCATTAGTATTCACTATAGTTATTTTTTCACTCATATTCAACAAAAAATACTTGAAATGTTGTATAATATAACTTATATATATTTTCAATAATTACAAAATATGGCATATTTTCATAAATTTGGTTTCTATCAATTGTTCGAGATAATTTCATCTTTTCTCTATTAAGTGAATCACCATTGTTTTTTCATCATACATTTCTCATCATGTTCATTATTATTGATCATATAAAATTTTATTATAAAAAAATTGTCAGATATAACATTTTCATTTGATCACTTGGCTTTAGATCAAAGTCATTTGAAAATGTAATTCATGTTTTCAGAAATCTCCTTATAAATTTGATATTTAAACTATACCATAAAATCTTTATTATGTGTATTTTATATCTACCTATCATCCCTTTATGGAGTAAAATATTTAATAATTTCATTATGTTCTTGAACTTATATATAAACATCTTCACTATTATATAAAATGTAATAATTTGATTTCTCCATATTTATTATAGTAAATGTAATAACATATCTTCTAGAAATACCTTTATCTATACGGTGTTCATTGTAATGAGACTATGGGAGATCAATTCGGTCAATATATAATTGGTAATCCATGCATAATACTGAAGCTTCTTCTACAAAATATAATATTGAAATAGATTATTCTGGAAAACGTTTATTCTTGACATACCCATTAAAAATATTCATGTACCATTCAATGGGGTACATTCATCTCAAATGGACATGAATATATAGTTAAACCACTCTAACAATGTGAACCTTTGGGTGGACCATTATATCAAAGAATAATAGTGGGAACAACATCTCTATTTTATATTATATGACTAAATAATATGTCTTCATTATTAGAAAGTTCATCAGATCTATAACTTTAATGTATATGGTTTGGAAAAAGCAAGTAATCCATAGTTAATGTATGACATAAATTATTAGAAATAATGAAATAGATTGAAACATACATCAGATCTAGAAAAAACATTATAGTGTTGTGATTTTATTTAATTTAACTTCTAATTAGTCATTGATAGAACATTCTTGATATTTAACTATTATCCACCTCTAACATTTTCACTATTAATTTAAAGTCTAGTTATTTATTTTTCGTGGTTGTATAGAGTGAAAGCTACTTAGAGATCAAATTTCTACCATTTTTCCTTTGACATGGATAACTCTACCCTTATCTTCATCTCAATCATATCAATCCATTACTTGATTTAATATTTCACTTATCTAAATAAAATAATGTTATAATAACTATATTAATATATTTTTTATACATGAAAGTCATAATGAGATTTTATTTTGTGAAAAATAATCCAATACTCTAACAAAATGAAAATTGATCTATTATTCTAACAAGACATTGTAATCTTTTTAGAGAATAGATTACTGATTTTAATGTTAATATAATTTAATTTTGTGAATAGTTCATCACCCATTAGTAGAGATAGTGTTGTACCATTTTTGATATTCTTATAGATTGATGTCATCCATGATCTGTATTTATAGTATGCTCGTAAAGATTTCGAATGTCCTGAAAACATAGTTTTCATGTAATGGCTTAACTGAATATCATGTGTGAATTTTTCACTAATGCAACACCCCAACATTATATTATGGATATATCCTGATAAATTTCCATAAGAGGGGAATTAATTTATCATTATATATAAAAAGGCCATTGATGTGAATTCCTAACTTAAATGACCCTAATACATTGTAACACATGTATCCCATATTAATTTCATGGATTCAATCAATTTGGGAAAATATATATCAATATCATTACCGGGTTTCTTTAGTCATGATATACATAATTTCAAAATAATGTATTTACACCACTTTCATAACCATAGAGGAAATTTATAATTTACCAACAATATAGAAAATGTATTGCGAGTTCTAATTAATAAACCAAAATGATTTATTCCATTTGGAGATTATGAAATACCAATGTTTCTCGACACATTTCATAATTTAGGATACTAGTATTAAAATTTTGTCTCACTGAGAATAATCTAGTGGATGATGTAGGTTCACATATTTAATTCTTTTATCTGAATTCCATATCAGTTTACTCACAGTTTCATAACATCTATACATTCCTATAAATAAAGGAATTATAAGAAAGTACCATCCAAATTTTGATGGGAATATTCATTTTTAGGTGTTGATCTAATCCACCCATTTGGAATTTTATGACTGATTCAAGGTCCTCGTGAAACAATATGAAATCATTTGGAAAAACATATATTATTTAGTAATCATTTTCATTGATCATAGAATTCATTTAGAATCCTACGTTCAACTCAGATGTTGATTTTATTCTAGTTGTATATCATTCCGTTGAAAAATAGTTTTCTAAATATGGTGTCTCTCCATCTCCATCCATCATTAAAATTTTAGAACATAAATACAGTTAACAATCATATTTATTTATTACAACCACTATATAATGGTCTCTTAGCATAGTTATTTACCTTCTCAAGAAACATTGAAATCTCATAAATTTCATTATTAATTTTTTATTTTCATTTCATCTATACGACATCTATAATAATTTAAACTTATATTGATATCAAATTATCCATACACCATAGTATTATCCCAATCGGTGTGCACATTGATTTTTTACCCATGTCTAGTTTGACATTTAAAAATAAAATATATTTCATTAATAATAAAATCTTCTCCAAACTAATATAGATCTAATTAAATTGAATAAAAATAGTGTAATCATGTATATGTCATTTGAAAAGTGTCAGATGCCTACTATATAGAAAACATTATGATGTATTTAACACCATGTTCATATTATTTTACCAAATGATTAGAATTCTCCCATTTTAATTTCCTATAAATTCTATTGGCTTAATAAAATATTAATTCTGTATAATAAAAAAATAAACTCACATATGAAATCCATTATCAAAGGTGAATGTTATACATAATTATATTAATGGAAACTCAACATTTGATATTTTCAAAGATTATCAATATGCTTTGAAGAAAATGGATAATTGAATTGATAATGTAAATTACTCCACAATGGGTTGTGTTATCCATTTAATTCATTAAATAGTGAGAGATATAGAAATGTATTGTCCTCACCAGCTCACAGTTGGAACAATTATAATTTTAGTTTGTTGTTTTGACACTCACATTGAATCTCTTTGAGACTTTCACCATTGTGGATTGAAAAAAACTAAGTATTAGTTTTCTATTTTATTATTAATCATAAATGAAATATATATAATATAAAAGTGATAGGGGTTGAGTCTCATGAATATATATGAAATTATAACCTTATGTGTGATTAATTTGTTGAGGATGACAATTTTACTCCATTGTGTTACCTAAATTGGCATTGCCTCCCATTTTTTGGAATTAAACCATTGGAACTACCTATTATATTATATCCTATTAAAGTTGTGAGTTGGGAAGAATACACATTATTGTCTCTAATTAATGGTTCATAGGTAGGGACATGTGATGATATATGAATCCTTGGTTCTTTTATAAATTATATTTTTATAGGATAAAATCTAAATTTAAAACATTAAACACACAAACTAAGATGTACCCTATAACTATTAAAATTATCTATAAGGACATTTAAAAATACCCCAAACAAATTAAACTCTAGTATTTTAAATTCCTGAATAATAAGAAACACAAATGTTATAAATAAGAATAATAATATCTCATTCCATCCAGTAGAAGATATAAAAATATATTGTTAAAAAAATTTAATAAATAGAGTTTTTTCTTATATATAGGTAGAAATAAATGATTACAAGGGATGGAACCAATACCAGTATGCCTAATATAATGAATCCATAAAAATAATTTCAAATAATTATACCAAATATATTGAATTTGAAAACCTCAGTTATATTTTTTGAAGGAAAATTATTTTTTAAATTTAATATTAACGGTTTATCAAATATTTCCAAACATCAAAAAATAATAATTTCATTTTCAATCAAAATCTATAGATGATGGAAAAAAATTCAGAAAACAATATACTTAATAATGATACATTTTTTAAACATATCAAATTTTTTATTTAAATAATTGATTCGAGAATAAGGATTTGTCTGGATGAAACTAGATTCATTTTCATGAAAAAAGAGAGCATGATTTATAATAAATTTTATTTTCAGCACCACCATAGGTTCTATGGTGACTTTGGGATCATATAATAAAATTTTATCCAAAATGAGATAAATAATAGTAATTATAGAAGATATAAAGGAATTAATTTAAAATGGAGATTACCCACTCATACAAAAATAGTTTCAAAGTGAGAAGAATTTTAATAATAGAAATTAGTTGATTTATATAAACAATTAGATGAAAACTATTTGACATGTTATATTTTAAATTGTATTATGAGGGATTTTCTAGAGTTTTGAATAACATATCCAAATAAGATAAGATAATTAGAAATGAATAATCTAAAACATCAAGGAATGTTAGTGGAATTTATTATTGATCTCTCACTAATGGATTTAAAAAAGAAACATCCCATCATATTACATAATCATTGATCAACTCACATGATAGGAATATTGATCTAGTTAAATATTTTGGGTAGGATTAAATAGTACTTATTATTTTTAAAATAGTGGATCTCTTAAGATAAATAATTTTCATTTAAAATATGATGGATGTAAAAGGGAATGTAAAATAATGAACATTTTTTATGGATTATTCTGAAACACACATAGTTTTCATTAGCTGTGTGATGAATCAAACAATGTTATTTTTAAGAATTATTAATGAGTGGGTTATCATTTCAAACATGGAAATGTTTTTACAAAGGTAATGAGAACATGATGAACTATATTTTTATTTGGGGTTGGTAAATTTTATTGGTAATTGTCTTTGAAAGAGTTAATTTATTTTTGGTATAGAAAATTTGACCATGTTAGATAATTAAAAATTTAAATATAAGATTAAAAAGGGTGGGTTGATACATTTTTTTTGATGAAAAGATAATATTAACGGATTTTTTTTATAATTACGAGAGGTATTTTGTTTATAATTCAAAAAAAATTATTTGTTATTTAAATGAAACATCCAAGAGTGTTTATAATATATGACAGATACATATACCCTAAAAGTATAGATTAATATATATTGATAATTATACCATTTCACCCATATATATTTATACTTAGATCAAATGTATTACGATATAGTCACACATATATATATATATATATTGTTGTAAAGTGGATAAAATGTTTATAATAAGGGTAATGAATGAGTTTCATTATGTGGTAATGAAGTCTATATTAGACTAGGGGTTTAGTATTAGACACCGACTTTTTGGGGTGATAAAAAATAATATTTATATTCCTCTTTAATATTGAATAGTTTATGATCATGGTCATTACCAAAAGTATTTTATGTTGGATAACTCACTAATCCCACAACATTATTTTATTTACCATGTTTATACAGATTTTTAAAAAATGAAAAATATTCATCATTTGGAAAATTATTCAAGCAGAATTAAAGAAATAATGAAATTAAAAGATTATGAATACAGTATTATTGAAAACAATGATCAATCCTTGGGGAAATTTCCATATATGAGTTTATTTTTAATCTTAATGTGTTTTCCCAAAATAATTATCACTCTATAGATATGATCAATATCATTCACATAATCAGCCCTGATTATTTATTCCATTTAAGGAACTAGTTCAATATGGCCAAATGTTCATTGGGACTGGTATTTAATAAGTCCAATACTTGGAGCAATACCTCAATTGAGTAGAATAAACCCTGGGTTCCACATTAATTGGGATAAAGGAATGAAGGGAACCCCATTGTACATGTCTAGTGGAAACTAAATTGTTAAATATTTTTTCCCAAAGGTCTATCATATAAAATACTAATTTGTAAGGGGATGCATTTATTGGACTGTTATGTGAGAGTAAATTTTAGTTTAATGAATAAAACAAAGAATGATGATTAAAAAAACACAAATATATATTTCCAATTAATAAATAAATGACTAAAGAGGTAGAGAAATTTACAAAAACTAGATTAATGTTTTTAATCATTTGATAGAAGTTTGAGATATTAGAAAACTTATTATTCATCCGACCCTTTGATTTGTGCAGACCTTAAATCATTTATGCCTTATATTAGAGCTATATAATTGTTCAAGCCATAATTATAGCCATGATTTGAAAATTGATTTGATGAGGAGGAGTCGCAGAAGCAGGTGGATTTCGAAGAGAGATTCTGATTCCCCAAATAATCTATAACATGTTAGGATTCTATAAATAGAGCAGGACACTTTGAACTTCACTTCTAAAAATGAAATGATAAATATCATATTTATCAACGCTAAAATAAGAAGTTCTAATATAAGGATTTATAATTATCATTATAATTCATTTTCTATTAAATATATTTTGTATTATTATATACATAATAAATATATATAAATATAAATATAGTGAATATATTTATTATAATTTTATAATTACTAATATATATATATATATATTTATAATTATATATATACATTTTTAAATAAATAATATTTATATATTTATAATAGTAAATATATATATTTAATAAATATATATAAATATAAATATTTAAAATATATTACTTGTTTAAATAAATTTATTATAATTTTAAAATTATTTAACTAAATATAATTATTTATCGATATATATAAATACTTTTTTGAAAAATAATTCTTATTTATTTGTGATTATAATTATATAAAAGTATAAATGTATTAAATTTTATTTTATTGATATATTTATTTATAAATATTATTTTCAATTTTTTTTATCATTATTGATGAATATTTAATCTTCAGTGCATGTATGATAAAAATGAGTGACATTCAATAATTAAAAAATGATACACATTAATAATATGAGAAAATGGAGTTTTTTTTTAATTAAATAAAAATTATTAACAAATTTTGGAAATATATTGAAATAAATAAGAATGAATATTGAAAATATTAAAACAAATTAATATATATATATATATATATATTAGAAATTGATTTGATTCCCAAAAATTCAAAAATTCCAAATATTATAAATTAATTAATATCTAACTGAAATAAAATTGAAAATAAATAAATTAAATATATTGATCAATGTAATGATATATTGAATATATCATGTTGTAATGAAATTTTAAAATTAATACTTAAATTTAAATAAATTACCTAAATATTAGGTGTATGCGTTTCTATATCAGATATCATTAATTACATACATATTTTGGTGTGCCTATTATCCATAAAATGCAATTAATTTTGAATGCATATATTTTAAAATAATATAAAACAAATTTTGATGTATTCAATATTGAAGAAACAAACAATATTCAATTTTTTCCATTACTCAGTGAAATTTTTCAGTATTTTTAATTCATATTAATTTATATTTATAAAAAAATATTCTTAAAATATATGACTATTTAATGAATAGAATATATATTTTGTATAATATAAATCATAGGTATATAGTTTCATATATATATATATATTTTTAATATGTACTACTTGTTAATAGTATCAATATTTATATACTTAATCATAATTTTATTATTTTTCATAATTTACATTTTTTTATTTTTTTTATTTACTTTTTATTTTACATATATCAATATATTTAATATATAAATTATATTATTATTTATTATTTATATACCATGTAATCATTTTTATCAACAATTAATTATTTAATAAAATGTTTATAATA
This sequence comes from Viscum album, assembly GCA_963277665.1. Taxonomy (NCBI): domain Eukaryota; kingdom Viridiplantae; phylum Streptophyta; class Magnoliopsida; order Santalales; family Viscaceae; genus Viscum; species Viscum album. The sequence goes on from OY728159.1 coordinate 662,058,171, forward strand.
TTTTAATAAAGTCATTTTTTTAATTTATCATTTATTTAATTATTTCTCTATATTTTAGACTGTTATGAGTTTTAAAAATCACAAATAAAGGATCAATTTATTAGAGATCAAAATAATACTAATAATGGGTACCCATTATTAGCACTAAAAAATTATAGATAATGCTTACCTTTTATCACAAGGAAAGGAAAGAACTACAATGTTTACCATTTATTTAGGCTTAAAATTTATAGAAAAATGCACATTTTATCAATGAAATAATAAATCATTAATATAAGGTACCATTTGTCAGTGATTCTATCTAGCATGATAATGTCAAACACTGTTAAAGAATTTTCTTATAGTTGATAAAAGAACTAATTCCATTCCACCTTAACTTTTCCAAACCCCCATCACAATTTTATCATTCGTTATTCTGAATTACTATTTACATAGTTATTTGTTGGGTCTATTTCTTATGTAAATAATTCCATTGATGTTAGTATCCATAATAAAATTAATATTTCACTTTTTTGAAATAAAAAATTATAATGAAATATAATAAATTCCTATAAAAAAATTATGTTCATTGAACAATACATTATTATGATCACACATGCAATGCACTTGAATGGTAACCATTAAAATGGGAAAAAGATAGTGATGTCCTACTATAGCCTCGTAGAATTGTACTTGTGAAATACTATCATTGTTTTTTATCTATAAAATTTGGATATAAATAAGTATAAAATATAAAAAAATTTGGAATATTAGACAGAAATAGTGAGTCATCTCTTGACAATGATTTAGAAAATGTATGGAATATAACAGTGTCATATATTTACTTTAGTATTTATAGCACCTGAAAAAGATTTTTATTTAGGCAATGGATGAAGGAGATACCCAATGGGAAATAGGGATGTTGTGAGGGTATTGTGTAGGGGGAGATAGAAAAAATTAAAGGAAATATGAATGGAATTTAGGTATAAAATCATAAGGGAAGGAAGGTAAATTTGAACTTTTTTTGGAAAACAGTTTACCTACAAATGTTACAAAAAAATGCATCCATGGTGTAGTCATAACAACACAAAAATAAACATCATTATATTCTAAGTTTTCATGGTTTACCAACAATTTTATAACCATGAGATTTATATTTACAACCATCTCCAATAATCTATATTTTTTATCTTAAAATATTCAATGACCATGTGACATGTCCTATATTCAAACCACCCCTTGCGGTTTAACTTGAGATATGTAAAATTTCCCATAATATGTGTAATAAAAATTCAATACAACCATAAACTATATAAATTAGACTGAATAGTGTTCCACTCATAGTTTGTTTCATAGTTTCTCCAAATGTGTGCACATGAAATAGTAGACCATATACAAAAAATTCATAGACACAAGATATATTATATGAGTCTACTATAACATAAGTAGGAACCTATGGCCCAAACAAATCCCCAAAACATATACAAAACCATCACTTCAAGATATTCAAACATACATATTGATGACCAAAATCCTAGTTCTTTATGATAACCATCCATCAAATTGAAATTTCAAAATTCCAATGAATTCCCAACCCAAAAAAAGGACGGCTTTTCATACTATTTCTTTTGGATATTGAAAATCCATGAGCATAAATACATGATGTCAGATTTATAGTTTTATAGAGGAGAACCTTATATTTATAATATAAATGAATTATATAGAGACATATAGTTTTAATAAATAATTTATACATATTTTTAGATAAATACATATTATTTGACATTAGGATCCATTTTAGAAATGTAAAATTTTAGTTTTTAGAAACACAGATACATAAACAATTGGTTCATAAAAATTGTACATAATAATCCAATTATTTTTTCACAACTATCACCCATTATATATACAGTTACATAAAACATTTCTTCAAATCCTAGGAAAAAGATAAAATATAAAATGGTGTTGTCAGATGATTATTTAATATAAAAAGGGAGATATCAATTATCATTTAATCGTAACATAAGCCTATGTCTATGGGATCACGATATTATCATTTTAAAACCATACCGTTCATATAATTTATCATAATCATGAGTCATGAAATAATTTTTTTTATATTTTTAGACATGAATCATAATAGTGTCTCTGAAAAAATAACCATGAGAGTATTAAATATGAATAAGATATATGTTTTCAGGTGTACATATATGAATATAAAATAATTTCCCTAGTCAATGGTTATTTTAAAAACTATCATAGTGGATTTATTTAAATCAAAATTACATTTAATAATTTTTTATTTTCACTACAATGAATATTATAGTGGATACAGTCCGTTGCTAAAATTGTATTACTCCCTTTTCGAGTCATAATCATCTCATGAGATATCTTTATTTACACAACATATTGTTGCGATATATAATTATTGACACTCCCCTCACATTCTCTCAATCCATTAATAGTTTTGAAACAATATCACAAAACATTCTTAATATTTCATAACCCCTAGGAAAGAAATTGCTTTCATACACATTTTCTAGGATTCGTCATAGAATAACCCATAGAAATAAAATTAGTTTCATTAAAATATCATCATCATAATCATAAAAAATATTGGGAATGAATAATAATTTTATTCATTGATGATTATCCTGAAAAATAATATTAAATATGATGGGTTGATATATTAATTTAAATTTAATTTAATATACCCAGTGGAATATTTCTTGATGAACTAACAATATGTTTTTGAAATCAATAATTTATAATATTAAAATTTCTATAATATTAATTAAAACCAAATCATTAAAAATTACCCAAGAATATTTTAATGAATAATCAAATTATTTAGTTTTAATTATGGACATAAATTTTATCCATTCCATTTACCTAGAAAAAAATATTCCTTGCAAAATTTTATTAAAAATCCAAAAGTAAATCATTTGAGAAATCATAAAAAAATTATTATTACAAAATTTAACAAAATGATAAATCCAGGGAACATAATATAAAATCCTAATTCAATATTAAATCTATTCTTAATATATTTTTAGAAATCATTGATATGGAAGGATAACTATTTTCAACTGAAGAGATATGTGATGTTTGGTTTCCTTAAAGAAAATCTTTCTGTCTCTTGACAATATAAAGAGTGGAAAATTAAATGAAAACATTATATATTTGGAAATTATTATTTTAGAAGAATATTAAATTGAATGTTGGGATATAGTTCAAAAACTTTCAACATCTAAATCTTAATCATAAGCAATTTGGAAAAATAATGATATTGTATCAAAAACTCTTTACCACTTTGATATCTTTTCAATCATATAATAGATTAGAGGATTACTGAACATGAATATCTAAATATCATTATTTTAATGATATTAATGATATAAAATGACTACGTAGATATATATAAATCACATAAAATAACATTCCTTCATGAAATATCATATTTCCTAAAAAAGGTAATTTTAGTCGATAACCACATACAAGTTTTGAAATATTTAAATCCATACATATGGATAGAGAAATATTATATGGATGATTATATTCCCATAATTTTCTTGAAGTTAATTATTAAATTCATTGAACAGAAGTAAATACATCACATAATTTGAACCATTTTGTTTATGGAATATATCAGAAATAAATAAAAATTAGATGAAAATCAATAAATCGAGTATGAATTTCCCAAAAAGTGATATATAATCTTTTATAAAAAATTTTAATTTATTATAATTCTTTTAATAAATAAATTCATAGTTATGAAAATATATATAATGAAAATTTTAACATTTTAGAACCCACATATTGATAGTTTCTAACTAAATTCATTGTCTCCGGATGTTAATTGTTTTGTTTTTCATGTGGATTGTTTTCTTTGTATGAATACTTGTACATTGATTATGGATCCATCATCACCATAATTTGAAATACTTTATCAATATAATATATTTTCATTAAATATTAATATATTTTTGGTCACCCAAAAAAGGTGAATATAGAAAAATTAATTACATCATTCTTGGAGATGATGGCAGTAAAAATGCATGGACGTTGTTTTTAGTTTATGATGGATGGAATAAAATAAAGATAAATAGTCGTTAACCCTTAAATAATTATTATTATGTAATATATATAATATATATTCATTAAATACATCATTATTCTATTACATGTAATTATTAAAGGAACAAATGAATCACATCACCTGGTGTTGGTTTTTTCCACAGATACACATGAGCAATAATAGAATTTTCAAATGGTATTAAAAGTTAGAATAAAAATATGATATTATAATTATGGAATTATCTTAAAGACATTAATTATATTTATTAATATCAAAACAATAATAATACCCAACCATGAAAGTTTCTAAAGGAAAATTAATTGTATATGTACTTGGAGGCGATAGTCCACACAGACTCATGTGTGATACTTTCACAACCCATTTGATGTGAATTTTGGTGATTAATTTTAGTTCAAAAATAATAATAAAATTTATTATATTATTGATATTGAATTTATTATTTTATGATTGATATGATGGATTTATAATATGATTAATAGAAACAGAATTGAAAGAGGTTTTGTAGTTTGATTACCTCTCCTTCAGTAAGCCTACTTTAGATTCCTTCTTTAGGACCATCAAAATATTCTATTTTGAATACTAAAAACCCTTAATAATTGATAGGAATGTTTATTAAATAATTGGGTAGGGTTTGGTTGAGGTAAATGGCTCAATATAGTGTATTGAAAAGGTAAAAGGGGAGTTACATTATATTGGAGGCAAATGACACACATAAAATGACAAAAAGATTAAAATATAATTAAGTTATTCTAATGTAACATTTGTCCAAATGTGATTATATTAAATGAAAAATACTAAAAGAATTGAATATCATTTTCCAATTAAACTTATATATGTTTAGATTCATATTAGAAATTATATTTTTTTTATAGCCCCTTCATTAAAAAATTATAACCATAACATTATTAAAACATTTTTAGATTTTAAAGGGTTATAATTTTATTGTTATGTAAACAATTATATTAATAATGATCATAGGATGGAATTTTCAACCATTTATAATTACACTTTTCCCATTACAATATTTTATTTATTTGTAAATAATTTTATAAAATATTATTTAATGTAAAGAATCATACATTTAATTTAATACTATTCATTTATTTTTTTCATTAAATACTTTAATATACTAATTTAATTAAAATATTATCCTCTTATACATCGATAATATGTTATATTCATCTATAAAATTCATGAGGTGATATTACTGAACAATTGTTTTTTAATTTATATTTTTTAAAAAATATTATGCTTCATTTTATCTTTTTATTTATACAAACATAGTTGGAATTGTGTAAGAAAATAAATTAATTATTATAACACTGATATTTGAAAATAATACTATGTTAAATAGAATATAATACACACAAAATCAAGAAAAAATGAACAATTAAATGTTATTATTATTTTACCACAATTATAAAATAGATGATTGAATTATTGTGTTTGAATATAATTAAAAAAATTAGAAAATTTCTAAAAATAACTACTAAATAAGATATATATTAATGATTAAAAAATAATAACCAAATTTTTAGTAAATTTATTTTTCCTATAGAAAAATCATTTTTTCAAAAACAATTATATTAATTTTTGTAATATATAGTTAATTGAGACATTATACATATAGAAAATGTATCTAACCAAATTAATATCAACTAATAATCAAATAATTCCAAATTGGGTTAGATTTTAATTTTTTTATTTTTCATTAATTTTTGAATTTTCAATATGGAATAAAAAATATTTATTTTTGTTTGAATTTTTTTATTAAACCATTAGCATTGTTCTATTATTTTATAATGTGTTTTCGATGTATTGTTATTTTTCTTTTGACTAATTCTACTGACATAATTTGATTCAATTTTAGTGTTTAAATATTTAAAAAAACTTCATTATATGTAAACTGTCATTTTTATGAAAAAAAAATAGTATTTCATAGAATATTCAATTTTTATCTCAAATGAATTTATCCCACTTCTAGATATTTAATCACAAAAAATATATTCCATGTTTGAAATTATGAGGCTATAATTTATTAAATATTTCCATTAAATTTTCATTCAATACGAATAATAACCATAGTAAATGTTTCTTTTCACGGTAACGTTAAAATGTGTTAATTAGAGTTAAAACTATGGGGATGAGACTTCATATTCATTTATGAACATTAATAAATAAAACAGATGAGTAAATTACATCCATAATTAAAGAAACACCAAACACAGAACCTTAAATTTCTATTTGGGATCCTTTTTACCTTTGTAATATAAAATAATAGATATTGTAAAAAATATCAATTTCATGCATGTAATTAGTTCACAATTTTTTGGTAGGTATAAAATGAGTATATGTTCTATTTTAAATTATTAATTGAATATATAATGTAACTTATTATCATAAATATTTAATTTTACATTTTTTTCACCAAATAATTAAATTATATTCATACAAAAAACCGATAAGCAATTTTTTATTCTTAAAGAAAGAAAAAATAAATGATTATTAAAAAATAAAAAGTTATATAATTTTATAGGTTATGGATTCCCTCAGAATTTTTAGATTTAAGTGACATATTAAGGTTGTATTAAAGGATTATATTATAATTAAAATATTTACTTTACCATTTTTGATGTCTAACAAAATGAATTGTGTCATAAATGACATTAATGATATATTATGTTGAATGATATTTATTAAATTATTTAAAACATATAAAAATCATTTAATAGGAAATATGTCATGTTAAAAGGTTTATATTATAATCCAAATTCCATTTATGATCCAATATTTTCGATACAAGTAAATTTATTACCCTTTAAGAGTGAAATATTTATTACTATGGAAAAGATTAAAATTTGTAAAATATGGGGTTAACAAAAAATATAATATTTGAAACACTAGAGAAAACTATAATAATTTTATTTTATTATGGTTTTTCATCCTAATCTACTTCTAACATTTAATATCAACCAATTTTGAATGATTTTTCTAGATACTTATTTTAATAAATTTTAATCTTTTAATAAATTCATAGAGTTACCCATTACCATTTTTAAAAAAGGCACTCTATCCTTTCTCTATTTACCCCAAATTTATCCTTATAGTTCAAAAATTCCAGACACAATTATATTCTAAACATTTTAACATATTAAATTCAGATTATTTTATTCCTGAAATAACATTCCATGGGTCATTAATAATGGATCTAATAGAGGATACTAAAGAAGAGGTAATCATCTTACCCAACCTGTATTATTTTGTTTCCTCACATAGTTCCCTTATAAGAATGATATAATTTAAAATACAATAACATAAGTGCCCTAAAAAACATAAATGTAGTTATTACAATTAAAAACCCTTTTATCATAATCACCAAATATTAGAGGATAATGTATCACTCATGTGTACATATGGAATACCATCTTCACATAAGGACAATATTTTTTTCTATCAACATCATCCTTATATGATTACTATTGTGGGATTAATTTTTTTTATTATATATATAAAATAATTTTTATTATTTAATTAAAATATCATATATAACATCACACCTTCCAATTTATAAGAAATTGACAATGACACTGAAGTGTATGTGTGGACTACCTGCACCCTGAAGCATGGTGATTTTTTTTCAATTATGATTTAAATGGAAGGTAATATTTATATTTTTAATTAATATATGTTTTATATATTATATTTCAATTATTATTTTTCAATTTTATTTATTATTTAATATTTCTTCCTTCTATCCTTCGATATGTGAAATTAGCATTCATGGGTACATACGACGTACCATCTCTAAGAATGTTGTAATTCATTTTTTACACAAACCATTACTGGATTAATCTAAATAAATACATAATGATTATATATATATATATTATAATTAATATTCTATATAATATGGAACTATGATCAGTGTATAAATATAAGAACTACATAATTTATATTCTCAAGAAAAGCGAAACATTTCACACCAAAAATTAATGATTTTAAAAAATAATTGTTAACAAATAGATGAATTAAAATATATAGATAAATAATATATGATATTTTAATTGTGTAAATTACTTATTATAAATTAAAAATTAGTATATATTTATTATTAAAACTGATAAATTAATTTTCAAGTGATTCAAACCCAATGTAAGCGTTTATTATCTCTGTTTGTCTTTTTGGTACATCAGTTATGATATAAAGATATATTCTGTTATTAGTTATATATGTTACCCATTTGAAATTATAAATATATATAAAAACATTTTTCTTAATGATTAATGTTTTATATAATTTTATTTATCAGTAGTGCTTTTAAGTCAAATTTTACCAAATAAGTTAGGGATTTATGTCACAATCTCATTATTTATAACGATTCTTTATGATTTATATCCCAATGACTATTTCATTAAATATCCCACAATAATATCAATAACATTATTCTTCTCTAGTTAATTTGGTAGATAAAATTTTTTCCTCTAATTTTCCTTTTATGAACTCCAGATAGAAAATTTATGTTTATTATGGAAAATTGATGTTATATTTATCATTGAAAAAAAATCCTTCCATTACCAAGTTTTTTTAAAAAATTATTAATTATTATTTTTTTAATTTCATTATTTTAATCAAATATTATCCATTATTGAATTAAAGAAACTAAAATTTGTGTTCATTTTATGAATGAGAAACTTGTGAAATTTTAATTGAAAATTTGAAAAGGATATTTATTTTAACATAGATGTTGTAGGTTGAATTTACATTCTCCTAACCTTTTAATTATCTGAAGATTCATTTTGATGTTTCTAGGGTTATTATCAAGGAAAATATTTTCAATAAAATTTGAAAACAATTTAGATTTTAATTATGTGATTTCATAATAAACATGAAATTTTCTAGGATAAATATTCCAAATATATTTTAATGAAATTTTAATCTAAGATGAAATACTATAAGGTCCCATATAAATCAATAGGCCCCATAGTGAGTTAGTACCACTCCTAAAAAACCTTATTAAAAAACATAAAATCAAAAGTCAAGACATGACAAGGGAGTTTTAGAAATCCTAATAACAAAAGTTCCATGTGAATCTGCCTCAAATAAGTGCAATAAACATTCAGGAACCACAAAATCCCACTCCGAGCATGACTCCGTGATGGCCTTTTTTGAAAATGCATCATCCACCTGATTATCCTCCCTGTATTCATGATTCACATCAAGAATGGGACCATAAATAAATTTCATACAAGAAATCGAAGAAGACAACATCATCCATGGGACATTCCTAGATCTTCATTGGAGAATGTCAACAGCCACCATTGAATCTGATTAAAACCACAAAAAGCACCAACCCTAATGAACTAAATGGTGATGGATTTGATCATATCCCACAGATCAGCCACAATTATAGAAACTTACCCAATATAATTATAGAAAAAACCCTTATCTAATCCCTGGTAGGTATAGAAAACACCCACGCATCCTGAAGGCCAGGTTGCACCTAAAGCCACCCCATCAACAATAACATTAACTCATGAGGTAAATAGGAGGAATCCATATAAATGACATAATCTCTAGAGGATTTTTATTCATACCATTGACACCAAAATTATTCAAAATAATAAAGTCATTAAGATCATTTTTCATACAACCAATCTGTACACTAGCGGCATAACATATTGCCCTATGTATGACCATGTCTCCAGACTGGAAAGAAGGTTTAATATCATCTAACACCTAGCCGTTGTGGGCCATCCAAATGAAGCCATCCATTACTACAACAACAACCAGAAATATGTTATAGACACTAAGGTCCCATATTATTTAATGTGTACCTAAACAAATAAGACTATCCACATTTTTCATTGGATCTCTTTTTATGAGGCTGATTTAATAATTATTTTCTTAAACCCATTTCTTTCCCACATGTTAATTATGACATGATGTGACCTTTAAGAAAAACATTTAACTTACAATAGAAATGGTTGGATAAATAAACGAATAGTTTTTGAAACAAACTTATAATAAATGGTTTATTATATGAAGAATTTTTTATGATCTCTTTCACACATATTTATAGTTTACATAATGTGATGGGTGGAACCAGAATTATGTATCCCTCCAATGATTTTGGTTACATTTCTATATCATGAGATAAATATGGGATTTAATTCTATATTCATGATCAATTATGGGATAAAATATTAAATTCTAAATCTAAAAAGTTATTTATGCTGATATTATTGATCCAATATAAGAAACTGATGATGATGTCTGATCCATTATGATATGGGAAATCAGTATTCATGCCTGATACATTGTTATTTTATTATCTTTGAAGTTATAATTAAAAAATGAAAACGTTTTTATACCTATTTTGTTGCCACACTATTATGAAATATATTCAATCTTTTAAATAGAAAAATTGTTAATAATTAAATAATGATGATTTCCCACACTTCTAATTCCTGTATATGAAATGATAATATTTTACTATATGACTCTTATTTATTATCCATGATAGATTAGTTATGAAATTTTAATGTTTTATCAGGTTATCACATCCTTATTATTGTATTATTCATTAATATGTTTTTTGATTGATATCTCGCATGTTTACCCTCACTGAGTGTTTGATCTCACCCTTTATTTAATAAAATTATGTGTTGCAATAATTATTTCATCATAAAAAATTTAAAAAAATATAATGATATAATCAGGAAAGACTTTTTTCAAATAAAATATTATAACAAAAATTATCATTTTTAATCATTATATAAATTTTTTGGAGTTATTAAATTCAATAGAGATGAATTTTGTAATATTATTTAAATATAATAATATTAATTCGACTAAAAAGTATTAATAGATCGAAAAATTACATATATTCAAATTTTGAATGTATATAGTTTAATTATTTAGTTACAATGAGATAATTTTGAGTTTTGGGTTGATTTTGATACCATATATTAGGGTTGTAAGCATGTTTTTCAAATTTTACCCTTACAAATTTGATAAATATTTTCCACTGTTACAGTTAATATTCATAAAAATTAAATGAGAACTATTTAAAAAATAAGAAAATTCTGATTTCAAATATTTTATACATTTTTAATTATTCAAACTGTAAAAGTGGAAGAAATAAATTTTATTTTAAATGTGTAAAATGTGATGAAAAAGATGTTTTCGAAAATTGTATTTTTAGAGAATATAAATTTTCCTATATAAAAATCATAAATATTTATTATTTAAATGAATTTAATTAAATTATTATAAATTATATCAATAATATATAACATTGTGACCTAGTACAAAATATAATTGGACTAAAAAATTATAAAATTTATTGAAAATAAATTAAAATATTCAAAAATGTACATTTTTCAATATTACTAGAAAATAAATATTTATAGGGAATTATAAAAATTCAACCGAATATAAATATGATATTATGATTTCAATTGTGATATTATATTTATCAAATAAAAATTTCAAAAGTTAGAGAACTTTAATTTAATATTATACCAAAAAAGCATGGAAAACCTTTTTTGATGAAAAAAAATTTTATACAACGAAATGACAATAAAAAAATGGAGTGATTGTTTCCTAATATTAAAAAAAATAACTATAAGAGTTATCTATATTTTATAATATTGATAAAGAAATTTAAACATTCCAATTAAATGAATTTCTTATAGAAACCATAAAATAATAATATTTCATGGTTCGTTAAATATTTATATTTCATGATTTATATGATATTGAACATAGGGAGCTTTTAAAATCAAAGGGTTCCAAATTCTCCACATTTAAAAAATTGAGTCCGCATAATTTTATTTTTCTTCTCGATAAATAGAACTTTAATATTTAAAAACTATTTTATTAGAAGACCAAATAGTAAAAATTGTTAATGAAACATTCACATGAAGGGAGGAAAAGGCGGCATCAATGTTATCTATAATAACTTATAACTATGTTTCCAAATATGAGAACATCAGTGAGAAGTGATGTGAAAACGGAGGGAACACATAAATTCCAAATAATGAAAGAGGTTTATTGAAAATAATGTTCATAAGAAAGTGAATGATAATTCAATTGATAGTGGACACAAAATTATAAATAAATACGATGTGAAAAAATTACATCAATTAATTGTAAATAGGTTCAATAAGATATAATTTTTGTTTCAGAATAATTTCCATATATTTAATGAATTTCATTACCATCTATACTAACAACATATAGAAATATACATAAATGAAAATTATAATTTCATCCTTTAATAAATTTCCACCATAATCTCATATTTTTCTCTAAATGAGCAATTAATGCCATAAAAACTAAATTGAACATCATAATATACAAAAGGATATCAATATATTCCTCATATAATTAAATATTATCCAAAACAATTTCTTTATAAAAATATATATTAATATCCATAATGTATAAATCATCACATGATGAAATAATTCGGTAAAATCCGTTTTTTTTAAATACACTTATATAATTTCATAAATAACACTATATCCAAAATAAAATCAATTAAATAAACATTAAATAATGTTTTAACCTCAATGGTGATCTCATTCCTTTCATCTAACAACCCAAAAAATTTATTTGAATTCTTCCAAAAAATAAATTTCATTTTTAAATACATATTAATCCTAATGGTTTTATATACATCATCATAATGATTAACCCCCCAAAACATCATTAATATCAATGATTAATAAGTATATAATATTATCAAGAATTGAATTTCATCAAAATATCATGAATCAAATTTAGATACCATCTTGAAATAAAATCCATTACTTGAATATATCTATCAAAAAAATATCAACATTCCAGTTAATAGAAAATTAGGCATAATGATATATATATATATATCAATATCCAATAATCTATTCATAACATAAAACAAAAAAATATACTAACAAGAAGGATTATTTAAAAAATAAGTGTAATATTCATTAAACCCTCTAAAATTTTAAATATCCTCCATATCCCAACACCTAAAACCAACAAATCATCATATATTCCATCAAACTTATTGCCAACCTTAAACATATAAACACATTAAAGTGTCCATATATTTTAAGCTAACTCCTCATGGTTACAACTATTCATATGAATATATTCAAAATCATTATTACCCAAAAAATATGGACTATTTACTTAAATACAAAAAAGGTAATAAACTTCATAAAAGATGCCCTCAAAAACATTGTCATAAAATTAATATCTAATTTCAACATCCCCATTAAAATATAAATTATTTCCTAAATTCTAGCCTTCTATTTTCCCCAACTTAAAATAATCTACATACTAATAAATTGGTTTTCTAGGCTATTAGTACCTTTCAAAATATATTATTAAATCCTTAATGAAAAAATACATTCGAGAAATATTTAGATGTTTATGGATTCTTATAACAAGAATATCATTGATTTTGAACTTTTATAAGATAGTTCAAAAATTTCAAAATCTAAACACCTAAATCATTTCACATAAATTGTTGAGATATCATAGGTCCTTAATTAGACTAGGTTTTTACCCTTATATTATATATTTATCTTGGATAATTCCAATATTACAGATAAGTATGATATTTAACTATAAATTGCACCTTAATATAAAAATCAATTATTTCCATTAAACATTTCAGTTTTCCTTGGAAATAATATTCAGAATGACCATTATTTCCATCAATATAATCTTCACATTACATAGAGAAAAATCATGTCGGTGCTTCGTAAAAAATTATGGACATTTATATTGAAAAATCATAATTCCTCCACGGTCTTAATGAAACACGATATTTCAATTATTTTGTGAGTTAAGAAAATCACCCATTTTAGTGTTTTTATTATAATACTGGGATAACTAATTAAAAATGATCACAATTTTTTACATTATTTTTCTAGTTTAATTTAGATACTCATGTTGAAAATAAATCAATTATTCATCACATTTAGTGTTATCCTTAATCCTCTAGATTGACTCCACTGAGTAAAAAAACGTTATTTGTGAGTAAAAATAGGCATAGTGATAATCATGTAATAATGAAAAATATTTTTTTGATATTTAAAATGTATAACATTATTTTCATTCTATGAATGATTAATTTTGACCTAGTCCATCATTGATTTTAAACTATTCATGTCCTTTTTAATAGTATATAATGAAAATGATAGTTAACCAATAAATATCCACCTAGAGTGTGAAACTATGTGAATAGAAATGTAGTATTCACTATATATCATAACAATGGATAATATATAATCAACCAACTATTTTCAGGGTAATTACCTATAGATACATATATCCCAATACCACATATACATTTTTTTCTAGGTTGGAATATATTGATTGTAAAATAATATTATTTATACCTTATTAAAATTTTATGATATAATATAATACTTAGACTTATCCCCATGTTTTTAATATATTGTTCTAATCCTGATATCATAATATTCAATAAACCCTGCTCTGATACCAACTATAATGACAAAACATTTTGTCAATAAATATGAAATATGATTGTATTAATAATAGTTACATAACATTAATATCCACACTAGAATGTTGATGTTTTAGTGTCTTTGAAAACCATGATAAAAAATAAATTTTATATAAATATAGTACATTAACTCAAACATAGAACTTAATAATAAATAATATTCATTGAAACATTACAAATAAATAATTTCTTTATATCCTGTGGAAATGAAAATATATGTGATCTTAGATTATTATTAAATGTATAAAAATTAGTTATCAATGATAATGGAAGAATAATATGAGGATAATGGTATGATAAACTGATTATAATATTTTAAATTCATACCCTACATATCATAGATAATAATTACGAGTCAGAGAAAAATTATTGCCTATTAATAAGATATATATCATAAAGGAATCAATGAAAATTTGTCAACAAACCATAACATTTGAATAATAAAAAGGTTTGATGGATACACATAAGTGTAAATAGTCTTTTCCTTATTCATGTCCCATTTTCTAGGAATTAAAATTTGATCGTGATCACTCTCTATTCCATTATATCAATAATCACGGTTCACTCCAAATACTATCATAGTTGATATAACCCCTTACTAAACCGGGCATACATTCCATTCCAAATAAAATTTTTTGATTATATTTACATATTTGACAAAGGTATTGGAGGGATGTTTAAGTATCTTCCCAACCATGTAAAAATAAAAATTCATTTATATGTTTTCAGTAATTTCATAATTTATTTCATATATCATAACCCAAAGAAATGAAATATGTTTTATAAACATAATAATAATTATTCATATCTTAATCCATGGAAAATAAATGGGATTCGTAAAAATATCATCACAATAATAATTTACCATAATGAAAAATGAATATTATTTTATCCTTGGATAATATCCTCCATAATGTATAAATAGAATCGTGGTAAGTTTTCATAAAACGAATTTAATTTTAGAATATCGCATGAAATATATTTTTAGGAAAACACACATTTCCTTTTCCAATTACATATTTTTAATCTAAAACTACATCAAATAATAAGGTAAAATTGTATTTTAAAGGATCTTTTGAAATTTCTATGGGAAACATCAATTCGCTAAAAATTCCATTTGTTAGGAAATCCTATTCGTGACACAGACATTAAAATAATGAATCAACTGATATTTTTTTATAAATATTGAAAAGAAAATCATTCATAAAATGATAGGATTGTTCCATTAATACAATTTTTTGAAGTTTAATCAAGGGTTATAAATTTATTTACACAGTCGTAAAAAATGATATGAACAGTCTTCAGAAAGTTTCTAGAAAATATAGATATATATGAAATTTTATTTTTGAAAAATGTGTAAAATAATTTTGATGTTAAATACACATTTAATTGCAGTATCTTGATTACATAAATTTAAAAAAATGATATGGAAACTTTTAATCTATATAAATAACTAGTGATAAATAAAATACTTGTTATTTTAAATGATACTTTATAAAATATCTATTGTGTTAGTGCCATTAATCCAACATCTGTTCACTTTAAGATAACCTATATTCAATTTTTTGAATAATAATAAACTACTTGTGACATCAATAATTTTAATCCATGTAAAATTGTACATGATATTTTCCTAAAAGTATTTTTCACATTAAAATTCAATAGATGATCCCAACAATGACTATAAACTATTGGTGGTACTATAGTATAATAAATATTTTTTCCACAATTGAATGGAGTCATTAATGGGATAAAAATGATATAGGAAATTAGGGGTGGAGACTCATATGGAATCGATAAACCTTCTCATAGTGTACAAAAAATGGTCATTTCTAGTATTGGAAATAATTATAATGGGACCCTCCAGATGGTAATCGACATTTATATGAGTTATTTGATGTTTTTATCTGAGGATGAGTTTATTTATCCTTGGTCATGAATATTATAATTAATTGATGTTATGAGTTTCATACATTTATGTAATTTAAGAAAACCAGATGACATATAATCATAGTGAATGAGGATATGTATGGCATCTCATGTGTAATATTTAACTCATGAATAAAATATGAAATGATTTTTCCCTTTATTTATTTAATATAATTTGAAACTTCCGGACCATTGATAGAAATTATATTCTCTAAATTAATCCATCACATTGAAGATATATAAACAGTATCAATTTTCAGGATGTCAAGCTAAGTGACATCAATCACATAGGTTGATGGCACTATTGTTCAGCATTCTCTATTAGATAAATATAAATAAAGGGAATATGTTAAATATATTCATCTTTATGTGGTTTTATCTCATAGTGACATTAAATTTTTTTCTATATGTATCCATTGGGGTTTTTCTATTCACTAGACATGGAAAATATTCTAATTCACAATATTCCATTGAGAAAGAGGCCATGTGGGTCACAAACAAAGAATATTGATAAAATTAATTTAATGATATAATTACTTTTAAAGAATATTTGAATTTTTATAATTTAAATATGTGGTATAATAATTATTCTTGATTTATTGATCATATATCATCCAAAACCAATTATTTAATGGAATGTTTTTTGAGAAGAATAATTAATAAACAATTATTCTCTATTTAGTATTAATATTAATATTGTATAATAATGAATTGAAATTTATTTTTTAAATATATAGTCATTAATTATGGTCTAATAAATATTTTGAAAAAATGGCGGGGTGAGTTTAATTTCCCAATGTGAAATAATATATATTGTATATTATTTTGATAAATAATATTTAATTGATTTCACTGGCTTCACACGTGTCAATAATGAATAATAACAATATTTTTATTATTATAGACAATATTTTTCATATGAATTAATAAAATAATATTGAATATGAGGAATAATTATTTTTTAACCCTATCTGTATAAAAAATAAATATACTAATTCCTGAGGGTTTCAAAATTTATTTTGGTTATTCACAATGACATCGATTGAGAATCATATTTATTACTTAGATATATCCCCCTCCAAGAATGATTTCAATAATGGATTAAGATCAGGTGAATCCACCACTCTATAGGGTAAAGAGAATCATTTTTCAAGTGATTATTGGGGAAATCAAAAGAATACAACACAAGAATTAGGATCTCCCATGTAAGGAAAATTCGATTCATTCAGCGATGTTCAAAGGGTTTTGGAAGACATGTTGATCCACTATAGAGGGAATTTAATAATGATTACGACAAATGAATAATGTTAATACATGGTGATTATTTCATATCCATCAACAAAGAAATAATAAATAATAATGTCATTATTTAACTATATAAATTAATTATAAATAATTTCTGATGATTCTACATCCTGGTTTCTAAATTCAAAAATCAATTATTATTTTATTCAGTTATATTGATCATGATTTTCATCATACTATAAATCTCTCATTAATCATCAATTATAATCATAATTCATGTTTGGAATGACCCGTCTGGTGCATCCACTATGACCAGAACCATCAATTCTGATTAGAGGGGCCACATTTATTTTGAATAATTATTTATACATCATTTATTTATTTATGAGTTATTCATCATTTTTACATTCTAGTTTAATCATTCTATAATTTTAACCATGATATATTATGGTCTTCTTATTTATCCTAACAAATACAATCAAATAAATTTATTTTATGAATAAAATACATTTTAAAATTTTATCCAATATTGCCAAGGATTCTGGATCAATAAAAAAAGAGTGAATGTTGTGTAGTTTGTTGTTACATGCCATATTCTTGTGTTAAATAAACTATGAATAAATTCAAAATTAATTCAAGTCATGTTAATTTCTTAAAGGTTTTATTTTTTAAAATACAAAACCTATTGAAAAATCCATGTTGGTGCACTGTCACACAGGCTACATGATATATAGATTTTATATATGATGTGTAATCTATTAGTCAAAGAAGGTTCATGTGTTTCCATCGGTGATGAACATTACTGGTGACCAAGTAACTCGGAGATAACATACCATGTGGGACATTTTTACACTATATACTATATTATTATCCATTGAATGATTACATGATAAGTCATTGGGTGTCTTCCATAAATAGAAAGAAAGAAAAGTACACAACATATAGCTATATTTTACACACTATGGATTCTACCAAATTACATAGAATTAAATTTTAATTTATTATACTATATATTCTGTATCAACATGTGTTTTATGTGTTCATTAAGTTGAGAATTCATTTCACATAACTTGATATAAATATATATTAATTTCCTAATTAATATTTTTATTATTTATAAGTATGTACCATACATATGTCATAATATAATCATTAATTTAGATGAATTGATTTGTATCATGATAGATAAATTAAATGTTTTCTATATGGTCATCAAGATGATAGTACACATCCTGAAATTATTTGATAAGTCATGTATGCCACATGTTTCATCAGTAAGTAGTATACAATTATTATAGACATTGGTTATTTTGGAAAATAACTCAACTTATTTACTCTAAATTATATACGTTTTAAATATAAAAATTTAATTAAATGTTCTTAATTATAAAAAAATATAATGGAAAATAATTTCATGAAAAATATTGTTAATTCCAATGATATATGAATTTATTAATTATAGACAATAATTGTACTATTTAAAATCTATTAATCATAAATTAGAAAATTTAAAATCGAATGTTAATTTTATTTAATTTACAATTTCATTAGTGAATATGGAGGATCTTGAGAATATAAATGTACTATTTATCTAATTATATTATTTTAAATTTATTATTAAATGAAATTAACAACATTTATGTAATCTATTCTCTCATTATTTAAGTACATGTGTAACCATGATTTCATTAATGTAAACCCCATAAATAATCTTACAGTTCTCCTAGTTACAATTGAGTAAAATCATATAAAACAAACAGATTCCTAAATATAGTGGATGTTGTCTACATTTTCGGTTGAGGAAAAACCAATCCAAGAGAGATAGATAGATTGACATGATGAATGGTGTAACATTGAATATTAATGACTCTCGGAATTTTCCCCTAGGTTGTTGGTCAATTTATCATCTCTTAGAAAAACTCACCTTTAGTAAAAGATCATGATCATACAACTTTATTATCATATTTATTTCAGTGTACATAGTTATTTCAGTTTTTATTTTTTCCCAATCATATAAATTAATGAATTAGTAATCATTGATAATAGAATTTAAATAAATTGGACTATACATTAATTTTATCTAATTCATAGTTATACAATTAAGTAAATAAACTAAATATTAACAAGAATGTCAAAAATATTAAAGTGTATATGTAGGCATAAAGATAAAAAATCCCTCAATAATATATAATAAGTCAATATACAATACCACTACTTATGTTAACATCAAATAGTAGTTTAATGTTATTTAACATCCAATTTTTGGATTCTTTATTTTATTAATGAATTCTAACATGATGTTTGGGTTGAGAGAACATTGTTTCCATAAAGGGTTGACTACCAAAGATATAAATTTTATTACTATAATGAAATGGATGATGACATAAAAAAATTATTATATTGGGATTGGGGAGTTTATTCAAATGACAATGAATCTTTGTTTTAGTTTAGATGAAATTTGTAATTCCTACCTAAGACTCTTCAATTTTATTAACTGGAAAAAGTCATGGTGTTGAGAAGGGAAATATTTATCCTTGACAGTACATCACCAAAGAAACATGAAATTATTATGAAAATATTGAGGGCTATGTGGTTTTAATAAAATATTGGGAGATTATTAAACCTAAAATAATATTTAATTATCAACAATTTTTGTAAATTACATAAAATACTAGTAAAATTATTTTTAAAAATTGTTATTTACTCTTCATAATAATATTACTATAATCCCTAATTGGGAATGATAACCTTATATATAATGTAAATTTCTCTGATTGTAAATGTTGTTAACACATTATCATATTCCATGAAAGGAATGTGTATGTGCCAAGATAATCTATTCAAGAAGTTCATATTATAGAGGATAATGAGGAATTGTTTTATCAATATAAGAAGCATTTGAATGATGAAATATATGTTTAGTGTTTTATTCTGTCATTTATGACCAATGTACTTGTAAACAAACATCTTCTCATAGAGGGATAGAGAATTATTTCCCTCCATTGGGATCCCTATGAAGATATGGATTTATAAGACAGATATAACATCTTAAATCTTCTATTTACAATAATTCATTGAATTTTAGTGCCAGTTAGGCCTCAAATTGTAATGATTATTAAATTCACTTAATTATGAGACATCATTATTATGAAATTTTCTGATGAGTTTCAAATAGGCCTTACACATTACTCAATATTCTAGACCCCCTCATGTTTTATTTAAAATTATAACTTTACAAATAATGATAATTGTTTTTCATAATTTCATAATAATATTATATATTTTTAATAGGTTATAGAGAATGATAAATATAAATTCCTTATGGTGAATAAAATATGGAAGAAAAAGTAAAAGGGGTTTGAGGCTTATAAAAATTCAAATGATCAAAAACACTATCCTTATAATAAGTTGATGATCCAGAGCCTCTGAAAGGAGAAGGATCCGTATGTATTTATTATGGCATGAAAGGACACATGAAGTGTAACTATTTCTTTATGAAGGAGGATTATAATGGTGTCTTTTTATGTAGTGTAATCATTAAATATCTACACATTGGTTTTTATAAGTAGCATGTGGTGTTGATATAATCCTAAAAAACTAGGAACAAAGATTTTTCTAAAATATTTACAAAGGATAGTTGGATTTTTGATCCATCAACTATTAAATTAAATCAATAATACTCCTTGAAGGTTACCACCTTTCATTGAAAACATGAATGACACTGGTTTCAAGAGGTTACTATTATGTACTATCTACGACCAAGAATATAATTTTTTTCATCCCATGATTCCAAATTTTTCAGTTTAAATTTAGGAATAAATATATTTTTAATGGTGTCGTATGATATTTTAGGACACATTTAAATTATGGTCATTATTTATATTTAAGAAGTTGTTTATTTTTAGAAATGTTTTTTGATAAAAAATAACTGTTTATTTATTTAGATGATTTTAGTGGAAAAAATGATATTTTTTTCTTGAATATGATCTTGGATAATTTATACGTCCACTATGTTAACCTCAAAGTTATAATTTTACCATGGGTAATGAGTATGGTTTATTTCTAAACCATATTAAATTTTCTAGATAAATTACTATTTAATATTAGGTAACTAAATATTTATTTATTTGTAGTAATTAATTCAATGATATATTTTTAATGGATAACCTGTTTTTAATTTTGTCTCTAGAATTAATTCTTGAATGGGAAGTTATTTATCAGTAATGAAAAACTAATTTCAAGGACTCGGTATGGGCCCCATTTTAATTTCGTTTTATATTTCATCTTTTTTTCAATTATGTTTTATTCTTCCTAGACACTCATTCACACCACTATGTTATATTTTTACCTATTATAGAGAGATGAGATGGAGAGGGATAGATATAAAGTTTGATTGGGTTATAGAGGGACCACATTAGAGCTTTAGTGGAGTTAGATCATCATGTGGTAGTTGTGGATCCTGGAAATGGGTGAACTATTGGAGGATTCTAATTAATTTTAGGAAATTTTTATGTTTTTTTAAATCCATGAATATTTAATAATTCCATATTGTATTTTTTTTATTTCTTAAGACCCTTTATGGGTTTATTTATAACTTTTCAAGAGAAAGCAATTACTTTGGGAGACTTTATGGGTTTTTCCTAAAACAAATCTGATCACACGTTTTGTAATTCATGAACTTCGGCTATGTGTTTTTAATGTTTTGGGAATATGTAATTTATATTAGTACACATTTATAGTGGGTGTACATTACATGTAATATGAAACAACATTGTAGTCAAGTACCTGTCCAGAAAACCTATGTATGTGTAAATGGATGTGCAGACTACACAACCAAACCCCATTTGTGGTGCAAGCTATTTACAAGTACATGCCCATGGTATATATATGGCTAGGTCATGTGAGGTACATGGTTTGGTACCCCATATAGTATAAATTTCATGCACATATCTTAAACGATGTTATCATTGTATTTCATGTTCCATGTTTCAGATAATCAACATGCTTAGGTGGAGATATGTGGGGAAAATAGGTGTATTCGGTATTCCCACCATGTACTACCCTAATACTATAATTGTTTGAGGTTTTTTGTATCATTATACATATGAGTAAGAGATTGAAACATGATTAGTCAATTTGAATAATTTTTCCTCATTGATTATGACGGTTCTACCATTTTGGTTATTTTAGGAATCCTAGATTGTATTTTGGGATTTTCCTAAATGGATAGTTTTTTCCTCCACTAATTAAATCATGTTACCTCTTTAGAGAGAGGAAATTTTATATTAGATTATCAATGAAATATATCTATTTACGGTTTCATTAATATATATTTCATTAAGGGGTTATCCATTTTGATATGTTCCTTTATGGACTCGGATTCCATGAAATATGTTGTTCTGGGGATCCCCTAGAGGATTCCACTACCTATGCTTCGAACTAGATGATCATATGTAGGATTACTCTATTATTTTTATAAAAACAGTCCTATATGGTATGGAATTTCAAATATGATAACATAAAGAATCCCATTTAAGATCCCATCACCAGTTTAAACTTTTTTAGTATCCCATGTTTGATTCCTCTTCTTACATACACACTTATAACGGGTCCTATATAGGACACATCTTCTTAGGTACCCATCCAACGTTCCCATGTAGGATGACTTTGTTTGAATAGAATTATAGGATACCAATTTTTAATCCTTTTTTAAAATTAATTATGATGAAACATTTTAGGATTCCACTCTTGAGTAATGATATGAGGGACCTAGTGGGTCCCCCATTTCTTTAATGACCATGAGCTAGTATAAGAGGATCTGGTATAGATGGTAGTGGGTGTGACCTTAGAACTCATATTGATCTTGTATGTTTCTGTAGATGAGAAAATACTGTTGGGTTAATGTTTTTTTCCTCATAAATAATTATTTATGCATTCACATATTTATTGATGATTTAGTTATGATAGAGATTGGTTCTTCCATGTTTTCAATTGTTGTTCCCTATGTGATGTGTTTTAATATTTTGGATTCCCATATTTCATTCCTAGGATAAATCTTTCTTTCATATTCATTTTCATATTGTTTTATTATTATTTATAAAGGTACATCATAAGGTCTTCATATTGAGACATATGTAATTGATAATAGATCATGGGATCCTTTGATTATGATATTCATGAATTGCATCCATTTATTATTATATTCATGCATGATGTCTCCGATTATATTATATGGCCATGGAGTTCTTTGATTATGATATTTGTTCATCGAGTCCCTTGATAATGATATTATGGTGTGGAGTTTCATG
Organism: Viscum album; assembly: GCA_963277665.1. Classification (NCBI taxonomy): domain Eukaryota; kingdom Viridiplantae; phylum Streptophyta; class Magnoliopsida; order Santalales; family Viscaceae; genus Viscum; species Viscum album. The sequence continues at coordinate 662,082,259 of OY728159.1, forward strand.
ATTATGATATATGATCATGGTGTCCCTATGCATGATACTCATGGATAATTACACTATCTCGAGTGGTGAGGATGATCACGCTCTCCTTGATCGATTACTAGATCGCGATGGGGGATGTGGATGTATACCCATTATTGTTACAGGTACATGTGGATGATTATTCATTCATGGGAGTTAGGTAATATTATTCTTTCATTGATTATAGACCTATTTATATGGGAATAAAAATTAATTACTGTGCTCTCCACATACATAACTTAATGGGTAGACCCTAAGGGATTATATGAGTCACATTATCATGACTACCTACACTCATGGACATATGTCATAGAAATTGGATTTGATTTACATGATGATAATTTTGTGATATCCATTTCATTGTTATATTTACTATATTTCCCTTAAGTATATGGAATCCTTTAATATAGTGATTAGAAGCCAATGCAGGTGAACCCTGGGTTAAGAAATTTATCCCCTTATGGTGATGTAGCTTTCTGTGAGATATAATCAGTAATGTATGAATAAGGAAATGTGTATTGCGATCATACAACTATAGATTGACTTAATTATAAATTTATTGATTTCTAAAGAATATATCACAGTTCAATTTTTACATGATTTTGAGTTGATCAAGATTATGTCCCCATTGAAAAACTTCTATTGATTATGTTCTTCAATACACCTTTCTCATATGTATTAATATATTTGTTTGTATATATTTATTGGAATATATAATTAATTCATAAATATAAATACACCTGATTGAAACATAACTAGTTTAATGAAATTTTAAAAGTAGGGATTGATTGTGGTTTCATATTATTAATTTTATTTACCTTCCATTTATGTATCATATAAGAAACACATTTCTGATGACAATGAACATAGGATTAAATATTTTTATGTTCATGATTTTCAAATTTCATACCCCTTGAAGTGTTTTATTAGGTTCGGTTATTTGAATTTTTTGTATCGAAACATTCAATTTTTTCGAATATAGATTGGAATGAAATTTTACATTAATAAACATATATTGTTGTTATATTTTTAGGTCACATTGTATAATGTCGATAAATAATTAAAAAAATTTATTGAGTTAGATTTATAGGGTTTGTGACCATATATGAATGAACGATGAGTGTCATTTTAGTTATGCATCTATGTTGATATCATAACATTTGATGATCAAATTCATATGTGGATACTCATATATGATCAGGGACCTAGTAGAATGATTATAGAAGTATTGATCCTTATTGGTTATTTTTATCCTTACCATCCATATTGGGGATTTATATTTTAGTTTAGCTAGTTAGACCTTGTGACCCAGTTGTGAGAATTGATTAGTGGTGCTTGGTCGGATACCTAGTGGCCCTTAGTTCGAATTATGAACCTTGTGGGACATGGTTTTCTTGACTAATTGAAACCTCCAATTGAGTATGGACCATGTTTATAATTTAAATTTTTATGTTATTGGCTAGTTTATATGCACATTTGATATTGATGCATGGTTTGTGGTTGCGTATTGTGATATAATAATTTTTATGCCATTGGAATCTAATGAAATCCCAACGGTTATTTTTTTTATAAATACAAGAATTTATAAGAAATATAATTTATGATCTTAACCCTATTGACATGTTTTTTCAATGATACTAATATAGATAGATCCTGAGTAGACGCATCTCTTTGTATTGATGTCAAGTGAATGATGATCATTAAGTAAATCGTGGATGAGAAATGTGGAAAATTTTGAATATGATATCCCAGAGAGAATACAGATTAATGGACTGACATGTTTCTCTACATGATAAATTTTTTAGATTAGAAAACTCACTATATTATGAGTTTGGTCATAATTATTTGTGTCTTTTACGCAGGGTACAATTTAAACATTAAATTTATGGGTTGTTACCTGTGAGCTAGGGATTGATATTATAAATAAACAGTCTAACATGGTTACATCAGTGATTTGATACATGATTAATGTACCTCTATGGTAGTGGAGATATCAAAAATAAATTAGGTGTTTTTATGAGGTAGATCCATGTATACACCTAAACACACATTATTCGGATATGTGGTATTAGGCGTTAATTAAATGAATGTGTAGCATGGTTTGATAGAAGGATGGATTGGAGGGTTTATCCATGAAACATTAAGGAATCTATGTGTAGTCCTTGTTATTGATGACCATAATCTATATGGACATTTTATTTTGTTCATTGAGAGATCATCATAATTATTCCATGCTTCATTTCTTTTAAATATCATCCCAAGAAAGATGAAGGAATCGGTTGAGGTTGTCCCCAAGGAGCAGTATAAGGTAATATATATAGTTTGGTGTTCACCATTGGACATTTGATAGTTGTGAGCCTAACATGTAGTTGAAATTATGAAATTTCATTGGGTATTTATCTTCATTCATGGATGTAATATGAAGATAAGGGTTTTATTATGGTGGGGAGTATGATATCAATAAATGTTAAACATATTCCATGATGGGAGAGTTTCTGACCCAATGATACTATTCACTTGAAAATCAGGATATTTTGTTCGTATATATTTTGAGGTTGAGAGAATGGAAAGGCTTTCCCACAATGAATTCTCATGGACAAGATGGTTTTTGATTGAGATACTGTAAGAAATTATGTTATTTATAATGTAATATTAATTATAAATGTGAATTTATTCATCCAGATGATTTTAGTTGTAAAATTTTCATTTCCCCCCAAAGATGATGAACTCATATAGACGTTCTTTGCATTCCATTGGTACAACAATATAGTTTTTACCTTTGGAAAATATTTTGAAGGATTTTTGAACTATTAGAATTTTTGGGGAATAATTAATAATTAGTATTATTTAAATTAATATTAATTTATTTTAACTCATTTGTTTGGATATAAATTTTTAATGTAGTATAACTTTGATATTCCACCTATATTGTTGAGTTTGGAATGATAAATCTTTTCCTAAGAATGTCATAAAACTAGGTCAGGTGTTGAGGCCAATTTCAGGTCCCCTTCTCTCTTTCAATTATTCTTCTTCAGTTCATTTTCCCTTTTCCTTCCATTATTAATTTAACTCCCACAAATTCCCCTCTATGGTTTTCTTCACAATGATAGAGATAGGATAAAATAAATTGATACAGGGAAATGGTGAGATGGGAAGAGAGGAACCAACATGGATCTCAAGAGGATCAAGATTGTCGTCCAGTAGGCGTTGACCTCAGAAATGGGAAATTCTTCTATATATTCACCCAATCGTATGTTGTTTTCAGGTTCTTAAATAACTAATTATATATTTAGTATGTTTTATTTTATAAACTATTATAATTACTAATTAAGATCCATTTTGGGTTGATTTATAAATTTTGGATTGAAAACGGGGGCTTCAGGTGTTTCAATTGGTTTCTAGTTGTATGTCCTAATTACACAATGTTTAGATCAAGAACACACATCATTTTCTATTCCTAATCACGAAAGATGATATTTTTAGAAGTAAACACCATTAATTTGGGTATAAACACCTTGTAGTGGGACTCGGCCTTGTATCCATGTACCTAGCCAAACAGGATGTGTCAGGTAGAAATTACATGTCAAGAACACTTTCGTACCCTATATGGGATTGATTCTGTTTAAAAGTACATGACTACGGTATTTACATGACCAGACTATGTGAGGCACTGAGTTAGGTACCCCATGTATGGTTCACTATATTCTCTTTTCATACAGAATGTTTATATGGTATTTTATATGCAATGTATGGTTGAGGCACATGCCTATGTGGGGATTTGGGGGTACACATTGTGTACCAAAAATGCATGATGTGTACTTACCCCTTACAATCCATAAGAGGTATTTTTCATATATTGATGACAATGAGGATAAATATGACACATGAGTAGCATATTATGAGATCTTTTCAACATAGATTGAAATTGTGATACCCTTGATGTTATTTTATTACTCTTTGGGGGGATTTCAAGATATTAAATATATGGTGGGGTTCTATATTTGATAATTAAATGTAGCTATCAATGAAGAGATATACCCATATGCGTGAGATGATCAATGTTATATATCTATTCATCATTGAAATCAAATAAATTTATTTACGGATTTATTATTTGTGAGATATTCCCTAATTTCCTAGTAGGTAATGAGATTAGTTCTTCTAAGGATCCCTTGTAGGATGAAGAATATTATGTTTCATCATAGAGGATCCTATGCATGATGTCCCTATCTTATTCTCATTTTCAGTGCCCCATGTGCAATTCCATAACTTGTTTGTAGACTTTGGGAATTCTTTTAGGATCACATCACCGTGTTACTCTTTATGTTGATCCCATATAGGATTCATCTACCTAAGTACTCTCTTATTAAGGGTCCTATATGGGATTCCTCTTCCTATGTAATGTTCCAAGGATTTCTTGTGAGATGCCTCTTTTTTGTTTATGTTAGATGACCCCATACATTATTTGTAATTTGACCATTACCTCTTGTTATCCCAAGTAGAATACCAATATTTTTTTATGATATGAGGGACACAGTTGGTGCCTTGATGTTAGACCAATCCTAAGTTAGAATGTACAGTTTAGGTAGAGATAGAAGTTGGGGTCATCATAGAACATATACCAAACATGTAACACTCTTAGGCTAGGGTAGTAGTGGTTGGATTTTAAATTATTCTACCCTCAATAATTGTTTATGTGTTCACATAGTTACTAAGGATAAAGATATGGTAACCTGACCCGCTTCCTACTTTTCAGCCATTGGGCATGGATCAATGCTGTTTTTTATTATGATTCCCATACATACGTATTAGTATCTTTATTTTTTGCTGATTAATAATTATATAATTTTCCTGGGTTGTTCATAGATAATTCCAAAGATCCTGCTTTTCATCCCCATGTGATTGACATTTTTCGATGGAATCCCATTATTATGATATTTGGGAAATGCATCCTTTGATTTTGATAATCATATATACTATCTATTTATTATAATATTTGATATTGGAATCCTTTAATTATTAAAATCAAGCCCTACATCAAAATATTTTTTATTCAAAATTTGTTTCCCTTTGATAATGGTACATATTAATAGAATCTATACTCATGATACTCATAGATTATTATGCTCTTTTGAGTGAGAGGGATGATCACACACTCCATTAGTGATTACTAGATAATGGTGAGGGTGTGGGGATCATCATCACTACTGAGGAAGATAATCATGGATTATTATGATCTGAAATATTATAGGAATGATTCTACTCTCCTAGACCAGACACCAAGAAAGGTAGGTTTGAATACCCAAAAATGAAATCCCCTTATAAAGTTTTTATGTATTATACCTTTTGGGATACACAATTCCTAATTTCATGACTACATATATACGAGGGTCTAGGGATCAGACATTAAAATGAATATACTTGTATAGAGTAAAATGATCTCTATATATTTTATATATTTATATTATTTTACATCGGTATATGAAATCCATAATTATAGTTAATTGATATGAGTATGGATGAACCCAGAGCTATTTAACGTATCCCCATATGCTGATGACGATTATTCTAAATCATTTCTAGAACTGGATAAAGTAGGTAGTATAAATTTCAATTTCAGACCCAATGATCGATATAGTTATCCAATACTTCAATGTTATGACATATTGCTCAATTTTATTTTTACTGGATCTCTAGATGATCCATATTGCAAACCCAATTACAAAAATCTATTAATTTTGTAATATCATTAACCTTGAACATGTTTATTCAAATATATATATATATATATATATATGGTAATATATATATATATTTAAAAATATAGATATAAATGGAGAGTCCTTTGTTAGTTCTCCAAGATAACAAGCCAAAGGATCAACTATGGTTTCAGGTTATTTATTTTATTTATCTTATAGATCAGTAGAATCTAGGATGAGCATATTGCATGAGCATAAACTTTCGATAGAATAAATTTATATACACCATTGTGGTGGCCTACTTATATTATTACTCACCCTTATATATGAACCAGAATGTGCATAAAAAATTATATATATTTTCTAATTGGACCAAAGATGGTTGGTGCGAAGGGATGAGGACTATAAATACATGATGGAGCAGAGAGTCCCTTGTATGGATTACATTTAAAAGAATGTAGATGCACCACAATGTCATGGAGAGTTGGTATGTGGCCTTGATTTGAAATAGTAATAAAAAATTCCATTTAATTCATTTTCATTTATGTACTCCTCCATGTATAGTCTGTCCAATGGGTGACCCGTGTTATATGTATGGAATGGATGTTAACACTTTTTATAACATTTAATTTATTATTAAAGTATTTTATATTTTAGTATATTTACAACTTCCACACTCTTTTTATATGTTTCATATAAAGATATATAGATTATTTTCTATTTTCCCTCTAATATCAAGGCATATTATCTCAACATACACACCATAGTGGATCACTACTAATTTATTATCTCTAGAACAATTATATGTGGGATTGAGGGCTTTTTGAGAAATAACGAATTTCACTGGTTTTGATGAATATTGTTCATGATGTTTTAGTGTTAAATCTTGAAAATAAAGTATTAACGATTTATAATGAAATATGTTTTCATGAATCATATAACACTTATCTATATGGTAACTATCGTTGTCATGAAAAAAAAGTGTAATTTGAAAATTTTATATCATTTGCATCATGTAGAAATTTTTGAGCTGAAAACAATTGAAGTATTTGATGTTTTTTTACAAGAAAAAACGATCAAACTCCATTTTTATGGATTGGATGAAATGTACATAGAGATTCTAGGATTGGTACACAATGTTGTGTGTGGTCCAATTTTAATAGAAATTGAAGTGGGTATTCTGGCATTAAAACAATCAATGATGGAATGATTTTATATGGGTATGAATACATGGAGAGTTACATATATGAGTCCTTTTTCAAATTAAAATAAATCAATAGATAATTATATAATAATCTTGGAATGTGATTTAATGATTATTTTATTATATTGAGGTGGTTAATATCATATAAAATTGTTTATTTAATTTTTTTACTATAACATTGAATTTTTTTCATAACTCACTCTATCATACAACCCATATTAAAATTTCATTAGTTAAAGGTTGAACCATACATTTATATACTTTTTAAGATAAATTATGAGTCGTGAAAATCATACATTATCATTTTGGGGATATGCATTGTAAAATAAAATATACACATTATACTGAGTACTAACTAAAGAGAAAATTGGAATTCTCATTAATTTTATGGAGTGGAGAGAAACTTTTTCTCAATATTCAAATGTTTGGGGCTGCCTAGTGATTTTTTATACCTTCTTAGTTAACAAACTAGAACCTGAGGAACAATGTATCTCATTATAGGGTATCCTAAGGAAAAAACTGACTTCAACCTATACGACCCCTCAACCAAGAATGGGACTTACCAGAAGGAAACACATATTTTATGATAGGGATAACATCCTAAATAATTATATTAGATGAAAGATTTATTTCATGAATATTGATGCACAATATACAAAAGAGTTTGTACTAGAACACATTGCACATGTCCTAATTAAAGAAGTTGTTCAAATAACACATGTACTGTATTTATGCATCAGATAGTTAAGGAAACTAGAGATATATGATTTCCATTAATTGAATATGGTGATTCAATAATGATTGAAAATAATGAAAATAATTCTTAGAATGTGGCAGTATAGATATTAGAATCCAAAAGATGGAATGATTCCCTAAATTTAAAATGGATTCCAGGTATCAGAACTAGGTTTCCATTATGATTGATCCTCATGTACAAGTAAATTTTGTTTGGTGAAATGGGTATTGATGATTAAAATGGACATGTAAGGTAATTAAATACTTATAAAGAAATAATTGTTGATAAATGGTTTAAAAAATGTCTCTGAATTGAATATAATTAAAATATTTCACTAATTTCTGTTTTTTAATAATCCATTATTTTAATTTCAAAATAATATTTCAATGATAATGAAAATTTTAAGATGGAATTCAGAACCAATTTAATTATTGGGAAACACAAGAATAATTTATATATAGAACAACCAAATGGATTTATGAGTGCAGTTGATGGAATAAAGGATATGTATGTTTTAAAGATCAATTAAGGTATTGAATCAAGAATATAGGTCATGATAGATTTGATTCGATAAATCAATAAAAGGATTTGGTTTCATATTAGTTGAATGTCATACATGTGTTTTGAATAATTTAAGAAGGAATTGATTGTTATCTAAGTAATATACGTTGTCGAGATATTACTAATTGGAAATTAAAAACAAGACATACAGTCTATTAATGAAAAATAAAATAATCGTTTCTTCATGAAAAAATTAGTTAAAGAAGCATACATTCTAGAGAGGAGGATCATTCTTGATTTATCAAAGATGTAGCAAGGATTAATTTAAGGTATATAAGTTAACATATACTACAAATATTATATATATAAAAATGTATATGTTGATTGGTTCTTATGTCTTAACATATACATATTTATAACAAAATGTTTCCATATAAACAATATGAGAAAGAGAGATGGTGTACGATATCAAAATCATTAGTAGTCTGAAGAATTAATTATTCCATTTTATTTACTAAACATGATCTTTCCAACACATTGATATGGTAGGAGGATTCTATTTGGTGAAGTAGATTAGCATTGTTCTACCACTAAGGATATCCTTACGTATATTTGAAAACGTAAGGACATATTCATGTTGTATGGATTTGACAAATAGCTAATCAATATGGGCTATACTAATGAATGTTTTAAAATAGAACTGAATGATTTGAAGTATATTCAGGGTTTATTTTCTATATTAATGGACATGTTTTGAGATGAAATTTTTCAAGGTATCATGTTTTCATTTAGTCAAAAATGGAGTCGGAATATATAGAGGATCTAGATCTACCTATAGAATCTGTTTATATTGGAAACGTTGTATTGGAACCTGATGTTGATCCTATATGTAAATATCATCTCACATTATATTATGATAATACTAAATATGTGGATATTGTAAAAGAGCCAATGTCACATCAATGTAAAATGCACAAACTCTAGTTGTAGATCCTCCAAATCTATTTTTCACAGAGTGGTGATGTTTTAGTAAGAAAAGATTTCATGGAAGAAAACATAGAATAACACTTAACTAATTTTTTATCTCAACCTAAGAATGTGTGTCATATGTGATCTAGTATACTGAATGTTGTATGTTTTTGTATAAAGTGAATATGGGACATTGTTGGAGTTGGTTCCCTAGAACAATAGTATGTACACATTATGACTATTTTCAATTTTTTTTATATAAATGAAATTTTTATCACATCATGATTGTTATTTTTCATAACCTGGTATATGAAAGATTCCATTGAGTATCTATTTTACTAAATGATCATCGAAATTATCATTTATGATGACGAACCAAAATTTACGTACTAATATTTTTAATATTATGTTATATATATGATAAAAATCATTTTAGGGTCTCAATTGATATAGGTTTTTAGGGACGGATACTATTAATTCATTAAGAAACTATTAAATTGTCTACACCCTTGGTAATTTCCTGTATAAGAAAATATTGGAATGAGATCTACAAGTGGGAAATCCATATTTATTAGTTTCATAGGATGTTCCTAAATATAAACTTATTTATTGGTCCTCAAACATTACATTTATTATTAAAAGATGTAATGAGTCAATTTATTGAATGTGTTAAAAAAATAGTGTTCAAATATGTTTTTGGAGAATTAGAATATGATGGGAGCATAAAGAGTAATATTTCATTAATAAATAATGTGATAAAAGATTTTTTTCCTTTTTTTATTTAACATAATTTGATATATCAGGACAATTGATGGAAATTATATAGCAGAATTAAATAAATTTACATTGCGTCTGGTAGGATAGTTCAGTTTTTTTAATGTAAAAAAAATAGATATCAATCCAATATGTTGATGGAATAACATTTAATCTATTTTACAATAGCTATCATGATAAAGTAATTATATTACATAATAAGAGTAATTATGGGATTTTTACTATAACATTAACTTCATTCTCAAAGGATGAATTGTAATCAGAATAGTTGATAGTCTTCATATTAGCTTGCATTACCTAATTCCACTAGGAAATAAACCTAGATGGTTAAACACTACATATACCCAAAACCGCTTTTAAATAATAATAATAATAATAATTTTTTAAAAATTTTATCAAATATTATTCCCTTATATTCATTAATGTTTTTTCCAATTTCAAGATCACATATAAGATGTCATCAATAATTTAAGGGAATATTTTGTGAGAAAAATATTTAATAAATATTTATTTTCTATATAGTTAATATAATTTTTAGATTTTTATTGGTAAATAATGTATTTGTATATAATTACTGAATAAATTTAAATTCTTTATGTTATGATCAATATGTAAGAGTAATTCTAGACCAATTTTAATGGTCTTGTAATGAATCATGTATATTGAATATTAAATGAAGAAATAAATGTTATTTAACAAATTATCATATCACATTTCAAGAAATAATAATGTTATAATTATAATTATAATCATGGGCTTATTTAGAAATTAAGAAATATAATATTATAGAATTATAAATTATTATTTTATAATCAAAGAGATGCATAATACCAAAAATATTTTTTCCTTATGGTTGAAAATAATATTTGGCTATGTCGAATGATATATGTAGAGAATAACACCAACGATCTAGAGTTCACCCTCTCCAGGAATTCTCTCATGAACAGAGATAGATCCACCTCCACCATCAGTCTCGATTCTAGAGTGATCAAAGACAATACTTCTTCATGCTTTCTCAGTGCAATCAAATGTGAATGATGAATGCATTAGGATCAATGGTGATTGAACCCAAGGATTTCTATGTAGATTCTTGGAGGTTTTTAGAGCACATGTCAATCACTATTTACTAAAGAAAATAAATGATGGTACAATGTAGAGATATCGTATAATCTGTCAATAAATAGATAAATAATAATAACATAAGTCATTAATTTTAAAATTAATTAAAATAATATGTGACAATCATACGTATTGGATGTAATGTTATATCTTCAATTATTATTTTATTAATTTCCATTAACCATGAAGTTCTTCATTCTTTAAATATTAGATTAATCATCTATTATGGAAAAAATAAAAGTTCTAAAATCCCCATATCATGAAACATTCTGGATACCCTCATACCCTTTTACCCAAGCAAACTACAATGTAACTCGATTATCATTTCCAATACCCACAGGTTGTAGACATGCACCAAGAAATATACATGATCAAAGGTGTAATTTTTTCAATGAAATAGTTATGGATAAAACCTAAAATTCAACACTATAAAATATTATAAATGGATAATGCAATAGAAACAAACTGAAAAAATAGAAACAAAACTTATTGATAAACTAAAAAATAAGACTATAATGTCTACAAAATAATGTCTCATAAACTACTATGTAACAAGTACATAATTGATCCTCTAGTCACCATTATAACTCCACTGTCCCATGCCTCAAGAACATCCACCATCTCCTTGTGGAAATATTACTTTTCTTGTACCAGACTATACAAAGTCTAAAATTGCACAAATTAAAGGGTAGGATGTGAGAAACAAATCATACAAGGGTATTGCCAAGTGATTCCAAAACTGAAACATTAATAAGTTATCATTTATGCTATTTTTTTGTACAAATATGGTTTGGATTTTAATAATAATTTTTTAATAGAATACATGTCGTCAAAAATAATGCATGGAATTTGAAAACTAGATTCAATAAAAATTTTATAAAAAGAAATTGGCATGGATAAAATTCTTCAATTTTCGTTATTGTGTATAAGCATCTCAAAAAATGGTTACAAAGAGCCATGAATTAATACCTCAAGTTATTTTAATTTCATAGGTAATACAATCCTTAATTGTATTAAAATGATACCATATATAGTGAGCTGTTCAAGGAAAAAAACCAAATTGGGGAACCTATCATTGGAAATATACCCCCAAAAAGAAGAACTTATCTTAGTAAATCATTTCATATTTATTAAGTTATAGTTTTAATCATCAATTAATTTATATATAATCAAGTTCTTATTGTGATTTTATAAGTTACAAATAAGTACATAAGCTAACCAGTTTTTCCAAAAAATCAATATTACATGGGAAAATCAAACACTTAAAATCAATTGAAATTAAAAATTTGTTGATTTCAGTTTAAAACATTCCCTTCACATTTCAATAGAAAAAAAATGTTTTCCAACTTTCATGTAATTTCAAATCATCTATAACATAGTTATATTTTTCTCAAGGTTCAACAATCAAAAAAATCATATAAATTTAAAAATATAAAGATCAATTTCCCTTAAATCAACCCCTTATTTAAATTTCATTAAAAAGAAATTTTCTCATAATTTTCTATACCTTTTCAAATACAACATCATATCATTGAAAAAAAGAGTTTTTAAATCAACAAAAAACTAATTTCAAATTAATCAGTCATTCAAAGGTTTCAATCATATGTAAAATAATTATGGAACTACCTATTTCTAATAAAATGGTAAATTAAATCACATACAATGAGATTTCTATTAATGATCGAGGTGGAGGATATCATCTAAAATAGACTACAATAAATATCCCAAAAAATAAATTTTATGACCCTCAATTTCACGATTGTATATAAAACTCTACAGATGAGAGAATTAAAGATAAGAATAATACACAAAAGTGGGATTATATATAAAAATGCTCAATAAAAAATTCAACATGTACATTAATTGACATGGAAAAGTGTTTAGTGGGGACAAAATAATTTCATAAAAGCCTCCAAGGATGATAAAACCATTTTAGGGTTTGAATGTATGTTAATAGGAACATAAATTGGGGGTTAATGTGTTTTAAAATAATTTATGGTTTAATTAAAACAGATATTAATGTTTTTTATGTTGGTTCATACAGATAAAAATGTAGTTCTCACTGACCATGCAGTCATAATGGTTGGGTGTACAATTTCTTTGGGGACAAAACAATGTTTGGAAAATTGTGCACCAACTGTGAAAGTTATCACTTCCTAAGGATACATTGTATATGGGGACTGTCCGAATGGTTTTGGAAATTAATTATCCCCTTATAGTGGCGACCATAAGGTACACAATTTTCTAGGATTATATGAATTGTTTATCCTTTCCAAACACCTACTGTGTACATCCCCTGTACCTGAAAATGCTTTTTAAAACATTCCCCAAAATACCCCACAAAAAAACACGTTTTACAGGAGATAATAATAAGGTAAAGGAATAAATAGAAGAAAGTCAAATGTTGTTGTAACCTCCCCACAAAAAAAACATTATGTCCCTAGAATTGTAATCAAAATTTTTCTATTATAGGGTCTTGAGGCCACTAATATGTCTTCAATTCCTTATTATCCCAAGTAATATTTTAATCATAACAATACTGTCGCAGCATGTAGACCAAGGATATAGCCATCCCATGATGATCTTTTATATCAGAATCCACAATCTTGATTGGATTCACTACCATGAAAAAATCATTATAAATAACATGATAATAAAATTTGAAGACATTATATGGGTCAGAAATATACAAATGATGTTGTGATTTATGTAAGATAATATGCCTCATCATCATACATAGTGGAAGTGATAAATATAATGCCACTTTCCACACATGCTCAATAACCTCAAAGGGTCCCACAAACTATTGTGTAAGGATTCCATATTCCCATGTAATTGATTACCCAAATGGGGTGAAACAAAAAAAATACCTATTTAATAAATGAAAACTAATATGATCACTAATAATAGTCATTATTGTGTTCCTACGTGCTCTATCATCTGACCATTCTCGTTTTAATCTACAGAATCTTCAAAATAATTTTTTCAAACAAACTCGGCCTAACTAAGTTGAAATTTAACAATATGTAACAAAAAATATATATAATTAAAAGTCTTACAGTACAAGGGTTATAAAGGATTCATCCGAATTATAGAATAGTAACTATTTTTTGGAAACTCCATTTTCTAAAAAGGATATCCAAATCTTCAACAAAAAGGATTTTACATGTTAAAATAATTCTTCATTAATCTATATTTATCAATTTGTCTGGCCATACATATATGATTGATATAACGTTATCAAATATACATGATGGCCAAATTCCCATGGAGGACCCTCTAGAAGCTAGAAGAAAATTTATGTTGTCTATTCAAGACAATATCAGAAGAAACTTCGTGAAATCTACCGATCTCATTCAGATAGATGCGTCAAAGGTATATAACACTGGTTGTATCAAGAATGGGTATGAAGGGATAAGGTTTAATCATATCATTGATTGAAAAAATAATGAATTACTATTCAATGTGTTATGTACAAATCCATCCAATAATACCATATAAATATCATTCCACTTCTATTTCATCACTGAAAGTGGATGAAGATAGCCTAATGTTTTCGAGTAATCGGCATTCACCTTCTAACTGATATAAAAATGTGAAATGATGCTAGTGATATATCATCTCATATGAGGCCATAATTATAATATCATCATGTCAAAAAACATATTCATTGTTTCTATGTTGACTACCCAAAGGGAATTTACAAAATTCCCCATTAGGTCCATTTTTATAGACAAAGACCCAACAAAATAATTCCAAAAAAATATTATTCCCTCATAAGAAATAATCTATATCATTTAGGTCACCCCAACATTAAGAGGGAACTTATTCTATAAACTTCACCATCAAACTACATCTTATATTAAATAATATCAAAAATAATTTATGTCATCTGAACACTTGTCGGGAAATCCTCAGATTCTTCCTCTGAGTATCATAAATAAAAATGTTTCAAAAGCGATTTCATGGTACACTATTATAATGATTAATTAATGAATTGGGTATAAAGTTTCATTTTCAAAGCTTTAAAATTTCCATTTACCTTAATTGGGCTATAATAAATGTAAATATCAATGGATTTTAGGTATAACATACAAGGCCTCTAGCATTGGTTCAAATCATTTTGAGAGAAGGTATTACTCACCTTCTTGTGGTTTCAATAAAAGATAATATTTTCCTTCAAAAGGAAATTCCATAGAATATTATAATTATGAATAACATATGTGAGTTTGAGGTCATGAGTATTGTAATTCATCTCATGTGTCCTAAGATACCCTGAGACATAGGCCATCACAAGATCAACTAATTTTAAAACACAAACCAAACATTAACATGATGTGTCAGAGAAGACTGCAGAGCCCTGCCTACCATATAAAAAAGTAAACACTGGTTCAGAAGTCAAAATAATCTTCAAATATGAAAAATAACCTCAAAATCATTAATTCTATAAGAAATTCCCTATCTTCTATGTGGGGTTGGTCATTGGAAAATCCAACATCCTGAAATAATTAAAAAAACCTAGGATAATACCTCTCAATGTTCCAAATATTTGTAGTTTCAATGGTTGATTAAGAACCCTGAAAAATTTCTTATAACACCGAATGATATTTAATATATATATATTATTTTAATAATGTTATTTATTTGAGGAATTTTTTATACACTACATTGTGATAAACATGTGCTTAACACTACATCGACCTATGTTGCATTACATGCAACCCTGAGCATCGAGGAAAACTACTATTATACTTATTTTAAAGAGGAAATTATTACATCACTATTATCATGGATGGAATGAAAAACATTAACTAAATTATGAAATTAAGGTTTACACATATTTATTTGACCAAATTAATATAAAATAATATCAAACATTTTTTTAAATAAATATAAATGTTTTTATAATAATATATTTTAATGTGAACAAGTGTGTTATATCCAAATAATTAAAAAATAACTCTCATTGGTTTATATTAATGATATATATATATATACAATGTCTTGTTTTTATCATTAGTATTATGTGTTTTTAAGACATGATACAGAAACAAATCCATTTTTACACAAAAAAGAAGTATTTTTTAAATAATGATGTTTTCTCACATTTTATGGTTCACATGAACGAACAATAGTTTTTGAAACATATATAAATTATATTTGGAAACAAAAAATTATTATACGAAATAAGAATATCAAATTTTAATTTGGGTGATAATTTGGTATTTTTCAGAGATGTTTTATATTTTGATGAAGAATGACAAATATTAAATTTTAATTCGAAAATACTTTTTCTTATAATATATTTTTATAGTTATAATATGTTTTGAATTTATTTTAAATTATATTTATATAAATTTCTATAAATTAAATAAATTTATGTCATTTGAATCCATTTCACTTTGAATTTAGATATAAATTTTTTCAATCTTTTACATGTTTTTTCATAAAAAACGCATTTCTCGATACATAAATGGGTTTAAATTTATATTAATTTCATTAAATAATCTATTTAGAATTTTTAAAAATTGATTCCATATTAGGAATATTATGGTTAAATTTAGAAATTATTTTTCTTTTATTTTTGGAGAATATGATTAGTAATATAAGAAAATTTTATTACCATGGTTAAGGGTAAATTAGTTATGAAGGGAAAACACTATAAAAATATTATTAAAACACTCCAAAACTTTCTTAAATTATATTGGATGAATTTAATTCAACTCTTAACACTTGAAGATAGATCAGGTATAATTTAATGGATATTTTTCTGGGACATTGACATAATAATTATTAAACTCAAAGGAGTAACAAAATATCACAGTCTTACTTTTAATATGTATAATATTTTTATTAAGGGAATAAATAGAAAATATTATATAATATTTAAATTATTATTATATTTAAATGTTTCTAATACATCATTTATTTTTATTAATTATTTTTATTAAAATAATTATTATCATTAATAATAACACAATGATGATGTGGTAATTATTCAATTAATGAAAAAATAATCTAAATGATATTAGAAATTTTAAAATAAATATAATTTGAATGATTTATAGTTCCACAAAAAATTTTAAGATTTGATGAAATATTATGAATCTATTAAAGGAATTTTTTTATTTTATCTTGATGTATTTATTTTCATAGAGTCAATATAATGAATATTATCCAAATTGACAGCTATAAGATTTTATGAATATAATATTTTATTAAATAATTTGTAAACTGTAAAAAAATTAATTTAGTACAAAGTGAGGATATATGGACTAAAATACCATAAGTTCTCCATTTATAGTCTAATATACAAATTATATAAAAATATGCATCATATTAATATTTAAAATATTGTTACCATAGTTTAATTTAAAATATCATAACAAAGGGTTAATGAAAATGATATGGTAAAAAATGGCACAAAAAATGAATAAAGTATAATTATTGATTATTATACAACCTTATAATATATTATTTTTGAATTAATTCTATTATTGTTGTGTTTTATATAGATTTAATTTGTTATAATTTAATCTTTTTATAAATTCAAAATGTTTCTCGCACATCTCTTAAAAATGGACACATCTCCTTAGCTAATCATCACAGATAAAAAACATTATGTTTCGGCCAATACGTATCTAAATATCATCACAAAATCATTATCTTACAAATAGAATCCTTAAATTCAGATGAAATACAACCAATTTAGTACTTTTGTGCCAATGAAAAATGAGATACCCAATGAAGAGGTTACATTCATGGAGAACTTTTTTTCCCTTATACCCCTTAAATTATTTTTAGTTCATATTTATATAATAACATTATTATAACAAATATAATGATATTTTTGAATATTATGGGTTATATCTACAATCTCAAACACATCAATCAAATTGTTAATGAACTAACCATTCCACTTTATGGTGAACTACCGCCTCACGGAATGATGTTGTATATTTTTCCTTTACCAATTCTCATGGTTGTGAAATATGATAGAAACTATATTTTTTAATTAAATAATGGTATTAATGATTTATGTACATTTATTAATATATTATATAATAATTAATTTTATTCATTCCAATTTTTGGGAATATAATAAATTCATTTGTGGACATGTCGAATACTACCTCGTTAATGTGATGTAACTCATTTACACTTTACATGGAATGTATTAAGTTGATTTAGTAAATTTAAATGATATATATTACATAGTAATGGTAATTTGAATATATTATCTATATATATACATATATTTCATTTACATTATTTCTTTAAATATGAGATGAATTGGAATCAACGTTCCTGAAAATGTATGACTTACCATCTCCATGAATGGTTTATTTCATTTAATGTTTTATCTATAATATATAACCATAAATACATTTATAATGAATATATATTATATCAATATCATTTTCATAATTCTTGATAAAATTCAATGATATTTAAATTATTAAAACCATCAATAACAATTCAAAACATGTACAAGAGACAATACTGTTATTACTCAAAAACTAACACAAACGTGGAATTTATAATAAGAGCGTAATATAAAGTAATAATAACGCCATATATTTTATTATATATATTTATATGGTTCTATAATAGTTGTAATATAATATTATATTTATCATACATGATGCTTTCATGAGTTCAACAAGAGTCAAGGCATACTGTATGGGATTTTTGTTTGACATTTAGTTATATAAGACAAATTACATATACATTACACAATTAATTGGTGTGGTGTATATACCATCAATGAATTCATTTTATGTTTATTGTTAGAAAAAAAATTCAATTTACATATCCTTTTTAAGATCTCTTTTCCATGGAGTATAGGGATAAAAAGATTCCTAATTGTTAACAGAATTTTGTCTCGGTTGGACTTCTTTGAGGCAAATGTTATGTTATAAACATATATTATTTTATGATGTGTAAATAATAAGATTTTACATGTTGTATCTTGAATATAATTATTTTCATGTTATTTTCTGATATGACTTTGTCACGTCCCGACCCAACTCACCTCTAAGACAGTGGCTGGACAGGTGTGTCACATAACTTCAAGCGCATCTCCCCGAATTCCAAAGGCTTCCGACTAATAGTGAGGGCCCTTTTTGTGTCCATGTGGGAGACTATGCCCTCATAGGAAACATATAATATCATATATGAAGTAAAAATAAACAAATAGTTTGTAGGGGAAGCATGTGATTTAATAAACTGCAGCAAAAGATATGTAAATAATCCAACTGAATAATAAAAAACATGTGTGGAAACACACAAAAGAGTTACATTCCATGATATAAGTCTAAATTGAAAGTACTGAAAACATAACTCAAACACACAGTCAACTAAAATCAATGACACAAGCAGAAACTGCATCGCGAGGAAGGCCCAGTCCTCTGCCCCAGTCTCTATCCTAAGAAGTAATGAACATTTATGCATCAGAAGCAGCACACATCACCTTGTCAATACCTACGAGAATGTAATCTACTCAGGTGTCGATGATGCCCAAGTCAGGTGTGAGATAAAATCCAAATAGGTCGGAACCCATGGTGCCTATACCATTCCATTTCCTGTAAAAATAAAAATGAATTGTTCCATTACATAACCATTTCAAATAACATAATTCCAGTGCAATGATATAATGATGCCGGCAAGGGTCCCAAATGGCTCCCATACCTGGTCACCTGCTTCATCCTAAGCTGGTAGTCTGAAAGGGTACTTGTCATTAGAAATGTAAGAACATGCATATATATATATAAACCAAAAATTAACATTAACATAAACCATAAGTGCATCATTATTTATGTTTAATGTTGAGAGTCGGTGTCTGAGTCCAACCTAAAGGTATTTCTACAGAACATCTGTCAATTTATCCAATGCCACCGAACCCGTCCAAGGAAATCATTCGAAAGACCAAGTATCTCCAGAGCCATGACTTTACACTGAGTCCAACCCAATCTTGAAAAAGGGGTCGAGTTTCATCTGAGGATGGCTTAGCCACATTTCCAATTGATCTGTCTCAATGTGCCCTTTGGGAACTGGTATCACTCAAAATTATTAGAATGTTTGGGGAAGTATCGATCCAGCGAAGCTGACGACACCACCCACCGGCACATAGAAGTAACCCATAAGGAACGATGGATATAAGTGTGGCCCTTAATACATGACCTACCTCCTTTCCCCGACCTGAATTTAATTAAAGTTTTCACAGTAGTAGATATGCATAATCAACATATAAATTCGTTTCTTGAAAAATAACTAGATACACCCATGCATCACCAGGAATAAATTTTACAGTACATCACAAAAGCATGCAAGGGAATAAACATATCATATCAACCTCAGTGGATAATTCATATTTAAGTAATTAACAGTTCAAAAAAACACGTGTCAATGATCCAACAATTGCAGTACATGTTAATAAAACTTTTTATTTAATTTAATAACAACACAATGTTTCTTCGCAACACATGAAATTAATAAAATAATAAACTTGGTAAATGAAAGAATACACCGATCATGTCGGCACACCCAATGGGTGTCCAAAATTGTCTCTATAATTCAATCAACTATTCATTTAATTTAAAAACAATAAAAGGGGCCTCCCCATACTCGCATCAAATTAAATTAATAACCCGGCTAACGGGAAAATACACTAACTATGTCGGAACACCCAAAGGGCTGTTCGATCTTGTTGAAATCATTCAAAAAAATTAATATAATATGATTAAGGCTGTAAAAATTAAATAGAACCATTAAATTAACTAAAATGGTTAAAATTTCATAAAGTTGGTAAGCACCGAAAAATGGCACAAGAGTGCTTTTTTAATAAATCGCAACGAAATGGAGGGAAAGCAAGTAGGCACCCTACCTTTTAGTATTATATGAATATAATAACCTAGGTAGAAATTTATTTAAACTAAAATAGATAAAAACAAAGGATTTTAAAATAACCCCAAAATAGTTTAAGAATATTCCATGACAAACTATGCGTAGAATACTCAATGTAATCGAGGAATTCTACTTGCGCAACATTATTCCTTCACTAAGGTTTATTGCGAACATGATGGGGAAGGAATCAGACGTCGAACGGAGGAGCAGCGGCTTTCTGATGGGGTTTTTGGTTAGTGTGATAGGATTGAGGGGTACGACGTGATCAGTGGGAGAGGGAGAGAGGAGAGGAAAAAAGAAAAGAGAGAAAATAATGACAAATAAAATAAAAGAAAAATATGAGAAAAATTAAAAATAAGTAAAAAAGTATATAAAATTAAATGATAAAATAAAACAAAAGAATGGAAGGGAAAATAATAAAAATAATAAAAATCGGGAATCCCCCATTTTAATTATTTTCATTTTTCCCGTAACCCCCACATAATTTTATTTTAAAATTTCTTTTTATCATTTATTTATTTATTTTAAAGGATTATTTAAATCTATTATTACTCTTTTCCAATCCCAAATTAATTAATTAAGCCCCAAACACTGCGCCAAACTGCAACGTGACATTTTTCATGAAACGTCTACAATTATTTAAATTAAATAAAAAGCTGTCTGTGACCCACACCGAGGTGCGCAGGCTCATGTCTTGGGTCACATAATAAATTAGACTTCAATAAAGTAAAAACGGTACGTACCTGATTTTGGTCGAGACGTGACAACCCCCCTCCTAAAGACATATCGTCCATGTGTTTCCATTCTGAGGGTAGTGGAACGTTGCCAGAGAAGAGTTCCGGCTAATACCCATGTACTTCCATATCTTGCTCCTAGGTCTCGTCTTGAACATGTCCGTGTTGCCAAAACACCCGGAATAGTGGGAATAACTTGCCTCAGTGGACTTTCATGCTTCGGTCGACGATACAGAACAGATGCTCCACAAAGGACGCATCAGCATCATGCTCGATGTCATCAGGGTCAATCAAATGAGATGGGTATGGATGGTCTTCCCGAAGCTGAGATACATGGAAAACATTGT
This sequence comes from Viscum album, assembly GCA_963277665.1. Taxonomy (NCBI): domain Eukaryota; kingdom Viridiplantae; phylum Streptophyta; class Magnoliopsida; order Santalales; family Viscaceae; genus Viscum; species Viscum album. The sequence goes on from OY728159.1 coordinate 662,104,266, forward strand.
GCATGGCATGGTACCTCTGAGATAGTAGTAACCAATAGGCTATCGACCCAACTCTATCCATTATCTCGAATAGCCCAACATATCTCGGTGATAACTTCCCATGTCTCATGATCTGCTCGTTACCCAACTTCGGAGAAACACGAAGAAAGACTCGATGTCCCACCTCGAACTCCAGGGTTCAGCGATAATGATCGGTATAAGACTTTTTCCAGGACTCACTTGTAGTCACATGCTTCTGAATCAGCTAAACATGCTCAGAAGTCTCCTGAACGAGATGACGACCCAACAGAGATGCATCACCTGCTTCGAGACAACATAAAGGTGAACGACATAGTCTACCATATAGAGCCTCATACAGATCCATTTTAATTGTCTCTTGGAAGCTGTTATTATTGGTAAACTCGACAAGAGGTAAATGATTCTCCCAAGAACATCCAAAATCAAGGATACAGGCATGTAACATATCCTCTAACACTCTTATAGCTCTCTCAGATTTCCCATTGGTTTGGGGGTGATATGCAGTACACAAAAGTACTAGTTATCCCAGTTTCTTTTACAACCCTTTCTAGAATATTGAAGTAAAACTAGTATCCTTGTCCGAGATAATATAACAAGGTACACCATGAAGTCGCACAATTTTCCAGATATACAGTCTTTCCAACTCATCAATCATAAAGGTATCTCAAATAGGAAATAAGTGTGCAACCTTGGTCAAACAATAAAAAACCATCCATACTGCATCGTTTCCATGAGTATATCTTGGAAATCCTATAATGAAATCCATAGTGAGGTCATTCAATTTCCATTCAGGAATGGATAGAGGCTATAGGAGTCCAAACTGTTGCTGTTGATCTACCTTCACCTATTGGCAGGTGAAGCGCCGAGTGATGAAACTTGTTATCTACTTTTTCATACCAGGCCACCAAAACTATCGACACATGTATCTATACATCTTGGTCAGCCCAGGATGAACTATCCAAACAGAGGTGTTAGATTCTATCATCATCATTTTTTGTATACATGAACGTACCCATACACGACCATGGTAAAGGAGAGTTTCACTGCCATCAATATCTCAACTAGGAGGTGGGTTATCTCATGTAACATTATCCCTCCTAACGAGACCCTTAGGGTCAATAAACATTTTCCTATAGTCATTCTCTAGAAGTTAGGATATCACTCTCAGAGATACTAGAACCGGTTGTCCACTCTGCTCTTGAACATCCAGATGCATCTCTAAAAACAAGTCCACCATCTGCCACTCACTGTTAGCTACCTGCATGGCCTGAGTTTGTATCTTGCAGATAAAAGCTTCCTCCAAAGCACTACCCTTATCAGGGGTATAAGAAATCTCAATATCAAACGACGGCAATTATTCAACCCACCAGTGTTGCATTAAGTTCAATTCTCATTGAGTGGAGATATATTTAATGCTTTTTTAATCCATGTAAACAACGAATATCTCGCCCATTAAAATAGTGTCTCCAAAAATGTAGAGTACGAACCACATCTACCAACTCATGGTCGTGTGTAGGGTAGTTCTGCTCATGAGGTCTCATCTAGCAGGATCCATAATCCACGACTCAATCACCCTGCATCAAAAATGTACCCAGTACAATTCTTGAAGCATCACAGTAAACTGTATATCTCTTACTAGGTTCAGGGAGAATCTAGATCTGTGATGAGTTCTGTTATCCATTCAACTCCTAAAAAGATGTTTCACATGATTCTGACAAGATTGACTATAGTCCATTAATAGTCAGCACCATAAGAGGTGTTTCTAGGTGGGAGAAATCCTACATGAATCGCCTGTAATAGCCAGGAAGCCCCAAGAAAGTACGGATGTCAAAGACAATCTTGGGCTTGTCCCATGAGACCATAGCACTCACATTTTCTGGGTCAACTGATACCCCTGCTTTATATATAATATGACCCAAGAAATATACCTTATCAATCTAGAAGTGGCATTTACAGTGTTTAGTGTATAATAGGTTCTCTCTCAGTGTACTCGGCCCGCTCTCAAGATGGGTTTCACGGTCGTGTCTAGAACGTTAATACAGTAAGATGTCGTCCACAAAGACTACCACAAAGGAATCAAGATACAAATGAAAAATCCGGTTCATCAGGGCCATGAAGATAGACGGAAAATTCGTGAGGCTGAATGGCATAACCAGATACTCTTAATAGCCATACCTACTTCGGAATGTTGTGTGTGGTAAATCAGATGGTAACGCATCCACCTGGTGATATCCCGACCTCTGATCAATCTTGGAGAAAATAGTTTCTCCCCAAAGCTAGTTAATGGGATAATCTAAACGAGGAAATGGATATTTATTCTTTACCATGATTTGGTTGAGTCGATGATAATCCATGCATAACCATAGTGTACCTTCGGCCTTCATGGAAAAAAATTCAGGTGAACCCAATGGTGATGTGCTAGGTCTGATGAAACCCTTAGCCTCAAGGTCTTCAAGATTCTTTTTGATTTCCTATAGCTCTATTGGTTCCATCATATAAGGAAAAATAGACACTGGTGTCACACCTGGAATGAGATCAATACTGAACTCCACATCTCTCATAGGAGGTAATCCAGAGAAATCATCATGGAATATGTCACTGAAAATATCCACCACTGGAGGGAATTAAACTAGTTGTGTTCAATGATCACTCATGAAGAGACTTTCCATCAAATCAGTTGCTCTGCCCAACCCTGCATATTTAGGCTTATCTCGTTCTGTATACAGGTCCCATTCTCCTTTGTAAAGATATGTGTCACCCTCTAGGGATGTAAAGGACACCCAACGGTGATAGAAATCCACTTGGGCATAGTATGGAGAATGTCAGTTCATACCATGAATGACTTCGATGCCAGACATACCGAGGATATAGAAATTCCAACCAAAAGGCACCCACCTATCTCTAGGGGCACTCTTGGATCGGGTGTTTTCCCTATGTCCTAACCCCAAGTGGAGTGTCTAGAGACATGATGCCTAAAATGAACTCAATTGGAAAACCAAGACTTTCAAAAATAGCAGCAGATATAAAGGCGTGTGATACGCCAATATTAGAAAGAGTATAAACTAAAGAATAGGATACTACAGTAGTACCTCTAACTATTGATGGACCTGCACTCTTCCCCTCTTGTGTTGATTACACTTCATACATGGGTCTTGATCCATGACCCTAATAAGAAGCCTAGTTGGCCTGAGCAGGTCCACTCTATTGACACTAATAGTCTAGAACATGATTTCCTTGACAATGACTTCCACCATTTCCTCGGCCTGATCTATTGGTGGAAAAAGAACTTATATCCTACTATGGAGTCATATATCCCATACCTAAAGGAGGTGCAGGTGCAGATCCTCTACCATTGGTTACTAAAGACAAGGAACAACAAAAACGATGAAGGTGACCCATCCTTCTACAATATCAGCACTCTTTTGGATATCTCGTGCACAGTGGCTTCTTGTGACCATCCGTACCACTCTAATAAAATTTGAAAGAGCTATCAAGATGTGTTGTTTGTCTAGGATTTCCCAACTGTTCACTTTAAAAATGGTGTTTCCTACTGCCACAAGATTCATCACCTCGTCTCGGAATGGAACCACCCTAGCTCACTGGTTTAGCTTCCCTAACATTTCGCTCTGAGATTAGAGTCGGGTTTACTATCTCTGTAACACTGGTAAAATGAAATACGTTCACCTATGAGTGGATAGTATACTCATGTCTATCCTAAAAAATCCTCACAGTTTTCATAACGTCTCCAGTCGGAGATGGGGCAAAATGGTGATTTTTTTGAAACAAGTAGATTACTCCATCATAGTCCTAGAGCCCTGCTAAAGATGTAAGAACTCACACACACGCTCATCTATCATAGTTTGCGGAAAAATGTGATTGTAGAAGGCTTCTTGGAAATCGTCCCAAGCTATGTCACTAGCCTGCTCAGCCTGAGAAACAACTTCCCACCAGCGTTTGGCGGTGTCACGAAGCATGTAGACTTCATTCAGGACCCTTTGCCTGGGAAGCATCTCAAGGTGGTCGAAGATAGACCATATAGCTTTTATCCCCGACACTACAGCATGAGGGCCGCCACTCCCTGAGATGGTGGGAGGGTGCTGTTATAGAAAATCCTGTGTAAGGTCTGCTATATACAGGGCAGGTCTAGGAATATTCTAAACTAACTGCATAAACCTGAGGAGAATATCCCTGAACTGAGCATCAGGGTCCCTCGAAAGATTGAGAAGAGGTAGTGCCACTGCAGGCTCTACAAGGGGAACCACTGGTGGATCATAACCCACTATCTCTAGAATGCTCTCATTTACACTCTCCTGAGACAAAACACAAAGACCTCAGAGTGGAATTTGTCTACAACATCCAAACACACCCTACGACAAGGAGTAAAGAAGGTGATAAAAAAGTATGGTGAAAAATATTTTAGGTACGTAGCCTACCTCTGAGCACTAAACAATAGACAACTCACCACAAGAGTTGGGATTCGATATAGAAGAAAAAACTAAAAAGGATTACTAAACATTTCTACAACCCACACCTAGGTTGAGTGAGGCTAACTAATAACATACTAACACAAACATTTATTTAATAAACCAAAAATTCAAAATTCTACCACTAGGTATAACATCACTCACATGAAAGAGGAAAATGCACGCTGAAGGTAGATATTGTCGGGAAATATTCATGGCATTTAAATCATAAAGTTCCTATCATGATGCATGGGATGTTTTACACTCGTATCATCAGGATGCAATGGAAACCTCATAATTTCAATAATACGAGCACAATAACAATGCAATTCATGTGAGTCACCCAATGTGAAATCATATCAACAGTAACTGACATAATCAATAACGGTAATCATAACCCAATGATTTGAGTTTTCACGAGAACATGGGTTAGATTGGTCCAAGAACATAGTATATCCCCAATCCCTATATCTTAGTCTCTTGTCTATCCAAAAAAAATAAGACAAAAGGAAATACCTCCTCTGATACCACTTTGTAATGTCCCAAACCGGCTCACCACTAAGACGATGGATGGATCGGTGTGTCACATGACCTCAAATGTCTCTCCCAGAATGCCTGAGGCTGCCAACTAGCAGTGAGGTCCCTTTTTGTGTCTTTGGGGGACATTATGCCCTCATAGGTAACAGATAGTATCATAGTAGAAGTAGAAAACAACAAATAATTAAGAGTGGAATCACGTGAATTAAGAAACTGCAACATAAGCAATGTAAATAATCCAAACAAATAATAAAAACCAAGTGTCGAAACTCACATAAGAGTGTAATGCCATGATATGAGTCTAAACTGAAAGTACGGAAAATATAACTAAAACACACATTCAACTAAAAGAAAAGTAAAAAGCCACAACTGCGTCACGAGCGAGGCTCAGTCCAGTTCCCAAGTCTCTATCTTAAGAAGTATTGAACAGTCAAACATCAGAAGTAGCATGCTTCCACTTGTCAATACCTGTGAGCATGTAATCTACTCGGGTGTCAATGATTCCCAAGCAAGGTGTGAGATAAAATCCTAGTAGGCCTACACCCATGGTGTTAAAACCTTTCCATTTGATTCAAAATTAAAAATGAAGTGTGACATTACATAACCGTTTCAAATAAATTAATCACATTGCAATGAAATAAATATGTCGGACTGGGTCCCAAACAACTCTCGTGCCTGGTCTCCTGCTTCAGCCTCTGCTGGTAATATGAAAGGGTATCTGTCAGAAGAAATGCACGAACATAGACACACACACACACACACACATAACTTAGAATGCAAGGTAATACCCCAGAAAATTGTACCACAAGATTGTGATTTAACATGGGGTTGATGTCCGGTGTCAACCCGGCGCACTTCAACATATCAGGGGAAGTATCTCAATTATCAATAGACTCAATTAGCAATAACATAAACCTCAAGTGCATAATTATTTAAGCTTCAAGTTTAGTGTTGCAGTCTGAGCCTGTCTCGACGGTATCGCTATAGAACATCCGTCAAATTATCCAATTCTACTGAACCCGTACAAGGCAATCATTCAAAAGAAAAAGTATCACCTGAGGCATGGCATTACCCAGAGTCTATACCAATCTCGCAAAAAGTGGTCATGTGTCATCTTTGGCTGGCTTAGCCACATTGAAAATAGATCAGTCCTGATGGGCCCTTTTGGAACCTCTATCACTCAAAATTATTAGAAATTCTGTGGAAGTATCGGTCTGGAAAAGCCAACGACACCCCTTGGCACATAGAGGTAACCCATCAGGAATGCAGGATATAATAATGGCCATTAACACGTGAATCGTCTCTTATCAACACCATGAATTTAAATAATGTTTTCACTGTAGTATATATGACATAATCAGTATATAATGTCACGTCTTGAAAAATAACCCGATAAACCGGTGCATCACAAGGCATAATTTTAACAGTACAACACAACAACATCCAAGGAAATATATATATCATATCAACCTCAGAAAATAATTCATATTTAAATTATAAATAGTTCATCAAAACAAGTTCCAATGATCCAACAATTGACGTTCATGTTCAAGCAACTATTTATTTAATTTAATTACAATAAAAAGATGCTTCACAACACTTGCAATTAATAAAACAATAAATTGGGATAATTATAGAATACACTGATTATGTCTTCACACTCAAAGGGTGTCCAATGTTGTTGCAATAGTTTAAAAATATATTCATTTTATTTAAAAAAAATAAAAGGGGACGTGCAATACCCGCATCTAATTAAATTAATAACTCGAATAACTGAAAAATATGCCAACAATGTCAGCACACTCAAAGGGGTTTCCGATCTTGTTGAAACCATTAAAAAAATTAATTTAGGATGATTAAGGTTGAAACAATTAAAAAAAGACACTAATTAATTAAAATGTGTAACATTGCACAAAGTTGATAGGCACCGACTAACTACACAATGATGCATTTTTTATAAATCACAACAAAACAGAGGGAAAGTGACTAAGGACCCTACCTTTTAGCCATTTATGACTCTATAATCCATGGAAGACTTGGATTTGACCTAAAACAGAAGAAAACGATGGATTTTTGAAAACCCCTAAAATAGGGTAATAATTGTCTATAATGAACTGGATGCAGAATACTAAACAGAATCAAACGATTCCACTTGTACAACGTTATCCATTCCATAAGGTTTACTGCGCAATTAACAGCGAAGGAATCAAATGTTAGATGGAGGAGAAACTACCTTTCAAAGGGGTTACTTGTTGGTGTGATAGGATTGAGGGGTGCGACGTGATGAGTGGGAGAGGGAGAGAGGAGAGGAAAAAATAAATGAGAGAATCTAATAAAAAAGAAAAGAAAGGAGAAGTAATAGAAAAATAAAAAGATAAGGAAAAAAAGAAAAAAAGATAAAATAAAAAAAATTCATATAAGGGAATATAATTAAAATAATTAAAAAAGGGAATCTTCTATTTTAATTATTTTCATTTTTCCCATAACCCCCTATTTATTTTATTTGAGAATTTCTATTTATCCTTTCTTTTATTATTTTAAAATTTTCTTCAAATATTTTATAACTTTTTTTCAATCCTTATTTGATTATTTAAAACCCGAACACCGTGCCAAAGCTCGACGTGACATTTTTCATGAAAGGTCTGCAGTTATTTAAATTAAATAAAAAGCTTCTCGGGAACCACCGCGAGGTGCGCAGGCACACGCCCTGGGTCGCTTAATTAATTATACTGCAATAATGTAAAAATGGTTCGTACTTGATTAAGGCCAAGAAATTAAATATTTAATTTTATTTTATCTTCATTCGATAACCAGTTTTCCTTCAATACAATGTTTTCTGAAAATAATCTAATGGTATTTGACTTGATATTTTATGAATATTCAAGGGAGAATGATTTAATATATGTTTATATTTTTTTCAAATATTAAATTATATGTTTTCAATGATGAATTTAATGATAAATGGTTTGGTAAATGTTTTGTGATATAAAATGATTTTTTCCAAAAACAAATAATATTTTCCTAAAGAATTATATATAAAAACCCTTAAAGACATTTTCCTTCTAATAAAACATTGTTTTTATGTTACATATGGTTTATTAGGGATATCATTTGGTGTTAAAATTATTATTCGTTTTAGGAATGGTTTATTTTTAAGATGAATTAAATATAAAAAACTAATTCCTTTTCCATGGGTTATGTTATGATTTAATGATTTTTATGAATCACATTTCATTACATGAGTTCTGATATATTGAATGATTTATAGTCTTGAGGAACATATATATATATTTATATATATATTTGTGTGTGTGTGTGATTTTCATTATTTGATTAGTGGAAAATATATATCCGTCCAATTAATTGGTCAAAAAAATTTATCTCCTTATTTATATTTTGATGGATTGGTAGGTGAACTCAGTTCAGTAAAATACATTATCGACTAATATGGCCATGGAAGATAACCTTGACTACTAAGATGGTAATGGGAGTGAACCATGACTACAAAGATATTATGGGGAGAGAACTCATACTAATATGATATCTATCACATTGATTCCTTTCACACCATTGAATTCATTTTATATGCTTATCTGTATGCCATAATTTCATTTTTAGCTTCAATATTATGGTATCATTGATTATTTTCATTGATTTAATTATGATTAATTTCTTATGATATAAAAATATTTAATCCATATTTCATGTTTATGATATTTTATAAAAATGGTATGACATTATAAGGTTATTATCACATTCTCATAGCCTTATTATCATATTAATGCATTCATATCTTCTTTTTTACCATTGATGAGCATTTGAGGTCACCCTTTTATTTTGTGTTGATACCCTAAGTTAAAAGAAACGTTTTTTTCTATAAGTAATAATGGTAAATATCTCTGTGGGAAAACCATTATGGTCATACAATTTACTAAATTTTATTATTCCACATCTTCAAATATAATATAATAATATAGTTTTGGGTGTGTGTTTTTATAATGTATGAAATGTTCTATAAAATGATGCAATGTCAGTGTAGATTAAGATTGGTTTGTAATAGTTGGTATCATAGAAATTTTTTTGTCAACTTTGGAAAATAGATAAATAAATCATTAATGAGAACCATTGGGATTTTTCTATTTTTATGTTAGTGATGTCTCCAAAGATAAGCATATGGTATCATATATATATAAGAAGGTGTTATTATTTATGTGTCTTATAGAAAAAATTAGAATTATGTGTTTTTCTTCTATGACAAATTTTTCTAAAACAATAATTTATTGTCTTATTCAAGAGCAATAACTAGACGAAACATTTTTAAAATTGATTGTTTTTATGTGGAAATTATAGTAATTACAAAAATTAATTTCTTATTTAGAAATATCATTAATTAGATCTGATGGGTCAAACATGTACTACTGATACTATTGAGGATAGATAAACTAGAAATGATATGTGAAAGATATGTGATTTTATAACTATATTGTTTATATTAAACAAAAGAAGCATGATTAGATTTGAGTTGAGGAATTATATGAAATAAGAATATTTCATATTCTCAAAAATAGTTATTTAGAAATAGGATGATGAAACATAATTAATGGTTTGATAATAATTCATGACGATTTATGTTATTGTGTAATGGAATTCGAGAATAATTATTTAGAATTACTATTTTGGTAATATGGAATATGGGAAGATCTAATTATTTTTCCACTGTAGTTTTTCCGTAAGCATTTGAGAGCATATGCTAAATGGATAAAGTATCCAAGATTGTGATTGTGGTTGTATGGTGATAGTCCTAGGAAACACATCATTAATGTAAACATACCCCATAATATGTTATTTATGTTTAGATAATTATTTTATGGATAAGTTTTTTTGGATAAGAATAATTAAATTAGATCATACTGATCACCTTGTAACTGATTATGGATTTACCGAAAAAGTGCTATATCATATTTGATGTGATGTTTGTGACATTTTTAAACTTATTTAATACATCCAATAATCATTGGATTAATAAAAAATTCATTTTTTAATATTTATTTATCAAAATTACCATTTTTCGAGACAATACATGATGATGGTATTCATATTTTATCTTTGTGTCAAACATGAGTTACTTTATGATACAATGTGACCGATAGTAATCTGTTTTGGAGAAATTTAGTGACCTTATTTCTAATTTTCGTGATTTTTATATGTCAAAAAATTTATAAGGATAACCATTTATGGAAGTGTTTATGTTATATTTCAGATAAGGATTTAGAGATTCATGTATTATCTCACCATATAAGGATTTATAAATATTGGATAATTTATTAATAAAAATTTTATTGTAATAATAATATATATAATTTCCTATAATTAGTGAGATAATGCTAAAATACCATAAGCATATCTTCCAAATTAAATTCATAAACATTAGGAAACATGTCTCTAAATTTAAATGTTTTCCCATTATTTTCATTTTTAGTGATATAAATAATCCTTTTCAACCCACTTGGGGTTTTGAATTTGTGATTGTTATATTTCTTCTAACCATGTTCTCAATCACTCTCCATCAAAACATGATGGTTATTTTTTTTAAACACTATGTTTTCACATCTTATATATGTTCTAATATATTGAAACCTTGTTTTGAGTAATTTGGTAACCGTTAATTTTACAACATTCCTTTTTTTAAAAGTCTGTTTTATTATACATTTTTACAATGTTGGTTTCTATGAAAGATACATTCATGTATTAATCCTTTGATAACCCTAATAAATTTTAAATGATAAATTTATTTTAATGGATTTTGAAGGTAACACCATGAGATTTCTATAAGATATATACTTCATAAATTAATTTTATTTATTTATGAATTTTTTTTATTTGCTTCTCCATGTTAAACATTCTCTTCAATAAAAAATAGCTTACCTTACTTAACAAGCAACGACGAGTTTTTATAAAAAATATATTTATTATTAAACTTATTTATAAGAGAAAACGTTAACCTCTATATTAGAATATATGTTATTAATAAGATTAAACAAATTAATAATTTATGTTTTGCATATAATTATTTTATCAATTAATTAAAAGTAAATTTAAATCCCTTTTTAAAATAAAAGGAAATGTTTTTCTAAAAAAATATTTAAATTTCAAAAAACTTGTTCTATATTAATAAAAAAACAAATAAATATTTTTTGTTTATTTTAATGTAATATATTTATATTTATAATATTCAATATAATTTTTAACAATAATATTATGTGTTTTCTAGATATGATATGAGAACAAAATAAATTTTACGCGTAAGATAAATATATTTCTAAAAATTCAGTTTTATGGCTATTTGATTGAACACATGTTTATATACTAGTTTTTAACACTTTTATAAATTCTATTTGAAGAAAAATAATTTATTGAAATAGTAATATCAAAATATTCACGGGATTAACCTAAGGTATTTTTAGGGGATGTTTCATGTTTTGGTGGATAACAAAAAATACTAAATTTTTATTAAAAATGAATTTTCATCTAACTTTTTTATATAGATAAAATAATTATTAATTTATTTTGAAGAAAAATTAAATAATTTATTGAAAAGATAGTCAAATTTAGTAATTAGAATCAATTTCATATTGAATTTGGATATAAAATCATTTCAATATTTTGAATGTTTTTACTTTGAAAACATGTTTTCTCGATCAATTAATGATATTAATTTTAATGTAATATTATCAAATTAAATATTTATAATTGGAAAAAAATTGATTCCATATATTGTATCTAAATGTACAAATATTTTAATTAGTATACTATTATATTCTTACAATATTAATAGTAACATTAGTAATTTATATTCGCACAGTTATAGGTAAATAATGTAATTAAGGGTAAAAATAATATAATAAAATTTATAAAACTATTATAACACTTATAAAAATGACATGTGAGGAATTTAAATAAACCATCAACAATGATGTATTTAAAATTATAAATTTAAATTATAATTTACAGAGAAAATGACATGAGAAATTTATTAAACTCAATGGAGTGAAAATATTTCCAACTGTTACTTTTAACATGTATAACATTTTTCATATGGGAATATATATAAGATATTTACGACTATATATATTTTTATGAAATATAATTTTTTTAACTACATCATGGAATTTGAAATTTAATTTTTAGAGAATAAATAATTATCTTAAATAATTACTCAATAGTGACATAGTAATTATTAAATTAATCTAACAATCAATTAAATGATATTATTAGTATTAAAATAATTTTTATTTGAATAAATTATGTTGTTATAATAATTTTATATGTGAAAATGATGTATTATGAGTGTAATAAACTAATTAGTTCTATATTATCTTAATGTATGGATTTTCATAAAGTTATATTTATGAATAATTTTAGAATTTTCACTTATTATTCATTATGAAAATAATTTTAATTTATTTCTATAAAAATAATAATAATATTAAATTAGGACAAGGGGATGATATGTGAAACAAAATATCGAAAATTTTCCAGTGATGTTATAATGGAATCTATATATTGAAAAATTAAATCCTTTTAATATTAAAAAAATTTCTACCATAGTTAAAATTAAAATGGCTTAACAATGGGTTAATCAAACTGATATGGTATAAAACGATGCAAAAACATGCCTAGAATATCTAGGATGATGATATTACAAAATTATACTATATTATATTTGAATAAATTTCCCGTTAGAGGTATTTGCATTGAGATTTAGTTTCATATAATATAATATTTTAGAAAATCCAAAAGTTCTCCTCCCCTCCCTTATAAAATAAAATACCTCCTTCTATTCTCTTCATAGTTCAAAACCTATTAGGATTATCCAAAATCAATCTAAATCTCTTGATAAAAATAAATAAATTAATCCTAGTTTCCTTTTTTTTGATTAAAGAAAACCAATTAGGTCATTTTTTGTAAATATGTAATGACTCATATTTTCCAAAAAATATATATATAATTTCTATGGAAATTCTAAGACAAAGTGGTGAGACAACTTATGATTTCGAGCCCCACTATATCCTGAATTGTCTGTTGAAAAAGGATATGAATTTATATATGATTCATGAGTAGTTTTCCTGAAAAAGTTGACTAAATCTTAAATAGGTTCCCAGATTAGAAATATGATGGCACCATTGTGTTTAGGATGGTCCACTTACCCATGGCGCAACATAAATTTAGTCGGTGCGGGGCTCCGTTAAGAAGACCCAAAATGAAATAATCATAAATAAAATAATTAAATAAATATTTTATTTTTATATCCTATAAATCATAAATAGAAACTCACTTTGTAAATCTGAGTGTACCCTTAATCTGATGAGGGTGTTCTTTTATTGGTATCGAACTTACCACAACCGGCACAGGGCGTGGGTAAAAGATAATTTTAGGGTGTTTTATAGAAAAATAAAATAAACATATGAATGTTTATTTTATTCAAAAATGATTCACTACAATGAATCATTTGTCAATATATTTCATTTACAAAATCAAAAAATATAATGACACTACAACTCAAGAGTAACAGAAACATAGTTTCATCTCATAAATGAAGAGGTGTAATGACATGACAACTCAGTGTAATAGAAATCCTGAAACAAGTTTCCTCTAATTAATTGATTTTCAATGATACAAGATAATGATAGGATCCTGATGATTACTCTAAATACTTGTATTAAACTTTTTGGTGAATAATGAGTGATGATGAATGATGAATCACCAATTACAACGAAGGATACCTTCTCTTGGAATGATTTCGCCAACGAAGACAGTTTTTGGATTAGGGGACATTGAAAACTAGTGGTGCAACATTGTGATTTACCAAAAACCAATACAATTCCATATATTGGGTTTTTTAATTATGTGTGGATTCCCTTCACTCATTCTTCTTTTCTAAACTATGAAAATGGATCACCTCACTAACAAGTTTACCCGCGGATCTGTCATTCATTCAGGATGGGGAAATTTCATCTAGGGATTAAAAAAAGGGGTTATATCCTCATTAATGTTTGAATGTATCCATAATTCTAACACTGTGAATTAAGGAAAAATTAACAATTCCGAAGATTGTTGTTTTAGGTGTTCTTTGAGATCCCTCTATGTCACTTTGCGTTCTTTGTCGACGAACCCCCGTGGTTGAATCAGATTTTTACCAAGAGGTTTAATATTTTTCTTGTCCCCTAGATACACGTTATTATAGCTTGGAGAACACATAAGTGGAGTTAATGACCCAAGGATCATAAGAGTTTTCCCAGATTGTAAAATGGACAGTCGAAGCGTGTTTAGTGGCCCGTAGAATAAACCACCTGTGAACCAGTACCAGCAGCCGCGTGCAGGATCCAGCGTGCGCCGGTGGCAGAGGAAGCCTGCAGTAGTTCCATTGGATTAAAACAGTGGACATCAGAAGGAGGCTAGTGGTGGGAAATGTTTGATGCATTAGGTGATCTGTGTCATAGGGTTAGAGGGCATGATCTAGCTGAACCACGAAGGCGACCCATGGGTGGGATGTGGCGCCTGGCGCATCCTGGGTGGAGTAGACTGTCCGTCTCTAGTAGGTCGGGTAAGATAGGTGGGTTAGTCCAAGCGCTTCGGTCTATTCTACGTAAGGTAAGAGGACTCCTGTAGGGTCGTTGGACCCCATGCAGGGTTGTGTCAGTTCAGTCCAACCCGTTCAGACTTGTCCCAAACCCAACCATCACTGTTTCACCAATAGTATCATAAAATCTAAACCATACTTGAAATTGACATGTCATTTATATATATGGAACCCTCATGATAAGGTTGCCTTTTTGATATACTCTAAATGGGGTTTTGTTGAATTTTATATACAATAAATGTCTTGAGGGGTAGATTCTCCTAGAATCAAGTGCCCTATGAGTGGGAATCTTGGAGGTGGTTATGACGAGAAGACTATGAAGAGCTCACCTATGTGGCCCAGCAGGACAAAAAAACTAGTGGATCAAGGTGACCCAGAAGGCCCAATAGGGGATTGGGTCTATGTTTCCCAACATACCTAAGTGATGAGTAGGTCCAGGAGACCTCGGGGGCTTAATTAACTCACCATGGATGAGTGCCTCACCAGTACAATGTTTTCCATGTTTATGACTAACAGTATTTAATTTCATACATTAGATTATACATGGGTGAGTTGAATGTACCACATTCATACTATCAATTATTTTATTTTATTTATGGTTCGTACCTTTTGGGTGTGGGGTCCTCACTGAGTGTTGTGTTACTCAACCCTACATGGGCTCCACCCGCACATGTCGTGTATTGTGTAGACGACTGAAGCTTTAACCCAGACCAAGGTTGTCGAGGACTTGGTGGTGCCCAATGATATCAAAGAGGTGAGGCATACTCCTATGGCTTCAGAAAGATATCCATCACCTACCCTTTCGGTAGAGTTTTTTATAGACAGGTTTCTTGTGAGTTGTGTACTCGCTTGATTACAAAGTCTATTTTGATGGTCTTGTAAAATGGCCCCTTTATAATCAGTTTTGTAATAATTATCCTATATATTTTCGTAGGGGTTTATGCATGGTTTAATTAATGGTTTACCTTTAATCATTGTGAGAATACGTACAGGTTCATAGGTAATGCCTCCAATGTTAGTGATATGCCTACTAATTTCTAGTAACTGTCCCCTTACTTATTGGAGGTGGGCTTTGGGAGTCACAGCATGGAACCCTCTGTGACAAGTCATGATAGATTGGTATCATTGGATTTGTTTTCTACCATAAGAACCATGATTCTATGAGTTTTGTTTGTGGAAACATTTTTACGTGTTTCGAGTTTGGATTTTTGGCCATAGAATCTAATGTAGGAGCGGCGGCTGGCGTACCATACACCTAAACAATGAATTTTTCATTTCAATATAGTACATGAAAACAGTTTTTGTAGAGGAAAATGATGGTAAATGCATCATATAGAAATGGGTTTATTTTTCTATATCCTTATTGAGTCATCTCACTCAATATACTTTATTGATCTAGGTAAATATTAATTTGATTTATGATACTTCAATTTAGACGGTTTACTAGGATTCCACCACGTGATCGGGAGGACGATCTACTTGGTTAAGAGATGGGTACATGGGTTCTTATAAGTGACAAAACCTCTAGGTTGTGTACCAGTTATACTACCACCTGTGGAGTACCACATGTTACTTATAGTACCAAAAGATGAGATGTGTGGGCATAGGGCACATCATACGTTTCAATGATAAATACCACTCAGGTTCTAAGGTTATCCCGACTCATAGAAGGATAAATAATTTCTTGAGGTATTGATTACGTTTTCCATCTTATCAGGAAATAATTAAATCAGATGGTGGTCCAAGCAGTGAGCCTTCTTCTTGTCTCAATTAGGCGATGGGGTGGTTTTTATTTCCCAATCTTACAATGTGGTGAGTCTTCTATAGAAATATATAGAGAACCATTCACAGATAAGGGGATATTTCAATTAAATATAAAGAAAATTCATATACATGATCTTATATATCATCAGTAGGATGACATTTTGGTAGATGAGTATTCATCATGTAATACCGACCTTTCTAGATACTTGATGAATATGATACAACCAGTGCTTCAAGGATCAAAACATTTAATAAGGTGTGTTTAGGGACATCCAAGATATCACTATTCCTATGTTAATTTCTACTAATGATAGGATTCTATTGAGAAATTTTTTGGTTAAAAATCCTTTGTATGAGAAGATTCAACCTGGGGATGTCAGTAGTGGGAAAGCAAGAGGAGAGACCTCAGGAGTAGGAATTTGACGTTAGTCTCAAGGACTTAGACATGTAAGACAATCCGAGAGGAGGTCTAAAGATGATGGATCTACGACTCAATGATAATTGGCTGATTCTAGTTTTCCTAGAAATTGGTAATGAAATTCAAAAGACAACAAGGGACATCTCGCTAGATATTTTCTAGCTAGTCGTAATAATTGTGAAATAGTGGATGGGATACTGGGGAAGATATAGTGATAAGAACAGATGAATCTGCTGGATAGAAGACATGGAATATGATATAAGATAGTAGAATGATGTGTATATATTACTACATACTACCACCACCATCCCCATATTCCCCACATGATTCTTAGTGATATGGATGATAGGTGAAGGGGTACCTACATGTGGTCAAGGTATATGACTCAAGGGATATATTAATGATTCAATATAAAATATCTGTCTATTCACATCTTTTGTATTAATAGAATTAGGTGAAAATCATTTTTTCATTTTCATGAATCCATTTAGAGACCAGATGTTTCTGGTTAAACTGTTTACATAACCATTATGTATGGAGATACCAATGTGAGGAGACATGATAATGACACTTATTCCAATAGTTTGATTTAACCCTGGGTGTGAGAGTTTCGGTTGGAACGTCATGGTTGTAGTGTCTATTTCTTATGTATCCATTTTTGTTATGGATTGGTAATATAAAGTCAATGTTCAGATTGATTATTTTAGGAAAAATGCAGTGGTATGTCTACAATGATGTAATTGTATTTTCCTTGGTCGGTGAAAAAGGAAACCCACATAGCTTGGGATGCACTCATGCATATGAGGGTGAAACCAAACAATCATTAGTTTTCTAGTACAAACCTCAGTGCAATGGATGAGTCAAGTCCTCCATTTCCGATAGTGGTGGATGAGTATGAGGTCATCTTTCCAAAATAAGTTATAGTACTACCTTCTTATAAGGAGATTGACTTATGTATTTACCTATACAGTGGGAGGACATCAATATCTACACCAGTATGTTGGATGGCTCCTATAGAGATTCATGAATTCTAGTAATAGTTGGTGGACATTCATAGGAAGACTTAGTGAGACCTAGTGTTTCACCATGGGAAACATCCATATTTTTTCCCTAAGAATGTCGAATAAAGCTTGGGGTTATGTGGGGAATTTCGGTAACTTAATCAGGTGACCATGAATAATCAATATCCACTACCAATAATCAATGTTATCATTGATCACCTAAGGGGAGCGATATGGTTCTTGGTAGTGGGAAGCACATGTCAAGAACTATGCAACCCAAGAACATGAGTTATAATTCATAGTCTTTACATTGATGATATGGTGACACTTCCTTTAGGGGGAATGGATTATTATCTACTCTAACCACAAGAGTCTCAAGTTACTCTTCTCTCATAAGTATTTAAACTTCCGACAGAGATGATGTTTGGCGTTCCTCCAATATTATGTCTTCAAAATAGTATATAATCATTTTAAGGGAAACAAGGTAGCGAATTCTATCACCAAAAGATCTTGTTCATAGTTTATGAATGTGGAAATGGAGTAGTTGTCCTTGTTATAGATATCCTTCTTAGATAGAGATGATGAAACATCCCTCCAATCAGTGGTTGTTACCCCTCCACACTTAAAGTGAGTCAGGGAGGGACAGTTTGATTATTATGACTATGTGTCTTCATGTGCTCATTTTTTCGAAGGGAATACCCCTGATGGATATTCAAAAGGTTTGGAGAATGTCATTCCTTTTAGAGTTTTCATAGTAGTAGAAGTGGAAACCTAGAGTGATGAGAATCAGGTTAGCATGTGGGTGACTAGTTTGAGATTAGGGATGAAGGAATAGGATGAAGTCAAGTATACCTTTTAGTATACAAGTTGCACGCTGGTTTAATCCGTTTCATGGCTAGTCTAAACACCATGGTGAACCCCTATACATGGAAGGGGATGCCCTTTTCTTCCATGGGGTTCCAAGAAGGGAGTGAGAAATGATATCTATGGACTTCATGATAGGTTTATAACATATGTCTAATAGAAACAATACCATATGGGTGATCATTGACCAAATTATGAAGTCTATTACTTCTTACCATATTGGGAATAGAGTCCCATAGAGTTCTTGGGAAGCCTCTATGTGCATGAGATAGTTTGACTCCATTGAGTACCATTACTGGTTGTATCAGATCGAGAAGAACTATTTACATCCTGGTAGTATAATGGATTGTATGAGGTGTTTGGGACTCAGTTTCACAGGAGCACAGCATTCCACCCCCAGACAGACAACCAAATGGAGTAGACCATTCAGGTCTTACAGGTCAAGAAATGTGCTTGAATCCTTAATTTTGGATGCATTTGGGAGGCCACATAACTATGATAGAGTTTATGTGAATAAATAGCTACCACTCCACCATCGGTACAACATAGTATGAGGCCTTTTACGGGTGACCCTATAGGTCACCACATTGTTGGACTGACCCCTAAGAGTCCAAGATCATGGGCCAATTGTTGGTGCAGGCTACTATTGAGAAGGTGTAAGTAATCCAGTAGCTGATTAAGTCTCCACAGAGCCATTATAAGTCTTATGTTGATAAGAAACAGAGACACCTGATGATCCAAGTGGGAGACCCTATGAACCTTTGATGCTTTCCCCAATGTGGTATACATAGATTTGGCCAGAGAAACATGTTATATATGAACTTCAACAAATCTTTTCTAATAATACGTAGTGTAGGTGAGGTGGCATACCTATCAACTCTACCTCTGTAGTTAGAGTGGGTGCATGATGTCTTAAATGTATCATAGTTGAAGATATATGTACATGACCCATCACATGTCATTGAAAGGGAAAATATGGACATTGAGGATGAGGTTAATTGTCTAGATTTTTTCTGAGAGATCAAGGATAGAAAGAAGTGAACCCACCATGGGTGATTGATTCCTCTAGCGAGTGTTTAGTGGAATCACATGAACATCTAAGAGAGAATGTGGGAGTAGGAGGTTATGGTTCGTACTCGAACCGTCATCTATTTTGGAATCTCTTAGTTTTGATTTCGGGAATGTAAAATTTTATGGTGTGGATAATGTAATTACTCGGATTTTTATAGTTTTTTTAGTAAATTGTTAGGAAAATACTATGAAAAGATGAGGAGACATAATAGGATTCTGCGGCTCAGTGTGCCTGTAATTTTCATCTGAAAAATTATAAGTTTTTAAATAGTGTGCATTAGAGTTTTTCTTGAAAACATGACAAAAATCTTATATTGTTACCTGAATCAGAAATAGAAGGGAATTATTTCATTTAGGATGGTGGATTTACCCTACTTATGACTTTCATTAGTCAGTGTGAGCCTTCATTGAGAAAACATGTAAATGGAATAATCCTAAATAAAATAATAAAATAAATATTATTTTATTTTAAAATTATATAACATATAAATGATAAGATAGATTGAAAATAAGAGAATACAATTAATCTCACGAGGTTTTTCTTTACATAGTAAGGGAATAACCATGATATGCAAAGTTCAAGGGTAAAATTCAATTTCTAAGAATTTTAACGAAAAATAAAATTATCATAAGAATGAATATTTTATTTAAAAATGTTTCACTGCATTAACACATCGAGCTAGCTATTTCATTTCATAAATTAAATTGTTTAATGGCGCTATTAATCAAGGATAACAGAAACACTATTTCCTTTCATGAATAAAATAGTGTAACGATTTGCTGACTCAGTTTAATAGAAATGATGAAATTTTTTTCCTCCACTTAATTGATTGACATAGATACATGATTAGGAGAGAATCCAAGAGTTTTCAATGAATCCTGGGGGTTAATTAATTGGAAATTGATGAGAAAATATGAACAGATAATCACAGATGCTAACAAATACCCCTACTAGTTAAAGTTCTTCTCCAATGATGAGGTTTTGTAGATTGAGGATCAACGAACGATGGGGTGAGGATTTGTGCTTTCCCAATGACCAATCGAAATTCAATTAATGGGTATTAATTTTATGTGTGGTAATCCTTCCCCAGTTTTTTCTATTCGAACTAATGAATGGTGTTCAACTCAATAAATGGTTAACCCACGAATCATTCATTTGTGTGGGATGGGAAAAATTGAAATGTGGATTGAAGATGAGGTGTTATATCATAGGGATTTTTCAAATGACTCCCTATTTAAAACATGTCGATATATATCTATATGAATATGGTTTTCATTCATGTTTTTTGGTGTTATTTGGAATCTATCTGTCTCCTCCTACTTTCTTCATAGATATACCCCTCTAGTTGCATCAAATTATTTTCGAGAGGTTCCGAACATGGTCGAACCCCTGGATTGATGGAAAGATGACTTTGAGAACATAAAAGTGGATTTGATGACACCCTGATCATGAAGGTTCACCTAGAACAATAAACAGACCATCGAGTCATGTTCGGTTTCCCACAAATGAAACATTTGGAACTCCAGCACTGTAGTTATTCATGAGAGGGAGGTGGTGCATGCCAAAGTGGTGATGGAGGAAGCCCAGAAAAGTGCAGTGGTTGGAGGACTAGAGATGGTGGTAGGAAGACACTATCGTGGAAGGAAGTGTGCCACATCATGTGTCTAGAGGCCATGGTCATGCTGGATAGCTGAGGAAACCCACACTAATTGTTGTGGGTGGAACGCAGCGCCTGTCGCATCTCAACTGGAGTAGACTGGCCTGCTCAAATTGGCCTGGATAGAGAGTGGGCCCTACCTTACCATGTCTTACCATCCCCTTTTCATAAAAGGCTTATAACATCCAAATATTACATTATATTGATGATTTTTTGTGGTGTTGAGACCCTCATGATGAGGTGGTCATTTTATGTACACTATGTTAGTCTTCGTGGATGTTGATATATGACCTATGTATTTAGAAGTAGATTGTACTAGAATAAAATGTTCTATAAATTGTAATTAAATGGTTTTATATGAAAAGAAGGCAACGATGACTGTTTATAGGTGACCTAAAAGGATTATGTGATATGAAGGTCATGGGGAACTAATAGGCCTATGTGTCGGGCGGGTATAGGTGACCTAGATGACCTAAGTGATGAGTGGGTCTAGGTGACCTAGTGGGCCTAAGTGAATCATCGATGATGATTACCTCTATAGTACCTGGTTCTTAGTGTTTAAAACTAAGACTGGGCTTTTAATACTTTAGATTATACATTGGGGAGATGAAAGTACCTCATGCATACATTCCTTGGTGGTCTTTTCTTTATGGTCTTAATTTTGTTGTTTGGGTTCCTTATTGCATATTGTGTTAATCAACTCTGCATGAGATCCACTCAATTGTGTCATGTTCTATGTAGACAATATATGAATTGATAGAGACCTAGGTGGTCCCAGACTAGGTGGTGCATAGTGAGATCAATCATGTGAGGTGTACTCCTATGGCTTAATGTAGCCACCATTCACCTACCTTTCAGAATGGGTTTTCTATAGATTGGTTTCCAGTGACTTGTGTACCTTCTTGTTTATATATTTCCTTTTATTTGGGCTTGTATACTAGCCCCTTTACTTTCAGTTTTGTTATGTGACTCTCATTGGTTTTTATAGTGGTTTTCATGCATGGTTTACTTTGTGGTTTACCTTTCAGATTTGTGTTTGTACGGACATGTACATAGGCATTTCCTCTCATATTAGTGATATTCCTACTCGGTTCTTATCACCAGGCCCTGAAATATTAGAGGTGTTCTTAGGGAGTCATGACCCAGACCCCACTGGTACAAGTGGTGACAAAATCAATAGTAGATAACCAAAGAATAATTATCCTTCATCAACAAATTTTTTTGTTTTATTTCTTCCTTAATCCCATTGAATTGTTTCCATTTTATGTATAAATAATAGTAAATATATTGGAAAGATACTGATATATTTTTATATTATGGTCCATACCAACACTAACCCAATATTTCATCAAATGGATAACTAGCATACTATTCTTATGTATGGAGAAGGACCACCACACAAAATCATGTTGTTAGTTTTTTCACTACCACCAATCATATTTTGGAATTATGCCATAAAATATTGTTTTATATGATATGTAAGGTATATATGAAGTCTTTATAATTTTTTAAATATTATATAAATCGTAAATTCAGGCATTCAATTTTTTCGAAATATGATTACATCATTTGTGGATGTGTGGACTACCGCCTCCTCAAAGTGGTCTAACTCATTCAAACATTACATGCAATGTTTTAGGAATGGGTTTTTTTGAAACTATAATATATATATGAAAAAATAATTATATTCTAAATATATTATATATATACATATATGTAATCTACTTAGTTTCTCCTAGTAAAACATGAAATGGAAGGAGCATTCACGCGTAAGTGCGGCTTGATGTATCCTTGAACGATTGATTTCATTTAAAATTTAAATATTTTATATATATTCATAAATAAAAATTTAATGTATATTATTAATATTTGTATAATTTATGTCATTCATTCGATAGTGAAATCACAACAAATATATCAAGTCCATTAATAAAGAGTCAAAATATATATGAGAAACAACCTAGTTATTACCCAAAACATAACTTAAACATGAAATTTATAATAAGAGGGTGATATAAGGTCATATTTATGTCAAATGTGGTATTATAAAAAACAATATGGCTCTATAATAGATTTATCATAAAAATATATTTATCATAAAGTAGGTTTTCATGTGTTCAATGAGGGTGATGACACAGAGTAAGCGATTTTTGTGTGCCTTTTTTTCTCTGAGACACATGCCTTATACATGAATAGTTTTATTTTGTGTAGGGTATATACATTAAATTAATTTATTTTATAGTCTTATTAAAAAATTTTAGGGTTGTTTACATATCCATTTTGTGATATATATTTCATGGAGTTTATGCTTCGAAAGTTACCTAATCTGTAAGGGAATTATGTTTTATTTTGCATTATTTTACATACATGAAATGTTATGCAACAATATCAATTTATGAGGAGTATATAATAATTTTTTATTATCAAGAGTACAATTATTTTTAATATATAATTTGTTTCATGTAATATATTCTCTATTCGGTCGGAAACCTATGTTATTTAAAAATAACGGTTTCAATTAATATTTTTAAAGTGTTCTACATTATCATTTATGAATTTTCTTAAAAAGGGATTTCAATGTTTTTAAAAATGGTTTTAAAAGATTAATTGAAAATTTTTTAAGGATAAAATCAATTAAAAGATTTTTATAAATGTTTTATGAGTTAAAAATAATTCTTCACAATAGAAATGATGCTTTCTTCAATAATAATTTCTAGTAATATTTCATAAAAATTATCCTTTGAAGCCAAAATTATTTTATGTTACCTGTACTTTAATGGGGATATGATATAATGAAACCATTTATAATCTTTCTATTAATGGTTTTTTTATGATAGAATGATATTTATTATACCAAAATATTTTCCATGGGTTATGTTATTGCTAAATTGTAATTATGAAACCCGTTTAATTATATGGATTCGAATATAATTAATGGTTTATGTTATTTTGGAACAAATATGCGTGTATTTATTTTTTATGTGTGGAACCTAGATCTACCTCCAATCCATTGAGTAAATATTTAAATCTTATGAGATCAACAATGATGGAATGTGGAGTAGACTCGATTCAGTCAATGAATTTTTCCACTATTATTGTCTTGGGAGCAAATCGTGACTACAAATATGATCATGGAAGTGAACTATGACTACCAATATATTATGGGTGTTGAAATCTTACTTTTTAGTTATCCATATAAATGATTCCATGAATACTGTGGAAATAATTTTATATGCTTATTCGAATCCCATAATTACATGTCCTATGTCAATATTATGATATCATGGATTCTATTTTATAATTTCATTTTGATTTTTGTTTTATGATATGTAAATATTTATTCCATTGTTCATTTTTAGTATCTTTTATATAATGTGTATGATCATATAATGTTATGATCAAATTTTCAAACTCATATTATCATATTTATTTTTACATATCTCCCTGTTTACCCTTAATGAGTATTTGAACTCAACCTATTCGTAGGATTGCATTCCCCATATTAGATGGAATATAATTTTTTAGGAGTACAAAAGAAATTTAAAATTGTGGGAAAACATTAGATATGAACATCTAGGATAAAACTTGTGTTCCATGTTTCAAAATGAACTAAACATTTATGGCCTTAAAACATGTGTTTGAATATTTTAAGAAATGTTAGTTAAAACTGATGCAATGTGAAAAAAATTATGTTTTGGATTTTATAGTTCATATATTTTATTTCTACATTTTGTTTAATAATATGATCATATGCTCCAAAGAGTGATGTACAAAAATTAGGTGCTTCACATTCTAAGGGTTTCCAGCCACATGACTGAAGAATAATGCCTCTTCATGAAGTGGAATTGTCTCTAAGGAATATTATAAAATTCTATGAATTTTTAAAGGTACCATCACTATCATATCTTATATGGTGAATAATTTATTTGATATTGGTTCATGTCAGTTTTTTTTATTAACGTGTATTATGAAGATGATAAATATTAAAAACAATTCTTAAATTGTGGATATTACCATGCCCCTAAGAATGATGGGACAAAAGGGTCTCAATTTTCTTGTTTATGTGTTCCATTTATCAAAAATTTATATTCCATGGAATTTTATGGGGTTTGGGAATGCCTATTGGGTTATTTCAGAGATGGCTCAAGAATCATTGTTCTAGTGTATCCAAGTTATTTGTTGATTTAGTACTATAAAATGGGGTATGAATCTTCCCTGAAACAAGAAAAGTTATAAGATAAAAGTATGAATTATAAATACTTATATATGTAGATAGTAATAGAAAAAAATATGTAAATTAGTACTAAAAAAATTGATAAATTTCCAAATAGAGACAACAATGTCAAGTAATTTTTTTTTAAGATTCAACTATGTTTTAAGTGGAAAAACGATCTATAATTTATCATTAGCATTCCATAATCCCAATCATAATAAAAATTACCCACCTACAAGTATCAAATTACCTATGCTCAAACATGGAATAAGGTACAATAAAAATTCCTAATGGAAAAGGTATAATATGAGGTCTAAATATAGGTAGGGTCTCACCAAGTTTTACATATCAATACCCTAAAAAGTTACCATTTATGATACCAGTTATAAAAAAAAGCATGTAATTTAACTTGCAAACCTTAATAAAAACATGATTTTATTATCAAAAATAGATAGAATATTAAATTGGGGTTAAATGTTTTTCATATAAACTATATATATAAATAAATTATAATGAAATAAATAATTCAACAATAATTGGAATGTTGAATCTATTAAAAATCAAATTAAAGAAAATTGTATGAGTGGATTGTTATTAGTTGTTTTTCTAAGTAATATGATGATAACACATCTCAAAATTTATCTCATATATATTTAGGTGTGAACACACAAAATAAAAAACTAATGGGGGCACATCATGTGGAATATACAACCCAATTGGGGAACCCATCATGAGCAGTCCTATAATCCATTTATTTGGAATCAAGAACATTTCGTAATTGTTTTTCTTTCAAATAATTACCAAATATAACATGTGAATCAAACCATCAATCAATCATTTGTGGGAAAATAATACATTTAAAATCAATTAAAATTACTAATTACTAATTTTATTTTTTGAACGTTCCTTTCTCATTTCAAAACCATTTTAAAGGATTACATCAATGCATTCCATTTGAAATCAAAATTCAATTACATCTAATTTCCATAAGGGTAAACAACCAAATCACGTGATAAATTATATTTCTAGATTAGTCCATCATTATCCCATAAATCCTCCCTACATATAAATTTACATAAAATTTGGGTTTTCATATAAATGTATATTTCATTTCAAAAAACGTATCAAATCATTTTAATTCCAGGATTTAAAGTCAATTAAAATCATAGTTATAATAAATCATGAAATTTATGTTTTTAATCATTGGGAAAATAATTATGAAACCACATATCATTATTCCCATAGTTAAAGAGAACACCCATAATGGTATCTCAAGCGATGAATGGGGAGCATGATGTCATGGAAAAAATAGAATTAAGATTCAACAATTCACTGATTAGATCCCACAATTTTTTTATTATTTTAAATAATCTACGGATGAAGGAAATAAATATGAGATGAAACTACATGATAGGAAATCCACTTGCTAATGATGGAATTCATCTTCCACCGATACATATATTTTCAAATGAAAGTGTTTGGTGGGGCCAAAATAACTATATATGTGGCTCTATGAATGTAAAAACATTATTATTATTTTATGGGGTTGAGGGGAACTAATACAAAGGTTCAGGATTTTAAAATTAATATTAAATGAAATTAAAACACAAATGAAATATGTTATGGGTATGTATGAACATTTAGACAAACTATGAACCCTAATCTTGCACCAATACTAGTCAGATGCGTGGTTTCTCATAAGAAGACATAGTGTTTTAGAAACTATTTCACTAATATAGAAACCCTCCCTTGTTAAGGTTTCATGATTTAGAGATGTTCGCTGCACATTTTGGGTAAATTTTGAACCCCTTTCTAGTGGCTTATAAAAAGATTCACAATTTTCTTAGAAAAATGTCTTTGTTTTCTATAAACATGTTCCTACGATTCATAAAAACATGGGATTTAACATTATGACCAAATTATAGATAAAATACCTCATAACAAGATAAACTATATAGGAGATCAAAAAAAATTCATGGAATGACTAAAATAAGGTTAGATGATGTTACAACCTCCACATAATTTAAATTTTCTTTGCCCCAATAGATTTATAAGAATGATTCATAGTAAAGAGATGAGGCCACTGCTCGATGAACAATGATAACATTGAAAATATAAAAAAATTATCATTCTCCCACGATGAAAATTTGTATTAAAATCTATAGTCTGAACTAGAAACTCAGTCATAGATAAATTTTGATCAATATAAGGATCCTCCAACATCTAGACTTAATATCTGATAGAAAGTAAAAAATCAAATAGGAGATACATGGAAGACACTATACATTAACATAAACAAAATTTATTGATCCAAAAGGTTATCCATGTCCCCATTATTATCAGCAACATCAAAAAGGTCAAAAAAAACTATAGTTCAAGATTCACATATTTCCCAAACCATCAATTAGTCAAAATGGGAGAAACTAAAAAAATATGGTCACTAACTAAATAATTCAATAGTCTACTATGATTATCAACAGAACATTTGTACTAGATCTGTTCAATAACCATTCTTTGTTGAATCAAACAAATACTCACTATAATTTTATGGAGAACTCATATACCAAATAGTGAACATTTAAATGTATTTTAATAACAAAAAATATATTTAAAATGATTAAAAAAATATCTCAATAAGATTCATCGTAATTTTATAATAGTTACTCATATGATATGATAACTCAAGTACTCCCAAATGAGCATCCCATGCTCCACAAAGATCTTAGATGCATGAATGTGGAATACCCTCTAGAATATGTATAGATTATTCCATATATACACAAATTTTCAAGTTATATGTTGTTATTAAACATACCGTAGATCCTAGTACCTCTTAGAGGTCTATCTAAAAGTGATAATTAATATAATGATCCTAATCTGAGATTGTTGGAGAAGGAAAACAATGATATATTACAAAATCCCTCACATAGAGATTTCACATTTTCTCAAAGTTGTTTTATCATAAATGGGTAAGAAGTGAGATGATTTTATTAGCTTATTAGTCACAACCCATATCAAGGTATTTTTTTGGAATGGCAAGTGGAAACCTACAAACAATTTCCACAAAAATATCATCCCTCATGAAAGGATCTGACATTAAACATTACATATTCTAGTTATTTTAGGAGTAAAAATCCCATTCTTTTCCAAAATTCCATATTATAATAGAGTATATATAATTTCTATACTCTCTTACATAGTAATCCTTATATTTATTGTGGACACTTATACTCTATATTCATTGTTTCCACTAAAGGAAAACATTTAAAATAAAACACAATTTAATTTCTAGACCAATATTCAATACATTCATCAGAACATATTTTTTTATCATACCAATGATTACACCAATGAAAAATATTTTAAAACATTGGATGAGAAAAGAATTCTCAATAAGGGATATAAAAATAAATATAAATATTACTTCAGAAAAAAATGAAAATACATTTTAACCATTTTATAAAAAACACAATTGCATGTTCAGAAAAATCATGCCAGTTCCTTGGATGATCATTACCATGTCACCATTACATTGAAAATTACAAAAGGAATAACCATATAGTAATATTACATCTCTGTAGTACCCAATACATAAGAAATATATAATGGAGCTCACACATCATGTAAGCTATATAGGGTTCACCCATTTCTAATGAACTATAATGGGTCTTAACCCATCTTATGACCAATATAGGTCACACCCATGTGGTATAATGGTGATAAACCCTTTATATAAACTATATCAAGCTTAACTATTTGGTAGAATGGGGTTCATAAAATTTTACATATTTTTCAAATACCAAATAATGAATAAGACTGTTAAAAAATATTTTAAATCCATTTTCAAAATACTTCAAATATCGAAATATCTTTTAAATATAAAAACTAAATTAAAATGATAAGACTACACACAAGAATATTAAACCATTTTATTTGAAAATAACTATGAAAAATTATAAAGGATCTAGTAAAGTAATAAAGTTTTATCAAATTTAGAGATTCTAATTATGTTGTATAATTTAAAAAAGAATTTTATTAACTATTGAAAAAAGAGTTCACAAAGGGACTTTAAAAGTTGGTGTTAAAAATAATTTCCTTTATATAAATCCTTAAGAATATTCCATTTGAAATAATTTATGAGAAATTAAATAATTAACATTTTTAACATTCATTTCCATATAAATAAATTCTTAAAAATTATTTTAATGAAATGGACATCAAGGATAATAATTTAGAAAATATACTCTTAAAATATTTATAATATGGTGTATTTAGTAAAAAAGTACCTTACCTTGTGTTTGAATAATCATATATATTTTTTTGTATTCATTAATAATAAACTTATATTAATCATTTAATTTCTTAAAAACGTTTTTTAGTTTTATTATTAATTTGTATAACATTTATCAGGTTGTAATTATTACTTAATAATTTATGTACATGTTAGATGTTTTTTCAATATTCGGTACATGATTCGAAAATGAATTTAGTGTGACGTATAGAGTACCAAATGGACATTATTCAATCATATATTGATTAAAAATCATAAAATTATATTTAATTTTCTAAATCCAATATTCTTTTAAATCCAACCATTAAACAAAGATATGAAATTGAACTATGTTTCAGTCATGGAGACGGTTAGATGTATGTTTGCATGAGTAATGATTCCATTTTTCAAAATCAATTTGGAATGATGATAAGTATTATTTTAAACAAACATATTTATAATAATTTCACTAATACCATATTAATAATAAAATATACTAACATATCTAATACATGTGATGTGGGGATGAAAAATGAATCATATCGATTAGTGTATATGATAGTTCATAGGAACCCACAAACCATAATATAATGTTTATGTACTTGGAAAGGTAAGAAAAAAATGATTTATTTTTCCTAAATATTGATATAAATTTCACTAAAAAATATATAGACATTAATTACATCAATATAACCATTATTTAGACACAATGATGGAAAATAATTATATCAGTTCATGAAGTGATAATCCACTGTACACCCGAACAAATAATTCTTTGGACATATGATGGAGGTGAATATAGATTTAGGTGATGATATTAAAAAAAATATAATTATATTCAGGATACAATATTTATTGTTTCTTAATGGTGGAACAATATTTTAATATTGTGTATAAAGAACTAAAATAGATATTCTAAATTAAAAGTGATACATCTTCTTCGTAAGATCTGCTTTGATTAACACCTTAACACCTCTAAAAAGGGTGTTATGCTAGAAATATTCCATGTAGAATGGGGTTAGGTATTAATGAAATGAATTTTTTATGTTATTTAATGAATCAAAATGGTATTTTTAAGTGTTCTTAAAAAATAACAATGGGAATCATTTTATATATTAGGGGAGAGACACTCTTGTAATTCAAATAATTATTAAATTAATACAAATTATTTTATATTCTAAATTGATGAAAACTATTTAATTATGAGTATATGAAGATTATGTGTCTAAATAAATATATAAAAATAAAATTAGTGGTGTTTTTACTATTTTTTAACCTTTATATTTGTCCTTCATACCTCATTTAATATTTTAAATTTTTAACTATGTTATTATTGAATTTACAGTTTAAGTATTAATATACTTACAATAAAATAACAATTATATAATAAATGGGTAATTTATTAAATTTTACTAATTATACTAATAATTTGGACGGATATAATATTTTTATTAATTTTTTATCATTTAATGAAATATTATTTATTTTAAAATATCATTAATTTCAATTTTGACATTATTCATCACATGACTTTTTATTAATATCATAATAACCTAATATTTAATTTAAAATTATTTTGACTCATCACATACAAGTAAGATGCATAAAAAAATTTCATTTATGATATTACTTATTTCTAATTTAATTTATTTTAAAATTTATAATACAAATTATATGATTCTTTCATTAATTAAACATTAATAGGATCATGATTGTGTCACCATTAAAAGTAAAAATTTACCATGAAAAAATATAAATAAATTATAATTATGTGGATAATCATATTTTTTTCTAAATACAATTTATAATGGATTATATCCCTTATATAACCCCATATTGAAAATATTTCTTCTGTTAATAACAAAATAATGAATAAACATACTCTCCATTTAATATAATATTACAAAGGATTCATTCTCATCCAAATGGAAATAAATTGTTCCATAACCAACCATTTCATTCACGGGGATGAAATATACTAATAAAATAAAATTAGGACATGTCTTTTGGTAATTTTAATTTATTTATATTATTATTTTTACATTTAATTATGTGATTTACCCTTTATTGTGGAAATATAATCACAAAAGTTACTATTTAATTTTTTTTCAAAAAAATAAAATGGACCTATTTAATAAATTTGGAAAAACTCATTCCAAATAATGAATCAATTTTTCAAAATTAATTAAAATTATATTTCATAAATATTTAAAAATTAATCTCATTAACATAACAAAAAATTGGGTTTTTAAAGTAAAAACCATTGAAACATTGAAAAACTTTTATATCCAAATTCAATTTAAAATTGATAAAAATTACTTATATTGGATTAGAATATAGATATTTATATAATTATACTACTAAACATGGCTAAAATTAAATTTATCACTATAAATAATGTGGATGAAAAAAACTTGTTCATAAAAAAATGAATTATTATCCATTATTCATCAAGATAATATAATTATCAGAAAAATACTAAAAAATAACGAAATTATATTATGATATAATTCATTAAAAAATGTCTATTTTTTCAAATAAAATTTATTAAATATTGAATATATATATATACAAAATAATTACCATCAAAAGGTGACAAAATTTTATTTTTAAAAACTAGAACTTTTATGTCCAAAATTTGATTTGTTATTATATCATATCAAGATAAAACAGAATTTAAATTTTAATCCACATATTGGATATTTTAATTATATATATTTAATTAATATTTTCCAATATGTGTGATTTTTATATTTTTTGGAAATAAACAAACTTATGCACATTTGAATAGTTTTTCATAAATACATTTCATCATATTTTATAAAGGGATTTATTTTCATTTATAATTAATTGGTAAAAAAATAATTAATTATATAATCATATATAAACCCTGATTTCATAATTTAGTTAATACTGTTTGATCCTATCATTATATCAACTATGTAATATTTTTATTATTTAAATAATAATAATATTTTGTTCGTTTAAGATAGATGTGGTATATCATGTTTGGTATCAGACATATAGGTTATTGTTTTTATAATCAGGATTTTACATTATACACTCCCCCATTTTGGAAGTTAAATCCCTGCAATTTTGAATTTGATCTCGGTAATATGGTTTGACATTTTAAAATAAATTTATTGAAGTCCCACATCAAAAAAAAGGATAAATAAAAATTCCATATTAAAATAATGAATTGGAAGTTTTTTGGTCACCTGACATAACACATTCTAGGGTCCCATATTAGAAAATAGGGTAATGTAAAAGATAAATAACTATCATGTTCTGATGGAGAGTTATAGAGAATATGTTCATGAAAAATCCAATAATCAAAATACCAAGAATTTATGATATCTTAGAAGGACATTGATTTCTAATTATAATAATTAAAGGGATAACATTCTTTTGTAATCCTATTTTATATAGTAGAGAAATTATTTTACAACATTGACTTTGAAGGTAAAGAAATACACTTACATTAAAATTTTAGTTTCATTATATAGTAAATTTCCACCACAAACTCATCGTTTTCTCTAAATTATGAGTAATCAAGATGAATTTTTTATGCCTAATACACTAAATTAAACTTCTATAGAATCAAATAATCGAAAAATGATTAACTGTCTATTTTTATTATCTTAAATAATTAACCAAAACCAAAATGATTAGGGAAATATAATTTTATTCAATTAAAGAACAATCTTTTATATGATGAAAACATATTCATCACATAAAATTCAATAGTGATACAAAAAGTTCATCATAGAACATTCAAATATTATTAAAATTCATCAAAGACATATTATATAATAAAATAAAAAATAATTATCAGAGGGATTTCATCAAATTATCATCCAAGATAATTTTTTTAAAATATCTTAAAATAACATCAATCACTATGAATTTATCATGCCAAAAATTAATTTCATTAATAAAATATTCTCAATAATAGCTTAATAAGAAATAAATTTATTAAACATATGTCCACAATAAAATCATATATTATTCCAAAATATAATTAAAATTTCAATTCACAAATAAAATATCTTATTATTATAATTACATTAATATTATTGGATTTCCAAAATAATGAAAATAATGAAAATCAATAATAATCAATTAATCACAATACCATTCCCCAATAAAAAGTGTATATATTATATAAAACATATGATCCAAAATTAAATTTATTCTTAATTCATCAACTCATTTGACTAAACTGAAAAAGTCAAACCACTTCAGAATTCATGCTGGCCCTTTGTAGGTTATTATACTTTTTCACCCTTTGATGACAGGTTTGATTCCCATATACTTGGTTAATGTAATGGGTTGTCACCCCCATTTGTGTTTATTTATTCAAAACCACACAATTCTTATGATATTCACAAATATATTATGATTTCCTAAAAAATAATGATAACATGTTTGGTCCTCAAAGGTTATATCATACATTTCATTTTTTTCATCCTAAAAATTAAACACCCATAATTGCCAAAAATATTAATGCCACATAAAATACTTTTAGGAACCTTAAAATATCATGACCTCAAGACTCAAAATGGCTTTCTAATGAAATGATCTTTTAATAATCCTACAAATTATAAGCCCATAATGACATCCATATCTATTAATAAAACATTTTAATATCTACATTTTTCTATACCTTACTCTAATACCAACTGTAAATAGTCGACCATTAGAATTACTTATTATAGTTGGTTTAAAAGTAGAAATAACATTATTTTTTGTGAGACCATTAATCTATAAAGATTTATAGATTTAAGAAAATGTCATACAAAAAAAACACATGCATTATAACTAGAGTCTTATACTCAATATCCATTGTTTCTCCCAAATGATTCCCATTTAAAATAAAACATGATTTCCTTTCATGAAAATTCTTCAATAATTTCATCATGAAATATTCTGTGACCTTACAAATATTATAAATTTTAAAAAAAATTAAAACAAGGAATGAGCAAAAAAAATATCACTAATGGATATAAAAAAAGGAAAAAATTATTTCTTCAAAATCCAGAAAAACAATTAAATATTTATCCTTAAAAACACATTACAATGCATATAAAAATAACATAGGTTCCATTGGAAATCATTTCCATAAAACAATTACATTCACCCATAGTAATGGAATAACCATTGTGTAGTCTTTCGACTCCTGAGTTACCAATTCATTAGAGAGCTATAATGTGTCTCACCCTTATTATAAGAAAAACCAGGATCAACCATTTCTCATGAACAATATTGGGTGTCATCCATTTGTATATGATCTGTTGGGATCACCCATGAGCTAAAACGGGCCTCAACCCATCATATATGATATATTATGCAGACATGTGAGCAATAATGTTGCTAATTAATTATAATATAATGTACAAGGAATAAATAATAAATAAAATCAATGATAACTATTTTAAACCGATGAGACAAAAACATTCATTTATAAAAACTCCCTTTTGTTGTAGAAACCAATTATAAAATATAAAACCCACACACATTAAAATGAAACAATTATCATTGAAAAGAACATTGAAAACATATAAAGGAACTATTAACGAAATAAATATTAAAAAAAGTTGGAGAAAACAATCATTCTGTAATAGTCAAAAAATCATTTCATTTTAATTTTCTAAAAATCACTCAAAAAAGAACACTAAAATGGGTGTTTAAAATAAATTTCTTACTAAAAACCTAAGAAGGATTATTTTAAAAAGAAATTGACAGAAATTCTAGAATTATGAATTAAAAAATTCATTTCCATATTAAATAATTTATAATATTAATTTATAAAAATGTACATAAAAGATAATTAATTATAAAATAAACATTAAAAAATTTATAATAAGGATTATTTGGATAAAAAGTCTCATACTACGAGTCTGAATCATCAGGTTTTTTCATTATCTTCCTTAATAATAAAATTATATTAATTATTTAAATTTTTAAGTAAAATTTTCTTATATATTATTCCTATAATATCACTTATTATATAAATATAATAATTGCTTAAAATTTTAAGTTCGTGTTGGGTTTTTTTTGACATTCGGTACTTGAGTGAAAAATGAATTTTTTTATTGTAATGAACTGAACCCCATTATCCATGAAATGGTGCCAATCATTATTAAATTGTAATAATAAAAGAAAAGTAATATCCCATAATACGATATATATATTTTTTAAAAACTAAATTTGAAACTATTAATTACAGTACAAAAAAATGAAATACAACATAGAAAATCTATAATAACATCCATAAACTCTTATGTTATCTATATAAATTCATTCAAAAAATAAATATGTTCAACATGGGAAAAAATAAAACATAATAAATTGGTGGGATATGATTATCTATAAGGGTAAAAAAAAATATAGTTAAATCTATTATCATAAACAATATTGTATGGTGGATATGTTACAACACTTTTGATTAAAACACGAATATGACGAGAACATTACAGGAATAAAAAATGATCAAAATAATTTTGTAATCACATGAGAATAAAACATAATCATGGATATTATAAAATTAAAATAATTATATTTATGATCAATTACTAATATCATAATTAGGTAATGTCTATTTTCATACATTAGAAACAAAATGTAACGGCCTCAGCCAAGACATGTGAAAATAAACGGTGATGCCTAAAAAATCCATATTTGTTGTGACTCATGAGACATACTAATTCATAAGGGGGCTATAATATGCCACAAACATAACTTAATAGATCCAATTAATTCCTCATATTAATGTAGTTAAACCTAATCAACATACACATATGGAATATAAAGAACTATCCCCAATCAGTAAACAAAATCACTAACCATACAAAATTATATAGTGAATTGTATCAAAGAAATCACATCCCATGCCAAACTGATCATAAACCATTTAATAATATTATTCCAGGTGATATTATTAAATATCAATACCAATTAATATTAATATTCAAATTGAGTTTTTTAAATAGATTAAAATATTGTAATAAAATCTTCAAGGAAATCATGAGTGAAATATGCTTTTTTAACTTTTGAAAGAAGACCTCTTTAGGACAACTCATTTGAAATTTTCATGATATCTGATTGAAAATATATATATCAAATAAAATAAAATTTCAGGATAGTGAAATTATGTTAGAATAATAATTAATGTCCCAGAAGAGTGAAATTATTTAAAAAGAGTTTTTATCAAACATTATAAATGGGCAACTCTCATGTAGTATAATAGAAAATATAATAGTCTTTTAAGAAGAAAAAAGATTAATAGGTTTCATAAATTCAAGAATGAAAAAATATAGTTCTTCATTATAAAATGGTAATTTATAGAACTATAGGTTTCATTAAACATATTATGGAGTACACTTGAAACTAGTTAATAAATTCTAAAGTTCCCTTTAATAGACCTTTATTATTGAGAGGAACTGAAAAAAGATACCTATAAAACATGTACATCTCCATAAAATAAGGATATATTGATATAAATACATTATTTCAGAATATATTCATATATTTTAGATGATTTATATTAAAATAAATTACAATTACAGTTTGGTAAATAAAGATAAAGAGTAAACATAATAAAAAATAGATATTCAGGTAGATTCCCCAACCATATGTCGAAATGTGTTCAAAACATTCATTTAATTTTTAGGATATTGAAGTTTTATTAATTAATAATTCAATTAATAAACCTTTAAAAATTAATTTCATTTATTTTAACATTATTATTTTTAGTTGGTGAATTTTTTATGGGTTATAATATTAAATTTCATCACATGGGAGTGTTTGTTTCCTTGATTTTCATGATTAGATCACTTGTATACATGCACAAAATATCATGTGAAGTTGGAATAGTTATCTACAATTGAAATTATAGACTATTAATTAACATATATATGATTCAATGGATAAATAATTCATTTTTTTGGTTCAGTTGAATTAGAAGATAAGGAATTAGTGATAATCCTTTCAATTATTATGCGGTTTTTTCAACCATTACACACTAGTATTGCATTTGTATTAAATATTAATCTTATATATATAAAATAAAAAAAATTAACATGTTTTAAAACATATATTATAAATTTTATTAACTATAAAATTGGTTTTATGACTATCTTTGATAGATAAATTCAAAAAACATAAACACATTATCCATGAAGCTGGTAAATCGGTACCTCATGGACGATGTTTTCACATTTAAAATAAAATTTATTAAAGTAGATAATTTATGGTTGATTTTAAATTCAAATAATAATAATATATAATATATAACATAATTTATTTATTAATCATTTTTTGATATATGGGGTGAGAATATTATAATTAATGAAAATAAATCAAGATGAATATAAAGAAAACGAAAGAGGGTTTTTTCTCTTGAATTATTCCCCTTGAGAACCTCTATAAGGAAATTGGTTCCTCTAATTTTTTTGAGAAAATCTCTACCTGGACATGGGTAAGAGGCTTGGTAAGTATATTAGTTAGAAATTTAAATATTTTAAAGGCTTTGGAGGTCTGAGGAAAATAGGTGGTGAGGGGTGGGTTTTATAGTTAGAGGGGAGAAATGTTTTTTATTATTTTATTCATTAAAATATTATTTCGGATCATGACAAAGAATAAATTTAGAATTATCACTAAATATAAAAAAATAATTAAGTATAGTTTTATATTATTGTCTTACATAATCCAAACATAGTCTATGAATCAATAATTATATTATTTATTAAATACAGTAAATTAAAATATTTCACTATTTATTTTTTATTAACAATAGTAGAATAATCCCTAAAATTATCCCCATCAATATTTTGATATATAAAAAAATTGTACTCCAGTTAGTGAAAATAATTTTTTAAATATGGTGTAATTTAATTTTTTATTAAATCAACCATTTAATCAAAAAAATAAAATTTTAAAATTATAACTCATTTGACGACACGTTAAAATATTGAAAATTTTATTATAGATTTATTTTACAATAATTAGAAATAAATTAAAATTTTATGAATATATTTTATGAAAATATATTCTATTTCAAATTAATATATTGATTATAAAATTGCAAATATAAATTTATTACCATATAAATAACAATACTTAATTTATAATTTTTCAAAAATTTATTTACTTATATCATGATATAAAAATATCAAGATTTCATTTATAAGATAAAAATTTTTTATTTATAA
This sequence comes from Viscum album, assembly GCA_963277665.1. Lineage (NCBI taxonomy): Eukaryota > Viridiplantae > Streptophyta > Magnoliopsida > Santalales > Viscaceae > Viscum > Viscum album. The sequence continues at coordinate 662,143,395 of OY728159.1, forward strand.
TTTATTATGGGATGTTATCTTTCTAATCATCAATAATCTATTAATCTAAACAATATGAAAGTTTTATGAAAAATTTTATTTTTTAGTATTTATAGGAAATCATATTTTTCAGAAAAATACCCAAAAAGCACCAAAGGATATTTTTGAAATTCTACTCTTAAAAATGAGTTTTATTTTATTCAATAACATTTATAAAAGATTGAAAATTTAATATTGAAAAAAAGTGGGCCATAAAAAGGCCGTAAAACCACATTAAGAAAAATATATCATTTTAATATGTAAAATAGAATTAATTCTTACCTTATGCCAATAAAATCATTTCGATGAATGTAACAACATTTGATTAAATAATATATATATATATATAAAATATTTTGTCTGATACTATTAATTCCCATCAATTTAATAGCTTGCTTATAATAGTGGTTTTTAAATGGAGATATTTAAATTATTGATTATTTTTTATTTAAACATGGTATTATGTCAATCATATGTTGTTAAAGAATTTAAATTTAAAAGGAGACATACCATAAAATGTTGGGGGTGTTACATTCTACCATCTTTCAATTAATCGCATCATCACGATTTGAGATTGTATTTTGAAAATAAAAGGTTGATATTTAAAAATTACATTATGTGAAACCCACATCAGAAACTAGGTTAATAAAATATCATCATAACTACTAGGAATAGGAAATGTGATGGTCACCATAAAACTAGTATTATAGGTAAGAAAACATTAGTGGAAAGTGATAACATGGAAATGGATGAATAATCCTACTACAGTGTATGGATGAAGAGTAATAGAGAACATTTTCATCAGAATGTTAACCACCAAGAGGCCATTCATCATGTGATGGGATAAAAGACTGATGATTTTTGTAAAATTAAAAATAATAGCATTATTATTCCAAAATATCATTCCTAGAGTTAAGGTATTATTTTAATTTTCATGTTAGCACGTCATAAAATAAACATACTTTATTACATTATTTCTCAGAATCTGTATATCATCCTTTTTTGTGCTTAAATCTACTTTGAAATCATCCTTCACATTTGAAAAATAAATTTCAAGATAATTTAGTCTCACTTGAAGCACATTTAACGAATTATAAGTTCCTTAAATCATTCCTTCGTCCTTTAAATGTTTTCTGAAACCAATATGGTTAACACATGTTAACAAATAAATTCCTTAAATTAACATGATCGATTAAAAAAGTAATTAATATTTAGACTTATATAAAACATGTATGTCAAAATTACATGACCAAAAATTTAGGGGGAATGTCAATAAATTAAAAAAAATCAAATTATCATAAAAATATCCTTATAATATCATTCTTAATCCCATATATAAAATATATGAATACTATATTTACCATAAAACCCTAGTCAAACCAAGGATGATTCTAAATCTATAAATAAAAATTACTAATATACAATCCTTATATATATTTTTATTCATATTTCATGAATCTAGAAACAGAAATACAAGAATTATTCCTCTTTGAATCTAGTAATAGTATAAGCTTGATATTCATCTATTTGATTTTTCTGATCTATATTTATTTTATTCTTGTGAAATTCATTTGCGTAGTGACCAAAAACCTTAAAATTGAATCATTATACATTTAAATATTCATTAATTCTTGTAAATTCATGATCAAGTTGATCTTTTTCTCTAATCTTGTAACCAAAACCCATTTCGATCATCCAAGTACTAGGGTGTTTCTCGCAAAAGATTCCAAATAATAGAAAATATTTATTTCCTTATTTCCATGTATCTATCTAATTCTCTACCATTCTCTTCCTCTATTGATTTCTCATAATTTCATAAAAAATATAGTATTATTACAATATATAGAAAGAAAATGAGGCAACATCTTTGTATAATAAGGATGGTTTGGGGACCAATACCCTTTAGTGGAATGGTTTTAACCTCTCATTGAATTGATCAATCATAGTATTAGGATTTCATATGTAATTGATTGATTTCTTTATAACCATTCAATGTAGTCATCATACATGGAAACATATTCATCCTCTTTTTTCCTCATACCCATGAATTGACAATCCATATCCCCTTATTGTTCCCGAGGGAAATTCTTTTCAAAGAAGACTACCTTCTTATAATTTTATTTCATGTTTGGGATTTCTTCTCCATTATTTGTGTTTTGAATCAATGAACACCATTGATAATAATCTCATGATAATTGACAAAGTCTCATGATAACCTTATCCCTTTCATTACTTCTTAATGTGAGAAATATATTCTCTAAGGAACATAACCTTTGCTTTGTGGAAAATATATTTGTAGTCCCATTTAACATTGGAGGCTATCATAGAATAAATAAGTCTTACATTTTTACACTATGTTGTGGATCGAGCAACTCCATGAGAGTAATGTTATTTCTCATAACCGGATTCAGTTTTCTCGATATAGTCATAAGTATCCCAGTTCAAGTTGTACCTCGTTCTCCAACATTATTATCCAACACATAAGGGAAATCACTACATGAGATGCACTATTTTGATATGGTTTACATTTTATCCACTAGTTTCGGTTTATAAACAGTGTAATACAACAAATTGTGTTCTTTATTTTGATTCAAACTTTTGAACTAGTAACAACATTAACATAAATCAAAAAAATCATAACTAATCTAATAATCATAATCATGGTTTATTTGGTGTTATATTTACTATTAAATCCTTCACAATGGTTTTTCATGAAAATTTGAATTATCCTAATAATATCATCAAAAAGTGTTAAATGAGGTGCACAATAAGTCCCTTTTTGTGTACCAAGTTATGTCGAGTCTATCCCAACACAACTTGTCGTATTTTTTAACCATTATTACATCTATTCTAAAACTATAACAATTTTTAGTAACATGAAAGTTAAATATTTATAGGAGTAGCCTTATAATATCTGATATACCAAAATTATAGGATTTTTATTCTATTCGTATTGTCAAATTCTATCTATGATTACTATATCTAGTTTCCATTGTTTGTAATAAACATTCTATGATACCGACTCTATTGACTCTGACCCCTATATTGGAGATCCTATTCCTAAATTTATTAAATTTTTATAATAAAAATTTAATTCTAATCCTAAAGGATCATATATTTTTGTATATTTGGAAAAATAGATAAAAAATATGCTTTACATTACAATGTGAAATGGAATTCTATAAAGAACACTATTCAGAAAATACATGAACTCGAAGTTTATCTCATTATTTCATTCATAACTGAAATCATCTTAAAATATAGGAAGTTAAATCATTAGAAAGGGTTGATCTCATATGAATAGTAGGCATAAACAATAATCCATAATCTATAAACAAAGACAATAAGGTATAGTTAAAATCTAACAACACCTATTATTAAAACATAATCATGAAAATAATATGAAAGGAATACAAAAGGATCAAAATAATTTCATAATCACATGAGAATATAACATATACATGTATATTCTATTTATTGAATTATTAAAAGTATCACAAATTACTAATTTAATAATGATTTAATCATAATATTATACATCAAAACCCTACCATCATATCCTTAAACAAGGCATTAGAAAATAAATGGTATAGGCCATATCCAAACACAATATGGTTTTCTCATAAGACCTACATATACATTGAGGGAATATATAAGGCCCCTTATTTCATGTACTAATTCCAATTAACTCCTCATTCAAATGATGAAAAACATAACCAAAATATACATATGAATTATAAATGAAATTTTCCAATCATTAAACATAACCACTAACAATTTTGAGTAGTATGGTGAAGGGAATCAAAGATAGCTCATCCATTTTCAATCTAATCATAAACCATTTAATAAAATATAGTATATGATATCATGGAAGATCACTCTTAGTGAAGATTAAGATTATATATATGGTTTTTATAGTTCCAAGAAATAACATAATTTTATTTTACATCACATTAGTTGAATATTTTTTACAATAAAAAAATGCATTCCCAAGGACCATAATAGTTTAGTGTCTTTGGAAACATAGAAATCAAATATTTTGTCATAGTAAATTATCTTCAATCACTCTTATAAATATCTCCACCTATACTAATCCTACATAAATCCATTCTATATAACATATGGAAATAAAAAATACGAAAGGGGGAGCTCAGATGCTTAGTATTGGTAAATAAGGGAGATATATAAGCATAATTATGAGCAAAAGGATATAAGAACATGATCATGAAAATTTAGGATCATAGCCTGCATATCAAAGTCCACACACATGAACCAATTCATAATGTGTGATAGTTCATAAGACATGAATAATAAAGAAATAGTGAACATAATCCATGAAATAATAACAATGGAATAGTACATGGGATTGTGGCAGGCACATAATCATATAATACGATTTACATAGTAGCCAGAACATTTCTTACAATACCATATTTCTTGTATTAGTTAAATTATAATATAATAATTTTAGTCATGGTTTACCCCCATGGACATCTTAGTAGCATGGGTGCACTCCTCATACCATCTTGGTTGTCAGGGTTCTCTCCCATGGTAATCATAATATCATGTGTTAACTCCTCATAACATATTGTTAATCATGGTTGACTCTCAGGGCCAATATAGTAGAAAAAGATTACTCCTCATATAATCTTGGTATTAATGATTCTTTCCCATTTAAATATTTCATGTCAAGGTTTACATCCAGTACCATATTATTCTATCTCAGGGTATGTAAAAATTTACCCAATTCATTAGCAGGATATATTGGTGCACCCATCCCATAGTGTAATCATACATGCATGTACCACAAAATTATAAACGTTCATATCATAACCCATGAATTTAAATGGGTATCATAAAAATGTAAACATATCACAATCATTCAAAAATATATATGTTTTACTATCATTTCATGAAAACCATAAGACGAAAAAGTGAATCATATTTCATAAAAATATAACATTTGAAAGAGAAAGTGATTTATAAACAAGAATACCATGAAAGAGAAATATGTTTTAAACAATCCATGGCATTAGGTTTAACCCTTTCATATAAAGGATATGAATGAAACATTTTGATCATTTAGAATAAGGTTATGAGTAACATCAACAAATGTCATCTTAGAATAAAAATATGTTTGAAATATCATTCAAAAACATTTCTTGAGGAAAATGTCATTTCTACTTGTGAAAAAGATTTTAAATATATAAAACCATTTGATTATAATTTTCTTAAATAATACCTTTTAAACATATAAATATGACTTGAAATCATCTGAAAAGTTTTCCCTTGAAAATTAAAAATTTTAGCTTCAAAATATTTTTAGAAAAAAATTCATAAAAAATCACATTAATAGTTTTCAATATATCTTGAAAACAGTTGATGAATCATTTCATGGAAAATACATTCAAAACATAAATATTTCTTGAAAAAAATTTGAAAATTATTTTATTTTAAAATAAAAAAAAAATCCTGAAAATGTTTTGAAATCAATTTTTCATGAAATTAATTTGAAAAATTATAACAAAATATTGAAAATTTGTTGAAATAAATTTCCCTAAAAAAATTACAGAAGAAGGATGAAAATTTTTTGAAAACCATTTTCATTGAAAACATTCAAAATATGTTGTCAAATGATCATAAAAAAATTTTCCTCGAAAATATATTTTCAAAAATTTCTTAAAAACATTTATTCAGAAAAATAAATATTTAAAGCATTGATGATAGATAAATCTAGACATGTCATACGTAGTAAACAAAACATTCCATTTACACGGTAAAAATGATTGAAAAATGACTTGTTCGTATAGTGACAAAAGGATTATTTTAAAAAAAATTACAGAAAAAAGGGTAAAAAATACACTTTGGTATCAATGGAGATTATTATAATATTCTAGGAAAACCTTTATAAAAATCATAGATTTGAATGAAAATAGATTTCTCACTGAAGGGAGGGTAAAACCATGATTTCATAGAAACTTATTCTTAACTATGATATGAAAATAAAAGTGTAAACAAATTTTCCAAAAAACTAATATAGAATGAATAACCATTGGATAAGAAAATTCAAAAATTAATTGTGAGATGGAACATTATAATTCATCAAATGAAGCATTAACATAAACAGACTCGAAAATCAATGAGATTGCCTCAATAAATATTAAAACATTGTATCAATGGTTCATAATCTCCTTGTATGAAAATGAAACTATATGAGTCTTAAAATTCCATGAATTAAAGTATATTCATGATTGAACATGTATAATTGAAGTATATACACCTCAAAGAAGATTTTAGGTGCATAAAATTTTGAGTCTCAAAGAATAAATATTGTGATAATTTTTTTTTGCTGATATAGTAACATTTGAAACAAAAACCCCTTGAATGAAATATCACAAAAAGGATATTTCAATAAACATAAATTTAGGTATTAGATATGTATTATACAATCATGGTCAGTACATACATCACACCAAATAAAAAATACTCCAATACAGCAAGTATCTCATGGGAATAAAAAATGAGATGAAATACCCTTACCTTGTGTCTTGACACTCATCATACTCACTAAAATCACCATTATAATAAATATAATTTTATTATAAATCATTTATTGAAAAAAATTATTATATATAATACCATATATTTTTTAATTACAACCATATATTAACTACACGTTGACAATCCTATGTTAGGGTTCCACTTCGGGTAATATTCTCTTAATTATTCGCATGTGTCGGAATTTATTATATATTTTTTATTTCAAATTTTTATAATGATTTTCAGAAATTAAAAAAAATATAGTTAAAATTTATTTAAATTATATTATAATATTACTAATATATAAAATATTTAATTATGAAACAAAATACATCACTCATAGAGACGATAGGTCATACGTACGCACGAACGTTATTTCCATTTAATTGCCATGTTGATATAATGAAAGTAGAATAGATATGTATATAAATACGTATTTAATTATAAAATTATATTTATTCTATCATATATATCATACATATTCAATAAAACCCTACTTAGTATAATCCATGTGGTGTATGAACGAATCATATTTCTTTGAGGGGGCGGTACTCCAAACTTCCTCAAACAAATTTATAGTATTAACACAAAATGGAATGTCAAAAGATATATTTTGTAAAAAATAATTTATAAGAATAAATAAATAATAATTTTAAATCATTAGATAAATATATTATACATTATAATGGATACCATGGTAGGTGGTAATGGAAAAATGAACTATCATTTTTCAGGAGGAAGTTGTTCAACGTATAAGAAAATACTATGTTTGGTACACATTAGATGGATATGTGTGTAAAGCGTGGTTGAACAATCTATGTAAAAAATCATATAATATTTTTCATACTTTTGTTTTTAGATAATTTTAGAATAAAATGAGTTAGAGTGGGTGGAGATGTAAAATAAAAGAAAGGACTTATGAGAAGATGTTACCTCTTAATCAGGTAACTCCTTTTGGATGGTTTTCCAAAATGCTTCATTGGATTCCATTCCTCCCAAAGAAATTACTATATGTGTAAGGGATGATTTCTTGGAAGTGTATTTTGTAGGCAGTATCCAATCCTATGTGGTTTTATGCATGTGAAGAATAAGGTGGGGTGGCAGCCTTTTATAGGGAATGAAAAGGACCCACTTTGATGTTTTGAAAACAATTTTGGTTCACACATGAAGATTTAAAAAAATTCATAATAACCCAACATAAATCAATAATGGAAGGTTTGAGTCCCATATATGATAAAATAGGTTCTTAACGTGTTTCAAGATCATTTTGGTCCTTAATCATAAATTTTACTTCGTATTTAGTCTTAAATTGACTACAATCTTGGTGATTAATATTAATCTCTTTTACAAATATTTTTGATCAAAAATTAATTATGATATTATTAGAATGAAAATATTATACTTATTAAATTATTTTATGTCATAATTTTGGAATTAAATTCCTATTAGAGGAAAAATTATGATTCATTCAAATCCAATAGATGGTACGAAATTATGCATTTTTAAAGAAGAAAATGGTAAAATGTTCGTAATGTTTTTATATTCAATTTCAAATTGTTTTTTTTTCTAATGTAATAAATTGTATTAATAAATTTATAATTGATATAATTTTAACTTAAAATAAATTAATTGTATTATTTAACATAAAAATTACTTAAAATATTTTTTAAAATATAATGATATAGTTTTCACTATTCATCAAAAAATGGTGTTTCTTAGAAAGATATAAAAATTTAATCATAGGAAAATTTTTATACTCTAATGAAAAAAAATATTTACACTAAATAAAATTAATATTATAAAACTTTCTAACATGTATTTTACAATTTTTAATAGATGGATATGAAAAATAGGTTATTGGAGAAAATTGAATATTTTAAACAAATACAGGGTTTACTAAAAATTATATTTTTCATTATCAATATGATTTATTTATATAAAAATATTATGAAATTATTTTAGAATTAGTTATTACAATTCATATTAATATTTTTTAATTTCTAAGTTATAATTAACCATTTTAATTAATTATAAAAATAAAATGATTATTTGATGAATCTTGATATTGTGTGTAATGTACGTCATGTTGATGTTTTATTTGAAAGGAAAGAATGACTAAGTGAACTAAAAGGAAAAAATAATATTTAATTTATTTGGGTAAAATTAATTTGCGACCATAATAATATTTTCATTTATATTCAATAGGTTTTCATATTCATTTATAATTAATTGGTAACTAATGAATTCATATTATATTTATAAAAAAAATATTTTCATAAATTAGTTAATATTATAAATAAATTCTAATTTAACCCCATGTTTTTATCTCATTATGATAACTAATAATATTTTAATAATATATTATTGTTTGATAATCTTTGTTCTTGAATGTTACACAGGTCATCGAGTAAAGTAATTCTTGCATACAATGAAAGCTATCCTCAGTGTTCTGTGTAGAGCCGGATGATGTTTGTGTTTTATAAAGTGCATGTATAACATTGTGTTGCGTATAATGCAATACAAAAATAGTTATTTAATATGACATGTAATATCTTCAATGTATTAGAAAATGAATAATATTTGAATGATTAAATTAATTAGATAAAAAGGCATAAAATATGAGGGTGTTACATTCTACCCTCTTAAAATGTATTTAACCCTTGAAATTCTTCTTGTTTATCAAATATTTAATGCATGAATTTTTAATTCATATAAACCCACATAATTAAAATGATTACTAAAACTTCCCTTAAATAGGGAATGTTGGAACTATAATGGTTCCCCAATGTAACATATAAGTGGGCTTCCCCGTTGGAGAACATAGGTTAGGAGTGAATATTGGGAATGGAGGAAGAGCATAAATATTTTTTGGGTGTGATTTAGTCCATCAATCATAAAAAGTGAATTAACAAAGAGTAATTTAGGGCCTTAATGTCATAAATCTTTGATTATTTCAAAATTCATCGGTTCAACAAAAATTATTTTATTAATACAATGTTTTTTGTATTAATTTTAGAACATTGAGAATTTCATGATATATTTCTTTAAACAAAATTTCAGTCTTTGGTTGTTCTTTTATCAATTTAAAATACATATATTACATTAAGTAATTGATTCCCATAAATTAAATTTGATCTATAAAGAACTAATAGACACTTTTAATGGTTCATAATGCCTATAAAATAATGAAAAGATTAAGTATTTTTCTATTAGAAATAATTTTTCATTAATATATAAATATAAAAACTTACATCGCTAATTCATCATTAGTATTTATTCATAAAAAATAATTATATATAAACTAATACATTACATAGTGAACACATTTTCCTGACACATCAAATTTATAGTGATTTAAAGATGAGCTTTTAGTATAGGGAAGACCCTAGGTTATCTCTCGAGGAGCGTTGGCGGTTTTGTAGTGTGAATTTTTAATAAGTAGAACATAAGAGGTGGTGGTTTGAAATCATTTTTAAGAAAATTAATTGATTTAAAGAGATTAATAGTTAATAAATAAAACTGGTGTTTTAGATTTATGATATAATGACATCACTTCATGTTCACTACACTAATTGGATAGTTCATTGTTCTTCAAATTTCACATGGTTTTATTTATTTATTTGGTAGAGGGTTGTCAAAATCTTGATTCCCCTATTCCTCTAAAAACATTGCACAATGTAGCCACTCTTGACACAACAATTGTGTTGTCATGGTTTGGACTTCAATAATTGATTAATGGATATCAAATCATACAAATAACTATTGTATTTCTGAGATAAATAAGATCTGTGTGTTGTCCAATCAAGACAACCCAAGTTTCCCACTTGAAATTTAAACCCCATCGATGTTGAAATGAAATGTGATTCAAATAATTAAACCCAAGAAATGAATTCAAAGAAGAAACTTGTTTTGGTAAAACATAAGTGAATTAATACACGTGAATATTATATAAAATCAGTAGATTATCAAGTGTTGCAACTCCCTCCCTAGTATTTGTATCTCCCTTGAAATGATCGTCCCCTGTTTAGCTCGACATCGAGAGGAGGAGAATGCTCGGGTGAAACTCATTCATTGTTTTTGATCCACCAATGATGATAAGGGCCTCCAGAACATCTTTTATGAGGAGATAACTTCATTGGGTCTCCCAAATACCAGATCATTTCCTCCTGGTTGAACATATAAATGGGGATCCCAAGGTTCCATTTTATAGGAAAATGGGAAGTTGGTTTTGAGCACAAAGATTTCTTAAATCTAATTATCACATGGGTTGCGACCTCTCGACCCCCTTATCATAATTTAATGAAAATAAAAAATTTATATCCCCACCTCTTTAATGTCTCCAATGAAATTTTGGCTTAATTTTGACAACTAGAGCCTATGGTATGGATAGATCACAACACACCACATTTGACATCCTGTCGATTCCGTGTACTGGACTGATCAGGTCATTAGGCCCAACAGATGGTCGAATTTGTCGTGGGATCATTCTGATGAAATGTATCCAAATGAATATTGGACCATCCCGCAACATTTCATCCCATTTGGATGTACTGTTCAAGAGAAGTTTGTGGATGAGTACACTGGTATGCATGGATCTTGTGTAGTTTGGCCCATTTTTTTGGACTTCTTCATGGGGCCTCCAAATAACCTCCTCCTGCAATGGAATCATCAAAACAAGTAACATTTACCTTTTTAACTATAATAAAATAAAAATAAATTATTCAAAAATGGAATTAAATTTGTTATTATTTTTATAATTTTCAATATAAATAATGTTTAGCACAATTTTGTAAGGGTGAAAATGAAACAGTGAATCGCGGTGTGATCACATAGGCCAAGGGTCGGCTTGATACCTTTATCTTCATTCAATCATGGGTTCAAGGCCTGCATCCTTGCCATTTTTGATATTTTTTCACCCAACATACATGATTTCATTTTGAAAAACCAAACTATTATAATTTCCAAAATAAATATGATGTGCATCTTAAAAATAAGGTTAATCACTAAATAAACTTTTATCCATGGTTTTTAATACTATCCCAATACATTAATCCCTCCTCCAAAGTTTATAATATATTTTTCTTAAATGGTAAAACATATTACAAATCAAAAATATTGAAATCCAATCCTTTAGAATAAGTTTCATGAAATCATATTAACATTTACCTTACATTTAACATAAAGTACAACTTGTTTGTCACATTGGAAACATGTGACTACTGTTGACGCCAAAAAAAAAGTTTGTAACTCTCAGGGGAAGTTTCGAAATGACGAAGGGAATTCATATTTGGAATCAGAGGCCCGATCCAGAGGCCGAGGATGTGGTGCACGAAATAAAGGAGGATCTGCGCGAAAAAATTTTCTGCGCGCGTAGAATCACCGGGTTTCGTAAAATGGGGCCGATGAGGCGCTCAATCATTGCGCGCCCCGGTTCCGCGCGGCGAGTTTTTGCGTACCGGCTACGCTCGACGCAAAGAATTTCACGCGCCTCCTGGATTCCGCGCCGGAGGTCGCCTATAAATAGAAGGTGACCCCGAACGGTTTGGGGGTTGAGGAATCCGAAGAGACTCTCGTGCGCGCAATTCGGCTCCCCCCGCGCGCAAGCTGACTTCCAGGTAAAACCCACATTTCGCACCACCTTGCCCCGGAGTTCGCCTTTGCGCGCAACTCCACCGGCTTCAGTGAATTTTCCCCCTCCCCCGTTTTCCAGCCTTGCGCGCAATGCATGTCTTGTGCGTGCAATAGGCTGTCGTGCGCGCAAAACCCCGCGCATAGTTACCTCTCCGTGCGCAATTCCATTGCTCCAATTTTGCACCGTCCCGGAGTTTTGCGCGCAAATCATCCCTTTTGCGCGCAAAGCCCAGGACTCCTCACCTTGAGGACCCTTGGCTGCCCCCTGCACTGGCACCTGATGTCTCCCCTGCCAGGCACACGCGCCGTGCGTTGTTTTCCCGTACGGCTTCTCAGGCTCATGCGAAGTAACTTAAATATCCCTTGGGCCATGTTTCCCGTTTCATTTCTTTGCCTTATGCTTCTCTGCATAGGCACGCTAACGTCTATTTCTTCTTCGCATAGCCACGCTAACGTGGACCCCCCGGTGGTTTGCCCTGCGGCCCCCCTTCACTATGTCCTTGCCAAATCATTCCCTTCCACAAGGGGAAGCGGGCATTGGGCATGTAAGCCCTAGGGGTGTGGATCGAACCCACATCATCCAAGCTACAGTACGTTAAACTGTGAAGCACTTCGTCCTTAACACAAGACGTTAAACGGTGGTCCGACCTCATGCTTCGCACTCAGGGTCTCCCCAGCTCGGACATTCTTTACACCCACTCGTCTCCACAGGAATGGACTATTCATCACATGGAATGAGAGCCTCCTTGGCGGAGCGGCGTTTTTCCGTGGGGGAAGGGATGCCTCAGAGCGTAATCCCCTACCTTTCTTGCGGATGATTTCACCCATGCATCTACATACTTCCACCCTGCCAAGGCCAGTGGAGTCTTTTTCCCACTGCACTTTGTCGCACCATGGGCCTCCACCCTAGAGTAAGCCCCGGCACCAAGGGCCACTAACCACACGTAAGACCCTGTTTCCTCTTTGGTCCGCTCAACGCGTAAGCCCCATTCCGCTTCTCACGGACGCACCCTTCGTGACGTGATCATCTGGTCCCTGTTGCCTCTTGTTTCTCACACCGAGCATTACTCACGTGGGCTTAGAGTGCGCATCGACCATGACATCCTCTTATGGACCGCCCCAGAGCGTAAGCCCCATCCCAGTGAACTACGTGGACTTTGATCCGTTCTAACAGACGGTACGTAGGAAGCCACCACGAGGTTCAAGCCCACCACCCGGTGGTCCCGACCTCTCCATGTCGGTTCCCCGACCACCTTGGGCTTCCTCAGAGTGTAATCCCCAAATATTCCATCCCGCATGACGTTAAATTTTATTCCGTCCGGCATTAGGTTAAATTGTATCCCGTCCCACAAGACGTTAAACTGTATGTCGTCTCGCATGACGTTAAACTGTATTCCGTCCTACATGACGTTAAACTGTATCGCGTCCCACATGAAGTTAAACTATATCACGTCCCGCATAACGTTAAACTGTATTCCGTCCCGCATGACGTTAAACTGTATCGCATCGCGCATGACATTAAACTGTATTCTTTCCCACATGACGTTAAACTGTATTCTCATGCTTGGGCCGTCTCAGAACGTAATCCCTATGTCTCACTCCACCATCCATCCTAATCCTTACCCGGGCTGCCACATCCTAGTGAGATCATGCCACCCCATCCCACTCCATGATATATGGTAAGCCTCCCACGTGATGGCCCCAACATCGGTGTTCCCTCCTAGGGATCCTTCAACCCGATCCATCTTCGCAAGATGCTAAACTCGTGACGTACCCCGTGTTAAACATGGGAAGCTGAGGAAAACCTCAGATGGTACATATCCCCCACGTTCGATGTGGGATTCCTCGGGCTTTCGTGCCCTCGAGAATCCCTGTGATGAGGGACCAAAGACAGACAAGCCGACGACACCCCAACGTGACCATTCTCCTCCCCGAAGGTTGCTTCCCCGACAAGACCCCTTTGAGCGTCTTGACGGAAGCAGCATAATTAACTGGCGTCCATGTAGATATGGCACCGAGAATGAGCTTCATGAACCCGTCTTAAATCTATGAGGGAGACCCGGACTAGGTGATGAGCTCTGAGGTGGAATCCACGGAAGGAAGAACCGACATCCCATCATCCCGGTTTCGATCAAGGAGCAGACGTCCCTAAACAAGGAACAGATGCCGCCCTCCTTTAGAAAGCAGGAATGCGGGGAAACATAGCAGCGCATCCTACTCCGCGAACGGATGCGCACTCCCTGTCGAAAGTGTCGGAAACAAAAAATGCTGAACCTGACGTGAAGTTATTCTCCTCAACACGGGGAATGGTAGCCGTTGGGGCCTCGAAAGAATAGAATGTCACCAGGTCCGGGTAACCCTCACCAGGATGTGAACCTGCCAGGGGTCGAGGCCGTCAGGGCGATGACTACTCCGTTCTGCGACGTTGTTAGCATGGATTCCCCTCACCGACCATGGAAGACGGAATGATGCTGGGCCTTGGTTTTTGATCTCCTTTCCTGTTGATAATAATGGGCTCATCTCCCTATTTCCATGAATCAGATCATTGCATTCGGAGCTTGATCACCACCTGCCCACCGGTGCAGGGGAAGGGTCAGTACCGATGCGGCTACCCCGCGCGGTCCCACCTATTCGGCGGTCACTCCGGCTTTGACCTTCGTAGCAGTCAGGCGCTTGGGCCCCCTCTTCCAATCATAAATTATCCAACAGAGGGTGATCAATAACCTGGTTCATAGGTATGACGAGGAAGGGGTCATCCCCACCAGGGGCATGGCCCACTTGGATCTAGAGGTGGTCGTGCGTCACCACCATCGCCGCCCTCAAGGGCCGCGCAGAGAGCCATCGCTCCCCACGTCGACGTTCAACAGCTTCGGGAGCCTATCCCCAGAGCGCTTTGACACATCCCTCCCCTACGCCAATGAGGTGGGGGATGTCCGGGTTCACCCGATTGGCGTTCCAACCCAGAGGTTAACTGCAAGAACCCCTTCCAGGCCGCGTCGACGCTGCCGCCCGTCTCCCCTAGCCGAGGAGCAGGAAATCTTCATGCCCGCACCGCCGGTTCCGGCCCATCTGACTCGACGCCAGTGTCGGGCATGAGCGGGAGAGAATGCCCATCCTGGGGCACCAGCATCAGCAACCACTGTGGCCCGAGCCACTGCTGACTCCTATTCCCAGATCCCTGCGCATGATGAGTAGGGGCAGCCACGTACCCGACTTGGATCGAAACCCCGATTGCCCTATAGGTAGATTGGGTCGAATCTCTGGGTCGCAGACACTGGCAATGGACATTGCAGACCAATCTGCGGTAGTGCCGCTCACCATGAGGGATCATTCCATTCCACCGATCTGGGAAGCCGAAAGCTTCATCGCGATGGAAATGCTCCGGGTATAACTCCTTCCAGCGCCCACTGCATGGGGTATGAGGCCAGTCCCCCTACTGCCAGTCGCGAGCATGGATCCGTTGTGTACCCAGTCGCTCACTCACATGGAGGTCCTCCCCATGTCCCTCTCAACATATGTCCTACTACTTCTCGCACACCGGCCTTTGGTCCCCTCTGCCCCATCTCTTTTGTGGTCGGGGGACCCCATGACGGAAGTTGTCCTAACCCTGAGGAGCTACCCAGAGGCAGGAAGGCCGGGCATCGTCGTCATAGGAGGAATGTCAGGGGAGTCTGGACGGGAATTAGACTAGTCCGTTTCTCAGATTCGGAGGTAGAGTACGACTCGACGATGGAACCTCCCCCCCAACCCTTCGAGTTGAGGGCAGGGGTGGGGACACGGCGCGTCAGTCTCGTACTCCCCAAATGCGAGATCAGTATGATTCCCTCCTCCCTTCGAAGGTATATCCAGGACAATGAGGACTCTGCGTACCTCCAGGGATCAAGCTCGCAGTTGCCTCTGACCTCCTCGGAAGCACCTCCCACCCCTGTTAGGGAGGGTGAGGAACATTTCTGGGGACCGAAAAAAGAGTCGCGAGGCGATACACCCTCAGCGAGCACCGATGTTATGACAAGAGGCCCATCCACCGGCGCATCCTATCGCGACGTGGCAGCCAGGGAACTTCAACCCTTGGAGGATCACCCAGGGATCGGCGGCCAATCGGCCTGTTCGCCGTATTCCCCACCGGCCAGCCCACCGCCCCGACGGCCTGCCTCAGCGCCATTGCCAATTCCCTGACTTTCCTCAGTGGATGACAAGGGGCGGCAAGTTCTGGACCCCAAACCGGAGCTGTGGAGCTTCTGGACCATTCTTGCAGCGGGCCACTTCCTTGAGAAGGTTTGGCCGGTCGCAGAATCGGGTTTTCATGTGCCAAAGTCACTCACCCCGGGAGAGTTTGAATGCTTCCACCAGATTCTTCAGGTGACTCACTCCCGCCTATGCCATCAGGTAGCGCCTTATCCCGGGAGCCAAGCGCATCTCGAGGATATTGGTGTGCAGTGCCGCCGGGTCGACCTAGCAGCACTCCCTGCGGTCTGGCACCCCAAGTCGCTGGACCACCCCGAGGCCCTTCAACAACAATGCGTCCAAAGTTTTCAAGTACTCCGCAGAGTTATTGAGGAGGTCACCCCCCACATGCACGTCCGTGATTGGGTGCAGTACGCTGATCTTTTATTCTGTACGATCCGCTGGCAGCCCGATCCATTGGGCGTCCCTGATGGAACGTCGCCAAGGGCAGTAGCAGTCAACATGGCTGACCTTTCAAATGAGGGAAACATTTTGGAGCCCCTCGATGGGGACTCACCCCCTGAGGACATGCTGCTACTGGACCCATCTGGGAGGATTACTTGCCAACAGAGGAGCCTCTTAGGCCTTCCTGTTCCCAAGAAGGCACTGGAGCTGGGCCGAAACATCGGCAAGGGTAAAGAGCCCGTCGGGTATGTCAAACTCGCCGACCCATCTACCTCAGTGTAGAAGGTAGAGGAAGATCCCGAGAAGGACATGCTGTTCCAATAGCTAGCCGAGCAAAAGAGGCTGGTTGATGAGCTCCTGGCTGAACGCATTGCAAAGTGGCGGCCTGACTATGGAAAACCTAGACCACGATAGCAGGGGCAGGAGCATCTACCCCTTGCTGAGGTCCCCCCGGGAAACCGTGATCGTGTCGTGTTCACTGACAGGGGAGACACTGGAGCCCATGGAAAAAGGGCGCGATATGTTTTGGCGAACCCTCCCAAGCGGCAAGACAACCTGGAGAACCCTGCTCGGTTTCCTCCCTCTGCTCCAAGAGTCGCTCCGCCAGCTGCCCCCCGAGCCGCTGAGCGTGACTACCGTGTCGAAGAGCCTGGAAATGTGCTTGTGGTTAGAGATCCCCATCAAGACAGGAATCCGCATCCGGATGATCTGATAAAAGTACTCATCGCTCGCTTGGAGGCCCGGGAAACTCGCCAGGTGGCGATCCCACCGGATGGCAAGCCGTACCCCGCATGGGTGCATGACATGCCGGCCCCGTAGGGATTTGGGAACCCCACTTTTCCCCCTTTAACATGACCGGAGACCCGCCACAACACTAGGCCCACTTCAACTCGAGGTGCGGGCCTATGTTAGGGACTCCGGCGCAGCAGGAGGCTGCCAAGCTCTGGTGCTTCGTTCAGACACTGGAAGGACCAGCATTTGTCTGGAACAGCCAGCTCCCTGTTGGATATGTGACTAGCTGGGAGGACCTTCACCGGAAATTCCTCTACCAGTTCAGTTCCACAACCTGGAAGATGAACATTGCAGACCTCTTCAGGTGCAAGCAAAGGCCCGACGAGCGAGTCGCGGACTTCGTCGCCCGGTGGATGGGGCTCACGTACTCCCTTGACATGTCGTTGAATCATGATAAATTACTGAAGATGGGTGTAGGGAACGTCAAGGAAGAGTTAGTTCCTTCCCTAATCACGTAGAATTACCCTGGAGGGTTCTGGGACTTCTCGGACAAGGCGCAGCGCCTCAAAGAATCCCTACAGTAGGCCAGTCAAGAACGCCCGCTGCATCCTGTGATCTCTGCAAGGAGAGCCGCCAGAGCCGAGCCCGCTGGTGTGGCATAGATAGAGGCCCCCAGATAGCTAGAGTTGCTGCCGGTGAGACCAGCTCAGCGGTCCCATAGGGGTCCACCCCCACAGCCTCCGGCCCAACAGCGACCGCCTCAAAATCGGCAGACGACTCCGCGTAATGCACCGCCACCACCTAGGTGTTGTAATCCGACTCCGCCTCCTCGGTCTGCTCTGCCGTCCCCTATCCATGTTCAGCCCCCAAGAGTCCCCTTTCCAGATAGAAGGAATCGGGTTTACTCATTTGGCGAGGCTCAGGTCCCTGGTAATTTCCGTAGCGCCTTGGAGAAGAGGATCGTGCGACTGCCTGAGTGTCGGAAGCCAGAAGTGGCATGTCTCACGGATCGCCCTAACTACTGCCCTTATCACCGGTTCCTGGGACACACCATCCAGTAGTGATATGGGTTCAAAGACTAGCTCCATGACCAGATTGAAAACAACATAGTCAGGTTGGGCCCAGCCCCGGCACAGGTGGCAGGTGTCTTCGTGGGATCATATGGAAGTAGTGATGATGGGGATGGGTGGGAACTTGTTTCCGACCGCGGGTCCCGGAAGTATAATGACTGGATGGACCGCAGGATGGTCTCTTGTGCCCATGGAATCATCCGTGCCCATCTGGATCAGCCAGAGCCCTCGGAATCTGTGAGCGCTGCTTCGGCGTCGTCATCCCAGCCAACTTCTTCCTAGAAGAGCAGGAGGAGGCGCAAGAAGAAAGAACGTGTCCTGCCATTGCCCTCATCTTCTCGCATGCTTGGCGATTTCATGCCCCCGGAAATGGGGATCCCTCCGAGACCCCGTCCGGTAATGGATGACTCCTCGAGCGAGAGCCTGGGGTATGCTTAGATTAACACCGTAGAGTTGGTAAATCCCATTGTGGATCTCGACGACGAGGATCTCCCAGTGGACCTCCCCGAGACCCCGGGGTACGGTTCGGTTAACATCGTATAGTTGGTAATTCCCTTTGTGGCTCCCGACGATGAGGAGCGCTAGGTGGACCTCCCCAAGATCCTGGGGTATGCTTCGGTTAACACCTTAGAGTTGGTAAATCCCTTTGTGGCTCCCCACGGTGAGGAGCGCCAAGCGGACCTCCCCAACGTCCCCAGCCGTCGCCAACGTCGACGGAGCCGTGGCTACGTGAATCGCCGGGGCATAGCGGTCATCACCTCCAGTCAGGCCATGCACGCTACCGAGACCAGGCAGCAGGCCAGGTATAGAGAGCAGCACTCGCAGCTCACTCACCCGGTGGCAACAGGTTCTCTTCCACCACCGTTTGTGTTTCTGGATCGGGCGGAACTGCCTTGCCCGCGTCGCAACCAGCCCAGCCCTGCCAGTGGACGACTACGGCCTTCCGGTCCTAGCATGGCAGCCACCTCCCGGGCTTCATACGGTGAACAACGGGACATGCCTAGTACCAGTTAGTCACTGGTCCCTCCAGCAGGGGCCGTCTTGCCCCCAATTGTAGAGCGACCTCCTGTACGCAGAAGCTCGTGTTTGGCGCGAAAGTATGATTTCCTAAAACATCTGGCTGGCATTCCGGCAAGGATTTCCATCCTTGAGGCCCTCCTCCTGTCGTCTGAAATGCGTGAGGCGCACGTCGAGGCTCTAAGGAGCCCCTCCAGTTTGAAACGGAGGTAGCAGCCGCAGAAGCCTTCCACACCGAGGTGATTGAGGACGCCGAATGCCAGACAGTTATCTCATTCTCCGGTGAAGATGAAGACCCTCCCATACATGGGCACATCCGCCCGCTGTATATCACCAGCGAGTTCAATGGCGTGGAGGTCCATCGCTGTCTTGTCGACACGGGTTTTGGGATTAACATGATCCCAACTCGGACACTGCGAAAGCTGGGGTTGTCCAAGGATGATTTAACTCCCTCCAACCTCAGAATACAAGAGTATGACAGGACCGTTCAAACTCCACTCGGCAGGATTCGTCTGAAGACCCAGTTCGGCGGCTTACTTGCCAATACCGAATTCATGGTTGTCTCTCAGGACACTGACTACAATGCATTGATGGGCAGGCTGTGGCTCCATCTTCATGCGGCGGTTCCCTCATAATACCATCAATGCCTCAAATACTCCCTTAAGGGTCAAGTGGGTGTGATCCCAGGAGATGTGTCTCCATTTGACTCTTGTGAAGCTCGTTACTTGGACGATGGCTATTACAAGAGCAAGGACAAGAAAATCCTGGCAGCTGAGGTTGAGCCTGCCGTTGTCGCGAGTGATCCCTGGGCAGGTTTGGATGACGAATATTTCTTCCCAATCCATTGGTTGGAGGCCACGACTCCCGATATGGGAGACTGCTTCGTTGTCTCGGGTACCAGAGGAATCCATATTTCCGGGTCTAAGCGACGGCGGGAAATCACCTCGTACTCTTACACCAAACAGGCCCAGGTGATCCTCGAGCCTCCTACCCCTGTACGATATCGGGACGTTGGGATCATGGAAATGGCAGTACGTTATACGTGTCTGTTTCGCCAAGCCGGGATCGACCAGCTCAAGCCAATGTGTCACCACTACTTTGATGTCGTAAAGCATGGCCCCTTGGGCCGCATGACAGATGGGATTGGATAAACTGCCATCGTCTCTACGGTCTCCGCGGTGCATGAGTCTCCCATCGTGATGACCTCTGCCGCCCAAGCCGGTGCTAGCTCCCTATCATGGTCGAGCAGCCCCGAAACGGATCCCCCCATGGACAATCCTTCCACAAGCGGAGAAGAAGACATGGAAGATGCTCCTCCTGCCTTTGAGGAGGGCGTCTCTACCATGGTCGACGAGCTAGTACAGGTGAACCTCGGTAGTGAGGCGGACCCGAGACCTATGTTGGTTCGTGCCGCTATGCCTCCCGAGGAACGACAACAATACATAGACATCCTCAGACAACACCGTGATGTGTTTGCCTGGAGTTATGACGAGATGCCGTGAATAGATCCCTAGGTAGCCGTCCACCACCTTGGCCTCCCAGCAAACCATCGTGGGTTCAAGCAGCCTCCCAGAAAAATTCACCCCTTTCATGGTGCCATGGTTGAGGCCGAAGTTGATAAGCTCATTAAGGCCAACTTTTTCAAGGAAGTTCAGTACCCCAGATGGCTAGCCAACATTGTGCCTGTCAGGAAGAAGAATAGGTAGATTAAGGTCTGCATCAACTTCCGAGATCTTAATCGCCACTGTCTGAAGGATGACTTTCACCATCCTGTGACAGAGCTGTTGATCGATGCAACGACCGGGTTCCAAGCCCTCTCTTTCATGTATGGGTACTCAGGGTACAACCAGATCTGGATGGCCCCCGAGGATGATGAGTTTACTGCCTTCAGGGCCCCCCAGGGCACTTTCTGCTATCGGGATATGCCCTTCGGCCTGAAGAACGTGGGTGCCACCTATCAACGGGCTATGCACCGCATATTCAAGCCAATCCTCGGGACGCTGGTGGAGTGCTATGTAGATGACCTGGTGGTTAAATCTCATCAGTGCCAGGACCATATCAAAGACCTTGATAAAGTGTTCGGTTTTCTCGGTTCTTGCCACTTGAAGATGAACCCGTTGAAGTGTACCGTCGAGGTCACCTCCGGAAAGTTTCTTGGCTTCATCGTCAGGTATCGAGGTATCGAGATAGACCCCGAGAAGATCAAGGCCATCATTTAGATGCCTCCCATGAGTAATATTCAGGAGCTTCGAGGCCTCCAAGGCCACTTAGCCTATATACGCCGATTCATTGCGAATCTGGCCGGAAAGTGTAAGACCTTTTCTCGGCTCATGAATAAAGGCACCGCCTATGTGTGGGATGAAGAGTGTCAGACTACTTTCGTGGAAATCAAGCAGTATCTACTTCAACCTCCAGTCCTGATGCCACCCGTTCCCGGAAAGCTGCTGGTCCTTTACGTGACCGCCCTAGAGAAATCCCTCGGCACCCTTCTCGCCCAGAAGAACAACGAGGGAACAGAGAATAGCCTATACTACCTCAGACGAATGCTCCTCGACACGGAAGTTAGATACTCTCCCATCGAGAAGAGCTGTTTGGTGCTCGTATTCGCCGTACAGAAATTGAGGCACTACTTGCAGCACCACGAGGTACATCTGGTCTCTCGGGTAGACCCATTGAAATACATCCTGAGCCGGCCTATGTTGACCGGATGATTGACACACTAGGCGGTGATCCTCCAGCCGTTGGACATTAGGTTCGTACCTCAGAAGGCCGTCAAAGGATAGGCGATGGCAGACTTCTTAGCTGCCCATCCAACCTTTGCGGACCAGCCACTAGATTTGGGCTTTCCTGATGAGGCAATACTCTCAGTCGATCACGCCACCCCATGCTGGAAGATGAACTTTGATGATGCCTCCTGAAGCCCTACCGGTAGAAGGCTCAATGATCCTAGGCTTAATAGAGTTGGCCTGGGTATCGTCTTCATCACCCCGGAGCAAGCCATTCTGCCATATTCTTTCTTATTGTTAGAAGGATACACCAACAATGTGGCAGAATATCATGCCCACATCACTGGCCTCGAGATGGCTCTGGAGTTTAACGTACCCCACCTGTATTTAAAAGGGGACTCTGAGCTAGTCATCAAGCAGGTTAACGGTGACTATGTTGTCGGGAAGCCAGAACTCATGTCGTTGTTGGAGTGCACCCTCCATCTAATGGCTATGTTCTCATCCCGACCAGATGTCGTTCACGTTCCCCGGTCGCAGAGCTGTCGAGCAGATGCTTTGGCCAGCCTGGCCGCATCACTCGCGGAGCCCGAACAGGATGATCTAATCATCCACGTGGTGAACCGTAGAGTCATTGCTCCTATTATCCCGGAAGGCGATTCTGGCCCACGAGTGAATCATCTCACCGCTGGTGCCCCCACGTCAGGACCCCCCGGGGCTTCAGGGATGGTGATCGAGACGGTTCCTGACTAGAGGACATCCTTGGTTGAATATCTCCGGCACGACAATCTTCCGATGGACCGAGTAGAGCGAGAACGAATATGGTGTCGTGCGCCGCAGTTTACCATTCAAAGCGGTCCCAGCCGTGAGAATCTCCTTTACAGAAATGGGTTTGACGGTGTTCTCCTCCTTTGTCTTCAAGGATTTCAGATCCCACAGGTCATGCAGGAAGTTCACGCTGGCTCCTGTGGAACCCACCAGGCCGGGTCGAAGTTGTCCCACCAGATTCGGAGACTGGGATACTTCTGGCCCTCCATGATCCACGACTACATCGAGTATTCCAAGAGGTGTCCTGCATGCCAAGTTCATGATAACTGTGTGCATCGGCCACGAGAGCCTCTCCATACTACTAAGTATTCTTGGTCCTTTGCAGTCTGGGGTTGGATTTCGTAGGGCCATACCCGCCGGCGACGGCCCGCCAGTGCCGGTTCATCTTAACTGCCACAGATTTCTTCTCAAAGTGGGCAGAGGCAGCCCTGCTTAGGGAAGTCAAGGCTGGTTCTATCGCTGACTTCGTGAGTTCCAATATCATTCACCGGTTTGGAATACCTCATGCTATCCTCATGGATAACGAAACCAAATTCCGAGTGGCTGAGCTGAAAAGATTGTACGCCAAGTACAAGATTCGCTCAAACCACACCTCCCGCTATCATGCGCAGGCGAATGGACAGATTGAGGCCTTTAATAAAACCCTCTCTAACATTCTTCAAAAAAATGGTTGGTTAGAACCAGAAAAGTTGGTCGGACAAGCTCCCCAATGCCCTCTGGGCTTATAGGACGACGAATCACAATTCCACCCAGGTGACTCCGTATTCCCTGGTATACGGAGCTGAGGACGTCATTCCCATCGAGGTCCAGCTACCCTCATTGCACACGGCAGTCTATGACCAGCAAGCACCAGACACAGTTTCTGAGATCTGTCTAGCCGAATTGGAAGTGCTGGATGAAAGTAGGCTTCGCGCTTTACATAACTTGGAAAGGCATCAGAGCAGGATGGCTCGAGCTTTCGATAAAAAGGATCACCTTCGCTCCTTCTTGCAATGTGACCTGGTGCTGGCTCTTAGAGCGCCAATGATTCCTGGCAGGAAACCACCAAACATGGAACCCAAGTGGGAAGGACCTTTTATTGTCCAAAATTTCTATCCCAATGGTGTGTATTCCCTGGTGACTATGGATGGTGATCGTATCACTCCTCCCACCCATGCTACTTTCCTTAAGAAGTACTTCTCCTAGCCAGTATGGTCCTGCATGACCTTAAACTATATGGTCCGGAATGACCTTAAACTGTATGGTCTTGCATGACCTTAAACTGTATGGTCCTACATGACCTTAAACTATATGGTCCTGCATGACCTTAAACTGTATGGTCCGGCATGACCTTAAACTGTATGGTCCTGCATGACCTTAAACTGAATGGTCCTGCATGACCATAAACTGTATGTTCCTCTATGACCTTAAACTGTATGGTCCTGCATGACCTTAAACTGTATGGTCCAGCACGAACTTAAACTGTATGGTCCAGCACGACCTTAAACTACACTCTGCCCTACATCTGGGCTCCATGG
Organism: Viscum album; assembly: GCA_963277665.1. Classification (NCBI taxonomy): domain Eukaryota; kingdom Viridiplantae; phylum Streptophyta; class Magnoliopsida; order Santalales; family Viscaceae; genus Viscum; species Viscum album. The sequence goes on from OY728159.1 coordinate 662,168,100, forward strand.
TCCGAGCTCTAATACCTACAACTAAGATCATCTTGGTCCGAGCTCTAAGACCTAAAACTAAGATCTATATTTCGTCTCGCATGACGTTAAACTGTATTTAAAGAACTACGTGTGGATTGATTCCCATCCTAATGGGATACGTAGGACCGCCCGGACATTTCATCTCGTGTCCAGCCCAAGAGTTACCAAACTCCGCCCTTTCCTCTCGGTCCGAGCTCTAAGACCTAAAACTAAGATCCATATTTCGTCCAACATGACGTTAAACTATATTTACAGAACTATGTCTAGCTTGATTCCCATCCTAATGGGATACGTAGGAACACCCAGGCCTTTCGTCTTTGGGTCCAGCTTAAGGTCCACGGTCGCGTCTGTTTCACCTTTGGGACTTCGACCAGAGGATCGCGTGGCGTGGTGTGAGATTATGTCCCCATTCACATCGGGGTCGCAATGGTTTCACCATGCGCACCCTGTTCTCAGGGTTTATCCCTCCTCTGTCCAATGTCATTTAAAGACGCATATCAAGAACTATGTGTGGCATGATTCCCATCCTTATGGGATATGTAGGACCGCCTGGACACTTAGATGTCAGGTCCAACCCCATCTATTAGGAGATCCCATGATCTCCTGGTGCCCAAGGTGTTTGGCATTACGCCCCCTCTTTTTCCCAGGGATCCGCCATCTTTTGGTCACTCTCGGACTGAGCCCTCTGACCCTTTCCAGTGGTCTGCTGATGTGCTCGAGGAACTCTGGTCTAGAACTTGGAGTGCCAGATTCGACTTAGGCAAGTCCCATCCACTTTCCAAGCTTCATGTTCCCCTTCATTCGGGCCCCCGTCATCCTTCACACCCGGAGGGACCCCCAAGAACGGCCTGGATACAACGCCCAAGGTCTCTACTACCATCACGGGCCAACGCCCCTGAGGGTTTCATACAACAAATTGATACAAATCCCCCGTTGCGAACATGGTCAGCGGTTGATTCTCATTTGTTTCTCCCCATGGCTAACATGATAGGATGTTGTGTTGCGAACATGGTCAACATTAATCCTCAGTTGTCACGCCGGTTCCCCGGGCCCTGAATGTTGGTGGCATTGTTCATGTCATGTTCCGCCCCACCATGTCAAGGTGTAATCCCGACAGTCCTTGTACTAACCCTCAGTACACCCCCGCACATCAGACAGACCGAGCTGTGTAACAGTGTCTCTCCGGGCTCCCGCGATCTAAGCGCTAGAGTATGTGCTTGGGTCTCTTCTTTACAGGTTGCGTGCGGCTTGACCCTCATCGCCTTGGGGAGTGAGGGGTCGCCCAGACATTGCGTTTCGGGCCCAGCATACCTGGGAGCTAGCATCTCCTGCCCCTCCCTGATTGTTGAACCCTCGTAGGCCCCTTTGCCCAAGGCTCCTCTCTCGGTTGGTCGAAACCATATGACATTAAACTGTGTTGTTGGTCGAAACCATATGACCTTAAACTATGTTGTTGGTCCAAACCATATGACCTTAAACTGTGTTGTTGGTCCAAACCATATGACCTTAAACTGTGTTGTTGGTCCAAACCATATGACCTTAAACTGTGTTGTTGGTCCAAACCATATGACCTTAAACTGTGTTGTTGGTCCAAACCATATGACCTTAAACTGTGTTGTTGGTCCAAAACATATGACCTTAAACTGTGTTGTTTGTCCAAACCATATGACCTTAAACTGTGTTGTTGGTCCAAAACATTTGACCTTAAACTGTGTTGTTGGTCCAAATCATAGGACCTTAAATTGTGTTGTTGGTCCAAACGATATGACCTTTAACTGTGTTGTTGGTCCTATCACACGACCCTAAAATATGACTTTATCGTCCTGGACGCACGACGAAAAACGGCACTGCATTTTGTTGACCTCGTTGTAGAGGACATCACGTTGGGTATTGGTCTTGTGCCATGCCATTTGTCAATGCCTATCGCATCTTGATGCTTGTGGCGACACCATGGCCTACTAATCTAGGTCTGCCGCTTCACAACAAAAAAAACCACTCACCTTAAAGGACAAACATGATTTATCAAATTCCTCTTATTTTAGTGCCAGGGCCACGCCCGCACTCTCCTTTTCCCTTGGCACTGTTATCTGACCATGTCACCTTTCAGAACTACGTATGAATTGATTCTCATCCTTATGAGATACGTAGGAATGCCTGGGGCACTTCCCCGCGAGCCCAGCCATCCTACCTTCGTGTTTGGTCCCTCGACTTGAGCATTTGCCCGGAGAGCACATGGTAATTAGGGCATAGGTCCTCATTCACGTCGGATTTTGTAACTGTCATGCCATGTGTCCGTTTCTCCCTTTTCGCACCTCGTGGTCCGAGATGTAAGACCTAAAACTAAGATCCTCATGGTCCGAGCTCTAATACCTAAAAGTCCGAGCTCTAAGACCTAAAACAAAGATCCTCGGGGTCCGAGCTCTAAGACCTAAAAATAAGATCATCGCGGTCTGAGGTCTAAGACCTCTAACTAAGATCCTTATGGTCTGAGCTCTAAGACCTAAAACTAAGATCCATATTCCATCTCGCATGACGTTAAACTGTATTTCTTCCCGCATGACGTTAAACTGTATTTCATCCCGCATGATGTTAAACTGTATTTCAAGAACTACGTGTGGCTTGATTCTCATCCTTATGAGATACGTAGGACCACTCGGGCGTCTCGTCTTGGGTCTAGCCCCAGGGATTACTAAACCCCATCCCTTCATATTGTCTTCCACTCAGCCCGGCTTCATAGGAAGTGGTGTAATCGGGATATCTACCCCGAGCATGTTCGGGATGCCCCATGGTAATAATGGGAAGTGACAGTTCACTCACCAAAGAGGTCCTTCCTGGAAGTTGGGATGACCCGTGATCAGGTCGATACGTCCGCCTAATGCGCCTTCGCCCTGGGGGTGCAATTTTGGAAGTGTTGGACTCTGTTCGAACAAACCACCACTCCACCTTCCACGCCTTGCGTCCCCCTTATTCAGATCCTCATTTCCTTTCGTGTTTGACGGGACCCCCTAACAGTATTGATGCTCGACCTATGGTCCACCTACTGTCATGGGAAAACGTTCCGGAGGACTGGTAATGTTTGACGGGACCCCGTAAAAGTATGGACGACAGACCTATTGTCCGCCTAGTATCCTGGGCCAACGTTCTGGAGAACCGTTCATGTTTGACGGGACCCCCCAGCAGTATGGATGACAGACCTATGTTCCGCCTACTGTCATGGGCCAACATTCCGGAGAACTGGTCATGTTTGACGGGACCCCCTAACAGTATGGACGCTCGACCTATGGTCTTCCTACTGTCCTGGGCTAACGTTCCGTAAAACTGACCAACGATATTTGAGTTAGGCCCCGTGTTGCGAACATGGTCAGCGTTCAGCCCTCATTTATTGTCCCCCCATTCCAGGCCAACGTAATGTCGATGATGTGTTTCTGCCACGGTTGACAGTTATCCTATGTGGTTGCACCCCATTGCGTTCCGAATTTGGGCAGCGTGATTCACCCTTCCTCTCCATTCCCCTGTGTTCGGATGGATTTCAATTCCCCCGGCATTCCCCCGCTTGTGTGTAAGAGCACATTGAGAAGTCGACACATCAATCGGCTCAGGGGTCTCCTCAAAAGTCCAGGCCCAATTTTGGATGCCTGAAGCTTGGTCAACGCCCCAAAGTTGAACAAAATAATGGTACAAGCATCTTCTGCTTCTTGCATTGGGAACGACCCACCGGAGCCTAGGGATGAGCTGTTATTCGTTTCGAAACTATGGTTGAGCACATGAAACCTAGGGTACAAATGAGTGGATTTGACCACATATTAGATTGAGACGATGAGCAGTACAAGCATATAGTTCATGAGATGGCAAAAACAAAGCCCTTAGGGATTATAGTGATGAAGCGATCTTTCCAGTGCTTCTACCCTCTAGCTGTTAGCCTCCAGGACCGCTTCTGGCTCTTTGAAGACTCTCTGCTCATCGGCCACCATAGAGAGCAACTCGCCAGCCCTAGCTTGTGCATGCGCCCACTCGGTTTGAAGTACGGTCATCTGGTGACTCGCCTCCACTAGTTGATCCTGCGCATCAGCCAGCTGGGCCGTCAGTTGCTCCACGAGGTCAGAGCATGTTGCGATGAAGGCCTCTTTATCTGCTTCCTGCCCTTCGACGTTCCGAACTTCCTGCTCCACCCTCAGCAGCGCTTGAGTGCTCGCCGATCCTTCTCGGCGCTGCACAATGTCGGTGCGCTGGCTGCTCTCGCATATCTTCTCGGCCATGTAATCACGGACCATCAGATGAAGACGCTGAGCATCAGCCCCTCCGGCGCACAGGAAGCGCAGCTAGGTCTGAAGTGATCCCATCCGCCTCAGCTAATCCGACTGGGGCTGCCTGATGAAGCGCTGGATACACTTCCACCCTTTGCACCGTGTCATCCGGCTCTCCTCGGCTGCCTCTGAGTCTGAGTCATCAATCTCCTATGGGTCAGCGGGTCGGTATATGGGGAAGGCCGCCAGAAAATCGGCAACAAGATCCACCCCAGGGATGTCTTCGTGAGGAATAGAATCAGCGACGTCCGGACGACCTTCTCTCTCCACAGCAGAAATGATTCCTCCCCCAGCTTCCGAACTCGTTTCAGGAACATCGCCGCTGATGTCCACTTCCCCCTGTTCATCAATTGTCGGGGCCGACTCAGTGCAGAGAGCATGTTCCGAGCGAGGTGGTAGGTCCGCCACTGGTCCACTCGCGGATGGCCCGGGCTCCGCAGCCTGACGTGCCTCAAGCGTTGAGATCACTGCGCATGGCATACTCTGGTCAGACGGGATCTTTTGACACCATGCACCAGTAGTGAAGCGTGAGACTTACAGGAATCCAGAGCGTCGATCCCCAGTGTTTCGGCAGCTACATGAGCTGCCGTAAGGGGAGACCCCTATGCGCTTGTTAATTCAATGATGGGTGTTGGATCCCCATCATGTTCCACTGGTTCCTCTCCTCCCTCCTCTAGAAGAGACGCCCGTCCACCACTCAACTGCTCCTGATTAAGATGGGGAAGTGGGTTAGAAGTTGGAAAATAGAATGGAAGAATGAGGTAAATGAATGAATACAGAGACAAACCTCGATAATCTTGGTTATGTCGAGATCAGAGTCAGCAATCTCGCCGCTCTCTCGGAGACTCCCTTGGTAGGTTGCCCCTTGTGACCCCTCACCTTCAGGCTCCTCTTCTTCATTCTCTCCCTCGCCTTCATCCTCTCCGTTTCCTCCTCCCCCTTCGGCTCTTCGTCACTATCGCCTTCTCCCGGCGGCATCGCTTCTGGATCATGCTCCTGGCCGAGCATCACTTTCACTAGGAAGGTTGGCTCTGCACGCCGCCCCTGTTGGCATGCGTATGCATCCATGGCCGTCAGATAAGCATGCCGCTGATGGAAGTTTACCCGGTCAGTAATTCGAATGAGCCCGACCTCTGGATGTTGGATCCCGTTTTTCATTATCTTCTGCCAAAAGGATTCGACGCTTAGCGATTGCCGCAGGGTCATCCAGGCCGACCACAGGGCCGAGAGAATTGCGTCTTGGGATGGTTCGAGCAGATATCTTATCTGCTTCCCGGGAAGTTCCCTGGCCTCCTCATGTTACCCCCCTGTGGGTAACAAGGACATGGCAGCACCATGTGATGTTCCCACTGCCGAAGTCCCGGCCTGTGCAGGCCTCGCGGCCTGACGCGCCCTTGGCTCCCCCCTTCCAATGGCGCAGTGCCTTCTTTCCCGTCACCCGGTTTCCGCGCGAGTAACCTCGAGTTGCCAGACGTGCTTGTGTAATAGCCCCTCAGGGTACGCAATGGTCCGGTTTTCGGCGTATTCGGTTGCTAGGCCGGCATCGACCCCGGTGGGAGGAAGAGTAACGACGTCGTAAGAGTCGAAAGTGGTAAACATCAACCACATCTAGCGCAGGACGCACAAATTATTCTCATGCCAGACAGCTGTGAATACTTTCTTCGGCATTCGTTGGAGGCACCCGAACTGCCTGGTGAATCGGGATGGCACTTAAGGCTCACAGATCACCTTCCCGTTGATCCGAGCCACGAGCACCCCGCCCTGAATGCTCTGGAAATATTCTTGCTGTTCCAGAGAGCCTCGCCCGTTGTCCACCAGTTGGGAAACTGGGGTGGGGAACAGGCTGAAGTTGAAGTTGGCATGGTTGCTGATGCGGATCCTCACTCCCTCCTCGTTGAGCATCTGTGGCGCTACCCCTGCGATGTTTATCAAGGATGGTCGCAAGCCATTTCCCCGAGGACAGACGGTGTTTGGGAAATTATAACCACCGAGATGAGCCGCCACCCAGCCATGGAGGATCTGGAAGGGACCACATACTCTCTGAGGCGACCCCCCTCGTGAGATGTGCCCCAGGATGGTATACATCTTGGCCAGCACGGGGATGCCCAAGTTGAACCGTTTTTGGCGGCCATGGAGTCCGCCATCACCAAAGTCGATGGACAGACGCCCATCCTCGCGTACTGCACCGGCAGGAGCCACCCGCTCAAGAAGGTGGCAAGGAACCCGGCATACCGGATGTTGGGGTCTTGGGCCTCAATGACATGGTAGCCCCATGATTGGTATTAACCCGCGTCTAGGTTTTTCTAATAGGACTCGTCCTTGCTCCTCTAAGTCTCGGTTGGGCACTGTTTTCCCCGTCCCGGCATCTTGACTACGGGATCCCTCTCAAGGAACAGGCTGAACTAGCCCTAGTAGGCGATGTCCTTCAAGAAATCCATGACCCCCAGCCTCTCCTTGGCCAGCTGTAGTAGGTGCCATGTCAGCATAGGCGTCCGCGACCTGCCTCCCCAGGTGTTCTTTGGAGGAACGAACTCGTCGTATTGGTAACCCTCCAGTGGGATACCTCCGATGCAGTGAATGTACCGGAGACTGATTTCAACTTTCCCATGATGAAGGTGGAACATGTTGGTGTCAGGAGACCACTGGGTGAATAGCTCCGGTCCAAGTTCAGGCTGGCGGTGGAAATGGAACAGCGATGTCCATACCGCCTCAAACAGGCCGATATACCGCAGTTCGACCCCAAACTGGTCACATGTATGGCGAACCCAGAACGCCCAGGACCATTCGCTGGTGAAGATTCACCCGGACCGCAAGTCCCAATCCTTCAGCCAGCACTTCGTGTCATCCGTGACACTTTGACAGAACGTGCTTGTGTAGAGGGCCGGAGAATCCTCTTCCACAAGCTCATCCCCTTTAATGGTTCTAGTCCCCGGGTTCAGGACATAAACATCCATATGTCTAGTTTCCCTGGCAGGATGTCCATAGTTGGTGATGTTGTAGTGAGGAATTTCTTCCTCCTGATTCAACCAAGACAGCGGCGTGTCCACTTCGAAGCCCGGAAGGGGCACCTCCTCCAGGATGCCAAAATTCCAGAGTGGGAGGTTTTTCGACAAGTTATATGTCTTATGGGCCGGATTCAGCAGACTGAACAATGTTAGATTGTTGGAGACGATCACCTTGGTGCCGTAAACCTCCTCATTTGCCACCATTTCTGTCCTACGGGTAGCGGCTTCCCCCTCATCAACTCGGTTTGCAGCCATCTCGAATTTTTCAGGAGTTGGGCAGAATCAGGATGCAGTGCGCAGAATTGGAGAGTTCGGCGCGAAATCTGGATGAGTTGTGCGAAATCTTGGAGATGAGCGCACAATCAACACGCGGAGCACAGAAATGCCTGTACAGGTGCGAGATCACGGCCGAATTTCGGATGGAATTCCGCGCTGCCATTGCGTTATTACACGTAGCCGCAGGAGTGATTTCACGCACGAGAGCAACAAGCTTATCGCGCGGAAAAAATGGAAGTACGGATTTGGGTCCCAGCGCCCCTTTTTATAGGCGAGGCCAGGTTTCCGTGCCACGCAGAAAGAGGATTCCGCGCGCGTCCGTAGTTTGGCGCACCCCGTCAGAATTTTTCGCGCATCGTGACCAAGAGGCTCTGCACTTTGGCGTTTAGGCGTTTCCCTTGGAATATGATCGTTACGACCTCTTGCTGATCCAATTCCAAGGGGGGAATTTGTTGATGCTTTAAAAAAAGTCCATAACTCCCGGGGAAAGCTTCGAAATGACGATGTGAAGTCATATTCGGAATCAGAGGCCCGATCTAGAGGCCCGTGATGTGGTGCGCGAAATAAAGGAGGATCCACACGAAAAATTGTTCTGCACGCATAATATCACTGGGTTTTGCGGAATGGGGCCGATGAGGCGCGCAATCGTTGCGCGCCCCGGTTCCGCGCGGTGAGTTTTTGCACGCCAGCTACGCTCGGCGCGAAGAATTTCGTGCGCCGCCTGGATTCCGCGCTGGAGGTCGCCTACAAATAGAAGGTGACCCCGAACGATTTGGGGGTTGAGGAATATGAAGCGACTCTCGTGCGCGCAATTCGGCTCCCCCCGCGCGCAAGCTGACTTCCAGGTAAAACCCTCATTTCGCGCCACCTTGCCCCGGAGTTCGACTTTGCATGCAACTCCACTGGCTTCGGTGAATTTTCACCCTCCCCGGTTTTCCAGCCTTGCGCACAATGCGTGTCTTGTGCATGCAATAGGCTGCTGTGCGCACAAAACCCTGCACGTAGTTCCCTCTCCGTGCACAATTCCATTACTCCAATTTCGCACCGTCCCGGAGTTTTTCACGCAAATCATCCCTTTTGCGTGCAAATCCCAGGACTCCTCACCTTGAGGCCCCTTGGATGCCCCCTGCACCGGCACCTGATGTCTCCCCTGCCGGGCACGCACGTCGTGCGTTGTTTTCCCGTACGACCTCCCAGGCTCATGCGAAGTAACCTCAAGGTCCCTGGGGTCGTGTTTCCTATTGTGTTTCTTTTCCTTATGATTCTCTACATAGGCACGGTAACGGCTATTGCTTCTTCGCATATCCACGCTAACGTGGACCCCCCGGTGGTTTGCCCTACGGCCCCCCTTCACTGTGTCCTTGACAATGCCTTCCCTTCCACAAGGGGTAGAGGGCGTTGGGAATGTAATCCCTAGGGGTGTGGAACGAACCCACCTCTTCCAAGCTGCAGGACGTTAAACTATTAATCACTTCGTCCATAACACAAGAAGTTAAACTGTGGTCCGACCCCGTGCATTGTATGCAGGGTCCCCCCAGCTCGGACACTCTTTACGCCCACTCATCTCCACGGGAATGGACTCTTCCTCACATGGAATGAGAGCCTCCTTGTCCGAGCGGCGTTTGTCCGCGGGGGAAGGGTTGCCTCAGAGCGTAAGCCCCTACCTTTCCTGCAGATGATTGCACCCGTGCAACTCCTTACTTCCCCCCTGCCATGGCCAGTGGAGTCCTTTTCCAACAATGCTTTTTCGCACCACGGGCCTCCACCCTGGAGTAATCCCCGACACCAAGGGCCGCTAACCATGCGTAAGCCCCTGTTTCCTCTTTGGGCCGCTCATCGCGTAATCCCCATTTCACTTCTCACGGACGCACCCTTCGTGACGTGATCGTTTGGTCCCTGTTGCCTCCTGTTTCTCACATCGAGCATGACTCACGTGGGCTTAGAGTGCGCTTAGACCATGAAATCCTCTTATGGGCCTCCCCAGAGTGTAAGCCCCATCCCAGCGAACTATGTGGACTTTGATCCGTGCTAACGCACGGTACGTAGGAAGCCTCCACGAGGTTCAATCTCACCACCCGTTCATCCCGACCTCTCCATGTCTGTTCACCAACCACCTTGGGCTGCCTCAGAGCGTAAGCCCCAAATATGCCGTCTTGCACGATGTTAAATTGTATTCCCTCCTGCATGAAGTTAAACTATATCCCGCCCCGCATGACGTTAAATTGTATTACGTCCCGCATGACGTTAAACTGTATTCCATCCCGCATGACGTTAAACTGTATCGCGTCCCGCATGACGTTAAACTGTATCGCGTCCCGCATGACGTTAAACTATATTCCGTCCTGCATGACATTAAACTGTATCACGTCGCGCATGACATTAAACTGTATTCTATCCCATATGACGTTAAACTGTATTCCCCTGCTAGGGCCATCTCAGAACGTAAGCCCCATGTCTCACTCCACTATCCATCCTGATCCTTACCCGGGCCACCACATCCCGGTGAGATCATGCCACCCCATCCCAATCCATGATGTATGGAAAGCCGCCCACATGCTTTCCCCAACATCGGTGTTCCCTCCTAGGGATCCTTCAACCCGATCCGTCTTCGCAAGACATTAAACTCGCGACATACCCTGTGTTAAACATGGGAAGCTGAGGAAAACCTCAGATGGTACACATCCCCCGCATTCGATGTGGGATGCATCTGGCTTCCGCGCCCTCGAGAAGCCCTGTGATGAGGGACCAAAGACAGACATGCCGACGACGCCCCAACGTGACCATTCTCCTCAGCGAAGGTTACTGCCCCGACAAGACCCCTTGGAGCGTCTTGACAGAAGCAGCGTAATTAACTGGCGTCCATGTAGATATGGCAACGGGAATGAGCTTCACAAACCCGTCTTAAATCTATGAGGGAGGCCCGGACTAGGTGATGAGCTCCGAGGAGGAATCCACGAAAGGAAGAACCGACATCCCATCATCCCGGTTTCGATCAAGGAGCAGACGTCCCTAAACAAGGAACGAATGCCGCCCGCCTTTGGAAAGCGGGAATGCAGGCAAACGTAGCAGCGCGTGCTCCGCCACGAACGGATGCGCGTGCCCCGACAAAAGCGTCAGAAATAACTAAACTTATCTTATATTCCCCTGAAACATGGTAATAAACAAAATTACTATAAATCATTTCGGAAAAAATGAATTATTCATTATTCCAAATTATAATGGATATATTCCATAAATACAAAAATCTTATAAACTTAATCGATGATAGCATAACCAACTTATTAACAAGTCCATACATAGTTTGATTATAATCAGATCCATTGAATTTACATATTCATAAAAGTATTATCTTAACATAAAAAATATATATTATGTGTTGTCTTCCCTTACTCAAAACATTACCTTGTTATTAATCATTCCACTAGTCCATCTTGAACATTCAACATAAACCTATAAATACTTAGTAAAAATCATAAGTGTGAAAATACTAGTATATTACATCATTCGTAAAAATTAATTATTGAATCCAAATATATATATACATTGATTATTCCTCTTCATATTTATTCCATTAACAAGGATTTCTCATACTGTTACACAATTCATCTCTCCTATTTAATTTCATATTTAGTCTCATCATCATAAACAATGTAACCACTAATTTAACTACCTTGATGATCCTCATATGCATATTTCCTCTTAATATTATTAGTTGAATAATGACCTTTTATTCCACATTGAAAACCATTAACCTTGAATTATGTCTCTGGGAGGCCAATATTATAATCAATTATATTAATTGAACTCTTCATTTTTCCCTTTAAGTCACATTCTTTGTGATGTTTTTTTCCATAGAAAAAAATTCTTCATGTTTCTCTCATACATTAACATTATTTATTTTTCCACATTCTTGACATAATGGTAAACAAATATTTTTTCATCCAGGTCTCCATTATCAGAACTTTAAGAATACCCCTTCTTTATTTTCCTTGTTTACTCTGAGAGTTTTTTAAGGTACTTGATGTAAATCATGTTCTATGAAAAATAATTTGAAATTATAACAACATAGTTAACTCTAATGATTATCCCACTTTACATCTCATAAAAAATCATCCATCACATTCATAATTAATCATGCTCCATCTGATTCCCTCCATTGAGTAAAAACAAAATAATAGTGTGATCATTACTTATCATTGAATGAAACCGCCTAGTTATGAAAATATTTACATATATGATATCTAAATCATGAAAACATACATAATATATGAAACACTTGGTTTATCGTTGGATATACATAGAAATCATATATGTAAATCCATCATTAATGTTCATGAAGAGTTTGTGAATTTCTAACGCATATCCCCTCGGAGTGGAGAAAATGTTATGAAGCAGGGCCAGTTGTCACGTACCAAACTACCTCAACTCATGATTATAACATTTTATCAGATTTTTTACCCTTATGTACCTATGTTTTAGTTCCTCATCCTCTTGTAGTATCCATACATGGATTTATTTCTTGGATACCACTCACTATACCCTTTACCAAAATTACTAAAATTTTTCCTAAATATTGACTCATCCTTTTACTTATCCTTAGATACATCCATAGACATATCCATAGAACTATACCTTTGGTTATCACTAATGTTTTATCATCATAGTTTCCAAAGGATAAATAAATTGTTCCTTTTATACCAAATATTGTGACTCTGGCTTAACAAACATGGATATTACATCATTTTATAGGAATATTTTGTACATTAAAAAAATACATTCCCAAGGACCGTAATACTTTAGTCCCATTGGAATCATAGAAACAAAATATTATATCCTGGGTAAATATCTTCATCTTCTCCCATAATTATCCCCACCTTTTTTACTACCAATTAAAACCATTCTTTATAACCTTGTGAAAGGAAACACAAGAAAATGGTTTTCTCAAATGCTTAGTAAGGGTGAATAAGAAATATTAGTATGAATAATTATGATATTCATGGTATAAGAACATTATCAAAAATATATAATATCATACTAAAGAAATAAAGGATAATAAACTTGAATCATTGATTAAATATTGGTAGTTTATAGGGTAAGAATCATATAGAAAAAAATAAAATAATACCTAAAACCATAACATTTTATTAAATCAATGGATTTTTTTAGACGCATAATTATATAATATGATTTTTATAATATCAAATGAATTAATTATAACACCATATTATTAGTATGGGTTCACTCCCTATACCATTTAGGTAATCATGGTTCACACCCATGACTATCTTAGTATCATGAGTTCACTCCTCATACCATCTTAGTAGTCATTGTTCACTCCCCCAACCATCTTAGTAGGATGACTTCACTATTTATACTATATTGGTAGTCATGGTTCACTCCCATGGACATCTTTGTTTCATGAGTTCTCCCCTCATACCATCATGGCATTAATGATTTACTCCTCTGAACATACAAGTATTCATGACTTATTCCTAATAAAATATTTTTCTATCTCATTAGATTTAAATCATTACCCAATGCATTTTATGTAGATATAGGCCCAACCCACATCATTGTGAAATCATACATACATATTCAAAAAAATCATAAACAATCACATATTAACCCGTGCAATTAAATGGGTTTCATAATCATGTAAACAAATCATTACGTATGGAAAATATACAAGTTTCACAAAACTTTCATCAAAATAATTACATGAAAAAGTGTATTGGATTTCCTAAACATATAACCTATGAAGGAGAAATAGATTTGATAAACATAAAATGCATTGAAGAGAAATGGGTTTCATAAAGATCATTAAATTTAGCATAACCCATTCATAGAAATGATATGGAGGGAAAATTTAGTTCATTTCCTAGTAGATCATGAATAACATCAATGTATGTCATCTTATATGGAATAATTTGGAAATATCATTCAAGAACATTTTTTAGGGAAAATATTCATTCTTATTTGAAAAGTCTTTTTAATGAATAATAATTTTTTATAACAATTTTCATCAAAAATACCTTCATAACTTATAATGATGATAGAAAATAATTTCAGAACATATTTCCATGAAATATTTTAAAAAAACCTTCAATAAATCTTAGAAATAATTTTTTATAACACATTTAAAACATTTTAAAAAATCTATAAAACTATTTAAAAAACATTTCACAGAAAATTAATTGAAAATTTATAAATAGTACTTAAATTTTTTTTGAACAATTTATTTCTTGAAAATACATTGAAAACATATAAGTAAATAATGAAAACGTTTTGAAAAATATTTTACGTGAAAATAATTTGATAAATTTTAAATAAATATTCAAAACATTTTAAAATTTATTTTCCTTCAAAATATAAAAAACAAGCTTGAAAAAAATTTGATAACTATTTTCCTTGAAAACATATAAATGAAATTTGAAAACATATTGAAAACTTTTTACCATGAAATTTTCATCAAGAATAAATTCCATTAAAAAAATAACATGTAAACATGAAATGTAAGCCTCAATAGATTGGTTTTAGATATATATGCACATGTTGTATGCGGTAAAAAGAACATTCCTTTTTAAAATTATTCATAGTTTTTTTCCAGAGGGCTGGGACATGGGGAAGGGGGGATTGTGATGCCTTCTCCAAGTTCATGACTATAGTTGAAATCATGCCAATCCCTTACCCAGTAGGGGGAACTTCATTGTCCTTCATGGGAATGGAGTCCTACATCTCCCCATTCTCTAATCCCAAGATGCTTACACAAGTCCATGATTTGTTCGAAGGAATCCATAATCAGACATTTTCACCTACAGAGTTCTAAGAAGCTTCAGAGCTACTCAACCAGACACTGATATCTCGACTCTCATAGTGAAGTTAATTGGTGGATAACATTTATTGGTTTGGATGTGGTTCATTGGATCATCAGGATTGGGAGACGATTGATTTTCTTGAAAACATGCCCTTTATAATTCACTTCATGTCAGAGGAAGACCTGATCAAGGCTTGTTTGTGGATTCCTCGCAACTACAATGGGTCCAGATTCCACCTACATATATGGACATAACATTTACACATGAAATGGTACTCCCCTTATGCGGAGATATAAGTGAGTCTCCCTAACATTCTTCTGCCTTTTCAGAACCCATAGATTATCTGGATGCTCTATAATCTCATAGGAAGTTTTTTGTCTTTAGATAGGTATACCAAGGTTGTGTGACGTTAGGTTAATCCAAGCTTGAGTGTCAAGGTAGATGTTTCCTGACATCCCCATGATTTCATTGGGATTACAATCGGTGATGAGTACCACTGTAGTCCACGGGTAGTGTATGAGTGTTTGGTGAATTTTATCTATTTCTGAAACTGAATATTCCATTTTTCAGAGGGTTATAGACTTGGGTTTAGACAACATGGTTATGGGTTCAATGGTGATGAGTTTTTTCTAGCGAGGGGAAAGGGTGTGTGTAGTTTTATGAGGTGACTCATGGGGTACTATGGTCTAGGAAGAACCCTTTACAAATGATAGATGACACACTGGGAGGCAATGGTAAGGGCAATGATAGGGGATTTGTGAGGGGATGGATGCACAACACAACGATCATGTGCATGGAAGTGGAACCTATTAAATCGGTATACAAAAGGAGTCCAAGACATTGGATTCTTAGGAGGGTGGGGTTTGGAAGGCCTTGGGTCGACTACTATTAAAGAAATGGGTCTGGAAATTTCTAAACCCGCAAGGAATGAAACATTAGAAGATCATAATGTGGTTGCAATGGAGGTGTTTAATGCAGTAGAATAAATTGATAATAACTAGAAAGAATAGGATATAAATTCTGTGGGAACTGAACACAGAGAATGCAGCAATGGATGGGTGAAGGTAAACCGTGGGGTGTGACTAGAAAGAGACAACACAAATTTTAATGTTTGTAACCGTTTTCTGTATCTCGAGGATGATGAAACAAGAGTTGTTGTGGATGGGGGAATGACTCGGGAGTGTAATGTGATGGAGTCCATGAACACACAAATCAAGGAAATTGTGTTTAATAATGATCATGATGATCATTATGATTGTGAGACCACTCATTCATAGGTTACGGGCCTCGACTTGGATGTCTCTAATTATTATAAAGAGACTAATGATATGGTACAAGAGTTAGAAGGTTCTTTGGTCATGTCCTCCTCAGAAGGATAGATGGGAATTCATAAGGATAGAACATATTACACCTAACTTCCTCTTCTTGTAGATACATGGTTAAAAAATATATTTTAAGGTAAACAGAGGGACAACCATTGCAAAACAGCTGTTGAGGTTGAACAACCATTGGAATTTGTCAGGAGTTAAGAAGAAGAAATGGAAGAATAATTTTTGTCTCTCAATGAAACTGAAGAAGAGGTCTCTAAAATGATGGGGAGACCAATTTGGATAAATATCAATGTGGATCAATATTCATGGTTATAGAGGCAGGAAATGAAATTATTTTAGGGATTTAATAATTGGAATATTAGTCTTGAGGAGTATATTAAGTCATGAAACAATCTGACCCTCTGATTCAAAGATATTATTATGTATGCCCCAACCATATAGTTTTTATCTTTAAATTGGAAATTTTTAGGGAAAAAACTCTATTAATCTCAATTTCATCTTTATAGACTCGGTTTATGTTGGTGGTATTGGTTGGTTGGTTTGTGAGGACCTCGGGTATGTGTTATGATCTCTTTCGAATCACCTTTTTGTTTGATTCTATTTTGTAATTTGATCTTTTTAACTATAAACCTATAGGATATGCTCCATATGACGATTATAGCATTAATATTTCATTGTTGTAAGTCTTTTGGAATTGTAATACCGAGAGGGTATGGCATCACCATCGGTTTTGTGCCCGTGCACTGTTGCAAATGACCGCTTGCCAGAGGGTCTTACTTTCGTGATGGTTTGACGTCACGGAGCAGCTGCTGAGGTTGGGAAGATCATGTATTGTTTTGTGTTTTTTAAATTAGGATTGTTCAGGGTTTCTCTTATGGACATTTTGGTGTCCCACATTTTCTATAAACATGTTTTGATAATAAAAAAAGTTATTTTCAGTCACTTTTCTGCGTAAAAAGGATAGAAAATTATCTCAATCAGAAAGAGAGAAGAATATAACTTTAAAAACATTGGAAAAAGACATAAATTGTTAATATTTATTTTAATGATGATATATTATTAGTAGAATATTCTAGGAAACCCTTATTTAAAAACATGAATTTTAATGAAAATTGATTGTTGACTGAATATTATGTAAGATGGAATTTTTTTAAAACACATTCCTAACATTATTATGTACCAAAGAGTGTTAAATGGTAAAACTACATTAATATGTCATTAATAACAAGAGGAGAATAGAATTCAGGAATTTATTGAGATATAGAACATAATAATCAATCCAATAAAGCATTAACGTAAACAATTTATAAAAGTGATGAGATTGTCTCAATAAAATATTATAACTTGTTAAATTGGGATCATAATTTCCATGTATGAAAAAAATGAAGAAAAAAATAAAAGTAAAATAAGTAGATTCATGTTTGAAGATGTAAAATATATGTATATATACATTGGAAAAGAGTTTAGGTGCATAACAAAACATGATTCTCAAATAAGGCATATTGGGAAAAAACATTACTAACGATTTGGTGGCTTTTAAAACATAAACCCCAAAAATGGAATTTCATAAAAAGGATATGTTAATAGATATAAATTTAGTTATAAGATATATATAATACAATATTGGTGAGTAATTTCACCAAAGAAAAGTAATTAATGAAGAACATAGAATGTATCTCCGAGAATACATAGTGAGATCAAATCCCCTTACCTTGTGTCTTGACACTAATCCTATGCATTAATACCACATTTATAATGAATATAAATTTATTATAAATATTATAATAGAAAATATTATGATATCCAATACCATATATGGATTTATTATGACCTTATATTACCAACTTGTAAACAATCCTATGTTAACATTTTACTTCGGGTAATATTCGTTTTATTATTAACATGTATCTTAATATATTATATCTTTGGTATTTAAATATTATATCATGATTTAAAAATTTTAAAACAGGATTTTAATATCACGTGTACAAATTAAATTTTTATTATAATAATATTTAGAATATATTAGTATGAAATAGAATATCTCAATCATGGAGATGGTAGGCCAAACGTAAACATGAATGTTATTTCTCTTTAATTATTGTGTTGATAGAATGATATATATATATATATATATATGTATATATATAATTATTAAATTATATTTATAATTTTTTATATATATTTTATATTCCCTAAACCCAAATGAAAATATTTTATTAACCCATAAAATGAATGTAAATACATATGTTGAAAAAAGGAATATATAATCTGAAAAAATAAAAAATATAACTTATGAAATAAATAAAGGTTCCATTATAAGGTCCATCATTGTAGGTGGTAACTAAAAAATAAACAATCATTATTTTATGAGGAAGCAGTTCACCCTAAACAAAAACAGTATATTCCTTACCCATTAGATAGAGGTTTGTGTAAGTGTAGGTCGAACCATTTACATAAATAATCAAAGAATATTTGTGATATTTGGGTTGTTATATAATCATAGAATAAGATTTTTTTGGGGGGTTGATAAGGAAAATTAATGGAAGGACTTGAGCAGAGTTGTTACCTCTTAATTGAGTAACTCCTTTGAGTTTGTGACCAAAAGATTAATTGGATTGCATTCTGCCCAATGGAAGAATTATTGTAGTAAGGTGGGGCTAAAAGAATGTTTTTTTGTCTGTTATGGGTTAACCCTATGTGTTTTGTGAGTTTTAAGAAGAGGGATATTTGGTGGCCATTTATTGGGAAGGAGAAGGACTCACTTTGGATATTTTGAAAACAAGTTATGTATACCAATTTCCTTACCTAAAAAAGGAATACCAAAATAACCATACCAAATAATAGAAGGTCTTAGGAAAAAATATGTATATCTAATTTGTGTTGGACATGTTTCTAGGTCATTTTGGCCCAAAATTTTAATTTTTAATCCCTAATTATGGTTAATTATACCATAATAATTATGATTATTTTTAATCACATTTACTAGTATTTCTGGTCGCAAATTTATTTGAAATTATAATACTCTAAATAAAATACTAATTATAATTTTTTATGTTGGTTATTCTAAATTCAATTAACAGTTGTCGAAAAATTAATATTAATTCTAATCCCATAGAAGAGATAATATTATAGGTTTTAAAATATAAAAATGTTCAAAATATTGTTAATTTTTATTAATAAATATGAATTTTAAATTGTTTATAATGGCCTAAATTGTATTAATTTATGTATAATTGATCAAATGTTTCTTTAAAAAATTAATTTATAATTTAACATTAATAATTATTTAATCAAAAATGAAGTTTTATCTAAAAAACAGTAGTGTTTACTATTCATCAAAAAATGATGTTTCTTTGAAAAATCCCAAAAAATTACCATTAGATAATTTAAAAAATATTAATTAGAAAAATAAAGTTTATTTTTATCAAATTCACTTTGTTAATGTAAATAATTTTTTTATCATAGATGTACATTAAAATTATTTCGTTTTGAAAAATATTATTTTTTAAATATATAAAGGATTTACTAAGAATTATATTTGTCATTATCAATATATTTTATTTATAAAAATTTACTATAAAAATATATTATAAGTAGTTATTAGCATTCATATTATGATGTTTTAATGGATAGGTAATAAATAAGTTTTTTAAATAACTATAACAATAATATTATATTTTGAAGAAACTCAGTAATGTGTTTAACGTATTCCTTGTTGATGTGATGTGGGAATGAAATTTTCGACATAGTGCATTGCAAGACATAAATTAAAATATAATTTATTAGGGTAAAATAGATTTTTAAAAATAATAATATTTCATTTTATATTCAATCAGTTCTCACATTCATTTATAATTAATAAGTAACCTATGAATTCATATTATATTGTACAAAATATATATTTTCATAAAATAGTTAATTCTATTTACAACTTCTAATATAATTTTATGGTATTGTCATACAATATTAATTAATATTATTTTAATTTTATATTATTCTTATGTAGACTTTAATATATCATGTTACACAAGTCATCATGGAATGTAATTATTAGGTATAACTCAAGAAAACCTCAGTGTTCCGTGTAGAGTAGGCCAATGTTTAAATTGTGTGTAGTTCATGAATATCATGGTTTTTTATATAACACACTAAAAAATTGTTATTTAATATAAAATAAACTATCATTACTGTTTCATGAAATGAAAAATATAATAATTTATAAATTTATTGAAAAAATCACTAAATGTTTGGTTTCTATACTGTTGATATATATGAAAATTATCTAAAAAAATTATCGAGGAATAATTGATAAAAATACCCTTACGTAATTTTCAAAGAATTGTTCTTTTTAGAAAATCTTTTTTAATTTTCAAAAAATTGTATCGTAAACATGTACACCAATAAAAATTAATGGTATGAAAAATAAAATAATGTTGGAGTCAAAAATGATGTCCCAGTGGAGTGGAATTATGTAAAAACAATTTTTATAATACATTAGAAATGGGCCACTCCTATGTGGTTTATGAGAAAATGTTAGAGTGTTTATTGTGGACAAATGATTAGTTATTTACATGAAACATGGAATTAACTAAGATATTTATTCATTAAAAAACATTGATTTCATAAAAATATATGTTGTTTAAAATATGTTATTTTCTATACCTGCAAATGTTTAAAAATTTGAAATGATCACTTTAATCCGGCTTGTTTGTCGGGAGGAGCATAAAATGGAACCTTATAACCCTTGTACATCCTGATAAAACAAATATGAAATGATAATAATATATATGGTTGGAACCAATACACATATTTATTAACAATTATAGACAAATAACGAATAGTTTTATTAGGGTAATGATAGAGAAATCATAACCCGAAGGGAAAATAAGGATTCTGGTAGAATCCCATTCCGGTTGTAAGATATTTTTCTACTCCATCATTTAATGTAATGAATAATTAAATTTAATTTAATAGTATAATAATTAAACTCCCATTAAAACTGATTTTTTATTATAATTTAATTATGTTCATCTACTAACCTTTTTATGAGTAATAATCTTCAATTTTGTCATTTGGGAGTGTTTGTTTCTTTCATTTTCTTTTTTGGTTGTCTTGTATACACGTATGAAAGATTATGTGAAATGGGAATAATTATCAAAAATGGAATTTATATAATATTAATGAGGACCTAAATTATTAACTATTTATATAATTCATTTTTTATTTGGGGTGACGAAGATTCATTAGATTTGAAGTGAAGGAAAATTATTTGGATTATTTTGTTGTTTTATCATCAGCACACACTATTTTTGTTTATTTATTTAAAATTATTTATATATACTTGTTCTAGAACATATTTATAAAATTTAATACATATATTATTATAATTTGTAACCATAAATATGTTTTTATGACCATTATTTATTGTTCAATTGATATAATAATACACGTCATCCAAGATGGATGTAGATCAGCACCTCACGGATGATGTTTTCATCTTCAGAATAAAAGGAAAATGAGAATAGACGTGTTGGTGGATTTTAAACATATATAATAAAATTACATTAAATATAAGGTAATTTGGTAATTATCAATGTTTGGATATATGAGGAAATGAGATTCTAAGAAATTAAATTAAATGAAATGAAAATAAACATAGCGAAAGAGGATTTGACCTATGGAATTTTTATCCTTGAGAACCTCTATAGGGAAATTGGTTTTGGTATTTTGTAGAGAAAAGACTATCAATTCATGGGTAATTATTATTGGGACTAGATTGGGAAGAAATTTATTATGCATCATGTATTTGGTGGTGTAAGGGAAAGAGATGTTGATGGGTGGTGTTTATAGTGGGATTGAGAAGACTGTTTTTGAATATTATATTTATTAAATTAGTATTTTGGAACAAGAATTTGAATAGTTAGTAAATTATCAATAAATATATTAAAATAATAAATTATATTTTGATATTATTTTCTTACATCATCCATACATCATCGATGACTCAATAATTCATTTATTAATTAAATATGAAAAGTTACTTTATTTCACTATTCATGAAAAAATCATCAATTAAAAAAAAACCTAGAAGTTAAACATAACTATTTATTTGAAATTTAAAATTTGAAAATAGAATCCATTTTAGGAATATATTTTTCTGAATAAATTTAAATTTTCGTTATAATTAAATTCTACAATCATTTGAAAAATACCAATTTTTGAATTATAAAAAAATTTATGACACTTGAGTGTAATTGTAACACCCCAGGTAAATAATGAATATGAAATTTTCATATTTATCCATATTTGTGAATTAAATATTAATATGACTTTAAAGGGGATGCTATGCTCGATGGCGTACCCAACACGCAACAACGAGTTTCTTGGGAATCTTACGTTGCACTCTAATAATAAAATAATATTATTTCAAATGATAGTTAACATGTAGCCGTTGTATTGGAGGGAATGTATATAAATAACTAAAATATGATTATATATGTTTTTTAAATGTTTTTACATTTATACAATAAAAGATAAAGGCTTAAAATACGGAAAGAATTCAATTTTAGGCGTATATGCCCTAGTTTTCACTAAAGGTTCACTTATCACCTTTTGATGGAGAACCATCATTAAATATAGTTTTGTTCACTCTTAAACATTATTTTGGAACAAATAAAACTCTTATTAAGAATCGGGACATCAAAATTTACTTTGTGTAAATTTTTGGTATCTTTCCGATAAAGTTCATTTTTTTAATGAATAGTGTAAAATGTTGTATATTAATTCAAAACCACTTTTTAATCTAATTTATTTATATGATTAGATTGTATTTTGAATTGGTTTTAAAGTGAAATTAGAAAATATTTTTACCATTAAATCCAATAGTGGTCGTTGGAATCAATTTCACTTTGAAATCAGACTTAAACCAGTGTCAATCTTTTGATACTTATTGTTTCATAAAAACACGCTATTTGCTCTGACAGCGGGAATTAATTATTAAATTAATTAATGTGACTTATATGTTCTGAATTTTTTAAAATAGACTTCATTTTTGAATTCGTAATATCAAATATAGCTTAGGGTGAATTTTTGGTAATTTTCTGAAAAACTTCAATTTTTGATGAATAGTGAAACCACTAAGTGGTAATCAAGCAAACTGATTTTTCAGTTAAATGAAAGTTTACAACTAATGTGTATTGAATTTTGAAAATCCGACATACATGGTTGTCATTAATAAGTAAAATGTGGTTCAATGAGATTAAAATAATTTTTTGGTGAATAGTAACTTATTAAGTTTTTAATCGCGATTAGTGGTAATTAGTGTAGTTTAAGGTATAAATAATGCTTTAATGATATGAAATGACCTAGAAACATGTCCCAACCTTATTGGTTGTGTCATGGCCGACAAAGACAAGCCATGGGTCAACTTGGGGACCCCATGGATCCACTTTGGTTGGGAAATGACATAAATAACATTTTATTTAATGTAAAAGTAAAATTGACACAAACATGATATGTTTTACTAAAAAAATTTCTAAGTGGTGTTATACAAGTCATAATTTTGATTATAAATATTCATTGGAAAGATAAAAAGATTTCCCACATCATAGTAGTTTTTTTATAATTTTTAGACATTAAATAAATTTAATTATTTATTACATAATAATGATGCAGCGATGACATCATTATTTGACGATTTAAATAAAATGGAAAGATAATGTAAAATATATGAACTACACATGTCCAAAACTTATTGGATGAGTGTATTGAGAAGACTTATCACCTTATACACGAATTATATCAGTGTGGGACCTTTTAAAACAGAAACACATTTTCAAATAAAGTAATATTTCTTTACTTTCCAAAAGTACCCCTCCTCTCCTCTTATAAAAGGCCCCCACCTCTACCTCATTTAACACACTCCTCAAGCCTTTGGCTCGGCCAACCCCTGCTCATTTACTCTCTACACATCCCTATACTCATCCTAGAGGATTCCCTTTGGGCATAATCCTTTCAAAGGAAGCCTTTAGGCTCAAATCAAAAGGAGTTACACTTTTAAAGGTAATTCATTCTCTCATGTTCATTTGTTTTATTTTGCTTCTCCAACCCCCTAAACTATTTTTATTTACATCTTTTGTAACAAAACCAGTATCTTAAATATACTAGGATGTTTTTATAAGATTTATTCGATCTACACTCTCACGAAACTACATCAAATGGTTAAAGAACATACGGTTTCCGTGGATGGTGAAATTCTGCCTCCCGAAACGATGATTGTTCAATACTCATTTAACACCTTCAAAGGTGGCCATTATGATGTAACTATTTTTATATATGATATATAATATGTTTATGTTTTATTTATGCTTCTGTATTTTTCATTTTTGTCTTACCTTTATGGCTTCCATTATGGGTATACGCGATATCTTCATTTAAGGAAGTGCGGACTACCGCCCCCTCAGAGTGATTTGATTCGTTAAATACCATATGTGGGATGTATAATGGATGGAAATATGATATTATATATAATATTATACTGGAATTATAATATACCTTTATATCATTATTATTCCATTCTATAAAATACGAAATAGAAATGAAAGTAGCGTTCATGCGTACGTACAGATTACCGTCTCCATGAACGGTGCATTTCATTTCTTACCTCTAAATGATTATGTAATGTTATAAATGCATGAATGTACTGGATATATATGACATATATGATATCTAAATAATGAATACAATTCTGTATATAATAAACATTTGGCCACACGAACAACATGTAATTGTAAGAAGACCACTTTCGACTTAAGAACCAAATATCGGCAAAACAAATATTATTAACTTAAATGATTACATAATGTATATGACATGGTAATAAGTGGTATAAAAGTAATAATGAACATGAAAAAGGGTTCTTAAGGAATTATAAATTTACTCAAGTTTATTATTCAGGAGATTAAAGAACGATCGAGTCAAGTCGGACCCGAGGTAAGGGATCCTACAACTCTCTTTCTTTTAAAGTACACTCTTTTATGTCATTTCTTTTAAGCTCATATTTCTTATGATTGGGATGTTATTTTATATTACTCATACATTAATTTTCATGTTCATGTGATGAGATACCCTATTCTATCTCATCAATCCATTTTGGAAGTTTTGAGTGGCGCCGTTAGGCTGCCGAACTTTCGTAAGAGATCTAACCTCTCTCTTTCTTTTTACGTACTCTCCTTTATGTCACTTCTTTTAAGCTCCTCTTTTTAATGTTATGGGATGTTCATTTATATTCCTCTTTCTGTACATTTTATTGTAATGTGATGAGATACCCCATTTGATCTCATCAATCCATATTTGGATGTTTTATGTGGCGCCGTTAGGCTGCCGAGTTTTCGTAAGGGATTTTCATCTCACTTTTATTCCCTTGAGATTTATGATACATTTTCCTCAAATTACATTGAGTGGTGTATGTACTTCCCATTATTCTACTATTTTTGTAATATACTTTAATTTATGAGTATTTACATCAATGGTCTGTTTTCCTTCTTTCATGGGGTGTATGTTTTGAAAGATATCCAAGTCGGTAAGGGAACCTTTCACCCTCCTTTTTTTTAAAGACTTCTTTTGTTGGGTCTTTTAATTTACATATTGTTATGTTGGGATATGTTCTTATATATCCTTATTGATGTAAATTTTATGTCCAAGTGATGAGATACACTTTTTATCTCTCATCAACTCATTTTGATGTGATGCCGTTAGGCTGTCAAGGGAACTTTTTAACCCAATTTCGATTTCTTTGGGTTCAACTTGTAGTCATTGAATATGTCATCCATTGAATATGTGTGAATGACCTTTTATTGTTTTACACTTAATATCCACTTATATTGGGTGTATATATAATTGTCACACATATTTTTGAGATTTATTTGTCCTTAATTTAAGGATACCTTCTTTATAAGGGATTTCATCACATTTGACATTTCTATTGAGGGTTCATTGTTGTTATGCACCAATTCACTCTTATATGGTGTATATACTGTACTTTGGAGTATTATATCATGAATCCTTTTATTCTCATGATATTATAAAGTTCTGACTAAATGTTATTTCTCGATTATTGTATTCAAGTGTCTCTAATTTTGGTAAAACCCCTTTAACCAAAATATCGCTTTAAATGTTTTAATTATTTGTTCTTATTAATATCCATGTTTTCAAAATGGTTTTAAGGATTTATTTATATGGATATTAATTATTTAAAATGTTAAAATCATCAAGGTGGTATGGGACACTTTGAATAAAAAATCTCTTTTATTAAATGTTTTAAATGGTTTTGGAAATGGTTTCTTTTTGAATGGATTCATTATTTCAATATCCTAAAATGTTATATTGTGATTGAAATGTGGAAATTTTATGTTTCCTTTATTCATGTTTATGTGATACCATTATGTTATGGTTCTTGGGCATTGTTATGAAGAACGGGTGGTTCCGTGATAAACTAAGGGCGGGTGAGCCCGATATAGCTCTCCAATGCATTGGGTAACGCGAAGGAGTGAAACGTTAAGGTTTCTCCAAAGAGATTTAGGGAATATACTGTGATGGGTATTCCAAACGTAACCAAGAGGGTTACTCCCTACGTAAGAATGTTATGAATGCCTCAAGTTACCTTTATGTCTTATGTTTTCTATGATTTATTCATGATTTGATATGCCTATGTTTTATGGGTAAAGTATGATTTCATTCTTATGTATATATGAACTCATGTTTCCTTTCCATATTTTTATAACCCTTACTGAGCTTTTTATGCTCATCCCACGTTTTTGAAATGCTTTTCACAGGTCAAGGGAAAGGTACATGATGTGACGATAGTGTCAAGGATGTGTCAAGAAAGAATCCGTGTTTAATTTTAAATAGGTTTCCATTGATGGGAAGAATGAATATTGTCTTTTATGTAACCACCTTGTTTAAATGTGGAATGTAATGCATGTTTCATGATCTAATTCTCTAAAACTCTAAACCTGAAAAGATCCTCAATGTGTAATCTTGTAATAACTCTAGTTTAAGTAAGGTTTAAGGCCGGGGCCTTATAGTTGGTATCAAAGGTCGGTTTAGATAACTTTAGAGGTTAGGGTATTCTTTAAGCATAATTGACAATTACCATATAGATTAGGATTTCAGAAAGAGACTTAGTTTTAGATAAAGTGAATGAGTAAGTATATCTTATTGTCTATCTTACTCATTAGTACATGATGGCTTTGTTGATATACTCACACTGACATTTCTATTTTTAGTGAATGGATGGATCTAGCAGGAACCAAAGAGACAACAGGTTTGAAGGAAACTATGGTGGTTCTCTGATTAAGATACTAGATAAAATGAAGGATTCAATGAGGAAACTCGTGGTTGTTCTAAACCAAATATCAAGGAGTCATGATCAACCACTTCAACCTTGGTGAGTTCTCTAATGCATCAGGTACGAGATGGCCAATTCGATGTGGAAATTCAGGTAATAATTATTAAGGTAACCATTAGGGTTTATATGATACATAATTTTTAGGTAATTATGGGTTACTCTATGATATGATGGAAAATGAAAGGAATGAGATAAACATGATGTTAAAATATGTTATGATTATTCATGAAGATTTTATCTCATTTTGGGGAATGTTTTAAGAATTATATAGTTTTGGAAAAAGGACAACACGTAGACCGTGTGACATCCCGTCGCGTCGGACAAAGCTGTGGGAATCGAACCCACAACCAATGTGCGGCTGGTATTTATCGCCTACCACTGGACTACGTGAAGTCCCTGGTTAGTTTGACTGATTCATTATAGTTATATGATTTTATGAATTAAGAGTAAGTTGATTTTGGGTTATTTATGAAAATGATTAACCTATCATGGAGGATATGTGATTAGGTTAATTACTTTTCAAAACGAGACTTTAGGAGCAACTGATATTGTTTGGAGATAAATGTTACGATTTATCTTGGAAGACTATGAGACTAAATCCTTCAAATATTTGGGTTTCAATCTTATATTGGTTTACTTTGAATAATTTTATGGACAAATTGATTATAGAATGGTCCTCGTTGAACTTTGGGTTTTGTTGGACAAATTTTGGAGATTAAGAATAGATTTTATTTTTATAAAGGGTTATCCTTTTCTGGATTATCTGATCTTGTACTAGCCTTTTTGGTTTTGGATTTGGTTAAAGTCTAAATACATGGGAAGTATATAGTTCTATTTTGTGGATTAGGTGATTCTCGAGAAGTTGATTATAGTACACTTAATGTGAACAAGTCTTCCTAAATACTCGTCTTTTGGAGAAAATATGAGTTTGTGTAAGGAATCTAATAAAGGTTGAAAGTCAATATGATAAGTGATTATGTTTCCTTATGAATAAATTCCTCAATAAAAAGTAACTTAAAACAAAAATGTTGTCTATTAACTTTTCCTACTGGGGAATCGAAGACCGTTTAACCCATCACAAGTTTGTGATTTTCTCGTGGTTAACTTTCTCCTAAACATGTTTTCTATCACTCTCCATCAAAACATGACCCTTTGTTTTTTCCTCCATGTCCATATTTTCATACTTGGAATCCTAGTATGGGTTAACTCGGGTGACCTTTGTACTTATCTTTCTTTATTTTAAAGTGTTTGTTTTACCGACTTTTGTTCCGATGTGGGACTTTCAAGGATGTTTCCAAGCGCAATTTTATAATTGTGAGGACGCAATTCCCAAAAGGGGGGAAGGATGTAACACCCCAGGTAAATAATGAATATGAAATTTTCATATTTATCAATATTTTTGAATAAAATATTAATATGACTTTAAAGGGGACGCTATGCTCGATGGCGTACCCAACACGCAACAACGAGTTTCTTGGGAATCTTACGTTGCACTCTAATAATAAAATAATATTATTTCAAATGATAGTTAACATGTAGCCATTGTATTGGAGGGAATGGATATAAATAACTAAAATATGATTATATATGTTTTTTAAATGTTTTTACATTTATACAATAAAAGATAAAGGCTTAAAATACGGAAAGAATTCAATTTTAGGCGTATATGCACTAGTTTTCACTAAAGGTTCACTTATCACCTTTTGATGGAGAACCGTCATTAAATATAGTTTTGTTCACTCTTAAACATTCTTTTGGACCAAATAAAACTCTTATTAGGAATCGGGACATCAAAATTTACTTTGTGTAAATTTTTGGTATCTTTCCGATAAAGTTCATTTTTTTATGAATAGTGTAAAATGTTGTATTTTAATTCAAAACCACTTTTTAATATAATTTATTTATATGATTAGATTGTATTTTGAATTGGTTTTAAAGTGAAATTAGAAAATATTTTTACCATTAAATCCAATAGTGGTCATTGGAATCAATTTCACTTTGAAATCAGACTTAAACCAGTGTCAATCTTTTGATACTTATTGTTTCATAAAAACACGCTATTTTCTCTGACAGCGGGAATTAATTATTAAATTAATTAATGTGACTTATATGTTTTTAATTTTTTAAAATAGACTTCATTTTTGAATTCGTAATATCAAATATAGCTTAGGGTGAATTTTTGGTAATTTTTTGAAAAACTTCAATTTTTGATGAATAGTGAAACCACAAAGTGGTAATCAAGCAAACTGATTTTTCAGTTAAATGAAAGTTTACCACTAATGTGTATTGAATTTTGAAAATCCGACATACATGGTTGTCATTAAGAAGTAAAATTTGGTTCAATGAGATTAAAATAATTTTTTGGTGAATAGTAACTTATTAAGTTTTTAATCGCGATTAGTGGTAATTAGTGTAGTTTAAGGTATAAATAATGCTTTAATGATATGAAATGACCTAGACACATTTCCCAACCTTATTGGTTGTGTCATGGCCGACCAAGACAAGCCATGGGTCAACTTGGGGACCCCATGGATCCACTTTGGTTGGGAAATGACATAAATAACATTTTATTTAATGTAAAAGTAAAATTGACACAAACATGATATGTTTTACTAAAACAATTTTTAAGTGGGGTTATACAAGTCATCCTTTTGATTATAAATATTCATTGGAAATCTCAAAAGATTTCCTACATCATAGTAGTTTTTTTATAATTTTTAGACATTAAATAAATTTAATTATTTATGACATAATAATGATGCAGCGATGACATCATTATTTGACGATTTAAATAAAATGGAAAGATAATGTAAAATCTATGAACTACACATGTCCAAAACTTATTGGATGAGTGGATTTCGTAGCCTTATCACCTTATACACGAATTATATCAGTGTGGGACTTTTAAAACCGAAACACATTTTCAAATAAAGTAATATTTCTTTACTTTCCAAAAGTACCCCTCCTCTCCTCTTATAAAAGGCCCCCACCTCTACCTCATTTAACACACTCCTCAAGCCTTTGGCTCGGCCAACCCCTGCCCATTTACTCTCTCCACATCCCTCTCCTCGTCCTAGAGGATTCCCATTGGGCATAATCTTTTCAAAGGAATCCTTTAGGCTCAAATCAAAAGGAGTTACACTTTTATAGGTAATTCATTCTCTCATGTTCATTTGTTTTATTTTGCTTCTCCAACCCCATAAAATCTTTTTATTTACATATTTTGTAACAACACCAGTATCTTCAATATACTAGGATGTTGTTCTAAGATTTATTCGAGCTACACTCTCACGCAACTACATCAAATGGTTAAAGAACATACGGTTTCCGTGGATGGTGAAATTCTGCCTCCCGAAACGATGATTGTTCAATACTCATTTAACACCTTCAATGGTGGCCATTATGATGTAAATATTTTTATATATGATATATAATATGTTTATGTTTTATTTATGCTTCTGTATTTTTCATTTTTGTCTTACCTTTATGGCTTCCATTATGGGTATACGCGATATCTTCATTTAAGGAAGTGCGAACTACCGCCCCTCAAAGTGATTTGATTTGTTAAATACCATATGTGGGATGTTTAAAGGATGGAAATATGATATTATATATGATATTATACTGGAATTATAATATACCTTTATATCATTATTATTCCATTCTATAAAATACGAAATAGAAATGAAAGTAGCGTTCATGCATACGTACGGCTTACCATATCCATGAACGGTGCATTTCATTTCTTACCTCTAAATGATTATGTAATGTTATAAATGCATGAATGTACTGGATATATATGACATATATGATATCTACATAATGAATACAATTCTGTATATAATAAACATTTGGCCACACGAACAACATGTAATTGTAAGAAGACCACTTTCGACTTAAGAACCAAATATCGGCAAAACAAATATTATTAACTTAAATGATTACATAATGTATATGACATGGTAATAAGTGGTATAAAAGTAATAATGAACTTGAAAAAGGGTTCTTAAGGAATTAGAAATTTACTCAAGTTTATTATTCAGGAGATTAAAGAACGATCGAGTCAAGTCGGACCCGAGGTAAGGGATCCTACAACTCTCTTTCTTTTAAAGTACACTCTTTTATGTCATTTCTTTTAAGCTCATCATTCTTATGATTGGGATGTTATTTTATATTACTCATACTTTAATTTTCATGTTCATGTGATGAGAGACCCTATTCTCTCTAATCAATCCATTTTGGAAGTTTTGAGTGGCGCCGTTAGGCTGCCGAACTTTCGTAAGAGATCTAACCTCTCTCTTTCTTTTTACGTACTCTCCTTTATGTCACTTATTTTAAGCTCCAATTTGTAATGGTGTGGGATGTTAATTTATATTCCTCTTGCTGTACATTTTATTGTAATGTGATGAGATACCCCATTTGATCTCATCAATCCATATTCGGAAGTTTTATGTGGCGTCGTTAGGCTGCCGAGTTTTCGTAAGGGATTTTCATCTCACTTTTATTCCCGTGAGATTTATGATACATTTGACACAAGTTCCATTGAGTGGTGTATGTACTGCCCATTATTATACTATTTTGTAATATAATTTCATTTATTATTATTTACATCAATGGTCTATTGTCCTTCTTTCATGGGGTGTATGTTTTGAAAGATATCCAAGTCGGTAAGGGAACCTTTCACCCTCCTTTTTTTTAAAAGACTTCTTTTGTTGAGTCTTTTAATTTACATATTGTTATGTTGGGATATGTTCTCATATATCCTTATTGATGTAAATTTTATGTCCAAGTGATGAGATACACTTTTTATCTCTCATCAACTAATTTTTATGTGATGCCGTTAGGCTGTCAAGGGAACTTTTTAACCCAATTTCGATTTCGTTGGGTTCAACTTGTAGTCATTGAATATGTCATCCATTGAATATGTGTGAATGACCTTTTATTGTTTTACACTTAATATCCAATTATATTTGGTGTATATATATTTTTCACACATATTTTTGAGATTTATTTGTCCTTAATTTAAGGATACCTTCTTTATAAGGGATTTCATCACATTTGACATTTCTATTGAGGGTTCATTGTTGTTATGCACCAATTCACTCTTATATGGTGTATATACTGTACTTTGGAGTATTATATCATGAATCCTTTTATTCTCATGATATTATAAAGTTCTGACTAAATGTTATTTCTCGATTATTGTATTCAAGTGTCTCTAATTTTGGTAAAACCCCTTTAACCAAAATATCGCTTTAAATGTTTTAATTATTTGTTCTTACTAATATCCATGTTTTCAAAATGGTTTTAAGGATTTATTTATATGGATATTAATGATTTAAAATGTTAAAAGCATCAAGGTGGTATGGGACACTTTGAATAAAAAATCTCTTTATTAAATGTTTTAAATGGTTTTGGAAATGGTTTCTTTTTGAATGGATTCATTATTTCAATATCCTAAAATGTTATATTGTGATTGAAATGTGGAAATGTTATGTTTCCTTTATTCATGTTTATGTGATACCATTATGTTATGGTTCTTGGGCATTGTTATGAAGAATGGGTGGTTCCGTGATAAACTAAGGGCGGGTGAGCCCGATATAGCTCTCCAATGCATTGGGTAACGCGAAGGAGTGAAACGTTAAGGTTTCTCCAAAGAGATTTAGGGAATATACTGTGATGGGTATTCCAAACGTAACCAAGAGGGTTACTCCCTACGTAAGAATGTTATGAATGCCTCAAGTTACCTTTATGTCTTATGTTTTCTATGATTTATTCATGATTTGATATGCCTATGTTTTATGGGTAAAGTATGATTTCATTCTTATGTATATATGAACTCATGTTTCCTTTCCATATTTTTATAACCCTTACTGAGCTTTTTATGCTCATCCCACGTTTTTGAAATGCTTTTCACAGGTCAAGGGAAAGGTACATGATGTGACGATAGTGTCAAGGATGTGTCAAGAAAGAATCCGTGTTTAATTTTAAATAGGTTTCCATTGATGGGAAGAATGAATATTGTCTTTTATGTAACCACCTTGTTTAAATGTGGAATGTAATGCATGTTTCATGATCTAATTCTCTAAAACTCTAAACCTGAAAAGATCCTCAATGTGTAATCTTGTAATAACTCAAGTTTAAGTAAGGTTTAAGGCCGGGGCCTTATAGTTGGTATCAAAGGTCGGTTTAGATAACTTTAGAGGTTAGGGTATTCTTTAAGCATAATTGACAATTACCATATAGATTAGGATTTCAGAAAGAGACTTAGTTTTAGATAAAGTGAATGAGTAAGTATATCTTATTGTCTATCTTACTCATTAGTACATGATGGATTTGTTGATATACTCACACTGACATTTCTATTTTTAGTGAATGGATGGATCTAGCAGGAACCAAAGAGACAACAGGTTTGAAGGAAACTATGGTGGTTCTCTGATTAAGATACTAGATAAAATGAAGGATTCAATGAGGAAACTCGTGGTTGTTCTAAACCAAATATCAAGGAGTCATGATCAACCACTTCAACCTTGGTGAGTTCTCTAATGCATCAGGTACGAGATGGCCAATTAGATGTGGAAATTCAGGTAATAATTATTAAGGTAACCATTAGGGTTTATATGATACTTAATTTTTATGTAATTATGGGTTACTCTATGATATGATGGAAAATGAAAGGAATGAGATAAACATGAGGTTAAAATATGTTATGATTATTCATGAAGATTTTATCTCATTTTGGGGAATGTTTTAAGAATTATATAGTTTTGGAAAAAGGACAACACGTAGACCGTGTGACATCCCGCCGCGTCGGACAAAGCTGTGGGAATCGAACCCACAACCAATGTGCGGCTGGTATTTATCGCCTACCACTGGACTACGTGAAGTCCCTGGTTAGTTTGACTGATTCATTATAGTTATATGATTTTATGAATTAAGAGTAAGTTGATTTTGGGTTATTTATGAAAATGATTAACCTATCATGGAGGATATGTGATTAGGTTAATTACTTTTCAAAACGAGACTTTAGGAGCAACTGATATTGTTTGGAGATAAATGTTACGATTTATCTTGGAAGACTATGAGACTAAATCCTTCAAATATTTGGGTTTCAATCTTATATTGGTTTACTTTGAATAATTTTATGGACAAATTGATTATAGAATGGTCCTCGTTGAACTTTGGGTTTTGTTGGACAAATTTTGGAGATTAAGAATAGATTTTATTTTTATAAAGGGTTATCCTTTTCTAGATTATCTGATCTTGTACTAGCCTTTTTGGTTTTGGATTTGGTTAAAGTCTAAAGACATGGGAAGTATATAGTTCTATTTTGTGGATTAGGTGATTCTCTAGAAGTTGATTATAGTACACTTAATGTGAACAAGTCTTCCTAAATACTCGTCTTTTGGAGAAAATATGAGTTTGTGTAAGGAATCTAATAAAGGTTGAAAGTCAATATGATATGTGATTATGTTTCCTTATGAATAAATTACTCAATAAAAAGTAACTTAAAACAAAAATGTTGTCTATTAACTTTTCCTACAGGGGAATCGAAGACCGTTTAACCCATCACAAGTTTGTGATTTTCTCGTGGTTAACTTTCTCCTAAACATGTTTTCTATCACTCTCCATCAAAACATGACCCTTTGTTTTTTCCTCCATGTCCATATTTTCATACTTGGAATCCTAGTATGGGTTAACTCAGGTGACCTTTGTACTTATCTTTCTTTATTTTAAAGTGTTTGTTTTACCGACTTTTGTTCCGATGTGGGACTTTCAAGGATGTTTCCAAGCGCAATTTTATAATTGCGAGGACGCAATTCCCAAAAGGGGGGAAGGATGTAACACCCCAGGTAAATAATGAATATGACATTTTCATATTTATCCATATTTTTGAATAAAATATTAATATGACTTTAAAGGGGACGCTATGCTCGATGGCGTACCCAACACGCAACAACGAGTTTCTTGGGAATCTTACGTTGCACTCTAATAATAAAATAATATTATTTCAAATGATAGTTAACATGTAGCCATTGTATTGGAGGGAATGGATATAAATAACTAAAATATGATTATATATGTTTTTTAAATGTTTTTACATTTATACAATAAAAGATAAAGGCTTAAAATACGGAAAGAATTCAATTTTAGGCGTATATGCACTAGTTTTCACTAAAGGTTCACTTATCACCTTTTGATGGAGAACCATCATTAAATATAGTTTTGTTCACTCTTAAACATTCTTTTGGACCAAATAAAACTCTTATTTGGAATCGGGACATCAAAATTTACTTTGTGTAAATTTTTGGTATCTTTCCGATAAAGTTCATTTTTTTATGAATAGTGTAAAATGTTGTATTTTAATTCAAAACCACTTTTTAATCTAATTTATTTATATGATTAGATTGTATTTTGAATTGGTTTTAAAGTGAAATTAGAAAATATTTTTACCATTAAATCCAATAGTGGTCGTTGGAATCAATTTCACTTTGAAATCAGACTTAAACCAGTGTCAATCTTTTGATACTTATTGTTTCATAAAAATACGCTATTTTCTCTGACAGCGGGAATTAATTATTAAATTAATTAATGTGACTTATATGTTTTTAATTTTTTAAAATAGACTTCATTTTTGAATTCGTAATATCAAATATAGCTTAGGGTGAATTTTTGGTAATTTTTTGAAAAACTTCAATTTTTGATGAATATTGAAACCACAAAGTGGTAATCAAGCAAACTGATTTTTCAGTTAAATGAAAGTTTGCCACTAATGTGTATTGAATTTTGAAAATCCGACATACATGGTTGTCATTAAGAAGTAA
The DNA here is from genome assembly GCA_963277665.1 of Viscum album. Classification (NCBI taxonomy): domain Eukaryota; kingdom Viridiplantae; phylum Streptophyta; class Magnoliopsida; order Santalales; family Viscaceae; genus Viscum; species Viscum album. The sequence goes on from OY728159.1 coordinate 662,204,087, forward strand.
AATGTGGTTCAATGAGATTAAAATAATTTTTTGGTGAATAGTAACTTATTAAGTTTTTAATCGCGATTAGTGGTAATTAGTGTAGTTTAAGGTATAAATAATGCTTTAATGATATGAAATGACCTAGACACATTTCCCAACCTTATTGGTTGTGTCATGGCCGACCAAGACAAGCCATGGGTCAACTTGGGGACCCCATGGATCCACTTTGGTTGGGAAATGACATAAATAACATTTTATTTAATGTAAAAGTAAAATTGACACAAACATGATATGTTTTACTAAAACAATTTTTAAGTGGGGTTATACAAGTCATCCTTTTGATTATAAATATTCATTGGAAATCTCAAAAGATTTCCTACATCATAGTAGTTTTTTTATAATTTTTAGACATTAAATAAATTTAATTATTTATGACATAATAATGATGCAGCGATGACATCATTATTTGACGATTTAAATAAAATGGAAAGATAAGGCAAAATCTATGAACTACACATGTCCAAAACTTATTGGATGAGTGGATTTCGTAGCCTTATCACCTTATACACGAATTATATCAGTGTGGGACCTTTTAAAACCGAAACACATTTTCAAATAAAGTAATATTTCTTTACTTTCCAAAAGTACCCCTCCTCTCCTCTTATAAAAGGCCCCCACCTCTACCTCATTTAACACACTCCTCAAGCCTTTGGCTCGGCCAACCCCTGCCCATTTACTCTCTCCACATCCCTCTCCTCGTCCTAGAGGATTCCCATTGGGCATAATTCTTTCAAAGGAATCCTTTAGGCTCAAATCAAAAGGAGTTACACTTTTAAAGGTAATTCATTCTCTCATGTTCATTTGTTTTATTTTGCTTCTCCAACCCCCTAAAATCTTTTTATTTACATATTTTGTAACAACACCAGTATCTTCAATATACTAGGATGTTGTTCTAAGATTTATTTGAGCTACACTCTCACGCAACTACATCAAATGGTTAAAGAACATACGGTTTCCGTGGATGGTGAAATTCTGCCTCCCGAAACGATGATTGTTCAATACTCATTTAACACCTTCAATGGTGGCCATTATGATGTAAATATTTTTATATATGATATATAATATGTTTATGTTTTATTTATGCTTCTGTATTTTTCATTTTTGTCTTACCTTTATGGCTTCCATTATGGGTATACGCGATATCTTCATTTAAGGAAGTGCGGACTACCGCCCCCTCAAAGTGATTTGATTTGTTAAATACCATATGTGGGATGTTTAAAGGATGGAAATATGATATTATATATGATATTATACTGGAATTATAATATACCTTTATATCATTATTATTCCATTCTATAAAATACGAAATAGAAATGAAAGTAGCGTTCATGCATACGTACGGCTTACCATCTCCATGAACGGTGCATTTCATTTCTTACCTCTAAATGATTATGTAATGTTATAAATTCATGAATGTACTGGATATATATGACATATATGATATATACATAAGGAATACAATTCTGTATATAATAAACATTTTTCCACACGAACAACATGTAATTGTAAGAAGACCACTTTCGACTTAAGAACCAAATATCGGCAAAACAAATATTATTAACTTAAATGATTACATAATGTATATGACATGGTAATAAGTGGTATAAAAGTAATAATGAACTTGAAAAAGGGTTCTTAAGGAATTAGAAATTTACTCAAGTTTATTATTCAGGATATTAAAGAACGATCGAGTCAAGTCGGACCCGAGGTAAGGGATCCTACAACTCTCTTTCTTTTAAAGTACACTCTTTTATGTCATTTCTTTTAAGCTCATCTTTCTTATGATTGGGATGTTATTTTATATTACTCATACTTTAATTTTCATGTTCATGTGATGAGAGACCCTATTCTCTCTAATCAATCCATTTTGGAAGTTTTGAGTGGCGCCGTTAGGCTGCCGAACTTTCGTAAGAGATCTAACCTCTCTCTTTCTTTTTACGTACTCTCCATTATGTCACTTCTTTTAAGCTCCAATTTGTAATGGTGTGGGATGTTCATTTATATTCCTCTTGCTGTACATTTTATTTTAATGTCATGAGATACCCCATTTGATCTCATCAATCCATATTCGGAAGTTTTATGTGGCGTCGTTAGGCTGCCGAGTTTTCGTAAGGGATTTTCATCTCACTTTTATTCCCGTGAGATTTATGATACATTTGACACAAATTCCATTGAGTGGTGTATGTACTGCCCATTATTATACTATTTGTGTAATATAATTTCATTTATTATTATTTACATCAAAGGTCTATTGTCCTTCTTTCATGGGGTGTATGTTTTGAATGATATCCAAGTCGGTAAGGGAACCTTTCACCCTCCTTTTTTTTAAAAGACTTCTTTTGTTGGGTCTTTTAATTTACATATTGTTATGTTGGGATATGTTCTCATATATCCTTATTGATGTAAATTTTATGTCCAAGTGATGAGATACACTTTTTATCTCTCATCAACTCATTTTTATGTGATGTCGTTAGGCTGTCAAGGGAACTTTTTAACCCAATTTCGATTTCGTTGGGTTCAACTTGTAGTCATTGAATATGTCATCCATTGAATATGTGTGAATGACCTTTTATTGTTTTACACTTAATATCCAATTATATTTGGTGTATATATATTTTTCACACATATTTTTGAGATTTATTTGTCCTTAGTTTAAGGATACCTTCTTTATAATGGATTTCATCACATTTGACATTTCTATTGAGGGTTCATTGTTGTTATGCACCAATTCACTCTTATATGGTGTATATACTGTCCTTTGGAGTATTATATCATGAATCCTTTTATTCTCATGATATTATAAAGTTCTGACTAAATTTTATTTCTCGATTATTGTATTGAAGTGTCTCTAATTTTGGTAAAACCCCTTTAACCAAAATATCGTTTTAAATGTTTTAATTATTTGTTCTTATTAATATCCATGTTTTCAAAATGGTTTTAAGGATTTATTTATATGGATATTAATGGTTTAAAATGTTAAAAGCTTCAAGGTGGTATGGGACACTTTAAATCAAAAATATCTTTATTAAATGTTTTAAATGGTTTTGGAAATGGTTTCTTTTTGAATGGATTCATTATTTCACTATCCTAAAATGTTATATTGTGATTGAAATATGGAAATGTTATGTTTACTTTATTCATGGTTATGTGATACCATTATGTTATGGTTCTTTGGAATTTTTATGAAGAACGGGTGGTTCCGTGATAAACTAAGGGCGGGTGAGCCCGATATAGCTCTCCAATGCATTGGGTAACGCGAAGGAGTGAAACGTTAAGGTTTCTCCGAAGAGATTTAGGGAATATATTGTGATGGGTATTCCAAACGTAACCAAGAGGGTTACTCCCTATGTAAGACTGTTATAAATGCCTCAAGTTACCTTTATGTTATATGTTTTCTATGATTTATTCATGATTTGATATGCCTATGTTTTATGGGTAAAGTATGATTTCATTCTTATGTATATATGAACTCATGTTTCCTTTCCATATTTTTATAACCCTTACTGAGCTTTTTATGCTCATCCCACGTTTTTGAAATGCTTTTCACAGGTCAAGGGAAAGGTACATGATGTGACGATATTGTCAAGGATGTGTCAATAAAGAATCCGTGTTTAATTTTAAATAGGTTTCCATTGATGGGAAGAATGAATATTGTCTTTTTTGTAACCACCTTGTTTAAATGTGGAATGTAATGCATGTTTCATGATCTAATTCTTTAAAACTCTAAACCTAAAAAGATCCTCAATGTGTAATCTTGTAATAACTCAAGTTTAAGTAAGGTTTAAGGCTGGGGCCTTATAGTAATAATTATGGTCTCTTAAAATTATCTTATAAAAATAAGTAGAAAAATTATTATTTTATGAAAATATATTTTATATTGAATTATAATATTTATTATAAAAATACAAATGAACATTTGTGTATGACAACAACACAAATACATAATTAATCATTTTAAAAATATGGATTTACTTATTCCTTAATAAAAATATAAAATTTATTAATTAAAAAGATATCCAATTATTATTTTTACATTTATATCCAAGGTTTTTATTTAAATCAGAAATGTACTCTTAATATAACATAAAATATATTTTTATAAAAATGGAGATTTTTCACTCTTCGTTGGAATATAAATATTTTCAAAAAATGCATTTATTTATTCTTAAGATAGATTTTATATTTTTATTTAAAAAATGAAGTTTATATTTTAAATTGAATTTATGAATGTGTTAAATGTTAATTTTAAAATAAATGGTCTCTAAAAAGGCGTTAAAACAACATGTTTTACATTATATCCTTTTACTATGTAAAATTGGATTCATTCTTATATTATGACAATAAAATCATTTAGATGAATTTAAAAAATATATATATATTATATATATTTCATATTTTTTGTTAATACTATTCATTGAAATCAACTTAAAATCTAGGTTAAAAAAATAATTTTAATGTAATGATATTTAATTTTATATCATCGTTTGTTTAATCTTGGTGTTTTGTGAAATGTATGTTCGTCAATGAAATTAAATTTAAAACGAGTCATACAATAAAATATTGGGTGGGGGGGTTACATTCTCCCCTCCTTCAGTAGGAATTTCCCATTCAATTAGATTATGCACTTCAAAAATCTATGATTTATATATCAAAATTTCTTTGTAGGAAAACCACATCAGAAGAAGGGTTAATAAAATATCCTTTTAATAAGTCGGTTATGGAAATGTGAAGGTTAAAAAAACTAGGATTTCAAATAAGAAACCATTAGTAAAAAAGTGATAACATGGACATGGAAGACCAATATAACTATCATGTTAAGATGCAGAATGATATAGAACATGGTAATTAAAATGTTAACACTAAAGAAAACATATATATTGTGATCTACTAAAATACCATTGATTTCATAGAAAGATATGTAAACAGATAACGTTTTTTCCCAATACTATTTTCCTACAGTGGAAGGATTCTTTTAATATTTAAGTGATTTGTTAATAAAATAAACGTACAAGATGGATTTCCATGACATAATAAAAATCCCATCATTTGGTAACACTTAAATCTATTTTATCTTTATCCTTTAAATGGTTTGTGAATTCATGAATGTTAACACATGTTAAAAGTAATTTTTTTAATGTTTTACATGATCTATTATATAGGTAATTATTTTATATAATCATTTAAAACATATATGTCCACATTCAATGACCATAAATATAGATGGAATGCCACTAAATTCCCAAAACCATCACATCATAAGATTCCCTAAATAATGTACCACTAAATCCCATATATAAAATATAAAAATACCATGATCACATTGAACATTAATGAAAACATTAAAGATTCCAAATATGTAATGAATAACTATTGTAGTATAATTATAATATTTTTCATTATTCAAAATTAATGAATCTCCAATAACAAATACATTAATTATTCCTATTATATTTTATTGACATCATAATATTGACCTTGATTGCTTTGCTTTTCCTAAGTAGTAATTTATTGATTCTTGGGAAATTCATCTTCATAGTGACTCATATCCTTAATATTGAAACATTGAATATTTAAAGATTCATTAATTCCCATAAATTCTTGATGATGGTGACCTTTCTCTTCACACCTTTAATAAAATCAAATTCTATTCATGAATTTAATGCGGTGTTTCTTTTCACAAATATCACTTGGGGGAAAATCCTTCTCTAGCTTTATTATTTTGTCGATTTCTTTGTCTACTATTATCTTATTCTATTGACTTCCATCAAATTCATTACACATAGAGTATTATTCCTCTATCCTTATAGAGAATGACAATATAACTACATATGATTACAATGTTTGGAGAACTAGTTCCCTTTAGAGGAATGGTTTTAACCCATCAAAAATTCGAAAAATCTTATTATTTCTATTATATACATAATAAATTGAATTTCATTCTAAACTTGTATAGTTGGAATCCTATGTGGAAAAATTTTTATCCTCTTATAATCTTAGTCCCCATAAGTATCTATCTATATCCACTCATTGCTCCAAAGGGAAATATCATTCCATGAAAATTTCCCTAAAATCCAACCAATCTGTATTCTCGATTTCATCCTCATCCACTGTGTTTTGAATAAATGACCACCATTGATCAATATCCATGGATATGAAAAACTTCCAGGATAACATTTTCCCTTTCATTATATCCCAAATAGATAATTATCATCTATATGGAACATATCCATTTCTCTACTACAAATAGATGTGTAGTCCCATTGAATGATGGAGGTTGTTTTCATAAAATGACGTCAAACATTTTACATGGAATTTTGGATCATGTTTCTCTATGAGAGAAAAGTTATTCGTCAAAACATGAGTCAGTTGGTATTGTATAACTATAATTTTATCTTCCTTATTTGTAGCTCCAGCTCCAACATCATTATCTTCCATTGGAAAGTAACCCATAAATGGGATACGATCTTTGAAACATCATACATTCCAACAACTATGAACTATATCTAAATAATTTCATACACTAAATTAACTTATTATTCATGATTCATGATTTCTAACTAATAACATATATAACATAAATTGAAAATTTATGCTAACGTAATCTCATAATCATAAACCCAGTTTTTTGGGGATATATTTAAATTAAAAATCACCCTAATGATTTGTTAATAAAATGTGAATTAACCTCTAAAATTATACTTTTGTGTTAAGAAGGTGCGTAGTAGGGACCATTTTCATGTACTATGTTATGATAACTCGAGCCTAATGGAACTTATCAGAGTTGTTACCCCTAGTTATATATATGTCAAAACCACACCCACATATAGAATCCAGATATGTATGAATTTATAAGAAGAAAGACATATTCTATGCCTATCCAACATTCAATGATGCTCTTCTTCACTGTCTCAAAAAGTATACAAATTTTTTAAAATATAGTATCTATAGTTTCAACTAAACATCCTCTTATTCCAAATGTAAAGACCATGAACCTCGCTACCTATATCCCATGACTAACATTATTACAATGGTATAATAAAAATGATGTCACATCCTGAAGGATCATATAGTTTTGTATAAACATAAATGTAGTTAAAAAATAAGTTTTACATTATAACATGAAATGAAATATATCATTAAAACTCTATTGTAAAAATCCATAAACTATTATATTATCTATGAATGTCATTAATAATTTACATCTTCAAGATATGGGAAATTATAAAAGATAACAACTGGGAGAACATAGATGCTCAGTGAGGGTAAAAAATACTACATAACCTATAAAGATAAATAATTATTCATTGTAAATATCTAAGAAAACATATTATTAATACATAAACATAAACATAATGTGGCGGGAACAAAAATTGTTCAACATAATGTGACAATCAAAGAAGAATAGAACATGACCATAGATATTCTACAGGTCAAATAATCCCATAAATTATCAATTACTAATATTATAATGAGGGAATGAATAATTTTAGAGATCATAAACATACCATCAAGCCTATGGGCTTGACATATGAAAATAAGAAGTTATGATTTTGACCAATTCCATATCTATTTTTTCCCATGAGACCAAATAATGCATTAAGGGGCTATAACATGCCCCACATTTAACATAAAATTTCCAATGAAATTACTGATATTATTTTTTTGATACATAAAGAACATAAACATATTAAATTTAAATAAAATTCTTCAATCAGTAATCATAATCACAAACCATTCTGAGTTGTATGGTGAATGATATCAAAACATCATATCCACAGTCTAAATTGTAAAAAACCATTTAATTTATAAAGGTATATTATATAATAAAATATCATTCAAAATAATGAATATATTCAATAAAGGGTGTTGAAATATATTACAATTCTCCAATAAAATCATCGACGAATTCTAGAGAGAAATACACTTTTTTTCTTGACAAAAATGAGTTCTTTTAGAAAATTCTTTTATATTTGTCAGAATATGAAATTGAAAGCAAGTATATCCTAGAAAATTAATGGGAATCATAGTAAAAAAATTTTTGATGCCTAAATAATGTCCCAATAGAGTGAAATTGTTTGAAAATTGTTCCTTCGAAATAATATAAATAAGCCACTCTCATATTGTTAAAGGGTAAATATAATAGTCATTAAAAAGAAAATTTTCTCAAATACTAAACTAAAACCAAGAATAAATTAAGGCAGTTTTTAAGGATTAGATAAATAATTTAAAAAAATATTGGTTTCTTAAAAAAAGATTATGTATTGTAATTGAAAATGAGTATTAAACTAGAAAAATCCCTTTAAGCATGCTTGTTTAGTAAGTGGAAATAAAAAGGGATCCTTGTAAAAAATGTACATACCCATCAAATCAAGTTGAAATTTTCTGGATACATGAATTAGAATTTATAAAACTGTTTTAGAATAAATATATAAAAATATATAAGAATTAAATAGTTGTAATGAGAGAGAAAGTGTAACCTATGGAAAAAAATTAAGATTCGGGTAGAATCCCTTACCTTATGTGAGAATGTGTTCTCCCTAGGTGCTTAATCTCCATGATCATGATGTCAACTTTATTAATAATTCAATTTATAACTATTAAAACATTTATTTTGATTATTTTAGTTTTATTAAGTTTGTTTTGGCATTTTGGGGTGTTGTAATAGCTAATATTGTCATTCATGAGTGTTTGTTTCCCAGATTTTCATGATGGGTTAACTTGTATACATGTACGAATGACATTTGAAATAGAAATAGATATCTAGAATGGTTATTAGGTTATAATAATGAAAATAAATAATATTAAATGGTTATATGTCATTTTTTTATTTGGGGTTAGGATGAATCATTATATAAGATGTTAGTGATAATCATTTATATTATTTTGGTGTTTTTTCGATCATACGCACTATTTTTGTTTTATTACATAATATTGTGTATATAAACTAGTTAAAAAAAATTAAATACGATATAATAAATATATAATAACTATTTTATCCATAAAAATTGTATTATGACTATCCTTGATGTAATAATTAAAAAAACAAAACACATCGTCTGCGAAGGCGGTAAATCAACACCTCATGAATGAAGTTATGATCATTACAATAAAAGGAAGAGGAGAAGAGAAATGGTGGAAGATTTTCCATTGAAAGAATAAAATTATAGTATATATTTGACTCTATAGTTATCATCCATTTATTTAATGAGTACATAAGAAGATTAAAATAAAATAAAATAATATGAAATGTAAATAAAGAATGAGAAAGATAATAATACCTATTGAATACTTCTTTTTGAGAACCTCACTTGGGAGATTGTTTTTTGTTTTTTATATTATACCCTACAATAATGGGTAAGAGGAATGATATGTCGATGGGAATAAATTGGAAAAGATTCATGTCCTTAGATGTGTTCGGTTTATATATGTTGATTGTTGGTATTAATAGTGAGAGGATATGAGTGTTTTTTACTCTTTAATTCATTAGTTTATTATATTGGATCATGAATAATAATAGTCATAGAATTATGAATTAATATAATGAAATAACGAATGGTCTTCAGAGATTATAGAAATATAATATACATACATACTCTATGACTCAATAATTTTTTCATTTATTAAACCTGGTAAATTAACACTTTCCATTATTCAGAAAAAACTAATATATTTTAGAAAAACACCAAAAATGAACCTTAATAAGTTTTTAACCCTTAGTATAAAAACAAAGATTAAATTTTCAAAAATAATTTTAAAAATATAATATATTTAATTTTTAATTAAAATCGCCATTTATTCAAAAAATAATATATATAAAATTGTATATAATTTTATGAAACAATAAAATTTTTACTAAGGTCTCATAAAATTATATTAAAATTGTAATAAAAAATTATTAATTTATATATTTGTTTTATGAAAATATATTTTATATAACAATTTATTTTTATTATAAAATTGTAAATATCCATTAATGTTTCAAAAAAATATGAACACAAAATTTATAATTTTTAAATCATTTATTTAATTATTCTGTTATATAAATATTTAAAGTCTATATTTATAATAATCCAAATATTTATTTATAATATTAAAGGTGATGTATCTATTTAATTCATAAATATACTAATAATATAATAAAAATGATAATTTTATAAAAAGTAATTTTTTCACTATTCAATTGAAAAAAATATATTCCGAAAAACTCCAACATTTTACCATAAAATAATTTTGATACACAAATATTAAAAATAAAGTTTACATCATTCAATATCAATTATAAAAGTTTCAAAATTTAACTTTAAAGTAATTTCATCATTAAAATATGACAGAACATGTTTAAGAAAATTAAATCTATTTAATGCCTAAAAATGGATTCATTGTTTTTGTATCACTATGAAATAATTTGGATGAATTTAAAAACCCATGATTGAATATATAGTCTATAATATTAATACTTAGTTTAATAAAATTCATTCACATTAATTTAATGGCTAGGTCGCAATTCTCATATTAAAATAATGATTTTTAATTTTATATCATTTTTCATTTATTCATATTTTTTTATGGAATATATGTTTTTAAGAAAATAATACTTAAAAATAGATATACCATAAAATTTTAGGGTTTTACAAGTTTTATTTCTATATTCAAAATTGGTTATTAACAAATAATATCAAGATTAATATACATGAAATTATAATATCTTTTTTAAATCAATTCTACTTTTCAATCCATCCATTAAATATGGACAGGAATAATGGATTACATTACAATCATATAGACGTTATTCTCTATGTACGCATGACTAATGATTCCATTTTTCCATTAAAATTTTGATAACATGGTAAGTATTATTTAATATTTATATAATGATCATAATTTCACTTATATCATATTAAAATTTTAAATATACATATATATATCATCCATGTGATGTGGTTATCAAAAATGAATCATATTTCCTTATAATGGTGAATGTTCACTAGTATGTCTGAACGCCATTATAATTTTTATTATCATGGAAAGGTTGAAACAGAAATTATATTTATTAGTCATAAAATATAAATATATTTCATGAAAATAATATATATAAATTAATTCCATCTTTAGAACTAGTCTTGAGAGATTTGATGGAAAATGAATAATACATGTTCGTGAAGTCATAGTCCATCATACATAAAATTGATTAATTCTTTTCATATATGATAGGACTGTAGATTGATTTTGGTAATGAAATTGAAAAAATAAAAGATAATTTTATATATGATAATAGATTTATTATTTCATCAATGTGGATGAATATTTGAATAAAGTGGGAGAAAAAAGAAATAATCAATTAAAAATGATACCTCTTCTTCAGACTGTCTCCTTTGATTAAAACTGTAATACCCCTTAGAAGGATATTTTCCCAAATATATATCTTAATTATTGTGGAATGGTATTCAATTATTTAATATTGGGAGATAACGGTCGAACCAAATTTTATTTTATGTGTATTGAAATGAGAACAAAGAATACCGTTTTATAAGAGAGGGGAGGGGTATTCATGGATATTTTCTAATTATTAAATTAATATAAATTACATTGATTTTAAAAATGGCACAAAAATAATTTATTTTCAATATAGGATGATGATAGGATTAAATAAATTTATCCAATTAAAATTATTAAAGTGTTTACTATTTTTTAATCATTTTCCTTTTCATTTAATCCTCATTTTACCTTTTTTATTCTTAGCAATATATCATATAGTTTACACTTTGAGACATAATATAATTACAATAGAATTCCAAATAAACAAATAATCAAGTCATTGATGAAAATGGATGACTTATACCAAACTTATGGAAGACTGTTAGATTTATATGAATTTTATACCATTTAATAAAATATTATTTATTTCAAAATATCGTTAATGCCAATTTTGAGACTATTAATCATTTGTGTTTTTAAAATATAATAAGAAAATGATATCATTAGAAAAACTCTTTTTAATCATCACAATAATGAAAAATTCATCCAAAATTTCCACGGATGACCCTAATTAGATCATATTATTTTTATTTTAATATTTTTAGTGTCATTTATTTGATTTTTCCATTATTTAAACAATAAATATATCACCATTATGTCAACATTTATAATATTTATTTTATGAAAAAAAAATTATAAATAAATTACCATTATGTATATAAATATTTTAATTTTATAAATAATATTTATAATTGGTCATATAATTTTTATAACCCCATATAAGAAATTTTTTCCGGTTAAAAACAAAAGTATTCCAAAATTGACTTTCCATTGAATATAATATTATAAAGGTTATTCTATCATATGAAAGTTATTAAATGGACACATAACAAACCTTTAAATGGTTAGGGACTAAAAATACTCATCCAATAAAATATGACAAGTTTTTGGCAATTTAATAATATTTTTAACATTATTTTTATAGATAATTACCTGATTATGCCTAACAATGAATTTTTTTACCTAAGATATTATTCATATTTTTCCAAAAAAATAAATGAAAATATTTACTAAATTTGAAACATATGATAAAAAACATTTAGTGTATTTTTCTGAACTCAATGAAAATAAATTTCACTAATTAATTTATATTTTTCTAATTGGTTGAATGATAAAAATAATTTTTAAAGTAACACCCTTCAAAATATTGAATTTTTTATATAAAATTTTAATATGTAATTGATTAAAATGAAATGAATTTGATTAAATGACAAAATATTGATCAAATTACACTTTTAGATCAATCTAAAAATAAAATTTTCACTATAAAAATATTTAATGAATATTATATTTTCAATTAAAATAAAACATTTTTTCAATATTCATCAAAACATTAAATATATAAAGAAATCCCTTATAATAAAGGAAAAGTAATTTTTCATGTTAAAATAATAAATAAAAAGTTTATTATTTCCAATATAATTTTTTAATGTATACAAGAAATGAGTTCAATAAAATGTTCTATTAGAAGGCGAGAAAACTACATTTTAATGAAAACACTTCTTTTATGTGTAAAATTGAATTTGTTCTTATATCTAGTCAAGAAAAAATAGAAAATTATTTTAAATATTATACTTACAATTATATTTATATATATTTCATTTATATAATATAAAAATGTTAATTTTTATTTATTGGTATTAAATAGACTTATGCACATTCAAATAGTTTTTCATAAAATCATTTATTTTTATTTTAAAAATCATTTTATATTCATTTATAAGTTATTGGTCATAATATAATTTATTATATATAAATATGTAAACCATAATAACCTAATTTAGTTAATGATTTCCTTATAACCATTCTAATTGATATTTTATAACTTTAGGATTTTAAATATAATATTTATTTGATATTATATGGTAGATGTGGCATATCTTGTATGATACCAAACACAATATTTTATTTCTTTTTTACTGGAAATGATTCAAAATTACCATGTCACAATGTGAAGTAGTTGAAGCACCATGATATACTCTAGAGTTTCATTTGACTAGATGATGTGTATTATAACGAGAGATGATGTTTATGATGTGTCACCACATACCGGGACACAATCACCATCAAGACATATCATAAATCTTATTTATGGTTTAGGGTGTGCTTCACTATGGGAATTATGAAAATCAATAATTATGAAAATCCTTAAATAAAAAAGGTAAAACAAGTTTATTTTTTTAAAATTGATACACTCAAAAAAGATCATCCATTAATCAATAGTGTCCCAACTATAAAGACAATCCCTAGTGTAACAAAATTCTTAATCAATATGTTTATATTGAAGAGGAAAATCTAGTAGAGTGGAGTTTGAAAAAACACTTCTCCAAAATTCCTCTAACATATCTCCTCAAATCAACTACGAAAAAACAATCTATCACGTTCCTCTATTATGATGATTCATTCACTATGTGGGTTAAAATTTTCACTCACAACACATCATCAAAAACATTTATCATCCCCATATTGAAGGAAATATCAAAATCATATGAATTTATGAACCCCACCAAATTCTTCTATTTGAGGTTAAAATATTTTTTATATACGATATAACTCTTCCTTTTTTATGAAATAAACGGTAATCCATTATCTAAATAGGAAATACAATCAAATTTGAATAGCATGCAACACAGATTTGAGTTCGAGTTCAATATTATGACAAAACTTATCATAGAAAATAAGATTTATTGAGCCATATCATACCATGTGATCACATAATTTAATAATAAAAACCAAACCCAAACTGGATGCTTCACCAAAGACCACATAATTATTCCTGCCCATTAAAAGAGTTCACAATGTAATATAATTGATATTATATTTCAACTCTATAAAAGAATAATGAAATTTTCTATACAATAAGAATGTTACCCCTTTCTAAGTTAGTGTGGTCATTCTAGAATCCATATTTCTTAAACGATTTTATAGTATTATGGTAATGCCCCACCAGGAGCCAATGTGGTGTATTTCCAATGGTCACTCATGATACCCAAAGATGTTATTCCATTTTCCTTCTACATAGTGAAGTGGCACAGGATCATCAGCTCCAATGTATACTTAGGTTCAATGAGATGTTCCATGATCTAAGGGGTTACCACCATGACAATATTAATGGAATATTCTTCTTGTAGTGGTAGATTATATAGAATATGATGATATAGGCTCATATACATTGATAAGAACCATTACTATCACTTCATCTTTGGTTCTGCTTAATTTGATACTCATAAATTTCAGTTATTTATATCAACTCATACTTGAACATCAAAAATCATTATATAGACCCATATTCATACATGATGTATATTACCATGACCCTCAGAATGAATTGATTTTTGGGTTCCCATTTTCATCCTTATGTATTCCTTTAATCCTAAATGTATCTTAGATTTTCTAGAGATTATTAATTCCATTTGGGTTAGGTCATATATGGATAAGTAATTAGGTACCTAGGGTATCCGTGAGGGTTTTTGAGAATGTGTTATCAAAAGTGTATTGATTTTTAGATAAAATATGTGATTGGAACAATAGGAACATAAACATGATCAAATATTTGATTGGTAGAGTGAAATAGAATCAAATAGGTAAAACAATACATGAATAGATTGATAAAAATCACAAACCTAACTATTAATTTAATAAAATAAATTTTTAGAAAATCGACTTTAAAATGATAGAAATTTCTCAACCAATCACCATAATCACTCTATGTTCACAAAGACTAAGAACATCCACCACCTTTATGTGATGATATTTCTTTTCTAGGATATGTAATAATAATGACTACAAATTCTCGAAGGAAAATTTATGTGTGGGGTATTAATACCAATAGGTTATCACATTGTATTGTATAATCAATATTTTATCAATTAACCAATTAGGTTAATAGATAAAATAAATCAATTCTTGTAATTTTTTTAATATTAAACAAAATCATTATTTCATAATAAATATGATTGAAATCGTATCAAAACATGACTAAATAAAATATGTATAGGAAAAATTTATATAAATAAATTTTCATGAATGAGATATTTCAATAGTCATTATTATGTATAATCATGTACAAAATAATTGAAAATAACAATTTAAAGAATAACTAAGGTAGGTTGTTTTTTCTATTAATTGTATCTTTACAAATTTTGAAATAATAGCATTTTTATTCAAATGTGTACAAAAAAATTCACCCCCAAAATGGGGACGCATTATGAGAAATTTATATCCTAATAGGATAACCAATCATGGGAAGTCATGTCATAGTTTTATAGTTATAAATTTCATTTTCAATCCATTTCTATGGAATAATGTTCCCAAATTCATTTCTATGTTACAACTAACTACCGAGGATAACATGTGTTCCAAATAATCAATAAATCAAGAAGGTGAAAATGAAACATTTGAAATCAATTGAAATTGCAAATGCCCAGTTTTCATTTTTCAACATGCCTTTCACATTTCAAAAAAAAATGATTTTTATTAATTCAACACATTTCAAATAAACATTCAAAATAATATTTTATTTCAATTTTCCAAATCCAAATATATTTATCGAATAAATTTTAATATAAATCCATCAATTTTATCATAAATTCACCCCACATTTATATTCTATTAGAATTAGGTTTTTATCATAAATACTAACACCTTTGAAAATATCCTAACAAATTGATTTATATCCAGGATTTTAAATCAATTAAAAAACATTTCAATTTAATCAAGATAAGGAAAATTTCAATCATAGGGAATATAATTATGAAACTAACTAAAATTAATTACTACATCAATGAAAACAACCATAATGGTATTTCCATCAAATAACTTCGTTTAGGAGATAAAGAAAAATATCTATAATCAGAATCCATAAAAATATATTCTATATCAATCTATTATATGATGATATATCAATCACTGAGGAGGATATAAAGATATATCATATGGGAAATTACATTACAATGTCAACACACTATAGTGGGATCATATCTCGTTATGGTACTTTTATTCTCCTTGAAACGGTATGGATTAGATAAAATCACTAATTGGAATCCTCTAATGATGAGAAAAACAGATTACTTTTTAATGGGGGGATGTGGAATCCCGAATAAGTGAATTCTAATATTTAAAGTAATTGTCTATATAATTAATTTTTTTACATGGTTAGTAGGGAAGGGTTTCATGACTAGTCAAACCAAATGCCCAAACCATGAAACCCTACTGTCAGGGTGTGTGGTTTCTCCAATTATAGAGAAGGTTTTGAAAAGCAATGCACCAATAATGAAAAAATCCCTAACAAGGGTTGTACAATATGAAGGGACTGGTCTCATGGTTTGAAAAAATATACACCATATTTCAATGGATCAAAAAATGGTGCAGGTTTTTCTAGGCCAGACTACATGGATTTCCATAACAATATAGAAACTATATATAACCAAAAAGGCTTCAATTATTTTTCAAAATTATCCTAGAAATACCCCAAAATAAGATCGAAATTATAAGATATAAAAATATGGGCCGATGAATGCCTAAATGAAGGAAATTAGATGTTAAATTCCATCTGGTCCTTCAACTGGAACCTTCATTTTCTTTAATAGAAACCAAATTATAAATAATCTAGATAAATAATGATCATGAAAAATAATTCCCTTTCGTATTTTATATCTTACGAAAGTATGACCAGTGAATGAATAACATAAAATTAAAAAAATCCATGATCCTAAAGAGAATCATGATATAAAATTTCAATGGGACAATATATACACCTCATAAAATAATATAGCTTCATAAAATAACATATTTCATGATGAATATAGTTTGAGATGACAATACCATATAGTATTTCGAATCTCAGAAAATAATAATAAAAATAACTAGAACCATATATATAATTTTATATAATAACAATTTTAAATTAAATAATAATAAAATGAATTATTGAAAATTAAATACAGCATACAATAAAACAAATTGTTAAATATGTTATATTTCTCATTGAAATAATATTGGGACAAAAACCCCTTACAATAAGTTATAATTTTATTGAATGACCTCTATCCTACTATATAAAAAAATTAAATTTATTGTTATTATAAAAAAGACTCATATACATAATTATAATATCATATATGATCCACATATAATATTTCAACAACTATTTAATAATAATTCAATATTAAAATCCACATTTTAATGTGTTAACTATTTCATTTTCCATGACAATGTCAAATTGGTAGTCCTATCACTTTTAAATTGATCACTATTACATTATATCTGCATTTAAAATTATGATATAGATATAAAATATATTCTTTATATAATATATAGTTATAAATATTACTCATTAAATCTAACCTTATTACTATCCATGTAAAATGGAAATGAAAAATGAATGACATATCTCCATGGAGGTGGTTGTTTCAACATACACACGAATGATGTATGCTATAATTTACCAATGGATATGAATATTAGAAGGGAGATATGATATTATAATTATAGAATAATAATTCATTCATCAATTTTATTTGTAATCCTTAATTCCACAATAATACCCATCTATTAATGACAATTATTTTTAATAAATTGCATCTCTATGTGGGGGTGGTTTTCCACACATAGGCACGAGGGTTACTGTTACATCAATCGTGATAGAAAATAGCGTGGATAATGGGTTTTCCATAATCATTATAACATTAATGTGAATTTCTTTTTCATAAATTATTATTTTATTATTAATTCTATATATTTATTAGGGATATAAGAAGAAATAAATTGCCAAAGTTGGGTCGGAATCTTACGTCGTATTTTTTATGAAAACATTAGATCTTGTGTCAAGGACTACTGGAATGGTATTTTACGATGATAAACAAATGTACTACATGTATTGGAAATATTATAATATTTTTATTTAGGGTTCGGTTGATCTAGATTTCTCAATTTTTCATGATGGAAATATTAACTAGGTTAACATTTATAATGATGGAATGGAAACTCTTCGAATTACAAAAATTCAAAAGTATCATCATTTAATTATTTATTAAAATGTACCTAATGGGTAGATATTGAATGGAAAATATGTTGGTGTAAAAATATCATTATCCAATGAAATTTATGTAGGTTTTGGTTTAATATCATACTTACCTTTTACATCAACCCCTTTATGTTGTTATTTTATCTAAAACTCCAATAACATCATTTTCAATTTTAAATCGATATAATTTTTCTCAAAAGATACCAATTATCCCATATTTTACACTATTAAATTAATTTGCTTCTATGAATTGATGAGAATAATGTAATATGAATGTTAAAAATTTTTCAAATCTAGAATTTATTATATTGATCTATAAATTTAATGGGGAAGTATAAATAACCCAATGAGTGTTATATTTATTGTTTTTCTAACAAAACGTTTTTCTACATCTTG
The DNA here is from genome assembly GCA_963277665.1 of Viscum album. Classification (NCBI taxonomy): domain Eukaryota; kingdom Viridiplantae; phylum Streptophyta; class Magnoliopsida; order Santalales; family Viscaceae; genus Viscum; species Viscum album. Next base: position 662,223,084 of record OY728159.1, read on the forward strand.
CACACAATATATGTTGGTACTGTCAATGCATTCACACTAATTAGTTCTTTGCTAAAAATTGATAATAAATTACAATGATAAGGAAATTAATTCATATTTAATATAATGCTTTAGATTCGAACAAAAAAACTTTTTATCTACACATATAAATTTAAGAGATTTAAATTTCAAGATAGTAACATTTTATAATTTTATTTACACAAAATAATATAATTTACATTATTAAAGAAAAATGGCATGAAATTGAAATATTCTTTAATTTTTGATGTCTATTGTTGAATTTATTATATCCAATGAAATTAATAAATGTATTGGGTTGATTTTAAGACCTTAACTGATTGTTTAGCCAAGTCCTGCACATTTTATACTTACTAAGGTGAAAAATATTTCCCTTGGTTACTATAGATCAACATAAGAAATTAAAATAACCTATTTATAGAATATAAGCATCATGTTTCCAAATATTGTATCCATTTTTCATGATTAAGCCTCTAAGAGTGGTAGGTGAAATGATTTCTATAAATGAATAATGAAAAACATAAAAAAAGAAATGACTGTATTTTAAGAAGAAAAATAACCCCGTATCAAAATAATGAATATTAATTATTCATCAATAATAATTTTTTTTAAATTAAATACGTCATATAAAATTTTATTAATATATAAAATATCAAATAGGATGTTTAAATCAAAATATTTAATGAAAACAACTTGAAATACTACATATAAAATAATAAATATTTTCAAACAAATATCAAAAATATAACCTAGGAAATTTTTTATATGATGATTTCAAAAATAATATCATTATTATCACTTTTTTGAAAAAAATATTTAATTAAAAATTAATATTCTGTTTCCAAAAGTTTCAATATTTTTTTTGAATAAAATATATGTTGATTATTAAGTTAAATTAAAAAAATGTATTCTTATTTTCAAAGAATTCATCATTAATTTTTAATTTATTATGACCTTTATATATATTTAATAAATTATATTCTTACATTAATACTAGAATATATGATTGTAAGGACACGGAATTTCCGTGGAAATTGTTTTTTAAATACATGGGAATTTTACAAGTCTGTAGTTTCAGACGACGCCAGATTCCTAGTGCCAGGGTGCTCGGAATCAATTTCTGATGTTTTGTTTGGGTACGTTTAGTAATGATACATACAGGATTTTATATCTTTTGAACTGGTGCTCAAAAATGAGAAATGAGGTCACCTTTGAACTCACATCTTCAGGATTCGCTTAAGGAGACTTTCACAGCAGTTGCGTTCTAATAAGAGTAGAAGTTAATTATTGGGGTTTTCTAAATAAATTAATTAAAAATATGTGTAACATATTATTATTTTGTGGTAATTTAATCCAATAAGGGGAGGTTAGTGGTGGGGCCACCCGCACATAACCTCCCTTGGGAGGATATTATGTGGTGGGGCCCACACGTGCGTGAACCTCGTTTAACCCCTATTTATGATGGATGTTAACTCTCCACCTCCCCCTCATTAATGTGACTATTAACTTAATGGATTAATTGAATTCTTCACCTTCCTCCCCCAAATTAATTAAGACAACTTCACACATTAATGAAGTGATGTAGATTAATTTAATTTCCTTCTTCACCCAAGGCAAGGAAGGGAAGCACCGCCGCCCAATATATACACCGACGTCGTCATCTCGACTCGTTTTTGTTGAGCTCTTACTCCTCCAACATTGACGGAACGACTTCCGTCTCCCGCGATGTCTGTCTTCTGTGACTCCGTCATTGTTCACCGAAATCAGGGTAGGGGATTTTAGTTTATTTCTCCTTTCCATTTTTAATCATTCGATCTTGGTTTTTAATTTTCCATTTGATATTGTGATAACATTGAAGGCATGAGGTGCACAAACACGGCCCGACCCTCTCCCTTTGTAAATTACATTTGTTGATGAACGGAGGTGGAACAACAACGGCAGCCGGTGGCCGGCCGGCCACGAAGAAAATGGCTGAGCAAGGCCACCAGGTCGCCGGAAAGCCGCAACATCATCATGTCACGCAGAGGAGCTGAGGGTCGTGGCCAAACCGGGCCGTGGCGGAAGAGGCACGGCGACGTCACGCCGCACGGCTAGGTCGGGCCACGACGGTGGACGCGTGGTACTATCATGCCGCGCGGAGGGCAGGAAGACAGTGGCGCCATTGCACTACGGTGGAAGAGCGGTGGCCACCGGCCTGGCTGGCCACCATGGAGGCAGACAAGTGGGACCACTCAGGTCCTGCAGCTCCTGAACCGACACAATGCACTGGTTCTGTTTGACAAACCAAGGGGCCTGGGGCACACCCCTCCCTCGCATGGCCGGCTGGGCCGCACTTCGGCCAGGCTGATCTGCCTTGGTCGGGTGGCCACATGGTGGGCCACCACGGCCGGGCTGCTCCGGGCCGGGCCGCCACAGGCCGGCCCGCCGTTCTGCCGGATCACCGCGGATCGGGCCGCCTTGGGCCGGGACGCCCTAATGCCGGGTGGCTCCTTCGGCCCAGGCCGCGCCTTCGCGTCCGACCGCTCCTTAGGGTCGGGCTACACCCGCAGACCGGGTCATACCCCACTTTGGACCAAGTTGGGCCGGGTTGATTTGACTGTGTCGGAGAGAATGTGGACCTGATGTGTCCATTTACACCTTTTTTCCCGCATCTTGGGCTACAAGTGTCTGATCGACGAACCATCTGCGGTGATGGAAGTCATGGAGAAATAAGATTATTTTGGCATACTCCACTTGAGATTTGGATGAATTTGGGGTATAAAAGGGTTGGTTTGAGCCTAAAACCAATCGGGCCCCTGGAACAGAAATGCAAATAACTCACAGACTGAGCGTCCGATTGACGCGTCGTCTGTCGCGTTGGGTTCCATATGATGAGACAAAACTACATGATACATCAACTTGAGACTTCTTTCTGGTTTATGTATCGACACTTGGCTCGAGGAGCAGACCCTCTCGGAATCAAGCATGCTGTGTGCGGGAATCTTATGGATGGCTGCGACTGAGATGATAGGATCCTCTGTGGGTTCTACAGTGATGATATTGTATGAGGATACTCTATGGGATCGACAAAAATGAATTCAGTATGGGGATCCTCCATGGGTTCGATAGTGGTGACTTCTGTACCAGGATCCTCCGTGGGTCCGACAGTGATGACTTCTGTAACTAGATCCAATTTGGGTTCGAGAACGCTGATATTGTTCCAGGATCCTACGTGGGTTCGACAGAGGAGATGATTCCGAGGCTACATATAATCATCTCTACCCCTCTTCATGTGTTGTATACCTCTGTGAGATTATTCTTGTATTTTTTTGTTATCATTGAGATGGTGGACTTTACTTCCATTGTGGAATGGGTTGTGCTTGGGCTTGAGAGTTGGAGCTAGACTGTGATTGATAACATAGGTATATGTATAGACATATACCTATGTAGGGTTGGTTGATACATCATGATTGTATCATTCTTCTTTCGTTTATCCATAGTAGATTTTGGGAGACATTCTGGGGTCTCAGGGTCATCTACTATGTATTGTTATACTCACCCCGGCACGGGCTTCACCCGAACCTTGTTGTGTTCTGTGTAGATGACGGTCAGTAGTGATCAAGGATGAGGGTGACGGACAAGAGGATAGACCGAGCTAGACTAGATGGGATGTACCTCAGGGACAATTTGTTCGAGATCCCTACCTAGACTTCAGGTTGGATTCCATGTTCGATGATCCAGGAGTTGTTTTCCCCTTTTTACTTATACTTGTTGTTCAGTTGGGTTTATATAATGGCCCACATTCTTTCAGCACACCTTACTTTTCTATATTAGTACTTGTTACTTCTACTTCTGGTTTTCAGTCTATGTGTGTTATAGGTTTAAATGAAATTCCTTCCCTTTCTTATCAGGGATTCGCCTTTGGTGCTAGTCACCAGCCCCTAGCCTATGGAAGGCGGGCTTGGGGTAGTCCCGGCATGGGTCTGGAAGATGGGTCATGATAAATTTGTATCAGAGGGATGTTCTACAGTAGAACATTGACTCTGATTCTTTTAAGAACAATAGTGTTAAGTGTTTTGGGTGTGGATATTTGTTTAGGGAAACTGGTGTTGGTGCGGCGGCTGACGTATCCATACAATAGGACTCTGACTTCTGATTTCCAACTCAGTGCACGAAATCAATGATTGCGTGTGTGTTCCCTTTGAAAAGTTTTCTTTATGTTTACATTGAGTCATCTCACCATGTTTGTTTCTTTGACCATGGCACACATGTATCCTTTCAGAATGGCCCCATGAAGGCAGCCAGCTAGGGTTCCAAGTTTCATACATGATGGTATCCAACTGAGCGACGAGGCCTCAGTGTAGGTCCCCATCACAGTGGAGGTACTAGCAGTACCACTACCCACTATTCCATTGATACCAATAGCTCTAGCAGTAGAGATTTCATGCTTTATGAGTGTGTTGCACAAGTTCTAGCACCAGAGGGCACACAGGTTCTGAGGAGAGATGGACCAACAGGTAGCTGAGGATTGGCAGGAGGCTGTCATGAGAGTTTTAAAATTGGTAGGGACACCACCTGAACTCAGGGTGATCCTTGACATGAGTAACCTACATGAAGCAGCATACATATGGTGGAGCATGATTCTCCAGGTACATGATGAGACATCACTAGTCTGGACAAACTTCTATAGTCTCTTCCGGTCAGAGTTTGTTCCATCCACCCATCGTACGGTGCAGATTCAGGAGTTACTTCATCTGTAGCTGGGCTGCATGATAGTAGCGCAGTACATAGTGAGGTTCACCCACCTCTCGTGATACTCCACGGATATGGGGTGGGACCCATTCTTCACGGCATGGACCTTCGAGCAGGGCCTCAGGCATGAGATCAGTAATTCTATGATCTTCCTCAACATCCGGACATAGGCAGGGGTGCTGGAACGATCCTTTCTTGTGAAGTGTTTTCATGTTGAGCAATCACCAACAGTGAGACCCACCATAGGGTGACACATAGTGGAGTCTTCTACAGATTGCATTAGACAGATGTCACAGAGGTCTAAGTGGACCAGGTCGTCAGGTGGATGACCCTAGGATACTGGTTCGGTTGTGCATGTTACACAAGACAGATCCATACATACAAGGAGGAGACGGTCCTATGCGTGCGGCGCGTAGGGTCACATGGCTCTTGACTGCCTGACCCACCAAGAAGACGAGCAGAAGATAGTAGAGGGACCTCCCAGGCTGAGGTCGAGGTTCGACCGTGGTTGTAATGACCCAAAGTTTCATTAATGGAAAATCCCTCTTGATCCAGTTAAATGACTGTTTATGAAAAATGTTTTTATAAAATGTCAACTTCTTTGGTTTTATGTTAAGAGTAATGGCAGTTACTTTTATAGCTGTTGAACAGTGATCACATGATTAATATAAATATAAGGCTTTAACGAACCCAGTTTTACTCAGACCAAGGAAGCGATGGCCTCATCCAGTAAAATTTCTCCATATGGGGCCCATTTGTCGGAGCTCGGAAAAGTGGTGGCATCCTTGGGCTTCTCCCTTGACCAAGCCCAAGCTGAGCTTTATCATGTCAAGCTCGAACATGACCATCTACGGAAAAAGTGGAAGTTGATTTAAATTACCACACGAGCAATGTTATCCGAGCCACCCTAAGTGTCTGTCACCATCACACACCTTACCCTTAGGTCTTATGCACCTTTTTTAAGGGGTTATGTAACAAATAAGTAGTACAATGTTCATTTACATTTTTTTTATATAATAAAGAATATAATTTCTACTCATTTTTTATACATTGTAAATAGTTTTTAAAGTACAAATGGTGTTTTTAGTTATCATTTAATTAAGAAATCTATTTTATTAAATTAAGGGATTTTTGAATTAAATAATATTTTAATAAAATAATAATCATAATATTAAATTATTTTTTTAATAAATATAAATGATCTTATAATTTTTTTTAATGAAATTAAAACTTTTTATTAAGGTTTGAAAGCCATTTTTTTCAAAACCCGTGAATTTTCTATAAATGTCAATTTTTTATTTTAAAAGTGAAAATTAACATATTTGTAAAATTATTTAGATAAAATAAATGTTATTTCTGGAATCAGGACGTCGAAATTATCCAACGGTGAAATTTTCATAATTTTCTGAGACCGTCAATTTTTTTTGTAAAAATTAAATACCGTTTAAATGTATAATGTATTTTATGACATCATAATGAACTAATGGTGATGTAATAAAATACAATAATCCTTATGTCCGGCCAATATATGTTTTATCATTAAAGTAAAGTGATTTTGGGTTTGTTTGAATTATTTCTCAAAGCATTAATGGACCACTCAAGACTTATTCAACACTTTTCCTTTTTAAATTAATTACCATGGGAGTGTGACTCACCTCCTCATAAGCAACCCTAATATTTTTAGAAGTTCAGACTTTGGACTTATAAAATAATGTTTTACTCTTACCTTTTCCAAAAACCATGGGCAAATACCATGGGATGGTTTGTGGTTTGGATTAATTTAATGTAAGGGGACCCAAACCTAAATAATAAAGAATTCCCTCACCTTTCTTATATAAAACCACCCAAGATCCCTCTTACTCCCCACTAAAAGCCTTTTTAGTTCATCCAACCTCTTCCATACTCTCTCTAGAATCCTCCCAAGGTTCCCCACGCTCCCAAGAAGCCTCTCACAAGCCTCTCTCTAGCCTTTGGAAGCACACTTCCAAGTTAGGGTTTTTTTCTTCCTTTCTCATTTTTGTCAATTTTCTTTAAATTGTATTGCCCTTTTAATTTCAATTATGAATGTTGGGGTATGGTTTCACACCTCCCCCATACATCCCTCTTATTTTTTGAATGATGGGAGACCCCTTTCTCTATCATTAAATTCCTCCCATGTACACCTGTTACTATGCCGAAATTCCGAAAGTAACTTCTCACTCTTCTTTTACATTCAAGGAATACTTTTGTATCATGAATATAAATTCCATTTAAATTGTTTGGAAATGTATCTATATTACCTCCTTACTGTCCATAAAATATAAATATGATGTGTAACCCCTTTCTCTCTCATCAACCTTTTTTATGAATTCTTATGTCATGCCGTTACGCTGCCGAAATCGCACCGATTTTCTAAGCCAATGTCATTGTGTAGTGAATACCATGAACATTTCTCCATCAAGGGTATTCACCTTTATGAACAATTACTTATTGATTATAAAGTTTCATTATGAATTCCACATTCCTTTATCGTGGAATAAATGATTATGTTTTATGAATCCCCGTTTTATGATCCATGTGGCACACTTATGCATGAAATGAAATGTTTAAGAAGGGTGCGCCCTTATAGGACTCCAATGCATTGGGTAAAGTATAGTATCATGATACGCCATGTCAAATGAGTGTTGACTCATGCTAATTCAAGTGCAAAGAGGGTTTACTCATGGTTCCTGTGAAATGAGGGTTTACTCATGCTCCATGTGCAATGAGCCTTGGCTCATGCTAATTCAAGGTTTAGTGTTGTTTCCACATTTCCATGTTATGATTATCATTCTTTATCATGCCTTTATGTTCATGTTTCTTTTATTCTCTATTGATATTCCTATTGTCTAACATGTATTGTACTCCTCATGTTATTCCATGTGTACTCCCTTACTGGGCTTTATAGCTCACCCTTTTCTTATGCATGTCCTCAGGTTATCCCATGCAATGCTAAGTACGAGAGAATGTAGTGGTCATGTAAAGGAAGTCTTCAATAAAGACATTTTTTTCTTGTTTTAAGTTTTTATGTAATGATCCTAAGCCCCAAAGACATTAAACCTCTCGATCTTCCTTGCTGTATCAAGTGATGTTTTATGTAATAAAGCATGTTTTAGTTGTAATAAAAAGCAGGGTTGTCATAGTTGGTATCAGAGGATAGTTTTAGTTATTTTTATGATTAGGAAACCATAGTAAAGCCTTAGATACAAGACTAAATATAATGAAAACATCCCTAAGTATTGTTGAAAACTAAGTAATTGGTTTATCAAACAATTACATCCCTATCTGGATACGAGCAGGTAGAGGCGGCTCTGGCACAGATATATCCTAGGGGTAAAATCCGAAAACACCAATTTGAGCTAGACTCGAACGGGAACTGGTTCATTACAACGGGGCTTTCTGCACTCTTGGTTATGACACTCCCGGGGGATTTGTTATGATAAATTCACAATCTTAGTATGAACCCTTATTAAGGGAAAAATTCCCCTAAGAATATATGTTAGAAAGTGGATCATGAAAAGCCTAGATTGATGCCTATAGACTCATGGGTTAAGGAAATGAATGTTTATTTATAATCCATCAACTTTTGTCTTTAGATTACCCTTTATGTGTTACCCCTAACTTTCCTTTTATTCTAGCCAATGGCTGGTAATAGGAGGACTCGGGCTAACAACCGTTTTGAATATCAGTGTAATGATTGTACTAATGAGATGCCAAATCCAATGGGAGCGGGAATCGTGAACTTTGTCATGATCCTCTCTCAGATAACTCATGTTTTGAATAGAAACACGAGTCAAGAGGAACGTTCGAACCCCCCCCCCCCATGAAAGAACAAGTCGCTATCATGAGCTTCATGAGACAAATGCCTCCTACTTTTAGTGGATCATCTGATCCCACGATCGCTGAACAATGGATCAAATCCATTGAAAAGATCTTCTCCATCCTTAAATTTTCTGAACAAGAGAAGGTTCCCCTGAATGATTATCGTATGGAGGGTGAAGCTGATCAGTGGTGGATGTTGATAAAAAATACTAAGCCTGAGGAGGAGATCGAGGCTTTGGAATGGAAGGAATTCTGGAAGATGTTTTTCGATAAATATTTTCCATGCACCCTCCGGTTTAAGATGGAAAGGGGATTCCCTTACCTCAAGCAAAAAGTTGAAGAATCTTTTGTAGCGTACAAAGAAAACTTCACAAGTCTTGCATGATACGCTTCCAGCTTTTTCGTTACCCCCGACTGCAAGGTTGATCGCTTCTTTGGTGGGATGAAGCCTGACCTGTGGACAGCATTAGCGATCTGTGACTTCGACAACTATGATGAAATTGTCCGATGTTCCCTCAAGGTAGAAATGGATATTGGAGAATCACATGGGTATCATGGGGACAAGAAGCGGAAGGTGGAATTTAATGCTGGTGGTCCGATTGATAAATCCAACGGCGCTAAGAAGTTCCATCACCCCACTTGCCAAAAGTGCGGAAAGAAGCACCCAGGAAATTACCTTAAGGGGTCGAGAAAATGCTTTAGGTGTGGAAGAGAAGGACACCTAGCAGTTAACTGTTGGAAAGAAGGACCCGCAGCTGCGAAAGAGGATAGGAACGCTCCGTTCGAACCACAATGCATTGTTCAATGATACAAATGCAAAGAACCGGGTCATTTTGCAAATCTGTTCCCTAATCCAATGGTTATCAGAGGAAACCAACAACCTCCAAGATAGCAAGGAAGAGCTTTTTCCATCACTTCGGCCGATGTGAACCCCGACAACGAAGTGGTGATAGGTACTCTAGTTATTCATTAAATACTAGAGAACGTACATTTTGATTCAGTTTCTACGCATTCTTTTATATCTATAATGTTTAGTAGAACAATCCCATCACCACCACAAATCATGGAAGCAAAGATGTCAATGAGTACGGAAAATGGGGAAATCATTGCATCCCCTGAATATAAGTCCTCCCCTATTATAATCTATGTATTGAATTTCCCGGAGAACCTCATCATACTCCCTTTGGTGTAATTTGATGCAATTCATGGCATGGATTGGCTTTCCTTATATAGAGCCAACATAAATTGTCGGGAGAAGGAAATCACACTCCATATGGAGAATCGACCCCCAATTCATTACAAGTGTCAGGAGGAAGATGAATCTCCTTTAGCTCCATCATCTCAAGCATGGATATTACTTCCCTATGATCATGCGTATCTGGCTCAAATGATTGAGTCCAAAGAAGAAACCATCCGTGAAGAAATCCCTATTGTGAGGGAATTCGTGGAAGTGTTTCTCGAGGAACTGCCTGGTCTTCCTCCTAGAAGAGTTGTTGAGTTCTCAATTGAACATATACCTGGGGCATTACCAATATCCAAAACTCCATATAGAATGGCGGTAGTTGAGCTTGAAGAGCTAAAGAAAAAAATATAGGAGAATCTGGATAAAGGGTTTATACACCCAAGTGCTTCACCATGGGGTGCAAAAGTCATCTTTGTTAAGAAGAAGGATGGGTCAGTGCGGCTCTGCATCGATTATCGTGAACATAACAAAATCACGAAAAAGAAATTGTATCCTCTCCCATGAATCGATGAATTGTTTGATCAGCTGCTTGGAGCACAATACTTCTCCAAGGTGGACTTCCGGTCGGGATATTATCAAGAAAGGGTGAAGAAGGAAGATTTCCCCAAGACTTATTTTCGTACAACGTACGGGCACTATGAATTCATAGTAATGCCTTTAGGACTAACCAATACTCCAACAATATTCATGTACTTATTGAATAGAGTCTTTAGAGATTACCTTGAAAAATTTGTGGTAGTCTTTAGAGATGATATTCTCATATACTCCAAAACCAAGGAGGATCATGAGGAGCATTTAAGAACTGTACTAGAGACTTTGCGCAAGGAGAAGCTCTATGCAAAGTACAAAAATTGTGAGTTCTGGTTGAAGGAGGTCTCATTCTTGGGCCATATCACCACAAGCAATGTGATATCTGTGGATACCTCCAAAACAAATGCAATTTAGGGATGGTTGAAGCCAACATCGGTAACCGATATCCGTATCTTCTTGGGGTTAGCTGGATATTATCGACAATTTGTGAGAAATTTATCACGATTTTCCAACCCTCTTACCAAGCTAACTCAAAATGGAGTGAAGTTTTCTTGGAGTGATGAATGCGATTAATTCTTCAAGGAGTTGAAAAATAGGCTTATCACTTCACCCATTCTCACTTTACCCACAAGTGGGGAGCTTTTTGTGGTATTTAGTGATTCTTCAAAGAAGGGCGTAGGCTGTGTGCTGATGTAGAATGATAATGTGATATCCTATGCCTCAAGGCAGTTGAAAATCCATGAGCGAAACTATCGAACACATGATCTAGAGTTGGCGGTTGTGATCTTTGCCTATAAAATCTAGCAGCATTATCTCTATGGAGAGAAATGTGAGATATATACTGACCACAAGAGTCTTAAATATATATTCACATAGAAAGAGCTTAATATGCACCAGAGAAGATGGATAGAGCTCATCATGGATTATGAATTTTCAATACATTACCACCCTGGGAAAGCGAACAAGGTCCAGATGCCCTGGGTCGAAAGGATCTAGTGATTCTATCAATGATGATAATTGAGAAGGATCCAATCCTCTTAAACTTGATGAAGATGGATGTGGGAATCATAATGAAGGGAACAACATCAATCCTTTCACAAATGATTGCTCAACCATCTCTTTTGGAAAGGTTAATGGATGCTAAAAAGGATTATGTAGGAATTCATGAAAAAGTGGAAGCTATCAAAAATGGGAAACCTCGAAGTTTAATTTTAATGAAGAAGGAATTGTGCGGTTTGGGAAAAGACTATGTGTTCCATCGTGTTCGGAGCTGAAGAAGGAACTTTTGGATGATACACATAGTTCAAATTTCTCTATTCACCCTGGGGGAACAAAAATTTATCAAGATCTCCGAGAAAACTTTTGGTGGGATAATATGAAGAAGGAGATCGCTGAATATACATCAAAGTGCCTGGTGTGTCAAAAAGTGAAGGAAGAGAGGTAGAAGTCTAAGGGGATGATGCAACCATTGCCCATACCAGAATGGAAATGGGAGAACATCACCATGGACTTTGTCCTTGGACTTCCAAGGAAATCCAAAGGCAACAATTCAATATGGGTTGTTGTGGATTGTCTTACAAAGACTGCACACTTCCTTGCTATTCAAGAGGATCTATCTTTGGATCAACTTCCACAGATATATTTCAGGGTAGTGGTAAGGTTGCATGGAGTACCACTATCTATTGTGTCTGACCGAGATCCAAGAATCACCTCTATGATTTTGAAGAGTCTTCAACATGCTCTGAATACTGAATTGAACTTCAGTACGGCCTATCATCCTCAAACTGATGGCCAATCCGAGTGGACTATCCAAACACTTGAGTATATGTTGTGAGCGTGCTCAATGGACATTAAAGAAGGATGGGATCAACATCTTCCTCTGGTTGAGTTCTCTTATAATAATAGTTTCCACTCGAGCATCCAAATGGCACCATATGAAGCCCTGTATGGGAAAAGGTGCAGAACAACGGCATGTTGGGATAAGGTCGGTGAACGTAAGCTGCTTGGACCAGAAATGGTCGAAGAAATGGTGGATAAGGTGAAAACCATTCAGCAGCATATCAAGGCCGCCTAGAGTCGACAGAAGAGTTATGCATATAATCGTCGACGAGACCTTGAGTTTAAAGTTGGGGACAATGTGTTTTTACGCATATCTCCGTGGAAGAAGGTCATGAGGTTTGGAAAGAAAGGGAAGTTATGTACAAGGTACATCGGCCACATAGAGGTTCTTGATCGTGTTGGGGCTATGGCCTATCGACTAGAACATCCACCTACTATGGACAAGGTCCATGATGTCTTTCATGTATCTCTCTTAAGGAAGTACATACCGGACCCTTCACATGTACTCTCTTTCGAGGTGGTAAAATTGGAAGATGATCTTTATTATGAGGAGCAACCAGTGATGATCTTAGATCGTAGAGAAAAAGTTCTACGAAATAATACAATACCCATCATCAAGGTGTTATGTAGAAACCACAAGTTTGAAGAAGCGACTTGGTAATTGGAGGATATGATGAAGTTGAGTTACCCACATTTGTTTTAGTGTGGGAAAAGGTAAATTTTGAGGGCAAAATTTCTTAAGGGGGGAACATTGTAACGACCCAAAGTTTCATTAATGGAAAATCCCTCTTGATCCAGTTAAATGTCTCTTTATGAATTTTTTTTATAAGATGTCAACTTCTTTGGTTTTATGTTAAGATTTGTAACCATTACTTTTATAGCCATTGAATAGTGATCACGTGATTAGTATAAATATAAGGCTTTAACGAAACCAATTTTACTCAGATAAAGGAAGCGATGGCCTCATCCAGTAGAATTTCCCCATACGAAGCCCATTTGTGAGAGCTCAAAAAAGAGGTGGAATCCTTGGGCTTCTCCCTTGACCAAGCCCAAGCTGAGCTTCATCATGTCAAGCTCTAACATGATCGTCTACGGGAAAAGTGGAAGTTGATTGAAATTAACACTCGAGCGATGTTATCCGAGCCACCCCAAGAGTCTGTCACCATCGCACACTGTACCCTTAGGTCTTATGAAGTTGTTTTTAGGGGTTATGAAATGAATAAGTAGTACTATGTTCATGTACATTATTTTTTTATATAATAATGAATATAATTTCTAGTCATTTTTTATACATTGTAAATAGTTTTTAAAGTACAAATGGTGTTGTAGTTATTATTTAATTAAGAAATCTATTTTATTAAATTAAGGGATTTTTGAATTAAATAATATTTTAATAAAATAATAATAATATTATTAAATTAATTTTTTATTAAATATATATGATATTATAATTTTATGAATGCAATTAAATCTTTTTATTCAAGTTTGAAATCCATTTTTGTCAAAACCCGTGAATTTTCGATAAATGTCGGTTTTTATTTTAAAAGTGAAAATTAACATATTTATAAAATTATTTATATAAAATAAATTTTATTTATGGAATCAGGACGTTGAAATTATCCAACGGTGAATTTTTCATAATTTTCTGAGACCGTCAAATTTTTGGGTAAAAATTAAATACCGTTTAAATATGTAATGTATTTTATGACATCATAATGAACTAATGGTAATATAATAAAATATTAAAATCCTTATGTTCGGCCAATATATGTTTTATCATTAAAATAAAGTGATTTTGGGTTTGTTTGATTTATTTTTCAAAGCATTAATGGACCCCTCAAGACTTATTCAACACTTTCCCATTTTAAATTAATTTCCATGGGAGTTTAACTCACCTCCACATACGAAACCCTAATATTTTAAGAAGTTCGGACTTTGGCCTTATAAAATAATGTTTTACTCTTCCCTTTTCCAAAAACCATGGGCAAAAACCATGGTATGGTTTGTGGTTTTCATTAATTTAATGTAAGAGGACCCAAACCTAAATAATAAAGAATTCCCTCACCTTTCCTATATAAACACACCCAAGATCCCACTTACTCCCCACTGAAATCCTTTGTAGTTTGTCCAACCTCTTCTATACTCTCCCTAGAATCATCCCAAGGTGCCCTATGCTTCCAAGAAGCCTCTCAAAATCCTCTCTCTAGCCTTTGGAAGCACACATCCAAGTAAGGGTTTTTTTCTTCCTTTCTCATTTTTGTCAATTTTCATTAAATTGTATTGCCCTTTTAATTTCAATTATGAATGTTGGGTTATGGTTTTTCACCTCCCCCATACTTCCCTCTTATTTTTTTAATGATGTGAGACCCATTTCTCTCTTATTAAATGCCTCCGATGTACACCCATTACTATGCCGAAATTCCGAAAGGAAATCCTCTCTCTTCTTTTACATTCAAGAAATACTTTTGTATCATGAATATAAATCCCATTTCAATTGTTGGAACATGTATCTATATGACCTCTTACTTTCCATTACATGTAAATATGATGAGGAACCCCTTTCTCTCCCATCAACCTTTTTTATGAATTCTTATGTCACGCCGTTACGCTGCCGAAATCACACCGATTTTCTAAGCCAATGTCATTGTGTAGTGAATACCCTTCACATTTCTCGATCAAGGGTATTAACCTTTATGCACATTTACATATTGATTTTAAAGTTTCATGTATGAATTCCACATTCTTTTATCTTGGAATAAATGACTATCTTTTATGAATCCATGTTTTATGATCCATGTGGAACACTTATGCATGAAATGAAATGTTTAAGAAGAGTGTGCCCTTATAGCGCTCCAATGCATTGGGTAAAGTATAGTATCATGATATGCCATGTGCAATGAGTGTTGACTCATTATAATTCAAGTGCAACGAGGGTTTACTCGTGCTTCATGTACAATGAGGGTGTACTCATGCTCCATGTGCAATGAGCCTTGGCTCATGCTAATTCATTGTTAAGTGTTGTTGGCACATTTCCATGTTATGGTTATCATGATTTATCATGCCTTTATGTTCATGTTTCTTTTATTCTCTATTGATATGCCTATTGTAAAACATGTATTATACTCCTCATTTTATTCCATGTGTACTCCTTTACTAGGCTTTATAGCTCACCCTTTTCTTATGCATGTCCTCGGGTTATCCCATGCAATGCTAAGTACGAGGGAATGTAGTGGCCATGTAAAGGAAGTATTCAATAAAGATGTTGTTTTTCATGTTTTAAGTTTTTATGTAATGATCCTAAGCCCCAAAGACACTAACCCTCTCAATCTTCTTTGTTGTATCAAGTGATTTTTTATATAATAAAGCATGTTTAAGTTGTAATAAAAAGCAGGGTTGTCATAGTGGTGGTCTGATGGGAGCAGGAATACATGGAAGAGGAGCTGGTCGAGAGGAAGGTGGTGGACGAAATTTTGAGGCCCTGCCACAAACACCACCCGGAGGTCCACCCCGACAACAGGGAGCGGGTGGACAGAGGCGGGCTCCACTCCAAGAAGTCTTGGCCTACAACCATGGAGCTCCTGAGATGATTCGACGTACAATATGTTTCTACTCCACCCTTGTTGCAGTACATATAGACACAGGTGAGATTCATTCTTTTATTGCTGCTGCCCATGTTCGGAGCTCGGAGATTCTGACGAATATGATGGCTCGATCCTTATGAATAGAGACTTCTACTTGAGTAGACTCGATGATTACACATTGGTTCTGGCAGTGCGAGCTTACTCTAGGAGTCAAGAGCTTCGGCTGGGATCTCCTCAGAGTGGTGTTAAGGCCTTACGATTTCATCTTGTGTTTGCACTGCTTATCCACATTTCATGCTCAGATTGACTGTATTAGGTAGAATGTTTGGTGTTTCTGCAAGGATGGGATGCGTCTTACCTTCACTGGAAATATGAGACCTTTGCAGAACATGATGGACTTACCGAGAGGATGGAGTAGCTGATCACACATCAGTTGGCTATTCTAATCCTTAGAGCGGTTGATGTGCGGAGTCTGAGTTTTCATATTGTGGTGGATCAGTACACGGATGTTTTCCTAGACGATGTTCCAGGACTACCTCATCACAGTGTGGTGGACATATACATTAACTTGTACCCTAGGACGACACTGATATCTACTCTATCTTATCAGATGGCTCCCGCTGATCTTTGTGAGCTACAGGTACAACTAGAGGACTTACAGGGGAAAGGATTTATCCTACCCAGTGTTTTACCCTGGGCATCCCTGATTTTGTTCGCCATGAAGGCGGATGGGGGCTTGAGACTTCGTGTTGACTACTATCCCATGAATTAGGTGACCGTGAAGAACAAGGACCCACTTCCAAGGAATGACATCTTCTTTGATTAGCTCAAGGGAGCATGATGGATCTCGAATATAGACCATCGGTCAGGCTATCACTAGCTCAGATTTCGTGATGAGGATGTGCATAATATGGAATTCAGGTGTCGGTATGGCCACTACAGGTTCTTGGTTATGCCCTTGGGTGTAACCAATTCTCCACCATTGTTCATCAGTCTCATGATCAGGATCTTCCAGCCATAACTCGATCGCTATATCATAGTCATCATCAATGACATACTGATCTACTAAGCTACAGAGGAGGAGCACGCCTACCATTTGTTGGTAGTACTAAACAGACTCCAAGAGAACAACCATTATGGTATTCTCTCGAAGATCCAGTTCTGAATTCGAGAGGTTCACTTCATGGGGAAAGTCATGTCAGAGGCTAGAGTTGCAGTGGATCTAGAGAAGATCGAGTAAGAACTTGATTGGGAGCCACCCAGGTGTGTGATGACGCTTTAGAGTTTTCTTGGACTGACTGGGTACTATCAGAGATTTGTGCCCGACATCTCTAGAGTTGCAGCACCGCTTTCAGAATTGAAAAAAAGAGTAAACCCTTCGTGTGGTTAGAGATATGCCAACAGAGCTTCCATGATCGAAGGAAATGGTTGAATAGTACGCCCATCTTAAGGCAACCGAATGAGAGCGTTGGGTATGTAGTTTACTTCGACGCATCAGGGACCATACTAGGGTGTTTTCAGATGCAGGGGTGAGCAGTGATCACATGTGGTTCTCAGCAGATGGGATAGCATGAGAAGAACTACACTACCCATGTCTTGGAGTTAGTAGCAGTGGACATCACCTTGAAGATTTGGTGGCACTATCTTATGGGCGAATGTTTTACAGTCTACTCTGACCACCAGAGTCTCAGGTATATCCTCTCATAGAAGGACATGAACCCGATATAGTATGTTTGGATTGAGTTCCTCCAAGACAATGAATTCATGATAGTATACTCTTCTAAGAATGGGAAATTTATATCAGATGATCTAAACTGAAGATCAGGAATTCAGATACTAGGAGAGGCGATGGAGTAGCTAGCCACAATGTAGATATCTATTGTGGCTAGAGATGGAGCTTCCATTCTTCAGTCTCTCATCGTCACTCCTCCATTTCTTCAGTGATTCAGGGAGGCACATCGTGGGGATGTTGACTGTGAGACGCTACGTGCTCAGATATCCTCAGGGCAGGCACCTGATGTATTTTCTAAAGGTGGGGAGCACATCATTATCTTCAAATAACGTACCATGGTACCAGTTTCACTTCAAGATGATGTGTTGAGGGAGTTCCACACATCTCCCTTAGCGGTACATCCATGAGTGGGGAAGATGTAACATGACCTCTGACGACAGCACCAGTGGCCAGGTATGTGAAGGCAGTAGCAGAGTTTGTCTCACGATGCCTCACTTGTCAGCAAGTGAAGGCAGAGAACCAGGCTCTAACAGGCTTGGTTCAGCCCTTAGAGGTCCCACTGTGGAAGTGGGATGGGATATCCATAGATTTCGTTACGGGACATCCACGTACATCTAGAGGACTCGACTCTATCTTGGTGACTGTCGACCAACTCACCAAGTCGGACCACTTCCTACCGATCATAGAGAAGGGATCAGTAGAGATTTGGTGAGGCCTCTACGTATAGGAGATCATACGGCTTCATGGTGTGCCATCAATGATCATCTCTGATCGAGATGCTCATTTCACTTCTTGGCTATGGAAGGGGTTTCAAGAAGCTTTCAAGACACATCTTTGCTTGTGCACCGCCTTCCATCCTCAGATGGATGGTCAGACTGAGAGGACCATTCAGACTCTTCAGGACATGATATGTGCATTCATCCTCGACATCGGTCACAGCTGGGAGGATCACTTATCCTTGGTAGATTTTGCGTATAACAATATCTACCACTCCACTATCGGGATTCCACCTTACGAGGCACCTTACGACTGACCTTGCAGATTGCCTCTGTGATGGACTAACCCAAGAGAGTTAGCACTTCTGGGACCATAGATGGTGCATGCTACGACCAAGAAGGTAAAGACCATCCTAGAGTAGATGAAGAATGCAAAGATAAGGTCAAATTCCTACGCTCATTGGAGACGGAGACCACTGGAGTTTGACGATTGAGACCACGTCTTTCTACAAGTCTCACCTAGATGAGGTCTACAGAGATTTGGCCTTGGTGGCAAGTTATCTTTGTGACTCATCAGATATTTTCATGTCCTTAGTAGAGTAAGAGAGGTGGCTTACCGCTTTTCTCTTCCACCTTAGTTGCATCAGTTGCAAGACGTCTACCACATATCTCAGTAGAAGAGATACGTGTACAACCCATCCCACATCGACAACCATGGGGAGATAGACATCGATGACGGGGCGATATGCATGGATGTTCCAGTGGAGATTGAGTATCAACATGATCGGGTCCTGCGTGGATGGTCGATACCTCTGGTGCGTGTTCGCTGGCAGTATGGGAACCTCCAGGAGAGCACCTGTGAGCATGAGGCTCAGAAGAGTTCTTGGTACCCTCATTTGTTTCCTTACTGTGAGTTATAGCTTATGGGGATATAAATCCATGAGGTGGGGAGAATATAAAACCCGTAATTTACTTTTAAAATTATTATTATTTTAAATACATAGGAATTTTATGAGTCTGCAGTATCTGACTGCGCCTAATTCCGATGGACGGTGTGCCCAGAATAAATTTCTAAAGATTTGTTCTGGTACATTTAGTAAACGTATTAGAAGGATTTTATATCTTTTGAACCAGTGCACAGAATTGAAATCCATGGGTACCGTTAAACTCACAACACCAGTTTTCGTTTAAGGATACCTTCACAGTAGTTGCGCTCTAACAAGAGCAGAAGTTAATTTTGGAGATTTTCTAAATAAATTAAATAAAAATACGTGTAACATATTTTTATTTTTTTAGTAGTTAAAACCTCCAAGGGGAGGTTAGTGGTGGGGAAATCCATACATAACTTCCCTTAGGTGGATATTATGTGGTGGGTCCCACATGATCTTGAACCCCCTTTAACTCCGTATTTATGAGAGATGTCAACTTTCCACCTCCTCCTCATTAATGTGCAAATTAACTCAATGGATTAATTTAATTCATCACATTCCTCCCACAAAATATTTAATATAACATCACCCATTAATGATGTGAAGTAGCATAATTTAATTTGAAAAATTTTGAATTATTTTGGGGAATGCATGGAAACAATAAAATAATCGAGACGCTATTATTTTATTTTGGTCGGTGTTTCACTTTCGTGGAGCATTGGAGTTCTTGGAGAATGACTTATTCCAATGAAGAATTCCTCTCATCTCCAATGAAGAATGAGCATAAAGTTCTTCCTTCTTCACCTAGGGCATGAAAAAGAAGAACCATCGCCCACGAAGTACTCCGAAAATTTCATCTCGACTCGATTTTTCCGAGCTCTTCATCCTCCGACATTGATGGAATGAAGTATGTCTCCCACGAAGTTTGTCTTCCGCGACTCCGCCTTTGATCACCGAAATTGAGGTATGGGATTTATGTTTTTTTCTCATTTTCGTTCTTCATCATTCGATCTTGGTTATTAATTTTCCAATTGATATCATTATAACGTGGAAGGATCGGGCCGCACGAACCCGACCCGAACCTCTCCCATTGTTAATTACATTTGATGATGAATGGAGGTGGAACAACAATGGTGGTTGACGTTGGGACGATCGTGAGGAAACCAGCGATGCAAGGACACCGATTCTCCAGAAAGGTGAGGCATCATCATGACACGTGGCATATCTGAGGGTCGCGTCCAAATAGGGAGGCAATAGAAGATGAGCGGCGTCGTCGCACCATGAGGAGGACCAAGGGGTCACGGCCAGGAAAGGTCGTGGCCATGGGGGGGCGGTGTCATTGCACCGCATGGAGTACAGGAGGAACGTGGTGCCGTCGCACCATGATGGATGAGCGGTGGTGGCCAGTTGGGCCGGCTGCCGTAAATCCAGACATGTGGGACCACCCGGGTACCACATCTCCTGAACTGGCGCAATGCGTCTGTTCTGTTTGAAAAACCGGGGGGCACGACACCTCCCTCCCTTGCGGGGCCATCCGGGCCTCCACGGACGGGGCACCCTTCGACCGAGTCACCACGGTCTGGGCCGCCTCAGCCGGGATTCCATGAGCCAGGCCACCACAACTGGGCCTCCCTTTAGTCGGGCCACCACGGGCCGAGGCGCCATATCTGGGCTGCCATTCGGCCGGGCTGCCACGGGTCAGGCCACCCTTCGGCCAGGAAACCACATGTCAGGCCACACCTTCATGTCGCGCCACACCCACGGACTAGGTCAGACCATGGTTCGGACCGGGTCGGGCTGGGTCTGTCCGACTAGGTTGGACTGGACTCTTACCCGCTATGGCCATTTACACCTTTTTGTCCACATATTAGGCTATGGGTGTCCGATCGACAAACCTTCTACAGAAATGAAATTCGTGGAGAGAGACGATTCTTTTGGCATAATCCACTTGAGGTTCGGGCGCAGTTGGGGTAAGGTTAGGTTGGTTTGAGCCAAAAACCAACCAGTCCCCTGGAATGAAAATTCCAATAACTCATAGACCGGGCGTCCGCTTGATGCGTCGTCTGTCGCGTTGGGATCCTTATGATGAGAAGGAAGTACAAGAAACATACACTCAAGAATTCATGGTAGTTGATGTATCAACACTTGGCTCAAGGTGCGGAACCTCCTAGAATAAAGCGTGCTGTGTGTGTGAATCTTATGGCTGACTGCGACTGAGATGACATGATCCTCCACGGGTTCCAAATCGACGATATTGTACCAGGATCCTCTATGGGTTTGACTATGATGACTTCTAAACCGGGATCCTTTGTGGGTTCGACTGCAGTGACTTCTGTACTGGAATCCTCTGTGGGTTCGACAGTGATGACTTCTATACCAGTATCCTAAGTGGGTTTGACAGTGCTGTTATTGTTTCAGGATCCTACATGGGTTCGATAGAGGAGATGATTCAGAGGATACATCTAATCATCTCTACCCCTCCACATGTGTTGAATATCTATGTGATCTAAGTCTTGTCGTTTAGTTGTTAACATTGAGATTGTATACCTTACTTCCACTATGGAATGGGTTGTTCTTGGGCTTGAGAGTTGAGTTCGACTTTGATTGGTAACATATGTATATGTATAGGCATATACCTATGTAGGGTTGGTTGATACTTCGTGATTGAATACTTATTCTATGGTTTATCATTAGTGGCTTCTGGGAGACCATCGGGGGTCTCGGGGTCCCCTACTAAGTATTGTTATACTCACCCTTGTAAGGGCTTCACCAGTACCATGTTCTGTTCTCTACAGACGACGGTCACCCCTGATCAAGGGTGAGGGTGACAGATGAGAGGGTGCTCGGAGCTGGACTAGACTGGACGTACCTCAGGGACGAGTTGTTCGAGATCTGTACCCACCATTCAGGTAGGATTCCCTAGTGGACTATCCAGGGGTTGTTTTCCCATTATACATGTACTTATTGTTCAGTTGGGTTTGTATACTAGCCCACTTACTTTCATCACACCTTTCTTTTCTATATTGTTACATGTTGCTTCTACTGTTTGCATTCAGTTTGTGTGTGTTACAAGTTTCAAGGCAATGTCTTCACTTTCTAATTAGGGATTATCATTTGGTGTTAGTCGCCAGCCCCTGACCTATGGAAGGATGGCTTGGGTTAGTCACTGCATGGGCCCCAAGGATGGGTCGTGACAATGATAAATCTATTTTCATTTTCATAAAATAATAACATTTCACAGTTCGTTATAGATCAGTGTTTTTTATTGTATACAGTACCAAAAAAATACGTCTTTCGAGAGAACTATGTAATATAATATTGTAATAGGATCTTGAAATATAAATTCACAAAAACATAGGTGAACACACATTAATGAATATAGTTCATTTTATTGAAAAAATATGGTTTACCAATTAACTACTTTCCATGAATGGTGATTATGGTAGTTGATTCTCTTTGAAGAAATGAACAAACTGAACCATATGTGATGATGATTGATCAATAAACCTCATAAAATAAATAAAGTTAAATTATTTTGAAATAATAAATACATGGAAGTAATCCAAACTCACCATATTGATTCCCCAAAAAAATATCCAAAATAATATCAAAGTGGTACGGTAGGGAATAATTTGAATATAAAAAATAATTTTAGAAAAACAAATTACAGTAACCATATTTAATTCAATGTCAATAATGATTGAGTAATTTTATTTTGAACAATATATATACATTACACAGTCACCTAAGATAAACAAATAAATATCTATTTATTCACATATATCATTATTCTCCATGAATTATAGATGTATAAATATGTACTATGATCTTCAATAAAGTGAATGGTTGGAGAATAATAAGTATTACTTTTATAAATACATGTCCATGTTTATGGTATTGTAATTAGTCATAACATAATTTTATAAGAAAATATTTTTTTGGAAACTTATAGAAACCATCTATTTTTTGAAATGTTTTCTTTATTAATTTAATCTATTCATTGTTTTTCAATTCTAGTAACACTGAATATATATAATATTATATGAAATAAAAATGTTGTTAATAATTTTTTTTGAATGAAAAATTTGGGGTTGTACTACACAAATATAAGAAATAGATTTTGGAAAATGCAACACTATGTTTGCCTTCTGTTTCACACAATGTTGAGTTCCATCAATAACTTGCACGAAATGAAATATCTAGTTTTACCAAAATATAATGTACTATTAATATTATTATAGTTTCACCGTGAATTTGGAATTGAAGTTATGAAAAATATAAAATCAATTGTTACAATATTGTAGTAAAATATATATAATAATAATTTTTTAGTCTCTAATTATTTTTGAATGAAAATAAAAACTTTTTTAAAGTATAGAATTTTTTTTTGAAAAATATATATTTGAAATAAAAAATAATTTACATAAATAAATTAATTAAAAAAACATGTATAAATAAATTTAATTAAATATATCTATATAATAAATTCAATCAAATCTTTAACATTTGTGTTATTATTTTTCTAGATAATAGATAAGAATCGATCTAATTGTATGCATAAAGATAAATATTTCAATAATAGTGAAAGTTAACATGTTTTTATAACACTACTACATTAATTATAATGTTTTACACTTTTATAAAATATATATGAGAAAATAAAAATCATTATTTAAATAAGATTTTACAAATTATATGGGGGTGATGTTTTGATATTTAACTTAGAAGTTTGATATTTGTGATTAATAGTGAAATATACCGAAATTTATTTTAAGAATGAATTTTAATCTATTTTTATATAGATAAATTGTATTTCTATTTATTTTAAAATCATATATAGATGATTTATAAATATATTAATATAATATTCATTCTTATAAACAATTTTAAATTGAAATTGTATAATGAATATTTCATGCTTCAGAACATTTTTACATTAAAATGATTTTGTCTCATCCCATGTGCGACATTAATTTTAAACTAATTTCGATCACTTCTAACATTAGAATTTTTAAAAATTAATTCCATATTTAGAATCATTATAATTTTTAATTTTTTTATATTCAAATTTTTTTTTAATATTTGTTATTGTAATTAAAAATAATTACCAAAATTAAGGTAAAAATGAGTTTATTTAGTTGTTAAAATTTAACATAAGGGGAAAAGTAACCTAGAAACCATCCCAAAAGAAATGGTATGAAAATAATTTGAAAAAATCCTCCATTTTCTAAAACAATAATTATTATTGGAGGTACATGAAGTACGTGAGACCTATCAATAGTGATTTCCTTTTTTATATTTACATGAATGTCACTCCTCATCAACTATAAACAGAAACTAACCCTCTCAATTAATAAAACAACTCAATAAATTTGTCATGATAAAACCCAACAAAAATTCCCTCCCATATATCCTCCCCATATCCTAGAGGAAACACTTTGGTAAGAAATAAAAATAGTGATGCACTTTTTTGAAACAAAAATGAGCTGCCCGATGAAGTGGTAACATCCTTCAAAAAGAACTTTTTTTGTTCGTCCACTACCTCAATTATTCATATTATATTATTAAATAATAACCTTATTATCATTAATAAAATTACATATTTTTATGTTAAATATTATACCTACTCCTACACACACATCTATCAAATGGGAAACACAGTTATCATTAATTTTTATGGAAGACTACAACCTTGCAAACCAATGTCATTTATTCTTCCATTACCACCATTAATGGTTGATAATAATGATGTAATTATTATTTTTATATGATATATAAGATATTTATTATTTATTTATTATTTTTTAATTATTATATTACACATTCCTCAACGATTTCCATTTTGGGGGAACATGATAACTTAATTTGTGGATATTTGAACTACCTCATCCTCAAAGTGATGTGATTTTTAATCACATTACATGGAATTTATTTAGAATGTGGTTTGTAAAATTATATGATATATATGAAAAATTTATTCGACTATAATTAATATAAATATATATATATATCATTTAATTTTCCTCTTTCAATATCAAATGAAAACGAAAACAATGTTCTTGCATTTATACGGACTATGGTATGGAAGAACAATATTTTCCTTATTATGTATATTATTTTTAAATTTTTATATACTATTAAATAATATATATATATATATATGATATTAATATAATTTTTTAAATTATGTAAATAATAGTATCAATACCTAAGTAAGAGTACCAAGAGAAAATGTCAAAACATATAAAAAGGATGTATTACTAGAAAACTAACATTAACAAGAAATTTATAAAAAATGGGTAATATAATGTAAAAATAAAATCATATTTTATATGATATATAATAATATGGTTATTTGGAAGATTTATAACAAATATATATTTATCACTAAATTGATTTGACCATGTACTAAAAAAGACAAGACATTAGGTATGGGTTTTCTCGTCTCATATTTATTTCATTTAGATATATGTTATATTCACCACTTAATCATAGTGTGTTTTGTATATAGTGATCAATAAAATTTAATATATTCAATATCATTTCTGTAATTATATTCATAGTTTTAATTGAAGTTGTTTTTTTAGAGATGTAATGGTTGAGAAGTTACTCGTGTAATAAGAGAGTTTCTGGCCTCACATTTATTTTTGCGAGACTTATGAAATATTTATAACTCATTTCATTTTTTTGGTTTATATACTACCCATGAATTTTTTATATAACTATTATTCATAAATCTAGTGGGATTTAAATATTCATGGGATGATCAATATTTCATGGGGTTTATGGCTCAAAAGATACCAAATTGGTAATGCAATTTTTTTTCAGAATTTTCCTTCACTAAGACACATACCATTTTGTGGATCTATATTCTAATAATCGGTATATATAATATCCATTGACATGTTATATAATTAATATAATTAATTTAATGATGTTTTAGGATTATTTTATTTTTATTTTTTACTAGGTAATATGATTAAAATTTACCAATGTTATAGCATTTTATCACGACAATATACTAGTTTTTCTAGATTGGATATGATTATTTTTCTATTGATGAAACATTATGATCCATATCTCAAGAGATATCATGAATTTTATTATCTTATGGGTATTATGGATATCATCATGTGATGGTACAAATTTTTATCTCTTTATTACTTAATATAATCATAGTGTTTGATATGAAAATACAACATTATCTCTCTTTCGGTTGAATGTTTATGCTCATTCAAAACCATGTTTTATAAAAAAAATTAAAACATCCATTATATGTTCCCAATGATATATTTAATGAAAAATGTTTTTAAAATGTTTTTAAAATTACATAATAAGTTTTCATGGATAATTTAATGAAAAAAATACAATATCTTTTCAACCAATATTTTTATGTTTACAATGAACAAGGTTATAAAAAAGTTTAAATTTTCAATTATAATTTTTCAAGAAAAATTATTTTAAACTTTTTTCTAGTGATTCATTTATAAATTTTCATTAAGGAGTTCAATTAATTTTTTTCAATATATTTTTAAGAATATAATATTTATTTTCAATGTTATTTTCAAATAAAATGAATGTCAAATCATTTTCAATATTGTTTTATATGTTTTTGGGGATAAAGTTTTTTAAAATGTTTTGACACTTACATTATATGTTTTTTATGAATATAGTTTTCATAATGTTTCCATGCTTGTATTATATGTTTTCAAGGGAAATCTATTTGAATATTTTTACAACTTTCTTTTATATTTTTTCAAGGAAAAATGTTTTCATAAAATATTTATAAATTATCAATGAGAATTTTTTTTTGAAACTTTTTAATGATTATTTAATATATAATAATGTAAAATGTTTTTAAAAATTATATCAATCGTCCATTATATGATTTCAGGGAATTGTTTTTTGTTTTTTAAGGTTCTATTATAATATTTCAAGGTTATTTTAAACAAACACAGTTTTTAAAATGTTTTAAATTTTTAATATAATTTTTGTTCATAAAGGATGTGATATTTTACTCAAAACAGTTTAAATTATATTTAAAAACATTTCCCTCCTATATCAGCATTTATTTGTAACTTTTACATTTTTATGGTTATTATTCAAGGGTCTCATTCATACTAATTCTCTTAATGGTTTATTTTTTTTAAGGATTAATGTCTATGGAACCCATTTCTAATTCAATGTTAATATGTTTGTGAATCACATTTTAATTTCATGGGTAATGTTATTAGGAAACCCTCCTATTTTCATGGGTTATTATTTGATAATATGTTCATTATAAAAATAAATTTTTTAGAGGTTATGATATAATGAAAATTTTATGATTCCAATTTCATTAATTTGTTTATGATATGATTTTTTATAATCATGTGGTAGATGTGTGTTTGTTTCCATTATGTGATGGTTTGAACATATATATTTGATATGATGGGTATGATTTTAAAATTTTATTTACATATTATTATGACCTTATTCTTAGGTTATTATTATATATATTCTTCTGTTATCCTTACATTTCATATCATATCACACAATCTTATATTTAATTTTCCTAGGTTTTAAAGAAAGGATATATATATGAGTAATAAGGGGATGTTCTTTAAGGATGATGTTGAAGATATTTCACCATGTTAAGAATATTTCCCCCCATGTTTCGTAAGACACTACACTATTATGATCCTCAGAAATGCAATTTTGTAATGTGATGAATATTTATATAAAATGATATATCATCCTTTTATGTTAATACTAGGTCACTATACTTTCTATCGAAGGAAAGTCTTAGCCATAATTTAGAAAGTACTATTCTAAAAAATTAAGGATATCAGAAGGTATATTTCCATGGATATGGTTTAGGATATAGATTAGGATAATTATAAGAATGAATAAAATTTTAAGAAAATGTCATATAATTTTTGTCAAGGATAAAGTGGGTAGCTTCTTAGTAATAAAACTATGTCTGGATAATATAAGTGGATTTTACTAAAGAATAAATATACCTAGGGGAAATAAACCTGAAAAAAATTGTATTGATCTAGACTCAATTAAGTACTGGTGTGTCTCAACGCCCCCTGCATCACATATGTTTTGACACTCATGGGAGTAAGATTCTAAAATTCACAATATTTATAGGAATTACGAGGAAGGATATAAATATAAGATGATTATTAATTACCTAATGGTTTGTAGATTTCAAATGATTCTAAAATCTAGACTTCTAATTATAGATTTTTCATGATTATTTGGATTTCCTATATGATTACTGTTTGAAAAATTGTGTTGTTGGTTATAGTGAATGGATAGAACAATAAAAAATCATGTCAACACAGAATTTGATGGAAAATTTAGTGATTATGAGAAACTATAATTGATGATTAAAATAGATGAAGATACTATGATTATTCAAAATAAACTATCACGTTATTCCATAAACAATGGAATACTCAATGAGATTATTAGCACAAATAATACTTGGTTGATTTTATGTAATGATTGTTCATGTTGGAATTAAAATCACGAAATGAATATTTTGGATTCGAACACTTTAAATGGATGGGATGAAGAACCTAGTAGAACACCATAAATGGAGGTTAATATGTTATATATGTGGAATGGGGTCATATAGTGAAATTTTTTGAGAGGTTCAATGTATTATATTTAGAGAGAATTGGAATTTTCTAACTCTATTCCCGAATATATGAATTTGATTCTTAACCAATGAAGGATATATTCCATGCAAATAATTAAATTAGATATATTTAATTATTTATGTATTTGAATTCATGATTTATGAAATATATAATTATTTTTATGTTTATTATTTTCACTATGGGTTAATTGGAGTATATTGAATGAATCTGAGAGAGTATAAATTTTATTAAACGGAATGGTTGTATATTTAGAGAAAACACAAGAATTATGGAATTATAACCATTAATTTTTAGTGGTCATGAGATAAATATGCTTTCAAAAATATATATAGTATAAGAATAAGTAATGTGAATGACAATGATTACAACAAAGATGATAAAGTATTTTTTGAAAAAGCAGTGTATTATCATTGATGGAGATTATGTAATTTTTTGATCCATGTAACATATCCCATGATATTTTTAATAAGAAATCATGCATGTTTTTAAAACGTATTCATGGTAATTGATGTGTTTCGGGAGAATATATGGTGGATTTATTTACATATTTTTGAATATAACAACCATAATATATTTTATGATATATGGGGGATAATTATTAAGATTATTTTGAGAAAGTTAAAAAATTTATTTCAAATTATTTTTATTTTCATATATTAGATGGGAAATAAGGTTACAATTTATAGTGTGGTTTATGTTAAAATTCATAGGATGTTTTGGATATTATAGTATAATATCACCATATGTGGATTTATAAATACTAGATAGCCTATTATAATTATTTTTATGTGATGATAACTAAATACATATGGAATGAATTATTATTCTATATATGGATCTTATTATCTATTTGTATTTAATGCATAAATAATCACCTTCATTTATAGAGTAAGAGATTATAGGGAAATTGGTCTAGCCACAACCAATGTGTAAGGTTGTTCATATGAAATGAAATTAAATCTTGTAAGTATATGACATTGTGAAAAATCATGAAATTTTGTAAATGGTTCTCTAAATAAAATTTTGTCCAATTTTCATAACTTTTTATGATATCAATGACATTTTTTGAGCCTCTTTGAGATATTATATTATATTCATTAACATTATACTAAACATGATCTCTATAAGTATCCATCAAGATATTACCATTAAATTTTTTTTAAATATCCTTGTTTTCAATTAACACCAATGTTCTCAAATATAGAATCATAATTATGAGTTTCTTTAGGTAACTATTATGTTTCCTACATTGAATTTTTAAAGGATGATATAGTATTCATTTTTAGGATGCGGGTTTCTAAAAATGGGGCATTCATGTATTAAACCATTACTGATAGAGATGGATTTTGAATGTGAAATTATTTATAATTGTGGAATAGTGTATCCCCCAATGATTTTGTGAAATATTTCATTAATTAATGTTATATTTTTGTTATTATTCATTCCAAATAACACTGAATATTGATTTCGTTAACTAAAATAAAAAAATTATTTCTTCTTTGTATGAATCACCAATTTGGAATTACGCTACATGAAAAATATATTTTAAATTTTGTTACACTCATCACTTTTTTGGATTGTTTTATACACACACACACACCACAATCCATATTTTTTGAATTTTCCATTGACACTTATAAAGGAATAGTGTCAAAGCAACACAAGTCCAAACAACCAGACACAAATCCAACTAGTATGTTAAATCTCACCCACTTCAAAAATCCATAGAACCATGCCCAAAAGTTTTCCCAAATTTCAAATTACAATATTCAAAAGGAAATCATAACCTGTATTCCATCCCGCGTCACACACCCCGTCACTGCCTTCTTCCCACCATGATCGCTATCGTCAAATAAATCCATCGCTCGATATATAGCCACAATCATAACTACCCTGACCTAATCCATTAACCACCTACACCACCATCACATAATTCCATCACCATTAACATCGACATCATTGGGTCATCACCGTCATCCGGTTCTCCGATGTTCTTCACCAGCACCGGACTTCATCTTTGATTTCGATCCGCCACCAAAATCGTCGTCACTGATCAAACATCCCACCATAATGCCAAATCCCATCATCAGCATCAAACCATCACCATTATCTCATCACCTCACCACCAACGAACAACACCATAAAACAATACCACTAACATAGAGAACAAACCGCCATCAACAAAACCTGGGCAGTAGCCCAAAACGATACCTATAAAAGAGTCAACTAGGAATGGAACCTGAAAAAGATGAATACCAAGGAATCTGGGGATGAAACCCTAAAGAAATCCGAAGAAAACAAGTGGAAATTGGGAATGAAACCTGAAAAAGAAGAATGACAAGGAAAATTTGGGGATGAAATCCTAAATAAACCAAACTATAATGTAAGACATAGTTTTTCAAAACTATAATTTATTATAATTTTATTATTAAAATAATATTATTTTTTCACTTAGAAATTGGAATGTGGGTTCCAAATAAGATTACATTTATTATGAAAATAAGGATAACACATATTTATAAAAATAAGTATTTGGTGAAGAATTTAATTGAATTTAAAATAAAACTCTGTTGAAAATATGAAGAGTCCATTGTAAGAAAACAATATCTTTGAAATTATCCATGTATTAGCTCAAAAAAATTACTTATACTTGTTTGGTATTTTTTTGACATATATATATATATATATATATTATTCATTAAACTATTTAAATTCCAAGAATTTCTTTTACGCACAAGGGATTAGAATAAATCAAAATTTATGTCTAAAGATAAATTTTTTAAATAGAAATTTTACATAATTTTAATGGAACACCTATTTTAAATCAATTTTTTAGAATTTTATAAACTACAATTTATAAAATAAACATAATGTTTTGAAGGATTAATGACAAAATTATCTACTGGGATAAAAAATGTGCTAAATAAACTAAAATAATTGTCCAAGCAATATTTTTTTTATATATTTCGACCATATCCTCACTTGGATAGAAAACTATCCTTTTATTTGATGCACATTTTAAAGAGAGAAGTATCAATAGTGTTTACCATTTTGAATTTACAATAATTCCACTCCAAATCTACTATAAAAGGGCACCCCAGTCCAACATCAATTATTCACACATATCAATCCATTTGGATGGTTCAATAACTACCCAAATATTCTTTTAAATTTCCTTAATTCATCATAGAGGACTCACTATGGGTATAAATACTAATAGGAAATCCCTTTTGTGAAAACCGAATATTGTTTCCTAATGAAGAGGTAGCATACTTTATCAATAGATTTTCAAATATTTATATATTGACATCCTAAATTATAGTTAATCTATTATTATATACTAAAATCAGCATCCCCAATGCACTGTGGAAGTTTTATATTAATGATTCAACATACACCTATTAACACATCAATCAAATGGGATTCTCAATAATCATTCTTATGTACAGTGGACTACAACCTCACAAAATAATTTCATTAAATAATATATTAACACCTTTAGATTTTTTTTATAATGATGTCCATAATGTTTTTATATGATATATATGATTTATATGATATCATTATTATTATTCAATTATTATTTGATACATACCATCTTATTTTCCATTTTATGGGAATTTGATTACTTTATTTGTGAATTACTGGACTACCACCTCCTCCAAGGAATGTAATTCCTTCACAACATACATAGAATGTATAAAGTATGGGTTTAGTAAATGTATATGATATATATAACATATGAATTATAACATAATTATAATATATATACATATACATATACATATGTTTCTATTACATTATTTTTGTCAATATGATATGAAAATAGAAACAACATTCATGTATACATACATCATACCGTCTCCCAGAATGGTGTATTATATTTTAAAATTATATATTTTGGATATTTAAAAAGATAATTATATATTGAATATGTATTATATTTTATATCGTGTTTTAAATTCTGTAACAGATTATTTAATGATCTAGTAATCAGACCATGAACAACAAGTCAAGTGATATATGATAAACAATGTGGTTATCAACTAAAACATAACATTAAAATGAAATTGTTAATAAATGTGTAATATACAGTAATAATAAAATAATATATGGTATAATATATTGTAATATTATTAGGATGTAGTTTATAATAAATAAATATTTATTAAACAAGATGTTTGAAAGGGTTTGATGAAATTTAAGGCTTATGATAATACTTTTCTTATTTCCTTTTTTATAAGAAATATTCTTTATAAATAACTTATTATTTTTATATGGTGTATATACTACTATAAGATATTTTATTTGACCTGTTTAATTTAATTAATTATTTTTTGAGATTTAATTGTAGTTATTGTTTCATGAATCTCGTGATTTAAATGTCACTCATATGGTAAAGGGATTTCTAGCCCCACTATTATTTCTGCATGTCTTATGAAATATACACCACTCATTTATTTTTTTGGTACATATACTGAACTTGAATTAATTCTAATATTATTATCCTCAAATATGGGGGTATTTTAATATCCATTTATCGGGTTTATGGTTCAAAACATACCAAATCATTAAGGTAACTTTGTCTCAATTTTCCTTCCAAGAGACACATGTCATGTTATACACCTATATTCTTCTATGAAGTTTATATTATTCCCTTTGACATATTATTTAATGAATCCACATCCATTAATGATAATTTAATAATCATATGATATTAATAGTTAATGGTGATTATGAATCAAATTTAACAATGTGGCAACAATTTATTTCTAAAATATCATATTTAATCGATAATGGTTATTATTAGTCTCTCATTAATGAAATATTATGATCCATCTATTAATAAATCGAAATAATCTTCTCAACCTATGATTATTCATGATAGATTCATGTAACGGTACAATTTGTAAACTATATGGTACTTAATGTAATTGAAAATGTGTTTCGAATTAAATCATACTTTATCTCTCAGTTGAGTCTCATATCATTGTTCTCTCAGAACCGTGATTTCAAAAAATGTTTTCCATTTTTATTTATCATTTTTCA
The DNA here is from genome assembly GCA_963277665.1 of Viscum album. Lineage (NCBI taxonomy): Eukaryota > Viridiplantae > Streptophyta > Magnoliopsida > Santalales > Viscaceae > Viscum > Viscum album. The sequence continues at coordinate 662,256,946 of OY728159.1, forward strand.
AGGTTATATTAAATTAAAATTCTTTTCAATGATTTTTAATGATTTTTTAAGTTTTTAAGGTTATTAAAAAAGGAAAAGGTATTAAAAATGTTTTTATGATTCCTTTATAATATATTGAGGAATTTATCTTCCAAAACATTTTTAATCTTACATTATCTATTTTCATGGATATTATCAATGAATAATATTTAGAAAAAAAATTCAGTATTACTTTATAAGTGTCCATTGTAATTTTTAAGGAAAAAGTTTTTCAAAATGTATTCAACCTTCCATTATAATATTTCAAGGGAAAAAATTTAAAAAGTTCTCCATGGATCCCATATAAGTTTTCGAAGATAAATTTAATCGAAAAAAATCAGAATTCCATTATATATTTTCAGAAATATATTTCAAAATGTATTCAATAATTATTTATAAATATTCAAAGAAAATTTGATTCAAATATTTTTTCAAGAATACATTTTATGTTTTCAAGTAAATGGGTTTTAAATTGTTTTATTCTTGTTCAATAAGGTTTCACGGGAAACGTTTTCAAAAATGTTTTCAATCATCCTTTTAATTTTTTCACTGAAAAATTATATTATTTTTTTAAAGACTCCTTTATAAATTTTCATGGTTATATTCAATTAAAATTGTTTTTAAAAGGTTATATGTTTTAAAAATATATTTTTTTCAAATAATATGGGTTATATTTCTCATGAAATAATTTTTGCATATATTTATAATTTATTTTACATCAAATATGAACTATGTTACTGTGAATACTACCTTTCTGGGGATTTTATCAAAGGGTTCCTCTCATATTATTTATTTAAATGGTTTAATTTTGGATGACATGATGTTTTTGAAATCCATTTCTTATTCATGTGTTATATGAATGTGATACATGTCTCTATTTCTCAGGTAATATGATTATGAATCCATCATTTTTTATCCCGAGATTATTTAATAAAATTATTATGAATCCTGCATATTTTTTTTCATGTTATGATATTATGACAGGTTTATATGTTAGAAACAAGTTCCCCTTTGAGTTAAATATCCTTTCATATCCACCAAATCACATTTTAAATGTTTATATATGGACTAATGTGAAGGACCATTCTGGTCATGGTGGTTTATGGGGGTGTGGGGCAAGCTTGGAGCATGAAAAATGAGATTTTGGGTGAAAATATTTTGGTTCACAGTTATTTTATACAGTGTAGGTTACTCTTCATGGTTTGACAAACCATGTTATGATTTGGAAAGAGTATAAATGGTATTCACAGTTTCAAACATACCATTCTCTTCGGGTGACATGACCATGAAACTAACCCTACTATATATATAGTGTTTTTATTCATGGTTTGTGAATGGTTAGTAAACCTCACAACCAAATCATTCACTATTCCCCTTTCATATAGATACACATTCATGGTTCACACAATGTTTTTCAAACCGTGACCCTATACTATAGACACTTACATTTTCAGAAAATTTTATAACTTTAAATTAAAATATAAATAATAATAAAACTAAATTGGGTTTTTTTTTCTACCACAACACATGAATCCCATTTAGAATGGAATAACTTTGGATAAACATAGATTTTAAGTATGTTATTCATAAATTATCTTAATCAAATTCCTTTCAACTTAATGGATCTATAATGGTTATTCTCAGATTCTATTTTAGACACTCTTTATTCATTTGGATATTGAATGCACTATTTTGGTTTAAGATGATTTTCCTTCTTATTTGGTTCATTGTCCATTCTTCAATTTTATTCCAATCAGAGATAAACCAATATCTACAATTGGATGTTCTATAATCTCTTGACTATTGGTTGGTGGTATCATGCCTTTTACACAGTGTCAGGTTGTTCATATATGTTTTTTACCACCCACTTAATTTATATGAATCACAATAAAAATTAAATTAATTATATATAATTCTTGTAATATCCAATGTAATTAATGTGGCTTGTTGAATCTTGTTATATATTGGATACCATGGAAACAGAACCATCCCTTTGTGTGTGTTGAACATTTTATTTAAACCACCCTAGGTTCCTGTTGGAGATAGATGCCTTTGAGTATATGAAAAGATGAATAAAAGGGATTATGTGACCATAAATGTTTCCACATTCCATTCAATGGGTTGTTTAGGCATGTGATTCGTTATATGTTAAAATTACCATGTGAGTTAATACATGTATTATTTATTCATGCATACTTATATAGTAATATTACCATGTGAGACAGTTAAATACTATTACATGTAATATTTTATGTATGCATCAAAATCTTTTTACCAATATTTTCATATGTGTGTAGTTTAAATGAAATCCTTTTTACATATGGCCAATGCGTTGGAAACCCCTTGGGGACATTTTGAATGAAATATTCTTGATGATGATAATTAGATATTTAATTTATATTGAGGACATGTAAAATAATTTTTATAATTCTTGATATCCATTAGTTACAAGGTGATTCAAATTATTAATTCCATGTATGGACACATTGGGTTATCAACTCTTATTCCGTAGTGATAAATTTTATTTTAAGGATAGGCATATAGGGGCTTCAATAGTCATATGTTGAGTGACTCTTGTAATCCATATGGATTTCCACAGATGGATCAATGAATTTTTTTATATATTCCATGGGTGATACTTGGTCTCACTTAGTGGACCACCAAGGATGTACCGAAGTGATTTAGATGATATACCACACCGACAATGATTTATGGGTTATTATTCTTCTCCATGGATGGGATCGTAAGGTGATGTTACATATTACACCTATTGTGGGACTTGGATTCCAAAATAGGGATGAAAATGATGAAAACTAGTTCTAAATAGAATAAAATATTTAATTGATTATGATTCTTCTTCCAAAAAAAACATAAGATTGGTTATATTCTTTGAAATATAAATTTTAGATTTCATTCATAGGAATATGTTTTTCTGATAACTATACAAGGGATGCTATAATTATGTTGGATCTGGAAATTTAAAAATTAAATGAATTTTTTATTAAATGATCATGTTATAAATTACATATGTCGAACTCTTAAAACTGAGGCTAACATTCAAAATGAAGTTAATTAAATGAAATAGATATCAAATTGTGACCTATAGATTGATGTTTTTTACATTTGTGTACTTCATTAATTAATTATATATTCATTACATGTTACCTCTTATATATATTTTCACTGAGTTATTCGCACATACCGTGGTTAGTTGGCTACTAGGATTATATGTCACACCCAGTTTGGTCCACCATTGGGGATCAAAATTGGTTATATGATTAGAGGTGTTGTTAAGTGAAAGATCCCTTATACTAGACCATTATTTGGTACATGAAGAAAAAGAGAATGGGGAAAAGATGAAAATTATGAATATATTTGGATAATAATGATCTTTTTATACCTATTACATATAAATTTTACATATTCCATGTAAACATGTTTTGGATGCTCTATTAGAGACATGGGACATGTGTCATCATTTTCAATACATGAAGACTTATGGTATTTTTTTCCAATATTTAGTTGTTTACTTCTTGTATATGTGAATTTAAACTACTGGTAGATAATTATTATTAATATTCCACTATTCTACACATTTGAAAAGATATAATAGTTACCAAATTGGCACTCATGGGCCCTCTCTTCTTGTTGGTAGCCACTTGTATTTGGGGAGAAGCACATAAGGCTTTGTGACCATCTATCCATGGTGAATCGTTTAGTGGAATTTGAGTTTGGGATAGTTCAATGTGGTATTAAAGGCAGTATTTTGTAGTTTTATTTACCATTTGGAAACAATATAATAGTATAAGATGAAAATGTAGTTTTTAAAGACATTTTTCCTTGGAGTAGCTACCCCACATATAGGGAAACATAAAATTACCGTGAATAAAATTGATTCCTTCTGGAATTTAACAATTTGAGTATATTTGATTCATCTATTAGGGGACACACTTCAGTTGATATTTTATTATTTATATAAGTTTGGTTTTATTGTACAGAAACCCACTGAGATGCGGGTGTTCAATTTCATGAATCATATAGGAACCCAATATATTTGACATTACATGCATTATGCCATAAAATTTAGGATGAATTACTTAATATATGCAGTTATGATTGGAGATATGATTGAAATTCCTGATTTTGGGATAGGTATACTCAAATGTGTTATGGTATGGATTATATAGAATCCATGATTTGGTCCCAAGGTTGTATGGGACATCATGGATCATATTTTGACAATCCATTTAATCATCATATTCAATATAATTGAGATAAAATATTAAATGAGTATGAATTCAAATTGAAAATGAAAATTTAATCGTTAATTAAGGAATAACAATATCGATAATAAAATGATTAAGGTCAATAACAAGATAGAAATCAACCTTAGTAGTGGGATAATGGTAGTGTCTCTCTCTTAAACATGATCTGTTTAACATATAGACCTAACTCATAGAGTATGAAGAGGTGTTGTTTTTATAAAGGATTTATTTTACCTATACTAATTCTATATATGATACTTTGAGCTATCAACATTGAATATAATGTTGATATGAAGCATGATCATGGGATTTTCAAAGCCATACCATTGGGATGTCTTTCGATCATATGCCATGAGGGTGGTGATAGAAACAATCTTGAGATAATAGGTGATAGGATACTATTGGATACTCTATTAGTTACATCTATGTCACATGCTGTTGTACCAAACCCAAGTGATGATTCAAAATTACGTTAGTGGTTTTTGTTCTTTATGACGAATATTTAAAGAGAACTCCACCTTCCCAAAATATGGAAGAGTTGAGGTATTAGCATTCATAGTTGAATCCACACACACTTTCGGGGGATGTTAGACCACATGCTATAGAGTCATGTATAGAGGCCCTGATATAAATATTTAACACATAAATATCCTAGAAGATATGTAGGTGAATCTCACAACATATCAGATAAATGATATTGAAAATAGGTGGTGGGATAGTATTAGTTTGACTAATTGTCATTTGGAGATGGAATGGAGGGATTTTTATAAGACCCTATTTTATTGCTTCTATCCGAATATGTGGAGGGCCGAAAAATCCTAGGAGTTATTACACATGGAGAATAACACGCTACCAGTTCAAGATTAATCACCCATTTTACTATTCTATAGTGCATCACACCTATATTGATGGGTAATGAGTTATCAAATTCTATGCGATTCAAGGATGATATCAGGTATGACATCTGATCATAGGTGAATTTTTTTTGGATGAGTGTCATATCTTGAATATTTAATTTGGGGATTTTCATAGAGTATAAACTGAGAGAGTCTGTATGTGCGGGCTAGAGGGGTTCAACATCTAGATCTAGTACTACATCGACTAATAGTAGGAATAATTTTCTAGATAACCCTCTTGGTGATAATAGCTATTATACCACACAATCAAGTAGTTATGTGAGGTGATACTAGTGTGGTTGTATGGAAAATACAAGGCCATATGATTTAACAAACCTAATCAATTGAAATGTTTTGGAATTATGGGCCACATAAAACACTTCTGCAGAAATATTCCACCAGCCTCCATTGAGAGAGGGTCTGCACCGACCCAATGTTCAGGAGTGGGCTCCGTGGGTTATAATCAGGCATGCATCTAAAATACAAATAGTCAATCAGGCTGAGATTGTGTTCATGTCCATGGTAGTTAGACCACTGACATATACTGACATTAGGGTGAATATTCTCATGGTAGTAACATAATATCACATCTCCTTGGTTGAATGAATTTATTAATACTTCAGTAGAGTCATCATGAGAAGGATCCCAGACCTTATACTATTATAGATACTATTATAGTATTATCCACATTAAATTATACAATTTTTGATACATGGGCTTCACATATAACTATATATTTTCCTATTGTATATATCATCTGTAATAGTGTTCAGACCTCTGATAGTGTTTTGATTCTTGACATTCCATTTATTATTGGAATGAGGGGTGTGCCTTAGTGTAGGGAGATGCCCCTTGAAATTGGTTGATTTCACATATTATGGGACTTCTATGTCCTTGAGATTACATGTTCTGATATAATTCATGGAATGGAATGGTTGTCCTTTTCCATTATTTCATGGATTTCTATCACTATTTCCTAACTTTCAGATTGACATAGGTCAATGAATTTATTCAGAAATGGGAATGAGATGTCTAGGATATCTGACATGGTCTTGAGAATCGTGGTATGGGTGGGGCGAAATCCTAGATTGGGTGTTTATAACATAATTATTAGGGTATATGTTAGGATATTTTCCTCTAGTGGTGGATATTTTCATCGATGTATTCTCATATAAATTTTTTGGATTTCCTCGTGTGATTATGGTAGAGTTACTCATTGATATACTATTAGGGGAAGGACCTATATCCATTCAACATAAAAGGACTGCTACTACTAAGATGAAAGATCTCAAGGGGAATCAAGATGATTAATAGGAAAAGGGTTTCATTAGATCCAACACATCAATTTCAGGTTCACTAAACCATGATATGAAAATAGTGGATTAAAACATCATTCTATGTGTATAATATTGGATGTTGAACAAGATGGGGTTATGAACTATTGACCTATATTGTGGATAGATTATCTCTTGGAATAGATATGAAGACCTCGTGTCTTCTAAAATGTTGTCTTCTGATATAGTTATCAGTAGGCTTGTGCTATGAAATCACACATACCTCACATAGATATTTTTTTCAGGTATGGTCTCTAAGAGTCTTTTGTTATGCTATTTGGTCTCATAAATGCATCTGGAATATTGATGGAACTGAAAAACAAAATGCTAATTTTTTTTCCTGATTCATTAGATGTGGTTTTTATGGGAGATATCTAGGTGTATTCTCATAAATCATACGATCATGCCAAATATCTGGAGATCACGTTGAACACACTGGAGAGAAACAGATATATTCTATTCAAAAAAACATACCACTTTGGGATAGATCAAATTATATTCATGGGTCACATTATAATGTATATATGAGTATTAGTAGTCCCATAATATTTGAGAGATGTAATTTTCGGGGAATATACCAAATCATATTTGATGTGAGAATTTTCCAACGAATGGATGGCTAAAATAATTAATTAATACATGAATTATCATGACATGCAGTTCTATTTGTAATATTTACTAATAAGGTTACGTTGTTTGTGTGGTCAGATTCCAATGAGATGTCATTTCAGAAGAAAAATGGAATTTGAAATTAGTGTCGATATTAATCTCTTCATATCCTAGATAGAGTTACACTGTAACAACCCAGGTAAATATAGAATATGACATTTTAAAATTTATAAATAATTTTGAATTAAATATTTATTTTAACTTCAAGGGGTTGTTAGGACTGATAGCGTACTTGACACGGAAAAAAGATTACTTTTAAATCTTGCATTGCACACAACTTTGAGTTATACTGAAAAATAATATATTATTTTTATTATTTTAAATGGTATTTAACACCTAGCCATTGTGTTGGGGGAATGAAATAAACTAACTAAAATATTGTTATACATGTTTTAAATGTATTTAGTTTTATCCACTAAATTTTATAGGACTAAAAAATAATTAATCCTATTTTAAACATGAAATTCACAAATTTTCATTAAAAGGTCATTTTACACCTTTCGATATAGAACCCTTTTTAAATATAGTTTTTTTTCACATTTATATGTTCTATTTGAATATTTAAAATTCTTCTTTATAATAGGAAAATAAAATTTTCAATTGGATGATATTTTTATATTTTTTTGATAATGTTCTTTTTAAAGGAATAGTGAAAAATACTGCATTTTAATTCAAAAATCCTTTTAATCTAATTTATTTATACTGTTATACTTTAATATTAATTGGGTTTAATGTGTAATTGGATTTTATATTTATCATTTAATTCACTTTTTGTCATTTAATGTAATTTCACTTTAAAATTTGACATAAACACATGTCAATCTTTTGGTAGTTTTTATTCTTTAAAAACACAATTTTTCGTTTTGACAACTAGAATAATTTTTAAACGATATTATTTATATTTTTTTTAATTTCAAAAAATGTATTCCTTATTTGGAATCAGTATTTCCAAATTTTTAAAATAGGTATCTTTTATTTTTAGACATTATGAATATTAACTTCATCAAATATTATATTTACCATGGTTAAAGGGTAAATCTGGTTAATATGGGTAACAAAATAATATTATAATTATATTAAATTAACCTAAAAATTGTCCTAACCCTATTTTATAATACATTTCCTACCACGGGAATCCTTGGGTCGATTTTTGGGACCCCATGGAGCCACTTGTATGGGAATATGACATTTTATAAAAATAAATTTAATGTTATGGAAAATGTAACGTAAACATATATCTTTTAGTAAAACACTTAATATATTGGTTTTTATAAGTGATAATTATGATTATAAATATTCATCAAAAATATAGACAGATTTCATACATCATGGTATTTTATTTATAATTTTTAGTCATTAACTAAATAAATTTAATTAAGACACAATAGTGATGTAGTGATATCTTCGTTAATAATGGAATAAAATAAATGATATTATAAATGATACAATACATATAATTGTGATGTAATATAAATTTTTTGGATGATAGTTACATGTTATATATTTTATTAGTGACATTATTTATAATAAATAATATTTTAATTGATTTCTAAAAAGTCATGATATGAATACTGTCAAAATTGGCATAATACATATTTTAAAATATAAAATATTTTATTAAATATTATAATTTTTTTTAAAAAAATATATTAATCTGAATAATAGTTATAACGAGTCTAAAATTTTATTAGTTACATTTTATTAGGATATTTTTTATGTTTTCATAAATATTTTGAGTCTCAAAGTGTTAAATACTTGATAAAACAGGTAAGAGTAAAAAATGGTTAATTAAAATAATAGAAATATTAAAAAATATCCAATATTTGTCCAAATGTAATACCCCTACCCCGGTTACCCAGAGTCGGTGCATTATTACATAAAATTTTCATGATAAAAAAAGATCATGTCTTGATATATCGATTAGTTTAGTAGCCTTGGAAAGACCAAAAACATTCATAAAATTTACATTACAACATAAAATAAAAAGTAAAACAACATAATCTCCAAAGGCCACACTCATATCCCCTCATACTATCCCTGTAGGTCATTCATAAAATACTTCATCACATCATGGGAAAAATAAAACATAGAAAGTGGTGAGCTCAGATGCACAATCATGATAACAATATAGTAGAAACTTTCATAAATAAGTATAAACATTTAACGCAATGTATAACTAAACCAAAAACCTTTTATACTTGTAATTCAACATAAAATGGCATAAATAATATGAAATAATGCAATTTACTTATTCACATGGATATTCTACTAATCTAAGAATCACCTGCAATATCAATAACCACTTTTATAATGATGCAATTCATAATGTCAGACTATCATAACAACGTAGACAATGCCTCCTTCCAAGACTACAAATAAGATTTTCTCAAGGACTCATGCCAAGACACTAGTTTGTTACATGCGACCTACCGATCCATCGAAGAGCTATAACGGGATCCACCCATCACATATTAATTCCAATGCATTCCTCATATGTATAGGTTATAACATAAACATTCGTATTAAAACTAGCATACGAAATGTCAATACTTTCTCTATAAACCATAAATTGTATAAAAATAACACATCCACAGTCAAATATATCACAAGACCATGAATACAATATGGATTTTTTGTATCATAATAAATCAACTTCAAATAATCTTAAAATCCATCAAAAGATGTTGACATAGATGAAATCAAAACTATTTGAGAGAAATATCTCTTTTTTTGAAATCATCTAAAAGTCACATAATTATAAAAGAAAACATTTACTTTGAAAATATTCTTATAAGCTTTTATGGGATGCTTTGATGATTTTATAATGACGGAAAATAGCCACACACACTGTATAAGTTAAAAAAATACACTCTTACCTTAATTCTGTCGAAAAGTTAAAAAAGGACCTTGTTTAGAAACGATGGAAAGATTACTTTATAAACATCTCATAAAAATTAAAAAAAATGTATAAATGACTTTAACCCATATTCTGAAAAATAGTAAGAATGTTTTGAAATTCAATTTCAAGAAACATAGATGTGGATGATAAATATTTCCCAGTAGATAATTAAGTATAAACAACCTCAGATAATGAGGAGATTGTGAAATAAACTCTTACCTTGTACATTTCCTTGATAGAGTGTAGGTTAAAATCATGTATAATAGTTAAATCATTGTTGTTAAATTATACAAGAATAATATACCTAAATATGATATCATATATTATCTTTTAATATTGCTTTGTTAATAATATTTTAGTATTATTGTCATTTCAGGTGTTAACTGATTAGTTTTTCTTTATATGCTTCGTTACGAAGCCATGTTTGTTATGGATAGGATGTATAGTATTCATATCCATAATGATATCAAGTCCTTAAACATTAATTTTAAACATCAAATGAGAATTATTCTTGAATGGATATGATGGGGAAATGAATCTCATCGCGTTCGTGGAGACGGTAATCTGTACGTACGCACGAATGCTACTTCCATTTCATTTTTCATTTGAAAATAAATAAAAACCAAATGATAAATAGGCATATTATTATTCCAGTATAATATAATATCTTATATGTGTTACTTAATTTCATTAACAACATCCTTTATACGTTCCATGTATGGTATAAACGAGTCATATCACTTTGAGGGGGCGGTAGTCCGCACTTCCTCAAATGAAATTATCATATATATATACAACATGAAACAAATAATGGTATAATATAAAATGGAATTACAGAAGATTATATATAAAATAAATATCATATTAAATTATAGTGCTCTCATAATGGCCACCATTAGAGGTGGTAGGAGATAATTGAACAATCATCGTTTCGTGAGGTGTTTGGTTGCCATCCACAGAACCATTATGTTCTTCACCCATTAGATGGAGGTGTGTATACGTGTAGTTAGAATAATTCTCATAACAATATCCTAGTATATTTATGATAATGTTTTTGTAACAATAGAAAATAATAAGAAGTGTTAAGGGTTGGAGAAGTAAAATAATAGAAAAGAAGCTAAGAGAAAATGTTACCTTTAATTTGGGTAACTCTCTTTGGTTGGAACCAAAAATGACTCTTGAAATGCCTTATTCCTTTGGTAAGGCATCTAGAATGAGGATAGGGATGTAGGGAGATTAATTGGGAAGAGTTTGTATTAGCCAAAAGGCTTTATAGGTTAGAGGAATTGGTTAGAACTGGTTTCCTTTTATAAGGGGGACGAGGGGATCTTTAAGAAAAAACTTAAAGTATTAATTTATAATAAATTCATATTCGGTTTCTAATGGATCCAAAGTAGATCATTCAAAGTCTAAGGAGGGGATGGTCCGATATCCATTCTACCAATAGATTTTATATCGGTTTGGATCATTATATTAACCATATTGTTTATTTTTAACTCTTAGTTAATTAGATTGACATTTACCATGTCACTTTATATATTTATATTATATAGTTAATAAACTTACTATATAAATCCAACCGACCACCAAGTGGTCTAATAATGATACACCTATCATGATATATGTCCTTTGGCCAAACCTTATATTTTTAGTAATAGAATATCAATAAATAATATAATACTTGTTTTAAAAACACATTTATGTCAATTTTGACAATGTTTAATAATTGATTTTTGTTATAGTCTTAAAAAAATTATTAATTCGAACCAAATTCATTTAAGCATTCCTGAAATGTCATATTAACCAAAAAAACTCGTGGATGGCATTAAAACATTTAAATTATGTTTATTTTAACCCTTATAATTCCAATTATTGGATTATTCCATTAATAAGGAAAATACTGCATCATTATTATGTCAAAAATAAATATAATTATTAAAAGTATAAAAATAATAAATAAAATACCAATATGTAAGAAATATTTTTATATTTAAAATTAATATTTATAGTAAAAAATATAACATATATAACCCTATGCATAAATTGTTTTTCTAAAAGATATATGCTTATGTCATTTTTGTATTTATTTTAACTTAATTAATTTAATGTGTCCTTAGCACCTACAAGTTGCTACATGAGGTCCCAAAATCGACTTAAATATGACAGTGGTCGGACATGTATCATCCAATAAGGTTAGGACATGTTTTAGGGTAATTTTTTATTATTATAATAATATTTTCTTTACCCTTATTTACCGGATTTACCCTTTAACACTGGTAAATAAAATTTTTACGGAAGTTATTATTCAAAATGTCTAAAAAAATGTTACCTATTTAGTCAATTTGGACCTCATGATTCCAAATATCGAATCCATTTTTCCAAATTCAAAACACATAAGTGTAAGAAATTAATTTAAAATTAATTCCCACTGTAAAACAAAAAACGTGTTTTTAAGAAATAATAACTATCAAAAGATTGACACTTGTTTATGTTCGGTTTAATTGTGAAATTATGTCCAATGACCAAAATTGTATTAAATTGTAAAAATATATTCTAAATATAATTTTAAACCACCCAAATTCATAATTTATCACTATTAATTATTATGATGAAAAAATTTGTTTTTAATTTAAATTTAGTAATTTTCACTATTCACCAAAATAAAAAAGTTTTCCAAAAATCACCAAAATTTCACCCTAGGATAATTTCAATATTTGGAATCCAAAAATGATGTCCATTTTCTGAGATAAAATTTATGAAATTTCAAACAGTGTATATTACTATTCATAATGGCTAGTTTGATTGGTCACGATGTGTTAGAATCTCGAAATTGCATACAGTGCAAGCTATTGCATTTTAAAAGGGAAACGTACCATGGAAGCTTGGGGTGTTACATTCTCCCCTCATTGAATTAATTTCATCCTAAAAATTTCAAGAATATTATTGCTTAAAAAGACTCAGGTGGTTCTTCATCATAAGTTCCTCAGGTTCCCATGTTGCCTCTTCCATCTTATGGTTTCTCCATAAAACGGTTTCAAGACGAGTCGTTCGGTTTCTCATCACTTGTTATCTTGTATCAAGAATCCTTATCGGCTCTTCGGAATAAGATATATCAGCTTCAAGTTCTAATTACACATAGGTGAGTACATGAGTTGGGTCAGACATGTATTTTCTCAATAGTGATACGTGGAACACATCGTGATCTTTGGAGAGATTTGGCAGTATTTCTAAACGGTATGCTATGGCCCCAATTAGTTCTAAAATTTTGAACAGTCCGATGTACCTGGGACACAATTTACCTTTCGTACCGAAACATATAAATCCCTTCCATGGAGATACCTTCATGAAAACATGGTCTCCTACCTTAAATTACAAATCCTTCCTTCTGTTATCGGCATAGCTCTTCTGCCTACATTGAGCTGATTTGATGTGGTGTTGTATTACCTTTACCTTTTCCATCATTTCCTCCACCAGTTCTAGGCCTACATGTTTTATCTCACCAACATCATCCCAAAAGGATGGTCTACGACATCTCTTTCCGTATAACGCTTCATATGGTTCCATATGAATACTTGAATGGAAGCTATTATTATAGGAAATTCCACCAGAGGAAAATATTGATCCCATATACCCTAAAAGTAAAGAGAGAATTATCTCAACATGTCTTCGAAGGTTTGAATAGTCTGTTCTGATTGTCCATCTGTTTGAGGGTGGTAGGTAGTGCTCAAACGAATTTCAGTATCCAAGGCATTCGAAGACTATTCTATAATATTGAAGTAAAATGGGGATCAGTATCAGAAACAATCGATAGTGGTAATCCCAGAAGACTCATTACATCATTAATATATAGCCTTACTAGACATTCAAGTGTTAAATCTTCCCTTATAGCAATAAAATGTGCTGACATGGTAAGATGATCAACAATGAACCTTATTTCATCTTTCCTTCTAGGAATATTTGGTAGTCCCATGAAAAAGTCCATAGTGATATTGTCCCATTTCCAGTAAGGTATGGGAAGAGGTTTCATGACTCCTTCAGGATGTTGCCTTCTAACTTTCACTTGTTGACAAACCATACATATTGAAACAAAATCATCAATCCCTCTATTTATGTTGTCCCACAAAAAATGTTCCTTCAAATCTCTATACATTTTGGTGCTCCAAGGGTTTATAGAGAAATTGGAACTATGAGAATCATCCAACTATTATTTTTTGAGATCATGTATATCGGGAACACAAAGTCTCTTACCAAATTTCAAAATTCCATCTTCATACACAAAGTCACTCAATCTCACATCATTCACAGATTTGATCTTCTTTTGAAATTATTCAACATCGGTCTCAGAACTCTTTATCCTTTCTAGTAATGATGGTTTGGAAACCATTTGAAAAAGTATCTATGTTTCACATTCCAAGGTAATTCCCATATCCATCTTCACTAGAGCCAAGAAAATAGGATCCCTTTCAATTTTCATCACATTCAAAACTCCATGATCCTTTCTGCTCAAATCATCTTCCACCTTATTTTCCTTCCACTGGTGGTATTGTGTCATGAAATCCTAATCTTTGAGTAGTTCAAGCCATCTCATTTGCCTAATGTTGAGTTCTTTATATGAGAAAATATACTTCAAACTCTTAGGATCAGTATATATCTCACATTTTTCCCTATAGAGATAATGTCTCCAAATCTTCAATGAAAAGATTACAGCAGCTAACTCAATATCATGAGTTGGATAGTTTTTCACACGATTTTTTAGCTATTGTGATGCATAGGAAATAACTCTACCATCTTGTATAAGGACACAACCAAGTCCTTTTTCGATACATCACTATAAATAATGAACCCACTATTCCTCGATGATAGAGTCAATATAGGAGAATTTACAAATCATCTCTTCAGTTCATCAAAACATTCTTCACACTCTTTTGTCTAAACAAATTTAACCCCTTTACGTGTGATCTTCATTACAGGTTTAGCCAACTGGTCAAAATTCTGGATGAAACATCAATATTAAGATACTAAACAAATAAAATTGTGTACCTAGATTATACTCATTGTTGCTGGCCATTATTGGATTGCTCTTATCTTAGAAGGATCAACAGAGATTCCATCCTTAGAGGGAATATGACCAAGAAAAGAAATCTCCTGAATCCAGAATTCACACTTGATAAACTTCCCATATAATTCATGTCTTCTTAGAGTTTTCAATATAATGCACAAGTGATTTCCATGATCTTCCTAGATTTTGGATTATACCAAGATATCATTAATAAATTCCACTACAAAATCATCAAGATATTCCATGAAAACTCTATTCATTAGATCTATGAAAATAGAGGATGAATTAGTCAACCCAAAAGACATTACTGTAAACTCTTAATGCTCGTACCTGGTTAGAAATGATATCTTCGGAATGTATTCCTTCTTCACACACAACTAATGGTATCCATATCAAATGTCAATCTTTGAAAAGTACGTAGTTCTATGCAGTTGGTCAATGAAATCGTCAATGCGAGGTAGGGGATACTTGTTATTTATTGTTATATCATTGATCTCCCTGTAGTTGATACATAACCTCATAGATCTGTCTTTCTTTTTAACAAAATTATAAGGGGATCTCCATGGAGAAAAACAAGGGAGAATAAATCCCTTATTACTCAATTCCTCTACATATTTCATTAGTTAATCTAACTCTACAGTGGCTATTCTATAAGGAGTCTTCGATATAGGCCTTGATCCAGCAATTAAATCAATGGAAAACTCAACTTCTCGTTCTAGAGGATGTCCAGGTAAATCTTCAGGAAACACATCTACATATTCATTCAAAATAGGTACATCCTCTATTTGAACATTAATTTCCTCACCTATAGTAATTTCATTCTCTTCCTCCCCAATAATTGAATTTAGTTGAGATACTGGGGGTGGATCTAGATAAGAATTAGGTGGTGACGATTCTTCCCTAATGATATGGTGTTCCTTATTATCATAATAAAAATCATAACTTCCTTCTTATTATAATAAATACTCACATCATGGTCTAAAATCCAATCCATACAGTTGATTATATCATATCAATCATAGGTATGACAATGATATCAGCAGATAAAGAACATTTATGTGCTCTAATAGGGACTAATTCACAAAACGTTGTTGTAATGATACTTCCCTTAAGTGTTTTAACTGAAAGATCTATTGTTAAATCATATTGGAAATATCTAATTTTCATAGAAAACTGGGAATATATGAAACAATGCGATGATCCACAATGAAATAAAGCATTTTCTAAACTTGAGGAAAGAATTAAATTACCTTCCACCATGTCTTTATGACCTTCTACCTAAGTAGTAGTGATAGAATAACCTTGTCCTTGATCCCTTGGCCATTTCTATGGTATGTTCCCCAAACACTTAGGACATTCAATTTCATAATGTTCCATCTCTCTACAATTATTGCATTCCACGTTGACAACAACTCTCTTTCCCTTGAAATCATGAGCATGGTGGCCTTTTTCACCACACTTGTAACAGAGTCCAATTCCCTTCAAGCAAGTACCGGGGTTTTTCTTCAAACATTTATAGTAGGATGGATAATAAACTTTTTCCATATTGCCTTTATTTCCATTTCCAGAGTGGTTAGAAGATCTCTTCTTCTCTTGCTTTACCATAAAGTCATAAGACTTAGCGAATTAGTTTTCTGTCTTGATAGCACATGAGACAATATCTTCGTACGACGAGAAAGATTGTGAGACTAATTCTCGAGGGAGAAACGGTTTCAACCCATCAAAGAAACAATCAATATTACTTCTTGGGTTACATATATAGTCTCCTGCATGCCTCACTAACCTTGTAAATTTAGCCTCATACTTTGCGACATTCTCATCCTCCTTTTTCCTCAAACTCAGAAATTGACTTTCTATATCTTCTCGATGGTCACGAATAATGTATTTTTCTAAGAAAATATATTTGAACTCCCTCCATTCAATATTTGATACTTCATCATCTTCCTTTGTGTTTTGTATCAATGACCACCATTGATCAACATCTCCAGTGAGGCAATAAACTGCCATGATAACTTTTTCCCTTTCACTACTCCCCAAAGAATGAAATATTTTCTTTAGGGAACTTATCCATTGCTCAACTACTACTGGAATTTTACTCCCATTGAATTTTGGTGGTTTCTTCCTGATTAAGTGATCTAACATTGATCCTCCACACTGCGGATTAGGGTGCTCCATATGAGTATGGTTATTATTAATAACCTGAGTGAGTTGTTCCAGTATGGTGATTAACTGATCAGCACCAGTTGCATCACTAGCTCCACTATAATTATCTTGAGTAGGATGGAAATCTCTACATGGAGTGTATGTATTGATAAGTTTTCCATTCCTTCCACTAGGCACCATTTCAAAACAATGGCATAAACTAGAGCAGTTTATGAATAAAAATACATAATTCCGTACTTGTAAAACACTTAACATAAATTGAACTATTTATGGATAAAATCCATAATCATAAAAAAATGTTTTCTTTGAGTATGTATATACTCATAAACCCTTCATTATGATTTGTAATGAAAATTAGAACTATCCTAAGCATGTCCCCCAAGAGTGTCGTAACCAACTGTGCAAGAAGGCTCGTTGTCTTGCACCAGTTCCCGTTCGAGTCTAGCTCAAAGCGGTGTTTTCATGTTTTACCCCTAGGTACATCGGTTCCAGATCCACCTCTACCTACTCATATCTAGACAGGAATGTATTTCTTAGAAAACTCACAAAATCTATACAATACCAAAATTCTAGGAAGTTCTTCTATACTAATCCTCAAAGTCCATTTTAGGTCCATGTACTCTAATCAGAGTTTATCTAAATCTAGTTTCCAATGTTTTTACTAAAATTCCTCATATACCAACTATAACACCCCGACCCCAGTTACCCAGAGTCGGTGCACTATTACATTACATTTTCATGATCACAAAAGATCAAGTCTCGAAAGATCGATTAGTTTAGTAGCCTTGGAAACACTAGATACATTCATAACGTTTACATTACAACATAAAATGAAAACTACAACAACATAGTATCCATAGTCCGCACTCATATCCCCTCACACTATCCCTACAGTTCATTCATAAAACACATCTTCACATCCTGGAAAAAATAAAACATATAAAGGGGTGAGCTCATATTTCCAGTAAGGATAACAATATAGCGGAAACATTCATAAATAAGCATAATCATTTAAAGCAATGTATTACTAAAACAAAATCCTTTTAAACATGAACTTAAACATAATATGTCATAAATTAAATGAAATCATGCCATTTACTTATTCACATGGATATTATACTAATCAAATAATCACATGCAATGTAAATAACCACTTTCATAATGATGGAATGCATAATGGAAGACTATCATAACCATGTTTCCAACGCCTCATGCCAAGACACTAGTTTGTATCATTAGACATATCGATGCATCAAAGACAAATAGAGGGCTCCACCCGTCACTTATTACGTCCAATGGATTCCTCATATGAACAGGTTATAACATTAACATTCGTATTAAAACTATCATACGAAATGTCAATACTTTCTCCATAAACCATGAATGGTATAAAAATATCACACCCATAGTCAAAAATATCACAAAACCTTCAATACAATATGGGGGTATTGTATCATAATAAATCTGCTTCAAATAAGCTTAAAATTCATCAAAGGATATTGATATAGATGAAATCAAAACTATTTGATAGAAATATATCTTTGTTTGAAATCATTTAAAAGTCACATATTTATAAAAGAAAACATTTACTTTGAAAATATTTTTATAAGATTTTAAAGGAATATTTGAAGAATTTATAATGACAAGAAAAACATGCACCTACCATACAAGTTGAAAAAATACATTCTTACCTTAATTCTATCGGAAAGGTTAAAACGGACCTTATTTGGAAAATGGAAAAAATATTACTTTATAATATTCTTATAAAAAGACAAACAAGGGTATAAATGACATTAAACCATATTCTGTAAAATAGTAAGAATGTTTTGAAATACATTTTTAAGAAACATCGATGTGGATGATAAAGAGGTCCCAGTAGATAATTACGTCTAAACAACCTCGGATAATGAAGAGATTGTGAAATAAACCCTTACCTTGTACTTTTCCTTGATAAAATGTAGATTAACCTACTGTATAATAGATAAATCATTGTTACTAAATTATACAAGAATAATATACATAAATATTATATCATATACGATCTTTTAATATTAGTTTGTTAATAATATTTTAGTATTATCATCGTTTCGGGTGTTAACTGATTCATTTTCCTTTATATGCTTCATTACATAAGTTGTGTTTGTTATGGATAGGTTGTATCTTATTCATATACAGAATTATAAAAAGTCCATAAACAATACTTTTAAACCTCAAACCAAAATTATTCTTGAATGGATATTATGGGGAAATGAATCTCGTCACATTCGTAGAGACGGTAATCTGTACGTATGCACGAACACTACTTCCATTTAATTTTTCATTTTAAAAGGAATCAAAACCAATGATACATAGGTATATTGTTTTTCCAGTATAATATAATATATTATATGTGTTACTTAAGTTCATTAACACCATCCTTCATACGTTCCATGTACGGTATGAATGAGTCATATCACATTGAGGGGGCGGTAGTCTGCACTTCCTCAAATGAAATTATCGTATATATACAACATGAAACGAATAATGTAATTCTAAAAAATGGAATTACAGAAGATTATATATAAAATAAATATCATTAATTAATATATAATTATATTTCCATCATAATGTCCAACATGAGAGGTGGTAGGATATAATTGAACAATCATAGTTTCGTGAGGCATTTCGTTTCCATCCACAAAAACATTATGTTCTTCACCCTTTAGATAGAGGTCTGTGTATGTGTTGTTATAATACTTATAATAAAAATATCCCAGTATATTTAGAATACTGGTTTTGTTAAAAATTAAAATAATAAGATGTGTTTTGGTGTTGGATAAGTAAAATAAAAGAAAAGAATCTAAGAAAAAACGTTACCTTTAATTTGGGTAACTCCCTTTGGTTTGAACAAAAAAGGACTCTTGAAGTGCCTTATGCCTAAGGTAAGGCTTCTAGGAGGATGAGAGGGATGTATGGAGCCTAATTGGGTAGAGTTTGGATGATCCAAAAGGCTTTATAAGTGTGATGAATTGGTTAGAAGTGGTGTCCTTTTATAAGGGGGAGGAGGGGCTCTTAAGTAAAAACATAAAGTATTAATTTATAATAAATTATTATTAGGTTTCTAATGTATCAAAAGTGGATTAGTCAAATTATATGGTGGTTATGGGTCGGAATCATTTCTACCAATAGCTTTTAGACAGGTTTGGGTCATTATATTAACTTTATCTTTTAGTTTTAACTTATAGATAATTAAATTGACATTTACCATGTAACGTTGTATTTTTTATTATATAGTTAATAAACAACTATATATATCTAAGAGAGCTCCAATTGGTCCATTATTGATACAAATATCATGATATAAGTCCTTTAGATGAACCTTATTTTTTTAGGAATATAATATCAATTAATAATATAATACTTGTTTTAAAAACTCATTTATGTCAATTTTGACAATATTTAGAAAATTATTTTTGTTAAAGTCTTAAATACTTTATTAATTCGAATAAAATTCATTTAGTCAATACTAAAATGTCATATTAACCAATAAAATTCGTGTATATCATCAAAATGTTCAAATTATATTTATTTTAACCTTTATAATACCAATTATTTGATTCATTCATAAATAATGAAAATGCTGCATCATTATTGTGTCATAAATAAATTTAATTATTAAATGTCTAAAAATCATAAATAAATTAAAATTATTTAGGAAATTATTTTTGATTTTTAATTAATTTTTATATTCGAAAATATAACATATATAACCCGATGTAAAAATGTTTTTTCTAAAAGATATATGCTTCTATCATTTTCGTATTTACATTAACTTAATTAAAATTAAGTGTCCCTCTCTCCTACAAGTGGCTCCATGGGGTCCCAAAATCTACCCAAAGATTATAATGGTAGAACATGTATCAACCAATATGGTTAGTACATGTTTTAGGGTAATTTATTATTATTATAATATTATTGTTTTACCGTTATTTACCAGATTTACCCTTTAACAATGTTAAATAAAATATTTACCGAAGTAATTATTCAAAATGTCTAAAAATAAAAGTTATCTATTTACACAATTTGTAAATCCTGATTCCAAATATGGAATCCATTTTTCCAAATTCAAAACACAGAACTGTAAGAAATTAATTTAAAATCAATCCCGATGTCAAAACAAAAAAACGTGTTTTTAAGAAATAATAACTATCAAAAGATTGACACCTGTTTATGTCGGGTTTAATTGTGAAAATAATTCCGATGAAAAAAATTGTATTAAATGGTAAAAATATATTATAAATATACTTTAAAACCACTAAAATTTATAATTTTTCACTATTAATTATTTTGATAAAAAAGTTGTTTTTAATTAAAATTTCATAATTTTCACTATTCATCAAAATATAATAGTTATATGAAAAGTACCAAAATTTCACCCTAGGCTAATTTCAAAATTTTGAATCCAAAAATGAAGTCCATTTTGAGAGATAAAATTTATAAATTTCAAAAAGTGGATATTACTATTCATAATAGCTAGTTTGATTGGTCACAGTGTGTTAGAATCTCGAAATTGCATACAATGCAAGCTATTGCATTATTCAATGGGAAACATATCGTGGAAGCTTGGGGTGTTACATAAAATTTTATTGGATGATTTTATTTTGAATTATATTAATCTTATCTTTTAATTTTCTGAGTTTTGGTTCTTTTGAAACCGAAATTTTTTTTATAATAAAATAATAATTTCAAAATTTTATAAAGAGTTCCTCTCTCTATCATATAATAGGAAACCACCTCTAACCAATTCTAACACCTATAAAGACCCTTGGATCATCAGAAAACTAATAAATAAAGAACAAATCATCCACTTCTTCTTTTTATAAGATTTCCCTTAGACATAAGGATATTAATGAAAGCCTTTTGGATTAAATCAAATAGAGTTACATGTTTTAAGAGGTAGTGTCTTCTCTAAAATTCATTTATGATATTATACTTTTCACATCTTCTTATATTATTTTTAATTGACTAAAAAACAACACCAATATCCTAAATATACTGGTATTTTCTTAGGAGAATTATTCTAACAAAAATCACACACACCTCTATCTGAAGGATTTAGAACATATTGTTCCTACGGATGGAAAACTACTGCTTCAAGAAACAATGACTGTTCAATTATCTCCTACAGCCTCTCATGGTGTCCATTATGATAGATATTTATTTATATATGATATATATAAAATTTACATTGTTTCTATACTTATGTATTATTCATTTATATCATACCTTTACAGTTTCCATAATGCGTAAATACGATAAATTTATTTGAGGAAGTGCGGACTACCGGCCCTCAAAGTGATATGACTTTTTCATGTTATACATGGCATGTATAAAGGATGTAATTAATGAACATATGTATCATATATAATCTTGGTATTATAATTTATTTATAATAAAACTATGTATTATTTTATTTTCATTCATTCTAAAATGAAAAAATGAAGAAATGAAAGTAACGTGCATGCATGCGTATGACTTACCGTCTCCATGAACAGTGCATTTCATTTTCTTATATCAAAATGTTATGGATTATTATAAATAAATATATACTGCATCAAAGTAAATATATTTTTTATATATATGATAGTTATATCATGAAAAAAAATTTAGATAATGGACTTTTTCCAACATGTAGAATTTGTAATTATAACAAGTTCATTTTTAAATAAAATTTTGAACATCAACAATATGTACAATATGAACTCAAATAATTAACTAATAATTGTGTCAAGGTAATAAGTGATAAAAAATGAATATTAAACATTAAAAAGTTTCTAATGAATGCAGAAAATAACTAATGTTTATTATTTATTAATAACACGGAATATATGAGACAAGTCGGACTAAAGGTAAGAGAACCTTTCACCCTACTCATTTAGTAAAATATTTCTTTTATGTTCAGACTTTTAATATCCATTTTTTTAGTTTTTAATAAGTTCATATATAATTTTTTTTAAATTTTAATTACATGTGTTGAGAGACCCTTTTTCCTTGCATCAACTCATTTTATTAATTTTTATGAGACGTCGTTAGGCTGCCGAATTTTCATAAGGGAAATTATAAACCCAATTTAGATTCATTGGGTTGATCTTATACATCTTGTTTATGTCGTTATATGATTATTTGAGAAATGGATTTTTACTTCTTATATTGTATTTATACATTATTTATGTGTACTTATAGTTAATACACATAATTGATCTATTTTATTATCAAAATGATATTTTAAGGGACATCGTCTCAATCTCCATTCATAGTGGAATATTTTGATTTATACATGAATTAATTTTATATGATTTATAATTATTCCCTTTCTCTTTTATTTTATTTAACGGTTTTAAAATTGAATCTTTTTATTTACGAATTGTTTTACTAAATTAAAAAATGTAATGTTTCTTTTTAACATAGGAGGTGATAATGAACTTTCCAATTCCGTAAGTATTATTTCATATTTGGATTCCTTAACAAGTCGCAGTGTTTTTCAAAAGGAAAATAAATAACATATACACTTTTGATTATTTTTTTATTCAAAATGGTTTTGAAAAATAATTTATTATGTTAATATATTGAAATTTTACATCGTGATTTCAATGTCGAAATGTTATCATTCCTTTATGCTAATTCATGTTTTATGATTATGTTATGGTTCTTGGAAAAAAAATTGCATATAGGTGGTTCAAAGATAAACCTAGCTTTAGTGAGCATGTGATAGATCTCCAATTCATTGGGTAATGTGATGGAGGTAAACGTTAATGTTTATATTCTATGATTTAGGGAATATATTTTGATTGGTATCACAAACATAACTCCTTAAATATCTATGACAGATACAATTGAAGTATTATATGTATTCTACAAGAAACCTTTATGATTTATAATTTCTTGGTGTTATTCATAAATATTATAATTTCATGAGATGTGTTTAAGAGATTATGTTGTGTATGTATTGGTGGAATAATTTTTTCTTTCTTTGTTTTTTAACCCTTTCTAATATTTTTATGGTCATCCCATGTTTTTGAAATGTATTTCATATGGTATAAGGAAGGTTAATATAATGGAATAATTCACGAATATTTATATCACGAAAAGAATTATTGTTTCGTTTAGTAGTTTTTCTTTTATGAAAAAATCGATACTGAGTATAAGTTTCTACTAATTAATATTTGAGATGTAATGTAATAATTAATTCTTAACTCTCTAAAACTCTAAACCTGAAAAGATCCTCAATGTCAATTCATGATTTGACACTAGATTAATTAATGTTTTAATGATGGGTCTTTATAGTTGGTATCCAAGGTAAGTTTGGATAACTTTATAGGTTTGAGTTTTATTTAAGAATATGTGACGTAACCATAAAGGTTAGAATATTAGAAATTGTTATAGTTAATTTAGTTAAATCAAAAAAGATTAAGATAACTTGAATAAATATATCATAGTGTTTACCCTCATCATAAGAAAGTAGAAGAGGATTTTAATGATATACTCACACTAACCATTTTGGTTTTAGTAAATGTGTAGCATCCCAGGTAAATAAAGAATAGTAAATTTTCATATTTATTATTTTTTGTTAAATAAATATACATTTTACTTTAAATGTGATGCTATTTTGGATGGCGTACTTGTCACACAACTATGGGTTTCTCCGAAAATCTCATGTTTCACATAGGGCAGAGTCGTACTAAAAAATAATTATATAATTTTATTTCAAATGTAAGTAAAAAACTACCCCTTTTATTGGAGGGAATTAACATAACTAACCATATTATGATTAAACATGTTTGTTAAATGTTTTTACATTTATCGGATAAAATTTAGAGGCCTAAAATGATAATGAATCCAATTTTATACTTAAATACTCTAATATTTTTAAAAGTTATTTTTACCACCTTTTGGTAGAGAAACCATTTTAAATATATTTTTTAACGCTTTTATATGTTTAATTTGAAAAAACAATCTTCTTATTTAGAATAAGGATATCAAAATTTACTTTTGGAAATTTTTTGTAATTTTTCATATAATGTACATTTTTAATGAATAGTGAAAAATACTGCATTTTAAGTCAAAAATATATTATCATCTAATTTATTTATATGGATATATTATATTTATAATTGGTCATAATTTTTAATTGGTTTTTATTTTTACTAATTAATCAAATAATTTTCATTGAATGTAATTTCACTTTGAAATTGGACATAAACATATGTGAATCTTTTCGTAGTTTTTACTTCTTAAAAACATACATTATAGTTTTGAAAATGGAAATTAATTTTCAATTATTTATTTAAACATATATTTCTAGAATTTTTTATCACAAATATCATTTTTGAATTCGGAACCTCAAAATAAGATTCGGGTGAATGTTTGGTATTTCACTAAAAACATTCAATTTTTTATGAATGGTGAAAAAACACCACATAGTAGTTAAAAACCGACTTTTTAATTTAAATGAAAATTTACCATTTCTATGATTTGAATTTCAAAAATCCAACATTCATGGTTTTACTCAACATGTAAAATATTTTTCAATAGGATGAAAATAAATCTGTAGTGAATAATATCTTTTGACTTTTACTTACTACGGTTAAAGGTAAATATAGAAATTCAAGGAACAAATAATATTATAATAGTATAAATTTACCTTATCCCTTATCCTAAATTTATTGGATGAATCATGGGCGGCCAATAAAACCCTTGGTTAGAACGTTTGTCCTTTGGAAGAAACTTGTGTAAGATAATGACATTAATAACATTTCATTTAATGTAAAAAAAATATCCTAAAAATGTATTATTTTTCTAAAACAAGATTAATGCGTGGTTATATAATTGATATATTAAACTATAAATATTAATTAGAAAACTAAAATGATCTCCTAAATCATGGTATTTTATTTATAAATTTTAAACATAAAATAAATAAATTTACATATGACACAATGATGATGAAATAATTACCTCATTAATTAATATTTTAATTTTATGAGATTGTAAATATTAAATTAAATTTATTTTTAAAATATTTATGCCATCCACAAATTTTAGAGATTATTATGTCTTTTTTTCTTTGTATTGATTTTGTTTTTTCAAATGAACCATGTTGGTTTGGATTTGTTAAAAATACATGGTTTTAATTGTATTTAAATCAACATGAATGAGTTTTTAAAACAAATATAATTTTAGTAAATGATATAATAATCGTAAAAATCAAAAATTTGAAAAAAAATGACTTAGATGTGGTTGAAAATTTCATTAATGAACCACTTGTGGTTCTATTGGCATTTTATGGTTATTATATTAATAATATAGACTGAATACACAAGAAGACATGGTAAGAGTCGAATTAGTTAAAAAAGGGTTAAATCTAAATGATAAGGTCATATTTGAAACCAAAACATGTATAAAATATATTGGATGAGAGGATATCGAATAATAGTTATCGTATTTCTGAATTTAATGAGTTTGGGACCTTTTCCAACAATAAATTTATTTTAAAATAAATAAATACTTTGAAACATTCCTAAAGAGCCCCTCCTCCCACTTATAAAAGGACACCTGTCACCACCTATAACCCCTTAATCACACTTCTAAAGCCACATGGAAATTCCAACCTCTAATAAAATAAGCTCCTAATATCCCTCTATTACTCCTAGAAGACATACCTTAGGGAGAAGGCCCTTCATGAAAGTATTTTGTTGAAGCCAAGGGTAGTGACCCGATTTGAAGGAAATTAAAGAACAAACGAGTCATGTTGGACACAAGGTAAGGGAAATTTACTTGATCTACTTTCATAGAGGGATATTCTTAATTATACTATAATCTCTTTTATATGTTGTATAAATCCCTTTGACTCTTTATATCATTCAAATGGAATTTTTTCTCTGAATCGTTTTACTAAACGTCAACAGGATTGTTTTTTTAATGTATACGGTGACAACGACCTCTCCACCACTGTAACAGTTAATTGGAAACCTTTATAAGACTCAATGTTTTTTAAAATGGGAAATAAATCCATTATTTCCTTTTTGGGAGTTTTCGTATTGAAATTTTATTTTTAAAGGGATTAATTATTTCAATATCTTGAAATAATTTATTTAGATTGAAAATGAAATGTTATTAGTGAAATGTTGATATTTTCAATATTTTACGCCTTATGATTCTATAATGGTACTTTTTCATTTGACAGGTGGTTACGTGATAAACCAAATTACGTTTTTTTTTCATGATAACCCATGATGGGGGTTACGTTATAAAATTCAATTCATTGGGTATGGAAGTCGGTCGTATGGCAATTCCATTGAGTGATATGTGTGGTAGTCTACTGTATGGTTATTCCATTTAAGTATGTTGATGTCCCAAGATACCTTGATATGTTATATGTGCTCTCTCCGGGTTTTATGGATATTTTTTGGTTAAAAAAGGGTAATAAATGAGATTTTTTTAGTGAATAGTATTCACTACTTCATAAAGGTGAAATGCATAACTTATGATAATGTATTCATCGTTTATTTGTTATTGTAAAAAACTAACAACATTCCTTCTTTGTCTGTCCCTTACTAAGACTTTTTTTCTCATCCCACGTCTTGGAAATGTTCTTCATATGAATAAATATGGATTAGGGTCATGTATTGGATTAAATAAAATTCATGATGATTAAAACATGGAACTAAACATGTTTATTATCTTTGAAGAGTTTTTATTTTATGAATAAAATGGTAACTAAGTAGAAGTATATATATCTAATATTTAAATTGTTATGTATGTGTTATGACCTAATACTATGATGATCTAAACCTGAAAATATCATCAATGTAAATTATTAACATAATTGAAGGTCATGTAATTTTTAAGGCTGGGGCCTTATAAAAGGGCTGGATTTAACATGAACCAATGTAACAATGGATGTGATGAAAACTATGACGACTTTCGGAATAAAAAGCTAATGAAATGATAGATTCAATGAGAAATCGTGGGGTTATTCTAAACAAACTATCTAGAGTCCTGATTTACCACCATAAGCTTGGTGATTTTTATAAATAATTTTTTATGCTAGAAAACAATCCCTACAGAAGTTCTGGTAATAAAAAAGGAATGTATATTCAAAAACCTATTTTTCAAGGATCTGGAAACAAAGACATTGGAAAATGATTCAATGGAAAAATAAAATTCTATATAAGGGTTAATTAAGGTCATAAATAAAGAACCTACATGGAAAAAAGGAAGCATCTAGTTCACTCTAAAAAAGAGAAATAAGTTCTATCTGAGGGATCAATTGAATGTTTTAAATGTGTTGTGTACTATCATTATAAAAATAGATGTCCTACAAATATGGTTTGGGAATGGGATCAGCAGGACCATACAAATATATTTTTACCAATACCTAATGCCATTCTAATTGAGGATGAGGAAACTAATAGTAACCAATGAAAGGTATGGATTATATCTTAGCTGATGTTGTGACATTCGTGAATCGTAGGATATAATTCATGATATTGTTTATAGGAATGAAGAATTATGGAATATGTTATAAAATAATTGGTATTTAATCATGAATAAAATTTAAGGAGTATGAAGTCTACATATGTGGGATTCAAAATTAATGTTATATTTTAGCCCGATGAAAAGACTAAAAGTATTAAGGCTCTTTTGATGATGGAACTACATTAGAGGACTTTTTCTTGAATGTGCGACCCTAAATTTTGATATGTGGAAATGTTATTAAATAATGAATTATAATTTCTTATTTGTATATAATGGATAATCATTGGTATTCATATGATCTTATTTTTGAGGTGAAAAATGGTTATTATATTTTGGGATGCAAAATGAAAGGTATTAGATAACCTATGAGGATAAAATAGGTTATGTTTATTTTTATTGTAATTATATTATTTTTGATAATGATATAAGAATGATATAGTTTTAGAAAAAGGACAACCCAGATCATGGGTGACAATGCATCGTGTCCGTTAAGGACATGGGAATTGGACCCACAACTGAAGGGCGACAAGGGTGCATCACCTACCACTGGACTACGTGAAGTCTCTGGTTAGTGAGACTAATTATTTTCAGTTAAATGACTTTATAGATCAAGAATAACATGATTTTGTGAACTTATGTTTTATAGAATTGATATCGTTAGTATAGGAAAATAATTTAGTGATTATGTGATAAATGTTATTTTGGAATACGTTCCCTATTTTGGGGAACATTATATGCCTAAGGAAAATAGAATACTATGGAATTTCATTTGTTGAGTAATAGTTGAAATTTTATTTTGGAAGAATCCATGTTCTTATTGTGTAAAAACGGTGATTTGGGTTATTTATTTAGATGATTAACCTATTGTAGAGAATATGTGATTCATATAATTACACTTCAGTACCAAACATTAAGAGTAGTCAATGTTATTTGGAGATAAATGTTAATATTTATATGGTTTTCTATTTGATTAAATTATTATGATATTTATGTTTTAATATTATTTTGGATTATATTGAAGGATTTTAAAGACAATATTTTATAAAATTGTATTTGTTGATATTTTGGTATTGTTTGTTCAATTTTGGAGATTAGGAGTAGTATTTATTTTTATAAAAGATTATACTTTTTGCACATCATTTGATATTTTATTAACCATTTGGGTTTTCATTAATTTATAAAGACAAGGAAAATATATAGTTTATCTTTTGTGGATTATATGATACTATCAATGTTGATTCCAACACATCAGTTGTGACTAAGACATCAGGAAATCTCATATTTTGGAGAAAAGATGAGTTTTTGGTAGAAAATTATTAAAGGATGAAACTCTACATTAAATGTAAGTATTTTTCCTTATGTCCTTAGTCATTATCATTAATAAATTATCCAACATTATGAAATATAACATAAAATAAAGGCGTTTTCTGTTTAAATTTCCTACTGGGAAACCAATGATTGTTTAACTCCTGACAAGTTTGTGATTTTATTATTTTAAACATTCTCCTGATCATGTTTTCTTTCACTCTCCATGAGAACATGACGCTTAGTTTATCTTCCATATCCATTTTTTACTACGTGGAATCATACTATGGGTTATATCAGGTGACCTTTTTTACTTTTATTTATTTTTATTATGAAAAATTTTATTGACTCTTTTTATGATGTAGTGCTTTTAATGAAGTTTCCTAGCCCAATTTTAAAATTGTGAGGACGCAATTCCCAAAAGAGTGAAAAGATGTATCATCCCAGGTAAATAAATAATATGAAATTTTAATATTTTTTAATTAAATATTAATTTAAATTCAAGGGGATTATGTGTCTGATAGCGTACTCAACATGCCACAACATGTTTCTTTGAAATCTTACGTTGCACACAACATTAAGTTATACCAAAAAATAATATAGTAATATTATTATATTAAATTTTAGATAACGTCTTTCCATTATATTAGCGGGATTGAAACTAACTAACTAAAATATGATTATACATATTTGATAAATGTATTTAAATTTATGCTATAAATTTTTTATGCTTAAAATAAAAAAAAATTATATTTTATGCATGAAATACTCTAATATTCATTAAAAGGTCATTTTACAGCCTTTTGATGGAGAACCATTTTTAAATTTAGTTTTTGTCACTTTTGTTTTTTTGATTTGAAAAAATAAAATTATTATTTTCAAGAGGAAGATCAAAATTTACTTCGGATGAAATTTTGGTATTTTTCTCAGAACGTTCAATTTTTAATGAATAATAAAAAATATTGTATGTCAATTCAATACTGCCTTTTAATCTAATTTCATAATATAGTTAGATTGTACAATTTATTGGTTTTAAAGAGAAATTTGAATTTATTTTTATCCTTTAATATAATTTTCATCATTGAAAGTAATTTCACGTTGAAATTGTACATAAACACTTGTTAATTTTTGGTAGTTTTTACTTCTTAAGAACACCTTTTCTGGTTTTGACAACGAAAATTATTTTTAAATTAATTTCTAAAAATTATTTATTTTGAATTTGGAAATAATTATTCCATATCTTCGATTAGAGGTTCCATATTGTGTAAATAGTTGAATTTAATGTTTAGAAATTATTAATAGTAATGTTAGTAAATATTTTATCTAACATGGTTAAAGAGTAAATCAACTAAATAAAGGTAAAAAAATAATATTATAATAATATAAAATTACTCTAACATGTGTCATAACCCTATTGAACGATACATTTCTAACTGTGGATATATTTGGGTTGATTGTTGGAGCCCATGGAGCCACTTGTAAGCAAAAATTACATTTTATAAAAATTACTTTAATGTTAAGTAAATTGTAACATAAACTTATATATTTTAGTAAGACAACTTTTATATGCGGTTATATAGAGGATATTTTAGAATATTAATATTAATTAATAATCCAAAAGGTTTTCCAAAATCATGGTCCATTATTTATAAATTTTAGAAATTAAATAATTAAATTTAATTGTGACATAAGGCGGATGTAGTGATTGCTTCATTAATAACAAATTAAAATAAATGATAATATAAATGTTAAAATTAGTGTAATTTTTATGTCATACACTAATTTTTTGGATTATATTTACAAGTTATAATTTTATTAATGAAGTTTTTTCGAATCAATGAGGTTGTTATGGATTTTTAAAAAGTCATGATATGAATAGTGTCAAAAATGACATTATTCATATCTTAAAAAATAAAATATTTTATTAAATATAATAAAATTTCGAAAAAATAATATTCTTCAAAATAGTTATCATAAGAATCAAATTTTATTAATGACTCTTTATTTGGATATTTTTCATGTTTTGGTAACTATTTTGTTTTTCAAAGTGTTAAATACTTGAAAAAACGGTAAGATTAAAAAGTGTTAAATAAAATAATATAAGGATTAAAAAATATCCCAAACCTGTCCAATTATTATTGGATGAATTTATTTCGACTTATATTAATATTATATTATTTTTTTTTTATTTTTGGACATTTTGAAACAGAAAATAATTTTATTATAAAATAATAGTTTTAATAATTCCTAAAGAACCCCTCTTCTCAATAATAAAAGGACATCAACTCTATCCCATTACACACAACTCTCAAGGCCTTTGTCTCAACCAATATTTTCTCAAAGAATATCCCAACTTACCCTATTCCTATGAGAAGATTTCCCCAAGGAATAAGGCATTTCAAGAAATCCTTTTGGATCAAATCAATGTGAGTTAGACCTTTTAAGAGATAGCAACTACTAAAAAATTCCATTCCATTATTATAATTATTCACTACCTATTATATTATTTTTATTTGATTACATAACTAAATAAGTATTCTATATAAACTATTATTTTTTATTAGAATTATTAGAAGAAAAATCACACACACCTCCAACTAATGGATTTAGAATATATTTGTTCTGTGGACGTAGAACTACTACCTCACAAAATGATGATTGTTAAATTATATCCTACCGCCACTCACAGTGGCCATTATGATGGAACTATATTTATATGTTATATATATTATATTTATATTTTATCTGTTCTACTTTATTTTCCATTTACATAATACATGTATTCTTCCAATAGCGCATATATATGATAATTTTTTTTGAGGTAGTGTGGACTACCACCCCCTCAATGTGATATGACTCATTCATGATACACATGTAACATATGAAGGATGAAATTTATTAACTTATGTAAATTTTATAACATAGATAATATATAGGAGTTATAATATAATAGTGTATCATTTCATTTTCATTCCATTAAAAATGAAAAAAAAAAGATCAACTGAAAGTAGAGTTCATGAGTCCATAGGACACTAGGTCTCCATGAATGGTGCATTTCATTTTCCTATATCTAAATGTTATGGACTATTATAAATACATATATATTGGATATATCTACACATATAATTGATATATATGATATTTAAATCATTAATACCAATTTAGAGATAATGGGCTTTTAACCACATTAATAATTTGTAATTATATCGAGTTCATTTTTTACACAAGTTCCGAACATAGAAAAACTTTTTATTATGAACTAAAATAATTAAATAATTGTTTTATAAAGGTAATAAGTGATATAAAAGGAATAATAATATTTAAAAAGGTTCTTCAGAAAATACAAATTATAATAATATTATTATTCAGCATGAACAAGGAACATACGAGAGAAATCAAACTTGATGTAAGGGAAGCTTTCACCCAACTCTTTTAGTCAAAGACTTACTTTTTGTTAGGTATTTTTAATTTCCATTTCATTATGTGTGAATATATTCTTCTATATAATTATTTTATTTTCTGTTTTAGGTACAAGTTATGAGATACCCTTTTCACTCTAATTAACTCATTTTATAGATTTTTATGTGACACCGTTAGGCTAAATAATTTTTATAAGGGAACATCTTAATCCAATACACATTAATTGGTTTGATCTTATACTTCATGTTTATGTCATGCTATTGTTATTTGATAAATAAATTTTGATACATTATACTGTATTTACACATGTTTTATGTGTCCTTATAGTGAATACAAATAATTGATCTATTTTATTTTAAAAATGAACTTTGTAAGGGACATCATCTCAATCTCATTTGATTGATGTATATTTTTATTTATAAACCAAAATATTTTATAAGGTGTATAATTATACACTTTTTCATTTATTTCATTAAATATTTTTCAAAATTAATCTTTTCATTTACAAATTAATCTACTAAATGAAAAGGCGAATATTTCTTTTCAATGTATGCGGTGACAACTACCATTCCAACGCCATGAGTATTATATGATATTTGGATTCTTTAACAACTCGTAGTGTTTTAAAATGAAAATAAATACCATATACCCTCTTTATGTATTTTCGTATTGAATATGGTTTTGATAAGTTTTTAATTATATCAATAAATTGAAATTTTATATTGTGATTGCAATGTGAAAATGTTATAAATCTATTACACGTGTTCATTAGTTATGATTTTGTAATGGTTCCTATGAATTTTTTATGTATATGAGTGGTTTCATGATAACCCTTGGGCAGGTGATCTTGAGATAGCTCTCCAATGCAATGGGTAATGTGATGGAGCTAAACATTAATATTTCGACTAATAGATTTAGGGAATATACTATGATGTATATTCCAAATGTAACTCCCTATGTTGCTATGAAAGCTATTATGTAAGTATTATGTGTATTCCACAAGTTACCTTTATGATTTATGATTTCTATGTGTTATTGATAAATATTATTATTTCATGAGGTATGTTAAAGAGCTTATGTATTGATGGACTATTTTTTTCTCTCTTTATTTTATAACCCTTAATAATATGTTTCTTCTCATCCCATGTTTTTGAAATGTTTTTCCCAGGGTATAAGGAAGGGAAATATAAAGGAATAATTTAAGATTATTTATATTAATAATAGAATTGTTGTTTTATTTTAAGAGTTTTTATTTTAGGAAAAAATGTGTACTATGTAGAAGTGTATATATTGTAATATTTGAGATGTAATGTAATAGTTTTGGCCTAATTCTCCCAAACTGTAAACCTAAAAAGATCCTCAATGTTGATTCATAATTAAACTAATGATTATGTAATGTTTTAAGGATGGGGCCATATATACCCTATATACTATGTTGCATCATGTTTTGAGAAATGATCAATTCCTATGCATGGGGATGTAGTTGTTGTGCACATTTATTATATATTGAGGCCACATGAGAATAATTTCACAATAGATGATCTTGAGTTATCTATAGTTGTTCACACATCCTATTTTGGAGAAATTACTTACAAGTAGATCATTTGGTGGTGTACATAGACCAAAAAGTCTCAAGTTAATTTTCACACAACATGATCTAAAATTGAGGTAGTGGATTTGGGTAGTGTACATATACTATTTTTACATTGAACATGCATATATTCTTGGTAATGTAAATGTAGTGGATGGTGCACTTAAAAGAAGGACTCATATACATGTAGTTTTGTTGTCCAGTTGTGAGTGGTAGATCATGGAGTTGTTCTTTAAAATTGACTTGGAGGTGCATGACGGTTAGGGGTAGACATATCCATTATATTTAGATACTATTGTGACCATTATTGATAGTTTTAGGATGAGTTATCTATCAAAATCAGAAGGAATTGTTCTTTGAGAATAGTGGTAGGTGAGGACCCTCCTCTGGGAAAGACTAGTTCTTCATATATACGTAAAACATTTATATGATATGTTCATGTTATATCTTTTTTAGTGAACCGATGAATCAACAAGATGTACATGGATTTACATTGTTAGTTCTGGTGAAAGGGTTTTAAAATAGTTATAGATATTTTTTTCATAAGGTGCTCCACCTATCAGTATATAAAGGTGGAATTTCATCAACCAAGAAGACATTAATAGCATCCATCCAATCCATAAGTGGAAATTGAATGATGTCATGATGAATTTCGGGACTGGTTTATCAAGGTTTACTTGAGGTAATGATTCCATATGGTTTTTTGGAGACAAGATCAGGAAGGTTTCACATTTCCAACCAATAAAAGAGATATTCAGTGTTGATGAGCTTGGGAGGTTGTATATCCATGAGAGAGTATGACATCATGGGGTCCTATATAAAATAGTTTGAGATACGAATTTTTGGTTTACTAATTGATTCTTCAAGGGATTCATAGGTCGTTGTGTACATAAGTACTTATGGGAATAGTATACCACCCCTAGATATACGGAATGTTAGAGAGCTTGTTTATGGTTCATAAGGACAAGCTATGAGCATTTTTCAAGATTTTTGTCGATCTTAAGAGAGGAATATACCTCTTGATAATTCTCCTACAACAATATCATTTTGGAAACTATTCTAGATGATTCTATATGATGATTTGTATGATATTACATAATGATAAAACCAGTAATATTTAGAGGTGGGATGTGCATCTATACTAGGACCTCGTCTTGTTCAAGAGACTACATAATATGTTTAGTTGATTTAAATGTGTATGGCTACTGCATAGTCTCTTCAAAAATCAAATAATAATTTCTATATATGACCTCTATAGTTTGAGATTTGGAATCAAAATTATCTGACATATTATACCGATGTTGGTACAAAATAGGATATGGATATAGGGAAATCATCAACCAAGATATTTGGGGTCATTCAATATTCTGGAGTGAGCCAAGATGCAAGCTTATTGGTTGTAGTTACCAAAATGGTATTGGGCCATTAGTTACGTATTCTATGTTTCTAATATATGAAAAAATTATTCATACCTGTGTCAAGACATTTATCATGAGGGGGATGAGATTAAGAATTATGAATCCTTTCAGAATAATCTTATATGTGTTTGGATTGTATCATGATAGGTATCCGAGCCTAGTTGATTCCTCCATTATGGGTGCTATGGAAGTATGGATGTGAGAAAGATGATTCATGGGAGTGGGAGGCCTATGTACGATAATAGTGGATGAATTTATTCACATATAATGCTCCACCACAATTGGAAGGGAAATTATAAAATGAATTTTATTAGTGGTGGATATTTGTAAGAACTTGATTTTTATTTTAGATACACATCCTTTTTTACTGTCAAATTCCCATTTAAATAGTTAAATACAGCCTAATGGGAATTACAATTAATGTCATAGAGGTGTCAATGGTGACTGAGTGTGGTTCAGATCCAAAAAACTTATCAGTTTAGGGAAAATGGAATGGCACAATGTAACATTAACCCATGCATGGTAGGACAAATCATTTAACAAACCATGCAAGGCTTGGGTAGAGATGGGAACTGTGTAGCATAGTTTTAGAAAACTGTTGTTCTTCAGGTCACATCAGTTTATGGATAGATGTAAACTTTGGATATTGAATTTTTCAATGTTTTCACATGGTAGGTAAATTGTTTGAACATGCCACATTTTATACCACTTTCCTACACATAGTCGTGCATGTTGGGCACTGGTTCTGTCAAATTGCAGGCCAAAATCGAGGGACCTTGTAATTTTGTTATTTTTTATAATTTTAAATTTAAATAAAATCTATTATAAACATACAATTGGTTTCATTTTATCCCACAAAATAGGAAACCAATTTTGCATCCCTCCAACTAAAAAAACATGGATTTGAGGTAAGTTCTTTGTCGGATATTCAAATATAATGCTATTAAACTCATTGGATATGTAATGGTAAGACCTAAATTCCTATTTAACTATTATCCTTTCCTCTAGATATTAGTTGTGATATTGGATGTGACGCAATTTTCCTTATCATTAGGTTCTTCATACAATCATTTATTTTCACCAAATTGGATCTGAAATTTGTGCTAATATTTGATGGGTTACTGACTATGAACCAAAGGTATGTGGCCTCATGAATATCTATTAATGTCACAATGTTTATTTAAGTAGTCATGCCATAATCCCAATTTATGGAAATTGACATAAAATGAAATATAATCCTTTTATTACATGAAATTTTATAGGTAATCAAATATGATCTATGATTCCTGTAATAGGTTTAATTTAATTTAAAAGGAACAATCCCTTTGGCTGTGTTGAAAATTTTATTTAAATCACCATGTTTGTCCCTTCAAAATGGATGCCTTTGGGTGATACCACATAACCCTAGGCCTTAGGTTTTGATGTTTGAATTAAAAAAATGAATTCGAATATAAATGATTTATGGAAGGGATGAGTTGACCATAACCCTTTCCCATTTCCTTCCAATGGCTTATTAATGCATGGTATTAATTTTATGTTCAAATTCACATGTGAGTTACGAAAATTATTATTTTTGCATGTTATTATTTATATGTTAATATTCCGATGTGAGATAGAAAAATACTATTCCATGTAATAGATTATTTACACTTGAGAATCTTGTTATCATTATTTTCACATGTGAGTATTTGTAAGGAAATCATTTTTATGCATGGACAATTCCTTGGAAAAATGTTGGGGTGTGGATTTAAATAAGATGTTATAGGCGATAACATGACATAAATAATTTATATTGATGAAATTTAATTTAATTTTTTTAATTATTTATATCCATGAGTGACAGGTGGATTCTAATGAATAATTACATAGAAAAACCATTTGGATTTTGAATCTTATGCCCAAGTGATACTAGATTTTTCAAGGAATAACACATAGGGGATTTGGTGGTAATATATATAGTGATATTTGGATTGAGTATGGATTTCAAATTTTATACTAAAGGGGAATTTTTTATAAGTTCCATGGGTTGTGCATGGTGACCCTTAGTAGAAATCCAATGATGCACTCGAGGGGTTAAAATAATATACCACACTTAGAGCGATACATGGGTTCATGAGGTTCTACATAGACGGTCTTGGAGGGTTATAGTTCATAATACACCTAGATTGTGACTTGGATTATAACATACAAATAAAAAATATGGACTTAGGATCTAAATTCAATTATTAATTAAATATATTTTGATGAAAATTATAAGAAAATGTATAATCATGGAGTTGGTCTTTTAATTATACCTTTTAGATGGCCTACTTTGGCATCATATATGAAAATAACTATAAGATGGATGACAAAACTGTACAAGAACTCAAGACATATAAATTATATGAATTTTTGAATAAATGATCAAGTAATAATTTTTATTGGCTTGACTATTAATTGAGATACATAACTCCTAAATGTTTTTTATTTGTTTAAAAAGATATTAAATGATAACCTTCACGTACAGGATGTTTAATTTTGAGTACTTCCATGCCTACATATTTATTTATTTCACCCTACATATTATATATATATATATATATATATTCACTGATGGATTGGAAAATCCCATGGAAGATTCCTACCAGGCTTATATCTCGCACCCTATTTGGGTAACATTGGGGACCCAAACAGATTATATTATTACAGGTTTTGATATAGAAAAGTCCCTTCTACATAAACCTGAATTCAAGATTATGAGCATGAGAGCATGGGGAAAAACTGATCCTAGAGATACTACTAGGATACATAGGGCCTTTTTAAATTTTTTTCTATATTTTTCCTCCACCTTTTAAGGAATATGTGACTGGTTAATTATTTACATGTGACATATATCATCATATTGTATATGTGATGACTTCTGGTATTTTTTTAGGATTCATATACTATTTACTATTCGTCTGTATGATTTATTACTTCTTCTACTTACATGTTGTTAATATATCATTATGTTACACTCTTTTAATGAGGGAATAGTCTCCCAACAATAACTAATAGAACATTTCATCTACTCTGTAGCCTTTGTTGTTCGAGGAGATGTTCTAGAGACCTTAAGGTCAATCGAGTTTGGGGGACCTTTTAGTGGAATCCATGTCTGAGATGTTACATTATCATACCCATTTAATAGAACAGGTTATGTGATTATTTTTTGTGTTTTGAAACATGAATTTATTCTTTTTTTATGTGATAATGGGACCTATATCTCTCTTCATATAGTTTATTAATGAATTTTATATCATTAGATAGACATGGATGGAATGGGGAGCGATCAAAAAGTATAAAAGGTCTTTGTCAGATAAGATGGTCTTGGGAGTGAACCTTTTAAGAAATGATGGTTATGGTAGGGGAAAATGACTTCCAAGATGGTTTTGGGAGTGAAACCATTCCAAAAAATGCTATTTGAATTAATCCATGACTACAATTGAAATCACTTTATATGTTTACATGTCTTCTCCAATTCCATGTCTTATTATTATATTGTGCTTTTAATGATTATA
The DNA here is from genome assembly GCA_963277665.1 of Viscum album. Classification (NCBI taxonomy): domain Eukaryota; kingdom Viridiplantae; phylum Streptophyta; class Magnoliopsida; order Santalales; family Viscaceae; genus Viscum; species Viscum album. The sequence goes on from OY728159.1 coordinate 662,297,036, forward strand.
ATATTAATTTCCTTTTGGTTCCTATCTTATAAACTATCAATATTTTTTTCAATGACTCATGTATATAATCACTGATATGTACAGAAAGGTATTAAAATGTCAATCTCATGTTATCATTCTTTTATGGTCATGTTATGCTTACTCGTCTTCGTTACTTACCCTTATTGAGCATCTATGATCCCTCGTTCTTATGCTTCCATTTCCCAGGTTATGAAGAATGATTTCAAGTAGGGTTAGTGAGGGAGAAGGCCTTTTAGGGAGTTTTTTAAGATCATTCACCATGACAGAATATTTTTTTAGATGTTTATAATGACACTAATCTATTACATTTATATGGCATGGAATTATTTAATTTGTTGAATATTTATAATAAATAATGTAAGATCCATGTATGTCAAGACAAGGTCACTACAAATCTTATAACCATAATAATATATAATTTGTAAAACATCGCGATGGATGTTTCATGGTTCATTATATGAAATTTAATGGAATCAATGCCATATGGGTTTTGGTGGATTTACTAAAAAAGTATTATTTCATCAGTATGATTATGTGAGATTTATGTCTTCATAAAATTTCTATGATAGTTGTCATGATAGTTGTTTCTTTATGGTGAACCATTGTAACAACACAAGATTTTCTGAGAATTATTCTTTTTAATTTCATTGATTTATTGTGTTGTACGCTGCACCAAATTTACCTTCTGTTATACGCAACACTGTATTAGCATTCAGTATACTCAACACTATTCTTGGCTCGTGTTACACACAATTTCAAGTTCGTTTTGTAGAAATTATTCTACTCCACATTATGTATAGATTTTTTTTAATGAATAAATGAAATAAGTTTTAATTATGTTATACGCAACAACAAAGGGATCTTTCACTACATGCAACCTTGACTTGGATTGCGTTACACGCAATCGCGGCCTTCCTCGATAGTGTGTCTAGTACGCAATATCAGGTTTCACTAAACAACGATATATTGTAATAATATTTTTGTGGACTACTCGTTATGAATTGTATCAACTAAATTTTAAATGTTATAACATTATTTTTCATCTTACACATTTTCTAGAACATCGTATGAGACCTAAATACAATTTTGGAGTAAAATAAGTATTTTTCAAAAAATGCAGTTTTGCCGCCTTTTGATGGAAAATCAACATTAAGTCTGGTTTTTTAATTGTTTATAATTTCAATTTGACAAAATAATATTCTTATTTGGAATCATGATATAAAAATTTACTTTGGATAAAATTTTCATATTATTCTGATAACTTTCATATTTTAATGAATAGTAAAAACACCATATATTTTAATTAAAAACAATTTTTTTCATCGTAATAATTTATATAGATATATTATAATAATTAACGGTTTTAAAGTATAAATAGAATATATTTTTACCATTTAATATAATGTATGTCATTATCATTGATTTTACATTGAATTCATAGGTAAAATCATTTCAATATTTTGCAATGTTTTAACTTTTTAAAATCATTTTCTTAACAATGAGATAAATTTTAAATTAATTTCTGAAACTTCTGTGATTTCAATTTAGAAAAATGGATTCCATATTTTGAATCAGTAGGTCCAAATTATGTTAATAAGCTACTTTTAATTTTTGGTCATTATGAATAGTAACTACGGTTAATTTTATTTACCATAGTTAAAGGTAAAATAGCTTATTAAGGGTAAATATAATATTATAAAATTACCCTAACACTTGTATCTGATGAAGACCTTTTATTTATTTTATTTAAAGGAAAGTGAAATGTCTCACTCAAACATTAATAATTAGAATATTTTTAATATAAGGTTATATAGAATATAAATTTGATTATAAATACTCATTAGAAAGATAATAAGTTTTTCTTTATCATGGTAATTTATTTCTAATTTTTAATAAATGTTTAATTACCTTAATATTTTATACATTAATGATGATGAAATTATTTATTTAGTTAAAAATCAATAATATAGTTTTTATTAAAAAAATACCTATTAAAAGGACCATAAACTTGCCCAAACATTATTTTTTGAGTATATATATACCCTAATAAGCCAAGGGTCTATTTTTGGACCATTTAGAGCCTAATGAAATTGATTAAGAAATTTATATTTTTTTATATTAAATGATGTCAAAGATGTCACCTTCATAATTTAATAAATATAAAATTTAATTGTTTTGATTTTATGATGATAAATTCGAGTAAAAATATTATTATGCAAGGTATTATATTTATCTTAATCATAGGAATTTATTTTTAATTTTTATGCAAGAGATAAGTATATTAAATAATTATACAAAAATGTTGTAGTAATTTTTTATTCAGAGATATTCCAAATAAATGGTTTTAAAAATATTAAAATAAGTAATATATGAAGAAATTAATGTTCCCCGTGATGTTTTTATTAAAATTACATGTTAGGGATATATTATATATTTTGGTTCGAACATTTCTTTTGTGTGGTTTTTATTTAAGTTCAAATAATGAATAGTGTCAAAATTGACACTATTGATAATTTATAAAAATAACATATTATTATATTATTTAAAAATCAAATAAATATTTAAAAACTAAAAATTGAAAAATATATGGTATAAGAGGTTATAAATTATCCATTTTTGGGAAATTTACAACATTTATATATGTATTTATAACAATTTAAAATTTAGAATTTTATTACCATAAATAAAATTAAATAGATTAAATAATGATAAATCAAGATGATAAGGTTTAAAATAAACAAAAAACATGTCTAAATGTTATTGGTTTATGATATTACAACCATATATCATCTCATATTCTAATTGAGTCATTTTTGGGGGGTTTTATGTGGGGTTTCAATTTATTATTAATTAATATTTTTACGGTTTCCAAAAGTGTCCATCTCCTCTCCTATGTAAGGGCACCTCCTTCCATCTATAATTCACACACATTTCATCCTTAATGCTCGGCCAACCCCAGACCATTTCACTTCTCCACTTCCATAGTAACCTACTAGAGGTCATGGTCTTCTTTAAAGACCATGTTTAGTGCCCTAAGAGGAGGATAAGAGGAGTCGCGTCAAAGAAGAGGTAATCTCTTCTACAAATTCTTTCAAGTTTCTTTCTTCTTAAACTTCTTCTTATTTAGTTGTTTAATTTTAATGTAATATCATCAGTATAAATAATATAATTATATATTATTATAAATATGAAACAACCCCACTCCACCTTTTATCCATCCTACAGAAAACGAAATCACCGCGCATGCGTATGTACGGAATACCGTCTCCATGCCATGGTGTGATCTGTTTTTCCACCACCACCATACATGGATGAGTATAATGGTGTAAATAATAACTATATATATAGTTATTATAACATGATACTAATTATGAGATATTATATCATCCACTATAATTCCATTCAATAATTATGGGAATGATATCATCGCTCGTGCGTACGTACGGATTACCGTCCCCACAACGTGATTAGATTCAATCTCCATGTTAACCATTCAAGAATGATTATAAAGGATACATAATGAATAATAATGGTATATATAACATATTTATTCTACTGGATTTATGTATGTGTTATTTACATACTTTCATTCAAGTCAGTAAGGAAAGGAAAACAGTGTTCATGCGTACGTACGACCTAACATCTCCATGAATGGTGTGTTTCGTTTCATTTATCTCTATATTATATATATATAATGAATATATATGATATATAAATCATGTTTTACATTCTGGAAGTTAGTAAATCATGATATATTTAATAATAATATCAAGAACAATAAGTCAAAACACATACGATAAATGAAACGACTTTACTGAAAACACTGCATTAACATAGAATTTACAAAAGAACGGGTAATATAAAGTCATAAGTGAACCATATATGATATTATAACAATAATTATGATTCTGTAATAAGTCAATGACATTATTTGAATCACTATACATGAGGTTAGGATACATACGAACCATATCTGACATAAGGTAAGGGATAACTTTTCCAATCTTGTTTTTATCCAAGATTGTTTATTCGTAAGAATTTATTGGGGTTATATTTATCATCCATGTACCTGTTTTCGTAAAATGGCTTCATGTATGTTTAAATTTCTTTTTACCCATTTTTTACTTTTACTACATGGAATATAAGGGATCTTTCTTTTTTTTGCTATACGAGGTACATTTTTACTTTTCTTGAAAAAGTACGAGAAGAATGTTTTTTTAACTTATACGGCATGAATGGATTTTTTTTATAGTTTAATAAAGCCTTATTTTTATGAAACATCCTCCACAAGATTTCATGATTATTTTCAACAATATCGTTTTCTTTTAAAATTTAATGGCATTTTGTGAAAAGAAAATTATTTTGAAGAAGAAAATATAATTTCCTATAGAATTCATTTCAAGTGTCTTGTCAAAACTATTTTCCATCTAAGATGTAATTATTTAGTATGATTATGTTTCAAGTATAATGTCTCTATGATTTAAATGGTTTCACTTTTCTTATAATGAAATGATATCCTTTTTTTATATGGATTATGTTATGATGGGATGATGTTTATGAAACTAATTTTATTCGTTGTGTTATGATGAATGATTTATGTTTATGTTATGGAACACGTAAGAATGATTTCATTATGTGATGGGTGGGACCTATATCTCTATCCAATTAATTGGTTGAAGATTTATATATCATTAGATAGACATGGCTGGAATGGTATGTTAATCTGGTTCAGTGTTATAGGACCTGAACGAGGGGTGAACTTGATTTAGAAAGGTAATTTGTCCACTAAGATGGTCTTGGAAGCAATGCCTTTTCTACTATGGAAATCATAACATGTGCTTAATGTTTATCCACAATTACATGTTTTATTCTCATTTTATTTATCATTATTAATGATTCTTTTTGATCTATGCCTTAGGTATTTCCAGGTTTTATGTCATTGCTCAAGATTTTGATGTTTAAACATTATGTTCATGCTATTTTAAGTTCAAATCAATATAATTTGTTTTATTTTATCCATGGTTACACTTAATGAGAATTTGATCTCACCCTTTATATGTTTTCTTTTCCCCAGTATTTAAAGAAAGGTATTTGGTAAGAAAACAAAAGGGTATGATCTTTAGGGGATATGTTGATGATATTTCACCACGATTAGACGATTATATTCCGAGTTTTCCAAGACACTAAACAATTACGGTCCATGTGTGTCTGTTTTTTTATGTATTAAGTATTCCGAAAAAAGTAACGCAATTTCCATGTATGTCATGCTTTGGGTCTATACAGTTGGTATCAAAGGAAAGGTTTAGTTAACCTTTGAAAACTAGTGTGGGAAAACATTAGTGATATGCATAGATAAATTTCTAAGGTATATCTAAGGATGTACCTAAGGTTTAGTATAAATATAGTTTACAGTCCTAGAATTATGTTTACGATCAAGAATAACCTAGGGTGAACCTAATGTTTCATAGATTAAAGAATGTGTGATAAGTTAGACAACCCATAAGTGACTTTTGATGGTTATGTGGCTCCCCGTTATTTTAACTATTTATTACACCATGGATTTTTGTTTTAGTCAATAGAGGGAACCAGAAGGAATTGGGTCAACATTGAATCCAATTGAAAAATTGGTGATTAGGTGTAATGAAATTGCGTAATTCCTAAAAAGAAAGATTTTGTGATTATGCCGAATCAGTCATCACGATATATGATTAACAAGGTGAACTTTAGTGGTATTCCTAATTCATCAAATAAGAGGAAGATGTAATTTTCTGCATGTTCGCATGTTCAGGAGCATAGAGAAATGAATATTGAGATTTCTAAAAAAGGGACGAATAACCTTGATGAATACATCAATTGGAGGGGAAGATATTATCTGTGTGGAGGGAAGGGTCATAGAGTGACAGACTGTTATGTAGTTCAATGTCTTATCTATGGAGAACATGGCCATTACCCAACTCATTTCCCTACCCTAAGAGGTTACTTTTAAATCAAGGAAGGACTTATTCCAGGAAAATCATTGAAGAGGATGGATTGAAGTGTTTATGTATTGGTATTAAAGAATAATGTTGTTGAGGTACTTTTATGGTATATTGGAATATCTATGTATTGGTCCATTGTGGTTTTCCATAAGAATATGGCATTGGTAACTGTAACACCCGAGACATTTATGAGAAATATTTTTTTTATGTTAAATACAACACCAAAAGAATCTTTCACATCACACAATACGGACTTGGTTTACATTACACGCAATCACGACCTTCCTCGATAGTGTGTTTAGTATGCAATACCGGGTATCACTAAACAATGATATATTAGTATGGACTAGCCATTATGAATAGTATTAACTAAATTTTTAATTTTATAACATTATTATTCATCTTACACATTTTCTAGAACATGGTAATAGAACAAAATAAATTTTTCGGGTAAAATAAGTATTTCTAAAAAAATGCAGTTTTGCCGCCTTTTGAGGGCGCACCCACATTAAATCTAGTTTTTGACATGATTATAAGTTCGATTTTACAAAATAAAATTATTCTTTTTAATTAGGGTATAAAAACTTACATTGGATAAATTTTTGATATTTTTCTGATAATTTTCATATTTTGATGAACAGTAAAAATATTCTATTTTTAATTAAAAAACGTTTTCATTTGGATAATTTAAATGGTTAAATTATAATATTTAATGTTTTTAAAGTATAAATAGAATATATTTTTACCATTTAATATAATTTATGTCATTAGCATTAATTTTACATTGAATTCAATGGTAAAAACATTTCAATCTTTGGCAATGTTTTAACTTTTAAAACCCGTTTTCATAACATCGAGATTTATTTTAAATTAATTACTGTAACTTATATGTGTTTAATTTTGAAAAATTGATTCCATATTCGGAATCAGTGGGTCCAAATTATTTTAATATGCTACTTTTTATATTTGGGCATTATGAATAGTAACTACGGTAAATTTTATTTACCATAGTTAAAGGTAAATTGGGTAATTAAGGGTAAATATATGATTATAAAATTACCCTAACACCTGCGAAAATCATATTGGATTACTAAAAGTCGACCCATATCACCTAATGGTCGGATTAGATTCATTTAATAGACATTACTCCATGAAAATAATTTAATTATTATTAATACCAAAGAATGTGCCAACATGTCACATTCTTAAATCTTATGGGTATAATAATTTTAATTTCGTGATAAACTTAATGAAACATCGAACACGAATAGTCTCCAGAAATATAATACAATTATCTACATCATAGTATTTTATTTATAATTTTTATGGATTAAATAATTATCATTAATTATGACACAATAGTGATGTTGAAATTATTTTATTAATTAAAATATCAAATAAATGGTTTTAAAAATATTAAAATAAATATTATATGAACTATTTAATGTGATCCACTACTTTTATAGATACATATGACATTTTATGAATATATTAATGCTTTTATTTTGAACAAATCTTCTGTATATATTTTATTTAAATTCAAATAAATGAATAGTATCAAAATTGACACTATTGTTATTTTATAAAAATAACATATTATAAAATTGATTAAATATCACAAAAATATTTAAAAATTATAAATTAAAATTTATATGGTCTAAAATTTCTTAAAGTGTCAAATTATAGAAAATTAACAACACATATGCAATTATTCTTAATAATTTAAAATTTAGAATATTATTACCACAAATAAAATTAAATTGATAAATAAGGATACATCAAGTTGATAATGTATAAAATAAATTCCTAACATGTCTAAATTTTATTGTTTGATGATATTACAACCCTATCTCATATAATCTTTGTATATGAGTCATTTTGGAAGTTTTTATGTGGGGATGGAATTTAATATAAACTAATATTTCTTATATTTCCAAAGGTGCCCCTCTCCTCCCTTATAAAAGGGCACCTCCTCCCTCTCCTCATCACACCAATTTGATCCTTCAAGATCGGCCAATACCTTCCCATTTTACTTCCGCACTTCCCTAGAAACATCTTAGAGGTCCTGGTCTTCTTCAAAGACCAATTGTAGTGCCCTAAAAAGATGTCTCAAAGAGGCACTTCAAAGAAGAGGTAATGTCTGTTACCGATTCTTTCAACTTTATTTCTTATTCAACTTATTATTCTTTAGTTGTTTCATTATTAATTAATAACATCAATATCACTAATATACTGATATGATATTATAAGTATGAAACAACCATATTTCACCATCTATCCATCCTGCAGAAAATGAAATCACTGCGCGTGTGTACGTACGGAATACCATCTTCGTGCCGTGGTGTAATCTATTTTCCATCACCACCATACTTGGATGGGTATAATGGTGCAAATAAATAACTATATATGATTATTTTAAATTGTTATTGATTCTGAAATAGTATACATACACTCCAATACAATTCCACGATCATGGGAACGATATCATCGCTCGTGCGTAAATACGAAACACCGTCTCCACGATGTGATGCGATTCGTTCTACATGATCTCCATTGAATAATGATTATATAAATGAATTGAATGAATTTAATGAATAAATATGATATATAGTACAGTAAAACCATTCTTTAAATGAGGTATCTATAACCTGAAGAGAATAATAAGAATTTATTCGACAAAACACGAATAAGAACAAAAAGTAATAAACACCCGAATAACAAGTAGTAATGAAATATTACTAATAAGAAGTTAATAATATGACCATATATGATATCATAACAATAAGTGTGATTATGTAATAAGCCAATAACATTATTTAAATCATTATACATAAGTTTCAGACACTTACGAAGCAAATTGGACCTAAGGTAAGGGAAAATATCACAATGTCATTTTTATCCGAGATTGTTTATACTTTGGTTTTTAATGGGGTGTATTTTATCATCCACATCCACATTCCCTCAATATGTAATATTGTTTCCATCCACCTAAAATTTTTTAAATCCAATTTTACCCTCGGTGATTTTTTAGTAAAGGATATGAAAAGAATCTTTTGTCGTTTTTCGTAAGAGGTTCTTTTTGACTTTTCCGAAAAAAGTACGAAAAGAATGTTTTTTTAACTTATACAGCGTGAATGGATATTTAAAAACATTATTTCCAAGAAGCTTTCTTTAAATTTTTTCATGTATATTTTTAATCAACTTCTTTTAGTTTAAAATTGTATGACATGTTAAGAAAGGAAAAATGTTTTTGATGTAAAAGGATAGTTTCCTCAAGAACGGAGTTCAAGTGTTTCATCAAAAGTATTTTCCATATAAGATAATATAGGGTTCTATTTATATACCTATTATTACATTGATTTTATTATGTTGTGATGGAATTATTTTTATTAGTTCTTTTATCTTATATGAATTGTTTTATGATGTCATGATGTTTAAAGAATCCCATTTTCATAACATGGGTTATGCAATGATGTATGATTTATGATTTTGTGGCACACATAAGAATGGTATCATTATTAGATGGGTGGGACCTATATCTCCCTTCAATGCATTGGGTAAATATTTTATATCTCATGTGATATACATGACTGGAATGGCAGTTTAAATCGGTTCAGTGAAACAGGACTGAAACGAGGAGTGAACTCGGTTCAGAAATGGACTTTGTCCACTAAGATAGTCTTGGAAATGAGTCTTGACTAATAAGAAATTATTCTCTATTATTATGTGTGTATGACACAAATTTTCATGTTTTATGTTATGATTATTGGGAATACATTTCACTACCATGATTTATCCCATGTTATGAAATTATGATCTCTTTTGCAGGGTAAGATTTCCAAAATGTTATGTTCTTATGAGTTCGATGTGATTAATATTTCTTTTGTTTACCCTTTCTGAGCATTTGAGCTCACCCTTTTGTATGTTTTCTGTCCCCAGGTCAGGAAGAAGTGTATTAAGTATGATATTCTAAAAAGGGACTATAGATAAGATGAAATAAATGGGAGACATTTTAGATGCTTTATGAACTAGTTGTTTATGTTTCCCAGTTTCTAAAGACACTATACCTATACGGTCCTTTCATGGTTTTGTTTTATGTTGTAATAAGCCTGCTTCAATTTTGAAGTATTAACCATGTATGTAATGTATGGGTCGTTATAGTTGGTATCAGAGGAAAGGTATAGTCAACCTTTGGAAACTCGGATGTGAAAGCCTTAGTAAGAAACCTAATTATATGTCTAAGCATAGAACACAATCTTAGTGTTTTAGAAATGGCCATCAAAAACCTAAGATATGACCTTAAGTGTGAAATTTTATTCTTGATTATGTGGTTTTCCTATTATAATTAGTTTTTCTCACACTATTATTCTTGGTTTTAGTCAATGGATGGAACCCGAAAAAACCATGTTAATGCGGAATGCGACGGGAAATGCAATGATTGTCCCCCTGAGAAACCAAACGTTATGGGAGATGGAATGAATAATCTTGTTTCCATGGCCACACAACTTTATCAAGCTATGAATCATTCCGGACTTCCAAATGAAAAAATCATGTTGCAACATTCTGTCGAATCTTTCATGAGGCAGCTTCCACCTTCATTCAGCGGGTCCTCTGTTCTATTAGTGGCTGAACAATGGATCAGTACCACTAAAAAGATATTTTCAGTCCTTTAATGTTCTGAACATGATAAAGTCATCTTAGCAGTGTATCATTTGGAAGGTGATGCTGATCAATGGTGGAATCTTATTAAGAATACGAGGCAAAGGGATGAAATGGAGTCCATGGAATGCGACGAGTTCAAGAACTTATTTTTCAATAAGTATTACCCTCATATCCTTCGAACAAAGATGGAGAGGGAGTTTCTGGAACTGAAGCAAAAGGATAATGAATTCATTGGTACCTACGATGAAAATTTAACAAGACGTGCAAGGTACGTTTCCGGAATTATTATCCAACCTGAGAGTAAGATTGATCGATTCTTTAGTGGCTCAAAACCAAGTCTTCGAAGGGAGTTAGAAATAAGGGATTTCAATAGCTACGAGGAAATTGTTCGATGTTCCCTCAAGGTTGAGATGGAGATTGGTGTAACCCATCAGTCACATGGGTTTGATAAGAAGATGAAAATGGAATTCAAAGGAAAATCTAAAGACCACACTGAAAAGAAGATGAGTTTTCCCTTATGCTAAAAGTGTGGAAAGAAACATGGAGGAAATTGTCTTATGTTTGGAAAAGAAGGTCATCGGGCAATTGAATGTTGAAATAATGGGAAGAAGATGTCTAATGATGCAAAAAAGGAATGGATACACAGAATGAACCTACTACACTTCAATGTTTCATGTTCAAGGAGATGGGGCATTATGCCAATCAATGCCAAAATCCTAGGGATGATGATGATGATCGATGTCAATAAACTCTTAAGTCCAAAGACAAAGGAATGTCACATGCAATTACTATCGGCGATGTGGAGTACGACAATGAAGTGGTGAGAGGTACACATACCATCCACTCTAAAGTAGATAATGTTTTATTTGATTCTGGATCCACCCACTCTTTTATTTCTGACGAATTTTCTAAGGGTATCACTGTATTACCTCAATAATTAGATGTTGAGTTTTCTATGACAACTCCTAATGGCACAACAGTCGCATCAAAAGTTTACAATTATTCTCTGATTAATGTTTGTGGGAAAGTGCTTCCTGCAAATCATGTGATCCTTCCTATAGTGGAATTTTATGTGATTCTTGGCATGGATTGGATTTCTTTATATGGTGCTCATATCAATTTCCAAAGAAGGGAAGTCACGTTTCATATTCCAGATCAATCTATGTTCATCTATTGATGCAAGGATGAACATAAAAATCCAATGGAAATTTCTTCTATCTTATGGGTTTTGATTCCACTAAATGAAGGTTATTTATCTCGAATGGTTGGAGAGAAACTCCTGATTAATAATATGCCCATTGTACGGGAATTTGATGATTTCTTTCCGATGGAATTTCCATGTCTTCCACTAAATCATGAAGTTGAGTTTTCAATAGAAATCGTACCAGGAGCATTGCCTATTTCAGAGACACCTTATAGAATGAACCCAATTGAGTTGAAGGAATTGAAGAAGAAACTCCAAGAGAATCTTGATAAAGGATTCATACGCCCCAGTGCGTCACCTTAGGGAGCACTTGTTCTCATTATTGAGAAGAAATATGGATCAATGAGACTCTGCATTGATTATCGATACCTTAACAAGATCACTATTAAGAAAAAATATCCTCTCCCATTCATTTATGACCTATTTGACCAACTACACAGAGCTCAATACTTTTCCAAGATTAATCTTCATTCAGGGTATCAACAATTAAGGGTCAAAAGAGAGGATATACCAAATATGGCTTTCCGTACAAGGTATGGACACTATGAATTTATATTGATTCCATATGGTCTTACTAATGCCCCTACTATCTTCATGGATCTGATTAATAGAGTCTTTAGAGACTATCTTGATCAGTCTGTGGTAGTCATTATAGATGATATTCTTATCTATTCAAAGATAAAGGAAGAACATTAAGATCACTTGACAATTATATTAAAGACCCTAAGAAAGGAGAAGCTTTATGACAAATTTACCAAGTGTGAATTTTGGCTTCAAAAAGTTGAATTTTTGGGTCACATAATCTCAAAACAGGGGATATCTATGGATCCAGCAAAAATAGAGGTTATCGAAAGATGGTCGAGACCAACAACAGTAACTGAGATCCGATGTTTTCTTGGTTTGGATGGATATTACCGATGTTTTGTGAAATATTTTTCAAGGTTATAAAACCCTCTCACCAAGTTGACTCGAAAAGGAGTTATGTTTGTTTGGATGGAGGAATGTGAAGAAAATTTCAAAGAGCTAAAAAGAAGGTTATCCAGTGCACCTGTGCTCACACTACCTTCCAGTGGAGAAAGGTTTGTGATCTACAGTGATGCATCCAAGAAGGGATTGGGGTGTGTTCTAATGCAAAATGATATGGTGATAGCTTATTCCTCACGATAGTTGAAAATCCATGAGCAAAATTACCCAACTCATGATTTGGAGTTAGCTGCGGTAATCTTTGCATTAATGATTTGGAGGCATTACCTTTATGGTGGAAGGTGTGATATTTATACTGATCATAAAATTTTAATGTATATTTTCACACAAAAGGTGCTTAATATGCATCAAAGAAGATGGTTGGAGCTGATTAAGGATTACGACTGCACAATTCATTACCACCCTGGGAAAACAAACAAGGTAGCAGACGCATTAAGTCGACAAGACCATGCTAGCTTATCCATGACGAGGATCACAAAAGATCCAATATTTATGGATTTACAAAGGATGGATCGTGGAATTTTAATGGAAGGGGAGAAATATTATCTTTCTCAAATGAATGTTAAACAATCTATAAATGTGAAGATTCATGAGGCACAAGAAGATGATGTCAAGTTACAAAATAAGGTGAGAAATGTTCTTGAATTCAACCTTCATTGTGATGGGATAATAAATTTCAGGAATCGGGTTTTTGTTCCTCCCATCCCCGAATTAAAGAAGGAGCTTCTGGATGAGGCTCATAGTTCTTCATTATCTATTCATCCTGGAAACACGAAGATGTATAGGGACCTAAAAGAGTTCTTCTAGTGGTATGGCATGAAAAGAGATGTTGCTGAATATGTCTCTCGATTCATGGTTTGTCAGCAAGTTAATGTTGAGAGACAGAAGTCTAAGGGGATGTTACAACCATTACCCATACCAGAATGGAAATGGGAAAACATCACTATGGACTTTGTCACTGGACTTCTTAAAACTTCCAAAGGCAATAATGCTATCTGGGTCATAGTTGATCGTCTTACAAAGTCAGCACACTTCCTTGCTATTAGAGAGTATTTTTCTCTAGATCATATTGCCAGAAAATATGTAATGGAAGTGGTAATATTGCATGTAGTACCACTTTCTATTTTATCTGATCAGGATCTGAGGTTTACCTGAAAGTTCTGGCGAAGTCTTCAGCATACTCTGGATACAGAGTAGAGATTCAGCACTGCTTATTATCCTCAGACAGACGGTCAGTCTGAGAGGACAATTCAAACTCTAGAAGATATGTTGAGAGCTTTCTCTATAGATTTCAAAGGTGGTTTGGATCAACACCTACCTTTGGTGGAATTTTCTTATAATAATAGCTTTCCCTCCAGTATTCAGATGGATCCTTATGAAACTCTCTATGGAAAGAAATGCAGGACTCCAACTTGCTGGGATGAAGTTGGGGAAAGAAAGCTATTAGGACCTAATCTTGTTGATGAAATGGCAGTAAAGGCCAGATCTATTCAACATCAAATAAGAGCAGCTCAGAGTCGACAGAAAAGTTATGCTGACAACCGAAGAAAAGACCTAGAGTTTGAAGTTGGTGATAAAGTGTTCTTACGAATATCTCCCTAGAAGAGCGTCATAAGATTTGGAAAGAAGGAAAGTTTATCCCTAGATATATCGGTCCTTTTGAAATTCTAGATCATTTTGGGAAGGTAGCTTACCGATTTGTGCTTTTACCAAATCTCTCTCAAGTTCACGATGTGTTCCATGTATCTCTCCTGAGAAAGTACATACCTGATCCTTCACATGTACTCAGCTCAGAATTTGTACCACTGGAGCAAGATCTTGATTATGAAGAACAACCGACAGAGATTCTGCATCGTAGCGAAAAAGTCCTACGGAACAAGACCACTCGCTCGGTGAATGTTTTATGGAGGAACCACCAATTTTAAGAAGTTACATGGGAGCTTGAGGATATGATGAGGTAGAGGCATCCTCATCTATTTGTTACAAAGTGACGAATTTCGAGGGTGAAATTCTTTTTATGGGGGATAGAATGTAACACCCGATACTTTTAAGAGAAATATTTTTTTTATGTTATATACAACACCAAAGGAATCTTTCACAGCACACAATACATACTTGGCTTGCATTACACGCAATTGTGACCTTCCTCGATAGTGTGTGTAGTACGCAACACCGAGTTTCACTAAACAATGATATATTATTATGGACTAGTCGTTATGAATAGTATTAACTACATTTTGAATTTTATAACATTATTATCCATCTTACACATTTTCTAGAACATGGTAAGAGAACAAAATAAATTTTTCGGGTAAAATAAGTATATTTCAAAAAATACAGTTTTGTCGCCTTTTGATGGCACACCCACATTTAATCTAGTTTTTGACATGATTATAAGTTAAATTTGACAAAATAAACTTCTTCTTTTGAATTAGGGTATAAAAATTTACTTTGGATAAATTTTTGATATTTTTCTGATAACTTTCATATTTTGATGAATAGTAAAAATACACTAATTTTTAATTAAAAAAAACTTTTTTCATTGGGATAACTTATATGGTTAAATTATAATATTGAATTGTTTTAAAGTATAAATAGAATATATTTGTACCATTTAATATAATGCATGTCATTGGCGTTAATTTCACATTGAATTCATAGGTAAAAACATTTCAATCTTTGGCAATGTTTTAACTTCTAAAACCTGTTTTCTTAACAACGGGATTTATTTTAAATTAATTACTGAAACTTATATGTTTTGAATTTTGAAAAATAGATTCCATAATTGGAATCAGTGGGTCCAAATTATGTTAATAGGCTACTTTATATTTTTGGGCATTATGAATAGTAACTACGGTAAATTTTATTTACCATAGTTAAAGGTAAATCGGGTATTTAAGGGTAAATATAAGATTATAAATTACCCTAAGACCTGCCAAAATCATATTGGATGACTAAAAGTCGACCCATATCACCTAAGGGTCGGATTATATTCATTTAATGGACTTTTTCCATGAAAATAATTTAATTATTATTACAACCAAAGAATGTGACAACATGTCACTTTCTTAAATATTATAAGTATAATAATTTTAATTTAGTGATAACTTAATGAAACTTCAAAAATAAATTGTATTAAAAAAGATAATACAATTATCTACATCATATGAATTTATTTATAATTTTTATGGATTATATAATTATCATTAATTATGACACAATAGTGATGTTGAAATTATTTTATTAATTAAAATATCAAATAAATGGTTTTAAAAATATTAAAATAAATATTATATGAACTATTTAATGTGGTCCACTAATTTTATACCTAAATATGACATTTTTTGAATCTATTAAAGCTTTTATTTCGAACATATCTTCTTTATATATTTTATTTAAATTCAAATAAGTGAATAGTGTCAAAAATGACACTATTGTTATTTTATAAAAATAACATATTATAAAATTGTTTAAAAATCACAAAAATATTTAAAAATTAAAAATTAAAATTTATATGGTATAAAATGTCATAAATTGTCAATTTATGGAAAATTAACAACACATATGTAATTATTCATTATAATTTAAAATTTATAATATTATTACCACAAATAAAATCAAATTGATAAATAAGGATAAATCAAGTTGATAATGTTTAAAATAAATTCCTAACATGTCTAAATTTTATTGGTTGATGGGATTACAACCCTATATTATCTAATCTTCGGATATGAGTCATTTTGGAAGTTTTTAATAGGGGTTTTGATTTAATATAAACTAATATTTCTAATCTTTCCAATGGTGCCCCTCTCCTCCCTTATAAAAGGGCACCTCCTCCCTCTCCTACTCACAAAAATTTGAGCCTTAAAGCTCGGAAAATCCCTGCCCATTTCACTTACCCACTTCCCTAAAAACATCCTATAGGTCCTGGTCTTCATCAAAGACAAATTTTAGTGCCCTAAGAGGAGGTCTCAAAGAGGCGCTTCAAAGAAGAGGTAATGTCCGTTACCGATTCTTTCAACTTTATTTCTTCATACAATTTTTCTTCATTAGTTGTTTCATTATGAATTAATAACATAACTATCACTCATATAATGATATGTTATTATAAGTATGAATCAACTCTATTTCACCATCTATCCATCCTACGGAAAATGAAATCACCGTGCGTGCGTACTTACGGAATACCGTCTCCACGCCGTGGTGTAATCTATTTTCCATCACCACCTTACTTGGATGGGTATAATGGTGCAAATAAATGACTATGTATGATTATTTTAAAGTGTTATTGATTCTGAAATAGTATACTTATACTCCAATACAATTCCACGATCATGGGAACGATATCATCGCTCATGCGTACATATGGAACACCGTCTCTACGATGTGATGCGATTCGTTCTACATGATCTTCATTGCATAATGATTATATAAATGAATTAAATGAATAAATATTATATATAGTACAATAATACCATTCTTTAAATGAGTTTTCTATAACCTAAATATAAGAATACGAATTTATTGGACAAAATACGCATAAGAACAAAAAGTAATAAACACCTGAATAACAAGTTGTAATGAAATATTACAAATAAGAAGCTAAGAATATGACCATATATGATATCATAATAATAAACATGATTCTGGAATAATTCGATAACATTATTTAAATCATTATAAAGGAGGTTCAGACACTTACGAAGCAAATCAGTCCTAAGGTAAGGGAAAATATCACAATGTCATTTTTATCAGAGATTTTTTATACTTTGGTATTTACTGGGGAGTATTTTATCATCCACATCCATGTTTCCCCAATATGTAATACTATTTCAATCCAACTAAAATTTATTAAATCCAATTTTAACCTTTGGTGAGTTTTTATTAAAGGATATTAAAGGAATGTTTTTTCGTTTTTCATACGAGGTACTTTTTTACTTTTCCGACAAAAGTACGAAAAGAATGTTTTTTTAACTTATACGGTGTGAATGGATTTTTAAAAACATTATTTCCAAGAAGTTTACTTTACAAGTTTTCATGTTAATTTTTAATCAACTTATTTTAGTTTAAAATTGTATGACATTTTAAGAATGGAAAAATGTTTTTGAAGTAAAAAGATATTTTCCTCATGAATGGAGTTCATATGTTTTATCAAAATTATTTTCCATCTAAAATAATATAGGGTTCTATTTATATCCCTATTATTACATTGATTTGATTGTTTTGTGATGGAATTATTTTTATGAATTCCTTTATCTTATATGAATTGTTTTATGTTTTCATGATGTTTAAAGAATCCCATTTTTATTACATGGGTTATGCAATTATGTATGATTTATGATTTTGTGGCACACAAAATAATGGTATCATTATGATATGGGTGGGATCTATATCTCCCTCCAATGCATTGGGTAAATATTTTATATCTCATGAGATAGACATGGCTGGAACAGCAGGTTAAACTGGTTTAGTGAAACAGGACTGAAATGAGGAGTGAACTCGGTTCAGAAATGTACTTTGTCCACTAAGATAGTCTTGGTAATGAGTCTTGACTAATAAGAAATGATTCTCTATGATTATGTGTGTATGAAACAAAGTTTCATGTTTTAAGTTATGATTACTGGGATTACATTTCACTACCATGATTTATCCCATGTTATGAAATTATGATCTCTTTTGCAGGGTAAGATTTCAAAAATGTTATGTTCTTATGAATTTGATGAGATTGATATTTCTTTTGTTTACCCTTACTGAGAATTTGAGCTCACCCTCTTGTATTTTTTATTTCCCATGGTCAGGAAGAAGGGTATTAAGTAAGATATGCCAAAAAGGGACTATAGATATGATGAAATAAATGGGATACTGTGTAGATGTTTTATGAACCAGTTGTTTATGTTTCCCAGTTTCTAAAGACACTATACTTATACGGTCCTTTCATGTTTTTGTTATATGTTCTAATAAGTATGCTTTAATTTTTAGGTATTAACCATGTATGTAAAGTATGGGTCGTTATAGTAACCATGAAAAGTGGTTGAAATATTTTGGGAAAGCAGATGATATGAACATAATGAAGGGATAAAGAGAAAATAATATGTTTGATAATATTCACAAGCTCGTGACTAATAAAAGGACAATGTGATATCATGGTTTGAGTATAAATAATCTTTTGTATTTTTGTATGTGGAAGGAGATAACTTTTGATTGCATTCATGTTTTCACTAATGTTCTATGGTAATTCATGTTGTAAGAGAATACATGATTAAGGTATTCACATTTTTGTAACGCGATCAACAAGATATATCTTGTGATATATGAGTGATAAATGATGGTATTAACATGCTCGGTAGATGAAATTTCTAGCTATTGTTTTCTTTATACTATGAGATTAGACAAAAGTATTTTGGATAAGCCTAAATATTGGAATAAATTATGTTAGACATAAGATAGTATTGTTTAAGGCTAGAACATTTTTCGATATTATTGCAGGATGTTATGATAATGTAGTTTTAGAAAAAATGATAACCTGCCAGACGGGCGACAACCCATCGCGTTGGACAAGGCTGTGGGAATTGAACCAATAACTGAAGTACAACAAACCATTATTGCCTACCACTGGCCTACATGATGTTCATGTTTTGTAGAAGCTAGTTTTATTATATTATGTTGTATGATATATAAAGTATAAGTCCATTTTAGGAACCATATACAATTATTCTCAATATAGATGGACTTACGTATATTTAATAACTTTTTCTATCATTTTGTTTGAGACAAATGGAATGACCTATCATTATATCACATGATCTACTAATACTTCAAGGATGAAAAATTCAACTTCATTTCTATAATAGATGATGTGGAAATTTTTTAAGGCACAAACAGTAGTAATTTTGTACCAAAATCAAGAAAGTATTTCTTTTAATTATACAATTCTTCATCTTTAGGGAAATGATCTATTAAAAAAATGTTGTCTTAGTGTCCTTATATCTGATGATCAGATGTTACCTCAAATCATCACAAATGTATGGCTTTGTGATTGTTGACTTTTTCCTAGCCATGTCCTCTACCACTCTCCATCAAGAAGTGATGGTTAGATTTTTTTCCATATCCATATTTCCACCTATTTTCTCTTTTGTGGAAACCTAGTGATGAGTTAATTTGGGTACCTTTATGTTTCATACTTCACTTTTTAAAATTAAGTTTTAGTATTCCATTTTATGATGTGGGTTTTATGAAAGAAACTTTCAAGTAGTAAACCATTTATAACCCCGATGAATTTTGAGGGCGAAAGTTATTTTAAGGGGGGTAGAATGTAACAACCAGAGATTTTATGAGAATTATTCTTTTTAATTTCATTGATGTATTGTGTTGTACACTGCACCAAATTTATCTTGTGCTATACGCAACACTGTACTAGTTTGCAGTATACGCAACAATATTCTTGGCTCCTATTACACTCAATTTTGAGTTCGTTTTGTATAAATTATTCTAGGAAAAATTAAGTATAGATTTTGTTTAATGTATAAATGAAGTAAGTTTTAATTAAGTTATAAACAACAACAAATGGAGCTTTCACTACATGCAACCTTGACTTGGCTTGTGCTACACGCAATCACGATCTACCTCGACAGCATGTGTAGTACGCAATATCGGGTTTCACTAAACAACGATATATTTTTATAATATTATTATGGACATTCCGTTATGAATATTATTAAATACATTTATAATGTTATAAAATTATTATTCATATTATACATTTTATAGAACATCGTATGTGAACAAAATTAATTTTTCGAGTAAAAATAAGTATTTTTCAAAAAATGAAGTTTTCCCGCCTTTTGATTTTGTATACACTTTAAATCTACTTTTTGACATGATTATAATTTCAATTTGAAAAAATTAAATTATTCATTGGAATCATGATATAAAAATTTACTTTGGATAAATTTTTCATATTATTCTGATAACTTTAATATTTTAATGAATAGTAAAAACACTGTATATTTTAATTAAAAACAACTTTTTTCATTGTAATAATGTATATGGGTAAATTATAATATTTAATGGGTTTAAAGTATGAATATTATATATTTTTACAATTTAATATAATTTAAGTCATTATCATTGATTTTACATTGAATTCAAATGTAAAATCATTTCAATCTTTTGTAATGTTGTAACTTTTAAAACTTGTTTTCTTAACAATGGGATTAATTTTAAATTAATTTCTGCAACTTATATGATTTGAATTTATAAAAATTGATTCCATATTTGGAATCGGTAGGGACAAATTTTATTAATAAGATACTTTTTATTTGTAGTCATTATGAATAGTAACTACGGTAAATTTAATTTAGCATAGTTAAAGGTGAAACGGGTAATTAAGGGAAAATATAATATTATAAAATTACCCTAACACATGTAATAATATAATTGGATGATTATGTTTTACCCTAAATCATAATTGGGTCTAAACGGAATCTAATTTAACCCACTTGTATTTGATTAAGACCTTTTATTTATTTTATTTAAAGGAAAGTGAAATGTCTCACTCAAACATTACCAATTAGCTTATTTTTAATATAAGGTTATACATAGTATAAATTCAATTATAAATACTAATTTGGAATCTAATATGTTTTTATTTATCATGTTAAATTATTTGTAATTTTTTTGAAATATTTAATTACCTTAATAGATTATACATTAATGATGAAGAAATTATTTATTTACTGAAAAATCTATAATATAGTTTTTATTAAAAACAAAAATACCAATAAAAAAGACCAGAAACATGACCAAAAATATTTGGTCGAGTATTTATAAACCCTAAGAATACAAGTGTCTATTTTTGGACCATTTTGAGCCACATAAATCAGATTAGGACATTTATATTATTTTATTTTAAATGATGTCAATGATTTCACCTTCATAATTTAATAAATATAATAATTTTAATAATATTAATTTATGATGATAAATTATAGTAAAAATTTTATTATGAAACTTATTATATTTATCTTCATAATAGGATTTTATTTTTAATTTTTATGAAAAAATATGTATATTAAATAATTATACAAAAATGTTGTAGTAATTATTTTATTAAGAGATATACCAAATAATTGGTATTAAAAATATTAAAATAAATTATATATGAACAAATTAATGCACCCCATGAATTTTTTTGATTAATATGACTTGTTAGGGATCTATTATATATTTTGGTTCGAACATATCTTCTGTGTGATTTTTATGTATATTCAAATAATGAATAATGTCAAAATTGACACTATTGATAGTTTATAAAAATAACATATTATTAAATTATTTAAAAATAAAAAATATTATTAAAAACTAAAAATTTAATATTATGTGGTCTAAAAGGTTATAAAGTATCCAATTATGGGAAATGTACAACATTTAAGTATGTATTTATCACAATTTAAAATTTAGAATTTTATTACCATAAAAAAAATTAAGGAGATTAAATAATGATAAATCAAGTTGATAAGTTTTAAAATAAACATAAAACATGTATAAATTTTATTGGTTGATTCAATTACAACCCTATATCATCTCATCTTATAATTGAGTCATTTTGGGAGGTTTTTAAGTGGGGTTTCATTTTATTATTAGTTAATATTTTTTAGGTTTCCAAAAGTGCCCCTATCCTCTCCTATATAAGGGCACCTCCTTCCCTCTCCTATTCACACACATTTGAGCCTTCAAGCTCAGAAAAAACCTGACCATTTCACTTATCAACTCCCATATAAACCTACTAGGGGTTCTGGGATTCTTTAAAGACCATCTTTAGTGCCCTAAGAGGAGGATAAGAGGAGCCGTGTCGAATAAGAGGTAATCTCTTCTACAAATTGTTTCAAGATTCTATCTTCTTAAACTTATTCTTAATTTTTTTTATTCATTATAAAGTAATAACATCAGTATCAATAATATACTGATATGTTATTATAAATATGAAACAATCGCACTTCACCTTTTATCCATCCTACGGAAAACGAAATCACCTCGTGTGCGTACGTACGGAATAGCGTCTCCACGCCATGGTGTAATCTATTTTTCCACCACCACCTTACTTGGATGAGTATAATGGTGTAAAGAATAACTATATATATGGTTATTATGAAATGATACTAATTCTTAAATATTATATCATCCACTCTAATTCCATTCAATAATTATGGGAACGATATCATCGCTCGTGCGTACGTATGGATTACTGTGTCCACGACGGGATGAGATTCAATCTCCATGTTAACAATTGAAGAAGGATTATAAAGGATATATAATGAATAATAATTGTATATATAACATAATAATTCTAATGGATTTATTTATATATTATTTACATACTTTCATTCAAGTCAATAATGAAAGGAAAACAACATTCATGCGTACGTACGACCTACCATCTCCATGAACGGTGTGTTTCATTTCATTTATCTATTTATTATATATATATATATACTGAATATATATGATATATAAATCATGTTTTACATTATTGAAGTTAGTAAATCATGATATAAGTAATAATAATATCAAGAACAATAAGTCCAAACACGTATGATAAATGAAACGACCTAACCGAAAACGTTGCATTAACATGGAATTTACAAAAGAACGAGTAATATAAAGTCATAAGTGAACCATATAAGATATCATAATGATTAATATGATACTTTAATAAGTCAATGACATTATTTAAATCATTATACAGGAGGTTTGGATACATATGAATCATATCAGACAAAAGGTAAGGGATAAATTTTCCAATCTCGTTTTTATCCGAGATAGTTTATTCTTAAGTATTTACTAGGGTTATATTTATATTCCATATACCTATTTTCTAAAAATTGTTTCATGTATTTTTAATGTCCTTTTAACCATTTTTTACTTTTACTACGTGGAATGTAAGGAATATTTCTTTTTTTTACTATATGAGGTACTTTTTTACTTTTCCGGTAAAAGTATGAGAAGAATGTTTTTTTAACTTATACGGCATGAATGGATTTTTTTTACAGTTTCATAAAGCCTTATTATCATGAAACTTCATCCACTATATTTAATGATTATTTTCAACAAAATCCTTTTCTTTTAAAATTTCATGGCATTTTTTGAAAGGAAAATGATTTTGAAGAAGAAAGGATATTTTCCTCAAAAATTCATTTCAAGTGTTTTGTCAAAACTATATTCCATCTAAGATGACATTATTTAGTATGATTATGTTTCAGGTAAAATGTCTCTATGATTTACATGGTTTCACATTTCTTATGATGAAATGATATCCATTTGTTTTATATAGATTATGTTATGTTGGGATGATTTTTTTGAAACCCATTTTATTATTTGGGTTATGATGAATGATTTATGATTATGTTGTGGAACACGTAAGAAATATTTCATTATGAGATGGGTGGGACATATATCTCCCTCAAATTAATTGGGTAATGATTTATATGTCATGAGATAGACCTGACTTGAATGGTAAGTTAATCTGGTTCAGTGTTACAGGACTAGAACGAGCAGTGAACTCAATTCAGAAAGGGACTTTGTCCACTAAGATGGTCTTGGCAGTAATGCATTGGCTACTATGGAAATCATAACATGTGCTTAATGGTTTTCCACATTTACATGTTTTATTCCAATGCTATTTTTTCACGATTAATGTTTCATTATGATCTATTCCTTACGTAATGCTATGTTTTATGTCATTGATCGAGATTTTGATGTTTAAACATTATGTTCATGTTTTTTAAGTTCAAATGTATATAATTTGTTTTATTTTCTCCATGATTACCCTTACTGAGAATTTGAGCTCACCCTTTATATGTTTTTTTTTCACCGGGATTTAAATAAAGGTTTTAGGTAATAAATCAAAAGGGGAAATATTTATGGGATATGTTGAAGATTTTTCACCCCGATTATAAGAATATATTCCGAGTTTTCAAAGACAATAAACTATTACGGTCCTTGTGTGTCTGTTTTTGTTATGTATTATGTATTCTGCAAAACTAATGTAATTTCCATGTTCTCCATGCTTTGGGTCTCTATAACCATTTTGATAGAATTTTTTCGATATCATAGGTTCATGTGTATGTTTTATAGGAGTATTTAACATGAACTAAATATATATTTGGACATTAATAAAATATTTCACCATCTGACTAATTGAAAATTAAAATGAAAACATAATATATATGAAGATATATTCATATCATTCACTGTATAATTTATTGGAGGCATGGATCAATATAATAAATTGTTTTAGTTAATATAAAAGTACTTTTTAACTCAAATACTTATATTTTCACATATGAAGCTCAAAATGTGAGGAGATATTGATACCTATAATGTTGGAGAATGTTTTGGAACATAATATTATTATACTTGAAAATATTCAAGAGATGATAAAGGGGGTTTAATAATTTAAGAGAATAATAAATATAATCCTACACAACAAAAGAGGAACAACTATTTTTCATCGATGAGATGTGGAGTTAGAAGTTAGTGATAATTCATTCCATCAAATATCACACCATAATATAATCCAATTGTTTTTATGGAATGTAAATCTCAACCATTCACACATTTAAAGAATTTATATCATTGATTAATCCATGTTTTTCCCTATTAATTTGAAAAACCACCAATATTGGCTCATGTTAATGATATTTTCCATGTCTCCCTCTTAATGAAGGACATATTTAATCCATTACATGTAAAAATATGTTTTCTATATAATTAGATAATTATACCACTTTTATGGAGAAAATGACGAAGATCTTAATTCAATGAGGAAAATATATTCAAAATTAGATAATTCACCTTGTTAAAGTACTTTGGAAAACTTATATGAACAAATATGCAACATCGAAACATGATGACATAGTTAAAAAAATTACACTTTTCTATTATTGACTGAGGATTTCAGAATAAATTTTTGTTTTGAAATTTAAAAAAGGTGGCATAATGAAATGACCTTGAATATTACATATGGAATATTCTATATGAATAAACGTGTGTGTAATATTTTTTTATATAGAACTATATAATACACTCAAACCTCATTGTAAAAACAAATAATACCATATTTGATTAATTTATAAAAGTTCAATTATAAAATAATTATCCCTAATTAAAATAATATTTAGTAAAATGTGGGAATAAATATATTTAAAAATTACAACGGAAAAATATTGAGTAATTTTGAACTATTAGAATTATCATTCTCATGAAAAATAAGGTAACGAAGGAGACTAATTAGAAATAAAATTATGATTTTGAATATTTAGAATATAGAATCTTTATATGCATTGAAGAAAATGGTATGATATGTAAATTAGAGGTATTTAAAATAACAAATTGAAGTCTTAATATTTTTTCCATTTATAAAAATAATTTATTGAATAACATGTATCAAATGAAATCCTAAACAAAAAAACGTGGAAAATTTAAAATATATATATATCAATTATGATCATTATAATATATATGTTGAGTTGGTAAGAGTAAATAAAAGTAAAAATATTATGAAATCTTTATTTAAAGGAGAATAAAAAATATCAAGTAGTATGATTCATGTTGATGAGGCTCATTTTATTTAGTCTAGAAAGGATGTTTCACTATAAGTACTTTTCCTTAGGGAAATACAACGATGATATTCCTTGAGTATTTCATGGGAGAAATCATCTGAAAAAGAAGAGCATGGTCATGAAAATGAAAAGAAGATACATTATAACTGGATCACTAAAGGAATATTCCACAATTACATATCTTACCCTTAGATCTAATGTAGTGGTCTTGATTTGATTTGTAAGTAAAATTTAGGATAATATTAATATATTATTATTAATGTAATATATGTTTTAATTTTTTAGAATTTTAATAAAATTAAATTTCAAAAAATTTATAGAGCTGTATTTTATATAATCTGTTGATTAATTCATTAAAAATAAATAATCAATTATAAAAAATAGAAATAAAATCAGTTGATGTTTAAAAGTCCTATTTTTTATAAAAATTTATTTTAGAAAAACTAATTTTATTTATTTATTAATAAAACATGATTATTTAGAATTAATTAATTTTATAAAAATTATTGTTCATATATATAAATATATATTGTAACATTTATTTAATGATTTGACATGGTAATAAATATTAGTAAATTCACATTAATTTTAAAAACATTTTTCTAAACATTGTATTTACACATTATGAATTAATATAATAAAATTAAATTTTATAAATTTTACATATTAAATAAACAAAATTTTTTTCAAACCTGGAACTAAAATTCTTAAATAATGTAATAGTTTAAATTTAATTTTTGGATATAATTATATGTTATGATGGTAAACATTAGTCACATCGGTAATGATTATAATAGGGGAAAATATTATATTACGACATTATCGTCTGTATATATTCTAAATCCTCATCATTGAATTTGTAGATGTGGGATTTATATAAGAAACATTATATATCCCAATACAATTGTTTATTTTGGATAGACATTCTTGAATAATGATGCTCTTTTTATATTTCTTAATTAGTGTTTAAAAAAATTCCACCTCTCTCTCATCTAAAAGGATTAGGTCATTTCCCACATCTCATAAAACCAAAATATTATCAATATAATAAATAATCCAATATAAATCATTGCAAACCCATATTTCCCTATTCCATGTTGTTATGGTCTCACTATAAGACCAATATATTTAGTATCAAAGAGCGATGCAAAGGAGGATATCAAAGGTGGGTGTAATATTATTACTAAGATTAGTTTTTGTTTATATATTCTTAATCCTTTTCAAAATAAATTATAACAAATTATATTTACATTATCTTAATTAATATTTTATTATATTTGTATTAATATGAAATAAACCTTATATACATTCAATTCAATTAAAAATGAAATCCTCACACATGTTTTGGTCAAATTACCCCATTCATGAATGAAATATTTTAATTTTCAACTACAAATTACAAGAATGGTTCTAAATATATATTTAATGAATAAATATTAATTTAATTTCAATATTAAGATTATATTAATATTAAATAGTCATTATATTAATAATATTAATAATTAATGTTCATTATAAATTTAATTCCTAAAATTAACTTAGTGGAAATATTTTATTAATTTGAATAAATTTTTTAACAAACTATTGAATTTTATATATTTTATGAAAAAATATTTTTATTGATAATATATTAATATAAAAATTTATATGTTCAATATAATTTGTATCTTCTATAAAAAAGTAACCTTACTAATTAATTTTTTGATGAATTGACTGAATATTTTCAGGTGGATGTTGAAAGGAATGACTATATAATAAATAAAACACATTTGATAATATATGTCAGTTAAAATTGGAATATAAAAAAATATTTTTTAAAATGTATTAAATAGACATTTACTGGTTATTCATGATGTTATACAGAAAGACAAATATTTTATATGGGACTTGAGGTAAGTTTATTTTTCATAATTTCAGTTCCATGATACAATATTCTCATCATGCACAAATTTACACTTATATGGTATAGATACTACCTTATTTTGTTATAATATATTAAAAACATTATTTCACATAGGTGTTAAAAATTCATTTAATCTCTCCTTATTTCTTATCCTTCGATTGAAACATTAACTTAGCTATAAGTATAGTTCACTTTTACTTTCATTAACCAATAGTTTTCATTCTTGAAATTTATACATATTGATTTTATCGTACATAATAAAATCTTATTTTAATTATTCTTTATTTAGTTTCTAAGATTTAATTTTTCTTAAAAACATTTCAACTCCCTTGGGTTAACTATTCAACTAGATGGTTTCTTGTTTTTGGACTCGACCTTTTATATTATTTCCATTCAATAATAAATTTCCTCCATGTCCATATTATTTAAATTATTTTGATGATTTATATTGTATATAAATAAAATATTTAATAAGCAAATATCATTTTATCATTTAACTTCTTTATTAATGTTTTAAATTGAATATTTTTAATAGTTTATACGCAAGTTATTTTTTAATTTCATTTAAAAAGTGTACAACAAATATCATTTTTAACTATTATCAAATGACATATGTTTTATGAATTTATTATTATTTTTATTAATTAATATTACTATTTATTTTTTTTGGTTTATAAATGGAAATCCTATTACCAAATCTCTATAAAAAATTTATTTTATAATTAATTATGACTATTTCTTAAGAAATAAAATAAGTATTTCATTAATATTATTTATATTTTGGTCCTCCACTCCACATTACCTATTTTTACATTATATCATTTAAAGGTCTAAATATTTGGAATTATTTAAATATTATTTCTCAAAAAATCATCTTTTGGACTACATGAAATATATTATTGAATATTAATATGATTTTCTTGACAAAAATTTTACAAAAATTATAACAAAATAGTTATTATAATTTATCATCAATTTAACATCTTACACTAAAATAGCTACATCACTTAGAGGTATGTTTTATATATTACCCTCTAAATTGTTTTATAAATTTATAATATATTCCTCAAATTATTTATGATAGTTATATTCTATATCACTCTCCATATTCATATTGACATTATTTTCCTTCTTTATATCATTGTTCTTCATTTCTATGGATATAGTAGTTATGAATTATAAAATTCCAATACTATTATAATGTATAATTTTAATTGTATTCCCATTAATATATATTGTGTTTGTTTTATGTATATATTTTATGAAATGTATTCTTTTTATTGACCTATGATTCATTGATAATCCATATAATTGTTATATCCAAATGTATTTTTATTGATTAAAAAATAATGTTATTTATGTACATTATTGTTTATTGAATGTGTTATATGATTAATAACAATTACATAATTTTACAAGAATAGGGATTGGAGTTATTTATCCCATTAGTGCATCATTAACTTTCATGAGACAATCAAGGATGGCTATATGGTGTAAACCGTACCTATTTGTGGACAATGTAATAGAAGAAAACCTGTATAAATACCGAAGATTATATATATATTACACACCTTTTTTATTAAAATTTATTATGTTACAAAAATACATGATTGAGGATAATAATGTTATTTTTTCTTTGGAAACATTGAAACAAAAAATGGTTTGTATATAAACTAAATTATCCCCCACTACATTTTTCATAACTTCCACCAGTCATATATATATAATAAATAAAACATTTATTTATAACCTATGAAAATGAATCATTTGAATGAGTGAGATCGGATATTAGAAATGGTAAACAAGGAGGATATGTAATCATGGAAAGAACAAAAGAGTATGATAACATGACAATAATAGTAGGAAACATCACCCTACAAATAAAAGATTATAATAATGGGTCATGGGATTATGATTATTTGTTTCTAAGAAATTATTCATAAAAGAATCTATGAACATCTTCCATAAGATAATTAAATTTCATTAAGACATATATCTTTGGAATATACATAATCATTGAAAATCTTACTTCAAGGCTACAAACTAATAAATTAATAACATGTTATATATTTTCTAACGATGTGAGATACTACATTAGGACTTCGATGACTAATTTTATACTATACTTTGGGATCATGATAACCTCCCTTGTACCCTTTGACATTGTATAACAGTAATCATTCTATCATATCATCATGGAAGACCCATTTGTAAAAGAAGGGGGTTTCAAAATTAATTGATCTTATTATATCTTGTAGAAGGGAAAAGGGTTTCATTAACATATTTTCACAGTAAGAAATTAAATGAAAAAATATTAATGTTGTATATAATTTCTTTTATTTTCTATGTATTATTATTTTTATGTTATATAGACTATATTCAAGAGGATTCCCTGATATGGAATGTGATTCTAAGTCCCAGTGTTCTCTAAATAGCTATTTCAAAAATATTAGGTATATTAGATAAAACACACTTGAGGTTATCCTAAATACATTTATTAACTTATAAATGGGATCATGGGTCATATATATGTGGTCACCATTGTGTTTAAACTATGAGGTTTTCCCTGGAAAAACATAACATTCATCAGCAGTGATCGTCTGGGGAGTTGTCATCAAAGGTGCAAAACTGATTATAATGATTAATAAATATTATATTATTTCATTTTCGTTGACACAAAAATTCATAGCCATGAAAAATAAATTTATTAATGAATAATAGGGTTAGTCATATTACCCTTCAATTCTTGGATGACCACTGGAGAGAGATTTGAGGAATCTTTCTCAAGATAATAGTTATGAGATCAAGGATTGACAATCGACACACCACGGTTTCAATAGATCATTCCAACAATGACATCAAAACATGTTTTTATCCATGATCATTTCAAATAGAGGTATAGAATTTGTTTTTATTTTTTTATTCCCCTTTATTGATTTCAATAATGAATGCATACAAATCAACAAATGGATTGATCAGTGGTGCGATCATCATGCGAGTAGGATATTGATTGTGGGTATTTTTGGGATAATTATCTTTTAGAATGATTTATATGAATTTATTTTTTTAAAAAAATATTGGCGTATGTCTGCACAAACATGGATTGATGTTCATTCCTCTATTTTATTTTTGTACATTTGTCCACCCATTTATCGCTCATTGTTGGTGTTCTTCCTTCAGCCCGTGATTTAAAAACAACTGATGAATAGATCATTATGAACATGATTCCTGGCACAAATAACCAATATTGTAGATATAGGATTTAATTGACATGATGGAGGTGCGATAAAAAATTTGAAGCATTACAGATGATAATGGATTCCCAAATTCATGTACTTCATTGTTCATCGGGGCATAGTGAATAACAATGATTCAATCCATTTTTTACGTTTTTATAATGGTGGAATGATTTTTTTTATTATGGGAATTCTGTGAAATATTGGATTATTTATTTCATGGCGAATCAATCACCAAATTGAAGGCATTTGTCATAATATTGAACACAAATTTCAGATCTAGGATTCTAGAAAATCCTAATATATACGACATGTAAAATGGATATGCAATTCATGTGGGACCCCCTTCCAGGGGGCTAGAGTTCAGAATAAAGTTTTGTGTCACATGGTATGCGGCCAATATCAAATGGAGTGTATTCCCTCCCTTTATACTCGGTCTGTTCCTCAAAGGGTACACATACACGGGGTGGACTAAAAGGGTTGTAACAGACTGTGTACTCCCCCGCACGGACATTGGTTGGACAAATTACATGGTTTGAATTATATACTGGATAATGTGTTATTTACATTAGATTAAAATATTACATGTACTACTACATGTATAGGGTTTTATGACATGGTCTATTTACACAGGGAAGACCCGAGGTCAATGGAAACGATGTTTGACCTATAGTACACACTGTGTAATCTTTTATACATGTCGTATAGATCTTTTCCTCTCTATCATTGAGATGTTTGATTAAGGATCATTACCTATATAAATTTCATGAAGGTTAGTATATAGTAAATTCCTACAACTAGGACTATGATCCCCTTAGAAGGACTTCTTAGATAGAATTGTTGGAATCTCATAGATAGGCACAGAGTGAGGTCCACTATTCGTCCTCATTTCCTGTGTGGAGTTACTGGTTCTATCTTGACCAACACTAAATATTCATTGATACAATACTTATATGAATAATCTATATTTAGTTTTTGGTATCACCCCATGTCCTTATAATTGATCATCATTTGTGTATCATATTCTATTTATACAATCATAATGTTCTACCCATGAAGTGCCTTGACGAGTAGTAAATCTCAAATGAATTCCAGCAACTCAATAAAACTTATGACTGTGTTATCCTAGATTTTTTATTTTTGGAAACATTGATATTTAATTATAGTGTGAGTATATTATGATTGTGACTCAAGAACCTAGGTTCCTTTATTGATTATATCTAGATATCCTTATTATATGTGTTGTCGATATATACCTATGTATAACATAATGAGTTTCCTTTGATGTATGATTAGTTATTTAATGGTTTCATGTTGATTATTTATATAATAATCCATACATAGTATTTTCTCACAAATTTTGTGTCCTGTGAAGATGATTTACTTTATTGACAGAGTCTTAAATAGACCAGGAACAGAAAGTCCTTAGCAAGACCAGACATACCATTGAGTGTTCCTACAACATCCAGAGAGTAGTTCCTTTTTTATTTAGGTTTTAATTATGATTCAAACTCATTATGGTGGGATTTTTTTCAATTTTTACATTCTTTTACTTTTATTTCGTACTCTAGTTTTGGGATATGGATAATTGTTTCATTGGATATTAATTTTTTATCATTTTATCATTTAATGGGATTTGATGTGTGTGTGTGTGTACAAGTACATAGGTAATGCCACTCATTTTAGTGTTACACTTACTCTATGATATTCACCAATCCATGGACTATTTGAGGTGTCCTTTGGGGGTAATGGAATGTGCCTTGATATAATGGGTCAAGACAGTGTGGCATCAAAGGTGCTAACTGATAAATTAGGATTGAGAGTACATGAGATTAGTTTGAGAAAATTGTGTTATGAATTTTGAGTTTGGATATCAGTTCAATGACTTTAGTGTTGGGGAAATGGATAGACAATCAATAAACTGAGACTCTAGTCACCTTTTTTCAAGTCATTATAGGAGAACGATGGTTGCAGGGATAAAAATTAAATGGTACAATCATAACAATGGAACAGGTAGTCCTTTCCACTTCCTTATTTAGTTAGCTCATTAGATATACCCATTAACGGTGGTACATAATGTTTTCTATCAGGATGCATCCATGTTGTATACCGTCTATGATTGACCATTATGATCATGAGGAAGCTCCCTTATATGATAAGGCATCAATACATGGAAAAGTTACTTAGATGTTGCATCCATGTGGTGTACGAGATATACGACTTGTAGAGAAGAACATGTTACCAAAAGTTATATATGATGAGATACGTAGGCTAAGTGCACATCATAATTTTTAGAGATATATGCCTCGCAGGTTCTGAGGTGAGCTTGAACCACATGTGTATAAAGTCTAGATTGATGTAGTTTCCAATGTTTTATGTCTTCTCAGTACACTAGTGGAGCATATTTTAGTCATGGCGGTGAGTGTTTGTAATTTCCTGGAAGGGAAATTATGGGGATTGTTAATATACATATGATGAGGTGAATATTTTATATATATAGATCAACAACCTTTTAGAGATGATTTATCACCAGCAATGTTGAGGGATATACGTATCATGGAGCTTCACTAGCTCAATCCGAGTGACATGATTATATCTTCGTATTTATCAAGGTTTACAATCCTTTCTAGGTTGTTAATGGATATGGTTTGGGATCTGTTATTTAGGGATCAAACCCTTAAATAAGGTCTTTATAGAGAAATATGATCCATTTTTAACCCACTTATCATTCCTACCCATTATAGGGTGATAAAGATATCTTTGGTTATTGGGAGATTCGTGGATGACCATATAAGGTCGGTAGTTGTTAGAAGTGGGAAAGTTGGAGCAAAGAGCACTATCATATGGATTTGTTGTCAGTCCTAGTGACCTGAACATGTTGTACATTTTTTGAGGAGGTCCTATGATAAAATATAAATAGTTCATGGATCATAGGGTGGGTTTACACATATGGAGTGAGATGGTTCTACTCATGTGAAGTTAGGGTAAATCTCACCTGCGATTGTCCAACCAACCCTGAAAATGACAGAGAGACAGCCAAAGGGAAATCATGGTAGAGGCAGTGATTGTAGTAGGTAGTTCTGTAAGATGACGATCATGGCCACGGATCAAGGAGATCAGTATGATGCAGTCAATGTTTTGACTTTTTTCCACCCCACCCCTGTTGTCCATTTCTGGGTCAACAAGTTGGTCGTCGAAGCATACGACCACGATACTGCTAGAATGATTTGAGGTATGATTTGTGAATTTTTTACCTTATTTTTTGTACTAATTTATATAATCTGATGTCATTATTTTCATTATATATATATATATATATTATGAGAATTGGGGATTTATGTCGAACTGTTGGCTTGAACATTATTCTTGGAGGCTCATACTCGAGAAGACTCATTGATCATGTAAATGTACTAATAGTGTGACTTCACACTTGGAGGAGAGAGTTTTTGAGGGAAAATCATTGTATAGGTATCAAGGAACTATGAATTCATTCTCGGTATTGATTGGTTATCAATAGTTCATGCCCAAATTTTCATTTTTTGGAAAATGGTGTGGTTTTCAGAAGAGGTAGAACCAGGTTTTCCTCTGTTAGTGAAAAGGAAACCCATGAATCATAGGATGTACTAGATTATATGATGGTTAATCTAATTATTCATATGTTGTCTAGCCTGAAACTCATTGTAGTGGATGTTTTGAGTTTTATATTTCATGCAGAGGTTATAAAGTATGAGGACATCTTTCTCAATGATGTTTCAGGATTACATTCCCGTAGAGAGATATAATTGTTCATTTATGTACACCATGGAATGAAACCATTATCATATCCAACATATTGTATGTCTCTTATAGATCATTGAGAAATAAGATTTTAGTATGAGTAATTGATGTGGAAAGAAATTGTTCTACCTAGTGTCATTATAAGGTAGCCTCAATTTTATTTCAAAAATTATAGACGGGTACTTGAGGTGTAGTGTGGACAATGGTCCCTTGTAATTGGTGACTTAGAAGAAAAGTATATTATATCAATGATTGGTTAATTATTTGATTATATGAGATGTGTTTGATGGTTCTCAATTGATTACCTCAGGACAGGCTAACCACAACTGTGAGTACACAATGAGGATATACCAAATATGGGATTCAAATGACAATACATTCAATATGAGAATATGGTGATTCCTTTTAGAATGATGAAATTCCCAATATTGTTAATTGGGTTTATGAATCTGAAATTATATCCTTGATTATATCGGTTCAAGGTAGTTTTTATTGATGATATCCTTTAATACTTTGTGTCCAATGAGTATCACGGGATACACTTGAGGATATTTCAGAACAACTTGTGAGTGAATTATCCTTACAAAATGGTCTCTACGTTAATGTTATAGATATAGGTGGAACACTTTTAGGGATATGTTATCAAATCTAATGGAGAGCATGTAGAATGAGCCATGGTCAAAATAGCATTATCATTGGAGACATGTAATTGTCTGATAGAGGTTTGGAGCTTCCATTGGTTGGTAGGATAATACTGAAGATTAATACCTTATTTTTAAAGGATATATGACCTCATGAATGATTTAACCTAAGAGGGATAATCATTCAAATAGAAAGATATGTGTTGACTGGTTTTTTAGAAGTCGATTCATAGTTTGATGAGTGATACCATCATGATATTTTCAGAGGAGGGCGTGGAGTACGTAGTATGTTATGATGCATCATGAATGGGGCTTGGTTGTTTTCTAATGTAGAGGCAATACATGATTTCTTATTGTTCATTCAAGATGATACCACTTGAGTAGAACCACACAAACCATGATATTTATTTAGCAGGGGAAGTATTATATTTTTAAGTGTGGAGACACTACATGATGGATGATCATTTTATAATCTATCTAATCAAAAGATTCTCAAGTGTATATTCTCTCAGAAGGATCACAACATCATACAATGTTGATGGATAGAGTTCCTCCAGGACAATGAATTTGAAATTTTCTATACTCATGGGATGAGGAATGTGGTAGTGGTTCTCTCAATATGGGATCTTTTTTTCAGTTACTGAAAGTAGAATAATTGTTGTTGGTCTCATTGTAGTGATTCATTATGGATAGAGATGGGGTAGCATACCTATAGTCGATGATTTCCACCCTCCAATCTTATAGTGAGTCGGGGAGGGAAAACATGGGGTACCTAATGTGAGACCCTATGTTCTATGATATCCATAGGGAATGATCTTGATGTATATTCTAATGGTGGGGAGTATGTTATTCTTTTCATAGGAATAATAATGGTACCAGTGATGTTGTAGGAGGAGGTTATGAGAGGGTTTCATACTTCTCACATGGTAGTACATCTTGGTTACACAAAAATGTACCAGGACCAACAATATAATTTTTGGTGGGTAGACATGAATAAATGAGTTGAGGTGTTTATCTCCCGATGCCTTGCATGTCAGCAAGTGATGACTGAGCACCATGTTCCATCAAGGTTGACTAAACCCATCAAGGTTCCAGAAGGGATGTGGGATAGGATATATATTATATATGATACTGTCTTACCACATAAATCTAGAGGACTAGATTCCATTTGGGTGATCATAGAACGACTCACCAAGTATGGACACTTCCAAGCTATACAAGAGTAGTGTTCTGTAGATATCTTGGGAAAACTCTACATTTGAGAGATATTCCACCTCCATTTAGTTCCTTCGAAAATTTTCTCTTATCAGGAGGCTCACTTCATGTCCCTATTATGAAAGGGGTTAAAGGAGTAATTTGGGACCCTGTTATGCTTAGGTACAACATTTTACCCAAAAACCGAATGAAAAACATAAAATATCAATACGGTTTTAGAGGTCATGCTATGAGGTTTCGTGTTCGACATTTTTCTTAGTTTGGAGTATCACCTTCCACTAGGGGAGTTTTCATATAATAACATAGACCATTCCAACATAATTTTTGAACCATTTAAGACATTGTATGAGTTACCCAATAGGTAACCACTTTTCTGGACTAACACTTAATAGTCGTTAGTCATGGTCCCAAAGTTGTTGCAAGCTATAATTGAGAAAGTGTAGATCATCCAAGAGAATATGAATACTTCAAAAAGTATTCAGTAGTCTCATTCAGATATGAAAAATTAGATTTTTAGTTCTAGGAAAGATAATGTGTGATCCTACGGATTTCACCTCGATGTGGATTATGGATATTTGGCCGGGGCATCATGCTATCTCTGAGGATCAATATCCCTTTTCCAGAAAATGTGTCTTGTTGGTGTGGTGGCATACCATTTAGCTCTACTGCCTCATTTAGATCAGTTTGACTATGTCTTCCACATGTCATAGATTTGGAGGTACATTATTGGCCAATCCCACATTTTCATCATAGTCGAGATGGATATCGAGGATGGAACAACCTTTTTCAAGTAACCAGTGGAGATCAAGGATCGGTAGGAGATGATCTTTCCTGAGTGATCTATTCATTTTGTGTGTGTCTGTTGGAATCATGGGAATCTTCAAGAGGGGACATGGGGGTGGTATCCTCATATTCATTATCAGTACCCAAACCTTTTTTAAGATCCCTTATTTTGGATATTTTGGACATACTAAAAAAGGTGGGGAGAATGGGATGTATTAGATTTCTCATGTGTTTTTTAGTTGTTATACGGATTATTTTTGAGACCATGCAGTGATAATTCATGAAATTACAAGGTATCATGTACCCAAAATAAATGTTTTAAATATAATAAAAATATTAAATAGCACATGCACATTATTTTCACGAAAAATTTGAATAAATTATAAATCTCTTCCAAAATCATAAATCTAAGTGAATTATTGAGTTCAAAACATAATTTTTAACATATTTACAACTTAAAATTAGTTGGCATATGAAATTTGTGGAGAAGTCATCGTGGGTACAAAATGGAATAAAATAAATAAATAAAATTATATTATATAATTTTGGTTGATGTAGTAATTGAATGACTTTAAAATTACTATTAAGAAAGAATCCAAGGGAGAGTCTAATAACCTTAAAATTCATGGAGGAACATTAGATAGATCATTGAGGATTTTATCTTCGATGAAATGAAATGAGATCGTGGATCAATGATCGATGTACCATAGATTCAAAAAATCATTCCAAAAATAAGGATAATGCATCATTATTCTTTAGAGAATTATCCAAATCGATGTATGGTTTGTGTTTTCATTTTTTATTAAACATTATTCATTTATATGATGAACACTGACCAATCAACGAATAGATTGATCTGATGATGGAGATTCTTAAAGGTTGGGTATTGATTGAGGGGATTATTGGAAGAATTATCTTTATCATTGATTTATTTTTATTTTCCTTTAAAATATATATAATGTTACATCAACACATATATTGATTTTGGATAATTCATCATTTTTATTCCTTTTCTTTTCTACCCCTATTCATTCCTCATTGTATGCATTTTTTACTTGGCATGTGGAACAAAAAATATCATTCGATCGATCATTTCCCATTATATTCCCCAAGAAATGATATAATATCCTAGTTATAAGACCAACACTACCCAAAGGATGTGTGAGGTTGGATATGGAGAAATTTAAGAAATGGTGGATTCCTGAATTCACATTCATTTTCATTCATCCATGCACAATTGTGAATGTTGAACTGATCTGTTTTCTGATCAGATCGGATGGTAGAACACAAGTTTAGAGGATGATAAGGATTTGAAGAGCATTGATATTAGTTTTTTTGGTGAATAAATCAATAGATATAATGTCTGAGGCACCATATAGAACATGTATATATGTTTTGGGATTATAGAAAATCCAGATCTACATTGCATGTAAACCAAAACTAAATTCCATATGGGTCCCCCATGGCGGTGACTACAGTTTTTGAGGACATTAGGAATCACACAAAATGTGTCCCCTGTCACACAACATTTTGTCCCTCTATAGATACTTGGTGTGTAACTCAATGACGTCATAGACATTTTGTGGACTACATTTGTTGGAGCACACTATGTACTCTCACACACAGACATCAGTTAGACCATGTACATAGGTTGAGGCATATACTAGAATATGTGTAGATTACACGGTATGACTACATGGTGTGTACTACTACATAGACATATTTTGATGACACAATCCATTTATATGGGTACGATCCAGGTTCAAGGGACATGGCATATGACCTCTACTACACATAGTGTACTCGTTTATACATGGGTTAGAGACCTTGTCCTCTATATCATCGTCATGTTTTTTTAAATCTTGTTCCCATTATTTATTCCTTAATGATTAGTATGAAATCATTTCCTACTTCTATAACTGTAATCCCTTCAAAATGAATGCTTTTATAGAGTCATTGGAATCCATACTAGTAGACTAGAGTGTGATCCTCTATTCAGCATAGTTCCTATGGTGGAGTAATTGGTATCATCATGAAAACACTAAATGAGCACCAATCCTTTATATAGTGGTTTAATAAAAATTGCGCTATTGGTATCACCCCATGGTCCTAGCAGTTCTCCTAATTTGTGAATCATATTCTCTTAGGACTATTAGAATATATTTTTTTCTCATGAAGATACATGGTGTGCAGTACCTGTCAGGAGAATTTCATCAGTGCTATCGGACCTAGGATTTTGTTCTTGATGAGTTCAGTGTGAAATATTCAAGTCGAAATTCTAGGCGGAGTATACTACAATTGTCACATTCCTCTATATTGTGTTTCTTTTTTGAGAATATCTGGATATTATTTTTATATTTATTGAATTCATATAATTATGTAGAGATAACTGTATTTCATTTATTGGATGCTTTTTTCTTTTGGGTGACCTATTGATTATTTTTTTATAATCACTCCAAAATGGAATTTCCCCATAAGATTCATTCCTCGTGAAAAATGTTATAATTTTGACAATGTCCAATATAGAGCATAACCATATGGGGTTTAAAGACACCTTATAGACTAATGATTGTTGTTTCAGCTTTGAAACCAAAGTAACTTTTTTCATTCAGGTTGAACATGTGTTTTAAACTCATTATTTTAGGTTTCTATTTTCCCTTTTTAAATGGTTTTACTTCCTATAGTACTCTATTTGTCGGATATAAATGTATTCATGCATTGGTTATTGTATTTTTTTTGAAATTTCAACATTTAGTGGGATTTGATATGTGTGTGTGTGTGTGTGTTTCTGTATAGGTATATAGGTAATTCCTCCAATGATAGTGATACACATACTCAGTGCTAGTGACCTCCCCTAGCCTATTGAAGGATTTCTTGGGGAGTCGAGGCATAATCCCCAATTGGTGGGGTCATGATGAAATAATTTGATTATATCCCAAACAAATAAAATGATTTATTAATGTATTTCATATTGTATGGAGAATGATATTTAAATATAACTTGGAATATATCTTATGGAAAATATGTAAAAATAGAAATCACTTTTTAAAACAAACGAATACTAAAAAATTAAAGAATTCTTATATGAAAATAGACAAACAAATTATAAATGAATATTTGATGGATAAGATTTTTATGTTGGTGGAAAATTATGTCTACTATATACATATTAAAACAAATGTGTCTTTCATTTTTTTGTAAAATCCAAATGTCGACGGTATGGGAAAATAACATAAGATTACTTTCAAAAAAAAATTATATGTGAAAATTTTATAAAAATTCATTTATTAGATATTCTTATTAATTATAAAATTATGTTTTGATAATATTTCTTGAAAAAAGAATTTTGGATGAAAAAATATTTACTACCTAGGAGAGTATGTTTTTTCTTAAAAACATTCTCAATTACTTTTAGTACCAAAGATTATTAAAATTGGATTACTTATTGAAAATAATATAAATATCTATTTTATAATTAAATTAATTATAATTCTTGATAGGTGGATCATAATATTTCATAATTAGAAACATGAACAAAACAAAATCCCAAAAATTGGTGAGATTGAAACATAATACTCTTAACAATTTTGTAACAATGAATCATAGTAACCAATATGGAATAAATGTATAAAAAATTTAAATAATCATGAGAATAAATAAATTCAGGATAATACATGAAAATAGGTCTTCATATACATGTTATAAAAATTATTGGTCTATAAAATAACATGTGTTTCAAAGAGGGAAAATCAAGACAAAAACCACTTACTGTTTTGGTAACATTTGAAAAATAAACGCAATGAAAGGGGGATCCTTAAATATATAGGTAAATTAATAAAATTAATTTATGATTCATTAATAAAAATCATGTGATATATAAAACAACATAAAAAATAGGCATTTAATATGACATGTGTCTCTTAGTGGAAGAGAATAAAAATCCTAAACCAATATAGTAATCATGTGATTTGTAAGAATAAAAAAATAACATCAAATTAAATATTAAGAATCAATAATATAATTATATTAAAGATATCACATGTCAATTTTTCAATATATACTACATGTAAAATAAATGTTTTCTGACTTT
This sequence comes from Viscum album, assembly GCA_963277665.1. Classification (NCBI taxonomy): domain Eukaryota; kingdom Viridiplantae; phylum Streptophyta; class Magnoliopsida; order Santalales; family Viscaceae; genus Viscum; species Viscum album. The sequence goes on from OY728159.1 coordinate 662,339,149, forward strand.
TCATATGAATCAAAGAAATAAAAGTGTAGCTAGAAATCAATTACCTTACATCTAAATATTCTTTATATAGATTCAAAAAACATATATAATAAATAAAATTTTATTATAAACCTATTAAATAAAAATTTATAAATATATATATCATACCCTATATAATTTTCATTCTACATTTTACTAACTCTTTATTATAAATTCCATGATATTGTCGTGTTTTTGGAAAAAACCGCTTTGTTTTTCATTTTTTTTTATTTTTCATTTCTGATACACTTACATTGATCATGGTTCCATAATACACATAATAATAATAATTATATAAGTTTCATATTTATATATCAAGTAAAAATTTATTAACAATCTTGAATAATGGTTTTGAAAATTGATTATGTTATAATCATGGTGTTGGTAGGCCATATATACGCATTACTAACATTTCCAATTTTCATTGATCATTACGAAAAATAGAAAAGTAATATCATAACATTAATTAATGGTTATAATATCAGATATTATAAATTATTTCTTTAAAAATACTTATACATATAACTCATGTGGTATGTGGTTGAAAAGAGATCTAGTTTACTTCACTAAGGCGTTAGTCTACCCATACATGAACGATATTATCATCATTCTGTGAGTAAAAAGGTAAGAAAAAAATTATTTATTATATATAACAATGATAAATATGTAAATAATTTATTAATTATTTCTTTTATATCAGATATATTCATCAAAATTTCCCATTTTATATTCCATGTTAATCATTACTGATAATAAATCACATAAGTCTGCGACGTAGTAGTCCAACATACAGACGAGCGATGTTATTGTATCTCATACCAAATGGAATGAAAAAATTTATATATTATATAACTAATATATTGTTATAATTTTTGTGATAAATATATAATATATAAATTAGATCCATAATCATTGTTAACCATGATAAGTGAAATAAAAATTATCGTTGTAGAACATTACCACTACAATGGAGAACATCATTAGGTTTGAACTGAAATCTATCATATTTCTCATTTATGAGAAACATATTTCTTCTAGGCTGATAGGGGATGTTTGAAATTGATTTGGGAATGTATTAGATGATTTAAAAAGGATTAATCATGTGAAGAGGATATGAGAATCAATGTCCTATTACAACTACGGTGATCCCCAAACATGTTTCCTCTAAAACGAAAAGGATAAACTCGGGGTTTTTAAATGAAAAAGGGTACAAAATGGAGAATTATAGATAGATATATAATAAATGTATAAATATTCAATGCAAATAAATTTTATAATAGTTTTTAGGTAATTTTAACACATATATTTCAGTTCAACCCCCAGTAAACCAATTTTAACTTAAAAATAATATTTACTATTTCTACTATTAATTATGGTGAAAAATTTATGTTAAAATTATTATATTATATTATTTATTCTAATTAAAAATATGAATCTCATTTTTACAAATTCCATTCACTATATTGGAATATTTTAATATTAAATTGTTATTGCTCATGTGATAATAAAGCATGTATTTCATAGAGAAATTGATCAAAAGATTACAATGTTAATACATAGAAATTAAATATAAAAATTATTCAAATGTATTAAATTCTATTAAAATATATGTAACTGGTTTATTTTATAATTTACCTAGAATATAAAATATAATTTACCTTTATTAATAATATTAATTAATATACAATTATCAATTAAAATTTATTATTTTTCACAATTCATAAAAAAATCATACATTCAGAAAATTCCCATAAACTAAACCTAATATAAGTTTGAAAAGATAATTTAAAAAAATCTCCTTAAAATAAATAATTTCAAGTAATCTAAATTTATTTTTAAAAAAATCATTCCTTATTCCGACAAAGTTGTCTTTGAGAAAAATATTGTTTTAAGAAAAAATTGCATTTAATCTTCAATATTTTCTAGAAAAAACAAAATATTAATATTAAAAAGTTGATTTAATAGATGTTGTATAATTATTATCATAATAATTAACAAAAATGGTTTTTTAAATTTATTTTTGTAAAACAAGTTGGTCTGCATAAAAATAATATTTACGATAAATATTTCATTTTATTTGACAAATATTTTTTAGGATTAAACACTTTATCACCAATGAGATAATTTTATATACATGGAAAGAAAATATATTGTCGTAATTTAGTTAATATTATCCATACATTCCATCCCCATAGAATGTGGATGCCCTTTATATATGAATATTTTAATAATATGATATGTTTCATTAAAAGTTAGGGTTGATTGTTTCACAATACAAAGTGAATAGTACTTATAGTGAAAAATATAGAGAGGTATAAATTCATTTGAAAAAAAATATTCCCCAAATTCAGTTTTTGTAACATTCTACCCCCATAAAAATATGTATGTCCGTTGAAATTTATCTCAATCATCAAAGTAACAAAACTTTTAAAATTCTAATCTTGAAACTAGTATATTAAAATGGGTAAATAAAAAATACTCTTAAGAAAGGGAAATATATGTGTGAAAGTCATCTTGAATTACACATTATGGGACTAAAAATATGATATGATTGGTGGGATGGGATTTCATGGAAAAATAATTGGATTACAAAAACCCAAATATTGATGTCTTGTGATTTTGAAAATGGACAGGAGAATGTTAAATACCCAAAATCATTAATCCAAAGAGGCATGGATAATTTAATTTACAATAACATTGAAGATATCTTGAACACATTTTCTTTTATTTTCATTTTAATAATGTTGTGTAATTTATTATACATCATTATAGAGATAAAATAAAAATATACATACATGATATGTTTTTATTTCATAGAATGAATTTATTCATTTTTTTGTTCCTTGAGAAATTTCAAATTCTTCTCTTACTCTAAGAGATGAATTTTTCAAGTCAAAAAAATGATCCATTATATAATAATAATCATTTTTTCTATCTCTAGTAAGAATGGTTTACAATAGTTATGTATCATTGACATGTTATCATTTGTTATGTAATGTTTTAATAAATAAAACATCATCAAAGGTACAAAATAAGAAATTTGGTTAATGAAAGAATTTATAACCCTTATAAAACAAAAATTTTATAATGAATGTAACTAATAATAATATCTATAATCCTATTTATAGGGTAAACTTCCCCATATTTTCACATACCAAATGTGTGGATACATTCATCATGTGTTCCCTTCAAACTTCTATATTAACATTAAACACTATTGAATACATAAATTCTTCCTCACTATATACAGAAACCATAGATTATTTGATCTATTCAGAAAATACAAAACAAATTTTAAACACAATCAATGATAGATTACAATAAAATTTAAACAGACCATAATGGAAATAAGTACTATCTAATTTAGTTATTATTATCCAATATATCATTATCCGAACAACATTATATCAAAATCCAAAATATATTTTTGGTTTTCTTCCCTTAATCAAAATATAATCATTCTATAAAATAAAATTTTCAATTCGTCATTTCATTTTAACCTATTTTTAAATATAATCACTAAAAAACATATTCTAAATAATACATTTATATGACACTATTAATATATCATAATTCTCGAATTATAATATAGTAATAATTCCATCATACAACTTCCTTCTCAAACAGTTAAAAAGTCTACATCATATTTTTACTCCGGAACAATTTTATTTTACCTGTCATTCTTAGTTTGTTCATCATCAATAATTAAACCATTACTTTTACAATGATTTGGAATCAATTCATAATTTTTCCCCTCATATTTGGTTTATAATGCACATAAATTTTACATTTGAAACATTCTATAGTCAATGATACCATAGGGAGCCAATTATTCCCATCCATTACATTCTCCATACATTCAATGTTTCTATTCCATTTTCCATGTTTTTTCCTTTATTTCCACACAAAAACATCTTATCCTCATACCTTGTAAACATTCCCTTGATTAATTATTCTCAAATTCAGGAAGTTTATAAATCTAATTATTATTTCCCCAATAGTCCCCACTACTCAAAAATAACTTTAAACTCAATCCTTCCCATTTTTGGTGTTATTTAGAATTGGTTAGAGTGTATTTTGTTAATTAATATAATTGAAAACATTTATAAAACAAAAAATATATATTTAACTCCAATCATTAAATAATTATTATGACAATTTGTAAACTATATATCACATTCACTTCTCGTAAAATTCATTATTATTCCAAAAATTGAATAAAAATAAAAATAATTATTTTATAAACACAAATAATTTTTGAAACCCATATAATCCTGAAAAAATAACATATATGATCTCTAAAAAATGATACATTCTTCTTAATATATGAATGATTTGGTTTTTCCTAGGTCATTCCTATTTATATTCTTTTTACAATGATCATGATGGTTTTTAAATAGTTTTAAAATTTCCAAGGCATATCACCCAAGAGTATCAGAGAAGGTTTCCAGCAATGTGTGTTTTCATGCACTAGGTTATGATCTATTCCACCACAATGCACTATTTTCAATTTAATTTTCACTATGTAACTCAATGGAAGAGCCACATACACTTTTTGTATATAGATCGGGATATAATTAATTATAAAATAATTACACTATCCTTTACCATGATTCAATGATATTTTCCTATACATTAACTTGTCCTTATACTTATCCATAAATATATCTCTGTAAATATCAATAGAAATATCTACATGGATATCAATAATTTTTCACATCCTTGTTTCCAAATGTTATCTAAATTAATCCTATATTACCAACTATAGTGATTGAGTGTTTTAATATATATATATATATTACATTATTTTCATAAAAATTTGTTATATTGCACAAAAACATGACATATGATTATAATGTTATAGTGCCTATGGAAACATAGAAAAAAGAACTATTTCATATTTAAAATACATAATCTCACACTCTGTTCGTCATAACTGGACTTCATCATAGAAATATCATACTTAATACATTTCGTTATAACCTAGGTAATGGAAATATACTAAAAGAGGAGCTTAGATTCTCATTAAGGGTAATACCTAGAGATACTATACCATAATTTGAAATTTAAGTGTATTATAACACGAGAATAAAATTTTTAAACCATAACTTCCATATCAATGATCATAATATTGAGTCATACAGTACAATTAGGATGTTCATAATACATGAATCGTAATACAATCATAGATAATTGTCCACAAAAGTACAATTTAGTTTTAAAAAATAGAATTGTGGTTTAAACATACACATAAAAAATTTTGAGTCATGTCTAACCACCAAGACATTAATAACATGTTAAGATTTGGATAACCACCCATGTACCTTATTTTTGATTAGGATGACTTCTAGTGAACCCTAATCGGGCATGGAATTACCTATTTTGTACTATTTGGTGTCATATATCATTAATCAGTACGCAATGCATTGGGTGGAGATATAGTTCTAACCAGTCACATAATGAAAATGATAAATATGTTTTCAATAATTCCATAAAACGTTAATTATATCATAAACTGTGAAAAGAAATTGTTTTCATGAATATTTCGTATCATCATAACCTATATTTAATAGATAGATTTCATAATATTTTTAACATTTCCTCACAACATGACCAATAAAAAAAGAAACAGGTTTTCCTAATAATTTTATCATTGTATATCCCTTAGAAGAAAAACAGGTTTTCATAAACATATTTTCATGATAAATCATTAAGATAAATAAGAATAATGATATCCATGGTTTATATCTAAGGAAAATAAAAACATACAAAAAATGATATCATCTTAAATGTATAATTAATTTTGAAGAATAATTGGAATATTTCTTGAGGAAAATAACTATTTCTTGAAAATAATTATTTAAAAAAAATCATAAAACATTGTTAATTTTTTTCCTTTTGAAAAAAATAATATTTTACATGGGATTCATCAAATAAAATAATTGTCAAATCAATGTAAATTTTTTTACACTTAACATCTTTATAAAAAAGAAAATTTGTACTTTTTGGGAAAGGATATGATGCATAAAATATTATTTTTTTAAAAATAAAACATGTATAAAAATGTCTTTATTAATTCATTTTATGAATGATAAAAACAAATTTTTTTAATTTTTTGAAAACATGGATTTATATGAAAAGGGTGTAGGTTGAGGAGATAAATAAATAATATTTCTAAAGAATTTTATCAATTGTTTATAGTACCAAAACGTGGTAAATGATAAAATTACAAGAAAATATCATTATTTTATATAGGAGAATAAAATTCATGTAAATTTTGAATTTTTGGATCCCAATATCTCAACATTATTGATGTAATCATAAAGGATATATATAGACGATGATATGATAACATTAAACTTTTACCACATATGTATCATTAAATCAAAATACCCATGAATGAATAACATTAAAATAAACATTATATACCTGGGTAATAAATAAATTCAAAATATGAAATTAAAATTGGTAATTATAAAAACCTCATAAATTTATATATGTTCATAATATAACATATGTCTCAAAGAAGGAAAATCAAGGCAAAAATAACTCACTATTTGGGTAAAATTGGAACCACAATCCCATTATGAAACATAAGAAAATCGATATATAAATAAAAATAATTTTCAATGAATAAAAATTAAAAATATTCATGTTATTTATATACAAAACAATTAATCAAATATTTGGTAAATAATTCATGTTTTTCATAGAGGAAAAAATTGGGGCGGAAATCTATAACTGCTTTATGAATACATTGAATCATTACTCCTAATAAAAATAGAATTATAAGAAAAATTTAACATCATGAAAATGATTATTCTCATGATATAACTTCTCAACAAGTTTCTATATACACCAAATAAATAAATAGTGTTTTGAATGTTCTTATTTCCCCACAAAATAAAATAGAGACTGTAAATCCCTTACCTTAAGTTTTGACTTCCCTCGTAGAAGTTTGTACCACTTGTAAAATAAAAACAATTTAATAATACATCTGTTAAAAACAAATATATATATAATTCCCAATATGATTTACATATGATCATTTATTATCTATTTATTAACAATTCAATTTTATTTTCATGTTTCCGGCAATAACTCCTTTGTTTTTTTGTATATGTTAGGATTTTTTATCTTCAAAACTATTAATTTGATAAATGATCCATAATGTCGAGAATAATTATCATGAAATAATTATCATATTAATTCATAATATATAACTTTTTATCTATTAATGAATGATGTTTGTGAGAACTAAAGTTTGTTATGACCATGTAGATGGTCGTCCTTATATATTCATAAGCAACACTTATTTTCTTCAACAGTCATTATTGAAAATAAATAATCAATATGTTAAACATAAATAATGATTATAATATAATAAATAACATATTATTTCTTTAAATATATTTATCTATATTATACATGTGTAGTGCTGAAGAAAAGTGAGTCACATCACATCATGATGATTGTAGTATACACATACACGAACGACATTATCATCATTTTGTGAGTCTAATGGTATGAAATAAATGATATAATATATTTTAATAATGTTAAATATGTCATTAATATAATAATTGTCTCATTTAATTCACATAAAATAATTAAAATTATCCTCATTATTTTTCATATTAAGTGTTAGTGAAAATGAATCACATAGCTTCGTGAGGCGGTAGTTCACCACATACACGGGCAATGATATCATATCACATAAAAAATGGAATGTAAAATCATAGAAAAGCTATAATGACACCAAAGGTATAACTATGATAAAAATTTAATATATAATGTTTATATACATAATCATAATCAACAGTGAGATGTGGTAATGGATAAAATAATGAAGGTAGATCACGAGGCGGTAGTCCACCATACAGATGGGTGAAAATCAAAAAACATTTTATGGATGTAGGGAGAATATTAATGAAATAGTTTATCATAATAGTATATTATTATATGGAATATACCTCTGCATTTTATCTGCAATATTAAATAAAAATTGAAGGAGTTTGGTGATAAAATAAAATAAAAACCCTTATCAAATAATGTTATATTTTCTTTGGGTCCCCTTTTTAGGATAGCACCCAAGCCATAATAGGTTGGTTTAATTCCCCAAATAAGGATTACATGATGATATGATGTAATTCAGGAAGTTATTTGGGTAGTTGTTTTCTAAAAAATTGGTATTTACTATGTTAAGAGGATAGAAGAGGGGTGGAATTTAATAAGTGAGTTGAGTGGCATACATGTAATTATTGAAATGAAAAAGTTGCACCCACGTTTTTTGACATGAAAATAGAGTAGAATATACATTTTTAGAAATAAATAGTCATTGTATGGTCGCTAATGGAACGAAAAGTTATTTTAGAGTAGTTTTTATGTAATTATAACAGTTATTATTTATGTTTAAGACCCGATAATCTCATTTTTACATTAACCGTTATAAATATTATTTTAATATTTTTACAATTAATTATGGTAGAGAATTATTTTTATCTTATTATATAATATAATTTTGTTGTAATTTATAATATGGATTGAATTTTTCCTAATTAAATTCAAATAATTTAAAAAACAAATAAAAATTAATCATGTCGATGCGATAAGATTTTAGAATTTTCAAAGAGAAAATATTAAAATGTTAAAAACAATTATGTCAAAATTATTTATGAAAATCATTAAAATGTAATCATAAATTTATAAATAAATTATTTTTAATTTAAAAACTATTTAAAATATAAATTTCATAAAAATAATTTTAGTGGAAAATTGTTTTCAATTAAAATTTATTATTTTAACTATTTAATAAAACTATTAACATTTTCAGAAAATCAAAAAAAATTTACCTAATGATTTTTTTGATATTAAAGATACCAAAACGATATTTATATTTTAAACCAAGTTTTATTAATGATTTTATAAAATATTTCTAATATAATTAGAATTAAGGGTAAAAATCATTTTAGGAAAATATTTTTTTAAGTGTGACGTTTAATTTATTCAATCTCATTTCTAGACAACACATAAAATGAGTGATAAATAGTTTATCTTTTATATTATATTTATTTTTATTAAAAATAATTCATTAATAGTGGATTTCCTTCTTTATTATGGGAATTCATTTTTTTTCATAAAAATTGTTTTTCAGAGAAACATTTTCATTATTTTTTTAATAATTGTTATTTTGTTTTTTAAATTATTGGTCACTGAAAAATTCCTATAATATTCATGTACATCTTTTATATTTTCATTTTTAGTCAATGAAATCTATTCCTTACATTCCAATGTCTAGGTGATAACTCTCAAAAAAAAATTTAATGATATGACATGTGTCCATTAAACATATGATTTTGTACTAAAAATACATTACACAATGTTATTTGTGATGAAAACTATCAAAAATATTAAATTGATTTGTAAATAATAATTAAAAATATATTGGGGGTGTTAAATCCAATATAATATTTATATTATTTATAAAATTATGTATTTATTTACAATATATGTAATAACCTCAACCCTTATAGTCAAGAGGTGGTGGTTATATTGTCACAATGGTATTATATATGCAGAAATCGAATTCCAAATAATAAAATGGATTTTTTATGTTATACTAGATACATACATGAATTTAAAATTAAAATATAAAATATATTATAATAAAATATTATCATCATTAAGTGTACCATTGTTCTCTATAAAATATACCCTCATATCAATCATAATAGACTTGCTAACATTTAGGGGAATGAGAAAAAAGAAATAGTTTAGGTGGGATGCTCATTAAGATTATGCGTACAAAAATTATAGCATAAATAAATAAATAATTATAATTACTAAATTGTAAATAACTAAGACACATTGCATTTATTCAATAAATTTAAAAATAATGATAATATAAAAGAAATAAATGATGATAAAATAATTCCATATAAATAATCACAAGACCTCAAAACGTATCATAGATATTATATACAATATAATAATCACATTGAAATCAATACTAATCTAATAGATATGTAATTAATAATTTTTGACATATTAATCATTCTATATATTCCTCACTGTAGACCTACGATAACACATTCACAAATTTGTTCATTGATATATAAATAGATGGTTAATGCCTAAGACAAAAAACCATACTCTATTACTTCTTCACACATAAAGATATATATAGGGGACATAGTAAGATAACCATATCAATAATTAATTTCAATTCATTCTTCCCATGAATAAATAATACAATTGAATAATCATGCCTTAAAAAGCAACAATTGTCTGTATTAGAAGTACTATTCATAGAGAATATCATTAATTTCTATAGTCAAACTGATCATAAACCATACAATGAAATATGATGAATTGTATAATTACATTATATCCTTAAAATCATAGTATAAAATGGATGTGTACATGGCTGAAAATACATTATAGAGGTTAATATAATATTTAATGTGTAAAATACCCATTTTCATTGATAATAATTTTTAAAAAAAATTGAACACATATTAAATAAATCATTTTCATTTAAAAGAAACTTGAAAACATTAAAATAATGATTCAAATAATTAAGTGGAAATTATGGATAGCAATTATATACAGACTCTATTTATTAAAAATATTCCTTCCAAACTTTTTTAAGAAATTTTAAAAAATACATTGTTTCGTAAACTATTGGAAGACTTTTTTAAAACAAAATAAAAAAATTTAAAATTTTAAAATGTGACTACTTAAAATCATCTTATAATGTTAAAAATATTAATGAAAACATTTTTAGAAAACATGGTCATTGAATTGATGTATAGTTCAGTTCAGACTAAATAATATATAATCTCAAATAATTTGGAGACAGTGAAATAAAAGCATACCACATGTGATTATTTTTAATCATCATACCCATTAATGAAATAAATTAAAATAGATATTTGAGTACAATGATAATAGAGAGATTAGTGATATAATATATCGATCGTCCAATTTATATACCAACAAAAAGATATATGTGGAGAATGATTCTTAAGTCTCACAAATTTATAAGTGATATTGGAAACATCGATCTCATTTATGAAATTCCCCATAATAAAATTTAGCCTCTATTAAAATAAATGTATATTTTTTATAAATTAATAAAAATAACAATAATTTCTTATATGATTCATTTATAACAATTTATAACATATTTATTAATGATCACTTTACTATTATCATTACCCCAGTTGTTATTTACATTTTCTTTCATGTTTACATTGATTCAGTAGTTCCAGTAATTACTTCTTTAATTTAATTCATCATATTTATAATATTTATAAATGGAAAAATGTCATATATATTCTGTTTATATTTATTTATAATCATCAATAATAAATAGAGAAAAAAATGTGTTTCACTGTTCATACAGATGGTAGTTCATACATACATATGAATACTTTTATATTTACGATACTAGATTTATTATTTTAGTATGGATACAACTCAAGAAGGATAATTATAAGAATAAATAACCCTGAAAGAGATTTATATACAATTACCTCTCTTATGGTGGACTCACAAAAGATATCCTCTTAAGGTGCATAAAGTTTGTTTGGAAGGTCTGCCACCTCAATGACATGGATAAATTTTTTATAGTTAAGGGATAGTATTATGTCATGTTATATAGCTCAATGTGAATAAATAAGTGAATGAAATGATTTCCTTTTGTAATCGGGGGGAGGTCCATTCATGAAAGTTTGTAAAATATGAAATTAATATAATTTAATTATAATTTCAAAGTTGAAAAAATTAATACAATTAAAATATATGGTAAATATAAGTTTAAATCTATTTATAGAAAAGTATTAGACATGTATGGGATAATGTTTTACCCATATTTTTTAACCACCATTAATCCTTTTGACAATTATCATACTATTAAAAGTTTATACACTGTAAGGATCAATAATGTTAATATAATATTATAAAATTCCCATAAATAGACACTGATTGATTCATTTATCCATATTTCATTAAATTGGTTGAATAAAATAATATTTAGTTATTTTATCATATTTAATAAATCATAATTTCATATGAAATATTAATATTGACAATTTTTAAAACTATTAATTACTTTGATATTCATAACAACAAAAAACACCATACAATTCATCAAAATAAATGATTATATCCCTAAAATATCATTTTCATGTAAATCATTAATTAATTTCATTATTTATATCAAATTTTATTATTTTCAATATTTTAAATATCATTTATTTTATTTTTAATAAATTGAATAATTACTATGTCAGCGTTGTGTATGCATTTAATGTAAGTATTTATTCCCTAAAATTAAATAAAATTACAATTATGTAGATTAATCTTTTATACTTTTAAATTTTAATCATATTCTATCATATCTATTATATAAACCCAGATTAAAATTAATATAATTAATCTAAATGTAGTGTCACATGTTTGACATTTCTTAAATAAAAATATTATAATGTTCAAAATCTCATCCAATTTGGAAGGAAATTTCATATATATGAATTTTGTATTATTATGGTAGAAATATAATCATTTAATAATATTGGGGCATTTGTAATGGCCATGTTTGTATATTTTTCATTTTATATTTATATTTAATTAAATAATTTATCTTATACTTTGGTAAAAAATTACTATTTTCAATAGTCATTTTGAGAAAAAATATAAGGGAAATATTTAATAAATTTTCATATAATTATTCTATATATGGAATATATTCTTAAAAATACAATACACAAAATTGGGAGAATTAATTTAAATTTAATATGAAATATGCAATAAAAAATTGATTGAAAACTTTTTATTTTATATATGAAAATATTTTTAGGCTATAATTAAAAATTAAATTCCTTAGAATGAAAATATTTTTATTATTATTAATATATTATAACTAATTTTATTTTTAATCCATTAAAAAATGCATCAATTAAAATGATTGAAAAATATAGTTTAGGATATAAATATTAAATAGTCATTATTTATATTAAATTAATGTGTTCAAAAATATTATAATTCCTGCTAAGATATTTTTTTATGATGATATAAAAATGATATTATTTTTATAAATTAAAATTTGTATACATTAATGAAATTTATTAAAATATTTTCACGATTAAATTTTTTTTTAGGTAATGGTATTCCTGAAATATAAAATAATGTTAATAAAAATGGATTTCTTTTTTAATAAGAAATATTAAATGAATTTTTATTATGTAGGTCCAATATATATATATATATATATATATATATATTCTATAATCCCCTTAATATTATTCATACCAAAAAATTTAATAGCTAGAGTATTAAGGTCATATTCAAATAATGTTTCAGAGTTCATTGAAGTTTGGTGTTTCATGTTACATATTCTATGGTAATAATTTTGTTTTAATATCTAAGGAGCATATACACTAGAATATATCGAAGATATTTAATTGATATAAAAATGAACATGCCTTAAAATTACGTGGTCTTATAAGATAACTATTTATTTTTATCCTTGTGATTATTTACATTGTATTGTCATCCAAAGATATATTATATTCACATGCTCTGAATTATATAGATATATTTTATTATAATTAATTTCATGAATATTATGCATGTATTTCATTTCCATGATTGATTTTATTCTACACATAATCATAAAGAGTGCTTTTGTTACCCCTTCTAATGTATCCCTTTTACATAATTCATAAAGAAGATTATGGGTACAAATATATCCCGATTTTTATAATGTGTATAATATTTTATGGTTGATTTATTTTTTCTTATTATAGTTTAATGAATCCATCGTACGGTCGAAAAATAAACAAATTATAGTAAATAGATTGGTTTTTATTTAAATCTTTTTACAAACTCTCTAAAATAAAAAAAATCTATTAGGATTATAAGTGAATCAGTTTTTTTATATAATAATTATTGATAGTTATGTTTGGGTCGCTATTTCTTTATGAAGACCTATATGATTGGAGAATATTTTTAGCATCAGATCTTGGAGTATCAGTATGTCGTGTCATCATTTTTCTCAATATAGTTGTTAAAAACCATTAGAGGTTACGATTATAACAATAAAATATAATTTAATATATCTTTATATAATGGACCGGACATTCCTAATCTATTCATTTTTCAAAATCCAATGTTTGGGGTGTTATACATGGCAAGGGAAACTCATTTCATGAGTTTCCCATAATATTAGTGTTTCAATTAGTACCTTGCATCACTTGCTCAGCATCAGTGGCTCACTATTGTTAGGTCACACCGGTAAATGGTATTAGTAGCTCATATTGGTAGGATAGGCATTGGTAGGTTGGGGTTCTATAGGATTGGCATTGGTAGGATGAGCATCTGTTGGTGGAGCGTCATTTGGTCAGGCATTGGTAGGATGGGAATCATTAGGTTGGGCATTGATAGAGCAGGAATTGGTATGTCATCAAATCAGTAGGTCAGGGAATCGGTAGGTTTGGGGGTCAGTGAGTGGCATCAATGACTCCTTATCGGTTAGTCACATCAGTGACTCGTGTCGGTGGGTCATGCAGGTGACTCACTATTACAGAATCACATCTATGACTAACCTATCATTTCGTCATTCTCATATTTTTCTAGTTTTTCTAATATCACCCCTCTTATGTTCTATTTTACATAAACCCTAATTAAAACCAAGATTGAACATTTATAATGGAATTTAAAAGATTATTAATTATATCTTTAGTATCCTAAGACTCCAAAACATTGAAATAGAAAAACCATGTAATCTTGATCCTGATCTTACCTTAATGGAAATTAAAACAACACTTTTCCCCTGATATAGGATATAGATCTTCAAATCCAGGACAATATCATCCCAGGGTGATTTCTTTTTCTCTTCGGGTTCCCAGTTCTATTCTTCCTACTCGAGTCATATGTTTTCTATGGCCTTAAGATATATCCTTCCAAGGAGTCTCCTACTCTTTGTGTTACCCCATAATCTAGGCGCAATGATGAGTTGTTGTTCATGTGTTGTTCCAAGTAGGAATATCTTTGTAACTTTTTTAAAATGTGTATCATCTAGGGTGAGTTAACTCAAGTATCTTTGATAATATGGTCGAATGAAAATCTTTATTAAGTGTGTTATAAAGATTAACAGACCTGTTACAATAATGTGTTTGGCTACCCTAGTAATAAATGAGTTGTTGGGAATATGATTATAATTCTTGTGTTTTTTCTGTTATATTTGATATACAATATAAATTGTGTTGTTCTTATGCCTTATGAAAATAATGGGAATTGGTGGTCCTTGTTTTCACATCAGACTCAGGAATTCTTGTAGTTAAACACTTTTTGAACAACTTTTAACTTGAAAAATTTATTAATCACATATATATAGCTAATTAAATGGTTTCCCTATAAACAAACATTTATATGATAACCACTTTGTTTATCAAAGTTTAATTAAATAATGAATGTGTTAAATTTGAATACCTGATGCCTTGTTTGTTGTGGTTATATGCTATGTGTGTATTTTTTCAATCATGTTCATCATATAGGTTGTGTGGTGCTTCTGTTGAGAGCCTGAAGGTGTGTGTAAATGGTTTGAGGGTGAAATGGTATCTTAGGATGAGATATTGACTGAATTTAGAATGGATAAACATGTTGAACTATTTTTTTTAATATGGTTTGTGTTAGGGTTATTAGGCATGATCTTCTTGTGCATTAGGGCTTCAATATGGTTTATTTTTATTGTTTTTATGATTATGTTATTTTTCGGTAGTGGGGATTTTGAGGATAGTTTTGGTGGAATAATATTGAATAAGGATGGTGTTACCATGAGTGGTCATTTGACCAAGAGTTTCCAGAGATCTGTATATTATGAATGGTTGTTAGAGTAGTTTCTTTCCTCTTTTCCTCCATTCTCTATTTGGATTTAGAAATGGTTGGTAGGGTTTCATCACCCATATAATGTGTGTTGTGTTTGGTATTTTCTCTAGTATGAATGGAATTGATTATCATAGCTTGCTAAATAAATAATGATAATTTGATAAATGAAATGGTTGGGGTTATGAGTTATGTTTCTAGCTGGTTATTAGATTGCAATAAAGGTGGAATCAAGGGATGTTTTGTGTGGTATGGTTGTTTGTTTGGAAACCCCATAGGTTTGGATGAGTGTTTTACAGTTATATAAATACTTGTAGTTCCTTGTGATCTCTATACGCACCCACCCAAGTTGAGCACTATATTTCGAACACCCCCATTGTTATGGGGGAGGGTTTCAATTCCCAAAATTGTAGTTGGAGGATATATGGTTCATTATTGGATTAATTATTCCCCCTATTATATGCATTGGTTTCCAGATACACAATGAGTAGGATGTGGAGGAGTTGTGTGGCCCAGGTGTCTATGTGAGAGGTATGATTCCTAGGTGTATTTAGGATGAAAAATAATGATATTTATTGGGTTTCTTCAGGATGAGGTTGTGGTTTTCGAACCTGGAGTCTGTGGTTGGGAGGTCATGTGTTTCATAGCCAGGGTGTTTGCGGGCAGGATTTGGTCTATGGATAACGTTTATAGGGGAAGCCTATAATAGTGGAAGCTATGGAAAAGTGTGTTAGTGTCATGACATTCTCCATTTGGTATGAGCAGTTAAATAGTGGGTAGTGGTGTAGGTTTCCCAAATATCAATGTTCTTATTATATTACATTACCTGAATATCATTATTTGGGGATTTGACCTTTATTATTATGGGGTGGATAGTATTACATGATTGGTGCTATTGGTTTCTACATTTTTCACATAGTGTATTTAGTATTCTCTTTGAACTTGTGCATGAGAATATATTAATTTTTTCTACTACATTTACTTGTATTCTCACCCAATACATATAAACTATTTTGAGGTTTCAAAGAGGATTACTAGGACAGTGTCTGGAAATACTAGCTCTAACTTTTGGTAAAATTGATGTGTCACGGCTTAGAATTGTTTTTGGTACTTACTTTGGACTTCTCATGCATTTATACCATTTTTATTTTTAACATGCCTGTGGGATAGATTTTGATTTCTTTTCTACATATGTCTTAGATTGGTTTGAGTTTGATACATCTTGTCTCTCGATATTGGTTACTGTGAAAAGGATAATTTCTCCCATTTTTTGAGATATGTATACCCTTGGTTCTTGTCACCACCCTAAGGCCTAACAGAGCCAGGACTCGCGGGGTCATTATCTATCAACACTCATTGAAGGCCCAAGAGGGTACCATTTTTGGGAAAGGGGTCCTAATAGAATTGTATTAGAGGGATCATTGAGAGATAGTATAGAGTTTGGATTTAAGAAAAGTGTGGATTTCATCAGTTTCTAGGGACACAATGTTAGGTGTTATTAGTGCCTTACATAGTACAAGGAAGATTAGCGAGGACATAGGATTTTAGGGCCCCTCATGATCTAATTAAGGGAATATAGGCTTACCGAATGACCCAGTGGGGATACAATGTTTGTGAGGAAGTAACCTAAAAAAGGTTCATGCATCATGATTACTTGTGTTCTTGTTTTTTAGGAAATTTATGGAAAATAAAATTAACAATAAGTTAAAATGAATCCTAAATAAATTCCATACTAATCAGTATCAGGTGTTCCTTATTTACCTTTTATCTATGGAACATGGTCATCACCCATGAGTTGCTCTGGTATTAGAGGCTCAGTTTAGCCAATCTTGATTATCCATAGATGGTTGATCCAGAGGAGGGGGACTAATAGTGGAAGATAATGTTATATTTCTTCTAGAGTAAGTCTCTGGAAATGTAGAAGAGAAACATTTGAAATACAGAGATGGATAGATTGCTTGAGTATATAGTGATTGTCATCTGCTTGATTTGGGATCCGACCAGTTATTGTGTTTCTCTTATAGTGAGCCTAATGCGTGGAGCAACACATTAGTGGTCTATATTCTATATAGGGTAGAGGGAGAAGGTTGAGGTCCTATGGACTGATTTTGGGAAGTTTTTCTTGGATGAATTGATTTCTTCTACAATGATGGATTAGAAGACCAGGAGATTCTCTTCCTCAAATAGTAGGTTATGTTAGTATGGGAGCGGGTGATCAATTTCTAGGATCTCCTTTTCTTTTTTCTAGACCACTTTTAAGATGAGGTGTCTAAGGAAAAACACTTAGAGGAGGAACTCTATTTTTCTTTCCAGAATGTAGTTACTCCCTTTACCTAACTAAAAATCATAGTGGTCCATAAGTAGGTGGAAGTTGTTTCATAAGATTCCCTCAGGAGGAGGTCTACCATTGGAGGGTAGAATCAGGGTCATAAAAAGTTCAAGGCATCCAGCACCACGTCTTGGGCATTAAGGACATCGTGGTTTTAGCAAGTAGGGATTCAACCTCATCAGTTTTTGTTTCAACCATCTGGTTCTCATGGTTTTTCCATAGGATTGGGACTAAGGTGTTTCAATTGTGTATGATGCAGAAACCATAAGAGTTAGTTCCCATTTTGAGATTAGTATGGGTGAGGTGGGAAATATCAGTACTTTCCTCAACAACAATTGTTAGCAAGGACGTTTCTGTTGTTTTAATAATAGGCTCCTAGTCCAACGAGAGGAGATAGAGCATGTGGAGGCCGACCTGAAGTCATTCCTCAAGAATCATGACATGAATTTGGTAGATGATGTTGTCTAAATAAGAGTGTTATAAGATTTAGGCGTGGTCAGTTTCACACCGTAGAGGAATCACTTCTAGTGGGGACATATATTGTTTGAGGTATGGACATTGTGTTCAGTACACTTTCTTGTGATTTGTTTGATTCATGAGATTCATACTCTTTTGTTTCTCCCAGTCTAGGATAGGCTTTAGAAATAGACATGTAGATATATTCTCTGCCCCTTATGTTGAGTACACCGGTCAAATGACGGACCATATTGTTTGATGTTTTTTCCCAAGATGTAAACTAATTTTGGGGCTACATAAGTCCACTAGAGAACTCTTCTTTCTATATATTAATCCATATTATATTATAATTATCATCAATGTTTTGTTTTCTATGCATTATATAATCAAAAAAAATCTGATGCAGAGTCATGTTTTTAGATGTGGGTCGACAATGTGTGGCTTTTGTTTGCGAGTGGAGTTATCTGATGAGTATTCAGCATATGAAGCCTCTTATTTCTTTTTCCTCCAAGCAATCAGTGGAATAAGTGGATTCTAGGATGGTGAGGTTTCTTATATTTTTTGGGGAGGGATATGATGTTTTTTTGGAGTAGGTTGTGACTCTACCCCCTCAATATGATGTTGAATTCCAAATAGGCTTCCAGCCTGGGGATTATTTGATTTTGACGACTCATTATCGAATAACACATTTTGAGATGTGTGATATAAGGATTCAGATTGACAATCAGATGAAGAATGTAATTATCCATCTTAGATAGACAATATGGGGTACTATAGTATTTTATTTAAAAAATTCATATAGCTATCTGAGTCTGTTTATAGAATACTAGACGTTGAATGAGGTGATGATCAAGAACAATTACCCTCTCCCGAGAATAGATGACATTTTGAACTAGATAAGGGGAGAAATTTGGCTTTCTATGATTGATCTATAGTTTGGGTATAACAGGTTGAGGATAAAGGTGGGAAACATCTTAAAATATGCTTTCAGATTCTCATATGGGATCATCATGTTCAAGGTTATGCCATTCAGTATTATGAACACACAGACCCTGTTTATGGGACATATGAAATCGTTCTTTTGTGAGATCCTAGACTAATTCATTATCATATTCATTGATGACATTTTGATCTCCTCAAATATAGAGGAGGAGCATACCAAGCATCTCATGACTATGTTGGAAGTCCTTCAACACAACAATTTCTATGAAAAGTTAATAAGGTTCAGGTTTTGGAAATGGGATGTCCACTTACATGGAAATTTGTTCTCTCTAAAGGGTGTATAAGTGGACCCATATAAGGTCATGGTAGTAGTTTCTTGGGTGGAACACTAAAACTTATTTGAAGTCCACAAATTTCATTGTCTGGAAGGCTATTACTAGATTTTTTTAACTAATTTCTCTTCAGTAACATCTCCATTTTATGGATCTAACCAAAAAGGACTAGGACTCTGTGTGGAGTATGAAGTATCCGGAATCGTTCAACTACCTGACGGTGATGTTTATCAGTTCTCTATTGATCTAGTATCTAGAGGAAGGGGTGATGTTCAAGTTGTTTTTCAATGCTTCCCATATAGGCATGGTTGTTTACTATTTCAACAATGTAGAGTGACCTCTTATGGGTATAGGCAGTTACATCCCCATCAATGTAGCTTTTCCTCCCACGATCTTGTGCAAGGAACAATCATGTTCATGATTATTTTGTGGCAACATTACCTCATTGGGGAGTTCTTTATGGTCTTCACAGATCACAAGACCTAAAGGTGTGTATTTTCCCAGTGATATATGCAGCTGTGGAAGTGGATGTGGGTGGATTTTCTATAGGACTATGATTTTGAGATATAATACACTTCAGGAATCGAGGATTTTGAGGAAAATGTATTGTGTAGGATGTGATAGAAAGATGTAGTTTGTAAATTTATGTATTCTTAGTGGGTGATGGAGGATTTCGCCCCATTACAAATAGATGAAAGAATGGATGGCAGCAGAAGATATCTGTTTCATAAGATAGATCAGCATTCTCTGATGTGATAGGTGGAGGGGTCTCAATGGGGAGACTCAGAGGCTGAGGTAATGCATCATCACGTGGACTAGGGTGATGCTCTGGAGGGATGGTGGGAGGATGGTCTGAATTGGATGTTGTTCCATGGGAGGAAATTTGTTCCAGAATCAATGTGTGAGGGAGTTCTCTTTGTGTTTCATATCTGAACCATAGTGGTACACCCAGGAGTTTCCATGATATATTATATCTTGAGGGAAAAATAATGGTGGCTCGGGAAACCGCATTTAGTGGATGAGTATTTGGTAAAGTGCCCACTGTTGTAGAAGATGTAGTCTGAGAACTAGTTTTTTTGTTTTTTATTACATCCCTTAGATGTTCCTGAGTGGAAGTGTGACGAAATCTCAATAGATTTCATCATATTATTACCTAAGACATAGGGACGATGCAATGAAATCTGGGTGATAGTGGATCGGTTGACGAAATCGCCTCACTTTATAGCAATTAATGAGTTGAGTGCAGTGCATGCTTTGCTAAGGAGGAATGTTGTTGGGGTAGTGCAGATTCATGGATTTTTGAGATTCATTGTCTAATATTGGGACACATGTTTTACCTCACTAGTCTAGAAGGGATTATTACATTATTTATGTAATTAGTTACTCCTCAACACTGCTTTCTTCCCTAAAACATATGGGATGATAGAGAAGAAAATCCAAACATTGGAGGACATGCAACAGGAATCCGTCTTGGTCCTTGGGGGTCATTGGTGTGGAAATTTACCTCATTATAGTTTTCTTAAAATAATAGATTTCAGTATTCCATTGGTATAGATCTTTTAAAATCCTTTTATGGGAGACCATTTCATTCACCATTGTGAGGGAAAATTTTGGGGAGGTAGAAGTTCTTGGTCCAGATGTGGTACATAACATGACATCGAAAAATTATCTCAGGTCTGATTGGTTGAAGGCAGCTGAAGTCTATATGAAGTCATATTTTAATCGCAGGAGGTGGCCCATGGAGATTGAGGTTGGAGACAATGTGTTCTTAAAGGTTTCCCCTCGACATTGAATCATTGATTTGGTCAAGGGAGAAATATTCCTCCTTGGTTCATCGGACCCTTAGAGGTCTCTGTTTGAGATGGCAAGGTGGAATACCAATTTTTATTTCCACTATAGTGGGAGAGGATCCACAATTTAATTCATGTCTCCATGATTTTCTGGTATCTTCAAGATGAATCCCATGTCACTGATTTGGGTAACTTGGATTTGGAGGATGAAGTGATGTTTGTGGAAGGGATAGTAAATATCCCTAATCATCAAAAGATGGTTCTACATGGATGGACCATTCCCTTGGTTCATGTGTTGTTGATGAATTTTGGCCTTAAGAAGTTTTCTTGGGAATGGGAGACGAAGATTCATATATAGTACCTATTATTTTTTGAGAATTTCTTGTACTTTTTTCCATGTAATGTAATGTTTGAACTTTGTATTCAATGAGATTATTTGGATCATTTTTTCATAAATGTGTGGTGATGTTCTAACATGTTGAAAGAGGAAGAATTGATTCCTAATCATGATGAATTAATTGAGATGCGATTAAACTCATGGGGGTGACTCATTGCTGCCTAGAAGAGATATTATATTTACATGGATGAATAAATTATTTAATTCATGTGTCTCAATAGTTGGTGATTGTGTAGGTAATCTGGTTGTTTTTAGTCATTAGATGTTATAGGAAGTGTTATTGGGTGTTGAGGATTCACACAAGATTTCGAACAACCCAT
The DNA here is from genome assembly GCA_963277665.1 of Viscum album. NCBI lineage: Eukaryota > Viridiplantae > Streptophyta > Magnoliopsida > Santalales > Viscaceae > Viscum > Viscum album. The sequence continues at coordinate 662,361,621 of OY728159.1, forward strand.
GGTGTTTCATCCTTGAGAGGTATCTCAATGGATGGTTGTCAGACCCCACATTATTCTATGTCTAGATTGAAATATAAAGAGAGATAATAATTTGATATGTATCTGATGCGATGTCCCAGAACTCCTCGGTCCATGACATTTAAAAAATACTATGTTTGGGTGTTCTAAGAGAAAAATGTAGCTCATTTAATGTGTGTTAGAATATTTCAATATCTATATTGATAGCCCTTGTCGGTAGATCAGAATCTATGGATTAGCATTGGTAGGTCATATTGGTTGATGGTATCGACAGTTCACATCGGTAGGTCAGACATCAATATGTCATTGCATCATTAGGTTAGGAATCAATAGGTTGAGCATCAGCAGGATGGGCATCGGCATGTTGGGTGTCGGTTGGTCGAGCATCATTATATAAGGTGTCAGTAGGTTGGGCGTTGGTGGGTCAGGGAATATGTAGGTCAGGACGTTGGTAGGCTGGTATTCAGTGAGTGGTGTTTGTGACTTGCTGTAGGCGGGTCACATCCATGACTCACATCAGTGGGTCATGTCTGTGACTTAATTTCGGTGACTCAAATCACATACTCACCCACCATTGAGTCATTTCAATATTTTCCGATTTTTCTAGTATCACCCCTCTAATGTTTTATTTTATGTAAACTGAGTTTATATTCTTTTTTGAGAATTTATAAATGTGTTTCAAAGAATATTAATTATATACTTAGTATCCTAACACTATGGGAAAATTGAAAAAGTGAAACCATGTAATCGTTTTCATGATCCAACATTAATTGACCTTGAAACTGATCCCTTACATTTATATAGGATCTATATTTTCTATGCTAGGATATTCTCTTCTCTGTTCATTTTCATTTTCTATTGGTGCACCCAGATCCATTCATCCCCACAAAGTCATTTGTTGTGTTGTGGCCATTAGATTATGTCTTCCTTGGGTGTCCTAATATTTGTGTGACCCATATTCTTGGAGCAAGGCGTTGTTGATAAATTGTAGTTCCAAGTACGAATTCCCATATATCTCTTTTAAATTATATATCACGCGAGGTGGTATAACTCATGAATCTTTTATAATATGGTTGAATACAAATCATAATTATGGGAATTATGAATATAAACATACCTATTATGATAACAGGTTTTTCTAGATTCAGAATAAATGCTGGAATGGGAGGATAATGACAATACATGTGTTTTTTATCTATGGTAATTAATATATGTTATCTATGTTGGCCTTAAGCCTTCTGAAATTCATTCACATTTGAGGTATTTTTTTCACCTGACATAGGATTTCATATTGTTAATCTCCTATTGAATTATTATTAATGTTAACAATTGATTAATCACATATATACTATTAATTAAATTGATTCCCTTAGATAAATACTATTATATGATAACCCATGTTTTATCAATGTGGAATTAATGAATGAATGTGTTAAATATGAATACACTTTTCCTTAAATGGTTTGGTTTTGTGTTGTGTGTTTATCTTTTCTATATTCTGCTTCGTAAGGGTTGTGTAGTGCTGATTTTGTGAGTATGATGGTTTGTGTGGATGGTTTGGGGGTGAAATTTTATCTCATGCTGAGATATATATTGATTATGTAATGCATGAACTTGTTGAATAGTGTCTTTTCATCTAGGTTGTGTCATGGTTTTTGGAAATGGTCTTCTTGTGCAGTGGGACAATAATCTAGATGAGTGTTGTTTTGTGTGATTTGGTTTTTTCGTGGAGCAGGTATTCTGGATTTGGTTTTGGATGGATAATATTGCATAATTATGTTGTTACCTTGCATGGGAGTTTCACCCCGAGTTTCCAAAGACTCGGTTTTTAGGAATGGGTGTTAGAGTATATTCTTTTATATTATTCATCTGTTCTCAGTATGGATTTGTAAGTGGTTGGTATGGTTACTTCACCCTTATCATGTATACATTTTTTATAGTTTATTGGTTATGGATAGAATCAATAATTGTGTATTGTTAAATAATAAATGATAATTTTTTTAATGAATTGGATAGGGGTATGAGTTATGTGTGTGGCTCCTTATGTTGTTCTGCCTTAGAGGTGGTAGAAATGGCAGTTTTTATGTGCTAGTTTTTTTAGAAAACCCATAGTTTAGGTTGTGTGTTTAGAATATATATATACATTTAGTTACTTTTGGTTTTTATACGCACCCCACTCATGTTGATAACTACGTGACGAACACCCCAATTATTATAGGGGAGGGTGTTTATTACCAAATACTCACTGGGATGATGGATGGATGGTTATTACCTCTTTTTTAGTCCCCTTTCTAGTCATTGGTATCCCTAGACCCTTTGGGAAGTTTAGAGTGAGGTTTTGGGTCCTAGGTGTCTATGGGTGAGGGGTTCTTCCCAGGTGTCTTCGGGATGAGAAATGTTGTTCTTCCATAGTTGTCTTATGGATGAGGTTGTGGTTTCTCACTCAGGTTTCTATAGGTGGGATGTGATGTTTTTCTATCCTAGATTTTTGAGGGTGGGGTTTGGTATCTGGCTTAGGTTTTTGCATAAAATTTTTGTAGTGGGGCTTTTGAAATATCATGGTAGCGTCAGGGCATTCACAATAATGGGTGGGTAGTTAATCAGTAACAAATGGTGTAGGTTACCCAAATATTTATGTGATTATTATATTAATTAAATTGACTTGCATTATATGGTGAGCGTGACTTGGTGAGTCTTGGGTGGTCTGTACTCCTCGATAGGTGGTGTTCGTTTATACTGCTTTCTCATTGGGGCTTTAGTATACTACTACCAGTTGTGCGTGATCGACTTTGGATTTTTACTACTAAGTATACTAGTATGCTTACCCTACATATATAAACTATTTTTCAGTTTCCATGAGTATTACACAGACCTTGATGGGTAGTACTAACTTAAAAAATTCTGATAGTTGTTGTGTCACTAATTTGCTTTTCGTGGTACTTACTATAGAGTTTTTTCTTTTCTATTATTTTAAATTTTAACTTTCATGTGGGATGTATTTATGATTATTTTATACATATGTTTCAGAGTGGATTTAAATTGTTATATATTATCTCTTAATCATGGTTACTATAAAAGGCTACTCCCTCCAATTTTTTTAGGTTTTCATACCCTTGGTGCTGGTCAAGACCTCGGGGCCTACTGGAGGTGAGACTTACGGGTCATTATCTCTCTTCTGACATTATTGTCCCAAGAGGAGTATTATTTGTAGGTAGAGAGTCATGACACTTTATTTCATTGTTGGATGTTATGTTTAATGTAGATAACATATTTTAAGGAATATATACAATTTTAACATTTTTGTGACTATATTTCAAAGTGATTATTACATTCTTATGTTCTTTTATTAGTTTTTAAGAAAAATAAATTACCATGCTATAGGTACCCAATTGGATTTTTATATAATTTGATGTCAAATAAATTCAGGTTATTTAGGAAAGATATTAATATCTTTTGGGGAATATATATTATTAAGTTATATATTTATTGGTATGAGATTATTGTTTTCTGGGGTTAATATATTAGATAAATTCTAGGTGTATAGGTTTCCATGAAATTTGGGAGATTTATATTGTAATAAATATTATGATATAATTATTATTAGGAATTTTGACGTAAATAAATTAGAAATAAACCTAGGTATGAATCAAAACATTGTAAAACATTTCAATGTTTTTTCATTTTAATAAATAAGTCATTTTATTTAAATGAAATCCTATAATGTATAAAAACAAATCTATGGTGTCAATGTTATGATTCACCAAGGGGAATTTTGGTTTGTTATTAAAAAATTCTTCACATGGTACAAAACAAAGGGTCAAACATTTATCTGTGGATGACACTCTAAGGAGATTTCAGTTGGATGATTCAAACGATCATTATAAACCATTATAATGTCTCTGAAAATATTTCTATATCACAAGACATGAATATGTTAAGAGTAACCTCGTCTATATTCATTAGTGAGAAAAATTATATTTGAGTTGTCAAAATTTATTTATGGGTTTGGAAAATAACTCCATGATATTTGGTTATGTTTTTTTACTTTAAGTTAACACTATCAGGTATATCATATGTCACATTCAACACAACACTAAAATAAAAAGAAATTTTATTTAAAAAATTATATTTTTTTATGACCACTATAATAAATGTATTGAATCATATGATATAAATATAAGTAACTTAATTATGAAATAAATTTAAAACGAAAAATAAATGAAATAAAGAAGTATAAATCATCCATATAATGTTAATTTTATGATATTATAATTGAACTAACATCACTAGGATTTTCCCATGACTGATACGTATAAAATAATAAAAAAGTAATACTTCTGAATAATTTCAACGTTTGATGTTAAGGCTGGAGGAAATGACTCTATGAACTATTCTAGTTTACTCAAAACCAAAAAAGAACATCATTTCCAATCATACCCCTCAGTCTTATACGTATTATTTGAGGTGTTTTAAAATTAATTGTTTAGACAATTAAAACATAAATTTATTATTGTAATATATGTTCTCGTTATTTATAAAATTTATTAAAAATTAATTTCATATAAATTTTATGTATTCCATTTTTTAAAAGTTTCTATTTATTCCTATAAAATAATAATTTGTAATTAAAAATTAGCATTAAACTCTAATGATGTAAGAAAGACAAATTTTCAAAGAATTTTATTTTTTATAGATATTATATATTTTAATATTAATAATATAATTAAATCACTTTTTAAAATATAATTTAGTAAATTATATTTTTAATATATATATTTATATACCACTCACATAATGAATTATTCGTGGAAGGGAATAATTATTAGTTTACATTGTTCTTAAAATATTCATATTTCCAAATATTATTTTTATCTTTTGAATTAATATATTGAAACTAAGGCATATAAATTTATAAACTTTAATAACATAATATGGATTTAATATTTAAAATTATAAAAAAACATGGCAATATATTTTATTTTTTTTATTGCAATATAAATATGTTACCTTGATAAAATTTATTCACCCAAGTATGGCTAAAATTTTGTAAAAATTATAAATGTATAGGTAATGTTTGAGAATGTCATAAATATTTATCTATATATATTTTTATGGTGTATTGATAAAATAAAATATATATATTTCAATTTATTGATAATATTTTGATATGTGATCCTTTAATAATTTATATCAGTTTTAATTAAGAAATCAATATTTACAAATTGCAGCAGCCCTCAATTATAAAATTATCCATTCACCAACCAACATACATTCATCCCTAATAATTCATAAATTAGATAAAATATAAAAAATTAATCCCCCAGCATCATTCAAATTTTATAGAGGTTCTCTTCTTACAAAAAGATCAATTAAAGAAGTCTTAAAGAGTGTATTAAAGGTGGATTTTTGGTGGAAGAGGAAATTTTTTTCCATGTTCTTTTATGATTATATATTCTTAAAACTTCCCCAAATATGTTATAGAGTAAATAATATAATTATATTAATACCAGTTCTATAAAATGATTTTTATATATTATTGGATGAAAAATTAAATAACACCATCTCAATCATTATAAAATTAAATCTTCTCCCACATTACGGTTGAAATACCACCACTGAGAAGGAAGTATTTCACATTTCATCACCAACATATATGTATATTTAAAAATAGGATTTAAAAAAATATATTAAGTTTATCAAAAAATTTAAAGCTATGGGAATCAAAAAGGAAATATACTAATAATATTAATATTAAATTATAGATATATGACTTACATCCTAAGAAAGAATAAAAGATGCTATTTTTAAATTTGAATAAATTTTTTAATACATACTTGACATTATAAATTTTTAAGACTATAATTATAATGAATATATATATATATAATTAAAAATATGATGAAACTATTTAATAAATACATTTTCCATAATGAATATTGAGAATATGTTTTGATTTAGTTGATTAAACCACTCATAGTGGTCAATCAGAGAAAATTAATGTCCATTCTTGAATGAAGTAAGAAAATAAATAGACCAAAAAATATTCATGATAAGGATAAAATAAAAAATAATAAATAAAATTAATTAATATTTTAAGGTGTTCAAATGCACGCGCCAATCTATTCAGGACTTCTGGTACGGATCATTTGTTCGAATTTCAATTTTTTGAGACATGCTTTACATTTTGCATAGATTTTATTATATATATTGTTAATCATCTTTTGTAGTCATATAAAATGATATGGGGATTGTTAATATTCTTCTTAAGAGTAAATACTTAATAAATAGTTAATACACTGAAATATACAAATGAAATAAAATAATAATAGAATGTAGAATGGGATTAAAATTATATTTTGAAATTCTAAATAATTTGTGTAGTGTAGAAAAAATATAAATTTTTGTAGGGGTGGAATTATCCATAGTAATAGATTATGCTATGAATACTATGAATGAATAATAAAATAATTAAATTATATTAATTAATATATTAAATATTGAAAATGCAAATAAATATAGGAAGCACAATTTGGTAAGTGATTCTACAATTTCTCATGATGATCCACTATTTATCTTAACCAGATTACGTGACTATTGATTCAATAAAAAAATTGATATTATTTTTAGAAAAAAACCCAAAAATAAATAATCATTTTCATAATATGTATGAATCAAATTAATAAAAATTAAACGTGGGTTTACTGGTTTTGTATGAACCCAATGAGAAGGACCTTGATTTCTGCGGGTTACCAAGAACACAATAATATTGATAAAGATACTTATTTCATAGAAAAAACATTTAATAAATTTACTCAATTATTAATAAGTATATAAAATATAAAAATTATCAAATGTGAGGGGTAGTGGATATAAAGGTCTTTGAAAAAGGAAATATAAAGTGGTCTCATGTAGAGGAACATTATAGGCCAATATTGTAGCCAAAGATCATTTCAGTTTTCTCTAGAACATTTTAAATAATGTTTTTTTATATTATTACTTACTTTGAAAACCATATATTTAATTAATTTTTTCCAAGTTCAATGTTTTCTGTTAAAGATTTTATGGGGTTGATGTAGCCATTAATAACAGCCGTTAATGTTCTCTTTGACCTGTTATCTTTACACCACTGGCTAGAAAAAACAGTGGCACTGATTATTTTCCATGATTAATTTAGTCTTCGTAGACCCTAAAAACCCAATAGATAGTAGGTTATCTCCTCTTTGTTTCTGATGATATTCTTGGGTTTCTTTAATTTTTTCCACATATCATATGGTGGTTGGTGAGGTCCATTATATAGTCTGTGACCTCATTGATGGTCCATAGATTCTATCTAATTATAGTTAAGTTCCAGTGATACACCCTAGGATTTCTAATGAAAAAACATTATGTAGGATTATAAAATTGACAAAAAAAACTCTATTTAAATTCTCCCAAATTATTATAAAACATTTTACATAATTTTAATTCATAATAAAAAATGTATCTCAGTTAAAAAGTTTACAATCAAATTATTTTTGTGATTGGAAAAAATATTAGAGATTATGGAGTGAAAATCACTAGAAATTTGATAACAAAAAATGGGATAATATAGTGCTGATTTTTCATGAAATTTTAATAATTTAAACAAGAAATTAAAATGCGATGAAAAAATAATTTTCCATAATTATGAGATTAAAATAATTGAATTTGAAAAGTATACATCAAAATAGATTTTAAAAACAATTCTATTAAAAATATATAATGAAATTTCATTGGAAAAATTTTAATTTAAATCAAAAAACTCGTAAAAACCTTATTAAAATTATCATACCTGATTTTAAGTGATTAAATCAATAAAAATTATAAATTTCAAAATGGTATAATGAATTTATCACCCTATGTGAATATCTAAAAGGAAAATAATTTTTTATTATTAACTAATTGAAATCATAAAAATATTAAATAATAAAGAGATTCCAAAAAATAAAAATATTACATTTACCATCATTAATGATCTATTAATAGTGACAAAATTAGTTTTTTAGATTTTATATAATTTCATAAGATATTTAAATTAGTTAAAATAGAAAAGTTTATAAAAACAGAAAATTTTAGACAAAATTTCAAGGTTTTCCATGAATAGTAGATAATTATAATGCAAGATAAATATTGAGTTAAAATGATTAATTATAAATAAAAATTAAAATTAATCTCAATATTGAAAAGGTTGTCTTCTCTTGAAGCATTTCAAAATTAATCGTATATGTTCTCCGTTATTTTCTATAATTAAAAAACATATAAATACAAAAATAAATTAATTTGATAAGATAAATAAAAAATAAAAAATGATTTATAATCAATGAAATATTTCGTAAATAACAACTTAATACATAAAAAACATATAGAAAAATATAAATATTTTAAAATAAAATTCAAAATTAATACATTTTTTTGTACATTACATATAATTATTAACGGTGAAAAATAATGAGCGAATAATCTATATAAAATTATATATATGATAAAATCTAGGTGTTTTGTAAAGGACAACTACTCATTCACAGGGTTTGAATCTTATTTATAATCCACCATTCCCTTTTGAGGTAAGAATATCTAAGTGAATATATGCCAAAACTACATCCACATTTTGTATCAATTAAATAATTTATTTATTTATAATATTACAGTCACATTACTTTTCCATAATTATTTCTTCATTGGTTTTAAATTTTACCATTTTGTTAAAAAATATTTTAGGAGATTAATTTTGTTGGAAAATTTCAAAAATAACTCAATATTTATATTGTTAAAGTTTATGTTTCATAGGATAAGAATATATAATACCCCCCTTAAATTAAAATAATTAATATAAGTGATTTTTTAAAGATATTGGAATTTTTTTTATTGGTCCTAATGAACTCAGACAAGATTTCACCTTGTTTGGATGTTTCTTCCCAAGAAAATGGTTTATATTGTCAATGTTATTGTTTAGAGTGTTAAATTAAATTTATAGAAGTACCAATGGACCCAATGTTGTAAATAATAAAAAGGAACTTATTTTCATTTACCATACAATATAATAGAGTATGATTCATCCAGATAATTTTGGAAAAAAAATCATGGTGGATATTTATTCTCCTCCATACATATAAATAGACACCAAAGATTTCTCCAAAATAGACCACGAAATAAGTGATTTCCCATGTAGTTGTAAATTATAATTTTTTGTTTTCTTATTAAAGTGATTTATAATGAAATTCACATCTGAAAAACATATATAATCATAATGGATTTCTTTTGGATAAAATAATAAATGATTTCTACAAACTTTTAAATACCAGCAAAATCTATAATGGTATTTTAAATGAGATTAATTTGGTATTTGATAAAAAATGAGCACATAAGAATAAAATAAACTAGATGTGTAGTTTTCATGTGGTAAGGTAAATATATATCCCATTAATACCTCTATAAATATTTTTTCATCATGTTTATTTGATATATCAAACAATACATTAAAATATTTAAACGTATGTTTCTTTATTTCCATTACTCATTTCATTCAAAAATTAATTACAGATTCTATATCATATATTTATTGACATAGAATAATTAAATATTTAGTTTGAGTAATTTGAAAAATATGAAATTATGTTATTTCTCCCATAATACTCATTTTTTAATCATTTATAATTAAATAATAAAAATTATCAGATACAGATTCATTATTTTTATAGAAAACTACATTATCAAAATAAGTTTGAATAATAAAATAATATTTTCTTAATATTTTAAATGAATTGTTCAATTGAATTTTTCCATTTGAAAATCATTTTCTAAATTAAATTTAAACAACTATTCGTACCATTCCTATTGGAATTATCATAACCCATATAGATATTTTCATAAATATAATTCATGGTTTGGAAAATTTGAATATTCAATGATTGGATTTTTTTCAACAAAAATAAGTAGAAATATAAATATTCAATAAGACACCATTAATATCCATTTGAAATTTGAGTAAATTCAATTTAGTAATGTGTGATAATTATATTCTAATGTATTGAATGTGATGGTTTTAAGAGTAACACTATAATCAATGGATTCTTCTTGATTATATATTACATATATGGTTAATTCATTTTTATGATTTAGTTCAATTTTATCATGTATTTGTTTTCTCAAAACCCCTTTAGTACTAATAATGGGATTAATATTGGGTCTTCTAAAAAATTATAATGTCGTTCAATAATATTTTTAATTCTTAATTATTTGTAGGTGCCGATTAAGAATTTTTAATGAAGGGTCTTATGAGAAAATGACTCATACTATAAAAATGGATATTCAAAACCTCATGATATAAATTTTTATATAGTATATATTAATTTAAGAGTGATATATTAAATTCTCTAGGATATCAATTCTATATCTCTAGAAAAATATTTGGTTTTGGATTAAATATATTATAAATTTAATTAATATAACAACTTGAAGAAAAAAATTAATCAAAATATTTACTACCAAACACTCCCCTATGGGAAATCCTAATTTATATGATTAATGAAACTTAATAATGTCATATGGTGATGAAAATATTTAATGTAAATTGCATCCATAAATATATAAGTGAAAAAAATGACAATCTTGGTGTTCTCCTAGGTCACCATGTCGGTATAAGACATACACATGGAGAGGCTCATGTAGGCCTAGACTGCATGAATCATATGGTTCAGATGCACCCATGTGTGAATCCTACTTATAGATCTAGCACAATGGGCCCACAGGAGAAACCTCCATCACCCAGGGTTCGGTGTTTGTCTATAAATAGGATCATGTGGCCCCACATTTCAAATGACATAAATCCTATAGAGTCCTCGAAGAACTGATCAACCTATTCCATCTCCATGGATGTCAAGAACATATATATAGATTTTCAAATCCAGAGAGATTATAAAATTAATGTAGATAATATAATAAATGTCTTTGTAGATTGCAATACTCAAACCACTAGTGTGAGGAATCACATCACCATAATAAAAAAATAGTATCTTGAAGTTCCCCTCGGAAACCAGAGACATGCATGAGGACCATATAAGGAATAATAAGTAAAAAATCGTAAAAATCGAGGATTTTATAGAATATATAATTTATATATTTATTAATTTTAATTAGATAGGTATATATTTGATAAAAATATTAAATATATTTTTACCAGAAAAGAATTTTTTTAATTAAACACTTTTAATGTAATGTTTTATTTAAAAACATATTTTATATTTTTTGTAATTTGAAACAAATATAATTTAGGAAACCATAATATCAAATTTTCATGTGGTTGAAAATTTGAGATGTTTAAAAAATATATTTTTTAGTAAATAGTCCTAAATAGAGTCATTTATAAAAAACCAGTCATTTGTCATAAATTTATTAATTTTGATGTCTAAATAATTTTTTAATATGATATTATGCAATATAAGTACTATTTTTTATTATATAAAATTTTTTCCTATTTAATCAACATTACATTTTTTAAATATTTATTTTTTTGGTTTAAAAATGAGTTTTTCAAAAAAAATCATTTATAAAATGAAAACGTTTCTAATTTTAATATTTTTAAGATATTCTGTAATACATAATTTTAAAATAAAAATGACAGATTATTTATGATTAAATATTAATTTAGTTTACTCCAATTCGTATAATTAGTAATATATTTGATATAGAAGCATATTTTTCAAAAAAAATTCTTCTAAAAACCCCATTGTCTCACCGCATCTGCTCGAATAACATTAAATTAAAAAAAATTTGATTTTATGAATTGAGTTTTATAAAATATATTCTATATTGGGAATCATCAAAATATAATTTTTTTGTTATGGTTATTTTAAATTTTGACCGAAGTGATTAGTAAAAACGATTAAAATTAATTATGATGAATAAGTTATAAAAGTACACATAGTGGATAAAAAGAGAATGTAAGGGTAAAAATGAGCGAAAAACTTTTCCAAAATCTGTTTTGTAGACATTTTTCTTCCAAAAAACATCTAGTGTCACTGATGGACAATAATTTGGGTTTAGTTACATTAAAAACAAGGGTGAAATTCACTCTTTAAAATAATTACAAGTATACCAGTCACCCCACCTATAATAGTCCACCACTATCCTCCTATCATCATTGAATAATCAAATTGGTTTTTCCAGGAACTAACCATTAAAATATACAAATACATATTATCATCCCTTAATCCATAATTTTTCCAGAAATGAATCCATGGATGGATTTTTTTTAATATTGGAAGAGATACCCTAAGAATATGTAACATTCATCAATGATGCATTTTTATTTCATTATCCACCCCATTAAATTCTTGTTATATCATAATGAGAAAATAATATTTTTTTATTCCATATAAATATAAATTTTTATATTAATGGATCAACCTACAACCACACACACATCCATAAATGGGCTATGAAATCTTCATCAGGATTATGGAAGACTACAACCTCATAAAAATATATCATTCATTTTTCAATTACCACTATTAATTATTGGATATTATGAGGGATATAAATTGTATATATGATAATGGAAAATAATTGTACCATTGGAGTCATTATATCCTAAATATCCTTTTACATTCCATTCCTTAAAATATTTAGTAATGTTTCTAGCTATACAATGGGCATGTGAAACACTACTATAAATTTTACCATTTCAAACAGACCTATACCAATGGATTCGGCCAAACTGTTTATTTATATACCTTAAAATGGTCTTATACTAACTATTTCCAATTTTTTTGTATAGTTAACATAATATTACCTTATAAGAATAATTTTGGAAACCCCATTGGCATAAGTTTTAGATATATGAACATTTATTAGTAAACTATTGGTATAACTTCTATAAAATTATCTTATACCAACATCTTTACAAAACCAATGGAATTGGTGATTGATATACAAATAGTTCGGCTAAATACATTTAAATAGATTTTATTTAACCACATTGTAATAATATTTTCCCCCAAACCATTTTAATAGAACTATACCTATGATATTCAAAACTGTTGGTATAGGTATTGTGTTTTTTAATAAATTATTCTGTCAAATAACATTGAGCACATTAAAAAATAATTTAATTTTAAATATAAATATACATATTTATCATATTATGTGACCAAAAATAATTTTATCATAGTGGTTACATCGAAGAAATATAAATCGGAGGTATGTGGGTCAAAACCAATACGTGATTATCATTAATTACCTATACCAATTATTCTTAAAATTGTTGTTATAATTATTTCATATTATGTATAAATATTGTTTGAAAACAATTTTTATATCCCACCAATACAAAAATTTTTCCCAAAACTATTGGTTTGATATTTAACAATACTATATTGGTCAAAAAACAAAAACAATTTATATAGTCTAATCCAATGGTTTTGGGGGGCAGAATTTATAATCATTAATTATTGCATGTTCCCCAAATAGTGAATTGATGTGAATCATTTTTCACTAATTATTTAAATTTAATTTAATTAGAGTAATAATTTATTACTCATGTATATGTATGGCATATCTTCTATAAGATCATAAATTTAGTTTATTTGTCATATCCAACATTATTGATTGGTTTTAGAAGTATAATTGGTGTATAAATATGATAATGTTTGATTAGTTATAGCCATGTATAAATTTAAATAATAGAAACATTGACTTTAGTCCACCTAACAATGTTTTTTGTCACAAAAACCAAATATAGTCAAAACATATATAAACAAATGATGATGCAATTGTATATATCTAGACAATCAGATAAATAATATAAAAAAATACTTGAATTTTTTTCAAAACGAAAATAAATAATTAAAATAAGATTATTATTAATGATGATAACGTCACCCATGAAAATTCAAACTCAAGGTAGGGTACATCATCTCAATTTCTTTTCATTAAGGCATATCATGATTTTATACACCTTTTTTATTTTAAAAGGTGTATGTACAACCCCACTATCTATTTATGTCATGAATTGATATACTCTTATGGTATTTAATATATTTTTAGTGTTATTATTTATAGGGTGATATAATTTAAATGTTTCCATACTGATAAGTGAAATTTAGTCAAAATAAATATTATTTTAACATTTTCCTTGAAAAATATTAATTTTATTTTACAATATTTTAAAATGATTTTGGAAATGTTTTATATATACATGAATGATTTAAGAAGATCAATTTATTTCTACTTTAAATTATTTCTATAGATTTCAAAAGGAATCATATTATGAATTTGAAAAATATTGTATTGAAAAATGATAAATTAAATTTTTTAATTTTAATATAAAATAAGAAAAAAATATTATTTCATTAAGAATGGTATTCAATTTTTATCTTATGTAGAGATATTATGTTTTTTGTCAACTAAAAACCATATTTACCTTTTTTTAGTATTTTTCTATTGAAAATGGGGATTTAGGTAAACTATTCTTTGAAATTGGTCCTTATAAAAAAAATATTATTTTAATATCAAAATTTTATTTACATAAGAGTTTAAAAGATTATTTCATATGGTGAAATGATTTATTCGAGATGTTCTTTAGAACATTATAAATGATTGGTGCACAGAAATCATGTCGGTTGATCCCATTATATATTATAGGATAGTTATGCCTTGATAGTTATCTAATGTGTTGGGAAAATGAATATATTCATTGAAGAAATACATTATAATATTGTCAAATTGTTATTCTAATTTGTGATCAATCTATAAGGGTTTTATAAGGGTTTTCTAAGATGGCGTTTCATGTTTCCTAAATAGATTTTGTATGTATTCAAATGAGTTTTTGGGGAATTTTTTTTCTAATGGTAAAATGAATAATCTTTTTTGAGGAATGACATTTATTTTTAGGGGTCATGTGTATCTATTTCAAGAAATAGTTTGTTATGAGATTCAATTTTTTCCCCTTGACTAACAATTTTCTGATTTTTATGTTCTTTAATGAGATTTTGGTATATTTCCTCATTTTTAAATTGTTTTCCAAAAATTTTTATGTTGGGTATTATAAATTTTGAGTCCAAATATAACAGAAATATTTTTCCAGAAAATAATTTTTTTAAATATTTATATTATGTGTAAAATGAAAGAAATCAAAATATTCCACATTGTATTATATTTTTTTAAGGTGTGATTTATTTACTTATTATTTAAAAATATAAACCAAAAATTATCCTCAGTGTTGAAGAATCTAATGTTCTTGACTAGAACCCATCATTATGTAATTCTTAAGTATTCATACTATTGTTGGTTTTAATTTCCAGTTTAGATAAATTTAATGGTTTTGATAATTATAAAAACATGAACATGGAAGAATTTAAATATTAGAAAATTTAAAATAACAGAACATATGAATATTATAATGTTACTTTATCTAATCTATTTATTCTGATAATGGTCTTATAGAGGTGAAACTGGGAATCTATTCTGGGAATGCACTGAGAGGAATTTATCCTTCAAAATTATCATTTGAAATAACTGGAATTGAAATGATCAATTTTTTTAGAGATAGATTTGTTTACATAGGTTGTATATATTAGTGGTATCCATGGTAGAGAAAAACTGGAACTACCATGAAGGAAAATTCCTCTATTATATCATTTTGTGAAGAAAAATTCAACATCCTTTAGTTGAACATCATACCTGGTGGTAGGTAAAGAATAGATCAATAGTCTCGAATCTATATTTATGGTCATGGGATATTCTAAATGTTAAAAGGTAACTCATTTTTATCATTATGAATGTGAAACTTATCAATTCTAGTTTTTCGTTAATTATACTAGAATGAAAGATGATCTAGATTCCATGTAATATTAAATATTGGAGGATAATTTCCCTAAGAAATATTTCCCTATAGTTGTATAACCCTTAATGGAATAATAAATCCTATAATCTAGTAAAAATTATGATGATTTTGTGGCTTCATATGAAGAAATATTCATATGTATTTTTTGATATCTTTAAGATTATATTTGGAACACTAATAAAAAAATGATATGTTTTACATAGGATTTAATCCATATATAGGATATTTTTTGGCCATAATATAATTTAAAATATATTGGAATTTTTTTTTATTTTGATGAAATGGTTTAGGTAGATTCCTAGGACTCTTATAAGCCTCACGATGATGAATGTAAGAAGTATTTAGGAGGTCTTGGAATTGGGAAACAAACTACACAATAAAAAATATGTATAGAAATAAATTTCCCATCATGTTGTAAGTTTAGTAGGAACAATTCTCGATAATGTATTATGATTTCATGGATGTGTTACTAATGTCACAAATTTTTTCACATTGAATACAAATGCAAGAAAATGAATCATAAAAAATTAATGAATTGGTAAATCATTATCCATCCAATGGTAAAGTGTTTTAGTTTCATTGAGTGGGGTCATTGTTCTAATTTTTCATTGAAGTTAGTTTCAGAATATGAGAATATTAATGACAAAAATAGAAAATTATAATGTGTTTATCATTTAAATAAATATTTGATGTTGGGATATCAAGTGGAGTTTTAAGAACACATGATTAATATGAATGTTCATGTTTTTATCAGTGGAGTTTTCTTTCTTGTAGATATTATTGAAATAGATATAGTTGGGTTTGATATCATTCTTTGTATGGATTGGATTTCAGTTTTTTTCGTATCATTGAATAAAGATCAACGATATTTTTTATCAATGATTTTGTGCCATTGATAACAAACCCATAATATGAGAATTTGGATATAGATAAAAGTGAATATTACCTAGATCATATTATTGAAAATAAATAAAATATTCAAATTTGTGACATTCCACTAGTAAGTGAATTCATGATTGATTTTATGGATGATATGTATATGGTTATTATGGATTGGGATCTTGTGATTTCATTCGATTAGTACCTGATAGTAAGACTATTTCTAAACTACATTATCGAATATAACTAGTTAAAATTTTAGAATTTAAAAAAAATTTATAATATTTATTCGATAAATGTTTCATCTAACCTATAAAATCCCCAAAGGGTGCCCCGATTTTTTATATAAAATAAAATGAATGTTCAATAAGACCATTCATTCATTGTAGATCCATAACAAAGATCACTATTAATACCAAGTATCCTTTTACATTTATTATTTATTTTTTTGATAATAAATATTTAGTATAATATTTTTTGAAGGATAAATTATGGTTGGTGTGCCATCATTAAAATATGAATGAAGAATATATTTTGATGAATGTTTCTCAAACATGATATGGAGACTTTGATTTTTAGTTATGTTGTCTCGGATATTTAATTCCCCTCTAATATTTTTGGACCTTATAAATTTTGGTTTTCATGATTTCATAGATAATTTTTTGGTTGTGTTTATTGATTTCATGTTTACATAATCTAAATTATAAGAGGAACATTGGAATCAAATAAGGATTTTTTAAATAGTAATGGAAAAAAACTACAGGTGAAATTTATCATGTTTGAATTATTGTTTAAAAAAATAATTCCATGGTAATATTATTTCGAATGATGGATGAACTATTGATCCTTCTAAAACAAAAGTTGTTGGAAAATGAATAAAAACACACAAATAATTCATATATTTGTAGTGTTCCTAGATTATACTGTTACTACAGGTTGAATCTTGGAAATATTTTATGATTTTCTAGCCCACTGACAATATTAAGTTGCAAATGAGTTAATTTAATCTAGAAAATGAATCTAATGAATTTTATCAAGAACTGAAAATAAGAATATAAATGATTTTTTGGTACTACAATTTAGAGAAGGATAAATCATCATCTATAGTGATTCTTCATTTAAATTACATGGCAGCATCATGATACAAAATTATTAGTTAAATTCTTATGCTTCATGCCAGTTGAAACTGCTTGTGTTATATTAACCCACATATGATTTGGAATTATGTTCTATGGGTTATTATTAAATAATTTAGAGACAAATTTAATTTTTTTATGTGTGAAATATATACTAATAATTTTTTAAGAATATATTATATCATAAATAATTGAAGATGAGATAGAGAAGATGGATGGAAGTAATTAGTGATTATTATTATTTTATTCCATATCATTTGGTAAAAGATAAAAAATGTATGATCCTTTGATTCAAATAATTAAGTATACATTAACAATTTTATATTCGGAAGATGACCCATTTTTTAACAATTTTCTGAATTTTGGACTGGAAGTTGTAGATATAGTGAAATTTTTTTTCTTGATTGAGTATAGTTTTCAATGTCCAAAATAATTACGATAGATTTTATGTAGGTTCAATATTTGTAGAGAAATGTAGAGTTAATTAAGAAGGGTAATTATCCAAATTTTAATAATGAAGAAGAAGGTATTTTACAATTTTGAAAAATATAATTTTTTCCATGTAATTTCATGTTGAGGAAATAGTTGTAGATTGAATGTTATATTTATCTTTTCATCCTTTATCTTGAAAAAACTAGGATAGATATATACCATCGAGAATATTACTGGTGGAAAGGAATGAAATTAGTTATTGATGAATTTACCTTGATTTTTTGAATATTTTAGTAGAATTTATTATATTAAAAATTACTAAATTGGAATTTTTAACCACTGAAAATGTTATATTTCTAATGGAAAAAATGTAATAATATATTTCATAATGGGAATTTAAAAAAATTATCCTGATAATAATGTGATTTTGGATATTTTTTCCAAATAACTATACCACCACATTTGATTCCCATTCATGATACATTTTATATAGATTATCATTCTAAATAATATATAAATATCATTTTTTTGTTTTATGGAGTACCATTCTCTAATGTTTTATATCATGACCCTAGGATCACATCTAGTGTTTTGGAACAGACTTTAGAAGTGTACTGAATTAAATTTTCAAACATCATTTAATTCTGAATATGATTTCTATTTGCATTAAAATATTTTTACCTTTAATGAAATCCTTGGTCCAATCTTAAATATAATACATGTGAAGTTAGGATCAATATATATCATTGTTTGAGTTTTCTTATAATAGTTGTTTCAATTAAAACATTCATAAGGGATCCATTGAGGAATTTTATTAAAATAGGTTCTATAAACCATCATTTTCGGAAGATATATTTGATTTATGTTGATGGGACCATAGTTGGTAGAGGTAACATCAGAGAATGTTCATTTTATTCAACAAAAAATTAATAAATAATTGATTATTCAGACAAGTTATGTGTATAATCAGAGAAAATATATCTCATTTGAAGTAGTATATTATATCATTCTAAAGGATTCACCAAAAAAATTTGATTTGTTTTGGTAAGAAGAGAAATATGTGTGAATGCTTAATTGGACTGTATTAAATCAATGGAAACGGTGCATACATTTCATATTGACTGACCTTACCTTTGATTATATATTAGGGATAAAATGTTTTTCTTGTTTAATGGTTGAGGAATAATGTTTCTAATTCATCTTATATTTTGAGACCAAATGTAGTTTAGTTGATATATACTATTTGCATTGCAGAAGAACCTATTATGTTATTTACTATAGAGTGAATTTTTTGGAATAATATGATTCATTGGGTTTTGTTTTTAGGGAAGACTCATATGTTTTAAGAGGCAACATGGGAATACGAAAATTCTATGAATAAATTATATCACCACTTTTGTAATAAGTTAGTAAATTTGTGAGGAATGAATCAAAAAATGGGTATATAATTTAACAACTTAGTTTTAATAGAATAAAAAATTTTCATTTTCATTAATATGATTTTGAAAATTAGTTTAAAAATAAAAATTTTACGGTTTTTAGAAAAAATGATTGTTTTTCACTAAAGACTTTTTTATATGGTTTTATTTAAAATAATTATTTCTAAATATTATAATTTTAAATTAATATTATCAGTATAATTTTTTAAATTATTATATCAAATATTACATAGGGTGAAATACATGGATTCTTCTAGATATAATGGTTTTTCATTGAAAAAAGAAAAATACCATTGTTTTGTAAAATATATTTTATTTTAAATAAATTAATAAACATAAAAAAACATTTGGAATATATTTTCAATTAAAATAAGTGATATTTGGTTATATTTAAGATATATTATATATTTTTAATCATTATTATAATTGTTTTTTAATATATTTATTTATGTAGAAAATGGGGGTTTCTGAAAACATTTTTAAAATGCATAATATTTCACATTTAAAAGTAATTAAAATAATCTCTAATGAAGAATGTATGAAAAAAATTTATATGTGATATGTATTTAAATATTAATTCAATTTTAAAATTTTATTTTTATTTTTCAAAGAATTAATATAGAATAATCTTTTTTCTAAAAAATAATATTCTTAATAGCTTTTGTCTCGCCATGTCTGTGGGATTAATATAAATTAATTTTTTATTTGAATATGTGAATTAAATTTGTAAAAATGTATTACATATTTGCAATCCTAATAAAAAAAATGAATAGTGTATTTTTTACCATTTTGATGACTGAAAATAATAAAAACTAATTACATCGATAAAGTTAAAAATAAGTTTACTTATTGGTTAAAATAAAAAATCTTATTATATAAAAGACTGAAAGCATGTTAAAAATCCAATGGATATACAATTATCAACAATATCCCTCTATTATCAATAAATATACATTACATGGGCTTTGTTACGTGAAAAAAACATGGTTTGAATTCATTATTTCCAAAATTTACAAGTGTTCCACTCCCCACACTTATAAAAGGAACCCCCTCTCCTCGTCTATTCACACATTAAAATAATTTTTTAGTCCATTTTATACTCTAATTACTTCTAAGAATAATGTTAATAATCCTAGAATAATTTCTTTTGGAAAAATAATTAATAAGGATTGCCATTGTTAAAATCCAGAAGGAGATACATGAAGAATATAGAATTTCTTCAATGTGAATTTATGTTTAATTTTGATACCCACCCCATTATAATAAAATGATATAATAAACTGAGTATCATAAATATATGAAGATTTTATAATGTTATGTTTTCTACAAATCACAAAAAAATATTCCAAAATATATATTATGAAATCATTATTATTGTATATGGTGGTCCACCGCCTTAAGAAATTCGTGTTATTTAGTTTTTCCATTACATCTTTTTTATGGATGGGTATAATGATAGATATCAATTTTAAATATTATATTTATAACATAGTTATAACTATATTTTCATTATTTCATATATATGCATTTAATTTCTATTTTTTATGGGATACAATAATATCCCTCAAGTGTAAGGTGGACTTCTGCACCCCAAATTTTATTATTCAATTTTCACTAATGCATCACATGGAGGGTAATAATGGTAGAGATAAAAAATAAATTTTATATAAATGTAATATTAATAAAATTAATGAAATATTTTTTCATGTGAACATAAAATATATCATTTTATTTTTAAAAATAATCTCAATGAAAAGAATATTACATCGTTCATGGATGTGCGGACAATAACCTTCTCGAACCAATGAGATTCCTTTTTTCATCACTAGATCACGAGAATGAAATATTTATTTATATTTACATAAAAAAACAATATTTATTATATAATTATTAGTATGAAATGTTAAAATGTTTCTTACAATCTTTCTATAATGATTATTGATAAATAGAAATGTTACTTATGTGCACGTGTGACCTACCCTCTCTATAATATTAACATTAGTTCAGTTTTCAAAGGAATATTTCTTTATTTTTTCAAAAAAACTAATAAATGTATAAATATGGTAATTAGGACCAGATTATTATACTATATATGTTTAATGAATTAACTCTTTGACCATAGTAAACCTATAATTGTCCTTATTCACAAGTAAATCGATTATGGTCAAAACATCCTATGTAGAATTAATTTATTATATAATTTTTTATAAATTCTAAATAAGTGAAAAAATGTAATAATTTATTTGAAATTTTTTATTAAGTACTAAATTTCATATCATAATTTTATTATTCAGGAATATGATGATATTTTTGACCAGTCTTACTCAAGGTATTGGATTTTGAATCAATTTCCATTTATTATAGATTTTTCGTATGTTATCAAACAATATTATTTTATATGGTGTATACATGCGACATTTTGAATTTTATATCAATAATTTTCCTATTATAATGGTATTTAATTATTTTTATTTGTAATCATTAACGGGGCTTCTAATTTAAATTTTTTCAATGTGATAAGAGACTTCTTGAAGATAAATCATCACTTAATTTTTTCTATCCATTTCTATATCTCCTATATTTATATGTTTCCAAATGTCCTTTGAACATTTTTAATATTGAAAAAATATTAATTAAATCAATTTTATTTCTCCATTCATTTATTTCAATAATATTAAAAATATATCTTTAAATATTTTTAAACAAAACATTTTTAAAAATATAAAATGAAAAGTCATATTTATAATTTATTGTTGCAATGAGAATTCCTACCAATGAAATTTTTTTTCATTTCAATATTAAATTGAAATATTATATGTTTTTTGGAAATGAAAAATGATTTTTAACTTTTTTGGGTTTTTTTGTTGAATACGGTTTTACAAAATAAAAGTATTTAGAATTAGGGTTTTTGAAAGAAAATTGTATTTTAATATCATAAATGTATTTACGTATGAGTTTATTTTTCCAAATGATGAATTTTATTATTTATATTGTAAATAATATATATAATAAATGATGGGTTCACCGAGATAGTACCTACTGTGACTGGTATAGTATATAAAATTCTGCAAATAGATTACCATCCAGTGCATGGGTTAATGATGATGTTCTCTAGAAAATCTATTTAAATGTTTTCCATATGGGTTTTCTAACTTTTAAGGGTTATATATGGTTTCAGTAAGGGTTGTGTAAGGATTTATTAGGGGTTCTATAAGGGTTCTATGAGATGATTCTTATAGGTACCTACATGAATTTTCTATTCTTATTAATGATATTTCAAGAAAACCATTTGTTTTAAAAAGTAAAAAAATTAAATTTTAAATTTAATATCGTTTTCATTTATGGGTAAAATGTTTTGATTCCCAAAAAATGTATTTTATGGGATTTAAAAAAAATTCAGTAGACTAATTTTTTTCTTCATTTTTTGTTTTTAGTTATATTTTTGTGCTCATCCCATGTTAAAAAATTCTCTCAAATGATTTTAAGAATGAATTTGTTAATGAAATAGGTCAAAATCATAGTTGTGGTGATTTTTCTATAATTAAAATAATGTTTTTTTAGAAGTTTTATATGATTAGAAAATTAATAATAATTAGATGTTTCCAAATTTTATTATATAGTTTCTTATTATCTGATTTATGTCCTAATTCTCTAAAACTATAAAATAGAAATGATCATAAATTAGAATGAATGAAAAATTAATAAATAAATATCAAGACAATATAATCATTAAGGTTGGGTCTGAATACTATGTTCCTAGAGAAATTAATGAACAAAGTTTTATTGTCATGTTTTCCATCATCCAAATTTTATTTCTATCTATTGAGGGATAACCAATGAAAAGAACTACTTTTATCCTTGGCCCTACACGGAAAGAAACCCCTCTATCTTACCCAATGTAAAACTGTTAAAGGGAAAGTTTTTCTTTCCAGGTATCTACCAATGAGAAATTATGTATGCCCTATTTTACCTCACCAATGTTAGGTAATATATTCTTATGGATCCCTTATCTATGTGGGATGATGATTATACCTCTCCTCAAGCCTCTATATAAGTGTTATTGTAGAATAAGGAACACCAATGTGTCCTCTTAAATAAAAAATCCCATGGTAGTAGAGGTCCATCATTTACTCTCCCTTGTAGTTGGGATCCTCATTTTTTTTTTACAATTATACATCCCCATGGAATTTTGTGTCCCAATCCTTGAAGGAAATTTAGAGGAAATCCCATTCATATACTTGAGTTCTGGGGATTTATTCTCCCATTTTTTCTCATAGAAATAATTGATATATATTTTCTCTCCCCCAATCATATTTAATAGTTTGGATGTCCCTACATTAGTTGATGTGGGTTAGATTTACTGTTTTCACCTTGAAGAGAGTCATTATATAATACCTCTGTATTTTTTAGTGAATAGATTAGATAATCACTCTTGGATAAATAACCTACCCTTTATTATTTCTTGTATCTAGATTGGTATCAGGATGTTGTTATCCTTGTTATTAAAACAACAGAGAAGATGTGAATATTCAGAGACAATTCTCTCTCCAATCAGCCATGCCTTGTCCCCTATCATAAGAAGGGGATTTTTTGGTCTACCAAATCAGCCACACCATATTATTTCTCAGACTGAGAATAGATCCCATTGTCAAATTATTTAATGATGATCATGAAATCATCATTATCATATGCATGTATCGATGGAGAATTATTTTCCCGATCTTCATCCTACTATACTTCTAATGGAATCCATATCTGTGGGTTCTAAAAACACTATATCAATATGAAATGTATATATCCCTAATGGAAAACACATAATAAGGGCCTCGATATGTGTTGGTTTTATATGTAAAAATGCATCTCAATAGTTCATATATAATTAGATGAAAATGGTCATCCTCATAGGTGCAATCCTCATATAATACTCTAAATCACAATGAGTGGTGACACTGCTCCTAGAACAAATAAAATGTGCCTCAATATTATTATGAATCCTAACTATGTAATTACCTTCCCCAAAATACAATTTCCTATAATAAAATTTTTTATAATCCCTCCGAATGTGGGGGAATTGATAGTCAAACTATGTGGGCATTAATTACCATAAAAATGGGATACGTTTGAAGCCTCATTGAGGTTAAAACCCAAAACCCCAAATCAAACCTAACATAAACTATGGAATATTCCTAGTAGGGTCAAATCTATCCTGGGAGTGAACATGCTATCCAGATCTCGTGGGAATCTTCTTGGAAAGTCCCACACCATCCCATTGATTACGAATCATCCTCATTAACATTGCTCCCACATGATGTTAAACTACATGGGTTGGTCCCCATCAAATGAAATTGGTAGGTTTATTATTTGACAGTAATTACCCACAATGTACATGTGTTCTGATTCCATTCACAAGGATACATAGGATGATCATCTCATAGTATCGATCCATCCATCAAAAAAAACTCCCATCTCACTGGATGATTATAAATTTTCGAGAGGACCACTGTGTGTCTTAAAAGTATTTTCTTAAAATTAAATCCCCAAATTATCTCCAATCATAATGAAGAAGTGTACCATCAACGACGTTCTTTATATTAACCCTTATTTTTATATTGACGTAGAACCCATTACACATAAACATAATTATAATGTTATTTTATACTAATAAATTATTTTTAACTTAAGGGTGACCCTTGATATAATTGGGATTTATCAATGATTCATGGACATTTAATAAATAATCAAAAGATTCTTAGAGTAGGAAACTATTCCAACAAAAATGGTGTGATGTGCTTGGCCTCCCATCTTATAGATCAATGTGTGTCCTTAAGAATAATTGCGTAAATTTATCATTGACCACCATACTTTGGAATGATTGTTTATAATACTTCTGTAATTAGGAAACAATTGGGGTTTTTTTAATCCTATAACAAAACATATTAGAAGTTGTTCTAAAATGGTAAACCCGATGTGAAAGATTTTTAAACCATTAAAATCCTCAAAAGAAATATAGGGAATCAACGAGTATCATTATAAAAAAATAATGCACTCAATTTTAATTATTGGGAAACCATTCAAGCACCTATGATCATCCATTGAGGGAATGAATGATTTTAAGGATAAATAATAAAATTGTAGCTTTTTATATTTTCATACTATGGTAATACATAATAAATTATTTAAAATAATTATTTTATTATACATGAATAATTTTATCAAAACACATATATAAAGATCGATAATTTAAAATATAGAAGAATTAACTCTTATGAATTCAACTCAGGTTGCCCCAAGATGATCAAAATTAATAATCTCATGCTAATATTATAGTATCCGTCATTTTAAAATTTAAAGGAAGTTTTTTTTTATGATTTTATCATGTATTACAAAAAATATTATTTTTGGAATTTGATTATTTTTAACTCGTACACATGATGATGTCAGTAATGTTTCAAAAGTGTGTGTCTATGTAATCTAAAACTACCCTAGAGCCTCTGACATATCAATGAATCACTAAAAAGTCGTGTAAAAATATTACATGTTGACATTAAATTAATTTCAAATCAATAATATAATCATGATGGACATCATAATATGAAAAAAAATGTTTTCTACATACATAAAATTCTTTAGAGAAAACATATAAAAATGTAAATTTCAAATGGTTATCATAATATTGAATAATTATTATCATGTTACATTCTAAAAAATTAACATATTTAAAAATATTTATAATTTGAACATTTAAAACCCCAATAATACCAAAAAATGATCATAATACATTAGTTATCACAAAAGTGACATGTGATCCATTATGATTTTCAGTATCATTAATCTTGAAGTAGTAAATTTAGATGTTTTTTGAGAACCCTATATCCATGTACTTCGTATTTCCATGTGGTTTTCACTTGAGAATGTTTTTTAACAATAAAAAAACTAAATTATTTGGAACTGAAATTTTATGCCGCTCATGTTAGGAATAAAATATTTGCGAATCTATACCAATTTATTATATGATTTTTCATAAGAATTTATAAACAATGGTATTACAATATACAAGAATTATCTTATGAATACAATATAGAATAATTATATTATAAAATTTATATATAATATGGGCCTTTTTTCTAATTTTATTTAAATGTATTTTTTCTTAGATATCTTTTGCAATTTTAATAGTATTATTTAAGGTGTTATCAAGATTTTAAATGAAAAATAAAAACCATATATTATATTTCATTACATACCAGAATGTTTATATTATTCTCTTATATATGGATAATTGAATAATAAATTTATTATGATCATAAATATTTAAATTAATATGTTTTTTGTTATATTTATCAATAAATTTTAAATATAACACATAAATTTATTTTTAAATTTGATTATTTTTCCAAAAAAACATTGCAATATTTATTTTTCATCTCCATGAATTTATTATCTAGATAAAAAAATTAGTTATTTAGTTTTTTATAATTTAATTTTATTGACAAATATAAAGTTGTGGAAAAATTTGAAGTGGATGTTTTTCAAAAATTGGCTTCATCACATAAGTCAATTTTTTCTTGAGAGAGTTTAAACATCCATCACATGAGATGGATGACTAGATAGAGTCATCACTTATACAACAAATACTTAATTTAAGTGATTTTAGTCCTTTACTTGTTAATTATCCAAAAATAATAAAAAAATTTAAAGTGTAACTATTTTCTGTTATGAGAACTAGTTTTTTCTTTTATTTACACTAATACTCCTTCTGAGAAGGGTGTATGGATCCTTCATTTTCATATTTTTTTTAATTCATTAGCTTGATGTTTTATCTAATTTTGAATTCCATGATTGTAATTATTGATTAATTCTAAATAAATTGTATCCAATTATATAAATTTCTTTTTTTCCTTTTCAAATTTTCATTTCCTAGTTTTTTTATTGGTCATGTGACTTCAACCACCGTGTTCTTAATAACATGGTACTTTTAGACGTCTATGACCATGGTTATCAATACACTATTCAAGAACCTATTTATTTTTTACAAAATTATTTCAAAGGTAAGATTATCATCAAGAGACAATATTCTGTTTTATATGTTAGTTCGACAGGTAACAATTTCATTAATTGATTGATTTATTTGTGTAATAAAATAATAATAATCATTTTGATACATATCAATTCAAGTATATTTCACATTATTAGAGCATTCATGAGTATCATCATTTAATTTATCTATTTATAATGTGATTTTGTAAGTAAAAATGATGGTTTTTTTATCTAAACCATAATGACTATTATTCAAAGATTTCATTAAAACATCAAAAGTATAAATATTTTCATGAGACCATTATTCATCTAATTCATTATTTGGTGTGTAACCATATATAAAATGTTTTCTATATTTTATATCTAATTATTAAATTATAATTAGACATGAATTTATTTTCAACAAGTAATGTCTACTTTATTAAATAAGGGGTCTTGATCTATTTACTATCCTTGTAGAAAGAGTTAGGTTTTTAGGTGGAAGATGATTTTTAGTGAACATTACACTAAATATTTTAGGATTTTTGGAATCTAATTTTCTAAAAATGAATCAATTTTATTTGAAAACTAATTTTTTAAACAATAATTTGAGGAAAAGGTCTCCAATGATAATAATTATTGACTTGAATATGATTGAAATATTTAGGTGAAATTTATTTTGAAAATAACAAATTAAAAAAAGCCATCATAGTATGAAATACAGAACTAAATATAAAATAAACAAGATAATCTAAAAATAATTTAATAGAATTGTTTAATTTCTAAAAAATGAATATATAATTAAAAATTAAATTAAAGGGTTAACAAATATAAATGAATTTATAGATTAGGATATTTATATGAGGAATTATTAATTGTATTAATTGTAATAAAGTCATTAATATATATTTTTTAATCTAAATAATGAATGCGAACACAATTTTATATGGGATTTCATCAATAACTCATGATGAGCCCATATATTTACAACCCAAAATTATTAAGTGTTTAGAAATTAATACGCCTTTACATTAGCGGTATCCATAAAAATCAGAAAAATTAAAAAATCATGACTATAGTGGTATGTAGGTAACTTCAAAAAAATCCATGGGTTAAAAGTTTTCCAATTACATTAATAGAAAATCATCATTTTTTGTTGTTTACAATGAACATGAAAATATAGATAAATTGAAGGTTTTATTAGTTGATAACCGTTTTAATAATAAATCACAATTATCATAAAATATTTGTATGATTAAATTTAAATAATTAGAGTGATAGAGGTTTGTCGTATAAAGTTGTTTGAAAAAAAACATAAATATAATTCAATTGTATGATTAATGGAAGATAATTTTGTAGATGTTTCTCATCGATGTTTTATACGGATCATTATAGTTCACAATATTTCTAGGTGTTTTCTTATAAATACTCTTATATGTTGAATTTATAGGCTACGTGGGTCAAAGGGTCAATTTAGAGGTATAATAGGGTTATTTAATCTGTTTAATAACATTAGAAATTCACCATTTAAAGTGAAGAATCTATTCAACTATCTATCTACTGGATTCCCCTAGCTTCATAGTGGGATTGATGTAGGCTTCTTTGTTACCATAGAAATCATTGAGTGATTGGTGAGATCTATTGGGTTGTATTGTTTTCTTAATGACGGTTTTCAATTCCATCCTGATCCCACTAAGTTCTTGGTGGTCTCCACATGGATACTAGTGAACTTGTTAATGTATAGAGAATGTTCATAATTCAATTGACTTCTTGTGAAACAACACTAGATATTTTTGGTAATAAGAAAACTAGGTAGTTAAAATGTACCCCAACACTCTATTTCATTCATTATTCCATACCAATAAACTATATAACATAATTTCAAATATTAATAAATGAAATACCATTGATTTGAATGGTTAAAAATATACTTGGTGATTGTGATAATTAAAATAATTTAATAATTTATGTTTCAACAAAAATACTATATTAATGATTTCATATTTATTAAAAAATTTATAATATTATGTTCATCAATTTCATTTATCCTATCTCATTACCTTTTATAAAACCTAATAAATCACCAATGTTATATGAGTTTTTTTATTCCATATTATTTTTCATATAATTATATGCCTCCTAAAAAATTCATCTCCCACTAGCTCATTATTATACTGAATCATTTTGTATACATGTACTCAAACATGAATTATATGAAAGGTCATGAATCATTATCTTCAATGTATATATTTTTATATTTCACCTAATAATGTTAATCTATATATGTAATTGATATATTATGGTAAATTTCAATTATTAGTGAAATTATTTAATAATTTTTTAAGATGAATCTTTAACATTTCTGAATTTCAATTTTCCATGTTCCAGAATATTATGTATAAAAATATCAGTTATAATATTTAATACATGACTAGTATTTAATTATTTTGTAGAAAAATTAAGGAATTTTATTCAATTTAAAATGTTTTTCAATGTATATCTCATTAAAATTCAGTTTAAATTATTAATATTTAAAATAATGGAAAATGTTTTAGAAATATAAATCAATGGATTTAATACCATGTAATAATATTTTTCTCTTACACTCCATTTTCATTATTTTAAAATTAGTTTATTCTCAGGTTTTATATATTTATAATATTATACAATGTAATTATTTTTATAACCTTTATTCACCCATATATTTTTTTAAATTTGACTTAGAACATTTTTTTACAACCTTGTTATAATATATTTATGAAAATAATGTATATAATATCACATATAATTTTTACTCAAACTCGAATGATCTATCTCCCTCAGAGTTAGGTTACATATATTACCCTTTAAATAATGGTATGAATTTATAGATCATATCTAGATTTATCCATAATGGTTACATTTTTATCTCTCCTGATCTCTCCCTATAATTTATTTCTCTCTCATATACATATTTTTTTCATTTATTTATTCAATATAATATCCATTATTTAAATATATATTTTTTTAATATTGAAAATATCATATATATAATTCTGTAAATAGTTTTATCTTAATGGATGGTTACCAATAATGATATTCCATTAATTATCTATGGAAATATTTTGAATCTGTATACTGTTTATTTCAATATTTATTTTAATCAACTACTAAATCAAGTGGGTTTTTTATTTTAATATTATTTTAAAATATTAAAATTGAATGTATTTTAACTAATTAGAGATAGTTGGGCCTAGAAATTATATATACCCTTGAGTGAATGGTATATTTTTTGAGATAATGTATCTTTGGTATTTATTGCAGACCATTCCAATTTATGTACAATAGTTTCAAACGATTCTTTGATAAAATTATTATAATGATTAGTATTGTTAATTCCTTTATTATGTTTTTTTATTTCTATAAAATTATCTATTTACATTGTTATACTATATATGAACATATTATATTCTCATATAAGCAGTATAAGGATTTATTTTATTGTTATATATTCATAATAAATTATTCATGACTTATATATTCCATGATATCTTCTATTGTATGATATCACTTATTGAGTTTTTTGGGTGACCCTTCTCATAATATCAATTTAACAAAGTTATGTTAACTAATATTAAGAAATATTTGTCCAATTGGTCATCATGTGAGGCAATTTTTTTAGGAGATGTAGAAGACATATTTTGAAATAAGGAATTACTGATTTATTGGGAAAATATTTTATAATATAGGAGATATATTGATTTTTTGTTAACAAATTTTCACTAAATACCTAAAATAAAAAACCTAAATGGTATTGGGTTTGAATGTCAATCAATATTTTTTTGCTAATATTGTAATTCTGTATGATAATATATGGGTCACATTTGTCGATATCAAAACCAAACTCCATAGAATATTGTTTTAGCACCATATCTGATAGTTCAAGTATAAGGTGTATAATTAAAGAATGTTTTAAAAAATAAGACTATTAAAATAGTAATATGAGTATTATAATATTACCTTTCCTATTTGAATTTTATTTAGAATATTAAAATATTAATATAATCAATAAAAAAATAAAAAAGTCTTAAATAATATTTTTTGTGTTAAGAATAACTATATATTAATAGTAGAATAAAGTAAAATAAATAGTCATATTATAAAATCCAAGAAAGTATATTTTATTTTTTAAAATATATATATACATATTTTTAAAGAATAAAAAATTCCTATAATTAAAATTATGCATGTTATAAAATTATATTAATGAAATTAATTTTATTTTTTGAAATATTTTCGGTGAAATTATTCTATTGGTGAATTTATTATAAATTTTAGAAATCATCGTTTTTAAGGAAATAGTTGAAATATTGTTTTACCTAAATGATATGTTTTAATTATATTATCAGAGGGATAATAATTTCCTAATAAATTATAAAATTGGGGAACAACTAAATATATATTTAATTAGATAAATTATTTTTTAAAAAATTTAATCGTAATTCGAAAAAATAATATAACTTCCAAGGGGAAAATATTTACAATACCCCATCTGAAAAAAAAATTTAAATTAAATTTTAAATTTAGTTTAAAATTTCGGAGTTTTCTAAAAAACCCTTTATTTTTAATCATATGTGTTTTAAATGATAACAATATCACAATAAAAAGTTTTAATTTGGTAATGATAATTTATTTAATATTTTATCCCATGAATACACCTACAATAAATTATTAAATAGCCCCACTCTCATTGCATGTAAAACAAATTCCCACTCATTTCTCAATAACCATCTTCTACCTAAGTCCCATAAACTAATAAAATTATGACCTCTATGGTTGTTCGAGATTATCTGACCTCCAATACATCAAAGTGATATGGTCTAAATAGAGGAATAACATCCTAAACAAGGTGACCTTTTCCATCCATTTATGTCAATTTTATCAATTTTTATATCAATTATTTCATAAAAAATTGATACAAACTCCTATACATTTATGTAAAAAATAAAATAATTTATTCATAATATATAAATATATTTCTAATATGTCATTAAAAATATTTTCTTGATATGTATCATGATTTTTTTGTTTGATATGTGTGAAGATGATGTCATATTTGTTAAAAATATATAATTTAATTGTTTTACTCATATGTTATGCATGAATATTATTCTATATATGTAAAAAAATTCAATGTGGTATTTGAAAATAATATTAAAATTTATAATTATAATTTATATTCTACGTTCTATGTCCCTTATAAATGATTCCCACGTGATTAGGATGATGATATATTTATTATGATGTGATATTGATGAGTATTCTCTCCAATATAAAATATGAATCCATGTATCATGTTACTTTAATATTTTTCATCCCCATTTTGGAATTTTATCTCATTTATTATTTAATTTAATTCCCCAGAATATTACATGTACTGACGATCCCATGAATTATAATATGAGTAAAACTCTAATGGATATATGTTATGTTTATGTTTTATGTATTAATATGTTGTACGATCTTAATTATCTAAATTAATAAATCATTTTTATACTAATTATATAATTATGATGATATTGATCATAAAATCTAGGTAATAATCATGTATTTGTGATATAGGTCACTATTACTACCATATTTTTTGTTTTGATCTCCCTTATTTGTCGCAACCCATCCCCCGAGGCCCGTGCTGTGACTACCCCAAGCAGACCATCCATAGGCCAGGGGCTGGCAACTAGCACCAAAGGCCTAATTCTTTAAAACTGGGATGAAATTTCCTTTAAATACTAAAAACACAAAGAACATAGTACAATCTGGATGCAAAACACTAAGTAAAAACTGTATAAAAAAGAGTGCTGAAAAGTAAAGGGGCTGGAAATACAAGCCCAACTATAATGTACATGTACAATTGAAAAGGAAAAAATAGCTTAAAGGTGAAAAAAAGATCATGGATTGTCCACCACGAATCCTACATGATGGGTAGGTACAGATAGACTCTTCATCACTCCACAATTGTCAGTCTCCTCTATATACCGACATGTCGTATGGTCCACCTCCAGGTACTGTCCAGTCCTGGTCTCTCATCCCCAGTCAGTGTGGTCTGTCGTCTGCAACCAACAGAACGTGGTGCGACCATAGACCGTGCAGGGGTGAGTATATCGATACTTAGTAGGGACCCCGAGACCCTCAAGGTCTCACAAAATCCAACAATGATTAACCAAAAAATATGAAATCAACAGATAACCCCACATAGGTATATGCCCAAACATATATATAGGTTATCAATTAATCCATCTCAATCATGAAGAAATCACAAAATTGAATCACTCAACTCAAACCGGGATTTTTATTATCGAAACCATAGTTGTTGGGGAACTCCTGCTCAATCTAGTATAGCGGACCTACCGCGAAACCAGGGCACTTCCCACTAACCATGAACTGTGTGGTACTCCTCCTGTCGAGTACTGTGGGACTACTGTGTCACACAGAGGCGCTACCCACTGTGGGTCTGCCGCCTCACCAAGGCGCTCCCACTAATATCCTATAGAGGTACTCCTCCAGTCGAGTATTGCATTTCTACTGCCACAATCAGGCGCTCCTCCACCGCGGGTCTGTCGCGACACTTAGGCTCTCCCCACTGCACTAGTCGAGTCACTCTGAGTCGAATTAATCAGCAGTCATAAGGTCTCATTGAGCTACTAGGTCTCTGCACTTTTCTCACTCGTCACTAGAAGGATCCGTTGCACGAGCTACTGGTCAAAACTCCAACTGTCTTGAAGTCCCACGAATAAGTATCTCAAAGGTCTTCCACGTCATAGAGGACTCAACGCAACAGATGGATCGTCAATCAGACGCCTGGTCTATGAGTTATTAGCCTTTTAGTCCCGGGGGCCCGGTTGGATTTGTGCACGTTCCAACCTGACCGTCACTCAAATATACCCCAAACTCTAGTGGGGTATACTCAAATGTAGAATCATGCTCCAAGAATACCATTTCAGCTAAAGGTTCGTTAAATGGATGTCAGTTGTAAAATATATGGCCAAAATAAAGTAAAGGATCAGTAGTGGGGCCGGGTCCAGTCCGACCCAGTCTGGGCCGACCCAGTCTGGGTCGACCTGGTCAGACCTGTTGCGTCTTGCCCGAATCATTGGACGTGCCAGTCTGTTAGGTCCACCCCGACACATTGGACCCATCCCAGTGGGCCATGTGGGTGGTTCGGCCCGGGCTCGGGGCTGGTTCGACCTGGAGAGTTGTGAGGCTGCGGCCCGGCATGGCTCAGCCAAGAGGGCATGGTAGGACTGGTTCGGCCAGGGCACCACGAGGGGGCCGCGTGCCAGCTCAGAAGGTCGGGCAGTCGGGAGGGTGCTGGGATGGATGGGAGGCGGCCGGGTAGGCTGGCAGGGTGGCCGGGCGGGGCACCATAAGCAGCAGCGAGTGGCAGAGAGGTGGCCGGGAAGGGCGCCAGGTGGAACGGCGGGCGACCGGGTAGGGTGCCAGGTGGACCGGAGGGCGTTCGGTCATGGCGCCAGGCGGGGTGGCGGGTAGCCAGAAAGGGATCTAGTTTTTCTGGTGGGCGGCCGGGCAGGCTGGCAGGTGGTCTGGTGGTAGCTGGGCGAGGCGCCAGGCAGGCCTGCGGGGCGCGGGCCGGCATGGGGCAACGGCTCGGCTCTGCGAGCGGCGCGGCCGGGAAGGGGCACGTCTGGGGCCGGTTTGCCCAGTGGTGGTGCGGAACGCTGTAGGGGTGGTGCGGATCATGGAGGCCCCAGGTAGTTTGGCCCACACCCTCCACGGTTTGGGTGATAACAATCGGTTCATCAAGGTAGGAGAACGATGAACTACAACTCACCCAATAAAGGAAACATATCCTCATTCATTGTTTTTAAAGAAATGAAGAACTTTTCAAATAAAAGAAAAAAACCCTTCCTTTGATCGATGCTCGCCGAACAAATCACGGGAAGAAGATGAATGTGATCATCGTTCTTCACGTCCACCGCACACATCCAATCCTGAGATCATGCATCGGCTCGTTGATGACGATGCGGAGGGAAGATCGGTTGAAGACATTCCACGTCGGTAGGATCCGAGGAAGAAGCCAAAGAAGGTATGCATTCTTCATAGTCGATGGCGTTCTTTGTTGAGAGCATTCTCCCAATAATCCTTCTATCAAAGATTCCACTAAAATGAACAATGTAACTAAAATAAAAATAGATTTTGTTAATATATTAATTAATTTGTTGGAACAAAATTCAAAATGGTGCATTAATTAACATGGCTCCCCCTTAATTAATGTGGAGGATTTTGCACCATTAAATTAGAGGAGTGGGCACCAATAAACGAGTGGGGTTTTGAGTGACTCTCCATCATTAATGAGAAGAGTTGAGAGGTTTTCCTCTCCCTCCATTAATCGGGGTTTTAGTACCATGTGGTCCCCACGTCGTAACATCTCGCTGGAGGTTATGTTCGGGTGGTCCCCAACACCATAACCTCTAATGGGAGGTTAAGGTGTGGTGGTTCCACCTCCAACTACCTTGTGGAGGTTTTAACCAAAAATTAAAAATTAATCCACATAGTTTATTATTATTTTATTAATTCTCTAAAAACCAAAAAACAATCTTCATACCTATCTACCAGTGATGTCGTCGGAGATCCAGGTACATCTTTTCCACTCCTAGATGTACCTCTAGAGGGGATGTGTGTAAATCCCTTAATAATTCCTCCTGAAGGGACATCGATACCATAGTAAATCCTCTTAAGAGGTTGATGTGCTCCCCACCATTAGAAAATCCATTAGATTCCAGCCCTGTGGATATCTGAGCATGTAATGTCTCGCAGTCAACGTCTCCACACTATGCCTTCCTGACTCACTGAAGAAGTGGGGGAGTGACTGTAAGAGACTATAAAAAGTCTTCTCCATCTCTATCCACAAATGATAACTGCAAAGCGGCCAGCTGCTCTGTCACCTCACCTGGCAGTTTTATACTAGATCTCCTGCTGAATGAATCCACTACAACCTTCCCCTTTGCACGAGTATAAACTATCTCGAGGTCATAATACTAGGGGAACTCATGTCATCTCCACTGTCTCAGGTTTAGGTCCTTCTGAGAGAAGATATACCTGAGACTCTTGTGATCAGAGTACATGGTAAAACGTTCTCCCATCTGATAGTGTCGCCACATCTTTAAGGCGAAGACCACTGATGCTTACTCCAGGTCATGGGTAGCGTAGTTGTACTCGAGTTGTCTCAATCGCTAGGAACAATACATGATAACTGCTCGCCATTTCATCAAGACACACCCGAGTCCGGTCCAAGATGTGTCATAGTAGACTATGTACCCTACGCCTTCCTCTAGAAGCCTCAAGATGGGAGCACTAGTCAGCCTCTCCCTCATCTCTTGAAAGCTCTGCTGGCATCTCTCCGACGACACGAAGTGTTGCACCTTCTTCGTCAAGGCTGATAGTGGCTCTGCATCTCTATAGAAGTCTGGAACGAACCTCCGGTAGCAACCAGCCAAACCCCGAAAACTTCGCACCTCCGTTACACTTCTTGGTTGGTTCCAAGCAAGTATCACTTTAATCTTCAATGGATACACTACAAATCTAGCTTATGAGATGACGTGTCCTAATAAGTGAACCTCTCAGATCTAAAACTGGCACTTTAAAAGCTTACCATAAAGCCGGTTCCCTCGAAGTGTGTCCAGTACTACCTAAAAATGGTAGGCATGCTCCTCCTCAATAGTCATGTAGATCAGAATGTCATCGATGAAGACTACGACAAAGAGATTGAGGTAAGGCTGGAAAATCATGTTCATGAGTCCCATGAACACTACTGGAGAGGTGGTTACTTCAAAAGGAATAACCAAGAAATCATAGGGTTCGTACTGACATTTTAAAGTCTTCTTCTATACATCCTCATCTTGATCTCTGTTCTGGTGATAGCCTGATCCGAGGTATATCTTTGAGAACCATCGTTCTCCATTTAACTGATCAAAGAAGTCATCAATCCTCGGGAGTGGGTACTCGTTCTTCACGATCACCTGGTTTAGATGACGGTAGTAGAAAAAAATACTCAAGATCTTATCCACCTTCTTGGAAAATAGAATTGAGGCTTCCTAGGGAGAAAAATTAGGCCGAATGAATCCCTTCTCGTATAAGTCTTAAAGCTGTAACTGCATCTCGTAAATCTATGCGGTAGCCATCCGATACAATGGTCAAGATATCGGTGCCATCCAGGGGTACAAGTCAAAGTATAATTACACATATCTGTGAGGAGGTATACCTAGAACATCTTCAAGTAAAATATCCTTGTACTGGTCCACCACTACAGGTTAGCTTAGACTCTCCACATCAACTACTCTGAGGTTAAGTCAGGCCAAATGATGAGTGATCGACTACAAAATCCTCCGAATAAGTCTGTCCAATTCTGCAGAGGCTCCATTCTCGCCAGTTAAGGTAATCCTGGTCCCATCCATGCAGACACCCCCACGTTGTGCCCAATAAAGTGGGTCTTATCATGAAATGTAGATAACCAGTACATACCCAAGATGATGTCATAAAGCCTCGATGCAACTACTCGTACATTCCAGCTGAAGCTCTCGCCCCATAGAGTAATATCAAACTTACATCACCAGTTCGTAATTGTCGAGTCTTCTCCCGTTGGAGTCTATAGCCATAAGGATCGATCCAACGGCTCCATCGGAAGCTCTGAGCTCTGAACGTGGGCGGTGGAAATGAAAGATTGACTGGAACCTGTGTCTATATGAACTACATATATGGTGTAGTAGAAAAAAATTATACTTCACATCTTCTCCGAAGCACTATGATCATAGGCCTTAGATTCTTGGAGTTGAGCTCTCCCAGGTCTACATGATCCCTGCAGTTGGGGTGGACCTCCTGGTGATGTTGGCGGTAACACCTTAATAAGTCTCCCACCGCCAGCTGCACGGACAGCTCTTATGCCATGTCCGCCTGCTCCTCGTGGACCGCCTCGATCAAATTTGTGTCTTTCTCGAGGTGGTCCTTTATCTGTCTGCTGATCATTTGAATGGTGGTTCGGACAGTCACGAGCCATGTGACCCTGCCCGCCGCATGAGTAATAACTCCCGCTCCAAGAAGGTCTGTCTCCCCTCTGGTTGCCCCGCACAACTTATCCTGAGTCGTGTGGTCGTCCACTTGTAGGCCTACTTCTCTTTGACTTCTACGACATCTATCTACTACTAGCTACATAAGACTCTTCTACATGTCAACTGGTGATGGATCTCACTTCTAGAGACTGCTCAGCAAGAAAACTATCCACTATGAGGGATCTCTCTAACACCCCTTCCAGTGTCGGGATACTGAGTGAGATCACCAAAGCTCTGATATCTCTCTTGAGTCCCTTCTTGAAGGTCCGGGCCACGAAGAATGGGCCCTGAACCATATCAGTGGAGTAGCGTGAGAGGTCTGTGAACCTCACTGAGTACTATCCTACAATCATACTTCCCTGTTACAGATGAAGTAGATCGTGAATACAAACTACACGGAGAGTCTCTGGGACAAACTCTGCCCAAAACAGGATCTTGATGTGTGCATAGAGAAGAGGCATCTCGTCGTGAACATGTAGCATCATGCTCCACCATCTGCCCACTACTTCCTATAGAAGGCTGGTAGCAAGAATCACCTTGTGGTCGGCTGGTGTCCCTACCAGTCTTAAAACTCCCACCATAGCCTCCAGCCAATCCTCAACTGCCTGTGGGTCTGTCTCTCCCCTTATCCTGGGTGGCCTATAGTGCTGGGAATCGTGCAACGCACTCTAGCGGCGTGCATCGTCTTCTGCTGGGGCTGGTGGCATCGGTGGCCAATGGGGAGTGGTACCACTGGTGTCTCCACTAGAAAAGGGCCATGTACTAAGGCATAATCGCTCGTTGTATATCAACGCGTACAACTCTCAGGGATCTACCTAGTCGTCTGCGGGGATACATCCTAAAAGAAACAAAGGTGACACGGTCAAATATTATACCTGGTGATATGACCTGGTTGAGATGACTTAAAGAAAACTCTTGAAAACACACACGCAATCAGTGTTTTCATGCACTGTGTCGGAAATCAGTAGTCAGGGTCCTGGTGTATGGATACGTCAGCCACCGCACCATCACTGGACTCCCTATATAGGAAACCAAACTTCTTACCCTTAATAGTAATGTTTTGCAGAAAATAAGCAGTGTTTAAATTATTGTGGTAGTACTAACTCCTCTGATACCAATTTTTCATTACCCATCACCCTGGGCTGGTGTTGTGACCACCCCAAGCCCGCCATCCATAGGCCAGGGGCTGGAGACTTCCACCAAAGGCGTAATTCCCTAAAACTGGGAAGGAATTGCCTTTATATCCTAAAAATTCACACAATAGAGTACAAGATGGAAGTAAAACACGAAGTAACAACTGTATAACAAAAGAGTGCTAAAAATTAAATGGTCCGGAAATACAAGCCCAACTGTAAAGTACAAGTACAACTGAAAAGGACAAAACAACCAAAAGGTGAAAAAAAAATCCCCTGGATCATCCACCACTGTCCTTTTACTCTCAGCCTCAGTCAGCGTTGTTCGTCATCTGCAACCAACACAATGAGGTGCGGGCATATCCCATGCATGGATGAGTATATATATACTAAGTAGGGACCATGAGAACCTCATGTTCTCAAAAATTTCAACAATGATAAACCAAAAAGTATGAAATCAACATATAACCCCACTTAGGTATATTCCCATACATATACCTAAGTTATCAAATAATACATCTCAATCATGAAGAAAACACAAAAGATACTGACTCGACTCAAACCAGGATTTTTATTATTGAAACCAAAGCTGCTGGAGAACTCAAGATCAATCGAGTACAGTGGGCATAACGCAACACTAAGGCGCTTCCCACTAACCTTTAGTAGCTGAGGTTCTCCTCCTGTCAAGTATCGTGGGTCTGCTACGTCACACAGAGGCGCTCCCCATTGTGGGTCTGCCACATCACCAAGGTGCTCCCCCAAATATCCTATAGAGGTACTCCTCCTGTTGAGTACTGCGGTTCTGCCACCACAACCAAAAGTTCCTCTATCCTGTGTCTTCAACAACACCAAGGCGCTCCCCACTGGTCTAGTTGAGTCACTCTGAGTCGAATCTGTCATCAGTCATAAGGTCTAAGCCAAATACTAGGTCTCTGCACTTAGTACGCTTGTCACCGAAAGGATCCACACCATGAGATACTGGTCAAAACTCCACCTTTAAAGAAGTCCCATGAAGAAGTATCTCTAAGGTCCACCACGTTATAGAGGTATCAATGCAACAGATGGAGCGTCAATCGGGCGCCTGGTTTGTGAGTTATTAGTCTGTTAGTCTCGGGGGCCCGGTTGGATTTGTGAACAATCCAACCTGACCGTAACACAAATACACCCTGAACTGTACTGGGGTATACTCAAAGTTAGAATCACACTCTATGATTACCAGTGTCACTGACGGTTCGTCAAATAGAAGTCTGGTGCCAATGATATGGCCAAAAAAATTAAAGGGTCGGTGTTGGGCCCGGGTCCGGTATGACCGGGTCAGACCGACCCGGTCTGACCCATTCTTGGCCGACCCAGTCTGGGTCAACCTTATCAGACATTTTGGGTCTGGCCTATCCCATTGGGTGGGCCATCCTGTTAGATTAGGCCCGCCCCGTTGGGCCCAGCCCAGCAGGCCGCGTGTGCATTTCGACCCGTAGTTCCTTGAGGGTGCGTCCCGGCGCGGCTTGGCCCGAAGGGCGCAGCCTGGCTAGTTCATCCAGGGAACTATGAGGGGGGAAGAGGGCTGAATTGGGAGGCGGCCGGGTAGGCTGGGCGGTGGAAGGGCATGAAGGGAGGCGGCCTTCCAGGACGCGGCCAGGCAGGCGGGCGGCCGGGTAGGGCGCCAGGCAGGTTGGCAGGCGGTCGGGTAAGACGGCAGGCGGCCAGGAGGGGGCCGGGCAGGGTGCCAGGTGATCGGTGGGCTGCGGGTAGAGGTCCAGGTGGGCCAGATGGAGGCCGGTAGGTCGGAAGGTGGCCGGGCAGGGCGCTAAGTGGGTCGGTGTGGCGCGGGCCTGCTTTGGGCAGCGACTCCTTTCTGCGAGTGGTGCGACTGGGCAGGGGATCGGCCGAGGCCAGTTTGGCCAGTGGCAGTGCATAATGCCATAGGGGCGGTGCTGATCACAGAGGTGACAAGTAGCATGGCCTTTATATTCACTTCCTTCCTCGCCTCACTGAATAATATCACAAAAGATATCGAGGAAGGGAGTCAAACTATGTTAGTTTGGCATGCACCATCCCCGTCTAGAGTGAATCCAATATGTTCAACAAGGCAAGAGAATGATGAACCGTAACTCACCTAACAAATAAAACATTTCCTTTTTTTATTTTGAAAAAAACAAGAACTTTTCACATAAAATAAAACAACCCCTAGCTTTGACCGATGACTGCTGAAGAAGTCGTAGGAAGAAGACGAAGGTGATCGTCATTCGTCACGTCCGCTGCACACTTCCAATATCGAGCTTGTGCGTCGGCTCGTTGATGATGATTCGGAGGGAAGTTCTGTTGAAGAAATTCCACGTCTGTAGGATCTGAAGAAGAAGTACAAGAAAGTCAGTGTTCTTCATAGTCGAAGGCGTTCTTCATTAGGAGCTTTCTCATAATAAGCCTCCTCTCAAAGCTGCCACAAAAATGAACAATTCCAACCAAAATAAAAATAGATTGTGTAAATCTATTATTTAATTTTTTCGCACAACATTCAAAATGGTGAATTAATTAACTTGGATTTCCCACAATTAATGTAGAGGATTTGGCACCATTAAATTAGAGGAGTCGACTCAAATAAAGAAAGGGGTGTGGAGAGACTATCCCTCATTAATGAGGGGAGTTGAGAGGTTTTCCTCTCCCACCATTAATAGGGGGTTTAGTCTCGTGTGGTCCCCACATCGCAACCTCTCGCAGAAGGTCAGGTTTGGGTGGGTCCCACCACCATAACTTCTTATGGGAGGTTAAGGTGTGGTGGTCCCACCTCCAACTACAATGAGGTGGTTTTAACCAAAAAATAAAAATTAATCCACACTCTTTATTTTTATTTATATAATTCTCTAAAAACCCAAAAAACTATCTTTTAATCTCGACCCACTATCGTCGAGGTGATAGTCTTCTTAAGAAAATACCAGCGCTGTGAGTTCAATGGTGTCCTCATATTTCAATTTCGAGCACCAGTTGAAAATTTATAAAAACCCGATTGTACATTTACGGAACGTACCCGAACAAATTTTCAGAAATGGATTTCGGACACACCATGCCCCGGTATCACGCACCGTCATAATTCGTGGACTCGTAAAAATTCTCATGAATTTAGGAAACAAATTTCCACAAAATTTCCGGGTCTTTACATTATGAATTCAGGAATCTCCATTTATTCATATAAAAATATTTTTTTCAACCTCACA
This sequence comes from Viscum album, assembly GCA_963277665.1. Classification (NCBI taxonomy): domain Eukaryota; kingdom Viridiplantae; phylum Streptophyta; class Magnoliopsida; order Santalales; family Viscaceae; genus Viscum; species Viscum album. Next base: position 662,404,844 of record OY728159.1, read on the forward strand.
CAATGATAATATTTCTCCAAAAAAAATAACCATGCATTATTACATTTAGGTGATAACACATTCAACCCCTGATTTTTGTACACATTTTTAATACAAATTCCCATATCCTCATATTTTTTTTGGATTTATTTTTCATTCATTTATATTTTTATTACCTTATTCTCTTAATCAACTGTTTTTTACTTAAGGGAACAATGTTTGTATTTAATTTAATTTTTTCTGATAGTCCAATTGTATTCACAAAAAATTGATGTAAAATAGAAAATTTTATTAATGCTTTTAACCAAATCCATTTCATAGTATATACTTCAAAAAAAAGGAGTTATAAAATTTTTAAACTAAGATAAAAATGATTTAATTTTATATCATTCAATAATTAAAACATTAAACTATCAAATAATATAAATAGCATGAGTATATATTGGTATATAATCTTAGGGGACTAGTTTTATAAGAGACTTATTTTACAAATTTTAGCTGAATTTATCCTTAATTTCATCATACTTGAAATTTGAAAATATTTCATATATGTTAAAATCATCCCCATATCTTGATAAATGGAATAATAATAAATGGGTGATTTAAATTTTTTTGTATGTGAAAAATAAAAATATTAACAAGTTACCTAGGGTGATATAAAATAAATATATGATATAATATGTTGGAAATTAAAATATTATTAAGACAACATTGAATAAAAAATCAATTATTGTTATATAAATAAATATCATATAATCCAATACGATCAAACATATAACATGGAATCAAACCTATGAAAATATGAGATGTACTTGATGAGACATTTGAATAACATAATCACTTCTCAAAATATAGTTTCCCTAATATAGGAATAGAATATCAACACTATGGATCGGTGATAATTACGTACATCCCATAGAGGATCAGCCAAAAAACATTTTTCCTAGAGAAGATTTGGAATAGAAATATATTTCATATTTTTGATATATAATCATTACTCTTTTTCAATTTTGATTTTTACATTACTCTTCATTTAACCATTATTTCATGAGATTTAAATAATTACACGAATAATATAAGGGATATAGAGGCCCATTGAATCACTTAAAAATTAACCATAGAAGTGTTCCAAAAGAAAGCATTGAATCATAACATAATTATATATATGGATTAATAATGTGTATAATGTTATATTTTAATATTTATCCCATAAATAAACATATAAACCATATTTTTTATTCAAAATTTAATCACCCAATAGAGAAACTATATAAAATATTCTAAAGGGTTATTGATAAAATATAATATCATATAAAATATCTCCCATGGGATTAGGAGGAAAATGGAAGGAAATGAGATGATTTTTTTTAAAAAAAGATGGTCATTTTTTTAATTTCGACATACCATTTTTAAAAACCCACATTTAAAATAGGAGTTGATAAAAAATAACTTTTAAAAATATGTAATGAAATTTATGAATATCAGATAAATAAATAAATAATCATATTTCAAGATGTTTAAGGAGGTCAATGGTGGCATGAAAAAAATATGAACATAAAATTAAAATATACTTAAAAGATGATGGTTCATTATTAATGATGTTATACATTCATGTCAGATAGTAATATAATTAGTGAATTGAATTAAAATAGAAATTTTTCTATGAATGATAAAATTGAAAATATTATAAAACTTTAAACTAATTATAATATAAAATATTAAAAGTAGATGTTCAAAATAAAAAATATAACTCAATGTATATGTTTGTAGTTACCAAAGCCATCAACCATTATTCTCGAAATTTAAAAAATTGATTAAATACTTGTATTATAATGACAAACATACTAATCACTTATTTCACAATCTTCCTCATACTTAATTACTTTTATTCATTTCAATTATAATTACTTTCACTTTTTATATTTGACAATAATTTTCATATATTTGGAGTTTATAATTAGAATTTGTACTAGTATCACATGTGAGGTTTCAATGGTCATTATTTTTTCAATATTAATCCACAGAAGAATATTTCATTGACTATAGTCGATTATTTATAATTATTTATTATTTTCAAATCTCATTTCGTGTATTATTATTCATTAGACTAGACGATATTATAGACAACAATCATAGTTCAGTGATTTTTATTACCTGGAGGTTGTATTCATTTTTAGTTAAATAGTTTTTGATATTTTCATTATGGACATGGTAAAAATAATAATTTATATATTTATATCATATTAAACTAATAGTTAGTATTTTTATAATCATACACATAATAATTTCATGTCATTTTCTAAGTAGTTGTCCAAATAGACACAAAGATGACCATACCATGATTAAGAGAAAAATATGAGTTTATATAACATAAATTTATTTATTCTAGAAGAATATTAATAATATTTAGTATATATTCTTGTTCTATATGATAAATATAAATAATTAATAGAATAATAAATGGATAAGAAGAAATTACCTTATTTGAATAAATGGTTTTCTTTCTTTGTTCACTTATTCAAGATTCTTAATTTTATAATTATTATTTATCAAACATGGAATTTAGTGGTTATTAAATTTTTTTTACCAGAAAAAAATTCATCTCATAAAAATAATATTTATACCTTAAAAAAATTGAGACCCTTCCATGACATTTATTTTTTAAAAATTGAATGCATCATGCAATGGAGTCATTTGTCATTACGTACACATTGTCGATAATTTCATTATCTGAGGAATTTGATAAATATGTAAAATGGATAAGGATACTAAATCAAAAATAATTTATAAATGTCATAATTATATATTAAATTACTTTTATTCATCAATTTTATTTACTATGGAAATGTTATTGTTTATCCATGGAGGTTACAGTCCACACATATGCATGTTTCAGGTTTTTGTATTGTCTAAAATTAAAAGGGAATCAATACCTTTTTCTGCTACTCCAAAAAGACGACCAAAGAAAGACCATTCATGCCTTCCACAGCCGATGAGGACTAGATCTACCTCTTAGAGTAATAGTGAGGTGACTGTGGCTTTTAAGATGGGTAGTGTGGTCAAAAGGACATAACCGGAACAAAAAAATGCTTGATCATCTTAGGAGTCGGGTTCAAAGTGAAATCTACTGAAGATCACCAGAATGGGAATCGGCTATGGATACCGAAGAAGATGAATCATTAGTGGGATGAGAATATGAGTATGGTTATTATGATATGTAAGTTTGAGTTGGTTGAGCTCTCAGATTTAGTGCTTCTCTTGTTTTTAGTTTGTGATTATAAACTTGGGCTCCAGAAACTCATAAACCAGCTTTTCAAAATCCAAAAAAATGATTATCAGGCCAAAGGGAATCAGTGATTAATGATTGAAAATGAATTATAAATACATATTATTATAATTGAGTTCTGATGTTATCAATTTATTAGGGAGAAATGGAATTATAATATGAAAGAGTCTGTGAACGAAAATAGAATTGAGAAATATAGGTTCTGAACTGGTAGATCACTTCTTGAATTACCTTCGTTAAGAATAGGGTTAATCCTTTAAGGGATTAAATTTTAATATGATAAAACCTTATAAAGGTGTATATATATTTTAAAGAGATTATTTTTTCATTTTTTAGGCCATTAATTGGTTATTTTTTATTGAGGGTGTGTGAGGATATGATATCCCCTTTTGATGAAAAAAAAGATGATATTTTGGTAAATTCCAAAAACCATTAAGTAAAGAGTTTAAAATCTCAATGACTGTGTCCCCTAAAATGGATTATTAATGGGGAGAGATGATATAATGTCTATCATTCCCAAATAGTGTTTGTTTAAACGTTTCTAAACATTTTTCAATCCCATTTTAACTAGATTAATACTTTCTTCATTTTGGCTTTTATCATGGTAATTTGCCTTTACATAAAGATACTTAATCTATATTCTTATAAAAAGGATTTCATTATGGGATAATTTGGATCAATTGATATGTAATTCAAAGGCCATTTTTATGATATATTTTCAAAATCTGTTAAAAATAATTTGAATATAATAAATTTTTAATTTATGAAAAAAATTCTGATAAATAATAATTGATTTCTAAAATGTAATATATATATTTTTTAAATATAATAAATTTTTTAAAAATAATTTTTAAAATATAAAATTAATATTTTTTCAACATCATTATTATTAACTTTAATGTCAAAATCAAATACGACTCATTCAAGAAAAGTTATATTATTAGTAAAAATTATATATTTAATTATTAACATAAAAATTATTATTTTTTACATAAAAGTAAATAAATATAATAGGATAAAATTATTATTCCAAATGAAGAAACGATTTTTTTAATTTATCATTGTAAAATTTCTAAATTTTATTTTTTATTCAAATTACAATATATAGAGGACGCTGATTTTATATGAATACTACTTTTAGTATATTAAAAATTTTATTTTCCTCTGAATTACTACGTTATATAATGGTAAAGAATTATTCATTCAATAAATATATATTTTTATTATTCTTCCATGATAATCATAGTATATTGAAATAATATCCTAATTTCTAGAAAATAAATTCATTTTCTATAATTTGAATTATATTAATATTATCTTTTTAAATGTATAAAAAAATTTCTGATGTCAATAGAGATAAATATTTTATTACAAGGTGATATGAATTTAAATTTCACCTGAATAATATCATATTATCTATTATCAAGCCCTACGCATCAGATAATATCTTATTATAGTTTTGGCTGGTGGTTCAATTAACATGTATATTCTGGAAACCTCAATGTGATTCAACTTGTCACTTATATTGTTTAAAAAAACTATAATTAGTAGATTTTTGATTGGCCTTTGTTTGGGAATAATGATATAAATGAAATCACCCCTCTAAACAATGAAAAAATTTTATTTTTAAAAAAGAAATTCACATTCAAATTCCATGTTTTTCTACATTATTTATAGAAATTACATCCCAATTTCTTGAAAAATAATTCATTATATATAATTTTAATTATATAAAAATTAACTTTAGAAGTGTATAAAAATTTATGACATGGAAACAAATAAAAATATTTTATTACAAGATTATATCAATTTAAATTTCATCTAAATATAAACATATCTTCTATTGTAAATCCCTATATATCAAAAAAATCTCTGATTGTAGTTTTGGTTGGTCATTCAGATAACATGTATATTTTGGAAACCTCAATGGGATTAATATTTTCACTTATATTGTTTCATGAAAACTATAATTACTCTAGATTGGCATGGTCTTGGTCCATGGTAAATAATAGAAATGAAATCACCCATCTGAACTCAAAAAAAATTTATTCTTAAGGAAGAAATTCACTTTTGAATTCCATTTCATTAAAAATTATTTAATGGACGTTTGTTTATTAATATCCACTCTCCAATAGGTAATGGATCTTCTAGTCCACATAATGAAATTAGAATGGATTATCATCCCAAATTGTTTTATATATAGAAACTTGAATAATCATAAATTCACCATCTTCATTCCCTAAATTTTCATTAGCCTCATTTTTTCCCTTGTTTGATCCACTCATGATTTATACTATGGTTACATTGTTAATAAATTTTCTTAATTATTGATTTTTTATAGGCACTTTATTTATCTATGAATATTATATTATAATGGGTTGACCATTGATTCAATAACTACAAATCCCTTGATAACATTGTCATCTTAGATCCTTTGAGATATATCCATATGAAAAACCAAATGTGGTTAACAAGACTATTCAAATATAACATAATATGGGGTTGTCATAATCAATAACACAAAACTTATTCCACCTACAATCTTTTTTTTTTCATTTACATATTTACATTATCCTGAAATTACATTACTTCAACATGTATTATTCTTATATTAACATTGGTTATATTAATTTTTGTTATCATATACATCTCAACCCAACACCCAATGTAATGGTGAATTACATACATCATTGTGGTTTGTAATTATAATATAATAGAAAATCCCCTAACTACTTCTAGCTAGATGTATAGTAATAATCCCATTTATTAGGAATATAATTGGTGACCTTCTCAATCCCCTACCAACCATTTTGGAGGTGATTTCCCCCATGTGTATTTGATCCACATTCAATTAAACTTGTCATTATCATGACAAGGACGTAATTCATCAAAAAATACAGACAAATGTGTTTAATAATATTTAAGGACATCATATTATGCATTGAATCATTTTAGGTGTGTATCTATGGATTCTATTGATAATACCAAAATTAACTAAAAAAATTTCATAATATAAAACATCATATCCACTGATTCCAACTAAGAATCCCAAATAAAAACATTCATTTATTTTCATTCATCTCCCAAAATAAAAAATTACATTATATAATGATCCCAAAAATATGATAAATTGAGAGGTTTCACGTATTTGGAGAATATTTACATAAGTTATTTATTTTAGAATTCTTGTGACCATTTACAAATAATTTAAATATGATAGATCTTCTCCATGGAATGTCACAACTTTAAACTATCCAATTAACTTGGGAAATGAAAACATAAAAAAGGATTATCTAAAATGCCCCTTATGGTAATAATAAACATATTAATATGTAATCCATTTTGAGATTAAAAACATGCAGTAAAACATAAGTAAGATAAAAAGAATTTATTAATAGAACATAAAATCATAGAAATCATTAACATCTCATATTAAGAGAATATGAAATTCAATAGTAAGAAACATATAAAATAATGTAAATTTAGTGAAAATATGATACATAAATCATAATCAATAGGAATAAAATAGGTTCATATAAAAAAATTGCACCAAAATAAGAATAGAAGCACGACATTGCAGATCAATAATTACCACATGTTTTAAAAAAAAGTATTAGAAATGAAAACAATTTTCCCATATCTAATTAGTAATCACTACATGTTTTAAATTTTGGATCAAGAAGAAATACTCATTTCCAATTATCAATTGATATTTAATACTGATTTCACTATTATGTCTTTGGATGATAATATTCACACAATTAATTTTAGGGATATATTGGTCCCACACATCGCTTAAATATTAAACATACCTGTGATTGATAAGAAACCATATAATAAACACATCAATAATGTATTGGAATAATAATAATATGCATGGTTAGTTTTAAATGGTATCATATATGTGCAAACACATATAATATCGATCGATACCAAATTTAGTCACCAAATAGATAAAATACATCAAATATTTTTGATAGAGTTTCATATATATTAACATCATATACAATATCTCCCATGAGATATGTATGAGAATATTATATAGTATTAGAATATTTTTTTCAATGGAAATGTATTTATTATTTTTAAAAAATAGTTTTTTTTTGGAAATCCTACATTGAAAAAATACATAACAAAACTAAAATTTTAAAAATTAGGAATGAAATAAATAAAGATAACATAAATTTATATATAAAATAATTTCAATACATGAAATTATATAATTTATGTTAGGTGAAAACAAGAATATTAATTAATGTTTTGATTACAATAATTTATTTCTTCCTGGATAATGACATATTTCTAGGTGATAAAACAATTAATTAGAAATAAATGAATCAAAAGCGGAATTTTCCCTAAATAATTAATGATAACATCATCAAAATAGTGAATTTTATTACTAAATAAATATTAAAATTTTAAGATCCAAATAATCAATATTACTCATAGAATTATATATAAGTTAATAAAGACCCATACATTGACTACTGAGTTCCATAGAAGTGATTTAACATTCAATATCATAAAAATACATAGCCTAATAACATATTTCATAACAATACCAATTTTTTATTTATATTTGTTATTTAAAATTATAGTCTATATTAATATTATATGATGATTTTCCAATATAATTTGTTTATAGATTTTAATATTTTTACTGGTTTCATATAAGAGATGTCATTATTAATTATTATAGTAACGTATATCTTTATAATATTAATAAATTTATTGAAATGGATTATTTATAATGACATATAGTGTTTATGTTTCGTTTTGTGCATTCTTTATTCATTTTCCTAGAAGAAGAAATCGACATTTGGCTTATTTTGGTGATTTTTAAAACATGAAGGGTGTTTTCATAGGTAAGTAATTCGATGTTGATATACCCACTCTTGAATAAAAAATAATTTTTTATTTATTTATTTCATATTAAACCATTAAATAAATTTTCAAAGCCATCTAAGATATAATTTCATAAAATTTTTCATGTAGATGGTTAATCATACAAAAACATGAACATAAAATGATATATGAAAAATTATGATGTGATTTGATACTAATTTCATAATTATAATAGATTAAATACTAAAAAATGTTTTTATTAGTGTTATTTATTATTTTTGTAAATAATTAAGTGAATATGTATTAGATAAAAAACAATTACACAATATAAAATCAAAATTTCATTAGTTTTGACTTTTTTATGAAGGTTAATTTTTTAATGATGGTTTATCTCTCATAATATAAATAAGATACAAAGTTTTTATTAATAGTTAACTTAAATCTCATGATAGAAATAATATAGTAATTTTTTTATTAATAGTAAATTATTAATATCATAAGAATAATTTTATTCCCATTAAACTCATTTTTATACTAATCCATTAAAATATATTTTTAAAAATAAAATACATCTTACCATGTAATCTACAGTAAGCACTTGAACATGACATTTGATTTAATTTTACAAGGAATATGATAATAATGTATTATGGTTTACTATCCCGTAATTATAAAAAACATATAGAGATCTTGATTATATATTATTTTCAGTTTTTTAGGATAACATAGTTTATGCAACGAAATAATGTGATCTCATTTATTCAAATGGATCTTAATATACATATACACACTTTTCAGGGATTATTATTCTTAATGAAAAATGGAAAATGCTGTAAAATATTTTATCATAATTAATAAAACGTAATCACTATTCGATGGATTATTAAACTCTAATTTTAATATTTTTTAATGAAAATTTATTAATATGGAGTTCCCAAAAAAATAGAAGTTAAAATGATAAGTTAGAAACTTATACCTCTCGTATTCGACTATCTCATTTGAAAATGATGTTTAGAATTTGGGGGTTAATATTTTGAGAAGTCTATAACTTCATTAACGTGGACTGTAATGTTAAGGATATTATTATGGATATTTTCATCAACGAATAGGTTTTTTTGTGAAGAATTTATGAGAGTCTATATATTTTTATATGTGATAATGGGCAATAATTTAGTTTATATATAAAAAATTTCAGTAATGGGAAATCACTCTATAGGAATATATCACATAAATTTGAGAAATATAATTGTATAAATAAGATAAGCTCATTCAATAATCAAATAATTCTCATGGACTGATATAGATTAGGAATAATCTCTAGAATGTTATTCTTTTGAATCAATAGTTCTAAATAGTTAAAAGACTTCGAGGTATTTAAGGAGGTAAACTAGATTTTTGTTCCATTTGAAAAGACAGAAATGTTATATTTAATATTATATTCTAATGGTTGACAGGGAACTGGAATAGTTAGAATATGTTACATGTCTAATTGGATAATATTATTTAGAGATGCCCAAAATTAATGAGATATATTCCATTTATGATTTAAGAAAAGGTAGAAAATATAATTCCATTTTTTATGAGAGTAATTCTGAATAATTTTTTTTATTATCTTAAGGAGAATATGGATGATAAAAAACGGTATTTGGGATGTTCTCTCATAAAGGGTTTTAAATTTTTTATATTTCCTTTAGATCTATTATCCAGTCGTTAAAAACAATAGTAATCAAATTTTATATAACATAGTTTCTTGGGAAGGGTTTCATCAGGGAAAATTATATATATGAAGATAACATGTCTTCATGGAAACATATATAAAAATATATACAAAAAATAACTATTTTTTAATTAATAAATGTCATAAAGATATGTTGTGAAAGGTTAAAAAGATCTCTTTTGAATTTATTCACCTACTCGAGAAGTAGAGCTAGAAATTAAATGCATTTATAGGTGAAACAATATTCTTATAGAGACATGTTTTCACTTTTCATTACCATGATATATCCAATGATGTGTGATTAATCAATAAACATCTATGCATTAATTACATGATTATTTCCTAAATACTCTATGAAGGGATTACCAAGCTACAACATGAGTTATCATTATGTTTTGAGAAGACAAATTTCTTACTAAAAAAAATAAATTTTAGGTATATGGATTGTAAAATTTATAATTTATAGAATTTTTTTCCTAAATCAATATGAATATATCTAAATGTTAGATGAAATTTTATGAACAATAAAAAAGTAAATTATCCCCTACCCCATATATACATTTCTTATTGGTCATGGATTAAGTAATAAGAAAAAAATTAGAGACTGAGTATATGAAAAAGGATCCCTTTTAACAATAGTACAATGAATGATGAATAAATTTGATTATTCATTTATATAAATTGCACTTGTAGTTTTAGCAGTTATTATGTAATAGAGAATTATAAAATATTTAGAAGGGAATTAGTAAAGTGGAAACATTGTTGTCGCTAATATTTCAAGAGATTTCTACTTTGTATAAGTATAAATGAATCTTGGAAAGAGTTTTGGTAATCAAACCATGGGGGAGGTATATACAATTAAAGAAAAACTAGAAGCTATAGATTCACATATAGTGGAACACAAATATGTTGGATTTTTATGAATTGGTTGGTATTATATGTCCAAACAATATTAGTGGAGTACATTTCATTAAACAAATATATGAACAAGTTGATTTGGATGCAAGGTATGATGGAAGATTTCTATATAAGGCCATTGGGTTGCGATCCTTAATGTGATTCACTATTTTAATCTATCATAGGAAACACTAATATTTTTCTCTCAAATAAAAATCAAAACGACATAATATATTAATTCAACTAAAAGTATTTTTAGGAAAAATTTATAGTTCTATGGTAGGTGAATATATATTATAATTTTGAAGATAAACTAACATAGGTAGTAATTAGTGATGTGATTATGTTATGACATCCTTTAGTCAAGCTATGATCACTTGAATAATGTTTGTGGAACCATTTTTGAGTAAATAAATTATGAGATATAGAGTGGAATGTGCATGATATAAATGGTTATCATGTAGGATATTATTTTTCATAGATATTTGAATTTTTTTGGCTATACAATTAGAAAATATTTAAAGAGTGACTCATGACATCTAATTTATAATTTTTGTACTCTCATAATTGAGGAATAGTTGAAATGTCTACACTATAGAAGTAGAAAGTTAAAAGTATTAGTTAGTAGTGAAAACATGATGATTCTAAAAAGGGAGGTTTTGAGATGTAAAAACCTATATAAGAGTGATTTTGATGATACATAAGGGTCCATAAATATTCAATAAATTCATCTTTATAGTTCTCAGGATTATATGTAAAATTTAAATAATGTTTTTTCTATAAGATTTAATTATTCACTGAAAAGGGACGTTATGAAGATGGACTCCCCTACCTGAGTGAAGGGATATCCATGAATATTAGATCAAAGGGGGAATACTCACTACAAAGATCATCTTGTGGTAGATTATGTTGTATTGGTTAGGCTCTACTGTATTTTTACGGTGGAAAAAAAATTAATATAATATTTATTTATAATTTAATCCAATTATATTTCATAAATAATAAAATAAAAACAACCCCCAACAAGTTGGTGTTATTCTAGACCATGTAAAACGTGTTTTGTTCTTTTCCTTCATTTTTCATTTCATTTTACTTTTTATAGTTATGGTATAGATTGTTCTTGTTTTAGTGTTGTGATAAATTACTTATAATTTTTTTCTATGTTTTGATGCGTCATGTACATGGTTTTTTTGAATTATATGATATATGTTCATTTTCTGTACTATGTAGGTTTAGATGGATTAGTTATGGTAACAGTTTTTTAAATCCAATATAAGTTAGTAATTTTAATACCATAATGTATTTTAAGAAGGATTATAATTTTTATAAATATAATAAATGTGAAAATATAATCTCAACCATATTAAAATTCATTCATATTGAAAAATATTCTTTATAAATCTGTATATATGGTCTTAAATTATTCATTATATCATAGTCGAGTAATCATGATATATGCCTCTCTATTATCTTAATAGTACTATTAATGCTTTAAACTAATTTTTGTTTCCAATATTAATGTTAAAAATAATTTTGTAAAAAAATAATTATTGTGGGGATAGATATAGGTAAATAAAAATATGGTATATATGCTAAAGATAAAAAATAACTATTTTAATTATGATCTTTATTCCATAAAATAGAATTTTTTATATACAAGATACCTACTTTATATAATGAATATAGTCAAATTGAGTCATTTTTTAATGTTATAAAAATGTTTAGTTGCATGTATACAAACTCTATATAAGATAAACAAATATATACTAAAGAAATTGAAAATTGTGATACATTTCAAATCTGTTTCCCGTAATGTTAAATTCAAAATCATCTTTATAATTTTTTTTATGTTGAGGAATCTATGTTATGGCCATTTATTCATTTGGATTTTTCAATTATATGTTCATCATTTTAACCCACCAAAAAATAAATTATATCCCTACACCATATGGAGTGTCATTATTTTTTATTCTAAATGATTTAATGTATATATTTTTTTTATCCAATACATATTAATATATTTATTGATTAGGGAAATATAAAATTACTTTAAATTCAATCGTTAAATGGGGATATCTATTCATAAAATATTCTATAAAAGATCAATAAGAAAATTAAATAAATGAATTAGTTGATATATTGATTATTTTCATAGAACATGTTATTTATAAAATTATAATCAATTAAAATTTTTCGTATAATGAGAGTGGATCAAGAATATATAACTCAAACATAATTATTTGAGCCGTACGTTTCATAGTAAAATAATATCAAAAAAATAAACTAATATACATATTTGTGAATAACATAAAAAAATAGTGAATATTTAGTGTATCTACATCATTGTAAATAAAATATTATAAATAATCATGATCATAAAATAATTTCAAATGATATGGATAATAATGGTAAATTAATATGGTTGTAAAATATGAGAAATGAGGTTAATTTCATGTAGTTTTGATATTTAGGATGATGTTGAGTTTTATCTTGGCATAAATAATTTTTCTATCATTGTTTTTTAAAAAATGAAAAATTAAACGGTAATCATTGAGAAATATAATATCCAAATAGATTTTAAATGATTAACATGAATTTAAGAGAATAAATATATGGGAACATTTTATACAATATATAAAAACAATTCATTGCATATTATACTGAAATTACTAACATAGTTTTAATTAGAATTAGAATGTGTAGATATAAATATTTATTTTTGAATTTTATTCCATAATATAGTTTACATGAAACAATGAAAATAATTACTCTTTACTAGTTATGAGTATTTGTTATAAAATATTATATAATGTATATATGTATATATTCATTAAAATCATGGAATTTATTATTTCATGACATAATATTTTTTATTCCGATAAAACACAACAGAACAATGTATATAATAGATGATTTATGAGTGATAAATATTTTTCGATGTTATAAATATACATGAAGATTGTTTTTCTAAAAATTAAAAGGGGATTATATATGATGATGAAAATATTACAATAAAATAAGGATAAAAAAGGATTCGGAAGAATGATGAAATTTAATAGAAAATAATATTTATTATTATAGGTTGACATAAATTCCTGGATTTTAACTAGAAACCTATATTAAAAACTAATTAATGTTATTTAAGTTAAATGGTTTTTAACCAAGCATAAAACAAACAACTGATGTTGAATAATTTATTTTTATCCAATTACTTAAAGATGATTCGAATAGTCACCATATATAAGAAACGCCATTTTATTTCAGTTAGGCCATCAAGCCACCCAAAATAAAATAAAAAATGTTTTCTGTGTGATTTCCATTTATAGTGAAGATGGATGATGCTTCACCCATTATCATTCACGGTTGTGTGATGTTAATGGGTTCTAACCCCTTCAACATAATTTATATAAAAACACACATAGAAACAAAAATAAAAAATATTCCGATTTTTGGATACCCCAATGTATATTTTTCTAGTTTTATAAATTCTCACGAATTACCTTCAATGTATTATTAGTCATAGTATGATAGAAATTTTGGGGGGGAGTAATTGATATTTTAAAAATGAATATAAATAAAATGATACAATTATAATGTTATTTCAATAATTAATGTATTCAAATTAATCATGGTATATATAATGGAATGTTTAATTTAAGTGTAAATTATTATGCGATGGAAAAACAATGTGATAATGGAGTTAGAAAAGAACTCAATATGAGTTTAAACATATCCTCAATGTAATATCCTTATTAGTTCATGATTAAGACCCTTTTCATTAATGTTAGTTTCGAAACTTTAGAACAATTTCCATTTAATTTATAATTATCAAGGACACCAAAAATGGAATAAATATTATTTTTAGTTAGTATTAGTATGAAACTCAACAAAATGAAGAGAATCATTCTTGTTACATGGTTTTAAATAAAACCATATTACATAAAATTATTTATTATGAGAAACGAAGAAGTAGGTATGTTCATAATTTTGTAAATATGATTACAAAGAACACTGTAATAAAAAAATGGTTATATGAATAATAATATGTGATATATAGTATAACATGTGAGAGATATTTTTAATATACTATTGAAGATAAGAGGTATTATCCACATAAGGAAGAATAGAGTTATATTTTCTTTTTACTGAAGTTTTTTCAATCATAATTTATTTCCATTCTTATATGGGGATCTATATATGGATTTGAAAGTACCTATGCTCGTTCTAGAGAATTCAAGGTACAAAGAGAGCATTAAACTATGAGTCAATGTGATGAGGTCCATTAAAAATAGATCAATATATTAGCCTCACCTACTAAATTAATGACTCAACGAATTGGCCTCTGGACAATTGAATTTATATTGGGAGGATACCAGTAAGATTTTGGTTCATGAATGATGTATGTTCTTATAAATTGATAACTGGATTCTCCATAAGGGAACATTTTTAGTATAGTAAGCATGGTAGATGTAACTTCTTTGGACAATAACTAATGGTAGGATTGTGGTGTACTACTGGATTCCAAAATCCCTAGATATGTGGGGATCCTTTAAATATCCTACAAAACGAATATTTATTTAATTAACTGATCTATCATCTTCCTATCATTACATATAATATCATAAATTAAAATTCACTATTTAAAAAAAATAAAAGAGTAGGTTTTGTTTGTGATCATTAAAACAATGTGATGTTTTAAAATGTACCACTAATGAGGTTCACAAACACATAAAATAATATAATATAATATTAGTTATTAATATTATATGAAAATTATTAATAAAAACGACTTCTAATGTAATTCTAAAATATGGTTTAATAAATCAAACTCATATTTGAGGGATAGTAAGGGAAAAAATCAACAAATAATATTCTACAAAGTGTATTACAACAAATAAAATTAAATCCTTCATTATGACTTGTAATTTTATTGTGAAAAATAATAACCATATTCCCTAACAGTGTCAATAGATGTGTGAAATAAATTCCAATCACCCATTCCAAGGGTGATCATTGGGTTGATAACTAACTATCCCTTTTTAGGACATTTCCCATAGTTGAATTTATATTAAAAGCAAAACGAAATAATTTTATCGAGAATAATATTTATTTTGATTGGAAATCCACACTAAAAAACATTACTAAAATATAATGATACATTTATCCCCTTTTAAATAGTTAAATTAATATTTTACTCCCCATGTATTCAGATATATATAAAAAAATGAACAATTATTCCTCCTAGAATTAAAATATATATTAATATAATAAAATCATTTCTCCCCTTAGTTTAATATACATAATAAAAAATTTAAATTATTTCATCACATTTATGACTATGAAAAAACAACTTATATGCATTCATATAATTTATAACAAATAAACATTTACCAATAAAAAAGATAAAAAATGTAATGATTGATATATAATTCAAAGTAAAATATTAATTAAAATAACTTTAAATAATTTTATTTCAAAACAAATACTAAAATTAAAAACATAAAGAATAAGTTTTCATAAGAAAAACATTCCTAACCCCTATAGTAAAATCTAAACATTATAGACTGATGTTTTTGGTGAAAAAATATTATTTTTTAAGATTCATTCTTAAATGAGTAAAAAATGCCCAATTTTTTAATTTTTTTTCTCTTAAAATGTTGCACCTAAAAAGAATGTGAAAAGTGAAAGAGTGTTAGATAATATTATCAGAGATACTTAGGGCAGTAGATAGTTCACAACTAAAAGATCTTTGATAATAATTTCTCCCATAATCCAATAGATTGTGTTTCACCCATATATATCGGGGAATACTCCCAATGGATATGTATATTAAATCAGATTTATAATGAGAGAATAATTTTATTTCATACTAATTCATTGGTTTACATATTTTCCAATCTTGATACATGTCCTAATTGTAATTTTACTAATGAATTCTCTCCCACTAGAATTTTCATTTTAATTTTTTTTAGTTCCAAAGAGGTTTATTTTTTATAAAATAAATAAATAATTTTAGAGAATGTTTAAAATATTAAATTTTTTTAGGACCATTTAATTGTTTCTAATTTCTATGGGATTAAAAATTAGAATAAATGAAAATATTATACTTTTGTTCATGTTGACGTTGAGATAAATATGTATCTCAATCATACCTCTATATATCGTATTTATATCCATTTTTTGTGATTCATTCAATATTACCTTATAAAAAATATTCATAAGTGTAAATATTAAAATTAAATGACCTATTAAAATATTAATTAAATTTACATTTGTGAATTTTATTTGGTTTTTAATAGTACCATTCCATTTTCAATAAATTTGAATAAGAAACATTAAATCAATGACAAAAATAATTTAAATTTATTTGGTCACTAAATCTAAATAATCAGAAAAAATTTATTCTTATATAGTTCGAAAATGTAAAATGATAAAATAAAATTGAATATTTAATAAATCATTTTAAATATATTTTAAGACAAATTTGAAATAACTTTCCTATAGTAAAATTATTTATAAAAATAATTTTATTCAACCATTTATAGTAAACCTAGGTGGATTATTTTAGATTATAATTACCATTTATGAACTCAAAAACATGATGTGGAAACATTGTATCTTTAAAATAAGGTGGATGATAAAAAATAATATTAAACAATAAAACCATTTAAAAATAACTTTTACATCGATTTATGTCACATAAATTTAAATGATCGGTGTGGGCCAATAAGATTCAAATGTAATCCTTCCTAATGATGGGGAAAGAGGCCTCAACATTATATGTATATTATTATTTATTAAAGTATATGGATAAAAGTATAGATTTTTTAGGAATGATTTTACCTTTTTCATCAATCATATTTCTAATAATCTATTTAGTACATAGAATTGGATGATTGTTGTGTTTTTAAAAAATATTTTATTGATTATTAGTTGTGAATTTTTTAAATTATCATTTAATTTTATTTACAAAATCTTTATTACTAATTAAATAAAATAATATTTTATGGATTAGATGGGAATAAATAATAAAGTAAATTCTCACTTCAAATGGACATATAGTATTAGTACCACCAATCAAATCACAAATAACATTTTCAATGGAATTATCTTTAGATTTAAAATATTCATAAGTTAATGTGATAGATGGTTGGACTTCATTAACATCAATATAATTATATTAATATGGATTACTTGATGTTAATTTTATTGGTAACGATAATTTATTTCATTTAGGGTTATTTTTAATGAACATTCTACTCAAATATGAGATCAATTGATTCCCCCATTATCTTGTCATTTTTATTAATGATTTTGTATTTTTTTTATGAATTGTAGTTATAACAAAATTATTTTATTTAAAAAATTAATCTTTTAATAATTACAATGTTCTATATATTTCTCCACATGCAACACTGAAACAATATATATATATATATATATATATATATATATATAATGTTATAAGGTATACGTTGAATTTTTAGTTTTAAAAAATGGTAATGAAATATATATATATATAAACAATATATAGATACATTTAAATATTGACTCAACTAGTGAAAGAAATAATCGAATTAATTTTATTTTGTAAATTTTATATATTTTTAAATATTATTATACTTTATTATGACTAAAGGATAAATAATAATGAAATTAATAATTTAGAGAAAAAGTTTTTATGAATATAAAATATATTAAAATTATATTTTTATAAAAATAAACTTTTATCTATATATTATGATTTGATATATAAAATTATAAAATTTAGAAATATAATTTTATGAAATTGACTATTTTTTTTATTTATCTTGAAAATATTTTTAGATGATATTTTTTAAGATTTATCAAAAAAAATTATTTTTAAGTTAATATTGAAATATATTTTTATTAAAAAATAACATTATTTTTTCATTTGTATATATATAATGAAGTTTAAATATATGAAATCCATTTCTAGAAAAAATATACTTTTTAATATTTATATCGAAATTTTTAAGAATTTATATTGTATTTTAAGAACCTATATACATGATTTAGAGCATAAGAATATTATTCTAAACAAATTGTTCTCAACAAATTATAAGAATATTCATTTAAAATTAATATTTATGGAATTTAAATATTGAATCAAACTCAATGTATTAGAAATTATAATTTGTTATGGAAAAATTATATACTATTTAATATGTTAGGTTTCTATGTATACATTATATGTTTAATAAGTTAAAATAAATTACCATGGTAATGTCTAAAGTAGTAAAACAAAAAACCATATAGAAAAAGACCCAAAAATGCATGACAATGGGTAGTTAAGGAATTTATTGACCATATCACTTTTCATATATATTATTTCTCAATTATAGATCCATTTTCAATGAGTGTGATATCCAATTATTAACAAGTGATTAGTATTTACAATAATTTGATCCCACCAAACATATTAATGGTTCTCTCATATCATCCCTTTCCTTGAGAGCATAACACTCTACATGTAGGAAAAGTCATCCTTAACATATTATAAAAAATCATATAAACCTTAAACAAGTTATGGGTTTCTAAAAATTTTATCCCTTAATGTTTTAAGACCCATCAGAAAAGAGATAATCCAATTCATTGGTATCAATTTATAACCACTCCTTTTTCTATTATATTGTATTATGTTCATATAAT
Source organism: Viscum album (assembly GCA_963277665.1). NCBI lineage: Eukaryota > Viridiplantae > Streptophyta > Magnoliopsida > Santalales > Viscaceae > Viscum > Viscum album. Next base: position 662,424,241 of record OY728159.1, read on the forward strand.
ATTACCAAAATTCCATTTAATATCCAAATAGTTGTAGATTATTATTTACTATGATAATAATATGAAATTATTATTATGATACAGTAATAAACCACTATTCTTATTTCAAATTAGAAAAAAGAAATTTTGAAACCTGTTTATAAGGAGACTATGACCTCCATGATGTATAGCGTTCATTTTTTGCATCTAAATATCATGGATTGTTGGAAATGGAAACATAACTTATAGTTATGATATATATTCCACATTTATTATTTTGAAATTTATAACCATATTTTTTTCTCTCTACATCATACTAAAATGAAATTATAATCCAATCATATGTGCAGACTACCACCTCTATGGAATGTTGTATTCTATTTATCATTATCTTTTTCTAATGGATGGCATTAAGAATTGTATTAAATGAATTATACGATGTTTATTTTATGAATAAGGTTATGAGTAAAAAATTAGTATATCATTACATATTTTAATAATAAAAAACCCATTATTACATTAATTTTGGTTAATAATTAATCAAAGAAGAAATATATTTATTCAAACTATGTAATGGGTTGTTATTCACAATTTATTCTACTAATTTTTTAAATTTTGGTATATCAAAGTAATAGAATATAAAATATATCATTAAAATACTCTTATAATAATATTTCTACAATATCACCTCATAATAATCCATTAATCATGATATTCTCTTGTTTATGTCGATTCTACTACCTTAATGAACAATGCGATGAAAATATATCATGGATGAATATGTAAAATAATAATATATATAATATAATATAGCTATTTCCACAATGATCTGGTTATATTTATTGAAATTACACATCAATATTTCATTCCATAATTACAAAACATGATTTCATAGGTTAGTAATATCACTGAAATATGGTTATTATCAATTTAATATTCATAGAATATGAATGTAACAATCACCAAGGGTAGTTGAAACATAATATTTTTGTATTATTAAAATTTTATATTAAATTTATTGATCTCGGAATGTTCAATTTTCATGTGAGAACAAATACTAACAATAATCCTATAAAACACACATAATTGATCAAAACAAGAATCATTCAATATAGGATCATATATAATAAATTAATAATATAAATTTTCATAATGTCTAAAAAAGAACACAATAAATAAATTATACCTGAATTTGGTTTTGAAATAATTTGTATTTTATTGTATTTTATTATTAATTGTGTTAATGAACATTCTTAGATGGCATAATCAATTGTAATGAATTTTTGTCTCTATTTTTATTCCATGATACATGTATGCTATTGCAAAGAAATATTGTTCATTTATATTGTGTATTAAATGGCCAAAGAATTTATTTTGGGGTTGTTATTTTATGTATCATGAGATTTCAATTATTATTTAGGAAATTAACTCACAAATTGTTTGGATTCAAACATTCCTTGAGCTATAATAGCATTCGGTAACTCAAATAACTTTATCAGACATATGTAATTACTTTTGAACATATAAAATCAATGTTCCCAATATCCATTGATACACGTTTACTAATGATGTTAAAATTTACCTCTTATTCTAATATGATTTATTAAGTCATATCCCCATCCATGAATTAATTTATTTTAAATAAAACAAGATATGAATAATTCTGTTCGTCTTAACTATTTATTTCTATTAAATATATCAATATTTCAATTCAATGTTTTCACTACCGTGAAATATATCTATTCATGTATTGAAATATAAATATGTACCACTTAATTTTATCATAACCCTGTACTTTTAAAGATAATAATTTTGACTCTTTTTTACGATTGGAAATCATTTTTAATCATTCATTAAGAAGGGATAAATTATAAATGTTGTTATTTTTTAAAGATTAATTCCCCAATGATATTATGATGTTCTTATTTTATACGATTGAATTTAGAATTAATTTATCTACATCATGTAGTTATTTTTTTGATACCTTTGAAATGTATTGTGAAACCCATTCTAATTTTTAGTTTTTTTAATGATGAGATGATTATATGTTTTATTGTTAAACACATTAGTATTTTTAATATTTAAGTAGGTTATGGTATTATGTATCCATCTCATGTATTGGGTAATAATTTACATCTCATGAGATAAATCAAACATGAGTAGTGATCCTCTATTAAAAATGGGAAATTTGTTAGGATGTATGATCCACAGTGGGAAATGGGATGTGATATTTAATCCATTATGGGAAACATGCTATGAAACCCTATCCACAATTGAAAATTTTCAATGAGTTTTGATCAATGATGTTTTTTGCTAATCTTGTACGGGTGCCCCACAGCGTGGATATAGGACCATATAATTATCCTAGTATCATGATTTAATTGAAGTCTCATGTTTTCTAAGTCGTTGTGAAAAGTTATATAGCTGATCATATGGGATTTCTTCTTCTACTTTTATTCTATATGAACTATTTTACATGATCCCATATTCATTCAATAAAATATTTATTTCTTGTTTATGATTTTACATGTCCATTTTATCCCCTAGATAAATTTTTGGTTTATTTCTGTCCCCTTTTTTAGAGTTTTAGCTATCCAATTTCTTTTTATCCATTTTTTTATGGAAGGATGATGAGCTTAAACATTTATATATTTAGGTGATGATATATTATTAATAAACTATTAGAAAATATTCTCAATAATTAAATTATTTTTTTATATAGTTATTACCCAAATACACTAATACTTATTATTATTAGGTTCTAGAGTTCTATTAGTATAAATTGCTTAATATGGAAATTATATATAATACATTATTGTTTTTAAAAGGTTATTATTGTTAGAATACAAGTAATTTTATAGTTATTTTTGGAGAGTATATTTCTTTCCTTTGGTATTAGAGTTTTAAATCCATGCCGAAATACTGATAAATGAGTATATTTAATTTATGATATGATTTTTTTGGTAATGTATATAGTATATAGATTTCATATCAATAAAACTGCGTATATATATTGGTGAGTTTATATGGTTATATCCCAAATGAACTGAGGGTTAATCACCCTAAAATTCATTATTTAATCATTTAATCTGCCATCATAATGATGCATGATAAGTGGGATTAATACTTCACACAAATAAAATCACTCATATAAGATATTCATTGTCGATTATCTATAAATATTAATCAACTAGATAAGTATGTGATATCTTTAGGGAATTATTATGGATCCTAATAAGATTAAGACAATGAATAACCATCAATGTAGTCTTAAAATTTATATGAAAAGATATAGAAGTAATTTTTGAATCATTAATTCTATGATAATTGTTATATTTTTAGATTATTCATTCTTATCCTTTCAATTAATATTCTAAATATGTTGATGGGGAATAGAAAAATAGGTTTAGAAATGGGTGCTATATATAATGAAATGATTATAAAAATTATAAAACATATGGGATGAAACCAATTGTACAAAATATCAAATCAAATATAACCCGTATTTCATAATATATACAGAATAAAACAAACCTTATTGTGTAATAAAATAGACCATGAAATTATTAGCTTTAAGAAGAGTATTTTATGTTACAATATCCACCCACCCTCATTGGATCTTCTAATCCTCTTATTTTTTAGAAATGGATTAATTAATCCTTGTTTTTATTATCGTGATATTAATAAAGTCAAGATCAATATAAAGTATCATATAACCCATATTCATGAATATTTTAATAAAATCATAGGTGATCAATTATTATCCATGTGTTACTGTCAATCTAGATATTATATGTTACGGTTGAAAATTGAGTGTATTTCCAAAATTGATCTGATTGATATATGTAAAATTTGTATTTATTCTGATTCCATATAGACTTAATATTTATCATTCCATATTCATGGATCTAATACATAGAGTATTTATAGAATTTCCTGATCAATTATTTTAAAATATACTGAATGTATCAATATATATTCATATAGAAAAAAATAGAATAATGAATACTTGATGATTTTGTTAATGACCATAAAAAATTAAATGTATGATAAATTTAATACGTGTTAATTTTATTTCTAGAATTTTCTAATCGATGGTCCTATAATCAAAACAAATGAAATTCTAATAGATCCATCGATGATAGATGTTATCCAGTAATGGCCCAAGACCAACCCCTATAACTATTTCCATAGAATTTATTGTTTATTATGGAATTATCAATTCATTATAAAAAAATTTAAAAAATTTTAAAATAAAATAATAAAGTTAACATATGATGTTGTAACATTCCCTGGGTTAGAAGAATGTGTTAACTGTTTCAAGGTACTAAGAGGATTTTTACCACTCTTATTCTAACATTATCTTATAGTGAGGGTGTATTTTTAATATAAACAGATTATTTGATATAGGGTTTTTTTTTCATAAGTATAATGATACATTATTTTCATATGCTTTAAAAAAATATTCATGAGAAAAATTACCAAATTAATGATATATACCTATAAGTGATGGTATTTTCATTAATTATTTGGGAACAGTCTACGTAAATTAAATTGTGACATATTTATCGATCAAAAGATCAATAAATATATACAAAAAGGATTAGTTGAATATGTGAGAAAAGATATGGTTTGAAATAATATCTAATTTTTACATCTCAATAAATTATCACCCTATGGAGGAAAATATATTGGAAAATGCTCAGGGAATAATATATCTTTCTACCCTATCCATTATAGATATTGAAAAAGAGTTACTATGTACAGATTTGAAAAATATACCTCTTGAAATAATAAGTGATATTGAGAAATACCATCGTTCTTAAATGATTAAAAACATCCCTTCAAAGTAATAATCAAAGAACCCCAAGAAAATGTTGTAGAGTGGCACTAATGAATGTGAATACTCCATTTTTTATCTTCATAAATGAAAGGGTTATAATGTTTGGTACCTGGATATGTCACCCACAAAAAAATAACTATTGAAGGGACATCTTATTGAGGCACATAAATCATCAATATAGTTTCATTAAGTATGAATTATGATATATAGAGACATAAAAAATACTCTTGTTGGAAACATGAAAACCAAAATATAAGGATACATATATTGATTCATGGAATTCCATCAAGTCATGGTTGAATGAAAAAATTCTAAGGGTATGTTGTAACCATTACCCGTAATGTTATGTGAAGAAGAATACATCGCAATTTATTTAATAAAAGTATTCATTTATAAATATAATGAAAATAATTCTACTTGGGTTTTCATTTATTTCCATTTGATGTAAATGTATTATATTTTTATGAAATATTATTTTTGACTAAGAAAACATAGAATGATATATAAAATGAAACTAGTGTGGTTTCATAGATTATTTATGTACATTGTATCATAGTGAGATAGTTTTTTCTCATATTTGAGGATAATTTTTCAAAATTAATTAGTGGTGGAGCAATGTTTCAATACTTCATATCATCCATAGATGCATCACCACTCTCCATGGAACTCTCAAACTCAAGACTATATGATGATATCTGATTTTATATATTTCCATTTGTGTTCATATCAACACATCCTCTATGTATAATTCACTTATAATACCAGTTTCCATTTTTGAAATCATATAACACTATATGATACTCTTTATGGGATGTGATGTTGATTTTAAATATATTATGAATTTGTAGGAAAGAGGAATTTGATATATTCCTTCCTTGTCAATGAAATGTTAGAAGGGGTTATATCTATCCAGTGTAATATAAAATTGGAAATAAATTCGACCCAAAAATTAAGAAAATAATCATCTACGAGATCTTTATTATGAATTTTGATGAAGACAATTTACTTCTGATATCTCCCTCAATGTGGTTTATGGTAATTGGGAAGAATATGATGTTGATCCCTAGATACATAGGTATTTTCTATATCCTTGATTGTGATAGAGTTATATCATATCACTTAAATCTATATACACTCTTCTCTCATGTTCATAATGTGTTCCACATACCAATTTTGATGAAGTACATATGAGATCCATCACAAATACCATGCCTAGAAGTTATACATATTGAAAATTACCATTTATAGGAGGAATAATTTACTAAAATCTTGGATCAATGAATCACGGTACACAGAAATATGGTGTTAGATATAGTTTATATGTTATGGTGAAATAAAAAATTTAATGTGGCTATATGGTAACATGAGAATTTGATGTGAGATTAGTGTTGTACCATTTTTTATTCAATGTAGAAAAATAATTAAAAATAAATTCTATTTAAGGTGGTATAATGTAACATCCCATGTTTTAATAAAATATTAATACATATATAAATACTATCTTTTATTGATTTATGCACATAGAAAAATTATACCAACCAAATATTGTCTATTTTTAAGTATCCAATGAATTGGATGATATGAAATATTGTAATGAAATTATGATATATATATATATATATGGAGAAAACAAAGGAACTTCACTTTAGTCATCAAAATGGACTAGTGAAACTATGAATGTAATTCATTATTATTTTTTGTTAAATTTTAAATTATTCATGTATTACATATTATTAATTGAATAAGGATTAAAATTGGATTAATTAGTATTCTATAGGTAATGACAATTAGAATGGATAATATATCAACCATAATTTTTAAATAAAAGAAATTTTCTACATAATTTATTTTTTTACTAAAATTTAAAAAATTTAAAACTCGTGATGGTAGATTTGTAACATAACTATAATTTTTGGATTTATCATTGTAATGTAAGTTTAATAATATTTTATAATATTTTAATCATATTTTTTTGAATAGTGTAATATATTGTTCTAATAAATACAATACCTTTTATAGGATTATTATTTTATAAGAATTTCTTGAAAATTTATGAAACACTTATCTAGAATAAATATTAATTTTATAAATTAAATTACAAATTTATAAATATTTGTTCTATTTTTCAAACCTCTATTTATTTTTTTTGAACATTCGTATTATTTCATTTAAGAAACAATATTTAATACATTCGATATTTATTATTTTAATAATAAGTATTATTATTTTTCAAAAATGAAACAAATTTAATGGATTTATATTTATTATTAATTTGGTCCAAATTATAAAATTATTTAGTTTATCTTTTCAATCATAAATGATATATTACTTTGGTAAAACCTAGTTACCAAAGTATAAGTTAAGATGCTAAAAGTAAAAGTATAGGAGTAAATTACCTTAACTATGTGATGGAATTCCCATTTATCCATTTATTAAACTTATCAATTTTATCTCCACTATTTCTAGATTTTAGAGCCAGTGTAGTTGAGAGTAACTTCCTATTAAAAAACTTCTATATGAATTTACAAATATACCATGGATTTTATCTTACAAATGGGGCTCTCATATCCCCACTTCCCCTCACACCATATCACAATATGATAATCCAAATATTTACCCATACAATTCCTTAACACTTATAACCTATGCAATACGATTCTAGTATTCAGAAAATATCATTGCTCAAAATGCTTAATACATTTTCGAAGGAGACAATCCACATAGTGTGGTATATAATTTTTACCACTCTCTTCAAATTTTATTTATTTATGTGAACTTATTCTTTATAAAATTTATATAAAAAAACATAAATTCTTATCATTATAATAAATAGTATACTAATATGTTATGATTATTATGAAATAATAATAAACCACCCTTCCCATTTCCATTATGATAAATAAAATCGTTAAACATGTGTACATGAGGACAACCTCCTCTTTAAATTTACATGCATATTTTCCTTCACGACTAATCATGTTTATTTAAAATGGTAAATTTATTGTATAATTATTATATTTTTGAATTATTGTCTATTTTTTGTGGTAAAAAATATTCATCCTCTATAATTTAATAATAAAATTAGTCATCATCCATCCATGTATATGAACTACTGCTAATAAGGATCGATGAATTCTATTTTAAATTATACCCTTAAATGGATGATTATACAAGTGTATTAAGAGGATAAATATGTAGTTTATATTATGAATAATGTTTTGTTAAAAATAATTATATAACATATTAATTATACAAATGATTAATAATATTTTCATAATTTAATGTCATAAAAAATTTCACTAAGAGGGACTTTTTTCACACAATGTCATTATCTCATCTATCTTATATATTTTTATAATTTTTTTACATATATGATTTATCACATTATAAAACATTAATTGATTATGCTATGTTGCAGTCATACATATATTTTAACTAATTAGCCTCATAAAAATCTATTAATCGTGGAAGTTTGATGTTTTGAATGTTTTGAAGAACTACTTAAAAACATATTGGACACTATATAATGGTGGTATACATAAAAACATATGGTATAATATGATTTAAATATTTAAATAATTATTTGGAATTTTTCCTGAATGATTCTCTTTTATATAACCAAATTATTAGTAAAACACAATTTTTCAGTTAAAATCCCAATAGTGTACTTATTGTTGATTTCATCGTTAAGGTCAAGGTTTGAAACACTACTCAAAAGAAATTAAAAAATCATAAATAAAAAGTCAAAAAATATTGTAATATAAATTGTTTTAAAATGATGAATTTTTGAATAATAATTAAAACAGACATAATTCTAATGAAAATAGTAAAAATATATTAAAATATATCTAATAAATGGGGAAAAATTGGAAAATCTAACAAATATGAATTTATATAATGATTATAATATAAAATCATAAATATTTTTAATTATTTATTTTGGTCTGAAAAATCACGATAGTTTTTTGTTATATTGATGGTGTGAGCACATTAGTGAATGAAAATAATAATGATATGGGTTATTTGTTTCTATTTTACATTATGTGAGACTTGCTTGATGTCATGTAATATTTTTTACATTTGTATTATATAATCACAAAACAACTTCAATAATGTGGGGTAATCATAAAAAAATCATTTTATTTTAAGGATCATTTTTTTAATCACCCTCATATACTTTTAATTCTAATATTACATAACTCTTATAGGTATTTTGTAAAATAAATATCTTTAATTGATTTATGAAATTTCTCCCAAACATCATCCATATATGTTCAATATATTCAGTCATCATGTTTTAATATTATGCCCAATTTAATCACATTGTATAAGAATTTATCATTAATAAAATCCCTTAAAATGAAATATTTTCTTTTTCCGAGAATTATAATACCTTTATAAAAATTCACATCATATTAACTACTTATTTCCCTTAAATGAAAATTTCATTCCTATACATGTATTATCTTACCTCCAATGTTATCCATTCATATTTTGAAAAAAAAAATTTCAATTCTTGTGATCTTTATTTATTCCTTATAATGATATGTTTCATTAAACTCTATTATTAAATGGAATCAATTATCCACATTATCTCAAAATAAATTTATTTTCAATGATGTTATGTTTTATAAGAATCTCTATAATTGATTCTATGGTATTCCTATTTTAGGTGATTGTGTTTGGTATTAATTGAACTGATATTTGTGTTATTTATGTTATACGTACTGAAATGTATTGTGTAACCCATTAAAATTCTTTGTTTCTAATGATACCATGATTAAATGTATAATTATGGAACACATATATGAGTTTAATCTATAAAAGGTTGTTGGACTGTATATTTCTTTCTAATTAATTTAATAAAGAATTTATATTTTTCAAAATAAAGATGAAATTAGTAGTGATCCTCAATCTAAAATTTAATATTTTGTTATGCCTGATCAAAAATAAGAAGACATGTTTTTATGACTTCTTATATATAGTGAAAAAAATTTGACCCCAATTCCACTATATTGAATAGTTGGTGATTATCAAGAAGCTATTTTTTGTTTCTACAATTTATTTGGTGTCATGCTCAAATGATATAAAACTATGATATACTCCATGGGTCATTATTTAATATATGTCTCATGTTTTTAATGTCTTTATTCAATTATATATATTTGATCATATGGGCCTACATATTTTACTATCTCTCCATAAAAATGATTTTTTTGATCCCATGTTGTTTTAATAATACAAATCCATCATGTTTATTATTTCTCATATTATTTTGATCACACCCTAGGTAACATATTGATATTTTATATTACATTTATTGGTTAATTGATGTCACACTCTTGATTATTCCCATTTCCTATTGAAAAAAATGATCTTTCCAATGGTTTTTTGGAAAATAAATTCATTAGTAATGATTTAATGGGGAAATTATCAACATGACTATAAAATAAGTTTTTAAAATTGATAGTCTCAAAATACACTTAGCCTCTCGATTTATTATATATACTGTTTATTATATTGCTTGATGTTTTAATTATCCAAATCATATAGAATAAAGGATTCCTTATGCTGGGTCACCACAATAGTCTAATGAAAGATAACTCTATAATATTTTTTCATATTTTATTAAGAATTCGATGTTATAATAAATATAGAATTTACACCCCTACAGTATAAAATAGCTAAAATTTCAAATTTTCCAATTCCTATTTTCATAATGGGACTTTTTATAGAAGGGTATAATGAGAACATTGTTAATGCTTTATCAAAACCAAAAGATCACATCTGAAAAAAAATGTTGATGGAGCTTATATCATATTATTATATTCTATATTATATATTGTAGATTTTTATTCTATGTTTTAAAAATAGTATTTTCTTATAGTCATTGACTTAGAAAGAAATGATAGTAACCCTTTGATTTACAAATTTCATCAATATAACTATTATCAAACACTTCTTCATAATCACTCTTAATGGATATGGTATTATATAATTTTCATTATTTAACATCATGGTATATTAAATAAATACTTTACTAGAGAATATTTTATGAACTAAAAAAACACATATAAATCTTATATAATCATTAATTATTATAAAATTATACGATTTTCCACCTTTTGGAACCAATGGTGTTCTTTGCTGAAAAATTAGTATGGTTAGTGTTTTATTTCAATACTCTCATGGATGATAAAGGAGATTCCATGGAAATTGATCATACAGTTTAAGCTATAAGAAGTTTGGAAGGTGACATTGTTTCCCAATGTATTCCAGATTTTTGGGGTCCAAATTTTGGGAAATGGAAAGCATTGATAGAATTGAGTTGTCTGGAAGTTCTCATGAAAATATGGAAAAGCAATGAGTTTCTCATGTATGGGCATCATAATGGGTGTTTTTCAAAGGCATGATGATGGTGATGGTGTGATTTGTGATTATGATTCATGAATTTCTATTGGCGATTTGTGGTGGTGCTTTTCGGTGGAGCGAAGGTTTTTGACGGAGAGCTTTGTGGTTACGATGAGTATTATAAAGAGAGTGATGCACCGAAAAGCCATTTTTTGATGATCCATATTTTGTGCCTGAATAAGAGGAGCTTCGTGTTCAACAATTCCGATAAATAAGTTGTTTCTCCAGTTTATTTTATATGATTTTGAGATAGAAAATCTGGAATCACTTTGACTTCACGAAGAAAAGAGTGATCTGCGATGCAGGTTGATTGTTGTGAGATTGAGATTTGAGAAGTGTAACTTAATGTCTTGAATGATTATAATTCTTATATTTCATATAAGAGTTTTTAACATAGGTTGTTCCACATTTTCTCGGCGAGTTTCGCAAAATTGGTTTCTTTAGGAGGTAGTGTGCATCGCGAAGGGTTGTGCTCTTCGAGGAAATGAGCTCCAGGAAGGGATGTTCTATGAAAAGGTGTGATATTTGCGAATGGTCTTTGAGAAATTATTTATTTATTATAAAAATATATTAGTCCTTGATTTCCTTGAGAATCTACTAAGGTTGTTGATGCAATTTGTGTCTCATGATGGACATTGGAAAAGACTCTAATGCCTATCTGTTGAGGTGACCTTCATATAGATAAAATTTGTTAAACTAATTTTATAAGAGTGAGACATGGGGTATAACAAAGTGTTTTAGGAAGAATAAGTGATCCATCAATAAAATTTCTCAATGGAAGTGTTCTTGGAACAGATTGATTGTGACCAAAATCATGTAATCCACAACTGGAGATGAATAATGTATTTATGTATGACTGACACACTGTCGGCGTATTGTCCTAGGATCTAGCCCTTTGTAGTGAACCAAGTAGAATTTGTGTGCCTTATCTTTGCTTTCATTTGACTGACAGATTTAACAGGTTCCTACCAATGTGGGTACAATATCAACAACATTAATTTGAAAAAGTTGACACCCAAATTCACACCTACCCTCTCAGGGTGTTCCATGTTCCTTCACCACCTATAATCACAAAACAATTTGGGTCAAAAATATAAATATTGATAATATATTTGGACATAATATTTGGTAATTTCAATTTCTATTTATATTTTCTTATTTCTTATGGATTTCTAATGGTTCACATACATTGTCACATTTGAAAATAAATATAGGAAAATCTCATCATAGATGATTTATGTAGCATTTACAATGGTTGTGTGGTCTACAATGACCAAGTTTCCATTGCTCAATCTAGGACTCAATATCTTTTACACTTTTTAATTTATCATTTTTTACATAAAAGTGTTTACAAATCAATAACACAATAATTTCGAAAATATGAAGTTGAAAATATAAACCTTCTTTGGGAATTGAAATCATTTCAAACATCATTTTAAAAAACCATTTACACATAATTTACTATTAATTACAATATTTCATATTAAAATATATAAAAATAAAATATAATTTTTAATTATTGAATATGAAAAACCAATTGTACCTATACAAATAATGATATTAGTTGAGTTATCACCAAATGTAGCATGGATTCTGTCATGAGACTTATGATGGTCGAACTGAATGTTGTCACAAAACTTATGTATGAACCTCACACTATCCATTTAAAATGTTACTCCTCTGTATTTTTAATATATAATTTTCTTATAGAATATTTATATTCATAATTAATTTTCAACCAAAATTTTGACCTGCATTCTAAAATTAAAAAAATTATTAACCCATATTTTTTTTTAAATTATGTCTTCATAACAACACCCAATTTGAAAATATTATATAATGGGGTGTGTCAAATTAATATTTGGATGAAGGGGGGTATATTATTAAATCTCAAGGGCATCGTCCCCCACAATACTAATACATGCTGGGGGTTAAGGGACCATTCAAGTAATGGAAATACAATAGTGGTCTAGAGATTCTTATGATGTGAATAAATTATCACCATTATTTATATGATGATATGTTTTAATAAATTTCATTTGGTTGTTAGATTTTCTATTTTATATATGGATGTGAAATATTATTTTCCATGTTATGGGAATACTATCCAAAACAGATTTTTGAATAATAAATGATTTTTTCCCACCAAATCGAGAATAGTACTATGAATTTAGAATAACTCCATTAAATTTATAATTATATTTGATTCTTCAATATAATATCCCTATATTTATATAAGAAAATAAATGTCAAAATAAAAAACTAGGTTTTATTATTGATAATAACTACCCCCACCCACACATGAAACTGTTATTTCATGATCCATCAATGTGAAGTATAATTAAACTATTGGGGGTAATTACATAAACCCATCTCCCCTATGATAGAGTAAAATTCATAGTACCAATAGATATCTTACTAACTATAATCAAACTTATGTAGATGTAATTATACCAATGTTTCAATAATGGGAATCGTTTTACCACCTTGATTTTTGACTAGACAAACATTACAATACACTAGATGGGGGAAAATTTTGGATGGGAATTGATTTATTAATTTTAATTTTACTATAACAATGTTGCAAATAAACATATATCCCACCTAAAAATAATGATTTATTCTTCCCATGGTGTGTTACTAGTTATAAAGGATGTTATCAATTGTGAAATATTTAATTTTATGCCTAATGAATTATCTAAATCAACACCATAATGAATCAATTCTCCATTCATAAAAGAATAACTTAGAGATGATTTTTACTTGGAGTTTCAGATGTATGTATATTTTTTAGCAAGATTGATCCACTTAAGGCTAACCACCTCATTGTTAGAGATGACAATATTTTAGATACACTAAACAAAGAAGTTATATTTTGTTTGAATGTCCGAACACTAGAGTGTTCCTCTCCATTCATCCAGGTATAGATTTCTATGAATAATGTAGTGTTATCCTTCCCAATAAAATCCTATATTTCAATCACATTAAAACAATCCCATCATTATTTCAATTCATGATAATATTTCGAAATATCTATTACTGTTTTTGATTGACGACACTGGAAATAATTTATGGGAACCTATTTTCCTGAGATATAGATAAATATAGGGTTGGGAATCTTTAGAATACATAACCAACTCCCTCCTAATTGTTCTATTAAAAATATATCTCTCTATATAAATATATGCTTTATTGTTTTTTCTAAAGATCTAGAATTTTCTGTAAAATCAAATTCTATAAAACGTAGGTTCTCCGCCATTGAGATTCTCACTGAGACACATGTTTAGACATAAAAAAATTTCCCAATGAGAATTAACATCTAGTAAATCCCAAGATATCTTAGCTCAGAGACACTACATGTTCCTAGTGTCACTCCTATTGTTAATTCTAAATGCCTCTACCACCATAGACATCTTTTACAATGATTCCTAGTAGAATCTCTCTTCCATGTGAGCATCCCAAATTAATGTTGTTAGGATATTTTTAATATTATTCATAACTAACAATGATATACTAAGGATGAATTAATCATGAATGGGGATAAGAGAGATAATGTAGTGATAAACAGTTATATATAAACGAAATGAGAGGAAAAGATTAAGGTAGTATAGGATATGTTCTGATATTGTACAAATCATGCCATAAAACTATTTTATAAGAATAGGAACTTGGGATATCATACTCCAAATTAATCTCTATGGATGTATCTAATATTAACTCTCGAGATCTTGATAATTATTTTCTTCTAACTTTAGGAATAGGAATATGATAATCAAAAACTATATTTTCCTTAGATAATAATCATCCCACACCACTATATATATTCATCTATGAGTATATTTATTAAATAGATGTTTCTACTATTATATTGAAGAATGATACCATAAAATCTGTGAAGAGAATGTTAGTGGAACCTATGAAGTGAGGACTACACCGAATGGGTTGAATTATGCAATTTATGGGGATTCTGGATTGATATATATTGGGGGTATCTTGGATCAGAATAAAATTGTTGGGTGAAAAAGTCCCCAGTTACATTTTCCCTCAAACTAATTTTCTAAGGCTGTATTTTTTCATCCTGAATATAACATCATTTTACGTTTTATCATAATAAATTTAACATTTATCTTTTGATAATCCTCTTAAAATAGTGATTGTTTTAGTTGAAAATTTAATATGGAGTGAAAAATACAAAATTATTTTTCACATGTTGTTGGGAATAAAAAAATATTATATGAATTTATTTCTTCATTGGTAAATATAGAAAGACAATTTTTTGGATCATTAATTCTATATTATAATTTTTCAACATTCAGGTGATCCATTTTTTAATGGATAATTATTCATTACTCTTTTGGAGTTTATCATTTTGGGGGAATAGCAAGAATTGGAAAAAGTGGGTTTTCTTTAAGGTATCATGAAAATATGGAAAAGGATTGATATTCATAGATATGGGTTCATGAAGGGTCTTTTATGAAGACCTGAATTTTGTGATGGTGTGAATTGACATTACAAGACATTTTTTGTGTGTGGTTCTTTTTGGTGGTCCTTTGGGGTGGTGAAAATGTTTTTCAGGGACAGACATGTAGTTACAACAAGAATTACTAAGAGATATATGTTTTTGGAAGGAATTTTTGGATGATTTGGATTTTTTTCCTAAAGAAGCGAGACTCCGCATTCGACTGGTCTTATAAATAAGTGGCCACACTCTTCATTTTACATGACTTTGAGATAGAAAATCCTGGATCTCTTTTACATAAAGAAGTTAAGAGTGCTATATGAATTGGTTTTTTCTATGTGATATTAAGCTTCACAAAGAGACTCTTAATGTCCTAAATTAATCCAATGCTTCTAATTAATTTGATATTTGGGATGATCGGGTGTTCTACATTGGCTCACTTAGCTTCACGAAATAGGTTTCACTACAAGTAAGTGAGCTTTATAAAGGGTTGTGTTCTATGGGGCAGTGAGCTCTATGAAGGGTTGTGCTCTTCATAGGTGTGAGCATTTATAAGGGGCTTTTCAAAAGTTTTAATTGAGTATTAGTATTGATTAGTCAAGAATTTTAGTGAGCATCAACTCAGGACATTGATGCAAGAAGTGTCTCACACTGGATAGAGACAAAGACTCTAATGCCTATCTATTGAAGTGACCTTCAAGTCAATGAACTGAGATAAACTTCTCTTACAGCTATGAGCTAGGGGAATTTTATTGATGTCTTTAGAGGGAAGAAATGATGCATCCCAGAAATTTTGTAAGGCTAGTGTTCGTGGAAAAGAGTTACTGTGACCAATCAATTGTACACCACATCTAGTGTATATTAGTGGATTAAGGTACGACCGACACACTCTAGTCATATAAACTTGTACATAGCCATTTTTAGTGAACCATGTAAAAGTTATGTTACATCTTCTTACTTTAATTTTATTGATAGATTTAACAGGTTCCAACCAATGTCAGAAAAAGATCCATAACATGATAAATAAAAAGTTGACACCCAGATTCACCGCTCCCCTCTCAGGGTGTTTTGGGGTCCTTGAAGTGGTATCATTGGGTTGTTACTCGTGTTTGATCTATCTTATAACTTCATGGAGACTTCAGCCAATGTCATGGGAGTCCCACACTTTGAAGGAAGTAATCTTCAGATCTTGAAGAACAGAATGATATCTCATCTAATAACTCTTAGAATGGAATTCCTATTTTCTACTATGAAAGGAATACAAGTCACTAATCCAATCGTGTTGGCTATGACTGATGCAGATAAGAAAATTCTTGATGTAGATGCTGAAGTACAAAATTCTCTCACTACAGCGCATTCTGATCAGATCGATCTAAAGGTGATGGGATTCACCTCAACAAATTCAATGTGGGATAAACATGAAAACATTTATAAATGATATATAAATGAATAATAGGTAAAAATAAAATTCATTCATATTAGGTTTGACGATTTTGAGATTCATGCTGATCAGAATGCAGTCTTCTTCTTCAATCAAATTTCTAAAGTGGTTGGTTCAATTAGAGGTCTAGGAAAAGAAATAAAAGACAATGTTATTATAAATAAAATAATCAGAAAAATTACACCTCTATATAATAAAATAGTTTTATCCCTTTAGGAATGATATTATTCAAAAAATTATCTGGAAGATCTATAATGGAGCTTGGGGGAATATAAAATGAGAGTCAATCCAAGATATACTATGACTCAAATGAGTAAGGAAATGGATTTCAAAGCAATGAAAAAAATTGGAAATTTCAAAAATATAGTACGGGTGAAGAAGATGAGGAAAAATAAATTTATTCCCTCATTACCATGAACTTAAAAAAATTAAAAGTGAAATTTAGAGGGATTTTACCTCTAGCTTGCTTTTCTTGGGGTAATGTTGTGTAGATTGCCTATTAGTGCTCAAGAAAGTGAAAAGATAAAGAATGAAAATGTGAACCCATTGAAAAGAGTTAGAAATTTTTTTCCAAAAAAGGATACTTCAAATATATAATGAAATTATAGAAGAAGATTATTGTTTGTGAAGAGGAAGATGATGATAATGAATTTTGTGAGGAAGAAGAACCCGAATTTAAAACTGGAAACCATGCTTCCATGATGGATACCTTTGAAAATTCACAACCATAAACAGATAAAGCTAGAGATAACCCGTTGAAAACAAATTCTGATCCTGGTTTTCAACTTAAGGAAGATTTTGATAAGATTTAGGATATATGTAACAGTTGAAATGTGTGGAATGAAATGGTGGATGAATCAACATAATATGTTGATCAACTTGAAGCTGAAATTGAACAACTAGAAGAACTAGTGAATGTACATTCATCAATCCTTTTAAGGACATATGGCATTGTAGAACTAAATTTTAGAATTTATGAACATGAAACGTTCATCAAAGAAATTATCTAGATAATGGAGAAGACGTCAAAACTATTTGGGGACTTAATGAAGAAGTTATTACTCTTATGAGTATGCTCAAACCTGAATCATGCTCAAAAGAAGCAAATAAGAAGATAAAATTTGGCAGTACCGTGGAGTTCGAGCCACTGGAGAGAGAACAATGAGGGTATGATGGATTTAAAATTATTTTTGATGATTAATGACTTGTACGCCTGTGAAATAGTGGAATCAATTGTGATTCTGAAATATCAAATACTATAAATAAAGTGGACTTGAATAAAGGCAAGATGAAAGTTCATCAGGTTGTAAAATCACTAGAAGATCCTAAAAAAACGCTTAAATGAAATTGAATGTAGAAAATAAGACTATCCTCGAGCTTTTATGAATAACAGGTAGTCAAATATTTTTTACAAGGAAAAATGCATGAGGAAAAATAGAATCAAGAATACATTTCCCCTCGTGAAGGGATAACTCTGTCAATATCTCGGTCATAAAATGTCATATTGTGAAGAGGAAAATAGATATCTAAATGAGGGAGGGCTAGGAGTTCAATAGAGGACACCAAAATCAGATCCCACTAGTAACATATGAAACAATATCTATGGATATGTTTTTCATTGTTATAACATTTTCCATAAATCCAATTATTAAAGGCATATGAGTGACATTTAACCACACATAGAACATGGAGAAAAGTAAATTCTCTTCAACAATAAATTTTTTCTAATTCAAATAGTTCATCTCTTAGGGATGACAATTTCTTACTATAAAGAACCCATATACATGGAAGATAGAATTGGACTGCCATTAGTGTCCTACACTAAATCTAATATCTCATGTAAAGAAAAGAAAAAAATTGAGAAATCCAAACTTTTATAGGTATCCCACAAAGATACAAAAATAAACAACACTCTAATTCTTAATAGAAGATGTTTTTCTCACATGATAGGTAATATAGACTTGTTAAAAAATGCCAAGAGGAGGGTTGATGGAGTAGTTGAATTTGGTAATGATAGTCCTCTGAAAATAAAAAGAACTGGAAGTATTGTACTATAAAATGGATATCTAAAGAAAACTGAACTCCTTTATGTGGATGGACTACGTCATAATCTCCACATCATGAGTCAACTCTACGCTTCCATACATATATTTACCTTTAATCAAAATGGATGCAGTATCGAGGGAATTATAGGGAATTCACATATGAAAGGAGGCAGAATATAAGGCAACCTATATCTGGCTCATAGTAAAGAAAACATTTTCTATATGACTGTTGAAGAAAAAAATAACATGTGGCATCAATGTTTGGGTCACATCAATAAAAAAGTCATGGATAAGAAATCAAAATAAATGATTGTTATAGATACTCCCAACTTTAAGTGTGAACGTGAAATTTCTTGTGATTCTTGTATTCGGGGGAAGATGGTCTGTTTTTCATATCATCCAAAGAAGAAAAGGGATTATCATCTTCATAATCTCATTTATACCGACGTATGTGGCCCAATAAATGTTATCGAACCCCATTGATAAAGGTACTTCATCATTTTCATAAATGATTAGAGTATCATGTAATGTGTAATGACTATACTGAAGAAATGAAAAGTGCTTGAATACATGAAAAAATATCATCGAATCACTAAGAATGATATTGGATGAACGAAATATAGTGATCTGAAAATCAAGGGTAGTATACGTCCATTGAATTTGAAAATTACTTGGAGAATAATGGGATACAACATGTGGTTGCTACTGTGAGAACTCCACAGAAAATTGGAGTTTTTGATAACATGAATCAATAGGTGAACAACATGGAAAGAACTATACTTATTTAGAGTCGTATTCCATGGAATTAATGGAATGAGATCTTTCAAGATGACTTTTATATTCATAATCGATCAGGGCTTTATATGGTTGAGTTGAGGACACCATATAAATTGTGGCATCTCAAGCCTTGGGAAAATTGGTTTGTGTTTAATGTCTCAGAAAAATATAGTAAAGGCATGAGTTTTATATAGTTGGGATTTTTGAAGTGTGTTTCATGAAGACATGAAGATTTTGATTGTGTGATTTGTGATTACAATACTTGATTTGTGATTGGTGCTTTGTAGTGTTGATTTGGGGTGGTGCGAAGGGTTTTGATGAAGAGATCTACATTTATGATGAACATTGCCATGAGAGAGAGGCACTGTGAATAAATTTTTGAAAAATCCGGAACTCGCACATGAAGAAGAAGTGCTCCATGTTCGACTATGCCTATAAATAAATGGAAACCCATTGTAATTTTACATTGTTTTGAGAGGTAAAATCCCAGATCTCTTTGACTTTATGAAGAATGGGGTGCTCAGGGAATCAGTTTGATCTATGTGAGAAAGAGATTTTTTGAAGATAAATTTAATGTCTTGAATGATGTCAATGCTTCTATGTCATTTGAGATTCTCAAATATATGGTGTCCAATTTTTCGTAGTGTGATTCATAAACTAGGATGCTTTGTGAGGCAGCATGCTTCGTAGAGGGTTGTGATCTACAAGGTAGTGAGCTCCGCAAAGGGTTATTCTATATGAAGGTGTGTGATTTGATAAGGGGATTTTCAAGTCTTTTATTGAGTATTATTGTTTAGTATTGATGGATTTCATTCAGAAACTACTAAGGTCCTCGAAGCAATTAGTGTCTAATACTGGATAGGAAAATAGATTCCAATGCCAATCTGTTGAAGCGACCTTCATTTCCATAAATTGAGATTACCTTCTCTCATAGTATTGATCATGGGGAGTATACAGAAGTGTTCTTAGGGACACAATGAGGAATACATGAACATCTATATGGGAATTTTTCCTTGTACAGAGTGATTGTGACCAAAATATTGTAATCCACAGGTAGTGAATATTAGTTTGTTAATGTATGACTGAAACACTGTCAGCGAATTCTCTGTGGACATAGCCCTTGCGGTGAACCATGTAAATGTTCTTTGTCATCTATTTTATATCATTTTATTTACAGATTTAATAGGTTCCTACCAATGTGGGAATACGATCCTTAACCTTAAGAAGAAAAAGCTGACAACCTGATTCAGACCTCCTCTCTTAGGGTGTTCCATGGTCCTTCACCACCTATAATATCAAAATGGTTTGGTCCAAAATAATAATAATTGATATTCTCATGGAACTTAATGCTGGGTAATTTCATTTTTTATTTATATCTAGTTGTTTTTTATGGAGTTGTAATGGTTCACATACATTTTCACATTTGAATACAAATATTGCTAAATATCATAATCGATGATTTTTGTTGAGTATAAAATTGGCCTGTGGTATAAAATGGCAAGGGATCTAATTCCAAATGCATGATAAAATATCTATTACACGTATACATTTATAATTTTTATTTAAATAATTTTTAAATAAATAACATGATACTTTTGAAATTTTGATGTTAAAAATAAAAGGATTCTTTAGGAATATAAATCATTAGAAAAATCATTTTGAAACCCCATTTTTGCATAATATACTATTAATTATATGATTTTATATTACACCATTTAAAAATAAAACAACTTTTTAAGTATTGAATTTAAAAAACCAATAGTACCAATACAAAGGATATTATTACTTGAGTTGTCACCAAAAGTATAATGGATTCTATCATGAGATTCAGGATGGTCGAAATGAATGTTGTCACCAAACATCTGTATCAACCACACACTATCCATTTTAAATGTTCCTCATCAATGTTTTCTATTTATAAAAGTTTTTATAGAATATTTATGTTAATAACTTATTTGGAACCCAAAATTTTACCCATGTTTTTAAACAAAAAAAATTATTAACGCATATTTATTTTCATTTATACATTCATAACCAAATACAATGTGTCGATATTCAATAACAGGGGTGTCAATGTAATATTTAGATGAGGGGGATAGTCTTATTGAAGCACAAGGGCATCGTCTACCACAATCCCAATACATGCAGGTGTTACATGACTATTTGAGTAAAGGAAATACAATTTTTCTCCGTAGTTTCCTATGATGTGATGAATTTTTCACCATTATTTTTGTGATAATTTGTTTCAATAATGATCATTTCACTATTACTAATGTTATCTAATATATACATATGAAATCTTATTGACCAAGTTATGGGAATATTATCCTAATGGGGGTTTTGAATAATAAAACAATTCCCATCAAATCAAGAATAATACTATGAATATATAATAACTCCATTAAATTAATAATGGAATTGTACTCTCCCATAAGAGATACCCCCATTCATATATGAAAATTAATATGAAATAAACTAACCATATTTTATCATTGATAACAAATCCCCCCTACACATGAAATCGTTATTGCATGATCCATCAATATTGAGTATAATTCCACTTCTAGGGGGAATTACATAAAACCATCTCCCTTATGAAAGAATACATTTAATATTAGTATTATATCTCATACTATCCATAATCATACATAAGAAGATGGAATACTACTAATGTTTCAATAGAGGGGATAGTTCTTCCATCATGCGTCTTGACCAGAACAACTTATCCATATGTGATATGGGGGAACCTTTGGGTTGGGAATTGATTTATTCTTTCCAAATTGAAAAAATTAATGTTAAAAAACCTATCTCCCTCCTTGTAATCATTATTTTTTCCCATAGTGTGTAAATAGTTATAAAGAAGTTATCAATAGTAAAATATTTAATTTCCTGCCTAATTATTTATTTAAATCTACACTATAGTGAATCAACCAACTATACATAAAAGAATACATGAGAGATGATTCTTGCATTGAGTTTCCAAAGGAGGGTATGTTCTTAGCAATATTGGTCCTCTTAAGGCTAACCACCTCATTGGTAGATATATCATGATTTTAGATACACTAAACTATGAAGTTATATTTGGTTTGAATTTCCTCGCACCATAGTGTTCCTCTCCAATTATATAGATATAAGTCTCCAGGAATAATTTAGTGATATTCCTTCCAATGAAAATCCTTGATGTCATTTCCATCGAAACAATCATATCTTGATGTCCATTCCTAATAATATTTTCAAATATCTCCTACTGTAGTTGATTGAGGGTTGTGTGCATATATTATGGGAACCTACTAGCCTAAGATATTTATATATTGATGGTTGGTAATCCTAGTAATCCCTGACCATTTCCCTCCCAATTGTTCTATTAAAAATTAATCACCCTGTAGAAAACTATGAATTATCATTTTTTCTAATGATCAGGAATGTGTAGAAAAATCAAATTCCATAAACCATAAGATCCCCCCATAGTAATTCCCATTGAGACCCATGTTTAGACACTATAAATTTTTCCCATAGATAATTAACATCTAATAAATTGCAATAAATTTTAGATCATAGACACAACATGATCATCATGACACACCTATTATTAATTACTCTAGCCTCTACCACCATAGACATCTTGTACAATGATTCCTAGTACAATCTCCCTTCTATGTAATCATCCCAAATGAATGCAGGTAATATATTTTTGATATTATTAAAAAATAACATTGATATACTAAAGATTAATTAAACTTAAATGGGGTTAAATGAGTGAATGCAGTTAGAAAGAGTGATATGTACCCTAAATGAGAGGAAACAGTTAATGTAATAGAGGATGTGGTCTGATATTATAACTACCATTCCATAAATATATTTTCTTGGAGCAATAGATTTAGAGACCTCTCTCCTAGTTCATCTCTATGGATGTATCTAAAAAGAACTCCCAAGAACTCGATAATTATTTTCTTATTACTTTCTGAGTAGGAATTTATGAATCACACACAACATTTTCCCTATATAATAATCATCCCACTCCACTGTTGATTTTCACCTATAATTTTATTTAGTTAATATATGGTTGTACAATTACATTGATTAATAATAACATAAATCCATGAAGAGAATGTTAATGGAACCTGTGAAGTTGGGAATACACCGGATTGGCTGAATCCTACAATTTAGGGTTCTTCTAGGATGATATATTTTGATGGTATCATGGATCAAAATGAAACTGTTGGGTGAAAATATACCATGATACATTATCCCTCAAAATAATTTGATGAGGCTACTTATTTTCATCATGAATGTAACATATTTTTAGGTTTTTTAATAATAAATATAACATTTTTCATTAAATAATCCTATTAAAAGTTTGGTTGTTTTAGGTAATAATTTGATATAGAGTGAAAACCAAAAAATTATATCTAAAATGTTGTTGGTAATAAAAAATATTATATAAATTTATTTAATATTTGATAAACATATCAAGAATATTTTTGGATCCTTAATTGTGTATTCTAATTTTTCTACATTCAGGTGATCCATTTTTTCACGGAGAATAATTTGATACTTTTTTGCAGTTAATCCTTTTTGGGGAATGGAAAGCATTTCAAAAAGACGTTTTTCTTGACAGTATCAAGAAAATATTGGTAATCCATGAGATTCATAGATACAGGCTTCATGAAGTGTGTTTCATGAAGACATGAAGATTTTGATGATGTGATTTGCGATTACAAGACTTTATTTGTGATTGGTTCTTTGTGATGGTTCTTTGTGGTGGTGTGATGGTTTTTTAAGGAGAGCAATGTGGTTATGGAAGGAATTTCGAAGAGGGAGATGCGCCACAAAGGAATATTTGGATTATCTGGATTTCACACCTGAAGATGTGGACCTCCACTTTTGATTGTGCATATAAATAAGAGGCCACCCTCTTCATATTACTTGATTTTTAGAGAAAAAATGCGGGATCTCCTTTTTTATCACGATGAAATGGGGTCTCCCCAAAACAGCATGTTCTATGTGAGCTTGAGGTTCACGGAGAGAATATAAATTTCATGAATGAAGTTGATGGTTCTATGTCATTGTTGATTTGGGAAGATGGAGTGTTCCACATTGGATCAGTTATTTTCATGAAATTGGTTTCTCTATGAGGCATTGAGATTCTCTGTGAGGCAGTGAGCTCTGTGAAAGGTTATGCTCTACGAAGGTGTGAGATTTGAAAAGGGGATTTAAAAAGGGTTTTATGGAGTATCAGTATTGAGTAGTTATGGATTAAATTGATCATATATTCATGAAATTGATGCAAGTAGGGTATCGTGATGCATAGAGACAAGGTCTCCAATTCCTACATGTTGATCCAACCTTCAAATCGATAAACTGAGTTAGACTTCTCTCAAAGCATAGAGCTAGGGGTCAATTACAGAAGTGATTCAAGGGAAAGAGTGATTCATCCCAAAATGTTATTAAGGGAAGTATTCCTGGCACATAGTTACAATGATCAAACTATTTTACAACACAAATTTTCACAATTAGTGGATTTAGGTGCGACCCACACACAATCAATGTATGCTCCTAAGACATAGCCATTTGTGGTGAACCAAGTAAATGTGATGTTTCATCTCCATAATTTTATTTGAATTATAGTTTTAATAGGTTCCAACCAATGTGGGAACTAGATCCACAACATTAAGAAGAAATTTTGACAGAGTAAATCATCCCTCCCATCATTGGGTGTTCTGAGGTCCTTGAAGTGGTATCATAGGGATGTTACTATTGTTTGATATGTCTTATACCAGCATGGATAATTCTGAAAATGTCATGGGAGACCCCTATTCGATTGAAGTAATTTTTAGATCATGAAGAATAGAGTGAGATCCCATCTAATATCTCTTTGAATAGAAGTCATATTTTTTAATATGCAAGGAATAAAAGTTACTAATTCATCAAGGATGGCTATGACTGATGTAGACAAGAAAATTCATGAAGCAGATGCTAAAGGGTAGAATTCTCTCACTGCAGCCCTTTCTTATCACATATATCAAATGGTGATGATTTCCAACTCATCAATGTCCATAAGGGATAAACATGAAAAAATTTATGAAGTATATAGAAAAGTGAATGAGGAAAAATAAAAATGCATGAACAATGGTTTTACAATATGAAGATTCATCCTGATGAGAATGCATTATCCTTCTATAATCGAATTACTAATGTGGTTTGAGTAGTTCGAGGTCTAGGAAAAGAAATAAATAATGATGAAATTATAAATAAAATTTGGAGATTTCTTCCACCTCTGTACAATAAAAAGGTTTCTATCCATGAGTTAATAGATCATTCCAAACACTATCTGGATGATCTGTTGAGAAGCCTAGTGGAATATGAAATGAGAGTCAATCTAGAAGATGATACGAATCGAGTGAGAAAGGAAATGGAATTCAAATCCATGGAAAAAGTGAAAATTTAAATTGATAGTAGTGGTGGAGATGATTCGCAAGATGAAATTATTTATCTAATTTCAAGGAAGTTTCTGAAGGGAAAAGGGAAATTTAAAGGGATTCTACCTCTGGATTACATTCATTGTGGAAAAGATGGGCACATTACCTATTTGGGCTCATGAAGGATTGAAGATGAATAATGAAAAGGAGAAAAAATTGAGAATCCTTATATAATGTTATCTAGAAAGGTAGACTTCAAATATAAGAAGAATTAGAGAAGGAGTGTTTTGTCTATTAAAAGGTATATGATAATAATTAATTTTTTGAACAAGAAGAGCCTGAATTTAAAACTGGAAAAAATGATTCCATAATGTCAACCATTGAAAATTCAAAACCATAAACAGATAAATGTAGATATAACTAGTTGAAAACTCATTTCCATACCATGTTACAACTTAAGGAAGCTTTTAGTAAGATTGAGAATAATTGTATTTTATTAAATAGGTTGAAATAAATGGTGGAAGAATCTTCAGAATATGTTGATATCCTTGAAGATAAAATTGAAAAACTATTAGAACTGAGAAATACACAGTCAACATTCCATGAAAATACAGATGATGTAGTGGATCTAAATATTAGAATTTGGGAATATTAATAGGTCATCAACTACCTTACCTCTATACTAGAGAAGAAGTCCAAAACTATAAGGGGGGCTTGAAGAAGAATTTACTATTTGGAGTACGCTCAAAAGTGAATAGCATTCAAAATAAGAAAAGAAGAAAATAAAATTTGGTAGGTTCATGGATTCTGAGCTACTAGATAGAGGAAAACAGGGGTCTGAGGGATTTGAAATGATTTTTAGTGATCAAAGACCTGCATGTATGGGAAACAGTGGAATGAGTTATGATGTTGAAATATCAAATTCTACAAATAAAGTGGACCCGAATAAAGGAAATAAAAAAGTATATCATTTTCTAAAATCACCATAAGCACTAAAAAAGAGACCCATAAATCAATCTAAAAGGGGAAAAAACACTATCCTCGAGCTTCCAGGAATAACAGGCAGTTAATCATTTTTACCAAGGAAGAAGGCCTGAGTAAAAATATAAGCGAGAAGACATTTCCTCTAATGAAGTGTATGTTCTTTGGATATCTTGGTAATAAAATGTAAAATTACAAAGTGGAAATGAAATATCTAATGGGGGAAATCTAGTAGTTCAATAGAGGAGACTATAATCATTTCCCACTGATTACAAAAGAAAAACATTTCTTCAGATATTGTTTTCGTTGTTCTAACTTTTTTCATAAATCCATTTACTACATGCATAAGAGTGACATAGACACTACATAGAGATGTCAGAGACATGTAAAAGCTATTCAACAAGAAAATGTTTCTCATCTAAATATGTTTGCTCATCTGTATGAAGATTTTTAACATGATGAACCTATGTACAAGGAAATGTGATTTGAGAGGCCATTAGTGTCTTATACTCAATCTAATGTCTCATGGAATGAAATGAAAAAATTGAGAATTCCAACATTATAGAGGTATCCCTCATTGTTACAAAAAGAAAAAACACCTGGATTCATGATTTTGGATGTTAATATTATATGATAAGTAATATAAAGTTATTAAAAAATTTCAAGAGTATGGTTGATTGAGGAATACCATTAGGTAATGATGGATCTTTGAAAATAAAATTTAGTCAAAGTACTAAATGAGAAAATGGAGAGCTAATGAAAAATTAAGTCCTTTATGTGGATGGCCTACATTATAATATCTATAGCATGAGTCAACATTGTGACTCAGGACTAATAGTTATATTTAATAAAAAAGGATGTACTATCTAGGGAAATATTTGGGAATTCACTTATAAAAGGAGGAAAAACAAAAGGAATCCAATATCATGCTAATAGTAAAGAAAACAATTTTTACATAACTGTTGAAGAATAAAATAATCTGTGGAATTAGAGATTGGGTCACATCAATCATCAATAATTAGAAAAGTTATCAAAACTAAATATATGTATATATATTCCCATCCAAAGGTGTGAACTCTAAAGGTCTTATGATTCATGCATTTGAGGGAATCTGGTATGCAGTTCGTATCGTCCAAAGAAGAAAAGGGAATCTCATCTTCTTGAACTTATTCATAATGATGTATGTTGAATGATAAATGTTGCAGAAACCCATGGATAAAGGTACTTCATCCTTTTTATATATGATTATTTGAGAATGGAATGAGTATTGGTAATACTCATGAAATGAATAGTGCTTGACTGCAAGAAAACATATAATTGAATTCATGAGAATGATACTAGATTAGCAATAAAAGTTATTTGATCTAACAATGTGGGGGAATACACGTCTATTGAATTATAAAATTATGTGGAGAAGAATGGGATACAAAATGAGGTATCTTCTGTGAGAACTCCATAGAAAAATGGAGTTGTTTATCATAGGAATTGACAGGTGAACAATATGGAAAGAACAATACTGATTGAGATTTATATTCGTCGACAATACTGGAAAGAGGATTTTCATGTTATAGAGTACTTTCAAAATTAAATAGCGATTCATATAGGTGAGTCTAAGACACCATATGAATTGTTGTATGGAAGGAATCCCTCCATGAAATACTTTCGTGTTTTGGAAGTAAATATTTCATTAAAAATAAATAATGAAATCAATGGAATTATGGTGACAATGCAGATAGAGGAATTTTCCTTGGATACAAAAATAATGTAAAAGCCTAAAAGTGTTTCAAAATGGGCTTGGGAAGGATTTTGGATAGCAGATATGTTATGATCATTGAAGAGAAAACCACAAATGCATTGAAGAAATCATATGCTGGTGTAATAGATGATGTGGAATAATGTGAAAATATTGAAAATTAAAATACAAAAATTGAGGAAGGTGTAAAAAATTCTCAGGATCCACATCCAAATGCTAACTCATAAGAAGACATTAAAGAGTAAATACTGGTTGAAGAGAATTTGGTTGAATCTCAAAGGATGAATCAAAGATAAAAAATTGATCAATCCAACATTGTTAGGGATTGGACTGCACCTACACAGAAGAGGATATTGATCAATAATACCCAATATTCAGTTCCACTGGTTGTGGATCCATCCACATTTTAAGAGGAAACAAAGGATGAATAATGGGTGAATTCCACGAGTGAAGAGTTATATCAGATTGAAAATAATCAATCATGGGACCTATCTAGGATACCTAAAGATCCCAATGTTATTGGTACAAATTGGATCTTCATGAACATTTTTGACGAGCATTGAAATTTGGGTTAAAACAATGCATTCATGGTATGTAATGGATGATCACAAATTGAAGGCGCTGATGTTGAATATACATTTGATTTAGTAGAAATACCTGAGTGAATTGGGTTATTTATTTCCATAGAATGTAAAAGAGGAGATAAAGTTTATCAAATGGATGTGAAGAAAAAATTCTTAAATTTATTTTTTGGAATAATAGGCCTACATAAGATAACCCATGGGGTTATTTCATTGAAATTGTGAAATTAAGGTTCAAATATTAAATAAATATCTCTATGGCTTGAAATAGACTCCACGGGCACGGTACTCTCGGTTGGACTCTTTTCTCATAAATATTGAGTTTAAAAGAGGTGGATTGGATCATAATATCTATATGAAGAATTCTCAAAAGGATTATCTCTTGGTATTGGTATACATGGATGATATTAATTTATTTAGAATAAGACATATATTAGTGGATAAATTTTTTAATCACATTAAATTAGAATTTTAAATGTCCATGATCAGTGAACTCACATGTGTTTTAGGGTTGAAGGTGATTCAGATGAAAGATTAATCATTCATCTCTCAGGAAAAGTATTCAAAAGGGTTGTTTGAGAAAAAATCAATATGTATGATTCCAAACCTATGTCGATTATGATTGTGTTTGGAACCAATATCAAGAATTATGTGGATGGGACTTCTGTGGATCCCACCATTTTTAGAAGAATCGTTTGAAGTCTCTTGTAACTTAGGGCGACAAGACCTGATATTGTATTTGATCCCTTCCATGTAGCCCACTTTTAGAGTTATCCAAAGGAATAACAAATGGTCGTAGTAAAAATAATCATTATGTAAATTAATGTTATGCATAATAATGGATTATACATTACTGTAGGAATATATATTGAACTATAATCATTTTTTATGTTTACTCAGCTAAAAATTTTGTGCAGAGAAATTCTACCAGTGATGGAGCATTCTATATTAGGAAGATATGAGTGGAATGTTTAAACAAGAAAAAAATAATGTACTCCTATTAGTTTTACTAAAGTTGAATACATATCTGCTACGAAGGCATGCACTTAGTAACATTTTATGAAGCATCAACTGATTGACATGGGTGATGAGGTGAAACAACCAATGGTGATTTGTTGTGATAACAAGACCACAATTGAACAGAAGAAGAATCATGTTAATTATTCTCATACAAAACATATTTAGATAAGATATCAATTCATCAAGGAAAAATTTAAACAAGGAATGTTAAAAATAGACCATGTGTGAACCGATGAGCAAGTGGTTGACTTTATGACCCAGCCATTGTTAGCAACTGTGTTTGAGAAACATCAGTGGAACCTCGGTGTGTAGCCACCACCCAATGCATATGGATGTTATGAGATTCCCATCTACCCATTAATTTTAACTATTTTTAATCTATTTTTTGTAGTTATGTAGGGTTTAAAGAGAGATAAGATACATGGGTAATGTTTTTTACTCTACATTTCATGATTCAGTTCATTGGGTTAATTGCCAATGGGGGTGAATAGATAACATAAATAGATAGTGTACTATTTAATTCTAATATAAGGAATATGGAGAATTTAAAAATCCATAAATTCAACTATATGGTGGAAAATAAAAAGGGGTTTTCAATTAACGACCTCTCTCTATTTTTCTACACCGACCACTACTCACAAATTCATAGACTGATGGACGAATTGTTTCTTGAATTTTTACATTTTTATTATTTCTAGCACATAATTAAATTTATCTAAAGATTTCCAACAATCCCAAAGTGAGAGATTATTGGAACCAAGCATGCAATTAAATGAGAATGGATCATGGTTTGTGTTAGTTTCCAATCCTGTCAGGGATGATAAAAAATATTTTATGGAAATGGAACATACAAATCAAGATGAATGTAGTTTTTAATGTGACGTTGTATCCTAGTACTTTCCAAATTTTGTGGAAAAATATTTGGGTAATGGAAGGAATTGTGAAATGCTTTTTCCCATGAAGGTCTCAAGAAAATAATGAAAAAGTCATGAGTTACTCAACGATGGAATTCATGATGTTTGTTTTGTAATTAAATAATGATTGTGAAAGTGTGATTTTCGATTATGAGCCTTCTTTCTGAGTGGTGCTATGTAGTGGTGCTTAGCGGTGTTGT
Organism: Viscum album; assembly: GCA_963277665.1. NCBI lineage: Eukaryota > Viridiplantae > Streptophyta > Magnoliopsida > Santalales > Viscaceae > Viscum > Viscum album. The sequence goes on from OY728159.1 coordinate 662,456,064, forward strand.
GAAGGGTTTTGACAGGGAGATCAACAGATATGATGAGCATTGAAATGAGAGAGAATCATCTCGAAGACATTTTTGGATGATCCGGAATATGCGCCCGAATAAGCGGAGCTCTACATTCAACTGTGACTATAAATAAGAGGTAACCCCTCTTTATTTTACATTATATTGAGAGAGAAAATATGGGATCTCTTTGACTTCATGAAGTAAGGGGTGATCCAAAAATTTTGTTGATCTAAGTGAGCTTGAGCTCTGTGAATAGAATTTTCATGACTTGAATGATGCCAATTCTCCTATGTCATTTGATATTTGAAAATATGGGCTGTTTTTTGTGGGCTTAGTAATCTTTGCCAAGGGTTATTCTATGCCACTCAGCGGGCTCAACGAAGGGTTTTTCTCCTCGAATGTGTGAGCTTTGCAAAATGGATTTTCAATGGATTGTGTTGAGTATCAGTATTGAGTAGTCTGAAATTTCAGTGAGTCAATACTTAGGTCTTTGATGCAAGCAGTGTCTCATACTGGACAAAGAGAAAGACTCCAATACCTATCTTTTGATGTGACCTTCATGTCGATAAAATGAGTTAGTATCTCTCACAAAAATAAGCTCGGGGGTTTACAGAAGTGTTCTAAGAGAAGTTGTGAGCCATCCCTAAAATTTTTTAAGGGAAGTGTGCCTAGAACAGAGTGATTATGACCAATATCTTATAATCCACAACTAGTTAATATTATAGGATTTAGTTACGACTGACACACCATTGGCGTATACTATATTGACGTAGCCATTTTTAGTGAACCACGTAAAGGTGTTGTACCATCTCCTTGAATTAATTTTATTAAAAAATTAAAAGGATTCTACCAAGGTGGGAACAAGATCCACATCATTGAGAAGAAAACATTGATAGCCAGATTCACTCATCCCCTCTTAGGGGTTTTCCAGCGTCTTTCTCCACCTATATCTTAAAATTTTTTGGTCAAAATATATAAATATTGATAATATAATGGGATATAATGTTGGGTAATTTTATTTTTGATTATATTTTTGTGATTCCTATATAGTGGAAATGGTTCACATACATTGTAAATTTGTGAAATAAATATAGGAAAATCTCATAATAGATGATTTATGTTGAGTTCAAAATGGGTGTGAGGCTTACAATGAACATAGATTAATTTCCAAATCCATGACTCATTATCTTTTACAATTATTAATTTATCATTTTTACTTAAAAGAATTTTTTAATCAATAACTTGGTAATTTTTAAAATATGAAGTTGAAAATATAAGCACTATATAGGAATTGAGATCATTTCAAAATCATTTTTAATATACATTTTCACATAATTTTCTTTTAATTACATGATTTTATATTACACCATTTAAAAATAAAAACTTTTATAATTATTAAATTTGAAAAATTAGTAGTGCCAAAAAATGATCTTATTAATTGAATTATCACCAAGAGTAATGTGGATTATAACATGGGATTCATGATGATTGAACAGAATGTTTTTACCAAACATCTGTATCAACCACACACTATCGATTTTAAATGTTTTTCCCTGGGGTTTTCTATATAGAAATATTTTTATTGAATTTTTATGGTAATAATTAATATGGAACCTTAATTTATTCCCACATATTCAAACTAAAAAACATTTGTTAACCCATATTTTTTTAGTATTTCATTATAACAACAAACAATATGATGATATTCTATAATGGGGGGGGTTAAAATTAATATTTTGATGAAGGAAAATAGTAGTATCAAAGAAAAGGGAAACTTATCTCTCAATCATAACAAATACAGTGGGTTAGGGGACCATTCAAGTAAATGAAACACAAGAGTTTTCCAGAGGTTCCTATGATTTGAAAAAAAATTCACCTTTATTTCGATGATTATGTGTATGTATAATGTTCATTTTGATACTAGTCAGGATCTAATATATATGGATGTGAATTACTATATACCATGTTATGGGAATATTATCCTAAAGGAAGTTTTGAATAATAAAATATTTCTTCCCACCAAATAAAGAATAATACTATGAATTCAGAATAAATTCATTCAATTAATAATGGAATTGGATTATTCTCTAAGACATCACCCCCATTCATATAAGAAACTACATGTAATATAAACTAACCATATTTTATCATTGATAATAGCTCCCCCGACACACACACATGAAAATGTTCTTGCTTGATCCATCAATGTTTAGTATAATTCCACAATTGGAGGGAATTACATAAACCCATCTCTGTTAAAAAAGATTAAAATGAATAACAGGAATAGATCACATACTATCCATAATAATTCTTATGAAGATTGAATACTACCAATGTTTCAAGAGAGATTATAGTTTAACCACCAAGACAATTTACTATAAAACATATCCATAAGCGAGATGTAGGAACCATTTGGTTGGTAATTGATTTATTCATTCCAAATTGAACAAAAAAATGATCCAAAAAACCATTTCCCCTGACTTCTAATCATGATTTTTTCCTAGGGTGTGTAACTAGTTCCAAAGGAAGTTATCAAGATTAAAATATTTCATTTCATGCCTAATGAATTATCTAACTCTAAACCAGAATGAATCAACAATATCTACATGAAATAATACATGAGAGATGATTCACACTTAGAGTACAAAAGTATGGTAATGTTTTAGCAGGATTCATCCACTTAAGGATAACAACCTCATTGATAGAGATATTAATATTTTAGAAACACCAAACTAAGAAGTTATATTTAGATGGAATGTCCTTGCACATGAGTGTTCCTCTCTATTCATCCAGATCTACTTTTCAATGAATAATTTAGTGGTATTCCTTCTTAATAATTTCCTTGATGATAATCCAATCAAAATAAATTATCTATATTTAAATTCAGGATAATATTTTCAAATATCTATTTTTGTTGATGATTTAAAGTTGTGTGAATAATTTATGGGAACCTAATGGATTATTATATCGATAAATCGAGGGCTAGGAGCTCCTATATTCCAAGACTAGTTCCCTGACAATTGTGCTATTAAAAATTAATCTCTCTATAGAAAACTATGAAGAATAATTTTTTCCTAAGATCATAGATGTGTCATAAAATAAAATTCTATAAACCATAGGTCCTCCCCAATAGGGATTCCTAATATGACCCATGTTTACAGACAATAAATTTGGCCCATTGAGAATTGAAATTTAGTAAATCCGAAGATATCTTAGCTCAAAGACAATACATCCTACTTGTGAAAATCCATTCGTTATTTCTTCTAGCATCTACCACCATCAAAATCACATATAATGAAGACTAGTAGAATCTACCATCTATTTGGTAATCCCAAATTAATGTCGGGAAGATATTTTTGATAATAATCTTAACTAACATTGATATACTAAGGATGAATTAAACTGAAATGGTTATAAAAGAGAAAATGTATTTAGAAAGAGTGATATATTCACTCTATTATTGGAAAAGATTAATATTGTAGGGGATGTGGTATGATATTGTTACAATCATTTAATTAAAATAACGGATACGAACACTTTCTTGGTATATCAGTCTCCAAATTAATACATATGGATGTGTCTAATATGAACTCCAAAGATCTCGATATTTATTTTTTATAACATTCTGAGTAAGAATTTGAAAATAAAATAATGCATTTTCCATATATAATATTCATCCAACACCACTATCTATATTCATCTATAATTATATTTAGTTAATATATGGTTTTACTATTAAATTAAAGAATATTACCCTAAAATCCATGAAGTGAATGTTAGTGGAAGCTGTGAAGTGTGGAATACACCATATGGGTTGACTGTTACAATTGAGGATGCTTCTAGAATGATATATACATAAGGTATCATGAATAATAATGAAAATGATGGGTGAAAATGTTCACTTTTACATTATCCTTAAAAATAATTAGATAAGGCTACATTTTTTCATCATGAACATAATAGAGTCTTATATTTTTTCATAATAAATGTAACTTTTATAATTAGACAATCCTTTAAAAATTGTAGTTGTATTAAGTGATATTTTATATAGAAAGATAAACACAGATTTTTTTTCACTTTTCACTAGGAATCAAAAAATTATATGAATTTATTTCATATTTGGTAGACATAAAAAGACAATTTTTTCCCTTACTTGTGTATTCTAATATTTCAAAATTCGGGGGATCCATTGTTTTCAAGGATATTTATATATTCATTTATTTTAGTTGATACCTATAAATAAATACATGGTTATACTCATTTTTATGATCATCGAATTTTGATGAGACCTAACATAATATTTCATCACTTTTTAAATCTAATGTAGTTATATCCTACATAGCATAAATGATTTCAAAAACATGATTAACAAGAGGGAAAACAATAATTTTCTTAATTAAATATCATAATTACACACATAAGGAATTTTTTAACATCATCACGTGTATTAGTTTAGTATAGGTGTTCAAATCATGCACTACCTGTAGAATTATTGGTGTAATTTTTATGTACCTTCCTCTATATCTACCCCTATTTATATTTTAGTCTCATGAGTTTGTTGTAGCCATATATTATATATTATGAATATTATCTCCACTTTTTCTCATTGATAGGATTTTTTGTGAAATAAAAAAGTTTATTCTTTCTCTTGAATATTATCATTTTACGTGATAGGTTTTGAATATTTTCTTCACAATAGGATGAATGAACCATTATGGAATAAAATTAATGTTTAACCATTTCCCATGAATTACATGGATTCCTTTTAATCATTGTATTTCATGGTAACCTTATAGGACATGATATCACCAATAATATCTTACACAAAATATTTCTTGATGTTCCCTTCATGTTATGTAAATATTACTATGGGTGACCAATATATTTTTAATATAATTAAAATTTCAGTAATGAGAGTGAATAAAAAAGAAATTGATTCATTATAATGAATAATAAAACATTAAAAATATTCATGATATTTATCATGAGTTATATCCTTGAATTTACTATTTCCATTGGTAGTTACTTCCAAAAATTTACAAATTTCATGATCAATATTACCTATGGAAACATGATTGAATTAATTATGATATAAGACAAAATGAATAAATGTCATGGAATTTTCATATATTTCATATATAAAATTTAGTCAGGAGACATTTTTTCTATGATTATTTATAATGTCAGTAATCGTGCCTCAATTTTCTGAATTTATATTTAAAATTAAATTATTAAATTTGGTCGTATTAGTTTCTAAATAACAATAATCATTTCCATAAAAGAGAGGGGTTTAAACCATTATCTGTCATTCTAGATCATCATGGATGTTAATGGTATTTGATAAATATTAATGATAAATCTTGAAAATAAATTATTCTTTTTTAAATTTGTGATTTGAAATCATTCTATCCAATGATACGAATTATTTTTCAATGTAATAATAAATGAAGGGATGAACTATATTTTTATAATTAAAACTAAATATTGAGATGCAATTATATAATTAGTTAAAAATTTAATTAAATCAAAGTATGATTAATATATATTAACTAAAATGGTTAGTACGGAATAATTTATATAGTAATGGTCAAATGTTTTGATTAAAAAGATCGATAATAACTCATGATGAGTACATATGACTCCTCACCTAAATAGCCTTAGGGTGTTGATTTTAAGACCCTTGAAATTAATGATAGTCTGTACATTAACGAGGAATGTCACTTGTATTTAGTTGAATCCAAGACACACAAGTATGATTTAAATTTCATTCTAATAATTTTTTGAATGAAACCCTATATAAATAAGAGACTCTTATTTCTTATGGCCATAGAATGAAACTGAAATACCATAAATAAATTATTATGAGATCCCATGTGAAGAATAAGAAGGAAATAAGTCAGTATTAGAGGATACTAATCACAATTTTGTCAGTAATCTCTCACAATGATTGGATAAATAATGATGAGACAATGGGTGAAGAAAATATGAGTGAGAAGTTGGGTATAACAACAATGTATATGATTAATCTCCTAAGAAAGAAGAATAGTATTTTATTCACATCTAGTTGATATTTAGATCATATCTTTTAATGTAAATTCCTTATTTATATTTTATTTCTATCCTCCGTGAGTCCCTTTTTTATTCTAAAGAATTTGTGGTTCACAGAATGAGTTATATAGTGAGTAAAAGAATATGGGTATAAAAAAACTACTTATTTTACTAGGTTTTACTATTTTCTAAACAACATTATTGGAGAGCCCTATGGACTACCCTATGGTCATTTGGTGGCCATTTTTTGACCCCTATGTCATATCATATAGACGTTATCATTCCATGACTAAAGGTGAAATTGTGAGAATGAATAGAGAGATTGTGTCTACCATTATTCACTGGCTAGTCGGTGATTTCTAATTGGCTTGTTTACGACTTGTTTAGATGATGTACCCCTAAATAGCTCTCTAAACATATTTTGATTCCATTGATTGATATGTCAATTTTATATATTCATGACCAAATATAAACACTAAAAAAAACTCAATTCACATAATTAGAATAATAAATTTTGTCTACTATCATTAAAACAAATTGAAGAAAAAATTTAAATCTTTATGATGAATGTTGTCGAAATATCATGGAGATGCTTGAAATTAACATTTCAAACAAACTCCATAATATATTATAAATGTTTTCTTATCATAAATCCACATCTAAAAAATCATTTCCATAGATTTTCATATATCTATTTATAATTACAGATTTAATTTTTTGCATGCATGTTAAATATTTTTACAATTAATCTAAAATATATTTTTTAAATGAATAAAAAATTATTATGCAAGGTAAACACTTCTGAATAATGTAATACCAAAAGATAATGCATTATAGATAATAGATAATTTAATTGATATCCATGTATTAAATTAGTTTTTATAAATCTTTTAAAAAATGAATACAACATTTAAACTTATTGGTTATATAACAGGTTTGGGATTGAGTTCCACTTTAGAAATATTTTCCAAAAAAAATTATTTTATAATCATGATGTGCTAAGGGTTTTGGTGAAAACAACATGGAGGTGGTGGGGTAAATTATGTGTTTACAACTTTTTAACCATTTATTCTAAATCATATACAATAAATCCTCTTTTACTTATTATTTAAATTGGATATATTGTTGTTCATTGTGTAAATCAATTAACTATATTCCTGAGATTAAATTAGTATGGTTTCAAAAAGTATTTTTACAATGTTTGATAAAAATTCCAACTCCTATACATGATTTTCTATTCTCCCCAATCATAGATTCTCTAAAATAATAAGTCGTATATTACAATGGGATATTATTATACACCAATACCATGTAACATTGTGTTTAAATATGCATGTTTATCATAGGAATTATTTTCCTAGAGTCATAATATATATATCTTTGTATATTTATGCTACTATCAGAATGTTCCATAGTGATCTCTATACATATAGTGAGATTAATAGTTTTTATAGTTTCGAATAATATATATTCATGATGTTTATTTAGATTATTATTCTAAATTAAGTTCAAAAAATATACTCAGAGACATCTCTATATCCATATATTGATCCAATTTAACTAATAATAGATTCTTTCAATGCATTCAGAATATCTTGATAGACTGTATGAAAGCCTGAGTCTACCATAGATTAGCTTCATAATTATATAGTAAATCTACTCACATTGATTCCACCCTACACTATAAAATTTTCTCTCTAAAAATAATCACATTTTAATGATCATACTATCTTATGTTTCTTCCATAGCACATATATTGGATTCTTATTCTCCATCTACATTAACTAAGAGATCATGGATTCTTTATTTAAACATCATATCTAATAAACTCAATTCCTAGCATCAAAGACATGATCTATTTTTTCATTATTCCTCATTGATCTTCTCATGATCAAGAAGAATCATTAAATTTACATTAAATTTATTAAATTAGAATAAACTACCATATATAAAATGTTATGGGTAACTTCTCACATTATACATAATGAAATATAATGAAATAAAAAATTTGAGTATCTATGAATATATTATGCTCAATGTTTTGGTGCTAATGGGTTATTTTTTTATTATATTTATATAATGTATCTAATTATTAATACATGTCTCAATATAGATTCCCACGAATTTTACAATAATTAGAAAATATAATTAATTAAATAATCATAAAAATAAACACTCTAACTATTCTAGTTTTATCAAAAGTTTATAAAAATTGATATTGATTTATTTAAACCATTTTTATTTTCATGATTTATAATATTTGTATGTATCCCTATAACTAAATTCATCACATAGTTTCAATACATATTTATTAATTCCTCAAAAATATGCAAAAAACCTTAAATAAAACAGATATAGTTAATCATAAACCACACATCCAGATTTAATGGTTCTACATCTTCATTTTTTTTGAAAACCATTTTAAATTATTTTCAAACATATGAACATTTTATGTGGTTGTAATAATTTAAATACCATCAATATAGTCTAATATCATTGATTATATGAGCATCCTGATGTTCAAAAATTGAATATACACATTAAACATTGACTAATTTAACTTCCAAATATTTTATAAATTCGTAGATGTCACATTTTCTTGATTTAACTAATATAGATTTACCATAGATGAATATCTATGTATAATTCTACATGTTATTGCATTAAAACCATTTCGTGGTTCTGTGATGTTTATGTGATGAATAAAAAAAAATTCTTCGTCATAAATTATTTTATATTCATCATATTTAAATTCATATAATTTTTTTTATTCCAATAGAAAAATCATATATTTTTAATGTGTGTTTGTATTACATAGGAAATATAAATGTTATATTCTTGTAAAGTCTACCATTTATAATCTTCTGTTATGCGAATGAATTATTATGTTCAAAACCTAAAGTCATACCCTTTTTCCCTTTTCCAAAATATATCCATAGAACCAAGTCTAATGATAATTTAATTTCATAATATGTTCTCTAAAAATTATAATAGATCTTTATGATCAAGGAATATGACATGGGTGATGAAATACATTCAGACTATGAAAAATTTCGAACAACAATAAATGCCTTTTTGTGATGTCAGAAAGTCGAGAGAGAATTACATTTTAAAAATTCATTCAATTCTAAATATCTAATAGGGAGAAATATATTATTAATATGTCTCATAGTTTATAGAGAAATACATTTAAAAATAACCAAGACGTATAATCACCTTAAGGATTTTCATCTGCACATGAATCCTTATGTTTAACAATAATGTATTCTAGTCTCTTTATTAAAATCCATATATATTCAGAACAGATTTATTCTATGAGGTATAGATTCATTGTTTTTCATCTATTATCTCTGTAATTGGTTAAATATGGCCTAATATGAATACTTTTTGAGGTCATAGAAGTGGAGTGTGTATCTAGGGCTGGTTACGAGCCCAAAAAATATATTCTAGGTGAAAATTAGAGGTCGCACGGTTAATGAAAACCATGTATGTTGAGATGCATGCCTCTGCAGTCAGGTCTACATTTTTAGTAGATATTAATAGAGGATATTCACATGGTTTTATATTGTTTACTAAACCATGAGGGTAAATTTTGAAGGTGACCCATGTCCTATTAAAATCCATGAATGATTAGGGAATGGTTTTCTAAACAATGTGGCTCATACCCTATTGTTAATTTTATAATTTTCAATTAAACTAATAATATTTTTAAAATATAAATTGAGATATTTATTACACTAAACAGTAAGGGGAACTGACGAAGGCTCTCAATCATACCTATTTATGGATTGAAGGTTTTTTCCTATCCAATCTCTGATTCTATAATTTTCCATCCCCTTAGATCCAGAATGGTAAGGCCTTAATTCATTTTTCATCTTATGTATTTCTTCTTCCTATCATCTGTTAAATTTAGATTTAGTTTCATATTCCCAAATATATAATTCATCATCCATTATTTATATTTCTCATAATATGGGACATATTGTTTATTGGTAATGGATTAAAAATATTGCATGAACCTACGGTAGGTGGTCTTGTGACTTTCTCTTAATTTTGTGCTATTTATATATGTAGTTGTGGGGTGCACCCATTTTCTATGTTCCACCGTAAATGGATATTGATTTCAATTGTTTCTCAGATTTTTCTATTATATTGAATAGTATTGTTTATTATTTTTGATGGTTTTACACGTTGACTAAATAAGCAGATTGAGTTTTGTATATTAAATAAACCTTTTATGGATTTTAGCCTTGGATTCTTTTTAGGCATGCTACTTTACCCCGTTATATGGTATGTCAAAATGTAATTTCATTATAAATTAAATTGGAATGTTAGTAATTATAATTTTAATGATTCAAGGAATTATATATATGAATTTACCATTGGAATTAACATGAAATTACATTCTTATGAATGCATGTATTATATTTATTTTTTCATATGAGATATATAGTGGATATGTCATGGATTACATTGTCATTATTGAAATGATATTATTAATTATTAAACCTTGTGGGATAAATGAGAACTATGAAATTTAGTATATTATAAATCCCCTTTTATAGAATATGGACATGTGAGTATTTGAATGGCGGTACTACTGCTATGTCCATATGAGAAATTGAAAATTCCATACCCTATTTAGTTGGATAATTATTTAGAACACCTCTTGATGTGTGATTTATATTTACTTCTCTTGGTTTTGATCTCGTAATGTTAAATGAATTGTTTATAAAAAAATTCACTAGATAAATAATTATTATCCAAGGGTGATGCATGGATTTTGATGAGACTCCCAAAGATGGAATCTTATGTCTATTGAAAATTATTGAATTTTGCGATATATGGATTTATATAAGAATGTCATTGATGGAATCGGTAGGATTAAACAAGATACATTCTGATTAATACATGGATCCAAATGAGGGATTCCTTGGATGGAATCATTGAGTCTTAACCTATATTCCATGTGATACATGGATCCAAATGAGGGATTATATGGAAGGACTCAAAGGGAATCATAAATTATTTATATGGGTGATACTCATGATATTTTAGTGGCTCATTGAGGATGGACTCAGTTGGAAGGGACATTATACCCCACCTAGAGCGATACTAGGTTCTTGAGAGGTTCACATGGGATGAGATTGGAGGGTGTTGGTTCCCATTACACCTAAAGAGATAATGAATTCCAACATAGGAATTTCACTAAATGGTTTTGTTTCTAAATTGAATATTAAATGAAATAAATACATGACATGTCTACCAAATCAATTGAAAAAAATTGACTAAGTTTCACTAGATACCTACTGGGATGGACTTTTAATGTATCCATGCACTCATCTGTTATCACAGCAGACTTTGGGATTGGTGAATAATGTTAAGAAATATTAAATTCGTTGAAATATATCTATTAAATGGAATATATTAGATGATATGGATGTTTACATTTTAGTACTTCCTTGTTTAATTTTATATGACCTACAAATGTTATATATATATATATTCATTGATTGGTGTTCATAGATCTTTTGGGGTTTATTATTCAGGTTATATTTGACACCCTATTTGGTCTCCATTTTAGACCCGGAAATATGATTGATGGTGTTGGAAAGGAAAATCTCTATAATACAGAAACTTCATATGCTACTTATAATCAATATATCACTTGAAAAAGGTGAGGTTTTGGATTCTATTATTATTATTTTGGTCTTTTTCTACTTTTGGGGAATTTATTTTATATGGTTGTTATATAACTATTTTGGTCATTTTAATAGAACCGTGTTACATGTATCATAATCTTTTATGTGATAGGTCCTCTGTCAATGTTTAAACTATCATTCATATACTGTTTACATTGGCCTATGTGTTCTATTAAATTAACCAATTAAATGATATTTTTATTCTATTATGATACACATCAGTGTTGAAGGAATAGTATCCCCAGTGACCCACCAATTCCCTCACACCAAGATGGAATCCTATTGATTTTTGTGAGATGTTCTTAAGGCCAAATGACCCATTGAGATTGGGGAACCATTTAGTATCATTCGGGTCTGGGACACTACAAAGTGCAATCAAAGGATTTCATTATTGTTTTATTTATTATTTAGTGAAAATGGAAGGTGATATAGATTAAAGGGAATTCATTAATGAGGCGTTTCTAGGTGTAGCTAGCTCGTGTATTGGTAAAATCCAAATTGACTTGAATTCAATGGATGTATTCTATAGTTTGACTATTAATATGGATTTGATTCCAACACTGGGTGATGGAGATGATTTTTCTTATTATTGATGATATGAATTTGTGTTATATTCTATTTCAACCTGATGATACGAGGATACTAAATATCAGACATCATATGGGAACCTTATATATTTCACATTGCATGTAGTATGTCATTTTATTTAGGATGAATTATTGATTACATGTTGGTGTGATTTGTGTTTATATATATATATATATACATATATATATTGTTGTGTTTGTTATATTAAGAAAAATTATTGTTTCAAACATATGAACACCTAGATTTGGTTAGTGAGGTGTATGATCCCCCTTGAATCATAATCGGGTGGATCATAGATAAAAACATAAAATGAAATGTTTTATGGTATGAAATGGGTTAAAACAATGATTTGGCCCATGGGAGGTTTCAGACACAATGGATCAGAATTCATTGTTCCATTTTTTAACCTCTATAAGAAAAATTAGTTAAATTTAAATATATTATGAGAGACAACATTACTAGACCCAAACGTATTAGTGGAATTTTGGTATTTTCTCTAGCTTATGTGTGATCTATTTGACACATAGATCTAACACATGGGTTAGGAAGAGATAATGTTGTATTAGAGGAAGTTTTTTTCCTATCCTATTTTTTATATCTGTGTTTTTGATGTAAAAACCATTATAATGATCTTTCCCAAAGGTGTGTGTTTGTAATTTTAGATACATGTCACCACAATTACCTCATGTGGTACACCAAGATGGTGGTGATGATCATACTATTGATGTTGTAGGCCATGTGCTTCCAATGGATCCTCTAATCATTCCAGTTTTGGAATAAATTGTTATACTAGACGTAGGTGTTGAGGAATATTTCAATGAATGTTTTATGAGATTCAAGTAGACCATTCAAAGATAACCACATCCTGCCCTAACTATATAAGAGTTGACGTGTGAGTTTCAGCAGGAATATTCACCAATGTTTTTTGGGGATGGAACACCAGAGTCTATAGGGTCGTGGATAGAGTCCATTCTATCTATATTTGAGCCCGTAGATATGCCTCTAGGGAGGAGGGTAAACCATGATTATTACATGACGTTTGATTCCATCAAGAGGTGTCGGTATGTCATTAGACAAATGTTTCTTCATTAGGAGATATCTTGGAAAAAGTTTTTGAAGGACTTATATAAATATTTCTATCAAGAGATGATGAGGGAAGATAAATCCTATGTGTTCTTACATCTGAAGCACGGAATGTTATCATTGAATAATTACTCATCCGATTTTACTATTCTCCAGTGATTTAAACCTATTAAAATGGGTGAAGAGATACCAAAAGCTATGTGATTCGATTATGGTCCTAGTTATGATGTCTCATCATAAGTAAATGTATTTCAGTATACTATAGTATATGGATTAGTGAATCAAGAACTGATCAAAGAGAATTTCCATAGAGAACCTGAAGGTGTGAGCCAGTGCAGTTCAGTACCTAGGTCTTGTACTGCATCGACTACTAGTAGGAATCCTCAACTTGAGATTCCATGTGATTATGTTAGCAGTCATGACATATCTTCCAATAGACATGTGAGGTGATACTTGGGATGTATGTTGGTTAATATGAGGAAAAATGTAATAGTGTCCCAGTCAAGTGTTGATCTTCTGGAATGACGGGCTATCTCTAGTGATTTAGTATAATGTTTCCACCAAAATCCAATGAGATTGGGTCTGCACTGACTCCACATTTATGAGTTGGGTCAACAGCTTCTCACTAGGTAGGGAGATGGGGTATAATAGATCAATCGGGCCAAGGTGGTGGTAGTTTCTTTGGTAGTTAGACCCCAGTTTTATAGGGATATAATGGTGTATTAGGTCAAGGTATCTAGGTAGTGACAAATACCATGGTACTGACCAGACATATGGTGTCCATCATACCCTCCAAGAACAGGGCCCCTAACAATCTACGATATTAGGTACTATTATATTTGCATCCAATTTAACATCAACATTGTTTTATATAAGAGCATGCATATATTTATATATGTATTTAATGTGGATATATATGGGAAATGTTTTTAAAATGCATCTAGCTTTATTAAGTTAGAAACTGCATTCGGGATCATAACGGATGGAGTGTGTCAGTATAGGGAGTGACACATTTTTATGTGACCTCATCACCCTCAAGGTTATAGGATCTGATATAATTATCTGGCTAGATTGGTTGGATCCATTTTGTGCATCCTTTGATTGACATCACTACATGGATACATTCATATCCCCTAAGGGAAGACAGTTTCTTCAAAAATGTTAAATGGATGTCTATGATTATTGAGATTGACATGATAATTGAATGGTTGGTGGGATGAAAACATAGATTGTGAGCTTGTATTTGGATGAATAGGTAACTCATAAGACTAATTTCCCATAACTCATTGATCATTTCATGGAGGTCTTCCTGGATTAAATATTAGGAGTACCTCTTGTGAAAGAGGTAGAGATCTCTTTCAAGCTTCATCTTAGAGTCTCACTAGTATCCATTCCACCTTACATGATGGATACAGTGGAGTTGAAAGAGATGAAGAGGTAACAATCATATTTATAGGTAATGTGATTCATCTAACCCACTACTTCTCTGTGGGGTTCTGTGGTCCTTTTAAAAAAAGGTAGAAGTTATCCTTAGGCTATGTGTAGATTACTGGATGTTGAACAAGTTGATGGATAAGAATAGGTATCATCTTCTTTAGATTGTTGATATATTCGACCATCTATGAGGATCTTGGGTCTTGTCAAAGATTGATTAGAGATCTGGATACCATCAGTTACATGTTATACCAGTAGACATATATCTCACAACATCTTGGATCAAGTATAGTCTATATTAGTATTTGGTTAAGTCATTTGGTCTCACAGACTCCATAGATGTCCTCATTGAATTGATTAACAAATTTTTCTATCTATAAATAGATTCTATTTTATAGGTTTTAATGTATTATATCATAGTTTATTTCCCATCATCGATATGACCATTCCAACCATATATATATCATTTTGAATGAAATCAAAATGAATTAGTTATATACTTAAATTGGACATTTCAACATCACGATGGATAAAATTCACTTAACTTGTCACATCATATCAAAGATAAATGTATTAGTAGACATAAAGCTGGTGTGAGATGTAGTTTCTTAGAAGAATCTAAAGAATTACATTTAGGTGTAGATTTTGTAATGTTTGGATAGTTACTCTATGTATTTCATACAGGACTTCTGGGGCTTAGCAGTGTTGTTGACCTGCATTAATAAAACTGGTGTGATGTATGTATAGTCATATTCCTATGACATGTCCTTTCAAAAGTTGAAAGCAAGGTTGAATTCATCATTGGTACTGATATTTCTTGATCTATTAAGGAGTTTCACTATATACTACACTTTTATCAGGTATCATGTTTAGAGAAGTTGTTATGAATGAGGATCGAGTCATCATTTACATGTCTCAGTAGATGATTCCACATGAGATGAACTACCTGATGCATGATTTCGAGTAAGTTGTAGTTGTTCACACATCACACTATTAGAGACATCACCTAATAGGAGTGCATTCTGTAGTGTCCATGGAACAAAAAACCCTCATGTATATACTTACACAGTGTGATAGGAATCTCAGGTAGAAAAGGATTGTTGAATAACTTAAGTATTTTGGCATCAATATTCACTATAAACGTAGTATGGAAAATGAATTGTCCAATACATTGATCTTCGAAACTCAGGAAAAGTTAGTAAAACATACCATTAGCGAGTGGAAACTTATTGATTTATTCTCTATGATGATCTTGTAGGATTTTGATAGTGATGGGAAGAATTTCATTTCATCTTTAGATGATACCTATACTATGATGGATAGTGTGAGGATGCCACCACTCTTGGACTTAGAATTCCTATGTTTTATGGAATAGGGTGGTACGTGAGGAACATCCTCCTAGTTCGACCTTATGCGAGGATTTGATTATTTTTTATTTTGGTATCTTATGGGTAATAGTAGACATATGTGAAGAGATGATATGATATTTTAATACATCATAAAATGATATGAATCATGGTGTCACCAAGATTTACTAGGATTTACATCTTTCTTATTATTTTAAGGGAATAAAAAGAGATATATCTAGGTTTTTCTTGAGGTTTTCCAATTTTAAATATGTGAAGGAAAAAAATTAGTGACCAATTGGGATTTTTTAGCAGAAACCCATTCTTGGGAGGAAGTGGAATGATGTAGTGATGGATTTAGTGACAAGTTTACAAATTCCCCCTAGAGGTAATAATATCGTATGCATTTTTTTGATAGTCTCATGAAGGTCACTCGTATCATTTCTATTAATTAAATCTTTTTAGTTTATGATCTTGGGATATTATATTTTCACGTGACTGTATGACTTCACGGGGTCCTGTATAATATAATTTCAGATAGGGAAGTCTTCTTTACATCATGATTCTACAATGGTTTTGTGAGGTGTTGGGTTCTTAGGTTCTTCTGAGAACAGTTTACCAACCATAGATAGATGGCTAGTTAGAACATGGGATTTTGGGGCTTGAGGAGATGTTGTGATCATGTATCATGGACTTCAAGGGTTCTTGGTATAGGCATATACCCATGGTTCAATTTTAACACAATATTATCTTTTATTCTACTATTCATATGGCTCCATATGAGGCTTTGTACAAAAGACCATGAAGATCATGATGGTATTGGATTGAGGTAGGAGAGGCAGCTATGTTGTTACCTTGTCTTGTCCAGTAGACCACGAATTAGGTATAGGTGATTCATAAAAAGATAGATAATACAATGTATTTTTAAAAATCATAGGTCAATCATTGCAGATGTCCTAAAGTGTTCGAGTTCTAGGATTGGTATTTCCTACATGTTCCACCAAGCCTAGAACGTAAGAGGATCATGAGACTTGGTAAGATTTCACCGTGATATATTGGTCTATTTGAATTTTTGAAGAGAGTTAGGTCGACAATCTATCATTTATAATTTCCTCAAAGGTACCAAACTATGCATGATATTATACATTTTTATCAACTCATATGTTACTATCCAACCCATTCTAATAAATTTTATCCCAGGGATGTTTTGTTACACGTGGATGCATACTTTGAGGATAATCCAATTTATATTGTGGATCATAGCATGAAGTTTCTCCAAAGGCTAGTCTATTCCAATAGTATGGGTTTACCTAAACCACACATCCCCAACTATGTTGTAAATTTTATAATTTTTAATTAAATTAAAAATCTATTTAAAACCAAAATTGAGTCATTTCTTCACTTGAATAGCAAAGGGAACATACGAAAGATCTCTAGCTTTGATATTATTGGATTAGTAGTTGTTTCTATATATGAACATTGATTCATGTATGGTTATTCTCATTATATATATAGCGGTATGTTCTTAATTCCTTTTTATTGTTATTCTATTACCATGTTTATCATCTGTGCCGATTGGATTTAGGCTCATATTACTTAATTTTCTAGTCCTCAAATGTTCTCTAGATATCTCATAACCTCGGCCGAATGGGTTCCTGATATTGAATGAGCTACCTAGAATAGACCTATCACAAGTGGTCTCATGAAGTTTTCTTAATGTCAAGAAGATTATATATTACTTTGTGTGGAACATCTATTTTTCACTCTTTTCTTAAGTTAAAATTGAACTTTAGTATTTCTAGTCAAATTCTAGGTAATTGAAAAGGTTTGTTTATGCTTTCATAGTTTGTAAACCTTCTCTAAGCATCCCCTTAGTGAATAGTATATTAAATGGTCTACTTGTGTCTTTAATCCATGGATACCATTGTGGCATGCCCCTTTACCCAATTCCATTGTATGTAAAAATGTAATTTGATTATAAATTAAATTACAATGTTATGAATTGTAATTGGAATTAATCAAGGAATGAGATGGATAACATGAACACTAACTATTATATATGATTTCTATCTTTATCAAGATTCAGTTGTATTGCTTTTACCATGTGAGATAAATATATTCAATGCCACAAATTTCTTTTTGAAGCCTGAATTTCTCCTGTTGGTGATTCACCCAATTGTGATAAAATGATAACAATGACATTTGGTATCTTTTTTCTCATTTAAGGATTTTTATATGAAAACTATCATTATGAGTATTTTAATGGACCTTATATTGTTATTACCACATGAGTAATTATAAAGGCCAATCCATATGTGGTTGGAAAATGACATAGGACATCTCTTGATGTGTGACTGAGCTTGAATTATCATGGTTTGGCCAATGCATGTTAAATGAATTGTTTAAATGAAATTGAACTGGTAAAATGTTTATTAAGAATGGGAGATACATGTATTCAGATTAAAATATAATGAAAATACTCTTATGGATGTTGAATATTATATCCTCAGGTGATACATGGATTCTTATTAGAATTCTATGAATCGACATAGTAGGCTGAAATAGGATATTTTAATGAGTGATACGTGGATCCAAATGAGGGTTTCCATAGACGGTCTAATTGAGGATTGACTAATATTCCTTATAATACATTTATTGTAATGAGAGATTCCTAGGAAATTATCAATGGGCATTATATATTATTGATATGGGTGATACATGAGATATAGTAGTGGAAATCATTGGATAGACTCAGTTGGAAGGGACATTATGACTCACCAAGAGAGGTACTGGGTTTTGGAGATGTTCCTCAAATACATTCTTATAGGTTGTTGGTTCCCATTTCACTTAGAGAGATACATGAATTCCATCTTATTAATGATATGGATTGGATCGGTATCTAAATTTAATATTATATGAAATAACTATATGTTGCATCATCAAATCTAAATAAAAAAGACGAGATTTGGTCTCAATATATACTTATACTGATGGCATGTTGATGTATCATTTCACAAATATGCTTTAATAGGGGACATTGGGCTTTGAGCCATGTATTAAGACACATAAAATTAAATGAGCATGAATTTCTAAATTTAATTGATTAAATGAGATAGATTTTTTTTATTTTTCAGTACATCCTTATATATTGTTTTATTGACTTCACATTTTATATATATATTATCTGATTGATTTTCATGTACCTTTGATGGTTTCCTATTGTTATTATATCTCACACTTTGTGTGTAACACCTTTTTTAACCTAAATAGATTACATGACTATAGGTGTGAGAATGGGGAAGCTCTGTAATACATGTACATCATATGCTAAATTGGAGTGGGAGATCATGGGACCTATATGAGGATTGAGATCCTACTAGGAATCATGTTCCTTTTTTACATTAGGGACATATTTTTTATGAATGTTTTGTACATTTTTAGTCTGTTCTATTAGAAACATGTGACATATAACATCTTCATTTTTATTACATGACTTCATGATTATTTTATACTATCATTTATATATTATTTACTTATTCCTATATCTATTAATTATTTCACCACCTGTTTGATTTTTTTCATCTACTATACAGTTTGGGGATGAGGTTATACTCTCCCCAATAAAAGACATAGGCCATCAATGCTAGTTGCAAGCCACTAGCATTTGGGGATATGAGCTTCAATACATTTAAACCACTAGGATTGGTGGATTGTTTAGTGGAATTAGGTTCTAAGATATTTCATACACTTTGGACATATTCATTTTTCGTAAACTTCCAAAAATCATATTTTAATATATTCTTCACAGTGAAATTCGACTAATTCTAGTTATTCTCCAACTTCATTAAATCATCTCAAACATATAAAATGAGTCATTGAATGTATAAAATAAATATAGCCTCCTTATATATTATTTGAATGGTATTTCAGGATATGTAATTATCAAATAAGAGTATTTTAGGGATAATTTCTACCATCATAGGTGCATATCTACTTTAATCAATCCTGAGTAATCACTATTCACATTATCCTTTATCAAACAGTGTAGAAATACTATGTACATAGCCTCAATCATAAATTTATTATTACCTATATGGTTCTCATACATTATGTCCCAATATATATAGGTATCATACTCTTACAAGGATTTTTGAGTTTCAATTTATTCCTCATGAGTGTAAATCCTCATATATTGGTTGTTTCAATCTTCATTACGTATGAAATCCTGTTTTTATTATAATTTGGAAACCCCGTTAGAAAATATATACAAGGAAACACAAACAATGGGATCATTTTCTTTACATATAAATATTATTACATTGAGTTTTTTTGTACAAATTCATTACATCGGAAATATTTTAAGGCCACATATAAACCCATCTTTTTTAACTTCATAATAGCGTAATTTATGACACAAAATACATTTTAACACATAAACGATAAGTTTAATTTATTTATAGATAATTTTACTATAATTTTAATACTAAATCTATTTCATTAACTTATGTTTTGGTTTATACTTTCTAATTAATTAATATAACTAACCTTAAAAATGTGATAAATTATTCTCTATAAAATTAATTATTTTTTTAAGACAATAACACATGTATTAACTCTAATCTGTCAAGGTAGGGGGTTAGTGTGGGATCCTCATAGAGGAAAAAAGAATATACACAGTTCATTTTAATTTTACATAAATAAGGGAAATACTCCATTTGATCCCCTTTATAGAGTGTATGAGGACTGTACACTTTAATAGAATCACAATTTTTAATGAAAAAAGAAGAAATGTTTGTTCTAAAAAACCATTATGAAATCCAACTTTGAGAATGTACACATTTGAATATTGCGGAAACTATTTTTAATAATAATAACCTAATAGAAGTAATAAGATTAATATTCCGTAATATAATTATCAGAATTAATATGATGTGTAAAAAAATTGATCAAACATTAATAAATATTTTTTCATCATTTAGCAACATATTTGAGCATTAAACCCAATATTTATCATTAAAATGATATAAAATAATTAATATATACAATAGGATATGTGTAGTATAATTTATCAATTAATCAAGAATTTTTTATTTTCAACCTACCAATGAAATCTACATATAATTTATAGAATTAATATATATGTAACAATGACTATTACGAGATTAATTAATAATAGATAATAAATTTAAAATATGTTTCATATAGATTTAAAAAATTAAGAAAATATGATCACAAAATATGTTATAATTAGGTTTAGTTCAATATTAATTGTCAAAAAATCTATCAATGGTCATTTTATAAGAGTTTTATGATAATCTTAATACATTTTATTAGTTTTGTTTATGTAATAAATGTTTAAAATGTTTTAGATACTTAAATTATAGAAATAAATTTAGATAATATTCTCCATGCAATACATTTGAATGACATTATTTTTGTTGATAATTGTAAAAATTGATTTTAATTTATGTTTTACTTAATTAAATCACTATTAGAGAATTAATAATTCATTTTCAGCTTATCAAAAATCCTAAACTAAAATATAACTTTTAAATAGAAAATATCCACTTTTATCCTTGAAAAAACACCTAACACATCCAAATGATTTTTACTTTTAATGTTTCAAAATTAAGATAAATTTTTTTTCATATAATTTGATAAAAACTATAATTGGACTTTGTAGTTTTGAATTGGTGAAGTACATTTTAGAAATATGTAACTAGTACAATGAAAACACACAAATTAATCCATTTGTAAAATATCACACATCGTAATGAAATTATTTTTCTTATTAATAGGTTTAAATTAAATAATGATCATTTTACTATAAATTCATGATAAATTTAGAATTTTTTTATTTATTGAGAATGAAACATAAATATTGAACAGAAATATCTCAATTTTATTGAAAACAAATTTCAATCATACCATATAAAAATAAAGAATTTATTTCTTCTAAAATTTTTGATTTTTGAAATAATATATTAATAGGTGGTCACTGAGATATTTTCCTCTATATTATTTCATGGATGACTTTATAATATTATATTAAAAATCATATCCTAATTTTAGACTATGGACCTGTGAATGTGTTGAATCAGCAATATCTCCTATGTGGAGTATTGGATTGGAAACGTGTCACCACACTTTGACATAGAATGATTTGTTTATCCCAAGGGTGGTGTAATTGGAGATTTTGTTTTTAGTCTCAATCCAGTATTGTCTAATGGGTTTAAATAAAATATAATAAACTAATAGTCACAATTAATTAATAATATCCAATCCTCCCATTAAGGGTTTTCCACAAAAGACTTAATCCATTATCAATATAGAGATCATAGAGAATTGAATCAAAACAAATTCTTCAAGGGATTTTTGATGAAGCCCAAAATTAATTTAATCCATAATAATCAATGATTCAATCATATGTTAGGTCACATTATGTTAATTATGCTCAATTTTTTATGACGTTAAAGAGTTAGTTTTTATTTATATTCATAATCATTATAAATAATTATATAAAATGTACTATTATTATAATGTTTTTACATAGTGATTATATGATTATTAATGGTATAATTTGTAAAGGGATATAAGGTTGGAATTTGGATGTGGTATAACTGTCAGGATAACCCATTACCATGTCACACAACAATTAGTGCAGTTTTATTTACTAGCCATCCCTATTGATGTATCATAGTGGATTGATTTGTGGCTACTAACTATCCCCACTCTCCAGTCTCCCATATATATCACATCAATTAATATATTTTCCTCTAATGGGTGATAAATTTCAGTCATAACAGTTCATGGTGGTTGTAATGGAATGACATAATAATGAGCATTGAAAAAGATATAATAAATAAGAAATGGAGAGACATCCATGATTGTGGCTCATCATGTAGCAATGATGAGTCCTATAGATGGGAATTTAGAAATAGTATCCTAATGGAATAGATGATTAAAATCAATTGGGGGTTAACTTTTATTTGATCAATAATAGGAATGGTGTATAGGGTTTCAAACATGTCTATTTAATTGAAAAATATAAGAGGCACCATAGTAATCTACATTGTAGGAGGTACATGGTTAGATGATCGGGTTATTCCATTTGTGGGACAAGGGTTCCATGAATTCACTCATTCTATGAACTGCACATCAACTCAATAAGGTATCATAGTTCCCCAATACAAATAACTATGAGCTACAATATCTAAACACGTAATCCATGCCAACCTAACTACGTTCTAAAGGTCTGTATCATTGGTTGATTGTTCAGCTATCTCACTAGATGTCCTAGTATTGTGTTTTAGTAGGAAATGATCCCCAATTTGGGTTTTCTTGAATCATATCACGGATAATAACACATGTGAATCCATGATTTACATATATTTTGACATGCTTAATGACCAAACATGCTTCTAGGTTTTTACCATACTATAGTCACACCATGGAGTGTACTCTGTAGGGTTCCACATAGCCGTATGTTTAGCTATATGAAATTTTAACTTATTAAAACATCTGAAAAGGTTTTAGTTAAATAAATACCCCATATTTAAAATTTCTACATGTATAATGTGTTTTCGTAACATGTTTGGACATATCAGTTCATTTTCATTATGTTTTGGACAAATTATTCCCTTATATCTGTAATATTAATAACCATGTTTATACGAGATAATTTTCTAACAAACAAGGGTCATTAATCCCTTGGATAAATATAGATGATATGGTGTAAGATTCTACTATAATATTTATAATTTTTAAATTTCCATTTTACTCAGAGCACTTGTTTTCCAAATTTCAACATGGGGTAAATACAATGTTGGTTTTCATAAACTAAGGGTCCCAATATGAATAATGGTTTATATATTTCCCCAAATAATTGGGTGATATTTTTGAATCACAAATTTCATGAACCACTAATTCTAAAATCTATAATCTATGATTTGGGGATCATTCATTACAGTTAGTAGTCCCTAAACTAAAAAAATATCATTAATAGTGTTGGACTAATAAAATTGTTTTTGAGTCGATCCATGTGTTTAATTGAGTAGGATTATTTTGATTCCTTTTATTTTCTTCTTTTAAATGACACATCTATATTAGATATCATTTTTTGAAGCAGTAGAGTTGTTAAAATTGTAACAATTATTATATTTTGTGTAATTATTATTTAAATATTTATTATTAGTTAATGATTTTCTATAAATTAATGAAAAAAATTGGTTCATGTTATGAATTTTTCTTGAAAATAGTTTAATGAATTTTTAATCATGAATTTATTGTAAATCAAGATGGATTCCACACACATTAGACTTGGATCAACATAGATTACTATTCTCACACTTGTGTGTCTAACACACTACATACATGGGCACCTTTCCCATGAATATTGTCCCAAATACCCCATATACTTTCTAATTAATAGTTAGACATAGGATTTTGGATCTTAGACATAAATGGTATTTTGTATAAACTAAATAATTATCCATGAACTAATATGGAGAGAGAAAATAATAAGAGGAAAATTCATAGATTTTGGAGAAAAGGATAATCACCATGTAATGGAATAAAACATACATATTCTGTAAGGATTATTCATTTTCATGAACATTCATGGAGTGATATTATATGTTATTCCTTATTATTTTCAGAACCCCCTCATATATCTAATTCCGTTGTTATATCATTGATATGTGTAAAATTAGCCATTTTTTGTAGAAATTGAATGAAAATAACTGTTTAGTTTGTAAATAATACAATAAATTAATAATTTCTTGTTATTAGCATCTAAAAATTCAGTAGATTATTCATAAAAATGCAAGAACAATGTAAATGTAGATTTTTAAAGGTGCTATAATAAATCAATCTAACACTTTTAGATGGATTCACCAATAAATTAAATTTAAATAATTTAATCCAATAATACTCTATTAATGTTATTGAATAATTTTGAGTCTTAGTAATAAAAAATCATGTTAATGAAATTAAAAAAAAATAACATAGTTTTATCCTACTTAATTAATTATCATAACCATAATTTAATATTTCATAATGGAAAATACATGTTTTCAAAATTTCATGTTTTTTACATCATTATAAAATTATTTAGTTTGGAAAATTAATTCCATAAATATATTTGAAATAAATAATCAAATAATTCGTTGATTTTCTAAGTAATATATTCCACAAATACACAAGTTCCTTCATGGGTGAATCACATACTTCTACTATGCTCATAAATGAGTAGGGATAGAATTATATTTTATCTCTCTAAAATTAACAAGGCTAGTACAATTATACTAAATTATGATTCCATTTTTTTAAAACATTTCATTTAGTATATTTAATATAGTAATAGATGATTTATTTTATTATATATATATATATTAATTATTATTTTAATCTCATTAATAGTTTTTTATTATTTCGATATTCTATTTTTACACATGTTATGTAGTTTATTTGTAATCATATAATTAGTTCATTTGATTCAACATCACTCATTCCTATAGTGCTATGTTGGAAAATAAACTTCTCTTTTATTTAGATATTATACAAGAATTAACTCACGGGATATTGAACTCTATTATTATAGAATGTTACAAACTCTATCATAAATATTTTTAATGGGTCACCCAAATATTTTCTATTGGTTTGGATAGTATATTAAACCAATAACGGGGAATAAACTACATTTAATTTACCTTTTTAAGGTGTGTTCAACATTTGTAGGAATGTACATTCCAACAGTCTGTAAAGAAAAATTACCTTCTTGATGAGAAATTATAATGTATGGTACCCCACCTTTATAGAGACTATAGCCTATTACATTTTGGAAACATATTGAAATTGATAACTTTTAAATATATATATATATATATTATTTATCTAATTTAAAATACAAACGAATTTAGGGTTTTACCCTGTGAATATAAAAATCAAATATTTCCAATTACTAGAAGGAAAGTGACACTTTTTTCTTATTGGTTATCAGATTATGTGGTGTATCTTATCTCATTTTCATTATAATTTATAGAAAATATTATCATTTTAACAAATGTTCATTCACTTCACTCTATTGTTAAATGGGAGAAAATTTCCCTTGTATTGAATGAAAAATATGTTCATTTTCCCAAAATAGTGATGACATTGAAGGACATCCAAAACACCCACCAATTAGATAATAAATGACATTACATATCATAGGGGAATATACTTTTGTAGATGACTCGGAAACCATTGATTACTGTTGTGGGAGATCGTTCAATAATTTTTAAGCATGCATACCATGTGGAGAAATTTTATCATTGATATAGATGCAATAAGTATAGTTATAAAAATGCACTAGAAGAGTTATATTAATTTTCAAAGGACTTATTGAAACAAATAAAATAATAAAACTCAATGTAGGGAATAATAATTTAATTGTTTATAATGTTAATTCTAATAAAAATCTGGTATCGTAATTATATTATATGTCCCAGAATATTTAATCAATTCCAAAGAACATTTTCCCACCATAAAAATTAATTCATGACCATGATTGTAATGATTATTATGAGAATGATTCCAGGGATAATTCCAATATTAATGTTATTGTCTCTCCATAAGTTAGGATTTTTGTGTTTTTTGAATCATTATCCAAAAAAATTCTAGATTACTATAAAATAATTTCATAAGTTACTGAAATTTTATGGTTTGGAGTCATTAATAATAATAATTCCAAAAAATAATTTCAAATACCACCCTTTTATGACTATCCATAATATAAAATCCATATATGTACACAGATTGGAAACTAATTAAAATAAGGGTGGTAACAATAATATGTGTCTAAAACACCACATCCTAGTAATCTCCCTTGACAAAAAGAACTATTTGTTCATTCACTACTATATGATACATCACAATTAGAGGAGTGTATTTCTAAATTGGTCAATAATGATCAAATGAGGACTAAAAATAAATTCTAAATAATTTAATGATTTCAAAAAACCTAGTTTCAATGAATTAAATTTTTTAAAGGATATTTCGGAACACCCAAGGTAAATTCTAAGATGAACCAAATAGGGGATACTAAAGAGAAACCTAGATATATAGAAATGATATTTCATAATCAAAAATGAAAAGTAAAAAGTTTAATAAAATAAAGTGGAATAAAATATCCCATAATCCTAATGATTATAAAATTCAATCCAATATATAACTCTCTAAAGAAGTCCCATTAATGGTAGATGAAGTAATGTAAGTATAAGAATATGTGGTAATTATACCAAATATATATACCTTTTCTTTTTTTGACTTCATCAAATAATAAAAAACATAAAAAACATGAAGAAATATAGTTGAAATATATTAATATATTATTTTAATATGTTTTTCCTAATTGTTCAAATATTATAAATTTATGAATGAAATTATATTATTTAATAAATATGGATGAATTGGGTACAATTTCATTTTTCAATTAGGTGTTTTTAGTTTCTCTACACCTAACCACAATAATTTTGATACCTCATGAAGTTTTATATAAATTTCTTCATAGGCCCACATAAATTTGTAATGGACCTTTATAACTATGAATAATTTTTGACCTCATGCCATTATGGGTTTTAAAGGCATAGATTTGAATACATCAAAACCTCATGATTTGAACTCTCATTCAATGAAAATCTCATCAACTATCTAAAGAGGAACATAGAAGATGTATTTATAAAGGGAAAAAATATATTTTTGTGGATTACATCATTATTATCAATGTAAAATATGATGATAACATTCCTTTTATTTCAGGGAGTCCATTAATTGTGTTATGAATGGTATTAATTGTTATTCATTAAGATGAATTAAAATTTCCTACGAGTGATTGAAAATTATAAAATATCATATAAAATGATATTAAAAAATACTATATAATATATTATAACAAATTCTATGAACTATTCAATATTTATATTTCTGTGGCATTCTTGAAAATTGACACATGATTTTCTCAATCACATGATGATAAATTTGATGAACAATTTATAATTTTGGATTATAAAGATGAGAAGTTTTTATTATCACTAGGTAATCAATATCGGTTGTGAGTGGTAACTAAATATTATTAAAATTGGAAATCACCAATCTTTTGATTTATTATGTTCTTGAGGTACCCTAAATGAAATTGAATCGTCATCGATGATCATAAACATAAGGATACCCAGGTGACACACTGTAAGTTTTTATAAAATATTCCCTGATTACTGATCAATATAAAGATTAATTACATGTTATCGAAAGAAAGAATTTCACACCATGTTATTTTAGAATATTTCCCATGATAAAGAAAATTTATTTTTTCTATATCATGCATTAAGCACTGCACTCAGTTAAGATGACCACATTACACAATTGAAATTTTAATATTTAATGTAATAGTTAATACATAGCATTGTAAATGGAATTCATTAATTTAATCATATAAAAATGAAAATTTTATTTCTTATAGAATTATAATATAAACTCATTTTTTATGAATTTATTATTAATAAAATTCATCATCAATTGAAAGTAAAAGAAAAATTTATTTTAATTAACTACTTTTATCTGTGAAATGATCTTTTCCATAGTATAATAAATTAATATACATAGATTAATTTTTATGAAATTAATATATAATATATATAATATATTTTTTATCATTAATATAATATTTATTCAAACCCTCGGATTAAAATATGTACTTTTTTTATTAAAAATTTTATTTTTCAAAGATTGTAATCTTCTTATTTTGTATACGTATTTTAGAATTATTTTTTACCCCTTTTTAGAATTTATTTGATAAGATGTATATTTTTCTATTATAAAAATATGTCAAAATAATCTTATAGGTAACATTCTATAATATATTTTAAATGATTAATTTTTCAATGAAAATTAAATAATATCGATTTTTATTAAAAAAATACCTTTTCATTTATAGCATTTACCAGGATCAGTTTTTTGAAAATAGTATTTAATAGGAAATTTAGTTGAATAATATTAAAATTAATAGAAAATTTTTTATTTTAAACAATTATGATATGAGTTTTTATATAAAATCTTTTTATTCTTATGAACTCTTTTTATTTGGAAAATGGTTTCCATCACATCTGTGGGTTTTACATAAAATCATTTTCTATTACTTTGGTGAATTTAATTAGTTAAAATGTCTTTCATATTTCTAATGGTAATAATTATTATTATAATATATGTTAAACTTCATCTTTTTGGATAATTATTATTAAAAATAGAAAAAATTAATTACCATGATTAAGGTTAAAATAGGTATACATGGAGGATAAAATAAGAAGATAAGGGTTAAAATGACCAAAATCTAGTACAATTTTTGATTTATAAATATATTTATTCAATATCTAATATAATTATCCAAAATTATTCATTTTGGATTCATATTTCATGA
Organism: Viscum album; assembly: GCA_963277665.1. Classification (NCBI taxonomy): domain Eukaryota; kingdom Viridiplantae; phylum Streptophyta; class Magnoliopsida; order Santalales; family Viscaceae; genus Viscum; species Viscum album. The sequence goes on from OY728159.1 coordinate 662,485,718, forward strand.
TAAAAAGATTGGTTAAATGTAATCTATTACAATATTCAAAGTGTGTCCATCCCCCGACATGCAATTGGGTATGCCCTCTTACCTCCCCTTCACACAAAAAACTAATTTGGTTCTTCAATTTTATAATAAAATACCTTCCTCATATCCATAAATACAATTTAGAGTCCTATTTTATAATTAAAACTCATTAAAGAATATATTTTCAATCCTAAAGTGGTTTTCCAAATAATTTTTATAGTTTTTAACCATGAGTTTATAATTTATTTGTCCTATTAAATAATTAAAATATTTATAAAATATTATAAAATAAAAAAATTATCTTCAATTTACTGATATTTTTATGTTAATTTTCGGACCAATATCCACCACCACTTTCATCAAATAGGAACATAATTTATCAATCTTGTGTATGATAGACCACAACTTTGTAAACTGATTTTACTTGTTTTCCATCACAATCTCTCATGGATTGATGTAATGATTGATTTAATATATATATATATATATATGAAAATATATATGTTTATATATCATATTTATGAAATAATTATACTTATTTAATATTAAAATCACAAATATCTTCTTACATAAGAATCCATTGGAATACATAATAACCCTCATGCGTTCATGTCTACTACCGCCTCCACGATGCGATGAGAAATGATTTTAATTTTGTTATCACATGGATTGTAATGATGAAATATTTAATGGATATATATATAATTTATGATATCAAAATTGTTTTATAAAGGTGATATATTATTTTCCTTTTTTCATTCCATCGTATAAAAAATGTAAAACAACATTCATGTGTTTGTACGACCAAATATCCCCATGAGCGTTGAACTAATTTTTTAACCTCTAAAATTTATTTACCTTTATTAATAGTAATAAAATTAATTTATATTATAGTTATTTCATGATTAAAATTCAATATATATCATAACCATGATCAAAGTACATGTATAAAATATATGAAACCAAAACTTACATAAAAATTAGAGCATTTATTAATGAAGATATTGATTTCAAACAAATAATTTTTAATAAAAGGCTCATAAAAACATTAAATTAAGTAGAATACAGTATGACATATATTACTATGGTTTTTTAAATGATTTATAATAAAATTATATTTATAATTCTATATGATTAAAAATGTACAGTGCAAATCAGAACTGGTGTAAAGGTTTTACATCGAACATTTACATTTATGAGACATATTTATTGTTCATCGCTTAATTAATTTTTATGTTTTATATATTTACCCATTGATATTTTATATAATTAATCTCATTATATTAGTTATATTTAATGTTTAATTCGATTTTATTTCATTCACAGTGGTTATGGTTCACATTGTTACCCAAGTGGTATGGGTTTTAGGATTACAATCTCATAGTTTATTGGGATTTTTAATTTTATAGTTTTTTATTTGAATTCATATGATATATATCTCATGAAACTAATGAATATTTTTCTACATAATATATTAAATAAATTATCATGTAATTTAAAATTTTTATAATCCTTTTAATAATAAAATATTGGAAATATAAATTTCATAATAAATGAATTTATTTCCCTCTCTATTCAAAAATAATTTTTTTTCCAAATCCATGTTTTTTATATATTTTTTTAAAAAATTTTCATTTTCAAAATGATTTATTAATAATATATTTTCCCATGTTTTTAGTTTCAATAAATAGTCCAAATGGAACATTGTTTTCATTTTCTGAAAGGATAAGTGTTAAACATTTTTACAACAATGTGAAAAATAATTCTTTTTACAAAAACATGACATAAAAATGTACTTTCAATCATTAACATTAATTATTTTTATGACTACTATATATGATAACATGGTAATTTTCAATGAATTTTTTTCATCGTTTGTTTTAAATTTTTTAGTTTCTTATGTTTAATATCAATCTGAAAATTATATTTTCATCAAGTAATTTATAATGTAATTGTAATGGTTTTTCTAATCGTCTATGAAAAACCACTCATATCATGTTATGATTCATTAGGAATATATTATCTTGATACCATACTAATTATTTATCTGGATATATTATGATCACTTTAACTATGATATACAATTTTGATTCCATTCTCAACATTACACTGGATAGTTAATAATTATGTCTATTTATTGGGGAAATTATTAATATTTCTTATGTTAGTTTCCACTACGAATTTTTATGTTGATTTTATTTTTTTAATGGTGATTTTATTTAAATTTGTTATGATTGTTTTTCAATATAAATTTCAATGTGATTATGTTTCTCCCAAACATATGAGAAATTATTTTTACGTTGCTTATGATGGGCGTGACCAACAATAATACCCTATTTAATTGTTCTATACCATGAGAAAAACTATGTTGAACTTTATTGGGTGAGTTCATACAAATTTATATAATATTTCATGTAATGGGGCCAGTATAGTATATCTATGATATCAAAAAATATGAATTCACAGTTATTGATATTAATTATTAATGTATATAAAAATATACAATTTGTTAGAATATCCATTGATATGATTTTGAGTCATATGATTATTTATATTTTATAAGTATATCATAATTTATTCCTTCCATATTATTATTCTTGTTCTTATTGTTGATAAAATTTGATATTTTTAAGGTATTTATCATTCTAGATTGATTATGTATTATCTATTCATGATTAATTCTGTTAAAATAATACCCTTAATTAGAATCTAAGGTCATCTCTTTCCTTTATTTACATTCCCTAGGATTCTAGGGAATGCGATATGATGGATATATTGGGATATTATAATTTAAATAATGTTTTATTAACATAAATTTCTATGTTTTATTTTTCTATTTTAATTTTAATATGAGATTCAAGCATGTATCTTATTCCATGTGACTACTAAACAATATATCCCTTATAGATGTGATTCCTTGCATCTAGTTCCAATTTAATAATGCAATTACCCCCTATATGATATTATGTTTGCGGTATTTATAGTTCATATCACGTGATTATTTGTAAATACATTTTTAATTAGATTTATAAAAACCTATATTAGTGATCATAAAGCTAATAACGATTTTTAGGATAATCCTATATATATGATAATATCATCAATTTTTATTAAGATAGATATTATACATATTTGTTAGAAATAAGTCCCATTCCAGATACTACATGTAGATGTGGCTCAAGAATAGTTTGAAGTAGTTGTAATAATAATGAAAATGGTATATTCGTTTTTGACTCAATCATCACCTCATGCAAGACTATGAGGCTATCAAAACACCTGTTTTGACACTCTGGAGGGACATGATTTGTAAAATTTACATTTCCTTACAAATGATTATCTTGGATTTGAAATTATTGTTGTGACATTGGAATATTCCCAATGATACTGGGTTTATGATTTTTTACTTTAGTTGTTTAATAATATTAAATTTTGTTTATATTTTCCCATGTCTTAGAATTATACATTTTGTTTCATTATGTTCTGGTAAAATCAAGTGTATAAAATTTTTTAGAAATAAAATCCAATGAAAGGAATATGAATTTTATTAATGAACATATTATATATAGTTATTTCACTCAAATAATATTTAATAAATATATATAGATATATATATGAATATAAAAGAAATTATAAATATATTTGGGAACTTATATTAGATTTTGACCAATAACCATTATTATATGGATCATACTACTATTACATAATGTAGTGTAATCAAATTTTACCACATCATGTGTTAGCATCCTCGATCATTTAATAGGACTAAAAATATATTTTATCAGGAAATGAATAACATATATAGAAAATATATTTCATGATTTGGTAGGTAATGAAAGGGATAATTTTATAATTTAATATTACGATATCTCAGGAGTTGAAGATAAAAGTGGTCATTCATTAAAAACACTAAGGAGGGGAAGTAAATAGCAATCATGGAATGGTTCAATTTTAAGGAATATTTTTAGAAATGTATTTTTGTGATAAATAATTAGTATATATGATGAGATTATTATTGAGTCTAAGAAAAAAGCATTATAAAAATGTTTCTAATTATAAATCCAACATTACATGTCTAGAAATGAAGGATGTAGAATTTATATATAATTCATGGAGTTTGATTCACCAATTATTTGATGTGATAAATCCCTTCCATCATGGGTATGTAGCACCAAAAAATTCTATTCACACAAGGATTTTGTATCATGTGATATCAATTTAGAGAATAAACTATCCATTCCTCTTATATATAAAAAAATGAAATATAATATTACACTATATGAGAAAGAAATGGTTTAGGGAAGAAGATAAGGATTGATTTCCCACTAAGTGATAATTTTGGAAACAAAAAACCTTGTACATTCATGAATATAATGAACGATTACTTAAATTTTAGAGAAAATATTCATCAAGAGTTATAATGAATGGTTTATAAATAATCCATTAATAATTATTCATTCAACTAAAAGGTGATGGATAAATTTGAAAATATATTCCCCAATCGTCAATGGAATAAGACTTAGATGAATGAAAAGGATCCAGGTAAAACTTATGTTATTACTACAATTGAAATAGAATAATGTGTATTTGTACTTTTGTTTAATATTTATGTCATATAAGTATTCTATAAATGATATTTTGGTCAAAATAATCCTCAAACATATAATATATATTTTGAGTAGTTTCCATTACAGATTTGAATGCATATGTTTTGTGGTATTGATAACCATAAGAAGTGACTTAATTGAATGGTTATGTATTTAAAGTGTATTTTAATAACGAAATGATAAACTTTTAATATGATTAAAATTTTGATTCAATAATGTTTATATTGGATAATGATAATACATACCATGAAGAATGAAATGGGATAATATTTGTGACCTAAAACGGGATAGTTATTTGGTGAAAATTAATTTATAATTGTTTTTACTAAATATTTATATTCATGGAATATACATAACATATTTTAATTTTATTTCAGTTTAATAGTTATTCTGTTTATTGTGATTTTTAAGATAATATATGATCAAATTGTGCACAAGTTTGGTATGTGACACTATAATCGAATTTATATTGTTTAAAGAAATTTTTTAATCAAAACATTCAAATTTTAAAATTCGAATTCGTTCTGAAATATTTTCCTCGATTCTTTGGTGTATATATTTTTGTTATAGATTAATTAAAACATTGGATTTACTTTTGAGGTTTTATGGTTGAATATATCATGTTAGACAAATTTTTCTAAGCATTTTGATTTTGGTAAATATTTTGATATAGAAGGAAATTCCTCGTATTATTTTTTTGTTTATATGATTTGTTAAAAGATAGTTGTAGTTCCTCAGGCATAAAAAACCTCATATTCTATAATCATTTCTTGGAGTATAACATAAATTGGAATTGATCAAATAATAACCAATGAATGAAATCGTGTATAGGAAATAAAAATATATTTTCTAATGTTCTCTATCTTGATAGTAAAAAAATCCCTAACATTATGAAAATGTTAATAAAAAGAATTTTTTTACATTTTACATAATTTTAAATAAATAAAATATTTTTTCACTCAACACATATTTACTACTTTTTAATCATTTAAGATATTTGATTATTTACATTCTTTTAATCAAAATAATATATCACTCTCTATAATTATTTATTCTTTTATCCTATGCTCATATTTTCAAAGGATTCTAGTTTTTTCCTAAATGGATCCATAATTATGTATTATTTGAGAAAAAACTCACAAATCCCTTTCTCTCTTATTAATATGTTCTTTTTTATTCTATTTTTATGTTGTGGGTTTTTAATAATGGTTATAACTATGATTATAAAAATTGAATTTATATGGATAAATTTATTTAATGGGGTTGAATATAAGGCCCTAGACTTAAACCTTTCTTAATATTGAGTTATTACAAGATTACACATTGAGGATCTTTTCAGGTTTAGAGTTTTAGAAAATTAGATCATGAAACTTGCATTACATTCCACATTTAAACAAAGTGGTTACATAAAAGACAATATTCATTATTCAATCACAAGATATCAATAAAACACATTGATATAATAAAAACATTATGAAAAACATTTTCAATACCAAAATAAAAGAAAAATAAAACATGGTATTTATTTTTCTTTTTTAAAAAAGGTATGGCTTATAGGGGAAGCCGAAACTCAAATAATGGTCACGGTGGCGGAGAAGTCGTTGTCGCCTCATACGTACGACAGAAACATTCCCTTTTTTCATTTAGTAAACACTTCGTATAAAAAATATTCTTTTTGGATAAACGTAAAAGTCAAAGGGGTTTATACACCGTATAAAAGAAGGTTCTGTATAAAACAAAATATGCCTCAATGAAAGGAGATTGAGACGAAGTCCCATACCACCTTGAAGATTTTAACATTTTAAACCATTAATATCTATATAAATAAATCCTTAAAACCATTTTCAAAACATGGATATTAATGAGAAATATTTATAAGTATAAATCATTAAAACATTTAAAACGATATTTTAGTTAAAGGGTTTTTTACAAAATGAGAGACACTTGAATACAATAATTGATGAATAACATTTAATCATAACTTTATAATATCATGAGAATAAAAGGATTCATGATATAATATTCCAAAGGACAGTATATATTCCATATAATAGTGAATTGGTGCATAACAACAATGAAGTCTCAATAGAAATGTAAAATGAGATGAAATCCCTTATAAAGAAGGTATCCTTAAATAAAGGATAAATCAATCTCATAATTATGTGTGAAAAATATAAATACACCCAATATAAGTGTATATTAAGTGTAAAAAAATAAAATTTCATTCACATATATTCAAAGGATGACATATTCAATAACTACATGTTGAACCCAAAGAAATCGAAATTGGGTTAAAAAGTTCCCATGGTAAAATTCGACAGCCTAACGACATCACTTCAAAATTCAGAAAATGAGTTTATTAGAGATAAAAAGGGAATATCATCACTTGGACATAAAATTTACATCAATAAGGATATAAAAGAACATATCCCAACTTAATAGTATGTGAACTAAAAGACATTACAAAAGAAGTCTTTAAAAAAGAGGAGGGTGAAAGGTCCCCTTACCGAGTTGGGTAACTTTCGAAACGCACACCCCATCGAAGAAGGGTCATACAATGAAGATGTGAATACCCATAAATGAAATTATGCAAAAAAAAGTGTATAATAATGGGCAGTACATACAGCACTCAAAGGAAATTTTGGAAAATGTAGCATAAATCTCACGGGAATAAAAGTGAGATGAAAAATCCCTTACGAAAACTCGGCAGCCTAACGACGCCACTTAAGACTTCCAAAATGGATTGATGAGAGGAAATAGGGTCTCTAATCATATTAACATAAAGTTTAAAGAAAAAGGAATATAAAAGAACATCCCCCAACATAACAAATAGGAGCTTTAAAGAAGTGACATACAGGAGAGTACATAAAAAGAAAGAGAGAGGTTGGATCTCTTACTAAAAATTTGGTAGCCTAACGGCGCCACTCAAAACATCCAAAATGGATTAATGAGAGAGAATAGGTCCTATAATCATATGAAAATAAAAATTACAGTAAGATTAATATAAAATAATATCCCAATAATAAGAAAGATGATCTTTAAAAGGAATGACATAAAAGAGTGTACTTAAAAAGAAAGAGAGGTGTAGGATCCCTTACCTCGGGTCCGACATGACACGATCGTTCTTTAATCTCCTGAATAATAAACTTGAGATAATTTCTACTTCCTTAAGAACCTTTTTCAAGTTCATTATTCCATTTATATCACTTATTATCATGTCATGAACACTATGTAAATATTTTAGTTAATAACGGTTGTTTAAACGATCATTGGTACTTGAGTCAAAATATGCTCTTTATAATTACAAGTTGATCATGTATCCATTATATCCAGAGTTATAATCATGATTTATATATCATATATATCACATATATCCAGTACATATTCATCTTATACTATTCCATATCATTTTGAGATAAAAAACGAAAATCACCGTTCATGGAGACGGTAGGCCGTACGTACGCATGAACGCTACTTTCATTTTTTTATTTATCATATTAATGGAATTAAAAAAAATGATATATATATATATATATATTATAATTCCAGTATAATATATATGTTATATAGGTCACATATGTTCATTAATTTCATTCTTTATACATTCCATATATTGCATGTACGAGTCACATCACTTGAGGGGGCGGTAGTCTGGACTTCCTCATATGAAATTATCGCATTTACACGACATGAAAAGAATAAAGGTATGGTTTAAATATAAAATAAATAAGCATATAGTAAACATAAATACCATATATATAATATATAAAATACAGTTTCATCATAATGGCCACCTTTAATGGTGTTAAAAGAATATTGAACGATCATCGTTTTGTGAGGTAGAAAATCACCAACCACAGAAACAGTATATTCTTTAAGCATTAGACGAAGGTGTGTGTAAGTGTTTCTCAAATAATTCTTATAACAAAATCCTATTATATTGAAAATACTGGATTTGTTACACAAGAAATGAATAAAAATAGTTTAGGGGGTTGGAGAAGCAAAATAAAACAAAAGGACTCAAGTGAAGACATTACCTTAAAATCGGGAAACTCCCTTTGGTTTGAGCTCAAAGGATTCCTTGGGAAAACATCTGCCCAAAGTCAGGCTTCAAGGAGTTAGAGAGGGATGTGGAGAGACAAAATGGGCTGGGGTTGGCTGAGCCAAAGGCTTTGGAAGTGTGGGTAAGGAGGTAGGGGTGGGGGCCTTTTATAAGAGGAGAGGAGGGGAACTCTTGGAAAGGTATAAAATGTAACTTTATTTTCAAATGAGGTTCCGATTTTAATGGACCCACATTGATTTGTTTCGAGGATAAGGTGATAAGGGTTCGAAATCCACCCATCCAATAGGTTTTGGACATGTGTAGGTCTTAGATTTTACCTTATCTTTCTATTTTATTTAAATCGTTAAATAATGAGGTCATCGCTGCATCATCATGATGTCATAAATAATTTAATTTATTTAATGTCTAAAAATTATAAAAAAATTACTATGATGTAGGGAATATTTTTATCTTTCCAACTAATACTTATAGTCCAAAATATCATTTATGTAGACAAAATTAAAAATATTTTACTTAGGTGATACATTCTTTGTTACATTTAACATTCTTTAAAAATAAAAGATAAAAAGTCACTTTCTCACAAACGTTATTCCATGGGCCCCCCAAGTTTGGCACAAGGCATCCCATGGTCTTCCAGGATACAACCAGTAGCCTTATGAAACATGTTGTGGTCATTTTTTATTATTATTATATTATTTTATTATCTTTAACAACTCGATTACTCATTAATCAAGAAAATTAAAGATAATTACCGTCGTTACAATTCATAAAGTCCAAAAAAAAGAGTCTTAATTTCATAATTTAGACCTTATGATTATAAATATTTAATCCATTTTACCAAATTCCATACACATAAATTTAAATAATTAATTTAAAAATAATTCACGTTGTCAAAACAAATATCAGGTTTTTTAGAAATAATATTTATGAAAAGTTTGGCACTTGTTTATGCCTAATTACAAAGTGAAATTAATCCCAATGACCATAATTGGATTAAATGGTAAAAATATATTCTAATTAAACTTTAAAACAAATTAAAAAGATAATATAACCATATAATTAAATTATATGAAAAGGCAGTTTTGATGTAAAATGCAGTATTTTTCACTATTCATTGAAAAATGAACATTGTCAAAAAAATACCAAAAATTAACCCAAGGTAAATTTCAATGTCCCAATCATAAATAATATGTTTATTTTGAAAAATAGAGCTAATTGAATAGTCAAAAAGTGTATTTAAATGAGGTTCTCCATTAAAAGGCGGTTATTCGACCTTTTAAAGAATATTGGAATGTTTACCCTTAAAATTGGATTCATTCGCATTTTTAATCCTATAACAGTTATTGTAAAGATTAAAAATATTTGAAAAACATATATAATCATTTTTTAGTTAGTTATGTTCATTCCCTCCATTACAAAATCTAGGCGTTAACTACCATTTAAAATAATATTATTTTATTATTAGAGTGCAATACAAGATTCCCAAGAAACTCATTGTTGCGTATTGGGTAAGCCATCATGCATAGCGTCCCCTTTAAATTAATATTAATATTTTATTCAAAAATATCGATAAATATGAAAATGTAATACTCTTTATTTACCTGGGGTGTTACATTGAATTTAACAACCCATGATTTTATAATTTTTTCCAATTTAAATAAATTGTATTTTTTTAGATATCTATTTAGTTTCCCACCCCAGGTTCCACTCGATAGTTCCCTAAGGCAGTTGTCCAGAAGGCCTCAAGAAAACCTCTTCAAATACTAGAGGCTACTGACTAGAAGTGTTGGCCTTAGGTATGTCCATGTAGAGAATATTCCATTATTGATATTTTAAAAGAAATATTATAAATATAATAAATAGAAGAGGAGAAGAAAACATCCAGATAGCTCCATAAACCAAAATCATAAACATTAAATTACTGAAATAAATCATGGAATATGAATAGACAAATATATTAAATTGATGATGATAGTACGTGATGTGTTTTATAAAACATTCTAATACTCGTGTGAGGGATAAAAAATATGCAATATTCTATCTAATAAATAAAAGTCCAAAAACTACTACAACTAGTATCTCGAGTATAGGCTCAATCTCCTACTCACAAATCCATCCAATGAAATTAAATAAAGTAAGAGAATAAGGATGCTTTTCTTTTTGAACACATGAAATCTCAATGTCTACATGGGTACCAAAGGTAAATGATCTGAGTGTGAGACACACTCAATATAGGTCTGCACCCACAATGTCTAGGATTTCTCCATTTTTGAAATATAAATATACATACTTTTCTAAAATGTTTTGATTGAAATATATAATTTAAATAATTAATATCATAGTACTATGATCCATTTAAAAAACCACCCCACTTCCTTCTTCATCCTCACCTAGTGTTTCTAAACTGAGAGAACCTATAAGTGTAATTTGAAATGTATAATGTTACATAGTATGGTTTGTCCCCATGCTTGTTTTTTTGGTTTGTAAAATAAGTTCCTATGATTCCAATACCATGGATCATTTCTCATTTAGAGTATTCATTTTCCCATTTAATTTCATTTTTAAACAAGAAATTAAATATAAAGAGACCCCTATAGCCCAACATTGACAATCCAAGAAAAAATGGCATGTATCGTTCGAGGGTTCATGACAAACCCAGTGACAAGGATCCAATACATGGAAACCTGAGAATAAATTCCCATCTCTCAATCCAACAATTGTTAATAGTCAAATAATAGTCTCTAATTCCATAGCTAGTATCACACATTGGGGGACGATTCTCTTTCTAGGCATGGATTATCCAAAAGACCCATTGAACTCGAACATAAGGTCTCCCCTAGAAATCATACATTGATGTCCTAGAGGTAAATTTAAATAACACAAAGTGATACCATCACAAGAATAGCTTGGGTCACTCCATGGGCTGTAAGTAAGCTCCAAAAATTCTAACAAAGTGTCATGAGGTTTTGTACAAGGGATCGTTTATTCAAAACCCATCGTTTCACCCACAAACATAAAAAAAATCACCAATTATAATTTCATCTATCAAATGTGTCTAATAAAATTCTATTTCATATAATGTCTATCAATTAGTTTGAATAAGACACATTCATCAAGGTAAAAACATTTATCAAACTCATTTATTTCACATGGAACACGGAATAAGCACATGACAATAAAATTTTTCCAATTTCATTTAATTGATATAATTTTACCTCATTTGCTCCTTTCGTCATGGAATTTCATCAGAAATTCCCTTCATGGAATAATATATGATGCATTAACCCATAAAAATGAATTTAATTCTACCATCTCAGTATGGTATATAGAATAGGGTATACCCCATGGCCCAACCTTGAGTTCAACTAAAAAAATTCACAAGGAATCATTTATACATTGAGATATCAAAAAACATTTGGCTAATTTAGAAAAAATGTGTTCCATGTGTCCACCATGGAAGGCCACATGAAAATGGGATGGAACAACTAATGTAAATCCCCCCACATGGGACAATATTCTTTTACACGAGCTTCCAATGGCTTGTTGAGGCACCCTTTTTCACTAAATTGAATAATTAGTGGTAAAACTAAAATTTGTAGCATATTTCTCCGTGGAAAAAATATAAAATGAAATGAAATGAAGGGAAAAGGCAATGACCACCAACTTTACCCTTATAATGATTCCATAATCTAGTTTCAACATTTGATTTTATCTTGGATAGAATAAATCAACAAGACCACCAAATAACATAATAATGGGGAATATGAGCATGCACCTAAATAGAACAATGTATGGTATGAATAACAAGAAATATATTAGATATTATTCAAGATCATACCTCTCTCTTTAGGGTGTATCTGATAGTAAATGACATTGAGGTTGAATGAAATCATCAACTTGATTCCAAAATTCTAGTGGAAGGTGGGTTTCAACAGGATGAGGTGGTTCTGATGGGGTTTTATAGGGTATAATAAAGAAGGATTTTTTAATTCATTTAATATTGTAATTTTAGTAAAATGATGTCTGTTTACACTATATATGGTTTGGATATATAGTTTCCCCAAACTGTAGACTATCCATGTGACATTTATTGTAAAATGGAAACATAAAATGGTTTTCAATAAAAATTGACTAATAGAGTATAATCTATGAAAAACCACACTATCACCAAAAAATAAACACTTTTATGTCCATGGGTTGTGGGTCTAAATATTGCATAAAAACCATGAATTCTGGTCTTCTCTTCCAATTACATGAATCTACACATCAAACGATCCTCAAACACACCCGAGACCTCCTTATATTGATTATGGATCATATTTAGGGTCTTTTATAGAAATAATAACTAAAAATTAATGGTCTATACCATTTAGAAATTTTTTGTTATTATATCTTGAATTACACATACTAAAAAATTTATATGAACTCTGATGTATTATTAAGATATTATTATATTATGTGACATTTACCGCATAAAAATTTAATTTGTATTAATGATTAAGAAATATTATGATAATACAATTACATGGATTACACATTGAAAAAATAAACCAATGGTTATTAGTTGATTATAAAGAGTTATATTAATCATTTGAAAGTGATATAATTGTATTTAATGGTAAACTATTTTATATGTGTAATTTTTTGTCTAAAAAATATTAATTAATCACAATTAGTGATAAATTATAAAAATTAAATATTATATTTTTAATTAATTTAATTATAACTGATATAATTTTTTAAATAACCATATAGGAATAAATATAGTTTTATTTTGAATAAATTGGATTTTTCTTAATGATAGATTCGTTGTGTTATGTGTATATAGATAAAAAATAATTTTTAACACTTTTATAAAATTATTTTTTTAAATGATGTTAATTTTTTATATAAAAATTAATAAATTATCATATATTGAACTAATTTGATTTTTCATAAATGATTAATTTATCAATGAAGAGTGAATAATATTTCTTGTTATTGAATTCTTACTTTTCCATTAGCGAATTTAAAAACATCCAATTTGATTTAAAATTGATTTTAATGTAAAATATTAAAATTATATAATATGTAATCCAAGTAAAGTAATTTATAACAATTATATGTTTATTTTTATTTAAATATTATTATAGTTATGAAAATGTTTCCATTGAAAAATTATAGGTTCATAGTGTCTGTGGGATTAAAATTAAATGACATTCTACACTCTTTACTTAATGAATTTTGAAAAATTGAGTTAATATTTTGAATCATAAAAATTAAAACTATATTTTAATTTTAGTTTAATTTTTTTCATAATTAATAGAATAAAAGAGAAAATTAATTTCTATTTTAAAGTTAAAATGATTTTACTGGTGGTTAAACAGTGATGATAAGGATTAAATTACCCTAAAAACATTCTAGTTTCTATTTAATAGAAGTATTTATAATATGTATAATATTAATATCACTAATTATATATTTTGGATCCTTTTTACATGTGTAAAACGTGGGTACAAATCATTCATTTTAAAAAAAAATCAATTTGTGTCCTTTCCTTAATAAATAAAAGGTAATGAACTTTCATTTTTACGTAAAAATTAAATATAAATTTTTTATAAGATATTTATATCCCATGTAGCATAACTAAATACTCATCTCAAAACTAGTGTACATTGTTTTATCATAAAATATATCTAATAAAGATTTATGTATAAACCTAAAGAATGTGTTTGAAGAAGATGTAAAGTTATTAATCATGTGTTTTTGTTTTATTACTTCCCTAAGGTCATCAAAATAATGATTAACTATAATAAAAAAAATATCAATAGTACCTAAAAAATATTGATACATTATTTTGTTAATTTAATTCCATATATTATTTACCACTTCCTTAAAATGTGAAACTAAATCTCCAATCGTTTGAATGAAAATGTACAACCTCGCAAAATGATGTAATTATTTTTCAATCATAACCTCTCACTGATAGAAAAAATGATAAATTTAATATATTTATGACATGTATATGGAATAATTAAACATTTCTAATTATATTATCATAAATACTTTCTTTCTATCAAACCCTTTTGAAAAAAAATAGTGTTTGTGCATACATACAAACTATGGCCTCCACAAAGCCATGTGAATCATTTTTCATTTTATATTGACAAGTATTTGAAAAGGGATACATTAAATTAATATATATTAAAAATATGATATTTTAATTATTATTAAAATGTGTTATATTATTTACCTTTCTTATATTCAATCTGATAATAATTTAAAACAACATTCATGCATATATATGATCTATTATATCCATGAACATTGAAACTCATTTTTCTCCCTATAACATTAATGGACTATTTTTAATTACTAAAAAATGAGTATATAATATATTTATATCATGTTTAATATTATGATAATTATAATACCAAGATCATGTTTTGACATCTCAAACTAAAAAACATACATATATATGAAAAACAGATGATATTCTCCAAAGCAGTGATATTAACAAAGAACCATTAATAAAATAGTAATAAAATTTATAATTAAATTATATCTAGTATTATATATCTGAATATACTTATTAAATAGAGTTAAAAATATATATATTTATAATAGAAGAATTTTGAACAATTATAAATGAAATTTTATTTTACAGTAAGTGATTCCCACTGGACTTCTAATTCGTCTAGATATATTCCATATTCACCACTAATTTATTTCCTGTATTGTATTTAATTCCCCTTTTATATAATTTATCATTAATTTATTTGGATTCATAATTTTTAATTTTTAATTTTAATTTACTTCATTCATGGGGATTATTATTCAAAATATACCATAGTGGTATGGGTTTCATTAGTTATCAATACTTTTTATGATTATGATTCTGATGATGAAAAATTACAATCTATCTTCCGAGAAACTATATGGATATTCATAACATTTTCATGGAATTATAACACTCTCTTCTATTTTTCTATTTAAAATTATTGATAATGTGTTTTTAAGAAAATTTCACTTTATTTCTCTCTTCATCTCAAAATCATATTTCTTCTATATCCATGATTCTAAAAATATGTCGTAAAATGATTTTCTCCAAATGAATTACTAAATAAATTTATACCTAAGATAATATATTTCTAAATTGAATTAATAAAATATCTTCTAATTTTATAAATTATGTACCTTTTACCTTTTTATAGTAGTGTGAAGAGAATTGTTTTTACCCTATATGAAATTTACAAATTTACCTATTTTCACAAACACACCTTATTTTGGAGCATTCATTAAATGTTTAGAAGTTTATTTTAACTAATCATTGTCATAATATTTTTTTTTTTTTATTTTAATGAATTTTTTATTTTAAATTTATATTTTCATCAAAATTGAACTAATAGTAATTTTTTGGTATTTTTATTATTCAACGAAAACAACCCTTATTTTAGATTTTAAACTATATGCAATATGATGTAATAATACCATCCATTTAATTTATATTCCTTTTTATGAAAAATTATAATTGGATGAATTTTTTTACACATTTATATTTTTTAAAATAGATGGTTTATCGTTATGATTGTTAATACGAGAAATTATGAAATTTGGTGTGACAGTTTCTTATATGAATGTTAACATTAATTATGTTTATTTAATCGAGAAATTATTATAACATTATACTGTAGTTTTAAATAATATATTTTCATGTGAATAGGTTTATCCCCTTACATTTTAGGAATGCATTTGACTTATAATGTGATGGGAAGAGACCACTATATCCCAGTGATGCATCAGTAGGTATCATAAGAAAATCTATCATAGATTTCATTAGATAATGTTATACCAATTTCTCTCATATATCACTTCATAAGCCCTTGATGGAATTGTGGTGTTGTTTAAAAAAAATTCATTCCATCATTATGATATTATTTATTTATTTCCATGTTATTATTTGATTAATTATATTATCCATGGATAAGATTAATGATCATGTTACTTTTTATATGACATTATTAGATTATTAATTATTCCTATAATAATATTCTACATGTTCAATTTATTTTTTGAATGAAATGTTTTATTAGATAATTAAGATTTAAAATTAATTATCCCTTATATATTTATGTTAGTTTATAATTTATTCACACACATACTATGAATTTAAACTCACATCGTTCTTATTTCTCATTTACCCAAAATGAAAAAAAGGTGTTATAATTGATATGCATGTATATGTTTGAGGGAGTATCTATATTATCAATGAAAGTTTAATGTTTTATTTTTGTTTTCAATTATAATATGATATTGAATTCTGTTTTTAGTTATTGAAAAATACGACACTATATGGTCATTTCCGAAACAATTCTTGTATCATGTTCCAATAAAATAAGGATACCACTATCTATGGGCTTCTGAGGTTGTATTTTTTACAATTAATCACATAGTCAATTGAAAAATCTCCGTCTGTATGGGAATTAACCCTATTATTGTCATTAATAATCTTATTTTCAGGATAGTGGAACCCCAATAGACACCAAAATAATGGGAAAATCCATGAAGATGGAATTTAAGACGGAATCCTTTATTTTTAATGAATAATTTATCATTTACATGATCTCAGATAGCTCACGGGTATCATGCATTAAAATTTTTCTCCATATGATTTTTACTAAATTGATATGTATTTAGAATAATAAAAAAATAACCACGATGAAGATCAAAAGTTGGTGAGATTGTGTTGACTATTTATATCTCAATTATTCTACACATAATGAACATTACCATGTATATTTAGGGATTATTAGTTGAATTGGTTCAAATATAGTGGTTTCTATTTCTTCATGGGTTGTTATTCAAGTTAATATAAAATTTTAGTATCTTTAAATGATAAAAAAATATCATTTTCACATTACCATATGACATATTTTCTTCCTATATAATGAAGTTTGTTTAGATGTATTTCACCAAACACCTTATAAAGTATTAAGTTGGATATATATTATGAAACTAGGATTTTAATTATAGAAACCATAATATATAATGTCATGGTATATAGAATGTAATTTTTAACTGTTTGAATAATATATTACTTTTATTGTAGTTACGTGAGAAACAACATGATTCTTAATTTTATGATTTTTCAATTTATTTTTCAAAATATAATTTTGTTATATCACAATCTATATGGGAAGGGAATTGATGTTTAACTAGAAAAGATTGATTTTGATTCCTATATAACCTTTTTAACTTCAATCAAGTAATCCCAAGAATTTTTTAGTATTCATGATTGTTTGGATGGTTTGTATGGGATTTCTAAAGAATTTATCCACCATCTATAAAAATATCGAAAAATGATTTCATCTTTTTTCATTATGGGTCACATATTAAAGAACATTATATACTAAACAAGTCTAATATAGTTCCTAGACATGACAAACCATTGATTGGATTGATCTATTCAATTTGATATATGATTCTACAGATTTTGTCTTAAAAGTAATTCATTGATATTTCATTAGTATTATATTTGATCTAATTAATTATATAGGGTGAGAATTGAATTAGTACTAATTTAATTAATAGAAAACATATATGAATATAATGGTGATTTTGTTTTTCTTTGGTATATTTTTAATTCTTTTGCGCTTTTTAATGTGATATTTTATAATGACCATCAGAAAATTATTATACATTGGTCCAGCTATATGTCCTATGAATGGGTGGTATCTTAGGATTAATGAATATTCATTTATTGAGAATTAAATGGTTGATTTATTCTTGTTTAAAATGTAAAAAATAATATTGGTTTTTACAACATCAAATTGTACAAATGTAAAGAGAATGCACACATTAAATTTAAATGGTTCTCATACACGAGGCTACTTTAATGAAAACATATCAATAATGTGGACATATTCCAATTAGTAACTTATTAAAAAGTATATGATTAATAATTTAATATTAATATGACTACTGACAAAATGTCCACAGACTCATCCTAACTTCCACTTAATAATTTCAATAGGGATAAATAACATAGTTGCAATGTTCACATTGACCATATAATATTTTAGAATGAAATTCAACACCAAACAATAGTGTTGTTCTCCATTATTCTAGTATTCTATAAAAAATTAATAAATTCTATGAATAATTAATCCTTTGTTCCTACCCTAATATTCAATGAAAATTACATTAACCACGCATCACCAATTAAAACTAGATAAAAAATATTTTCATTATAGAATTTGTTTTCATCTCTTATCTTATATTTCCCCATATCTTCACATATATTTGAATGAATAGTAACATTTTTATTGATTTTGGAAACATATAAAAAACATCAAACCAAAGAAAATCATTTTGATCTAAAGTAGTGGATCCCCAATGCATCATTAATAACAAAAAAAATTCCACCTGATGAAAAATAACCTTAGTTAAGTAAGAACAATAAGCATTGAGTTGGAGAAGTTTGAGATGCCAAGAAATCTGCAACATTATTCCCCTCTCTCCATGTGTGGGTGATCTCTATGTGGACTCCCCATAGATATTTTTACTTACGGATAAAATAATCTATATTCCAAGGGAAACTACCACTTATAGTGAGTGATTTATAGAGAACCAAGGAGCATGTTTCCATTGCCTTGAAATTTAAATTTCTCGGCTCACATAACTCCAGCCCTGTTACCATCGCCTTTACCTAGGACTGAATAACATCATCTCTATATTAAATGGATGAGAAATCAGCCACTACATAACCCCTCTGGTTCTAAATGACACCTCCACCCCTCAATTACCCCCTTAAGAGGGAGCCATCTGTATAATGTTTTACCTAGGTTTTTTGGGGATTTCATTGTACCCAATACCCCTAACCTCTCCTCCTTATATTATTAGGTGCCACTATGTTGAAATCCCTTATTGACAGAGTTCCATGGAACTTAGTACACATCCGGAAAAATCATTCAAGGTGTTCTTCATCTGGAAGAAAAAACCGGTGTTGGTGCCGCATATGTTCTTGTGTCGAGTGCCATTCCTATCTTTCCAAATGATCCAACATCACAAAACAAGGATGATCACCCAACATTTCTTCTCTAGACCATGCTCTCCAGCACCATTAAATCACCGATATAAAAAGTCTTCTTAAATCTCATCTTGTTCATGCCACCCAAAGAAAACTCCATACTACTGCTATGTCCATCGTTCCCATTCGCTGATAGAAAATAGGTGCTTCACCGTTTCCAGTTTTGGATTTTTATAACACCCCCATATGGAGACCATGGACACCCATATACGTTGTATATTATCATTATTGGGCATCACATTATTCCTTACACGCTGTATCAGAATGTTATATTTGGTATAAATCCCCCTACACCACAGTATATCCCCACTGATCACCCGTGATCAGGTCCTTCCTTATGCTTGCATATGCCTTGATTGAGATATCACCTGAGGAGGAGTTTGTGAATATAAGTCAATTCAGTATGTCACTAAGGAAAATCTCTTTGAAGAATGTGTGTTGATTATCATAGAGAGTGACATGAATGATGCATGGGTTACTGCACACATTTCTGAAGGACATATCTAGTGTAGGAAACCAGAAAACAACAACCTCCCCCCCCCAAATCCTAATGCCAGAAGTTCACATCTCCTCTCCCCACCAGCCACCTGGCATGAGGATGTATGACCTCTATTTATAGGTTAATAATCATCCAAGTCCTCGACAGCCGAGACCTCTACACCGCCACTTCTAGTCCATATTTCTCTTGCATAAGCATTCCCCAGAGACAACGGCCTTCCATAGCCGCTCATGCAAGTTTATCATGAAACCCATTCATGGTCACAGAGACACTCCACATATTGATTCCTCCATATACTATAAGCCTTTCAAGTCTCTTCCCTTGTTACCTAGTGAAGTTTTCTTTCCATCTGACCATCTTATATGAAGTGCACCATGATCATCTCTAGGTAAGAAACCACAGTCTTGGGGCCTTCATATTGGACAAGAGATTCTTGAGGATAGAAACTAAGATGGCAATTAAAAGGGTAATGCACCCTCTAATAGAAAAAATCATTTTTTTCCATATAAAGATGTGACACGTAACCTTGCCAACAATCTTGTCAAATTGATGAACATGAATAGAGTAAGGACTAACCAATGCTCCAAGATCCTCCATGTGAAAGTATCCTCTCATCATAATTAAGGTATCATCTAGGAGCCTCACCCTCCTATCCAAGTGTACTTTATAAGTATAATATATATTTTTCTCTCTATTAATCACCTTCCCACTCTATTTACAATATTCAACATGAATCTCGTTTATTCCATGCACTGATCTTCTATTGCCATTAATGAATAGGATAGTGTCATCTGCAAACATCAGATGAGATATTCCATCAATAACATTCTGATCCCAATAAGGATGGATTTTTCCAATATGAAAACCCTTCATTATATAATAACTAAGCACATTTTGAGATATAATGAATAATGTTTGAGAAAGAGGGTCCCCTTACTAAAGCCCTTAACAATCCTGGAAGAATCCGAAATTCTTACCCAAAAATGAGGTGGAAATCCATTGAATCTATATTTCGGATCTTTCTCAGTCTGATATCCTACATTTAATCCATATTTAATAGTATAACATGTTTATTTGACCAAAAAACCCCTAAAATATAACTACATCATCAATTTTGTTCATTTTTTATAGGGGCCATAAATTATGAAACAGGATACACCATTAAATTGTGATGAGATAGTTTTAGTATAACAATATTACATAAACAATGAGGATTGTGGTTTTCATTAAATCATCTTGGAATAGTGTCCCTTAAACTTGATAAAGGATAAAAACTATTGAACTTCATGTAGAAAATGTCCAAGATTCAAAATTATCCATAATTGAAAAATTATGGAACTTGATTTGGTATATGGAACGTTCTCTAACTCTATTATGTAGAATTATGTAGAAAAAAATATCAATCCTTATTATTTCTGGAAACACACCCTTCACATCATATATATAATGATAAGGTGTGGTCCTTGAACATTTCATTAGGATGCTAGTTTCTATATTACACAAATCACCACATGGCTTTGACATAGAATTCATTGGATGATTCCAATATAAGAAAAAACTTTTGGATCAAACTAATTTTCTATCCTTTTTGTTCTATCAGCCATCATTAATATCCCTTATGTGACCACATTTACTGATGTGGCAACAATACACCTCCCATTATTCTCATACCCATGATACCACCCCACATAGTGGTGCTTTTGTTCCTATAACTAACAAGTATTGGGTGATATCCTGTACCACTAACCGCTTGATTGGTTCCTTTGTGTTATTCCATTGTATAATATTATAGGCTACTCATTTTTTGACCATAAGGCATGGAAATAATTATATAAAACTCCAAATAACAATATAGAATGTATAGTGGTCATGATCTGAAGTGCTTATCAAAAAAATGTATCCATTGTCCCTTACAAGAAAATATAATTGATCTTTATTCATGTCAAGATATATAATATTTCATGGTTTATCTCCTGATAGATTATTTTTAACTTACATATTCCCAAATATCATATTCTTATTAACCAAGCATAACATTTCAAAGTATATTACAAGACATTCAAAAAACATTAAGTAGAATATATTTAAATATTAAAGAAAAATCTTATTGATAAATATATTTGATTCCAATATGGTACCTATTTTAATTTTATAAATCATACATGGTTTTCTAAATTATTAGTATCACCCAAGTTGGAGGAACCCAATAATTCATTGTGAGGAATTTATTTCTCACCTCCCCTCTATTATTAAGAAAATTAAATGGTTTTTTCATAATTTTTTTATCTATATATGATCAATAATTCCTTAATTGTTTTATGTAATCCTATATATGATAATGCTTAATTTGGAAATCTGGGAAATTATTTTGTGATTCAATATTGTTAATGTTTTTATACAAGATTTCGTTGTTTACATAATCCCTACATAGTATTTCCTCTTTTGTTAGACATCAGTTAAAATATATGATCTAGTAATAACAATAAAAATATAAATATATAATGAGATAAGGTAGGGGATATGAGAAATTCTATACCTCCATTTTTTTGGAAATTGATTAGAATTTAGTGTTTAAACTAACATGTTGAAATCTGGATATACAAATTTATTTATGAAGATATAGACCACTATATCATTACTTCCAATTAATTTTATCTTCTCTATAATTTTATATGACATAAAAATTATGAAATGATTCATGATATGAATTTCTTTCATGTGAGAGTGTTGAATCAGATTTTGTATAACTCAATATCACTTTTGTTGTCACATTAAATGATAATTTTCAATTTTGAATCTTTTTAATTGCCTTACCACTACTTTCATATGAAAAATAATTACTTAAATTATAGGTAAATGTAATGTATTCCACGTATATAGTTCTTGATGAAAAAATTCAGGTTTTATAAATAACCATCCAACACAATTATTTCCACTACAAATTGACCTTCAACAAGTGGAATTTTGATCTAAAATATCATTTGCACAATTTCCCCCAGAATATGGTTGTAAATCATAATTAATTTAAAATTTAAAAAAAATTATATATGTATATAATGACTTATTATTATTTTATACTTCCATGATATGTTACTTATTTTGATCAATTTGAATCCTATATGCCAATCGTGTAGCATAGAAAATATTCCATGTGGTTAGTACAAGGTTGAGTAAACAACTAATGAATTTTATATATAAATTCAATTATCCCAACCCCTAATTTTAATCCTTATGTCCAATATTTGTTTCTACTACTATTTTATTTGAAGTATGCATTTACTAATATTTTCTAAATTTTATGAAGAAATTTTTTTGATACATCACCTATAAAGTCAATTTATTTTTTTATCATGATATACATGAATCGAGATAAAATATATCTACTCCCCCATCATTCAAATTTCAATCTCAAATCAAATTATTATTTTTTTAATTTATAAAAATAATTCTTATTAGCTATAATCACATAGGATTTCAGCTACATAAATTAAATAATAAACTACTTATCTTCATGAATTTTCTCAAATAGTTTATGAATAAATCCCACCATTGAATTCAACATCCCTCATTATATCATCCAACTATTTATCCCATGTTTAACATGATTTATTTAATCTATATATGTAATTTTCCAACCCAATTATTATTGAGTCCATTTTCCAAAAAATAAATTCACCCGATTTTTTGACATATACTACTTCATTTAGAATTCCATTTGGAAACATTATACGAGAACTCATATGAAATATTCTATATTTTCATTAGACAACAAAAACATGAAATTTTATAATAATATTCATCATATACAGTCAAGTGAATGTATTCTCAATATAAATTCAATAAACCTGAGTATAACCCTTAGAAATCAATCATTATTTATTCTAGATTACCTTACTATATTTATAAAAAAATATTATTGAAGACCCATTTTTTTGTAATAAATTTATATTTCATTTATCAATTTCAAAACCCCATCATTTTATGTTTTTCAATTTTATCAAATTATTTACATATTGATTTAAACATTTTATTCCATATTTTCTATTCATTCAAATCATGTTGTTTAAAAATTATATTAATAGAGAACCGTAGACTACATTAATTATCGATTGATTAAAAATATGTGAGTAATTTTGTACAAGGTTATATCTAGGGTCAACATGGTCAATTTTAATTATTGAACAAGTCATATATTGAATCACCTCTTAACATATTTCTTCTATTGGATCAATCTATGAATCTTATTCTACATCCAAATTTTGGGAATCTTGTATTTGTTTTTCACATTCATCAATAAAATAATTTTAAAAAATTATTCCAAAGTCTTTTCTATATACATTTAGAATAACTAGAACATCACTACCCTATAAATGTTTTTGGAACTCTTATTGATTATTTTAAAACATTATACATTTATGAATATTTAATGAATATTACTTCATTCATAAAAATTATAAATTTTCGATTATTTCATAATTTCGTTCAACTGAAACACTTTATACCAAATCTACTAACTTACTAAAAATAGGGGGTTCCTTCCATGACACATTTCATATTGCATCTTCACTACTCCCAGATTTATTAATACTATATTCCTAGTATAGAAAATAATTTATTCCACATTATTCCATTAATTATGTTATATAAAACTATCAATCATTGTAATATTATACATATTATTATCCATAAAATTGTATCTTTATAGAATCCCATTTTTTGGAGTGGTTCTTCTAAAATAAATTTCATCTATAGTAATATAAATTTAAATATAATTTTTATTCTCATTGTATGTGAATTATATTTTATTATATAACATTATCATTTTCATTGTTCAACAATTATTATTTTCTTCTCTTCCCTTTAGGCTATATTGAACATATATTTTGGAATTTCCAAATATATTAAATATATAAAAAAATAGTAATACAAAAAAAATTAAATATTTTCCACTATAGTTTCATTCCTTACTGATTGAACCACAAACATTTTTTCCAATCAAATTCTACAAACCTAAATCTCCATTCTTTTTTTGATAATATACATTTCAATCAATATTTACTCACACTAAATATAAAAACAATATTTTAAATAATGTATAATAAACTAAATAGTAACAATTAATCCCCTTAATTTTGATATGTTAATCATAATTTGGTAATTTATGTATAAATGCATACAATGACAAAATTTTATTCTACCACTGTTAGAAGAAAAGTTTTTCACATAAAATTAATATTATATAAATTGGCTATACTTATACATCAATTTATATAAATTTCCACGATTTTACATTGATTTATATTTCATTATAAAACAATGCTACATCCACAACTATGTTAATAAATACGAATATCTCTTAATAGATTCTGAGAAAGCTAGTCTATATAATGATAATAAATATTTTACAATTTTCACCATTGAGTAGTGTTTTTTCACTTATCTTAATTTATAATTCTATATTATTTTAAAATCTATGTTTTATATTACCTCTACCATTAAACTTAATCATAAACGTCATATTAGCTATCATATATGATGAACCCCCACTAACCAATTTTTAGGTCATACTGTTCATTTAAGATTTTAAGAAAATCTTAGCCAAATTTCCCCTCTTGATATTCCTTCCATCCATCCAAGAAATACTCAAATGTGTTTATAGTTTCATGTATATCTCATAATATTTTTAAAATTAATACCCCATTGAAAATTCATATTCTACCAATGGATAATTCCAATTCATCAATTGGACAATAGTAGGATGACATACTTTCATTTCATTTTGAAATCCACTAAAGGATCCTCCTCTTATCTTAAAGAAATCAAATTCATTATTTCGAATGAATAAATAATTAAAATAATAATTATACTATTAACTTCCACCGTAATATTAATAGTATTTTCAATATCCCTTTTTTAGCTTCTAATATCTTTTCATATTATATATGTTTTAAAATAGCTAAAATTCAACATAGTTTTGATAATAAATAAATAAATAAATGATACATAAATAAAGGATATATCATTTTTTTCACTATTCCACATATCTTAATATTTCCAATAAATCATTTCCTATTGATATAACATGATGGGTGAGAAAATGCTTTTTTAATTTAGGTCCATATTATCATCATATTTTCAAAACATTCTTTTTTATGTTTTACTATGATAACATACACCAATGTTACCCTTACCATTTGGAAATTGAGAAATAATGACATATTTAAAATTTATTATACCTAATTCGACTATTTCATTAAAAAATATATTTGAAAACATCCTAAAATGAAACTTAATATTTAAACCACCTCTTTGGATTTCATGTTCAACAATATTTCTCAATTAAATTATTCATCTTGATGATATTCATTATTCTCAACATTCTATTTGGTTTAAAAATTATGATCATTAATGATATTAATGTATTTATTAATATTAAATCTAAATTTCATTTCCTCTTAAAACATTAATATTTCTCCTTAATAGTCATTCTCTAATTTTTTTGGTGATTCACATTATCATATTATTCATAAGCAATAATTAAAGAATAATTCAACAACTTCCTGATTTTTTATTCATATTTCATTTTCGATCAATATCATTAAGAACCCTATCTAACCATACATGAATGACTAAAATATATTTTATTATTTTCTTCTTATTTATTTTTATATTTCTCAATATAATCTATATTATCACCATCAATATTTTATATAAACTAGTTTTTAATACAACCATTAGATCATCTAAAGCATAATATTCTTATATACTAACAATAAAATTCCATGGATAAATTTTAATAATTGAATTTCTATAATTGATATTAATTCTAGATGTAATAATATTATCATTTGTATTACCCATACTCACAACCATTTTCATAAATAATATTTTGAAACCTATTAATGTAATTCAATCCTTTTAACAATTTAAAAAATCCATAGGTTTCATTATTATAAATCATAATTTTCCTATTATGAAATTAAATAAAAAATGTAATTGGAATTTATTACATACATATTCTTCAATTTAAGAATCCTTAAAATATTAAATCCTAAAACTTTTGAATTCTGATTCATTAGATGTAATTTATAATGATTCTTTTAGAATTACCCATATTTTATAAGCAATACTTTTTTCATTGAAATTTATCAAGAGATATATGACATGATGAATTATTGGATGTGTAGAGATCCTTTTTATTTCAATTTAATCCCCAAATTTTATTTTTTTAATAATGATTAAGGGACTAATGGGTATTTTTGGAGTGTTTGGTGTTGTTTCATAAGCTAATGCTCTTGTTTTAGGAGAAACAGAATATGGATCATGATTAGTGAATGGTTAGTTTAAATAGTGAAGCTTAATATTATGACCAAATGTATGCTTTCATGGTTTCTTTTTCCATGTTATTGCGTAATTATATCAATAAATAATCTATAATAAATTATAGGTATCTTTTGAATGGTTGGCACATGGTTAGTTAAATTATTCACCTCACTGTGCAAGGGGTGAGGTGTTGGACTATAATCACACACATGTTGTGCATGGGTTTTCATACCTTTCACATAGAAATATAATGGGGTATACCAATTATATAGGGGTTATGAACATTTGGATATTTTTTTGTCTAACCATGGGGCCCAACCATGCACCTATTTTAAGTTAAACAAATACCACTTTTTCTGACTCATTTTAATCCATAAACCTAATTTCTTCTCCCTTTTCTCCCAAAAGATCTTCACCCATCATTTAGATCTACCATACCCCTAATTATAGTATTTTAGACTATGTAATTTTATGATTTCAAAATTTTAATTCATTAGTAATATTTAGCATGCCTCAATAATATCATCGACCAACATGTTTCCATTCATCATTTACCTCATCGTATGGAATGCTTAGTACTTTTGAGATAATATTATAAATTTTAAGACATATTATTTAATATATTTGTACTCCACTTTTTTCAAATATTGTTGATTTAATATTATCTAGGATTTTACTTCTAGTATACTTTTTGTGGTCATATTGTTCTACATAAATCTGTAGCCAATTATATAATGCGTTGTTGGGACACCCTCTATACTTTCTATGATTCACCTCTTAAAACAAATAATCTGTAATTAAATGCATTAATTATCACCTAAATTAACAATTAGAACTGATAATACCAATACATGTTGATAACCATGATTTTATCCACCTTGGGTGTGTGAATTAACTATGAAAAATTGTTATTTTATACTTATGAAAATTTTTCACCTTTGAGGATTGTTATTTTACACCTTTTTAATAGTTGTTATCTAAATGAATTAGATTAATGGTGATTTGTTTTAAGGCCATATCACATTAAATAATAATTCCTCTTACTTTTTTTGGTATTTTAAACATAAATGAAAACAATAATTGATTTTTAATGAGTTATAAATTGAACAATTAAATACCTTGTGTGAAAATTGTTCCATATTATGGAAAGACTTATATGGGATCATTGTACATTGGAATTAAATGATTCGTGAATGGAATTAAGGTATTCTATGAGAGATAAATAGATGCAATAAATAATAACATGGATAGTATCATAGAGAAGATGTCACTATAGTATTCCACAAAAGAAACATAGGTTCTGAATGTTTAATTCATTAGATAAGAACACCGGGAATTTCACTTATACCATTGATACAATGATATATGGAATCCTATGTCAAATTATATAGATAGACTTATTGGGTGCTTGGTTTCTATAGAATATCTAGAGTTATACTTGGGTGACCTATGTGGATTTCCTTGGATGGAATATGTTTGCAAATCAATTTAATGTTGTTTCTACCATACCAAAGAATATTATTAGATTCTCTAGTTTATTTAAAAATATGAAGGATTTTCATAAATCCATTTTTATGTTATACATTTAGTGGGAATCGATAATACCTAATATGAGTATAATTTTCTACTGTTTCATTGGTAATGAGTATTGGCACCTGAGACATTAATTAAAAGTATCCAATTAATTTTTATTTTTTATAGAGATTCTAATTTATGTTGAATTTAATATTATTGGATAGGTGACCATTGGGGAATTCAAACCATCATGGATATAATTATTTTCATTTAAAACATTTAATATTATTATTTAACACAAATAAATTTTATATTAATAATGTGGTTGGAATTAAAAACCATGTTGGGTGTCCTATAATTTTTTTTTTCATAACTAGTTATGGTCGCTGATTGGAAATCTGATAGGATTCATTGATACTAGTAGAGAAAAAGTAATTTCTCATATTTGGGTAATTTATTGACATTATAGAATGAATTATGGTGGGAGATGACCGATCTCATGCTCAGAATTATATTAGAGATAGTTTTTTTATTTTTGTATATTTTTTGTATAGAAGCATCACATGTAGTTATACTATTATTTTCTTCTTTTATTATCATTTTCTATAGTATTGAAATGAAAAAATTTAAGGTATGAAACTGGATATGTTTTATGAGTTTTATTTATCTATAGGTATTTTATACTTCTACTATTTCTATTTCACTTTATCCACTTCTTACTAGTATTAATAATTTTTGTGATCCACTATGATAAAGAGAATCTTTCCACTATACCATAATAGAACCGTTTTTCTAGTAAGAATCATATTGTATATAGGGAGGCACACTTGAGGAAATGTGTCCAATAAAGTTTTTTTACGTATGAGTGAACCATACTGGGGTTGTTACATGTGTTATCAAAGATTATTTTTTTCCTTTTCCATTATATTTTGGGGTTGGTAAATTTGTGATTAGGAATGTTTCAAATATTGTTCATGGACATGTTCCAAGGAGTAACTTACCCATGTGAATGGAAAATCTTAATTACGTCAGACATGACTCATCATTGAAGAAGTCTCGTATAATAGTATTTATGATTTAACTAATGGATGATTGACCAGATTTTTGGAATTTAATATTCATGATATAGATTATATTTTACCCTTGTCATAGTATAGAAATTATTTATTGATTATCAATAATAATATTATCATTAGGACTCACATTCTGTCTATATTACATACCATATTTAATTTACTATATGAATTACCTACAACATGTCATATGTTCCTTCACTATTATATTTGTAAATGTGCTATCTTATCTTGTAGAGAAGGAAATATTTTGATTTTAAATGGGAAAACATCACTCAAAATGGATTATTCCTGCATAGAATTCTATTGGAACCTTAAAAACATTTATAATATTATTGAGCAATGAACCATTGCTTTCATGAATTGAATCATTAATTAGTTGTGATTAAATGGATTCTAAAGGTAACACATAAATATATTACTTTTATAAGTTTGTAATGGTGGCCCATATAATATAAAAAAATTATATTTAAATGTTAAATTAGATAAAAATGTAATTTTTTGTTGTAATTATGTGAATTTATAATTATATCATATAATGAATAGTTCAAAATAACTTGGTAATTGAAACTCATATAACTAGACTTTGTTATATATATAATTATGAACATTATGATTCAAAAAATTAAAATAAATTGTTACCGTTAATTTGGGATTTGAATTTCATCATAAATACT
The DNA here is from genome assembly GCA_963277665.1 of Viscum album. Classification (NCBI taxonomy): domain Eukaryota; kingdom Viridiplantae; phylum Streptophyta; class Magnoliopsida; order Santalales; family Viscaceae; genus Viscum; species Viscum album. The sequence goes on from OY728159.1 coordinate 662,516,558, forward strand.
TATTCCCTATATAAAATGAAATTAAGACCTAATATACTTGGTCCTCTACTATACAATGTGGGACCATTTTCTATACATAGTTTTTGGAGAAGGAAAAAGTGTATTTGACATTATAATATGAAGGATATGAACCCATTATAATTTTATATAAAAATTCACGATATTCTCATGATACATATGTGGATTGTTTTTGGAATTTCAGATTTATGAATCCATGATTGCCTTAGGTCGAATGATAGGATTGTTTTTATGACCATGATCCTGACGTGGTGGGAACTATACAGCTTTTAGATCTTCATGTATCACCTCCTATTATACCAGGTTTTGTAATCCATTCCTAATTTCAATATGGATTTCAATTTATAATGATGGTCATACATGGTTACCTGTGACCTTCTGTAGATACCCAAACATATCATATATAAATATTATGTCATTATGTATGAATATTAATTACATTACACAAACACATACCTAAGTATCATTGTGGAATAAGGCCTTTGGAAACATGGATACATAATCAAAAAGATCACAAGACAGATACTTCCTATACAACTATGTTCTTCATATATATCACTATCTATAACAATATATTACATAATACCACTCTTATTAACTTAGGGAAAATAATCTTAAGAAAGAATTATCCAGAAATATCAGTAATAGTTATCCAAGGAGATAAAAACATATCATTAACATGAGTTTGTGGTAACATGATATATTAATTTTAAATTCTTACCCTATATATCATAGATCATAAACCCCAATCATGGGATAATTTTTGGAATTTAATAGAACATGAATCATAATGAAATAAAATAATATAAATTATTATAACAAAAAAATGGAATAAAAATGAATTTTTTCATACATATAAGTGCCATAAAATGATAGTAATTCAAGGCTCATTACCATGACTGTCATAGTGGAATGGGTTCACTCCAAAACACAACATAGTTTTCCAATAATACATTCCATGCCATTATAATGGGAAGAATCCCTTAATAAACAGGTTTCACTACACATTCTATTCCTTTTTATCTCTTGAGATATAAATACTTATCCAATTCATTGCATAATGACATATTTCCCACCCATTAGATAATGAAAATCATAAACAAATATTCCAAAAGGTCACAAAAATTTCATCATATCATTAACCACTAAATGAAATGGGTGTCATGAAATTACCCACATAACATATCATGTGGAAAATAAATAGGATTCATTTTCATTTCATTATTTCATTATAGAATATCTATTTGAAAAAGAAGAGGGATTTATACAAATTTTATAATGGTATAACACATTGAAGAGAGTTTGGTTTCATAAATATACTTTTATCATAAATATAATCTATTAATAGAATGAATAAAATTGTTATCCATGGAAAATAACGACATTAAATGATATTGGAAATAAATAGATGTCATCATGTATGAAAAATAATTTTGATAGACAACATGGAACATTTATGGAAGAAAATTGCATTTCCACTGTGAAAATGAATTATTATATCATAAAAAACTGTTCAAATAATTTTCATTAAAATTTATCCTTCATGAATATAAAAAATATGTAAAAATATTTAATTTTTTTCTTAAGGAAAATGTCATTTTTACATTTAATTTTTTTTTCTAAAAATAAAAACAGTTTAAAAAGAATTTTCACAATAAATAAAAATTGAAAATTATAATTTATCATTTAAAAAATTTTGTGTTTATGATGGTGGTAAATTTATAAATTTTTTACTCATTAAAACAAATATTTCGTAATAATTGTTTGTTAAATAAAAAAAGGAATGGTTTAGAAAATAAAATGGAGATCCCTTTCATTTTTTTAAAATGTCATGAATGGGTAAAAATTTCAATAGTAAATCATATTGATAATTTAAGTAAAATTTGATTAAAATATCTGTATTGAACATAGTATTGGGATGAAAAAATTATTTCAACTGAAGATGTATATAAATATGATTTATAAAACCAAAAATATCGTAAATATATTTTGTACATAAATTTTGGAAAATGAAGATAAAATATGTATTTTCATGAAATAAATATAGGAGAAGAAAATATCAATGATTATTGAAACATAGTTCATAAAATTTATCATTATAAGAATAAAGAGAAACAATCCTGATAAATGACGAGATTGTATGATAAAACAGTTATCACTTTAGATACATTGAATCATAATGCAGATGAAGGAATTAAATTAGATAAAACCTAAAATGTAATTTTATTTTATAAAATCTGAATAATACAAGTCCATTATTATTTCTATACACATCGTAATAAATGATATGTTTAATACACAACATATGCCTCCAGGAAGGCATGTTGCATCAAAAATCCCTTACCGCACTGTTAACATTGAAAATTTCAACACTATGAAGGAGACATAAAAATGTATATTTGAATCCTATTAATTTTCAAGATAATAATCATATAATAATTTCATGGTTATTATATACTCCATATAAAATAGACATGTGTTTAATGTGTAATGTGTCTCATATAAAATAAATGTGATTCAAAAAATTGCACTCCAATTTTGTATTCATTTGAATCATTCTCTAGTATAAATAATTAAATAAAGTAAATCATTAAATATCATTAATGTACTGAGATTCATAATATAAAATTTCAAATGGGTATCATATACACCATAAAAAACAAATTATTGTTAAATTTTCATTTGTCTCCCTGAAATAATAGAGAAACTAGAAAAACCATACATTATGTATCGACGTCCCAAACACACATTATAAAATATTTTATAACAATTATATGTATACCATAAATACATTTAAAACTAAAATTATATATATCATACAATAAATTATTTTCCTATGAAATCTTAGAACCCTTTTATGGAAAATTCAATGATTAAGTAACTTTTCAATGATTACTTTGTTTTCTCCTGTATGATTGATTGGTTGCATTCTTTTATAATGAATTAACTGTGGTTATAAAATATCTATAATTTTAAACAATATATAATTATCATATATATTAATTATATTTTTACATAGAAAACTCCATTAAATTTGAGATAGAAAATGAAATACACAATTCAAATAGATGATATGTCATACATACATAAGAACAAAATTCACATTTTCTCAATGGATTCAATGAAATAAATTTAAATAAAATATTAGAAATAAATAATAATTTATAGTTCATATATGTAAAATATTTTTATAAACTCATCCTCATTTACATAAATTTTAATTGTCAATGAAGCACATCACTTCGTGAGATGGTATCCATTCCTACACATAAACTAATTAATTATATTCCCATATAATGGAATTTATTAAATCAAATAAGATATCATGATTATAAGTGAATAAAAATATACAAAATATCATATAAAAAAATAAAAAAATAATTATATCAATACATGATGGGGTGATGGAAAACAATTAACATTGATTGGAAAGACAGTATTCAGCCTTACACATGAGTGATTAATTCATAACACATTGGATATAAGAAGTGAAGGATTATGTTATTAAATTAACAAAATAACATATAATTATATGAATTATACTATATATAATATATAATAATGGTTTAATAATAATTTAATTATTATAAGGACGTGATAAAATAAAATGCACTGGTAGGGATGTTACCCAATCTTTGGAGAGCTTCTCTTGGCTTGCCCAAAATGTTTACATAGGCTTGATTTCTAACAATAATAATAATTGACTAATGAGTGGAGGGGATTAATTATTTAATTTGGGTTGGTATTTTTGTAACCAATGGTTTTTGAATATTGAATATGAGTGGGGATGTTGTGGCCATATATATGTGTTGTATGGGGAAAACATATAAGTTTTTAAAAGATAAAATTGTTCTTACATTTTTCACATCCCATAAGGATAAAAAATGATTTATTATCAAAATTGTAAGTTCTTAGGTCTATATATATCTACTAAATAGTTTTTTTAAAAGTTTTGAGTAATTGTTAACACTTATATTTTTAGTTTATTCCGCGATAATCATTTTTTTAACAGTAAACATGATGAATATTTTTTACGGTTTTACTATTAATTTTGGAAAAAATTTAATTCTAAATTAAGTGATAATATAAATAATGTTTACTAAAAATATAACATCATATTTTTAAAATTCATATAATTTAATTTTGAAATTTTAATTTCAAATTAATTATAGAGATGGGACGATAATTATATTTTGGAAATTGAAAATTTTTATAAGTTGAGAAAGAATTAACATAAAAATTCCATATTAAATTGATTAAAATAAACTAAATTGATTTAATAGATATATATTTGAAGTAATTTTAAATTTAAAACTATCAAAGTTTTTATAATCTATAATATAAATTTAAATATTCAATAAGAAATATTAATTTACAATATTCATTAAAGAAATTCTCTTCTCAACAAATTTTCATAAAATAACCATCAAAATTATTAACAAGTTGATTTACAAAATTAGGTTATTTTTTGAAAACAAATTTTTAAAATGTGTAAAAAAATTGATATTTTTTTAAATTTCATTAAACTACATTTTGGATAAATTTGGGTTTTAAAGTGTAAAAGTTGATTTCCTCTAATATTAAGCCTTTTAAACTCATAACATTAATGTTAAGCTGTTTTTTAATATATAATATATATATTTCATAACATTAATTCAAATAACAAAATTTGTTTAATTAATTGAGGTAAAATTTAATTGTGCATATAAAAAAACTTTTTCTGAAAAAGGACTTCCTTTATCTCTAAATTGTTTTCATTTTATTTTTAATTATTTTTTCACTAAAGAAACCATTATATAAAAATGTGTAACTCAAATATTTTTATAATTTATTTATTCTATTCATTCTCAACTTTCTAATGGAAAAGTTATAAATATCTTATTAAGTAATAGTATTTTAATTGGATAACATGTTCCGTTATAAGTGGTTGTTGTGTGTAATGTGTTGTATTGATGAAATTAAATTTTTTAGAAAAGGGAAATTTATAAAATCTCAATGTGAAACATTTTATTCCCCCTTAAAATTAATTTCACCATCATAATTCTGAACTCTTGATAAAAAAAATGAGGAATCTTTTACCACATTACATTAATATGTTTTTCATGATAGAGTGTTTTAGAAATAAACATTTACAAGGTGATTGGTATTTTATTAGAGAATAATCACTCTATGATCTAGAATGTAACTGATTATACCATATAATAAAGATCATGCTCTAGTGGTATGATCATTTAGTTTTTTACATGTGATATATCATGTATGTACTTCCTCTAGATATATCCAAGAAAGACATTGTGAACCTATGAGAGGTTGGATGGATACATCAATTGATAATCAAACATCCTGATACAGTTTCTAAATTTGAAGTTCCAAATATACCTATGGATTATCTTTCATATATATCGTATGAATTGTTTCATCATTTGGTTGTGTTTAGATCAATTTACACATCATACCTTACTCTGAAAAATGAAGATGAATTTGACTAGGGTTAATCAATAATAGATTAAAATATCCATAATAGAATGATAAGTCGTTCCATATATCTCTATATATTATCAAATTAAGAATTTATTACATATAATAACCACTAAAATCCAATGTTAAACATAATTAATTTCTTGATTGTTTTACAAAAAGACTCTAGCATAATTTACCCAAAATGAAATCCATAAATTAAGACAGAAGGTCACTAAATTTCCCAAAATAAATTTAACATTATTCCTCTAATTAATATTAAGTTGATCATAATTTTCACATGAAAAATATATTCCCTTGGACACACATTCTATTATGAAATGGTAAGGGGTATAATTACCAAAAAACCATTATTTAGAATAATCATTAATTTGTATTCAATAAATAAAATTCAGATAAGTAGATATATTATATAAATCAAGGAATTATGTAAAATCAATCTTTGATTCTATATGATCAATTTTAAAAAAATCCCAAATCACTAACATGGTAATTAATATTATCCCATTTATATTATCCATACCTTTCATATCTTTTTCCTAGAATCATTTTGTCAATATTAGGAACACATTATGAATAATATTTCCCTTAATTATGTCTTCTCCCTAAACTATCACCATTCCATTAAATCGTATTTCTAGGTCATCACCACTGTTAAAAATATTTATGAAAATACACAATGAAAACATTATACTAGGAACTTCTAATTTATTTTTTTGTTATTTAATATTAAATAATTAACACTTTAGTAATGTCAGATTATTCTTAATAGATTAACTAGGATTTTTCATCTAATTTATTATTACCACTTTTCATTCATATATCATTCATGGTGTGCTCATCATTAGTAGTATAACTATCACTCATAACACCATGATTATCCTATTCATGATATTTCCCACTATGATAATGATTTTATAAATTTACATACTTTTCAAATATAGAGTCGTCAACCTTTGATGATACCATAGAGAGTCCATGATTCAAATCCATTTCATTTACCGAACATTTAATATTTACTCTATAAATAATTGATTCTATTTTCAATTGAATATTAAAAACATATCGATGATTTACTAAAACATTCACTTGAGTGCTTCATCCCACATTTCTAGTATATAGGAAGATAAATCTTCCTTTATCCATGTTCACTATATCACGAACTCTTAATTACCTCCCTAATTATATTATTTGGTCGATTATGAGTTTTTTTAATGATAATGTTTTTATTAATATTCCTCGATAACTGATTTGAAATAATCAAAAACCCTATAACATTTTTCTTTGTCTCATTTTTATTATCAAAAACATATTTTCAATTAAATTCCATATCAATATTGATCATTCATCTTCCTTATATTTATTGAAAAAAATAGTGTTATCAATAATAAACATAATGGGATCCCACATAATCTATAAAAATCAATTATAATACGATTAAATCCTGAAACCTTATTTTCAATCTATGACAACTTAGGATGAACCAGTGCCATTCAGGGTGAAAAATTTATCGATTTCATAGAAATTGTTTTATTGTATAACCTATGGAAGATAAACATGTTTCATAAATTTATATTTTTATCCTAAAAACTCATTCATACAAATAATAATAATTATATAATAAGAAAATATACCCAGAAAATAATATGTAACATCAAAGTATATTTCCTTATAAGTAATATTAATTTTTAAGATCACCTAGAAATTTTTTGTAAGATAATATATATTTTTATTAGGATAACACATTTTATAAAATAATAACATTTGAAAATACTTTTATTTTTAAAATATCCTTTAAACCCAAATAAATAATTATTTAAAAACAATTTATAATATTTCTGGAGAATAATTCCTTTCCAATATAAGAAACATTAAAAAGAAAAAAATAAGATTTTATTTTAATATAAAAATTTCAACAAAAAATTTCATCTTTAATAGAATGTGTGGTCATCATGGGCGAAAAATTTGTACATTATGTACAAATTATTAAAATTATTCATTCAAGATATTAGGTAAAATCTAAAACCTGTTTGATTAGAAAATTACATGAAGAGTTATTCAATAAAAATAAAATCCAAAACAAAGGTAAAAATCATTAATAATTTATTTGGATATTTTACAATCAATTTTGTAATATATTTTTAAAACACATGGTTTCAGATAAAGAAATGTAATCATCTAAAGAGAGAAATTAAGAATTATTTCTTATAAGAAATTGAACTATTTGTTACTTACCAAGTTAAAACTAATAAAATTCATGTATAGTAAATAAATAATCATTGTAAATGAAAATAAATGAGGTTTTTGTGATATAGTTCATAATATTCCTACTAAAATTCATAATCATAAAAGTATTGATATATAATGAGACTAAATCATAAAAAACATACCAGTTGGTAACATTGAATCACAAGATCCCAAAAGAAATAAAATAAAATGAAATATAAAATATCATGAGAATAAATAAAATCAGGATATTAAATTTCAATTGGGTTGAATATACACCATAAGAAATATGATAGTTTCATAATAAAACATATGTCTCAGTGTATAAAAATTGAGACAATATCAATTTTCTGTATAGGTAACTATGATATCATAAACCCCATTAATTAGTGATCCAAAAATGGATATTAATACATCCATAATTTTGTTTCATAAATAAAAAATATATTTAAAGAGTAGTATATACATTACATAAAAGAAACACATGGTGAATTTGGTATGAGTCTCAATGAATATAAATGTGACATAGAAATCTTATACATCATTAATAATGATTTTAAGAATAATCCCAAATAAAGAATAAAAAAATTACACATTTAATATAATTAATATAATGATACTCATGATAGAATATTTCAAAGCGTATATATATATATATATATAAAACAAAATAAATGAGTTGTGAATTTCCCCATGTCTCCTAAAAATAAAAGAGAGATTAAAATTATCTGGCCAAAGGTCTCGAGTAACTTCGTACACATTGAAAACACCAGTATTATAAATATAGGATAAATATACATATAATATATAACTATAAATATATACCAAACCATATATGATTTATTTATAACATTTTATTACCCATTTATTAAGAATTCCATCTTAAATTAGCATTTCAAGAAATATCTACTTTATTCCTATATATTTTGTTTTTTTGTTCCTCATAGTTTGATAATGGTTCCATAATATAATTATTTTTATATGTTATATAAATTTAACATCTACTAAATTCACATTAATTTTTATCAATCCAATAAATGTAAAGATATAAAATGAAATACACCACTTAAAGATATTGTAGGATGTATGTATGCGTGAACATTGTTTCAATTTTCTTAATGTATTGAATATAATAATGGAAAAAGTTTATAAATGTAATTTAAATAAATTTATTAGATAAATATGAAATATTATAAATAAAAAATCCTTGTAACCTCTCATCTATAGTGGAAGTGAATCACATTTCTTTGTGAGGATATGGATCACCATACAAATGAATGATGTTATTGTATTCCTAATTAATGAGTAATAGATTATAATAAGTTATATCATTATTCCATAAGAATAATAATATAATAAAAATCATATAAAAATAAAAAATCTATCATTTTACTAATCCTTGTTTGGTTTTGATGGAGAACAAATAATGACAACCAGCGTGGCGGTATACCACCACACACAGGAATGCAGATTTGTTAACCCAGTTTATTAATGATGAGTTTTATATTGAATATGGAATTAATATGATAACTTGCAATTATATGTAACATACAAAGGTTTTATAATACACTCATTTTAATAATAATTTAATGATATGGTGGAAGACATAAAATATAATACCTTGTTTGAGACGTTACATCTTATTCATACAAATTCTTTTTGTTATGAGAAAATGCTTATTTTGTTGTGTTTGTGGACAAAATAATTCTTTTAAGATGAAATAATGGATATAATGAAATTATTTGGGTAGGTATTGGATTAATTAATTCCTTTTTTTATTTATTTTTTTAAGATGATAGGTGATGGGTGTCCTTTTACATGTGAAGTGAGTGGTATACAAGTAATATTTGAGAAGAAATAGGATTCTACACTATTTTCACATTAAAAAGACTAAAAATTGGAAAATAATATTTCCTAGAATAAATATGTTCAACATATGACCAATAAATATTTCTTTGATATTTTTTGGATCATTTTTATTCCTTACCCTTTCATTTTAAACAACTCTTGATAAACCCATTTTAACCTTAACCATGAAATATAATTTTTATTGTTTTTACTATTAGTTTTTTAAATAAGTGATGATGAAATTATTAAATATAATATAATATTTTGATTTAAAATATGTGATCCATTTTTCAAAATTTAATTCATATAACCATTATAATTTAATTTTAAATTAATCTTATATATGCAATAACAAAGTAGGTTTTCAAAGAAGAATGATTCATTAGTGTAGAAATTATTAATATCAAAATTTAATATTTATTTGATTGTAATGAATGAATATGGATTATTAGATTAAAAATAAATATAAATTTATATTATAATAAAATTAAAATTATTTTATGTTATTAAAATAATTTCAATTAATGATATTTTTTAATAAATCCGTTATTTTAAATAATTCATCAAAAACATTATCTTCAATGAAAATTCTCAATAATTACCCCCAAATATAAATTTGAAATTATGAATTGAAAAACTAAAATCATTTTTTCAAGTATTTATTCTCCAAATATAACTAATAAATTATAAAAACAATAGTGAAAAATGCGATAAAACTACTTTCTAGATTTTTTTTTAATTATAAAAATGAATTTATTATAATCACATTCCTAGAAAACCCATAATATGAATGTTAAAAATTCAATTGAATATATAATATATAAATTTCATTTTAATCAATAAAAATGTTATTTTGTTAATTTAAGGAGTTAAAACACATTTGTGGACATATTATTTTTTGAGAAATGGTTTTCAATTATTTTAACTTATTTTTTTCATTTTTAGTTTATTGGTGACCATGTAATTCATTATATAAATATTTTTAAAGTGTATATTTTCATAAATTAATTATTTTTATTTATATATACTATTCTAATGGTAAGTAGATATCATTCCTATTAAATAATAGTATTTTAATTATATTATGTGTTTCATTAAAAATATTTACTGCATATAACACCAGATATCAGTGAAATTAAATTTATTCAAAAAAATATCATAACATATCATGGGTGTACACCTAAATCTAATGTATAAAAGTTTATGAGATAATTTTAGCAGTAGTATACCCATATGTGTTGGGGAATGTTGGAATATAGGCTTCTATGAGATTGTTGCAATCTATGATGACTATTTTTTAGAATATGAATTAACCTCCAGAGTGGATGTTTAATCTCACAATTTATATGATACGTGATTTTGCTAAAAATTTCCCAAATGTTATTATCCAGTAAGATCATCATCATAATATAGACTTCTAGGACTTTTAGACCACTTTTTATGAATACATATTTTTTAAAATTTAATATTTGGAATGAGTGAGGGATTTTATCCAACTACATTACGGTTCCATGTCATTAATGGAATATTCATCTATCGTTGCTGACCTCCATCATGTCAAACAAAATATTAATAGAAAAATGTTGTCATGATAAATGGTATTTAAAAATGGGGTCACATATTTTATTAGATCTATGGTAAATCTCTTTCAGGTGAATAAAATTTCAAATATAGTGAAAAATGACCCCATCGCCAAACATAATATTGGGGAATCTATACTAGTTTTATAGCCTATATCAACAATTTGATGGGAATTTTTTAAATCTTGAACATGGAAGTGTTTTTTTTTGTATTCTCGTGAGAGTATTGGAATACAAATTACACAAAAATAAACTTATTTCATATTTCACTAGTGTTATAGGTTGGTTCATTAGAATACCTAATGTTCTAAAGACCTAGTTGAGTACGGAGATTGTTTGATGGTGGGACATCATTGAAATTTTTTATGAAATTTTACTCTAGATCATGGTTATTGTGGTTTTCAACTAACTCGACATTTGGGGGTAGGATCATAAGCTCTATATCATAAATGGAGATTGATTATTTAAAAATGTCAAAGTCATGGTGTATACATGGACATAGAGGCTAGTATTATGATATTAGTTTCCAATATAGAGGGAATAATAGGGGTATCTTATTTATATCTCATGTCCATGGATCTACCTGGATATTTGTAGTGCAACTAACTACCATGGAGCAAAGTTTTAGGGCATCTACCAATCACGTTATGATATCGGTAGTCAGTATATTGGAATATTCATTATTTGATATGGTCAAACCACAGTCCATTATAACAATTTCTGTTGTGTTTAATCTTGAGGATGAAATCCATTACCTCTATAGACTGATGAATCTTGATATTTATTGGGAATATGATCAAACATTGAACAACTATTCGGGGAGTCTCCACTAGAGATTGGATGTAACAATTTTATATGGTACCTCATTATCCTAAATATGATATGATTTGATGTAATTCATGAAAAGGATTGGTTGGATCCCTATTGAGACTATTTTTTTTGACTTTAAGGTGTCAGTTTCATTACCATAAGGTGGTATCTAGGTTCATAATTGTGACTAGGATGTCTAGAAATTTCTATCTAGACATGAGATGCATTGGATAAGTGGAGTGATAGTTAATATTTATGTCCTTTATCTCCATGATCAACATATGTGTCCAGAATATATCCCTTCTATATTCGGTCATTTTAGGGATGTATTGCTAGAAGAATTTTCTAGGTAACCTCTTATGTAAGAGTGAGAATATACATTTGTAATAGTTATTGGATAAGAAATAGTATGTATTCCTCCATATGGGATGGTTTAAAATGAGGTTTAGTAACTCACCATATAACTAGACGATGTAGGAATGGATCGATTAATATCACCATTTACATTTCCATGGGATTCACCTATGCTTTTCTCTATGAATTATGATAGTACCTTATGGATCTAGATGGATTATCATCATTCAAATCAAAATAAAATAAAGAAACATTATCGAATCTGTCATTTAGATGATGTCTTTGATATGATAAGAGGGGATAATGTTTTCTCGGATACCATTTTGAGAATAGGATATCATAAATTATGTTTTACACCCTATGATATAACACATAAATAATTCTATATTAGAAATGGCTTCGAAAGGTGTTTTGAAATGTTTTTCAAAGTCATGAAAACACCATTATATTTCATGTATCTAATGAATTTGGATATTGAACACGTATTTGGATTCATTCATGGTCATTTTCATGGTTGATATCATGGTATTCTCAAAGGTATAACATAGTCATGAAAAACACCTTGATATCAATTTTATAACACCCAAAAAAAGAATGGTAATATTCTAATATTACTAAATTCCACTTATGGGTTTATATGGTTCAATTATCGGTCCACATTATCTCATGGGTACAAGTTTCTATGAACATAGAGAAGGTGGGAGTTCTGTATTCGTTGGAGTATCCCGTGAATATCCTGCATATTTGGTGTTTCATGGGGCTAGCTAGATACTACATGAATTTTGTTCATGATTTACCCCACCATATATAACCTCTTATGGTCTTGAAAAATATGGGTTTAAATTCTCAAAGTTCAAATCATGTAAAAATAATTTCAGGAAATGAAAGGATAACTTACCTTAATGTTGAGCCAAATATTTACAAATCCTAGTAGAGGATATATGGAATTTTTTATGAATTAATAATCAGTATTCAATCCATGTGGACACACTTATGTCAATTCATGGAATACATTTATTATCAGTTGAGGTATTGTTATCAAAATTACCTAATACCAATGATTTTGGGACCCACAATCGTTCCTTCCTACATTTTTTAGAGACATTATTTTTCAATAGATAGATTTTAATTATTAGGAAATAAAAATATCAATAATAAATATTCAATCAGAATGCAATTGTTCTTATACAATTATTATGGGTTTAATGGGTGCAATATTTTTACTTTGATATTGTTTATACTTTGGGGAAGGGGAATGCAATGGCTGATGGTCCTAGTATGGAGACTCTGACAGAATTAGTTCTAAATTCCATAAGGGAATGACTTTTTATGGATTTGATTTGTAATATACATATTATGTTGTAGGTCCATTATGAGAAGAAAGTACTCATCTCATTTTTAGTGTCCTATTGACATATGGATATTGTAAAGATTAGTTAGATTTTGGATATTGAGTGTTATGTCCTATGGTTGTTCATTTTAGGTGAGTAATCACCATATAGTTGGGTTAATAATGAGGATGTGATCTAGAACATTAATGGATGTTTATTATCTCCATTAGAAATATGAGATTAGATGATACTAGTGTTACATGCCTCTTCATAGACATTATATCTCTCTCTCATAAATATGTTCCATGATATGTGCTTCATGAATTGGTAGCTAGTTATGAAAATAGAGATATCCATTTTTTTCACACGATGTTCCAGCTTTCAACAGTTGAATGTGATGCACCAGCGAAATGTTGTCCTTTTATTGTTGTTACCAATTATTAAATGTATATGGGTGGATATTAAAATTGTTTTCCTAATGGTTTTACCTAGGTCGCATATGGTAGTTATATAGTATGGGTTATGGATTACATAGTGAAAACGGTCTCTCATTTGTTATCCATTATAGGGATATACATATTGGGCTATCTATAAAGGATAAATACTAGGGATCTCATAATCTTTCGTGGAGATACAAAAAGAATAGTATCAAGAAGGGATTATCATTTTGAATCATGGTTATAGAATGGGATATATAGGGAAATATGTTTAATGGTATATCTTAGTACATGTTATCACCCATAGATAGGTAGAAAACTTGAGCGTACAATATATGTGTTAGGTGACATTCTCAGAGAATGTGTCCATGAATTTATTGTTTTTTGAGAATGACACATACCTATTTATAAATATTCATAAAATAACTATTTTTATGCTACCATATAGTGGTATCCTTATGAGTCCTTATATGTTATTCCATTATCTTCATGAATGTTCAATTTAGATACAGGAGAAGAGTTCCTAATGGGAACACCACTCATTCAGGAAGAAATTAAGTAGGCACCTCTAATCATGAATAATACATCTATATATTAATCTATATAGGATTATTATATCGATATTCACTACTAACCGTGAATGTTTTATGTGGGGGATTGGTTCATCATTGGTTTTCCCTATATTTGGAATTTAATTTATTTAGAGACAATGAAATATCACAAATTGGTTCATTAGACCCAATGAGATTTTAGAGAGAGTTAGTCTAATATCCTATCGGGTGTAGATATCTCATAGGTATATGTCCATTCGTAACATTTCATTATTTATTTGATTTTATGTTGATATTCCAAATGATCACATGATTACATGCCGAATGAGATCATGTTGGAGGTTTATTTTTCTTTTTAGGAGTATCCAGTTCACATCATGTATCAAATAATGAAGGATCATTGAGTAAGGTTATCTTCTCTAGTTCATATTATATGGTATAATGTTCAGTTAAAAGTTGAAACCTATTAGTGTGGGGTTGATCAATGTGATTAGTGGTTATAAAAGCTCTCAACTGATGTTTAAAACCCAATATATAGGGAACATAGGGATGATTTGTTTTAATGACGGTAAATTGTAACATCAACAAATTTCTGAGAGGTAATTATCCAACATATTTTTTGTTTAAAATTCTTTTTTATCCTTATATTATCACTAAATGTACAATGTCTTGTTTTTTGAGCATTGTAGGACTGTTCAAATCAAATAGTTTATGTTTTCTTAGATAAACATCGAGGCACATGGTTTGAATATGGGTCATGTTATCCATGTAATTGAGATGTCTAGGTTCACAATTTGGTAAACCGTGAAATGGAGGTGTCGAGACCATCCAAATCCTTCAATATGATTTAGGTATACTGAATAAAGTGAGTTTATGGTTAGTGTTACCATGATTCTAACAATGTCATGGGGTTGAGTTTTTAGATTTTATACAAGCTTGGGTTGTTCATCATTTGTTGATCCAAAATCCAAACCATGTGAAGGGGTGTGATACAAAGCTAGTGGTCATGTAAAACTAGAATATAGTATTGAAAATCATGCATCCAGCCCATCTTCCCCTTAAAATTTATTGAATTTTCTATTTTCCCCAAACTCATTTTAATCTCAACCACTCAACTCATCTCCCTTTTCACGCACATTATCCTCCTCCTTAATTAAGAGTTACCTTATCCCTAAAGAGAGTCATTGGGCCTCCACTTTCATATAAAATTTGATTCAAACACCAATAGTTCCTTTTAATCTTCCTTAGGATTCTCTTTAATCCTATTTCTTACATTGTTTATCTCACTACATGGATTGAAAAATTCATATGAGCAAATATTCTATATTTTTATGGAATTTTTTATTTTTCTCATCTATCACATTCTATCTTGGATTAGAGGCTAGCACTATATATTGAGTCTACTACCCTTCTAGAAATGGTGGTACTGTTATATTCCCTAAAAATCCTATCGATTAAACTTTTCGATATTTTTCGGCATTTCATACCTTATGTCTCTCATATACTAAATTTTGTTTTTAATTTTTTGGTTATATCTATTATGAAATAAATGATCTTATAAATTCATTCACACTTATAGGTTATGAAAAACATATATTGACCCCCTGGTTGTCTTCTTTCTATGTTAAGAAACCCTATTCCCAATGAATATGATTAACCATTATTGTGTGTACTCTTTCTTCTTTGTAATTGGGATATAAAAATGAAATAGGAAAAAGGTTACTTATTATGGGACAATATCATATAGCCCTATAATTACCCTTATATTTATATTTTCCCCTTATAAATGAAATTTCCAATTCAATTTTAATTAGTTATAAATGGAACCATGAATGGACATGGTCGGAAATTTTGATTAATTATGGAATACCATTAATACAAAAATTTTCCATTTCAATTGAATGATTTATAACTATAATTATATGGTTATCAGATTGATACAAGGTTCATATATGAATATTCTATGATGATATCACAGAGAAGATGATAATATATTATTCCATGAGAAAAACATGGGTTCCCTATGTGGAATTCATTTGTTAGACATAGAGGGGAATGCACTTATTGAATGACAAGAATAATTATAGGGTTATGATATTTAATCCCTTGGATAAATTCCTAGGCTAATTTTTTTATATATTTTACCTACAGTGGTACATTTTTCCCTATGTTAAATATTAGGTATTGTGTCTTTTTTCTAGTGAATTATGTAATGCATATCCCAAGACAGTGAAAAATCTTAACTTCAGTCATTTCATTAAATACATTTTGACCTTCTCTAACATCCATTGTTGATGGATAATTGAAATGAGAAACAATAACCACACAATTCAATTTAATTATTAAATATTTACTTGGTATTGAGACTTTATAACTATGTATTAATAATAAATTAACCTATATATTAATATGTTTATAGATAAATTCCATCTTAGGTTATATCTTGTAATATCTGACAAGTGACGCATACCGAATCTAGACCGACTAGGGAATTATGTATTTAATTTAATTTATTTCTATTATATTTATATTATATTTCAAGGAATATTAATGGGATGGATGGATGTAGACATACTTGTTTGTGTCTTACTATCACAAAAAAAACAGGTTGATCCCAAACTGGTTACAATAGCTGAT
The DNA here is from genome assembly GCA_963277665.1 of Viscum album. Lineage (NCBI taxonomy): Eukaryota > Viridiplantae > Streptophyta > Magnoliopsida > Santalales > Viscaceae > Viscum > Viscum album. The sequence goes on from OY728159.1 coordinate 662,533,828, forward strand.
ATGTTGAAAAGCCTGTGAGGAATACCGGATCCACACGGGCTGGAGAAAAGAACCACCAGTTTCAATAGAGGGACGATGGGAATGATTTCACCCAATATAAATAAAAAAAGTAGTGTAATAACAATATATTAGCCCAAAATAAATCTTATAACCAAATTGAGAATAAATGAAATTTGAAATGATATTAAAATAAGCTGAATAATAATGTTATATAGAAAAACAGATAACTAAACCAAAAAATACAACATCTCCTTGTTCCCCAATGGTCACTCTATAAACCACAAAAACCATCACCAATTGTGATAAAATATAAGATAAAATATGTAAGAGAAACAAAAAAACAAGAATGAACTATAGGAGTGAGTATTAAAACATCATAGGTAATACCGAATAAATCTAATCCTAGTGAATTACATATAAATAAATAAATAATGTTTTCATGTTTTAAATAAATTATATAAATATATCAATTTTCCATACTTTTCAATTTGATGAAAAAAATCACATTCCATCTCGGTCCCAATTTTTAAAGAATATTCCACTCTTAATGGAGAGTTAGGTTCACCGAGTATAGGGAAAAGGTGGGATAAATAGAAAAGATTCATTTTTTATGAAAAGTGGAAAAGGTAAAAACATTCATTCTTAAAAAATATTTCCTTGAATTTTTTTAACAAAGGCATATATTAACAATTTTCCATGAAAACACCAAAACTAAGTACAAAGGAATGTAGATTCATAATGATGATAATGAGCTACAATTACTAATATTAGAGAGATATAAGAACACATACTATCTTAAAAGATAACCATAACATAATATACTTGTTACTCGTTCTAATTTCACACACTACTTGATGAAATCATAATGACCAAATGCTCAATCATCTCCCTATTTGGGTTGATCGTGGGGAATAATCCAATATAAATAATACAAATATATCCTCTACTCTAGGCCACTAGTTAGTTAAAAAACTAAACTAGTGCAACAATCGTTCTCAAAATCCTCATAGATATTATTGGATAACATATAATGTTCAAAAAGGTATGGGTGAAATAATTCAAGGAACGATACCGCGCATTCTTTCCATCATATATATGTGACCCAAACAAGGACCACCCCATCCACCTGAAGGAGTATTACACTTCCTTAAAATAATCAAAACAAGGGGAGTCCCAAACTAAAGACACGCCCATATCATCATTAACCAACAAGGAATATGAATCCTTCCGGGAAGGTTTATCCAACCGAAACCATTTCTAAAGGTATAATTGGGACTCAGAATACTTTCACATATCAATCCTTTTAATGAAAAGCTACACATAAGCTACAATAATGCCCAAAAAAATTTATATTTCTATTTGGGAATCACAAAACAACATTTTAGATGATGAAATTAAATTTAAAAATCATACCATGATATTGAAAATCCAATCCCACTTGAAAAGGATAACTAGAAAATTTTACAATCACTTGGTGTGCACAAGTCATTAAATCAACACCATATATCCAAAAAAACAATGAAATCCTCTTCCATTAACATAAAATAATTATTCTAAAACTCATAAATCACAATTTAACAATCAAAGGATGTTATAAAAAAATTGAAATCAATGAAACAATTAATTTAAAAGATGGATGAAAAGGGATCCGACCTCAAAATGCTTCTGCATCAACGACGTCTAGCATGGAAGACTCTTTAAGAGATCTGGGAAGTAAAAACAAACCCAAGGAACCATAGGAAGTCAAAAACCTCAATTTAAAACAAATTTATGCATGGAAATCGGCTATAAATTTCCACTAGGGTTAGATAAGAATAATAAAATAAAATTAAAGAAAAGGAGAGTAAGAACAAATATGTATCCTTTCGATATGGGTAAAGAATCACCAAAAAATCACATTAAATAAAACATGGAGGGGATTATTGGTGCCAAAACCCCAATAGAAGGCATCTAGGATGGGGTAGAATGAATTGGGGGTCCCATTGGATAGACCCTAATTACAAGGAATTAAAAACCCTAAAATACCCTTTCTCTAGTGGGATGTGTAGTTATCTCACACAATTTGAAAAAATGTACCCAAACTTTGTGATTTCGCTCTGTCTAGAGTTCTATGAGATACACACATAAGTTTTATGGTCCAACCAAAAATGAGACTTGACCATACAATAGGGAAAAATTCTCAATAAATAAACATTTTCACCCCAAAACTCATTTATCTTGATGGATAAACCATAAAACAAACATTCCACATAAAAGGATCCACTAGGTTTGTTAAAAACTACTTTTCACAGCCATCTACTCCTCATACATTCCCTCTAAAAAACCCAGTAGAAACACCACCAAAAACACACCAGACAAAAAAATTAAATCACGAACACTAGAAACACCATATGTAAACCAAGATCAACCATAAACTAAGATAAAAAATGTGAACTAAAAAAACAATAAACAACGGATAAAGATGAAACCCAGGTAAGACTATTCAGACCACCATTAATCTTTCTACCCCAAGAAAGCCACATCATTATCGATTTGATCGATAATACATCCACATAATCCAACCTCTCAAACCCAGAACACCTCAACCATATCCTATCTGTATAGACCCGAAGCTTGATGTACATAGAAATTACATTACTTTTGTGAAGTACTTAATACATTACAAAAACAGACACACAAGGACTGTAATATTATAGTGCCTTTGGAAACTCGAAAAAATAATCTTCTAATCGTGGTGAAAGATCTTCAAAATCTCCCATAAATATCTTCCCCTTTTCTTTTCTTACCTAAAACCTTTCTTTAAATCCTGGGGAAAAGAAAACATATAAAGGGTGAGCTCAAATGCTCAGTAGGGGTAAGCGTAGAGAACATTAAACAAACCATAAACATTTGAATGCAAAATCTTGAACATGAAATCTAAATATCAAAATCTTTAGCAAAGACATAAATCGTGGAAGTATGTAAGGAATATATCATAAAGGAACATCAACCATGATAAAATATAATGGGAATAAAACATTTAATTGTGGAAACCATTCAACACATGTTATTATTTCCACAGTAGCCAAGGCATTGCTGCCAAGACCATCTTAGTGGACAAAGACCCTTTCTAAATCGAGTTCACTCCTCATTTCAGTCATCTAACACTGAACCGAATTAACATAACGTTCCATCCCTGTCTATCTGATTAGATATAAATCTTTACCCATTTCATTGGAGGGAGATATATGTCCCACCCATCTCATATTGAAATCATTATTACTTGTGCCACCAAATCATAAGTCTTACATCATAGAATAACCCATTTAAAAAAATGGGATTCTTAAACATCATGCCAACATAACATAATCCATATAAGATAAAACAACTTCATAAAAATAATTCCATCATATCATAATCAAATCAATGTAAAAATAGGGATAGAAATAGAACCCTATATTATCTTAGATGGAATTTTTTTTGATAAAACACTTGAACTCCATTCTTGAGGAAAATATCCTTTCTTCTTAAAAATCATTTTCTTTTCAAAAAATGAAATTTTAAAAGAAAACTATTTTGTTGAAAATAGTCATGAAATATTTTGGAGGAATATTAATGAAAATAACGCTTTATAAAACTATAAAAATCCTTTCATGCCATATAAGTTAAATGAAAACATTTTTCTCGTACTTTTTCCAGAAAAGTCAAAAATTACCACGTATGGTAAACAAAAAATAAATTCCTTACATTTCATGTAGTAAAAGGAAAAAATGGGTAAAAAGGACATTAAAAATGCATGAAAAAATTCTTATAAAAATTTTACATGGATTTTAAATATTACCTCAATAAATAATTATGAATAAACAATCTCAGATAAAAAAGAGATTGGAAAAGTTATCTCTTACCTTAGGTTCGATATGCTTCGTATGTTTCTAAACCTCCTTTAATTTGGGTAACTTCCTTTGGATTTAACCAAAATGACTTCTTAAAGTGCATTTTCCCTAACTTAAGGATTCTAGGGAAAGTATAGGGATGTAGGGTGCTTAGTTGGGAAGAGTTTGGACGAGCCAAAAGGCTTGAGAGGTGTGAGGAATTGTATCGAAGTGGTCTCCTTTTATAAGGGAGAGGATGGGATCTTTAAGAAAGTGTGAAAACATTATTTTATTATAAACTTATCTTCCGTTTCAAGAGGCCCCAAACACATTAATGTTGAAGATAAGATGACTCATATTCTAAATAAAATCATCCAATAGGAATTGGACAGGTTTTGGATAATATTTTAATCATTAAAATCTTATTTATTTAAATCACATATTAATGAGGTAAATACTGCATCATTATTGTGTCATAAATAATTTAATTTATTTGATGTCTAAAAATTATAAAAAAATACGAACATGTAGGAAATAGTTTTATCTTTCCAATGAATATTTATAGTCGAAAAAATAATTTATATAGCCCCTTATAAAAATTAATTACTAAAGGATTTTTGTTAATGCCAATTTTGTCTTTACATTAAATTAATTAATCTAATGTGTCATTGTCTTTCAAAAGTGGCTCCATTGGTCCCAAAATCGACCCAAGGATTCCCATGGTCGGCCATTACTCAACAAATAAGGGTTGGACAAGTTTTAAAGTAATTTTTAATTATTATAATATTCATTTAACCTTGAATTTCCCTATTTTATTTTTAACAGTGGTAAATAAAAGTAAAAAGTTACTATTCACTAAAAATTATTTTTATCTAATTGAACCACATTTTACTTCTTGATATTAACCGTGTCTCTTGTATTTTCAAAATTCAACTCACAGAATAGGTAAAATTCAGTATTATGAACAATTACAAAAGCTCCTAGGAGGTGGGTAAAAGATAGTGAAAAGTTCAATACAATTTTTATAAATCTAAAATTATTTTAAAATGATTCCAATGAATTTCAAAAAAATTATATAATAATTATGTATCTTTTTTACCTAAAATAAATTTAAATCAAATAAATGCTTATTTAAATAAATAGTCAGTTTAAACCAAAAAGTTAGTGTTTTCATCATTCATCAAAAATTGAAGTTTTTCAGAAAAGTACCAAAAATTCAGCCTAAGCTATATTTAATATTCTGAATTCTAAAATGATGTCCATTTTTCCAAATTCAAAACATATAAGTGGTATTAATTAATTTTAAAATTAATTCCCTTTATCAAAACAAATATTTTGTTTTTAAGAAACAATAACTATCAAAAGATCATCACTTGTTTATGTCCAATTTCAAAGTGAATTTAATTCCAATGACCAAAATTGGTTTAAATGGTAAAAATATATTCTAATTACACTTTAAACCCAATTAAAACGATAATATATTCATATAAATTATTACGATGAAAAAAGTTGTTTTTAATTAAAATATAGCGTGTTTTTACTATTCATCAAAATATGAAAGTTATCAGAATAATATAAAATTTTTATCCAAATTAAATTTTTATATCCTAATTCCAGGGAAGAATTTTATTTTGTCAAATTGAAATTATAAACATGTCAAAATCTAGATTTAATTTGGGTGCACCATCAAAAGGTGGCAAAACTACATTTTTTTTATAATGCTTATTTTACTCCAAAAATTGTTTTTGTTCTAAAACCATGTTCTAGAAAATGTGTAAGATGAATAATAATGTTAAAAATTCAAAATGTATTTGATACTATTCATAGAGGATAGTCCATAATAATATTATAACAATATATCGTTGTTTAGTGAAACCCGGTATTGCGTACTGCACACACTATCAAGGAAGGTCGCGATTGCGTGTAATGCAAGCCAAGTCAGGGTGGCGTGTAGTGAAAGACTCCTTTGTTGTTTCATATAACAAAATAAAAACATATTTCATTTATTCATTAATCAAAGTCTATACTTAATATTGGGTAGAATAATTTCTACAAAACGAACTTCAAATTTTGTGTAACACGAGCCAAGAATAGTGTTGTGTATACTGCAAGCTAATACGGTGTTGCGTATAGCGCAAGATAATCGTGGTGTAGCATACAAGACAAGACATCAATGAAATTAAAAAGAATAATTCTCATAAAATATCATGTTGTTACATTCTACCCCCCTTAAATTTAATTTCTCCCTTGAAATTCGTCGGGGTTATAAATGGTTTACTACTTGAATGTTTCTTTCATGGAAACCCACATCGTAAAAAGGAATAACAATACTGAAAATTAAAAACTAAAATATGAAACGTAACGGTTACCCAAATTAACTAATCACTAGGTTTCCATATATAAAAACATAGGTGAAAATATGGATATGGATGAGAAATCTAACCATTACATTATGATAGAGAGTGGTAGAGAACATGGCTATGAAAAATCCAACAAACAGAAAGCAATAAATTTGTGATGATCTAAGGTACCATCTGATTCATTGGATATGAGGGCATTAGGAAAACATTTTTTGGTTTTCAATATCATTTCCCTAAAGTTGATGAATGAAAAAAAATAGTTACATGATTTTGGTACCATCTCACTGTTGTTTGTGCCTTAAACAATTTCCACTTCATCTCTAAAAGAAATGAAGTTGAATTTGTTATTCATGAAGTGTTAGTAGATCATGTGATAGAATGATGGGTCATTCCATCTGTTTCAAACAAAAGGTTAGAAAAAGTTTTCAAACATACATAAGTCCATCTATATTGAGGTTAATCGTATACGATTCCAAAAATGAACTTATACTTCATCTATCATACCACTAAATAAAATAAAACCAGTTTCTACTAACCAGGGACTTCCTGTAGGCCAGTGGTAGGGGAAAAAGGCCTTTCGCACTTCGGTTTTCGTTTCGATTCCCACAGCCTCGTCAAACGCGATGGGTTGTCACGTGACCTATGGGTTGACCTTTTTTTTAAATTGTACTATTATAACATTCCAAAACTAATATCAAAAAGTTCTAGCCTTAAACAATACTAACTTCTGTCCAACATAATCCCTTCCAATCTTCATTCTTGTCTAAAATACATCTGTTCAATCTCATAGTATACAAAAAATGATTACTGTAAAGGTCACATAACAAGAACTTTAATTACATCATTTATCATACGATATATCTTGTTGGTCACATTCCAATCATGTGAATACCTTAATTATGTATTCTCTTGAAAAATGAATACCCATTGAACCTTAGTGAAAACATGACTGCTGTCAAAAGTTAACTCTTTCCACATACCAAAATCCCAAAAAAGTTTTATACTCAAACCATGATATCACTATGTCCTTATATAATTCATGATATCATTAATACTATCAAACATTTCATTATCTCCTTAGCACTTCTTTATGTTCATATTAGGTGGTTTCCAAAAATATCTGAATAACCTTTCATTGTTACTGGTACCATTCATCATACACTTTCAAAACATAAGGAAAGGCAACAGTGTAACAATCCTTAGATGTCTCTTTATTCAATAGTACCATGAGATTACTTATACAACATTACCCTTGATAAACATATAATCATTCAACTACCTTCTTAAACCATTGACCGATCTTCAACAATTCTTTCATCTCACATATTATTTGTTGTCTCTTCATCATCACCCACATAAATACTACCCATATTACCATGTTGATTCTCTTAATGAGATTTTCTATTAGGGCATTGGATTGCATAATGCCCGTACATTCCACATTTAAAACACTTAACTGTTGTTGATGTCTTACCAATACCATTATCCTTGCCCATGGTGTTAACTAAACCTTTTCCTTTACAATTACTAGCTTCGTGTCCTTCTTTTCCACACCCAAAGCATCTTCCATTTCCTTTGAAACATTCTCTTTGATGCCTCTTCCCACATTACTTACATGAGGTAAATTGAACTTTTTTCCTCTTTGGTCATCATGAAACTCCATCTTTCTCTAATTAACTGAGTCTGGAAACTTACCAAAGATGAGATTATTGATCATATTATGAGATTACTGATTAGGAATAATAACGATTTTTTCCTTCCAAATCACATTTCATTTTCTTGATCAGGAATAATAGCATTCCATTGTCCATCATATTCTCCATTATCGTGAATCTTCAATTTTCCAACCATTTTCAAAAACCCAAAAAGAATAGCGTGAGAGGAAAAAATCATGATAAGTAAAACAACATAATAAAGGGGGATTAACATCAATATCTAACATCTTAGGTTTAATTCTAAGATCATTACCGTAATTCTAGGACTATAACCTATTCTTATAATTAACCTTAGGGACATCCCTAGACATTCCTTAGAAATATCTCTAGGGATCTCACTAAATTTTTGGCATCCTAGTTTCCAAAGGTTAACTAAACCTTTCCTCTGATACCAACTGTAGAGACCCAAATCTTGGCATACATGGACATTACATTACTTTTTCGAAATACTTAATACATAACAAAAACAGACACAAAATGACTGTAATAGTTTAGTGTCTTTGGAAACTCGGAAAAATAATCTTCTAATCGTGGTGAAAGATCTTCAACATCTCCCATAAAGATCTTCCCCTTTTCTTTTCTTACCTAAAATATTTCTTTAAATCATAGGGAAAAGAAAACATATAAAGGGTGATCTCAAATGCTCAATAAGGGTAGGCATAGAGAAAATAAAACAATCCATAAACATTTGAATGAAAAAGCTTGAACATAAATTCTAAATATCAAAATCTTGAGAAAAGACATAAATCGTGGAAGTACGTAAGGAATATATAACAATGGAACATCAACCATGATAAAATATAACGGGAATAAAACATGTAATTGTGGCAACCATTCAGCACATGTTACGATTTCCAAAGTAGCCAAGGAATTGCTGCCAAGACCATCTTAGTGGACAATGTCCCTTTCAGAATCGAGTTCACTCCTCATTTCAGTCCTGTAACACTGAACTGGATTAACTTATCGTTCCATCCATGTCTATCTCATGAGATATAAATCTCTACCTAATGCATTGGATGGGGATATAGGTCCCACCCATCTCATATTGAAATCATCTTTACTTGTGCCAAAAAATCATAAATCATACATCATAGCATAACCCATGTAATAAAAATGGGATTCTTAAACATCATGCCAACATAACATAATCCATATAAGATAAAACAACTTCATAAAAATAATTCCATCATAACATAATCAAATCAATGTAAAAATAGTGATAGAAACATAACCCTTTATTATCTTAGATGGAAAATAATTTTGATAAAATGCTTGAACTCCATTCTTGAGGAAAATATCCTTTCTTCTTAAAAATCATTTTCTTTTCACAAAATGAAATTTTAAAAGAAAAGAATTTTGTTGAAAATAGTCATGAAATATTTTGGAGGAAGCTTCCTGAAAATAAGGCTTTATAAAACTGTAAAAATACTTTCATGCCATATAAGTTAAAAAAACATTATTCTCTTACTTTTGCAGGAAAAGTCAAAAAGTACCTCGTATAGTAAACAAAAAATAGATTCCTTACATACCATGTAGTAAAAGTCAAAAATGGGTAAAATGGACTTTAAACATACATGAAAACATTTTTATAAAACTTTGACATGGTTGATAAATATAACCCTAGTAAATAATTATAAATAAACAATCTCAGATAAAAACGAGATTGGAAAAGTTATCCTTTACCTTAGGTCTGATATGCTTTGTACGTATCCGAACCTCCTTTGATTTGGGTAACTTCCTTTGGTTTGAACCAGAAGGACTTCTTGAAGTGCCTTCTTCTAAATGTATGGATTCTAGGGGGAGTATAGTGATGTAGGGAGCTTAGTTGGGCAGACCTTGGATGAGCCAAAAGGCTTGAGAGGTGTGAGGAATGGCATAGTATTGTTCTCCTTTTATAAGGGAGAGGAGGGGCTCTTTAGGAACGTGTGAAAACATTATTTTATTATAAACTTATCTTCGGTTTCAAGAGGTCCAAAACAAATTAAGGTCAAATATAAGATGACTCACATTCGAAACAAAATCATCCAATAGGAATTGGATAGGTTTTGGATAATATTTTAATCCTTATAATCTTATTTATTTAAATCATTAATTAATGAAGTAAATACTGCATCATTATTGTGTCATAAATAATTTAATTTATTTGATTTCTAAAAATTATAAAAAAAAATACAAACATGTAGGAAATCGTTTTAGATTTCCAATGAATATTTATAGTCGAAAAGATAATTTATATATCCCCTTATAAAAATTAATTACTATGGGATTTTTGTTAATGCCAATTTTGTCTTTATATTAAATTAGTTAATCTAATGTGTCATTGTATTTCATAAGTGGCTCAATGGGGTCCCAAAATCGACCCAAGGATGCCCATGGTCGGACATTACTCATCCAATAAGGTTTCGACAAGTTTTAATGTAATTTTGATTTATTATAATATTCTTTTAACCTTGAATTGCCCTATTTACTTTTAACTCTGGTAAATAAAAGTAAAAAGTTACTATTCACCAAAAATTATTTTTATCTAATTGAACCACATTTTACTCCTTGAAATTAATCTTCTCTCTTGGATTTTTTAAATTCAACTCACAGAAGTGGTAAAATTATGTTTTATTAACAATTGCAAAAGCTCCTAGGAGGTGGGTAAAAGATGGTGAAAAGTTCAATATAATTTTTATAAATCTAAAATTATTATAAAATGATTCCAATGAATTTCATTGAACTTATATTAGTATTATGTATCTTTGTTGACCTTAAATAAATTTAAATAAAATAAATGATTGTTTAAATAAAAAGTCGGTTTTAACCAAAAACTCAGTGGTTTCACTATTCATCAAAAATTAATGTTTTTTAGAAAAATACCAAAAATTCAACCTAAGCTATATTTGATATTCTGAATTACAAAATGATGTCTATATTTCCAAATTCAAAACATAGAATTGGAATTAAATAATTTTAAAAGTAATTCTCGTTATCAAAACAAATAGCGTGTTTTTAAGAAATAATAACTATCAAAAGATCATAACTTGTTTATGTCCAATTTCAAAGTGAAATTAATTCCAATGACCAACATTAGATTAAATGGTAAAAATGTCTTCTAATTACAATTTAAAACCAATTAAAATTATAATCTATTCATATTAATTATTTCAATGAAAAAAAGTTGTTTTTAATTAAAATATAGTGTGTTTTTACTATTCATCAAAATATGAAAGTTATCCGAATAATATGAAAAATTTATCCAAACTAAATTTTTATATCCTTATTCCAACAAAGAATTTTATTTTTTCAAATTGAACTTATAAAGATGTCAAAATCTAGATTTAATGTGGGTGTGCCATCAAAAGGCGGCAAAACTACATTTTTTGAAAAATACCATTTTTACTCGAAAAATTGATTTTGTTCTCATACCATGTTCTAGAAAATGTGTAAGATGAATAATAATGTTATAAAATTCAAAATGTAGTTTATACTATTCATAACAGCTAGTCCATAATAATATTATAACAATATGCCTTTGTTTAGTGAAACCCGGTATTGCGTACTGCACACGCTATCGAGGAAGGTTGTGATTGTGGGTAATGCAAGACAAGTCAGGGTGGTGTGTAGTGCATGACTCCTTCATTGTTGCGTATAAAAAAATACAACCATATTTCATTTATACATTAAACAATGTCTATAATTATTGTTGCGTAGAATAATTTCTACAAAACGAACTTGAGATTGTGTGTAACACGAGCCAAAGATAGTGTTGCGTATAATGCAAGCTAATACGGTCTTGTGTATAGTGCAAGATAATCTTGGTGTAGAGTACAACACAGTACATCAATGAAATTAAAAAGAATAATTCTCATAAAATCACAGGTTGTTACACTATCATAACTCACAACGCATTCTCGATACAAGGAAACAAACCAAACTCATATCATCTTAGAAAAACATTGTAAATTAAAACATTTTCCCAACATGGGATGCTAGAATAGACTAACCACCCTTAGTAATGAACTGAAACTAAGTAGAATAGAGGAAACATCATAGATACCTATAGTGTGTCTGCCTAATATTAATAAAAAACAATCATGAATCGATTACAGTATCCAAAATGGAAATTCCAACATGATCAAGCTAACAACATTACCACATGGGCCAAAATAAACCCCACACAAGGAGAGGAGAGGGAAGTGGAAAAAATTAATACCATTTTAAAGACACCCAAACCAAACTGATTCACAAGGGGGAACATTCCAAAATACATAAAACAAAAACAAAAACATTTAGACCAAACACTCCATAATATAATAGACCAGTACTCACCCAATGATCCCCACACGCCTGGAGGTTTCTTGACTCTGTGAAAAGCATCACTATGAGACCTATGGTTAGATCCTTGATGAATGAATAATCTAGTACCCCACATTCAAGAGATAACAATCTCATATTAGCTAGAAAATAATTTCAGAGATACACATGGAAACACTGTCATTTATAAAAGAATAAATTTTTATTTTCAGAGAGAAAACACGATTCCATTATGATAGGATTTCTTTGAAATGTCACAACATCCAATAATACAATTACAAGAGAATGGATAAAAAACATTGGGTAAAATAGTTACAATAAATAAATATTACAATGATATAGACTATAATATAATCCCAAATAGTGCCCAACTACTGGAAATAGGTTGGGGAATCTTTTGAAGAGTAATATCTTTCTCAACAATGCTTATTGTAAACACCTCAACATAACCATTGAAAGTGACATTGGAACACACAAGAGTAGTGGGTATTTTATCCTATTTCACAATCTGAATATTTATGTCCATGCTTACAGCATTTTTTTACACATCAAGATATTGCTCCCTGAAGACGTTTATGAGAGGTCTGAAGGCCTCTAAATTCCACTACAAACACCACCATCTTCAAGATGCTTTCTATTCCTCTTACTGTAATTTCCTTCTTCATTACCAAATAATAGAGGATGTTCATCCATCGCAAGCATACCATCTAGAAAATCTTCCACATGAATGGATTACCTCACTACATCCGAGAATGAGGACATGTTGAACTATAACACCTTCGACTATAGATCAGGACGGAGCCCATACTATAAATGTCAATCATTAAAATGATCATTTTAAACATACCATAGATCATATATAAGTTGATCTACAATTTTATGGTACAACTCAAATACCAATCCAAGACACTATTGAAGACAACATATTTCAATCTTCTTCCTTACCTTTTTCTTCTCGGAAACGTACTATTGGATGAATAAATACTTGAAGAACTCACATGTAATATATTCCAAAGACTTGTTTTGAGACACTAATATCTACCATTTCTATATTGGACCTAGATCCTAAATATAGAAATCATTTCCATTAATGACTCATGAAACTAAAGAAAAATGAATTTTCCCTCAACCATTGTCATCCACTCTTCTACTTCAAGAGGATCCTCATGACCATAATCGATAAGAGGATTCAACATTAAATATTAATGAATGTAATATATGGGTTGATCAAATTGAATGTTTTATAGTAGGGCTCCACATGTACATGCTCTTTGATTATCCATAAAATAATCGTGGGGAGATATGTAATGAAATAATATAATAAGGAACTCAATGAATAAACAGACATTATAAGAATGTCTCAATCTTAAAAACCAATACCTGAAACATCCTTCTTAACAATATACAGATACTAAAGGCCAAAGTAAAAATCATTTCCATTATTAAAATATAGCATTGAACCCATGTTTTCACGTTTTTAAGACACCTAGGAACTATGCATGGTTATGCCGCATTGTTTACCAAACCATGCACAAACTGTGCACCCCTAACATGAAAATATTGGAAACTCCACTATTTGGTTGAATATTTCAAAAAATAGTGCTCCCACCATGGGATTTGTTTCTATCCTAGGAATGGGATTCAATTACTCATTAATCACAGTTTAACAAATTGAATGTAGGTTGTGCGCCCACATCTGGAAAAAACCATAGCTTGAACAATTACTTGTAGAAAGCTACACAGTTTTTCCAAATTGTCTGTTGACCAGGCACTATCGGAAAACACCCAATAACAAAAAATTTAAAATTGAATCACACTAATTTAAAAAATGAAATAGATAACAAAATAATAAATCCTAGTAAAAACTAAATCATTTAATTGAAAACAATTCCACTAATTATTGGAATCTTATTTCATAAATAATCATTTAAATTAAAACTAACTTCTTACTATTTAAAATTAATTCCAAAACTATATACAAAACAATTTACATTTTTTATAATAAAAATATTTCAATAAACTCCATATTTATGTTATAAAAATAATATATCATTAATCTATTTTCATTTTACCACAAATTATTTTTACAAAAACCAACTATTCTAATCCTTCCAAAATGTAAGATATGAAAATCCATTTACCACATTCCAAAATAATTTGATAGCCACATTAAATTTGGATTTTCACAATTCAAAAAAAATATTTTTCAAAAACTATTTTCAAAATTAAAGAATGCCCAAAATTTTCACAAGTGGAGGATAGTTTCAATGGGTGACTTATCAATATGGTTAGAAGCCGTTTGCCAATCAAGCCACCACTATATGGATTTATTTACATCTTTTTTCCCATATCCACATAGTCTTCTAGGCCATGTGTTCTCACAGAGGTGAGTTTCCCAACCCCCATTTCATTTCCCAGCACTAAATTATCCACAAGAATCAAATGAAACACACAAAAATAGACTTCTTGTGGAAACCGTAGGATCAGAACGAGATAGGGTTCATGACCTGATTCATGTTACTACCTCTCAAATCCTGAAAATACAAATTCATCTACCTTGATATCCAAAAATAACAATGTTTTCTTTGAATATCAAGGTTCTCTAAAAGATAAAACCCCCTCTAATACCACTTTGTCACAAACCATCCTGGGTCGACCCAAAATTTGTCACTCAAGCTGATCTGTGGAAAAGACTAAGAGGATGTTCTAATCCTCCTAGGCTGTAGAAAAACCCCTAAGGAATCAACAATGTGATGATTGGGATGATTTATCCCAATATATATAAACCAATGAAGAATAATAATAATATAACCACCCAATAATATTATGATAACAAAACTGAGCATCAATTAAAATATAAATGAAAATAATATATGATGAGGTAAAAAACTATACAGAAAAACTGAAAACAAAACGAGACAACTAAAACATCTCCATGTCATCTCGATGGTCTCTCTCAATACCATAACCAACCATTGACTGAAGTGATCAACCATGAGATAAAACAAGTAATAGAAACTAAAAACAAGAATGAAATATAGTTGTGGGTATTCAAAATCATAAATCTATTCATAATACATTTCATCTAAATTTAGAAACATTCATTTATAGATTGAAATACATTATATAAATATAGAGATTCTATACAAATTTCTTTTTAATGAAAACAAAATTTAGTTGATTTCTATCACATTTTTAAAACATGACTCAACTCATGGAGGTGAGTAAGGTTCATATGGTATAGCGGGAAAGGGTACCAAATAAAAAAAACGTTCATTCATCAAGTAAATGTTTAAATTTAAAACACTCATTTATTCAAAGAATCTTCCTTAGAACCTTTTTAACAAAACCATGCATTCACATTTTTATAAGAAAACACCAAAACCAATTAATAAGAATATAGACCCATAGTGTGGTAAATTGGGATAATTTTTGTAATGTCCAAGAGACATGGGAAAAACATGGAACAAATAGGAGAAACATAACATATTATACATGTTACTCATTCAGATGGAATTAGATTCCTGATGAAATTATATCACCCAAATAGTCAATCATTTCCCTACCTGGAAATGCTGAGGGGCACAATCCCATATCAATAATAAAAAATATCCCCATTATTTAGACCACTAGTATGTGAATAAAAAAAATATGCATAAATTATTCATAGATTACTCATATATATTATAGGGTCACATTTCATTTTCATAAAGGCATGTTCCAAAAGAACAAGCAACAAACCACACATACATTACACCATATATATATATCACAAAAATAGGCACCACCTTTGCTACCCCAAAGAGTAGTACCCTACCATAAAAATCCACATTATCGGAGTCCCAAATCAAGGACACTCCCATATAATCATCAAACAACATGGAAAAATAATCCTTATAAGAAGTGTTTTCCATATGAAACCATTTCCAAAGTTCTAATAATTCCTAAAAATACTTTCACCTATCAAACTATTTCATGAAATACTACATGCAAGACACTTCTAGGACCAAAAAAAATATAAATCAATTTTGGAAACACCATCCACCATTTTAGATGAAACAATTACATTTAAAAAACCAAACTATGATTTATAAAATTACAAACCACTTACAAAACCCAATTGGGATATTAAACAAACACATAGAGAGAACAAGTCAACAAATCCATGAAATATATTAAAAAATTTACAAAACCCCTCATTTAAATTAAAAAATTATTTAAAAAATCATACATAAATTATTTAATAGTCATGTAAGGTAATAAATTCATGAAATCATTTAAATTTTGAATGTAACAAAGATACGCAATGCGATCCTACCTCAAATTGCTTTTTCATCAATAGAACCTAACTATAAATATTCTCTATGAATTTTGGGAAGCAATAACATCCTCTAGGAACCCTAAGAATACCAAAACCCTAAATTTTGAACAACCGTGGGCATGTAAATCGGCCAACATTGACCACTAAGGTTAGAGTATAAGAATAAAATGGAATGAAATGAAAGGAGAATAAAAAGAAAGCCTTACCCTTTTGACCCGGGTGAATAATGTTCAATAAATCACCTTGAATCCCACTTATAGGGTCTTGGAGGTCCAAAAAACCCCCCATGTAAGGATTCTATGTTAGGGGATATTGAATTGGGGGTCCAGGGGGGAGCCCCAATTAAAAATGCTGAAAATTCCCAAAAAAAACATTTCTCAAGTGGGATGCCAATTTATCTCACATGGTATGACAACAGTGTTAATACTACATTTTTTCCCACTATATAGAGGTGTACGGTCTTCACACTTCAGATGCATGGTTATACTAACTGTGCACCTTAACCTTGTGACCGAGAAGAAGTCCAAAAAACACCCTTTTCACCCCAAAACTCATCTAACTCAAGGGGATTGACCATCCAACAAACATACCATAAAAGAAGGATCTATAATTAGTGTTAAAAACTGATCTACCTAAGATATAACCTACTCAAAGCTTCCATAAAACCAGAAAGGAGACCAAATACCAACCAAAACACCCAAAACAAATAAATTTAAATCCAGAACACAAGAAACAACATATTTAAATTTTGATCACCTAGAACCAAATAGAAAAACTAAGAAAAAATAGAAAATTAAAAATAATTGATGGATGGTAAATGATGTGTGTGTCACCTACTTTGATTATTGTTAACCTTGTTTGAGCTTATGATTCATACCCAAATGATCATCGTTGATGAAGGTAGTTGAAAAAAGTTTCCAACATTGGATGATTTATTTCTATTCTAGTATGGAGTACATGAGGAAAGGAACAATCATGTACATAGGATAAAAATCGATATAGATTATGGATTGGTGTATAAATATTGTATAACATGGTGAATTATATACATGTTTCATGGTTCTTCTTGTATTTCCACTTATTTATAATAGAGAAACATAAAATCATTTTATGTGTGATACTTGATATTTTATATGTCTTATATATTGATATTCAGATGTTTTACATCCACTGTTTCCATCTTATTATTTATACTATATACTATTATTATTCATTATTTTTTCCACTTTGTTAAATGGGGTATATAGTCACCACCATACTGTCACCAACACCCAATAATAGTCAAAACAATTTGGTGTGTGTGGAGGAATGCTTGAGGAAATGTGACTAATATTGATACATTACATATGAGTTATCATGGTCTAGTATTATTACAGAATAACATGGTGATATAAATTTCCTTAAGAGTTGATATTTTTGAATTGTAAACATTTGTAAAAAAATCATAATTTTCATCACTGTGTTATAGCAATTGATTTCAAATACAAGTCCTCTAATGAATCTAACATCTTCACCAATACAGTTAATGAAACCACCAATGTTTTTACTAGAACCCGTATACAAAAAAACTAATAAAACCTTTAATGGGTAGCCAATATTCTTCCTTCACATTAGTTTCTCCTTCAAATATATTAGTACATATATACCAAATACATTTTTTCTTTTATAATGCACGACTATTATATATATCATATTCAAAGGTGATCCTAATGATGCATGATGATCCATTGAGTTATTATTCATGAAATCTGTATCAACATCAACCACTAACCATCCTCATGATATTCTATTTATATTACATTTACTATAGTAGAATAAATAATGGTAATATATTATAGTTGATAACATGAACAATTCATCCATATTTATTAATTTAATCCCTCTAATAAGGGTACAACATTTTCATTTCAATTTCACCCCATGACTCTAGAAGCACTTAATATAATAAAGAAATAGACATTGGCTATAATATCACATGGTGTACCCTGGTCAAACTCTACATTCAATAGGGGAAGTTAGGCTGAGAAAGATTCTTCCTTTCGATAAAAAAACTGGGATCGTCTCATAGAGTTGAAAAATACAACGTAAATATAAATTTTATCCACAACCTAATATAGTAAAATTAAAAGAATGTCCTAGTGAATTTTATGTGGTCATTTTATAAAAGGATAGTTCATAGAGCACATATCATTGTCACTTCGATATTCTAATTAACCACAACTTAACAAAAAATTATTTATAATACTAGGAGGAAGAACATGACCCCAAAAATGACCATGTCCTATTCCACTCTTCCTATGACTAATTTCAAGAGAGATAAAAAAGATAGTAACAACATACATGATGGTTATACAAGATTTATGAATAAAATTCAACACTAAAAAATGAGGGTTTTCTCTTTTAAACGCCTTTATTATAATCCAACTATTAAATAGTATTCACAATGAATCATTTACTAAAACAAAAATTTTCTTTGAAATTTAATTGGATCATACATCACTATAAAATACAATGTCATTAATTTTTTCATTGTTGAAAATCCTTTAAAATATTTTCTTTAATATCTCTCTATTATAAAGTATTTCTGATACCATTATATTTGAAAAAATGTATACTATATATATAATAATTTTAATTTAATATTTAAAATTTAAACTATAAATAACCTCAATATATTTATAATTAAATTATATTTCTTTTGGATCATTCTAAATAGGATGTTCTTCATTTAATTTAGTATTTATATTTTATGATGCTTAATTATCCACCTATCCTATTTGAGGGAGCCACATACAAAATATTATTCAAAATTTTAAGGAGAAATATGTTTTTATTGATCATGAACCTTTTCAAACTTTGGAGATAATTTCAATATAATATTTTTTCAATAATGTGGGATTCGACATGGAGTACATACCCATGATGGGATTTCCAATGTACTTTAATAAATCTCACAACTATCATAGAACCAATAACATACCCTCTAGGAAGCAATTGATTCCTATGTTTTTGATATATTTAGCTTCCTACATTATATGTTTTGGTATATAATATATGACATGGAGTTCTATAAAAATGTAACTATACATCAATAATGACGTTATAAACACACCCTTCATTTCACAAGGAATGTGTATTTGAGTGATACCCATATCTTTTGATTGGACTATATTTTATGTATTACATGTCATGGTCAACTAATTTGTAGTGTAAAAAAATTCCACGATATCTTATATAATAATTTTTTTGTGGTGATACTTTTCTATTGTCCTTCACATAATATCTGCCAACATGTTAAACCCATAGTTACCTACATTTAAAAGTAGGTCACCATGATTCCCAACATGTTTCACTTTTCCACAATGTCAACATAGGTCATTGTCATATTCATGCAGAATAACATCATTCTCTATGTAAACTACTACATTTCGACCCACTCAACTCCATTATTTGAGCATGGACCCCATCATAGATTATATGATTCTTGGGTGTTGGGATTGAGGTGAAAATATAATATTTTCAAACACAAAATTAAAATTTTATGTAGATAGAGTTACAAAATTTATATCTCATCACCCCAATGAAAAACCAAACAAATAATCCTAATAGTTATATATTTTTCTAGTATTTAGTTCATTATGATGTTTATGGACTAGTACACTTCATTTCATCATTATTTGATCTAATTTCATCTAAAATTCATGATTCAATTTACATGTTCCAATTCCTTAAATTTCAACTCCATGAATTTAAAAAATCTTTTAATAGATATTTTTTCTATACAAGCACCAAATCAGAAAAATAAATACTTTCATTTCCCACTATTTTTAAGGAGTTACTGGATAAAAAGGATACCAATACAATTTTGATAGGGATAGTTCAATCTGTAGAAAATATTTATCTAAGAAAATAAATTTGGAGTGATAATTCTATTATGAATCACCTATCATGATCATAGAAAACCAAAATTTAATATGGAGGGGATCAAGAACACTATAATAAATTTTTATAGAATTTTTTATTGAAAGGAGGTTTCATGACTATGGTTCATAGATATTGACACAATATTTAAAATTGATTAATACACCCTAATATCAATTTCTAATTGATACTTTTTATTTAGTATAGGTACACATTTTTTTATAATATAATCTATTTTTTCAAGAATGTGTAGATTAAATTAAATAAAGCTACATTTAAGATTAAGAGGTTAAAGTCTTGATGTAATATTTTAACTCATATTCATCTGAAAAACGTAATGGGGATAACAACACTTTTTGTTAAGATACTACAATCTTGATTTTATTGTATAATTATGGTACACGAGACTTATAGCATGAATATAGAATCTAATATAGGAAAATTAATTGAGAACATTGTAAGTATAGTTTAAATTAAACAATGCCCCATATTTGATGTGATATTATTTGATGTGTGGGTGATTGAATTCCTAGATCTATCACCTACAAAATTATAAAATATTTATATTCTAGTTTTTATAGAATATGTTTCCAAATGGGTATAGGTTAATACAAAATCCTTAAAGTGCTATTGAAATAGTAAAATTATTCAAAATAACTTGGTTTGTTGTATCAATACATCCCAGTTTTTATACAAAATAAGGATGTGGTTCAAGAAAAAATGTTCCTTTGGATAATAACATCAAAATTAGTTAATTTTTCCTCACCCTATCATTTCCTAGTTCATGAAAACATACCATGCTATACACATAGATTGACACTCTCAGGGGATATTATTTGAATAATAAAAAAATTAATTATATACTTTTATAAAAGATTTGAAAAGACTATAATAATTAAAGACCTTGGTTAAATCTATGTTACCGATGATTAAAAAATGTAAAATTATTTAAATATAAAACAAATGATTATATGGTATTTATAATATGATTATTATTTGTCAAACAATGTTTTCTGGTTTTAGTCAATTGCTAGAACCAAATGGAATTGTGTTATCATTTAATATGATTGAATATATAGTGATAAAGGGGGGAAAATGGGATAATGTATGAAGTGAAATATCGTATTATTATTCAAAATAAATTATCATGAAATATTATTTGAAACCTATAACTTGATATACCCACATACTTAGAAAATAATAGAATGATGTAATTATCTAAGAGTTCGAGTAGGGGAGACCATAGAGAAAAGAAGGATCAATTTCATTAAAGTAAAAAATTTGGAAGGTGAAAATCTAGAATTTTTTTTTGTGGAATTGGAAAATGAATTATGTGTGAAAATAAGGGGAATAATTAAAATATTTTCCATGTAAAATGATGTTTACAATGCAATGATATAAATCTCATCCACAGTATCCATTTATAGTTCATTGTCTTAAATCCATGTAACCTAGAAATTATCCAATTCAATTAATCTTTTAATGTATAAACCGTAGATAATGGATGGACCTATATCAAAACAGAAGAGATGATTTTTTTACTGGTATTCATAGATTAAATTGAATAAGTATTTGAAAAATAGTATTTTTTATATAAAAATGATGAAACATATAAGGATTATGTAAAAAATAGAATCATATATATCATATTTAAATTAAGTGTTTTTGATTCCATCACGGGATTATTGGTTTTACATAGATGATAAGGTCAAAAAAATACAACACATTTTAGATCTTATGTAATGAGATTATAGCATGATTAAGGGAATTTTGGAAGATTTTCCTGGAAATTGAACCCATTCATTCAATATATGATATAGTGAAAATGATATTTAAGGAATAATGAAATTACATATTATTGAAAAAATTTAATATCTATATATAACCATTTTTCTTATTATGGTTATTATTTTTAATGTAATAATTAAAAATAAAATTATAGAAAAAATTAATTAATAAGTTTAATTTAGAAACAAAGATAAACTTTTGTATAGTTTTTATTTTTATTAAAAGAATTCCATTCATTTTTTAGAACATTAATGGAAATTTATTAATCAATTTTTACCAAATTAACTCCCCACATGGTGAGTGAAAAACCATAATGTCTAAAAAGTTAGTCTGGATTGAACACAAAACCAATGTATAATAATTCTTTAATGCCTACCAAAAGACTATATGGTATCTTACTTATTATTTCATATGTTATAAGAATTTAAAAATTAATATTAAAGATGATCTATTTCATTTATTATAGCACTACATAGATTATTTTATTTTAATAGATAACTTCTGCATGTAATGATGGTTTTGAAAAATATGTTTATTAAGATAGAAAGAATTTATTTTCATTTATAGATCATTTGATATAGTAAAAGTTAATTTTAGATCATTGGGAATGAAAAGACAAATTCTATATATACAATTCTTGGATTATTTGTTGAATTGTAAATTGATGGAAGCACAACCAATATACGAAATTATGTGTATTAATATATAAATGATTCATGTATTTACATTTTATTATATTCATAAAATGTAAAATAATTCCACTACATCGAGAAAAGGATCTGGAAACAAAAAATATATTGAATTAACTAGATATATGATGAATATGATGGAATTTTTAATTATCATATATTAATGGGTTTGAGGACTTCAATATTATATTGATAACTCAGTGGTGACAAATGACCATTTTCATTCCCTATAATTAGTCATTCTCTTCTACTTTGTATATATATTTACATTAATAAAATTATCTCCTACGTGGTAACCTAGTAATTTTTTATTCCATATGACTCTTTTACATTCCATTCTTCCATATTAAGAAGATTTTATATTAAATCCTTTTATAATGCCCTTATTGGATAAATTAATTTTTAATTATCAATCATTTTATTACAGAGTACATGTTCAAATTTTGATGAACTTGTTTATTTATTGTGGGGGAGAATGTAACAACCCAAAATTATATAATTATAAAATTCTATCCTATGGAATATGTTTCACACAACACTGATCATAGAAAACCCACAAAATATATTTTTTCAAATTTAATATCATTAAAAATATCAGAATATTCTTCCTCAATTCTGTATAAATAATAATATGGTATAAACTTTTATCCACTCAATTAAATTTTTTAGGTATGACTAATGATAAAAGACGTATGAAAATAATGGTTATGTAATTATTAAAAATAAAATAAGATTAATATAAATTTAATATAAATTTTATCTAAAAAAAATTATTTTTCTAAAAGATTGCTTAGTTTTTATTTTAATTCATAATTTAAAAATTATTTTGTACATTTTTAAGAAAATTTATTTGATAAAATTATCTTCATTTTTCAATATCTAAATATATTAATTGGGATAATATTTGGTATTTTAATAAAAACATACTTTTTCTAATACTAAAGAATACTGATGTTTAATTGAAAACATCCTTTTAGTTCGAATAATTTATAATGGTGAATTATTTTTTAAATTTTCTTTAAAGTAACATTACTAAAAAATATATATCTATTAATTTAATAAGGTTTATTTGAGTCATTCTCATATTGAATTTTTATATACAATTACTGTATACTTTTCATCATTTTCTCCTTAAAATGTTTTCTTTCTCATCGCATCTATGGGATTAGATTTTGAAACAAAAATTCCACTTATGTAAATAGAATTTTGAAAAATGGATCCCATATTTCGAATAAATATAACCTATATTTCCTAATAATATCATATTGGTTTTTTATAAGTTAATAGTGAATACAATAAAAAATAATTATCACTATTAATGTAAAAACATATTTTCCATGGGGATAAACTAAAAAAATAGTGTTAATATAACCTCATAACCATGCCTATTATATATTATTTTTCCCATATTTAGACCATATAATTTATAATTTAATAGAATAATTTAATTTTAATCTTTTTTGTGAAATATTTTGGTATAACTTTTTCTTTTCAACAATTTAATGTGTTATAGTCACATCACTTATAAAAGGACACCCACTCTCCCCTATTCATCTCACCATAAAACCTTTTTGATCATCCAATACCATCCAAAATCTCCTACCATTATGATTAACCGCATCTTAGGTTCCATGGTTTGTCCATAAATCTATATTAGTATTACATTAGGTAAAACCCGAATGAGATGATCTGATAAAATGTGAAATTCCTAACAATGAATTTTTTAATTATTTAATAACCAGCCACCTTAAATTCTTATTAAACAATGTATACATAATAAAAAATGTATCATTCATTAAAATATATTTTTATGTTATATATAATACCTATAACCATATCCAATTCTATTTAATAATTTATAAAATCATCAATCATATGTTCGGAAGACTATAACCTTGTGAACCGATGTTATTTGTTTTTTACATTAATACACCTCAAAGGTGGGTATGCTTATAAAAATGTAGTTTATATTTGTGTGTGTGTGATTTTATGAAATTGTTATACATATTATATCATTATATTATATAAAATATTTTTACTTTTCATTCTGTAGGAGATATTATAATGTCTCACATGTGGACGTAAAACTACTGCCTCACAAAATTGTGTGATTCATTATTTAGTAAAACATCACATGGAAGGTAATAAGTATAATGTTAATGAATATATGTGATATACATCACATAATAATTATATTACATACATATTTATAATCCTTAATAGATAATATATCTTTTCATTTCTTATTATTTCACTAATATAATGATGATAATATCGTTAGGGTGTGTGTGGACCACCACCATAACTAAGAGATAGGGATATTTATTCATTATATACACCGATGGATGATATTTATTATGATATTTTATGAAATAATATGATATTTATGATATTATGACCATAATTTAAATATAAAATATATCATACCTAATTTCAAAAATGATCATTGAAAAATGAAATCTTACCCATACGTACTTAGGACCCCTTTTCTCCATGATAGTTAAATTTATAATTTTTTAAATATATAAATCATGATTGGTCTTAAAAGTTTTATTTATTTATTAAAATTATTATTATGTCATTATTATTTTTAAATAGATGATGAAACTATATATTATGCATAAGTACTTGAAATTTCATGAAAAATCATGACTGTGAAAATAATGAAATTAACACCCAATCAAATGACAAAATAATAATATTAAATAATGGTTCATAGGATGATATAAAAGAATCATATATAATATTATAAGTATTAATATGGTTTTTTTAAATTCTAAAAACATTTTTAAAACCACTATACATGAATTTAATTCATTTTAATCAAAAATGAAGTGTGACTCAAGTGATTTCAAAATTCAATTTACATTCCTCGTGTCAAACTTCTACCTCATTGATTATGTCAACTGGGTCCAAAAAATTCTACATGAAAGAAGAAGAGCATTCCATGAATTTGTAAAATGTTAAAAATAAACCAATAAGAAGGGTTGTATGAGAACTATATAAATGGGATGAAGTTGTGAAGTCTGGTTTGGCCAGCATAGTAAAAAAAATTATGCATATGGCCCCTCCACATAGATTTCAACCACACCACAAAGTTCCTGGCCATATAAATCATTCGTGGGACATGATGGGACCACTAGTGATCGTATGTGAATCGAATTCATTTGTGGGTCCAAATGGTGATTGTAAACCCAAAGAATGACTTCCCCTATGAATGAAATCATTAAGTGGATGATATTGTACCACAATCTAATAAAAATGATACAATTTCATTTATGGGTCTCAGTGGTCATTTTATTCTCATAAAACTACTACCTGATATAATAAAAATATTTTGTACTATAGAGAATCCTCATTGGGCTCCGTCAAAAAAATCCATGTATCCCAACATGGGCCACCAACCATGCTGGTACCCAGTCCCTCCATTATTCTACCAAGTACATAATTTGGGGATTCAGAAATGGTAGAAAATGGATGACTGGTGATAAGAAGATGATACAAAAAGAATATCCTTATAGATGATTAGTGGTAGAAGTATTGGTTCCTAGTATGTAAAACCACCCCCATGGAATTAAGGATGTTATAAAATCAATTGTTCACTGGAAGACATAAAAATACATTCTACACACAATTTTTTGGGTATAAACGGGTGGTCCCAATGTGGACCATCACTCTTTATAGAAAAACCCATTGTGGATGGAAGAATTCCCCACATATAAAAATTAACTGCCTGATGAATTTACAACATATATAAAAATACTATGTTAGGGAACCCTACGCCATGTAGTAACATGTTATATGGGAAGAACCTAGTTCCACATTGCATAATATGATATGAACAATAACATCCCCATGTAGTAAAATTATATGAAAAGGGGAATCCTATAGTTGTTTTATCCCCACCACTCATCACAAACATCTTTCATATCATAGAGATTGGCATTTTCCCCCAATGAAAAATTTGAATGTCATTAAGACTGGGACAATTCCAAAGACACCTGACTTGTATGGTCAAATCATCAATCAAATTAGGGTGTCCTCAATATTCTACATACCTATAGTAATAAGAGATGCGTTGGAATTCTCCAGGAAAAGGGGAACCATTGAAATGAATTTATGTATACATGGTTACAGTAATGAGGGTTCCAGCTTTGGAAGGTCATATAGCATCGAAGGTAATCACATGATCCAACCCATTATTGGGATTGAGGGGAATCCCTGACCATTATCATCGATGATGTCTAGTTATGTACACTCCTCTCCTCCCTATGAACCCGAAAGGAATCACTCCTATAGTAACCCCCAAGTCCTTAATGTGATTGGAAAAACTCTCTATTATTCTCCTCCTCGAGGTACCAAAAAATTGGGATATTTGTAATTTATTGCTCATTTTGTGACCCTTTGTGCGTAGTTTTTTTCCACTATGGGGAAAGTAGAATATTTGATATTAAGATCGACTTATTCATTTTATTTATCATAAAAATCATGAATCACATGTTCATAGAGGTTAGTAGAGATCATGAAATATTCATGACCCCAAACCTCAAATTTTCCTCCTACTCAATATAATATCCAATCATGACATGTCAAATTGACCTCTTATATGATGTATGACCCAGCACTTACCATAATACACAAGATTTTATTCCCAATAAAATATGATTCAAAAAAAGTCTCCCTATATTCCCAACATAACAACCAAATTCACTCTAATATTCTCCGACCCTCACTCTCAATAGGGCAATATCCTCACGGGAGACCCCATCTCTTATTGGAACCTCAACCATCCTTAGTGTATGTTCCACAATATACATTAACTAGGAACCATTCCCATTGACATCCATGAAACAAGAAATTAAAATACATGGTTTTTTCATTGACATATGATGTTAAAAGTTGATGTGTCCTATTAAGTGTAACCGAACTATGTCAGTTATGATTCCTTTCATGATTATTCATATAAATACCATTATAATGGTTTATCCTGATATAAAAAACACTTCTTTCAACTAGGTTGACCAAAAAAATCAAGAGTGACTCCACACATGGCTTAAAACAATCTTCAACCTAATAAATGACCATATAATTTTTTCTCCATCCATAAAAGGGCACCATTCATGGAAGACCTACAATACATACATATATTCCAATAAATAGGGAATGTCGGATACATAAAAATGATTTTTGACCCATTCATGTTCATAAGTAATCTTTACTATAGTGTGATCTGTATTATACATAAAAGGTATTGAATAGAGGATGTGTGAAGATATCATAAATCTATAATAGATTCTCAAAATAGGAAATAGGTCCACCATAGTTGGTGTGATGAGGTCGAATTAACATTTTCTCAACCAATGTTAGTTATTAAGGTTCATTCACCATGTTCCCCATGAACGACTACAAGATGAATTTTTTTCCATGTGTCATCATGGATATGGGAGTTGTATGATGTTTTTGACCCCATGAAAAACCCCCATTAGAGACCGTTTAGTGATGGTGTTCCTGATGTGAATTATTGTACAAAACTCAACCCCCTGAAATTAACTTTGACATGCATAATCTTTCATCATACATAAATTACTGAACCGAAAATGAATCCATAACCAAGGTGTTGTTTTTACCTCGTGTCAGGAAACTCTCACATCCCAAATGGAAGAGGGACTAACCAAACTATAAATTACCCATGTGGTCACTAGAGGCTATGTTGATGTGGTTTTGTTGTCTATATTTGTCACATTTATTATAGGAAATTTTCACCCAAACTATCTTTAATATAATAGAATATCAATAGAATTTTCATACCCACACATCATACACAACACATTATATTCCCTCAATAAAGAAGAGCATGACATCAGCCTCCCATCATATTCAATGCTAGGTTTCAAGTATATTTTTATGAGAGTATCACTTGAATTGTACTCTCCCATCCCTAGATATTTTCATACATTCTCCCATGTACATGAAACCCTCATGTTATATGGCCAATGAAGATTCACTCTCCCTAACTAGATGTCATGGACATCCATCTAATTTTTTTCGAGATCTTGTCGCTAGAATGTGATAAGAATTTCCTCAATTACCTTAATGAGGGTGATGGTATGGTTACCAAAAACTTCATCACAACAAAATAGGGATCCCAATATATTATATTTCTATTAATCATCACATATAACCTCGTTCGGTCTATCCTACTCACTATGAAGTTAATATCATCCCCCAAACAATAATTGAAGTCAAAACAACTCGGGTCCCTAGGGTGGCTAACAAAGGGTGACAATCTAAAATTTAGGATCGTTCTATATTACTTATTCATTCTAAAGAATCATAGTATGAAAATATTGTGTAATCCTATGGTAATATGTTTAAAACTCCCCACAATTTTCATGCCCATCATTTAAACACCATTTAGAACATTAAAAATACACAAATTATTTCTAGTTAACTTGATGGCCATCAATAAAATTCAGTTGAATATTAGGGGAAGATGAAAATTAGCACTCTTAAATTTCAATCCTTTTAGAATAATGGGGATAAAAAAATGGTCAGATGAAAATTTATTCCCATTCACATCATTCCCTCTAGGTATATATAGAAGAGTACTACGAGAAGAAGAAAATTCAGACTGATTCTCACCAATCTCACCATGACAATAAGTTGAATAAATTACTATGAGAAGACACATATCACTACTAATGCACATAAAGGCCACTTATTAAAAATCGTAGCAAACAACTATGAGTATTTGAAAATTCTTATTGTTTTATATTAATCTAATCATCTAAATACAGAGGCACACTGTGAGAAAACACAAATTCCTAGTTGTTCACATAATACCCACCATCAATATATCATGAATCATTGAGAAGCAAGATGAAAAATATTAACTATGAATCCAAAGAAGTCTTGTGACTCTACCCACACATAGATGGAACTTAATTACTCAATGGTAGGGAATGGAGGATCAATGAAGGCACATAGTCCTCCTCTAAAACCAAAATGGGTGTATATTCTCATTCCCAACAAGGGAGTCCCTTGAAATGTCCTTCTATTGATGAAGGGTTATATATCAATCCCTAACCATACCCTATAGAAATAAGAAGGTGTAATCATTTCCTAAAAAATAGCTAGTAGTCAGGATGAGAAACCCACCTCCTCGTGTGGTTTGACTCGTCCACACAATGAGGTAGTCACTCAATAGTGGAAATTAATCCGTTCTACTTTTATGGATGTCCTTTTGTAATATTCCATGGTAAATTTACAATCTGATCAAGAAAAAATACCTATTGAAACTTTCGGAAACCGGCCCACAACGATGTAAAACCACAGTACCAATATATTTCTTCTAGAATAATGAAAGCATATTGGGAAACCCTGTAAGCACAGAGGGATCCACTGAATAGGTACCTATATCTAAATTCCATCACTCATACAAGCATCCTCAATCATTGAAAAGAGAGAACCTAAAAATAAAACACAGCAATGGAAATTGGAAAATGAAGGGAAGACTCGTAACCCTACACTACTTAAAGATGGATCTATTGAATCCATCAAATTTATATTATTGGTGGCTCAGGACACTCTTGAATAGTTAACAAAGTATGGTAGTGGTAGCATCAATTGTGAAGGTCCTCCCCAAAACATTTTAATGTATATTTTAATTTCCCCTCCCCAAATTTCTATTACAAATTCATCCTTTGTAGGTGTAATATGATCAATCAAAATATCTTATCTCAAGGTGAGCCTCACTATATCCATCCTCTTGTCCATAAGAATCTAGAGTAATAATGTTAAACCCTCAGCTTCATCGGTCATTAATGTCCTTCATAGGTTATATGATTAAAAAATTCCCCATTTTTCTTTACATAAACTAAAATGTTTGTACTCTCTATGATACCACCCACTGTGATGGTTCTTCACCTAGTAAATTTTTATGCCAACTAGAAGTTTATCGACTTTGTGAGTCAAATACTATAAATCATTCATATTTTGAGGTACTTGGGATGATGGGTTGTGCTATTTTAGGTGCCCTAACAATGAAATGATACATACATTCTCATCTAGATGATTGTTCAGGTAAATTACCATCCATTGAGCGACCCCAAAATTTTCCCATATTATCAAGACCTCAACATTCACCACTACTTGTGGTAAACCCACCCGGAAGTACTCATGTTGGTATGATCAAGTAGTGGAGTATGAATTTGAAGCGAAAATTGATATGTTTCTCATGATTAGAAAATTGGACTTGAATAGCATAAATATCATTTATTGGCCCTGATCTGGTTCTCAGGACCACATTCTAGTGGAAATTTACAAAGGAAAAAAAACATACACAAAATTAATACCAATCTATGAACAATTCTCTTATACCTAAGAGATAAATAATTTCATTAAAGTGGGTGTGCATACAATGTAAAAATATTTAGAGATCTTCATTTTAAAATTTACATAGAATCACTTCCATATACATTGATACCATGATCAAAGAAGTAATGAAAGTATATTCAACCAGAATGCCTCAATGGGATTTTGTTTTTTGTTCCATATAATTGTGGATTCCTCACATAGTGTTTAAATCTAGTTATGGGGGAACATAAATGTTTTAATTTCACCTCACACCTTGTTTAATGGAGTATACTATAAATAATATCCTATAATTTCATTATGTCAAGGTGACTATTAAGGAAAACATCATCTCTCGATGGAAAGCACACTAAACAAGAATCATCCTTGAATAAGTTTTAAATGCATCATGCTTGATGAGACAAATCCATCATAAACTCATTTACCATAAATTAAAGAACATAAATTAAACATAGAGTTTATTAGAATCCAATCATCAAGAACTAATAATGCCTTCATAATCTAACAGTTCATATATAGACCTGGCATCATATCTGACTCATAATCGAAAAGTGATTCATGAGATTAAGATAGTGGTGATAGTATTAGTGAGCGACGTATTATGAGATCACGCTCAGACCATGAGGATGGGGAAATTTTTAACCCAAGGAGGAGGTGTCTCCAATCAGAACTCTATCTGAACTGAGATGAACAATGATGGTGTGTGTACCTTGAACCATTGAATTGTACTAAATTTTGGTTCTCCCTTGAGAAATAATGTGATGTCTCCTCAATGAATCTCTAATAAGGAAAAATACAAGGACACATAAATACACATCCTCATCCTGATGAGGATGAGCACCCTATGATGGATGAAAAATTCCCCTGGCATGAGAAAGAAATGAATAAGTTAAGGAGACATAAAATTTAGTTTATTTGAGGAATAGTTACTATCGAAATTCCCCATTGGTTAGAGAGTCAATGTACACATCCTATATGTTTACCATGATAAGAAGGATTCATTAAAGGGATTAATGATACACTAGTACATCCACTTAACTTCTCACCTAGACCATCAGTTTACCTCATCCTGATCATGGATGTATTTATATATTTCCATTTATTAAAGAGAAAACTATAACGAGTTTAAGAAAATCCTAAAAAAATTTCATAGGACATACATTAATCATAAATAAGGGAATATACATCACAGCATGTCTTAACTAATACTACATATATCCATGGAATCATTCAATGAAAAGTTCATAATAGGATGATTGATACCAACGAGCCATTGGAAGCTTAATTAAAATCAATTGATGTGTGGAATTCACAAATAAAGGTAGAACGAAAACCTTTTAATAATGTATTGAGGGATACCTCACCACCTCCAAACTTCAAGAGCCAAATTTTTATGATTTTCAATAGCTCATGTGACCTATAACAACATCTTATGCACTATGTGTCCTAGTGTAATCCTTTTATGAGAACTCCTATAAAATAAGAATTTTTGAATCATAGATGATTCATTTGAATCATTGTATTCTCCATGAATATTTGGAACATCTAAGTATATCCCACCCGACTTATGCTACAACAGAACCAACATCATCCTCTCCAAAACCTCAAAAATGCATCCCTTGGAAAATGACCTAACTCAAATGGCGAGGAGAATGGGTAGTTAGATGAATCTATATCAAGGAAAACGTTGTATTTGATTTTCTAAAAATTTATGCCCTTATATTTGAAATAACAGTACCTTACCTGCTAAACATAACCTCTAGAAATGGTAACCCAAAAAATCATCATCAGATAAGGAATTTAACATTGGGTACCTTAATTTCATTATCTTAATGGATCCATCCTCCGGGGATGAGAATGGAAATGAAACGGAGTTCTTCGTAAATGATCTGGGAATCAGAGGAAGATTCTATGTGATATGAGGAGACTAGAAAAGGCTCAGTTACATTAGGGACCATAATTCTAGCAACGTCACTACATTGACTATGAATGGTGAGGAAACTATTATAATATATATTCTACATGTTCAATAAGGGTAGGAAAATCCCACTACATTGTCCAAAATCTAACATGACCCTATTAATCAAGAGTATCAATTTGAGAGGGTACATGTGTCATATCCACCTCAGCAGGTAGACGAACCTACACAAACTGGACCATAATGGATTGGAGAACCTCCGACCCCTATTTCGAGGTCTGATCCATCAACGTCAAATAATCATGCCCTTAAAACATCTGACAAAGCTTATCCACATCCATGGATTTACATGACTTTTAAATAGAATGATGAAATTATAAAATATATTCCTTAATAACAATAAAAAGACTTCTCCGGGTGCCCTATTTTTTCATTACACCTTAGGAAAGCACTCATAGATGATTTTATATTTCTTAATGAGTATAAATGTATGGTTTTCTATGCTGGGGACTCTCATATAGGGACTGATCCTATAAAATTTCATGATTCCATCTCTATCACAAAACAAGATGAAAATGTCATTATAAAAAGACACATTAGACACTTTTATGTGTTTGATGAGATAAATAGTGTAAACTTCCCAAATGTTTTTAGTTATAATGGATATATAGTTAATCTCATTACTTTAGAAATAGATCATTGGGTGGGTTAGAATATTGATATTCTAGAAACATTTTCCATAACACTGTAGGGATATGACAAAATTATGTAGAATCCATTGATCCAAATCCCACACAATGTACAATTTAGTGGTCACATAGCTAACTCATAATTTCATTTGATTTAATATAACAGAAATAAAAACATATTTTTAGGAAGTCCTTGGTTCCATCAACACACATAATGTCACGAACCAGGCCGGATCGTCATCCGACCTAACGCTCGACCCGGTCCGCGACATGACCCGAAGGGCGTTCCCAACCCCCACGGGCTGGCAACTAGTGTCGGGCATCAAAACAAACCAGTTGGGAATAGGTTGGCCCATGACAAAGATGAATAAACATATACTGAACAAGCAGATAAATAAAGGAAAATAACCTGAACAACGTGGCAGCAGAAAAATGAATAAACAAAAAAATGTGACATACCTCAGGTGACCCCATGGATCACCACGGTACGACAACCACACTCACTTCCAAAAGCGATCCAAGACTAAAACCTGCAACTGAAAAGTAATGTAGGCGTGAGCACCGAGATGCTCAGTAGGAAATCCAAAATATAAACACGTCCTATGCCTCCGCCTTTATTAAGAAACCCAACTATGCCAGTTTGAAAATAAGATATAATAAAATAATGTTTTCCCTTCTTTAAAAATTCAATTAATGAGTTTGCATTTTAAAAAAACATTTCAATCTTAATACATTTTCAAAATAGGTTCCAAGCATGCATTAACATTTCAAAAAGAAGAGGAACCAGTTTGAAATAAAATTTGATTTTTACAAACAAGTCACCAGGTAGGAAACAACTGAAAAGAAAGTTACATCACAAGAAACATTTCACAAATGAGCACTATGGGTAATCCCTATAGGTAGCTAGAACAATTGGGAACCTAGAGACCTCTTACCTTGGTGAAACATGGCTTAGAAGACCACGAACCTCAGAAAACGTGGCGTAGAAGACCACGACCCTCAGAAATTCATATGTTTAGTCAGTGTTGTTGCATCAATCCTTCTAGACAAAACAGGACGAACCCCTCCCGTGTCATCTAGCATACTAGTCCTGGTCACCCACCTAGATACCTAGTTTTCCCATTGTGCTCTATTTCAAATGGTGGTGAGTTTTCTTTATCAAGCAATCAAACAAGTACATTACACTTTCTTTATCTAAAACTCATTTAACCTTTCACCACCGCACTCCCTACTTAAGTACATTCCCCCTCTTTACACCACACAATCACACACAAGCCTTTACACTAGTCACATATCACAAACCACTCATTAACACTTGCATCACATTTTATTTTTCAAATTTAGGGGAATGACTAAAAAGGGGTTTTCTATTTTCGCAAACCAAATCTTAATGTTCCAAACTGTCCTCAATAGAGGTTTTTTTCTATTACATAAAACATTCTTAAGATGCCCAACATGCGTAATTACATAAAGGGAACACTTTTTACAATCGACCAACCAAAAGGCCAAACACCTTTGGAAGTACACCTTACAAATTTCATAACCACTTAAGAAATCAATTTTTCAAGAAAAGCCACTTAAGACCAACAGCTTTGGAAATACATTTCAATTTCCCCAATACAGGGCATAATAGTTTCTAGCAACCGCAATCAGACTCCATAGCATGCATATATAGCATAGTGTAAAACGTATTTTTAAAACAATCATGCAATTATGAATTTCAAATTAAAAGCATAGGCATATGGAACCTACCTCAACATGTCGCTGCTTGAAGACGAACATTCGAACTGATCTTCCGCACATACACGCACATGCATTTACACATATATACATACACCCCTAGGTGAATTTCACATATTCCCTCCGCCATGAGGGAATATTCACAATGAGGGAATATCTATATATATGCCTTACCATATGCATGTACATGCAGGGATCCTCGATACCCGTGACCCAAAATCATCACAACGAGGTACAACACTCTACACATATCTTTTAATGAAACAATTCAAACATATAATCAAACATTTGACCAATTTATAAAACATTTCAGCATGCTCAAAGTGGAACATTTTCCATCAAAATTTATTTTCCAACACACACGCACCTCATGTACCCACAATAACACATTTTGCACAACTCAAACGATTAATTTAACACTTCCAATGATTGTCACAACAAGGCACACACACATACAACCTTATGCATACTCAAACCCACTTTTGAAAACACTCACACTAAAACAACATAAAAACATGTTTCACACACTTTACAAGATTTAACAAACCACTTAAAAATTTTATAAAACAACTCCAAGTTGTATTACAAGACATTGAACACAAAATTCTACCCCAAAACCTCTTATAAGGCCAAACACACACCACTCACTTGTCAAAACAGAAAATGCAGCCCGTGCAAAATATAATAAACCAAATGCACAATTAAAAAACTCTTTTAAAACTCAAAAAACTATTGAGAAAATTTATTAAAAAGTTTCAAAACATTTCGCTTAACTTTGAATACCAAAAGATCACCCAAAATCTCTTTTATGATAAAATGCATTTTAACGTCGCATCAAAACACAAACCGCATCCCTTGCATGTCTTAACAGACTATCAAAACAATTAATTAAACACTAATAAATAGTTCATCATAGGTTTTTCACACATTAACACACTCATATTTCACAAACAGACTACTAACAAAATAAATGAACATCTAAAATCAAATACAACTAATTTCACCCTTTTCACATTCTAACAAATTAAATACACACTTTATAAAATGCTGATAAACATCTCAACATGGGTTTGCACCGAAATTTGTACACATATTGCATCAACATACTATTTAAAAATTAAGAGTATATCAAATCTCAAAAAGAATCAAACTCGCGTCTTGCAAATAAATAAATAAACAAAATGAATTAATTAAACTCACAAATTAATGCATCAAATAATGGTTATACGTAGAATCGCATACCTAATATGGAGGAATTAAAAATATCAGTGTGAAACTTCAATCGCACGATGTTTGCACCACAAGGATCTTAGAGAAAACCCTAATTCAAGCATTGGGACCAAAAACAACACAATCAAACCAAAATAGTGACCCTAAAAACATAAAACCCCAAGTCCAATATCCAACCCGCTCAAAACCAAAACTCAAAATAAAGAAAGAAACCTGCCCTAGGGAAGGAGGGATAGGGAGGTGCGCAGGCGGCTTCAACTGGAGGGGAGGAGTGGGTCGATGGTGTGTGTGTCGGCTGCTTTGGCTGAAGGGGGAGTGGAGCGGGTCGAGGAAGGGGGTGTGTGTCGGCGGTCTCGTCCAGGTGAGTGGCGCGCGCCGGAGGCAAGCCGCGGGAGCGAGGCCGGATGAAGGGGGGGTCACTGGAGAAGGAGGGGTGCGCCGGCTAGGGTTTTCGAGGGGGGTAGGGTCGCGAGCCGGGAGAAGAGAGGAGGGGTTTAGGGTTCGGCGCTGGGGGGAAAGAGTAGTGCGATGAGGGAGGGTGAGGGAGGAAGGAAAAAAAAGCAAAAGAAAGAAATAAAAGAAAATGAAATGAATTAAAATGAAATAAAAATAAATAAACAAAATGAAATAAAAATAGATAAATAAAATGAAATAAAAATAAATAAATAAAATGAATAAAATGATATAAAATTAATAAATGAAATTTGAAAGAATAAACAAATTCCTAATTAATAATAACAAAATAATATTATATTATTTATTAATGTTAGAAACCACACATGGTCACGTACACGGTCACTCGCCTAGCCACGCTCTCAAAAAACTAACAAATTTAATTCAATAACATTTTCATACCAAGGATGGACACTACGCACGGTCACGCACACAGCCGCGCGCCATCTAACAACCCAAGTGTGTATATATATATATATAAACCAGTTCAAACTGCAAATTAAAAAACGAGACCCAAAATAATTAAAAGAAAGTATCAGGCATTGCTAAGTAAATACGCACATTTATCAGTAACACAAAACTCAAGTCGATTCCATCACGCATCTCAATATAACAAATTTAATCCAAATAAAAATTATAGAATAAGAATAAAATTAAAAGTCATTTCCATAGTGCGGAGTCCGGGTGTGACAATTCTCCCCACCATGACACTTTTTTCCCCTAGAAAGTCACCTAGCCCAATGAGGAATCAAACTCGAGTTTGAAATTTAACGAGGAAAACAAAATCATGAACATGGTATGACTTTTCACTCCCTCGGTCACACCCGACCAACTCTAAGGGAAACTGAGAAGAGAAGAACCATCAGGAAAAGAGGAGGGTTCTCCCCACCACAAGAACCCGACTAGCACAACCGGCATTGAGACTCTTAGCCTGAACTAACTCTGGAACTGCTAACTTGATCCACGAGGGAAGCGCCACACAGTCCAAACCTCTAAAAAAGGCACGACAAGATTCATGGTGAGTCTCCCCACCATTTAAGTACCGACTAGCTTAAACCAACCAGTATAAACCGACATGAGAACTTCCTATCCCAAACCAGAACCTACTGCAACATGTGAAAACCCACAGAATAATTCTACCAAAAAAATGAACTTAACTATGACACATCATTTCCACAAGAGGGTAGCATGTCCAAAAAGAGCGTGTACTAAAACAAAAACAGACACATTTGAGGAGGTGCAACTACTGGAATTTACAAAAATACGAGATCACCACGCCTTCTTACCACCACAGTGGGATATTCAAAGAACAAGGACTACAACAAGAAAAGAGACTTTTATGCCTCTTATAGAAAAATAGAACCTTCAAGACCGAGGACACTTGAACCGAGAAATTTAAATTGTCCCTATTTTCGCACTGCATACAAAAGTTAGACCAATGTGACCCACACCCAAAGATTCATGACTGCGTGAAAGGCTTCACTCCGAGACTTGTGGCTGGAGCTCTGATGTCTTGATGCATCTGTTGCCCCGTAGTCAAGAGCTGACATCCTTCGGTCAAGACTCCAGCTAACGATGCCTCTAGCTAAACCTCTCCAATTGTCCCAAATGGTCATACTGACGGCAAGCCTTTAGAGGATGATGACAAGGCGACATAAAGTACCCAAACTGAGCACACTAGGAGAAAACAAGGGGTGTCTCAACTAATAGAAGATGGAATTGACAAGAAGACTTGTTTGAGATAGGTTCCTCTGATTCTCTCTCGTCACCAGATGGGGAACCTTCCCAAGCACTGAAAAGAAACGGTCCTGGAACCCTAGTAAAAAACCCCACACAAGAGAAAATTTAACTGATTCCACGATGCTACCTCTGGAGAAAATGGAATCAACCCCTTGGCATGTCCCACATAGGCCTTCACTACTTGTTGGCCTTACTCGACACCCACTAGTTCTACCACTTTCCTCGCCTTTACTTCCTCGAGTATAAACCATCGGACGAGCGTCGCCTTAAACACCTTCCAAGACGCACCATCATGCAACGACGGTGGGATTATTTCCTCCACCAATCCAAAGTTTCACCTTCAAACAGATCCAAACCAACACGAACTCTCATAGCTTTGGGAGTTCCCAATAACCTGAAAACACCCACAATTTCACCATGCCAGTCTACTACCTTCGATAGATCATGATCACCACGGAATATGAACAACAACAGAAAATAATTCAATTCCACCACCCCGCTAAGAGTCTGGGTAGAACCAACAACTAGAAGAGGCTCACTAAAAACTTTTGGGACTTTTCTGGGTAGCATACTCAAAAGCAAGATGCAAAAATCCAAATCAAAACTCATCATAAATCAAAATTCCACACCTCAATCATGATCAAAAGATCAAACTCAAATCACTATTCCAACCACAATTCAGTATGTCACAACCAAGAACTCACGAAAAGGAATACCCAACACGAAAAGAGAACGCTAAAAAATTACTCACTCACTTTTCTAAACATTTGAAAAACCCTTTTTGAAAACCATCTTTCATCAAACAAAACAACTTAAATATACACCATCGGTATCCCATGAAGTCTCACACATACATATCCATGTGCTAGCTCAAGCACCCATCCACTCACATCACCAATTCCCCACTTTCCACATGCTTACCTCAATGTATGTGGTCACTCATAGGAATACCAACGCTCAATTCAAGACACTTCTCATTTCCAAAATAGACCATTAATCACAAATCATAAATTCCAGAACAATTTGAGAAATTCACTTATCATTAAAGAAACACATTTCAAAATTCCAAAAAAAATTCCATTTCAAAAACCATTTTCCACTCCAACGACCATATTCCCTTTTGAAAACACCTTCACAAAAATCCATTTTCATTTTTGAGATGTACTCACACCAACCAAAATAAAGGTTAAACATAACTCACATTAAAACATCCAAAAATAAGGGACTAGTGGTTATACCAACCTGGAAACATGGCTTAGCAGACCATGCTCCAAGAAAGCATCAACCACAGGAAGCATCTTGAACCGTGCACTCGGGCCGTACATGGGTCGCTACTCTATACAGGCTCGTCGCTTAACATCGGATCACTTCCCTTGTCATCCCTCATCCAAACATACCAATCCGAAGAAGAAATTTCAAATCCCGAACTACCACTGGCAACTCGAGTCTCGGGACGGGAAAGGGTTCATGACGTCCTTCCCGCACCTACCTCTCGAGTCCCGACACACCTTATCACTAAGATACATGACACCCCAAATAACAAGGGCACCTCTGATACCATTTTGTTATGAACTAGGCCGGATCGTCATCCGACTTAACGCCCGACCCGATCCGCGACATGACCCGAAGGACGTTCCCGATCCCCACGGGCTGGAAACTAGTGTCGGGCATCAAAACAAACCAGTTGGGAACAGTTTGGCCCATGATAAGGATGAATAAACATATACAGAACAAGAAGATAAATAAAGGAAAATAACTTGAACAACGTGGCAGTAGAAAAAGTAATAAACAAAAAAATGTGACATACCTCAGGTGACCCCGTGGATCACCACGGTACGATAACCACACTAGCTTCCAAAAGCGAACCAAGACTGAAACCTGCAACTGAAAATTAATGTAGGTGTGAGCACATAGATGCTCAGTAGGAAAGCCAAAATATAACCATGTTCTATGCCTACGCCTTTATTAAGAAACCCAACTATGCCAGTTTGAAAATAAGATATAATAAAATAATGTTTTCCCTTCTTAAAAAATTCAAGTAATGAGTTTTCATTATTTAAAAAAAATTCACTCTTACTACATTTTCAGAATAGGTTCCAAGCATGCATTAACATTTCAAAAAAAAGAGGAACCAGTTTGAATTAAAATGTGATTTTTACAAACAAGTCACCAGGTAGGAAACAACTGAAAAGAATGTTACATCACAAGAAGCATGTCAAAAATGAGCACTATGGGTAATCTCTATAGGTATATAGAACAAGTGGGAACCTAGAGACCCCGTACCTCAGTGAAACGTGTCTTAGAAGACCACGACCCTCAGAAAACATGGCTTAGAAGGCCACAACCCTCAGAAATTCATATGTTTAGTTAATGTTGTTGCGTCAATCCTGCTAGACAAAACGGGACGAACCCCTGCCATGTCATCTAGCGTACTAGACCTGGTCACCCACCAAGATTCCCGGGTTTCCCATTGTGCTCTATTTCAAATGGTGGTGAGTTTTCCTTATCAAGCAATCAAACAAGTACATTACACTTTCCTTGTCTAAAACTCATTTAACCTTTCACCACCACACTCCCTACATAAGTACATTCCCCCTCTTTACACCACACAATCACGCAGAAGCCTCTACACTAGGAACATATCACAAACCAATCATTAACACTTGCATCACATTTTATTTTTCAAATTTAGGGGAATGACTAAAAAGGGGTTTTTTATTTTCGCAAACCAAATCTTAAAGTGCCAAACGGGCCTCAATAGAGGTTTTTTTCTATTTCATAAAACATTCTTAAGATGCCAAACATGCGTAATTACATAAAGGGAACACTTTTTTCCAATCGACCGACCAAAATGCCAAACCCCTTTGGAAGTACACCTTACAAATTTCAAAACCAATTAAGAAATAAATTTTTCAAGAAAAGTCACTTAAGACCAACGTCTTTGAAATACATTTCAATTTCCCCAATACAAGGCATAATAGTTTCTAACAACCGCAATCATATTCCATAGCATGTATATATAGTATAGTGTAAAACATATTTTTAAAACAATCAAGCAATTATGAATTTCAAATTAAAAGCTTAGTCATAGGGGGCCTACCTCAACATGTCACTGCTTGAAGATGAACATTCGAACTGATCCTTGGAACATACACGCACATACATTTACACATATATACACTCACCCCTAGGTGCATTGCACATATTTCCTGCTTCATGAGGGAATATGCACAATGAGGGAATATCTATACATGTGCCTTACCGTATGCATGTACATGCAGGGATCCTCGATACCCGCGACCCAAAATCATCGCAGCGAGGTACAACACTCTACACATATCATCTAACGAAACAATTCAAACCTATAATCAAACATTTGACCAATTTATAAAACATTTCATCATGCTCAAAGTGAAACATTTTCCATCAAAAATTCTTTTCCAGCACACACGCACCTCAAGTACCCACTATAACACATTCCACACAACTCAAACGATTAATTGAACACTTCCAATGAATTTCAAAACAAGGTGCACACACATACACCCCTATATGCATACTCAAACCCACTTTTGAAAACACTCACACCAAAACAACATATAAACATGTTTCACACACTTTACAAGATTTAATAAACCACTTAAAAATTTTATAAAACAACTCCAAGTTGTATTACAATACATTGAACACAAAAGCCTACCCCAAAACCTCTTATAAGGCCAAACACACACCACTCAATTGTCAATACAGAAAATGAATCCCGTGCAAAACATAATAAACCAATTTCATAATTAAAAAAACAATTTTAAAACTCAAAAAACTATTATGAAAATTTATTAAAAAGTTTCAAAACATTTCACTTAACTTTGAATACCAAAAGTTCACCCAAAATATCTTTTATGATAAAATGCATTTTAACGTCGCATCAAAACACAAACCACATCCCTTTCACATCTTAACAGACTATCAAAACAATTAATTAAACACTAATAAATAGTTCATCATAGGCTTTTCACACATTAACACATTCATATTTCACAAAAAAACTACTAACAAAATAAATGCACATTAAAAATCAAATACAACCAATTTCACCCTTTGCACATTCTAAAAAATTAAATGCACAATTTATAAAATGTTGATAAACATCTCAATGCGGGTTGGCACCGAAATTCTTACA
Organism: Viscum album; assembly: GCA_963277665.1. Classification (NCBI taxonomy): domain Eukaryota; kingdom Viridiplantae; phylum Streptophyta; class Magnoliopsida; order Santalales; family Viscaceae; genus Viscum; species Viscum album. The sequence continues at coordinate 662,577,095 of OY728159.1, forward strand.
CATATTGCATCAATATACTATTGAAAAATTAAGAGTATATCAAATCTCAAAAAGAATCAAACTCGCATCTTGCAAATAAATAAATAAACAAACTGAATTAATTAAACTCCAAAATTAATGCATCAAATAATGGTTATACGTAGAATCAAATACCTAATATGGAGGAATTTCAAATATCCGTGTGAAACTTCAATCGCACGATGTTTGCACCACAAGGAACTCAGAGCAAACCCTAATTCAAGCATTGGGACCAAAAACAACACAATCAAAACAAAATAGTGACCCTGAAAACATAAAACCCCAAGTCCAATATCCAACCCGCTCAAAACCAAAACTCAAAATAATGAAAGAAACCAGACCTAGGGAAGGAGGGAGAGGGAGGTGCGCTGGCGGATTCAACTGGAGGGGAGGAGCGGGTCGAGGGTGTGTGTGCCGGCTGCTTTGGCTGAAGGGGGAGTGGAGCGGGTCAAGGAGGGGGGGGGGTGTCGGCGGTCTCGTCCAAGTGAGTGGCGCGCGCCGGAGGCAAGCCGCGGGAGGGAGGCCGGATGAAGGGGGGTCACCGGAGAAGGAGGGGTGCGCTGGCTAGGGTTTTTGAGGGGGAGTAGGGTCGCGAGCTGGGAGAAGAGAGGAGGGGGTTAGGGTTCGGCGCTGGGGGGGAAGAGCAGCGCGACGAGGGAGGGTGAGGGAGGAAGGAAAAAAATCAAAAGAAAGAAATATAAGAAAAAGAAATGAATTAAAATGAAATAAAAATAAATAAATAAAATGAAATAAAAATTGATAAATATAATGAAATAAAAATAAATAAATAAAATGAAATAAAAATAAATAAATAAAATGAAATAAAATAAATAAATGAAATTTGAAAGAATAAAAAAAATCCTAATTAATAATAACAAAATAATATTATATTATTTATTAATGTTAGACACCACACATGGTCACGTACGCGGTCTCTCTCCTAGCCACGCTCTCAAATAACTAACAAATTTAATTCAAAAACATTTTCATACCAAGGATGGACACTAAGCATGGTCATGCACACAACTGCGCGCCATATAACAACCCATGTGTCTATATATATATATATATATATATAAACCGGTTCAAACTGAAAATTTAAAAACGAGACCCAAAATAATTAAAATAAAGTATCACGCATTGCTAAGTCAATACGCACATTTATCAGCAATGCAAAACTCAAGTCGAGCCCATCACGCATATCAACATAACAAATTTAATGCCAAATAAAAATTATAGAATAAGAATAAAATTAAAAGTCATTTCCATAGTGCGGAGTCCGGGTGTGACACATAAATCCCCTCATTTCAACATCAATGCATAAAATACTACATTAATTGAAAAATCATGATGTTTCACAAAGATAAGGATATATTTGATTCCTTTGAGTCACATTATATCATTGTGATATTTAATCAGTTGAAATGGAGAACTCCTATTTGATGGTGCTATTTCGGTAACAACCCCCAATAGTCTGGAAATTAGACTAGCAAGACCCTTCAAAAATAATGAATAAGATTATTCCATTTCCATCAATCAGTTTTAGTATGTGAGGCCAAATATTGGTGAATATTTAACAATATTAATGCTTTAAATAATAAATACTAATTTTATCAGTGTTGAAATGATTTCTAACTCCCCATAAAATAATTGAAGCTATGAGGGAAATTCACTCATTCCATCCCCAATATCCTGGAAATCCTTTCCTCATTATTTTCGGTAGAAGTTGTTATCTCATTACCCAAGGAGGATAAAGACACTTCATCTCTGTATCTCACTCAATTTTCTCCATAGATTCATGTATTTCCAAAAAAAATTATCTTGGTTAGAGGATGTTTCTTCATCGTCAAAATGCTAATATATTGACTCCTCCCACAAATCTATTAATCATATCCCACTAGATTATCCCTCTAAATAAATAAAAGAAAAATATTAATAAGAGAAATAAGAATTGGATTATGGACCCTGGGTACCTTCCAATTTAATTTGAGGAGGTCATCTCTATAACCATTGATGAGATTAGGAAAATAAACATGGACATAGAAGAAAACTCATGTCCCACATTGAGTTGTGATGCGATGTATTTTGATTATCATGTGGAATATACAAACTTTCATGAGACTCATTAGGTTTTATTTACCTAAAAACACACAAAAATTATATCCCTTGATCCCTAGGTGGACACTTAGCACTTGGGTCTGATAGAGGACCATCATGGCTACAAACAAAAAGCCAGGAGGATGCAACAGATACATGCTTCAAAAATTGAAGTTGATGTTGATAATATCATCATAGAAAAATTATTTTTGGATGTTAAAAATAAAAAATGACTACATGGGATTTTAGGAGATAGATTATTTTTAATTTCATTGATATCTTGTGTTGTACCCTACACTAATATTATCTTGCGCTATTTGCAACACCGTATTAGTTTTCAACATACACAACACTATTCTTGGATTGTGTGGAAAAAAATTCAAATTCCTTTGATAGAATTAATTTAACAAAACAATGAGTATATATTTTGTTAAATATATAAATTAAAAATGCTTAGGTAATGTTATACACAATAATAAAGGGACCTTAAACTGCATGCAACACAGACATGGCATGTGCAACATTCCTTGATAGCTTGTGTGGTACATAATACCAAGTTTCACTAAACAATGATATATTATTAAAATATTATATAAACTAGACATTTTTATTTTTATTAACCACATTTTATTTTTTATATAATTATCGTTCATCTTACACATGATATGAGAAAAAAAAATTGGATAAAATAAGTATTTTAAAAAATATGCAGTTTTACGGCCTTTTGATTCCGAACCCATTTTGAATCTATTTTTTTATACTTTTATAAGTTATATTTGACAAGGTAATATTCTAATTTGTATGTGGGAAATAAAAAAATTACTTTGTATAAATTTTGGATATTTTTCTGATAACTTTCATATTTTGATTAATATTAAAGATATGATAAATTTTAAATAAAAACAACTTTGATCAAATAAAAATTTTATGGAGAAAATATAATATGAATGGTTTTAAAGTATAAATATAATATATTTTTATATTTTAAGACAACTTTAGTTGTTTTCATTAATTTTACAATGAATTCATATTTAAAAACATTTCAATATTTTACAATGTTTTATAGAAAAACCCATATTTTTACAACGAGATTAGTTTTAATTTAATTGGTAGAAAATCTATTTTTTAAAATTTGGAAAAATGGATTACATATTTGTAATAAGAAGGTTTAGATAATGTACATAGGTAATTTTTATTTTTTTATATTATGAATTGAAACATGAGTAATTATTTTATTTACCATTATTAAAAGGTAAATATGATAAATACGGGTAAAAAGTAAATGGATAATAATAATAAACTACCCTAACACATTCCCTAATCCTATTGGACGAGATATGTCGGACCATGGGAATCCATGGGTAGATTTTGGGTGCCCTTGGATTCACATGGATGTGAAAATGACAATTTCTAAGAATTAATTTAAAGTAATGATAATTATAACCTAAACATATATTTTTTACTAAATATATTTTAATATTAATTTATATTATAGAAATATTATGTATATACATATTCATTAGAAATATAAAAATATCTCATACATCGTGGTATTTAATTTGAAATTTTTATAAATTAGATAAATATATTTTTTTGGACACAATTATGATGAAGTGATTACTTCATTAATGAAATATTCTAATAAATAAATATAAAAACAATAAAACAAAGGTATATTGGTTATTTTGATGTCATACACAAATTATCAGGATTATATTGATATATCAAATTTTATTTAATGCATCTGGTTCTATTTAATAAGGTTTTTAAGAATTTTTTAAAAAGTCAAGTGTGAATACTGTCCAAAATTGACACAATTCATAACATAAAACATAAAATAGTTTATTAAATGATATTAAATTCATAAAAATATATGATTAATCCCAATGGTTAATATAATTCAAGATATGTCATAAATAAATTTTTATGGGTATTTTGATATGATATGATAATTACATTAACCTACAATGTGTAAATAACATAATAATATAGTAATATTTAAAATGGTAAAATAAGGGTAAACCCAAAAGGATAAGGATAATCTAATATTAAAAACATGACAATAAAATAATTTGATTATGGGTATTCAAACCAAAATCATCTCTTGTTATAATTAAATAAGTTTTTTACCATTATTAATCAAAAATAATTTATACTTAATTAATATTTGGGAACATTACTAAAGTGCCTCTTTCATATCTTATAAAAGGGTACCTCCTCCCTCTCCTCTCCACTCCATTTTGAGCCTTCATGCTCGACAAAACCCATACCATTTTTTTAACTTCCATATTTACATTATAGTTGTTCGGGTTTTCTCAAAAGACAAACTCTAGTTCCCTAAGGGGAAATTTAAAAGAGGCATGTCAAAGAAGAGGTAATCAATTCTACCGATTATTTCTTATTTATTTCTTCTTGAACGTACTCTTATTTAGTTGATTCATTATTAAGTAATAAAATTAGTATCACTAATATACTGATATGTTATTATAAATAAGAAAAAACCATATTTCACTATTTATTCATCATACGAGAAATGAAATCACCGTGTGTGCGTACGAATAGTTTACGATCTCCATGCTGTGGGGTAATCTGTTTTTCACCACCACCGTACATGGATAGGTATAATGGTGTAAATAATAAAAATATATGATTATTATAACATTATAATAATTTTGATATATTATACATCATCCACTTCAATATAGTCCAACAACTATGGGAACGATATCGTCGCTCGTGCGTATATACGTCTTACCGCCTCCACGACGTGATGAGATTCATTTTCTATGTTAACCATTCAAGAATGATTATAAATTATATATAATAAATAATAATGAAATATAAAACCTAATAATTCTACTAGATTAATGTGTGTGTATATATATATATTTTATTTACTTACATCCATTCAATTTAATAAGGAAACAAAAATAGCATTCACGCATACGTACGACATGCCGTCTCCATGAATGGTGTATTCCATTTCATTTATCGATGTATTATATATATTTATATACAGAATATGTAAGATATATAAATCATGTATTAAATTCTAGATGTATGTAAATAATTATCTATGTAAACATATGAATAATACCAATTCCATACACGTATGATAAATGAAACGATTATTACCTAAAACATTGGTTTAACCTAGAATTGAAAAATGAACAGGTAATATAAAATTGTATGTGAATAATATATGATATAATAAATATTATTATGGATTTTTACAATTTAATAATGTGTTTAACCCCACTATACAACAGTTTTGGATACATATGGAAGAAATTGGACCTAAAGTAAGTGATAATTTTGCAATCTCATTTTTATCTGAGATTGTTTATATGTAAGTATTTTCAAGGGATATATTTGTCATCAATTTCCATGCCTTGTAAAAATGTTTTCATAAAATGTTTACTATTATTATATATATTTTTTAAGTCATTTTTATCCATTTTTGACTTTTACTTCATGGTATGGAAGGAATCTTTCTTATTTTTTACCATACGAGGTACTTTTTGACTTTTCTTGTAAAAGTACCAGGTAAATATTTTTTATAACTTCTAAAGAATGAACGGAATTTATATATTTTTAATATCATATTTTCATGGAAATTCCTCTAAAATATTTCATGTTTATTTTAAACAAAATTCATTTCATATAAAATTCCATGACATTTTGGGAAATGAAAATGTCTTTAATGAATAAAGGATATTTTCATTAGGAATTATGTTCAATGTTTTAGAAAAATTATTTTCCATCTATGATGACATGGGGTTAGGTTTCTATCCATATTATTAATCATATTCGAATATTTTTATGATGGAATTTTTTATGATGTCCATTTATGTTTTATAGATTATGTTATGATGGATAAATGTTTAAGAACCCCATTTTATTACATGGGTTATAGTATGATGAATGATTTATGTTTTTGTGGAACATGTAATAATAATGTTATTATGAGATGCGTGGGACCTATATATACCTCCAATTTATTGTGTAAATATTTATATCTCATTAGATAAACATATATGGAAAAACATTAAATATGGCTCAATAATATATGGATGGAACAACAAGTAAACCCGGTTCAGTAATGGGATTCGTCCACTATGAAGGTTTTGACAGCAATGCCTTGGCTGCTAGAGAAATCATATTATGTGTTTATTAATTTTCCAAAATTACATGTTTTATTCCAATGCTATTATATATGGGTTAATGTTCCTTTATGATCTATTCCTGATATAATTCCTAGATTTATGTCATTGCTCAATATTTTGATGTTTAAACTTTATGTTCATGTTTTTATATTCAAATATTTATGGATTGTTTTATGTTCTCCTTTTTTACCGTTACTGATCATTTGAGCTCACCCTTTTTATGTTTTCGTTTCCCCAGGATATAACGAAATGTTTTAGGTGTGAAAAAAAGGGGAAGATCCTTATGGATAAGTTTTAGATCCATCACCATGATTAGAAAATTATCTTCCTAGTTTCCAAAGACACTAAACTATTATGTTCATTGTGAATTTTATTGTGTAATGTATTAATTATTCCACAAAAGAAATGTAATGTCCATTTATTTTATGCTAGGGTCACTACAGTTGGTATCAATGTGAAGGTTTAGTTAACCTTTGGAATCATTAATGTGGAAACCGTAGTGAGATACCTAGAGATATTTATATGATATGTATAAGGTTTTCCTTAAGGTACGTATAATTATAGGATACACTGCTAAAATTATGGTAATTATCAAGAATAAAATATAATTAAACCTGATATTTTAGAGATTTTAGGTACTCACCGTTGAATATATTTTTCCCTAGTATGATTTTTGCCTCTTACACTATTCTTTCTGGGTTTTCGACGATTACTGGATCCCGAAGGAACTGTTTTAATGATCAATGCACTAGGAAATGCAGTTATTGTCCTCATGAACCAAAAAAAGTTATAGGAGATGTAAAGAAAAATATTATAGCTATACTTACACAAGATAAGAATCATTCTGTACTCCCAAATGAGCAGAGAAGGGAACAACATTTTATTGAGTCGTTCATGAGGAAATGTTCACCTTTCTTTGAGTGGGTCTTCAGATCCAATTCCTGTTGAACAATGGATCAGTACAATTGAAAAGAGATTTTCCATAATTCACAATTCTGAACATGAAATGGTCATTTTTTCTTTCTATCATTTTGCAGGTGATGTAGACTAGTGTTGGAAATTAACTAAGAATACAATGAAGCAAGATAAAATTGAATCCATTGAATGGGATAAGTTCAATAACTTTTCTTCATTTAGTACTTCCCATGTATTCTTTTAAAAAGGATGGAAAATTAGTTCCTAGATCTTAAGAAAATTGATGATGAATTTTTTGGTACATACGAGGAGAATTTTACAAGACTTGAATTGTATACTTCTGGAATTATCATCCACACTAAAAATAATGTAAATCAATTATTTATTGAAATAAAACTATATAATTGAATGGAATTAGAAATAAAATACTTTGGTAGAAATTAAGAGATTTTGTATTATACAATAAAGGTAGAATAGGATTTTTGTGTTACCAATCCATCTCGTGGTTTTGAAAAGAAACAAAAGATGGAGTTCAAGGGAAAATATCATAACAACGGTTAAAAAAAGATGAATGCTTTCTTGTTCACAATTTGTGGAAAAAACATGATGGTGATTGTATTAAAGGGACTATAAAATGATCCAAGTATGGAAAATAAGGTCATTGAGTAGTTGAGTGCTGAAGTAATGGGAAAAAGGTTGCTAATGATGTGAGTGGAGAAAAGCCTGTGGAGAATGAACCACCAACATTTCAATGATATAAGTGCAAGTAAATGGGGAATTATGTTAACCAATGCCCTAATCCAAGGGTTAATGACGATTGAAATCAACAATATCATAAGGTAAAAGACAAAGGGAAGTCACTAGAGATCACTATTGGAGATGTTGAGTATGACAATGAAGTATAGGAATGATTTTGTGTTTATGTAAGGGGATTTCAAAATAGTGTTGTGGAATCTCATTTATAGTTTTATTGAATATTGGAATATATATGTATTGGTTTGATATGGATTTCCATAATTATGTGGTACTCGTAACCATGATAATTAATTGTAAGATTTTTGGAAAGTAGATGATATGCACATAATGAATGGATAAGGAGAAAATAATATTTTTCCTAGTATTAATGAGCTCATGACCAATAAAAGGGTCAAAGTGATATCATGGTTTGAGTATGTAGAATTTTTGGTATATTTGGTTTTTGGAAAGAGTTAATTTTGATTGAATGTATGTTATCAACAAGGTTCTATGGTAATTTATCTAATTACCATATTTAAATAGAATATAAAATTAAGGTATTTAGATGTTTGTAATGTGACAACCAAGAACTGATGAATGAGATATGGGATAAAAATGTTATGTAGATTCAGTTCACCTCCTTCTAAAGTTTTATAATTTCAGTTTTTTTTATGGATTTTCATTTTATCAATTTATAGATAGCATAATTTGTATTCTGGTTGAATATAGTTTGATAAATATATTATCTCACTATAGGAAGACTTGGGAATATTTTATAACCTATTCTAAACTTTTTGTTGAGATAGATAGAATGACATATCATCTTATCTTATTATCTATTAACACTTCATGAATTCCAAATTCAACATCATTTCTTTAAATGAGAGATGAAGTCGAAATTTTTCAGGGAAAGAACAATGGTGATATTACACTGTAATCAAGTGAGAATTTCTTCTTATGGAAAAATTCTTCAACTACAGGGAAATGATCTTTAAAACCAGAAATCTGATCCTATTACACTCTCATATGATGAATCATATGACCCCTTAAATCATTGAAGATTTTTGGATTTTTTGCAGTTAAATTTCTTCAATCCTTATTCTCTATCACTATCTATCACAACATGATGGTTAGATTTCCCTTCTATATCCTTGATTTCACTTCCGACCTATGTCATCCTATGTGGAAACCTAGTGATGAGTTACATTGGGTAACAATTACATTTCTATCATTCCCTTTTAAAATGATGTCTTAGTATCTCTTTTAACGATGTGGGTTTCCATGAATGTAACTTGAAAGTAGAAAAACTTTTATAACACCGAGGAATTTCGAGGGAGAAATTAATTTTATGGGGGGGATGCAACACTCCGATATTTTTTCAGATATTTTATATTAAATTTAATTTATTTCTTATGTTGTACACTTCACCTAGATTAGATTGTGTAATATTCCACAATTTATTAGTTTCTAGTATATGCAACACTATCCTTGGCTTGTGTTGCACACAATTTCAAGTTATTTTGATAGAATTCAATTTACAAAAAAATGAGTATTGATTTTTTTCAATGTATAAATGAACTTTTCTTTGATTATATTATACACAACACCAAAGGAATATTGCATTACACGATACAATGACATGGCTTGCACGACCTTTCTCGATAGCTTGTGTGGTACGCAATACCGAGTTTCACTAAACAATGATATATTATTAAAATATTATATAATCTACTTTTTATGAATAGTATTAACCTATGATTTAATTTTATATAATTATCATTCATTTTACTCCTTATATATTAACAAAATAATTTTTTCAGATAAAAGAATTATTTTACAAAAATGCAGTTTTACAACCTTCTGATAGCATGCCCATTTTAAATATAGTTTTTGACACTTTTATAAGTTAAATATAAAAATATAAACACCTTATTTAGAATCGGGAAATAAAAAATTACTTTGGGTAAATTTTTGATTCTTTTCTAAGAACATTAATATTTTAATGAATAGTGAAAATACACTTAATTTTAATTGAAAACTATTTTTTCCATCGAAATAATTAATATGGTTAAAATATATTATCGAATGGTTTTAACATATAAATATAATATATTTTCATAGATTAGGACAGTGTACATTGTTTTAATTAATTTAACATTGAATTCATATGTAAAATCATTTCAATCTTTTGTAATGTTTTAAAAAATCCCATTTTTTTCGACAATAGGATTAATTTCAAATTAATTAGTGAAACTTTTGTGTTTTGAATTTTGAAAATTTGATTCCATATTTTTAATAATAAGGTTAAAATTATATAAATACTTACTTTTTTTATAAATTATGAACATTAACGTCCGTAATTATTTTATTTACCATGGTTAAAGGGTAAATCGGGTAAATAGGGGTAAATAATAATATTATAATAATATTAAATTACCCTAACACATTCCCTAATATTATTGGATGAGATATGTCTAAAAAGGGGAACCCTTGGGTAGGTTTTGGGACTCCATAGATTCACCTAGATATGGAAATGACACTTTATAATAATTTATTTAAATTAATGATAATGATAAACTAAACATCTATAATTTACTAATCCTTTTTTAATATGGGGTTATATAATATTTATCTATGTCTTTAAATATTCATTGGAAATATAAATAGGCTTCATACATCATCGTATTTTATTTATAATTTTTAGATATTAGATAAATATATTTATGATTTACACAATTATGATGTGGTGATAACCTCATTAATGGATGATTCAAATAAATGAATTTATAAAAATTAAAACAAATGTAATTTGATTATTTTGATGTCATACAAGAATTTTATGGATTATATTCACATGTAATATTTTATTTAATGAATCTTTTTGAATTAATAATGTTCTTATATATTTTTTATAAATTCAAGAATGAATAGTGTCACAAATTGACACAATTTATAACTTAAAACATAAAATAGTTTCATAAATGATATTAAATTCATAAAAATGTAATATTCTTTCATATGGTTTATATAAGTCCGAATATGTCATAAATTACTTTATTTTGGTTGTTTTTTATGATATGGTAATTACATTAACCCACAATGTGTAAATAACAAGATACCACAGTAAGATTAAAAAAATGTAAAATAAGGGTAAAACCAAAATGATATAGATAAAAAATATATTTAAAACTTGAAAAAAATTATTAGATGATAGGTATTATAACCAAAATCATCTTATATTATAATTAAATATGTTTTAGACTATTTTAAAGCGAAATTGAATTTATAATAAATTAAAATTTTGGAACATTCCAAAAGTTCCCATATCATCTTCACTTCATTTTGAGCTTTAAATCTTGACCAAAACCGGATCATATATCTTTTAAACATAATTAGGTACATTATAGAGATTTTGTTCTTATCACGATGCAAACTCTAGTTCACTAATAGAAAATTTAAAGGATGCACGTCAAGGAAAAGGTATTCTCCTCTACCGATTTTTTCAAATTTATTTCTTCTTCAACTTAATCATCATTATTTGTTTAATTATTAATTAATAACATAATTTTCACTAATATAAGTATATGTTATTATAAATATGAAACAACCCTAATTCACCTTTTATCCATCTTACAAAAAACAACGTCACCGCATGTGCGTATGTAATACTTACCATCTCCATGTCGTGCTGTAAAATGTTTTTCTCCACCACCATACATGGATTGGTAAGATGGTGTAAATAATAACTATATACGACTATTATAACATGATACTAATTATGATATATTATACACAATACATTTCAATAAAATTTATGAACTATGGGAATGAAATTGTAGCTCGTACATATGTACGAGTTACAGTCTCCACGACATGATGAGATTCCCTCTCCTTGTTAACCATTCAAGAATGATTATAAAGTATATATAATAAATAATCTCGAAATATATTGAATAATAATTCTACTGGATTTATATATATATATATATATATTTAATTTACTTCTATTCAATTTAATAAGGAAATAAAAACAACGTTAATGTGTACGTACATCCTATTGACTCCATGAACGGTGTATTCCATTACATTTCTTGATCTATAATATATATTTATATACATAGTATATAGGATATATAAATATTTTATAAATTATAGAAGTAATTAAATAATGATCTAAGTAATGAATTGGGTAATAACAGGTCCATACATGTACGATAAATGAAACAATTATTACCTAAAACGTTGCTTTAACATGAAATGGACAAATGAACGGCTAATATAAAGTCATAACTGAATCATATATGATATCATAAATATTATTATGGTTTTATTACAAGTTAATAATATGTTTTATCCCACTATACAGTAGTTTTGGACACATATAGAATAAATTGGACATAAGTTAAGGGGTAATTTTGCAATCTCATTTTTATCTGAGATTGTTTATACGTAAGTATTTTCTGGGGATATATTTATCATCCAAGTTTATATTTTATAATAATTATTTCATAAAATTTTTACTCTTATTTTATGTATTTTTAAAGTCATTTTTAACCATTATTGACTTTTACTTTACGGTATGGAATGAATCTTTCTTTTGTTTACCATACGAGGTAATTTTTGACTTTTCCAGTAAAAGTACGAGGATATTTTTTTAACTTATACAGCATAAATGTATTTGTACATCTTCTTAACTCCATATTTACATGAATATTCCTCTCCAATATTTCAATGTTATTTTCAACTAAATTTTTTTTTTAAAATTTCATGGCATTTTGAGAAAAGAAAACGTTTTTAAAGAAGAATGGATATTTTCATCAAGAATTAAGTTCAAGTGTTTTATCACAATTATTTTTTATCTAAGATGACATAGGGTTATGTTTCTATACCTATTATTAATTTTATTTGATTATATTTCGAAGTTAATTATTTTTATGATGTCCATTTATCTTATATGGATTATGTTATGATGCCATGATGTTTATGAACCCCATTTTATTACATGGGTTATGCTATGATGAATGATTTATGTTTTTGTGGCATAAGTAAGAATAATTTCATTATGAGATGAGTGGGACCTATATATCCTTCCAATTCATTGGGTAATGATTAATATCCCTTGAGATATACATGGATGGAATGACAATTAAATTCGGTTTAGTAATACAATGTTGGAACGACATGTAAACCCAGTTCAATAATGGACTTCATCCACTATGATGGTCTTGGAAGCAATGTCGTGGATACTATGGAAATCATATTATGTTCTTATTAATTTCCAATAAATTCATGATTTATTCCAATGGTTTTCAATCAAGTATAATGTTATTTTATGATCTATGTCTTATGTACTGCCAATATTTATGTCATTTCTCAATATTTTGATGTTTATAGTTTATGTTCATGTCTTATGTACAAATGTTTATAGTGTGTTTTATATTCTCCATGTTTACCCTTAATTAGTACTTGAGATCTCTGTTTTTTATGTTTTCTTTTCCCTAGGATATAATTAAAGGTATTAGGTAGGAAAACAAAAGGGGAAGGTCTTTATAGGAGATGTTGAAGATCATTCACCATGATTTGAAGATTATGTTCTGAGTTTCCAAAGACACTAAACTAATGCAGTATTTGGGAGCTTGTTTATGCCATGTTTTAAGTATTCCGAAAAAGAAATATAAATTCTATTTATGTAAACATTGGGTCTCTACAAAATATCTTACAATCCAATTATAATAATGTGAAAATAATATTCTTCATCAATTTTGGGGATCTCAACCGACAATTCCCTAAGGATAATTTCCCAATCACAATCATAGAACTATTGATTGATGAAACATATAGATATTATGATATATATTTCATGGATGGACATTACAGATACAATAAACTCTGAATGTTCTATGAATATGAATTATCCATCCCCTTGGGGTCCGTCGTGGTGTATTTTTCTATCATTTACCATAAATTTCTTTTACAATTCTGACACTAATATCGAGGTTCCATGTATCACAACTCTGACATCTTCCTAGGAATGTTTTTTGAAAGTTATATTGATGAAATGATGGTTATATATCAACAAGGATTAGACCACATGGTATATCATTGAAATTTATTTAACAAATTGTGATAACAAGACCTAAAAATGAACCCCTTGAAATGTTATTTTAGGGTTACCATAATGAAATTTCTCAACATCTTCATATGACACCGTGGAATTGATCTTTACCCCAAAAAAATGGTTATCATTTAAATTTCACTTCCTCACAACCTCTCATAGTTGGCAGGAATTCAAGGACACATGGAAAATATTCATCACTTCATAGCCATTCCTGTAGGAAAATATACACCTTTCACCAGTTTGATGAAATAATGGATTACATATCAATGGAATGATGATTTTTAGGATTCTTTCTATAATATCATGAAATATATCTTAATCATGCTCATGTTGATTTTACCTATCAAACAAACGATTCTTATTTTGTAAATTATGACCATGGAATGATCGTTATGGGAATTTCAAATGCAAAAGAATGAAATTTAAATCAATGCATTTCCTTTATTATCTTAGTAGAACAATGATTATTACTAAGAATGATTTTTTAATTAATTAGAGAGGATTTCTGGTGATAATATTTGTAGTCTAGTAGATGAGTCACCACTAGTAGTATCACTGTGTCTATTTTGTGTCTCATGGAAACCCACTCAAATACATTTTCACATGTCTCGTGATTACCAGACATCTACTACACTGTGTAGTCATCCTTGAGGAGTTTGAAATTTAGATCGAGCCATAGAATGTGGTCAAAGGCAAGGTGATAGTAGATTTTTTGGAAGAGATCCCTTTAGATGAAATGAATTCATTTGATTATAAAATACATGACGGTGAGTTTTTATTTCATCAAGAGGGTCCCTAATATGATAGATTTATTTTAATGGTGCATACAGAATCCTAAAGAAGGAGAGGATGGAAGACAAAAGGAACAAAAAAGTTGGGATGGGAGTCAGAATATTCTTTCTACAAATAATGTGATACCATACACCTTCCTTCTATCGAATGGGTCCTTGAACAACAAAGTAAAATATCAGGATCTAATTATAAGGATAGATATGGTACATCAGTTATAAGTCCATCACATACAGATAAAATGATATTTGGAGAAAATCATATGGAAAATAATCTGGTATTATTCCATGAAAATGGAATAGATAACCCCATAATAAGAAAAATCAAGGGTTTAATGGGGGAATTAAAATTTGTGCTAATATAGAATCACATCCCATGGTCAGAAAATGCCCATGATTAGGCATTGGAAAATGAGACAACTCTGTGTGATCCAGAATTGAATGAAACATTCATCAATATTTCATATCTCCCAATGGTCTCTCTATTCATTCAAGATTAAATAGAAGATGTGGATGAGATTAGCCCCAACCATGAACTGTATTGGCCTACCACTGGCTAGATGACATCCATTGTGGACTACCATCAAAAGGGTGATCTCCCCCAAGAAAGAGATGATTTCTGGAAAATCTAAATAAGAGTAAGTAAAATTATTCTATATGATGACACATATCATAAAAAGAGACATTATAAGAGATAATATGATTAGGTGTTAGTGTGGTACATTGATGGACAAGAGACCACTG
Organism: Viscum album; assembly: GCA_963277665.1. Lineage (NCBI taxonomy): Eukaryota > Viridiplantae > Streptophyta > Magnoliopsida > Santalales > Viscaceae > Viscum > Viscum album. The sequence continues at coordinate 662,592,676 of OY728159.1, forward strand.
TAGAGTTGATGGAAGTGCAAACTAGATCTTCTGACACCCACCAGTTAAGATCTATGATTTCCAATCATATATGTTGGAATGGGTACTATTGGACCAATATTACTCAACACTACACTAAATACACCAAAATAATCCAATCCTACCATGTTAATTATAAAATCATTCCCCAACCTTTTAGAGTATCTTCACCCAATTAATTACATATTGTCATTTTCTATATGTGGAACGAACTTTATGGGACTATATCATCCCGCTATAGCCAAGAAGTTATAATACATTCTAATTGAAACTGAATTCTTATCCATATGTGATAAAATAAAACCCCTCCAATATGTAATGGGAAGGAACATTATCAGCTATTTGAGAGCCAAAATCATCACCAAATATTTATTCCCTCATAAAATACTGACAAAAAAACAAATGTCTATTTTGATGAATTAGAAAAACTATACATGGAGTTTAAAATCAAGTCCTAATTTCAATAAAAATAACATGTTGTTGCTAATTGACAGTGGGAACCCTTCAACAAGACCCTATTAAATTTACTCCTGATGATGGTAAGTAAGGGTAGAAATTCATCGACGGAAATTCAATTACATTCCTTGTGTGCCTACAAGACTACGTCCTATATTACCACTCATGTGATCTCATGTACATTAGTATACGTGATAGACTCTTGTTACACATCAAAGATCAATTTACCTTACTCTATGTTACCTTTTATGATCATTTATCCATTGATTAAAAATCCCAAAAACAACTTAATGAATTGGTGAGACATGATTATAATAGATTTCACACCTTTCATCATTAGGATAGCCACCAAAACTAGATTTCATGAGTATTTAATGAAAATGTTTTCATCTATTTTTTCATCGAGGGGTAGATAGTGTTAGTTTTCAAGAATGTGGTGATTCTCTATAAGAAACCTCTAATGTTGGAGACAATGGGGTTGGCTATGCCATAAAAAATGTATTTTCCAAAGCATCCTATTGTATGATCTTAATGGACGTGAATATGTCGTTGACCACACCCACACATGGTTTAGAACTATTATTTTGTATAATCTCAAGAAACAATCTTCCTGGTTATATTATGTTAAAATGCATGTCAGATCTTCTTGATCAAAAGAGGAAGAAATGTATGCTAAATCAATGAGATTGAATTTTGTTAAACATTGTGGTAGATATTATATATTAAATGAAATTAAACATCATTGTATATAATTCTCATCTAATAATGGAAAATTGCATAGTACATTGACCTGATCAACTGATATGAAACAACATGGTACATCATTCAGATTGCATGAAGTTAAAATACATGTTATATCATCCTGATATCAAGATGATATACGTAATGGTATATCTTTTGGATCACATGATGTTAAATTTCATGGTATCTCAAACTAATCTTAGGACATTAAACTACATGGTACATCATTTGGATTGCATTATGTTAAACTACATTATACATCATCCTGATTACATGATGTTAAACTTCATATTACATCATTCTAATCACATGATATTAAAATAAATGGTACGTCATCCTGATTACATAATGTTAAACTACATTGTACATCATCAGAATCACATGATGTTAAACTTCATTTTACATCATCATGATCACATGATGTTAAACTTCATGGTACATCGTCTATGTCAAAACTACATGATAGCAATTTCCTCACTTTATAAAAGTAAACAGCATATCACCATAATTTTCTCAATGGAGTTGGAATCACTTTAAAATCATTCATCTACAAATAAATCATCAATAAATATGTGTGGGTTGATTCATATCATAAGAGGATATGTGGAGACACGTATAATTATTCTTTTTTTTCAGCCAAAATTTTACATCCATTAATAAGATCATAATTTTACCATCTTATTCCTTAAAGAATCTTTTCAAATTGGAATTTTGATTCCCACTAGTATACAGGATCACCATTCCCATATCTACATGACATGATCATCCATATCACAATATATTAAACATCATTGTACAACATCCTGAATGCATGATGTTAAATTTCATGGTAAATCATACTAGTAGCAAAATATTAAGCTACATAGTCTACCGTTGTCACGTACCCTTAAAAAGCATGACATTGTTGTCTATGTATCACAATAATAAAATAAATGACACAAATTTACTTTACGTAAGATGTTAAAATACATGACAGCAAAATTTTCTCACCTAAGAGGACAGTACCCTCAAAGTTGGTTGACTGTAATTCCGTATTCATTAACTAGATTTTTCTTCATTATTCTCCTCATAAGATACCATGTGACACTGCTATTTGACATCCCTGTCCACCCACCCCAATTGAAAATTAATTCCCCCTATATATAGTTCAAATCTTCATAGGGAGCATTTCATAATGAACTATTTGATTCTTTATTCCGTTCCACATAGAATTCATATTGAATCATGGATCATGAATCATGGCCCATGATATAATAATAAAATGGAAATCAAAAACATTTCCTCCTCAACATATGTATCATACCTTATTAGAGAATTCACATTCAATACTATGATTAGATTGATTCCTTTAATCATAGTATATGTAGTTACTCAAAGATTTGTAATCAAGGGTCTAGCTACAATGATGGATAAATTTCCCTCCTCTATATAAATGGTTCTGATCTACATGGATATTTTTCAAACAACTATGTATGTCTTTATTCTGATTTTGATGAGATTTAGTGTGATTCGCATAATTTTCATCTTGGTCCTACAACAAAAAATGAAAAAATCCCGTATCCTTCATTTTATAACCTCTATATGGAACAATAATCATTTTCCACCCCATATTTATCACACTGATCATAACACATGTAGGTTTAGGGGTTTTACCAGGTTATTCCATACATTGTCATGTAATATCAATCAACTTTATTATTTACATGGTTTAGGTAGCACAACCTTACAAGGAACACTATATGTCTACACCACACAATTATAAACTATATAATCAATGTTGGTTTGAGAAAAATGTATGGATTGATTAATTATACCACATGATATGTTGTGACACCCATGTATTTAATCTTAGGTCCACCTATAATATCTCATATTCATGTTATGGAACCTATGTACTTACTGCATGATGTTAAAATATATAGATAATTCACTTTATGCACGACATTAAACTGCATGAAACCTCAAGAACTATGTGTGGCTTGATTCTCATTTTGATGATATATGTAGTGATACCTAGACAATAATATTCAGATCAATGATGATTATTTCCCACTTTAGGGAAAAATATGGTCGAAATGCTTCTTACATACCAAGATAGAATAAATCCTTTCATCATTCCTTCTTCTATGAAGAATTTAAGATCACTAAAATGATTACTTAACCATTAGAAATAGAGGATAAGTATCTTCAGGACACCTTTTATAAACATTGTATAATATTCACCAATCCGATCTATATATGATTACCACACATGAGGTATATAAACCTAAGTATACTGCATCACCCTGAGAGGCATATTATATCTACTTAAGATAAAATGGAGTTTTTCTTCAAATAATTTTTCTTAATCAAAGTGTCCTAATAATCATGGTTTATACAGTCTTTCCCCTCATGTCTAGGAATCATAGAACATCTGATCATAGTGAGCCTCTAGTTAGTCATTGTTTTAATGAAAAATAGGCCAAGCTATATTATCTAAAACTGAAAAACCTCCTGTCATCATCACCATATTTCATTAAGATGCACAAATGATGTCATAGTCGCATGATATTAAAATATATGATGTATACAACTACGTTTTCCACCATAGGGTACATGGAAAAATCCAAATATGTTATCCTATTTACATCCACAAATAATTAAAAAATATCATTTCATTGTGAACTTGTTAGATCTATATGGGGAACCCTATAAGAATTATGTATAGCCTAGTTCCTTCATTAATAAGACACATAATAAACCCCAAATCATATATATTAGTTCTCCAAAACATAAAAAATCTATCACCCTTCTACATATAATTTAGATCTTCATAGGAGGTTCCTATATGCGTATCACCTCAATTGTGAGCTCACATTAAAAAAATATCATTCCTTATTCATGGATCAAACCTACATAGTGAACCTTCACATTACTACATATGTCTTGATTATAATTTTTATTAGATACATATCAACACCCAAACCATATATCTCTTTCATATATATCACAAAAAATAAGGTAATAAGTATTTATTTATATGAATGGGTTAGACCTACGTAAGGGAAACATATTTTACCATTTCCTGGGAAACACGAACACTAAATTCTATTTTCTTGTTAAAGAACCATTCCATTAAAAAAATATAATTTCAGGGGAACTCCAAATCTCCATAAACATGCTACGACATCATAATTGGAGGGTTTTTGTCATTAGGAAATATTTTTTACTATGAACAATATACCCCTATTTTCCATGCATAACTTTGCCCCAAAAATCCGTATCATCATAAGGACAATTCATACCCATGAGAGGATTTTCTTATAATTGTATTCCCCAATGAAATTTTTCATCCCATATCATACCTCATATTTGGAATCCTCAAAAATAAATCTTAGAATTTTTCCCCTTCATTATTGATAATGGTAGAATATTCTTGGATTAAATACCATGAAAGGGGAAAATCATTTATCCCCTAGTCAATGTTATGTGACCTTATATCACAAACCCCAAATTACCTCACTATTAGACATTAAACAAGATGGTCTATGTCATATATTCATGACATTAAACTACACTATGCTCCAACCCTCTAAAATACTAGACAAATCTATATAGTTGTGGTTTCTCATTCATAGCCAATTCTGATACATACATCCTCATCATATTTAAGTATATTTACCTTAAAAATAATACCATTGATGTCTTGAGAATTATAAATTTTCAGAAATTACATGTCTATAAAAAATGGAGGTTATGTTTCAAAGGGTCACCTTTATTTGACTATGAAAAATATGGCATGGTTGGCTCTACAGAGGTCACCCACAAGAACGCCTAAAACCCCATGGAAAACTCATTCACATGAGATGATTTTTATATCTATATTTTCCACTATAACATCATACTAGAAACCATTATTACAGTTACACCTCGCATTTTTTACCATATCACTTCTCAGATTCAAAAGAAACAAAAAACTCAGGACTAATTATCCTCCATTATTATTAAGAAAATACTGGGATATTCGAGGCTAGTAATCCTTGTTCATTTCATCATCCCATGAGTCTTGGCCTATTTTTTTAACCTAAAACATCGTTTTCCCTATTCTAATGTATATGTATTTAAAAATCCGATGAAATAGAAGGAGAATACTCACTAGGTTGAAATCCAATAAATAGAACACTAGAAAAAGTTGATATATATTTCACTAGATAGAAACCATTCTCGGTTTAAGAAAAAATCGATCAATAAAGGTGAAAAAATGTTATGTTGAAAATTCCAAAATGGAATCATAAAATATCAATCCATGCATGGTCATCTAACACCACATCAGCCTAATGATAAAATTAATGTAGTAAAAAACAAAAAAAGTCACAAAATATGTATTGATTTATATATAAAAGTTGAAATAATAATACTATACTCCAAAAATCTCTTGGATTGTAAAAAAATATATTTCATTACATGGTCTTTAAGCTGGTTCAAATCAAGACAGTCTTCTTCCTCAGAACCGACTTATCTTAATATAGTTTGGGAGACATTCATATGGACTGTATTTGTTTGGTTTCAAAATTTACATATGAAAGAAGAAGAAAATTCCATAATTTTGGGAAGGTAATGATTATACTAGAATAATATTTTGATAAAATGAATTCAAAGGGGATGACTCTTAGAAGGAAGGTTTAGGTCTTCATAGTAAAATTCTATAGGAGGACCACGACCCTGTATGGATTTCCACTATTTTTTCACACATCCTACAAATGAAACAATTTTCAAGATGATAAAATACCATTGGTTTGAAAAAAATGGAATTATGAAATATAAAAGGATGAACATTGATTCCTTCTCCTAAGAATGATCATTATCTATGAGGAAAATCATTCTTAGGTAAAGAAGCTTCCACTTTCACATCCAAATGAAATCAATATATATGTTGGTCTAGGAAATGAATTTCCGATATAAAATATTACCCCTAAAAATGAAAATGTTTGAGGGAGTGGGATACCAACATCTTCAGGATCAATTGCATCATTTATTCTATAAAATACACAAGAGGGGGACTAATGAAAGGAGGAAAAAATGAAATACATGAGATGAGAAGGGGGAAAAAGAAGATACTCGCAGATTAATAGAGAGGATAGTGTCACTTCCATTATGGTAAAACCACAACACATGATTTTGGATAAAAATAAATCCTCTATATAGAGTCATAAAACAGCTTTATAGACTTCAATGTGAGGGGCATAAATGGATGACCCTTTTATGGACCACCACCCCATGTAAATAAATGATACACAAAAGGAACTCTTCCCCATGTACAAAAATGCAACACAAGTGGAACATTACCCATCATAATAAAACACTATATAGGTGAAACCTAGTCAGCTAATGTAATATGATTCAAGAGAAGAACGTAGGACTGTGTAGCACAATGCTATATGGACGTTAACCATGCCTATATAACAACATGTAACTTGGAGGGAACCACATCCAATATAAAAAACATCTATACGGAATGGGTTACCCAAGTGTATTCTATTGTCCACCTCCATTCACTCCCATATATAATATCTTCATGCCACACATTGGACCCTCTACGAACTAGTCTAGTGACATCATGACAAGGACTCTTCGAAAACTAGCTTCATGTATGATTAGATCCTTGTGAACATTACCATTTCCTCTCATGTATATATATATGTGGTAAGAAGAGTTGTGTTGGAATCCTCTTTGACAAGGAAACCCATCATATTTTCTTCAAGTTAACTTTACCCTTTCTATAAGTTTCAAGTCCATGGATGTTTCCATGTCCTCGTAGGTTCTCAAATGACCCTCCACATTATAGGGATTGAGGGGAACCCCTAACCATTCACTTTAATGGGGCCTTGTTCTATACAATCCTATCATCACTAGTAACTAGTAGGGAATCCATACTCTAGTAATCCCTAGGTATTTCATGCTAGAGAGGGCACACATTATCCCCTTATCCTCCCCAGGGTCCCAGAATATGTGAAGAGATAGGCACATCAATGACTGTTATCTCTACATTTGGGTACTAATTTTGTCTAGTATTGGTGGAAGATGATCGTGTGACATTTCGATCCATTAATTATTTTAAGAAATCAATCATGGCTCAATTGGGCATAGAGGATGTCGGAGATCATGACATCTATATGATCCAAAACCTCAAATGGGCCTCCTACTTAGTATAATACCTAATCATGACACCATAAATGATCCTATTATAAGGTATAATCCCTAAACATTTCCAAATTATCTAGTATTTGATTACTATAAAACTATGATATGTATCAGGATTTCCTATGGTCTAGACCCACATCCAAATTCAACATAATGTTATTTGACACACACTCAGGTTAGGGCCATATCAACCTCAGAGAATATATCTCTTTTGCGTACAATGGGCTGCCTCGACGTATCTATGACACCACACATTGACTATGAACCTATCTCATGGACATCATTACTACATTAAGTTACACACCATGGTTTGTTACTCATTAGATGATAGTAATAGGAGACATATGTGGCTTAGTGTCACAAAACTATATATGTGTTCTGATTACTTTTATGGGGATAAATTGAAATACAATTTTATGGGTTCGATCATGACATCATAACAACTTATTTATACCTTGATGATAGAAAAATATAGAGCACCTCACCAGGTTGTTTAAAAATTTCCTTATCCTAATGAACATCCAATTTTTTTAATACATTCTTAAAAGGGTACCATTGATGGAAACACAAATATACATAGATATATCTCTATCAATTGAGATCCTCAGATATATACATATTATTCTAGACAAATGTATGTTCATACTTGATCATTACAACATGTTGATCTATATTTATCATACATTGGAATTAAAAAAGGATTTGTGGACCTATCATAAAACATTAATAGAATTATATAGTAGAAAAATGATTCCCCAAAAGTGTGTGATGTTCATGACTTCCCATCTTCTCAACCATTATGGGTAATTATGTTTCATTGAAAAAATTCTCCAATAAACACATATCTTTGGAATGTTGGTCCTTATGTCATCATGGTAATGATAGTCATTGGGTGTTTCTAGCTACAAGAAAATAACATGTTGGAGACTATATCGATATTCTACACTTGATGTGAATGATTGTACAAAACTAAACCCCATTCAATCATCTATAAAGACAATAAATTTTTTATTAGAAAATAATGTCATTCTAAATATTTTTTGTTAATTGTCTTTGTTTTTTTATATTATATTTCAAAAGAAATTTATATATTTATACATTATAAACACATAATCAATTCACTATTTAATCCCCAATTCACTGATATAATCCTTGTATGGGACTTTGATTCAATTTCCCTTCCAAGTGCAATATTGTAAAGTTATTCACCTAATTTATTTTATATGAATTATATAATGAACTATTGAAAATAAATATCATTATTACAAAGTTAATCATGGTTTTTTATGTTTTAATATGAATTATTACATCAAATTGGATTTGAAATGAAATTTAATAAGTGGTAAATAATTTCAAAACACAATTGATTTTAATTGATTTATATTAATTTATTGTTTTCATTGATATTCTAGGATTATTTCATTAATTAAATTTATTATACAATGATTTACATATAATTTTTAGGAGGATTTACATCATCCAAACGAAGTTGATTCATTGAATAATTTTAACTTCAAAAATATTACATTTGTAATGTTTTATTCCACAATATCATTATTTTGATATTGATAATTCTGGAATTTTAGTTTATGGTAATTTTTTTATCATTTTCTAATAAAATTATTTAATTTTGTTCTTTTCTGTTTATTAATGATATTTTCATTTAATAATACCATGTCTTATACTCTTCTTTAATTAATAAAAATTAAATTTTTTTAATAAAATATCAATGGATTCTTCTATTCTGTCAAAAGTATATTTTCATCCAAATAACTTTTTTTAAATTTTTTTATTTTGTTTTTTATACATTTGAAAATTATCTATTGATTTCATATTTATCCACATTGACTTTTTTTAAAATATTTTTTAAATTAATCTTCATGTATTTTTTTCAAAGAATGCCTATTTGGATTTAATCTCAATATAAGAGGAATCATTTTTTCAATGCGTACATTAGGAACCAAATATACTGTTTCATAACCACTCAAAATTTTTAAATATTACTTTATAAGATTCAAATATTATTCTCAAATAGTGTTATTTTCCAAATTATTTTAAAATAATTATTTTGAAAATGAATATTCTATTTCCCTCAGGATTATTTTTTATGATCCTTGTTATGGTACCTCTATTCATAAATGGAAAAGTCCTTTTATTTTTATATACATTACTAGGGATGTTTTTTATTAATAGTACACCTCATCTTCTTTTTCAGGTTCTCTGATTATTTTTTTCAGGAGATTGTACATAAATTCACATCCAAGATTAATTTATGTTATCATTACATTTTGATTGAATTATTCACATTCTGATAATCATTGGACATTAAATATCCCCTATATATATATAATAGTTATCACATATTTTCTTAATTATTAAAACATAAATCATCTCTACATATTGTCTTTTATATATAAGTAATTATTTTATCATAGAAATACTAATAAATATTAATTATCAACTCAAATTTGAATATTTGACGATAAGAAAATACAGGAATTAGATTTTATATTTAATATATGAAAATATCTTTCGACCTATAGTGAAGAGTGGAGCCTCTAATTATATATCCCTTCAATGAATAAATAGTCTCATGAGTTGAATTAGTAAGATAACATTAAATTGATTTCATTTTATTGTTTTGAACCACATTTTGAAATTTATTAATGACATATGTATCATTTTCCAAAGACATGACCTCTAATTTTTATACATCTCATTCATTAATAATTTAGTTATTAGTATCAATAAGATTTTCAAAGTTATTTTAAATATCGATTCATTACATTTTCAATTAATTAATTATATTTAATGAATTTTTTATTTAACATTATAGATTGATTATTCCCATTTATTACGGTATTCATGTAATTTAAATGGTATGTGCGTTTAATTATTTATGATTCCTTGTTTACTTCTCTTATTGATTCAATAAAACATTTTTTATACTTAACCATTACTATGTATTTGTGATCACCAATATTTTTTTTCAATTTTCAGGAATAAATGAAGTGTTCTAGGATTAAAAAGAATATATTTTCTATAAGTAATACGATGTTGATGAAAAAAATTATATTTTAAATTTAGTGTTAAAATGTTGTATGAGAATTAGGTATGTATCTATATTTCCAAGACTACTAAAATATTCAGCCATTTTTTATTTGATTCATTATTTCTTATTTAAATGTAATAAAGAAGATGTTGTATTAGGTTTGTTTGGGGTGTGGCCATATAGTTACGTTTAGAGAAATTTTAGTAGAAAAATTGGGGTCTATATTTAGAAAAACAAATATTAAGGAAAATAACTTTTTGATTAACTTTTTGAAGAAGTATAGTGAAACATCCTAATGTTTTGGTAATGTAGAGATTTTGTGGGTTTTCATTACACTACATTCCACTCTTCATGATAAATTTTGACATGAATATTTAAAATAAATTATTATAGGTAATACCACTAAAAAGGTCACATTTCAACTGATTTGATTGTCAGCTGGTGCATGAAAACATTCTTTATTTCACACCTGATTTGACACTTCTGATGGTTATACATTGGAAAATTCATATTTTTTACAAACTATAATAACTAATTTGAATAGATGATGAAAAAAATGACCCTCTTTAAAACTAAGGTGTATTATGTTATGAAATTGTGTCATTATTTAAACATCCTAAAAAAGATTATATGGTTTTCCCCCTACGATTAATTTTCTCACACAATGCTTCTTAGTTATACATAATGGATGAAACCTAAAATAATCATGTTATAATTTAGTATAATGCCATAGTAGTTACAAATAGATTCCATTTTAGATTATTTATAGCGTAAAATATAATTTGATTACTCTAGATCAGTTATACAAAAATAAGATTAACAAGTTATATCATAATAGATTAAGAGACAAAAATAATAATAGAAGGATTGATTGTTCTAAAACAACGAGTTGTGGAGACCCTAGAAAAAATAAGCATCAATTTAGTTCACATAATAAATGTTCAAACAAAAACCTAGGAATATCTCTCAATTTAATGGCAATATAATTTTTGTGAAAAGGTAGGCTATAAAATAGTTAATTATCGAGGAAATTTATTATTAATTTTGAATGAAATACATCTCATTAATGGATCAATTAATTAATCATTGTCTGAAATATGGGGAACATATGCAATATCAAATTCATTTCAATCTTATAAAGGTTATACAATAACCATGGAATGGCCAATGTGAAAATAAAATGGATAAAATATTTTTGTATTGGGACTCATGAAGTAAATCTTAAAATCATATAACAAATGGAATTTCCATTATAAGAGTCATGAAACAAAAAATTATTTTTTATAATTTAAAAACTATCGATGTATTAATAATATTCAATGTCATGGATACCATCACGGGTTTATGAGTTGGATATTGAATATATGTTCAATGTCTTGAACACAACATTTTTAGGTTTTATGTGATTTCAGTCATCTGATATCAATGATATTTTCAGATTATATTATGGAAATAAAAACCATTAGTTTAGTATATTTTTTGATAAAAAAAAATTCGAGGAATAATGATTTTACATTTTGGAGACATAATATTATAGTTATTGATATCCTATAGTGTTCATATAGTCATTAATGAAATTATAATTATAGTTAAATATAATTATTAAATTTTTTTGGCAAAAACATGTTGTATTTAAAAAATTTATAATATTGTTATTTACAGATTTATTTTATTTTTTTGAATGTACATCATATATTTTTTTATTATATATGAATTATTTTAAAATAGATTTAGAGTAGTGGAAACCCACATGTTAGGGAAACCCTTCATGGTCGAAAAGGTCATGACGATAGACACCACAATTGAATGATGAAAAAGTTTAATGACTACCACTGGCCTATGTGATATACTAGTTAATGGGTCATTACATTAATGTTCTAAAAAATAATTATTAATGGTGAACCAATGGTTTTACTTTTTAGGATTATAGAGTAATGTATTATATTATATAACTTGTGCCAACCATATTGGATGTTGTAAATAGTAAGAGGAAAAATGAAAGACATTTCAGTGGTTTATAGATCTTATAATGCACTAGAATTAATTTTAGTGATTCTTGGATATAAAATAAAATTTTGGATATTCAATTCCTAGATTCTGTGATAAATTTTAAATTTACTGAATCAAAAATGTTGGATAAAATTGTTCTTATGATATACAAACATATTATTTAATAATATTAAATTATATTCATAGGAAAAAAATAATTCCTCAACATTAGAAAAACCATCTTGAAATGGAAATATAATCATATAACATTCATATTCGATAAACTACATTGCCTATTAAATCATCACAAATTCATTGTTTTGAGGTCATTAACATTCCACTAATCATTAACTTTCATCTATTCAATGAAAAATGTACTTCTAAATAATTATTTCATATTTTTTCAAAGAAAATATCATCACATTCCATCAATTTCCCCGTATATGGAAGCCATGTTATGGGGATTCCTCATATGACCTTTGTACTTCTCTTTCACTATTATTAATAGGATGTTTTATAAACTCATTTTATGATGAGGTTTTTAATGAAAATACATTTAAAATTCCAATCCATTGATTACCATGATAATGTATAAATTAAGAAAATGTAATTTAGTTAAGGTGCAGAGAGTAAAAAAACATGAAATTATAAATTAAAATAATTTTGTTCGACAACATATGTGCAATGAAAGACCGAGATTATCCAAGACATGAAATATATTTCATTAAATTTAATCTATTAAATAGAGAGCAGGAAAAAAACCTCATATTTTAAATGAATTATAATAATGTATACCATTATTGTAATATATTGCTACTTTTTGAAGAATAAATAATCACATATTTTAATTTTTCGTGGGGTTGGTATCATCTGGGGTAGTTTCCTTTAAAAACTGTGGAAATATGGAAATTATATGGGATCTACTTTGATTGTTCATTGTCTTCCAAAATTAGGAACCCTTATAGTGAAAACATTGAAAACTAAGGTAGTGATGTTTTACATGCTTAGAAAAAGGTTTCACAAACTATACAGCCACCAAGGAGAAACCATTGACATAGAGAAAAAGGGACTCACTATAGGGGCACATGACTTATGTAACTATGTGGTCATGCCTAGCTAACAATGGAAACAATATTTAATTATTTTTAAAAATTTTAAATACTTCTGAACACAAATTTTCTAAACCCCACCCTAGCTTATTCCACCCTATTACATTTTTCATCTGTTTTCCACTCCTAAGAACCAATTTTTTCTCCTCCAAAAAACCTCATAGAATATCAATGACAATAAATCTTTATTCAATCCCCTCTTATTAAGTTTACTCTTCTAGTTCTCTTTTTACCACTCTCCCTTTATTTTAATCTATGGTTTTCTAGATCCCTATGTGTTGATGGAGGATTTAATACTGATTGTTTTAGATCATAGATATAGGTTTAATTCTCATATCATAATTTCATATTTTTTTCATAGGATATCCAAGTTATATTTTTTCATTTTGAGATCCCATGTTTCCAAGAATGGTGGTTTTGTTATGATGGACAATTTTTATTAACCCGGAATTTCTTGATTTATATTCATTTTTTTTATATAATTTGAATTGATCGATAAAACTAAAATCGTTTTCAGTTGGTTGATTTAAAATATAATTACATTGAATTGGGCTTTGGAAATTTTATTTGGTATTATTTTTTTAAATTCCCTACATTCCAATGAATCGGGGTATTTGGGAAATTAATTTGTTTTCAAGAAATATAATTTATTGAATTTAAATTTTTAAATTGATTTTTTTTAGAACTTATTCCCAATTAGTATTGGTAGAAATCTTATTAAAATGATTTTATATAGATATCCATTAGTTTATCTTGGAAAATGCATGATTTTACTAAAACCCATTTTTTTAATGGATATTAACATATTTGAAAAGTGATAATGGGTGTAATTTTTTTCTTGAAGTCTTAAAACAAATTTCCCACTGTTGATATGTATTATATCACATGAAAATATAGGTAAATAGTTAGTTATCCATAAATCGGTCTTCGATTTAGAAAACTAGAAAATAAATATAAAAGGACACATCCACAATGGCGTGGTCATGTGTCATATTTAGTCATTATTGAGGATGACCTGTGTATAAAAATATTCCCATGAAAAATATTTGATGTTGAGTAAGTTCCATATCCTGGAACTATCATACCTTTTGACACATGACTGTGTAAATTGTTTTTTTGTTTTTGTAATACATGTCATTTTTTTTGTAAACTATATTACAAGGATTCTTGATTTAAATAAACAATTTATGTAAAAATTTTACAATGATAGTTTTTTAATTTTATTTCCATTTTTGAAATATAAACCAATATTTGTTCAAATATTCTTATAAAATTCCATTCCTTATTATATAAAATTGAATAATTTATTTGGTACATTAAATGTTGCCATTTTATTTTAAAATATATGGTGATACCCTTCTAAGATTTTATGTCACACCCTTCTTTGGACATTATGTGTTTTTAGATTATCTTCTTCTGGGTTTGAGAAAGGGTATAGTGCCACATTGAGGTGGTATTAGCTATTAATCTCGGTGATGGAGAGTTGTTTTCATTGGGACGTTATATTTTATCCTATTATCTTATACCTATCTATTATATATTTGGGTTTCTAAATATTTGACTTTGGGTACACTTACCCTGTGTAGTTTATATTTTATTCATACAGGATTTTTTATCTTCCTTATATTTTGTTTGTTTCATATATGGTCCCACTTCTTATTTTATGATTATATGAGCTAATTTCCAACCCATGGTGGTCAGGAATGCCATTTTTGTTGTGTAAGTACCGTATGTGTTATCATATAACCAGGGTATCTGGGTTGGTTTATGATAATGTGGTTCCATTTTAGTCGTTTTTTCATTTTGAGATTATGTTTGTATGTATTTGTCTATTCTTTTTGGGACATAAGAGGTAGGTTTTATTGACTTCTTGGCTAGCTATTATAGAAACAAACCCTATGTCAGTAGGGGTGGGTTGGGAATGATTTATTCTTGATTTTTTCTATTATTTTATGTACATTTATTTTTAATGATTGTAATTGAAATCGTTGTTTTGTTTTCAATTTAAGGTTTTAATTCCTTTGTTGATCATTTTGAGTGTTAATTATGATATCTTTCTTGTTTTTTGTTATTGTTGAGTTGAAAATGCCTCGGAGAAGATATTCCATTATGACTTAGGTGGAAGCTGATGCTAACCATAGTGAGAAAATCCTCTCATGGACCCATGTTTATTTGAGATTACTGTGACGACTATCCAAGCTCTTGAACATGCACCTACACCTGTTCGCATTCAAGCACTCACTATGGAACCATAGATTGAAGTTCTCTATAAATATATTTTGGAATTAATTCACCAAAAACTACCAAAATTCAAGGAATTAATTAACCCTCAATATTAAACTGAATGCTTGAGAAAGATGAATAATTATTTTGAATTCATGGAGACTCATAAGAAGATCAAGATACTATTTTCCACATTTGTCCAGTATGAACTGAGAAGGAGATGGGGGGATATGATGGTGATGGAAAATAATAATGAGTGATTAGAGTAAAAAACATCAATTTAGTTTTCACTAACCATTTTTATCTACGTTTGATGGTGTTTTCTTAGGGTATTAGGTTCTTCAAACCTAATTAGGCTGACTTGACCATGATAGAGTATACTAATAGTTTGTCAAATTTTGGAAAATTTTCACCTGATATTGTATCAAATGGGATAATAAAGACTCAAAGTTTCATGTTACGGCATCAATACAATATTCATTCTAATGTTATATTACTGAATCAGCCTTCTTATACTAATGTGTTGGATATATATTTATTGTAAAAATGGACTTGGAAGGCAAGTCATGGTTGATGGAATTTCCATTTTCTCCCAGTGGAAGTGTGAATTCCACTAATGGAGATAAGAATCTTGATGATTCTCATAGTGAATCTCGATATATGGTTTATATAGACCTCATTAAGATCTTCAAATATAACCTTTGAATTTTTATTAGTGTAGAAAACCAGGGAACACAAAGAGGGTTTTCACTGAGGCACGTAAGATGTGTGGCTCTTACGGATGCTCAGGTAACTAATAGAAGTTCTCCCATATTAATTCATCTCCACCCAGTGTTGTGGAATCATCATCACCTAATAAAACAACAATGAACTATGATGGTTTATGTACAGAAGGGTTACATCCAATGGTATTCAGAACAATGCTTCGAAACATTGTGGAAGAGTCTCAAGGGATAAAGATACTATTCCAAAATCTGTGAGAGGTACAATCACCATTGATTCATCATTAGTGAATTCATTATTTTACATTTTTGTATCACATTCATTTATATAGATTAGTATTTTTAATCTTGTAAATAATATTATTGATAATTTTTATATAAAATTGATATTACATCACCCCATGGAATAAAGAGAGATAAGGGTCTCTATAGTCCCACTTCTATTTTCTTTTTATTAGATGCAGGGCTTGATTGGAGTTTTCTAGTTCATGAAATGAAAACTCTTGATTTAATTTTTGGGATTGATTGGGTAGTTTCCCATCAATCAAGGATTTGTCTCCGTCTTTTATGGCTCTCTATTACCACACCCTTTTGAGTAGTTGTTTCATTTATGATTAATGGGAACTGTGGTCGAGTTGAGAAGACATTCATATCTGGAGTTGAGGAAACTAATATTTTTATTTTCTTTTGATTTGGGTTAAAATAATTTATAACTGATATCCCTCAAGTTGTCATCATGATTTCCCACGTTTCTGCTTCTTACATCTCAGGTTTTCCACTAGTAAGAGATATAGAGTTCTATTTCAACATGGAAATCGGTACTTAACCAGTGTTTATTATTATAACCACATAGAGCCAGATGAAATTAAATAGTTAAAGACGCAATTAGGTGATATTATTGATAATGGATTTATATTCTTGATTTTGTCACCTAGGGTGGCACCTTTTCTTTTTTCTATGAAGTCACATGGTCCACTTAACCATTGTTTGATTTATGAAAACTCAATTTAGTTAAAATAAAGAATAAATATTCATTGAAAATGAATGATGATCTAGTTTACCAGTTGGAAGGGGATAAGAGGTTCATTAATATTTATCATTGACATGGTATCAATCAGTTTAGCTTAAAATAATATGACATTCGTATAACCTCATTTCGAAGTTTGTATGAAAATTATGAGTTCTTTGTCATGACTTTAGTTTGACCCAATGATCATGTAGTATTTATAGATTGAATTAAAATGATTTTCCACAAGTACCTTAATACATTCATTATGGTATTTGTGGATTAAATTCTCATTTACACTATATATTAAGAGGATCATGTGTGTTATTTGATAGAATCAATAGAATTATAGAGAAATCACAAAATTTATTCCTTGCTTTCATAATGAGATTTATGGATCAAGGAAATGATTTTATTGGGACATGTATTGTTAGAAAATGGAATTTTAGTTGATCTAGAAATGGGTAATCCTGTTATAAAATTGGAACAACTGTGAAATTTTTTTGAGATTTAGTTCTTCTTTGATTTAACTATATATTATCACCTGTTTGATATGGAATTCTCAAAGTTGGATTATCTAAGGACTACTCTATCTTGGAAGGTTGTCAATTTTTCATGGGATTAAATATATTTGAGTTATTTTTTGGAGATGAAATGTCATTTGAAAACATTTCTACAATTAATACATCAAGATGCCAAGAAGGGTTATGTGGTCTTCTATGAAGAACTGTTATTTGTTTTGGGTTACATTCATATATAGGTTGATTATTTCATTTATTTTGTCTCTCATTATCTTATCCCAAAAAAGAAAAAATACCAGACCTATGAATAAAGAAATGAAACAATGATGAATGCACATAAAAGATGGTGGTGTTAATTTTTCATAGAATGGTTTACTGTTTTTTTTCAACTACAAAATTCTGGATTTTATATTCTAAAAGAATATTTGAATATACGCCAAATAATTTGGTCGAATAAATGAAATATTTTTTCATTGAAATCGTCTATACCTTAGGAAAAGGGATATCATCATGGATGTGTTCATTAGGATTATTCTAACCCAGGAAATGAAAGAATCATCATAAGTGTGGAACTTGATGTATTAATTTTCAATGATGCATATCAGAGTCTAGAAATATTGGGATGAGGTTTCATTTTATAGTGGTCAGAATACCTTCACTCTTCTTGTGGTTATTCTCTTGGAATAATTTATTAATGATGAGTTCAATAGATTTATAGAAACTATTACGGTGGGGAGACCATGCTTAAATCGTCATTCTCCAGTAAGGGAATCCAATGATACGAGAATCTCATTGTTTCACCAATAGAGGTAATGAATTATAGAATGGGGTCTTTTATATCTACTAGTGGGTAGTGAACCTAGGAACCACAGTGATGTTTTACAACATGCGACCAAAATTCTAGGGGATAGGTATGAGATGTGGTATTGCTGAATTTTTCTCTCATTGATATACTTTCCAACAAATTTAGGATGGTCACAAAAAACCATTTTGTTTTCCTCTAAAACTTCCAATTCCAATGTGGAAGTGGGATGAGATCTCTATGGTGATTTTTGATTACTTGCAGTGTTCCCATAGAATAAGAAAATATACATGGGTTTTGATCAATTGGATAATTAAATTGGAACATGTTATACCCATTCATGAAACAACAATTGTTGAGCAGTTGAGAAATTTCAATGTGAAATGGAAATTTCATTTTTATGGATTTCAATCTACTATAGTTCCTAACAGGGAACCCCATTTCATACCACTCTTTCACATAATCCTTTAGAAGAAACTAGGATCTCATGTCCATTTGTGTATGGAATACCATCCATAGTTGGATTGCCCAATAAATTAGCTATAGATATTCTTGAGGATATGATTCACACATTTTTATTAATATTAGTCTATCTTGGAATGACAATCTAAAGATAGATGGGTTTTATTATAATAATAGTTACCTATTTGTGATCAGAATGGTTCCTTTTCATACCTTTTACTTTAAGCATTGTTATTATCCATTATGTTGATCAAATATTGGAGAATGATCCATGGTTATACAATGCATGCTTAAAGAGACAGAAATAAAGATTTAGTTGATTCATTTGATGATTTCAATAATATAAATCTAGTATAAATCTTTTGTTGGTCATAATCTCAGTTCTTTGGAGTTCACAATTGGTGACCATGTTTTCTTGAATGTTTCTCCCCATTTGGGGAATTAATAGATTTAGAGGCAAGGGAAACATGGTCCGTACATTGTGGGACCATTTTAAGTTTTTGATAAGGGGGTAAATTTTCCTACCCTTTAGCAATTCTACGAAGGATTACATAGACACATAACTTGTTCCATGTATCTCAGCTCGGAAAGTATCTTTCTAGTCCATCTCATGTACGGATCTAGGGTGATCTAGATATGGAACCTGATTTATACATGATTGATCATCTAGTTAGGATAATTGATCATGAATACTAGGTACATAATGAGAGGAAAATACATTGGGTTTTTGTGATGTGGAGAAATAGTTTTAATTATCATGCAATGTTGGAGAGGGAAGCACTTATGAGAGAGTACTAGGCTCATATTTTTGTCATTGAAGATTCTTATTGTGCTTCTTTATGATTGACAGATTCTATAGTGGGGATTTTGTACCATTTGGTCATTATTTTCTTGTTTTAACAAAACATATTTTAATCATTATTTGGTTGGGTTTCATCTAGGTTGTTTTGGGAAAAAACTATTGAATACTTGAATATTTCTAGTCTGTGTAGTATTGGCGACCTATTTTCCAAAATAGTGTTCCCTAATTTTCCAAACCATTAGAATGGAGTTAGAGAGTTTTTTATGGTTGATGGACAGTTTAAAAAACCATGATCCCAGCAAAGAGAAACAATGCCCCTGTAGAAAAATGGGTCTATGGTCCAGGCCCATGATTTTGTATACATGGGGACATGCCCTTGCTTGAAAAAGACATTAAATTAATATAAAAATTGTTAAAAAATTTCCAGACCCCATTTTTTAATCCTATCTCGAGATATATCAACCATATTATGTTTTCTCTAAGTTTTGGGGCTCATAGGAACTGATTTTGGATCTACTAAACCATCTCCAAGGCAGATCCATGCTTGGAGATATTCGCTAAATCCCTTCCCTATATGTTTACCCATCCTAATATATTTTACCCCATTTCTATTCATTCCATACTATGGTTTTATAGATCTCACATTGTCATTAGAGGATATAATATTCAATATTTTAGATATTAGATCTATGTTGTATTCTTTGATCTTCATTTGTAGTGTTCTTTCTAGGAATTTACAAATGGGGTTTGGAATTTTTAGATTCTGAGTTTCCAAAGAATGTGGTTCTGTTGTGATGAAAAATTATTATTAACCCTTAATTTATTTACTTGAATTTAATTGTTTTTTTAAATTCAAATTCATGATTAAAATATAATTGATTTTAGTTAGATGATCAAGATCACAATTCCTGTCACACCCCAAGTAAATAATGAATAAGACATTTTCATATTTATCCATATTTGTGAATAAAATATTAATATGACTTTAAAGGAGACGCTATGCTCGATGGCGTACCCAACACGCAACAACGAGTTTCTTAGGAATCTTACGTTGCACTCTAATAATAAAATAATATTATTTCAAATGGTAGTTAACATGTAGCCGTTGTATTGGCGGGAATGGATTGAAATAACTAAAATATGATTATATATGTTTTTTAATGTTTTTACATTTATCCAATAAAACCTAAAGGCTTAAAATATGGAAAGAATTCAATTTTAGGTGTATATGCCCTAGTTTTCACTAAAGGTTCACTTATCGCCTTTTAATGGAGAACTGTCATTAAATATATTTTTGATCACTCTTATACATTCTTTTGGACCAAATAAAACTCTTATTAAGAATTGGGACATCAAATTTTACTTTGTGTAGTTTTTCGGTATTTTTCCGATAAAGTTCATTTTTTTAATGAATAGTGTAAAATGTTGTGTTTTAATTCAAAAACTCTTTTTAATCTAATTTATTTATATGATTAGATAATATTTTGAATTAGTTTTAAAGTGAAATTAGAAAATATTTTTACCATTAAATCCAATAGTGTTCGTTGGAATTAATTTCACTTTGAAATCAGACTTAAACTAGTGTCAATCTTTTGATACTTATTGTTTTATAAAAACATGCTATTTGCTCTGACAGCGGGAATTAATTATTAAATTAATTAATGTGACTAATATGTTTTGAATTTTTTAAAACGGACTTCATTTTTGAATTCAGAATATCAAATATAGCTTAGGGTGAAGTTTTGGTATTTTTCTGAAAAACTCCAATTTTTGATGAATAGTGAAACCACTAAGTGGTAATCAAGCAAACTTATTTTTCAGTTAAATGAAAGTTTACCACTAATGTGTATTGAATTTTGAAAATCCGACATACATGGTTGTCATTAGTATGTAAAATGTGGTTCAATGGGATGAAAATAATTTTTTGGTGAATAGTATCTTTTTTTCATTAATCGCGATTAGAGGTAATTAGTGTAGTTTAAGGTAAATATAATGTTTTAATAATATAAAATGAACTTGACACATGTCTTAACCTCATTTTATGTGTAATGGTCGACCAAGAAAAGCCATGGGTCAACTTGGGGACCCCATGGAGCCACTTTGGTTGGGAAATGACATAAATAACTTTTTATTTAATGTAAAAGTAAAAATGACACAAACATGATATGTTTTACTAAAAAAAATTTTAAGTGGGGTTATACAAGTCATATTTTTGATTATAAATAGTAATATGAAAGATAAAAATATTTCCTACATCATAGTATTTTTTTTATAATTTTTAGACATTAAATAAATTAAAATATTTATGACATAATAATGATGCAGCGATGACATCCTTATTTGACGATTTAAATAAAATGGAAAGATAATGTAAAATATATGAGATAAACATGTCCAAAACTTATTAGATGGGTTTATTTCGAACCCTTATCACCTTATCCACGAATTATATCAATGTGGGACCTTTTAAAACCGAAACACATTTTCAAATAAAGTAATATTGCTTACTTTCCAAAAGTGCCCCTCCTATCCTCTTATAAAAGGGCCCTTACCTCTACCTCATTTCACACACTCCTAAAGCCTTTTTCTCGACCAACCCCTGCCTATTTACTCTCTCCACATCCCTCTCCTCATCCTAGAGGATTCTATTTGGGCAGAATCCTTTCAAAGGAAGCCTTTAGGCTCAAATCAAAAGGAGTGTCACTTTTAAAGGTAATTCATTCTCTCTTGTTCATTTGTTTCATTTTTCTTTTCCAACCCCCTAAACTCTTTTTATTTACTTCTTTTGTAACAACACCAGTATCTTCAATATACTAGGATGTTTTTATAAGATTTATTCTAGCTACACTCTCACACAACTACATCAAATGGTTAAAGAACATACGGTTTCCATGGATGGCGAAATTCTGCCTCCCGAAACGATGATTGTTCAATACTCATTTAACACCTTCAAAGGTGGCCATTATGATGTAAATATTTTTATATATGATATATAATATGTTTATGTTTTCCTTAAGCTTCTGTTTTTTTCATTTTTGGCATACCTTTATGGTTTCCATTATGGGTAAACGCGATATCTTCATTTAAGGAAGTGCGGACTACCACCCCCTCAAAGTGATTTGATTCGTTAAATACCATATGTGGGAAGTATAAAGGATGGAACAATGATATTATATATGATATTATACTGGAATTATAAGATAACTTTATATCATTATTATCACATTCTATAAAATACGAAATAGAAATGAAAGTAGCGTTCATGCGTACGTACGGCTTACCGTCTCCATGAACGGTGCATTTCATTTCTTACCTCTAAATGATTATGTAATGTTATAAATGAATGCATGTACTGGATATATATGACATATATGATATCTAAATCATGATATACAATTCTGGATATAATAAACATTTGGCCACATGAAAAACATGTAATTGTAAGAAGTCGACTTTCGACTTAAGAACCAAATATCGGGAAAACAAATATTATTAACTTAAATTGTTACATAATGTTTATAACATGGAAATGAGTGATATAAAAGGAATAATGAAATCTAAAAAGTTTATTAATCAAGTATAAATTAACTCGAGTTTATTATTCATGAGATTAAATAACGATCGAGTCAAGTCGGACCCGAGGTAAGGGATCCTACTCCTCTCTTTCTTTTTAAGTACACACTTTTATGTCATTCCTTTTAAATCTCCTATTTCTTGTTATTGGGATGATATTTTATATTAAAATTACTTTAATTTTTATGTTCATGTGATTAGAGACCCTATTCTCTCTCATCAATCCATTTTAGGAGTTTTGAGTGGCGACGTTAGGCTGCCGAATTTTCGTAAGAGATCTAACCTCTCTCTTTCTTTTTAAGTACTCTCCTTTGTGTCACTTCATTTAAGCTCCTCTTTGTTATGATGGGGGATTTTATTTTATATTACTCTTTCTGTAAATTCTATTGTAATATGATGGGATACTCTATTTGATCTCATCAATCCATTTTGGAAGTTTTAAGTGGCGTCGTTAGGCTGCCGAGTTTTCGTAAGGGATTTTTCATCTCACTTTTATTCTCGTGAGATTTATGATACATTTGCCACAATTTCCTTTGAGTGGTGTATGTAATGACCATTATTTTACTCATTGTGTAATATTCTTTCATTTATGATTATTTACATCAATGATGTATTTTCCTTCTTTCACGGGGCGTATGTTTCGAAAGATACCCATGTCGGTAAGGGAACCTTTCACCCTCCTCTTTTTAAAAGACTTCTTTTGTTGGGTATTTTAATGTACATATTGTTATGTTGGGATATGTTATAATATATCCTTATTGATGTAAATTTTATGCCCAAGTGATGAGATAGTTTTTTTTATCTCTCATCAACTCATTTTGGTGTGATGCCGTTAGGCTGTCAAGGGAACTTCTTAACCCAATTTCGATTTCTTTGGGTTCAACATGTAGTTATTGAATATGTCATCCTTTGAATATGTGTGAATAACCTTTGATTGTTTTACACTTAATATCTACTTATATTTGGTGTATTTATATTTGTCACACATAATTATGAGATTGATTTATCCTTAATTTAAGGATACCTTCTTTATAATGGATTTCATCTCATTTTACATTTCTTTTGAGACTTCATTGTTGTTATGCACCAATTCACTCTTATATGGTGTGTATACTGTCCCTTGACATATTATATCATGAATCCTTTTATTCTCATGAAATTATTAAGTTCGGATTAAATGTTATTCCGCTATTATTTGTATTCAAGAGTCTCTCATTTTGTTAAAAACTCTTTAACAAAAATATCATTTTAAATGTTTTGAAGATTTATTATTCTAAATATTTATCTTTATTGTCCATGTTTTCAAAATGGTTTTCAGTATTTATTTATATAGACATTAATGTTTTAAAATTATAATTCCATTAAAAGCTTCAAAGTGGTATGGGACACTTTGATTCAAAAATCTCTTTTAAATGGTTTTTGAAAATGGATTGATTAATTCAATATCTGGGAATTATTTATTGTGATTTCAAATGAAATATTTTTATTGAAATGTTTATATTTTCCATATTCTATGTGTAATAATGGTACTTGGACATTTTAACGGGTGGTTACGTTATAAACCATATGACGGGTGGTGCCGTGAATACCAGGATGGGTGGTTACGTTATAACCTCCAATGCATTGGGTATGGAAGTTGGCCGTATGGCTATTCCATTAAGTATGTATGGAAATTGGCCGTATGGATAGTCCATTAAGTGATATGTGTGGAAGTAGACCGTATGGTTATTCCACTTAAGTATGTTTATGTCCCATGTTACCTTTATATATGTTATGTGTTCTTTATATGGGTTTTATGGTAATCCTTTGGTTACAAAAAGGTAAGTAATGATATTTTATTCAGTAAAGAGTTTTTACTACTTCATAAAGGTGAAAAGTATTACCTTGATAAAGTATACATGGTTTACTTTTTGTTTTGATAAACTAACAGTTTTTATTCTTTGTGTATCCCTTACTGAGTTTTTATTCTCATCCCAAGTTTTTGAAATGTTTTTCACAGGACTTAGCATGGAATAGGGTCAAGGATGGGATCAAGGGAAAGTCATGCTACCTAAAACATGAAACTAGACATGTTTCTTTTTAAGAGTTTTCATTTTATGGAAATTTAGTAGAAGAGACTACTTTGTAATCTTTTGAGATGTAATAGTTATGTCCTAATTCTCTAAAACTCTAAACCTGAAAAGATCCTAAATGTGTAATCTTGTAATATCTCAAGATTATTTCAGGTTTAAGGCTGGGGCCTTATAATTCCAATGAATATGGGTTTTGAAATTTAATTTGGCATGAAATCGGGGAAACCCCACAATTCCATTTAACTGAGGTATATTTTTCAAATTTATGGAATTTTAATATATTTTAAATGATGAATTTAAATTTATAAATTAATTTCATGAAATAGATTACAAATTGGAATTTTGGAAAAATTCCTTAAAATTGTTTTTGATAGAAAACCATTGTTTATTCATAGAAAAATATCTGATTTGATTAAAAGACCATTCTGGATTTTAATTGAAAAATTTTAATTGTTGAGAATAATGAATGAGATAATTTTTATTTTACTAATTCCTAAAATAAATTTCCCATTGTTGATTATTATTAGAACACATGAAATACTAGGTAGGTGGTGATTTATTTAAAAAACACTCTATGATTAAGAATAATGACAACATATAAATATAGTAAGTCTCATCCCCAATGGGAAAGTGATTTCTTCTCCTTGGTCAGTACTGATGTGTACATGTGTATAATAATATTGGAATGATATCTTGATGAGTGTGGGGGAGTCTCATATCATAAAACTATCCTACTTTTTGGCACATGACCATGTTTCTCAATTTTTTTATTTGAAATAACTCCCATTGTTATTGTACACTATTTTACATTCATTATGTGTTTCTATAAACTATTTATATAAAATTTTTATCAAGAATTTTTTCATATATTTAAATAATTTGAAATGTAAAGAATTACTTTTTAAAATATTTTTTTTAAAAGTCCATGCATGTTTATTTAATATTGAAAGAATTGTTTGGTTAATTAAAAATTGTAATCTTATTATTGGATACATGGTGAATCCCTATAGGTATTTTAGGTCAGAACCTACATTTTTATTTCAATGTTTTTGGATTATATTCTTCTAGTTTCTAGAAATTGTAAGGAACCAATAATTGGAGTTAGTAGCTGTTGATCCTTCTACTTTGAGAGTTGTGTCCATTTTCACGTGGGATTTAATCATGTTTTCAAGTTCTTTGTTATTATATGATTTGATTTTTCTACCTATTTGAATTATGGTACACTTATCCCTATAGAGTTTCTCTTGTATATGTACTAGAATTTTTATCATTATTCCATTGTGTTTGTGGGAAATTCATTCCCACATTCGTATTGTAAGGCACTGCGTTCTTGTCCGCAACAGGTGGGGATGTGGAATGCCCTTTGAGCTATGTCAAGACTTGCAATTATATCATGTAACCTGGGAATCCATTTTGTTCATGAAAATTACTACATTTATATTAAATTATAGGTTATTAATAGTGATTTTAATTAGTGATATTTTGTTTATCTACTTATTAAAAAAAATAAGAATCATTTAATAGAAAAGAAATGATTTATGAAAATTTTGTTTTGATAACAGATGGTTAGTCCATATTTGCATACATAATTTAAAAAACTATATATCATATTTACAAAATTTAGTTTAAAAAATTGAATAAATTTTATAAATTATAATATCAATATTATCTTATGGTTATGTCTTGAGAATTTTTTGAAAAGTTATAATTTTGCATAATTGGGGGAAATTAATGAATATTAACCTGGAAATAGATTTTCATTTGAAGTATTTATATTATTGAATTATATTTTTAATTTTTTATTATTTTAAAATTACTTAATATATAGATCTATTAATTCAATTTTTGTCAATTTAATCATTTTTAAAATTAATTTTGATCAAAGGCATTATAGACTTTCATATATTTTTTTTTTAAATCCCAACTTACTTATTGTGTTTGTGAGATTATTTTTAAATTAAAATTTTCTACATTGGTTAATGGAATATAGAAAAATATATTAATTATGTTTAATAATTATATTTTATATTACCTGATAAGGTAATCATAATTTGTCACCAAATTATCATGTAAAAAAATTAATATTTTAATATTGTCATTAAGGTAAAATATGATTGACTCAGGGTTGATATAAAAGGAAAACGGATAAAATGACCCAAAAAAATTTATAAAATTTATTTGGGGTCCATACTTAGACTCTATAATTAATAAGTATTTGTAATAGTCTATTTTTACTATCATTGAATTTGAAAAATGTGGAGACTCATTTTTCTGTTCAAAAAGTACAAATTGTTCTACTCACATAACTTATAAAAGGCCAGCCCTCTGTTCTCTTCATAAGACATAAATAAACATTAGTTTTGTAAAATACATAAAAATAACTTATAAACATCGATACCCTCAAAATTGGATCCCTGTTTCAATCATAAATTCATCATTAGATTATGATAGGTATAATCATAACAAGGTGGTCTGAGAAGATGCTAAATTCCTAACAATATATTTTTTATTATTTGTTTTACACCCTAAATAAATTATTATTATACCAAGGTTATATAAAATAATTATAATATTAAATATCCTAATATGTTTTTATTTTATGTTCACGAAGTAAATCATTCCTCAAATACATCAAAAGGTTTACAAAATCATCATTTATGTGTATGGTAGATTACCACCTAACTAACTGATACCATTTTTTTCAATAACCACCTCTTACGGTAGGGTACAAAGATTTATATAAGTTTTATATATATATATGATAGTGAAAATATAATTATACCTAAGGATTCATTATATCAAATTTATTTTTTTACATTCCATTCCATAAGGGATACAATAACTTCCCCCATTTATTATATGGGGTGCTCCCTCATAAAACAAAGCGATTAATTTTTTATCAATGCTTCAAATGGAAGGAAATAAAGATAAATTTCATGAAAATATTTGATGTAATTGAAAAATGTATGATATTAATTCCATGTTTAAAAATTATTAAATGGGAATGTATTATTTTATTTCTTACCTTTTCACTCACTAAATAATGATAACATCATTCGTGTAGGTGTGGAATAATTCCTTCATGAAGTGATGTGACTCTATTTTCATAACAAAACCCATTGGATTATAAATATATTTATATTAAAAGAAAAAATATATCATTTAGGGTTAAATTATCATTATTTAATTATAAAATATTACATTCATTGTTTCTGTATTTCTCATTGAAAAACTGATGTGTCTCCCTTGCCTATGTACTTCATACCGTCTTCATGGTCTTAATATAATTCATTTTTCAAACCATCATTGTTGATTGGTAATGAATGTATAATTTAACTATAAATATAATAATTAATTTAAGATCATATTTTATGGGATTTTAGAACTATATAATATGAATGTGAAATAGAACTTTCATGACAAATCATGAATGAGAAGATAGGAAATTAACAGCTGAAACAATGTAAATAATGAAAGATTATTAATTATATGATTGAAATTTGATATCAAAGAATAATTTATAATCAAATAAATATTAATATTGTTTTTTATATGTATGTAACATTTTTAAAAGTACAAAGGAAGATTATTCTTTTTTATCCAAAACAATAAAAAAGGGATTCCATTAGTCAATTTCCATTTATTGGGTTAAACATATACTACATTGATTACGCCATGCGATGATTATGTTTATAATTTCTATTGATTATTATATTTTTTATTTCCAATTAATTAATGTGGATTATTATTTTATAAATATGATTTTTTAATTTGTTAATCCCCACATCAATGTTGTGATATTTTTAAGGGGGTTAGTCTCAATTTCACATCATTGAAGAATATTTTAATGTGAGGAACCTAATTTAAATTATATTTTTAATATAATTCACTTTATAATTTTATATCATGATTAATTAATAAGTGTTAGAATTATATTTTTCAATTTTTATTTTTTCATCCATGTGTATCTGATAATAATCTTACTATTTGGTGAATAATTTCATGACCCAATTTCTTTTCATTTGGTTACATTGGATCTACATTGTATTTGGTATTGTACAATTATGTGTGTAATTACATTTGATTATATTAGGTTATATTACCAATTTATTTGGGTGTAATTACAATTGACACACATAATGGATTCTTTGATTAAGTGAAACTTCTGTGTTGTGATCTTTGTAAGGTTTTATTTAGTAGTCTCATTCAAACTGGGATTTTCTATTTATAAATTTTAGTTGATGGGAATTATGTTATCATTGTAAAATAAACCTATAAGGCCCTAACATTAAATGTTACTTAATCATGAGATATTTCAAGAATACACATTGAGGATATTTTCAGGTTTAGGGTTTTAGAGAATTAGATCATAAATCATGCATTACTTTCCACATTTAAACAAGGTGGTTACAAAAAAGACAGTATTCATTTTTCCCATCAAAGGAATCATATTTAAAATAAAACATGGATTATTTCTTGACACTTCCTTGACACTATCATAATATCATGTACCTTTCCCTTGACCTGTGAAAAACATTTCAAAAATATGGGATGAGCATAAAAAGCTCAGTAAGGGATATAAAAATATGGAATGAAAACATTACTCCTTATATACATAAGAATCAATGAAATCATAATTTACTCATAAAACATAAGTACTTTAACATACCTCAAGAAATAATAAGATTTATGAATTAATCATATAAATCATAAGACATAAAGGTAACTTGAGGCACTCATAACATTCTTACGTAGGGAGTAAGCCTCATGGTTATGTTTGGAATACTCATAACAGTATATTCCCTAAATCTCTTCGGAGAAACCTTAGCGTTTAACCCCTTTTCATTACCAAATTAATTGGAGAGCTATATCAGGCTCACCCGCCCTTAGTTTATCATAGAACCACCCGTCTTCAAAAATAATGCCCAAGAAGCATAACATAATTGTATCACATAAAACAGGCATAAAGGAAACATAACATTTCCACTATTCAATCAAAATATATCATAAAAAAACATTGATATAATCAAAACATTACCAAACCAATTTTCAATACCAAAATAAATGAAAATTAAAACATGGTATTTATTTTTCATTTAAAAAGAATTATGGCTTGTAGAGGAAGCCGAAACTCAAATAATGGTCACAGCGGCAGAGAAGTCGTTGTCGCCGCATACATAAGACAAAAACATTCCCTTTTGTCGTTTTGTAAAAAACATCATATTAAAAGATTCCTTTTGGATAAAATTAAAAGTAAAAGGGGTTTATACACCATATAAATGTAATTTGTGTATAAAACAAAATATGCCTCAATGAAAGGAGATTGAGACGAAATCCCTTACCTCGTGTCCGATTTGACTCGGTTGTTATTTAATCTCCTGAATAATAAACTAGAGTTAATTTCTACTTTCTTAAGAAACTTTTTCATGTTAATTATCACTTTTATATCACTTATTACCATGTTATGATCATTATGTAATTATTTAAGTTAATAACGGTCATTTTTCCGATCATTGGTACTTGAGCCATAAATAAACTTCTTAAAATTTCAAGTTGATCATGTGGTAAAATATCCATTATATCCAGAATTATATTCATGAGGTAGATAACATATATATCATATATATACAGTATATACATGAATTTATAATATTACATACCTTTTATAGGTAATAAATGAAATGCACCATTCATGGAGATGGTAAGCTGTACATACGCATGAACGCTACTTTCATTACTATTTCGTATTTAATGGAATGAAATCATAATTATATAAAGGTATGTTATAGTTCATATATAATATCATATATAAATTCATTTAACTCCATCCTTTATATGAACCAAATATGGTATTAACGAATCAAGTCACTTTGAGGGGGCGATAGTCTGCACTTCCTAAAATGAAGATATCGCGTTTACCCATAATGGAAACCATAAAGGTATGCTATAAAAGAAAAATACCTAAGAATAAGGAAAACATAAACATAATATATATCATATATAAATATAGTGAAATCTTAATGGACACCATGAAATGTGTTAAAAGAATATTGAACAATTGTCATTTTGTGAGGCAAAAATTCTCCATCCACAGAAACATTATGTTCGTTAACCATTAGACGGATGTGTGTGTAATTGTAAATCAAAACCATCTCATAAAAACATCCTAGTATATTTAAGATACTGGTGTTATTAAAAAATAATGTAATATAGATATTTTAGGGGGTTGGAGAAGCAAAATAAATCAAAAGGACATAAGAGAAGACATTGCCTTTAAATTGGGTAACTCCCCTTGGTTTGAATGAAAAGGGTTCCTTGAAGAGATTTGTGCCTACAATAAGGCTTCTATGATGAGGAAATGGATTTGGATAGATATAATGGGTAGATTTTGTCCGAGCCAATGGCTTGAGAGGTGTGGGTAAGGGGGTAGAGGTGTGGGCCTTTTATAAGTTGGAGGAGGGGAACTCTTGGAAAGTCTTGAAATGTTACTTTATTATAAAATGATTTTCAGATTTTAAAGGTCCCGCAATGATATATTTTGAGGATATGGTGATAAGGGTTCAAAATAAACCCATAAAATAGGTTTTTCAAATGTTTATGTCTTATATTTTACATTATCTTTTCATTTTATTTAAATCGTTCATTAATGAGGTAATCACTACATCATCATGGTGTCATAAATATATTTATTTATTTAATGTATAAAATTATAAAAAAATACCAAGATTTAGGAAATATTTTTAGATTTAAAATGAATATTTATAGTCTAAGAGATCATTTATTTAGACAAAATTAAAATTGTTTTATTAGGGTGATGTATACTTTGGTTATACTTTAGTTTTAAAAATATATAATAAAAGGTCACTTTCACACTATAGTGATTCCATGTGGTCCAAAAGTTCGAACAAGGAATCCCATGGTCGGCTATGACACAACCAGTAGCATTAGGACTCATGTTTGGGTCATTTTATATTATTATGATATTATTTTATTACCCTTAACTACCCGATTACTAATTAATCACGATAATTAAAGATAATTGATGTCGTTATTATTCATAATGTCCAAAAACAAAAGAGTCTTAATTACATAATTTGGACCTTATCATTCCAAATATTGAATCCATTTTACCAAATTCCAAACACATAAATTTCAGTAATTAATTTAAAAATAATTATTATTGTCAAAACAAATAGAGGGTTTCATAGAAACAATATCTATCGAATTATTGACACTAGTTTATGCCCAATTCCAAAGTGAAATTAGTTAAAATGAACAAAATAGGATTAAATTGTAAAAAAATATTCTAATTAAAGTTTAAAACCAATTATAAGGACAATATTTCTATGTAATTAAATTCGATGAAAAATTAGTTTTGAAGTAAAATGCAGAATTTTTCTCTATTCATAAAAAAATTAACATTGTCAGAAAAATACTAAAAATTAATCCAAAGTAAATTTCAATGTCCCAATCCTAAAGAATAAGTTTATTTTGACAAATAGAGCTTTTAAAATTGTCAAAAGTTTTATTTTAAAAAGGTTTTCCATCAACAGGCGGTAAAACAATCATTTAAAAATATTAGAGTATTATATTCTAATGATTGGATTTATTATCATTTTAATCCTCTAAAACACTATCCAATTCATAAATAGACATAGATATGAAAATCCATAATTATTTACTTACATTGGATGTTACATAATTCCCCCCTTTAGAAAATTACGTCCCCGCAATTTATTTACATATTGAATAGGTTGGGGTATTTATCCCTCATTGCATTTTCTGATTCACATGTTGCCTCTTCAATCATGTTGTTTTTTCACAAAAGCATTACTTGATGAATCACCTTATTCCGAAAAACTAGCTCCCAGTGGTCAAGAATCTGGACCGGTTGTTCCTCATAAGATAGATTATCTTCTAGCTAAACTACCTCTGGACTCAAAACATGAGATGGATCTGGCATGTACTTCCTTAACATTGAAACATGAAAAACATTATTTACTTGAGATAAACTCGGTGGTAAATCCACTCAGTATGAAACTGATCCAACTCTTTACAGAATTTCATATGGTCTGATGAACCTTGGAATCAGATTTCCTTTCTAACCAAATCGCATCACACTCTTCCATGGTGAAACTTTGAGAAAAACATGATCACCTACCTCAAAAGAGAGATCCTTCCTCATGTTGTCCGCATAATGTTTCTACCTGCTCTGAGCTGTTCTCATGTGTTTCTGTATTAGTTGAACTTTTTCTACCAAATCTTCTATCAATTCTGGTCCCATCAACTTCCTTTCACACACTTCATCCGAAAAAGATGGAGTTCAACACTACTTCTCATATAATGACTCAAATGGTGACATCTGTATACTCGAATGAAAAATGTTATTATAAGAAAACTCAACCAAAGAAATATGTTGGTCCCAACATCCTTTATAACCCATCAAACAAGTACGTAGCATATCCTCCAATGTCGAAATTGTTATTTCTGAATACCCATATGATTGAGCATGAAAAGCTGTAATAAAATTTAATTCAGTACCCAATGACTTTTGAAGGCCTTTCCCAAAGTTGGAAGTTAACCTAGGATCACGATTAGATAAAATGGAGAGGGGAAATCCATGTAACATGACTATCTCTTGAAGATAAAAATGAGAAAGATGATCTAGGGAAAAAGTATCTTGTATAGCAAGTAAATGAGCATATTTAGTCAAGCGATCAACAATAACCCAAATTACATTATTACCTCGAGGTGTCTTCAGCAATCCCACAACGAAGTCCATGTATATATTCTCCCATTTCCACTCTGGCACTGGTAAAGGCTAAAGCATCCCTTTCAGTAACGTCAACTATGCATTAACCTATTGACAAGTCAAACACTTCATAATAAAATCAGTAATATCTATTTTCATTCTGTCCCACCAGTAATACTCTCGAATATCTCTATACATATTATTACTGCCAGGATGAATTGAAAACGGAGAACTATGAGTTTCACATAACAACTATCTCTTAAACTGTGAATCACAAGGCACACAAAATCTCTTCCAAATTCTCAAAACACAATAATTATCAATGTTGAATTCAGGAAACTTACCCTTCTGAACTTGCTCTACCTTTTTCTGCAACTCACTGTCTTGCTTCTGTGCTTGCTTAATTTTGTCTGATAGAGTTGATCTCACTGACACCTGAAACAAAAAATAAGAACATCTTGCACCAAAAACTTCCAAGCCAAAATTCATCAAATCCTTAACCAAAGGATCACGATCCAAATGCAACATTTTCAATGAAGCATTACTTTTTCGACTCAAAGCATCATCCACCTTATTTTCTTTTCTTGGGTAGTAATGAATTGTAAAATCATAATCCTTGATTAATTCCAGCCATCTCCTATGTCTCATGTTCAATTCTTTCTAAGTGAATATATACATTAAACGTTTGTTATAAATTTATATTTCACACTTTACTCCATACAAATGATGCCTCCAAATTTTTAAAGAGAAAACAATAGCAGCTAATTCCAAATCATGTGTAGGGTAATTTACCTCATGGGTTTTCAACTAACATGAATCATAAGAAATTACCTGATCATTCTACATTGGGACAAAACCAAGTCCTTTTAATGAAGCATAACTGTAGATAAAAAACTCCAAATTCATGGAAGGTAGTTCCAAAACTGGAGCATTCACCAATCTTCCTTTCAATTCCTGAAAACAATCGTCACATTATTTTTCCCAAATAAACTAAACACCCTTTTGAGTTAGCTTAGTCATTGGACTAGAAAACCGTGAAAATATTTAACAAACCGTCGGTAATATCCTACCAAACAAAGAAAACTATGAATCGCGGTTACATTTGTGGTTCTTGTCCATTCTTCAACAACTTATGTTTTTGCAGGATCGACAATTATTCCATATTTATAAAAAATGTGACCAAGGAAAGAAATTTGTTGCAACCAAAACTCACATTTGCTAAAATTACCATAAAATTTCATTTCTTTTATGGTATTAAAAATAACCCTTAAATGTCTTTCATTCTCCTCTTTACTTTTAGAAAACACCAAAATATCATCAATGAAAACAACCACAAACTTATCCAAGAACTCATGGAAAATTATATTCATAAGGTCCATGAATATAGCAGGTTCATTGGTTAACCCAAAAAGTATTACAAAAAATTATTAATGGCCATATCATGTACGAAACGCAGTCTTTGGAACATCTTCTTCCTTTACCTTCAACTGATGGTACCCCGATCTCAATTCAATCTTTGAAAAATACTATGATCCCTAGAGCTGATCAAACAAATCATCGATATGAGGAAAATGATATTTGTTCTTAACAGTGATTTTATTCAATGCTCTATAATCAATGTAAAATCTTATTGAACCATATTTCTTTTTAACAAATAAGACATGATCACCCCATGGTGATGTGATAGGTTGAATGAAACCTTTCTATAATAAATCTTTCAGTTGATCTTTCAAATATAAAAGTGCAATTTGATTCATTCGATGAGGGGGTTATGAAATTGACTTAGCATGAGGAACTACGTCAACAGAAAATTAAACTTCCTGATCTGGTATTATTCCAGGAAACTCATCAGGAAAATCATCAAGTTACTCATTTACCACTGGCACATCATTAATTTGAACAGTTCTTTGTTTTCAACAATAAGTGCAAGGTAACATTCATTTCCATCATTTACATGTTTTTATGCCTCTTGATATGTTATCAACAGTAAGGGTTCATTCTTGTACACAAACTAAATGTCTTTCTTAAAAGAAACTTCTTTAGCTCTACAATAAATCTTAGCATGGTAAATAGGGATCCAATCCATACCCAGGATAACATCAAACTCTACTAGAGGTAAAACAATAAGGTTTTCAAGTAGGTTCATTCCACGGATAGGGATCGGAAGATTCTTATAAATTCTTTTTTCCTCAACATTTCCCCCATGTGTTTTTACCAAAATTTCAGGAGTGATTTCTTGAGTTGTATTCCCAATTTACCAAAAACGTTTTCAGAGATGAATGAATGTGTAGACCCGGAATCAAACAACACAATGAAATATTCTGAAAAAACAAACAAAGTACCTGATACCACATCATTTGATGTCCCAACATCTATTGAAGTATTTTCAAAGTATTTCACCACACATTTCTTCTTGTAGTCTGACTGCTTCCGATCATTTGAGCTCTTTGTCGAACACTCATTTTCATAAGGACCCATCTCATTACACTTGAAACATTTCACTAACTGTAAATAAAATTTGGTCTTAACATCACCCTGATCTTTTACAGTGCAATCATGAGCCTTTTGTCCCATATTACCACATCAGTAGTACTTTCTAGAATTCAAAAGAAATTCCCCATCATGATTTTTACAACATTTATCACAAATTGGAAACTTAGTTTTCTTAACATCAGACCTTTTTGAAGGATTCTTCCCTTTATCCTTCCACCTCGGTCTCTTAATCTGTTGGTTGTTATAGAACACTTGATCATCGGAAATCTCCATTTCCACCTTCTCAGAAGATCGAAAAAGCTTTTCATAAATTTTTATGTCACGAGAAGCTAATTCCCTTAAATATTTTGGCTTTAATCTTGAGTAAAAATGATTGACTTTACTATCAAGGTCTCGGATAAAATTTGGTGCATACCTTGCCATTCGAGTGAACCTTTCTTCATAATTAGCCACTGATTCTCCCTCTTGCCTCATTTCCATGAATTGTTTTTCCATCCTAAATCGAATAGCCTTAGTAAAATATTTCTCAAGAAACATACCTTTGAAATAATCTCACTCAAGAGCATGAATCTCATTTGCATTCTTGATATTTGTAACCATAGACCACCAATGATCTACTTCACCCTCCAAACGGTAAATAGAAAGACTAAGCTTTTGATTTTTTGACACCCCATGACATCGAAAATCTTCCCCAGTTATTTAATGCACCCTTCTGCTAGCACGAGGTCAGATGATCCTCTGAATGATGGGGGATGTTGCCTCATGAAATGTTCCACCACTAACTTGTTCCTTTGCAGTTGATCTGGCTGATCTCGTGCATGGATACCACCACCATTTATCGCTTGAGTAAACTACGCCATTACTACAACAAACTATTCAGTTCCAATTCCGACCATCTCATGATGCTGATTTGGAAGGTCCTTACCTTCTGTATTCCTTCCTAGCACTGCTTCCTTATTTCCTCCACGGAAAACCATTCTGAACAAACATGTATTAGATAAATCAATATGGTAATCTTCAAATGTTATATCATTTCAATTTGACCATAAAAAATATTTTCGGATAATCATCTAATTGAATTCTAACTCCTAAAGTTATCTAAACTGACATTTGATACGAACTATAAGGCCCCAACCGTAAACATTACCTAATATTGAGATAGTTCAAGAATACACATTGAGGATATTTTCAGGTTTAGAGTTTTAGAGAATAAAATCATAAATAATGCATTACATTCCCCATTTAAACAAGGTGGTTACATAAAATACAGTATTCATTTTTTCCATCAAAGGAAAAATATTTAAAATAAAACATGGATTCTTTCTTGACACGTCCTCGACACTATCATCACATCATGTAATTTTCCCTTCACCTGTGAAAAACATTTCAAAAACGTGGGATGAGCATAAAATGCTCAGTAAGGGATATAAAAATAAGGAATGAAACATTAGTCCTTGTATACATAAGAATCAATGAAATAAAACTTTACTCTTAAAACATAAGCACTTTAATATACCTCCAGCAATCATAAGGCTTATGAATAACTCATAGAAGTCATAACACATAAAGGGAAATTGAGGAATTCATAACATTCTTACGTAGGGAGTAACCCTTTTGGTAACGTTTGGAATACCCATCACAGTATATTCCATAAATCCTTTCAGAGAAACCTTAACATTTAACCCCTTTGCATCACCCAATGCATTGGAGATATATATCAGGCTCACCCGCCCTTAGTATATCATGGAACCACCCATCTTCATAAACAATGCCCAAAAACCATAACATAATCATATCTCATAAATCATGCATAAAGGAAACATAACATTTCCACATTTCAATCACAATATATCAAAACAACACATTAATATAATAAAAACATTATCAAAACCATTTTCAATACCAAAATAAACAAAAATTAAAACATGGTATTTAATTTTTATTTAAAAAA
The DNA here is from genome assembly GCA_963277665.1 of Viscum album. Taxonomy (NCBI): domain Eukaryota; kingdom Viridiplantae; phylum Streptophyta; class Magnoliopsida; order Santalales; family Viscaceae; genus Viscum; species Viscum album. The sequence goes on from OY728159.1 coordinate 662,631,600, forward strand.
CATTATGGCTTATAGAGAAAGGCAAAACTCAAAAAATGGTCACGGCGGTAGAGAAGTCGTTGTCGCCACATACGTAAGTCAAAAAAATCCCTTTTTCATTTAGTAAATCACTTAGTATAAAATGATTCCTTTTGAATAAAATTAAAATTCCAAGGGGTTTATACAACATATAAAATATAGTTGTGTATAAAAAAAATATGACTCAATTAAAGGAGATTGAGATGAACTTCCTTACCTCATGTCTAATTTGACTCGATCATTCTTTAATCTCATGAATAATAAACTAGAGTTAATTTATAGTTTATTTAGAACATTTTTCAAGTTTATTATTCCTTTTTTATCACTTATTACCATGTTATGATCATTATGTAACATTAATAACGGTCGTTTTTCTGATCTTTGGTACTTGAGAAAAAAATAAACTTCTTATAATTACAATTTGTTCATGTGGTAAAATATCCATTATATCCAGAATTATATTCATGAGATAGATGTCATATATATCATATATATCCATTATATACAAGAATATATAATATTACATAACATTTATAGGTATGAAATGAAATGCACCGTTCATGGAGACGGTAAGTCGTTCGTACACATTAACACTACTTTCATTTCTATTTCGTATTTAATGAAATGAAATCATAATGATATAATGGAATGTTATAGTTCCAGTATAATATCATATATAACATCATTCACTCCATCCATTATAAATCCCACATAGGTCATTATCGAATCAAATTGCTTTGAGGGGGCGGTAGTCCGCACTTCCTAAAATGAAGATATCACGTTTACCCATAATGGAAACCACAAAGGTATGCCATAAATGAAAAATTAAGAAGCATAAGTAAAACATAAACATAAAATATATCATATATAAATATAGTGACATATTAATGTCCACCATGAATGATGTTAAATTAATATTGAACAATCATCATTGTGTGAGGTAGAAATTCACCATCCACAGAAACAGTATGTTCTTTAACCATTATACAGAGGTGTGTGTAAGTGTAAATCAAATAGTTATCATAAAAAAATCCTAGTATATTGATGATACAGGTGTTGTTACAAAATAAAGGAATAACAAGATTTTAGGGGGTTGGAGAAGAAAAATAAGACAAAAGGACATAAGAGAAGACACTACCCTTAAATCGGGTGACTCCCCTTGGTTTGAACCAAAAAGGGTTCCTTGAAGAGATTTATGCCTAAGGAAAGGCTTCTATGGTGAGGAGAGGTATGTGGAGAGACAAAATGAGCAGTGTTTGACCAAACCAATGGCTTGAGAGTTGTGGGTAAGGGGGTAGCGGTGGGCCTTTTATAAGAGGGAATAGGGGCACTCTTGGAAAGTCTTGATATGTTTCTTTATTATAAAATGATTTTCGGATTTTAAAGGTCCCATAATGATATATTTAAAGGATAAGGTGATAAGGGTTCGAAATACACCCATACAATAGGTTTTCGACAAGTTTAAGTCTTATATTTAACATTATCTTTACATTTTATTTATATCCTTCATTAATGAAGTAATCACTGCATCATCATGGTGTCATAAATAAATTTATATATTTAATGTCTAAAATTATAAAAAAAAATACCATCATGTAGGAAGTATATTAAGTTCTAAAATGAATATTTATAGTCTAAGATGTCATTTATTTATACAAAGTTAAAATTGTTTTACTTGGGTGATACAAACTTTGGTTATACATTACTTTTAAAAAATATAATAAAAGGTCACTATCACACTAAAGTGATTCCATGGGGTCCCAAAGTTGGCACAAGGCATCTCATGGTCGGCCTTGACACAAATAGTAGCATTAGGACACATTTTGGGGTAATTTTTTATTATTATGATATTATTTTATTACCCTTAACTATCCGATTACTAATTAATCATGATAATTAATGATAATTACCATCGTTACTATTCACAATGTCAAAAAACAAAAGAGTCTTAATTATATAATTGGACCTTATGATTCCAAATATTGAATCCATTTTACCAAAATACAACCACATAAATTGATGTAATTAATTTAAAAATAATTCATGTTGTCAAAACAAATAGCGGGTTTTTTAGAAACAATATCTATCAAAATATTGACACTTTTTTTGCCCAATTCCAAAGTGAAATTAGTTAAAATGTCCAACATTGGATTAAATAGTAAAAATATATTCTAAATAAACATTAAAACAAATTAAAAGAAAAATATATCTATATAATTAAATTAGATTAAAAAGCGGTTTTGAAGTAAAATGCAGTATTTTTCTCTATTCATAAAAAAATGAACATTGTCAGAAAAATACCAAATATTTATCCAAAGTAAATTTCAATGTCCCAATCCTAATGAATAAGTTTATTTTGAAAAATAATAATTATAAAATTGTCAGATGTTTGATTTAAAAAATGTTTTCCATCAAAAGTTGGTAAAACAATCTTTTAAAAATTTTAGAGTATTCTATGATTAAGTTTGGATTTATTCTCATTTTAAGCCTCTAAAACACTATCCAATTCATAAATTGACATAGATATAAAAATACGTAATTATTTACTTACATGGAATGTTACAAAACCTATTTAAATTTCTTATTAGCAAATTATTCATGATATTTTTCATGTAAACATACTATTTTATTCTGTCCGTTGGTTCCTAAAATAATGGAGTAAATATTTTTTAGAAAATTGGACCTCATTTAACTCTATAGTTATAAATGAATTTCCATCCACAACTATGAGTTAAAAAATGTCTTTAAAAATAGTTTTTACCATATACAACTGATTTATGAAGGTCATTTTTACCCATTAATAATTTTAGAAAATATTTTGAAATGTATCTTCAAGAATTATTATTAAAATGATATGTATTTTACTTAAAATTGGAACAGAATCATTGTATTAACATGTATTAAATGTTTGAAATTACCATCCATCTTTACAACTCAACTGTTATAATGATTCTTTTATAGTATTCAATGATAATATTCATAGAAATTTATTTTAAAACATATTTTTAAAGAATTGTTTTTAAAAATAAACATGGAATTACCCTCATAAATTCAATTAAAGTTACATTTAATGGTATTTATACATTGATAATGAAAAACCCCATTTAATATATATATACTCTAGTATAGATATGTTTTATTTATATAATCCTTATAATTTTTATGGATGGTTTATGATTTCTTTACCACAGATATTATTAAAATTAACATCCTTGATTCATTTTTATTTTAATTAAAATTCCCTTGAATTTTCACTTTTATTTGATAATTGGAAATTAAATATTCACTAAATATCGAAAAAAAATTCTTGGATGTGTTTTTTTATCCTTATATAATTTCTAAATAAGGTGTTCTTCATTGAATGATTTTTTTATCTAGTGAAATTTATAGAAATCTACAGAATTTATTCAATATTGATATTTGAGGATAAGGAATATTGTTCATTAAGTGATTATATTATTTAATAAAAGATTACTGAATTTGAACTTCAGGGATAGGTGGGGCCTAGAATTATATAACCCCTTGATGTACCATTATACTAAAGAAGTGAATCACTTTGCTAACATTAAAATAGTTTCATCCTTTAGTTTTAAACTATCTTATGAGAGGGAAGGACATTAGATGTTTCATGTGCCTGAGAGAGGACATCCAGTAAGTGATCATTTACTTCATTATGAATTTAGTTATAATTAAAACAATATTTTGGCAATGATATTATCTATGGATTCTTGTAATTATATATATATTGATTACATTCATTGAATTTTCATTTATATACCTTGAAATATTGATATGATTTATATTATAATGATAATAATGTAATTTAAATGGAGTGTTTCTCAAATTATATAAGATGAAATATTGACTATTCTTATTTATTCATGATATATTCCATTTCACGCAACCCTTACATAGCATTTGAGCTCACCATTATTTTGATTATTTATCTTGTAATCCATGAATTGTAATAAGATTGAAATGAGAGGATATATTAAATTAAATTGTTATTTTCTTGATTTAGAATTTTATTTAATTTGTATTTAAAATTTTAATTTTTTAATGATGTATATATTTATTTTAAAAAGTCTACTAACCTATTTGGTCAATCATGATGTGATTCCTTTTATCTTATACCAATGTAATAAACCCGAAATTTTCTCTCGGTTACTAGGATAGTTATATGTACTATAGGGGATGTTTCAACACATTATAAAAGATTAAATTATAGTTAAATCATAAAAAATGATTCAATTTATAATGAAAAAATAAATTTGATCAATTATTTTCAAATGTTAGTGATGTATTATATATATATATGGTATATCGATTTAAGTCATGGTAAAAACTTTTTATAGTAAACATGAAGCATTAATGCCTCGATACCTTCATATTAATTGCATATTTCAACTATGGTTAAATATAATTTTATTTTGGAGGTTGGAAAATCATCAAGGTCAATGAGTAATTTATAAATCCACACATAAAATTGGAGTGTAGGGTCTGTATGATCCCTCTCTCTCTCTCACAAAAAATTTTAAATTGATACCTCTATTTATTTCTATCATAACATATTAAAAATAGTAGATTAATGGATATGACTAACGATTCCTTGAAAACTAAAAATTTATTATATTTTTTTGAGTGTTTTCATGTTGCATTCATGTATTCATTAGATTTAGTGTTTTTTACTTTTTCTCATATTAAATCTTGTTTTTGGTATTAAATGTAGCTACATTTTGATTATAAATATGTCAATACACTAATATAATTAATTATTTAAATTCAAAGTGGTCATACATGACTTATATTAATGTTAAATTTCATTTAATTTCCATTATTTCTTTGATTTATGGGTTTCCCATGCATTTTTGGAGGAAAGGATGAGTTTTCATGATTTGGGCCAAACTGTGATCCCATTTCCAAATTTAAAAACCAATTATTTTCTTTTATAACTAAATAATTTTTCAACATTTATCACCCATTAATCCTAAATAATGGCCTCCATTATCCCATTAAAACCACCATATAAATTTTGACCCTCTATGAATCCATAGTCATGGTGGTTTTGGGTTTTTATTTATGGAATTAGGCCAGCATTAAAGCCCATTTTTAGTTTTAAAAACTTGTTTATTTAATATCATATTAAATATTTATCATTTTTCAGTGATTCAAACTCTCCACAAATTCCACTGACCCTAGGCTCACCCCCATTCCCTTTTCCCCATCTTTGGAATTCACATGCATTGCGAATTAGGGCACAAATTCTTAGTATTTCTCAAATAGTCTAGATTTGAAATGCTAACTTGTTTCCATCATAAATACTTCAATGTTCACTCTTTTTCCCCCATTTCAATTCCCACATGACCTTATCATCATTATTAGAATCTCAATTTCATTATTGGATGTTTGGAAATTCATCTACTAGTGTATATGGGGTGATGTTTTCAGAATACCACAAGTATGTGAGTCTCCTTCAATCATCCTCCCATTTTTTTAGGGTTGCTTCCATTTACATTTTGTTCCATCAATATATTATTGAAATTTAATAATTTATAGAAAGTTAGGATTAAATCCTAAAACTTATCTTGGGTTTCTTAGTATATTATTGTTGTTTTATTTTTGATTTAAGTCTCTCATTGTGCGGTGATGGTATTGTTGAGCTTTCGCACAATGATTCTGGGGTTTTGACAATTGTTGTAGGTGATTTCATGTGTATGAAATTATAGATGAGTTATAATTTATTAATTTACATTTTAATCACAGTTATAATTCATTTTACAAGATGAAAAATTTGGTCTTGCTGATGTTTGTTAAGAAAATGGTTTTTTGTACCAATTTGGTGTCTAATTTTGTGTTTTACATGTTTATTATAAGTTTTTCTAATTGGGATTGGTTTATAACTCATGTAATGGATTTATAAAAATTATTTAGTGCTGAAAATTATGTTTTGGTGAATATGGGTTTGCACAGAGTGTTCAGTGTGCTGGTTTCATGGTTTTTGTGTTCATCACATTCTTAAATTTTTTGAGGTTATTATGTTGAAGTTATAATGTTTTTAGGGACTGATGTAAGTGGTGAAAAATATGTGTAGCTACTGTTTTGAGTTGATTATGACCATAACTAATGTTTTTATGTGATAATTGATTTTGGTAACATGTGAAAATGGTTTTATCACAAAGGGGGAAGCCCGAGTATCTAGGATGGAAGATATGTACTAGTACACTAGTGATCAAGAGGGGTTTTATCACTATTTCACTGAGAAAAATTGATAACGGGAACACAAAAATAACTATATTGATGATGGATGGTGACCACTAGGTTATGGGTATGTTCCCTATTAGTGTCTCCTGCATGAGAATAGATTTTTCTATGGTTACATAACACCGAGGTACGACGTACATGGGGCTCGAGACTTACTCGTGCCTGGGTGTATTCCCAAGATTAGTGCTCATTAATTCCTATATATTTATATTTGGAATTTAGTGGTTTTGGGTGGAAAATAAATTAGATTACATGTTTTATGGAAATTTTCTCACTCGTGGAAAATTCCCTTTGAAAACTGTATTCATTAAAAAGATTCATTCTTTATGAATTAGTTCCATCACTTCTTACTTATCAAAAATGGCATGATTTTTTATCTTGTTTTGCTTACTATATGGAATCTCATGGTGGTAAACTATTGGGTTTAGTCTCAAACCCTACCTACACACCTTTTTTGTAAGTATAATTTATCATTTTGGATAAAGGTAATGGTAATGCCTTATGTGATGGTGGTTTGGGTGGTTACTTCCCATCCATGTTGTGTTGTTGTGGAGACAGCTTGTGGGTGACGACCCCATATCGTGTGGAGTCCATAGATATATTTTTTTTCTAATTTAATGTATCTTTGGAAATATTTTTCAAATTTAAAACCTATATAATCATTTTGGATTTTATTTAATGCATTTTGTTCATGGATTTTTATATTTTGTTTATCAATGGATTTTTATGTTTTATGTATCCGTACTCGGGTAAATCGTTCTGAAACCATAATATAGGATACTCGAGAACCTGTGCTTGCCTGTGGGGATAGGGAACGCCCTTCAGAAATTATCATAGGCTATGTTTGGTATCAGTTTTGTTTAAAATAATATTCAGTTTGTGACACAAGGAACCCAATAATTGTTTGATAGGAAAAATCTTTTCGTTGGTGTGTCATGGATGGAATTCTTGAAATCTATGATTATATACAACATATATAAAAATAAAATAGGTTCTACATGTACTTTTAATGGGTGAAAAAACTATGTATTTTGACCCTGGATTTTACCACTTATAGAGACATTGATTTTCATGGGTAACATGCATAGATAACTCACCCCAGTATAGATCCCATGCATGGGTTTAAATGACTCATTTTTTTATCTCCCTCACAATATTATTTCATATTTTCTAAAAAATTTCTGATGTCTCGTGATTCTAAATAACTCAAGAAAACACATAATTTCCATATCATTCTCTATCTCACATATATCTCATACCTCATATTCATGCATTTTTTTAATTAATCTCGTTTTATGAACGTGAGTTTTTTCTTGTATATCCATATTTTATATATATTTTTATTTTATTTTCAAAAGAATGATCCCACTTTTTTAGTTTTACCAAACCTAAAACTCAATTATATTATTTTCAAGACCCCATAATTTTTCATTAAAAACCTTTTTAATACTTATCTATATTTTTTACCATTTTTTCTATCATCACTTACACACACACCAACCCCATTCTGAAAAACAGATCTAAATATTTTTCATTGATATTTATAATACTCCAATTAATTATTTAATAAAAATTATAATTATAATTTTTTTAATTAAATTCGAGTTATTTATATATATTTTTTATTGAATAGTTTTTGTATATTTTCAAATTTCTATTGTAAGGTTCATCTTACATTCAATACCCAAAACATACCTCATATCACAACCCCTAAAAAACACTACATGAAATCCATTAAATACCATGTATCCTATAGAAATGGATAAAAAGATTTGGTATAGTCCATATATACTAATAATTTTTAAAAATATTTTTTATGGTTTAACATTAAATGAATGATATAATTGTTTTATGTTTTAAATACATATAGGTTTAAAGAAATTGGTATAAGAAACTACATATAAGTAGAATGAATCACACCCATTATCATCATGTTACACACCCCTATAGTAAAATATTCACTGTAATGACCCAATGTTTTTAATAGAAATTCCCTTATTAATATGCCATGAAATCACATTATAATGAACTACTAAGTGATAATTGATATTTAAACAAAAGTTTGTCACTTCTGTGTTTGGAATTTTGAAAATCTGACATACAAGGTTGTGTTCAAGATGTTTTTTCGAGTCCGATAAGAAAAACATTATTTTTTGGTGAATAGTAACCTACTCTAATGAATAGTAACATTCCCTTGTGAATAGTGATATATCGTAATGAATAGTAACCTCACCCATGATAGTATGAAAATAATATTCAAGTTGGAAGTACAATATACCTATGTTTTTTAATGAGTTAATGAATGTTTTTAAATATGGTTTTTGATAATAAATTATGATTTTTATTTAATATTAAAATAATCATATTTAGAAAATTATTTATGAAAAATATACTTTATTGTTGGATTCTACACATCGAGAAATTGTTAGGGTGTGTTTTGGGGATTTTTTCTGAAATACGTGAATTTTTTATGAATAGTAGAATCTGATAATTCACAATAAATGCTAAATAAAGGATTAATTGATTCATCAATGATGTTCTGCTGATATAAGACCACTTGGTTCTGGATAAAATGATAAAATCACTATTCATGGTCATTTAATACTTACTATTCTTTGTCTTTTGAAAAAAATAATAAATTAAGTATTATAATATCATGAAATCCAACCTCTCCTCCACTATAAAAACCCCCCCCTTCACTCCCTCTTCTCTCCAATCCTCTCAAGCCCCAAGCCTTCTCTAAATTCTTCCCAAATATCTCCCTAATGTCCTCCCCAATGTCCAAAGTATTTCAGCCTCCTCAAAATACCAAAACCTCTACCCTTGATAGGTTCTCAAAGGAGGATGTTTCAAGAGGTAAATTCCTCTTCCCAAATTTCTTCTTTTCTTTTAAGTTCTTTTCTTTTTTAATTCAATCCTCACCTCCCATCACAATAAATGTATGATAAATCCAGTAACATTCATGTACTGGAATTTCTTCATGGTAGTGGTATATTTCATTATCTTCTCCCATTCCCCACCCTTTTATTTGAAAGAAATGAAAGCACCGTTTGAGATGTGCTAATTTAGTACATTCAAGGACAATGGTTTATCAATTTTTATTATTATCTTTAATTCTGGTCAAGAACCCATTTGTGTTATTGTTGAACTAGATTATTATATATGTAATATCTCCTTTTTTGGTTCTATAATCCTTTGGTAAAAATGGAATTAAGTTATAAATCCAAACACATTCTTTGTAATCAAATCCACCGATCAAGAAAAATAGTTATCACTATGGTTATATATATATATATATATATATATATAATTCTACATCACTCTATGTAACCTAATTAAAACTAAAACCATGTAATCTCCAGGTTATGGACTAAATAATATAAATTCATTTCTGGACAACCACATTCATCTTGCATATAATCCAAACATGAATATAAGTGATCCGATATTTTAAAGCCAAGTAAACAAACGATCCGAAACAATGGAATTGAACCTTTAACCAATAAAAATGATTTTAATGAACTAATAAGGGTTATAATAAATAAATTACATATATAAGAGGTTTTGGACTTGTTAATTAATAAGACAAATTTGTTTATTCAGGTCGTTAATAACAATTGGAGAACACCAATGGAATTATGGTAAGGGATCCTCTATTTTTCTCTCTTAATCAAGATTGTCATCTATACTATTCCTTTATATGTGTACTAGAAAATGATGGGGTATACTTAAGAACCTCCCACATAATTCCTTATGGATTTATAAGTTATGAAAAACCCCAATTCTATCTCATCAATCCCACCTGGTAACACCCGACACCATGCCGATAAAATCGTAACGAATTCTACCCGAACCTTCATTGTTCATTTAGGTTACCTTATCATTCTTTAAAAATTGTGTAATATTATCTATCTATGTGAGTCTTATGAATTCTGGTTATTTGTACAGGAATATTATATAAAGACACTTTCATCACATTCTTTATTGGATATTCAAGATTTTGAAAGATTCCCTCCTTAGAACTTTCCTATAAGCCAACCTGTTTTAAGGGGACTTCCCAAATTTTTACCCAAATTTCAAGTTCACTCTATCCTATGTTTTAAAACACCATTTTATTTATAAAATAATTATTTTTATTATGAAAACCATCTTGGTTCAATTCTAGTTTTATATAAAAGAATGTCCTCTTTTCTATTTGAAAATCTCTAGAGTGTTTTCCTTAAAACTGCAGAAAAATGTTTTAATGTTAATGTTTCTAAAATACCTTTTTTATATGTTGTCACTTATATTTGGAACCACTTACCATGTTATATGCCTATTTTACGCTATGAATTTTCATGCATGTTCTAATCCCTTCCTTTCATGGACACTTTCATGATACACCCATTGGATATGTTTTATGTCAGGATTATGGTACCCAATTCTTTCCATGGGTAACCTATTGTTTTTTTATGGTTGATTATGTATGATTATTTATGTGGAAAGATTATTTATGTGGAAATAATATTCATGATTATGTTGATATGGGAGCACCTAGTTAGCGCTCCAATGCATTGGAGAAGGATAGGTCTCATGAGTTGCGATGTAAAACGGGATTGGAAGTTAGCCTTGACCTGTACTTAAATGGGAAATGGGATTTGCAGTTATCCTTGTCCCGTACTAAAGATATGATTTATGATTATTCCTCAAATATATGATTCCATGTTTATATGATCCCATGCTTTTATTAAATTATTTCATATGTTTTATGCTTTGGATATCATTATGCCATGCCTCTTTACTCATGTGCTTGAGATGTATCCTTATGTTCATTTCCTTACTGAGAATTTTTAGATCATCCCATTGTTCATGTGTTTCCTAAGGTACCCTATGTAGGTGTAAGAGCTCAAAGGGAGTTAGAAGATCTTTATAGAAATTAAATAAAGAAGTTTTTTGCCCCATGTTTTATGTTAGATGTACATTGCCTTCAAAGACACTATACTTAATGATACTTGGCTTATACTCTGATGAATAATTATGCTTAAAATCATGAAATGTTTTCTATAAAAGGATCATGTCACTATAGTTGGTATCAGAGGATGTTCTAGTTATTTTTGGAGATGAGGAATAGAGAAAATTTGTGAGAACCTTAAGGATAAAACAATGTATAAGAAAACAGTCCTAAATTTTGTTGAGTATAGAGTAAGTTGTATATCAAGAAAATATATCTTTGTCTAGATATGAGCAGGTAGAGGCTGATCTGGAACGGATATATCTAGGGGTAAAACCCGAAAACACCACTTTGAGCTAGACTCGAACGAGAATTGTTGCATGATAACGGGACTTGCTGCACTCTTGGTTACGAAAATTCAGGGGGATATGCTTTGGTAGATTCATGAGATTATTACAAACCATTATTAAGGGAAAAAAAATACCATAAGAAAATAAGTTAAGAAATAGATCGAGGATATCCTAGATATAAACCTAAGGAATCACAAGTTAGGATGTAGTTCTTCTTTATATGTTTATCCTTTAATGTTCAAATATTCTTTTTTATGCTCTATAGATATGTATTCGTGCCCTCTAATTATATGTTCTTTTTCATAGTTAGTGGCAGGAAATATAATAACACGTTCCAACAACCAATGTGATAGGAAATGTGATGATTTCCCTAATGACATGCCTGATGTGATGGAAGCGGGTTCTCAAAACCTCATGGAAGTACGTGCTCAGCTGTCTCGAGTTATGAATAATAACTTGAATCAAGTGGAACGTCCCAATACTCCTAGAAAAGATCATGTTTCCATATAATCTTTCATGAGGAAAAGGCCTCCCATGTTTAGCGGTTCTTCTAATCCCCTCCTCGCAGAACAATGGATTAACTCCATTGAAAATATTTTATAGGTCCTCCAGTGCTAGGAAGAAGAGAAAGTTGTACTGGATGTCTATCATTTTGATGGGAAATCTGATCAGTGGTGGACACTGATCAAGAATACAAAGTCACAAGTCGAAATTGATTCCATATATTATAAGGAATTCAAAAGGATGCATTTCAACAAAAAATTTCCTCAAACCCTCCATCTAAAGATGTAATGTTAGTTCCTTGGACTCAAGTAGAAGGAAGATGAGTCCATCGAGGCGTATGAAGCGAACAATACAAAGCATGAAATTTACTCCTCTTTCCTTGACATGAACATCGAAAGCAAGGTGGATTGCTTATTTAGTGGACTAAAGCCGAGTCTACGAAAAGTGTTGGAAATTCGAGACATCGATAGCTATGAAGAGATTGTTTGTTGTGCCCTCAAGGTTGAAATGGATATTGGAGACTCTTAGAGGACTCATGGGATTAGTGACAAGAAGTGGAAAATGGAGAACAACATGGGTGGTTTATCAAACAGATCCCATGATGGAATGAATCCTCACATTACCCTTTGCATGAATTATAGGAAGAAGCATCTTGGTGATTGTCCCAAGGGAACCAGGAATTGCTTCAAATGCAGGACATTTGGTCATCTGGCTAGGAACTGTCAAAGGGATATGAAAAATCCCGCTAATGTTGATGAAGAAAGGAAGCTTCAGATCAACACATAGCCTGCAGTGTAGTGTTATAACTACATGGATCTTGGGAATTATGCAAACAATTTCCCTAAGCCAAAGGTTATCGGAGGCAATCTGAAAAAACCTCCAAGGAAAAATGGAAGGGCTTATGCTATCAAGATTGCTAAGGTAGAGCCGGAAAACGATGTGGTGACAGGTACGCTTGTTATTCATTCAATAATAGTGAATAAACTATTTGATTCTGGTTCTATACATTCTTTCATATCAAGTAAGTTTAATAAAACTATTCATACAAAACCTCAAAATTTGGAGGAAAAGTTATCTATGATAACATAGAATGCTGAAATTATTACATCCACGGTATATAACTCCTCGCCGGTTAATTTTTGTGGACTAAACCTCCCAGAAAATATTTTCATACTTTCTTTAGTGGAGTTTGATGCTATCTTGTGCAAGGATTGGCTATCTTTGTACAAGGCCAACATCAACTGCTGGGAAAGGGAGATTACTCTTCACATTCTGAAGCATCCTCTAATTATTTACAAGTGAACGGAGGAAAATGAGTATCCTTTAGAATCTTTGTCTCAAGTTTGGATATAGCTTCATTATGAGCATGCATACCTTTCTAAAATGATTAAAACAAAGGATAGAATCATGCTTGAAGACATGCCCATCGTGAGGGATTACATTGATGTATTCCCCGAAGAGTTGCCTGGTCTTCCCCCTGACCGTGATGTTGTGTTCTCAATTGAACATATCCCTGGATATCTGCCAATATCAAAGACACCTTATAGAATGGTCACAATTGATCAAGAGGAGCTGGATAAGCAATTACAGGAGAATATAGAGAAGGGTTTTATATGCCCGAGTGCTTCACCGTTGGGTGCTCCAGTCCTCATAGTCAAGAAGAAGGATGGATCAATTAGCCTCTGCATTGATTATCGTGATCTCAATAAAATCAATCTAAAGAACATGTATCCCCTTCCAAAGATAGATGAATTGTTCGATCAGCTTCATGGGTCCAGTTATTTCTCTAAGGTGGACCTTCGGTCGGGATATCACCAACTAAAGGTGAGGAAGGAAGATATTCCCAATATTGCCTTTCGAATGAGGTATAGACACTACGATTTCAAAGTGATGCGCTTCAGACTCACTATTTCTCCCTTAGATTTCAAAGATTTAATGAATATAGTCTTTAGAGATTACCTAGACAAATTTGTGGTGGTCATTACTGATGATATTCCGATATACTCCAAGAGAAAGGAGGAACGTGAAGAGTATTTGGAAACTGTGTTAAAGACATTGCGTAGGGAGAAGTTGTATGAAAAGTACAGTAAATGTGAGTTCTAGATTCATGAAGTATCATTCTTGGGGAATGTTATTACTAGAAAAGGGATATTTTTGGACCCTTCTAAGATGAAGGCAATTGAAGAGTGGTCAAGGCCAACTTCTGTAACGGAGATCCGCATCTTTTTAGGTCTAGCTGGGTATTATCGGTGACTCGTGAAGAACTTTTCACGATTGTCAAACCCAATGACCAAGCTGACACAGAAGGGAGTAAAGTTCATCTGGACACACGAATGTGAAGAATGTTTCAAGGAGTTGAAAAAGAGGCTTATCACTATGCTGGTACTCACACTCCCATCAAGTGGATAACTCTTTGTAGTGTATAGTGATGCTTCTAAGAAAGGAATGGGTTGTTATCTAATGAAAAATGATAAACTGATAGCCTATACCTCAAGGCAGATGAAAATCAATGAGCAAAACTAACCCACGGATGATCTGGAGTTGGCGGCTGTGATCATTACATTGAAAATCTGGCGGCTTTATCTCTATGGGGTAAAATGTGAGATATATATTGACCACAAGTGTCTCAAATATATATTCACATAGAAAGAGCTTAATATGAACCAAGGATGATGGATAGAGCTCATCAAGTGTTATGACTGCTCAATCCACTACCATCTTAGTAAGGTAATCAAGGTAGTAGATGCTCTAAGTTGAAAGGATCATGTATCTTTATCAATGATGAGAATTTAAAGGATCTGATCTTCTTAGATTTTTAAAGGATGGACATGGGAATCATTAAGGGATGAACATAATCAATCCTTTCACAAATTATTTCTTAACCATCCCTCATGGAGAAAATAATGGTTTCTCAAAGAAAGGATGTGGAAATTTAGAAAAGGGTGGAAGCTGTTAAATATGGGAAATCCTCGTATTTCAAAATTGATTAGGAAGGAGTTGTATGTTTTGGGACACGATTATGTGTACCATCTGATCCATAGATAAAGAAGGAGCTATTGAATGATGTACATAGCTCGACATTCTCTATTCATCATGGGAGTACCAAAATGTACCGTGATCTCTGAGAACACTTCTGGTGGGATATCATGAATAAAGAGATTGTGGGATATATATCAAGGTTCTTGGAATGTTAGCAAGTTAATGTTGAGCATCAAATGTCCAAAGGCATGATGAATCCATTTCCTATACCCATGTGAAAATTGGAAAATGTTACTATGGACTTTGTCACGGGTCTCCCAAAGATGTCTAAGGAAACTAATGCAATATGGGTTGTGTTTGACCGACTCACCAAGACATCCCATTTCATTGCTATTCGGGAAGATCTCTCTCTTGAACTACAGGAAATGTTATATGTGAAGGAAGTGGTGATACTGCATGGTGTTCCACCCTCAATTGACTCTGAACACGATCCAAGGTTCAGATCTAAATTCTGGAGGAGTCTTCAACATGCTTTGAGTAGTGAATTAAATTTTAGCACGGCCTATCACCCCCAAATTGATGGTCAATCTGAAAGGACTATTCAGACGCTTGAGGATATGCTAAGAGCCTGATCTCTTGAATTCAAAGGTGGTTTGGATCAGCATCTCCCCTTGGTTGAGTTCTCATACAACAATAGCTTCCACTTGGGTATTCAGATGACTCTATATGAAGCTCTGTATGGAATGCGATGTAGAACTCCAACTTTTTGGGATGAAGTTGGCGATAGAAAGGAACTTGGACCCTATCTTGTTCAAAAGATGATAGAAAAGGTTCAAGTCATCCAGAAACACATCAATGCTTCTCAAAGTCGACAAAAGGGCTATGCTGACAACTGTTGAAGGTACTTGGATTTTGACGTTGGTGATAAAGTCTTCCTTCGAATATCTCAATGGAAGAGAGTCATGTGATTCGGGAAGAAAGGGAAGTTAATCCCAAGGTATATTGGCCCTTTTGAGATCTTTGACCTCATAGGAGCAGTGGCCTATAAACTTTCACTTCCACCTAATATGGATCGATTTCATGATTTTTTCACATATCACTCTTGAGGAAGTACATACCTGATCCCTCACATGTACTAAAATTAGAGGTGGTGTAGATGGAAGATGATCTCTCCTATGAGGAGAATCAAGTAATGATTCTAGATCAGAGAGATAAGGTTCTACGCTACAAGACAACCCATCTTGTAAAATTGTTATGGAGGAACCATAAGTTTGATGGAGAAACTTGGGAATTGGAGGAAGAAATGAAGGAAAAGTACCCACATCTGTTTTTGGCCTATAATGTAAAATGAAATTTCGAGGGAAAAATTTCGTAAGGGGGGAAGAATGTAACGACCCAGTGTTTTTAATGGAAATTCCCTTATAAATATTACATGAAATCACATAATAATGAACTAATATGTGATAAGTGACCTTTATAAATAATTTTTTCACTTATGTATTTGGAATTTTCAAAATCTGACATACACGGTTGTGTTCAATATGTTTTTTTGAGTCCGATAAGAAAAACATAATTTTTTGTTGAATTGTAACCTACCCTAATGAATATTAACATACCCTTATGAATATTTATATAAACTAATTAATAATAACCTCACCTATGATAGTATCATAATAATATTCAAGATGGAATTAAAATATACCTATGTTTTAGAATGAGTTAATGAATGTTTATAAATCTGGTTTTTGATAAAAAATTATAATTTTAATTAAATATTAAAATAATCATGTTTAGGAAATTATTTTTGAGAAATGTACTTCTTTTTTTGATTCTACACGTCAAAAAATGGTTATGGTGAATTTTTGGGATTTTTTCTGAAATACTGGAATTTTTGACGAATAGTATAATCCAATAATTCACAATAAATGCTAAATAATGGATTAATTGAGTAATCGATGTTGTTCTGCTGATGTAAGCCCAATTGGTATTGGATCACATGATAAAATAACTATTCTTAGTCATGGAATACTTACAATTCTTTTTCTTGTGAAGAAACAATAAATTAAAGATTATAATATCATGAAATCTCTCGTCTCTTACACTATAAAACCCCCCTTCACTCCCTCTTCTCTCCACTTCTCTCAATCTCCAAGACTTATTTAAATTCTTCCCAAATATCTCCCCAAGGTCATCCCCCACGTCCAAAATCTCTCATCCACCTCAAAATACCAAATCCTCCCCCCTTGAGAGGTTCTCAAAGGAGGATGTCTCAAGAGATAAATTCATCTTCCCAAATTTCTTCTTTTCTTTTAAGTTATTTTCATATTTCTTGCCTCACCTCCCATCACCATAATAGTATGATAAATCCAGTAAGATACATGTACTGTACATTATTCATTATTCTAGTATATTTCATCATCTTCTCCCTTTCCCCACCCTTTTATTTGACAGAAATGAAAGCACCTTTTTAGATGTGCTAATTTAGCACATTCAAGGACAATTGTTTATCAATTTATATTATTATCATTAATTCTGGTCATGAAACCATTTTTGTTATGGTTGAACCAGATTATTATATATGTAATATATCCTATTTTTGGTTATGTAATCCTTTGGTACAAATGGAATTAAGTTATAAATCAAAACACATTCTTTGTAATCAAATCCATTGATCAACAAAAACGGTTATCACTATGGTTATATATATATATAATAATTAGACGTCACTCTAACTAACCTAATTAAATATAAAACCATGTAATATCTTGGATATGAACTAAAGAATACAAATTCAGTTCTAGAAAACCACTTTCATCTTTTATATAATCCAGACATGAATATAAGCGAACAGATCTTTTAACGCCAAGTAAACAAATGATCCCGAACAATGAAATTGAACCTTATAACTAATAAAAATGGATTGGAATGAACTAAAAAGGTTTATAATTAATATATTACATATAAAATAGGTTCTCTAATTATTAATTAATAAGCCTAATCTGTTTATTCAGGTCGTTAATATCAAGTGGATAACACCAACGGCTTTATGGTACGGGATCCTCTCCTTTTCTCTTTTAATCAAGATTTTCCTCTATATTATGCCTTTATATGTGTACTAGAAAATGATGGGTTATATTTAATAACCTCCCCGATAAATTCTTCTGGATTTATAAGTGATGATAAACCCCATTTCTCTCTCATCAATCCCTCTTGTTCACACCCGACACCATGATGATAAAATCGTAACGAATTCTACCCGAACCTTCTTTGTTCTTTCGGGTTGCCTTGTCTTTCTTTAAAAATGGTGTTATCTTATCTATATATGTGATTATTATGTCTTCTGGTTATTTTTACAAGATTCTTATATCAAGAACCTTTCATCATATTCCTTCGGGTATATACATGATTTTGAATGATTCCATCCTTAGAACATTCCGATAAGCCAACCTATTTTAAGGGGACTTCCCAAATTTTTACCCAAATTTCAAGTGCACTCTATCGTATGTTTTAAAACACCATTGTATTTATAAAATCAATATTTTTTTATGAAAACCTTATTGGTTAAATTTGGGTTTTATATAAAATAATGTCCTCTTTTCTATTTGAAAATCTCTATAGTGTTTTCCTTAAAACCGCACAAATATGTTTTAATGATAATGTTTCTAAAATACCTTTATTTATATGTTGTCACTTATATTTGATACCAGTTATCATGTTATATTCCTATTTTACCCTACTAATCTCCATTTATGTTATAATACCTTACTTTCATGGACACTTTCATGATATTCCCACTGGATATATTTTATGTCATGATTGTGGTACTCAATTCTTTCCATGGGTAACCTTATGTTTATGTATGGTTGATTATGTATTTTTATTTATGTGGAAAGATTATTTATGTGGAAATAATATTCATGAATATGTTGAGATGGGTGCACCCAGATAGCGCTCCAATGCATTGGGAAAGGATAAGTCTCACGAGATGCGATGTGAAATGGGATTGGCGGTTAGCCTTGACCCGTACTGAAATGGGAAACAGGACTGGCGATTTTCCTTGACCCGTACAAAAGATATGATTTATGATTTTTCCAAATTTATATGATTCCATGTTTATATGATCCCATTATTATATTAAATTATTTCATAAGTTTCATGCTTTGGATATCGTTATGTCATGCCTCTTAACTCATGTTCTTGAGATGTATCTTTATGTTTAGTTCCTTACTGGGAATTTTTAGCTCATCCCATTGTTCAAGTGTTCCCCAGGGTACCATATGAAGATGTAAGAGATCAAATGAAGTTATAATCCCTTTATGGAGATTAAATAAAGATGTTTTTATCCCCATGTTTTATGTTATATGTACCTAGTCTTCCAAGACACTAGACTTAACGATCCTTGGCTTGTACTCTGATGACTAATTATGCTTAAAATCATGAAATGTTTTATGTAAAAGGCTTGGGTCACTATATTCACTTTTTTGGTTGTTATTTTATCATTCCCCTTTGATTCCAATTTTCCTTCATATGTTCAAAAAAAATATTTCAATGATTTTTAGGCCAAATCATCATGGAGTGTTATTTCCCTTCACCTTTTATATTTTATCTATTCATTGTGGATTTCATGAAAAATATTTCAATTATTTTATAGGGTTTCATGTTTAATGAATTTCATTGATAATTTTTAATTATAAGAGTTCATAAACATCAATAGTAGACCGTTAATTATTTATCTTATTGGAATAACATTGGGGGTCATTTAAATTATTATTTTCATATAGTGGTTTTATATACATAATTTTTCATCAATAAATATGAATTATTGTTTAACTAGGTATCCCTTTAGGATTAAATTATATTTATTATTTATTATGAAAATTTTATAGTGATATATTGAGTTTAGATTTGTTTTAATGTTATAAATTGTTCATTTCCAAAAAAAATACGACTTAACAAATTTTAAATTAATATTTCACATAAGGTGATTCATAAATAAAATAATTTATATTGTAGTGTTATTATTTTGAATATATATATACCAAATAATATTTTTATTTCCTGAAATTTTATAAAAAGTGTTGGAATAATATTTCATTATTATGAGAATTTTTAATCACAATAAGTTTCGTTAATAATTCAACCACTCAATTTTTGTTTTGATAGAAAAATAAACAGATCGAAAATATATTATTTTCCCCCATTTATAGAACATATAAATACAATTATATATTAATATAAAATAATTTAAAACTACTTCTAAACTCATTAAAAAATAATTCAATTTCTACAGTTATGAGTGAATGGATGATTGAAAATTTTTCTTCAATACTGTAGGATAAAACAATTACCCAAAAATAGATTATTTCATTATAATCTCTATATATATACCACATAATAATTATAAATATCATTAAAAAATATTTTATATTTTTTAGATTTATTTATTTAAAGATATATTTTATTTCTAAAACATATAGAACTATAAAAAATTTAAGTAACCATATTCTTTCATCATAAATTTCCATGAAATAAAAAATTAAAAAAAATTTCTTCTAAAAACTAAATATTTTGACTAATTATCATTTCTAACAAGATGAATATCATCTAATTCCATCAAATTTTTATTTGGTTATTATTTCATCTTCATTAATAAAGAAAATTTAGTTAGAGTTTATTATTTGACTCACATTATTATGTTCACATATCTTTCACCGTGATGAATAATATTTTTTTAAAATATGTACTATATACATAAAGGACCACATCAATAGAATAAATTCATTAATAAATAATTAAAAATTTTACCCCAATTTGTTCGTCGGTTACATTATAAAATTTTATTTAACTATTTAATCAAACATACTAATGATGAGTGACCAATATATCAATATAAAAACAAATAATTTTTTATATAGATAAAAAATAGAAATAAATATTTTCATGCCCAATCATAGAAAAATTATATATCCCATTGGGTCTATCGAAATTTTAAATGGGATGATTATTCCATTTATAGTGAATTAATAATTCGTCAAACTCTATTAAACATTAAATATGATATGAATGATTAATAAAATTCTTATAAAATTATATATTATTCTACTACATGAGGATGTTAGAGGTACTTCTAATCGAGAGGCTTCCCATATGATCTCAAATTTAAAGTTCATTTTATATTGGATCTAATTTTATATTTGATGTTGATTAAGATGAAACCGTAAAATGATTCATAGATGAATATTCATATACCTCTAGAGTTTTAAATCAATCATCCTAATGAGATAGAATAATAGGATGGGAGAAAGAATTTAAAATTTCCACATAAATGTTCCTCGGATGAAAGATAAAATGAGGAAACATAAGAAATGATCATCAAAGCTTAAGGGAGACACTTAGATAATGGACAATTTGCTAACTTATTCTGAGAAAACGGACCAAATAAAATAATCTCCATGCATAAATTTTGTGGAAGATAAAAATCAATATATTTCATGGGAGACAGCCAATCAGTAGTTATTTTTTATTGATTTTTTGTTTATTGTGTTTTAATAACTATATATTTCATGTGTGGATTGATTTAACATAATGAAATATCTAATGTGTGTAATTACTGGATCATGAAGATAAAGAAAAATATATATATGAAGGATAATATTATTATAATATATATATTTTAGTGATGATCAAAATTTATATATATTATATTTAAAATTAAGAAAGTAAAAAATGATATATAATAATGACTATTAAATTGGATACAAATTAATGAAAGGATATTACAATCCAATATTAAATTATTGAGTTTATATTAAAATTTTTGACACAAAATGTTATGAAAAATTTGTGATTGAAAAAAGTGTTTTTAAATCCAAATTTTATGATAAAAATGTATTAATAAATAATAGTGGAATATAAAATTTATTAAAACAAAATAAGATAATATAAATTTTATATATGTATAAATATTTGGATATAAAATAATAAATTAATGTGTATTGCATTTAAATGGTTTAGAAATGTATATATAAAAAAGAGTAGATAATTATAAAATTACTTCATATAAGAGATGATATTTATGTCACTAGAACTGCTGATGAAAATATAAAAATATATTAGTATATTAAATTTTAATATTAACATTAAATATCATATTTTATCAATGGATAAGGACAATAGAGACCATGCAGAGGAATATTTATAGTGATATACTGATCATGATGGGTCTCCAATGATACCTAAGAGTTGAGGGGTTGGAATTAGTGTGTATCCAATTTTATCTCCTTTAGACCTCTTAAACTACACTCATGATTGGATCTTTGTCTTTCATTGGTAGAAACTATACTCATACTAATTAACAACTATATATAAACATGAACAATCTATTTAACAAATATCATCAACGGTTTCATTTAACAACTTCATCAGATTTTATAATTCTTATAATAATTAATTAAATAACTTAGGACACATGAATTTTTACTCAGATTATTACTATGGTGACATCCAAGGATATTGTGATTAAAAATTAATTGGGGGACCATAATCAACTAAACTCTCTATTTTATGGAGTTCAAGTTAGGTCACTCCTACATTGGGTTTTTCCACATACCTAGGTTTTGGGAAATATCACTATGGCCTTGTGATATCAACCTTCACACAATAATACTTCACTCAATGATCCATATAAGAAATCAAATTAGGAACTCAATTAAATGTAAAATATCATATTTCATTTATAAATGCCCAAGATATAATGATCAGTTCATATTATCTCCTCTAATTTCTTCATAGGTCTATAATGAGAATTGTTGTGAGGTTTATCTTCTTTGAATGAGAATTAATGGAAATAAATATTTACATCGAAAATATTTCTAGAGCACCATTATAGTTTCAAATTATTTAATGAATCCCACTTCATTACATTTATTCACTAACACCTGTTTTATACTTCTTCTTCTCAAATATAACATGTTGATAATTATCTTCCTTTCTAAAATATTTAATATATCTCAAGTATCCATCCCGATAATTTTATCTCTCTCCAACTTATATAGATATTTATATATCTAACATATAACTCTCCTTGAGGTGAAAATATTTTAAAAGAATAATGAAGTTGATAATTTCTTATCTTACTTAGGTTTTCCTTTTATTGAACACAAAATAACCCACACAAGATTTATCATCCAGTATTATTAATATATAATTCCCTCTAGCCACATTTAATTATTTTTTGTTATTCCCCTTATCATATATAATCCAAAAATATAGAAAGTCCCATGATATAGGTACTATTAATAAAGGATCTATAAACTTCGTATAATATCCTTGATCCTCTATATTCTCTTATCTTAATGGTTGATTCGATCATTAATCTTTTACCCCTATGAATATAACTATTTCATTGTCTATCATAATAAGTTATAAATGAGATAATTAATCATTATTTGAGTGATAAAAAATATTAGGGGATATATATCATTCAACTTCCTCTAGAATAATTGGTTTTAATATAAAGACTTATGATTTAAATAATTAAAGATAAAAAATTTCATCATCTCAATTTAAAAACTTCTATATAAATGAAATATGAAAATTCATCTAATATATCATCTACGTATCATTACATACAACATAATAATGAAAGATCAACTAATATATCCCTAAAATTTCCTTGTATATTAATCCAATGATACGGTGGATCATTATTCTTGTAAAAATTCATTCAAAATGATTAACCCCACATCTACTTCACCATTTATCCTTACACATAAAAAGCATCAATAATATCTATTATTAGAAAAAGGATGTGGGTTTTTTATATTATCAATTTTGATCATTCATTATATAAAACTGTTAAATATTTTTAAAATGATTATCTGGATTAGAAAATTGTTGTAATGGTATTTATCATTATACATATGTAAAACCCCAAATCAAAATTCCATATTCTTTGTAATTTCCATCAACTTCTCGATGTTTCACATTATTATTCAACAATAACATTATAAAAACACTATATCAAACTATTTATATTATATTTACGAATATCCATGTGTTTAATAAAATTTTCTATTAAAATTCCAGTAATATAATACCTACCATAGAATAAACCTAATTTTAATTTTCATTTCCATATATAATAATGATTCTAAATTGTATGAACAACCATTAATCATCAAAATAATAAATCATACCAACCACTTCTTGAATTATTCATTTTTATAAAATAAAACAAACCTCCAAAAAACCACATTTTGTACACAAAAAGCCCAACATTGAAATCATCAATTGTGTTTGAAAAAAATCTATTAAATTAAAATAATAAATAAAATTTTTCATAAATATAAACCAAGCAGTAACAAACATTTTAAACACACCACAAAATTTTGTCAAATTTATACCATATCAATAATGAAATCTATCAAAATATATTAATATCCATTTCCCAACATATTGATTACATTTTAAATATAAAAAATATTTTCATTAAATAAAATAGTTACCCATAGAGATTCATAAATATAATCATTTTGGTATTGTTAAAAATATAATTTTTTTCTCCACCAAATTTAGTAATTACCTCCAATGGGTGGAATTAATTTTACCTCCCCATCTAACCCCTGTAATGATATATTTAATTCGGAGGGAATATCCACTTCGATTGGGGGCACACACCACCTTTCTTCAAGAGAATATAGAAATAATTTCACATTCTCTTTGACTCATCCATTCAAAATAAATTTAATTTTATGGAATCAATATTACCATTTTGAAAATATAAGAAGGTATACTCATGAGATTCATCATATCCGTTGATTTTTTTAATAATCTGTCTTTTTCAAAACACATTATCTTTTTCCATTAAGCGAGCATTTTTTATCAAAATTCCATATTCAACAATAATTAAAAATATCTTCCCAAACTGGATAATTCCAAATTACTCAACAAAACCAACATCAATTAAAACATCATTTTAAAAAATAATCATACCAAGTGAGATTCTATATAGCATTTGGGTTTCAAAAAATCCCTCTAATAGTACTTATTGTGTTATTGGATATGGAAATAGAGTACTAAGTTTACCTAAACATTTTTATACATGTGACTAATTAATCCTAATGAAACACTAGTAGAATAATCATCACACTTTCTAGAAAAACCACAACTTATGAGGTCATCACATACTCAAAGAAACCATTAATAGTTATGAACAGAATCCAAATGTGTTAAGAATCACTACTTGTAAAATAAAGTGATATAAATTGTTAAATATGACATATAATTAACACTTGAACATAAATTTTTATAATATATTACATTAATAGGTTATGATTAATATCATTTTAAAACCATCAAAAAACCTTCTAATGTGTAGCAACATTACCACATTGGAATTTTCCCATAATAGTTTCACAAATAGTTCTAAAAAAAACTCTGAGATAAATCATTTAGTATCTTGAATAATTATTAAATGATACTAATTGTTAGAATAAATGGGAATGAAATCCTATTTATACCACTGTTTGTTCAGCTAATGCACCTCATTCTTCTTAGTTTCTGATTCCACAACCATTATTTCCAAACATCAATTTTTATGATCATATTGTCACATTATACCACTAGTTATTTTAGATAGGATTTTATGACATCTATCTTCATAGATCCTTCTCCTATGAAATATATAAGAAGATAATATATTCAATCCTCTATAATCATTGCTTGTTATTAAATTGTAAAAATGTTACATAAAATAATTTTTTTGATTCATAATCAACCATAAACTCATTTTTTATCCCTAATGACAAATAATGATTTTAATACATCTGTCTTGATGTGATTCATGTATTCTTTCTATATAAAAAAATATATCCTTCATCTCTAATGAATATTATTTTAAAAGAACCAACGCCCCATTTATTGTATATCTACATCAATTATGCACCCAAAAAAATAGTTAGTAAAAAATAATGCTAATGTGGAGTGGGTAACCCAAGTTTCCAAAATTTTAGGATATTTTATGGCCTTAATAAACCATCCCCTTATTTTAAAAAAATTATTATAATCTTTTATGGATTATAAATTCATGAAAACATCGAATCAAAATCATCCTCTTAATCATATTCAAATTTTATATACACAAACATAAACTACATTCGAATAGTCCTATATGTGTAATTATATTTAACAAAATTCATTCAAGAATGTTAGAACACATATTTTTCCTCAATATGGGATTTTCTAAAAAAAAGTGGAATAGAATTCACTTGTACATACCTTCTATTATGATGATAAAACAATGAAAATTTATTTAGATATTGTTATATATTATATTACACATCCAACAGACTTCATATATTACATGTATTGGTTTTTTTGGAACCACATTGGGTAACCTCTTATTTTATATTTTTTGAGAACAACATTTAACATAATCATTAATGTTTAGTACATTTTTATTTGTTTTACAATATATCTCAAAGAATGAAGACATTAACCTTTTTTTCTCATTCTCATTGTGCTATTAGTTTAATTACAATAGGGTTACTATGAATAAAAAATATTTTATTATTTATTTACAATTCATTGTGTTCTATATTAATAATTTATTGTTTTATAAAAGCTTCTAGCAAAACTTTCATCTTTCCTGAGTAATATATCTCTTAGTATGTAAAAGGAGTAAATTATCTCCTATTTAATATCCTTCCTTTTTAAAAATGAAATTCCTTTTAAAAATAATAGGCTTATATAATACAAAACTTCTCATATAAAAATTATATCTGGTGTGAACAGCACATCGTTAATATTTTTTCTAGGATAATGTTTTTATTATTAGTATTTTGGATTCAATTAGATGATCATAATGTTCCCAAATCTACTAATTAATTATAAGTATGTTTCTATAATTGATTAGGACTCGTATTCAAAAACAATTACATGAATAATTTCTTTCATGAAACTTCCTTATTTTGATAATTTATTTTTTCTTGTTTTTAGTTCAATATATTTAGTGTTTATATTTTCATAGAATTTCATAGAGGTAACATCAATGTATTACTTTATATTTATTAAACTAATTTTGGGAATATATTTCCCTAATATTTTTATATTTATTATTTAATGAAGTATCAATTTCTTGTACACATGAGGTTGATTCTATCTTATATTGTCATATTTCATAAAGATATGTCTTTATAGGAACAACATATTAATTTAGTTAAATATCAATGACTATATTATTTTTACTTTACTGAGTAATTTCTTTATATATATCATATTTACCATTTATCATTTTTCTCATCATATTTATATAAAAAACTAGGGACACACCCTCTCTTCAACAATTTTATTCATGGATAGATACATGATAAATGAATTTGTAAAGGCATGCAATATTTAACATTGGGCCACCTTAAATTTAATGTCTTATATCTCACATTGAATTAAATTATTTCATAAATTAAATTTTAAATTATATGTTGTTGTTTTTTCACCATTTGAATCAATGATTTTTTCTATCTCTATTGTTGGATATTCGATTATTAATTTTCGTGTATTTTTCATATCAATGATAGATTTTTATTTGATAATAATTTCAAATTTTATTAACTTGAGTTGGGAGATAATCGTATTATAATTATTATTTTCCCAATAAATTTTTTGATATCTATTTGAAAAAATAATTTTTTACTATTTTCATACAATTGTTTTATGTGGAAATTTTTTAATTCATTTTCTTATAGCTCTTATAGAATTTTCTAAATTTACTAGGAAAATGTGAAGTAATACATCCTCTACAAAATTCTTATTTGAATAATACTATTAAAATTTATTCATAAAAGAATAAATCTAAAAATTCCTCTTATTTGTTTCCAATTTAACTCTAAAATGAATTAAGATAATTATTCCTTCAAACAAAATATCAATAGGCATGTCCATAATAATTTTCATGTTTCTGACGAAATAATTTGTTTCAACCTTGGATAATGTATACTCATAAAATTTGTTATTCATTATATTTATTTAATAATGGACTCTAACATTTTCTTCCTTGGTTGACCCCGAATCCATATCTTTAGGATTTTATAGGTCTTGATTGGTCCCGAATTAAAAATGAAAAAATAAAGGATAATATGTGTGATAAATTTTGATTATTTTTTACCCTCTTAACATTTATTCATATGAAGATATTGAGAAGAAAAAGGTTGGAATTTTGTTCACCCTTCATCTTGATTACTTCATTTTTGGACCATCTCTCTATGAAATATTTTCTTTTACCAATATAAAAAGATCTCTAATTTCATTGAGAATAAAATTAAAACACATAAAACACGTATATTTTTACTTGGTTCACCACTATATAATAATAAATGATGTATAAAACCAACAATATATTCATTCACATAAATAAAATATGTTTACATCTTCTATGAGTTCTTGGGTTGGCCACTACTACTTGGGATCACTCTCATTATAATTGATTACGAATGGATTTCATCCAACATAGAATTTCTACCCTTTAATATTCCTACCTCACTAACTTTCCATAGGGTATGAAAGAGTTGAAAAAATGAAAAAAATTATAATATGTACTATTTTTTGTATATGAACCTAATATATAGATATGCACCTTTAATATATTGTTACACATACATAATACAACACTTAACATCCCATATAGAATAATATTTTTTCCATGAAATATTATAAGAACACAGAATTCCTTCTTCAAAACATATAGAGAAACATTCTAATTTCAGAACCTAGAATAACATAAACATTAATAATTTTATACAATAATAACAATTACCATTTTCAAATTTTTCTCATATATGGAAATGTAGGAATAATCATTATTTTTTAGATTAATCATTAATATATGGTTTTCTCTCTCCTTTTGTAGGATTTTCATAATGTAATAGAACTCATTATTTGATGTCCATGTTTTTTTATTATACAATGTATTTAATCCTTTATAATCTTCCATATATTCTCATTTCACATAATAATAAACCATCGAATAATTAGTGGAGAGTGACAGATAATTTTTTTCAAGATTATATAATAACCTATTCTCTTTATCAGCCCCTACATTCATTTCATCCATATCAACCGCCCATAAAGATGAGATTTAGGTGTCAATTTAAAATTATACTTTTACGGAATGATATTGTTGAAATAAAAATTCATGTTGAAAATGAATTACATTTATTAAGGTATTGAATATAGTAACATCCTATATTATGGAATATCATTCGAAATTGTAAATGTTCAAAAAAATATTACGATCGATTAATTTTAGAGTTTTCTAATTCGGCGTTTTTTAAAAATGGTTGGGCCTATAAATATTTACCTTGCTTGAATGTGTCATCCTTGAAAATAGAGATAATTTATGAGTAGGAAAAATCCTAAGCATAATCTTGGATGATTTCATAGAATGGATAAATATAAATTAATTACAATTACAAGATAATACTTCCATATCAATCAAATATTCATGAATTTTATTAAAAGTTAAATAAAATAGAAAAAAATTCTCCTAACCACACTATTTTTGGATATATTAATGGAATATTAATATTATCTCACTGAATTAGAATAAATATATGACCCATACATTGATAATTCTATATAATATATGTTGGGTTTTATGGATAGAAAATATTCTCATTGATATTGCCTCATGTGTGGGTGATCTTATAAAAATGGATTAGTAAACTCTTGATGTTTAACAAGGATATTTTTCTTGAATATTAGATAAATATAATTTGGAATCAGAATTAAATGATATCATTTTCATTATTACCAGTGATCTTAATATCATGTGGAAGGTTGAATATGAATGCCTAAACCAATTTTGTGTCTTTTTGAAATTGTATGGAACTCCATAACCTATTCTTGAATCATTAAAAAAAATTCAATTGACCATACCATGAAAATGGAAACATATGAATATTAGTGAGAAACAATCATAGATCCAAATGGGTTATCTTTCCAAAATATGATCAATGAAATAAATAATTAAATTAAAATTTAATATTATACTTCAAATCATCATCATGAGAACCCTTATGTTACTCTGGGGGATGAAAATTTATCTGAATAAAGTCGAGATATTGAAGATTGAAAAAATTGGAAAGAGAAAAAAATGTTGGATCATAAGGTCACACCAACGATCATGAGACTTTTGATAACAATTCCAATCATATGAATTAGTATATAATAAATTCTAGAATTGAGGGAGTAATTATGGATGTCAAAAAAGGTCACAAATTCTAATATTCATCCACTCCTAGAAACATGTCCAAAATGATACATCTAATATTAAGCAATAGTAACTCTAATGATTAGCCTACTGAAAAAAATTATTTAGTTTCCAATGAAGTATGTGATACTATTTTACAATAGAAGAAAGATTACACTATAATGAATTTTGTAGCTATAATTTTGATAATGATGTTTTGAGACCTAATCCCTATTATTCAAAGAATTTTTAGATAAAATGGTTGTATGGGATGACCGTGAATCTAATATTTTGAATAATATTATTTCTATATATGATACTAATAATTAATAGAAATTAAAAAAATGACATATACTATTAATATTCTAAATTTAATTGTCAATGTAACATATATCCTATTATTGGATTCTAAAAATAAGGTTATAGACGTAGAATCAATGAAATATCATGATAAAATCAACTACTATATAACTAGTTAGACCACTACTTGATGTAAATCTAGTTGAACCAAATGAAAATATACCATGAAAAAAGTAGGATAAATGAAAACATGGGGAAACATAAACTAAATAACCTACTCAAAATTAATTTTCTATTTTGTAATTTTTATGTAGTGGATAGGACAGAAAATGACCAATTCCCAAAATTTGTACATTAAATATCATAATCCCAAAATTAATGGATTATATGAACCTAGGAGACACTTATTTGTAGATATTTTTGTGCAGGAAAGAGTGGGATCTCACATTAGGCGTAATAACACTCATTTCATTTATTTAAAATTTTTTGGGTCATTTATTATTAAATGATGTATATATTTTATATTTTTTACTTTTAATATGATTATCTCAAGAGTGATTGAGTCTTCAGTTGTTTATATTTTTTCGTCTTTTTTATGCTAATAATAAATATCATGAAATTTTAGAGATTTTTTTAGAGTTGGATATAATTTAAAATGTTTTCAATGATACATGGGAGATCATGGAATACATCAATTATGATGATTTTGGGGAGATAATTAGGTTTTTATAAATCCCATCATCATCTAGATTCATACCCTGCTTGTAACGAAATGAGATAATGGAAAAAAATAGTGGCCATCAAAATAAAATGGTGTATCAATCATTCTAAAAACATTTAATCTAATAAATTGGATATTAATTTTATCAAATTTTATTCCATCAATAAATGGGTCACCATTTAATAAAAATAAATAAAAATTTGGGATATATATAATAACCCAATTTTGGGTAACCACCTGAAACAATGTGGTAGGATCCCATCTTATTTTGAATCGATAATGCCAAGATGATTTATACTAATTTTCGTAATATTTTATATGATGTGTGGAACATTATTAACTATGAGATTGATTATTTTTACTTTTTTAGGGAACAAATATGTTCAATGATTAGATCATAATATAGTGTAGGGTGACCCTCAGCTTAATGATTAAACACATCTCATCAATTATTTATATACACAAGATTCTAAGTAATTACTAAACAAAATATCCATTTTAATAGGATCTCCATCAAGAAGATGATATGAATACCAAACATTCCTCTCTTATGAAATTAATTGAAATCATTTATAGTGTAATAATAATAGATAAATGGCTCATGGATTGGTAAACGACTTCTAGATATTTTTAATACTTCAATTGAGTTAAAAAACATGCATATCCCTCTATATCATAAAGATTGTTAGCCGAATCATTAATAATTGATATTTTATATAACATTAAACTATGGATTACCACCTATATATTTTGAATGGACCATGATATAATGATAACCTCAATGAAAACACCATTTAAGATATTATTAAAACCCATGAACAATTTGATCACCTATATTCCTCTTCAGTTGATTATTAAGGAAGTTATATATGGATTAAATAATGTATGTTCTCTATCTACTAATAGATTCGACAAATTAGTAATTTAAATGTTTTCACATTTTATTTTTATGGATTTTTATGGGTTACGTAACTTCTTTTCCAATAGTGGAGTTCTACAAGTAAGAATCAATTACCATTTCATCACGTTGATTCCAAATATAGAGTTCTCTTGTGAAATCACCATCATAAGGACAATAACTCTCGCCAAATATATATACAAAATCATCATAAAATTCCAAGATAAATAATTTCCTTTTATTGACAACATAATCATCTCCTCAACCCAGATTGGTTTTCTTCCAAATCATCATTCATTATTTTCATAATACAACCAATGAATATTTTGACATTTCAAAGAAAACCAAAAGATATAGAAATTGTACCATAGTAATTTATTTGATAATTTATTTTAATACCATACAATGGGTATTCAATTATAATGTTATAGTACGATTTGTATTTAATGGAACACTGAGATATAATATTAACATTAATTTTGGTTTTTTATTTATCTTTGATCAAAATAATGGTTCGCCTATAGAGTAATTTAGATATTCATGTGGTGTTACATAATATAACCCCATTTATTCAATAATATTTTCAAATATATAATAATACCACATTAGGCTTCTAACTAATCTAGCTACTCAAAAAAACTAATGGACATCAAATCTTGGAGTGGACTTTTGGCACCCTATCATTTTATCTATACTAATGAGATTATATTTTTCAAGTATGATGATAAAAATAATACTCATCTTCTCAAACAAAACCTAATTCATTATGTAAGAGATCCAGTACAATTTATCATTTGGGATAAATCCTATGTCATAATTTGATTTGAACATTACTTATATTTTGAATTTTCACATATTTAATAAATTTGGAATCATTGATGGAGTTTCAATTTCTGAATTATTTTTTCCTATTATTTTTATATAAAAAATATATCTTAATAAAATAATATTTCAATTCATATTAAAAACTTATTAATTTATATAAATGGAAATCCTTTGTGTGGGAAGGCACGATACATCTTGAAAAATACATCATTATATAAAAACTAATTTATTCATTCATGGTGAATACATGGAAACATAATCTAATTAAAATAATAAATGTTAATTTAAAATATTTAATTTGAAGTTTTTATGCCCTTGAATTAAATATGATAAATATTATTGGAAGTGTTACTAAAAAATATATCAATTTTGGATGTAATGGAATAAAAAATCTCAAAAACATCAATCATTATCTTCATGATAAACTCATTTTGAGATTCATCTATGAAAATTTTGATTCTCTTTGATTTATTAGTGATTTATTTTTAACGAAGTTTAAAAATATAATCATCTTATACATTGAATATTAAATATCAATATAAAATTAAAATCCCATTTTATAATATAAATTCCTATTCCTAATGGATATCTAGTGAAAAATCATCCTTAATGTTTTGGCAGGATATTTGGGTAGGGTTACCCCTCATCACCTCTCTCGAAAGTGAGGGTCCAACTACTGACCTATATTCCTTATTTAATGATCAAATCATTAATCCCCATTAAAAACTTAATATATTAATTGAAATTGTATTTATGGATTACAACCCTATCCCTCATGATGAAATTATATTGAGGTACCGAATGTAAAAGGTTCTACAAATACAAGGAATTAGTAATACATAAATTATGGAAAATATGTGGTGTAATTTCAATAGATTTTAAAATTAAAAAATCTTTGGACTAGGCCCCCTAGAATAAAATTTATTTGGATTCTTTCTTAGAAAATGACTTTAAAAAACATTCTTTTAAATGATTGATGACTAACTGTGTTTTAGGTGTTCTCATTGAAAATTGATCATGGAGGATGATGAGAAATATTTCTTAAGATATGTAAAATTATATTCTTTATTGATACAACTATTTTATATGTTTAATGTACCAAAGTTTCATGATAGATCTCTTATATGTATTTTTTAATAAGTACAAGGCCACATATCTCTACTAGTATTGAATAACACTTCTATGGGTATTTTGTAGAGATTCTTCACGTTTTCTGGTATAGTCTTCATGCCTCTATATATCAAGTCTATCCATTCTACACCCATATTATTCTTATTATAATTATTATGGTTACTAACTAATAAAACACACTAATAATTAGATACTAATATAAATCCAATCATTATTTCATTATCACGATGTTTCATTAAATTTTTGGTAGGTGTTATATCACCGCTAGTACTTTTTATATTACTTATATTTCTATTTATATAGTTTGGAAAACTATTCTTCAAGGAAAGATATGAAAAAGGGAATCATTTCCCCTTTGGATATGGTACTATCATTATAGACCATAATGTGAATATTCTTCATCATTATTATCGTTATTATTTAACCACATCTTCAATTAAATCATAGAATATTAGTATCATTATTATCATAAACGTAGTAAGGAAAATAAATTTTGGTAAACATATAACTAGAGAAAAAATATACTACCATTCTGAAAAATATCACCAAAAACACCACTCACCACTCATTGAACTCAATTATAGATTGGGTTAGATTTTAGACATCCCTTCGCCCATTGAATTCATCGACAATCACAACTATCAAGGGGGAAGATCCTTGTATGATAATGTTTCAAAAAAGTTCGTTTTATCTAATAGCATTTTCTAGTATGAATAAAATACATGTTCATTAAAGTATATCGTTCAATACTTTTACTAGAAAAAAAATAATTTAGACCAATGTATGTCTTTTTTTCATGTTTTATTTAAATGTTCCCTGGTTTTATGAAATATTACGTAACATAATTTCAATATAAGAGAAAATAGGCACCATGAAATTGTTCATTCCATACTCTAAAAATAGAATTCAAATTTGTATATCCAAATAATTAGTAGTTATATATATTCTAATTTTGTATCTATAAGTATGGAATCAAGAAATACGTAACTATAAAAAATAATTATTACATCATCTTCACTTAATATTCATGATCTCTCTAATCCGTTTTTATTTCTGTTTGATTCTTAGATGTCTATTAATTCTCTATACATGTAACTACTTCATGGAATATATTTATCCCATGTGATGTGATGTTAGTAATATTTATAAAATTCATAATTCAATCATGGAAAATATCTCTATTTAATTATATTGGGATTATTTCCTTTAATATTTAATAGCAGTAAATGGATCATCTTAATTTGGAAGAATTAATGTATAAAAAATAAATCTTTTGAAATCTCATTAATATGATTAGATGAACACCTTATCATTCCAGATAATCTATAATTCCCTTTTAAATACATTGAAATTGACACCAGGTAATGTTGTTTGATTCTCTTGGAAAATATACATTCTAGGTTCTTGAATTGTGAAAAAATTTCCCTTTTTTACATATGCCTCAAAGACCTTGATACTCACCATTATTAGTTCTATGTTGTGGTGTTTTCTTATTTGAAATTTAATTATTTCTTGTGAAATTACAATAACATCCACCAAAATGTCTAAATAATGTTCAAAGACCATAATGGACCATTAAGTGAAACAAATACAATATCCCAAATTGAAAAGAAATTTTCTTCAGTGTGGGAATAATAACTTATATATTTAACATTATCATTAATCATAATATTATTCAAATAACTATATATATATGTTTACATGAAATTATATAATTTATAGGTTTTGAATGAAATTTTATATACCAATTATAGTATATGATGGAAAATATAAAGTGCACCATTGTTTTGTTTTCATTTTATGCACAAAAACACACTTATAATAACAAAATTTATTCACCAATAATAAAATAATTTTTAAAACCTCTTCTGAACATGTTTCTTTAGGTATAAAATAAAATAACCAAACCCATCTTTTCATGAAAATCATACAAAAAATCCATATGTACATGATGACAATATATTTATTTCCATTTTTTCAAAAACCATCATTTTAATATATTGTCATCCAAACCATGACATATATATTCAGATCACCACATAACATTATTTAATACCATTTATACCATGCATGACACACATTATCATTCATTTACACACTTTTGGAAATCCTTGAATTATTATTTATAAAAATTTATATTATCATCAAATACAACATATACACATAAGGTTTTAATAAATTTAATGTATTTTTTACTACATATTTATTCTACTTCTATCATTTTGGATAACATATTTTGACTGAAAAAAATTTCTATGTGTATTATCACATTTTTATGTTATTAAATATTTTAACGTAAATCATATAACATGTATCATATTTAAAATTATTATGTTGACATGAATAGATAAGACGGTTATATTTTATATGGAGTTTAATTTGATGTTTTTTGTAGGGGTGTATAATATATAAATTTTATTATTCAATATTTTATAGGCTACACCTATGGTTCAAAAAAATATTGTATACATATATACCAATGGTTTAGAATAACATATAGTAACGACATATACTAATGGGTTTTCACTAATTAGTATAATATTATACTCTAACATTTTACAAAAACCATTATTATAACCCTACACCTATATTTATATTCCTAATGGTTTCAAAAATTATTTTTATATGCTATATTAATCGTTTTGGAGGATTTACCAATGGTTGAAAACCTTTAGTATATCCAAAATTACTAATACATAAATGTAACTATTTGTTCATACTATGGAATAACTCATTTAGTTTCTATCACAACCATGCCTATTCCATTTAATTTTATTATATTCCATACATAAGGGCTAATAGAAAATTTATTTTTCTTTATGGAGTGGTTGACCTTCGAAAATTCTTCTAGATCATTGACTTATCACAATTGGGAATTGATAATGAAATTTACAACTCTTTGGTTCATAGAAACCTCTAACCATACTTATTAGTTATAAAGAAAAAATTGAAGGATCTAGTTGAGTTGTTAACAGAAATAACTCAATATCGTAAATCCCATTCAAAATCTACACCCTCTTCTTTAGCACATTTTGATAAAGATGAAAACATTCGAATTTTACTGTGCCCTATTTAAAATTTTCAAAACAAGGTATTAGAATGATAGATTAGTGGGGAGTAATATAATTTAATGTTATTATTATTATCCTGATATGATTAGAGAACATATAGTGATAATACTTTTTATCCTTAAAATGTACTCTACCATAATGAAATCCATAAAATCAAGTAAATTCTAAAATATATCCATCTGCACTTCATCGACTACAAATCCATCTCTACATGACTCACAACATGAGGAAAGTGATATGAATATTTGACAAATAAATACTACCTTTTGTTCAAACCATGTCCTTTTTAACATACCCATTAGTATTCCCTATGATTTTAGTGAAAACTTGTCTACTTGGGTTTCTTACACTAAAGATGTTTTCTTTAGGAGACCATTCATCACAACCTTTATGAGAAACATTTGGTTGGAGATGTTCCAATCCCAAAAACATACATGGTTCATTCCCCTCCAATAAATTTTCTAACATTTTAAAGTGTTTATGATGGGATGCTCTAGTTTCCCATGAGTTATTTGTTTGGAACTCAACTAGATGAAATCCTTTATAATGTTTCCATCCATTACATACCTATCCTTAATCTTATAATTTCATTATTGATTGCCATTCATACCAAGAAGATGAAAATTGAAAAGAAACCCAAGATAAACTTATAAAAATAATACAATTATTACATGGTTTAATTATTTAATCCAGAGAAAATCATAGATTACAAGGAACTAAAGAATTAGTTTCTTGAAGAAAAGAAACATCTAAACATTTATATCACATTCTTTAGAAATTTTCCCATGTAATAAATCTCCAATTATATATTTTGGGTCATATAACAGTCATAAAATTATAGGCAATGTAAAACATTATAGTGGTGACCTAAAGTATTCAGTAAGCCATAACATACCATATACAATAATGGTATGATTATAAAAAAAAGATTAATCAAGAATTTATAAAATAATAATGATTTAAAATATGATTAAATAATAATTGTAAAATCCCATATTTTCCAAGAATATATAGTTTAATTTTTCAAATGTTATGGGTTTACAAATTTATAATCTAATGAATATTAATTATAGTTATTCGTAATGTTTTAATTAAATATTTAAAGGGATAATGATAGATAAAAAATTTATATTTATTATAAATATATTGAGGACCTCGTTTATTATATTTTCACAATTTAGGAGTCACTACATGTTATGTAAAATATTTCTCACATCATGTGAAATGTTATATATGATATTATATTTATATTTAAATGAAACAGGTAAATTTTAAATATTTTAATTTTTTTTACAAAATGTAATACATATATATATATGTGTGTGTGTGTGTGTGTCTATATTTGTATACATAAATATTAAAATTTCATATAAATATTATAATATTATTTGAATAAAAAGTGGTATAATATATGTATGAAAAAAATATAGGTGAATTAAAAATATATATATAATGGTATTAATATTAATATATTTTCATATATAAAAATATATATATATATATATATAACACATAAGGGGAGATGAAATTATATAAGAATAAATGATGGAGTAAGGTTGGGAATAGATTATTTTTTGATAGGGAATATATAAAATTAAATAGTTAAAAATAATAGGGAGGGAAATAAATAAGAGGAATCCTAGGAATTAAATTTTAAATAAGAAATGATATTTTGAGGGGAAACTTTTCATTCTATAATGATAAGATAAGGGAATATTTAAAATAAATATTATGGTAAATAAAAAATAGAAATATGGGTTAGAGATAGGAATGTGGGAAGGGAATTATAAATTTAAAGACGGTGGATTATATTTGAGTGACAATGATGTTTTTAATTTTAAAAAATAATAAAATATAGAATTTTGAATGTTATAAATACATTTTCAATCGAAATGGTAGAAATTGGTTATTTGATAAATAGGAATATGATATTTTATGCACTAGGGTATAAAATTAGATTAAAGTATATAATATTATTATTAAATTTCTCTCCACTATATCTCCCTCAATAATAATCATATTGATGAACCATTGGAATAGTTATATTAACATAATGACAATAGGGTAATATCATATTTTTTATGCATTGAATTTATTTTTTCATATTTAATCAAATCTATTTTTGTGTTCATATTCATAAATATAATGAATCAAACCATTATATCCACATTTGGAAATAAATATTTGGTGGAATATCATCTGGTTATGATATATATGATCTTGTAGAATAATTCTATATCTCACAGTGAATTTGGGTTACTATGGTTTCCCAGAATCCTCATGTATGGTCTTGTGAACATTGTTTATAAAACTAGTTAGGAAATCTAATCAAGGTTAGGTATAGTTAATTTATTACCTAATATATAATTCATGAGGTCCCATAGTTGTTTCTTTATGTGATGTATTATATATACACTAATAATAATAATGATCTGGTTCATTTGATATTGAAGGGAAAATGGATTTGAATTTCATTTGTAAAAGATTACATTATTAGTTTGATATTGATATTATATGATCTCAATTCCATGAAGAAAATACTTTTTATTTGGAACCTTTTTTATTGATATGATAACTATTATTCTATCTTTATTAGTGTAATTAATTTACCTAAAATTAAATGGACTTGATTAATTAGTGGTTTGTTTTTTATTAAAAATGGTTTCCCATGTATTTATTGATTCTACGGGAATTCCAATAAAAAATGAAGTCAAATGTGATGAAAGACCATTTTGAAAAACTCTAAAAAACAAATGTTTTGTGATTTGTTCTATTGTGTTCATGCATTGGGGATTTGAAATGTTGTTTTCATATAATTATTGATGTGTTTAAGGTTTGACTTTATCATAGTGCATTGGTGTGTCATTATGATATGAGGAATATGTGATGGGAATGGAATGTGTTATAATATATGGATAGGTATCATTGGAAGTAAATTATTATTCTAAAACTATAGGTATGGTTTGGAGTGGATAATGGATTCTTGAAATGATAATATATTTTGTGGATAATGAGGAGGTTGAAAATTTTAAAATGAATGGGATGGAATAATGATGTGAATGGGTTGGTTTTGATATTATGTTGAAATTCTAAATGATATCTGTTTTTGAAGGGTAATGTGGCTGAATATGGTAGATGAATAATTTAAAAGAAAATAGATATTTCATTACAACTACTTGGTATATAGTAATTTTGGAAATAGAATTCATATAATAATTAAAATTGCGAAATTTCAAAAATTTCCTTCTGTCTTGTTGTGTGTTGTTGTGAATCTGGAGGTCTTAGTGAATGTAGGTAACATTTTGCGTTAAGTGGTACATTTTTATCTACGCTTATGATGGGATTGTGTGTGAATATTATATATTTTTCAATTCCTTATGATTTCTATACACAACTCACCACCATCAAGAAACATGTTCCGACACACATAAATACATTGGGTTATCTATCCCAACATCTTGATGATGATGATGGATACCCCATATTTTTCGATCACTCATCCATGTTATATAGATAATCATATGTTCTGATGGCATGAAGCCAGAAAAATCATTGTGGCGGTTTTATGAGATGATGATGTGGATAATGGTGGTGTTTGATCATAATATGAAGAAGGAACGAGGATTTTTTCATTCATTTTCATGATACCATACAACTCTAATATTGGATATAATAGTTATGTGATACATCGTGATTCATCGGGTGATATGTGAAGAATTTATTAGGTTACTATATGCGAGATGATATGTGATGTTACAGTGCAATGAGGTAGAAATGTAATTCTGTGATATTCAAAAGATATGGGGGTTCCAATACCTAATATGTTTTGATTAAAGAGTAGTGAAGTAGTGGGAACATTGTAGGGGGTATCCTTTATCATCATGATTCTTATTATTTTATTACACATGTATGCGATATTTGGTTTTTATCTCACTGTGATGATGGGTTTGGTTAGTTGACCTCTTGAGTTGTTTTTTGGTTTTGTTGTTTCTTTAATGTTTCATTAGTATGCTTATTTCACATATGGATGGGATACTTATGGTTTCCCACTGAGTATACATGTAATTTCACCCAATGTATATAAACAAGTTATTAAATTTTCATTGGGATTATTTGGACCTTTCTTGACATTACTGTAACACCCCAAGATTTTATGAGATATATTATTTTTAATTTCTTTCATATCTTCTATTGTACGGTACACCAAGATTATCTTGCGCTATACGCAACACCGTATTATCTTGCAATATGCGCAACACTATTCTTGGATCGTGTTACACACAATTTCATGTTTTTTTATAGTAGTTATTCTATGCAACATTGAGTGTATATATATATATATATTCAATTTATAAATGAAATATGGTGTTATTTTGATATACGCAACAACAAAAGAGTCTTGCACAACATGAATCCCTGACTTGTCTTGGATTACACGCAATCGCGACCTTCCTCGATAG
Organism: Viscum album; assembly: GCA_963277665.1. Lineage (NCBI taxonomy): Eukaryota > Viridiplantae > Streptophyta > Magnoliopsida > Santalales > Viscaceae > Viscum > Viscum album. The sequence goes on from OY728159.1 coordinate 662,673,292, forward strand.
CGTGTGTTGTACGCAATACCAGGTTTCAGTAAACAACGATATATGGTTATAATATTATTATTAACTAGCGGTTTTTAATAGTATTGACTAAATTTTTAATTTTATAACATTATTATTCATCTTAAATATTTTCTAGAACATGGTATGAGAACAAAATCAATTTTTCAAGTAAAATAAGTATTTTTCAAAAAATATAGTTTTGCTGCCTTTTGATGGCGCACCCACTTTAAATCTTTTTTTGACATGTCTATAAGTTCAATTTGACAAAATAAAATTCTTCTTTGGAATCAGGATATAAAAATTTACTTTGGATAAATTTTTCATATTATTCTGATAACTATCATATTTTAATGAATAGTAAAAACACGCTATATGTAAATTAAAAACAGCTTTTTTTATCACAATAACTTTTATGGATATATTATCATTTTAATTGGTTTGAAAGTGTAATTATAATATAATTTTACCATTTAATCCAATTTTGGTAATTGGAATTAATTTCACTTTGAAATTGGACATAAAAAAGAATCAATCTTTTGATAGTTATTGTTTCTTAAAAACACGTTATTTGTTTTTCTAACGGGAATTACTTTTAAAATTAATTAATTCCACTTCTATGTTTTGAAATTGGAAAATTATACATCATTTTTCAATTCTTAATATCATATATAGCTGAGGGTGATTTTTTTGTATTTTTCTGAAAAACTTTAATTTTTGATGAATAGTGAAAACACTGAGTTTTTGGTTAAAACCGACTTTTTATTTAAATAATAAATTATTTGATTTAAATTTATTTTAGGTCAAAATATATAAATAATACATATATATGTTCAATGAAATTCATTGAAGTCATTTTATAATAATTTTATATTTATAAAAATTGTTTTGAACTTTGTACCGTCTTTTACCCACCTCCTATGAGTTTTTGCAATTGTTCATAAAACATAATTTTACCGCTTTTGTGAGTTTAATTTCGAAAATCTGATTGACATGGTTAATATGACAGAGTAAAATGGGGTTCAATTAGATAAAAATATTTTTTGGGGAATAGTAACTGTTTACTTTTATTTACCACGGTTAAAGGTAAATAGGGTAATTCAAGGTTAAAAGAATATTATAATAATTTGAAATTACCTTAGAACTTGTCCAAACCTTATTGGATGAGTAATGGCCGACCATGGGCATCCTTGGCTAGATTCTGGGACCCCATGGAGCCACTTATGAAAGATAATGACACATTAGATTAATTAATTTAATGTAAAGAGAAAATTGGCATTTACAAAAATTATTTAGTAATTAATTTTTATAAGGGGCTATATAAATTATCTTCTCGACTATAAATATTAATTGTAAAGGTAAAAATATTTCTTAGATTTTGGAATTTTTTATATTATTATTAGACATCATATAAATTAAATTATTTATGACACAATAATGATGTTGTATTTACCTCATTAATAAATGATTTAAATAAATAAGATTATAATGATTAAAATATTACCCAAAACCTGTCCAATTCCTATTGGATGATTTTATTTCGAATATTTGTCATCTTATCTTCTACATTAATGTGTTTTGGACCTCTTGAAACCGAAGATAATTATATAATAAAATAATGTTTTCATACTTTCTTAAAGAGCCCATCCTCTCCCTTATAAAAGGAGACCACATCTATGCAATTCCTCACATCTCTCAAGCCTTTTGGATCGTCCAAACTCTGCCCAAAAAAACTCCCTACATCCATATCCTCCCCCTATAAGCAATAAATTAATAATAACTCACTTCAAGAATTCATTTTGGTTCAAACCAAAAGAAGTTACCCAAATTAAAGGTAATAGTTTCTCTTAAGTTGTTTTCTTTTATTCTAATTCCCTAACCCCTAAAATTTTTTTAATCCTTTCTTTTGTAACAACACTAGTAACCTCAAAATACTTGGATGTTGTTATTAGAAGGATTATAACTACACTTACACACACCACCATCTAATGTATGAAGAACATAATGTTTCTGTGGATGACAAACTAACACCTCACGAAACGATGATTGTTCGATTTTCTCCTACCGCCTCTCATGGTGGCCATTATGATGGCACTGTATTTATATATGATATATATTATGCTTATTATTTCCTTATTTTTATTTACTTACCAATTATATCAATCCTTTATGGTTTCCATATTCGTTAATTACAATAATCTAATTTGAGGAAGTGCGGACTACCGCCCCCTCAAAGTGATGTGATTCGTTAATACCTTCTGTGGGATATATAAAGGATGGAGTTAATGATATTATATATGATATTATACTTGATTTATAATATACCTATTCCATTAAAATAATAAATATAAATGAAAGTAGCGTTCATGCGTACGTACGGTTTACTGTCTCCATGAACGGTGCATTTCATTTCTTACCTCCATTTGTTATGTACTATTATAAATACATGTATATGCTAATTATATAATGAATATATATGATATATAAATCATTATTTACATTTTGGAAGTAAGTAAATCATGATATATGTAAAAATAACATCAAGAACAACAAGTCCAAACATGTACGATAAATAAGATGATTTTACCCAAAACGTTGCTTTTGCATGGGATTTACAAAACAACGGGTAATATAAACTCAGAAGTGAACCATATATGATATAATAATAATGAATATGATTCTTTAATAAGTCAATTAAATTATTTAAATCATTATACAGGAGGTTCGGATACGTACAAAGCATATTGGACCTAAGGTAAGGGATAACTTGTCCAATCTCATTTTTATTCGAGATTGTTTATTCATAAGTATTTACTGGGGTTATTGTTATCATAAATGTCAATGTTTTATAGAAATGTTTTCATGTATGTTTAATGTAATTATTACCCATTTTTTACTTTTACTACATGGTATGTAAGGAATCATTCATTTGTTTACTTTACGAGGTTCTTTTTTTACTTTTCCGGAAAATGTACGACAAGAATGTTTTTTTAACTTATACGGCATGAAAGGATATTTACGGTTTTATAAAGCCTTATTTTCATGAATCTTCCTCGAAAATATTTCATGACTGTTTTCAAAAAAATCTCTTTCTTTTAAAATTTCATGACGTTTTGTGAAAAGAAATTGATTTTGAAGAAGAAAGGATATTTTTCTCAAGAATTCATTTCAAGTGCTTTATCAAAACCATTTTCCATCTAGGATGACATTATTTCATATGTGTATGTTTCAAGTATAATGTCTCTATGATTTACATGGTTTATCTTTTCTTATGATGAAATGATATCCATTTGTTTTATATGGAATATGTTATGATGGGATGATGTTTATGAGACCCATTTTTATTCTTTGGGTTATGATGAATGATTTATGTTTATATTGTGGAACAATTAAGAATGATTTCATTATGAGATGGGTGGGAACTTTCTCTCCATCCAATGCATTGGGTAATGATTTATATCTCATTAGATAGACATGGCTGGAACGACAAGTAAATATGGTTTAGTAATACAGGGCTGGAACGACAAGTAAACACGGTTCAGTAAAGGACTTTGTCCACTAAGATGGTCTTTGCAGCAATGCCTTGGCTACTATGGAAATCATATCATGTTCTTAATGTTTTTCCACAATTACATGTTTTATTCCCATGCTATTTTATCATGATTAATGTTTCTTTATGATCTATTCCTTATGTTCTGCCATGTTTTATGTCATTGCTCAAGATTTTGATGTTTAAACATTATGTTTATGTTTTTAAGTTCAAATGTATATTATTTGTTTTATTTAATCCATTCTTACCCTTACTGAGCATTTGAGATCACCCTTTATATGTTTTATTTTCCCCAGGATTTTAAGAATGGTTTTAGGTAAGAAAACAAAAGTGGAAGATCTTTATGGGAGATGTTGAAGATCTTTCACCATGATTAGAAGATTATATTCTGAGTTTCCAAAGAAAATAAAATATTATGGTCCTTTGTGTCTTTTTTTGTTATGTATTAAGTATTTCGCAATATTAATGTAATTTCCATGTACGTCAAGCTTCGGGTCTCTATAGTTGGTATTAGAGGAAAGGTTTAGTTAACCTTTGGAAACTAGGATACGAAAACTTTAGTGAGATCACTGGAGATATTTCTAAGGTATGTCTAGGGATGTCCCTAAGGATAGGTATAAGTATAGGTTATAGTCCTAGAATTATGGTAACGATCATAGAATTAAACCTAAGATGTTAGATATTGAAGTTACTCTCCCTTTATTATGTTGTTTTACCTATCATGATTTTTGCCTCTCACACTATTCTTTTTGGGTTTTAGACGATGGATGGAACCCGAAGGAACTGTGTCGATCAATGTAATGGACAATGCAATGATTTTCCTTCTGAACAAACCAATGTTATGGGAGATGGAGTGAAAAATCATATTTCTATACTTTCTCATGCTATGAATCATTCTGGAAATCCGAATGAGTAGAGAAGGGAACAATATTCTATTGATTCCTTCATGAGGCAACATCCGCCTTCTTTCAGTGGTTCTTCTAATCAACGTTTTTCTGAACAATGGATCAGTACCATTGAAAATATATTTTCTATACTTCACTGTTCGGAACATGAAAAAGTCATTCAGGATATTTACCGATTAGAAGGCGAATCAGATCAATGGTGGACTTTAATTAAGAATGCAAAGCCCCAAGGTAAAATTGACTCCATGGAATGGGATGAGTTCAAGAACTTATTTTTCAATAATTACTTCCCTCGTATTCTTCGAACAAAGATGGAAAAGGAGTTCCTTGAGATTAAGCAAAAGGATGATGAATCTGTTTGTATATACGAAGCGAATTTTACATGGCTTGAAAGGTATGCATCTGGCTTTATCATCCAACCTGAAATTAAAGTTGATCAATTATTCAGTGGCTTAAAACCAAGTATTCAAATTGAATTAGCTATAAGATACTTTAGTGGCTATGAAGAAATTATGTGTTCTTCTATCAAGGTAGAAATGGAAGTTGGTGTTACATTTCCATCTCATGGTTTTGACAAGAAACGAAAGATGGATTTCAAGGAGAAATCTCAGAAGAATGGTGAAAAGAAGATGAATGTTTCTTTATGCTCAAAGTGTGGAAAGAAGAATGGTGGATATTTCCTAAAAGGTACTAGAAAATGTTTTAAGTGTGGAAAAAAAGGTCAGTGATTAGTTGATTGTCGAATTAATAGGAAAAAGGTTTCTAATGATGTGAATAGAGAAAAGACAACAGAGAACTCTCCACCAGCACATCAATGATTCAGGTGCAAGGAAATGGTGCATTATTCTAACAATTTCCCTAATCTAAGGGTTAGTGATTATCAACATGAGCAACCACTTAAGGCAAAGGACAATGGGAAGTCACATGCGATCACTATTGGCAATGTTGAATATGACAATGATGTGGTGGAATTATTTAGTGTTCATGTAATGGGATTCCAAAATAATGTTGTATAAGTAATCTCATTGTACTATGGAATAAACCGATATCTAAGGATTGTTACACTGTTGTCTTTCCTTATGTTTTGAAAGTGTATGATGAATGGTACCGGTAACCATGAAATATTATTCAGATATTTTTTGAAAGCACCTAATATGCGCATAACGGAGTGCTAAGGAGATAATGAAATGTTTGATAGTATTAATGAGCTCATTAATTATATAAGGGAAAAGTGATATCATGGTTTGAGTATAAAGAATTTTTGGGAATTTGGTATGTGGAAAGTGTTAACTTTTTACAGCATTCATGATTTCACTAAGGTTCAATGGGTATTCATTTTTCAAGAGAATACATGATTATGGTATTCACATGATTGGAATGTGATCAACAAGATATATCAGGGATAAATGAAGGTATTCACATGCTCGGTAGATGACATTTCTAGTAATTGTTTTCTTTATACTATAAGCATGGACAGAAGTATTTTGGATAAGCCTAAAGATTTGAAATGGATTATGTTGGACACAAGTTAGTATTGTTTAAGGCTAGAACTTTTTTCGATATTATTGATGGAATGGAATAATAATGTAATTTTAGAAAAAGGAAAAAATGCAAGATGGGCGACAACCCGTCGCGTCAGACAACGTTGCGGGAATCGAACCCACAACAGAAGTGAGACAGGCCTTCATCGCCTACCACTGACCTATAGAAATTCTCTAGTTAGTAGAAATTAGTTTTATTTTATTAAGAAGTATGATAGTTGAAGTATAAGTCCTTTTTGGAATCATATACGACTAACCATAGCATAGATGGACTTATGCATATTTGATTACTTTTTCTAACCATTTTTTTGAAATAGATGGAATGACTCATCATTTTATCACACGATCTGCTAACACTTCATGAATGAAAAATTCATCTTCATTTCTTTAAGAGATGAAGTGGAAATTTTTCAAGGCACGAACAACGGTGAGATTGTACCAAAATCAAGTAAGTATTTATTTTGATTCAAAAATTATTCAACATTAGGAAAATGATATTGAAAACAAAAAAAATGATGTCCTAGTATCCTTATATCTGATGAATCAGATGGTACCTTAGATCATCACAAATTTATGGCTTTGTGATTGTTGGTTTTTTTCATAGCCATGTCCTCTGCCACTCTTCATCAGAACATGATTGTTAGATTTTTCTTCCATATCCATATTTTCACTTATGTTCTCATATGTGGAAACCCAGTGATGAGTTATTTTGGGTAATTGTTACGTTTCATACTTTAGTTTTTAAAATTGTGTTTTAGAATTCCTTTTTACGATGTGGGTAAACGATTTATAACCCCGAAGAATTTCGAGGGAGAAATTCATTTTAAGGGGGTAGAATGTAACACCCCAAAATTTTATGAGATATATTATTTTTAATTTCTTTCATATCTTATTTTGTAGGCTACGCCAAGATTATCATACTCTATACGCAACACCATATTAACTTGCAGTATGTGCAACACTATTCATGGATCGTGTTACACACAATTTAATGTTTGTTTGATAGTTGTTATTCTACGCAACATTGAGTGTATATATATATATTAATTCAATGTATAAATGAAATATGGTTGGATTTTTTTTATACACAACAACAAAAGAGTACTTTAAAACATGCAACCCTGACTTGGCTTGCATTATACGCAATCACGACCTTCCTCGGTAGCGTGTGTTGTACGCAATACCAGGTTTCACTAAACAACGATATATGGTTATAATATTATTATGAACTAGTAGTTATGAATAGTATTAACTAAATTTTGAATTTTATAACCTTATTATTCATCTTACATATTTTCTAGAACATGGCCTGAGAACAAAATCAATTTTTTGAGTAAAGTATTTTTCAAAAAATGTAGTTTTGTTGCCTTTTGATGACGCACCCACTTTAAATATTGTTTTTGACATGTATATAAGTTCAATTTGACAAAATAAAATTCTTCTTTGGAATAAGGATATAAAAATTTACTTTGGATAAAATTTTCATATTATTCTGATAACTTTCATATTTTAATGAATAGTAAAAACACGCTATATTTTAATTTAAAAAAAATTTCATAGAAATAATTTATATGGATAGATTATCTTTTTAATTGGTTTTAAAGTGTAATTAGAATATATTTTTACCATTTAATTCAATTTTTGTCCTTGGAATTAATTTCACAATGAAATTGGACATAAAAAAGTATCAATCTTTTGAAAGTTATTATTTCTTAAAAAAACGTTATTTGTTTTGATAATGGGAATTGCTTTTAAAATTAATTAATTCCAATTATATGTTTTGAATTTGAAAAAATAGACATCATTTTTCAATTCAGAATATCAAATATAGGTTAGGCTGATTTTTTGTTATTTTTCTGAAAAACTTCAATTTTTGATTAATAGTGAAAACATTGAGTTTTTTGGTTAAAACCGACATTTTATTTAAATAATAATTTTTTGATTTAAATTTATTTTAGGTGAAAATTGCTACATAATACTTATATAAGTTCAATGAAATTCATTGGAGTCATTTTAAAATAATTTTAGATTTATAAAAACGGTATTGAACTTTGCACCGTCTTTTACCCACCTCCGAAGAGCTTTTTCAATTGTTCATAAAACATACTTTTACCGCTTCTGTGAGTTGAATTTCAAAAATCCGAGAGACACAGTTAATATCAATGAGTAAAATGTGGTTCAATTAGATAAAAATAATTTTTGGTGAATAGTAACTTTTTACTTTTATTTACCACGGTTAAAAGTAAATAGGGTAATTCAAGGTTAAAAGAATATTATAATAATTCAAAATTACCTTAACGCTTGTCCAAACCTTATTTTATGAGTAATGGCAGACCATTGGAATCCTTGGGTCGATTTTGGGACCCCATGGAGCCAATTATGAAAGACAATGACACATTAGATTAATTAATTTAATGTAAAGACAAAATTGGCATTACCAAAAATCCTTTAGTAATTAATTTTTATAAGGGTCTATATAAATTATCATTTCGACTATAAATATTAATTGGAAAGATAAATAGATTTCCTACATTTTTGGTTTTTTTATATAATTTTTAGACATCAAATAAATTAAATTTTATATGACACAATAATGGGGCAGTATTTACCTCATTAATAAATGATTTAAATAAATAAAATTATAATGATTAAAATATTATCCAAAACCTGTCCAATTCCTATTTGATGATTTTATTTCTAATATGAGTCATCTTATCTTCTACATTAATTTGTTTTGGACCTCTTGAAACTGAAGATATGTTTATAATAGAATAATGTTTTCACACTTTCCTAAAGAGTTCCTCCTCTCCCATATAAAAGGAGACCACCTCTATGCAATTCCTCACACCTCTCAAGCCTGTTGGATCATCCAAAATCTGCCCAAATAAGCTCCCTACATCCCTGTCCCCCCCTAGAAGCCTTAAATTAGTAATAAGGAATTTCAATAAGTCCTTTTGGTTCAAACCAAAGGAAGTTACGCAAATTAAAGTTAATAGTTTCTCTTATGTTCTTATGTTTTATTCTACTTCTCCAACCCCTAAACTTTTTTTAATCCTTTTTTTTGTAACAACACCAGTATCCTCAAAATACTAGTATGTTTTTATGGGAAGTATTAGAACTACATTTACACACACCTCCATCTAATGGATGAAGAACATAATGTTTCTGTTGATGGCAAACTAATGCCTCACGAAATGATGATTGTTCGATTTTCTCTTACCGCCTCTCATGGTGGCCATTATGATGGAACTGTATTTATATATGATATATATTATGTTTATGATTTCATTATGCTTCTTTACTTTCCAATTATATCAAGACATTATGGTTTTCATAGTTGGTAAATACGATAATCTCATTTTTGGAAGTGCGGACTACCACCCCCCCAATGTGATGTGATTCGTTAATACCTTATGTTGGATGTATAAAGGATGGAGTTAATGATATTATATTTGATATTATACTGGAATTATAATATTCCTATTCCATTAAAATAATAAATAGAAATGAACATAGCGTTCATGCGTACTTACGATTTACCATCTCCATGAACGATGCATTTCATTTCTTACCTCCATATGTTATGTACTGTTATAAATACATATATATGCTGAATATATAATGAATATATATTATATATAAATCATGATTTACATTCTGGAAGAATGTAAATCATGATATAAGTAATAATAACATCAAGAACAACAAGTCCAAACACGTACGATAAATAAGATGATTTTACCCAAAACATTGCTTTAACAAGGGATTTGCAAAAGAACGGGTAATATAAAGTCATATGTGAACCATATATGATATCATAATAATGAATACGATTCTGTAATAATTAAATGACATTATTTAAATCATTATACAGGATTTTTGGATATGTACGAAGCATATCGAACCTAAGGTAAGGGATAACTTTTCCAATCTCGTTTTTATCCGAGATTGTTTATTCGTAAGTATTTACTGGGGTTATTGTTATCATCCATGTCCATGTTTTCTAGAAATTTTTTCATGCATGTTTAAAGTCTTGTTTACACATTTTTCACTTTTACTACCTGCCATGTAAGGAATATTTCTTCTGTTTACATTTCGAGGTACTTTCTTGACTTTTCCGGCAAAAGTACGAGAAAAATGTTTTATTTAACTTATACGGCATGAAAGGATTTTTACAGTTGTATAAAGCCTTATTTTCATGAAGCTTCCTCCAAAATATTTCATGACTATTTTCAAAAAAATCACATTCTTTCAAAATTTCAGGACATTTTGTGAAAAGAAATTGATTATGAAGAAGAGAGGATATTTTCCTCAATAATTCATTTCAAGTTCTTTATCAAAACCATTTTCCATCTAAGATGACATTATTTCATATGTGTATATTTCAAGTATAATGTCTATATGATTTACATGGTTTCAATTTTCTTATAATGAAATTATATCCATTTGTTTTATATGGATTATGTTATGATGGGATGATGTTTATGAGAACCATTTTTTATTCTTTGGGTTATGATGAATGATTTATGTTTATGTTGTGGCACAAGTAAGAATGATTTCATTATTTGATGGGTGGGACCTATATCTCCCTATAATGCATTGGGTAATGATTTATATCTCATGAGATAGACATGGCTGGAACGACAAGTAAATCTAGTTCAGTAATACAGGGCTGGAACAGCAAGTAAACCTGGTTCAGTAAGGGACTTTTTCCACTAAGATGGTCTTGGCAGCAATGCCTTGGATACTATGGAAATCATATCATGTGCTTAATGTTTTTCCACAATTACATGTTTTATTCTAATTCTATTTTATCATGATTAATGTTTCATTATGATCTATGCCTTATGTACTGCCATGTTTTATGTCATTGCTCAAGATTTTGATGTTTAAACATTATGTTCATGTTTTTAAGTTCAAATGTATATGATTTGTTTTATTTTATCCATGCTTACCCTTACTGAGCATTTGAGATCACCCTTTATATGTTTTCTTTTCCCTAGGATTTAGAGAAAGGTTTTAGGTATGAAAACAAAAGGGGAAGATCTTTATTGGAGATGTTGATGATCTTTCACCATGGTAAGAAGATTATATTCCGAGTTTCCAAAGACACTAAACTATTATGGTCCTTGTGTGTCTGTTTTTGTTATGTATTAAGTATTCCACAAAAGTAATGTAATTTCCATGTACATCAAGCTTCAGGTCTCTAAAATTACTCGATAAGGCCAGTGGTCTTTTGATGTGTTGCGAATTCAGCTTTTGATTTAGGAATGTTACATAGATTCTTTTATCTGTATATATTCCATTTATAAATTCGTTTTCAATTAGTTTTTGGGAATTAATTCATATTATTTTATAGATTTTTTGGTGTTTTATTCACACTATCTCCTTATCTTACATTAATATATATAGTAATGCCTCCAATTTACAATAGTTTCCTACCATTAGTACTAGTTAGATAACCCAGGCCAACTAGTGGCAAGACATAGAGTGCCATTATCTCTTTTCCTTAATTATAGTATCTTTGGGTGCAGGGGTCATCACAAAAGAGTTAATCATATGAATGAAATATGGGTATATCATCTCAAACTATAAATGGATAACAATGTAATGGGAAAAAATAAATCATGAAGCATTGATCTTAGACTATCAGATTTTGGAAAGAATTTGTTACAATCATAATCATAGTATTTCAAATATCCATAAACATAGATTATAGCCAACCCTATCACATATAAAATCTTCAGTATAACTACAAACCATCATACTCACCCTTTATGAACATATATACATACTAACCCATCCTCGTAACATTAATATATCATGAGATATTAACTACTCCCCAATTCATTGTTGTGACATATAGCTCCCTCTTTACTTTAAATCAATATATTATAGTGTCACATAAAAAAACAAGCATAAATATAAAATAAAACATCTAAAAATTGTGTATATAATGGAGTTTAGAAAAAATCATATAAATTACCCATGTAAATTAATTGTGTTTCATATAACATAAAAAAATAAATTATTTATTCTTTATAAGGATTCTATGAAATGATATGAGGTTACAAAAATTTTAATATATTGTCATAAATTAAATTGGTTGATACCCAAATTTAGATCAATATAATCATGTAATATAGGAATAAAAATAGGAGATACATGAAACATAATTCCATCTTATGTAAAATCATTTATGACGATAATTAAAACGAAATCACTGTATGGTATTCATGAAAAAAAAGTATTATGATTTTTAAATGAAAAATCATCCACGCTATTTTTTAAAAGAACCATTTATTTTCAAATAAAGAACATAATAACATTCTTAGAAATGGAAATTGTTCAAAAAATCATTCTCCTAGGAATTAGTAATATAACATCATTTTGACATGAATTCTTGTTCAATGTTTTCTCAAATAAGAAATGGTATACCTTAATGAATGATGTTTGAGTCATAATGCCCCTTACATGTATGCTTTATTTTCTTAAAAGTGCATTAATCTCTCAGATAATAATGAAAATCATCTTAATAATAAAAATTTAATCTTAGTAGTATATATTTTAATTTATACTCATCATTAATAAAAATTATGTTTATGTATTCGACAATTGTAAACACATTTAAATATTAGGTATTAGTAATCTTGAGCATTTTAAAATATTTTTGTAAAAGCGTCTTCGAACATAAATTTTCTTAGATATATTATCATTTTAAAACCATTTAAGGTAGTGTAATTATTAATTTATAAAGTAATATATTTTTATAATACCACCACATTGGAATTTTAATCAAATTACATCCACGAATAATGATAATTAACTATTTTTGGGTTACTTACTGATATTAAAGGGCTACCGTAAAATGTTATTTACATTTTTAATTATTAAAAAATAATCATATATATTATATATATTACTTATATATATCATATGTACTAAATATAATATAAACTTAACCAATCTATGTTTGTTAGTAAAGGAATATCAAACACGTTTATTCATGGAGTCATTTCTCCGCACAAATCATGATTTGTGTTTTTGTTTCTCAATGATAGAGAAAGGTTAAGTTGGATAGTTAGTGGTCATTTTATAATAACAAAATAATTATATAATTTATATTTATTCATGAAGACCATCATAAATTATATCCCTAGTTGGTTGGGATAAAAAACTGAAAGCATCTCTTTGTAGAGGTAGAAATCGAGACACATGCAATAATAATGATTATTAGTTTTCATAGTATATAGAAGTGTGTAAATAATGTTTATAAAATTATAAATATAACATCTAAAAAATATACTAAATATTATTTTATTTTTATACTATGACTATTTTTTGGAATTAAAGCAAATGAATAAGAATAGTATATTGATAAAAATTGGATATCAAGATTTATATTTTGAACATCCTTTTGATGAATACCTTATATATTACATACATTATAAAAAAAATTCTATTTTAAAAAATGGACAATATTTCTGAGAAAATTAATGACATGTAACATTGAGTATAATCAAATCGTTGAAAATTATTATTTAAACATGACAGTTATAACCAACCCATTGAATTTTCATGTTTAAATTGGGTTAACATCATTAATATATCTATATATCTAAAAATATATAGAATATTAATGATTAATTTTTATGAAATAATCACTCAATTTTCCAAAAATTCATTGTATTATTCAAATAATGATTTTATTTAAAATTTTTATTTATTTTTTTATATGGTGTAATAATATAACTAATTTTTTATAATTTTAGAAAATTTATTTGAAAAAATGGATATAATTTTTGAAATTATAATAAAAATTTTAGTTTATTATAATATTTTATAATATTTTTGAATAGTTCGACATTTCAATAAATTGTTAAAATATGAATATTAATTAAAATATATATTTCTATTTGAGGTATTTTAAAAGTTAAATATATATTTAAAATGTTATAAAACAACTTTATTTCTATTTTATTAAATTTAATAAAATTTTACAATTTGAAATTAGTTTTATACTTGAATTTAGTATAAGAAAAATATCAACTAAAAGGAAGTTTTTAGGAAAAAATCATCGTGTTTATCATGATTACTTTTTTAAAAAACAATTATGATACTATTGTGTTTTGAATATGTATAAACTAACTTAATAAATGTAATTAAGATGTCAAAAAAAATTATTATGTACATTTCTTCAACATTATGAAAATAAATCATATAAATAATTGTTACCAAGGTGAAGGTAAAAGATGATAATTAGGGGGAAATGAAAAATAATACAATGTATCCCTAACACATGAAATAATTTTATCATATTACATTATTTCTTATATAATCATTCAAAATTTGAATGAAAGACCTTAGTGTCTATTTGGACATGATTTTGATCGTGATAAAGTTCTTTGGGAGAAAAGTAAATATTCCAATCTCTTTTTATTATTTACATTAAAATTTTCACATTTTTATAAATAGAAGTTTTTTTTGGTTATAAAACCTAGTTTTTTGTAGAAATTATTTTCCAATATCATGTTAATTTATTTATAATTTTATTTTATTAAATTATTACCATAAAGTACTTTGAAATTCCTATAAAATATTTATTAAATTACGAGAAAAATAAAATAAATGATTTTGAAAGTGGTAGGAGTAATATGATTTGAATGAATTACGTTGTTTCATGAATTTTTTAAATGAAAATGAAATTTTATATATTATTTAATTCAATATAATTTAATTCCATTTTTTTATTGTAATTTTAATGTCAAATTAAATGAATAGTTCCAAAACTGATAATAATTTTATTTTATAATAGATAATATTTTTTTATGTAATAAAACACTAAATTACAATATTACAGGACATGTCATAGGTGTATGGAATATTGTATAAACAATTTTCCTTTTAGTTACCAATTTTAATTTTATAATTTCTATATTGACACAAAATGAGTAAAAAACATTGTTTCGTAAAAATCGCCAATAGGGTTATCATGAAGTTTAATGAAACAAATATTAGTGAAACCATCAAAAAAACATTTCCAAATTTTGTAATATGGTATCATTTATATCCATACAGATCCTATATTTTAAATAAATAAATTTATATTGTTTGGACATGAAAATTTAATTATATTAATTTAATACTTTATGAAATCCCAAAACATCACATCCCCTCACTAATAAAATAACACATCCTATCAACTTCTCTAAATATGTAAATAGATTTTTGGTTCGTGAAAATCATGATCCAATATCATACTTATACCTCTAAATATTTCTTATATTACCCTATCTGATCATAAATATTCTATGACAATTATTTATGTCTAATCCCTGAGAATTTATCTAACGAAGATGTATAGTTCATAACCAAGTGTTTTCAAATTTTTATTTTCCTATCATAATAAATTCTTATTCAGAAATTATAAAATAATAATAATCGAATATTACATATTATTAAATGTTATTAGTTCACTTACATAACCAATATACATCCCCTTTTCCATAATATCATAAAATAAACTACCAGTCATGTATATGGAGGACTAATACCTCACTGACCAATGCTAATTTTATTCCATCACTATCTCCCATGACTAGTTATAAATTAGGACATAATATATAAAATTATATGCTAAAATTATTTTATAGAGATATTTTACATTATAAAAATATAATATGTAATTTATTTTCATTTCATTCTAGTAACTAAAAATGATAATTTCATTCGTGTGCATATATGGACTACATCTTTCATGAGGTGATGTGTTTCATTCATCATAACCACATAACATGGATTATATATATAAGTATATTTAATTTAGTAATATTTTATTTATTATATAATGACAATTATTAAAATATAAAATATTACTTACTATATTTTCATAATGATTGTTGAAATATGAAAATTTTACTCAAACATATGTATGGCCTAAAATTTCCATGAATATGACATAGTTCATTTTTTATAAGAAACATTATTAGTTAAATTTATTTTTATAAATGATTAATTAAAAAGTTAAATATGTCATTATTATTAACTTTTATATTATTGAGTAATTTCATCTTTGAAAATAGTATGCCAAATGAAGTCATCTTTGAAAATGAGATGAATATAATCAAAAAACATAAATATGAAATTACATGACTAAGTAATTATATAAAACATCGAATTATACTAAATAAATGGAATGAAAAAAATATAATGTTTACTAATAAAATAAATAAACAACATAATTTTATTATTCTGGATTACTAATAATAGAATCGATTATTCGATGTTTAGGTAAATGTCTTTATTTGAAAAATACCCTTCTAATATTTTCCTTCAAAAAATTATTCAATTTCCATGTTTTTATAATTATTTTATAGTTACATTTATGTGTAAACAAATTTAAAAGGTATATTTTTGTTCTTTTTGTTGATATATTTTAGTGATATTTTAGAGGAATAATGTTTTGAATTTTATATGAAAGGTTTTGACATTATTTATATATGACAAAAGGAATGATTAATTTTAATGTATACAACAGTATTGAAATTCCAAATGACATTACCATTTTTTTGATATTGTTTTTACATTATATGATATCATGTTCTCATAAATGAAAACATCTCTTTAGATATTATATATAGAATTTAATCATTGAATATTGGATTTTAAGGGTAATTGATATATCTATAATTAAAATACATTCTTATGGGTTAAAATAGTATATCAATGAATAAATATTTCTGGTTTTATGAATATTATATTATTCATCGATGTATTTTATGGAAACATGTGGTTATGTTATAAAACAATGATGGTTAATCAATGATATCCCCCTAGTGAATTGGGTGAAATATATGTTTGCAGGTCGACTGTGAGTGTTATTCCAATTGTAAACAAGATGACTGCTCTATGTAAAACCCTAATGTTTAATCCATGGGAACCGTGAAGGTCACCCCAATTATAACCATGATGTGGTTTCCCTTTTTACAAGCTATATGAAAATTATTCCCCATATTATATATATGACTTTTGTGATTTTTTTAACTTTTATTAAATTATTTTGATTTCAAATTCATAAGAAATGAGCATATTGAAAAAAAATTAAAGAATATTATGCTTCATAATGGTGAAAATTCAATCATTATCAACATGTTTTCGTAATATTTAAATTATTTCAATGAATCCATTTTATGATTAATTTCACCAATTGAATTTATTATGAAATTTTTTTGAAACAATTTTGGAAGTGAAGTCCATTTCTTTAGTAATAAATTTTTAATTAGAATCAATAATTTATTTTGAAAAATGATAGGATTAATGTAATATTGGTTTCCATCTTTATTTTTCTTTTATTTACTGATTGTTTATCCTCATTTCAAAATTTAATATTTTTTTTCCTAGTTTTATAGGTTGGTAGGAATTTGGTTGAGGTCATGGTGAATATTATGAATATGCTTCGGGAAATTAAAAAAAATTATATCTTCAAATTACAATTATTTTAAGAAAATATATACTCATTAAATGCGCCCACTTTGTTATGAATATGTTTATTATGTACGTTTTATGAAATAATTGTCTAAAAAATTAAAATAAAATGTTATTCATATATTCATGAAAATGAATTATTTACTACATATTCATTTTTATGTAATTTTTTTTGGTAAATTAAATTAGGTTTCTGAGAAAATGGTTATATAACATTAGGGTTTATGATGTTAATATATTTTAAAATTTGAAATCTTTATCTCTTCTGTGGTTAATATATTAGTTAGGGGTCATAATATTGTAAACTTTTATAACCATATGATTTAGAATGTTATGGATATGTGTTTTGATTTTCATAGAATAAATTTACAAGGATATTAGTAGATGGATTAAAGGATTTGAAGGGTAAAGTATTGTAAAAAATTTATGGGTATTATTTTCACTCAAAATTAAAATATTCTTTTTAATAAGAACTAATTATTTAATATGTTAGCGATTATATTATCAACTGATTATATACCATTTATCAATATGAAATAATAATGTAATAATAACAATCATTTAATAAGAATGTTGAAAATATTTTTAATTCTATTTGAACATCCATGTCACCTATAAGATACTATTTGATCTATCTAATTACTTTTAATTTCTCCAAAATGTTTGTGAGTTGTGGAATCTCACTATTTTGATTTCAAAATATCAGCACATAAATATCACACTTCAAAGAAAATATCATAATGTAATTGACGACTTTTTTATGTATATAAGGACTTCATATTAAAAGATTAACAAGGTATCAAGAGAATAAAATAATGTAATGATATCTAGATTTATGTAAGGAATTATTATTATTATTTTAACATATTTGGGTTGATATTAATGAATCATAAATAAATAAATAATATCATTAATTTGTAGAAATAATGTATTATTTAAATTGAATATAATGAATTGTGAATGGTTTTGTAGGAATGATAAATAATAGATATGTTTATGTATCTATTTTACCAATTTATTATGTAGTGGTGTCTTATAAATGATATTATCATATTATGAGAATAATGAAATGAATAATTATCATTCTATACATTGTTTTCTGAATATTAAAACACAAGATTATTATAATTGGTGATAATTCATTTTGTTTTGATAGATTATTGAGGTATATGTAACCCTTAAGAATATCAAGTGAAAAAATTATTTAAGGAATTACCCACTTTTCTTTTTTTGGAAACATGATTAATTTTTTTGATAAAATATAGTTTTTATAAAATATTTGAGGATTAGGGATATTTTTGTGGAAAACACTAATATTTTTTGGAACATTACATGAATTATGATAATATAGTTTTATGAAAAGGACAAATCAAATTCTAGGCGATAACTTGTCATATTAGGGAAGGTTGTAGGACTTGAACACACAACTGATGGTTGATAAGTGTCAAATGTCTAGAAATAGTCTATAATATTTCATATTTAGAATAAACTGATTTTATATATTAAATAATCTAATTTTAATTACGTAGTTTATTACTGGAACATTTATTTTATCATTTATATAACAATGATATTTAATAATGATATAGTTATTAAATAATTATTTTTATTTCTTGTCCATACGGATATATAAGGAACCTTATACGATTAATATAAAACTAATATTATGGGATTTAATTTGATAAATAAAGGTTGAATTACATTATGGAATCATATTTAATTTTATTGTGGATTTTTTGGTGATTTTGTGTAGTCATTTAAGTAATTATAATAATTTGGACATTATATGATTAGAGGATATTCATTTTTGGGTATATGAAATTATGAGTGACTATTGTTGATTCGAGATAAATGATTAAATAATATCGAAGTTATTTGAGATCAAATCATTTTGATTTTTTTATTTCGAACATAGTTCATTATATCTTGAATAATTTAGAGATTAGATAATTCTAAAATGACTAATGTTGATGTTTTGATGTTTTTATGTATTTGGAGATTAATATTATAATTATTCATATGATAGTTTAAACATTTTTGGAGTTATCTTACCTGGTTATATGAATTTTGGTATTGTTTAATTGATAATGATATAATTAATATATTGATGTAACTTTAAATATTATGTGATACATTAGAAGTTGTTTTTCGTGATTTGGGCATGAAACTTATAACTTTAAGACACATCATTAGATGAAAATGATTATATGTTGGTTAAAAATAATTAAATCATGAAATTATGCATGGTATGTACGTATATTTATTTATTATTTTAGTCTATATTTTAATGGATTTTCTTATCATTACTAAAAGTTTAATGAAAAATTTCTATCAATTAACCTTTATTACCAATGAAACTTTGGAATTTTGAACCCCACTTTATTTTACAGTTTTTTGGTTGTTTAAATTATTATGGATGATCAATTCCTTGTGACCAATGATCACTATAACTCTTAATCATACATTAGACATTAGTTTCGCATTTCATTTCAACAATGTCACTTCCCATTTATTTTATAATATTTGAAAACCTAGTTATGTTTTATTTCAGATGGCATTCACACATCCAATTCTTTATTTTCAATAAGATTCATTATTATCACTTTTTATGATGTGGTATTTCAACAAAAGAATTTTTATATCAATAACCATTAATTACTAAGATCATGTTCATATTTTTATCATTTAATTTATTTAAATGGGGGAGAATGTAACACCCTTTGATTTTAAAAGAAGTACATTTTTTAAATGTGGATGACATGAATCATTGAGTTTAAATGAATAATTAAATATTAATATTTATATATTAATGTTATAAACTATAAATAATATTTGTGGGAATGTATGGTGTCAAATATATATGTATGCTTATATAATGGTCCAAATTAATACAATTTTATTAATTAATTATTTCTAAATAAGAACCCAAATTTCATAAAGTTATCTCAATCATTAAAAGTATAGCTTCATTAAAAATTGTATATATATGTTTTTTTGGGAGAATATAATTATGAGTTTTATAAACATATCAATTTTTTTTTAAAATGATATAGCTATTGATATATTTATATTAAAATAAACTTATACTAAAAGTTATTGTTTTTTCTAAAATAAAAATTCCATGAATAGTGAAAAATACATATTCTTACTAAACATAATATTTTGATTTATTGTATTTAATAATTAAAAAAAATATTTTTATTTAAATTTAAATAGATCATTTTCCACAAAAATAATCTAATAATAGACTTTTTAATGAACTTCATACTTGAATTTTTAATAATATAGTGTTTAGTTAAAAATGAGTATTTCTGAAGAAAAAAAACTATTTTTCATCCTATTTTTTGGGTTTAATTTTAAATTAAAATATTAAATTTTTACATTTGAATCATTATAAATTTATTTCATAATTTTAATTATAAGGTCCATATTTCATAAATATGTCCCTTTTATTTTTTTCCAATTTGAATAGTAATCACAACAAATTTTATTACCATGGTAATGGTAAAATATGGTAATTAAGGGTACAAATAATGCCATAATGACAAGAATGTAACCATAAAACTTGAATACAATTTATAATTTTAATATATATTTTCAATAATAAACCTAAATATGAATATAAGATCTTATATTACCATATGTCCATGATTTTGATCATTATTAAATTTCATCTAAATAAAAGTCAACATCTCATTCTAAAGGTATTATTTACATAACATTTTTGGCATAGGGATCAGAAAGAAGATATGTTAAGTTATAAATAATAATTTTAATTGTAAATTCTTTTTAATAATGGTAATATGTATCTAATTTTTTGTGATGATATTTTTACATTAAATTATTATGTGGAATAGATATAATATTATTTAAATTAATATAAATATCAAATTAATGATGTTGAGAATATTAAGAGTAAAAAAATTGGAAGGAATTTTTGTTTTTAATGATATTTATAGAAAAAAATTTCATATTTTATATGTGTAAATTACTTATATTCTAATTAAACTATCATCTTGTTGTTCTAATGGAAAAATTAAATAAATAGTTCCCAAATTTTTGTAAAATGTATTTTAAATAAATAATATTTTATTAAAATATTATAAAATAATAAAAAATACATATATTAGAAATTTGATTGGGATAATAATTAAAATGTCAATCCTAGATGATTTATGGTTTAATTATTCAATTCAAGTTAACTATATTTCCCCCTAAAGTGTACATAACATTACATCATTGTAATTGAAAAGGAGGATAGTATAGGGTTAATACCAAAAGATAAGGGTGTAACCATCACCTAAACATTTCCAAATATTGTTTTATAACATTATATAGAAAAATTAACATCTTGGATTATAATTAAATTGTTTTTTGGAAAAAATTATGATTTAAAAATAAATTTACTAATTTAATACATTAATAAATTATAAAAGTTTACATATCCACACTTATAAAGGGAAACACCTTCTCTTATTATCTAAACAAAAAATGAAAAAAAAAATTCCAAGTAGTAATATACCAAATACCATCCTTACATCCCAAACCAATTTCTTAAATGAATTTTTTGGACCATAAACCATCCTAGTAAATCTTTTGGTCTAAACATTAAGCATATTTCTTAACCAAAATTTTCAGTGTATTTCTTTTTTTTGGAAACATAAATCCTTCATAAAACATCATGATATAATAATAATGTATTCTAAATTTACTTATATGTTATTATGTTAAATTAAAACCTATATCTGTCTTCTCTTCCATCATATGAGAAATGATACCATTATTCATGTGTGTGGAATACTACTGCCTCATGAACCAATGTATCTCATTTTACATTAATGTCTCCCATGAAAAGTTATAATGTTGTATTTAACTAATATATATGAAATTAATTACATATTTTTCATTATTAAATGATAATTTATCATTTAATTTCTTACAACTCTATTCACTAAAAAATGATAATGTTGTTTATGCATATATGTGGACTACAACCTTAATGAAGTGATCTGATTCGTTCATCATCACCACATCACATTGATGATACATATAAGTATATTTAATAAAAAATATAGTATTGATGATTTAATTATAATTATATAAATATAAAATCATATATTTCTTATTTCCATAACCATCTTGTAAAATTGGAAATGTTACTCTTATGTATGTATGGCCTTCCATTTCCATTATTGTAACATATTACATTTTTCATATCAACCATTCATGTTTTTTGTTAAACGTATTACTAGTTCTACAAAATTATTATTATTTATTGATTAATATTCTCTATATGATTGAGTCCTGACCTCTTCGACCATAGTCTACATACCAAATTCAGTTTGGGTATATGGGACAAATATCATCAAAAAAATATATAAAATTAATTGATCAAGTAACTATATATATTAGGGTATTAAATAAAACAAATGAATTAGAAATTTGAAAATGAAATTAATAAATGAATTTAACATTTCATTATTCTCTAATATTAAGAATGTATCTGTTGAGTTAGAATAGAGGTAATGGAATTTCTTTTTAAATATCCTATTGTAATATTTCCATTCGAAATATTTTTCTTCTAAGTCCAAATCTTTAAATGTATTTTTTGATGTATTTATATAAATATTAATGAATTATGAATGGGAATTTTATGTGTTTATTAAATTTTTTAAGAGGTTTTAAAAAGATTTACTTTTAAATAATTTATAATGAATATTATGAATTTATTTATAAAATATGGAAGGAATGTTATATTTTAACGTATTTGATAATAAAAAAATTTCCTACCATCATTAATAATAATTGTTATTTTAATTAGCTTATAATATCCTATATTTACTTTGAATAAAAACCTTATTTATAGCTTTTTTTCTAGGAAAATTATTATTTAAAATTTTAATTTAATTTAATGAGATATAGAATGTTTCTATGGTCAAAGAATTTGTGTTACATGATTTTGTTATGAAACATGAGATTTTTTTATGATGATAGGTGGGTCCTCTATAAACCAATATTGGGTGGGTCTGTGATGGACCTATAATTCATTGGCTGATAAGTTTTCTATAAATTTGATCATGAGGATTAGTCCATATATTACCATATTGGTTACTCCAAGTGTAAATGTGTTTGTTATTAAATGTGAAATGTATTGGATTCCCCATTAATAACCTTGATGGAAATTTAATATATATGTATGATAGGTAAATGATTCATCATGTTATCTATATGATTTATTTTTTATTTGTATGTTATTGGGAAATATTATGATTTTAAGAAGGTATGGAATGAGCATTTTTTCATAAAATGATTGTATATGATTCTTTATAAATGATAATAATGTCACATTGTCGAAAATATTTTATATGATTTTAATTTTTTAAAATAAACATTTATGAGTTTCATTTTTCATTTTAAATTTCTAATGAAATATTTTATGAAAATATTTTGGAAATATTGTTGAATTCAATGGTAAGATAATTTTTATAAGAAATTTTTTATTTTGAAAATGTTAGATTTTGTTGAACTAAAATATTATCTCAATATTTTTATGCCCCTCTTTAAGTGTTTTGTGCACACTCTACATTATATAATATGTTTCACTCTATTTTATTGAACAATAGGTACATGGATGAGGTCATGATTAAATTTTTTTATATTTGTCACGAAATTATAACTCCTTATATATGAATTGGTGTTTCTTGGATAAAATGTATAGTTAGTAGAACATTAAACTTGGTTATGAGTTAGTTTATTATGTAAGGTGTATTACTTAATTTAATAAATCTTTAAACCTAATAAATAATAATTATTGTAATAAAACTATTTTTTACATAAAATTAAAGTCTGTGTGGTGTTGATGGTAATATCCACCAAGACACTGGATAATTTTCAGTCACCAACGGAATATTATAATTTAATAGACATATGAAATAGTAGCTATTTGTATGGGTTATTGTTAATTATGAAATAAAATAGGATTATTGAAAGGATGGAAGTGGTATCATTTTATAAGTGATGAAAATTGGACTTTCGATAACAAATATATATTTATATAAAATTTCATAACACTATTCAAGGGGAAAGGCTCAAAAGATGACTAAAGAGGATAATGGGTATTGATAAAATGAAATAACATTTCAAAAAAATTACATCTTTTACCCATTTACACATTGTGAATTCCTTTTTTACATTATTACTTTTTATCTATGTAATAATCCAAGATGGATGCAAGGCCACTTTTATTAAAAGTAAGTAAAATAAAGGGAATGAAGAGGGAGAACGGGAAAACAAGGCAAAGACCATAATAAGAAAACAAAGTGATTCCCAAAACAAAAACTATTTGTTTAATTTTTTCACCAGTTGCTCACTTATCCTACTTTCTTCTTCTTGATTTGCATTCAACTCTGCCCTTCCAGGACCTCAGCCCTAACCTATCGATCTCCCCCTAATTGAATTCCCCCTACTTGAGAGAGATTTAAGCCTTTCATAAAGCATGTCAGCATCAGTGCTTTCAGAGTCAGAGCTATCATGTTTTCTTTCTTTTCATTTATCAGGAGAGTCATTTTTTGTCATTGGCGACATCATTCCTTCTACCTCCATTTCATTAGCCCAATCCATAGCCTCATGGTACATTTTCTCATCAAGAGAGCTCAAAATTGAACCATGAATCTCACTAGGATCATTGATATTCTTATTACAGGAAGAATCATTATTACATGCAATGGACAGCCCAACCCCCGCTTGGTAACAACTGAAGACTGTGTCTTCTTGTAGTAGACAAGCTGGAATACTTCATCATCCACTAACAGCTTTAATGTAGTGTGAAAAATATTTAGATATGACTAAAGCATCAGAATCTGAAACATGCATATCCTTTTCAACTAATGAAGGCATCCATCCATTTCAGGGAGATTTTATGATCCATCTTAAATTGGACTTCTTCTCTAACTTGTTCTGCAGACAAGTCATCATATTTAGGAGTCAAACAAGATTTTTGTGAAACCACGCATTTTCCTTTGCAAGAAGCAACAACATTGTTAAAATTCTCCCCTTCCACATAAATGTCATCCCAAGACATCATATTATTTTCAGAGGTGGAGTCATATACAAGAGGTGAGTCACATGGGTGATCTCTGTTCCCATCAACTGGTTGAATAGTTGTCTCCTCACGAGAAGCACCATGTTCCCATTTCTTCTAGTCAGTAAATTCAATAGTAATATCCAATCCATTATTACTTTTCCAAATATGTTTTCCATTCGCATGCTTCAACTGAGGAATATTATTTTTTTGAGTAGAGTCATTCTTTCTCTTCTTGATACTATTACTCACATTATGACCATGCAATGCACAGAAGGTGAAAAAAATGGAACACTGACAAGAAGATAAGTTGTGACCAATAGCATTGTAGTCCTTGCATAATTTAAGAATGTTTTCATAAAATATCTTCATATCAATAATATCATCATCAATTGTGAGCATTACATGGTCAACAATACTCAATACCAGCTCAACCTCAACCAAAAACATGGAAAAGTGACCAAATCAATCTATCTCTGATTCCTTGTCAATTTTAGTTGGAATGCTGCTAGGTAAAGCAATATCATACAATATTTTGGGATGCCATAGTATCCAATTTATCCCATAAACTCTTACCCAAATTTCAGTTATAGTGTTACCAACCTCTAAGGGATTGAACTTCTTATGCCATTCACACAAGTGAATGATTCCAGGTTTGAGCACGATGAAACCAAAACTGGAGGCTCGGGTTTTCAAATCTTCAGTATAGAAAATCATATGTATGTTTCCTTGACCAAGAGAGAAACACTTTTATGATGAGAAACCCCAAATCAACGAAATTCAATTTGTGAGTCCATCAATTTTTAGAGGTTGAGAACCTTTGGGAAGAAAAAGTCGAGCAATAATTGAGAACTCACCCATTTAGAGTTGTTCTGACATCACAAAAGGATCATCTTTGATATGTGTTATATTTCCTTTTCATTGAATGGAAGAATCAAGCTCTCTTTTGAGACTCACAAAGGAGAGATTAGCATATATAACCATCTCAGGAACACCACTTCTCTCCTCAAACACTTGACCACTCGTATCAGACACCACCACCCTTGGATTTCCCTTACCAGAAGCCACCATTACAGCCTCCCTGATAACGATTCCTACACTATCTATAGTAGCAAAACCATCCGCACCAACCTCATTGGATTCCATCATTTCTTCTCACGGATCTGGCACACCCTCAGAATATGTGTTTGAATCGAACTCACCAGACTTCATCGCCTTTTCCGCACCGCTCGCTCCATCCATCTCAATCCTTGTACCATCCGTGCCAGCCAGTACCACTGTAGTCGCATTGCTAACACATCCCAAAATAGGTTCCATAGAAGAAATAATCTTCAAACCAACCGCATCGGACCTCAATGCCGCTCCATATACGTTAGGTGCACTCAACGCTTCTGTGTTCTTTATAAATATAACGGATTCCTCCACTTTGTATTCTCTATTCACATCGTCTGCAACCATCCCCACCGCTGAATCAATCTTTACCTCCGCTATAGATTTGTAATCTGGTAAGCTCGATTGGACATTGCAGTTGTGGTAATAATTGAATGAACCTTGTAAGAAGAAGAAATCAACCAATTTCACCTCCATTGCAAAACCCTAATTCGTAAAACCTGGAGAGAGAGAGTCTCAGCCACGCCACCTCTGCATTCGTCTCCCACCAACATTTTATTGATGTAAAAACTGTTTTTAAATTATTGAATATTTTTTAAAATAAAATAAAAAATTAAACTATTACATAAATTGAAAATTAATATTTTTAATTTGAATAATCATTGTAATATTTAATATTTTTAATTGGGTAAAGATTAAATTTTAAAATAAACACAATTAATTTCATAAAAATAGTTATTAAAAAAATATTATTTTAATCATTAAATATATTTTTAATATAAAATTATCACAATTGATGATTTTAATGTGGTAAATTGATTTATAATAATTCTTATGAATAGTGTGTAATTTTTATAGAAATTCACAGCCGATTTTCAGCTTTCAAATATTTCATTCATATATGAGACCAATTTATTTATGAAAACTAAAATTTTATTTAATTTAATAAATATTAAAAATATTATTTATAAGCTCAATGAATATATTAAAATGAATAATTATATTTATAAATAATAAATTTCATACATAAAATTTTTTCCTAAACAAAATTATACACATTCATATTCAGAAAATTATAAAAAGTATGTTTTTTGTAAAAACCATATTTTTCAACTAATATTCTTCCATTTCCTAAAAAAGTATAAAATATTTAGTATAGAAAAATTATAGAGTGGATTGAAAATTTAATTTCTATTAATCAAATTTTAATTTTAACATTTGTAAATTATTATTTTTTTAATGAAAGTCAAATATAATGAAAATGACTTATTGAGAATAGAAGCTTTCAATATTAACTATTATTAATTATTTATCTTATAATGAAATAATGCTTCAATGATTTTAAATATTATATTATTTTATAGATTTATTATTAATTTACTTTTAATATGGTGTGATTTTTTACATTGGGTGTAGCATGTACCATGTGTTGTTGAAGATATTATTTTTTATGAGAGAAAAAATAAGGTTTTTAATTTATACATGCCTTACAAATAATTCATCCCTTAAATATTTATTGGATTGAAGATAATATGTGATCTTTATTTTGCATAATTACATTATTAGGATCCCATTTACCATCCTCAAATATATTTTTTCTCTACAAAAAAATTACCAAATGAGTTATACTATTTAATAATACATTATCTATTCAATCAAAGATATCCATGGGTTGTTCTTAATTGTATTTTTCATGTTCCAAGTGCACAATAATTGAGTATAGTACATGTGATTGATATTCTCTCTAATCCCATAGATATGATATGCTGAATAAATCATCCACGTAGTAATGATTATGAGGGAGTGTTAAGAGATATGATACAACATTATAATGGTAAAGGACCTCAAAAAGAAACTTGTAGTTACAGCACAATATCCCTTTCTTCATTAAACTCATGACATAATTCCACAGAAATATTTTAATAAATACTATATCACCAACTTAAAACTCAAGATATCATCAATGATTAACAGATTACACATCATTAAAAAAAATTTGTATTTCAATGGTACTTAATACATTAAACCTTATATATTTTTTCATAAAAAAGGTAGAGACTTACCTGTTTCCTCTAATTAAATTCATCTAAGTAAGTTGGAGTCCAAAATAACTTCTATAAATATATTAATATGATTCCTTATGAATAATTGATTGGAAAAACTTTTTATATGATAACTCTAATAGGGGAGGTGTTGATAAAAAAACACTTAGAAAAACATTGAGGAAGATTTCAGTGTATCCTCTATTGTTTGAACCATTCGAATTGACTACCCTCTATCAAAGTACAATATGTAGTCTTAAATCAAATATATATCTATTATTATTTTTAATACTTATCTTGAAATGTGATATAAACTTCAATGCCCAAAAATATAAAATTGATAACTAGAATACTTTAATCCTTACCACTTCCTTAATATATATCATTGTGAGTATGTCAAGGGAGAAAACTAATTTTACAAAAATAATAAGAATATAAATTGTAAGACTCATGAATACAAAAAATATATAATTGTGGACAATCCATATTTCGGGGAGTCCTGTTATGATGTGTAGAGTGAGGTTATTCAATTCCAATACTAGAATGTATTGTGGTTCTATCATCTCTTTAGGATTATTTTCATTCTTCAATGACGTGGATAAATATTTAGAATCGACATATATACTTATTTATTTCTCTATTTTTATTATCCCAAAATAAATTTACCCTCATATATCATTATATCTTTTTTCTTCAAGATGGATATAGATGGATGATACATGTGAATGATCAAAATGATCCTTCTATAGTTATAATATAGAAAAGATACATATTTAGTCTTTATACCTTATAATATTGGATTTATCTATTTTGAACCATATAATATATGATAAATGATTCTGTATCTCTACATAATCTTTCAAGGATTCATTTATATTGATGTAAATGGATTTTTTGGAATTAACTTGAGAAAGATAGGATTTATCTTCTCCCATTATGATAATAAAATTCATGATATGAAAATCATAATCTATTTGGTCATTTTCAATCCTAATCCTGGATAGAGTAGCATAGTATTATATACTTTTATAATCAATGTCATTTTTTTAATTTCAAGGTTTTTAATCTATTGATATGTTATATTCATTTTCAAACTATTTCCACTTATTTTTGTTCATGTTTAAGACATTCTATATAAATATACATTTAAATATCTAGTTATTAGTATATATATCATACTTATCACAACAATGGCAAGGATTACAAATTATAAATTCAAATATCATTTCTACTAATTTCAAATTACATGGAACATAATTTTTTCATGTGGTTTAAATTTATTTGTGGAGTAATTAATTGCCATTTAAATTTTCCTGAGGACTCATCCCAGTACTTTTATTGATTAATAACTATTAATTGTAAACCCTTCATCATTATAATGTAATTTAAGCACATGTTTAGTGACCAATATGTTTTTAGCTCCAGGAAATGTCCATCACAATCTTTTTTCTAGAGGAACATGACTATTTTTTATGTCAACATGGTTAATGGATTTGATATCCATGATATGTTTATCATAAAGTGCTGGTAATATCCATTTATCAATAAAAAATGATGAATTATAGTTGTATTGGTTATTCTAGGATATTTCACATTTACCACAATAATTTATGGAACTGTTATTATACCCTTTCTTTTGACGACATGACTAATGAACAATAAATTTTTAATCCACAATTCACATTGTAATATGTTTTCATAGCATCTCTCCTACATTTGGGTCATTAGAAAACACCTTAAGTGATTTTCAATCCCTTCATTACAACTAGAATTTGTAAGGATATCATTTATAATGACTACCAAAAATTGATCTTGGTGCTCTGTAAATAAATTATTCATAAAATCCTTAAATATGGTGGGGGGATTTATCGATCCAAAACACATTACTATAAAATAAAACTATATAAAATATTTTTTGTATGTTTTATTCTAGTTGTCCAACATTTTTTCCTTATTTAATGATATTCAGACCCATTTTTACTTATAGGAAAATGACATTCCTTTCTATACTATAAAATATGATTATATCCTATACTCATACTAATCCTAAGGGTTCTAATTAATGGTTTCTCATTCTATTGTCCATAATAACTAATCCTTACGATCATTCTAATCTATATAAACCATGATAAACATGCATAAAAAATATAGTGATTATATGGTTTGATTATTAAATACACAAAATGTCATATAACTCAAGGACTAAATTTTTTATTCTCTTAGGGAGTAGAAATATAAAAACAATTATTACACATTCAATGAAATTTTTCAAAAAATACTTATTATACTCCTATAAGTTCCATGTTAGATGATAATCATTAAATATTTTGAAATAGAAAACATTATATAGAGTGAAAGAAAATTCGTAGTAATGTGTATATATCGAAGTCCGTAATGGTTAAAACAAAAAAAATATGCAAATTAATGAATACGTAAAAATTATTACTTAAAATATGATAAAATATTAATAGTTAAACATAACCAGGACATAAATAAATAAAAACCCAAAAAATAAAACTTTTACCTAGGCATGAAAAAAATAAAAACATGTATCACATAACAAGTGGAATGGAGCATATTAATTAATGTGGAAAAATCACATTCATAGGATTTCATAACATAGGGAACTTATTTACCTACCAATCCATTCACATATAAAATTATTGGTTGAGACATAAAAAACATCACAATCACACTTTTTGAACCTGAAAACCTGGTAATAAATTCAAAAAAGACTAATATCTTAGAATATAAATACTTTACTCAATGCATTAGAGATAGATATAGGTTATTCAGTTAAAACATTACATACATTTGTCTGAAACATGAGAAAAAAATATCAACATCATAAAATAACCAATTGAATGAAGTAGTTTTTTAATTAAATGTAAAATGATTATATAAAAAACACATTAAACATAAATGGGTTTCATAGAATATCCCAAATTAAATTATTAAATTTAATTCCTGAACCAATTAAATAATATGAGTTTCATAAAATTCATAAATTACATTATAAAATAAATCATTTAATAATAGAAATTATATTGAAAAAATAAAATAACAAAATAATAACATAATGTGAAATGTAAAAAATAAATCCATTATTGGTAGGTCACTATTGTTTTTAATAAAAAAAACATTGAATGAGCTTCTTAAAAACATTTTTTATTCACTATAGTAAAAGAAATAAGTATGAGAGTATTTTCAAAAAGTTTCCTTTTTTAAGAAAATTTGAAAGAATCCCTATTATAGAATTATAATTATACAGAAAAATATATTTCTGTGATGTAAAAAAGAAAATATCATTTAAAATGGAAGATTCATGGAAAATATCAATCCAAATAGGAAATTTAATAACTTAATTAAAGGAGTTATAACATCCAAGTCCCTTACTATTACACCTGATTTTTATGACATTATTTAAACCACATATATAAAATTATGAAAACATTAATCACCTATTGGAGAAATTTATTCATATATATTTTTATTTTTATTATTTGAAAATAACTATTGTCTGTAATTGTATGATTTTTGTACCCAACATTCAACATTGGGTGTAAATAATCTTGAATGTTTGGAACATGGTTTGTTAAACATTTGTAAAAATTGTATTATATCTCTAATAAAATCATCTAAAAACCATTTAATAAAATAAAAAATAATTTTTATTGTATAATAATGAAATAATTCCATTATGTTGCATTTTTTTACACATTAAATTAATGAAAAAATAATAATTAACTAGTTTTATTTTATTTACCGAAATTGAAAATGATATTATAATGAGAATTTTTTCACTATATTAAAAAACAAATTAATTAAATATATTAATTATATGTATCATACATAATCATAAACTATAAATAAGAATAATAAATTAATGGAATTAATTAACAATAATATTGGTTTATTTATGGATATGGTGGTCCGCACAACTCACAAATAGTGTTTTTTTTGCACGATGATTGAGAGGGGTGAAGATGGATACTAAGTGATCATTAAATAATCATAAATAAATTATATTAATAATATTTATGCATCAATACAACCATTAAATTAAACCATTTTGGGTGGTGATAACAAACTGAAAGAGTCGCTTTGTGGTTCCAGCAATCCACATAAAAATAATGAGGATTTTTTATTTTCCTAGTTTATGAAATAAAATTAATAATCATTGTCTGATTATTATGAAATCTTATTAACCAAATAATTATTGTGATGATATTATTGTAAATATTTTATTTTTTTATTGGATGGAATGAATATGAATGAATCCTTAAGAGTAATGTGATACATTTGAAGAGTCATTGAACATCCACATGATAGAACTACTATCTTTGGGGGACATAGGATACTTTTTGGTGAATAGGGAAATTAGGGAGTTTAAATAACATCATGAATATAAACATTTGGTGTTTTTCAGGGAAATAAATGTCTAGTATTGAGATGGTTGATGTCGTATAATTTAATAAGGGAAGGAAATTCCCCTTTAGAGAATTTCATCATTTTTAAAAAATTACAGATCACTATTAAATGGACATTTTCTAAAAAGTATAAAAAGTTGATTGTGGGACAAGATAATGTCTAAAATCATCTCAACCACCTAATTTAAATATTTTTAAATTTATTTTCAATTTCCCCAATGTAAAATTAATTTAACTATTTTTACTTTTTTACTAAGGTAACTATTTTCTTAACATCTAAGGTAATTTTTAACAACTAGAATTATAATATTCCTTATAAAATAATTTTAAATTTTGTATTGAAAATATTAAAAAAATTTATCACGTCATATTTATAAATTGGATAATATTTTAGTTTATAATAAACAATCATAATCATTTAAAACTGTTTTAAAATTATTATTTTTTATCATTAAAAATATATATGAAAAAATTATCATTATTAATGATTTCAGAACACAAAAAATATAATTATAATAAATATAAATAATGATATGTGTGTTTTAATTAAATATAGTATAAAATATAATTTTTAAAAACCCTTATTCTAAGAAGAGATAAAAAAATTCTAATTAATCTAACATATTTATTTAGTTCTATAAATATTGACAATGGTATTTATAGTCAAAAATGTATAATAAAATGCATAATTTTTTTAACTCAAAGATATATTTAATTATGATAAAATTGTTTTTTAGATTTCTAGTCTACACTTACATAGTGATAAAATCAAAAAAATAATAATCTTATCATAAACTGAATTATTTGACCAAAAATCAAACATTTTTAAATATATATATAATACATAATATGAATATTTTTATTAGAGGAGTTTGAATAGAATTATTTTATGATAATTAAATTATAGAATTTTCAATATTATGTTATATAATTAATTTAATATATAAAAATGTATTTTATTAAAAATATCATTTCTCAATATTAAAAATAATAATAATTTATCACCAAATTGAAAAAAATTTAAAATATTACTATCTTAGTGTTTACAATAGATATATTAATAAACATTTTTCTAAAATATTTTGGAATATTTATATTGTGTTTACTGTGAACGACACATTTTATGACATAGTATTTATTTATGAGGAAAAATTGAGGTCGTTACAACATGAGCCTCATTTGTAGCTACTTGTTTTGCTGATACATGTATCCACATAATATGTTATATGATAGGTGTTTGAGAGAGTGATTTTTCTTGCATTACTAGAATGTGTGGTGATATTTGTGGGGATAATAACAATGATGGGGTATCTCATGTAACCTTTACTGAAACCATTAATATAAGAACTACCATAGGCTAATAATGAAATTTTTATTGTACATTCATTCTATTATTGTTCATGATTCTTTTAAATATTCACTTATTTGGATAGATGATGGAAATTTGTCGAACGAACATCTATAGTTTTACACAAACATATCCCCTTTACTATGGTATGATTGTGTGGTGTTATTAATTTTCACCATAACATGACTTCACATCCACTAGTTCCCCACTCTAGCATCTATGTAATAAAACAAGTGTCCCATAAGTCCCACATCTAGTGGTCCCTGATTTGGTGAGTAGACAAAGGGGTTTAAAACACTCCATTGGGATTTGATACCATAAATTATATTTTTTTTTGAGAGTTTAGATAAAGAATCACAGAAATGATCATGAAGTAAATGTAAAATAACAGTATATCGAAATTGTTTTCAAGTGATAGAAAAAAAACATTGAAAATAAAAAATTAATAAGTGAAATTATATAGAAATGGATTCACATCAACTAAAACCATCATGATTGTAATGTTAGGAAATATAACTAAAACCTACTAGAAACTTAAATATTACTTTATATATATGATGAATGAGCATAACATGTCTACTCAAAAGGATTATAACAAAGGGATGTTTTAAAATGTGAGAAAAACATGATAATTCTATAGTAAAAAAATTTATAACCAATAGAATCTAAATAAGTCATCTACAAAATAATATCTTTAAAGAGGATCACTCACAATGCAATGCCGCAAAAAAATATAATATCAAATTACATAATTCATGAAACCCCATATCCTCTTCCTCATATGGCATATGTATCCAAATCCACATTTCTATATAAGATACTAATATCCACGATATTAGTGTATCAAGAACAAGAAAAAGATAGACCACATTTTAATCCCCTACCATGCCTGACCCCAACCACCAATATCATAGATTACTTCCACCTACCCTTAATGCTTCTTTTATTGGAATAAATACTAAATATTCCATCATTGCGATGCATTAGGACCGACTAATACATCCTTAAAAGGGTCCCCACTATATATGTTTTCATCTCTATGAATCCCCACCAACTATTACATCATCATCGGGGATAAAGAACAAATAAACCATCTCTTTGAATCAGAATAAACTAAGCCATCATCTTTATTACCAAGTGATAGTGGTAAAATAATTGGGAATCAAGGCCTAGTTTGGGTTTTATCATGAAATTATTGAATTATGTGGGGTTGGACATAGAATGTGGATGAAATAAATACATACTATATGCACATAATACCAAGGATAATGTCTAAAATCAACAATACTAGTATAACCCATAAATCTAATATATCATCCAAAAACATATAACCTAAATATCTACCACCACATAATGTAACTCTCCGCACAAAAAACAGCCAAAATTTCTATTATTAACTATATAATTAAAATAATTCACTTATTATTTAATTTAAGAAACCATGTTCCATTTATTGAAATTTCGATTACCACTTAAATAACCATCTAATTTCATTGACACCCCATTTTCATTTACATCCACTAACCATTATTTGAAACCATTTATTATCAATTATTTCCTTAATTATTTTCCAATCATTAGTTTTTTCCAATAATTATTTAGATATATCCCATTAAATACTCATACCAATAGAACTTACCTCACCCCCTAACATATCAGAAACTAAATCACATGAAATAAAATAGAATTCCTTACATATCAAAATAAAAATTACACTTCTCAATATATGATTTTCAATATAGCCTAACCATTATATATGAACAACTACCATCCACAAACAACAAAAATACCACACATACCCCATTATATACTACTACAAACCTATTTCCATACATATCCCAAATTTTAACCATTCCATGCCATGACTATAAAATGCTTACATAAATTCACAACTACAAGGGGATAACATAAAAATCACCTCAATATCTACAATAAAACCTTTCATGCTAATTTTTACCATTAATCCATTTAAATTTATCATTCACATCAATTCATAACTATTTTCCTTAGTATTTTAAAAAATATTTCATATTCACAAATAAATGGTTTCATGTCCATATATAAGTGAATATACTTTTATAAAAAGTGATTTTAAAAAATAATGGTAAGTGTTCTGAAGTTCCCAGAAAACATATAATACATAAGGATTGAAAGTAATAGTGAATTTTTCAATAAGGCTGTATGAAGGTAAAATCTCATAAGTTCCATCCCAAGAATATGTAAACACATAAATTTTCATCAATTTCTCTTTAATTTCATTTTTAATGATATATATTTTCTTTTTCCAGTTCATAGAATGTACACGAAGTGTAAAAATATCATGTTAATGACATATAATATTTAAAAACATTGAGAGATGAAGGGCCACATACATTATATAAGGATTTGAAATTGACTGTGAATGTATAATGTATAAATGAATTTAATCATAAAGTATGAATAATTGAAGATAATAATAAGAAGTTATCATAATCTTAGGACACAAAATTTTCCTTAAATAAATTTGTAAACCATCTACAAAGAGACGATTTCCATTTATATAACCTTATCTATAGAAAAAACTGGAAGGATAACATTAAGTTAAATGAGAGGAAGTCACTATAGGACTAAAATTTCCATTATCTCAAGGCCATGTAGCAATGACACTAGAGATAACAGGAATGAAATTGTATGGATACACCATGGGTTCATAAGTGTTTAGAGAATATTTTTATTAATGGTGATATTTATAGGGGCTCAAAAATATATACCCAATAACTTAATTTTATAATAACTATGTAGCATAAATGGTTACATAATAATCATTAGTTTTTCACCAAATACATTGATTTAAAATAAGGGATATGGCTCAATCACACATGGTCTAAATATCCTCAGGGATCCAAGTCACATATTCCAACATATAAGGGTAATGGATTGAAAGGAATAATAGAACCACACTATACCCAACCTAAAATATAAAGAGACTCAATAATAACCACTACAGGGGTTGATGTGGTATCCTTCCTCTACAAAACAAACTCTTCTATGGAGGAAGTGATAAGGTAACCCCAATACCTAATCAATCCATGCTATAACACGTCATCTTACCATACCCATTCCTGAATCACTTGAATGTATAAGACATGTCATCTTAAACATCAACGCTGAAAAAATGTTCTAATAACTAAAATCCAACAACCATGCTATAGCTTATGAATCCACACTATTAGATGATATACCATCTACGATTTAGGTTTATACTCAACTAGAATCTCTTTAGACCTCTTATTAAAACCTATATCACAAAAAAATTATTTAATATGATAAAAAATAAATGATGTAACATTATATATCACTAAAAGTATTCTCTTACATGGGAATAAAATCTAAAACATGAACAGATGAGAGAAAATAAATTTATAATAGATCATCACATGAGTTACATCTTACAAATCAATTTATAGAAAAACGTGACCACCATCATATAAAATAAGAAAAATGGGACATCAACATTCCATAAACATTCAAAAAGTCAATCGTTATATAACTAATATTGAGAAAATAAATTAAAAAATATTTTATAATTACTCATGGTAATGATAAAACATCTATGTCTCACGCTCCCATATACTCTCCTCTATGAAACCATTCCTTCATATCATCTGAATTAGGATAATAACGAATCACTATAGTATCTCCTCTTGGTGATCCCATATATTGAATGGCTACTCAACATATGTTTCTTCACCATTGAAATCCATCTCTCATTATTAAATGACATGTTAATCATAAAAAAGATAAATAAATTTATGGTATATGTGGACGATGATAAAGATCTAGTCCAATAATGGTGTATGTTCCAACTAATATGACACTCTTACAATGGGATCTACCATCCTAAAGGATAGTCAAACTAGAGAGAGATATTATTCCCCCAACAAATCATATGCTTCCCCTATGTGGGGAAACCCAATGGAGAAAATGTTCTTAGACATTAGTTTGTTAAGGTCATCATCTATTATCAAAATATTTCTTTGGGAGTAACCATGCTACCTTTATTCACTCCAAACCAATCTAGATAAACTATATAATATTATGAACCACATCTAGATGATAGAATGTTGACTCCCCAACTTGAGTTCAGAATAATTGATTTTGATATTACTTCCCATAACATTCCTTGAATAGTTTCATAATAGTCGTTGAGTGGTATATATTATTTAAGTTAAACTCAATCAACAGTAGGATTTTCACCAATAATCATTCTATATACATTGTTCATTAATGACAGAGACACACAGTTATATATATGGTATGTTTTGTATGCATGTCCATTAGGGGGAGGAAAGTAGTGGTAAGGTGTATTATGGTTTGAAAATCATTTTACAAATATACCTATATTCATGAGGTAATCTAAGTTTCCAAATAATTGATGAATGTTCTCAATACCTTGTGGAAATTCAAAACATAACCAATGTACCAAATTTTCAAACCATCGGTGATATGTAATTAAAAAATACTAGAAGATGGGGAAAATTTGTTATTTGATTAAAAATTACCGAAATACCATTAGATTATTTATGAGACTACTGTAATCCAATACATAATTCCATAGAGATATCCTCACACTTCTACTTTGGGACATTAAATATCAGGAAAACCCCTTTAAGAAATTGGTTCACTACTTTTGCATTCGACCATACTGAACATCATTGAATGAACTCCACTGTTTTATGAATCATAACATTCCATCAAAAATGATCCTTAAGATAAAATATATCATAAACACACCCTAATTAAAAACTAAAGTTTCTTTTTCATAATAATTATGGACTCCCTCATACATAAAAACATGATACCTCCCCAAAAACCACATCTGAGGATGTTCATCCTCTAACAACCACATTGGAGAATTAATATGACCAATAAGACTCTCTATAACCTCAAACTAATATCCTCTTGTATACACTTATAGTTATTAAAATAAGTAGTATTTAAATACCATATGGACTTAATATCTTCAAACATTTGACTAATCATCTCTAATATGACAACTACTAGTTCCTACATCACCCCTAAGAATTATAAAAATTTCAAATGACATTTCACTGTGACTTCCTGCTTAGTTTTTCAACCCAAACATTATACATTAACAGCGAATATGAGTTCTCTAAATCATTTTCTTGGATAAATTCCATCATTAATCACAAATTTAAATCATGATCATGATGAGTAAAAATATAACTCAAACACTTGTGGCCTTTGGAAACCACATAAAATATTTCACTAAGGTGATTTAACAACTACTTTAGGGAAAAACAATTATTTTAAACTATATATCATGGGTGGAGTAATTAATATTTTTTGGATATACCTACATTGAACCATAATAGATAACTACTCTATACTGCACAAAGGTGCATCCTAAACACAAAAGAGATTCTATACAAAATTCCTTAAACACTATTCTCATAGAACACAACTAAAAGAGTGCGGAACAAATCATCATGTATATCAGATAGTCTAATTACACATGGTAATAACATGTCTATATGATGGATTATACCTTAATGTTCAGAGCTATTAACTGATAAACAATCAAAGAGATGTAGGATATAATTCTATGATAATATTGTTTTTAAGAAAAACTATGTTACAATACTCTAAAATATTCCCTTATGTATTCTAATAAGTACTTTATTGAATAATTAATATATCCATAGACACACTCTTAATAGACATGATATTTTTTGTTATAATCAAATCATGTATCAAATTAATTCATTTGGATAATATTCCAGAAGGATGATTGTGTCGAAGAATATATATTGTATATCTATGGTTATCACATTGATCCTCCTCTAATATTTATTATAGACATCTATCTGTGATTATAATTGCTATGAATTAGTCTATAAATTCATGAAATAGAAATTTTATCTGTCCCATTAACACAACTAGTATATTGGTTATATTTAATGAAATAGATAAAAACTTGACATTCCCATACATTCACCGAACGACATCCATCAGGATATCCTATTCATTTACCCTCAACTAATGATATCTACAACATGTAATACTAATTTAAAACCGAAAGGATCTCTATAGATGTGTGAATATATAACATATTTTCAAAAGTGGTAACTAATCCTGACTAATTCCAAATTTAAAATCCAATAGTAAACACAATAACATAGAATATCTTACACATTCATGAAAAACAGTAGTAGAGAAAACCTTCATTCTAAACTCCCACTTCAACCTTGGTGATAAATAAATGTGATGTATTGAATTCAAAGACACACTTTATTGGAACTCTATGTGAAAATAAAAATCTTATTTAGGGTTAATATTAACAAATTATCAAAAAAGTCATCTCGAAAGTCCTCAATGACACTATAAACCAAGATCTCACTATCATCCATGGTTAAGTTCTCTAACTGAGAAATAATATTCTATAAAACTAGACCCCAATTAGATAACCCTAGATTTAAAAGGACAAAACATACCAACCCTTGAAAACAAATATTTGAACTATACTCTTGAAATAAATAATAAACTAAATGTTATAAATAAAAATAATACATTATATTTATAGAAACATATGTCATTTTCAATAATAATATAAAATTTTCTCATTGAATAATGTTTCCCTATCATCAGTTGAAATCTATAAAACAAATCAAATAATAGAGACTATATGGTAATTTGTTGGAAAAACACTATGGTTACATTGTGTGTGTCAAAATACAGTTTTAACTAATAGAACATATTAGGTAAAAATTGAATGAAATTCTATAAAAATTGATAATGTAGATAATATAGTGGATGGTAAACTAATCATAGTGCAAACAGTATCGAGTCCCTTCGGTTCAGGTGCCTCTATGGAATGCATCTATTTCTAGAATGATCATCTTTACCACAATTGATAGACACTATATTCGTACTCTAATATGGGCCCATAATGATGAAGACCATAAAGGATCTAACTAATCACACCTCCAAAAATATAGTATGTAAAAATGGGGTGACTGTTATTTGATAACATGGTGCCTCACCACTTTATGATGTCTTTCATGAAACACCTCGTCTGTAAGAAGGTTGGGAGTGAGAAAGTAGGGTCCTTGAACCTGTTCTAGAGATTTTTCAAACCCATGTTCTATTGTAGAAGGGACAGTGTCCATATCCACTTCAAATAATTTATCATCATTTCAGAATAATACCAGGGAGAACTCCATAAAGAAATATTAATAAGAAGTAGTCCCCCACACTTTCTCTCTATGAAAAAACAACCTTCGTTGACAAACTAAACCTTATATATGATTTCTAAAAAAATATCCCACCACTCATCCAATAATTACTTCATATTGATGATGTTCTTAGGAACCTCCATCTAGTACTGCATCTTTATATTAAAAATTATCCACATATAAATTTCCAAACCCTCATGTTAGAAAGCATGCAACATTTTATTCCATAACACATTCTTCCTAGTAGGATAGATCCTCTATTGATTGACATTCTCATTTTACTGAACCTCTCCTCCATTTTATGCACCTCTGTGATGAATAGGATCCATTTTCAGTAATAAGGAAAAAATAAATGATAATAATTGAAGAAAAAAATTATTTAATATTATTTTCAATTTCGTGAAATCTCCTCATTCAATCACCATCTCAACTAAAAAATATATTTGTTAGTATCCCGTGTCTCTACCTATAATGGAGAAAAAATTCACATATCACATTAAATAATCTTAATGTCCTTGAAATGGATCACATGGGACAAAATCCAATATCATAGTCGTTATCCATTTCTCACATAATGAGTTAATCTCAATTTTTCCCCTTCCATCCTATGATATACTCCTAAGAACCCAACCCCAGGATCAGGACAATCTATTAGCCCATATTTAATGCCACATTATCAAGACCCCCATACACTAGAATCCATCTTGGGCCAATATTAATGAGATATATTGACCACCATATAGAACAACCAGTATTCCACTATATAGTTACTAACATTAAGCGTTTAAAACACTCAAATTGGAGGCATTACATTGGTGATAATTAATGTAGTAATAGATAATTGAATAATCACCCATCAGCACCATGTTATAACATTATAATATCCATAATCCCACATTTCATTTTAGGAGTTAATAATTAAACTCTGAGAATAAACATGACCATGGGAAATCATAAATTATGAACTCCAACCTCTATTCTAATAATTTTAATCTCAATTATGGACTGAAAACTACATACATAATTTTTTTTATATACATTTTTGTACCATGTATTCTATACATAATAGGACATCGCCAATTAATCTCATAAAATTTTTAAAATATCATTTTAATAAACCATAGATCAAATATCTGAACCACCAACACCTAAAGATGTCAACCACCCAATACATGACTAACCAAGGCTCAATCAACTTGTATCCCCACAAAAATAGTAATATAATATCACATTTCAAAATTAAATATTCCCTATGACCATTTCCCTTCAAATATTAAATACTCATAACTTAATAGTTATATAATCATTTCATATTAAAGGTTGTATTGTATCATGAACCTAGAGGGAATCTATCTCATTCCCACTTTTTAGTATTTATGTCCCCACTATGAATCACATCATGAACATCCACTAAACCACAATCTATCACAATAAGGAATCACTGCCATATAATATATCATGTTGAGGACTGATCACAAACTAATCCAGCCGCACCCATAATTGAAACCAATTATCATATCATCTTTGTGAATATCATCATCAAATTCATTATATTTTGGAATCTCCACCAACTAGTGCATTATATCTATGAATAAACAAAAAATTAATCCATCATCATATTTTTTAAGACTGTGTATGGATGAAAATAGGACTGAAGATCCCTATTGGGCATCAATATGGAATACTTTTATCTGGTGGGATTTCAATTTGATAAAATTCTAAAAATAAATTTACAGATGAAATAACTAACAGCGATCCTTAGGGTTCACTTCAATAACCCTATTTTAACCCATCACTCTACAAAATCACCACATTACATATTCCACCAAATACATCCACTTGTAAATTCAACTTCACACACCTAAAATATATCATACATTCCATAATAAAATTTATTTACTCTCCTATACCAATATTTTCTTCATTATACGTGTTTACTGACTTAATTCTTCTTAATAAAAGTTAAATTCAATCATCCATTACAAACCACAATCAGGAACAATCCTTATTTATTTTAATCCACTATATATTTTATTATAACATTATAACTACCATTAGAC
The DNA here is from genome assembly GCA_963277665.1 of Viscum album. Lineage (NCBI taxonomy): Eukaryota > Viridiplantae > Streptophyta > Magnoliopsida > Santalales > Viscaceae > Viscum > Viscum album. The sequence goes on from OY728159.1 coordinate 662,717,074, forward strand.
TCCTTAATAATTAACTACACAAGATAATCAGCTAAAAAACCCTAAACTATAGTTAAATCTATAACCTTTCTCTCCCAAAATTCATTATCCCATAAATATGAGTAATCAAAACTGGATGGAAAAACATGACATACCATCTATATAACAAAAACAATGCCACATCATGCTATAAAATGTGGAATGAACTCATCCTGGACATACCCAAAACTTCTAACCAACCACCACGATTATCCCTTGTATATCCCATGCTAAAACAGATTATACTAGTTGCGTTAACATATTTCCCATAAAAATTTTCAACACCTTCGCCATATAATCCCTAAAAAAATCATAAAACTACATTGTGAAAAATCAATCCAATACATAAATTTAAACATCTTAAGGTTTTATATTTAATAAATCTTTTTAAAAAGTGATATATCAACATTTCATCACACCATTCATTGGTGTTTTCTATAAAATATCAAATTAAGATCAATAGATTCATTTTCCATATATAGGTTCATACAGTTTTATGAAAAGTATGGTAAAAAAAAATTTACTCCCCAATTCTTCCAAAATTAAATATATCCACAGTATGTACAAGGATAAAAACTAATAGGTATTTTCAATAAGTCATCAATGAGACATAGTATCATAAGAATCATCATAAGAACATGTTAACACATTTTATTAAATCAATCCTTACATTTAATTTAAATTAATACATTATCATATTTACATAGACATTATCATCCACCTGTGGGGGTAAAATACTTTCTAATAACATAATTGATGAAAATTAGATAGAATCATGATCCACTAACTAAAATATGGATTCTAAATTCACCATAAGAGTTAAATTTATAAAAAATATGATCAATATTCCTGTATCACTAAAAGAAATGCCAAAAATGTTTCAAAACCATAGGAAACAACATTTATCATCTAGATATAGTGATAGATTCACCTATACTATCCATTCCCATGCCCACATTCCAATATAAATGATTACTAATAAAGATAAGTGTAAGTGAATACATTTTAAAATTCCATAGAAACCAATGCATAAACCACCCATGGTTCAGGATGAATTTCACTACAATAAGGGAAATGGAACTAATAAGGGTGTACCTTGGTCTCCTGATATGTCACAAAACGTTCTTCATGGCCTATATTGTGAAAACCCTAATCCCGCCTCTGATATGCTTGGGGATGGAGACTAGCACCGAGCAGGCCTATCCCACAAATTGGAGGCATTTTCTTAAGAACATGTATACACACACCCAACTCCAATCTATATTATTTGGAGAGTAAAAAATACTGAGTAAGGAAATTAAAATCATACCACTAAAACCCAACAACATAGTATGACATAGAACAATGTAGTAAAGTGTATCCAGGATAGAATAAATGTACACCACTAGAAAGACATCTGTAATGTTTGACATGAAAAAAGGTCACTAAAGTTGTTATAGGATACTGACAAAAATAAAATAGCTCATATAATCTCACAAGGCCCCATCTGGTCCTAGTCCTATTAATACTCTTAGTATGACTCCATGGAAGCATCGATCATCTATACAATACCAAACACATGTGGGTAAATCTTGTTCATGGTGAGTAAAACAATACTCAGTAGGAGGACCCCAGAACAAAAAAATAAGATAACACAATGGGAAAATCACCAAGAAGGTATAGTCAACTCCACACAGTATATGTCACCAACAGATATAACAATAACATCCAGTTATACTCGTTAATTACTGCAAGATGCAACCTCTCATCCACTGTTATTCATATTGTTCCACTCATAGCATGCTTGATTAATGATGAACCCACTCTTTGTACTATCTGATAGTAACCACGTAGAAAATTTATACTATGTTTATCCAAGATAACATATTTTCTCGATACATCGATAGGATTCCAAAATAAATTTTTTCTTACTAAGAAACAATGTGTTGAAATTGCAAGAAATCCTTAGGCACAAGATTCACCTCATGGTACGCTTGTTCTGGGTGAAGATACTCCTTGAGATATAAAGTCCACAGGAACTCGTACAAGAGGTCTGGAAAATTTGGTCCCCTTCAGAAGAGAAAATGTTGTTACAAATTAAGTTATACAGAGAGTAGATTCTCTCATAGAATAATTCAAACCCAATATTTGTTACCCCCAATGAATGGGCTTCTCAGATAATACCATGAACCCTTCTGATGCATCTCATGATATAGGTGATTCCAAAAAAAATAACGAATCCTATCGATACGGCCCACTGGATGGAGGATTAAATACCTTCACATGTATTTCATGTTAAACCCCAATGAAATCCATCAGGGGTGATAGAGTATCATTCCATTCCCACAAGAGATTCCATACCTCCATATGGTACTCTGTCTCGCGAGGAGATTAGTATGAAATGTCATACCAAACCCTCAAGGAAAGGACCAATGGGAAAATATATAAACCTATAGTTGACCTCACTAAGGTATAATAGTTCAATCTCAAATAGAACTCCTTGTTGAAAGGGACCCAACTCCACAGATGGGTCATCAATAGGACTTACGGTTTGGAAGATGTAGTTGTTTTAATAAAATAGGGGTGGGGGGTCCAGGTCTTTTCTGATTCGGCCAGGCCAACCCAAATCGACTTGACCTAAAATCCACCACCCAACCAAGGTACACTAACCCGAACTCATTCTGACCCATCCTATTGGTCTGACTTGACCTGACGGGTCGACCTAGCCTACTAGAGTAGGTCGGTCTTCTCGACACTGGAAATGGGGGGCGTTGTGTTCAACCTACAGTCATTGTCACACATTAGCATGGTGGTCCAACTAGACCACGACCTCCAAATGTTTAAGGTGGCTCACCAGACGCATCTTCCAAACTGCTTCCAGCCATTTCTATAGGCATCTAATCATCTCCCATGGTGGATAACGCATGACTCCTTCACTACTACCTCTTGCTGATGGGGTCTTCTATGGGCCACCAGACGCCTTCTGGAGGTCCGTTCTTCGATTTAGAAGATGTTTTGAAGTCCTTGGGTCACATTATTCATCTCCAAGGTTCCAAAACCATGTCACAAATCCTCTCCATTGTGAATCAATTGAAGTTCAATATGCCACACACTACCTCGATCTATTTGCTACCATTTTTTCGGTACCTACATGGTGCCAAGTCCATCATACATTCTCTATATCGGATCGTTGTGCTAAGGATCGGTTGTGAAATTATCTGCCGATCACCAAATTTGGAGTCACATTCCAAATAAAGAATGCCTATGATGAATGAATGACGGTGGGAGAAAGGCATGAATCCAAAAAGATGAACAAACCTCAATAGATGTTCATATTGATCGTGTTTCGTTGCTGTTATAACACTCAATACTTCAAAAACGGGCAAGGGAAGTGCTACCCTTTTATCATCACTAAAAAAAATTATTAAGGGGGGATTTATCAGTGCTTTTTTAGCACTGATAAAGCCCCACCCCCTTTATCAGCACTTTTTTAGTACGCTTAAAGGGGACCCCTTTATCAGTGCTTTTTTAGTAATGCTGATAAAGGTGGGATTTATCAGCTCTTGTTCCTATAGCTGTTAAATTTTATGTTTCAAAAAAAATTCTTGAAAAATATTATATTGTTATATAAGTATATTTATATTGATATAAATATAATATATATTTTTTAAATATATGTATAAATAGACTGTTACATTTAATATATTAGAAATTTAGTGAAAATGGTTTTAAAATATTTTATAAAATATAATTAATTAATAATTTGATAATTATTATCGATTAAAAATCATTTAATAACAAATTGAGGACACAAAATATCAAAAAATTAATAAAATATCTAAAAAAAATTTGAAATTGTAACACAAACTTTAAAAAGCCATAACTTTTGATCCGAGTGTCCGTTTGAGCTCTACAGTATATCAAATTGAAGCTTGTGACGAGCTCTATGTGTATGTGACATGATAAAATCTTCTGTCAAATTTTTTTAATGCCAAAATTCCTAGAAGCCCTCCAAAACTGAGTTTTTAGTCAAGATACCCTGATTTGTTAACATTCAAACAAGTATAAATTCTGATCTGGATGTCTGTTACGCCTGTACCACATATCATATCTAATATTGTTTTATTTTCTGCGATTTTACTAGTTGTAGAGTTGAAAATGTCATCTAGATAAGAAGTCATGGTCATTTTAACATTCTATGTCTTTTAAAATACACATATATATGTATTTATTCATAAATATATATATCTGTGTGTGTTTCTTTATGTGTGTGTTGTATATATTTACATATGTATTTATTTAATTATTTATAAACACACATAAAAAATTTTATAAATGAATTTAAAACTAATCTTATAAATATATATTAATATACAAATAAATATACAGATAAAAATTGTAACTACAAATATATATATAAATAGATATAAATATATATCAATATACGAAAGAATATATATATACTAATATGTGAATAAAAATATATGTATTAATATAACTAAATATATTTATATTAATATGAATCTATATTAGTATACAAATAAATATAACTATATATATAAATAAATAGATGTATCATTAAATAGAAAAAAAATGAAATGGATTAGTGGTAAAGGTGCAGGCATGAGAGGGGGAGGTCAGAGGTTCGAGTTCAGGTTGATGCAAGGAATTGTGCGCGCATGTGTGGGGCGTGCGGGAAAGGGCATTGTGTGGGAGTGGGAGGGGCCTCCTAGCGCTGATAAATGGTGGTCAAGAGCTGTTAAAAGCCCCCCCGAATATTAATTATTTTCTCTGTTTTATTTTTTTATTTTTTTTACTATTATTAGTGATTTTAAAAAGAACTACTAAAACAAACATTTTATCAGCGCTTTTTTTTAGCGCTGATGAAATGGGTCTTTTATCAACGATTTTTTTAGCACTGATAAGAGGGGTCTTTATCAGCGCTTTTCTGAGCGATGATAAAAGGGACCCCCCCTTATCTTCACCTCGATTAACATCACTTTTTTTAGCGCTGTTAATGCAATTTTATAGAATTGATAAAATCCAAATTTGTAGTAGTGACTTAACCAAGAATTACTAAGAAAATCTACAATAAAATCACCAAAAGAGTAGTCCCATCCAGCAACAATGATCGATCAGTGAGATAATATGTTTGTTAATTTGACTGCATCCATCATAAAATATCAAGAATAAGGAAATGATAAGATTCAAAGAATAACAACCCCTACCCTGAGTTGGTTCTCTTGTAGAAGTCGATTGTAGTTGTGTCACCATGTTGATCCTAGTTCTACTGGAATTCATTGATTCGTCGCCGCTTGATCGAATATCATCCACTAATCTTTCATTACCTATGAGAGAGCCTCCTCTATCTTTCCTTAGGGAAACTCTATAGAAATTATATAGTGTTATGAATTATAACACTAGATTTTGTCCTCGATTAATGGAGGAAACATGTTAACACGTTTATGAATTTCAGTTTTATTGTTTCACTTTGATACATCTTCTCCACACTACTTCATTTATAAAAGGGGAATGGGTTGCTCGACCTCAATGTCACAGCATCACCATAGTGTGAAATGTTAAAAGGAAATAAAATAAAATTCTTCATGATTCTTTAATTCTTTGTTAAAAATTCTAAAAACTATCGTTTAACCTAGACCTAGGCCATTCAAGGTTTGGCTTCACCTAAGGAAAGGGAATCCTCACAAGCTCAACAGTACCCTAATATTTCCATTTTGACATTCCATTTATGAGTTATCATGATTTTAAAATAAAATTATCTTTATTTTATTATTTTATTTATGGTCATGTCCCAAAAACTAATTTCCACATTTGACTCACATTGACAAATTTTATTCATCACTAAAGGAAAGAAAACCCTTACAAGCTCAATGATACTCTTGTATTTTGAATCCGAGTTATCTTTTCGTATTTATAAGGATTTGAAATAAAAAATAATTTTATTTAATTATTTTGTTGAAGGTTATGCCATTTTTTTGTTTTATCGGTAGAGACTCTCACTAACTAATGTTATGTCACTCTTAATGTAAAATTTCCATTTCAAATGCAATGTCGTCGAATTACTTATCTGATATACCATTTCAGAGTTATTTCAACTTTTCAAGAAAACCTCTCACACGTGCTATTTATAAACATACCATTTTTAGCGGATCATTGTTGGTACTCTATACCGTGAAATCTCATACTTTCATAGCACAAAGTCTCATAATTTTCCCAATAAATTTATTAAAATTGAAAATAGAGAAATCTATGTCTTAACATTCTGTCCACCCTAAAGATTTATATCCTCAAAAATCTAATTAAGGTGTAATCAAACAAAAGGTGAGAGAACTGAGCATGGAACAAATCCTCCCACTCCAATGTGCTCCTCTTAAGATCCCTATGCTTCCTCTAGACACCCACCAAAGAAAAATATAATCCACGAAGGATACTCGTTCTTCATTGGTAATTTAACCCAAAACACTCCAACATCGATGTCCATCACTCCATATATTATGATGTGAAAAGGGTTTATGCATGAGTATCCTCTATTAAGACATGTGGAAGATGCGATGTACCTAGTCTCACTATGGGAAAGATCAAGGAATCATAATACATTGAAAACTCTAGAAAGCACCAGAAATAGGTACTACTAACCTTAAATATATCTTTCCACCATAGAAAAAATCCATGTAACCATCATTGAAGTGATACCTAAAACAATACTTAGTCTACTTCATCGAACTCCAAAGGTCCCTTCTGTGTACCATCCCAAAGCATCGGACGGCCCGGAACATACTTCATCTTCTCCTAGATTACATGCACATCCTTAAAAAATTCCTTCTGGAATCCCTTATACAAGTGGGATGTATTGCAAGCATCATGATCTAATACAATTGTCGATGAATCCCTATGGATTCCAACTATCTATTGATCTTAGAGGTATCCCAATCCCTCTATAAACTCTCCTCCAGGGTAGTTAGGAATATGGAAGACTCAGTGAGTTAGTCAATGATCACCCAGTTGGTATCATACCTCCTATATGTACAAGGTAATCCCATCACAATGTCCATCGATATCCTTTCTCACATCCTTCTGAGTACTCCATGAATGAGAATAATTCGCCTCTACTAATAAAATGGGGCTTGACACAATGAGTTGACAAACCACAAAATTGATTCAAACAAGAGTTCATATTTTTATCTCAATAGGTAATCTCATATTAAACATGTTTCTTCATCCCGTGTATACCCCTTGAAAACCACACATATTGTAATGACCCAGAAATTTCAAGGGAAATTTTTTTCCTAAAATATCTTTGGAATTTTATAAGAAAGCAGTTTCTGACGGAACATGATTCTGAGGCCCGGTGTGCCCGGAATCATTTTTCGAAGTTTGGCTCGAGTACGTTCAGTGAACGGACGAGCAGGTTTTTCTTACGTTTGAACCGGTGCCCGGAATCGAATTCTGAGGGCACCGATGGAATTGCAGCACCGCTACTTTCATAGAAATGCCTCTTCCGGAGTTGTGTTTGCTCAGTTGAGGTTTTTAATTTTTTGGGTTTTAAGTTATGAAATAAAATAAAGTTGTGCGACAATTTTATTTTTATTTCACTTAAAGCCTCTTGAAGACCACTTTAAGCTGCTTAAGCACAGTTGAAATGGATAGGGTGCAACCTAAAATATCCTATCCACTTGATAGGATATTTGTGGGTTGGGGCCCACACGAGCCCCACCGTTTCTTTCCGCTAAGTAACGCACCTGCGAAAACGCCAATTAAATAAAAGTCAACTGGGGCGTTTTCTTAAACAATTAAACGCTCCTATTAAATGGGAGGTTTATTCGTTGAAATTAATTCTATGAATTAATTTCGTTCGTTTCTTAACATGTTTTTGTTTGGTTGGCATGTTAATAAAATAAGGCCAACACACCTTCCTTTTGAAATGTTGTGTTAAACCTTTAAAGAATCTCTAATTATCTTCCGCCTTCTTCGCAAAGAACGCGAAAAACGCGAAGAACGCCGAACCCGTGGAGATCAGTGACGCGACGCCATGTACTGCGACTCCGACGATTCTCCCTCTACAATGCTTCTTCCGCGACGATCCAACCATGCGACAACCTTCGATCGACAACAACAAGATCGTCGACGCGATGCCCTTCCGCGATGACGCGACGCCCTTCCGCGACGCGACACTCCACCTGTTCCGCGATGGTCAATTCTGCAAAGAACGCACGTCCGGTGAGGTAGGGTTTTTAATTGAGAATAATAATACCCCTTTTTTCTCGGATGTTTCCTTTTGAAAATAAATAACGTGGATCAACTCAATACTAAGTTGATCTGCGGGAAGTTTGGTTGTGGGATGAGTATTCTTGATTGCGGGTTGCGAAATTTTGGTAAGATTCAATTTTATTTGAGGAATCGTGGAATGGTTTGATTCAATTTTTATTTAAATAAAATTTATTATTTCTCCCAACTGTTATTATCTAAAGTGGAGGGTGCGGTCCAAACAAACACGGCCGACAAACCTCCGCAGTTCTTCCTTATTGTGCAGATTTGGTGGGAGACGAAAAAACATGCCGCATAGGCGATTTAATGATCCCGCAGTGAAGAACGGAACCCGGGAGGAACAGCGGCGCAGACAGGAAGGAAATCGGACCACCGGAGCAACTCCGGTGGCCTGCGGAAGCTTCCGCCAGCACGGCGGCGCCGGTGGCTGGAGGCAGCGGCGGCGCCCAGCGCGCTGCCGGGAAAACCTCATCGCGACGGCGAGGCGGTTCCGCGGCCGTGCGGAACCACGGTTCAGGGACGCGGCGGCTCGGCCGCGTCCGGGTGATCCAGGGCGCCCCCCCCCCCCCCCCCCCGCGGGGGTCGCAGTGTTGTCACGCGGGGGCATGCGCGCCCCCCGCGTTGCTCGGCCGCTCAGTCGAGCCGAGCCGGACCGGCTGGCCGAGCCGGGCCGCACCATGGCCTGGCCGGACCGGGTCCAGTCGGGTCGGACCGTGTCGGGTCGACCCAGTTCGGGCCGACCCAGGGGGGTCGGCCCGGGCCCAGACCCCCCGTTTCCAGACCTTTTTGATCTTTTGCTCATATCTTGAGATACGGGCCTCCAAATGACGCTCTGTCAGCGGAAACGCGATCCTCGGATCGAGACGGTCGTTTCGGTATATTACACTCAAGGTTTTGAAATACTTTGGGTTCGGCCGGGTTGGTTCATCCACGAAACCAACCGGGCCCTCGGAGCGGAAATGCTCATATCTTGAGCTCCAGTCGTCTGATTGACGTACCGTCAAATTTCATGGATTCCTATAAGGGAGACGGATCTTTTGGCTTACTCTGCTTGAGGTTTGGACGCAGTTGGAGTACGGTCGGGTTGGTTTTGACTTAAAAACCAACCAGGCCCCCCGGGACGAAAAAGCCAATAACTTCCAGACTAGGCGTCCGATTGACGCGCCGTCTGTTGCATTGAGTTCCCGTTGACGATACAGAACTTTCTGCATCCTCAGCCCGAGTTTTGGATGCAGTTGGGTTATAGCCGGGTTGGATTGTACCTGAAATCCAACCGGGCCCCTGGAACGGAAAAAGATGATATCTTTCAGACCGGACATCCGTTTGACGAACCGTCAGCGGTGTTGGTTATCTCGTCGAGAAACGGTCCCTATGAGTATACCCTATGAGAGCTCGGGGTGAAGTTGAGATACGGCCGGGTTGGTTCACTTACGAAACCAACCGGGCCCCTGGGATAAAAAGGCTAATAACTCACAGACCGGGCGTCCGATTGATGCGTCGTCTGTTGTGTTGAGACCCCTATGACGAGGAGGTCCTTTCAGATACTTCTTCATGGGAATTGTGATGTTTTGGTGTATCGACCAGTAGCTCGTGGAGTAGACCCTCCTGGAGACGAGTGTGCGGAGTACGGAGACCGTGTAGCCAGCTGAGACCTGATGACTGCTTGTCCGATTCGACTCGGAGTGACTTGCATAGACCAATGGGGAGCACTACTTTGTGAGGTGGCAGACCCACAGAGGAGGACCACTACTGTGTGAGGTGGAAGACCCGCGGTACTCGACAGGAGGAGTACCTCTGTAGGCTATGAGGGGGAGCACTACTGTGTGAGGTGGCATACCCATGGCGGGAAGGACTACTGTGTGAGGTGGCAGGCCCGCGGTACTCGACGGGAGGAGTACCTCAGCTGTCTTAGGTTAGTGAGCAGTACCTCGGAGTCGTGATAGGACCACTGTACACTCTAGAGACGAGGTTCTTCGGCAGTTACGGTTTCGAAAATGAAAATCCTTGTTTGAGATGAGTCTATGACCTTTGTGTTTCCTCATGATTGAGATGGGTTACTTGCTAACTTGGGTATACGAATGGGCATATACCTGGGTGGTGGTTATCCGTTGATTTCATAATACCTGTGTTTTCTCATGATTGAGATGGGTTAATTGATAACATAGGTATATGTATGGGCATATACCTAAGTAGATGTTATCTGTTGAGATCGTCTTTGTGGTTATCTTTGTTGGTTTTAGTGAGACCTTAAGGGTCTCGGGGTCCCTACTGAGTATCGTTATACTCACCCCTGCACGGGCTATGCCCGCACCTCGTTGTGTTTGTTGCAGACAACGAGCAGTGCTGACGGAGGCCGAGTGTTCGAGGACTGGACGGTACCCGGAGGTGGACTACATGACAAGTCAGTACCCGGAGGTGGACTACACGACGATTCAGTACCCGGAGGTGGACTACACGACGAGATGACACACGGAGGAGGTTGACGGAAGAGAGCGTGGAGGAGGCTATCTGTACCTACCCTTATGGTAGGACCCGTGGAGGATGACCAGGAGCTGCACCATCTGTACCAACCATACAGGTAGGATCCGAGGAGGACGACCCAGGAGCCGCTTTCTTCCTTCCAGCTGTTATCTTTTCTGTTGTACTTGTTCAGTTGTAGTTGTACCTTCTTTTGGGTTGGTATTCTGGCCCATTTACTTTTCAGCCCTTCTCTTGTACTTAGTGTTTACTTTCTCCGCTTGCTTACTCTGTGGTGCTTGTTTACTTTTATAAAGGAAATGCCTTCCCAGTTATCGGGATTTACACCTTTGGTGCTAGTCGCCATCCCCTGGCCTATGGAAGGCGGGATTGGGGTAGTCACCGCATGGGACCCGAGGATGGGTCGTGACAAATTGGTATCAGAGGAGTCGGTTCTACCGCAGAAATTATAACTCTGATATTTTCTTTCTATGAAGCGATAGTGTTAAGAGTACCGAGTGTGGTTTTCAGTTCAGGGAGTCCAGTGTTGGTGCGGGCGGCCGATGTATCCATACACCAGGATCCTGACAACTGGTTTCCGACTTTGTGCATGAAAACACCGATTGCGTGTGTGTTTCCAGAAGTTTTTAAATGTCATCTCAAACCAGGTCAACTCACCAGGAATAATCTTTTGACTGTGTCACGTTGTTTCTTTCAGGATGCCTCCCCGTGGACGACCAGCTAGAGCCCCGAGAGTGGTACGTACTAACAGCCCGCTGAGCGACGAGGCCTTAGTACAGGGACCTATCCTAGTTGAGGCACCAGCGGTACTACTACCCGTTGGGCCACCGATGCCACCAGCCCCAGCAGTAGAGGATGCACGTCACTTGAGCGCACTGCATGAGTTCCAGCGCCAGAGGCCACCCAGGTTCCAGGGAGTGATTGACCCGCAGGCGGCTGAGGATTGGCTGGAGGCTGTGGTGAGAGTCTTCAGGCTAGTGGGGACGCCGACAGATTTCATGGTGATCCTTGCTGCCAGCCTTCTTTAGGTAGCAACAGGAAGATGGTGGATCCTGATGCTTCAGATGCATGATGAGGTGACACTTTTATGGGAAGACTTCGAGAGCATGTTCCGGGCAGAGTTTGTACCAGCCACCCTTCGAGCGGTGCGTATACAGGAGCTACTTCAGCTACGGCATGGTAGCATGTCAGTGGCGTAGTACTCAGCGAGATTCACAGACCTCTCGCGCTACTCTAAAGACATGGTACGGGACCCATTCTTCAGGGCCCGAACCTTTGAGCAGGGGCTCAGGCGGGAGATCAGAGCTTCGTTTGTATCGCACAAAATTCTGACGCAGACATGGGTGTTGGAGAGATCCCTCTTAGTGGAGAGTTTCCATGCTGAGCAGTCTCCAGCAGCAGGACCCACCACTTGACGGAATGTACCAGAGTCTTCTACAGCTGACAGTAGGCAGATGACGTAGAGGTCCAAGAGGACCAGACCTACAGGTGGTCGACCGCGTGACTCAGGGTTGGTAGTGCGAGGCACCAAGGGAAGTGATAGAGCCAGACCTGCCATGAAGTGTTACTCCTGCGGTGGGATTGGTCACATGGAACGTGACTGTCCGGCCCGCCATATAGATGACCAGCAGTTAAATGAAGAACCTCCAAGGCAGAGGCATAGGTTCGATCAAGGTAGACCACTAGGAGTAGGTGACCATGGCAGAGGAGCTAGCCGTGCAGCTGGAGGTGGACGACGCTTCGGGGTGTTTCCACCACCACCACCAGGAAGTCCACCCCGACCACAGGGAACTGGTGGACATGGGAGAGCTCAGCTTCAGGCAGCTGAGGCCTACGATTATGGAGCTCCAGAAGTGGATGAACGGGAGTGGGACTAGCTCCAGACCTGGAGACTTTTGTTTATGCTACTTCTAGCTTTGTTGATGTTTGTTGTAGATGCCTCGTGTCTTTGTTTTATGAGCTACAATAAAAAAAGACTCTTATCTTTATGATGTTTGCTTCCATGTCCTTTTGTTGGGTTGATACTGAGAGGTCCCGGTTAAAACTGTTGACTTGAAGCTCGCATTCGAGTTTTCTACTGGAGGAGACCCAGTTACCACACACTGATGCTGATACTATGAGTCAACCCATGGAGGTGAGAGTAATGGTTGGATCTCTTGGTAGTAGCGTCTAGGCCTTACGACGTCGTCCTTAGTATGGATAAGTATCATCCATGTCGGGATTGACTGTATTAAGCGATGAACGTGGTTCATCCAGGGGATGAGACCGGATTTCTCTTATCAGAAAAAAAGAAATCATAGCAGCTCTTGTGGGACCAGGGATGGTCCAGGCCACGACAGAGAAGGTCCAGGTCATCCAGGAGCGTATGATGTAAAGACCCGGAAATATCAAGGAAAATGTTTTTCTTAATTTTCTTTGGAATTTTACAAGAATTCAGTTTCTGACGGCGCCTGATTCCGAGGCCCGGTGTGCCCGGAATTAATTTCCGAAGATTGGCTCGGGTACGTTCAGTGAACGAGCGAGCGGGAATTTCTATCTTTTGAACCGGTGCCCGGAATCAAATTCCGAGGGCACCGATGGAACCGCAACGCTGGTAATTGATTAGGAACTCCTGTTCTGGAGTTGTGTTTACACGAGTGTTGATAATAAAAATTGTGGAATTTTATTTTATAACTATACTACAATTTTTATTGACTTACTCTAAGTGTTAGCTCATGGTGGAAGTTGGGTAACCACCCAACCTCTCTTGGGAGGTCATGAGGATGGTGGGGCCCACACGAACCCCACCTCTTCATATCCTCTAAAACCCCTCAACTCCCACTTAAATGATTTTAAAATAGTTATAACTTATGTCTTAAATGAGTTGATTTTAATGTGGTGAGTTGTGTGAGTATTTTGAATTTCAAACACTTGAATTTCAAAAGCCATGTGAAGTTAATTAAATAAGTGGAGAACTTATTTCATTTGGTTGGGTTGTGTTGTTTGAGAGCTTTTGGAAAGAAGGCTTAGAAGTCTTGAAGTTTCTTCATCCTCTTGACAAAGAACGCGAAGAACAATCGGACATCGACAAAGAACGCCACGTTCTCGGGAACCATCTTCCGCGACGCCATACCCGCAATACCGACGACGTCTTCTTCCGAGACATCTATTTTCGCGACGCCGAATCTCGTCACCTCTTAAATCAAGGTAGGGGTTTTAACTTTTTAAATTTATGTGGATCTCTCCTTCGAACTTGAAGGTTTATATTTGTCGGGTCGTGATTCCAAATATTTTTATTTAATTTAAAAGATTGTGAAAGTTTATCATTCATTAAAGGCCGATTGTTAGCAAATAACGCAAGGGGGCCGGACCGCACGAACACGGCCGACCCTCCTCCTATTCCTGTTGATTTTGTTGTGGATTGAAACGGGTGTGGCGCGGAGCCGTCGCACAGCGCCGGATCATGCGGCAAGAAACGCGCGGCGCCGTCGCGCCACGTCGTTAAATAATGCAAGGACGCGACGCCGTCGCGCCGCGTCGAAGAAAGTTGAAGGCGCCGCGGCCGGAGCGGGGCCGCGGTGGAGGGGCGCGGTGTCGTCACACCGCGCCAGACAACGAAGGCCGCGGCCAGTTCCGGGCCGCGGCGGAACGAGAAGACCGGCGGCCAGCCGGGCCGCCGGTGTTGGAAGCCGGAAGGGGGACCGGCCTTGCCGGTCCCGTTGAGGAAGAAACGGCCGGCCAGGTCGGGCCGTCCGGAAGGGAGAAAACCGGGAGAAATAATTTCCCCCGGCCAGCCTTAATGCCCCCCCATTATGAGGGGGCCGGTTTCACAAAGGGGGGGGGGGGGGGGGGTAGGCGGCCCCCCGTTTTCTCGAAGGCAGGCCCCCACGTGAGGGGGGCCGTTTTTCTTTAGGCGCGGCAGGTTGCCGCGCCGCCAGCTGAGGAAATGCGGGGGCATTGCCCCCCGTGCAGGGCACACGAACGGCGCCCAGGCCGCGCCGCCGTGCCAGCCCGCGCCGCCGCGCCGGACCGCGCCGCCGCGCCGGGCCGGGTTTTCCGAGCCGGGTCCGGTTGTCGGGTCAGGTCGCCGCCCGGGGCGGGTCGAACCGGTTCAGCCGACCCAGGGGGGGTCGGGCCGGGTCGGCCGGGGCCCAAACCCCCAGTTTCAGACCACTTTTGGTCAAATGTCCGTATCTTGGGCTACCTGCCTCCAAACGACTCGCCGTCAGCGGCAACGCGATCCTTGGATCGAGACGGTCGTTTCGGTATAATATACTCAAGGTGCACCTTCCTTTTCGGGAGCCTACGTGGTTAAAACTCCATAGTTAAGCGTGCTTGGCCTAGGGTAGTGATCAGGATGGGTGACCTCCTGGGAAGTTTCCTAGGGTGGGTGTGTGATGGAAAGGCCAATAACTGACAGACCGGACGTCCGATTTACGCGCCATCTGTTTCGTTGAATTCCTCTTGATGAGACGGATCTTTTGGGATACTCCGCCCAAGGTTTGGACGCAGGTGGAGTACGGTCGGGTTGGTTTTTCCTTAAAACCAACCGGGCCCCTGGAACGAAAAAGCCAATAACTCTCAGACCGTGCATCCGATTGACGCGCCATCTGTTGCGTTGAGTTCCTGTTGACGATACGGAACTTTTGGCATCCTCCGCTCGAGATTTGGATGCAGATGGTTAGTGGCTGGGTTGGATCGCACCGAAATCCAACAGGGCCCCTGGAACGGAAAAGCTGATACCTTTCTGACAGAACGTCCATTTGACGAACCGTCAGCGGAGTTGGTGATCTCGTGGAGAAACGGTCCCTATGAGTATACCCTATGAGAGTTGGGGGTATAGTTGAGATACGGTCGGGTTTGGTTCGATCACGAAACCAACCGGGCCCCTATGACGAAAAGGCTAATAACTCACAGACCGGGCGTCCGATTGACGCGCCGTCTGTTGTGTTGAGACCCCTATGACGAGGCGGTCCTTTGAGATACTTCTTCGTGGGACTTTGAGATACTTGGAGTATCGACCTATAGCTCGTGGAGCGGACCCTCCCAGTGACGAGCGTGCGGAGTACGGAGACCGTGTAACTGGCTGAGACCTGACGACTGCTTGAACGACTCGACTTGGAGTGAGTCGACTAGCCCAGTGGACAGAGCACTACATTCTGAGGTGCGGACCCATGGCGGACGGAGCACTACCTGTGTGACAGTGCAGACCCGCGGTACTCGTCCGGAGAGTACCTCAGCAGGTTACTAGGGGGTGTGCACTACTGTGTCTGGGTGACATACCTCGGCAGGAAGCACTACTGTGTCTTGGTGGCTGACCCGCGGTACTCGACATGAGGAGTACTTCAGCAGTCCTAGGTTAGTGAGCAGTACCTCGGAGTCGTGACAGGACCACTGTACACTCCAGAGACGGATCTCTTCAGCATTTACGGTTTCGATAATGAAAATCCTGGTTTGAGCTGAGACTTTTGACCTTGTGCTTACCTCAGGATTGAGATGGGTCACTTGCTAACTTAGGTATATGTATTGGCATATACCCAGGTAGTGGTTATCCGTTGATTTCACAATCCTTGTGTTTCCTCCTGATTGAGATGGGTTACTTGATAACTTAGGTATATGTATGGGCATATACCTAAGTAGAGGTTATCTGTTGAGATCTTCTTTGTGGTTATCCTTGTTGGTTTAGTGAGACCTTGAGGGTCTCGGGGTCCCTACTGAGTATCGTTATACTCACCCCTGCACGTGCTATGCCCGCACCTTGTTGTGTTGGTTGCAGACGACGGGCAGTGCTGACAGAGGCCGAGTGTTCGAGGACTGGACGGTACCTGGAGGTGGTCTATACGACGAGATGGTACCCAGAGAAGGACCTCACGACGAGACGGTACCCAGAGGTGGACGTGTCGACGAGGCGGTACTCGGAGGTGGACCACTGGGCGGGACATACTCGGAGCGGACGGCGGGACCCGAGGAGCAGAGGAGCTATCTGTACCCACCCTTCAGGTTGGATTTCTAGTGGACAGCTCTGCGTACCAGCTTTACTTTTCAGTTGCTGTTTTCCCTTTTGAGTTTTACTTTACAGTTGGGCTTGTATTTTTGGGCCCTTTTTACTTTCCGCACTTACTGTTGTACTCAGTTTTTACTTAGTGTTTACTTCTTCTACATGTACTCTGTGTGATTGTTTACTTTACAAAGGCAATTCCTTCCCTTTTTGCCGGGATTTACGCCTTGGTGCTAGTCTCCATCCCCTGGCCTATGGAAGGCGGGCTTGGGGTAGTCACGGCACAGGCCCCGAGGACGGGTCGTGACAGATGAGGACAGCTCAGAGCCAGCAGAAGTCTTATGCTGACAGGAGGCGGAGGCCACTAGAGTTCGAGGATGGAGACCACGTCTTCTTGCGTGTCTCACCTCGACGTGGATTACAGATATTTGGAGAGGTGGATCAATGCCTGGCTCTACCACCTCAGTTCCACCGGGTACATGATCTGACACATATCATCAATCATGAGGAGCTGGACGATGGCGATGGGGTATCTTACACAGAGGTTCCAGTAGGGATCGAGGATCGATAGCAGCAGATCCTACGAGGAAGATCGATTCCTCGGGTGCACTTTCTTTGGCAGTACATGAACCTCCAGGTGAGAACATGGGAGCGGAAGGCTCGGATGCGTGCTCTGTACCTCTTTTGTGACCCTAGTTTATGTTGAAGCTTTACGGGGACGTAAATCCCTGTGGTGGGAGTAATGTAAAGACCCGAAAATTTCAAGGGAAATTTTTTTCCTAAATTTTCCTTGGAATTTTACAAGATCGTAGTTTCTGACAGAACCTGATTCTGAGGACCGGTGTCCCCGGAATCATTTTCTGAAGTTTGGCTCGGGTACGTTCAGTGAACGGACGAGAAGGTTTTTCTACCTTTTGAACCGGTGCCCGGAATCGAATTCTGAGGGCACCGATGGAATCGCAGCACTGCTACTTGCTTAGAAATGCCTCTTCCAGAGTTTCGTTTGCTCGGTTGTGGTTTTTAATTCTTTGGGTTTTAAGTTATGAAATAAAATAAAGTTGTGGGACAATTTTATTTTTATTTCACTTAAAACCGCTTGAAGACCACTTTAAGCTGCTTAAGCTCAGTTGAAATGGATAGGGTGCAACCCAAAATATCATATCCATTTGATAGTATATTTTTGGGGTGGGGCCCACACGAGCCCCACCGTTTCTTTCCACTAATAACGGACCCGCGAAAACCCCTATTAAATAAAAGTCAACTGGGGCATTTTCTTAAACAATTAAACGCTCCTATTAAATGGGCGGTTTATTCATTAAAATTAATTCTATGAATTAATTTCCTTCGTTTCTTAACACGTTTTTGTTTTGTTGGAATGTTAATAAAATAAGGCCAACACACCTTCCTTTTGAATTGTTGTGTTAAACCTTTGAAGAATCTATAAGTATCTTCCTCCTTCTTCACGAAGAACGCGAAGAACGCAAAGAACGCCGAACCCGTGGAGATCAGTGATGCAACGCCGTGTACCACGACGTCGACGATTCTCCATCTGCGATGCTTCTTCCGCGACGATCCAACCCCGCGACAACCTTCGATCGACAATGAAAAGATCGTCGACACGACGCATTTCTGCGACGACGCGACGCCCTTCCACGACGCGACACTCCACTTGTTCCGCGACGGTCAATTCCGCGAAGAACGCATGTCTGGTGAGGTAGGGTTTTTAATTGAGAATAATAATACCACTTTTTCCTCGGATGTTTCCTTTTGAAAATAAAGAACGCGGATCAACTCAATACTAAGTTGATCTGCGGGAAGTTTGGTTGTGGGATGAGTATTCTTGATTGCGGGTTGGGAAATTTTGGTATGTTTCAATTTTATTTGAGGAATCGTGGAATGGTGTGGGACAAACAAACACGGCCGACAACCCTCTGCAGTTCTTCCTTGTTGTGAGGATTTGGCGGGAAACGACAAAACGTTCCACAGAGGAGATTTAATGATCCCGCAGTGAAGAACGGAACCCGGGAGGAACAGCGGTGCAGACGGGAAGGAAATCGGACCACCGGAGCAACTCCGGTGGCCCGCGAAAGCTTCCGCTGGCGCGCCACGCTGGCACGGCGGCGCCGGCAGCCGGAGGCAGCGGCAACCGGAGGCGGCGGTAGCGCCTAGCGCGCCACCAGGAAAACCTCGTCGCGGCTGAAGTCGTGGCGGCCTGACTGTGTCCGGGTGATCCAGGGCGGCCCCCTGCGGGGGCCGCGGTGTTGTCACGTGGGGGAATGCCCCCCCCTCCCCCCGCATTGCTCGGCCGCGCTGAGCCGGGCCGCGCCCTGGCCTGGCCGGACTGGGTCCAGCCGGGTCGGACCGGGTCGGGTCGACCCGGTTCGGGATGACCGAGGGGGGGTCGAGCCGGGTCGGCCTAGGCCCAGTCCCCCCGTTTCCAGACCTTTTTTGTATTTTTCTCCTATCTTGAGCTAAGGGACTCCAAACGACGCGCCATCAGTGGAAACAGGATCCATGGATCGAGACAGTCGTTTCGGTATATTACACTCAAGGTTTCGGAATACTTTGGGTTCGGCCGGGTTGGTTCTTCCACGAAACTAACCGGGCCCTCGGAGTGGAAACACTCATATCTTGAGCTCCGGTCGTCTAATTGACATACCGTCGACTTTGATGGATTCCTCTAAGGGAGGAGGATCTTTTGGCTTACTCCGCTCGAGGTTTGGACGCAGTTGGCGTACGGTCAGGTTGGTTTTGACTTAAAAACCAATCGGGCCCCCGGGATGAAAAAGTCAATAACTTCCAGACTGGGCGTCTGATTGACGCGACGTCTGTTGCATTGCGTTCACATTGACGATACAGAACTTTTGGCATCCTCCGCCCGAGTTTTGGATACATTTGGGTTATAGCCGGGTTGGATTGTACCCGAAATCCAACCGGGCCCCTGGAACGGAAACAGATGATATCTTTCAGACCGGACGTCCATTTGACGAACCGTCAGTGGCCTTGGTGATCCCGTCGAGAAACGGTCCCTATGAGTATACCCTATGAGAGTTCGGGGTACAGTTGATATACAGCCGAGTTGGTTTGCTTATGAAACCAACCGGGCCCCAGGGACGAAAAGGCTAATAACTCACAGACCAGGTGTCTGATTGATGCGCCATCTGTTGTGTTGAGACCCCTGTGATGAGGAGGTCCTTTGAGATACTTCTTCGTGGGACTTGTGATGTTTTGGAGTATCGACCAGTAGCTCGTGGAGCAGACCCTCTTGGAGGCGAGCGTGCAGAGTACAGAGAATGTGTAGTCGGCTGAGACCTGATGACTGCTTGTCTGATTCGACTCAGAGTTACTTGCATAGCCCATTGGGGAGCACTACTTTGTGAGGTGGCAGACCCACGGCGGAGGACCACTACTATGTGAGGTGGAAGACCCGTGGTACTCGATAGGAGGAGTACCCCTGTTGGCTATGAGGGGGAGCACTACTGTGTGAGGTGGAAGACCCATGGTGGGAAGCACTACTGTGTGAGGTGGCAGGCCTGCGGTACTCGACAGGAGGAGTACCTCAAAAGTCTTAGGTTAGTGAGCAGTACCTCGGAGTCATGACAGAACCACTGTACACTCTAGAGATGAGGTTCTTCAGCAGTTACAGTTTCGAAAATGAAAATCATGGTTTGAGCTGAGTCTATGACCTTTGTGTTTCCTCATGATTGAGATGGGTTACTTGATAACTTCGGTATATGTATGAGCATATACCTGGGTGGTGGTTATCCGTTGATTTCATAATCCCTGTGTTTTCTCTTGATTGAGATGGGTTACTTGATAACTTAGGTATATGTATGGGAATATACCTAAGTAGAGGTTATCTGTTGAGATCTTCTTTGTGGTTATCCTTGTTGGTTTTAGTGAGACCTTGAGGTTCTCGGGGTCCCTACTGAGTATCGTTATACTCACCCCTGCATGGGCTATGCCCGCACCTCGAAGTGTTGGTTGCAGACGACGAGCAGTACTGACGGAGACCGAGTGTTCGAGGACTGGACGGTACCTTGAGGTGGACTACACAACGAGTCAGTACCCGGAGGTGGACTACACGACGAGTCAGTACCCGGAGGTGGACTACACGATGAGACGACACACAGAAAAGGTTGACGAATGAGAGCGTGGAGGAGGCTATCTGTACCTACCCTTCAGGTAGGACCCGTGGAGGAAGACCAGGAGTTGTTTCATCTGTACCAACCCTTCAGGTAGGATCCGAGGAGGACGACCCAGGAGCCGCTTCGGTCCTTCTAGCTATTATCTTTTCTGTTGTACTTGTTCAGTTGCAGTTATACCTTCTTTTGGGTTTGTATTCTGGCCCATTTACTTTTCAGCACTTCTCTTGTACATAGTGTTTACTTTCTCTGCTTTCTTACTCTGTCATGCTTGTTTACTTTTATAAAGGTAATGCCTTCCCAGTTATCGGGATTTACGCCTTTGGTGCTAGTCGCCAGCCCCTGGCCTATGGAAGGCGGGCATGGGGTAGTCACGACACAAGCCCTGAGGATGGGTCGTGACACATATACCTCGATGAAACTCACCAATTTAGGTGTCCACTGATACTACTATGCATACTCTGAAAAAAACAACAACCTCCCCACCATTTGAATGTCCATTGGGGGTATTCGTTGTGGACATCTAAGCACGTAAACACTCACAGTTCAGTTCATTATGTTGTGCATCCCCGAATCATTTAAGGCTGGAAGGGTAACAACCCATGACTACATATAAACTTATCTATCTCCATCCATAAAGGATAACTGAAATGAGGCCAACCACTCTAATGCCTCGTTTAGTAACTGCTAATTGGATTCTTTCCAAGAGCATCTACTTCCACATTCATCTTCTAAGGACTATATAAAAACTCCAAGTCATAGTACTATAGTAACTCTAAGCATAACCTCTATCTCATGCCCATTTTTTATAAGATAATACATACTTGAGAATATCAAGGATGAAGTGGATTATTTATCCCTCACCCATAAAGTAGTTTCGCCATATCTTCATCACGAATAACACCACTACTAACTCGAGATTATGGGTATGGAAATTCTGCTCCTCAAACTCAATCTCAACCCACACTAGATTCCCTGAAACTCTATTATATGTGGTGTTGTGTCCTAGAAATAGAAGACATCTTGAATACAAGAAAGACACTTCATGACCATTTTGTGTAGCTAGTGCTCTCGAAGTGGGTCTAGGACCATCTTTAAGCATCTTGCGTGCTCCTCCTGAGACGCTGAGAATAGTAATATTTCATCAAAAAATATCACCTAGGGATTCCTAGGGTAAAAACATGGGACTTACTATGCTATTCTTCTATATCCCCCCATCTACTCCCCCATCTCATGAAACACTTCGGGAACAATATGATATACTACCGTAAATATCAATTCCACCCTAGGGTGAGGACTAATGTTGATGTCTAACTCTCGAAAGAGAGGTAAACCTAGAACATATTCCCAGAATACATAATTATAATCTATCACCACTAATAAACATGATGACTCATAACATCCACTACAACGAGGGTCAGAAAAACACTAGGGTTATGCGGCATACATTGCGCACTTGCTATCTGTAGGTCCTACTAATCATGCTCTTGGGAGATCGCTACATCGCATGCATGTCATACATGATCAAACACCACACATCATAATCTAGCACTAAAAGAGACATCCACAACTCATTCTGGAAAGTTGTATCCACTTGATCCACTAGTTGAGGTTCTCATAACCGATCATCAAGAGAAACCATCACCTACTAACCATCCTAAATAAAACCTACTCTTTGACTAGCTCCAATATGGGAGGCCTTGCCGAGCATTGGGACAAAAACTCGATCCTACTACATAAACCTCACTGGAAAGAATTGTGAACAAATCCAGTGGAACACCAAATGTATAAAGCTTAAAAGAATATACTTGGTGATTTGACTCAAGTAGGACACAAAAAACACAACCCATTCCTATATGAGGTATGTACTGTTATTTCTCTGTAACTATTTTTTTCATTTATCGAGTTGGAATTCAGGAGCTAGAGCCCTGGTGTATGGATACATCAGCCATCGAACCAACACTAGAGTCTCTTCCTTGAAATCCAAACTCGAAACACATAACACTATTACCCCAACATAAAGATATAGACTCCTTGTCCCAATGTGGAACAGAACCAGCTCTCATACCACTTGTCCATGACCTGTATCTAGGGGACCAAGCCATGAAAACCCCAAGAAAACCTCCGATAGGTATGGTACTGCTGGATAGTGTTGAGTAGAAATATGTCAAAATGGGAGGTATTTTCCTAAGAACCTATACAGACACACCCAACTCCATTCCACAGAAGTTGGAGAATAAAAACACTTAGGAAAATTCATGGATACCACTACAAACCAACAAAAGAGTACAATAGAGAACATTGCAGTAAAGTGTAATTGGGATTTAATAGAAGCCCACTAAAAAGATAGTATTAATGTCTAAGCATTAAAAATGGAACTGAACTTGATTTCAGAAGCTTCCAAAAATACTTTGGGTCATCCGATCTCACAAAGCCCCATCTTATCTTTTTCTTGGTCCTTCATCACATAAGACTCCACCAAATCGTATATCATTCATAAATACATGACACATCCGAAAAAATCCCATGCAGGTGTGAGTAAAACAATACTTAGTTGGGGGGCTAGAAACGCAAATTAAAAGCCCACAATGGAAACACAAACATGAAGGTATATTCATCTCAACAAAGGTATATGTAACAAAACATATAAAATAAACATATATGTAAACTTGTAAAGGATTCCAAGACACAATGTCTCATCCACTACTATATGTATGATTTCAGTCGTAGAAAACTCAATTATAGGATATCCCACTCATCAAGTTATCTGGTAATAACCATATAGAACATGTCTACCATGTGTATCTAAGGGAACATCTGGTCTAGATAAATCATGATTATTCCTTGATACAGTCAGTCTCACTATGACAATGAGTCTTGATATTGCATCCAATCCTTGGTCACATGATTTCGTTTATGGTACGCTCGTTTTGTTCATGATTCAGTCTCACAAAGAAAATATCACCCACATTAGCTCAATGGTATTCTTGGATTTAAAATTAGATTTACCCTTTATTAGTTATTAGGATTCGAAAAATAAAAAAAAATTATTTAATAATTTTATTTACGATTATGCCATTTTTTGGTTTTCTCACTAGAGACTCACAGCGACAAATGATATGTTGCTATTTGGGTAAATGCACCATCCAGAATGCAATGATACCCCCAAATATCTGATTCAGGAATCCTTTTAATAGTTATTTCACTTTTTTATGAAAACTTCTCACAAACTATATTTAATCACATAAGATTTTTTATTGAATCATACTGGGAATTCTGGGCCTTGGAATCACACTCTGTCTCAACACCTGGTGTAATAATTTTTCCAAGATTTTTCAAAATATAGAAACAAGAAAAATAAACACTGTTACACATTAGTGGAATTAAATTTTAATGAATAGTGATTTTCTAAGGTTTTCGGAATATATGTAGAAAATTTTATTTAACACACCATTGCGAAACACCTTAGGTAAATTACTAATCATTAATTTTACACCTAGTATTATGTCATAATGTGAGGGATATTCATCAATCATCCCTATTCCCACTACACATTGGAATCCATTCAAGTGATATTTCCCAAATCATATCTTCCAATTGTAATGGTTAGGATGAATCTAAGTCACCATGCCTCATATACTCTAAATTCATTAGAGACATGTAATAAAAGTTTATCCATATATCTAAATTTCATCCTTATTTCATTAAACTACCCAATATTATAAGGTGGTGACATTGGAATTTTGTCTCCTTGAGCTTCCACACCATATGTCAAATGTACACCATTTACATTCCAAATTAATCATATCCACCAAAACCCATCATCTCAAATATCCACATTGAAATACCAAACACCATGCTCCATAATATGGATCTATGCAGAATGATCCCACCTCTAACTATGATATTAGCTCAAAATCCACCATATTCTCTTGAGTCCTTCTCTAGGAACCCCAACCACTAAAATCCTCATTGTAATTAGTCATTAAAATCTAGTTCGTCAAATGCATACTACTATTAATAGTATTATGGAATAATAAATTAACAATTATTTAGAATAATAAATCATTTTAATTCATTAATATTACATAAGGAAACAGTCTTCCACCCAATAAGGTTCATCACACAAAACCCCTTTCTCTTATAGAAAACAGTTCGACTGAGTCCTCTATTAGTATGTCTTTTCTACTAATTTTTATTATTTACTAAAAGATCCCATTAATAATTCTGAATAATTTACCCTTTGCACTATAATATAACCATTGGGATCCCTGTAATTTATTAGTTATGGGAAAAGGAACCCTTGTTCACTCCATTTGATCATCGATGTCGACTTTACATAATATCACATTTTATTCCAATAATCATTTTATGGTTTTTTGTAAGAATCAAAAATATTTACTTCTTAAATAATTATATGTGTTGGTAAATTATTTTTTAAATTTTTATATGATTGGATTGATAAAAAATCTTTTATGTGAGTATGATTTACAAAATTCAATCAAATTTCAAATATTTATATTTTTAAAAAAATTATTTAAATTTTAAAATTTTATGGAGCATATTAATAAACATAAGTATTGAAGTAGAGTTATTAAATTTTCAATATTGAAATGTTGTTTATTGAAATTTTGGATACCACAATTTTGGTAAATATATGTTCTTAATATGTTAAACTCTTGAATTGTTTTTGATTCCTCAATACTAGTCAGTTGAAAAAATCCATGTACATAATACATTATAAATACCTCATTATTAAAATATTTTATTTATCCATAATGAATTAAAAAATATTTGATCGCTCCTATAAAACATCAACATTTTATTGTTAGTTTTATCATTAAATAAATAATGTTATTAGTAGCTTATTTCCCATTCAACATAAAACTAAAACAAACAATGATAAATTTTATTTACATAGAATTATACTATGTCAGATAAACCTTAATACATTATGAGAATGAAATATGAAATAAAATTAATAAAATTAGAAGAGGAATAAATACGCATGTAAATAAAAACAACACAAAAATGTAATCGGTATCATCAATTTTTTAATGGAGAATATCTCCTCGATTATGAAAATGGATGAAAGGAAAGTAATTAAAAAATTATAATAGAGTTGTTTAGAGAGAAATAAATTAGATGAATTATTCTATTTATGATTTTAAGGATATATATTGAAATGAAATATGAACATTATATATGTGGTTGTTATATATATTGTTATTTGAAATATGGTAGTTCAAAACATGGTCATTGGATATATGGTTTTGGCATATACAAGTAGCCACTTACTAAATAAAAGATGTGATTTATTTGTAACATGTTGATACTAATTTGACTTAAAAATGATAATGAAATAAATAACAATTAAAATTTTAATTTTTATTAATTATTACAAATACATTGTATATTTAATATTATTATTATTAGATAACTATATCAATTAAATATAAGTTGACAAAGAATGAATAATATGTAAATTAAATAATTATATTTCATGATATAATTATGGAAAAATAAATAATAATAGGGTAATTATTCATGGAATAATATATTTTATGTATTTAAAAAAACATCAATATATTTCATATTTTTTATTTAAAAGTAATATATGAATCAATTTAACAAATTTATGCAAATTAAATGTGTTAATAAGAAAAAATAAAATAAAATGCATTAAATTAAATTTCAGTGGTTAGGAAGAACAATATTCTCTAATATAATTAAAAACAGATAATGTTCTATTAAATTATTTTAAACATGATTTATATATTATTATTACAATATAAATTCAAAATTTCAAAATATTAAAAGAATAATTTCTTCAGATCTATAATACAAAATAATTACCCACATTTAATTGGATATTTAAATGAAATAGGATTCGAAACAAATAATATTTAAAATTATATTTTTTAATAAAATTGATTTCCAATATATATTGTATTTTCTTTGAAGAGATAAATTTATTAACATAAGAAATTAAATATCATTTAATTGAGTCCTAGTTTATAATTTTTTGATCAATGTTGTGTGTGGTGGTAAAATTCATTTTTAAGAAAAAAAATACAAAACTCATGTGAAAAATGAATTCACAAGATAAAAAAATTTGTTAAGAAAAGTGATAACGTATTAAAAATCAAAGAATCATATAATAAAATGTGTGAATAAGGTATTCCATGACTCTAAATTATCCAATCTCCAATATATTAATGTTTTATTCTCCATTGTATTTAAAATGAAAACCTTATAAATTAAGAAAATAATATTTTACTAAATGAAATTAAAAAAACAAATCAAAGTACCCCTATTATAACACTTATATATCACTCAAACAGTTAAGTAAAATTATAAATAAAAGTACCACTATTATTTAACTTTTTTAATTTACTTATAATATTCACTTATTGTAAATATCATTTTATATTTTAATTATTTTATGTTAACCCCAATACTCTTCTAAGAAATTTATATTGCAATTATATAACTCAGTAATCTTAATCATTCATTAATATAACATGCACTTGTCTATTTCTGTTCAATAAAATACATGAATGATGCTATAAAAAATAATCATTTTTTACAATGAATAAGTATTATCTAATTAATAATTGTGTCATATGTTATTATGGAAAAATATATTTCACAGATATAGTTTTTCAAGGATGATATTAAAATTAAAGATCATTATAATGTAAGTAGTGTTAACCAATAAATTACCCAAAATATGTTCATTATCGATTACATTCTCACGAACTATAGAAATATGATAAATCAAGTTAATTGAGGAAAAAATAATTAATTGAAAATTTATTATTTCTCTACCTTGAGTAAAATAATAATGATGAAATTAGTTTTAAATAATTGGGACCATCATCGCCTTGAAAAAACATGTATAAAGTAATCTTAATTTAGTATAATCTAATAAAGAAAATAAACATAACTAAATAATTTGTGTGTAATGATTTATTATAATTGATGAGTTTTAAATAATATAGAAATAAATATGTTTTTGAAATATGTCATAAATATTATAATTTTTATTATTTAAGAATATATATAACTTTCAAAAAAAATTGGGAGTAAAGGTTCTTGTATTCTCATCATAATTTTCAATCATTGATATATGTTATATATTGAACAAGATATTCTTGTAGGTTCCATGTATACTATCCCATGAGTTTATTATTGTATATTCATCATGTAATTTATCATGTTTACAAATTCATACCATTTTCATTATTTCAGGGGATTTTTATTCAAGGGTTACCAATGTCCTATAGGATACTATTCAAATCATACATTAAGAAAAATATTTTAATATTCCAATATTATTATTTTTTGAAATATTATCATCATTTAATTATTAAAAACTATATGATTAATTATTCTATCATTAAGTCCTTGTATCAAAATTATTCAATCAATTTACCATCCATTGGGTTCACACATCTATGAGGAGTATATTTATAATAATGATCAATCGTTTCCCTTAAATTTGGTTTGGAATAATTCTCCATCTCAATCATATGAATTTTATTTTTTAATGAATGTGAATTTAAACGAAATTCTGATTTATTAGGTGACATTACACTTACAATTAATTTCATTTCTATAGTTTTATATGAATCTATTTAAATTTTTTTTGAAAGATTAATTTTAGGTTGTTAGGTATTTAATTTTTTTTGAATAGAATCATTATTGGGGAAATTCTCGGGAAGCTTGTTCATAGTCTGGCCATGCCCTAATAGGAAATAGATTCTGCACCGGCCCTTTCCCCCTTGGTGGGGGAGGGTCCTCTGTCGCCTCTTGTTGGAGTGAGATTAACTCCTTTCATTTCATTTTCTAACCGAAGTTCTTACCTTCATTCCTCCTGATTTCTTTAAGACCTAACGTAATCAAATGTTTTGAAGTAAATCTACAACTATTGACTTCAACAACAAAATTCACATATGCATCTTCTCTACTGAAGTGGACATTAATTGTGCACTGCAAAAATTACCATCCAGCTATGGATTACTTTGATCGATGGATCTTCGAAACTTGGGGTCTGTAAGAATGAGCAAATATTGAGCTGTTGGATCCCAAGAATATTATGATTAGGTACGCATTTGAGGAAGACCAGATTCTTTCCTGGTCGAGTTTACCTCTCACTTCTAAGGGATTTCGTTTCATGTTGTTCAAGGGGTCCTATGACTATTATATAGAGATATATTCATTAAAAATGGTTGTTTGGGTACAATTTCTGGAACTGCCTCTCCTTTTTCAAAATCCTTCAATCCTTCATATGCTTGGTGATGGTGAAAGATGGTCATTATGTTAAGATAGTGGAATAAGACATTATGGAAAGTGATTTCACATAATATTTGTGTAGAAGTTGATGTTAATAAGCCGCATGTTGAGTCGTTTTCAATTTCTGTGGCTAAGGTATTATGGTATAGGAATGGGGTCATATTTGATCCTTACTTTCTGTTTTGTTCATTATTTTTAAAAATGGGACATAGTGTGGAGGACTACAGGCGCAAGGGGGTCAATGTTTCTTGGTGTTGGTTAGGTGCCTTGACCTCCGAATGATCCTCATGTTGATGAGTTATTGAATGTGGAGGGAAATTATTTATCTAAGGTTTGAGGAGGTTCATTTCGAAAGGATTCTATAGATGTGGGTTGAAGCAACTCGAAGGTTGCAATGGGAATGAAAGAAAAATTGGTACCACCGTATAATCTATAGGTCTCAAATATCTTTAAAAGATTGAATTAGGACGTGGCTGGTCCTTCAGAACATAATGTGCAGTACAAGGATGATAGTTTCTTCATCCTGAATAATGGCGATAGGATCAATGTTCAACTGTGTGTGATTAATGGTGTTGTAACACGGGGTGTCACGATATGAGTAGAATGTTATCGGAGAGGGGTGACATTTTTTCACTCATTCCCAACCAATGATGTCTCATTTGTAGAGGTATTATGATAAAGTAGTGGTGCCTTGCTCATGGAAGGGGTGTAGGGGATGGTCCAGGACGTGGATAATCAAACAAAATATGGAATGATAAGAGGTGCTAGCCCAGTGACCCGAACTCCAGTTCAACTGAGAAATATTTTTTCGGTTCATGAAGTGGAAGGAATGAACACATATTATCCAAAACCGTCCGAATGATGGGATTTGTGAGAAGGTTCATAGAAAACACATCACAAGGTTTTTCTATAGGAGATTCATTTAGCCCAAGGCATAACCAGAGGAAGAAGGGTATATGTAAAGGGAAGAACCACTCTTCATTTCCTCCTAAAATGGAGACTCAATATTCCAAGAATCATAATTCCATTAATATTGATAGTGATTCCATTCTCTAGGGGAAATTCGGTAGTGTGAGTAAACAACCCTTGGACATGCTTTTGTGATCAGAGGAGGAAGTGGTTGAACATGACCTATAACTCAACCACACAAAGAAGTAAGCTATTAAATTGAGGTGGAGGTATCTGAAAGTGACTATTATAGGAGAGAAATACACCTAGATCGATAAGAAATACTTGAACCATATTTTAGTATTCAACAATAAGAAAACAATCCTAGAGGAATAAATCTAGTCTTGGGATAAGCTGGCATATGAGCTTGATAATCAGAAAAGGGATGCACAAAACACTCAGGTATCCTCTATATCCTATTATATGTTTAGTGAGATTAACTCTGGTATTCATAAATTTTCTTTTTATGGATCCCTTATATCATTTTGTGGTTTACTAAATGGAATTTTCACTTTTTCCTTATGTTTTTTTTAATAATAAAAAATTAAGTTTCAGTTAGTGAAAATAATCATCATTTTTAACAAATTCAACATGAAAAAAATTTCTTTTTAGGTAACACTATTTTATTATTAATAAGACACTCATTTTGCAATGGTTTTACAAATAAATATCTATTACATTTATTTAGTGATGTTTTAACCTTTAAAATATGTTTACCAAAATAAAATTAATATTTATTCTCCTTTTTAATGAAAATTTCTAATAAATGGTTATTAATTTATTTTGAATCCCTTTAGGATTTTATTTTGATTCACTATGATAAATAATTAATGATTCCATCCAATTTACTTATATTTATTCTTTTTATCATATTATGTCAACTCAATCATGAAACACATTTATTTCTTCTTAGATAATTAGGTCATGATTATAAAATTTTTCATGTACTAGTCTCACACAAATATATTGAATATTGTTATGTGAGATGTTGGTCTGTTATACATATATAATTCATTATTTATAACTTTATTTGACATGTAATAATAATTTTAAGGTTTGGAATTATTAAAATGTAAATAATGTTGACAGTGGACCTTATTAAAATGGTTGTAATTTTATGTATGGACCTTAGTGAAATGTTTGTAATATTATGTATAGATTTAATTGAAATATTCAAAATGTTAACAATATAACATATTAAAATTTTCAAAAACATAATCATGGAACTTATTTAAATTTTAACAAGGTTCTGAATTGTTATTATTCAAATGATCACATTTTTCTATGTGGAACACATTGAAATGTTCATAATGTTAGCCATGAAAATTGTGGAAGTCATAACAATGTCATGAATGGACCTTATTAATATTATCACAATGTTAAGTAATACTTATATATATGATTATAAAACATTAATATTTTATAACCCTTGGAAGTTGTTTATTTCCCCATGTATCCATGTCCTTATACAGAATATACATGTAAAAAAAATTTAATGCCACCTTCTAGGTGCTATGTATCTATTCCAAGATCCTTTTAATTAGATATTTATCCCAATCCAATATTCTTGGGAAATTATGATGGGCTATGTTATGTACACTTATTTGAATCTTATATTATGTCATAATGAAAAACATTTGCAATGAATGATTATTTTTATCTATATTATTTTGGGTATGATTTTTGATTGTTATCTTATTGTACATAGATTATGATATCTTATCCATAAGTTTTCCTTATGATCTCTTATGATTATGGATTGACATCACTTGTGTTTACCCTTACCAAAAATATGAGCTCCCAAATTTCTAAAGTTCCCACGCCCATGGTTATGAAGTATAGTATTATATATAATCTGTATAAAAGGTTATCAGATTAGAAAAAAAATATGTGAATCATTAAATAGATATTTTAAATTAAGAAGATAATTTAGATAATCTCCAATGAAACTATTCCATTTTAATGTTTTTTGTGAATTTTTGGGATGGAATGATTAATCATGTTAAATTTACTGGAGTAATTTTTGGGTTATCTCAAAAGGTATGGAATCTTGAAAATAATGTTTATACTTCAATAACAATATTGTGGAGTTTGATTCTGGGGCATTATATTACGAATCAATTGATTTGTATTAATTTCTTAATAATATGTTGTTATGAATATGGTGATAAAACCTTTTTTCCTTCCATGGAACATTTTATGATGTAAGATGAAACTAAAATTACATATATTTAAATTATACTTTTAATATAAGAAATCATTAACATTAATTTCAATATCATATTGTCACATACTATGATTATTATAACATGATACAAAAAATAACATTTTTTTAGTTAATTGATTGAATATGTAGGAATAATTTTAATTGTGGCCATGGTGAAATTTTTTTATTCACCTAATGATGTAATAAATGGGTTTGGATATCTTATGTATACTTTTATTTAAATTAGATACTAGGTTTTGATAAATATTATAAACCATATTGATCACCCAAAACATCCAATGACGGAAAAAAAACTATTGATTAGTTTATGCATCAAAATCCAATGACCATTAGTGGATCCTCTTTCATGAAATTGGTGAGAAATGGATTAAAATGAAGAAAATGTGTATTCTTTTCATCAAATTCCAGTGATATAAAATGTCATTTTATCTATTTTTCAATTATACTTTGAATAAGATGAATAGTGGGCTTTATAAAAATGATCCAAAAAGAGGAAATAAAATTGACAAAATAGAAGAAGATGGTGACACATTTTTCATTAAATATTTTTCCCCAAACGTTTCACACTACAATGGATAGATAATTAGTTGATCTGAATTGAATGGAGGATGAATCAATTTGAGAAAATGATAATAAAATAACAATAATTTCAATTTTTTGCCTCATGTTATATATTTTAACATGAAAGGAATATAGAATATTTATTTTGTGACCTAAAATAATGTCTTAAAAATTCATTAAGTATAAGAGACATTAGTAACTATGATGAAATTATACCATTTTAATATCATGTTGATATGTAATGCAAAGTCCTTCAGTACATGAATGAATTTCTAGATATTAAAATAAAAATGAAGTTTTATGAAAACTCCAATAATAATATTCATCATGGGAAGAATGATCACTCACCTATACGACCAAAATGTTGGCAGAATGAACCAAAGAATAATATAAAAGGATCCAGAATTCGTGTTTTGTTTGGTAAAATAGGCCATACAACTATTAAATATCAAGTGAAAATAAATTATTATTTAACATAATGGATGAAAATATAGTTCTTTAAAATGTTCCACTACAAATATATTTTTTAAAATATAAGGAATTTGGGTTGTATGTAGACCAATACCCCAATCCAATGGTTAGTTATGATAGTAAATGTAATTACCCTCCAATTCATATAGTAAAAGGGAATGTTTTCTCAATCACATCAATGGAATAGTGTAAACAAAACTAATTGGGGTCATATACAATCATCATCCACTATATAAATCAATATTTTAGGTTCCAATCGAGATCCACCCAACTATTACTTATTTGTATTTTTATAAGAGAAAAAATGCACACCCACACTTTTAGATAATGAATTGTCCATGAAAACTTTAAAAGGAATGTTTATTGAATCCCATGTCTATAAATATTAAATCATTGATATTTATAGGAATTTGACTTTACTAATTTAATTATTCACTGTTTAGTAGAATTTGATTTTATTAGTGAAGTACTTGTTTATTTATAAAAATATTCTCTATTTATTAAAAGTACATGGAAGTCAAATTTAATATCCCATATCAAAATATGACAATTTATTTGTTCATAAAGGACTATTAACTATATATGGGAATTATTCCCATTGTATTGGTCTTGACACCAAATCACAAGCGTCATTTGACACAAATTATTAGATAAAATTTAAATTTTAAGATATTCCTAGTATGAATGAATAGATGGGTTTTATAATATTATATTAGAAAGAAACATTGATATATCATTAAATATTGTATCCTCATTTTTTCTGACCAAGTGAATACCCTAAAATATAGTCATTAGTGTCAGATAATTAAAATTATAAGGCTGTAATTTATTTGGGGGAGGGGGGTTTATATAACATCATGATTATTTTATGATCATTAAAATTAAATAAAAATTATGTTGTATACATTTTTTTAAAAAAAGTAACACTAAATTGTAAAAAAAATTATTTACAAGGGATATCACAATTAAAGAAAAACATTAATTCCTACTCATATATAAATTTGAAAAAAATATTATGAAAATTACATGCAGAATATGTTTACATGTTAATAAAATAACCATGAACATGTAATATTTATCTTCATTTTTTCACATTAAATCAAAAAATCTATTAAAACAATAGAAAGAAAAAAAAACTAAAAAAATAAACATGTTTCTAGGAGACTAAATGGGTTGAATTGTTTCATTGAAGTTTATAAGGCCATATATGGGAATAAAATATCAACATTATATATGTGGTTGTCTGATATAGGACAATTATAAATATGATCTTTGTTATTATGATTTTTGGATATATGTTCATAGTGTGTGTTTGAATCCAATAGGTATATTAATTATTTTTAATTAAAATTAACAATCTAAAAAACTATAATTCAAAAATTATAAATAATGAAATGAAAGATAAAATTTATGAGGAATAAATATTTATAATAATGTGTTTTTATGTGTTACTCTTTATTATTATTAAATAAATATTTCAATAAAATGGATTGATAAAGAAATTATTTATATTATATATAAATATAATCTATTAAATGATTATAGAAATATTACTAATTTTTATTTTATTATTCCTAGAAAATTAAATATAATTTATTTTTATAATTTATTTCATTATAGATAATATATTGTTATTTTAAATAAAATTTTCATTTACATTATGAAATTAACATAAATTAATCTTTTATACATATAGAAACTAATTAACATTCATTTAATGATTTTAAATTGGTTAATAATAATAATAATGTAATTAAAAAAAATATTTTTCAGCGGAATTTTTGTAAATAATTTCATTTAACCATAAAAACTAATTGTTTAATTTTTATGTATTCATATAAAAAATTTAATTTGTAATCCAATATGACATAATTTATTGATTTGGTAATTGATATGAAATAATATTATCATTACATAAAAATTAATAATTTATTTCTCTATAATTTTCATTCTTTATCATTTATGCTTCCCTTTATTCAATATTTTTATAAAAATTAGGAATTAATTTATACTAAATATTGTCAAAATATTTATTCAGTATCTAAAATTTTTGTAAGGAGGCCAGTTTCATTTTTTTGGAATAATGATATTTTAAAAATGTAAATGTTATCTTAACATGATGAATGTAAAACGATGATAAAAGTGTTATGATAATTTTTATCAAAATAAAATATCAACATACCTATCTATAAATGTGTGTATGAGTTATTTTTCAACTACATCTCACCCCAAGAACATTATTTTCACACTTTTCCAACCTTACATTTAAAATGATGTCCTTAAACATTAAGGAATAAATAATTGTTGAAATGCCACTCAAAATAATCAGATAAAATATCCCCAACTCCTCATATTCCTAACTACAAAAAAGATTAAATTATATATTTAATAACCTCATTTCATCATTATACCAAATCATTTGACTATGTTTCATAGCTTTTTATCATAATATGAAATCCAAAATCAATCATTCCAAAGGAACAAATGTCGAGAAGAAGAGAATTCAATATGTATCTATGTTATTCTATATTTTTTCATTTGAATTATCATCTTCATTGAATAATATCAGTTTCTACTATAATTATATTATATTTAAAAATGTAATCATCAAATAAAATGATATTAATCTTATATATCTCTGTACTCATACACCTTAATTATTATAACATGTTTTATCGGGTCTATTCAACCATATATATGAACAATTCTATACCAAATCACTATTTTCTCCTCAAATAAGTAGAATATTGTTATTAAAAATAATTAATTATATTAAGGAAGAATGTTTTCAATGAATATATTTATATAAGGATGAAATAAAATGGATGGTCATTAAAATTTATCTCATATTCATAGTAAAATTACCTGATATGTGTTCACCAGGGATTACATTATGATGAAACAAAACCATATAAACCATCATCTGAAAAGGATAAAAAATAAATAATTAGACCAAAATGATTAGCCTCAAATAAATAATCAAGGAATACTAATTTTTTATCAACGAGTAGGGATAGATTTAAAAATTATTAAGCTTGAACGAAACAATCTAAAATCACTTACATCCGATGAATAAAACACAAAATAATTACCAAATATGTGGGAAATTTATTATTATTGTTAATTTTTATAAAAGAAAATATATATTGATATCATTTTGAAATTATCTTTTTGAGATTATTATTTTTCTTATACTATAGGCTAAAGTCTCATCATATAATAAGAGATTAAAGGTAAAGGTTTTCCTTCTCAATTTTCCCCATGTGATATATTCTACACTCACCATCATAATTAATTATATAGTCTAAATAAATTTCCATTAATGTATTATACAATATTTTTTTAGGTAAGTTATTATATTTATAAATCTATACCATATAATTTCATTCATAGTTTATTTATTCAATTGTTACCAAATAAAAAAATGTTTATTTTAAAATTCCACTTTGTGATGAATATTATATCTATTTGAACTATTATTTTTTGGAAATTGTGTGTTCTACATAAATTAAAAATATCATATTTCTGTATTATATAGATAATATTGAGTTTTACATGCATTAGTATTATTTAACCTTACATTGGATAACATGTTAGCCATATGGATATTTGAAATAGGATATGGCCTTATATATTATATTCTAGATTCGAATAATTATTCTACATGTACAAATTTTTTATATCATATTTTATGCTTTTATTTCCTAAATTATTAATTATGGTATATTTTTTTAATGTTAACATCCATTGTAAGGTATTGAAAATAATATTTTTAAAGGCTTTTCATATGTTTCAATAAATATTTATGTTCCTTTATTCATCGAAGTATGAATATAGATATACTCTTTAAAATCATACAACTGAATATTATTTCAATTTTCTATAACCATTTCTCATAATCATGAATTATCTCTATATTTATGTCATTATCCAATGAAATATATAATCCAAATGCTTTATGAATTTTACATTTTCAAATAAAATTTATTAAAATAAAAAGAATACTTATTTATTTCAATGAAAAATTAAAATTAATACTTGGTTCCTTTAAGTTTTATTAACACATAATCATAAAAGTGTATGAGTAATGTAATTGTAAATACAGGATCCCCATGGATTAAATTTTAAATCTCATATTTGTTATTCGAAAAATATATACTATGTTATCATACATGATAAAATATAATGTAATTTTGAATAAATTCTTTTAGTGTTTATTGAAATTAAGAGATTGAAGGATATATTTTCCTTAATTTCATAACATGTATGTGATGTATTGAGACTACAATTGATGATGTTGTTTGAATTACTCTTCCACATATTTATCATTTATAAACCAATTTTATAAAAAAAAATATGGTGTTGTTCATTTTATTCACATGATATATGAACTATCCAAATAATTAACTCACGAGTGGTAACAAAATATTTAATGGATGAATATGTGGAATATTCCCCTCATAGATATATAAGTTAACAATGATGTGATGATAGTAAATGTGTTGTAGTTCTTAATGATTGGTCAAAACACCATATAACATGAAGCATTTCTCATCATTCCGATTTGAGATTCAGGTACAAGAATGTTGTGTATATTCTATATATCTTATACATGAAATGGATGATTTTTATAATGATATAAATAAATTTTGAGGTGGGAGACTTTTTTCTTCCACTTTATTGATCATCATCAAACAAATCAAAAAAATACTGAGAAGGTTATTGAGATTTATTAAGTGAACGATACAAACATTTATTGGTTCTTCATTTTTATTATATTTGAATTAATATTTCTTTCATGATGATTATATAATTTTATTTAATTTTTTCATACACTATTATGACTAGTTTTTGATCAACCATTAAGTAACATAAAATTAATTATAAATTTTCAATAAAAAATAAGAATAAGTATATTTTTACTTTTAATATTTTTTATGTCACGACCCGTCCTCGGGGCCCATGTCGTGACTACCCCAAGCCCGCCTTCCATAGGCCAGGGGCTGGCGACTAGCACCAAAGTCGTAAAATCCCGATAACTGGGAAGGCATTGCCTTTATAAAAGAAAACAATCACCATAGAGTACAAGCGGAAGAAAAACACTAAGTACAAAAGAAATGATGAAAAGTAAATGGGCCAGAATACAAACCCAAAAGAAAGTACGACTACAACTGAACAAGGTACAACAGAAAAAAGACAAACAACTGGAAGAAGGAAGCAGCTCCTGGGTCGTCCTCCTCGGATCCTACCTGAAGGGTAGGTACAGATATCGCAACTCCTGGTCGTCCACCACGGATCCTATCTGAAGGGTAGGTACAGATAGCCTCTTCCACTCTCTCGTCCGTCAACCTCCTCTGTGATTCGTCACGTCGTGTAGTCTACCTCCGGGTACTGGCTCGTCATGTAGTCCACCTCCGGGTACTGAATCGTCGAGTAGTCCACCTCCGGGTACCGTCCAGTCCTCGAAGACTCGGCCTCTGTCAGCACTTCCCGTCGTCTGCAACCAACACAACGAGGTCCGGGCATAGCCCGTGCAGGGGTGAGTATAACGATAGTCAGTAGGGACCTCGACACCCTCAAGGTCTCACTAAAACCAACAAGGATAATCATAAAGAAGATCTCAACAGATAACCTCTACTTAGGTATATGCCCATACATATACCTAAGTTATCAAGTAACCCATCTCAATCATGAGGAAACACACGGATTGTGAAATCAATGGATAACCACTACCCAGGTATATGCCCATACATATACCTAAGTTATCAAGTGACCCAGCTCAATCATGAGGTAAACACAAGGTCAAACGTCTCAGCTCAAACTAGGATTTTCATTATCGAAACCGTAACTGCTGAAGAGCTCCGTCTCTGGAGTGTACAGTGGTCCTGTCATGACTCCGAGGTACTGCTCACTAACCTAAGACTGCTGAAGTACTCCTCCTGTCGAGTACCGCGGGTCAGCAACCCAGACACAGTAGTGCTTCCCGCCAAGGTATGTCACCCAAACACAGTAGTGCACACCCACTAATAGCCTGCTGAGGTACTCTCTGGACGAGTACCGTGGGTCTGCACTGTCACACAGGTAGTGCTCCGTCCGCCATGGGTCTTCACCTCAGAAAGTAGTGCTCCATCCACTGGGCTAGTCGACTCACTCCAAGTCGAATCCGTCAAGCAGTCGTCAGGTCTCAGCCAGTTACACGGTCTCCGTACTCCGCACGCTCGTCACTGGGAGGGTCCGCTCCACGAGCTACATGTCGATACTCCAAGTATCTCAAAGTCCCACGAAGAATTATCTCAAAGGACCGCCTCATCATAGGGGTCTCAACACAACAGACGGCGCGTCAATCGGACGCCCGGTCTGTGAGTTATTAGCCTTTTCGTCCCAGGGGCCCGGTTGGTTTTGTGAGCGAACCAAACCCGGACGTTTCTCAACTGTACCCCGAACTCTCATAGGGTATACTCATAGGGATCGTTTCTCAACGAGATCACCAACGCCGCTGACGGTTCGTCAAACGGACGTTCTGTCAGAAAGATATCAGCATTTCCGTTCCCGGGGCCCGGTTGGATTTCG
The DNA here is from genome assembly GCA_963277665.1 of Viscum album. Lineage (NCBI taxonomy): Eukaryota > Viridiplantae > Streptophyta > Magnoliopsida > Santalales > Viscaceae > Viscum > Viscum album. The sequence continues at coordinate 662,757,032 of OY728159.1, forward strand.
GTGCGATCCAACCCGTCCACTATCCATATGCATGCAAATCTCGGGCGGAGGACTCCAAAAGTTCTGTATCGTCAATAGGAACTCAACGCAATAGACGGAACGTCAATCGGACGCCCGGTCTGAGAGTTATTGGCTTTTCCGTCTCACACCCACCCTGGGAAACTTCCTAGGAGGTCACCCATCCTGATCACTACTCTAGGCCAAGCACGCTTAACTATGGAGTTTTAACCACGTAGGCTCCCGAAAAGGAAGATGTACCTTGAGTATAGTGTACCGAAATGACCGTCTCGATCCAAGGATCGTGTTGCCACTGACGGTGAGTCGTTTGGAGGCCCGTAGCCCAAGATACGGGCATTTGACCAAAAGTGGTCTGAAACTGGGGGGTCTGGGCCCGGGCCGACCCGGCCTGACCCCCCCCCCCCCCCGGGTCGGCCGAACCGGGTCGACCCGGCCCGATGACCCGTCCCGGCTCGGAAAATCCCAGCCCGGCCGGCGGCGCGGTCCGGTGCGGCGGCGCGGCCTGGGCGTCGTTCGGGTACCGCGCATGGGGGGCAAAGCCCCCCCCCCCCCCTTTGAGAACCGCGGCCCCATTATTGGGGCTGCTTTTGAGACCCGACCGGGGGAAATTAATTCCCCCGGTCTCCACTGCCCGGCCGGCCCGCACTGGCCGGTCCTTTCTTCGCCGACATCGGCGGCCCGGTGCCGGCTGCCGGTCATCTTGCTCCGCCGCGGCCTGGAACCGGCCGCGGCCTATGCCATTCGGCTCGATGCGACGGCATTGCTTCCCTCCGCCGCGGCCCCGCTCCGGCAGCGGCGCCTTTGGCTTTCTTCGACGGGACGACGTCACGTTCTTGGATTTCTTTCCACAGCACGGCGTGACGGCGCCGCGCGTATCTTCTGCAATAAATCGCGTAGTGCGACGGCACCACGTTTTCTCGTACCATCCTCAAGAAACCATCACGAAAAACAATGGAGGAGGGTCGGCCGTGTTTGTGCGGTCCGACCCCCTCGCGTTATTTGATAACAAAAAAGGTTTTAATCCACGCTCATCAACAAGTTTGTATTCACGAACAATTAAATAAATAAAAACCCTCAAACATCAACAGCTTGATCGGACGATCTGCGGATCAACCCGGTATTGGTTGGTCCGCGCTAGTCGTTTTTTTCTCAAAAGATAAGAGAATTCCAAATTAAATTCCCCTACCTAGGCTTCAAGAACGGAGTTCCTCAACGACCCGCATAAGACAAGCGTCGCGGAGGTCGGGCGTCGTTCCGTCTAGGTTGGTGGGAGAAGAGCTCGGTGAAGTCGAGCCGAGACGTTACCCTCTGTATACTTTGTAGACGGCGGTGCTTCCCTTCCTTACTACGTTTGAAGATGGTCGGAGGTGTTGCTTCACGTTCTTCGGAAACGTGGAACGTTCTTCCTCCAGAGGTTGGTGATCTTCCAAGAGTTCTTCTCCTCTCCTTAGTTCTCCCCACAAGGTTTATGCCAACCCAAAAAGAAGAATATAATCTCTCTTTTTAATGTTGGAAAAATGAATTCAAAAGAATTCAAACACTCAAAATAATTAATTATGTTGGTTTAATTAATTAATTTCAAAGTGTTGGCAAGAATTTCAAAAGATTGAAATTCAAATAAACCATACTTAACTCACCTCATTAAATAATCAAGTTGTCAAATATTAAAGAATGTGAGTTAATGGGGAGTTGGAATGTGAGGGGTTAAGAGGGTTACAGAGTTTAAGGAATTTGAAAAGGTGGGGGGGTTCGTGTGGGCCCCACCCTTTCAAATATCCACACATGGGAAGTTGGATGGATGTGGGCCCACCACTAACTTCCCATGGGAGAAGTTAACCACTTAACATTGTTAAAATTTGATTTTACAATTTTATTCACTTTTTTTAATTAAACCCCAAAAATTAACTTCTCCTCCCGCACAAACGCAACTACGGTAAAGATTCTCTTAAAAGATTACCGGCGTTGCGAGTTCATCGGTGCAATCAGATTTCAATTCCGAGCACCGGTTCAAAAGATAGAAATTATCGCTCGCTCGTTCACTGAACGTACCCGAGCCAAACTTCAGAAATTAATTCCGGGCACACTGGGCCTCGAAATCAGGCGCCGTCAGAAACTGCGTTTTTGTAAAATTCCAAAGAAAATTAAGAAAAAAATTTCCTTGAAATTTCCGGGTCTTTACATTACTCCCACCTCAGGGATTTACGTCCCCGTAAAACTTCAACAAAAACTAGGGTCACAAAAGCGGTACAGAGTATGCATCTGAGCCTTCCGCTCCCATGTGCTTACCTGGAGGTTCCATACTGCCAATGACAGTGCACCCGAGGAATAGATTTTCCTCGTAGGATCTGCTCCTGTCAATCCTCGATCCCCACTGGAATCTCCGTGAAAGACACCCCATCGCCATCGTCCAGCTCCTCATGGTCGATGGTATGCGAAGGGTCGAGCACGTATCTCCTCAGTTGAGATACGTGGAAGTCGTCGTGCACCTGGTGCAACTACGGTGAATGTGTCAAGCGGTAAACCACCCCGCCTACCGAGCTAGGGACCTAAGAAGGTCCACTGAACCCCGGAGATAACTTTCCGCCTTGGCCATATCTCCGTAAACCTCGTCGAGGTGAGACCCGTATAAGGACGTGATCGTCATCCTCGAACTGCAGAGGTCTCCATTTTCTGTTAGAACTGGAACTCGAAAGGCTGATGCCATGAGGGTAAGGTTGACCGACTCAAGAGTGATCAGTCGCACCCTCCTGTGCAAGAGTTACCCTGCGCTGCCTGGGGTTTCCTTTTCCACCGACCAAGGAAAACCCATCCCGACGTTTGCCTAAATCCGTCAATTTGAGTATGAACAGTTATTGCCCATTCCATACTCAAACTAACGTCGTAAGGGCTCGACGCTGTCACCAAGAGATTCCAACCGAAACTCTCGCCTTGAGGGACTGACCACACCATCGGCATAAGTGTGATTATTGAGTCTCCTCCCAAGGTATCTCCAGACGTGAGGGTCAAGTCCACGGCTTACCGGAAACTCTAGGTCTGGAACAAGATTTTTGAAAGCATGAAATGGTTCACATCGACGTTCGTTACTACAATAACTAGTAGTGGACACAGACTGTCCCTTGAATCATTTCTAGAGCCATTGGGTCACACTCCTTGACTGCATGAATCCGCACTCTTCCTCCGCCCTCCAGCTCCCTGAGCCTGGCTGGAATAACTAAGGCGGGTGGTTGTACAATGTTAGGATGTACACCACCTCCTGCTGCTCTCCTAGCTCTGCCTCCACGTCTGCTGCTTCGTAGACTCATCTCTCCTTTAAGCTTCCTCTTCTTTAACACGCCCGAGTCTCTAATACTGACATCAGTTTCCTGTTTCTTACTGCACTGTGCAGTCTTCATCCTCTCTTGGATGTCCTGGACCTCCTTTAGTCTCACAAGAGCTGTTATGATTTCTTCTTTTCCGATAAGAGAAATCTGGTCTCATCCCCTGTATGAACCACATTCGTTGCCTAATACAGTCAATCCTGACATGAAGGATGCATTCATACCATGGATGACGTCATAAGGCCTCGACGTAACTACTAAGAGATCCAACTGTCACTCTCGCCTCCAAGGGTCTAGTCACATTGTCGGCATCAGTGTGAGGTCACTGGGTCCCCTCCAGTAGAAATCTCAAACGTGAGGGTCAAGTCAACAATTTAACCGGGACCACTCAGTATCAACCAAACAAAAGGACAGGAAAGAAAACAAAGATAAGTGTCTTTTTATTATTGAAGCTCATAGTACAAAGACACGAATACCAAAGCAACATGGAACTAGAAGTACAAAGGATGTATCCACTAGTTCCTCTCCTGCCCACCTGCTCTCGGATCTCTACTGCCTTGTCTACTGCTCGGCTGTTGCTCAAGCACTCGTCGCTGCTTCTGGCTTGGTGGCTCCTCCAACGCCTGCGGATCAACTGTACGAGGAGTTGGACAGTCACGTGCCAGGTGACCCTTTCCGCCGCATGAGTAACACAACCTACTTCTGGCACTCCTAGATCTGTTCCCACCCCGGGTGCCCCGCACCACCGGTCCTAAGACCCGAGATCGTCCAACTGCTAGTCTGGTCCTCCTGGACCTCTGCATCGTCTTTCTACTTCCCACAGATGACTCAGCTACTAATCGAAAAACACGCGGCAAAGGCAGAAGATCCTGTACACGCTCGGGGTGTAGAGCTACTGGCACAAACTCCACCCTGAAGAAGGTCTAAAAGTCTTCCCATGCGAAGTTCATCCCGTCGCAAAACTGAAACAAGTGGCTCCACCACCTGCCTGCTGCTGCCTGAAGGAGGATGGTAGCAAAGATCACCATGAAGTCTGCCGGCGTCCCCACTAGCCTGAAGACTCTCACCACAGCCTCCAGCCAAACCTCAGCCGCCTGCGGGTCCGTCTCTCCCCGGAACCTGGGTGGCCTCTGGCGCTGGAACTCATGCAGCGCGCTCAAGCGTCGTGCATCGCCTACTGCTGGGGCTAGTGGCATCGGTGGCCCAACGGGTAGCAGTACCGCTGGTGCCTCTGCTGGTCCCTCAACTGCAAGAGGGCCCTATACCGCAGCCTCGTCGCTCGACAGGATGTCAACACGCACATCCCTCCGGGCTCTAGCTGGTCGTCCGTGAAAAGGCATCCTGAAAGAAACATCGTGACACTGTCAAACGTTTATACCTGGTGAGCTGACCTTGTTTGAGATGTTTTAAGGGAAAACCTTTGAAAACACACACGCAATCAGTGTTTCATGCACAAATTCGGAAATCAGTTGTCAGGGTCCTGGTGTATGGATACGTCGGCCGCCCACACCAACACTGGACTCCTTGAACTAAAAACCACACTCGGTACTCTCAACACTATTGCTTCACAGAAAGAAACATCAGAGTTATAAGTTCTGCGGTAGAACCAAACTCCTTTGATACCAATTTGTCACGACCCCTCCTCGGGGCCCGTGCCGTGACTACCCCAAGCCCGCCTTCCATAGGCCAGGGGCTGGCGACTAGCACCAAAGGCGTAAAATCCCGATAACTGGGAAGGCATTGACTTTATAAAAGAAAACAATCACCATAGAGTAAAGCGGAAGCAAAACACTAAGTACAAAAGAAATGCTGAAAATTAAATGGGCCAGAATACAAACCCAAAAGAAAGTACGACTACAACTGAACAAGGTACAACAGCAAAAAGACAAACAGCTGGAAGAAGGAAGCAGCTCCTGGGTCTTCCTCCTCGGATCCTACCTGAAAGGTAGGTACAGATATCACAGCTCCTGGTCGTCCACCACGGATCCTACCTGATTGGTAGGTACAGATAGCCTCCTCCACGCTCTCGTCTGTCAACCTCCTCTGTGAGTCGTCACATCGTGTAGTCTACCTCCAGGTACTGGCTCGTCGTGTAGTCCACCTCCGGGTACTGCCTCGTCGAGTAGTCCACCTACGGGTACCGTCCAGTCCTCGAACACTCGGCCTCCGTCAGCACTGCCCGTCGTCTGCAACCAACACAACGAGGTGCGGGCATAGCCCGTGCAGGGGTGAGTATAACGATACTCAATAGGGACCCCAAGACCCTCAAGGTCTCACTAAAACCAACAATAATAACCACAAATAAGATCTCAACAGATAACCTCTACTTAGGTATATGCCCATACATATACCTAAGTTATCAAGTAACTCATCTCAATCATGAGGAAACACATGGATTGTGAAATCAACGGATAACCACTACCTAGGTATATGCCCATACATATACCTAATTTATCAAGTGACCCATCTCAATCATGAGGTAAACACAAGGTCAAAAGTCTCAGCTCAAACCAGGATTATCATTATCGAAACTGTAACTGCTGAAGAGCTCCGTCTCTGGAGTGTACAGTGGTCCTGTCACGACTCCGAGGTACTGCTCACTAACCTAAGACTGCTGAAGTACTCCTCCTGTCGAGTACCGCGAGTCAGCCACCCAGACACAGTAGTGCTTCCCGCCGAGGTATGTCACCCAAACACAGTAGTGCACACCCCCTAGTAGCCGGTTGAGGTACTCTCCGGGCGAGTACCACGGGTCTGCACTGTCACACAGGTAGTGCTCCGTCCGCCATGGGTCTGCACCTCAGAAAGTAGTGCTCCATCCACTGGGCTTGTCGACTCACTCCAAGTCGAGTCAGTCAAGTAGTCGTCAGGTCTCAGCCAGTTACACGGTCTCCGTACTCTGCACGCTCGTCACTGGGAGGGTCCGCTCCACGAGCTACAGGTCGATACACCAAGTATCTCAAATTCCCACGAAGAATTGTCTCAAAGGACCGCCTCGTCATAGGGGTCTCAACACAACAGACGACGCGTCAATCGGACGCCCGGTCTGTGAGTTATTAGCCTTTTTGTCCCAGGGGCCAGGTTGGTTTCGTGAGCGAACCAAACCCGGCCGTATCTCAACTGTACCCCGAACTCTCATAGGGTATACTCATAGGGACCGTTTCTCAATGAGATCACCAACGCCGCTGACGGTTCGTCAAACGGATGTTCTGTCAGAAAGATATCACCTTTTCCGTTCTCAGGGCCCGGTTGGATTTCGGTGCGATCCAACCCGGTCACTATCCCTATGCATCCAAATCACGGGCGGAGGATTCCAAAAGTTCCGTATCGTCAACAGGAACTCAACGCAATAGACGGCGAATCAATCGGACGCCCGGTCTGAGAGTTATTGGCTTTTCCGTCTCACACCCACCCTGGGAAACTTCTCAGGAGGTCACCCATCCTGATCACTACTATAGGCCAAGCACGCTTAACTATAGAGTTTTAAGCACGTAGGCTCCCAAAAAGGAAGATGTACCTTGAGTATAGTATACCGAAACGACCGTCTCGATCCAAGGATCGCGTTGCCGCTGACGGCGAGTCGTTTGAAGGCCCGTAACCCAAGATACGGGCATTTGAACAAAAGTGGTCCGAAACTGGGGGTCTGTGCCCGGGCCGACCCCCCCCCCCCCCCTGGGTCGGCCGAACCTGGTCGACCCGGCCCGATGACCCGGCCCGGCTCGGAAAATCCCGGGCCGGCCGGCGGCGCGGTCCGGTGCGGCGGCGCGGGCCAGTGTGGCGGCGCGGTCCGGCGCGGCGGCGCGGACCGGCACGGCGGCGCGGCCTGGGCGTCATTCGGGTGCCGCGCGCGGGGGGCAAAGCCCCCCCCCCCCCCTTGAGAACCGCGGTCCCTTAATTGGGGCCGCTTTTGAGACCCGACCAGGGGAAATTAATTCCCCCGGTCTCCACTGCCCGGCCGGCCCGCACTGGCCGGCCGGTTTCGCCAGCAAGGACCGGCAACGGCCGGTCCTTCCTTCGCCGACACCGGCGGCCCGGTGCCGGCCGCCGGTCATCTTCCTCCGTCGCGGCTCGGAACCAGCCGCGACCTATGTCGTTCGGCGCGATGCGACGGCATCGCTTCCCTACGCCGCGGCTCCGCTCCGGCCGCGTCGCCTTTGACTTTCTTCGACGCGACGACGTCACATTCTTGGATTTCTTTCCACGGCACGGTGTGACGGCGCCACGCGTATCTTCCGCAATAAATCACGTGGTGCGACGGCACCACGTTATCTCGTATCATCCTCAAGAAATCATCACGAAAAACAGAGGAGGGTCGGCCGTGTTTGTGCGGTCCGACCCCCTCGGGTTATTCGATAACAAAAAGGGTTCTAATCCACGATCATCACCAAGTTTTTATTCATGAACAATTAAATAAATAAAAACCCTCAAACATCAACCGCTTGATCAGACGATCCGCGGATCAACCCGGTATTGGTTGGTCCGCGCTCGTCGTTTTTTCTCAAAACATAAGAGAATTCCAAAATAAATTCCCCTAACACGGCTTCAAGAACGGAGTTCTTCAACGACCCGCGGAAGACAAGCGTCGCGGAGGTCGGGCGTCATTCAGTCTAGGTTGGTGGGAGAAGAGCTCGGTGATGTCGAGCCGAGACGTCACCCTCTGTATACTTTGTAGGTGGCGGTGCTTCCCTTCCTTACTCCGGTTGAAGATGGTCGGAGGTGTTGCTTCACGTTCTTCGAAAACATAGAACGTTCTTCCTCAAGAGGTTGGTGATCTTCCAAGAGTTCTTCTCCTCTCCTTAGTTCTCCCCACAAGGTTTATGCCAACCCAAAAAGAAGAATATAATCTCTCTTTTTAATGTTGGAAAAATTAATTCAAAAGAATTCAAACACTCAAAATAATTAATTAAGTTGGTTTAATTAATTAATTGCAAAGTGTTGGCAAGAATTTCAAAAGATTGAAATTCAAATAAACCATACTTAACTCACCTCATTAAATAATCAAGTTGTCAAATATTAAAGAATGTGGGTTAATGGGGAGTTGGAATGTGAGGGGTTAAGAGGGTTAGGGAGTTTAAGGAATTTGAAAAGGTGGGGGGGGGTTCGTGTGGGCCCCACCCTTTCAAATATCCAAACATGGGAAGTTGGCTGGATGTGGGCCCACAACTAACTTCCCATGGGAGAAGTTAACCACTTAACATTGTTAAAATTTGATTTAACAATTTTATTCACTTTTTTTAATTAAACCCCAAAAATTAACTTCTCCTCCCGCACAAACGCAACTACGGTAAAGGTTCTCTTAATCGATTACCGGCGTTGCGAGTTCATCGGTGCAATCGGATTTCAATTCCGAGCACCGGTTCAAAAGATAGAAATTCTCGCTCGCTCGTTCACTGAACGTACTCGAGCCAAACTTCGGAAATTAATTCCGGGAACACTGGGCCTCAGAATCAGGCGCCGTCAGAAACTGCGTTCTTGTAAAATTCCAATGAAAATTAAGAAAAAATTTTCCTTGAAATTTCTGGGACTTTAAATTACTCCCACCTCAGGGATTTACATCCCCGTAAAGCTTCAACACAAACTAGGGTCACAAAAGCGGTACAGAGCACGCATCTGAGACTTCCGCTCCCATGTTCTTACCTGGAGGTTCCGTACTGCCAAAGAATGTGCACCCGAGGAATCGATCATCCTCGTAGGATCTGCTCCTGTCGATCCTCAATCCCCACTGGAATCTCCGTGAATGACACCCCATCGCCATCGTCCAGCTCCTCATGGTCGATGGTATGCGAAGGGTCGAGCACGTATCTCCTCAGTTGAGATACGTGGAAGTCTTCGTGAACCTGGTGCTACTGCGGTGAATGGTTCAAGCGGTAAACCATCCCGCCTACCCAACTGGGGACCTAAGAAGGTCTGCTGAACCCCGGAGATAACTTGCCGCCTTGGCCACATCTCCATAAACCTCGTCGAGGTGAGACCCGTATAAGGACGTGATCGTCATCCTCGAACTCCAGAGTTCTCCATTTTCTGTTAGAACTGGAACTCGAAAGGCTGCTGCCACGAGGGTAAGGTTGACCGACTCAAGAGTGATCGGCCGCACCCTCCTGTGCAAGAGTTACCCTACGCTGCCTGGGGTTTCCTTTTCGGCCGACCAAGGAAAACCCATCCCAACGTTTTCCTAAAACCGTCAATTTGAGTATGAACAGTTAATGCCCATTCCATACTCAAACTAACGTCGTAAGGCCTCGACGCTGTCACCAAGAGATTCCAACCGAAACTCTCGCCTCGAGGGTCTGACCACACCGTCTGCGTAAGTGTGATTATCGAGTCTCCTCCCAAGGTATCTCCAGACGTGAGGGTCAATTCCACGGCTTACCAGAAACTCTAGGTCTGGAACAAGATTTTTGAAAGCAAGAAATGATTCACATCGACGTCAGTTACTACAACAACTAGTAGTGGACACAGACTGTCCCTTGAATCATTTCTAGAGCCATTGGGTCACACTTCTTGACCACATGCAGCCGCACTCTTCCTCCGCCCTCCAGCTCCCTGAGCCTGGCAGGAATAACTAAGGTGGGTGGTTGTACAATGTTAGGATGTACACCACCTCCTGCTGCTCTCCTTGCTCTTCCTCCACGTTTGCTACTTCGTAGAATCATCTCTCCTTTAAGCTTCCTCTTCTTTAACACGCCCGAGTCTCTAATACTGACATCGGTTTCCTGTTTCTTACTGCACTGTGCAGTCTTCATCCTCTCTTGGATGTCCTGGACCTCCTTTAGTCTCACAAGAGCTGTTATGATTTCTTCTTTTCCGATAAGAGAAATCTGGTCTCATCCCCTGTATGAACCACATTCGTTGCCTAATACAGTCAATCCTGACATGAAGGATGCATTCATACCATGGATGACGTCATAAGGCCTCGACGTAACTACTAAAAGATCCAACTGTCACTCTCGCCTCCAAGGGTCAAGTCACACTGTCGGCATCAGTGTGAGGTCACTGGGTCCCCTCCAGTAGAAATCTCGAAAGTGAGGGTCAAGTCAACAATTTAACCGGGACCACTCAGTATCAACCAAACAAAAGGACAAGAAAGCAAACAAAGATAAGTTCCTTTTTATTATTTCATCTCATAGTACTAAGAAACGAATACAAAAGCAACATGGAACTAGAAGTACAAAGTATGTATCCACTAGTTCCTCTCCTGCCCACCTGCTCTCGGAGCTCTACTGCCTTGTCCACTGCTCGGCTGTTGCTCAAGCACTTGTCGCTGCTTCTGGCTCGGTGGATCCTTCAACGCCTATGGATCAACTGTACGAGGAGTCGGACAGTCACGTGCCAGGTGACCCTTTCCGCCGCATGAGTAACACAACCTGCTTCTGGCACACCTAGCTCTGTTCCCACCCCGGGTGCCCTGCACCACTGGTCCTAAAACCCGAGATCGTCCAACTGCTAGTCTAGTCCTCCTGGACCTCTGCATCATCTGTCTACTTCCCACAGATGACTCGGCTACTGATCGAAAAACACGCGGCAAAGGCAGAAGCTCCTATACACGCTCGGGGTGTAGAGCTACTGGCACAAACTCCACCCTGAAGAAGGTCTTGAAGTCTTCCCATGCGAAGTTCATCCCGTCGGAAAAACTGAAAAAAGTAGCTACACCACCTGCCTGATGCTGCCTGAAGGAGGATGGTAGCAAAGATCACCATGAAGTCTACTGGCATCCCCACTAGCCTGAAGACTCTCACCACAGCCTCCAGCCAAACCTCAGCCGCCTGCGGGTCTGTCTCTCCCCGGAACCAGGGTGGCCTCTGGCGCTGGCACTCGTGCAACGCGCTCAAGCGTCGTGCATCGCCTTCTGCTGGGGCTGGTGGCATCGGTGGCCCAATGGGTAGCAGTACCGCTGGTGCCTCCGCTGGTGCCTCAAGTGCAATAGGGCCCTGTACTGAAGCCTCGTTGCTCGACAGGCTGTCAGCACGCACATCCCTCTGGGCTCTAGCTGGTCGTCTGTGAAAAGGCATCATGAAAGAAACATCGTGACACGGTCAAACATTTATACCTGGTGAGCTGACATGGTTTGAGCTGTTTTAAGGGAAAACCTTTGAAAACACACACGCAATCAGTGTTTCGTGCACAAAGTCGGAAATCAGTTGTCAGGGTCCTGGTGTATGGATACGTCGGCCGCCCGCACCAACACTGGACTCCCTGAACTGAAAACCACACTCGGTACTCTCAACACTATTGCTTCACAGAAAGAAACATCAGAGTTATAAATTCTGCGGTAGAACCGAACTCCTTTGATACCAATTTGTCACGACCCATCCTCGGGGCCCGTCCCGTGACTACCCCAAGCCCGCCTTCCAGAGGCCAGGGGCTGGCGACTAGCACCAAAGGCGTAAAATCCCGATAACTGGGAAGGCATTGCCTTTATAAAAGAAAACAATCACCATAGAGTACAAGCGGAAGCAAAACACTAAGTACAAAAGAAATGCTGAAAGGTAAATGGGCCAGAATACAAACCCAAAAGAAAGTACGACTACAATTGAACAAGGTACAACCGCAAAAAGACAAACAGCTGGAAGAAGGAAGCAGCTCCTGGTTCGTCCTCCTCGGATCCTACCTGAAAGGTAGGTAGAGATATCGCAGCTCCTGGTCGTCCACCACGGATCCTACCAGAAGGGTGGGTACAGATAGCCTCCTCCATGCTCTTGTCCGTCAACCGCCTCTGTGAGTCATCACGTCGTGTAGTCTACCTCCGGGTACTGGCTCGTCATGTATTCCACCTCCGGGTACTGACTCGTCGAGTAGCCCACCTCCGGGTACCGTCCAGTCCTCAAACACTCGGCCTCCGTCAGCACTTCCCGTCGTCTGCAACCAACACAACGAGTTGCGGGCATAGCCCGTGCAGGGGTGAGTATAACGATACTCGGTATGGACCCTGATACCCTCAAGGTCTCACTAAAACCAACAAGGATAACCACAAAGAAGATCTCAACAGATAACCTCTACTTAGGTATATTCCCATACATATACCTAAGTTATCAAGTAACCCATCTCAATCATGAGGAAACACAAGGATTGTGAAATCAACGGATAACCACTACCCAGGTATATGCCCATACATATACCTAAGTTATCAAGTGACCCATCTCAATCATGAGGTAAACACAAGGTCAAAAGTATCAGCTCAAACTAGGATTTTCATTATCGAAACCATAACTGCTGAAGAGCTCTGTCTCTGGAGTGTACAGAGGTCCTGTCACGACTCCGAGGTACTGCTCACTAACCTAAGACTGCTGAAGTACTCCTCCTTCGAGTACCGCGGGTCAGCCACCCAGACACAGTAGTGCTTCCCGCCGAGGTATGTCACCCAAACACAGTAGTGCACACCCCCTAGTAGCCTGCTGAGGTACTCTCCGGATGAGTACCACGGGTCTGCACTGTCACACAGGTAGTGCTCCGTCCACCATGGGTCTGAACCTCAAAAGTTAGTGCTCCGTCCACTGGGCTAGTCGACTCACTCCAAGTCGAGTTAGTCAAGCAGTCGTCAGGTCTCAGCCAGTTACACGGTCTCCATACTCCGCACGCTCGTCACTGGGAGGGTCCACTCCACGAGCTACAGTTTGATACTCCAATTATCTCAAAGCCCCACGAAGAAGTATCTCAAAGGACCGCCTCGTCAATGGGGTCTCAACACAACAGACGGCGCGTCAATCGGACGCCCGGTCTGTGAGTTATTAGCATTTTCGTCCCAGGGACCCGGTTCGTTTCGTGAGCGAACCAAACCCGGCTGTATCTCAACTGTAACCCAAACTCTCATAGGGTATACTCATTGGGACCTATTCTCAACGAGATCACCAACGCCACTGACGGTTCGTCAAACGGACGTTCTGTCAGAAAGATATCAGCTTTTTCGTTCCCGGGGCCCGGTTGGATTTCGGTGCGATCCAACCCGGCCACTATCCATCTGCGTCCAAATCTCGGGTGGAGGATGCCAAAAGTTTTGTGTCATCAACAGGAACTCAATGCAACAGACGGCGCGTCAATCGGACGCCCGGTCTGAGAGTTATTGGCTTTTCCGTCTCACACCCACCCTGAGAAACTTCCCAGGAGGTCACCCATCCTGATCACTACTCTAGGCCAAGCACGCTTAACTATGGAGTTTTAACCACGTAGGCTCCCGAAAAGGAAGATGTACCTTGAGGATAGTATACCGAAACGACTGTCTCGATCCAAGTATCGCGTTGCCGCTGTGGGCGAGTCGTTTGGAGGCCCGTAGCCCAAGATACGGGTATTTGACCAAAAGTGGTCCGAAACTGGGGGTCTGGGCCCAGGCCGACCCGGGCCGACCCCCCCCCCCCCCCTGGGTCGGCCGAACCGGGTCGACCCGGCCCGGGCGGTTACCCGGCCCGACTCGGAAAATCCCTGCCCGGCCGGCGGCGCGGGCCGGTGCGGCGGCACGGTCCGGCGCGGTCCAGTGCGGCGGCGCGGACCAGCACGGCGGCGCGGCCTGGGCATCGTTCGGGTGCCGCGCGCGGGGGGCAAATCCCCCCCCCCTTGAGAACCGCGACCCCTTAATTGGGGCCGCTTTTGAGACCCGTCCGGGGGAAATTAATTCCCCCGGTCTCCACTGTCCGGCCGACCCGCACTGGCCGGCCGGTTTCGCCAGCAAGGACCGACGACGGCCGGTCCTTCCTTCGCCGACACCGGCGGCCGGCCGGAACCGGCCGCAGCACCGCTCCGGCTGCGGCGCCTTTGACTTTCTTCGACGCGACGACGTCGCGTTCTTGGATTTCTTTCCACGACGCGGCATGACGGCGCCACGCGTATCTTCTGCAATAAATCACGTGGTGCGACGACACCACGTTTTCTCGTATCATCCTCAAGAAACAATCACGAAAAACAAAGGAGGAGGGTCGGTCGTGTTTGTGCGGTCCGACCCCCTCGCGTTATTCGATAACAAAAAGGGTTTTAATCCACGATCATCACCAAGTTTGTATTCACGAACAATTAAATAAATAAAACCCCTCAAACATCAACCACTTGATCGGATGATCTGCGGATCAACCCGGTATTGGTTGGTCCGCGCTCGTCATTTTTTCTCAAAAGATAAGATAATTCCAAAATAAATTCCCCTACCTCGGCTTCAATAACAGATTTCTTCAACGACTTGCGGAAGACAAGCGTCGTGGAGGTCGGGCATCGTTCCGTCTAGGTTGGTGGGAGAAGAGCTCGGTGAAGTCGAGCCGAGACGTCACCCTCTGTATACTTTGTAGGCGGCGGTGCTTCCCTTCCTTACTCCGGTTGAAGATGGTCGGAGGTGTTGCTTCACGTTCTTCGGAAAAGTGGAACGTTCTTCCTCGAGAGGTTGGTGATCTTCTAAGAGCTCTTCTCCTCTCCTTAGTTCTCCCCACAAGGTTTATGCCAACCCAAAAAGAAGAATATAATCTCTCTTTTTAATGTTGGAAAAATGAATTCAAAAGAATTCAAACACTCAAAATAATTAATTAAGTTGGTTTAATTAATTAATTGCAAAGTGTTGGCAAGAATTTCAAAAGATTGAAATTCAAATAAACCATACTTAACTCACCTCATTAAATAATCAAGTTGTCAAATATCAAAGAATGTGAGTTAATGGGGAGTTGGAATGTGAGGGGTTAAGAGGGTTATGGAGTTTAAGGAATTTGAAAAGGTGGGGGGGGGGGGGGGGGGGGTTCGTGTGGGCCCCACCCTTTCAAATATCCACACATGGGAAGTTGGATGGATGTGGGCCCACCACTAACTTCCCATGGGAGAAGTTAACCACTTAACATTGTTAAAATTTGATTTAACAATTTTATTCACTTTTTTTAATTAAACCCCAAAAATTAACTTCTCCACCCGCACAAACGCAACTACGGTAAAGGTTCTCTTAAGCGATTACCGGTGTTGCGAGTTTATCGGTGCAATCGGATTTCAATTCCGAGCACCGGTTCAAAAGATAGGAATTCTCACTCGCTCGTTCACTGAACGTACCCGAGCCAAACTTCAGAAATTAATTCCGGGCACACTGGGCCTCGGAATCAGGCGCCGTCAGAAACTGTGTTCTTGTAAAATTCCAAAGAAAATTAAGAAAAAAAATTTCCTTGAAATTTCCGGGTCTTTACATTTTATATTAAAACGAACAATTCAAACAAAAAATTGAATACAAATTTATTTAAAAAACCCATATAATCATTGTGATTTTTGTTAAATTAAAAAAAACATATAAGATAAAGAAATAGTATTCATGAGAATAATGACAAAAATTAGGCTTATTTTCTTACTTTTTTAATGAAAAACCAAAAACTAAAATGAATCATATTATAAAAATTTAAAATTTCTAGATAAATAACTTTTAATGGAATTAAAATTTAAATTAATATCAAAATATTTCATAATCAATGATTATATAAGTACATTCATAAATAAATTCCGGAAACATTTACACGTTGGTGAAAGAATCCAAACCAAAATAGAAGGGATATGGTCATATAATAATTCAAGTATCCTTTCAGATATCATGTGAACCTATGGGGGTGAAATTGTCTTCATGCATCTAATACATAGAACCATTCAATGAAGAAGAAAATATATAGTAATTAATATAGAAATAAAAATAATTTTACCCAAATAGGACTTCAAAATTTTATAATCATGATATCGATGTAATGATAGATAAGAAAAATGTAATACTTTTGTAACCATTGAATGAAAAGACAATTTAATAAATTTTATAACATAAATTAAAAAACAAATTAATTATATGAAACATATTGTAATGTAAATTCATGGGAATGTATACAAATCCTGTAAATAATATATGTTGTGAATAAATATTATATCTCAATGGGTAAAAATAAAAAAAAAACCCTTTACCTTTACCCACACTATGAATAATGGCACATTAATCTATTATACAATAAAAATTATCATAAAAAGAACATACTGTAAAACATTATTGATATCTATTTTTTCTAAACACTAAGTATAATCATTCATTACACATATATCAGGGTGTTAATCTGTATTTTTATCATTGAATATTAGTGATTTCTAATTATTGACGTCATTACATAGTCATTGATAAAATTTTTACCATTCCAAGGTCATTCAATGATATTAATTCATTTTTTAAAAAAAATTATAATTATTATTATTTAAAATTTATGGATGGTATGATTATTTTTTACAAGAATGAAATCCATGAAGAAATAATTTTTGGTAATTTAACTATAACAATTTGTTACATTAGAAATATTTTTTCTTTATTATGTCATTATTATATATTCAAGGAATAAATGAATTCTTAATGTCATATATTTTCAGTATTAATATATATATATATATATACATTTTTAAAATAGAAATATGGGATAACATCATTCATATAAGAGGTCGTATAAAGTCAAACAAGGACATTATTTAGTAATGATTGAGTGAGAGTATAGAATCATATTTTTGTAATATAATTTTCATAGAAAAATAAATTGTTTAATATAAAATTTTTATAGTGGTGAATGATATTTAACAGTTGATATGAAATTGTAAAGGAAAAAATATAAAATACCATAGATACATGATGAATTTCATTCTTCATGACTCATGTCTCTTTTGAATGAAGGATTTAGGCATCATTTATGGGACTATAAATTATAAAACACATCAGAAAGATTTTATAGATGGGGTATAAGAATATAATTTAGGGTTAATTCAATGGGATAATTGGATTGGAAAATGTGGCGTTGGGGTAATTTTATATGTTAATTTGGAGTGGCATTTCAATAAAAAATTATTCCTTAATTTATAGGTTTGTAATTTTGAAGTGAAAGTGGCTAAAAAGTGGAAAATAATTTAGGTGGGCTGAGGTTTAAATTACAAATACCATATACACACATTTATAGATAATAATTAATGATATCTTATTCCATTATAACTTAGTTTTACCCCTTTTAAACTCAATTTAACTATATTTTAGCAATATAACATTCAAATAAGTAAAAAACATTTATGTAGAAAATTAAAACATAACCCTATACTAAATATTGGGTATTTTGATTAATTATTTATACACAATTATATCAAAGTAAACATATAATTATTTTATATTTATCATTAAAATGAAAACAATGAATATACAGAGAAATTTTTTTAATAGAATAATAATGTTTTAAAATTTATGTATTCATAATATTATTACTTATCAATTTCTGATTAAATTAGTTTTGTTATGTTAGTTTATAAATTTAATTATCTTTCCCCATAATAAATTAAATATGATAAATTCAATTTCTTATTATAAAAAATAATTTACAAAAGATTCTTTTGGAAAATATTTATTTTTAAAATGACATGATATTGTTATTATTTCTATGAAATTGAAATTAATTCATTGAAATTTAATTCATTTATATATAGAGAGAAAATATATTTTTGTTAATTTCCTAAAAAAATAATATATCTTTTAAATGAATATAAAATATATATATATAAAATATTATTAAACTAAACATAATTAATTAGCCCTGAAAAGGTAAATAAAAAATATTTTTTGTTCCATTGTAATTTCATGTAAAATATATTTTTTTCATTATAAATTGTTTATTTTAATCATTATATTTTAATGGAATTATTATTTAGTAATAATATAAAATTTTTAACAGGTGAAAATATTTATTTATTATAAAATATTCTATAAAAATTTTATCTTTTGATTCATTATTTGTAATTTTCATATTTTATTATTTTTTAATTTATTTCTAAAAATTACAAAGCATCAATATCCATTTATGATATATTCATACAGAAAGAACCTTAATCAAAAAATATTTATTCTAATGAAAATATATTTCTAATGGTCATATATCCATCAAGTGCATATATACTAGTATATTTCATTATTATATGTAGTCTCATAATCATCAATAAATTCATTATTCCAATTTACTTCCCTTTTAAAATGTTATATATTTTTTAATAATATTCCTTCTTTATATATTTACAGTCATGGCGAAGATCTGATGGTAAACCCTGCAGATTAATATTATGTGTTAAATTTAATTTTATTAAATTGTTGATTTATTCATCTTATAATTTTGTTAACATGTATTTATTTTTTCATTCTCATAAAAACATGAGACACCATGATCTATTATAATGGTATAAAAATATAAATCTTCATATCCATCTATTTATGAGTATCGTATCTGTTAGTGAATATTTAATGCTATAGAATCTATAGAATTATTTGATGTGATCAACAACATACAGTTGTATATACATAACTATGTCCACTAGTCAGCAACATATGTTAACATGAATTGTCATATTTTCACATTTTCTAAGATATAAAGTGACAATGATACATGTTAGGTGTCCATCCCATATTTAAAACTAAGTAGGTCATGATTATAAATTTTTATATAAACCTAGTCGATTAATACATTATATGTCATTCATATATGGGGATGGGGACATCATTGGGCAGTGGTCTGGATAGATAAGAAAATCATATGTTCATTATATGTGCAACTGGACATTCAATAATATATCTCATTTATGGGATAATATTTCATACTCATTATATGATAGGAATAATCCTATATTAACAATGTGCCTACCGCTGAATTGTTCAACAACATACCCAAAAACCACCAAATTATCAATGTGAAAATATAGTCATTTATAAGTCTTGTATCAAAATAGTATGGTTGCTCAGATATATATCTCACCAAACAATGTAATGGGAACAAAAATATGAATCAATCTTTTATCGTATAAAAACACATGATTATGACACTCCATGGTCTAAACAAACAAGTGTATACAGTGGATACAAACTGATTTATTTAGCTCATGAGTGAGCATATCCATGTCCTTATAATCTAATCCAACTAAAGAAAATATTAAAATCATATTACATATTATAGTACTACCTATTGAAAATATGTTACACATAACTCAATTTTTTTTACTTTTAGATGTTAATTATCATTAAACTTCATGAAATTGGTATTTAGAAATTTATATTTATATAGACCAAAAGAAATAATTTTAATGTTTAGATTTCCCATAAAAATGATAAATTCTTTAGACATGAAAAATATTCAAAATATGTTTTAAACACAACAAAATTGTAGAACAATCATATCGTATATAATAATTTATAATATCAGTCTTATGAATGATTAAATTATAGTTGTTTTGATAACTCATTAAATTATAAGTATTTATTATCACATGTTTATATGGACATAAATTAAATACTACATAAAAAATATATAGTGACAAGTGTATATTATGTCTATATATCTGAGTAATGGTGATATTTAGTAATAATAAACATAATGTCTTCTTCCTTAAACATATTCAATCATCATAACACCAAAACATCTAATGTTGTGATTCCATATTCTATTGTGTTATTATAAATATTTCTATGTTCATCATCGTCAACCGAGTAACTCCTTCCATTAAACATTTAATTTAAAATTTAAATATAATATAACTTGTTTATATTTTTATAACCCATCATATCATATTGTCTTTTATGATAAATTTAATTTTTTTAATGATAACTAATGTAAATATTTACATTATTATTTACATAGGTATCTTAATCTCCTTTAGGATATCAAGAATAATTCACATCTAATTTTACTCAAAAAATTAAATCTAGATATTAAATTATTCCATATATATAAATTCATAATATTAAATTTTTTATTATTGTCTCATATACTAAATTAATTAGTAAATTAAGTGAATAACACTATAATAAAAAACTATTATAATCTAAACTGAGTGATTGAAAATTAATGTTTTTATTATTCAAACTCTTTTAATAAAAATGTGAGAAACCATGAGTTCAACCACATTAGTAAATGATAGAGACATTAAAGGATAATTTAATCCTAATAGATTTAATATCCCTAAAATGAATCTAATTGAAATTATGTACCTGAGTGATTGGATCATCGTGTAAAATAACTTCATAGTGAAATGTCTACTTCTCCCAAGATTAGATGTACTCCTCAAGGCTGATCATCCCCTTACAAAATCACCCATCTAAAATCAGATCCTTCTTTTCGATCAATGTTCACTTCTACTCATTGGGATTCACCTTTTAAGGACCTCCCCATCTTCCTCGTAACTTCTTATTTTATAGAATCTATATACAAAACTTGTTCATCCACTTATTCTTCTGAGAACATAAGAAATTCCAATGACTCATCAAGCACATCACCTAGAATCTGTTGCTGATAATCATCCTTAGGGTAAAGGTGGGTATCTCTATAGATCTACAAGTATTCCAACTTCTTCATTTATCATATATCCATTGGAAGTGGAAAAAATATATAATCATTTCTCTCTTTATGGAGGCTCATCCTTCTCCAGCTTATCTGCGGGGTTTTCTAATATAAAAATCTAGATTCTATTTGTGAACATTTTTAATATATTTTTAATTGTGAAGAAATTTTTTAACACATAGAATATTTTATTACATTAAAAAAATATATTAAAAGAATAATATTTTTGATGAACTATTATAATGTTATTAATGTTCTCTAAGATAATATTATATTTTACCAGTCATAGTGGAATATTAAATTATGATTCTTGATCCGATGATTGATATGAAAATTTAGATTGATGATGATGGAATTTTTCTACAATAAAATATTTTATCATATCATTATTTTATTTATAACATGTAATAAGTAATTGTTTATTCGTATTACCCAAAAAAACGGAACCATTTCAAAGAGGCATCATACTCATTAGTGGTCCAATATTTCTAGTTCAATAAAAAATAAGTTATATTTTCAATTACTCTACCCACATAAATATTTGGTAAATAAATCGTCATAATAATATTATATATGATGATTATATTGTTGATGAGACACACATTTTTCCAATAAATCTTATATATTAAAAAACTATATTCCTATAGTATCGTAACTTTTAGGGTTTTCTATCAAAGTGTAGCCCAAATAATAATGAAAACAACATAATAATAAAAGATAATAAATAGTCACCGTGATTATAATACAATGAAAAGGATTACATAGTGTGATATAATACTTTTTTACAAATGAAAAATAATCTAATGGGACCCTTCTTCAGAGGAACATACCCTGTATAACAATGAGGGTCTAGAAAAGTAATATTTCTGAAGAAATCTAAAACATGCTATATTAAGTGTATTTAATCTTTACATATTATCACATGTAATTACCGTTATCAATTATTGATTTTATTGATTTAGTTTTGAAATAATATTTCTTCAGATAAATCAACAAGGTCAAAACTTAATGATGTTAAACACTATATGAACCCCACAATTTTTGTTACAGGATAAAACAATAATTCAAGAATATTCATAAATTTAAAAATGAATTATATTAATTAGGTATATAAATTATTATTGTAAAGTTATAAATATATATGTGGTTGGTAATCACCACATGAGTAACCATAAATAAATATATATTTAACACCATTCACCTTTTTAGATAATCCATATCCTCCCAGGATGGCTGGTAGTCCGATCTCAAGTACCAATCCCCTAGATACCTTACACAAAATAAAATTTAATGCATATTAATTCTTACACAAAATATGAAAAAAAATTCTACTATGAAGTTTATATTTAGGCCTTTAATTTGAATATATTTTCAATGTGGATAAAAAAGTTATTATGTTGAAATTTATGTAATGAAAATGTTAGACTTTATCCCAGAGATAATTGATTTCACAAATTTTTTCATTCAATAATATTTATAATGTAAATAATATTTAATGATGAATAATATAGGGAATGAATTATAACTATAATGATTATTAAAAAATTTATACATGATTTAAAAATTTAAAAACAATATATATAAATATTCATATATAAATTTTTTATAATTTCATCTTTTTCAATTTTGGAAATTCCATAATTATGAAGAAAAATATTTTTTATAATAATATTAAAATTTAAAATTCATTATTTTGTGTAATTTAATTCCAACAATGTTATATTGTCCTGATTTAAAAAAATTATACTCCAACTTCTATTATGTAAATATTTAATATAATATAAATAACATATTCTTAATATTTGGAAAAAAGAAAATATTAAGTCATCACATTTCCAATGAATTTTTAATTAAATAAGTCACAATTAACTATATAAAAATATTAAATTTTAGATTCATTTACATAATTTTTATGATAAATATAGATTAAAAATTGAATATTATCAAATAAAACATTTTATTTATATTCCAAAAAATATTACATATGTAACACCCCGACCCTAGTTACCCAGAGTCGGTGCATTATTACATAATATTGGCATTATCACAAAATATCAAGTCTCAAAAGATTTATTAGTTTAGTAGACTTGAAAACACTAGATACATTTATAAAGTTTACATTACATCATAAAATGAAAACTAAAACAGCATAGTCTCCATTTTCCACACTCATATCCCCTCATACTATCCCTGCAATTCATTCATAAAATACTTCTTCATATCCTGGGAAAAATAAAACATAAAAATGGGTGATCTTAGATGCCTTGTAAGGATAACAATAGAACGGAAACGTTCATAAATAAGCATAAACATTTAAGGAAATGTATAACTAAAAAAAGCCTTTTAAACGTAAACTTCAACATAATATGGAAAAGATAAAATGAAATAATTTCATTTACCTATTCACATGGATATTAAACTAGTCGAATAATCACATTCAATATCAATAACCACTTTCATAATGATGGAATGGAAAATCCCAGACTATCATAACCACATAGCCAAGGCCTCGTGCCAAAACTACAAATATGATTTTGTCAATGCCTCATGCCAAGACACTATTTTGTCTCATGAGACCTACTAATGCATCAAGGAGCTATAGCGAGCTCCACCTGTCAGTTATTAAGTCCAATGAATTCCTCATATGAATAGGTTTGAACATAACATAAACATTCTTATTAAAACTAGCATATGAAATGTCAATATTTTCTCCATAAACCATGAATGGTATAAAAATAACACATCCAGAGTCAAACATATATAAGAAACCTTTAATATAATATGGAAGTTTTGTATCAAAATAACTCAACTTCAAATAAGCTTAAAAATCCATCAAAGGATGTTGACATAGATGAAATCAAAACTATTTGAGAAAAATATCTTTTTTTAAATCATTTAAAAGTCACATAATTATAAATAATTTAATTTGAAAATATTCATATTATCATGTAAAGGATGATACAATTATTTTATAATGGTGTAAAATAGATGCACTGTCCATATAAGTAAAAAACATGCTTTCCTTTATTTTGTCGAAGAGGTTTAAAAGGACCATGTTTGGAAAAAGATGGAAATATTCCTTTATAAACATCTTATAAAAAGTAAAACAAGGGTATAAATGACTTCAACCCAAAGTTTTTAAAACAGTAAGAATGATTTGAAATACATTTTCAAGAAACATGGATGTGGATGATAAAGAGGTCTCAGAATAAAATTACGTATAAACAAGCTCATATAATATAGAGATTGTAAAATAAACACATACCTTTTAATTTCCATTGGTTGAGGGTAGTTTAACCTCTTTTATAATGTTTAAACAATTGTTATTAATTTATACAAGACTCATATACATTAATATTATATCATATATGATCCTTTAACATTTCTTTGTTAATAATATCTTTGTATTATCGTCATTTTGGGTGTCAACATAGTCATTTTCTTTTATATGTTTTGTTAAATATGTTGTGTTTGTTATTGAAAGGTTGTATCTTATTCATATACAGAATGATATCAAGTCTTTAAAACTTATTTTTAATCATCAAATGAGCTTTATACTTTCATGGATATGATGGGGAATGATTCTCATTGCGTTCATGGAGACGGTAGTCCGTACGTACACACGAGAGACAATATCATTATTTTGATATTATAATAATATATAATTTGGTGATATATAATATATAAATAATATTTATCAAGTTATATTTATTATTTACATCAATTACACATCATTATAATAACCATACAAATAATAATGTTTTGAATAACAATTACACCATGAGGGGAGACAGTAAGTCGTACGTACGCACGTTTGGTGACATGTAATTAAAAGGATGGATAGATTACTGAATATAGTCGTACCATATTTATAATAACATCACAGTATATAGAAGAAACTAGATTTATTATTTTAGAATGGAAATAACAAAAAAAATAAGTTGAAGATGAATGGAACTTGAAAGAGGGTGGTGAAAACATTACCTCTTCTTCAGGTTCTACCTTATGATTTGATCAAAAGGGATCCTTCGGATAGCTTTCTGATCAAACTAAGGCCTCTAGGATGAAGTTGGAGAAGTTGATAGAGTATTTGGGCAGGGTTGGGCTGAACCAAAAGGCTTGAGAGGTGTGAGGAATTGGTTTGAATTGGTGTCCTTTTATAAGGGGGAGGAGGGGATCTTTAGAAAAAAATTAAAGTATTAATTTATAATAAATCAATATTAGTTTATAATGTAACACCACAGGTAAATAAAGAATATGACATTTTCATATTTATCAATATTTGTGAATAAAATATTAATATGACTTTAAAGGGGACTCTATGCTCGATGGCGTACCCAACACACAACAACGAGTTTCTTGGGAATCTTACGTTACACTCTAATAATAAAATAATATTATTTTAAATGGCAGTTAACATGTAGCCGTTGTATTGGTGGTAATGGATATAAATAACTAAAATATGATTATATATGTTTTTAAATGTTTTTAAATTTATCCAATAAAATATAAAGGCTTAAAATACGGAAAGAATTCAATTTTAGGCGTATATGCCCTAGTTTTCACTAAAGGTTCACTTATCTCCTTTTGATGGCGACCCGTCATTAAATATAGTTTTGTTCACTCTTATACATTCTATTGGACCAAATAAAACTCTTATTAAAAATTGGGACATCAAAATTTACTTTGTGTAAATTTTTGGTATCTTTCCGATAAAGTTCATTTTTTTAATGAATAGTGTCAAATGTTGTATTTTAATTCAAAACCTCTTTTTAATCTAATTTATTTATATGATTAGATTATCTTTTTAATTGGTTTTAAATTGAAATTAGAATATATTTTTACCATTAAATCCAATAGTGGTCTTTGGAATTAATTTCACTTTGAAATCAGACTTAAACTAGTGTCAATCTTTTGATACTTATTGTTTCATAAAAACACGCTATTTGATCTGACATCGGGAATTAATTATTAAATTAATTAATTTGACTTATATGTTTTGAATTTTTTAAAATAGACTTCATTTTTTTAATTCGGAATATCAAATATAGCTTAGGGTGAATTTTTGGGAATTTTCTGAAAAACTTTAATTTTTGATGAATAGTGAAACCACTAAGTGGTACTTATAAAAACTGATTTTTCCATTTAAATGAAATTTTGCCATCTTTGTGTTTTTAATTTCAAAAATCCAACATACATGGTTGTCATTAAGAAGTAAAATGTGGTTCAATGGGATAAAAATAATTTTTTGGTGAATATTAACTTATTAAGTTTTTAATCGCGATTAGAGGTAATTAGTGTAGTTTAAGGTAAAAATAATGTTTTAATAATATGAAATGAACTTGACACATGTCCTAAACTCATTGGATGTGTCATGGCCGACCACGAAAACCCATGGGTCAACTTGGGGACCCCATGAAGCCACTTTGGTTGGAAAATGACATTAATAACTTTTTATTTAAAGTTAAAGTAAAAATGTGACAAACATGAAATGTTTTACTAAAACAATTTTTACATGGGGTTATACAAGTCATATTTTTTACTATAAATAGTCATTGGAAAGATAAAAATATTTCCTACATCATAGTAGTTTTTGTATAATTTTTAGACATTAAATAAATTAAATTATTTATGAAATCATGATGATGCAGCGATGACCTCATTATTTAACGATTTAAATAAAATGGAAAGATAATGTAATATCTAAGACCTACACATGTGAAAAACCTATTGGATGAGTGTATTTTGAACCCTTATCACCTTATCCTTTAAATACATCAATGTGGGACCTTTAAAATCCGAAACTCTTTTGAAAATAAAGTAACATTTTGTAACATTACAAGAGTGCCCCTCCTCTCCTCTTATAAAAGGCCCCCACCTCTACCTCCTTACCCACACTCCAAAAGCCTTTGTCTCGGCCAAACTATGACCATTGTGTCTCTCCACTTCCCTATCTTACTCTTTGAAGCCTCACTTTGGGCAGAAGTCTTCCCAAGGAAGCCTTTGAGCTCAAACCAAGGGGAGTTACCCGATTTTAAGGTAATGTCTTCACTTGAGTTCTTTTGTTTTATTTTGCTTCTCCAACCCCCTAAACTCTTTTTATTCATTTATTTTGTAACAACTCCAGTATATTCAATATACTAGGATGTTTTTATAATATGGATTCGAGCTACACTTTCACACACCTATATCTAATGGTTAAAGAACATACTGTTTCCGTGGATGTCGAATTTCTGCCTCCCGAAACGATGATTGTTAAACATTCTTCTAACACCTTCAAAGGTGGCCATTAAGATGAAACTATATTGATATATGATATCTAATATGTTTATGTTTTACTTATGCTTCTTTATTTCTCTTTTTTGGAATACCTTTATGGTTTCCATTATGGGTAAACACGATATCATCATTTAAGGAAGTGCGGACTACCGCCCCCTCAAAGTGATGTGATTCGTTAATGCCATATGTGGGACGTATACAGGATGGATTTAAAGTTATTATATATGATGTTATAATAGAATTATAATATACCTCTATATCATTATTATTCCATTCCATAAAAAAATATGAAATAGAAATGAAAGTAGCGTTCATGTGTACGTAGGGCTTACTGTCTCCATGAACGGTGCATTTCATTTCTTACCTCCAAATGATTATGTAATATTATAAATACCTGTATATTCTGGATATATATGATATATATGATATTAAAATCATGAATATAATTCTTTATATAATGAACATTTTACCACACGAACAACATGTAATTGTAAGAAGTCCACTTTCGACTTAAGAACCAAATATCGACAGAACAAACATTATTAACTTAAATGATTAAATAATGTTTATAACATTTAAAAAAGTGATATAAAAGGAATAATGAACTAGAAAAAGGTTCTTAATAATGTTTAAATTAACTCAAGTTTATTATTCATGACGTTAAAGAATGATCGAGTCAAGTCGGACCCGAGGTAAGGGATCCTACTCCTCTCTTTCTTTTTAAGTACAATCTTTTATGTCATTCCTATTAAAGCTCGTATTTCTTGTTATTGGGATGTTATTTTATATTAATCTTACTGTAATTTTTATGTTCAAATTATGAGAGACCCTATTCTCTCTCATAAATCCATTTTGGATGTTTTGAGTGGCGCCGTTAGGCTGCCGAATTTTCATAAGAGATATAACCTCTCTCTTTCTTTTTAAGTACTCTCCTTTATGGAACTTCTTTTAAGATCCTCTTTGTTATGATGGGGGATGTTCTTTTATATTCCTCTATCTGTAAAGTTTATGGTAATATTATGAGATACCATATTTCCTCTCATCAATCCATTTTGGAAGTTTTAAGTGGCGCCGTTAGGCTGCCGAGTTTTCATAAGGGATTTTTCATCTCACTTTTATTTCCGTGAGATTTATGCTACATTTGCCACAATTTCCTTTGAGTGGTGTATGTACTTCCAAATATTATACACTTTTTATAGTATAATTTCTTTTATGGGTATTCACATCTTCATTGTATGACCCTTCTTCCATGGGCTGTACGTTTCGAAAGTTACCCAACTCGGTAAAGGGACCTTTCTCCCTCCTCTTTTTAAAAGACTTCTTTTGTTATGTATTTTAATTCACATACTATTATGTTGGGATATGTAATTTTATATCCTTATTTATGTAAATTTTATGTCCATGTGATGAGATGCCCTTTTGATCTCTCATCAACTCATTTTCTGAATTTTGAAGTGATGCCGTTAGGCTGTCGAATTTTACCAAGGGAACTTTTTAACCCAATTTTGATTTCTTTGGGTTCAACATGTAGTTATTGAATATGTATTATTTTGAATATGTGTGAATGAACTTTTATTATTTTACACTTAATATCAACTTATATTGGGTGTATTTATATTTTTCACACATAATTTTGATATTGAATTATCCTTAATTTAAGGATACCTTCATTATAAGGGAATTCATCCCATTTGACATTTCTACTGAGACTTCATTGTTGTTATGCACCAATTCACTCTTATATGGTGTATATATTGTCCTTTGGAATATTATATCATGAATCCATTTATTCTCATGATATTATAAAGTTTTGACTAAATATTATTCCTCAATTATTGTATTCAAGTGTCTCTAATTTTGGTAGAACTCCTTTAACTAAAATATCGCTTTAAATGTTTTAATTATTTTTTCTTATTAATATCAATGTTTTCAAAGTGGTTTTAAGGATTTATTTATAAGGATATTAATGGTTTAAAATTTTAAAAGCTTCAAGGTGGTATGGGACACTTTGATTCAAAAATCTCTTTATTAAATGTTTTAAATGGTTTTGGAAATGGTTTCTTTTTGAATGGATTCATTATTTCAATATCCTAAAATGTTATATTGTGATTGAAATGTGGAGATGTTATGTTTACTTTATGCATGTTTTATGTGATACGTTTATGTTATGGTTCTTGGGCATTGTTATGAAAACGGGTGGTTCCGTGATAACCTAAGGGCGGGTGAGCCCGATATAGCTCTCCAATGCATTGGGTAACGCGAAGGAGTGAAACGTTAAGGTTTCTCCGAAGAGATTTAGGGAATATACTGTGATGGGTATTCCAAACATAACAAAGAGGGTTACTCCCTACGTAAGAGTGTTATGAATGCCTCAAGTTACCTTTATGTCTTATGATATCTATGATTTATTCATAATTTGATGAGGTATGTTAAAGTGCATATGTTTTATGGGTAAAGTATGATTTCATTCTTATGTATATATGAACTCGTGTTTCCTTTCCATATTTTTATAACCCTTACTGAGCTTTTTATGCTCATCCCAAGTTTTTGAAATGTTTTTCGCAGGTCAAGGGAATGGTACATGATGTGATGATAGTGTCAAGGATGTGTCAAGAAAGAATCCATGTTTTATTTTAAATATGTTTCCATTGATGGGAAGAATGAATACTGTATTTTATGTAACCACTTTGTTTAAATGTGGAATGTAATGAAAGTTTCATGATGTAATTCTCTAAAACTCTAAACCTGAAAAGATCCTCAATGTCTAATCTTGTAATAACTCAATATTAAGTAAGGTTTAAGGCTGGGGCCTTATAGTTGGTATCAAAGGTCAGTTTAGATAACTTTAGAGGTTAGGGTATTCTTTAAACATAAGTGACATTACCATATTGGCTAGGATTTTAGAAAGTGTCATAGTTTTTAGATAAAGTGAATGAGTAAGTATATCTTAGTGTTTATCTCACTCATTAGTACATGATGGTTATGTTGATATAATCACACTGACCATTCTGTTTTTAGTGAATGGATGGATCTAGCAGGCACCAAAGAGAAAATAGGTTTAAAGGAAACTGTGGTGGTTCTCTGCTTAAGATACTAGATAAAATGGGGGATTCAATGAGGAATCTCTTGGTTGTTCTAAACCAACTATCAAGGAGTCATGATCAACCACTTCAACCTTGGTGAGTTCTCTAATGCTTCATGTACGATATGGCCAACTCGATGTGGAAATTCAGGTAATAATTATTAAGGTAACCATTAGGGTTTATATGATCCTTACTTTTTAGGTAATTATGGGTTACTCTATGATATGATAGAAAATGAAAGGCATGAGATAAACTTGAGGTTAAAATATGTTATGTTTATTTTTAAAGATTTTATCTCGTTTTGGGAAATGTTTTGAGAATTATATAGTTTTGGAAAAAGGACAACACACAGACCGTGTGACAACCCGTCGCGTCGGACAATGCTGCGGGAATCGAACCCACAACCAAAGTGCGACTGGTATTTATCGCCTACCACTGGACTACGTGAATTCCCTGGTTAGTTTGACTGATTCTTTCTAGTTATATGATTTTATGAATTAAGAGTATGTTGATTTTGGGTTATTTATGAAAATGATTAACCTATCATGGAGGATATGTGATTAGGTTAATTACTTTTCAATACGAGACTTTAGGAGCAACTGATATTGTTTGGAGATAAATGTTATGATTTAACTTGGAAGACTATGTGACTAAATCCTTCAAATATTTGGGTTTCAATATTATATTGGTTTACTTTGAATAATTTTATGGAAAAATTGTTTATCTAATGGTCCTCGTTGAACTTTGGGTTTTGTTGGACAAATTTTGGAGGTTATGAATAGATTTTCTTTTTATAAAGGGTTATCCTTTTTTGGATTATCTGATCTTGTATTAGCCTTTTTGATTTTGGTTTTGGTTAAAGTCTAAAGACATTGGAATTATATAGTTCTCTTTTGTGGATTAGGTGATTCTCTAAAAGTTGATTATAGCACTCTTAATGTGAACAAGTCTTCCTAAATACTCGCCTTTTGGAGAAAATACGAGTTTGTGTAAGGAATATAATAAATGTTGAAAGTCAACATGATAATTGATTATGTTTCCTTATGAATAAATTCCCCAATAAAAATTATCTTAAAACAAAAATGTTTTCTATTAACTTTTTCTACTAGGGAATCGAATACCGTTTAACCCATCACAAGTTTGTGATTTTCTCATGGTTAACTTTCTCCTAAACATGTTTTCTATCACTCTTCATCAGAACATGACCCTATGTTTTCTCCTCCATGTCCATGTTTTCATACTTGGAATCCTAGTATGGGTTAACTCGGGTGACCTTTGTACTTATCTTTCTTTATTTTAAAGTTATTGTTTTACCCACTCTTCTTCCGATGTGGGACTTTCAAGGATGTTTCCAAGCCCAATTTTAAAATTGCGAGGACGCAATTTCCAAAAGGGGGGAAGGATGTAACACCAAAGGTAAATAAAGAATATGACATTTTCATATTTATCCATATTTTTGAATAAAATATTAAGATGACTTTAAAGGGGACGCTATGCTCGATGTCGTACCCAACACGCAACAACGAGTTTCTTGGAAATCTTACGTTGCACTCTAATAATAAAATAATATTATTTTAAATGGTAGTTAACATGTAGCCGTTGTATTGGCGGGAATGGATAGAAATAACTAAAATATGATTATATATGTTTTTAAATGTTTTTACCTTTATCCAATAAAAGATAAAGGCTTAAAATATGGAAAGAATTCAATTTTAGGCGTATATGCCCTAGTTTTCACTAAATGTTCACTTATCGCCTTTTGATGGCGAACCGTCATTAAATATAGATTTGTTCACTCTTATAAAATCTATTGGACCAAAGAAAACTCTTTTTAAGAATCGGGACATCAAAATTTACTTTGTGTAAATTTTTGGTATCTTTCCGATAAAGTTCATTTTTTAATGAATAGTGTAAAATGTTGTATTTTAATTCAAAACCTCTTTTTAATCTAATTTATTTATATGAATAGATTATCTTTTGAATTGGTTTAAAGTGAAATTAGAATATATTTTTACCATTAAATCCAATAGTGGTGTTGGAATTAATTTCACTTTTCAATCAGACTTAAACCAGTGTCAATCTTTTGATACTTATTGTTTCATAAAAACACGCTATTTGATCTGACAGCGGGAATTAATTATTAAATTAATTAATGTGACTTATATGTTTTGAATTTTGTAAAATAGACTTAATTTTTTAATTCTGAATATCAAATATATCTTAGGGTGAATTTATGGGAATTTTCTGAAAAACTTCAATTTTTGATGAATAGTGAAACCACTAAGTGGTACTTATAAAAACTGATTTTTCCATTTAAATGAAATTTTTCCATCTTTGTGTTTTGAATTTCAAAAATCCTACATACATGGTTGTCATTAAGAATTAAAATGTGGTTCAATGGGATAAAAATAATTTTTTGGTGAATAGTAACTTATTAAGTTTTTAATCGTGATTAGAGGTAATTAGTGTAGTTTAAGGTAAAAATAATGTTTTAATAATATGAAATGTACTTGAAACATGTCCTAACTTCATTGTATGTGTCATGGACGACCAAGAAAACCCGTGGGTCAACTTGGGGACCCCATGAAGCCACTTTGTTTGGAAAATGACATTAATATATTTTTATTTAAAGTTAAAGTAAAAATGTGACAAACATGAAATGTTTTACTAAAACAATTTTTACATGGGGTTATACAAGTTATATTTTTGACTATAAATAGCCATTGGAAATATAAAAAGATTTACTACATCATAGTATTTTTTTTATAATTTTTAGACATTAAATAAAGTAAATTGTTTATGACATCATGATGATGCAGTGATGACCTCATTATTTAACGATTTAAATAAAATGGAAAGATAATGTAATATATAAGACCTAAACATGTCCAAAACCTACTGGATGAGTGTATTTCGAACCCTTATCACCTTAGACTCGAAATAAATCAATGTGGGACCTTTAAAATGGGAAACTCCTTGGAAAATAAAGTAACATTTTGTAACATTACAAGAGTGCCCCTCCTCTCCTCTTATAAAAGGCCCCCACCTCTACCTCCTTACCCACACTCCCAAAGCCTTTGGCTCGGCCAAACTCTGCCCATGTTGTCTCTCCACTTCCCTCTATTACTCCTTGAAGCCTCACTTTGGTCAGAAGTCTTCCCATGGAAGCCTTTGAGCTCAAACCAAAGGGAGTTACCCGATTTTAAGGTAATGTCTTCACTTGAGTCCTTTTGTTTTATTTTGCTTCTCCAACCCCCTAAACTCTTTTTATTAATTTATTTTGTAACAACTAAAGTATATTCAATATACTAGGATGTTTTTATAATAAGGATTCGAGCTAAACTTTCACACACCTACATCTAATGGTTAAAGAACATACTGTTTCTGTGGATGTCGAATTTCTGCCTCCCGAAACGATGATTGTTCAACATTCTTCTAACACCTTAAAAGGTGGCCATTAAGATGAAACTGTATTTATATATGATATATAATATGTTTATGTTTTACATAAGCTTCTTTATTTTTCTTTTTGGGCATACCTTTATGGTTTCCATTATGGGTAAACGCGATATCTTCATTTAAGGAAGTGCAGACTACCGCCCCCTCAAAGTGATGTGATTCGTTAATGCCATATGTGGGATGTATAAAGGATGGATTTAAAGTTATTATATAGGATGTTATACTAGAATTATAATATACCTCTATATCATTATAATTCCATTCCATAAAAAAAATATGAAATAGA
This sequence comes from Viscum album, assembly GCA_963277665.1. Classification (NCBI taxonomy): domain Eukaryota; kingdom Viridiplantae; phylum Streptophyta; class Magnoliopsida; order Santalales; family Viscaceae; genus Viscum; species Viscum album. The sequence continues at coordinate 662,790,789 of OY728159.1, forward strand.
AATGAAAGTAGCGTTCATGCGTACGTACGGCTTACCGTCTCCATGAACGGTGCATTTCATTTCTTAACTCTAAATGATTATGTAATATTATAAATACATGTATGTTATGGATATATATGATATATATGATATCCAAATCATGAATATAATTCTGGATATAATGAACATTTGACCACACGAACAACATGTAATTGTAAGAAGTCCACTTTCGACTTAAGAACCAAATATCGACAAAACAAACATTATTAACTTAAATGATGAAATAATGTTTATAACATTGCAATAAGTGATATAAAAGGAATAATGAACTAGAAAAAGGTTCTTAATAAAGTTTAAATTAACTCAAGTTTATTATTCAGGACGTTAAAAAATGATCGAGTCAAGTCGGACACAGGGTAAGGGATCCTACTCCTCTCTTTCTTTTTAAGTACAATCTTTTATGACATTCCTTTTAAAGCTCATCTGTCTTGTTATTGGGATGTTCTTTTATATTAATCTTACTGTAATTTTTATGTTCAAATGATGAGAGACCCTATTCTCTCTCATCAATCCATTTTGGAAGTTTTGAGTGGCGCTGTTAGGCTGCCGAATTTTCGTAAGAGATATAACCTCTCTCTTTCTTTTTAAGTACTCTCCTTTATGTCACTTCTTTTAAGCTCCTCTTTGTTATGACGGGGGATGTTATTTTAAATTACTCTCTCTGTAAATTTTATGGTAATATGATGAGATACCCTATTTCCTCTCATCAATCCATTTTAGATGTTTTAAGTGGCGTCGTTAGGCTTCCGAGTTTTCGTAAGGTATTTTTCATCTCACTTTTAATTCCGTGAGATTTATGCTAAATTTGCCACAATTTCCTTTGAGTGGTGTATGTAATACCCAATATTATACACATTGTATAGTATAATCTCATTTATGGGTATTCACATCTTCATTGTATGACCCTTCTTCCATGGGGTGTACGTTTCGAAAGTTACCCAACTCGGTAAGGGGACCTTTCACCCTCCTGTTTTTAAAAGACTTCTTTTTTATGTCTTTTAATTCACATACTATTATGTTGGGATATGTTCTTTTATATCCTTATTGATGTAAATTTTATGTCCAAGTGATGAGATTCCCTTTTGATCTCTCATCAACTCATTTTCTGAATTTTGAAGTGATGCCGTTAGGCTGTCGAATTTTACCAAGGGAACTTTTTAACCCAATTTCGATTTCTTTGGGTTCAACATGTAGTTATTGAATATGTCATCTTTTGAATATGTGTGAATGAACTTTTATTATTTTACACTTAATATCCACTTATATTGGGTGTATTTATATTTTTCATGCATAATTTTGAGATTGAATTGTCCTTAATTTAAGGATACCTTCTTTATAAGGGAATTCATCACATTTGACATTTCTACTGAGACTTCATTGTTGTTATACACCAATTCACTCTTATATGGTGTATATACTATACTTTGGAATATTATATCATGAATCCATTTATTCTCATGATATTATAAAGTTCTGACTAAATATTATTTCTCAATTATTGTATTCAAGTGTCTCTAATTTTGGTAGAACCCCTTTAACCAAAATATCACTTTAAATGTTTTAATTATTTGTTCTTATTAATATCCATGTTTTCAAAGTGGTTTTAAGGATTTATTTATATGGATATTAATGTTTTAAAATTTTAAAAGCTTCAAGGTGGTATGAAACACTTTGATTCAAAAATCTCTTTATTAAATGTTTTAAATGGTTTTGGAAATTGTTTCTTTTTGAATGGATTCATTATTTCAATATCCTAAAATGTTATATTGTGATTGAAATGTGGAGATTTTATGTTTACTTTATGCATGTTTTATGTGATACGTTTATGTTATTTTTCTTGGGAATTGTTATTAAAACGGGTGGTTCCGTGATAAACTAAGGGCGGGTGAGCCCGATATAGCTCTCCAATGCATTGGGTAACGCGAAGGAGTGAAACGTTAAGGTTTCTCCGAAGAGATTTAGGGAATATACTGTGATGGGTATTCCAAACGTAACCAAGAGGGTTAATCCCTACGTAAGAATGTTATGAATGCCTCAAGTTACCTTTATGTCTTATGATTTCTATGATTTATTCATGATTTGATGAGGTATGTTAAAGTGCCTATGTTTTATGGGTAAAGTATGATTTCATTCTTATGTATATATGAACTCATGTTTCCTTTCCATATTTTTATAACCCTTACTGAGCTTTTTATGCTCATCCCAAGTTTTTGAAATGTTTTTCACAGGTCAAGGGAAAGGTACATGATGTGATGAGAGTGTTAAGGATGTGTCAAGAAAGAATCCATGTTTTATTTTAAATATGTTTCCGTTGATGGGAAGAATGAATACTGTCTTTTATGTAACCACTTTGTTTAAATGTGGAATGTAATGAAAGTTTCATTATATAATTCTCTAAAACTCTAAACCTGAAAAGATCCTCAATGTCTAATCTTGTAATAACTCAAGATTAAGTAAGATTTAAGGATGGGGCCTTATATATAATGCCTACAAAGTGGATTATTCCAAGTCTAGGGTGGGAATTGGTCGAAATCCTTTCATACAATAGATGTTAGACAGGTTTGGGTCATTATATTAACCTTATATTTTAGTTTTAACTCTAAGTTAATTAGATTGATATTTACCATGTCACATTGTATTTTTATTTTATATAGTTAATAAATATACTATATAAATCCAAGAGACCCCAAAGTGGTCCATTAATGATACACCTATCATGATATAATCACTTTGGTAGAACAATAGATTTTTAGGAATAGAATATCAATTAATAATATAACACTTGTTTTAAAAACTCATTTATGTAAATTTTGAAAATATTTAATAATTTATTTTTTTTGAGTCGTAAAAACATTATTAATTAGAAAAAAATTTATTTAAGGAATAATAACATGTCATATTGACCAATAAAATTCGTGGATGGCATAAAAACTTTCAAACTATAATTATTTTAACTTTTATAATACCAATTATTTGATTCTTTCATTAATAAGGAAAATACTACAACATTATTGTTTCATAAATAAATTTAATTATTAAATGTCTAAAAATTATAAATAAAATACCATTATGTAGAAAATATTATCATCTTTATAATTAATATTTATAGTCAAAAATATATATAATCTTATGTAAATTTTTTTTTCTAAAATATATATGCTTATGTCATTTTTGTATTTACATTAACTTAATTAATATAAAGTGTACCTATCACTTACAAGTAGATCCATGGGGTACCAAAATCGACCCAAATATGCCCATGGTCAAACATGTATCAACCAATAGGGTTAAGACACGTTTTAGGGTAAATTAATATTATTATAATATTATTTTTTTACCCTTATTTAATGGATTCACCCTTCAACCATGGTAAATAAAATATTTACCGAAATAATTATTCAAAATGTCCAAAAATAAGAGTTGCCTATTTTCACAATTTGGAAATCCTGATTTCAAATATGGAATCGATTTTTCCATATTCAAAAAACATAAGTTAAAGAAATTAAATAAAAATTCATTCTCGCTGTCAAAACAAAAAGCGTGTTTTTATGAAATAATAACTATCAAAAGATTGACACTTGTTTATTCCGGTTTAAATGTAAAAATACGTACAATGACCAACATTGTATTAAATGGTAAAAATTTATTCTAAATATACTTTGAAACCACTCAAATTAATTATTTATCACTATTAATTATTTTTATTAAAAAAGTTGTTTTTAATTAAAATTTAGTAATTTTCACTATTCATCAAAATATAAATGTTATCCGAAATGTACCAAAATTTTACCCTAGGCTAATTTTGATATTCCGAATACAAAAAAGAAGTCCATTTTGAGAGATAAAATTTATAAAATTTCAAAAAGTGGGTATTTCTGTTCATAATGGCTTCTTTGATTGGTCGTGGTATGTTAGAATCTCAAAGTTGTGTACAATGCAAGCTACTGCATTATTCAAAGGGAAACGTATCGTGGAAGCATGGGGTGTTACATTCTCTCCTCCTTCAAATAATTTCATCCCTGAAATTTCTAGAATATTATTTCTTAAAAATACTCGGGTGGTTCTTCATCATAAGTTCCTCGGGTTCCCACATTTCCTCTTCCGTCTTCTGGTTTCTCCATAAAACCTTTACCAGACGAGTCATCCGGTTTCTCAGCACTAGTTCTCTTGTATCATGAATCCTGATGGGCTCTTCGCAATAAGGCAGATTAGGTTCCAGTTCTAATTCCTCATAGGTGAGTACATGCTTTGTGTCAGGCATGTATTTCCTCAACAGTGATACGTGGAACACGTCATGAACTTTGGAGAGATTTTGAGTCATTGGAAAATGGTATGCTAAAGCCCCAATTCGTTCTAGAATTTCAAAAGGTCTGATGTACCTGGGACTCAATTTACCTTTCTTACCGAAAGGTATAACTCCCTTCCATGGAGATACCTTCAAGAAAACATGATCTCCTTCATGAAATTCCAAATCCTTCCTTTGATTATCAGCATAGCTCTTCTACCTAATTTGAGCTGCTTTGATGTGGATTTGAATTACATTTACCTTTTCCATCGTTTCGTCCACCTGTTCTGTGCCTACACATTTTCTCTCACCAACGTCATCCCAGCAGGTTGGTGTGCGACATATCTTAACGTATAACGCATCATATAGTTCCATATGAATACTTGAATGGAAGCTTTTGTTATAAGAAAATTCCACCAGAGGTAAATATTGATCCCACATACCCTGAAGGTCAAGTGAGTATGATCTCAACATGTCTTCTAAGGTTTGAATAGTCCGTTATGATTGTCCATTTGTTTGAGGGTGGTAGGCAGTGCTCAAACTAAGTTCAGTATCCAAGGGCTTCTGAAGACTCTTCCAGAATCTTGAAGTAAAATGGGGATCACGATCAGAAACAATCAATAGGGGTACATCATGAAGACTCACAACATCATTATTATATAGTCATACTAGACGTTCAAGTGGTAGATCTTCTATTATAGCAAGAAAATTTTATTACTTGGTAAGATGATCAATAATGACCTATATTGCATCGTTCTTTCTTGGAGTCTTTGGTAATCTCATGACAAAGTCCATCGTGATATTATCCCATTTCCACTCAGGTATGGGAAGGGGATTCACGGCTCCTCTAGGATATTTCCTTCCATCTTTCACATGTTGACAAAACATACATCTTGACACAAAATCGGCAATCTCCCTCTTCATGTTGTCCCACGAAAAATGTTCCTTCAAATCTCTATACATTTTGGTGCTCCCATGGTGTATAGAGAAATTGGAACTATGAGAATCATCCAACAATTCCCTTTTTAGATCAATTATATTAGGATCACAAAGTCTCTTCCCAAATTTCAGAATTCCATCTTCATACACAACGTCACTAAATCTCCCATCATTCACATCTTTAATCTTCTGTTGAAATTATTCATCATCAGTCTAATAACTCTTTATCCTTTATAGTAAATATGGTTTGGAAACCATTTGAAAACATATCGATGTTTCACCTTCTATGGTAATTCGCATATCCATCTTCACTAGATCCATGAAATTAGGATCCCTTTCAATTCTCATATTGTTCAAAACTCCATGAACTTTTCTACTAAAAGAATCTGAAAACTTATTTTCCTTCCCCGGGTGGTAGTTTGTAGTGCAACCATAATCCTGGAGTAGTTCAAGCCATCTCCTTTGCCTCATGTTGAGTTCTTTCTGTGAGAAAATATACTTCAAACTCTTATGATCGGTATATATCTCACATTTTTCACCATAGAGATAATGTCTTCATATCTTCAAAGCAATGATTATAGCAGCTAACTCAAGATCATGAGTATGATAGTTTTTCTCATGAATTTTAATCTGTCATGATTCACAGTCAATAACCCAATCATTCTACATAAGGACACCACCAAGTCCTTTCTTCAATGCATCACTATAAATAATGAACCCATCATTCCCCGATGGCAGTGTCAATGTATGAGTATTGACTAATCATCCCTTCAGTTCTTCAAAACCTTCTTCACACTATTTTGTCCAAACAAATTTAACCCATTTACGCGTGATCTTTGTTAATGGGTTAGCCAACCGGGAAAAATTCTAGATGAAATGTCGATAATAACCTACTAAACCAATAATTCTGTGTACCTTGGTTATACTCGTCAGTGCTGTCCATTCTTGGATTTCTCTTATCTTATATGGATCAATATAGATTCCATCCTTAGAGACAATATGGCCAAAAAAAATCTCATGAATCCAGAATTCACACTTGTTAAACTTCCGTTATAATTCATGTCTTCTTAGAGTCTTCAATATAATGCGCAAGTGATTTTCATGATTATTATAGCATTTGTAGTATACCAAGATATCATCAATAAATACCACTACAATGTCATCATGATATTCCTTGAAAACTCTGTTCATTAGATCCATGAAAATAGAGGGTGCATTAGTCAGCCCAAAAGGCATTACTGTAAACTTGTAATGCCATACCTGGTTCAAAATGTTGTCTTCAGAATGTCTTCCTTCTTCACACACAATTGATTGTATCCAGATCGAAGGTCAATCTTTGAAAAGTATTGATCTCCATGTAGTTGGTCAAATAAATCATTAATGAGAGGTAGGGGACACTTGTACTTTGTTGTTATAGCATTGATCTCCCTATAGTCGATACATAATCTCATAGATCCATCTTTCTTTTTAAAAAATAGAACAGGGGATCCCAATGGAGAAACACTAAGCCAAATAAATCCCTTATTACTCAATTCCTCTAGTTGTTTCTTCAGTTCAACTAATTCCTCAGTGGACATTCTATAAGGGGTATTCAATATAGGCCTTGATCCAGGAATTAAATCATTGGAAAAATCAACTTCTCATTCTAGAGGATGTCCAGGTAAATATTCTGGAAACACATCTACATATTCTTTCACAATAGTTACATCCTCTATTTGAATATTCCTTTCCTCACCCACAGTCATTTCATTCTCTTCCTCCCCATTAATTGAATTTAGTTGAGCTATTGGGGGAGGATCTAGATAAGAATTATGTGGTGACGATTCTACTCTAAAGATAAGGTGTTCCTTATCATCGTCATCAAAAATAGTAACCTCCTTCTTCTTACGATAAATCTACACATCATGTCCTGAAAGCCAATCCATACCGAGGATTATATCAAACGCAATCATAGGTATGACGATGAGATCAGTGGATAAAGAACATGTATGTGTTCTAATTGGAACTGATTCACAAAACTTTGTTGCAATGGTACTTCCCTTTGGAGTATTACCTGACAACTCCCTTGTTAAATAAAATTGGAAATATCTAATTCTCTTAGAAAACTGTGAAGATATAAAACAATGTGATGATCTAGAATCAAAAAAATATTTTGTAAACTTGAGGAAACCATTAAATTACCTGTCACTATGTCTTTCAGAGCTTCTACCTCAGCATCAGTGATAGCATAAGCTTTTCCTTGATCCCATGGCCTTTTCTGAGGTAAGTTTCTTTGGCTCTTAGGGTATTCATTTTCCCAATTCCCCATTTCTCTAAAACTATTATGTTCAACATTGACAGCCTCTTTCTTTCCCTTGCAATCACGAGCCTAGTGACCTTTTTCGCCACATTTGTAACAAGATCTCATTCTTTTTAGGAAAGTACTGGGGTGTTTCTTCCCACAATTATCACATAATGGAAAATCATTCTTTCCATTTTTCCCTTTATCTATCTGTTTCTCCACCTTTCTCTTCTTCTCTTTCTTTACTTTATTGTCATAAGATTTAGAGAATTATTTTTCTGTCTTTAATGCACATGAGACAATGTCTTCGTATGACGAGAAGGATTGTGAGACTAATTCCTGACAGAGAAATGGTTTTACCCAATCAAAGAAATGATCAATATTACTCCTCGGTTTATGTATATAATCTAGTTCATGCCTCGCTAACCTTGTAAAGTTAGCTTCATACTTCGCGACATTCTCATCCTTCTTTTCCCTTAGACTGAGAAATTGCCTTTCCATATCTGCTCGATGGTCATGAGGAAAATATTTTTCTAAGTAAATCTCTTTAAACTCCCTCTATTCCATACTTGATACTTCTTCATTGTCCTTTGTGTTTTGAATTAATGACCACTATTGATCAGCATCTCCAGTGAGGTGGTAAACTACCATGATAACCTTTTCCCTTTCACTACTCCCCAAAGCCTGAAATATTTTCTCTAGGGAACAAATCCATTTCTCAGCTACAAGTGTATATGTAAATAAAATTATAATTATACTAAGAATATCCCCTGGGAGTTTCGTAACCAAGAGTGCAGCAAGGCCCGTTGTCATGCCCCAGTTCCCATTCGATTCTAGCTCAAAGCGGTGTTTTTGGGTTTTACCCCTAGGTACATCTGTGCCAGATCCGCCACTACCTGCTCGTATCCAGACAGGGATGTATTGCTCTTAAAACTCACAAAATATCTACAATACAAAAAATCTAGGAAGTTATTCTATACTAATACTCAAAGTCTCTCTTATGGTTATGTGCTCTAATCAGAGTTTATCTAAATCTAGTTTCCAAGGATTGTACTAAACTTCCTCTGATACCATCTATAACGCCCTGACCCCAATTACCCAGAGTTGGTGCATTATTACATAACAATGGCATGATCACAAAATATCAAATCTAAAAATATTGATTAGTATAATATCCTTGGAAACACTAGATATATTCATAAAGTTTACATTACATCAGAAAATGAAAACTACAACAACATCGTCTCCATAGTCCACAATCATATCCCCTCATACTATCTCTATAGATCATTCATAAAATACATCTTCACATCCTAGAAAAAATAAAACATAGAAAGGGGTGAGCTCAGATGCCCAGTAAGGATAACAATATAGCAGAAACTTTCATAAATAAGCATAAAAATTTAAGGAAATGTATAACTAAAAAAGCCTTTTAAACTTGAACTTCAACATAATATGGAAAAGATAAAATGAAATAATTCCATTTAATTATTCACATGGATATTCTAGTAGTTGAATAATCACATGAAATATCAATAACCACATTCATAATGATGGAATGCACAATTCCAGACTATCATAACTACGTATACAAGGCCTTGTGCCAAGACTACAAATAAGATTTTGTCAAGGCCTCGTTCCAAGACACTATTTTGTCTCATGAGACCTACCGATGCATCGAGGAGCTATATTGGGCTCCACCCATCACTTATTAAGTCCAATGCATTCCTCATATGAATAGGTTTAAACAAAACATAAACATTCGTATTAAAAGTAGCTAAAGAAATGTCAATACTTTCTCCATAAACCATGAATGGTATAAAAATAACACATCCACAGTCAAAAATATAACAAAACCATCATTAAAATATGGATGTTTCGTATCATAATAACTCAACTTCAAATAATCTTAAATATCCATCAAAGGATGTTGACATAGATGAAATCAATACTATTTGAGAGAAATGTCTTTTTTAAAATCATTTAAAAGTCACATAATTATAAAAATTTTACTTTGAAAATATTCATATTAGATTTTAAGGGAAGCTATGAAGATTTTATAATGGCGAAAAATAGCCGCACCCGCCATATAAGTTAAAAAAAGACATTCTGGCCTAAATTTTGTCGACAAGGTTAAAAATGACCTTGTTTGGAAAACGATGGAAAGATTCCTTTATAAAAATATTATAAAAGGTAAAACATGGGTATAAATGAATTTAACCCATAGTATATAAAATAGTAGGAGTGATTTGAAATACATTTAAAAGAAACATGGATGTGGATGATAAAGATATCCTAGAAGATAATTACGTAGAAACAACCTCGGATAATGAAGAGATTGTGAAATAAACCCTTACCATGTACATTTCCTTGGTTGAGGGTAGGTTATACTCCTATATAATGGTGAAATAATTGTTATTAAATTATACAAGAATCATATAAATTAATATTATATCATATATGGTCCTTTAACATTTCTTTGTTAATTATATCTTTGTATTATCGTGGTTTTGGGTGTTAACATACCCATTTTCTTTTATATGTTTTATTAAATAAGCCGTGTTTTTTATTGATAGGTTTTATCATATTCATATACATAATTATATCAAGTCCATAAAAATTATTTTTAATCATAAAATGAGAATTAGACTTGCATGGATACGATGGTGTATAAATCTCGTCGCGCTCGTGGAGACTGTAGTCTGTACGTAAGCACGAGCGACAATATCATTCTTTTGATATTAGAATAAAATATAATTTGATGGTATATCATATATACAAAATAATTATCATGTTATATTTATTATTTACATCAATTACACATCATTATCATACCCATCCAAATAATAATGTTTTGAATAACAATTACACCACGACGTGGAGACGGTAAGCCGTACGTATGCATGTGTGGTGACATGTCATTCAAAGGATGAATAGAATACTGAATATTGTTGTACCATATTGATAATAACATCAAAGTATATATAAGATACTAGAGTTATTATTTTATAATTTAAATAACAATCAATGATTATGTTGAAGAATAAAGGAACTTGAAGGAGCGTGGTGAAAACATTACCTCTTCTTCGAGTTCTTTATATTTATTTGATCAAAAGGGATCCTTAAGATGGGTTTATGATCAAAATAAGGACTCTAGGTTGAATTGAGGGAAGTTCATAGAGTATTAGGTTAGGGTTTTTCTGAACCAAAAGTCTTGAGAGGTGTGAGTAATTGGTTATAAATGGTGTCCTTTTATAAGGGGGAGGATGAGCTCTTTAGAAAAAATTTAAAGTATTAATTTATAACAAATTCATGTTCGGTTTCTTATGGCTCCAAATTTGATTATTAAAAGTATTAGGTTGGGATGGGTTACCATAATTTCAACCAATTGATGTTAGACAGGTTTGGGTCATTATATTAACCTTATCTTTTAGTTTTAACTCTTTGTTAATTTAATTAACATTTACCATGTCACTTTGTATTTTTGTAATATATAGTTAATAAACATACCATATACATCTAAGAGACCCCAAAGTGGTCCATTAATTATACACCTATTATGATATAATTCCTTTGGCAAAAAATTATATTTTTAGGAATATAATATCAATTAATAATATAATACTTGTTTTAAAAACTCATTTATGTCAATTTTGACAATATTTAATAATTGATTTTTGTTAAAGTCTCATCAACTTTATTAATTCGAACCAAATACATTTACGCAATTCTAACATGTCATATTAACCAATAAAATTCGTGTATATCATCAAAAATTTCATATTATGTTTATTTTAACTTTTATAATACCAATTATTTGATTCTTTCGTTAATAAGAAAAATATTGTATCAATATTGAGTTATAAATAAATTTATTTATTAAATGTCTAAAAATTATAAATAAAATACTATTATGTGGGAAATAATTTTATATTTCTAATTATTTTTTATAGTCTAAAATATAGCATATATTAACCTAGGTAAAAATTGTTTTGCTAAAAAATATATGCTTATGTCATTTTTGTATTTACTTTAACTTAATTAATATAAAGTGTCCCTATCACTTACAAGTGGATCCATGGGGTCCCAAAATCGACCCAAAGATTCCCATGGTCGGACATGTATCAACCAATATGGTTATGACACGTTTTAGGGTAAATTAATATTATTATAATATTATTTTTTACACTTATTTACCGGATTTACCCTTTAACCATGGTAAATAAAATATTTACAGAAGTAATTATTCAAAATGTCTAAAAATAAGAGTTACCTATTTACACAATTCGGACATCCTGATTTAAAATATGGAAATTATTTTTCCAAATTCAATGCACAGAAGTGGTAGAAATTAATTTCAAATTAATTCCCACTGTCAAAACAAAAATTGTGTTTTTAAGATATAATAACTATCAAAAGATTGAAACTTGTTTATGTCCGGTTTTAATGTGAAATTATGTACAATTACCAACGTTGTATTAAATGGTAAAAATATATTCTAAATATACTTTAAAACAACTCAAATTCATAATTTATCACTATTAATCATTTTGATTAAAGAAGTTGTTTTTAATTAAAATTTAGTAATTTTCACTATTCATCAAAATATAAAAGTTATCCGAAAAGTACCAAAATTTCACCCTAGGATAATTTCGATATTCCAAATCCAAAAATTATGTCCATTTTGAGATATAAAATTTATAAAATTTCAAAAATTGGGTATTACTAATCATAACGGCTACTTTGATTGGTCGCGGTGTCTTAGAATCTCGATGTTGCATACAATTCAAGCTATTTCATTATTCAAAGGGAAACGTACAATGGAAGCCTGGGGTGTTACCATATATATATTAAAAAGTTATTTTTTATATTATTTATTTATATTTCATGACAATATTATAATAAATGATTCATAAAAAATATATTATTTATTTATAAACATATTATAGGGAATTAGATAATGACAATTCTATTAATTACTAAATATCAATAATTATCTTCCATATTAATTTAAAATCCATTAATAAAATATATATTCACCTCAAAAATGAAAATAATGAAAACACACTTTTTCTTCTCAACACAACGGATTTCACTATGTTGTGGTGAACATACATAATATATTTTTAAAGGCCAAGAAAATAGTATAAAAAACATCATCATTAATCCTTAGTAAAAATTGGATGGCCTTTTTTAATGAATAAATGCTTAACCAATGGTTTCAAAATGTATTTTTCACCGTGAAATTGTTGACACAAGGTGGTGGTATTTCATTTATTAATGTTTAACGGTTGTATATAAAATCCAACACTATAGTGTGTTTATATGCTAGCCAATTCATGTGTATTTTCTATGTGGGGCCCTATTATTCTAAGGTCTCCATTTATGAAAATTTATTTCATAAATAAAAGTTTATTTCTCACTCTAATACCATTATTGGGATCCTTCAAGTTTAATTAACACATATTCAACGTATCTAAATAATATAAAACCCAAAAACCTCATTATTCCACTAAAAAATAGGAAATAAGATAAACAAGAAATAAAAGACATGTATGCATGCATACTATTCAATTAAGAAGACTTAATATCCGTCCAAATCACCATTTGATATTTATTATATTGATTACTAATGTTATAGAAAAAATCCTCCCAACATAGAAGTTATCCATTAGTTTAGAGGAAACATCTATCAACGATGTGAGATCAATTGAATATTTATGAAAAACTACTGTCTCAAGTGAAATAGAGAAGTATGAGGAGGTTTTCAAGTTCTATGGAGATTCAAAAAATCATAAAATACAACCACAAACCCAATTCAATCACTTGGAATTGGATTTATATAGTAATAAGGAAGAATACCTATTGTTTCTTTGATTAACTCTTTCTTTGTAACAGATTATTTAATCATATTTCCATTTAATCATTCAAAATCTTGAATGAAAATCAAATATGTGTTTCACCTTTTTAAATGTTCTCTTCAATTGTTTCAATAGAGCTGCTTTATAAAAACCACATCATCGAGAGTATAGTCCATGCATATCATAAAAGATATGGATATAGGGAATATATTCCATTCAATAAAAGGGTTTTTTCATATATATCATTATAGTTTAATGTTTTTTATACTTCAATAGATATATTATCAAATGATACCAACCATGTTCTACCAACAGATAGATTATGATCAGTTTGGGTTATAATATTCATCAAACTCAGTTCAATATCATGGTTTAATTATCTTTAGATTTTGAATGTATTAAGTTTAATTTTGAAAATATATATATAATTTTTCATTATTATAGTATGTTTTTTATACCCCACCAATACATCTGGTAAAACTCTATGTCCCATAAGATAATAGTTTTAGCTTGGTCCTACTAGAAATTTTCTTAATGATTAGCATGGAACTTACTAAAATTTGTAGAATATAAAATGTTGAACTCATTAGAATGTCCAAAATTTTAACCGTGGACCAAATTAAAATGAGCATTTTTTTAGCATATACCATATAGATATATTAACAGTGTTAATCAAAACCCATACTATTATATTTACAATATCAATATTAAACCTTTTGGACATGTTCAAAAATTGAATATTTAACCATGATTTTTATTATTCCACATGCCCATTGTAACAACCTGAATATTTAAATTATATTTGTTTTCAAAATTTGAGTGTTGTTTTATTTTATACTAAACAAAACTATAACCTTTAATTAGTGAAGTGGGTATAATTAAAATGAGACTGTTGTGTTTCGACTGTTATATGACCATTGTTCAATATGACCGTTGGTCAATATGACCATTGGAAACTATAATTTTATCATTTTGTTTTTATAAATACAGTTGTCTTGGTTAATTAATACCGAAAAAAAGATTGAATGTCCATGTATAGTAGACTTGGGCTATATGATTCCCATTTTTCGGAGCATGGGAAGGAGGTAGGATCATTGGGCAATTCTCTGGACCAAGCCCAAGTCAAACTTCAACATCTGTACCTTGAACTAAATCCCCTATGGGGGAAGTTCAAGCTGATAGAAATCACCACTCAGGAAATGTTGTCCAAGTCGCCCAAAGATTCTATCACCATGGAACACCTTACACATAGGTCTTATGCAAGTGTTTTATGGGGCTATGTAACCAGACCTTAGCTACATTGTGTAATGCCTTTATATAAATAAAATTTTTATTTCTTCTAATGGTAAAATTTTTGAATTTCAAATGTCCGGATAAATTTAGGAGGAAGATATAGAAGTTCCATAATATTGATGAATTTTGTAAAAAGGGGGTATTTTAAAATATTTTATTATTATTTAAATAATTAATAATGTTCATTGATTTTCGAAAAATGGTCTTCTACAGTTGTGTTTAGTAAAAAATTAAGAGTCTAATAAGATCAACTTAATTTTTAGGTAATAGTAAAGTATGAATTGTAACATACCCGTATCAATATTAATGAATAGTAATGAATAGTGAATCGACCAAAAAAATAAAAACTCACCCATTAATGTATAAATACGATATAGACATCTTGAAAGTTAAAAACAATCATAGTATATTTTTTGGTATTTTTATATGTCTTAAATATTTTATTTACAATTTTATAATTAATTTAATAATTTTAAATGGAAATGAATTTTAATAAAATTTAATCATAAATTTTTACTTTATTGTATTATGGTTATACGATAATTTTATGGGTCCTTGATTACTTTCTTAATGTGTTACAAAATGAGTTATTGTTTTAACGTCATATTTTAAGAATAAATAATGATTTTATTTTTAAAATTCAATTAAAAATATTTAGAAAATTATTTTTATAAAATGGAGTTCATTTTTGATATCCGGGCATCAATATTAGGATAGAGTGAATTTTTGGGATTTTTCTGAAACATGTGACTTTTCGGTGAATTGTAAAAATAATAGTTTGAGTTTTGGGTGTTTAATGACCTCATTGATGATGTAATAATGGTGTAAATAATCTGGTACACTTGTAAAGATTATGATATTTTATGAGGTTTCCTAAGTGGCCAATTCCATGGGCAAGCCCATGGTTTTGAAAATACCACCGATGAGGTGTCCCTTCGAAATTAATAATTTATTCCCTCACTTTTTCTATAAATACCAAGTCATTCCCTCATTAATTTCATTCAAAAATACTCAAAAACTAATTTATTGTCTCTTTACCTTCCAAGTATTACTCCAAAGGTTTCCTCAAGCTTCCCATGTTTCTGAACTTCAAGCTTTTGAAGTTACTCTACAAGGTAAGGGATCTTTTCACCCTCCTCTTTTTAGTTATGACTTCCTTTATGTTATGTCTTGTAGTTCCATTTTATTATGTGGGGGCTTGTTATTCTATATCTTTAATACTTTCTATTTCATTTCCAATTTATGAGATACCCTTTCCACTCCCATCAATTGATTTGATGAATTTTAAGAGACACCGTTAGGATGCTGAATTTTTTGAAATCACATCTTCTCTTTCCTTTCAAGTTTCCATTTCATGTGGTATAAAATTCAGAATATCCATACTATGTTCTTATATCCATGCTATTATAAAATTATACTATATTAAGAGTTATTTATTAGTGGGATACCCTTGTACCCTCTCTTTTTAATGTTTTCTAAAACATTGTTATGTAGCTGTTATGCTGCAGAATCATTGTCTCAAAATCTCTCTCTTTTTATCAAGAAATTCTATTGTATTCATTATGTGTATACCCTAATCTATTATCATTTCTAGGGGTATTTTTCAATACATAAAATGATATATTTTATTCTGGAATTGACAAATATATAACCCTCACTTCCTTTCCATGGGTTATAAATGACATAATGATTTTATTTTTATGTACTTTTTAAGCATCACGATTTTGACATGAAACCCATTTCTTTGATTCTATTTGGTTTATTTATGAAATTCTTGATTATGATCTATGTGGATGACAAGAAAATAAAAAAAATATTACAGGTGCTCCCTGATAGTTCTCCAATTCATTGGGTAAAAAATTAATCTCTAGAGATGACATGTTCCACGATACCTTGGTGAATAACCTTGGTAATTTTTATAACACCTTAGGGATGAACCATGGTGATATATTCATGAATGTATAAATTAAATGTTATAGCCACATATTCAAGTTGTGATTCAGGTTTTTTTATCATGATATACCTATTCTTCCATTTCTTAAGTCTTTATGATTTTTATCATGTTTTTATTAATATTTCTCAAGATCACATGTCAACTATTGCACTCGTTTTTCTTACTGAGCCTTATGCTCACCCTTTTTCATTGATTTATGTCTCTAGGTTATGAGATGCAGAAATTTTTACTTAGTAAAAACCTATGATGAAGACTTACAAGTGTATTAGAGGGATGTTTTATGTCTTTTTAATGTATTATGTCCCTAATTTCCAAAACACTAGATTATAAAGACCCTCTATTCATAAAATTTAATGAAATGTTATGTAATAAAAAGGTGGGATTCCATAGTTGGAAGCAAAGGATAGATTAGCTTTTTGGAAAATTTTCTATGAAAACATTAGGAAGAACCCTATTGAAAATTTTAAAATTAAGAAAACATCATGTTATTTTGGTGATTATTCAATAAGTGGTTTATCAAACAAATACATCCTTGTCTAGATACGAGTAGGTAGAGGCGACTCTGGCACATATATAGATAGGGGTAAAACCCAAAACACCACTTTTAGATAGACTTGAATTGGAACTGGTGCACGATAATGGGCCTTGCGGAACTTTTTGTTACGACACTCCTATGGGATAGGTTTGGTTAATCATAATCTTTTTATGAATAATTATGAAGGATTTATAAAGCATGATGTTTTAATACATTAAATCATTTATAGTTAAATGATTATTAAATAAAAAAAGTTTCTCACTAAGGTTTTATTCTTTTTGAAAATAGTGGGTAATAGTAGGAACCATGCAAATGGTGTCTGCAATTGACCATGCTATGACAGCCCTCCAATGGAAGCGATAGTGGAAACATTCATGCAAATGAAAAACCAACTAACTCAAATTATGGGAAATAACTTGAATCAATTTGAGAGTCTGATCTCACCATGAAGGGAACAACATTCGTTTGAATCTGTTACGTGTCAATGAAACCAATATTCAGTGGATCGACCGACCCATTGGTTACTGAATAGTGGATTATCTCTATAGAGAAGATCTTTTCTGTGCTCCACTATTCCAAGCAAGATATGGTCACCATGGCTATATATCACTTAAAAGGATAAGCTTATCAGTGATGGGAATTTATTAAAAACATGAGGCAAATAGTGGAGGTTGAATTTGTGGAATGGGAAGAGTTCAAAGGGATCTTCTTCAGTATGTATTTCCCTCATTCCATGTGAAAAAGAATAGAGAAGGACTTTTTCAAGATGAAGTAGAAGGAGAATGAATATTTGGGGATCTACGAGATGAAATTTACAAGACATTCCTGTTATACCTCAAATGTTGTCATGGATCCTAATGGTAAGGTTGGTAGATTCTTCGGTGGACTAAGACCTTATTTGTGGATGAATCTAACCAACCGAAACTATGACATCTATTACGAGATTGTATGGAGTGCAATTAATGTTGAACTGGAGTTCGGTGAGATGCAGTGATCTCATAAATCAAATGAAAAAAAGTGATGGATGGATCCTAGATTTGGGAGGACCTTTGATCAGGGAAGAGGAGGCAGGAAAGTGTAATGCCCCACGTGTAATTATTGTGGGAAAAATAATTCACGGAACTTCCATCTCAGGAGGGGGAAATGCTACAAGTGTGGAAGATACTGCCATATTGCGAGGAATTATCATAGTGAGGTTAAAGGTCAACTTCCAAGCACTAACAACAAGGGAAAGATGGTGCAGGACCTACCTTATGTTTTGTTCTTTAAGTGTGGACAACTAGGGATCTTTTCCAATCAATGTCCAAATCCAAGGGCAGTAGTGGGGAACCACCATTAGCCTTAGAAAAGGCTAGTGGAACAAGGTCGTGCCTTTTCAATCACTACGGCTGAAGTTGAAGTTCCAAATGATGTGGTGTCAGGTACTCTTGTTGTTATCTCAAAGCTAGCAAGTATGTTGTTTGATTCTGGTTCTACACATTCATTTATTTCCATCATGTTTTCAAGGAATTTAGAATCATCCCCGGACTTTCAAAACGTATAGTTATTGGTCAAGACTACAGGTGGGATTATCTAATCATCATTAGTATTTAGAAAATATAGTATTTAATTTAGTGAGCACAATGTTATTGCAAATCTAGTAGTAATTCCCATGATGGATTTCGACATTATACAAGGGAAGAACTGGCTCTTAGTGTACAGTGCTAAGATCAAATGCAAGAGGAAGGAAATATCAGTAGTCTTGAATGGAAAAACTACAGTTATCTTCCATGGAGAGATATCTCAACATGATCTTTTTCTTGAATATCCTCATATATCCTTCTTTGTGGAGTTGATCTAAGAAAAATTAGAAGGAAATGAGAGTTTGAGGATAGAAAATGTGCCCATAGTTGAGGAATATATTGCCGTATTTCCTGAGGAGTTTCTTGGACCACCCATAAAAAGAGAGGTAGAGTTCTCTATTGAACTCATTCCTGGATCTCATCCAATATCAAAGACCCCATACAAGATGAAAAATGTGAAGCTCGAGGAGTTAAAGAAACAACACCAAGATCTTTTGGAGAAGGGGTTTATCTGACCAAGTGTGTCACCTTGTGGAGCCCCAGTTCTCTTTGTGAAGAAGAATGATGGATCGATGCATCTATGAATTGATTATAGAGAACTAAACAGGATCATAGTGAATAAAAAATACCCTCTTCCTAAAATTGATTACTTATTTGACCCACTTCGTGGGGCTCAATTCTCCTCTAAGATCGACCTTAAATATAGCAATCATAAATTGAGGGTGATGAAAGAAGATATTCTGAAAACTGCCTTCTGATCATGATATGGGAATTATGAGTTTGTTGTTATGCCCTTCAGACTGACTAATGAACCTGCTATTTTTATGGATCTGATGAATAATTTCTTTAAGGACAACATTAAAAACTTTGTGGTAGTATTTATTGATGATATTATGATATATTCAAAAATTTGTGAGGAACATGAAGATCATCAAAGGGTTATTTTTGAAATTCTATGGAAGGAGAGGCTTTTTGGAAAGTTCAGTAAATGTGAATTATGGTTATATTAAGTTTCTTTCTTGGGTCACATTGTTTCCAATTAAGGAATCACATTGACCCATCAAAGAAAAAAGTTGTAGAGGAGTGGCCTTATCCTACTACAATAACTATGATTCGTAGTTTACTTGAACTAGCGGGATATTATAGCAGGTTTGTGAAAAACTTTTCATAAATTTATAATCCATTAACTATGTTAACTCAAAAAGGGTTCAAGTTCTTCTAGACAAAGGAGTGTGAGGAATGTTTCCAAGAGCTAAAGAAGAGATTAGTTACAGCACCTGTGTTAACTCTGCCCTCAAGTGGAGAAGGATTCTTTATTTTTAGTGATGCATCTCTGAAAGGGAATGGGTGTGTCTTCATGAAAAATGACAATGTAATTGCTTATGCATCTTGATTGTTGAAGACTCATAATCAGAAATATCCTACGCATGATCTGGAGTTGGCTGCGATCGTTTTAGCTATGAAGATATAGAGGCACTATCGTTATGGGGAGAAATGTGATATATTCACAGACCATCATAGATTGAAGTATATTTTCACACAAAAGGAATTGACCATGAGACAAAAAAGATGGTTGAAACTTCATAAATACTATTATTGTTAAATTCACTATCATCCCGGAAGAGAAAACAAAGTCGTTGATGCATTAAGCACGAAAGACCCAACTGTTCTTTCCATTATGATGATTCAAAGAGATCCTTTGATCAATGAGCTTGTAAAGTTTGAAAATGGAATTATAAGCGAAGGGAAATCATCAACCCTAACCCAAATAGTTTCTCAGCCATCATTACTAGATAATATCAAGAAATATCATAAATAATATCTTTTATTAGAGAAGAAATTTGAAGATGTGATGGATGGAAAGTTTATTGAGTTCAATATTGATCAAGGTGTAGTGAAATTTCATGAAAGACTATGTGTTCTATCTATTATATAAATAAGGAAGAATCTGATGGATGAAGATCATAGTTCAACTTTCCCTATACATCTTGGTAGCACCAAAATTTATAGGGACCTTTGAAATCATTATTAGTGGGATAATATGAAAATAGATATTTCTAACTACAATTCTACGTGCCTAGTATATCAACAAGTGAAGGTAGATTGACAACATCTTGAAGGGGTATTGCAACCATTACCCCTACCAGCATGGAAGTGGGACAATATCACTATGGACTTCATCACTATTCTCCCAAGAACTTACAAAGAAAACAATGTGTTATGGGTTATTGTGGACCATCTCACCAAGACTGCTCTTTTATCTACATTTGGGAAGATGTCTCACTTGATCAACTTACCAGAATTTACGTTAAGGAATTAGTAAGGCTGCATGGAGTTCAACTTTCTATCGTATCTGATCGTGACCCAAGGTTCACAGAAAAATTATGGAGAAGTCTTCAACATGTTCTGAGCACTAAATTGAATTTCAGTATGGCCTATCACCCCCAAACTGATGGCCAAAATTAAAGGACTATTCTTACACTTTATGAAATGCTGAGAACATTCTCAAAAAGTGTTTAATGGAGGAGGGGATCAACATCTCCCTTTATTTGAGTTCTTATACCACAATATCTTCCACTCGAGCATTCAAATGACACCATATGAAGATCTATATGGGAAACAATGTAGACCTCCAACTTGTTGGGATGATGATGTGGAGTGAAATCTTCTTGTGCCTGATCTTGTAAAAGAGATGACAGAAAAGGTCCATGCCATCTAGAAACATATTAAGGTCACTCAAAGTCAGCAAAAGAGCTACGCCCACAACCATCGAGGGGACTCAGAGTTTGATGTTGGTGACAAAGTCTTTCTTTGGATTTCACCTTGGATGAGAGTCATGAGGTTTGGGAAGAAATGGAAGTTTATCCCTATGTACATTGGCCCCTATAAAATCCTTGATCGTGTGGGAGTAGTGGCCTATCGGCTTCCAATTCCTCCAAATCTAGAACAAGGTCATGATGTCTTCTATGTATCTCTCCTGAGGAAATACATTCTTGACCCTTCACATGTATTAAATCCATAGGTGGTGTGACTTTAACATGACCTCTCTACTGAGGAGTAGCCGGTGGAGATCTTGGATCATAGAGACAAGGTTCTACGTAAAAATACTACCAACCTTATTAAGGTGTTGTTGTGGAACCAAAAATGTGAAGAAGCCACATGGGAACCAGAGGAGTCTATGAGACAAAAAAACCCACACCATTTCTCATCATAGGGTGCGAGATAAAATTTTAGGTACGAAATTTCTTAAGGGGGGAAGAATATAACGACCATAACATTTTAATTATATTTGTTTCCAAAATTTGTGCCTTATTTTATTTTATACTCAACAAAACTTTATCTTTTAATTAATAAAGTAGGTATAATTAAAATGAGACCATTGGGTTTTGACTTTTATATGACCATTTGTCAATATGACCATTGGAAACTGTAATCTTAATGTCGTGTTTTTATAAATAATCTTATCTTTGTTAATTAACACAGAGAAAATATTGAATGGCCTCATCCAATAGATGCGGGCCATATGAAGCCCGTATGTTAGATCTTGGGAAAGAGGTAGCATCACTGTGATTTCCTATGGACCAAGCCCAAGCCCAACTTCAACATGTGAAACATGAATGGAATCGCCTATGGAGGATGTTCAAGCTGA
The DNA here is from genome assembly GCA_963277665.1 of Viscum album. Lineage (NCBI taxonomy): Eukaryota > Viridiplantae > Streptophyta > Magnoliopsida > Santalales > Viscaceae > Viscum > Viscum album. Next base: position 662,813,187 of record OY728159.1, read on the forward strand.
TAGAAATCATCACCCGGGAAATGTTGTTCGAGCCTCTCCAAGATTCTATCACCATAACACACATTAAACATAAGTCCTATGTTGTTGTTATAAGGGAAAATGTAACGAGACCTTAGCTACTTTGTGTAATCCTTTTATATAAATAACATTGCCATTTCTTTTTATGGTAATATTTGTTAATTTCAAATGTATGGAAAAATATAAGATGAATTTATAGATGTTTCATAATATTTATGAATTATGGAAAAAGGTGGTATTTTAAAATATTTTTGTATTCTATAAATAATTAATAATGTGAATTGATTTTCAAAAAATGGTCTTATACATTTGTGTTTAGTAGGAAAAATAGAGTCTAATAAGATCAACTTAATTTTTAGTGAATTGTAAAGTATGAAGAGTAGAATACACTTATGAATAGTAATTAATAGTAAATAAACCAAAAATAGAATCTTTACTCATGAATGTATAAATAAAATTTAGACATCTTAGAAATGAAAAAACCATCATAGTATATGTTTTGGTATTTCTATATGTCCTATATATTTTATTTAAATTTTAAAAATTAATTTTAATAATTTATCATGGTAATGTAATTTAATAAATTCTAATCAAAATTTTTTACTTTATTGTATTATGGTTATACGATAATTTTATGGGACCTTGATTACTTTATTTAGGTGCTACAAAATGTGTTATTATTTTAAAGTCATATATTTGGAATAAATAATGACTTTATCTATAAATTAAATTAAAAATATTTAGAAAATTATTTTCATAAAATGGAGTTCATTTTTGAATTCACAGAATCGATATTAGGTTAGGGTTATTTTTTGGTATTTTTCTGAAACAATTGATTTTTTGTTGAATAGTAAAAATATTGTTTTGAGTTTCGGGTGTTTAATGATATCATTGATGATGTAATCATGATTTAAATAATATGGTAGACTTTGGATAGTAATATATGTTATGAGGTGTCCCAATTGGCCAATAACATGGGAAATTACCATGTGAAAGCCCATGGTTTTGCAAATACAACTGATGAGGTGTCCCTTAGAAATTAATAATTTATTCCCTCTCTTTTCCTATAAATAACAATCCATTCTCTTATTCTATTCATTCCAAAATCCACCTCATTGATTTTCTAGTCTCTTTACCTCACAAGGAGTCCCCACAAGGTTCCCTCAAGCCTCCCGAGGTCATGACCTTCAATCTTTCAAAGTTACTCTTCATGGTAAGGGATCATTTCAACCTCCTATTTTAACTCATGACTTCCTTTATGTATTGTGTTATAGTTCCATTTTATTTTGTGGGGGATTGTTATTATATATCTTTCATACTGTCTATTTTATGTCCAAAGGATGAGACACACTTTCTGCTCTCATCAATTGATTTTACGAATTTTAAGTGACGCCGTTAGGTTGCTGAATTTTTTTTAATTACATCTCCTCTTACCTTTCAAGTTTCCTTTTCATGTGGTATTCATTCCAAAGTATTCATACCATGTTTTTATATATATTTTAATCATGATCTATACTATATTATGAGTTATTTATGATTGATTTACCCTTTTACCCTCTCTTTTTAATTTTTTCTAAAAAGTTGTTTTGTAGCCGTTATGCTGCAGAATTTTCGTCTCAAAATCTCTCTCTTTTTCTCCAGAAATTCTATTGTATTATTTTTGTGGATACTAAAATATATTTTCATTACTAGGGGTATTAATAAATACATAAAATTATATATTTGATTATTTAATTGACATACATATAATCCTCACACCCTTTCTATGGGTTATAAATGACATAATGATCTCATTTTTATGTACTTTTTAAACGTCATGATTTTGACATGAAACCCATTTCATTGATTCTATTTGGGTTATTTATGAAATATTTGGTTATGATCAATGTGCATCACATGAAAACAAAGACATATTAAGGGTGCCCCCTGATAGCACTCTAATGCATTAGGTAATGAATTAATCTCTAGAGATGACAAGTTTCACGATGCCTTGGTGAATAACCTTGGTAATGTTTTTGTCACCATGGGGATGAACTGTGGTGATATATTCATTAATGTATAAATGAAATGTTTTAGAAACATATTCATGTTATGATTCAGGTTTTTTTATCATGATATTCCTATTTTTCCATTGCTCATGTCTTTATGATTTTTATCATGTTCTTATTAATATTGCTCAAGATCACATGTCAACTATTGTACATGTTTTCCTTACTGAGCCTTCTAATCACCCTTTCCTTTGATTTATGTCTCCAGGTTATGAGATGTAATACTCTTTAAATAGTAAAAACCTATTACTAATACATAAAAGTGTATTAGAAGGATTGTTTATGTTGTTTTCATGTATTATGTCTTTGATTTTCAAGACAATAGACTTTAAAAATCCTCTATTTGTAAAATGTAATGAAAAGTTATGTAATAAAAAGGCGGGATCCCATAGTTGGTATCAAGGGATAGTTTAGTTATTTTTGGAAATTAGCCTATGAAAACATTAGTAAGAACATTATTGAAAATTTTAAATATAGGAAAACTTCGTGGTATTTTGGTGAGTATTGAATAAGTGGTTTATCAAACAAATACATCCATGTCTGGATACGAGCAGGTAGAGGTGGATTTAGAACATATTTACATGGGGATAAAACCAAGAAACACCACATTGAGTTAAACTCTTACCAGAACTGGTGCAGGAAAATGGTTCTTGTTGCAGTTATGGTTTTGACACTTCTAATGGATATGTTTGGTTAATCATAAGCTTTTTATGAATCATTATGAAGGATTTATAAAGAATAGAGTTTTAAGAAATAAAATCATTTATAGTTAAAAGATTATTAAATCAAATAAGTTTCTCACTAAGGTTTTATTCTTTTATAAAATGGCAGGTAATAGGAGAAACCATTCAAATGGTGACCACAATGAACTATGCACTGACAACCCCCAAATGGAAGCCAGAATGGAAACATTCATGTGAATGATGAACCAACTGACTACAGTTATGGGAAATAACTAGAATCAAGTTGAGAGACTGATCTCACCACGAAGGGAACAACATTAGGTTGAATCCTTTATGTTTCAATTAACACTAATCTTCAGTGGATCGACTAACCCACATGTTACTGTATAGTGGATTAGCTATATAGAGAATATCTTTTTTGTGCTCCACTGTTCAAAGCTAGAGAAGGTTTCCCTGGCTGTCTATCAGTTATAATGAGAAGCTAATCAGTGGTGGGAACTAATTAAAAACGCGAGTCAAAGTGTGGAGATTGAATCTATGTATTGGGAAGAGTTCAAAGGGACCTTCTTCGGTAAGTACTTCCCGCGTTCCATGAGAACAATAATGGATAAGAAGTTTCTCGATCTGAAGAAAATGGAGAATGAATTTGTGGGAAGTTATTAGATGAAATTTACAAGACTTTTTTGTTATACCTCAAGAATTTTCATGGATCCTAATGGTAAGGTTGATAGATTATTCGGTGGACGGAGACCTCATCTGTGGAATAATCTCGCCAACCGAGACTATGGCAGCTATGAGGAGATCGTACAGAGTGAAATTAAAGTCAAACTAGAGTTTGGTGAGATGCAGTGGTCTCATAAATCAAACAATAAAAAGAATTCAATAGAGCCCAGCTTAGGGAGGACCTTTGATCAAGGAAGAGGAGGCAAGAAAGTAAAACATCCCATGTGTAATAAATGTGGGAAAATTAATTTGGGGAACTACCTACTTGAGTGAGGGAAATTGTACATGTGTGGAAGAGATGGCCATATTTCGAGGAATTATCGTAGTGAGGTGAAACCACAACATCCAAACACTAATTATAAGTGAAAGATGGTGCAGGCCCAACCTGATGTCTAGTACATTATGTGTGGAAAACTAGGGAACTTTTCCAATCATTTTCCAAATCCAAGGATAGTAGAGGGGAGCCACCATCATCCTCAGCAAAGGCAAGGGGAACAAGGTCGTACCTTTTCAATCACTACAGCTGAAGTTGAAGCTCCGAATGATGTGGTGGCAGGTACTCTTGTTTTTCTCTCAAAGGTAGCAAGTATGTTGTCGGATTCTGGTTCAACACATTCCATTATTTCCTCCATGTTTACAAATAATTGAGAATCATCCCCCAACTTGCTAAAAGTTGAGTTATCAGTCAAGACTCCTGGTGGGATTATCTAAGCATTGAAAGTATATATAAACACTAGTATTGACATTAGCACGAACAATATTATCACAAATCTAGTAGTCATTCCCATGATAGATTTCGACATTATACTATGGATGGAATGCCTTTCAATTTATAGTGCTAAGATCAAATGCAGAAGTAAGGAAATCTTAGTAGTCTTGAATGAAAAACCTGCAGTTATCTTCAAATGAGAGATATATCAACATGATCTTTGTCTTGAAGAACCTCCTATATACTTCTTTATAGAGTTGATCAGTGAAGAAGAAGAAGTAAATGAGAGTTTGAGGATAGAAAATGTACCAATCATCTAGGAATACTTTGACGTATTTCCTGAGGAGTTTCCTAGACCTCCCATAGATAGATAGATAGAGTTTTCTATTGGAATCGTACCTAGATCTCATCCAATATCAAAGACCCTACACCGGATTGAAAATGTGAATCTGGAGGAGTTTATGAAACAACACCAATATCTTTTGGAGGAGGTGTTTATGTGACGTAGTGTGTCTCCTTGGGGAGCACCAGTTCTCTTTGTGAAGAAAAAGTATGGATCGATGTGGGTAAGCATTGATTATAGAGAACTAAAAGGGATCACAGTGAAGAACAAATACCCTCTTCCAAGAATTGTTTACTTATTTTACCATCTTCATGGGACTCCATTCTTCTCTTAGATCGATCTTCGATATAGTTATCATCAATTAAGGGTGAAGAAAGAAGATATTCTGAAAACTACCTTCCGATCAAGATATTGGTATTTTGAGTTTGTTGTTATCCCATTTAGACTAACTAATGAACCTGCTATTTTTATGGATCTAATGAATAGAGTCTTTAAGGACTTCCTTGATAACTTTATGGTAGTTTTTTATTAATTATATTACGGTATATTCAAAAATTCGTGAGGTGCATGATGATCATCAATGGGTTATTTTGCAAACTCTATGGAAGGAGAGGCTTTTTAGAAAGTTCAGTAAATGTGAATTCTGGTTACAACTAGTTGATTTCGTGGGGCAGATTATTACCAATGAAGAAATCATAGTTGACCCTACAAAGACAAAATTTGTAGAGGAGTGTCCTTAGCCTACTATAATAATTATTATTCGTGGTTTCCTTTCACTAGCGGGATATTATAGGAGATTTTTGAAGAACGTTTCATGAATTTCTAATCCATTAACCATGTTAAGTTGAAAAGGGTTCATGTTCATCTGGACAATGGAGTGTGAGGAATGTTTCGATGAGCTAAAGAAAAGATTAGTTATTTCACCTGTGTTAAATCTTCCCTCAAGTGGAGAAGGATTCATTATTTTTAGTGATGCATCTTTGAAAGGTCTTGGGTTCATCCTCATGAAAAATGAAAAAGTCATTGCTTATGCATCTCGAAAGTTTAAGACTCATGAGAAGAACTATCATACGCATGATCTGGATCTAGATGTGGTCGTTTTTTTCTATGAAGATATGGAGGCACTATCGTAATGGGGAGAAATGTGATATATACACACACCATCAATGTTTGAAGTATATTTTCACTCAAAAGGAATTGAACATGAGACAAAAGAGATGGTTGGAACTTCTGAAAGACTATGATTGTTCAATTCACAATTATCCCAGAAGAAAAAACTATGTTGTTAATGCATTAAGCAGGAAAGACCCAACTATTCTTTCCATTATAATGATTCAAATAGATCCTTAGATTAATGACCTAGTAAAGTTGGACATGGGAATTATAAGGGAAGGGACATCATCAACCCTAACCCAAATGGTTTATCAATCATCATTACAAGAGAAGATCAAGAAAGCTGAGAAATATGATCCTTTATTACAAAAGAAATTTGAGGCTGTGAAGGATGGATAGTTTCTTGAGTTCAATATTGATCAATAAGGTGTACTGAATTTCATAGAAGACTACGTGTTCCATATATTACAGAAATAAATAAGGATCTGATGGATTAATATCATAGTTATACTTTCTCTATACATCCTGGAAGCAAAAAAAATGCATAGGGACCTTTGTGATCATTATTGGTGGAATAATATGAAAATGGTGATCGATAATTACACTTCATGGTGCCTGGTATATCAGCAAGTGAAGGCAGAGTGACAACTTCCTAACGAGGTATTGCAACCATTACCCATACCAGCATGAAAGTGGGACAATATCACTATGGACTTCATCAATGTTCTCTAGAGAACTTCCAAAGGAAACAATGCGATATGGGTTATTGTGGGCCGTCTCACCAAGGCTGTCCATTTTATCTCCATTCTGGTAGATTTCTCTCTTGATCAACATGCCAGAATTTACGTGAAGGAATTGGTAAGGCTACATGGAGTTCCACTTTTTATTGTATCTGATCGTGACCCAAGGTTCACTTCAAAATTCTAGAGAAGTCTTCAACATTCTCTGAGAAATGAATTGAATTTCAGTACGACCTATCACCCCCAAACAGATGGACAATCTGAAAGGAATATTCAAACACTAGAGGAAATGCTGAGAACATTCTCAATGGAGTTTAAAGGAGGTGGGGATCAACATCTCCCTTTAGTTGAGTTATCTTACAATAATAACTACCATTCAATCATTCAAATGGAACCCTATGAAGCTCTATATGGGAAGCGATGTAGAAATCTAATTTATTGGGATGAAGCTTGTGAGAGAAAGCTTCTTGGGCATGATCTTGTGCATGAGAAGACTGAAAAGGTCGATTCCATCTAGCTACATATTAAGGCTGCTCAGAGTTGGAAAAAGAGTTATGCCTACAATAGTCGGAGGGACATGGAGTTTTATGTTGGTGAAAAAATCCTTCTTTAGATTTCACCTTCGAAGAGGGTCATGAGGTTTGGGAAGAAAGGCAATCTCATCCATAGGTACATTGGACCTTATGAACTCCTTGATCGTGTGGGAGTAGTGGCCTATTGGCTTGCACTTCCTCCAAATATAGCACAAGTTTATGATGTCTTCTACGTATCCCTCTAGAGGAAGTACATACTTGACCCTTCACATGTACTAAATCATTAGGTGGTACAACTAGAAGATAACCTCTCTAATGAGGAGCAGCTGGTGGAGAACTTCGATCATAGAGACACGGTTCTACAAAAAAATACTACGTACCTTGTTAAGGTGTTTTAGAGGAACCACAAATGTGAAGAAGCAACATGGGAACCATAGGAGTCTATGAGACATACGTACCTGCACCTTTTCCCATTAGAGGGTACGAGATAAAATTTTACGGGCAAAATTTCTTAAGTGGGGAAGAATGTAATGACCAAAACTTTTTAATTATATTTTTTTCCTAAATTAGTGTGTTATTTTATTTATATACTCAACAAAACTATATCCTTTAATTAATGAAGTGGTTATAATTAAAATGACACCGTTGGGTTTCCACTGTTATATAACCATTGGAAACTATAATCTTAACATTGTATTTTTATAAATAAAGTTATCTGGGTTAATTAATATAGATTTAATATTTAATGTCCTCATCCAGTAGACTCAGGCCATTTGAATTCCATCTTTCAGAGCTTGGGAAGGAGGTAGTATCACTGGGCTTTACTCTGGACCAAGCCCAAGATGAACTTCAACATGTGAATCTTGAACGGAATCGCCTACGGGGGAAGTTCAAGCTGATATAAATCATCACTCGGGAAATGTTGTCCAAGCCTCACCAAGATTCTATCACCATAACACACATTACACATAAGTCATATGCTGGTGTTATAAGGGGCTATGTAATGATACCTTAGCTACTTTGTGAGATCCTTTTATATAAATAAAATTTTTATTTATTATTCTGGTAAAATTTGTTAACTTAAAATATCTGGAAAAATATTAGATGAATTTATAAAAGTTCCACAATATTGATGAATTTTGGAAAAAAGGGGTATTTTAAAAAAAATTATTCCTTAAAAAATTTATAATGTGAATTGATTTTCAAAAAATGGTCTTCTACATTTGTGTTCAATAGGAAATCTAGAGTCTAATAAGATGAACTTAGTTTTTATTGAATAGTAAATTATGAATAGTAACATACACTTATGAATAGTAATGAATAGTGAATCGACAAAAAAAAATTTGAAACTTCACCCATAAATGTATAAATACAACTTGGACATCTTAAAAGTGAAAAAACAATCATAGTATGTGTTTTGGTATTTTTTATGTCATATATATTTTATTTACAATTTTATAATTAATTTAATAATTTAAAATGGAAATTTATTTTCATTAAATTTAATAAAAAATTTATTATTTTTGTATTATGGTTATTCAATAATTTTATGAGACCTCGATTACTTTCTTATGGTGTTACAAAATGAGTTATTGTTTTAAAGTCATATTTTTGGAATAAAAAATGATTTTATTTAAATATTAAATTAAAATTATTTAGAAAATTATTTTCATAAAATGGAGCTCATTTTTTAATTCAGGGCCTCTATAATATGTTAGAGTGATTTTTTGGGATTTTTCTGAAACTGTTGATTTTTCATTAAATAGTAAAAATACAGTTTTTAGTTTCGGGTGTTTAATGACATAATTGATGATGTAATCATGATTTAAATAATTAGAATTACTTTTGAATATTATTATATGGTATTAGGTGTCCCTAGTGGCCAATACCATGGGAAAATACCATGGGCAAGCCCATGGATTTGCAAATACCACCGATGAGGTGTCCCTTGGAAATTAATAATTTATTCCCTCACTTTTCCTATAAATACCAAGCCATTCCCTCATTATTTTCATTCAAAAATCCTCTTAAATTAACTTCTGGTTTCTATACCTCCCAAGGAGTCCTCCCAAGGTTCCCTCAAGCCTCCCAAGGTCCCGACCTTCATGTATTCAATGTTAATCTTCAAGGTAAGGGATCCTTTCACCCTCCACTTTTAGGTCCCGAATTCATTTATGTTATGCCTTATAGTTTCATTTTTATGTGGGGGCTTGTTATTATATATCTTCACTACTATCTATTTCATGTAAAAAGGATGAGATACAGTTTCTTCTCTCATCATTTGATTTTATGAATTTTTAACTGATGTCGTTAGGCAGCATAATTTTTGAAAATCACATCTTCTCTTTCATTTCATGTTTCTTTTTCATGTGGTATGACATTAAAAATATATATACCATGTTCTTATCTTCATTTTATTCTGCCTCTATACTGTATTATGAGTTATTTATGAGTGGTTTACACTTTTACCCTCTTTTTTTAATGTATTCTATAATGTTGTTATGCAGCCGTTATGCTGCAGAATTTTCGTCTCAATATCTCTCTCTTTTCCTCAAGATATTATCTTGTATTATTTATGTGGATACCCAAATATATTTTCATTTTCAGGGGTATTCATAAATACATAAAATGATATATTTTATTCTGTAATTGAACTACATATAACCCTGACTCCCTTTCCATGAGTTATAAATTACATAATGCTCTTATTTTTAAGTACTTTTTAAACGTCACGATTTTGACATTAAACCCATTTCTTTGATTCTATTTGGGTTATTTATGAAATGTTTTATTTTCTTCTATGTGGATCATAAGAAAACAAATACATATTAAGGGTGTGCTCTGATATCAATCCAATGCATTGGGTAATGAATTAATCTCTAGAGATGACAAGTTTCACGATACCTTGGTGAATAACCTAGGTAATTTTTATGACCCCTTGGGGATGAACCTTGGGGATATGTTCATTAATGTCTAAATGAAATGTCGTAGCCACATATTCAGGATATAATTCATGTTTTTTCTATCATGAAATTCTTATTCATCCATTTGTCATGTCTTTATGATTTTTATCACGTTCTTATTAATATTACCCAAGATCACATGTCAACTATTGCAATTGTTTTCCTTACTGAGCCTTCTACTCACCATTTCCTATGAGGTATGTCTCCAGGTTATGAGAAGAAATAATTTTTACTTAGGAAAAACCTATGATGAATCCTTAAAAGTGAATTATAAGGATGTTTTATGTTGTTTTCATGTACTATGTCCCTGATTTTTAAGACACTAGACTTTAAAGATCCTCTATTTGTAAAATATAATGAAAAGTTATGTAATAAAAAGGAGGGATTCCATACCCATGTTTTGCCCCTTGGATCCTTGATATTCCCCCATTTCAACGTGTCATTATTCCATGATATATGTGTTATGATTCCATAATTATGAATTTATAGTCAAATATTCAAATTATTTAAAACAATTTATCAGATATTTCTCCCACGATCATGTTCATGGCTAATATTTTCAGACCCATGATTATAAACATCATAAACACATACATTATGTTATGGTTAACGCCTTATCTCACAATTAAATATTTTTATCTTAATTTAAATGGGAATGGATTAATAATGGAATTTTCAGGAATATTCATTATTCCCTTATAGTCATATGTTTTATATCTCCACACATGTCATTTTTATTGATATCTATTTTTTTACCCATACAAATAATTTATACTCAATCCTTTGATTTATAAATATTCACTAGGTAATGTAGAATAGTAATATGTATGACGTGTCTAGAAGTGTATAACATGAAATTAGTAATTATGGAAAATTATCCAGATGTATTATTAAATAAAAATAATATAAAGTTAATTTCTAAAGTACTAAACAATTAGGTTCTAAGACATTGTTCCATCATTTTAGTAAAAATTACTAATTGTATAAAACATATATGTATATTATTTGGTCAAATAACATTCTATTATATATTATAATTAACATTTGAATTTATTTTACAAGATCAAATTGTGAGCTTATGGGGTGTGTCACCATCCATTAAGATTTAATGTAAGGATACAATGTGAGATTTTCACCTATAAAATTAGTTAATCTACATTTAGGGTTGATGAAATCTTAATTTAAAATAGTAAAGTTTATTATATGATATATATAAATAGATATAATTTATTTTCTTGAATGAATGGAAATTTTAGATTAAAAATAATTATTTATTCATTGGAACATCGAAAAATAATGCTTCAGTCTGTTTCCCACCTTCTATTAAAGATTACTACTTTTTTAAATAGGTGTATGTATAATTTTAATTTTTTTATATTCAAAAAAATTTATTTTATATGAAATATATTCCAATTTTTTTTTGTCCTCATGGAATGATTATACAGGTTATTTTGTAACAATTGTAAACCTAATATATTTTGGATGTTGGAAAACACATTATCACACCTATTTTTCTATATGAAGTCCATGATTAAAGGTGAAATTTGGATTCAATTTCTTATACCTACTATTGAAATGTCTTATATAAATTTAAGATTTTCCTTCAAATTGTTATCTAATAAATTGTTATATGATTTAGAGGAATCATAACGTCAAATCAGTTTGTTGTTTTAATTTTTGAGCATGCATTATCTAGGTAAATAAGAAAGAGTCTGTTCACCACATTTCAAACCCAATCATATCAAAATTATCAGATTAGTGTGTTTCATAGGAAGCCTACACAGCCTTCCTACCAATATTCCTTTCCCCTGTAGATTCCCCCAACCTAGACCATCTTCTTCTCAACCAATAAATTTACTAAGTATTTCAATCTTAATCATAACAAGAAATGGGGATAGAGTAATTTAGGATATATCAAATGATTAGGAGAGGTGAAATAAAATGAGACAACATCTTGGAATTAGAATATTTGTAAAATAACCATGAAAGGGAATAAGACTTGTACATTAGGCATGTATTCTTAATTTTCACCTATATTAGAGAAATATTTTTACTTTTTACTATTGTTGTTTTTATTTCTATATGTTATAAATTCCATACATTTATCAAGAAATTTGTTTAAAATAGATTATCTTGTGGGAAATTTATTTTTAATAATTAAAAAATTTTATTTAAAAATTTATTATCTTAATGTATATAATTTTAATAGATATGTTATCTTTTATCAATAAAAACACACCTTTAGATATGTAATTGAACTTGGAAAAATGAATCATTTAACATTGATTGAATTCATTTTATCTTTAGGAATTTTTAATAACATTTTAAATAATTTCATCCAAAAACATGAAATCAAATTTCAATTCATTTTATAATATTTTCATGACTTAGGAAGTTATAATAGTTTTTTCAACCAATTTTAAATAACGGCCTAAATTACAGAACAAATCATGAAAAAATTATAACATTATATGGAAAATAATAACATAAATTATCTTATTTTATAAATATAATTATCTAATTTTCCCAAATTCATGTTTTGGATAATCTCAATATAAGATTCAATTTCCATAGTTAATTGAAACATTAAATGGTTTTGAAATTGAAAATTTAATCATAAAATAATTGACCATTGATCACATCCAGAAATACCCAAGTTTCCGACTTGATTGTAAGAACCCGGTTCCTATTTTTGAGGTACGGGATTCTTCCTTTTCCTTTTCCTTAAGTGTTTTCGAGAAAATATCGAAAATGGGGAAAAATCCTAAATTTTGGAACTACACTCTATGTACTTTTCCACATGCCGTGTACTTTTGGCAGTGTGGGAAGGGTCTACGGGGCGTGTAGCCATGTCTACGACGAGGGGTGAAGGAACCGACTACACGTCGTGTAGTGGTACCTTACACGCCGTGTAGTCAGTCGGCAGGCTTAAACAATAAGGTGGTGGAGTCGCCGCCAGCTGGGTGGTAGTACACGTCGTGTACTCGAGAGTACATGTCGTGTACTCACGTCGACAGATGAACAGTGTGGCGGTGCCGCCAAAGGAATAGTTAAATGAAATAATTACAAGCCGTGTACTCAGAATTACATGCTGTGTACTTTGTTTTTTCGGCTTAAAATAGGAAGTAGCCTCCTCAGTTGACAGAGGAGGCGTCTGAGTCATTTTGGAGCCAAGGAGGATGGCTGACCCTTTGAAGATCCGCTGAGTGTTCGTCTAAAATCCGATTCGGCTTCGGACGATCTCGTTGGAACCGCACGGGTAATCCCTCTCCTCTCATGGTACTGTTTGTACCAATACTTTCCTGAGGGAAAGTTATTTACATTTTAATGGGTTTTGTTCTTCGTCAGATCTACATCATTCTTGGGCGTTTCTGGAGTCGGTGTTTGGGTATAACCTTCTTTGGCGTATAAGGTAAGTGGCTTGGTGTAAATTTTCCAACTGCCGTGCGTTTTTGTGCATTTTCATGCCACGAACCCATGTTGGGGTGTCGTGAGGCTGAGGCCATTGCTATATTTAACGCCTATAATTGCATAGGTGATTAAATTGTGATAATAAAAATGCTGTTTGGGATCGTTTCTTGGATCCAGGACCATCCCGAGGGGTGTGTTCCTCTGTTTAGCCGTTTGGCCAGGATACCAGAGGGTATGCCTTTAATGTAGTAGTGGTATAAATGCATTGAGAGGAATTGCTTGTTTAATGCATTTGGATATGTTGGGCATGGCCCAGTTACCTGTTTAGCCTGAGGGCGTTGTTGTGATTAGCCTGTGGGCACTGCACTGTTTAGCCTGAGGGCAATAGTTACTTCAGCCTGAGGGAAACTTCTTCCATGCCTATGGGCAATAGACATGGTGCCTGAGGGTGACACTACCTACGCCTGACGGCAAAACTCTATTCTGCCTGAGGGAAGATTCTTGTGTTGGATACACTTTACATGAGGGTAGGAGTTTACGTGTCTGAGGACATTAGCTGGTTATTTAGAATATTCATTGTGGTGGTATTTTAAATTTAATGGATTAAATGGATAATAGATGGTATTATAACTTGTAATTAGTTACTTTTGAGTGCTTCTTACTTTATTGCATTGTACTACTTCACACTATTGATGCATTCTTATACACAGCTGGGCACGGGCCTTTGGTGGGTGCCTACTGAGATATATTTCTCACACCCTGTTTGGGTCATGCTTTTCAGCACAAACAGATTATGTTTCTGCAGGTGTACAGAGGGGCAAGAGTCCCTATACAGGTACTTGACTGTTGCTATAGAGTAGGAGGGCATGGGGCTGAGCCTAGGATCGCGATGCCGCTGCCAGCTGTTTTTATTTGTTTTATTGTACTCTGCTCTTTGTTGTACTGTATTGATGTATAACATGTTTTGGCTGTTTTCTTAGAACTTGAGACATGTTGCATCATTTTCTATATATTTTTGGTTATATCCACTGCTGTTGTTTATTTCAGTTGTGTATGGTTTACTGTTTCTGCTGTTTGTTGTATGTTTTATTTTGTATTCTGTTGTGCTACACTTTGACAAATGAGGGCATGGTTTCCCAACTATCAAACCTGGGCCCTCCCTGCTAGTCGGCAGCCTCTGGCATTTGGGAAAATGCGCTTGGGGTCACGTGGCAAACCAGGTTCGGGGCACCCGTTGCGTGGCACCCGGATCTAGGACGTTACAAAGTTGTATCAGAGGAGGTTCTTTTCTTTTGACTTACTATTTCGAGTTGTAGTCCTGGATAGAATAAATTTTAGTTGGTAATAAGTTGTGTCCGGTCATAGCTAACCCGTGTACAGGGAAAATCCAGTCTACCTCATATTTTTCAATTCTTTTGATTTTTGCATAAATTTAGAGTTGATATATTTTCACCGCTGGGTGACGCACTTGGATTGTGCTGGTAATAATTTATCCGTGGGTTCTATTTAGTTGCAACCCGATGAGATGAGGGTATGCCGTCTCATGAATCATATAGTCATATTCTAGATATCACATGTCATGCATAGTTTCCATGCCATGTAGGTGCATTGGAAATTGCATGTTGTTGTAATAGTTGTTGTGCTAGAGAAGCATGATGTTGTGATAGCTGCATGATAAATACCTTCTTTGGGATATGGTATTTTCTTGTGTGAGCTTATTTAGAGAATGCACACCAAACTTTGGTTTTTGGGGAGTATGGGCCCCCATTGGCCGGAATTTGGTGGGTCATTAGCTGTTTTTGGTTATAACACATATAATATGTCAAACTTTGATTCATGCGGAGTATGGGCCCCCACGGGTCGGAATTTGACACTTAGGTGTTGTTTTTCGGAAATTTCTGGGTTTCGGGGAAGTTTCTGAGGCATACTGTCAGGAAACCCAGTATACACGCCGTGTACTATTTTTATACATGTTGTGTATGTTCTTCTGTTCGGGAAGAAAAATGAACTTTATGAGTACACGCCATGTACCCTATGTACACGCCATCTAGTCTCTTCCTGTGTCACAAACCATGTGGGAGGACACACGGGGTAGGGAAAGGCTTGGGTAAAACACACCGTGTACCGAATGGACACTCCGTGTAGTGTGACCCGGAGTCCGGCCGTGTAACTAACAACACGGGTCAGTGAGCTCCTTGACAAAACACGCTGTGTCAATAATGGACATGCCATGTAGTGTGACATGGGGAATCGGTCGTGTAACTAACAACACGGGCCTATGTCACCTCTCCCTAAACACGTCGTGTACCTTTGGGACACGCTGTGTAGTCTCGTCCGAGGACAGACCGTGTGGTGTTAGCCGTGTGGCTAGGAAAACGGGGTGTTATACACACCGTGTACGGGTGTAACACGCCTTGTAGTGTCAATTCGAGTAGTCAGTCGTGTCACATATGACACGGGAAGTTGTAAAATAACACCTTACATGCCGTGTAGATATTATATGCGTCGTGTAGTTTTTGTTCAATGGCTGCCGTGTGGCTTAGCCGTGTATAAGGACCCAGACAGGGGATCAAAAGTCAAGTACACGCTGTGTAGTCAGTGTACATGTTGTGTAGTCTTGTTTTGGAAATTTTGAAATTTCTTCTTCCTCTTGTTCCTTTGTCGTTCCTTCGTTTCGGTCATAATAATCTTGAATCTAAGGCGTGCTTTTGACCCTAGAGTGTCATGCCGCCTAGACGACCGTGAGTTGTTCACTAGGAGAGTGGAGACGACTATACTCGGAGATGGTGGGCCATAGGCTACTAGTTGATCCTCCATCAGGGCCAGATGCGGTGCCAGCCATTATACCAGATACAGGCGCTGAGGCACAATTCTATGAAGGATTTATGCAGTTCATGTAGACCTTTTAGGGAGCACCGCAGGCTACCACATCTATGGCTGAGCTGACTAGTATCTTTCAGCAGTAGCACCCGCCTACGTTTTCAGAGGATGGCGGACCACAGGATGCAGAGTCTTGGTTGGGGTTGATGAAAACTATTTTCGAGCATCTAGAGACGCCTCCAGGGCAGAGGGTCAAGCTCGCGACTTACATGCTGCGTGATTCCACCAAGAGGTGGTGGAATGTTACCACCCAGTCAGAGCATCACAGAGACATGGCGTGGGAAGATTTCCAGGAAGTCTTCTATGACTTCTTTTTTCCGGAGACGCTGAGAGCAGAAAGAGCTCGAGAGTTCATGAATCTGCAGTAGGGGGATATGTCAGTGATGGACTATTCTTCTCGCTTCACCGATCTTCGTAATTCTGCACCCGTACTGGTGGGTGATGAGACGCTGAGAGACAGAAGTTTTGAGGATGGTCTTTAGTATGACATCCGAGTGCTGGTGAATATTTTCAGGTTTCCTAATTTACACACGATTGTGAACCAGGAGCTGATTACAGAGAGGAACCTGCGGGAAGCTAGTGGTGTGGGCCAGGGAGGTCCAGCACTGGTTACTGGTACTATTTCTGCGGGAAAGAGGAAGAGACAGATGGACTTCTCTCAGAGCGGCAGTACCAACCAGGCAGCTTCTTTAGGTGGACCGGTCAGGTGCTACCAGTGTGGTAGAGATGGGCACAAGAGGCCGCTGTGTCCATGCGATCTGGTAGAGTGTCGAGCTTGTGGTAAGATGGGTCATCTGCAGCACTTTTGCAGGGCGTTTCTACCAGTGGCTAGTGAGAGGGGTTCTGTGCAGACTCCGCGTGCGGGAGCATGACCTGTGGCTTCTTACCAGTCCGTGAACTTGAATACGTTAGGGCTTGCAGGTAGAGATGGTGGTCGTGGCCATGGTAGCCAGACACTAGGATCGTGTTGTAGTAGGGTAGGACAACTCATGGTAGTTATGTTGTGTCACAGGGCCGCGGCACCATCCAGGAATATGCAGCACAACAGATCCAGTAGGAGTAGGATCCCAGAACTTCTACAGTCAGAGGTACTATTCTAGTAGCTTCTGTCATTTCTTCAGTGCTTTTTGATACGGGTGATACACATAGTTTCATATTTGTACCCGTTGTGGAGAGCCTTGGGCTCTGTGTTTCTACTTATATGGATATCATGATGCTAGACACTCAGTTGGGGACTAGGATGGTAGGTGTGCGTCAGTGTAAGGAGTGCCCCTTGAGGATGGAGGGTGTCACTTCCTTTGGGGCCTCTATTTTTTGGAGATGATGAGCTATGATGTCATTCTCGGGATGGACTGGTTGGTTCCCTATCGAGCCTTTGTAGACTACTATCGTCGCAGGGTGAGTTTCACGTCACCAGAGGGCGAAGAGTTTTTATACAAGGGCAAATTGGAAGTTCAGGAGAGCCGAGATAGACCAGAGCATCATGGGCGAGGTGGAGTCACGACCCAGATTGCGAGCTTATATCTGGATGTTCAGGGGACTTTTCAGACGGATTTCCCTCCAGTTGTTGATCGTTTCAGGGATGTTTTCCCAGATGACATTTCAGGTCTACCTCCGGTGCGTGAGGTGGATTTCTCTATCGAGCTTGTTCCAGGAGCAGCACTGTTGTCCATTCCTCCTTATAGGATGGCCACGCTTGAGTTGCAGGAGCTCAAGAGGTAGTTAGAGGAGTCACAGGCAAAGGGTTTTATCTAACCTAGTACTTCTCCTTGGGGTTCTCCTGTCCTTTTTTGCAAAGAAGGCGGATGGTACCCTTAGACTTTGTGTGGATTATCGTATGCTGAACCAATTGAAGGTTAAGAACTGATATCCTTTTCCAAGTATTGATGATCTGTTTGATCAACTTCGTGGAGAAAAAGTGTTCTCGAAGATTGACTTGAGATCCAGATATCATCAGTTGCGTGTGAGACAATCAGATATATTTCTTATAGCTTTTCGGAGTAGATATGGCATGTACGAGTACTTGGTTATGCCGTTCGGACTCATGAACGCGCCATCAATTTTCATGGCTCTGATGAATCGTGTGTTCCATCTGCATCAAGATTCTTTTGTGGTTCTATTCGTGGACGACAACTTGGTGTACTCTAACACTCGACACGACCATGCCTCCCATATTTAGATCATATTGAGTACACTGAGAGAGCATCGACTATATGCTAAGATCTCTAAGTGCCACTTTTGGATGGGCCATATTCACTACCTGGGTCATATCATCTCAGAGGCAGGAGTTTTGGTGGACCTAGAGAAGGTGAGAGCAGTAGTGTCATGGGAGCAGCCTAAGAATGTGTTTGAGATATGGAGTTTCTTAGGACTAGATGGTTACTACAAATTCTTCATACAGGACTTCTCCCGCTTAGAAGCACCATTGACAGGTCTGACTAAGAAGGGTGTGAAGTTCGTTTGGTCGTAAGCTTGAGATATAGCTTTTCATGACCTAAAGAGAAAGTTGACTTCAGCACCAATCCCGATACTCCCAAAGACGGGGAAAAGCTATACAGTTTAATATGATGCATCCGGAATTGGGCTGGGATCAGTTTTGATGCAGGGCGACCAAGTTGTTGCATACGGGTCTCGGTAGTTGAGGCCACATGAGAGGAATTATCAAAAGCATGATCTCGAGTTGTTTGCAGTTCTGCATGTGTTGCGCTGTTGGAGACATTATCTATTGGGATAGAATTTTGTGGTTTTCACCGAACAAAAAAGCCTCAAGTATATCTTTACTTAGCATGACATGAATCTAAGGCAGAGAAGGTGGGTCTAGTACCTACAGTCCTTTGATTTTGAGCTTTCCTATACACCTGGTAAAGGTAATGCAGTAGCTGATGCACTGAGCAGGAAGACTCAGATACAGAAAGTGTAGGAGGCCAGTGGTGAGTGGAAGCTCATGGATTTGTTCTCTGAGATGCATCTGGAGGTGCATGACAGTCAGGGGTAGACTTATCTTTCATCTTTAGCTGTGACATCTACCCTCCTGGAAAGAGTGAGGATGAGATAGCTATCGGATTTAGAAGGCCTAGTTCTACGGGAGTCGGTGGCAAGTGAGGACCCTCCTCCCGGTTGGATGACAGGCGATGATGAGGTTTTGCATTTCCATGGATGAGTATGGGTTCCAGGGGATATACGCGAGGAGCTGATGCGGGAGTTTCATGCTTCATCTTGGGCAGTTCATCCCGGGGTTACCAAGATGTACCATGACTTGAGACATCAGTACTGGTGGCTAGGTATGAAGAGAGATGTAGCTGGTTTTGTTACGAGGTGTTCCACTTGTCAGCAGGTGAAGGTGGAACATCAGACACCAGCTGGGCTGTTACAGAAGTTACCCATTCCGGAGTGGAAATGGGATGATGTCACGATGGATTTCGTGACTGGTTTTCCGAGGTCACCTCGTGGAAATGATGTTGTATGGGTCATTGTGGAAAGACTCACGAAGGTAGAACACTTCTTTCCAATCATGGAGACCTTCGGTGTTGACGAGGTCGAAAGGTTGTATATCCAAGAGATCGTACGTCATCATGGGGTCCCTCATTATATCATTTCTGATAGGGAAACCTGCTTTACGTCTCGTTTCCGGAAGAGTTTCCAGAGGGCGCTGGGTACACAGGTGCTTCTGAGCATAGCATACCACCCTCAGACAGATGGCAAGTCAGATCGGACGATACAGGTGCTAGAGGACATGTTGGGTGCATGCTTCATAGACTTTGGGGGCTCTTGGGAGAAGCATATACCCTTAGTCGAGTTTTCCTATAACAATAGTTTTCAGGCGACTATTGAGATGGAACCTTATGAGGCTTTATATTGTAGGCCATGCCGATAACCTTTGTGCTGGTTAGAGGTAGGTGAGGCATCTTTACTGGGGCCACACCTCGTTCAAGAGACATCTGAGTAGGTCCAGTTGATTCAGAAGCATATGGCTACCGCACAATCTTGTCATAAGTCTTATGATGATCATCGTAGACGACCTTTGGAGTTCGTGGTCGGGGATCAGGTTTTTCTACGTGTTTCGCCGACGATGGGACACAAATGGATCAGGAAACAGGGTGAGCTTTCACTGAGGTATGTGGGGCCATTCGAGATTCTGGAGAGAGTCGGGATGGTTGCCTATCGGTTGCAGTTACCGCAGTGGTACCAAGCCATGCACAACGTCTTCCACATGTCTCAGTTGCATCGCTATCATTCAGACCCGTCTCACATCTTTCAGCCTGAGGAGGTTGAGCTACAGGCCGATGAGTCCTTTGAGGAGCATCAAATTTGTATCATTGATAAGAGAATTATGGTTCTCTGAGTCTTGTCAGTTCCTCTCACATGGGTGCTATGGCAGCATGGCCGAGTGCAGGACGAGATCTACGAGTGGGAGGCTGACGTACGTGCTCAGTGGCCAGAGCTGTTCTGAGCTTTATCTTCACCACCTTTGGAAGGGAAATTTGAGGACGAACTGCTATAAGGGGGGAAGTTTTTTAGAACCCGGTTCTTATTTTTGAGGTACGAGCTTCTTTCTTTTCCTTTTCCTTAAGTGTTTTCGAGAAAATATGGAAAATGGGGAAAATCCTAAATTTTGGCACTACATGTCGTGTATTTTTCCACACGCCATGTACTTTTGGCCGTGTGGGATGGGTACATGGGGTGTGTAGCCATGTCAGTGACGAGGGGTGAAGGAACCGACTACACATCGTGTAGTGGTACCTTACACGCCGTGTAGTCAGTCGGCAAGCTTAAACAGTAAGGCGGTGGAGTCGCTGCCAGCTGGGCGGCAGTACATGCCGTGTACTCGAGAGTACATTCTGTCTACTCACGTCAACGGATGAACAATGTTGCGATGCCGCCAAAGGAATAGTTAAATGAAATAATTACATTCCGTGTAGTCAGAAGTACACACTGTTTACTTTTTTCGGCTTTAAATAGGCAGTAGCCTCCTCATTTGGAAGAGGAGGCGTTTGAGCTGTTTTGGAGCCAAAGAAGAAGGCTGACCCTTTGAAGATCTGCTGCGTGTCCGTCTCGAATCCGATTCAGCTTCGGACGATCTCATTGGAACGAAATGGGTAATCCCTCTCTTCTCCTGGTACTGTTCTTTCCAATTCTTTCCCGAGGGAAAGTTATTTACATTTAAATAGGTTCTGCTCTTCGTCAGATCTACGTCGTTCTTGGGAATTTTTGGAGTCGTCGTTCGGGTATAACGTTCGTTGGTGTAAAAGGTAGGTGGATTGGTGTAAATTTTCCAACTCTCATGCTTTTTGTGCATTTTCCTACCACGAAGCCATGTTGGGGTGTCGTGAGCCTGAGGTTGTTGCTATATTTAATGCCTAGAATTGCATAGGTGATTAAATTGTGATAATAAAAATACTGTTTGGGATCGTTGCTTGGATCCAGGACTATCCCAAGGGGTGCGTTACTCTGTTTAGCCGTTTGGCCAGGATACCCGAGGGTATACCTTTAATGTAGTAGTGGTAGAATTTCCTTGAGAGGAATTTCGTGTTTACTGCATTTGGATATGTTGGGAGTGGCCTGGTTACCTGTTTAGCCTGAGGGAGTTGTTGTCATTAGCCTGTGGGCACTTCACTGTTTAGCCTGATGGAAATAGTTACTTTGGTCTGAGGGAAACTTCTTCCGTGCCTGAGGGAAATAGACTCGGTGCCTGACGGCGACACTACCTACGCCTGAGGGAAAAACTCTATTATGCCTGAGGGTAGATTCTTGTGTTGGATACTCTTTACCTTAGGGTAGGAGTTTACATGTCTAAGGATATTAGATGGTTATTTATAATATTCACTGTGGTGGTATTTTAAATTTAATGGATTAAATAGATAATAAAATGGAAATATAACTGGTAATTAGTTACTTTTGAGTGCTGATTACTTTATTTCATTGTACTACTGCACACTATTGATGCATGCTTACATGCAGTTGGGCACGGGCCTTTGGTGGGTGCCTACTGAGATATATTTCTCACACCCTGTTTGCGTCATGCTTTTCGGCCCAAAGAGATTACATTTCTGCAGGTGTAGATAGCGGAAAGAGTCTCTATACAGGTACTTGACTGTTACTGTGGAGTAGGAGGGCATGGGACCGAGCCTAGGCTTGTGATGCAGCTGCTAGCTGTTTTTCTTTTTTTGCTATACTCTGCTCTTTATTGTACTGTATTGATGTATAACATGTATTGGTTATTTTCTTAGAACTTGAGGCATGTTGCATCATTTTCTATATACTGTTGGTTATATCCACTACTGTTGTTTATTTCAGTTTTGTATGGTTTACTGCTTCCACTATTTGTTCGATGTTTTATTTTGTATTCCGTTGTGCTACACTTTAAAAAATGAGGGCATAGTTTCCCCACTATCAGACATGGGCCCTCACTGCTAGTCGGTAGCCTCTGGAATTTGGGGAAATGTGCTTGAGGTCATGTGGTGAACAGGTTTCGGGGCACCCATTGCGTGGCACCCGGATCCAGGACGTTACATTGATCAACCATATGTTTTGGTAATAATGATTGACTAGGATAAGTTGAATTCAATTTAGGACACTAAAAAGTAAAACATCTGGTAGAACAAAAATATTTTATTGTTTAGTTTTTTATGACGAGTGGAATTATCTAATCTCCATATTTACCTACCATAAATCCATTATTGGGAAAACATTACATTGTTTTTGAGTTTATTGGACATTATTTCATCAAAAACATTAATTTCTTTCAGAATCGTACTAGGAATCTTTGTAATCACCCTTTCATTAGTGTTTAGATACATTTTTCATATACTATGTAGAAAATAGATAGTATAGAGGTGATAATAATGGAAATGGTTTTTATGTATTAATATATATATATATATAATTCTCATTGGGGGTAACATTAATTACTGACCATGTCTGAAGTTGGGGTGTTTATGATTTTCCCTTCTATTATTGTTCAAGTTCTAAATTAACATGTATAGTAATAATTATGTTTTTCTTTATATTATTATATTTAATTTTTAATACAATGTTGGTGATTGTCATGTTTAAATTTAATATTATAATCTGTTTCTAATTTAATTGTATTGGATTCATTATACTTTTTTTGATAGAGCCATTTAGTTCCTAATTTTTACCCTAGGATGAAGATTATTATATGTTTGACATATGATCTTTCATTCATTCAACAGCATCTATCGAAATACTCTTGGAATTAGTATGGAATACATTTTTCCACTATCTGAGGTTAATTATTGTAATATTAATTTTTTCAATATGGAATTAGATATTTTAGGTCTTATACAAATATATTTTATTGAGGATTCATTAGAGGATGGTTTTAGAATTTTGTTCAATGATGTTAAGGGAACATTACTATTTTTTTAAACTATGAAAAATATTGAATTATGCAGAGAATAATTTGAACATTATATAGTAAATAGATAATATTGTAGTAGAATTGGAACTCTAAAAAACCTTTTTTAGAGTACAAACATAGTGGTATAAGAATCACATATTAGTTTATTGTGATGTAATTTATCCATATTGAGTTAGTCCCTTATAATGTGATGTAATAACCATGTAATGATGTTATATATAACATGAATAAACAATGATTATTTTCATTTCGGATCTAATAAAAGGTCATAATTTATTCATGTCAAATCTACAGAATCCATCAATCAACCAACATAGTGATAAGTATTATATCTTGTAACTTGATTGTCATAAATCTCCATCGATTGAATTTGGATGAAAATTATACAACCACAATTAAATTAGTAGTCCATAAAACTATTATGATATATTATATGACTATGAATACTAATAAATTGATATTTCTCTTCCTGTGGGGAATTTTTCCACAAAGACTACGTGTGTTTCATATGTATTAGTGTTAAATACAACCAAGATTTTAAGGAAAGACTAACCCTCCGGCTATAAAGTTCTATCTAGATGTGTTGACCAGGGTGATCTTGTTTTCTTGAAAACCCAAAAGCTAGATAATGATTTCTTAATCATGTCATCTTGATGGAATAATGATTTATTAACGTGCCATGATTTCTGGGACTCAAGATAATCCAATTCTTCTAGGGCTTCTGTTCAATCACCTCATCTATGAGGAGTATATCTATATTGCACTTTGGAAGGAGTGGTTAACTATGCAGTCGGAATTTTATTGGGTAACATGTATATAGATATGTTTTCAACGAGTTATTGAGTTCATCAACTAATATCTTATTAATTTTTATGAATAATTCATTTTATAAAAGAAGTATGATCATTTCTTCCATCGAGAGAAATGAATATTTTTTCCCATGGAATCTTATAGTAGTGAGATCCTTGATTGGGGGAAAACAATGACATAATATTTTACTTGAATTTATGGTGAATTTTCATTATTTTCGACGAGTTTATTAAAGGAAATAAAGTAACAACATATGGTCCATACACAATAATTATCTTAGTCTCAGAGATTAGTATACAAAAATTCATATAATGTATTAAACAAGTAGTGATATACAAATTGATAATATTGTGGAGGATGAGTAAAATTGGATTTAGACTACCCCAACCAATTTATAAAAAATTGGAGTTATGATAAAATGGTTTATATAACAAGTATGTAATGTAAATGGAAAGATCAATGACCTCCCCATTATATTACATGTAGTTCCCCTAAGATGTGATTACGGTGGAAACTTGGTAGATAAAAAAAATGGGAAATCGGTGGATGACTATATTATCCCCATAAAAAACCACAACCTCTTTGTTATCTCCAATATTAGTAGAGGTATTGTGTCACGGTCTATAACTACCTCGAAAGTTGAATTGTTAAATTTTGCAACTAATGTCAATAATGTGAACCTTCCTTTTGTGAGTATTTCTAATTATAACTCTCTCTTTAATATTGGATTCCTTAGAGTGTTTATTAGGATGGGTAACATCCTAGGAACTGTCCATAGGTTAGTGTAAGTGATGAAATAGAGTACAGGATAAAACTTGTATTGGAATGTTTGGAAAATAATTAGTATAATGATCTGTTCAGCCATATGGGTAGGTGACATGCATGGGACCATGTTTCTCTAGGGAAACTAATATTTTTTGTTGGGCTAATACCCGATTACCATGCAATGGTGGGTTGTCTATGCTCTCAATGGGGCCCATTTGTAACATGGTGTATGGGTAGATGCAGGTATTATATGTCTATACTCGGTGTTTCTAATTATGGTTCAAGTAATATGTTTTGACTTATCTCTAATACTTTTTTCATGAGTTAACAACATTATCCCTTAAATTAGTTTTTAATTACTATTTCAAGACCTATAAATTCCAATTGTTCATTTAGGAAACCATATATGTATATAGACTCCATAGTAGTTGCGATCACACTCTCACCCATATATACTAATATTGAGAGATTACACAAATTGTATATCTGTTTTCATTGTACCATATTATATATAGGATGAAGTCATAAAATTAAATAAAAGGTATTGATTTTTTTTAAAATTAATTCTTGAATCGACATATTAAATCAAAGGGGTTCATGCAATTGAGTCGATGAAATGATGTTATAATTACTAGGAAAGATGAATTGTTTACGGAGGTGTGTGAGCCTTACCCATATGATTTTATAATTTATCACCCATAAATTGGTCATCATAGCCCCACGTGTCATTTTTTTCCTAATATTTACTTCCTCATATCACATAGGAGTACATAGAGTCCTTTTCAGATGATGCTAAAAGATTTCCTCTTATATATAATATTAATTTATTCATTGACCTGCACCCCAATACAACATTATTATCATTTATATTTTATCTTAAAAAATAAAAAAGCTTAGGTTATTGAATTTATAGATTGGGAATATACTATATGACATGTTTATTAAAAATATTTTATCCCATTGTGTAGTTTTGGGGTTATTATCAAAGAATATGACCATGAATAACATGATTTTAGAATATATATGATGACCAAAACTAGGTGTTATTCTAGAATAAATTCCATTTTATGAGGATCAATGAACTTATAGAATAAATTAATAGAGTGAGGATGTTTTTGAAAAATTATATCAAGTATGTATACTAGTAGTTTAAGGTTCACATGTTGGAAAGCTCATAAAAGGAGTTTAAGTATTGTGATCATAATTACATGTTAATAGTTATTTTTTTTGTATAAATAATTCAATGATTTTGTTTCAGGGGATCATAATCCATATCAACAACCCATTCATTGAACATATCTTGGTACTATTCATCGATGAGTTCCCCAAATATTTATAAATATTGGATGATAATATGGAGACTATAATGATAGTTTTAGAAGTACTTCTTGTGGATTACTTATAGAGTAAACTCATGGAGGGTCCGTTCTAGATATAAGAAATTTATTTATTAGGTTATGTAATCACAATGGGTAAAATAGAAGTATATCAAATAGTGGTGGAAGAGATGATCACCTAAGATCCACATATCAATGTTTTTTAGTGAGTTTTTTTGGATAATTAGATTTAATCATTGTTTTGTGGTAAAATTCTACAGTATTTTAGAAGATATGACTAAAACAATATTAAAATGGAATCCCATAATATAACCTGATTACTAAATTATTTATAAAGAGCTATGGCAGAGGTTATCAGTAATATAGATTTTTAACACAAATTAAATTACTAGAATATATAGAGCTGTGTGATGAATCTAAGATAGGGAATGAATATGTTCATATGTAGAGGAATGAATTTAGTTCTTATAGTTCCATAATTCCTATGCATCATGATAAAAATATATTTAACAATACATAGAATATGTAGTAGGAATTGTTTCCCCAAATACATGGAGACATTTTATTCTTGGTGAATGTTTCTAGGTATATATAAATATAATAACAATATCACATATTTTTTCCCTTAGATATATCTTAACCTAAGATAGAATTGATTATTTGTGTTCCTGAACTAATAATTCATTGAAATTTTCTATATATCAAGGAAAGAAAAATTGGTATCTTCTCCCCTTAGTTAAAATTATAATTATTAGTGGAGCTAAGATAAATGTTATAAGTTGGAATTGATAAATTTTTACTTGGTGTACATGGTATACATCACTAAGAAACTATTATTGGTGGTGTCCCCCACAATTCCTTAGTGAGTGAAGGATTACCAACTTAGGGACAATGAGTTTGAGATACTACATAACTAGGTTTACTACATATGATATTCATGACTATTTTTTTGATAGTGGGAATCATTAAATTCTGTTCAAAAACTAGAAAATAGTAATTGTCTTACTATATGAGGATGTACTAATGGTTTTTAAAACCACCCACTTAAATGTACATTAATTCATGAAGATGTCGAACCAAAATCACAAAAATCAGAAATTGTGACTAGAAATCAATATTTGTTTTAGACATTGTATTAAAAAACCTTATCTTGTACAAGATGAAAGAAAAACCTTATAATCATGGGATATTTTTTTAAACCCAGGATATTATAGATAAAAAATAGATATTATATTGATGAACATCATTCTAGGTCTAACATGTTAGGTGAAGTAACATGATATTATATAGGTTTTCAAAAACCACATAACCATGTCATCCCACATTCTATCTATTTAATAGTATAATTTTATAGAATGAATCAAGTGTGAATGAATAAATGATATTATCCAATTTCGTGGAGTACTCCAACTTATCATTTTCTCAATAATACATTCAATTCATATACAGATTAGGCATGAGTTTTTAGGAGGCCTTTATAATTTTTTTTGATTTCAACGTTTAACCATTAGGTGGATGAAAATAGAACGTGGTATAATAGTTTCACAAATACTTTTTGATGGATATTTGATATCTATATTGAAACACAAAATCATTCAAATTCATATATATTTGATTGTAAATTTTGGAACAATTCATTAGATTCTTTTAAATGGATTAGTTTGCTTATTACATAGAGTTCCCTTGCTGATCATCTTCGATCTAGATGAGAAATTTACACCTCGGTTATAGGGATTATGTAGGAGGATTTTGGTAAAAAAATTTGGTTGAGTAATGTATTCTATTATAATATACAAAACTAGAAAATGAGGAGAATTATTGTTATTGAGGACATGTTTAGGTATTCCATGTAATCTTTTGATAAGAAATTAGAAAACTACCATTCTATAGTAGAGTTTGAGTAATACCATATTTATTACACGACTATGGGTATGGATCCCTTCATGGACCGAAATTGATGAAAAATGAGGTATCCCTTCATGTAGTTGAATATTGGCGATATATATCTAATTTGGTCAATGATGAAATATTTGATGAAGTTGAATGATAATGTGATCTTAGTGTAGATGAAGATTTCTCATTGTCATTAAAATTATAATTTATAATATTAAATGATTCCTATAGAGTTTTATGAAGAGATATAATGTGTTCCTGAATTTACACACATAATAAAATTTAATTTTGATCAATGGAATAAAAAAATTTCTTTTCCATGTTTCTTGCTTCATTAACTATTGTCTTATTATGTATGATTTATGATATCCTAAAATTAGCCTCATTGTTGTATTGAGAGAAAAATGATTTAAATTATTCATATATGTTGAGTATTGTTCATGATCTATTGCAGAATATTAATTATGGATATTTAATGATAATGTAATTCACTACCTTCTTGGAGTATTTGATGGAGATTCCAGAACCATGGATCGTAATTTTTAGGGGTCAAGATATATTAGTGGTTTCTGTTTGGGGGTAGAAAAAGAACATTCAATAGATGTCTTAGGATCTGGAAAGATACATGCATGCATATCATCCTAAATTTATTGAATTAAATGTTTTTATTGTGTTGAAATTCCTACAATGCGTGAGGTATTAAGTTACCTAAAAACACCTATATGAAACTTTTTATTTTTGAAAAATTTATTATCTTATTATGTAATCATTGTGTCATTATTGTGTAAGTAATATCGCAGATTCCAAAATTATATTTTATTAATTATTAAATGTTTATACTAGTCTACACACATGACCATAATGAATCATCATTATCTCTAGAACAATATTCAAAATTGAAAAAAATATTAGTGTAGTTTGAGTCAGGATAGATATTTACCCTAAGGTTGGTGTAACAGAAGATTTTATTTCAGCCCATTGATATGTATTTTTTTAGGATTTTAAACAAAAAACAAAATTAATAGGCATACTATATTTAAGGAAGAGTTAAACACTTCTTTAAAATTATGAAAATTTGAATGAAAACTATGTAATAAGAATATATATAAAAGAATTTTAAAAGAAATATTTTCATTGAGAGATCATTAATGCTGTCAATTGAAAATGTACCCTGTAATGAACATTTATCAAAACATGATTTAGTGATCATTTCATTAATTATAATTTATATTTCATTATGTTTAAAATGTTCTTTGTTTTTTATTTTATGAATCCCATCCTAAAATTGATTTATTATTATTAGTAATATAATTATATTTGTTATTATTGTAGTCATTGAATTAATCAATGGTGGATTAAATATGGAAATACAATTGTGTCATAATCATCACAAAATCCATGTTATCAGGGAATGATCCTCTTTACAATGAATGAGCCTTTACCCCATTGGGAGGCAGTTTTCCGGAAACGCAAATTTTAGCCACTGACCCCACCCCTATCTCTTATATATTTCCATCATTGTCTCTCTATTGAGTAATAAAATGTTGTCCATTAGAGTTAATGGTGATTTTTAGTGGTGATGGTGTATTTGGAACAGTGATTATGTGTCGATAGAGAAATGTGAATAAATAATATGTAAAAATAGATGAAATATGTAGGATATTTTTTATTGGAATAAGAAATTAATGGTGTATATGTGACAGACCAATGGTGTAGACCCAAATGGGAATATTGAAGAATCATCTAATTGTGTCATCCTACACACATGACTTTGGTGTCCTTGACCCACTTGTGCATAGTGAAACATGTAAGTTAGTCATGGGGGCCTAAAACCTTTAATCGCGTGAGTTACGAGTTCAGCGGTGTTTGTGGATAAGACAAGTCATCTTGATAATATCGAATTGGAAAATACACCAACCACCTATAAAAGAATTATATGATGTGGGGGAAGGCATGTGGTTGGGTGGGGAAGTATCCCTAGATTTCATCTTCCATAAACAACCTATGGTGGATTGTGCATATAGATCCACACGTTATCTCACTCATTATTTGTCATTGAACATTACTATAATCCCCATAGCTACAAAAACAATAGCCTAAAAATAACAACCATATAATTAAAGGTTCAATAGAAAATATTATATCTCTTACATACCTGAGTAATTTTAGGAGTTGAATAGTACAGATTTAAGAAATTCTATTATAAAAAATTTATACATTCCCTATAAATTAATTGTACTCATCAAAATAACTCTTCATACATTAAATGTATTAATTCATTACTCAAAACATGTAACCAAATCACTAAATATATAATCAATCATACACCTCCATAAAATCTATGAAATTAATTTTGAAATGATAAGGAAATTATAAATCTCATTACGATTGATATGAAAATGAGAAAATATATTATGACATAGAAATAATTCAAAAAT
Source organism: Viscum album (assembly GCA_963277665.1). Taxonomy (NCBI): domain Eukaryota; kingdom Viridiplantae; phylum Streptophyta; class Magnoliopsida; order Santalales; family Viscaceae; genus Viscum; species Viscum album. The sequence goes on from OY728159.1 coordinate 662,843,975, forward strand.
GAAGATGTTTTCATTCCTTAAAACAAAAAAATTCGTAGATGATATAATTCATACATTCAAACATCAATTCCAATTATTTATACCATCTATTTGATAAAAAACACAAATAAAAGTAATATAATAAAACACAATTCCCCAAAGAAAACATAATATTTTTTAAAATATATTTTTTGAGATATAATCCGTTAAACTAGAAATGTTAATAAAATGTCGATAAAATACAAACTTATTGCCTTTATAATATCATTAAATTATTTATTTCACAAAATCAACCTCATTACTTATGAAAACTATTGAATTTATTTAAGAACCTACATGAATTCATAGAAAATGATAGATAAATATTTGGTAACCTGATGTATATGAGAAGTATTTTCAATGAAAAACCTATTAAGAATTAAAAATATAAATAAACTTATATTAAAAATTTTAAATATGTGACAAAACTAATATGATAATGATTGAAGATGGAAAGATATATTTTCACATAAATAAATTACATTTTATCATAAATATAGGTCATACCTCTCTTCCAAGTCACCATCAACATGTGGAAAGAGGATTGGGTAACTCTACATTACTATAAGTTTTTTTAATATAATAAAAAACTATATTTTTTTACTATTGAGTCTCTTAAATGTAATTTAATATTATATAACTTGCTACCCAATTCATAGGTTGTATTTTTCAAACCCACCCATCACATAATGGTAAATCCTGAAAATGTTTGATACATGTGTATGAAAAAGTTATAAACCATAATATATAATAAAACTAATAGAACAAATATGTATTGAAAATTTTATAACATAAATAAACAACATAATTCAATCATTTCAATCCATAATTAGAATAACATTGTAATAACAAAATCAAAATATTATTTAAAATTATGGGTTAACTGAGCATATAATATTTGAAAATATCATATGATATGTAAAATTCATGGAGCATAATATGATAGAGTGTGTATAAAGAAAAAACTGAACCATAAAATATTATGTTTTAAGGAAATTAACCCCTTATGTCAATGGTAATTATAGGTAAAATTTAGTGAACAAAAAATAATGAATTATAAAAGTTATTTAGTTTAACTAAAAATGTGACAAATGAGTTTTATGAATAGTGTATTGATCCAAATAAATAAAGAGTGTAAATGATATCTCAAATAAATGAAATTGACTTAATAATACTATCACGACCCATCCTTGGGGCCTGTGTCGTGACTACCCCAAGCCCGCCTTCCATAGGCCAGGGGCTGGCGACTAGCACCAAAGGTGTAAATCCCAATAACTGGGAAGGCATTGCCTTTATAAAAGTAAACAAAACACCACATAGTACAAGCAGAATTAAAACACTAAGTACAAAAGAAGTGGTGAAAGGTAAATGGGCTGGAATACAAACCCAACTGAAAGTACATCTACAACATAATGAGAGTACAACAGAAAAGACAAGCAGCTGGAAGAATAGAAGCAGCTCCTGGGTCGTCCACCTCAGATCATACCTGAAGGGTAGGTACATATAGCGCAGCTCCTGGGTCGTCCACCTCAGATCCTACCGGAAGGGAAGGTACAGATAGCGCAGCTCCTGGATCGTCCACCACGGATCATACCTGAAGGGTAGGTACAAATAGCCTCAACAACGCTCTCGCCCATCTGGATCCTCTGAGAATCATCTCGTCGTGAAGTCCACCTCCGGATACCGTCCAGTCCTCGAACAATCAACCTCTGGCAGCGCTACCCGTTGTCTGCAACCAACACAATGAGGTGTGGGCATATCCCGTGAAGGGGTGAGTATACGATACTCAGTAGGGGCCATGAGACCCTCAATGTCTCACTAATTCCAACAAGGATAACCATAAAGAAGAATCTCAACTGATAACCCTTACTTAGGTATAATCCCATACTTATACCTAAGTTATCAAGTATCCCATCTCAATCATGAGGTAACACAATGTTAAGAAAATCAACAGATAACCACTACCTAGGTATATGCCCATACATATACCTAAGTTATCATGTGACCCATCTCAATCATGAGGTAAACACAAAGGTCATATACTCAGCTCAAACCATGATTTTCATTAGCGAAACGGTAACTGCTGAAGAGCCCCGTCTATGGAGTGTACAGTGGTCCTGTCACGACTCCGAGGTACTGCTCACTAACCTAGGACTGCTGAGGAACTCCTTCTGTCGAGTACCACGGGCCAGCCACCCAAACAGAGTAGTGCTTCCCACCAGGGTCTTCCACCCAAGCACAGTAGTGCATCCCCCCCTAATAGCCTACAGAAGTACTCTCCAAACGAGTACCGCGGGTCTGCACCCAAACTCGGTAGTGCTCCGTCCTCCATGGGTCTGCACCCAAACAAAGTAGTGCTCCGTCCACTAGGCTAGTCGACTCACTCCAAGTCGAGTCGGTCAAGCAGTCGTCATGTCTGAGCCGGCTACACGGTCTCCGTAATCCGTACGCTCTTCTCTGGGAGGGTCCGCTCCACGAGTTTCTGGTTGATACTCCAAGTATCACAAATTCCCACGAATAAGTATCTTAAAGGACTGCCTCATCATAGGGGTCTCAACGCAACAGACGACGCGCCAATCGGGCGCCCGGTCTGTGAGTTATTAGCCTTTTCATCCTAGGGGCCCGGTTGGTTTCGTGTGTGAACCAACCCGGACGTATCTCAATTGTCCCCCTAACTCTCATAGAGTATAATCATAGGGACCGCTTCTCAACATGATCACCAATGCCGCTGAAGGTTCGTCAAACGGACGTCCGGTCTGAAAGTTATCAGCTTTTCCGTTCCAAGGGCCCGGTTGGATTTCGGGTACAATCCAACCCGTACAATATCCAACTACATCAAAAACTCAGGTGAAGTATCCCAAAAGTTCCGTCTCATCAAGAGGAATCCAACAAAGTCGATGTCACGTCAATCGGACGTCCGGAGCTCGAGATATAAGCATTTCCGCTCCGAGGGCCCGGTTGGTTTCATGATCAAACCAACCCGACCATACCCAAAGTTCTTTGAAACCCTAAGTGTAATATACCGAAATGAATGTCATGATCCAAGGATCGAATTACAACTCACGGTGCGTCGATCAGAGGTTCGTAGCCCAAGTTATGGGCAAAAGACCAGAAGTGGTCTGAAAATAGGGGATTCGGGCCTGGTCCGACCCAGCCCGAGACCCCCTGGGTCGGCCCAAATCGGGTCAACCTGACCCGGGTCCAGGTCCGGCACACTAGGGCATGGCCTGGACCAGCCGGCGCGGCCCTGCCCCGCCGGCGCGCCCCGCACGGCCAAGATGGCCATGCCGTTGCAAAAGGGGGGGGGGCTGCCCCCTTAAAAGATCTGTGGGCCCCCACATGGGGCCGCTCCCTTGACTGTCGGAGGTTTCGACCCCCGGTCTCCCCTGGTCCCGCACGGCCGTGGGACCAGATGGCTGCCGCTATGGCTTTAGCCGAGGCGGCCCTTCCCAGCGGTGCCGCCGTGCCGGCGTGGCGTGCCCGCAGGCCCTTCCGCGGACCACCGTAGTTGCTCCTGTGGTCTGTTTTCAATTTTGTTTGCGCCGGTGGTCCTCCCGGGTTCCGTAGTTTACTGCAAAGGATTCAAAACGCTTTTGCGGTCTGCATCATCATCTTCCATCAATCCTTACTTCGACAACAAACTGCGGTGGGTCCGGGCTTTGTCCGTTAGCTCGTGCCCTCCGCGTTAGAGATTTTAAAAACAAGTCAAACTCAACCAATCCTGAAAATTCACCCCGCAACCACCCCGCATGATCGAGCGATCCGAGGATCAACCGGTATAGATTTATCCAATCTCATATTCCTTTTCTCAAATGACAAAAGGGAAAATCAATAAAATTCCCCTACAATTTCCCCCGCAAATAAATATATCAAACCCGCAAAAGAAATCATTCGCGGATCAACATGAGAATGAGTTGATCCGAGTTCTTTGTTTTAGAAGGGAATAACCACATGAATATAAACTTACACAAATTTAACCCCTACCTCAACAACGGTTGACGATCGAAGAGCGTTGCAGAAACAGCGTCGTGAGGTAAAACTTCGTATGCGCTTGACAGAGATCGTCTGAGGTGGAGCGACGTCTCACACCGACTGCGGAGAGGAGAAGAAAGGCACGACGACCACTCCTTCTGGTGAAGGCATTCTTCGTCAGGGTCCCGACATTCTTCACGTTCTCCAACGAATAAGATAAAGTTTCCTCCAACTTTTGAGTATTCTCTCCCAAACCATAACACCAAAAAACTATCCCAATAATAAAATAAGCTCCACTTATTTTATTAATTCATACCAACAGTTTAAAATTTAAAATCTCCATTCAATGAATTGAATTAAGGACTTGTCACATTAAATTTAAAGGGTGTCAAAGTGGGGTTGAGAGAGTTATGGAAGATGAGAGGTCACCCACTTAATGGGGGAGTTAGAGGAGGTTTAAGGAATGTGAAGGGGTGGGGTTCGTGTGGGCCCCACCTTACATTTAACCTCACTTAGGTAGTTAGGTTCACCCAACCTCCATCCTTAGGATTTAACCACTTTAAAGAAATAAAATTAGTTGCACAAATTTTATTTCTCGAAAGTATTTATCCACAAAACTAAACAACTCGTCCTGAGAAAACACAACTCTGGGAAAGGTCTTTTTAAGCAATTACCGGCACTGCGGTTTCATCGGTGCCCTTGTATTTCGATTCCGAGCACCGGTTCAAAAGGTAGAAAAACCCGCTCGTTCGTTCACTGAATGTACCAGAGCTAAACTTTGGAATTTGATTTTGGGCACACCGGGCCTCGGAATCAAGCATCGTCAGAAACTGTGTTCTTGTAAAATTCCAAAGAAATTAAGAAAAAAAATTCCGTGAAATTTCTAGGTCGTTATATTACTCCCACCACAGGGATTTACATCCCGTAAAGCTATAACACAAACTAGGGAAACAAAAGTGGTACTAAGCACGCATCTGAGCCTTCCGCTCCCATGTGCCCACCTGGAGGTTTCCGTGCTGCCAACCAAAGTGCACAAGAGGAATCGACCATCCCCGTAGGACCCGTTCCTGTTGATCCTCAACCTCTACTGAAACCATGCAAAAGTCACCCTATCGCCAATGTACAGCTCCCCATGGTCAATGATATGCGTCGGGTAAAACATGTATCTCCCCAGTTGAGATATGTGGAAGTCGTCGTGCACCTGGTGCAACTGAGGTGGATGGGTCAAATGGTATGCCACCTCACCTACCCTGCTGAGGACCTGAAAAAGTTCTGCTGAACCTCAGAGATTACTTTCCGCCTTGGCCTCATCTCCGTAAACCTCATCGAGGTGAGACCCGTATAAGGTCGTGCTTGTCATCCTTGAACTCTAGAGGTCTCCCTTTAGTGATTAGAACTGAAAATCAAAACTCCTCCTACAATGAGGTTAAGGTTGGTCGACTCAAGAGTGATCAGCTACACCCTCCTATGCATGAGTTTATCTTGTGCTGCGCAGGGTTTCCTTTTTTCCGACCAAGGAAAACACGTCCCAACGTTGTAGGTAAACCACAACCTATTTGCCTAATACAATCAATCTAAGTATGAACCGTGAATCCAATCCATACCCAGACCAACATCATAAGGCCTCAACACGGCCACCAAGAGATTCCAACTAAAACTCTCGCCTTGAGGGTCAGACCACACGGTCGGCATAAGTGTGATTATCGAGTCTCCTCCCAAGGTATCTCTAGACGTGAGGGTCAAGTCTACGGCTTACCAAAAACTCTAGGTCTGGGACAAGTTTCGTGGAAGGAAGGAATGATTCGTATCAATTTCTTTTACTACGGTAGCTAGTAGTGGACACAGAATGTCCCTCGAATCATTCTTAGAGCCTATAGGTCACTCTCCTTGACCTCATGCAGCTACTCTCTTCCCCAGCCATCCAGCTCCCTGATCCTGGCAAAAACAACAAAGGCGGGTGGTTGTAACATGTTGAAATGTACACCACCTCATGCTGCTCTCCTAGCTCTACCTCCACGTCAGCTGCTCTGTAGACTCATATGTCCTTAACACTCCCTGAAACATTTACATGCCCAAGTCTCTGAGACTGGCACCAGTTTCTTGTTTCTTGCTGTGTTGTGTAGTCTTCATCCGCTCCTGGATGATCTGCACCTTCTTCATTGTAACTCGTACTATCCCTGGTCGGTAGGAATTTTTCCGACGTGGAAGGTTGGTCAACGACCATCCTTCTTTTCCTACAATCCATTAGAGCTGCTAAGATTTCTCCTTTACTGAAAAGAGAAACTCGGTCTCATCCCCTGGATGAACCACTCACAATGCCTAATACAACCAATCCAGACATGAACAGTACTATTTCATTCCATGGATGATGTCATAAGGCCTCGACTTTACTACCAAGAGATCCAACTGTCACTCTCGCCTCCAAGGGTCGAGTCACACTATCGTCATCAGTGTGAGGTCACTAGGTCTCCTCTAGTATAAATCGTGAAAGTGAGGGTCAAGTCAATAGTCTTAACCGGGACCTCTCAGTATCAACCAACAAAAGGACATGAAAGCAAACATCACAAAGATAAGTGTCTTTTATTACTGCAGCTCGAAGTACAAAGACACAAATACAACAGAAAAATGGAACTAGAAGTACAAGGGACAAAAGGAATCCACTATTTTCGCTCCTGTCCGCCTGCTTTCGGATCTCCACTGCCTGAATCTGTATAAGCTCTAGAAAACTCCCAGCCACTTCCTCAAGCCACTCCTCAGCTGCCTGTGAGTCGGGCTCGCCTCAGAACTTGAGGTTATCTCATGTTGGAACATGTGTAAGGCAATAGGTCTACAAGTGTCACATACCGGTACTTCCGGTTGTAACTACTGACCAACAGGTAGTGATGTATAGCTGACACACTACCCGAAGGCACTATCTCAGGCATCAGTCCACGTACCGAAGCCTCATCACTATGCAGACCATCCTCATGGTCACTCACTGGAAAACACTGGTAGCCAAGTCTACCATCCACTCCACTAGTGTCTCAGGTAGGCAGAAAACTCTAGCAATCGCCTCCAGCCAGTCCTCTATTGTCTGCAAATCTGCCTCGCCTTGTAACCTCGTAGGCCTCTAGTGCTGGAACTCGTGCATCGCGCTCTTCCAGCGTGCACCGTCCACTAGTACGACTGGTGGCATCTTCTGCCCATCAGGTGGTGGTGCTGCTGGTACACCACCCGAGGGTCCCAACATAGAAAGAGGGCCATGCACCTGAGCCTCATCGCTCGGTGAGCCGTCATCGAGTACTCTCTCGGAAACTCCAACTGACTATCTGCATGGAGACATCCTGAACAGATGCGACATGGTCAACGATTTATACCTGGTGAGCTAACTTGGTTTGAGCGGACTTTAAAACTTTGGAAACACACATGCAATCAGTGTTTTCGTGTACAAAGATGGAAATCAGTAGTCAGGGTCCTGGTGTACGGATACGTCGGCCGCCGCACTAACACTGGACTCCCTAAATTGAAGACCACACTCGGTACCCTTAACAATATTGCTTAACATAGAAAAAGATGGGAGTCTTTAGTTCTACGGTAGAACCGAACTCCTTTTATACCAACTTTTCACGACCCGTCCTCGGGGCCCATGCCGTGACTACCCCAAGCCCGCCATCCGTAGGCCAGGGGCTGTCGACTAGCACCAAAGGCATAAATCCCGATAACTGGGAAAGAATTTCCTTTATAAAAGTAAAAAAACACCATAGAGTATAAGCGGAAGTAAAACACTAAGAAAAAAGAAGTGTTGAAAAGTAAATGGGCCGGAATAGAAACCCAACTGAAAGTACAGATACAACTGAACGAGAGTACAATAGAAAGGAAAGAAGCTGGAAGAATAGAAGCAGCTCCTAGGTCGTCCACCTCGGATCCTACCTGAAGGGTAGGTACAGATAGCGCAGCTCCTAGGTCGTCCACCTCAGATCCTACATGAGGGGTAGGTACAGATAGTGCAGCTCCTGGATCGTCCACCATGGATCCTACCTGAAGGGTAGGTACAGATAGCCTCAACAACACTCTCACCTGTCTGGCTCCTCCGAGAATCATCTCGTCGTGAATTCCACCTCCGGATACCGTCCAATCCTCAAACACTCGGCCTCCGACAGTGCTGCCTGTCATCTGCAACCAACACAACGAGGTGCGGGCATATCCCATGCATGGGTGAGTATACGATACTTAGTAGGGACCCCTATACCCTCAAGGTCTCACTAAATCCAACAAGGATAACCACAAAGAATAATCTCAACCGATAACCCTTACATAGGTATAAGCCCATACTTATACATAAGTTATCAAGTATCCCATCTCAATCATGAGTAACACAAGGTTAAGAAAATCAACGGATAACCACTACCTACGTATAAGCCCATACATGTACCTAAGTTATCAAGTGACCCATCTCATTCATGAGGTAAACACAAAGGTCATAGACTCATCTCAAACCAGGATTTTCATTATCGAAACTGTAACTGCTGAAGAGCCCCGTCTCTGGAGTGTACAGTGGTCCTGCCACGACTTTGAGGTACTGCTCACTAACCTAGGACTGCTGAGGTACTCCTCCTGTCGAGTACCGCGAGTCAGCCACCAAAACATAGTAGTGCATCCCGCCAGGGTCTGCCACCCAAACACAGTAGTGCATCCCCCCTAATAGCCTGTAGAGGTACTCTGTATGCACCCAAACTCAGTAGTTCTCCGTCCTCCATGGTTCTGAACCAAAACAAAGTAGTTCTCCGTACACTAGGCTAGTCGACTCACTCCAAGTCGAGTCGGTCAAGCAGTCGTCAGGTCTCAGCCGGCTACACGGTCTCCGTACTCCGTGCGCTCGTCTCCAAGAAGGTCCGCTCCATGAGCTTCTGGTCGATACACCAAGTATCACAAATTCCCAAGAAAAAGTATCTCAAAGGACCGCCTCGTCATAGGGGTCTCAATGCAAAAGACGGCATGTCAATCGGGCGTCCGGTTTGTGAGTTATTAGCCTTTTCGTCCCAAGGGCCTGGTTGGTTTTGTGTACGAACCAACCCGGCCATATCTCAACTGTACCCCGAACTCTCATAGGGTATACTCATAGGGACCGTTTCTCAATTTGATCACCAACGCCGCTGACGGTTCTTCAAACGAACGTCTGGTCTGAAAGTTATCAGCTTTTCCGTTCTAGGGGCCCGGTTGGATTTCGGGAACAATCCAACCCGGACACTATCCAACTGCATCCAAAAATTAGACGAAGTATTCCAAAAGTTCAGTCTCATCAAGAGGAATCCAACAAAGTCGATGGCACGTCAATCGGACATCCGGAGCTTGAGATATAAGAGTTTCCGCTCCGAGGGCCCGGTTGGTTTCCTGATCGAACCAACCCGGTCGTACCCAAAGTTCTCCAAAACCCTGAGTTTAATATATATAAACGACCATCATGATCCAAGGATTTCATCGCAACTGACGGTGCATCGATCGAAGGTCCGTAGACCACATTATGGGCAAAATACCAAAAGTGGTTTGAAAATAGGGGGTTCGGGCCCGGTCCAACCTGGCCCGAGACCCCCTGGGTCGGACCGAACTGGGCGACCAGACCTGGGTCCGGGTCCGGCCCCGCCGGCGTGGCCCGGTCCGGCCTGGGCGGCCCGGCGCCGGCGCGCCCCGCACGACCAAGTTGGTCGTGTCGTTGCAAAGGGGGGGGGGGCTGCCCCCTTAAAAGATCTACGGCCCCCCATGTGGGGCCGCTCCCTTGACTGCCCAGGGTTTCGACCCCCGGTCTCCCCTGGTCCCACACGGCCGCAGGACCAGCCACCTGCCACCGCCACGGCGCGCCGGGCGCTGCCGCCTCCAGCCGCCGGCGCCGCCGTGCCGGCGGGGCGCACCGGCAAGCCCTTTCACGGACCACCAGAGTGGCTCCGGTGGTCCGTTTTCAATTCTGTATGTGCCGGTGGTCCTCCTGGGAGCCGTAGTTTACTGCGAAGGATTCAAAACGCTTTTGCGGGCTACCTCATCATCGTCCATCGATCCGCACTTCGACAACAAACTGCAGAGGGTCCGGGATTTGTTCGTTAGCTCGTGCCCTCCGCGTTAGAGGTTTTAAAAACAAAGTCAAACTCAACCAATCCCGAAAATTCACCCCGCGACCACCCCACATGATCGAGCGATCCGTGGATCAACCGGTAGAGATTGATCCACCCCCATCATCCTTTTCTCAAATGGTAAAAGGGAAAATCAATAAACTTTCCCTACAATTTCCCCCGCAAATAAATATTCCAAACCCGCAAAAGAAATAATTCGTGGATCTACATGATAATGAGTTGATCCGAGTTCTTTTTTTTAAAGGGAAGAACCATGAGAATATAAACATACTCAAATTTAACCCCTACGTCAACAACGGTTGACGATCGAAGAGTGTCGCAGAAACGTTTTCGTGAGTTAAAACTCCATATGCGCTTGACGGAGATTGTCCAAGGTGGAGCAGCGTCTCACACCAGCTGCGGAGATGAGAAGAAAGGCACGACGATCCCTCCTTGCGGTGAGGACGTTCTTCGTCGGGGTCTTGACGTTCTTCGCATTCTCCAACGAAGAAGATAAAGTTTCCTCTAGATTTTGAGTATTCTCTCCCAAACCTTAGCACCACAAAAATAACCCAATAATAAAATAATCTCCACTTATTTTATTAAGTCATTCCAAGTGATTAAAATTTAAAATATCAATTCAATGAATTGAATTAAGGACTTGGCACATTAAATTTAATGGGTTTCAAAGGGGGGTTGGAGAGAGTTATGGAAGATGAGAGGTTACCCACTTAATGGGGGAGTTAGAGGAGGTTTAAGGAATGTGAAGGGGTGGGGTTTGTGTGGGCCCCACCTCACATTTATCCTCACTTAGGTAGTTAGGTTCACCCAACCTCCATCCTTAGGATTTAACCACTTTAATGAAATAAAATTTGTTGCACAAATTTTATTTCTCAGAAGTCTTTATCCACAAAACAAAACAACTCGTCCCGAGAAAACGCAACTCTGTAAAAGGTCTTTTTATGAAATTACCAGCGATGCGGTTTTAGCGGTGCCCTCGGATTTCGATTCCGAGCATCGGTTCAAATGTTAGAAAAACCCGCTCGTTCGTTCACTGAATGTACCTGACCTAAACTTTGGAAATACATTCCGGGAACACTGGGCCTCGAAATCAGGCACCGTCAGAAACTGCGTTCTTGTAAATTTCCAATGAAATTATGAAAAAAGTTTCCATCAAATTTCCAGGTCTTTACATTACTCCCACCCCAGGGATTTACATCCCCGTAAAGCTATTACACAAACTAGGGAAACAAAAGTGGTACTGATCACGCATCGGAGCCTTCCACTCCCATGTGCCCACCTGGAGGTTTCTGTGCTGCCAAAGAAAGCGCACAAGAGGAATCGACCGTCCTCGTTGGACCCGTTACAGTCAATCCTCAACCTCTACTGAAACCCCATAAAAGTTACCCCATCGCCAATTTCCAGCTCCCCATGGTCGATGATATGTGTCGGGTCAAACACGTATCTCTCCAGTTGAGATACGTGGAAGTCGTCGTGCACCTGGTGCAACTGAGATGGATGGGTCCAACGATAAGCCACCTCGCCTAGCCTGCTGAGGACCTGAAAAGTTCCGCTGAACCTTGGAGATTACATTCTGCCATGGCCTCATCTCCATAAACCTCGTCGAGGTGGGACCCGTATAAGGTCGTGATCGTCATCCTCGAACTCTAGAGGTCTCCCTTTCCTGATTAGAACTGAAACTCAAAACTCATGCTGCCACGAGGGTAAGGTTGGCCGACTCAAGAGTGATCCGCTACACCCTCCTATGCATGAGTTTATCTTGTGCTTCCTGGGGTTTCCTTTTCACCGACCAAGGAAAACTCGTCCCAACGTTGTAGGTGAACCACAACCTCTTTGCCTAATACAGTCAATCTAAGTATGAACCGTGAATCCAATCCATATCCAGACCAACATCGTAAGGCCTTGACGCTGCCACCAAGAGATTCCAACCGAAACTCTCACCTCATGGGTCAGACCACACTGTTGGCGTAAGTGTGATTATCGAGTCTCCTCCCAAGGTATCTCCAGACATGAGGGTCAAGTCTACGGCTTACCGAAAACTCTAGGTCTCAGACAAGTTTTGTGGAAGGAAGGAATGATTCGTATCAACTTCGGTTACTACGGAAGCTAGTAGTGGACACATATTGTCCCTCTAATCATTCTTAGAGCCATTGGGTCACTCTCCTTGACCGCATGCAGCTACTCTTTTCTTCAGCCATCCACCTCCCTGAGCCTGGCGGAAACAACCAAGGAGGGTGGTTGTAACATGTTGAAATGTACACCACCTCATGCTGCTCTCCTAGATCTACCTCCACGTCTGCTGCTCTGTAGACTCATCTATCCTTAACACTCCTTGAAACATTTACACGCCGAAGTCTCCAAGACTGGCGCCAGTTTCCTATTTCTTACTGTGCTGTGCAGTCTTCATCCGCTCCTGGATGATCTGCACCTTCTATATTGTAACTCATACGATCTCTGGTCGGTAGTAAGTTTTCTGACGCGGCAAGTCGGTCAACGAACAACCTTCTTTGCCTACGATCCGTAAGAGATGATAAGATTTCTCCTTTTCTAAAAAGAGAAACTCGGTCTCATCCCCTGGATGAACCACTCCAAATTCCTAATACAGCCAATCCAGACATGAAGGGTACTATTTCATGCCATGGATGACATCGTAAGGTATCGACGTTAATACTAAGAGATCCAACCATCACTCTCGCCTCTAAGGGTCAAGTCACACTGTCGGAATCAGTGTGAGGTCACTGGGTCTCCTCTATTAGAAATATCAAAAGTGATGGTCAAGTAAACAGTCTTAACCGGGACCTCTCGGTATCAACCAACAAAAGGACAGGAAAGCAAACATAAAAAAGATATGTGTCTTTTATTACTGCACCTCGAAGTACAAAGACACAAATACAACAGCAACGTGGAACTATAAGTACAAGGGACAAAAGGAATCCACTAGTTCCGCTACTATCCGCCTGCTTTCGGTGCTCCACTGCCTAAAGCTGTATAAGCTCTAGAAAACACTCAGCCACTTCCTCAAGCCAGTCCTCAGCCGCCTGTGAGTCGGGATCGCCTTGGAACATGAGGGTATCTGATGTTGGAACACATGTAAGGCAGTAAGTCTACAAGTGTCACATACCGGTACCGTCGGTTGTAACTGTTGACCAATGGGTAGTGATTTATAGCCGACACACTACCCGAAGGCACTATCTCAGGAATCGGTCCACGTACTGATGCCTCATCACTACACAGACCATCCTCTTGGTCACTCACTGGAAAACACTGGTAGAAAAGTCTACCATCCACTCCACTAGTGTCTCAGCTAGGCGGAAAACTCTAGCAATCACCTCCAGCCAGTCCTCGGCTGTCAGGGAATCTGACTCGCCTCGTAACCTCGGAGGCCTCTAGTGCTGGAACTCGTGAATCGCGCTCTACCAGCGTGCACCCTCCACTAGTACGACTGCTGGCATCTTCTGCCCATCAGGTTGTGGGGCTGCTAGTACACCACCCAAGGGTGCCAACATAGAAAGTGGGCCCTGCACCGGAGCCTCATCGCTCGGTGAGCCGTCATCAAGTACTCTCTCGGAAACTCCAACTGACTGTCTACGTGGAGACATACTGAACAGATGTGACACAGTCAATGATTTATACCTAGTGAGCTGACCTGGTTTGATCTGACTTTAAAACTTTGGAAACACACATGCAATCAGTGTTTTCGTGTACAATGTCAGAAATCAGTAGTCAGGGTCCTGGTGTACGGATACGACGGCCGCCGCACCAACACTGGACTATCTGAACTGATGAACACACTCAGTACCCTTAACATTATTGCTTCACATAGAAAAAGATCAGAGTCCTTAGTTTTGCGGTAGAACCGAACAACTTTGATACCAATTTTTCACGACCCGTCCTCGGGGCCCGTGCCGTGACTACCCCAAACCCGCCTTCCATTGGCCAGGGGCTGGCGACTAGCACCAAAGGCGTAAATCCCGATTACTGGGAAGGCATTGCCTTTATAAAAGTAAAAAAAACACCACAGGGTACAAGCGGAAGTAAAACACTAAGTAAAAAAGAAGTGCTGAAAATTAAATGGGCCGGAATACAAACCCAACTGAAATTACAGCTACAACCGAACGAGAGTACAACAGAAAGACAAGCAACTGGTAGAATAGAAGCATCTCCTAGGCCATCCACCTCAGATCCTACCTGAAGGGTTGGTAAAGATAGTGAAGCTCCTGGGTCGTCCACCTCGGATCCTACCTGAAGGGTAGGTACAGATAGCGCAGCTCCTGGATCTTCCACCACGGATCCTACCTAAAGGGTAGGTACAAATAGCCTCCATAACACTCTCGCCCATCTAGCTCCTCTGAGAATCGTCTCTTCGTGAAGTCCACCTTAGGATACCATCCAGTCCACGAACACTCAGTCTCCGACAGCGCTGCCCGTCGTCTGCTACCAACACAATGAGGTGCGGGCATTGCCCGTGCAGGGGTGAGTATACGATACTCAGTAGGGACCCCGAGACCCTCACGGTCTCACTAAATCCAACAAGGATAATGAAATATAAGAATCTCAACTGATAACCCTTACTTATGTATAAGCCCATACTTATACCTAAGTTATCAAGTATCCCATCTCAATCATGAGGTAACACAAGGCTAAGAAAATCATCGGATAACCACTACCTAGGTATATTCCCATACATATACATAAGTTTTCATGTGACCCATCTCATTCATGAGGTAAACAAAAAGGTCATAGACATAGCTCAAACCAGGATTTTCATTTTTGAAACTGTAACTACTGAAGAGCCCCGTCTCTGGAGTATACAGTGGTCCTTTCACGACTTCGAGGTACTTCTCACTAACCTAGGACTGCTGAGGTACTCCTCCTGTCGAGTATCGCGGGTCAGCCACCCAAACACAGTAGTGCTTCCCACCGGGGTCTGCCACCCAAACACAATAGTGCATCCCCCCCCCCGAATAGCTTGTAGAGGTACTCTCTGAACAAGTACATCGAGTCTGCACCCAAACTTCGTAGTGCTCCGTCTTCCATGGGTCTTCACCCAAACAAAGTATTGCTCCGTCCACTGGGCTAGTCGACTAACTCCAAGTCGAGTCGGTCAAGCAGTCATCATGTCTCAGCCAGCTACACGGTCTTCGTACTCCGTACGCTCGTCTCCGGGAGGGTCTGCTCCACGAGCTTCTAGTCGATAATCCAAGTATAACAAAGTCCCATGAAGAAGTATCTCAACGTACCGCATCATCATTGGGGTCTCAATGCAATAGACGACACATAAATCGGGCGCCCGGTCTGTGAGTTATTAGCCTTTTTGTCCTAGGGGCCCGGTTGGTTTCGTATGCAAACCAACCTGGCAGTATCTCGTCTGTACCCCTAACTCTCAAAGGGTATACTCATAGAGACTGTTTCTCAACGTGATCACCAACACCACTAACGGTTCGTCAAACGGACGTCCGGTCTGAAAGTTATCAGCTTCTCCGTTCCAGGGGCCGGTTGGATTTCAGGTACAATCCAACCCGGCCACTATCCAACTGCATCCAAAACTCAGGCGAAGTATACCAAAAGTTCCGTCTCATCAAGAGGAATCCAACAAAGTTGACAGCACATCAATCGGACGTCCGGAGCTCGAGATATAAGTGTTTCTGCTCCGAGGGCCCGGTTGGTTTCGCGATCGAACCAACCCGGCCATACCCAAAGTTCTCCGAAACCCTGAGTGTAATATACCGAAACGACCAACACGATCCAAGGATCACATCACAACAGATGGTGCGACAATCCGAGGTCTGTATCCCACATTATGGGAAAATGACCAGAAGTGGTCTGAAAATAGGGGTTCGGGCCCGGTCCGACCCGGCCCGAGACAGCCTGGGTCGGCCCGAGCCGGGTCTACCCGACCCATGTCCGGATCCGGATTACTAGGGAATGGCCCGACCTGGCCCAACCGACATGGCCCAGCGCCAGCGCACCCCGCACGACTAAGATGGTTGTGCCGTTGCAAAAGGGGGGGGGGGCTGCCCCCTTAAAAGATCTATGGCCCCCCACATGGGGCCAATCCCTTGACTTCCGGGGGTTTTGACACTCGGTCTCCCCTGGTCCCGCACGGCCGCGGGACCAGCTGCCTGCCACCGTGGCTTATGCTGCGGCGGCCCTTCCAGGCGACGCACCGGTAGGCCCTTCCTCGGACCACCGGAGTTGCTCCGGTGGTCCGTTTTCAATTATGTCTGCGTCGGTGGTCCTCCCGGGAGCCGTAGTTTACTTTGAAGGATTCAAAATGATTTTGCGGCCCGCTTCATCATCGTCCATCGATCCTCACTTCGACAACAAACTGCGGAGGGTCAGGGCTTTGTTTGTTAGCTCGTGCCCTCCATGTTTGAGGTTTTAAAAACAAAGTCAAACTCAACCAATCCCGAAAACTCACCCTGCAACCACCCTGCATGATCGAGCGATCCGCGGATCAACTGGTAGAGATTGATCCGTGCTTATCGTCATTTTCTCAAATGATAAAAGGGAAAATCAATAAAATTACCCTACAATTTCCCCCGCAAATAAATATTCCAAACCCGCAAAAGAAATCATTCACGGATCAGCTTGAGAATGAGTTGATCTAAGTTCTTTTTTTTATAAGGGAAGAACCACGAGAATATAAACTTACACAAATTTAACCCCTACCTCAACAACGGTTGACGATCGAAGAGCATCACAGAAACAGCGTTGTGAGGTAAAACACTGTATGCACTTGACGGAGATCGTCCGAGGTGGAGTGGCGTCTCACACCGGCTACAGAGAGAAGAAGAAAGGCACGATGATCACTCCTTGTGGTGACGACGTTCTTCATCGGGGTCTTGACATTATTCACGTTCTCCAATGAAGAAGATAAAGTTTCCTCTAGCTTTTGAGTATTCTCTCCCAAACCTTAACACCACAAAACTAACCCAATAATAAAATAAGCTCCACTTATTTTATTAAGTCATGCCAAGAGTTTAAAATTTAAAATCTCAATTCAATAAATTGAATTAGGGACATGGAACATTAAATTTGAGGGGTGTCAAAGGGGGGTTGGAGAGAGTTATGGAAGATGAGAGGTCACCCACATAATGGGGGAGTTAGTGGAGGTTTAAGGAATGTGAACAAGTGGGGTTCGTGTGGGACCCACCTTATATTTAACCTCACTTAGGTAGTTAGGTTCACCCAACCTCTATCCTTAGGATTTAACCACTTTAAAGAAATAAAATTAGTTACACAAATTTTATTTCTTGGAAGTCTTTATCCACAAAACTAAACAACTCGTCCCGAGAAAATGCAACTCTGGAAAAGGTCTTTTTAAGCAATTATCGGCACTGCGGTTTCAGCGGTGCCCTCAGATTTAGATTTTGAGCACCGGTTCAAAAGTTAGAAGAACTCGCTCATTTGTTCACTGAATGTACCCGAGCTAAACTTCGGAAATTGATTCCGGGCACACTGGGTCTCGGAATCAGGCGCCGTCAAAAACTGCGTTCTTGTAAAATTCCAAAAAAATTAAGAAAAAAATTTCCATGAAATTTCTGGGTCTTTACAAATACTATTATATAGGGCACTATCATATCATTGAATTTCCCATTGGGTATCACCATGGTGAATAAATTTTAGCTATTATTACTCTCTATATCATTAAATAAGAAATTAAAGATCAAATTTACATGTCCCTGGTGAAGAGATATAGGGAAAGATAAATAATAATCGAACCAAATATATTTGTGATAAGCACATGGAATATTCCCTATTATATATAACTAAATTTGTTTTCACAAAAATGTAGACTAATTTTAGAAATATAATTTTATTTTCATGAATTGATAAAATTTTCAATATCATTCACGTGATAAAAGTATTGAACCATCTATGATACCATTCGATATTATTTCTACAACCTTTCATTGCTAAATTTTATTTTTCGTTCGAGTTCAAAAAAGTATGGTGGAAATGTAGTCACATAATCTTTATCTAGTAATGTATTTAAATAACAAAAAAATATTTTAATATTATTCATTATCTAATATGAATTATTTTTTAATATAAATCATAACCTTATGTTGTTATAATATTTATGATCTCGTCTTTTTATAGGGGACAATATCATTAAGTGGTATGTTTGTGGTACAAAACCAATACACATTATAGACCAAATTCAAGATGTAAATTGTTTTTTATAGAACATGAGATTTTAATTTAAGGAATTAATTAATTCACAACATCAAAAAAATTCACCCCTTTAAATTTTTATCATCACATGTTGACATGTCATGAATGTGGTTTTCACAATGTCTTGACATGACATGAAAGGTGTTTTTTTAAAATGTAAACTTTTCATGAAATTAAATTACACAATGAATAATGTTTTTAATGTTTTTTTAAGGTGTGGTGATGGAATTTTAGGGTAAAGACTGGAAAAAGGTGTATTTCTGGTATTAACCCTCTAGAGACTCTGAAAAATTATTACTTATATTAATGCTTCCCTATAAACCTCTGCTTTGGACCAAATCTACTATATAAAACATCATCTTCAATCAAATACCATATCTGCACCTCCCAAGTATGGGTGTTCTCCTCATTTATGTTTATCTCTCTCTTCAGATCTTATTCCAAAATAGAAGAATTTTTTGATCCACTGTTGGATCTAGAAATAGATTTCTTAAATCTAGATTTAGGCACTTTGGATTATGAACAATATTTTTTGACTCTAGATCTAGGATTGTTGGATCTAGATCTAAATTTATTGAATATATATCTAGGATTATTATATTTAGATCATGATTTAAGAGATATTGTTTCTTTTAATTGTGGTTTTAGGTTTTTGATCCAGAACACGTTTTTCATCACATTCGTGGTTGATTTATTTCAAATTGGGATTATCTATTGGCAAGTATTTGTAGATGTTATTGAAATGGGTGGTCTAAAATTAAAATCTGATTATCTTAATTACAAATTGTGTGTGTGTAATTGTAAAATTTGTATTTTATGTTTAGAAATTATTTTCTTTATTAAATTAATCAATTTTTTGTATTAATTAATTAAGGGAAATATTAAATTGAAATATTGGGATTATAGATCATGAATAATTAATTCTTTAATTAATTATGAGTTATTGAGATTATGGATGAGATAATTAGTTATTGAATTAACTATGGGATTTCATGTTGTGGATATTGAATAATTAATTTGTGAATTAATTGAAGAGTATTTTTTGATTATTTCATTATTGAATTAATTAAAGGGAGAATTTAATGAACGGATTAATTATTGTGGGTAATGAGAAAACATAATTGTTGAATTGAATATAAGGGATTTATTAATTGATCAATTAATTAATAAGAGTAATGAGAATGTTTAAATGTTGAATTAAATAATTAAATTAATTAATTGATGAAAAAATTAATGTGAGTAAAGAGATTATATAATTATTAAATTAAATAAATTAATAATTAATTTGGGAATTAACTATTTTGAGTAGGATGATTATTAAATTATTGATGTAAATTAAAGGGATTAATTTATTGATGAAATAATTAATGTGAGTATATAAATTTTTTAATTATAGAATTAAGTAAGGTAATTAATTAATTGGTCAATTAATTAGTATGATTGAAGTGATTATTTAATTGATGAATTAAATAAATTGATTAATGAATTGAAGAATTAATTAATGTGAGTAAATTTATTATTAAATTTATAAATTAAATAATGTGATTAAATAACTGATGATTTAATTTATTTTATTAGTGAGATTATTTAATTTTTGAATTATATAAAGTGATTAATTAATTGAAGAATTAATTAATCTGTGTAATTTGACTAATTCAATTGATTAATTAAATAATGGGATTGATTGGTTTAATTAATTAATCAATTAATAAATGGAAGTAACATGCTTAATTTATTCTGAATTATTATTTGGTATTGATTTGAACAATTAATTGGGGAATTAAATGAAGGGTTCATATTTGTTAATAAATGGTGGATTTAATTAATGGGAATTAGTTAAATTAATAAATTTAAAAAATAATTTATGTAAATAGTGGTGTCAATGTAATTGAATTTCTGATATTATTTAGTAGTATAATTAATTAATGGGGATTTTTATAATGGTGTAAATAAATGAATTTGATTAATTGATTTTTTAATTTAATATTGTGGATTATTGGGATATTGAAATGATTAAATTTTAAATTAATTGTTGAATTAATTGAGGGACAATGAGATTAGTGATTGAGCTAATTAATTGTTGAATTATTCACGAGATATTGATGTTGTTAAAATAATTAATTAGATGTTGAATTAATTAATGTTATTGACATGATTAATTAATAATAAAATTAATTACAGTTATAATTTATTTCTTTATTTGAATAATGAAATTGACATGATTAATTAATTATTAATTTAATTTATGTTATTTTTATGATTTATTATTTCTTGAATTAATTAATTTTAATAATTTAATTAATTAATTGTAAAATTAATTAATGTTATTAATTTGAATAGTTAATTGGTGATTTAACTCCTGAAATTGATGTGATTAGTTAATTGTTGGATTAATTAATGGAATTGATGTGATTAATCGACTATTGAATTATTTAATGATGTTTTTTAGTTGATTAATTATTGAATAAATTAATGATATTTTTGTGATTAATTAATTGTAAAATATATTAATGATGTTGAGTTGATTAATAAATATTTTAATTAATTAATGGAACAATGTAATTAATTTATTTTTTATATTTTGATAAATTAATTGATAAATTAATTAATGCACCCTTGTTATGTGAAATATGATAATGGAGTAAATTTTGATATGAAATTATTGTTGTGAAATACATAAAATTTTCATATATTGTATATATTGTGAAGGATAAAGAAATTTGGTTCAAGACATGAAGTTCTACACCCACGATATATATGTGTGATTTTAGAAGGGGTGTGAGATACAGACTGATTCTCAAAATACACAAAGGGTGCTACACATGGCATTCTACACCCCAAATATATACACATCATTGATTAACATGTGGTGAGATTGGGATTTAGGCTCCAAATACTCATGGGGTTCTATACATGGCCTTCTACACCCAGTATGGATGCAAATATTCTTGTATGAGATAAGGACTAAGGCCCCTCATACACATGGGGTATGCGATAAGGAATGATCCTCTAAATACTCACGAGGGTTCCTAACATGGAATTCTATACCCATTAATTGGCATTGGAGTATGAATCCAATTGGTCTTATATGAATTTAATTAAATTAATAATGAAATCAAATGTCATATAATGATTGTAAAATAAATATGAAAAATGGTATTCACTCTGTCATGGGCCGAAGCAGGTATAGAGATATGTGTGTCCATGAGAACACAGGGGATTATACTACTTAATTAATGAAAATTGAATAAATTTAATCTATTTAAATTATTACTATTATTTATTATTTATAGAACTACATTAACAATTATATAGTGGATTTCCGTGAGACACCATTGGTGGTGGCTTAATGAGTTGTACTCACACCCTACTTAGGTTTTCCTGATTAGAACTCAAATATACATTATAATTTCTAGAGAGTTTTTAAGAAAATTTCATTTTCTAAGTGGCTATGTTTGGATAGATCATGGATTAGGGAACCAAACATGGTTCACAAAATGCTTAGTAGTTTTTAGTGTATTTATAATTTGGGTTTCATTTGACATGTGTCTTGTACCTAGCATTGCATTTCTACTATTTAGTTTTGATTGTCTATTTCTAGTATTGGTCATCTTGAGATATGTTTTTTATGTTGTTATATATATATTTCCAATATTGTCAATTGATTTCTTCTTGAGTTTTTTAATGACAAAAAATTTGGTATTGTCTACCCATGATCAATAATAGACCCTGTTGCTAGTCGGCATCCTATGGCATATGGGGAGGCACACTTGATGTCATGTGACCGAACTATTTGGGGAATCAGTGGGTTGTACCCCTACTAGGATGTTAAAAATTGGATTTAGAGGCTAGTTATGTTTTCTTATTCCTTTTTCATAGTGTTTGGGAATGAATGATAGGAGACTCAGAAGAGTCAGGAAATGGTTATGAGATCATTCAAGGGAGTTTCTACCACATGTGTGCGGGATAACAGATGTACCCATGGTAGAATTATTTTTATTACTATTTTATATTATAGTTTAATTATATTTAACCTTTGGTGATGCACATTACATGTGATTTGATTATTTCTTCTGATATTTGTTGGGATTGAATCATGTCCCAAAATGGAATGAGATTTGAGACTCCATTCATCATTCTTAACACTTAGGATTATTCTGTGAAGATGCATCATTTTATCCACGCATGGGGAAATGGGATTTGGGTATGTTGTGGTATGTGAACTACTTTTTCTTGAATATGAAATTGATCTAAATATGGTTCCTAACAAGAAATTGAGAAGATTTAAAATGATTAACAATGATAATAAATTGGTTTTTAAAAGGGGTATGTTAACAATGAGAATTTCATTATCCATTTTAACCAGGACCTACAAGTAATATTGTTAAGGATAGAGATAGTGCATCAGTTTTGACCATATACCACAAAAAAGGAGGAAATACATGATCTGGTTTAGTGTAAATCCCTTTTCTAACTTTTAATTTTATGAATTAAGAGTTGTTGTTTTTCTTTTTCCTATGATGCAACTAGTTTGGGAAATTATTATTCCATGGTTTGATAATTTGGTAGTAGTTTGGGTAAAGAATCGTCTGGTTCAAGATTGGTGTGGTACAATGTTGTGAGTTTGGAATATCCTGAGACTTTGGACCAATTTAGATGTTTTCATAGTTATATATAAAATCTGTGATAGAGAAATTCTGGTTGTGTTTACAGATTAATTCATAGAATAAATTTAATTAGTGATGATCATGACCAATAGATTGACATAGTCCCGAGTACATTGAGTTGGACTTGGCATTATTTATAGCTACCTAAATGTGATTTTTTCAGATATGAGGCCCCTTGGAGGTTTTTATAATGAAGTGGAATATATATATATATGAATCATGATGGTGGAAGGTATGCCGTCTATAGTTTATGGATGAGGTTCATATGATTGACTGAAGGATAAAAAAAATAATAGAGGATGAGTTTCTACAAATAGAAGTATTAACAATGTTGTAAATATGGGGATTTATGTGTGAGTGGTTGGTGTGTGGATAATGAAAATTAGATTGATGTGGTCGAATCATAATGCCAATAAAGAATATAGAAGTAGAATGAATAAATTCCATGTGGAATGGTCGGGTGGGCCTTGGATATGGTGGATGTATTTCATTTCAAGGAAGTTTTTTACGGCAATCCTAAGTGCCATTTTTTAATGGTTCCTTGATGTTATTGGAATCCATGAGTTGGGAAATTTGTTGGGTATATTATAGAAGTTAATCATTAAGTTGAAGCATCTTTTGAGAAGAAAAAAATACTTGCGTAAGATGGTGTTGAGAAAGATTTACAGTTTGAGAAACCATGCTGATCGTTTGAATATTATGGAAACATGGGTGTGTGTAAGATAAAACATGGGAGAGAGAAGTAGATATGAGGGATTAGTTTCCCAACAATTTTAAATAGTAATCCTAGTAGTTTTTGGAAGTACTACTCTATGATGAGCTATTATATGGTGGGGAGATTATAAGATCCATTATTTTTTCAGTGGTGCAACTGGATTAAGAAGTGAGTTCTAGGTGAAGAACAAATATATGTTATAACCATAATTCATTGAATAAATTGTCTTTTGTGGACACTTTGAAATTAATTCAATGACTTAGTTGATTCAAAACATCAAAAATTTACACCCCCTAAATAATGTTTTCACCACATGTTGACTTTTTGTGAAAGTATTTTTCACCATGTGTCGAGATGTCATCAATTCCATTTTCAACACTTGTAAACATGTCATGAAAATAAATTACTCAATGTTTAATTTATATTTAATCGTTTTAGGGGGTTTTTATGGGACCTTGGGGAATGATAAAAGAAAGGGGGATCCCCCATATGAACCCTCCAGAGCCTCTGTGTACCTCCACCATGGATCGAAACTCTTTCACGCACCTCCATGTTGGACTAAAGCTCCTCTATACACCATAATATTAAATCTAATACCCACATCGTACCTCTTGGATATAGTGTTATCCACATTTAGATAAATCTCTCTCTTCTTCTCCAATAGGCTGATAAATGAATGTTTTTTATCTATTATTGAATTTGGATCAAGATTTGTTGAATATCAATATAGGGTTGTGGGTTCTAGATCTAGATCAGTTGAATCTTAATCTAGGATTATTTTATATAGATCTATATTTGTTGAATATAGATCAAGGATTATTGGATTTAGAAATATCTTCATGTGATCTTGTTTTATTTAAATATACATTTAGGTTTCAAATCTATATTGTGTTCATCATCGATGTAATGGTCCAGACCTCTACAATCCATTACATTGTGAAAATGCGGTGTTAGAGGTGTTCTGGAAGGTCAAGGTGACTTGGGGGTGTGTATGGGTTGAATTTTAAGGAAGACTAAAGGGAAATAGCTTTCGCACGGGCTGCACACAGTTTGTCAAAACCGTGCGGCCAAACCATGAGAGGTTGGTGTTGGAGGAAGTGGCTAACGCACAGTTAGCACACGATTTGTCTAAATGTATGGCCTAACCATGATAGGAGTGTTTCACGAGCTAGTAGCGACCACACGGTTAGTGCACAGTTTGTCTAACCGTGTGATAAAACTATGTGTGCACTTAAATTAGATCCTAAAATTGTGGATCTCAACTCTTTCACCTCTAACATGCTTGTTTAAGACGCTAAGCAGCCATAAATCGGGATTACCCTTCCTTGAAGGTATGAGAACCTCTCCCAAGAGATTTGGAGGTGATCTAAAGGCTTCTCTGGGCGAATCAAATCCATTTTCTTGAGGTATGTTATTGTTCTTGTTTGGTTTCTCAGATCTACTCCTCCTCTTCTCTCAGTTTCTTAGATCTACACTTTTTATGGGTAGATATAAGTGTGTGGATACCAAATATGATGAGCTTGGTTTTCATCTTGCTAGGAGAAGAAATCTAAGGAGGATTCTGGAGAATCAACCCAGCATTCTTGTGCGTTCTTCATTTGTTGGGGTTTTCGTCAAAAACCCTTGAGGTAGGGGATTTGATGCTTCTCTTTATTTTACGTGCAACTGTATTGTGAGCATGTGTAATCCCACGGGATGAAAATGGAATTGAACTAATAAATACCTTGAACTAGAAAAAGAAATTGTATTTATCATATTTATTGCATCATGTTTTTCTAGATATTGTAATATCTATGCTTTCATCGCTTAGCAGTTGTTCTTGATGGAAATTGGTAAAGAACATAAACTGGGAGTAAGTGATATTTTTTTGGCTAAGGATAAAGAGACATGTGAACAAATTTTGTTCTTGTTGTAATTTTATGTTAATAAGATTGGCATAGTAAGCATGTATAACTCATTTTGATTGCTTATTGGTTAGGTTCCTGACTTTGGAACCAATGGATTATAAATCTGTTAATTCAAGATGGTTTAAATAATTTGATTGTCTGATAATTAATTTAAGGGATCTGAGTTACGGTATTGATTGTTAAAGGGCCAAAGACAATTGATGTGATGTTTGATTTCCTGCTTCATGTGATGTGATGTGACCCTAGAGGGGTGTTGTTATATGTGTGGCATAGAGGCCTTCTAGTTGTGGGAGCAGATTACGCCTAGAGTTGCGAGATGCCTCGGTTTATGAATGTGGGTGTCGAGGAGGACGCCAAGGATGATGGAATGGGATAAATGTGATTGTTGGATGCTTGCTATTACATTTGGTTGATTATCTAATTTACATTTCACCACTTCGCAAGGCATCTGGTCTTGCAAACCCTTCTTCCGAAAGAGGCGAAGACACGTGGGGTATGCCGCGTGCTTTCCGTGTTTAGCTTCTCAAAGGATAATGGGTGTATGCTCTTTGTATAGGCGGCAAAGACTGGACGGATAGTACATCTACTCACCGTGTTGAGCCCCTTGAGTTATTAGAATAGAATGATTTTATAGAATTCATGGGAATATGGTAAAGTGTTTGGTAATAAATGTTTGATTAAAAGGTTTTAACTCATGGGGTTAGAGTTTCCGGAACATAATGATGAGGTTTAAAACTTTTGAAGGAACAATGGATTTTGGGTGTGATGCTAATGAATTTAATGTGGAATTTTTCATGGTTATTTAATGTTTAAATAATTATTTAATGTATACTGGAACTGATAAATAGGGAATGAAGTTATCTAATAAATCTCTTTAATGGTTGAGTTCTTATAGGATACATAGTCTTAGAAGTAGCATCCTGGATTCTCAGAGACGTTAGCGGAATTTGTGTCTAATACTAGGTAATGCCTATAGTGTGTTTGTGAGATATATATATATTTTGTACTTTTTGTGTTTCTATATGCTACTCCACCCTGTCAGTAAGGGAAACTGACACCCCGGGGATTCTGAGCCCTGGGGTGTGTTTTCCCCAACATTCTGGTGGGAGGATGAATGAGTGTCTACCCCCTTTGCCCCCTCTCTATTCTCTTGGTAGATACATGTGCCGTTATGCACAAGGGTTAATTTTCCCCATATATGTGTGTAGAGGGCTGTAAGGGCATGCGTTTATTCCCACACATATATTATAGATATAGTATCCTATGGAATACTATAGGTGTTACGTGTATAGGCAGTGATGGATTGAGGATCCTTACTCAGTGTACGGGCTGTAATGGCTTGAGGTATAATACCCAACGTATGATACATGTTATGCGAGCTGCAGTGGATCTTGAAAACTACCTGGTTAATTTTGGTTGTGAGGATGGTGTGGTGGTTCGCCCATGTGTATGCGGGAAAGCCTTTGTGGTGCATGATTCCTACGACATTCGATGTTGGGGAAAAGTGGAAAACTAATGGGGAAGTAGTAGTGGGGTACCCTTGATATTCTTAAATATATGCTATATTCTTTTATGCGTTGCTTGGTGATAGTATCCATGGTGAGTTTGGGAACTTAGTATACATGTTTAGGTGATGAGTTAGTTTCACTTGTAGTTCACTGTGCTTTAGCATGCTTTCATTACTTTTTCATGAGAGGATTCAGGGAGGATCCTACTGAGTATGCTTTTATACTCACCCTATGTATATATAAACTGTTTTTCAGGTCACTTGGAGAAGGTTGGAGATCAAGCTGTTTTCTACTAGCTTGGGGTTGCAGGATATGTCCGTCTTATTGTTTTTGCTGTTTTAAATTTGTTTTGGGTACTTGTAGTTTTTCCCCTTATAGTTGTAGTAATTTTGTATGACATTCCATTTTTTCATGTGGGTTTATTTTATATTCCAGTTTTGAGTTGGAGTTGGTTGGTGTCTATCTTATCTCTCTTTTCGGCATTTTTTCTCTTAGAGGATATTGCCTCCCATTTGTGTGTTTATTATACCCTCGGTGCTAGTCGCCAACCTGGTGCCTACTGGAGGAAGGACTCATGGGGGTTATTATCTCCCTTCTCACTTTTCCAGCCCAGGAGCAGTACACTTTGTGGGGAGGGGGTCATGACAGAGTTGTATCAGAGGTCTTGTTGAGGGATATGATAGAGTTTGAAGTTAGGCACATGTGAGGATTCATGGATTGGTAGGGAAACAATGTCATTCATGTTTAGCAAGTGGGGTAAACACTAGAGACTGGCTGAGACATAGGCGTTTAGGTCCCCCTATGATATGATGTACGAAACATTAGGTTTACAATGGCTACTAAACAAGGTGATACTAGTTGCAGGGTAGAGACCAATGAAAGGATCATGCAACATTGTTCCTTGTGCCTGTGTTTTAATGGTTAGATCTTGGGATATGTTAACCATAAATTAATAAAAGAAACAAATTATGTAATTAATGTTGGGTCTTCCATATTCCAGGTTTAAGGGATCTAATTTTTTTTTATTTTACAGGTATGGCTCCAGGTGAACATCTTCATCAGGTTTGCGCAGAAAATGTCCAGCAGTCTCTTCCAGCAGATCGCCATAGGGTAGAGGTTGACGACGATGACACTTGGAGGAAGACACTCCGAGGGTTTCAATGCCAGAGTCTGCAGATGTATTAGGGCTCTGTTTCAGATACAGTTAGGGAGGTCTGGTTATAGGAGGTCGAGATCAGCTTCATTTCGACCCATGATAGGAAGGAAAACTGGGTGTCCTTGGTTGTGACGATGCTGGGTGGAGCAGTAAGGTAGTGGTGGTTGTTGTTCCATGGGGATCATGAGGAGTTAGTAATCTCATGGGAGGAGTTCCGAGATAAGTTTTGAGACAAGTTTCGTTCTTCGACTGTGAAGGCGTCCAGTAGCCTGGAGCTTCTTACCCTTCGACAAGAGACCTCTATTGTTCGAGAGTTTGGAATCTGTTTCAAGAACCTTTTACAATATGCTTCGGAACTGTTACCAGATGAGGAGGCCAGGGAGAGGCTTTTCAAGGAGGCTTTTCAAATAGAGATCCAGCGCTAGATCACCCCATTTATGCTGAAGACATATCTTCAGGTACTGTCGAGGGAAGAGGTTGTTGGGCGGACTTTTGCTAGGATCATATCATGACGAGAGGGGGATCAGCATGATTCCTCATGAAGTAATGTTGTGGTCCGGGGTTCCTGGTTTTCAGGATAGAAGAGTTTCTGTTCAGTCGGGGGTAGGTCCCAGCCCTTCACATCTCGTTTCTCTAGAGGTAGAAACTCTCAATCCTATTCCAAGGGATCAGGTGATTGTTTTTCTTGTGTTTTTCATGGTCATCAGCAACGGGAGTTCCCAAACTTTTAGAGTGGTCATTGTGCACCATGCGCTATGCTCCAGGTTCCTCTGTTGAGGCAGTTCCAGCCAAGGCATCAGCAGCCAGTTGCACTAACATTAGATCAACAGAGGGTAGATGGGGTAGGAAGAGGACAACCCCATAATGCTCCCTATCCACAGAGAGAAGAGTGCGACCATGGTGGTGGTCATCATTAGGGTCAGAGAGGCTGTGGATGAAGTCATGGTCAGCTTCATGCTCTAGCGTTTCCAGCTCCAGGTGAGCCAGATGTCGTTTGAGGTACCCTTTTATTGTTTTCTACCTTGGTGTATGCCTTGTTTGATTCAAGAGAGACACACTCCTTCATATCACCAACCCTTGTTCATGCTTTGGGACATGAGGTAGAGAGTCTTCCAGTTCCCTTGGCATTAACTACACTAGTTGGAGGTCAAGCTGACTTGTTTGAAATTTGTAGAGAATGCGAGCTACTGTTGGGGAAACACCGCTCTTGGGGAGATTTTCTATGTTGAAAAATACAACCATATGATATCATTAGTATCATGGATTGTTTGTATCCAGTGCAGGCTATTGTGGATTGATTTAGGAATAAGGTCGTAATCCTTGGTGCGGTTGAAGAGAAAGTGGTGTATTTTGGTGAGCGAGATCCTTGGACGGGTCATAGGCACATTCCATCCTTATCGTCTGTGATGGATGAGATGATGTTGAGTTCTTTAGAGGTTCGACAGTTGGTGTTTCCAAGGGTCGTAGAGGAGTACCCTAATGTCTTTCCAGAAAAGGTTGTAGCATTACCACCTTGATGAGAGATCGAGTTTGGGATCGAGCTACATCTAGGAGCTTCTCCTATCTCTATGTCTCCATATAGTATGGACCCTTATGAGTTATGAGAACTACGTATATAGCTTGATGGTTTTCTAAAGTACGGTTTAGTTCGACCAAGTGTGTCACCATGGGGTGCATTAGTTTTGTTCGTAATGAAGGCCGACTACAATTTGCGGTTGTGTGTCGATTATCATCACTTAAACAAAGTGAAAAAAAAGAATCGATATCCCCTTCTGTGAATTGATGACTTATTCAATCAACTGAAGGGTGAAAGTTGGATCTCAAAGATCAACTTACGGTCGAGATATCATCAGACGCATGAGAAGGATGAGGATATTCCAAAGACTACATTCCATTGTCATCATTGGCACAATGAGTTTGTTGTAATTCCATTTGGTGTGACGAATTCTATATCTATATTCAGGGGATTGAAGAATGGTGTGTTTTGTGAGTTCTTGGACAAGTTCATGGTAGTTTTCATCGATGACCTCCTTGTGTACCCCACATCTGAAGAGGAGCATGCAGAGCATCTATGATCAGTTTTGGGCGTTCTTCACCAACATCAGCTATTTGGGAAGTTTTCGAAGTGTGTGTTTTGTACTCTAGAAGTCTGTTTCATGGGGAATGTTGTGTCTCAATAGGGAGTATGTGTGGATCCATCTAACATAGAAGCAGTTGTGTCTTGGGAAGACCCCATGACAGTGTCAGAGGTGAAAAGTTTCCTTGGTCTCGCAGGCTACTACATGAGGTTCGTAGCCATTTTCTGACAAGTTGTGAGTCCTATAACAGCTTTGAACAGGAAAGATCAGGCATTCGTATGGACTAATCATTGTCAGGAAGCTTCCGAGTATCTAAAGGAGATGTTAGTAACTGCTCCAGTCCTTTTTCTTCCAACTGAGGGAGTCTAGTTTGATGTTTTTTGCGATGCTTCACATCTGGGTTTAGGTTGTGTTTTCATGAAGCATAGGTATGTTGTTTCTTATGGGTCTCAGCAGTTATGTTCCCATGAATGCAACTATGCCACCCATGATCTTGATTTGGCAGCCGTGGTGTTTTTTTGGAATTTGTTCAGACATTACTTCATTGGTGAGCGATGTGTGGTTTTCACAGATCATAAGAGTTTGAGGTATGTTTTCTCTCAGTGTGACATTAACTTAGGACAGAGTCGGTGGATGAAGATCTTGCAGGAATACGACTTCAAAATATCCTATAAACTTGGAAAATGGAATGTTGTAGCTGATGCACTGAGCTGAAAGTCACGTAGTGATGCTCTGCGAGAATCTGTTGATAACTATAGAGTAATGGAATAACTGTCAGCATTACATCTTGATGTGGGAGAATTTGGGGGTAGAGGTTGCCTGTAACACCCCGAGATTTTATGAAAAATATTCCTTTTAATTAATGTCTTGTGTTTTACGCTACACCAAAAGGAGCTTCCTCCACACGCATCCTTGACTTTCCTTGCATTACACACAATCGCGACCTTCCTCGATAGCATGTGTAGTACGCAATACCGAGTTTCACTAATCAACGATATGCTATTAAAATATTTTTAAAACTAGCCGTTATGAATAGTAATAACCACTTTTTGAAATTTTGTAAATTTTATTTTTCAAAATGGACTTCATTTTTGGATTCGGAATATAGAAATTAGCTTAGGGTGAAATTTTGGTACTTTTCGGATAACTTTCATATTCTGATGAATAATGAAAATTACTAAATTTTAATTAAAAACAGCTTTTTTAATAGAAATAATTAATAGTGATAAATTATTAATTTGAGTGGTTTAAAAGAATATTTAGAATATATTTTTACAACTTAATACAATGTTGGTCATTGGATGTAATTTCACATTTAAACCTGACATAAACAAGTGTCAATCTTTTGATAGTTATTATCTCTTAAAAACACGTTATTTGTTTTGACGACGAGAATTAATTTTTAAATTAATTAATGTAACTGATATTTTTTGAATTTGGTAAAACAGACATCATTTTTGAATTCATAATATCAAATATAGCTTAGGCCTAATGTTTTGTATTTTTCTAGAAACGTTCATTTTTTGATGAATAGTGAAACCACTAAGTGGTAGTTAAAAAACTGAATTTTTCATAAAACATAATTTTACTGCTTCTGTGAGTGGAATTTCGAAAATCCGAGAGACACGTTTAATATCAAGGACTAAAATGTGGTTCAATGAGATGAAAATAATTTTTGGTGAATAGTAACTTTTGACTTTTTTTACCACGGTTAAAAGTAAATAGGGTAATTAAGGGTAAAAATGATATTATTATTACCCTAACACATGTCCTAATTCTATTGGATAAGTGTAATTCGACCAAAAACAACCTTAGGAATAAAATATGACCATTTAAGCCCACATGGATTAGATTTGAACATTTATTGTTAATTTATTTAAAGAATGGTTAAAATAGTTAAAATCAAAGTTTAATAAGTAAATCATTTTTAATATAGGGTTATACATAAGATAAATTCGACTATAAATATTCATTATAAAGCTAAAATTCTTTACTACATAATGATATTTTATTTGTAATTTTTAGAAATTAAATAATTTAATTTATTTGTGACATAACGGTGATGCAGTATTTATATTATTAAGGAAATATTGACATAATTGATGTTATAAATACCCAAATA
Organism: Viscum album; assembly: GCA_963277665.1. NCBI lineage: Eukaryota > Viridiplantae > Streptophyta > Magnoliopsida > Santalales > Viscaceae > Viscum > Viscum album. The sequence goes on from OY728159.1 coordinate 662,876,400, forward strand.
AATGTAATTTGAAGCTTTTTATGAATTACACAGATTTTATAGGTTAATGTGACATGTTAGTATTTATTTTATTAACTTTTTTCGAACTAATAATTCTGTTATGATTTTTACAAAAATCAATTACCAAATAGTGTCAAAATTGACATAAAATAGTTTTTAAAACAAATATTATATTATTAATTTTTATTTTATTCCTAAAAATATAAGGATCGGACAAATGACTTAGATAAGGTTATATATATTAATAATAAACAATTTGGGGTTCTTTTGGCTTGATATAGTAAGTTTATTAACCTTATAGTATAAGAACACAAGAAGACACGGTAAAGTGAAATTATTTAACCTAATGTTAAAACTAAATGATAATGTTAAAATAGGAACCTAAACTTGTATAAATTCTATTGGATGAGAGGATTTAGAACCATCCCCACAATAGCTTCGAAATAAATCAATTTGGAGCTATTTAAAACCGAATTTGTCTTTATAATAAAATAATATTTTTAGTTATTCCAAAGGTGCCCCTCTCCTCCCTTATAAAAGGGCACTTCCTCCCTCTCTTCCTCACACCACTTTGAGCCTTAAAGCTCGGCCAACCCCAGACAAATTATCTTATCCACTTCCCTAGAAACATCCTAGAGGTTCTGGTATTCCTCAAAGACCAATTTTAATGCCCTAAAAGGAGATCTCAAAGAGGCACTTCAAAGAAGAGGAGGTTTGGACACTTACGAAACAAATCGGACCTAAGGTAAGGGAAATATCACAATCTCGTTTTTATCCGAGATTGTTTATACTTTAGTATTTACTGGGGTGTATTTTATCATCCACATCCATGTTTCCTCAATATGTAATATTATTTCCATCCACCTACAATTATTTAAATCCAATTTTACCCTTCGGTGAGTTTTTAGTAAAAGATATGAAAGGAATCTTTTGTCATTTTTCGTACGAGGTACTTTTTTACTTTTCCGAAAAAAGTACGAGAAGAATGTTTTTTAACTTATACGGCATGAATGGATTTTTAAAACATTATTTCCAAGAAGCTTCCTTTACAAGTTTTCAAGTTTATTTTTAATCAACTTCTTTTAGTTTAAAATTTTATGACATGTTAAGAAAGGAAAAAATGTTTTTGAAGTAGAAAGGATATTTTCATCAAGAATGGAGTTCAAGTGTTTTATCAAAATTATTTTCCATCTATGATAATATAGGGATTTGTTTCTATCCCTATTATTACATGGATTTTATTATGTTTTAATGGAAATTTTTTTATGAATTCTTTTATCTTATATGAATTTGTTTTATGATGTCATGTTGTTTAAGAATCCCATTTTTATTACATGGGTTATGTTATGATGTATGGTTTATGATTTTTTCTCACACATAAGAATGGAATCATTATGAGATGGGTGGGACCTATATATACCTCTAATACATTGGGTAAAGATTTTATATCTCATGAGATAGACATGGCTGGAACGGTAGGTTATACCGGTTCAGTGAAACAGGACTGAAACGAGGAGTGAACTCGGTTCAGAAAGGGACTTTGTCAACTAATATAGTCTTGTAAATGAGTCTTGACTAATAAGAAATGATTCTATATGATTATGTGTGAATGCCACAAAGTTTCATGTTTTAAGTTATGATTATTGGGATTACATTTCACTACTATGATTTATCCCATGTTATGAAATTATGATCTCTTTTGCAGGTTAGGATTACCAAAAGATATGTTCTTATGAATATGACGTGATTGATATTTCTTTTGTTTACCCTTACTGAGCATTTGAGCTCACCCTTTTATATTTTCTTTTCCCCAGGACATAAAGAAAGGATTTAGGTTTAAAAAAAAGAAGATCTTTGTGGGAGATGTTGAAGATCTTTCACCGCGATTAGAAGATTATATTCCGAGTTTCCAAAGACACTAAACTATTACGGTCCTTGTGTGTGTGTTTTTGTTATGTACTAAGTATTCCACAAAAGTAATGTAATGTCTATGTACGTCAAGATTCCGGTCTCTACAGTTGGTATCATAGGAAAGGTTTAGTCAACCTTTGGAAACTAGGATGCGAAAACATTAGTGAGATCCCTAGAGATATTTCTAAGGTATGTCTAGGGATGTCCCTATGGAAAAGTATACGTATAGGATATAGTCCTAGAACTACGGTAACGATCATAGAATTTAACCTAAGATGTTAGATATTGAGGATACTCCCCCTTTATTATGTTATTTTCCCTAGAATGATTTTTGCCTCTCACACTATTCTTTTTGGGTTTTAGACGATGGCTGGAACCCGAAAGAACTGTGTTGATCAATGTAATGGACAATGCAATGATTCTCCTCCTGAACAAACAAATGTTATGGGAGATAGAGTGCAAAATATTATTGATATACTTACACAAGCTATGAATCATTCTGGACTTCCAAATGAGTAGAAAAGGGAACAACATTCTATTGAGTCCTTCATGAGGCAACGTCCACCTTCTTTTAGTGGGTCTTCTGATCCACTTGTTGCTGAACAATGGATTAGTACCACTAAAAAGATATTTTCAGTTCTTCAATGTTCTGAACATGATAAATTCATCTTAGCAGTATATCGTTTGGAAGGTGAAGCTGATAAATGGTGGAATATTATCAAGAATACGAGGCAAAGAGATGAAATTGAGTCCATGGAATGGGACGAGTTCAAGAACTTATTTTTCAATAAGTACATCCCTCATATTCTTCAAAAAAAGATGGAGAAGGAGTTTCTTGATCTAAAGCAAAAGGATGATGAATCTGTTGGTATATACGAAGAGAATTTTACAAGGCTTGCAAGGTATGCATCTGGATTTATCATCCAACCTGAAAGTAAAGTTGATCGATTCTTCAGTGCCTTAAAAACAAATCATTGAAGGGCATTAGCTATAAGAGACTTCAGTAGCTATGATGAAATTGTGCGTTGTGCTATCAAGGTAGAAATGGAAGTTGGTGTTACTTCTCCATCTCATAGTTTTGGCAAGAAACAAAAGATGTAGTTCAAGGAGAAATCTCAGAATAATGGTGAAAAGAAGATGAATGTTTCCTTATGCTCAAAGTGTGGAAAGAAGCATAGTGGAGATTGTCTTAAAGGGACAAGTAAATGTTTCAAATGTGGAAAGGAAGGTCATCGGGAATTTGAATGCCGCAATTATGGGAAGAAGATGCCTAATGATGCAAACAAAGGAAGGTATGCACAGAATGAATCTACTACACTTCAATGCTTCAAGTGCAAGGAAATGGGGCATTAAGATAATAAATGCCCTAATTCAAGGGTTAGTGATGATCGACATGAGAAACCACTTAAGGAAAAGGACAAAGGGAAGTCACATGCGATCACCATTGGCGATGTTGAATATGACAACGATGTGGTGGAATGATTAAGTGTTTATGTAATGGGATTCCAGAATAATGTTGTATATAGTATCGTGGAATATTGAAATATTTATGTATTGGTCTATTGTGGTTTTCAATAATTTTATGGCATTGGTAACCATAAAAAGTGATTTAAATATTTTGGAAAGCAGATGATATGAACATAATGAAGGGTTAAAGAGAATCTAATATGTTTGATAGTATTCATGAGCTCATGATTGATATAAGGACTAAGTGATATCATGGTTTGAGTATATATAATTTTGAGGATTTTGGTACGTGGAAAGTGTTAACTGTTAACTAAACTCATGTTTTCAATAAGGTTCAATGGGTATTCATTCTTTAAGATAATACATGATTAAGGTATTCACATGTTTGTAATTTGACCAACAAGACATATATTATGATATATGGGGGATAAACGATGGCATTCACGTGATCATTTTCTTTATACTATGAGCTTGGACTGAAGTATTTTAGATAAGCCTAAAGATTGGAATGGATTATGTTGGACATAAGTTAGTATTTGTTAAGGATAAATTTTTTTTTGGATATTGTTGATGAGATGTTATAGTAATATAGCTTTAGAAAAAGGACAACCTGCAGGACGGGCGACAACCCATCACGTCAGACAAGGCTGTAGGAATCGAACCCACAACCAAAGTACGACTGGCCTTTATCGCCTACCAATGGCCTATAAGAAGTCCCTGTTTAGTAGAAACTAGTTTTATTATATTAATCAGTATAATATAAGAAGTATAAGTCCATTTTAGGAACCATATATGATTAATCTAACTATAGATGGACTTACATATTTTTTTTGATAACTTTTCTAACCTTTTGTTTGAGACAGATGGAATGACCCCTCATTCTATCACATGATCTTCTAACACATCACGAATGAAAAATTCAACTTCATTTCTTTATGAGATAAAGTGGAAATTGTACAAAGAACGACTATTGGTGAGACTATACCAAAATCACGAATGTATTTCTTCTAATTCCAATTTCATCAACTTTAGTGAAACGATCTTGAAAACCAAAAATGTTTTCCTAGTGCTCTTATATCTTATGAATCAGATGGTACCTTAGATCATCACAAATTTATGCCTTTTTGATTGCTGGCTTTTCCATAGCCATGTTCTCGACCACTCCCCATCAGAACATGATGGCTAGATTTCTCTTCCGTATCCATATTTTCACCTATGTGGAAACCCAGTGATTAGTTTATTTGGGTAACCATTACGTTTCATACTTTTGTTTTTAAAGATTGGTTTTGGTATTCCTTTTTACGATGTGGGTTTCTATCAAGGAAACTTTCAAATAGTAAACCATTTATAACCCCGATGAATCTCGAGGCCGAAATTCATTTTAAGGGGGGTAGAATGTAACACCCCGAGATTTTATAAAAAATATTCTTTTTAATTAATGTCTTGTGTTTTACGCTACACCAAAAGGAGCTTTCTCAACATGCATCCTTGACTTTCCTTGCATTACATGCAATCTTGACCTTCCTCGATAGCGTGTGTAGTACGCAATACCGAGTTTCACTAAACAACGATATGCTACTAAAATATTTTTAAAACTAGCCGTTATGAATAGTAATAACCACTTTTTGAAATTTTGTAAATTTTATTTTTCAAAATGGACTTCATTTTTGGATTCGGAATATCAAAATTAGCTTAGGGTGAAATTTTGGTACTTTTCGGATAACTTTCATATTCTGATGAATAGTGAAAATTACAAAATTTTAATTAAAAACAGCTTTTTTAATAGAAATAATAAATAGTGATAAATTATTAATTTGAGTGGTTTTAAAGTATATTTAGAATATATTTTTACAATTTAATACAATATTGGTCATTGGATGTAATTTCACATTTAAACCAGACATAAACATGTGTCAATCTTTTGATAGTTATTATCTCTTAAAAACACGCTATTTGTTTTGACGACAGGAATTAATTTTTAAATTAATTAATGTAACAAATATGTTTTGAATTTGGTAAAATAGACGTCATTTATGAATTCATAATATCAAATATATCTTAGGCCTAATGTTTTGTATTTTTCTGGAAACGGTCATTTTTTGATGAATAGTGAAGCCACTAAGTGGTAGTTAAAAAACTGAATTTTTCATAAAACTTAATTTTACCGCTTCTGTGAGTGGAATTTCGAAAATCAGAGAGACATGGTTAATATCATGGACTAAAATTTGGTTCAATGAGATGAAAATAATTTTTGTTGAATAGTAACTTTTGACTTTTTTTACCACGGTTAAAAGTAAATAGGGTAATTAAGGGTAAAAATGATATTATTATTACCATAACACATGTCCTAATTCTATTAGATAAGTGTAATTCGACCAAAAACAACCTTAGGAATAAAATATGACCATTTAAACCCACTTGGATTAGATTTGGACATTTATTATTAATTTATTTAAATAATGGTTAAAATAGTTAAAATCAATGTTTAATAAGTAAATCATTTTTAATATATGGTTATACATAAGATAAATTCGACTATAAATATTCATTAGAAATCTAAAAATCTTTCCTACATAATTATATTTTATTTGTAATTTTTATACATTAAATAATTTAATTTATTTGTGACACAACGATGATGCATTAATTATCTTATTAATGAAATATTGACATAATTGATGTTATAAATACCGAAATAAATGTAATTTGAGACTTTTTATGAATTCCACTAATTTTCTAGGTTAATATGACATGTTAGTATTGATTTTATTAACTTTGTTCGAACTAATAAATCTGTTATGATTTGTAAAAAAATCAATTACCAAGTAGTGTCAAAATTGACAAAAAATAGTTTTTAAAATAAATATTATATTATTAATTGTAATTTTATTCCTAAAAATCTAAGGTTCGGCCAAATGACTTAGATAAGGTTCTATATATTAATAATAAACAACTTGGGGTTCTTTTGGCTTGATATAGTAATTTTATTAACCTTATAGTGTAAGAACACAAGAATACACGGTAAAAGTAAAATTATTTAACTCAATGTTAAAACTAAATGATAATGTTAAAATAGGAACCTAAACTTGTCAAAATTATATTGGATGAGATGATTTCGACCCATCCACGCCTTAGCTTCTAAATAAATCAATTTGGAGCTATTTAAAACCGAATTTGGCTTTATAATAAAATAATATTTTTAGTTATTCCAAAGGCGCCCCTCTCCTCCCTTATAAAAGGACACTTCCTCCCTCTCTTCCTCACACCACTTTGAGCCTTAAAGCTCAGCCAACCCCGGCCAAATTATCTTCTCCACTTCCCTAAAAACATCCTAGAGGTTCTGGTCCTCCTCAAAGACCAATTTTAGTGCCCTAAAAGGAGATCTCAAAGAGGCGCTTCAAAGAAGAGGAGGTTTGGACACTTACGAAGCAAATCGGACCTAAGGTAAGGGAAATATCACAATCTCATTTTTATTCGAGATTTTTTATACTTTAGTATTTACTGGGGTGTATTTTATCATCCACATCCATTTTTCCTCAATATGTAATATTAATTCCATCCACCTACAATTATTTAAATCCAATTTTACCCTTCGGTGAGTTTTTAGTAAAAGATATGAAAGGAATCTTTTTTCGTTTTTCGTACGAGGTACTTTTTGACTTTTTCGACAAAAGTATGAGAAGAATGTTTTTTTAACTTATATGGCATGAATGGATTTTTAAAACATTATTTCCAAGAAGCTTCCTTTACATGTTTTCAAGTTTATTTTTAATCAACTTCTTTTAGTTTAAAATTTTATGACATGTTAAGAAAGGAAAAAATGTTTTTGAAGTAGAAAGGATATTTTCCTCAAGAATGGAGTTCAAGTGTTTTATCAAAATTATTTTACATCTAAGATAATATAGGGTTTTGTTTCTATCCCTATTATTACATGGATTTTATTATGTTGTGATGGAAATATTTTTATGAATTCTTTTATCTTATATGTATTTGTTTTATGATGTCATGTTGTTTAAGAATCCCATTTTTATTACATGGGTTATGCTATGATGTATGGTTTATGATTTTGTGGCACACATAAGAATGGTATCATTATGAGATGGGTGGGACCTATATCTCCCTCCAATACATTGGGTAAAGATTTTATATCTCATGATATAGACATGGCTGGAACAGTAGGTTATACCGGTTCAGTGAAACAGGACTGAAACGAGGAGTGAACTCGGTTTAGAAAGGGACTTTGTCCACTAAGATAGTCTTGGAAATGAGTCTTGACTAATAAGAAATGATTCTATATGATTATGTGTGAATGCCACAAAGTTTTATGTTTTAAGTTATGATTATTGAGATTACATTTCACTACTATGATTTATCCCATGTTATGAAATTATGATCTCTTTTGTAGGTTAAGATTTCCAAAAGATATGTTCTTATGAATATGACGTGATTGATATTTCTTTTGTTTATCCTTACTGAGCATTTGATCTCACCCTTTTATGTTTTATTTTCCCCCGGACATAAAGAAAGGATTCAGGATTAAAAAAAAGAAGATCTTTGTGGGAGATGTTGAAGATCTTTCACCACGATTAGAAGATTATATTCAGAGTTTCCAAAGACATTATACTATTACGGTCCTTGTGTGTGTGTTTTTGTTATGTACTAAGTATTCCGCAAAAGTAATGTAATGTCTATGTACGTCAAGATTCGGGTCTCTACATAGTCTTTTTCATATGACAGTACGTCATCCCGGATGCAGAAGGTAGAAGTGTCTCAGTTGGGGGATCTAGAGGTGGAGGTCTGGAGAGACCGAGTTGATTGTGGTGAGGCCCCTGATGGTTGGACTATAGATGAAAAACACCGAATGTTGTATCATGGAAGGATTTTTGTTCCCTTGATGATGCTCTAGATGGTTCTAAGAGAGTTCCATAGTTCACCCTAAGCAGTATATCCTCACGTGACAAAGATGTACCAATCCTTGAGGAGTCAGTTTTGGTGTCCTGGGCTGAAGCGTGCGGTTGCAGAGTTTGTTTCTCAATGTTTAGTCTGCCAGAAGGTGAAGGCCGAAAACCGTGTTCCAAGTGGTATTCTACAGCCATTAGAGATTCCTCAGGGGAAGTGGGAGGACATCTCAATGAACTTCGTTACTGGTCTACCTCGAGCTCTGGGAGTACATGATGCTATTTGGGTTGTAGTGGATCGTTTAACAAAATCGGCCCATTTCATAGTAATCAAAAAGTCATTCTTAGTGGAAGTTTGGTTGAGGAAATATCTAGAGGAGGTGGTGAGACTTCATGGATTCCCTGGGATGATCATTTCTGATCAAGATCCTCGTTTTAATTCTAGGGTGTGGATAGGTCTCCAACAAGATTTCAGTTCTCAACTATGCCTTAGCACTGCTTTTCATCCTCAAACGGATGGCCAGATAGAGCGAACCATCCAAACTCTTGAAGACATGTTACGCTCTTGTGTTCATGATTTTGGAGGATCATGGATGAGACACTTACCTTTGGTGGAGTTCACTTACAATAATAGTTTTCACTCCACCATCGGTATGATACCGTTTGAAGCCTTGTATGGCTGGCCTTACCGTTCTCGGTTGTGCTAGACTGGGGTCAGAGAGTCAGCAATTCTCAGAGAGGAACTAGTACAGAATACAAAAGAGATGGTTCAAGTGATTCATGAAAGGTTGAAGATAGTGCAAGATCGTCTGAAATCATATGTCAATCAAAGGACACCCTTAGAGTTTAATTTTGGGGATCATGTGTTTCTTAAGATGACTCCTTGTCAGGGGCAGTGATGGTTTGGTCGTGGAAGCAAGATTTCTCCCCAGTTTGTTGGGCCTTTCGTGGTGTTATCCTGTGTTGGAGATGTGGCATATCGAGTAGCACTTCCCCCTCAGATGAGTCGGATACATGATGTTTTCCATGTATCACATCTCCGTCGTTATCTTCATGACAATTCTCACATCATCGATTGGGGAGAGATCAATGTTGATGATGCTACAACCTTTGAGGGGCGACCAGTGGAGATCCAAGACCACAAGGATAAGGTGTTTTTCAGGATTTCTATCCCATTAGTTCATTTCTTGTGGTGACACGGTGGCTTGGAGGAGAGTACATGGGAATGCGAGTCATAGATACGTTCTCAGTACCCAGAGTTGTTTGATGTTTAACTCTTTTTAGGTTTTGTTTTAACTTACGTGGTCATGAAACATTCATGTTTATTAGATGGCTCCCTTTTTTTTCTTTTGTGGATTGCTCTCTTATGAGAGGTATCTCAGGGGGTGGTTGTTCAGACCCTGTTTTTTTCACTTTAGGTTGGTTTTGGATTCTTGAGGAAGAGAATGTTTTGAGAGGTAACTGATGTAATGGATAGGACCTCTCCAGTCCATTACTTTATGAAAATGCGGTGTTATAGGTGTTCTGGAATATCAAGGTGACTCGGGGGTGCGTTTAGGTGGAATTTTAAGGAAGAATAAAGGGAAATAGCTTTCACACGGGCTGTGCACGGTTTGTCTAAACTTTGTGGCCAAACCGTGCGATCTTGGTGTTTGAGGTAGTGGCTAATTCACGGTTAGTGTATGATTTGTCTAACCATGCGGCTTAACCATGCAAGTAGTGTTTGATGAGGAAGTAGTGACCGCACTGTTAGCACATGTTTTTTCTAACCATGCGATCAAACCGTGCGGGAACTTAAATTAGATCATAAAATTTTGGATCTCAACTGTTTCGCCTCTAACATACTTGTTTATGACCCTAAGAGTCCATAACTCGGGATTACCCTTCCTTAAAGGTAGGAGAACCTCTCCCAAGAATCTTGGAGGCGATATGAAGGATTCTATTGGCGAATAGAAGCCGGTTTCTTGAGGTATGTGATCATTCCGGTTTGCTTTCTTAGATCGACTACTCTTCTTCTCTTGGTTTCATAGATCTACGCCCATTACGGGTTGATCTATGTGTGTGGATACCAAATATGATGAGCTTGGTCTTGATATTTCTAGGAGAATAAATCTATAGAGGATTCTGGATAATCAACCCAGCTTTCTTGTGTGTTCTTCATTTGTTGGGGTTTTTGTCAAAAACCATTCAGGTAGGGGATTCATTGCTTCTCTTTCTTTTACTTGAAACTGTATTGTTAGCATATTTAATCCCACTAGATGACAATGTAATGGCCCTAATAAATACTTTGAACTAGATAACAAAATTGTATCAATTGTATATTATTGCCTCATGATTTTCTAGATAGTGTGATATCTATGCTTTCTTTGCCTATCTGTTTTTCTTGATGGAAATTGGTATAGAACGTAAACCGGGACTAATCGATATTTGATTGGCTGAAGATAAAGAGGCATGTGAACGAATCTGGTTCTTGTTGTAATTTGATGTTAATCAAATTGGAATAGTAATCATGTATAATCATTTGTGATAGCTTAGTGGTTAGGTTCCTAATTTTGGAACCAACAGATTATAAATCTGTTAAATCAAGATGGTTTAAAGAATTTTATTGTTTGATAATGCCCTAATGGGTTCTGAGTTACCCTCTTGATTGTTAAGGGGCCAAGAGCCAATTGATGTGATGTTTGATTTCCTAATTCATGTGCTGTGATGTGACCCTGGAGGGGTGTTGTGATATGTGGGCACATAGAGGACTTCTGGTTGTGGCAGCGGATGACGCCTAGAGTGGGGAGATGCATCGGTTTATGCATGTGGTTGTCAGGGAGTACACCCGGGATGATGGAATGGGATGAATGTGATTGTTGGATGCTTGCTGTTTATTTTTGGTTGATTATCTACTTTAAATTTCCCCACTTCTCAAGGAATCTGTTCTTGTTTACCCTTCTTCCGAAAGAGGTGAAGTCACACGGGGTATGCCATGTGCTCTCCGTGTTTAACTTCTCGAAGGAGAATGGGTCTATTATCTTGATATAGGTAGAAAAGACTCGATGGGTAGTACATCTACTCACTGTGTTGATCCCCCTTGTGTTAGTAGCATATAATGCTCTTCTAAAATTCTTGGGAATATGGGAAAGTGTTCGGTAATAAACGATTGATTAAATGGTGTTAACACATGGTGATGGAGTTTCCGGAATATAATGATGAGGTTGAAAACTTTTGAAGGAACAATGAATTTTGGGTGTGATGCTAATGAATTTAATGTGGTATTTTTCTTACTGAATTAATGTTTAAAGAATTAAATAACATACACTAGAACTGATAAAAAGGGAATGAAGTAATCTAATAATTCTCTTTAATGGTAGTGTTCTTATAGGATACCTAGTCTTAGAAGTAGCAGCCCGGAGTCTGATAGACGTTAGATCCAGTTGTGTATAAGACTAGGTAATTACTATAGTGTGGTTGTGAGATGTATATATATATATATTCTATAATTTTGTGTCTCTATATGCTACTCCACCCTATCAGTAAGGGAATCTGACACCCCAGGGATTCTAAGCCCTGGGGGTGTTTTCCCTAACATTCCAGTTGGAGGATGAATGGATGTCTACCCCATTTTTTTCCGCTCTCTTATCTTGGTAGATACTTGTGTCGTTAGGCACAAAAGTTAGTTTTACCTATATATGTGTGTAGAGGGATGTAATGGATAGCAGTTATTCACACACATATATTCGGATATAGTATCCTATAGACTACTATAGGTGTAACATTTATAGGCTGTGATGGCTTGAGGATCCTTACTCAGTGTATGGGCTGTAATGGCTTCAGGTATAATACCCGATGTATAATACATGTTATGTGAGCTGTGGTGGCTCCCGAAAAATACCTAGTTACTTTTGGTTGTGAGGATGGTGTGGTGCTTCGCCCAGGTGGCTGCGGGAAAGCCTTTGTGGTGCACGAGGTGCAGATTCTGGTAATTCACCCAGGTGTCTGCGGGAAAGCCTTTTAGAGAGAGATGCTTAGGACGTACGACGTTGGGACAAAGAGGCAAACCAGTGGGGAAGTAATAGCAGGGTACCCTTGATATTCTTTAATATATGCTATATTCCTGTATGTGTTACTTGGTGAGAGTATCCATGGTGAGGTTGGGAACAGAGAATACCTGTTTAGGTGACGAGTTAGTTTCACTTGTTTTTTATTGTGCTTTATCATGATTTCTTTACTTTTCCACGAGAGGTTTCAAGGAGGATCCTACTGAGTATACTTTTATACTCACCCTATGTATATATAAAATATTTTTCAGGTCACATGTAGCAAGTTGGAGATCAAGCTGGTTTCTACTAGCTTGGGGCTAAAGGAGCTGTCAGGGCTTGTGGTTTCTACTGTTTGTACTTTATTTTGTGTACTTGCAGTTTTTCCCCTTACAGTTGTTGTACTTTTTCATGACATTCCATTTTTTTCACTTGGGTTTCTTTATATTCAAGTTCTGATTTGGAGTTGCTTGGTGTCTATCTTATCTCTCTCTTCCGCATGTGTTCTCTTAGAGGGTAATGCCTCCCATTTGTGTTTTTATTATACCCTCGGTGCTAGTTGCCAACCTGAGGCCTACTGGAGGCGGGACTTAGGTGTCATTACCTCCCTTATAATATTACCGGCCAAGGAGGGGTTCAATTTGTGGGGAGCGGGTCGTGACAGTCATGTTCTTGAGAGATCTATTTCAAATTGGTATTATCTATTGGGAAAGTGTTCATCAATGTACATGAGGTAGATGGTATAAAATTCAAATACCATAGTCTTAATTGTATATTATGTGTATTTAATTGTGTAATTTCTATTAGATTTTTTGAAATTTCTTTCTGTAATGAATTAATTAATTTCATGAATTAATTAATTAAGGGAAATGTGAAATTGGTATATTGGGATTTTAGATCATAAAAAACAATTGTTAATATTAATTTTTTCTTACTGATATTATAGATGAGATAATTGAGAATATAATTAATTATGGGATTTATAGTTCTGGATATTGATTAAATAATAGATTAATTAATTAATGCATCTCTTTTGAATATTTAATTATTGAATTAAACAAAGAGATTAATTATTTGAAGAATTAATTAATGTTTTTAAAGAGATTAAAAATTTCTGAAATAAATTAAATAGAATAACTAATTCACAAAATAATTTATGTATGTAAAGAGATTATTTAATTGTTGAATTAAATAAAGTAATTAATTAATTAATTAATTAATTAATATGAATAAAGATATTATTAAATTTTTTAATTAAATAAAGGATTAATTAATTAATTAATTTGAGTAAATATTTTATTTAATTTTTGAATAAAGTGAAAGGGATTAATTAATTGACTGATTAAATAATGTGAGTAAAGTTATTATTTAATTCTTCAATTAAATAAATGAATTCATTAATTGATGAATTATCTAATGTGAGTAAAGAGATTATTTAGTTGTTGAATTAAATAAAAGGAATAATTAATTAAAAAAATTATTATTGTGAGTTGAGAGATAATTTCATTATTGAATTCAATTAAGTAATTAATTAATTGATGAATTAATTAATATGATTATAGAAATTATAGAATTAATTAATGAAATAAAGGAAAAATTAATTGATGAATTAATTATTGAGATTAATATGATTATTTAATAGCCAAATTTAATAGTGGCATAGATAAATTTAATTAATTTATAAATAAATTAATAGAAGTCGAGTGACTAATTTATAATGAATTAATTAATGAGATTGATGAGGGAATTTAATTGATAAATTAATTTAAGGGTTTTAATGTGTTAATTACTATTGGAATTTATTAATGGGAATGAGTTATATTAATTAATTACAAAAAATAATTTTTGGATATTGTTATGTTAACACAATTCAATGTGTTATAAAAATTAGTTGGTGAATTATTAAGTGGGGATTATTGTATTCGAGTAATTGAATGAATTGGATAAATTAAATGGTTAAATAATTTATGTGGATTGTTGGGATATCGATTTAATAGAATTTGATAATTAATTATTGAAATAGTTACAACATAATTAAAGGTGGGTTTTTAGGTAATTAATTGTAGAATTAATTATGGGGTATTAAGACTGTTAAAATCATTAATTAATTGTTCTATTAATTAATGTAATTGACTTGATTTATTAATCATCAAATTAATTAATCTTACTATTTAGTTATTAAATTACCTAAAATAAATAAATTGATTAATTAGTTATTGAATTCGTTAATGTTATTGACATAATTTACTAATCATCGAAATAATTAATGTTATTGATTTAATTAATTAATTTTCAAATTAATTAAAGTTAATAATTTGATTAGTTAATTTTTGAGTTGACTAATGAAAGTGATTTGATTAGTTAACTATTGGATCAACTAATTGAATTGATGTGATCAAATATTTATTGAATTAATTAATAGAGTTGTTTGGATTAATTAATTATTAAATTATTTTGTGACATATTTATGATTAAACAATTTTTTGATTAATTAATGATATTGACATGGTTGATTAATAATTAATTTATTATTGAAACAATGTGATTTTGAAATTGGTATATTTTGAAATATTAATTGTTAAATTAATTATCATGACATCATTATGTGAAATATGATCCGGGGATAATGTTGATTAACCATGATAGTTGTGAAATATAGCATATTTTTAAATATACAATATATTTTGAATGATAAATAATTGGGATCTTATACATTATGTTCTATAACCATGATATAGATGTATGATTTATAAACGGGGTGTGAGATGGGTAATGGTGCTTCAAATACACATAGGGTTCTAGACATGGTTTTTACATAAATGATATATATGTATGATTGATAAATAGTGTGTGAGATAGGGATTGATTCTCCAAACTATCATGTATTGATAGACATGGAATTCTAGACACAAAATACAAGAAAATATTATTCCATGGGATAGAGACTGAGGCTCCAAGTACCCATGGGGTGTGAGATAGAGAATGATGCTCTAAAACTCACGAGGCTACATGACATGATGTTCGACACCCATTTATTCTCCTTGGAATATGGATCAAATAAGATTTATATGAATTAAATTAAATGGATAATGAAAATACATGTGGTATAATGATTTTGAATTGAATATGAGAAATGGTTTAGACACTAGAACATGTCGAAGCCGGTACTGAGATACGGGTGTCTTTGGGAAACCAAGGGTTAATGCGGTTAAGAAATGGATAATTGAATAAATATTCAAAAATTTATTTACTACTTGTATTTTATTATTTTTTACAACTGCATACACTATTATAAACATGAATCATTTTAGACACCATTGTTGGTGGAATCTTGAGTTATACTCACACCATAATTATGCTGCCTAATTGGTACCCAAATATACCTTTTATTTTCTAGATAGGTTAAGGTAAAATTACCTGTTCTAGAGGGATGATTTGGAATAGATCACGAATGAGGGAACTATATATGGTTGGGGAATTGTTTGTGAGTTGTCCATATATTAAAATTTGGGTTTTCATTTGAAACATAGCTAAAAATATAATTGAATACATAATATTTATTTTTGTTTTTGTATTTCCAGTTTTTCTCGACATGTGATATTGTTTTTTTGTATGGTTATATATATTCTTATGATATTTTTTAAATTACTTCCACTGTTGTTTAACTTTGATAAATAATAGGGTCTATTATCTCCATGATTTAAAATAGACCATCAATTCTAGTTGGAATCCTCTAGTATATGATGCAGTGCACTTAATATTAGGTAACCAACTGTTTCGGGGAACCATTCAGTGGTACCCAATCCAAGACAATACATTATATTATCTAACAGTAAAAAAATTTAATTTTACTTTTCCAACATGAAATTAATTACTTTCTTTAACTCTACATATCATGTTAGATATGTATATTTTCACTAACTATTCTTCCAAATGAAAAATATCTTTGTGATAAGATAAAACAATAAGGTTATGAATAATTTCCAAAATAAATTTTTCCTAGAAGTTTAGAACATTTAAAATTGTACAGGAGTTTCTAAAATGTTTTAAGATGAAATGAAAATGATATATTCATATATTCAAATGTTTTTCTGAATATAATAATAATTTATGAAGATAAAATATTGAGTATTAAGAGTATATGCACTTTTTGAATTAGAATGTGTCCAATCACGATAAATTATAAAATAGCGAAGGCCAAGAATAAGATTTATTTCAATAAATGTTGTTTTTTGGCAATAAATATTGATAGTATATGGTGTATAAAAAAAATTTATTCGAATTTTTATAATTCACAAGATATCAGAAGTCGAACATAATAAGAAGTTATAGAGAGCATTAACATCTATTAAGAAAGAATCAAATGTTACACAAATAAACAATAATGTATATCTAGTGTCACACTATAAATGTAGATAAACAAAAATCATAATTTCAAAATATTACTATGGTAAAAAATAAATTATAGAAAATTGTATTAGATATTTGGATTCTATCCAATATTTAAAATAATAAATTATTCATAATATATTAATGATCATGTTAGAATTCAAGATAATCATAAAATGGTATGTAATATTGAATTATGTGTGGAAATGGGTCAAAGGAAAGAACATTCAATTGATAAATAATACATTTAATGTACATTATTACAATACATAATAAATTTTACATTCAAAAAATCATATCTAATATATTATTCTTACCTGTGGTTGATACATAATGTTTTGTATATAAAAAAATTACTTCAATCATCAAATGTAAATTACATCAACCTTTATATATAATTTATTTAAGTTATGATTATTTCATAACATTCAATATGTGATATATTAATATTAGAACATATTATTTATTTTCAATTTTTACTGAATTAAATTTATGAATTCTTATACATTTCAGCCACATCATAGGAATAATAATGACCCTATTAGGAATAGGATATAATCATTAGAAGAAATTCATCAATATAAATTTTATGGAAAATATAATATAAACATGAAAATGAAAATCTAATAATAGACTAAATAGCATATACATTTATATAAGAATATTATTAAAATCAATATACTATTTATATAAAAAAAATTAAAAAATTAAAAATCACATACATATATATAGACTAAATATACATTTAGAAAATATCTTGTAAATCATTAACTAGATAAATATAGGAAATTATTATAAATAAATTTCATTATCTTTTAAATAAAACATCTCATATGTTCTCTATTGATGAAAATAATTTTAATTGTATAATAGTGATATAATTAATAAAATAAAATCCTTTAGAAAATAATATAAACTAATATAACCATTTTATATAAATATGATTGTTCAAAATAACAAGTTTTAGTAAACCATAAAATTAATAAATTATCCAAAATAAACGGGTTGTCACATCATCCCTAATGAAACTACTTTCAAGAATAATTAATTTTATCTCCCCAATACGAATTTACCTTAAAATATAAATAATATTTGATATATATGTTTATTTAACCTTATCACATGGTTTGATATATGGTATTATTTCCTATTATTATATGTAGTTTAGTGGAAGCCTTGGGTTTTATCCAAGATGGGTTCCAAAAATAATTTTCATTTTTTTTCATAATGCATAGAATAGTTGTAGTTCAATTATAATATTGGAAGAAAATTAAATTTTAGTGTATTAAAGAATGGGTTTAAAATCAAATTGTAAATGAGTGATAGTTCGATGACTATTTTTTAACTATAATTTTTTCATGGAATAAAATTTTTTATTCTACCTCTTTGAATCTATAATGTGAAATGTTTTAGAGTAATTTATCCTTCCTCCAAAATGAAAATTATATAAAAAAGTATCAATTTTGTTGAGTTTTATAAATTTTATATTATTATTTATCTTGTGAAATGTGATTTTATATCTCAATCTTACATAACTATGTCGTGACCAAATCTTGTTTTTTAGTACATAAGTAACTCAATAATTTTTTTAATTACCTTTACACAAGAGCCATAATTAGCTAATATAAACAACACATATCTTTTTAAGTTACTTAATATATAAAACACGTATCCTTTTAAGTTACTTAATATAAAAATTGAAACATAAAGTACAAAAAAATAAATCACATAATAAAACATATGATATTATGAACTATAACTGAAAAATAAAATAGGTCAACTGAAGAAAGTGTTTTATTCTAAAATTTAAATATTCAAGCATCCAAATTATAATCCATTCTATCACCATACAATATAATGTCTCGATAATTACATGAGATAAAATTAGATAAATATATAAGGAAATGATATTTCATTAGAATGAGAAGTAGTAAATAAAACAATGAAAATTGGAAAACAACAAGAAAATTGGTGAAATCTATACTATGTTTTATTTGTATTTTATTTTTTTTACTTTGTATAGGGTTCCCATCATTTAACTAGTAAAATTCATTCAATAACCATGACTCATTGAATTTTTTATTCATCTCTTATAACCTTGAAGTATTTCTTCTTTTTCATGATATGATCCTCCCTCAAAATGCACTAATTCCCCTCTTTTTCTGAATCAAAATATGATTAAAATTATAATCCACATGACCAAAATTACAAAACTATATAAATGTATATTTGTATCTAAAGAACCTCATATATAAATTTAAATGAACATGAAGTCCCTTCAACTTTTAAAAATACATAACCTCATAATGAATAAGAGTCCATTAATACATAAAAATTGGATTGATCCATCCATATATACATGCTAATGGGATTCATTTATACATAAATGAAACTCAAAAATGATTCTTACACTGATGGATGATCATTTAAATGTGTGAATATGATTTGGAAAGTGATAAAATAATTATTACATAGTCTAAAATTGGGAGATTAAATAATACATGAATAGACCATCATCCTTCCATGATTTATCCTTATAACATTCCACCCTCATGTGTAGGACCTAATTATTGGAAACCATCCTTTTTTGGGAATCCATTCTTACATCCATCCACAATTTGTCATGGAACATTATGACATAAAATAATTTATATCAGACACTAGATAATCTTTATAGTGTTAACACTTAGATAAAATTATGTTTGTCCTTTAAGATTGATAAATTCTATACAAGTTCATTAAAATATTATTTAACCTAAAAATTAATTAGAATGTAAATTACATATTTGGATTTTTTATATTATTTAATAATTGAGAAAATATATTTAAAATGAATTAAAAAATCATCATAGTAAAATAAAAATATAAATAATTTCCCATTTCATGTTAATATAGTGGGATATTAATCATTAAAATACAATTTTAAATGATAAAATATATTTAAATATCAATTCCCCTATACAAAATCATTAGAATTTTAGTCATGTGATCCATGAAAATATCCCTATAAAATACTCTAGTTCAAGATAATGTTTCTTTCTTTTTCAACACAATGTTTCATAATATATTAATACCACATTAGTTTAATTAATTAAAAATTATTTTCTTAGTTCACTGAGATCCATACCACATACTCTATCCTCCCATCCATATTTATAACTATCTACTAATAATTATGTATCCAAAAAATCAAGTAATAATTATAAGTTAGAAAATATTCGAATTTCAATATTATATATGGTTCACCATACGCAACATGAATTCAATCATATCTACCAAATGATTCAATTAATTAAACACAACATGAGATATTGTTACAGATTAATGATGTATGGGTTAGTGGGTTCTATTAAGAATATTAGGTTGTAGCTAATAGGGATTGTCTCTATGTTGAAACCTAATACATGGTATTCATCTTCCTCTAAATTTTTTATTCATCTGGGTTTCCATAGATAAGATTCCACCCATTTATTTTTTTCATAGGAAAGGTCAAACCATAATCACTTTTGTGTTATTATAAATCCGCATTACATTTATCCTTTATAATATTTCACATTTAATTATATTTTTTTTCATTTTCACTTTATGAAAGAGATTTACATTATATTTTTGAGTAGGATTGTTATCTGTTTTTACATTTTAAAAGATATTCTCTTTAAGTATATTCTTATTTACATCATTTGAGGTTCTTTCACTAAATATATTTAGTATTTTAATAAATAATAACTCTTACATCAATATGTCTTCCAAAAATATAATATAATATAATAATATTGTTCATTTATATTAACCAAAATGCGAAGAATTTTTGTTAAATATATGATATTCATCATACTATGTTATATAGTAACAAATAGATGAATGACACTAAGTGGAAAAGGGTATGATAAATCACTTCAAAATCCATTGGAATGAAATATTCTAGTATAATTTTGGAAACATAACAGTTGTACATATAGATTTATAATTTTTTTAAATAAGGGTGAAATGGGTCTCTCATAATTTTTAAATTGAAAGGATATTAAGAGGGATGTTGAAAAAAATATCCCATCATTATAAATTTAAAATAAAAATGTACCCAATAAATATTTAGCATGAATAAATATGATATGGACATGATCCATTTAAAAGAGAGGGTGTTACTAAAAGCGTGGTTTGATATTCATGATAGAATGGGGAAACAAAAATAGCTATATATAGTGCTAAAAGAAGATTAAGGATGTGCTATAAGGATTTTATGTGAATATAAATTGGATCATGGTTCATTTATATGTGAAAAGAGTTTTATGTTCTTAAATATTTCTCATACATAGGGGTTTCCACTCCATATAATTATGTAATCAAAAACCAGTTTCCTTCACTTTATATTTTCCCATGGTATCAAAGAAATCTGAGTGATTATTGTTATTTATAAATAACAATAAATGAAACTTTTTGAACGTTACCCTTGGCAATGTGGTTGTGATTTATGTTCATAAATAATTAGTTTTAATACCTTAATATAATGTATGGGTTTTGGGGGATACATAAAGGAATAAAAAATTACTCAAATAACATAAAAACAATATTTTAAAACTAAGAAATATTTATTTGGTTATATATACATTTTATTGAATATATTATACCACTTTTGTGTAATTATGATGTCATAATACATGCCTATTATTAATACCATATTACATTTTTACCCAATAAATCAGCTGGCACAAGAAATTAAGAAATACTCACTATAAGAGAATATTCGTATAATAAATACAATAATAATATTTATATTATCCAAATAAATTTCTAAATACCATAATTTATAGTTATATATCAAATCATTGTTTTTTTAATATACAATTTTTTTAAATAAAAGGTACTCCAACTCCTATAAAAAATATTTCTGACATTATAAATTTATATGATCAAATATTATCAATAACTTTTTATAATAATAATATGTAATAAAATTTTATTTATTTTTAACATTCATTAATTATTTTAATATAATGTCTTAAATAAAATTACATAATATCTAGAACAAAATTTTTATTTTTTCCTTTTGAAATCCTATATATATCACACTCATTACTTACTAAAATATAAATGAAAATAAACATCAAAAAATTCAAATAAATATTTTCATAGAAAATAAAATATACATATTTATGATGTTAGGATCGAGATACATAGCAAATTACGACAGTAGTGAAGGACCTCAAGGGAAGGAGTGCGATATTGAAATTTTTATAAGGTGGTTCAACGAACATGGTTTGGGTCGTGATTTGGATGAGATGGAACCTCTCCCATAAACAACATAAATAATGCATTAGTTGTCGAATATTGGGATGGTATTGGCCATGAACAATTACCAAAGAAACAATATGCCTCACAAAAGCCAATAAATGTGATTCATAGTGTATGATCCTACTGGTTAAGGTCACCACTTACTTTGTATGTGTCAATTGGACTTTTCATATCCCTAAATATATAAAAAAGCACATGTTCAACTATAAATTCTTATTTTTTTCAATGGTTATGATGACTATTTTTATTTTAATTCCATAAGATATAATATTCCCAAAACAAAAACATGTGTATTTTTTTCATGAAAATCGCTATTTATAATGTATTTATGTTTACAGATAAAAAATAGTATTTATAAATGATTAGGTCATTACATTACTCCCCCTTTATAAATTTCCACCCTAAAAATGTTAAATCAATATAGTAAAATAGATGATGCTGAATCTGTTTCATTGCCTCTTCTGGTTCCCCAGTCACGTACTCAAACATGTGGTTCATCCAAAAAACATTTACCAGGATGGTTTTCTTGGTAAATAGAACATTATATCTACAGTCCAAGATATTCACAAGTTATTCCTTGTATGGGATGCAATTCTATAATAGTACCAAATATTGATTTTTTACATATATGGTATTTTGTATGTTCATTATTAATAGGGATACATGGAACACATCATGTAATTGAGAATGGTTATTCTAGAATTCTCATCGATAAAAAATCACTCAAATACAATCAAGGATATCAAAGGGGAATATATATCATGGACAATGTTTTCCTTCTTCCCAATACCTACGATGTTTTCCATGGATATATATAAAGGAAATTTTTATCACATACCTAAAACACTAGTTGTCTTACACGATAACCTACATAAATTTTTTATTGAATTCTGGAAGATTTCATATGATGATGAATGGTTTGAAAAATCATTTTCAAATAATCGGTAATACTAGGACCCATCATCTTTCACTTTCTAAATTCATCCTAACATGTTATAGTCCAACACCTATTCCCATATTGAGCCTCAAAAAATATACAATTGGAATGCTTGAATACAAATTGTTGATATATGAGAACTCAACCGAGGGAAGGACTTGATTCTAATAGGTTTGGAAATATATTGAACCTGATCTTGAAATATCTTTTAGATATTGAGTTACCTTTTAGACATACCATCTAGATAAGGGAGATAAGTAGTTTGGAAGCTCAATTTTGTATTCAACTCATTCTAATTGATTATCAATAACCATTAATAATGTCTTGTATGTCGATCAACTATATTAGATATCAAAACTCTACATTGTATCAACACATCTATTGTGTATATCATGGAATATTGGAAAGTAGTTAAATATCCCTGGATAGAAATGAAATGAATTTACTTGTAATTCAATCAAACACTACCTAGATTGTGTTTTCAAATTATGTTTTCATTGGGAGTCTAATGATTAAATCCATGCTTTTATTTTCTCATTTCCACACTAGAATGGGAAATGGCATAATAACACCTTGTTACTATTTTCATCCCTCCTTGAGTTTTTGGCGCACCATGCGTCGAGATAAAAAAATCCTCAATCTATCCCTTTATGTTGTACTAGTAGAAATTTTTCATCAAAACAATATACATATTATTTATTTTTAAATATATATAGAAGGATGATATATTCACATAGTCTAGAATTTTCCTCTTAAATTATTGATTCGATATAGAACGTATATGGGATCCAAACCTATTAAATCAATCTTCAAAAATGTTTATGTCCAAAATATTTTCTACCATCTTTTTTACCACCTTATCAAATTTGTAACACCTTTGTTCCTATAAAGAATGGATGGTTGAGAAGTTACATGTTCATGGAATGATAATGATAATTTTTTTATTTCTGTGTCCATCATTTCATTTCAATGAAGATTGGATATATTTCAACCCTCATCATGGATTGATTTATAGGATTCCATCAACATAAAGCATATTCTAATTTTTTTCATTCCCTGCATTATAATGGATTGTAAAATAATAGTCAATGGTCATCTAAAACCATGTCAATTTATTCTTAATAATATCAATATTTAAATATATACTTGAGACTTTCATGGTCCTTTTATATATCACACTTATCCTCATAGAGATAATTTTTTCATATTATTAGTGGAATTGACAATTCATACAATTTTGGATCAATACACTAATAGTTTTTCTAATGGATAATTAATTATAGGGATGCATATTATATCACCTGTTCATCTTTCATTAATAAAAATCCCCATGAAATTTTTTCGATGTATCTATATTGGTCAAAACTCCTTCCCCACTAGAGGGTAATGTGAGATAAGATTTAGTGAGTAGTATCTTATTATGATCTTTAATGTATTCCCCACCTTCATTATTCCAAAAAAACATGATTAATTTTCCTTTTATTTTGGGTAGGGGTAATGACTATAAATTGATTTATCTAAAATATTAATGATATTACCCATCCAATCAATAAATATTATGAGTTTCCAACACTAGGGTTGGTATGGTCCACACATCAATTGAACCTTCTTTTGAAGAGTCCAAAAATATCCCATTTTTAGTGATAAAATTCCATAATAAATAAAAAACTATCCTATTAGAATTAGTATTTATTATACATTCCATTGATATTTTTACTCTAAAATGTCCCCAATTCAATATTCAAATACTCTACATCTTCCTCCATTGTTTTAAAGTAGATTAAAATATAATGTATTATGAATACCAATAATTGGTTGACGTAATCTATAAAAAATCAATTCATAAGGTCCCTGATGATTTTTAGAGAATTCATGAGTTCAAATAGAATATGTATAGACATAAAATACCCATATCATGTATGAAAAGAATTATTGGGGATGTCCTCCTTCATTACATGTACTTGAAAATATATTGATCAATGACAAATCTTTGTGAAATTCATGAAAAAATGTAGCTTATTAAAAAAATAATCAATAAATAGAAGACAATAATTTTTTAATCATTATATTTTTTAGCTCCCAATAATCAATGTGGTGGTGCATTGGTCCATAATTTTTCTTGACGAAGAGAAATGGTTCACTCCATGGTGAATCACTCGGTTATATAAACCCTCTATCTAGATTTTCATGTAGTTTTTTTATTTATTTCTTCATGTTCAAAAATAACCACTCAACATGCAGTCACATACATTAGTAATTTTCTAGTTACATGATATATAGAAATGTTAACATCTCATCAAGGTAGAAAACACAATAATTCCCCCGAAAGCACCGCAACATATTCCCTCATGTTGGGAATCAACTAAATAATGGTATTATCTTTATACAAAGTCATTTGGGTATGATATTATTTCTATTATCGAAATAATATCCATTTTTATAATTATGGTACCATAGGAGATTCATCTTCCCCATGAAACATGTATAGACTGGTCGAGTTATATCATTTTTTTAATATTTATATTGGCTCTATATAAGAAAATCAAATCCATGACCATAATTGAATATAAACGAACTGCATATAATATGGAAATGTTCACATAAAAGTCTTTATGTCATATTTTTATAAGGGATGAGTTATAAAATTCGATGAAATAGTTCCAATAGTTTTCATTTTCTCCAAAAGACTATATAAATGTCTAATGGTGGTGTCTAAATAACTATTGTAAACCATTGAGATACCAAATAATGAATAAAACCAAAATTAAAAATTTTGATATATATCATCAATGATTAATAAGAGTACATAAATCTATTTTTTTCTGTATTCACCTATTATGTTGTGTTTTATTATGCTATCCCTTTCATTCTTAGAGATTGTTGGCTAAGATTTTCTTCCACAACCCTTGGAATTGTTAAATAATCTACATAATGTCCTTGTTTCATTAATTTAAGGAATTTACCAATTGGATGAGGGTTTATTGGATAATTTCTCTCTTCCATTTGATTGGGTGGTTTCTCCATTTACTAATCAATATTTGGGTTCCCTTTCTTACCATACCTAAAGTATTTTTTTGACCCCTTAAATCTATTTTTAGGGTGATTCATCTCAATCTATTGAAAAGTGTGATGTTGGAAATTTTTTCCATAGATTTATTTCTCCATCACACTCCAAGAATTAAACTCTAATTTCCAATTATAATACCAATGAGGCCATCAATATTTGGTAATATCTATTTTTACTTTGAGGGTACATCATAATATATCCTTATAACTATAATTTTCCCATATTTCAAACATTATTTTAGACTAAGCATCAGTCCAAAAATTTGGAAATCAACATTTAATTCAGGGTAAAAAAATATATAGGCGTATCATGAAAGTATTATGATTTTTTAAATCTATTCCATGATATAATCTCCATCCTTTTTCATGAGGATAATAATGTACTTCTCCATTTGTAGTTAGAAGGTAGAATGAAAATATTTAAAAAAACATTTTATCGAATTACATCCAGTACAACTATCTGATATCCTACATAGGCTTCATATTTTGGACCACTATAAAATATTTATTATATTATCTTTCCATATCATAATTATCCATCATGTCTATATCTTGCATAGAGAATCGTTGGATAGAGAACATATTTCAATTAAGATGATCCAATTTTCCACAATTAAGAAATAAGAAATTCCACTAAAAGTTAGACACTTTTTCATAAGAAGGTCTCAATTGAAACATTTTCATTCTTAGATGGATTTGGGAGTTCCTCATAATCCAATATTTTTTTCAAAACATTAGTTATTTGGGAATTTATAGTTATGTGGTTTTTGACTTATAGTCCCATTGGGTTTGTGAATCTAATTTGGGATGTCATGACATGTCTCATCACATTGGGATTTGACATTATACCTCCAGTTTACTTACATTTACTAGAATAAAGGATGAATTAGTGGACTCAATTTTTAAATAAATAAACATATAAAATTAAAACATTTCTTTTTAATAGAATAAATCAAAAATGACATAGTTTCCATAATGTATGATTTTATAGGAGTCAATCTATGTTATCCATGATAAATTTAATATCACAAAATATTATAGGAATAATTTTTCCCATAATAAGACTTCATAATGAGAATGTGAATATACATGAATATATCGCACAAGAACTTCAGACAATGTGCAATCTAATGTTTGTTTTCGTGCAGAATTTTTTAATCTAGTCAAGCTCAATACAGTGTTTTTGGTGTTATTACCACTACTTATATCTTTTCATGAGAAACATAAACATATAGTTTCTATAAATTGTAATATTTCATAGGAAATGAAATAATATATACATTAAAAAACATTTATGGATGTTTTATTTTGTTTAGTACTGTCTTTAAGGATTTTACATGAGTTTTATAATCCTAATACAAAATATTACCTGACATTCCATTGATATCAACTAAGAAAATACATATGATTGTTATAAATTGGTTAATGATTTCTTATCAAAAAGATCCCTTAGTACAACCCAGATAATCGATAAGACATGATTATTTGGGAGAATAAGTCTATTGAACATAAATATGTTAAATTATTATAACAACATTGTTAAAAAATGACTATCAAGCTTTTAAAATCAATTTTTCCTCTAAAACTATATTCGATACACTATGGACATACATGATAAATGGGAGATCTATAAAGACTCATGAGGGACTAAATAAATCATTGAATATGGTAATGAATAATATGTTATCCAAAAGTAAAAAAATGTAACAAAAGAGGTGAAAATCATAGTCATGAACAATGAGGCATGATATAACATGATGCAATAAAGGAAACATTGGAATGTGACCAAAAACATGGAATTATAAGAACATGTCAATGTTAATGACTAATACATCACAAAATAGTGTGATCAAGAATACATCCCATACACCATACTTGAAATCTTAAGAGATTAAAACATTTCAAATTCTTTGGATCACTATTTGGTCGCACCCATCCTAACAATATCATGTACATGTATTATTATAATACATATATCATATAATCGTAGTCAAATTTTGAGATCATAACGGTAGTATGTAAATATGTAAAAAGTGGTTTTAGGATAGAGAAATGGGTCTCCAATTATTTTCAAATTTGGAGGAATGTATGAGGAATATGGAAAAATATATCCCTTATGTTCATGTTTTGTTTGCATATATCCTTTGTTTACCCCGACAGAAAATATGAAATCACTAATTCTTATATTTTATTTATCCAGGTTATACAGAATGGTATTATATAGGAGTAATAAAGGGAATGACATTTATTGGAGATGTTGAAAATCAGTCACTTGTTTGGATTCTTATTTTTTATGTTGTCAAATTCTTTGAACAATAATGTTACACAGAAATGTGCTTTTTAATTTTAATGAATATTCATCTAAAAATATGTAATATCATTATATGAAAATCCTAGGTTGTTATTATTTATATGAAAGATATGGTTTAGTAAACCATCGTAAACATGGATGATAAAACATTAGTGAGATACCTAGAGATATTTCTAGGGTTATTTTTTGTGATGTCTCTAACATTAATTCTATGTATAGGATACAACACAAGAGTTTTTATAATAATTTCGAAAATTAAACTGAATGTGTAATAGATAAAAAGAGTTTCCACAGTTTAGACATCCTATAATATACTTTTCATAGTTAAGTGGTTTTCTGCTATGAAAAGTTTTACTGACACTATTCTATATGGTTTTAGTAAATATAGTGAATCAAAAGAAACTGGATTAATATTGATTGTGATGAACGATTAGAAAATGATTAGTCCAAAGGGATGATCACTAGAGTGATAGAAGTTACCGTCATTCTTAATCAGTTTTCATGAAATTAGATTAACAACATATACCATAAAAATTCTCAGACTCATCAAGGAAGAGTAAAAAATATTTTGGTAAGAATTTTGGTAATGGGTACAATAGAGGAAATAAGATTTAGTTTCCTTTATACCAATAACATGGGTAAAAACCAAATGGATGTATTATAGGAACAATAATATGTCTTGAATATATAAAATAAGGAAACATTGAAAGTAACTACAATGGGAAATTGAAAATATCAGTTAATACAAAGGAAATAAATATAGGCCTACCTAACATACTATAA
Organism: Viscum album; assembly: GCA_963277665.1. NCBI lineage: Eukaryota > Viridiplantae > Streptophyta > Magnoliopsida > Santalales > Viscaceae > Viscum > Viscum album. Next base: position 662,905,476 of record OY728159.1, read on the forward strand.
ATTGATCATTGCATTAAATATGCAATTATTGGTCATTATAAGGATAAATACCCAATTCTGAAATCTCACATTGAATATATAAAAGTTATTAAAGGAAATGTATATTTTGCTGGTGATGATGAAATTCCATGATAAATGTGAATGCAAAGATCTGTTATTTAATAATATAAAGTATCCTTATTAATGGATTAAGTATGAAGTGAAATGTTTGAAATTTTTATATATTTGGATTCAAAAAGTATGTGAAATATATAATGAATGTTTAGTTTATTAATTTTTATAAGAATTTATAAGAATATTTTGAATGTTTTAGATGTTTTATGAATGTGATTTAATGGAACAGTGATATTTATTAGAATAATGTAATTAAATGTTATATAACCTTAATATGTTCATTATGTTGTTATAATTATGTTTGGATAATGTAATATGAACTCCACTAGTTACCTATGATTTGATAATCGACTTTTTGAAAATGTGGATTCTTATATCATTGAGAAATATTACCGAATCTTCATATTTAAGGAAAACATAAAATAATATATAAAGGAAGTGTTCATGTCTTCAATAAGTATTTATAGTAAATCAGCTTAATAAAATTTTTAAGAGAATACATGATGAAGGTATTCATGTGATTCCTATGTGACAAACCAGGTATACATTATTATATATAGAGGATCAATGTTATTCTAATTATGATAAATTCAGTGAACTATTTACTAATGTTTTTCACTTCCATATATTATGAGGGTCACAAGGTTGAAATTTTATGGAATGATTAATGTTAAATTTTGAATTATGTTTTAGAGATTAAATTATTATCAATAAACATGACAATTTATGAATATCGGATAACTTCTGCAAACCATTTTTTGTGATATTGATAGATTGAATCATCTATCCCTCTATTTATGGATCTCATGTTTTGCAAATACATCATCAGTGAAAAAATCAACTTCATTTATCGGATTACAAAATGAAGTTGGAATTTATAATGGAATAAAAAGAGTGTGATTTTATAGAAATAAAGTAAGTATATATTCTCATGAAAATTAATTAACATTATGGGAAGGGACTTTGAATAAAATTTTGTCCCTTTATCATTATTTTTTATGATATCAATGACATTTTTCAAGAAACTTTATTTTATCGATTTTTGTTTTTTAACATTCTCGAAACCATATTCCTCATCACTTTCCATCATAACATTATCATTAGATATATCTTCCATGTATAATTTCTTACTTCACACTTTTTTTCACCTTTGTGGAAACCCATTAATTAGTTACCTTGGGTAACTTTTTTGTTTCTAACTTTCCCATTTTAGATAATTTTTTAGTATTAATTTTTTGGATCTTGATTTATATGAAAGAAACCATCTAGTTGTAAACATTTGATAACCCAGATGAATTCCGATAGAGAAATTCATTTTAAGGGGGGTATAATGTAACAAAATGAGAATTATATTAAATATAAATTTAATTAATTAAATTATTTTTATATCATTCATTAAATGATTCACCATATTTACTGCGCTCCATGTAACACTGAACTAGCTTATGTGACACGATACACTGAGATTCTACGAAACATCATTTAATTGATAAAATTATTTGAACAATTCAATTATATCAAAGATGTTATCATGGACGATATGAACATGATTACAATAATTATGAATGTATTTTTCACACATGTAAAACACTTAAATAAAGAAATTTTTTTTTCTAAAAAAAGGTTTTTAATGTGAAGAAGATTGTTTTATTTGAATAAATAAACAAATCATGCTTTTGGAATTATATAAATAAATTATATTGATATTATTTTAATTTTATTATTTAAAATTCATCCTATGAATTTTTTGGATATGATATAATAAAAAAATCCAATTTTACATATAATAATGTAATGTTATAGGAAGTAAGTTTTATATCCCAATGACTGAACATATGTGTGATATATATTTTTGGAAAATTTATAAATTATATTCTATAAAATAATTTTTTCATTTAATTAGAGATATTAAAAATTACTTTCGTTGAGTATTTGGTAAATTTTTCATAAGTTTCATGTTCTAACGAATTGTGAAAAATATTGAATTTTAATTTAAAACATTATTTTCATTGAAATAATATATAGTGTTAAATTTTATTTTTGATTAGTTAAAATGTATAATTTGATATATTTTATTTCTCTGAATACAATTTAGGTAATTTCAATCCATTTTTCATTGATTTTTATATAATCATATATTATTTATTTCATGGTTTTCACTTCAAGGACTAGTGGTTTCGTCCCATCTAAAGGATTAAAATTCCATTATTTTTTGAAAATTAAGTGTATTTAATTTTAATGAATAGATTCCATATATGGAATCAATGGGTATGAATTTTTTAATTAGTTTAAATTAATTTTTGAACAATATGAATAGTAATTTCAAACATTTTTATTTTCAGGGATAATGTTAAATTTTTTAATTAAGGTTAAAAATAATATTATAAATAATAGAGAATTTTATAAAACTTCCCCAAATGTTGTTGTATGAATTTAATTTGACTAGTTACACCTATGGTTTGATATATACTAATTCAATGAATAGAATTCTATAGACATGACTTGGATGTTATTAAAAACAATGAGTCTAGAAAATTTCCACACCCTTATATTTAATAAATATATTGTTTTTTATATGCGGTTAAATATAATATATTCTCTATTATGTTTGTTTTATTACTAAATAAATAAGGATTCTCTATATCATGGTTTTTTTATATTTAAATTTTAATGAAGAAATAATGTTCATAAATTGTTACTTAATTAGGATGCAGTACTTTTTAAATTAATGAAATAATCAAATAAATGTAATAATAAATATTAAAAAATATATAATCCGACATAATTATGATGCTCCATGAATTTAATATGCGAATATCTCATATTAGTTTTCAATTAAATTATTTATTTAAATGATAGCTTACAAAAATTATTTTCATAGTTTCAATGAAGTTATTATTGTATAAATTCACACTAATGATATTTTATGAATAATAATATTTTATTAAATTAGTGCAAAATCCAAAGAATACATAAAAAGGAAAAATGTTATTAGATATAGTGTAATATATAAAAAACTGTCCATTTACGGTTCTATGGAGTTTATAAATGTAAAAACTAGAACCTTTTAATAAAAATTCTTATAAATGTTTTAAAAAATATTAATTAACTAAAGTTTAATTAAAATGAAAAGGTTTAAAATAACAACAAAACATGTCCAAAATCAATCTGTTTATTAGATTACAACCTTATCGCATATTTTTTTAAATCAATTGAATTTTCAAGGTATTTTTAATCATATATAATTCATTGTTCTTTAATTGTTTGAGAAATACCATAAGTTCCCCTCACCTTCAATTTAAAAGTACATGTCCTCCCTCATTTCATTTAACCACTTTTATCCATCTATCTCGACCATGATATTCTAATGTCGCTTCTTAAAATCCATAGAAAAATTTTATATATGATGGTATTTCGTATGGACCAACTCTATAGTCAATTTGAGGTCATTTGAAGGATCTGTTTCAACGAAGATGGGGTTAAAATGAGTACGAAGTGAGTCATGGCATAATGTGTTAGTTTTCTCATCTCACATTTATTAATATTGGATATATGGTATATCCACCACTTATTTTTATTGTCTGGTGTAAATACCGACCTATTATATGTTATATCAAGAATATATTATATTTTTTGATATAGAAAATTTCAATTGATGGTATTATTTCAGTGATCTCAAGATTCAAAATTTATTAGTAATGGATTTTTGCCTTACTTTTTTTTCTATGGGACAGATGCCTTATACACTAAATGTTTCTTCTGTGTGGTGTATATGCTTCCCATAACAATATTTTATGATTATTATTCTGAAAATTAAGGTATTTCCAATATATATAGTTATATTATTTAAGGGTAATATAATTCTTCTAATTATAAAGTGATTGGTGATTTTTTCACAATCTCATCAATAATCTTGATTGTTTCATTTTAAATCACCACTTTGTAATATTTGTCCTCCATATTCATGCTTTCTAAAAATGTGTTCAGAAATTTTGATACCATTCTACTATTAATATTTAATGTTATTTTTCCACATGTTTTACTTTATATGAAATGGTTTGAAAATAATAATTGTTACCTATTCTTAATGATGTCACATTGTGAATATACTGAAAAAATGAATTGACGGAATGAGTTTTTATCAAAAATGGAATGAATTAAATCTTAATACATCAAAATTGTAGAGTTGTTTTGATAATAAATTGCAATATTACAATGTTATTTTCAAATAAAATTCCTTCTTTTAAAATTGCATGTGATTTTATGAAAATAAATAGGATTCAATACAAAAATAATATTTTACTGATGATTTTTCCACTAACTATTCCTCCAAATGAAAAATATATTTGTGCTAAGATAAAACAATAAGGTTATGAATAATTTCCGAAATAAAATTTTCCTAGAAGTTTAGAACATTTAAAACTGTGGAGGAGTTTCTAAAATGTTTTAAGATGAAATGAAAATGATATATTCATATATTCAAAGGTTTTTCTGAATATAATAATAATTTATGAAGATAATATATTGAGTATTAAGAGTATATGAAATTTTTGAATTGGAATGTGTCCAATCACGATAAATTCTAAAATATATAAGACCAAGAATATGATTTATTTCAATAAATGTTGTTTTTTGGCAATAAATATTGATAGTATATGGTGTATCAAAAAAAATATTTATTCGAATTTTTATAATTCACTAGATATCAGAAGTCGAACATAATAAGAAGTTACAGAGAGCATTAAAATCTATTAAGAAAGAATCAAATGTTACACAAATAAACTATAATGTATATCAAGTGTCACACTATAAATGTAGATAAACAAAAATCATAATTTCAAAATATTACTATTGTAAAAAATATATTATAGAAAATTGTATTAGATATTTGGATGTTATCCAATATTTAAAATGATAAATTATTCATAATATATTAATGATCATGTTAGAATTCAAGATAATCATAAAATGGTATTTAATATTGAATTATGCGTGGAAATGGGTCAAAGGAAAGAACATTCAATTGATAAATAATACATTTAATGTACATTATTACAATACATAATAAATTTTACATTTAAAAAATCCTATCTAATATGTTATTCTTACCTATGGTTGATACATAATGTTTTGTATATAAAAAATTACTTCAATCATCAAATGTAAATTACATCAACCTTTATATATAATTTATTTAAGTTATGATTATTTCATAACATTCAATATGTTATATATTAATATTAGAACATATTATTTATTTTCAATTTTTACTAAATTAAATTTATGAATTCTTATACATTTCAGCTACATCATAGGAATAATAATGACCCTATTAGTAATAGGATATAATCATTAGAAAAAATTCATCAATATAAATTTTATGGAAAATATAATATAAACATGAAAATGAAAATCAAATAATAGACTAAATAGCATATACATTTATATAAGAATATAATTAAAATCAATATACTATTTATATAAAAAAATTGAAAAAATTAAAAATCACATACATATATATAGAATAAATATACATTTAGAAAATATCTTGTAAATCATTTACAAGATAAATATATGAAATTATTATAAATAAATTTCATTATCTTTTAAATAAAACATCTCATATGTTCTCTATTGAAGAAAATAATTTTAATTGTGTAATAGTGATATAATTAATAAAATAAAATCATGTAGAAAATAATATAAACTAATATAACCATTTTATATAAATACGATTGTTAAAAATTACAGGTTTTAATAAACCATAAAATTAATAAATTATCCAAAATAAACGGGTTGTCACATCATCCCTAAAGGAACTACTTTCAAGAATAATTAATTTTATCTCCCCAATACGAATTTACCTTAAAATAAGAATAATATTTGATATATATGTTTATTTAACATTATCACAAGGTTTGATATATGGTATTATTTCCTATTATTATATGTAGTTTAGTGGAAGCCTTGGGTTTTATCCAAGATGGGTTCCAAAAATAATTTTTATTTTTTTTCATAATGCATAGAATAGTTGTGGTTCAATTATAATATTGGAAGAAAATTAAATTTAAGTGTATGAAACAATGGGTTTAAAATCAAATAATAAATGAGTGATAGTTCGATGACTGTTTTTTTAACTATAATTTTATCATGGAATAAAAAATTTTATTCTACCTCTTTGAATCTATAATGTGAAATGTTTTAGAATCATTTATCCTTCCTCCAAAATGAAAATTATATAAAAAAGAATCAATTTTTTTGAGTTTTATACATTTTATATTATTATTTATCTTGTGAAATGTGATTTTATATCTCAATCTTACATAACTATGTCGTGACCAAATCTAGTTTTTCAGTATATAAGTAACTCAATAATTTTTTTAATTACATTTACACATGAGCCATAATTAACTAATATAAACAACACAAATACTTTTATGTTACTTAACATATACATCATGTATCCTTTTAAGTTACTTAATATAAAAATTGAAACATACAGTACAAAAAAATAAATCACACAATAAAACATATGATATTATGAACTATAACTAAAAAATAAAATAGGTCAACTGAAGAAAGTGTTTTATTCTAAAATTTAAATATTCATGCATCCAAATTATAATCCATTCTATCACCATACAATATAATTTCTTGACAATTACATGAGATAAAATTAGATAAATATGTAAGGAAAAGATATTTCATTATAATGAGAAGTAGTAAATAAAACAATGAAAATTGGAAAACAACAAGAAAATTGGTGAAATCTATACTATGTTTTATATGTATTTTATTTTTTCACTTTGTAAAGGGTTACCATCATTTAACTAGTAAAATTCATTCAATAACCATGACTCATTGAATTTTTAATTCTTCTCTTATATCCTTGAAGTATTTCTTCTTGTTCATGATATGATCCTCCCTCAAAATGCACTAATTTCCCTCTTTTTCTGAATCAAAATATGATTAAAATTATAATCCACATGACCAAAATTAAAAAACTATATAAATGTATATTTGTATCTAAAGAACCTCATATTTAAATTTAAATAAACATGAAGTTCCTTCAACTTTTAAGAATATATAACCTCATAATGAATAAGAGGCCATTAATACATAAAAATTAGATTGATCCATCCATATATACATTCTAATAGGATTCATTTATATATAAATGAAACTCAAAAATGATGCTTACACTAATGGATGATCATTTAAATGTGTGAATATGATTTGGAAAGTGCTAAAATAATTATTACATAGTCTAAAATTGGGAGATTCAATAATACATGAATAGACCATCATCCTTCCATGATTTATCCTTATAACATTCCACCCTTATGTGTAGGACCTAATTATAGGAAACCATCCTTTTTTGGGAATCCATTCTTACATCCATCCACAATTTGTCATGGAACATTCTGACTTAAAATAATTTATATCAGACACTAGATAATCTTTATAGTGTTAACACTTAGTTAAAATTATGTATTTCCATTAAGATTGATAAATTCTATACAAGTTCACTAAAATAATATTTAACCTAAAAATTAATTAGAATGTAAATTACATATTTGGATTTTTTATATTATTTAATAATTGGGAAAAAATATTTATAATGAACTAAAAAATCATCATAATAAAATAAAAATATAAATAATTTCCCATTTCATGTTAATATAGTGGGATATTAATCATTAAAATACAATTTTAAATGATAAAATATATTTAAATATCAATTCCCCTATACACAATCTTTAGAATTTTAGTCATGTGATCCATGAAAATATTTCTAGAAAATACTCTAGTTCAAGATAATGTTTCTTTCCTTTTCAACACAACGTTTCATAATATATTAATACCACATTATTGTTATTAATTAAAAATTATTTTCTTAGTTCACCGAGATCCATACCACATACTCTATCCTCTCATCCGTATTTATAACTATCTACTAATAATTATTTATCCAAAAAATCAAGTAATAATTATAAGTTTGAAAATATTCTAATTTCAATAGTATTTAAGGTTCACCATATGCAACATGAATTCAATCATATCTACCAAATGATTCAATTAATTAAACACAACATGAGATATTGTTACAGATTAATTATGTATGGGTTAGTGGGTTCTATTAAGAATATTTTGTTGTAGCTAATAGGGATTGTCTCTATGTTGAAACCTAATACATGGTATTCATCTTCCTCTAAATTTTTTATTTATCTGGGTTTCCATAGATAAGATTCCACCCATTTATTTTTTTCATAGGAAAGGTCAAACCATAATCACTTTTGTGTTATTAAAAATCCGCATTACATTTCTCCTTTATTATATTTCACATTTAATTATATTTTTTTCATTTTCACTTTATAAAAGAGATGTACATTATATTTTTGAGTAAGATTTTTATCTGTTTCTCCATTTTAAAAGATATTCTCTTTAAGTATATTCTTATTTACATCATTTGAGGTTCTTTCACTAAATATATTTAATATTTTAATAAATAATAACCCTTACATCCATAAGTCTTCCAAAAATATAATATAATATAATAATATTGTTCATTTCTATTAACCAAAATGCGAAGAATTTTTGTTAAATATATGATATTCATCATACTATGTTATATAGAAACAAATAGATGAATGACACTAAGTGTAAAAGGGTATGATAACTCACTTCAAAACACATTGGAATGAAATATTCTAGTATAATTTTGGAAACATAACAGTTGTACATAAAGATTTATAATTTTTTTAAATAAGGGTGAAATGGGTCTCTTATAATTTTTAAATTGAAAGGATATTAAGAGGAATGTTGAAAAAAATATCCCATCATTATAAATTTAAAATAAAAATTTACCCAATAAATATTTATCATGAATAAATATGATATGGACATGATCCATTTACAAGAGAGGGTGTTACTAAAAGTGTGGTTTGAGATTCATGATAGAATGGGGAAACAAAAATAGATATATATAGTGATAAAATAAGATTAAGGATGTGTTATAAGGCTTTTATGTGAATATATATTGGATCATGGTTCATTTATATGTGAAAAGAGTTTTGTGTTCTTAAATATTTCTCATACATAGGGGTTTCCACTCTATATAATTATGTAATCAAAAACCAGTTTCCTTCACTTTTTATTTTCCCATGGTATCAAAGAAATCTGAGTGATTATTGTTATTTATAAATAACAATAAATGAAACTTTTAGAACATTACCCTTGGAAATGTGGAGGTGATTTATGTTCATAAATAATTAGTTTTAATACCTTAATATAATGTATGGGTTTTGGGGGATACGTAAAGGTTTAAACAATTAATCAAATAACATAAAAACAATATTTTAAAACTAAGAAATATTTATTTGGTTATATATACATTTTATTGAATATATTATACCACTTTTGTGTAATTATGATGTCATAATACATGCCTATTATTAATACCATATTACATTTTTACCCAATAAATCGGCTGGCACAAGAAATTAAGAATTAGTCACTAAAAGAGAATATTCGTATACTAAATACAATAATAATATTTATATTATCCAAATAAATTTCTAAATACCATAATTTATAGTTTTATATCAAATCATTGTTTTTTTTAATATAAAATTTTTTTAAATAAAAGGTACTCCAACTCTTATAAAAAATATTTCTGACAATATAAATTTATATGATCAAATATTATCAATAAATTTTTATAATAATAATATGTAATAAAAATATTATTTATTTTTAACATTCATTAATTATTTTAATATAATGTCTTAAATAAAATTACTTAACATCTAGAACACACTTTTTATTTTTTCCTTTTGAAATCCTATATATATCGCACTCATTGTTTACGGAAATATAAATGAAAATAAACATCAAATAATTGAAATAAATATTTTCATAGAAAATAAAATATACATATTTATGATGTTAGGATCGAGATACATAGCACATTATGACAGTAGTGAAGGACCTCAAGGGAAGGAGTGCGATAGTGAAATTTTTATAAGGTGGTTCAACGAACATGGTTTGGGTCGTGATCTGGATGAGATGGAACCTCTCCCATAAACAACATAAACAATGCATTAGTTGTAGAATATTGGGATGGCATTGGCCATGAAAAATTACCAAACAAACAATATACCTCACAAAAGCCAATAAATGTGATTCATAGTGTATGATCCTACTGGTTAAGGTCACCACTTACTTTGTATGTGTCAATTGGACTTTTCATATCCCAAAATATATAAAAAAGCACATGGTCAACTATAAATTCTTATTTTTTTCAATGGTTATGATGACTATTTTTATTTTAAATCCATAAGATATGATATTCCCAAATAGAAAACATGTGTATTTTTTTTCATGAACATCGCTATTTATAATGTATTTCTGTTTATAGACAAGAAATAGTATTTATAAATGATTAGGTCATTACATTACTCCCCCTTTATAAATTTCAACCCTAAAAATGTTAAATCAATATAGTAAAATAGATGATGCTGAATCTATTTCATTGCCTCTTCTGGTTCCCCAGTCACGTACTCAAACATGTGGTTCATCCAAAAAACATTTACCAGTATGGTTGTCTTGGTAAATAGAACATTATATCTACAGTCCAAGATCTTCACAAGTTATTCCTTGTATGGGATGTAATTCTATAATAGTACCAAATATTGATTTTTTACATATATGGGATTTGGTATGTTGATTATTAATTGGGATACATGGAACACATCATTTAATTGAGATTGGTTATTCTAGAATTCTCATCGATAAAAAACCACTCAAATACAATCAAGGATATCAAAGGGGAATATATATCATGGACAATGTTTTCCTTCTTCCCAATACCTACGACGTTTTCCATGGATATATATAAAGGAAATATTTATCACATTCCTAAAACACTAGTTGTCTTAGACGATTACCTACATAAATTTTTTATTGAATTCTGGAAGATTTCATATGATGATGAATGGTTTGAAAAATCATTTTCAAATAATGGGTAATACTAGGACCCATCATCTTTCACTTTCTAAATTCATCCTAACTTGTTATAGTCCAACACCTATTCCCATATTGAGCCTCAAAAAATATAAAATTTGAATGCTTGAATTCAAATTGTTGATATATGAGAACTCAACTGAGGGAAGGAGTTGATTCTAATAGGTTTGGAAATATATTGAACCTGATCTTGAAATATCTTTTAGATATTGAGTTACCTTTTAGACATACCATCTAGATAAGGGAGATAAGTAGTTTGGAAGCTCAATTTTGTATTCAACTCATTCTAATTGATTATCAATAACCATTAATAAAGCCTTGTATGTCGATCAAATATATTAGATATCAAAACTCTACATTGTATCAACACATCTATTGTATATATCATGGAATATTGGAAAGTAGTTAAATATCCCTGGATAGAAATGAAATGAATTTACTTGTAAGTCGATCAACTACTACCTAGATTGTTTTTTTAAATTATGTTTTCATTGGGATTCTAATGATTAAATCCATGCTTCTATTTTCCCATTTCCATACTAGAATGGGAAATGGCATAATAACACCTTGTTACTATTTTCATCCCTCCTTGAGTTTTTGGCACACCATGCATTGAGATACAAAAATCCTCAATCTATCCCTTTATTTTGTCCCAGTAGAAATTTTTCATCAAACCAATATACATATTATTTATTTTTAAATATATATAGAAAGATGATATGTTCACATAGTCTAGAATGTTCCTCTTAAATTATTGATTCGATATAGAACGTATATGGGATCCAAACCTATTAAATCAATCTTCAAAAATGTTTATGTCCAAAATATTTTCTACCATCTTTTTTACCACCTTATAAAATTTGTAACACCTTTGTTCCTATAAAGAATGGATGGTTGAGAAGTTACATGTTCATGGAATGATAATGATCATTTTGTTATTTCTGTGTCCATCATTTCATTTCAATGAAGATTGGATATATTTCAACCCTCATCACGGATTGATATATATGATTCCATCAACATAAAGCATCTTCTAATTTTTTTTCATTCCATGTATTGTAATGGATTGTAAAATAATAATCCTTGGTCATCTAAAACCATGTCAATTTATTCCTATTAATATGAATATTTAAATATATACTTGAGACATTCATGGTCCTTTTATATATCACACTTATCCTCATGGAGATAATTTTGTCATATTATTAGTGGAATTAATAATTCATACAATTTTGGATCAATACACTAACAGTTTTTCAAATGGATAATTAATTGTAGGGATGCATATTATATCACCTGTTCATCTTTCATTAATAAAAATCCCCATGAAATTTTTTCGATGTATTTATATTGGTCAAAACTCCTTCCCCACTAGAGGGTAATGTGATATAAGATTTAGTGAGTATTATCATATTCAGATCTTTAATGTATTCCCCACATTCATTATTCTAAACAAACTTGATTAATTTTCCTTTTATTTTGGGTAGGGGTAATGACTATAAATTGATTTATCTAAAATATTAATGATATTACCCATCCAATCAATAAATATTATGAGTTTCCAACACTAGGGTTGGTATGGTCCACAAATCAATTGAACCTGCTTTTGAAGAGTCCAAAAATATCCCATTTTTAGTGATAAAATTCCATAATAAATAAAACACTATCCTATTAGAATTAATATTTATTATACATTCCATTGATATTTTTACTCTATAATGTCCCCAATTCAATATTCAAATACTCCACATCTTCCTCCATTGTTCTAAAGTAGATTAAAATATAATCTATTATGAATACCAATAATTGGTTGACGTAATCTATAAATAATCAATTCATAAGGTCCCTGATGATTTTTAGAGAATTCATGAGTTCAAATAGAATCTGTATAGACATAAAATACCCATATCATGTATGAAAAGAAGTATTGGGGATGTCCTCCTTCATTAGATGTACTTGAAAATATATTGATCAATGATAAATCTTTGTGAAATTCAGGGAAAAATGTAGCTTATGAAAAAAATTATCAATAAATGGAAGATAATAATTTTTTAATAATGATCTTTTTTAGCTCAAAATAATCAATGTGGTGGTGCATTGGTCCATACTTTTTCTTGACGAAGAGAAATGGTTCACTCCATGGTGAATCACTCTGTTGTATAAACCCTCTATCTAGATTTTCATGTAGTTTTTTTATTTATTTCTTCATGTTAAAAAATAACCACTCAACATGCAGTCACATACATTAGTAATTTTCTAGTTACATGATATATAGAAATTTTAACATCTCATCAAGGTAGAAAACACAATAATTCCCCCGGAAGCACCGCAACATATTCCCTCATGTTGGGAATCACATAAATAATGGTATTATCTTTATACATAGTCATTTAGGTATGATATTAATTCTATTATAGAAATAATATCCATTTTTATAATTATGATACCATAGGAGATTCATCTTCCCCATGAAACATGTATAGACTGGTCGGGTTATATCATTTTTTTAATATTTCTATTGGCTCTATATAAGAAAATCAAATCCATGACCATAATAGAATATAAACGAACTTCATATAATATGAAAATGTTCACATAGAAGTCTTTATGTCATATTTTTATAGGGGATGAGTCATAAAATTGGATGAAATAGTTCCAATAGTTTTCATTTTCAACAAAAGTCTATATAAATGTCTAATGGTGGTGTCTAAATAACTACTCTAAACCATTGAGATACCAAATAATGAATAAAACCAAAATTAAAAATTATTATATATATCATCAATGATTAATAAGAGTACATAAATCTATTTTTTGTATTTATGCACCTATTATGTTGTGTTTTCTTATGCTCTCCCTTTCATTCATAGAGATTGTTGGCTACGATTTTCTTCCACAACCCTTGGAATTGTTAAATAATCTACATAATGTCCTTGTTTCATTCATTTAAGGAATTTACCAATTGGATGAGGGTTTATTGGATAATTTATCTCTTCCATTTAATTGGGGGGTTTCTCCCTTTACTAATCAATATTTGGGTTCCCTTTCTTACCATACCTAGAGTATTTTATCAACCCCTTAAATCTATTTTTAGGGTGATTCATCTCAATCTATTGAAAAGTATGATGTTGGAAATTTTTTCCATAGATTTATTTCTCCATCAGACTCCAAGAACTAAACTCTTATTTCCACTTATAATACCAATGAGGTCATCAATATTTGTTAATATCTATTTTTACTTTGAGGGTACATCATAATATATCCTTATAACTATAATTTTCCCATATTTCAAACATTTTTTTAGACTCATCATTAGTCCAAAAATTTGGAAATCAACATTTAATTCAGGGGAAAAAATATATAGGTTTATCATGAAAGTATTATGATTTCTTAAATCTATTCCATGATAGAATCGACATTCTTTTTCATGAGGATAATAATGTACTTCTCCATTTGTAGTTAGAAGGTAGAATGAAAATATTTTAAAAAAACATTTTATGGAATTACATCCCGTACAACTATATGATATCCTACATAGGCTTCATATTTTGGACCACTATACAATATTTATAATATTATCTTTCCATATCATAAATATCAATCACGTCTATATCTTGCATAGAGAATTGTTGGATAGAGAACATATTTCAATTAAGATGATCCAATTTTCCACAATTAAGAAATAAGAAATTCCACTAAAAGTTAGACACTTTTTCATAAGAAGGTCTCAATTGAAACATTTTCATTCTTAGATGGATTTGGGAGTTCCTCATAATCTAAAATGTTTTACAATACATTAGTTATTTGGTAATTTATAGTTATGTGGTTTTTGACTTATAGTCCCATTGGGTTTGTGAATCTAATTTGCGATGTCATGAAATGTCTCATCACATTGGGATTTGACATTATTCCTCCAGTTTACTTACATTTAATAGAATAAAGGATGAATTATTGGAGTCAATTTTTAAATAAATATACAAATAATATTAAAACATTTCTTTTTAATAGAATAAATAAAAAATGACATATTTTCCATAATGTATGATTTTATAGGAGTCAATATATGTTATCCATGATAAATTTAATATCACAAAATATTATAGGAATAATTTTTCCCATAATAAGACTTCATAATGAGGATGTGAATATACATGAATATATCGCACAAGAACATCAGACAATGTGTAATCTAATGTTTGTTTTCGTGCAGAATTTTTTAATCTAGTCAAGCTCAATACAGTGTTTTTGGTGTTATTACCACTACTTATATCTTTTCTTGAGAAACATAAAAATATAGTTTCTATAAATTGTATTATTTCATAGGAAATGAAATAATATATACATTAAAAAAAATTATGGATGTTCTATTTTGTTTAGTACTATTTTTAAGGATTTTACATGAGTTTTATAATCCTAATACAAAATATTACCTGACATTCCATTGATATCAACTAAGAAAATACATATGATTTTTATAAATTGGTTAATGATTTCTTATCTAAAAGATCCCTTAGTAAAACCTAGATAATCGATAAGACATGATTATTTGGGAGAATAAGTCTATTGAACATAAATATGATAAATTATTATAGCAACATTGTTAAAAAAATGACTATCAAGCTTTTAAAATCAATTTTTCCTCTAAAACTATATTCGATACACTATGGACATACATGATAAATTGGAGAGCTATAAAGACTTGTGAGGGACTAAATAAATCATTGAATATGGTAATGAATAATATGTTAGCCAAAAGTAAAAAAATGTAACAAAAGAGGTGAAAATCATAGTCATGAACAATGAGTCATGATATAACATGATGCAATAAAGCAAACATTGGAATGTGACCAAAAACATGGAATTATAAGAACATGTCAATGTT
The DNA here is from genome assembly GCA_963277665.1 of Viscum album. NCBI lineage: Eukaryota > Viridiplantae > Streptophyta > Magnoliopsida > Santalales > Viscaceae > Viscum > Viscum album. The sequence continues at coordinate 662,921,497 of OY728159.1, forward strand.
AATGACTAATACATCACAAAATATTGTGATCAAGAATACATCCCATACACCATACTTGAAATCTTAAGAGATTAAAACATTTCAAATTCATTGGATCACTATTTGGTCGCACCCATCATAACAATATCATGTACATGCATTATTATAATCATATATCATATAATCGCAGTCAAATTTTGAGATCATAACGGTAGTATGTAAATATTTAAAAAGTGTTTTTAGGAGAGAGAAATGGGTCTCCAATTATTTTCAAATTTGGAGGAATGTATGAGGAATATGGAAAAATATATCCCTTATGTTCATGTTTTGTTTGCATATATCCTTTTTTTACCCCTACAGAGAATATGAAATCACTAATTCTTATATTTTCTTTGTCCAGGTTATGTAGAATGGTATTATATAGGATTAATAAAGGGAATGAAATTTATTGGAGATGTTGAAGATCAGTCACTTGTTTGGATTCTTATTTTTTATGTTGTCAAATTCTTTGAACAATAATGTTACATAGAAATGTGATTTTAAATTGTAATGAATATTCATCTAAAAATATGTAATATCATTATATGAAAATACTAGGTCATTATTATTTATATGAAAGATATGGTTTAGTAAACCATCATAAACATGGATGATAAAACATTAGTAAGATACCTAGAGATATTTCTACGGTTATTTTTTGTGATGTATCTAACATTAATTCTATGTATAGGATATAACACAAGAGTTTTTATAATAATTTAGAAAATTAAACTGAATGTGAAATCGATAAAAAGAGTTTCCACAGTTTAGACATCCTATAATATACTTTTCATAGTTATGTGGTTTTCCGCTATGAAAAGTTTTACTGACATAATTCTATATGGTTTTAGTAAATATAGTGAATCAGAAGAAACTGGATTAATATTGATTGTGATGAACGATTAGAAAATGATTAGTCCAAAGGGATGATCACTAGAGTGATATAAGTTACAGTCATTCTTAATCAGTTTTCATGAAATTAGATTAACAACATATACCATAAAAATTCTCAGACTCATCAAGGAAGAGAAAAAAATATTTTGGTAAGAATTTTGGTAATGGGTACCATGGAAGAAATAAGATTTAGTTTCCTTTATACCAATAACATGGGTAAAAAACCAAATGGATGTATTATAGGAACAAGAATATGTCTTGAATATGTAAATTAAGGAAACATTGAAAGTAACCACAATGGGAAATTGAAAATATCAGTTAATACAATGGAAAGAAATATCGGCCTACCTAACATACTATAAATAGATCATTACTTTAAATATGCAATTATTGGTCATTATAGAGATAAATCCCCAATTTTGAAATCTCACATTGAATATATAAAAGTTATTAAAAGAAATGTATATTTTTTTGGTGATGATGAAATTCCATGATAAATGTGAATGCAAAGATCTGTTATTTAATAATATAAAGTATCCTTATTAATGGATTAAGTATGAAGTGAAATATTTGAAATTTTTATATATTTGGATTCAAAAAGTATGTGAAATATATAATACATATTTAGTTTATTAATTTTTATAAGGATTTATAAGAATATTTTGAATGTTTTAGATGTTTTATAAATGTGATTTAATAGAACAGTGATATTTATTAGAACAATGTAATTAAAGGTTATATAACCTTAATATTTTCATTATGTTGTTATAATTATGTTTGGATAATGTAATATGAACTCCACTAGTTACCTTGGATTTGATAATCGACTTTTTGAAAATGTGGATTCTTATATCATTGAGAAATATTACTGAATCTTCAGATTTAAGGAAAACATAAAATAATATATAAAGGAAGTATTCATGTCTTCAATAAGTATTTATAGTGAATCAGATTAATAAAATTTTTAAGAGAATACATGATGAAGGTATTCATGTGATTCCTATGTGACAAACCAGGTATACATTATTATATTTAGAGGGTCAATGTTATTCTAATTATGATAAATTCAGTGAACTCTTTACTAATGTTTTTCACTTCCATATATTATGAGGGTCAAAAGGTTGAAATTTTATGACATGATTAATGTTAAATTTTGAATTATGTTTTAGAGATTAAATTATTATCATTAAACATGACAATTTACGAATATCGGATAACTTCTGCAAACCATCTTTTGTGATATTCATAGATGGAATCATCTATCCGTCTATTTATGGATCTCATGTTTTGAAAATACATCATCACTGAAAAAATCAACTTCATTTATCGGATTACAAAATGAAGATGGAATTTATAATGGAATAAAAAGATTGTGATTTTATAGAAATAAAGTAAGTATATATTCTCATGAAAATTAATTAACATTATGGGAAGGGACTTTGAAAAAAATATTGTCCCTTTATCATGATTTTTTATGATATCAATGACATTTTTCAAGAAACTTTATTTTATCGATTTTTGTTTTTTAACATTCTCATAACCATATTCCTCATCACTTTCCATCATAACATTATCATTAGATATATCTTCCATGTATAATTTTTTACTTCACACTTTTTTTCACCTTTGTGGAAACCCATTAATTAGTTACCTTGGGTAACGTTTTTGTTTCTAACTTTCCCATTGTAGATAATGTTTTAGTATTAATTTTTTGGATCTTGATTTTTATGAAAGGAACCGTCCAGTTGTAAACATTTGATAACCCAGCTGAATTCCGACTGAGAAATTCATTTTTAAGGGGTGTATAATGTAACAAAATGAGAATTACATTAAATATAAATTTAATTAATTAAATTATTTTTATATCATTCATTAAATGATTCACCATATTTACTGTGCTCCATGTAACACTGAACTAGCTTATGTGACACGATACACTGAGATTCTACGAAACATCATTTAATTGTAAAAATTATTTTAACAATTCAATTATATCAAAGATGTTATAATGGATGATATGAACATGATTACAAGAATTATGAATGTATTTTTCACACATGTAAAACACTTAAATAAAGAAATTGTTTTTTTCGAAAAAAACGTTTTTAATGTGAAGAAGATTGTTTTATTTGAATAAATAAGCAAATAATGATTTTGGAATTTTATAAATAAATTATATTTATATTATTTTAATTATATTATTTAAAATTTATCCTATGAATTTTTTGGATATGATATAATAAAAAAATCCAATTTTACATATAATAATGTAATGTTATAGGAAGTAAGTTTTATATCCCAATGACTGAACATATGTGTGATATATATTTTTGGAACATTTATATATTATATTCTATAAAATAATTTTTTTCATTTAATTAGAGATATTAAAAATTACTTTCGTTGAGTATTTGGTAAAGTTTTTATAAGTTTCATGTTTTAACAAATTGTGAAAAATATTGAATTTTAATTTAAAACATTATTTTCATTGAAATAATATATAGTGTTAAATTTTATTTTTGATTAGTTAAAATGTATAATTTGATATATTTTATTTCTTTGAATACAATTTAGGAAATTTCAATCCATTTTTCATTGATTTTGATATAAACATATATTATTTATTTCATGGTTTTCACTTCAAGGACTACTGGTTTCATCCCATCTAAAGGATTAAAATTCCATTATTTTTTGAAAATTAAGTATATTTAATTTTAATGAATAGATTCCGTATATGGAATCAATGGGTATGAATTTTTTAATTATTATAAATTAATTTTTGAACAATATGAATAGTAATTTCAGACATTTTTATTTTCACGGTTAATGGTATATTTTTTAATTAAGGTTAAAAATAATATTATAACTAATAGATAATTTTATAAAACTTCCCCAAATGTTGTTGTATGAATTTAATTTGACTAGTAACACCTATGGTTTGATATATACTAATTCAATGAATAGAATTCCATAGACATGACTTGGATATTATTAAAAACAATGAGTCTAGAAAATTTTCACAGCCTTATATTTAATAAATATATTGTTTTTTATATGCAGTTAAATATAATATATTCTCTATTATGTGTGTTTTTTTACTAAATAAATAAGGATTCTCTATATCATGGTTTTTTAATATTTAAATTTTAATGAAGAAATAATGTTCATAAATTGTAACATAATTATGATGCAGTAATTTTTAAATTAATGAAATAATCAATTATATGTAATAATAAATATTAAAAAATATATAATCGGACATAATTATGATGCTCCATGAATTTAATAGGAAAATATCTCATATTAGTTTTCAATTAAATTATTTATTTAAATGTTAGCTTACAAAAAATATTTTCATAGTTTCAATGAAGTTATTATTGTAAAAATTCACACTAATGATATTTTATGAATAATAATATTTTATTAAATTAGTGCAAAATCCTAAAAATACATAAAAAGGAAAAATGTTATTAGATATAGTGTAATATATAAAAAACAGTCCATTTATGGTTCTATGGAGTTTATAAATGTAAAAACTAGAACCTTTTAAAAAATTTCTTATAAATGTTATAAAAAATATTAATTAACTAAAGTTTAATTAAAATGAAAAGGTTTAAAATAACAGCAAAACATGTCCAAAATCAAATTGTTTATTATATTACAACCTTATCACATATTTTTTTAAATCAATTGAATTTTCAAGGTATTTTTAAAAATATATAATTAATTATTTTTTAATTTTTTGAGAAATTCATTAAGTTCCCCACGCCTTCAATTTAAAAGTACATGTCCTCCCTCATTTCATTTAACCTCTTTTATCCATATATCTCGACCATGATCTTCTAATGTCTCTTCTAAAAATCCATAGAAAAATTTGATATATGATGGTATTCCATATGGACCAACTCTATAGTCAATTTGAGGTCATTTGAAGGATCTGTTTCAACGAAGATGGGGTTAAAATGAGTACGAAGTGAGTCATGGCATAATGTGTTAGTTTTCTCATCTCACATTTATTAATATTGGATATATGGTATATCCACCACTTATTTTTATTGTCTGGTGTAAATACCGACCTATTATATGTTATATCAAGAATATATTTTATTTTTTGATATAGAAAATTTCAATTGATGGTATTATTTCAGTGGTCTCAAGATTCAAAAGTTATTAGTAATGTATTTTTTCCTCACTTTTTTTCTGTGGGACAGATGCCTTATACACTAAATGTTTCTTCTATGTGGTGTATATGCCTCCCATAACAATATTTTATGATTATTATTCTGAAAATTAAAGTATTTCCAATCTATATAGTTATATTATTTAAGGGTGATATAATTATTCTAATTATAAAGTGATTGGTGATTATTTCACAATCTCATCAATAATCTTGATTGTTTCATTTTAAATAACCACTTTGGAATATTTTTCCTCCATATTCATGTTTTCTAAAAATGTGTTCAGAAATTTTGATACCATTCTACTATTAATATTTAATGTTATTTTTCCCCATGTTTCACTTTATATGAAATGGTTTGAAAATAATATTTTTTTCCCTATTCTTAATGATGCCACATTGTGACTATACTGAAAAAATGAATTGACGGAATGAGTTTTTATCATAAATGGAATGAATTGAATATTAATACATCAAAATTATAGATTTGTTTTGACAATAAATTGCAATATTACAATGTTATTTTCAAATAAAATTCCTTCTTTTAAAATTGCTTGTGATTTTATGAAAATAAATAGGATTCAATACAAAAATAATATTTTACTGATGATTTTTCCAAGTGATATTTCAAAATTATATTCAATATAGATAACATTTCTTTATGACAATTATGATTTAATTGGAATATATTTATATGATATTATTCCTATTATTCCTATGTTCGTATATGTTTATTATTGAATGATATTTATGAAAACCATTATTTTTTCAATGGGTTATGTTATTATATAATGATTCTTATGAAACCAATTTTTTTTAATGACTTCTGAGAAGATCAATGATTTATGATCTTAATGAAATAATATGTGTGGTTACCATTATTTGAATTGTTATACCTATATATATATATCTCTCTCAAACTCATTATGTAAATATTTGTATCTGATGGGATAATGATGGGAAACAATTTTATGGGCTTGATCGATGATGTGATAATGCGAAAATTTGATCCATTATGGGAAGCTGAGGAAACCCAATCCCTTACAAGAAAAAAATGTGACTGGGGTGATGGTGGGTCCTACCCAGTAGCCATAGCCCCCATGAAGTCCCCTAATTTATTTTTTAAATTATCAATGACTCATAGGGAATGATATTATATGTTTATGTCTCTATCACAATTCCATTTCTTATTCAAATGTTACACTTTCACTTCTTATGCACTTGACTTCCTCATGATTAATGAATTATGAAAATCTAATCCTTATGCCATGGAATAAGTATATGAACATTAATATATTGGATATGACCATTAGGTGTTATTGTTATGTTCTCATACAATAATATATATGATATGCTTATATATATATATATATATATATATCCATTTTTACACTTATAGATAATTTGATCTCACCCTTTCGTATGTCTCATTTCCCAAGGTTATGAATAAAATGATTTATGTATGATTACTAAAGGGAAATATATTTGTTGGAGATGTTGATTATATTTATGTAGACTATATGTTTATTTTATATGATTCCAAATCCACTAAACTATTATTTTCTTCTCGAATGTGTGTCTGTAATGAAATGAATATTCATCTAAAAACATTTAATATCCATTTATGAAAATCCAAGTCCATTATTTTCATCCATAGTGAATCCTTTTCAAGAAATTGGTATAAAATAAACTAGATCAAAAAATCAAAAATTTGAAATCATAATGTATAATCTTGAATATGGAGGAATAATTATCATAAATTAAGATTCATTTAATGTAAATCTCAAAATCCTAAAAAAAATTCATCAAGGATACGTATTTTGTTCAAATCCTTAAAAATATGATTTAAATAAAACATTAATTACCTGAATCATGTCACCTAGGAGTTTCAAATTAGGTGTGTATTATGCCCTATTTTTATGCACCTGATGATGATCAGGACATTCACAGTGAACCCTTTTCAGAGTAATTACCCCTAGGTACCTATGTGCCATAACTATGCCCAATTTTATTATCCATAAAGGGAGGTATTATTATAAAAAACCACATAATATCTTTTTTACCAAAACATTGGGAAATTTTTTTATACATATCCTCAAATTCTATCCCAATTTTATGTTCCATTATATATTTTTTAATCAATATAGTTCCAATTATTTATATTAAACATCCTATAATTCCAAATTTCACAACCCCATATCTAGCTACATGAAGTCTTAGTTTTCTTTATTTCATGGGTAATGATAAAAAGGATAAAATACCTTAGTATTGATCATTTTAGTAGTTTTGGGGAACCAAATATAGAAATTATACATATTTTACTTGACAATATAAAATAAAACATAATTCATAACAAAATTAAATCATCTACTTTGGGAAATCGTTCAAATATTTCTATATCATATCATGGGGAAATGAAAAAATCAAGGGTAATATTAAGGAATTAGTAAGGGTTATGTAAAGGGGAATATATAATGAATCTAAAATAAAAATATTTATGGAATATAAAATAACTAATTACACATTCCATTTAACTAACATTACTGTCATTGTAAGATAAGACAGAAATCAATATATAAATTTAAATAACTAAAAAAATTTCATTTAATGAGTAATCTAATAATTAAATTCATCCCAAAACAATAAAATTGTATAAAAATCATATATAATAGTAAAAAAAATTAATAAAGGAAATTACTAATTATTAGACATCATGTATTAAGAAAATTTTACTTCTACCATGAAGACCTTTCACAAGGCGATTTAAAACCACATGCAGAAACTCATTTAATATTTCAGACTGATTTTTATCATGAGACCAATCAATGCCTCGAGTGGATATATAATTCTCTGACCACCCATCCATATAAGTAAAAATAATTCCTGACTTATCAAATTATCAATTTAATTAATGAATCAATGTTCCTTTTCAACAAATATTAATATTATGTAAGGTAACATATTTATTACTATTTCTTGAGTAAATCAAATAACATTGGTAAAAAACATAGTATATAAAAATTGTATACATTTTTGGAAGTAATCCTGTCCATTTTAAAAAAAATATGTGTTTTTAAAAGAAATATAATGTCAAATGAACCATTATAATAATAAAATGATTGTTTCAAGTGAATGTTTACAATCACATAAGCAAGTTATAATGTTTGATATCATTTCCCACATGGTAATTTTTATATCAATTCCCACTAAATGAAATAACTAAAATTGAAACAAAAATACCATAATTTATGAAGGATTCCCCATATTAAATGTAAATGTGACAAAAAACACCACACAAAAAATCTGGTGAATAAAATTATAGTATACAACAATTAAGAGAAATAGAGACGATGTCCCTAACCTCATGCTCCCTTTAGTTTTAATGTGACTGAACCATATATATAATAGTTTTATGAAAGTTCATAACATTTAATATAAAAATATTCATAATATATTATCATATATGATAACATTATATCATTTTACCATACATTTTTTAATCAAATTTTATTATTTTCATTTTTTTGGATGTTAATTCACTTATTTTCTCACACAAGTTTTGTCAGAAAAGATATGGATATTACTCAAAAAATATAGTCCCATAGTCATAAAAATTACAAAAAAGGTATAATTATAATATTTATATATCAGATATACTTTTAATACAAATATTGAAACATGGTTTTGATAAATGAAGTATGATATCATCATTCAGAGTGTATGTTAAAATGCACATGAGTAGCATTTCCATTTTCAAAGATCGTCAAAAAAATATAGTAAGTGATATATTTTACATAAATAATTTCAATGTATTCATAAAAAATATGTATTATTTACTTATTCATATCATCTCTGTGGTGTTGTGACAAAATTAGATATTCACATCATATTGTGAAGGCAATAGTCCATACATACACAAATAATGTCATCACCTCTTAGTGAGTGAAAAGGTAAGAAGGAAAGAGATATATTATAAATGATGAATGATAAATGTTTAATTAACATTCTAATAATTTTATTTATATCAAATATATTCATTCAATTTATACATATTATCATTCACGTGCAACGTTAGTTATAAAAAAATCACATTAATTCATGAGTCCGCAATCTTCCACACACCTGAGCAATTTTATCATATCCCGTATAGAATAGAAAATAAAAACATAATGTATTATATAATTACTGTATATGTATAATTATTATGTAAATATCATATCTATTTTTTTTCAATCATCATACACAACAATGAGAGGTCATAATGGAATAATTAAAGACATTGTTTAGTAAGGTGGTTGTCCACTATTTAGACAAATGATGATTTTATGGCCCATTTTTTTGAAGTAGAGGTTTTTTATCATCAAAATATCATAAAAAATATCATTATAATAAAAATACTAAGGGTATTATATCTACAGGACTTAGTAATAATTTTATGGTGTGTTTAATGGAAAAATAATAGTAAATCACATTGAAGGTCATTACTTTTTTCTTCAGGTAACCGAAATTTCCATTCACTAAATGCAATCATAGGACAAATTTAGTAAAAATATAATGAATTTATGAAGAGTGGATAGATTTTTGGAATTTTTTTGGGTAATAATAGTGTGAAAAAATGTAGTATGTTGAAAATAAAAGGGGATATTTTGTAGAATTTTATATGTTAGGGGAGTGGAAAACTTGTAATTGTTGAATAAAATAAATTTTTAATTTCATTTTTAACATGAAATGTTTTAATAAATGGATTAATATAGAAAATCAATACACTATGGGGTTTACATAGTGACATAAAATGAACTTTATATATGTTTTTACTTCATTTTAGGTCGTATCTTTTTAGTTTAATCCTATAGTAAAATAATTTTTACCATTACCATGGAAACTATTTTCACTAATCATTATGGTAAAAATTTAAATTTTAATTACTATATAATATGAATTATTATAATTCCAAATAGGGAATACACTATTAAAATTTTATTTATCAAAGTGGAAAAATTGAATATAAAATAAATCCAAAATAAATAATGAAAAAAATTATTTTTAAAGAGGAGCTATTCAAAGGTATAAAAGAATTTTATATCATAATTTTATATAAAAACTAATACAATTACCTAAATAATATTAGTAGATATAAAATTTGTATAATATTACATAGGAAAAAAATTAAAAATTCAATTTAACAAAATTAATAATTTAGATGAAAAATAGTTATAAATTAAAAATATATTTTCACTAGTCATCAAAAAATAAACCATATCATAAAAAACAAAAATTCACCCTAGGATAATTATTATATGATTATTTTAAAAATGAATCCCATTTTACCTCAAAAATTATCTAAATGCGGTAAGAATTAATTTTAGATAATGTTCTCAAGGTTTCACTAAACCGTTTTTTGAGAAAAAAATAATTTTTAATAAGAAAATAATTTTCCTATTAAATTATTGTTATTATACATATTCCGAATGTAAAAATAAATTTTTTGATATTTTGGAAAAATAATTTTTCAGGATTTGTGTGAACCCTCTAAAAATAAAAAAAAGATCGGATTAAGCCCAACCAAAAAATAACCAACCAAATTCAATGTATATTTATAAAATATATATACGCCTACCATTTCCCCTCTACAATAAGAAAATAAATTACCCACATCAATTATGGTCCCAATCCATCAAAATAATTATGATTTAATATTTTGGAAGGGAAATGAAATAAGAATTGGGCCCAATGCAAGCTATCATGGGCCATATCTGATCTATCTGCCAAGAATAATCCCCAAAGATAGAGAGAAACCCATAACCATCTAAAACTCATCAATAATATCACTAAACACATGATATAAACCCAAATGGTTGTCCTTAGTATAAAATATATTAAAAAACTAGATTCACACTAAAATCACCCCTTGAAAACCCTTGATCTTTTAAACAACACATCTCAAATCCTCCTTGGATACCACCATACAAGACCAAGTCATAATTGATTATTGTACTAGGATGTCAAAGAAGAATTAGGATTATGAAGGCATAGGTATATTTCTATGACTTCATTATAGGTTCCTCTTTACCAAAGCGGTCCCTTGCTACTAGAAAACAAGATAATAAACTTCCCAAAATCAATACCTACTGAATGAAGAATTAATATAGTGACATATCAATCAAACATAAATAGTATTACACCAATTTTATAACTAGAAATAAACATTAAAAGTCAATAAAATAAATCAACATTAACCCAACATATATATCAAGGCTGAAACTCCACATTAAGAGCATTAAGAATGCATGAGAATTCAATCACCACCATGTCAAAAAGACCATAGAACCCATGACTAACCAATGGAATAAAACCTATAGAAGAAAATGAAATTATCCATGAAGAGTAGATGAAAGGAAAATGATAACCAAGAAAGAGGGTAAAGACGGAAAAAATCCTCCCACTAACACTATCCCATGTTTCCCAAAACCAATATTGAGCCAAACAAATGGGGTGGGGAATGATTGGTTGTCTAAAAAGGGAGTTGGTGTGGACAAACACTAGACGCCACCCCCAAAACTAACCCAACCAACTTAAAGTACTAGAATATAGAGCCAGATTGGAGGTTTTATTCATAGGGGTAGGATAAAAGAGGGATGATGAGAGTGGTATGATGCCCACACTAACAAAAAACACAAGTTAGAATGGGGGATAGAGAAATAATGATATAGAGATAAATGGAATCCATGAAAAGTGAGGAGTGTTATCACTATTTAACATAACAACAAAATACCTAGGGAAATTAGATATCAAGACATAGAACAAAAATCAGCTCCATGAAAAGCAAGGAGTGATATCCATGCCGAATGAAACTGAAAAAACCCTAGGAGGATAGTCAAGATGAAGGAAAACTAGGAGAACCTAGTGAATAAAGAGGTAGTTTTCTCTAGTTAATAAATAAAAATAATATTCTTCATTTACAAAATTATGTTCACAAGTACGTGTTTAATTTATATTTTATAATTATTATTTCTAAATAGTATGTTAATAGTGTATTGTTTTCAGATAAAACATGGTGTTGTGTACATCGTATGAAATTGATTAAATTAAATTAATTCTAAATGAAATATATTGTGAGTTCATGGGGTGGAACATTTAATGTAAATAAATATGATCCTTTAACTAAATTTGGATCTATAAAAAATAATAATTTAATCCTTTATGAAAAAAAACATTTTATTCAAAACATTCTATTATTATATATTATTTTTATAAGTTAAATATTTATTCATTTATGAAATATAATTAATTTTGTTATATATATAAATTAATTAACCTTAATTAAATGATTTTTATTTTGTTGGAAATAATAATATTATAATTTAATTCCAATATATATATATATTAAGTAATTATTTTTTTATAGTGCATCTTATCAAAAGAAATTAAAATGGAAATGTTTTATGGATTACTATAGAAACATATTCCAGTATATAATAAAATATTATAAAATTCATTTAGAGATAAATTTCTATTAACTATTATTAATAACACATAAATATTATATAGTTATATTTATGTAAATGTAGTCTCTTAAATATAAGTATTTATTTAAAATTTAAATTTACTTATTTAAAAAATAAATAAGATTAACTGGATTCCAAATTTTAATTAATCATTTAAAATATTTTTTAAGGCACTGTTATTAGTTTTCCTGGAAAAAATTTCAAAGTAAAATTTCACCTACCATGGTAACAATAAATTGATGATAAAATTTGTTAAACTAAGTGGTAAAAATATAAATAATAATTAAACTATTTCAATACATATTTCATGAGGGGTGGATTGAACAAGAAATATACAATATTAATAATTTTTTACTTTCTGTCATCCTACATTCTAAAATGTAAAACATATACATTACAGAATGAGGATTTAAGTAAATATCACTTTTAACTTACTAATAAATTGAACCCTCATATACCCCTCAAATAACAATCAAACCATTTGAATCAGAATTTAATAAATTCATCTTTTACCTGTCCTTATATTTTATTATATGTTATAAAATTTTTATTACCATGAATAATTCATAAATCCATCATTCCAAAGTAACAAGGTTTGAGAATGTGAAAATTCATCAAACAACATTGTTAATCAAAAAATTATTCAATTATCATATAATATAAACTTTTTATAAGTATTATTTTTCTCCATAATGATGTTATATTTAAACTAGTTTGTATCTAAAAAATTATTTCACCCTTATATAACTACATACACAAACTAATTCATTTGTATGGCATGCTCAAGTTTGTGTTGGTTAAACCACATTCAAGAATTATATTATAATAATATCATTATTTTTAGAATTCGTAAATATTGTGAAATTAATTTTTCATATGTATGATATTAATGATTAATTTATATCATGAATATGTTTTTATAAGAATGGAATAAAAAGTTTAGAAAGTAATACTGTAATATGTTTTTATCATAAAATTACCTAAAATAAGGTCATTGTAGATCTGTTTCCCGTGAACCATACCCATATATTTGTTCCAAATGAATGTTGGACTATGTAAATAATTTTAAAATAATTACTCACCTATCTTTCTCTATCGTATATTGTAAAACTTTATATTAGAGATTGATTATTAACAACACCATTATGATACACAAACAAAATGATAAAATTTATAAAATAAGATAGTGAAAATAAATATATTCTTACTAATTATTATGTAAAAAAATATTATAATATAATATTATAGAATGTAATATATTTGAATATGGTTATGAAATATGTTGTGAGTAAATTTATGGTTTTTCTATCCTCAAAATTTATTTTATATTTTGATGTTCTTTATTCGCCAAACTATTATTTTATGTGGTGTATACATTTCCCCTTGAATATATTATATGATCTTTTTCAAAATGTTCATTATTCTTCCTATTCCATAAATTTTTCTTTATTTTATGGGATTTTTTATTCTAGTGTTAACAAATCCCGAAGGGTTTATTTTTCCAATATCATTTTAATATTGAGGTTGTTTCTGTTTGAAAAATAATTTAACAAAATTATATGATATTATATCTAAAACTACATATTTTCTTATACTCTATTTATTAATATGTTTTCATGTATTCAATACATTTTACTTCCAATGCATCACAATTCAACAGAAAATATATTTGTTTGTAAGGTTCAATATATCACTTTTTTTGGTTGAGAATCATTAACATCCATATTTGAATTCATTATATCGTCTTATTGATTTCCAAATATATAATTTATTTATTTATTAAGTAAATTTTTTAAGTAATTAATCTTTCTTTTCCAATGTATTCAAATTATATGGTTTTTTATATAGTCCTTTTATACCAACTTTTACTCCATTAATAAAAGTTTTAATATAATTCTATATTTTTTACATTTTACACATGGTTCTCATTTAACACTTTTATTTAAAAAGTTATACTTAATATTTCTATATAGGATTTCATGGTTTACCAAATATATATCTATTCACATAGTTTTTAATTTTTTTTAATATAATAATTATCAAAATGAATGAGTAGTTATTATTTTTCTTCAATTATAATATCTAACACTCTTATTAATGGTTTTTCATATATTTCAAAATCCTGTAATGTTTCATATATATCAAAAGAAATAAGTTCTACTAACACCATAAATATTCAATCTATATGCATCTTATGTTCATGTTATTATTTTGTTTTTAGAGACTTTTTTTATTCTCATGAGTATATTAAGTTATGATTACAAATGATTTCTTTTTAGTGTTGAACAAAAATGAATGTTTTTACATTATGTGATGTTTGGGTTCATTATACACATACAGTGCGTTTTTTAATAATTAATGTCCATGTAGATTACAATATTAATCATTGATCATATTAAAATCATCATATTTTCATTTTTGGAACTTATTTAAATGTTTACCATGTTGAGGTTCTACCATATTGAGTTCCTCACAATGATTTGTACGAAACTTATAGAAATTTTTCCACTGATATACATTGATATAAAAATATCACAATTTTAATCATCAAACATATTTACATATAAACAATTTTAATTTTAGACCTTATTGATATATTCACAATGTTATGACTTACATATGTTTTTATTGTAGAATAAGCCTCCATATTTCCGTATGGATAAAAGTTGTTTAAATATGTTAACATATCCTTCTTCCAGGATAAATGTGTCCTATTTACATGGTTACCATTGATAGACCAACATTATAACACCTAAAAAATTTATAGTGTGTCTCTTTTAAATTTTACTTCTTTGATTGTTTATGTTTCATGCAATACCATGTTTCAAACAATAATATACTAGTTAATATTCCCATTGGAATGGTAATTTGACCATTATGAATAGTATATGACCAATAGAATAGTAAAATCACCTATGTAAGTATACATAAAATTGAGTTATCTTATGAATGAAAATATAATATATTTATATCATTGAATATTTAAATTAATGTTTTAAAATAATAAATTAAGTGTTGTTATTTTTGTGAAATTAAAATTTTTATTTACAATTTTATAATTAATATAATGATTTGTAGGAATATTTATTTTCATTAAATATATTAATAAATTATTAGTTTTTTATGATTATATGATATTTTAATGAGACCTTATTTAATTTATGAAAGTGTTATAAAATTTTTTATAATATTAAAATCAATGTTTTTTTGAGTAAATGTTTATTTTATTTTATTTTTAAATTTTTCATCTATAGAAAATAATTATCATAAAATGGACTAATTTTTATGAATTATACATGTTTGAAAATGGTTAGGGTATCTTTTTTGGATATTTCTAAAATAGTTTATATTTTTGTGAATATTGAAATATTGTAATTTACAATATTCAACAAATAAAATATTATTGAGTCAAAGTGATTTATAGATGATGTAATCACATAATCTCAAAATATAATTAATTATTTTAATATATATATAAATAAGGTTAAAATTGTAACAATCATTAGAAAAAAAAATCTAATGAATAAAAAATCAAAAAAAACCCTATCATCGACTTTAAATACCATCCTCCACCACCTCTTCTCCTCACAAATCAAAAACCTTTATGATTCACCAATTTCATCCCAATATGTCTCTCATTACTATCCCCCACTTTTTGGCCTTTTTATTTTCAACCATAATACCATTTAAATGTTCTTTAAGGAGCTTCTCAAAGAGTGGAATTCAATAGGTAAAATCCCAATTCCTTATTTTTTTTATTAGTTTAATTACATTTCATTACTTATACATTACTTACATCATCTATCAAAAAATTAATTATAACTCTATATATTATATAATTTTATTATGTTTATTGGGTATCCATCATCAATTCTATTCTCTTCCAATTTTCATTCTAAAAATGAAATCCTCGTCTAAGATATTTCGATTTACTACCCACATAGACGATGAGTTTTTGTTTTTCAATTATACCATTTAGGATATTCATATTATAATTTTTATGGTATAAAAAGAATTTAATATATATAAAAAAACATATTTATTGTTATGGAAATTTTAAATATAAATCATTAATTAATAATAAAAAACTATTTTTTGATGAATAAATAAATGCCAAAATAATCAAATGGATTATGATTAACATATTATCTAATGAATAATCATTATATCATTAAAATAATATATTTGAATAATAAATATTTTTTAATTTCATTATTGACATATAATTTTAATTCTAGATAAATATTCCAATTTCACACGATCTTTCATACAAGTATAGATGTGAAGCAATCATGTAATCCATGAAAATAAACACATACAAATGACGAAATTGAATCTTAAAACTCATCAATGAGACCATAAATGAAAATAATAATATTATAATAATTGAAAATAATGTTTATTATATTTTCAATTAAATTATTAATGAACCTAATTTCACTTAAATGAAATTATGAGAACGTTCAAAACACTTTCAGTCATAAGGCATGGGTTTCTTCTTGAACATCCATTTTTCATTCGGGTAATGCATCCCTATCTTTACCCTAATGAATTTATTAATTTTTTTGTTAATTAATCTAAATTCTCTTTATATTTTCCAAAATCATGTATCTAGATATATTTACCTTTCTTTTATCGGATAATAAAAGTTATATATTTTTTTGTTTTCAATTTATACAGAGAAGCATGGCCGATGAAAATTAATGTCACAAATTTTTACCCATTTTCTAGTAAAAACTATAATATATTATAAGACACCAATATTTTATTAATATCAATAATTTGATCATGAAAAAAATTCTCATCCCTTTTCCATTTAAATGTATTAAAATAATCCTTTTTTTTATAAATGAATATTTTATATTTTCCTTCAAACTGCACTAAAGCGGCCCATTTCTAATGTCCTTAAAAACTCTTATTTACATGTTTTTACATTAGTTGGATATAATTTATGCCTCGAATATAATTTAATTTTCCTAATTTTATTATCTAGTATATTCATGTTTATAATATTATTTCATGAAATATAAAAATGATGTATATAAAAACACTTCATTCCAATATTAAAAAGGGTATTTCCATCAAGAATTAATTTGTGATTTTATTAGAGTATTTTCATCTATTTAAACACCCTATTTTGAAAATTATTCTTAAGTTATTTTCATATATTATGATATAATCTACATTATTTTGTTGAATGTTTTATGATTGTGTTGAATATTTATTTTCTATCTTGATACCATTCACTATATTTCTCTGAATGTTTAAGTGATTATATTTACTGTTTGGGGGAATGTTATTTACATTTCATATGAATATGTTTCTTATATTTTACCTCATTAAAGAGAGAAATGTATGGGATATAATAAGTTATTTTTTGGATTTTTATAGCCTATAGTCAAATTATTAGGTCTCATGAGACAAGATAGATATGGACTTGGCCGAGGAATTGACCTTTAATTTTTAGAAGTCTTAGTTGAGACCTCAACATTATGTTTGAAATTTCTAGCATTATGTATCACACTATTATGATATTATTAATTAATAACAATAGTTGGTATTTTATGACTAGAATACCAATGGTTATGTTTCATTATTATGTTATTATTTTATATAGAATTATTTTTTCATCTTTAATTATTACCATAATGTTCCAAATATTATGTTTTAATGTATTTTATTCAGTTATTCAACATGACTTATTGGATGTGCTTATATTATCTTCTTCTGTTTTGTTTACCCTTACTCATCATTTGACCTCACCCATTTATTATGTTTTATTTATTTATGGTATGTGAATATGTATATTATGAATGACATTTTTGAATAATTTAAGAGTTTACGGATGTTTCTAATGGAGTATTTATATTGTATCTCATTTGAGGTTACAATGTAAAACATTTAATTGTATCTTGTTTTCCATGATACTAAATTTTTTGGTCTTTTGGGATGTGACTTATTTATTTAGTATACTAATTTAACAAATTATGTCACCAGCTCCAGGAAACTATGATCGAGGTTAATATATTTGCTATTAGAGTACGTTTAGTAGAAACAATGGAAACTATATTAGGTAACATAACACTAAGATATCTTTCGGTGACAAGCATTGAAGAAAATACATGATTTTTTAAATAGTGTTGATTATGTAGTTCATCCTAGAAATACATAATTGTGTGGATACTACAATTGGATATGGGTTTTTCATAGATTTACCTAGGGGTACCAACTCCAACACAGTGTATTGGGCCTGACTCGGAATACCCTGGTGCCAAACAACAATAATTTCTACAATCATAGATTGACAATTCCATAGGATATTCGTAGGATAATTAAAATTTCCTTTAAAACCCATTATGAATGATATAATAGTAAATATTTCTGAAAAAATCCATTTTTATGATTATGATATTAGATATGCATAAATTTTTCAATTTTTATTCGGTGATACTATTTTAAAATTAACTATTATGATTAATATTCTAGTTTAGTTGATGAAATTGATTAGAAATAATGACTAATGTAAGGAATGGAAATATTATAAATGAAATCATTCCATGTAGGGATTAACTTCCTATAAAATACAATTGTGATACAGTAGGATATACAAAAAGACATGATCAATATATAACTATAATAGGGAATCTGATTTAGATTATAATCAACGACCTTACACATATGAAGAATCTCAATCAACAGCATTGAAAAAAAAACGATAGACCTATTAATGCGACAACATCCTCCATCATTCATTGGGACTCTAAATCTATTAGTATCTATGTAATGGATAAGTTCCTTTGAAAAGATATTTCTCCCTTTGGGAAGTAAGGAAATGGAAATGTTTATCCTGCCTATTTATCGTCTCCTATGTGATGTTGATCAAAAATGGTCATTGGACCATCATTATAAAATAATTATCAAGAAATACATATCATTTTCAAATTAAATTATACTTATAAAACCAATAGTGAGATATTCTAGTGAAAAATTAACTATGTTATAGTTAGGGAGATTATCGGTGGTCTGTATGCATGAGTAGCATTTCGATTTTTGAATGATCACGACAAAAATATATTAATTATTATTATACATTCCTGAATTGTTTTTTATATAAAATATAAATATTAATTTGTTATATAAATACATAAATATATTATATATAATTTGGTTATGGTAAATTAATCACATAGATTCACGGAGACAGTATTTCGGATGTATACATGAATAACAATATCAATTTGAACATATATATTGGTTTGATAAAAAATGTTAAATTAAATTTCAAGAATAATAAATAGTTCATAATTATAGTATATATAGAATAATTAAATAAATAATTAAAACATGTTGTGAGAAATGGTGATGAAAAACGAATTATATCCTTCGATGAGGTGGTATCCCTTTGTCCACATAAATAATAGTTTTGTTTCCCATTTTATGGAATTCGATTCGTATATAGTATATGGGAAAAACATAAAAAATTCTCAGAATATGGAATATAATACAAATTATAATTTTCTATATTTTATGTTGTTTTGAAGTAATTATAAGAATAAATTTAAAAAATATTCGGTCAAAATTTAAACCTCTTTTTTGGAAAACCTCTTGTATTTACAAATTAAGATATCTATGGATGTTATTATTCCCAAAATATGAAATATTTAATTTAGGGAGTGATTTTTGGATGTTATTTTAGTTTATATTGTTCAATAATAATGGATCGGGATTCATGTAGAGGATATAATGTGGGGTTGACTTTCATAATGAGGGGAGGTTCAATTTTCAAATTAGACCAAGTGTTTAATTAATTGAAACAAATAGTACCTAAAAATGTTACAAAATTGATATAACTTTGATAGGTTTATAGTGAGTTGATATAATAACATAAAATAAAATATAAATGTATTTATACTATGTTATCACCCTTTTCTTATTATTTTAACCCCATGATATCAATTTTAACAATTAGTCTTATATCAATGTTTTTTTATTTTTGGGTTAAATACAATTACTATTAAAATAATTTTAACCCATAAATAGAGCGAGTATTATATTTTAAAATATATCCCATTAACTTTAATGATGATTGTAATTTAATATATATTAAATCATTTTATAAAATATGTTTTATGATAAAATATCAATAATGTTATTTTTGTAAATACATGCAATATTATAATATATTAGGTTTAAAAATCTTGTATAATGGTTGAAATTTTCATCAATTAAATAATAAAGATAAAAAATTATAAGGATAATCATAAAATGAAAACTTAATCAGTTTTAATATTTCAAAAAAACATTTTTAAACCAACATAAGTTGTATTTGTATTTATCAAAAAAAATTACCGATAATAATACCAAGGGAGTAACACATTCAATTATATATTTATATAAAATAATATATAAATAATTTTAAAATAAAAATTGAGAAAAATTTCCATAAATTCGAATAATTTTTATTATAGTCGAACTTCACTCATTAGAGAGATTAAAGGAAATTGTTAGGGTTTTATTTATTAAAAATAAAAACATGTTTTTCCTTAATCACATGACATAGCACTATCAAGGAAAAAAATATATACAACAATTACTATTCATATTAAGCAAAATTGAAATTAAAATATATAGAAAAATTTTAAATCCTAATTCAAATCATAGAGAATTATTTTTGACATGCATCTCATATAATTGGCAGAAATCAATTTTAATATGAAATTGTAATATACAATGAAAACTCTTTTTATAAATATTTCATTTATAATACCAAAACAATGATACATAAATTAAGAATATTAATTATTATAGAGTCATTAATTAGATTATATATTAATAAATTGTAGTTATTTTACATTTTGATCAAATTAATAGGAGAAAGGAAATTTAAAATTACAATATTTAATGAAATGATATAATAGTTATACAAAAATTGTTATTTTTTCTATACACTGGAAAATAAATTTTATTTTGTGAAATTGAAATATTTCACCCTAATTTTTTTTGAGATTCTAATTTCAAAATTTATTTTCATTTAACAAAAAATATATTATAAATTATTCATAAATTAATTTTAACATTCTTTAATAAAAAACAAATTTTTATGAAGTCATATTTCTGATGAAAAAAATGAAATTACAAAAACATTAGAATTTTTTGCTAAGAATTTATCAATATATTTGTATTGAGATTAAAAAAGTAAATATATTTCATTATTTGGTTATTTCTAGTCAATACCTCTAATTTAATTGGTAGGATATATCTGTAAAAGTAAAAATAACATTATTTCATGGTCCATCTATGTTTGATGTTGTCTGTTGTATATATCATTGAACTTTTTTTTAATAATCATGGGATATTAAAAAATAAAATGAATAATGGTCTAACTGGATTATGGAGTTAAAATTAATATATAGACTGAAGTGATAAATCTTACACTAAAAAGGATAAAAAAATAATTTTCTCATCAATTATGATTATAGTATGGTAATTATTTATTTATAAATGGATTATGATTTTGATTCATAATATTCTTCTAATTTTGTAAAACATAAAAAATATAAAATAAATTCAATTATGTGATAAATTTAAAGAGGAAATGAATAAAATAGTGGATAAGTTTGATAAATTTGAAATGGATTATAATAAAGTTGATATTGAGATGAATGTTTTTTGACTATATGTTGAAAATTTTATATAATAGATTATGAATTTTATAAAAATATGAAATATGAGGAAAATACTAAATTTTTCATGAATAACATTAATAACATAGAAGGATTAATATTTATTGATTTATCAGAAAATTTACTTAAATATTAAATGGAAAAGAATAGATTAAATTGTTTTAAAAAGATTTAAAAGGATTAGTTTATAATGATCATAAATTTTTTTAAATAGAAAATTGTAAGCATGATGATAAAATTAATAGTTTTAAGGAAATGTTATCAAAAAAATTTGTTTGAAGTCTACCTATTTAAAATTTTATGATATTAGGAAAAAATTATTTAAAACTAATAAATTGTTTCATGGTTTTGATGGTAAGTTCTGTCAGTTATTTTAAAATATATTTTTGAAACATAAATATAATATCATATCATATTATTATTATATTAGAAGTGGTTTTTATAGAATTGATGATAATTAATTCTCTGTTAGGATCATTAAATCATTGAGTCAAACATTGTCCATTGTCTAGAAAAAATCATTAAGAATTTCAAAGACCAACCCTTTTTCAGTATGTATACCTGAAGTTACATTTCAAAATAAATTTGAACTTGGTTTGTCTAGATAGACATGTATGTGTATTTTAAAAATGATAACAAATATATAGTATTTTTTATCATTTTATATTTTCTATTGTATTTAAATTTTCTGATGTTTTATTATGGAAATTTATCATGTTATTAATGATTTTAAAATGGTATTTACCTTAAATAAAATAAGAACCACATTTTTTATATTAATTTCATATAATTATTGAATTAACCAGATATCATTACTTGTGTTAGATTATTCTTTTAGTTGTTATGTTTTTATGGATTATGTGGATTATATGTTTTTGGATAACTATATTATAAAATTGGGTGAAAACCTCAATAAAGGTGAAATATCTCAATATTCTCTCTTAAATTTATTTATATTTTATTATATATATGATTATTTATATATTGAAAATATTTTTGTGTCTAAACTATTAAATATTCCTCAGAATAATTATTTAATATTGATTTAGTACTCTATTTATTAAGGTATAATGTGCCGTATTTTTGGATAAAACCAATTAAAATCATTTTGAAAATGATTACATTTTTAAAATTTGGGGGAGAATAATTAATGGAATTATTTACAAAATGCAGGAGAATGGTTTTTTTAATGATTTTTGGATCAATATTTTATCTCAATTTTTAAATATTTTTTATCAATTAAAAATTATTGTGAAATTAAAAAAATTATAATTTTTATAATTATGAGAATGGGGTTAATTTTTAAATTTATCATTTAACCAAACTCTATATTTATGTTTTCATTATTAAAATTCCTATGAACATAAAAGTTGAATAATTAAAATTCCTCACAATATTTGTTTTTAATTATTACCTTTAACTTGATTTAGATGAATGTGTTTTTGATGAATTATTCTCTTTAACTGTAAATTTTTTTTAGAAAAATAATTTATATAAATATTATCATTCTATCCTTCAAATTTTGGATATTTAATTTTACCTTCATGTTAGCACAATTTTAATATAATTAATATGATGATATTTCATATTACCCTTACATATCATGTTTGGTATTTGTGTTACCATTATGTTAAAAATTCTAACATTTAAAAAATATATTAAATTATATTAATATATTTATAGATGTTATAAATGTTTAAAATTATATAAAAAAGTTAATTTACACTTATATAGTATATGACACTAAAACATTCTATATTTTTTGAATATTGTGTTTGTTTAATTTACATGATTTTTAAATTATTTTATTTATTAATTTTTTATAAATATATTATAAATATAATGAAACATCTGAATTTTTTTAGTGCTTTACGAAAAAAAATAATGATGATGATCTCCAGGTAATGGTCAGGACCAATATATAGTGAATAGTGATGTTTTGATGATTAATAACATGATGATGATTATAAATGAATTGTAAAAAATGGTTATATGAATATGATATCTACTAAGTTAAAAATCAGTTATAATATACATTTTGATGTATCTTATGCCATGGTGGATGTCTAAACATGTCCAGGTTCTGTTTCCCAACACCAAAATTGCCAATAGATAATTTTTAGTTATTGTTAGTGTTTTACTAAGTGATATTTAAACTTCGGATTGGGACAAATATGAAATTATTAAATACATAGTGATGCTATTTTGAATTATTTCATATATGGATAGTGATTTTGGGGATGTACGGTTACCTTTATATGTGATTCCACCCTTAAAAGGTAATTTTTTTCTTCCCACATGATAAAAAGGAACATCATATTTTATTCATTCTCCCATTGAAAATCAGAAAGATAGGGATTATATTTTTAATAATCATGGGTTCTATATACTCCCATAAAAGGATATATGTTTTGGGAATATCCCCTAGAAAAATTTTATCATTAGATTACATATTGGTTGAATGTCTATGTTGGGATAACACCTATATTAAAAGTGTATGTTTTCATTTCACCCCCTGTAAAATTCTATCTCCTATTTTTTTTGGGTTCCATACTCAATTTTATAAAGAGTAGAGAATATGAGAAAGACATTTTAAATCCAGACTACTATATAGTTTATTATTTTAATCACATTATATTTATTTTATCACTCTAATTCTCAATACACATCATCATTTGGTAATGAATTGTTATATATCTTAGTCCACCAAAACCCACAATAATTTAATTAAATATTTTAATTATAATATTTTAAATTCACCCCATATTTTCAATTAATATTAACTAATAAAAACAAATCTAGGATCAATATCCTTTTAAAATGAAAATAATATAAATTAATGATGGTGATTTTTATGAAATTCCACTAAAAAATCTCAAATGAAAGTAGACCCACCTCTATCCCTACCATGATACTCAAAAATTTTTGTTACCTCTAGAATATATACCTATTTTCCCACTAAAAATATTTATTTTTACATTTTCAAGATTTTTTTGAAATAATTAAGTCTTAATTATTCATTTTGAAATAAATTATGTTGATTATGAGTGAATTTGGTAATGAAAATACATAGTACTTAAAAAATTTCAATTACCTTATCATAATAAATAGTTAAAAATATCATTATCAACATTATTTATCTTTTATTAATATAATTTTTACGCATATTAAAATTATATTACTATTAGATAACTCTATAATCGAACAATTTTATTAGAAAACTTTTCCTCTTCTGGGTTGGTTCAACAAAAAAACATGTTTAACGGTATTCCAACAACATTATTCTCATCACAATGAAGTTTCGTTAAGTCAATAAATATTTGTTCTAAAATCAATGAGTTATTTATTTCATGAATATTTTTATTCAATGATGATATAAAATGTAATGATTATTATAAAGTAATCTTTTATTACTAGTAAATTACCCGAAACAAGTTAGCAATGAATCCTATTTACATGAAACATACACATATATTTCCTTCAATTAAACATATTATTGAATTAATAATTATAAAATATTAATTATACAATATTTTACAGTAATTTAATGATGAAGTTGGTATTCAGGAAAATGGATCAATATTCCCATTATTAAACTTGGATTAAAAAATAATTACTAATGTTCGATGATGGAAATAAACTATAACTCTTTATAATTTGTGTAAAATAAGATTATAATAAATTTTTATGGAAATTAATTCAAATGAATAAGGTTTTTGAATCTATTTAAATGTTAAATATATAGGAGGTTAAATATATTCCTTTTATGTTACAGTAAAGCTTTGGTTTTTCCATCTAAATTCTTTCATTATTTAATATATAGTTTTTTTATGAAATTTTTTTCCACAATATGGTAAATGAAAGGGGGTGAGAGATTTGAAATTACTGACATCAGGTACAACGTCTTCAAATGGTCTTGAACATATTTTTTGGGGGATCTGAAAACACCCATCATCTCTCATGTCCATGACTTGTGGACCTAAATTCGATATGCATGAATTCATTGGGTAGCATGGAAAACATCACTTAAAGACATATTGGTTGAGAGGATGGGTTTTGAAGATCACCACACCATTTATGAGGTAAAAAAATCATAATCCGGGACTCTTATATAGATTTTAGACATTTTCATTAATCCTTTTTTCATTCCCATGAATGCATATGTGGATTAATATGAGGTAATGGTCTATCATGACTACATGTGGGCTCGTGATCATCAGTATGTATATGAGGTTCTCTATCAATGGATGGATATCTATGTATCTGAGGTTCTCTATAAATTGTATCCTTTTATGGATTTATCAGAAATTATTTGTAAAATTATTTGGAATACACTAGATTAAATCCACATAGCATAGTTCTATTGAGATTTCCATCATCTATGGGAATTAGAGTTTCATTAATGGTAGGACCGAACCTATAAAATGATCTTCCTATATATCCTCAGGAGAGGAATTAAAATACTTATAGTTTTGAAAAAATGGGTCTTATGTGTAGGTGTTACATATTTAAGGTGGCTTGATTGGGGATTACACATGGAATGATTCTCATCAGATGATGATTCATAGGGAATATGTCCATTTGGTGGTTAATACATGTTTTCAAGGACTACACAACAAAGGAGTCCCATATGAATATGGGTGGGGGCTTAAATATAATTTTATGTACCATGTATTTATGTATTATGGGTACTTATACAAAATATGAGGCCCATTTTAGGATTGGGAGCGTGCATATGTCATGATCTCTACTAACCTCTAATCCCATGTGGGTTATTTTATATCTGATAAACAATATAAAATTAATAGATCTAAAGATCGCGTGATCCATTTGTTTCACTGATAGATGGGGATTTGAAACCTTATGTTAGAGGAATATGGCATTTAGTGTGCATTCTTCCTCTTTTATTTTTTGGAATTTTGGATAGTCACACAATGGGAGCAATCTAGATATTACCCAAGGATGAGGAAAACATCGAAAATGGCCACCATGTAGAGACCCTGATCCCAAAAACCTAGATCTGTTTCCTTGCATAACTACGTTGGTACTAAGAAAATTATTTATATTCCCAAAAGATATGAAATTTTAGTATCTTTGGAAAACTATTTACATATATAAGATTTTCATTACAACAAAACTGGGGAAAACAATATATCTACTTAATTGGAAACACCCATAAACTTCTACATTATCCCTAAATTTGATTCATAATATACATATTTATGTTATGTGAAAAAAAATTAAAAAAATATTGTGTGATATAAATTCATAGTAACTATAATGAGTACTAAAGAAACTATTATAAACAATAAGACAAGATGAATAACTAAAAACACATGACATTAAAACATAAACATGAACATAATATAGTTGGAATAAAAGTTGGTCAAAATAATTCAATTTAAATAATAAAATTAGAATAAATCATAAGCCTGGAATTTATTATATTCAAATAATCGCATTGATTATCAATTACTAATATCATAAGGAAATAATTCATATTTTCAGACATCATAAGCATACCATCATGGCCTCAACAAAGACATCTAAAAATTAATGGTTAATACCCAATCCAAATCCATATCAGATTGGTCTTGTGAGACATAATAATTGATCCATGTACTATATAGGGACTCATAAATAACTTAATATGTCCAATTATTTACTCAGATAATGGGGTTGAAACATAAACAATATATAGAAAACATTCCTAAATCAATAAACATAATCATTATCCATTCTGAGTAATATGATAAATTGTATCATGATGGAACATCCATAGTAAAATTTATTATAAACCATTTAATAAAATAATAAATATGATATACTAAATGATAAATCCCATTTAAACATAATATTTAATAGTGGTTCTTGTAATAGATGAAAATAATATAACAAAATCTTTATATAATTAATGATAGAAATTCACTTTTTATATTAGAAAGAATAGTTCTTAAGAAAATATCATTTTCTTCCAAAAAATAAGATATTAATCATGTATATCCCAACAAATATAACTTAAGAATAATTAAATTTGGTTATAGGCACAAATTATGTCTTACTAATGTGATAATAAATAAAAACATTCTTAACAAACGTTATGATTGGGCCACATTAGTGTGGTTTAAGAGAAGATATTATTATCTTTAAAACGTTCAAAGGTAAAAAAATTTACAAAAAACCAAAAAAGGATATGATAGTTTTTCATGATAAAAATATGGATTTAATAAACTTTTTCGTTTGTTAAAAAAACTATACAGTGTACTTGAAAACGGGCATGAAATTACAAAGTACCCTTTTATTGGGTTTTCTTATCAGGATGAATGGAAAAGGGAGCTTATAAAATCATATATTTTACATACAAGTAATAAAAATGATATAGATATATGATTTGTCATATTATACAAAAAATTTACGAATTATAAAAAAAAAATTATTTATTACATTGGGGTAAAGAAGGATAATGAGTAACCCAGATAGAAAAATGGGGTTCTGGAAGAAACCCTTACCTTAGGTTGTAATGTTTTCGGTACTTGCGCTTAATGTACTAGATAATGAAATCACATTCATTAATACATTAATTATAAACTCTTTAATAATTTATTTTATTTATTGGGATATTATTAATATCATTTAGGGCCATTTGGAAGAGTTATAATATTAAATTTCATCATTCTGGGGTGTTTGTTTCCTTTATTTTCATGATTGGTTCACTTGAATTCTTATAAAAAGGTTCATGTGAAATCAGAATAGTTGTCCATAATATAAAGTATATGTTATTTATGAAATTATGGATTATATAATGTTATTATATATATTATTTTTTCCAAATATGAGAATGATTCATTAGACAAAATTTTAATGATAATCGTTTAGATTGTTTTTGTGTTTTTTATCATCATCAAATAGATTCACCTTATGTATTATAATTATGTATATATACTTATAATATAAAATTAAATAATTCTAATTACCTATATTAATGTTTTTTGAAATAATAAAAAAATTTATATGACCAGATTTGAACGTGAAATTGAAAAATAAAAACTCTTCATCCACAAATACAGTAAATTGACACCTCACAGATGATGATTGAAATTTCTGAATAAAATGGGAGAGGAGAATAGAATTTAATGTGGATTATACAATAACATAATAAAATAAATGTGTAGAAATAACAATAGGTTATTCATGAAATTTTTAATAGAGGATTTGAGGAAATTATATGAAATAAAGAGAAACTGAAAGAGAAATTAAGAAAGTGAAGGAGGATTTTTCACCTTGAATTCTTCTCTTTCAGAACATCTATTGGGAAAAAAAGTCACTTTTCGTAGACCATAAAATCCTTTGTTTTTTGAGTATAATCTTGGAATGTTGATTTTTTAGAAATTATACAAACATCTAGTCTTTGGAGGTTTAAGGGAATGTGCTAGTGAGGGGTGGTATCTGTAGTGGGAGGAGAGGGCTACAATTTATTATTTTATTCATTAGTTTATGATTTTGGATCAAGACTAAAAATATATTGAGAATAATCACTAAATATATTAAAATAATGATTTATAGTTTGATATTATGGCTTACATCATCCAAACGTCATCTATGACAAAATAATTAAGGTTTTTATTAAATACGGTAAATTACCATATTCTATTAATCACCAAAAATTAAACTATATTAAAAAAATACCATTAATTCACTGTAACCATTTTTTTACATGTATAATTAGAAAATGAATCCATTTTATGAAAATAATATTTCATATATGAATAATTTATTTTTTAATTAAAATAAACTTTTAATCAAAAAATACAACTTTTAAAGATACAGCTGGTATTATAAACAGTAAAATATAAATTGTGTTTTAATTTTCTTAGGTATAATAAAAATAAATGAAATAAAAAAATTTAGTAATTTTTTTAGTAAAATATATTTAATGTTTATTTATTATATTGAATAAAAAATTAAAAATATCATTTATTTTTTCCAATCATACCAATAGGTAATTTATAATTTTGAAAAAAAAATTATTTACATATTTTGTTATATAATTCTATTATATAATCATTTATAAGATAAAAAATTTGTTCATATATTCATAGGTGATGTTTCCATTGAAATCATAATTGTAAAATTAATATAACCAAAATGAATGATTCTTATAAATCAGGATTTTTCACTATTAATTGAAAAATAAATATTTTCTATATAAATACCAAACATCACCCTATGATCATTTTGGCATTCCACTTTTTAAAATTTAGTTTATTATTTCAATATAATTTATAATTTTCTTGAAATTTAATTTTAAATTATGTGTAGCATTAGAATGTGTTAGAACCACATTTTGAAGAATATGTCCCTTTAATGTGTAAATTTTGATTCGTTTTTATCTTATGTATAAAAAATAATTTTTATTAATTTAAAAACATTTCAATAAATATATAATATATAAATTTCATATTTTGTTTAATACTATTCATTCCTACCAATTTAAAATCTAGGTTATATTGGTCATTTAATACTAATTTTATTAGTTGTATATCATTGTTCATTTGAGCTTGGCATTGTGTGAAACATATGCTATCAAAAAAATTAAATCTATAAAGATGCGTACCATAAAATCAATGGTTGTCACATTCTCCCCTCCATAAATAAATTCTATCCTTGTAATTTGAAACTTTACTTTGAAAAATAAAATTTTGATACTCTGAATTTCCTTTGTAAGAAACCAATATTGAAAATAAGGTTAAAAAATCCTCTTATTAACTAGGAAGGATAATTTAAAAGTTCTCCACAAAACTATGATTTTGAGATGGAAATAGTTAAGGGAAAGAGATAACATTGACATGAATGATGAATATAACTATAAATTTTCCATGGTGAGTGATTGAGAACATGGTTATTGTAAAGTTAACCATCATGAGACCAAAAATATTGTTATTGATTAAAAGACAATAGATTTCTCAGAATGAAAAAGTAAATGAATAACTTTTTGGTTCCAAAATAGTTTTCCAAGAGTTCAGAGATTATTTTAATATTCAGGTAAGCACATAAGAAAATAATATTACATGATTACTTTCCATTCCATATTTATAATCTCATCCTTTGGTTATTCTTTGATATATTTTTAATTTATCACTTACACATGGAAATTAAATTTCAAGATGATTATTTCATACTTGAAGTAATTTTACTAAATCATATGGTCTCGAATTAATTCCTTCTTCCTTTATATTTTTACTAAAGCCATGATGGCTAGGACAAGTTATCATCAAAAATTCATAAAGTTTAACATGATCCATTCTACATGTTATGAATCTTTCGAAAAATCTAAAACATTTATACTCACATTAAACGAACAGAAATTAATAATGAAGGGCTCTAAATTACCAAAAAAATTGAAATAAAATTCCCAAATAAATGAAACTCATAATACCACATACCAAATATATTAATACCATGATCACCATAAAACCAAATGAAAACAAGAATGCTTCCAAATCCTTAATGATGATGTATTATAGTACAATACTTATATATCTTGTGATTCAGTATTCTTGAATCCAAAAACAAAAATACACTAATTATTCCGCTTATGTTGTAGTAATATCATATTATTTACCTTGATCCCAGTAATGTTTTTGATATATATTTCCTTGAATATTGGGACATTAATTTTTGTAGTTCCCCATCTCTTTATAGATTAGAAATTACATATTTAATGGTTCTTTCTCACCCATTCATTCATTTGCATCGTGAACATTCTCTCCATGCTATTAGTGAACTCTCATTACCTCTATGAAAGTACAGATGTGTTTCTATCCCCATGAATCACACGTTGGATAGTTTAAAAAAAATTTATTCCCCCTTTCACTTTTTTTATGACACCCTCTACTTCACTTAATTTCGTATAAAATCATAAGACATAAAGATTTCATTCTCAATCCTAATAGTAGATGAAAATATATCTTCCAATGATGAGGATTTTTTGGAGACCAGTTCACTTTAGAAGAATTGTTGTAACCCATAAATGAATCGAATTTGTTTCTTTGGATTACATATGTAATCCATATTATGCCTTCCACACCATGTAAATTTCGATTCATACTTGGGAATGTTTTCATCTGATTTCTTCCTCATACTCAGGACATCTCTCTCCATATCAACTCACTATTATCAAGGGATATATTTTTCAATTAATATTTCCTTAAAATTCTTCCATTCCATATTAACAATTTCTTCCACATTCTTTGAATAAATGACCACCATTGATCAGAATATATTAAGTTATGGTAGACTTACATGATAAACGTATCTAAATTCATTAATTCCAAAAAGTGAGAAATATATTATATAAAGAACACATCCATTTCTCAAATACAAATGGACTTGTAATCCCACTGAATGATAGAGGCTATTGTCGTATAATGTGGTCTAACATTGTTACACAACAATGTGGACCAGGCTTCTCCTTGTGAGAATGGTTATTGTACCAAACATGAGTCAATTGTCATAGTGTATTTATAAGTTTCTAATCACATGTTGTAGACCAATATCTAGAATAATTATCATGAATATAAGGAAAATGCCTTTATGGAATACATGAATTGATATACCATTACTTACACTATTCACAATTTTTAAACAACAGAATACACTAAATTAGGTTATGAATCATAATAGATAATTTCAAAACTAGAAAAATATTTAACATAAATTGGAAATCTATGCATAAAAAATCTCATAATCATAAACATTGAGTCATTGGGGACATATTTACTTTTAAATATTTTATAACCTTTTTATAAAAAAATAAAAAATTATACTAATAATTTCACCCGAGAGTGTCAAACATTGTTTGTATTATGGACCATTTTTTGTACTACATTGTTCCAAATCAGGCTTGACACCTTGTGAGAGTTTTTACCCTTAGGTACATCTGTGACAAAACAAATTCCACTTGTAGTATCAAAAAAAGAATATATTTGATAAAAATACCTACATAAGATATACCTTACTAAAATTATAGGATTTTCATTTATTATTATAATCAATTTATATCATAGGATTATTTTTCCAAATATTTTTTCTATAGATTCTAATAAAATCCCTATGATACCAACTATAATGAACTCAGTCCTAGTAGCCTGAATCTGATGCCTTAAATAATTTCATTGGTACCAAGAACAATTTTTCTCATTCCAATGGAATGAATAATTTAGAATATTTCTAAAACCAAATATAGACATATGTTTTACATTATCATTTTGATGATAAAAACATAGAAACTCCATTAGAAACAACCACAATTTCTTATATTATCCCTTCATGTCATTCATAATATACACATTCAAATCCTAGGGAAAATTAAATATAATAAAAAGGTTCTCTCAAAATCATAGTTAAGGAAAAAAATTAATGGAAGCTAATATAAGTAATAAGGAAATGTGACTAACTAAGAACAAATTCAATTAAAACATAAACTCAAAAAAATAAGGACGGAATAAAATTTGGTCAAAATAATTCCATATAAATAATCACTTGATAATTGAACATAATTATGGAAATTATATTAGTAGATATATCACATGGAATATACATTACTAATATCATTATGACGTAATAAATAATTCTAAACATCATAAAAAACTATCATGGCCTCGACCAATACACTTGAAAATTAATAGTTAATTTCTCAACCAAAACTATAACATTTTTATCTCATGAGACCATCCAAATCATATAAGAGTTATTATATCCACCTCTGATCACTAATTATGTCCTATAAATTCCTCATAATATTGGTGAGATATATAAAAAATATATTCATAACATTCCCCAATCAGTAAACATAAGCATTAAACAATATGTGTAATAATTTGAGGGGTATCAAGACAACACATCCCAAATAAAACTAATGAAACACCTTTTAAAAATATATTTTTGATAATATCATTAAATATAAATTCCAATTAAGAATAATATTTAACATATGCTATTGAGATTTATAAAAATACTCTAATAAAGTCATTGAGGAATTCTTGAGTGAAATTTCATTTTTTACATTGGAAAGAGGAGTTCTTTGGAAAAATCATTTGTATTTATCAAAAAATCAGATTGAAAATTTGAATATCCAAAAAAATAAGGTATGAACAATTAAATTTTGATTGAGGCACATATTACGACCAACTCAGGTGAAAATATGTAAGATGATTCATTAATAATCTTTATGAGTGGGCCACTTTGGAGTAGTTTTATAAAAACTTTAAGTGTATTTAATGTGATCAAATGTTCAATTGATTACATAAAACTAAAAAATTTATAAGATTTTTTTCCATGATAAAATTAATGATTTTAATAAAATATTGGTGTCTAAAATTATATTATGTAGTATGCATGAAAATGGGTAGGAAAATTGGAAAGTACCCTTTAACTAGGATTGGTTATTATAGTAATTGAAAAGGGAACCTTAATAAAACATGTATTTCTATTCATGGAATGATTAAAAAAAGATATAGGAGTTTTATGCACATATAGAAAATTTTGATTAATTATATAAAAAATGTAGAATTACAATAGAGTAAATCGGTAGAAATACTAAATCGAATGAAAAATCGAGGATTGTGATGAAACCCTTAACATATGAACGAAAATGTTATGCACTTCCACATAATGTACTGGATAATGAAAATATATTTGTTAATTAATTAATTCAGTACCCTATAGACATGAATTTTATAATTTTTAATTTTATTATGTTAATATATGTGAATTTATAAAAGTTATAATTATCTATTTCATCATTCAAGAGTGTTCATTTCCTTTATAATCGTGGTTGGTTCACTTGTATACATGTACAGATAATCTTAGGAAATGTTAATAGTTATAAAAATTGAAATTATATGTCATTAATTAACATATAAAACAATTAATGGTATTATATATCAATTTTTTCAAGATACAAGGATTATTAATTATATATAACGTTAATGATAATAATTCAGATGATTTAGGTGTTTATTTGATCATCACAAACTAGTTTTTCATTATGAATTAATAGTATGTATATATACTAGATACAGAATAATAAATAAGTTTAAATATGTATATGTGATTTTTTTTTATAATAAAAAATGTTTTAAGAACATTCCTGAAGGATAAAATGAAAAAATAAATCTCATCATCATTGAAGGTGGTGAATCGAAACCTCACCGATTATGTTATCATTTTTAGAATAAAAAGGGAGGAGAAGAGACTTGAGAGAGTTTTTTTGAATGAAATAATAAATGTCACATATATATGTATATGATATTTTAATTATCTTATATCTTTGCTAAATGTATTTATCGATATTATATTAATTGAAAAAAATTGAAATGAAAATAATGAATGAAAAAGTGGATTTTACCACTTGAATTATTCTCCTTGAAAGCATCCTTATTGAAATTTATTTTATACTTATATTGTGTCTATAATATCATGGATGCATGGAATACACATCATAATTATAATTTTTATAAATTGGATAAGATTCAAGGGTTTTGAGTTGTGATGGAAATAGGGTTGAGGGGTGGTATTTATATTGTTAGGAGAGCAGTGTTTTTATTATTTTATTCATTAGTTTATTATTTTACCTCAAGACTAAGAATATATTGAGATTTTATAGTAATTATAATTACATAATTATGTATACTTTGATATTATGGCCTTACATTAGTCATAAATCATCTATGAATCAATAATTCCAGTATTTATTAAATAGGGTGAGTTACCGTATTTCATTATTCTCCAAAAATTACACTATTTTATAAAAATTCTAGAAAAATGATAGTATCTTTATTTATAAATATATATTTCAATAAAAGGATAAATTTAATAAATATAATTTTCATTATATGAAAACACATAATTTTAAATTAAAATCATCATTGATTAAAAAAATACCAAATTTAAAATTATAATTGATATATACAACATTAAAATATTTACTAATGACTCAAAATTTAAATTATAATCAGAAGAAAACAAAGTATTAATTTATAAATCTATTTTATGAAGATATATTTTATATTAAATTATAATATTGATAACAAAATATTAAATAAACATTTATGTTTCACAAAAATACCAATACTTAATTTATCAGTTTTAAAAAATTTACTTAATTATTTCAGGATATTAGTATAAAATGATTTCATTTATAAGTGAAACTAGTTTAATTTATACATTAATATGTTAACTTTCTATGAAAATCATAAATATACTATTAATATACCCAAAATTATTCTTTTTTTATAAAAACAAGATTCTTCACTATTCAATAGAAAATAAATACTTTAAGAAAAATAAAAAATTTCCCTATAATATAATATTGAAATTTTTTATTTAAATATGATGTTTATTTTGTTAAATAAAATAAATAAACTTGTTAAATTGTAATTTAAAAAAAATTGACCTTAAAAGGGAGTAAAACTACAGTTAAAAAAATATATCATTTTATTATGAAAATTTTGATTCATTCAATACCATATGCCTATAAAGTCATTTTAATGAATTAAAAAAATTATTAAATATAAAGAATATAAATTTAATATTTTCATTAATAATATTTATTATCTTCAATTTAATGTCTAGCTTATAAAAATCAATTTAAAATAATGATATTTGATTGTATGTCATTGTTCATTTAACCTTGGTGTTGGGTGAAATTTATTATGTCGATTAAATTAAATTTAAAATGAGTAATAAAATAAAATATTTTTGTATTACATTCCAAATACAAAAGAAACAAGTGGTATACGAAAGTAATGAATCCTTAAAATTTGTTCAGGGGGAGGATCTCATCCCTTGAAAAAAGGAATAGTAAGTGGGATACTTACCCATCCAACCTGGATTGAGGAGGATCTACTAATATCTACAAAGACAGATCCCTTGTTACTATGGGAATGTAAACCCAAAGTCATTACGAGGTACATCCTTATTATGGAGGTAACAAATGTGACTTGACATACCACATGAATATAAACTCGAGAGGACATCTTGATGTTCGTAATGATCTTATAAAACATGTTATATTGTTTTGGAAGTGGTATTAATAGAATGTAGTTAAAATGTTTCACAGAGGAGACATCATGGAAACTGTTGACATGATGTTAGGGAGTTATGGGAGGTGGATAGTGAAATTTTATAGGATTCACCTTTATATATATAAATTTTTTAGGCAGGATGGGATTCCTTCCATAGAGAATATTACTATATACGTGAAGGTACTGTCTAGAAAGCATTGCGCTATGAAAACCTGGGTTATACCAACGTAGTTTGTTGTTATGGGGGATCATATTCTATCGGTGTAGTGTGTTCCTACACAAATTCGGGTTCCTCACACTTAGTGCATTTCTACATAATGAATTGTTCTTCTAAAATTATGTTTTTCTATGTGGGACGTTTATATATAAATGGTCCATCCATTTATTCCCCACATAATTCTATCTAGAATTGGATTTAGGGATCATTGATGACTTGAGAATTTATTATTTCCTCCTTACATCTATGTGGTGAATTTTTACTTGCGGGAAATCATTGAAGAGTCTCTAGATAATGTATTTCATCAACTCTCATCTCCTTCTTCTCTTATCAATTTGATTCTCCTTTCATCCCCATGAGGTATTCTTATAGAATAATAGAGGATATATATACTATCATGGTTATTCATCCATGGTGGGAATCATTCCTTCTATTGTGGGAGCCCAAGGATGATTACATAGCTATAAAATTACTTAGTTAGTGGGGATAAATTATTTTCAAGGTTGAAAATCATAGTTTGGTCCCGAAAAAGAATGTGTTTCATCGGCAGGTGTCAGTGGGGCATCACATCCCATAATCAATTTTAGTTGAATGTTATGGTCATTCATGGGCGAGTAAATCACTCCTTGTCCAAGAAAATTACTTCACATCAATTGTGGGTGTTATTGGTGATATCCTTTTCCATGAACTATTTCGTTAATGCATTATTTGTGAAGGGGAAAAATTCCATGTGGATAAGTGGTCCATGAAACACTTTGAACATCATCGAATAGACATCTCCTCTATATCTTGCACCATTTGACCATTATTCTTCAAACACTTATTATGATTTTTTTTCTATTTCTGAATAAATGGATTTTTCTTGTTATTGGGTGTGGGAATTTTTTGAACCAAAAAAATCCCCATATTGGAATGGGATTTGATTGGGGTGAAGAAGGCTAATTTGATGTATAAAGAAGTGATGTTTTGAACCAGTTTCTAGTATGAAACATGACCTTGGACAGGGACCAAAACTATAATTAGGGTGCCCAGATCAATTTCCATTTTTCCAATATTCTCAGTGAACTAAGAAATCTAAAGGATCTCTCAATTGCATGCTACTTTCGCATAGATCTTCATGTGCTACCATCCTCTATGAGAACAAAATTCTTTCACAAATGAATTGTTATTATGAAATTAGTATAGTAACCAGATTCTTCACAGATAGATCATTCGACATACCATCCTCTCACTGGAAAACATCTTTTGGACCCGAGGTTCACTAGCTAATTCTTCATGGTCCAACCCCCTAAAAAACAATTAGTTTTGGGTTGGGTGTTTCTTGAACTGAGGGTTCTTAGCCGATAATTCGGTTTGGTACATGTATTATGAACTAATGGTTTATGGGAACTTTATAATTTTTTGTTTTTATAAAAACATATTCCCTTACATCCATGTTTTGGTGTATTCAATAGGATTGACACTTCCAATGTTTCTTCTACTACTACTGCTACACCTCTATTTCCTAATGAAAAAAGTATTAATGATATGATCGAATTAGATCCAAAATAAATCGTTTCCAACCCGGTCAATCATATCATAGAAGGAATTAATAGTCCCAGTAAAAGGGGGTATTCTGTCTTAAATAGGCTTACCCTTTATTGATATGGGATTCTATTTGAGCTCATCATTCTAGAACTTCACTCAAAAAACAAACTTTTAGCCTTGATAATTTAAAATTTAAATGTTTGTTGATCTAACATCTCATAAATAGGGTAATTCAACCAAAAAACTAACACATTCATGTATCATATAAACTTTGATCTGTGGTGACTAGAGGAAACATTCTGGGCACCAGATGACAAAAATACATTTCTACCACAACATAATACGGAAGGCTACAACAAGAGAGAAATAGGGGTGGCCATCACAATAGGAAATTCATGATGGGGGCTCGTTCATCCTCGACTAGGGGTGAACTTTTTTGGTACACCAAACATAAGTGTTATTTAAGACTAGGATGAAGTAGGATTATATTTATGAGGGGGTATACTAATCTATGACCTACTCCCACAGAATCCAAAAAAATATTTCATAGGGAATTGGCGGGTAGAGACTATACACCAACCCCCTCCACGTAGATCATAGGGAGGTCTATGTTAGTCTATGGGATGGTCGAATGATCTCAATGGTTCCATTCAGAGGTTATATTTATCTAGAGTTTGATCTTTATCCTCCATTATAGGATGATTCAGAGAGAGATCCCTCTCTTTCCAAAAATATTATTTTCTAGTAGAATGGTTTTGGGAATGGTGACCCCTTTCTGATGTAGGATGTCCAATTTATGATTGGATAAATGAATTTGTTATGTGATGTTTCCAAGAACCCAGCATGCAGAGGGTAAGTACTCTATTGAACATTGAAACATTAAAGAGAATGGTTTCCTAGAATACCATTCTTGAGGAGGGTTGATTCAATGAATGGGTTTGGAAGATTACTACTAATGACAATTGGTTGTTCCAAATAGTAGCCATTTTTTAATGTTTTGAGGGGATATATGTTGGTATTGTTTGATTCTAGTACAGGGGTCATGGTCACTAATTTAAAAATGGTGGTATAATTGTCCATCGAATGGTGTATTAACCTCCTCATCTATGTGGTAGGAATGATTTTCCAATTTTTTCAAACCTTTATTGAGGGGAGGCCATCAAAATAGATGGTGGAACCCTTCCATGTTATCTGGTTCTAGGTATCCTCCCATAATAGCGGATACAAATATATTATCCCCCAAAAGATCTACTATTACACCTTCCAAACATACCTCTAAAGCATAATTGGGCAAATCAATTTCACTATATTTGGGATGGAATGATGGACCGACACAACCATCATGATCATTTTATGTTTGACCCTTACATTCCCCCTTCAGTATATTGATAGATGACGGATCTAGCGACTTTGACATGCAAGGATATATTATCAATTTTAGATAATTCATCTTGGCATATTGGATTTATGGATATATTATTTATAAGGGGTACATAAACAACTTATTCTCAATTTAATTCAATTGTGTCTATATGATATTCCCTCTAACCCCCAATTATACATTTAGGGGGAAACACTTAATCATAGCTCGAAACCTCAAAAATGGTTTCCACTTGAGAGGACACACAATTTCGGATTGGGATTCCTTGTTCTACGGGTTTTGATCCCTTACTTACTAGATGTATTGGTATGGTTCGAAATCAAACATATAATGAAGATAATGTGGAAAGAATTATATAGGTTTTAGAATCTAAAAAAGGATTATAGGATAGAGGAATGTAATGAAAATCAGTCGATCATTATAGATCTAGGAAACAACCATAGAAATCCAACATTTCCAAACCCCAGAGGTAGTTTTAAAAAATGTTTGTTTCATCCTCCCATGCATCTGACACTACTCCTTGAGGTCAATAATTTATCCCTCCTAATTCTACCATTCCAATAGCTTGGATATAATGGGATTTTTATGGGGTTCTCTTTTAACATTCAATCTACGGGACTTTCTTCAAGAGAAAGAGGTTGAATTAATTGGTTATGCCCACTTATCATTTAATTCCCTCCCCTATTATGATGTTGTCCATAAGAATTTGTTTTCCTATATTAAAAATCACGATGACTTAATCCATTCATGAAATAACTAACATATATATTCCCATAGGGTGAATACCATAGTGAGGCCAGAGTTTAATGAAGATGATGTGGGTGGTAGACATTAATTTGATGTTGTTGATGAGGTCAATAAACCAATCATAATTGGAGTTGGCAAAATTCATCCATCCCATTTGGGTTATTTTAAGCACCTAGACCCAGATCATTCTATGGTGGCTGAGGCACCCAGAATGAATTTTCCATTTTTGGAACCCACTTAATTTCCTAGGGAATTTCACATAGAATAATCCATCCCCATTACTATATCATTCACAAAGAATTGGGAAACATGTGATACTCTAAGAGGATTTTAATTGATTGATAACATTTTGGTAACACTCCATTGAGATCCCATTGTGATTGAAAGCTTTTGATAGGTCTATTCCCCCATTTGGATCTCTTCTTGTGAAGATGCGCATGATGTGTCTACATATCAAGTTGAAATGGACACCTGCCTCCACTCATTCAAGGGTAGACCTTACTCATCCAACCGAGTATAAAAAATAGTGGTACTCCTAACAAGTCTAGATGATATCAAAAAATTAGTAATTTTTTCATGCAATAATTCATCCTACCACCATGATCTTGAACCCTCTACTATTGGTCCTATAGAAACTTGGGGAGATTCAAGAGACAATGACTTCACTGAAGTACTCCCTAAGGTGCACTTTGATAGGAGAGAATATACCTTGGGAAAAGAAATTCACTATAGATATCCCGAGGGGAAATGGACACAATGGTGGTGGTACATTCCAATAATAAAGGGGCATTCCCACCATCATCCCCACATACTCTCATTTCTCAGGGATCCACATTCTTCCATACCACAAGGTGTATACAAGTATGACAAGAAATGATATGTCTAATGTTGGGGACAACAGGTTATTATTTCATTCCTTTATTCTTCAATCCTGATATGTGTATTCTTTTGATGACTAATAATCATGAGTATAAATGTTTGTAGGTCTAATGTGCAATTAAAAATCAATTTTTATGGGGTATATAGCTTCTACATATTCATATATACTGGATATATAGTTGGCAGCTACAACTTAACATGATAGGGAACCCATAAAAATTTAGGTCCTTGGTGGATCCCAATACCTAGAAGGGATATATATATAGGATGAAACATCCTCTCTCCCTATACTGGGAGGGTCATTATAAGTATAATATTTAAATGTGAATATTTATTTGTCTCCTTTAATGATGAATGTGATGAATTTTTTTTGGTAGCTAAAATAAATGGGGAACCCCAAACCACTTAGGAAATTAGGTATATTCCATTTCCCTAGGGATCGATTATTCCTAATCAATCCACTTCTTCCTCTTTATAGGGGTTTCCTTTACTGGTCAATGTTCCTACTAATTATATTGACCTTCCCCTATGGGGAGTACATATATAGAAGATGTTGTGATTCGGGATCAAGGGGAATAAAAATCAGTTCTCATCTAATGTTATTTTATGATTATTCTTGCGATTATAGTTTCCATGAGTGATAACTTGGAGACCACTAACCTAGATTATTATGATCTTATACCAGGAGTGTCTCTAGATGAACCTGAGGTCCACTTCTATCCTGAGTATGTTTCCCCTCTTCTCTAAGGTGATGATTTTGAACTAGTTTCTTTAAAGATATTGTCCATGAGTGTGAAGTTAGATATCTATTCTTCCACCCTTTCCCATTTATTTTCAAAAAATATATGAATTAACTACTTTATTTTTTTATTTCATAATTATGGCCATAATTCCATGTGGATGATGCTAATGAAATGTTCTTTCCTACTACTAATAGATCAAGTAAATTGACAACTGTTGGATTATGACACACTAAGGATGCATATATTCTTCCATCTGAGACTTATTTGGAGGCAGACTAGACAACTCACAATGACGTTCATGTTTCCCATTAAAAAATATGGACACACGTCTAAAAGATGATTTCACAAACACCCTTGAAATCATGCTGATGAAATTTCCAAAATCACATTAAATTTTTTCTTTTTTTATTTATGGGGGGTTTTAATTTCATGTTATCCATAAAATAGTAAAATATTTGATTTTTTCCATGGATTAGACTATCACAATCCATTCTCACATTTAAAAGTAAAATTCTAAAGAATATATTTTCTTGGATAAAATGATTCTTCTTAATCAACCCATTTAATATTATAGAATGGTCATCAAAAAATAGAGAAAACATATAGAGTAGAGGGCCTCAGCAGACCAACTTATTGAAGAGGTGGAGAGGATTAGTCAGAAATTAGAATGACTAAAGAATGAATTGAATTTCTCTAAGGAAACTACTATAGAAGATAAATAGTTTGTGGATGAGGTAGAAAAGTATCAATTGGATGTGGTTGGTGATGAAGATTCAATGCGATCTAGTGTGGATGTTGAGACCCCATCCTTCTCCGAGCTATACTGATACATAGAGTACTTGGATGAAGATTTACAACAAAATTGTTAATCAATAGAGTTTCTATAGAAATAACAATTTCTTAATCATATAGAAAGACTCTGGGATGTGTATTCTCCTCCATTATTATTTAATAAATAACTGAAACATTCTTACCTTATGATGCATATCCTTTATATTATCTTTCAATGACAATTTAATCATTAATAGTGATGTGTTTTGAAAGTCAATATCCATAGATAAATTTAATTGTATCTTCAATGGATATCAATTTCAATTATCTACTAGCATAATTAAATTGACATAATGATTTAATGATGTAATTTATTCCTATGACTAGGGGCTTAGTGAGCATAGTCTTGAATCTTTATATGAATAAATGAAAAACCCTACAAAATTTGTGCATTTTCTATTATCAGCATAATTTTTTCCAAATTCCTCTATAATGAAGACCAAATGTTATAAATTTCGTTTTACATAGGCCACCCATAGTGTGTTTTTTTCAATAAATCTTTTTTCCTTTTTTTGAATTTTTTGATTTCTTCCTAAGCCATGAAAAATATTTT
This sequence comes from Viscum album, assembly GCA_963277665.1. Classification (NCBI taxonomy): domain Eukaryota; kingdom Viridiplantae; phylum Streptophyta; class Magnoliopsida; order Santalales; family Viscaceae; genus Viscum; species Viscum album. The sequence goes on from OY728159.1 coordinate 662,965,738, forward strand.
TTAACTGAGTTGTTACTCCAATTTTACCCATGGATCCTTTTATGTGGTTTTCATCTAGAGTGTTTCTTGAGTGTTGTAATCATAATTTTATAGTCCTAGAAAATGTAGTAATGTCATTGATATTTTTGGTTGAAAAGATATGACAATGAATTATGGGAAAAGGCACCCAACTATGTATATTGGCCAAGAATGTCCCAATTCTTTAGAAACATGAATTAGTGATTTTTCTAGACCCTGGATTACTGATTTGTAAATAAAATACATGATATGGTTCAAGTACAAGATGAGTAACCAAATAAATGGTTTCCAATATAATGCTTCAATGTTATATGAAGGCATGAAAAACCTATCATGATAAATAATTTTCTTTTGGTTGACTTGCCTTTTTTATAGGAAACATATGTAGTGCTAACTTGGGCATTTTGTGCATAGTCAAAAAAAAGATTTTTTCAGTAAAATGGACCTCTATTTTAAAAGTCCATCTAATTTTATCAAAATTAATATTCATCATGACCACTATGGGTGTCATGTTAAAGTAATGGTATATAAAAATGTCATGGGAATATGTGTCAACAATGGTAATGAATGATAAACCACTCCCATATGAAATTTTCTTCTATAAACCATAGTTTTTATATAGTAAAGTTTAATTTTATACAACCAGGACATATAAAATTAATTTTAACATCTTACGAAAAGGATGTTTAAGGATTAATATTTTAGTAAATGTTTCTTTTTTCAAGGGATAATAAATTCTTCCATTTTATAGTACTCTATCCAAGAATTTTTTACCATCATCAAATATGATGAGGGGTTTATGTAAACTATAATCTCGAGGATTTGATAATGATGAGTGATGGGGGATGTAAATGACATATGGGAATACATAGATAGGAAAATACTCTCTTGGGGATGAATTTTCAATCGGTTGATAGGCATTTTTTGGGTTAAAATATTATAGTTAAAACATGTGCTTACTAAAATAATTCAAATGATTTTGTCATAAGGACATTGGACCACCATTTATGATAGTAAAGGAGGATAATGGGGACTCAGACCATTCAAGAGAAAAATTTTGGTTTCTGGAATGATAATTTATGGACATTAAAGGGGAATTCCATGTTAATATTTCCTAGGAATATGTAGTGATTTTTCCCTTATGTAGGACTAATAAAAACATCAGAAGTAATTTTTTATATGGATGGGTCTGAGACTTGGGGTCCCAAACTTACTTCATTTCACTTTGGAATGATAATATAGACATATAAAGTACTTATTAAGGAAAAATCATGTGAATTGGTAACCCATATATAGGAAAAGGTGTTTAATTTTTACCTCATAGTGTGATTTGTTATTTTTAGGATATGGGTGTCATTGTATATCCTACAGTTATACAAATCGTACTATATGTAGTTGTTGAAAGGATTCCCTCCCATACATTGATCTAATTCATGTGTGTGTAATGGGGAATTATATTTTGAATGTGATCTCATTAATTGGTAGAGGCACATATTGGACCCCCATTTTTTAAATAGATATAACTCATGCATAAGAGAGTGGTGAATTGTTCTGTTTCCCGGCCAAGATATAATATTTGGGTGATGATACTTATCACGTTAATGCAATAAATAGGCCTTATATAGTACTTAAAGGATTTCTTGTACAGGTCTGACCGATGAACATGGATGGGGAATATGTATGTTTTTTTGGGACCTATGATTGAAAATTATGGTGTCCATATATATATATATATCTTATTATAGTAGGAATGAGGCCACATATAATTCTTAATATCATTCAGTTTATTATCATCTGAACAGTGCATTTCTTTTCCATTTTATGTCATGGGGTGTGGAATACATGGTATCTTAAAGGTTATGGTCATACTCGTAGGATAATATTTCATAGAAACAATGAGTACCTAGAGCCTAATCTATATGGGATATTCTAAAAAACTCTAGAAAATATGGGGGAAAAAGTTTTAACCATGATTCTGAGGATTCTATGGTCTGGAGAAATCAGATGATGTAAAACTACCCTTGAGGATGAGAGATATAAAATAGGAATCTATGGGGGTATAATTTTCCTTTATTATATATGAATTATTATTGGAAACATATGTAGAACCAACTTGGGAATATTATTCATAGTCAACCAAATGTGTCCTTTAGACACTGACCCACCATATCTAATTTCCATTGGAAGATTTTTTATAATCGATACTACCTAAGTAATAGTGTCCGACTAAGGGATGTAATGTTTAATGAATGTAAGAAACATTGAGACTGTGATTTTCCATGAAGTTTGAAATTCTCTAAATAGATCTTACTCATGGATCTAGGGGTGATTTTTTTCCTTTTTTATTACTCAATGAGGAACCCAAACTATTGAACTTTTGAATAGATATATGTTTGAATAATATAGATGGGGAAATTTTTCATTTTCATTAATCCATGGTCGAGAATATTATGAAGGGGCTATGAATCAGTATATATCTCATTAAAATAACAATTGATCCACATGTAGCTCTAAAACCCCCATGTATTTTACCGTCTTGTGGTAAAGAAACTATCCATGGAGTTTAACATCATGTTTTAAAGACGTGGGTCACCCGATATGAATGAATACGGAATTCATGGATCATTGATGTTTAACATCATTCAAAAAGTATAGTTTATGTTCATTTTCTGTTATTTCTCCCCTAACCAAGAAAAAATTGATGTGGATTTATATTCCTTGGTCATATATAGAATCACCTTTTGAAACTTCTAAGAAATTGTGATCAATGATCGGTGTGAGAAAAAATTGTTGTTAAGGGTTTATTTCCCACATAGAGATAGTAAAATGAATTATAAGGGTATTTTGATTCTATAGTTGTTAGATCAAGACATAGAATCTATGAATTTCTATGTATCTTGGGTAGGAAAGAATCAATCCATAAATAGTTATTTAAAAGGGATCCCTACGAAGATCAAACTCATACACATGGAAGAATAATTTTTTATCCTTCTTATGATTGGGCATGAAATTGGAGATTGAGGCACCACAACATATCTTGTGGGATATGAATTAATTCACACGCAGTTATAAACTAGAACTCTCTATGCAGGTCTGATCCGTATTCATGGGGAATTTTTCTTATACATGAAGGTTGGGCCAATGAAATGTGCATCTAAGAATCACTACATATCCCATATATTTAGAATCAAACCACATATAGTTCTCTATACACCTCTCTATATAGATCTGAATATTGTACATAGATATAGACATTTTCATGAAATTCCCCCTAAAAAGGACCTTCTGTCGACGACCCTACATTAATTTAGTTTGAATGGAGGGGAGGGGATATTTACAATTTTTCACTGTTGGTACCAAAACATAATTTCTTTTAATTACTATATATTCCATAGAATTATAATAAATACATTAATTTTTTTTACAGAGTTCCCTTTATATAGCTCTAGCCCATTTTTAGGAAGGTGTAATTTTTTCATGGTGGTTAGACCATGTGGTAAAATCTAGCCATTTCATCATCTCCGATGCAGATAGTAATGAAGAAATACATAGTAATGGAATACGTAAAGGTAGACAACTGATACTGAGGGAGATATTAACTTGAGTGAGAATGTTATTATGTTGTAATGATTAATGTTATAAAGTGAGGAAAATGGTGTTGTTTAATTTATTGTCTTTTGAAATAGACAACATGCCATGTAGTTTAATGTTATGTTGTCTGGATAAGGGTATTGTAGGTATAGGAAGTATGATTTTATAGAACTATTAGAATCATTTCCCCAGCGTGAAAAAATGCATAGAGGCTAATGTAAGGGAAAATATCATCCAGTTTATGTAAAGATATTTTTAGTTGGGACTTATGTCAGATATCTAGGAATTACTATGTATTCTATGATGGAAGGTTTCAAGATACAAAATATTCTAGAGAAAGAGACCCCCTTTATAGATATAACTCTCATGTGGTGTATAGGGTTATCCCCCCCCCCCACATATCCATCTCTTGTGCGGGGAATCATTCATTGAAACAATGATTCTATGTAATTTTATGATCATGTGGTGAGGATGATAACTCCTAGTTTAAGTTAATATAATTAATTCTAAAGGAATAAGGCTTCCCCAAACCCAATACACTTGTAATAGATGAGTTATAAACATAACATGAACAAGAACCCAAGAATCCTAGTTCCACACCGAACATTATAACAAAAGCTCGCACATAGTTTTAATGTCACGGGTGCTTAGTCTATGATTCATAGTTTATGGTCATGGAGTTTGGACCCCTGTGAAAATTCTAATTTCATTTTTCATTGACTATGTGCAAAATATTAATATTTTGTACCGGGGAAATATATACATTGCTTAATGTCATATGGTGGGGATGATGATTGGTGTGTGGATTAACGTCATGCCACAAGATCGAAGGTGTCATGCACTTTATTTTTGTTTAGATGGAATGTGAGTATATGAATTTTATGGTCATGCATGCAGTACCACTGATTATACATAGCTTATGATCATGGATCTAAGATAATTTACCCTTCTATTTATCCTCATGCGATCCATAAAATGTACTATTTAGATTAACATCATTTGATCAGGAAAATGGTGTTGTGGTTATACAGAATAAATTTTCTATAACAACGAATTTGTGGGAGATGTGGTGAGTTTCCCTTTCATTGAGATCATGGAATACCATCCATTGGAGTATACTTTGTCCATTGAATAGGGTCCCACTCATTTTGTCTCAAACATTTGAGGTTTCTTTCTGAGTACCATTGCAGTTCTGATAACTGACACCATCTCTCCCTTGAAGAATGTCCAAAGGCTAAATTTTTTGTTAATGGGTTATGAAATATGGATTTGGTGAACCTCTAAATGGTGAATGTTATACAATATTTTCTCACCCAGTTAATCAAATTCATCCAGTTATTTATAGAATTCCACATGTATGGATAACTGCACCCAGGTGGTGATGCAGAGTAAACGTAATTCAAATTCAATGGGATGGACTAACTCTATTCAATATACTAATTTATATGGGGTCACGTGTTTGGAAGTGTATCTCTTGGTCATGTAATCACAGTAATCATGTTGGATCTTGTTTTAATGAAACTTCAAATCATTATATTATATCTTCTAGACTATATTAGTTAGGGTCTTGTTATAGGAATATAATTGTCCATTAGTCGTTGTATGGTAGAGATACATACATTTGAACTTGATGTCATTCTCATGATATTGTTTCTACAATTCATAATAACATGAATTGGTTTTATTTTTAGTCAGTATTGTATATGGGACACAAAATATATTGACGATGGTGTCTCTCATGATGTTGCAAATATTTCTTACCCTGACCTCATTGATGTGTATGGTTCCACCTACTTGTAGTTGAAGTTAGTTGCTGTGAAAATGAATTTTAAATAGAAGGTTATTGTGGTAGGATATAGTACCACAAAATACATTCCCCATATGGAAAATGGCCATGAAAATTAGGATTTCTGAAGAAACTGTGGGAGTTGGTGGATGAAGTCTGCATGAACCTATTAGGAATGGATCATTTTCATTAATTTAGTATAGTCCTACATTACAGTGGGACAATAGTTTCCATTCCACTAAATTGGATATGAATGCATGGATCATAATTGGTGAGAATAGCAAGACATAATGTGCACAAAATTTATGATAGAAGTATTATGATCTCCATAAAAGCACATGAGGAGGACCCTATCAAGGATTTTCATATAGCGTATTTTAATGATTTGTTCCATCATAATGAGCCATGCATATTTCATTTCATTGTATTTTCTATCACCCGGATCTATCTGTTTGGAGATATAATTTTTTAAGGTAGGACACAATGGGTGTTATCCAGATAGTTGTAGGACTCTATGGTTTAGAGATGGGGATGACCTCATAAGTATATTCCATGTTCACTAGAATGATACGTGAGATCATCTGATGATGTGTAATGATGAGGAATGTTTCATCTCGGTCTAGATCGACCAGAGCTATGGATTCATTTCTTAGTGCATCATCAAAAGATTTTTTTGATCATGGGACATGAGACCATTCTTTCCCTTATATTAATTCATCCATTTTTCCTCAAGAAGAATTAAATTACTGGATTAGCTCAGAATTGTTTATTTCATTATTTTCCTTAAAACTCTTTTTGTCCAGTTATGAATAAACTTTTACATTCAAGAGTTTTAATTGTTACTGAAGATAAACATGTAGCTCTATAATGATCGTTCGATATTATAATTAAATTTTCATGAACTCTTACCACATTAATAATAAATAATGTCTGGCTTCTTTTTCTAGAGATATGAGTATGACTCTCAGCCCCACATACATGAGACTAGGGTCTTCCGTCCTCATTATTTTTTGGATTCTATATGCATTGTGGAAATGAATCTCCTATAATTGTGGGTATTTATTAGTAGAGTAGAACTCTTCACACTATATATTGGTATCTAATGAAGCCATTTATTATAAGCGTTTCTTGCCAAAAAAAATATTCTAGTGCATGGCCTTTGACCACATTCTGAGGCATCAATTGTTTTTCGAACTACTAAAGAATTACCGCCCACCATAGAAGATTTTCGATAAACATGGAATGGTATAGAATGTATTTCATTAGGTTTCTACAAGATAACAAATGGACCTCAAGATGTTGAAGGTAGTTCCTCAGTTATTGGACAATAAGGATTAGTGAAAATCAAGTCTTCTTAAAACTTATGTAATGACTCAGTATCAATCATGGTTCAGATGAGATATTAAAGGATTTTTTTACTACCGGTATCATTTTTTATCATGAGGATGGAACCTATTTATCATTATAAGGTTTTCATATGAAAAAATTTATCCAAGGGAATGGTGGAATCAACATTGGTGGGATTAAGAAATATATCTTCATACTATCAAATGTTTCCTAACAATTATCAGTAAACTGATATATAACCCTTTATACCATCAACCTCGTGAAGGGAAAACTTTTTACTACAAGGTTGTATAAGAAGCACCGAATATAGTTCAATTTTCTTTGAAGTCCTCTGAACTTTGTGTGGTTGTGTGGTGGTGACATTCCAATGATAGGATTTTTCTTCTTGTTGTCAAATTTTTTGTAGTGATGGAGTACAAAGAACCCAATAAATTTGAATGAGATAATTCCAAAAGAAAATTTTAAGGGGTTCATCTCTACATTTTTTGTGGTTATTTTTTTAAGATGGATTATTGATCTTATGGGTGTTATGAGTATTGTTGAGATCTAACCACCAGTTCATCAATAATACATTAAACATTATCTCCCATTCAGTGTTTTCATATGTAGAACTGAAATTCTTCAAGCCAAAGGGCATTACCTGATACAAAAAGAAGCCCAGGGGGGACCACTAATGTGGTGGTTTCATCATCTTCTTGGGCCATTCCAATTTTTCTATATCCTAAATAACCATACATTAATTAATGATCCTAATATCCATCTATTTCATCGATCAATATTTTAGTGATCAGGAGAGGTAAATTATCTTTCATGAAGTTCCAAATGAGTTCCCTAGAACTTATCCATATTATGATTTGATCATTATTTTTCATGATGGGGACTACATTTCCAAGACTAGAGTGATAAATAGCATCCCCAATGATGATGGATCTCATGAGATTTTCATCTTCATCCACTATTCTTCCTATATGTGTTGGGTCAGTTCTTATGGACTCATTTTTATAGCCCTAATATTCCTTAATTTCTCAAATTGATTTCTTTTGTGTCCCCTTCGCTTATCCTATAGTGGCGCATGTTTTGGTTGACTATTGGGGGGGATTATACACGATATGGTGTGGATTTTTGAGATAGATTAGGCACCTAGGTGGGATTAGGGTTAATAGATTATACCTCCACCATTCATTCTCTTTTCCCGAGGAATGATGGATTTATCTAGGAAATTATCATTGTATATTTTTTGGAGTTCTCCATTAATTGGGAAATATAAGTTATATTCTAGAAAGCACTTGTATATTTCACTCGGATGAGTACTATTTTCAACTCATCAAGGAGGATATCAATGTAATGAGAATGAATATACACTTATAGGAGTTTCCTATTTTATAAAAAAAGTCAACCCTGTCAATCTAGAAAGGAAACAAGTTACTCCCTTATTTCCCTCTATTTTTTCAGATTGATATGTCATTATGTGTTTTATTTTGCATTATTGATATGAACTAGAAGTGGGAAAATGAATGGTGTCCTTCCCATACCATGATTGGTTAAGATGGAGAACTGGTTTAACAAATGAGTTCTAGCCCATATAGGGTTCACATGAAGCATTAGATTTTCTCAACTTATTTTTTTCTTAGGAAATCATATCACAATATCATTGTTAGAAACATAGTGGGTTAGATGTTTTTCCAGGTCACCTGAGTCATTGAATATCATAAATGCAGGTCTACGGAACATTTCTAGTTGCTGGAAATAACTCACCCACTTAGGGTATGGTTTACATTCTTTCTATACTAGTGAATGGCACTCCTTCACAAATTCCAATCCTCTTAATAATGACTCAATTGTGTACATAATACCTTCAGGTGTGTTCTATTGAAATCTATCATGAATAGGTGCATTGAGGGACAAAGCTTTTACATGATGGTTCTACCATTATTTGAAAAATATATTTGGAGATGGAAATATTATTAATATTTCCCTGGCATCATTCTGATTTTATCTTTAATGGTGGGAAATCATGATATCCATTGACGATCAGGTCTAGGTGAATTGATGGTCCTTTCAATTAGTTGGGTAGTTGTCCCATCCTAAATTCAATAACTGGAAAGAAACATTTTAGCTAAATTACAATTATTGGATGTGTACATTGAGTCTCCTCTCGAGGAGCATATTAGATTGGAACTCGATGATGAAGCTTCTCAGTTTGATTCTCCTCAACCCTTTCAATTCGTCACTATGATAAATAAATATTTCATAGAGCATAAGGATCATGTTATCATCAATAGTATGTGGTATGTAATATATTACCGCACATATATTCTTCTCTGTTGTAGAGATTCATTAAGAAGGAATTGTGGGATTGATCCAGGTAACAACCAAATTTAGGGAAATTATTTGGTTATCTGTAAGAACACAATCATTATTAGTGTGGAATATATTCCAAGAGGAACTATCCCCTATTTAATATTATTCATTTTAATCATTTTAGTGTGGTATTTAATATTGAGATCCAAAACATTCACAAATTAATACTTTTTTTTGGGTGTCGTACTAACTACGGAATAACAGGAGGGTTGTTTTCTTCATTTTTTAGATATGTACCTCACTTTTCCTGATCCACGTAGGGTATCTTGAAAAACAATGTCTCAGAAGGAACCTATATATATCATGATCATATGAATCACTGATGAACGAAATTAGTCATGATACATGTTGTAACATGATTCATCTCTACTTTATTTCCAAGTTAAATTGGAAATGACTGATTTCTATAGAGGGGTGGTTGAGGAAAAAGTTCCCCAACCCTATAGGCCGAGGTTTCTCCCATGCTCAAGTTTTTGTGTATTAGACTATATTTTATAGTATCATTGGGTAATTTGGGGTTAATATTCCCTCTTCCATGTATACCAGGACTTATCCCATACTGTGGCGGCCACCTCTATTTTCACTAGTTTCTTCATCTCCTCAACCCTATTCCAGCATGGTCCAAATATAATGTCAGGTCTACCTGAAAACTATTTTTTTCTAAGGAAATAAGTATTTCTGGATGATTAGAATCCATTATTTGAGAATCCTTTTAAATGTTCTAGGTTTCCTAGTTTATGACCTTTTTGATGGTCTGCTACCATCGGGTTGGTCACTTTTGAAACTTACCTATGGTTGATTCTTATTGAATGCACCACCTTTAATTAATTACATAAATTTATTTCGATTGAGTCCCCTCAGAACATCTATTAGCGGTCGTATTTTTAATGGATTCCCAAGTAGGGGGGGTTCATCATGTTATGATGTAGGCTATGGAGCTGGAGCCGGTGCGTATGTGAGATTAATTGTAAACAATACTTCTTCCACCACTCCTTCACATTTCCCTAGGACTGTAGAGACCCGAAGCTTCACGTACATAGATATTACATTAGTTTTGCGGAATACATAATACATAACAAAAACAGACACACAAGGACCATAATATTTTAGTGTCTTTGGAAACTTGGAACGTAATCTTCTAATTGTGGTGAAAGATCTTCAACATCTCCCATAAATATCTTCCACTTTTTGTTTCCTTACTTAAAACATTTCCTTTAATCCTGGGGGAAAATAAAACATAAAAAAGGGTGAGCTCAAATGCTTAGTAAGGGTAAGCATGGATAAAATAAAACATACCATACACATTTGAACCTAAAAACATGAACATAATGTTTAAACATCAAAATCTTGAGCAACCACTTAAAACATGGAAGTACATATGGCATAGATCATAATGGAACCTAAATAATGATAACATAGCATGGGAATAAAACATGTAATTGTGGCACCCATTACGCACATGTAATGATTTCCACAGTAGAGAACGCATTGCTGCCAAGACCATCTTAGTGGACAAAGTCCCTTTCTGAATCGAGTTCACTACTCGTTTCAGTCCTGTAACACTGAACCAGATTAACTTACCCTTCCATCCATGTCTATCCCATGAGATATAAATATTTACCCAATACATTAGAGGAAGATATAGGTCCCACCCATCTCGTAATGAAATCATTCATACTTGTGCGAAAAAATAAACATACATCATTCATAATAACCCAACGAATAAAATGGGTTTCATAAACATCATCACATTATCACATAATCCATATAAAAGAAATGGATATAATTTCATAATAAGAAAAGTGAATCCATGTAAATCATAGAGACTCTATACTTGAAACATACACATACGAAATAATGTCATCTTAGATGGAAAATGGTTTTGATAAAACACTTGAAATGAATTCTTGAGGAAAATATCCTTTCATCTTGAAAATCATTTTCCTTTCACAAAATGCCATTTAATTTTATAATAAATGGATTTTGTTGAAAATAGTCATGAAATATTTTGGAGGAAGATTCATTAAAATAAGTCTTTATAGAACCGTAAAAATCCTTTCATGCCGTATAAGATAAAAAAACATTCTTCTCGTACTTTTGTCGGAAAAGTCAAAAAAGTACCTTGTAGGGCAAATAAAAGAAAGATTCCTTCCATACCATGGGGTAAAAGTAAAAATGGGTAAAAAAGTACATTAAACATACATTAATACACTTTTATAAAACATGTACATGGATGATAGTAATAACCCCAGTAAATACATACGAATAAGCAATCTCAGATAAAAATGAGATTTGCAAAATTATCCCTTACCTTAGGTCCAATATGCTTCATACGTATCTGAAACTCCTGTATAATGATTTAAATAATTCCATTGACTTATTAAATAATCATATTCATTTTTATGATATCATATATGGTTCACTTATGACTTTATATTACCCGTTCTTTTGTAAATTCCATGTTAAATAGCGTTTTGGGTAAAATCGTTTCATTTGTCGTCTATGTTTTGACTTGGAATTATTCATATGTTTAATTAGATCATGATTATTTAATTCCAGAATATAAAACATGATTTATATATAATATATATTCATAATATACATATATATAATAGATCAATAAATGGAAAGAAATACACCGTTCATGGAGACGGTAGGTCGTACGTACGCATGAACGTTGTTTTTGTTTCCTCATTGTATGGAATTAATTAGATGACATACATATATATATATACATAAATACAGGATCATTATTATGTCATATATTTCATGATTACTTATTATATATACTTTATAATCATTTATGAATGGTTAATCACTGAGAATGAATCTCATCCCGTCGTGGAGACGGTATTCCGTACGTACGCACGAGCGATGATATTGTTCCCATGATCGTGGAATTTTATTGGAGTGTATGTATACTATTACAGAATCAATATAAATTTACAATAATAATATATAGTTATTATTTACACCATTATACCCATCCAAGTAAGGTGGTGGTGGAAAATAGATTACACCACGGCGTGGAGACGGTATTCCGTATGTACGCACGCGCGGTGATTTCGTTTTCCGTAGGATGGATAGATGGTGAAATATGGTTGTTTCATAATTATAATGACATATCATTATATGAGTGATACTGATGTTATTACTTCATATTTAAACACCCTAAGAAGTAGAAGTGGAAGAAGAAATAAAGGTGAAAGAATCGGTAACGGACATTACCTCTTCTTTGAAGCGCCTCTTTGAGACCTCCTCTTAGGGCACAAAAATTGGTCTTTGAAGAATCTCAGGACCTCTAGGATGTTTCTAGGGAAGTGGAGAAGAGAATTTGTCAGGGGTTGGACGAGCATGAAGGCTCAAAGTGGTGTGAGGAAGAGAGGGAGGAGGTGCCCTTTTATAAGGGAGGAGATGGGCTCCTTTGGAAAAAATAAAAATATTATTTTATTATAAAGCCATATTCGGTTTTTAATAGCTCCAAATTGATTTATTTCTAATATAAGGTGGGGATAGGTAGAAATACTCTCATCCAATAGAATTTATACAAGTTTAGGGCATTATATTTTCCTTAAATTTTAGTTTTAACTCTTAGTTAATTAGATTGACATTTACCATGTAACTTTGTATTTTTATATTATATAGTTAATAAACGTACCTTATACATCCAAGCGACCCCCCAGTGGTCCATTAATGATAAACCTATCATGATATAAGTATATTGGCCGGACCTTAGATTTTTAGGAATATAATAACAATTTTTAATATAATATTTTTTTAAACAACTATTTTATGTAAATTTTGACACTATTTGGTAATTGATTTTTTTGAAAATCATAACAGAATGATTTGTTCACAAAAAGTTAATTAAATCAATTATAACATTTCATATTAACATATAAAGGTATTTTTATTCATAAAAGTCTCAAATTACATTTATTTGGGTATTTATAACATCAATTATGTCAATATTTCATTAATAAGAGAATTACTTCATCATAATTGTTTCATAAATAAATTAAATTATATTAAGTCTAAAAATTATAAATAAAATACCATTATGTAGGAAATATTTTTAGATTTCTAATAAATATTTATAGTCGAATTTATCTTATGTATAACCCTATATTAAAAATGATTTAGTTATTAAACATTGATTTTAACTATTTTAACCCTACTTTAAATAAATTAATAATAAATGTCCTAATCTAATCCAAGTGGGCCTCAATGGTCGTATATTATTCCTAAGGTTGTTTTTGGATGAATTAAACTTATCCAATATAATTAGTACATGTGTTAGGATAATAATAATATCATTTTTACCCTTAATTACCCTATTTACTTTTAACCGTGGTAAAAAAAAGTAAAAAGTTACTATTCACCAAAAATTATTTTCATCTCATTGAACCACATTTTATTTCTTGATATTAACCATGTCTCTAGGATTTTTAAAATTCCACTCACAGAAGTGGTAAAATTATTTTTTATGAAAAATTCAGTTTTTTTAACTACCACTTAGTGGTTTCACTATTCATCACAAAATGAATGTTTCCAGAAAAATACCAAAAATTAGGCCTAAGATATATTTGATAATATGAATTAAAAAATGATGTCTATTTTACCAAATTCAAAACATATCAGTTTCATTAATTAATTTAAAAATTTGTTCCCGTCGTCAAAACAAATAGCATGTTCTTAAGAGATAATAACTATCAAAAGATTGACAGTTGTTTATGTCTGGTTTAAATGTGAAATTACATCCAATGACCAACATTGTATTAAATTATAAAAATATATTCTAAATATACTTTAAAACCACTAAAATTAAGAATTTATCACTATTAATTATTTCTATTAAAAAAGTTGTTTTTAATTAAAATTTAGTAATTTCCACTATTCATCAGAATATGAAAGTTATCCGAAAAGTACCAAAATTTCACCCTAAGCTAATTTCGATATTCCAAATCCAAAAATGAAGTCTATTTTCAAAGATAAAATTTATAAAATTTCAAAAAGTGGGTATTACTATTCATAACGGCTAGTTCATAATAATATTATAATAATATCTCGTTTAGTGAAACTCGGTATTGTGTACTACACACGCTATCGAGAAAGGTCGTGATTTCGTGTAATACATCCAAGTTAGGGTTGCGTGTTATGCAATACTCATTTCTTGTAACGTACAACACAAGACATCAATAAAAATAATATTTCTCATAAAATCTCGGGGTGTTACATTCTACCCCCTTAAAATGAATTTCGCCCTCGAAATTCGTCGGGGTTATAAATGGTTTACTACTCAAAAGTTTCTTTAGTAGAAACCCACATCATAAAAAGGAATACCAAAACCAATATTTAAAAACTAATGTATGAAACATGACAGTTACCCAAATTAACTAATCACTGGGTTTCCACATAGGAGAACATAGGTGAAATATGGATATGGTAGAGAAACCTGACCATCATGTTCTGATGGAGAGTGGTAGAGAACATGGCTATGAAAAAGCCAACAATCACAAAGCTATAGATTTGTGATGATCTAAGGTACAATCTGATTCATCGGATATAAGGGAACTAGGACAACATTTTTGGATTTCAAGATCATTTCCCTAAAGTTGATGAATTAAAAGAAATACTTACATGATTTTGGTACAATCTCACTGTTGTTCGTGAATTGAACAATTTCCACTTCATCCCTTAAAGAAATGAAGTTGAATTTTTTATTCGTGATGTGTTAGCAGATCATGTGATAGAATGATGCCTCATTCCATCTATTTTAAACAAAAGGTTAGAAAAAGTTATAAGTCCATCTTATGGTTAGATTAATCGTATATGGTTCCAAAAATGAACTTATACTTCATATATTATACCTCTTAATAAAATAAAACTAGTTTCTACTAACTAGGGACTTCCTGTAGGCCAATGGTAGGCGATAAAGGCCAGTCGCACTTCGGTTGTGGGTTCGATTCCCACAGCCTTGTCTGACGCGATGCGTTGTCGTCCGTCCTGCAGGTTTTCCTTTTTCAAAAACTATATTACTATAACATCCCATCAATAATATCGAAAAAACTTCTATCCTTAAACAATAATAACTTATGTCCAACATAATCCATTCCAATCTTTAGGCTTATCCATAATACTGCAGTCCACTCTCATAATATAGTGAAAACAATTACCAGAGATTTAATACCATCGTTGATCCCCATATATCATAAGATATGTCTTGTTGGTCACATTCTAAACATTCGAAGGCCCTAATCATGTATTCTCTTGAAAAATGAATACCCATTGAACCTTAGTGAAAACATGAATGCAGTTAAAAGTTAACACTTTCCACATACCAAAATCTTCAAAATTCTATATACTCAAAACATGATATCACTTAGTCCTTATATCAATCATGAGCTCATGAATACAATCAAACATCTCATTATCTTCTTATTACTTAATTATGCGCATATCATCTACTTTACAAAAATATCTGAATAACCTTCCATGGTTACTGGTACCATTCAACATATACTTTCAAATACTTTTAGGAAAAACAATAGTGTAACAATCCTTAGATGATTCTTTATTCCATAGTACCATTAACTATACAACATAACTCTCGATAAACATACAATCATTCCACTACCTTCTAAAACAACTGACTGAGCTTCAACGCTTCTTTCAGCTCATATATCATTTGTAGTCTCCTCATCATCTTCCACATAAATACTACCCATATGACCATGCTGATTCTCTTCATGAGATTTTCCATTAGGGCATTGGTTCCCATAATGCTCGTACATTCCACATTTAAAGAATCTAATCATTGTTGATGTCATAGCAATACCATTATCCTTGTCCATGGTGTTAACTGAACCTTTTCCTTTGAACTTACTGGATTTGTGTCCTTCTTTTCCACACTCAATGCATCTTCCAGTTCCTTTGAAAAAATCTCCCTGATGCCTCTTCCCACACGATTTACATGAGGGAAATTGAACTTTCTTTCCTTTATGATCATCATGAAACTCCATCTTTCTCTTATTATCTGAGTCGGGAAACTTACCAAAGTTGAGATTATTGATCATATAATGAGATTGCTGATTGGGCATAATAACGATGTTTGGACTTCCAGATCCCGTTTCATTTGGTTTCTCATGAAGAATATCATTCCATTGTCTATCATATACTCCATTATCATGAATCTTCCTGTTTCCAGCCGTTTTCTAAAACCCAAAAAGAATAGTGTGAGAGGCAAAAATCATGCTAGGGAAAACAACATAGTAAAGGGGGAGTTCCCTCAGTATCTAACATCTTAGGTTAATTTCTAAGATTGTTACCGTAGTTATACGACTATATCCTATACGTATACTTATCCTTAGGGACATCCCTAGACATACCTTAGAAATATTTCTAGGGATCTCACTAACGTTTTCGCATCCTAGTTTCCAAAGTTTGACTAAACATTTCCTCTGATACCAAATGTAGAGACCTGAGGCTTGACATACATAGATATTAAATTAAGTTTTCGGAATACATAATACATAACAAAAACAGACACACAAGGACCATAATAGTTTAGTGTCTTTGGAAACTTGGAACGTAATCTTCTAATTGTGGTGAAAGAACTTCAACATCTCCCATAATGATCTTCCACTTTTTGTTTCCTTACCTAAAACATTTCTATTAATCATGGGGGGAAATAAAACATAAAAAAGGGTGAGCTCAAATTCTCATTAAGGGTAAGCATGGATGAAATAAAACATACCATACACATTTGAACCTAAAAAAATGAACATAATGTTTAAACATCAAAATCTTGAGCAACAACTTAAAACATGGAAGTACATAAGGCATAGATCCTAAGGGAACATAAACAATGATAACATAGCATGGGAATAAAACATGTAATTCTGGAATCCATTAAGCACATGTAATGATTTCCATAGTAGCCAAGGCACTGCTGCCAAGACCATCTTAGTGGACAAAGTCCCTTTCTAAATCAAGTTCACTACTCGTTTCAGTCCTGTAACACTGAACCAGATTAACTTATTGTTCCATCCATGTCTATCCCATGAGATATAAATCTTTACACAATGCATTTTAGGGAGATATAGGTCCCACCCATCTCGTAATGAAATCATTCATACTTGTTCCATAAAATAAACATACATCATTCATAATAACCCAACAAATAAAATGGGTTTCATAAACATCATCACATAATCCATATAAAAGAAATGGATATAATTTCATAATAAGAAAAGTGAATCCATGTAAATCATAGAGACTCTATACTTGAAACATACACATATGAAATAATGTCATCTTAGATGGAAAATGGTTTTGATAAAACACTTGAAATGAATTCTTGAGGAAAATATCCTTTCATCTTCAAAATCATTTTATTTTCACAAAATGCCATTTAATTTTAAAAGAAAACGATTTTTTTGAAAATATTCATGAAATATTTTGTATGAAGATTCATTAGAATAAGTCTTTATAAAACCGTAAAAATCCTTTCATGCCGTATAAGTTAAAAAAACATTCTTCTCGTACTTTTGTCAGAAAAGTCAAAAAGTACCTTGTAGGGTAAATAAAAGAATGATTCCTTCCATACCATGGGGTAAAATTTAAAATGGGTAAAAATTACATTAAACATACATGAATACACTTTTATAAAACATGGACATGGATGATAGCAATAACCCCAGTAAATACTTACGAATAAGCAATCTCAGATAAAAATGAGATTTGCACAATTATCCCTTACCTTAGGTCCGATATGCTTCATACATATCTGAACCTCATGTATAATGATTTAAATAATTTCATTTACTTATTAAATAATAATATTCATTGTTATGATATCATATATGGTTCACTTATGACTTTATATTACCCGTTCTTTTGTAAATTCCATGTTAAAGAGCGTTTTGGGTAAAATCGTTTCACTTATCGTCTGTGTTTTGACTTATAATTATTAATATGATTACGTAGATCATGATTACTTATTTCCAGAATATAAAACATGATTTATATATAATATATATTCAGAATATACATATATATAATAGATCGATAAATGGAAAGAAATACACCGTTCATGGAGACGGTAGGTCGTACGTACGCATGAACGTTGTTTTCATTTCCTCATTGAATGGAATTAATTGGATGACATAAATATATATATATATAGATAAATCCAATATCATTATTATGTCATATATTTCATGATTACTTATTATATATACTTTATAATCATTTATGAATGGTTAATCATTGAGAATGAATCTCATCGTGTCGTGGAGACGGTATTCCGTACGTACGCACGAGCGATGATATTGTTCCCATGATCGTGGAATTTTATTGGCGTGTATGTATACTATTAAATAATAAATATCACGTTAAAATAATCAAATATATTTATTATTTACACCATTATACCCATCCAAGTAAGGTGGTGGTGGAAAATAGATTACACCACGGCGTGGAGACGGTATTCCGTACGTACGCACGCGCGGTGATTTCATTTTCTGTAGGATGGATAGATGGTGAAATAGGGTTGTTTCATACTTATAATAACATATCATTATATGAGTGATACTGATGTTATTACTTCATAATCAAACAACCTAATAAGAAGAAGTGGAAGAAGAAATAAAGGTGAAAGAATCGGTAACGGACATTACCTCTTCTTTGAAGCACCTCTTTGAGACCTCCTCTTAGGGCACTAAAATTGGTCTTTGAAGAAGACCAGGACCTATAGGATGTTTCTATGGAAGTTTAGAAGAGAATTTGGCAGGGTTTGGATGAGATTGAAGGCTCAAAGTGGTGTGAGGAAGAGAGGGAGGAGGTGCCCTTTTATAATGGAGGAGAGGGGCTCCTTTGGAAAAACTAAAAATATTATTATATTATAAAGCCATATTCGGTTTTTAATAGCTCCAAATTGATTTATTTCAAAGATAAGGTGGGGATAGGTCGTAAGCCTCTCATAAAATAGAATTTAGACAAGTTTATGTCATTATATTAACCTTAACGTTTAGTTTTAACTCTTAGTTAATTAGATTGACATTTACCATGACACTTTGAATTTTAATATTATATAGTTACTAAACATACCATATACATCCAAGAGACCCTCAAATGGTCAATTAATTATACACCTATCATGATATAAGTATATTGGCCGAACCTTAGATTTTTCAGAATATAATAACAATTTTTAATATAATATTTGTTTTAAAAACTATTTTATGTCAATTTTGACACTATTTGGTAATTGTTTTTTTTTTGAAAATCATAACAGAATGATTAGTTATAATAAAGTTAATTAAATCAATACTAACATGTCATATTAACATATAAAATTATTGTAATTTATAAAAAGTCTCAAATTAAATTTATTTGGGTATTTATAACATCAATTATGTCAATATTTCATTAATAAGATAATTACTGCATCATAATTGTTTCATAAATAATTTAAATTGTTTTAAGTCTAAAAATTATAAATAAAATACCATTATGTAGGAAATATTTTTATCTTTCTAATGAATATTTATAGTTGAATTTATCTTATGTATAACCCTATATTAAAAATAATTTAGTTATTAAACTTTGATTTTAACTATTTTAACCCTTCTTTAAATAAATTAATAATAAATGTCCTAATATAATCCAAGTGGGCCTAAATGGTCATATTTTATTCATAAGGTTATTTTTGTCCGAATTACACTTATCCAATAAAATTTGGACATGTGTTAGGATAATAATAATAATATCATTTTTACCCCTAATTACCATATTTACTTTTAACCGTGATAAAAAAAAGTAAAAGGTTACTATTCGCCAAAAAATATTTTCATCTCATTGAACCATATTTTAGATCTTGATATTAACTGTGTCTCTCTGATTTTCGAAATTCCACTCACAAAAGTGGTAAAATTATGTTTTATGAAAAATTCAGTTTTTTTAACTACCACTTAGTGGTTTCACTATTCATCAAAAAATGAATGTTTCCAGAAAAATACCAAAAATTAGGCCTAATCTATATTTGATATTATGAATTCAAAAATAATTTCTATTTTACCAAATTATAAACATATCAGTTGCATTAATTAATTTAAAAATTAGTTCTCGTCGTCAAAACAAATAGCGTGTTCTTAAGAGATAATAACTATCAAAAGATTGACACTTGTTTATGTTTGGTTTAAATGTGAAATTACATCCAATGACCAAAATTTTATTAAATTGTAAAAATATATTTTAAATATACTTTAAAGCCACTCAAATTAATAATTTATCACTATTAATTATTTTGATTAAAAAAGTTGTTTTTAATTAAAATTTAGTAATTTCCACTATTCATCAGAAAATGAAAGTTATCCGAAAAGTACCAAAATTTCACCCTAAGATAATTTCGATATTCCGAATCCAAAAATGAAGTCTATTTTGAAAGATAAAATTTATAAAATTTCAAAAAGTGGGTATTACTATTCATAACGGCTAGTTCATAATAATATTATATTAATATCTCGTTTAGTGAAACTCGGTATTGCGTACTACACACACTATCGAGGAAGGTCGTGATTGCGTGTAATGAAGCCAAGTTAGGGTTGCGTGTTATGCAAGACTCCTTTGTTGTAATTTACAACACAAGACATCAATAAAAAGAATATTTCTCATAAAATATCGAGGAGTTACAAGGACTGAGGGATTTTTCAATGGCTTGAGAAATGTTTTTTATGGAGTCTTTTATTCATTGTAAAATGGAGGAGGAATCCTGGAAATCAGTTGTATATTTCACTAGTATTAATGGTGTTCGCATATCATCATAGATGTTATAGATGTAATGAGTAGGAATATACACATGGGGGAGTGGTTGGATTAGCGAATTGGACAAACCTTTCTATCTGGAAATGAAATATGATACTCTCTCATTCTCACTATGTTTTTAGTTTGAGTTGTTACTGGGTGTTGTATTCTCTAGAATATAGATGAACTATAAGTGGAAATACTAATCCGTCTCTTCCCATCCCATGATCTTCTAAGATGGAAAATTGGTGCACCATACAAAGGCTACCCTTATAGAGATTTCATGAAGAATTACAAATTCAGTATTTATTTTTTCTCATGATTTCCCATAATGGAATAAAAATTAGACACATTGGGGGTAAGATGTTGTTCAAGGTCACCTGATTCACTAAATATCGAAAACATATGACTCCTGAAATTTGGTGGTGGAATGAAGTAACTCACCCAGTCATTGTATGTTTTATGTTCTGGATATACTCGTGCATGATGCTCCTCCCTATATTTTGATGACATTATCAATGACTGGATGATTTCAATAAACTCTTCGTGAATGTTGTACTGAACATGATCTTGGTGAGGTGTTGTGAAGGAAAAATTTTAATGTGATGGTTATTCAAATATTTGAGGAATATATCCATCCAAGTTAATCATTTGAGGATTTACTTAAACCGATTCATATTGTCTCCTTAAGGGAGGGAAATATTGTTATCCTTCTATGATTAGGTCTAGGTGAACTGATTTTCCTGGAACTAAGTAGGGTGGAAAACCCATCCTTACAAGAATCACTAAGATGAATCCTTGAAGATATGGTTCACATGTTTGAAGTGTACATTGAGGCTCTATCTGAGTACTATATTTAATGTGAACTCTTCCATGAAACATATCATTATTTATTATCATCAATGCTTTCATTTTTCCCTAATATAGTGAATCTTTAGTCAAGCATAAGGAATTCATTTTCATTAAGTGGTGGAAGTAGTACATATATGACTATACATTTATTCGACTCTATTATAGAGATTCACATAACATGCACCAAAGGATTAATTGCGGGAACATCCAAATTTTGTGAAATTAATTGGTTACATGTTTTTACTCCTTCATTATCAGTGTGACCGTATAACATCTGGAACCATCCCCTCATTGGTTATATGAATTTTCATTATTTTTAGTTTTTTCTGAAGAATTGATAATCACAATGTTCTCCGTTGAAAAATTCATTATGGGAATCGTACTGGCTGCTAATTTATATGAGAGTCGTTTTATACCTTTAATGGATATCATCATCCATTAATAAGATCCAAATAGGGTATCATGATGAACATTGAATCAGATGAAACATATATATATATATACAAGACATATTCCTCACTTATAGAGGAAATGATTAATGATACGAGATGGAATGTGAGACCTCCCTATCCCCCCCCCTACAAAGAAAAATACTGATTTCCATTGAGGGGTGGTTTAGTCAAATAAAATCCCATGTTCTATGGGATGGATTTCCCCCCATTCTCTTGTGGTTGTGTCTCGGTGTAGATTTATCAATCGTATGGGGGGTTGAGATAATGTTCATCAATTACTGCATGTTAGAGTTGATCCTATACTACGACACCCACCATCGCTACCTCCTTTCTCTTGATCTCGTGATTCCCTATTCTAGAAAGATCCAAATATAATGTGATGCCATCTAGTAGAATGTTTTCTATCAGGGAGATAAGATGTTCTTGAATATTGGCTTCCCTTAGGTGAGCAGCCTTTTCAAAGTTCTTGGTTTCCTAGTTTAGTAGCTTTTTATGGCCTTCTACCATCGGGATTCACAGTTTTGAGACATTATCAAGGATCACTCTTATTGAGTGCATGAAATTTCATTAATTTCTATAATTTATATCTCTTGGGTCTCCTCCACTATTCTTCAGAGGTAGGAGTTCTTGTTGACACTCGAGGAGGGGGGGGGGGGGTTCTACAAGATATGTTATAGGTTTTGGAGTAGAAGAAGGAGCATTGTTGTGTTTAAGTGTTATGGATTCTGCCTCTACCATTACTTATCATATATGTGGAATAGGTGGAGTTATCCATGACTTTATAATAGTCTAATTGATGGATTCTTACATTCATTGGTAAATGGAGGAGAAATCCAGGAAACCACTTTTATATTTCACCGGGATGAGTGGCGTTAGCAGCTCCTCATAGAGGTTATCGATTGAACAAGAAAGAATAAAAACATGGGGGGGGGGGGGTTGTCGTTTTAAGTAATATGGTAACACATTATATTTGGAAATGAAATATGATAGTCTCTAATTCTCTCAATGTTTTACATTTTATAGGTCACATAGTATTATCTTTTTTAGTATGCACATAAACTATATGTGGTACTTCCGATGGTGTTCGTTCTATCACAAGATCTACTGAGCTAGAAAACTAGGGTACCATACAAATTATATCCCTTACAGGGTTAACAAAATCACCACGATTTCACTACTTCTTATTTCTAAGGATTCCACATCATGGTATCAAAATTATACACCTAGAGGGTTAGGTGTTGTTCTAGGACACCTTAGCCATTGAATATCAAAACGTAGGACTCCTAAAATTTGGAACTGATGGGAAGTAAAAAAACTAAGTTAGGTTATAGATTATGTTCTTGATATATTGGTTCATGATGCTCCTCCATAGATTCCAGTGGAGCTCTAATTACTGGATGGTGTCAACAATTCCTTTAAGAGTGTTCTGTTGAACCTGATCATGGACAGGTGTAGTGTGGGGAAATATTTAACACGGTGGTTGTACCATTATTTGAGGAAGATATTTAACTAGGTAAATATTATAAGGATTTCCCTAAACTTTTTTTGATAGTCTCTTTAATAAAGGGTAATCTTGATATCCTTCAACGATTGGGTGCAAATGAACTGATGGTACCAGCACAGAGTTAGGTGGACGTCCCAGCCTTACATCAATCGCTAGGATGAATCATTCAAGCTGAGTTAAACATTTTGAATGTGTAAATTAAGTCTTTACCTGAGAGGAATATTCAATAGGAACTCATCCATGAATCATCTCAGTGTTGATTCTCCTCAATTATTTCATTTCTTCCTCGTACCGAGTGAATATTTCTTCGAGTGTAGGAAGAATTTTTTCATTGATATGAGGTAGTAGATCATAAATGACTCAAAAAATATTTTTTTTATTTTGTATATATTCACTAAGGATGAATTGAGGGATTGATAAGGGGAATATCCAAATTTATGTAAATTCATTGGTTATGGGTAAGCACACCTTCATTATCGGTGTTCACCATATTTAGGGTGGAACCGTCTCCTCATTGATCTTATGTATTTTCATCATTTTTAGTCTGGTAAATTTGATTAACATCATCAATATTAACTAATGAATAATTAATTTTCGGAAACGTACTAGAATTTGACTAATATGATGAATTGTTTCTTCCTTTGTTGCATATCTATCTCCCTTTCTGGGATCCACATAGAGAATCTTAAAGAATAATGACTTAGATAGAACCTCTATATATCCTGGATATATGCCTCACTTCTAGAATAAATGATTTGCAAGATGGTATAGAATGTGACACCTCAATACTTTTTGTACTCCATAAATGGGAAAAGGGTAATTTACATTAAGGGGTAGGTGGGGAAAAATTTACATACTCTATGGTTTGGGGATTCTCCCATTATCTTGTTTTTGTGTCTCAATCTATATTTTCGTTGTCGTGTGGTGTAGTTTTGTGTTAAAATTCCCCTTCCATACACACAATGACCAGTCCCATACTGCGAAGGCTACCTCAAATATCACCATTATCTTGATATTGGGCATCCCTATTTGTGCATTATCCAAATATAATTTCAGGTATACAATAATACTATTTTGTTCATAGGACATTAAATATTCATGAGGATTGTCTTCCCTAAGGTAATAAGCCTGTTGAATATTCTCAGTTTCCTTGTTTTGGAGTTTTTCATAGGCCTTTTAGTTTCAGGAAGGACAATTTTGAGACTTTCTCATGGAAGATTGATGTTGAGTTCACCACCTTTCCATAATTATTTGAAATGAAATATCTTGGATCCCCTCTAATCATCATATAAACGCAAGAGATTCTATTTATTCTTGATGGGGGTCTACAGATTATGGTTCATGTTTTTTTGAAGAGGCAAGTGAATATGTGGGTTTTAGTGTAAAATATTCTTCCTACACCATTCATTCTCTTTTCCCTCAGATCAGTAGAGTTATAAAAGACTAGATAATAGTTTATTTTATGGATTATTCAATTAATTTACAATGGAGTAGAATTCCCAAAAACCACTTGTATATTTCTCTGAGATGTGTGTTGTTCGAATCTCTCTAGGGAGGTTATTGAGGAAATAAGAATGAATATACACCTGGGGGAGTGGTCGGATTAGGGAATAGGTCTAAAAATTCTATATAGAAGTAAAATTTGATACACTCTCATTCTCTTAATGTTTTCTATTTGAGATGTCACTCAGTGTTGTATTCTATAGTGTTGAGTTGAACTATAAGTTGTACTAGCAATGGAGGTCTTCCCATCCCATGATTGACTGATATGGAAAACTAGTGTAACATTATATGGTTATCCCTTATATTTTTTTTAACGAAGCATCATAGTTTCACTACTTCTTGTGGCTTAGGAGTTCACATGATGGTATCAAAATTTGTCTCATAGCGGCTGAAATGTTGATATATGTCACTAGATCCCTAGAATATTAGAAATATATGACTCCTAAAATTTCGTACAGGTAGGAAGTAATGAACCCAAGAATGTTAATATTTACATTTGGGATATAATGGTGCATGATGCTCCTCCATGAATTCCAATTGAGCTACCAATGTCTCGATGGTGTCAATATTCCCTTCATGATTGTTTTATTGAATCATATATTAGATAGGTGGAGTGAGGTCCATTATTTGAGGTGGTGGTTCTATAATTATTTGAGGAAGATATCCTTCCGGGAAAGCTTTTGGGGATTTCCATAAACCCATACTAAATGTTTTCTAAATGGAGGGATATATTGATATCTGTCCATGATCGGGTCCAAGTGAACCGATGGTCCTAACACTAAGTCTGGAAGATATGCTATCCATTATTCATTCACCAGGGTGAATCCCTTTGGATAAGGTACAACAGATGTAATTATAAATTGAGGCTCTACCCAGGGATAATATTAGACCGGAACACTACTATGAAGAATCAATGTTTTGATTCTACTAAACTCTTTCATTTATTCCCCCAACTGAGTGAATATTTCTTCGATTATAGTGTGTTCTTTTTTACTGATAGGGGTAAGTATGTCATATTTGACCATAAATATATTCTTTTATATAGTAGAGATTCACTGAGGATACATTGAGGGATGGATTGGGGGAACAATGAAATATATGGAAATTCATTAGTTACGTGTAAGCATAGCTTCATTATCAATGTGCACCATACTCTGGGAATAACCATCCCCTCATTTCTCATATGAATTTTCATCATAATTAGTGTGGAATATAGGATTGACATGAAAAATGTTCATTAATGAATAATTAAATGTTGGTGTCATACTTTCTATTGAATAATATGGGGTTTTTTTCTTCCCATGATGGATATCTACCTCCTTTTCTAGGATCCACTTCAGTTATCTTGAAGAATAAAGACTCATAAAGAACCTCAATGTAGCCTGGTAATAATCCACACTTCGAGAGGAAATTAGTTACTAGACGGGATGGAATTTGAGATCTCTATACTTTTTATCCTCCCTAAATTGGGAAATACTATTACCCATTTAGGGGGTGCTTGAGGAAAAAATTCCCCAAACTTATTGTTTAGGTTTTCTAAAATCATCTTGTTATTGTGTCTTAATATGGTATTTTTTTCTTAAAATGTAATTTTTTTTAAAAAAAATTACACTTCTCTATGGGCTGGGGATGATCACGTACTTCGGCGATCACTGCAACTATCACCATTATATTTATCTCGCACATTGCTATTTGAGCATGATCAAAATATAATATTATGAATATAGGAGAACTATTTTATTTGAGGGACTTTAGTAGTTCTCGCTAATTTTTATCCCTTTAGAAAAAGCATGTTGAATGTTCTCAGTTTCCTAGTTTAGTAGAATTTTTATGGCCTAATACCATTTTGAAGGGCACATTTTGGGCTATCTTAATGATTATTCTATTTTACTACACTACAATTCCTGAGAAAGGGATCTATTTGATATCCATATTTAGATAAAGAAATTAAAATATTTCATTGTTAGTGGGTTCTATGGAATAGGGAATATAGAGAAATGAATATATCCATGCTCATGCATCCCCATATGTGAACACTAGACTGATGATCAAATAATTAGATGAAATGGCTTCTACAGTGCATTGAGATATGTTAGTTTGAGATCATTCTATTGCCTCTTTTATTATGATCTCCACACAAAAGGTATTGAATAAAATTTTATTTAGAGATGAAGATATGAAAATATTTTAACACTGTCTTCATACATGTCATAAAGAAGTATGTTTTCTTTTAAGAGGTGATTAGTTTTCTAGAGAAGGAGATGAATTTTATATTTAATTTCTTCTCACAATTACCCTGATAGTTCGAACATGTATGTTGATGAGGGTCAAAACATAATTGGTATTCCTTCCTATGTCCATTTCTATCACATGGGAAACAAATCCTTTCATTCTTCTTCCAGATTCTCATTTACTTGATCTTCCCAACATAGGAGGTTCTTGAAATTTTTGTCACATGTATCTGGGCTAGTAGGTGACTCGTTGTTATGTAAACAATTAGATGGTGGATAAAAGGATGGGAGTTTCCACTGGATGTATTATAGTTTATAATTTATGTTTCTTATTATTGATAGGGTATTTAATATGTCTAACCCCATTTTTTAATGTGACTAAACATATGCAGACTTCCTTGTTTTTTATTCAGTATTAGGAGAACCATAAAATCTTCATGAAATGTTAATGTTAGAAGTACCATCATAGGGAATTCCACTGTGGAGATGAATTCAATGATAGCTGGATATCTGAAAACATGGGAAAATTCTACAGCATATACACATGGTATGACATTTAGGGGAGCCATAAGAAAGATGAGGTCCTTATTTCTATAATAAGATGTCACTGTGCAGAGAAACTACTCATAATTTCCAATAATGGAGTGGTCTACAATACCAGATCGATGTCCAGCTGAAGGTAGAATTCATATAGACTATACCCTTGGGAAGACCATCAGGGTGGAAAAATTAAAGGGTAGGATCTTCTTATTATTTGTTAATATTCTAATCATGAGAAGGTATATTGTCACACCCATCATGAGTTAATCTATCATGATAAGTATTTCTATGTACACTAAGGTATCCTTCATGATCAATGATCTAGGGAGGTCCTCTAGGGATGATGGTAACAATGTTATTGCGAGGATATTTAAAACTGCTACATCCACTTCCGTAATTCGTAAATAGATTAACAGAATCATGGGCCACCATAGATAGGTATTTGATTGCCTATTGATCTCAAGATTCTAGGAGTGAAAGTACCGGATGCCTCTCATCATTTTGTAACCACCTTTTACATGATTAATTTTGGGGAAACCTCTTCTGGTCATCATAGAAAACTTTCTATATGTAACGAACTTAAAAAAGAGTTCTTGTTTATATGGTACCTATTACGATACCAGGATATTATGGTAATATTATGGAATTTTTCCAAAGATATATTCCATCCCTAGATCATCCACCGAAGTAGACCAGTGTCCCCCAATAGGAATGTGTATTTTTTCCCAATCCTTTTGTCCATTTGTTATGTAGTAGTTCAAATGAACATCTTCTATGGGAGAAGGGGAGAATGTATGCTCCTGAGTGACCACCCTATTGTGTGGATGAGTCAACCAGTGGGGAGGAAAAGTTGTGGATCCAACTCCATGTTATGTCAACATAAGATTTTACATTATTGAATGTTTATATGATATGGTCGGGGATTTATATATAATCCTCCATCATTGATAATATTCATTGAGAGATAAACTTGGTGGTAATGGGAATATAATAAAATTATGGTGTTAGAGTTGGAATAACTACTTTCTCCAGTCATACATTATCTGTTGGTGGATATTGATAGTTCTCTGTTTTTGGGAATGTGGTATAACTCTTTTGATGATTTTCAAATGGGATATGTCAGCTGCATTCTCTAATTTTCATTGTATGTTTCTATTGGGCTTGACATGAACATGCCTGAATATTAATATTCTTGTAAATTTCCATTTTATTTTAATAATGGACATTATATACATCCAAAATTATTTCAAACTTCATTTTTTTTGTTTTCCATGTATTTGAGTGATGGGATTGATATTAGTGGGAAGGGTTTTTATTTATCATATAATTTTCAACCCTATTTTCATTTATGACATTATATAGAATAGATGGAAATTTCTCATGTTCATAGAAGTCCACCGTATTTGACTAGACAACTTCACATTTGTTATGTGGGATATGCATCATCTCATTTATTATGGTATTTGGACAATGGGATGGATGTGCATTGTCATGAACATGCCTCTTCATGTAATTTTCCACCATATTTGGATGGAGACATACCTATGGAAGAGGAGGTATTTTCATCATTCCATACATTTCCATCATATTTGAAAAAAGGGATTCTTAAGATGGAGCATGAATATAATTCTACCCATACTGTGTTCCAATACTTTTAAACAGGCATTCTTCCATAGTAATAAGGATGATGGCATGTTATAGAAGATTTTAGCATCTTCATTCTTCATATAACCTTGGGACCTCGATTTCATCAACATTGGATGGGCCCCAAATAGTGGTATCCTTTTCACAATGAGGATATTAGGCCGCATGGCATTAATGATGACATTTTTTTGTAGGGTCCCAGGGGTGGGACCCTAGTGTGGTTGGGATGAATTAATTAGTGAAAACATCATTATCCTATCTATGTTAATGGCGAAAATGGATGTCGTGTTTCAAGGACAGGCTCCCAATATGTTTGGGGATATGTAGTAGAGTCGCCTGGTTATGGACCTCCAACCATCGCTGGGTGGATGACTGGTGGTGCTATATGTCTAGGAGGGCTCATCAAGATGCCTCTAGGTTGGGGATAGTACCCTTATAGTGGTTCTCCCGAACTAGTGAATTTGAAACCCATTATTGATGATGTTATGTGGGTTATTGAATCCACAATAATTTTGAATACCTAATTGGTTCAGTGGATTGTGCACGTGTCTATGAAATTTGAAGTGGAGCGATTGGATTGAATAGGTATCTAGAGAGTTCTTGAAATATATGAGACATATAGAGACAAAAAACATCTTCAAAATATCATCTCATGACCACATGCCAAATTAATGGTCTCATTTAGACCACTACAATTATGGATTTGATATAGGTATGACAAAATATAACACTTCCAT
Organism: Viscum album; assembly: GCA_963277665.1. Taxonomy (NCBI): domain Eukaryota; kingdom Viridiplantae; phylum Streptophyta; class Magnoliopsida; order Santalales; family Viscaceae; genus Viscum; species Viscum album. The sequence goes on from OY728159.1 coordinate 662,996,109, forward strand.
CTTGGATAAGAATTCACATTGGGTTACACTTTTTTTCCAACAAAAACTATATGTTCCCAATTTGGTTATTCCAAGGGGTTTAATGGTGTCAAACCACTAACATCTTCTACAAAAGCATTGAATGTTATGCAATGGGTTCCTTTATGGAGTAAACAATTCCCCAGAATTCTCATATACAATACTCTTGGACCTACATTACAATGGAAGTCATTGGTTAGTTATCTTGGTGGATGACACTTAAGAAAACACATTGGTCGAGATAATGGGAAGTCGGGATCATCACACCCTTTTGGGGTGAACTATTTTCTATTATATACTGTCATAAAATGTTATGATATGTACATGAATCTTTGGTTAATCCCCATGTACGAATATGTAGATTACACTAAGGTAATGATCCATCATGACTACGTGTGGTCTCAGAATCATATGTATTTATTGAAAGCTCTCCATCAATGGACGGATTTGTATATATCTAAGTTTATCTACCAATGGAACAATTTTATATATGGATCAAATATTATTTATCTGTCAATTAAGATAACTCTAGTTAGACTCCAAGTGTTGTAATGCTATGGAGTTGACCATCATCTAGGGGAGGATAGTTTATATTTCTTAGAGATCAAGCCATAAGATGGGATTTATATGTATCCCCATGAGAGGAATAAGAACAAATGTTTTTCCTAAAAATTGTGGCTTATTAATTGGATTTTCCCATTTAGTGAGGCATGAAATGGGATTACAATTAGGATGATTTCTATCTAGTGATACTTCATTGGGAATATGTCCCTTTGATAGTTAAGACATGGTTTTGATTCTTAAACCATATATAAATCACATATAAATATAGTTTTGTGATTATATGTATATGAAGGACCATAGATTTTGTATTATTGGGACTTATACTGAATATGATGCCCATTTGAGGGTTGGGGTCATGGAAATTTCATGATCACCACTAAACTTTATGCCAATGTGGGTCATTCTAAATCTAAGAAACAATAGTATGTAGTAGATCTAAATTTCCCATGATCTATTCAGCCCAAAGATTGATGACGTGATGAATCACACATGGAGAGGGAGAGAGAAATAAAAATTCTCGTTTACTCATTGCTTTAGTAAGGAAGATTGTCAAATGTATGGACCAATTTTACTATGACTCGAGGATGAGGTGAAGAGGAAATCAATTTCCACCTCCAACAAGAATGGCATGGGGAATACACCAGGATTGATGCCCTAAAATTTATTTAGTGTGGAAGGAATCATTCTATATTTAAGGGAATGGAATGAAATATCCTTACCCATACGTCTATGAATGGGTAGGATAATGTGAGAACCTCAAGGATAGAAATCCCGCTACCATGGGAATGTAAACCTAAAGGAATTTCGAGGTTCTTACTTATTTTTAAAGATACCGACATGAACCCAATTACCATGGGTATGTAAATTTGATAGAACATACTTATCTTCTGGATGCTCTTGTCATTTTTGTAAGGTTTATTTGGAAGGGGCCTTCACCTGATGCTAATAGAATTTTTCACATAGGTCACAACATAGTGAATGATGACATAACGGAAGGGGTTGAGGAGAGGTGTAAATTTATACACCTGAGGATTCCACAATCCAAATGGAATGTTCTTTTTCACTATTTAGATCCCTACTTATAGAATATTTCTACATGTTTGATGGTAATTTTCACACGTACGGTATATGGCATCATCTATGGGGACTGACCAGCCATTGTGTCCTATGAACTATTTTAGTACATGGGATTAGTTTTTTCCGATGGTATAAATTACCATCTATCCTAGAAAATTGATTGGATTCATTTTCATGCTCCGGTGGTGCCATCTAGTTCATTGAACAATTACGTTTGTGAGTTCTTTGAGATGGGGTCAAATACCTTATTGAGTGGTTGTTTGGGAAGAAATTTTTAGTTCCCAAAATAAACTCAAACATCACAACTTGCCACATTTGAACATTCATCCTCAAAATATTCTTCCAATTTATTATAATCGATTTCCAAATTGATGGAATTTCCTTATTCTTGTGTGGGGACTTTTTAGGACCCAACAATATTCAATATTTATTTTTTTCATTATATAATGTATGAAAATTTATAAATATGTATTATAAATTATTAATCATGTGTCTTATGGGACCTATAATTAAATATCATTTTCCTTATTTCATTTTCATTTTATTGAAATTTACAAAATATGTATGTTGACCAATATCCATAAAAGATAAAAAAAATTGTATCTAAATATCCATATTTGAAAAATATATTTTCAGACCAATAAAACCCATCTATTTTCATATACCATAGTTATTCATGGGTTTCACATTTATTATTATCATTTTAAAATACATTTGTAGTGACCTAACACCATAATCTTAGATCCATTGTCTACTACCATACCATTGGCCTAAGATATAAGGAATTACATAATTGAGGATAGAATAGTTTATATGTTTTTGTAATCTATATATGTATATGAGTCTTGAACTAAGATGGAATGCACAAATTAATAAATAATTTTTTCCCTTGATTAACATTATTCCATCTATCAAATCCCATCATAAGTGGCTAACTCAACATCATGAAATCCTGGGGAGAGGAAACAAAATTTTTCTGAGCTCAAATTCTCTGTAAAGGTCACATATGGAACATGAAACAATAAATATATTAGAATAATCATTATTTTAAATTATATAATTGATCACACATTCCATGTAATTAATAAAATTAAGATGTAGTACATAAATAAAATAGAAAAGTAAATAAATGAACAAAGATTTCGTATAATCAACAAATAATGAATTGAGTAATTAAATAATATGGAAGGGTAAATAGTAGAATAAATTTCCATTTAAATACCTTGTCTATCATGATAAGATATGGATGAATAAATATAGAAAAGTAATTAAATGATATGATATTCTGTTTAATCAATAAACTATGAATGAAATTCATTGATATATTTTTTCGTATTAAAAACCACAAGGATAATAATAACAAAATTATATAATTAAGGAAAAACATAATTTTTGGGAGACATGATTCCCATGAAAATGAAACCAATACCAAAAAGGACTTTCACTAGATAGTTTATAACATACTACTATAAAGACCTTTAATAAGACTATTTAAACTATTATGTTATAAATGTGTAGGGTTTTTCTCCATGTGATTTCATCCCTTGATAATATCGATGCATCGAGGGGATTATATTTAAATGGTCACCAAACCATGTTATACTATTGTAAATATTTGATTATATATAGATTAATTGATTCAACTAAAATCAATGTACCTTATCAAATATCCATGTTGTGTAATGGATATAGATTTATCAATATTTCCCTATATAATCAGTAAATGTACAAATAAATACCACATGTAAAATTGGTATATGGTTCATGAAATAATGTTTTTTATGATATATAATATTTACATTTAGGGGTTTTTTAATTTCCTCATGAATGTCAGTAATTCAATGTAATGTTAATAAAAAATCAAGCATTGAAGTGAATTATAATAATTTTTTTTGTCAATGTTTTCATCAACCATCTAGATGATGATTATGGAAATTATCAGTATATAATATACACATTAGGGTAATAATAACGATTTTTTGTCATTATTAATATAAATTCAACAAAAAATCATTAAAAACAATATTTATTAAAATATCATTTCTATTTTTGTTAATCTATTTATTTAAAACACAATTTTAAAAATCAAATTTTATAAAACCTTTAGAAAAGAAATTTATTTTAAAATACACAATAAAAATTATAAATTAATCTTGCAACCATTTTATTTTTAGGATGGATGGAAATTCCATTCATTCCATACATATTAAAAATAATGTTTTATTTTATATTTTTGTAAAAATAAAAATTGTAATTGTTTTGGAAAATTACATTATATTAATTTAAAATTATTTTCAAACTATAAACACTTGGAAAATATATTAAGAATAGTAATTTATAAAATGTAAAAAAATAGGAAAATGTTTTTAGAAAAATGTTATTTTTAATAAAACATATTTCTCTCTAAATAGAGAAATGGAGTCAGATATTAATAAAAATATTTTCTAAAAATTATAATTAATAATGAGTGGTAAATCTATACTATTACTTTAAATGTTTCATTAAATATTATAGGTTCTTAAAATCGATGGTTTTATAATGAAATAGTAATTTAATTACCCTAAAATGATATTCCAGAATAAAAAATCTTGATTAGAATTAGACTTTTAAATAATCATATAAAATGATCATAACAATGATGTTGGAATTAATAAATAAATAAGTTATTTGTATCTACTACAAATCCAAATTAAAAACTTGAAATTATAGAATAATATTTTCAATATTTATTTACACACTTAATATTTTCATGACATAATCATGGGACTAGATGTTTATCCCAATGAGTGAAAATTAAATTATAAAATACCTTACCATATACTTCTTTATTGCCAATACGTATATAAACTATTGTATATAGGATTTCAAAAGGTTAACAAAATATTTCATAACCAAATAATATTTATTAGATCATATATGATCCTTTTATATGAAATTATCAACCATTCACTAATAATAATTAATTATTTTAATTGTTTCATATAATTTCTTAGTTTATTTTCTAGTACGTTATGAAATATTTTTTTATTAATTTGATAAATATTCATTAATATACATATTAAATACAATTTATAATATATTATATTTTTAACATATATGTTTTTATAGAAATCTAGAATTATTTGTGATAGTAAATTAAATACAGCATTCATGTATACGACATGTCATACCTTTTCTTGAATGTTGTTTCCATTTCTATATTGTTTTGAATGAAAATATAGTATTTTATATATTTTTATATATTTTCATTATATAATAATTTTTAATTAAAATAAATAATTTTTTTATTAAACCTAATCTTAACACCATACATCTAAGGTGTGAACAAATCACATCGCATCTCATGGTGGTACTCTTCCGTACACATGAACCCCAATATCATATTCCCAAAAAAATATGATGAATGAAGGTAAGTGTTAAATAATAATTAAAATAATAATTATTCATAAATTTCATAAATATATTATATAAATATTATGAATATCACTAATCTCAACCTTGATAGGTGGTAATTGAATAACGAACGATATGGGTTTATGAGGAGAAGGTCCATTGTACGTCGGAATAATGATTTCATTACCCATTAGATGATATTTATTTTTAAGAAATAACCTTAACATAAAAACATATAATAATATTTATAATACTTAGGTTATTATATAATCATTAAATAATAATAATTTATGTAGTGGATAAGGATATAAAATAAGAATGCGTAAAGAATAACATTAACTCTTCTTGAAGTATCCTCCTTATGTTTACATGAATGAAAAAATAAGTTGGTTTTATTTCCTTGATATGGATTATAGGATTATTGGGGGAAATTTGGGGAGTTATTTTTCTAGAATCCCATTATATCTAATTTGGTTTGAGAGGTTTTAAGAAAGGGGAGAAGTGGAGGCCATTTAAAAGTCGTGTGAGGGGTAAATATGTAAATTTATTAATTTGTGAATTCTTCCTATATTTTTTCCATATCCAGTAGATAGAATAACTCACCAAAAACGTTACAATAATGTATAATGATTATATATGTCCATCCAATGGCTTATGGACTAGTTTATAGTTCATTATTACACAAATGTTGAAATTTTAGTCCCCCTATATACCTTTTTTCTATTTATTATTGTAATTAATTTTACATGCACTCACCAGTGATTTTGGGGGAAAATAGAAATAAACATATTAAATGTTAATATATATGATTATTACAAATATGAATTAAATTTTTTCAATTTTAGAACACAAAATATTTAATAATTAATTTAAAATTATTCCCACAAATGGGATGAGAAAGAGATTTGTTGATGTGAAAATTATCAAAGGTTTACTATATTTTTATATCCTAATTCAACGAAAAATGTTTTAAATGAAATAAATTTTATTAGTATATGTAAAATTTATCTAATTTTACATCTAGTAAAATTTGGAATATAATTTATCATTATAAATTTTGTGTATAAAAAGTCAGTTTTGAATTAAAATTTAGATTTTTCACTACTATCCAAAAAACGATTCATCTCTTAAAAATACTAAAAACTATACCTAAATAATTATGACATTAATTTTTCAAAAAATCATATTATCTTTTCAATTAATTTTTTAAAAATTTTCAAAACTATTTGTAAAAAACCTGTACTATTAAAAGGTTGAAAAACTATCTTTAGAGAAATATAACCTTTTCAGGACAAAATTGGATTTTAAATAATATTATTACTATAAAATCTATTTGATTAATTTAAATATATTTTATTGAATATATAATATATGAATATCTTTAATATCTTTTAATAATAGTAATTAAATTAATTTATTAAGATCAAATACCTTCAACATAAAAAAATAGTTCTTTTGTAAAACATTCCATTTCATTCAATTGGTTTTTATATTAATTTATAATTAATTGATTACCAAATAATTCAATCTTATATTATCATAATATAGTTAGTCATATTTATATCCTCTAATATAATTTATAGGTTATAACTATCATATTAAACAATAATATTAAATGTATATTATTAATATCTAAAACCATCTCTTGTTTATGTCACAAGTTATCAAAGAAACTTGCTGTTTACTATAATGAATACTAAATTAGTATTTTATTCATTTAGAACTATGAAATATATTGAAATTAATTAAAATATAAAATATATTTTAAATTCTTGATATATTTCATTCACAATGACACTTTTTTTCATGTCATACACACAATTAGATATGATATTAATATTTATACATTTTATATTATTACATTCTCCCCCACCATTAATAAATTGATTCTTTATAATTTATACTAGATATCGAAAATCAAGTGTTTTAATTTCTAAAATGAAATTAATGAAAACCCCATATCATAAAAATAGTTACTAAAATATCATATTAATAGGATTGAAACGGAAGAAAAAACATCATGTGAAGTAATCACATATCTAGGTTTCCATGTAGGACAACATAGGGGGGTAATGGAACCGTGGACATGGAAGATAAACCTAACACCCAAAAATTAAAATAAGGATAGACAACATGTTCATAATAATGTTAACAATCACAAATCCAAAAACATAAAGTGTGCAAAAGGATATTGATATAAAAATCAATGAAGATAATAAATGAATTTCTTTTTTAATTTTCATTTTTTTTAATGTTGATGAAATAATTAAATATATAAGAATATAACTAAATAAACATAGTTGATAAATTTTTATTTAATAAAGACAATTTTATACTTTTGTAATGATTAAATAAATTTTCAATTTATCACTTACTCAAATAAATGAATATCCAAAAATTAATATTTATACCTTACATATATAAATTACCATTTAATAGATTATATGAACTATAAAATAGTAACCCAATATTTTTATTGTAATTATGAGAAAAAAATGATTGTAAAATGTTACGCAACAAAACCTAAGGTAAAACAAAATCCTTTACATAAAAATTAATACTTAAATCTAATAAAAAAATGTGTATCTAAACTTATAAGGAAGGATACTAAATAAATATTATATTTCCCAGAAAAAAAAAATAAATAGGATCTTAATCATCACATTCAAAATATGTGAATACCATAATTATTTATCCTCTTAAAACATTTAAGTAACAAAAATTACCATTAAAACAATATCTAAAATTACAAATTTTTCCGTATTCCTTATGTAAAAAATAGGTTATTAGATATATTTTGTAAATTCAAATATTTTTAATTTCCTTCAATTTTTGAAAAAACAACTTCATCATGCAATCAGTAATTAGTTCCACAATAGTTTTTAATATCCAATTTAAATTATCCAATTCAACCATCTCATTATCAAACAATCATTATCTTATCATTATGAACATATTAAGGGATTTTATTCCATTAATTGTATGATTCCCATGAATATAAACATGTTACTTAATGATTTTTCATGGATATTTGTAAAATTCAAAATTTACTCTCAAATACATACTAAAATAGTACAACATTGGAATCCTTATATATTTCATAATTCTTCTCACCAATACATGTTTAATAAAATACAAAAACTAATTAATTATGAGAACAATCCATGAGAAAATTACTCATTTATCTTTAGGTGTATAGATAGAATAAAAATCACATTGATCCCCTATCTTCTTCAGAGGTATTTTCTATTGATACTTATAGAATTCACTTGCGTAGTTCCCCATTTATCTATAGTTTAATTATTGTAAATTGGAGACTTTTTTATTTCCCATGAAATCAAAATTAGGATGTCATTTCTCAACACACATTTAAAAAACTCCCAATTCATTAAGTATGTACCATTGATTCGATTTCCACAATTAAGAAATATTGTAAAATAATTCATTACCTTATTACCTTTATCAATTATTTTCAAAGAAGTCCTCTTAATCACATGATTATCTCTAAAATAATAAAATTTAGATAACCCTTTCTCAATCTCTTTATAACATGATTTTATTTTATAATATGATGAGAATGTTGGGGAGACTACCAACCTTTTAATTATTGGAATCAAACCAAAAATTAAATGAAGACTATTACACATTCTATTATGTTAACTCATGTTGATCCCATTCCTTCTATTAGGAACCATTTCTATATATTGGAATACATAAGAATAGAAAAAATAATTAACATACATTATGTAAAATCCAAAAATTAGTGAAATACATAACATAAATAGAAATCCTTTCATGTATATAAACTGATAGTAAAAATAATTTTTTCTATGTTATGTTTAAATATACTCATCCTTAGATTCTATCATAATTTTATGTTACCAAATCTATGTTTTCAAAAATCTATTTTACAGTGTTTCTACTAATCTTCCTCTAATACAAACTATATTGAACCTAAAAAATGAATCCTAGAGCTAGTTTATACTACTATTACATTGGTATATGATAAAATTAATTTCATATACATGGATACAATAGTTTAGATTTCATGGTAATCTAAATAAATATATGGATCATGAATTACAATTGAAAACACAAATAACAACATAATGGTTTTCTATAATAGATTTCTTCCATTTGGAATATCCTGAATTAATAGTAATTGTAAACATAGGGACCCTTACTTGTCAAACATTAATAGTGTATCACTTTTGTGGAATAATTAATAAAATATAAAAAAACACCCAAATACCATATTATATTAGTTCCTTTGGAAAAAATTGATCCTAAAAACCTATACATTAGTGGGCTATATTATCTCCCACTAATTTCTCCAAAACTAGCACCCCTATTATACATATCATAAAAGAAACATTTATTCATAATATTGGGATAGAAACCAAAAAATGGGTTAGCTTAGATTCTTAGTAATCATACTTATGGGATTCATATAAATATAATCATGTGCATAAGTGTATAAGAACGTGATCATTAAAATACAGGATCGTACAATTCATATCAAATATCATAAACATGAATCGTGGAATAAAACATGGTAGTTCATATGATATTATTCATAAAGAGATAAATAAAATAATAAATGAAAGTATAACACATAAATAAATCATGGAATGTTTTAAGACACATAAACATATATAATGATTTTCATATATTTCAATTCATTTCGGGTGAGGCCATCTTAGTGGACAATGTCTGTTACAAATCCGAGTCTATACTATGTACTATCCCTATGTTACTAAACCATGTTCACTTTTCATTCTATCCCTATAATACTAAACCATGTTCATTTATCACTCCATCCCAAGTAATACTGAATAGAGTTCATTTCTCATTATAGCCATGTCTATGTCATGAGATATAAATAGTTACCCAATGTGTAAGATAATGGATTTCTCCATATGGTATGGTTTACTTAACTTTCAGTTTATGCCTTTATCTTAGTTAATTAATTGTTTACCAGGTCATTATAAAGGTCTAAGGGTGTTTCAGGGGTTCATTAAATGAAAGAGGAAGAAGGGGGGGAGTTCTTGGCATGATGCACAGTTTGCACAAGGTTTGTGCAAACCGTGTGAAATTCCCAGAAAATCGTGTGAGAAGGGGTATTTTTTTGATAGTTTCCTCCACATGGTTTGCACATGGTTTGAAGAAACATGGGGGTAAACCGTGTGAGGGGGCTATTTTGGGACAAAATCATCCACATGGTTTGTGCATGGTTTTTCAAACTCTGTGGGTAAACCATGCGGCCCAGTAACTTTTAAAAAATTACAAAAATAACATTGCAGGATTTTTATACCCAACTCGAGATTTCTCCCCCCTATTCCTCCTTCAACCCTTGCGATGATCCAAGATTCCATGATCTTCCAAGAGGTTAATCTCTTTCAGTCCTAAGTCGTTTGGAGTGGCATCAGTTGTGGATTGTAGATCTTGGTAAGTCTAATCTCCCTCTTGCTTTTTTTGGTATAGAGTTTCTATTTCTCTCCCCTCTCCAAACAAATAACTAAAGCCCTGATTTATTAGTGATTTTTAGGGTAATGATTCAATATATGGTTGAATCAATATATAAGGCTTTGTGTGAGAGTTTTTTCTCCAACAGATTCTAGGTATGTGTTCTATAAGTTATATCCCTTGGGTTTTGTGTAGATTAGTTCATGTAGGGTTTTTGTTCCTTCACTATTTTGAAAAGTTCTTGATGGATTTGATATAATGTGATGTAGTGGTGTATAAATGGTTAATTGACCCCCTCCTGATCCCCATGGGGTTCAAGGAGGATGACTTGACCAAATTAGGTCCACCCAAGGGGTGCACCAATATTCCCCGAACATAGATCTAGCTAAGTAACTATAGACCATTGTGGGAGAACATAGACTATTATGTTAATATTCATAGTTTATGTTCCATTGGTATTTAATTAAACACTTAGGTTGGATAATTACCGAAGTGGTTTTTTGGTTGGTAGGAAACAGGGTTAAAAGGAAAAATGTAAAATTTTAGGTATTAACCTTATACTTGAATAGGTTTAGCGAGATAGGCATTGAAAATGGGAATGGGGATAAAGGGGTTATGTAATATGAATAGTGAACATGTTAATTCATTGAGGAAAAATGTTAATTTCCCATTTATTGATTTTTTATGATGTTGTAAATGTTGTTGTCTTTGTTGTTGTGATATGGTGATTTTTGGTGAATGATAAATAAGCATGTCCACATGACATAGTTGAGTGGGGTATTGACTTGTGGTTATATGCCCATAGGTTGAGATGAACTAAGGTTCTAGAACCTCCCTTAAATGTATGGGTTATGGAAGGGGATGATCTTTTATTCCTATAACGGTTGTATTCCACCTGGATGGAGGCATCGAGGTGAGGATATTGGGAATGGTTGTCAAATGATCCCAAATAAGATAGGACGTGTTAAATTCTCACACGTTGAAAACATTGATCATGCATAATCAATTGAACTCATGAAAAGGGTGACATGATAAATGAAATGTCTTAGTAATAAACATGGGATAATTGGTAGGTTAACTTGAAGGAACAAAAATAAAGATATCCTATTGAATTGTTTTCCATAACATTCTTTTATTTATCATTTGCATGCTCTGTCTTCCTTGATGGATTTTTTGTAGAAACCATTGGTGGTGGCCTACAGAGTTATACTCACAGCATGCTCAGGCTATTGTTGGGTACCCAAGAATATTTCATGATTTTAGGTCAGGAAAATGTCAAGGTCCCAATTATAGGAAGATGAGTTGAACATGGGACATGTTCTGGTGAGGTTCCAAACCTAGAGTCCTGACCATATTGTGCATTATAATATTTTATTTCTTTTGGGTTTTGTTCACTTCACATCGTATCATGGAATGGTATATTTATTATTGTTTATGGTTGTACCAAGTTTTGGGATTTAGATATTTATGCCTGTCATGGATTTTTTTTATTTTTTCTGTTATTTCAATTATTAGCAGTTGTGGCTTACTCAAGTATTGAGGTCATAGTTTCCCCACATGACCTATTGGACTGTCACTTATGGTTGGAAACCTCTAGATTATGGGGATCCTACCTTTAGTTCATGTAACTACCCAGCTCGGAGCACCGGTTTTTTGGATTCCGGGTCAGGGATGTTACAAAGTTATATCATATGAGTCCTTTTCTCCTTTTTACTATTTGGGGATGGTAGAAATGATATTAGGAATATGCATGGCCTTGGTAATGAGCTCGTTCTTTGGACTAGTTAACCCATGTATGGGGGAAAACCAAAGTCACCCTGGGAGGGGATTCATGTTCTTGTTGTATGTTGTTACATTTCATGATATTTCATTATTTGGTGGTGTGATTGTTGTGTGATATGACAGTTTTCTGATATATATCTCATGGAAAAAAAGTTACAAGGTTTTTCACTCATGCATCATTCTAGCCACCTATGTAGGAAAGTGACATGCATCGTTATAGGAACACACACGGGTTGTGAGTGTAGGATATAAATGTTATTATGAATATGTTTTCTTCAAAGAAATTGAATTGTACCTAATAAGATGATATTAATGTGAAGAAGGGGCAGTGGAATTGTCAAATTATAGTCAAAAAATGGTTCTTGATGAAGAAGTAAAAGAGAAATTATTTGTTTTAAGTGTAGATTGAAATATGAAAATGGTTTAAATGAGAGTAAAAGATAAGGCTTGATAATATTATAATTAGATATCATGTTGTCCATGGACATAGGGAGATGGCCAAGGGTAGTGACCCAGTTGCGAGTGGGCTCTTTTGGGTAGTTTATGCGAACTGGTTTGGTTTTTACAAGTAATGATCCATTTATATATCTTTTTGATCTCATACAGATTTATGGTTTCATTCTAAATATCATGTTTGGAATTAGAGAAAAATTCCACCTCAAAGACGTACGTCGGTTGGGTCAAATGAGGACATTTTGGAGAATGCTCCTCCAGTAGTGGATCAAGAGAACATGGTGATACAAGGAGATATGGAAGTGAAGTTCAGGGAGAACCTTTTTCATTTTATGCAGACGATGAAATGAGACCCAGGGAGGGTTGCGCTGAGCATGTTTGAGCTGACTAGGGAGTTTCAGTTGTAGCACCCTCTGACCTCTACCGGAGTGGGTATGCCAGAAGCAGTAGAGTTATGGATAGAGTCCATACAAAATATTCTTGACCATATAGAGACTCTTCTCTAGTAGTTAGTGAATTTAGTGGCCTATATGCTGAGGGGGAATGAAAATTGTTGGTTGGTAATTATGGTTTAGGAAGAGTAGACTGAGGGGATGTTGTGGAATGATTTTCAGGAGATGTTTCATGAGCACTTCTACCAATAAACATTGAGGTAGGAGACGTCTATAGATTGTATGAGGTTAAATCAGAAGAAAATTTCGGTGATGGACTATTCAATCCATTTACCTGATTTGAGATGTTTCATTTGGATGTTGATGAGAGATGAGGCAGTAGTGGCAAAATTCTTCTAGGATGGGCTAAGACAAGTGATCAGATATCATGTGAATATATTATGTCTAAAAAGGATTTTTGATGTGGTGGATCAATCCATTATAGAAGAATGGAACCTGAAGGGAGATTCATGTAGTGAACATGGGGTCCGACTAGGTTAACAAATGCTGCCTCTTATAATAGTAAGAAGTGACACTTTGGAACCTTCGTGAAAGGGGGAAGCATGCAGAGTAGTCAAAAGAGGGGGTCAGCGTCTCAAGGTGGTGACTGGGTCTTCAATTTTCAGTGTGGTAGACCGGGGCATAAGCATGACCAGTGTCCCCACCCACTAGATGTGTATCGAGCATGTGGCAAGCTAGGACACATGCAGAGATTCTACAATAACCCACGATAGTCGATGAATGATGAAGGACAAAGGCAGAAGTTGAGTTTGGGTAGGGGTTGGTTACCCATATCAGGAAATCCATTAGAGCTCCACAGGTCGTACTGGTAGTTGTGGTGGACGTGGAACTTCAAGGATAGATCACCATTACCTACAGAGTAGTGCAGTGTATGGTACTCATTCTAGAGACCATGGTAATAGGGCAGGTAATCTCCATGTTGTTCTGGTTACACCTGAGGGTTGTGTGGTGGGACCGTCTACTATTCGAGGTTGGATTCCTATATCTTCCATGTTTTCTAGTTCTTTATTCGATACAGGTTCTATGAATTCCTTTATTTCATTTAATTTTGTAGTTGTGTTTGGATTAATTGAAGATACTGCATGTGAAGCGATGTCTCTAGATACTCTGATAGGTTTACAAGTGAGGGACATCAGGAAATTTAAAGATTGTGCTCTAGATGTTGGTCAGTATCATTTACTTTGGGATCTATTTGCCCAAGATATTTCAGGTTCTAACCTAATCTTTGGAATGTATTGGTTGGTATTATATCAATCCCATATCGACTATTAAAAACATCAAGTAATGTTCACATCTCTCTATGGGATCACTCATGTCCTTCGGGGTTAGTGGGATTCTCGAGTGGGCCGCACAGGGCCACTACACCATCAGATGGGATAGCTCACAGCCCTTTTGGCATATCTTATGATATTTGAGGGAGATAAAGGATATCTAGTCTTATTTTTTTTGTACCAGTTTTAGGATGTGTTCCCGGATGAATTATTGAGGTTACCACCCGAAAGAGATGTTGAGTTTTCGATCGAGTTGTTTCCTAGTGCAGATCCAATTTACATTCCACATTACCTAAAGGCACCAATAGTGATCTAATAACTGAAGGTTCGGTTAGAGGAATTTGAGTTTAAGGGTTTTATAAGTCCTATTACATCGCATTAGGTATATCTTGTGTTGTTCTCTAAGAAGGCTGGCAGATCACTGAGGCTATGTGTCGATTATAGGAAGCTGAACCAATTGAATTTTATGAACTAATACCCAATTCCTTGATTTTATGACATGTTTGACTAGTTTTGATGTTCCTTAGTGTTTTCCAATATTTATTTCAGAATTGGATACCATCAGTTTAGGGTGATACCTTCGGAAATACCTAAAATGTATTTCTGAAGCAGGTATGGGTTGTATTAATTCCTAGTAATTCTATTGGGTTTGACCAATGCAAGAGCTATGTTCATGGCCTTGATGAACCAAATATTCCACCTATATCTGGATCATATATTAGTTTTCTTATTTGATGACATCTTGGTGTACTCCAGAACTCATGACAATTTTTTCAAACATCTTGACATTGTCTTGAGTACACTATGAGAGTATAGGATTTACGTCAAGATATCAAAATTTTAGTTTTGGATTGATAAGGTGAACATTTTGGTACATATCATATATGATTTAGGCATATCATTGGATCCAAATTATGTGAAGGTTGCGGTGTCTTGGAAGAAGCCCAAAAATGTCACAGATATTCATAGTTTCATGGGTTTGGATGGATATTAGCACATGTTTATTAGATATTTCTCTCATTTTGAAGCACCACTCATAGACCTAACAAATATGGGGCTAAGTTCAATTAGTTTGAGTCTTGTCAGGATTCTTTCCTGGAGCTGCTGAAATGTTTTACAACTATACCAATTTTGATCTTACCCGAACCAGGTAAGAGGTACATTGTGTTCTGCGAGGCATAGGGTTTTGGACTTGGGGTATTGTTGATGGAGGATGATTGGGTTATAGCTTACAGGTCAAGGAATTTGAGGCCCAATGAAAGAAATTATCCTACTCAGGACTCAGAGAAAACTGTTATGGATCAGGATATAATGTGTTAAAGGAATTATTTGTTGGGAGAACCCTTCATGGTGTAAACCAACCATAAAAGTATCAAATACATCTTCTCTTAGAGGTATTTGAATCTTTTACAGAGATAGTGTGTTGAGTACCTATAGTATTTTGATTTTGAATTGGTTTACACACTAGGAAAAGGTAATAGTGTCGATGATTCTCTGAGCTGGAAGACTCAAAATATAGTTGTTTAGGAATCTAGTTTCGAATGGGTTATGATGGAATTGATTGAAGATATTCATTTGGAGGTACATGAGGATCAGGGGAATATGACCCTTTCATCTATAGAAGTTGATTCCATGCTTTTGAGATAAGTTTATGTGAGTTAGTTGGTAGATCCAAAGTGTTTTTCTATGAAAGAATGTATTAAAGGTGGGGAGTCACCTTCTGGTTGGACCTTCGGTACTGATATTGTAGAGACCCAAAGCTTGACGTACATGGACATTACATTACTTTTGCGGAATACTTAGTACATAAAAAAAACACACACACAAGGACCGTAATTGTTTAGTGTCTTTGGAAACTTGGAACGTAATCTTCTAATTGTGGTGAAAGATCTTAAACATCTCCCATAAAGATCTTCTTTTTTACCTAAAAACATTCTTTATATCCTGGGGAAAAGAAAACATAAAAGGGTGAGCTCAAATTCTCAGTAAGGGTAAACAAAAGAAATATCAATCACATCATATTCATAAGAACATAACCTTTTGGAAATCTTAATCCTGCAAAAGAGATCATAATATCATAACATGGGATAAATCATAGTAGTGAAATGTAATCCCAATAATCATAACTTAAAATGTTAAAATTTGTGTCATACACACATAATCATAGAGAATCATTTCTTATTAGTCAAGACTCATTGCCAAGACTATCTTAGTGGACAAAGTCCATTTCTGAACGAGGTTCACTCCTCGTTTCAGTCCTGTTTCACTGAACTGGTTTAACCTTCCGTTCCAGCCATGTCTATCTCATGAGATATAAAAGCTTTACCCAATGCATTGGAGGGAGATATAGGTCTCACCCATCTCATAATGATACCATTCTTATGTGTGCCACAAAATCATAAATCATACATCATTCCATAAACCATGTAATAAAAATGGGATTCCTCAACAACATGACATCATAAAACAATTCATATGAGATAAATGAATTCATAAAATAATTCCATCACAACATAATCAAATCAATGTAATAATCGGGATAGAAACAGAACCCTATATTATCTTAGATGGAAAATAATTTTGATAAAACACTTGAACTCCATTCTTGAGGAAAATATCGTTTCTACTTCAAAAACATTTTCTTTTCTTAACATGTCATACAATTTTAAACTAAAAGAAGTTGATTAATATTGAACTTGAAAACTCATAAAGTAAGATTCTTGTAAATAATTTTTTAAAAATCTATTCATGCCGTATAAGTTAAAAAAAACATTCTTCTCGTACTTTTGTCAGAAAAGTCAAAATGTACCTCGTATAAAAAACAACAAAAGATTCCTTTCATATATTTTACTATAAACTCACCAAAGGGTAAAAATATATTTAAACAATTGTAGGTGGATGGAAATAATATTACATATTGAGTAAACATGGATTTGGATGATAAAATATACCCCAGTAAATACCAAATTATTAACAATCTCGGATAAAATGAGATTGTGATATTTTCCCTTACCTTAGGTCTGATTTGATTCGTAAGTGTCCGAACCTCCTGTATAATGATTTAAATAGTGTCATTGACTTATTCCAGAATTATACTCATTGTTATGATATCATATATGGTTCACTTATGACTTTATATTACCCGTTCTTTTGAAAATTCAATGTTAAAGAGCGTTTTGGGTAAAATCGTTTCATTTGTTGTCCGTGTTTTGACTTGTAATTATTCATATGATTACTTAGATCATGATTATTTAATTCCAAAATATAAAACATGATTTATATATAATATATATTCATAATATACATATATATAATAAATCAGTAAATGGAAATAAATACACCGTTCATGGAGACGGTAGGTCGTACGTACGCATAAACGCTGTTTTCGTTTCCTTATTGAGTTGAATGGAATTAGGTAGATGACATACATATATATACACATAAATCCAGTATCATTATTATGTCGTATATTTCATGATTACTTATTATATATACTTTATAATCATTCATGAATGGTTAACGTGGAGAATGAATCTCATCGCGTCGTGGAGACGGTAGTCCGTACGTACGCACGAGTGAGGATATCGTTCTCTTGATCGTGGAATTGTATTGGAGTGTATGTATACTATTTAAGAATCAATATAAATTTACAATAATCATATATAGTTATTATTTACACCATTATACCCATCCAAGTAAGGTGGTGGTGGAAAATAGATTACACCACGGCGTGGAGACGGTATTCCGTACGTACACACGCGTGGTGATTTCATTTTCCGTAGGATTGATAGATGGTGAAATAGGGTTGTTTCATACATATAATAACATATCAGTATATGAGTGATACTGATGTTATTACTTCATAACGAAACAACCTAAGAATAAGAAGTGGAAGAAGAAATAAAGTTGAAAGAATCGGTAACTTACATTACCTCTTCTTTGAAACACCTCTTTGATTCCTCCTCTTAGGGCACAAAAATTGGTCTTTGAAGAAGACCAAGTCCTCTAGGATGTTTCTAGGGAAGGGGAGAATAGAATTTTTCAGGGTTTGGCCGAGCTTTAAGGCTCAAAGTGGTGTGAGGAAGAGAGGGAGGCAGTGCCCTTTTATAAGGGTGGAGAGGGGCACCTCTGGAATAACTAAAAATATTATTTTATTATAAAGCCAAATTCGGTTTTAAATAGCTCCAAATTGATTTCTTTCGAATATAAGGTGGGGAGGGGTCTAAATACTCTCATACAAAATAATTTAGAAAAGTTTAGGTTCCTATTTTAACCTTATCATTTAGATTTAACATTAAGATAGATAATTTTACTTTTACCGTGTCTTTTTGTGTTCTTACACTCTAAGGTTCATAAACATACTATAACAAGACAAACGAACCCCAAGTTGTTTATTATTAATATATATAACCGTATCTAAGTCATTTGGAAAATCCTTAGATTTTTAGGAATAAAAAAACAATTAATAATATAATATTTGTTTTAAAAACTATTTTATGTCAATTTTGACACTATTTAGTAATTGATTTTTGTGAAAATCATAACAGAATTATTAATTCTAAAAAAGTTAATTAAATCAATACTAACATGTCATATTAACCTATAAAATTTGTGGAATTCATAAAAAGTCTCAAACTAAATTTATTTGGGTATTTATAACATCAATTATGTCAATATTTCATTAATAGGATAATTACTTTATCATCATTGTGTCATAAATAAATTTACTTATATAAAGTATAAAAATTACAAATAAAATATAATTATGTAGGAAATATTTTTATCTTTCTAATGAATATTTATAGTAGGATTTATCTTATGTATAACCCTATATTAAAAATGTTTTAGTTATTAAACATTGATTTTGACTATTTTAACCCTTCTTTAAATAAATTGATAATAAATGTCCTAATATAATCCAAGTGGGCCTAAATGGTCATATTTTATTCCTAAGGTTTTTTTGGTCAAATTAAACTTATCCAATAGAATTAAGAAATGTTTTAGGGTAATAATAATAGCAATTTTACCCTTAACAACCCTATTTACTTTTAACCGTGGTAAAAAAAAGTAAAAAGTTACTATTCACAAAAAATTATTTTCATCTCATTGACCCACATTTTAGTCCTTGATTTTAACCGTGTCTCCTGGATTTTCGAAATTCTACTCACAGAAGCGGTAAAATTAAGTTTTATGAAAAATTCATTTTTTTTAACTACCACTTAGTGGTTTCACTATTCATAAAAAAATGAAAGTTTCTAGAAAAATACCAAAAATTAGGCCTAAGCTATATTTGATGTTATGAATTCAAAAATGATGTTTATTTTACCAAATTCAAAACATATCAGTTACATTAACTAATTTAAAAATTAATTCCCGTCGTCAAAACAAATAGCGTGTTTTTAAAAGATAATAACTATCAAAAGATAGACACTTGTTTATGTCTGGTTTAAATGTGAAATTACATCCAATGAACAAAATTTTATTAAATTGTAAAAATATATTATAAATATACTTTAAAACCACACAAATTAATAATTTATCACTATTAATTATTTCGTTTAAAAATGTTTTTTTTAATTAAAATTTAGTAATTTTCACTATTCATCAGAATATGAAAGTTATCCGAAAAGTACCAAAATTTCACCCTAAGATAATTTCAATATTCCGAATCCAAAAATTAAGTCCATTTTGAAAAATAAAATTTACAAAATTACAAAAAGTGGTTATTACTATTCATAATGGCTAGTTTTAATAATATTTTAATAGCATATCGTTGTTTAGTGAAACTCGGTATTGCGTACTACACACGCAATCGAGGAAGATCGTGATTTCCTATAATGCAAGGCAAGTCAAGGATGTGTGTTGTGCAAGATCCTTTTGGTGTAGCGTAAAAAACAATAAATTAATGAAATTAAAAGAATATTTTTCATAAAATCTCAGGGTGTTACATTCTACCCCCCTAAAAATGAATTTCTCCCTCGAAATTCGTCGGGGTTATAAATGGTTTACTACTCGAAAGTATTCTTAATAGAAACCCAGATCATAAAAAGGAATACCAAAACTTGGCTTTAAAAACTAAATTATGAAATGTAATGGTTACCCAAATAGACTAATCACTGGGTTTCCACATAGGTAAAAATATGGATATGGAAGAGAAATCTAACCATCATGTTCTGATGGAGAGTGGTAGAGAACATGGATATGGAAAAGACAACAATCACAAATCCCTAGATTTGTGATGATCTAAGGTACCATCTGATTCATCGGATATAAGGGCACTAGGAAAACATTTTTGGTTTTCAATATCATTTCCCTAGAGATGAAAATTTTGAATTAGAAGAAATACTTTCTTGATTTTGGTACAATCTCACTATTGTTGGTGCTTTGAACAATTTACACTTCATCTCTTAATGAAATGAAGTTGAATTTTTCATTTATGTAGTGTTAGCAGATCATGTGATAGAA
Source organism: Viscum album (assembly GCA_963277665.1). NCBI lineage: Eukaryota > Viridiplantae > Streptophyta > Magnoliopsida > Santalales > Viscaceae > Viscum > Viscum album. Next base: position 663,017,050 of record OY728159.1, read on the forward strand.
TGATAAGTCATTCCATCTATTTCAAACAAAAGGTTAGAAAAAGTTATCAAATATACATAAGTCCATCTATGGTGAGGTTAATCATATACGATTCCAAAAATGAACTTATACTTCATATATCATACCGCGTAATAAAAAAAATAGTTTCTACTAAACAGGGAATTCCTGTAGGCTAGTGGTAGGCGATAAAGGCCAGTTGCACTTCGGTTGTGGATTCGATTCCCACAGCCTTGACTAACGCGATGGGTTGTCGCCCATCCTGTAGGTTTTCTTTTTTCTAAAACTACATTACTATAACATCCCACAAATAATATCGAAAAAACTTCTATCCTTAAACAATACTAACTTATGTCTAACATAATCCATTCCAATATTTTGGATTATCCAAAATAATGCTGTCTAATCTCATATTATAGTGAAAACAATTACCAAAGAGTTCATACAACTAGAATGTTAATACCATTATTGCTCCCCATATATCATGAGATATGCCTTGTTGGTCACATTCCAAACATTCTACATCATTAATCATGTATTCTCTTGAAAAAAAATGAATACCCATTGAACCTTATTGAAAACATGAATACTGTTAAAAGTTAACTCTTTCCACATACCAAAATCCTCAAAATTCTATATACTCAAACCATGATATCACTTATTCCTTATACCAATCATTAGCTCATGAATACTGTCAAACATTTCATTTTCTCATTTTCCCTTCATTATGCGCATATCATCTTTTTTTCCAAAAATATCTCAATCACATTCTATGGTTACCGGTACCATAAAATTATTGAAAACCACAATAGACCAATACATAAATATTCCAATATTCCAAGATACTATATAAAACATTATTTTGGAATCCCATTACATAAACACTTAATCATTCCACCACATCATTGTCAAAATCAACATCTCCAATAGTGATCGCATGTGACTTCCCTTTGTCCTTTTCCTTAAGTGGTTGCTCGTGTCGATCATCACTAACCCTTGGATTAGGGAATTTATTAGCATAATGCCCCATTTCCTTGCACTTGAAGCATTGAAGTGTTGGTGGTGCGTTCTCTACAGTCTTTTCTTTATTCACGTCATTAGAAACCCTTTTTGCATTACTTCAACACTCAGCTGCTTGATGACCTTTTTTTCCACACTTAATACATTTTTTAGTCCCTTTAAGACAATCTCCACCATGCTTGTTTCCACACTTTGAGCATAAAGAAACATTCATCTTCTTTTCACCATTATTCCTAGATTTCTCCATGAACTCCATCTTTTGTTTCTTGTCAAAACAATGAGATGGATAAGTAACACCAACTTCCATTTCTACCTTGATAGCACAACGCACAATTTATTCATAGCTACTGAAGTCTCTTATAGCTAATGCCCTTCAAAGATTTGGTTTTAAGCCACTGAAGAATCAATCAACTTTACTTCCAGGTTGGATGATAAAGCCAGATGCATACCTTTCAAGCCTTGTAAAATTCTCTTCGTATATACCAACAAATTCATCATCATTTTGCTTTAGTTCAAGAAACTCCTTCTCCATCTCTGTTTAAAGAATACGAGGGAAGTAATTATTGAAAAATAAGTTCTTGAACTCGTCCCATTCCATGGACTCAATTTCATCTCTTGGCCTTGTATTCTTGATAAGATTACACCATTGATCAGCTTCACCTTCCAAATGATATACTGCTAAGATGACTTTATCATGTTCATAACATTGAAGAACTGAAAATATCTTTTCAGTGGTACTGGTCCATTGTTCAGCAACAAGTGGATCAGAAGACCCACTAAAAGAAGGTGGACGTTTCCTCATGATGGACTCAATAGAATATTGTTCCCTTCTCTTCTCATTTGGAAGTCCACAATGATTTATAGCTTGTGTAAGTATAGCAATAAGATTTTTCACTCCATCTCCCATAACATTTGTTTGTTCAGGAGGACAATCATTGCATTGTCCATTGCACTGATCAACATGGTTCCTTCGGGTTCTAGCCATCATCTAAAACCCCAAAAGAATAGTGTGAGAAGGAAAAATCATGCTAGGGAAAACAACATAATAAAGGGGGAGTACCTTCAATATCTACCATCTTGGGTTACCGAAATTCTAGTACTATAACCTATACTTATACATAACCTTAGGGATATCCCTAGACATACCTTAGAAATATCTCTAGGGATCTCACTAAAGTTCTCGCATCCTAGTTTCCAAATGTTGACTAAACCTTTCCTCATATACCAACTGTAGAGACCCAAATCTTGACGTAAATGGAAATTACATTACTTTTGCGGAATAATTAGTACATAACAAAAACACACACACAAGGACTGTAATAGTTTAGTGTCTTTGGAAACTTGGAACGTAATCTTCTAATCGTGGTGAAATATCTTCAACATCTCCCATAAAGATCTTCTTTTTTTACCTAAAAATTTCTTTATATCCTAGGGAAATGAAAACATAAAATGGTGAGCTCAAATTCTTAGTAAGGGTAAACAAAAGAAATATCAATCACATCATATTCATAAGAACATAACCTTTTGGAAATCTTAATCCTGCAAAAGAGATCATAATATAATAACATGGGATAAATCATAGTAGTGAAATGTAATCCCAATAATCATAATTTAAAACATTAAACTTTATGGCATACACACATAATCATATAAGATCATTTCTTATTAGTCAAGACTCATTTCCAAGACTATCTCAGTAGACAAAGTCCATTTCTGAACCGAGTTCACTCCTCGTTTCAGTCCTATTTCACAGAACCAGTTTAACCTGCCATTCCAGCCATGTCTATCTCATGAGATATAAAATCATTACCCAATGCATTGGAGGGAGATATAGGTCCCACCCATCTCATAATGATACCATTCTTATGTGTGCCACAAAATCAAAAATCATACATCATTGCATAACCCATGTAATAAAAATGGGATTCCTAAACAACATGACATCATAAAACCATTCATATGAGATAAAGGAATTCATAAAAATAATTCCATCACAACATAATAAAATCAATTTAATAATAGGGATAGAAACAGAACCCTATATTATCTTATATGGAAAATAATTTTGATAAAACACTTGAACTCCATTCTTGAGGAAAATATCCTTTCTACTTCAAAAACATTTTCCTTTCTTAAAATTTCATACAATTTTAAACAAAATAAGTTGATTAAAAATGAACTTGAAAACTCATAAAGGAAGCTTCTTGGAAATAATGTTTTAAAAATCCATTCATACCGTATAAGTTAAAAAACATTCTTCTCGTAAATTTGTCAGAAAAGTCAAAAAGTACCTCGTACAAAAAACGACTAAAGATTCATTTCATATCTATTACTATAAAATCACCAAAGAGTAAAAATGGATTTAAACAATTGTATGTGGATTGAATAAATATTACATATTGAGGAACCATGGATGTGGATGATAAAATACACCCCAGTAAATACCAAAGTATAAACAATCTCGGATAAAATGAGATTGTGATATTTTCCCTTACCTTAGGTCTGATTTGCTTCGTAAGTGTCTGAACCTCCTGTATAATGATTTAAATAATGTCATTATCTTATTCCAGAATCATACTCATTGTTATTATATCATATATGGTTCACTTATGACTTTATATTACCCGTTATTTTGTAAATTCAATGTTAAAGAGCGTTTTGGGTAAAATCATTTCATTTGTCATCCGTGTTTTGACTTGTAATTATTCATATGATTACTTAGATCATGATTACTTAATTCCATAATATAAAACATGATTTATATATAATTTATATTCATAATATACATATATATAATATATCAGTAAATGGAAAGAAATACACTGTTCATGGAGACGGTAGGCCGTACGTACGCATGAACGATGTTTTCGTTTCCCTATTGAGTTGAATGGAATTAAGTAGATGGCATACATATATATACACATAAATCCAGTATCATTATTATGTCATATATCTCATGATTACTTATTATATATACTTTAAAATCATTCATGAATGGTTCACGTGGAGAATGAATCTCATCGCGTCGTGGAGATGGTAGTCCATACGTACGCACGAGCGATGATATCATTCTAATGATCATGGAATTGTATTGGAGTGTATGTATACTATTTAAGAATCAATATAACTTTAAAATAATCATATATATTTATTATTTACACCATTATACCCATCCAAGTAAGGTGGTGGTGGAAAATAGATTACACCCCGGCGTGGAGACGGTATTTCGTACGTACGCACGCTTGGTGATTTCATTTTCCATAGGATGGATAAATGGTGAAATAGGGTTGTTTAATACTTATAATAACATATCAGTATATGATTGATACTGATGTTATTACTTCATAATGAAACAACCTAAGAATAATAAGTGGAAGAAGAAATAAAGTTGAAAGAATTGGTAACGAACATTACCTCTTCTTTGAAGCGCCTCTTTGAGTCCTCCTCTTAGGGAACTAAAATTGGTCATTTAAGAAAAACAGGACCTCTAGGACGTTGGTAGGGAAAGGGAGAAGAGAATTTTTCTGGTTTTTTCCAAGCTTGAAGGCTCAAAGTGGTGTGAGGAAGAGAGGGAGGAGGTGGCCTTTTATAAGGGAGGAGAGGGGCACCTTTGGAATAACTAAAAATATTATTTTATTATAAAGCCAAATTCGGTTTCAAAGAGCTCCAAATTGATTTATTTAGAAGCTAAGGTGGGTATTGGTCGAAATCCTCTCATAAAATAGAATTTAGATATTTTTAGGTTCCTGTTTTAACCTTATTATTTAGATTTAACATTAAGTTAGATAATTTTACTTTTACCGTGTCTTTTTATGTTTTTACACTATAAGGTAAATAAACATACAATAACAGGCCAAAAGAACCCGAAGTTGTTTATTATTAATATATATAACCTTATTTAAGTCATTTGGCCGAACCTTAGATTTTTAGGAATAAAATAAAAATTAATAATATAATATTTGTTTTAAAAACTATTTTAGGTCAATTTTCACACTATTTAGTAATTGATTTTTGTGAAAATAATAACATAATGATTAATTCTAATAAAGATAATTAAATCAATTCTAACATGTCATATTAACCTATAAAATTAGTGGAATTCATAAAAAGTCTCAAATTACATTTATTTGGGTATTTATAACATCAATTATGTCAATATTTCATTAATAAGATAATTACTCCATCATCTTTGTGTCATAAATAAATTAACTTATTTAAAGTCTAAAAATAACAAATAAAATATCATTATGTAGGAAATATTTTTAGATTTATAATTAATATTTATAGTCTAATTTATCTTATGTATAACCCTATATTAAAAATGATTTACTTATTATACTTTGATTTTAACTATTTTAACCCTTCTTTAAATAAATTGATAATAAATGTCCTAATCTAATCCATGTGGGCCTAAATGGTGATATTTTATTCCTAAGGTTGTTTTTGGTCGAATTACACTTATCCAATAGAATTTGGACATGTTTTAGTGTAACAATAATATCATTTTTACCCATAACTACCCTATTTACTTTTAACCGTGGTAAAAAAAAGTAAAAGTTACTATTCACCAAAAATTATTTTCATATAATTGAAACACATTTTATTCCTTTATATTAACAGTGTCTCTCGGATTTTCGAAATTCTACTCACAGAAGCGGTAAAATTATGTTTTATGAAAAATTCAGTTTTTTTTAACTACCACTTAGTGGTTTCACTATTCATCAAAAAAATTAAAGTTTCCAGAAAAATACAAAAAATTAGGCCTAAGCTATATTTGATATTTATGAATTCAAAAATGATTTTTATTTTACCAAATTCAAAACATATCAGTTACATTAACTAATTTAAAAATTAATTCCCGTCGTCAAAACAAATAACGTGTTTTTAAAAGATAATAACTATCAAAAGATTGACTTGTTTATGTCTGGTTTAAATGTAAAATTACATACAATGAACAACATTGTATTAAATTGTAAAAATATATTCTAAATATACTTTAAAACCACTCAAATTAATAATTTATCACTATTAATTATTTCGATTAAAAAAGTTGTTTTTAATTAAAATTTATTAATTTTCACTATTCATCAGAATATGAAAGTTATCCGAAAAGTACCAAAATTTCACCATAAGCTAATTTCGATATTCCGAATCCAAAAATGAAGTCCATTTTGAAAAATAATATTTACAAAATTACAAAAAGTGGTTATTACTATTCATAACGGCTAGTTTTAATAATATTTTAATAGCATATCGTTGTTTAGTGAAACTCGGTATTGCGTACTACACAGGCTATCGAGGAAGGTCGTGACTGCGTGTAATGCAAGGCAAGTCGAGGATGCGTGTTGTGCAGGCTCGTTTTGGTGTAGCGTACAACACAAGACATTAATGAAATGAAAAAAAAATATTTTTCATAAAATCACGGGGTGTTACAGATAGAGTTTCTTATGTTAATGGTCGAGTTATGGTGTTGGTAAATGTACAAGAATTGTTGATGAACGAGTTCCACGTGTCAAAGTTGGAAATAAATCCAAGCTTGACTAAGATATACCACAATCTATGTATGCAGTTTTGGAGGCCTATAATAATGACAGAAATGGAATGTTTTGTGGTGTGATGCCTTACCTATCAGTAGTTGAAGGCTGAACATCACCACCCATGTGGGTTGCTGCAGTCAATACCTATTCCATAGTGGAAGTTGAATTATTTCTTGATGTATTTTGTAGTGGGTCTTTTGAGGATGCCTCAGATGAATGATTCCATTTTGGTGGTGGTAGATCGGCGAACAAAAGTGACCCATTTCATTCCAATTCCAGAGACCTATACAGTCGACTAGTTGGGTGAGTTGTATGTTAGATAAATAGTATGGTTGCATGGTTTGTCGAGAACTATAGTTTCAGATAGTTATATGTGTTTCACCTCTCTCAATTGCAACGACCTACAGAAGGCACTTGTTACCCAGGTATTTAAGAGTATAGACTACCACCCACAAACCGATGGGCAGTCGGAGCGTACAATTTTGGTTTTAGAAGACATGTTGAGAGAATGTGTTATGGATACAGTGGTTCATTGGAAAAGCACTTGTCACTTATTGAGTTTTCTTATAACAACATTTTTTAGGCTACAGTTCATATGGAACATTTTGTGAAACTTTATGGAAGACCAGGTAGATCACTGTTGTGTTGGTTAGAGGCCAGAGAGTCTGACATATTATGACTGAGTGTTGTGTTGGAGACCACGAAGATGAGTTCATTTAATTAAAATGTGTATGAAAATAGCTCATATTAGGAAGAAGTCATATGAAGACCAGAATCATAGACCTCTTGAGATCATGGTGGGTGATATATGTTTTTCAAGTGTCTCCAAGGATGTGTCACTGTCAAATTTGGAAACATGGAAAGTCGGCACCTAGATATGAGGCACCATTTGAGATTATGGAGAGGATTGGACCAGAAGCTTAATGATTGGATCTTCCACAGTTGTATAGTGAGATTGTTGACTTATTCTATGTTTCATAACATCGAAAGTATCACCCTAACCCATCTCATGTGATAAATTTAGAGGATTTTTAGCTTCAGGCTGATGCGTCCTCTTAGGAGAACCCAGTTAGTATTGTAGATCATAGAGTGAATGTTTTGTGTGGTATGATTATTCCCCTTGATCATGTTATATGGAATCTTGGAAATTTTCAGGAGGAAACATGTGTGCAGGAATTAGATATGTGGGTCTAGTGGGCCGATCTCTTTTCTATAGAAACTCAATGATGCTCCAGAAGAGATGCTCGGGGATGAGCCATTATAAGGTTGGAAGGTTGTAAGGTCCTAGATTTATGCACAAGGTATGTTTTACTTATATTTCATTTTAGGCCTTTATTTTAGTTAATTATTTTTTCTGAAGTCCTTAAAAAGGATCGAGGGAGTTTTGGGGGTTTGAGAGTCGAAAGTGGAAGAAAAAGAGGGGCTATGGGCATGCTACATGGTTTGCACATTATTAGTGAAATCTATGCCTAATTCCCATGAAAACATGCGAAAAGGGGATTTTCAGACAATATCCTCCTCATAGATTACACACGGTTTGGAAAAAGTGCGGGTTAACCGTGCGATGGGGCTATTTTGCACAGAAGCATTCGCACTGGTTGCGCACAGTTTGGAAAATCGTAAGGGTAAACCGTGCAGCCCAGAAACATGTAAAAATTTAAAAAATTCCATTGTATTATTTATATACCCAACTCGATATTTATCCCCCATCTTCCTACATAAACCTTAGTGATGAGCCAATCTTCCAAGATCCTTCAAGAGGTCGATATCCTTCGTTCTTAAGTAGTTTGGAGCACCGTTAGTTGTGAATTGAAGATATGGGTAAATATAATCTCCTATATTCCCTAATTAGGTATAGAGTTCCTATTTCTTTCCCCTCTACATTTTAAGCTCTAAAACCCTACTTTCAAGGTGAGTTTTATGGTATATATTCAACGGTAGGTTGAATTAAGATCGAGGGATTTGTTTGGGATTGTGTTCTCCAACAGATTCAAGGTAGGTGGTCTACATGTTATATCCCTTAGGTTATGTGTATATTTGTGTATTCAGGGTTTTTGTTCATTACCTCTTTTGAAGAGTTCTTGATTCATTTGACATGATTTTATATAGTGGTGTCTAAATGGTTAATTGAACCTCCACTTGATCCCTATGGGATGCAATGACAATGACTTGACCAAATTAGGGAATCCTGATGGGTTTGCCAATATTCCCCAAACTTAGAGCTAGCAATGTAAGTGTAGGCCATTGTGAGAGAACGTAGAGCCTATGAATAATATGTAAATATACTTAGGTGATGTGAAATTGTTGTTTAGTAAAACAATTATGTTGGTTAATTACCTAATATGTTGTTTGGTTGGCAAGAAAAAAGGTTAAAATGATAAATGTAAAAATGCTAGGGATTATTCTTATACTTGAATAGGCTTTATGAGATAGAAATATAAAATGGGAATGAGGCTAAAATGGTTAATTAATATAAATATTGAATGTGTTAATGTATTGATAAAAAATGTTAATTTCCAATTTATTGATGTTGTTGTGATGTTGTAAATGATGTTGTCTTTTTTTTTTGATGTGGTGATTTTTGGTGAATGATAAATAAGAATGTAAACATAGTTTAGTAGAGTGGGGTATTGACTTGAGGTTCTATGCCCATGGGTTGCTTTGGACTGAGGTTCTAGATCCTCTCATAAATTCACAGGTTAGGGAACCGGAAAGAGTTATATTCCCCTATCTGTTGTATTCCACCCACACTGATGCTTCAAGGTGAGAATATTGGGAATTGCTGTCAAATTATGACTAGTGAGGAAAGACTTGTTAAATTCCCACATGTTGAAAACGTTGATGATTCCTAATCTATTGAATATATATAAAGATAGACATAATAAATTAAATTTATTGGTAATAAACATGGGTTAATTTTTTGGTTAACATAAAGGAACATAAAATAAGATAGCCTATTAAACTGTTTACCTAAACTTGCCTTTCATTATCATTTTAATGCAATATCTTCCTTGTTGAATATTTTTTAGAAACTATTGGTTGTTCCCTACTATGTTATACATACACCCTGATTGTCCCATCGTTGGGTACCTAAGCATATTTCATTCTTGTAGGTTAGGACAAGGGAAAGATACCTATGCTAGGAAGATGAGTTAGACAAGGGAAATGTTTGTGTGAGGTTCCAAACATGGAGTCAAAACCATTTTGGGATTTATACTATTTTATTTCTTTTGGGTGTTTTTCACTAGACAATGTATCATGGCATGACATATTTATTTTTTTATGGTTGTACACATTTTTCAAATTTGGTTATTTATGAAAATAATGTAGATTTCTCTTTTGTTGTCTCTATTTCAATTATTAGATATTGTGGATTACTCTGCTATCGGTGGTATAGTCTTTCCACATGAGCTATTGGACCCTCATTTCTAGTCAATATCCTCTAGTGTATGTGGAAGTTCTCTTAAGGTCATGTAACTAAGCGGTTTAGAGCATCGGTTTAGTTGCTTTTGGGGTAGGGACATTACACAATGCATTGGATGGTGACATAAGTCACACCCCTAACACGACAAAATCATACATACATTTTCCAAATGATTATAAAAAATCATATCATAACCCCTAAAATGAAATGGGTATCATAAACATGCAATCATATCCTAACATAAGGGGAATGATATAGGTTTCATAATAGTTTCATCATAAGTATAACCCATGAAAAGTCGCAGGTTCCAAAATAATATAACATTTTAATGGGAAACGGGTTTCATAAAAATTATTCCATAAAAACATAAACCATCCATGAAATATTTTAAATGGAACCATTATATTATTTCCTAGAAGACCATGATTAACATCAAGGTATGATATCTTAGAAGTAAAATATCATGGAAGGATATTTTGAAAACCTTTCTTGGTAAAAATATCCTTTCTTCATTAAAAAATAATCTTTAAAACATAAAATATTTTTAAAACCATTTCCTTTTAAAGTACATTTAAAACATTTAAAAAAGGATTGAAATCATTTTGTGAAACTTTTTCCTTGATTAATTATAAAATAATGTTGACAAAATTTTGATAACCATTTTACTGGAAAATTTAGTAAATAAGAATGAAATTATTTTGAAAACCCTTTACAATGAAAAATTATAGAAGTAGCTTCAAAAAAATTTGAAATCCATTTTTCGTGAAAATTAATAAAAAGATATCAAAATAGTTTTAAAACCTATTTTCCTCAAAAAAATTATAAATGTAGATTGTAATTTTTTGGATAACCATTTTCCAAGAAAACATATAAATGGAGCATGGAACAATTTTTATAATCATTTAATTAAGAATTTATTTTTAAAAAAAATTAAAAACTTTTTCATTAATCATGAAAAAATATTATTCAAAGGATTGATATAGGAGAAATCCATACATGTCATATATGGTAAAACGAAGATTATTTTTCATGGGAAAAAGGATCAAAATATTCCTCATTCGAAAATAAAAAAGAATGTTTCTCTAAAAACATTGGGAAAAGAAAAATAAATGAATATTTTAATTTAATTCTTATAGGATATTGTTAGAATATTATTATAAACCATTTTTATAAGACATTATTTTTGAGGAATATATATTTCTAACTGAAGAGATGGTAAAGAAGATATTTCTTAAAAGAAATTTCATAACAAAATTATATACCATTGAGTGAAAATAATGAAAAAAATATATGATGGTATCATGAAAAACTAAAGGATAATAATAAGAATATGTGTTCTTTATAGATGGATTATAATATTTTTTCACATAAAGCATAATCACAAACAATCTCAAAAAGTGATGATATTCTTTTAATAAACATTTACCACATTATTAAATTTAACCATATTCATCATTTATGAAAATGAAATTAAATAATTATAAAAATATCATTAATAAAAGGAGATTCATTACAAAAAATTTAAAAGGGAGTATATACACCTCAATGAATTATATAGGTGTCTAACATGTCATGTGTCCTAAAAAAGATAAATTGATACAAAACTATCTTACAGATTTGGTATCTTTTGAAAAATAAACACCCCGAAAGTATAATCATATAATGGATATGTATTTATCCATAACTTTAAAAAATAACCATATTATACTTTGATGGAAATTATATTCACCATTCAAACAGATAGAATGGTGATCATGGCTTTTATCTCATAGAAATAAAAAGTGAGATGAAATTCCCTTGCCTTGTGTCTTGAATCTCATCAAACTCATTCAAACAACATATATAAAAAATAAAATTATTTTATATCTCTTTTACATAAACATATTAATATATCCAATACCATATATGCTTTGATAATTACCTTATATTACCCTCTTGTTAACAATCTTTGTTGATATTTTTCCTTCAGTAAATATCTTATTTGTTCATCGCATGTGTCTTAATTTGTCATATATTTGTTCCTTATATTTATATCCGTAGGTAAAGAAATTTAATCATGATATAAATATCATGAATATTCAGTAAATGTTTGTAATATTAATCAATATAATATAGGTGATTGAAATGGAATACACCATTAATGGAGAAGAAAATCAGTATGTACAAATTATCGTTGCTTCCATTTTTATTGACGTATTGAAAGAAATAATGTAAATGACATATTTTAATATATATTTATATATATATAATTATTCTAGTATAATTCTTATATTATATATTAAAAATAATTTCATTGAACCCATCCTTATTAAATTATATTCAGTTCGTGAACAAATCATATTGCATTGAGGGGGTGGTACTCCACACTTCCTTAACAAAAAAATAGTATTTAAACCAAAAATAATGTAAAAATATATTTCCCTTAAAAGGATAAAATAAGTTTAAATAAATAATAATTAAAATATAATAAATATAATTTCCATTATAATGTTTACAATGAGATGTAGTGAAGGATGATATGAACAATCATCGTTTCGTGATGCGGATGTTCACCTTACACGTAAACACTATGTTTGATACACAGAGGGAGGTGTGTATATGTATATTTATGAAACATAGCATAAAATAAACCTAATATAATTATGTTACTGATATTTTTCACATTCATGGAATAGTGTTATTGGAGGGGTGTGGAAAGTAAATAAAATATAGGATCTTGAGAGAATGTGATACATCTTAATCTTGTAACTCCTTTTGGTTTGTGCCAAAAGAATTCTATGGAAGACTTTATTGTCAAGGATATATGTCAATTAAGAATATAGGATTTCTGGGATGTTATTTAATCATATCATGGCCAATCCTGATGGTTTTTTTGGTGTAATAAAGTGGAGGATAGAAAATCTTTTTATAGTGGATAATGAGTGGAACTCCTATAAATCCTTGGAAATGAAATTCCACCCAATTTTTTACATGTAAATTGGCTCCCATAATAGACTAATATCAAAAAAAATTAGTATAGTTATGATATATGGACATCCAATGGAACGTTTTAAATTTTTTAGGTTATTTTGGTTCTTAAATATAAGGTATAGTCAATAGTTAAGCTTAATTTTACGTTAATTTATATAATTAATTTTATTTAAATTCACAAATAATTTTGGTCAAAACCCTATTTTATGTTATTATAAATTATATATTATTCCTATTCCAAATATGGAATACATTTTTCTAAAATTTAATGATATAAGTGGTAGAAATTAATTTAATATTAATCCAAAAGTCGGGTCGACTGGGTAGGTTTTTAAAGAAAAAATATTCAAAAGATTGTGATATTTTTATACGCAAGGTCAGAGTGAAACTTATTTAAATAAATAAATTGAATTAATTGGTAATAATATTTTTTAGTTATACTTTTAATCAAAATTAAAAACCAATTTAACAATATAAATAAATTAGATAAAAAATCAGGTTTCAACTAAAATGTTAGTATTTTTCACTATTCATTAAAAAATAAAACTTCACAAAAAATACCAAATATTTACCGTAACCTAATTCTTATATATTTAATTAAGATATGATTATCATTTTGATATTTTAATTCTATAATAGTTCCAAAATTTGTATTTAAAATGGGTTCTCCATTAAAAGATGGTAAAAATGTATTAATAAAAATATTTTGTTTTAGGAATAAAATCGTGTTCCTTCTTATCTTATCATTATAATATATATTTGATGAATATCAAAATTATATTACAAAATATATAACATATATATTACATTAATATAAATCACTAAATATTTTTAATTTAATTTATTATCATAAAATATGTTTGGGCTCATAATAATATTATTATTTTATTTTATATTCAATATGTTTTCATATTTATTTTTAATGAACTGGTAATCTATCAATTCATATTATATTTTTATAAACCTTTTTTCCTCATAAATTTGTTAATACTATTCATAAATGATAATTTGAAATATAGTTTTTACCTTGTTATATTAGGGAATAGCATCTTAATGATATAATTTTGTTCGATATAACTCATTCTTCTCTGTTACTAAAGCCATTGAGGAATGGAATTTTTTCATGTAATAGAATTTAACCTCGTTGTTCTGTGTGGAGAACGATAAAATATTTGTTTCATGTAGTTTATGATAAACATTGTGTTTCATATAAATTAATCCATACAAGTGTCTTTAATATGAAATAATGTATCTTTCATGTTTGCGTGAAATGAAAAATATGAAAAAGGTTATATTAACTTGAAAAAAAAATTAAAATATCTCAGGATATGACATTAAACCAACCATAAATTGAAATTTTACCTAAAAACTCATATGAGTTATCAGTGGATTAATAAGTTAATGAATAATTCATAGAATCACACATTGAAAAATTGGATTCTAAAATTTACATTATTAATGGAAAGTTAAAACCATAATGGTTACCCAATGTGACCTAAAACTAGGTTTCTACATAGGTGAAAATAGGTTGGGAGTGAATATTGAACATAGATGAAATGTGTAAATATTAATAGGTAGTGATTTTTGTTATAAATAACAAACAAGTGAATGAGCCATGAAATTTTTAGGGCCTCGAAGTCATTTATATTGGATGATTTAAAAGGCTATTAGTTCAAGAAAATTAAGGTACTGTGACCAAATAATTACATTTAATCATTATCTTGACATTGAGTAATTATTTTATTGACCAATAATATAAGGAAATATAATTACTTGACATATTTTTATAAAAAAAATTCCATTATTTTTTTGTTCTATTATTTATTTATAATTTATCAATTACTTTAAGAAATGGATGCCAAGAAATTTACATTAATGACTGATGTCCCAAAATACACTTTTAGATAATTTTAAGGCACATAATAGAATAAAAAGTATTAATATGTGTCACTTAAAATTATTAAAAATCAATATAGTTGTTAAATTAATCTGTATGCATAAAAAGTTCCTCTACTATCTCATCATTAATAGTTATTCATGATAATTTATTACACATTAACCTGGATGTCGCATAGTCTAGGTGTAGGTATAAAACCCTCACCTTTGATCATGGTTTCAAGACCTCTGGCCTTGCCGGACATGATTTTGTTTTCACTTGAAATACATGATTTCTATTTCTAAAATGACAATAATATTATTTCCAAAATGAATAAGATGCATATAGAGGTAATTAGGTTAATCACTAAATATCCTCTTTAAAAAGTATTTCAATACAACCTCTATGCATAAATATTTCCGCAAAAGTATATCTTAAAATTTTAATGAATGGTAAAACTTATATTCCTTTGGAATGGATAAGTTAAAAAAAATTATAAAATATTCATGAAATCATCTTAACATTGATTAGCTAATATATCACAAAGTATCTCTTGGTTGTCACATTCAAATCTTGTGAATACTAACATTATATATTCTCTTGAAATATGTTAATAACCTAAATTACAATAATTCCTTATTAAAAACATATTTTCTTCCTAATTAATTGTATATAGTATTTATTCCATAAAACCAAGTGTATTGTAATATTTATCAATGATAGGATAAACCACATTTCATTAAGTCATTAATTAGTTCCAAGGTAATCAATACCTTCCAATTTCTATATTCATATCCCAAATAACATTATCCAAAAAACATTATCATAACATAAGTCACATATTAAGGGTTATATTTATCTTAATTAATTTTTTCCATTGAAATAACATTTTCATTTTATCGCCTTTCTATTCCACCATATCTATTGAGCATGTTCTTGTAAATTAGTCGCCAAAATCATAAACTTAACAATAATTATATATTACACCATTAATTGAACATAATTCTTGAATCCAAATAAATAAAAACATTTATTATTCCACTTCATCATTATGCCATTAACAAGGCACCATATTCCTATTACACAATACCTTTTTCCTTTAACATTTCATTTAAAGTCTCGTAATCAAACACAATGCAACCATTAATCACACCACCTTACTGATTCTCTTCTATAGATTTACACTTGGGACATTAAGTTGCATAATGAACATTTATTCTACAGTTAAGACACATAACATTAAATAGAAAATTTTTTATTCCATTTTTTCATTTAATTCAGTATCCTAATTTTTCATTTTTCTGTTACAGTAACTTACTTTGTATCATTATATTACAAAAGAAAAAAAATATTCTTGTTTCTCTAAGACATTCAATTAGGTGATCCTTTCTACATTCATAGAAAAAAAGAAACCAAATCCTATTTACTCTATTGTAACTACTATATAAACTTGCAACAAAATCCATATTTCTCGTCCTTGAAGAGGTCTAGAGTTGGATAAGATACATATTGTTAATCTTATTTCATGAAAACTGATTAGGAATCATCACAACATCATTCATTCAATTTATTATCCCCAATGACTTCTCTTAAAAAAGTCATCCTTCACATTCCACATTAATCAAGTTCATTCTACTTCCATAAATTTACCGAAACCAGAATCATATTGTGAGAATTACATATAATGGAATAAAACCATATATTTATGAAAATAATTACATATAAGATGTATAAATCATGAAAAAATACTTAATCTATGACACCCTAGGTAAATCATAGGTTATTCATAGACAACTTATATTTTATTTATCTGGATTTCTCATGAATAGGTTTTTTAATAATCAAATCATATCCACTTTGTGTGTCAAACCAGGTGAGAATTAATTTCCATTGTCATGTACCAGATTATCCGGAGCAAGTGAAAAAACATCTTGTTTGACATGTCACCCATAGGTAAATTAGTGAAATAGACACATCTTTTTTTATCCATACATCTATTTATTTATAGGAAGCAACTCACTATGTCCTTTATAAAAATTTTAGGACATTTTCCTATACAGTTACTTATCCTTGAACTTATCCATGAACATTTCCTTAGGGTTCTCATTAAGATTTTCTAATCCTATATTACAATGTTAAAAAATGTTTTTTATATGATACCAACTATAAATAACCTCACTTTTATATATTAACATTACATTAATGTTTTATAATTATTAATATATTATACAAACAAACTCCAAATGTTTTAATTATTTTATTGCCTTTTGGAACATGGAAACATAAACATTGGGACATTATAGATCTACATAATCTCCTAATAGGATCTCCTAGAGTAGAAAACCTCTTATAAAAAACATTCAAGATATATATAATCATAATCAAGGGAAGAAAACGCAAAAAGTTGTGATCTCAAATGCTCACTATGGGTATACAAGGGAGGCATGTAGGAATAATAGTGAGCATAAAGGTATGAGAAAATTATCACAAAAATTGAATATCATAGGTTGCATAACAATGATTATAAATAAGAATCATTGTATAAATTAGGAAAATTAATAACACATGAATCATAAAAAAAATAACATAATATAGTAAAGCATAAAATTGGAATAAGACATGGAATTGTTGAAAATACATAATCATATTGAATTATTACCATAGTAATCAAGGAACTGCTACTGAGGCCTTGTTAGTGGAAAAATTCCATTACAGAACTATGGTCACACCCAGTTCCATCCTAGTTTTACAGAACCAAATTCACTCATCATTCAATTAGTGTAATATTAAACTGATTTCTTTTCTTATTCCATTCTTGTAATACTGAACCCTTTTTATTTCTCATTACAACCATATATATCTCATAAAATATTAATCATTACCCAACACATTGGAGGGAGTTATAGGTCCCACCTATCTCATAATTAAAAAACAAATACATGTTCCATAAGATCGTAAATAATCATATAATAATCCATCAAATGAATTTGTTATGATAAACATGTAATCATATCTATCCTGTAAAAAAGGAAAAGGGTTTCATAAGAATTTAATCATTTGAATAACCTATGAAATGAAGAGGGTTTCAAATGTATATAACCCGTGAAAGGGAAACTAGTTTCTTAAGAATCATTGCACCAAAAAATAATCCATTTAAGAAAAAATAAATATTGGAACATTTTAATTATTTTCTAGAAGGTCAGGAGTAATATCAAAAAAATTCACTTAAAAAGGAAAAACATTTAAGGATATTTTAAAAAAAATGAAAAAGGTATCCTTCCTTCAATTAAAAAATTCATTAAATAAAAAACCATTAAAAACCCATTTACATTTGGGGATAATTTTAATTATTATAATGAATGTTTTATTTTTTTGAAATCACATTTCTTTGAATACTTATATAATATTCTAGAAAACATTTTGAAAACCAATTTTTTGAAAACATATAAAATATTCTTCAAAATATATTGAAATTAATTTTCCTTCAAAATATATAGAAGAATATTGAAATAAGTTTGAAAAAAAACTTCCATAAAAACCTATAAAATAACCTTCAAACATTTTTCAAAACCATTTTCCATGAAAACATATAAAATATTCTTCAAATCATTTTGAAAACCATTTTTCGTGAAAACTTATAAAAGGATCAAAAAACAATTTTGGAAAAAAAAATTATTTATAAATATATTTGATTTTTTTCCTCATAGATTAAACATTAAAAAAGAAAATAAATCATCAAATAAACGATGGTGGATAAATCTGTACTTCACGTTTGAGGTAGAAAACACTCATTTTTCACGATAAAATGGTTAGAAATGGCTCATTTTGAAATAGAAAAATAGATTCTATATAAAACATTGGTAAAAGATAAATGGGTAAAAATTTATTTAAATGATCATAGATTATTATTAGAGTCTTCTGGGAAACCCTTTTTAAAAACATGGTTTTGAAGAAACCCAAATTTCTGTCTGAATAGAGGGTAATGTCAGGTGTTCTTAAAAACAAATTCTTAACTATCTTATGTACCAAAGAGTGTAAATATGGTACCAATATCATATTATATCATTAATAACCCTTATAGATTATAATTCATGATTTTATACAGATATTTATCATAATATTTCATCAAAGGATGAATAATCATAGACAACATTGAAAAGTTATGAGTTTGCTTCAATAAACTCTTACCACATGGTTACATTGAACCATATTCTTAATTTAAGAAAATTAATTTACATAAAGCTTAAAATATCAAGAAAATAATAATATTTGTGATATAATATTACAAAGGTAGTATATATGCCTCATGGAAATATATAGGCACATAACATGGCATGTGTCACAAAGAAGTTAAATTTTGAAGAAACTGTCTTACCGATTTGGTAGCTTTAGAAACACAAACCACATGAATAGAAGATCATATAATGTATATCTAATTACCTATAAATATATTAATAATAATCATATAATATCTTAATTTGAATTATAAACACCAGGCATAAATGAAAGAGTGGTGAACTTGACCTGTATGTCATGAAAAAAAAGTGAGATCAAATCCCATTACATTGGGTTTTGACTATCATTTTAATCATTAAAAACTAATGTATAATAAATATAAATTAATTAAAACTATTTTAAATAACCATATTATAATATATAATAATATATATGGTTCTATTATTATTGTATATTTCCTTCTTTTTAATAATCCTATATTAAAGTTTCACTTTGCGTAATATCAACTTTGTTCTTAGCATGTGTCTTAATTTGTTATATCTTTGGTAATTATACTAATATATAATGATATAACAAATTTAATACTAGATATAAATATCATTTATATTCAATATAAATATATAATAATAATTTATGTAATATATACGTATTAAATTCAATGCACCGTTCATGTACAGGGTAAGTCATTCGTATGCATGATCATTGTCTCAGTGTTAATTATTGTATTAATAGAATGAAAATAAATGAAATATGGGTATATATATAAATTTATTTATTTATTATATTATAATTATTATATTATAAATATCATATATTTTCACTAAACCCATTCATAATACATTCTACATCGTGTCTGAACGAATCATATTGCTTTGTAGGGGAGGTGGTCCACACTTCCTCAAACGAAATTATCGTATTTACAGCAAATGGAAAGTATAATAATATGTATTTTAAAAATATGATATAAGATAAAGTAAATACAAAAAAATATTTAAAATATATAATTATATTTTACATTATAATTTTATTCATGATAGGTGGTAAAGGAAAAACGAACATTCATCGTTTCTTGAGGTAGTAGTTCGACGTACTCCTAAAATGTATGTTTGTAAACCATTAAATGAATGTGGGTGTAGGTGTAGGTAAAAAAATTAGAATAAGAAAGTACTATTATATTTATGTAAATGATTATTTTATATTTTATTGGAATAAATTAACTACAAGGGTGGAGAATGAAAATAAAATTATTGAGATTGAGAGAAGGAGTTACTTCTTAATCGAGTAACTCATTTGGGTTTATTCCAAAATGAAACATTGGAAGACATTTTTCACTAATGAATTCTAAAAAAGGATTAGAGTATTTTTGGGAGGATATTTGAGAAGATATTTCTTAAGCCTATGTGGCTTGAGATGTGTAATGAAGTGGAGGAGATGAAGGATTTTTATAGTGAAGGAGTAACAGAACTCTTATAAATCATTGTACAAGGAATTCCACACCTGTTTTTCCCATTGAATATAGATCCCATAATGGTCTAATGTTAATAAATTGGGTGATAGTGTCGATTTATATAATCAAAATGGATTTTGGAAAAGTGTCTTGATCGTTTTGGGACTTAAACGTAATGTATATTCGTTAGTTAAATTTCATTTTACCTTAATTGATTTAATTAATTTTTACTAAATAGCCAATATTTTTAGAAAAATACTATGTTGACCTTATTAAAAATTTTAAATTACGGTGATTACAAATAGAAAATCCATTTTTCAAATTCCAATAACATGTTTGGTAGAAATTAATTTAAAATTAATCTCATAGTTGGGTCGACAATGCATGTTGTTAAAGTAAAAATATAAAAAAATTGTGATGATTTTATTCACAAGTTCAAATTTCAGTTTACCTAAAAGATCAAAATTGTATTAATTTCTAAAAATATTATGTATTTGAACTTTGTAAAAATAATTAAAAAACTATCTTTATAAATGAATTACATGAAAAATAATTTTTAAACTAAATTTTCATCATTTTTAAATATTCATTAAAGAATAAAACATTATTGAAAAATACCAAAAATAACCATATCCTAATTCCTATGTTACATTTTAAAATATGAATTTTATTTTGACATATTAAATTCTTATTAGTTCCAAAAATTGTATTCAAAATGGGGATTTTGTTAAAAATCTGTAAAAATGCCATAATAAAAATATTGGTTTTCTGGCATAAAAATGGGTTTTTCATATCTTATGTATATAAATTATTTTTAATTAACATAAAAATTATTTTATTTAATATATTACATATACATTAAATTAATATCACTCACTAATAATAGTTACGTTAATTTATTATGGAAAACACCTTTGGGATTATAAAAATAATAATATTTCTATTCATATTTATTTAGTTTTCATATTAATTTATAATTAATTTGTAACCAATGAATTCATATTATATTTATTTAAACAATAAATTTAAAAAAAAATTAGTTTATAATATTAAAAACCACTAATTTATGAGACTTTTTTTGTCTTATTACATTAATTAATAATATTTTAATGATATACTGTTGTTTAATAAAACTCTTCCTTGTGTTTTACGCAATCCAATGAGAAAATTCATTGTTTTATATAATGAAAGATAACCTCAGTGTTCCATGTATAGAAAGATAAAATTTACATTTCCTGTTTTTGAATATTAACTTGATTTTGTGTACAGTGTAAGCCAATGATATTTCCTTAATATGTAATAATTTATCTTCAATATTTGGGTGAATTGAAAAATATCAAAAAGGATAAATTATTTTGAAAAAAAAAATTCAGAAAATATCACGGTGTTATAGTAAACATAGTTGATTACTATGGAAAAAATATAATAGGGAGATAAAATTCATTATAAGAGGTATATAAATAAATATAAATACTAAATCATTGACCATAAATAATATAGAAAGGTAAATAACTATACAAACATGTCTTACAATCAGTAAGGTGAGAATATAGTACATAAATAATATGGAAATATAAATAAATGTCTACGCATTCCATATATTTAATAAACTAGTAAGGATGTGCATAAATAATATGTCCTGGTATATATGTGAAAAAATGAAAATTAAATAACTTAACTATCATGTAAAGAGAAGGAATAATCAAAAGGAAATGATATATAACTGAAAACACATTCCATTTAAACAATAAACTTCTAATGAAGTAAATACATAGATAGATTCATAGAAAAAATAATTTGAATAATTATAACTGAAATAGTGAATGAAGGGAATGATTATTTTTAGAAAGCCCAGTTTTCGTGGTAATTGAAACAATTACCCTTAAGACCATTTTCAGGAGGGTTAAAAACATACTGCAGTCAAGACATTTCATAATAAATTTTATATTACCTTTTTAAAAATGGGAAGGGGTTGTTTCAATCATATTTCATCCCATGAGAGAATTGATTCATCAAGGTTATTATATTAATCCATCCCAAAACCATGTCATACTAGTCCAAATAATTCATCAAATATCGAATAATAGATTAAACTAATTCAAAATGTGCCTCATCAAATATCTATATAGAGTAAATGATAAAGATTAATCAATATTTTCCTAGAAATCAATAAAATTCCAATTAAATACTATATGTTGAATTGTTATAGGATTCGGTTATTAAATATTTATATATATATATGATAAATTATATTGACATTTTTGTGAAATTTAACATCCACATTATTGTGAATAACACAAGGTATATTAAATGAGGACAAAAACGAGTCACAAATGTTAATTTCAGTAATTTCCATGATCATGGAAAGAATAAACCATCAAGATGATGATTAAGGATAATATTAGAACAATATATATCAATTGGGGTAAGATTAAGTGGTTATTTTCATTAATGAATATTATAATGAAAAATTATCTTTATAAAAAATATTATGTAAAATATAATTTTAATTTTTAAAATCATTTTCAAAATTACGTTCTATGAATCTATTATTTAAATCTATAATTTAAAAAAAAATTAATTGGATTTTCTGTAACAGCCCAAAAATAAAAAAATAAATATTTTTATTCAAAACATGTATGTCACCAAAAACAAAAAGTTGACAGGAAAATAATCATTCAAGGAATAATCATATTAATATTTTAAATAAATTTTTTATATTATATATCTTTTAATTCAGGATATTATGAGTTAGATTTCATCACATAGAAAAATGATTTTCTCCAATATCTTGTGTTAAATATAATGACCTAGTTTTACTAATCTACAATATATTATAAAAATATTAATATTTAATATGTTAAGCAAATGTCTAGCAGTAAAATTGAATACTATGAATAGGATTGACTATCTTATATCTAAAATTTAGACTTGTGGTAAACTGTTTTTCTCTTAATTTCTATAATTAATTTTTTCAAACATCACCAATATTTATGGTTAGGAAATAATTTTAACATTTTCGAAATTATAAATTATTATTATTGAAAATACGGTATCAATTTTTTCAAATTAAAACCACATAGGTGGAAAATTTATTTTAAAATTATCCTCTAATTGGGATGAAAAACTGGTTTTCATAGTAAAATGTTACAATGTTTACTATATTTTTATACAAATATAAATTTAAAAATGATTAAAATTTATTAAATTGGATTAATATATGCATTATTTGTCTGATATTACATTTAAAACAATTCTAAATATAACTTTTCATTTCCAATTATTTAGATGAAAAGTCATGTATCAGTTATAAATCTGTATTTTTAATTATTCATCAATAAATGAAATATCTCAAAAATATTCCAAAAAAGTACACTAAAATAATTTTCAAACTCATATTTCAAAAATTAAGATTATTTTTCAAATAAAATTAATAAAAATGAAAAAAAATAAGTTTAAAGAATGTTTCTATTATAAGACAATAAAAATACCTTCAGAAAAATACTACCTTTTATGATAAAAATGAATTTTTCATAATATAATGCTTATCAAATATATTGGATGATTTTAAAAAAATATACAATAAATAAAATATAAATTTATTTCATTAAATTAACTAATAGTAATTAATTTAATTTATTATGATAAAATTACAATATCCCATAAAATAGTTTCTAATAAAAACATTTCATTTATATTCAATTGGTATTTATATTAATTTTTAATTAATTAGTATCAAGTGGATTCAATGATATATTTTCACAAGAAAGTAAATCCTCTTGGTGAAAACCAATATAATTTTTTGTATATAATTATAATAATAAATATTGATATTAATAGTATATTGTTATATGGTAAAAAATGGTCTTGTGTGTAGATTAAGCTATCAAAGTAACTCATGGTTACGTTTAATGTAAGATAAATAAATATATCATTCATTATGAGATATATCATATAATGAATTTATATAAAATAGGAAATATATTTTACTTTCTTTGGATATTGTATTCCCTGTTACTCTTGTTGTTGCATGCATTACACACAATCAAATATGATGTTCATATTTTAATTGTAATGTCCCAGAGTTTCATGGAATTTAAATTTATTAAAAAATAAAATGAGAATGTTTTTTCGAGACTGTGAAATTCAATGGCACGTGATTCCGAGGTTTGGAGAGTTTGAAATGGAATTTTGAACTTTTTTTAAGATATATTCAGTAAAAGCATGGGAAAATTTTTCTATCTTTGGAAATGGTGCTCCAATTAAATAACTGAGGTTACTGTTGAATCCATAGCATTGTGATTCACTTAAAGAAAGATTAAATTCAACCGAAAAGGGTCGGACAAAAAAAGTTAATTTCTGTACCATACAAAAAGAATAATAAAATAACTCCAAAACTATTTTATTATTTCCTAGAAACCATTGAGCAACGATGATGGGACTACAGTGCAACATCATACTTTTAATGAGAGACTATTAATGTCTTAATACTCTCATTTCATTTTTTTAATGAAAGCACGTATGTGTTTAATTGACTCGTTGATTACAGTTAATTAATGAAACATAATGTAAAACACATTGCATGAGATTAATCTCTATTTAAACAAATATTGGGCATGAGTTTAGGGGACTCACTAGAGGTACCTCTGCTGAAGTGCCGACAATGTCTGCCATCAACATTGATCGAATCTTCAACGACCATTGGAGGATTCAAATTAGACATCGTCAAGAGACGAAGGACACCTTCAATCATGGGTTTATCTCCCTCATCTGCATCATATTCCAATGAGTTCAAGGTATTGGATTTTTTGTTAAATATCTTCTGTGTTCTCCATTCTTTTTAAAATGGTGGATGCAGATCAACCCAGGAACAGGTTGATCCGCAATTCTCTAGTTTATATGAGAGGGTATATTTGGGGGGTTCAACATTGAGATTGATTTTTTTTGGATTGCACTACACTCCCCAAAACCTCTTAGATTTTTATCCTTTGATGTGAATGCATGGGCCGACATGAAAAGGGACCAATCCCCTCCGCATGTTCATTTCTTGTGATTGTCTCTTTGAAATTGGTGGCAATGGAGATCTAGATCCATCGTAGTGAAGAGCGCATCATCGAGAGGCCGCAAGTGAAAACGGTGCGAAAATGGGCTATCGGAGTGCATCTGGAGGACTGGTAAGGCTACGACCGGTGATCTGCGGTGCTGGCCGTGTGCCCGATAGAGAAGAGGAGGTAGGACGGCCCGACCCCCAGACGGAGGGAGAGATGCGCCACGGTGGCGCGCCTGGGCCACGGAGCTAGAGTTACGGGGCTCCAGCGTGGCGCAGTGTGGAAAAGTCATCCTGCCATGCCGTTTGACGTAGGGTACACAGCCGGTGGGCCTGACCAAGTGGGAAGTTTCCAGACATAGCTTTGTTGTGTTTGGGTTGAATGGTGTCGGCCTGCAATGGCAGGCTAGGGTGAGCCTGGCCGGCTGCGTCGCTATGCGGGACGAACTGACCAGGCCGGACCAGCGGGTCGATCCTGTAGGCCCAGCGGCCCATCAGGGCTGGGTCGACCTATGTTGGGTCAAACCCGGGCTAGGTCAAACCTGGGCTAGTTCACCCTCATACGGGTTAGGTCGGATCGACCCGGGCCGTTTTGGGTCGTGTCGACCCAGCCCGGTGTCACGACCCATCCTCGGGGCCCGTGTCGTGACTACCCCAAGCCCGCCTTCCATAGGCCAGGGGCTGGCGACTAGCACCAAGGCGTAAATCCCGGTAAAAAGGGAAGGCATTGCCTTTGTAAAGTAAACAAGCACCACAGAGTAAGCAAGCGGAAAATTAAACACTATGTAAGAACAGAGTACAACTGAAAGTGCAGAAAAGTAAATGGGCCAGTATACAAACCCAAACTGAAAGTAAAGTACAACTCGAAAGGGAAAACAACAACTGTAAAGTAAAAGCTGCTACACCGAGCTGTCCACTGGAAATCCCACCTGAAGGGTGGGTACAGATAGCTCCACTGCTCCTCGGGTCCCGCGGTCCGTTCCGGCACGTCCTGCCCAGTGGTCCACCTCCAGGTACCGTTCTGCTCTGCAAGCCTCAGCCACGATCAACGATGTCCGTCATCTGCAACCAACACAACGTAGTGCGGGCATAGCCCGTGCAGGGGTGAGTATAAGCTACTCAGTAGGGACCCCGAGACCCCTGAAGGTCTCCCAAAATCCACAAAGGATAAACCAAAAAGGAAGATAAAATCACGAAGTAACAACCGACACTGCTTAGGTATATGCCCATACATATACCTAAGTCATCAATTCCAATACGCTCCAACCTCCGAGCCCAAGTACAACTCAGTCCACACAGGAAAGTATATGTATTCCACACAGGAAAGCAAAATGAAATCCACACAGGATAGCACAACACAATCCACGCAGGAAAGTAACAAGATTCATCTCACACAGGTATACTTCTTCGAAAAACGATAAAGATGATCTCTGATCCATCTAAGTCGTCGGACCCACGAAGGATCGATAGGTATCTAACCCCCGCAATGACCCACACAGGATCGGGCCCACACAGGACCTGTAGGCGCTGGTTCACACAGGACCGCTGAGCGCAATGACCCACACAGGATCGGACCCACACATGATCGGACCCACACAGGACTTGTAGCACTGATCCACGTAGGATCGCTGAGTGCTGTAGTCGTCGTCGAATCCACCAAGGATCTCTGTACTGTCGTCGTCGCAGTCACAGAAGTAGTAGTAGTAGCAGTAGCAGTCACAGTCGCAGCCAGCACTAGGGTTCCCTCACACAGCAAGATCGTTCGGGAGGGTCCGCTTCACGAGCCAAGAGGCTGATACATCAACTGTCACATAGACCAGAGTTGATGTATCCAAAAGTTCTGTATCGTCAACAGGAACTCAATGCCGCAGACGGCGCGTCAATCGGACGCCCGGTCTGAGAGTTATTGGCTTTTTCGTCCCAGGGGCCCGGTTGGTTTTTAAGGCAAAACCAACCCGACCGTACTCCACCTGCGTCCAAACCTCGGGCGGAGTATGCCAAAAGATCCGTCTCACAAAGAGGAACACAACAAAGCTGACGACACATCAATCGGACGTCCGTAGCTCAAGATATGAGCGTTTCCGCTCCGAGGGCCCGATTGGTTTCGTGTACAGACCAACCCGGCTGAACTCAAAGTATTCCGAAACTTTGAGTGCGATATACCGAATCGACCGTCTCGATCCAACGATCACATCACTGCTGACGGTTCATCGATCAGAGGTCCGTAGCTCAAGTTATGGGCAAAAGGCCGAGGTCGATTCGAAAACGGGGGGTCCGGGTCCGGGCCGACCTGGCCTGACCCCCCCCCCCCCCTGGGTCAGCCCGAACCAGGTCGACCCGAACCAGGTCGACCCAAACCGGGTCTGACCCGGCCCGGCCGGCGACGCGGCCCGGCACGGCGGTGCGGTCCGGCGTGGTGGCGCGGCCCAGCACGGCGGCACGGCCTGGGCGCCGCTCGGGTGCCACGCGCGGGGGGCAAAGCCCCCGCCTTCCTCTACTGGCGGCGCGGTTGGATGCCACGCCTCAGATCAAACGGCCCCCCCTCACGTGGGGGGTCTTCCTTTGAGAAAAACGGGGGGCCGCCTTCCCCCCTTTGTGAAACTGGACCCCCTCTTAATGGGGGGCCATTTTGGCTGGCCGGGGGAATTAATTTCCCCAGGTTTTGCCTCCCTTCCGGCCGGCCGGTTCTTCCTCAACGGGACCGGCGAGGCCGTTCCCCTTTCCGACTTCCGAAATCGGCAGCCCGGCTGGCCACCGGTCTCCTCGTTCTGCCGCAGGCCGGAACCGGCCGCGGCCTTCGCCGCCCGGCGCGGTGCGACGACACCGCGCCCCTCCGCCACAGCCCTGCTCTGGCCATGGCGCCATCGGTTTCCTTCGACACGGCGCGACGGCGTCGCGTTCATGATAAATCTTTCCACGGCGCGGCGCGACGGTGCCGCGCAATATTTGTCGAATGATATCTGTGTGGTGCGACGGCACCATGCCATCACGTTTCATCCGCAAGAAACATTCAAGAACAAAGGAGGGGGTTTCGGCTGTGTTTGTGCGGTCTGGCCCCCCTCTCGTTAGATGATTGCACATAATCATTTATCCTCAATATTGTCATGCTAGAACCAAGAACGAGAATAAATAAATTAAACAACAACAAACCCCTACTTGGTTTCAAGAACGATGATCGTCAACGACGCGCGGAAGACAAGCGTCGCGGTGGTCGGCGTCGCGTAAAAAGGACGTCGATGTCGTGAAGTGAGGATTCGAAGCTCTTTGACGGAGATTTCGTCGCGGGAAACCGTCGCGGAAGAGATGACGTGGAAGGAGACGTTGTCGGTGTCGCGGGTAAGGCGTCGCGGAAGACGGTTCCTGAGAACGTGGCGTTCTTCGTCGATGTCCGAATGTTCTTCGTGTTCTTCGTCAAAGTTTGAAGAAGATGGAGAGAATTCTTCAAAACCTCTCAAGATGGCTAAGGAGACCAACCAAAATAAAACAAGCTAAGGCTTATTTTATTCACACAAATAACAATTTGAATTTCAAAGGTTTGAAATTAAATAACTCAACCCATTTAATAACCAAAGTTGTCAAGTTCATTAAAAGATGAGTTTAAGGGAGTTTTAAAAAAAAGGTGAAGAGTTAGGGTTCGTGTGGGCCCCACCACACTTAATCCTCTCAAGGGAGGTTAAGTGGGCGTGGGTCCCACCCCTAACTCCCTTTGGGAGAAGTTAACCAACAAGTTAAAAATAAAAAGTGTTTCCACATTTTTATTTAACTTCTTATAATTTTTCCCAAAACTAACTTTCATTCTGCATAAAACGCAACCTCGGAAAAGGTCTCCTTAAGCGAAAATCGGCGCTGCGAGTTCATCGGTGTCCTCGGATTTCAATTCTGAGCACCGGATCAAAAGTTAGAAATTCCCGCTTGTTCGTTCACTAAACGTACCCGAGCCATACTTCGGAAATTGATTCCGGGCACTCCGGGCCTCGGAATCAGGTGTCGTCAGAAACCGCGTTCTTGTAAAATTCCAAAGAAAATTAAGAAAAAATTTCTTTTGAATTTTACGGTTCTTTACATTACTCCCACCTCAGGGCTTTACGTCCCCGTAAAGATACATCAAAAACTAGGGAAACAAATGAGGGTACTGAGAAAGCATCTGAGCCTCCCGCTCCCATGTGCTCTCCTGGAGGTTCCCGTGCTGCCATCTGATGCGCACAAGAGGAATCGATCACCCACGTAGGAACCTCTCATGTCGATCCTCTATCTCCACCGGGACCTCCATAAAAGTCGCCCCATCATCAACGTCAAGCTCCCCATGGTCAATGATGTGCGTCGGGTCGTGCACGTATCTCCTCAGCTGAGACACGTGGAAGACGTCGTGAACCCAGTGCAACTGAGGTGGTAGAGCCAGTTGATAAGCCACCTCGCCAATCCTGCTGAGAACCTGGAAGGGTCCGATGAAGCGCAAAGATAAGTTGCCGCCTCGGCCAAATCTCTGTATACCACGTCGAGGTGAGACCCGCAAGAAGACATGGCCGCCATCCTCGAACTCTAGTGGCCTTCGCCTCCTATCAGCGTATGACTTCTGCCGGCTCTGATCTGTCCTCATCCACTCCTGGATGACCTGGACCTTCTCCGTCGTGGCCTGGACCATCTCAGGTCCCACAAGTGCTGACTCCCCAGGCTCTGTCCAGCACAAAGGATATCTACAAGGTTGGCCGTACAACGCCTCGTACGGTGCCATCCCGATAGTGGAGTGGTAGCTGTTGTTGTACGCAAACTCCACCAAGGGTAGGTGGTCCTCCCAGCTACGACCAAAGTTGAGGACACATGCGCGGAGCATGTCCTCAAGAGTCTGAATGGTCCTCTCCATCTGACCATCCGTCTGAGGGTGAAAGGCTGTGCTCAGACATAGCTGTGTCCCGAACGCCTCCTGTAACCCCTTCCAAAGCCGGGAAGTAAAGCGAGCATCTCGATCGGAGACGATAGATGATGGCACACCGTGGAGCCGCACAATCTCCTAAATGTAGAGACGTCCCAAGCTATCCACTGATCCCTGCTCTCTGATGGGTAAGAAGTGTGCCGACTTGGTGAGTCGGTCAACAATCACCCAAATGGAGTCGTGACCTCTGGAAGTGCGTGGAAGTCCAGTCACGAAGTCCATAGATATCTTGTCCTACTTCCACTCCGGGACCTCCAAGGGCTGAACCAAGCCTGCTGGTACCTGATGCTCTGCCTTCACCTACTGGCAGGTGAGGCATCAAAAAAAGAACTCTGCTACGGCCTTCTTCATGCCCGGCCACCAGTGCTGTCGTCTGAGATCCTGGTACATCTTCGCCACTCCAGGATGTACCGCCAAAGGAGAAGTGTGAAACTCTCTCAGCACCTCCTCTCGCAAAGCGACTGGTACCATGGTACGTCCTCTGAAAAGGATTTCGTGCTCTACTCCAAGGGAGAAACCATCAGTTGCCTGTCCCAAGGATATCTGTGAACGTCATGTCTCACAGTCAGCGTCCTCACGCTGTGCCTCTCTGACCCGCTGCAGTAGTAGAGGGGTGACTGTGAGAGACTGAAGGAAGGCTGATCCATCTCTATCCACGAAGGATATCTGTAAAGAGGCTAGCTGCTTCGTCACCTCCTCAAGTAGCTGAATGCCCGTCCTCCTGCTGAGGGCATCGGCTACTACGGTCCCCTTCCTAGGAGTATAGACTATCTCAAAGTCATAGTCCTGGAGGAACTCGAGCCATCGCCGCTATCTCAGGTTCAGGTCCTTCTGCGAGAAGATATACATGAGACTCTGATGATCAGAAAAGACTGTAAAACGCTCTCCCATCAGGTAATGTCGCCATGTCTTCAGAGCGAAGACCAATGCTGCTAACTCCAGGTCATGGGTAGAGTAGTTATGCTCATGCGGCCTCAACTGACGTGATCCATAGGCGATCACTACCCACTCCTGCATCAGAACACATACGAGCCCAGTCCCTGATGCATCACAGTAGACTACGTACCCTACTCCCTCCTCAGGCAACCTCAAGATAGGTGTGCTGGTCAATCTCTATATCAGCTCTTGGAAGCTCTGCTGACATCTGTCTGACCACACGAAGGGTTTCCCCTTCTTCGTCAAAGTTGTGAGTGGTGCCGCAACTCTAGAGAAGTCTGGCACGAAACTCCGATAGTATCCAGCTAGTCCCAAGAAACTTCGAACCTCAGTCACGCTCCTGGGTGGCTCCCATGCTAACACAGCCTCGATCTTCGCAGGATCCACTGCAACTCCCACCTCATAGATAACGTGTCCCAAGAATTGAACCTCACATATCCAGAACTGGCACTTCGAGAGCTTACCATAAAGGTGGTGCTCTCGGAGTGTGTCTAGTACAACTCGCAAGTGATAGGTGTGCTCCTCCTCAGTCGTAGAGTAAATCAGAATGTCGTCGATGAAGACCACGACAAATCGATCGAGGTATGGATGAAAGATCCTGTTCATGAGGGCCATGAACACTTCTGGAGCATTTGTTACACCGAAAGGCATAACCAAGAACTCATAGTGTCCATACCGACATCTGAAGGCCGTATTCTGCACGTACTCATCTCTAACTCTGAGCTGATGATAGCCTGACCTGAGGTCTATCTTCGAGAACCACCGTGCTCCCTTGAGCTGATCAAAGAGGTCATCAATCCTCGGTAGTGGGTACTTGTTCCTCACTATCACCTGGTTTTGGAGACGATAGTCAACACAAAGTCGCAAGCTCTCGTCCGTCTTCTTGGCGAACAATATCGGGGAAGCCCAGGGTGAAACACTGGGTCGGATGAACCCTTTGCCCTGCAAGTCCTCCAACTGTACCCTTAGCTCTTGAAGCTCGGCGGGGGCCATCTGATATGCTGGAGTGGATATCGGGGCTGTCCTGGGGTACAGGTCAATATAAAAGTCTACCTCTCTACGAGGAGGTAGCCTTGGAACGTCGTCGGGAAAAACGTCCGCAAACTGATCCACCACTGCAGGAAAACCAGGACTCCGCACGTCAACTGCTCCAAGGATGAGGCTAGCCAACTGATGAGTGATGGGATGTCCTCTCCTCCGCGGAAGTCCATCCTGTGCTGCAAAGGATCCCTTCTCACCGGTGAAGCTGAACCTGCTCCCGTCGGTGCGTACACATCACACCTTGCGCCTAAAACAGTCAATCTGTGCATGGACCGTAGATAGCCAATCCATGCCCAAGATGATGTCGTAAGGCCTCGAAGCTGCTACAAGAAGATCCCAGCCGAAGCTCTCGCCTCCTAGAGTAAGCTCGCACTGCCGACACCAGTGCGTAATCGTCGAGTCTGCTCCCGTAGGAGTCTCTAGTCGTAAGGATCGAGCCAACGGCTCTGTCAGAATCTCCGAGCTCTGAACAAGGGCAATGGATATGAAAGAGTGACTCGCTCCTGTGTCTATAAGTACTACAGCAAGGGTGGAAGAGACACAGATAGTACCTCGAATCATCTCTGGCACGCCGTGGTCATAGGCCTCTGCTGCCTGGAGCTGTGCATGTCTCTGCCCGCCAGCTCCCTGTGGTCGGGGTGGACCTCTTAGTGGTGGTGGTGGCAGAGCCTCGAAGCGTCGCCCACCACCTGCTACTCGGCCAGCTCCTCTGCCTCGTCCGCCTCCTCCCTGCGGACCGCCACGGTCGACCCTCTGCCTCTGCCTCAGTGGTCCCTCAACCGTCTGATGCTCCTCGGCACGGCGGGTTGGGCAGTGACGAGCCATGTGGCCCTGCCCGCCGCACGAGTAGCACTGCCTGCCTCTCGAAAGACTGGCTCCTCGCTGTGTGCCCCGCACTGCTGAGCCAGTGTCCTGAGGTCGTCTGCCTGAAGGTCTGGTCTGCCTGAACCTCTGAGTCATCTGTCGACTTCCTGCTGCAGATGAATCTGCCACGTGACGCCCTGCGGTGGGTCGCGGCGCTGGTGTAGACTCAGCAAAGAAGCTCTCGATCAAAAGGGCATGCTCCAGTACTCCTGTCTGAGTCGGTATGCTGAGGGAGATCAGCGATGTCCTGATCTCGTGTCTCAATCCCTGCTCGAAGGTCCGGGCCCGGAATAACGGGTCCCATACCATGTCGGTCGAGTAGCGCGAGAGATCAGTAAATCTCACCGAGTACTGAGCGACTGTCATGCTGCCCTGCCGCAGCTGAAGAAGCTCCAGGATACGCACCGCACGAAGGGTGGCTGGGATGAACTTCGAGCAGAAGAGGCTCTCAAAGTCCGTCCAAAGAAGAGAGGCCTCATCGTGAACCTGGAGCATCAAGCTCCACCATCGGCCCGCTGCTGCGTGCAGTAGGCTCGCAGAGAGGATCATCATGAGGTCTGCAGGTGTCCTCACTAGCCTAAAAACTCGTACCACTGCCTCCAGCCAGTCCTCTGCTGCCTGGGGGTCCGTCTCCCCATGGAACCTAGGTGGTCGCTGGCGCTGGAACTCGTGCAGAGCTCCAAGGCGACATGAATCATCAGCGGCTGGTGTTGGAAGCATCGGTGGCTCGGCAGGTAGAGCTACCGCTGGTGCCACTGCTGACAAAGGGCCATGCACCGAGGCCTCGTCGCTCGGTGGGCTGTCGTCACGCTCGACTCTCGGAACCCTAGCTGGCTGCCGTCATGGGGCCATCCTGAAAAGGAAACAGGTGCGCCACGGTCAGAACAGTATACCTGGTGAGCTGATATAAAGTAATCAAAAAGAAAACTTTGAAACACACACGCAATCAATGTTTTCGTGCATTAAGTCGGAAATCTATAATCAGGGTCCTGGTGTACGGATACGTCGGCCGCCGCACCAACACTGGACTCCCAGGACTGATAACCACACTCAATACGCTAAACATTATTGCTTCACATAGAAAAGATTAGTGTTCGCGGTACAACCGAACTCCTCTGATACCAATTTGTCACGACCCGTCCTCGGGGCCCGTGCCGTGACTACCCCAAGCCCGCCTTCCATAGGCCAGGGGATGGCAACTAGCACCAAGGCGTAAATCCCGGTAAAAAGGGAAGGCATTGCCTTTGTAAAGTAAACAAGCACCACAGAGTAAGCAAGAAGAAAAGTAAACACTAAGTAAGAACAGAGTACAACTGAAAGTGCGGAAAAGTAAATGGGCCAGTATACAAACCCAAACTGAAAGTAAAGTACAACTCTAAATGGAAAATAGCAAATGTAAAGTAAAAGCCGCTACACCGAGCGGTCCACTGGAAATCCCACCTGAAGGGTGGGTACAGATAGCTCCACTGCTCCTCGGGTCCCGTCGTCTGCTCCGGCACGTCCTGCCCAGTGGTCCACCTCTAAGTACCGTTCTGCTCTGCAAGCCTCAGCCACGATCAACGTTGTCCGTCGTCTGCAACCAACACAACGTAGTGCGGGCATAGCCCGTGCAGGGGTGAGTATAGGCTACTCAGTAGGGACCCCGAGACCCCTGATGGTCTCCCAAAATCCACAAAGGATAAACCACACAGGAAGATACAATCATGAAGTAACAACCGACACTGCTCAGGTATATGCCCATACATATACCTAAGTCATCAATTCCAATACGCTCCAACCTCAGAGCCCAAGTACAACTCAGTCCACACAGAAAAGTATACGTATTCCACACAGGAAAGCAAAACGAAATCCACACAGGATAGCACAACACAATCCACACAGGAAAGTAACAGGATTCAGCTCACACAGGTATACTTCTTCGAAGGACGATAAAGATGATCTCTGGTCCATCTAAGTCGTAGGACCCACAAATGATCGATAGGTAACTAACCCCCGCAATGACCCACACAGGATCAGGCCCACACAGGACCTGTAGGCGCTGGTTCACACAGGACCGCTGAGCGCAATGACACACACAGGATCAGACCCACACAGGATCGGGCCCACACAGGACCTGTAGCACTGATCCATGTAGGATCGTTGAGTGTTGTAGTCGTTGTCGAATCCACCAAGGATCTCTGTACTATCGTCGTCGCAGTCACAGAAGTAGTAGCAGTAGCAGTAGCAGTCACAGTCGCAGCCAGCACTAGGGTTCCCGCACACAGCAAGCTCGTTCGGGAGGGTCCGCTCCACGAGCCGAGAGGCTGATACATCAACTGTCACATAGCCCAGATTTGATGTATCCAAAAGTTCCGTATCGTCAACAGGAACTCAACGCCGTAGACGGCGCGTCAATCGGACGCCCGGTCTGAGAGTTATTGGCTTTTTCGTCCGAGGGGCCCGGTTGGTTTTTAACGAAAAACCAAGCCGACCGTACTCCACCTGCGTCCAAACCTCGGGCGGAGTATGCCAAAAGATCCTTCTCACAAATAGGAACACAACAAAGCTGACGACACGTCAATCGGACGTCCGTTGCTCAAGATATGAGTGTTTCCGCTCCGAGGGCCCGGTTGGTTTCGTGGACGAACCAACCCGGCCGAACTCAAAGTATTCTGATACTTTGAGTGCAATATACCGAATCGACCGTCTCGATCCAAGGATCGCATCGCCGCTGAAGGTTCGTCGGTCGGAGGTCTGTAGCTCAAGTTATAGGCAAAAGACCGAAGTCGATTCGAAAACGGGGGGTCCGGGTCCGGGCCGACCAGGCCCGACCCCCCTGGGTCGGCCCGAACCGGGACCGACCCGGCCCGGCCGGCGGCGCGGCCCGGCACGGCGGCGCGGTCCGGCGCGGCGGCTCGGCCCAGCGCGGCGGCGCGGCCTGGGCGCCGCTTGGGTGCCACGCGCGGGGGGCAAAGCCCCCGCCTTCCTCTACTGGCAGCACGGCTGAATGTCGCGCCTCGGATCAAACGCCCCCCCCCCCCCTCACATGGGGGGCCTGCCTTTGAGAAAAACGGGGGCCCGCCTGTCCCCCTTTGTGAAACAGGCCCCCCTCTTAATGGGGGGCCATTTTTGCTGGCCGGGGGAATTAATTTCCCCCGGTTTTGCCTCCCTTCTGGCCAGCCCGACCTGGCCGTCCAGTTCTTCCTCAACGGGACCAGCGAGGCCGGTCCCCTTTCCGGCTTCCGACACCGGTAGCCCGGCTGGCCGCCGGTCTCCTCGTTCCGCCGCGGCCCGGAACCGGCCGCGGCCTTCGCCGTCCGGCGCGGTGCGACGGCACCGCGCCCCTCCGCCGCGGCCCCGCTCCGGCCGTGGTGCCTTCGGTTTCCTTCGACGCGGCGCGAAGGTGTCGCGTTCATGATAAATCTTTCCCCGGCACGGCGCGACGGTGCAACGCAGTATTTTTTGAATGATATCTATGTGGTGCGACGGCACCACGCCATCACGTTTCATCCGCAAGAAATATTCAAGAAAAAAGGAGGGGGTTTCGGCCGTGTTTGTGCGGTCTGGCCCCCCTCTCGTTAGATGATAGCACATAATCATTTATCCTCAAGATTTTCATTCTAGAACCAAGAACGAGAATAAATAAATTAAACAACAACAAACCCCTACTTGGTTTCAAGAACGATGATCGTCAACGACCCGCAGAAGATGAGCATCGCGGTGGTCGGCGTTGCGGAAAAAGGACGTCGATGTCGTGAAGCGAGGATTCGAAGCTCTTTGACGGCGATTTCATCGCGGGAAACCGTCGCGGAAGAGATGACACGGAAGGAGACGTCGTTGGTGTCGCGGGTAAGGTGTCGCAGAAGACGGTTCCCGAGAACGTGGCGTTCTTCGTCGATGTCCGAATGTTCTTCGCGTTCTTCGTCAAAGTTTGAAGAAGATGGAGGGAATTCTTCAAAACCTCTCAAGATGGCTAAGGAGACCAACCAAAATAAAATAAGCTAATGCATATTTTATTCACACAAATAACAATTTGAATTTCAAAGGTTTGAAATTAAACAACTCAACCCATTTAATAACCAAAGTTGTCAAGTTCATTAAAAGAGGAGTTTAAGGGAATTTAAAAAAAGGTGAAGAGTTAGGGTTCGTGTGGGCCCCACCACACTTAATCCTCTCAAGGGAGGTTAAGTGGGTGTGGGTCCCACCCCTAACTCCCTTTGGGAGAATTTAACCAACATGTTAAAAATAAAAAGTGTTTCCACATTTTTATTTAACTTCTTATAATTTTTTCCAAAACTAACTTTCATTCCGCATAAAACGCAACCTCAGAAAAGGTCTCCTTAAGCGAAAATCGGCGCTGTGAGTTCATCGGTGTCCTCGGATTTCAATTCCGAGCACCGGATCAAAAGTTAGAAATTCTCGCTCCTTCGTTCACTGAACGTACCCGAGCCAAAATTCGGAAATTGATTCCGGGCACTCCGGGCCTCGGAATCAGGTGCCGTCAGAAACCACATTCTTGAAAAATTCCAAAGAAAATTAAGAAAAAATCTCTCTTGAATTTTACGAGTCTTTACACCCGGGTCGGGTCAGGTAGTTTCAACCGTGTCGGGCTGGACCCAGACCATTTTCGACCAAATTACGCTTAAACGGCCTTCTCTCCTAAAACAGACGTTCGTTTGACGAACCGTCAGTGGCACAAGAATCCTTAGGACAAGTATGTCCTTTTGAGATACTAAATTTCTATTTTGTAGAATGTTTAAGTATGTCCAGGTTAGATCGAACATGAATCCAACCGGTCACAAAGTACTAAAATGCCTATAACTTACAGACCAGACATCTGATTGACACGCCATCTATCGTGTTGGAACACTAACTACATGAAGGTCCTTTGGTTCACTTCCTTGTGGATCATCATAGAATTTTTGGTATAACCAATTGCCTTAGGATCAGGACCAGGGTGTTTATGGTGGTGAGAGTTAGGACAAATACTCCCTTGATGACTCTAGGTGCAGGTATTCGTTACTCCTCTTATCTGGTAGATAGAGGACTACCCATGTCATGGTTGGGGTTCTTTTACTTTGAGAAGGTTCTTATATCATTGGATTCGGTACTCTCATATTAGACTAGGGCACGTGTTCCCCATTCTTAACTCACATAGAGTACGGTACTCCCTTACCGGGAAGAGTGTGTGTCCTCTATGTTAGGAGTAGATAATCCCATGTCGAATGAGGGAGCAAGTCCTCTTTATGTAGTGCTATGGACAAGTTGGTACTCCCCTAACGTACTAGGGTGTGGGTCCCCTAAAGTAGATGTTGTGACAGAGTCAGTTACTCCCCTATATTACCAGGGTGTGAGTCCTTTATTCACCATGTTGTACTCCCCTACTGATTTAGGGTCTGGTTCCTCCTTACTACTTATTTCAGAAGATTCGGTAATCCCCTACCCTACCAGGGAGTGTATCCCCATTCTTGATGTTGGTACTCCCAGGAAATACCATGGCACTGGTCCCCTAAAGTGAAAAAACTACCATAGTGTACTCCCTTACTGGTTTGGGTGAGGGTCCCCACTTATGGAGTATTACTACCCCATATCCATGTAACGACAAGGAGTGGGTCCTTCATGGGACTTTGATCTACCTCGACTAGAGGACATAGTTACGAGGAGCGGACCCTCTAGTTGATGAAATCGATACCAAGGTATAAGTTAGTGCTACCTCAACGGACTGAGGGGTGAGACACTTCTTACTGGAGAGACTAAGATATCATGGGTTAGACTAGAGTAGTGCTCCCCAAACTGAACATAGTTTCGAGGATTTGGATGTGTCCATCAGTGCTCCATTTAGCGATCAGGTGAGATTTGTCTACAAATGACCATTAGTACTCCCTTTGTACCTTGACGTTTCCAGTAATTTTGTTGGTCTTGAATACTGGCCCGGTTATAACACTCAGTTCATTACATGTTGTTGTACTCTCATTTCTGATTATTTAGTGTTCACCTTTCAGCTTTGTGGATTGGGTTTGTGAGTAAACATGTGTACAAGTATCCAGGAAAATGCTTTCCACTTACAGGTTGACACCTTCAGTGCTAGTCACCAACCCCTTTCCATGAGGAGGAGGGATTTGGGTATGTCACAGTACGGGCCCCAGGGGATGCATTGTGACAATGCAATATCATAGGTGGTCAGTTCTATCTCGATTAAGAAGGTTCTGTTGTTTTTGTTTGTGAGAAAAAGTGTTATGTTTTTATAGTTCTTCATTCAGGCTAAAGACTCCAGTGTTGGAGCGACGACGGACTTATCCGTATAGCAGGATTCTGGGCACCTGTTACCCAACTCGTAAAATGGAATCATTACTTGTGGGGAAATGAATGGATCAAGAAACTCGTAGGAATCATTGTGATTTCCATTTCCTTCATGATTCATCCCTCTTAATATACTCTAAACCATAGTTCATCTTGACTGATTTTAGGATGCCTCCACGGTGACAAGAAGATAGGATTCCAAATTATGATTATGGTGATGATCTTCCCCTAGTAGAATCTTCCGTGTAGTGCACTGATACATGGGCGTTAACTTTGGGTGGTGAAACAGTGATACCAACACCTGTCGAGCAGCAGGTTCCACCAGCAGTTTTGGGTGAGGATGCTTGCAGGATGAGCATGCTATATGATTTTTAGAGGAAGAGACTTCCCACGTTCCATGGAGAGACAGATAATTATGTATCTAAGGACTGGCTTGAGGCAGTTACATGTGTCATATTCCTAATGAGGACACTACCCAACAAGATTTATATCTTGTTTGCAAGCCATCTTCAAGTCTCATTGGAAATATGGTGGAGCCTGACAATCCAAACTCATGATGAGGCGACCCTCACATGGAAAAACTTTGAGAGCCTCTTCAGATGGGAGTTCTTTCTAGTGACTTTGTGCTCTATACGCATACAAGAGCGGCCACACCTAAAGAAGGGAAACATGACTACAGTAGAGTAATCAACGAGATTCAAGGATATTTCTCACTACTCCGCAGATATGGTGTGGGGACCTTACATTAGGGTCTGTACCGTTGAGTGGGGACTACATCAGGAAATTTGGGCATCAGTGATACCTCTCAGCATTCCGATTCATACTAGGGTACTGGATTGAGCCCTGGTGGTTGAGATCTTCCTGGATGAATAGAAGGTGGATGTGGCCTATGAAAAAGATCATAGAGTAGAGGTGTCTAATGGAGCTAGCTGATGAGTGGTGATGGTATCGTGGAGTTGGAGGCATACCCATGCCTAGACACAGACATGTGGGTCAGTGGCAAGAATCATTGTGAAGGAGTAGATCAGTCATAAGAGAGTATTGTTTATGATTATAATAGCTGGGATAATCCCACTAGAGAGTTTCCAACCTGTTGTACTACTATGAGGGAGATTGAATACAAACCTCCTTAGTAGAGGCATTTCTTTGAGCATGGAGTTTTGAAAGTCGTCAGGAATGGTAGAGGAGCTGGAAGAGCAGCATGGGTGGTCCCCTCAAGGCCCAGGGAGCTAGAGGTCGTGGGAGAGGATAACTACACACAGTCTTGGCTCATGACCAAGAAGCTCTAAGAGATGTTCGAGGTACAACTTATGTCTTTTCTTTTGCAGCCTTTCTAAATAGACATAGGTGTTGTACATTCATTTTTACATGAGTCATTTTCATGAATTTGAGGTTCTGGTTGGCCCATGGACTTGAACCCTTACTCCTACAGACACTTGATGGAGAATCCCCACTGATCAAACATAGATGCTGATAGTGTAACCTGGTTCATAGAGGGGAGAGTTGCGGTTGGGATATCATAGTCATGAGGTCGAGACGTTATGAAATTATTATGGGTATCGAATACTACAATTCATGATCAGAATGAAGAAATTAGGCAAGAGATGTTGTGTATCCGCGTGGTGGAGAAGGGATTTCCTTTTTTGAAAAAGGGAAGCCTAGGCAGCGTGGTTTGGACTCTCGTAAAGAATCATGCTAGAGTCATTCTGTGGTGGTAGAGATAGTCCAAAAAATGTTTTCATAGTGTGGAATGGTACCAAACCATCCATACTCAATAGAGATGCAAAATGTGGGAGTGGTCGTGTTCTTGTTTCGACATTTGGTGTGGCCATAGAGGTTCTTGGAATAGGGGCTAGTAAGACCCAATGTTCGCTACTGGACATCCCTATTTTGTTTGTAATTAATCCTACATGTAAGCGTAAACCTTGAGCTCATAATACCCATGGGGGTTTTAGCACAGTTCATCCATGGGAGGATGTGGACTGTGGGGTTCTATCTATGATCTGGGTCAGGTTAGTGTGTAGTTGAGCTGCAAAACCCCATGACTGTAGATGAATCGTAATACTTAGTGACATTACCTCTTGTCAGAGCTAAAGAAATATGTTCCTAATGTGGCACGATGTTGACCTAGACATATATGGACATGGGAGTGGTGCATCTCAGTGTTTATTCGTGGAATGTACTTAGAAGCAGTGTAGAAACCTTTTTTGAGCTCGTTTCCTCCAATAAATTTGGGTTTGGGCTTTTCGAAGATGAAAAGTCAATAAGGTAGGGAGGATGTAATGCCCCGAAATTTCAGGGAATGTTATTTTTAAAAATTAAGTGGGATTTTTTTTGAGACTGTGAAAGTCAACGGCATATGTTTTCAATTTATAGAGAGCCCGAAATTTAATTTTGAACTATTATTAAGGTACGTTCAGTAGACGTGTTGGACAGATTTTCTATATTTTGAACTGGTGCTCGGATTAAAAGTAAAAGGGAACCGTTGAATCCCTAGTTCCATGATTTTCTTAAAGGAAATATTCACTTACACTTTCAAGGGTCATATGAAAATGTTAATTTTTTTACCTTACAAAAATAATAATAAAATAAATTCCAAGTTACTTTATTCATTCATCGTAATCGTTGAGTGACTATGGTAAAACTTCAATGCAACATCATACTTTTAATGAGATGATTTTAATGTTTTAAACATCACATTTCTTTGTTTTTTTAATGACAACGCTTATATGTTTAATTGAATCATTAATTAAGGTTAATTAATGAATCATAATGTTAAACACAAGGTGAGAGATTAATCTCCATTTTATCAAATCTTGGGACTATGTTTTGGGGACTCATGAGATGAACCTCTGCTGAAGTACTGACGATGTCTTCCACCAACATTGGACAGAGCTTCAACAATTTTTGGGGGATTCAAATT
Source organism: Viscum album (assembly GCA_963277665.1). Taxonomy (NCBI): domain Eukaryota; kingdom Viridiplantae; phylum Streptophyta; class Magnoliopsida; order Santalales; family Viscaceae; genus Viscum; species Viscum album. The sequence goes on from OY728159.1 coordinate 663,059,577, forward strand.
AGACAACATCGAGTGGCAACAGAAACCTTCGAGTTGGAGTTCATCTCCCTTATCAGCAGTGTCTTCCAATGAGTTGGAGGTAGTGGGTTTGTTTGTTAAAGATCTTCCCCATTCTCCATTATTTTTTAAACAATGGATGCGGATCAACCCACAAATATGTTGATGCGATAGTTTCTCATTTATGCGGAAGGGTATCTTTTGGGGTTCAACGTCGGTATTGATTTATTTAGTATTACACTACACTCCACGAAACCTCCCTGGCTTTTATCCTCTCACACGAAGGGCGCGGACCGACAAGAACCCATCCCGACCCCCTATGCTTATTTGTTCCCTATGATCGCCTCTTTGAAATTGGAGGAAAGGTGGATCCCGATACATCGCAGTGAAGAGGTAATCACTAGGAGGCTGCATGCGAAAACGATGTGAAAACAGGCCACCGGAGTGCTTCCAGTGGCCTGGTGAGGCTTTGACAGGCACCCGGCGGCACCGACAGCATGCCGAGTAGAGAACAGAAGGGTCGCTGGTGAAGCCGGTGACTGAAGGAGGAGTCATGCCTTGGAAGAGAACCTTGGCGATGGATGCTTCGACAACAATGGGCCATAATGCTGGAGTCCAGTGGCAGTGTGTGGAGAAGTCAACTCTTCATGCGGGTTGAAATGGGGGACATGAATAGTGGGCCTGACCGCGTGAGCAAATTCTGGATACAGTTTTTCCGCATCGAGGGAGATGGGGGCCAGCCCGTAATGGTGGGTTTGGGTGAGACTAGTGGGCCGCACTTCCAGTCGGGCCGGACTAATCAGGACGGCCTAGCAGCCCATCCAGGCCAAATCGGGCCCAGCAGGGCAGGTAGACCTGGGGTGGGTCGGACCCCGGTCTGGTCGACCCGGATCGGGTCGGAGCGACCCGGTATTGGTCAGGTCGGTCAGACCAGGTCGGACTAGACTAATACCCTTTTCAACCTAGTTACGCATAACAGACCTTATCTCTTAAACCATACGACTATTTTATGAACCATCTGCAGCGTTGGAATCCTTGGAACTAGGAAGTCCTTTTGAAATAACCCACTTGTGTTTTGGAGAAGGTATATGTACGGATGGGTTGGATTGGACATGAATCCAACCAGGGCCTTGGTACTAAAATGCCTATAACTTATAGATCAGGTGTCTGATTGATGCACCATCTTTCGTGTTGGACCCCTGATAACATGGACGTCCTTCAGGTCACTTCCTTGGGAAAATTCATGGATGTTGAGGTATGACCAATAGCCTGAGGAGGAGGAATAGGGTGTTTCTTGTGATGAGAGTTAGGAAGGCTACTCCCTTGACGAATCAAGGCATGGGTATTCCATACTCCTATGCTCTGTAAATACAGACTCCCCACATCATGGGTGCGGATTTGTTTTCCTCTGATAAGGTACTTATATCATTGGATTTGATACTCTCCTATTGGACTAGTGCAGAGGTTCCACATACTCAACTCACATAGACTCTGGTACTCCCCTATCGGGTAAGGTGCGAGTCCTCTATTTTAAGAGTATGTACTCCCCTGTCAACCCAGGTTGTGGGTCCTCTTTAGGTAGTGCTATGCCCGAGTCGGACACACCCATGACATACTAGGGTGAAAATACCCCACAATAGATTTTGTGATAGAGTTAGTTACTCCCCTACATTACCAGGGTGAGGGTCCTCTAGTCACCTAGTTGTAACCCCTGCCGATTTAGGGAGTGGGTCCTCTTTACACCTTGTTCTAACAGAGTTGGTACTCCCCTGTTGTGCTAGGGTGTGGGTCCTCTAGTTTGGGGTCTGTACTTCCCTAACGTCCTAGGGACTGATACCCCAATAGTGAACAAACTACCATAGTGTAATCTTCTACCAGTTATAGTGAAGGTACTCACTTATGGATTAGTACTCCCCCATATCTGTGTAGCAATGGGGAGCAGGTACTTCATGGGTGTTGGAGCTCCCTCGACTGCAGGACATAGTTTCGAGGAGCGTGCCCCTCCACTTGATGTAATCGATGCCAAGGTAGAAGTTAGTGATCCCTCAACTGACTGAGGTGTGGGACACTTCTTACTGGAGAGACTAAGATATCATGGGTTACACTAGAGTAGTTCTCCCCTAACTGAAAGTAGTGTCGAGGAGTGGGCCACTTCACTTGGTTTCCCTTGGTCTGCCTCGGGTCTAGGACAATGACAGCGAGAGCTATAGTGCAAGGAAATAGTGGAAGTTCTAGAAGAATGTTCTCGGTGGAGCATGTCCTTTAGGACATACCATTAGGAATAGTTGAGTTGTACATAATAAAGTACATCTCTTAGACGTATGCCATCAGGTATGGCCAGATCATGGAGCGTGTACTCCGGATCCTTCAGTTACAGTTTTACCCTTCTTTGGAAATCCTGGTTTTGGATTTGTGGTTTACTTCATGGTTGCTTTGTGGTGTTTTAATTTTTGGATTTCTAATAGACCATCGTGGGTCTCGGGGTCCCCTACATAGTACTAAGTTACTCACCCCTAAACGGGCTTCTCCCTCATGTTTTTTGTTTGGTGCCAACGTTTGACATTTCAATAGAGGCAATCATGGAGACATGACCGAAAGAAGTTATGACAGTGGACATGGTGTCCTAGGACTATGCGGGGCCTAGTAGGACAAGGCAGATATGAAATACTACTTAAGCTTCCAGTATCTTCACTACTATAGCGATCAGGCGGGATTTTTCTGAAGATGTCCATCGGTGCTCCCTTTGTTCCTTGTTGTTTCATGTTCTTTTGTTGGGCTAGTATATTGGCCCGGTTTTACCACTCATTTATTTACTTGCAGCTGTAATATGGTTTTAGATTATTTAGTGTTCACCTTTTAGCTTTATGGATTTGGTTTGTGAGTGCACGTGTGTACTCGTATCCAAGAAAATGCCTCCCACTTGTAGGTTAATGTCTTCAGCGCTAGTCACCAACCCCTGGCCTTAGAGGGATGGGCTTGGGATATGTCACAATAGGGGTCTCGGGGGACGGGTCGTGTCATTCAAATTTCAAGATATTACAACATTGAATGATAATTCAACCAAAAAGGTTATTTATTATTGGATATAGAATTATCTATTAATTTTTGGACTAGAAGATTTCAAATTTGTGTCTGTATTATTTATAATTTTTTATGGATGTCCATATATATTCTAATATTATTACATAATTTATTTTTAGATGGATATGATTTTAATTACAATGTATTCATTTTTTATCTTTTCTATTATAGTTGTTTTCCATCAAATTTGAATATCATTACAAAACTATGAAATAAATTACCTTATTTTAAAGTTTATACATTTATTTATTTTATAAATTTTATAATCAATGTATAAATGATTATTCACCTATATGTCTTCATAACATCCAAAATTGATAAGTATTTCAATTATTTTGAGAAATATTTATTTTAACATAAAATTTATGAAAATATATGTATATTTATTTTTATTTTCAAAGATATTTTTTTAAATATCTTATAAAATGGGTTTCCATCTTTGTTGAAATCGTTTATTTATTTTTATTATAAACAGGAGATATGATCTGATGATATCCTCCACCTTCATTATCCTAAATGCTTCAGATCATATCATTTTATTGTTTTTGAGAAAATTGTTTCTTTCTCATAGATTAATTAAGCTATTATTATTATTAATTTTTTTATATTATTGGGGAATAAATATTTATTTTAAGTCATTATGTGAGAGTTATGTCTATTGTATCGGTCCAATATATTTTTCAATTATTTAAGGTAGATGATAAAATATAGTTATTCATAGACTCCAAATTTGATCAATGTTAAGTGTTGACCTTATTGAAATGTTTAACACGTTATGATTGTACCTCAATGAATCGTTCAAAATGTTAAAAAATAAATTTTTCAAATTTTTAAAATGATAAGTGTGATTTTTTTTTCAAAATGTTATGTGCGAACCTTACTAAAATGTATTGAATTTTTAGAATGGACATTCATGAAATGTTCAAAATGTTATGTCTGGACCACATTGATATGTTTACAATGTTGTTCCTAGAATATAATTATGATTTTCCAACATGATTATGTTATGCCCCATACCCAGTGGTTGTTTAATCATGTAATCACACCCATATAACATGATAAATATGTGTAATATATCCATGCATCCCATTTAATGGACCTATGTTCTCATTAAATTATCTAATTAATATGTTATTTATCCTATACCCATTTTCTTGTCTCATGAATAAGTGGTATGCCATGAAGCATGATTTTCACCAATTATAGTTTGTGAATTTTATAAATAATACATCACTATTCTAATATATAAATTGTCACAACTACACCATATGAAATTTCACAAGGATGACTTTTAGATTTTTGATTTCAGATAATAATAATTGAATTCTTTTCATAACATTTCACTATTATAGTTTGTGAATATTTTAAATAATAATTCACTATCAAGAAATTTAAATTATCACATTTGCACCATTGTGCATGAATTGGGGTATTCATTTTAGCCTTCTATTCATATATGTATCATTTTCCAAAAATTTCTAACATTTATCAGTATAAGTTAAATAAAAGGACCTTATTGATATATTTTCAATCAAAATATATTTTCTATGATACATTTTCCATATAAAGTGATATATATAGGGTCTTTATTAGATTTATTTTTTAATCTCCTTAGGACTGATGAAAGATATTTAGAGTGGTTTTAATAGAATACATTTTTATAGTAATCCACATTTTTTGTTTTCATGATTGGATATGTTCCCCCATATACATTGGAAATTTTTGTTCTCCCCTCAAAAATAGATCATGGGTATTCCAAATGTAGGAATATGGTTAATATTCTAATTTTAGTAATAATAATGGGTTTCCCACATATCAAATGGATTTAAAAACTCTACAAATATTGGGATACTGTTTATTATATATTTGTATTCGTTACACAATCAACAGATATTCTCGATGCAATGTGGCATAGTTCCTCCAATTGGGTTGTTACTCCCTCAACCAACATGAATTCTTTAGTTAGGCAGGAGTCCCCCGACTATAGATTGTAAGATGTTATGTGGTGTTTTATAAGCTATTTATTTTGTATTCATTGAGTTTCACATAGTTAATGTCCTTTATTTACATGGTTTTTGAATAGTAGGACCCTCATATGTTCGTTATTCTGTATCTTAAAATCATAATTTTTTTATATTTAATTTTTTTTATAGATCATATATTTCATTACACTATATATGATATTAGAAAATTGTAAATGATATTTTTATACGAAACTATCCAATAGAATTTCTTATATACATTTTATATCTTAAGTAGATGGTGGATAATTCATAGGTGAATATAGTGCACATGGTGTTGGTTGAGGATGATCTTTGCGGATAAAATTAGTAACTGTTATAAATTGTAGAATTAATGTGTCATGGTTTTCTCCTTATTTGGTAGTTTGAGTTAGAATTTACATTGGTTATTTTGATTATGTTCTTCTTTTACATTATGGTAATAGATTAGTCATATTATATGTGTTTTTAGAGTGTATGACTTCAATATTATGTATTTTATAATATCTAATTGTATAACCTCCATTATATATTACGTTTTTGAGAGATATGGTAATGTATAGGTACTCTATGATAAGGCATCCAGAATGTCTGATATTAAATCATGCTAGTAGTAAATAAGGATGAATTGGGTTGGCACAAATTATGTTTTACTAACCTTTGTGGAGTCTCGATAGGGCATGTGATGCCACTCCACACTGTAGGTTAGAATGACACAAATTTTTAAGTTCATTATATTTTCCACCAATTTTTAGCATGTGACACACATTTTTATCTTCATTAACACTTATTATGATAGGCGACAATTTTTTTAATTGCAAAACACCATGTATCAGAATTAAAACCAATTCAATTTTCCTAGAAATAACAAATAAATGGCCATTTTTATTCATATTCATTATATTTTAACCAAATTTTATTATTTTTGGAGTATGTAATGCATGTTATAAACTAAAATGTAAATAATAAATTATAATAATATGATTTTATTCTTACTGAGGACACCACAAATCCAAATAATTTGAGATTAATTAAAAAATTAAAATATTAATTAGAAATAATTTAAATTAACATGATACACAATCCGCAATCACTTTCAAGGTTTTTACATTATGATATACATAATAAACTTCATTAAAAGTTCATATTAAATAAAATTAACTTGATTTAATTAGAACTTATCCATGAATCATAATGATATTTATTTTATTCCTATAGTTTCATAATTAATCAAATATTGTTTTCCAAGGAATCCATGATCATCTAAGCTTGTTTCATTTGTTTTGAAAATAGAGACTGTGTTTTTAATTAAAATATCTTTTTAATAATCAATACACAGACTTTTGGAACATTGTAAATTAATAATATCACTAAATATTAGGGTCATGGATGAATATGTAGGAAATATTATATATTCATATTATTAATTATATGATATTCACATAATTTTGGATATTAATAAAATTGTATTAAGAAATATCGATAGTAAAATCCAAAAAAATGTGGTAAAAACACAATCAGTCATCTCATAGAACTAAAATCAGGGTTTATTTGGCAAAATTGACTCTAATTTGTTTTGTTAACAAATAAAATAATAATAAAATAATTTTAGAAATTATATTACAAATTTATATGATAAAATGTTAACTTTCAATCAACATCACAACCAGTGAATAACCTAAATTTAAAACATTTTTCCGAATTATTTACGGTTCATTAATACTTTAAATAAAATAATCAATAAATTTTTTTATAGGGTTTCTATAAAAATTGGGTGGGTCTTCATAATTTTGATAAAGTGTCATGTTTTTTAATATAAATATTTATTTAAAATTTAAATGATCAATTTTCTATGATTTTGACAACAATATTATCTGGCTAATTTGTGGTAATTTTCTAGGAATTTATAATGTAGTTTTCATTGGAATATCAAAAATTAGATATGAAAAATAAATAAACAATCCATAGATAAATGTCCCTTCCTAAACATTATGAATATTGGGGCATAGAAAAAGATTCCAATTCATCCATAAATTAATATATTATATCCTCTACAGTAAGCAATATAATTAAATAAACAATTATAAAATATTTTTAATAAAATATAATATATTAAAAAATAATCATATTTAATAGGTACATTTATGTGAATGTTATTTTTTTAGGTGTTATGAAATCTGTCATAAATTTACATATATATCAAAAAAATTCCAAATGATTTACATTTTTTTATTACTATGGTAAAAATAATAATTGAATTGAAACATTTTATTATAAACATTTTAATATATATCTATCAATATATACACCCAAACATATTTCAATCTATAGTAGTCCCTACATTTCACACTTTTATTAGTTTTTTAAAAACCCATTATAGATCAATTTCTCAACACTATACTACTAAAGTGAACATAAGTGTAAATACATATTATATAATATATATCAAAACTTATAACATCTAGAACATATATTGAGCCCATTTTAATGCCACGAACCCCAGTTACTATGAGTCAGTGCATTATTACATAACATTGGCATGATATAGGGAATCATGTCCTGAATAACCAATTATATTGGTATTATTGGAATCAAGATACATACATATGTTCAATATTACAACTTGAAATAAATACAACACTAATTTGTTCCAATAGAAACATCCTTATCTCCACGATTATTCCTGCTAGTCCCTCATAACTACCTTTTTCATATCCTGGGAAAATGAAACTTAAGAAATCGGTGAGCTCAATTTCTCAGTAAGGGTAAGTAATATAGCATAATATAACTTAAACATTAGGCATGATGAATAATTAAAAACACATGCCTTTACAAATAATAAACATTAACACTTTATGACAGGAATATGAGCTGAGTAAATAATTCCATAATAAAACATATTCATGGGTATTATACTAGTCAAATAACCACATGAACCATCAATATTATTTTCTTAACGAGGGAATGTGTAATGCCGGACATTATAACATATCTTATCATAGCCTCGGCCAAGACGTCTAAAAACGATTAAGTCCTCATCCAAAACCTTATATCAAATTGGGAAAGGCCTCAGACAATCCCATGTCTAATTTTCTCATGATACATACCAATGCAAGGAGGAACAATAGCGGGCTCCACACGTCACATACTAAGTACAATACATTTCTCATATGAAAGGGTTCAAACACAACATAAACATTCGTATTAAAACTAGCTTACAAAATTTCTATACATTAACCATAAACCATGAGTGATATAAAAATAACTCATCCATATTCAAACATATAACAAAACCTTAAATACAATATAGAATATTTGTATCATAATAAATCAACTTCAAACAAGTGTAAAATTTATCAAAGGATGTTGACATAGATGAAATCAAAACTATATGAGAGAAATATCTCTTTCTAGTTTGAAATCATTAAGAGTCAAACAATTATAAATGAAAACATTGAATTTTAAAATATTCTTATAAGCTTTTATGGGAATCTCTGATGATGTTATAATGGAAAAAAATAGCCCCACCCGTCGTATAAGTTATAAAATTATTCATACCATAATTTTGTCAAAAAGTTCATGAAGTACCTTTGTTTGGAAAATGATGAAAAGATTCCTTTCGAAACATATAAGGTGAAATAAGTGTATAAACGACCTTAACCCATAGTCTAGTAAATATTTAAAAAAATTGAAATAAATTTTTAAGAAAACATGAATGTGGATGATAAAGAGGTCCCAGAAGATACTTACTTAAAAAACACATCAGATAATAAAGAGAATGTGAAATTAACCCTTACATTGTACTTTTCCTTAGTCGATGGTCTATTAACCTCCTGTATAATAGTTAAAACATTGTTATTAAATTATACATTAACTATATAAATAAATATGTTATCATATATGATGTTTCAATATTTCTTTGTAAATAATATTTTAGTAGTATCATCGTTTTGGGTGATAACTTACTCGTTTTCCTTTATATGCCTGGTTATGTAAGCCATGTTTTTTATGAATATATTGTATTTGATTCATATACAGAATTATATTAAGTTATTAAAAATTATTTTTAATCATCTAATGAAAATTATTCTTGAATTTTTACGATGGGGAAATGAATCTCATCGCGTTCGTGGAGACGACAATCCATACGTACTCACGAGCGACAATATCATTTATGGTGAAATCATATGTAATTGGATGGTATATCCTTTATAAAAAATAATTAAAATCTTATATTTATTATTCACATTAGTTATACTCTTTATTATACCCATTCAAATAATGATGTGTTTGAATAACAAACTACACTACGACGTTGAGACGGAATGTCGTACGTACGCACGTATGGTGAATTTTTCATTTATAAGATGGATAGAATAATGAATATGGTTGTACCATTTTTGTAATAACATCACAATATATAAAATATACTTGAGTTATTATTTTAGAATGGAAACAACAAATAAAGAGGAAGTGGTAGAAGAAAATAACTTCAAAGAGGTGGTGAAATATTTACCTCTTCTTCATGTTCTTCCTTCAGATTTGATCAAAGGGGCTCCATAGGATGGATTTATGACCAAAGGAAGGAATATAGAATGAAGGGAGGAAAGTTTTTAGGATATTTAGGCATGCATTGGCCGAGCCAAAAGGATTTGGTGGTGTTAAATTAACAGAAGGAGAAGTGCCCTTTTATAAGAGAGGTGAGGGTCACTTTAGGAAAAGCATGAAATATTGTTTTATAATAAAATAATTTTCGGTTTCTAATAGCTCAAAAAAATTATTTAGGGGATAATGTGGGTATGGGTCGAAAAAATCTCAAAAAATAGGTTTTAGATAGGTTTATGTCATCATATTAATTTTATCTTTTAGATTTAACTCTTAGATAAATAGTTTGACATTTACAATGTCTATTTGTATTTTTTTATTATATGATTAATAACCATACTATAACAATAAAAGAAAACCCCATGTGGTTCATTATTAATATATATAACCTTTTATAAGTATTTTTGAAGATCCTTATACTTTTAAGAATATTATATCAATTAATAATATAGAAATTGTTTTAAAAACTCAATTATGTCAATTTTGACACTATTTAGTATTTGATTTTTTTAAAGCCATAAAAACTTTATTAATTCAAATAAAATATATTCAAAAACCCCTAAATTGTTATATTAACATATAAAATTATTTTAATTTATCAAATGTCTCAATTTACATTTATTTTGATATTTAAAATATTAATTATTTTAATATTTCAGTATTAAGGAATTACTACATCATCATTGTGTCATAAATAAATTAAATTATTTAATGTCTTAAAATTATAAATAAACTACCGTTTTGTAGGAAATAGTATTATCTTCTTAATTATTATTTATAGTCAAATATATCAATTATATAACCCCATATAAAAATGTTTTACTAAAAGATAGATGCTTTTGTCATTCTTTTCATTACTTTAGATTAATTAATGTAAAATTTCATTATCACTCTCAAGTAGTTCCATGGGGTCCCAAAATTGACCCAAGGATGTCCATTGTCGGACATGTATCAACCTATACTAATAGGACACATTTTAGTGTAATTAAATATTAGTATAATAATATTTTTTACTAGTATTTACCCGATTTACCCTTTAACCATGGTAAATAACATATTTACCAAAGTAATTATTGACAATGTCTAAAAATAAAAGTTACTTATTTACACAACTTGTATCTCTTGATTCCAAATATGGAATCCATTTTTCCAAATTAAAAACACATAAGTGGCAAAAATTAATTTAAAATTAATTCCTATTGTCAAAACAAAAAACGTGTTTTTAAGAAATATTAACTATCAAAAGATCGATACTTGTTTATGTTCAGTTTAAATGTAAAATTACAAAAAATGACCTAAACTATATTAAATGATAAAAATATAATTTAATTATACTTTACAACCACTCAAATTTATAATTTAACACTATAAATTATTTTGATTAAACATATTGTTTTAAAATAAAATTTAGTATTATTCATCAAAAATTGAAGGTTTTCAGAAAAGTACCAAAAATTCACCCTAAGATAATTTCAATATTCGAAATTCAAAAAAGAATTCAATTTTGAAAAATAAAATTTATAAAATTTCAAAAAGTGGGTATTTCTATTCATAACATCTTTTTTGATTGGTCGTAGTGTGTTAGAATCTCGAAGTTGAGTACAATGCAAAAAATTTCATTATTAAAAGGGAAATGTACCATGGATGCTTGGGGTGTTACATTCTTCCCTAATTCAAATAATTTCATCCTTGAAATTTATAGAATACTACCACACAAAAATATTTGGGCATTTCTTCATCATAAGATCCTTTGGTTCCCATATTTCTTCTTCTATCTTATGGTTTCTCCATAGAACTTTTACCCGACGAGTCGTCCGGTTTTTCAACACTTGTTCTCTGGTATCAAGAATCTTGATAGGCTCTTCACAATAAGACTAATCAGGTTCCAGCTAAATTTCCTCATTGGTTAGTACATGCATTGGGTGAGACATGTATTCTCTCAACAAAGATATGTGGAACGCATCGTGAACTTTGGAGAGACTTGGCGGCATTGCCAAATGGTAAGCTACAACCCCAATTCATTCTAGAATGTAGAAAGGTCTGATGTACCTTGGACATAATTTACCCTTTTTACCAAATCTTATATCTCCCTTCCATGGAGATACCTTCAAGAAAACATGATCTCCTACCTGAAATTCCAAATCCTTCGGTTATCGGCATATCTCTTATGCATACTTTGTGCTGCTTTGATGGGGTTTTGGATAAACTTCACCATTTCCATCATTTCCTCAACAAGTTATGGGCCTATGAGTTTTCTTTCACCAACATCATCCCAAAAAGTTGGTGTGTGACATCTCTTTCCATATAATTCTTCATATGGTTCTAACTGAATACTTTAATGGAAGATATTGGTATATAAAAATTCAACCCGAGGTAAATATTGATCCCACATACCTTGAATGTCATGTCAGAAAGATCTCAACATTTCTTCTAAAATTTTAATAGTCCGTTCTGATTGTCCATCAGTTTGAGGGTGGTAGGAAGTGCTTAAATGAAGTTCAGGATCGAGGGATTTCTAAAGTCTTTTCCATAATCATGATGTAAAATAGGGATCACGACCAGAAACAATCGATGGAGGTACTCCATGAAGTCTTACAACTTCATTAATATGCATTCTTGCTAAAAGTTCAAGTGATAAATCTTCTCTTATAGTAAGAAAATGTTCTGACTTGGTAAGACAATACACAATGGCCCATATTGCATCATTCCTTATATGAGTCTTTGGTATCCCCCTAAAAAATTCCATCATAATATCATCCCATTTCCACTCAGGTATGGGATGATGTTGCATGACTCCTCCAGGATGTTGCCTTCCAGCTTTCACTTGTTGACAAACCATACATCTTGACAAAAAATCATCCACCTCCTTCTTCATGATGTCCCACCAAAAATGTTTCTTAAAATCACTATACATCTTGGTTCTCCCGGGATGTATAGAAAAATTGGATCTATGCGAATCATCCAATAATTCCCTTTTTATATCAGGTATGTTAGGAACACAAAGTCTCTTCCAAAATTTCAAAATTCCTTCTTCATATATGAAGTTACTCAATCTCCCATCATTCACACCTTTAATATTCTATTGAAAATCCTCATCCTTAGTCTGAGAACTCTTTATCATTTCTAGTAAAAATGATTTAGAAACCATTTAAAAAAGTATTGATGTTTCACCATCCAGGGTTATTCCCATATCCTTCTTTACTAGATCCATGAAAATAGGATCCCTTTCAACTCTCATCTTGTTCAAAACTCGATGATATTCTATAATCAAAGCATCTGCCACCTTATTTTCCTTCCTACGATGGTAGTGTATTGTGAAATCATAATCCTTGAGTAGTTCAAGCCATCGTATTTGCCTCATGTTGAGTTCTTTTTGTGAGAAAATATACTTCAAACTCTTATGATCAGTATAAATCTCACATTTTTCACCAAAGAGGTATTGTATGCATATCCTCAGAGTGAAGATTATAGTAACTAACTCAAGATAATTAGTTTTATAGTTTTTCTCATGAATTTTTAGTTGTCGTGATGCATAGTCAATAACTCTATCATTTTTCATAAGGAAAAAACCAAGTCCTTTCTTTAAAGCATCACTATAAATAACAAACACATTGTTCCCTAATGGTAGAGTCAATATAGGAGCATTGACTAATATTCTCTTCAGTTCTTCAAAACATACTTCACACTCTTTTATCCAAACAAATTTATCCAATTTACGTGTGAGATTGGTTAATGGGTTAGCCAACCGGGAAAAAATATGGATGAAACATCAATAATAACATGCTAAACCAATAAAACTGCATACCTCAGTTATACTCATCGGTGCTGGCCATTCGTGGATTGCCTTGGACTTTGAAGGATAAATATAGATTCCATCCATAGAGGCAATATGGAATATAAAATAAATATCTTTAATCCATAATTTACACTTTCTAAACTTCCCATATAATTCATTTCTTCTATGAGTCTTTAGAATAATGCGCAAGTGATTTTCATGATCTTCATAGATTTTGGAGTATACCAAGATATCATCAATAAATATCTCAAAAAAGTAATTTATATATTTCTTGAAAACTATATTAATTAGATCCATGAAGACATAGGGTGCATTAGTCAGTCCAAAAGGCATTACTGTAAACTCTTAATGCCCGTACCAGGTTCAAAATACTGTTTTCAGAATGTATTCCTTCTTCACGCACAACTAATGATATCTAGATCAAAGGTCAATCTTTGAAAATTAATTAGCTCCAAGAAGTTAGTCAAATAAATCCTCAGTGCAAGGTAGGGGATACTTGTTCTTTATTTTTATAGCATTGATCTCCTTGTAGTTAATGTACAGCCTCATAGATCAGTCGTTCTTCTTAACAAAAAGGACAAGGACACACCATTGAGAAACTCTGGGGTGAATAAATCCCTTATTACTCAATTCCTCTAGTTGTTTCATTAGTTCCACTAATTCCATAGTGTCTATTATATAAGGTGTCTTCATTATGGGCCTTGAACTAGGAATTAAATCAATAGAAAACTCAATTTCTCATTCTGGAGGATGTCCAAGTAAATCCTCTAGAAACACATCAACATATTCTTGCACAATAGGTACGTCCTCTATTCAAACATTATTTTTCTCACCCACAATTAGTTCATTATCATCCTTCCCAATAATTGAATTTAGTAGAGCTACTGGGGGTGGATCTAGATAAGAATCAGATAGTGATGTTTCTACTCTAAATATAAGGTACTCTTTATCATCATCGAGAATTGTAATATCCTTATTCATAAAATAAATTTTTTCATAATGTTCTGAAAGACAATCCATACTAAGGATTATATCAAAATCAATCTTGGGTATGACAATTAGATCAGCAGATAGATAATGTTTGTATTCCTTAATGGGGAATAATTCACAAAACATTGTTGCAATGATACTTCCATTAGAAGTTTTGACTGACAAATCCCTTGTTAAAGAAAATTTGAAATATCTAATTTTCTTATCAAATTGGGAAGATAAGAAATAATTAAATTATCAAGAATCTAATAAAGCATTTCCTAAACTTGAGGAAACCATTAAATTACCTGCCACCACATCTTTTGGAGATTTAACCTTAGTAGTAGTGATCGCATAAGATTGGCATTGATCCCTTGTCCTTTTCTGAGGTATGTTTCCCTGAAACATAGGACATTCATTTTCATAGTGTCCCATATACCTGAAATTGTAGCATTGAACATTGGTAGCTTCTTTCTTCACCTTAAAATCACTAGAAATATTGCATTTTTGTCCACAATTTTAGAATACTCTTTTTCCTTTTCGACAGGCACCAGGTGCTTCCTTCCACACTTATCGCAGGGTGGAAATTCAACTCTTACCTTCTTCTATATTTCCTTATTTCCTTTCCCATAGGGTTTATTAGATCCCATCTTCTCTTGCATTGCTTCAAATTCGAAAGACTTAGAGAATTCTGTTTCTGTCTTGAAAACACATTAGACAATATCTTAATACGATGAAAGGGATTGTGAGAATAATGCTCGATAGAGAAATGGTTTTAACCCATCAAAGAAACGATCAATCATACTTATTGGGTTATGTATATAATCTGCAGCATGCCTTGATAACCTTGTAAAGTTAGCTTTATCCTTGTGACATTCTCATCCTCTTTTTGTCTCAGAATTAGAAATTTCCTTTCCATATCTGCTCAATCATCATGAGGAAAATATTTATCAATGAAAATCTCTATAAACACCCTACATTAAATTATTGATACTTCTCCATCCTCCTATGTTCTTTTAATTAATGACCACCATTGATCTGCATCTTCGGTGAGGTGATAAATTTCTATGAAATCATTTTCTCTTTCCCTACTCCCCAAAGCATGAAATATTTTCTAAAAATAATTTATCCATTGTTCAGCTAAAAATGTATTTTTAGACCCATTTAATATTTGTGGTTGTTGCCTCATTAAGCGATCTAACATTTATCCTCTGCGCTCTGGATTAGGGTGCTCCATACGGGTAAGGTTATTATTCATAACCTGTGTGAGTTGTCCCAGTATGGTGATAAGCTGATCAACACCAGTTGCATCACCATCTCCTCTATAATTATCTTGAGAAGGAGGGAAATCCCTACATAGATTAAGTTCATTGATACTATTTACATTCCTTCCAATAGGCTCTATTTATAAACAATGGAAAATAGTAGATTCATTTATAAACCGCAATACATAATTCTAAACTTATAAAACAATTAACATAAATTGAACAGTTTATGGAAATAATAAATAATCATAAAAATGTTTTATTTGAAGAACTATATACTTATAATCCCTCCATAATGTTTTTTAAAGAAAATGAGAATTATCCTAAGGATATTCCCTGGGATTATTGTATCCAAGAGTCTAGGAAGGCCCGTTTTTGTGCACTAGTTCTCGTTCGATTCTAGATCAAAGCGGTGGTTTCGGGTTTTACCTATAGATACATATGTGGTAGAGCCACCTCTACTTGTTCATATCCATACAGGGATGTATTGCTTGGAAAACTCCCAAAATCTCTACAGTACCAAAATTCTAGGAAGTTCTTCTATACTTATTCTAAAATTCTATCTTAGGGTAATGTGCTCTAATTAGAGTTTTCCTAAATTTAGTTTCCAAGGACTGTACTAAACTTCCTCTGATACCAACTGTAATTCCCCGACCCCAGTTATCCTAAGTCGGTGCTTTATTACATAACATTGGCATCATATAAGGAATCATGACCCGAATGACTGATCAGTTTAGTATTATTGGAAACAAGATACATACATAAGTTCAACATCACAACTTAAAACAAATAGAACACTAACTTTTCCATTAGAAACATCCGAGTCTCCCAGACTATGCATGAAAGTCACTCATAACTAACTTCTTCATATCCTTGGAAAATGAAACATAGGAAAGGGGTAAGCTCAAACACTCAGTAAGGGTAACCAATACAATGTAATATAACATAAACATTAGGCATGATGAATAATTAAAAATACATTCCTTTACTAATAATAAACATGAACACATTATGGTAGGAACATGAGCTGAGTAAATAATTCCATAATTAATCATAATAATGGGTATTCTACAAGTCAAATCACCACATGAACCATCATTATTATTTTCTTAATGAGGGAATGTATAATTCCGGACATTCTGAAATATCTTGACAAGGCCTCAGATAATACATCTAAAAATGATTTAGGCCTCTTCCAAAACCATATATCAAATTGGGAAAGGCCTCATCCAATTCCACATATAATTGTCTCATGAGGCCTTGCAATGCATCGAGGATCTATAGTGGTCTCCACCTGTCAAATACTAAGTCCAATGCATTCTTCATATGAAAAGGTTAAAACATAACATAAACATTCGTTTTAAACTAGCATACGAAATGTAAATACATTAACTATAAAACATGAATGATATTAAAATAACTCATCAACAATAAAACATACCACAAAACCTTAAATACAATATGTAATATTTGTAACATAATAAATCAACTTCAAACAACTGTAAAAATTTTCAAAGAATGTTGACAAAAATGAAATCAAAACTATATGAGAGACATATATCTTTCTATTTTTAAATAATTTATTGTCACATAATTATAAAAGAAAACATTAATTTTGAAAATATTCTAATAATATTGTAAGGGAAGCTTTAATGATGTTATAACGGTGGAAAATCGTTGCACCCGTCGTATAAGTTAAATAAACATTTTTACATTAATTTTTTCAAAAAGGTTATAAAGTACCTTGTTTGGAAAACAGCAGAATGTTTCCTTTCAAAACAAATAAGATCAAAAAAGGGTATAAATGACATTAACATATAGCCTAGTAAATTGTAAATTTTTTTTGAAATACATTTTTAATAAAACATGGATGTGGATGATAAAGAGGTCCCAATAGATACTTACGTAAAAACAACCTCAGATAATAAAAAGATTGTAAAATTAACCCTTACCTTGTACTTTTCTTTAGTTGATGGTATTTTAACCTCTTGTATAATAGTTAAAAACTGTTATTAAATTATAAAATAACTATATACCTAAATATGATATCATATATGATATTCTAAGATTTCATTGTTAATAATATTTTAGTAGTATCATTGTTTTGGATGTTAAATGATTCATTTTCCATTATATACTTGGTTAGGTAAACCATGTTTTTATGGATATTATTTATTTTATTCATATTAATAATGATATTAAGTTCTTAAACATTATTTTTAATCATCAAATGAATATTTTTCTTGAATGATTACGATGGGGAAATGAATCTCATCACGTTCTTGGAGACGGTAATCTGTACGTACGCACGAGAAACAATATCATTGATGGTGATATCATAAGTAATTGGATGGTATATCATATATAAATAATCATTAAAATTTTATATTTATAATTTACATCAGTTATACTAATTATTATACCCATCAAAAGGATGAAGTTTTTGAGTAACAAACTACACCACGATGTGGAGACGGTAAGCCGTACGTATGAACATACGGTGAATTTTTCATTTATAGGATGGATAGAATAATGAATATTGTAGTAACATTTTTATAATAACATCACAGTATATAGAAGATACTAGATTTATTATTTTATAATGAAAAAAACAAAGGAAGTGGAAGTGGAAGAAGAAAATAACTTGAATGAGGTGGTGAAATATTTGCCGCGTCTTTGGGTTTCTTTCCTTTGATTTGATCAAAAGGGATACTTAGGCTGGCTTTATGAACAATAAAATTCCTCTAGGATGAAGGGAATAATGTTGGGAGGATATTTGGGTAGGGTTTGGTCGAGCCAAAAGGCTTTGGAGGTGTGAAATTAAGAGAAGGGGGAGTTCCCTTTTATAAGAGATTTGAGGGTCACTTTAGGAAAACATGAAATATTATTTTATAATAAAATAATTTTCAGCTTAAAATAGCTCAAACAATAATTATTTAGATTATAATGTGGTGATGGATCGAAAACCTCTCAACCAATAGGTTTCATATAGGTTTAGGTCATCATATTAACCTCATCTTTGAGAATTAACTCGTAGTTAAATTGTTTGACATTTACCATATATCTTTGTATTTTTATATTATATGGATAATAAACTTACTACAACAATTAAAGAGAACCACATGTGGCTCATTATTAATATATATAAACTTATCTAAGTATTTTGGATGAACATTATATTTTTAGGAATATTATATCAATTAATAATATAGCATTTGTTTTAAAAACTAAATTATGTCAATTTTGACACTATTTAGTATTTGATTTTTTTTTTGAAAGTCTTAAAAACTTTATTACTTAAATTAAAATTTATTTAACCAATACTAACATGTAATATTGACATATAAAATTATTTAAATATATCATAAGTCTCAATTTATGTTTTTTTTTATATTTATAATATCAATTATTTTAATATTTCATTACTAAGGTAATTACTGCATCATCATTGTGTCATAAATAAATTAAATTATTTAATGTCTCAAAATTATAAATAAAATACCCTTATTTAGGAAATATTTTTATCTTTATAATGAATATTTATAATCAAATATAACAATTATATAACCATATATCAAAAAATTTACTAAAAGATACATGATTTTATTATTTTCGTCTTTACATTAGATTAATTAATGTAAAATGTCATTATCACTCACATGTGACTCCATGGGGTCCCAAAATCGACCCAAGGATTCCCATGGTCGGATATGTATCATCAAATAGGAATAGGGAAAATGTTAGGGTAATTTATTTTTATTATAATATTGTTTTTTACCCTTATTTACCATATTTACCCTTTAAACAGGGTAAATAAAATATTTACCGAAGTAATTATTAATAATGTCTAAAAATAAAAGTAACCTATTTATACAATTTTTACATCATGATTCCAAATATATAATTGATTTTTCAAAATTCAAAACACAGAAGTGGTAGAAATTAATTTAAAATTAATTCTTGTTGTCAAAACAAAAAAGCGTGTTTTTAAGAAATAATAACTATCAATAGATCAACACTTGTTTATATTCAGTTTAAATGTGAAATTACACACAATGACCTAGATTATATTAAATGATAAAAATATAATATAAATATACTTTAAAACCACTCAAATTTATAATTTAACACTATAAATTATTTAGATTAAAAAAATAAATTTTTAAATAAACTTTAGAACTATTCATCATAAATTGAAAGTTTTTAGAAAAGTACCAAAAATTGACCCTAAGTTAATTTTGATATTCCAAATTCAAAAAAGAAGTCCATTTTGAAAAAAAAAATTATAAAATTTCAAAAAGCAGGTATTACTATTCATAACAGCTAGTTTGATTGGTCACAATGTGTTAGAATCTTGGAGTTTCATACAATGCAGGTTATTGAATTATTTAAAGGGAAACGTACCATAGAATCTTGGGGTGTTACACCCATAGTGAAACTGAGTGTACCTGAAATTCATTTTTACAGTAATAAATATGTTGGAGACAAATTCTAAATGTATAAAACACACAACTGGGATGTATGACACTCTTAAATATCATGAAAAAAACAAGAATCTACCAATGAACTCCATAATATAAAAAACCAAAATATTACCCTGATTGAAATTTTCTGCCTATAATAATGTCCCCAAATGAATAACATGATAAAAATCATCTAATGTTAACTCCATAAAAAATATTTACCATTATTTCATGAGATTATAATGTATGACACTGTCAACAAATACAACATAAAATTATAAAAAATAGATAAAAAATATAAGGTTGATTATATATGTATAATAAATCATATCCTCCCAAAAATAATTTATCCAATAATTAAAGAATTATTATTATACCTCAATTATCCAAAAAATAAACTTACATGGTACCTATTCCCGATCATTAAGATGCATATCCCAACAAAATATCACCTATCGAAATCTGCGTACAAGTATAGAAACAAATTAAAAATGGTAGTTTTCTAAATTGTACCATGAATCCACTTCCAAAGTAAACTAGTTACCCTCACATCTATACATCATAGCTATAACCATATATCCCTATCCGGATAGAAAATATCACAACCATGTAACTACCTATTTTACATACCACCTTCTTATAGAGTATAAAAGCATAAATTAAGGAATAATTATATATTAAACTTTCTATGCCCCCCAATTGCTACCATATCATAACTACATATCCTAAAATAATAAAAACACGTACTTTTTCCTTATTATAGAGTGAGGATGAGGGAACAGGAAACCATTTGTGTAACCTATATGTTGGTTGTTGGTTAAAATACTCAAAACCAAAAACCTTATATTTTCATTAGTTGTTTTACATCACTCCAGTTACGGTGCTTAAAAAATAACATAAAGAAAATAGTTGTTTAAATGAATTTTTGCTGAATATATTGTAATAATAAAAAAATAAAAAACTAGGCCATACAAATATCCACCTCACAACTACATAACTCTTACCTCTAACAAAAACGTGAACAAGATCCACCGTTAATAACCACAAAACTACTCATCAGTGAACCTTTATCCAGATTCATCCTCATCATTTTTTCTCCTTTATATTCATTCACCACATTCATTTATGTATTATAAATTTTTAATTATTTATCACTCACATTAATCAAAAAAATATTTACTCATCATTTACATAAATTATAAAAAAAAATTATACATATAGATTACCATTTTATATTTATTAATTAAGTCATATATTTCTACTTTCGTATAAACCATTTATTTTATTATTCATTCATTACACACTATTTATATTATATTTTACCATACTATTTATTCATTCCGTTGATTTGTTGCACCTTCCAAATTTCATGGAATCTAATATAGAACCACATCAACCCATAAATATCACTACTTCAATAACCAAAGTAATCACCACAACATCATCTCTACCAAATTTAATCATTTTCAAAAAAACAATATCATATTAAACACCTTTATATCATGTACACCATTTTTTTATCACCATCCTTATCTCACACCAATCACATCAATCATATTAATAAATTATTAAAAAAATAACCCACAACACCCCTTTCAAAGTCTCAACAATCAAACATCCTATATGTAGTCTAAATATATAAAATTTTAATTGCATAAAAAAAGTAAATGCATAAAAATGAAAAATTAGACACAAAAAGAAAATTTTCTGACCTTAGTATCAAATAGTCGATGGTTACTTTATTATATTTGAACAAGATTGGGGGAATCCCATCCTGTCACACCCTGACTTTCTAATTTATTTTTAATTCTTTTTTATGGCTCCGGTTATCCTCGTTGAGGTGAGAGATGAGCGCGGGTTTAAAATTTTCATCGTTTAATAATTGTATTGGGTCTTGGACCTGTGCGTGGTCATTGCAATGTGGGCGGTCACCGCACGGTCAGAACGAGTGCCCACGAAAATATCCATTGATTGAAATAAATCATTTTATATGCTAGTAACATGAGATAAATATATAAAATGTAATAATAATATTATCATTGTGTAAATAAAAATACAGTTATTATTAAGATTTCTTAATAGTATTTTTATTATTTAAAAAATGTTGCTAATATAATTATGAATAAATTTGTATTAATATTAATATTATTATTATTATTAAATCATTATTATAATTGTTAGTTTTTTTTGTAATTATTGTTATAATAACAAATAAAAAATTATTTATTTTTTTTAATTATTATAATTTTCAGTATTATTATTATTATTATTCTTATTATAAAATTAAAAAAAATAGTTACCCTAGAACTACTAGGTCTCCTCCCATCCCCCCATCTACTCTGTGTCGTGCATTCCCCTTCGGTGCCTCTGCCTCACACTCTAGGTCCCCACCTCCGCATTCGCCCCACCACTCCTGCAATTGTAGCCGACCGTCCCTACCTTTCCCCTCTCACGTAGCTCACCATCTACTCCCTTGGACTCACCCATCTATTCTACCATCTCCTAGTCCCTCATCCTCAAACTTTCTTCCCTCTCTATTCAGGTAGCCCTCACCTTGTTCTAGAACTCCACACCACCGGCCAGGCCGCACCTCATCCCTTTGGCTTCTAACCTCCACCCTCCACACCAACGAGAAGGCAGCCTCCAACCTCCCTTAGCTCTAACATTCTCCAAGACCACAAAACCTATACAGGGTCAATCATCCAGTCAGTAATTCTCCCAAACTCCTGGCCCCCAGCCTCCTACACTCAGATAAAAATGTTCACTCCTTTCACGGACCATGCCACATCGGCATACCCTCCCTCGACCTCCATTTTGATCCGGTCAACAGCACGCTAAACCCCCTTTATTTGGTTTGTGTTTTTTTCCATCATTGGTGTTTTATTTATTTTTTATAAATCCTAATATCGTTAGTTGTGCTTCACATGTTTTTCTCATTGTCTAGAATGTGCAATTGGTTCATTTTGTGTTTTTCGTCTTTCTACGGAAGTTTCATTGTGTCTGCACTGGCATTGAGGTAGGAGAATCTTTTTTTCCTTTTAGATTATGTCTAATTAATATGTGAGTGTTTTCAATTAAATTTTTTTCTTAGTTCACACATTCTCATTACACTTAGTTAAATTTTCATAGTGATTTAGAGCTAGTTGGTTTGGTTAAAAATAGTTTTGAAGTACATTATCTTGTTATGGTTTTGTGTGCTTGTGAGAAATGTAATCACAAAATTTTAAATATAGTTTTGATAACGTTGTAAGCATGAAACGTAGCATCGATATACTCATAAATTTGTTGTGATAGTGCTTCCAATTTTAAGTAATTGTTTATAAATTATTTGGTATTTTTATTGAATTGTTTATAAATTGTTTCATCTATTTAAAAAAAAAAATATATTGTTGGGTTCATTTTAAAATTGTTTATAAATTTTTTGGAATGTTTAATAAATTTTTTATAAATTGTTTCATCTTTTTATAAAATTTTTGATAAAATTTTTGACATTGAAAAGGAAAAAGTGGTTCTTGTGTGATATTTTGGGTAATGTTTTTTCTATGTAAAGCTAAAGGTTCAATTGCAAACAGTTGTGTTTCCAATGAAGTAATTTAATTGTTTAAGTAATGTGACAACCCATTTGGTACCTACAACATAAATAATGATGTTTGTATGAAATTTTAGAAAATATTTTGTTTAAAAACAATGTACCTTCTTGACAACCTTATTGTTTGTGTTATATTGTTTTCAAATGGTTTTATGATTATATCACAAGGTTTTGTGGTTCTAAAGTAATGAGCTTTACTTTCTAAAAAAAATTCATTAAAGCATGGTCTTTTTCCTTTTATTTATGTTTTTATGTGTGTTTGAAAATGATAAAGTCTTGTTTGGTAGTTGTGAAATGATTTGGGGGGTGTTTTAGAACATAAGGTCTCATTTGGATTTGTAAATATGAGATAGGGTTCATTTACTGTTTTGTAAATGTTACAATTACGTTGAGTTTAAGGCATGTTTTCCACTATTATATTTTGTGTAATGTTTGTGTTTATTCCTTGAAAGGATGGTGTTTGATAATTGTGTTCCCATTAACAAACACTATTATTTAGTTAAATTGTTTGATTTTTTTAGAAAAAATGATATCATTATGGATGTGACCTTATGGCCCAGTTGTAACATTGTTTAATGTGAAATGGTTGAATGTATATTTTTTGGATCTCTTTTCTAGGGTAACCCATTAGGGGTAAATTCATAGGAAGCATCTGTATTTGGGATAGGCAAGTGTAATGAGATGAGTCACGCATACGATAGAATCCCACTTAGAGAGTATTATTATAACCATCATAGGTTCATGGGAATATTGTATTTGATTGAGTAATGTTTGGTTATGAGCCCCGATTAGACGGGTTGGTACCCACTGGTAGGTATAAGGGTATGATGGGGAGTGCCTCTAGATTATTTTTCCATAAGGGGGACCAGTTGGTTATAAACTTAAAAGCTTCCCCATATGCTGGCAGGTGGTTCTGAACTAAGTACGTCCAAGTATCTTCTAAGGATATTTAAGATCACCCAAGGTTATTGGATTATTTTCATTTCTTCTTTACCTTCAATTATACTAGTTTATTTACAGCTTGTTTTTTATATCTATTTTACTTTATCTCATATTTGGTATTTTTTTGAGTTTAGTTTATAAAAAGACAAATTATTTTGTAAATGGTATGTCACATGAGTTGGATTTTTAAATAAGGAAAATTTGATGCTTATTTCAAAATGTGAAAACCCTACTTTTATATTTGTATTTAAAACTCGTGTTAATGGATGGTTTCAGAGAAGGAAATGTTGGATTCTATGGTTTATCTTGGAAACCATACTGATCAATTTTAATGCTCATGCCTATTATATCATATTAGTTGCTCAATTTCTTTTCTCAGGTTCTCTTGGATGAGTTTCTCATTATTGGAGCAAGGCCAGCCTTTGGACGGTTTCTGACATGGAAGGTCATGTAGAGGTATGTGAGATTTTGTATCCTTTTCACTACTAGTTATTATATTTATCATAAGTTTTTTATCATTTTATCTTTTTTTAATTTTCCAAATCCTTACTAATGATTAAATTTTTATTTCTGGAACTAGTTTTCATCCTGTGGGGATTAGGAACACCCTTCAGGACATGCCTCGATCCAGATCGAGTGACCAGATCTCGGTCGACCCAGGATGGTTTGTGACACATCCCAAAGGACCAAATTTTTTAGTAATCTTAATTAACCCTATACAAACATAACTTTCATATTAAATTTAAAATACAAAATACATAGCCTAGAATAATTCATTTATCCTTGTTAATATTCATAATATAATTCTTCATATCCTGGAGAAAACAAAACAAATAAAAGGGTGATCTCAGACACTTAGTAAGTGTTGGCATACAAAAAAAATAAATCAAGAATAAAGGTGGAATAATAAATATGTAACAGAAATAATTTAAAAACTCATTCCATTTAATATATATCCCGAACATGAAAAATAATATTGAGGAATATTTGGCAATCAAATGATGCAATATAAAATATAAAATTAGCTAGAAACTCATCCATGAATATTATAATAATTAGAATAATCAAAGGGACATCAATAATTGATTCCATATTGACTGAATACACAATCAAAAACCTATGAAACATACCATAAATTCCATGGTCATGACATATATATATTTTGTATCCCTTGTTCCATGACATCTGAAAATTAATATAAGGATCCATCCTTAAACATAACTTATTCTACTATTTTTTACTATTATTTGCATTCAATGATATTTTTATTTTAGTGATTTTGAGAAATATAATAAAACCTTACAAATTAGATCTATACATTAAATTTGAACACATATAATATGTGTCTACTTTTTCCTACAATATAAAACCTTAAAAAATTTACTTTTCAAGACACAAATTCAATTATTTCATCATGACATCTTCTTAGACTATAACAATCCTAAGACATGTAAAAACATTTTAATACATATAGTGTGAAAAAAAAACATTACAAGAAATAATGAATGAAATATATTAGTCCAGTGAAACCTCATATAAAAATTCCATAAAACAAACTTTTTATCATGAATAATGTTTCTTCGTTTCAAAAATATCTTTATCATAAATTTTAAAAATCAGATGATTTCTATGAAAACTGATAAAAACATATAATATAGAAGTAGTTAGATTCAGAATTAATTATACTTAAAAGAAATAAAGATATTTTTTACATCCATACATGTCACTCATAGAAATTTAATAACAATACATATTATTTCTAAACATAATGCATTTGAAATTATAATGTTACCACCTATCATTGAAATATCATAGAATAACTCACACCTTATTTCTCACATAACGACCTATCATATTTCTAAACCATTAACAAATAAAATCTTTCAATTATCAATATATCACTAATAAAAGATTATTTTCCTTCAAAATAAAACATTTTATATTATTAAAATAACTAATCCATTTCGAAAAATCAATTTAAAACATTTGTAAAATATATTTCTGAATCAAAGTGTCCCATATGTTTATGATGCATTTTAATGAAATAAATAAAATATAATTTTAAATAATATAGTTCCATATGAACAAATCCATAAAACAATAATGAAATCATGGACGTGAAAGGAACTTAATAATAAGAATAAATTATTAAAACACATAAAATGATTTCTAAATTAATGTATCCCATATCTAGAGTCTGACTCATTAGATATAATATTTATCATCCATAATAATAAAAATATGTTATTATATAAAAAATTATTTAGAATATTTTTACTGTTTATTATTCCATTTATAGAACTTATTATCATGTTTTTATATTCACATAATTATTTATGTTCATGTCTGATGTTTTTTCAATATTCAGTACATGAGTCAAAAATAACTATGGTATGATGTCAATAGAAAAATCAGTCATATTTCTATAATATCGGGAATAATATTAATAAATAATAATAAATATTATACATAAATTATGCTTTCATATCAATATATTTATACATGGTTGCGAAAAATCAACAACAGTATAATCATGGGGATGTTATATCGTTTGTACGAATGAATAACAATTTCATTTTTCTATAATCATTATAGAAATAAGGTAAATATTATTTATCATTGCATAATGATAATAATATCATTAATAATATTTTAATAATCTATATATTCTTATATACATCATTCATGTGATATGGTGATGAAAAATCAATCGCATCGCTTCATAGAGGTGAAAATTCAAACAGACTCACAACGAGGTTATCATTTGTATGTTCATGAAAATAAAATAAATTAAATGAAATATAATTTTTAAAAAAATTTAAATATTTCAGTATTATAATATATAAAATATAAATCCATCATTTTAACTTTTCTTGATAGAAATTGATGGAAAACTATCTATATTGGTTCGTAAGGCAGGAGTTTTTCGCATAAATGAATGATAATTATTTTTCAAATTTGATGGAAGTGGATATAGATTTAGGTGATTAACAAAATATAATAAAATTTAATTTTATATATTATAATTATTTTGTTTTTACATCATGGTTTAGGAATATTTGAATGAAGTGGATGAAGAAATACAATAAAAATACTTGATTAAAACGATACATCTTCTTCAAACTTTCTACTTTGACTGACACCATAAAACCACAAATAAGGGTGTTTACCCAAAAATAAAGATTCTAGAATGTGGGAAGGGATTATAGTAATATATGTGAGTAGATATTGGCTGAACCAAAAACGTTTTGAATTATTAGTAATAGGGAAGAATGGGTAGTCTTTTATAGGAGAGGGGAGGGAACTTTTTGAAATCCTGAATGTATTAAAAAAATAAGAATTTATTATCTTTTTCAAATGTATCCCGAAGGATTAATATAGAATATATGATGATGGTTGGTAGAATATCCTTCATCCAATGAATATTTTATATGTTTTTAATATATGTTAATACTTATCTTTTTTTTATAGTTATTAATTCTTAATGTGATATCAAGAAATATGCAGTTTGATGCTTAATATAACTACAACAAAATTACAAATGAGAAAAAAATTAGTCATTTTGGATATTTGTAGACATAATTAAATTATTTTGGGGAATTGTTTTTAAAAAAATTATATCATTTAATAAAATATTATTTATTTTTAAATATCAATAATTCCAATTTTCAAATTATTCATCATTTGAATTTTTAAAAATAAAATATCAACTTATTTACTTTGAGAAAACATTATTAAATAATCCATAATAAGTCAAATTAATCCATAAATTTCGTATATGAAATGAATTATATCAAATTATATTTATTTTAATACTTCATTATTATTTATTAGATTATTCCATTATTTATAAAATTACTATATCATAATTATTTTACAGTTTAATTTAATTATTTATTTTCTAAAAATTATAAATAATTTTTCATTATGAAGATAATCATTTTTATTTCAATATACTAAATATAGACTAAGAAATATTCTTAAAAAATCAATATTAAAATTTTAATGTTATTAATATATGAGTGTTTCAAATTTGAGTTTTCATGAAAATAAAATACCATAAAGGGTATAAAGTCATCCAATTAATACCATGTTCTCATAATTTATCCCAAATATGATTTTAGTTGATAATAGCTCCACAAATAATATTATTAAATTATGTATGGTTATTTTATAAAATATTATAAATTTTTACCCTTAATTACCTGATTTGCCCTTAACTATGGTAAAAAAACATATTACTAAAGTTACTATTAATAATGCCAAAAAATAGTTCCTATTTACATAATTTGGACCCAATTATTATAAATAAGGAATCCATTTTCCAAAATTCTAAAAAAATAAATTTTTATAAATCAATAAAAAATTAACCATGTTGAAGGATAGGGAAAATGTGTTTTTAGTGTAAAGAGCTTCAAATGATTGAAACTTTTTTATATCCAAATTCAATGTTAATTTGATTAAAATTTCCTTAAATGGATTGAATGATTAAAAATAATATCATTATATTTTAAAACTACCAAAATATATAATTTAAAAGTAAATAAATTTAGTAAAAAATCATTTTAAATTTAAATACAGTATTTTTTCATTATTCATCCAAAATTCAATCTTATCGTAAAATTTTAAAAATTCCATCCAATGAAATTTTTATACTCTTATTTTAATCAATTAAGTTTTTATTCAAAATTTAATGTATAAAAGTGTAAAAAACATGAATTAAAACAAGTACACCATTAAATGGTGGCGAAACTGCCTTTTTTGAAAAATACTTCATTTATTCATAAAATTGGATTTGTTATATTATCAAGTCTAAAAATATAATATGATTAATGATAAACATTATATTAATTATTATGCATATATATATTATTAATATAAACCAAATTGAGTTATTTATAAATTGGTTGGTATAAAACACACTTATTCACACCTAAATAGTTTTCTGAAAAAAATTCTATTTATTTTAATAAGGATCTTACATTAATTTATTATTAATTGGTCACCAAGAAATTATTTAAATATACATTTTTAACCCATAATATATGACATTATAATGGTTATGCGATAAATACCATATTAAATAAAAATATATTGATTTTCATTTAACCTCGATGTCGCATATCATGTACAATATAGAACATAGTGTTTATTAAAATACACAAGATGTTACATTCAACCCCCATTAATAAATTGTATCACCATAATTCTAAATAATTATTTGTATTAGTGGTTTCACTATTAAAATTACCTTTACATAAATCCCACATCATAAAAAGGCATAATAAAAAATCCCCCATTAAATGAAAGTAAGCGAAGTTCAAAGGTCACCTTAGATAACACAATATAGGGATCCTTATAAGAAAACATGGATATGGAAGAAAAAATAACAATTATAATATAACGGAGAGTGATAGAGAATATATTCATGGGAATTTTAACACTCAAAATACTATAAGTATGGGATGTGATAAAAGGTCATTGATTTCTTATTAAGAAAAGTAAAAAGATACTATTTTTGTTTGAATAACATTTTCATTGAATTAGAGAATTATATTACTACTTGGACTACGAACAATGGGAAATATACATTCTTTAAAAGTTTTTTTTCATAAATTAATCAAATTTTTCCACAAACACATCTTTTTTTATGAAGCAATTAGTATTTATGGTAAATATTTCATGCTTGATGCCCTAGAATCAATATATAAAGATTCTCATAATCCAAAAATTATTAATTATCTATTTATTCCCTTTTTAGAAATTAAACAGAACCAAAATGGTTCATAAAATATACAATAATTCACTAAAAATAGAAAACATTATTAGATAAAAAGATATTTAAATCTATAAAAATAAATTATAATACCCAAAGTTCAACATTGAACATTAAATAAATGAATTTCATTAAAATTACTAAAAAAAATTATATTATGTTTAAAACCCACATATTAGAAATAGTATATAACATAATCTTCCATGATTAATTTTTTGAATGATCACGAAATAAAATCAATTACTCTTGAAGTCTCATTCCAAAATGAAATTTTCCTAATTAAAAAAATCTCCTAGTATGATATCCATTTACAAAAGTAACATGATTCACCCTAAATACCTAAAGAAAACATAGATTCTTACAAAATATAATTCAACCTTTATTTCTCAAATAAAAACCCATTGTATTGTATTTACCTCCATCATTTATCAAAACTCAATAAAAATCACCATAAAATTATCAATTTTTACTACATTTCATGTGCATCGATTCAATCTAGAATTTGATTCAATATTATATTAAAACAAAATATTATATAAAAAATCATTACGTTTTCCATGATTCCTATAATATTTATAAAACTCTAATATATTATAAATTCGAAAAATAAATACACAAAAACATTCTTTATTCAAATTCCTTCTAAAACCATTGAACATGCATCTTTGTCTCATTAATTAATACACTGTCTATAAAATCAATGATATGAATTATATCCTTAAGATTCATCAACTTCCACTAAAAACATATCCCAATTAGAACATAATAAAATAACTCATGACATAAACCCATATATCAGAGTTTCTTTGACACCCCATTCTATCTTTGGATATGGTGAAGAACTTCTAGAATGAAAATGATCACGTCCTTTATCGATTATAACTTCTTAATTGAGTTACTAATGTTGGGATTTTGAAGTCAGATGATAATTATACCACGAAAAATATTCTTTTGAGAAAATAATTGGTGTCGGATAAGTCGAACTATTTCTGGATGATAATTTGAATACATAGAAATATATAAAACTAAATTGAATAGTATTTTTCAATAATAATGATAATCAAATAATATGGACTTGATAAAAATATTTTTAAGTATCACTTTCCTTCCATCTTGATTGATTATCCTTAGAAATTACAAACAATCATCCTTAAAAGATGAAATTAATTATAACATGTTTAAGTGAAAATGATCCTTTAAGGATAATATTTAAAGGAACTCTTTTATAAATTAACAAAAATAAATAAATTATAACTATATTGATTAGCATTCAAAATCACATCTCAAAATATAACATTACTCACCTTATCATTTCATAACATAATGCCATAAAATGGATTTCTAAGATAATAAATTGATTATCAACCTATAAGCCCCTGATTTAGCATAAAATCATAAGAATGCATCATAATATCCAATGTTGTATAAACCATAATTTGATTCCAAATATAATTAATTGGCCATAAACATTATTTTTTCTTGGGTTTTTTGAAATATAATTGAAATTCAATGATATTTTTAGTATATAGATTTAATGAATTATTAAAATATATTTAAATGTTTACCGATACATTACATGTGTACACTTATACTAATTATCTATTTTTTCCAAAAAAAGAAACCTTTAAAAAATATGACTTCTTTTCGAGACACAAATTCAATTATTTCTTCATGACATCTTCTTTTCCCTAAAATCTATTTTGACCTATAAATAAAATTTACATCTTGGATGAGAAAAAAAACTCATTGAGTAACATAAATAATTAAAACCATTAGTCTAGTGAAAACCAATATAACATTTCATGATAATCATGAATTTTTACTATGAATAATGGTTCATCATTTCAAAATGATCGTTATATTACATTTTTAGAATTACACGATTTACATGAAAACACATAAGAGAACATATAATATATAAGTAGGTAACATGATACATAATTACAATAAAATTTAATAACCATATTGTCAAATTCTATAAATATCAGTATTATAAATAGAATATCTATACGACGGACTACCAAAACCAATGAATTGGAGGTTATAACTTAACAAATTATCCGGTGTTAATCACGAAACCACCCATCCCAACTTTATTATATAACCAATAATTAAATGTATAAGAACCATTAACATATATAATCATTCAATTATTAATATATCACAAAAAAATTTCTTTTCACTCAAATGAAAACATTTAATGTTATTGACTTAACTAATTTATTTTGAAAAACCAATTTAAAAGATTTATAAAATATATTTTTAATCAAATTGTCCCACACCACATTGATTTTTTCAAATTAAATTTAAAAATAATAATTTTAAAAGAATTTTACTTCATATAAATAAATCCCTAAAATCATATTCAAAAAATGGACCTGAATGAAAATGTTTAAGAACAATAATTCCTTAAATCACATAAAATTATGTTTTAGTTAAAAATCCTATTATCATGAGTCCAAATAATCATGTAAAATTTTTATCCTCCTGATTAATAAACTTAATTAAATAATTTAAATTCATTATATATATTTTAATGTTTTTTATTACTTTTATATAACTTATTATCATGTTAAAAAATTTACATAATTATTTATGTTTATGCTGAATGTTTTGTCAATATTATGTACATTAGAGAAAAATTAATTTGGAATGGTGTCCAATGAAAATGCTGTCACAATTTCATCATCACCAGAATAATATTTATGAAATAATAATCACATATATACATAAATTATAAATTTAAATAAAACTACTTATCAATGGTTAGGATAAATAAACAACATTAAAATTAGAGAGATGGTAGGTCGTGCATATGCTTAAGCAACACTTTCATTTTTCAATGATCATTATGGAATGTAGGTAACTATTATTTTTCATTATCTAAATATCATAATATAATTAATATTATATTAATAATTTAGATATAATTATATATATCATTCATGTAATGTGGTGATGAAAAATAGATCACATCGCTTTAGGGATGGGATAGTCCACATGTTCGGACAAATGATGTTATTATTTTTATGTGAATGGAAAGATAATAATTTTAATGATATATTAATATATCATAATGATAAATATGTCAATTATATCATATATAAACTATAATTACTTCATTGTAACTTGTATGGAGAGATGGTGTAAGATCTTGACTTTTTACAGAGTGAACTCAGGCCTCTTTTCTGGTACTTTTTTATATTTTAAAGTAACATTGTTTGGGAGTTCTGGTTTAAGGAATGATTGGGTGAGTTTTTAAGAAAAATTTATGGATGGAGGGATATGCACATTTTTCACCCAGTTTGACAAACCATTCTCTTAAACCCAGGTAACCATGCAATCTTAGGCTGTGAGGGTCAGCATGGTCAGAGTACAGTTTGATAAACTATGAGGCAATTAAGGAGTAACCTTAAAACCTAGATAGATCGGTCTCCATGTTTGGTGCATGGTTTACCCTAACTGTTCATCCCTACCCAGTAATCCATGTGTGTTGGTTTTCATAATCCTAATATTAGTTTTTAAATCACTAAAACCCCTAAAACCCCTCTATATTGACCTAGGCTCAGGCATTATGAATTGTAGGTGATCCCATATCCTTCCATAGGGATTCTATGGTGATTAGAACACCGATATTCTAGATCTAAATCCCAAATTGAAGATCTACTCTCTTCTCAGTATGTGGATTTCATCTGGTTGCTTCTTCCATTCATTTGTCTATCTTTCATTGTTGTTTTCTTGACATATTACCACTATTTCCATAGATATAAACCTATTTGTCGATATCTAGATCTAGGATTTTTGATTTAGATATAGAGTTGAAATATCTTGATCACCTAGATCTTAATTTTGGGTTTATGGATTTAGATCTGTATTTTTATCCATATTGTTGCGATGATCAGATTTTTGTGACTTCCACTAGGCAAGAATCCATCAAAAAAATGAGGTAGGTAGTCTAAATTTAACTCCTATAATTGTGAATTTGATATGTATATGTCAGAGTAATTATTTTCTAGTATCCCATAATAATTTATTTCTTATATTTTGTTAATTAGTAATGTGAAATTGGCTTGTTGATGTTTTGTAGATATAGATGATTAATTGATGATTTAATCATGGAAATAAGGTTCTTCCCAAATGGATAATTGATTTTGGGGAAATAGTTTATTATTTGGGATATTTTATTAGAGATATTGAAAGATTTTTGTTGAGATAATTAAAGGGGTAATTATTTATGAGACAATGATTTGGCTAGAATGAGATAATTAATGGTGGATTAATTATCTTCCTTGATGTTTGATTAAGATAATTTATTTTCAGATTAGTTATGAAAAGTTAATATTTTGATTGGATAATTAATTATTTAGAATTAATTATGGAATAAGATATGTATTGATTGATTATATAATTGATTAATTAATAAATGGGTTGTGTACATGGTTAATTTTTGTATTCTCTAATGGACTTTGATTTGTTTAACTATTCATTTGATTAGTAAGGTAATGATTTTGTTAATTCTTGTTAATTATTGAAGGATGTAAATGATTGATAAGTATGTGATAGACATGTAATTCTAGACCAATTGAGAAGTTGGGGAGTTTGAAATGGTATTCTACCCAAATAGTTTATATGAGCACTTCTGATGTCGGGTGGTGGACATGGAGATCTACTCCAATTATGAATGAGGGGTGTGATACATGGTGATCTACACTGATTGAGATGTTGATTGTTAGACATGGTTGTCTTTTCCAGTCTAATGATAATGATAATTTGTGATTTGAACTAGATAAATGAATCAAACCTCGGTTAAATGTGACAAATAAAGAATAATTGACAAAGTGATTAATATTTAATTATGAATTTTATTTATTTCTTTATAGAGTATAAAAATATATTTTTTGACTAGACATGCTTTAGACACTGATGGTGGAGGACTAATGAGTTGTACTCACACCATACTCGGTTTTCCTGATCAGTACCTGAGAATAATTTTCTATTTTAGGGAAGGATAAGGGAAATGACCTATGATAGGTTCCTGTATGGGAATAGAGCATGGGTGAGAGAACCAGATGTGGTTTGGGAACATCTTGGGAGATGTTGTGTCTTTATTTCCAGATACATTGTAGACACTTGACACTTGCATTATAATATCATGTTTTCTGATTCACTTGAGTATTAAATTTCCTTTTTTGACTGCCATATCAAATTTGTATGGTTATTATAATTTATGTGATTTCGCAGTTGTTGTTTTTATTTTATTTGGTTGCAATTTTACTCTGATAAAAATGGGTATAGAGTCATCATGAATAACTTATCAGACCATCTATATCAGTCTACTCCATCTAGAAAACGATGAGGCGTTCTTTCAGGCATGTCACTTAATGGCTCGGGGAACTATTTTGTGGAACCCAGTTCGGGACGTTACCAAGCGGTATCAAATGAGTTTTCTTTCATTATTATTATTTTGTCTTTCTATTTTGGGAAATATGGATAGGAGACTAATAAGAGTCGGGTCTTGGTAATGAGCTCATGTGTGGGAGTTGAAAACACTTGTTCTGTAGAAAAACTGTGTACTTAGGGTGGGATTGTTTGGATTTGCATTTTTTGTTATAGGTGGATATTATTTCAACTTTTTTGATACGCTTATGGTGTGATGTGGTAATTATTTTTGGGCATTATTGATTATTGGCTTGGATCATGAAGATTCATGAGGGTTTAGTATTCGTGAATCATTTAAGGTACTTACGTTTATTCTAACGTGCATCATTTTAGGAACTCATGGGAAAATTATTTATGGGTCTGTAGTTGAACATAAAATGTCATCCTTTTTGTAAGATTGAAATGAAAATAGAGTCTGACATGAATTGATAAATATTGAATAATGAAGAAAATTGAGAATAATTGGGTGTCTAAATGAGAGACATGTTAATGAGAATGTGCTTACCCTTGCTACCCAAGAGCTAGGAGGACGATGGTTAAGAATAGTGATAGTGCCTTAGTTTTGACCATGTGGAATGAAATGGGGATTACATGCTGAAACATGTTGTGATTATTTTTCCTATAATATAAATGTTATAAGGTTGTGTTATGTGTCTTATGTCGTGTGTTTGGCATTTTAGTGATTATGCATCCATGATGCTTTTTGAGGGGAAGACAGAGGGGTATGGGTCAGAATGAACTTCTAGATGGGGAACATGAGGCACCATTGTTGCAAGAAAAGGTGGAAGGGGAGAAGTTACAAGATAAATTTAATCGTTTCATGAAATTCATGGAGAAAGGCCTAGAGAAGATTCTAAAAACACGTCTTTGTTGAAAATGGAGTTTCAACTTTAAAACCCTATAACTTATAATGGAGAGGGTTGACCCATGGGAGATGAATTCATGATTGAATATATAGAGATGATAATTGACCATTTTCTAACTACAACTGTGAGGAGGTTAAAGTTGGATCCTTATATACTACGGGGGTTAGTGAAGTGCTAGTGGAAAATTCATGTAAGATCTGGATAGACTGATGACATGTTATGGAAGGAATTTCTATAGAAGTTCTTGGAACTCATCTAACTAGAGAAACTAAGACCAGAGAAGGATTCAGAGTTGATGCATTTGACCTAGGAAAGCATGTCCATAATGGACTATGCTGAACATTTACCAGATTTATATAATTTTCTCCATCTTTGGATGCAGAAATGGATTATTTGGAAAAATTATTCCAATATGAATATAAGTGCGAGATTAAGTCTCTAGGGAATATATGTTTGATGGATAAGTTCTAATAAGTGGTAAATCAGGCTCTCATTTCATAGGGGAACCTGTAGGTGGCTTCACGTGCTGGACCGGTAGCTTTCACTGGAGAATCATGAGGTGCACATTCTGAGAGCAGGAAGGTTTGTTACGATATCCTTAGTCAGGATATTGGAATGAAAGGTGGATAGTTAGAAGGAAAAATTTCATTAGATCATACTCATGTAATTTTCCACTAGTGTATTAATCTAGGACACTATGAAAAATGTTGTCTTTTATCACTAATGGAGGTTTTATTTTTCAACCTAATGGGGAACATACAGATGTTATGTAGGAAGCAACAACCGGATGGTGCTGAGGGAGTAGCTGCATAGTGTCAGAGTGTGGGAAGGGGTCTATTACACTATATAGTTCTGGCGTCTGCAGTTCTAATAGTAGCGGTGGTAGAGGTGGTGGACATGGTGCTTCATGGTATGAATTCCTGTATCATAAGAGTGTTGAAACACATGGGAATTAAACCTCACCACATGGGAGAGGTGTAGGATAGTTACATGTGGTGTTGCCTACACTCGTGGAGAGAGAGGATAGACCATCTATTGTGAGACGTACTATTATAGTATCTTCTAATTTATCTATTTCATTGTTTGATACATGTGACTATCATTTCTATACATCTAAAATTCATATTAATGGCTTGAGTTTGGAGGTCGAGTCTGTAAAAATAGTAATTAATATCGATTCCCTATTAGGAATATGTTTTATAAATATCTATGTATGCAAGGGATGTTCACTTGAGATCGGTGGGTATTGTTTTCTTTGGGATCCCTATCTACGTGATATAAAGGGATTTGACCTAATTATGGCTCTGGACTGGTCAGTTGGATACTAAGCCCACATCGATTGTTACAGCAGGAGAGTGACATGTCAATCACCTAAAGGTGACCAATATATTCATCGTGGAGAGTGGGATATCCAGGAAAGCTAAGAAGGGATGATTACTTAGACACTGGGAGTGTTTAATACCCAATATTATAGTATTTGTATCTATGATGGGACTGTTAGGAAAGGCATACTTCTACCAGTGGTAGAATTGTTTCATTATGTTTTTCCTAAAGACTTTTCAGGGTTTCCACCTGGGAGAGATGTGAAATTCACTATCGATCTCAGGCCGGGGTTTGAGAAAGTATCTATTCTAATTTACATAATGGCGCTGATTGAGAATTAAGACCTCAAGACACACTTAGATTTACTAGAGGATAATGGTTTTATTCACCCAAGTATGTGGCCTTGCAGATCACCTGTGTTGTTTGAAAAGAAGGATGACATGAGTTTAGGCTTACGTGTAAAATACCGAATGCTAGAAAAAATGACTATGAATAACCAATCTAAACTTACACATATCGATGATCTATTTTACCATCTAAAGGGATCTCTGTGTTATCAAAATTTGATTTGAGATTAGGGTTTCACCATGTGATATTTCAGACATCTACTATACCAAGGACTAATTTCAGAAGCATGAATGACCTTTATGATTTTTTCGTAATGCCTTT
Source organism: Viscum album (assembly GCA_963277665.1). Taxonomy (NCBI): domain Eukaryota; kingdom Viridiplantae; phylum Streptophyta; class Magnoliopsida; order Santalales; family Viscaceae; genus Viscum; species Viscum album. The sequence continues at coordinate 663,098,357 of OY728159.1, forward strand.
TGGGTTGACAAATGATCCCATAGTGTTTTTGGCCTTGATAAATAGGTTCCTTCATCCATACCTGGATCAGTTTGTGGTGGTGACTGTGGTCAACATATTGGTGTACTCTATAACTCATTACAATCATTCCAAACATATTGACATCATCTTGATTATACTAAGAGAGTGTTATTTATACACAAATAAATTTAATTTTTACTTTTGGATTAACAAGATACAATTTTTGGGACATATCATCTCAGAAGGTGGAATGCTAGTGGACCTAGTGAATGTTCAAGTAGTGGTTTCTTGGGGGAAGCCCATGAATTTTTTTCACATATGATTCTTTTTTGGATTAGATAGATTTTACTAGAGATTCATCCAAGACATTTCCTGATTGGTATTGCTGATTTCAGGCATGGACAATAAATTAATAATGTTTTAATGGAAAGAAGCATGTGATAATGATTTCTATTTGTTGAATAATAACATGAAATCAACACAAATTTTGATATTACCTAAGTTAGGTGAGGAGTACACATTGTATTGTGATGATTATGGGATAGTAATTGTAGCTGTGTTGATGCAGGATAATCAAGTCATTGCATTTGAGTCTCAAAATATGATGCAAAATAAAAATAATTAACACATGAACTGCCTTGAGTTGGAAGTAGTAGTTTATGCTCTTAAGTATTGGTGACACTATCTTTTGGGTGAAATGTTTATAGTTTTTATAAATAAAAAAGTGTTATGTAAATATTTTCACATCTTGACATTAACCTTCGGCAGTGAATATGGGTATAGTATATGTAGTCCTATGATTTTGAACTAGTATATACTCTAGGAAATTGAAATTGTGTGGCTGATTCTTCACGCAGGAAAACTCATATTTAGTTGATACATGAGTGGAGTGCTATATGGAAGATGATGACCATGTTGGATGAAATGAATGTGGTGTTTCAATACATTCAGGATCAGATGACTCTGGTTTCAGTAGCATTGGAGTTTACACCCTTGAGATGGATCCAGGATAGGCATTATAAGGATCTGGGGTGCATAGCCTTTGGAAAATACTAGAATACGGGGGGTCACCTTCAGACTGTTTTATAGATGTGTATGTGGTAATCTATGTGAAGAATCTGGTTGTGGTGCCTATGAGAATGCGAGAGGAGCTCAAGTAATAATTTCATGTCTTGACGTGGGCGGTACAACCCCATATGACCAAATTGTACTGTGAGATACGATAATAGTTTTTCTGGCTAGGCATGAAAAAGGAAATAGCATGGTTCATGATGTGATGTTTCACCTGTTAGTAGTAGAAGGGTTAGCATCAATGACATAGAGATCTATTATAGTCAGTTTATATTTTGGAGTGGAAATGGGATGACATGACTATAGATTTTTAGGTAGTTCATCCAAAGACACTTAGGAAAAATGATTCCATTTGGGTCATTATGGATAGACTAAAAAAAGTATTACATTTCTTTCTTATTAGGGAATCCTTCATCGTGGAAAAATATGGGGAACTATATGCTCAGTAGATAGTTTATTTTCATGGGGTTCCATAGGCTATAGATTTCAGATCATGATTCAGGTTTTACATCATGCTTCGGGTAGGACTTATAGAAGGCCCTTGGTACATCGGTTTTTTTTGAGTAGGGCTTTCAACCCATAGAAATATGGTAGTCATATCTTTTCATATAGGGGTTAAAGGAAATTTTTTGGGCATTCCTTTTTTATTAAAATGGATATTGGGAGAATAACTGGTCTTCAATTTTGTTTTCTATAACAATTGTTATCAGAATACTATACAGATGGAACAATATGAGGAACTTTATGGTAATCCTTGAAGATCACTACTATGATGGATACAGGCGAGTGATTTAGAGTTGTTGGGACCGAGTCTCGTGTAGGAGACATCATAACTAATGTAGTTGATTTAATAATGTATGGTTATGGATTAGAGTAGGAAGAAGTAGTATACTGATAGATGGATAACACCCCTACTGTTTACAATGGGTGAGCGTGTATTCCTTCAGGTGGTGCCTAGGTTGGTTCACTACAGGATATAGAGGTAGGGAAAGTTGGCACCCATATTTGTGGGACCGTTTGAGTTAGTGGATATAATAGGACCGATGGCATACCGATTGGATCATCTGTACAAGTAAAGTGTTATGCACAATGTTTTCCATGTTTCACAACTATGGAGGTATCAACCCAACCCTTCTCATGTAATCAATATAGTTGAGGTAATCCTAGAGATAAATGTGTCCGTTGGGGAGCACCAAATATGTGTGCAAGATCATAGTGACATATGTTGTGGGGAAAGACAGTGGTGATAGTTTTTTGTGTTATGGAAACATGGACTTGTCCAAGATGAAACATGGGAATGAGAAGAAGATATGAGGGATCAATGTCCCGATCATATTTGTACATAATCTTAGTGAAATTTGGGAGTGCATCTCAAGGATGAACTATTATAAGGTGGGGATATTTTAAGATTCTCACTATTTATGGAGTCATATCAGGCCCTTTTTAAGTACATTTTTTTTATTTTTATGTAACCCTGTTTTAGAGTTGTTTTTGAGGTTAATTTTGGTGATTTTCAAGAAAAATTAACGAATATAGGGTTGTGTATGGTTAGCACATAGTTTTATAAACCATCAACCTAAACCCATGTAACTGCGTGACCATGGGTAGTGAGGGTCAACATGGTTAGATCACGATATGATAAACCTTATGGATCTTTAAGAGTAACCTTGAGAACCAGAAAAGAGTGTTCTGCATAGTTGGAGTATGGTTTAGCCAAACCATTTTCCCATTCCCAAGAAACTATGCAAACAAATTTTCATTATACAAAAATTAGTTTTTAAATCACTCAAACCCTAAAAACCCCTCTATTTCAACCTAGGCTTAGGCTTGATGAATTCTAGGAAATCCAAATTCCTAACGGAGGGATTCCAAGGTGATTCAGACACCATTTGTTGAGATCTAAGGCCCAGATTAGTGAGATTCTCTCTTCCTAGTAAGTGGATTTCATCCCGTCGATTATTCTATTATTTATTCTATAATTATTTGATCTTTTAATGAAAGATCTTTACTTTTTCCATTGATATAAACCTACATGTTGAGATCTAGATCTAGTGTAATGCCCCAACCCTAGTTACCTCGAGTCGGTGCATTATTAAATTACGTTGGCATGATCTCAAGAGATCACGTCTTGAAAGACCGATTAGTTTAGTAACCTTGGAAGTACTAGATATATAAATAAATTTTACATTACATCACGAAATAAATAAATAAAACATTGTACCCCCTTTGAACACACTCATATCCATTAGCCTATCCCTGTAGGATAAACATAATATACTTCTTCACATCCTAGGAAAAGAAAACATAATAAATGGGTGAGATTAGATGCTCAGTAGGGATAACAATATAACAGGAACTATCATAAATAATCATAAACATTTAAGGCAATGTATAAGGCTAAAACACAAGCCTTTCAATCACAAAATTCTTCATAATATAGAAAATATAAATCAAATAATTCCATTTACTTATTCACCTGAATATTCTACTCGTCAAATAATCACATGAAATATCAAAATCCCATTTCATAATGATGGAATGTATAATGCTAGACATCATAACCACATTGCCAAGGCCTTGTGCCATGACTAAAACTAAGATTTGGTCAAGGCCTTGTGCCCAGACACTAGTATGTCTCATGAGACCTAACGATGCATTGAGAAGCTATAGTGGGCTCCACCAATCACTTACTATGTCCAATACATTCCTCATATGAAAATTTTGGAACAAAATCTAATCATTTATATTAAAACTAGCATACTAAATATCAATATTTAAACCACAACCCATGAATGGTATAAAAATAGCACAACCAAAGTCAAAGATAACTCATTAAATAAAATATGGAAAATTTTATTATAATAAATCAATGACAATCATGAATAATGCAAGATATTGATATAGATGAAAATATTCAGTAAAATTATTTGATAGAAATATCCCCATTTTCATGAAAACAATTAAAAGTATCACTATTTATCAAGAAGCTGTTTAAAAGAGATTTGTAAATAAAAGTGTCCCATACCCCTTTGTAACTTTTAAAAGGGATGATAATTTTAAAACATTAATTTACATTTAAAACAATCCTTAAAACTATTTTTAAAAAATGTACATTAATGAGAAAGATTAAGAAAAATATATCATTAAATCATTTAAAATGATATTTTAGTTAGAGTTCCTATCCAAATGAGAGATGTTTGAATAAAAATAATTGAGGAAATAAATACATTATAATATCATGATAATAAATTTATTCATGATATACTATGTCAAAGTATAGTATATACATCATATAAAGGTTAATTGGTACATAACAACAAAAAAGTATCAATGAAATGTAAATTGAGATGAAATCCCTTATAAAGACTGTATCCTTAGGTTAAGGATAAATAAATGACATAATAATTTGTGAAATATATAAATACACTCAATATTATTGGATATTCAGTGAAAATCAATCATTGGACATTCACACATATTCTTGTAAAAACCACACCAATGACTTGGATGTTTAACTCATTTAATAGAAATTGAGTTAAAATTAATTTTATCAAGTTCATATCAATGACTCGAGAATTTATCAATGGAATGATTAGGTGTTTCAAAAGTATATCCACACAAAGGGTAGTATAACATAAGTACATAAATAGTGATTTCACTCATAATATTGGAGTAAAATAATCAATGATGTTTGTGTAAACCCCAATGAGTTGAAATTGAAATTTGAAATTACCTTACTGATTTGGTAACTTATGAAACATACACACCAAAAAATAAGGATCATAAAATAATGAAGTAAATACCCATAAATTAAATTATATTACACAAAGAATACAAGAATGGGTAGAAATTACACCACACAAAATGCAATAGTAGAAAATATAGCATGAATCTCACGAGAATAAAAGTAAAATGAAAACCCCTTACAAAATTGTAATCAATCGAGTCATAAGACCAAAAGATAATAACCACAAAATGAATCATATAATACCATGAATATAAATAGAATAATTATAATTTATATCAAATGAGAGTACACAATACACCACATGCAATAAATAAGTGGTGAACAATTGAAATCTCATGAAAATAAAAGTGAGATAAGAAACACCTTACCACGTTGTAATCAATCGAGTCTTAATACCAAAAGTTAATAACAAAAAAATTAATCACATAATACCATGAATATAAATAGAATCATGATAATATATATCGTAAAGGCCCGTAAATTTCAAGGAAATTTATTTCTTAATTTTCATTGGAATTTTACAAGAACGCAGTTTCTAACGGCATCTGATTCCGAGGCCCGGTGTGCCCGGAATCATTTTCTGAAGTTTGGCTCGAGTACGTTCAGTGAACGAACGAGCGGGTTTTTCTAACTATTGAATCGGTGCTCAGAATTGAATTCTGAGGGAACCGATGAAATCACAGTGCCGGTACTTGCTTAGAAACGCCTCTTCCGGAGTTGCGTTTTCTCGGGTGTGGTTTTTAATTTTTGGCGTTAAGTGAAGAAAATAAAATAAAGTGGTGCGAAAACTTTCTTTTATTTCACTTAAAGACACTTAAAGCTACTTAATCTAAGTTTAAGTGGATAGGGTGGAACCCAAAATATCCTACTCTCTAGATAGGATATTTGTGAGGTGGGGCCCACACGAGCCCCACCGTTTCTTTTCCCCTAAGTAACGCACCCACGAAAACTCCTCTTTAATGAAAGTAAACTGGTGTGTTTTCTAAAACTCTTAAATGCTCCTATTAAATGGATAGTTAAGTCGTTACCATTAATTCACCAAATTAATGGTTTGTTTCTTAACATGTTTTCAAATTGTTGGCATAATAATAAAATAAGACCAACACACTTTCTTCTTGGGTGCGGTTTGTTGAGTGGATTTGGAGAAACTGTATCTTCATCCTCCTTCGCGAAGAACGTGAAGAACGCTGGCCTTCGATGAAAGGCGTTGAAGAACGCCGAACCCTCGGAGATCGACAACGCGACGCCGTGTACCGCGACGCTGACGATTCTCCTCCCCCGATGTTCTTCTGCAGCGATCCTTCCCCACGACAATCTTCGATCAACACCGATTGAGGTAGGGGAATACGGATCTTTTTAATTTCCTTTGTGGATTTTATCCTTACCATGGATTTAATTCGTGAAATTAAATTTGTGTGTTTTCCCTAACCCTCAGAGATCGTCGACGTGACGCCGTATACCGCGACGGCGCGACGCCCTTATGTGACGTGATGATCCTCTTTTTCTGCGACAATCAATTCCGCGAAGAACTCTCATTTGACGACTACGACGAGGTATGGGTTTTATTTGAGAATAATATTATTTCCCATGGATGTTTCCTTCTAAAACAAAGAACCCGGTTCAAAGTTCAATTTTAATTTATTAAAATTGTGCCTGGTTATGTTTTCATGTGTTGATTATTATTCCCAATTGTTATCACCTAACGTGGAGGGTGCGGGACAAACAAACATGGCCCGACAACCCTCTGCAGTTTTTCACTGATGTGTGGTTTAACGGCGTTTACGAGATGGGATCGGAATGACGATTGGTGGCCTTCGCATCAAATTTCGGATCTCGGGAGAGCCGTAGGTGCAAACCGTAGGCAAAACGGACCACCGGAGCGCGTCCGGTGGTCCGTGGATGTTTCCGTCAGCGCGCCATGCCGGCACAGCGGCGGCGGCAGCCGGAGGCGGCGACCGGCCGCCAGGAAGCGGCAGCGCCCGGCGCGCCGCCGGGAAGACCCGCCGCGGCTGAAGCCGTGGTGGAGAGGGTCGGTCGCGCGGCCGCATGGGACTGCGGGGAAGGCACGCGGCCTTGCGCCGCATCTGGTGACATAGAGCAGCCCCCACGCGGGGCTGCACCTCTCCTTCAGGCGGGGGCAGCGCACCCCTGCCCGCGGCTCGGCCATGACAGCCGAGCCGACCCGCAGGCCGGGACGGGTCGCGCCCAGGCCGGCCCGGGTACCGCCCAGGCCGGGTCGGGCCACCCTGGCCGGGCTGGGCTGCGCCCAAGCGGGCCGGACCCGGACTCGGGTCGTGTCGACCCAGTTCGGGCCGACCCAGGGGGTCTCGAGCCGGGTCGGTCTGGGCCCAAACCCCATTTTCAGAGCTTTTCGGACTTTTGCTCATAACTTGAGCTACGAGCCTCCGATCGATGCGCCGTCAGCAGAAATGCGATCCTTGGATTTAGACGGTCGTTTCGGTATATCGCACTCAAGGTTTCGGAGTACTTTGGGTTCGGCTGGGTTGGTTCGTACCCGAAATGAACTGGGCCCTCGGAGCGCAAATGCTTATATCTTGAGCTCCGGACGTCCGATTGACGTGTCGTTGACTTTGTTAAATTTATTTAAGTGAGACGAATCTTTTGGCTTACTCCGGACGAGGTTTGGACGCAGGTGGAGTACGGTTGGGTTGATTTTGCCTTCAAAAAACCAACCGGGCCCCTGGGACGAAAAAACCAATAACTCTCAGACCGGGTGTCCAATTGACGCGCCGTCTGCGACGTTGAGTTCCTGTTGACGATACGGAACTTTTGGATACATCAACTCTGGACTATGTGTCAGTTGATGTATCAGCCTCTCGGCTCGTGGAGCGGACCCTCCCGAACGAGCTTGTTGTGTGCGGGAACCCTAGAGCTGGCTGCGTTTGCGACTGCGATGATGACGACTGTGCAGGGATCCTCAGTGGATTCGACGGTGACGACTACAGCACTCAACGATCCTACGTGGTTCAGTGCTACAGATCCTGTGTGGGTCTGACCCTATGTGGGTCAGCGCTGAGCGGTCCTGTGTGGGCCAGCACCTACAGATCCTGTGTGAGTCCGATCCTGTGTGGGTCTTTGCAGGGGTTAGTTACTTATCGATCATGTGTGGGTCAGATACTTTGTGGGTCATTGTTGGGGTTAGTTACCTATCGATCATGTGTGGGTCAGATCCTTTGTGGGTCATTGCGGGGGTTAGTACCTATCGATCCTTTGTGGGTCCAACGACTTAGATGAATCAGTGGCAATACCTGATCATCTCTATCGTGATACAAAGAAGTATACCTGTGTGAGTTGAGTCCTATTTTTCTTCCCTTTGTGGATTGTGTTGAGCTATCCTGTGTGGATTTACGTTTTTCTTTCCTATTTGGACTGGGTTTTACTTGATCTCGGAAGTTGGAGCGTACTGGAATTGATGAATTAGGTATATGTATGGGCATATACCTAAGCAGTGTTGGATGTTACTTCGTGATTGTATCTTTCCTTTGTGGATTATGGGAGACCTTCGGGGGTCTCGGGGTCCCTACTGAGTAGCTTATACTCACCCCTGCACAGGTTATGCCCACACTACGTTGTGTTGGTTGCAGACGACAGATAGCGCTGATCGTGGTTGAGGCACGAGGAGCAGGTCGGTCCCCGGAGGTGGATCACTGGGCGGGGCGTACACGGAGTGGACGGCTGGACCCGAGGAGCTGTGGAGGTTATCTGTACCCACCCTTCATGTGGGATTTTTAGTGGACAGCTCAACGTTGCGGATTTAATTTCAGTTGTTGTTTTCCCTTTCGAGTTGTACTTTACTTTCAGATTGGGTTTGTATACTGGCCCACTTTCTTTTCCGTACTTACTGTGGTACTCAGTTTTTACTTAGTGTTTACTTCTGTCTGCTTGCTCTGTGGTGTTTGTGGTTTACTTTACAAAGTAAATGCCTTCCCTTTTTACCGGGATTTACTCCTTGGTGTTAGTCTCCAGCCCCTGGCCTATGGAAGGCGGGCATGGGGTAGTCACGGCACTGGCCCCGAGGACGGGTTGTGACAAATTGGTATCAGAGGAGTTTATTTCTACGACATAACATGGGACTCTGATCTTTTTCTATGTGAAGTAATAGTGTTTAGCGTATTGGGTGTGGTTATCAGTTCATGGAGTCAAGTGTTGGTGCAGCGGCCGACGTATCCGTACACCAGGACCCTGACTTCTGATTTCCGACTTAATGCACGAAAACATTGATTGCATGTGTGTTTCAAGTTTTCTATGTGATTACTTTGTGTCAGCTCACTAGGTATATTGTTCTAACCGTGGCACACCTATTTCCTTTTCAGGATGGCCCCACGATGGTAGCCAGCTAGGGTTCCGAGAGTTGAGTGTGACGACAGGCCGCCGAGCGACGAGGCTTCGGTACATGGCCCTTTGACAGCTGAGGCACCGGCGATACCTCTACCCGTCGAGCCACCGATGCTTCCAGCCCCAGCCGATGACAATGCACGTCGCCTTAGTGCACTGCATGAGTTCTAGCGCCAGCGAACACCCATCTTCCGCGGGGAGACGGACCCCCTGGTAGCCAAGGACTGGCTGGAGGTAGTGGTACGAGTTTTCTGGTTAGTGAGGACACCAGCAGACCTCATGGTGATCCTCGTAGCGAGCCTACTGCATGCGGCAGCAGGCCGATGGTGGAGCTTGATGCTCCAGGTGCACGATGAGGCATCACTTCTCTGGATGGACTTTGAGAGCCTCTTCCGCTCAGAGTTTGTCCCAGCCACCCTCTGTGCGGTGCGCATCCAGGAGCTTCTTCAGCTACGGCACGGTAGTTTGTCAGTCGCCCAGTACTCGGCGAGATTTACCAATCTCTCGCGCTACTCGATAGACATGGTATGGGACCCATTCTTCCAGGCCCGGACCTTTGAGTAGGGATTGAGACATGAGATCAGGGCATCGCTGATCTCCCTCAGCATTCTGACCCAGGGAGGAGTACTACAGCGAGCCCTTTTGATCCAGAGCTCCCTTGTTGATCCTTAATCATCAGCGAGACCTATTGTGGGACGGCACATAGCAGATTCTTCTGCAGCAGGCAGTTGACAGATGACTCATGGGTCCACGCAGACCAGACACTCACACAGATGACCTCAGGACACTGGCTCAGCAGTGCTGGGAACACAGCGCGGAGCCAGTCTTTCGAGAGGCAGGCAGTGCTACACATGCGGCGGACAGGGTCATATGGCTCGTGACTGCCCGACCCACCATGTCGAGGAGCAGTAGAAGGTTGAGGGGCCACCCAGGAAAAGGCAGAGAGTCGAATATGGTGGTCCGCGGGGAGAAGGCGGACGAGGAAGAGGAGCTGGCCAAGCAGCAGGTGGTGGGCGACGCTTTGAGGCTTTACCACCACCACCACCAGGAGGTCCACCCCGGCCACAGGGAGCTGGCGGGCAGAGACAGGCACAGCTCCAGGCAGCGAAGGCCTATTACCACGGCGCGTCTGAGATGATTTGAGGTACTATCTGTGTCTATTCCAACCTTTATTCAGTTCTTATAGACATAGGAGTGAGTCACTCTTTCATAGGCGCTGCCCTTGTTCGGAGCTCGGAGATTCTGACAGATCTGTTGGCTCGATCCTTACGGCTAGAGACTCCTACGGGAGCAGACTCGATGATTACGCACTGGTGCCTACAGTGTGAGCCTACTCTAGGAGGCGAGATCTTCGGCTGGGATCTTCTTGTAGTGGCGTCGAGGCCTTACGACGTCATCTTGGGCATGGATTGGTTATCTATAGTCCATGCTCAGATCGACTGTTTTAGGTGCAAGGTGAGATGTGTATACACCGATGGGAGCAGGTTCACCTTCACCGTCGAGAAGGGAGACTTTGTAGCACAGGATGGACTCTCATAGAGGAGAGGACAACCCATCACTCATCAGTTGGCTAGCCTCATCCTAGGAGCAGTTGACGTGCGGAGTCCTAGTTTTCCTATAATGGTGGATCAGTATGTGGACGTCTTTCCCGACGATGTTCCAGGACTACCTCCTCGCAGAGAGGTAGACTTTTATATAGATATGTACCCTCGGACAACCCCGATATCCACTCCAGCATATCAGATGGCCCCCGCTGAGCTTCGAAAGCTACGGGTACAGTTGGAGGACTTGTAGGGAAAGGGTTTCATCTGACCCAGTGTTTCACCCTGGGCTTCCCCGATATTGTTCGCCAAGAAGGTGGACGGGAGCTTGAAAAAAAATTTCGACTACCATCGCCTGAACCAGGTGAGAGTGAGGAACAAGTATCCGCTACCAAGGATTGATGACCTCTTCGATCAGCTCAAGGGAGCACGGTGGTTCTCAAAGATAGACCTCAGGTCAGGCTATCATCAGCTCAGAGTTCGAGATGAGGACGTGTAGAAGACGGCCTTCAGATGTCGGTATGGCCACTATGAGTTCTTGGTTATGCCATTCGGTGTAACCAATGCTCCAGCATTGTTCATGGGCCTCATGAACAGGATCTTTCAGCCATACCTCGATCGATTTGTCATGGTCTTCATCGACGACATTTTGATATACTCGAAGACTGAGGAGGAGCACGCCTACCACTTGCGGGTTGTACTAGACACACTCCGAGAGCACCAGCTTTATGGAAAGCTCTCAAAGTGTCAGTTCTGGATATGCGAGGTCCACTTCTTGGGGCACGTCATCTCTGAGGTGGGAGTTGCAGTGGATCCTGCGAAGATCGAGGCAGTGCTAGCTTGGGAGCAACCCAAGAGCGTGACGGAGGTGCGGAGTTTCTTGGGACTAGCTGGATACTATTGGAGATTTGTGCCAGACTTCTCCAGAGTTGTGACACCACTCTCAGCTTTGACAAAGAAGGGGAAACCCTTTGTCTGGTCAGACAGATGTCAGCAGAGCTTCCAGGAGCTGAGACAGAGATTGACCAGCGCCCCTATCTTGAGGTTGTCTGAGGAGGGATTAGGGTACGTAGTCTACTGCGATGCATCAGGGACCGGACTCGGATGTGTCCTGATGCAGGAGCGGGCGGTGATCACCTATGGATCACGTCAGTTGAGGCCGCATGAGAAGAACTACGCTACCCATGACCTGGAGTTAGCAGCAGTGGTCTTCGCTCTGAAGACATGGAGACACTACCTGATGGGCGAGTGTTTTACAGTCTTTTATGAACATCAGAGTCTCAGGTACATCTTCTCTCAGAAGGACCTGAACCTGAGATAGTGGTGATGGCTCGAGTTCCTCCAGGACTATGACTTTGAGAAAGTCTATACTCCTGGGAAGGGGAACGTGGTAGCCGATGCTCTCAGCAGGAGGACGGGCCTTCAGCTACTCAAGGAGGCGACAGAGAAGCTATCCGCTTTGTGGATATCCTTCGTGGATAGAGATGGATCAGCCTTCCTTCAGCCTCTCACAGTCACCCCTCCACTACTACAGCGGGTGAGAGAGGCACAGCATGGGGACACTGACTATGAGACGCGGCGTGCGCAGATATCCTCAAGACATGCACTTGATGGTTTCTCCTTTGGAGCAGAGCACGACATCCTTTTCAGAGGACGTACCTTGGTACCATTCTCTTTAAGAGAGGAGGTTCTGATAGAGTTTCACACTTCCCCTTTGGCGGTATATCATGGAGTGGCAAAAATTTACCAGGATCTCAGACGATAGCACTGGTGGCCAGGCATGAATAAGGTTGTGGAAGAGTTCGTTTCTCGATGCCTCACCTTCCAGCAGGTGAAGGAAGAGCATTAGGTACCAGCAGGCTTGGTACAACCCTTGGAGGTCCCAGAGTGGAAGTGGGACGGGATATCTATGGACTTCGTGACTGGACTTCCACGCACTTCCAGAGGTCACGACTCCATTTGGGTGATTGTCGACCAACTCACCAAGTCGGCTCACTTCTTACCCATCATAGAGCAGGGCTCAGTGGAGAGCTTGGCACGTCTCTACATTCAGGATATTGTACGGATTCACGGTGTGCCATCATCTATCGTCTCCGATCGAGATGATCGCTTTACTTCCCAGCTTTGGAAGGGGTTGCAGGAGGCATTCGGGACGCAGCTACGTCTGAGCACCGCCTTTCACCCTTAGACGGATGGCCAGACGGAGAGGACCATTTAGACTCTTGAGGACATGATCCGCGCATGTGTCCTCGACTTTGGTCGCAGTTGGGAGGACCACCTACCCTTGGTGGAGTTTGCGTACAACAACAGCTACCACTCCACCATCGGGATGGCACCATACGAGGTGTTGTACGGCAGACCTTGCAGATCACCTTTGTGCAGGACAGACCCTGGGAAGTCAGCACTTGTGGGACCAGAGATGGTCCGGGCCATGACAGAGAAGGTCTAGGTCATCCATGAGTGGGGGAGGACAGCTCAGAGCCGGAAGTATTCTTATTCTGACAGGAGGCGGAGGCCACTAGAGTTCGAGGATGGCGACCACGTCTTCTTACGTGTCTCACCTCGACGTGGATTACGGAGATTTGGCCGAGATGGAAAGTTGTCTCCACGCTTCATCGGACCATACCAGGTCATCAGCCGGATTGGCGAGGTGGCTTATCGCCTGGCTCTACCACCTCAGTTGCACCGGGTGCACGATGTCTTCCACGTATTTAAGCTGAGGAGATACGTGCACGACCCGACGCATATCATTGACCATGGGGAGCTGGACGTTGATGATGGGGAGACTTTTGTGGAGGTCCCGATGGAGATTGAGGATCGATAGGAGAGGGTCCTATGTGGACGTTCGATTCCTATAGTGCGCATCAGATGGCAGCACGGGAACCTCCATGAGAGCACTTGGGAGTGGGAGTCTCAGATGCGTGCTCAGTACCCACTTTTGTTTCCCTAGTTTATGATGTATCTTTACAGGGACGTAAAGCCCTGAGGTGGGAGTAATGTAAAGACCTGTAAATTTCAATGAAATTTTTTTATTAATTTTCTTTGGAATTTTACAGGAATGCAGTTTCTGACGGCACCTGATTCCGAGGCCCGGTGTTCCCGGAATCATTTTCCGAAGTTTGGCTCGGGTACGTTCAGTGAACGAACCAGTGGGTTTTTCTAACATTTGAACCGGTGCTCAGAATCGAATTACAAGGGAACCGATGGAATCACAGTGCCGGTACTTTCATAGAAACGCCTCTTCCGGAGTTGCGTTTTCTCAGGTTTGGTTTTTAATTTTTGCGTTAAGTGAAAAAAATAAAATAAAGTGGTACGACAACTTTCTTTTATTTCACTTAAAGCCACTTAAAGCCACTTAAAGCTACTTAATCTAAGTTGAAGCGGATAGGGTGGAACCCAAAATATCCTACCCTCTAGATAGGATATTTTTGATGTGGGGCCCGTACGAGCCCTACCATTTCTTTTCCCCTAAGTAACGCACCCGCGAAAACTCCTCTTTAATGAAAGTCAACTGGTGCATTTTCTAAAACTCTTAAACGCTCCTATAAAATGGACAGTTAAGTCGTTACCATTAATTCACCAAATTAATGGTTCGTTTCTTAACATGTTTTCAAACTGGTGGCATAATAATAAAATAAGACCACACACTTTCTTCTTGGGTGCTGTTTGTTGAGAGGATTTGGAGAAACTGTATCTTCATCCTCCTTCGCGAAGAACGTGAAGAACGTGAAGAACACGAAGAATGCCGGCCTTTGACAAAAGGCGATGAAGAACGCCGAACCCTCAAAGATCAATGACGTGATGCCGTGTACCGCGATGCTGATGATTCTCCTCCCCCGACGTTCTTCTACGGCGATCATTTCCCATGACAATCTTCGATCAACACCGATTGAGGTAGGGGAAAACAGATCTTTTTAATTTCCTTTGTAGATTTTATCCTTAACATGGATTTAATTCGTGAAATTAAATCTCTCTGTTTTCTTTAACCCTCAGAGATTGTTGACGTGATGCCGTATACCACGACGACGCGACGCCCTTCCGCGACGCGACAATCCTCTTCTTCCGCGACGGTCAATTCCGCGAAGAAATCTCGTTCGATGACTACGACGAGGTAGGGGTTTTATTTGAGAATAATATTATTTCCCATGGCTGTTTCCTTCTAAAAAAAGAACCTGGATCAAAGTTCAATTTTAATTTATTAAAATTGTGCCTGGTTATGTTTTCATGTGTTGATTATTATTCCCAATTGTTATCACCTAACGCGGAGGGTGCGGGCCAAACAAACACGGACCAACAACCCTCCGTAGTTTTTCGTTGATGCGTGGTTTAACGGTGTTTACGAGATGCGATCGAAATGGCGATTGGTGGCCTTCACAGCAAAGTTTGGATCCTGAGAGAGCCGTAGGTGCAAACCTCTGGCAAAACGGACCACCGGAGCGCGTCCGGTGGTCCGCGGAAGTTTCGGTCAATGCACCGTGCCGGCACGGCGGCGGCGGCTGCCGGAGGCGGCGACCGGCCGCCAGAAAGCGGCAGCGCCCGGCGCGCCGTCGGGAAGACCCGTCGTGGCTTCAGCCGCGGCGGCAAGGGCCGGTCCCGCGGCCGCACGGGACCGCAGGGAAGGGATGCGGCCTTGTGCCGCATCCGGTGACATGGAGCGGCCCCCACATGGGGTCGCGGCTCTCCTTCACGCGGGGTCGTGGCTCTCCTTCACGCGGGGGCAGCGCACCCCTGCCCGCGACTCGGCCGTGACAGCCGAGCCAACCCGCCGGCCGGGCCATGTCGCGCCCAGGCCGGGCCGAGCCACCCTGTCTGGGTCGGGCCGCGCCCAAGTGGGCCGGACCCAGACCCGGGTCAGGTCGACCCTGTTCGGGCCGACCCAGGGGGTCTCGGGCCGGGTCGGTCCGGGCCCGAAACCCCGTTTTCGGACCTTTTCGGTCTTTTTCTCATAACTTGAGCTACGGGCCTCTGATCGATGCGCTGTTAGCGGAGATGTGATCCTTGGATCAAGATGGTCATTTCGGTATATCGTACTCAAGGTTTCAGAGTACTTTGGTTTCAGCCGGGTTGGTTTGTACACGAAACCAACTGGGCCCTCTGAGCGGAAACGCTTATATATTGAGCTCCGGACGTCCGATTGACATGCCGCTGACTTTGTTGAATTTCTATAAGTGAGAATAATCTTTTGGCTTACTCCGCCTGAGGTTTGGACGCAGGTGGAGTATGGTGGGGTTGGTTTTTCCTTAAAAAAACCAACCGGGCCCCTGGGACGAAAAGGCCAATAACTCTCAGACCGGGCGTCCGATTGACGTGCCATCTGCGACGTTGAGTTCCTGTTGACGATATGGAACTTTTGGATATATCAACTATGTAATATGTGTCAGTTGATGTATCAGCCTCTCGGCTCATGGAGCGGACCCTCCCGAACGAGCTTGCTGTGTGCGGGAACCCTAGAGCTGGCTGCGTTTGCGACTGCGACGACGAAGACTGTGCAGGGATCCTCAGTGGATTCGACGGAGAAGACTACAGCACTCAGTTATCCTACGTGGGTCAGTGCTACAGATCCTGTGTGGGTCTGATCCTGTGTGGGTCAGCGCTCAGTGGTCCTGTGTGGGTCAGCGCTCAGCAGTCCTGTGTGGGTCAGTGCCTACAGATCATGTGTGGGTCTGATCCTATGTGGGTCTTTGCGGGGGATAGTTACCAATCGATCATGTGTGGGTCAGATCCTTTTTGGGTCATTGCGGGGGTTACTTACCTATCGATCCTGTGTGGGTCAGATCCTTTGTGGGTCATTGCGTGGGTTAGTACCTATCGATCCTTTGTGGGTCTGACAACTTAGATTAATGAGTGGCAATACCTGATCATCTCTATCGTCATACAAAGAAGTATACCTGTCTGAGCTGAATCCTGTTTTTCATCCCTTTGTGGATTGTGTTGAGCTATCCTGTGTGGATTTACATTTTTCTTTCCTGTGTGGATTTACGTTTTGCTTTCCTGTGTGGACTGGGTTGTACTTGAGCTCGGAAGTTGGAGCATACTGGAATTGATGACTTAGGTATCTGTATCGGAAAATACCTAAGAAGTGTCCGATGTTACATCATGATTGTATCTTTCCTTTCTGGATTATCCTTTGTGGATTCTGGGAGACCATCGGGGGTCTCGGGGTCCCTACTGAGTAGCTTATACTAACCCCTACATGGGCTATGCCCGCACTACGTTGTGTTGGTTGCAGACGACGGACAGTGCTGATCGTGGTTGAGGCACGAGGAGCAGGTCGGTACCCGGAGGTGAATCACTGGGCGGGGCATACTCGGAGCGGACGACTGGACCTGAGGAGCTATGGAGGCTATCTGTACCCACCCTTCAGGTGCGATTTCCAGTGGATATCTCGACATTTCAGATTTACTTTCAGTTACTGTTATCCCTTTCGAGTTGTACTTTACTTTCAGTTTGGGTTTGTATACTGGCCCACTTTCTTTTCCACACTTACTTTTGTACTCAATTTTTACTTAGTGTTTACTTCTGTCTGCTTGCTCTATGGTGTTTTTGGTTTACATTACAAAGGCAATGCCTTCCCTTTTTACATGGATTTACGCCTTGGTGCTAGTCGCCAGCCCCAGGCCTATGGAAGGCGGGCTTGGGGTAGTCACGGCACGGGCCTCGAGGACGGGTCGTGACATATATCAAATGGCAGTACACTATCCACCTCATGCAATAAATAAGTGGTGAATAATTGAAATCTCATGAAATTAAAAGTGAGATAAGAAACCTCTTGGCTTGTACTTTTCCTTGATCGAGGGTATGTTAAACTCAAGTATAATAGTTAAATATTTTTTATTAAATTATAAAAGAAAATTATATAAAAATATGATATCATATATGATATTCTTATATTGATTTGTTAATAGTATTTTAGTAGTATCATTGTTTTGGGTGTTAAGTGATTCTTTTTCCTTTATATGTTTTGTTACGTAAGTCATGTTTGTTTTGGATAAGATGTATTTGATGCATATCCAGAATGATATTATGTTCTTAAACATTATTTTAATCATAAAAGGATATTATTCTTGAATGGTTATGATGGGTAATGAATCTCATCGCGTTCGTGGAGACAGAAATTTGTACGTACGCACGAGCGACAATATCCTTCAATTGAATGTGAAATAGTATAAAATTGGATGTTATATCAAATATACAGAATACTTAACATGTTATATTTTTTATTTTAATCAATTATAAATCATTATTATACCCATACAAATAAAAAAATGTAGAATAAAAACTATACCACGACGTAGAGACGGTAAGTCTTACGTATGCACGTATAGTGAATTTGTCATTCATGGGATGGAGAGAATAATTAATACTGTTGTACCATATTTCTACTAACATCAAAATATGTAGAAGGTACTAGAGTTATTATTTTGTTATGGAAACAACAAATAAAGAGGAAGTAGAAGAAGAAAATGAAATTGAAATGGGTGGTGAAATTATTACCTTTTCATCGGGTGCTACATTTTGATTTGATCAAAAAGGCTCCTTAGGTTGGATTTATGATCAAATTAAGGCCTCTAGGTTGTAGTGAGGGATATTGGGAAGATATTTGAGCATGGGTTGGCCGAGCCAAATGGATTTGGAGGTGTGAAATTATGAGAAGTGGAAGTACACTTTTATAAGAGATGTGAGGGTAACTTTAGCAAAAGCTTAGAATATTAATTTATCATATAATCATTTTCGGTTTATAATTGATCCAAATGGATTTATATAGAGAATAAGGTGTGTATTGGTCGGAATAACTTCAAAACATAGGTTTTAACAAATTTAAAGTCACCATATCAACCTTATCTTTTAGACATAACTCTTAAATAATTAGTTTAACTTTTACCATGTCTTCTTCTTTCTTACACTATATGGTTAATAAACTTACTGTAAACTTCCATGAGAACCTTGAGGGATTAATTAATGAGATATATATAATTATTTAATTTTGTAAGAATATTCCTAGATTTTTATAAATATTACATCATTTAATAATATAATTTGTTTGAAAAACTCATTAATGTCAATTTTGACACAATTTAGTATTTTGTTTTTGGGAAGATCATAAAAGCATGATTACTTCGAAAAAAATCATTTTATTAACCCAAAAATGTCATATTAATCTAAAAATTCGTGGAATGCATCAAAATTATCAAATTTCATTTATCTTGATATTTATAATATCAATTTTTTTAATCTTTCATTAATAAGATAATTACTGCCACATAACTGTATCATAAATAAATTTATTATTTAATGTCTAAAGATTATAAATAAAATACCATGATATAGGAAATCATTTCATATTTCTAATTAATAATTATATTCTAATTTATCTTATGTATAACAATATATTAAAAATGTTTTAGTTATTAAAATTTGAATTTTATAATTTTAACTCTTTTTAAATAAAAAAATAATAAATGTCTTAATGTAATCCATGTAGAACAAAGAGTATCATATTTTACTTCAAAAGTTGATTTTTGTTGAAACACACTTATCCAATAGAATTATTACATATGTTAGGGTAATTATAATATCATTTTTACCTTTAATTACACTATTTACTTTTAACACTGGTAAATAAAAGTCAAAATATACTATTCACCAAAATTTATTATCATCTTATTGAACAAAATTTTACTTACTAATGTCAACTGTGTCTCTCATATTTTTTAAATTAAATTATTCGAAGTGGTAAAATTACTTTTTATGCAAATTTGCTAATGTGCATAAAAGGTAGGTAAAAAACGTTAAAAAATTCAATAAAATTTTATACATCTAATTTTATTATAAATAGACTCTGATGAATTAAATTGAACTAAGATAGGTATTATGTATCTATTTTCACTTGAAATTATTTTAAATAAATTAAATATTTATTTAAATAAAAAGTTGGTTTTTAAACAATTACGTAGTGATTTTCACTATTCATCAAAAATTAAATGTTTTCAGCAACATACCAAAAATTCACCCTATGCTAATTTTGATATTAAAAATCTAAAAATGATGTCTACTTTAGAAAATTCAAGACATAGACATTTCATTATTCAATTTAAAATTAATTCACATTGTCAAAACCTAAAAGTGGGTTTTTGAGAAGTAAAAACTATCAAACGATTGATATGTGTTTATGTCCAATTTAAAAGTTAAATTAATTCCAATGAAAAAAATTGGATTAAATGACGAAAATATAATCTAATTATACATCAAAATTAAAATGTATAATTTAACACTATAAATTATTTTGATTAAAAAAGATGTTTTAATTAAAATTTTGAATCTTTCAGTATTTATCAAAATATGAATGTTATCAGAAAAACCACAAACATTTATCCAAACTAATTTTTCATGTATCACTTATAAAGAATAAATTAATTTCATTAAATTGAATATATAAAGGTTTCAAATTTTTTATTAGAAAGGGCTGTCCATTAAAAGGTGTCAAAACTACATTTTTTGAAAAATAATTATTTTATCTGAAAAATTTAATTTGTACTTATATTATGTTTAAGAAACACAAAAGATGAAAGTTAAAATTACATGGGATGTATATAAAATTCAAAATGTGGTTATTAAAATTCCTAACCACTTTTTAAAGGGGTATTTTAATAGGTTGTGGTGCAGTTAAACTCGGTGCTGCGTATATCGCACACTGTTGTATTATTCAAAGAGGAGTGTACCATGGAAGATTTTTGTGTTACATTATTCCCTCCTTCAATAAATTTCATCCTCGTAATTTGAAATTGTTCTTCAAAAATTAAAGGTAAAAAAATAGAAAATACCTTTGTGGAAAACCCACATCAGAAATAGGTTAATAAATTTTAGTCTTGATAAGAGGGAAAGGGAAATGAAAAAGTAAACACCAAATTAGGATTTCAAATCGGAGAAAATTGGTGACAAATATTATTGGAGGAAAACGTAAATATTTATAGGGAGTGATTAAGGTAATCAATCAAAAAAAATTGAATGGAAAATTGAGGGCCTCAAAGCCATAAATCTTTGATGAATAACATGAGGTAATAGAATAACACATTTTAGTGTTTATGATCATTTCACTAATGATTAATAATTAATTTCTTCATAGAATAAGTGAAAAAAATACTTGATATATAGAGTTCCTTCCTTTATGTAATTTCTACCACAAACTCATCTTTCAATCCAAACAATGAGTATTTAAGATGACGTGGTCACACCGGAAGCACTAGAATCAACTTACAGAGAATCACATAATCCAAAAAGGATGAACTATATATTTCTCTTATGTTTAGAGATTAACTAAAACCAAAATAGTTAATAAAAGATCAGATGATCCCTAAAAATTCTAATCCTTTGAAGAAAGAAATACTAATCTAAATTTCAAAAAATATGCCAACAATACCCAAAGTTCAATAAATATCATTCATTAAACAATTGTCCTTAAATTACTTCAACATAATCCAAACTAATATTGATAACCAAAACTCAGAATAATTTGATTACGTAGTCTTCCATGTTAAATTGTATCTCCAAATAACATCAACTACTCTTAAAGTCACATATTTAAAATTAATTAACCTAATCACATATTCTCTATGATAGATTAATCATTTCCATAAATAATTTAAATCACTCTATGTCCACAATAAAAACATAGTTAAAAATACACCATTACTCTTCAAATGAAATCCCATAGTATTCTATTTTCCATAGGCATATATTGTTCCCAAAAGAGAAAACATCTTTCGAAATAACATTTATCACTTAATAACTAAAACCTTTTTATATACTAAGTATGTCTATTTGATAAACCTAAAATCCCAAATCTACTTATTATTGACAAATAAAATTATTTAACTAAAAATAATTAGTCCCACGAACCAGAGACTTCATGTAGTCTAGTGGTAGGCGATATATCCCAGTCGTACATGGGTGGTGGGTTCGATTCCCGCATCTTTGTTCGATGCGATGGGTTTTCACATGGTATGTGTGTGGTCCTTCTTCAAAAACTATATTTTATATCATTCAAAAAATTTGATAAATTCCTCAAAATAACCATAACATAATTTTACCACAAATTTTATCTCATACCTGGAATTTTCATCCTAGAATTTAATAACTTGTAATTGCCTCAAATTCAAGGATCATATAAACCCAAATGGTTATTTATAACTATATCAACAATAGAAAAGGTAAATCCACCTCAAATAGAATTTTCAAATAATAATCTACAGGGTTACACATACAAGGGAAAAGTCATCCAATTTAATCCCAAAAACAAAGAGAACAAATAATTTTAAACATTTCACCATCCATTTATTTCCACATAGGTTCTTCTTTGACCAAGAGGTTATCATATAGAATAGAAAATTCACTCGGGTAATGTCCAAGTCCCCTACATTTTTTAAAAATAACTATAAAGGGATTCTTGGGATCATTTTCATTTTCTTCTATAGTACTCTTCATTTTTCCTCGGTAATTATTTGCTTTGGTCCTTCATTCCCACACATAATTCATTTCTTTATTCCATTGAGGCAATTTCCTAGGTGTCTCCTTCCACATTTCCTACATGATGGAAATTGAGAATTCTTTTCTCCATGATCTCCACTATTGGAGGTCTTATCATTCACCACCTTTCTCTTCTTTGTTGAGTCCGGGTGTTGGTTAATATATATGTTGTTGATCATATTTTTGGAAAAATGATTCGGCCTGAGCCCAATTTCTATTTCGCCTATCAAATTTTCATTTTGTTGCTCATTTCCACTACCATTCCCACCTGGTACATCAGGTTCAATGTTACTATTACTTCCTTGGAATCCATCCATTGACTAAAACCAGAAAGCATTGAGTGAGTACCAATAGTCATAAAATCATTTAAAGAAAATCATGAAACCTTATTTTTAATCTAAAACACCTTAGGATTAAACAAGGTTATTTATTCTCATCTTATATTAAAATCATTCAAATCAGTATGTAATGAAAATTTGAATTATCCTAATCACATCCCCCAGGATTATCATAACCAAGAGTGAAGTAAGGCCCGTTATCATGCACCAGTTCACATTTTAGTCAAGATGAAAGTGGTTTTTTCATATTTTACCCCTAGGTACAACTGTAAAAAACCACATCTACCTACTCATATCCTAACAGAGATGTATTTCTTCGAAAACCCTCATAATATTTACATTACCAAAATTTTTGGATGTTATTCTATACCAATCCCCAACGTCTTTCTTAGGGTAATGTTATCTAATCAGATTTTTTCTAAATCTAGTTTCTAGGGTTTTTACTAAACTTCCTCTGATACCAACTGTAATTCACCGACCCTAGTTGCCCAGAGTCAGTGCATAATTACATAACATTGTCATGATATTAAGAGATCATGTCACGAAATAATGATTAGTTTAGTATCCTTGTAAGTACAAAATACAAACCTAAATTTCACATTAAATCATGAAATAAATAAAAAAAGAATGGTTCCCCCTTTGAAAACACTCATATCCTTTGGCCTATCCCTGAAGGTTAAACATAATATACATATTTACATCTTAGGAAAATAAAACATAATAAAGGGTTTATCTCAGATGCTCAGTAGGGATGATAATATAGCAGGAAATATCGTAAATAATTATATACATTTAAGGCAATGTATAAGACTAAAACACAAGCCTTTTAAGCATAAACTTCATTATAATATTAAAATGATAAATCTAATAATTCCATTAGCTTATTCAGATGAATATTTTACTCATCAAATAATCTCATGCAATATCAATACCCAATTTCATAATGATTGAATGCATAATGCCGGAAATCATAACTACATAGTCAAGGCCTTGTACCAAGACTACAAATAAGATTTTGTCAAGGCCTTGTGCCAAGACACTAATTTCTCCCATGAGACCAACCAATTCATCAAGGAGCTATAGAAAGCTCCACCCATCACTTATTAAGTCCAATTAATTAATCATATGAAAAGTTTGGAACATAATCTATACATTCATATTAAAACTAGTATACAAAATGTCAATATTTTAACAACCAACGATGAATGGTATAAAAATAGCACATCCACAGTCAAACATAACTCAATAAATAAAATATGAATTATTTTATTAAAATAAATAAATTTCAATCATGAATAATGAAGGATATTTACATAGATGAAAATAATCCGTAAAACTATTTGAGAGAAATATCACTTTTTCTAGAAAATATTTAAAAGTATCACTATTCATCAAGAATACATTTAAAAAATATTTTTGAATCAAAGTGTCTCATACCACATTGAAACTTTTAAATGGAATTTTAATTTTAAAACATTAATTTCCATATAAATAAATCATTTAAACTATTTTTAAAACATGGACTTTAATAGAAAATATTTAAAAGGATAAATCTTTAAAAAATTTAAAATGAAATTTAGATAGAGTTCCTAACCAAATGAGTGACGCTTGAATACAAATAATTGAGGTAATAAAAATTTTATAAAATTATTAGAATAAAGGGTTTCATTATATATACTATTTCAAATAAGGTTATATACTCCATATAAAAGTGAATTGGTGCATAACAGCAAAGGAGTCTCAATGGAATGTAAATTGAGATGAAATTCTTTATAAAGACTGTATCCTTAGTTTAAGGATAAATAAATGACATAATTATGTGTGAAAAATATAAATACACTCAATATTATTAGATATTCAGTTTAAATCAATCAATGTACATTCACACATATTCTTATAAAAAGAACACCAATGATGGGGATTCTTAACTCAATGAATAGAAATTGAGTTAAAATTACTCTTATCAAGTTCATATCGATGACATGAGAATTTATCAATGGAGTGATTAGGTGTATAAAATGATTATCCACACATAGGGGAGTAATACATAAGTTAATAAATAGTTATTTCACCCAAATTCTTGGTGTAAAATAATTGATGATGTTTGTGTAAAACCCAATGAGTGGAAATTGAAATTTGAAATTCTCTTACCAATTTATTAACAAATGAAACATACAACCCATGAAAGAAGGATCATAAAATGATGATGTAAATAACCACAAATTAACATATACTACAAAAACAATACAGTCATGGGTAGTACATACACAACATAAAAGATAATAGTTGAAAATATAACATGAATCTCACAGTAATAAAAGTGAGAAGAAAACCCCTTACCACGTTCTAATCAATCGATTCATAAGACCGAAAGTTAATAACCATCAAATGAATCACAGAATAAGATTAATATAAATATAATCAAGATACTATATATCAAATAGAAGTACAAAATACACCACATGCAATAAATAAGTGGTGAACAATTGAAATCTTTGGAAATTAAAAGTTAGATAAGAAACACCTAACCACATTGTAATAAATCGTGTCATTAGACCAAAAGTTAATAACAACCTAATGAATCACATAACATCATGAATATAAATACAATCATGGTAATTTATATCAAATTTCAATACACAATACACCACATGCAATAAATAAGTGGTGATCAATGGAAATCTCACAAAATTAAAAGTGAGATAAGAAACCCCTTACCTTGTACTTTTCCTTGATCGAGGGTATCTTAACCTCCTGTATAATAGTTAAATAATTGTTATTAAATTAAAAAATAGACACATAAGTAAATATTATATCATATAAGATATTCTAATATTAATTTATTAATAGTATTTTAGAAGTATCATTGTTTCGGGTGTTAACTGATTCATTTTCCTTTATATGTTTTGTAATGTCAGTCATGTTTGTTATGGATAGGATGTATTTTTTGAATATCTAGATTGATATTAAGTTCTTAAACATTATTTTTAATCATAAAATGAAAATTAATCTTGAATGTTTACAATGGGGAATGAATCCCATAATGTTCGTGGAGACGGTAATCCGTACATACGTACGAGCAACAATATCATTCAATTGAAGGTGAAATCATAAATAATTTGATGTTATATCATATATACATAATAATAAACATGTTATATTAATTATTCTAAAAAATTAAACATCATTATTATACTCATCCAAATAACGAAGTGTTGAATAACAACTACACCACGACATGGAGACAGTAAGTGGTACGTACGTACGTAAGGTGACTTTGTCATTCATATGATAGATTGAATAATGAATATGGTTGTACCATATTTGTAATAACATAAAAGTATATAGAAGTTACTGGAGTTATTATTTTGGTATAGAAACAACAAAGAAAGAGGATGTGGAAGAAGAAAAGAACATTGAAAGAGGTTGTGAAATTATTATCTCTTCTTCGGGTGCTTCCTTCTGATTTGATCAAAAGCACTACTTAGGTTTCCTTTATGATCAATGTAATTACTCAAGGATTAATTGATGGTATATTAGAGGATATTTTAGTAGGTTTTGGCATATCCAAATGGCTTTGGAGGTGTGAAATTAAGAGATTTAAAAGTACCCTTTTATAAGAGAGTTGATGGTCACTTTAGGAAAAGCTTTGAATATTATTTTATTATATAATCATGTTCAGTTTATAATGAATCCAAATTGATATATTTCGAGGCTAAAGTAGATATGGGTCGGGATACCTTCAACCAATAGGTTTTAGACAATATTAGGTCACCATATTATACTTATCTTTTAGATTTAACTTTTAGTTAATTAGGTTATCCTTTACCATGTCTTCTTGTATTCTTACACTATATGGTTAATAAACATACAATAAAATACCAAGGGAACCTCAATTAGTTAATTAATGATATATATATCATTATATAAGTCCTTTTGATGAACCTTATATTTTTATGACTATTACATGATTTAATAATATAATATTTGTTTTAAAAACTCATTTATGTAAATTTAGACACTATTTAGTATTTTTTTTATGAAAGTTATATCAGCATGATTACTTATAAAAAATAATTAAATATACTCTAACATGTAATATTAATCTAGAAAATTCATTCAATTCATGAAAAGTGTCAATTTACATTTATTTTGATATTTATAATATCACATATTTTAATAATTCATTAATAAGGTAATTATTCCATCATCATTGTGTCATTAATATTTATAATTATATAGTGACTAATGATTATAAATAAAATAAAATGATGTATTAAATCTATTTATCTCTCTATTGAATCTTCATAGTTGAATTTATCTTATGTATAACAATATATTAAAAATGTTTAATTATGAAAATTTGAATTTAACACTTTTAACTCTTCCTAAAATAAAATAATAACAAGTGTCCTAATCTAATCCAAGTGGACCAAAATGGATAATATTTTATTCCTAAAGTTTATTTTGGTCGAAACAAACTTATCCAATAGAATTAGGAAATATTTTATGTTACTTAAAATATCATTTTTACCTTTAATTACCCTAGTTACTTTTAACGGTGGTAAATAAAAGTCAAAAGTTACAATTCCCCAAATAATATTTTTATCGTATTGGACCATATTTTACAAATTGATGTCAACTGTGTCTTATGGATTTTTGAAATTAAATTGACATAAGTTCTAAATTATATTTTATGAACATTTACTAACGTTCATATAATGTGGGTAAAAAATGTTAAAAAAATTTAATAATATTTAATACATCTAATTTTATTATAAAATGACTCAAATTAATTGCATTGAACTAATATAGGTATTATGTATCTATTTTCAATTTAAAGTTATTTAAATAAAATAAATATTTATTTAACTAAAAAATTGGTTTTTAAACAATAAGAGAATGTTTTTTCACTATTCATCAAAAATTGAATGTTTTCAAAAAAATACCAAAAATTCACCCGAAGATAATTTTCATATTATGAATACAAAAATGATGTCTATTTTAAAGAATTTAAAACATATAAGTTTCATTAATTAATTAAAAATTAATGTCCATTTTTAAAACCAGAAAGAGGGGTTTTCAGAAGTAAAAACTATCAAATGATTGATATGTGTTTATGTCCAATTTAAAAGTAAAATTACATCAAATGACAAATATTGGATTAAATGATAAAAATATAATCTAATTATACTTCAAAACCATTCAAATTTATAAATAATCATTACAAATATTTTGATTAAAAAATTTGTTTTGAATTAAAACTTAGTATCTTTCACTATTCATCAAAAAATGAAAGTTATCAAACAAACACCAAACCTTTATCCAAACTATATTTTTATATCCTGCTTCTATAGAAGAATTTAATTTCATCAAATTGAATATTTAAAAGTGTCAAATATTAGATTATAAGGTGTTATGAATTAAAAGGTGGAAAATTTTCATTTTTTGAAAAATACATCTTTTATCTAAAAAATTGATTTTTTCCATATATTATATCTAAGAAACACAAAACATGAATGTTAAAACTATATGGGATATATATAAAATTCAAAATTTGGTTATTACTATTCATAACTTCTTTTTAATCGGCTATTTTGATTGGTCATGGTGCACTTGAACTCGGTGTTGCATACATCGCACGCTATTGTATTATTCAAAGAGAAGAGTACCATGGAAGCGTGGGGTATTAAATATAGTATTTTGGATCTCTATATAGAGTTGAAAAATAATGATGCATTTGATCTTAATTTTTTGTTTAGGGATTTAGTGTTTGATTTCTATGGACATCGTTATGCTGCTCTGATTATTGGAATTTATGATGGGAAAACATACATCAACAAACTGAGGTAGGTGGATTAAGTCAAACTCACATAGTCATGAATTAGATATGTGTATGTGAGATAAATGGTTTAATATTATCCATTAGTAATTTATTTCCTAAATTTGGCTAATTAGGAAAGTGCAATTGACATGTTGATGTTTTGGAGATGTAGATGATTAATTGATGATTTAATCATGGGACTAAGGGGATTACCAAATAGATAATTGATTTGGGGTAAATTATTTATGATTTGGGATATTGTATTTGAGATATTTAATTGGTTGTGTTGAGATAGTGAATTATAAGAATTAATTATGAGACAATGATTTAGCTATGTTGGGATAATTAATCATGAATTAATTATGTTCTTTGATGATTGATAAAGATAATTAATTGTGAAAATTTGAGATTTAGATTGGATAATTAGTTGTGGAGAATTAATTTTGCAGTAAGATCTATGTTAATTTATGATTTAATTAATGGGTTGGGTATTTAGTCAATTGTTGGGTTTACTAATGGTATTTGATATGTTTAAGTAATAGTTGGATTAGTGAGTCAATGTGTGGTTAATTGTAGTGAAATAATGAATGATTTAAATGATTGGGAATGTAGGTGTTAGATGTAGTATTGAAGAACAATAGAGAATATGGGGTTCTAGACATGGAGTTCTACCCCTATAGTTGATGCAAGCGCATGTGATGTCGGGTGGTGGACATGGAGATCTACAAGGATTTAGTAAGGAGGTGTGAGACATGGTGATCTACATAGACTAAGAAGTTGAGTGTTAGAAATGACATTCTAGACCAAACTAATGATAATGATTAATTTTGATTTAATGTAGAGTAATGAATCAAACATGGGATTAATGTGAAAAATAAAAAATAAATGACAATGTGACGGCTCTTTAATTATTCATTGTATTTATTTTATTATAGATTTGTGTACACTATCATTTGACTCTAAATTCTTTACAATTCATTGGTGGTTTCCTAATATGTTGTACTCATGACATACTCAGTCCACTTTATCAACCCATAAGAATAAAGTTTTATTATAGGGAAGGATAAGGGAATGGCCCTGGGATAGGATGATGTTTGAGAATGAGGCATGGGTGAGAGAACCAGATGTAGTTTGAGACCCGCTTTGTAGTTATTAGGTCTTAATTTTCAGTTACATTGTAGACACTTGACACTATCATTGTCATAGAAAGTTTTCCCTTTTAGTTGAGTATTGTATTTTCTATTTTGACTATAATGTGAAGCTAGTATTATTTTTATTATTTATATGCTTCAAATCTTATTGTTGTTATTTTCATTTGTTGGTGTTTTACTCAAATAAAATAGGGTATAGTCTCCCCATTACTGACTTACCATCACATCACTACTACTAGGCACCCTCTAGCGTAGGGGTAGGTGCGCTTGAGGGAATGTGAATGTCCATATCGGGTCATCGTTTAGGGGCACCTGGGTTGGGACGTTAAAGAAAGTGATGGAAAACGATTTGTATTGGGTCATGAGGTGGTTGTTCTCTATACACACGAATGATAATTAAATTCAAATTTGATTTCAATTTAATGTATTTAAGTGACGATTTTAACATAAAAAATATAATCATTTTTAGGATACTTGGGTTAATATTTCATCATGTTTGATGAATAATTTAAAGAAGATGCAGATGTAATAAAACATAAATACTTGATTAAAAAGATACACCTTCCTCAAAAAATCTCATTTGATTAACACCTTAACAATTTAAATATGGATGTACTGATTAAAATAAATCTTCTAGAATGTGGGAAGGGATTCTAAGCAGGTATTTTGGAAGATAAATGATTAACCAATTTGGTTTTTATGTGTATAGAATAAAGAATAATGGTTCCCCTTTTATAGGATATGGGAGGGGAACCATTGGAATTCCTCAAAGTATTGAGGTATGTAAGAACCCAGATCTTCGTTTCAGGTATGTTTTTCCTTTTTTGGTCATTTTTGAGAAAAGAGGAGTTTATAGAAATTTTTGAAGTACACACTATGTATTTTATGAGTACACACCGTGTACTCCCTTGTCATGCTAGCCAGTGTGCTGGTCGTGTCCGGGCAACACACACAGTGTGTAGGGGTGAAGTGGAGGCCGCTTAAAGCGGAGTACGGAAAATTAGAGTACACGTTGTGTACTCAATAAGTACACGTCATGTATTTTATTTTTTTTATTAAACAGACCGGGGTCATGCCTAATTGACATAATCGTCTTCTTCTAGGACCCGTTCGACTGAGAGACATCGTACGGCCACAGAACTTCTCCGAATCCCTGAGCCTCCATCCATTCCCCAAATCAACAGTTGTTGATTATGTTGGAACTGCAACGGTAAGCGCTTCCTTCACCTAGAGCCTTGATTTCCAATTCCTTCTCTTTCTCGAGTTTTTGTAGGCTGAACATTTTGTGTGTTTCCGTAGATCTACACCGTTCTAAGGAGAATCAATCCTCGTGGTTCAAGTATATCGATCACCTTGGATCGAGGTAGGTGTTTTGTGCCTTACCTTTCGGTGTCTTTTTGTTTTATGTGCAAATTTCACCAATACAATGAACGGGGTATTGCGGGGTTACCTTTTTTCCATTGTGGTTATTCTTTCCTTGCCTGCATGCTTGTGTAGAGGTAAATTGATCATGTTTGTGGTTAATTGTAGTACTTGGTTGTTTTTACCATGCTTTGTTCTTGTTACGACCTTTGGGTCTCATTAGCCTTTATCCATTATACATGTTTCTATGCCTTGTGATCCTAGGATGGAATGATGTTGTTAACATTCTTGTTACTCTGTAGACTATTTAGCCAAGTAGCTCTATAGGTGTATGTTGGTTAGCTAAGTATCTCTATAGGTGTACTCTTTCCTTATAGCATTAATATGCATAGACTGGCACGGGACAGTGAGAACCTGGTGCTGTAGACTATATGGGATAGACTGAGTGGGCTTCCCAGAGAGTCTCATATATTATAGACCATACGGGGATAGACCGAGTGAGCTTCCTCAGAGAGTCGGGGACATTATATACTACAGGGGATAGACTGAGTGAGCTTCCCAGAGAGTCTTAGTTATTTATAGAATACAGGATGGTAGACTGAGTGAGCTTCCTCAGAGAGTCTTTACCTTGTTTGAATGCCTTTAAAACATTCCCAGGATAGAAGAGGAATTGACCGAGTGAGCTTCCTCAGATAGTCTGTGGTATACATAAGGCTATAGGAGGATTTATTGAGTGATATTCCTCAAAGAGTCTCTAGACCTTGGGGCCAAGAGGGTTAGACTACGTGATCTCCCTCAGAGTGTCGCTGACTACCCTATGCTACAAGGGGAATTTACTGACTGAGCTTCCCTAGAGAGTCGTATAAATTCATATGACCAAAAAAGAGGGGTTAAGCTAAGTGAACTGCCCAGAGGGTTGTGGTACTTCTTGGATAGAACCAGAGGGGATGGCTGTGAGTACTTCCCAGAGTGTTTCCTGCTTGTGTTAGCTGTTTCTTCACCACTTCTTGTTGTTCTGTGAACTGATCACTTTTGTATTTCATCCTGTTTACTGCTTACTAATTACTACCTGCTATTACTTCTACTGTTTATAGCTTATTATACTATTACCTACGATATACTCACTGACTATTAGGAACGGATATTTGGTTGGTTGCCTACTGGGATTTAGTCTCACACCCTGTTTGGGTCATGCTTTTGGACCCAAACAGATTATGTTGTTATATGTATAGACAAGGGAAAGCGCCCTTAAACTTCAGGTACTTGATTTCTTGGAGCAGGAGAGCATGGGACCAAGAATTGGCTTGCGATGCTGAGGATCTATTTACTTTATTTTGTACTTGTTTTGGTACTATTTTATTTTTCAGCATTTTGACTTGTTTGGTTACTTTACTAGATATGTATCATGCATCATTTAATATATATACATATGTGCTCCAGTTTTTTGTTGTTTTAGTCTTCCACTATTTATTATTGTCGGTTATTTACTACTTTCTCTATTGCATATTTATTTACTTCCGCTGTGTACTCTTCCAATGAGGGCATAGTTTTCCAACTTTCACACCCAAGGCCCTTGCTGCTAGTCGGCAGCCTCTGGCATTTGGGGAAATGCACTTGAGGCCATGTGACCAACCAGGTACGGGGTTCCTGTGGGTGGATTCTAGAACCAGGACGTTACAAAGTGGTATTGGAGGGATTTTTTTCTCTTGATTTACTATTTGGAGCCTTTATCCTGTGATAGGATGGATTCAGTACTTGGTAATGAGCTATGCCTAGGAGAAGCTATCCCGTGTACAGGGAAAAACCATACTACCTTGTTTATTGCAGTTTTCTGGTTTTGAGATTTTACAGTTGATATAATTTCACCTATATTGATTTACATGACTTGTGTTTTTATTTTTGTTGCTATTATGGTTCTATATCTATCACAACCCTTTGAGATGAGGGTATTCCATCTCATGCATCATATAGGAACTTGTTAGAAATCACATGTCATGCATTCTTTCTATGCCATCTAGGATGAATTAGCGATTTCATGTTGTTATGATAGAACTTGTGTAGATTATGCATGTTGCTGTGATAGATGCTTGATTGAATTTTTGATGTTTGATAGAGGACTTTTTTTATTGTAATTTTATTAAATGAATGCCAAATTTGGGTTCTTGAGGTGTTTTGGGCCCTCTTGAATCGGAAATTGGTGAATCATTGACTTTTTTCCATATATATGACTATATTGGATGCCAATCTTTGATTCATGGGGAGTACGGGCCCTCACGTGTCAGAATTTGGTACCTTCATGCATTGTTTTTTGTGTTTCAAGGCTTCAGTGCAGTTTTTGAGCTACTGCCCAGAAAAACCTAGAATACACGGCGTGTACTTTATGACTACACGCCCTATAGTTTCAGACCATGTCACTAACTGTGTGAGCAGGAACACTGTGTGAGAAATGTCTTTAGGAACATGCCGTGTATGGTAGGCTCATGTCATGTAGTATAGAGTCTTGTACCCGGTTGTGTCACTAACAACACGGGTTGGGGAAGCTCAAGTAGAACACGCCGTGTTGGAAAATAACATGCCATGTAGTCTTGTTCCAGGTACCCGGCCATGTCACGAACAACACGGGTCGGTGTTATCTTCTCCTAGACACGTTGTGTTTGTTCGGAACACGTCGTGTAAGGGTCATCCTTGTAGCCAGTCGTGTAACTAACAACACGGGTTGCTAAAACCTTTTCTAGTACACGTCGTGTTCTTTGTGAACACTCCGTGTAGTCAAGGGTTAAGAGGATTGTGTGGGTTAGCCATGTAAAGAGACTCAGACAGGGGAATATAGTTTAAGTACATGCCGTGTGTGGGGACAACATGCTGTGTAGTTGGGGTGTTACATGACAAGAGGTGTCAAGAGTACACACCCATGTCTTTGGTATAAGTGAACACGCCATGTAGTTTTAATACACGCCGTGTAGTCGTGTTTTGTAAACTTGAATGTTTCTTCCTCCTGTTACCGTTCTATACTCTTGTGTTCTCAGTCTTTGATAATCATGATCTAAGGTGTGATTTAGGTCTTTTCAGAACTATGCCTATGAGACGCCCCCCAGTTGTACCATAGTTGCTAGACGGTCATCAGACACTGGATATGGCTGATTAGGGACCTCCTGCGGATCCTCCTATTGTGCCAGCCTTGGCACCAGCATTCATACCTGTCGCAGGAGCCGATGCGAATTTCAGGGAGGATTTCATGAGGACGATATAGAATTTTCAGGGAGCACCGCCTCCTACCCCGTCGATGGCTGACTTGACGTGGGTTTTCCAGCAGCAACATCCTCCTACATTCTTAGGGGATGGAGGACCCCAAGCTACAATGTCATGTTTAGAGGCCATGCAGACGATTTTTGACAATCTAAATATACCCCCAGATAAAAGGGTAAATATGGCTACTTATATGCTCTAGGACACATCCCAGAGGTGGTGGGAGGTGATCTCATAGTCAAGGTGCCAACAGAGTATGTCTTGGGACACGTTTTGATACACCTTCTATGACTAATTTTACCCAGAGACCATGAGGGCCGACCGAGCCCAGGATTTTATGATTCTGCAACAGGGCACTCTTTCTGTTATGGAGTACACATCTCTCTTTACCGAGCTACAACACTTCACACTGATCCCAATAGGTGATGATTTGTTCCTTGCTAAGAAGTTTGAGGACGGTATCAGGCAAGGGATCTATTCCCAGGTGAATATATTCAGGCTGACTTTGATATCCTCTTTCGTCAACTAGGCGTTGATCACCGAGCGCAATCTGAGAGATTCTGGATCAGTGAGCCAGGGCAGTTCGACATCCAGAGCTGGTGTTCCTCCTACGGATAGTAGGAAGCGTCGCAGAGAGTCTTCTCGAGGAGATCAGAGTAGGCGGGATGTATCTTCTGGCAACCCGGTTGTATGCTACTAGTGTGGTAGGAGTGAGAAAACTAGGCCTCAGTGCTAGAGAGACCCGATAGAGTGCCGATCTTGCGGCTAGATGGGCCATCTTTAGTGCTTTTGCCAGATCTTTTCACCTTCAGCTGGTGGTAGGGTTTATTCTATGACCCCGCATTCAGGAGATGCTTCACCAGTTTCTCACCAGTTTGGGAACTGGAGTTCTTCCGGCCGTTCGGGACGAGGTGGAGGTCACGGACATGGTGGTCTGTCACCTGGTTACCATTGACAACAGAGTGGATCAGCTCAGAGTGGTCAGTCAGGGGCACAAGGCCACAGAACAGGCCAGACCTTCACTGTGGAGTAGACCCATCAAGAGCAGGATCCCGGACCTTCCACAGTTCGAGGTATGATCTTAGTAGCCTCAGTTTTATCTTCATCACTTTTCGATACTAGTGCTTCACATACTTTTATCTTTTTTGTAGTTATGGAGAGCCTTGGGATCTGTATCTTTTCGTCTGCCGACTTGTTTACTCTTGACACACCGTTTGGAATGAGGAAATCTAGCGTATGTCAGTGCAGAGAGTTCCCTCTTGAGGTTACATGGTGTCTTTTCTTATGGGACATCTATGTAATACAGATGATGAGCTATGACGTCATTCTCTGGATGGACTAGTTGGTTCCCTTCCTAGAGGTCGTCGATTTCTATCGTCTCTGGGTGAGTTTCATATCACCAGATGGTAGATATTTTATTCATAGAGGCGAGCAGGATGTCCAGGCGGGTAGAGCTGGACCAGAGCATCATGGGGTAGGAGGAGTTACAGCCCAGATTTCCAGTCATTATCTAGATGACCAGGGGACTTCATAGTTAGACATTCCTCCAGTGGTGGATCGTTTCAGGGATGTATTTCTAGAGGACATTTCAGGTTTTCTTCTGGAGGGTGAGGTAGACTTCTCGATTGAACTCGTGCCCGGAGAGACACCGGTGTCCATTCCTCCTTATTGGATGGCTACACCTGAGTTGTCGGAGCTCAAGAAGTAGTTAGAGGAGTTATAGGAAAAGGGTTTCATCTGACCTAGTACTTCTCCTTGGGGTTTTCTTGTCCTGTTGGCGAAGAAAGAATATGGCACCCTCCATCTTTGTGTGGATTATCGGAAGCTGAACCAGTTGACGGTCAAGAACCAATGTCCCTTGCCGAGGATCGATGACCTCTTTGATCAGCTTCGAGGAGCCTGGGTGTTCTCAATGTTTTATTTGAGGTCCGGTTATCACCAGTTGTGCGTTAGACCATCGAATATACCCCTTATAGCCTTCAAGAGCAGGTATGGTCCATACGAGTATACAGTCATTCCATTCGGTCTCATGAATGCACCAGCAGTTTTTATGGAACTGATGAACCAAGTGTTCCATCCATACTTGGACTCTTTCGTGGTGGTCTTCATGGACGATATCTTGGTGTACTCTCACAGTCGACACGACCATGCTACCCATCTTGAGATCATTCTGAGTACACTGACAGAGCATTAGTTATATGCTAATCTCTCGAAGTGCCACTTTTGGATGGATCATATTCACTTCTTGGTTCATGTTATCTCAGAGACAGGAGTATCAGTGGACCCAAAGAAAGTGAGAGTTGTAGTTTCCAGGGAGCAGCCGAAGAATGTGTTTGAGGTGCAGTGTTTTCTAGGGCTAGCAGGATACTGCAGGCATTTAATACCAGACTTTTCATGCCTAGCAGCACCGCTGACAGGTCTAACCAAGAAGGGGGTAAAGTTTTTATGGTCAGATTCTTGTGAGTCAGCCTTTCAGGAGCTAAAGGGAAGGTTGACGTCAGCACCGATACTGGTCTTTCCATAGTCGGGCAATGGCTATATTGTTTACTATGATGCTTCAGGTATCGGGCTGGGATCTGTGCTTATGTAGTGAGATGGGGCTGTTGCTTGCGGGTCTCAGAAGTTGAGGCCACACGAGAGGAACTACTCGACGCACGATCTATAGTTAGGAGCTGTTGGTCATGCCTTACATTGTTGGAGACACTACCTTCTAGGACAGAACTTTGTGGTTTTCACCAACCACAAGAGTTTCAATTATATATTCACTCAGCAAGATCTGAATCTGAGACAACACAAGTGGGTCTAGTATCTTCAGTCTTTCGACTTCGAGCTCGCCTATACACCAGGAATGGGAAACGCAGTAGCTGATGCGTTGAGCGGGAGAACTCAGATTCAAGAAATTATGGAGGCCAACATTGAGTGGAAGCTTATGGCTCTGTTCTCTGAGATGCACTTGGAGGTGCACGGCAGACAGGGACAAGTATTCCTATCTTCTATAGTTGTTACCTCTTCTCTTCTTGATTGGGTACAGATGAGGCAGTTATCATACTCAGAAGGATTAGTCATGTGGGAGAGTGTGTCAGGATAGGACCCTCTTCCTGGTTAGACTATGGGCGAGGATGAGGTCTTGGGTTTCCAGGGACACGTTTGGGTTTCGGTAGACATACGCGAGGAGTTGATGCCGGATTTTCATTCCTTAGTTTGGGAAGTTCATCCTGGCGTCACAAAGATGTATCGTGATCTACATTTCCAGTACTGGTGGCCATTTATGAAGAGAGATGTTGCTAGTTTTTACATGAGATGTTCTACTTTCTAGCAGGTGAAATCAGAGCATTAGCGACCAGCAGGGCTGTTACAGCAGTTTCCCATTCCTAAGTGTAAGTGGAATGATGTCGCGATGGACTTCGTGGCCAGGTTATCGAGGTCACCTTGAGGTAGTGATTCTATTTGGGTTGTCGTCGACAAGCTTACGAAGGTTTCTCACTTATTTCTGATCAAGGAGTCCTTCAGTTTTGATGATCTAGGACGGTTGTACATCTGAGAAATTGTACGTCTACATGGAGTTCCACACTCCATTGTTTCAGACGGGGATACACGCTTTACTTCTCGGTTCTGGCAGGGACTTTAGAAGGCTTTGGGTACACAGGTACTTTTGAGTACAACATTCCATCCCCAGACTGATGGCCAGTCCAAGAGTAAGATCCAGGTGCTTAAGGATATGCTTCGAGCAAGCATTTTGGACTTTGGAAATTCTTGGTAGAATCATATACCACTTGTAGAGTTTTCCTATAACAACAGTTTTAAGGGGACTATTCAAATGGAACCTTACGAGGCTTTATATGGTAGGCCATGCGGATCACCCTTATGCTGGCTGGAGGTAGGAGAGGCAGCCTCGCTGGGACCTCATCTTGTTCAGGAGACCTCATAGCAGATAGAATTGAATCTGAAGAGGATGGCTACAGCACGGTCTTGGGAAGAAGTCTTATGCTGATCAGCGGAGACAACCTCTGGAGTTCGAGGTCGTGGATCAGGTTTTCCTACGTGTCGCACCGAGGATGGGACACAAGAGGATTCGGAGACAGGGTAAGCTTTCACCATGGTACGTCATGCTGTTTGAGGTGTTGGAGAGAGATGGTCCAGTTTCCTATCGGTTGCACTTACCTCAGAGGTACCGGACTATGCACAATGTCTTCCACATTTCTCAGCTCCGACGTTACTTTTCAGACTCGTCTCATGTCTTTCCTCCCGAGGAAGTTGAGATTGAAGAATATGTGTCATTTGAGGAGCATCCCATCTAGATTGTCGATTATAGTACAAAGGTTCTACGTGGTTGGTTTGTTCCTCTGGTACAGGTGATATGGAAGCACCTGAAAGTGCAGGAGTTGACTTTGGAGAGGGAGGATAATGTACGATCGTAGTGGCTGGAGCTGTTCGGGGTTTCTTCTTCTACACCTCTCTAGGGAAATTCGGGGACGAATTTCTTTAAGCGGAGAAGTTTTTAAGAACCCGGATCTTTGTTTCAGGTATGTTTATCCTTTTCTGGTCATTTTTGAGAAAAGAGGAGTTTCTGGAAATTATTTATGTACACGTCGTGTACTTTATGAGTTACGATGTGTACTCCCATTCCACACCAGGCCATGTGCTGGCCATGTCCGGGCCACACACACGGTGTGTATGGGTGAAGTGGAGGCTAATTAATGTGGAGTACGGAAAATTAGTGTACACACCGTGTACTCAAGAAGTACATGCCGTGTATTTTCTTTTTTTCATTAAACGGACCGGGGTCCCGCCTAATCAACAGAATCATATTCTTCTAGGTCCCTTTCGAGCGAGAGATGTCGTACGACCACAGAACTTCTCCGAATCCCCGAGCCTCCATAAATTCCTTGAATCGACCATTGTCTATTGCATTGTAACCCCAGCGGTAAGCTCTTCCTTCCCATGGAGCCTCGTTTTTCAATTCCTTCTCTTTCTCGAGTTTTTGTGGGTTGAACGTTCTGTGTGTTTTCATATATCTACAATGTTCTAAGGTGAATCAAGCCTTGTGGTTCAATTATATCGTTCTCCTAGGATCGAGGTAGGTGTTTTGTGCCTTACCTTTCGATGTCTTTGAGTTTTATGTGAAAATTTCACCAATATTGTGAATGGGGTATTGGGTGTTTACCTTTTTTCCCTTGTGGTTATTCCTGCCTTTCATGCATGCTTTTGTAGAGGTAAATTGATCATGTTTGTGGATAATTGTAGTGATTGGATGTTTTGACCATGATTTGTTCTTGTTACGACCTTTGGGTCTTGTTAGCCTTTGCCCGTTGTACCAGTTTCCATGACTTGTGATCATAGGATTGAATGATGTTGATAACATGATTGGTGCCCTGTAGACTGTTTAGCCAAGTAGCTTTATAGATGTCCTTTTGTTAGCCAAGTAGATCTATAGTTGTACTATGGCCTTATAGAATTAATATGAACTGACTAGCATGGGACCATGAGAACCTGATGCTGTAGACTATAAGTGATATACTGAGTGAGCATCCCAGAGAGTCTTAGATATTATAGACCATATGGGGATAGAACAAGTGAGCTTCCTCATAGAGTCTTGGACATTATAGACTATAGGGGATAGACCGAGTGAGCTTCCCATAGAGTCTTAGTTATTTATAGACTACAGGAGGGTAGACCGAGTGAGCTTCCATAGAGAGTCTTTACCTTGTTTGAATGCCTTTAAAACCTTCCCAAGCTAGAGGAAGAATTGACCAAGTGAGCTTACTCAGAGAGTCTATGGTATACTGGAGGATATATGAGGATTGACTGAGTGAGCTTCCTCAGAGAGTCTCCATACCTTGGGGACAAGAGGTTTAGACCATGTGATCTCCCTCAGAGTGTCCCTGACTACCCTGGGCTATAAGGGGAATTGACAAAGTGAGCTTCCCCAGAGAGTCTTATAAATTTGTATGACCAAATTAGAGGGGTTAGGCTGAGTGCACTACCCAGAGGGTTGTGGTAATTCTTGGATAGGACCAGATGGGATTGTTGTGAGTACTTCACAGAGGGTTTCCTGCTTGTGTAAGTTGTTTCTTCACCACTGCTTGTTTTTCTGTGAACTGATCACTGTTGTATTTCATCCTGTTTACTGCTGACTTATTACTGCATGTTGTTGCTGCTAATGTGTACTGGTTATTGTACTATTACCTTCCATATACTCACTGACTGTTAGGAACAGATCTTTGGGTGGTTACCTACTGGGATTTAGTCTCACGCCCTGTTTGGGTCATGATTTTGGCCCAAAACAGATTATGTTGTTGGAGGTATAGAAAAGGGCAAGCACCCTTCGACTTCTGGTACTTGATTGCTTGGATTAGGAGAGCATGGGACCAAGCTTTGGCTTGCGATGCTGAGGAGCTGTTTACTTTGTTTTGTACTAGTTTTGGTACAATTGAATTTTTCATCATTGGGACTTGTTTGGTTGCTTTCCTAGATATGTATCATGTATCATTCCATATATATACATATGTTCTCCAGTTGTTTTTTGTTTTAGTCTTCTGTTGTTTATTATTGTCGGTTATTTACTGCTTCTACTATTTCAAGTTTATTTAATTCCGTTGTGTACTCTACCAAGAGGGAATAGTTTCCCCACTATCACACACAAGGCACTCGCTGCTAGTCATAATCCTCTGGAATTTGGGGAAATGCGCTTGAGTCCATGTGACCAACTGGGTATGGGGTGCCTCTAGGTGGCTTCCGGAACCAGGATGTTACAAGGTAATAAAAATTGATCATATATTCCAAATGTATTGAAAGAAATTTTTATAGAATATATTATCATGATGGGTAGAATATACATTATCCAATTAAAATTATTGAAATTTTGACTATTTTTAATCATTACTTTTTTTATCTATTCATAATTCTTACCCCGATATCATTTAATTTACAATTTGTGGGTATATATAATAAATTTAAATTTCTAAATGACCCCAAATGAGTCATTGATGGTAGAATTAGACAGAAACCAATGATTCTGCCTAAATATACATTTTTTATAAACATTATATCATTTAATTATATAATATTTATTTTAAAATATCATTAATATCAATTTAGACAATATTCATTATTTGAAATTTTAAAATATCATAAAAACATGATATATTTAACAAAAAACAATAAAACAATACATAACATGATAAAGTAATCAAAAAAAATATGGATTAAATCAATTATATTAAATTTTATTTATTTTCATATTTTAAGTATCATTTATTTTATTATTCTGTCAATTAAAGCATTAATGAATCATCATTGTGTCACCATTTAGTTTAATTATTTCTTGCATAATAATTATAAATAAAATTTTTTGAATAATTTTTTATCACTATAAATACTATTTAAAGTTGATGATATTTTATGAATGAATATAAATTAAAAATGTTATTGTTATTAATAATTTATTATGTCATCATTGTATTTTCTTGAAACAAAAAAACAATAAAGGGAATCAAGTAATCCAAGTGCTACCATGTTTTCTTAAAATATGACCATGAATGCTTTTTGATGACATTAACACATCCAAAAAATTTAGGACCACTATTATAGTAATTTAATAATATTTTATGATGTTATTTTATCCTTTATTACTCAATATACCCTTAACTATTGTAATAAAAATATAAGTAATCTTATTATTTATAATTTCAAGAAATAAAATAAACCAATTTACATTATTTGGACCCACTAATTCAACATAGAGAATCTATTTTTAAAAATTATAAACATGGAAATTATAGAAATTAATTAAAAATTCATCTCATTGAAGCAAATATAAAACATGTTTTTAATGTAAAAATCCATCACAAGATTGAAATGTTTTTATATGCAAATGCACTCTGAAATTGATTCCAATAACTAACATTAATATAAATGAATAAAGATAACCCAATTATAATTTAAATAAACTCAATTTTATAATTTAACACTATAAATAAATACGGTGAACAATCTATTTTCAATTAAAATACATTATTTTTTCCCTATTCATCAAAAAATGAAACTTATCATAAAAATATAAAAAAAAATTAAAAAATTACATTTTGATAATATTATTTCAATGATGACGTTTGATTCTTCAAGTATAACATATAAATGTTTAAATAACTATTTTTTATCATGTTAACTATTAAAAGGTGGAAGAAGTACAATTTTTGAAAAATACATCTTTTATTCCTAGAATTGGATTTGTTCTAATATCAACTATAGAAAACATATATTATGAATGTTAAAAATTATATTATATATGTATTGTTAATATAATCCAAATAATGTTATTTATTTACTTATTTATATAAAAATTACTTTTGCACACTAAAATAGTTTATTACAAAGACATTCTTATTTATTTTAAAGAGGATTTTACATTCATTTATAATAAATTGACCACCTAATAATTAATTATATATACATGTGTAAATCACAAACCCCTACATTAAAGTTAATATTAAAAACTAAAATATTAAATAGTAATATTTACTTTTTTGTTGATGCTTGATGTGGTGTATCATTTATGTTATTTAATATAGAGTCTCTTTCTTAAAAAACATACAATGTCTTAAATATTAGTTAAGACTCTGCCCAAAACGCAATATGTCTTGTCTCACAAGACCAAAAAATTAATCTAGGGGCTATACCTCTCCCCCCCCCCCAATACAATTATAGCTTTAGTTGATTCATCATATGAATGTGGTGAATCATAATCATTGAAAAATTCATATTGAAAACTAGAATATGAAATATTTACATATTCCACAATTAATCAACATAATCATAAAATATTATATTGTAATCTTGTGAGTGGTATAAAAATAGTAAACAAATAGTAAATATAATCATAAAAAATTAAATAATATAATAATTATTGTATCATTATAACATATCCACAGTGAATAATTAGAAAATTAGGGGTTTTTGTTATTGATGACTAAGAGTAACATAAATATTCCAATAAAAACATTCCTAAGGAATATATTATGTCAACATTGAAAATCAATTTTATAAAATATAGAAACTTATCACATATTGAAAAACGTTTAAATAGAAAATAAAAATACATATATAATGGAATTATTAAAACATTGAGCACTCTTGTCAGTGAGAAATTCGAATCCAGTTATATATGCTAAAAATATTCATTTTCGCATTTCTATAAAATGGTCAAAAAGTACATCCTTGTGAAAATGAAAATAAGATTCCATTCAATCCATTTATTAAAATTTTAAAATGGATAAAAAATGTAGATTTTTTTTTTTGATATTTTTAAATGCCTTTTGAATAAAATAAGAAAACATAGACGTTGAAGAGTGGGGATATTCAACTGAAGAGGTAAATAAAGTCACTTTTTCATTAAATCATTTTCTCAAAAGTTTTTAGAAAAAAATAGGGTAAAATTGATATATTACATGATCTAATAATGAATATAAAGAGATGAAATCATATTATTTATATGATAGGAATATCAAACAATTCCACATGATAAGACTAGAACATAAATAATCACGAATAATGGTGAGATTGTGAAGTAAACCACTACCATTTTAGTATGTTCTGAATCGTAAGACCCATGAAAGTAATAACATAAAATGATTATTTTAAATACTATGGAAATAAATAGATTCCTAATATAAAAAATAAAAGGTCTATTATATACGCCACCTAAAAAAATAACTAGTTGATATGGAATATGGATCACAGCTGTAAATATGAGATGAGAATCCCATACCATGGGTTTGAATTTCATCATATTTTTTAATAACTCTGGAATAATGAATATATATTTATTATAAATATACTTTACAACCATATTCCTATATATCATAAAATATATGACTTACTTATATCATTTTATCACCCCTTTTGTAATAATTCCTTATTTAAATCACTATTTTTAGGTGATAACTACATCATTTTTCATTTATGTTTGGGTTAGGTAGATTTGATATAGTATATTTATTATGTTTATACCATCTTTATAATTATTATAATTGTATAATATTCATGAATATTAGTTATATACATATTTAGGTCTATCTTTAATATTTATACAGTGAATATTGAATTTCACTGTTCATGGCGATGGTAGGCCGTTTGGGATAGGGCCTCAATATCATTAAAAAATAATAAAATTTGAAGGTTAATGTTGTGTTTAATGCCCCATAATTTGGATTAAACCCTTAATTAACATATTTTAAATTTAATAGTAGAAATATATTTTTCACTAATAAAAGTATTTA
Organism: Viscum album; assembly: GCA_963277665.1. NCBI lineage: Eukaryota > Viridiplantae > Streptophyta > Magnoliopsida > Santalales > Viscaceae > Viscum > Viscum album. The sequence continues at coordinate 663,142,794 of OY728159.1, forward strand.
ATTTCAAATATATGATGAAATTTTTTTCATTTTTTTCCATGGGATACAATTATCGCCCATATATTATCCACATCGTCGTATTTCCAGGTTTTTATACTTTTAAATATCTTAGTTTTATATTATTTTGATATATTTTTATTAATGTCAATATTGACATTATTAATTTAATTTAACTTCAAATACATCAATGAAAAGTCATATTTTAAATATAGTTTATTCAAATATGAATAATACTTTATATTAATCAGTAAAATTATATTAAACATTAAACCACTAAAATTATATTAATTTTAATCGTTTTAATGTCAATTTTTTTTAATAATAATATAATAAATAATTTTTTAGAGTTGAGTAAGAATTAAAGGTAATTATAAAATCACATAAATATATAAATAATGTATAATTATGAGAACAATTTCATTATGGAAAATTCTAACATTTATATTTACTCATAACATTCTTTTGTAAATATGTGGACACATAATAGACATTTAAAACTAAGAAGGTGTCATTTTATATCTTTCTATGATTAAAATATAATATTGCTAATTTAGACGGACAAATATGCTTGAAAAATATTGATTTAGCAGAAATTTTGATAATTCTATAATATAATTCATAAAAAATAATTTAGATTAAGTATTTTGACCTTATCCCATATTTTTATTGTAGATTAATTGGATTTACCTTTTATCAAGGTGAAATTTTTAACCATAGTTATGAATCATAGTGAACAAAAATAAAAGTGAACCAAATATTAAAAATTACTTCCTAATTCAAAACATTTATATCATTTTTATAAATTAAATAACTATTTGTTTCATAATATAATTTATAATAAAAATGAAAAATTCCATGAAAAAGATTTTTTAAATATACTTTTTATATGTGAAATATTTTTAACAAATTAAATAATAAAATTTATTCAATTTAACACAATTGAAAAGTCAATAAAATAAGAAAACTATTATAATTTGGAAATAATTTTAATTTCGAATGTATATTTTTAAATTATTGAAACAAAAATATAGTTTCATGAAAAATAATTATTTTTCACTATTAATAGGAAAACCAATATGTTTCATAAAAATAAGAAACATTCACTATAAGATAACTATCATATGTTGATTAAAAAATTCCCTTTTATGAAATACAATTTTTATTGGTCCTATAAATTTTTTATTACATTTTCTCAATAATTTGTTTTTCAATATAACATATTTATGAATCGTAAAATATATTTACTCAAAATTGAGTAATTATTTCATAATATATAATAAATGATTTTACGTTGAGTATTAATTTTACAAATATTTGATTAATTTTATAATAATTTAAATTAAAACCAATTGAATATCTATGTTATAATTCTTATATATAAATAATTATATTTCTTGGTTTCATTACTTATGATTTTGTGTGTGTTATACACTATCAAACATTGTGTTCATATAAAATGTCCATTTATTACAAAATTCACCATTAAAAATTTATTACTCAAAATTTTATCATTATCTAAATAGTAAAATGTTTATAAATTAAAAATTATTTTGTGCCACCCCACATCAAAAAAGGCTTAATAAAACGTTTACTTAAAAAGAGGGAAATGGAACTATGCTGGTCACTGATAGTACCCCCATTAAAATTTTCAATGTCAATATTGATTTTATCACATCTAAATAATATTGTCTCAAAATCGAGAACACATTATGGTTTATCTTAACCTTATTTATATATTCACTAAAAAATAAATTATCCACTAATGAAATTTTGTTTGGTTATAGGTACACATCAACATATGCTTCAAAATACGTAAATAAAAAAATCAATAAATTTATGTATCATGATTCTTATAACTATTATATTATTAATACAATACATATAAAATATAATTATTTAATCAAAATACATAGTAAGATTATTCATTATATTTACCTCTATTTATTTTTTTTATCCCCATAGGTAACTCAATGTGTGGATGAGTTTTGTTTGCAATAAAATTTATACTTAAAAAAAATTTAAAAACACAAATCACATAATTCGATAAAAATTAAATATTAACAAAGATAGTAATAGAATACAATATGACCTTTATAAAAGAATTGAAAAATCTTTGTCAAAACGTAGTTAAAAAACACATTAATATACTGTAGTTTTCAAACTAATCTACTTGTATCAAACACTACATATAAAAAACCAATTTGAGTTATTATTTCTGTTATTTTTTCCATAATAAAATTTTAAAATCTATTTTAGTTTGATTTAAAATAAATAAAAAATATTTATTATCCATATTTGAATTTTAAACAAGGGGTTTAATATTAAGACCAAACTTAACCCCATCCACTTGAAAATCATATGATGTCAAACATTATATTGTTAAATAAATTTATCCACAAGCTGGATCGAGTTTTAAAAACAAAAAAAACATAAGGCTACCTAGAAATTAAATCTCTTACAAAACTATACATGGGAAAACTATTTTGATTCATAAATAACCCCTTGAACATGTTTTCATGGGAGATCCAAAGAAAATATTTTGGAATGTAGAATGTACTCTCATTTTTAGCTCAAGAGACTATGTTACATAAATAAATAGGGATAAAAAAACAAGGCTTTAATATAAAACCTAAAATATAGAAAATGAGATGTGAAATGAGATAAGTCTACTAAATATCTATCCAAATAAATTTTATTGGTTATAATTCCATTGAATGTTTCTTTTAAAATATCTCACACATGTTTCATAGTATGTTCAATAAAATACATTTTTTTGAAATTTCAGAATGAATAATTTTGTTTTCATTGGTTCTTAAGTAATATCCACTATTCTTCTCAATGGTATCATGTATTATATACTAATTTCAAATAAATTGTTTTTATTCTTACAAATATATTCCACAGAAGGGTTTTTGTTAATAATCAATGAATTCATAAATACAATGATTCTTCAATAATTTTTTTTAAGAAAGTAGTCATTATTGTTTTGAAACACACAAATACTATGTCGAACATATAAAGTTGTGTTTACATGATGAAGGGAAAGTTTGAATAGCGAAGTTAGAGGGTTAGTTTTCATGGTTTGTTAGCATTGAATGTTTTAATAACCCAATTTCATTTTTGGTTCAATCCTTCATGCATTCAATTCATCTGATCTAGTAGTATGCATTCATCATCCTGTTTTTACTACGATAACAGATATTGTTATTATATTAGTAAATGAAATTTTTTATTTTATTTTCATGGTACATTGATTTAATTTTGTTGTAGGTAGTTATATTTACATTTTCACTATAGAGATTCTCCTGTTAGGGTCATTTATACTCATAGTAGGTACATCAATTTCAAAAGGTAGGTTAATTGTTCATATTGTAATTCGATTCTGAATTCATGGTAATCTCAAAACCAATTAATTTTCATATCATGTATTTAAAAAAAATATTCCATCATCATGATTAGTTTAAATATTCCACACAATAAACACATTACTAACATGATATGGTGTAATGGTATGTTCCATAAATAACCATTTTAGTAGAGCTGTCCAAAATATAATTTACTATAAGAAAACATTAATATAATAAATAATATTATAAAAATTATTTGGGATCTATATTATATGGATCTATTATAAATTTACAAGAATATCCCCTTTTGATGATAAGAGATCATAAAATTTAAAATGAAATTAATTAACTTCCTTTATTCTTTTTATTGTTCCATTAACTATTTTCAACATACATGAAGTAATGTAATGTTTTCAAATGAATTCAATTTATTTTATTTTATCGAATCTATTAGTATAATTTTGGGGGTTATAAAAAGTGACAACTAATAAAACTACAGGAAATAAGGTGCAATATTAATGAGAAAAACAGAATATATTCTATTAAAATATCATAAAAGACTTAAAAAAAATTACATAATGTCCCTATAAGAGTACATAGTCCAAATCCAAATATAGTATGTCCATAATATCATAAATAAGGATAAGATCAATTCATCCATAAGTGAATTTAGGGATAAAGGTAATATTTGGTGCAATTTTGTTAGGAGGGTCTCCAATAAATACACCTCTAGAAATATATCACTATTAACCATACATTTTCCTAAGAGACATGTTGAAATAATTTAATAGTAGAAGAGTTAGAGGTATTAAATATATAAATAAGGATGGTGTAATGGGATATAACATATTATTTCAAAACTTTTGAGATAATTTTATATGAACCTGGTAAAATCATTGCCTTCTCTATAACCATGTTTCAAATCCTAATGGAATTCATCTCAATTCTCCAAAAAATAATCCAAAAAAATATATAAATCCATGATATTCATTACATAATAATTAAAATATTGATTATGAGGTGGAATATCTAGATCCAAGGTAAGGGTTCAAAAACGCTTTAAATTAGACTCACTAATGATTTTTATTATATAATAATACATATAATTCTTTAAAATTTCATTTCATTTCTCATCATGATTCACATATTACCTTACAAGTGGAAAAGTAAAAAAAATAATGAGTTTGAATACCATCAAACACATATTATCATTTAATTATGATATCATCATCATTAGTCATGAACTCATCCCAACTAATTTTCCAAATTTTTCATTAATAAATTAATTTCAAATTATATGTACCCATAGAAGCATTTGGAATGATTAAACCCCGAACCAATTTTTATTATAGTAACATCATATAATAAAGGTATTTTTAGAGATATCCTAACTAGGATTTAAAATTGATAAGCTCATTTTTTAGAATAATCGTCTGAAGATAAAATTGTGGATTATGGTAAGGAATCACAAGTATGACAATTAATCTTGTGTCTTTCACTTTAGTTGGATTCATACACCTTAATAAAATAGGAAATACACCCTCAAAAAACCCGTAAGATAAAATTTTGATTAATTAAAATCATAATTTTTTTAACATGATTTATAAGGGATAGAGGTAAATAGATCATAATCTGGCTTCCTACCTTTTAACATAGGGATATCATCCATTAATTCATCTCAAGATTGATGATCTAAAATTTTTGTATCAATATCCACTTAAACATATAGAATATAAGAAGCACCATCCTCAACATCACCATCATGAAAACTAAATTACATGTATTCTTTATCTTATTTTTTTGAGTATGATAAATGTTACCATAAATATTTTTTTCAACTAATGGTCTCACAAGAGATACCTCAATCCTCTATTAAATCTCCTTTGCAGTAAAAAATAGATCTTTCTAGATCTTTTGGTGAAAATGAGATAGAAGTACCACCATGTTCAGTTGAAATGAACCCATCATCATCATCATCATCATAATATTCATAATATATCCTAATGATAATAATTATAGGGGGAAAATTCCCCAATAAATATGCGTTTGTTAAAGGTGGCCTTTGGGTACATCAAATCACTGATTTTCTAACTAAACTACTTCCATAAACCTCAACTGAATCATCCAACCTAGTCATTTGTCTAATGATTAATATACATGATTTAACCATATAATCAAAAATAATATCTTCCGATAGCTATATAAAAACTAATGATATATTGATGGTATAAATGATATGGTAGGATAAGTTTCACTATTGTCCTTTGGGAAAGACCATAATTCATAATAAAAATCTACAATTGCAACCAATCCATCTTCATTTTCATCTTAAAATCAAATTAATCATCATAATATTGGTTAATATCATAATTTTTATGATCTTGTTCCATACGATCCATAGGGATAACTAGGTATATCCCTGTTTCAAAATTTTGATCAATCCTTTATGGGTCATTTACCCATTCTCTTTCCAAGGGGTTTCAAATAACATTTCTCTTATAAAATATTTTTTGAGTAAGGAAAAAATGACCATATGAGGTATTCAATTGCAACCATGGAGTAAATATATATTCTTTACTCTAACAAGTCTAAAATAAGTTTAGGATTGGTATTATAACTAATCATTATGAGATGCTAGAAAACATAAACATTATTCTCGTAACACATTTTCAATGATTAATAATAAAACCATTCATAATAATGAAAAGTAAATTTATATCGTAATTCATAATGTTACAAAAAGAACATTTCCTTAAAAAATATGTTTTTGTAAACTTATATAACCACCTATGTTCTCAAATCAACTAAAAATTCACTGATCTATTGGGAGTAACATTTAGAGTTATATCTTCTAATGAAGTTTTGAAATTTAATGATATTACGATTAATTTTATATGAGCTTTGGTAATAATAATATTATTTTTAGATTAGTACAATGGTGTAATTTTCATATAATATTGAGTATAACCCCTGAACATCACCATTAACCATTATCTTAATAGTATATCTTTTATCTATTTGAAAAAAAACTATTTTGTGCATAAAGTCCCATTATATTTATGGGATAAAATGTATTAACATTATCTTTAAGAAAAAAATCACATCCTCATACATTATCACATCCCCAACTGACTATTTACTAGACTTCCACCACAATGCATCAAATTATTTTTCTAATGAAATTGGACAGTAAACATGGTGTAGATTCTTAGGCCTCACTATCTTGTTTATGAGAGAAGTTGATTTCATAATATTCTTTAAAAGAGGAAACTGAATAGAGAATGAGATTTCTAATACGTGATTCATCCATATAATTTTTTGTTTGAATTTGTGTCTAAAATAATTAATGTTTGAGAGTGAGAAAGAATTGGGACTAGATGGTTTAATATGAAGAGAGGTAGATAATTCATTATTTTTATATATTTATTGAAGGAGAGGATTTTAAAAAAGAAACATTTTTAAATCATGTGTTGGGAATCAGATTCTAATTCAAAATCATGATTAATAATTTATGAAGTAAAATAATATTATAGTAATGTGAAATCCCTCGTAATTATTTTCAGGAAAAATTGTAATAATTGAAACAGAAAATGTAGGTATTATGATAATGAGTTAGTGGAGGAAAATGTATATAATTTCTGGTAACCGTAACCTATTGGTATTCTAACCACCTGAATGAAATATTAAGGGTTGGGCATTGTGATCGAGTGAATAAATTTTTATGAGACGTATAGTGACTATGTGATTATGTGCTTAATATACGTATACTAACAACATGAAAAACTAGTCAAATAATGATTAAGAACTATATTTAAAAAAATATTATTTAGCACACTGGCCTTTTGAACAACAAACCATTATTACTTACATATTTTATAAATCCCAAATTATATCAGATATAATTAATTCTCTCATCTTTTGGGGTAATTTTCAATATATCGATAAGATGGGGTTTAGTACCAATGAAATCTAGAGTTATATCACAATTTTTGAAAATGATAAATAAAAAATTAATCTCTTATATCAATTTTCATTATTCTAGAATGTGATAAAAGATTATTATAAATATTTATCTATATTGTATTATCACAATTTATAGGTACATTTTAAAATTGATACTCATAGTATAGTAATTTATTATTTATCTATAATATTCTTTCACTACAAATATAAAAAACTATCCACACAGCATCAAAGGTGGTTAATGAAACAGAACACTACTACGTACGAAACCATTAAAAGTATAAATTTCCAAAAAGTGACATATTCTATAAGTAATTTTTCTACACAACATAATTAATATATTTTAGTCATTAGAATAAAATACAAAATTCAATAATTTTTCTCTATAATAAATAAATCCTATGTTTTTTTATTTTAGTAATTTTTTAAAGCTCTTCTAAAAACAATAAAATATAAAAGTGATAATTTATTGAGAATGATAAAAAACACTAATACTAAACATTATATTGGTCTTGATAGAATCTATGTATAGTAAAATATATAAAATACCCTTATAAATGGTTTGTTCAACCAGTTTCTAGGCTTCATCATTATCCTGTTTACAACATGTACATAGTAGAGTTTTACATTTTATAGTATTATCTATGAAAAATTGTATTAAAATATATTTATTATACTTGGATTCATTTAAAGTAATTCAATATTTATTTTAAAATTCTAAAATCAATGAAATAACTTAATTTCACCCATCATACTCATTTTAAAATAATTAATAATTATTTCATAAAACTTAGTACAATAAGAATTTAATGATTGTAAAAAATAACATCATCGATATATATATTTTTAAAAATAAAATATCTTTTGAAATTATTTTGATTACCAAATTAGGTTTTACCATTCCATTGGTAAAAACATTATAAATAATAAATGAACTAAAACTGCCAAACAAAGCATTAAGAAATTCATTTCAACCACATAAATGTTTTGTTAAATTTAAAACCAGAATTCTAAATTGAGGGTTTTAAAATACTAGCTTTTGTTTGAAAAAAAATCAATGATGTATCCATATTATAATGAACACCTAGAATCCATTTGATATTGTCTGAAATCCAAATACACTACTTAATAAATAAACATTCTAATGGAATGAAGTCTAAATATTTGTGTAAATGATTCCCTATAGTCAATACCTTCATTTTGAAAATATCATTGTTGAACTAAACAATGTTTCTTTATAATTATAGTATAAAGATCATCAAACCTGAGTCTAAATATCCATTTAGTTCAAAATAAAATTGAAGGCCTTTTAGTTTTCAAATAGTTTACAGGATCTATTTCATTCAAATTTCATTAACTCGTATTTCATATCCATTACCTGAAATTTATCATTAATTACATCATTATTGTTCATAAGATTAAGTTATAAAACGAAAATATGATTTCCATGATGTTTTCTAAGAGAATAAATTGTAAGAGTTCCATTATCTGGGTATCCTTAAAAATTATTTATGGGGTGATATCTATGTGTTCTAATTTCTCAAGTAAAAAAAATTGACTCCAAATATGAATCTATAGATTTATGTTCATGATTCCCATCAGAACAAATATATTCTTGTTTAGGTGGTCTTGTAAAATATTCATTATGTTTAGCAATATTTTCAAGATTTGAAAGATCATTCTAAATATTTTCTAAAAGGGTCATAGGAGCATGTGGACCTATCATTGTAAAATTTACATCTAGATATCTTTACACAAGATAATTCCTATTAATTTATATACCATATTATTTATTGGTTTCAAAATATCCATAGAGAAAATTAAGTCATCAATTCTTTATGAAAATATTTATAAATTCTCATTTGTATTGAGTATAGAGAACGTACAATAAAAAACCCTATGTAATTATATTATTTTCTAAAATATTAATTAATTAATATTGGTGATTCATTAAAAGTGGTCTTATTAGAACACTACAAATTATATATAAATCTATATTTATAGGATCTTTTCAAAATTAGATAGTTAAATCATACTCACTGAGAATGGTCCTGGAAAATTGATAAAGGGTTCTTTTTATTATCTCAAATACACATTTCTATAGTGGGGTTAATGGAATAAAAATGTTTTTGTTGTAGCCATGTTTTTATGATAATGATTAAAACTCATGAATTAAAAATTCGTAGACATGAGTAATTCTTAGGTTCATTATTCTATGTTTCCTAAAAATTTCAATAGATCAACAATGTAATGAAAAAATGAAATAGATTCACTTTTATGAGAAATGAAAAACACCATTTTATGTATTAAATATTCATCCATATAAACAAAGTCTTAATGTTTTGGAACCAATTAAATATTCTACTTTATTTTTGTCAATATATTATATATGTTCGATGTACAGAAAAGGTGGAGTTTCAGTTTCTGAAAACATGCTATAGGAATGGTTATGAAGATGCAACAGATGTAGAGAATCAGATGAAAATATATAAAGAAATATAGTTCTAGACATAGATCATTAGACCTAGATGATCATACATGGTTCATGTTCCATGTAAATTTGATGATGGTATGAAAATCAAATATTTCTCATAAATAATTATGGCTATCAAGATAATAGATTTTAATGAATATAGGACATCCAAAATGTTGTTTTGAGGTTTAAAAAACAGGAGAAAATGATGATTATGGTTTTCAGTCCGACCAATAATCTTGGATAAACATATAATACGGAATTATTAGAGACCAATAAATTAGATTAATTATATATTAAATAGAAAATATTTTGTTTGGTTTATAATCTTGATGTTAGATATTTTTCAAAATTTTGGATCCAACACATAGAGTTGTGTGAGGTATCTTTTGATTCATCAGATGAGCTGAAAATTGTAATGAGTATAAATGATGGCGGCCATCAGATAAAGGTTACTAGAATATGGTGGATTTTTTTGAGTTTTTTTGATCATGTTATCATGATAATGATTCTAGAAAAAGAATTAGATTCATAATGTTAAAAATAGAATAGTCTAATATCATGAAGAATGTAAATAGGTGACGTTTTATTCATCATACTTGTGGAGGAAGTGAGGAACCATATGATGTGGATTTAAAACATAGTGAAGAATAAAGATTATAAATGTAGATCCTTACTAGTTTCTAAAAATTTGTAATATAGGTAATGTAAATATAAATAGGTTAGTGGGAATGTATGACCAAATATAGAAAAAAATTACCAGGTTTTAGAATTTATTGTTTCTTATGAAATGGTATTATAGAAGAAAGATAATACTGGAATCCATATCGGTGGGACAATAGAACAATAAATGGAGTTGGTATTTGTATATAACCTTTTAAATATCATTTTCTACCATCTTATTATATTTTTTTCATATGGATGATAAGGTTGAGAATATATATTTTAATTTACCATAATTATAACCATTTTCAAATATTTATAAATTTTACTAAATAAGTTAAGAAAAATTCTTATAAAAAGAAAATAAACTATTAATTTACCCTTAACCAGTGTTCTTGATCTTATTTTGGTAAATAATTTCTTATTAGAGAATATATTTTCATTGAATGATTCATATCGCAGAAAAAAGAATTAAAATTAAATTTCCAATAGGTTTGTTTCTATTTTAAAAGGAAAATTCTATCCCCATTGAAAGAACATGATGTTACCCTATATTCATTAAATAAGATTTAATTTATTATAAGTAGAAATTTTGGGTTTTCCTCTAATCATTGAAGTAATAAAAAGTACAGATCATAATATTTTATAAGGTGATATAAAAGATTAGAATGATTTTTTTATTGATCATACTAATAATGTTTAAGAAAATATAATGTGGTTTCCAAGAACTAAACATATGTATGATAAGTTTAGAAGTAGTTAATAATGAAATTGGAAAGTCATGGAGGCCAAGTTACAAATATTGTGAATTATATTTGAGGATATGAAAATGTTTGATGAGGAAATTTTAAATATTTTCTTTTTAAGTGTAATGAAAATCAGGAGTAATAACTATTATTTTGGTGAGAATCAGGAAGATTCTAAAATCATTATGAACCTAATGAACAATATTCTATATATATTTGATGTTAATATTTCAGATTTTGAAAATTATGATGATTTATCAGTTGATAAAATTTAGGAAAAAATTTTCAACATATGATATAAGAAAAGATCCTGAGGTCAAGAGACTTTAATCTAGAGAAATGTTTTTCAAAGAAATTTCTAAATGGAAAAAATAATAATTAATTTGAATTAGAATAATGTGATTTTAAATAAGATGATGAAGCTGAAAATTTCAATAATATCTCTCCTCTCCATTATTTGAAATTCAAAAATGAAAAATAAAAAGGTAAAAAGCTCAAATTTTATAATTTTTAAAGGGAAATAAAATTTTGTAAAATATTTTACATGAAAGAAATTCAAAGTGAATGAGTTTTAAGAAGAATATATAAAATATTAGAAAAAAAGTGGTAGAAGTAAACATAAAGGTTTACTTATAATTAGAAGATGAAAAATTTTCAGAGATGAGGAAATAAGGATAAATATTATCCATGTACGAATATAATCATCTAGTCAACTACATTTCTCAAGTTATAAATGGAATTAATTCTTTAGATATGGATGGTGATAGTGAATAGAACCCTGAGATGGAGTGAATACTTAAAAAATTGAAAACATCAATTGAGTATAATAGTCCACTAAAGAAATAACGAATTATTTTGAAGAAAAATGTTAAAGACATGGATTTTTAACATGGTGATAAAATGAAAAAAGAAGAGTAAAATATCAATTAGATTAAATCTTAGAAAAATATGATTATTGTGATCAAAATAAAATTGAGATTTTATGAAAAAAAACTAAAATGGTAATGGGGATCTCATTAATAATAAATTTCTACCATGGAATAAAATAAGATGAGGAATTTGATGATAGATATATATGATAAAATTTACTATGTTATAAAAATTTAGTTTTCTAAGAACGAATAAGAAAATTTAGTATCACTGTTAATTTTTTTAATAGAATAATGTAGAATAACAATTATGAGGGAAAATATATACAATGAAATTATTGATAAAGGCAATACTTCTAAAGATGGTGAAAATAGTTGCTAAAAATGCAGATTTTGAGAAAACAACTCTCACCCATAAATATAGGTATTCATTAGTAATTTATATATTTGAGCACAGTGATCCATTATTTGTGAAAAAACAAAAAAAATATTCCTAACATTTTTACTAATAGTTTGAAAAATAAAGACTCATAAATCACTATTGGTGTTTTGGAAATTTTTCACACAGATGCTCCTCATGTTGGTATAACATGTCTCTTCTAGAAAACATGTATGTGTAATGGTGGAGTTATGATGAGAAAAGAAGATTAAATGTATATGAGTGGTTTATGGAACCATAAATTAAAACTCATAATGAGAAAATTATTAAAATCTCATCAATGGAAAATGATATTGCAAAGAAAGTTATGTTTTTTAAGAATTTTGAGAAAAAAAATACATTATTTTTGGAAATAATGAATTCTTAGTAAATTGGATTGAAAAATTTCTTAGAAATAGATTTTAGAAGAATCACAAAAAGTAATTAATGTAATGGGGGATAAAAAGGTATCTGAAGATAAGAAAATTTTTATTAAAAGATATTAATAGATTTTGATATGAATATTTCTAAATCATCCAAGATATGTGAACAATATTCAAGTGTTAATAAAAGATAATTTACTATATTTTTAGAAAAAAAGAAAGGGATGAAAATGTTCTTACTAACTCATTGTAATAAAAAATCCACAAAAAATGAAGTAGTGATGACATATACATCTAAAGATTCTATATATTATAAGAAACATGTTAAAAATATGATATGGATGAATAGAAGTAATAAAACTCATCCAATGAAAAATCCAATTTGAAAAATAAAAATTATCAAATAAGAGAACAATCATAGTCTAAATGTTTCTTCTAAGAAAATATGATGTTTGTCCTTATTCAAAAACTATTTCAATACATTTACTAACTTGAATTAAATTAAAGGATTTTTTTATAGAAGATGAGTACTGAGACTCTTACACATCATTTCAAAAAAAATTAATGAGGTGATAAAAAATTATTATTTTGAAATTTTTAATATAAACCTAAACATTTTGATATGTTTGTTGAGATGGGTGCATGTTAAATTTATCCTAACAAATCTCCTCAATAAATTTCAATGATAATTATATTTTGAAAGATACTTGAATATGTATTAAATTAAATTTTTTATGGATAACATCGATAAACCTAAATATACTCTATTTTATTCTAAATCATATTCTCTTACATAGACATAGAGATGTTTAACTAAATTCTAATAGTTAGGAAACTCATGTGATACAATTGTTCATTAGAAGAAAAGCTTCAACAATGTTTAGTGGTCCCTTTGAATTTTTTTTCAATAAATTGGAAGATATATAATAGGGGATAAAAATATGGAGTGCTTGAGTTTAGGAGGAGAAAATATTGAGAAGACCATAGTATTGAATAAAACAAAAGTGGGAGACTATAATACCAAATGGAGTTTTGGTTTTTTTTTCAATTTATGTTTTATGTTTGATATTGAAAAAAGGTAGAGTTTTTGTTTCCAGAAACACCCTATATGACTTACCAAGGAGGTGAACAACCCATATATAATTAGATGAAAATTGAGAGGGAATATGGTTTTGGAAACAAAATAATAAACCAAAGTTATTAGACATAGTTTTTGTTCTATGTAAATCTGATTATTCTATTATGATATTTGAGTTCTCATAAATCATGATAGATCCAATGATAAAATATATTTAATAATGGAGGATGTTGAAAAGGATGTTTTAGTGTTTTAAAAACATGATAAGATGAAGTATCTAGTTTTCAATTAGTCCAATAATCCACAATAAGTGTATCATTAGAAGAGTTCAAAAACCAGTCCACCAGATTCAGTGTTAGTTATAAAGATAAAAGGCTAGGAGGATAATCTTTCTGAATAAATTGTTTTTGAAAAGGTATTGATGGTACTGACGTAATGGCCCAGCCCTCTATAGTCTATTTCATTGCAAATATCTTGTGTTTGAGGTGTTCTATGAGGTCAAGGTGACTTACCCCCAACACTTTTCCAAATTTCCAATTCTGGGAATAGTGTTTCTAGTTCTGTGAACACTGCAACAGTAGCCTTATGTGAAAAGTACAACAGTATCCTTACATGAATAATTTTATCAGTAGCCTTATGTGAATAGTGAAATGGTAACCTTATGTGAATAGTGTCTTCGGTATCCATATGGGAACAGTACAATGGTAACCTTATGTGAACAGTATCATCGGTAGCCTCATGTGAAAAGTGAAATAGTAACCTTATGTGAATAGTTTCATCAGTATCCTTAAGTGAACAATGAAACGGTATCCTTATGTGAACAGTTTCATCAGTAGCCTTATGTGAATAGTTGAATGGTAGCCTTATGTTAATAGTGTCATCGGTAGCCTTTGGTGAACAGTGCAATGGTAGCCTTATATGAACAGTGTCATCGGTAGCCTTATGTGAATAGTGCAACATTAACCTTGTGTGAACCGTTTCATTGGTATCCTTATGTGAAAAGTGAAATAGTAGGATTATGTGAATAGTTTCATCATTAGCCTTATGTGAACAGTTCCAATGGTGAGGTCCAATAGTAGCCTCTTTCCTTTTCCAAATTTTGAGTTCATGAACAGTATTTCCAGAATGGTGAGGTTCCAATGGTAGCCTCATTCCCTTGCCAAATTTTGAGTTCATGAATAGTGTTTCTAGAATGGTGAGGTTCCAATAGTAGCCTCTTTCCTATTCCAAATTTTGAGTTCATGGACAGTTTTTTTAGAACCGTTAGGTTCCAACGATATCCTCTTTCCTTTGTCGAATTTTTAGTTCATGAACACTGCTTCTAGAATGGCATGGTTGCAACAGTAGCCTCTTTCCTTTTCCAAATTTTGATTTCATGAACAGTGTTCCCAGAATGGTGAGGTTTCAATGGTTTCCTCCTTCCTTTTCCAAATTATGAGTACATGAACAGTGTTTCCAGAATGGTTAGGTTCCAATGGTATCCTTGTTCCATTGCCAAATTTTGTGTTAATGAACAATGTTTCTAGAACAGTGAGGTTAAAAAAATAGCCTCTTTCCTTTTCCAAATTTTGAGTTCATGAACAGTATTTCTAGAATGGTGAGGTTCCAATGGTATCCTCTTTCCTTTGCCAAATTTTTAGATCATGAACTATGTTTCTATCTTCATACAGTTTCACCCGTTTGACATTTTCATTGATGTAAAATGAATTTAAATCCTTGTTTTAAGGACTCTAAGACTGATTCTAAATCCATAACTCCAATATTAATTTTTCCTAAGGCTTGGGATGCTTTTACTTGGTCAAACCACGTTGTTTAATGTGATCCACTTTTAATGGAAAATCTATCATATCAAAAACCACCACTCCATTAAATCTTGTAAAGGGACGAGATATCTTCCTCCCTAATTCATCATTCTTGTTCTCAACTATGAGACACACAAACCTTTCATTCCATCTCGTAGGAGTTGTGCAATCAATGTTTCCACCTTGTATTGGTTACCCTATGTTTTGATGTAACCAAGAAGTATCAATCAATCATTGATATAATGTGTGATCTATCATCATTGTTTTGGATTCATATCCTTCTGTTTCCCCATTCCCTTTTATGGAATGTTATCTCTATGTTCCTAATGGGCTTTTCTTGGGTGTTTACTAGTGTGAAGGTGTCTCTGCATCCTTGGATGGATAAAGTTTTCATGTGGGGAGGATATCGTAACCCGTTGTGTGTATTGTTCACGTATAAAGTACATCAAGAACCATTTGAGTTACGGTATTCATTGCTTCTCATTTATTTTACATGAAACTGTAGATTTCGAATTTTTTATCGCATTAGATCACAAAGGAATTGTCAAAATAAATATATGAAATAGATAAATAATTTAATATCGATCATATGTTATTGCCTCTTGTTTTTCTAGATAGTGTGATATCTATGCATTCTTTGTTTATCTTTTCATTCTTGATGTAAATTGGTAAAGAAAGTAATGCTATAATTAATTGATAATTATTTGGATTAAGATAATGAGGAATGTGAATGAATCTGATTGTTGTTGTTGTAATTTGATGCTAATCAAATTGATGCAGTAAGCATGTTTAATAAATTTTTGATATCTTACTGATTAGTTTTTCAGAATTTGGATCCTATGAATAATAAATCGGTAAATTTGATATGGATTAAAGAACTGGTTATTTGATAATAGAAAATCCTGTGTAGGGTTCTGAGTTACCATATTTCTTGTTTATGGGTCAAGATCCCAATTGATATGATGTTTTTTTACTATTTCTTGTGTTCTTATGTGAGTTGGGATGGCGGTTGTGATATGTGGGGGGCATGGAGGCCTATTGTTTATGGAAACAGTTGACACCTAGTGTGGTGAGATGCATTGATTTATACATTTGGGTATCAGGAAGGACATCAGGAATTATGAAATGGGTTGGATGTGAATGTTTGGATGATTTCTAATTCTTGTAGGTTGTTTCTCTGCTTTAAATTCCCCACTACTCAAGGCAGATTCTATTTCTTACACTTCTTCTAAAAGGGGAAAAGATGCATGAGGTATGCCACGTGCTTTCCATGTTTAGCTTCTCAAGGGAGTATGAGTCTATGCTCTTGCTATAGGTGGCAATATCTCAACTGGTAGTTCATCTACTCACCGTGTTGAGCCCCCTTGTGTTTAGTAGCACATAATTCTTTTCTAGAATTCCTGTGAATATGGAAGTGGAATAATGTAAATAAATAATAGAATAAATTATGTTAACCCATGGGGTTGAAGCTTATTGAGGAGCAATGCCAAGGTTACAATTTAAAGGGATAGTGGACTTTGGGTGTGATGATAATGAAATTTAATGATGAATTGTTAATGGTTAATTAATGTTTAAATAATTAATTAACATAAAGTGAAACTGATAAAAAGGGAATTAAGTAATGTAATTAATCTCTTTAAATGGTTGTGTGCTTATAGGATACCATGTCTTAGAAGTGGCAGCCGGGAGTCCGAGGGACATTAGATACAGTTGTTTCTAAGACTAGGTTATTCCTATAGTGTGGTTGTGACCTATAGTATATTCTATATATTTTGTGTTTTTTTATGATGCTCCACCCCATCAGTTAGGGAAACTGACACCCTGGGGATTCTGAGCCATGAGGGGGTGTTTTCCCCAATATTCTGGTGGGAGGATGGATGGCTGACTACCCCCATTTTCCACGCCCTCTTCCCTTGGTAGTTACTTGTGCTGGTAAGCATAGAGGTTAGTTTTTCACATATATGTGTGTAGAGGGCTGTAATGGCTTGTGGTTATTCACACACATATATTCTAGATATAGTTTTCTATAGACTACTGTAGGTGTAACATTTATTGGCTATGATGGCTTGAGGATCCTTACTCAGTGTATGGGCTATAATGACTTGAGGTTTAATAACCGACGTATGATACATGTTATGAGAGCTATGGTCGATCCTAGAAACAACTTGGTTACTTTTCCTAAATGGACATGGTGGTTTTGTTGCACGAGGTTCATGGTGTGGTGCTTCTCCCAGATGTTGGCGGGCAAGTCTTTTTGGAGATAGATGCTTAGGACGTGCGACGTTGGGGAAAAGTAGCAAACTAGTGGTGAAGTAGCAGCGGGGTACCCTTGATATTATTTATTATATTATATACTCATGTATGCGATACTTGGTGAGAGTATCCATGGTGATTATGTTAACATAGTATACCTATTAAGGTGACGAGTTAGTTTCACTTTTTGTTCACTATGCTTTATCATGCTTTCTTTACTTTTTCATGAGAGACTCTAGGAAGGATCCTACTGAGTATACTTTTATACTCACCCTATGCATATATAAACTATTTTCAGGTCAGATGGAGAGTTTTGGAGATCTTTATAGTTTTTCCTAGCATGGGGTTACAGTATCTATTTGGGCTTTGTGGTTGTAGTTGTTTTTAATTTCTATTGGGTACTTACATTTTCCCCCTTTCATTTGTAGTAGTTCTGCATGACATTACATACGTCTACTTGGGATTTCATTTATATTGTTGTCTGAGTTGGAGTTGGTTGGTGTCTGTCGTATCTCTCTCTTTCGCATGTGTTCTCTTAGAGGGTAATGCATCCCATCTATGTATTTATTAAACCCTCTGTTCTAGTCGCCTACCCGGGGCCTACTAGAGGCGGGACTCAGGGGTCATTATCTCTCTTATCAAATTTTCGGCCCAGGAGGGGTACACTTTGTGGGGAGGGGTTCATTATAGAGTGGTATTAGAGGTCTGGTTAATGGATATGATATAGTTTGGTGTTAGAAACAGGTGAGGTTGCATGGGTTGGTAGGGAAACAATGTCAGTCATGTTTAGAAAGGGTTGTAAACACTATAGACCGACTGAGACATATGCGTTAGAGCCCCTTATGATCTGATGCACAAAACATTAAGTATACAATGGATACTAAATGAGGTGATACTAGTTGCAGGGTAGAGACCTAGGAAAATATCATGCATCATTCTTATTTGTTCTTGTGTTTGAATGGGTAGACCATGGGAAAGGATAACCTAAAGTGAATAAAAGAAAACAAATAATTAATCGATGTTGAGTCTTCCATATTCTAGGTTTAGGATATCTAACTATTTTTTATTTTCTATGAATGTTTCCAAGTCGAAATCCTTGTCAAGATCACATAGAAGATGTCCAATAGGTTTTTCTAGAAGATCACTGCTGGGTATAGGTTGATGAAGATGACACTTGGAGGAGGACACTCTGGGAGTTTCAGCGCCAGCGTCTGCAAAAGTACAAGGGCTCTATTTCATATTTAGTCATATAAGACTAGTTGGAGGAGGTCTATATATGATTTAGTTTGATTCATGCTCGAAAGGATCACAGGATGTCTTTGGTTGTGACGATGCTACGTGGAGCAGTGACGCAACAGAAGTTCTTATTCCTCAGTGATCGCGATGAGTCAGCGATCTCATGGGAGGAGTTTTGTGACATGTTTATAGTAGAGTTTCATTTTATTAACATGAATGAATCCAGCCACCAAGAGCTCCATACCATTTGACAGGAGAGCTCTAGTGTGTGAGAGTTTGGAATATGTTACATGAACCTTTTACTGTATGCTTCGGACCTATTTCTAGATGAGGAGGCCAGGATGAGGCATTTTGAGGAGGCTTTGCATCTAGAGATCTAGCGCCATGTCACCCCATTTATGCTGATGACATATCATGAGGTAATGGAAAGGGTAGAGGTCACTGAGAGGTCATTGGCCAGAACCAGATCATCATGAGAGGGGATTCGTCATGATTCCTCATGAAGAAGATTTGTGGTCAGGGGTTCTCGGTTTTCAGGGAAGAAGAGTTTTCGTTCAGTTGGGGGTAGGTCCCAGCCCTCAAAATCACGTTTCTCTGTGGGTGGAAGCTATCAAACCTATTCCAAGGGATGAGGTGCTTTTTTTCTTGTTATGGTAAAGTTCATCAGCAGGGAGAGTGCCTGACCTTTCAGTGAAGTCATTGTGCACCTGGATTTATGCTCAAGGTTCCTCCGTTGAGGAGTTCTAGCAAAGGAAGCAACAACAAGTTGCACCAGCTTTATATCTACAGAGGGTAGATGGGGCATGCCAAGGAAAACCATGTGACGCTCCCCGTCCTCAGAGAGCAGTGCACATCCATGGTGGTGGTCGTCATTAGGGTCATTGAGGTCATGGAGGAGGCTGTTGATAGCTTCATGCTTTAGTGTTGTCAGCACCAGGAGACCCAGATGTCGTTCAAGGAACCCTTTTCTTGTTTTCTACCTAGGTGTATGCCTTATTTGATTCCAGAGTGACACACTCCTTCATATCACCTACCCTTGTCCTTGCTTTGGGACTTGAGGTAGACAGTCTTCCAATTCCCTTGTCATTGACTCTTCCAGTTGGAGGTCGATCTAGCTTGTTTGAAGTATGTAGAGACTGTGAGTTAGTGTTTGGGAAGAACCACTCTTTGGGAGATTTCCTATGATTAGAAATACAACCATATGACTTAATCCTCTGCATGGATTCTTTGTATTCGGTGTAGGCTATTGTGGATTGCTTCTGGAGGTAGGTTTTGTTCTTCAATGTGGATAGGGAGCCAGTGGTGTTCGTTGCCGAGCGAGCTCCTCGGATCGGTCAGAAGCATGTTCCGTCCTTATCATCCATGATGGCTGAGCTGATGTTCATTTCTTTAGAAGATCAGCAGTGGGAATTTCCTAGGGTCATTGAAGAGTACCCTGATGTCATTCCATAAGAGGTTATAACATTACCCCCACAACGAGATATCGAGTTTGAGATCGAGATACAACCAGGAGAATCTCCAATATCTATGTATCTATATAATATGGACCCTTTTGACTTATAAGATCTACGTATACTGATTCATGGTCTATTACAATGCAGTCTTGTTCGGCCAAGTGTGTCACCGTGTAGTGCACTAGTTTTGTTTTTGAATAAGGCTGGAAGAAGATTGCGATTGCGTGCTGATTATCATAGCTCAAACAAAGTAACAATGAAGAATATCTATCCTCTTCCATGTATTGATTATTTATTCGATCAAATAAATGGTGAATGTTGGTTCTCAAAGATCAAATTTTGGTCACGATATCATTAGAAGCATTTGAAGGATGAGGATATCCTAAAGAATGTTTTTTGTTATCGTCATGGGCATTATGAGTTCATTGTAATGTAGTTAGGAATGAAAAATGCTCCAACTGTGTTCATGGGATTGATGAACGTTGTGTTCTGTGAGTTCCAGGAAAATTTCATGGTGATTTTAATCGACAACATCCTTGTGTACTCCATGACTGAGGAGGAACATCCAGAGCATCTATATGATATTTTGGGAGTTCTTGATCAAAAACAACTATTTGGGAAGTCGTCGATGTGTGAGTTTTAGGCTCAAGAATTCCATTAATTGGGGCATGTTTTATCCCAGCAGGGAGTAGTTGTGGATATATCAAGAATAGAAGTAGTTGTGTCTTGGGAAGCCACCAAGGCAGTGTCAGAGGTGCGAAGTTTCCTTGGTCGCGCAGGCTACAACATGAGGTTCATAGCCAATTATTCTCGAGTTGTGAATCCTCTAATAGGTTTGACCAAGATGGATCTGGAGTTCATATGGACTGATCTGTGTCAGAAATATTTCTATTATCTAAAGGAGAAGTTAGTGAGTTATCCAGTTATTTGTCTTCTAGCAGAGGGAGTTCAGTTTGATGTTTTCTATGATGCTTCGCAACTGGGGTTAGGTTGTGTTCTGATGAAGCAGAGATCAGCTGTTTCTTATGGGTCTCAACAGTTGTGTCTCCAGGAACGTAACTATTCCATCTATGGTATTGAGTTGGTATTCATGGTGTTTGCTCTGATGTTGTGGAGACATTACCTAAATGGTGAGCATTTTTTGGTTATCACTTATCATAAGAGCATGAGGTGTGTTTTCTCCAAGTGTGACTTAAACATGTGACATCATCAATTGATGGATTTCATACAGGAATATGACATTGAAATATCATATACACATGGAAAGGGGGATGTTATAGCCAATATGCTGACTCAGAAGTCATGTAGTGATGTAGTGTGTGAATCTTTTGATTCCTGGAGAGTAATGGAAGAGCATCCGGCATTACATATCTATATGGGAGATGTTGGGGGCAGAGGATGTCTTTTTCAGATGACGGTATAGTCATATATGGTGTAGCAGGTGGAAGAGTCCCAGTTAGGGGATCTAGAGGTGGAGGTCTGAAGAGACCTAGTTGTTTGTGCTGAGGCCCCTGATGTTTGGTCTGAGGATGAACAACACTGAGTGTTATATCACAAAAGGCTATTTTTTTCCTTTGGATCTGCACAAGAAGGTTCTCAGAGAGTTTAATATATGCCTTTAGCAGTGCATCCTGGCGTGAAAATGATGTAACGATCCTTGAGGAGTCAGTTTTGGTGGCCTGGGCTAAAGCGTGCAGTTGCGGAGTTTGTGTCTTGTTGTTTGGTCTTCTAGAAGATAAAGGTCTAACACCGTGTTCCTGGTGGTCTACTCCAATCGTTAGATGTTCCTTAGTGGAAGTGGGAGGACATCTCAATGAACTTTTTCACTAGTTTATCTCAATCTCCATGAGTACATGATGCTATTTGGGTGGTAGTGTATCATTTAACAAAAAAACTTTATAGTGATCTAGGAGTCAGGATTAGTATAAGTTTTGTCAAGGCAGTATCTGGAGGAGGTGGTGAGACTCCATGGAGTCCTGAGGTTTATCATTTCTGATTTCGATCCTCTTTTTACCTATAAGGTCTGGAGAGGTCTCCAGTATGCTTTTGGTTATTATCTATTCCTTATCACTACTTTCCAGCCCCAAAATGATGGTCAGAAAGAGCAATACATCCAAACTCTTGAAGATATGTTATGCTCTTGTGTCCTGGATTTTGTAGGTTCATGGACGAGGCACTTACCCTTGGTGGAGTTCTCTTACAATAATAGTTTTCACTCCACCATTGGTATGGATCCATTTGAAGCCTTGTATGGCCGACCGTGATGTTCCTCATTGTGCTGGACTAGTGTCCGAGAGCCCGCAATTCTTAGACTGGAACTGGTGTAAGATACAACAAATACGGTTCAAGTGATTCGTGAGAGGATGAACGCAGCAAATGATCATCAGAAATCATCTACCAATCAAAGGAAGAGTCTGTTGGAGTTTGATGTTAGGGATCACGTGTTTCTGAAGGTGACTCCCTGTCGTGGGAAAAAACTGTTTGGTCATGGGAGTAAGATTTCTCCCCTGTTCGTTGGTCCATTCAATGTTTCGGCTCATGTTGGAGTTGTGGCGTATTGAGTTTCACTTCCCCCATAGATGAGCCAAATATAAGATGTTTCAAATGTATCACAGCTCTATCGTTATCTTCATGATGACTCTCACATCATCGATTGGGGAGAGATCGATGTTGATGATGATAGGACCTTTGAGGAGTGACCTGTGTAGATCCAAGACCACAAAGAGAAGGTGTTGTGCGGTTATTCTACCCACTTGCTTTGTGTCTTGTGGAGACATGGTGGCATGGAGGAGACTACCTGGGAACATGAGTCACAAATACTTGCTTAGTACCCATATTTCTTTGATGTTTAACTCTTTTCATGTAATGATATCCCCTTTGTGGTTATAGACCATTCGTGTTTATGAGAGGGCTTTCTTTGGTTTCTTATTGTGGATTTCTCTCTTGTGAGAGGTATCTCCATGGGTGGTTGGTCAAACATACTTTCTATTCCCTTTTAGGTTGGTATTGAATTCTTGAGGATGAGAATGCTTTGAGAGGTATCTGATATAATGGAATGGACGACTCTGGTCCATTCCATGGCAAAAAACTGGTTTCTTATGAGTTCTAGGAGGTCAAGGTGACATATCCCAAACACTTTACAAAATTCTAGTTCTATGAATGGTGTTTCAAGTTCTGTGATCAATGAAATGGTATCCTCATGTGAAAAGGACAATGGTAACCTTATTTGAATAGTGTCATCGGTAGCCATATGTGAACAGTGCAATGGTAACCTTAGGTGAACAGTGTCATTGGTAGCCTTATGTGAATAGTACAATGGTAACCTTATGTAGAGAGTGTCATTGGTAGCATTATGTGAACAGTGTATCTATAACCTTATGTGAACCGTGTCATCAGTAGCCTTAAAGAAACAGTGCAACAGTATCCTTATGTGAATAGTGTCATCGGTAGCCTTAGGTAAACAGCGAAACAGTAGCCTTATGTGAATAGTTTCATCGGTATCCTTAGGTGTAGTGTGCAATGGTAGCCTTATGTGAATAGTGTCAACGGTACCCTTAAGGGAACAGAGCAACGGTAACCTTATGTGAACAGTGTCATCGGTAGCCTTCTATGAATAGTGAAATGGTAGGCTTATGTGAACAGTGTCATCGGTTATAACACCTCGACCCTAGTTACCCAGAGTCAGTGCATTATTATATAACATTGGCATGATCACAAAATATAAAGTCTCAAAAGAACAATTAGTTTAGTATCCTTGGAAATTCTAGATGCATTCACAAGTTTTACATTACATTATTAAATGAAAAACTACAACAACATAGTCTTCATAGGCCCCACTCATATCCATTAGACAATCACTGCAGGTCATTCATAATATACTTCTTCGTATCCTAGTAAAAATATAAAATATAAAGGGGTGATATCGGATTCTCATTATGGATAACAATATAGAAAAAACATTCACAAATAAGCATATACATTTAAGGTAATGTAAGATAGAAACAAAATCCTTTTAAACTTGAACTTCAACATAATATGGAAAAGTTAAAATCAAATAATTCCATTTACTTATTCACATAGATATTCTACTAGTTGAATAATCACATGAAATATCAATAGAAACTTTCATAATTGTGGAATGCATAATGCCAGACTTCATAACCACATAGTCAAGGCCTAATGCCAAGACTACAAATAAGATTTTGTCAAGCCCTTGTTCCAAGACACTAGTTTGTCTCATGAGACCTACCATTGTATATAGGATCTATAGAATGCTCCACCCATCACATACTAAGTCTAATGCATTCCTAATATGAAAAGACTTCACATAACATAAAAAATAATATTAAAACTAGAATACGAAATGTCAATACTTCATCCATAAACCATGAATGGTATAAAAATAACACATCCATAGTCAAACATATCACAAAACCATCAATACAATATGGAATATTTGTATCATAAAAAATCAACCTTGATCTAGAATAATATACCGTAAAGGATTTTGAAATAGTTGAAAATGATCAGTAAAAATATTTGAGAGAAATAACCTTTTTTCATAAAATGATTAAAAGTCTCATAATTTATAAAGGAAGTCTTTTAAAGGATAGTTTTGAATCCAAGTGTCCCGTACGACTTTGAAACTTTTCAAATGAATTAACATTTTAAAACATTCATGTCCATATAAATAAATCCTTAAAACCATTTTGAAAACATGGACATTAAAGAGGAAGGTTTAGAAGGATAAATATTTAAAACATTTAAAATTATGTTTTAGTAAAAATTCCCTTAAAAATAATACCTTTGAAAACTCATTTATGAAACATGGACATGGATAAAAAATATGTCCCAGTACATACTTACTTAAAAACACCCTCGGATAATAAAGAGATTGTGAAATTAACACTTACCTTGTACTTTTTCTTGGCTGATGGTAGCTTAACCTCCTATATAATTGTGGAATAATAGTTATTAAATTAATCAAGAACCATATACATTCATATGATATCATATATGATCTTCTAATATTTTTTTTAATGATATTTCAGTAGTATCATCATTTCGGGTGCTAACTGATTCATTTTCCTTTATATGGTTTGTTATGTAAGTTATGTTTGTTATAGATAGGATGTTTCTTATTCATATTAAGAATAATATTATGTATTTAATGATTATTTTTTAATCATAAAATTAAAATTAGTCTTGAATGGATACGATGGGGAATGAATCTCATCGCGTTCGTGGAGACGGTAATCCGTACGTACGCACGAGCGACAACATCATTATTTTGATATTAAAATCATATATAATTGGATGGTATATAATATATAAATAGAATCATTATCATGTTATATTTATTATTTACATAATTTATACTCATTATTATACCCATCCAAATGATGAAGTCTTTGAATAACAAACTACACCCCGGCGTGGAGATGGTAATCCGTACATACACACGTATGGTGACTTTATCATTTACAGGATAGATAAAATAATGAATATGGTTGAAAAAAATTTATAATAACATAATAGTATATATAATATACTGGATTTATTATTTTAGAGTGGAAACAACAAAGAAAGTGGAAGTGGAAGAAGAAAAGAACTTGAAAGAGGTGATGAAATATTTACCTCTTCTTTGGGTTCTTTCTTTTGATTTGATCAAAAGGGCTCTTTAAGATGGCCTTCTGACAGAACCAAGGCCTCTAAGATGAAGGGAGGACATTTTAGGGGATATTTGGGCCAGGGTGGTCCAAGAAATATTTCTATGAAGGTGTGAATTTGGGAGAAGGGGAAGTGCCCTTTTATAAGAGAGGTGAGGGTCACTTTGGGAAAAGCTTGAAATATTATTTTATAATAAAATCATTTTCGGTTTCTAATGGCTACAAATTGAATTATTTAAAGTCTAAGTTGGGTATGGATTGAAAACATTTCAACCAATATGTTTAAAACAGGTTTAGGTCATCATATTAACATTATCATATAGATTTAACTCTTAGTTAAACAGTTTGACTTTTACCATGTCTCTATGTATTTTTATATTATATGGTTAATAAAATATCAATAAACTTCCAAGAGTACCTAAAGTGGTTCATTAATAAAATATATAATATTAATTAAACCCTTTTTCCGAACGTTAGATTTTTAGGAATAGAATATCAATTAATAAAATTATATTTGTTTTAAAAACACTTTTATGTCAATTTAGACACTATTTGGTATTTTTTTTTCTTAATTCATAAAATCAATATTACTACGAAAAAAAATCATTTAATCAACCATAACATGTCATATTAACCTAAAAAATTATTGGAATTCATTAATATTCTCAAATTATATTTATTTTCATATTTATAATATGAATTATTTTAATCATTCATTAATAAGGTAATTTCTGCATCATCATTGTGTCATAAATAAATTTAATTATTTAATGTATAAAAATTAAAAATAAAATAACATTATGTATGAAATCTTTTTTATCTTTCTAATGAATATTTATAGTTTAATTTATCTTATGTATAACCCTATATTAAAAACGGTTTAGTTATTAATCATTGAATTTAACTCTTTTAACTCTTCTTTAAATAAAATAATAATAAATGTCCTAATCTAATCCAAGTGGACCTAAAAGATCATATTTAAATCCTATGGTTGTTTTTGGTCGAATTACACTTATCCAATAGAATTTGGACATGTGTTAGGGTAATAATAATATCATTTTTACCCTTAATTATCCTATTAACTTTTAATCATGGTAAATAAAAGTAAAAAGTTACTATTCACCAAAAATTATTTTCATCTTATTGGCCCACATTTTACTTAATGATATCAACTATTTGTCTTAGATTTTTGAAATTCAAATCACAGAAGCGGTAAAATTATATTTCATTCAAATTTGAAAATGCTCCTATGAGGTGGGTAAAAGAGGGTAAAAAGTTCAATAAACTTTTTTATATCTAATATTATTACAAAATGACTCCAATGAATTACATTGAATATATATAGGTATTATGTATCTATTTTTACCTAAAATAAATTTAAATAAAATAATTAATTATTTAATTAAAAATCAGTTTTAACAAATATCGAAGTGGTTTTCACTATTCATCAAAAATTGAAAGTTCTAAAAAAATACAAAAAATTCACCCTAAGATAATTTCAATATTTCAAATCCAAAAATGATATCCCTTTTAAAATATAAAATTTATAAAATTTCAAAAAGTGGGTATTAATATTCATAATGAGTACTTTGATTTGTCGCGGTGTGTTAGAATCTCGAAGTTGTGTACAATGCAAGCTATTGCATTATTCAAAGGGAAACGTATCGTGGAAGATTGGGGTGTTACATTATCCCCTCCATAAAATAGTTTTGTCCTAGAAATTTCTAGAATATTACTGCATTAAATGATTCAGCTGGTTCTTCATTATAAGTTCCTCGGGTTCCCACGTTACCTATTCCATCTTATGGTTTCTTCATTGAACTTTCACCATATGAGTCGTCCGGTTTCTCAGCACTTGTTCTCTTGTATCAAGAATTTTGACAGGCTCATCAAAATAAGATAGATCATGTTCTAGTTCAGTTTCCTCATATGTGAGTACATGCATTCGGTCAGGAATTTATTTTCTCAACAATGATACGTGGAATACATCGTGAACTTCAGAGATACATGGTGGCATTGCCAATATATAAGCTACAACTCCAATTCTTTCTAGATTTTTGAAAGGTCTGATGCACCTGGGACTCAATTTACCCATCTTACCAAAATGTACAACACCCTTCCATGGAGATACCTTCAATAAAACAATTTATCGAACATGAAATTAAAAATCCTTCCTTTGGTTATCGACATATCGTTTTTTCCTAGTTTGGGCTGCTTTGATGTGGGTTTGGATAACCTTCACATTTTCCATCATTTCCTCAACAAGTTCTGGGCCTACAAGTTTTCTTTCATCAACATCATCCCAACAAGTTGGTGTGAAACATCTCTTTCCATATAACGCTTTATAATGTGCCATATGAATACTTGAATGGAAGATATTGTTATAGGAATGTTCCACCAGAGGTAAATATTGATCCCATATACCGTGAATGTCATGTGAGCAAGATCTGAACATGTCTTATAAGGTTTGAATAGTTCGTTCGGATTCTCCATCAGTTTGAGGGTGGAAGGCAGTGCTCAAACAAAGTTCATTATCTAGGACTTTCTGAAGAATTTTCTAGAATCTTGATGTAAAATGGGGATCACGATCAGAAAAAAATGATAAGTGTACTCCATGAAGTCTTACAACTTCATTAACATATAGTATTTCTAGATGTTCAAGTGGGAAATCTTCTCTTATAGAATGAAAATGTACTGACTTGGTAAGACGATCAACAATGTCCCATATTGCATCATTCCTTCTAGAAGTATTTGGTATCCCCATGAAATGTTCCATTGTAATATTATCCCATTTCAACATAGGTATGGGAAGAGGTTTCATGACTCCTCCAGGTTGTTGCCTTACATCTTTCACTTGTTGAAAAACCTTATATCTTGACACAAAATCAGAAATCTCCCTCTTCATGTTGTCCCACCAAAAATGTTCCTTCAAATATCTATATATCTTGGTGCTTCCATGGTGTATAACGAAACTGGATCTATGATCATCATCTAACAATTACCATTTCAGATCAGATATATCAGGAACGCAAAGTCTCTTCCCAAATTTCAAAATCTCATCTTCATATATGAAGTCGATCAATCTCACATCGTTCACAGCTTTAATTTTATTTTGAAACTCTTCATCATCATCCTGAGAAATTTTTGTCCTTTCTAGTAAAGAGGGTTTGGAAACCATTTGAAAATTTATTGATGTTTCACCTTTAATGGTTATTCCCATATCCATATTTACTAGATCCATAAAATAGGATCCCTTTCAACTCTCTTCTTGTTCAAAACTCCATGATCCTTTCTTCTCAAAGCATCTTCTAGCTTATTTTCTTTCCCGAGGTAGTTGTGTATGGTGAAATCATAATCCTTGAGTAGTTCAAGCCATTGTCTTTGCCTCATGTTGAGTTTTTTTTTGTGAGAAAATACACTTCAAACTCTTGTGATCAGTATAAATATCACATTTTTCACCATAGAGATAGTGTCTTAATATCATCATAGTAATGATTACAGCTGCTAACTCAAGATCATGAGGTGGATAGTTTTACAAATGAGTTTTTAGCTATCGTGATGTATAGGAATTAACTCTATCATTTTGCATAAGGACACAACCAAGTCCTTTCTTTGAAGCATCACTATAAATAACAAACCCATCTTTCCCTGATGGTAGAGTCAAGATAGGAGCATTGACTAATATTCACTTCAGTTCTTTAAAACATTCTTCACACTCTTTTTTCCAAAAAAAAATTAACCCCTTTACGTTTGAGCTTGGTTAATGGGTTATCCAACTGGGAAAAATTCAGTACGAAATGTCGATAATAACCTGATAAACCAATAAAACTCCATACCTAATTTTTAATCATCGGTGCTTTACATTCTTAGATTTCATTGGTCTTTGAAGTATCAACTGATATTCCATCCTTAGATACAATATATCCAATAAAATAAATCTCTTAAATCCAAAATTCACACTTTCTAGACTTCCCATATAATTCATTTCGTCTAAGAGTCTTCAGAATAATGCGCAAGGGATTTTCATGATCTTTGTAGATTTTGGAGTATACCAAGATATCATCAATAAATACAACTACAAAGCCATCAAGATATTCCTATAAAACTCTATTCATTAGATCCATGAAGACAGAGGGTTCATTAGTCAATCCAAAAGGCATTACTTTAAACTCATAATTCCCGTACATAGTTCGAAATGCTATTTTCAGAATGCCTTCTTTCTTCACACACAATTGATGATATCCAGATCGAAGGTCAATCATTGAAAAATATTGAGCTCCAAGAAGTTGGTTGAATAAGTCATCAATGAAAGGTAGGTGATAATTGTTCTTTATTTTTATAGCATTGATCTCCCTATAGTCAATGTACAACCTCATAGATCCGTCTTTCTTCTTAACAAAAAGGACATGGGCTCCAAATGGAGAAACACTAGGGAAAATAAATCCTTTATTACTCAATTCCTCTAGTTTTTTCTTTAGTTACACTAATTCCAATGTGTCCATTCTATAAGGGGTTTTCAATTTGGGCCTTGAACCATGAATTTAATCAATGGAAAACTCAATTTCTCGTTTTGGAGGATTTATAGGTAAATCCTCGGGAAACATGTCAACATATTCTTGCACAATAGGTACTTCCTCTATTCGAACATTATTTTCCTCAACTTCAGTTATTTCATTCTCTTCTTCCCCAATAATTGAATTTATTTGAGCTATTATAGGTGGATCTAGATAAGAAACGGATGGTGACGTTTTTTCTCTGAAGATAATGTACTCCTTATCATCACCTAAAATTGTAACCTACTTCTTACAATAAATGTTCACATCATGGTTTCAAAGAAAATCCATACCGAGGATTATATCCAATTAAATCATGGGTATGACAATGAGATCAATAGATAAAGAAAATTTATATTCCTTAATGGGCTCTAATTCACAATATGTTGTTGCAATGATACTTCCCTTAAAAGTTTTTACTGATAACTCCCTTGTTATGTCAAATTGAAAATATCTAATTTTCTTAGAAAATTGGGAAGATATGAAACAATGGGATGTTCTTGAATCAAATAACTCATTGGCTAATCTTGGGGAAACCATTCAATTACCTTCCACCAAGTCTTTTTGAGCCTCAGCCTCAGTAGTAGTGATTGCATAAGCTTGGTCTTACTCCCTTAACCTTTTCTAAGGTAAGTTCACTTGGAACTTAGGAAATTCATTTTCATAATTCCCCTTTTCTATACAATTGTAGCATTCTATAGCCTCTTTCTTCCCCTTGAAATCACGAGCATTGTGGCCTTTTTCATCACACTTGAAATATACTCTCATTCCCTTCAAGAAAGTACCGAGGTGTTTCTTGCCATATTTACCGCATGATGGATATTTAAATTTTCCCTTCTTCCATTTATTTCCATTTATAGAGTGTCCAACAGATCTCTTATTCCCTTTCTTTTCTATAAAGTTGTAAGACATAGAGAATTCTTTTTCTGTCTTGATAGCACATGAGACAATATCTTCGTATGATGAGAAGGATTTTCAGACTAATGCTTGACGGAGAAATGGTTTTAACCCATGAAAGAAACTATCAATATTACTTCATGGGTTATATATATAATCTGAAGCATTCCTTTCTATCCTTGTAATGTTAGCCTCATACTTTACGACATTCTCATCCTATTTTTTCCTCAAACTCAGAAATTGTCTTTCCATATCTGCTTGATGGTCACGAGGAAAGAATTTTTCTAATAAAATCTCTTTACACTACCTCCATTCCATATTTTATACTTCATAATCTTCCATTGTTTTTTGAATCAATGACCACCATTGATATGCATCTCTTGTTTGGTAATAAACTACCATGACTACTTTTTCCCTTTCATTACTCCCCAAGCATGGAATATTTTCTCTAAAAAATTTATGCATTTCTCAGTTACTAATGGATTTGTACTCTCATTGAATGTTGGTGGTTGTTGCCTCATAAAGTGGTCTAACATTGATCCTCCACATTCAGGATCAGAGTGCTCTATATGGGTAAGGTTATTACTCATAACCCGAGTGAGTTGTCCCTGTATGGTGATAAGCTGATCAGCACCAGTTGCTTTACCTTCTCCACTATAATTATCTTGAGAAAGAGGGAAATCCTTACATGTATTATGTGTATTGATACGGTTTACATTCCTTCCACTAGGCATCAATTCTAAACAATTTAATACACTATATTAGTTTATGAATCACAACACATAATTCCAAACTTGTAAAACACTTAACATAAATTGAAAATTTTATGGATATAATCCATAATCATAAAAGTGTTTTATTTAAGGAAGTATATACTCATAAACCCTTCATAATGGTTTGTAAAGGAAATGATAAGTATCCTAAGCATATCCCCTTGGAGTGTCGTAACCAATAGTGCAGCAAGGCCTGTTGTTGTGCACCAGTTCCCATTTGAGTCTAGCTCAAAGTGGTGTTTTTAGGTTTTACCCCTAGGTACATCTGTGTCAGAGTCGCCTCTATATTTTCAGATCCTGAAAGGGCTATATTGTGTAGAAAGCTCACAAAATCTCTACTATACCAAAATTTAGGAAGTTCTTCTATACTAATCCTCAAAGTCTATCTTAGGGTAATGTTCTCTAATCAGAGTTTTTTTAAATTTAGTTTTCAGGGTTTGTACTAAACTTCCTCTGATACCAACTGTAATGCCCCGAACCTAGTTACCTATAGTTGGTGCATTATTAAATAAAATTAGCGTTATCATAAAATATCAAGTCTCGAAAGACCGATTAGTTTAGTAACCTTGGAAATAGTAGACAAATTCATAAGTTTTACATTACATTATAAAATGAAAAACTACAACAACATAGTCTCCATAGGACACACTCAAATCCCTTAGACTATCCATGTAGGGCAGTCATAATATACTTCTTCACATCTTGGGAATAATAAAACATAGAAAGGGTTGAGCTTAGATGCTCAGTAAGGATAAAAATATAGCATAAACTTTCATAAATAATCATAAATATTTAAGGCAATGCAAGACTAAAAAAGGCCTTTTAAACTTTAACTTTATCATAATATGGAAAAGATAAAATCAAATAATATCACTTACTTATTTACATGGATATTCTACTAGTAGAATAATCCCATGAAATATCAATAGACACTTTCATAATGATGGAATGAATAATGCCAGACTTTATAACCACATAGTCAAGGCCTTATTCCAAGACTAAAAAAATGTTTTTGTAAAGGCCTTTTTACAAGACACAAGTTTGTCTCATGTGACCTACCGATGCATTGAGGAGCTATATTGGGCTCCACCCATCACTTACTATGTCTAATTCATTCCTCATTTGAAAAGTTATAAACATAACATAAATAATTGTATTAAAAATAGCATACAAAATGTCAATACATCATCTATAAACCATGAATGTTATAAAAATAACACATCCATAGAAAAACATGTCACAAAATCTTCAATAAAATATGGAACATTTATATCATAATAAATCAACTTCGATCAAGAACAATATCCCATAAAGGATGTTGACATAGTTGAAAATGATCGGTAAAAATATTTTAGAGAAATAACCATTTTTCATGAAATCATTAAAAGTCAGATAATTTATAAAGGAAGTCCTTTAAAATATATTTTTAAATCAGAGTGTCTCATACCACTTTGAATCTTTTGAAATGAATTAAAATATTAAAACTTTCATGTCCATATAAATAAATCCTTAAAACCATTTTGAAAACATGGACATTAATGAGGAAGTATTAGAAGAATAAATCTTTTAAACATTTTAAATAATGTTTTAGTAAAATGTACCTTCAAATTAATCCACTTGAAAACACTTTTATAAAACATGTACATCGATAATAAAAATTTCCTAGTACATACTTACGTAAAAACAACCTCGGATAACAAAGTGACTGTGAAATTATCCCTTACCTTGTACTTTTCCTTGGTAGAGGGTAGGTTAACCTAATGTATAATGGTGAAATAATTGTTATTAAATTATAAAATAATCATATACATTAATATGATATCATATATGATCTTATAATATTGATTTGTTAATGATATTTCAGTAGTATCATCATTTCGGGTGTTAGTTTATTTGTTTTCCTTTATATGATTTGTTACATAAGTAATATTTTTTATGGATAGAATGTATCTTATTAATATTCAAAATAATATTATGTCTTTAACAATTATTTTTTTAATCAACAAATGAAAATTATTCTTGAATGGATACGATGGGGAATGAATCTCATTGAATTCATGGAGATGATAATCCGTATATACGCACGAGCGACAATATCATTATTTTGATAGTAAAATAGTATATAAATGGATGGTATATCATGTATAAAAAATCATTATCATGTTATAGTTATTATTTACATCATTTATACTCATTATTATACCCATCAAAATGATGAAGTGTTTGAATAACAAACTACACCACGACGTGGAGACGGTAATATGTACGTATGCACGTATGGTGACTTTTTCATCTATAAGATGGATAGAATAATGAATATGGTTTTACCATTATTTTAATAACATCATAGTATATAAAATATACTGGATTTATTATTTTATAAAGGAAAAAACAATGAAATAGGAAGTGGAAGAAGAAAAGAACTTGATAGAGGTGATGAAATATTTACATCTTCTTTGGGTTCTTTCTTTTGATTTGATCAAAAGGGCTCCTTAGGTTGGATTTTTGACTAAAGTAATGACTCTAGGATAAAGGTAGTAAATTTTAGAGGATATTTGGGTAGGTTAATTCCATGAAAAATGGCTTTGAAGGTGTGAATTTGAGAGAAGGCGAGGTGGCCTTTTATATGGGAGGTGAGGGTCACTTTAGGAAAATCTTGAAATATTATTTTATAATAAAATAATTTTCGGTTTCTAATGCCTCTAAAATGAATTATTTAAAGTATAAGGTGGGTATGGGTCTAAAACATTTCAACCAATTGGTTTTATATAGGTTTAGTTCATCATATTAACCTTATCTTTTAGATTTAACTCTTAGTTAAATAGTTTGAATTTTATCATGTCTCTTTGTATTTTTATATTATATGGTTAATAAACATACTATAAACTTCCATGAGAACCTAAAGTGGTTCCCTAATAACATATATATTATTATTTAATCCCTTTATCATAACATTATATTTTTAGGAATAGAATATCAATTAATAATATAATATTTGTTTTAAAAACACTTTTATGTCAATTTTGACACTATTTCGTATATTGTTTTTGTTAAATTCATAACAGCATTATTTATTTGGAAATAATTCATTTAATCAACACTAAAATGTCCTATTATACTATAAAATTAGTGTAATTCACTAAAATTATCAAATTAGATTTATTTGGATATTTATAATATCAATTATTTTAATCATTCATTAATAATGTAATTTTTGTATCATCATTGTGTCATAAATAAAATTTAATTATTTAATGTATAAATATTATAAATAAAATACGATTATGTTGGAAATATTTTATTCTTTATAATGAATACTTATAGTTGAATTTATCTTATGTATAACCCTATATTAAAAATTGTTTTGTTATTAAACTTTGAATTTAACTCTTTTAACTCTTCTTTAAATAAAATAATAATAAATGTCCTAATCTAATCCAAGTGGACCTAAAGGATCATATTTTATTCCTAAGGTTATTTTTTCACGATTTATACTTATTCAATAGAATTGGGACATGTGATAGTGTAATAATAATATCATTTTACCCTTAATTACCCTATTTACTTTTAACCGTGGTAAATAAAAGTAAAAAGTTAATATTCACCAAAAAAATATTTTCATCTTATTAAATCACATTTTACTTACTGATATCAACTGTGTCTCTCGGATTTCTGAAATTTAACTCACAGAAGTGGTAAAATTATGTTTTATACAAATTTCCAAATGCTCCTAGGAGGTGGGTAAAAGACGGTAAAAAGATCAATAAAATTTTATATATCTAATTTTATTACAAAATGACTCCAATGATTTACATTGAACATATATAGGTATTATGTATCTATTTTGAACTAAAATAATTTTTAATAAAATAATTAATTATTTAATAAAAAAAATTTTTTAACTAATAACATACTGTTTTTCACTATTCATCAAAAATTGAATGTTATCAGAAAAATATAAAAAATTCACCCTAAGCTAATTTCGATATTCCAAATCCAAAAATTGAATTCCATTTTAAAGGATAAAATTTATAAAATTTTAAAAAGTTTGTATTACTATTCATAATGGCTAGTTTGATTGGTCGCGGTGTGTTAGAATCTCAAAGTTGTGTACAATGCAAGCTATTGCATTATCCAAAGGGAAATATACCATGGAAGCTTGGGGTGTAATATTAGTAGCCTTATGTGAATAGTTCCAACGGTGAGGTCCAATGGTAGACTCATTCATTTTCCAAATGTTTAGTTCATGAACAGTGTTTCCAGAATGGTGAGTTTTCAATGGTATCCCCTTTCTTTTGCGGAATTTTGGGTTCATGAACAGTGTTTCCAGAATGGCGAGGTTCCAATGTTAGCCTATTTCCTTTTCCAAATTTTTATTTCATGAATAGTGTTTCAAGAATGGTGAGGTTCCAACGATATCCTCTTTCCTTTTCCAAATTTCATGTTCATGGACAGTGTTTCTAGAACGCTGAGGTTCCAATGGTAGCCACTTTCCTTTACCAAATTTAGAGTTCATGAATAGTGTTTCTAGAACAGTGAGATTCCAAAGGTATCCTCTTTCCTTAGGAAAATTTTGAGTTCATGAACAATGTTTCTGAAATGGTTTGGTTCCAATGATAGACTCTTTCCTTTTCCAAAATTTGAGTTCGTGAATAGTGTTTCCAGAATGGTGAGGTTCCAACAGTAGCCTCTTTCCTTTTCCCAATTTTGATTTCATGAACAGTGTTTTTAGAACTGTAAGGTTCCAACGGTATCCTCTTTCCTTTTCCAAATTTTTAGTTCATGAACAATGTTTCTAGAACGGTTAGGTTCCAATGGTAGCCCCTTTCATTTTCCATATTTTGAGTTATTGACCATTTTTTCCAGCTTCCTACAGTTTCACCCCTTTGACATTTCCTTTGACATAAAATGCATTTAAAGTCTCATTTTATGGACTCCAAGGCTGGTTAAAAGGCCATACCTCATATATTTATTTTTTCTAACACTTAGTATTCTTTTACTTGGTCAAACCGTGTTTTTTAATGATATCCGTTGTTAATGGAAAATCCAGTGTATCTTAAACTGCTGCTCTGTTAAATATTCTGAAGGGATGAGATATCTTCCTCTCTAATTCGTCCTCATTGTTCTTAACTGTGAGATACTAGATACTTTCATTCCATCATGTTGGAGTTGTGCAATAAAACTTTCATCCTTAGATTTGTTCCCCTCTGTTTTGATGCAACCAAGCAGTATAGATCAATCTTCGATATAAGGTATGATCTATCATCATTATTTTGGTTTCATTTTCTTATATTTCTCTTTTCCCTTTTTGGAATGCTATCTCCATATTCCTAATGGGATTTTCTTGGATGTTTACTATTGTGGGGATATCTCTACATCCTCGGGTGAATAAAGTTGTCACAGGGGGAGGATATCATAACTCGTTGTGTGGATCATTCTCTTATAAAGAATTTCAAGATCCATTTGAGGTAGGGGATTCATTACTGCTCTTTTTTTACGTGAAACTATAGAGTTATCTATTTTTACCCCACTTGATCACAATGTAATTGACAAAATAAATATTTGAACCGGATAAATATATTGATAATGAGCATATGTTATTGCCTATTGTTTTTCTAGATAGTGCGATATCTATGCCTTCTTTATTTTTCTTTTCGTTATTGAGGGAAAATGTTATAGAACATAAATCCATAATTAATTGTTAATCATTTGGAAAAAGATAAAGAGGTATGTGAATGAATTGGATTGTTGTTGTTGTAATTTTATGTTAATAAAATTGATTTAGTAAGCATGTTTAATCAATTCTTAATATCTTACTGTTCATGTTCCTTGAATTCGGAACCTAAAAATAATAAATAAGTTAATTCAAGATGGATTATACAACTGGTTGTTTGATAAAGTAAAATCCATTTTAGGGTTCTGAGTTAACCTCTTGTTTGTTTAAGGGCCAAGAGACCAATTGATAAAATGTTTGTTTTCCTGCTGCTTGTGTTCTGGTGTGAGCCTTGATGGCTGTTGTGATATGTGGGGGCAGGGAGGCATATTGGTTGTGGTAGCAGCTGACACCTAGAGTGGCATGATGCATCAGTTTATGAATGTGGATGTCGGGAAGGACACTGGGGATGATGAAAACAGTTGGATGTGAATTTTTGGATTCTTACTGATTCTTTTTGGT
Organism: Viscum album; assembly: GCA_963277665.1. Lineage (NCBI taxonomy): Eukaryota > Viridiplantae > Streptophyta > Magnoliopsida > Santalales > Viscaceae > Viscum > Viscum album. The sequence goes on from OY728159.1 coordinate 663,181,546, forward strand.
TGTTTATCTTCTTTACATTCCCCAATACTCAAGGCAGCGGGTCTGGAATACCCTTATCCGAAAGGGGTGAAGACGCTTGGGGTATGCCATTTGATTTGCGAGTTTAGCTTCTCAATGGAGGATGGGTCTACGCTCTTCCAATAGGTGTAAATTTATCAACGGGTAGTTCATCTACTCACTGTCTTGAGCCACCGTATATATAGTAGCATAGAATGTTTTTCTAGTTTTCCTGGGAATGTTGGAAAGTAATGCTATAAATAAATAATTGAATAAATGATGTTAACCCATGGGGTTGGAGCTTACTGGGGAACAATGCTGAGGTTACAATTTAGATGGACAATGGAATTTGGGTGTGATGCTAATGAAATTTAATGTGAAATAGTTAATAGATAATTAATGTTTAACGAATTAATTTACATAAATTGAAACTGATAAAAAGGGAATGAAGTAATGTAATTTAGCTCTTTAAATGGTTATGGGCTTATAGGATACCTAGTCTTAGAAGTGGAAGCCAGGAGTCTGAGAGACGTTAGTTGTAGTTGTGTTTAAGACTAGGTTATGTCCATAGTGTGGTGGTGAGCTATATTATATTCTATACATTTTGTCTTTCTATAGACTAATCCACCCAGTCCATTAGGGAAACTAACACCCAGGGGATCCTCAGCCCTGGGTTGGTGTTTTCCCCAACATTCTAGTGGTAGGATGGATGAATGACTACCCCATTTGGGCCCACTCACTTCTCTTGGTAGTTAATTGTGCTTTTAGGCACAATGATTACTTTTCCCCATATATGAGTGTAGAGGGATGTAATGTCTTGTGGTTATTCACACATATATATTCTCGAAATAGTTTCCTATTGAATAATATAGGTGTAACCTGTATAGGCTATGATGCCTTGAGGATCCGTACTCGGTGTATGGGATATAATGGATTGAGGTTTAATACCCACCATATGATACACATTATGTGATCTGTGGTGGATCCCAAAAACTACCTGGTTACTTTTCTTACATGGGCATGGTTGTTTTATTACATGAGGTGCATGTTGTGGTGCTTCTCCCTAGTTTCTGCAGGCAAGCCTTTTTCGAGAGAGATTCTTAGGACGTGCGACGTTGGGGTAAAGCAGAAAACCAATGGACAAGTAGTAACAGGGTGCCCTTGATATTATTTATTTTATTATATACTCTTGTATGCAATACTTGGTGAGAGTATCCATGGTGAGTCTTGAAACATAGTATACAAGTTTCAATGATGAGTTAGTTTCACTTGTCATTTACTGTGCTTTAGCATGATTTCTTTAATTTTTCATGAGAGGATCTGGGGGGAGATCCTAATGAGTATACTATTATACTCACCCTATGTATATATATACTTTTTTCAGGTCACTTAGAGTAGGTTTGAGATCACGCTGGTTTCTATTAGCTTGGTTTTTCAGGATCTATTTTGGCTTCGTGGTTGTTTTTGTTTTTTACTTTCTTTTGGGTACTTGTAGTTTTCCCCTTTCGGTTGTAGTAGTTTTTCATGACATTACATTTGTATACCTGGTATTTACTTTATATTGTTGTCTGAGTTGGAGTTGGTTGGTGTATGTCTTATCTCCTTCTCTTTCATGTGTTCTATTAGAGTTTAATGCCTCCCATATGTTTGTTTACTATATCCTCGGTGCTAGTCTCCAACCTAGAGCCTACAAGAGGTGGGACTCAGGGGGTCATTATCTCCCTTCTCAAATTGTCGGGCCATGATGGGTACACTTCGGGGGGAGGGTGTCGTGACAACCGATATAGGATTGTGATGAATCTACAGATTCATCAAACATTTTGATAAATGGTATGACTTACAATGATAGATTCATCTCTATGACATATATATCTATTTAGAAGATAATATGTAAACACCAATCCATCATACTTGAGTAGTACCAGATGAAGAAATTTTTTTTTATATTTTGTAGAATTATGATCTCCTAGAACGGATACATCATATGGTCACCAGTGGTTGATCCATTAGTATAACATTAGTATCGAACCATTAGATATCATGAAAGAAGAAGTTCATTGTATAGTGTATGGCATTGATAAAGCCATGGTTTAAGATCATTGTATTGAACAGAGTTGATGATATTAATTCTTCCACCTAAAAATCTTCATAGGATGATTCCATTTTTGAAATCAGAAAAATTCAATTCGTATTAGAAAATTTATGAAGAGCAATATTTTATTGTGGAAGCACATAAAGATACGAAAAAAGCCTGAGACTCTCTAGAATGGTTTAATGTGAAAGAATCTTACAAATATATTATTTTAAAATGTAGTAAAAACCTGTTAATTTACATTAATCATCAAAGAAAACTATCAATTGATTTTTTATATTATTCAATTGGTCAAATGAAATAGTTTTGAAGTCATTTAATTTTAGGTCCAACAAGAGTGAATAATGAGTATTTTAGTGGTTATCATTTAGAAAATATTTCTAAATCAAATTCCATTGGATGAATTTTCTAAAAGAATGTCATGAAGACCAAGAATGAGGCAGAAAATTCAATTAAATTCAACAAATATTGAATAATCAGACTGAATAATTTTTTGTAAATTCAACAAGGTCCTAATTTTTAGGAGAGTCAAGATGATTTGAAAATCTGCTAAAAGTAATGAGAAATTTTTATGTTGTCAAATTTTAATATTTAATCAACATGAAATTCATAGATATTTGAATTTTTTTGAGTGGGAATGTTAATTGTTTTTTCCAACATTACAATTATAGTATGATAGTAAATAGAAATAAATCTACATTTGTATGTAAGAAACATGCAATTTGTTCTTAGAGTTGTCACTCTAACACTTTTGTGAGAGGTATAGAGATTCTAACCCAATATTAGTTTTAGGATGAAGTTGAAGAAGTTCCATTGCTGTTTTATCCAAATGGATTAAATCCATCAAATGATGTTTTGTCCTAAGGACTCTACCAGTGTGAGTTCAATCACAACAAGAATCAATAGGGTGAGATTTAATATAGTGAGATCTACCTAGGTGAGATCCAGAAAAGATAAGTCCCATCAAAAGGAGTTCCATCAAACAAAGAAGAGGTGAGTTTATGATTGATTTTCTACCAAATTAAATATGAATGTTTAGAAGAATAATTAGATTGAAGAATTGGAAAAAATCCAATATGATGGAATAAATAAAATATAGGATACCATTATATGGATATTGGAAAATTTTATACTAAAATTTTCTTTATTCAATATTATATTTTATGATTGAAATGTTTTTATGAAAATTATTGATGATAACAGGGATTATCCATTAGTGATGGTTTAGTAATATTACTTGTTTGGTATGTGAATAACATTATCAAGTGGATCAGAATTGAATTGAAAGGTGAAGGTTGTAACAAAAAATCTATAACAGTTACCTACATGTCATTCAATGGGTAATGTAAATACAAAATGGTCAGTTGGTTGTATAAAAAACTACAGTCTAAATGCATCTACTGCTTTATAGATCAATTTTTCTGTTGTACCATTTCATTCTAGATAAGTGATAGTAAAGGAATCCATGTCAGTGGGACTATGAATCATGTTCATGAGTAGGTCTTTTCACCAAAAAATTGAAATATCACGTGTTTAAATCACTTTACATCTATTCCATATGAAATATATGATTCATATTTTATATTTCAGTGGATAGTAATTGTAAATAGTTTTTGAGTTTAAAGTAGTATAATAAATTAGTTATGAAACATTCATATAAATTGAAAATTGTACCAATAATTCACCACCCCCACCCCTCAAGGATCTTGATTCAATTTGGGAACATCATAATTTTTTCATGCTAGACTAGAAACATTTGATGTTATTAAAAAACCATGTTATACAAATCTAATTCCTGACATATTGAGACTTATTTCACTAGTTTGAATTATATTTTTTATTGTATTCCCATTTCGGATGGATTAATAAAACCCTATTTGGAATTATTGTTTAGTTCGATCATTGTATAATACTTTCCTTCATATAGATATAAGATATTTTATATTGTAATGGACTGGTATCAATTATAAAATTAACGATTCATTATGAAATGAATATAAAAACAAAACATTATTTGAAAATAAAAAATTTAATTATATATTATAAAAATTATCATTTATCATAGTAGTAAAAACTAAACCTTTTTTTGAATTACAAAAATTTCATGCATTGTTTTCAAATATGGCATCAAAAAAAATCACAGAATTGTGAGATTTTAAGAAGATATTAATTTAATCAATCTAAAAATAAAACATTAGAAATGAAAACTATACTAGGGTTACAAATTTACCAATGTCCCATGGGTATTTATATGTCATTTTCACAAAATATGAAATTTTCAACAAACAAATTTACTAGGATCTCGAATCATGTGTACTCCCTAATTATATTTCTAGAATATCCATAGTCCAGACACCAAAATTTCATGCTAGAACACATGAAGCATTTTTACTACAAAAAATGATTTATACTAAAAATGTTTTTGGTACCCCTGTTTTCTTTTGTTCAGAGATATTAGTAATAAATTATTTAAAAATCTATAATAAATCTACCTGTTTCCTATAATAAAACAATATAATTTTAAAAATCCATTATTAGGTCTAGTATAAAAAGATATAGTAGATAAACTGGAAGAACTATACCATGGGAAAAAAATTTCCTTTTATATTTTCCTCTTAAAAGTATTATATCAAAATTTTTAAATATATTTATGTAATTTATGTTCACAAATAATCTTGGTAAGATTGTTTAGTTTATTGATGAAATAATATTGATCATTCATTAAATACTTTTTTGATAAAATCATATCATTAGTTTTATAATATTTGATAATTATTGTCCTTTCCTATTGTAAAATTAGTTTTAATATGATAAAATATACAATGATGTATGTTTAAATTTATAATATATATTTTTCTGGATTAGGCATGTCAAGTGATATGTTAAAGTATTAAATTAATTCATAATTGGATATATTTTCAGCCTCATTTTCATTTTCATTAATGATTTTAAATGTGAGTTAGATATTTAAGAAAAACATGTTGTACCTCTACTATTATTTCCATAAAAATAATAATAAAATTTTCATTTATCCCTTCTCTTATCATGTCTGAATCACTTGATCTATCCTCATAATATCTCCAAGTGTCTTTCTTATCCATTTTATAATTTTTTCTTACTCTTTAATATTTCACATTGTACTTGATCATGGGAATGTAATTTTTTTTTCCTTTTTATTTTACACTCATATCATGTCACTTCATTGGAAATATCTTCTTTTTAATTAATTTATCTAATTCCATTTTTCGTACTCGCCTCTATAATTATATTTATGGAATAATTCATTTATTCATCACTTTATGATGGCGATTTCTCATCACTAGAACCTTTATATTTTATTTTATATTTTATATTTATGTTAGAATTATAAAATTCGACTAACATCCATTTGGGTTTTTCCACATCCTCATTGTTCAAATGTTTAAATTTTTCATACATAAATATATTTCAAGTGTTGTATTTAACTAGTATTGTGTTAATAAAATATGACTCTCTTATAGACATATATAGTACTCTCTATCTATCAGGTAAGAATCGGAGAACTAATGATACATTATCCTTATTAACATTATTTTTTTCTAGATCATTCCTCATTTTGAAAAACATATTGAAAAAAATATACATATCATGATATGTTTCTTCAATTATCATAATGAAATTATAATATTTAATAGTTTAAGTGTCTAATCACACTTTCTAATCATCTGATGCTTATTATTGGGATTTACAATGATTATTCCAATTCAAAGAAGAAGTTGAATAAGTAGATATTCAATGGTATTTTTCAACACCTACATCATAGTAAAAATAAATAATATCATTAAAAATACAATCACTATGTTGACTTAGTGAAATCACTCCATGCGGCTCCAACAACTTGTGGGTTAACATTTTTATATCCAATAATAATCAAGATATCAATGATAATATAATATAAATGATTTTTCATTTTCATTTTCCATTGAGAATAATCTCTTCCATAAAAATAATAAGGCTAGTTGGTGGTTTCATGATCATTTATATGATTATTAATTCTAAATTATGTTTTGATCTAAGAGAAAATTAAGATCTCTAGATAAAACTAGATCATAGTAAAAAGAAATTTTTTCTTTCTTATCTGATGCCAAATGTTAGACAAAGTTGGGAAATCAAGATGGTGGTCTAATGACTTACCAATAATTTTAAAAAAAAGTAATTTAGAAACATATATCTCACCAATTTTTAAACATTTCCCAATTAAAAATAAAAGAATTATATAATTTTATATTTTTAATTTTTCTTAAAAGATCCACCATAACATAGGTAACATACAATCTAAAATACATTATCTTTTGAAACTAATATAAAAATATCAAAATAGAATTTAAACCCCCTAATTGAGTTAACTATTATATTACTGTTTTTCTTAATAAATTGAGATGATTTTAAAAAGTATTATTTGAATTAATTAAATTATAATTGATAAAAAACATTAAAATTATATAAATGGTGTTTAGTATTAAGAAAATACATAATACCATCTATTTCGTACTCACCAAATTCCATGTAGTTTATTATTATATAAACAAAAAATTAATATGGATAGTGTTATAAAAACAACATTCAAAAATCCTATCGTGGAATAGAGCATCTTCCATGGGTACAAATGTGACAAAATCAAGTACATGTTACACATAAACTCGTTCATGTTGTTCTTAAAAATGATAAAATTTCAGAGAGAATCATATAATAAGCTATTTAGGTCAATTTATTTTGTTATATAGGTAAATAAATAAATATAATTCATATGTGTAATTTGAATGTCAAAATGATAAAGAGATATAGGATAAGTAATATGTGGTGTAGATATATCATAAAATCTTCAATTGTGTGGGTGTACTTTGTATTTTCTTTGAAAGTTAAACAAGATCATTGAATGTTATGGAAAATTTATTTAATTAATGATTTATAAATGGGGTTTTTATTTTTCATTGGTGCATGGGTATGATCCAATTTTAAAATCTATAAGATCGTATACTCCCTTCTCATTTCAGATGATCTGTTTTTCATCTAAAAAAATATCATCATCAAAAGTATCGATATGAGAACAACCAATAAACTCATAAAAGAACTAAATATTCTGTCAATGTTCCTCAAAATTCCTTTTGACATTTGAAAAACTCCACTTCTATGATAAATATTGAAATATGTCATTATGTAAAATTATAAATGTTATGAGGGTGACCTAACATGGTCAAATAGTATTGTAAGCTGGCATGGTACATTCACATTATAACTAGTCATCGGATGTTCATTCCTTCATGTGGTAAGTAAAATTTATATTGTAGTGGGAATTACACTATATCCAGTTACTATAATAACATTCATTTTTAAGGTATTTCCTAATGAAAATTTAACTTACCTTTGAATGGTAACTTTATTTCTTCCCATGGTAGGTAGTTTACGTTATCTATACACTACAGTAATTCAAACTATCATGTAATTTTTTACACATGGTAGGTATATCTATATAACAAGGTATTTTGGTTTTACATAAATTAAGGTCATATCTACTCATGGTAAGGTCAACTTATTATCCCTATTATTTAATGAAATTTAAAAAATTTATCCAATTTCAGGTTTCATTCATATCCTCTACTGGCTAAACATATTTCCAAAGTGGGAGACATTCATTATATGTTCTAAACATAAGTTTTTTTCATTTCTATAATGAAAACATTTACTATAAGAAAATAAAAAAAATATTAAAAAAATTATAAAAATATTTTTGGACCATTAAAATAACAAGGTTCTATAATAAACAAATACATCATGATCTTGACATTGATCAATTACATTATTCTGAGAAATATTTCCCTGAAATTTGGGTAATTCATTTTCAAATCGACCCGTCTTCTTATAGATGAAAAATTGGTCATTATCGTATTCTTTCTTACCCTTTCATTTTCACACCAAATAATATTTCTCTCAACACATTAATAACACACTCATTCCATTCTAGAAGATACCTATGCATTTCATTCCATAATATCACATATAGGGAAATACTTATTTCCTCCTCTTCACATTATCAATTTTTTGGTTCTCCATCCATATAATCTATATGATTTAATCAAATACATAATTCATGGAAAAAATTTCATTATCATCATATTACAGGATTCTACATCCTCACATGATGAGAATATTTAGGAAAGTAGTTCCCTTCGAAGGAATACCTTAATCCAATCAAAAAATTAGTCAATCATGATCATTGGATTCCATAAGTTGTCTAAATCATACATTTATAAACCTGTAATGTTTTCATTATATATAAAAATAATTTTATCTCCCACTTATCACATACACATGAATTTTAATGCAATATCGACTCGTTTCTCAAGAGGAAAATATTATTCCGAGAATATTTTGTTAATTTACATTCACTCCATGTTTTTTATTTTTTCTTCATAACATGATTGTTTTCAATAATGACCACCATTGATCCAAATCACCTAAGAGATGATAAAAAATAATGAAAACCTTTTCATTTTCATTATTTCTCATAGAGATAAATATTTTTTCTATGTAACACAACAATTTCTTAGATACAAATGGATTTTTTGTTCTATTGAATGATTTTGGTTCCCAACTCTATCCATTATCCACTATATTATATATATCTAGAAACAGTATTAAAATTATTCCCCCATTCATGATGATTTCAGGTAATTATAATTAAATTAATATACAGAACCACAAAATATTAAACATCTATTTTTGAACTCCACATTTCATATACATATTTATTTAATTAACCTAACGGGAAAAAAGATCAACTCTATGAAATAGAATAGTACCAAAATATAACTTCCTCCAAAATGTGAATTTCAAACACAAAATCCACACACCAATGAATATATATAACTATTTATGACCTTTTTTGGACTATAGAATTCATGACGGTATATGTCAGACAAAAATGTTTTTCCCCTATTTAATACCAAACTCATCTTTCCAACTCTGAAACACTATTGATCTCGAAATCAACACCTCAAATGCCTCTAAACAAAAACATTTAAGGCCATTAAAGTTTTATTATTCCATATTAGATATATAAAAATTTATTCCCATTCTTAAAATCATTAAAAAATACATGAAAATGAAATGAAACTGACACAAAACAAAACAATCCATATGTTACCTCTCATGAAATGGTACTATTTTCCCCAAACATAGAAACATAGCACAATGAAATGAAAAAATAAATGATATAGGTTTAATATCATTCATAAAATCTAACAAGAATCATATATAATATTAATATGTATTATAAAAATTTATGTATCACTCTTTATTTCATGTATCCTCCATTGAGATGTTGTACCTTAAGGAATAAAATAATTGAGTAAAAATCCCATGAATCAAACCCTCCTGATGGATATGGTTGTTTACACAATGAACTAAAAATTTCACACCATCCTCAAAATCCATATCACCCGTATAAATTAAATCATACACTTAATAAAGTTTTCAATTAATCTACTTCACATGAAAGACATTATGTATCTAAAAAATTGTAGAGTAAGGGAAAATTGATATTCAACCTTTCTAATATATATTAAAGAAAACAAAGGAAAAATTATTTATAGATAAATCATAGACTTGTGATTGAACCTCCATATCACATAGTAAGGATAATCCTTTAAGACCATAGGAACAATAACCTAAAATTCTAAAATCCACTTACTGTAACAAATATATGGATTTTTATATTCCTGAGAAGTGTATATTTTATCCAAAATCCCATAAACATTCTCTATTGTTATTTGAAAAAATTATTAATCAATTGTTTATAACACTCCAATGAAGATCTAACCCAATAAATATCAACATAGTTACACAATAAAAACTTAAAATATTACCACACTATTGTCAGATAGATAATTATTGTTGTAGTGATTAATAAAAATTGGAAGTTGACTCACCTATGATCATTTGAAATATAAAAAAATGAACAAATTATATCTTATTATGTCAAGGCAGTTAGTTATAATTGATAATCCATTTATAGATATGAAAAGGGATCTAAAATACCTAATTTACAGTAGAAAGTAAGCATAATTTTTTAAACAATACCTTATTTCCAATATCCTGTTGAACAGACTTCTATAATCATGAGGTAACATATGGTTCATTACCAGGTCTGATCACCCTTGAAGTAACAAGATTACGAAAAAATCTACATTGTATACTTCATCAATAAGGGATCCATTCCTTTAAACATCCCACTATATATGAAATGAGATGACTTTATCAACAAATACATAACCAACTAGAAAAAATCAAATACTCCAATACCTCCAGGAAAAGCCAATAATGAAACCCATAATGTGGTTTTTCAACTTAAATTGTGGTTAAATAATGTTTTCCATAAACTAAAAATAACACAATTCTTGATATTCAACATCTATAATAATCAAAATTGGGACAAAAACATTTTAAAGGATCTACTGATTTTGAGCCATAAAATTGACACATTATGACATGAAATAATTATTACCCCAAGATGTACTACCAATGTGGTGTTATGAAATTTATAGACATTATCCACAACACAGATAGTAATAAAGTGATCTCTATGTAACAACACTTAATGGGAATTATCCTCTGACCACACTTAATATGAAAATCATAAAATAAAATGATCTATATAAACATCCACATTAAAATATAAATGATTTGTATCAACTGGAAAACTGTAAAATGATGTATTTATTATCATATGATGTATTAAATAATTACAATATTTATCATTTTTATCATGAAAAAAAATCCATTAGGTCTTTTATCATCCTATATGTATCTAAAAATTATCAAGAAACATCTCCATGTGAATTCATAGTCAGTCATTTGACTACTACATTTTTGTTCCATAGTTTATAGGAGTTTAAAATGTCATAATCCAATAATATATTTCTCAATAAATTCTATCACATAATTACAAAATTTTGAAATAAAATATATTATATATTTATGTGATCTATGATGATCATAAAATGATCTCTAATATGGTAATATAATGATTTATTTAATATAAACAAAACTTCTTCATGATCAAACTCATGAGAAACTATTTATGTTCATGAAAATACAATTAATTATACTCATACTATATAACCTATAGCTACAATATCCTAAAATATTAATAATATGATGATAAGAATTTTATTATAACCTAAAAATGACTCTATCTTGGGGAAAATAAATGAAAACAGAACTAATAAGAATCCCCATCAGATAATAAAACACTTTATAACACATATTTTTAAATATGTTGTCAATGTAATTCCAAGTAAAAGCTATGAATGGATCTAAAATCCATGAATAATTCCCATAAAACTATAATAATATCCATTATGTCCATGAAAACTATAATGTTATTAAACATTCTAAGGATCTTGAAAAGAAAAATTTCCTAAATCTACAATTTATTACATGAAGATATTTAACATTACCATTGAATTTCACCACACATGTACAGAACATGATCATGGATAACATTACATTTAACTAATATTATTAGTGAATATTGAGAATATACCTAAGGTTAATATTATTTTCCTATTTTAACCCAAAAAAATTTGGATTCCATTGGGGAGCATTATCGTTGAGAAATTCATTATCTCATGAAATATTGATTTCATCGGTACCATGAAAATAATTACAGAATTGATGACATTGAAAGTCATTACAATGAATGAAATGTATCTATATAAGAAATTGAGTGAAACCTTCGATATACCATCTTCCTTCATCCCCATGTGATGATATCTAATCAATATATGAAAAGTTGAAAATAGTTTAACTCCCACCAATAGATATAAAATATCTTCAATCCATTGGATGGAATTTGTTTTCACTATGACATGATTAAACATATGGAAGTATGTGCAAACATTATTCATCATGAATAATAATGAAGAACACCAAGGGGAAAAAATTGGCCAGATACAATAACTTTATACATGATCATCAATTATAATCTATAGCTCCTCAATCTCAAAACTACCCATCTGATATGGAATTATAAAAAACAATGAGACATTTGGTTTTAACTTTTTATTTAACATGATATCACATTGAGGGGATATTTTTATAACTTAATAAATAAAAAAATCAGGGAACTCCTCAAAAATATTTAGAATCCCAAAAAATACACAACTACACTAATTGTGACATTATATCTACTAGATTAGAATATAGGGGAAAACATGATGTTGAGGCATCAGATAACATCAGTAGTTAGTAGACTTGCATTCCATGTCATGAAAAATAACTCCACATCCAAAAAAAATAGCATCCTTCAATAGATATCATCAATAAATTTTAAGAATTAAATCATCGAATTAAATATAAAATATGTATAAATTCCCCATTAATTGATGTTTCACAATCATAATCTATGAAAACAAAAAAACATCAAATATAGACTAATATCCTACTAGAATAGTCAAAAAATTGTCAATGAAATTATCTTAACCTTTATTCCTTGACATTAGATAATTTAATGTGTAATGAATGAAATTGAAGTTCACGAAAATAGAATATAATCTACTCATTTAGAATATAATTTGTCCCACCACAAATAAAATGAGTTTAACTTAGCATCATACACTCTATAATATATATATATATATATATTCCCTTATCTTATTCCACATTTTTTCCACGAAGAACACCTCTTTGACCATGATGAATCACGTTTCACCATAGAAATGGATCATTACATGGTCATCCAATCCCTTTAATATATTCTCAAATTGTTTCAAAAGATTATGATGATTTTTTATCTTTCTTTTAAAACATTTATGAGATATACTAAAAATAATTCACCAAAAGAGGAAAAGTAGATCCACATCAATGTCATATAATGTTTTGAAATTGAAACTAACTGTGTGAGATATCTAGAAGAGATGAATATATTTTCATCACTATTATTTAGGAATGGAGAACAACCAAAATAGAATTACTGAGAATAAGGAAGATGGGACTAGATCATTTCTAGAGTAATGTTAATATTATATTATAATAAATAAATATAATATGTTATTACATTATACATGAATCTTAGATGAATTCACTCTTGAGTTGAGCCAAATTGAGATGACATAATCTTTATTACCTATAAATTTTACACCACCTCATGATACTTGAAAAATGTTCAGGAGTTTTATATTATCTATATATTTGGAAGAATAAAATCTATGAAATTACACACCCTATCCTTCTCATTTGAAAGAATAATAAAATGATAATAAAAAATATCATTGAATGTAATTTAAAAACCCCACATAGTGGATCTTCCTTGGTGAAGGGATAAAACCTTCTTCCACAAAGCATCCATTAAACTTGTATAATGTAATTCCATATAAATCAAATCACCAAAAATCATAAATAAAATCTCTAATACCATATAATAGTTTAAAAATAAGATCATTTCTTTATGGTTATATCTATATAATACAATAATTTTAAATATAATCAAATTTATCTTCCAAAAATAGAAAAAAAATACAAGAAATATGTATATCTAAAATAATATCTCTATAAATTAAATGTATATAATCATAGTATATTGTATAATGACTTCTTTCTAAAAATCATGAAAAATATTATCCCAAAAATTCCCCATCCTCATTGTTTAACCATTTATAGTGAATTGGTACAACATACTAAACCACTCTCATCTAAAAACATGTAGAGGTATCTTATAAAAATCACTATAAAAATGACGATAACACATAATACTGGGAATATGGATGTTTTTAAAATCATTTTATAGAATTCATATTAATTTTATATCTTTTTCCAAATTATATCATATGAATAAAATATATTGATTCATAGATCATAAATATTTTCCAACCCTATAAACAATATCATCTCACTTATTATGTATATTAAACACAATTCCATTTCATGGGAGCATCAGGGGGGTTAATCATATTTTATCCTGTTAGTATCCACATAATATATATAGTATTAAATTACATTGATGTTATTTATCTACCAAAACCATGTAATCCTCACTTGATCCTAACACTAAACTGCTTTGTTACCCTCATCTAGTGATATAATAAAATTCATTTATGAACCATAAATGCTAGAGCTCTTTCAAGGTTAGTAATAAAGATTACCATGACCCCTAAATACAAAATTTAAAAATCCATGGTTTGGAAACTAACATGGATATAACAAAATAATAATATGAGAGGACTTACCCATATAAATCTAGGGTATAAATGATAATAATCCTAGTCTTATTGGTATTATATAATACAACGAACATCTCACTATAAATGTAATGTATTAGAAAAAAACAAAATTATAAAATAAATACTATGAGGATAATCCATATAATGTAACTCTATAAGAAACGACTAAATAGACAGCATGCGATTGTATTTAATTTCTTTTTTCAGCAGATCCATCAAGTAAATATGAAATAGAGGTATGGAATATAAAAATCTAGACCTTGAGATCTTCCAAAAAACATCACATATAATCATTGAAGAAGACCACTGAAGTGTTATTAAATAAGAAATGAAATAAAATCATAAAAAATGAAATATATTATAGTTTCATAACTAATCCATGGATAAATCATAAAAATTTTAATATAACCATAGTGATATAGAATAAAATAAAAATAAGACGTTATCATGTCTGCATTTCCCCGTTGAACTAGTTTCTATCACACCCCATTAAAATACATTCTCCTACTCACCTCCTCTCTCTATATAAATAAAACTATCTCCACATCCTGGCCACAATAAAATATCTATATCCACAATCAACATATCATAGCCACATCACACTCACAACCAATATCTACCTCATTGTAGAATTCATAATCATGAATAGGATTATCCTCTTTCCATTATCCTTAAATATATTCTGTGAAAAATCACCAACATTAAAACTATATATCCATAGTGAATCACACACCACACTACATATAGTTGAGACAAATGGGAATAATCACTAATAAAAATTATTATCACATCCATATAAGGATTTAATGGCAGATTTCAATAGATAGGAAGGACATGGGGGTGGATTTTATATTTCTAAATCATATAAATGGTATTTGGGATTATGTGTGGATTTTTTTTTCAAAAGATGAAAATATTGATTCTTAATAGAATATATAAGGTGGATGTATGATTCATTAATGAACTAAAATAAATAGATATATATAATAATTTTGTAGTGTTCTAGTATAATATAATTAGTCTACTCTTGATACCAAAACTAATAAACTATAGACCCATCTAAGATATGAAAGTGAAATTTCCATCAGAAAAATGTAATACAAAAATTTTACAATGGGATGAATTCAAATCCAATAATTTTATATAGAAGAATCCCCAAACCCAACTATGTATCTGTGAGAGCATACCAAACCTAGTACTATCTATACAGAGCATCCAAAACCTATGTGTTCATTTTTTTGTAACATAAGAAAACCCAATGAAATAAATTTTAGATATAGTATAAACTATAGTAAAAATATGTCTAATAAACTCTTCCTAATATAGAATAGATATATAAAAAATTGAAATAATGATTGGAGATTTGTAGAAATATTTTTAAGATGAAATGTTAATGCATGAACTTTAAATGAATTTTTCTGATTATGTCTAGGAATTCCTATAATGTAATCATTTATCTCAACATGGTGAATGATGTTGATGGTGAATTATCCCATCCTTAAGAGTTATTAAACAATTTCAAATAATTTTAAATTGTATCCCTTTCAAAATGTAATATGTCCATTTCATCAAACCACTATCATCATTCCATGTAGGCTTCAAGCCCTTTTGGTATAAAACAACTCAACAGTGCTAATTGGATCATTAGGAAATTATAAATAATAATAAATAATAATAATAATAATTGATAATTACCAAGGAGGTAGTAATATAAATTTTCATTTTAATTTAAAACTATTTATAAATTAAAAATTATTTTAAATTATTATATTAAGTAGTTCGAATTAAATAATTAGGAATTAGTCAAATATATTTCAATAATCTCACACAAATTCATACACTAATTTTTTAAATTTTTAATTTTTAATTTTTTTCCTATTTTTAACATAAGATAATGTAAAAAATTAAATATAATATAGTAAAACAACATATATAATTTTGATTATATTTGATAATATATAATATGAATACCAAATCTATATATAAAATAAATAATCAAAAAACTATAAATTTAAATTATTATAATTTAGTGTTATAAATATAATAATGAAAAAATAACAACATTAATATTATGAATATATATAATTGTTGTTAAATAATCATTAAAAATATTCTATATAATAAATTCTAATTTGTAGAATAATTATAAAAATTAAAATACCAAAAATATTTATGCAGAAATTCAATAAATAATAAATCTTGTGAAACAAAGCCTACTAGATAAAACAGGTTCTTTATAAGTATGTATAGGTAACATACATTCCATATGTAAGGGTAATATATAAATTTAACAAATTTTTAGGGGTAAGCAGAAAATTAAAAAGAATTACAATGTTAACAAGAAAAATCCCTATACGTTATAGTGGAATAAAATATAAAAATGGTTTGTAAGTGAATGTAGATATTCTCTTGAAAAGGTATACTTTCTAAAAATAAAATTTATAAGGGAATATGAATAAAATTATAAGGGAGTAAATAATGTACCCTTATCATAACATGTTATTTTTATTAGTTTCAAAAATATAGAATATGTTTTTAATGGTATATTTATGGGTAAAATAATACTCATGTTATAGTAAAATAATACAATAAAAGAATATATAATGGTAAATATGATTTAATAATGCATACAAAAGGTAAAAAAATCATAGAACTTCTATTTTTCATAGAATATAACTAAAATAAAATAAGAATAATAATTGGAATAATAAAAAATTTATAATTTACTTATTAATAATCAACTACATATAAAATATTAATTTTAGGAAAAAATATTAATAATATATTTTATTATCAAAATAATAATTTACTAATGTGGTTCTAGGAGTCATTCATACAACATCCACATTTTATAATATTTTAGAAAAAAAATATAAATTTCAAAATTTCTTACCCTTTTTTAAATTGCCTAATGAAATTTAAAAAATGGTAACATTATTTTCTCTACATTTATTAAGAAACAAGAAAAGTGGTTCCCACACATTTTATAAACAAATAATCATATGAGTAATCATCCCCTAAATTTATTTAAATATATTAATGATATACAAATCCAAAATAAATTATTTTTTGAAAATATATTGTAAAAGTATTCCTGGAAAAAAATATTATTATATTTAATGAATACTAAAAGATATGCAATGAAATTTAAAAGCCAAAAATAATTTGAACATTCCAAAAAACTAAAATTTTAAATATTAAATAAATTATCACTAAGAATAATAATATAAATTCTAAAGCACACACTGATATACTATATGATGAAACAATTTGAATATGCTTAATAGCTATAAACTAATAAAATATTAAATGGGAATCCCAAACAATTTTAGTCCCATTGTATATGAAATAGTACATTTTGCCTTCCATACGGAGGAATCTCAATTAAATGAATATTAAAAGATCATGTAGAAATATATTCCTTTGTATGACCTAATTTTTGAGCAAATTTTTATTAACAAATAGAGTAATGGTGAAAAAATAATACACATCTAAATTATATAATAGACAGGTTATCATACTTTTTTCATTTACCAAATGTTTTCTTACACATTTTATGTAATATATTATCGTGAAAAAGAAAATATCAAGTGGAATTATGTTTAGGAATGCTTTCTAATATCATAAATTCATCAAAAAATTACTTCAAACAGTAAATTTATAAAACAATAACATTAAACATAATGTATTTTCCATGAAATTTTTATTTTCAATTGGAATAATTTCTACACCAACATATAATTTATCATTTCTTATAGAAAAATATTTCTACAAACTATTAATCTATTTTATTATTTAGAAATATAGATTTGAATTAAAAAAAATCATTATGAAAATCATAATTTTTTTTTGAAATTTTAGTTTTGCTAAATTTTATTATTATTATTTTTCAAAACATATCCTAGTTAATTTTTCATTATCATAATTTCTTTCATGATTTTCGAGTTCCACATGAAATTCAGCACATAAATCACTTAATTCGTTAATTTTTTACTTATCATAGAAAAAAATAAGAGAATATTCAAATTAAAAATCATAATAATAATAATTTCAAACATTATTTACCGTATTCATTAAACATAAACCCATAAGTTTTAATACTTCATTAGTGGGATCTGATACAGTGGGATTTTTCCTATTAGATTGAGTTTATGATATTTCTTCCAAAATCCAATTTTTTAGAGTATTTTTGTTCAACGTAAATCCAATAGTACTAATAATCGAATTTCATATCATTACCCTAATTATTATCATTCAATATTTTTACAATATACGTTAAAATTTGTATTCTTTAGGTTTTTAAAATTTATAAAAACAATACTGAAATTTCATTTCTCACTTTTTCTATTTAAATACTTGTTGTGTCTATTAATTTTACATTTATTTTTTTTTTTCTTCATTTTATTCATAATTCATTGAAAATAGTTTAAAATTTCATTTATCTTATCATCTTTCTCATAACCAAAATTTTCTTATGAATCATTAGGAATAGATAGAAGAATTATATTTATATTCAAAATAAATGAACAGTTTTTTGGATGAGTTACCCTCATTGTTCTTACATTAAAGATCAAATTGAAATAGAGATCAAATAGTATCATCCATAGAGTTTTCTAAAAAAACCTATCTTACTTCAATGGAAATATTCATTTATTTACATATCTTTTTTAAGGGTTTAAGAATTATTTTAAATATAAATTTATTATTCATGGTTTTACAATATGCAACCATTATATTGGTAATATGTTTTAATCTATTTAATATATTATTTAGAAATTCATGATATAACATTATAAAAATTATAAATTCCTATAAATGAATGTTTTTTTATGATATATGAATTTTTTTGATATATGATGAGTGACATTTAATGTTTTCTATATGTTATAGTTATTTTTAAATATGTATATATAACTATAAAAACATCTACTCTGAAATTCTCAAAGATAATTTATTAAATTGTTATTGAGGACATATTTTACTTCATCATTTCTAGATAATGTTTCATGTTCAACTATAGGTATTTTATAAGGTGTACCACTGAAATACCAATATTCAATATATATATTCTTTTAAAAAAATACATTCAATCATTTATAAAATAATATTCTTTTGGGGATTAAATGATCTTGTACTTACCATTTGGGTTTTGGATAATGTCTTAAGAAAGATAAAATATATAGTTCATCTTTTTTTGGATCATTTTATTCACTAGAAGATGACTCTAGTGCTTCAAGAGTGACCAATTCATATTGAATACTCACCATTTAGATAAAGGATGCATTTCTGGTAGAAACTTATTAAAGGTTGAAACACTTCTTGAAAAGTAAGAACATTTTCTTATCTTCATAGTCAATCTCATAAATAAATTCTCCAAATTTATTAAAGTGAACATGAAATAATTTTTTTGTCCGTTTACTTATATTACTAGGGAATCAATGATTGTTTATCCTATCACAAGTTTATAGTTTTCGGGTAGTTAAATTTATACTAATATTTTTTTTCTATTACTCTCTATCATAACTTGACACTTATTTTTCCTTCCATATCTATGTTTTCAAATAGGGAATCCTAATATGGGTTATATTGTTTGACCTTTTTAATTATATTTTGTTCTATTAAAGTGATATTTTTACTGACTCTTTTTTCTATGTGGGACTTTCAATGATGTTTCCGAGCCCAATTTTAAAATTGTGAGGACACAATTCACAAAAGGGGGGAAGGATTTAACATCCCGGGTAAATAAAGAATATTCAATTTTCATATTTACTAATATTTCTGAATTAAATATTAATTTTACTTAAAAAGGGGATGATATTTTCTATAGAATTCTCAACATCCAACAACAGGTTTCTCTAAAATCTTACATTTCACACAACGTCGTGTTACACCGAAAAAATATAATAATTTTTTTTAATGGTAGTTAGCATATAGCCATTTTTTTAGATAAAATGAACAAAATTAACTAAAATATGATTATACATGTTTTTCAAATGTCTTTATATCTATCCAATAAATTTTAGAGGCTTAAAGTAAGAATGATTCTTATTTTAAGCATGGAATACTCTAATATTCATTAAAAGGTTGTTTTACTGCCTTTTGATGGATAACCGTTTCTAAATATAGTTTTTTTCAATTTTATATGTTCTATTTGATAAAATAAAATTTTTATTTAAAAGTGAAAAATATAAATTTACTTTGGATGAAATGTTGGTATTTTTATGATAATTTTCATTTTTTAATGAATACCTAAATATACTGCATTCTAATTAAAAAAGGCCTTTTTAATATAATTTATTTATAATGTTAGAATGTAATTTTAACTGATTTTAAAGTGTAATTGAATTATATTTTTTTCCAATTAATTAATTTTTGTCAGTGTATGTAATTTCATTCTTAAATTAGACATAAACACATTTTAATCTTTTGTTAGTTTTTTCCTCTTAAAAACACGCTTTTGGTTATGGAAATGATAATTAATTTTATATTGATTTGTTTAACTTATATGTATTGAATTTGGAAAAATAGATGTTATATTTGAAATCATGAGGTCCAAATTGTGTAAAAAGATAACTTTTATTTTTAGACTTTATGAATAGTATCTTCAGTAAATATTTAATTTACCATAGTTAAATTGTAAATCTGGTAAATAATGGTAAAAAAATATAATAATATTAAATTACCCTAACACATGTCCAAACCATATTGGCTGATACATGATCGACCATGGGCATCCATGGGTCAATTTTGGAAACCCATGGAGCCACTTGTAAGAGAAAATGACATTTTATAAAAAATAAATTTAAAGTTAAGGAAAATGAAACATAAACATATATCATTTAGTAAAATAATTTTTATATGAGATTATATAAGTGATGTTTTAGACTATAAATATTCATTAGAAATATAAAAATATTTAATAAATGATGGTATTTTATTTATATTTTTTAGACATTAAATAAATAAATTTATTTATGACACAATGATGATGTAGTGATCACTTCATTAATAAAGGATTCAAATAAAGGATATTATACATGTTTAAATAAATGTAATTTTGTAATTTTTATTTCATCCATGAATTTTCTCGATGATAGTTACATGTTATTTTGGTAATACAGATTTTTTTTCGAAGTAATCAAGTTGTTGTGGTTTTTTAAAAATGTCATGATATAAATAATGTCAAAATTGACATAATTAATTTTTCAAAATATAAAATATTTTATTAAATATTATAAAATTTAAAAAAATATATGATTAATAGAAATGGTTATAAAAGTATAAAATTTTATTAATTACTCTTTAATTCAATATTTTCCATGTTTCATTAACTATTTTTATTCTCAAAGTGTTAAATGATTGACAAATTGGTAACAGTAAAAAAGGTTTAAATAAAAATAATAAGGATTAAAAAATATTCAAAACCTTTTGAATTATTATTGGATAATTTTATTTCAACTTATATTCATCGTATCTTCGAATTTAATTTTTTTTGGAACTTTTGAAACTGAAAATAATTTTATAATAAAATAATATTTTCAAAAATTCATAAAGAGCCCCTCCTCCCTCTTATAAAATGTAATTACCTCTAACCCTTACTAACACCTCTCAAATCCCTTGGCTCATCCAAAATTTTCTCCAAGAAGCTCCCAACATCCCCTATTACTCCTAGAATATTTCCCCTATGAATAAGTCAATTCAATAAATCATTTTGGCTCAAATAAATTAGATTTAGAATTTTTAAGAGGGAGATAAAGAATGATCCAGACCAGTTGAACACAAGGTAAGGGACATTGTCTCAATCACCTTTCGTTGAGGATTATTTTTATTAATACTCAACTTTATTTTATATGATATATAAATCCCTTTTAATTTGTATTTCATTCAAAGGTAATATTTTTCTATGAATCATTTTACCAAATGACAAAAGGATTGTTTATTTTTAACACATGTAGTGACAATGAAATTTCTACCCCTACGAGTATTATTTGACATTTGGCTTCTTTAACAAGTCAAAATATTTTTAAAAGGAAACTAATTATCATATACCCTATTACATAATATTTTAATTAAAATGGTTTGATAAATCATTGAATATGTCAATATCTTAAAATGATATATTTTGACTTCAATGTGGAAATGGTATCTTTCTGGTATATTTGTTTTTTTGTTCTGATTATGTTATGGTTATTGGGAATTGTTTACGTATATGGGTGGTTCCATGATAAACTTAGTGCGGGTGAGCCCAAGATATCTCTATAATGAATTGTGTAATGTGAAAGAGGTAAAGGTTTATGTTTCTCCTATGAGATTTAGGGAATATACCATGATGGGTATTCCAAACAAAACACCCTATGAATTTGTGGAAGCTAAAATGTACGTATATTATGGAATCTGTAAGTTACCATTATGATTTTTTTGAATACTAAGTGTTATTCGAAATATCTTATGGTTACATGAGGTATGATAAAGGGATTATGTTTTTTTACATATTAATGGACTAATGTTTTATTTCATTATATTATAACCCTTACTGAGCTTTTTATTTTCATCCCAATGTTCAAAAAAAATTATATGTTATAAGGAAGGGTAAGATAAATGAAGAATTCATGAAGATTTATATCAAGAAAAAACTCTTTCTTTCTTTCAAGAGTTTTTATTTTATGAAAAAAATGGATACTGAGTAGAGGTGTCGACATTTAATATTAATGTTGTTATGTATATGTTATGAACTAATTCTCTAAATCTAGAAACATGAAAATATCCTCAATGGTAATTATTATCTTAATTCATTATTATGTTATGTTTATAGATGGGTCCTTACAAAAAAGTTGTTAATACTTGTATTTTTTCATATCATAATGTGTTTAAATACTTCAATTTGAAAAAAAAATATTTTTATAAGATTATGTATAATCCACTACTATAAAATGTTCCCTATTTTCATTCTGTAAAAATATATTTATTAAATGACATGAATTAGTTTTATTCCAAAATATTTTTTTATAATTACATTTATTCATTTATTATAGTTAGACATTGCTAAAACATTTTGTCATATCATTTCATTATAAATATATATTTTTTCCATGAACATAAATTTTCAGTCATGTTTTAGGATTATCACTAATGATTCCATGATAGTTAGATATGATTTTTTCCCAATATTCATTTTTTATCATTTTTAAATTGTCTCTACTATATAATGCTCATACATTTTCCTTGATGATATTTTATTCCCAATTATTTGAATATGGGTATTATATGTTAAATTCATAGTAGGGTTATTAGAGTAAGGTGGTTATGGTGATATGTTACTGTGTATTGTATAATATATTATTTATGTAGATAATATTCTAAGAAAATAAACCACTTATGTAATGATTTATTCACCTATTTTAGATATGGAATGTATATTCATTTTAAAAAATGAGATAAATGTGTTTTTATTCTTAGGTCACCTTATTTGTGTTTCAGATGAGAGTTTAATTATTTTGGGATGTGTTTTTAGAAAATTTGTAAAAAAACCTATATATATGTCCATGGGATAATTATCTATATTGGATAAAACCAAATATTTTTCTAAAGTAAATATCATTTGATTTTTAATAAAATTTACTCCCCATATATTTTATAGAAACTGGATTTGGTCTTAGACATAGATGTCCCAAGTTTTAGTAAGCCTTAAATGGATGTATAAGATATTTACTCATTCATCACCCAATGCATGACACATATTCATATGTGAACAATATGTTTTCCACGTTTTAGTTGATACAACTTGGTAAATTTATATTTACTTTATGAACTAGTATTATATATTCTAATATGTTTACACTATATAACCTAACAGATTTCTATAATGGATAACATAGACTAAATCAAAGTGATTTATAATCTAGGGAATGAAAATATTTTATGAGTTAGTTCATCAAAAATCTTAGTTATCCCATGGAACATTTATTATATTAAGTCACCAAAATTTTCATTAATTTATGTAACTATAAGTAAATTGATTAATAGATCTAAAAATAGGTGTGAAGGATAATATGGTAAATTCATAAATAGAAAGAATAATTTGATTTAATCTAGTGTACAATTTTATGATTTAATGCTCATCCAACACTCATAAATGATGAATAATAACAGAAATCACATTCTTATCCTGATAAATACAAGAAAAGAAAATCATTCTATTGAGTCATTTATGAAAAATGTACTTCCCCATTTAGTTGATCTTATAATACTATCATTAGTGAAAAATTGATTAATGCAATGGAAATGTTATTTTCCATTATTTAATACATGGATAATGTCAATTTGGTCCTACCATTTTTAAATGTAGAAAGATTGGTTGACCTATTATGTCCACTCTTTAAATGAACACTATAGAAGGAGGAAATAGACTCTATAGAATGGGAGGAGTTCATGAACATATTCATCATCAAAAACATTCTTTGAGATTTTATCGTGAAAATGTAATGGTAATTTCTATATATAAAACCAATGGAGTATGAGTTTTTTGGAACATATTAAGGATAATTAATGAAGCTCCCAATGTATTCCTATAGCTATATCACCTAGTCAAAAGGAAATATAAAATATTTTTTCAGTAAATTAAATAATTCATTTTAAAGGAATTATTTATAAGTAATATTGGAACCTATTAGGATACTATTCAATGTGCACTAAAGCTATGAATTGAAATTAGGTTATATCATTATTTTAGGGAAAATAAAAGAAAGGTGGGATCTTAGGAAACCTCTGATGATAATCTACTCGGGATAAATAATAACTTAATACATATGTGTCAAAAAAATAGTGGAAAAGCCTATGAATTTTCATAAAGGGATGTGGTTGGTTTATAATTGTAGTATGTCTTTTAAAAATACAAAAAACAATAAAATTATTTCCATGATGATAATTCAGATAATGGATCATAATAATGCCCCAACCAATGATCCACGTATATGTAAATTAAATATGTTTATGTAATTTTAGTATCATTAAAATCACATCCCAAACCTCAAATATATTTAAGATGATAGACGAAAAACCCCATTATCCAAGTGAAAAGGGAATAAAATATCATATTGATACTAGTGAGGTGGATCGTGATAATTAAGTATTGAACGGAACACACATTACCCAATATATATTTACAGATGACTTATTTGATTCTATTTGTTTATAATATTTTATAACACTCATGTTTTTTATGAATGTTTATCCATCAAATCAAACCGTACATGATGAATTATCAGTGAAAAAACAATGTGGGATGATGATTTATCCTAAGACATATTACACTTAATTGATTTGGATTTTTATGACGTAATTTATTATAAATATTGTTCTTATATCATTGGTAGTATCTGAGGAGATATTTGGTTTGGATTGGGTATCCCTACCCATATAAAATATCAACATTATAGATAAGAATATTTTATTTCATATTCCAAACCATCATTTTATCAATTATCAACACATTGATGATCATGATATCCCTTTAGAAGATATTTCTATTATAATGGTTTTAACACCATGTAATGAAGGATTTCCAGAAGAAATTATCTAGTATGAATTCAACATTGATGACATTCCTATATTACCTGAATATGATGATATATTTCAATATAAAATACCTAGAATTAACAAAGAGAGTGTGGTGTAGTTTTTTATTTCACATATTTTTGGATCTAATACCACATAAAATAATTTTTATTTAATTACCCCATTGAATTATTGTAATTAATGAAGAAACAACAAGAGAATCTAGATTAGCAATTTTTATTCTTCAATTGTTTTTTGTGGGTAGAACCTGTCCTTTTTTTCAAAAAGTTTGAATAACCAATGTATATTTTAACTAATTATTGTGTGATTAGTTAATATAAAATCAATACTAAGTATCCCCTACCATTTATAAATGATATATATGGTCAAAATTTATGATATCATTAATTATGTATCGAAAATAATGATATATAAAAACCAGCTTCTCATGGATGGTTTGAACACATGGAATTTATTGTGAATCCATATGGACTTACATATTTTCCTTTTATCATTATGGATTTTACTAACTAAGTCATTATGTAATATTTTTTAAAATTCAAGTTTTTATTTAGAGAAAGTATTCTCTTATATTCATAATTTTTCACTGACAACAATGATCCTTTTAATATTGTGTTGAAAATAATAAAAAATGTGAAATTACATTCAATGTACAGAATGTGTGAACTGTGTATATATAATGTATCATTATTTGGTCATGTAATCATTAATATGATAATATATATGTATCCCTAAAATTCATAAGTTATCAATAGTATACCTGATTAAGCATATTAATCGTGATACATATGTTTCTTGGGATATATACATAATATATTCTCTGTTACAAATTTTTCACATCTATCAAAAACATTGACCATGTTTAAATGAATGAATTTTCTATTCTTCTGGATATTGAAATGTGATTAAGGATTCATGTAATTAAAAAATATATTTTTCACTGAACCAACACATATATTACGCTACAATAGGGATGGGTTTATAATATTATAGGACAAATTGAGTAAAAATTTGTTTCCTCGCATAGAATGATAAGGTAGTTTCTTATGCCTCATTCCCATTAATGAATCATGATAAAATTATCCCAAAAAATATTATTTATTTGGTAATGATGATATTTGAATTAATAATTTAGTATCATTATGAATATGTTGAAATTTTTTATTTATACACTGACCTAAATAGTTTGAAAAAGTTATTCTCGTAGGAGGAGTTAATAATGAACTAAATGATATGGTTGTAGATGAAAAAAATATAATTACTACTTAATTAAAATTAACACAGGGTAAGAAAAAATTTAATCATATTTTCTATATAAGAAATATCAATACTCTATTATACTTAAATTGGATATAAAATTCACAATATTTGTTGATTTTAAATAGATTAATCCCTAAATACAAATGGATGGAGAGGAATCATGTCATGTCCAAATTACTACACATACATCCATTCAGGTAAAGATAGAAGAACACTATAATGATTTTTTGAAATATTGGAAATTATAGTGAGTATTTTGAATTTCAGCATTGATATAAATGGAGATATATGGTTCAAAATATAGATTTATGTCACATTAAAACCAAAATATAAGACGTAACATAAAAATGATTCTCAAAGATTATTATTATCTACTCATATTGGAAGAATGAATATTTATATAGATATAAATTAAGTATTATGGTTAAATGACATGAATAGGGCATCATAGACTACATATGTTGATTCATGGCTTATAGAAAAGTTAATGATAAATTAATAAAACCTAAGCATATCTTGTAAAAAATTTCCCATAACTATATAGAAATGGTAAAATTTGGTCCGATATTTATTTATATTTTCTCCAAGAACATCAACAGGTAAAAGTATAAATGGGGTTATGATTGGTCACCATAAAGAGTCAACACATTTCATTTCCATTGAATAATATTTATCTCTTAAAGAAAACATAAAGATATAAAAAAATAAATGTTTTAGGTTTTGATAAAGTACCACTCTTCATTATCTATTACCAATATCTGAGGTTTATCTTGATGTATTAGAGAATCCTTAAGAAAAAATAATAGTTACTGTTGTGTTTCAGAACTCTATATCACCCTCAGATATAGATTCTATCTTAGTGGGCTACCAAAACAATGAATGGTATTCTAAGATCATATTCTACAGAATTCCATTGATTTTGGTAATAATAACTCGTATATGTTTAGTTCTCAGATAACAATAGTTTCCATTTTAGAAATAGTTTGGGCCCATATAAGGCAATTTTTTGGAAATAGATGTTGGAATCTAATATTTCACAATGTATTATAGACAAGAATATTTTCGGTCATTACCTAATCGAATAAATGATGAAGAATGTTCAAACCATTTACCAACATATGAAATATGTATAAAGTTGGTAGAAGTGTTATGGAGGTATTCATCAATGAGAACTAGAGTTTGAATTTGGCGACACAATATGCTTCTACATATATCATTGTTAGTTTTTTAGGTGCTTTTGAATGAAATAGAATCTGATCCCTAGGTTCATTGGTCCCTGTGATATTCTTGTTCTCATGGAGAAAATATCTTTAATAATATAATTCCAACTAGATGTCTCCTATATACATGATGTGTTACACGTATCAATTATATGAAATTAAATACTAGGCCAATCACATATATGTAAATCAAAAATCCCATAATGGGATTATGATCTCTCATATGATTAATAACTATTTTCTATATTAGATAGAAGATGTAATATGATGTGGAATAATAACACTAACCTATTGCAAGATCTATAGTGGAACTAAATGTTCAACAAAGATATAAAGGAACCCAATGATTTGGTGAGACAAAATTACACTCACAAGATTAAATTTTTTGTAACAAAAATGAAATGAAGAAATTCTTTTTAATGGGGTAGAATGTTACTACCCAAAACATAATTAAATTGTTTTTATTATTTATATAATATGTGGGTATCTAGTCATGAATTCAATACTACAGAATAACCAAAATAATTTTACATTAGTAAAATTAATAAATATAGACATTATATTATAGACATTCCATAGGAGGTTATCAATATACGTAATTTATTTAAAAATAATAAAATAATAAAATAATATAAGATATATTTTATGCTCTGAGATAAGATTTTCCCTACAAATGGTATTCGAGAATTGTGTTTTATAATATAAAAATTAAATTATGATCAAATTATAATTTTTTTATTAAAATTTATTCCATATATGTAATAAGTTGTTCACAATTGTGTAAAAATGTGATTTTATGTTTAGGAATTAACAAATAATACAATGATTATTATCTATAAGAGTGATAATAGTGAAATTGTTATTTTAAAAGACTTTTTTAATAAGTATTGTGTAATTTTTATCTAATAAGCGAAATTACATTTGAATACATATAAAAAATATTAACTCATATTTAATGGGAAATATATTCTAAATAATATAATGATCATATAATGTTTATAAAATCATTTTTACATAGAATCATTTTTTTCAATATGTAAAAAAAATATTTAAAAAATTCACTAATTTGGATATTTAATTGTATTAAATGGAGGTTAAATATAATTTTATCATAAAAAATCATTTATATGTGTTATTTAAAATTTTCAATAAGAAATAAATTTCTTCGGTAATATATAATAACATTTTTAAAATTTATAAATATAAAATATAAAATTATAAAATTATATGACATAAAACATGTTTTAAACTTGTGTTGAAATATTTTTTTTAGATTTATCGATCCAATGTCACAACAAAATCCATTATTTAAAAATAATGGGTATATTTATCCTTGAATACTATTTTGATATTATTGAAATCTAATGGGTATTCTAAAATGGTGAATTTTATGCACCTACAAATGGGATCACTTCCAATATTATAGTGCTCCACTATAACTTAGAAATAACCCTAAAAACCTACCCAATTTCTCCCTCCTATAATTTCATTTAATCTTATATCCCTTGTTAACTAGATCTTCAAATATTCCATAGGAGGTTATCAATATTCTAACATGTTTATCAAATTA
Source organism: Viscum album (assembly GCA_963277665.1). Classification (NCBI taxonomy): domain Eukaryota; kingdom Viridiplantae; phylum Streptophyta; class Magnoliopsida; order Santalales; family Viscaceae; genus Viscum; species Viscum album. The sequence continues at coordinate 663,211,516 of OY728159.1, forward strand.
ATGTTGATTGTGTGTTCTACGCACTACCCCATCTGCAATGTAACTCATCCCGTTTTCAATATAAAGTTCCTTATTATTTACTAAAATATTATAAAATATGATTCAAAAAAATAATAAATTTTAAATAATATAATAACAATTTTATAATAATTATAACCTGAAATAAAAATTTTAAAACAATAATCATTTATTAATTATTGGTTGTTCTTGTTCAGGGTAGTGTAACCATGAACTTAAATAATGTTGTGAAATATCATTATGGTTTAATATTTTAACACATATAATTATATAATTATTATTATTCAGTAATAAAATCATGGATGTTATGTTTTTCTTATAAAATACATATTATTTATTTAACTCACTGTTAACATTTCTTCACTTCTTGCTAAAATTTCAAAAATAAGGTGATCTCAATTCCAATTTCCTTAAACCTAACTAAAACACTTATCAAGATATATATGTAATTTTTAAATAAATTTAAATGATATAATAAACTAAATTATATTTTCTAATATTTATAAACACCTTATCAATGAATTGGTCTTGAACTAAATATAATAATGAACACATGATATAGTTAATTTTAATAACACTGAGTGGTAAAATTAAGTGATAAAAAATGGTTTATTAATACGGAATTTCCATAAATTTATTATAAGAAAGCTAATATAGGTATATACGGTTTTAATATAGAATATTAAGATATTAATATTTTTTTAAATGGTTAGAGAGTATTCAAATTAGGAGGAATAATTGAAATGGGTTTTCATGACACAAATCTTTTCTTCGGGTTATAATAAATTCTCATTGACTATATTCATTCAAAATTGATTTACTATAGCATATAATTATATCATGTTGAATAATCACCATAAATTATTTTTAATTTATGTTTTAGTGGTGGGAGATTTTTATTTATATACATATTATTTCTTGAAAATTAAATTCTGTTTAAAATAACTCCCATGGATTTTTATTAGTTTCCCTTCAATATCCTTGTTTTTGATACCATTCAATGTTATCCATTAAATAGTTGTAAATTTTTTTTTTGACTGTCATCATTAAATCCCCCTTAATTTATTTTGAAACATTACTTTTAATTATCCATATGATGATTTTAATATTCAATAAAGGTATATTAAAATTTGGAAAAGCCTTTTCTTTTCCATTATACTGTATTCTTCACATCTACATTAAATTATAAAATATTATTACTTCATTTAAAGGTATTCCAATTAGAAAATTTCTATTGTATAGTTTTATAATTTGTTCATTTTATCTAAAGAAACATATTTTAGATAGTGACTCAAAAAGGACATGTATTTATAATGTTATAATGAAATTTTTTCTAAGATATACACATTAAATGATTTTTTTAAAAAATTTAGGAAATTAAACTTCATTGGCATAACAGTTTATAAATAAGTTAATGGTTTCTCTTTTAAAATACTAATTCTGAGTGATCTTGTATTTAGTATGATAACCATCATCTTTATTTATTTAATTTTATATCACACTATTTGTATATATTATGAAACCCATTTTTCATCCAATTTTATCTTTATGATGTGTTGAATGATTTGGTTTTTATGTGGAACTAATTTTTATGGATGATGATGGTTAGGGTTTTATAAAATTGTGTAATTTATTTTTTAAGGATTTACATCTCATGATATATTAAACCATATATGTATATTAAATTGATCCTAATTAATTAGGACGACACGAATATATTTATTCAAAAATTAAATTGTGCGAATACTTATAAGTTTTTACAATTAAATGGATTCATAAAATTTGATTTTTTCACACCTTAATGTTTGGATTACCATATATTTTATAAAATATAAATAGAGGGAATAATAGGAATATTTTCACAACATAAATGGTGGAAATACATGGGTTTGTCACAATGCTTCCCAATTCATAGGATTATTCCACTTCTCCAAATTGATGACATATTTCAGGTTACAAAAAATAATTTTGATAATCCATTATCTATAGATATTATAAAATATTATGTTTTGATTTAATGTATTGTTTTAATAACATTATATACAATTAAATTATTTTATAACCACCCTTTATTATTATTATATTATACCTTGATCATTAATTCTAAATCATGTTTTATAATTATCACTTATGATTCCTTTCTCATTTTATCATATGTCTTTTTCTTATTGTTATGTAATATAATTTTTAAAATCTAACAATAATTAATTTTTGATATGATTCCCTTACTTAGAATTTTATCTCACTCATTTTCTAGGTTTTTATTCCCCAGGATTTGATGATGGTTATTACATGTCATATTATCATAAGGGGGTTTATATCTAAGATGATACAATGAAATTTAGACGAGTATATTCAAATAATATATTTATGTATCTAATAATCCAAGATACTGTACCATTGGTTCCATATTTTGTGATACTATTTATTAGGTGTAATGATTGTCTCATTAAATAATGATACAAATGTGTTTTAAACTTGGTATTACTCTGATTTCATCCTTTGGTAGAATTGATTTAGCTACCCAACATATAAATTCACTTGTATTATTCCTCGATAACTGACCCAAATGGGTCCTAAAACTATATGTGTGTCACTTTTTTAGGTCCATAATCACCTCCTACCTAAAATTTAAATTTTTCCTACTTTAAAGACTATGTTGTTGAATTTTCCTATAGCACTATCACCACCTATCTCTATAGGATAGATGTACATAATTCTCACATAAAACCATGTGCCTTCAAACAATAACATGTCTTTCCAAAACACTTCTTTCATAACACAACATGATTTTGTCCACAACCTAAACAATTCTCAACGGACCGACAAACAAATATTTAATTATTTTTAACTCAATTAGGAATCATGTTTACCTAGAATGTATATATCCTTACACACTATGAAATTTCATGAATGATTTTTTCATAAAAAAATATCCTCCCCAAGGTAGGTTGATGCACTCATAAAATTATTATAGTATTTCACTTTCTATGTACCCCAGTATTAACCAAACATTATAGTTGCATGTTCTCATGAAACATAATAAAATAACAAGAATCACACTCCCATGAATCACAGCCTATAAAAATCCTAATCAAATGCCTAACTCCATGACCATGGATTATGGATATTTTAGTTGTATACAATAGCTAAGGAATATCTAATGGTATGGTAAAAAGCATTACCACTTTCAACATTGGGGTCACTCTAGAACACCGATAATCAATCCACAAACCCTCCATTATGTTAGAATAAAATACTCAGAGCCATTGATACATGAATCAAAAATATCTATCTATATAATCCTACCATGATACATGATATTATCTATATTAATCATTTAATAAATTAATAAGGCATTTCCCATTATATTTTAAAAATCAATTTATGTTTTATAAATCATACCAAGTATTTGTTATATAGAGTTATACCAACAATCAATTTTGAAAAATTCCATCTTTTTTTTTCTCTGACAGATTAAATAACTAATTTAATATCCTAATGACCTAGATTGATCTATCAATTATAGGAAAACCCATGACCGTATTTTTAACATTCCTCATGAACCATTTTATTATACCTAAACAATAATGTCTATATTAATGTGGCATCAAATTAATGGACCGAGTCACTAAGGGTCTCCATACATCCATTGTTAAAGGGCTTATATTTCTATTACTATATATAAACTCAATATAATACCTCTATTAACTACCATCAAATAAAAATACATTATGGTACGGCTATATATAATTCCACCAACTGGTTATATAAGAAAATTGTTTATAAGATGTCATTAATATTTTAATCAAATGAAGTAGTCATAAAAAAATATCCACAATATAGCAAACATATTTCATTGGATTAGTATGTTCCCACTGTAATTCATGAACATAGGAAACTTACCAAAATTCTACGAGAATAACACCAATAAATTGGAAATCCAAAATCTCATATGCATCACACAAAGTGAAATCATGAAACAGTACCATTGAAAATAGTCTATATAAATCCATTACCATTAGTAACCTTAAAATCCAATTGAGAAGGTCTTTTAAACACAATATTACTATATTTATCACATTCTAAGATAAATTACTATACAACCTATCTTCCATTTCCCTAAATAAATAAAAAATATGATACCGTTTTGTAATTTTTATAGCCTAGAACCCATATAGGATGAGGTGGAATGTGGAATCATACATCTTTTCACACATGTGAAATGCTACACACTAGTGATGAGTGCCTAATATATAAAATGGATAGACTGTAATATAATAATAATATTCACACAAATAGTGGAAAATATAAAATTTTAGACACATACATTGAAATTTTTGTATAAAGCTAAAACATCCAATTACATTAAATAAATAATTATTTTTTCATACACATCATCCACTAATCCCACAATGATCATTTCCATGTGAAAATAAAACAAAAAATATAACACAAATGAAATACCTTTATCCACCCTGGGCATCACACACCCTATATCTAATATAATTTAGTTACACGAGTCCTTCCATAGTCACATATAGTGCACTGACATAAAATTTTTATATAATATCTTCACATGCACCATGATGATAGTTCCGGGTTTGACCATAAAACATTGAATAGTCACACCAAAACCCATAATATATGAGTTAATTTTATATTGTATTCATATAGAAATGAAAATAATAAATAAATATTCTAGTTGATTCATCATGAACTAAATAGGATACCACAACATCCAATGACATTCACACAATCATGAATCCATCATGTGATAATCAATTCATCATAATACATGATCATATATATTATGATTCTATTATATAATCCAATACTAGTCTCATAAAATTACATGAATTTATAAATAAAAATTTATTTCTCAATGTATGGTGTCAATAAAATCACAAGTCAATAAAGGAAAACACATGGAACGGTCACACATCCTTATTTAGCCCCACTACATTAAAGCTCATGGATGGGTTTGTAGGTATCATATCAAATGATACTATGTCCCAAAATGGATGTTGGTCCTCAACCTAAACCTACTCAAGAAAATGTTCAATTCATTTATATTACACAATCCACTCAAGGAATGGTCTTTGAACAAATACATCTCAAAGTATTTTCCAAAAAACAAACATACATATCACTAAAAACTCAAGAAGGTCAGACCAAGAACACCATCCCAAGGCACCCATTGATTGGTTCTCGAGTCCCAACCTGAAGGTACATGACATAGTCACATATAACAAATATTGACCCACTTCACACATAAAATGGTAGGATTATATGTCAATATACATCCAACAATAACTAGATTCTCAAGGTACGTATAACCAAGAGTATACAACACAATTAGGGAGAAGCTAAAGTCATATTGAATAGTGAATAATCATATAGAACTAGTATATTAAGAACTAGGACAAAAACAAATCATGTGCCAACCCACCTGTGAGGGTGCTTAAAGGATCCACTAGAACCATCATAGTCTCTCCACATCGATACCATTATTTTTATATCACCCTTTGTAGATGTCGCTTCCCAAAATATCCCACTAACCTAGACATCCATGGTTACTCCAAACACATAAGAACATTCATAAATCATATCCCCCTACCCATTGAATATTCCATTCTATAATGTTACACCATCTATATCCTTAAAAATAAGGGTTATATTCAAATCCAAAACGTTATTTGAATTATAATTATATGTTCTCAAATGAATCCCAAGAACTTCACCTAGGCCTTGTCTCTCATGTTTTAAGGGAGATCCCTCTTCCCATCACCAAGTTGAAACCATCCCTATCACATACAGCAAGTCCCAAATGACTTATCCCACTATCATTATACACTATGACTTGAATTAAACCTCAAAAGGTATTTTCTTATCACTCGTCTAACATATACCTTTATCACCTATTGTCACTTGGACCTAAGTTTCTTATTACTAACTGCTAGATATAAGAACCCATATCAGGCCATCCTACATATCATATCACATCCCAGTACCTCTAATAGGTCACTAATTAGCTTATCCAATGTCCACTCCCATTGGAAAAATAGCAAATAGGGTGGTCCCAGTTCATCCATGTCCTATAGAGAATATACCTAAGTCATGAGAGTGTGAGTTCTCTCCAATTCGATTTACATAGGGAACCATAAATCCTTAATACACATTCTAAAACACATACATTTTAATGGTATTTAACAGAAGTAAATTAATATCTATATGAGTTTGTATCATATGATCCATATACCTAGAATAAAAATGTATCCCCAATTCAATCTCTACAGGGCCTCTCCCCATCCAAATAGTCATTTTTGACACTCTTAAACACATATCTCATACACTTCATCAAAAACCAATTTATTATAAAAATTTATAATGAATTAAATCATGTCATTTAAATTTTCATAATTACTAAAAACACACAATGAAACAAGAACTCAATAAAACATTAATCCAAGAGGTGTGGCCCACTCATATTTCAAACCTCGACATAAGACACAAAAAATACCCAAATAATATATTGTTTACTACATCTAGTTTTACTCAAAATTGAAAAAAAAAACCTATGAAATTTTATATAGAGACATAATGTTCTTGAATCCCCATCTAATAGCTTGCAGATATTATATTGGGTCCTTATTTAAACAAGATTATCAAACACCACGTTAAATGTGAGTGATATCATCATTAATTATAAAATTTGATGTTAAACCCCATCCCCAAAATTATAGAAATATAGTGATCCACCTAAAATTGGAATAAATAATTACTGAGATATAGGAAATTACCCCTAAATTGCTTATATCAAAAAGAGAAAAATGGTTAAATGAGTATTATGATAAAGGGGATTTATTAGATAAATTCCCCTCACTGAGAAGGTGTTATTTGAAAAAATAATAGGTTTTTAATCTCGCTTTTTAATTAGAAAAACATGATACATTAATTTCATTGTATGATCATTTAGTTAATTATATGAACCACCATGGTTTGGAAACCAACCCATATATCTCTAAAATTAATGATGTGATCTCAATGTTCATGTAATTAATGGTTTTTTCATCATATTATTAGCTAACCAATGATCTCATATTACCTTTAGTGAATTTTGGAACAACTTGAACACCTACGTGGTCTCAAACCTTGTCCCAACAAATCATTTTTGTATTTTCAAACCCCAAAAATCAAATCATGAGTCCTGGTTTGTAAAATAAATTATTTACAAGATAAAATATAATAATATATCATAAAATATAATGAAACATAAATATATAGGGAATTAAAAAAGAAAGATCGCCATCCCTAATTAAAATTCAATATGTACAAAAAAATTTAAACCAAACCAATATTATAGTAAAATAAAAACCTATTTTATTTAGAATTTGGAAACCTCAAAGATATTTATTTCCACGTATTTTAATATTGAAAAATGTAAATAATTTGACATGATTTTTTTTCTACTGAAAAAATTATTCAAAGAAAAAAACCAAATAAATATTCATTAAAAATACATTGTATTGGAAAAAAACCAAAAAAACCATAAATTTTTAACAATAACCATGATCAAACAATACGTTCACTAAGGTAAAGGTAACATATATAATACCTATAATAGAAGAAAAAATCATTCTAAGACAAACCTCTACTACCAACAAGTCCAATAATTCAAGATAATATATGGATAGTTCCCTAATGTAGTTCCTAAAAGATAAATTATATAATACAATTGAATATTTATAATGACCTCCACCCCTATGAGATTCCATTATAAAATATAATTTGATATCCTTTTTTCTCATAATATTGACACTTATTTAGATCAAATTGGAAAATTATATCATTATAACACCACTAGTTGCATCGATAGTAATCATTTATAATCATTCTTTTGGATGAAGAAGAAGAATTTCTTTCACCTAAACACATAACTATTAACTATCCATTCGATATTTATCACAAATAAAAAACCTAAAAACGTATAAACTCCTATAAATAAAACCCACTTATCTTACTAAATATATCAGTTCATGATATGATCCATGTTTATTTATTCATAAGAGATGTTAAGTAAAATTGAAAAACCTATAAAATAAAATAAAAAATTATAGACTAATAAAAAATACATTGAAAAGTAACCATCACACAAGGTTTGAGTAAAAAAATAAAGTCAATAAAATTTGATGTATAATAAAGAACTATCATATTCCATTGAATTTTATGTATTAAATAATCATCTCTATAAATCCTTGGTGTTTATAAATATAATTAATTAGTAAAGAGTTACAAGAATGATTACAATGATAAGATCATGTTCTAATAATGATGCAAAATGAAATACCACAATTTTCAAAATGGAATGTCACCCATAAAGTTGAAAAGTATAAATACGTTCTCATTGCATGCATCTATCTCCTCATTGATATTATCAAACCCATCAATCCACTACTCAACTAAGTGGTCCTAGTATTATATCTATTTATTTGAGTATATTGTAATTATTAATATAATATTATCCTTTCTATCATCACAATATCTGGATGTTGTCTCTACTCCATATCAGAAATCATGTTTTAAATATTATCAAAGACCTTTTTTCATGTAGATTCTTTATCACACCCACTAATGGAATATTGTTTATATTACCTTATATATTCCCCTCATAAAAATGATAATGTTTAACCTACTTCGATTGTTTTTTTAAACCCACTTCTTACAATCCATAAATGTAAGGAATTTAAACAAATATTGGACATAAATATAAAAAATGTTATGAGAAAAAAATCTCCTTTCAAAAAATCTTTTATTTGATCACAATATGGTTATTTAATCAAAACTTTAAATTTATATCACCATATACATTCTATATATATCACTTAATTAATTCATTATAAATAACATTTTATTTAAAATTCTACTTACATTATGAATAATTTAATTATATAGATACTACATAAAATTACCAATCACTCATAACCACAACCACACATATATTTTCAATGTAATTTTATAAAAAATTGATTCCAGAATACCCCAAAATTAATTCATATACATTTAATAATTATATCACAAATCTTACAAAATTAATCTCCATATTATACCAAATAATACCAATTTCATGTAGAATTTTACAATTATTGTTGAATAAATGTACTCCCACAAAACATACATAATAATTCTCAAATACCATTTTTTATCAATCAACTACCTAGTATCAAGAGCATTAAAAACAATTCCCTAATATAATTTTGTAACATCCCACCATAGAATGATAATTAAAACTTGGTTATATGTCACATTTTTTATGATGAACCAAAAAAATATTATTTCTAAGTAAATATTATGTTAATAACATATTCTACATGAAATATGTAAGAAAAATGATAATATTATCAGTTTAATTTTTTTAACTCTTATGAAATAGAAATTAAATTAGAGGGTGTTAATGAATTTTTAAAAAACGAAAATTAATATATAAAATGGATTGCGAAAAAAGGCTTCATTTTTCATGCGGTTACATTTTCACTTTATAAAAACACATTTCAATAAATAAGTGAACTAGTCTAAAAATTTTATTTTATCCTAATTATAATATTTTGTGGAAAAATAGGATCCATATTTTTGTATAGTCATTAAATATTACGTAAAAAAGACTCATTTTATATTTATCCCAAATAATCAGTTCAAATTTAATTACACTGATAATAGAAAATATCATTTTTTCTATTTTTTATTAAAATTGGTGCTTTTAATATAAAATTTTAAATTAAAATTTTTTAAATTATTAAAATTTTACGAATAAAATAATATATATATTTATTTTATCATACATTTAATTTTTATCAAATAATAAATATGATTAACAATATTTAATGGTTAAAAAATATATTCTCTATAGACAAAAGGTTTTAAATAATTAATTTTTTAAATTTGGATGTTTTGATTATCATATTTAGAATTCTAATTATATTAAATGGATATTCAATATATGTTAATCTCACCCATTTTTAGTAATATATTTACCATATATTTTTATAAAATATAAATTACATGCTTAATAACTAGTCACCATTGGATAAAAAAAAATTGGTAAAATAAAAAAACATAACGTTAAATAATTGATATATGTATAGAATATATCAAAAAATGTAGTATTGTGTAATTTTCAATATTATATCAACCCATAATCCATTATTTCACACTTTTTTATCCATTTACAATTAAATAATATAATTTCATTGTTGTAAAATAATATCTGTTCACAAAAGTGTCATCTCCATCACTTACAAAAGGGAAACACACAAATCACATCATGTACTTAAAATTCATTTAAATTTCATATTTAAAATATAAAATTTGTCTACTTGTATAACTCTATCAGACAATTATTCATCATTTTTGTTTAATATATTTCCCAAAATCCATCAAATCCAATGATGTTTTTAGGAAGAAATTCATTTTTTAAATGTAAATGTTTCACTAATATATACTTTATCTCCAATATTTTGTTTCATTCCTCACCAAAAATAGATTCAAATATAATGAATCATGTATTATGAAAATTATTCTGTTTTAATTTTGATAACAAGTCTCATTCATTAGAAATGACCAAAATATGATTGTCTCTGATTTCATGTCCAATATTTGTAAATAAAACATTCACTGAATGAAAATATGTAAATATAATATATTATAAAAAATATACTAAATAATATTTTATTTTTCTGAATTTTTATATTATTAATAATAAAAAATATCTATACAACTATTATAATGAAATTTCAAAACTAGAAATATTTATAACACTTTACATTGATAATATATAATAACCAAATAATATACATGTATTGAATAATTGTAAATTATATTTATAAAAGTTTACATACATGAAAAAGGTTCTTAAATACCATATATGATGATTTTTTATTATATAAATGATGTTAGTTTGTGATCAACAAGAATTAATTCGTGGTATGAGTTTCATGGAGGACTTTTCGACTCTATGGGACATATTTGATGTTGTGCACAAACATTTTTATTTTATGGTGCATCAAATAAACTATTGATGTCACACATTGTAAAATAATCCTCATTAAAATGTTATAATTTCCTATTTCTGATCTTCCTCTCAATATCCTTGGATTCATATTTTATTAAGATAGTATAATTTTCATCGACATAATTTTTGATTCACATGCTGATAATAATTATAAATTGAATAAATTTTTTACACATTAATAGAACCTAAAAATTCAGTGTTATAAATTTTATATCCTCTTTATATTTGGGAAAATTAATTATCATAATCAATTACTACTTCATTGATAATTGGATTTTTTAAATAAAAATAAAATCTTGGTATGAATAACTCAGATTATCACACATGAAACTTTTTTGTGTCATTTTTTAGATTGAATGTGTTTTTATTTATGAAATAAAAAAAATAGTCTTTTTTATTTATCCTGTTTTAATTAGAAAATTCTCTAAAAATAATGTCTTTCAACATTTTTTTCAATGTTTTTTTCATTGAAATTGTATTAAATGCCAAATATATATATTTTCTTTTATTATTTACCACACCAGATATATTTTCTTGATTTTATATTTCATTTTAGTGAGAATATATTTAGAAACATAAATTATTTTTATTTTATAATACTTTAATTTACATTATAAAAATATTATTTTGGAAATAATTTTGATATATTGTCATATAAAATTTTAAAAAATAATTTGGGAATAATTTTATATATTTACAACTTTGTCTTCTCAGAAATTTATCTCTCATGATATGACATTTTTACTATCCAACATAATTTATTATGAAATGATTAATTTTGTAAAATGGTTTTTTATGATATATTATTTTTTATTAAGTTCATGTTATGTTATTGTTTTGAAACATTCTACTAACCCATTATTATTTCTCTTAGTCATTTATGATAAGATTTTGATTGATATACAGTTATAAATATATGCATTGTTGATTATGAGGACCCTATATCACCCTCCAATACAATGGGATGTCTTTATATCTCAAAATTTATTCATGCATGGAATTAATATGTTCATTGACACAGTTGTTTCCTCAATGAGATTTTTCACATTTTTAGGTGTGGGCATAATGAGTTTGTTCATATAGGTATAGTAATAATGAATTTTCATAAAGATATTTTGCAATGCTTTTGGTTTTTTAAAACAACTATGGTTTTTATTATTATATACAACAATTACTTTATAGATTTTTTTTCATGAAATTCTATATCTTCATGTTATGAATCATTATTAAAATAAGTATGCACTCTTATGTCATGATCTTTAGTTTTAATATTATTGAGTATTATTTTTATCTATGTCATAATTTTAGTGCTTATTTATTGATTTTTTATTTATATTACTCTACATAATCATGAATTATGGTTAGAATCTAGTGTCATATGATCTTTTAATAACATATATATCATGTTCCTTATGTTATGCTTCAAATTTCATATCTAATATTTTATAGTGTATTTTCCCATTATTGAGCATCTAAGCTCACCCCTTTTATTTAATTATGCTCTTAATCATATAAACGTGACTAGATCAACTTAGATTTATGTAAAAGTATATATGGTATAATTATTATTTGAAAATAGTTACATGATCTATAAAAATGATTATTAAGATAATCTCCATGAAACCAAGCCCTCCAGTCCTTGGGTTACACAACTTCTTGTGATATATATTATCAAAAAAATGTAATTCATGTATTATGTTTCTATTTTCACACTGGGTAACATTATTTTTAATTACTATAGGGTTTAGTTATTTTGGATATTATTTTAGAAAAATTTAGTGAATAGCCATAGGGTAAGACTAAGTGATAGTTAAATGTATAATTTAACATCCTAGAATTTTTGTAAAGTATAGATTATATAATTTTTCACAAAATAATGACATTTTCACAAAAAAAATTGATATTGTTTTTTGAATAAAAACTATCTTTAGGTAGTAACCCTAGATGGTACATATTTGGTGTTAACACAATTGTTACCCAGTGCATGATAAAGAGGAATATTTGTACACCTTGATTGACAATATAGGGGGATATTCATTGGTTAGTAAAAATATCTATATTATCCATTTTTAAAGAATTATTGATTATTGTAATATAGATATGACCTAAGATGTTACCAAACCTATTGAAACATATATTTAACTTGGGGTTATTTTTCTAAAAAGAATGATTATTTTATGGTTTTCAATATTATTATATTTTGAGGTTGAGTATTCATTAACTAATTCAGGATAAATAGATTATTTTACTAATTTTTCCTCACTCAAGTTATAAAATTTTGGTTTTATAAATTGATGATGTCTAAAGAAACAGTGAATATAATGGGGGTATAGATTTCCTTAGTGAGAAACTTATAAATACTTGAATTTATATAATAAATCCTATGATTTTCTAGAAAAAATTATCAAGAATAATGATTACCAATATAAACTCGAATGATATTAAAATAAACAATGATGATATGTATGCATTCTCTTAGATGATTAGGTGATGAAGATTATGATGGAAAAATGATTACTTTTTTCATATTACAAATTTTAAGTGATAGCAAGGGTAATGCTTCGAATGAAATGATAAATACTTTTTTTGGGAAATGATGATAAAGAGAAAATATAGTTTATTGAAATTTAAAGATCTTAGTGGACATAGTGATAGGAAAAAATAGCTTATCATATTGTACCACTAATAGTTCACTATCTTAATAGTGAGTAACATTATAATTATCCAATACACTACCTTAATCTAAGGGATGGTGTGGCTTATCATCGCCAAAAAATTTAAATAATATAGAATTAAAATAAGATTATGGAACTATGACTTTATGGTATCATGGATTGAGGAGAACAGGTAACCCTATAAGAACTATTAGTATTTTAATTGTATCTTATTCAATGTAATCCTTTTTTATCTAATAGGTTTGAAAACAACCTCAAATACTCCATACAATGACTATAGATTGAATTATTAAAAAAACATTTAACAGTTATTATTATTGTATTAAAACAATATAAATGCACTATAATTGTTTTAATTAAACTTCAATCCTATAACATCTTATTATCATTAATTAATTCAAATTTTATGGGAAATTTAGCATGGATTGTAGTTATTTAAATATAGGTCATGATTATTTCCATTATAGAAAAATAACACCTACAAATAAACCCAATATAACTTATTTATAAAAGGCTAACTATGATATCCCTATGAAAAATGTCCCCCATTATATAATAATATTTTACACAAAAGGTTTGTATATATTATGTGTTTTTTATATTTTTATAATAATAGAGAATACGACTTCATATGTTCTAATAACACTATTGAGGATTAAGCCTCAATATAAATTAGATCATGAGTCATATAAATCATTTATAATCCTAAAAAAATATCTTTACTTTTAAATAATTAAAATGGAGAAGACACAGTTTAATTAGGGGGGAGAATGTAATGTCTCGATACTGAACTGCATATTAATCTTAACTAAATTTTAGGTTACTAGATTGTCTTACATACAATATGAAACCAAAAATAAACATTGATATATTAAAATACATTTTTAAAAATATTATATACCCATTAAATTAATGGTTCATAAGTATAAGTAATGAAATTTTGAAATATATAAAATATTTATAATAAAATATTTGTCATTTTGTTCCTAGAGCTACTCTATTATGAACATTGAATTTTACACATTAAGTTTGCTTATATGAAAATTTAATTTTTCTCACATTCAGATATTTTTTTCATAAAATGGAATTCATATTTATATGACCTATTTCTAAATTATGTAAAAAGGATTATTTTATTTTCATTCATAAAAATAAGAATAAAATTAATTATAATGATAATAATTAATCTTTTATTTTCAAAAATTTAATTTTTCAATATTATATTGTTTATATATAATGTATTAAATAATAAAATTATAAATAATGACTATAATTTTATTTCTAAATTTATATATATTTAGATTTATATTGATTTAATTTGTAACTAATATTAACTGTTTTTATGAACATATAATGGTTAAAACATCATTTTACTGAAACAAATATTTCTATATATAATATAATTTATTAAAGGTATATTCAATCATGTGTATAAATAAAAATAAAATCAATTGTGAAAATTTTTTGTTCATAATATCCAAACCAAGAAAGGTGATTAATTATATTTTATATTAAAATGATAAATCACTTAATTAAAAATTCTTCTACTGGTAAAAAAGAAAATAATTAATTGTAAAAACCTAATGTAAAATAATCTAAAAATCGATTTAAAAATTGGTTTCAGTTTGTGTTTGGATATTAATACACCCTATTTAACCTAATAATCCATTATTATATCTTTTTTCTATCATTTATACTTGAATATTTCCATTCCATTATTAAAAAATAATGGTTGTTCACAAAAGTTCACATTAATTCAGTTTTAAAATGGAAACACTAACATAAATTCATTTCAAACATATTCCTTTTAAATTTACCATGAGGCTCTCAATTTTTATCCCATTAGAAAATTCTACCATTTTATGGAGAATTTTTCTATATCAGATTCCCCAATTCCCTTTAAAATCAATGTGGTTTCTAATAGATGGTCAATTTCTTCTACCTTAGTGACTCACATCTCATTAGTTTTAATGCATATATTATAAAATTAAAACAACCAATTTATTAATATTATTATTTATGTATTACCACTACTATAAAATTATATTATAATAATTTCTAAACATAATTTATTCTAGACAATCCAATTATTAACAAAAATAATGTCGACTAATCATTTATGCAGACTACACCATCTAGGAACCAATGTATTTTTCATTTCTATGGAAACCTTGAAAACTAGTTATAACTATTAAATTTAATAATAAAAGTTTTATATAAAATAATTATGATAATTATGAGAAAAAGTATAATCCAATTTCATCATGATCATTCATTATGAAATGAAAATAATAACTATGAATTATATAGACTACCACCTCTTGGAAGTAACATGTATCATTTTTCATCTGGTTTATAATTTATTAAATTATCATAAATTATGATTTAAAATATAAAATTTATCTAATCAAATTACATTATTCTTCTATAATAATTATAATATTCTTAAAATGAACAACATTCCTAAGCATAACCATCCCTTAATTTTGGTATGTTCTTATTTAAGATGGTCTTACCACCAACATGAATAATTAAATAATAGGAAACATCGGTGAATATAATAATTTAATTAATTATAATATATTTTATAAATAATTTGGAATTTTTTTTATTTTTCACACTTAATGGTCATTATAATATTAAATATAATAATTAAGACACCAATATTCGTTGGTTAAAAATTTCCAAAACATGCTTTTATACAATTTCATCTATAATAAGTATAAACAAAAGTGTAATTGAATTATATTATAACATTATTACCAATTAGAAAAATAAAAAATAGTACTTATGAAGATCTATGAATAAAGAAAATTGGTATAAGAATGAATAACAACATTTTTATCATGAAATTAGTTTGAAACATTCAAGATTACTGAAACCTAACATTGATGAATTATAATAAAAAATTAATATAAATTCCATGAATAATTTTAAATTATGATTATAAAAATTAATATACATGAATATGATTATGAAATAGGTGATTAATAGGATTATATTTTTTATAAAATAATTTAGAGTGTGATCCACTAATGATAAATTCAAGGCAAGAATTTCTTTGTTTCGTTATCTACATCATCGGACATGTTTAATATTATTCACCACAATTTTGTTAATATGGTTTATTAAATTCTCCATTTCATTAACATATTAAAATATCTAACATTTCATTAGGTGTTAATTTTAATTTAATGATATTCTTTTCACAGGTATTTTATTTTTATGTAACCAATACTGTAAGGGTTTCATCGACTCTTTTTATGATTCATCAGGTCATAATATTTATTCCTTACAAATAAATTTATGAATTTTTTAGTTAAACCATTTTCCTAATTTATATATAATATCAACATGTTCTCTAGGGAAATTATTTCTCTACTTCAAGAACCACTCACTTGAAAATTAATTTTTCAGAAATAAGTGTAGATCCTTAGAATGAATAATTCTAATTCTAACAAGTTATTCTGTTTCTTCAATAATCATGTTTATATTGAATGTATTTCTTTAATAAAATAAAACAAAAAAATTTATTTTATTACTCATAATTTCATTCTTTGATTTTTATAAATGAAATTATTTCTATAGTACTATATTGCATTTTTTTTATAAAATGTCATTAAAATAATGACAATGGAATATTTTCATTATTTACCACTCAAGATTTATTATCTTTTTTGTGTTTAATTTCAAGTTTTTATATTTATATCTCATTATAATAAGTCTTTTAATGAATTGACTTTTCGTTCCAAATATGTTTTTTGGAATTTACTTTTATATAAATATTTATACTAAATAATAATTGTTTTAATAGTTTTGTATTGGTAGTTCATTATTTACACCTATCGTTTTCTCTTATGATGTTATATTATGATCACAATATATATTTTATAATAATATAATTAAAAAATTTAAATTATATGTTTTGATATATTAATATTTCTTATATTTTTATTATGCCATTTTTTTAAAATTTTAAGAAACCCTTCTTTCCAGAGATTATCTAAAATATTTTAATGATTTATTTTATGTGACACACATGAGAATTTTATATGATTTATGGGGATATATGTCACCTTATAAATCATTGGTTTTAAATTATATCTCATGAGATAGTCATGAATGGAAATAATTTCATTTCTAACCAATCCCGGGGCATTATGAGTTTCCCTATATTTTCAAGCA
Organism: Viscum album; assembly: GCA_963277665.1. NCBI lineage: Eukaryota > Viridiplantae > Streptophyta > Magnoliopsida > Santalales > Viscaceae > Viscum > Viscum album. Next base: position 663,229,462 of record OY728159.1, read on the forward strand.
TGGAGATAATGAATATATTCACATAGGAATAAAAATATTTGGATCTCTCACAAAATATTCCATATTCATCTAGTTGAAAAACATTTTTATTATTTTTATAGACATGAAAAACTTCCATGATGCATTTATTTTTCATTATGGTCCTTGATTTAATTTTATGCTTTATTTTTACTGTATTACACACCATTATGTCAGGATCTCATGTTTTAAGATTATTGATATGAGTTTTGATCTATGATATAAATTTTTTAAATAATTAATAATATTTTTCAAAAAATTATGCTATATAATTTTTTGGATTATCATATATTGTCATATGATCTTTTAATATGATATTTATCTACCTCATCGTGTTATCCTTTATGTTTTTAATCTGATACATTATCATATATTATTCCATTACACAGTTTCTAATCTCACACATTTGATGTGTTTATATATACTATGATTTGAATATGATTTAGTCATGTAATATTTCATGAAAATGATCTTGAGGAAGGATATCATAATGTATTATTTGTATGTGTTGTAAAAGAAGATCATTATGTAGGTAATCTAAATGAAACTAAACATTTTTCCTTAGGTTTTGTGACAATTGGTGAGTTGTATAGTCTATATAAAGAAATTAATTATTTATTTATTTCATGTTTATATTGAGTAACATTGAATGTTATTATAAGAGGATTATTTATATTTCAGATTATTTAATAGAAATTTAGTTAAAGTCATTTGAAAATGATTATTCATTGATTCTTTGTATAGGATAACATCTAATTATTTTCAGTCTAGATATTTTATGAGTTATTTGGGGAATAACATAATTTTTTATAAATTACAAGTGGATGTGGGTTCTAGAAAAGAAGTTCCAAGAGATAGTACCCATCAAAGTTGTTTATTTTGTTTAACCAAATCGCCACTCCGTACATGATAAAGAGGCCTAAATGCACACCAATATTGTCACTCCTTTCATACATGATTCGGATAAAAAATTACCTTTATAATAAATTATGAATGATTTATTCTAATGGAATTACCATATATATAATTAGGGAACAACAAAACAATACACGTAGATTAAATAGAGATTGATATAGGATTTAATAATATTTAATTATATGGTTTTCAAGAGAATTACATTTTAATTGTTAGTTTTCATCAAAATATTCATGATAATTATAATGTGGTGTAATTTTTTCATCACTCATGTTAACTTCATTGGGTTTTAGAATGGATGAACCCAAAAAATTAAAACATAACGATGAGGTGGTTTTATGAATTAGTAACCTAATGGGTTACAGACTGAATTGAGAAACCCTTTACTAATATAGAACCAACTATATAGAATCTTGATTACAGACATACATATAGATCAGTTCTCAAACACAAAAATTAATAGATGGATAAAGTCTCATTGGTGTTTTGAGGAAGAATATAGTCAATTTAATAATTTTTATTTCCTTTAATACTAAAAATTTTATGAATTCTCAAGGGGAATATCTTAAATGATGTTGGAGATGATTTATGTGTAGAGAAACAGGGCTTATAGTGAGTAATTTCTGTTGAAAATTAAAGATATTAGTAGACCTAGTGAAAGGAAAAATGTCTTCATCATTATTTACTATTGGATGTACACTATATTAAATATGGGGAACATTCCCATTATATCTGTTAGTACCCAAATTACAATACATAATAAGGATTATAGGCACCCACAATATTAATTAAAATGGACTGAAAATTCAATCACACTAAATTAGGTGAGTTCCAACGATCAAATAAATTGGGGAAGAATGATCACCCACACAATAATTATATGTTTTATATTCATATATTATTCAAAAAAAATATTTTTATCCTTATATGTTTGATAAGAATGTCAAATCACCACTCATTAGAATATTCATTGAAATATTAATAAAAAACACATGTGGAATATTTGTTGTACTTGAAGTATATAACACCTATCTAATAGAAGTTTTTCATTATTTACTTCAATTAAAATTCAATTCTCAATTCTTTAGTAAAATTTATTTTTTTATTAAGAAAGGATTATCACACTTGATAGAAGAGCCAGGATGATTCAATATATGGAAAAATAAATTTTAAAAACAATCCCATCATCAAGAATTAATAGAATTATTACTGTTATATCCCTATGAAACGTTATAACCACTATACAATGGTTTTAAAAAAACAATTTCATTAAAACTAAATGTAAGTAATATTTTTATTATAAGTTAAATGATGAGTTTACTTGTCCAAAAAAGGATAGAGAGGATGAAAAGTCACTTGAAATTAAATCTTGTGTCTTGTCGATACTTTGGAATCATTTATATATTTTAATTGTTTTGAATATATAATTATGGGATGATATAATGTATTTATGCAGGCAAAATATATCAACCCAAAAAAAATTACAATATATTTTCATTAAGTAAATATATTGTTAATAACTTCTTCTACATAAAATACTGAACCAAAATTTAATCACGATAAGTTAAACAATTACTATCACAATATGGTTTCATATTAGAGGGTTTTATTAGAATTAATTACATTATAGAAAATAGAAAAATAATTAATATCATAATTATCATTTTTCATGGGGTGACAGTTAATATAATTTTTTTACACATTATGTGTGGTAACATGAAAATTATATTTTCCACATACATTAAAATTTTAAATGGTAAATTATATTCTATATTTTTAATCAATAGTTCCAAAATAAATAAAATCTCTCATTTTACTTTTAGGCATAAAAATAATATAATAAATATTTATAGTGATAATAGTGAAACTATTATTTTTAGTGATTTCTTTTTTAATGTTTTATATTATTTATTTAATTAGTTAAATAAATACATTTTAGGTAACTTCTATAATAATTTTTAGAAGAACATTTATAATTATATTAACTTTAATTTAATTGGTCACTAATAATTATGAAAATTATTAATATCAAAGAATGGTTTAAACAAAAAAATTTGTCAAATTTGATTTACCTATATATAAATTTTTTCAATTTTGAAGTAAATTTTATATTATCTAAAATTTAATTTGATTAAATTTTGTATTATAACACCTAAATTATGTATCATGGGTTACTTCGTATATATAAATATATATATATGATATAAACTACATCATAATATTTGGTAACAATGGTAAAAATGAAAATGAAAAATTGTAAAATTTTAAGTGTAAATGCCACGATGCATGTATAAATTTATTAAAAAATTTAGGGTTTAAACATCAGGGAAATTATTTTCCCCCTGAATATATTATTTACCTATTTTATAACTATATAATCCTAAATATATTCATTTATCTATTGAAAAAATATTGGTGTTCAAAAAAGTGCAATTTCCTTCATAGGTAAAAGGGACACACTTACACAACTTCACGTCACAAATTTTTATTGAAATATATCCTTGAAACATATCTATTTTTAAAAAAAAAACATTAATTACATTTATTATGCATTTTTGTTTTTAATATTTTTTAAATCAATTAAATATCTCTAAGGTTTATAAGAGATATCAAAATTATTCTTTATAATTGCATCACTTCTCTTTAGTTTTTCATCCATATCTATACTCATCAAATTGTTTTCTTCTGGATTTTTCCAAATTTCAAAGAATATTAAATTATTTTTTTACCATATTTGAATTTATTTAAAAATTTTGAAATAAATCTCAATAATTTTTTATAACTTGTCATTTTTCAGTTTTTATAAAATTGAGAAGGGATTTTTCTTTTTATCATATAGAATGTAATGAAAATCCCCCCCTATAAATATTTCTCACTATTTAGATTCCTATAAAATATTCCATAGTCTTAAATAGAAAATCTATTTTTCCATATTATTTAAATTTTACTTTTTTATATTAAATTAAACATATTTTTATAATGATTAAGAATAATTTAATAAATTATTTATAACAAAATGATTAAAATAAATTCACTAATTTTTTAAGGATGTTGTTATTTGATTCTAATTTTATTTATAATTCTAAAATATATGTTAATTATTTTAACTATTTTTTTTAAATGATTAAATTCTATCGTTTTTTAATTGATTATGGATTATACATTATTTTCATATCAAATTATTGCAGGTGATTATTTTTTCTATCACACTCCATTATTCATTAGACATTATCTTTCCCTATCATGTCTAAATTTACAATATGAAATATCTATTTTGTATCTATTTGACTATTTCATTTTTATCATTTCCAAATAACATTTAAATATAGGTTTAAATATTATGGAATGTGAATAATAATTTCATTTCATGTATAAGGGAAATGTTAATGTCCTTTATTCTTGATAATATATATATTTAATTATTTATTAATTAATATGATATATTGATTATATTTTTTTAAATCTAATATGTGATTACTGAATTGGATATATTTGAGATATGGGTATGGGAGCATCATAGATATCCCCTCAATATATTTGTATGTCTCATAAGAATATAATTTGGAAAATTTATTTGGGTATCTATTGTATACCAACCCTTTCATTTCAATGTACTGAAACATGTAAAGCATGATGAGGTTCCCGGTGACTTAGTATGAGGAATTGATAGTAATAATATGATGTCCAAAAATATGAATTATCATCAGTATTATTTTACTTACAATTATCTAAGTTATTTTTACATTGATATTTTCTATTGATACATTTTAAATCTTTTATTTTTTGTTATATGGAATATTTATTAACAATCTAGTATTTTATATTGTTAATCCAATATTTACTCAATATATCATTTATTCCTCACAATCTCATTCTGAGTAATGGATCATACCCACTATTATGTCTTTTCTACCATGTTTTACAGGGAAGGTAACTTTTAATGAACTTTATAGAAATTATAATGTGTTTATATGCAATGGTTTATTTTTACAATTTAATGTGGAAATCATATTTGAATATTGACACAAATTACTATTAGATTGATTGATCTATTTTATTGTGATCACTCATTACATATACCTATGTATTAATGTAGTCACTGGGTAAGGGTTTTTATTATTTGAGGTGTAATAATTTGTATCAAAATATGTATAGTTGGACCCTTGGGATCTATAATTATTAAAAACATAGTTATCTTTATAATTATGATAAATTACAATACTATTACAAAAAATTTAGGTTTTTATATAATTGATCAATATTTAAGATGTTACAATCTAATTATGTGGGTTACATTTTTTTAATATTGTTTCTAATGGATGACTGGGAAATCATATCAACACTCATACTCAATGATGAGAAATATATTATGGTCATGTTAATAGAGTGAGTTTTAATGCTAAGTAGATAAATCCTATATTAGGGAAACTGACCAAGGTTTAAAAAAATAAAAATTTATATTTGAACCAACCTATTCTTCCACAACATAATGGACCTGTGTTGAATATATGTATGTGATAGAATATGACATGATTTAATTGATGAATTAATCCATTTGATGCTAAGAAATTGATCCGGACTCTTGATGAGATATTAATGTATTTGGGATGAAATAAATGGAAAAACATTATTTTGGATAATTATTTTTCAATACATTATTCTGATTTTCAATTTTGATTCATCTATTATTTCCTATAAGATGAGTAATTATAAATTATATAATATATATATTTTAAATTTATATTATTTAAAAAAAATTCCATGATGGAAAAATTGAAATTGAAAGAATTTTCCATAACCTAAATAATAATGAAGAAGAAATTATTGTGTATTTTTAGGCTAGTATGAAAATACTATCAAGGCATGAAATTTAATACATACAAAATCCGAAATGAAAAATTGACCATTTATTTGATGGGTTTTAGAAGAATAATCAAATGGAACTGTTATATAAAATGAATTCACAATATGAGGATATAGTGTCATGTGGAATCAATGTAGTCACTCTTTTTTCATGTATATGTTTGAAATATGTTGTTGAATATTTTCATAGCTATGTGATGTTATTGTGTGAGATATTGAGGCTCGGTGATCCTAGGACTGATATTAAATATATATATATCATACACATAACTATCTAGAAAATATTATTTACTACCAAACTGAGTCTCGTATCGAATATATGAGGATATTGATGAGTCTGAAACATGGGTTTACCATTGGAATGACCTAATTTTGGTCAGGGTTGAACATCTATTTGAGGTAGTCTTTGCTGGTGTATTTAATTAAAATAAATAAATTATTTTATTTATTTTATTTTAAATTTAAAATACCTAATTACCTATATAAATAAATTTATATAAATATTATATCTATTTAGTCACATAAAACATAGGATAATTTAGAATATATTTTATTATTCTTAATTAAAGGATCACATCAGAGGATGATTAAGTGATCAGATTGAGGTGGATCGAGAGGTTGCGAACATAGTGGGATTTATCCTTCACTAGGGAATGTGTTATAAACCAATTATCTATACTAAATAGGTTGTAATCATCAGTATTTTTTTCAACTAATTAATTCAATTGATAATTTATGGATTATTATTATTTTTTAGTTATTGTACACCCTCCGCATGAGCATGGTAAATGAATTATTTTCCATTAAATCATTTTATTCATGTTTATGCCATGATATCACCCTAGTTTCCATGAATTAAGATCATTTTTTAAGAAATATTTCCCTATAATGTTTGAAATATTATTTTATTTCCCTCCCCATAAATTATTCATATTATTCATCAATGGACCATGGTTTCATAATTCATCTTTGTTGGGGTGATTATAGGTGCAATAAGACCCCCATATTTGAGGTGGTTGTGTACATGATTAATGAATTATTATTTTGTACATTTGATCAATTATGATTATGTGTAATACTTAATTTACATAGGATACGATGTGATGAAGGATGAGGGGACGTCACGTAGATGTTTTGGGGCTTTAACAGAATATAAGATTCTATTTTCCTATCCACTACATGCCATAAAATTATGATAGGAGGCATGTTCCTTATATTTAAATATGTTTATAGAAAATAACCATTACTTAAAGTCTAGATCTAGAAATAAATTATGAATCTATTGTTTCATCAAAAAAAAGATAGCATGTTTAAAATCATGGAAGAAAAAAATATGTGTTTCTCCCACAACAATGACACTAGCTTCTCACATAAAGATAAGGATCAAACCTCATGTGAATATAACCTCAACCATTTGACCCTAGTCGGGTGGAAGGAATATGTTCTAGCATTACATACTGGGGACCTCATGTGGAATGGCACATTTTGTACTCATGGAGTATACAGGCATGGGCCAGCACTCAGGCATGTCTAGGTACACGAGCACAACCCAAACATCCTAGTAAAATCTAAAAGGAATTGGGTATGGACCAATAGTCTGTGAAATTCTTTGTACCAATTGTACAAAATATGAATGACTACAAGGATTCTAATCTGTATCTAGATGAGGCTATCGCCAGGAAACAGAGAAGGGTCCTATGTTACAGGGATACCCTTATACACCATGTATTCCCTCGTTTGACTACTTCCAAAATTATCTCCTATATATGGACATTGAATTTTTATTGTGGGTAGACTATCATATGTTGCATTCCAATATAATGAAGTGGTCAACTTATTTTGTGTATTTTAAGAGATGATCGATTATGTTATAAGAAATATACTTTATTTGGTAATTCATGATTTTTTAAGTGATTGGTGATTCAACATTATAGTATGTTTGGTCATATATGACCATGTCTCATAAGTATTTAGGGTATCCATTTTCATTAAATGTAGATTCAGAACTCCCCTATACTACAGATAGTATGGGGGAAATATATACAATAGTGGAACCACTACGTCTTTGAGCTCTGGTGGTGAAAGAGTCCACCATGGGAATTATGGATCACTTGTATCAATAGAAATGTAGAGATGAGAAACCCCTAGACATTTATGATTATGAGGATTTATGGATCCATGGTTTGGAGTTCGGATTCCATTACTATAGTGCATATTGAATAAGTTTAAGAACCTCAACATGTTTTGTTTTGTGATTACTCAACATTATAAGCATCAAGGATTAACCATTAATGTTCTGGGTAAACGTATAATTTTTATATAGATAGTGGATATTTATATCTTTTTTTTTTTGCTTTTGGGATTCTATTTGAGAATATCTAGGATTTTATTGTTTTTTTCTAAATTTCTAATTATCATGCCTTTATTGTTAGATATTAATATTTATGTATCTTCTTATGGATCCCTATTTACTAGTTGGATTTATTAGTGGTTAAGTATATACTCACCCATAAATGAACATTTCACACATGTGTCGTGTCTTATACTGATGCTAGACAGACTGATGGTGGATTTGGAATAACATAGGGATACAATGTGTGGTCGGAATGGAATGGATATTAAATTATGGGATCACCCATATTTATTTTATTCCATATTAAATTTATATTGGGAATTCATTTCTAGTTGGGAAAGTGTTTTTCCCCATTACATGTCTGTTTTATTATGTCTTACTCAAATATATTCCATAGAGTTTACTACATCCATGATTTTCTATATATGTTAATATCATTAAATTATTCCTGTCACAACTTGAATGGAGATAGATGTGTGAGTTTAAATAGGTGCATTAAGAATAAAAAATCCAATTTCATGTATTTCTCCTCGATGCTTGTCACTATCCACTGGCCTATTAGAGGTTGTCTTAGTTTTTTTATGTCTTGGACTTCTATTATCAAGGAGAACCTTGGTGGGTAGAAACATAATATAGTGGAGTTAAAGGTGGTTCACACTAAGTCTACTGTAGATATGGATCCAAGGAGAGCAATGTTTGGGGACATATGATAATGTTATAGAAGTATATCGAGTATGAATTTTAGGCTTGGGAACCCATTTTTGGTGAGATGGATGACTTATCAAGTCACTAGTAATATGAAATCATTATATATGACTCATAAAAATTAGAAATCTATAGTAGGGAACTTGTTACATGAATCATGTAGGATATTCATATTTTAATTTCCATCTTATAATAGTACCCTGTATATTTTCTAGATTGTGGTAGGCCTTGATGTCCATAAAGATATCTTTATGCTTATAACTACCTAGTATTTCAGGAATGTGTCATGAAAATTACTAGTTTATCATTGGGCCATCTGATTAGGGATTATTTCTTGAGGTGTTGGGTAATCAATGAATTCCCTTCCATTGGTCAAGATATATGATCATATATTTTTAAAAGATGGTAGATCTAGTAGGATTGGACTATATTACATGATGGAATATATAGTTACGCAAGTTTTAGGGAGAAATATTACTAAGATTTCAGGGAGAAATATACCCTACTGGTAGTGTTTAGGGTTTCCCATCATTCTAAACTTGATAGTTTGGAGGGTTACGTTGGAGATTAGTCTTAGTCAAGAGTTTTTTTGATTAAAAATTATTCTTAAAATATTGTACTAGTACTATTAGTGAATGATTTGATTTAGGGTTAGATATATCCCTAGAATATTGGTGGGATATATCCTCCTTCTAAAGAGGTTGAGGACTGGCATGATTCTGTGGTGTGAATTTCTGCATGGATAGGACCCTACTTGACTGTTGTCCTATAATTGAGACTTCTCAAATGTGTTTATGGGTATATGTGGAGCCTTTTATAGTGATTTTCAATTTGAATTTTCTCATTCATGGATGATATGGTCTTATCCCCTTGATACATGTAATTTTTACATGAATAAAATCATTTAGCACATTAAGCGATGTAGAAAAAAATATAGTAGACAAATTTGAAAGTTTTTTTCCCTAAATTTTATGTTTTTGGTTTTGTTCATATTCATAGGTGTAGGATAAGTCCCTTTAAAATGTGGACATGTGGGAAAGTTGAATGATGGCTTCAAGTATTAGGGGCATCTGATATTAGACTCATGGTGGGGTGGAGGTGTGACATGTGTCTTATCTGCTATAGTTTATATTTTGGTGTGTGGTTGTAAACATAATTTCCATGGATGTGGAACCTAATAAGAGGATAGTGATACTAGAGGATCATATTTACATTAAAAATGTGCACACTTATAATAGTGTGACCCAACTTTTAGAGTACATAGAGACTTTCATTTCATTTTTCCATAGTTAGTGGTGAGGCCCTATGATGTTTTCCTTAGTGTGGACAGGTTATATATTTTCCAGAGGAAAATGAATTTCACTAGTGAGGGTTACAATGTTCTTGATGCACTGGTATGTAATTCAACTTCTCATGTGTGAAGGAATTAATTTTGGTTAAATATAGAGCTCATGTGTTGGAGGATACAAATTATTTCCTATCATTTTGATACTACGCATGTGAATTACATGATTATATGAGTTTTTAGTTTCTTTTTCTATTGGAGTAATTCATGGATCTTTTTTGAAAGTGTGTTTCATTTCAACCAATAATGTGGTAGATGTAATTATTTTTATAAATTCATCAGGGACAACTAGATACTTTAACTATCATAAGGGATGACCTCGTAGAGTTCCGGGAGTTGAGGATGTGATTGGAGGACTATTGAGGGATGTTTTTTATCAAATATATTATATACCAATTAGAAGTCCTATATTTTTTCATGAAATAGGTTGATGAGATCTTCTATATATTTTTTTACTATCATATCCTAAACTATCTATCTATAAATAACAAATAATATTTTCTAAGGAAATATTACCTTTTTGACCAGTAAAAAGGCATGAGTTTTTTTTAGAATTTTTATATGAGGTATGGTTACACCCAATTAATTGTTATCAATGTTCTTATTATTAATATGTATTTACAATGGTTCTAATAACATTATGAGTTCATAGTGATGTATTTCTGAGTAATTTGTAACTACCCAATATATTTTTAAATATTTTTTCCAAAAACAATTAATCATTTATATAATTTGTGGCACACACAACCCTGATTTTATCTTTCATTATAGAAAAAATCAATTTTAGCTTTCATTTCTCATAACACTAATTTTAGAATGTGTCACATGCAACACTATTTTTAGTATACTTTACATGTAAAACATTGTTTAATTGAAAATACAAGAAACAAAAAAATTTACATATTTTGAGAGTTGTCACATAGATATTGGAATTGATGTTATGAGTATGACTAAATAAAATATGAAAATATTGTGTATACATTTGTATATATTATTTTTCAAATTTTTATTAAATTAATAAAAAACTAAAATTAAAACAATATGAAAAAAATGAATCTTTTTCTTTACAACTATTTTCATGTGAAATAAATCTTTCATCATAATAAATTAAATAAATCATTTATTAGAACAATTTTTTTTTAAAATTGTACTATATATTCAATAAAAAAATATTTTTCATTTATTATTTATATACAATAGATAATAAAAAATCCAATTTGACACATAAAAACTATATTTAAAAAAAATCTCACCTGTTGTGACATTATTTTAGAAATTATTATTTTTTAGGAAATTTATTTCAAAAATTAAAATTAAAATTTTAAATTATCATGTAAATATTTTAATTAGATTAATCATTTATAGTTGTATATGAACACATGTTTTATGATGAATTGTGAAAAATACTGGTTTTTATGAAGGATTTTCATTTCTTTTATTTCATTTAAAAAAACATATAAAGATGTTTTAGAGGTAAAATTATTTAATTTATATATCAATAAATCTAATTTAGGTCATTATAATGATATTAATTTAGAATTTTGATATATCATATTTTTTAAATTTTTAATATTTTCTCTTTTTAAAATTGCTTTCTCTTCGCGTCTCTGAGTTTTATTTTGAAATAACCTTTTCCTCATATGTGAATTTAAATTGAAAAAATGGATTCATTATTTATAATCTTTATAATTTATATTATATAGTAATTTGAACATAAAGTTTTACAAAAATGAATTGTAAAATAGTAAAAATTATTTACCATATTTAAGTTAAAAATGGGGTTATAGGGGGTTCAACTAAAAATAAAATGGTTAAAATAAAAAAAAATTAAAAATCCCTTTTTCCTTTATTTAAACCTTATCTTTTATTGGTTCATGAATTTCCCATTTTAGAGTCTTAGGGTATGTGAAAATCATCGGTACACCATTTTCATTTCAAAATAGTTATTTATTCCTCCGAAAAAAATTAGAAAATTCCACCACATCCCATCCCCTATTAACACTACCAAAAACAATTATTCATCCATTATGTGACAAGAAAAATTCATTATTTTTATCCTCTCTTCCTAAAACCCTTATTTTGGTCATAATTTTAATATACTAATCATAATGATGTATGCCAAATAGAGTTTTCCACAGAATAAATGTTTTCCTAAAATATCATTTTATATTACTTGTACCTCCACCTAAATGAATTATTTTTAACACATCAATTTCATAAAATAAATTCTTCTCCGCGTCCATCAAATGGGTTATCAATTCATCATTTCTGTGTACGAACAATTACCACTAAAAGAACTGATATTATTCATTTTCCATCATAACCACTCATGAATGGATATAATTAATAATTTTTTATATATATCACATTTATAAAATTATTTTTCTTATTTTGTTGTTAAATTCATTTTTTTCTCTTCAATTCCTAGGGAATTAGATAATTTCATTAATATGTATGACGGTCTACCACCACACAAAGTGATGTGATGTTATCACACTTTTCATGAATGGTAATCTAAATAGATTTAATGAAAATATGTTATTGATATGAAATTAAATTTATTCTATAATGGTGAAATAATTATCGTCGTATATTTATTTCAGTGTTAAAATGAAAACAATTTTTATGCCTACTTACGACTAATGGTCTTCTTCAATAGTGTATTTTATTTTCTATCTTTAAAAATCTTGGAACCCTATAAATAAATGTAACATGAATATATATTACACTTATATAATTTTTATCATCTTGGAGGTTATTGGGGAATAATCAATGTAAGAGGAGTGAAAATATAAAATAAACGCATACCCAAAAAACATTGCAGTTATTTCCCAAAATATGAGGTTAACATGGAATTGTTAATTAAGAGATAATTAAAGGCCATAAGTGATACATTTATAGAATTCAATATATAAGTATATTTATATAATATATTTATATAATATATTTATAATAAACATATGTTTATTAAACTAGAGGTTTGAATGTGTATGAATGAAGTCGATACTTATAATAAAGAGTTTTTTTCTAACCTTTTATATTTGTGAGGCACATGCCATATCCACCACCATTTTCATTTATGTTTTGTATATATATCCTTGTAATATATTTAATTATGAATCAAATAAAAATTATTAGGATTTACATATCCATTTTATTATCACTGTTTCATTGGGTTTACTACAAAAAAGATACCAAATATGTAACTGTTTTTTGATATAATTCCATCATTTATTTGGATTTTTTATTTTCGTGATTCCTAAAATAAATTTTTATAATCCACCTCTCAATATACTAATAAAATTATTATCCTCTGGTTATTTCAACTGGATAAATGGTTTACATTAATTTAAAACTGTATATATATATATATTCATGGGTTAAAAATAATTTTTTTAATGATAATGAACATAATTTCTCACTTCAACAAAACATCATTTTTTCCAAAAATCATATTTCCTAAAACATTCATCATATATATTTTTTTCTAATCCATCAAATGACTTAATAATGATATTTTCAATAATTTTTTAATTTAAAATAATTTTTTTACAGGTATATCCATGTCATTTGTCATAGAATCCATGTTTTTGTTTTCTAAAATATCTAAAATTTATCATTATTTTAACATATTAGACATGAAGATTATTTTACACAATTATAAAAAGTATAGTTTCAAAGATTCCATTTTATGTTCCAATGTTTATTTTCAATGAAAAATATTTCCAAAATTCTTATGATTTGTTTTTAATTAAATTTTACATTCAAAATGGAATATATATTTTCCTCAAGAAAATTTTTAAATAATTTTTAATGATTCCTTTATAAGTATTCAATATAATTAAAATTGAAATGGATATTGAGAATGGTATACATATTTAAGAATTTTCATAAAAATTTGAAACATTATTATTTTTATGAAATGTTCAATGTGACCTTTTGACATCATTTTCCATATTAGATGAAATACATTGACATTAATTATACATTACTGGGATAATAATGAATGATACTGTATTTATTCCTTATATGGATTGTTAATATTTTTTGAAGAATTTTTTATTAAACTCGTTTATATTTTATATGTATGCTATATAGAATGGGTAAATTGTTTATGAAACTCGTTATCTTTACATGGGTTATGATATGGTGATATGAAAAATGTTTGATGATATTATCGTATAAATAAGTATCGTTTTCAGTATGAGAATATTGGGACCTATTTATCATTCCAATTAAATCATTAATTGTTTAGTTCTTGTAAGATTACATTGAGAACCATGTTGATGCAATTGATCTACTATGGGAAATTGGTTTTTTCAAATCCACTATTGGAAATAAGTGTGTCCTAAACCAAATTTTGAAACATGTGACAAGTCCTAATCCACAAATTGGATGGACTTTGTAGTTAAAATTGAAATATGAATTTTTTTCATTATTTATGATGGTTCCACGCTTTTATCAAATGATATTACTGTTAATGATTGATTTATGATCATTTCTCACTCTTATGGGTACTATTTAATGAAATGATAATGCTTTATTCCACAAATATTATTTATAATATATGATATCATGGGTATTAACATCCAATGTTAAATTAATTATCACATTACCTTATGTATATCTTATGATTTCCTATGATCATATATGTATATGTCTAATATTTACCCTTATTGAGATTCTATGCTCAACCATTCTTATTTTCCATCCCCATGTGATGATGAATGATTTAGGTTGGGTCTGAATAATAGTATTACAATATGAGAATATCATTGACAGGTACATTGAATATTTTTCAGGAAATAAGAATATTATTTTTATATTCTCCAAAGACACAAAACTATTGTGGTCCTCATGAATGTGTTTATGAAATGTATTCAATATTTATGAAAAATAATTGGACATATATGTATAAAACATTAGTATTATACAGTTGGTATAAGTATAAATATTTATTAATTAATTAGAGTTTAGTATTATAAATACTATGTTGACATCCATATGTGTATTCCTAATTATATATATTCGTATGTGTCTAAGGATATATCTACGGATACTTTTATGGATATTGATATGTATATGGAAACATACTTGAATTTTGTTTAATTATTGAGCTAAGAGTTTCCCTGAAATTATATCCATATGTAAATTCTAAAATTAGATGTGGCTCATGAATATAGGTTCCATGGGGTAATAACATCAAAAAGATTCATTTCACCAAACATGATCATCACATGGTGCATGAAAACATTCATTTTTGACCACCATTTCTGAAAATCCTAGTGTATATATATTGGAAATTTACAAACAATTTATAAACTATCTTGATGTATTTAAATAATGACCATGAATAAGAGAGGATAATACTATGTTGTTTTATATTGAAATACTTTTTCATGCTATAGAGATCCTATACTTATTTTTATGCTTTTGTGTTTTTACAATATAATCAGTGTTTCTCATTCTACACATTATTATTTTAGTCTTATTTTGGAACAAAATGGAACCATTTATATTATTAGTGAATTGGATAAAGAAAGTTATTTTACTCCTATGAAAAAAACTATAATTAGATCTTGAGAAAAAATATTATTGATATGGTCATGGAACAGTCTCAAGATATGAATCTTGTTGATCTTCCAAATGAGAAAAGTAGGGAACAATGTTATATTGATTCCATAATGAGATAAGGTATAACATATTTAGTTTCTTTTACTAATCAACTAGTTTCATATATATAGATCAATATTAGTGAAAATATATTTTTCAATCCATGTTTTCCAGATCATGAAAGAGTAGTTTTGGACGATTATCATTTGGAAGGGATAGATTATATATCAAGGACTACTATAATGATCATGAGGTAATTAAAAGAAATTGAATATTTGTAATGGGAAATGTTTAGTGGTGGGGATATTACTGAATAACCACTTCCCTCATATTCTAGGATCAATTATGGATACTAAATACATTGATAATATGAAAATGGATAATAAATCACTCACAACCTATGAAGTTAATTTTACAACACTTGTATAGAGAACTTATGGTTTTATCATTAGTCATGAATGATACGTTGATAAATTAATTCATAGCATAAAACCAGGTATTGGAAATTCCTAATATATAAGAGACTTTAGAAGCTATGAATAATCCATTTTATATTTTTCCAACATAGAAATAGAAGTTTTATATTCACAACATTAATAGGGTTTTGATGAAAATATAAGGACAAAATCTCATGAAAACACAAAAAATTTAATGAAATTACTTCCATCTGTATTCTATAAATGTAGGAAGAATTATGAAGGTAATTTTTTAAATAAAGACATTAGGTGTTTTAAATATATAAAAACTGGTCACAAAGCCTATGAATATTGAAATTTGATTAATGGTATGGTTATTTAAATGTAAGAGAACATGTTTCATACTAATGGACCACCATAACTCAATTATTTCACGTGTAATGTATTCTGGAATTATGTGAGTCTATTCCTCAGCCCAAGGTAATAAGTGGATGTTATGCAACAAAAATATCTAAATATAAAAGGCAATATGAAGGCTTATGTAATCACAATGGATGAATTGAATCAGTATTATGAGGGAAAACATATACCCCTCTCTATATTAGGTGATTTCATGTTTGATTTTTTATTAATGTTTCCAATTAAAATAATATTGATTGTTGTTTAGTAAAATTTCATGTAACTATCTTCCTCAAAAAGGATTACAGAATAAATAAATCACATGTGACATTATATGAATCTAATGAAAATGTTCATTTTTATGTCAAGAAATTTTATATGTAATAATGGTAAAATTAATGTTTCAAACATTATATATCTCTATGTATGATTACATTTAGATTTATGGAAACCATTATGGGTTTATAAGAATTTGGTTGATCATAAGTTGGAATTAAATAAAACCCCTTTTAGGTTTTATTTGAAGGGACTTCATTAGGAATAGTTATATTTTAAGATTCATTTATGGACATAAAACATTTTGTTTTTGGGTTTCTTTTAGTGATGATATTATTGAAGGATAAATTACTTTACACTTTATGGATATAAGATTAAAGGTATGTGTATCATTTAGTGATTTTATTATGATTGATGTCTTGTAAATTATGGGTTGTATTTAATCACCATATTAAATCAACACACATCATTTCTATCAGAGAATATTTATCTCTGGAACCTCTTCTTTTTACTATTTAGTAATGAAGTTTTATGTTTATATAGAGAAACATGTTCAATTTTATATGATTGGAACATGATGTTTACTTAAATTTTTTCATTATGATTTAATAATTCTCTTGATAAATTTTTTTAGTAATTTATATAATCCACATAGAAATGTTCAATCTGATCGAATAATTCTATCCCTAGATGATATAATAAAATATTGTTCTATGGGTCTTAATTGTGGTTTGGATCATCAAATTTTTTGATTCCAATTTTCATAAAAGTATATATTTAACTAAAGTATTTAGTTGGAACTCTCTAACCACATTTATGGATGTAAGTGTGGCACTCTAGTGTAATAAAATTAAGGTGGTGAATGAAATGTATTGGGATCAGATAAAAAATGATATATTCATGATGGAAAGATATAATCTAGAAAATGTTAGGAAAAAAGAACGACCCCAAAATTGATATTTTGATAAATATATATGTGATCTAGAATTTGGAGTTAGTTTGAAGGTATTTCTATGAATTTATCCATGGTAGGAATAAGGGACAAAAAACACCTAGGTATATCCTTCCCCAGGAATAGGTGAACATATTAGGATAGTATATTATCATTTTGTGCTTCCATAGATGTAACACCCTGAGATTTTGAGACTTATTTTTTCAAATTAAATTTTTTTTAAATATTTTTAATTTAATATGACACTAGAAATATTTATATATATATATATATTAAAATAATAATTCAATCATTCCATTTACATGAAATACTAACTTGCCTTTTTCTCGAGGAAACACCGACTTGGTGTATAATGCACACAAAACTATATTTCTATAAAACATGTTTATATAAATATATATATCTAATTAAATGAGATAATTATAACCAAAACATTAAACATAGTTAAAGTAATTGTAATAAAAAAATTCCAAATATTCTTTATATTTTTTATATAAATTAATCATATTGATAATGAACGATATGATTTTTGGTAAAGTCCCTCTAGGTTTAAAAACATCATTTTATAGAATGAACTCCTTATAATGTTGAATGTAATTGTAAAAAAATTCATAAATTGAATTATAAATTAAAATTCATTTTTTAATTCAAAAAATATATATTATACTATTGTGAATTATTTTGTATTTTTTCTGAAAAACGTATTTTTTTATAAATTGTAAAAAATAATGCTTTTTGGTTAAAGAATAACTTTTTTCTAAGTAATTATGAGTGAAACATTATATTATAAATATGTTTTTAGGTAAAAATAGATAAATAATACAAATATCACTACAATTTAATTCATTGGAATCAATTTTACTTTGAAAATGAATATAAAATCCTAAAAAACATTTTCACTTTTTCCTACATTAAAACCCCTTTATTTTGTCCCATCACCGGGATTTACAGTATTCATAATTCTATAGGTTATGTGAATTAAATTTAAAAAATTCAACAAACATGATTTCATTCAGTCATATTTTTAAATTATAATAACTTAATAATAATTTTTGACAAAAATGATTTTGTAAAAGTGATTAAAATTAACCATGGAAGTTGATGCGAAATTAAGATATTTTTGGGATGAACCTTAAATGTAAGGGCCCAAATGAACTAGAAACATTTCCAAATACCATATTGTGAATATATATTTAAAATTAACCATAAATTCTGAGTTTGGTTGTTTTTCAATGACTTTTGTTAGGTAAAAACATGTTCACACAAAACTTGTTTCTAGAAATTCCAAATGAGTCATTTTCCTTCATAATAAAAGGCCACCACCGATACCCATTCCTCAAAACTCTACAAAAATTTATCGTAATACAATATCTACCCAATTATCAATCAAAAAATAATCCCTTAGAACTTTAATCCTCACTTTTTACAGAATGCTTCTCAAGGAAGCCTTTTTGCACAAACCAAATGATGTTATCGGATTTAGAGGTAACATCCTCTCACAAGCTAATTCAATTAATTTTTCATCTCAACCCCCCACACACTATTTATTACATTATTTTGTGAGAATACCAGTACACTACATATAATAGTATTTTTTATTGGAAATTTCTTACCTACACTTACACACACCTCTATCTAATAGATATTTAACATATTGTTTTTGAGTACTGTGAACTACTTCCTCACAAAATGGTTATTGTTCATTTCTCATTTACCACAAATAATGGTGTCCATTATTATGGAAAATATATTTATATATGTAATATATTTTATTTTCTATGTATTTAAACTTATTTATTACTTTTAAACCACAAATCACTTTACATTCAATTTTGTGTTAATATAATAATCTCATTTGAGTAAGTGTGGACTACCCCCCCCCCCCTCAAAGTGTTGCGATTTATTCCCAAGCCACATAAAATGTTTTAAGGATTTGTTTAATAAAAATAAATGATATATATTGTATTTAATTATGAATGAATAATTATATATATATATATATACTTATTTAATTTACATACTTCATTTCAATAAGACAATAAAGACAGAAATAAAATTAATACGTATGTACGTCTTACCGTCTCTATGAATGGTGTATTACATTTGACAGTCCTATATTCTATAGATTATTTTAATATAAATATATTGTATATATATTATATTTATATCATAATTTTCAATATTTAATCTTGATATATGTATAATGTCTGAATATATATTAGATTACGACACATGTAATGAACAAAGAGAATTTTACATGAAGTGAAACATTAACTTGGATCGTTGACAAGATAGTAATATATGGTCATAATAAAAAAATATTTTGTATTATGTTTAATTATATTCTTATATAAGAGATGTATAATAAAATTATATTTATTATACATGAATATTGTATGAGCACGGATTTAGTCAAGACACAAGGTAAAGGGATTTCATCTCACATTTAATTTCAGTGAGGTACATGTTATGTCCACCAATTTTTCAATTCATGTTTTGTATCTACTAAAAGTAATTGTATTCAATGTATATTATACTTCAATTTGTAGTTATTCACATATATATTCTATGATCTTTATTTCATGTTGTTTAACATTTAAAAGTTACCATATCGGTAAAACAGTTATGTCTCAATTTTCCTTCTTTGAGACTCGTGTTTTGTTATGATCCTAAAATATTTTTCAAAGTCTATATAATTCCATTATATATGTTATTTATATAATATCATTGTTTAATGATATTCTAAGATTCATGTAATTTCCTTTACGTAAATTAATAGTATGATCCCAAGTTACCTGGATATAATATTTTATTGAGACAATCTCATTGATTTATGAGATTCTTTATTATTATGCTTCCCTCGATGAAATATTATGATCCATATCTAAATAATACACATGAGTTTCATTATCCTCTATTTATTCATAATATACACTTTTTTATTACCATTATTCCACTCTTGGGTAATTAAGATAATGTTTTTATGTAAAATTTGACCATCTCTCTCTTCAGTCAGAAATCTGTTGTATTCCAAAACATTGTTTTACAAAATGTTTTCATAATTATTTAAAAATATATATGAAGATAATTTTCAAAGAGATATTATTCTTAATATTTTTTATACTTTTAAATTATTCTTTTATAAGTTTTCAAAATAATTTTCAATGAAAATGATATTCAGAAGATTTTAGGTTATAAAAATCATTTTTCATTAGAAAATGATATTTTCCTCAAGAAATTATTCTAAATACAAAATTATTTCCCACATATGATAACATCTATTGGTGATACTCATGAATTTATGGAAAAAATATTCAATGTTTCCATTCAAAATGATTCTTTGACTGTATTTTTTTTATGGAATGGTGTTATGAAACAAAATTATCATTTGGGGGGTTGTATGCTTTTAAAACCCACTTCTTTTCATTGGTTATGTTTATCATGAAATGATTATGAAATCTGCTTGTTTCACAGGTTATGATATGTTTAGATGTTTATGATACCAATTTCATTTCATAGGTTATGATATATTTATTTAAAATATTTTTTAAAATATATATGATTTAATTATGTGAATGGGGGACCTATATCTCCCTTTAATGCATTGGGTAAAGTTGTATATCTCATTATATAAATTATGATGGTCTTGGGAGTGATCCTTGACTACTATGATGGTCGTGGGAGTGAACTATGACTACTAATATGGTAAAAGGAGTGAACCCATGCTACTATATTGTCCATGGGAGTGAACCATGACTAATATAATGGAATGGGGTGAACCCATAATATCAAGAATGTCTGGACAGTGATGCCTTGGAAAATATAAAAATAATTATATAATTATGTGTTTTCTATATTTCCATGTCTTATTTCTATATTAATCTTTCACGAATTATGTCATTTAATATATTTTTTATTAGTGTCTTTTGAACTATTTGTCTTTATATCAAGATTCATTTATATGATCTTTGATATATAGTGTATGATATTCTATTTTCCAGATCACATTCTCATACACTTATGCTCTTGTTTATTCTTACATGTCTCCTTTGTTTACCATTACTGATCATTTTATCTCACCCCATTTTGTGTTTCATTCCCTAGGTTATAATGATATGTATTATGTTTGATGTTTCTAAGAATTTTGATAGTTAAGAAGAACTAATATGGAGATAATTTAGCTTAAATATGTATCAGTGTTTTTGTTTCCATGTTTCTAAAGGCACTAGACTAGTACAGTCTTCTTGTGTAAATATTTGTAATGGTTTGTGTTTTCTAAAAATGTTATTTAATGTTTGAAAAGCGCGGGTCACTATAGTTTTTATAAGAGGGAGGATTAGTAAATGTTTGAAAGTTTGATGAGAAAACTATAGGGATATCCCTAGGTATATTTATTAGTATATGTCTATAGATGTAACCAGAAATTATTATAAGGATGAGTTAATGTTTAAGAAAATGTCCTGGAATTTTGGTAAAGGATATAGTGAGTGGATTCCACGAAATACATCTTTGTCTGGATACTATTAGTGGATGTGGCTTGGGAATAGATGTACCTAGTGGTTGAAACACTGACAAGATATTCTAGTCTTGACTTTGGGTAATCTGTTACATAACAATCGACATTGTTCCACACCTGGTTTAACACTCTTGTGGGATATTCTTTGGGAATTCACAAACTCATCATACACTATCATTAATATTTAGATATAAGTTAGATATAAATAACCTAGTATATGCCCGAGGTGTCATATTTTATGGAATGTTTCATGTTTTAGACAACCTATAAGAAATTCATTTCATGTATATGTGGTTTTCTATTATGATAATAAATTATCTCACTATGCTTTTGGTTTTAGTTAATGGTGGAAACTGGAAAGAACTACATTACTGTTTGATTTGATGGACGATTTTTTGATGATATTTTAGGTGGGATGATCTATGGAGTGAAAGATGTTATGGTCATTCCTAATATGTTTTCATGTAACATGATTTACAATGTTAACCATAACTAACTCTTGGACTCACCAAGGAATATAAATAATGTGTTTTCTGAGAGTTAAGGTAATAGAGACCATTAAAGAACTAATATCCAGTATCCTTTAGGTCAATAATGTGGAAATAATCACATACGTGGTTGTCTTAGAAGAAGAAGAGGGTTTATTGATTTTGGAAAAAAATGACATAAATCACATGAATAAAGTGGAAAATTAATAGTTCAATTAATAAAATGGATGGAAATTTTGTCCTCCCTATGTCATCATTAAAGGTTGTGTGTTTTAAGTGTGGATAAAATGGTCATTATGAAACCCAGTGTCCTTAGTGGAAGGATCCTAAAGAAAATAAACAAGGTTGTGTGAGTAATGGTTACATTGTGGATGATAAAGAGACTATGGATGAAATGTTAATGGAAATAGGAATTATTTTTAATAGATTAAGGATAAATTAATCGAAGTATTTATGTATTTTTATTAAACAGTTATTAATGATGAAATATGCATGGATTTTTTTACTTATGTTCGTTGCTAAGAATTTACATGTTTATGTGGAATTATCCTTATGTAATAGTTAAGTAATTTATTGATAATGGGTTATTTTGACTAAGGGAAGGTAACCATTAATGTGTTCTTTATTTCGTGATAATGTTGTATAGATAAAGATATGTGGGATATGAACAAGTAAATTGGACATTGTTGATTACCTTATAACTAAGTAAGGGCTGGTTTATAGGTGCTTTATGCTACCACTAATGTTGTTTACAATTGTTTTGGATTTATAGAATATATTCAATACACTATGGAATTAGGAAGCATGCAAGTTTTCCAATAGTATTTATGGTAATTTGGGTTGTTACCTTGTTTCAAAAGAATATATAATGAGGTTATTAACATGATTGGAATGAGACATGCGATAGATTTGTTTTTTTATATAGGTTAATCTATTCTAATCTAATTTCATGACTCTATTTATAATGTTTGGGATATTTCATCTTTAACTAGGGTTATAGGATTACCTATTCATGAAAATTGTAAGTTAAACATTTGAGGATGTATTTGTGAATTGTGTTTTTGTTGAAAATCATGGTCAAAATTATAATTAATTATTAAATTTATTTCAAGGACGTCTATATTATATATTATATTAGATTGGTTTCAAAATATGACATCACATATGTTAGGTTACAAAAAATCAAGTCCAGCAAGGTCGTGGGTCTTGAACCCATGACTGAATGATGATAAGAGTTTCATGCCTACCATTTTCTTACATGATGTCCTGATTAATGTATATTTATTTTATTGAAAAAATAATTATTATGATCTATTAGTGATATTTTTTATTTTTATATATTAAATCATTATGTCATTTTTAAGAGACAAATAGTTAGACTTTTTATTCTTTTATAGGTCTTAAGATCTGTTAAAATGATATTTTAGTGACATATTCATCAATGTTAATTTATATACATTCATTCCATGATTTAATGGATGTATTAATAAAATTCAATGCATAAACCAATAATGAATTTTTATTGAGATTTATCAACAATTACTCAATGTTCTAATGGTGATCAATTTTTTGTCATAATACCTAAATGTTTTTGAGAAAATAACCTTTTAAATCATCACATATTTAACAATTTAAGGCCATAAAATTTACATTTATCATTCACTTATTTTTTAATGATGACCTCAATAAATCCCTATAAATATTTATTCTTTTCATCTATGTCCAATCAGCACACTAAACCTATGTTCTCATATGTGGAAACCTAGTTATATGTTACATTGGGTAACCGTAATGGTTATAAATTTCTTTTCTTAAGGGAATTATTAGTATACATTTTTACGATTTGGGTTTATATGAATAATTATTTCATGTATTAAACCTTTTATAACCTAAAAATTTTTAGGGTAATATTCATTTTATGTTTGGTATAATATAACCCCATGATATTCTGATATTTTTTTCAAATTAATTTATATTTTCAATATTTTTTAATTAAATTGAGGCCAGAAATAGTTTTATATATATATACACACACACACACAGATATATATATATATATATATATATTAAATTATTAATTCAAACATTCATTTTTCCATGAAATACCAACTTGGCTTGTGCACCAAGAAAAGCCGACTTCACAAACAATGTATACAACTTTATGTTTCTATGAAAAATATTTATATATATATAATTAATTAAATTGCGTAATTATAACTTAACCATTAAAAATAGTTATATAAATAGTAATAACAACTTTAAAAATATTCTTTATAATTTCTTTTATATAAATATTACATATTGATGTTGAAAGCTATCATTTTTGGTAACATCCTTTTATGTTTAAAAACATTGTTTTCTTGAATAAACCTCTCCTAATAATGAAAGTAATTATAAACAAAAATTGAATATTAATTTGATAAAATAAAATTCACTTTTGAATTCAATGTGTTGAAATCTCTTAAGGTGAATTTTTGGGATTTTTCATAGAAATATCAATTTTTGAAGAATAGTGAAAAATAAGTGTTTTAGTTAAAAATGGCCATTTTTATAATTAATTATTAATTATAAATGATATTACAATAATTTTTGAAGGTAAAATTAGATAAAAATTAATTATTTTAATAAAATTTATATTATTTTAATAAATTTAAGTTTGTAACTGAATATACAATATTATCAAAATTTTGAACTTTTTTCTACATTATAACCCCTTTATTTTGTCACGTCTATGGGGTTAACACTAATCTAAATTTTTCAACATCTATGATTTGAATTTAAAAAATCTAATATAAACAATTTTATAAATTATAATATTTATATTTTAATTATACCAAGTTAATTTTTTACCAAAATGACTAGTAAAAATGATTAAAACAAATCATGGTAATCAAGACGAAATTAAGCTTAATTAAAGACTAAACCTTAAAATTAATAGACCAAATGAACTAGAGACTTGTCCAAAATCCCTTTTATGTCCATTTTTTGTCCATAAACTATAAAGTGTTGAATATTTTTTGTTTTTTTATGAATTTTTTTAGGTAATGAAATTTCCACATGTAACTTGTTTCTTGAAATTCCAAATGTGCAATTTTTCTTTCCTGATAAAAGGCCACCACCTCAACCCATTCCTCACCCCTTGAAAACCATTTAGGTTCATCCAATATCTCTCCAAGTATAATACCCTATATCCTTTATTCTACCTAGAATCCTCACTATTTTCAAAAATCATCTCAAAGAAGTCTTTTTGGCACAAACCAAAAGTAATTTCCTGATTTAGCGGTAACATATTCTCTCAAGATCATTCCATTAATTTTCCTTCTCCACCCATCCACTCAATTTATTCCATTATTTTGTAAAAAATAGTATAATTAATTTTCTATGATTTTTTTATAAATATTTTATGACATACACTAACACAAACCCCCATTTAATGGATATTGAACATATTGTTTCTGTGTACGACAAACTACTTCCTTACGAAACGATGATTGTTCATTTCTACTTTACCACCAATCATGGTTGAAATAATGATGGAAACAATGATTTTATATGTAATATATTATATTTAATACTTTTTTATTATTATTTATTTCTTCTAAAACATGCATCTCTTTACTTTTCAATTGGTGTTAATACGATAATCTCACTTGAGGAAGTGTGTACTGCCACCCCCTCAAAGTGATGTGATTCGTTCGCACACCACATGGACTGTTTTAAAGATGTAGTTAACGAAATTATATGATATATTAATTCCACTAAAATTATGACATATATATATTCATACATACATATATATAAATATTTCATTTACATACTTACTTTCAATACAACAATGAAGACGGAATCATTGTTCATGCGAATGTACGACTTATCATCTCTATTAATGGTATATACCATTTTGTACTCATATATTATAAAGAATATTATAATAAACTTATAATATATATATATATATATATATTCTATTTATATCATGTTTCACATTTTTTAATCCTTATATAATTATAATGACCAGAGATCTAACAATTTAAGAGACATGTGAAGAACAAAGAGAACTTTACCTGAAGTGAAACTTTAAGATATGATCGTTAACAAGATGGTAATATAAGGTATTAATCAAACCATATACAATATTATGTATAATAAAAAAGTTTTTTAATAGATGTATAATAAACTTATATTTATTATATTGGAATCTTGTATGAGTATAGAGAGTGTCAAGGAAAAAATGTTGTGAAATTACATCTCACTTTGATTTTTCATGAGATACATGTTATATTTGCCACTCATTACTTTTGTGTAGAGTGTGTACTAAAATTGTTGTATTAAATTTTTATTTTACATAAATTAATGGATATTCACATATCGATTATATGAAACTTATATCATGTAGTTTAACTTTCTAAAGTTACCAAATCGACAAAACAGTGTTGCCACAATTTTTCATTCATTAAGACTCATGTTTTTTATACACCTAAATGAATTTTGGAGGTGTATATACTTCCATTTTACATGTTATATGATGAATATTGTTCTTTAATAATATATAAAGATTCATGAAATTTTATTTTTCTTACATTAATAGTATGATCTCATGTTACAATGTTATAAGATATTATTGAGAAAATATCATCTCTTTCCATGATTGATTGTATTTATGCTTTCTATGATGAAATATTTTGATCCATATTTCAAGAATATTTAGGATTTTCCATATCTTCTATTTATTCTTGATTAATATATTTTTAGTTCAATTTTTCTTATCCTTGGTACTTCCGATTATTTTTTGGTAAAATATGATCATCTCACTCTTCGGTAAGAAATCTATTGTATTCAATATCCATGTTTTAAAAAATGATTTAAAAATTCCCTTAAATATGATTTACACGGAAAAAAAATATTTCGTGATTTTTTAATGTTTTTAATGATTA
Organism: Viscum album; assembly: GCA_963277665.1. Taxonomy (NCBI): domain Eukaryota; kingdom Viridiplantae; phylum Streptophyta; class Magnoliopsida; order Santalales; family Viscaceae; genus Viscum; species Viscum album. Next base: position 663,257,255 of record OY728159.1, read on the forward strand.
TTTTATTATTTTTTAGATCATTTTTGAAAGAAAAGGTGTTTCAATAGTTTTTATAGGATAAAAATAATTTTTCAATGAATAAACTCTATTTCCCTCAAGAAATGTTTCTAGAAGATTGTTCAAAATTATTTCCCATCTTTGATAATATCAATTGGTGTCACTAATGAATCTATTTGGAAATTATTCTGTTATTTCATTCATATTATTTCTCTCAATGTTTTTTATGGCATGATGTCATGAAATCAATTTTTCTTTCACATGTTATATTATTTTGGTACCCACTTCTTTTAATGGGTTATGTTTATCATGAAAGGATTATGAAAATTGTTTATTTCCATATATTGTTTTATGTTTATATTTATATAGTACTCATTTCATTTAGTTGGTTATGATATCATTATTTATGATCTTAGGGAACATGAATATATGATTTCATTATGTGATAGGTGAAACCTATATCTCACTCTAGTGCATTGGATAATATTTTATATATCATGAGATGAAAAATGATGGTCTTTAGAGTGATCCTTGACTACTATGATGGCTCTTAGAGTAAACCATGAATAAAAATATGGTTTAAGGAGTGACCTCATGCTACTATGGTGTCCTTGGGAGTGAACCATGACTACAATGATATTATGGGGATTGAACACATACAACTAATATGGTCTTGGTTTTAATGACTTAGCTACCATGGAAATCATTATATTCTTATATTTTTTCCACAATTCTGTGTCTTACTCATATGTTATTATTTCATGTATTATTTAATTTCTTTCCTTTTTATTCATTTCTTATAAACTGTAATTATTTATTCTCTTATTCATGTATATGATCTTTGATATAATGGTTATGATATTATAAGTTCATGATCACATTATCATAAACTTATGTTGATGTTTATGCTTACATGTCTCACTTGTTCACCCTTACCGAGCATTTGAGTTCATGACTTTTAATGTTTCCTTCCCCAACATGTGTATTTATATATGATGTTTCATGTGTCTAAGAATGTTTATGTTTAAGAATAACCTAGTTGGAGGTAACTTAGATCTCATAAATATTAGTGTTTATGTTTCTATGTTTTCGAAGGCACAACACTAGTACAATGTTCATGCATTTGTTTGTGTAATGTGTTGTGTTTCTCGAAAATGTTAGGTAATGTTTTAAAAGAATGGCCACTATAATAGAACCTTTATCATGATCACAATATGTTCCATGTACCACTCCTCGTTATTTAATTACCTGATCATTCACATGTATGGAACTCAGAGTTCTTATATTTGGAGAATTATTTTTCAAATAATGAAAGAGTAGTTGTGTTACGTGAATATATAGAGACATTTCAATGAAACAAAACCAAAAACCTTGACAATGTTTTTTTTAAAACAACCATATTGAGGACGATTTGTTAGGACATGAGGATGAAATTAGTATAATGTATCCATTGTCTTTAGTACACAAGTGATGAATTTTCAGGGTGAAATTAATTTTCTTTGGTTTATAATTTTGCATCCCTATTTTTTAAAATATATTTTATTATAATATATTTAATATGGTTTTTTATTTTACATTAAATGATACACAAAGATTAATTTTCATTACACACCAAAAAAAATTTCATTAGATACATGTAACATTTAGTTTATCTTGTGTCACACAAAATAATTATTTTAGCTTATCTTTCATTATACACTTAGTTCATATAAAACGTGACATTGTTTAAAAAATTATATAATATGATATTTTTCAACAATCCATTATAATGGAAGGAATTAATAATTTTAAATAAATTATCATAATATATTTTTTAAAATAGTTTATAGAAAGAATTTCTTTTTAACCAATTTGTAATAAATGAAACTAAAATACCATTTTAAATAGTGGTTCTTTTTTTAGAAAACATTTTTATGTGAAAATAAATGTTATATCTCAAAAAAATAAATAAATTTAGTCGATTTATTTTAATTAAATTATTAAAATATATATTCAATTAAATTTTTAACATTTATCTTATTTGTTTTGTTAATAAGTGATAAAAATAAATTTTATGATGAAAACTATTTTTAGAGTAGTTTGATCTCCTTTTTCATAATTAATTTAATATTATTTTCATCTACTTGGTACAAACAAATTAAAATGAAATAATTTTTTTAAAATTTCAATGTATAAATAGACTTTGGTTTAATTTTATAAAATTTTCATGGATGATAAAGTTTTTTATAAATAGTGAAAAACAATGGTTTTTATTTTGAATTATCATTTCCTTAAAAAAATTTAAAGACAAATTTTTTTTAAGAATGTATTAATGGTAAAGATAAATTAATTATATATATATCCTATTCACTTCATTGAAATTAATTTGAAATTGTATTTTGATAAAAAAATAACATTTTCCACGTTTTCCCATTAGAAAACCGCATTCTCGGATTGTCTGTGAGATTAATTTTAAATTCGATTTTTCAAATTATGTTAAGGAAATTATGAAAAATGGATTAATTATTTTTAATCATATTAATTTATTTTATCTAATAGTGTGAACTTATTTTTTTACCATAATTATTTTTAAAAATAATATAAAATATATATCATGGGTATGGTAAAAATGGATTTATCATGGGGTTAAACTAAAAAGATAATAGTTAACATCAATAATAACATATCAAAACACCATTTTCAATAAATATTTATAATTTATATAATATATATTCCTTAATTTACCATTTTTAATATTTTTTATTGTAAAAAACATGTGTACACTTTTTCTTATCCTAAATTACAGGTGTGCCACTCAACTCACTTGTAAATGGTCGGCCCATATCCTCTCCTCATCAGAAAAACAATCACCTTTTTTCATATTTCCCCTTCAAAAATCTCTTCCCAAATCCTTTATATAATCCTATAGTCCTTATATTTTTTTGAAATAGAACCTAACTATTATTTTGGTGTAACCCCGTTGATGTTTCCTGAAGCTGTGGTTACCTCTCTAAACAACGGTTGTATTTTATTTTTTCATCCACCTCATTCATTTAATATTAAATAACACTAATATAATATCCCAAGTATAATTAATATAATTATACTTTTATTATTATAATGTAATGTCCTAAATACATAACCTCATTATTCAATAGGTTATCGAACCATCATTCGTGTGTTACGACAGTATACTCCCTCACAAACCGATGTTATATGTTTTCTATCACCACCTCGCACATATTGATATAATGTTATATTTTTTTATTCAATAAGTTTTCCTTATAAATTTTCCATTCCTCTATGTTTTGAAAATCACAAACACTTTATTTTAAGGACTATTAGATTTTCTCTAAGGATTATTCTCAAAATGAAAATTTCCATTTTCGAAGGAAAATTTCCATTCTATAAAAACTTTTTTATTCTTACCTTTTTTATCATTATTTTATTTATATACTTTCTAATATAACTCATTTCATTATTATGTAAAATTTGGTTTCATTTCTAAATTATATTAATCATATAATTCCTTGTATTTAGAGTGTTATGTTTTCAGGTTCTAAATTCTATGAAATTCAGACTATGAATTCTATGAAATTAGGACTCTGAATTCTCTAAAATTCAGACTCTGAATTCTCTAAAATTAAGACTCCAAATTCTCTGAAATTCAGACTTCAAATTGATTGAAATTCCGACTCCAAATTCTATGAAATTCAGAATCCTAATTCTTTGAAATTCAGACTTCGAATTCTCTGAAATTCAGACTCTGAATTATCTAAAATTTAGATGTTGAATTCTCTGAAATTGAGAGTCTGAATTCCTCATAATTCATACCCTGAATTCCTCAGAAATCAGACTTTTCATTCCTCAGAATTCAGACTCTGAATTCCTCAGAATTCACATTCTGAATTCCTAGGAATTCAGAATCTGAATTCATTGGAATTCAACCTCCAAAATCTATAGAATTCAGATTCCAAATTATTTGGAAAATAGAATTCGAATATCCATGACTTATAGACTCTGAATTCTATTTTTTCATTAGACTCCAAAAAAATAGATTCGGTTAAGATTATTCATTTTCCATACACTTATTATGAAATTATGCCATACAATCTGTTTCCAAATAACTGTTGTTTGAGTGACATGTGTATATCTCCCTCCGATATTCAAGGAAAAATATGACCGTTGGAGAAGGGAGCCAACCATTAGAGAAGTGACTATAAATAGGTTCTCATTTAAAGGAGCTTAACATAGGTTGATCACTATAGAGATTTCATTCTTAGAAGTTATTTCTAGAGAGAGGGACATTCATGCTTTGTGTGGTTCGTAACATCTTGTTCAAATTGCTTCGTGCAACTCTGATTTTTGCTATATATAATCGAGGGCTTCTAGGGATCGGAATACAGAGGTGCTGACTACCTTAAAGTTTGAGGACTTCCAGGGATAGTAATACAGAGGTGTTTACAACCTTAAAGATCGAGGGCTTGTGGGGATAGTAAGATAGATTCCAATATTCCTTTTGAGGGCATACCCTAGTGTGGGTAAGATAGACTTTCTTTAATGTCTAAATTAAGGGAACTTTATCCAATATTGTTGGATAACCTAATCTTTGGGTTAAAAGATTTTATACTTGTAACAAATATTATTTCAAGTTTATTTCTAATGTATTTTGATAAAGGAATAATTTATAATCTTCTTATACTTTCTGGAACTTATATATACTATGGTAAGTAATATTATATACGCTTTAAGGAAGAATCTTTTCCTTGTAAACTTTCTTTAAGTTTCTTTTCTGGAATCATACTTATGGAACGTTGTAAACATTCTTAAGATTAATTTCTAAAACCTAGAAAGTTTTTTTAGTAGAACTAAAATATTTCTTGTGAATTTACCATGTTTAAATTTGTAAAACATAGTTTTTACTAAGGTTAAAAATGAATGTTTTTTAACTTACAATTCACCCCCCTCATGTAATTGAGAATCTACATTCATATTCTAATCCCACAATTGGTATCATAGCAGGTCAATGAAATACTTATATTCACATATAAGTTTTATTGTTTATGTTTTCATTATTCTAAAAAAAATTCCTTTCTTAGGGATTTTATTCTTTGTTTACAAACATTTACTATTAATATGTTTTTGTGGGAATATATTTTTTCTAGAATAGAAGGAATTAATGTTGTTTGAATTGACAATATAAATACAACTAGACCACCTATATTTGATGGGAATGATTATGAGTATTAGGGATATCATATTAATACTCTTATTATTAATACTGGAGTGGAAAAATTTCGCATTCTCTCTAGAGATTACAAAATTCCAGAAGAGGAATTCAAAACCTTTTCCATTCAAGAATAGTCAGAATATCAACTAAACTACAAGGTATGTAATACTTAGTTGTCTTCTATTACCAGGAATATATATAGTTAGATTAATTTATTTGAAGCTGAAAATTGTATTTGGAAGAAGTTGTAAGTTACACATTTTGGTACATCCAAAGTGATTAAGACTAGAAGAGCTATGCTTACAGTAGAATATTAGGGATATCTATTTCCTTATGGAGAACCAGTATACAAAGTTCACCAAAGGTTTATGAAAAATGATAACAGCTTATAATCTATTAGTGAGAAAGGTTTAGATGATAAATCTCTTGGGGACAAGATTATAGATATCATGCCTAATAAGTGGGAATCCCAGAGAACATATATTGATTAGAATAGCAAAGTATCTCAAATTACTCTTGATGAGATTTTTGGAAGTCTTATTCAGCAAGATACAAGAATGAAAAGAGATGCTGATATAAATAAGAATAAAAATAGAAATTTTATTGTATCCTTTACAACTTCTAAGGTAAAGAATCATGAATGGGTTACAAGATCTAAGACTAAGAAATATAATATTTTATCTGAGTTTAGTGAAAGTGAACATTCTGATAATGAGCTATATAATATTTCTCTATGTATGAACAAGATATTTGGAAATAAATACATTCAGTATAGATATAATAAGAATGAAAGAAATTATAAAAAGGCTCGAAAGTTACTTTCTATGAATGAAAAAAAGTAGGGTATATAAGGCTAGATTTTCCTATGATTAAGAAGAATGATAGAAAGGAAAATCATTCTGAGAGAAATAGAAAGATTTATTATAAGTCTGAATCTAAAAATGTTTTGAAAGCTAATGAGACCTGAAGTTCTAGTCGTTTTGAATCTTCTAATAAATTCTCAGAGTATGAATCTTCTAGTTAGAAGAATCTTGTTTTACTAACCAGATTACCCATTGAAAATCGTTGTCTAATAAACAAGGTACACAATGTATAATCTATCACTAGTGTATCTATGAATGAAAATTATAATGATGATATATATTATGAATCTTTAGCTGATGAATATTCCTCATCAGAAGATAATAAATTACCTTTTTCTGAAGAAGTGTCCAGGATTGCTAAACTTCGTGTGAATGAAAATTCTAAACTCAAGAAAAATCATGATATGGAAAATTCTAGATTATCTATTTCAAAAAATGAAGTATCATATATTTCTAAAGATCTTGATAAAAAATATTTTATTTTTAAAGTACTTCCAAAAATCAGGATGAAGTTAATTCCCAGAAGGATAAAATTTCTAAGGATCTTGAAAATGTAATTTCTAAGAAAAATATTTTAGAGACTAACTCAATTTCTAAAACTAATGTTTTTAGGATAAAAACATGGTTATAAAACTAATGTTAGAAATATTTTCCTTGAGGAACTATTTGTCAAACTTTACCTCTGTTAAGGAAAACATTGATAAAATGTATTCCCAAATTCGACCTATATGGAATCTTTTTGGATTTGGTTATACCCATTCTAAACCAGTTTTCAATAATAACTATTTTGTTCCCCAAAGTTCTCCATTTTCCACTAAATGTTAGTGTGGTGGACATTGGGAAAAAAATATTTCAATAAAACCATGTCTTTAGGTTTTCATAAATCTTATTTTTCTATGAAAAATATGAATACCTAAAATCTTAGTTTCTAAAATTTCTGTATACATGATAGTTTGGGTTTCGAAAGTCTTGATTTTTCATTTTCAGGAAAATAAGGAAAATACCAAAAAAATACATGGTACATGGATAGTGGATGTTTCTGGCATATGACTGGTAAAAAAACATCGTTGAAAATGTTATCAAGATGAAAGGAGGAAATGTAACATTCGAAGAAAATGTTAAGGAATAAATTATTGTAATAGGTAAAATTGTTCTTCTTGAAAAAACATTTATTTCAAATGTATTTTTTGTTAAAGGTATTAATCACAACCTCATTAGAATAATTCAATTATGTGATGATTGTTACCTTATGAATATTAGGAATTCCAAATTCATAGTACAAAATTCCAAGGAAAATTTTATTATTTATTTATATATGAAAGAGAATGTATAAACACTAAACATAGAAAACAATAGGAACCAATATCTTACTTGTCTTATTAAAATATTAAATCAATCTTTGTTATAGTATAGAATGTCAGGACAATGTAACATTATGAACCTATGAAAAAATCTTAATGAAAAGACTTGTTAAGGATCTACCAGATCTTAGATTTGATTCTTCAAATGTTTATGATCCTTTTAAATTTGGAAAGAAACATAAATCAAGTTTTAAATCAATCAGTGAAGTCTCAACGTCATATTCATTACAATTAGTGCATATGGATCTTTTTGGTCCAACACAAACTGTAAGCATTGGAGGAAAATATTATGTATTTTTCTTAGTTGATGATTATAGTAGATTTATGTGGGTCTATTTTCAAAAAAATAAATCTATATCCTTTTCTGATTTTAAAATTTTTAGAGCCCAACATAAAAATTAGAAAAAACTTTCATTGATAAATATTCATAGTGATCATGGAGGAGAATTTCAAAATTCTGATTTTGACACTTTTTGTTATAAAAAAGGCATTACTCATAACTTTTTAACACTAAGAACTCCTCAATAGAATGGTGTTTTTAAAATAAGAAATAGAATACTTTAAGAGATAACTAGAACCATGTTGAGTGAATATTTTATAGCTTAACACTTTTGGGATGAATCTATAAGTACTTCTTTCTATACTATAAATCGTGTTTTGATAAGACCTTTTCTAAAAAATACTCCTAACGAATTGTGGAATGATAGATTACATAGACTTTTCTTCTTCAATGTATTTGGTTTCAAAGTATTCATTTTGAATACTAAATATAATTGACATAAATTTCCACCCAAATCAGATGAAAGAATTTTCATAGGCTAATTCACAACATCTAAGGCTTATAGAGTTTTTAATAAAAAAAACATGTACTGTTGAAGAAAGAGTGCATGTTAAATTTGATGAAACTAATCATTTGGTTTTTCAAGAACCACATCCTATAACTTCATATGTGTTTTCAAAAACTGATTATCAACCATTGATAAAGTATCCTTTTGATAAGGAAAATGTTTAAGAAAATGTTTTTGAGGAATTTACCCTAGAAGATTTCCTACCATCTGTTGATAAACAAGTTTTAAAAAACCCAAATAAGTTTTTACTGAGGAATCATCCTTGTGATAGTATAATTTGTGATTTAAATAAAACTGTAATTACTAGAAGTTCCTTTTGAAATAAAGTAGATCATCTAGCATTCTGTTTCCAATTAGAACAAAACAAATCCCCAATGAAGCTTTAAGTGATGATGATTAGATTAATTCCATACATGATAAGAAAAATGAATTCTAAAAAAATAATGTCTGGACCCTCGTTAAAAGTCCTAATGAAGATTCTTTAACTGGGGTAAAATGGATCTTTTGGAATAAATGTGATGAAAATGGAATCATTTTAAGAAATAAGGATAGATTATTTGTTAAAGACTATAATAAACAAGAAGTAATAGAATATGAATAAACATAAGCTCCAATATCTATACATGAATCAATTCATATTTTACATGCCTTTGCAGCATTATATAATTTCAATATTTTTCTAATGGATGTAATATGTGCTTTCCTTAACAGATATGATCAAGAAGAAGTTTTTTTTGAATAAACTCTGGGTTTTGGAGACACAAAATATCATGAACATGTTTTCAAACATAAAAAAGGATTTATATTGACTTAAACAAGCCCCTAGAGCCTAGTATGATATACTTACATGATTTTTGTTACAAAACAATTGTGTTAATGGAACTCTTGATCCAACACTTTTTATAAAGACAGATAATAAAAATGTTTCCATTGTTCAAATTTATATTAATGAAAATATATTTGGTTCAACTCAGCAATATATAACTGATTTTTTTGCAATTCTAATGAAATCTATGTTTCAAATGAGTATGATGGGTGAGATAAAATGTTTACTAGGTTTTCAAATTTCTCAGAAACCAGAAGGAACTTATATATCTCTACTTAAGTATATTAAATATATTCTTAAAAAGTATGGAAATGATAAGACTAGGAGTATAAGTACTCCCATTGGTACCTCAAATTATCTTGATCTTAATGAAGCTGGGAAACTAGTATATCAAACATCATTTAGAGGTATGATAGGAAGTTTACTATAATTGATATCTATTCATCCATACATAATGTTTTCAGTATGATAATATGTAAGATATCAATCCAATACTATGTAATATAACTTAAAAGTAATGATTTTTTTCTATTTAAAAGAACCCATTGATTTAGGACTCTTTTATACTTTTGGAAATGATTTTGTTTTAAAAAGTTTTTTCAGATGTGGATTTTTTTGGATGTAGAAGGGATATGAAAAGTACATTCGGAACATTAATTTCTTCATAGATTCATTAGTTTCTTGGACATGAAAAACAACAACACTCGGTATCACTTTCAACTGCTAAGGAAGAATATATAGCAGCTTGATGTTGTTGTACCCAAGTGTTGTGGATGCAAAACACCCTCACAGATAATGAAATGAGTTTTACCAAAGCATAGATATTGTTAAATATCACTAGGACCATTTCCTTGTGAAAAATCCATGTACATCACTCTCATGAAAAGAACATAGAAATTAGGCATCACTTTCTTAGAGATCACACAAAAAAAGAACAAATCATTCTTTAGTTTATCGCAACACAAGATCAACTTACTTTTTTTTCTATAATTCTTTACCATTTGATATATTTGAATTCATTAAACAAAATTTAGGAATCATAACCATAAGTTAATCTTCAATAAAAACTTTTTTATTAAACTTATCTTCATATAGTATGAAAATCCTTTTCATAGGGTGAATACATCTACTTATTAAAAAAAATTTGTAGTCAAAAATATTTCGTACTAAAATTTTTATTGTATTCATAATTTTTACTAGTAAAAATTTTTTCTTAGTCAAAATTTTTTGTGGTCAAAATTATTCATAGTCAAATTTTTTTCATTGCGAAAAAATTACATAAGTAAAATTTTCATAGTTAAAATTTTCTTAATCTAAATTTTTTCAACAATAATTTTCCTTATTAACGATAATATTCCTAGAAACCTGGAAAGAATGATTCCTTACTTAAATTTTCATAATCAAATTCTATCTGTTGGTATTTTTATCTTGTTTTAAGAAAATGTTTTGGAATCAATTTTTTTAAATCCGTGTTTTTATCTTAAAATCCAAAAATATCGGAACCTACCAAATTCCTTCTTCGGTTTTCATACCAATCATCAGATCAGATCAAGATTATTTCAACTGTCAGATCTTCTGGGGATATGAACAGTTGCCTCAAACACCTATATAAAGGCCCCTTGAGGGTTATACCATATCAGTTATTAAACTTTGGAGTGATAAAACTCTGCTTCCTTAATTAAGGATCGTTCCAATTTTTTTGGTTTCCTCAAATCCGGATTTCTTTGGAAGCATCCTTGCAGAAGAAAAAGTCGTCTATAAATGAAATATGTGAATGGAAGATATAAATAGAATGGTTAGTAGATCCGAAGTTCTTGGCAAAATATGATTCTCCTGGAAACCTGAAAGCAGTTTATATACAGAGGGTGAGTATACATGTATACTCAGTAGGGAAAACCAAAGACTCTAATGCACATGTGGGGTGGCATTCTAATTCCCCGTGAGAAAAGGAGATATCCAGGGAACCTATCAAAGAAACTATCCACCCAAACCTTACCAAGGCACACTCCCAAAATATTGAAATTCAAGTAAATTAATAGTAATAGAACATCAATATTTGGGTACCCCGCGCCACTTTCCCACTAGTTATTGAGTAGATCCTACATGCCAAACCTCTCACGCCATCCTCACCGCAGTCCCACTTCCATCCCCCCACCCGCACATGCCTGGGATACCACAATCACACATCCCTACCGCAAACACTTAGGCTATCACTACCACACATCCCACACACACCTAGGTCTGAACAACTATTGTCACGCCTGAAGACACATGTGCCTCATCTCAAAGACACTTGGGAAACAACCTGCTCACACACACCTGGTCCAACCACCACCACGTACCCTACCCAAAGAATATAGGGAAATAATGGACCTCAGGTTGTCAGAGCCTGCCCGTAGGATCTTGGGATACTCGAGAAAGGGAGCAGAAAAGGAGATAATAAGCATCCACTCATAAGAGTGTTGGAAAAAACACCCTCCCCCATTAAATGTGGGTGTTCGGAACAAAGTGATTAACATGGGTGGGGCGCGAATAAGAAACATAAGATCTAAAATTATATATATAGGTAACAAGAACTCATCCCAGCCTAGGGTTTCCAAAATAGGAACATACACAAGCACCCTAGTTACTATTCATTCATAAAAATCATAACAGCCACAACCATATCACAACTCATTCCCGAAAAAAAATTCCCCACAAAACCCATTCATGTTTTCATATTCAAGTAATTTCCTTTAAGTAAATTCTGCACTACTGGGAAACTAACCGGCATAACCATAAGCCAAGGAAAGGAAAACAGCCAAAATTCAAATTAAGCATTCACACCTAGTTCTCTTGTAAAGTCACAACAACAAAAGGGATCTGTGAGATTCCTTGAAGTGTTGGAACCAAACAAATCCCCACCATATAGCCCCACACGGCCTCAAATCCAAAATCCAAAAACTGCACCACAATAGAGGATCCCATCCCCATCCACGTCGCTTCCCAAGCAGTAACTTTCAACATCACCAGAATAGAGCAAGGGAGGTTTTAAATTTGAATATGTCATTCATTTAGTTCCATATTTCCATTCAGTTAACCAAGGTGATCACACTAGTATTCTTATTCATTGGGAATCCATTTAATCTATCGATTTTATGTGATTAACAAGTTTCCATGTTACACCCATTCAATCACATAAATATCCAGAAAAACATAGGTTCTTTAGTGCACAAGAAAAGACCACCAACGACCATGATTTTCAGTGGGCATAAGCCCATAAAATTTACAAAATATAATCAAGGATAAGGATTACAGCTGAAACATCGAGAAAAGCCCCTTAATTTTTCCAAATTTCATTTATTATCATCATTTTGGTTTTGTTTTATCCATCCCCATAGAAACAATTGCATACCCACCCAGAATGATACACACTAAGGAGAGACGAAAGAAAATACCTACTTGAATGATCAATGATCGACGTTTTTATCCTGGTGCCAACAAGTGGGGATACACGAATTCCATGGGAGGAACTCATAAGACTCTAAGAATGAGCGGGAAAGGATCCATCACAGGCACACCAATCACACATGATACTCATCCCAGTTGTTGAGGCATCCTTAAGTGCATCCACAAGACCCAGGTTCAAAACCAGGTAGATGCATATTTCCCGTTACTATAGCAGTACTGTAGCATGACTGTAGTAGTATTGTAGCAGACTGTACACTGTGCGGTACTGTAGCAAAACTATACACTATACAGGTATAGTAGCAGAACTGTACACTATGCGGGTACAGTAGAAGGCACTGTAGAAAAAACTGTACCAGGTGCAATTCGGTACTGTAGCATATGGAAATATTCACCTTGGGCCACCAGTTTCGACATCGAGTCCTTAAGGCATTCGGGCCACCCAGGCCTTCAGGTTAGTAGGGATTTCGGGCCACCTTTAAGGCCTTCAGGCTACATGCAGTTTCCCCAGACACACTACAAACACTACTGGAAAAGTAGTCTATACCAACGGTTTATAACCGTTGCTATAGGCTGGAAAACCGTTGGTATAGGGTATACCAACGGTTTTTCAAACCGTTGGCCAGTAAGGCGTGGGGAAAGCCCTTTACCAACGGTTTCATTTAAACCGTTGGTATAGGTTCTGAGAAATCTGGAAAACAATTTACCAATGGTTCAGAACCGTTGGTATAAGTTTTTCCAGATTAAAAAGCTTTACCAACGGTTGTAGACCGTTGGTATAAGTTTTTCCAGATTTCTGGAAAAAGATTTACCAATGGTTCAGAACCATTGGTAAATTGTTTCCCAAAACTGCTACACAACAGCACCCAGAAGCCCCCCCAGAAGCTACACTTGCATAAAAAAACAGTGCACAACAGCCCTCAGTATACCCTCCACTATACACCTACATAAAAAATATCACAAAAGCCACATACAAACTTCAGACCGTATAAAAAACACCTAAAATAGCCCAAAAAAACACATGACAACAATCATCCGGTGGTAATTCACCTCACCCATCAAATTCTAATATGCAGAATAGTTTGATAAATATCTATTAGAGTTGAATAAGTCATTCAAATTGACTCAAATCCCTTTTTTTATGATACTAGGTTTGGGTATATAATGATTTGGGATGAATTTTGCATTGAACTTTTATTGTTTATAATATATGGTGAAGATATATTTTCTAAGGAGTCTCGTCACTTATGACCCCATGAGTGAAGCTACCAAACTCATGAAAAAGAGTCGTTGACGAGTGTAAATTTCAGTTGTATTCACTTAAAATGATTTCCTTTTGAAATAAAAGAGAGACATTGAGTGGTGTCATCCACACCGCACCTCGGATTGAGGCGGAGTTGACTCGTACACATCACAAATGACCCATGGATACATGTCCTAAAGTATCAACAGTATCTGAATGCCTTTGGTTTATTTTCCGTATGTCAGTTGTAATTTTAACTTAAACTGTTTTCCATTTCAAAGAAAAGTGAAACACTTTGAGTGGTGCCGGCCACACCGCGCCTCGGATTGAGGTGGGGTTGACTCGTACAAGTCACAAATGACCCATGAATCATTGTCCTAATGTTTCAATAGAATCCGAAAGATTTTGGTCGGTTTTCCGTATGTCGTTTTTTTACTTAAAAGCGCATCCATTTTAAACAAAAGAAAGACACTTTGAGTGGTGTCGGCCACACGGCGCCTCGGATTGAGGCGGGGTTGACTCGTACACGTCACAAATGACCAATGGATACATGTCCTAAAGTATCAATAGTATCTGAATGTGTTTGGTCAGTTTTCCATATGTGGTTTTTTTACTTAAAAGCGCATCCATTTAAAACAAAAGAAAGACACTTTGAGTGGTCCCAGCCACACCGGCCCTCAGATTGAGAAGGGGTTAACTCGTACACATCACATATGACCCATGGATACATGTCCTAAAGTATAAACAGTATCTGAATGCCTTTGTTCCATTTTTCGTATGTCATTTGTTGTTTTAACTTAAACTATTGTCCATTTCAAAGAAAAGTGACAAACTTTGAGTGGTACCGGCTACGCTGGCCCTCGTATTGAGGCAGGGTTCACTTGTACACATCACATATGACTCATGGATCTTTTTCCTAAAGTTTCAACAGAATCCGAATGCATTTGGTCGGTTTTCCGTATGAAAGTTGTTGTTTTCACTTAAAATCCTGTCCATTTCAAATAAAAGTTAGACACTTTGAGTGGTGTCGGCCGCACCGTGCCTCAGATTGAGGTGGGGTTGACTCGTACACGTCACAAATGACCCATAAATCAATTTCTTAAAGTTTAAATAGAATCCGAAAGTGTTTGGTCGGTTTTCTGTATGTCGTTTATTTTACTTAAAAGCGCGTCCATTTTAAACAAAAGAAAGACACTTTGAGTGGTACCGGCCACACTGGCCCTCAGATTGAGGCGGGGTTGACTCGTACACATCACATATGACCCATGAATCGTTGTCCTACATTTTAAACAGAATCTGAATGCGTTTGGTTGGTTTTCGGTATGTCAGTTGTTGTTTTAACTTAAACTGGTGTTCATTTAAAAGAAAAGTTAGACATTTTGAGTGGTACCGGTCACACTGCACCTCGGATTGAGGCGGGGTTGACTCGTACACTTCAAATATGACCCATGGATCGTTTTCCTAAAGTTTCAACAGAATCCGAATGCGTTTGGTCAGTTTTCTGTATGTCAGTTGTTATTTTAACTTAAATTGTTGTCCATTTCAAAGAAAAGTTAGACACTTTGAGTGGTTCCGGCCACACCACGCCTCGGAATGAGGCGGTGTTGACTCGTACACATCACAAATGACCCATGGATCGTTTTCCTAATGTTTCAACAGAATCCAAATGTGTTTGGTCGGTTATCCATATGTGGTTTTTTACTTAAAAGCGCATCCATTTTAAACAAAAGAAAGACACTTTGAGTGGTACCGGCCACACCGGCCCTCGGATTGAGGAGGGGTTGACTCCTACATGTCACAAATGACCCATGGATACATTTCCTAATGTATCAACAGTATCTGAATGCCTTTGGTCCGTTTACCGTATGTCAGTTGTTGTTTTAACTTAACCAATTGTCCATTTCAAAGAAAAGTGACACACTTTGAGTGGTCCCGGCCACACCGGCCTCGGATTGAGGAGGGGTTGACTCATACACATCACATATGACCCATGGATACATGTCCTAAATTATAAACAGTATCTGAATTCCTTTGGTCCATTTTCCGTATGTCAGTTGTTGTTTTAACTTAAACTATTGTCCATTTCAAAGAAAAGTGACACACTTTGAGTGGTCCTGACTACACCGGCCCTCGGATTGATGCGGGGTTGACTCGTACACGTCACATATGACCCATGGATCGTTTTCCTAAAGTTTCAAAAGAATCCGAATGCGTTTGGTTGGTTTTCCGTATGTCAGTTGTTGTTTTAACTTAAACCGTTGTCCATTTCAAAGAAAAGTGACAAACTTTGAGTGGTCCTGGCCACACCGGCCCTCGGATTGAGGTGGGTTTGACTCGTACACGTCACAAAGGACACATGGATCGTTTTCCTATAGTTTCAACAGAATCCGAATGTGTTTGGTCGGTTTTCCGTATGTCATTTTATGTTTTAACTTAAACTGTTGTCCATGTTAAAGAAAAGTTAGACACTTTGAGTGGTGTCGGCCACACCGCACCTCTGATTGAGGCGGGGTTGACTCGTACACGTCACAAATGAATTATGGATACATGTCCTAAAGTATCAACAATATCCAAGTGCGTTTGGTCAGTTTTTCATTTGTGGTTTTTTTTACTTAAAAGCGCATCCATTCTAAACAAAAGAAAGGCACTTTGAGTGGTCCCAGCCACACCGGCCCTCGGATTGAGGCGGGGTTGACTCATACACGTCACATATGACCCATGGATATATTTCCTAAATTATCAACAGTATCTGAATGTCTTTGGTCGGTTTTTCGTATGCCAGTTGTTGTTTTCACTTAAACAGTTGTCCATTTCATAGAAAAGTGACACACTTTGAGTGGTCCCGGCCACACCGGCCCTCGTATTGAGGAGGGGTTGACTCGTACACGTCACATATGACCCATGGATACATGTCCTAAAGTATAAACAGTATCTGAATGCCTTTGGTCCATTTTCTGTATGTCAGTTGTTGTTTTAACTTAAACTGTTGTCCATTTCAAAGAAAACGGACACACTTTGAGTGGTCTCGACTACACCGGACCCCGTATTGAGGCGGGGTTGACTCGTACACGTCACATATGACCCATGGATCGTTGTCCTAAAGTTTCAACAGAATCCGATTGTGTTTGGTTGGTTTTCCGTATGTCAGTTGTTGATTTAACTTAAACCGTTGTCCATTTCAAAGAAAAGTGAAAAACTTTGAGTGTTCCTGGCCACACCGGCCCTCGGATTGAGGTGGGGTTGACTCGTACACATCACAAATGACCCATGGATCGTTTTCCTACAGTTTCAATAGAATCTGAATGCGTTTGGTCAGTATTCCATATGTCAGTTGATGTTTTAACTTAAACTGTTGTCCATGTTAAAGAAAAGTTAGACACTTTGAGTGGTGTCGACCACACCGCGCCTCGGATTGAGGCGAGTTTGACTCGTACACATCACAAATAAACTATGGATACATTTCCTAAAGTATCAACAATATCCGAGTGCGTTTGGTCAGTTTTTCGTATGTGGTTTTTTTTACTTAAAAGTAATCCATTTTAAACAAAAGAAAGACACTTTGAGTGGTCCCAGCCACACCGGCCCTCGGATTGAGGCGGGGTTGACTCATACACGTCACATATGACCCATGGATACATTTCCTAAAGTATCAACAGTATCTGAATGTCTTTGTTTGGTTTTCCGTATGCCAGTTGTTGTTTTCACTTAAAATCATGTCCATTTCAAATAAAAGTTAGACACTTTGAGTGGTGCCGGCCACACCACTCCTCAGATTGAGGTGGGGTTGACTCCTATATGCCACAAATGACCCATGGATACATGTCCTAAAGTATCAACAGTATCTGAATGTGTTTGGTCCATTTTCCGTATGTGGTTTTTTTTACTTAAAAGCGCATCCATTTTAAACAAAAGAAAGACACTTTGAGTGGTACCGGCCACACCAGACCTCGGATTGAGGCGGGGTTGACTCATACATGTCACATATGACCCATGGATCATTGTCCTATAGTTTAAATAGAATCCGAATGAGTTTGGTCTGTATTTCGTATGCCAATTGTTGATTTCACTTAAAATCCTGTCCATTTCAAATAAATGTTAGTGGTGTCGGCCACTACTTCAAATCACATTTTCCATATCATCTTCCACATGCATAAACATGAAATACATGGCTAACTAAGAAAGATAATTAAAAAAATAGAAAAATTAGCATCACAGTACCAAGGAATACTAAAGGTCTATGTAGTAGACTAATCATACAATAATAATCAAGTGCAAAAAACAGAATCTGAATTCAACGTCCCTATGAAGCAGAGGAAAACCCCAAAGTGGAAAACCATGTTCAAAAATAAAGAGTTATACAGAATTCAAGAATGTAATGGATCAATCTGCCTCTGATCACCATCACCATCACTACTATCATCATCAGCCTCATCCTCGCCGCCATCTCTGTCCTCGTCGTCGTCCTCATCCTCGGCATCATCCTCGCCCTTGGCCCCATCCTCGCCCTCGTCCACATCCCCATCCTCGCCCTCTTCCTCTTCAGCATCCTCGTCATCACCAGGAACATCATAATCTCGATCTCCACTAGAGATGATGCCTGTTGCATTGGATGATGCACCCATCGACGACATAAATGTTTGACAATCCGCACTAGCCTCTGGTGGAAGTGATGAAGATAAAGCTCTCATCAGTTTCATAAATTACCTATCTCTTGTTTGAACTTGTACTTCCAACTCGGTGACCCTTTTATCAGACTGTCTTGCATGCTCCTTGACCTGTTCCAACTCTGTGGTACTAGAATGGATACCTAGAGATGACCAATACCTCGTCGAGACTATATTCTTACTAGGTCGGCAGCGTACTCGACCAGAGTGCTCATCTCCCAAAACCTGATATAAATGATCGTGTGGCCCAAAATTTTCAGGCTCCTGGGAATAAAGAGCCTCTAAAGAATCCTGTAAAAAATATTAATAGATTATTAAATTTCAAATTAGATATTAAACTTTGAAATAAACAAATTAAAACTTACAATCCTCTCTTGGGTCGGTTCATTTACCGCAGTTCCATCTTTTTTTCTTCTACTCGAGCAAAACAATTTTTCTCGAGGGATACGTCCTTCAATATTCATTTTGCGCTTCTGTAATGACATTGAAACAATATAAAGTGAAAGTATAATCATATATTCATTATTCAATAAATCACATAATTTAAGTAGGATCCAATAAAAAGGGAAAGTCCTAAAGAAAAATTATATACAGCTATATCGTGCCTGCTGCCTCTCATGATCTGACATTGCTGTGCGCCCCAAAGTGTTGAGGTATTTCTTTGAATCAATGTTTTTTTTGTTTTTTCAGAAGATTCCTAAATAATGATTAATAATTAATAAGATTATATTAATGAAAAATATGAAAACTCTCATTTAAATAACTCAAATGAGATTAATACCTTAAATTTGGCAGTCGTCCAATGGGTAATCATTTGGCGATATTGCTCTATCGGGCAGTCATCCACGATAGGTAATGTCTCTAACTCCATGCCCACTCTATCACACCATCCAACATACAGCTCATGCTTATAAGCTCTCCAAAGCTCTCCTAGCTCTTTTAAACGCACTTATCGTGCACCTTCGCCATCATGGAAGTTAAATCGAAGCTGAAACCAAATTGATTAGTTCATTTAAATACAAAAATATACTACATTAAATCCAATAGATTTTTTACCCATATTTGTGCCCACATGTTATACTTGACTTCGGGTGGCAGATGTCTCCAAGAGAGAGGTCTGGCCGGAATGATATCGGAGTATTTGGCAAGCGTCGCCAAAAAACCCCGACATTGCTACCCAGATTTCTCAATCATTTGTCCATCAACATTGTATTCTACCATCAACTGTGTCTGGCGGTTCCATACCGTACGCAAGCGAGTACGCCCCCTCCCCCGCCTCCTATCTGTAGATGAATCTGTTATTAAAGAAAAATAATATCAATACAGGTTATAATAAAAATAAATTTTGGTATAAAAATTTGATAGAGTTATATAAATATACCTGTGGTAGTCGGATCAATGGGTGCAGAAGCTGAAGGAATATCCTGTACAGGTGGAGTGTCCCTCAGTGTATGCTCCTCAGCCACATACTTTGTCTCAGCAGGAGTCAAAGATGGTGGAATATAATAACCTGGAGATAATGAACCAGAAGCAAAAGATGATGGCATAGACGTATGGCCAGCTGGTAGTGTAAACATCGGAGGTCTAAATATCTCATATGTCCCTGATGACACGCCAGGATCAAAATAGGGCATAGAAGATACGTCTGTGGTAGTGGATCGTCTAACTCTCGCCCCACGAGCCCTCGTACCACCAACCTCTCTACTGGGAGCAATATCAGGCTCCTCGTCAGATATCTGTCGTCTAGGGCGTGGATCCTGAAAAAAAGTTTGATAGAAAAGTAAACACATGATATTATAAGTTATTGAAATATTTATATTTGAAATAAAATACTCACAATGGGGATGAGTTTAGGAACACCCATCTGTACCATGCGACGATTATTATCTGTCATCTTTTTCCGCCGCCTCTCTTCAATGGGTGTCATTTCCTGCAATGAAAACAAATATGGAAGTAATTAGAAACAGATAACTAATGTCTAACCCAAAAAACAAAATATAGAAAAACCATTATGATAAAAAGAACATAATGAAACAGAAGATTTATGGTGTTATGAAGGTAAGTACTAGGATACACACTCTGAATGATGTAGGTGAAACATGTAGATGAGAACACGACTATATGATTCTATATATTTCCCACCACAACTTCGGGTTCACAATCAACTCTGAAAATTGAGTTGTTGGGGTCATCATAAGTAATAAACGGATTTCTTCCAATTGTAGTAGGGATAGTGTCAACTTCATCATCACCATCATCAAAAACATGTATGGGATTTACTTCAATAATTACACCGAATTTAGGATGACGATGATCTTTGACATAAAAAACTTGTTTCACCATTGATGCCAATACATATGGTTCATCGGTGGCAAGAGTGCGAGTCAAGTCAATAACTCGAAATCCACAATCATCAATAAAGGTGCCTTTCCTCGTCATTGAATCAAACCATTGACATTTCATCATCGTGACTCGACCATGTGAGTAATAATCCAAAATTATTATTTTCTCCACGACACCATAATAGGAAACATTTTCAGAACGAGGTCTAGTGTCCGATGAACTGGCATAACAGTCTGTTGTGGCAGTTAGAATAACACCATTATTCCGTGTTCTCATGTTTCTTGCTCGTTCAGTGATAACAAATTTGTATCCATTGATCACAAGTGATTTACAAGCACGAACCATGGTATTAGGACCAAAAGCCAAAGCTCTTATTTCCTCAGAAACAGAGTCTGTAGGAAAACTCGATACCTGAAATATAAACAAATAGTAAACTTAATTAAATATTATTTTTATTTAGTTATTACAGAAATATTTTTACCTTCAATTTCAACCAAGCAGAAAACCCTTTGCTATGCAAAGTCTCCTTCTTTCTCAATGATAAAGAACGATTCTTTCTATATATCAATTCTTTATGTTCCCTGTAGATAAAAATAATAATAGTTTAACAAATATTTAAAATTACAAGAGGTAAGATAATAGTTACATGTACAATTAACTTACTTTATATACTCATCGAACAAATCACAACACTGTGTGATGTGCCATCTCTCGCACTTCAAGGCTTAATGTTGTCAATGTATATGATCCCGGAATTCCTCCTATCTGAGGAAGTGATGGAAAACTGGGTTCAATTTTCCCATATTGTTCTTCTTCATTTCTCATTGGTCTGTTTATTCTTGTAGTATGATCAGACAAATACATTGAGTAGAAATCCATACATTCTTGAGCCAAGTAACCGTTCACAATAGAACCTTAGGGATAATTCATGTTCCGAACATATGATTTAAATGTGCACATGTTTCTTTCAGTTGGATACATCCAACTGAAAGCAACGGGTCCTCCAAGAAGTATTTCGGTCGGAAGATGGACAGTCAGATGCAACATGCATGTAAAAAATGATGGAGGGAATATTTTCTCTAACTCACACAAAATTAATGGTGTCTCTGCCAATAGTTTTTTCACGAGGGATTTGGACAACCTCTTAGCACAAAGATCTCTAAACAAATAGCACAACCGAATAACTGAGACTCTAACATTATTGGACAAGAGATGATGGATTGCTTTTGGAATCAACTCATGAAAAAGGACATGATAATCATGAGTCTTCAAAGATTTCAACTTCAACTCTTTTCTGTTGACCCATTTTGATATATTTCTTGAATAGCCATCGGGAACTTTAATAGTCTCTAGCACTTCCAGAAATTGATTTTTTCAGGAGGAGTCATCACATAAGAAGCACATGTAACTTGCCATTTATTTTCACTAATACAGACAGGATGTAATTCTGGTCTAATCCCCCAATCTACCAAGTCGCGTTGAGATCGTAAATCATCTTTTGTCTTCCCCTCGACATTTAGAAGAATCGAAAGCAACATTTCACATGTATTTTTTTCAATGTGCATTACGTCTAAGCAATGACGTAACAAGTTGGTTGACCAATATGACAACTCAATGAATAGACTCTTCTTCTTCCAATTGTAACAGGTATCATTGGAAACATTTTTCCTCTTTCTAGATTTCATTACACTCTTCCCAAATGAATAACTGAAATCTTTCAATTCATTAAGCACATCAGTTCCAGACATACGCTAAGGTGGATCTTCATTCTCCATGGTATTGTAAAATCTTCGACGATTGTTTCTATATGGATGGTTTATTGGCAAGAATTGTCGATGTCCCATAAAACTAAAACTACGATGATATTTCAGTATTCTCGATCGAGTATTCTTCATACAAACAGGACATGACAATTTTCCTTTTGTGCTCCATCCAGACATCATTGCATAAGTAGGAAAATCATTGATAGTCCACATAAGTGCAGCACGCATCTGAAATATGTCTTTCGAACATGCATCGTATGTGGGCACACCCACATCCCAAAGAAGTTTCAACTCTTTTATTAAAGGTTGCATGTATACATCTATATCATTGCCAGGATCAGAAGGGCCAGATATCAGTATACTCAAGAAACTGTAAGGCTTTTTCGTACACAACCAAGGGGGAAGGTTATAAATGTGTATGAAAACCGGCCATGTGCTGTGCGAAGTAAGAATCTACCCAAATGGATTAAAACCGTCACATGAAAGATCCAGTCTCACATTACGCATGTCGACTGCAAATTCAGTATATCGAGCATCAAATCTCTGCCATGAAAATCCATCTGCAGGGTGAACCAACTCTTCATTATTCTTTTTTCTCTCGGTGTCATGCCATCGCATTTTTACGGATATTTAATCAGACATGAAAAGGTTCTGTAATCTGGGGATCAATGGAAAGTGCCACATTACTTTTTGTGGCACACGAGATGGTGTTCCATCATCTTTTGGATTCCATCAGGAGGATCTGCATTTTATACAATCATTTCTTTCAGCATTTTCCTCCCAAAATAAGATGCAATCATTCGGGCAAGCATGAATTTTTTTTTTGAGAATCCAAGTTCATCAACCAACTACCATGACATATAGTAGTTTGAGGGAATATCTCCATCATCTGGAAGTAAGTCCTTCAAGAAGGTAAGAATATAATTAATTGCAGTATTTGAAATCTCATACATAGTTTTCCCATATAATAGTCGGATTAAAAATTCAAAATTTTTCATTTTATCACATTGCCGATATACTGGAGTCGTCGCAGCATCATTCAATTTTTTCACCCTATCAACATCATCATTTTCATTGGACGCATCATGTGTGCTTGTATTGAAATCTTGTTGGCTGGACATCCTTTCCTTCTCATGATGTTGAATAAATGGAAATCGTTCATATATCAAACTCTCCAATTCATTCCTATCATTTGGATCATAAACATTTTGAGATTCCATTTTCTCTCCATTGTGCTACCACACATAATAGTTTATTTGGAAACCATATTTGGTTATATGATAGCTAACTGCTTCACGGCTCAACCAAGGTCTTCCAACACAATTAAAACATGGGCAGTGTATGTGACCACTATCTGAAGCCTTATCAAATGCAAAATCTAGAAAGCTGTTCAAATTATTTTGAAAATCGGTTGAAATCCGATCAGTTTCGTACATACAACTTCTATCCATTCTGTAAAAAAATCGCAATAAGCCATTTCAAAGAAATTCAATAATATTAAAGTTTAATCAAAAAAATATTTACATAAATGACAATTGTTTACTCTATATAAAAGAATAACTGACACATTACTCTATATGAGAATCATATTAAGAAATACAACAAAATACAGTGTATATAAGAAAATAAGATACAAAATTTCTAATGCCTATATTCACAGATTGACCAGTAAGATATTGGAAGTGGATCAAGGAATACATAATCCTTAAGGGTCTTGTTGGGAGTATATGAGTTTTATACTTTAACTTCTCCAAGTAGATCAGGATGAGGAGTAGGATGAGGATCATGGGAGTGTTGGGACTGTCCACGGGGGGTGTGGCGTGTCCAGGGGGTGCGGGGTGTCTAGGGGGTGGCGGGGCCGTCCGGGAGGTCGGAGGTGTCCAGGGGGTGGGGGGCTGTCTAGGGGGGTCGGGGTGTCCAGGTGGGTGGGCTATCCGTGGGGGTGGTCAGGTTGTCCAAGGGGGTCGGGGTGTATAGGTATATTTATATTAAAAGAATACCCCCACAATAATCATGCAGCCATGTCATTAGTCTAAACCCCTAGAACACATAAAAGAAGCTAGTATGAACATTTACTAAAATATTTAACACCATATGATTGAAAATACAATCTAAATATAGTTTGAGAGGATATAATGGTGTGTGTGAAAAAAAATGATATTAAATCAATTTAAATGAATATGGAACAAATGAGGGTTTATAATACACTACGAGTACCTCAAACAATCCAAAACCACTATAGCACCACCCCCTTGGATAGCCCGCCCACCCCCCTCGACACCCCTTCTCCCTATGTACAGCCCCCCACCCCCTTGGATAGCCTGCCCACCCCCGTGGACACCCCTACCCCCGTGGCCAGCCCACCCACCCCCCTGGACAGCCCGCCCACCCCTCCTTGATAGCCCGACCACCCCCGTGGACAGCCCGTCCACCCTTGTGGACAACCCGCCCACCCCCGTACCCCCCTGGACACCTCGTAACCCCCTGGGATAGCCCCGCCCACCCTCCCAAACAGCCCACACCCCCCTCCCCTGCAACCCCACCACCACCACCTAGACATACCAACCCCCTGGACACCCCACACACCCCTCCCCCACCAGGACACCCCACCCCGACCCCCAGGACAGCCCACACCCCCTGGACAGCCCCGCCCACCCCCGTGGACAGCCTTTCCCACCCTCGTGGAAAGCCCCACCCACCCCCGTGGACAACCCACCCACCCCCATGGACACCCCCTACCCCCTAGACAGCCCAACCACCCCCGTGGACAGCCCACCCACCCCCTCGACACCCCTTCTCCCTATGGACAGCCCCCACCCCCTTGGATAGCCTGCCCACCCCCCTGTACACCCCTACCCCCTGTGGCCAACCCACCCACCCCCCCTGGACAGCCCTCCCACCCCGCCTTGACAGCCCGGCCACCCC
The DNA here is from genome assembly GCA_963277665.1 of Viscum album. Lineage (NCBI taxonomy): Eukaryota > Viridiplantae > Streptophyta > Magnoliopsida > Santalales > Viscaceae > Viscum > Viscum album. The sequence continues at coordinate 663,282,744 of OY728159.1, forward strand.
CGTGGACAGCCCGTCCACCCTTGTGGACAGCCCACCCACCCACGTACCCCCCTTGACACCTCGTACCCCCCCCCCCCCCGGGATAGCCCCACCCACCCTCCCAAACATCCCACACCCCCTCCCCTACAACCCCACCACCACCACCTAGACATACCAACCCCCCTAGACACCCCACACACCCCTCCCCCACTAGGACACCCCACCCAGACCCCCAGGACAGCCCACACCCCCTGGACAGCCCCGCCCACCCCTGTGGACAGCCTTTCCCACCCCCGTGGACAGCCCCGCCCACCCCCGTTGACAACCCACCCACCCCCTTGGACGCCCCCTACCCCCTAGACAGCCCAACCACCCCCGTGGACAGCCCACCCACCCCCATCGACACCCCTTTCTCCCTATGGATAGCCCGCCCACCCCCCTGGATAGCCCGCCCACCCCCCTGGACACCCCTACCCCCTGTGGCCAGCCCACCCACCCCCCCTGGACAGCCCGCCCACCCCTCCTTGACAGCCCGTCCACCCCCGTGGACAGCCCGTCCACCCTTGTGGACAGCCCGCCCACCCCCGTACCCCCCTAGACACCCCGTACCCCCCCCCCTGGATAGCCCCGCCCACCCTCCCAAACAGCCCACACCCCCTTCCCTGCAACCCCACCACTACCACCTAGACATACCACCCCACCTCGACTCCCCACACACCCCTCCCCCACCAGGACACCCCACCCAGACCCCCAGGAGAGCCCACACCCCCTGGACAGCCCCGCCCACCCCCGTGGACACCCCCTACCCCCTAGACAGCCCAACCACCCCCGTGGACAGCCCACCCACCCCCCTCGACACCCCTTCTCCCTATGGACAGCCCCCCACCCCCTTGGAAATCCCGCCCACCCACCTGGACACCCCTACCCCCCGTGGCCAGCCCACCCACCCCCCCTGGACAGCCCGCCCACCCCTCCTTGATAGCCCGGCCACCCCGTGGACAGCTCGTCCACCCTTGTGGACAACCCGCCCACCCCTGTACCCCCCTTGACACCCCGTACCCCCCCTGGATAGCCCCGCCCACCCTCCCAAATAGCCCACACCCCCCTCCCCTGCAACCCCACCACCACCACCTAGACATACCACCCCCCCTGAACACCCCACACACCCCTCCCCCACCAGGACACCCCACCCAGACCCCCAGGACTGCCCACACCCCCTAGACAGCCCCACCCACCCCCGTGGCAACCTTTCACACCCCCGTGGATAGCCCCGCCCACCCCCGTGGACAACCCACCCACCCCCGTGGACACCCCCTACCCCCAAAATCCATTATCCAAAACATATCAAATTGGTTTGAACACAATCCATAATTCCCACAATCCATTATCCAAAACATGTAAATGTTCACGATAGCCTCCCCCAACTCTAATTTACATGTTTTGAACACTCTCCTTCCAAACATAGAATATAAAAACATTAAAGAAGTCTTCACAAACACAAACAATATCCTATTTAGATATTAATTTCAATAATCAAGTAAACCACCAACACCTAGAAAAAATATATTCATTAAAACAACTACAACAATATGGTTGAGATCAAATTTTACCTATTCATATGGGGGTGTACCTGTTGGGATGGGGGTGCTAGTGTTCGTATTCACGAGAGCAGTGGAGTCGGATGGGGTTCGCGAGAGCAGCGGAGCGAATAGATTAGGGCTCTGTCCGAATGGGGAGAGGAGATCGCAATCTGGAATTTGGGGAAAACCTTTGCCAACGGTTTATAAAAACCGTTGGCAAAGGCACACATTTCCCAACGGTTCCAGTGAACCATTGGGAAAGGGTCCACCGAAATTCCCTTTGCCAACGGTTTAATTAAACCATTGGAAAAGGCTCATTATACCAACGGTTTAAGTAAACCGTTGGTATACTACTGTTGGGAAAAGACCAAATTCCAGTAGTGAAAAAAGGAGCATCCCCAGAAGAGGATTCAAAGCAGGTGCACTCACCAGAGCAGAACCAAATGGATTTTTCAAAATGAGAGGGTATGGCTATGCCATCGGGACCAGCCTGTGCTTGCACAGGAAGCCTATCCAGGTAGCCATGTAAAGGTGGAGATCTACTATCATGATACATATACTAGGGAGGGGCAGTTCCTTGTAGATAGTCTGGTTGAATTCCCTAAGACCTTCGGGTCATGTAATCTCCAAAGCCTACGGTCCATGTAATCTCTAGGACAACTGGCCTTGTAAGGGTTCCCCCTCATCCCTTGAAATGGGGTTTATCAAAAATCAATAAAAATGAAGGCCTCTGGGCCATTCGGGCAGGGGCACCACTCGCCACGAGAAGGGGGACTCCAAACGCACCAAATAGATAAAGGAAAAGAGAGTATAATGTAAGAAAGAATTCACGTTCAATAAAAAGGTGAGATCTTGTCATTTTGGGATATGAGGATCTTGAGCGGCTATAAAGGTGGATCGTGGTATTGGCTCATGGTTAGACGATTACACATGATGGAATTAATTTTTTATTTAAAAAATTATCATCATAGGGATGGCCAAAATAGTTGTGCATTAGATGATTTCATTTAAGGGAGGAAAACGACTCCATTGAGGGTCTCCCCACTCCTAGGGGATTTAAAATGTTGTTTATGGACCTAGAAATGGCATTGGACCACATTATAAAGGTTAAAAGGCCTAAAAGTAGCATTATAGGAAAAACTGGGGAAGGAAAATCTCGATACCCCTATGTGGCCGATTGGTGAGACTCATAGTTGAAACTGATCGGTGGAGCAGATCAGATGAAGCTGATCCCATGAAGCTGATCCTATGAAGCTGATCCCATGAAGCTGATCAGTGAATCTGATCTTTGAAACTGATTTGGTGAAATTGATATTTGAAACCGATTTGGTAAAAATGATCAGTGAAACCGATTTTGTGAAACCGATCTGTGAAACCGATTTGGTGAAACCGATCTGTGAAACCAATTTGGTGAAACCAACCTATGAAACTGATTTGGTGAAACCAATATGAGAAAACGATTTGGTGAAACCGATATATGAAACCGATTTGGTGAAACCGATATGTGAAACTGATTTTGTGAAACCGATCTGTGAAACTGGTTTGCTGAAACCGATCTATGAAACTGATTTGCTGAAACCAATCTGTGAAACTGATTTGGTGAAACCTATCTATGAAACCGATTTGATGAAACCGATCTGTGAAACCGATTTGGTGAAACTGATCTGTCAAACCGATTTGGTGAAAACAATCTGTGAAACCTATTTGGTGAAACTGATCCGTGAAACTAATTTGGTGAAACCGATCTATGAAACTGATAAGTGAAACCGATTTGGTGAAACTAATCTGTGAAACTGATTTGGTGAAACTGATCTATGAGGCCGATTTGGTGAAACTGATATGTTGATCAGTGAAGCTGATCAATGAAGCTGATATGTGAAGCTGATCGGTGAAGCTGGTCAGTGGATCTGATCCGTGAAGCAGATTAGTGGAGCTGATCAGTGAAGTTGGTCAGTGGAGCTGATCAGTGGAGCTGATCAGTGGAGCGGATTGGTGGGATTGATCGATGTGTCCAGGACACCCCAACACTTAGAATTTTTTCAAAGTAATTGACCAGGAGGGTCTGGGCCATTACATCAGATACCTCTCAAAATTATTCTCTCCCTCGAGAATACAAGAGTAACCCAAACAACCCCTACAGAAGATACCTCTCGGGGACATACCACCCCAAATCTCCATATGAATCCCAAGGATTGCATTGTCCTGACACATAGATTGGGGAGTTCTTTTTTCCATGTCAAGATACTATTCGCTTTGGGTGGCACAAACTTGCCCGTGAGGGTTTAATCGCATCAACCTTAATGTGTCTTGATTAGGGATAAGGTCCTCCCTTCCCTACATATCAGGACTTTTCATAACCATTCACAAGGTAAGGAAACAAAACATCTCATAAACCAACATGGTCAGCATTACATCATATCATGTCACAAAAACAAGAACAACAAGGAAGGATCGGAACAGAAACTCAAAACAGCTTTGGGTACTGGGAGCGCATCTGAGCTTCTCGCTCTCAAGTACTCTCTTCAAGGCCACCATGCCTCCACAACACATGAACCAAAGGAATGTTTCGTCCATGAATATTTTTCTCCTTTCGATCCTTGATCCTCACTGGTCACTCCACAAACGTAGTTTCATCCTCTATATCCAATTCTTCCCAGTCAATGACATGGGAATCATCATGTAGATATTGAAGAAGCTGAGATATGTGGAAAACATTGTGGATAATTTCCCATTTTGGTGGCAACCCTAGATGATATTCCACTTCAACGACTTTCCCCAACACTTCAAAGGTCCTAAACAACCTAGGAGAGAGCTTTCTCCCCTTGTTGAACCTTCGCTGCCCACGTCGTGGGGAAACCATTAAGAACACATGGTCTCCAACCTCGAACTCCATGGGCCTCCTCCTAAGATCGACATACGACTTCTGCCGGTCTTGGGATGCCTTCATCCTCTCACGCAGAAGCTAAACACTCTATATTGTACTCTGCACCACCTCTAGGCCAAGAACACCTACCTCCCCTACCTCGGTCCAGCACACAGGTGAATGACATGACCTTCTGTACAAGGCTACAAATGGTTTTGTGCCAATAGTATAGTGATAACTATTATTTTAGGAAAAATATACTAAGGGAAAATGTCATTCCCATGATCCCACAAAGTCCAAAACACATGTCCGTAGCATATTCTCCAATGTCTGGATGGTTCTCTCTGTCTACCCATCTGTTTGGGGGTGGAAAGCAGTGCTAAGATGTAGTTGGGTGCCAAAAGCATGCTGCAATCCCCTCCAGACTCACGATGTAAACCATGCATCCCTATATGGAACTATGGACCTCATAACTCCATTCAACTTCACCACCTCATCCACGTAACTCCGTGATAAGTCATCCATGACACTCGACTCCTAGATATCCAGAAAGTGAGATGATTTTATCATCTGATCTACCAACACCCAAATAGAATTGCAGCCTCCTTGAACCATGGGTAGTCCTGTGATGATATCCATCGATATGTCATCCCACTTCCTCTCGAGAAAATCTAAATGCTGCAACAAACCTCCTGGGACACGGTGTTTAACCTTCACTTGCTCACATACCAATCACCTTACCACGAACTCTGCTACTTCCTGTTTCACACCGGGCCACCAAAAATGTTACCTTAGGACTTGGTACATCTTGGAAACTCAAGGGCGTACCAATAGGAGTGAGTTATGGAACTTACAGAGGACTCCCTCATGCATCATCTCTGGGACAAACAACTTCCCTTGGAAAATCATCAGATTCTTACCATCCTCTGACCACCCATCCGGTTTATTGCCATGATTAACCAAATCACGCATCACTTCACTCTCTATGTCACCCCACTGAGACTCCTCCACCTACCGCAGTAGAGAGTAATGCACTTTCATCTGAAACAGAAAACCTATACCACCATCCTCCCTTACTTGCAGGTGTAGGGAAGCCAACTCCTCCATTGCCTTCCAAGCATCCACAGATTCCTGAACTTCTTCCCTTCGTGACATCCTTCTCAAGGCATCAGCCACAACGTCCCCCTTACCTTTAGTGTACGATATCTCAAAGTTTTAGTCCTAGAGAATCTCCACCCACCCTCATTGTCGCAAGTTCAGGTCCTTCTGGGTAAATATATGCTTTAAACTCTTGTGATATGTGAATACTACAAAGTGTTACCCGATGAGGTAATGCCGCTACAACTTCAATGAAAACACTACTGATGTAATATCTAGGTCATGGGTGGCATAGTTATGCTCATGGGGATTTAACTTCCTCGACCCATAAGATATCACTCTCCATTATTGCATCAGCACACACCCTAGGCCAAGTCCATAAGCATCACAAAACACCTCAAAAATAGCCCTTCCTCTGGAAACCTCAGCACTGGGGCACTAACCAACTTACCTTTTAGATAATTGAAGGAGTCCTGGCACTACTCATTCCACACGAAGGCCTAGTCCTTTCTGGTCAAAGTTTTCAAGAGAGATGAAACTTGAGAGAAGTTGGGTCCAAAACTCCAATAATAGCCTGCAAGACCCAAAAATCTATAAACCTCGATCACATTCATGTGTGCTTCCCAAGAAACAACCGCTTCCACCTTTGACGGATCAATTTCTACCCCATGTTGAGACACCACATGTCCAAGGAAATTCACTTCTCATGTCATGAACATACACTTGAACAATTTCACATAGAGATGGTGATATAGAAGGATTCCCAAGACCATCTTAAGGTGCTTAGTATGTTCCTCCTCTGATCTTGGGTAGATCAAAATGTCATCGATGAACACAATGACGAATTGTTATAGAAACTCGTTGAAAACAGAGTTCATGAGGCCCATGAACATAGCAGGTGCATTCGTAATACCAAACTTCATGACTACGAACCGAAAGTGACCATACCTGCACTTGAAAGCATTCTTTGGAATATCACTATCCATCACCCTTACCTGGTGATACTCAGATCATAGATCGATCTTAGAGAGCCAAACTTCTCTCCACAGCTGGTCAAAGAATCTTCTATCCTCGGAAGAGGGTAACTGTTTTTTACCGTTACTTTATTCAGTCTCTGGTAGTATATGCATAGCCTGAGACCACAATCTGCCTTCTTTGTGAACAAGACTGGAGTACCCCATGGAGACACGTTGGGCCGGACAAAACCTTTCTTTATTAGATCGTCAATCTGGATCCACAATTCCCACATCTCAAAAGGTGACATCCGATAAGGATCCATAGAAATTGGATGGGCACTGGGTTGTAAGTCTATCCCAAACTCAACGTCACGTCGAGGGGGTAGATTCACAACCTCCTTATCAAAAACATCTAGGAACTCTCTAACAACTCTCGGAACATCCATAATCTCAACATCCAATAATTTTTTCTGAATGATCATATAACATAGAAAGAAGAGGCTCCACATGTCATATCCCCACCTTAAAAATTGGCTCGCCAACAAAAGCCACACGCTGGCCATCCCCATCAAAGAACATGACTCTTCTTCGAAAGCAGTCGATAACAGTGTGCCCAGAAAACAGCCAGTTGATGCCTAGGATGACATCATATGGCTTCATTTGTAGTAGAAGAAGGTCCCCACTAGACTGATGTGGACCCATCATCAATCTACATCCTCAACAAACGTCAAATGGACTGACATGACCCCCAACTGGGGAACTCAACACCAGGGTCATAGAAAGTCTCTCTATATCTAGGCTCAAGGCATTGGCTAGACCGGGTGTAACCAAGGAGTGTGATGCTCATGAATCAAATAAGGCTAAATAAAGAGTGCTAAACAAGATGATCATACCTCGAATGACTTCCGGTCCTGCTGGAACTGCTGCCTCTACGGCGTGAAACTGCCCATGCCCATCTCCTCAGCCTCTCGGTTGTTGGTTGCCTCCCCGACCACGCCCTGGTTGAGGTCATCAAGGAGCACCATGGGGCCATCCTCCTCCTTCCATGTCTACTCTCAGTGGAGTGTCACCTCTCTGTCCCTACTGGTGCTGCTGAAAGGGTCTGGCTAGAAACTTCCGCTGCTGAGGTGGGTGCTGAACCTACCCACCTCCACTGTACTACACTCTATCCGGGAACTAATTCTGAATGTTCACACAGCTTCCATAGTTGAAGAACCTTGGTCCTGGGCTCACAAGGAAAGGTCGAGGACCAGAATATCAAAACTAGAAATGTTGGGGCCTGCTCCCAACTTTTCGAATCCTAGAAGACCCTGATACTAGAGGCCTACTGCTGACGGTCTTCCCTTTTGAAAAACTCCACTACTCCCCTCTCGTGGAACACCTCCCAGCGTGTCTATCATTTCTACAACTTTTACCTTCTTCTGGACCACCATGTACGTCGGTAGGGTGAAGTGAGTAACAACATACATAATAGAAGGTCGGAGTGTCTCGTCTAAACGTCTCATCCAAGACTCCTCATCTAGAAAAAGGTCCGGAGAAAAACGAAGTAGATCATTGAACTTGATCCCCAACTCCCTCACTGACATGCTCCGCTGCTGATGGGAGAGTAGCTCATGCCTCTTCTCTGACTTCATCGTGGAAGAGAGGAATTCCACCTAGAATTCCCTCTGGAATTCGGTCCATGAATCTTTAGCCTCCCTCTTCTCCCCAGGATATGGATTCCACCATTAACGGGCTGCTCCCCACATCTGACTTACAGCTAGAGGAACCCAATACTCTGTTGGGGCCTGGATCCAGCTGAAAGCTATCACCAGCTCTTCTAGCCAGCTCTTTGTCTCCGTGTCCGAGGTACTTCCCTTTTATTTCTCTAGGGTCTGCCGCTAAAAGAGATGAAGTATCCTCTTCCATTGACCGCCCTCTTCCTCTCGGTTAGCCTTCTACTGATCAGCCATGTCAACCTCCTGTGCCCCAATCACCCAAACAACTCGTGGTCTTCATCCAGGTTCCATTGTTGTAAGGTAAACAAGGGATTCCTAAGACCGAGTGGTGTATAATATTGCTTTTAAATTTTTATTAGACTTATTATTCATTTTAAATCCTCAAAATACCCAAGGCACACAAGAACACAAGTCATTATTATGCATGTACCTTTCTTAGGGTCTCTACTCTACAATCATTGTATCCTCACTTGGTCATTTGGTAGGCCCAGAGTCCTTGCATAAGATCCTAGGGGTCCTAAATCCTGTGTCCTAGCTAGTCTTCCCTGGCCTATTTCACGCACCAGAATTTCCTAGAATTGTTTCCCCACCATCCCATGAAATCATCACTTGGCCTAACCCCAAGCTCCATCCTATCTCTCAACCTCGCCTTTGATACCATTTTATCACGACTCGCCTTCACCAAGTTGGGAGAAGGGAAAAAAGATTTCCAGACCCTTCCTTCTTCCATTTGAAAGAGATATAATGACCCCTGATACCCACCTTCAATAGGTCCCGAAGTGGCGACTAGAACCAAGGTTATGAAATCACACACAAAATGGAATGCAATACCCCCTCTTTTATATTAGATTGAGAGATAATATAGGAAATCCCCACAACACCAAAACCAAAGGTAAAAGTAAATCCAAAAGCAAACCATTCTCATATGCATGTTAAAAAGTAGATTCTACAAAATTACAAGAAAACACCAAAGCAAAGTACTAGAAAAATAAAAAAAACAACAGAAATTATCCCAATGTGTAAGCTAGTATGGTCCCACATGATCACTGATGTTCTCCTCGAAACCTAAAAGCTATTTATATACGTAGGGTGAGTATATAGGTGTACTTAGTAGGGAAAACCAAAGGCTCTCATGCACGAGTGGGGAGGCATTCTAATACCCCCTGAGAAAAGGAGATAACTAGAGCACCTTGAAAGGAAACTATCCACCCAAACCATATCAAGGCACTTTCCCCAAATAATGCAAGTCAAGTAAAGTAATAGTAATAGAACATCGATATTTGGGTACCCCACACCACTTTACCACTGGTTATTGAAGACATCCTATGCGTCAAACCTCTCCTTCCATCCTCACCGAAATCCCACTACCATCCCCCTACCCGCACACACTTGGGATACCACAATCACACATCCTACCCACAAACACATGGGCTATCACTACCACACATTTCACACAAACCTAGTTCTGAACAACTATTTCCACGCCCGAGGACACATGGGCCTCATCCCGAAGACACTTGGGAAACAACTTGCATGCACACACCTAGGCCAACCACCATCACATACCCTGCTCGAAGAATCTAGGGCTATAATGGACCTCAGGTCTTCATAGATTGCCTGAAGGATCTTGGGCTACTCATGAAAGGGAGCAGAAAAGGAGATAATAACCAGCCACTCATAAAAGTGTTGGGAAAAACACCCCCCATGAAATGTAGGAGTTCAGCATGAAGTGCTTAACATGGGTGGGGCGTGAATAAAAAACATAATAACTAAAATTATATATATGTAACAAGCCCTCATCCTAGCATAGGGTTTCCAAAACCAGCCCATACACAAGCACCCTCATTATTATTCATTCATAAGAAACATAACAGCCACAACCCTGTAACAACTCATTCCCGAAAAATAATTCCCCCATTGAACCCATTCATGTTTTCATATTCAAGTAATTCCATTTAAGTAAATTCTGCACTGCTAGGATACTAAGAGGAATAACCAAAGGCCAAGGAAAGGAAAATAGCCAAACAAAAAAATAAGAATTCACACCCAGTTCTGTTTTAAAGTCACAACAACAAAAATGATCTGTGAGATACCTTGAAGTATTGGAACAAAACCAAGCCCCACCATATATCCATACACGGCCTCAGACCCAAAAGACAACAACTTCACCACAACAGAGGATCCCATCCCCATCCACCTCGCTTCCCAATCATAAACCATCAACACCACCATAACAGAGCAAGGGTGTTTTCAAATTTGAATATTCCATTCATCCAGTTCTGTCATTCTGCTTTGTTGACCAATGTGACCACACATGTATTCTTATTCACAAGGTATCCATTTAATCAACCATGTTTACATGATTAACCAGTTTCTATGTTACACCCATTCAATCACATAAATATCCATAAAAAAAGAGGTTCATTACTGCATAAGTAAATACCCCCAAAAGCCATGTCTTTTAGTGGGCATAAGCCCGTACAATTCACAACACATAATCAAGGATAAGGAGTACAGCAGAAACATCAAGAACACCCCCCATCATTCTTCAAAATTCCGTTTGTTATCTTTATTAAGGTTTGGTTTCATCCATCACCATAGAAACAATAGAATACCCACCCCACATGATACACACTAAGGAGAGACAAAGGAAAATCCTTACTTAAATTATCAAAGATTGACATCTTTATCCTAGTGCCCACAACATGGGATGCATGACTGGTAAGGGAGTAACTCAGAATACACTAAGAATGAGCAAGAAAGGCTCCAGCATAGGCGCACCACTCACCTCGGGAAGGGGGACTCCAAACGCACCATGGAGAAGAAGGAAAAGAGGTGATCTGAGAAGAATGAATTCTTGTGTGATAAAAAGGTGAGATCCTGGTGTTATAGGATTTTAGAATCTTGAGCGGCTTTAAAGGTGGATTGTGGTTTCACCTCACGGTTAGATGGATACACACGATGGAATTAATTGTTTATTTAAAAAATTCTCATCGAAGGGCTAGCCAAAATAGTTGTGCATTAAAAGATTTAATTTAAGAGAGTAAAATGGGTCCATTGAGGGTCTCCCCACACCTAGGGGATTTAAAACGTTGTTTATGGTGCTAAAAACGGCTTTGAACCACATTAAAAATGTTAAAATACTTAAAGGTAGCATTATGGGAAAAATGTGGAAGGAAAATCCCAACACCCCTCTGTGGCCGATTGGTGAGACTGATAGTTGAAACTGATCGGTGGAGCTAATAGGGTGAAGCTGATCCCATCAAGCTGATCATGTGAAGATGATCCTGTGAAGCTGATCCTATGATGCTGATCAGTGAAACAGATCAGTGAAACCGATTTAGTGAAACTGATCTCTGAAATGGATTTGGTGAAATCGATCTGTGAGACTGATTTCGTGAAACCGATATGTGAAACTGATTTGGTTAAACTAATCTGTGAAACAAATTTGTTGAAACTAATATGTGAATCTGATATGGTGAAAGTGATCTGTGAAATCAATTTGGTGAAACGGATCTGTGAAACGGATTTGGTGAAACCGATCTGTGAAACTGATTTGGGGAAACTGTTTTGTGAAACCTATCTGTGAAACCAATTTGGTGAAACCGATCTGTGAAACTGATTTGGTGAAACTGAACTGTGAAACCAATTTGGGAAAACTGATATGTGAAACCGATTTGGTGAAACCGATTTGGTGAAACCGATCTGTGAATCCAATTTGGTGAAACCGATCTATGAAACTGATTTGGTGAAACCGATCTGTGAATCCGATTTGGTGAAACTGATCTGTGAAATCGAATTGGTGAAACCGATTTGTTGAACTGGATCTGTGAAGTGGATCTGTGAAGCTGATCTGTGGAGCTGATCAGTGGAGATGATCCGTGGAGCTGATCGATGGAGCTGATCGATTAGTCCAAGACACCCCAACACATAGAATTTTGACAATGTAATTATCCAGGAGGGTCTGGGCCATTACAGCTGATAAGGGAAAACAGGTGTTGGTTGATGCACCGAGGAAAGTTGTGGTGGAAAAGAAATATTTTTCTGGTTCTTCAAAGAGAAAAGCTGAAGAGATAGAGAAATAATCCTCACAAACTAGAGAATCTTATTCGAAATTTTCCTCTATGGGACATGACTTTGTGGTATAATTGTTAAAGAAGTTGGTTAATACCATTCATTTGTTTCTGAGTATACACTCAAGGTGCCAAATGCTTCTACACACGTTTAATCAGAAATCAGATTCTGTTTCCATGCTTATGGATAAGTTTTTTAAGTTTGAAAAAAATTTCAAAACATTCTACATTTGTTATGATGCTTATAGAAGGTCATGAATGTAAATCACAAAGTGTTCAAGGAAGGGAATTTAATATCTAAGAACATTTTATGACTTTCAAGACAATGTCAACGATGCTTTTGATATGGAAGATGTCAATATCAAAGACCTTACTTCATGTTTTGATGAGAAGCTCAATCATGAACAAACAGATCAGAAGTAGTAAGTCAAGGATCTGAATGGGAATCCTAATTCCAGGGATTTGAATCTTAAAAGGAAAATAGATCATAGAAATGTGTTTAAAGAAAAGCTCGGTAATCAAGAACAATTTTTTAAGACTCGAAAATAAATTATTATGGCTCAGAAAGAAAACATCATAGCTATTAAAAAAGAAAAATGAGGATCATAATTAGCTGCTCACGAATTTCTAAGAGGATGATAAGGAGCGTAAAAAAATAATTTCCATTTTCATGAAGCTTTTGTAGAAGGAAAAAATGATGATTTTTTCCTTAACTCTGATCATTTGTTGTATTTCCTTCCATGTACAAATTCATTCAATTGTAATGAAATTTTGGTTGTTTTTCATATGTTTTGTTGTATAGTACTAATATTTCAGGTACCATATTTGTTTATGTTTTCTTTATTTATTTTTAAAAATCACAGTGGGGGAGAAATGAATGATAAAAAGAATATTAAGTAAAGAAGAGAATGTCCTAAGTAAGGGGGAGTCTATCTAAGAGGGAATTTTATCTAAGAAGATTTCCTTATGCAAGAAAAAGAAAAATCTCTTTAAGGAAGTCATGAATATGATCCTTAGGTATTTCAAAACCTAAGGAGGAGTTATTTGTATTAACCATGATTCATAAGTAAATGTAGATATGTTTTTATTTTATGATCATAAAGCAAAAATTTTAGTCCTTATATTCCTTTGGGTAATTATGTTTTTACATTCCAAAAAGGGAGAGATTGTTGATTCAATAAGGTTTCCATATAAATTGTACATTCCTATATGGGTTGAAAATAAAAAACCCATTATTTTAAGTCTAATTATATTTTCCCTAAGCATTATTCTCATAATGAAAATTTCTATTCTCTAAGGAAAATTTCCATTCTCTTTGTTAATTTTTTTTATTATTTCCTTTGTTTTCATTATTCTCTTTATATCATTTCTATATCTTACTCATTTTATTAATTTGTAAAAATTTGGTTTCATATATAAATTCTTAGAATCTTATAAATCCCTGGATATAGAGTGTTCAGTTTGTAGGTTTTGAATTCTCTAAAATTTACACTCCAAATTCTCTGAAATTCAGACCTCGAATTCTCTAAAATTCAGACTCTGAATTCTCTAAAATTCAGACTCAAGAATCATTGAAATTTAGACTATGAATTCTATAATGTTCAGACCCCAAATTTTTTGAAATTCAGACTCCAAATTATCTAAAATTCGAACTCATATTTCTCTGAAATTCGTACTCTGAATTCTCTGAAATTCAGACTTCGAATTCTCTAAAATTTAGACTCTGTATTCTCTAAAATTCATAATCTGAATTCTCTGAAATTCAGACTCCGAATTCCTCAGAATTCAGACACCAAATTCCTCCGAATTTGGATTCTGAATTCCTCCGAATTCAAACTCTAAATTCCTCATAATTCATATTCCCAATTCATTGGAATTCAGACTCTTAAATCTATATAATATAGATTTGGAATTATTTGGAAAATAGAATCTGAATATCCAGGACTTATAGATTCCAAATTATTATTTTCGAAGACTCTAAAATGTATTTTTTTTCTTAGACAACAAAAAATAGATTTGGTTAAGCTTATTCAATTTCCTTACACTTATTATGAAACAATGTCATTTAATATGTTTCTGTCTAACTGTTGTCTGAGTGACATGTGTATAGGTCCCTCCAAGATTCAAGGAAAAATATGATAGTTCGAGGAGGGAGCCAACCATTGGAGAAGTTCTTATAAATAATAGCTCATTTTAACGAGTTAAACACATGTTGATCACTCTAGAGATTGAATGATGTGAAGTGATTTCTAGAAAGAGAGAATCTCATTCTTTTTGTGGTTTTAAACATCTTGTTCAGATTTCTTAATGAAAATCCAATTGTTTCTATGTACAATAGAGGTCTTACAAGGATTGGAAGATATATGTGTCGACTACCATAAAGTTTGAGGACTTCTAGGGATAAGAAAACAGAGGTTATGACTACCTTAATGATTGAGGTCTTGTGGGGATGGCAAGACAGATTCCGATATTCATATCAAGGGCTTTCCCTAGTGTGTGTTAGATAGACTTTGGTGAATGTATTAATCAAGGGACCTTTATTCAAGGTTGTTGGATACCCTACTCTTTGGGTTAAAATATTTCATACTTTTTACTTGTTTTGTTTTTAGTTTATTTCCATTGTATTTTGATAAAAGAATAAAGTATAACATTCTTGTACTTTTTTTACTTTTATATACATTGATAATTAATATTCTATATTCTTTAAGGAAGAATCTTTTCCTTGAAAAAATTCCTTAAGTTTCATTTCTAGAATCATACTTTCGGAACCTTGTAAACATTCCTTAAGTTTTATTTCCAAAACCTAGAAAGTTTTTTTAGTAAAACTAATAGAGGTCTTGTGAATTTACCTTGTTTAACATTGTTAAACATAGTTTTAATTAAGGTTAAAAATGAGTGTTTTTAAACCTACAATCCCCCTCTTGTAATTGATCATCTATATTCATATTTTGATCCTACATTATTTATTGTTTCTATAAAAGATTTTTGATATTAATATTATTTATTAATAAATATATCACATGTTCTTTCATATCATCCATTATATGGGAATATGATAACCTCATGTGTCTATATATAAAACTACCACCCCGTGAAGTAATGTGATTTATTCATGCTTTTCATGGAAGGTAATTAGGAATGGATTGCTGAAAATATGTGATATATATTAAATAATTTTTTTCTAAAATTTTAATATATTAGTTGACATTATTTCTTTATTTATACCTAGTAAATCTAAAAAACATTCAAGCATACGTATGACATATCTTCTCCAAGAAAATTGTTACACATTTTCTGTCTCTAACATATACGAATCACTAAAAAACATATATTATGACTATTTAAGATATTTATATAATTTTTAACATTATTATGATTATATAACAATTATAAAAGTAATATTAACAATAATAAAATGTCAAAACATACAGAAAATACCAACTAGATATTTCCCAAAATGTGATTTTAACATGGAAATAAATGGAAAAAGGATATAAGTAAATAATGTTTGTAATGGTTTATATTGGTATGGTTATTTAATGGGTTTCTAATAAATTTATGTTTAGTAAAACTGAGGGTTGAATGTTTATGAACTAATTCATGATTTGTGGAAGGGGATTCCTATCACACTTTTTACTCATATGAGACACATGTCCCATTTAACATCTTTATAATATTTGTAGTGTATATGTAGAAAATGAATATATATTATGATGATAAAACTATAAATTATTATTATTTAAGTATAAATTTGAGGATATCTCTTTCATGGGTTTTTTCAAACAATATTTACTCAATTTTTAAGGATTCTATGACATAATCTCAGTTTTATTGGCATTAATTTTTTTTAAGCTTCATATGATGAAATATTGTGACCCATATTTCATGAAATACATGTAGTTTATTTTTCATCGGTTATGTATGTAGAATAAATTTCATCTCTTAATCTTCTTCTCTTTATGTACTCAATATATCTAAATAATTTTATTAAAAAAGTCGATATCATTTATCCCTTCAGAAAAAAAAAATTCTTCAGAAACTATTATTTAAAAAAAATAACTTTTATTAAATATATAAAATATT
Source organism: Viscum album (assembly GCA_963277665.1). Taxonomy (NCBI): domain Eukaryota; kingdom Viridiplantae; phylum Streptophyta; class Magnoliopsida; order Santalales; family Viscaceae; genus Viscum; species Viscum album. The sequence goes on from OY728159.1 coordinate 663,299,094, forward strand.
AATAATCAATTTTTTAACCATTATTGACTTAAAAATTTATAATAGAGTCTCCATGTTCTTTAACAAATAATGTCTATCTGGATTTGACTGAAAATGTGAAATGAATTGTTATTTAAATGTATACTAAAAGAATGGTATTATCCACCACCATAAACAAATAATTTTTTATACATTACATTATAAGTATAATTTTTTTTATAATTGAAATTTATTTCCAAAATGTTTTATAACATCATAATTTTAAAACATTATTTTCAAAATATAATTGATATTACCTTCAATGAATGTTTTAAATGATTTTTAAATTTTCCATTATGATTCTCTAATATTATTTTTGAAGAAAAAAAATTGAAAATGTTTTTCTATTTTAAAATTCCTTTTCATTAATGAAATTATATATTACTTAGAAAATTTATTAAGGGATATTTTGAAATCATTTTCTACCTATTATGAAATCCTTTACTATTATTATGAAATACTTTGGGTAATATTGAATGAAAATGTACTTATTCATTCTATTGAAGGATAATTTTATATTAATGTAATTTTTATGAAACCCATTTCATTTTCATGGGTTATTCTCTTGTAAATTGATGAAATTTTTATAGAATAAATTTTTCATTACACTGGTTATGATGTTATCATATGATGTTTTTTTATGCTATTATGGGATAGAAAATTTTAGTTTTCATTATGGGATGGGTGTGTCCTATATCTCCATATAATTATTTGGGATATCATATATATCGCATGACCTAATAGTGGAAAAAATAGGTGAGATTAATCCATAATGGGAAACAGGATCAGCATAATTAACTATGTAAAATAGCTTTCCCTTAATATAAAATATGAAATTGGTGTGTCTTGATCCTAATTGAGAAACATGTTATAAGTCTTGATCAACTATTTTGATGGTATTGGTTTTTAAAATTGACATATGAAAATTGGGTTTTCAATATTAATGATGGATCTTTTATTTGATGAAATTAGATTGTGGTTACTAATTGATTTATGATGATTGGTCAATCTTATGGTCTGTGTTTTATGAAATGAAAATTTTTATCCTTTGACTCATGTTTATGATCTATGACAGGTTGTGTTCGATCTCCTAAATCATGTTAATGATAACATATCCTTAATATTATTATATGATTTTATATGACCATAGATTGATATTTCTAATGTTTACCCTTTTTTCAAAATCTAATGTCACCATTTCATAGGCCTCTTCCTCGATTCCATAAGGAATAGATAACATATAGAGAGCCTAATAGTAGTAATATGTTTATATATTTATGGGGTATGTTAATGATAATTCATGAAATGATAAGATAGTGTTTCTAGTCTCTGAAGGCTCTAAATTATTAAAAACCTTAATCATTTGTTTTTAAAATGTATTGAATATTCAACTATAAAATATGATATTTTTGTATAAGATCTTGGTTACCTATAGTTGGACTTAGAGGAAATTTTTAGTCAATATTTTGATTTTTGGATTTGAATAATAATAGTGACATCTATAGATATTAAAATATAAACATTTCTAGGGATATAGATCTCGATATTTGTTAGGATACATATAAGGATAGATATAAATATATAAAAGTATACAAGAATTATGGTGAAGGATAATAAAAGGGTTTCTAGGAAACTACACCCCTTTCTGGATACACAATGTGGATGTGGATCTAATAAATAGTTACATAGTGTTAATATCTCAATAATGGGTTCATTTTGATGGAATCAGTCATCACTTGGAGAATGAAAATGGGATATGATTCCCACCTAGTTTAACACACCCAATAAATATTCTTTGTAAATAATAATAATCTATATGAACCATGTAACTTCATGACATAGTTTCCTCTTATTTTGGGACCCAAGATGGTGGGTCACATATCCACAAGAACGCCTCCCTACATTCTAGAGGCTAACGATAAGTAGTGAGGGTGTGAAGGTGGTAGTGTGGAGAGAGTATATCCACATATCAGAGTGGAAAAATGATATAAACATAAACATGCAATATTGGAAGCACATATAACTAGACTGAATAATAAAGCAGTGGAAGAATAAAAAACTAAACAACTGAATAATAATAAAAAACCACTAGGTGATGTCAAATACATGGATTCCTGGACTTCTGATATAAAAAATGGAAACATTCAACAAGTATATTCAATCATTCTATACATAATATACAAATAAGAACAAATGGGTTATCTACTAGAATATCTAGGATATAATCATTCCAATTATATTATTAGTTATCTATAAGTCAAACATATCAAGTGTCTATAGTAATGTTCTAGACCTTATACATACCTATAGTCATATAATATTCTTGGGTACCAAAGGCAGCCTAAGTAGTGTGTGAAATAAATGTTGAGTAGGAAACAACCAATAGTTTCTATAATTAATCATGGATGATCCCATAAAAAAATTGTGTTTCAGTATAAATTGATGTGTAAAAATGATAAATAACTAAATAAAATCCCATACATGTTCCTAAAGGTAACTTAGTGGGTCTACCTTCTTCAGGTCATGGATGGGATGCATGTATGATCAGATACTATATACATAAGAATAATATGAATATATATATATTAAATAAATATATAGAATCCACATAAATGAACCATGTAAGTGTGAACTTAAGTGGTCATACACATAAAATACTAGTTCCTATCTAGACAAGAGTTTCACTCAGACATACAAAACATGTCTTAAATAATCCTATAAGAACATGTAATCTGGTACATTACCTATAATTAGTGAGATACATTATTTTTCCCAGTTAATATGATGAGTGGGAAACCCTATCAGCACTCAAATAAAGGGACGGGGTGCATCATTCCCCGATCTAAATAGTATTAGGGTTGTGAGATGCCATGCTCAACACCCGATGTAAGTGAGCATGTAACCGCTATGCCCAAATAAACCCATACCATCATCCAATATCCCAAATAAAAGAATAATAAAATTTATATTATAGGCTTGAAACAATACCACACGATAATTTAATTCATCAAGACCATTTACAGAAAAGTAATTATAATTCATATTAAGCATATTTTGAATTGAGATACAATTGGTATTGTCTTACCACAATTTATAAGTCATTTCATTTTGGGTAATTCAATTCATTTAATCTATTTAAGGATGTTAGACCATAAGTACACCCCATTCCATATAATCATTCCTTTTAACTAATTAAAAAGGGAAATTCCATTTTAGGGATCAATGAACTCATAAAAGGTGTCATTGGAAATGAGAAAACTACCAATAAGGGAAATCCTATTAATATGTTGTCCATGAATGTAGAAGGTGCCTTGGAATCATTAAAAATTAACTTAATAGAGGAAAATTCCATTTCTAAACCAATATTAACTCTTGTAAGGAATTAAATGAAGTTGAACAATTATTCATAAAAAGAAACTAAATTTGGAAATCCCATGTGGTGTTGATAATGGAAGTAAATATCCTCCTTTTTAAGAAACATGTATCATCAGGATTTATGCAAGGTTTTTAGATCAAATCAGTATAAATAACTCAATTTAATGTTGATAATAAATAATGAATTATATGTAGTAAAATAGAAAAACAACTAAAACACCAAAAAACATGGGGAAAACGATGATACCACCTACCTTATGGATATTGATGACTCATCATCCAAAGGATATATTAGATTCCAGGTTAGTTGAAATAAATCATTAAAATTGTTCTATGCCTATAAAATATTGAAAAATTTCTCACACATAAATAACATCATGTGTCCAAAGATATACATAGATCAAACATAATTTGGAGGGAGAGAATAGCTATATAAATCCAATTCCTTTAAAAGATCATGATTTGGAAAATGGACAAATAATTTATCACGAATCCAAGATTGAGGGGAGTGTGAGCTCACTGGAAGAAGAAACCCACACAACCATTGGTAATGAAGGTAAAAAAGTAAAACAATGTTAAAATATTAATCAATGTATAAATTGAAACTTCCCCCTATAAACAGGTGGTGCACCATTTAGGTGCACATTTTCCCAAAACCTATGAAAACTGTGCTAAATCCATTTCTGAAAATGTAAACCACGATTGGTTTACATGCATTATTTACCAAACCCTTCAAAAACCATGGGAAAAATAATTTTCAAATACATTTAGTTTTTCACATAGTTATGAACATAAATTCACATTGTTTCAGAAAAACCATTCCACTACTTTTACACCTCTATTTCACCCAGCATGGTTTGTAGATACCATAAGGGATGGGCTACACATTTTCAAATAACCTTGTGACTGAGCCATTTTTTCATGAAACCAGGGTTTCAGGATTTGAACAAGGCCTGAATAGTCTCATGACTCTAGCATCTTCATTTTAAAACATTACAGGGAATATATAAAGGAATTTAATATAAAATCTAATGATCCATACCTTTATGAAAATATAAGTCATTAAGAACTCTCCTCCTTAAATAAACACTTCCCTAAGTCGGTGTTCTGATGGTAAAGTGGTATTTTCAACAAATTTTTCTGGATACAATTCATGTGTTTGAGTTTCACAATCCCATGTCTTATCTTATACATGATAGTGATTCCATAACACCCATACGAAGGGTACTCACCAGCCTCAAAGTGTCTTCATACTCTAACCCATGATACAAAAATGATACTCTTAGAAGGTAGCATTCACATCTATCTCAACCTCATCAAGTTAAAAGAAATTTGATTATTTTGGATAATTTCTATTATACATGAATTACATATTTAAATGAACAAAATCTATGAGGATTTGATATCTAGTATGACACTATCCAAACCACATCACATCCACGAAGGGTCCAACAAAACTAGATGATATCTTACCTACCTTATAATAGATCTATGGCCCACCCCATTGAGACTCCTAAGAAAACACAATCTCCAAACTCGAAAATATTAGGCCTCCAATATCTATTATCATATTAATTCTCTCTATATTAAGCTTTCATCGTGGTCTTTCTAATCGATTGGACCTATAATGATGTCACCCACATTACAAGTGGTACAAACATAACTGTCTTTCCTCCCTCTTTCCAAAATAGAGGTGAATCGAATATATTACCATATAAGGATTCATAAAGATCCATATTGATTATATACTTAATGATATTATAATAATAAAACTCAATGAGTTGATTTTTTTATCCTAGGAATCTCAGAAGTCATGGACCCATGCATGAAGCATTTTCTCTTGAACCTGAATGGAACACTATGTATTTTGTAACACCCCGAGATTTTATGAAAAATATTCTTTTAATTTCATTGATGTCTTGTGGTGTACGCTACACCAAGATTATGTTGTGCTATACGCAACACCGTAATAGCATGCAGTATGCGAAACACTATTCTTGGATTGTGTTACACACAATTTCAAGTTCGTTTTGTAGAAATTATTCTACGCAACATTAAGTATAGACTTTGTTTAATGTATAAATGAAATATTGTTGTATTTTTTTATACGCAACAACAAAGGAGTATTTCACAACACGCATCCCTAACTTGGCTTGCATTACACGCAATCGTGACCTTCCACGGTGGCGTGTGTAGTACGCAATACCGGGTTTCACTAAAAAATGATATATTGTTATAATATTATTATGGACTAGTCGTTATGAATAGTATTAACTAAATTTTTAATTTTATAACATTTTTATTCATCTTATATATTTTCTATAACATGGTATGAGAACAAAATAATTTTTTCGGGTAAAATAAGTATTTTTCAAAAAATACAGTTTTGTCGCCTTTTGATGACGCACCCACTTTAAATCTAGTTTTTGAAATGTTTATAAGTTCAATTTGAAAAAATAAAATTCTTCCTTTGAATCAGGATATAAAAATTTAATTTGGATAAAATTTTCATATTATTCTGATAACTTTCATATTTTGATGAATAGTAAAAACACGCTATATTTTAATTAAAAACAACTTTTTTCATAGCAATAATTTATATGGATAGATTATCTTTTTAGTTGGTTTTAAAGTGTAATTAGAATATATTTTTACCATTTAATCCAATGTTTGTAATTGAAATTAATTTCACTTTGAAATTGGACATAAACAAGTGATGATCTTTTGATAGTTATTGTTTCTTAAAAACACGCTATTTGTTTTGATAACGGGAATTACTTTTAAAATTAATTAATGCCACTTCTATGTTTTTAATTTGGAAAAATAGACATCATTTTTGAATTCGGAATTTCAAATATAGCTTAGGCTGAATTTTTGGTATTTTTCTGAAAAACATCAATTTTTGATGAATAGTGGAAACACTGAGTTTTTGGTCAAAACCGACTTTTTATTTAAATAATAATTTATTTGATTTAAGTTTTTTTAGGTCAAAATAGATACATAATACTTATTTAAGTTCAATAAAATTAATTGGAATCATTTTATAATAATTTTAGATTTATAAAAATTGTATTGAACTTTTCACCGTCTTTTACCCACCTCCTAGGAGCTTTTGCAATTGTTCATAAAACTTAATTTTACCACTTATGTGAGTTGAATTTCGAAAATCCGAGAGACACGGTTAATATCAAGGAGTAAAATTTGGTTCAATTAGATAAAAATAATTTTTGTTGTATAGTAACTTTTTAATTTTATTTACCACGGTTAAAAGTAAATAGGGTAATTCAAGGTTAAAAGAATATTATAATAATTCAAAATTACCTTAACACTTGTCTAAACCTTATTTTAGGAGTAATTTCTGACCATGGGCATCATTGGGTCGATTTTGGGACCCCATGGAGCCACTTATGAAAGACAATGACACATTAGATTAATTAATTTAATGTAAAGACAAAATTGGCATTAACAAAAAATCCTTTAGTAATTAATTTTTATAAGGGGATATATAAATTATCATTTAGACTATAAATATTCATTGGAAAGATAAAAATATTTCCTACATGTTGGTATTTTTTTATAATTTTTAGACATCAAATAAATTAAATTATTTATGACACAATAATGATGCAGTATTTACCACATTAATAAATGATTTAAATAAATAAGATTATAATGATTAAAATATCATCCAAACCTGTCCAATTCCTATTGGATGATTTTTTTCGAATATGAGTCATCTTATCTTAGACATTAATGTGTTTTGGACCTCTTGAAACGGAATATAAGTTTATAATAAAATAATGTTTTCACACTTTCCTAAAGAGCCACTCCACTCCCTTATAAAAGGATACCACTTTTATGCAATTCCTCACACCTCTCAAGCCTTTTGGATCGTCCAAAATCTTCCCAACTAGGCTCCATACATCCCTCTCCTCCCCCTAGAATCATTAAATTAGGCAGAAGGAACTTCAAGAAGTCCTTTTGGTTCAAACCAAAGGAAGTTACCCAAATTAAATGTAATAGTTTATCTTAAGTTGTTCTCTTTTATTCTACTTCTCCAACCCCTAAACTCTTTTTAATCCATTTTATATGACAACAATAGTATACTCAACATACTAGGATTTTGTTATGAGAATTATTAGAACTACACTTACACACACCTCCATCTAATAGATGAAGAACATAATGTTTCTGTGGATGGCAAACTAACGCCTCACGAAACGATGATTGTTCGATTTTCTCCTACCACCTCTCATGGTGGCCATTATGATGGCACTGTATTCATATATGATATATATTATGTTTATGATTTCCTTTTTCTTCTTTAATTTCCAATTATATCAAGCCTTTATGGTTTCCATAGTTGGTAAATACGATAATCTCATTTGAGGAAGTGTGGTCTACCGCCCCCTCAAAGTGATGTTATTCATTAATACCTTATGTGGGATGTATAAAGGATGGAGTTAATGATATTATATCTGATATTATACTGGAATTATAATATACCTATTCCATTAAAATAATAAATATAAATGAAAGTAGCATTCATGTGTACGTACGGCTTACCGTCTCCATGAATGGTGCATTTCATTTGCTTACCTCCATATGTTATGTACTATTATAAATACATGTATATGATGGATATATAATGAATATATATGATATATAAATCATGATTTACATTCTGGAAGTAAGTAAATCATGATATAAGTAATAATAACATCAATAACAACAATTCCAAACATGTACGATAAATAAGACGATTTTACCCAAAATGTTGCATTAACATGGGATTTACAAAAGAACGGGTAATATAAAGTCATAAGTGAACCATATATGATATCATAACAATGAATATTATTCTTCAATAAGTAAATGACATTATTTAAATCATTATATAGGAGGTTACGATACGTATGAAGCATATTGGACTTAAGGTAAGGGATAATTATTCCAATCTCATTTTTATCCGAGATTGTTTATTCGTAAGTATTTACTGGGGTTATATTTATCATCCATTTCAAAGTTTTATAAAAAGAAATTCATGTATTTTTAAAGTCCTTTTTACCCATTTTTGACTTTTACTACATGGTATGTAAGGAATCTATTTTTTTTATCATACGTGGTACTTTTTGACTTTTCTGACAAAAGTACGAGGAGAATGTTTTTTTTAACTTATACGGAATGAACAGATTTTTACAGTTTCATAATGCCTCATTTTCATGAATCTACCTATACAATATTTCATGATTATTTTTAACAAAACCCTTTTCTTTTAAAATTTCATGGCATTTTGTGAAAAGAAAATGATTTTGAAGAAAAAATGATATTTTCTTCAAGATTTCATTTCAAGTGTTTTATCAAAACTATTTTCCATCTAAGATGACATTATTTAGTGTGATTATGTTTCAAGTATAATGTATCCATTATTTAAATGGTTTGATTCTTATTATGATGAATGATATCCATTTTTTTATGGATTATGTTATGATGGGATGTTGTTTATGAAACCCATTTTATACTTTGGGTAATGATGAATCATTTATGTTCATGTTGTGTAACAAGTAAGAATGATTTCATTATGAGATGGATGGGACCAATATCTCCCTCCAATGGATTGGTTAAAGATTTATATCTCATGAGATATACATGGCTTGAATGGTAAGTTAATCCTGTTCAGTGCTACAGGACTGGAACGAGGAGTGAACTCGATTCAGAATGGGACTTTGTCCACTAAGATGGTCTTTATAACAATGCCTTGGCTACTATGGAAATCATAACAAGTTCCGAATGGTTTCCACAATTAAATGATTTATTCCCATGATATTTTATCAAGATTTATGTTCCTTTATGATATATGCCTTACGTACTTCCAATATTTTTGTCTTTGCTCAAGATTTTGATGTTTAGATTTTATGTTCAAGCTTTTGCATTCAAATTTTTATGGATTGTTTTATGTTCTCTATGCTTACCCTTAATGAGCATTTGAGCTCACCCTTTTTATGTTTTCTTTTCCCAAAGATATAAATAAAGGTTTTAGGTAAGAAAAAAAGGGGGTGATCTTTATGGGATAAGTTGAAGATCTTTCACCGTGATTAGAAGATTAAATTCTGAGTTTCCAAAGACACTAAACTATTACTGTCCTTGTGCGTCTGTGTTTGTTATGTATTAAGTATTACTCAAAAGTAATGTAATGTCCATGTATGTCAAGCTTTCAGTCTCTACAGTTGGTATCAGAGGCAAAGGAGGTAGGAATGTATCCGATCCTTGGGAACTCTCACATGTGAGCGTTGGACGAAGCATGGCTCTCCGCCCAAGGGCATCATGAGGAAATGGCTGCCACTGGGGATGGTGGTGTGTCCCACCCAGGGGGTGTAGCCGCCCATGGAGTGCCCTGATAGGTATCAATTATAGCCCACTAGAAGTAATTCCATAATGTTACAGTTGGTATCAGTGGAAAGGTTTAGTTAACCTTTGGAAACTAGGATGCGAAAACTTTAGTGAGATCCCTATAGATATTTCTAAGGTATATCAAGGGATGTATCTAAGGTTAAGTATAAGTATAGTTTATAGTCCTAGAATTACGATAACGATTTTAGAATTTAACCTAAGATGTTAGATAATGAAGGTAATCCCCCTTTATTATGATTTTGGCATCTCACAATATTTTTTTTGGGTTTTAAAAAATGGCTGGAAATAGGAAGATTCACGATAATGGAGGATATGATGGACAATGGAATGATATTCTTCATGAGCAACCAAATGAAATTGGATCTGAAAGTCCAAACATTGTTATTATGCCTAATCAGCAATCTCATAATATGATCAGTAATCTCAACTTTGGTAAGTATCCTGACTCAACTAATAAGAGAAATATGGAGTTTCATGATGATCATAGAGGAAAGAAAGTTCAATTCCCCTCACGTAAATCATGTGGGAAGAGGCATCAAGGATAATGTTTCAAAGGAACTGGAAGATGCTTTGGGTGCAGAAAAGAAGGACACAAATCCATTAAGTGCAAAGGAAAAGGTTCAGTTAACACCATGGATAAGGATAATGGTATTTCTACGACATCAACAATGATTAGATGTTTTAAATGTGGAATTTATGGGAATTATTCAAACCAATTCCCTAAGGGAAAATCTCATGAAGAGAATCAGCATGGTCATATGGGTAGTAATTATGTGATTGATGATGAGGAGACTACAAATGATATATGAGATGAAAGAAGTGTTGAAGCTTGGTCAATGGTTTAAGAAGGTAGTGGAATGATTGTATGTTTATCAAGAGTTATGTTGTATAGGTAATTTAATGGTAATATGGAATAAAGAAACATCTAAGGATTGTTACACTATTTTTTTCCTAAAGTATTTGAAAGTATATGTTGAATAGTACTAGTAACCATGAAAGATTATTCATATATTTTTGGAAAGAAGATGATATGCACATAATTAATGGATAAGGAGAAAATAATATGTTTGATAGTATTCATGAGCTCATGATTGATATAAGGACTAAGTGATATCATGGTTTGAGTATATATAAATTTTGGGATTTTGATATGTGGAAAGAGTTAACTTTTGACTGCATTCATGTTTTCACTAAGGTTCAATGGGTATTCATTTTTCAAGAGAATACATGATTAAGGTATTTACATGTTTGGAATGTAACCAACAAGATATATCGTATGATATATGGGGGATAAATGATGGTATTCACATGCTTGTTATGTGACCTTTCAAGTAATCATTTTTTTATACTATGAGATTGGACATATTTATTTTGGACAATCCAAAATATTGGAATGGATTATGTTAGACACATATTAGTATTGTTTAAGGCTAAAACATTTTTCTATATTATTGATGGAATGTAATAATGATGTAATTTTAGAAAGAGGACAACCTACAGGATGGGTGACAACCCATTGCGTCGGACAAGGCTATGGGAATAGAACCCACAACTGAAGTGTGACAGGCCTTTATTGCCTACCACTGGCCTACAGGAAGTCCCTGGTTAGTAGAAAATGGTTTTATATTATTAAGTGGTATGATAGATGAAGTATGAGTTCATTTGTGGAATTGTATACGATTAACCTCACCATATATAGACTTATGTATATTTGATAAATTTTTCTAACATTTTGTTTGAAACAGATGGAATGATGCATAATTCTATCACATGATCTGCTAACACTTCACGAATAACAAATTCAACTTCATTTCTTTAAGAGATGAAGTGGAAATTGTTCAAGGCACGAACAACAGTGAGATTGTACCAAAATCATGTAAGTATTTTTTTTTAATTCATCAACTTTAGGGAAATGATCTTGAAAACCAAAAATTTTGTCCTAGTGCCCTCATATCTAATGAATCAGATGGTACCTTAGATCATCACAAATTTATGGCTTTCTGATTGTTGGATTTTTCATATCCATGTTCTCTACCAATCTCCATCAGAACATGACGGTTAGATTTCTCTTCCATATCCATATTTTCACCTATGTTATCCTAAGTGGAAACCCAATGATTAGTTAATTTGGGTAACCGTTACGTTTCATACTTTAGTTTTTAAAGTCAATTTTTGGTATTCCTTTTTACTATGTCGGTTTCTATTAAAGAATCTTTCAAGTAGTAAACCATTTATAACCCCGACGAATTTTGAGGGAGAAATTCATTTTAAGGGGGGTAGAATGTAACAACCCAAGATTTTATGAAAAATATTCTTTTAATTTCATTGATGTATTGTGTTTTAAGCTACACCAAGATTATCTTGCACTATACACAACACAGTATTAGCTTGCAGTATGCGCAACCCTATTCTTGGCTCGTGTTACACACAATTTCAAGTTCGTTTTTTAGAAATTATTCTACGCAAAATTAAGTATAGACTTTGTATAATGTATAAATGAAATATGGTTGTATTTTTTTATACGCAACAACAAAGTAGTCTTTCACAACACACAACCCTGACTTGGCTTGCGTTACACGCAATCGCGACCTTCCTCGGTGGCTTGTGTAGTACGCAATACCGGGTTTCACTAAACAATGTTATATTATTATAATATTTTTATGGACTAGTCATTATGAATAGTATTAACTAAATTTTTAATTTTATAACATTATTATTCATCTTACATATTTTCTAGAACATGGTATGAGAACAAAATAATTGTTTTGGGTAAAATAAGTATTTTTCAAAAAATGCAGTTTTATCGCCTTTTGATGGAGCACCCACTTTAAATCTAGTTTTTGACATGTTTATAAGTTCAATTTGAAAAAATAAAATTCTTCCTTGGAATCAGGATATAAAAATTTAATTTGGATAAATTTTTCCTATTATTCTGATAACTTTCATATTTTGATGAATAGTAAAAACACGCTATATTATAATTAAAAACAACTTTTTTTATCACAATAATTAATATGGATATATTATCTTTTTAATTGGTTTTAAATTTTAAATAGAATATATTTTTACCATTTAATCCAATGTTGGTCATTGGAATTAATTTCTCTTTGAAATTGGACATAAACAAGTGATGATCTTTTGATGGTTATTGTTTCTTAAAAACACGCTATTTGTTTTGATAATGAGAATTACTTTTCAAATTAATTAATGCCACTTCTATGTTTTGAATTTGGAAAAATAGACATCATTTTTTAATTTGGAATATCAAATATAGCTTAGGTCTAATTTTTGGTTTTTTTCTGAAAAAACATCAATTTTTGATGAATAGTGAAAACACTGAGTTTTTGGTTAAAACTGACTTTTTATTTAAATAATCATTTATTTGATTTAAATTTTTTTAGGTAAAAATATATACATAATACTTATATAAGTTCAATGAAATTTATTGAAATCATTTTATAATAATTTTAGATTCATAAAAATTGTATTGAACTTTTCACCGTTTTTTACCCACCTCCTAGGAGCTTTTGCAATTGTTCATAAAAATTAATTTTACCGATTCTGTGAGTCAAATTTCAATAATTCGAGAGACACGATTAATATCAAGAAGTAAAATGTGGTTCAATTAGATAAAAATAATTTTTGGTGAATAGTAACTATTTACTTTTATTTACAATGGTTAAAAGTAAATAGGGTAATTCAAGGTTAAAAGAATATTATAATAATTCAAAATTACCTTAACACTTGTCCAAACCTTATTGGATGAGTAATGGCCAACCATGGGCATCCATGGGTCTATTTTGGGACCCCATGGAGCCACTTATGAAAGACAATGACACATTAGATTAATTAATTTAATGTAAAGACAAAATTGGAATTAACCAAAATCCTTTAGTAATTAATTATTATAAGGGGCTGTATAAATTATATTTTCGACTATAAATATTAATTGGAAATATAAAAATATTTCCTACATGTTGGTATTTTTCTTATGATTTTTAGATGTCAAATAAATTAAATTATTTATGATACAATAATGATGCAGTATTTACCTCATTAATAAATGATTTAAATAAATAAGATTATAATGATTAAACTATCATCCAAAACCTGTCCAATTCCTATTGGATGATTTTATTTAGAATATGAGTCATCTTATATTCGAAATTAATGTGTTTTGGACCTCTTGAAACTGATGATAAGTTTATAATAAGATAATTTATTCACACTTTCCTAAAGAGCCCCTCCACTCCCTTATAAAAGGAGACCACTTCTATGCAATTCCTCACACCTCTCAAGCCTTTTGGCTCATCCAAACTCTTCCCAACTAATCTCCCTACATCCCTATCCTCCCCCTAGAAGCATTAAACTATGTATAAGGAACTTCAAGAAGTCCTTTTGGTTCAAACCAAAGGAAGTTACCCAAATTAAAGGTAATAGTTTCAACCCAGCAGTAAACAACGGTTTAGGTAGAAACTTCGTGAAATATATCAAAACATCATGCCATTTCAACCCAGCAGTAAACAACTGTTTCAAAAACCCATCTAGAAGGTGATGTTTAGCCTCCACCTGTTTACAGGTTGAACATTGAGTGATTAAGTCGGTGATATTCCATTTCAAACCAGGAAACCAATATTGGTTTCAAATGTTTTGAAACATTTTGGTTACATTAGGATGAACCACCCATACTGAGGCATGAAATTATAGAATCAACTCCACTCTAATGTCTGTTGGGACCCACACACACCCATGGAATACACCCATACATGGTCCTTTTGGATTATATATCATCATTTGAGAGGATATCATTTAGGAAAAAACCTTTATAATCATATGGTTTCCTCATTATATATAATTAATGAAGATTAGAATTCACCACTTTGGATATATGGAATGTCAAACCGTTATTCTCTTGAACCTCAATATGAATTTATGAGAATAAGGCCATAATATTCTATTCACCACTAGACTTTATAACCTCCCTTGTCTGAGTCTTCCATCTCTGATCACCGATCATTGTATTACCTTTATGAGGCATGTAGGAAATCTAAAAATAAAAAAAAACTCTAGTTTCACCACACACTATTTCTTCTTGAAATTCAGATCTCCCTATACAAAGATTCAAATATGGATTTTTTTTCATTTAATACCATATCTTTCTCACCATGTATATTGTGTCTCTAAAATCATAATATATGAAAAACAACAGTGAAGATGAGGCCATGCATCAGGTAATTCCTATAATGAGGCCCCACCCGATGAGACCCATACATGATGACTATCTTGTACTAAATCAGAATGACTAAAAGTTTCATACCGAATGAGTCACATTATATAGGGTATGTCCTTCATGGCTCTAAAAAAATCAGTATCACTGCTAATGTCAAATGGACCATGAAATTTTTAAAGGATTCATCACAAGATTATGACCCTATGAATTTAAAACCGTTCATTTTCAATCATGTAAGTGTCACTTCTAGATTTGTATAAATTCTTGATGAATAATAAATAATACCATGTGATACCCAAGATACACCATAGGTCAGTGAAATTATTGGGTTTCTCTCATGAAAATAAAGATCTAACATTCTTTGTTATTATTCAAATTTCTAACTCTTAGATAATGTCACCCATGAAGTCAAATTTCTAAATCCAAAAGTGGAATTTACATAATATATAATAGAGTTGATGATCTCTTAGTGTTTTCATCATGATCACAAGTTTATTGTCAAGGTCATTGATGTAGTTTCAATACACTAAGAATTCATCAAAAAATACTACCATGAATAAATCCACATACAGATAAAAAACGTGATTCATAAAATCCATAAAGACTATATATGTGTTCATGAAATAGAAAATAATCACAAGGTACACAAATATGCCATACTTGCTTTTCAAAATTTTTTTAGGTATGAATGAGGATCTTACAGGCACATAGTGATAGCCCGACCTTAAATAATTCACTGAAAACACTCTCACTCCTCATAGATAATTAGAGATATTATCTATTTGAGGCAGTGAACACCTATTCTTTATCATGATCTAGTTCAATCGATGGTAATCCATATGGAATCTAAGGGTAACGTACCTCGTATTGAATGTGATAACTAGTAAACCCCTTGGGTAATTGTTTGGGTCTATGAATCCATTGGCTTCTAGATCCTATAAATTATTCTCGTGTTCTAGATGATTCAAAGGTTCTATCCTATAAGTATGAATGGTCACTCACATTACTCATGAAAAAGATTAATTGTGTAATTTACCTCTTACACAAAAGGTATAATATAGAATTCATTAGGAATGAATTAACTGAAAATATCCACTACTAAAGAGAATAAAGAGGTTATTAACCCATGGTCATCAAGGAAAAGACTAGCGATATGATTTTTCACATTACATAGCATATAATACATGGGACCTAATCACATAACTTACACATCCCATTCTACACATGGAAATTCTAAATGCACACCAGTGATGTAAACATCACCCTGTTAAGATATTATTCAATATGGGATCTATAATGAACTGACATGTCCATATCAATGATTATGTACAATCCCATCATATCAAGGAAAAATATTCCATATGAATGGGAATCCACCTATCTCCTAGGGAAAATCCTTAAAATGGTGTGTTCCCTCTAATCGGATATACAAAGTCATATCAATCATTAGAATTCAATTGATGTCATCAATATTGAGGCCTCAATGTTCCATAATTATCATAGACATAATAGTGTGAGGAACACATTGGTCATATAAAGAAGTCACTAAAGTGGTGGATATTATAATATTACCTTGAACTGTAGATGGTTCAATGTTCTCTTCATCCAACGTAGGCTAGACTACATGTAATTAGCTTGTACTATGGCCCGGAGTCACTAACTAGAATTCCTGAGAAAGCATGCTCTATTATCACTGAGAATCATGAGTTTGACTACCTCATTCTTAACTACCACCTCGTCCTAATCAGCTAGTTTTATTCCAACTACCTATCCGGCTTGATCCCAGTACCCTCTATCTTAATTGTGGTGTAACAGTAGATCACCACTCTCTAGGATCTGATTGGAATGTCCTATAGAGGAATTGGATATTCCCCATCATTATGTAACCCTTGTATTTTACTAGATCACATAAGCACTTGGATTCGTATGCCCATGCTTCCTGGACTGGTGACATATTAGAAATTTGTTACCAATTGGAGCCTGTATTTTTCTACCTCCATGAGTTGACTCAAAACGTATCTTTATCTAAGAAAATGAACCACTAGAAGCTTTAGTATTTGATATTACTTGACATGCTCTCTCATCATTTCCCATATATATCTATGTAACAAGGTATTTTTTGATGATTTTACAAATACTAGTCAACCAAAAAACATTGATTTGATATTTGATGGAAAAATGTATCCCATCCTATAATCACCTACAGATCATATGGTCACCACCAACGAGAGTAGTAGAAAACCAATAAAACATAGAGAAATGGGAAGAGTATTCTATAATAAACATACCCATATTCTAATATTTCATATATTTTGTAACTCTCTCCTCCCTCTAAGTATGTGAAAAGAAATTATTTTAGATAATATAATGAAATCCTTCCCAAATGATATCTCTTTGCCAAATCATGTGGGTAATAATATCCCCCCACCGATTAGCAGAATAATGTATCATATACACAACTAGTTTGATCCTCCACTCTGGAGGCTTCTCTAGATGGTCGAATATAGAAAGGGTAGATTTTAGCAATGGCAGAACAAAGTGTGGTCCATTATCCCCCAAAACGGTCATATTATAAAGCTCTTAAAATTATGATATCAAATCTACACTGATCAGGGTAGGTCGAGAAACACCTTTCATATACTGAAACATATGTATGAATTCCTATCATAACTAGGCTTTAGGTAAAACATTAAAAACATTAAGAGGATACACATGTTGCACAAAAAGAGGAATCACATGTGGATCATGGCTCTCCACCTCATGGGAATGGTCATCACTGCCTTTAGGGAACATGACTGGAGGAAGTCTTGATGGTATAATACTATAATTAAAAATGCAATCCTCTAAAGATATTTTATCATTTTATAATTACACATATATAAAACTAGAATATGATTAAATCTGTCCAATAGAAAATATATTTCCCCTCTACCTACCCAAAAACCCATGTCTATGTGCTATCAAAGACCCATAATGGTCATAACAATGTAAGAGACTCACCGACCACCACCACTCAGGCGAGGTTATAGCCATGTCTCTATTTCACTTCTATAGGATAATTAATTTATCATTATAATTCATATTCATTTCATATTTCTTGTTGTTCAAATATTTATACTCCATTAAAACAGAAAATTTAGATGTAACAACATTTCAAATCCATAAGGTCTCATATTCTTTATAGACTAAAATAGGATGTCTATATAACCCATAAAAAATGTTCTAACCCATGTGACTAGTGTTTCATGGATCAACATAGTGTAATTGAATCCTTAATGTGTTTTCTTTAACCTATGTTAGAAAACACTACTAGGATAAGGAATGAGGTTTATGTTTCAATTCTATATTCATATCCCTATAAGAATGTTGACACATTTCAATACATAATCTAGAAGGTAAAAATATATAACGGTTAAATTCTTGATAAAAATTGGCATGGTGTGTAAAAATTCAGGGCATATTAGTCATATTATCCAGATAATGATGCATGTAATGAAAAGCCCCAATTTCATTAGGACATGTCAATGAAATTTGATTTAAATGATACCATTACCAATAAAATCACAATTTACGTGCATCACCCAATAGTGAATCTATTTATACTATAATTGATATAATAAATTACTACAATTTCCTATTCTGGGTAATTTGTGTTTCCCCAATACATGGAATAACTACATCAAGAATCATGGTCATTTCCAAATTTATTTAACTTCTAGTATCATGTATAAATATAAAATAGTACAGAAAAGGAACAAATAAGTCTATAATAACACTTTTTAACTTCCCAACCTTGTTTCCTCTTATGTGGGGCCCCATGTCGGGGGTCACATGTCCTCAAGTACACCTCCCAGTATGTCAATGGCTTCCAACTATCAGTAAGGATGTAACAGTGGTCTGGTGGGGAGGATATGCCCTCTTGTTAGAGTGGAACAGTCGATACAATCATTAACATACAATATTATAAGAATATACAAATATAATGAATAATAAAGAAGTATAATAATAATCTATAACACCTTGAGTTTTTGTGAATTATTTTTTCAAATTAGTTTAATTTTTTAATATTTTTAATTTTATGCAACATTTAAAATTGGTTATTTTATATTAAGGCACTATGTTTGTCTTACATAATCTTTTTAAAACCATATTTTTTTATTTCTATACATGGAACACAAACATTATCTTGTGTTATATGAATCATTTTATTTATTTGATGTCTTGTGTAACACGCATGACAAAGTTTTACCAGACAATAATATATTATTAAAATAAAATTATTTAAAATAATTAGATGTAACCTAGACTTTAAATTATAGGTTATGAATATTGTTAAATTACATATGAAGTATATATGGTTTACAAAAGTATAATATTAATTCATATTTTACCAATTAATTATAAATGAAAATATACGAAAATATTGAATATAAAGGATAAATTATAGTGTTTTTCCACCCAAAGGGGTTTTGTTTTAATAAATTAAAAAAATTAAAATTAGCAGAAAATACTAATGTAATATTTATGTTATATAATAAATAAAATATTTTTGATATTTATCAAAATGATTAGATAGACCTAAGATTATAAAAAATCAAATTTTATACTTAAAACCCCTATATTTTTATAAAGACAGTTTTAAATTATTTTAGTTGAGAAATAATTTTAAATAAATATTTTGATCTATTATATAATTAATATGTCAAAATTAAATTCATTTTGGAATGATAAACACAAAAATTAGGTCAGGGTGGATTTTTGGTATTTTTCTGTGAAGTTTAATTCTTTAATGAATAGTTAAAAATAATAAATATTAACTCAAAACATATTATTCTTCTAATTTATTTATATAGATAAATTATATTTTAAATTTATTTTCAAGTTTAATTAGATCATATATTAATCTATTTATCCAATTTTGGACATTGGAATAATTTTTCATTTTAAAATTGGGTATAAAAACATAGCAATCTTTTGAACATATTTACATAAAATCCCTACATTACCGTCCCTTCTGTGGGGTTATATTTAAATTAAAAACATCCAAATTTGTGACTTGAATTTTGAAAAATGGATTGAATATTTTTAATAGTAATAATTTATAATTTATTATAATATCAACTTATGTTTTAATCAAAATTATTATTGAATGTAATTAAAATTAATTACAACAATTAAAGTTAATGTATGATATATAAGGGACTAAACCATAACTTTAAATCCTGAAACGACCTATACACTCATTCAAAAGACCTTTTCTAGTCATATTTCCACCCTATTAAACCTTTTATATAAATTTGATAGTAATTTTATCCACATTCAACAACAAAACGTGGGTGGGGTTACTTTATTTTAAAATATTAGTGGAGTTCCACGCCTCCTCCATTATTAAAGTCTTCCTGTCTTCTCACTTCCTCACACATCTCAAGAAACATAATTTCATAAAATCTCTTGAAAATTTACTCACCAAATTTCATAAATTACTACACGGGGCATCCCTTGAGAATAAATCCTTCCAAGGAATCTCTATGTGGATAACCAAAATGTGTTACATGATTAAGATGTATCACCCTCCCACAAACTCCTATATTTTATTTTATTTCTCCACTCCCTTAAATATTATAATTAAATGAATGTATAATATCATCATTATCACCAATATAATAGTATTTTTTATGATTTTTATTGTACATAAACTGACACATAATTCTATCAAATGGTTAACAAAAATAATGTTTAAGTTTATGTCAGACTACTACCTCACTAAATGATGATTGTTCACTTTTCTATTATCGCATCTCATGGGGTAAATCATGAAAGAAAATATATTTATATATGTTATATATAATATTTATTATTTATTTAATTTTATTTAATTATTTTAAAACACATATCTTTATACTTTCCATTTTGTGTTTTTATGATAATTTCATTTGAGTTAGTCTAGAATACCCCCACCTCAAAGTGATGTGATTCGTACTTACACTACATTGAATGTATTGATTAATTGTATAATGAAGATATATAATATATATGATATGATAAATCTCAATTAATAATTATATTTATTTATTTATTTATTTGTGTGTGTGTGTGTCTGCCTTTATGTTTCATTCTTTCAATAGGACAATTAAATGGAAATAAAAATCATGCATACATACGGATTAACGTCTCTATAAACAGTGTATAATATTTGATACTTATATATTTAATGGATTACTATGATAAAAATATTATTAATATTTTTGATATCTATATCATGTTTTACATTACATAAATCATTATATAGTTATAAGGACCAATGATATGAAAAATTAAGACACATATGAATAACAAAGCAGATATTACTAAAAGTGAAACCATAACATAAAATTGTTAACGATGGGGTAATATAAAGTCATAATCAAACCATTTAAGTTATTAGAAATAATAATATTTTACTCTTATATTTTTATAATAAATTTTTTCTAATTATACAGTAGTATGGTATGAGTACAAAGAGAGTTAATACATAAAGTATGGGAATTTTGTCTTACTCTTTATTTCCATGAGATACATTCCTTATTCACCACCCACATCTTTAGTGTGGTGTATTTAGATCTCAGTAATGTTCTATAAGAATATTATACATAAATATATGGGTATTAAAATAACTATTTTATGATCATTCTATCATAGGTTTTATGTTTCAAAAGCTACTAAATCAGTAATGTAATGTTGTTCTCAATTTTCCTTCTTTTAGGACACATGACAGGGTATGCAACTATATTTTTATATAAGGGGTATAAAAATTATTTTACCTATTATATAATTAATATCCTTAATTTAATGATATATTAATAATCATTTAATTTCATTTTCTTATATTGGGATTATGGTTTAATGTAACCAGTTTATAATAGTTGTTGAAATAATCTCATCACTTCTCATGATTGTTTATAATAATCAATTGATTAATGAAATAACATGATCCAAATATCATAAAATCTAAATAATTTTATTATCCTATGGTTATTCAATATATATTCATGTATTGGTAGCATTTTTTCTCTATTTTTACATAATATAGTTAATAATGAATTTTTAATAAATTTTGAATTCACCACTCTCTTCAATCATAAATCTTTTTTCATCAAAACCATGTATTAAAAAATGATTCCAAGAAATGTTATATTATTTTATTATGATATTTGAAAGAAATTTTTACCCATTGTTCCCTTATTAATAAAAAAATTAATAAATAATTTTCATTTCATTTTCTGTTTATTGAACCTTTCTAATATTTTTATTTTATAAAAATAATGTTCAGGTCTATTCGTCATCGTGATAGAAATTCCTTATAAGCATCCTTTAAAACATTAAAATTTTATTTTATTTTAAAAAAGTAATGTTTTTCCTAATATTATAGAAGATCTTTGTTTTAATTTATTTTGAAAGAAAAAATTTTGCAAAATAGTTTCAATCTATTTTATATTTTTTCAAGGAAAATGAGGTTTAATAATTTTTTAAAATTATTTTATAATTTTTGATGTAAAATATTTTTAATAATGACTTCAATATTTCTTTATAAGTTTTATTCCAAATAATGTTTTTTATTAAAAAGGTATTATGTTTTCAAACATTCTTTTGTATAAAAGAAGGGATATTTTCCTCAAGAACTATTTTTGAAAAATATTTTAATTTGTTTTTCAATCTATGATAGAATATATTGATGTTATATATTCAATTCTTAGAAACTATAAAAAGGATACACTAATAATAATTATTTTAATGTTTTATGGTTGATGTCATGTTCGTTACGATACTCATTTCTCATTCACATGTTATATGTTTGTAAAATCTTGTTTTCTTTCACAGGTTCTATTTTTGATGAAATGATTATGAATCTTCTATATTTTCTATAGGTTATTATATGATTATAAGTTTATGAGAACCATTAAATTTCTTGGGTCTGATATGATTGTTTTTTATTTTGAGCACATGCATTTATAATTTCATTATGGCATGGTTGGGAAATATATCTCACTCCAATGCTTTTTTTAATTTTATGTGTTTTATGAGATCAATGGATACACTAAATGACATCCCAATCCTGAAATAAGAAATTAAATAGGAGGACATCCAATGCCAAAAACCACAAGGTAAACAGGAAGAAATCCCATTCATAAAACAAGTGTGTAAACAATAGGACATCCAAATACCAAAACAAGAGGGTAAACTGGAGGACATCCCAAAATAGAAACAATAGGTTATAGTGGAGGACATCCCAAGCCCAAAACAAGAGGGTACATTGGAATACATTCAATTCCCGAAAGAGGTACACAGGTTCTTAAACCACACATAATAGGTTTCAATGGCCTTGGTAGGCTTCCATGAGATAGGGTTTTTATATGTGTTTTCCAAAATTCCAAATTTTATTCATATGACATGATTTCATGTGTTCTATTCATTATTTCCTTATGAATATTGCCTTATTGACTACCAATGGTTACAGTGTTCTCTAATATGAAGGATATAATCTTCAAATTTTATGCTAATGCCTTGTACCCTTTTTCGTGTTATCCTTATGCATTTCCATTACATATCCGTACATAGAATCTGATCTCACCACATTCTTATGTTACATTTCCCCAGGTAAAGAAGAAAGGATTTAGGTATAATTACAAAAATTGGAGATCTTTACGAGTGATGTTGAAGATATTTCACAAGTATAGAAGATTTTTACCTTTTATCAACAAACACAAATGTATTATGGTCCATAGGATTTTATTTTTGTAATCTATTGAATATTCATCTAAAGTGATCTAATATACATGTATGTTAGGACTATGTCACTATATTTGGTATTATAGGAATGGTTTAGTCAACCTTTATAAACTATGATGAGGGAACTTTAGTGATATCCAAATGTATATTTATAAGGATATTTCTAGGTATTTCTCTATGGATATGTATAAGTATGAGTTAAAATTTAGGAAAATGTCCTAGAAATCTTGAAAAGGATAGATTAAGTGGTTTACTAGTAATAAATCATGGTATAGATACTACATGTACATGTAGCTCTTGAAAATATATTCCTATTGGTAAAAACTCTGAAAATATGTTTCAGGCATAACTGGGGGTAATCTTCTACAAAATAATGAGCCTTTATGCACACCTAGTTTTATACTCTAGGGGGATATTCTTTGTCAATTTACAAACACTTCACGAATCATTATATAGGATATAAATAGAAAACTTATATGAATAACATAGGATGAACCTACGGTGTAATAGCTTAAGAAAGGTGTCATAATTTAGAAATAATATAGTTGGTTTTCATGATTATGTTGTTCCTCACTCTGATAACTTTTTTATACACTATGATTTTGGTTTTAGTCAATAGATAGAACCTGAAGTAACCATGTTAATGATGATCTCAATGGACAATAAAGGGATTGTCCTCCTGAGAAACCAAATTCTATGGGAGAAGGAATGAAAATTCATGTCTCTATACTCACTCAAATGTATAAAGTTATAAACCATTAATTATTCCCAAATGATACAAATGAGGAACAATATTCTATTTAGTCCTTCATGATGCAACACATGCCTTCATTCAGCAGGTGTTCTGATCCACTTGTTTCAGAACAATGGATTAGTACTACTAAAAATATATTCTCTATTCCCCAATGTGTATAACATGAGAAATTCATTGTAGATATATGTCCATTAGTTGTTGAAGAGGATAATTGATGGACTCTAATAAAGAATATGGGGATGCATAACAGAATTGATTCAATTCATTGTGGTGAGTTAAAGAATATAATTTTAAAAAAAATAATATCCTTAGTTTCATTGTACGAAGATGGAAAATGAATTCAGAGCTTAAGAATATGGATGATAATTATATTCAGGCTTATAATGAAAATTTTAATAGGCTTGTGATGTACTCTTCGGGTACTATAATTCAAACTAAAAGAAGAAATAATCATTTTTTTGTGTTTTGAAATATTTTCTTTGAAATACATTGTCTATAAGAGAAATGAATGTCTAGGAGGAAGTAGTTAGATGTGCTATATAGGTGGAATTATAGGTTGGAGTTCGTTATCAATCTCATGGTTTTGAAAAAAAGGATGGAGTTCAATGGAAAATCTAACAACCATGGATAAAAGAAAACGAGCTTTTGATTATGCACAAATTGTGGGAAAACATGGAGGGAATTTTCTCAATGGGGCTACAATATAATTTAAGCATGGAAGGAAAGGTCATTGAGTGGGTGAATGTTGAAGTAATTTGAGGAAGTAAGATAATGAAAAAATAATAATAAATCCCCACATAATGCATCTCCCACAAATACTTGTTTATATTATATAGAGTTTGGCTATTACACTAAAAAGTTCCCCAATCCAAGGACTAATGTGAATGATAAACCAAAAAAACATCTGATTAAAATGGACAGAGGGCAATAATATGATATCATAGTGGATAAAGTTAACCAAGATAATTATGAAATACTTATCCTCCCCTCCCTAACAGGGAATTTTACATTTTATTTTGTATAAATAATACCTATAAAAGTATTATTTTTCATCCTTTATTGAGATTTCATGTGATTATATTTCCCTACATGGATTATATATTAAAAAAATAACAATTTATATTATATCATTAAAAATATTGTCCCTGGTTTATAATAAAAAGTTTTATGTTTTATGATAAGATCATATTTTTGAAATAAATAGTGAATTATATTTTGGACAGGTTAAAAGGATATCCATTTATAGAAATTTTAATTTATACTTTATATGATGGTAGTAATATTGATGTGTTATCATTCAATATGAGAATTTATGAATATTGGATATCATATTCAAAAAACATTGTGTTGATGATAACTGATGGGATGACATATGACGAGTCTCATGATCTGTTAGGACTTCAGGAATGAAAAGTCACCTTCTATTTTAGAGAAAGGGGATAAGTGGGTCAACAAAATAAAAATGGTTAAATTTTCTGAAAATATTGACACTATATAATTTCATGAAAATTCATTAACATTAGATAAAATCATCTTGAGACCAAACATTTTATCCTAGTACCCCTCTTTCTGATGAATCAAGTGATCCCTTAGTTCATCATCGATTTATGGCTTTGTGATTATTAATATTATCCTTAACTTTTTCTCTATCACTCTCCACCAGATCATGATTGTTAGTTTTCTATTCCATGCACCATTTTCAATATCCACATGTGGTCTCTTAAGTGCAAACATAGTTATATTTTACAATGGGTAATCGTTATGTTTCTAACATTTATTTTAAAATGGATGTTTTTTTATTCATATTTATGTTGTGGGTCTATACGAATGATTCGCTAATGTGTACAAATTTAATAAATGAGACAAATTTCAAGTAAAAAATCATTTTAATTGGTGTAGAATGTAACACCCTGATATTTTGTGAATTTTTTTAATTAATTTAATCTTTATGATATTTTCCATTTCATGAGTAACTAAAAATAGTTAATTTTATATTAAAGAACTATTATTTTAATACATAAACTGCACAAAAAATAAATTCTTTCTTTCTCTATATGGAAGACCGAGGTTTTCTAGTGTTACAAGCAAAAAAAAATTCTCGATAGATTATTTAACACATATGACGGAGGATTACTAAAAAATAATATATGATTGAAATATAATTATTTAATATAATAAGATATAACTTAGATTTTAAATTATAATTTATGAATTTTATTAACTAACATATGAAAGATATATGGTTTACAAAAATAGAACATTAATTAATAGGTTACCAATTAATTATAATTGAAAATATAAGAAACAATTGAATGTAAAAGTTATATTTTTATTTTTATCTTCCCAAAGGTGTTTTGTGTTAATAAATTAAATTAATTATTATCAAAAAGTTATATTAATTTAATATATATATGTTACATATTGAATAAAATATTTTTTATATTCATCCAATAGATTTGATATAAAGTAGATAATAACAAACCCAATTTTAGGCTTGAAAACATACATTTTTATAGATGTTGTTTCACCACTGTTTAACAGAGATGTCCTTTTAAATCCATTTTTGGAAATTTTATTGACATAATATGTCCAAAACATCTTTTTTTAATTAGAAAACAAAAAATTCGGTAAGAGAAAATTTATGGTATTTCTATCTGATGTTTAAATTTATATTGAATTATTAAAAACAATGGATTTTAATTTTAAAATGCATTTCCATAAAATTTATTTAAATATTTAAATTATAATTTTGATTTATTTTAAATATTAATTTGATCCAATTGTTATCAATTTTTTCAATTTTGGTTATTGGAATAAATTTCATTATGATATTGGCAATAAAAAGATATCAGACATTTGAGCGTTTTTAATTTAAAATCCTGCATTGTCGTCCCATTTGTGGTATTATATTTAAATTAATTTCTAACAATTATATGATTTGAATTCGAAATATTAGACTACATATTTGGGATCATAATAATTTTTAATTTTTAATATTTTTACCATTGTATTTTACTCAAAATAATATTGAAAGTAATTAAAATTAGTTAATACGACTAAGGTTAAATTAAACTTAATAAGAAACTAAATCGTAACCTTAATACCTAAAAATACCTATACATATATAAAAAAGACATTGGATGTACATATTTATATTTTATCCCCACTTTTCTCTACTTTTTACTATTATTGGATCCAATTACACTAAAAATGTGGATGAGGATCCTTTCTTTTAAAATATTACATGAGTGCCAGTCATCCTCCATTGTAAAAGGCAACCTCTCCTCCCACATCCTCACACCACTGAGGCCACATAAGATCAAAAAAATGGTAAAATATTTCCCCAACTTCTCTATCATCATACTTTATTCCTTCTTTAGGTAGAAAAACTTTCAAATAATCCCTTTAGTGAAAACAAAAAGGAGTTGCCTGATTAAGAGGTAACACCCACCCTCAAACTTCTTTCTTTATTTTTATTTATCCACCCCAAAAAAACATATTATTAAATTATTGTATAAAAAGACTTATTTCCTCAATATAATATAATTTTTTATGCTATGGATTCTACCTACACTTACACACACATCCATTTATGTTGTAATAAACATAATGTTTACGCGTACATTGGACTACCACCTCATTAAATGATGATTGTTCATTTTTCATTTACCAATTTTATTGGTGGAAATTATGATGGAAACTTAATTTAAATATTTTATATATAATATTTATTATTTCTAAATATTATGTTATTATTTTGCAACACATATCCTTATACTTTAAATTTTCTGATAATATGATAATTTCGTTTGAGGAACTGTGGACTATTTCCCCATCAATGTGATGTGATTCATACCCACACTAAATGGGATTGAAAAATGATGGGTTTAGTGAATATATATCATATATATGATGTTATAAAGCTAAATTAATAATTATATATATATATGTGTGTGTGTGTGTGTGTGTATTTTAATTTCTTTATGTCAACACAAAATTTAAATGTAAATAGTGTTCGTGCGTATGTACGGCATACCATCTCCATTAATTGTGTATCCCATTTGATACATATATATTACAATAATTATTATAATAAAATTATAAGTAATATATTTGATATTTATTTAATATTTTTAATTTTGTAAATAATGATATAAGTATAAAGATAATAGATTTGAAAAATTTAGACACATGTGAAAAACAAAGTGGATATTACTAGAAGTGAATCCTTAAAAATAATAATGCTTAGTAAATATAATGTATTATTAAAACACTATATGGTATTATATATAATAATATTCTTATTTAATATTTTTATAATAAACTTATGTTTACTATACTGGAGCATTCAATGAGTACAAAGCGAGTCAATACATTATGTCAGAGAATTTCATCTCACTCTTTATTTCTGTAAGATATATGGCTTATTCACCATCCACATATTTTGTGTGGAGTATATAATAATCATTAATGAATTATATGAATATTTTACTTAAATATATGGTTATTCAAATAGAAATTTTATGACCTTTAAATTATGGTGTTAATTTTTCAAAGTTTACCAAATCAGTAATGTAATTTTTGTCTCAATTTTCCTTCATTGAGAAAGATACTTTGTTCTTCACCTATATTTTTAAATGAGGGATACAAAATAACCTTGAAATGTTATATCCGGAATATAATTCTTTCATGATATTTTATGCTTCATGTAATTTTATTTTCTTTGATGGGGAGCCCTGTTCAAATTAACTATGTTCTAATAGTTTATTGAAATGGTCTCATAGATTCTCGAAATTTGTTATGATTATTATTTCTTTAATAAAATATTATGATCCATATATCAATAACACTAATGAATATTATTACCCTATATTTACTCATGATATATTCTCGAATTGGTACTATTTTCACTCTTTGGTATATAAGATAGTTGAGAATGTATTTTTAATAGAGTCTATGTTACCTATCTCTTCGGTTGGAAATCTCTATTCATTTAAAAGCATGTATTTTGAAAGGTTTCCAAGAAATTTTTTATTATTAAAATATGATATTTAAAATACCTTTTTACTGATGTTTGAAATTTTAACCACAAAGGGTTTTAATAAAGAATATTATTGTTTTTTTATGGTGGAGGAACCATTATTGAGTTTTTATGGTGTAAAATGAATGTTCGGCATGTTCGTGATAATATATCATCATGACCATCATTCCCTTAAAGCTTACTTTAAATGAATAAATGTTATTTTATTTTAAAAGAGAAGATATTTTCCTAATATTTTTATGTTCACATTTAAATGTGATTTCAAATAAAATGGGTTTCAAAAAGATTTCAATATATTTCATATGTTTCATGGAAAATAATTTTCAAAATATTATAAGATTCATTTATAAAATTTAATGTAAAATTGTAATAAGAATATTTTTAATATTTCATTATATGTTTTATTATCATGATAATGGTTTTCAAAAGGTTTTATGTTTTTAAAGATCCTTTCTCAAAGAAGATGTGATATTTTCCTCAAGATTTATTTTTAAAAGATATTTCAAAATTATATTACATATAATATGACATCTATTGATGTAACTCATAAATTTCATGGAAATAATATAAAAGGTATATAAATATTCTATATCTGAATGGTTTATGGTTGATGTCATGGCCTTTATGATACAATTTTCTCTTTTATTAGCTATATGTTTATGATATCCGTTTTTCATTCACAGACATTGATTTTTAGGAAATGATTATGAAACTTGTAACTTTTCTACTGATTATAATATGATTAATGTTTATGATACCCATTTTATTTAACGGGTAATGATATAATTATTTATGAATTTGGGACACTTTTATGTATTATTTCATTATGATATTTGTGGGAACTATATCTCTCTTTAATTAATTGGGTAGTGATAAATGTTTAATGAGCACAGAATTAATATAGGATATATCATTCATGAAATAATAGGGTAAATGGGAGGACATTCCAATCGTGAAACAATAAGGTCAAAGGGAATTTATCCAAGAACCTAAACAAGAGGTTAAATAGGAGGACATACCAAGACCAAAACAATATGGTAAATGAGAAGACATCCCATGCCCAAAAAGATATTTTCCATGAGAGGACATCAAATGCCCAAAAAAGAGGGTAAAATTGATGGCATCGCAAGCCATAAGTAGGTACAAGGGTGATTAACTAATGCCTATCATGTTACAAAGGAAATGTTAGAACTAAAAACTCTAGATTTTATGAGACATATTCTTTTTAATTTCATTTATGTCTTGTGTTGTACGCTGCACCATTATTATCTTGTGCTATATGTAATACAGTATTAGCTTGCGGTATACACAACAATATATATGGCTTGTGTTGCACACAATTTCATATTCCTTTGATAGAATTGATTTCACACAACACTAAGTATATATTTTGTTCAATGAATCATTGAAATAAGTTTTTATTATGTTATACACAACACCAAAGGAAGCTTTCACTACACGTAACATTGACTTGGATTGTGTTATAGGTAAGAACGACCTTCCTCGATAGATTGTGTTGTACGCAATACTGAGTTTCACTAACAAAGTTATATTATTAAAATATTATTTAAAATAGCACTTATAAATAGTATTAAACACATTTTAAATTTTATATAACATTATAATTCATCATAAACATGATATGAGAAAAAAATTAAATTTTCAGATAAAAGAAGTATTTTTCAGAAAAAATGCAGTTTTAACGCCTTCTGAGGGTGAAACCATTTTAAATATAGTTTTTAACAATTTTGTGATTTATATTTGAAAAAATGAACTTATTATTTATAATTGGTAAATAAAAATTTACTTTGGAAATTTTTTTGATATTTTTCTAATAACTTTCATATTTTAATGAATAGTGAGAATACACTAAATTTTAATTGAAAACAACTTTTTTCATTGAAATAATTTATATGGTTAAAATATAATATTGAATGGTTTTAAAGTATAAATAAAATATATTTTTTTATTTTAGGACAATTTAATTCATTTTCATTTATTCTACATTGAAATCTTATGTACAAACATTTCAATCTTTTGCAATGTTTTAAACAAAAAATCATTTTTTTACAACTGGATTAATTTTCAATTAATTACTAAAAAATATGTGTTTTGAATTTTTAAAAATGGATTCCATATTTGGAATCATAAGGTTAAAATTTTGTAAATAGGTATTTTTTATTTGAATAGTAACTTTAGTAATTATTTTATTTTCCATGGTTAAAGGGTAAATATGGTAAATAAGGGTAACAAATAATATTATAATAATATTAAACTACCCTAACACATTTTCTAATACTATTGGATGAGATATTTATAACCATGGGAATCCTTGGGTCGATTTTGGGACCCCATGGATTCACATGGATGTGAAAATGTCAATTTATAAAAATTAATATAAAGTAAAGATAATTAAAACCTAAACATATATATTATACTAAATTGAATTTAATATGGGGTTATATAAAAGATATCTATGTCTATAAATATTCATTATAAAGATACAAATATTTCCTACATCATGTTATTTTATTTATTATTATTATTCCTTAGATAAAAGTATTTATTTATGACAAAAATATGATGTAGTGATTACCTCATTAATGAAAGATTCAAATAAATGAATTTATAAATATTAAACTATTTTTAATTTAAATATTTTGATTCCATACACTAATTTAATGGATTAAATTATCATATTAGGGATTATTTAATTCCTTTGTTTTGATGTAATGAGGTTTGAATGAATTTTTAAAAAAAGTCTAGTATGAATAGTATCCAAGATTGACATAATTCATATCTTAAAACATTAAATAGTTTATTAAATGATATTAAATTCCTAAAAATCTATGATTTTAAAAAATGGTTAAATTAAGTCCAAATATTTCATAAATAACTTTATTTATTCTTTTGAATTGATATGATAATTACATTAACCCACAATGTGTAAATAACATGATATCATAGTAAGATTAAAAAAGGTTAAATAAGGGTAAAACCAAAACGTTAAGGGTAAAGAAATATTCAAAAAATGTCCAAAAATTATTGGATGATGTTTATTAGATACAAAATCATATTATATTACAATTAAATAATCTTTGAAATATAATTAGTTGAAATATAATTTATAATAAATTAAAATATTGAAGAGTTTCCTAAAGTGCCCCTCTCCTCTCTTATAAAAGGAATCCTCCTCCCTCTCCTCTCAACTCTATTTTATGCATTCTAGCTCATCCAAACCCTAACCATTTCTCTTCATAGATTCTCGAGTAACATTCTAGAGGTTCTGTTATTCTCAAAATACCAACTCTAGTACCCTAAGAGGAAATCTAAAGGAGGTAGGTCGAGGAAGAGGTAATCTCTTCTACAGATTCTTTCAAATTTATTTCATCTTCTACTTCTTGTTCATTAGTTTTTTCTTTATAATGTAATAACATATGAATCAGTAATATACTTATATTTTATTATAAATATGAAACAACCCTATTTTATCTTATATTCATCCTACAAAAAATGAAATCATTGTGTGTGCGTACGTATGGATTATTGTCTCCACGCCATGGTGTAATCTGTTTTTTCTCACCATCACAGTAATTGGATGCGTATGATGGTGGAAATAATATATATATGATTATTATAACATGATACTAATTATAAGATATTATACACCATCCACATCAATACCATTTAACAATTATGGGAATGATATCATCGCTCATGTGTACATTCAGCTTATTGTATCCACGATGCGATACGATTCATTCTCCATGTTAACCATTCAAGAATGATTATAAAGTATATATAATAAATAATAATGAAATATATGACATAATAATACTACTATATTTATGTATATATATTTATATATATTTCATTTATTTACTTCCATCCAATTCAATAAGTAAATCAAAACAGTGTTCATGCGTACATACAGCGTGTCGTCTCCATTAACGTTGTATTCTATTCCATTTATCGATCTATTAACTATATTTATATATTGAATTTATATGATATATAAATCATTTTTAACATTCTAGGAGTATTTAAATCATGATCTAAGTAATCATACGGATAATAACATGTCCAAACATGTACGATAAATGAAACTATTATTACTGAAAACATTACTTTAACATGGAAATAGAAAATGAATAGGGGGATGAGACCATAAGGGGCACTGACGCTAGGGTTTTGATCCATTTCCACCTCCCTCTGCCTCGTTTGGGATCGTCTCTCTACCTCGATGTTCCCTTGGCATGATTTTGGCTGTATTTTCTCCTCCAAGGAGGTGTTGGCGACTTCATCGGATCAGCCAGCATGGCCTTTCTTTTCATTGTTGCCATGCTCTTACCTAACTCCATCTATTGAATAGGGTTTCTTCTAATAGTGTGAAGCTAGTTCCGTGGCCAATTTCTTTTTCTCATGGCTAAGGGTTGCAACATCATCCTCTGAGGGTTTTTTGGGTAGTTGGTTGTGGTCTCCGAGGATGTTTTGGACAACGGCGACAAGACATGGGATCTAGTTTGTGACGGGTACCTTTTATGACATTCTTTGGTGCTCAGGTTGCTAATGATTTGGTAATTCTTATTGGTTCTTAATTTCATCCTTCATTTGATTTTGGATGTGTTTTCTTTTTTGGTGTTTCTATATTTTTCGGTTTATTCTGGTTGTGGGGAATGAATTTGGTTGTCACGATTTGGTTGGAATTATCTCTATTTTAGATCAGGTTCTACTGTGCAATTGTTGCTCTCTATTTATATTGGATTTTGGGGTGGCATCTATTTATGGATTTTCCACTCGTTGTCAATTTTTAATGGTTTCGGTC
The DNA here is from genome assembly GCA_963277665.1 of Viscum album. NCBI lineage: Eukaryota > Viridiplantae > Streptophyta > Magnoliopsida > Santalales > Viscaceae > Viscum > Viscum album. The sequence goes on from OY728159.1 coordinate 663,333,514, forward strand.
TTGAAATTCTTAGTTGTTGACTTGTTCTGTAGGAAGATAGAGGAAACCAAGACCTGAAATTGATGAAGGATTTTTGGACAACAACAATTTAGAACCATGAATGTTCTTTAGGGGTAGAAAAATAAAATTCATGTAGGTCCGATCTTGGTGTTTTTTAATTTTTGTTGAATGCTTTGAAATGGTTGAGTGGCTGGTTGAATGTGTTGAATCAATGAAATTTAATTTTGGTATTGTGAATATTTTGGGTCTCAGATGGTTCGAGGATTTGGGTTGTTGCATCTGTCTCACAAGGGGTTTCACCATATGGGGTTTAGAGTAGTGGGTTTCTCCTGGTCTTTGCTACGGATTTGGATGTTTGAGATGGTATGACTTTTCCATTGGTTCCAGGCCCATACATTCATGCACGAGACAGCTTTTTGGCAGCAAGGAGTAGGATGAAGTGGTTTTTATTGTCTTTGATGTTGGGATTAGGATCTTCTATGATGGGGTGGTATTTTTTGGCTTAAAACTTTTGTTTCATGTTGATATGTTGTTTAAGTCATGAAGTCTTGTATGGTTTCTCACTTTTTCCTCAAAAGTGTTTGAATACTAAAAATTAATTTTTAGTCAGTCAAATGAATGGATAATATAAAGTGGTAAGTGTATCATATATGATATCATAGATATTATTATGGTTTAGTTACCAGTTAATAATAGGTTTAAACAAAATATACTGGAGTTTCGGACACATATGGAGGAAATTGGACCTAAGGTAAGGGATAATTTTGCAATCATATTTTAATATGATATTTCTTATACGTAAGTACTATTTGGGGATATATTCATCATCTGTGTCAAGGTTTTATTAAAATGTTTTCATAAATTTTTTACCATTGTTCTAATTATTTTTAAAGTCATTTTTACCCATTTTTTAATTTTACTACATGGTATGGAAGGAATCTTTTTTTACCAAAATAGGCACTTTTTAAATTTTCCCGCAAAAGTTTGAGGAGAATGTTTTTTAACATATACAACATGAATAAATTTTTATGGTTTCATGACACCTTATTTCTAAAAAACTTCTTATATTCTATTTAAATTTTAGTTTTAACTAAATTATTTTCTTTTAAAATTTCATGTCATTTTAAGAAAAGAAAACTTTTTTGAATAAGAAAGGATATTTTCCTCAAGAATTAATTTCATGTGTTATATCAAAATTATTTTCCATCTAAGATGGCATAGGGTTATGTTTGAATCCCTATTATTAATTTAATTTGACTATTTTTATGATGGAATTATTTTTATTAAGTTCATTTATATTATATGGATTATGTTATGTTGAAATGATGTTTAAGAATCCCATTTTATTTCATGGGTTATGCTCTGATTAATGATTTATGTTTTTGTGGAACTTATAATAATTATTTCATTATGAAATGGATGGGACCTATATCTCCCCCCAATGAATTGGGTAAATATTTATATCTCCTGAGACAAAAATGAATGTAATGGCAGGTAAATTCGTTTTAGTAATACATTGCTGGAATGTTAAGTAAACCTGGTTTAGTGATTGACATTGTCCACTATGATCGTCTTGGCAGCAATGCATTGGCTACTTTGGAAATCATAATATGTGATTAGTATTTTTCCACAATTACATGTTTTATGCCAATGCTATTCTATCATGGTTAATGTTTCTTTATGACTTATGCCTTACGTACTACCAATATTTATGTAATTGCCCCTGATTTTGATGTTTAAACATTGTGTTCATGTTTTTATGTTCAAATGTTTATGGTTTGTTTTATATTCACAATGTTTACCCTTTCTGAGCATTTTATCTCACCCTTTTTGTTTGTTTTCTTTTCCCCAAGATATAATGAAAGGTTTTAGGTAGGAAATCAAAACGGGAAGATCATTATGGGAGATGTTGAGTCACCATGATTAGAATATTATGCTCCAAGTTTCCAAAGATACTAAACTAAAATGGTCTTTGGGAATTTATTTGTGTCATGTATCATTTATTTCGCAAAATAAATGTAATTTCCATGTACATCAAGATACGGTCTCTATAGTTGGTATCAGAGAAAAGGAGATTGGAATGAAACCAGCCATTGGGAACTCTCATATGTGATCATTGGACAAAGCATGGTTTTACACCCAAGGGCTTCATGATAAAATGGTCACCACTAGGTATGGTGGTGTGTCCCGCCCATGGGGTTTAGCCACCCTTGGAGTGCTCTAATAGGTATCAATTCTAGTCCACTTAAAATAATTATAGACTGCTATAGTTGGTATCATAGTGAAGGTTTAATTAACCTTTGGAATCTAGGATGTTAAAACTTTTGTGGGATCCCTAGAGATATTTCTAATGTATGTCTAGGGATGTCCATAAGGTTAAGTATAAGTATAGGATATGGTCCTAAAATGATCATAACAATCATGAAAAACCTAGAATTAAACTGAAGGTGTTAGAGATTAAAGTTACTCCCCCTTGACTATGTTTTTTTCCTAGTTTGATATTTTTCTCTAACAATATTCTTTTTGGGTTTTAGAAAATGCCCGAAAATAGGATGATTCATGTTAGTGGAGAATATGATGGAAAACGGAATGATATTCTCTATGAGAAACCAAGTGAAATGTGAGTTGGAAGTCAACACATCATTATTATACCTAATTATCAATCTCATAAAATGATTAAAAATCTCAAATTTGGTTTGTTTCCACAAGTAGATAATAAGTGAAATAAAGAGTTTCATAGTAATAATAGAGGAAAGAATTTTCAATTTTCAACATGTAAATCATGTGGGAAGAGACATTAAGGAGAATGTTTCAATGGAATTTGAATATGCTTTGGGTGATGAAAATAAGGACACAAATCTAGTAATTGAAAATATAAAGATTTTGTTAACACAATGGAAAAGGATAATGTTATCACAAAGACATCAACAGTGGTTAAATGTTTTAAATGTGGAATGTACATGCATTATGTAAATAGATTCCCTATGGGAAAATCTCATGAACAGAATCAGAATGGTCATATGGGTAGTATTTATATTGTTGATGATGAAGACACTAGAAATAATATATGAGATGAAAGAAGTGTTGAGGAATAAAACGATGAATCTAGGTTAATGGTTTATGAATGTAGTGGAATCAAGAGTAATGTTGTATAAGTAATTTAATGGTACTATGGAATAAACAAACATCTAAGGATCATTAAAAAAAATTCCCTTAATAATTTTAATGTAAATGTTTAATGGTACTGGTAATTAAGATATTTTTGGAAAGAACATGATATTCACATAATGAAGGGATAAGGAGATATTGAGATGTTTGATAGTGTTAATAAGATCAGGACTGGTATAAGGACTAAGTGATATCATGGTTTGAGTATATATAATTTTTGGGATTTTGGTATGGGGAAATAGTTTACTTTTTACGACATTCATGTTTTCACTAAGGTTTTATAGTAATTCATGTTTCAAAAGAATTAATGATTAAGGTATTTAACTGTTGGGAATTTGACAACCTAGAACTACCAAATGAGATATGGGATAAAATTGTTAATTTTTTTTAGTTCACCTCCTTCTAAAGTTTTATATTTTTAATTTTTTGAATTATTTTAATGTTATCCATTTACAGATAGTATAATTTTTATTCTAGTTGATGTTTGTATCATCTCACTATATGTAAACTTATTCATATTTAATATTCTGTCCTAATATTTTGTTAAGATAAATGGAATAACTTTTCAATCTATCTTATGATCTGCTAAAACTTCAATAATGACAAATTCACCTTCATTTCTTTAAATAATAGATGATGTAGAAATTGTTCAGGGAACGAACAACAATGATATTACACTCAAATAAAGTAATTATTTATCCTTATATGAAAATTCGTCAACTTTAGGGATATGATCATGAAAACCAAAAATGTTATCCTAGTACCCTCTTATTGGATAAATCTAATGGTCCCTTAAATCATCATAGATTTATAGGTTTCTGGTAGATAACTTTTTCAAAACCATATTGTCTATCATTATCCATCAGAACATGATTGTTAGATTTCTCTTCCATATCCCTGTTTTCACTTCCCACATATTTTCTCCTATGTGGAAACCAAGTGATGATTTACATTGGGTAACTGTTACATTTATATCTTTCCTTTTTAAAATGATGTTTTAGTATCCTTTTTGATGATGTGATCTTCCATGAAAGAAACTTTCATGTAGAAAACCATTTATAACCTCAATGAATTTTAAGGGGGTAGAATGTAACACCCTAATATTTTATGAGATAGATTAATTTTAATTTCAATGATTTTGGGTTTTGTATGTTACACCAAGATTAGCATGCACTATACGCAACACCGTATTATCTTGCAGTATAAGAAAAAAAATACTTGGCTTGTGTTGCAAAAAAAATCAAGTTCTTTTGATAGAATTGATTTCATCCAACATTGAGTATATATTTTTTTATTGTATAAATGAAATAAATTTGGATTATGTTATACACAACACCAATGGAAGCTTTCACTACACATAACTTTGACTTGGCTTGCGTTACACGCAAAAAAGACCTTCCTCGATAGCTTGTGTTGTATGCAATAACGAGTTTCACTAAACATTGATATATTATTAAAATATTATATAAAATATCTTTTAGGAATATTATTAACCATATTTTAAATTTTATATTAAATTAGCATTCATCTTACACATGATATGAGAACAAAATCAATTTTTGGATAAAAGATGTATTTTTCAAAAAAAATACAGGATTACCGCCTTTTAAGAGCACACCCATTTTAAATCTATTTGTTAACATTTTTATAAGTGATATTTGTCTAGATAAATTTTTTGTTTGGAATAGGGACATAAAAAAAATTTTTTGATAAAATTTTGATATTTTTCTAATAAATTTCATATTTTCATGAATAGTGAAAATACGCTAAATTTTAATTGAAAACAACTTTTTCATTGAAATAATTTATATGGTTGAAATATATTATTGAATGGTTTTAATGTATAATTAAAATATATTTTTATATTTTAAGACAATTTAATTCATTTTCATTAATTCTTCATTGAATTCATATGTAAAAATATTTCAATCTTTTTCAATGTTTTAAACAAAAACCCATTTTTTGACAATTGGATTAATTTTACATTAATTACTGAAACATATGTGTTTTTAATTTTGAAAAATTAATTAAATATTTTTAATCATAAGGTTCAAATTTTGTAAATAGGTACTTTTTAATTTTTTGACATTACGAATAGTAACATTAGTAATTATTTTTTTTACCATGGTTAAAGGGTATATCTGGTAAATAAGGGTAAAAAATAATATTATAATAATATTAAACTACCCTAAAACATTAACTAATACTATTATATGGGATATTTATGACCATTTTAATCCTTGGGTCGATTTTTTGACCCCATGGATTCACATGGCTATGAAAATGACAATTTATAAAAATTAATTTAAAGTAAAGATAATTAAAACCTAAACATATATCTTATAATAAATTGATTTTATTATGGGGTTATATAAAAAATATTTATTTCAATAAGTAGTCAATATAAAGATAAAAATAATTCCTACATCAAGGTATTTTATTTAATTATTTTCATACCTTAGATAAAAATATTTATTTATGACACAATTATGATGTAGTGATTACCTCATTACTGAAAGATTCAAACAAATGAATTTATAAATATTAAAATAAGTTTAATTTGAATATTTTGATGCCATATAATAAGTTTTTGGAAGATGTTTACATATTAGGGATGACATAATTCATTTTTTTGATGTAATAAGGTATTTATAAATTTGTTAAAAAATTCAAGTATGAATAGTTTCCAAAATTAACATAATTCATAACTTAAAACATAAAACAGTTCATTAATTGATATTAAATTCCTACAAGTATACGATTTGGATAAATGGTTAATATAAGTATAAATATGTCATAAATAACTTTTCTCAGCCTTTTGAAAAGATATGGTAATTACATTAACCCATAATGTGTAAAAAATATGATATCATGGTAATATTAAAAAAGGTAAAATAAGGGTAAAACCAAAAAGATAAGGATAAAAAATATTCAAAACCTGGAAAAAATTATTGGATGATGTGTATTCGAACCAAAATCATCTTATATTATAATTAAATAATTTTTTACAATATTTAGTTCAAATTGAAATTATAATAAATTAATATTTTGAAGCATTTCTTAAAGTTCCCCACTCCTCTCTTATTAAGGACCACCTCCTCCCTCTCCTATTCACCCCATTTTAAGCCTTAACTCTCGACCAACCCCTACCCATTTTTCTTCTCAACTTCCATAGTTACATTCTAGAGGTTTTTCTCTTCTCAAAAGACCAACTCTAGTGCCCTAAGAGGAAATATAAAGGTGGCACGTCGAGGAAGAGGTAATCTCTTCTAACGATTCTTTCAAATTTATTTCTTCTTCTTCCTCCACTTATTTAGTTGTTTCATTATAATGTAATAATATCAATGTCACTAATATATTTAGATTTTATTATAAATATGAAACAACACTATTTCACCTTCTATCTATCCTACTAATAAAGAAATCACTGCGCGTGCATACTTACAGATTACCATCTCCACGTCGTGGTGTGATCTGTTTTTTTTTCCACCACCTTACATGGATGGGTATGATGATGGAAATAGTAACTATATATTATTTTTATAACATGATACTAATTATATGATATTATAAACCATCCACATCAATACCATTCAACCATTATGGGAACGATATCATCGCTTATTCGTACGTACGACTTACTGTCTCTACGACACGATGAGATTCATTCTCCATATTAACCAATCAATAATGATTATAAAGTATATATAATAAATAATAATGACATATATAACATAAAAATACTAATATATTTATGTATATATATATGTGTGTGTCATTTACGTATTTCCATCTAATTCAATAAGGACCAAAAACAACGTTCATGCGTATGTACGGCCTACAATTTCCATGAACGGTGTATTCCATTCCATTTATCGATCTATGATATATATTTATATACTGAATATATATGATATATAAATTATGTTTTACATTCTGGAAGTATTTAAATCATTATCTAAGTAATCATATGAATAATAACAAGTCCAAACACGTATGATAAATGAAAGTATTATTACATAAAACATTACTTTAACATGGAATTACCAAATGAATGGGGAATATAAAGTCGTAAGTGAATCATATATGATATCATTAATATTATTATAGTTTTTTTACAAGTTAATAATATGTTTAAACCCACTGTACATGAGTTTCAGACACATACGGTAGAAATTGGACCTAAATGAGGGATATTTTGTAATCTCATTTTTATCCGAGATTTTTTATATGTAAGTATTTTCTAGGGATATATTCATCATCCATGTCCATGTTTTAGAAAAAAAATCATAAAATGGTTAACATTCTTCAATGTATTTTTAATGTTAGGTTTACCCATTTTTTACTTTTACTACATGGTATATAAGGAATCATTCTTTTGTTTACCATATGATGTACATTTTTACTTTTCTGGAAAAAGTACGAGGAGAATGTTTTTTAACTCATACAGCACGAATGAATTTTTACAGTTTAATGATGCCTTATTTCCAAAATTACAACTATAGACTATTTCAATATTATTTTTAACTAAATTATTTTCTTTTAAAACTGTGCGGCATTTTTTAGAAAAGAAAACTTTTTTGAAGAAGAAAGGATATATTCCTCAAGAATTAATTTCATGTGTTTTATCAAAATTATTTTCCATATAAGATAGCATAGGGTTATTATTCTATCACTATTATTAATTTAATTTGATTGTTTTTATGATGGAATTATTTTTATAAAGTACATTTATCTTATATGGATTATGTTATGATGAAATGATGTTTAATAATCCCATTTTATTTCATGGGTTATGCTATGATGACTGATTTATATTTTTGTCGAACATGTAAGAATGATTTCATTGGGAGTTGGGTGGGACCTATATATCCCATCAATGAATTGGGTAAATATTTATATCTCATGAGATAGACATGACTGGAATGACAGGTAAATCTGGTTCAGTAATATATGGTCGGAACGACAAGTAAACCTGGTTCAGTGATGGACGTTCTCCACTATGATGGTCTTGGAATCAATGCTTTGGCTACTATGGAAATCATAATATGTGTTTATTAGTTTTCCAAAATTAAATTTTTTATGCCAATGATATTCTATCATGGATAATGTTCCTCTGTGATCCATCAATTACGTACTACCAAAATTTATTTCATTGCACAAAATTTTGATGTTTAAAAATTATGCTCATGTTTTTTACGTTCAAATGTTTATGGTATGTTTTATGTTCTCCTTCATTACCCTTACTGTGCATTTGAGCTTGCCCTTTTTATTTTTTATTTTCCCCAGTACATAAAGAATGGTTTTAGTTAAGAAAAAAGGGGAAGATATTTATGGGAGATATTGGAGATCTTTCGCCATGATTATAAGATTATGTTTCAAGTTTCTAAAGACACTAACCTAATATGGTCGTCAGGAATTTTTTGTGTCATGTATTAAGTATTCAGCAAGATATATTTAATATCTATGTACATCAATCTAGAGTACCTATAGTTTGTATCCTAGAAACTTTGGTAGGAATGAATCCAATCCTTGGTAACTCTCACGTGTGAGCATTGGAAGAATCATGGATCTCTGCCCAAGGGATTAATGAGGAAATGGCTGACACTAGGGATGGTGGTGTGTCCTGCCCAGGGGTTGTAGCCACCCTTGGAGTGCTCTTATAGGTATCAATTCTAGTCCATGGGAAATAATTCTAGACTGCTACAATTGGTCACCTTAACATATGTTTTTTATGTGTGTTTTCCACAATTCAATGTTTTATTCTTATGTTATTCTTTCATGTACTATGTTATTTTCTTCCAATGATTAATTTATTATGAAAATCCAATCAATATTACTTTCTATAATATGTATAGTATAATTTTCACATATTAGGCTCATTTTCCATACCCATTTTTTCATGTTTTTAATACACATTTCCTTTATTTACCAATATTGACCATCTGAGCTCACCCCTTTATTGTGTTTCCTTTCCCTAGGTTATGGAGTTTTGTTTTAGGTATATTTACTTAAGTTATAGATATATATTGGATATTTTGAATATATTTAACCATGATAAAAAAATTCATGTTTCCAAAGATAATAATCTGTTACACTCCTCAAAAATTTATTTTTGTAAAGTTTTACATATCATATAAAATGATGTAATATCTATTTATTTTAATTTTGGGTCACTATATAATAAACTGAACAACTGATAAATAATCAAAATTCATTAGGTGGTGTCATATACATGGATGGGTGTCATGTTTATTTACAAAAGTTGTACCTAGGATACGTATATACAAACGTGCAATACAAAAAGTACCAAAACAACAAAAGTGTTCTCCACTAGTATCTCAAGAATATTCTTAGTTTTTTACATCTATGCTTCTTATATAATTAAAAAATATCAAGAGTTCATAATATAGAGATTTTTCTTATCCATACCTACAATTATATAATATTGATGGGTGCCAAAGGTAGCCCAAGGTGGGTGTGAGAATGAATCCTTATAGGTCACTACCAGTGTTTTATATAAGTAATCCATGAATGGGTCATAATTAAATATCATGTTTTTCTAAATCAAAGAGTAAAAAATGAATAATAAATAAATAATAGCATGCTTGGGTTCCAAATGGACACCAAGAGACTCTACATGTTTTATCTCATTGTCAGAAGGAATGTATTGTTAGTAACTATATATTTAAATTTTATCTAAATATTTATATTAGAGTTTAATATTAAAACCACATATAAGTACCATGTATGTTCATATGCATGTTACCATATATGTAGACTTATTATTGCTAGCTATATTAGGTCCTAATAGATAAATCCATAACAAGTCTAAAGGAGCATATATGCTGAAGCAATAGTGTAAATACCTACTTATCATAATGAGTGAGATAATTCATGATCTTCACACAAGATGGTGAGTGTGACATCATATCAACACTTGATGGAAGGGGCATGGTGTGTCATCCACACCATCCAAATAGTGTCAGTAGTGTGAAAAGTCATGCTGAGCACTCGATGTAAAGGAGTTTGTAACTACCATAGCCAATTGAACCCTTACCATAATGTCATAAACTATACTGAGGAATAATAAAATTAATATTATAGGCATGAGGACATACCTCCCATTAATTTAATTCATCAATCCCAAACACAACATGGATTTACAATTCATATTATGTATCCATTGATTGAAGCAACAATCACCATGGACATGCCACACTTTTTATGTCATTTTATAAGGTTTCATTCCTTACATTTATTCTATTTGTGGAATGTTACGCAACATGAACATGAAATACAACATGATCAATATTTTTATATCGATAAAAAAAATTCAATTTTATTTATTAATTAACACATAGAATATGTCCATGGAAATTGAGAAAGTAAAAATAACGGAAATTCAATTTTTATATTGTCCAAGAACGTATAAAGTTCTTTAGATACATTATGTATTATCCTAATAGACGGAAATTTAATTTATAAGAAAATATAAATTATTTTATGTAGTTAGGTTCAATAAAAAATTTAACCATAAATATTATTTCAAGTTGCCAAACCCAAGGGGTGTCCCTAATTTAAGTAAACTACCCCTAATCTACTAAAAAACTATCCTTTTGAGTAATTCATGGTGAATAGAGCAATTTAATACAAATAACTCAATTAAAATGAAACACATGATAATGGTCAGCATATGGTATAATGTAAAATCCATGAAAACACCATGTATCTGGGATAAAATGATAATATCTCCCACATTAGGGTCATTGATGACTCCTCATTTGATGAAGACATTATATTCAATGTAGTTATAAAGAAATCGATGCAACGAACCAGTGCAATGATAATATGGTAAATTATCTTGCAACTAAATAGTGAAATAGATCTCATGATTAAAATAAAACTGATGTGTGAGAGAGGAATAGAATACCTTTATCAATCAAATTCCATCTACTTATCATGATTCAGTGAATGGATGAAGAAGTTATCGAGAATCCTAGACTAATGGAGGTGGAAACTCATGGGAGGAAGAAACCCAAAAAGACTCTAGAAATTAAGGGGACAAAATAAAATCAATGTTTAATTAATAATTAAAAGTGAAATTGTAATTTCACTATCGGAATAAGAGGCACATGGGTATGGAATACATATTCTTAAACAGTACTAAAACTATGCTCATGCCACTTCCGAAAAGAGATACCCTACAATATTATGGCACACTATTCCCCTAATTATATGAGAATCATGAAAATTAAAACAATAAAATGTATGTTTTTTTCACACATTCATGTGCAAGGAACTACACCATTTTAGAAAAAATATGTAGCACATTCTGCTCCCCTGAATAGTTAGTATAGAGTGTATGAGCTGGGTGACTAAGATTCTACAAAACTTATATCATAGTGATTATTTCTAAAAACCTGAGGTTATGGGCTCCAAACAGCCCCTAAAGTCACCCATTACACTCTTTAATTAAATATAAAATAATAGAAGAGAAATATAAAATAATTAAAAAAAAGGATATGTACTTTCATGAAATAATGAGTCATTACAACCAATCTTTAAGGATTTAAATAATGTACCTTAATTGGCTGGTATAGGCATACCACATCTTATATAGAAAATAATTTTATCATATTTATATATCATGTAAATTATTTTTAATTATTAATTGATTTTATATTATTATTAGTGTTTTTTTATGATATTATTTTTAGTTTTTGTGAATGGTTGGAAATTGATGGAATAGTGTAAATGCTATCTGTGAAAAATAGGGAAATGATTTTCCACCTAAGTGACCAAACATAATGGAAGATTGAATAGAGAATACTATTTCAATTATAACACATATTTCCCAATATATGAATCATGATAAACCTATAATTGATAAAAGTATGTAATAAAATTGTATTGAGTCATTCATGAGAAAACATATACCTTATTTTAGTGGATACTTTGATCCAATAATTTCTATATAATGGATCATTAATAATGAAGATATATTTTCATTTCATCAATGGTTGTAACATTGAAAAGTCATTTTTGTTGATAATAATTTGGAAGGTAAAAAAATATATTTCGTGGACTCTTATTCAGAACATGAGGGAAGAAGAAGAACATTATTCTATCAACTTGGAACAGTTTAGGGGATATTTCTTATTATGTAAATACCTAATATTCTATAAACAATGAAGGAAAATAGATTCCATGATCTTAATAAAAAGGATGATGAAACATCTTGTACATGTGAACCTAATTTTATATGGATTTCAAGGTACACATCTATTTCAATCATCATCCATAAAATAAAATAGTATTGATTCTTTATGGGCCTAAAATGATGTTTTCAAAATGACTTTTCTATTAGTGAAATTAATATATATGAATAATTATTTTTATGTGAACTGAATATATATAAGTAAATTGGATATTCACACCATTTTTTTGTATTTGATAAGAAGTGGATGATTAACTTTCATTAAAACTAAAATGGTGGAATGTAATTCCATTCATCATCATACCTAAAATGTGGGATGAATAATTTAGGTAATTTCATGGATGAAACATGAAATTTATTTAAATGTGTAATGGTAGGTTAGAAATTACATGAATCTAAAATTTTCATTAATGGGATGGATGATTCAGTCGAGGAAAATGGGATTCCAATGCATTCCCCACCCATAATCTAGTATTACAAGATCAAGGAGTTTGGGTATTATGTTAATTAGTTCCCCAATACATGTGCTAATCAAGAGCATAATCCAAAAAAAACAACTATAGAAAAAAAAGGGAAATATTATACAATCCAAATGGATTATGTGAATTAAGATAACTAGAGAAAATTATTATACCCTCTATAGTTTGATATTTCATGGATCTACTTATTTTAATGATCCCTATGAAAAAAGTATTGTTCAAAAAATATTAAAATTTAATGTGATTATCTCCCTTTACAAGGATTATGTAATAATGAAATTACATTTTATATTTTATAGGATAACTGATTAACCAAACCTTTGAATGGAAATGTTTTTCTACAAGATACGTTCTTATATATTTCATAATGGGTGAATCAATTTTTTGTAGTGTATATGTATCCATGTAAGATAAACATAATTATTATTGATACCATATTGTTTTATGATTTTAAGGTTGATCATATGTTAAATATCATTGAAATCACTTTTTAGGTTTTAAAATTTATGAGATTATAATTATTAATAATATTTTATGATAGGATTATTAAAATTAAACTATGTTGTTATATGTTTCAGCAAAAATTTATTTAAGGAGGAACTACTTTACACATTGTGTATATATGAAAAAAGGAACTAGTAAACATTAATATTTATCTTGTCTTTGATGTTGAGATACATAAGGGTATTAGTAAATCAACTTCTCAAAATGAGGAATCTTCATTACTATCATAGAATATTTATTTCTATAACTTATTAATATAATATACATTAAGAAAGTTGTAATGTTTCATGTAATTCAATAAATAATTATATTCAATTTGAACTATTGATTACCTTGACGTTTTTCTGATATCATCAGAATGATTTTGAAAAGGAGTTGAGTTTCAACATAACATATTATCCTTATATATATTCATAGTCAAATAGAAAAATTCGGACCCTATAGGTTATGAGATGATCATATTCAATTGATTTAATATGTGGTCGAGATCTATACCATCCTCTAATTGATTTTCAAGAAAATAAATTATTAACTCCATAATTAATATTCCTTTATTAAAGAACTTTATGGAAAGTATTTTATTACTCCAATGTACTGGATTGAAGTTTCAGAATGAAAGAAAATGGTACATGAGAAATCTGATGAGATGGAATAGAAGGTCAAATCCATTAATAAGTATATAAGAACTGCACATAATTGGTAGAAATTTTATTCTTCTAATCATTAATGTAACCTAGAATTTTAATATGGTGAAATTTTCTCTCTATAATTTTATCTGTGAAAAAATATAGAAAAACTAAGACCTAGGTATATTAATTCCATTGAAATACATGGTTTTACCAGGATAATAGTTTATCATTGTGAGCTTCAACCAATCCTCCCTTATGTTCAGTATGTATTCCATTTAACATTTAAAGGAGAATAATGCCTAATAATCCACTTGTACTTACCTCTGAGGACATACCAATAGAGAATGATCATTTTTAAATTGAACAATCAGTTTAGTTATTGGATCATAGAGAGAATGTGGTATGAAACATGTCCAGTAATCTTCTCAATGTTATATGATCAAACCAACATCTTAATAAAGCTACATATAAACCTTAGGGTGCAGTGGGATATATTTATGATTAGGTTTTGGTAATAAATTATATAATTTCAATGGATAATTATATTTAGTGTTTTAGGGGTCATATAATACACCCCTAGATATTGTGAAATGTTTTCTGAATAAATCTTATCATTATAATATTCTTTAGTTCTTGAAATGCTGGATTTGTCTTTCATTACATGAAACACTAATTTTATCTTTCATTATGTGTAAAATTGTTTTTTCTTTAATTACCCAGAACACTGAGCTTATCCATATTTCATGGAACACTATGTTTAAATGATACCTGACATATTAATTAGATGTAATTATTTAATATGACAATTATCAACTAGTAGTTTGAATGATGGATATGAATATGAAAACAAAATTATGAAAATATATTGTATAACCATGTGTATATGATGAATTCCTTAGTGACCAATAAATTTTAAAAGAACAAGAAAACCTTTTGAAAATTAAAGAAATAATTTAATGAAAAACTAGTTTTATGAAGAAAAAAATATGTTTATTCTTACTACATTACATAAATAACATTTGGTGAATGATTTTAATGAAATTTATATTTTATATATTCAATCAGATATTTATCATTTATCATATATCATTTATAGCCAGGAGAGGATAATTTCTAATTTTTGTATTACAAATATTTTTTAAAAAAAATATCTCTCCTTCTTTGAAAATATTGTAAAAATAGTTTTTCTCACTTTTATAAAATTTATTTGAAATGTTGAAATTAATTTATTAAATCTATATGTAAGAATTATATTATTGATAAATTAGCATGAAATCAACATGTGAAAAATAATTTTTTACAATTTTGTAATATTATGGAACACATAATTATAGTTTTCATTAAGGTATGGGTGAGACCTATATCTCCCTACAATGTATTTGGTAAAGCATTATTTCATGATAGATAAAATAGGATACATGTTTATAGTCTTGATCCTTCATAGTAAATAGGATTATCTTTATCCAGTATAGGAGACATGTCCATCCTATTATATAATGGAAATGGGTGGATCATGATAAATAAAGGGAAATAAGTGAAATGCATGATCCACTATTCTGATTTTCATGGTTGTTAACCTTGAAATATTAAATATTTGTTTCTATATTTGTGACAGTCCCAAAATGTAATGAAAACTGTTTTTGGATGATTATTGATTTATGATGAAATCTAACTCTTATATGCCATGTTTTCTAAAATAATAATTTGTAATGTCATGATTCGAGGATATGATCTATCATAGTTTGGGTATAAACATCACATGTTTTTTTCATGAACACATTACCTAATGATTATATTATGAATTCGTATTACCAATGATTCATATCTTTTTGTTTACTCCAACTTAGTAATTAAGATCACCCTTTATTTTCTTTCCTTGGCCGGTTATGAAGAATTTCTTAGGTATTATATTCATAATAGGTGAACAATTTAAGATGATTTTTGTAGGAGATTTTTGAGATCATTCATGAAATAAAAATATTGTGTGAAAAGTCTCAAAATATACTAAACTATTATGATGTATAGGTATGTGTTAATGAAATTAAATTGAATATTCGACTAGAAAGATGTGATATTGATTCATAAAATACTAGGTCTCTATATAGAGAATTCCCACATTATGTTTATAAATTTTTGAAACAATTTCTTTTAGCCACACATGGACTAATTTTTAGTTTTCTTCATTGATGACAAAATCATTTATTAATAATCATAATAGGATTTTTCTGAAAATATAAGGATGGTACTATACATACTCCATCATAATGAATATTATAGTATCCTATAAATGTTATAGATTTGGATCAGTGAGTTTCTCATTTTGAGAAATATCATATCAGAGAATAGATTTCTGGGTGACTTGGTGGAGGACGATACTATTCTTTCAGGGGATTCCATGAAGAGCATGTCCTATGTGGGGAGTTTTCACTTATTTGTGGGGTAGTATAATTGGTTCATTCTTAAATTCCATAGAATTAAAACCACATTGAAACACATTATGTGGATATAGAATTCATGTACCTATAAATATCTATTGCAGGGTTCTATTTAAGTAGCTCATGATGTCATGGACTAGTGATACTTTTTTGAGACTACTCTCAAAGGGTATCAAGTACATAGTGTTTCTAGATACATCAATATATTGGATTGGATATGTGATTATGCATTGGAATATATTTATGGAATATGTTTATTGGTATCTGATACACTATGTGTAGAACTATGCTTCTCAAGACCAGAAGTAAACAGCCATGGTCTTCGCTGTGATGATGTCAAAGTACTATTTTATGGGGGAGAGATTTATTAGTTACATAGAATCTTAGAGTCTCAGTTATATCTTCATTAAGGGAAGATGTAAACTAGTTAATGTGGACATAGATAGAGTTTCTATATGAATATGAATTATAGGGAGTATATACTTCTGGGAAGGGAAATGTGGTAGAAGATTATAATAGTGGGATGTCATATTCTCACATAGGGATGGAGGTGTATATGGATTTTTTTTCACTATAGTTTACATCAATGGGTAATAAGGGAGAAGAATTTATCCTTTTGTTGGTGTTGAATCCTTAGCTGATTCAGTATATGAAAGAAGTGCATTAGGGAGACATCGCTTATGAGGTTCTTCAAGACTATATACCATTAATGGATGCAAAAGATGGATTCATTGAAGGAGGAGATATTTTTTTCTTATGGGTTTTAAAATAGGTTTTAGTTATGATGTGAGTGGTGGTGATGGGGGAGTTTTGCAGATATTATATGGTTTTAAATATTGGTGGGAAAAAATGTACAATAACCATCATAATAATTTTTAGTGATATGACATATGGTGGATAATAAAGGATTTCATCTCTTAGGGTCACACATGTTACCAGTTGAATAACGAGAACCAAGTTTCGTATGTTTTTATATATCCTCCTGATATACCATAATTGAAATGGGATGACATATAAACATAATTTTTATAGGGATTCCACCAATATTATGATGTCATAATTTCCTACAGGTTATTGTTGACTGGATCCCCATGTTTTCAAAATTTAATTTTATCATAGAGAATACTTTTTTGGAGAGTTTTGTTTAGTTTTACATGTGTAAGATCATCCAATATCATAGGATACCTTAAAAAATATCTTTGTCCATGATGTGAGGTTTTGGTTATGTAAGAACCCAGAGCTTCGATTTCAGGTACGGATCTCTTTTATGGGATTTTTAAGGAAAAATGGGGAATCTGGAAATTTTCAGAGTACACACCGTTTACTTTATGATTACATGTCATGTACTCCTCTGCTGCTCGAAGCCGTGTTCTAGCCGGGTCCGGGCCACACACACAGTGTGTAGGGGTGACGTGGAGGCCGATTTTGGCGGAGTACGGAAAGACCTAGTACACACCGTGTACTTTAAAAGTACACACTGTGTACTTTCTTTTTAATTCATTAATCGGGCCGGGGTCACGCCTAATGCTCATTAACACCTTCTTCTCTGCATAATTCTGTCCAGAGAGTCTGAGGATGCCGATTCTTCTCCGAGCCACTGATATTTCACTGGTTGTTCGAATCAAACTCTGTCGATTGCAGAATAATCACAGTGGTGAGTTCTTGGTTCTTCTTTACCCTCGTTTCTTGATTCTTCCACTTGTATGAGTTATCTGAGGTTGAACGTTTTAGACGGTTTTGAAGATCAACTCCATTATAGGACGATTCATTGGCCAAGGTTCAAGTATATCGATCTTCGAGGATCAAGGTAGGTGGTTTGTTTCCTTAAATTGAAGTTATTTGAGTTTTGGTTGCAAAAGTGTCAGATACCCATGTATCGGGTATCCCGGGTTTAGGATTTTGATCCTATTGTTTATTTGCCCTATATTTCTTGTTATATTGGGATTAATTGTTTCTAATATATTCTTGGTTTCATGTTTGAGGATCACCCCATGGGTGTTTCTCCCCCAGTTTGGTTGTTTATCATCGTTTGGAACTGTTTTCCTATGAGGAAAACCCTATTGTGATCATTAGTTTACTTGTTATCACTGATTTCATGTGTTTCCTGCAGTTTAAATGCTTTTGGTGCATGGTAGCTATTATCCAAGTAGTTGTTGAACTTACTTAGGGCTGCTGACAGTCGATTACGCACGACTGGACTGCTCAGGGCTATGAGAACCTGGTACGGGAGATCAAAGAAAGAATAGATGATTAAGTGCTTCCCTAGAGGGTCTGTTGATTTTAGTTCGTACGTAGGACCTATGGGAATAGGACTTTGTGCTTCCCAATAGTGTTCTTAGTTTACCCACGCATCGAGACCACAAGAGGAATTAGACGTAAGTGCTTCCTCATAGAGTCTTTAGCAATCGTTGCAAGACCATAGGGGAATTGATGTGAGAGCTTCCCAGAGTGTATGTGCCTTGTTTGATTACTAGACTATAGGGGTCTGCTATTTTGTGCCACCCAAATGTTCAGTGTGGATTTTTATGGTTGGTTGTGACGATTCCACCAAGCCAATGAACAAGCTTGGGTTTTGTACTATTGTGTTACTTGCTTACCTTGGAATAGAAAGCTTTTCTAGTTTTCCCTGGTTGTTTAATTAAATGAATGTAAATGGTAACTGGTAGGATTATTTATTGGTGTACTCCTAGTTCGGCACTGTATTTATTTTCCTTTACTTTTTCTATATTACTCACTGACAGTAGGGAACAAATCTTATGGTGGTTTCCTACTGGGATTAGTCTCACATCCTGTTTGGGTCATGCTTTTCAGCCCAAATAGATTATATGGTTACAGGTGTAGATAGGTATTGTGGCCCTTCTACCTCAGGTACTTGATTGCTGGTTAAAGATGGAGAGCATGGGACCGGGCTTTGGCTCGCAATGCTGCTGGAGTTGGTATTTACGTTTAGTACTTTGGTTTCAGTTGTATTTCAGCAAGTTTATTTGTTTACTAATTTCCATAGATACATGTATCGTACTACAACATTATTATATCAGACATTGCTTCTACTTTTAGTTCAGTTTTTGTATGTTGTTTACTACTTCCGCTATTGATTATGTTTATTCTTCTGCTTCATAATTTACCAAATGATGGCATAGTTTCCCCACTAACTCACAAAGGCCCTCGCTGCTAGTCGGTAGCCTCTGGCATTTGGGTAAACGCGCTTGAGGTCATGTGGAAAACCAGGTATGGGGAACCAGTTTTTTGGCTCCAGATTCAGGTTGTTAGAAAGTGGTATCAGAGGAGGTTTTCTTTATTTTCTATTGCCTTACTGTTTTGTTACAATAGACAGGGATATAAAGAAATGGGTAGTTAGTACTTAACTGTGCCCAGGAATAATTAACCCATGTACAGGGAAACGCTATATTACCTCATAATTTCAATTTTCGGTTTTTTCAAATGTACAATTTATTATATTTCACCGTTCGGTGATGCACATGTTTTGTGATGTTACAGTTTATATGATTGTAGTTCTATTTTTTTGAAACCCGATGATATGAGGGTGTGACATCTCATGCATCATGTAGGCATTGGGTAGGAAATCACATGTCATGCATTTTACCATTCCATCTAGGGTGCATTAGAATTTCATGATGTTGTGATAGATGTCGTGATAAATTATTCATGTTGTTTTGATAGTTTCTATGATGTACATACTTATTATGCTGATAGAGTATTGTTTATTTTATAGCCTATTTAGCATGGACGCCAAGTTCTGGTGTTAGAGGTGTTATGGGCCCTCGAGGATCATAATTTGGTGGATCATCAGACTGTTATGTTGTTTACTTGTTGTATTCTTTGTTATGATTCCAAGATTTGATTTGCGGGGAGCATGGGCCCCCACGGATCTAAATTTGTCACATAGATGTTTGTTTTTCAGTTTTTCTGGCGTTCGGTACAGTTTCTGAGTTACTGTTCGAAAAAACCTAGAATACACGGCGTGTAATTTATTAATACACACTGAGTAGTTTTTAAACCGTGTTACTGACTGTGTGACCAAAACCACGGGGTGTCAGAATGTCTCCGGGGACATGTTGTGTACCATAAGCACATGTCGTGTGGTAGTCAACCGTATACCAAGTCGTGTCACTAACAACACGGGTCGGGGAAACTTAGGTAGTACACACCGTGTTTTGTATGAACACATCGTGTAGTTTTCTTCTATGTACCCGGTCGTGTCACAAACAACACGGGTTAGTGTTATATATTCTTATACACACCGTGTTTTTTTGGAACACGTCGTGTAAGGGTCAGTCGTGGAGCTGACCGTCTAACCACTACACGGGTCGCCAAAGCCTGTCTAGTACACATTTTGTCCTTAGTGAACACGCCATGTAGTTTAGATTTAGGAGGACAGTGTAGGTTAGCCATGTAAAGAGACTCGGGTAGGGTAGTGGATTTCAAGTACACGCCGTGTTTTGGGACAACACGCCGTGTATTCTGGGATGTTACACGACCAGTGGTGGAAGAAGTACACACCCATGTAAATGTCTTTAACAAACACTTCGTGTAGTTTAAATACACGTCGTGTAGTCGTGTTTCGCAAACTTAAGTGTTTCTCTCTCCTGTTCCCATTTTGTACTCTTGTGTTTTCTGTCCTTTTTAATCCTAAATATGAGGCGGGCTTTTGACCTCTTAGGGCTATGGAACCAAGACGTCCTCCCGTTACACGTCAGGAACCAGGCAGTGACTGTACGCCTGATACGCCAGACCAGGGACTACCAGTAGTTCCGCCGATCATTCCGGACATGGAACCTGTAGTGATTCCAGACACTGGTGTCGATTCTCAGTTCAGAGAGAGGTTCATGAGGTTCATGTAGACCTTTTAGGGAGCATAGCATCCCTCCCCGTCTGTGGCAGAGCTGAAGTGAGTCTTCCAGCAGCAGCATCCTACCACTTTCACATGGGATGGAGGAACTCAGGCTACAGAGTCATGGCTAGAAACCATGCTTTCCATCTTCGAGCATTTGGAGACACCCCCAGATAGAAGGGTGAAGCTTGTGACTTACATGCTGTGAGATTCTTCCAACAGGTGGTGGGATGTAGTCTCGTAGGCAGGGCACCAATGGACTATGGCTTGGGACGAGTTCCAGTGTAAGTTTTACGACTACTTCTATCCGGCGACATTGAGGGCTGATAGAGCCAGAGAGTTAATGAACCTACAGCAGGGTGCTCTTTTGGTTATGGAGTATTCCTCCCATTTCACTGAGTTATAGCATTTCACTCTCGTTTTGGGAAATGATGAGCTGTTTTTGGAAAGGAAGTTTGAGGACAGCCTCAAACCAGAGATCAGATCATAGGTGAATGTCTTCCAGTTTACTTCTATTACCCTAATAGTCAACCAGGCGCTGATCACCGAACGAAATCTGAGGGAGACTGGAGCTGTTGACTAGGGAGGTTCAGCATCTAAGGCTGACTCATTCCATACAGACAGCAGGAAATGCCACTGAGAGTCTACTCGAGGTGACTCGAGGAAGTGAGGAAATTCTTCTGGAAGATGGGACCTTCCTTTTGGAAACTAGGTGGTGTGCTATTAGTGTGGGAAGAGTGGTCATAATAAGCCTTAGTTCCCTATAGATCTAGTGGAGTGTCGAGCCTGTGGCAATATGGGTCATCTGTAGCGTTTTTGTAGGGTTCTTCTTCCAGTAGCTAGTGAAGAATGATTGGTTTCTACTCCTCGTACAGGAGCAGGATTACCAGTTCCACAACAGACTGGGGGATGTAGTTCTTCGGGTTGTTCAATCCAGGGTAGAGGTCACGGATGCGGTGGTCAGGCTCATGGAGGGTCATCTCGGGGATATCAAGCTCCTACACAGGGCCACGGTACTGGCCAGACATTTGCGGTAGAGCAGATCCATCGGGAGCAGGATCCTGGACCTTCCATAGTTCAAGGTATGATCTTAGTAGCCTTAGTTTTATCTTCTGCACTTTTCGATACCGGAGCTTCTCATAGCTTTATTTCTATGCACACTGTGGAGAGCCTTAGACTTACTGTCTTTACTTATGAGGATTCCTAGGCACTAGACACTCCTTTGGGATATAGAACTACTAGTGTGAATCAGTGCAAGGAGTGCCCCCTTGAGATTGGTGGGTGTCACTTCTTGTGGGAGATTTAGGTCCTTGAGATGATGGGTTATGATATTATTCTTGGAATGGACTGGCTAGTTTCTTTTCAGGCCTTTGTAGATTTTTATTGTCGCAGGGTGATTTTTATGTCACCAGAGAGAGGATATATTCTTCATAAGTGCGAATGGGATGTCCAGGAAAGCAGATTTGGACCAGAGCATCATGGGTTGGGTAGTGTTATAGCCCAAATTTCTAGTTTATATCTAGACGATCAGGGTAATTCTCAGATAGACTTCCCTCCTGTAGTTGATTATTTTCCAGATGTCTTTCTAGAAGACTTTTCGGGGTTTCCTCTGGAGCGTGAGGTAGAATTCTCTATTAATCTTCTTGTCAGGAGCAGCACCAGTATCCATAACTCCTTATAGGATGGCTACACTTGAGTTTCAAGAACTCAAGAAGCAGTTGGTGGATTTGCAGGTGAAGGGTTTTATCCAACCCAGTACTTCCCATTGGGGTTTTCCTATATTGTTTGTGAAAAAGGTGGATGGTACCTTACGGCTTTGTGTGGACTATATAAAGTTGAACCAGTTGATGGTCAAGAACTGATATCCTTTACCGAGGATTGATGATCTTTTTTATCATCTTCGAGGAGCCATGGTATTCTCGAAGATCGACTTGAGATCCGGCTATCATCAGTTGCAGGTCAGACCATCTGATATACCTCTCATAGCTTTCGGAAGTGGGTATGGTCTGTACGAGTATCTGGTTATGTTGTTTGGTCTCACGAACGCACCGGCAGTTTTCCTGGCACTGATGAATAGATTTTTTCATCCTTACATGGACTCTTTCGTCATTGTCTTTGTGGAAGATATCTTTGTGTACTCTCACACTCGACACGACCATGCTACCCATCTTGAGATAGTTTTGAGTACACTGAGGGAACATCAGTTATATGCTAAGCTCTCAAAGTGCCACTTCTGGATGGACGAGATTCACTTTCTGGACCATGTCATCTCAGAGCCAGGATTATCAGTAGACCCATAGAAGGTGAGAGCAGTAGTTACCTGGGAGCAACCGAATAATTTCTTCGAGGTATGAAGTTTCTTGGGACTGGATGGTTATTACAGGCGGTTTATACAGGACTTCTCACACATATAAGCGTCTTTGATGGGATTTACTAAGAAATGTGTGAAGTAAGTTTGGTCAGAAGCTTGCGATTCAGCCTTCTAGGAGCTGAAGGGGAAATTGACCTCAGCACCAATTCTAGTTCTGCCAGAGCCGGTCAAGAGTTATACAGTTTTCTGCGATACATCCAGCATCGGGCTTAGAGCATTGCTTATGCAGGAGGATCGTGTTGTTGTGTACGGATCTTGGCAGTTGAGGCCCCATGAGAAGAACTATCCTACGCATGACCTGTATTTGGCTGCAGTTGTTCATGCCTTGTGTTGTTGGAGACACTATCTCATGGGAGAGCATTTTGTGGTATATACTGACCACAAGAGACTCAAGTATATCTTCACACAGCGTGACATAAATCTGAGATAGCAGAGGTGGGTCGAGTACCTACAGTCTTTAGACTACGAGCTTTCTTATACACCTGAAAAAGGCAATGTTGTGGCAGACGCACTAAGTAGGAGGACTCTGTTACAGGCAGTTTAGGAGGCCTGTAGCGAGTGGCAGCTTATGGATCTATTCTCTGAGATACACTTGGAGGTGCACAACAGATAGGGATAGACCTTTCTCTCTTCTGTGGCTGTTACCACTACTCTTCTTGATCAGGTGCGGATGAGGCAGCTATCAGATTTAGAGGGCTTAGTCCTACGGGAGAGTGTGTCATAAGAGGACCCTCTTCTTGGATGGACAGTGGGTGAGGATGATATCTTGCGTTTCCAGGGATGTGTATGGGAGCCAATAGACAAACGCGAGGAGATGATGCGGGATTTTCATTCCTCAGTTTGGGTAGTTCATCCTGGCGTCACCAAGATGTATCATGATCTACATCGCTAGTACTGGTGGCCAGGTATGAAAAGGAATGTTGTTGGTTTTCTTCATGAGATGTTTGACTTGTCAGTAGGTGAAAGCAGAGCATCAGTGACCAGCAGGGCTGTTACAGCAGTTACTCATTCTGGAGTGGAAGTGGAACAATTTCTTGATGGACTTCGTGACCGGTTTTCTGAGGACGCCTCGAGGGAACAATGTTGTTTGGGTTGTCGTTGATAGTCTTACGAAGGTTTCTCACTTATTACCGATCAAGGAGACCTTAAGTGTTGATGATCTGGGACGACTTTAAATCTGGGAGATTGTACGTCTGCATGGACTTCCACACTCCATTGTTTCAGAAAGGGATTTGCGCTTTACTTCTCAGTTCTGGCAGGGACTTCAGAAGGATTTGGGTACCCAAGTACTTCTGAGTACGGAATACCATCCCTAGACTAATTTCCAGTCTGAATGTACGATTATGGTGCTTGAGGATATGCTCTGAGCATGCATTCTAGACATTGGCGGTACTTTGTAGAAGCATATCCCTCTAGTGGAGTTAGCCTATAACAAAATTTTTCAGGCGACTATTCAAATGGAACCTTACGAGGCCTTGTATGGTAGGCCATGCGGATCACCTTTATGCTGGCTAGATACAGGAGAGGTAGCTTTTCTGGGACCTTGTCTTGTTTAGGAGACCTCAGAGAAGATAGAGTTGATTCGGAAGAGGATGGCTACAACACAGTCTCGGCAAAAGTCTTATGTTGATCAGTGGAGAAGACCTTTAGAGTTCAAGGTCGGAGATCAGGTTTTCCTGCGCGTTACCCCGAGATTGGGACATAAGAGGATTAGGAGACAGGTGAAAATCTCACCAAGATACGTTGGGCCGTTTGAGATTCGGGAGAAAGTCGGGCTGGTTGCTTACAGGTTGTAGTTACCTCAGAGGTCCTAGGCCATGCACGACGTCTTTCATGTTTCTCAGCTTTGACAGTATTTCTCAGACCCATCTCATGTTTTTCAACCCGAGGAGGTTGAGCTAGAGCAAGATGCATCTTTCAAGGAGTATCCTATCAGGATTTTCGATTGCAGTACGAAAGTTCTACGTGGTCGGTCTGTGCCTCTAGTACGGGTGTTATGGCAGCACGGGCGAGTACAGGACGAGACCTGGGAGAGGGAGGCCGATGTTTGATCGCAGTGGCTAGTGTTGTTCAAGGGTTATTCTCTTATGCCTTTTTAGTGAAATTCGGGGATGAATTTCTTTAAGGGGGAAGTTTGTAAGAACCCGGAGCTTTGATTTTAGGTACGAATCTCTTTTATGGGCTTTTTAAGGAAAAATGGAGAATCTGGAAATTTTCAAGTACATGCCGTGTACTCCTCTGCCACTCAAATCGGTGTTCTGGCCAGGTCTGGGCCACACACACGGTGTGTAGGGGTGATGTGGAGGTCGATTTTGGCAGAGTACGGAAAGACCTAGTACACACTGTGTACTTTCTTTTTATTTCATTAATTGGACCGGGGTCGCGACTAATGCTCATTAATGTCTTCTTCTCCGCCTAATTCTGTCCAGAGCATCCGAGGAGGCTGATTATTCTCTGAGCCATTAATCTGTCACCGGTTGTCCGAATCAAACTCTGCCGATTGCAGAAGAATCGCAGCGGTGAGTTCTTGGTTCTCCTTTAGCCTCATTTCCTGATTCTTCCTCTTATATGAGTTATCTGATGATGAAAATTTTAGACTTTTGTGTAGATATACTCTATTCTAGGCTGATTCATGGGACAAGGTTCATGTATATCGATCTTCAAGGATCAAGGTAGGTGGTTTGTTTCCCTACGTTTATGTTCTTTGAGTTTTGGTTGCAAAAGTTTCGGATACCCATGTATCGGGTATCCCGGGTTTAGGATTTTGATCTTATTGTTTATTTTCCCTAGATTTATAGTTATCTTATGATTAATTGTTGCTAATATATGCTTTTTTGAATGTTTGAGGATCTCCCCACGGGTGTTTCTCCCCTAGTTTGGCTGTTTATAGTCGTTTTTCACCATTTGCCTGTGAGGCAAACCCTATTGTGATTGTTAGTTTACTTGTTATCACTGATTGCATGTGTTTTCTGCTGTTTAAATGATTTTGATGAATTTTATCTATTATCCAAGTAGTTGTTGATATTTCTTAGGGCTGCTGATAGTCGATTACACATGACTGGATTGATCAGGGCTGTGAGAACCTAGTGCGGGAGATCAAAGAGGGAATAGACGATTAAGTGCTTCCCTAGAGGGTCTATTGATTTTAGTTCGTATGCAGGACCTACTGGAATAAGACTTTGTGCTTCCCAATATTGTTCTTAGTTTACCCACGCATCAAGACCACAGGAGTAATTAGACGTAAGTGCATCCTCAGAGAGTATGTAGCTATCGTTGCAAGACCATAGGGGAATTGACGTGAGAGCTTCCCAGAGTGTATGTGCCTTGTTTGATTTCTAGACTATAGGGGTCTTCTATTTTGAGCCACCTAGAGGGTCAGTGTGAATTTTGATGGTTGGTTGTGACGAGTCCACCAAGCCAAAGAACAAGCTTGGGTTTTGTACTATTGTGTTACTTGCTTACCTTGGAATAGAAAGATTTTCTAGTTTTCCATAGTTGTTTAATTAAATAGAATGTAAATGGTAACTGGTAGAATTATTTACTGGTGTACTCCTAGTTCATTACTGTATTTATTTTCCATTACTTTTTCTATATTACTCACTGACAGTAGGGCACAAATCTTATGATGGTTGCCTACTGGGATTAGTCTCACACCCTGTTTGGGTCCTACTTTTCGGCCCAAACAGATTATATGGTTACAGGTGTAGATAGGGATTATGGCCCTTCTACCTCAGGTACTTGATTTCTGGTTGGAACTGGAGAGCATGGGATCGGTCTTTGGCTCGCGATGCAGCTGGAGTTGCTGTTTACATTTAGTACTTTGGTTTCAGTTGTATTTTAGCACGTTGATTTGTTTACTGATTTCCATAGAAACATGTATCTTACTGCATCATTATTATATCATACATTGCTTCTAATTTTAGTTCATTTGTTGTATGTTTTTTACTGCTTCTGCTATTGATTATGTTTATTCTTCCGCTACATACTTTACCAAATGAGGGAATAGATTCCCCACTGACTCACAAAGGCTCTCCCTGTTAGTCGGTAGCCCCTGGCATTTAGGGAAATTCACTTGAAGTCATGTGGTGAACCGGGTATGGGGCACCAGTTTTGTGGCTCTGGATTCGGGTCGTTACAAGTTATGCTTGTGGAGATGATTATAGGAGTCAATTTTGAGGCTATAGAGGTTTAGTACATTATTCCAACCACGTGTGGAGGGGAATATAGAGTTGAATATCCTTGTATTCATATTTTTTGGGGGTATTTCATGTTATTATTCATCTAGATCTTGAAGTATCTCTTTCCATATATACATTTTTCTTATAATAAATACTATTACACAAAAATCAGCATTGATGATTTTGATTATTTTTATAAGAGAGTATTTTGGCCACCCTTATGCTAATGTGAGATTCAGAAGAAATCTATTACCAAGGTAGAGATATTGAAGGTGATAACATAGAAAGTTTAGGTTATCTAATAGTGGATGTGAAAAATCTAGAGTTTATGTAAATATTGCATAGATAGACATTTTAGTCCCGTTGATTTTTGTAGGGAGACCATGTTTTCTTGAGAGTCTTCTAATTATAAATATTACTGATATTCAATTAGGGATTACAGTTCATTGAATCTTTTATGGAAGTTTTGTAATCTTATGGGGGTTGGAAACATTACTTGAAACCAAGATATTTGACCAATGTTGAAAAGGGTGCATGACATCTTCTCTATATCGCAACATACGGTATACATTCATGGTCCTATTTGTGTTATTGATTGTGAAAACATGAAAATTGATGATGGAGCCACCTTCCTGTAGTACTTGGTGGTGAATGAGATTCAGTAGTATAGGATCCTCTGAAAATGGACCATTCCCTTGGTTTTTGTATTGTGGTAACATGAGTGTTTATAAGAGATATCATATGAGATAATGAGCTCTATGTGAGATTATTATCCACTTTTTTCATTATTTTCATGGTGAAAATAATCCAATTAGTGTATAATATAGTGACTCTATATTATCCATGTATGAATTTGAAATATATTGAGGATTATTTTTGGAACAAGGAGGTGAGTTAGTGTGAGATTTCATAGTTTGTTGAGCCTGGGATATATATTAAATAAATAATTTAATATAATACTATCCATAATGATATGTTATTGTAAAAAATAAAAACATAAACTTAATAGAGTCTCAAAAAAAATTTAGTCCATCATTGAGTCAATAATGCATGTTTTACCATAGGGAAAAACTAAGATTTGAAGACATCAGATGTCTTATGGAGGAATTCATTGGTGGTTCATATAATGAAAATTAATAATTAAATGTATTTATTTTATTTTAAATGAACATGGTATAATTATATAAATAAATACCTCATTATTAAAATTCTCATATTATAGCTTCATAAACCTAATATAATTTATCTGATGACTCAGAGTTCTTCGTTAGTAGATTGATTTTAAGGACCGTAGTTGACCATATGAAGGTTTAAAGAAAGGTAATGAATACAATGGGACATCTCCTTCACTGGTGAGAAAATTATTCAAAACACATTTGTCCAAATTAATATATGACCCATCAATTTTGGTTTTCACCATCTTTATTAAACACTTAAATCATGGATTACAATCTATTTTGGATACATAAATTTCACTCCCTTTGCATGATCTTGGTTAAAAAAATTAATCTTCTTCAATTAATTTTGTTCCTATTTCTGTAATGTTCCCATCCAATTATCCAAAATATTTGATCAGTTTTTGAATAAATCATGTCCAATAACATTTGAACCATTATTTCTATGCTTTTTACTCACACATACTTCGTGTTGTTAATCTTTGGACCATGGGGAATAGATTAGACATTCCCATAATGGGTTTTTGTTTGACTGGTCCCCCAGATTCATCGTAACATTGTAAATGAATAAAGGTAGGGTTATTGAGGGTGAATCATGATTGATTTCAATAGATACTTCATGGATATGGGATCTGGAGTGGTGACGGGTGATTAGACATGCACCGAATGTGCGGGGGATTGTGTAAAAAATCTTATCCCTTTTTGTAGACATCATAAGCTGTGAAACAATGTTCGAAGGCCTGTTCCATTAATTTCTAATGGGAAGTATGTGAGATCCATGGAAGTAATTCAAGATATTGAACAGACATGAATAATAAAAAGATTCTTCAAAAAACCCAACTATACATCATTTATCCCTGATGAACACAAGGCATGTAGACCCCAAATATAGGTTACTAGGGATTCATAAATCAACAAATGTGTTTCTAGTACCACATTACTGATGAAAATACCTAGATATGCAGTCCATGTCCTACAATCACAAGCTCGAGACAATATGTGTGAAGACACATTGTGTAGTCAGGGAGTTCATGAGTTTCAGTCGGAACCCCTTCATATCTAGATACATATCTAGGTATAGAGTCGTTGACTAATTTACATAATAATAGTAAGGATAACATGGCTAGTCCCCATGTAAATGAGACAGTAAGTGTACTTTATGTATAATCTATGTATGATGACATGGATTAAAATCTATATCGAGACTAAAATAATACCAGGATGTGATGTGGGGTCACATGACATTTGGACACCCAACCATGTTGGGTAATCTATCTTTTAACTTATTATTATTGCTTTACATCATTTAGAAATGGATATTATCCCTTGAGTAGAATATCCTATGTTTTTTTCATTTATAATGTGATGGTGTCCTTCATTTTGGATTATTCGATATGATACACGATGTTACAAGCGGGAAACTTCTTTATAAGATTCTTGATGATCTTAGTTACCATGATAAGATCACATGAGATATTTCTAAATGAATAATCCCCAATCACATTGAGGAACTTGTTACACATATTTTTAATACTGTTAGAGTCAAAACTACACCATACTATATTTTGTAAGTGTCCTTTATCTATAAGAGTTTGAGTACCCCATATTCTATCATTGGGGGAAGGATGGTTCTCCATAGTATTTGTGGACCCAAAGAGATATAGAGATAAATATTGATTTGTGTTCCCATTTACACATATTCTAATGATGTTACACTAGAATCATGGTTTAGTGTTCTAGATCCCTCAGTTGTGGATCACGTTAGTGAGGTGAATTCCCATCCACATGTTTTATATGGTGGTTATGAATGATGCTAGGAATCACAAAAGGACCTTTGGATATATTGGAATACCCATCATTATTTGTTGGTCTATGGATATTAATATCTAATTTTACTCTCATATGGTATTCGTATTGCGAATATCTACATTTTTATGATTATTTTCTTGGTTTTTGATTGGAATGCCTTCATTGGGTTTAGATTAATACTATTGTTTTCTCCATCTATCACTCCTACATCAGTTTCAAGTAATCCTAAAAGGTATGTTTATACTAACCCATGCATAGTATTTTACCACACATGTCATGTATTATGAGGATGAACGAAATAACAGTGGTTGATTTAAAAACTTTTATGGATAAATGGGTGAATTAAATGTGTACAGTAGTAGGGTCTTAAGGATCATGATTTGGGATACCTTGACTATCTTTTATTATATTTATTTTTATGTTTGGAATTCATATCTAGTGGTTCATGTATATTTCCCCATCACACATTGGATTTATTCTATTATAATTTGATGTATTCCCTAGATGATACTGCATGAATGATTAATTGTTTATGTTACTATCTTATTTATTATTCCTCTTTGATGTTCTAAGGTGAATGATGAGTTTGCCAATACATATAAATTAGTAAGTGAAATCCTATATAATTTATCTTTTTCATTCACATAGCTATAGTAACTTGACTATTGGAGATGTGTTTGGGGTTATTTTGTTTTGGAATTCTATTATACAAGAAGGACCTATTGGTTTCGCTCATGATTATGCGGATAGAGAATGAATTTTCTAGCTAATGTATCTCTAAGTGATTCCATAAAAAGAATATTTGAATTAATCAAAAAATTAAAAAACTAAATGAAAAAGAAATGAATGTTTGGATTTCCATAATGATATAATTTTGAAAGCAATCTACCATGTAAATTTTTAATGAGAATGAGTGTTAGTTACATGTATATAGATAAGGCCCATTTAGTTCATTATTTTTAGGTATAAAAATAAACTATTTATATCATGTGCCTCAACTATATGGATATTTTGAATTACTCAAAACATTTCATACAGAATTAATGGAACATACTATAAGAATTTATAATGAGAGAAGTTAAGATTATCATATTAGTGTACCATATTTTTATAGAGACCCAATCATTTTACATATATTAATATATGATTTTTAATATTAAAATAAAATAAAAACTATATGATCATAAGTATAATCTTCACTTATTGACTATAATTGTAATATATAAAATAGAAACTAAATGAAATTATATTTAACATAATAAAAATAATTTCTTCCATGATCCAGTTTTTCTCCTAAAATTAATAGGATAACAAGGAGAATGGATGAAATAAAGTGGTGATCTATATATCCTAGCAAGTGAATAATCACAAATATAATGAATAACCTGATTTCCTAAAAGTGACAACACATGAATAACCACATGGTATTATAACATAAATAACATTGTATTATATGATCATGGAAAAATATGAAAGTATAATCTAAAAATTACATCACATAATCATAAATCTTGGATAACCTCCAATACAATATCACTTGTTGTTTAGAGACTCCTAATTGATTAAATTTACTCCTTAATCTCATATATAACATCACATGTGACAAAAACATTACCCATGGAATTGGATAACTATATGGGATCACTCATCATAATATGAATATGCTTATATGAGCCACAAAATTAAATCAATCATAAATCATAATCATAAAATTACTCTTGGAAGGATATGGGTTGCATAATATTTCCTCACATCAAAATCAGAGAATATTTTGTAGAGATTATAAAGAGAAAAATCAATTAAATATTTTGGGAATTTAAACATAAGTACATATAAATAGGTCTCAAAATATGGGTTTCAAGTATAAATTTATACATTAGATGAGAATTATAGAAATGGATTAAGGGATATGATTTATTTCCCTATTTTGGTTTGATTTAAATAATAAATTTTTATAATCAACTAAATAATTATATTACCCCATCACAAGAATGATTGAAATTTTTTGGAATATATATGATAGATATTTATAATGAATTTAAAATAATTTAATAACATAAAAGATACGGAAATTTAAGTTACATTGATAAGGTTCATAACCCAATGAAAAGGGTAAGTTAGAGATATCACTTTCTTTATTCTACATGATCACTCTTCAATTTCACATAATTTAAATGAAAATCAAATTGATTCACTAATTTCCAAATTCGAGACATTTTGAAGTTATATATAATCTAAAATAAAAATATTATGTTCATTTATAACCAAATTAATGTAATATAAAGGTTTATATTTTAGGGGTATTTGATTGATTATTTCAATGTAATATCACTTATGTATAATTATTGAATTTCATTTCAAAGGGGTTTATAAATCTAGAAGAAAAGTTAAATAGTATTCATGAAATTAATGAAATTCAAATGTTTCCAAATTTCTTTTTTTTCTAAAATATACAACATCACTTTATTAAAAATATTAATGTTAAAAAGGATAGTTTATTTTGGTTGTTTTACTGACCAAAACAAACTAGTTTCATGACATATAATATTGTAGGTATATGTTCATTATCTAAAAATAAATTAGTTATAATATTTCTATTATCATTTTATTTAACTACAATACTATTTATATAACTATAATTTAATTTGATAATGGAAAATTAAAACTTTTCATCTATAGAGGTGGTGAATTGACATAATATGGATGGTGATTTTGTTTCATTTTGAATAAGAGGAGTGGAGTATATTATAGATGATAAATATTACCCTGGAACCACAAAATGCTATTTTTTATATGATATGTTATTTATTAAACTATGTTAAATGTATTTTTTTGGAATAGGATGATGTAAAATTAATAGTGTCGGTTGAGGGAATTTGTTTCTCATTTTTATATATCCTCTTCAACATCAATTTATGGAACATTAGATTGTTATTTTGATGACACTAGTAGAACTAGGACATGGGGAAGTTTATAAGGAAGCTAAATGATATGAATTTAATAAAGATTCATGTGCTATAAGATGACATGATAAAGGGCAGTGAGTGGTGGTATTTATAATGGGAGAAAAGGTATGTTTTCTATTATTATATTCATTAGTTTATCATTTTTTCGCATGAATAGAAATATTATTTATTATTATTATGATATAAATTAAATTGTATTGTGATTTTTTGATAATATGTGATAACATCATCCAAGACCCAAAATTTCATTTATTAATTCTATAATGTTAAAACATATATTTTAAACTACTAAAATATTCACAAAAAATTCAACTATTTGGGAAAATTACCAAAAAATCACCCAAATATTTTTAAATATATAGATATAACAAATAAATAAATATTATAAAAATAATTTTCATAATATGGGAAAATTAATTTATAAATAAAATCATGATTTATATTAAAAATTCATATTTTAATATTATGAAACTTTTTTAACCCTTGAAAAAATAACATAATGTCCTAAAAATTTATATTACCATTATAATAAAATATAATATTAATGTAAAAATTAATTTTAAGAAGATTAAATTTCATTTATATTATAATATTTTAAAAAAAATCAAAAAAATATTTATTACAAATATAGAAACATTTAAATTATGATTTGTAACATTTGATTACTTGTATCATGATATTAATATTACAATTTTCAATTTTATAAGATAACTAAATTTTATTTTACACTTCCATAGGTGATGTTAAGTTTCTAATGGTAAGGTTACAATTCCAACATACCTATTTCTATTCTAATATAGAGGTTATTATTATAAAATGCAGATTACAATTCCAATAGTCATGTTTTTAATAGTCAAAAGGTTTATATACATCATATACATTAATATTTTTTAATTGATTATTTAAAGAGTTATTTTTTCATTCATGGTTATAAATACTTTCATTTTCATGATTCATATTTCATTATAAACATTCTTCATCATTTATAAAGTTTTATTCACGTGTGCATTTATTATGGTGGATCATTTAATTTTCTGATTTTAGTTATCTTATTTAATATATTTTCTACAATTAAAATATTTAAAATTCATATTTCAATTTTTATTATATAAATTTAATGATAAAATTACTATAAAAAATATATCATGTTTTATATTGTGGTTCATTTAAATTATATATTATTTTATTACACTAGATATCACAATTATATATTCTAAAGGGAAATTACATTTATAAATGTTGGGGTAATTAAATTGTATATACATTAAGATTTTTTTCCTAATCATTTAATTTGAAAAATTAAGGTGAAAATAGTTGAGGGAAAATATTCTTCATTTATTTCTCTAGGGACAAAGATTCTTCTCCATACATCTGGTTTCACCATTTTACTTTTTCTAGGTGAGTGGTCTGATCACATAAAACTTTTTCAGTATAGTCTAATATATTTCCAGACATATTCTTGTAAGAGTTATAAATTTAATTCCATAACACCTCTAAATTAAGTATAATTGAGGGATTTTTTATATAATATCTTAATTGGATCATGTGTAAAACAATATGTACTTGAGACAGGTTTGGTGGGAGTTTATATCAATAATTCATGATTCAAATTCTATCAAGAATCTTAAAGGAACGTATATACATATTACATAGCTTTCCATATATCCAAAATCTCATGAGGCCCTTTTATGGATATATTTATTGGAACACATTTTCTTCAATGTCTAATTTTAAGACACATTATTGATTATCATCATAGCTCTAATTTCTACTTTTAATAGCCATGATATTATACTAAATGATTTGGATGTTTTCTATAATTTCCTAGACCATTTATGGTCTTAAAAGATTATATTCACCAATATCATCCAAGAATATATGTGTTCTATATTTAATCCCATAAATTTAATAATTTTAATAAATTTTGATTCTAGTGAGAAACATACTATTTCATGAGAACTCTACTAGAGGAAAATACTAATCTCATCATCCTTAGAAGTACATCGATCATGGTCTGAATATTTCTTCTAGTTTCTTCATACTCATCTTATATATTCCCATATTTTGGGGGTTCTAATCCTTACAGGTGATTAATTTAGAGTTTTGGTCATGTTGGATGTAATTAAATTAAATAGATTTAAATATCAAATATCAATAATATTAAATTAATAGTTTTCTTCCATGTAGTCTCCCCGCTTTTGTTGTGAATATCCTTACAATTTGACCATTTGATATGTAATATTGAATTAAAATGAATTTATTTTTTCTTATAATATAATCTGTAGAAACCCAAATATCATCATTCACTATTTATTCCATTCAAAAGACTAGTGAAAACTTTCATGCTGATGTTTTCCTACATTAATAAAGTATGGGATTCAGTTTCATCACCCCCTGAGACTTTTTCATTTGAACCTTAGCTTAATATCATACTAGGTTCTTAGATATATATTTAGTGATACTCTTCTTCAAATTTTCACACTAGTAGTTGTCTTAAAGATCATTATACATATTCATAATCTATAAGTGGATGTAGAAGTTAAACCTCAATATGTTATTCAATAACTCCTTTTTCTTGGGATTTCATGGAACACATAGTTGTGACTCAAATAATAATACTCATTCGTCAACAATTTTAATATCTGGGGATTTCCCTTTTCTTTTAGAATCCAAATTCTTCTTAATATCCACATTATCCCTTTGTGAATCATTTATATTATTCATAAGGTTTTTTTGAGAAATAAATAGGAAGTGGGATAGTGATGTTCCTTACATTGAAATTCTCTTATCCATCCACTATAATTTTGTGATTATTATATCATTCAAAATTCTCATCATGGATAAGGATGTAAGTTCTTTTCTTCATATATAATCTTCAACATTATTTTATTTATTTGGATGATAGTGAATTTAGTATCCATAATTCTTAATCAACTACATCCATCATCATAAGTTAATATTTTTCTCCTTCTATGTGAATTTAAACATGATGATCATATGATCTATATATATTTAAAAAAATAGAATAGATATAATGCTAGCACATTTTCAATATGAAGATCACTGCCAAAAAATCCAAATCATGTGTTGGATAATTATTTTTGGGAACATTAAACTACCATGAGGTATAGGTTATCAATTTTTCATTTTTCAATATTACACAACCTAATCCCTTCATTGAGTCAACGTTGTCTACCATGAAGAGATCCCCAATTGAGGTTATTATATAGATAGGGGCAGTGATAAGATTTATTTTCAGTTCTATGAATATCTATTTAAATTCATAAAATTCTTATATTCTTATTCTCAAACTATTAACACATGGTATGTTTGTTATTTTTCTCCCCCAAGGGGTTTATCCATTAAACATTATTAATTAAGCACTAATTTATTCTTTTTATCTCTAGCCCCACGAGACCATTAAGGGTCACTAATATCTATTTAAATATTAATTTCACAAATTATAGTCTCTTAATAGCTATAAATGTATTCATTCACTAATAATTTTTATATATTCAACCTAAACCCACTAATGAAAAGGTCCACCTTACATTCAATGTTGATTACAAATCATGAAGAGTACAATGAAATAATTGTGATGTTTTTTATTTCTAACCTGATATAATTTCCATAAATTTGATTCATCATGATGAAATCCCACTATTTTGTAATAATGATATATTGGTGAAAATATTTATTTTAAATATATTTTCATATAAGCTTCGAATTTCGCAAAATAAATTTCAAATTTTAACTTCATGTATTTAATCATTGTCTATAACTTATTGAATACTTCTTCATGACTATAGATTTATGGAATGAAATTCAATTTTTATAAGAATTATAAAACATAGAATATATTCATATTTTACATAATTCATTATTTTGGGATGAGCTGATATTAATATAAACTAATTGTAGGAGGCCTTTTTCACAAAGAGGAATGGAACACAACATTCTCTTTCTTGGAAGAGGGTGGGTGGGTGTTCTACATGATTCAAGTTATAATTCATATAAAGAAAATATTAATGTAGTACATCCCTGAAATCCCCCAATCCAACACCCATAATATTAAGTATATCATTATTGAAATCATCATGTATCATATCATGTTGGTTACTTTCATGGTTCCTCCTATTTCTCATAATTAACTAAAATTAAAAAATGATGACAATTATAAAACTAAAATTCATACAAAAATTGAAACTATGAACATAGAAGTATTAAATTAAAAATGGAAATTATATCCTTATTATTGGGTCTCTAGGTTTCAATATATTTTTTCCATAATATGTATCATGTTTGTAATTCTAACATAAAAATATTTTAAAGTATGACAAATTTTTTTTGTAAAGATTTCAGGAATTTTTCAAACATATCCCATAAGATTTTCATACCATGTGTGAACATAGGTTTATTTATTATGCTCTAGATGATTATTGACTTAAAAACCAATGTTCCATTATCAAGGTTATTACCCCTAGTAAAAACGTTTCTAGATCCAAAATGACTTGTAGAATGTAGATATGGAAGCAATTTATTGGAAACCACTCACTCTATAATTTACCAATTTGTTTTCATATTTATCTATACTTATACTAATCCTTGGGGTTCATATGAAAATATACTAGTTCTTGTCCAAAAAAATAACTAAACCATTCTATGATAACAAAAATTGTGAGAAATTCATTTTACAATTATTAATACATGACATTTAATATAAATATACACTAAAAATAATCCAATGATAGTTAGTTAAAATGGATTCTAAAAAAATGTTCATAATATATAAAAAAGTTACTAAATAAAAAATAATAACATCATTATCCATAATATTTTCCTAAATACCTTTTATCTTCTAAAATGCATAGGATAACCAAAAGAATAGATTAAATAAATGGGTGATATGTAAAGTACGTTAAGGGAATAAACAATGATATAAAGTATAACATGATATCATAAAATTGAAGACTCATGAATACTAACATTATAGAACAAAATATAGAAAATTGTATCATATGATAATGAAAACATAGGATATTGGATGAAAAATCTAACATTACGTGAGCTTCAGTCAAATCGCACAACCCAGACAACATCCCATGGTGTACAGAGACTCATAGTGGATTAGGTTCACTCCCTATTCATATACATTATATATCATGAGATAACAAAAATTACTTAATAAATTGGAGTTCTATTTATCTTTAAAAAACTAGTCATTTGGTTCCTTATGTGTGGTAACCATGAAAATAAATCATCAGTAATGAACATATGAATTGAACATCCAAATAAATGGGTTACATAATCTTGCCACATATAATAATAAAACGAGATTTCATATAGATTCTGAAGGGAAAAAAATAATTATTTATTTTGGATAGTCATATATAAGTAAAAAATAAAGGTCTCAGAATATGGTTACCATTTGGGAATAAAGACTTCAAATGAGAATTACATAATTAATATGGATTTTGTTAAAGAAATAACTCTTTAAATTATCAGGATACATTTATTACCCTATCAATTGAAGTGAGAACAATATATCAATATAACTAAGATACATAAATACAGAACATAGAATCATTCAATAAAATCAAATAAAGGAAAAAATTAAATCATATAGATAAAATTACTAACATTAATAAAATGTATTGTTTGGAAAGATACCTTAACTTTTATTCCTCAATAATTCTAAAAAATCACTTAATGTTCTATGTAATAAAATTAGATTAATAAATTTCACAATCTATAAAATTTTACAGCTATATTTTACATACTATAAATATATTATGTTCACTTATTAAAATTTCAATGAGAAATGATGATAAATTCGATTATTCTGGTTGTGTGTGTTTCATAATTCTAAGATGATATCCCTTATGTAAAAATATTGATGTTCCTATCAAATGGTTATAAAAATCAAAAAATGAATCCAAATGTAATTCATGTTCTTATATAAATTGAATTTTGTTTTGAAATTTTTATTGTACATATGTATGATCCATTTAGTAAAAATGTTATTGTTGTATGGTTATTTTATTATTTCTAGTCTTAAAGACCTTCAAAGAACATATTGATTTTACATAATATTTTGGACATGTGTTCATTCAAAAACATGAAATATTTCTTAATATACTAATTATATAAATCATTAATAAAAATAATATATTTATAACTAAAAATGAAGTCATTTATGGTAAATTAAAACTCAAAATCCATAGAGGTAGTGAACTTACAAATTATTAATGATGTTTTCATTCATTAGAATAAGAGTAGGAGAGAGTATAATTAATGATAGATAATAAATTAAAAAATATTCCAATTAATATATTGTAGTGGTGTTAGTGTTCTATGTCGGATGGAATTTTATTGGGTTGATGAGGAGGATATAATATTTAATGTTTTAATAGAAGTAATTATCTTCTCTATTGGATGTCATCTCTAGGGTATCGAATAAAGGCACATTTTATTTGTCTCTAATAAATACTAGTTATACTAGGATGTGAATGAAAATATTGGGAAGGGAAATGGATATATATTAGGTAATCCCCATGGCTTATATTTTATAATATAATTAGTGGTGTGGGTGGTATTTATAATTGTGAGAGATGGGTGGTTTTGAATATTATATTCATTATTTTATTATTTTGGATTTATCAATTTATTTAGTTTTATGACTATATATAATAAATGGTGGAAGTGTGTCTGAAATCATCGGTTACTATGTTATCCATGAGATAAAAAATAATTCCTTTCACTTATAATGTTAAATGAAATTTTTTCCATAGTTCACTATTTAAAAAAATGCAAAAATTTTGAAAAATACAAAAACAATTATGATAACCATTTTTCACCATGTGAACCCAAAAAATGAAATCCATTTTGTTTGAAATATTTTATGTATATGAGATATTAATATATTGAATAAAATCCTAATATATTAAACAAATAATTATTATGATCAATTTTCTGACAGTTTGAAAAATTACAAAACGTCTGATAAAATTGTTTTATTTTAAAAATAAGACATAATATTCATTTATAGGATAATTTCATTATAGAAATAATTAATTTAGATAATAGTATATGTTAAAAGAATGAATATAAAAAATTTATGATTTAAGATAATCTAAACACAAATTTTATCATTTAACAAAATTATTTACTTCTATCATGTTATAAATATACCATATATTATTTATGAGGCTAGTTCATATAGAAGGTTTATAATGTTCATGTTTTCTTATTTAAGTTATCATAATTTCAATTTTTTAACCCATTATTATATATTAAAAAATTATGGCCATTTTTTTCTCTAATTGAAATTATCCTATTAATATTATAAAATGAAGTTATTTATAAAATTATAATAGTTTGTGTAAAATAATATCACACTAATTTATATAAAATAATTATATATTTAGAATTGATATTACATTTATAAAATTGATGTTCGTTAAAAGGTTGATGTCCCTATGGATGTGATAACAAGTACATTTATTAAAAGAAATCTAATAATCTAGTTGATTATGAATCATCACACTTTTAAATATTCAATGCATTCCTAGAACATTAAATAATTTATATTCATATTATTCTCCATGTTTTCAATCAACACTCCTAGTAGAAATCCTATTAAAACATGTTTATATATTTTATTCCCCATTATGTTTCATAAAAAATCATATTTTTAGTATATTGTGATTATATATATTGTTTAATTTGATACAATACTTTTTATGTATTGCATTTCAAGAAATTAAATAAAAACATAATTTCAAGAGAAGGATATTTTGATTCCAATTGGATATATGGAATTACTTCTCATTAGATGGAATACTATATCAACTGAATCATGTATGGATCGAACCCTTGTATAATACCATAATGAGAATTTATGAGAATAAGAGAAAAAAATCATATCAATATGAATGGTAACCTTACAATAGAATATGGAACTATTTTATTGGAATAAATTTTTTCTAAATGACATACCTAGAAATCCTCCCCGAGTTTTAGAATTAGTTTTCTAATGAACTCTCCCACAATGAAAAACCTTTATATAAGACTCCCTACAGAATAACCGTGGTGGAATTAGTGTAATTAAAGAAAAACCTAAAGTAGGTTTTTAATAATGGATTAATTTTCCCTATTGTTTGTACATTTGGAGAAAATATTATTTTTTAATAATAATGATGGTGAAAATATATTTTTCAATTGATTATTTGGAAATAGATTCAATAACAGTAAATAAAAATTATCCACTACATTGACGAGATAATTTTTTTATGAAATTGAAGGATATTATTATTTTTCTATGTTTGATCCCCATTACATCTGTTATCATTTTAATTTAAGGATTATTAATGTTTGAGAAATTAAATCTGATATAAGGTATACACATTTAGTGTATTCTATTTTTCCTATTTGATTAACTAATGCAAAATTTATTTTTATAGATAATATACAAAGATAATTTGTGACTATATATATAATTTTATTATTTTTTAATTAAGGATATCATGGTATGATATAAAATATATGAATATAATAACATTCATTTGAGAATAATTATCCATACTCTAATAAGGAAGAAGTTATATGGTAATATTACAATGTTTGAATTCTAGATTCATGAGGATTCTACTCTTAATAATATTGTCTCCATATATGGAATTTAACTTAATCAATTAATAAAAAAGGAATTTAGAGAATGATCTACATCGATGAACATATTCTAGGTATGTCGTTTACATGGATTGGTATGTTAATATCAATGAATTGTTCAAATAAATTATGTTTTAACTTATATATTAACCATGTGGACATATAAAGTTGTCCAGTTTATATGGTAAGT
The DNA here is from genome assembly GCA_963277665.1 of Viscum album. Taxonomy (NCBI): domain Eukaryota; kingdom Viridiplantae; phylum Streptophyta; class Magnoliopsida; order Santalales; family Viscaceae; genus Viscum; species Viscum album. Next base: position 663,376,160 of record OY728159.1, read on the forward strand.
AAAATGTAATATTTTTTTGAATAATTAAATTGTATATTGGTCAACGAACTTTTATTTAAAATTTCATTGGGAAGCAATAGATTCATTATATATTGAGATGCATTTATTAAAGTACTCAAATGCATCCTTATATAGAAAACCAACTTTATATTCATTAAGATAGATGAATATATTTAAACAAAATTATTTAACCCATAAACTTGGGGTGGTAGAAAAAAACATTCCCCTAGTGATACAGATGCATTATCTATAAAGAAAAATATGCGAAATTTATATGATTAGAAAATATTGATATACATATTTTCATAGAATGATAATAAAAGAAATATTCCTACTAAATAGATTCAAGTATTATAATATCTCAATACACTACCACATGAGGAATAAAAAACTGGTAGAATGAATCTATGTGTAATGATCATTGAGTTCTAACTAAAAGGAATATTAATAATGATTATATTTTTATGTATGAATTATTTTTAGTTATAAGAATCATTATATATGGGGAAACATCACTCCATTTACAAATTATTTCCAATCCATATTCACTAGATAAGATATAATAGTCCCATCATGATGAACAATATTACAAACTAAATCTAATTCCTTGAATGATGGGAATAGGGATGACATTGTTTATGAATTTTTTGTGATTATGTTTGGATATTGTTTATGTGTTCCATCAATATTACAGCTTAAGAGGGAATTTATTACTAAATCTCATAGCTCAAATTCCACTACATACCATGGTATCACTAAGATATATATGTATTTAAGAGAAATTTTTTAGAGGGATAATGTTATGTGGAATGATACTTACTATTTATTATGATTATTATTTGTTCAATTATTATAAAATGATAGAAAATATCCAAAATGAGTCATGTGACCCCCTCTATATTTATATATGGAGGTGGGATGATAATACTATGGAATCGTTTACTGGATTTGAAAATAATCCTAAAATAAAATATTTGTTATTGGTGAATATTGATTTCACTACAATATCAATAAATTAAACCTCTATAATGTTGTTCTTACCCCCTGATCATCTCACATATAGATCTATCATTGATGTTATGATGGTCCTTTGAGCATGTATTCTGATTATATTTGATTGTGAACCATTTTTTACATCAAAATTATGGAGTTATGTTCAAAAGGATCTAAACCACAAGCTATATTTTAGTACTGTGTATCATCCACAAACGTATATATAATCTAAAAGGACCTTTAAATCATTATATTCCTTGTTTTGGTCATTCTAAACTGACATTGAGGGTGTGTGGGATCGGTATTTTCCTTTTGTAGGATATTAAAATAATAATAAATTATATCCAATAATTCAAATGGAACTGTGTGTTTTTTTATGGAAAAGAATATCCAAAAAGAAATTAGTGGGACAAAGTTGGTAAAAATAAGGATTTAGGACAATAAAAATTTGATTAGACAATGTTGAATATAAGATCTATTTAGAGTCTTATCTATTATTCTCAAAGAAATAAAAGATTTATTTTGATAACTAAATGTAGGATTTGTAATTTCAAATAGGAAATTTTGTTTTCTTAAGGATTTATCTAGTGAATTGAGTTATAAAATTTTGAAATAAATGGATATTACAATCAAGATATATTATTAATTTTACCTTTTTGGAATTAATTGGTTTGGTGGTATACAATTTAGAAATTCCACACAGTCTATGTGTATAAGGGATTTGTGTTCAATATCAATATATTAAGGAATTATATTCCATAACCAATTCAGGTACTTATCTTTCATAAAGTTGAATTTGATATTTATATATATTATTTTTAATATCCTATCTATATTCTAGATAGTATAGAATAAGTGTTTCCCAATTGGTTGGCCCGAGTGGAAAATGTATATTGAAGAATCATAATATTGAAAAGGAAATGTGGGAAACAAAAGAAGTAATTATTAATAATTACCCACATATTTTTATGTGGTTAGATTTTTTAGATATCAATGATTACATTTTTGAACATAGAAAAAAAATTCACATGATATTTAGTTATAGTATGTAAAAATATTTCAATGGAAACTATAATATAATTCCTATCACATAATTAAAAAACTAAATTAAAAAATTGTATAATTTTATTTTAAAAAATAATTATTAGGTTTTTCAATTCATGTAGTCAAAATTCTCTTCTAGATATTTTTTATGATATTTCATAAAGAAATTTTATTCTTTATTTAATAGTGAAATATACTGATTTTACAAAAAACTATCACTTTTAGAAATTATAATGATATAATAATGACATGATATTTTAAGAAACTTTTTTATATTAAAATATAAGAATATTATATAATGTCTGAAAATTCAAATTATATTATTGAACATATAAATCTATGTTTATCTTTATGAAAATTTTAGTATTATTTCTATTTATATTAAATTTTTTTATTCTTCTATCTAATTATTGTATTCAGAAGGATACATCTCATATTTTTGTTTAAAATAAAATTGAATCTCATTGTATTTAACATTACCCAATAATATTCATCAGAATCAATATTATTCTAAATTTTTCTGTTGAACCATTTTTTTTCTTAAGAGCGCATTGTTTTTGAAAAGAAAATTATAATCATTTTTGTGAAATTAAAATAAATGAAATTTTAACTAGTTATATAAATTTAATAATTGAAAATGATTCAATAAATTTGTAATTGGATTAATTAATATCAAGAGATTAGGCTAACATAATTTTGGTTCATAATGAAATGTAACCATGATAATATTTATCAACAAATTTATAGGTTAAATAATTTAATACTATAAACATAAAGGTATATGGACTCAATATATGACAAAGTAGTTATTAAAATATTATTGTAATTTTTTATATATACCATAAACATAACATATTCGAAACCATGACAATTTATAGCTACATGACTTGTGTAAGACAGAAAAACATATTATTATTCCATGTATTAACAAGTTTTCCACCCACCTGACTTATAATATGACAAATTATATTATTAAAAATCCATGGATGATTATCCCTATAGCTCACTGAATCCATGAAAAAGTATCTTCTTAGAATAATTATCCAAATTTTAGAGGTCATGGTGTTTCTAAAAAACCACTTGAAAAATGGATAAGTGGAAATCTAAAGATAATTACCAAAGAAACATGTATATGTTATTAATGATTTTTTCAATCTTATTTATTCCTAATCCTCCTCCAAATATTAAATAAATATATTTAAATAATTTAATTATTTTACTAACCATACATATATTTTTATGTTAATGTTATATCCTTTTTCTATCTATATTCTATCATAATCAAAATGAAAATATTGTATTTTCCTAAATAGAATCTTTAATCTCACCATATTAGTGTAATTATTTTATTCTTCAACGCAACAATTTATTGGATATAAAGATGTAATTAATGAAAATATATGATATTTATCACATAATAATTATTATATAAGTATAATATATAATATTTCTTATTAACCTACCATTAGTTAAAAAATGATAACGCCGTATGTGCTTACGTGTGGACTATAACCTCAATGAAGCGATGTGATTCATCTTTCTTTTATCAACATGCATGAATGATTTTAAAAGATTAAATATTGAAAATATATATTTGTAAAATTATTCCCACAACAAAGATTTGGGAACTATTTTTATTAATATTTATCCATAGTCAATATATAAATCTAATTTTGGAGAAATTTATCAATCATTATTATGTGGTCGATATTAGCAAGAACAATTCAATGAATTTATGTAAAGTGATTTTAAAAGGAAATTAAGAAATATAATATAGATTAAAATATCATTAATAATGTATTTAGTAAATTTAATGGACTATTTTGGAGGATATAATGTTTTCAATAATGCCAGAATCCATTGTATTGTGTTTTCCCTCAATTTCACTACAATTTGGTACTCATTTTATATTATGAACCTAATTTCCTTTATATATATGTATAATGAAAATTTTAAATATGATATCATGAAATAATATGTATTCATAGTATTTAATATTTTAATTATAATTTTTCCTCTTTTGAGGGGATTTGATTCAAAATTTATTGTGGTTGTAAAGGTTTCTTTCAAAATCGCATTCTTATTCGGATTGTTCGTGTCCAAATTGTAGACAGAAAAATTATATTCACATAATATTATTTTAAATGATACATTATCTTATACTCTAGTTATTTTATGAATTTTTTTGTTCCTATTATATCTTTTCAGTCCTTTGGTACTTAAATTAAAAAAAAAGTATTAATCTAAACCAACCTCATTTCTATTGTTCGGTTGATAATGTTTATCTTACATATATGTATCATTGACATTTTTTTATGAAATATTTTGATGAATTTTAAATTATTATTATATATCATTTTCTCCTACAAATTACATTAAATAAAAATTTTATAAATTAATTTTTTATAAATATGTAGGTAATGTTTTTTAGAAAATATTTAAATAAAATATTAATTTTAATACATATGATTTAAATTGGGTTTTCTACCTCTATAATGGTTATTCACTATATATTTTCCTTAAAACAATTTGAACATATATTAATTAAAATTATTTTTCCATTTTCCTATGATTATTTAGGTTTCTAATTTAAATAAAAACGAATTATTTTATAAGAGGTTGATGTGAGTTTCAGTAATAATTTATACCTTCATTATTATAAAAAAATTTAATATTAATCACAGAATGTTCATTATAATGTATCTATTATATTTTATTCTCTAAATCTCAAATGAATTTTATTAATAAAAACATTGTTCCTGATAAATTTATTTAATTCTATCATCCATATGTAATTTATGTATAATTCCTAATCATTGGGATTTTTTTCATCATTCCTATGTTTTTAGTACCACAAATTTATTCAAAGTACTTGCAGCTACATTTTTATTTTCCAAATCATATATCATTTCAATATATGGTTTTAGTTGAATGAAAATGAAAACAAAATTGAATTCATTTACTTAGTGAATGTTGAGGATCATTATATATGATTCAGTACAAATATTTATTGATTTAGAATTAATATATATTATATACTACATTGTTTTTTAATTATATGAGGAAGCTTTTTGAAATACTTAAGTGATAGGTGGTTCAATGTAATATATATCTCAATTATGGATCTACAAGTCTCATGAGACAAACAGTTGGACAATTAGTTAGGAATTTCAATTATACATACCCATTGGTTGAAATTTATTATCATAAGGCCATGATGGTAAAATTTAGAATGACTTGGAATGTTGAAATGATGGTATGATCATGATGTATGACATTATATATTTCATTTGTAATGATTGCAGTTATTATTATCAATGTGATTGATAAGTTGATATTTTCCATGGATCTATTTTTAAACTTCTGTTTTTTATAAAAAAAGACTATGTATTGAGTATCCACTATACCATACTGTTAATTCCTTATATACATAGTATAACTATTGTTGTACCCTTTCCCTTACTATGTATTTTATCATGCCCAGTATTATTTTTTCCTTTCCCTATCATAAGAAGAAGGGTTCATTGAATAATACACTACGATAAAAGATTTTTTTTATTCTTTATTTTATCATCCTAATGTTATATTGAAATAATGTAGGTTTCTAGACTTACAAGACAGCTAAATTGATCAATACATTACTTTTATATCATATTAATCTTATGGAAATATAATAATGAAAAAATCGATTATGGGTTATTAGATTTGGGATAATTATAAACATATATAAATAAAAATATATTTTTTATATGAAAATAATTTATCTAATTTATTATATGTATAAATTTATTTTTCTCCCTACTTATACATACAGTCCAACATTAATTCTTTCATTATTCCATCTATAAATATATACATTAATAAATTCAAATATATATACATTCATAACTTTTTTGTCGTATATAGAATTACAATTGATATAAACATATCAATATATATATATAAAAAATACTTGTAGATATGGGATCTAGTTGATAGTGGCCTCCTAATTACTAGATAACTTGGTACATCCTACCAACTATAATAAAATTTAACCTTGATGAAGAGTAATATCAAATGAATAGGTAAAAAAACCCATTCTATATAGTAACATTATCTCATAGACATCAAAATTATGTTCCACTCCACAAACTAAATTTTTGTTTCATGTTCTATACCCACCATGATAACGGTAATGATTTCATTATGTATAAGGTCAAATAGAATTTATTATATGAGTCTAATAGAAAATTATATCTTCCTCCCTTTCACAAAAACAAGTTGTTCTTTTGAAACCATCATGGTATTGAAAAGATGGATTCTATCATTGATAATCTGGGAAGTAATGTTATAAAAGAAATTACAATTGTTAATCTAACAATACTCATTGAATGTGCTCAACATATTCCCTCTGTTGATAAGAATTAAATTAGACCATATTTATCCCTTAGAATACCCCCCCCCCAAGGGAGAAGTAATGGAGGGAATCAAGAATGTTATGAATTATGACCACATACTTGACCTTATAGTATGAACTATGAAATATGAATGGTTTTTTTAATTATTAGATTTATGAAAATCAATATCTCCCATGATCCTATCATTAGATAGGATTTTTCTAAAAACATAATTCTAATATTAACGGATATTTCTATTAGTTTGATCAAGGAATAAGATAACTTACTACACTCTAGGAGAATTATTATTAATCTATTTTCCTATACTTATGTGGAGGGGAGTGAAAAAAAATAAATAATGGGAGGAACAACAATCTTGATGTCACTATTATAAAAGATATAATATTTTGGGCTTATTATAATCATGAATTTTATTTATTCAATGTATATATTTAAAAATGATTTATTTATATCCACACCCTTGAACCAATTCACTCCAAAATTATTACATTCATTCCTCTCTTCTAGATTAATTTTTTTAAAATGAAGTCATTTATTTTTACACATGAAAGTGAATGTATCACCACCCCAGAACACATATAATAATGACTGTAGTTTTCCAATTTGTGAAGGAAGGTCATCCAGGACCATTTTTTATTTGGGTGATGATTTTTCCAATATAAATAATCAATATTCATCCACATGGGTTTTTTATAGAATGATCCAATAATAACCATTCATGGTTTAACTCTGAGAAGACTGCACTATATGTGTGAACTCACTATATATCCTCATCTTCTAAAAAGAAATGCTTCAGAAGAATATACTTAAGAAATGTATTTTTATCAATATAGGGAAGATATATATGAGTTAAAAATTCATTTTATTAATGGGGGTAATCGAAAATTTGGATATATTATGAAATTATAGAGATGTAAATTGATACTTTAATTTTTCATCTTATAACATCATTTAATATAGTACTAGTCCATTAATATTTTTAGACTATTTGATAGTGTGTTTTATTTCACCTCATATAACCGGGTCTTAGGCACCAAAATCAAATAATGAAGAAATATAGTATAGATATTATCATTAATTTATATCTTATATATCGAATATGATGCTAACATAAATCCTTAAATAATAAAAATTAACTTCAACTATCATGTTTTAAGGAGAAAAGTTAATCAAAATCACATGAAGATGTATTTTATAGAAGATCCAAAAATGTTGTTTTATTATTATATTACATGTAAAGATTCCCTAATTTAAATTGGAAAAATAGTAATGATTATGTTAAGACAAAGGATTTGGATCATTTATTGTAGTAAGGGAGATGTTTTTATGGGTGAATTCTTCTAGAAAAAATTTACTTTTATATGTTTCCTTAATTATCCTACCATTTTAAATAATAATATTAGTTAGGAGGTATTGGATATGGGAGAGTTAGTGGCTATGTAATCATTTATAGATGAATCTAAAATTGATTAGAAGATATAAAAACCCCATTCATTGGAGTGGGATATTATTAATCTTCATTTCTATGGGATTAAAAAATCTAGATAGACCGCCACTTGATTGGGATAGAGGGATTAATGAGACCATAATTAATTAATACAATGAACTGAATGGATTTTTGAGAAATAGTAGATGATAGGTTTTTGGGTACCATGTTAGGGATTTGAAACACCTAGTTTAGGATTATATTTGTCAATAGGATAAATAAATACATTCAAAGGAGGGTGAAATAAGGTTTTATTGTAGGAGATGCATCTCCTATGATCAAATAATCAAATGGCCAAGTTGAGGGACCATCATCATCAAACTATCCCACAATAGGTGATATTTAATTGATGGATGATATGGTTTTTGGACATCCTAAGTGAAGGATATAGAAGGTGGAGAAGTAACATTATTCATTGTTTTATTACACTAAATAGAACCCACAACCTAGGGTGGGGACATCGATAATGAACCCCTACGTTATTTGGACTCACCCAACCCTACATGAGAGGAAAATAGAGATAAAATCAGGATATATTGAGAGGATTTCATATGAATATATAGTGATTCATCATATTTTTATCTTTAATAATCTACTATCATATTAGAGGAATTTTTAGAAAGAATAAACTCAATAGAAAAAACCCATGCCAGTATGTGAGGGTGCAATAAGATTCCAAATGAGACCTTCTGGATTAAATTAGGATAAATAAAACGTTACAAAGGTTGGGGTGATGATGGATTCAACCACCTTTCATATAAGATCATAATTATGACATGATGAGTAACCATTACCATTGGGTTAGAATTATAAATAAAGTAATGGGTTATAGATGAAAAAATATGTCACCTAGAAAAAAGGGAGACCCCACAAATATTATTAAAAATTTAGGGGAATGGTAATGAGTGATCATCCTTAATAAATTCATGTATATATAGTGTGTTTCATTTTAAAATTGTTATAAGTAGATCAAATAATATAACCAAATGAGACACTAATTTATTACAAAATGAGAAAACCCATAATATCAATTCAATCACATGGTTTGGGAGCGGTGAATACTATATTATAAATGTATTTGTATATTTCATACTGATAAAGAAACATACCCCTCTACTGATGTTAATTATATTAACATTGAACACATCAAAAAACTCACAACCAATGGTAAAATTAGATTTACAAGGCCCACAACTCAAAAAGTACAATCTTTTGAATAATTATGATTTCATAGGGAACATACAACAAACTAGTATAAATATACAGGTACAATAAGTAGGTTATATATGTGTACTCATGTTACATATCTCAGAAATTTTTTTCACTGTTAAAATAACATTTCAATGATAAATGATTATTTTTTAGTAAAAAATAAACTTTAATAAAACTAGTCCCCCATATCATTTTTATAGTGTTATATTTCCTCTTACCCTTAAAGTAGAATATCATTATGATTCATTCATTCATATTGTGTGAACTATAAAATATATACTACTTATTTTTTACCTAAGAAATATTCTCCATAAATTCTTCATTTAGTTCCTTCTTCTTCATCTTTTATCATGTATGTAAATTTTGTTATACTACTTTCATGCATGCATAGTACAATATATATTGCAATCCAGTAAGAAATCACATTTCAGTTTAATTTTTTAATCATAATTTTAATTGATAACATCTTATAAACTAATTAACAATTAATTCCCTTACTTCTCACATATTTCTTAATCTTTAGCTTTGTTTTAGTAATCATTGGTTTTGGAGGAAACCATATAGTGTGATAGAGTGGTTATAATTTAGATGCCCCTTTTTCCATAAAAACTCATTCTATAAGGTGAGAACCTTATTCTACATTTGGATAGATCAAAAATAAAACTAATTGATTAATTAAAATTTAAAAAAAAACTTATCAATCATCTAATTTTTATTATTTAATAATATATTAACATGTCAAAAGTCATATTTTCTTTCTAAAGAAAAGTATAAATTCTAATTTTTGTTGAACCTTACCAGCTCATCTAGAACCTTATGAGGACTGACACCATACAAATTTTGATATTTTCTTAATAATATGACTAAATTTATGAATATAGTGATGGATTAACATGTACTTGTAACATGTTAGTCCCATCCTAAATAGGTGATTCTCCAAACCTTATGGTAGACTATTACAGATTATAACACCTTATAATAGCATGTATTAACATTATGATATAATATTCCAACCATATACTTGATAGTCCAAATCGTACAAGGTTTTTAGAACATTATAACTAATAGTACCAACCTTATTTATATTAAATAAATAATATATTCATTAGATTGATATTATAAAATAAATATTTTATTCTAATATACTCAGAACCTCCTTCAATACATCCAATATGTTTTCATATCCCATGTTATATTTTATATTATATATGTTTGAATATGATTTGTGTTTTGACAAAAAAATAAAAAAAATAATATATCCACTTTAAACATCTCTGAAACATCTTTTCTATAAATTCCCATGTCCTAGAGTGATATTCTTATCTTAAACATCCCATAATGGAAAAGTAACATCCAAACTTATCATGTGATAAATAATCTCATATATTTATTTAAATAGAAAAAATGACACTTAAATTACTTTAAAGATAAAATCTCTTTTAAACGAATCAGTATTAAATAATTTTAAACATTATTTCATGAAAATGGTGTAGTAGTAAATATAAAAAAAATAGAAATTCTTTGTTTCCATAAAATTTTTGAATTATATTGAACTTATCGAATCCTGATACTATTAATTCCACATGAATTAATGAATCCACTAGAAAATTTATTCACGAATGGATATATTTGTTTTAGTCGATACTTATTCATAACATCAAATCATTCCCTAATGATTTCGAGAATAGATAACTTTGTATTCAATTAATAATTCTTAATCACACAAAATCATCTTTTTTCTCTGACAAATAAATCCAATGAGTCTATTGTAAAAACATTTATTCATGGACTCAAAGATCTAGTTAGAATAAATCATAAATAAACAGAATTAGATTTATATGTTACACTTTTCAAAAACACTCTCTAAACTATTTATCACTTTATGATATCACTAGCCAAAATGATTAAACAATTATCAATTGATCACTCTTAATAAATTTATATCCCATCACTTTGAAAAATCATAACGATATAAACATAAATAATTATTTATGTTCCCATTTTTCTTCCTTTAATAATAATAATATAATAAATAACACAAGATATGGGACATAGTTACTGTGACTTCTTTTTGAGTGGAATGGTGTTTAACTCCCACCATCATCATCCAAATATAAAATTAATCCATCTAAATATCATATACATAATCTTTTGGATAAAATATTCACATATTTAACAAATTATATTGATATAACTCATTGGATATGTAATATATTAAAATAATATTATTTAAAATTATTTAATAAACAATATTTTAAGAAATACTAATATCATTCTGATTATCACATCCATTGAGTAGTGGTAATTTTACCACTACATTATGATTTTAGGTTAATTTCTTATCCACATATGTTGAGTAGTAGCCTGATTAAAAAAACATACTCCACATCAATAGTACTTAGACTCATATATTTTGGTTTCAATATGTTACAAAATCCACACCTCTCCCCTAGGATTAAATTTCCAATATATAAATAACTTTTCACCAACAGAACCTTCTCAATGTATATCTATATATTAAACCATATCAGGATTCCCTTTATTTTCATATTTTAAACCTAAACATAATTTACATTACATTTACCATGGAATATACATTCTAGTGCTAAAATGGGACTCCTTTTGTATCTTTGATTCTTGGAACAATGTGTAACATCATAAACAACATCTTACCTTGACGATTTCATGTAAAAAGGGATTATTATTATCTTTAATAATACAATTGGATCCACTCCCTTTCTATTTTGATTAATCAATAACCATGTTTTAACCAAAAAATGGACTAATACTAGAATTTATTCTATATGAAAAACCATTTATTAGGGTATCTAGAATATATTTCTTTAAAAAATAATTCATGTATCTAATGAAAAACATGTCCTCCAATAAAGTAAGTTATCTCACCAATGATGTATATTTGAAATACAATATTTAAATCCTTTGTGAAATGTAAAATAACATCCTCATAGTTTATAAAAAAAAGGTGAAATCTATAAAGAGAATAATAATTATAAATACCTATTATTTAACTTTAATATATTGGTTTTTCCCACAATTTATTTTTTTATTTTCATCTTATCTATTTAGGTTTTTAATTAATAATACAAAGATATGAATTATTTTTACCATATAAGTACTTTTTTATCCTATAAATGTTGTTAACATATTATATAATTTGGATTCCATAAGGTTTTTTAATGTATAAATTATCTTTAAAAATCATTGAGAATGAAAAAAAATCATATTTATTTGGAATATATTTTATTTCATTGTTAATTAAAAAACTAGAAATGTACTCATATTTTATTTCCTTGACACTAGTGCAGAGGCCTTATACAAATTAATTCCTTACTATTGAGAATACCTTATACACAAAACTCATTATTTTTTTCTCAAAACTTCACCCTTCTAATTCAATTTGATCAATATAACACACTTTGTCCAAATGAAATATTTCTTTTATAACATTGGTTCCAAATACAATGATTCATTCATAATATTGAGATAAAACTCCTATTTTATAGAATAATCCCACTCTTGATTCTCTAAATGTTCATCAATAACTTTTTTCAACCTATATAAAAAGATAATTTAATTTTTTTCTCCACAAAAATTTCATATGTGAAGTTACCGTTGATTATATAAAATGGAAATTTAGGCCACAAAATATCATACCATACATTGACAAGAATAATTACATTTTTACACATCACATAATATGAAAAAATTTATTTCTTTATACAAAACACTTTCCATAGTTTCATTATATTTTGAATCCTCTTTATAATTGTTTAAAAAATAGCTTAATCCTCACTTTGAAAACATGATTCTTATTATAAATATTATTCCATTATATGTTCCAGTACCTTACTATCAATATTTTTTATAATATTCCTAGCATAGTTTTTGGAACATTGGTATCCCCTTCTATTAAGAGGATAACTGAGTAAAATCCCATCAATAACATTCTTCTAAAATATCCTATGTTTTTATTTTTTTGTTTTTAATAGAAAATTTCTCTAAATATTCATAGATATGTTTTAGATTAAATACTTATTAGAATATATATCATATAGTTATAAATATTAATTTTAATAATATGAGATTTTTTTTGAATATGAACCACTTCCCTAATGGATTTTCTCTAAAAAATAGTGAGATGTTTCATGTTATATCAATATACACCATTATTCTATATTTCCATTTATCTAAAAAATTATATATTGTTATATATATTGAATATGTTCCTAGTTAATACCATAATTCTTATGATAAGAATAATATGAATAGATTTTTTATTCATCATCATTTTCTATTAGGACCTTCATTAAAGGAAAATTGGAACCATTTCCCTAATTCATATAAAAATATTTAACATAATTAATGCCAGTAATTTTTTTTGTTAAAAATAATGCATGAAATATATGTAAAATAATAAATATTATAAATTATAATATATTAAATATATGAATGTATGGTATTCAATAGGTCATTTAACTAAATCTACCTTCATTAGTGGAGAATTAACAATCCTTTCATTGTATAATTTTTATAACATTCAATCCTCTCTCATTTTAGAGTAATCATATCACGAACATGGTATCCTCGTGTAAGAATGATAATTTTATTTTTTTAATAGTAGATAAATTATTATATACCATAGTTTCATTTCATCTTTCAAACACAAATAATTTGAATTCATAACTACACAATCCTAAAACAAATTAACCATTATACATTGATCTGTTATCAAAATATATATATCATCCTAGATCATCACCACAAATCAATCCATTTGAAGGATCAGTTAATTTTCATAATCACAAAACTCAAAAACAATATAATCGTTTTGGTTTATATCTATAGTCAATAAATTTTTCTTTTTTTAATTGATCATTCCCAGTAATAAATAGTTTAAAAGTGTTAATTTTGATTTACCCATAATTTTCAATGGATGGTAATTTTCTCATTCACATTCCAAAACATTGGGGATTTAAATCACCTATCATATGAGAAGTGAATATATTATCCAAAATTCATGTATTATCCTCCTTTTATTCATTATGTAACACATCCCTAAATAATTATTTCTCTTATCCTTTGATCATATTATTATAATTATATTGAGTGTTGTACATAATATATTACAATTAATGAAAAAGTATGAGGAACATATTTTCATATTGACCTTGATTTTCATATCCTATATATAATTATTTATTAATGACAATCATGTCTATGATTTATGAATGTAATTTCTAGTTAGATTCTAAGCATTATTCATTTTAGAGGTTTGACTCTCCCTCAAAAATTACCTCACAAACCTCCATGTATAATTCTTGTATTTGTAATTAAACAATGAAAATTTATATCATATAAGTCTCCAGGGTAAAAATATAACCCACATAAAAAATGATATTATTTGTAGCCCATATGCTATAAATAATTTAATACATTTTTTCTACATTATTTGATACATAATAAATAATTTTATATTATGAAAATAAATTTTTATTCACTCGCACTTTTTTAAATATAGATTTATTTTCATACCTTTTAATTCACTATTAGAAAAAATAATAATTTATGTAATATTTCCAAGAATTTCTAAAATTGTGGGATTTAATTTATTTTCCAAAAAATATAGTGTTCTTGAGTTAGTTTTTCTTCTCAACATTTTAACTATGTTTTAATACTTTTTCACTCCTAAAGAGTGAATACTATTGGTCTTCATAAGCCTCATTCTTCATTGAACACTCATTAAACAATGAAATATAATTATGTAAGCTAGTTTTTATATTTCTTAGTTCTTATGTAGTGTTAATTTTTTAATTGATTATGGTTTAGATCATTCTATTTTTATGGTATAATTTAATCAATCATGAGTATATAATGATTCTATACATCATGACGTGTCATTAAATGTTCAATTTCATTTAGAAACATTGATTTCTCATCTTCATGTATAGACTCATTTTAAAAATACGATTACCTATCCTTAATCTAAAATATGATCACATTTTCCAACACTAATGACATGAAAATAAATATATCAAATACCAAATACAATATAATTTCAATATAATTTTATTCATTTGAATTTTCAGGATTTAATTTATCAGTAATAATGATTTCTTCTTCATTAACCTTATCAATTAGAATTATATCATAAACATTTCTAAAGGTATGAAGTTCATCATATTAAGTACTATATTCATATTCTTCTGACTTGTATAAGAATTTTGGTTTTGAAAATTTCAAAACTATTTCAATTCCCTTTAGAATAATATATTGATTGTGTAGTCATGGTTGGATTCTTATTCATATACCTATGTGGTCTTATATGTTCACCATATTTGAATTCGTCTTCTTTTAGCGTTGATAGTTTCCAGAAATATTTCTAATGATTCTACAATTAAAAAATTTCAGTGGATGTATTTCATTGAAAAGTCCATTTCCTATTAACATAAATCTAGTGATATGAGAAATCATTTTATCAATCTCTATATACGTATCTAAATCTGAATATAATAAACTAGGTTAACCTTCATCAACCATTTTTTTATACATCCCTTACATAATGTTTTTAAATAAATAATCTTTTCATCTTAAACCGTCTTCTAGAAGGAAACATCATTTTCTATTTCATAGGTACTTCAAAATGTTGTGTAAGGCTTTGATAGAGCGTATTTATAGAATTTTTTCATCCAAATTAGATACTTTATAATCAATCATATCCTATAAGATTGAATATACCATCCCAAACAATGTTGTACCATTCAACATCTCACCAAATCGTCTGATTTTGCTCATCATAATATTTAGGATTTTTAAGAATCAATATAATCATTCATAATTTTATTGACCAGAACATTTATTATTAAAATTCCCCTTAAATTTTAATCGAATGTATTATTATATATATTTTTATAGAATACATATACACATATTCAGTTATATCCAATTAGAATTAAATTTTTTTGAGCATCATTACAGTTGTTAACATATATATTTATTAGTTTTCAAATGATTGGTATAAAGATATGGTTTTAAAAAATCCAACTAACTTAGAAAAATGAAGTAATGGAATCAACCAGTTTGATCATAAATAATTAATCACATTTAATAGATAATATTAAGGAGATATAATCTCTTTATTTTTATATTGAACTTTCCCAAGCTGAGATCTATCGACTTAAGCTTGACTAAAACTATTTATGATATAAGTTCTAGCTCATCGAGATCACGATCCAAACCATTTATGCTAAACCACCACATTAATCTCTTACTATTATGAACCATACCCATATAGTTTTTACTATTGTATTAAAGGTATATGTATCAAGACCATAATGATATCTATCAAGACACTAGAGCCGTGAATATTTATATTATTTTCAATATATTATGTTTATATTTACTTCTAAACATTGGTATATTATATATGATTTTGATTTTGGTACAAAAAATCAAAAAGGGTATTTTACATTAATATTAAAATTATATTAAGGAATTTATTTTAATAAATTAATGGATTTTTTAAATAATTAATAATTTAATTATATATTATTATTATATAATTTTCCTTAAATACAAATGTTCATATAATTTTTATTAGGTCGCGTGTAATTTTTTAAGGGTTCAAAAAATGTTCTTGTCAAAAAACCCAATATTTCTCAATAATTGATGATTTTATTTTTAAATTTAAAAAATCATATTTTTAGAATGTTTTATTGGTTGAAATAGATGATATTTTTTGAATCATAATTTCAAAATTATCCAATGGTGAATTTTTCAAAAAAAATTAAGACTGTCAAATTTTCTTGTAAGATATTATATACCATATAAATATATTGTGTATATTATGACATTTTAATTATAAAAATATAATGTAATAAATACTATAAAAGATATAAATGACCAAAAAAAATTTCCCTTTTATATAATGAGATTTGATATTTATTTGATTAATTTTATAAATCCTTTATTAATCATCTGAAACCATCAATATATTTTAAGTTTATACAATTATTTATTCAAAAAAATGGCTACCTTTCACATCATAAAGTGTATTGTTTTATTATATTTGGGCCTTGAAATTATAAAATAATTAAAAAAACCATTTTTCTTAATCCATGGGAAATAAATCATGGTATGGAATGATGTTTTGGTGATTTTATTATATACAATCAAAAACCTCTGTTTGGTAAATGATAAAGTATTCCCCACTCATTTATAATATAAAACCACCTATTATATCATTTATATTCAATAAAAACCCTTATCCCAAGTCATTAATCTTCATTCCACTCTCAATAGTCCTCCCAAGGCTCACCCCAGATCTCAAAAAGCCCCTCCTAAGCTTTTGGTGTCACACTCTCTAGGTATGGGATCCTCTCATTCTCCCATGAATTATTGTTTATTTATTATATTATTCCATATATTTAAAATTTATATAGATGGGAGATGTATTTGCATAAATGCATTACATTCCATTAGATGTCAAAATAATGATAGAGCACTTTCTCTCTCATCAACCCATTTTGTAAATTTGAATGTAATGTCACGATTTTCCATGCCAAAAAAATTTAATAGTGAATACCATTCCCATTTCCTATTAAGGGTGTTCACCTTAATACACATATTCATCATTGAAATTTAAAATACATGTTTATATTCCATACCCTTTCATTGTATAATAAATATTTTTATTAATGAATACTGGTTGTATGATTTTTGTGGCACACTTGTGTATGAACATGAAATTAATGTGATCTGTGCACCAAAAATTACAAGGCAGTCAAATACATCGGGTGATATTTTATCTCATAAGATTTAATTTTTGGGATAGAGAGTAAACTTTATTCTTTAATGGTACTACTTCCATCATGATGTATTGGTAGTTATCCTTGACATAGTTTTATGATGTATTATTTTATGTTGTTTCCACAACTCCTAGGATCCCTTTATTTTATAATGATGTATTATGCCTCACTATCCATGTTTTTCATTTTCACCCCATTTATGCCACATTTATATGCCTCTTGTATAATATGTAATTTTTTCTACATTTTTTTCCATGTTTATTACATTACTATGATTAATAGATCACCACTTTTTATGCATGTCCCTAGGTTATCCCATGTAGTTTTAAGTACAATAGAATATTATGGAAATGTTAAGGAGGTTTTCAATAGAGGTGATGTATTCCTAGTTTTATATTGTTATGTAATGTACCTAATTCCCAAATACACTAGTCTTAATTATCTTTTGGATTATAGGATGAATAATATCATCTAATACATCATTAATTAAAGTATTATAAATTGAAGGCTTATTATAATTAGCATCAAAGTATATGTTTAGTTACATTGATATTAGGATTAGAAAACTATAGAGAAATACATAGGGATAAGACTAAGTATAATAAAAAATTCTTAAATTTTTGTAATTATAGATTAATTCATTTATCATTATATACATCCATCTCTAGATTATACAAGTGGATGTGGATCTAAAACAAATACACATAGGGGTACACCTTGAAATCACTATCTTGGGAGAGACTCGACTGGGAACTAGTTCAAGATAATAGGCCTTGCTCCAAACCTTATTTTACAGTCCTAGGGGATATTATTTTTTAAACTAATAAGATCATTATGAATCATTATTATGGGAATATAAAAATACACATTAAAATATGTTTTATGAAATAGATCATTAAAAAAATATATTGAACCCTATAAATTCATAAGTTGAGGACATACATATAATTTATAAGTTACCTATTTAAGGTCATTGGATTCTCATTTATGTTATTAATAGTATAAAAATAATCATCCTTAATTTCTCATTTCTTCTAGTAAATGGTCATAAATTGGAGGATTTGTCACGACCCTCCACTGGGGCCATGCCGTGATTACCCCAAACTCGCCTTCCATAGGCCAGGGGCTGGAGACTTGTACCAAAAGGCGTATTCCCTAAAACTGTGAAGGTGTTGCCTTTAGAACCTGTAAACACACATATCCAAGCTCACAGAAAGATAAAAACACAAGTAAACTATATAGTAAAAATTGTGTGTACAGTATGAAAAACGGGCCAAAATACAAGCCCAATTGGAAAGTACGAGAAAACTAGGATGTTTAAGTAAACTAGAACAGCTCCTGTGAACACCCGCCAAGGATCCTACCTGAAGGGTAGTTACATCTCTCGAACAGTCATCTATGTTGTACGCCTCGTCTAATTTCTTCCTCCGAGCAACCTCCAATACTAGTACCCTCAGCCTCGATCAATGTTGTCCATCGTCTACACCGAACACAACATGGTGCGAGCGTAGCCCGTGCATGGGTGATTATAACGATACTTAGTAGGGACCCTGAGAGCCTCGAAGGTATCACAAATATACAAAAGATAATCCACAAAGCATGAAAACTGCTAACAACTCTACTTAGGTATATTACCATACCTATAACTATGTTGTCAAGTAAACAAATCTAGATTATGAGGAAACACAAGTCCCAACTCAAAATCCCAAAGCTCAACTATCCCATAAAGGAAATAATACCACGAATGTAACACCATAAAGGTATGAACCACAAAGGTAATTCCATAAAGAAGATTACCACAAAGTTATCACCATGAAGGTATGCTCCACAAAGGTACACTACACAGATTATTACCACAAAAGTAAAGACTCATCTCAAACTATGTATAACTTTGGTACAGAAGTAAAGATGATTAGATGTAGCTACTGAATCATCTTACTCTGTTGAGATGTGGACCCACGTAGGATCCTAAATCATCAGACCCATGTAGGATCCTAGTACAGAAGACCCACGTAGGATCCTAGAGTAGTCCAATGTGGATTTCTAGAGTGGATAATTTTGGGATACCAGAACACAGACCCACATAGGATCCCAAAGCACAGACCCACATAGGATCCCATGGCAGAGACCCACATAGGATCCCTTTCTCAAGTTATATCCAGTCGTAGAGTTCCCACACTAAGCTTGCTTGATTCTGGGAGGGTCTTCCTCTCAAGTCACAGGTCGATACTCCAAATTCCACGAAGTCCCACGAAGAAGTATCCCAATGGAACTCCACATAAAATTAGTCTCAAGGCAATAGACGGTCCATCAATCAGACACACAACCTATATGTTATTGGAATTTTAGTCCCAAGGACCCGGTTGGATTCGTGTTTGATCTAACCTATACATAACCCAACTTTATCTAAAACTCCATTGGGGTATACCATAAGGACCGTCTCGATAAAACATTTTTGGTGTCTTAGACGGTTCGTCAAACAGATGCTCGTAGCTCAAGTTATGGCCAAAAGTGTGGGAAGGGGTCGAAGCTGGTCCGGGTCCGGTCTGACCCGGTCGGACGGACCTGGCCCGACCCATTGGGTCTAGTGCGGCCCTCGATGGGTGGCCCACACTGGCCGGCATGCTGGCCCGCAGCAGGGTGGCCCTGCGGTGGGGTCTGCCCTAGCTCTACCCAAGGGGGAGGTTCCCCTTGGGTACCCAAACGGTTGGGCCATTCAGGTTTGGTTGTCGACAGACCAGTGCCATGTGGTGTCGGCAGCTAGCACGCGGGACCTCGGGTCTCGCTCGACTCCCCAGCTGGCTGGACGGCCAACCCTCTTCCACGGCGCAGTTGCACGCCGCACCACCACTGGCAGCTGGCAGCCCTCCCTTCACCGCTGCAGCCTCGTGCCACAGCCCCTGCTCGCTCGGCGGCGCGGACGTGCGCCGCCACCCCCTTCATGAGGTCGGTCGTGCGCCAGCCCCAGCCCTCGCTATACCATGGCCAACAGGCCACAGCCCTTCTCTGGCGGCACGGTTGCACTGCCACCACTGTCGCAACAGGCCAGAGTGTCGGCTGCCGCTCTTGAACCCCATCGGTGCTGGTCACTGGCATGGGTTTCTGGCGACGTCCCTCAAGTCACCATCCACACCCCAGTAGCACGTTCTTCATTCCGAAGACTCCCTCATTCGTCTCGGGTCGTCGCCATAGATTCATGACCATTATAAATTGAAAATGTTGTAGATAGGTCGAGTTGTGTTCATTTGGCCCGCACTTCCCATGTTATAACGGTAGCAATTGGAAAAGACATTCTGAATTCAATAATAATGTCAACAATGGGTTAAGGGGTATACAAAAACAACAATCCCTTACTCGATTTCTCATTGCAGGTGTCATAAGATGAAGTCGGTAAAGGCGATGAGGGTGCCAATGATTGTCGCTTCCATAACACGCTTCCGAAATCGGGCTCTTGCATCATCATTATTATTGATTCCGATGTATGTTCTTCATTAGAGAGTGTGTTCCATGTTGTGGAAATTTTCTTCCTCTAATGGATGTTTCCTCCAACAAGATCATCCACCAAGAGCCTAATCTAGGTGATGAAGAGCCTCCCCCTTAATTGATAAGTTTAATGACTTCATTTAAAGAATTCATTAAATGGAAGGTATTTGTCACAATTAACCATAGAGAGTTGAACAGTTTCCTCACATTAAGAGGTGTTTGGGTGGTCCCCACCACCATAATTCAAAAAGAGAGGTTTCAAAAGAAAAATAAAATAAAGTTAATTTGTTTTATTTTCCGAAAAGCACAAAAACTAACTCTCACCCTCGATCTACTGTGGTCGAGGTGAACGTATCATTAATCAAATACATGTGCTGCAAGCTCAATAGTGTCCTCATATTTCAATTCCGAGCACTGGTTCAAAAGTTACAAAAACCTGGTTGCACGTTTACTGAACATAATCTAATAAAGTTCAGAAATTCATCCCAGGCACACCGGGCCTCAGAATCACGCACCTTCAATTTTTTCAGACTCATAATATTCCCATATAATTAAAAAAATACATGGAAATTCTAGGTCATTACATGAATTTGATAAATAATCAATATGATTGGAAATGTTATAAATTCCCCCGCCAAGATTCCCAACCTAAAGAGACTAGTAATTATGGACATTGTGATGATACTCTCTTATTTGAATCAGGTTTTGAATATAAAACATCATCATGAATACTGCCCAAGTCCCCCAAAGAATGAATAAGATGGAATTGATCACTTTATGTGATAAAGGCCTCTGCCATTCAATAGATCATATAATCCATTAAATGTTGAAAAATGAATAAACTACATTAAGATTATATTCTACATCCTTTAATTTTTTGAGAAGTATAATGTTATACTAAATTATTTTCATATGAAGGTAGATGTTGATCAGTGGTGGAAATTTATCTAGGAAATGAAGTGTGAGAAATAGATTTAAGTGATGGGGTGGAAGGATTTACAGAAAATGAATCCACTAAATTTTTTCGTCACACTCTCTATTATATATTTGATTGGAATTTTCTTCCTTCATGAAATAAGATTTTTAATCTACTCGGTAATATAATAAATATGACAAAATATTTTCATGATACACCATTGACTTTGTCGTTACCCTCTAATGCAGGGTTGACCACTTATTTTTTGGGCTAAATTCTAACCTATGAAGATCCCTCATGATCCATGAATATGAAATTTATGAGTAAATCGAATGACGTTACCTCATTTTTGATATGGTGATGGGAGAATCAAAAGGTTATCATAATGATATGAAGCATAATGTGGTCTTTAAGTGTTATGGTTAAATGGAAAAATCTAATTGTGTTAAAAAAATCCAAAATATAACTTGTAATTGGTGCATAAATAAGAACTTTAGAGATTTAAAAAGGGGTGAGGAAATTATTTAGGTGAGGGAATGAAGAGTAACAACCTATTTATTACGGATAAGAGAAACCCACCAATGCAATGGAGGGATTTACTACTCTGGTCAACCCTCGGTTCATTTCTCATTTAAGAAACTTCAATAAACCAAGTCTATTTGAAAACTAATGCACTAAGGCAAATATTTTCAGCAACAACAAACAACCTCAAGGTAGAAGGGTGGGATTCATTCATCACAATCACTAAGGTGGATCCTGACAATGAAGTGGTGATAGGTACACTATTTATTAAATCAAATATAGAGAACTTTGTAACAACCAAAAAATTTATCGATGGAAATTTCCTTCATATAATTATTTAATGGAGTATGACTCAAAACAATTACATAGAGGATTCAAAAAAACGTTTTAAATGATGAAACAATGAAATAAGTGTCATTTCTATAAATTAAAGATCATAACCGGATGGAATATTAACTTGACCATTGGAATAGAATTGGGACCATTATGAATAGTAAATTGTTCAATGGAATAATAACATCACCTATGAAAGTGTGGACAAAATTTAGGAATCTTATAAATGATAATAGGACAAAAATATATCATAGTATAAGATAATTAATGTTTTAAATATTATTAATTAAGTGTTGGTATTTTCCCAAGACAAATAAATTTTATTTTAAATTTATAAATAATAAAATTATTTAATAGAAAGTTTAATTTCTTTAAATAGATTCATAAATGAAATTTTTTTATATGATTATAACAAATTTTTATGAGACCATACATAATGTTTCAAATTTTTATAATATGAGTTATAATTTTAAAACCCATATTTTCCATTAAATGATGATTTTATTAAAAAAAATAAATTTTTCATATACATAAAAACATTTTATTAAAATGGAGTTTATTTTTTATTTTTACACATCGATAAATGGTTCGAGAGAATTTTTTGAATTTTTTTGGAAGTACATGAATATTAGGAGAATAAAAAATTACAATAATTTATGATAAAAGATAAATAGAGGATTTATTAAGTCATATATGATGTAAGGATATTGTAAGAGATAAATATAGAACTCTCCATCATTATATAATAATATTTAGTGATTATTATGAATCTATTAATATTATTGATAAAAAATAATAATAAAATGAATAAAATGAGAAGAAAACACCCCTCTCCTCCACTATAAATACCACCCCCAATAACCTCTTATCCTCAATCCATTCATGTTTTGATACTTATACAGGTTCTTCCCGATACTCTTCCCAATCCTATCCCTCAAATCTTGGACAACTTGGTCTCATTGAAATATCAATCCCTTTTTCCTAAAGAGGTTCTTATGGAGGAGATATTAAATTGGTAAAACCCTATTTCTTTTTTAAATAATTTATTTTAATTTTCATTTATTTTCTTATCTACTCCTCAACTCCACCAATCCATGAGGAAATATAACTATATTATATTTTACGTAAATTATTTTTATTAAGTTAATGTAAAAATTAATCATATAAACTCTTCCCTTTTCCTTTCATTTTAAAAGTTAAAATATCGTATGTGGTCTGTCGATATCCCACCATATTGGAGGATGTGTTTTCATTTTATACTTCCACAATCAAGGATGGTTATAGAATAATAATTAAGGTTAAATAAGAATTTATTATACATATTATACGTTATTTAATATTATGGAACCAGTATATTTTTGTGATTTTTAATAAAATGATACAAGTCCATTGTGGTAATAAAATCTGCTAAAAATTTACACCATTTTCATTAACTATTTATCAAATGATTCATCCCTTTACCATATTCCCAAATGAAAAATATTACCAAATAAACTTATTTATTTTATTTAATAATTTGTAATTTAGATTTTGGATAATCATTCCCATATTACATGACATTCTGTACTCATTTATTTTTGAATTGATCATGAACATCAAGAAAACGAACACTCCAAAATGATGAAATTAAACTCTATAAATTTTCAAAAAACCAATAAATAAACATAATAAAACAATAATGAATCAAGTATATGTTTAAAATGGTTTATATTTTTTAATTAATGAATTTTATTAGATTATAGTGGATATTAATGTGAATAAATCATTTATGTATAATGTAAGGGGATTCACAAACCTAACTCTCTTTCTTTGGGGTTTCCTCCATTAACTATATTTTCATTATGGATTGTCCTTTTATTTTATTTATATATCATTTCATTATCCTTATCTTATCTTTTAGACAATATTCATGTTACCAATGTGGTTATATGAAAAATTCAAATTATTTTCCAAAAGAACTCTTCTTTCTAAAAACACATCTTTTTCTTCTTGGGAGGTTGTTTCTTCTTCACTCAAGCTTTTTGACTTGTATAACATGTATGTTATTCCCACATTATTTTGGGAAACCCAATGATTAATCATGAATTTATAATTTATTAAATGATTTCCATTTCATTCCATGGTTTATTTTATGTACACAATTGATATATATTATATGTGGAATGCTTGAATATATAACTATTATGATAAAATGGGTGCACCCAAAATTATATAGAATGTAAAAATGATATGTTGTAATGGGTTTTCCCAAAATTATATTATTCTACAAATAATCAGGTAATAAGATGAATATAATTAGATAAAGTGACATATGTGTGAAAATCATGGTAGCTTTGTTCACACCTATGTGTGGTATTAGACCACTAAGATAAGAAGTTTCATTTTTATTCATCACCATGTTTCAGTCCTTACCTCTAATGATTGTTATTATAACCATTTGATTATACTATGATGATTATTATTACATTAACCCATGTTTCATGTCTTTTATTCATCCTCTTGTTGGTCTTTTATCTCAACCCTTATTTTGATTTATATCCTCTGGTGAATACTAGTACTATGGGTAACACTATGTCCTATAAAAAGATAAATAATATGTAATTAAGTAAATATTAAATTTTTATTCCAAAAAAATATGAATTATCTTAATTTTACCATGAATCTAAACCTTTAGATCATGGTTTGTGCAACTCTTTTAAATTTTATCTTTAAAATGAAGTAATAACTATGTATGAAATATCAGGATAACTATAGTTAGTATCCGAGTGTGGTTTAATTAATTTTGGACTTAGGATTAGAGAAACTATGTCCAAACCCATAGCAAGATTCTAATTATATGTATGAAACTGAGAATTTTTGTTTTTGGAAAATTATAAACATAGGGATCCAAAAAAATAATCCTTTACTATTAATTTCACAATGGAATAAATTAAATATTCATGAATTGTTGAATTATATTTTTTAAAACATTTTATATAATAGAAACTAGAGGGAATCAAGGGAAACTGATCTAACAACCCATGAGAGGAATAATAAAATTATTTCATAAACAACATATCCAATTCATAGAGTGTTGGAGTTCAAAACATCACAGTGATGTAATCTCATATATCTTAGGCTATGAACAAAATCTTGAATAATGTGGAATGTCACCCTTCACCAATGTGGGAGAAACATACTATAGAGTCTTTTATGTGGAAAATAAAACAAAAAATTTGTGGATCTTATGATCCACTCATTGTGGAATAGTTATTTAACTCAATTGAGATGATTGTTTTTGTACTTCACTATTCCGAGTTAGAAAAGGTGGATCAGGTTATTTATCATTTAGATAGAGAGGAAAACCAATAGTAGGTGTTGATTAAGAACACCCAGTCGAAGGACAGAATTTAATAAATAGAGTTGGAATGTATTAATATAATGTTTCCTCACATTTATTTCCCTTGAAATAAATTTACAAAGATAAATAGATTATTCATAAAGCTTATGAAAAAGGAGGGATAATATATCATGGTCTTTGAAAAAAATTAAATTCATAGAAGGTAAATTTTTTGTTTTGATATCAATAATGATATAAATATTGATGTTATCTTAATGTTGATATGAAGTTTGATGAATGGTCTCATTGATATGGTGATAAAAATAATTATGATGGAGTCTCATGATGGAAGATATAACTAGAATGGTGGAATGAAATCTCAACCAACCACAGGTCAATAATTATGTAATATGCTTCATGGGAACTTACTCAAAGGTATTGGGAATTATTGTAATTTTGGAAGAGAACTCAACCAAGCACACTATTTTCGTAGATACATGAGTAATTAGGAAACTTCCACACATAAAAGGAGATAACCGCTCAGGGTTCAATGCTTAAACTATATAGATCAAGGTAAATGTTCATGACATTTCAATAAACCTTGATTCGTTAATTGTAATTAGCCTTATAAGACACCAAATCCAAAGGAGCATGGGAAGGATTATTCTATATATACTTCTGGGGTGGAGACTAAAAAGGATGTTGTGATTGTTATGTTGGTTATTCATTGAAGAATAGATAATGTAGAATTTGATTTTGTTTCTACCCAATATTTCATACCTTTCATTTTTAGAATATATATTCAAACACACCCTAATAATATATAAGTTGAGTTATATGTGAGAACAAAAAATGGGGAAATTAATATGTCCAATGTATATAACTCCCCCCTGAATAACATTTGTGAACTGAACCTCTATGAAAATCATGTATTACTTTGGTGGAGTTTGATGTTATTTTGGTAATGAATTGTCTATCCTTATAAAAATACAACATCAAATTTCTAGAAAGTGATATCTCTATTAACATATCAAAGCATCCTACAATTCTATAAAAGTGTATGGCAGAGGATGAATCTTATTGAGATCTATCTTCTCATTTTTTAATATTATTGCCTTATCAGTAAGAATATTGGGATCAAATTTTTGAGAAAAAGTATAGAATCATGATCTATGATGTGACCATTGTGAATGACTACCCCGATGTGTTCCTTAAT
Source organism: Viscum album (assembly GCA_963277665.1). Classification (NCBI taxonomy): domain Eukaryota; kingdom Viridiplantae; phylum Streptophyta; class Magnoliopsida; order Santalales; family Viscaceae; genus Viscum; species Viscum album. The sequence goes on from OY728159.1 coordinate 663,403,906, forward strand.
GAATTTTATACACTTCCCCCTAATTGAGTGGTTGAGTAATAAATTGAAATTATTGATGGACCATTTCCTATATCAAAGAAGTCATATATAATGTCCATTATTGATTTGGATGAAGTGAAAAATAAATTAAAAGGGAATTTTGAAAAGGGTTTTATTTAACATAGTTCCTTATAATTTGGGGAGCCAATCCATATCATCATGAAGAAGGATTAATCAATGAACCTTTGTATTAATTATTGTGAGCTCAAAAAAATAGTGATAAAGAACTAGTATGCCCTTCCACGGATAGATTACTTTTTCAATCAATAATGTGGGTCCAAAAATTTATCTAAGTTAGACCTTTGGTTGGGATAAACCAATTATAGGTGAGTAGAGAAGATATTCTTAAGACTGACTTTCAAACAAGGTTTAGAAACTATGAGTTCATATTGATTTCTTTTAGAGTCACTAATGCTCCAACAATATTCATGCACTTAATAAATAGAAAATTTAGAGAATACCTTTATTTTTTTGGTAGTAATTATTGATGATATTCTTATATACTCCAAGACTAAGTAATAAAATTAATAGAATTTTAATACTATGGTGATGTATTTTATAAGGGTTTAAAATTATGAAAATTATAGTAAATGTGTCTTTTGGATGGAGGAAGTATCATTATTGGATAATTTTATTAGAAACAATTGAATATTTTGGGATCCATCCATGAAACATTCAATCAAAGAGTGGACTTGGAAGAAATTTGTAATGGAAATTCATAGTTTCCTTGGTCTATCTATGTATTACTAGAGATTTGTAAAGAACAAGCCATGATTTTCAAATCCATTATCCAAGATGACTTGGATGAGAGGAATGTTTGTCTAGACCAATGAATGTGAAGAATGCTTCATAGACTAAAATAAGAGGATTATCACAAAAAAATTACTCAAACATATAACAAGTAGGAACAATTTATAGTACTTTGATATTATTCAAAAAAGAGATTAGTATTTTTACTAATTAAAAATGATAAAGTGATAGCCTATGCCTCAAGGATGTTGGAAACACATGACCAAATATATCACACGCATGATCTAGAGTTGGGAGCTATGATCATTGCATTGAAAATATTTAAGAATTATCTTTTTTGAGGGAAGTGTGAAATATATAATAATAATAATATCCTAAAATATATATTCACAATAAATGATCTTAATATGCACCATTGATGATGGTTTGATATCATCAAGGATTATGACTTCTCAATCCACTACAATCCTGGAAATGAAAATTATGTTGTGGATTATCTATCTATAAAGTATCTTGTATCATTATCAATGATTATGATTGATATGGATTTCAGATTCTTATAATTTCAATTGATTGAAATGGGAATTATTAAGGAAGTAACATTATCAATCCTTTTTGAAATGATTATTCAACTATACATCATTGATAAAATGATCGATGCTCAAAGAAATGATGTGGAAATTCAGAATAAGGTTGAATCAATGTGAATGGGGAAATACTTATAGTTTCAAATTGATTAATAATGAGTTGTATTATTTGGTTTGGGATTATGTGTACCATCTTATCCATAGATAGTGTAGGGGATTCTTAATTAAACATAGAGATCAACTTTTTTTATTTAGTAAGGGAGTAAAAGATATATCTATATCTCTGAGAGTACTATTGGATATACAATATGAAGAAGGAGATCAAAAAATATACTTCAATGTTACTAGTATTTTAAAAATTGATAGATAAAAGATAAAATTCTAAGGAAATTATGCAAATATTACCCTTTCAAATAAAAAAATTGACAAACATCACAATTGAAATTTTCATCAGACCTATGAATACATATAGAGGAAAAAAATTTATATGGTTTGTCGTAAATATTCATACAAAGAAAACTCACCTTATGGAAAATCAAGAGGAATTATCACTAGATAAACTTTTACAAATATACATCAGAAGGGTGGTTAGGTTTCATGAAGTACCACTATTTATTGTATCCAATTGTGGTTTAAGATTCACCTATAAGTCTTTTAAATGATTACAACATGCTCTAAACCCTCAGATGAACATTAATAAGCCATATCATCCTCAAATTGATGGAAAATTCAAATAGACTATTCATTCAATGGAATATATGTTGATGGAATGTTATTTGTACATGAAAGGAGGATAGGACCAACATCGACATATAGTTGAGTTCGCATACAGAAATATTTTCCACTCGAGCATCCAAATGGTTTCGTATGAATCGCTTTATGGGAAAAGATGAAAAATAGTGGTGTTCAGGGATTTTGTCATGGAATATATGTTGTGATGAACTAAAATGGTGGAAGAACTGTGGGGAAAACTAAAATCCATTCAACAACACAACATAGATTCCCAAATTCAGAAAAATAGGTATGTAGACAATCATCGATGGGAAATAGTGTATAAGTCTAGAGACATGGTACTCCTCATCATATCCTCATGGATGAGGATCGTGAGATTTTGGAATAAAGGAAAGCTAAGCCCCATATACACCGTCCCCATTGAGAATCATAAATGATTTGTAGTTTTGGTTGATCGACAGATACTTCCTCCAACCATATCTACAGTACATGATTTATTCTATATACCCATCTTGAGGAAGTACATACCTTATCCCTCACATGTACTACATCTAGAGGTTTTATAGTTGTAAAATGATCTCTCTTGTGAGGAGAAGAAAATGAAGATCTTGGACCATAGAGATAATGTTCCACACCATTAGTCCATTAACCTAGTCACTGTACTATGGTGGAACCATTACAATGAGGAGGAAACATGAGATTTGTAGGATGTAATGGAGATGATGTACCCCAATTTGTATTCACAACAGTTTGTAAAAAAAAATCAAGTGTAAAATTTCATATGGGGAGAACAATGTAACAACATAAAATTTTATAAATATAAAATCCCTTCATAAAATAATTTCATATTGTATTAATCACATAAAATCAGTTAGAGAACATAATAATTATTTTTAATAATGAATGAATAAAATAAGAGGTATTTATTGAAATTAAAGAACTTGTCCTGATTGAATAGTAACATGGCCTTTGGTATAGTATTGTAACCATTATGAATAGTGAATTATGAAATATAATAGTATCGTCACTTATGAATGTGTTGATAAAATTTAGGAACCTTATAAATGATAATATGTTATAAATATATCATAGTATAATATAATAAATATTTTTAAATACATTAAACAAGTGTTTGTATTATTGAATGCCAGAAAATTTTAATGAAAATTATATAATTAAAATAATGTTTAAAATGAAAATGTATTTACATAAAATATACTGATAAATTTATTTTTTTCTATTATTATAAGAAAGTTTTATGAGACCTTAGATAATTTTTCAAAGTGTTATAAAATCGATAATAATTTGAAAATAGGTATTTTCCAAGTAAATGATGATTTTAAATACAATATAAATTTATCTTATTTGGAGAATTATTTTCAAAATAAGGGAGTTATTTTATTTAATTTCCCATTTAAAAATGGTTATGTTGAATTTATTTATATTATTCAAAAATGCTTGAATTTTTAGAAGATAGTAAAATATGGTAATTTTTATGAAAGAACAATACACGAATTATTGAAGAATATATTATGTTACGATGATGTAAGACACAAATATCAAAAAAACATAATTATATTAATATATTTAGTTATATGTATAAAACAATTAATTTTATTTAATCAAAATAACAAATTAATGATTTAAATAATTAGAAAACACCACTCTCTGCCCCTATAAATACCACCCCTGACCACCTATTCACCTCAAACCTTTTATTCTTTGATAATTTTCCGTGTTTTCCCAAAACTATTCCCAATACCCAACCCCATGATGAAAAGCTCTAGGTATCATCGAAATGCAAAAACCCTTTCTCATAATCAGGCTCTTAAGGAGGAGAAATTCAAGAGGTAAACCCCTTTTTCTTTTCCATTTAATTTATTTTCAATTCCATTCCATCTCTAATCCTGTAATCACATCCACATATCCAAGAGGAATGTAAATAATAATATCTTTTATATACTATAATGTTATTATTTATTTTTAATGATTCATCTTCAAATATCCACCCTTTTCCTTTTATTCTAAAAATAAAAATATCATCCCTAATGTGTCAATATACCGCCACCGTGGAAGATACATTTGGATTTTTCATTACAAAAATCAATGCTAGTTATAAAATCATAATAATATTTAAATAATATTATTATATTCAAATTATTATTTATGTAATATTATTTAACCAATATATAATTATGATTTCACATAAAATTATTGATGTTCATAATGGTCATAAAATCCGCCAAAAAAATTAAATCATTTTTATTATGTATTTATCCAATGATTCATCCTCATACCATATAACTGAATAAAATATATTGACAAATAGAATTAATAGATTTAATTAGTAACAAATAATTTAATTTCTTTAGAATCATTACATTTTTACAAGAACATCCATACTCATATACAAGTGAACAGATCATGAAAACAAAGAAAACGAACACTCTAGAACCTTGAAATTGAAATCTATAACTCATCGACAAGCCCATAAATGAACATATTAAAACTATAATGAATAGAATTATTGTATAGATTTTTATTTATTTTTAAATTAATGAATCTAATTTAATTTTTGTGGATATTAATGTTATGAACACATTCATACATAATGTAAGGGGATTCTCGAACCGAACTATATCTCTTTGGGTTTTCCCTATCCACTAATTTTTCATTATTGATTCTCCTTTAATGTTACATAAATATAATTTCATTATCCTTATATTATATTTTCGTGGATTTAAAAATAACCATTCTAGTTTTATGGAAAATTCAATGATTTTTCCTAATGAAATCTTATTTCTAAAAACACATTTTTACTTCTCGTTAGATTGTTCCTTCTTCACTTAAGATTGATGATTTTTGTACCATATATATTATAACTTATATATTTTGGGAACATTATAGTTTTTTAATGAATATATTATTTATGAATTGAATCCCATTTCCTTACATTGGTTATTTAATGTTGATAATTGATTTATGTTCTATATGGTATGTATGCTAATGAAAATATTATGTTGTGATAGGTGATCACATAATTATATATTAAACTAATGAATTGTGTAATTTGATGAATATCTTGAGATAAATATTTGTATAGTTATCCATGATTCTATAGTTTTTCACAAATATGTGTGGAATTTGAATACTAATACATGATGTTTCATTTTTATAAATTTATACATTCTATGACATGATCTATTTTATACTCTAGATATTATGAATTTTATCAGTCGCTTATATTATGATGATTATTATTATTCGCACCCATATTTAATGTATCTTAATAATCCTCCTATTGGGATTTTAGATCAACCCTTCTTTTGATGTATATCCTCGGGTGAATAATTGTACCAAGGAAAACATGAGGGATAACAAGAATCTAGAGAATAAATAATTAAATAAATGGTTACGTTTTATTATTTAAATGTTATATAAGATACTAATTTTCTCAAGACACTATACATTTGGATCCTGGTTGTGTAACTATTTTATGTTTTCAACCATTAAAATTATCTAATAACTATATAATAGAAAGAAGGGTATCTATAAACAAAATTCTTTATATTTGTTGGGTATATTCCTTTATATCATGAATGATCTGTAGAACTACTCAAAAATCACCAAAAGAATGGATGTTGAGTTATCGGTGAAAATTGAAATGGGGTCAATTAATGTTCCCCATGTATATAACACCTTCTATGTCAAAATTAGTTGGACGAAATTTCCCTAGAAAACATCCTAACTCCCTTTGTTGGAATTTGATATAGTTCGAGGAATGGATAGCCATTCCCTGTATTGATCTAAAATTAATTTCAATGAGACATTATTCATTCTCGATATCGTGAATCGACCCTTGATTCTGCATAAGTACTAAGAGGATTATAAATATTCCTTAGATCCAAAATCTCAATAATGGATATTATTTCCCAATGAGATAAAAAATATATCTCAAGTGATTGAGTATATAGAAAATATCAGCCTTTAATAAGTTCCTATTGTGAGGGAATACACTGATGCATTACCTTGAGAATCTCCTGGTCTTCCTCCTAGCCGTGAGGTTGAATTTTCAATGGATCTTATAACAATAGAATAACAATTATCCAATTATTCATATAGAATTTTTATTTTGGATATTGAGGATTTTCAAAAACAACTATAGGAGAACCTACATACAGGGTTCATACACCCACATACTTGCACAAGTCCTCTTCATCATGTAGAATGATGGGTCAATCTGTCTTTGCATTGATCATCATGAACTCAACAAGATCATGATAATGAAAAAGTATCCTCTTCTATATACTAATGACTTACATGATCATATATGTGGAGAAAAATACATATCCACAATTGACCAGTCGTCAGGGAATTACCTAGTTTTTATTAAGAAGTAGTATATCAAAAATAATTCTTTTCATTCAAGGAATGACGACTCTGAGTTCATAATAATTCCACTAAGAGTCACTAGTCATCTATAATTATTAATGGACATGATGAATGGAGTCTTTATATATTACATTGAAAAAAAATTATATTATTTATCAATGATATTCTAATATTCTCAAAAACCCTAGAGTAGAATGAGGATAATATGATCCCTATACTAAAGTCAACATAAAAGGACATGCTTTATTCCAAGTAAAAAATGTGATTTGTTGTTGAAGTAAATATTATTCATGGGTAATATTATCAATTTCAATTGGATATCAATATGACCTTCGATGGTAGAAGAAATTTTTGGATGATTGAGGACAACATCTATGATAGATAACTAGAGTTTCATTGGATAATATGTGTACTATAATTGATTTATAATAAATTTATTTGGATTATCGAACCCTCTGAGAATTCTATCATAGAATGGAGTCATGTTTTATTATAATCAAGAATGTGAAGTGTTATTCATGAAGTTTATAAGGCTTATTAGAACTAAACCTAAAATAAAACTACCCACAATTGGAAAAAAAAGTAATGGTATTCAACAAAGCTTCGATGAATAGATTGGTTTGTGTGTTAATGTAGAATGAAAAATTCACATCCTTGGCTTAAATATTTTTAAATATTTACAAAGTGAACTTCACAACACATGAGATAGAGTTGGAAGCATTGAACTTCATTTTCAAAATATGGTATCATTATCTATTTGAGGAGAAGTCTGACATGTATTCAGATCACAAAACACTCAATTATAAGTTCACAAAAAAAGAGATAAATATGTTCCATTGAATATGGTTAGAGTTGATCATGTAAAAAAATTTATCAATTAAATACCTTCATAAGAATGAAAAAAAGTGGAATATGATATATGTTTATAGAATCTGATAGTTTTTTCATTAATAATAATTTCAGAAGGACCCTATACTCTTAGATTTGAAAAATTTAGACAAGGGAATCATTAATGAAGGAAAATCATCAATCCAATCATAATTTGAATTTCAACAAACCCATTAGTTGAGACTAAATGATACTAAATGATTTTATTTTTTAATTAAAAAAATGGATGTTATGTGAAATGATATATACTCAGAGTTCAATGTTAAAGAGGAAATAGACGTAATATTTGGTTCATGACTATGTATATAAAAAAATACTGAATTAAAGAATGATCAATTTGATGATGCACATAATTGAACCTTTTTTATCCCTCCATTAATCATAAATATTTATTGATATATCCAATAAGACTATTGGTGGGACAATATGATGAATGTGATCACATAATATATATATCATTATGTATTTTGTATTGGTATGTGATGGTTGTAAGGAAATAATACAATGGGATGATACAACCCTTACCTATACCGGCATAGAAATAGAAAAACATCACCATGGAACTTGTTTATAGTATATTAAATACATAAAGATGAAATAATGATATTTGGGTTGTTTTGGATCATCTTACATAGACTTAACCCATCATTGTGATTTGAGTGGATTTCTCACCTAATAAACCTGCAAGGATGTACAATAGATAATTGGTTAGGTTTCATGGGAAACCACTATTTATTGTATCTGATCGAGATATGAGACATACCTATATGTTATAGAAGATTATATAACATTATATAATTATATATTTGAACAGAATCACAACTTATCACTCCAAAACTGATGTCCAATCTGATTGGACTATCAAAAAATGTGAGGACATGTTAAGGGCATGCTAAATGGACTTCAAAGGATGATGGGATCATCATATTCGACTGTTCAAGTCCTCATAAAATTACAAATTCCACTTAGTAATCATAATGGATACTTAAATATCCCTTTATGGGAAGTAGGTTAGAACACATGCATACCAGCATGATGTTAGGGATTGAAAAATAAAGTATCCTAAAATGGTTTATGAAATGGTGGAAAATGTAAAGACCATTTAGCATCACATCCAGGATACCCAATGTTGACTGATGATATATGCCTATAATCAATGATGATACATATATTTTTTGAGAGACAGGATATTACTCATCATATATCCATTAAATAATTTGATCTTGTTTAGGAAAAAATGGAATTCCTACTCCAAGATACATCATGCCCTTTGAGATCCTTGATTGTATCGGAGTGATTTCCTTTCGACTAGAACTCCCACATAACCTATCTCAAGTACATGAGGTATTACATGTGTCCATCTTGAGGAATAATATACCAGACTTACCATATGTACTCAATTAAGAGGTGGTACCACTTTATAATGAAATTTCCTATGAGGATAAACAAATGAAGATCATAGATCATAGAGACAATGTTTTATAGAAAAAGAAAATGCACATATTAAATTTGTTATGGGGAAACCAAATTTTTAAAGAAGTGATGTTGGAAATATTTTAAGTGAAAAAAAGTAATTAACCTCTACTTTTTTATTTTGTGAAATGAAAATTTCGTTTTTTATATTTTCGAAGGGGGGTGATTGTGACAACCATGCCTTTTATAACTAAAATTATCTTTCTATTTTAAATAAATGTCATATTATATATTATAGTTATAGAAAATACATAAAAATATTTGGATGTATCCTATAGTATTTAAAATACCATTATGAATTATTATCGTTGATAGTATATATATAGAATAATGATCATATGATTAATATTAATATTTAGTTTTAACAAATCCAATTCGAAAAGGAAAAGGAATTGATGGCCCCAACCAAAAGGATCATACCCTATGAAGCCCATTTTTTAATGATTTTGGGGAAGATAACATCTCTAGACTTTTCCCATAACCAATCCATAGCATATATCCAAAAATATATGCCTGAGAAAAAGATTTTATGGGTGAAGATCAAGCTCATCAAGATCACGACCCAAACCATGTCTGCCGAACCACCCCATAAATGTCTTATTGTCACACAAATTACCCTTATAGAGTTTTCTGGTGTATTAAATATATATGTATCAAGACCCTAGATATATTTATATGTTCATTATTTTCAATATAATAATGTTTTTATTGATTTCTTATGATTTTTAATTTATAAATGATTTTCATTTTGATACAGAAGAACACAAAGTGTATGTTTAGATAATATTCAAATTATATTAAGGAATTTATTTAAATGGACAAATTGTTTTTAAAATAATTAATATTTTAATAAAATATTATTATTAAATTAATTTTATTAAATATAAATGATCAAATAATTTATTTGAAGTAAAATATAATTTTTATATGGGCACAAAAACTATTATTGTAAAAAAACTCAACAATTATCAATAAAGGTAAATATTATTTTTAAAAGTTAAAATTCACATATATTAAAAATAATTTGGTTAAAATAAATATTATTTTTAGAATAATAATTTCTAAATTATCCAACTATGAATTATTCATAATTTTTTGACTTAGTATAATTTTCTGGTAAAAAATTAATATCATATAAATATACATTGAGTTTTCTGATATGGTAATAACTAAAAATTTATGTAATAAATAATATAGTTTGTCTACGACCTAATATATGTATCCCATTTAAAATAATTTTATTCTGTTTTTATTTGATTAAATTTATAAAACCATTAAGAAACCTCCATAATTATTAATATATTTTATGGTTTAAAAATCATTTATTACTTACTATGACTTTCTTCCAGGTCAAAAGGTTGTTATTTAATTATTTTTTACATAATAATTATAAAATAATGGAAAAAACAAATTTTTTGTAGAAACTATGGAAGAATGCATGGTAAGGTTTGTGGTTTTGACTATATTTTTATATAGAGTCCAAAACCTTTTTTTGATAAATGATAAAGAATTTCCCTATAATTTTCTCTATAAACCAACCGAAGATCCCATTTCTATTCAATAAGAATCATTTTAGAACATACTTGATATATCTTATCATCTATAGAGTCTTCATAAGGTTCCCCATGCTCCCATTAAACCCCTCCCAAACATTAGGATTCACACTCTCAAGGTAGGGGAACCTCTCATTCTCCCCATTATTAGTGTTTTGTTATTATATTACACATTCTATTTCCAGTTCCTAATGTTGGGATATTTCATAACATTTCCCTATTACTACTCATTTTATGTATAAATTATTATATACACCTTTATCTCTCGTAAATAATATTTATGGTTAAATTTGGGACATCATTTTTCTGATGAAATTTCACAACAATTTTCCATTCCTAATCAACTGTATAGTGAATACCATACCCAATTCCTATGAAGGGAGTTCAAATTTTTATAATTATACATCATTGACAAGGGATATAAATGTATATAAAATACCAATTGAATTTGGATTAAATATTATGATGATGAATCAATGTTATATGATATATGTGTCACGCTTAAGAATGATAACAAAGTAAATTTAAAGGGTATAACCGAAATTATATAGTGCTTGAATGCATTAGGTAATGTTTTGTCTAATGATACATTATGTTGGGACATGGATTAAACCTAATTACTTTATTTTAATTCTCCCATCATTATGTATTGGATGTTATACTTGACATATGCTTATTATGCATCGTTCTATGTTGTTTCCACATCTCCCATGTTTTGATTATTTTATCAGGCTATATCATGCCTCGTTGTCCATTTTAATGATTCTCACACATTTTATGTCAAATTGGTATTTATATTGTCTAAAATTTGTTATTCTAATCATATTTTATCATTTGTATTCCTTTACTATCTTTTATAACTCACTCATTTCTTATTCATGTCCTCAGGTTAGCATATCCATTTCTAATCATGAACCATTATTATTATCATGTTAAGGAAGTTCTCAATACATATGATTTATTCCTTGTTTAAACTTATTATATAATGTACCTAATTCACAAATATACTAGAATTATTGATCTTATTTTTTGGATTATGTGTAATCTCCCACAATAAATTATTATTTAATGTGTTATAAATGGATGGTTTGTTATAATTGTCATTTTTTGTTGATATTCGTAGATGTTATCATGATTCTACCATAGGAAATTTTATTATATTAATCATAAACATTTATAAATTTTCTATTAAAAAGGAGAGATAGTATTGAATTCTAAACATAACTATAATTTTCATGATTCTTCTTATCTACCATTGTCATGGAATCTCATTCAACCTTAGGATCAAATCCATCAATAGATGATTCTAATACATCATATATTAAATATAATAGTTATATAAACATTAAATTTATTGATATATTATATTCATTCTTATAAAACATGGTATTCCCCATGTAATTAACTACATTCATATTATTCAATTTAAATAATAAAATAATTTACAATTATATTAAATATATGTAAACACTTCAATTCATCAAACATGTTAGTGTATAATGTAGAAGAAGGGATCCAAGAACTTATATCACTTAAAAGACCTATAATATCAGTGCAATCATAGTGGGGTGTTTAATAATTAATTATAATTTCCATTTTTATTTATCCTTTATAAAACATTCTCCTACCATGAATATGTTATGTTTATTCGTTACTAACACATGGAATCGTATACATAAAATAGAACGATGGATTTACATTGTTCCTAATTAAGAAAAAAAGATGATTCTATATAAGATTAGGATTTCAACAAGACCATGCGACCATGTATTATCAATAAGCATGTGTAGCTAGTGGATATATCATTATAAACTCATTACACATCCCTGAAAAATGTTGAGTTTGTTGCACACACATACACGGATAAATGATTATTTTTCAATAATAGTAAATATTTTATGAAATAAGTACATCCATAGAGTTCATGAAATACTACTAGTTCTTCTTAATATTTATGTCGGACTATCATAAATTTATTTCCTCTTAACATTGAAATATGTAAAACCTCATATAATTCATTATCATCTCAAAAATAGTCTTAATTAATTCTATTTAGGGAACAGTCTTTATCCTATTCTCTCATTAATATCATTTTTATACTTTTCAATGCATGCATGATAGAACATATATCACATCCCAGAATAAAATCTCACATGATTTAGAATTGGAAATTAAAATTTAATCAAATTTTCACTTCTAAACTGAGTCTACATATTTTTTATTCATTTCCTATTATTTATTATTCCTCCCTTATTTTAACTTTTTATGTAGTATATTTTCACAGATTGCAACATGAAAAATAATTGATGATACAACTTCTCAACATGAAATAACATGTCATGAACTATCCTGGGTACCTCGGTAACCCGATTATTATTCCAACCCTAACATAGCCTGAGGTATTTGAGGATCCCCAAGGGTCCATGACTAGAACCTGGCATTGTACAACAGGCATGTGGTAATGAATTTTCAAGAAAACATAACATAAGAAAAATAAACAAGACAACATGCAGAATAAGGATGATCCACTTGATGTAATGTACTAGAATATAATGAGTTAAAAAAATCACAAATTACAACAACCCAATTACTAAAAATAGAGAAAATAGTCCCATTTTCTATAAATAAAGAACACATCATTTCTAAATCTCAATAGCTGGATCCACATCTAAGAGTTCCCTTTCATTTGCTCGAACCTGGAAGGAGAAATTCAACAAAAAATCGAGTGAAAGAAGTAGTTTGTAAGCCTCATCTTAGTACGTTACCACCAATGATTCCATAATAGATGAAACATATATATTATCCAAAAGAAATCCTTTAATTTTAAATATTATTAGGTTTTTAAATTTTAATTAATATTGAAAAAACATGCTATACATTTTTAAAATGATGGAAAATACTTTTAAATAATATGATTTTACATTACATGAGATGGAATATTAAAAAAATGGATTAAATAAAATAGTTACATAAAATAGTTTATTTAAATCTAGTAAATTCGTTTAAAGAAATTTTACAATAGTGATATACATATATATCTCATATATAAATAATCAAGTTAGAAACACTATCATCTTCTAAAAGGTATGATATTATTTTGGGATATAAGACTCTACACTCTATAAGTGATCTTAGCAATATGAGTATATGCATGTCCCCCAAACATTATCCATAGGTGACTCGTCACCCTCCTATTGGGGTTGTGACCCACCCTAGATATGTTTTAGAACGTTATAATACCATAGGGTGTATCTTAATAACCCAAATGCTACAAAAGTCTTTCATGTGGACTTATATGATGGGAAACTTATTTTAAGACATCATAAAATATAATAAATCCCATTATTCCATATCAAAAATACCAATTTCCTTCTAATTATATCCTAATAGGTTTTAATAAAAAAACATGCATTTTTTAAATGGATAAAACCACTAGGTTCCTACCAAAATATTTGTAATCTATATTCATAGGTTTAAAATCTATTCAAAACCAATTTCATCTTTTTCAAAATAAATTTCCACAATTAAATTAAATTATTTAATATAAATAATTTAAATTAAATCCTCAATATAAATTAAATAATTTATATAAAACTCATCCTAATACAATGGAATTGGGGGTTTTCCAAATTTCTTTTCCAAAACCATTTCAAATAAAATAATTCAATGGAATCATTTTTTTATCAATTTAATTCAATGGATGTTTGATAAATTGAATTTAAATAAACAATAAAAATATATCAATCAATTTATGAATAATCAATTTTTCTAATCGGGATCTAACCACATACCTTTTTTCCAAAAAACAACACTCGTAATAACACCCTTAAATGAGAAAAAATCTGTGTAAGTCCTCCGAACAAAACCTTGAGGTGATATCCAACACTTTGGAGAACAGATCAATCTATTCTTTAATGATTTATCTAAATTACAATGACGTATAGAGATATAATGATAATGAATGGTGAATATTGCTTTCATAGATATCACCCATCAAGGAAATAATGATTGATCAAAAAAGGGAATGGATCTAAATGGGTTAGAAGGCTCCAAGAATATATGGGTACAGATTTGGTTTGATGGAAGACGAATTGGAGAGGAGTGAATGAAGAATTCCAAGTTCACTAAATCATTTTATAGATTGAATTCGGGGGATTACACAACCTGTAATCTATTATATGATGTAAAAGGTTGAACATATATAACGGTGAATACATGTCAAATTTGTAATTCCCCATTAATGTCAAGGTATTACACAATGTTTAACCCATATTCTCATCATGTGATGTCTGTGATTTGTAGCTGAAAACACCCATTATTAATAATTAAAACTGATCTAAAAATAATTCCCCTCATGTAAAGGGCATTTAATTCATGTACCCATCACACTATGAACCACATTCTAGGGAATTCAACCATAAGTAGTTACACGGCATGTATCCTAGTTACGTGGTGTGTAATATCCTGGATATTTACAAAAAAACAACATGTTTAATGTTAAAAAAATCCAACAACTGTTGAACATTACCATTAGAGGCATCCTCACAATATAAACTCAACCCAACCTAGTCAACTAAAATAAAAACACCAAACAAGGTTAATGTTGTAACTATTGTATTAGTAATGGGATGTTACAGCCTCTCCATAATAAAAACATTGTATCCCCCAAAAGCATGTGAAGAAGCATCTATGCCAAAGTGATTATTCCACTATTCTCTCACTAATCCTCGTGTTCCTGTGTCATATGACTAACATAACCATGTTACCATTGCAAAAAAACTAAATGTATCATCCCCCCATGAAGTACCTTTGGCACAGAATCAATTATCCCAAATAGCCACAGAGTCAATGATAAATGATATTCAATATCCAGATCACTCTAGATCAAAATGAGAGATCGATCAGAGAGATATGTTCTCAATTGTGATACATGGGAAAAATTTTGTATTAATCCCAGCTATGTTGGAAGTTCTAGACTGTAAAAAACATTATAATCTGATTCAACCACCTCGAAAAGGACCCCCAAAATGAGGAGAAAGTTTTTGTTTCCTTGCAAGACTTAAATTACCCAACCAGGGTGAAACCTTCAAGAGTAGTCGGTCACCAACTGAAAATTTCAAAGACCTATGGTTATGATCGGAATAATAATTGTATTATCTTTGTGTCGTTACTATTTTCTACTGAATAAACTGAATCATTTTCATCATCTCATGGACCAAACATGGTCCAACTATGAATCAATCACCAGCCATCGACCAGCATAATAAAGATGTACAATTCCATCCATACAAGGCCTAAAATGGTTCAATTCTGATCAATAACTAGAAACTACTTTTATATGAGAACTAAACCATCCCCATGTAATCATCCCAAGCCCCACTGAAAAATAGAACCAAAGTGCAAAGCATATCCTCAAGAAATTGTATAGCTCTTTCTATCTGTTCATCCAACTATGAATGGTAAGATTTTCTGAAAAAAAAAACACATATCCATGTGTCTCGTAAAGACATTTACAAAAGTGAGAAGTAAACTAAGGATCCCTATCAGATACTATAGGATATAGAACTCCATGCAATCAAATAATACCTTTCACATAGAGGATTTTTAATTCCTAAAATTTGGTTGTATCTTGAATGGGAATAATGTGAGCCAACTTGGTCATCCAGTCGATCACAACCCATATTTCATTTTTATTCCTCTAGGTATGAGGTAACACAACCAAAAAGTACAAGAGATTTCATACCACTTTCAAGTATGGATTGAAAGTGGTTGACGCAAACATAAAGGGTTCTTGTGCTAAAATTTCACCTGTTGGTATGTATAGCACTTGGAAACTAACTCATTAATGCCCCATTTCATACCTGTAAAGTAAAACTATTGAATCATGTTATAGTACATATTTGTTCTTCTTGGGTACACAACCCACTAGGAATAATGGTAATCCCCCATTATAGCATTCAGTTCCACTAAAGGCACAATGTAATGGTTCAGACAATACATAACACTATCCTTTGAAAATGAACACTAGGACATTGTTTCCCCACCATGAAGAGAGTCTGTAATGATATAGAATTCAACATCAATATGTTGGTCTTAAAGAATCATCTCAAGAAGAGTAAATGTCAACTGAATGTTGGCTAATGAATCTTCATACCCTTTCTACTAAACTCCAATATGGAAATGTGAAAAGAGATCCATCAAATTTTCGCTTTCTAAGATTCTTTCAATGGTTGGGTTAGAAGGGCCTTCATCCATGAATCTGCAAGGTAATTCCCTTTCCCCGGAGTTTCAGTGATGTGAATGTTGAACCACTATAGGTACTCCACCCAAGGCCTCTGGTAAAGGTTCATATATTTTTAAGGTATGATATAACTCAATATTTCATTGTATGAGAACACCGAACACCATTCTCCATAAATGTAATGCCTCTAACACATAAGAGCTTTCATCAAAGAAGTAAGTTCATGATCATGGGTAGGATAATTTTTCCCATGTTTCCTAACTTGAAAAGAACCATAAGAAACAACATGGTCACCCTGTAGATGAACACATCCCAATCCTGAACCTGATGAATCAAAAAAGACCACATAGCCCTACCCAAACTCTAGAAGACATAACATTGGCATAGTAGTCAAATGACATTTCAACTCAATAAAATAATTTTAGCATTTTTATCCAAATAAAACATCACCCCCTTCCGTGTTAGAGAAAACATGGGAAAAGCAAACATCGAGAAGTCCTTAAGAAAAATAAGGTTGTATCCAACTAAGAACAATAAAATATGAATTTCAAATATATTTTTTGGTTTCCCTCCAATAATTACATCCATTTCCTTCTCTATATCAATAGATATACGATGTTTAGATGCCACTTTCCCCATGAATTTCAATTCTCGAATCTAGAATTCACACTTCAAAAGCATTCCATAATGTCGGTGATTTATCAGCAGATATAGAACTATTATTAAATTCTTAACATGATCCTCCTAAGATTTAGATTAAATAAGGATTTCATCCAGAAATAATTACACAATTTTATCTAGATACTAAGGGAAAATCTTCCCCATTAAATCTATGAAAACAGTATGTGAAATTCTTAGACCAAAGGGAATAACAAGGTACTTATAATTTCCATACCTTCTCTGAAATGCAGTTTTCATAATTTCAAATTAATTTATCATTAACTAATAGTAACTAGATTGAATGTTGATCTATGAAAACCACATTGCACCTTTCTAAAAATAAAATAGATCATCGATCTATCTGAAAAGATACTTTTTCTTTACCATTAATCAAATGATCATTTGGTAATAAACACACAAGTGAAGACAAACATCATCATTCATGGAAAATTGAACTGGAAAATCCCATGGTGACACACTCGGGTGTATAAATCCCTTCTCCAGAATATCATCCAACTGGGAAATTAGATCTTTTAGTTCAACTGGATCCATGCTATAAAATGTAATTGAAATTGATTGATAACTAGAAATTAAATAAAATGAATACTCGACCTCAATTACAGGTGGAAAATAAGAGAAATTAGAAGTAATCACATCAAGAAACTCGACCATTACTGAAGAAGATCCCAACTCACTGAATACCAATATTGATCAAAACCAAACACTGATATTACATTCCCCAACTCTGGATAATATGAACCATCTCTACTTATTAATGGGTCCCATTCCCGATAGAGAAGACACACACTACTGGGTTTTTTATAGTATACCCATTGAAGATAACAATCAATTCATGAATTATTGGCAATGATCCAATCCATCAGGAATATGATATTAATAGATATCATGTTGAGAACTTGAAAACACCATGCAAGATCGACATTCTATAGAGTGAAGATGCAAGTGGGACTATAGAAACCATGATCTCTCTTCGTACCAAGGAGTGTATTGATATCCATCACACAAGATAAATGTACCATGGGATGATTAATCATATTAACATCACAGGTTGAAATAAACAATTTAGATTCACTAGTATCAAATATACTAGTTGCTAATAATGATTATATAGAAAAGGTATCTCTCATAGTCACTGGACCATTGCATTTTTCCTCTTGAGTCTCTACCACTTCTTGAGTAAGCTTCACTCTAGATTCCTATCACCGGATTTCTTTTATACATGAATCATTTATTTTCCTTGTAATTTTAGGAGGTTCTAATGATCCTTTTCCACTACACGGAGTAGATAAGTGATGGAAGAATCTATTTTTGTTCTCTAAAAATACACAGGAGATATAGTTATTAGGTGAATTAGTGAAAAACCACTTATAATTGTAACGCCCCGACCCCAGCTACCCAGAGTCGGTGCATTAATTACATAACATTGGCATGATCACAAGAAAGATCAAAATCTCGAAAGACCGATTGGTTTAGTAGCCTTGGAAACACTAGATATATTCATAAGTTTTACATTACATCATAAAATGAAAAACTACTACAAAAACATAATGTTTCCACAGTCCACACTATAATCCCCTCATAATATCCCTGCAGGTCATTCATAACTTACATCTTCACATCCTGGGAAAAATAAAACATAGAAAAGGGGTGAGCTCAAATTCCCAGTAAGGATAACAATATAGCGGAACATTCAAAAATAAGCATAAACATTTAAGGCAATGAATTACTAAAACAAAAGCCTTTTAAACTTGAACTTCAACATAGTATGGCAAAAGTAAAATGAAATAATGCCATTTACTTGTTCACATGGATATTCTACTAATCGAATAATCACATGAAAAATCAATAACCACTTTCATAATGTTGGAATGCATAATTCCAGACTATCATAACCACATAGCCAAGGCCTCGTGCCAAGACTACAAATAAGATTTTGTCAAGGCCTTGTGCCAAGACACTAGTTTTCCTCATGAGACCTACCGATGCATCGAGGAGCTATAGCGGGCTCCACCCGTCACTTATTAAGTCCAATGCATTCCCATATGAAAAGGTTTAAACATAACATAAACATTCGTATTAAAACTAGCATACGAAATGTCAATACTTTCACAATAAACTATGAATGGTATAAAAATAGCACATCCACAGTCAAACATATCACAAAACCTTCAATACAATATAGAAGTTTTGTATCATAATAAATCAACTTCAAATAATCTTAAAATCCATCAAAGGATGTTGACATAGATGAAATCAAAATTATTTTTAAAGAAATATCTCCTTTTATTCTGAAATCATTTAAGATCCATATAAAATAAAACATTTTCTTTGAAAATATTCTTATAAGCTTGTAAGGAAAGCTTTGAAGATTTTATAACGGCGTAAAATAACCGCACCCGCCGTATAAGTTAAAAAAAACATTCTTACCTCAATTCTGTCGAAAAGGTTAAAAAGGACCTTGTTTTGAAAACGACGGAAAGATTCCTTTATAAACCTCTTATAAAAAGTCAAAAAAGGGTATAAATGACTTTAACCCATATTCTTGTAAATAGTAAAAATGTTTTGAAATACATTTTTAAGAAACATGGATGTGGATGATAAAGAGATCCCAGTAGATTATTACATATAAACAACCTCGAATAATGAAGAGATTGTGAAATAACCCTTACCTTGTACTTTTCCTTTGTTGGGGTAGGTTAACCTCCTATATAATGGTGAAATAATTGTTACTAAATTATACAAGAATCATATACATTAATATGATATCATATATGATCTTTTAATATTGGTATCTTAGTATTATCGTTGTTTCGGGTGTTAACTTACTTGTTTTCTTTCATATGTTTTGTTACGTAAGACATGTTTGTAAAGGATAGGTTGTATATTATTCATATCCAGAATGATATCAAGTCCTTAAACATCATTTTTAAATCATCAAATGATAATTATACTTTAATGGTTACGATGGAGAATGAATCTCATCGCGTTCGTGGAGACGGTAGTCCGTACGTACGCACGAGCGACAATATCATTCTTTTGATATTAAAATAATATATAAATGGATGGTATATCATATATACATAACATGTTATATTTATTATTTACATGAGTTACACATCATTATTATACCCATCCAAATAATAATATATTGAATAACAATTACACCACGACGTGGAGACGGTAAGCCGTACGTACACACGTATGGTGACATGTTATTCAAAGGGTGGATATAATACTGAATATGGTTGTACCATATTTATAATAACATCACAGTATATGTAAGATACTGGAGTTATTATTTTAGAATGGTAAGAACAAAGAAAGAGGAAGTGGAAGAAGAAAGAAACTTAGAAAAGGGTGGTGAAATCATTACCTCTTCTTCGGGTTCTTCCTTTTTATTTGATCAAACGGGCTCCTTAGGTTGGCTTTCTGATCAAACTAAGGCCTCTAGGTTGTATTGAGGGATGTTGGGAGAGTATTTGGGCAGATTTTGGCCGAACCAAAAGGCTTTAGAGGTGTGAAGAAATGAGAAGGAGGAGTGCCCTTTTATAAGAGGGGTGAGGGGTACCTTTGGAAAAGCTAGAAATATTAATTTATAATAAATTCATATTCGGTTTCCAATGGCTCCAAAGTTTACTATTCAAAGGTTAAGGTGGGGATAGGTCTAAAACCACTCAACCAATAGAATTTATACAGGTTTGGGTACTTATATTAACCTTATCTTTAAGTATTAACTCTAAGTTAATTAGTTTCACTTTTACAATGTCTCTTTGTATTTTTATATAATATGGTTAATAAACTTACTATATACATCCAAGCGACCCCCAAGTGGTCCATTAATGATTAACCTATCATAATATAAGTCTCTTGGCCGAACCTTAGATTTTTAGGAATTTAATATCAATTAATAATATAATATTTGTTTTAAGAACTCTTTTATGTCAATTTTGACACTATTCAATAGTTGATTTTTGTGAAACTCATAACAGATTGATTACTTCGAACAAAGTCCATTAAATCAATCCTAATATATCATATTATCCTAGAAAATTAGTTTAATTCATTAAAAGTTTCATATTATATTTATTTGGGTATTTATAATATCAATTATTTTAATTTTTCACTATTTTAGTAATTACTGCATCATCATTGTGTCATAAATAAAATAAATTATTTAATGTCTAAAAATTATAAATAAACTATCATTATGTAGGAAATCTTTTTAGATTTCTAATGAATATTTATAATCTAAAATCCAACATATATAACCCTATGTAAAAATTTTTGTTCTAAAAGATATATGCTTGTGTCATTTTTGTATTCATTTTAACTAAATTAAAATAAAGTGTCATTATCACTTACAAGTGGATCCATGGGTCCCAAAATTGACACAAAGATGCCCATGGTCGACCATCTATCAACCAATAGGGTTAAGACACGTTTTTAGGGTAATTTAGTATTATTATAATATTATTTTTTTTAACCCTTATTTACCGGATTTACCCTTAACCATGGTAAATAAAATATTTACCGCAGTAATTATTCAAAATGTCTAAAAATAAAAGTTACCTATTTACACAATTTGAACATCCTGATTCCAAATATGGAATCCATTTTCCTAAATTCAAAACACAGAAGTGGCAGAAATTAATTTAAAATTAATTCCCGCTGTCAAAACAAAAAGCGTGTTTTTAAGAGATAATAACTATCAAAAGATTGACACTTGTTTATGTTCGGTTTAATTGTAAAATTATGTCCAATGATCAACATTATATTAAATGGTAAAAATATATTCTAAATATACTTTAAAACTACTAAAATTCATAATTTATCACTATTAATTATTTTGATTAAAAAAGTTGTTTTTAATTAAAATTTAGTAATTTTCACTATTCATCAAAATATGAAAGTTATCCGAAAAGTACCAAAATTTCACCTTAGGCTAAATTCGATATTCCGAGTCCAAAAATGAAGTCCATTTTCAAATATAAAATATATATAATTTCAAAAATTAGGTATTACTATTCACAACGGCTAGTTTAATTAGTTGTGGTGTGTGTTAGAACTCGAGGTTGCGTACAACACACGCTATCGCATTATTCAAAGGGAAACGTACCGTAGAAGCTTGGGGTGTTACAATAATTTCCCGGATTTCGACACTATTATAAAACCAAAGAACTTCCTCCTAGTAGTGTAGGAGGTCTGGATAAACCCTGTCATCGATAAATACAATAAAAATGATCATGATTCCTTTTACCATTGAATAAATCATTACTTCCAATAATATTAAAATAATCTTCTAATAACCTTTAAATTCCATCCAGGTCCATCTCAACCCTCATAACCCTATCAAAAATATTAACATAAGTGGGAAGCATCAACATGAAAAACTAATAATGGTTATATGATCTATGTCCCTACTCGAACCATTGAGTCTTTATTCCCTCATTAGATTCAATTTCTTTGAAAAACTACACCAACGTAGCCATAGGATTTCCATACTCAGTCAAGGTTTTGTGAGACTTATGAAGCATGAAAACCTCTACAACCTTAGCCAAAAACATTGAATCTAAATATAAATTATTAGTGAAAAGAACAATAATGATATTCCAATCTAATACCCCAAGTTTCCAAGCCATCAAAATCATTTCCCACCATCTTCCACTCAGTACCTCCAGCACGAAGGTGACTTACTTCACCTTGATCATGACCTGTGTCTCCAAGAACTCAGGTAAATGTTCCATCATTCCCAACCATTCATCATCATGTTGAGGATCATTAGAGCCTATGAAAAATGGTGGCTTCTAGAAAAGGAAATATTGAAAATGAATTCGATAAACATCCCCATGAGGATCCACAACAGGATCATGAATGGTAACAGGTGGTGATGGGTATCCCATAGCTTAGATAGTATGCATGATCCCCTCGACCAAACGTTGATCCACAACAGAATTATCTTATTGAGGCTCAGAAGCAGAATCCTACAGGATCTGATTCAGACATCTACTCATAGGTTTGATTTTACACAACATTATAATACAATATTGAAGAAATTAGGTAGTGGTTAAACTAATGAACAGGTTAAATTAATCCCACCATAAATAAAAAACATGATTTGGATTTCCCTTTATCCAAATTAAAATTGGGGAAAGACCAAAACTATTCCACAAGAACCCATTCACAAACCACCCCTAGTGACATAAGATTAATTTCTATTAGATCTATTTGTGAAATCAGTTCTAGCTACCTCTTATATCCTAAAAATATTTAAAGAAAATGTATACCTACTTCCAGAAAATAACCAATATCCTCCCTCTGATACCAATTTTTCATGAACAAGTTTTGGTATCCTGGTAACCTGATAACCAAGACAACCCGGGCATAGCCCAAGGGGTTTTCCCATTCCCCATTGGTTAACAACAAGAAACTATCATCATAAAACATGCATGTGGGAATTAATTTCCTATAAAACATAGCAAAAGAAAAAGAGACATGTTAGTATGTATAATAATGATGTTCACTAGGAGTAATGTACCAAAATAGGAGGAGGAATAAAAATCCCAATGTACTCCAACCCAATTACTAAAAATAGGGAAAACAGCCCCAAGGTCCCTATACACAAAACTCACCAGGTCCAAAGCTCTACAGTTGGATCCACCACCAAGAGATCCCTTCTCTTTGGTCAAACCTAGAAGGATAAAGTCTACAAATACCCGAAGGAAATAATAGGGTATGAGCCTAAGACCAGTAGGATTATACAATATATTCTCTAAAAATTTCCAAATATATAATATCCAAAGAAAGGAATTAAATTTTCTATTAAAAAAGGGATTGTAAATTCAAAAAAAATATTTAAATAAAAAGTGTTATACATGATCGACATGATGGAAAATAAATTACAGGAATATGATTTTTCTTTATAAGATATGGAATATTTAAAATAATGGATTACATATATTAGATACATAAAATAGTGTATGAAAATCCAAAAAAGGCATGTATTGATGTTTTACAACATTGGAATACATTAATATCACGTATATAAATAAAAAAGTGAGCAACATGGTCATATCACAAAAGGTAAAATAGTATTTTCGGTTATAGGAATCTGCACTCTCTATGTGATCACAGTAATAATAGTATACTCACATCCCACTAACACTAGCTAGAGGAAACGTGTCGCCCTCCCATTGGGGATGTGACCAGTCACATGTATGTTTTTGAATGTTTTAATAGAGTAGAGTGTGTCCAAAAAACTCATCAACTAACTAATGATTACATGTGATCTTACATTATGGGGGACATATTTTATGACTACTTAAAATAAAATTAATTTCATCCTTCCATTTTCGAAATGATAATTGAAACCCATTTAAAAAAAATGTTTTAATAAAAAAAATATGCCTTCTTACAATATAAAACTACTAGGCTTATATCAAAATAATTTTAATCCATATTTATAAGACTAAAATCCATTAAAAACCAATTCCATACTTTTCAAAAATATTTTCCAAAATTAAATTCAAAATTTTAAATGAAATAATTTCAATCAAATATTCAATTTAATTTTTTCAATTTAAATTAACTAATGTCCATAAAACACCCCTTAATTCACTAGAATTGTGAGTTTTCCAAATATTCATTCCAGAACTATTTCAAAACTAATTATTCACTAGAATTAGATTTTTATCAATTTAATTGAAATAATTTTTGAAAATTAAATTTAAATCAATAATTTAAATAAATTAATCAATTTAGGAATAATCAATTTTGCTAATCGGGACGGAACTTCCTAACTGTTTCCCAAAAACTCCAATCACAATGGCACCTGTCAATGAGAACAAATGTGTAAAGGTCGCGGAACACAATATAGAGGTTATATAAAATACCATGAAGCATATATCTCTCAATTATTGGATGATCTATTGAAATTGTATAGGAGCATACAGAGAGAATGATAAATAAGTATGAATAATGCTTACCCAGATATCACCCACCAAAGTATTATTGATTCATCCCCAAAGTACTGGATCCTAAAGGGTTGGAAGTTTTTAAGAATATATGGGGAAGGATATGGGTCAAAGGAAGTGGAATTAAAGAGAAGTTAATGGAGAAAAAAAATTCACTCCCACCTTTTATAGGTGGTGTCAGGGGAATACACAACATTTAATCTATTACATGTTGTAAATGTTCTAATATTCATAATGGTGAAGATGTAATGAATTTATAATGCACATTTGATGTTAGGGTATTACACGATGTGTAAACCCTATTCAAATTCTATAATTTCTAAGATTAAAAACTTATGAAACCTCCATCATTATGCATCAAAAAACTAATCTGAAAATACATCATGTTGTGTAAGGGCTATTCACAATGTGTACCCATCACACCGTGAACGAGGTTTCATAACTTTTACCTGATTGTAGTTACATGGTGTGTAACCTTGTTACATTGAATTTAATATCCTTGATGTTTAAAATAAATACCATATTTAATGTTGAAAATTCGGTATGTGTCAAACATTACCATTATAGGATTCTTCCAAATATAAACTCATCCCATCCAAGTCAATGAAAAGGGAAAACCATGGCAAGGTTAAAGTTTTACCTATCATATTAGTAACGGGATATTACAATACAACAAATATTTATTAAATTTATAACCTTATTCACCCTTTTCATGGGCCACCAATGAGAATATATTATTATTAAAATTTTACCGAAATATTTAGTTATTATCTTATATAAATTTATTTAGAATATATGATCTGAGTGAGAACTGTATTTTCATTCTATAAAAAACAATAAATTATATTCATTATTGAAGCATATGATCTCTATTGGAACCATTAAAAACCATAGTATTGATAGTATAAATCATTTTTATATTTATTATTATTCATAAATTATATAGTTATATTCATTATAAAAATAATTTTTAATTTTTCAAAAAAAAAGAAATATTATAATTAAAATATTTTCTTTTAAGGTTAATTTGAAAGAATAGTTTTTAAATTATATAATTTTATTTTTAAAAACTACTTTGAATATTTAATATAGTATATAAAAATTATACAATAATTTTTTTAGATATTATAGAGATATTGATTTTCTCATGAATAGTGAAAATTACCAATTTTTCCAACATGATCATTTATTTTCATTAAATTATGTAGTTTAAATTCTCAATTATATTATTTACATAATCTTACAAATAAATGTAATCCATTTTATTTAAAATAATTTAATTAAATCCATTTTAACCATAAATTTTCATGGTCTTATTATTGTATTTTTATTCTTAATCTAATGTTTTCTGAACACATTATTAGGGAAAAATACTTATCAATATTAATTAATTAAAATAACCACTAAATTAGAGAATTTTATTAAAATATTAAAATATTTTTTGTCTATATATTTTAATTTTAATTCTTATAATAATTATTTTAATTTATAGTGAAAATATAATATCATTTATTGTTTGAAAAATGAATTTTCTAAAAACCACTTTTTGTCTTACTTTAATGTAAATTTTAATATAAAATTATTTAACTTATGGTCATTGAATTTGTTAAAATGGATTCCTTATTTAAATTAAGAATTATTTATAATATTTAATTTTTATAAAAAAAATTTAAAAATATTAATATTTATTTACACGGTAATGGTAAAATGAGATATTTATGTTTAAAAATAATGTAATAAGAACTAAAAAGTAACCCAAACACAAGAATTAATGTTATTATATGTGGAAATTTCATCCATAACCTTCCAAGATTTTAATTTATAGAATATTTTTAATATTCTCATGAGTGTAATCATTATCATAATTTTTTTAAAGAAAAATTTAAATATATTCAATGAAATCATTTTTATAGTAATTGAAATTTTATTAATTATATTGTTCTATGAATTAATATAGACAATACTTATATTAATGATATTTTAAATGAAATAATTTTTTACTAAATATTTTGATATTATTAAAAATATAATATTCATGAATGTAAATATTAAATCATTTATTATATCATCGATAATAAATTTATAGGACATTTACCTTTTATAGGAAATTTTATGACCACTAAAGAGGATAAAAATAAATACTACTTTAATTGTCAAAAATTTATAATATGGGTTTGTAAAAATAGATAAGGGAGAAATATGAAGTAAATAAGAGAAATTATTAAATAATGATTGTATTTTGACCCACCCTCATCTAATCATAAGATATTATCAATTTGGATCTATTTTAATATGATAATTAATTTATATTAATTTTATGCATTAATTAATTCCAAGAGTACCCCTACCTCTTATTTTAAAAGTGGACATACAATCCTCTTATATTCACATATCAAAATCCCATTCTTATACAAAAAAAATAGAAAAAATAAATTAATAATATCAAATCACATTTCCTAGACTCATTTTTTTGATAAAAATTTTACACTATGAAATTTCATCCATGTAAACATTTTGAGGTTGCCTAAATAAGAGTTAGAGTTCTTAATAAAGAGTTCTTATACTATTTACTATTATAAATCATTCAAATCATATTAGAAAATTATTAAATAATTAAATTAGTTTCTATATAACACTATTAGGTTTTTATGTTATTCTATTAACAATTATAAATATCACCATGCATCGAATGGAAATCAAGACCATCGTTCCTGTGTACAGTGGACTACCCCTAGCTAATTGATATAATTTGTTTTTAATTTCATCAACTTATTGTTCATTTTAATGATGTATTTAATGTATATTTATATAATAAAAATTACATATTTTTTGATATTTAAAGACCTTATATCATTTAAATTATTTCAATTCCATTAACTAAAAATTAGTAACTCCATTCAAGCGTACATGATGACTTCTGCCTCGTTGAAGATATGTGTTTTTTTTTCATCACCACATAAAATGGATAATATATATACACACACATATATATACTGAAATTAAATTCTATTTCTGATATTATGATCATTTTGGAAATATAAAATTATGTTTACCTCCTTTCCAAAATTACAATTGAAAAATGGAAATGTATCACACGCCTACGTATGACATAATGTATCCATGTTTGTAACACAGTTCATTATTCATAACCATTTATAATGTATTTCTTTACATGTATAATTGTGGGAAAAAATAATTATTTCATGATTATTAATATTTATAATATGTAATATTACCCATTGACCATAGTTAACCTAATAAATCATTTCAGATATTTGAGCCAAAAATCATCAAAATATTCGAAGAGAACATAGTTGATTAATTAATTGATTGTAATATGTTAAAAGGAATAATAAAAAATAAAAACTTTCTTTATCATGTGAGTAATTATCAGAATATTATTATTTAGGAGGATAGTGAACATATGTGATTATTCAGACTCATGTCTTGGGAAATTCCTTGAGAAAAAAAACCTTTTAATGTTTCCCTTCCATCACTTTTTCTTAAATTTACATAAATAAACAATTATATAATTGATTATTTATATTGAAATAATATAATTATAAATGAAATTTTATGTCACAATTGGGATTATTTCAAAGGGTTTGAAATTGAAATATTTTTACACATTTTAAATGGAATAGAATTAACTTCATTATAAAATACAAAACACACGTTCTATTTTAATTTATATAGTGAGAGAGAGATGTACTATCACTATAAATATTACTTGAATTGATTTATAAGATCCCAATATTTCTTCAAAGAAAATCTATCACCCATTTTTTCATATGAATTTTGGTTTTCAAAATTTTTTTTTTTTAATTAGAATTTTGATATCTGAAAGTGTTTACCCTATGTTTAAAAATTATTCTTTCATGGGTTATATGATGAATAGATAAAATATTCAAATTACTTATTCAGGATGTGTACATTGAATGTTTTTAATAATGGGAAACCCTGATATATATAATATTAATGTATCATATATATTATAGGTCATGATGAATAGGTGATCCTGATACAATTAATAAGATGTGTGAGAACTACTATCCTGTTCCAATGGATTGGGTATGAATTATGTTCCCAAGAGAACAATATTGGATTATAACCATAATGGCTATTCAAATTTCTAAGGGTTCCGTAAAGTTTTATTAAGGATAATTTCCCATTGAACGTACATGAATTTTCTATAATTTCTTCTAAATTTTAAAGTAAATGTTTTGATTTCATAAGGGAAGAAATGAAGTTCTATTTTTTATAACTTATTACACAAATTTTGGGTAAAAATTAATGATTTTCAAGAAAAAAATATCATTTATATTCATTCTTTCTAAAAACCCATCATTATTATAATATCACCTTAAATTTTTCTTATAATGTGATTTATGGTAATATTTGGGTAGTATAACTAATTTTATTATTTGGATAATTATTTTTTTAACACAAAGTTAATTTGTTTTAAGTGAAACATCACATAATGATTTAAATGTTTTAAAATTGACCAATTGTTTTCACCTAATTCTTATGTACCTTATAATAATTTTTACACATTCCATATTTGAAAGAAGTACTGTGTTAAAGGATGAATAATAATAAAAAATAAGTCATGTTGGAAGTCATAAATATTATTTCAGAAAATAAAACTTGTTTCTTTTTTAATTATTTTGGTTATGGGAAAATTATATTCAAACAATAAGTTTCCCCTATTTAAAATATGGATATGTTATTTATGTCTTATGTCCTAATTATCTAAAAATCCAAAATTATTTTTTTAAATGGATAACATATAAAATTTGGTTTCATTATGTTTGTTTAATAACCTAATTCTCTAAAACCCTACAAATAAAAGATCCTTAAAATTATAAGAATAAATTATTAATTTAAATATATATATATATATATATATTATGTAATGATTTACAGACTTTTCATTATAATTTGTTTCAGAGTAAAGGTTTTGATAACATTATAATTTAATATAATGTTAATATCATTATGTTGAATGATTCTACTTTATTTATATGTTAAAATTATATCATTCAAATATTATCATGTTTGTTCATCTAAAATATGTCTTTTTTGAATGGATTTCTAATGAGAAATTATTTATGATGTTTTCGGATGTCATTGAGAAGAGAATATCTTTCTAAATCAATAACCTATAATAGTTTGAAGTCAAATATAGGGGTTTTAATGATGTAATGGATCTGTTTAAACTATATACAAATGGAAGTGGCATCCATGCTAGAGAGATTCTAGATTTACCATAGTGGAACATGGTGATGGTGGAGTATTTTATTAGTCAACATCATCCATAATTCTATGGATCCTTTTAAATGTAGTATGTAAATGACAGATCATGATAAATAATAGATATTATAACTAATGGGGTTTTCAGAAATTCAAAAGGATTTCCTTTCAATTATTTCTTTAAAGGAGAATCAAATCTATGGTGCTCTTTTGATAATAATACCAGATGAATAGATGTGTTTTGATAAATAGAAGGAGATATATTTAAAAATATGTTTCCATAGATATATTTCAATAATTTTTTTAAAATAATAATGATGATACAGCTCATGGAATTTTGGAAAAAATATGATGATATATTTTCCCCATATAATTAATATTTATTAATATTAGCCACATATGTACCGAATCTTATCTAGGACCATGATCATAAAACTAAGTAGTTTTATTCTTCATTTTAACCATGATATAAAAGGGAACACTATTCTTATGAATTCTAATTTTATGAGATGATTTTTTGGTGTTCCCTGAAGGTGGAAATATAATTTACCAATTAATATGTATCTTATAATAATAAGGAAAATAAATGATCTATATGATAGGAAATGTGGAATCATACATCAAATAAATAATGAGGTATGAAAATAATATTCCCATCTTTTGATAAGATTGGTAAAAAATCATTATGACTTTATTATCAATTATGGTATTTCTATTCGATTATGATTTTTTCAAAAAATGGCTCGTAACATTAATGAAAATGTTCAGATAAACACTTATAATCTAACAATAATAATATTTAATATTAAGGGGTTAGGGAATTATTCTAATGCATGTTTAATGTTTTTAACGTAGTGGGTAAGTCGTCATGATCGAATGAAACAAACACTAAGAAAAAAATGTCATCTATAATTCTTTATGTTAGGACATCTAATGATGTTATGATAGGTATATTTATTTATTTTTCGAATTATTCCCATTTTTTATTTGACCCTTCATCATCACATGTCTTTATTTCTATAAAACTTTAAGGTAAAATGGGAATATCATGTCCATAAAGAAATATTGATGTTTTAGTGAATACTCCATGAGAAAATATTAAAGAGAAAATTATTTATTAGAATATTCCTATTATTATTAATGGTATTTTGTTTCCTATAAATATTTTTAATTTTACCATGGTAGATATTTAATTAATTTTATGTATTTATTAGATTTCAATTTATTATACTATGATAGAGTGTAAATATAATTAAAATATATTCAATTATTATATATCATTGTTAACCTACTAATAAGAAATGAAATTTAATAGAGATAGAGGTGATCATTTCCAAGGTCATAGTATTGAGGTGAATGATACCATTCAAAAAAATAATGTGCTGGTTGTAAATGAATATATGAGTTTATTTATTGATGATTTATCTAGTGTTATTTTGTATCAAGAGGTAGAGTTTACTTTTGATATAGTGTATATACTATGCATATTATAGAACCACCTTATCAAATGGATCAACTATAACTAGAATTATTGGAGATGGAATTCAAATAATTTCTATATAAAGGTTTCATTAATACTAGAACATCATCATAGGGTTATCCTATTTTATTTTTAGAAAATAATATAGACCAATGATTTTTTTTATTAATTATAGAGCCTCAAATAACATCACTATTATGTTCAAGTATCATTTACCACATATCGATTAGTTTTTTTATAAGCTTTAGAGAGCATAGAATTATTACAATATTGATCTCAGTTCATTGTACATCTTTGCAAGGTGAATGAGGTAGATATTCATATAATTTAGTTTCAAACCTGAAAAGGGAATTATGAGTTTTTAATTATTATATCGTGTTTACTAATGATCAACTATATTCATGGACATTATGAATAATTTTTTACATGAGTTTTTTGATAATATTGTTGTTGTCTTTATTGATGATATTTTGGTATTTCCTAAAAGACATTATTTTCTTGAATGAAACCTATGGATTTTGTTCAAAACCTTAAGATAAATGAAACTACATGGAATTTTTTTTATTATGATTTTTTTGGAATAAATTTATTTGCATGAAAAATTTATTTCAAAATATTTTCTAACTATTCTTCCCTAATAAAATGGTGGTTGAATGATATCCAAGACCTATAAACATGATAGAGATTCATAAATTCCTTTGATAAAAGGGTTTGTATTTTTGTGGTATTGATACATATTCCAGGATATCCATACTATTGACTAAGTAATAATTAATGTTATATAATTTTATTTGGAGGATTGAATATGATAATTCTATTTAGGTACTAAAAATGAGACTATTGGATACAACAATTTTGAACCTGATCTTCAGAAAGGGTAAAATTATCATCTATAGTGATGATTCATTAAAAATAACTTTTTAGGTTGATATATTGAATGACTTGGTAAAGTTTTATGCTTCATGGAAATTAAATCATCATATGATAAATTACCCTTCACATGATCTTTAATTTGATACTATTTTTTTCAAAGTTTTTATGTTTCATTTATAGGGATTAATTTTAGAAATATATATTGATCACATGTGATTCTAGTATATATATTTAATAAAATTGATTTGAAAATGATGGATAAAAGATTTTTGGAACATATTAAGGATTTTAATGACATTATTCATTATCATCATAGATAAATATATAAGTTTATGCTTTGTCAAGGAAGACTAATGTTATATAAACCCTAATACATTTTGAATAATACACATTGGTTAATGATTTGATAAAATTTTACCTACAATTTAGGGATGTAGAAACATCCTCTATTTTATTTCGAGGTATTAGTACAATCATCTATGTTTGATAGAATTATGAAATATCTAAAGGAGAATCATGTTCTACAAAAATAGATAGTTTCATTTAGGAATGCAAATCATCAAATTATTAATGACGATAAACTATGTATTATCATATTTTAAAAGTAATTATTTATGACTTGTGATTCCTATATAAATAAATAGGTTCATAATGGGGATTATTTTTTCCCCATATTCCATTCACCATCACAGTATCAATATTTATATAGACCATTTGAAGTACTGCATGTTAGGTGCAATTAAGAGATATAATACTGACATTTCCATGTAATGTTTAAGAGTATAATTGGATTTATATGAAAAAATTACATATGGCCTTAATTTAAACTATTCCTATGCTATAATATAAATATTAAAATAAATAAATGTATTTAGTTGTGGGATTTCTTCAAACAATATAATAAAATAATGTGATTTTTTAAATAATGATTAACTAATTCCATACATTTCCATCCTATTAAAGATACATTTTTCTTAGATAAAAATTATCTATTTTACATAAATTATATAGTAATGTTATATAAAGTCATAATATATATTTTATCTGATCATGATCCCATATTTACCTTTAATTTAAGTAAAGGTCATCTGAATTTATTAGATTTTGAATTAAATTTCATTAAATCTATTCAATAGAAATCTAATGAAAATTTACAAATAAAAAATAAATACCATAGAATAAATATATTTAGATTATTCAGTGGATTTAGAGGGAACATGATAACAATATTATTTATTATACATGTATTTATCTAAATAAAATTTCATTTCCCATATATAGATGTAACCATTTAAATAATTTTATGGAAATAGGTGGCAGTCCTAATGATTTTTTAATTTTATGGGGAAGATCAGTTTTATGGGACTATATGTGGTTGATAAAATGGTTGATAATTTGATGATCATTAAAAAACATAAGTGGACAGATCCGAGAAGGTATAAAATTATTGCATATTTTTAGAGGAAACAGTAGTTATTAAGTTTGGTGTTCATGTTTTTCTAAAATTATGTCCATAAGTTTTGTATGGTATGAAAAAAAATATGAAACCAACTATATAGTTCATTAGACCATTTGAAATGATAGAAAAAGTTGGGTCAGTTTTTTACCTAGTGTAGTTTCCTTTGAGTTTATCATAAGTACCCAACACTTTTTTATGTCTCAATGTTAAAAAAATGTGACAAATTCATATTATGTTATTATCCTTGAGGTTGGTAACATATAATATAACCATTAATAATGGGAATATAAATTAATGTTTCTTTAAAATACATATCAAGTGTAAATGAATAAGGATATTCAATAGTTTATGTTTCTGTGGAAATCAAATCTGATTGAAGAAATAACATTAGAATATAAAAATGATATACGCTAAGGAAATAAAAATATGTTTAATAAGATAATGAAATTACAATGGAATGATTTACAAAAGGTGGAATAATATAAAAAAAACATGTAATGAAAAGATAAATTGTTTTAATATTTATAATTATTCATTTTGTAGATAGTTATATTCAATAGAAAAATATTGTGTAATATTTTTAAAAAATGTAAAAATAGTTTTATTATTCTATATTATTATAATGTTTTATGTAAATGTTTTATTTTAAATTTATAGAGTTTGAATTTTGAAATTCAATATCATTTTTTAATTTATCTCTTTAAATTTTTCATAATACTAATTTTTGTATTTTAATAATATGATATATTATATAGTGAGTCGTGATAATTGATTATTTTTAAAATATTTTCATTTCATTATATCATGTAATATAAAATTCCAAATATATTTTTTTCCATAATGTAAAAAATTAAAATTTTGATTTATAATAATATTATTAATTTCATTATAACAATAAATTTTCATGAATTTTGAATAAGTCTATTTTTATGATTAAAAAGATGGGTTTCAAAAAACTATTTTTACTAGATAAAGTGTACCCAATTTAATTAATTAAAATAACCGATAATAAGGAAATATTTAAATTAAATATATATATTATCTTTTACTATTAATTTAAATTCATATAATTATGATATCTCTTCTGAGTGTTAATATTTGAGCATTTATTCCTAAAAAAATTCATTTTCTTAACAGCTTGCTTTTCATCAATCATTTCGTGATAATTATAAAGGGAATTTATACCACTTATGGGGTTTGAAATTTAAAAAATGATTAAATACTTTTAATATACTTAATATATATTATTTACCTAGGAAATAATAATTTCTAGTCAAAGATAATATTATAAATAATTAATATTTATTACTACAACAAAGGTAAAATTAATTGATTAAGGTTAAAAATAATTTCATAATGACTAAAAAGAAATAGTCACACATTAATTAATTAGATTGTATGATGATATTTCATCCATAATCATCAAATATTTATATATAAATTTGTTTGAATGTGGAAATGATTATGACCATTGTAATATTTTAAGAAATGAAAAAGAAAAATGTCACTCTCTTACTTGATGAAAACATTATGTGTTAACGTAGGATCAAAAAATGGTTGTGGAAAATTATTAATTTAAATTTTGAAATAATTTAATTATTTTCATTATGGTAATTTATTTATAATTTTTATTAATTATATTATTACCTTTAATTCTTATGCAAACCTAGCATGATATTTAATGAATTAATATAAATATAAAATAAATGATTTCAAAAAAATATTAAAAGTAATATAAATATAATTTACTAATTTATTCTATAATTTTGTATATATAATTAATATTTTAGGAATTATAGAATGTTTTAGATTCAAAATATGTCTTTTCCTTGATATCTTTGAAGTCAACTTTCTTGAATCGATTAAAAATTAGAATTAGTCATAATTTATAATAAATATTATTTTATTAAATGATTTAAAATTCCTAAAATTCATTATCAACTAAAAGAATGGTATTTGATTTATAAGATCACACATGGTCCATTTAATTATTTTTTTCCATTCATAAAATCATTTAGGATCCCAAAATAGTGAAAAAATAAATATGACAACAATTGACAAAAAGGGTTTAAAGGGGATAGACCAAAAATATAAGTGTAAAAATATCACCCATAAATATAAAAGAAATTTAATGGGGGGATTTATAACAAACCTCTCTGTATCATAAAATACTCTCAATTTAGAGACATTTGATATTATAATTAATTAATATTTTTAATACTTTATCAAATTCCATAAGTTATCCTCCTATCTCTTAAAAAAGAGAATCTGATCTCCTATTTTTTTCATACATCATATAAAATTTTGTTAAGAAGATTTGTGCATAAATCTATTCATTACATCCCAATACATGTCTTATAGTGAATGTTTTATTAGAAAACTAACCTCATTGTTCGTTTTATAATCCTTATGAGGGTGTCCAAATATGTTGTATAATTCCAAATCGAGTATTTTTATGTTATTTCATCTTAAAATTACATAAAATATTATTCAACAATGATAAAATAGTGAAAAACATATCTCCCACATAATTATATTTAATTAACTAAATGTAATAAGATATATCCATCTTTTATACTATCACATGTGAAATGAAACCATCGTTCATGTGTACAGTAGAATACCTCCTCAAAAAACAATTTAATTCATTTTCTATAACCTAATCATAAGGATGTTTGTAATTATGGGGATAATTTATTTATAATATATTAATTATATATTTATCATTATTAAATTATAATATATAATTAACTATCAAACCATTAAATTCACTAAAAAATGATTTCATTCAGGTGTACGTGTGGATGACAACTTCCACAAAGTGATGTGATCTGTTTTTCATAACTACATAAAAATAATTATATATATATAATTTATATGTTATTTATGATATTATTATTATTCTTTAAATATAAAATAATAGTAACCTTCTTTATGTAATGAATTTTGAAGAATGTAAATGTTTCTCATGATAAGTAAGACATATCAACTTCATAATTGGAACATAGTACTTTATTCATTAACATATCTCTTGATTGGTTTTAGATGTATAATTTATCATAATAATTATAATTACTAAATTATTATTATTTGGTAGATATTGGAATAATGAACATATCTATTTTAGTTAGCTAACCATGGTCATTTTTTACATATGATACATTGTCATCAAAACATTCAACATGAACATAATTGTTTATGTAATAAATTATGAAATGGTAAAAAGTATTAATAAAAATGATAAAGTTTATTATGAGTGTAAAAATAGAATATTTTTATTATTAAGGATGATAAGGAACATATATGATGAGTTATAATCCTATTAAGTGATATTTTTTAAAAACAAACATTGTTAAATATTCACATCCAACAAATTTTCTTCCATATCAATATTTCAATAATTATTCTATAGTTTTATTATAAATAAAATAATAATAATAAATGAAATTTTATGACCATTTTCATATTTTTTTTGAAAATGAATGCTTTTATGTAATTTTTTTAGTTTCTTAACAAAATATAAAAGAAATTTTCTATTTTAATATATATAGTGACAACTATTTTTTTTCTATACCATAATGATTAGTATGATTCCATTATAAGATCCCATTTTTCATAAAATAAAATACCTCTTTCGCTTTTATTTTGGGAATTTTATTTTTAAAAATTTATTTTTTTAAAGGATATGGTATTTCAATAAATGAAAGTGTTTTAAATTTTGGTTTCAAATATTTTTTCAATGGTCTCATGGGGAAATTGGGAAAGCATAAAATTTTTCATTCCAGATACATTCCTTAGAAATTTTTTATAATGATTGATCATGATAGATCTCATATAATGAGTTGATCCCCATTATATCTCATGATTAACTGGTGAGCCTGATACAGTTTATATGACATGTAATCCCCATTTATATCTATCAAATGCATTATCTAATGACTATTTTCTATAGATAATTATATTTAATGTTGGTCATAAATGTTATTCAAATTTATAAGGGTTATGTAAGATTTCTATGATGATTATTTCCAATGGATGTTACATTCATTTTCTATATTTAATTACGCTTTATCCGAGAATCCTTTTTATTTTACAAGTTATTCTAAATACCATTTGTTTTTAACTAATTATTATTCACAATTTTTTTGTGTAAATATATGTTTTATAGGAAATTTTATTTCATGGATTCTCATGTTTTATATGAAACCATCATGAATTTTATTTTTTCATTTATCTTTTCTGCTTAAATTACTTATAAAAATATTTCGATAGTAATGCTTATTAAATGAGTAATTAAAAGATTATTTTAGATTAAAGTATTTTTATTTTAATGGAAAACACTCTTTATGATTTTATGGTTTTAAAATAGACTTAATGATTTTTCCATTATTTATATGTCCCTTACGGTTAGTTTTTGTAATCGTCCAATATTTCAAAATGTTTTTAATCAGGTGTAAGGACCAGTATTGTAAATCCTTGAACCTACTCTTAAGTATTCAGTACTAAAATATGTTGTGTTTTTTTATAAGTGATAATAGAACTATAAATAGTACATTATACATATGAGAAATTTTTATGGTCTATGTTTTTGAGAATTAGACAACAATTTACATATATTGAATCAAACTTTACAAAAATAAATAAAATATAAAAAATTAGATTCATCTTTATTAGCACCTTAAATTTCCTTTTAACTTCTAATTAATCCTACGAAAAAAAATTTAAGTAATGGGATGAGAACAAGAAGCACAGTATGGGACATAAAGAAAGAAAAACTGATAGTCCAATGAAAATATGAAAACGCTTTAAAACCACATTTTCTTGAAAATTCGTAAGAATTAATAGAAACATCATGTAGTTTCTTTGGGAAATATTTACCATATCACTATTACATTCCCCCTTAAACACAAAATATCCATTCATTCATCTTCCATCTTCGTAGTTCCCAATGCATTGGAGAGCTATGATGGGGCTCACCCGCCATATCATAAGCTATAATGGGCTCGTCCCAACATATCTTGAGCTATAATGATGCTCAACACCTCATATCTTGAGATCTAAAGGGTTAAACCCAACCTAAAATATCTCTAATGAACATATATGGAATTAATCACTTGATAACTCATTTAATATAATGAGAAAAACATTTTCACACATCAAAATACCCATATTTTCAAAAAAAATGAAATAAAACCTTGAAATAATAATTAAAAATAATTATTAAAACATAAAAAAGAATATTTATAGTATAAATGTTTCATTAATGTGTGATAAATCTCCCACTCCATATATAAAAAAATTACCATTTTAAAGTTTCACAAAAGAGACATTTCAAAAGGATTCCAAAATAAAAAACCTTACAAAAGAAATAAAAAAACAATTTTCAAAAAACATATGTGTAATTGGATATTTAAAAACCATATATATACATTACAAAACCATTTAAAATATATACAAATAAAATAGAAATAAATTTAAGAATGAATCATTATACCATGTTAATCAATGTTTTAGTTAAATAGCCTCATAGCTCAGGTTTGAATTCCTTCGAATGTGTTCAAACCTATTCTTGAATATTCTTAAAAGAGAACCTATTTAAGGATCTTAGATATAGAATTTTTGTGAAACCAATAGATCAAGAATGTGTCAAGGGGTGAGGAGGATAGAATTTGGTAGATTTAAGACAATCAAGATGGCTTGAGTTGACGAAAATATGTGATGGAGGGAGCCTTCATTTATAATTGATGTGAGGGGTAAGATATGAATTACAGAAATTATTAAAATATAATAATTTTATTATAGGTAGTAAGACCTCAAAACGGACTAGAAGTCATATTATATCCCATTATGAAAAGAATATAATCATTTTTTTCATTGATTGTTATTTTTTTATTTTTAATAAATTTATTATTCATGGAAAAATAATTTTTCAAAATAAAAACTATTCCCAATAAATAATTTAAACTCATCAAAGTGAAGTTTCCAATTCAAATTAAAATTTTTATTATATCTTATACTTATTAAAATTACTTATATAAATTTTTAAATGACATAAAAATATCAAATTATATTTATTTTAAAAAATTTAATATCATTAATTTTATTTATTCACAAATTAAATATTTACTGAATTATAATTGTTCAAGACATTAATGTAATAATTTATTAACAAAAAATTAAAAACGAAATTCTTTGAGAAAGTTAAATTTGATAGCATTCAGTTAAAAATTGTTTCCAGAAATACTATATTTGAGAAAAAAATATTAAAATATTAAACTAATTTAATGTTATAGTTTGAAAAATTTGTCATTATTTTTAATAAAATAATATAAAGGGATTAATGTATAACTAATTCTCAGTGATGATCCTACCTTCTAGGTATTCCATGGCTTGACGGCCATGGATTTTAGTTCCTTAACTCCCCCTCTTAAGAAGGTGAGGGGTCGCTTGGGCATGGGTTCCCCCTTTCTTTCTCTCCGCATATAGATTCAGCGACGATTTGGACAATTCCTGCCATCAATATCACCCCCAACATCTTGTCATTTTTTTAGGGTTTCCCTATGATATCACTATATTATCAAGATTTTACTCATGTATCGAACCGTCATAAGAACACACCGATGGCTCTCTTTTTTCAGTATCGACCATCTATTGATGACTTACTAATGCATCTCTGATTCATGGGGTCTAAAACATCACATGATTGTTGGGATACTGGTCCCCCATCATCATCTCATTCATTTTGATACTAAAGATGACCTCATAAAATCCTAGACAAGAAAAAATGATCCTAGAATGGTGTATGATTCTTCCTATTCAATTGGTATTTCAACATCTATTTGAGGCATAATTATTTGACATCATCAATCTGGGTATGTTTCCCCAGCCTTCTGCTTCCGTTTCAAAACCTCATAGTTCTCTTGACACTTGGAAACATGGTTATAAGGTTCATATATTTATGCAACCGATCATGATCCCCATGAAACCCTATTTTTCTTGTGAATCTGTGCGGAAATTGATGTTTCCAAACCACCGGTTGACGTTTTGTGGATTGAAATTGAAAATGAATACCAGACCAAAAAGTGGATTAATTTTGGTTTTTGATTGATTTAGGATCATCTTTTGGTTTCCTAGGTTATCTCCAATAGGTGTGCATGTTTTCTTTAATTGGAAATAGATTAGATCACATAACACTAGTTCCTAAAGTTGTGGGAGAATGCATTGAAACTGTGAAATCATATGATAGATTGATGTCTTTACCCTCACGTAATAGACCAGGTTTGGATGATTTTGATAGCATTAACATAATTCAGTCTTTAGAATGTGTGAAGGGGTCCTCAAGGGTTTTAGGTGTTCTTAGTGCAGACATCATGGGGGTAAGATCTTCTGGGTACAAGGCACTGAATTTAGGGACTACTTCGGGTTTCCAGATCCCTAGTTAAGCCCCTCCAGGACAACAACATGAATCTCCTGGGACTAATCCATTGAATTTTCTTCTAACTCCTACATATATCCAACCTATACTCCTAAGAAAATATTTGAGAGTCTAATAAATGGATTTGACGAGGTAAAGGATCAAGGGTAATGGAAAAATTATGGCATGGGAAGGACAAGAATGTGGATTCATCCCCTGTTGAACAATCTTCAAAAAATGAGTGACTCTCTGCACAATACTCGTAGTTTCCCTTAGAGAATGAGGATCACGTGTTTCTCACATAATGTTATTTCAAAAAGAAATCTAAATATTATTAATTTTGGAGACTATCTGGTGAATTCTAGTAGAAATACCAAAACATGGAAAGATTATTCGCACCTTCCAAAACCGACGAGTATCTGATCAGTTGGCATGTGTATTAAAATTATAGAGCATGTTCAGCCTACTAAATATGAATATGAGCATGAGGTTTCTTTTGATATTATAGTGCAATCTAAAGGTGATAGGATTTAGGATCCAAACTGTTTGGTTAATCTAGTGGCATCATATGGTGTTTAGAAGGAGCCATAGAAGGATAATGTTGACATGTTGCTCCTCCTACACTCCGAGGAAAAGATGGAGGATAAAAATTTTGATATTAATGTTTCATAGGTGGAAGAAAATAGAATGTATGGGAGATTAATTCAACATGATATTAACTAAGATAATGGTGATTATAATGACAAGAAATACCAGATTTTGGCTCGTGGAATCAATGAGGAGAAAAAAAATTGAAGATTACATTCATGCTTAGGATAGGTTTGCGTACCACTTCAAGGATCTCATCAAATATGATCTAGATACAAAGGTAACATCTATCTTATGAATCATACAAAAGGTGATTAATTTAAAAGTTTGAATGTTTTTCTAGAATAGTTTGGTAATTTCATATGAGGTTTGAATTTGGTATGACATGTAATCATTTTGGGTATCTCACTTTCCCTCAAAATTGATTTCATAAATAAAAATTTTAAATTGAGGTAGGCACGAGGGACTAATGTAATCTATGTGAGCCCAAAACGTTCCAATATCTGAATAAAAACATGACAAGAGTAGAATTTCTTTTTAATAAAATTTTTTAGCCACAATTACGTTCATCTAATAAATCTTATAATTTTAATAAAAAATATTTATTTATTTTTCTTATGTCTACACAAGCACTACATCACCGTTGAAAATGAATTAATGTTAATTATTTCATAAATAAAAAATAAAAATAAACTTATATAAAAAAATAATGTAATTAAGGTTAAAATAAAATTATATATCCATTCATTATTTTTATTATCTAATATGCATGTAAAAATAACTTCATAAATTTGTTATTTTATCTTTTCTAGCATTGCGTAAGCGTTGCATATGTATTTGGAAACGATAATTGTTATATGGATATAAAATTAGAAATTAATAGCCAAAAAATAAATAATACATATTATTTAATAAATGAGTCATTAAAATAATTTTTAGCTCTCGGTTTTTTTTATAAATAACCAGAATTGACATTATCAATGTTCTGCAAGCATTGTGTCGACATTGACTATAATTCTTATAGATATGATGAAATAAATTTTAAAAAAATATAAATCTTTTCTCTACAATATTAACCTTATAAAATCATAATCTAGTTACTAAATAAATTCAATAGTTTTTATATCATAATTATGACTTCAGTATTTCATAAAAAATATACTATATTTTATAAAAAACTATATTTTTTAACTAACCATCAAAAATTAATATATTTCATAGAAATCCCTAAAAATTTCCCTAAATATTTTTTAACATTTATAATTATAAAATGAGCTCCATTTTTAGATAATACGCTTCTATATATAATAAATTTAATTTTTAACTAAAATCATAATTTATTAGAAAAATAACAAATTTAAAGCTATAACTAATTTAATATCACCATGAATAATTAGTCAAGGTCTCATAAAATTATATTATATGCATAAACCAATAAAATAATAATTTATGATACCATTTTATCAAAATAAATTTTTATTTATAATATTAAAT
The DNA here is from genome assembly GCA_963277665.1 of Viscum album. Taxonomy (NCBI): domain Eukaryota; kingdom Viridiplantae; phylum Streptophyta; class Magnoliopsida; order Santalales; family Viscaceae; genus Viscum; species Viscum album. The sequence continues at coordinate 663,447,773 of OY728159.1, forward strand.
TAATTATAAAATTGTAATCAAATATTTAGGACTTACAAAAATACAAATACTTATATAATGATTATATTTTCACTTATAATATGCCTTTCTATTATACATTCAAAGGTAAGTTTAATATTATTTGATCCAATTTACTATTATTAAGGGACATATTAGTTTTTATAAGGGAACATTACTATTCATAAGAGTAGGTTACTATTCACCTAAAATTAAATTTATCCTATCAGATTCTGAATTATATACTGATCGTACCCATGTGTGTACTTTTTAAAAATTTGAATCATAGAAGTGGAAAAATTATGTTTAGATTCTTGGTCATATAGTATCTTATAGAAAATTTATTCATAAAGTGTTTCCTTATAAAATCTCAGGATCATACATTCTCCCTACTTAAATGAATTGCACCATCACAATTTGTTCATTATACATATAATTATGAATTAATATATTGATAATTAAGGAAAAATATTTTCTTATGTATAATTCATTAACTAGAAGTTCAAAAGTAAATACTATCGCAAAATATTTTCTAAAAAATTGGAAAATTCTAATATACAATGTTGTCGAGACCGTTCCTCTAATAACAACATTAAATCCATATACCCGCTCATCCAGATTCATTAAAAAATATGATGGCTATTTTTTTATTACAAATAAAAAATACACACTACATTATACATCTGAGGACTTTTCTGATCTAGGTTCAAGAAAATTAGATAGGAAATTACATATATTGAATTACTGTTTATAAAAATAGTTTCCATATAACTAATTAGATTCATCTTCATTAACACCATCATAGTCCTATAAACATCTTGGTAATCCCAGGAAAAACATTTTTAAAACATGGGATGAACACAAAAGTCTCAATAAGGGATATATTGAACGTAAAATGGTTAGTCCATTGAAAACATGAAAACCCTTTAAAACACCTTTTCTTAAAAACTCATAAGAATGCGTTGAAACATCCTGTAGTTTCCTTGGGACATATTTTTTATATCACTCTTGAATTCACCCTTACACATTTAATAACCATTCGGTATAATTCCATCTCTATAGCTCCCAATGAATTGGAGAGCAATAATGGGTCTCAATCGTCATATCTTGATCTATATGGGCCCAACCAAAAATATCATTAGATATAATGGGGCTAAGCCCATCATATATTGATTTGTAATGGTCTCATACAAACATAAACATTGTCAAAGGAATATATCATGAATAAATAAGTTGATAACTCATTTAATTCCATGATAAAAACACATTTATATATCAAAACAACCTTTGTTTTATAAAAATGAAATAAACCCCATGAAAATAATAGTGAAAAAATAACTATTAAAACATATAAAGGATTATATAAAACATTAAAGTGGCATGAATTAGGGATAAATCTCTCATTCCATATATAAACAATAGTCTTCTTTAATTTTATCAAAAGAGACATTTCAAAAGGATTTCAAAAGAAGAATCCTTACAAAACAAATAAAAAGGATCTATTTCCAAAAAACAAAAGTGTAATAAGATCGTTAATAACCATATAGATACATTACTAAAAATAATTTTGAAAATATACACATAATATATTTATATTTAGAATAATATTTCATAATAATATTTAAAACATTGTTATAGTTAAAAATCCCTTACCTCAGCATTGACTTTCTTTAAATGTGTGGAAACCACTTATTCAATGTTCATCCTTGAGAACCTATTTAAGGGTCTTACAAGTGTTATTTCTCTGAGACTTGGAGAAAAATAATGTGTCAAGGGATGAGTAGGAGGGAATTTTTTTTGAGTTTAGATGAACAAGATCATTTGAGTTGATGAAAATAAGTGAAGGAGGGAGACACCATTTAAAACTAAGGTGAGAGGTAATATAGGAATTACTCAAAATGTTAAAATATAATAATAATATTATATGTTTTAAAACTTACAAAAGGACTCAAAGTCATATTATATACCAATTTATAATAAATATAATTATTTCTTTCCTTGATCATTAATTTTTTTTGTTTTTAAATAATTTAATAAAATATATTATTCATAGGAAAATGATTTCCCCGAAATATAAACTATTCACAATCAAGATTTTAAACTCATAAAAAAAGGATTCCAATTAGAATTAAAAAATTTATTATATATTATACATATTATAATAACCTATTGAAACCATTAAAAGACTTAAAAATATAAAATTCTATTTATTTGGCTATTTTTAAAATCATTAATTTGATTTATTTATTAATTAAATATTTACTCGATCATAATTGATCAAGCCATTAATATATTTAATTATTACCAAAAATATAAAAAAAATCTACAAGAAATATAATCTTTTTAGATTTCACTACATAATTTATGTATGAAATACACTTATTTAAAACCATTTATTAAACTATTATAATAATTTTAAGTTATAGTGTGAACAAGTTGTCATTATTTTTAATAAAATAATATAAAAGAGATAATGTGATCCATGTAGATCAAAAATATCCCAAATATAATTAAAAAATGATAAGGGTAGAAATTTTCATCTATTAATATGTTTATCCACAATTTATCACATTTAATAATTTTTATAATTTTAATAAAAACATTTATTTTATTATTCAAATCCTTGAACAAGCACTGCATCAGCATTGTACATGCATTAATATAAATTAATTATTATATAAAAATTAAAAGTAAATTAATATAATAACAAGAAATTAATTAGGTTCAAAATAAAATTACATATTATTTCATTATTTTTATTCATTCATATAGATGTCAGTATAACTTCTCAAATTTTTTATTTTGTCTTTTCTTGCCCTGTATATGTGTTGCACAGGCATTTGGACAAGATAATTTTTATATAACTTAAAATTATAAATTAATCAACAAAAAAATAAATAATATATAAAATTACTAAATTAGTCTTGAAAATAATTGTTATCCCTCAATTATTATTTATAAACAATCAAAATTGACATTGTCAATGATACGTAGGCACTTTGTCAGCACTGTTAATAATTTTTATACCTTTTATGATATATATTATATAAAACATGATATCAAACATTTTTGTACAATATTACTCTTATAAAATCATAATTTATTCATTCAATAAATTTAATAGATTTTATATCATAATTATATCTTCATGATTTCATAAATAATACCTTATTTTATAAAAATCCTTATTTTTTACAATTCTCCAAAAAATAATGTATTTTAGAATCATCCCAATAATTTACCCTAACTATTTTTCGACATATATATTTCAAAAATAAACTACATTTTTCGAAAATAATTTCAAAATTTGATATATTAATTTTTAAATAAAATCATAATTCATTAAAAAATTAATAATTTTAAAAATATAATTAATTTAATATCACCCTTAATAATTAATCAAGGCCGCATAAAAATATATTATAACTATAAAAACATATAATAATAATTTATGATTACATTTTAGGAACATAAATTTTCATTTATGTTATTAACTTAATCATAATGTTGTAATTAAATATCTATGACTTACAAAAATATCAATAGTTATATAATGATCACATTGTCACTTATTAGATGCCTTTTTATTACACATTCATTGGTGAGGTAACTATTCATCATCCCAATTTACTATTCATATGGTTCATAGTACTATTCATTAATGTAACATTACTATTCATAAGGGCAGGTTACTATTCCCCAAAAAATATGTTTGTCCTGCCAGACTCCATATAACTTAATGATCAGAACCATGTATGGATTATTTTTGAAATTCAAAACATAGAAGAAGAAAAATTAGGATTAACTGATAGGTCACATAATATTTAGTGGCTTATTTAAGAACCTATTTTTCCATTTTAAAATCATAGGTTGTTACAAGTATGATGATTACCTGTCTATATATGGGTACCGGTAACCCAAAAACCGGATATTTGAAAATGAAAAAAAAAATGATTTGCAGGTAGTCACCATTTGAAGATTCCCTGTTCGGTCAGAATTCATATTTAATGTCATGATGATTTGTTATGAAAATAAACCATGTTTATTTTTAAATATATATATTGGGAAAAAATGGATACTGACTAGAAGTGTAAACTTTTTAAAATATTGGTTTTTATATATTTGTTGTAACATAATTCTCTATAACTCTAAATGAAAAAACAACCTATAATGTAAAAGAAATAAATCTTGATGTGAAAATCTATGTTAGGAACTAACTTAAGGTCAGTTCCTTATATAAACGCATAAAAAATAGCCCAAACCTACTATGATAATTTATTTATCTTATGAATAAATGTATAATCCTTACAATGAAATCACACAAAGATATGAACCCTTCTACCTATTATACATGGTTCTTGTTTGATTATTGGGGAATATAATTCCAGATTATCCTAACTTCATAAGATATTATAAGAATAATACATATGATTGTTCCAATATCACTCTATATATTCTGATAATTATGAAGTGTTTTTATAAACCATAAATATTATAGTCCAAACCTTAAAAATATTAGTGCACGTTAAGATTTCTTTATATTAAATCTTCAAACTAAATACATTCTTCAAATAAACTCAAAACAACGTTCTAAAATTATAGTAAGTATTCACAGCACATGTTATATATTAAATTATGTGATACTTAAGATAATTTATGTGTTGATAATAAATTATAACACAAACATCCAATCCACTTCAAATTATCAAAAAATAAATATAATATAAATTTCCATGTTTTAGAGGGATATTCTTGTTTGATCAATAACCTCTAATACTTAATAACATCCAATAATCACTTAATATCATCATGAAAATGTTGTTTTATAGAACAGAAGAAATTTAATATGAAGAAGAATCCAAATAGTAGTAGGTCAGGGATTAATACCAGAGTAGATATGAGTCGAACAGCAGAAAATGAGGAAGTCTCATTTCCCATATGTGTAATATTATCTCTCCCAAGAATAAATAAAGTCAACTCTTTAGAATAACATTATACATAATTATTTTTTATTGTGTTTATATACAATAATATGACAATAGTTGACCTTGGTATGAAATATGTTAAATGAAAGTTGAAGAGAATCATTTTATACCCAAAATATTGCATTGAGATTCTAGGATTTGTAATTTTTTTATGAATCAAACTCATAAATTTTCATAGAAAAAGTGTAGTGGAATTCCAAAAACTGTGTTTCCTAGAAGTAATTTTGAATGATCAAGAACAGTGCATTGAGTTGGATATGGTGAATGAGTTGAAATATAAGATAGATATATCTAGAAGTGGGATGGAGCAGTATGTTTACTTGAAATATATGAGTCATGATGTTTTGATAATAAGGCATTTAGTATGTGAACAATGATAGAAATGTAAAGTTTTAATATTATAATATTTGGATATCTAGTTTGACCCTTTTCTGTATTTATTCTTATTATTTTGATGATATTAGAACATTATTATTATAAAATATTTTATTGAATGTTTTCTATACTACTATCAGTGTTTGTTATCTAGTTCTTATATTTTCTATAGGTAATTCCACATAGAAATATTATGTTTTTCACTTTCTCATCTAAATTTCAGATTACTTCACAAACTATAAAAGATTTAATGTACAATATCTTCTTAAATTCAATAGTGGTAATCATAACATTTGTAAACCTTTCAGGAAATGAATGGATGGGAAAGAATAAATCCAGAACATTAATGATGTAAATAAAATTCCACTATAAATTAATCAATTAAATATGTTTAAACCTATAAAACCATCCATTTTAGAAAAATAATACATGTATTTTTTACTATTTATGATTATAGTAAATATACATGGATTTTCATTGAATCGTATAAAAATAAATCTTTGTAGAAGACTCATATTATTTATAAAATAGTTAAAAAATGAAAAATTAAATTTTGTTATATACAATATATGTAACAGTGGATATTAATCTTTAATATAGAATTTATAAAAAATTCCTTAACAAAATTTTTATTCCAAAAATTTTTCAACAAAATGATAAACTTAAATAAATAGATTAGTTGAAAGAATTAATATAACCATTCATGATATAGATAAATCAGTATTTAATTATTTTAATATTTTTAATTAATTCTAGGATGATTAAGTAAATATTTCATTTTTTATTTCAAAATAAATTTTCCATAGTCCTAGATTTAAAAATCTCTATGAATTATATAATGATATAAAACAAAATAATGGATATTTAATATTTTATGGATTTATTATTTTAATCTGAAATACTAAAAATTATTATGATAAATTTTTTTCAAATTAGATAATGGTATAATTATAGTAATTTTAATGTTATAAAATTATAAAGAGTTTATGATAAATGGTAAATGGTTGTTAAATATATTTTTTGGTTAAATTTGATTAGAATTAAATAAATAATATGAATTGTGGTTTAAAATAGGTACTAAATTAGATTATGGAAAATAATATTAATAATGTTGTTAATCTAAATTATTCAGAAAAGTGTAAAATTTAAAAATTACCCTAATTTATGAAATTATAAAACTCATAAATACCATCTTATTAAAATATTAACTATAGATTTTTATACAAAAGTGCATACTCGATATTCCATAAATATAGTTTATTTTCACTAACAATTTACTTCTACGTTTATATATAATTATTACTTAGACTATTCAAAAGATTCTAAATGGATTATATCTCTAGTATAATAACATCATTGTTTATCCAAAAAATATCATTTAGTTGATCCACATAAAAGGTCACAAATTAGTTGAAAAAATTTTATTTTCTCGGAAACACTGAATAAATCTGGGAAAAAAATAATGACTTGTTTCATACATATATTTTTAAGAAGTAACTTGGATACAACATTTGAACCTATTTTTACTTTATAGTCTATTGAAATTCTATTTGGAAATAAAAAAAATTAGGTTTAAAATATTATCAAATGCCTTTAAAATGTGATTATTTGACTATATTGAATTTTATAAAAGTTATTATAAATGAATCACTTTTTATAAACATAAAAAAATTGAAAATTTGTTATAATGATTTATAAAGCCATATATAGAGGTAAATAGCATCAAAAGTCATTGTATGTAATTTATTCATTCTATTTATTGAAAATGATTTTGTAAAAGGAAATGTTCACTTAACTATTTCTATTAATAATATTTCTAAATGTATTTTTATTATAAAAATTTAAATTTATAATGTTATATATATATATTATATAGTGAAAATATTTATAATTAATGACTAGGTAATTTCATAGTAGATTTATGAGATATATAAAATTATTTTTATGAATTCAAATCCTTCAATGAAGTAATGATATTTGAATACAATATTTTATTTGTTCTAATTAATTAGATGAAGGATTTTTTTATATATTGAAGTTTAATTTTAAGAACCATTATAAAACCTTCATGTATAAATTATTATAATGATGTGTTAAAATTAATAGAAATTAAAAGTTTCAAGATAATAATGTGATATTTACTATATTTAACTGTATCTAGACATGTTTGAATGTCTTGTGTAGACATGTATCTATGATTTCTATAATGATCTAATGAAACTCACTTAAAGGATGTTAAATGAATTTTTTGATAAGTAAAATTAACTACAAATGATGGTTTGATTTTTCATTGTATAAACACATATTATTTATTTAGTTATTATAATTTTAATTTTGGATGATATGGGATTGATAAAAATAGTAAATTGCGTATGTTTCATTTCATTTAAAGAAATTTTATTTTCATAATTTCCATTAAATTCTTATTGATTTATTTTTCCAATACTAATGTTGAAAATATATCTTATGCTATATTTTTTATTCAATAATTATTAAATAAGATATGTTTTTTGTTTTGAAAGTTTATTTTGATAAATTTTTAATTTTTTATGATAATTTTACATTAATTCCTATTTAAAGTAACCCATTATATAATTATATTAAAAAAATATTGATGTATGGTTTTATTTCATTTAAAATAATTAAAAAAATAATTGTATTTTTATAATATGTATCTATAGTTGACCAATTAACAAATATATTTACTAAAATAATTGATACTATAATGTTTAAAATGTTTAAATTTTAACATGTAAAGATAGAGATTTAAAAAAAATCAAGAATGAGTTTTTATTTCTGTTATTAACTATTACTTATAATCGATTCCCATGTTCCCTATAAAATCTAAATTTTATTTTTCTAAATAATTGAAATATCACACATTCATTACTATACTTATCAATTTTGGAAATTTTGTAATTTTTTCTCTACATTTCAATTTATCATATCTATTTTAAATATTACATGAAATAATTAAATTTTAAAATAGTATTTTGTTTTATGCAGTATTTTTAGAGGAGTTATAATATTTTAATATTTGAACCATTCTAAAATAATTTATTGTTATTTGAAATTAATATTATTATCTAACTTATAAATTTTTATTTATTGATTTATTCACTATAAAAAGGAGCAGTGATTTTGAAATGAGAATGTTTTGTCATAAAATATCATACAATATGAATATTTTTTAATATTTTAAAATTTACCATTATAATTAGTTTTAATATATTTTTTATTTTAAAAAGGTTGGGTTTTTTGGATGTATTTCAAATTTTGTATTACAATTAATAAAAATTGAGATATTGTGGTTGTTTGAATACCAAGAAAATGGTAAGGTATGAACATTGTTAGGGATTTTTTTTGAGGTATTCATTTTTCTCTTCTTATTTTTTTTAGTTTTATTTAATTTAAAAACATAAATTGAAAACACTAAATTTACAATATTCAATTTATATAACATTATATGTTTTTATTAAAAAAAATAAAAAAAATACCATTTACAATATTCAATTTATATAATCTTACTTATAATGATTTTAAAAAACCATATAATTATTGAATTACATTTTTTATATTTAGAAATAATATTTTTGTAGTCTGGTTTTTATCCATAAAAAGGATAAGTATTTTTTTCAATGGAATAAACCATACATAGTTTAACTAAATGCTTATAATTTTTTATTCCTCCTTCAATTACTATAATTTATCCGGACGAACTAGAGTATTATCGTCATATTTTATATATATTTATCTATAAAAAATATGTGTGCATATATATATACTTAAAATTTATAAACAAATCCATATAGAAAAAAATATTATTTTATTATAAAATTTATTTTTTATGTTTTATAAATATTGAAATATTTTTATGAATTTCATTTATGAATTTTTCAATTTAAATACTATTTGAACATACTAAATAGTTTTATTAAATTTTTAGTGATTAATTTAACATGTTTATTCAATATTTATTTTTAAAAACATCGAACTATATTTTCATTTTACTGTGAAAAAATATGTTATACCATGTGTATGTTATTTTATTATGTATAGGTTTTTTGTGTTTCTTTTTAGATTTTTCCAAAAAAGAATAAATAAATAAAATATTTTTTGGAAAATGTTTTTAAAGAACCCAATGTATATTTTAAAGTTTATAAACCACGAGTGAAATGTCGATCACATTTATTGAAATAACATTGAGCTGACTATTATGGATCTTTCTATAATTATTAAAAAAAGATCCTGATATAATAAAATGTTCTTGTGGGAGATATAATTATGTGATAAATAACTTCAACTATGACTAAAGTCACATCGATTTTATCACCAATATAGTTGCATCACCCATGTAACATATTTATGTGATTGAGCTACATCATCATTTGCTTCGTTTTCATGCATGTATTTATGGTTATTGAGAATTAATGTTATTTCCACATTGGTTCATTATATTTTAGTTTTATGATTTGTATGATAAAAATAAAAAATACCTACTTGTATATCAATAAATATGGATTTTTTTATTGTTTATAAATTAAGCTGAAAAATATAAGTCGTATAGGTCATACCTTCATTCGTAGAATGGAAGGATTGTCTGGTTCTGAATTCAAGTTGAAAATGGCACTTCTATATCTAGGTTTTAACTCCATTTTTAAATGTAATGACATAGTGGTAAAACTTCTCTAATGATCTAGAGTTAAATTAAGAGTTGATAAATGATCACATTCATCCGGATTACATTAAAAATTCAAGTATTATTGTTTGTTTTATTTATACCTCATATTCTATTCCACACAATATCTATACATGATACTATTTTATTTAGACTTTGTATTTAATATTTATTTAAATTTTATCCAAGTTAATTCACCCACCTTCATGGCCTTTTTAGCATCTCAAATATGGTATTTAGAGTTATGGCCCAATGACCTTAATGTAATGAGTTTGGTTGGAGTAGGAGTGTTAGTTGAGCATAGTAAAAAAGGACCTTAGAACTGAGGGGATGAACAAAGACATTCAATTCCATAAAATTATAGTTCCTTCTTTTGGTTGATGGAAGGGGGAGTATATACAGAAAAATGGTTTTGAATTTTAAAAATTATGTAGGTGCATAGGGAAAATTTTTCATGATAGGAGACAACAGTTTTTACCATTGAAAAAAGAAGAATGGTCTATATGATCTGAATATAAATGTTGATGTATAATAATAAAATATTATTTTTATTTTATACATTAAATTTATAGTATAATTTACTATTCATATATATATCTAATATTTTGGTTCTAATAAAAATTTGGAACCTTTGTATTATGATCTATATATTACATATGAAATTATAAATGATCAAAGACACTAATTTTTAAAATTAATATGTTTTATAGTAAATATAAAATCCCATTTAGTAGAGACCATAGCTACTATGATTATAATAAGATAATTAGGGAGAGAAACATTACTATAAACTCTTTGAAAAATTATATACATTCCATTTAAAATTAATTAAATAATTGATATGTGTATATAATAAATTCTTATGAATTAAACATTTATTTTTAATTAATAATTTCAAAAAATAATTATTTTTAAATTATTATTATCTATACTTTGTGTTTAATATAAGGAAATAATATTTTTTGAAACCCTATAATTGTTAAGTAATTAACTTACTAATATAACCTATGATGTTGTTGTTAGAGTTTTTATTATTATCTCTATAATAAAAAAATTGAATCCGTTTTTTATAAAAAAAATAGAGCCTATATATTTCAACCTTTTATCCCCATTGGTGTGAAAAATTTTAAACATTTAATAAGGATGAACCCTAAATTATTTAATGGAAAAACTAATCCAAAATTGGTAGATCAATGAATTATGACCCTTGATATGACTTCCAATGCCATTAGATATAGTGAATTATAGATTTCAATCATGAATTTAAATATTCTACTCAGATATTTTGATAATTGATTGTCATTAATGGTATAAAATTTTAAATTTGTATAGAACAAATGTATGAAATTTATTTTTTTAATGATACGTCCCTTGAAAAGAAAATTATAAGAGATAAACGAGAAATAACGAAAATGAAATTTTGGAATTTTTTACAATTTGAAGAGGAAACAATTGTTGAGTATGTGGATAATAGTACAATATCACTGAGATAGATTATAGATTATTTAAATATTCATAAAACCATGGTCAACCTCTATTTTTATATTATAAATCAAAAAATTCAATGGAATAAATTTCTCAAAAAAGTTCATCATTTGATGAGATTTTGATATATTCCATCAAGGATGATATGATGATCTTTATGTCATATATTTTTGATAGAAATATGATATGAGGATGATAAATAAGATCCATATAGAGACATATAAGGAAATAGAGAATAATGGATGGATAAAAATTAAAACATGCAATATTTATGGGATAAAACACAAAGGGGATTTTAGGATTTTAATGGTATATTTTTTAACTATAGAGATAAAGGATTTCCAAACAAGAAGTGGAAAATAATGAGATATAATACCAATTTTTTATTCATAATTTTTAATGAGATTCAAATATATTCTTAAAAATATCTAAAAAATCTATGGAATCTAAATTAGAATTTGATATGGTAGATATCACTAATATAGACAATTACTACAGCGGACATTGAAGTCAAAAATGAATTTATAGTTTGTTTTTTTATATATTAAATGTTATTTAATTCCATATTTCATTTGAGATCAATTAATTCTATTATAATATAAAAAAGTTCTAATAATAATAAAATATTTCTTTATATTTTAATGATGTAGTGTTCAGTTACAATAATGCAAAAAATATTGTTGCAAAAAAATTGATGTTTCTATTATGGTTAAATGTTGTTATAATATTACAAAACTAATTATCATAATAGTGGATTCCCATGATATAATTCTTTGCATAGATTACTCCTATTAGAATATGAGATCATATTTGATCAATAAAAAAGGGTTATGATTTATAAGGTCAAATAATTATTATTTTTATAGGATAATATATGATTTTTTATAGATTGAAATTATACATTCATAATCAAACAGAATATTTCCTAGTTATTTTAATGAGGTAAATCGTTGTAATACAAATTTTTTATGTTGAAATTGTCATTTTCCAACATTTAATTAAATATTATCACTAAATACATGAAACATGTTATATTTAGTAAATTTTTTAAAATACGATCATACAAATGTATAGGTGAAATGTATGCCTCTACAACTACTCAAGTCGTAATAAGGAATCATACTTGATTTTTTCTTTGATTTAAATGAATATAAATTAATAAGACTATTTAGAATGAAATCATGAGTATAGTTGTCATACAATAGAAATAAATGTATATTTATTAGTATAATTAACATATAGATAAATTTATAGGGTATCAATTACTAATTACATATATTAATTATTCATATAAGACCATTTTTATCATGGTTGTAAAGGTACACAGGAATTCCTGAATGTATAGAATACTGAAACCAAAATATTGGTGGTATAAAGTCCATTACCCATGTAAAAATATTTCCCTAAAATAACCCTTATCATTCATGTAATTAAATGAATTCACCTATCTCACTATCGAGAGTTGCGGTCTACTTGTCCTTTCCTTATATAGAGAAACATGGGTGATAAAAAATGGAGTTTCTATCTTTTCCCTCTATTTTTATTGAGAAATCATCACCTGGAGAAATATAGAAAATTTATCCATCAATTTTATAGATTCTTTTTTATTCCCAAACCCCGCCTAAAGTAATGTATCATAGGCACAATTTTCTATAAAATAGCCAAAACCCCAATTTTAGTTAGTAGTACCCATGGTACAGTACCCGTCTATAGTATTTTTTATATTCATTTCATAAAAGTTATTATGAATGATTTAAAAAATTTATTTTAGAAAAAAATATATCTCTCATATAAGTAAAATATTATAAAATAAAAATATATTAATTGAATAAAAATAAATAAAAATAATGTAAACAATGATAATTGTTTAGAATAACCACTTACAATTATATTTAATGTTGAATAAATTTCTTGATATAACTAAACAAACATATTGAAAATTGATTTTACATGTAATCTTAGAATATAAAATATGTATGGTAACTAGAATTTTTATTTATTGCTAATAAATATATATTATTTAATGAATTAATTTTGATAAATAACTAGGTAGGATTAATTATGTAATTCTTAAATAAATAAATCTTCAACAATGACTATTATAAGCAGTTACTATAAATATTTTTTATAAATTATATTATAATTCATACTAAATATTTAGATATTAAAAGAGGTACTATATAATAGAAAAAATATTTTTTACATTCATATATAGTTAATTGTCAATTATATAATAAATAAGTTAAAATAAAAAACAGAAATGTACTCAGCTATAAAATAAGTAATAGTATTTTACACTTGATTAATTAGTTTTTATATATCACAAAACTTTTTCAAAAGGTAATTTTTTTCTAATTGTGAATTTTATTTCTTTTCAATTGGGATTCATTTTTGAAATCATCATTTCAAAAAAAGTTTAAGAAAATATTTGTACATTTTTTTAAATAAGTTATTTTTTGGTAAATAGTAATATAATTATTTTTTCTAATATGGTGTGTCTTATGAAATCGTAATAATGAAAATATGGCTTAACAATTGGTTAAATATTTTTTTAATATATAAAACATATTTAATTAGTAATATAAAACAATTATATATAAACATATAAATCAATATTTAAAACCTAGATGATATTTTAATCTAATAAAAAAATAATTATGAATATTGAGTAATATATCTCAATGATACCTTTCAATTATGGGTGTAAATAAAATTATATAATAAATATAGATATTAATAATACACTATTAAAATTTAAAATAAGAAAAATGATTCGTAGTATTATACTAATAGAATATTTTATCTCTTTTTTATTAAATGATAACCATATTTTTTATAAAAATAAACCATTAAAAAAATTATATCTTCACTCCCAAAACATCTTTTGTTTTTAGTAATGTTACCAAAACACTATTTAAACCCACATATCCAGATTCTTGAGACTATATTCTAATCAAAATACCCTCCTTCGATGCCTTAAATCTATCTTCTCTAAATCTAATTTAAGAGTTCAAGTTAATATATTAAAAACAAATTTCTTTTATTTTTTATGTCTATCATACTACTTCTATAAATTATGTTATACATATAGAAACATTAAAAAAGTATTTTAAATTTATATTAATTTTTTTATTTTTCAAATATATGTATTATTTCTATCATCTTTAAATCTATCCTATAATGTGAAAATGATATGTTTATGTTTCCTAATTGAATTATAATGTTTTATTTTCACTTATTAATTTCATAGAAAAATATAATAATTTTTTAATGTTAAAATATAACATCATTAATAAATAATTATCATATATTTGTCATCCACTCTCCGAAGATGTAACTATCTTATATTTGAGTCCTTCCAAACTCACATTTAGTTGGGTAAATATATACAATTATGCTAAGGTTTGCCTCAAGATAGTTGTTGTGTGGCACCCCACATAACTGTATTACCCAATACACTTTTTCCCACCATTGGACTAGGATGGTAATGTCTTGGGGGTGAGCGGAAGGTTGGGGGGTCTTGTCCCAAGCTTTAATGTTGATAATAATTTATTTCATAGCTTTTTTATTTGTGGTGGGGGATCCAATAGACCATATATTATAATATATATGGTTTTATATTGATAAATTTGATATAATAATAATGATATTAAAATAATTTTAATATTTCCATTTTAACAAGTTGGTGAGATTGGACATTTCAATATGGGGTGAAATATGCTTCAAATTAAAATTTATGATAAAAATTATTTATAAAATTTTCAAATTTTATAAATTAATTGGGATAAATAAAATAGATTATGTATATAATTTTATCATTATATAATATTATTTTAATATTGTTCACAAATCAGTTAAAATAAGTTTATAAATCCTTTAGCCTTTGAAATAGATTTACTTGTATCAAACACCTTATATAAAAATATTTAAGATTAATTATATGTGTTGTGTTTTTTAATAAATTAAAAAAATCTAAAACATGTTTTTTTAATAATTATGTATAATAAAAACAAAATAATGCATTGAGGAATAAAAATAATAATTTCAATATCAAGCAAAGACGTAGTCCAGTCTATTTGGGAATCATGAGTGTCATGGTGTTTATTAAAAATCAACTGATCCAATACCTAAATATGTTATTATATAAAAAAATCATTGAAATGAATACAAATAAACTTCCATATATTTTATTTAGTAAAAAATCCAAGGAAATTTATGGAGGGTCACATCTTACTCTCTAATATAGTAAATGATTTTTTGTGGAAAAACAAAATATTTATGGTAAGAACAATTAAAAATATAATAAAAATATTAAAATATAATAGAAATAATCTTATGACTATGAGAATATAGAACTATTTTCCTATTGGTGAGTATTAACTTCACAAAGTCATATTTTTATTATGAAATTATGATCAAAGATAAGAAAATTTTATCTAGTGTTTTATTAGTGTTTATGAAAGAACAATGTCACAGACATTCAAAATTGAGCATATGATCATCATTTAATATTTTGGTAGACTCTCATTTCAAATTGTAATGAAAAATAATTTTATTCATCTCAGTTATTCCATAAAATAAAAATATTTCACTAATAAGAGGTGTTGATGAATAATCATTTTTGATACTTTTACTGCGAAACAAAATACAGGCGCATTAATTGCTTCAGACTAGAAATTAATTATTCATATAAAATTTTATGAATTAATGTATTTGATTATAATATAATACATACATTTAATCATTGTCATGTTATTTTTTCCACATCAGTATTTATGGTCATTTCATTTCACTGTAAGAACTCCGTATATATTTCCTTGAGATTCCATTTATTCAATCACATAAACTTAGGTTCAATCATATTATACATATGTTAGATCATCATGCACATATAGTTGAGCTTTTAAATTGATAAATTCTTACTACTGACCCTGGTATTGTCATATAGTCATTTATTCAACACATTACTATGTATGACGTGTACATTTCAAATATGATCAATTCATTCAACATGTGGTATACTTAAAATAATCATTCAATTAGACTATCAAATTTCATGATTTTTGATAGAAATGTGGTTGTGTCTATATTTTATTTCTCCCACAATATTTGTCAATAAGTTAATCCAACCATTATTATTGTATATCTAATTTGACTTGATGTAAATTCATCCTTTAATGAAAAAAGTCATGGTCACTTGAGATAGTCCTTGTAGTTTATCTATATTATATCATGTTTTCACTTAAGCACTTCTCAATATATCTACCACTATTGATCTACTGGTTGTTATATTTATTTATCAATCGTAATGTTGATTTAATACTTTAATAAATTATCATTCTTCATACTTATCTTTATTTAACTAGTTTGTTGTGATTTACAATCGATTGAAGACTTCATAAATTTCCACTATTTAAAAAAATCTATTACGTAAAACATATGATTAGTTAGAAACAATACAAACTATAATTTTTATTATTAAAATAAGGAATTTATAGACTATGGAAATATAACCATCTAAAATAGACATAATCATAAACAACAGTTCATATTGAACACTTTTAGATAATATATTGATCTATTGATCTATTTCGCTTATATAATGAAACATAAAGAAAAAATTGACACTTTTTGATCTTATGAAACCATTGGATATTGATCATTTATCATTATCTCTACATGGAAGTTGTTAGGTAATTAAAAACCTAATTACCTAAAAAATATTAACCCTGGAAATTTGTTAACATATCAATAATAAATGATAACATTGATTATAACAGATACAATAAGCATCAAAAATTATATGGATCAATTAGTTAAAAAATTTAATATTATTATTAAGGTGGTTATAGTAAATAAAATTTGGTCAATCCTTAAAACCTAAATATATATGGGATGTGAAATTAATAAGTAATTTTACTTTTTTTTTGTTCATATTGAGGGTGATTTCAATAAATTCCGATTATCCTAGGATAATGATCATTTTAAAAATTTCTAGAATATTTTTATGGATGTGGTTATAGGGAAACTCAGTTTCAATGGTTTTTTATAGGAAATCTTGGTAGGTATGAGATTACCACGTGGGTGAAAAAACTACTACGTCAGAACGTTATGTAGTGAAATGATGGATCAAACCATGATATTGTTGAGGATGATTCATATTACCTCCTATAACAGATATTCATTCTATGAAACATTATATTCATTTCATGAATAATGTGAATACTTTTTTTCTTGTTAATTAGTCTTTAATAGGCGTTTATATTTAGTAAACCCTGTAAAATTTCATTCATAGGGTCCCCAAGAAATGAGGGTGATCAAAATCCCCTTTCATAATTCTTCCCATTCCCCCCATAGATCCAATTCATTTTTTGTGTTCTATAGATAATATTTGAGTTATTATACCTCTATATCCTCCCCATTATTGTAATCAGTTTTATTTCCATTAATATTGGTTCATTGTTTGGTGATTTGGGGATACGATTTCATCAGATGATGGTGAATCTATCCTATGTAAACATTATTTCATGTGATGTACATAGAGGATGTTTCGAGAAGTTTCATTTATTCATAATTTCATTTTATTCCTTGAGTTTTATTAATTATGGGTTTTTATAAGGGTTTTAGTTATTTTTAATAAAATTGACCATTGATTCTTGTTTATGATTCATTACTTCTAGGTTGTTTTGTCCAACTATGTTTCAAGAGTGGACTACATCCTATTTTTTATTGCTTCAATGTTCTAAGGTCACTTGGTGATTAGTTTAATGGGAATGAAATTTTTTTTATTTGTTTTTTAAATGTTTAAATTAATAATTTCACGATATTTTTTGGTTAAATAAGAGATTCTATACTTAGAAACGGTCAGTATGGGCTTGGAATGGCTTTTGGATCACTATTTGTAGTAAGTTTACTTAAATTAATTTTAGTTTCTTTATTAAATATTGATTTTATGTTTGTGTTCCATCATTATTATTTTTCTTTTCAGGGTGAATGACATATATATTTTTTCCTTAAACAAGGATGAACTCAAATCAATTTAATAGTCATCATTGGTCACATGTCGTTTAAAAATATTTGATGGTTTTACACTAGTTGATTGAGTTTCAGTAGACATATTTATGGATTTCATAGTTTTACTATTGATTTTCAAATATATATTAACCTACCAATTCAACATGGGTATTAAAAATGGGGTTTTAGAAAATAATTTTATTGTAAAATATTTTATTTAGTAAGAGGGTTTTCAAATTGTATTTCAAAATTATAATGGTTTTATAAAAAAATCTGATTTGATTTTTTCAAGGAAATTATGTGAGTAATGTGACATAGGATTCCTATTATAAATGACATAAAATGATGTTTGTCACTTGGTTTGTAAATAAATTATAGAAGGGATTATTTGATATGGTTATAGGCCATTTAATATTATATGGGAAATGTCTAATTTTATAAATATTGTGAACATATTTTGTATCTTGGTAGTTATATCCAAGTGTGTTTGATGTTTCATTATTACTTACATTTGTGAGTATAGGGATGATGTTGGTTTCTTTATCAAAGATATTTTTTAGGAATGAAGTAGTATTTGTGTAGAAATTGTTTTGGAGGACCCTAGTGGATGCCCAAATCCTTGGGTTATGATTTCTTAAAGACATGATATGTTGAATGTGTTTGACTGAGGTAGTTATGGGATTTATCATGTAGATCTAAATGTATAATGATATGCATGGTCCAATGTATTGAGGTACTAGTTCAAGAGGTATTTATTGGTGAGTTGGGTGATGCGATGTGGCAAAGAGATGGAAATGTTATAGGGGGACCCAAGTGAGGTTTTCATGAAATTATGTGAACTAGGGGACCCTAGAGGGTTCCTTAGTGTCATTCTAAACCAAGAGAGGGTTTCTGCATTATTTGGGTAGATATAAATTTTGGTGCAATGGCCAAATATTTTAATATATATTTTTCCATTAAATAAATAATATGTTAATATAATTTTATATATGTAAAATAAACCTAATATGATTTTTTAGATACAAGAGATGAAAATTATATCATGAATAAATTATGTTGTGGAAATAAAGATTATAATAAATTATAAATTCATAAAAATATGATTATTAATATATAATGTTTTAAAAGGGTGTCTGTCATTACAAATAGTTGTGCTTTATGTATTTTTTTAATTAAATTTATAATAAAAATATATAAATTTAGAGATTGAAAATGAAAAAACTAATTTTCATCTATGTAATAAATTTTTGAATATTATCTTAGGAAAAAAATTTATAATTATTTAATATAATTTTTTTTAATGCTGAAAAAGTGAATATATCCATTTTTTCTAAAATCTGTCACATTTATTAAATTATTATAAATGGAGAATAAATTAAAAAAATTAAAAAACGTTTCTTATAGTAAATATATATTATTAATAATTAATATTCATTATTTATAATTCTATTTTGATTTAATAAATTCAATATTAAACAGTTTGGAATATTAAAAAATATTTTACTCTAAAAATGTTTTTAGTTGATTATATCAAAATTAATTTTTTTCGCCAATAGAGATTTAATATTAAAATATGTTATAATATTTTATTCTAGAATTTTCATAATGTAGATTAATTTTAAATTAATTTTTGGAATACAACTATCATTACTATGATTAAACATAGTTACCGTTATAATGGTTAAATTGTTATTTTTAAAAATTTTTATTCGCCTTTCATAATTTGTCCCTAATTCATTAAATTAATAAATTATAAATTACTACCCAAATATTTTTTTAAACATATATATAATTATATCAACCCTCATGTAATTATTAATAATTTCAAAATAATATTTATAAAAAAAATTAAAACACTATTTTTCTATAGAAACGTTTCTCCATATTTATGTGTTGTAATATAAAAGTAAATTTATGTTATATTTAATTTTATTTATATTAAATGGAAATATATTTAAGTTTTATCAAACCCAAATACAGTATGAGGGTTTATTTTTTTTATTTTATGAAAAAAATATGTTAATTGCATTAAAACATGTTACCCCAGTAAAATAAAATAATTTTGTAATAAAATATATTAGAGTAAATGACTAAAACAATTCTAAATATATGTGTTATACTAATAATTTTATACATTATAGACAACACCTAACTAAAAATCTATTTTTGTTCACTTTGGATGCCACACCCTGACCTATCTAATATTTTTATTTTTATTATTTTTTTTGGTTTTAAAATTTTTGTCGAGGATCTGGTCGAATTCTAAACATGATTTTTGAGTTTTGTCAAAAAAAAATGAATATTTCTGAGTTGACTTCACTAGGAGCACTGGCTGAGCACATTTTTAAAACCCTGCACGGCTCTGCTCAAGCATCTTCACGGTCCGCTTACCTTCGGAAAAAAAATTAAAATGGCTAAACATTTTATTGTTGTTAATAATTTTATAATTTTTATTAAAAAGGAAATGATAAATTATTATTCTTATTATTATTATAATTTTTATCTTTTTTTATATATATTATTGTTAAAGTTGTTTTCATTATTATTATGTGGGTTATTACTATTATAAAGTTCCATTAAAATTATCATAATCATTAAAATGTTATTAATATTATTGTTATTAACAATGAAAGGAACTAAATTATTATAGTTATTAAATTTTTATCATTACCATTATTGTTATAAAAGATTTACTATTATTATTAAGGTGATATTTTTACTATTATGGTTTTACTTATTAGAATTACTATCAATTTTGTTTTAATTACCATCATTAGGTTCCTTTATTAATATTATTTTTATTTATTTATTTATTTTCTTTAATTTTACTTTTATTATGTTGTTTTATTTTGACTAGGGTTTACTCCCCCCCCCCCTTGAATTATTGTAGCACATCCCTCTCCCCTCGTGTGCTGCCTCTCCCCTCTTCCCGCACTGGCCTCTTCCCCTAGGTGTTTGGCGCACAACTCTCCTACAGTACCGCTCCCCTTCATACTTCTATTCAACGCCCAGTCCCTCTTTCATGCAGTGATGCCCCCCTCCCCTCCTATTTTGTTGTAGTGCTTAGCACACCCCCCCCCCCACCCACGCATTCCCCTCCCACTGAATCACGCAACCCAGCCTGGTGAACCTCCCTCCCAGCTTCGGCAATCAAATGTGCTCCTCCTTACTCTCCCCCTCTGGCCAGAACCCATCACTGCGTGAACCCCTCCCCTAACCAGCGCCGCTCCCACCTCACTGGCGCGACCTAGCCAGTGTGCCCCAGTTGTGCACCCTCTATCTGTTGGGATCCCTTGTGCGCATCAGCTCCGGCCGGCTGCGAACCTCCAGCGGCCCTCATCTCTGGTGTGCGTGACTCTCCAGCGGTGTCTTCTTCCGGTGATATCCCCCCTCCTCTCCGGTAGTCTCCCCCTCCCTTTATGGAGTTTTATTTATCATTTTATTCCCCAGAACATAGATACTAGGGTTTAATTAAAAAATTTATGGTTGGGTGTTGTTGACTAGGGTTGTTTTGGTTCCTCACTAGTGCGTTCGAGGTTCAAACAGTGTTTCACACCATTTTCATGATGTTCTTATTTTTCTGAGGTGAGTTTCCCCTTTGCACAAATTTTCTTGATTAATGTTTCACCTGTTTCATGTTTTCGCATGGTTTGGTATAATTAATGGGTGACCTTTAATGCCTAGAATAAGGTATTTTTGTTTTGTTTTGTGAAATTGGTTGAAAATGAGTTTTACATATCAAATTTGGTATATAATGTGTGTGCAAAGTTTTTTGTTATATTTCCTACATGTATTTTATAATTTAAAACTACTGAAAATCTAAATTTGAAGGTCTTGGTTTGAGGTTGGGATTAAGGAGAGGGTTTTTTGGTGAGTTTTTACGTAAAATCCTTGCAGTGGTATTTAAAAATTGTTTTATAATCATTTAACCGGTTTATTAAATATTATATGTGGTGCAGATTATGTTTTGGAAATATTTTTGCGGTGTTTTTGGATTAAAAATGGATTTTTGACATATATATTACTTTTATTAAGTTGTGTAATTTTTTTTATTTTAGCTGCGCAAGAGGTGTGCATTCTGATTTGGTGCATTTTGAGTGCGGTTTTAATTATAAGGAGGGTTTTTGAACAGGTTTTGGGTGTGTAAAGTCATGGGTTTCTCTTTGGAGTTGTTTAATAAATTTTAAAGTGGTTTATTAAATTGTGCAGATGGTGCGCACTGTGTTTTAAAAATAGGCCGATGTGGTTCTTTTGTGTTGTTTGTTCGTTTGGGTTGTTTTAGGTACATTTATATGTATGTTAGATGTTTTGTGTTGTTGCAGCGCATTGGCGAGCTAATTACGTGAAACTGTAGTCGTCAGCTTGTGCATGCTTGCGCGCCTTTGCGAGGCGTATCGCGTCATCGTGTTCGAGCTACAAATTGAGGTAGGTCCCCAACTGCACTCGCCTTTAAATTCAGAATTTATTAATTTCTTGATTTTTATAATTTTAATTAATGAAAAATAATATAAGATAATTAATTTTAAAATTATTATTTGGTGTAAAAATGGTCGTTTGTTTTATACACAAAACTTAAAATATTTTCTTGACGAGCGGACACCCAGTAGTGAATGAATGCATGTTTGGAGTTTAAACATAATTCACGGAATTTGAATTGTAATTCTGGTTTTAAAGATAAATTATTTCTTCTGAACAACTGTTTTGGGTTTTCTTTAAAATGACGTTTTTCTTTAAAGTTGGTGAAGGTCTGTCTGGCACTTTAATAAAATAAATTATTTTTGGAAAACTCACATTGTGGTAACTCAGGGGTGATCGTTGGTGTGCGTTGATTGCGTGAATTTTGTGTGATATTTAAGCCTCGTGACTAATTGATTTACATTGTGGATGCACCCCTTTTTATTTCATGTGTTGACATGGGAACCTGGTATAGTGAGTGAATCTTCTGAGAATGATTGTGGAACTAGTTTAGATTACACACTAGCTAGTGTCCCCGTAGCAGTGGAATACTGAGTTATTGCTGCTATGAGGATTGGGCCCCTCAGTTTGGCCATGAAGGGCTATACCGGGCGTTAGGGCGTTATGATGTCATCGAGTTAGAGCATGCTTTCAGGACGAGTCACATGTATAGTACGTTGTGGATTGTTCACAATCTCCTAGGTTCGACCCATGTTTCCCTTAGTGTTTACTTGTATGTGGCGGCCAATTGAGAGGTCTTGTTCTGTAGCTGGCCCTTGTAACCCACTTTTTCCATTGCCATTAGTGTGTGTTGTGTGTTGTATGGTTTTCCTTTTTTTTACTGACAACTAAATTTTGGGTTTCTAAATGGTTCGCAAAAGAGATTTTGAAAATTCAATGCACATGTTTCTTCCAAACATTAAAATTTTTTATAAATTAAAAAGGGCAATAGATTGTTACTTGTTTTAGAAAATAAAGAGTGTGTGGAAACTTATATTTTATATCATTTAGTTCAAACCTAGAATTAATGAATTCTTTATTAAATGGTATGTGTATCAGGAATAGAATTATTCGGGCCAACCTACATAGTTTTTTATACTCACGCCTATAGTGTTTTCCTGTTATTAGTTTTGTTTCAGGTTTGACTTGATCTTGTTCGCTATTGGCGAGACTTGGTTGGGGTTTGTAGAGTGACTCTTGAGGTCAAGAGGAGTTTTGGTCCTGGTCAGGTTACTTGGTTGTTGTTGTTCGCTCTTTCTTTTTTCATGTTTTTTAGATACCTTGCATTATTCTATTTTATTTCCACTACTTTATTTATTTTATCAGGCAAAATTGTTCCATCTTGTTCTCTTTTGATGCCCTGGTGCTTGTCGCTCGCCTGGGAGCATCGGGAACGCCTCTTGGGCCATGTCGCGGACCGACTCAGGTGACCGGTTCAGGGTCAACTCATGTAGGTTCGTGATGAAATGGTATCAGAGGAGGTCGGCTCTTGAGCGAACCATGTTTTTCAGAGCACCCATTTTTATTTGGTTCCATCATGGTAGAAGGAGTAGAATTTTCGAGACTCGAGGCGTACGGACGAGAAGGACATCATGAACCCTTGCTCATTCTGAACCTCGGGTTACCATGGGATGTTCGGGTTGTTAGTGTATTTTGGTTCTTTTGAATTGTTTTATTTTGGGAAATGAAATGGGAGCCGGGAAATTGACCTCCGTGAGCTCGCATGGTCTGTCAATCCATGTGGAGCTGGGGACATTGCCCTAGAGTGCTCCCTGTGACAGTGGCGTGACTGGCGTATGGCTGCCAACCATATGTCTGAGTCACCAATCACCGCAATTTTCTCCTTGTGGTTTGTATGGGCCTTCTTTACTTTTAAGAATTGTTTTTTGATGTTTTATTTTGAAAGTTGTGAAAAGTTGAAATTGGAATGGAAATGACCATGTTTTTATTATGTTCTTTTTTTCATTGTTCCTTAGTTTTCACCCCCATGACGGTTTGATGGATGCCAAAGGTGCAGTTTCGGGTGGTTCGCCCCTAGTGAATCCTCCAGTTGATCAGCCCATAGACTATGTTCTAGAGTTCATGAAGTTGAACCCTCCTCTCTTTTATGGACAAGAAGAGCCTCCTGATGCAGAGGAGTTGTTGCAGAAGATTGAGAGGAAGTTCAGTTTCATTGGGCTACCTGAGTCGTTAAAGGTGAAGTTATCTACATTTATACTTGAAGGCCCAACTTGTAAATGGTGGAAGTATGTGTATCAGAATAAGCCTCAGGAAGATCTAACATGGGAGGTTTTCAAGTCATCATTTATCCAACAACACTTATCTAAGTTGACGAAGCTGAGGAAGTGGATGGAGTTGTGTTGTCTTCAATAGGGCATTGAATTGGTACTGGAATTCTATCGACATTTCATAGACCTAGTTCCGTATGATCAGTGGTTTGTTACGAATGATCCCGAGAAGGCTCGACAATTTGAGTTTGGACTCCGACCTGAGCTGCGATCGAAAGTGGAAGAGATCATCCTAACCACCATCTTAGATGTTATGGGGAAATCCTTTTTGGATGAAGCTGGGTTAGCAGTAGGACTTGAGGTGGAGAATCCTCCAGATTTGGGAAGCATTGCAGAGGGTGGTGATAAGAAGAATGAGAAGCGACCTGATGCTAGTGGTGCTGGTAGAGGAATCAAGAGGCCTCTAGACCTTCAGTCTTTTTCTCCACAGTGCAATGTTGTGATTTGTCACCAGTGTGGTAGGCAGGGTCACAAGAGGCTGACGTGTCCGAGTGCTCTGAGACCCTATCGCACCTTTAGAAGTTGGGGTCACTTCCAGTGATTCTGCTGTGGTGTTTCCAATAAGCATGTTGAATCTAGACCTAGCTCGTCGAAGGTCACCTCGGCCTGTCAGCAGGAGTAGGGCGATGTTTGGGGATCACATTGAGGTTTCCTCTTAATAATTTTTATTGGATGTAGTAATCGTCTTTTGTAGAATATTTCCATGTTTATTTTTCTTCAGTTGTAAGAATGGTTGTGGTTGGACCTCTTTAAAACTTTTATTTTATTGGAAATGTGTTTTGGGAAATTCTGGTTTGTGTGTTATGTTTGGGATTTTCTGAAGCCTGACTACGAGATAGGATATGCTTCAATCATCAGTGCTCCAGCCATAGGCCTCAGAGTGAAGCTGGTGCATAGTCAGGTGAACCCCAACGGTGGAAAAAAAGGTGTCTTAGTTTAATCTTGGTCTTTAGTGCATCATGGTTTGTTCTTTTATGAGGGTGTGAAGTTTTTAGGGTAGTAATGACGGTAGTTTTGATTCTCTATCATTTGGGACCTTCCTTTCCCTCCACTACCCCTTATGGTGGGGTTTTTTGGTCTATGCAGAAAGCTTTCAAGTTCGGTTAATCTTTTCAGTTCTTATAGTGGGGAGACCCACAGTGGGTCTCACAGAGTTACTCATGAAGTAGTTAGTGTTAGCCTGATCCTTATGGTGGGTAGTCAATTCGGTCCTCCCTTTTCAGTATTAGAGTTCCCTTTCAAGTATCGTTTTGGTGGTGGGTGGTCTTGTGTGGAACCAAATAATCCTAGGTTCTTCCTCTTGAGCATACATTGGAAATTGGAGTACATCCAGCGGTTTCGTTGGACTAGGATAATAGGAATATGTGTCGGAGGTAGTTTAAGTTCATTCATTCCCTTGTTGAGATGGATGGTTTGGGTTCTTCTTGGTGACAATTATGGTGATTGTGTTTTAAGGATGAGTTGTGTGTCTTGGGCTTTCAGTATCTATTTGGAACGATCAAATGGAGGCACTTAAACCTTTGGTGGTGAGTGACACATAATAATTTTTATCTTTGGGTCTTGACCTTGTTGTGGCTTTCTGGGGACAGAAATCATTATGGTGGGGAGAATTTTCACACCTCGACCTACCTATAATTTTTATTTTTATTATTTTCTTTGGTTATAATTTTTTTGTCGAGGTTCTGGTTGAATTCCGAACATGATTTTTGAGTTTTGTCAATAAACGCGCATTTCTGAGTTGACGTCACTGGGCGCACTGGTAGAGCGCATTTTGAAAACCCCGCGTGGCTCCGCCCAATCATCTGCCCAATCCGCCAACCTTCGGAAAAAAAATTAAAATCGTTAAATATTTTATTGTTTTTAATAATTTTATTATTTTTATTAAAAATTAAATGATAAATTATTATTCTTATTTTTATTATAATTTTTATCTTTTTGTATATATATTATTGTTAAAGTTGTTTTCATTATTATTATGTGTGTTATTATTATTAGAAAGTTTCATTAATATTATCATAATCATTATAATGTTATTAATCTTATTGTTATTAACAATGAAAGGAACTAAATTACTATAGTTATTAAAGTTTTATCATTATCATTATTTTTGTCAAAGATTTACTATTATTATTAAGGTGATATTTTTAATATTATTGTTTTAATTATTAGAATTATTATTAATTTTGTTTTAATTACCATCATTAGTTTCCTTTATTATTATTATTTTTATTTATTTAATTATTTTCTTTAATTTTACTTTTATTATGTTGTTTTATTTTGACTAGGATTTACCCCCCCCCCTTCTAATTACTGTAGTGTATCCCTCTCCCTTCATGCGACGCCTCTCCCCTCTTCCCCTTGGTGTTCAGCCCACAACTCTCCCGCAGCACCCCTCCCCTTTATCCTTCTATTTAGTGCCCAGACCCTCTTTCTTGTAGTGACACTCCCCCCCCCCACAATCTTTTGTTATAGTGTGTTGTGCATCCCCCCACGCATTTCCCTCCCGCTGAATCGTGCAACCCAGCCTGGTGCGCCTCCCTCCCAACTCTGGCTGTCAGATGCCCTCCTCTTTACTCTCCACCTCCGGCCCGAAACCCGCCACGGTGCGATCCCCTCACCTAACCCACACCGCTCCCACCTCACCGGCATGACCAAGCCAGTTTGCCCCAGCTGCACCTCCCCTGTCTGATGGGATCCGTTGTGCGCAGCAGCTCCAGCCAACTGCAAACCTTCGGCGGCCCTCATCTCCGATGTACGTGACTCTCTAGCGGTGTCTTCTTCCGGTGATATCCCCTCTCCTCTCTAATAGTCTCCCCCTCCCTTGGTGGAGTTTTATTTATTTATTTATTTTTTTCCCCAAAACATAGATATTAGGGTTTAATTCCAAAATTTATGGTCGGATGTTGTTGACTAGGGCTCTTTTGGTTCCTCACTGGTGCGATCAAGGTGCAAACAGTGTTTCACGCCATTTTGAGGATGTTCTTCTTTTCTTGAGTTCAGTTTCCCCTTTGCACAAATTTTCTTGATTAATGTTTCACATGTTTCATTTTTTCGCATGGTTTGGGATAATTAATGGGTGAACTTCAATGTCTAGAATATGGTATTTTTGTTTTGTTTTGTGCAATTAGTTGAAAATGAGTTTTACATTTCAAATTTGGTATATTATGTGTGTGCAAAGTTTTTCTTTATATTTCCTACATGTAGTTTATAACTTTGAAACTGCTTCAAATCTAAATTTGAAGGTCTTGGTTTGAGGTTGGGCTTAAGGAGTGGGTTTTTGGGAGAGTTTTGACTTAAATGACTTACAGTGGTATTTAAAAATTGTTTTATAAACTTTTAACTCATTTATTAAATATTATATGTGGTGCAGATTATGTTTTGGAAATATTTTTGAGGTGCTCTTGGTTTAAAATAGATTTTTGACATGTAGAGTACTTTTATTAAGTGGTGTAATTTTTTTTATTTTAACTGTGTAAGAGGTCCGCATTCTGATTGGTGCGTTGCGAGTGCGTGTTTAATTATAAGGGGGGATTTTGAAAAGGTTTTGGGTGTGTAAAGTCATGGGTTTCACTTTGGACTTGTTTAATAAATTTTAATTTGGTTTATTAAATAGTGCAGATGGTGCATACTGTGTTTTGAAAATAGTTTGAGGTGGTTCTTTTGTGATAGTTGTTTGTTTGGGTTGTTTTAAGTCCGTGTTTATGTATTTTAGATGTTGTGTATTGTTGCAGCACATTGGTGAGGTAATTCCGCAAAACTACGGTCGTCAGCTTGCGCGGCTTTGCGAGACATGTCGCGTCGTCGTGTTCAAGATGCAAATTGAGTTAGGTCCCCCACTGTACTCTCCTTTAAATTCATAATTTATTAGTTGCTTGATATTTTATTAATTTTAATTAATGAGAAACAATATAATATAATTAATTTTAAAATTATTATTTGGTGTAAAAATAGTCGTTTATTTTATACACGACACATGAAAAATTTTCTCAACAAGCGGACACCTAGTAGTGAAAGAATGCCTGTTTGGATTTTAAACATAATTCATGGAATTTTAAATGTAGTTTTAGTTTTAAAGATAAATGATTTCTTCTGAACAAGTGTTTTGGGTTTTCTTGAAAATGAGGTTTTTTATTAAAGTTGGTGAAGGACTATCTGGTACTTTAATAAAAAAAATTATTTGGGAAAACTTACATTTGGGTTACTCAGGGGTGATTGTTGGAGTGCGTTGATTGAGTGAGTTGTGTGTGATATTTGTGCCTCATGACTGATTGATTTACATTGTGGACGCACCCCTTTTTATTACATGTGTTGACATGGGAACCTGGCATAGTGAGTGAATCTTCTGAGAACGATTGTTGCACTAGTTTAGATTACACACTGGCTAGTGGACCCATATTAAGGGAATATTGAGTTATTGTTGTTATGGGGATTGGGCCCCTCAGTTAGGCCATGAAGGGATATACCAGGCATTAGGGAGTTATGACTTCATCGAGTTAGATCATGATTTCAGGATGAGTCACATGTATAGTATGTTCTGTATTGTTCACAATCTCTTAGGTTTGACCCATGTTTCCTTTAGTGTTTATTTGTATGTGGCAAATGATTGAGAGGTCTAGTTCGGTAGATGGCCTTTGTGTTCCACTTTTTCTGTAACCCTTAGTATGTGTTTTGTGTTGTGTGATTTTCCTTTTTTTACTAACAACTATAATTTGTGTTTCTAAATGGTTCGCAAAAGTGATTTTGAAAATGCAATGCGCATATTTCTTCCAAACATTAAACTTGTTTATAAATTAGAAAGGGAAATAGACTGTTACTTGTTTTAGAAAATAAAGTGTGTGTGGAAACTTATATTTAATATCATTTAGTTCAAACCTGGAATTAATGAATTCTTTATTTAATGGTATGTGCATTGGGAATATAATTAGTCGGGCCTACCTACTGAGTTTTTAATACTCACGCCTATAGTGTTTTTCTGTTTTTAGTTTTGTTGTAGGTTTGACTTGAGCTTGTTCTCCATGGGTGAGACTTGGTTGGGGTTTGGAGAGTTACTCTCGAGGTCACGATGAGTTTTGGTCGTGGTCAGGTTAGTTGGTTGTTGTTGGTCGCTCTTTCTTTTTTCACGTTGTTTAGATACCTTGCTTTGTTCTATTTTCTTTCCACTGCTTTATTTATTTTATTGGGAGAAATCGTTCCCTATTGCTCTCTTTTGATTCCCTGGTGCTTTTCAGCAGCCTGGGAGGATCGGAAATGCCTCTCGGTCCATGTTGCGGACCATCTCGGGTGACTGGTTTAGGGTCAACGCATGTTGATTCGTGACATTGGAACCAGTGACCCTTTAATTTTTTCATTCTATTATTGAAAAATAATTTCTCAATCACAAAAGATCCTTTTTCATCACGTATAAAATTAAATAACATCCATTATCATAATGAAACACATTACCTTAATTCATTCCATTCAAATCATAAAAATTTACCTCTACTAGATATACCTTGAACTTGAGAAACCCTTTGGTCACCAAATTTCAGAATAAGACTTTAGTTTAAAAGTTGACTTGTAAGATACATGTCGTGGTCCCTAGATGATTATTATATATTCCTTGACCATTTTTTATTATTATTCACCTTTCCAATAAATGATAACCATAGTAATATAATAACCAATATACCATTAGAATACTTTTATGTAATTATTTTAATGAAAAAAAAAATTTGTTCCTTTCCATCCACATATAAAAAAATGATCGTTGCTCGTATGTTTGTCTAGAATAATTCCTCCAAGAAGTGATGTCTTATCTTACTCACCATCACCTTTTTTCATGAGTTATAGTGAAGAAATTGAATATTAAATGATGGATATAAAATGTAGTTATGAATATGTACAGAAAAATTATAATCCACCTTCATTCCCTCCCATTAAATGAGAAATTAAATTTTCAAGCATGTGTTGTGTGGACTACCACATATATAAGGTAATGTTTTTCATTATTAATATTCATTATAAATATGTACCTAGAACACCTAAAATATAAATCACATGCATATTAACATATAAATAATATAAATATTCTTTTGTTATAATGATAATATAATCTTCCTTAAATATATTCACTCATCAAGTTATAGTGTGTCCTTGTTTATGTCAATTTAACCACTAACTACACAACAACACTCTAACATGGATGAATATAGACATGAAATTATGTTAAATTATTTAATGTTATAACACTATTAATATTATATATAGAATATATTATAAATTATATAAGTGGTATTCAAAATAAATGATCATATTATAGTTAATCACCTAAAGGAATATATATGTGTGTGTACCTATCATAATATGATTTCATTTTATAAAAAGATATATAAATGTATTAATTTTATTATAATAGAATAATAAATTAAATAAAAACTATGCATCATGTGATTATTATGTTATTATGAACTACCTTTAACTATTTTCAATATAACAAACTAGTTATGTTGAAATTGAAAAAACAACCCAAAATAACCAACATAAGAAAAAATGATATAATAAATAATTAGAAAAGGATATTAAAGGTCCACAATAAAAGAAATATATATGAATATTTTTAATAAAAATTAATCTAATAAATTAATTTTATTCTTCTAGATATTATGAACATTCAAATAGTGAACCAGTACCACAATATGGGTTTTTTGGTATCAATTTTCAATGCCATGAGATATAAATCTTATTACATACATTACATTATATTTAATGGTGTGTTTTATTCATATTTAATATTTTATATAATGATAATATTATTATTCATTTAATTTTATGTTTCACTTTAAATATAAACTTATAAGGGGTATGATTTGTGGGTTTCTAATATTGTAATGGATTGTTCAAACATAATTTTCTTCCATTCAGTTTCAATATATTTTATTAAACTCAATTTTCCAAGATTTATTTATAAAAAATATTTTATTATTTATATTATATTTCAAAAAAATTGATTTTACTATTCTTCATTATAACCACATTATCAATTTATTTGTACCTCAATTATTATTTAATTTTTCTTGATTATTTTCTCAATTACCTATATTTGATCCAGGATATCATACTTTTCACATAATCTCATATCACATATTGTAACCATTTTCCATTAAATAATATCATAATAAACCCTTAATAACATTCTTTAAATTTTTATTTGATAATATATCCATTACATTCATTTAATACAATTACTACCCAAGTTATAAGGGGATTTTACTCTAATACTATATCATTAAAATTATTTGGATTTTTGTAGTAAAATTTATTTATAGTGTATATGATTCCTATATTATTAATTAGTCAATCAAAAACCTTTTATTATATTTAATTTTATCATCAAATTAAATTAAAAACTCATCCAAGGGGTATTCATTTAAATTTTACATGAACTGTAATAGATTTCCTGACACAGATTCTTCCAAAAGTAAAATTTTTCCATGATGGTATTGACATTGTAAGCCCCCATTATAATTTATTTTTATTTTTTGAATTACAATATCTTTTTTTCTCCTGTTATTTTAGACTGTTCCATCACTCTTTTTTCATGAAAAAATTATTTCTCAAATAATATTTATCTGTTTATAAGAAAGTTTTCCATTCATTCTAATGGATCTTTCTCATCCATGTACATATTTTTATTTCAACTAATATTTTATAGTCTTTGGGGGAACTCAAATGGTTTTTAATTCATTTTATCCTCATACATTATATAGGCATATTTCAAATGAAAATTTAATTTCCCTATTTGTTATGTGTGTTTACAATAAAGGTGTTCTAAAATTATTTAAAGGATTTACATTTCATTGATATCATCCTTATCTTACACTTTATTATTTATCTATAAAACATTTATGAATTTTTAATACTCCATTATTATATATTTATTAATAAATAATATTTTAATATATGTCAAAAAAATTATTTATAAATATTTTCAAAATGTCATTTAAAATAAACTGACATTATATATTAGACAAAAAAATTTAATATAAAAAAACAAAACATATTTTTAAAACATATTCTCAATAATATTTTAAGAATAATTTAAAAATGTATTTAATATTATTTGTTAACAACTAAAATTTGTTTTCAATTATTTTATAAGTTTTATTTAAATGATTATTTAGGGTAAATGGTTATTTTATTATTATTTTAAATGTAAAATTATACTCTTCTTTTTAAATTATTCTTCATCAACCAACTGATTCTGTACATATGTTTTCTAAAATGAGAATTGCTAATTCTTTACAAGATATATTATACCTAACTACATTTTTATTCCCTAATCATTTTATCTTTATACCTCGAATTTTTCTTCAAATTCCTTACCTATCGGATATATTAATTTTTAACAATTTTATTTAAGGGTTATCACTTATATTTCAGTCATCAATTTATTAAAGAAAATATTCACTAAACCATCATATTTTTATCTATAAACTTTTTTAAAATAATATTTTCAACCCAAATTGAATGTAATTAAACATATTATTACTAAATATCATTGAATACATTGGTTTTTCCATGGATATGTCATTATATGATAAGTGGTTGAATTATGAATAATGGATTTATGTAATTCCACTTGGAAATGATATGGTTTTTTTATTTACATGGGTATTAATGTTGCGCCAAATGAAATTCACTTTCATCCCATGGGATCTTTATGTTTTGATGAATGATTACGTTCAAGTGGTAGACATAAATATGTATAGATGATGGGTTGGGTCTTATATATCCCTCCAATTCATTGGTTAAAAGATTATATCATAAGAGACGTGTATACACTTGACAATTATGTTATCTCACAAGCATGGGTGATAATTTGTGACTCCCAAATTTGATTATTCTCAATGCTAATGTTTCTAACATATTTCAAAGGTATCATGAGGTATTCATCTCATGGCTTGTGTCTATTGACTATTGTTTTCACTATTTTGATTAATGACTTTTTATTTATTCCATGATTTATGTTCTATAATTATTCAGGTATAATTTTCTAATATATCCAGTTTATAACCACATGATCATATTATTATCATTTCTGATTATACATTTTGTATAGATTATGTTTATCATTACTGATCTTATGAGGTCATACTATTTGTTTGGTTTTTATTTACTAGGGTTATAAAGATGAGTATAACATATGGTAACTCTATAAGGTATTATTTAATGGATCAATTGTGGGAAAATATTTAGAATAAATTTTTAATTATTTTTTCTGTGTACCTTATCATCAAGGTCCTTAAAAAAATTCTTTTTTGTCAGATTATTGTTTTATATAACAATTTTGTGAAATTTATGAACATTTATCTTAGATAATCAGACTTGATATCAATGTTAATTTAGAAAATAATCTATTTTCTAAACCATAAAATGAGTGTGGATCTTGGGAACCTTATTTGGTATCAATGGATTGTTTTTTAGAGTACTAGTTTATTTAATTTTATTTAGATAAGATAACAACACCTAGGGATAATTCATAGGGATAAGTCTAAGTATAAGATAACATCGTCAAATTTTGGTAAAAATGATATTTTTTATTTTCTATAGAAATGAGATTAATGACTAAACACTACAAGTTTATGTTGTATATAACACAGATACACCTAGGAGTAATGAATCTGCCAAGGGAGAATTTAGCATTAACATGATGTTCACTAGGTGAATGTTAAAGATATATAATTACAAACCATGTTTGGGAATCCCATGTAATATTATTTAGTTAATTAATATTCACCATAATAATCTATTATGACAAATTCGATTAAAATTTTAATGAATTATGTTAGATAACATAATTGGAAATTAACCATGGTTAACCTAGGATTCAACAAAGAGATGTGTGGGTTTAACTGAAATTATCATATAATAAAAAAAATTGTTTTATAGGGGAATATATGTTTAGATTAATGATTTCATTATCAGATTTAGGATATTATAATTTTAGTTTTAGTTTTATTTTTGGGTTGAAATAGTACCATGGAAATATAACTAAGAATTGTATGTATCTATAAATCACTATAACATAAAAATTAATATGGTAGAATATATAAAGTATTGATAATCAAAGGATATTCCGATCATAATGGGGAATTATAAATACCTAGCCATACCATATATGGTGAGGTTACTTTCATAGAGGGTAGGCTTGTTTTGAAAATGGTATGTTTTAGAGAATTTATGACTATGTTACATACATAGTTGAGTATATCATTGTATAAATGATTAATTTTATAAGTGGAATGAAAAGTAAATTAATATAATCTAGGATATTATGTTATATTTCATACTTGTAATTACATCTCAAAAGAATAAATATTTTATCAATGGCCAAGTATAATTTAATCAGTGATTAATAATTATTATTTCCAATATGAAATTTTTTTAAGGGGATGTATAATGTTAATGGTTTTTATATATAAAATTTCTCCTTTAAATAAACACCATGTTAATATATTATTCTACAAAAAACAAAAACTATTATGATCTTCGATATTTGAGATAAAAAAATATATTTATAATAAATACTATAATGGAAAAAAATTCATTATCAAATTATAAATGTTTAAAAAAATTATTAATACCACTTATTATTTTAAAATGGAATTCTTATATAAAATTTTTTTATGAATATATTTTATTTTTAAATTTTATATGTAAAATTTTTATGTTTTAGAATTTTAATATTATAAAAGTATGTTATTTCTTGTATTATCAATATAATATTATTTATAGATGGAGATTCAATATTTTTTTAAATAATTTATTTTTTGGTGATTAGGAAAATCATATTTTTGAAAAAAAATACACTTTTATGACATTGAGAGAATACATCAATGAATTATAATTTAAAAAAATTATATATATATATATAATATTCTAATTATTATAGAACAATTACAATTTATCAATTAAAATTTATAAATATATCTTTATAATTTAGGAAATATTAATTATATTTAACTCAAAAAACTACTTTAAGCCACTTGTATTAATAATTTGTTTCCATCACATTAAAAAATATTATAATAACAAATGGATATCAAATAATATATCATCATTTTCATATTATGATATAATTTACCATTATTTTTCTAGAATAGAATTTTGAATACTATGAATAAAGGTAATTAATATAATAATGTTTAAAGTATTTTTTATGAAATGTTTTATTTCCATTTAATAATTTTTATCTATTAAATATAAATAATATATTTTAAATAATGAATATAATATTATTTTAGAAACATGTATAATTATATTAATAAAAAATTTATTTTTA
The DNA here is from genome assembly GCA_963277665.1 of Viscum album. NCBI lineage: Eukaryota > Viridiplantae > Streptophyta > Magnoliopsida > Santalales > Viscaceae > Viscum > Viscum album. Next base: position 663,484,370 of record OY728159.1, read on the forward strand.
ATCAATTCTATATTATATTAAGTAAATGCAATGTTGAAAACCTATATTTTCTACAAAAAAAAGATCTTTTATTATGTTTTATTTTAAATGTTAGTATTATATTGTTTATAATTATAATTAAATTAAATTTATTTTAAATATAGGTTATTCACATGAAATTTTGGTAAGAGGGGTTATTTATATTTTTATTAATACATATGTTTCATGGGTAAAAACTGCTTATCTGACTAAAATAAAAAAAAAGATAAAAGAAAAAAAATACAATTGTAAATGACATGAAACATGATTTAAATCATTTAGAGATAAGTAGATGAGAAGTTATCAATAGTATCTAACATAACTTCACTTAATTTTTAGTTTTGGAGATATTACTGAAAAATTCTAGGACACCCTGGTCCTAAAATTTTATTAAGAAAATAAACACAAAGAGTCTAACAGTACAAGGAGTTATTAAAAACATGGGAATATAAAACAACTCGCATATTAGCATCAACCATAGGTTAACAATAGTGATGATATCAAAAAGATCACATCGAGACCGTCTCAATAATCACCATCTTTGATGAAGAATCCACAACATAGTTGGCCTCCCTGTAGGTAAGAGAAACACTCCACTTGATTTTCTCCATGTCATTGATGCAAGCTATCTGGTGAAGCAAAATGTGCCATGGAACATTCCAAGAATGTTCACTTAGAGTATCAATAGTCATATGTAATTCTAATTCAATCCATAACTAATACTAATTCAGCTTAAAAACATTTTTAAAATAATAAATTTGAGCCTATAACTCATCCACATATGCAGTCACATATCCAATTTAATGATAAAAACTTCCTTTCACAAAACCATGGTAGGTTCAAAAAACACCACCATAGCCTGACAGACCTATTGTGCCAAGGGAAGCTCTATCAAAATTAACCATAATCCATTGAATAATTAGGGGAAACCATCTAATAATTTTCAAGCCAATAGGTCTTATCATTCAACTTTTTACACCTAAGAGTCTAAGAGTGAAAAGACCATATGTATAATTATTAATTGTTTTAGTGTTCACCTTAAAAGCTGCATATATGTCCCTATGAATAGCCATCCATCCAACATGAACTGATGGATTATCATTATCAAAAAAATTATAATTCTTGGTTGTCTATGTGAAAGAAATAGCCAACAAAAATACAACAAGCATAAGATTTTGAATATTCTTGATGTTATTATTATCAGTCGAGATGTTGGAAATCCATACCTCAAAAGTTTTACTCCTGTCCACATGAATTAAAAACATCACATGAATTTCATAATAGAAGATTCAAATGAAAGATAAATTAAAAAATAGATTTTTCATGCCCTCGGTTTCTCTCTAACACAGGTGACATGGAGAATCCATGGAGATTCCAACCCCATACAATTAATCATGAGTGGGAAATATTTTTTTCCAGATTTTCCAAAGAAGAATTTCCCTAACATGTAGAATGAAAGGAATCATGAATGAAAGTTGTTAGGAAGATACATTACAACAACCATCATTATTAATCTTCTAAAAACACTACTATTGAAAATACCATTCCTATTCTTGAGCCAAAAAATAATGTTCAAATCCACAACTAATTAACTCCAAATTTTATCAGAAACAAAACTAGGAAAAATAATTCCATGACTATTCCAACCCGTAATATTATTTGAAATGGATATGTGTCTTCTACATGGATTGATAAGTATGCTTTCACTGAAAATATTATCAAGCCAATGGGTTAACTAGAAATTAACGGTATACTACTTAGAAATAATCCACTTTGAGTCAATCATAATCATATTGAACCATTTCCTTATATCTGGCCTTATAGATGAGGACATATAATAAGAGTACCAGTTTATTGGATTTTAATTAAACCTATAGTACATAATCTCCATATGGGGATAATTTATTGTAAAGAGATTCCAAGTTAATATATAAAGTAATGCATCATTAAAAACACTGAGACTTATAATGTCAATACCTCAACTATCCTTGGATTTGATACAATCCTTCCATGAAACCATAATATTTTTTTCTTATAAAATGACCATGTCCAAATGAAATTCCTAATCATGCCTTGAATCTACTTAATAATACCAGGATGAAATTTTTAAAAATAAATTTTATACACAAACATTGATGTGATCACTGAATTAACAAGAAAACCCTTCCTGTTTGGGACATCGATTTCCCTTTCTAATTTGTAAACTGATTAAGAATACCAGAAAAATTATCCTTAAGATGAAATCATCTATACTTACCCCAAAATAATGAAACTCCAAGATAAATGAAAGGATGAACTCTTCCCCTAGAACCAATCATTCTAGAAATATTGTTCTTCCTTGTCACAAAAATGCCATTACCAAACATAATTGATGACTTATTCATACTTATAGATTTCCCTTCCACATCTTAATAATGATCAACACTAATAGAATTTACAGTTTTCTTGGAGACAGGTCCAATTAGGAGGACATCATCAGCATAGAACAAGTGAGAAGGAATAAACATTCCTCTTTTATTCAGGATGTATTTATATAAACAAATATTCTCCATGTCATTCATGAATCTTATAAGATTGTCTTCAGTAAGGGAAAATCAGTCTTGATAAGGGGTCACCCTGGGTTACTTCTTAAGATAATTTTAAGAACACTCTGGAGGAACCATTATTAAGTCTAGGAATATTTGCAGAACATAGGATTTCATTGATCATTCTAATAGAAATAGTGGAGAATCTATACTGATTGAGAACTAGAAAAATGAAGTACCGTTTTAATGTATCAAAATATTTGGATATATATATATATATATCTTTAAAGAAAAATTAAAATATTTATTCTTCCTATTCATGGGATTCACGCTCTTAGATGTAGTGAAAATGTCATTTTAAATGTTAATTCTAGGGGAAAAACCCATACTGATTCACAATATTAAACACCTTTTCTACTTTCTATAACCATAGGGAAATTATTTTGCAAAAAATATTGGGAATTGTATAACTAATAGTAATAGGATAGAAATCCCTGATGTCAATAGAATTATATTTTTTTGGGAATAATAGAAATAAATTTTGACATGAGACCATGAGGGATATCAAGATGAACAAAGAATTATTTAACAACATTAACCACCTCATTATGAATAGTATCCCAATAACACATAATGAATTTATTTGAGAACCCATCAAGTCATGACATATTATCAATCTTACAAGAAAAAAATGTTTCCCAAACCTTTTCCTCATAGGGAACTAATTTAATCTCATGGGTTTTCTACTCTCCAACACACTCAGTAATAAAATTTGTCATTTTTTGAGTTCTGTAAGAACCATCATTAGAATAAAAATTTAAAATATACTCAATCACCGCAATAATTATTTCATTCTTTGATGCAAAAATAAAATCATTAAAACTAATGGATTTAATTCCTCCCATAATTCTATTATATTCATTCATTCTCTAAAACATATTGGTGTTCTTATCTTCATTTTACATCCATCTCACATTTAACATTCTTCTTCTCAATCTCTCTTAGATGGTCAAATAAACATCCAACATGGATAGAGAATTCAGATCATCTCGTAAAGGTATATCCTAATCTGGATTAGTAGTTCAATGGATTAAAATTATATTTTTACTAGCTTTTATGTCATTAAAAATGCTAGAAAATGACGTCTTGCTCCATACATTTCATTTACCTTTAATAGATTTCAATTTACATATGAACACATGCGTTGGGAAACTACAGAAACTATTATCCTATGCTTCATGGACCATTTCCCTACACCCAGGGATTATAATCTATCCATTATTGACCTTGAATGGTAGGAGTACAACCCTTGCATCTTGTGTAAAAACATCAACCATTATGGTATTTTGATCTGAATGTAGTGTAGGGAGATTAGAACCAAAAAACAACACATGAATCGGATCCATCATTAACATACATGAAGCACCTATCATGTTTACTATCCTACCTACCATTGAGAGTATACCTATTCCTTGTAATATTACACCCATAAATCAGAACATTAACAAAGTTTCATTGATCAATACACATATATAAATCATGAGGTGCCAATCATTGAAAGTTAATTTCAATCATATCTTTATGTAGAAAAATTGTGTTAAAATCCCAAAAAATAATCCACCTTTTCCTCATAGACTCTTGAATCAAGAATAAATCCCTCCAATGCTCCCTTATTTGGAAATATGAAATCAAGGAATAAATGAAAGAAATAGGTAAAATTTAACCTTTATAAAAAAAATAGACATTATAATGCAGTGGGTTCCCTTATCACATGAATGAACCTAAACATTGTCATGTTTTAGGACACATAAATTATATATGCCAAGTCTGTCAGAGTTCTGAAAAACAAAAATATATTCAAAAGTATTCAAATTAAAAGAGGTCCACTTTTCAAAATACATCTTGGGCTCAGAAAGCACAATGAGAGGTGGATTGTGTGTCACAACAAGATTCATATGGGTCATGACTGTTGGGGTTTTCCTAAAACCTTTGAAATTACAAAATAAAATATATATTTATTTAAAGGAATGCCTCTTTTTTTATTCCCTTCATTCTATGTCAATACTTAATTAGACTACCCTCTCCCTTTTCTCAATATCTTTTTGCTGAATTCATCTTCCTCATGTTTACCCTTTTTAAATTTTTTTATACCTATAGTATAGATCCTACAAATCCTGTATTTGAAACACTACCTCCATGAATAGTGTGAAATACAATATCTGGAACAATATTTTATTAGGACATCTCCCTGCATAAAAGATATACCTTAGTAGTCCTATAATCCAAGTTAATTCCCACTTCCTTTCATCAATCACTCTCACTATTAAAGATTTGTGAGTCCTTCCAACCTTCCTCTTATGATATGTATCAATGTCCTGAACCAATGGTGTAATAACATCCTTACAATATGGGGAATTATCCATGTATGATTTAACAAACATATAGGAATCCTTCTACTCCTTAAAACAAACTTTATCAATATCATCCATTGTAGGTGACTCATTTTGAACTGAAAGCACAATATCCATAATAAGGTTCTCAATATTAGAAGAAACATCTTGCTCATCAATATCAAAACTCATTTTAACATATAATTAATTGATATCCAAATAGGTTTCTAGATCAAACAATAGGTCATTTGACAGTGTGACATGAACCTCAGACCCATCCATGTTTGATTATCTAGGAGAAGGAGGCTTCTCCTCTTCCTCAGCAATATGATCCCAAGATTTTGTTTGAGGCACTATGAGGAGAAGGGTGGGAGTAAGGGGGTCCAATTTATATTTTTATGCACCCCATTTATAAATAAAATTATATTTTTTCTTTTTTTTTTGTTTTTCACTTCTCTCTAATACTTAGTTATTGGATCCTCCCTAACTTTCTTTGGAATAACCCTATAATTTTCAACCGCTTGGAAGAAAATTTTTCATATGTCACGGAAGGGTGGGACATGATCAAATTCAACCTTAACATAAAGTTTTATATCATATAAAATTAATTTTATGTCATCCAGATGCTTAAAATCTATGTTGACATCAACAAGTATGTGATAAAAATAACCAATTACTCCATCGAGAGTGTGTTGACCCATTCTAAATGGTGTGCCAATACAACATGCCAAATCATTATGGATTATTTCCACTAAATCCATTTCAAACGAAAAAGGAAAATCCATACCTAGGCATTAGATTTATTTTGGTCGATCAGATTAAAATCGATATCCCTTTCTGAGATGTGATGAATACTAGTTTTGAGCTGTAGGTTACCCAGATTTTTGGTCGCTGTAAGATCATCTCCACATCGGAAGAAAATATGAAAATAACCTCTTACAATGAGGATAAGATTCTAGGAATTATTTCTCTAGTAGAGAGAAATATGGTTCTTAATATCAACATCAAACCATGGATCTTCACCTATCATGTTAATCACATGAACAAGAAGAGTCTATTTTCATGGATTTAATCATTGCTGGAGTGCAACTGGGTCCGCAACAACCGAGAAATTGTTATCATCGTGTTTAACCGATAGATGCGGAGGACCCTCCATAATCAGATACAAAAACCCTAATAATGAATCTTATAAGGAGAATTACAAATTCTTATTATAAAATCCAATAGGAACATCCACCCCTGAATGATGGTCGGTCCACGAAACATTCTTGAAAGAAAACTACCAATCTGGATTGAACGAGTCCATGATTAATCAGAGGAAGAAATTTAATCATTGTTGATGACCTAATAATTTCCTGTTCTTTCTCCTAAATCCAGCATTAAATGTGTTGGTTGGGTACTATTTTATAGGTGTGGCCTTACCACCTACACAATAAATGTACCCAGTGAGGCCCATGGGCACCAACAATGGGAATAGGCTAGTTCCAATTTGGGTAGAGGGTCTAGGAGTAATTATTTAAGGCATCTAAGATGTTTCCTTGAGAGTATTCAAACCTAAAAACTTAGGTTCGTAGAATTATATCAATAACCACTCCACCATGCCCCCACGGGAAAATGTGTATTTGGGTAATGAGGTAAAGGCGCGGCCAAGAAAAACCTATGCGCCACATGTCCCCAAAGAGGCCCAAGGTGGCCAACCATGGGCTTGAGCCAGTTCTGAATGGCCTAGACTGTCCAAGAGTAATTATTAATGGAATCATAGGTGTTTCCTTGAGAATACTTGAAACCAAAACCTTGGTTTTAGGGTGCCACAACCATAACCACTCCACTATAAGCCTGTGGAAAAAATGTTGGTTGGGTAATGAGGTATAGGTGGAACCACACCACCTACGCACCACACGTCCCCAATGAATCCCAATGGGGCCAACCATGGGATTAGGAGAATTTTTAATGAGGTACAGGGTCCAAAAGTTATTATTAAAGGAATCTCAAACATTTCCTTACAAGGAATAAAAACTGAAACTTCAGGTTCAGGGCACCACAGCTGTAAACACTCCACCATGACCCATTGGAAAAATTGGTATTTGTGTAACAAGGTATAGGTGAGGCCACACCATATTCATTCCACATGTCCCTAGAAAAGACCAAGGGGGTCCAACCTTGGGAATGGGATAGTTACTAATGGGGTAGAAGGTTTATGAGTCATTATTATAGGCATCACAAGTGTCGCTTTGTGAGGACTTGAATTTGGAACCTTGGGGTCAGGGCGCCACAACTGTAACCACTCCATTATACCCCCATAGGCAAACATGTTGGTTGGGTAATGAGGTATAGGTGCGGTCTCACCACCTGCGCACCACATGTCTCTAGAGGGGCCCATGGCATCCAACCATGGGAATAGGTTATTTCCCAATGGGGTAGAGGGTCCATGAGTAATTATTGAAGGCATAACATGCATTGCCTTATGAGGACTAGATCTTGGAACCTCAGGGTCAGGGCACCATAGGTGTAACCACTAAACCAAACCCACACAGGGAATCGTGTATTAGGGAAATGTGGATTAGGTGCGGCCTTTCACCCATTGTGAATCACACATCCATATTGAGTCCCAAGGTGGAAAATTTTGGGCTTGAGGGAGTTTGAAATAGGGTAGTGGGTCCAAGAGTATTTATTAAAGGCATATTAGGCATTTCCTTGGGAGGAATCGAACCTAAAACCTCAGTGTCAAGGAACAATATTCGTAACCAATACACCATTCCACTGTATGATTTTGGACATATTGAATCATGAATAGTTTCAATCTATTATAATAAATAATCAATGTTTATAAAACTGTCATTTTATTCATATTTAAAAGGGTACCACTTGAACCCTCTCAAAGATACACATCCCTATCGAAATTTACTAAAAAATTGGATCATTTTACCTCCACTATAATTTCATTAAAAGTTTTAATGTCCCTACTCACCATATGTTATCCTATAAATTTCATTTACATAGGGATTTTAAAGACAATGTTCAAGGTCCAAAGTGAGTAATACATAATCCTCATCCATTTTATCTTATCATTACCCATATAGAACAGAACTAACTAGATTAATATTTTGAAATAATTAAAAATTTTATTAATAAATGATATTATATTAATGGAACATTAATTAATTATTCCATTCCATCCATATAGAGTAACAAAATAACTTTGATGGTCAATTTGTGTTGATTATCGCCTCAACGATGTTACATCCTTCATTGTTCACCTTCACATATCATCACTAGTTATTAGTTAAGAATTTGAGAATAAATTTTACATATATAGTATAATCATAAATATTATGGGAGGAATTATAAACAAACATGATTCTATCACATTCACCATGAAATGAAATTTTTAATCATGCGATGCGTGAACTACCACCTCCATGATGTAACATTATTTATTTTTACGTGATTTTCACTATTTATAGTGTACACAAAAAATATGATTAAAAACATAAATAAAACAATATAATATCATTAAAATTCTATTAGTATCATATTATTGACTTCTTTGACCATATACATTAATAGAGTTATTTCATGTTCTTGTTTGGGTTTGTTTAACACCAATATAAACTACAGTATAAAACTCTAGAACATATGATATTTAAAATGTATTCAATGTAAAAAAGTGTTTCTTATGACAATAAATATTTTATAGATAGGTAATATTGAAAATTATAAAATTTATATTATGTAATAAGTGCATAGTAAAATTTTTCACCTAAAATGAACATGTCAAACCAAATTACATAATATGAATTAATTTATATAATAACCATTATACCAGTATGAAATTTAAAATAATATAATAATTATGGAAATAAATACTTAAATTCATTGAAAAAATGAAGTTATTCTACATGAACATTATCCATATTCAACATAAAAATTAGCTAAATATAATTTGATTGAACCACCTAAAATAACCTACATAATCTAAATCTATATAATAAATGGATAGGAAGTGATAATAAATTATACACAGTAAATTAAATAAACATTTAAAAACTTAAAAAGGTATATAATAAACATAATTTCATTATTCATGATGTTTGGATCATGTGTAGAGGTATTTAGGAAAATAATAGGGATTTATTTGACACACAATTCGGTCCAATGAATCATACTTCCTATAAATCACAATTATATCATTGAAATGAAATATAAAATTCCAATTTAATAAAATTGTTTCATGATAATATAATTATTGATATTATTTGATATTTCATTTTAAAACACATTTTCTGAGTTGTTTTGATTCTAATCATCTTGTTATATTATGGATTTGTTCTAACATTATTTTCATCCATGGAGTAATAAATATAATTATTAAACTATATTTTTCAATGATTTATTAATTATATCTTATTAATAATAGAATTTCTTATTGAGAATGAAATACCATTAACTTCAAATTATATATATTCAAATAATTGAATATTAATATAAATATCTTATCACATTTTTTTTCTTCTGCATAACATTGATGTGAGAATCTCAATGAGTATTTATCACATTGATATGGCCATGTAAGTTCCCTTCTATTACGAGGATCTCGAAACACCATGATGATATTATTTAAAACCATTATATGGATAGATAATTTACTATGATACATAATATATTATATTAACTATCACGTGGGAGTACACGTAAGAGGATTGGGCTTTTTTCTTATCAAGTTCTCGCTTTGTAATCTTCAATATGAGATTTTGTGGGAATATTCCAATTGATAGTTATTTTTCATGTTTTATTTTCATAAAGAATTCTTATTATTAAGAATGTATTATTTTATTTAGATGTTATGATTATTAGAAAAGCTTGTTAAGAACCCATTACACTACTTGTTTTTTGGGAGTATGTTACTTTTAGTGAATCATGAATGAAATGTTAGCAATGGATTATATGAGTAATGATTTTTTTTTCATTTAATATTAATAAAAGATGATATCATAGCCCTTAAATTGGAATATAATTGTAACGTTAAATTACATGGTCATGATGTAAAGATGTGTTTATTTTATATAGATAATGAATGATGTATTAAGTATATTGGTTAATAAAAAAGATGTGAAACCTTCTTGATGATATATAGATACAAAGGTAATATATTTCCCATCAATCATTTCTATGTGGCTGTTGAAATTTTTACATTATGTTGTTTTTCAATGGTTCGATGACCCATAGCTTGAGAGTAATCATGGACAATAGGAAATCCCACCTAATACTAATTTGAAGGATTCCTAGATAGTAACATAGTAAGCGCAAATATGGATATCAATTAAATTATTTCTGAATTTAATTATTTAAAATATATTTTTCTCAATATTTTGGAATAACATTATTCTTGTTTTATCGATAATTAATATTTGAATGTAATAAATAATTAATTATTAATTAATTAATAATTTATTTGATTTTTTTAATATTTATGAAATATATATTCTTTGGATTCTGAATAAAATATTCATTTTATTTATTATTGATTCAAATATGTAATTAAATATTTATTCTATTATTTAATAAATTAAATGGAGTTTTGGAGGATGATGATTGTGTGCAGTAATAAATAATAATTTTCAAACTAGTAAATAATATTTATCATTACACGAGTTAGCACGTGCCAAAAAATAAGAATAATATTTTTTTATTATTATAAAAAATGAGGATAGATAATGATTGATATATAATTTAGGATTGTATATGTAATTAATTAAAATTTCAACCCAAACCCAATATTTATAAATAGAAGATTATGAATGTTGTGTATGGTTAATAGAAACATGAGAACAATTAATCACAATGCTAAGAACCCTCCATTTAAACTCCTATATTATACTCATGAACAAGAATAACTAATTCAATCTGGAATGATCTTTATGTGATAAGGATACAAAAAGAAAGACATTTGACTCCCTATTCTAGAACTCGAAAATAAATTTATTTCCTTCCAATTTCAAAAGGATTTCATGCGGATCACCGTTAGATGGATTCTACACATAGATCATTCAAGCTAAATGAAGGAAATCCAGATAATTATTTTTAGATGATTACAATCATTTACGATATAAGTTCCTTGATGTGGTAATTCTATTCTTACAGTCATAAATTAATTAATTTTAATTTTTTTGTTAAAATAACCTCTTTAGGGTATGAGTTTTATATATTTCAATATTAAATAGAGAAACATTTCCTTGAATTAAGAACATGTAAAATATTGTGAATGATCCATTAAATTGAAAAAACCATAGGGTTATTTTCCTACCAAGGAATGTTAAATATTCCTACCACTTTTATGTGGTATCCGAGCATCCATAGTTTTATTTTAAAATTATTTATTTGATTATTGACATATTTGTGTAACATATTTTATATCATTCATTTATGAATTATTCATTGTTTAATATGATGTTTTAATAACATGATTTCAAAATTTCAAATACATCATTAAAGATTCATATTTTATTAAAGGTATAAAAATATATTAAGAATGGCCAGATATTTCATCAAGAAGTTCCAATTATATAGGCTATTATGACTGGGTTACACAGAAAGTTTGCTTCATTAAATTCCAATTAACCATATTCCTTTTAGCTGGATATCCCTATGGATACATATTAGGCTAAGTTGTAACTACATGTGATGAATTTACTACACAATATGCGTAGATTAGGACATCCAGAAACATTATGATTCATTATACACAGAATATACAGGGTATACATGTCATGTAATCTAAAAAGTTCAGTAGAAAACTTCACACTAATAGTGTGTTCATATAAATATTCAAAAAAAAATAAACTAATATCCTCAGGCATTAAAAATATACACAATGTGTAGTGAGTTTATGGAAATTATTTTTCATTAATTCTATCATATGAAGTACACATTTAGACATTTAGTGAATGAAAAAGACACAATGAGAGGATAATACAAAACATGTAGCTAGCTAATACAAGCTATGTAGTCAAGCCAAGGAATAGACCAAATCCCCAAGAGTTGAACCCTAGTATGAAAAAATCAAGGTACATTGAATGTAACGCATAAATAAAAGTTTTTTATTCTCCTAATAAATGATGGAATTAAATTATATTAAATAAATATTTTTTGATAAAAAAGTATTATATTGATTGAACCCTAATGTTTTTGATAATATAATAAAGTTTAAATAAACCATTAAATGATTAGTTAATTTTTTATATTTACCTATAATTATTTTCCCTTACATTTATATTTCATTCATCCCATTTTGATGGGTATCTCTATGAAGATTTTAATGGTCATTAACAGAGAACTTAAATTAATTAATTAACTAATTAATGAAAACACATTTTCCTAAAAAATAAAGAATAAATATGAATTAATGTTATCTAGTGTACTTTTTAGTATTAATTTTATGTGTTAAATAATTCATGATTTTCACCATTACCAATGTATGCACTGGTTTCATTTAGTTATTTTTATTTATTGGTGTTTCAATTAATTATCAATTAAATTAAATTTGATTGCATATGGGTTATCCCACAATAGTTTATTTTGTATGTCAAGTGTGTCTAATAATATTTGTGTAATTACTAATAACCAATCCTTTAATTTACCTCACATGTATGTGAGTAATAAATATATTTAAATAAAGTATCATCCCTAGGAATTTGAAAATGTTTCATGAGGGAACCAAGATGATGAAAAACCAAGTTATACAATATTGGAAAAGTGGAATGTTGCATGTACTTCCATGAATGACACAAAGAGTATTATCACATGAAATACATTGATATAATATCCTATAAATAAATGTATTATAAAATATTCTAATTAATAAGACATTTTTGATTTCTATATAATGAATTAATAACTTTAAAGATTTAAGATCAATATCAAAGAAATAAATGACTTATTATGAAAATATATAATCTAGATAAATGGAGTATGCATAACTGTTTTATCAAAAAGGGTAATAACTTATGTAAGATCTAATTAATATTTAAAATACTTGTATATGGTAAAACAATATACAATTAATGCATAAAAATTTTATTTTACTTAATATAAAGTCATAATTTTCCTTATTTTAAATGATTTGGAATAAATCTACAAGAAATATGTTTTTGACCATCTCTTTTTGGGAATATTACTCTTATATAAATATTTCTTATGATGGTTTTGGGTTGAATTAAACATTTTACATATAAAGGATTGAAAAAATTGAGAATAGGTGTAATTTGGAGTCTACTATTAAGGATATCCATGTTATGATATCTAGATTTCAGAATCCACTTAACATATAAAGGAGTTTTAATCCTATAGTTAGTTAAAGCTTGCCAACCAAAACACAATCAAATATCATTACCAACCATTTTTTAGGTTATGTGAAGGGAAATATTTATCATTTACACTATAATTTCCTAGAAACAAGGAATTATGATTAATGTGGTGGGAGATATTGTGACATGATAAAATAGTGAGAGACTTAAAAAAATTAGAATAATTATGTCACACCTAAATTTTAATCAAGTATGTACTAATAATCTATTTTATCTATTATATTTCAATAAAAACAATTAAATTTTCATGATCATTTCTTAACTCATGGTAATTACTTTAAAATAAAATTTATAGACATGTTATGCTCGTTAAGATGATACATTATTATCATAAAAAATAGTATTATGTGTTGGAATCCCTAATTTTAGTTTTTCCATTGCTATAAGTGAGTAATGGTGACATAGATTGAAACTAAATATATATAGAGGAAGCTTCCTGTGTCTATTGTATAATATTATCAACTATTCATAGGGTATTGATGATAAAAATATAAGGAAATGGATGCTTATATCAAAATATCACATCTATGTTCTCTTGAGAAATACAAGCACATGTTTGAAATAAATAAGATTGTTAATTCACTATATCAGTGTAAAAAATAAGATGTAATCAAGATATTATTCCTGTTTTCATAATTATTGAGTATATTTAATAGAAAGAGAAATTTAGACTCCCCTTGGATAAGAAATTGTCTGTTAATATTATTTTATTATCCATACACCAAATATTATCATTATTTGTCCAAGCCCAGAAATATGAAATACATAAGTCACTCTAGAAAATTATTTCAAACTTAATCAAGTGAATTTGGACCAGTTGAAACTAATTTCTCTACCCCATATGGTGAAATTATTGAAAGATAGTTCTGGAAGATCCCATTTCTAATATATATCCAAAAAATCCTTTATAGTTCCCTTGAAAGAGTTAAAGGATTCAAGTTAAGATGATTGAATTTGAGGCTATTTAATACAATTGTGAAAATAATGGACACTAGAAAAGAAATTTCATTTAATTGAAGAAGATAATTGATTATATGAATTCAGGAATATTAATTATGTTTATATTCATAAATTGTGTATTAAATACAATATTCTACATCATACATGTACTTTAATTCAAGACATAAACCTGAATATAAAAGTTATTGATGAAAATTAAATTCGAGAAAGTGATATTATTACATCCACAATAGGGAGCTCTCTATATCCCATTTCTTGATTTGATTCATTCATATTTGTAATAATTGTCTCCCAAAAATATATCTACATTTTCCATTGAGACACAAAATACTTTATTTAAATTTTTTGGAATATATTTCATTATGGTATATTAATATAGAAATAATTTTCCAACAAATATAGAATCACAAATATCCATTGAAATGAATGATTAATTTATAATATAATACCCTTGAAAAATTATTTCAAGGTAATTAATAATCATTAAAATAGAATGTAGTTCACCAATTAATAACCACAATAATGTTATAGTATTTGTTGTGATAAGATACTAGATATAAAAATGAATTACCTACCATATCTTCTACAAATATACATTTTCAAACAATATTACATCACAATTCATTTAGGTTCGTATCCCGAAGGTCTTGTTATCTATTATAAATCTAAATGAAACATCATATAATTCATGGTATTCATTTAATAAATTCTAGTGATTCTAAGTGAAGTAAATGAGTGAACTTGTTAAAGATTTATAAATCTCCCATATGGAATGTCTAAGAACATATTATCCATATAATCATTGATCAATTATAAGGAGTAAAAGTTATCCCAAACTGAAACTTCTTTGTATACATCAATGTATTCATGGTATTATAAGTTAGTTGAATTATGAGTCTTTTATATTTAGAAAAACATCTGTTATTATATCTAATACATGTATGCAAAACAGAACTATAACAAGTAACCATATTCTCACTATATTTTCTTACTAATATCTTATAAATTTAAATAAGATAACATTATATTATGAAACTATAATAAATATATTTAGAAAACCATTTATATTAATAATACTTATATATAAATTAATATAAAGGAACTACGGTGCATTTTAGTTAATAATACTATAGCCATAAAGGATGTTAATATAGAGTGAAGTTCTATAATATTACTATAATGGAGTAATATCTCTTTAATGATAGTTATAAAAGACATAGATTATATGGGTTAGGGATGGAATATGGAAACATAACTCCACCAAGATTAGGGGGAGTACTAGTTCTAGAGGCACATATTGAAAATGAATTTATGAAGGAATATGTGGTTTCTTTTCAACAGTTTGGGTGATACACATATTATTATTTCAAAAAAATATAAAAAAAAGATGTAGTAAGTTGTAATATGTTAAGATTCTTTTTTATGTCTAAATTTAAGAAATGAACTCCATGAAAATAGACATGAACAACAAAATATGGTTCTAATAAAACGTTGTGGATAATTTAATTTTTTAGGATATGATAAAATATGTACACAAATCATCATGACTAAAATGTATTTTTTATTAAAAATTTTATTGAATATATCTTTAATCCTTATATTAATATATTTATAATCAAATAAAACTCTTTTATGGGAGTTCAAATGAAATATATATTTTTTAATCAACAAAATGGATACTATATGGTATATGTTTACCTGGAATAACTAAATAGGTAAGTGAAATCAATAAATACCAATGATATAAATGGATTATATAGATTAATTCATGAATTAATCATGCATGGTGATCATAGAATATTCATTTGTAAACTAATGGGTAACCTGTTTCTCATCCTTTTTAGTGGGAGTGATATATGTTTTAAGGATAAATATGCTTATATTACAAGAAAAAACCTATTATGTCTCATATGTTTATTAGAGTAAGGAATGAAATTTATCAAAATATGACTCTCTGTTGAAACCATCTTATAGTGAAAAAAATCTATGGAATATATTTATTATTTTATTTCATATTAAAGATATTAATAATTAATGACTAAATTGTTATTTTCATAAAATCATTCTGAAATTACATACATGAAAATAGTAGTGGATTACTGTGATTAAAATATTTTCACAAGAATAAGGGATATGAATTTTTCTCATGGGCCACGATATATATTTAAATATTATATTAGTAATACATAATTATTATACAGTAAATATAAAATATATTCAACCTAACTACATCTACTTGAATTTATATTTGTTGAATAGTAAATGAAAATGTAGAACTTGTTAATTAACATGCTTCCTGATATATTGGAATAAAAATGATCTCTGTAATTAATAACATGTATTCATTTGGATAATTTTGATCTAGCTTCATAGAAAAAAGGAAGGATTATATAAAATAAAAACACATTATAACCAATGGTGTTGATGTCCTCAATATCTCAATACATTGTAGCTTCTTATGTATCTTGAAGAGCAGGTTAGAAATATCATGCTCAAGTTTTCTGTTATACAAAATGGATATTTATCATTATGATATGATTTGATTATGGGTTGATTTAGGATTTAATGATTTTTACATTGGACCAAAATATGTTTATAGAGTCATAAATCACACCTCGTGGAATTTCCTGAATATAATATTATTGTAGTAAGGAGGCTCACCACATAGACTTGTGAATTTAACAACCCTTGTCACAAAAACATTATTAAACTATAATTTATATCCATTAATTTCATAAACATGTATAACATATCGGAACTAACCATTCATTAGCAGATGGGAAAAGTGAAAGTAGGGGTTTGTTGGAGTTGGTTCTCAAAAACCAACAATAATGTATTTTTGATTGAATTTATAATCAACGAATAGAATATTAATATAAATATATTTTTTCATATTTTTTGTTAATACATATAAAATTTATTTGATAATGATCCATAGTATTTCTCATGTTGATAAGGGCATAATAGTTCCTCATTATGATAAGAACCCCAAAATTCCATGATGATATTCTAAAAAATTGTCTTATGGTTAGATAAAATCCAATGATAGGGAACATAGTATACAAAAAATCATGTGATATTAATCATAAGAAGATGCGACCTATTCTCATTATGTTCACATGTGGAAATATCTCACATGGGAGATTATGATAATAGAGCCACTTGTATTATTTTTTCACATTTTAGTGTTCTAGTATATTATTATGAACAAGAATATGTATTGGACCCTAGACTATAATATTAAAATTAAGACATTACATGACTCACACACATAGAATTACTAAACAATTTCATGAAACCATATTTATTCTTTATATAGGGTAAAAATGGATCATGAAAATTATATTTTATTAATGGATAAGTTGAGGAGCTTGATTTGCCTTCCATATTTATGGAAGTTTATTATAGAACCATTCTATTTTAATAGAATAGACATGTTAAATTCTATGTCAATGGTGATATGAAGTGTTTATTTCATATAGTCCATGAAATTCATTTAAATAATATATATTGATAACATTGATATGAATCCTTCTTTCATAGATATTGAGAAAAAATGTAGGATCGAAATAATGATGTAGATGCTCAATATACAAGAGGGGGGTGAATTTTACACTTTAAAATTTTCCTTAAACAAGGTAAGATATAAGTTTAAAAAAGTTAAACTAAGCAAATTCACAATACCTCTAACACCAAATAAAATATTGGTTCAAAGTATGAAGTTACAAACTTCTAGTTTTATACACTTGCTTAAATCTGGAAAGTGATTCCGAAAAACTGATTCCAGAAATATGGATATGGAAAATGAAACTTAACAAAATTTTACAATATGAGATTCTACCTTAAAGCATATAGAATCTAACTAAATCAGAGTACACAAGTGTAAGTATGTATAAGATGTTTATACTTTCTTAAACATACAAAATTCAGCAGAAAAGATAAACTTGTAACAAAAACAAGTAACAAGATATAAATCTTTTAACCCAAAGAGAAGGGTATCCAACAACCTTGGATAAAGGTCCCTTGATTTATACTTTCAAGAAAGTCTGTCTTACCAACACCCGGGTAATCCCTCGATACGAAGATCGGAGTCTCTGTCTTGCTATCCCCTCAAGCCCTCAACTTAAAGGTAGTTAGAACCTCTCTCTTCCTCAACAAGGAAGCCCTCGAACTTCAAGGTAGTCGGCACCTCTCTCTTCCTATTCCCGAAATCCCTCAAATGTAATCACCAAAATTTGGAGTTGCACGAAGCAATCTGAATGAGAAGTTCAGTATGCACAATTCATGAAAATATTCTCTCTCTAGAAATCACCTTGATAGCATGTGGTCTCTAGAGTGATCAACTTCTTGTTGAGCTCTTTCAAATGAGATCTAATTTATAGGCTCGGTAGAAACGGTCGGCCCCCTCCTCTAATGGTCATATTTTCATTAAATTTTGGAGGGACCTATACATGTGTCACTCAACCAACGGTTAGTTAGAAACAGAATGGACGACATCGTTTTATAACAAAACATGTCTAACTGAAAGCATGACATCATTTTATAACAAACTTAACAAATTGGAGTGTAAGTAAAAAGTTCGGAGTCTATCCAAAAATTATATTCTAAGTCTATATTACAAGGATATTCAGATTCTTTTTATCAGAAGAATTCGGAGTCGAATTTCATAAAAGTTCGTATCCATAATTCGTAATCAGAATTCACAACCAGAATTCATAATGAGAATTATACACTAAAATTCGTAATGAGAATTCATCAGAGAATTCGTAATGAGAATTCCTCACAAAATTCGTAATGACAATTCGTCACAAAATTCGTAATGAGAATTCATGACAGAATTTGTAATGAAAATTCATCATAGAATTCATAATGAGAATTCGTCATCAGAATTCGTAATGAGTATTCTACATTAGAATTCGTAATGGGAATTCGTCATCAAAATTCGTAATGAGAATCCATCATAGAATTCGTAATGAGAATTCATCATATAATATGTAATGAGAATTCATTAGAGAATTCGTAATGAGAATTCATTATAGAATTCGTAATGAGAATTCATCAAAGAATTCGTAATGAGAATTCGTAATGAGAATCCACCACAGAATTCGTAATGAGAATTCAACACAAAATTCGTAATGATAATTCATCACAGAATTCGTAATGAGAATTCATCACAAAATTCGTAATGAGATTTCATCATCAGAATTCTTAATGAGTATTCTGCATTAGAATTCGTAATGGGTATTCTTTATAGAATTTGGAATGAGAATTCAGATCCTATAACTGAATTCTTCATCTCTAAGTATTATACGATTCCGAGAATATAGATATGAATCCTATTTTTATACTTAAGAAAAATGTTGATATGAACAATGAAAACAAGAAAGAGGTAAATTTCCTTAAGGAAATTTTCCTTATAGAAGTAAAACAGGGGTGAAAATATATTTGATTAAAGATAAGGAGTTTGTGATTTTAAAAACAAGAATGAATGTAAATATCATAAGGAAAACTTTATTGACTCAACAATCTCCCCATTTTTGGAAAGCACAAACATCCTTATGAAAAATAATATAAGAGCTTAGAATAAATTTCTAGACTTTGAAATTAAAGCTTATCTTCCTTTTTTTATGAGTGATAGTGAATACAGCAAACTCCCCCTTAGGAATTGAAACTCTAAGGATTGTATTCTAGATATCTGGAATGGAATTTTTATTATCATAAGAATGAAAAACTTAGTAATGAGAAGCTCCCCCTTTGATAAGCTCCCCCTTAGTTAGGGATAGTTCTTCTTTACTTAGAAAAATTTCTTCTCCCTTTTAGATTCTTCCTTCTCCCCCTTTTGAGTAATTTTTTCCTTCTACCCTTTTGTGATTTTCAAAAAGAATTGAGGGAATGGAAAAAATAATAAAGTACCTGAAATATTAGTTCATACAACCAACCAAAAGACAAGTAACCAAAATGTCATTACTATTAGAAAGAACTAGTACAAGGAAAACAGTACAACAAAATATCGGAGTGGTCTATTTTGTTTCTTTTTCCTTGGGCATAAGAATTTTGACAATTGTCTTCAGCTTCTTCATTTCTTTGTGGTCCTCCTCCACTTGCTTCTCTAAAGAAATGATTATAGCATCTTGAGCCTCCTTTTCCACTGCCAGAGCTTTAAGACCTTCATCTTGCTTTATAACCTTTCCTTCTAATTGAGTCTGAAGATCCTTTTCTTCCCTGTAGTACTAGACAAGAGAACTTAGCTTCCCATTCAGATCTTTGGCCTCCTGCATCCGAACATCCTACTCAAGAGATAACTTCTTCTCAAAAGAATTTGTAAGATCCTTGATTTTAGAGTCTTCGGTATCAAAATCATCTTTAACATCTACTTGGAATTGATCAAGCTCTTACATCTCTTGAACAACATTCTTAGACCACTTGGTTATCTTCTTGCAAGAAAATCTATGAGCATCATAATTGATAAGAAAGTTTTTATGATCAGCCTCAAGATTAGAACACCTATCCATCACCATAGATACAGAGTATGAATTTTGATTTATGCTATGCTGAATCATCTAGCATCTAGATTCTATTGCTGGAAAAATCGGAAGCATGTCCACCAGCATCTTTAGGGACTGCTCAACAAAGTCATGTCCAGAGACAGATGACTCAGAATCTGATATTCTGGTTGGAGATGGTTCTTCCTCTGACTATATCAGCTTCTTTTTGGATGATCCTCTAGCTTATTTACTTCTTATAATATCTTTTGTTGGAGTTTCAACAACCACTTGCTTACCTTTATTAACTTTCGGAACTGTTTGTTCATCAGGAGATTCTTGCTCACTTTCTGAAAGTTGAACAATCTCATTTTCATCGACTTTCTTCTTTTCTGCTCAAGGTTCAACATCCTCAGGCTGTATAAAGTCATGATTGTGACTTTCTTCCCCAGATGTCTTGTTCACTTCCTCTTCACCTTTCTCATCATCTCTAGGTGTAGGAATTTTTTAAGATCCGGTTTGGGAAGTCCGGAGTGAAAATTTCTCGGAATCACTATCCTTCTCATGATAGTATTCAACTTGTTTTATTACATCACCAGAGCCACCACTGCTTTCTACTTGCTGGATTTCTTCCATAACATGTTGAACTCTCAGCATCAATTCCTTCTCAGATTTCTTCTTTTTAGAATTTTCCGAAGTCTTCTCACCTGGAGTTTCAGGTAAACCTTCAACCAGAAAGGATTTTGGCATGGGTAAATTTTCAGATGCTTCTTCAGTGTCCTTCAGAAGAGATTGAACAATATCTTCCTCTGACATCTTCTTTTTCAACTTCTTATATTTGGCTTGATTTTCTAATTCATCAATCGCTTTCTCTTTCAAGGAATTAGCCTCAGCAGGATCCAATCCATATTGAGGCTCCCCTTATTTTTTTTTCTTTATCATGCCTCCACTCGACAACTACTTCATCTGGAAAAGGCTTTTTTTTCTTTAGTTTGGGAGGTGCGGGTTGAGTTTCCTTAGACTTAGTGGTTTTCTCAGCAACTTACACTTCCTTTAATTTCCTTTTCTTCCCGGCTTTCTTTGATGGTTCTGGAGTTTGTTGATCTTTCTGAACTACCTCAGCCTCTTCCTCTGGTAAAGAGTATAATTCTCCGGATTCAACAGAAAAACCCATTTTCATCCTATTCAACGTATCATCACTAACCAGCATTACCTTGAAATTTCTTGGCTTGGAAGTGAAATAAATTTTATAAACGAATCAAGACACTTGATAATAAGCATAGAAAGCAAGGCCGGATACATTATAATCTGAGCTTTCAGATTCCCTTCTTTAATATTTTTAACTGTAATCAAAACATGCCTCATCAAATTTAACTTCCTTAGATTTACTAAAAAATCTAAGATGTATATATCACTCTTCTTGAGATTATCCTTATCTCCCCTTCTCGGTACAAAAAAACCTTGTACCCACAGCTATAGAATCTGATTGTTCGAAGAGAGATGAGCAATCTTAGCAGTCTTAACATCTTTATGTCCAAGGAATTCCTTAGCCTTGAATTTATTGAAACTTCCTTACTCATTTGGTAGATTATGTGAGCAAAATTCAGCTTCACCTTCATATGATAGAACCACCAAGCTTGCATCTTTGGTGTAATAAATTTTATAAGTCTTCCCATAGGACTTGAATGAAAAAATCATTCTTCCATATTCCTCAAGGAAGGAAACATACTCATAAAAGTCTACAAGAAAATATGTAAAAACCGGATCCTGATTCACTGGCTTTGATAAGCATACATCCTCCCAGCCATTGAGTTTGATGTTCTTATATATAAGAGAATCATACTAGCAGAAATTCGGATTCACCATCCTCTCCCTATAAATTAACCACTTAGAAATGGGCTTCGCAGTTAACATATCTTGAGAAGTGGATTCTACAGACATCCGGAAATAAACGCTTCTGAAGAAATCAGAACGGACTTGGGAAAGATCGGAGCAGCCTTAAGTAAGAAGGACAGATCTTCGAGATGAAAAATCTTGAAATCTGATGTGGGCCAACCCTTGGGGGTCCCATTTATATAGGCGTTGAGACGATGGTTCAACTTCCATGGTTGATCAAACGGTTAAGAAACATTGAGATTTGATCTGACGGTTGAGAAACAATCCGCAAGGAAAACTTGACTCCGATCCTTTGAGGTTTTAAGAAAAACATTTAGATTTAAGAAAGTTAGAATCTAAAAAATTTAAAAACACACAAGAAAATACCAGTAAGTAAAATACGATTACAGAGACTTAAGGAAATCATACCTTTCAGATTGCCTAGAAAGATTTTTCGTAATAAGTGACATTCTTCTTGAAGAAAATTTGAGTACGAAAATATTATTACGAAAAACTCAGTACAAAAAAAACATGGTACGAAAAACTTAAAGTTGAAAAGTTTATTGCAAAATATTTTTGTACGAAAAATCTAGTACAAAAAATATGAGTATGAAAATTCCCATTACGAAAATTCTCAGTACGAAAACTTCATTACGAAAATTCTCAGTATGAAAACTTCATTACGAAAATTCTTATTATGAAAACTTCATTAAAAAAATTCTCAGTACGAAAACTTCATTACAAAAATTCTCAGTAAGAAAACTTCATTACGAAAATTCTCAGTATGAAAACTTCATTACAAAAATTCTCAATACGAAAACTTCATTAAGAAAATTCTCAGTATAGAAACTTCATTACGAAAATTCTTAGTACGAAAATTTCCTTACGAAAATTCTCAGTATGAAAATTTTAAAAAACTCAGTATGAAAAGTTTTGAAAAACATAGTACGAAAAATTTTGAAAAACTCAGTACAAAAAGTTTTGAAAAACTCAGTACGCAAAATTTTGAAAAACTCAGTACTAAAATTTTTGAAAAACTCAGTACGAAAATTTTTGAAAAACTCAGTATGAAATATTTTAAAAAAATAACCAAAAAATGTACTCCCCCTATGAAAAAGAGTTTATTACTATATGGATAATGGTTAAACAAGAAGTTAATAAAGGAATATTACCTCATGGTTATCATTCCTAACTTCTGTTTAATGTATTCAAATCTATCGGAAGGTAAAGATTTGGTGAAAATATCAACAAGTTAATCTTGCATTTCGATAAACTGAAGAATTATATCTCCTTTTTGTGTGTGATTCCTAAGAAAGTGATGCTTAATATCTATGTGCTTTTCACGGGATTGATGTGCATGGTTTTTACTAAGGGCAATGGCACTTGTGTTATCACACAAAATTTGAGTCTTAGTAGAACTCAATCCATAATCTGTGAGTGTGTGTTGCATCCACAACACTTGAGCACAACAAATTCCTGCTACTACATATTCATCTTCAGTAGTGGAAACTGCTACTGAGTATTGCTTCTTTCATGACCAAGAAACTAACGAATCTCCTAAGAAATGACAATTTAAGGATGTACTTTTTCTATCCATTCTACACCCACCAAAGTCAGCATTTGAAAAAATCTTTAAGATAAAATCATTTCCAGATGTATAAAATAATCCTAGATCCATGGTTCCCTTTAAGTAGAGAAAAATTCTTTTCACTACCTTTAAATGAGATTCCTTAGGATTGGATTGATATCTGGCACATAAGCATACTGAAAACATTAAGTCTGGATAACTAGCTTCCAAGTATAGTAGGCTTCCTATCATACCTCTAAAAGATGTTTGATCCACTAGTTTCCCGACTTCATCAATATCAAGTGTCTTTGAGGTACCAATGGGAATACTCATACTTTTAGTGTTGTCATATCCATACTTTTTAAGAAGATATTTAATATACTTATGTTGTGATATATAGGTTTCTTCTAGTTTTTGAGAAATTTGATAACCAAGGAAAAATGTTAACTCACCCATCATACTAATTTCAAAATCAGATTTTATTAGATTTGCAAAGGAATCTGTTAATAATTACTAAGTTAAACCAAATATAATGTCATCAACATATATTTGAAAAATCAAAACATTTTTCTTGTCTTTATTTTAAAAAGGGTTGGATCTGCATTTCATTTAACATAGTTATTTTGAAAAAAAAATCATGTTAGTCTATCATACCAAGATCAAGGGGCTTGTTTAAGTCCATACAAAGCTTTGGTAAGTCTAAAAACATGATCAGGTTGTTTTGTGTCTTCAAAGATATGAGGTTTTTCAACAAAAACTTCCTCTTAGACATAACCGTTAAGAAAAGCACATTTCACATCAATTTGAAAAAAGTTTAAAATTGAAGAATGCTGCAAAGGAAAGTAAGATACGAATAGATTCAAGTCTAGCTACTGGAGCATAGGTTTCTTCATAGTTTATTCCCTCTTGTTGATTATAGACTTTTCCAACTAGTCTAGTTTTATTTCTAACTATGAATCCATTTTCAGCACACTTATTTCTGAAGACCCACTTTACTCCAATAATAGAAGTTTCCTTAGGTCTTTCAACCAAGGTCCAGACTTTATTCCATTCAAATTCATTTAGTTCATCTTGCATGGATTTTATCCAATCATTATCACCTAAAGCTTCATCAATGATTTTTTGTTATAATTGGGAAATAAATTCTAGATGTTCTACTTCATTCCTCAAGGAACTTTTAGTCCTTACAGGTTGATTTACATCACGAATGATGCTATCACTGGGATGATTCTTAAGAAACACCTGACTTGGGTTTTTTAAAACTTTTTCATCAACATAGGGTAGAAAGTCTTCTGGGGTAAATGTTTCAGAAATATTTTCTTGAACATTTTCCCTATCAGAAGGATATTTTAAAAAAGGTTGATAATCAGATTTTGAAAAAACATCCGAGGATGTAGGTTGGGATAGTTTAAAAACAAAAGGATCAGACTCATCAAATTTTACATGTACTGTTTCCTCAACAGTACACGTGTTTTTATTGAAAACTCTATAAGTCTTAGAAGTTGTGGAGTAGCCTAAGAGAATTCCTTCATCATATTTTTGTGTGAATTTGTGTATATTATCTTTAGTATTCAGGATGAATACCTTGCAACCAAAAACCTTGAAGTAGGAAAGTCTAGGTTTTCTACCATTTCATAACTCATAAAGAGTTTTATTAAGAAAAGGTCTAATCAAAACTCGATTTATAGTATAACAAGTAGTACTTATAGCTTCATCCCAGAAATATCTAGATATAGAATATTCACTCAAAATGGTTCTAGTTATCTCTTGAAGAATTCTATTTCTTCATTCAACTACACCATTTTATTGAGGAGTTCTAGGTGCTGAAAAGTTGTGAGTAATACCTTTTCTACTACAAAATGTTTCAAAATCAGAATTTTGAAATTATCCTCCATGATCACTATGAATAGTTTTCAGTGGAAGGTTTTTCTCATTTTTAACTTGGGATCTAAAACTTTTGAAATAAGAAAAAGCTTCATACTTCTTTGCAATAAATTAGACCCATGTAAATCTAGTGTAATCCTCAACTAGAATAAACACATAGAATTTGCCTCCAATGCTTCCAGTTTGTGTTGGACCAAAAAGATTCATGTGCACCAACTATAACGCATCAGTTTTTGAGACTTCACCGATTGATTTAAAAATAGATTTATGTTTCTTTCCATATTAACAAGGATCACAAACTTTAGAAGAATCAAATCTAAGCTCTGGTTTATCATTAAATAGTTTCTTCTTAGAGAGTTTACATAAGTTTCTAAGGTTACAGGGGCATAGTCTTCTATTCCATAACCAAGAATGATCTTTAATTGCACTTATACAAGGTAATTCTTGGCTTCTAAGGTCTTCTATGTTCAAAGTGTAAACATTCTCTTGCCTATGGGAAGAGAGAATAAACTCTTCCTTGGAATTGTGTACTAAGCACTTATCATTCCTAAAATTCACAAGGTATCCTTCATCACATAATTGACTTCTTCTAATGAGGTTGTTCTTAAGACCCTTAACAAACAAAACATTTGAAATCAAAGTTTTACCAAGAAGAACAATATTACCTATACCAAAAATTTATCCCTGAGCTTTGTCTCTGAAAGTTACTTTTCCTCCTTTCGTCTTGATAATCTTTTCAAAATAGTTTTTGTTACCAGTCATATTCTGGGAACATCCACTATCCATGTACCAGGTATTTTTGTTGTTACTTTCCTTATTTACCTGAAAATAATAAACGAGTTAGGTTTTCGAAATCCAGACTTTCTTGGATCCGGAATTGTTAGACAACAAAATTTTGGGTATCTACATTTTCTTAGAAAAATATACTTTATGAAACCCAAGATATTTAACTCTATTCAAGGAACAGTTTCTCTTCCAATGCCCACCACTTTGACATTTAGTGCAAAAAGGGGCTCTATAAGGAACAAAATAGTTGTTTTTGAAAACATTTTTTTGGTGAGTATAACCTAATCTAGTAGTGTTTCCTTGAGGTTTAATTTGAGAATACATCTTGTCAAAATTTTCCTTCCCAGAGGTAAATTTTGCAAGATGCTTCTTAAGAGAAAATATTTCATATTTCAGTATAATGACTAAATTCCTATCCTCATGAATCATTTCCTTAGAGTTAGATTTTTCCTCAAAAATTTTCATCTCTAAAATAGAATTCTTAAGATCTTTAGAAAGTTCTTCCTTATCAGAATTTTCTTTCTCAGGGTCTTTAGAAATTTTTTCTAAAAGCTCTTCTTTAACTCTAAGATTCGTAGTAAGATCTGAAATCTCTTTTGTAAGAATTTCTTCCCTAGTATTTGCCTTGTCTAATTTCTTAGAAATTTTAAAAAAATTACTTCAAGTAACTTGGAAAATCTAGATACTTATTCATATGAAGGTTCTTCATTTTCTGAGGATGAAGTATCTTCATTAGAAGTACTATTTTCAGAATAGTAATTCTTATCAAGAGTATATTTTTTAAAGCCTCGGCAGAGCATACCTTGGACATAAAACATGTATGTGGAAAATAAGTATTAGCAATGAATCCCATATTCTTCTATACAGATGAATCATATTCTGAAGATTCGATTTCTGAAGAGTCTCCATAGCTAGCACTCCAAGTAGTATTAGCTTTCATACTTTTATTAGCTTTAGCTTTGTAAAACTTATTCCTGTTCCTTTCAGAATGCCTCTCTTTTCTTTATTTCTTTTAAGCATAGGGAAAACAGGTCTTATATGTCCACTTCTCTTGCATTCATAGAGTGTGACCTCTGAATATTTCTTATCTTTCCTTTCCTTCTTCTTATACATGGACTGGAAATTTCTTTGACCAGCTATCTTGTTCATTCTTCAAGCAAGATTTTCTAACCCATTCTATGATACTTCACTCTCGCTAGATTCAGATTGGATAGTAACCTTCTTAGACTTGGATCTAGTTACTCTCTCAGGAGTCTTAGCTTTCATGTAATTTGATGTTGTAGTAAAAGAAACAGTACCATTCCCATTCTTCTTTTTGATGTTGTTAGCATCTCTCTTCATCCTTGTTTGATGTTGGAGAAAAGTTCCAAACAACTCATCTAAAGAAATTCGAGTGACCTTTCTGTTCTCATCAATTATTGTTCTCTTTGATTCCCACTCATTGGGCATAATATCAATGATCTTGTCAATAAGAGCTTCATCATGCAGACCTTTCTCTCCCATAGATTGTAAGTTATTCACGATAGTCATAAATATTTGTTGCACTTTACCAATGGGTTCTCCATAAGGAAAGTTAAAACCATGATACTCAGATCTAAGCATAGCTCTTCTGGTCTCAATCACTTTGGATGTACCAAAATGTGTAACTTTGAGTTTCTTCCATATACAGTTAGCGTCTTCACAAGAAGAAATTTGGATATATATATTCCTAGTCATTGAACATAGTAAAGTATTGCGTACCTTATAGTTTAATTTATAATCATGCTTCTCTTGGTTTGTGAAAGTACTAACTTCCTTATCAGGAATTTGATAACCTCCAGTAATCATAACAAAATTTTCTACTCCATTATTGATAATGAAAGTCTTAATTCGATCTTTCCAATACTCATAATCATTTCCATCAAAAATTGGTGGTCTTGTAGGATTTAAGTTGTCGATGGAACCAACATTGATTCCTGCCATCTTAAAAAACATTCCACACAAAAACTTGTTAATAAAAAATGTTCAGATTTAAGGAGAATATTCCTAAGCATTAAAAATATAGAACAATGAAAAACTAAGTAAGAAAAACTTATATGTGAATATAATTATTTCAGAGACCCGCTCTGATACCAATTTCAGGATCGAAATAATGATGTAGATGCTCAATATACAAGAGGGGGGTGAATTTTACACTTTAAAAATTTCATTAAAAAAGGAAAGATCTATGTTTAACAAAGTTAAACTAAGAAAATTCACAATACCTCTAACACCAAATGAAATATTGGGAAAAAGTATGAAGTTACAAACTTATAGTTCTATACACTTTCTTAAATATGGAAAGTGATTATGAAAAACTGGTTCCGGAAATATGGATCCGGAAAATAAAACATAACCAAAGTTTACAATATGAGATTCTACCTTAAAGCATGTAGAATCTAACTGAATCAGAGTACAAAAGTGTAAGGAATTATAAGATGGTTATACTTTCTTAAACATACAAAATGCAGTGGAAAATATAAACTTGTAACAAAAACAAGTAACAAGATATAAATATTTTAACCCAAAGAGAAGGGTATCCAAAAACCTTGTATAAAGGTCGCTTGATTTATACTTTAAAGAAAGTATGTCTTACCCACACCCAGGTAATCCATCAATAACAAGATCAGAGTCTCTGTCTTTCTATCCCCGTAAGCCCTCAACTTCAAGGTAGTTGGAACCTCTGTCTTCCTCAGCAATGAAGCCCTCGAACTTCAAGGTAGTCGGAACCTCTGTCTTCCTATCCCTGGAATCCCTCAAATGTAATCACCAACATTCAAAGTCACACGAAGCAATCTGAACGAGCCGTTCAGTATGCACAAGGCATGAAAAGATTCTCTCTTTAGAAATCACCTTGACAGCGTGTGGTCTCTAGAGTGATCAACTTCTTATTGAGCTCTTTCAAATGAGCTTCTATTTATAGGCTCGGTAGCAATGGTCGGCCCCCTCCCCTAATGGTCATATTTTCCTTAAATTTCGGAGGGACCTGTACACGTGTCACTCAACCAACGGTTAGTTAGAAACAGAATGGATGAAATCGTTTTATAACAAAACATGTCTAACTAAAATCATGACATCGTTTTATAACTAACTTAACAAATCAGAGTGTAAGTAAAAAGTTTGGAGTCTAACCAAAAATTATATTCAGAGTCTATATTACAAGGATATTCAGATTCTATTTATCAGAAGAATTCGGAGTCGAATTTCATAAAAGTTTTTATCCATAACTCGTAATCAGAATTCACAACTAGAATTCAGAATGATAATTCTACACTGAAATTCGTAATGAGAATTCGTCAGAGAATTTGTAATGAGAATTCATCATAGAATTCATAATGAGAATTCATCACAGAATTCATAATGAGAATTCATCACAGAATTCGTAATGAGAATTCATCACAAAATTCGTAATGAGAATTCGTCATCAGAATTCATAATGAGTATTTTGCATTAGAATTCGTAATGGGAATTCATCATCAGAATTCGTAATGGGAATTCATTACAGAATTCGTAATGAGAATTCATCATAGAATTCGTAATGAGAATTCATCAGAGAATTTATAATGAGAATTCATCACAGAATTCGTAATGAGAATTCATCATAGAATTCATAATGAGAATTCATCACAGGATTCGTAATGAGATTTTGTCATCAAAATTCATAATGAGTATTCTGCATTAGAATTTGTAATGGGAATTCATTATAGAATTAGGAATGAGAATTAGGATCCTGTAACAGAATTCTTCATATCTAAGTATTATACGATTCCGAGAATATAGATATGAATCGTATTTTTATACTTAAGAAAAATGTTGATATGAACAATGAAAACAAGAAAGAGGTAAATTTCGTTAAGGAAATTTTCCTTATAGAAGTAAAACATGGGTGAAAACATTTTTTCTTAAAGATAAAGTTTTTGTGATTTTCAAAACAAGAAGGAATGGAAAAGTCATAAGTAAAACCTTATTGAATCAACAAAAAAGATTATATTACACAGTAAAAATTATTATTTGGTTATTGATGTAGAAACATTAATTTCCTTCTCATGGGAACCTTAAGCTATTTCAAAATTATAGTCTTGAAATTTAGAAAATTTATCTTAATTCCAATGAAAATGAATATTAGTGATGAAAAATTATGTTTTTTTATTTATCTATATTAAATTATATTAAAATTTAATTATTGGAATAAATATTTTTCTCATGATCGATGTAGAGACCCCACCCATGAATGCCCAAATATGGTGTCATTATACCATTAAATTGGCATAAGATACAAGTAAATCACATCCCAACGGATTGGATAGGTTTGTAGACTTGGTAAACCAGGTAAATACATGATTCTTGTATTACAAATCAAAATAAAAATTAAATCATGTTTTTTTATTTATATGATAATAAAATTATTCCATCTATTATTTCATTCCATGTCATTCTTCATACACATAATTCAAACCTACAGAAAGGAAACCAATTAAGGTTAATCTCAAAAATTCTACTTATGAATAATTTATGGCGGATGTAATAATAAATCAATGAGAATATTAAATATTTAAAGGTAATAACTGATATCACATGCCATTTAATCGATAAATGAGGAGGAAATGAGTAAATTGTATAATAAGGTAAATAAATGAAAACACATGTCATTTAATCAATGAAATGAAAATGAAATTCCTAAACAGCTATTTAAAAATAAAATTTATTATGGACAATAATAAATTAATATAAAATAAGAAAATTATTAATTACTAGAGGCCATGTCTGATATACGCATGGCACTATCCTTATGAAGACCTTTCAAATGATGTTTCAGCGTATTGGATAAAACCCCATAAAATGATATACAATTGTCTCTTTCCATGATACTATCAATGCATCTTGGGGATATCTATAACCAAGCCCACCTTTTTCTTACCTGTAAAAATAATTCCTCAAATATTAAATAATCGATTTAATTAATGACAAATGTACTTTATCAAATATCCACAGCGAGTAAAAGATGTGGATTTATCAATATTTCAATAGATGATAAAATAAATATAAAATTTTACACCATATATGAAAATGGTTTAATTTATAGGAAATAATCATATACATGATATATGATATGGATATTTAGGGAAATTCAATGTTCAATGATTATAGGAAATTGAATATTTCAAGGTGACAAAAAGAATCAATGTAATGAACAACAATATTATCCTTATTCAAATCAATCACAATTCATCAATTGATAAAACAGTTATGGTATCAATACAACATATCCTATGTGGATTAAAATAAATTTTTATTGTCATTGATTAATGAAAATTGTATAAAAAACATTCCTGAGGAAAATATCCCTTTCATTTGGATAAACATTTTTTAAAATACTTTTCAATAAAAATAAATTATATAAATTTTTTCTTTTTAATTTATAATTTAATAAATGAAAATTATGATTCAAAGAAATAATGGTATGTAAATAAATACATTCCATACAATGTAGAAACAACATTCTTTTTATACTGTGAAACAGTTTTAAAAATGTCTTATGTAGAAAGTAAAAAAAGAATATTCCATGGAAAAATTTTGTATAATGAAAAGGGTAAAATAATATTTAATTAATCATTTCAGACTATTTAAATATTTTTTGAAAACTTTTTTATAAATTTTTGTATTTTTATGAAAACAGGTTCTCCATCTAAAGAGAAAAATGAAGTCATGTTTCATTAAAAAATCCAAAACATTTTGAGTACCAAAGAGTTTAAAAATAGTAATATTAATTGGATAATTACATTAATAACCACATGAGATAAAAATGAAATGATTTATTAAAAAATTATCCAGTAATTTTGTCAATTTAAAATTCATGTGTAAACAATCAAGACAAAAATGTGATTGGGAAGTAAACCCTTAAAATGATCATAACGTTCATGTGAGAGTAAACCAATGAATATATTGTTTTTTATTACTTTAAATTCACATAAAACAATTGAATATAAAACAATATGTAGTAAAAATTTATTAAAAAAATAATCATATAATATTAATGGCAACAGGGATGTAATATAAACTAATGAAAAGAAATTGGGTTATGTGAATCTTTTCAACATGGTTACAGTTAATTCAAATTAAATTTGATGAAATAATTAAATTTGAAACTAAAAATATCATTAAAAACTATTGAATCCTGATATTATATGTATCATTTTATGTATGTACACCATATATGAGAAACTAGGTGCACAACAACAAAGTATGTCTTGAAGAAGAGATATTGAGACGAAGTCCCTTTCAATTTGGTATCTTTATAATTATAATCGACAAAAAAGTAATAATATAAAATCGAAAATCGAATTCCCTGATGATAAAGTAATTAATGACATAATATATCAAAATGATCCATAGTTACACCTCACAAAATAAGTAACTGGGGAAAATGATGTATGCCTCACTCAAAGAAAAGTGAGACAAGTATCTCTTACCATGTGTTTCATTTTGGGTGAAAATCATATGACATAATTTATAAGGATTTTATAAAAAATTATAGATTATAAGATAACCATAATAATATTTATAATATCATATATTAACTACTTATTATATCTTATTACTCATTTTTTAGTAAAAATTCTTTTTTTCACTATTTGGGATGTTAATTGCTTAGTTTTTTTACAATGTTTTGACTTGTTATTTTTTTAATTATTTAACAAATCATTATTTAATCATCTCTAGAATTTAAAAATAATTTCATTATCATATATATTCATTATATATTTATTTATAATATTGCATAAGGTTTTGATATAAGAAATGATATGTACCTCTCATAGAGATTGTAGGTCATATGTACGTATGACCGCTACTTCTATTTCTTTATCATATTTAAAAAAGAATGAAAATGAAATGAAATATATGCATATGAATATTATTATTACAGTATAACATTTATTTCATATTCATAATTTTTTTTATTCAAACAATAATTTATATATTCCATGTATAACAAGATAGAATCACATCTCTTTGAGAAGGCAGTAGTCTACACTGTCACAAATGATTATATCATATTCCCACAAAATGGAAAGCATTATGGTATGTCTTAAATATTAATTAAAGATGTGTAAAGACCTTATAAATATCAAAAATATCATATTTAAACATGGTTTATATAATAATTCCAAACCATGAGAGGTGGTAACTGAAAAACATACAACATCATTTTGTGAGGAGGTAGTTTTCTATACACAAAAACGAAAAATTCATTTCCCAGTAGATGGAAGTGTGTGTTATTGTAGGTATAAACCATAACATAGAAAATATAATTATATTTATGATACTATGGTTATTATATTCTCATGGAATAAGAAGAGTTTAGGGTTAGAGAATAAAATTATATGAAAGTTATCATTGAATAATGTTACATCGTTTTCGGTTAACTCATTTTGGTTTTTATGAAATTACATTTTGGATTGGATTTATTACCATGTTAAGAATACTAAGATTATGATATGTATGTTAGTAGATTATTTATAATGTTTTTTTGAAATAAAATGGTCTTGAGTGGTGTGAATAAGGTCCAGGGTTGAGTTCCTTTTTATTGTGGAGGAGTGGCATTCTTGTAAATTTTTTAAAAGGGATTTCAAATAATGTTTTTCCAATGACAAGTGTCTCTAATTACGATAAAAATTATATAAAATATAGGATAATATCTATATATGATCATCTAATGTATTTATTAACAGTGTATAGGTTATTTTTCAACATAATATTAAGGTTTAGTCCCTTGTTAATGTATTTTTTCTCTAAATCCCTGTAATTAATTTTAATCACATTCATAAATTATTTTATCAGAAATGAAATTGAAAATATCATAAATAATCAATTATTATTATAAATATTTAATCCATTTTTCCAAATTAAAATAACATAATTGGAGAAAGTAATCTAAAATTTACTCAACATACTAGAGGACAAAGAAAGTTTTTAATGTAAAATTGTTAAAGAACATGGTAAGTATTTATATTCAATTTCAAAGTTAAAATGATTACAATGATCTATATTGTATTAATTGATGAATAATTGATTTTATATAACTTTAAAACCTATCATAATCATATTTAATATTTATAAATAAATTAGATTAAAAAGATATTTAAATTAAATTTTTTTACTATTCATCACAAAATAAATCATGGAAAAATAAAAACAATTCACCCTAAACTTTTTTTTCAAATTGAATTTTTTTTATTTGGAACTATAATGTTTTTAACTATTTCAATAAATGGATTTAAAAATGGTTCACCATTAAATGGTAGTAAAATTTCCTTTAAAAATATAGGTTTTTATGCTTAATATTGGATTTACACTTATTTTATGACTATAATATATATTATATGAATATAAAAACATTTTATTTAATATTTAACATATATATCACAATAATATCCTTCATTAAATTTAATTAATTTAATTTATGAAGATAAAACACCTTTGTGTATAGAAAAACTATTCTTTAATATTCAATTTGTTTTTATATTAATTTCAAATTAACTGGTTACCTATAAATTCTTCATATATTTTTGTAAACCATATATTTTAATTTGTTTGTTAATACTATTTAAACCCTCTAATTTAATATCTCATTTATATTATATTATTTTAATAATATACTATAGTTCGATAAAACTTGGCCTTGCATGTAGTGCAAGTTATCTTCATTGTTGTGTGTGAAACATGAAAATTCAGCGTTCCGTGAATTAGACTCTATATAATATATTTAATTTATTTAAATTATAAAAAGTATCATAACATCTATATATTTTATATTTCTTTCTATGTTTGGTGTTTCATGTCATACATGATATTGAATAAAGGTTAGTCCTTTAAAATTTTTGTGGTGTTACATTCTCCCCACCTTAAATAAATTGTATACTCATAATTTGAACTAGATATTGGTAATATTTTTTTTATATTACCGGTAATGAAATCCGACATTATCATAAGGTTTCATAAAACTTTTTTTAGAAATTATATAGTGTCATGTACAAAGGTTACATGGACTAACATATAACTAGGTTTCTAAGAATGAGAAAATTTTAGGAAAGTATAGATACATACATTGAGGAAAAGAATAAATATTTATTGGGATTAATTGATATCATCATTAAAAAATAAGTGAATAATTAATGTAATTTTTATGGTCCCAAAGCTAAAAATCAATGATGATTCAAAATTCCATTAGTTTAAACAACATTAAGGTATTATGATAACAAAAATTAATCATTTGCTGAATGTTGAGTAATTATTTTTCTTTATAATAATATAAATAAATATACTTAATTTAAATATTTCTATTCTATAAATATATTTTTATCCCTTTATTTTTTCTATGATAAATTTACAATTTTTCCATTACTTTAATAAATGGATATCAAAAAAATTATCTCTGATTCATTGAGCGGGAAAATTTTCTTTTAATGGATTGAAGTACTAATAAACAATTCATTATAGTTGCCTCTGACTATTATACAATGAAATTTTTGGTTAATATATTTATATATATATCTCTAAATTTTAACAATACATGTTCTTCATTAATATTTATTAATTATTTTGTAATATAAATAAGTGACATATTAACTATGACATTGCATAGTTAAATAGATAGAATTAAAATGTTATCATCCTTATCTAACAGGTTCAAGTCTTGTGGATCTATTGTAGTTGGTGGATTTTCAACCAGAAAAAATGTTGTCCTATTATAAAACCATATTAATAATATTTACAAAATAAATATTATTCAAATCAATGAAATTTTATCATTAAAGATCCATATGACTAAAATTTATAATAAAACACTAATATATAAGTACTTCATCCATTTATTTCCACATATGTCATTTTTTTGTCTAGAGTTTATACTTTAGAACCTGGAATTTTCTAAAACCAAAAACTATAGTGTGGGTGTCAATTATAATATTTGAAAATTTGTATAATCATATTTATGATGTCTTAATCTTGACAAATTATTTTCAATCTAATACACCTCAAGTTTAACCTTGGTCATTGATTCTCATTATCTATTCAAATACATCATAATTATTTGTAAATAGAATTAAATATATAATAAGATCATCCCCTTGGAGTGTAAAAATATGTGTAAAGCAAGGCCCATGTTTATGTAATAGGTTAGGCTCGAGTTAGGCTTGATGAACATTTTCTATGTAGTTAGGTACATCTATTAAATAACCACATCCACATTTAGTGTCCATAAAGTAATGTATTGATTTGAGTGAGCCACATAATCACCACCTAAACAAAATTCAAAGTTATTTTTTATCATTATCCAAAAATTCTATCTCAGGATTATGTTCTCTAATATATGATTTTCTAAATCTAGTCCCCAATGATTCTACTAAACATGATATGATACCAACTATAGTGACCTGCACCGAGAATGCTCCAACATGGTGTCAACGTATAACTATGTTGGTATAAGATAAATGTAAATCTTGTCCTAAAGGACTGAATAGTTAAATAGTTTTGTTAAACTAGATACATACATGAGTCTTAAATTACAAATTAATACAAAAATTGAAACCTATTTTTTTAGTTGAGAAAAATAATATTATTCCAACTAGTATGTACTTTCATATAAATATTATTACACTTCATGGAATCTAATAGAAATGAATAATAATAAGGTTTAACTCAATTACTATGTAATTATAATATACATAAGAAGAGATAATGATTCAATGATCATATTCACTATGGAAAGGTAATAAATGATAAAATTTTCTATATAGTCAAAAACTGAGGATGTAGTGAGTAAACAATATGGAATGTTAAATAACAAAAAACACATACAATTTAATCAATTAACTAGTAATGAAATGTATCCATATAAATTATCTCGTAAAAATTATCATGGATAATAATAAATAAATCTTAATAATATACCTGCTTAATTATTATATTCCAGGTTTCCAAGGTACAAGGTACCACTACCATCAATACCTTTAACAATATGGTTTAGTTTATTCGGTAAAAAAATCTAAGGATGGATAAAGGAATCATCCCCTAATACAACAGATGCATCAAAGGGTTATCTATTATCAGGCTCAACCCATGGTGTACCTATCCAAATAATTCTCCATATATTGAATAATAGATTTTATTATTGATAAATGTGTTTTATCAATTATATACATTGAGTAAAAGATGAAGTTTTTACAATATTTCCCCATAAAATAAAATAACTATAATAGTATACTCTATATATAAAAATGGTATACATTTTAGGAAAAAATCTTATCCATGATAAATGAAATAGATATTTGGTGAAATTCAGTGTCCAATGATAATGGGAAATTGAATATTTCAAGGGTAATAAAAGTAAAAAATTAAATCATCATCAATACTATACTTTAAAAAATAAATCATAAACCATCCATTGAAATAATAATTATGTTATCAGTAAATCATATCCCAAGTTCTGTAAAATAAAATAATCTTGTTATTAATGATTTAATATATTTTAAAAAACATTCTAGAGTAAAATTTGCTTTTCACTTTAAAAAATATTTTTGAAAATAACTTATAAAAACATTTTATATAACAATTATCCCATTTAAACATGATAATAAATAATAAATTAAATTAATATGGGTAAATTTTTACATGTCGTATAGGTTAAAAAGAACATTCATTTTCTCTATTAAAAAGTTTAGAAAATTTCATTTTTAGGAATGATAAAAGAAGATACATTTGAAAAAATTATTAATATTAAAAAAATGGTAAAATGTATTTATAAAATAATTTTGATAATGTAAAAACATTTTTGGGATATTTACGAGAAAGAAATGTTTTTCGTAGAAAAATGGTTCTCCAACTAAAGAGAGAAATGAAGTTGGATTTTTATAGAAGTTATTTCTAGAAAAATATTTAGTACCAAAGTGTTGAACAATGGTATAAATACTTTGAAAATGTATTGAATAACCATATATGAAGAAAATTAAATTTTTTATATAAAATTTACACAATAATTTACTCAAATGTAAATCCAACTATAAAAATTCTATTACAAAATGAGATTGTAAAGTAAACACTTGAAAATACCATAAGTTTTTTGTGAAAATAAATCAATGAATAAATTAGGTGTTTTAATTTTAAATCCACATTAAACAAATTTATATACATTAATATATAGTATAAATTTATTACACATTTAATATTATAATATTAAAAATAACGAAGAAGTAATATAACCCAATAAAAAAATTTGATTTTGAAATTATTTCCCACTTGGTAAAGCTGAATTCAGATCCCCTTGTGTGAAATAATTAATCTTAAAACTAAAAATTTAATTATGAATGAATTAATTATTATATATATTTCAATGATTTAGTATGTACACCATATTTCAGATATTAGGTGCTAAAGAATATTGTATTTTTAAAAGAATGGAAATTGAGATGAAGTCTCATACTATTTGGAAACATTAGAATTATAATCAACATGAAAAAATTAATTTCAAATGAAAAATTAAATACCATCAAGATAAAATAATTAATGATATAAAATATCAAAAGGTTATATAGATGCACCATACAACATAATTAAGTGGTGAAAATGGCTTAGGCCTCATAGAATGAAAAGTGATAAAGGATTCCAATACCTTGTGTTACATTTTGGGTGAAAATAAATTAACCTCATATAATATAGTTTTAAACATATTTATAATATAATATATCATATTATTATAATATGTAATTTCCCATTTGTTAGTAAACATTCATCATTTTCACTATTTCGGTTGTTAATTGCATAGTTTTTCAAGTATGTTTTGATTTTTAATTTTTCTAATACATAAAAAGTACTTTATTTAATAACATACATAATTCAAACCATGATTTCATTATGATATATTTTCAGTAAATATATAATTAAAATAATACATTATGTTTGGAGATTGGAAATGAAATGAAACGTTTATAGAGACAGCATGTCGTACATCTGTGTGAATGTTGTATCCATTTCATCGTATTTAAAATAATGAAATGGAAATTATATATCTATATATATATATGAATATTATTTCTTCATGAATAATATTTATTTCATATATGTCACATATTTTTATTAAATATATCCTGTAAACATTTCATTTATAGTGTAATAGAATTACATCTCCTCGAGTAGGCGATAGTCCACAGTCTCATAAATGATGTCATCATATTCTCAGAAATTAGAAGGTATAAGTTTTATATTATATAAAATTTATAAAAGAATAATGAAATTATTAATATAATATATATAATATATAAATATTTATTCCATGATAATTCCAAACTGTGATGGGTTGTAATGGAAAAATGAACAACATTGTTTCATTAGGCTGTAGTTTGTCGTACACTCAATTTAAATGATGGTTACCCATTATATAAATGTTTGTGTAAGTGTAGGTCAAACCCATAACATAATAAAATATCATAATATTGATGATATATGGGATATTATAAAATAATGTAATAATAAGTTTTGACGGGGTGGAGAAGGAAATAAAATCAAATTTATCTTTGAAGAGTCTTTTATCATTTTCTGGTAACTCCTTTTGGTTTATACCAATAGAATTGATTTATTATATTTAATAACAATGTGATACTTATATGATGAGTAAATTTATGTTGGAAGATTATTTTTTTAGTTTTTTATAGAAATAGTGATTTATATGTGTGGATAATTGGGAGGGGTGAGAGCGATTTTATATTGGAGGAGGACTGGTATTACTGTAATTTTATTAAAATGGAATTCCACCAACATTTTTACAATGATAAGTAGATAAAATAATTATCCAAATTCAATCCTAGAGATTATATTTACTATATAAAATCATTAAATTTATTTTTTACAAGTTTTCAGGTTATTTTAGCTCTTATGTTTAATGTTTAGTCAAAAGTAGGGTTAGTTTTCCCTTAATCGTTGTACTTAACTGTATTCACTTTCTTTAATATTTGTTTTTAAAAAAATAAATATAACATATTATACATTATATTTTTTGAATATTCTAAAAATGGAATCCATTTTTATGACTTTCAATCATGTAAGTGGCTGAAATTAGTTTAAATTTATTCGTTTATAAGGGACGACAAGGTGTGTTTTCAATGTAAAAATTTTCAAAATATTGGAATGTTTATTATATTAAATTTCAAATTGAAATTGATTAAAATTATTTAAATTTAATTAATTCATTTATAATTCATATAATTTAACATTAAAAAACAATTTAACTTTATAAAAAAAATTGACAAAAACCCAATTTTGAATTAAAATGCATTATTTTTCACTATTCATCAAAATATTGAATTGCAATGAAAAATACCAAAAAAATTCCAAAACCTATTTTTATGATTCTATTAGAAAAATTATGTATTAATTTACATATAAAATTTAGATATGTTCCAAAATTTGTATTTAAAATAGGATATACATTAAAAGGTGGTAACATTACTTAAAGATAAAGAAAAAATAAGTTTTTATGTGTAATATTTTGTTTTCTCATATTATGTGACTATAAAATATATTGGATTAATTTCAAAACATTTTATTTAATTTATAACATATATACATCATTATTATCATTCACTAATAGTTATTAGTTTAATTTAATAATATAAAATTGATTCTATGATCTTGGAAACATTTACTTTATATTGAATTGGTTTTATATTAATATCTAATTAATTAGTAACTAGTGGATTCATCTTACATATATATAAGATATATATTTTTATATATTAGTTTATCCTATTCCTAATACCTAATTTGATGGCTATGTAATTTATTATTATATTATATAATATTATTTTAATAATATATTTTTGATTCGTAAAACTTGATCATGCATGTAACACAAGTTATATAAGAAACTCATTATTCTGTACGATGAAATTTAAAATATTGTTTTTTGAAATTTAAGATATTGAATATAATAAGTTTTTAAAATGTTAAATATTTCATAATATATTGAGATGTTATATTCTTCCCTACGTCTAGTGTTTCTTTTCATACAGGCTGCCGAATAAATGTTACTCTACTAAAAATTTTGAGGTGTTACAACCGTGAAATAATTATATTCACATTCTATTGATCGATAATATTAAAAATGTAATAAGTAATTACATACTTATTAATATTTTTTATTACTTTAACATTTAATAATTATTCATTCATTTGATTTAAAATAGAATGTATTTTTAGTTTTTGGTGAATTATATATTAAATTTAATATATAATCATGTATGCAATAAATGATTAGGTCTTTCAACTCACCATGATTTCAATTGATGATAAATTGTTGTATGAAAACCAATAAATAATATTTTTCATCATTTCATATACTTTATTCCATGAAATATTAATAAAAATGCTATTATTATATTGAATGTGGTTTGGTAATGATTATTATATTATTAATGGGTCAGTACATAGTTAAATATTTTTTAACCTAATCTCTAGATATATAAAGAGATGGTTATATCTATTCTACCATGTTAATTGAGGCTTGAGAAAATATATCCCCAAGAATATTCTTTATCCATTCCTCCTACACTATTCTTCTAAATAATAATAAGAAGTTTGTCAAACCTAAAGGATCTTCATGAAATCACGACCAACAACACAAGATGATTGATTATCCATTAAATCCTTTAAAAATCAATTGAAAAATTTTGATGGTCAAAATTAATACATGTGTATCACCACAAGAGTGATTCTAGACTTCAATCGTAACAATACAATGATGGTAATTTAGAAAAGGGATCTTCATATTATCGAAAACTACTATACAGAATGTTCCAAAATGAGATATTTAATTTATTTAGATCATAAATAAATTAATTTTATACTTTATTTGAAAAATTACTATATGTGATATAGTATTTCATTATATAAATATCTTTTAGAAATTTTATTTGTAAATTGTTAGAACTCATATGGAATACATTGAATGATCCATCCAATCGATAAAACCATATATTTATTCACCTACTAATGTGATTCTATTTCTCCAGAATCATTCCGTTATGAATACTTTATATTATATTTCCTCCTTTTCATGAGTCATATAAGTTTTCTTTATAACCCCATTACCATATTATATTTACCTCAAATATTATGTTATTTACAAGGGGTTTTTTGTAATTATTTCCTTTCTTTGTGATATATTATCATGTTTTTACCTCATAATATGTAATAGGCTGTAACCATTTACCATTAAATTACTTCATCAATAATCACCCATAATAAAGTGATTTATAATTTGTTTCACAATAACCTCTTTAAATTGCATCAATCAAGTTATAACTCAAGTTATAATGGTTTTATCATCTCACAATCCATTTAGGGAGAAAAAAATTTATTATTCAACTAATTATATTTTTATGGTCTATATGTTACCTATTGGACCAACTATTCAATGAAATTTAATTCCTTTATTGTATTTTGAGTTCAAATTCATGTTCTCAATCTCAAATAAATTCTTTTGTCACATTTTACTCATCCTTTTGATGAAATAAATTCCCATAGAAATATTTATATTGGTAATAATAACCCATATTCATTTCAAACTATATTTTTCCTTCATGTCCACACTTTTCATCCTATCAAAGTTGTCATCTATTTATGGGATATAGAATGTCTATTAATTATTATTTTATTTCTAAAGCTCATTACCACATTTCAAATAGTAATTTCATTTCCCTATTCATGTTGAGTGTTTTCAATAAATTTTTGAAAGTGGTTACCCTAGACCCAACTTGTTTTCTACTTTTATTATCGCTGCATGTATTTAGTTTGTTA
Source organism: Viscum album (assembly GCA_963277665.1). NCBI lineage: Eukaryota > Viridiplantae > Streptophyta > Magnoliopsida > Santalales > Viscaceae > Viscum > Viscum album. The sequence goes on from OY728159.1 coordinate 663,528,086, forward strand.
TAATACATGTGTTTATCTTTCCATAATAGTGTATATACTTCTGCATCCACTTTGTTTGTGGAAATTTCCTTAGATTTCCTATCGCATCAAAGGGTTATAGTAGATCCCATGATATAATGAGAACACTGAGATGCCATGACAATAATCTTAAAGTAACATCCTATGGACCAATTATATCATTCTGAAAGGACACAGATGATGTGTGACTATCAGGTGCTCGAGGCACATAATCATTGATACTTCTTCTCATGATGTTCGCACTCGATGATCTCTAGTAGTTCAGATCATGAGGAAAGACATGTATAATAGGAACACCACATGTTTTAGGTGTCATTGGTCATTCCTATCTATGGACTTGTGTAATGGTCTTTAGACTTGAGATCAATTTCAATGTATGTAATTTAATTATGTACATTTGATGCAAGGCGAAACCAATGGAGACAAAGTCGTGGTGAGGTAGTTTGTATTGGGAACGTCATTAATTGCATGGCACTGATTGAATGATCGAGAAAGGATTTGTCGCTTCCGATTTTAGGAAGAGATATCTAGGGCCTCGTTGATTAGGATGGTTTCACCTTAATTAAATCAATGGCCATGGTAGTGGAAGGTAAGACTGTCCATACAAATAACAAAAAAATAAAGCAAAATAAATAATGATAAAACTAGTATGCATTCTTCTTTATTGAGATATGTAGGACGAATAGATTATATTACACGGAACGTGCTTATAGGAAGGTAGTCATTGATTTGACTTTCCCTTATCTCTATAGGGGACTCGATGGGTTACTAGACCCCCACTCTAGGTCGGTGGATATTATTCACTACTATTGAGATAAGGGCCTAGAGGGTTACACACAATAGCACCTTGAGAATCTGTCCTATTATGGGAATAGGAATATAAAACTTAGTGGGCCCCGCCAAAGGGTTCGAGTACTACCCAAGTTCTATGGATCACCAAAGAATAAATAAATTCATTAATTATTCATGTTTAGAATAATTCGTTTAATTTATTTATAACATGTATTTACAGGTTATATAGTAAATACAAGTATTAATATTATTCGAATGGATTTTAATATCCTAGGTTTGTTTAATATTATCAGGTGGTATTAGTCGAGTTAAAGACTCAAATTTATCACGTAATATATTTATATATTACAAGTAAGTGATAAATTAAAAATGTTATTTATGGCATAATTTTATTTGTCATAAATAATATTTATAACACTTATATAGAAGATATCTATTACACAAGGCCGAGAATCCATACCGCATGTTTTAAACACTCACTATATAAGTGAGAGAGAGGATCTCTCATGGGAACTATTCATGTGTCAAGATTGAGAGCTTCTCTCTCCTCCTGGAATCTAGAGAGAGTCTCTCTATTGAAGGAAGATCTTCAAATTTATCCATCTCGTATTGAAGCTTCTTCCTTTGCGGTGATTGTCATTGCACTAAAGTGAGCGTCGAAGATCCACACTAGCACCTGTATCTTGACGAACGGCATGCGAGAAGATTCGTGAGGAGTGTGTGGACGATCTAGGGGGTTGCGACATCGGAGTCTTTGAGAAACGATCACCGACCTCCTACAGCAGACTTTCACACATCAATCCCAAACAAGGTACATGTTCAGTTTAATTTTTGTGGTCTGTTTAAACTTTGTGAGATCCTAGGACTAACCTGGGACAAGATCACAAGATTTTACGGGGTTATGTCACTCCGGTGATGCAGAAAATTTTAAATTCCCATCCCACCGGCTTCCGTTGCGCCATCCCGGTAACTAACAGTGGTATCAAAGGGAATATCAAGGTTTTTCTGAGTCAACAAAATTAAGATGCACTAAATTTAATTGTAGGGTGTTAAAATGGTTCATTCAGATCTGACCGAGCATCGTTTCGTTTTCAAATGATCAAGTTATGATCATTAAAAAAATTAATCGGATCGACGTCGTCGTTTTCATTCATTTGTTGTTTATCTCAAATTGAGAATTAACATCAAATATAATTTTTTTAATATAAAATATAATAAAATGTTTTATTATAAAATATTTTCCACCAAGGTGTGTGGAAAATATTTTTGATAATAAAAAGAGGAAAGGGGAGGGAGACCAAGACCCAAAAATGGGGTCTTCTTGCCTTTTAAAAAACAATTAAGGGAAGACTAAGACCCCAAAATGGGGTCTTCTTCCCTTTATTTAATATATATATATATATATACAAGAGGTGGCTTTTTGGTCTAAGGACAAAATAATAATAAAAAATTGGAAGACCCCAAAGTGGTCTCCTCCTTCACGTGGCGCACAAGCGGGTGCGGCACCCCCTTGGTAAAACCTAGCCTCCCAACTGGTCCCCTTCGTGCTGCCCCGAGCACTGCCCAGCCGCCACCCCTATGCTCCGGACCGCCTGGTTGCGCCGCTCCCACAACCCCATGCCGAACATCCCTGGACAGTCGCCTCTGCTCAGACCACACCGCCTCCTGATGGACTACCGCGCTGCTACGCCGGACCGCCTAGTCGCACTGGGATGTCGCCCCGAGCTCCGTCGAACCTCCTCCTCCCCGAGCCCAGGAGGATCATCTGCGCCGCATCGGACCAAACCCCATCGGCCACGTCGGTCCTACCCATACCCCGTCGCGCCACCTCGGACTGCCTCCCTAGACCAGAGTCGGACCCCCTGTTCGCGCCGCGCTGCCCCTGGCTGAACTTCCTGCTCGCACCGACCGAGAACCGCACCGTCCGCACTGATACAGGCCGTGCTGGACCGAGCTGTTGGCCATGAAGCTGGCCGGTTTGCTTCCCGGCCTCCTCCCGCTCACTTCGAACCTCGCCGGAATTTTATGCTGTCATGGGAGTCACTGGACCGAGCGGTCACGCTGCGGTCACGCCGCGGTCATGATGCGGTAATGCCGTAATTGGCCTTGCTCCAAGACGACACCTCACGGCGATTTGCAGTCCTTCCAGACTCCCCAGCTAGAGGTAACCCATTTTAAATTAATTTTAATTAATTTAGTGTTTTAAATTAAATTAATTAGAGTTAATTTGGGTTTTAAATTATTTTAATTTAAAATATTAATTAAATTTATGTTTAGATTCAAATTAATTTTTTAATTTAATTTTTGGAATTAAAATTGAATTAAAAAAATGTAACCGATAAAATAAATTATTTGAATTTATTCAAATTCATTTAATTTATTATAACACCCTCTCATTTTTTAAATTTATTACAATTTAATTTTCTTGCGTATTTTTTACCCCGACTTGTCTTGAGCAAATGATCGAACTGTGTATGTCTGGTATTTATTTATTTATTTAATTATTTATTCAATGCGTGTGATGACTGTAATAATTAATTAGATAAATGATGGTCTGAAAATCATCTCTTTAATTCAAATATGTATAAGGGCATGCATGTCAATTCCAAGAGATGTATTTTGTACCCCTAGAACCCCTCGTCTGTGTGCGAGTACATTGGTAATTAAATGATGATCTGAGATGCAGACCCCACCAAGACGAGGCGGTAAACCAGACGGGAGCCAAGCACATTACACTGGGCAAGCTGCGACATGAGTCAAGTCAGGACTTAGGTATGGATTCCCTTAGGTCAATATTGATCCGTTATGGATCGAACTTTATAGAATGATCAAGACTGGTTGAATTGCATGATTTACTTTATCTATAGTTTATTATTTTATGCATCTGCATGATTATTATGTGATCACATAGAATAGTAAACAAGATAAAATGCATAAATATGTAACGAATTATATTCTATTGCATGTTCAACTGTGAGCGCAACAACCCAGTTTGAACATAATAAATAGAAAATGATTATATTCATCAATAAATATAAAAATATCCCAAATATATATTAAGTCTAAAAGCCTTCCATTTCTCACATCTAAACAAAACCGGCTATTTGGGTGCTCTTCCGCCTTAGTTGAGTGTGCCTCTTACTACCGGGGCATTTTCATGAGAGAAATGGGTTGACTTAACTTAATTGAGTAGTCAAGGATTATCCTTAGTAAACATGAAATCACTTTAGAGGTGAGATTTTGAGGGAATCAAGTTCGGATTTCAAAATCTAGGACTTTACTCAACAACACAAGGAACCACAAGAACAAGTTTTTGGCTAGTCTTGTGCCTACCTTGAAACCCTCCAAGTAATGGCGTAGCCCTAGATTGTAAACTACTAGGGAGGTTTCTAGGATCCTTTCCACTAGAATACTCAAGTGATATAGTATTCTTAATCTAATAGTGAGGGATATTAAGGTTCTCTAAAATAGTAGGAGGCATTAAAATGACATAATAATTTATTAATCATAAATGTTAAATGGTAATCAAGACAAAGTACTAATTTCTAAATTTTTGTCTGATATAGAATCAAAATGCCAATCACCAACACCCCAAGTACTTTATCACTGTGATCGATCTTGGATAAAGAAAATATCCTGACCGGACATAATTTTTAGGAGTGGTACAGGCACTTGCGCATAGTACTATGCTAAGAAATGAAGTTATATGTGTAGGAATCCCCAATTCCTGTTGAGCCTCCTTAGGGAGAAAGTATGGTGGAAAAAGATAAATGGATAAATCATGTAGATGATTCACTTGATGTACAATGCATCATGTTGCCATCCATGTCTAGCCAATTGAAAAAAATGAATGAGGATGAGGACACCTACAAGATGCTTTCACATCTCCAAGAACTTTATGAGGAGAGGGCCAGGAAAGAAAGGTTTGAGATCTCAAGCGCTCTTTATAAGTGCAAGCTAGCAGATGGGCACCAATATGGTTCTCACATACTCAAGATGATTGGTTATATTGAGAGGCTTGAAGCCTTTGGGTTCAAACTGAACTAAGATCTAGTAGTGTATCTCATTCTTTCCTATTTACCATCAAGCTTCTCAACTTTTATTGTCAGTTATATTATGAATGATATGACAAAGTCGCTTCGAGACCTTTTGGCCTTAGTTCACCAAGCTGATAAGGATATGAAAAATAACAATTCATCTGTCCTTGTGGTGAACAAGAAAAACAAGGGCAAGGAAAAGGGTTCTAAGGCCAAGTCAAGGCCAAATACACCAATGCATCTTCCTGCAAGGAAGCCAAAGATTCAGAGGCAAAGTAATGAGTAAGAAGCTGTCTACTTTAGATGTGAAAATAAATGCCAATGGAAGAATAATTGCAGATCTAGGAAGAAGAAGAAAGATGATTCTTTCACTTCATGTATTTTTTTCATTGAATGAAATATATATTTATCTACAAGTTGGGTATTGGATACAGCATGTGGATCACACATTTGTATTCATATACAGGAACCAAGTAGGTTCAAGAAGATTGAAAAAGGTCCAGTGGATCTCCGAGCTGCAAATGGTGCAATTATGGCAGCCTTGGTAGTGGGAGACTATCACTTAACCTTGCCAACTGGTTTGGTTCTAGTTTTAGAAAATTTCTATTATGTACCTTCTGTTACCAGAAACATTATCTCTATATTGAGTCTAGACACTATGGGTTTTTATTTCAAGTTTGGAAATAAATGTTGTCTCTTTTATAAGGATAACATATGTTATGGTATGGCACATCTTAATAATGGTTTATATATTCTGGAACTCAAAAACTCAGTAATGGAAATCAATGACAAAAACAGTCAACATGACTTAAATAACACCCGCCTATGGCACTTCAGACTTGGCCATGTAAATGAGAACCGATTAAGAAGATTTCATTAAGAAGGGTATCTAGACTCAGTATAGTTAGAACCCTTAGATTTTTTTTCAAGCATGTTTATAAGGAATGATGACCAAAGAACCTTTCTCAAGAAAGGGAGAAAGAGCCAATGCAGTGTAGGAATTAATACATACTGATGTATGTGGTCCATTTCCAATAGTGGAAAGGGGTGGTTTTCTATACTTCATTACTTTTACCGATGACTATAGTAGGTGTGACTATATCTAATTAATGCGGTATAAGTCAGATTCCTTTTATATTTTTAAAGAATACCAAAATGAAGTAGAAAACCAACTTGGTAAGAAGATAAAAGCACTTCACTTAGACCGAGGTGGAAAATATCTTAACAAAGCTTTCATTGATAACTTGAAGGAGTGTGGGATAATATCCCAACTCAATCCTCCTTATACACCACAATGGAATTGTGTTACTGAAAGGAGGAATAGGACCTTTCTTGAGATGGTCAAATCAATGATGAGTCACGCAACTCTTCCATTATACTTTTGGGGATATGCCTTGCAGACAGTAGCATATACCGTTAACTGAGTACCAACTAAAGATGTAGATGGGATTCCATATCAGTTATGGTGTGGAAAGAAACCCAACCTAACACACATGCATGTATGGGGGTGCGAGGCATTTTTCAAGACATTACCAAGTGAAAAATTTGAATCCAAAAGCACTAAGTGCATCTTTATTGGTTATCCTAAGGAAACTAGAGGATATTAACTATATAAACCTTTAGATAGAATAGTCATTGTGATATGAAATTACACATTTCTAGAAAGGGAACACATTTCTATTGGAAATAGTGGGAGGAAGATTGACTTCGATAAAGTTAATGATCCAGATGCACAAGAGTTGGTAGAGGAACAATATCCACAAGAACAAGTGGATGAAGAAGTTGATCCAAATACACAGATAATGCATAGGTCTACACCGGAGGTTAGAGAACCAGAGCATTATGGTTTTCTTGCCACCAAGTCAGGTGACACATTAGTTCTTCAGAATGATGAACCTCTAACCTACAAAGAAGTAGTAGAAAGTAAAGAAGCTGCTAAATGGAAAGAAGCCTTGAATTCTGAGATGGAGTCCATGTACCAAAATCAAGTTTGGATTTTGGTAGACCCTCTAGCTGATATAAAACCTATTGGATGAAAATGGGTATTCAATAAGAATATAGACATGGATGGTGAGGTTAATACTTTTAAATCAAGACTGGTTGCAAAGGGTTTCAGGCAACATCAAGGCATTTACTATGATGAAACCTTCTAACCAGTAGCTATGCTTAAATCCATCAGAATATTGTTTGAAATAACAGCCTTTAATGATTATGAAATTTAGAAAATAGATGTCAAAACTTCTTTTATAAATGGTAAGTTGGTTGAAGACGTCTATATGACGCAACCCGAAGGGTTTTTCAAGTCATATAATTCCAATAAAGTATGCAAGACGCGGAGATCCATTTATGGATTGTAGCAGGCATTAATATCATGGAATATTCATTTTGATGAGTCCATAAGATATTTTGGTTTTATCATAAATTAAAGTGATCCTTGTGTCTATAAAAAGTTTGAATGGAATTCCATTTTTTTCTTGTATTATATGTTGATGACATATTAATTATTGGAAACGAGGTGCATGTATTACAATCATTTAAGACTTGGTTAAATGAATGATTCTCCATGAAATACTTAGGTGAAGCAGCCTAAATTATAGGGATCAAGATCTATTGATATAGATCTCAAAGGCTACTTGGGCTAAGTCAAAGTACATATACTGACAAGGTATGCAAAAGGTATAATATGGAACAATCCAAGAGAGGATTGTTACCTGTGTCACATGGTGTAAATATCTCCATGAAAATGTGCCCACAAACACAGGAAGAGATTAACAGAATGAGTAGAGTCCCTTATGATTAGGCAGTGGGTTCTATCATGTATGATATGCTATGTACTTGGTTTGATGTCACCTTTTCTTTAATCATGGTGGGTAGATATCAAGGCAATCCCGGAGAGCTGCATTGGACAACCGTTAAAACTATATTTAAGTAGTTGAGGAATACCAAGGATATGTTCCTGGTGTATGGAGGAGAGGAGGAAGTAGTTGTGAGGGGATACACTGATGCTAGTTTCCAGACAGATCATGATGATATGAAATCATAGTCAGGCTACATATTTTGCCTCAATGGTGGTACAGTGAGCTGGAGAAGCTCGAAGAATGTTGTGGTTGCTGCTTCTACAGTAGAGTCTGAATATATTGCAGCTTCCGATGCAGTAAAAGAAGCAGTCTCGATACACAACTTTATCTCAGAAAATGATGTTGTACCTAGCAGTGCAGACCATGTACCAGTATATTTTGATAATACTGCTACAGTGGTGCTTGCCAAGGAGCCCAGGTCTCACCAAAGAACAAAGAATATTTTTCAGAAATTTCATCTCTTGAGGTATTTTACTCAAAGAGGTGAAGTGACAGTTAGCAGAGTAGCTACAGAGGACAATGTGGAAGACCCCATGACTAAAGCCGTTACTCAGCAGAAGCATGATACACATGTGAGAGCTAGTGGATTTAAACCTATTAGCAGTTGGCTCTAGTGAAAGTGGGAGTGTTGAAAGTGGGTTCCCTAGACCCAACTTGTTTTGTACATTGATTAACTCTACAATTATTTAGTTTGTTATAATACATGTGTTTATCTTTCCATAATAGTGTAGATACTTTTGCATCCACTTTGTTTATGGCAATGTCCTTATATTACCCGTCGCATCAAAGGGTTATAGTAGATCCCAGGCTATAATGAGAACCCTGAGATGCCATGACAGAAATCTTAATGTAACGTCCTATGGTCCAGTTACATCATTCTAAAAGGACACAGATGATGTGTGACCATCAAGTTCTGGGGGCTCATAATCATTGAGACTTCTTCTCATGAAGTTTGCAAATGATGATCTCTATTAGTTGAGATCATGAGGACAGACCCGAATAATAGGAACACCACATGTTTTAGGTGTCATTGGTCGTTCCTATCTACGGACATGTGTAATGGTCTTTATACTTGATATCATTCTCAATGGATGTCATTTAATTACATACATTTTATGCAAGGAAAAAACCATGGAGACAAAGTTGTGGTGAGGTAGTTTGTATTGGGTACATCATTAATGACATAGCATTGATTGAATGATCGAGAAAGGATTTTTCACTGCCGAGTTCAGGAAGAGATATCTCGGGCCTGTTTGATTAGGATTGTTGCACCATCATTAGATAAATGGCCATGGTAGTGGAAGGTAAGACTGTCTGGACAAATCAACAAACAAAATAAATCAAAATAATGAATGATGACACTAGTATTCATTCTGCTTTATTGAGATATTAATGATGAAGAGATTATATTATAAGTACCGTGTTCGTAGGAAGGAATTCATTGCTTTGACTTTGCATTATCTATATAGGTTCCTCGATTGGTTTCTAGACCCCACTCTAGGTCGGTGGATATTATTCACTGATATTGAGGTAAGGGCCTAGAGGGTTACAAACAATAGCGCCTTGAGAATCTTTCCTATTCTAGGAATAGGAATATAGAACTTGGTGCCCCCCCCCCCCAAAGGGTCCGAGTACTATATAAGTTCTATGGATCACAAAAGAATAAATAAATTCATTAATTATTCATGTTTAGAATAATTTTTTGAATTTATTTATAACATGTATTTACAAGTTATATAGTAAATACAAGTATTAATATTATTCAAATAGATTTTAATATCCCTGGTTCGTTTAATATTATAAGGAGGTATGAGTCAAGTTAAATACTCAAATTTATCACGTAATATATTTATATATTACAATTAAGTGATAAATTATAAATATTATTTATGGCATAATTTTATTTGCAATAAATAATTATTTATAACACTTATATAGCAGATGTTTATTACACTGGATCAGGAATCCATACCGCATATTTTAAACACTCCCTATATAAGTGAGAGAGAGGATCTCCCATGAGAACTATTCATGTGTTAAGATTGAGAGCTTCTCTCTCATCCTGGAATCTAGAGAGAGCGTTTCTCAAGTGAAGGAAGATATTCAAATTCATCCATATCAGATTGAAGCTTCTTCATTTGTGGTGATCGTCACTGTGCTGAAGTGAGCGTCGAAGATCCGCTCTAGCACCCGAAGCTTGAAAAACGGTGCGCGAACAGATTCATGAGGCATGTGTGGACAATCTAGAGGGATTCGACGTCAGAGTCTTAGAGCAAAGATCGCTGGCGTCCTGCGGTAGACTTGCACACGTCAATTTCATACAAGGTAAATGTTCAGTTTAATTTTCGTGCTCTGTTTAAACCTTGTGAGATCCTCAGACCAAAACGGGACAAGATCACCTGAGTTGACAAGGTTATGTCACTCTGGTGATACAGAAAATTTTAAATTCCCAGCCCACTAGCTTCCATTGCGCCATAACCATATGTAACATAAATAAAATTTCAAACTAATATAATGTTTTTCATATAATGTATTTCTTCCTTATCATAAACTTCTTGTTTTTCATATAAAACTATAAATTATTATTAAGAATCCATTATAAGATCATTCATAAATTTTAATTTTTTTAATATATTTCAAAAACATATCAGTTTATCCTTGTTTTGAAATTACCTTTATAATATATTTTGTTTGTAAGAGGTGGATATTTTAGAGGGAATTTGATTTTCTGTTTATTGGTTGGGTTGAATTCTATTTCAAGAATCAAAATCGATTTCTAATATATGGAATTGAAAAAAAATTATCTGGATGATTAATGATACTAATATAATAAATCAAGTGTTTATATAAGTTATTAAGATTTTTTAATCATTGGGAGTATTTGAGAATTCTTCCCAGGGTGAACGGTGTAGTGTTCTTTGTTTTTGAGATATTGTGTGCCATCTTGATGCTAAGAGAGTTATCAGTTCATTTTGAAATAATAATGGTTGTATTTCATTGTAGAATCATGTTTGAGGATAGGCCATGTAGGGTTCATGGGAAAACCATTTGAGGAGATGGAGGGACAAAGATATGGTGCACGACATGTTCACAATTTCAAAGAAATAGTGTGCCATATAACAGAGGGGTCCCACGCTTTGTTTCATGGTTGGTTCATGGTTTTAAAACCATTTATCCATCCATGAAATGGATGTTTTTGTATGATAGTGGTATTTACTTAGACGGAAAATGATTTATCTTACCATGCAGCCTAACCCTATGGGGAATATAGGATGGAAAATAGGGACACATAGTTGAAAATTATTTTAGGAAAAGCTGAAACCAAAACATTTGGATACAAAGATAATTAGTAAAAGTGTTACACTACTAAAACACCCCTTTTTTTAACACTCTTACACCTTTTGTAAAAAAACATCTAGTTTCTTCAATATGATCATTTTCCATGGATTTTCATAGTTGACTTCAATATAGTGATTGTTGTTTCAGAGAAGAGGGGGAGTTGGCATTCCCAATACTAACATGAATGATTTTAAAGAAAAAATGTATATTAAGGGCAATTGGATATGGGATTTTATGGGAGTATATTTATATGGTGAAAAAACCAAAATGGTTCTGGGAGAATCTAGTTTAGTCTTGACCGGTGCCTTACCAATCTTCAAGGCATTGATACTTTTTCATGTCAAATGGTCTCTAATATAATCTGATCACTATCTGGTCACTCACCACTTCATGTGGTGCATGAGGTGAGATATTAGAGAAATAAATAGTTCTTTTACACCATTAAATTGAGTTTAGAGTATGGTCTTATTCATAAGGCAAAAGAGTCCTGGTAGAAACAAGTTATTGGTCACATATGGGTGAAGCTCAAGAAACAGCTACAACAGCTTATGATGGTTTTTCATGAGTGGAGAATCATCAGATAGGATGATAAAATCAACTTTTTCTACTCAAGAGAGATATATAAAGTCTATATAATAGCCAAAAAACTGATTAGAGTGGTGGTTGATTTTCTATTCTGGTTGAGAGATAAAAATAGTTGGCTCAAAAATTGTTGGAAATTTAAAGGGTATGCCAACTAAAATCCAGAGAGGTTTGGATTCATAAGGGGATAGAAACCCATAATATTTCAAGGAATGTTTGAAAGAAAAAATAGTGTCTAATAGGTTTAATCTAAAACATGATGATGGATCAAATACTTCTAATGCAGAAGAGGCTGGGAAAATGGACTAGGATTATTTTAATGATCTCTTGGCATGAATCATTAATGAAGGTAGTGCATTATTTTTTTTATTCCTAAATTGGTGTAATTTAGGGATAATGAAGTTATTATGGATATTATAGGGTTTTAAGAAATTAATTGAATGCTTCTTAGCATTAAAATGGAAAGTTCCCATCTTCCTAACAGAATTCCAGGAGCCTTCAATATTGATTCTTGGGACATTGTCAGAATTTAATAGCGAAGTTAGTGCATGATTTTTTAGAGGAAGAGCATTGAATAGAAATTTTTATTCCTACAAACATATTTTTGTTCCTAATATTAAGGATAAAATTTCCCTAAATCAATATAGTCCAATCTTCCTTAGTAATGTTTCCAATAATATTACTACTAATTTTATTAAAATATTGTTTAGTTGTATCAACCAAATAAAAATTTCAAAGGAAAAACATGGGTTTGTACATGGTAAAATCATTTAGGGGTATGTAGAACTTTCTAAATTGATGGTAGAGGACATCAATAAGAAGATTATTGGATCTAAAATTATGGTCAAGGTGGGAATGGATAAAGCTTATGATATATTAGAGTGGAGGTATCTTGTTATGGTGAAGAGTATGTTTGGATTCCATGAATTGTAATATGACTTGTGCTCTCCCTGATACACCTCACAATGGATTACAATTTCATTGAGGGGAATTGGATTCATATTATTAAAATATTTATATGGTGTGAGACAGGGTGACCCATTGTCCCCGGGCCTATTTATTATAGACTACAAGGGGTTGAAAAGGAAGATTCAACAATGTTTGGATGATGGGAGGGTAATGAATTATAAAAATAGGTTTTGAAATGGGATTGTGTCACACCTCATGTTTGCTAAAAATATATTTTTCTTTATGAATGGTAGGAATAGATCAATTGCGGGGTTCAACAACATTATGGAATATTATGGAATATTGGGCGATCAATGCATCAACACAAGGAAAATATGGGTTTGCATCTCTAATAAGTGTTCTTGTATACAAAGTGATGCCATTCAAGAGAAACTAGGATATCACATATGAAAACTAAAAATGGTTTACCTTAGAGAACCAATTTATTATGGAAGGGTAAAAATGTTCTTTTTAACAAAATCATCAATCGGCATAATTATTGAATTTGTAACTGGAAAAATTTCTTTATTTCGTTTGGAGGAAGGATGAAATTGATCAATAGTGTTCTTACATCAATCTAAATGCATGTTTTATCCATTATCAGACCACCAAAAGGTATAATTACCATTATTGAGAATGTTATGATATATTTTCATTGGGATGTGAATCATAATGGTTGGGGTCACTAGGCTTCATACAAACCAATGGCTAAACACATTAAAGAAGGTGGTATTGGACTGCACAGAATGGAATATACCATGAAGGATATGAAAGAATGGTTGGCATGGGATATTATTAAAGGGGACTCATTAGGGTAAAAGTTTATCAAGGAAAAATACAGAGATAATTAGAGGAATTGGACATGCTAAAATAGGAGAATGTCCGATCAGATGTGTTGCATTCTTCAACCCATGGATGATCTTCATGGGACAGACCAGTGGATCATTGGATGTGGGGATATAAACATGTTGAATATGTAACAACCCAATGTTTAATCAATGGAAATTACCTTCTCATAAATATTTCATATAGTACAATCACAATAAATATAAAAATAATGAACTAATAATTACTATGTGTCCTTTAAATATAAAATTTTCACTTCTGTGATTTGAATTTCAAAATTCTAACATGCACGGTTGCGATCTGTAAGACGTTTGGAGTAATATAAAAAAACGTAATTTTTGGTGTATAGTAATTGACCCTTATGAATATTAATATTATCATGATGAATATTAATATGATCCTTATTAATAGTAAATCATCTAAATGAATAAGTAACCTTACAAATGAAAGTACAAATAAATTTTATTCAACATATAAGTGACAATATGATATAATTACATCATTGTGTAGAATATTTTTCAAATCATGTATATTTAATTACAATTGTATGATTAATTTAATAATTTAAAAGAGAATTTAATTTCATAAAATTTATTCATAGATAATTATTTTGATAACTTATGATTATATTAAAATTTTAAGATACCTTATTAATTTTTCAATATGTTAGAATAACAGTTTTAATTTGAAAATTTTTATTTTTCATGTAAATTATGATTTTATGTAAAAAAATCACATATTTAGAAAATTAATTTCATAAAATCGGCTTCATTTAAGAATTCAACACATTGAAAAATGACTTGGGTGAATTTATGGGAATTTTCTAAAATTCATAAAATTTTGGTGAATAGTAAAATATGGTAATTTGCAGTTTATATAAATTATTCATTAAATACACTATTAATTGATGCATGGATGATGTAAGCACCCTAGGATTGAACTCACATTAACATATCACAATTTTTTCCCCAATAATCAATAATATTTCTTATCTTGGGGGATATAATAAATTAATGAATAAAATATTCAGAAAACCCTCCCTTTCACAACTATAAAGATGACCCTCAACCTCCTCTTCTCTTTACTCCTCTCAAGCCTTGTTCCAAGTCCAAATTATTCTCAAATACAACCTTATGAACATCTCACACGTCCAACATCCCTTAGTCTCTTCAAAATACTAAATCATCACCCTTAAAAATGTTCTTAAGGAAGATATAATCAAGAGGTAAATTCATCTTGTCATTCTTTTATTTTCTTTCAAGTTCCATTATATTCTTTTTCTTTCCTCAAAATCATTAATTCAAATGTTATGATAACTTCAATACCTATAATATAATAAAAAATTATTATAATGGAATAATTTATCATCATCTCTAATTTTTTATCCTTTTATACTAGCAATGGAAACTCCATCCAAGATGTGTTAAATTCTCACATTCAAGGACAACAAGTTTCCAATTTATATTTCCATCATCAATTTTGGTCATGAAACCATTTTTTTGTTGAATAGTAATATAAAATATGAATTATTTATAATTTAAGTTTCTATTATATGTTCACAAGTTATTAATTTATAAAACCAAATATGTGTGTTATGATAAAAAACCTCATATTAACCAAAACAGTTATCATTAATGATTTATATAATGACTAATCTTTAATCGAAAAAACAAAATGAATTTTATAACCATTTAATCTATTGTATGATCACTAATTACCTATAAATTCTATTTTAGAAAACCATTCTTATCTTACATGTTTATCCTTACATGTATATAAGTAAACCAATCATGGAAACCATTGAAAAAATAGTGAAATTGAACCTCTTAACCCATCAAAAATGACATGAATAAAATTAATAAGGATTTAATAAATAAAATAATTAAATAATATATTCTGGAAATATTAATTAATTAATTTAATATTGTTATCCAATACATTAATATCGGGTGAAGGACACCATCAGACATAATGTAAGGGATTCTACCCAGACCTCCTTTATTCAATCGAGTATCTCTATCATTATTTTTACCGAAATAAAGATATATTTTATTTTTATATATATTTTCTAAATTATTTCTATATAATAAAATATTATCTATCAATATCCATTCATCATTATCTTTCAGGGTTATTCATTTTGGTAAACTATTCTCTCTTTAATACTTTTTGATAAGCAAACCCACATTAAGGGAACTTCCCGAATTATTACACATTTCCAAGTAAACTATATAATATATATTTTAAGCCACCATTATTTATATAAAATAAATATTTTGATTTTGAAAAACATCTTAGTTTACTTTTGGATTTATATATATGATTATTCCCTTTTTAGGTTTAAGTGATCTTTCATATTTTTCTTAAACCGCACTAAACTGTTTTATTTCTAATGTTTCTTAAATGCTATTTTTTCATATTATAAATTCAAATTAATATCACATATCATGATATATACCTATTCAACCATATTAATGTCCATGAATTATATCATTCATTTCCTTCATGGACACTTTTATGATATTCCCATTTGAAAATTCTTTTTGACATGAATATGATACCCAATTCTTTTCCATGGGTAACCCATATGTTTATGTATGATTGATAATGTATGATTTTATATGTGCAATGAATATTCATTAACATGTTTTTATGGATTCACCTAGATAGTTCTTTAAATCATTTGGTAAAGTTGAGTCTCAGGAGAATTTATATGTAATGGTCTTGGAGGTTAGCTTTGGCTCATGCTACCATGTGCAATGGTCTGGGTCATTAACCTTGACATGTTATCCTCTATGAGAAACGATCCTTGAATCATGATAAAGTCGTGTTTTGTTTTCTACCACATTACTATGAATCCATATTTCGGTGATTCTGTGTTTATATGTTATGATTCCATACATTCCATTACTTTTTATATCATTATGTCATGCCTCCTAACCAATGTGCTAAAACTTTACTCTTATGTTTATTCCCTTACTAATATTTTTAGCTCATCCCTTTTTTCATGTTATCCCTAGGTTATCATATGTAGATGTTTGATCAAAATGGAAGATAGGGGGTCTTTTTGAAGGCTAAATACCGAAATGTCATATTTAGTTCCATGTTTTATGTTTTATGTTTTATGTTTTATGTACCTAGTCATCCAAGGCACTAGAATTTATGTTCCTTGGATTTAATAAAATGAATTTATATGTGTAAAATAATTCAATGATATGTGTAAAATGTTGGGGTCTCGATAGAATATGAACTGGGTTGGTGACACAATATTTTACTTATGATGGAAAGTTTCGAATATATCATTTATGGAGTCTTGTGCTTACCCTGAATTCACAACATAAATTCTTTATTAGGATAAGAATAATCTCTATAATGACAACAGGATTGTGGAGGAACTGGTTCATTATATTTTCTTCATATCGAGCGTATGTAAATTTTTTAGGTTAACCTACAGGGATTTGAAAGAAACTAGAAGTATGAAATAAGGCTAGGCAGTGATGTTATAGTGTAAAATTATTCACAACAAGTTTATATTCTTAGTTTGGGAACTAATGAACTATGACTTGCCTATGGAAGATAATAATTAGAAAAAAAGTGTTTGATGTTTTCATTTTTTCAATGTTGTGTTAAACCAAAACATGAAACTGTGTGTCATGTGTATTTTAATGGTGATTAGGTCACAGGTGTTTGGGATTTCATGGTGAAGGAAATGATTTTATATTGAGGTGGGGATCTATACAGGGAGTTATCGATGCATTGTTTGAGGTCACTCGACATGATGGAATGAAGGTTAGTGTTCAAGGTATGACTTTTACATAAGTGTGATAGATCCTCTAGGAATACAAAAATAAGGATCATGATGGCATGAATTATTCTTCACACTTCTTCCATGAGTTAGAGAAGGCACTGGTGGAGGTGATGGGAATTCTTATCAAAGGTGGAAACCAATCTATCTCTTTGAGATGGCTTATTTCAAGATCTTGTTCGACTATGGATGCTAACATAAATAATCATGAAATGTGGGTCATATGGAAATTACCTTATATGGGTTTGAGACATAATATGTATGGGTCCTATCAAGGAAGAGAAATGAGAGGTGGGATATTTTCAGAGATAGTTGGGGTTAGTGTTTTTAGGATTCATTTCTTTCTATAGACTAAGAAATTCCATTGGAGCTGAGGCAAAAGATATTGCAACTAAAATTCAGTTCTTCTTAAACCATAATATTCATATTTCCAAAATTTAATTAGACTCAGTCATGTTGGTCTAGTTTCATCAAATAAATAGTAATTATTTTTGTGAGATGACCTACATGTTTGGGAGATATAGACTATTTCTCAACTGAGGAGTCATTATTTGTCATATATGGATTTAGGGGACCTTTGTGGCTGATTATCTTACTTCTCAAGGATTCTAATATGATTAGTTGATTGTTTACACTAGTATGTGGCCACTTCCAAATAGGAGTAAGTTTTTTTCAAGGGTGATTCCCATGGAATTCATTATTTCTTCCCTCTTTGAGTTGTTGTTTAGTTTTTTTCTTGCTTCCTGGAAGGCTTCTTATTTTTGACAAGAAGTTAATTTTTAGTTATTCAACCACATTCCCCTTCACCCCTCCAATATTTTATTTTTTTCATTATGGTAATTTGGAATTTTGAGGTGAGAATCATCCTCTTATGGGTTATTTTATTCATATGCATTCTCCTTCCTTATTTTAGTGCAATATGGTTTTGTTTTTTTGGATAGTTCCATCAAAGCATTGTTGATTAATTTGTTACTCAAATAGAATTTGGTAGCCTTTCATAGTGGATGTCCCATGATGAATTATGGATTTCATTTAATACCATTTCATTATGGTACCCTTTCATTGTAAATTTTCATATTTTTTCCATCAAATTGTGTTTTTATTACCCTTTTATATGGTATATCCAAAAATAGATTTTCTTGAGAATGATTTGGGAATCTATTAAAGGCCTTAAAAAGGTGATTTCATGGAGTTTTTATTGGAGGTGTGCATCTAGTGATTTTTGCATCATTATATAGAGTTTGGTTTTCATTAATTAATTTATTATATTAGTGATAAACAATTAATTTATGTTTCATGGAGTGAGGTTATACAATGGTTAGATGAGACAAGCTCTTTTGAACACTGAGGAGTTTACATGAGTCTTGGATAAACTTGTACAAGGCCTTCATCCTTTGAAAATGTTATGGAATATAACTATAATGGGTTACAGTGTACAATATCTTTACCGATAGTCTTAATAATTTATTTACATGTATATGTGGTGTGTTCCATAGACCGCTTTTCTGGTTTTTCATCTCCCTTGGATTAAGTGAATGTGTTTGGCAGTTAATTGATACCTTAGAACTTCATCAGATCTAGTTTGATCCAAATGTTTTAATAAGACCAAACCTTCAACCTCCTAGGGGGTGGGACATCCCTTATAACTATTATAAAGGTTTTTTAGGATTAATTTATGAGGTTCATGAGCCTACCCTATTTGAGATCGTTGTTTGGGTTGATTAAAATGGTTTTCACCATGTGTGTTGATCATTAACTTGGAATTGGATGTAAATGGGGAAAATATTATTTTAAAAAATGGTTATGGATTTCAAATGAGTATTTTAACTCCAATCAAATTATAAAAAGTGGTTAATTGATAGAATTTAGATTTTGAAATAAAATTGTTTTTTGGGTAACCCTATTGTGAAATAGAATGATGAATCTTTTAATGTGTTTGATATGAATAATGGATTTGGCATGGTATTGGTCTTAATTCCTTATCGGTACCATGCGAAAAAAGTGTCTGAAAAGGGAGTTTTATTGTTTTCAAAATTTATTGTATGGAATATATGTTTATCCTTAGTATTTTGAGAAATAATTAATGTTTTAGGTTCCATAATGACACTCTCTGAAATGGTATTATACTATATACCTGGATATGGACTGATTATCTAGGAAAATGATCATGTTCTGTATGGTTTACATCTCAAACTAAGGATCTAAGAATGCTAGAATATATGTTGGAGTGGATAGAGGAATGACACACTATGTAGGTGATTGGTAAAAAGAATATAGATTCATGAACTATTATAGTTATTGGAATAATTCTCTTTAACTTTGGTCTTTTGTGATTTTTCTTCTATAGCTACCATCAATGAATATAGAAAAATAGGTCATGGATGGGTGTTTTGGGTACTAATATTATAATTTAGTATTTCAATGTTGGTCCCAAAATAATGTTTTAGTAACTATAGTTTCATACAAGGTATGGGTGTTGGACCGATGTTCTAGGATCTTTTGATATTGATGTTGGTACATCTCTGAGATTACAAACTGATGTGATGGGAACTGGTAAAATGGGTAAATATTATAGGTATTGTTAATTTTTTTTGATTATTTCATGAGTACATGATCAATTATAATCCATTATACTTATTGAAAGTATTATTTATCCTTTTTTCAAGAGTCCGATTACAGGATTTGATTAATACATGTTTAGTTTTCCTGGATATCTTTATATAAATAGAGTACCAAAGGTTACAAAAAAGTCGGTTTTACTTATTAGATATGTGTTTCCATTCTATTAATTCTACTTCTAACACTAATTATCTTATTACATTTTTTTATTGAATTTTATTTTATTCATAAAATTCTTATTGTAGAACATAGAGTTTTATATAACCCCTACTCAGGATTCCACAACACATGGGTACCCAAGTAGCTCTCATATGATTCTCATAGGTACAAGTTTTGGGTGCGGCATTTTTTGAGTGTTTTATAATCTGTAAGAATATCTCATATTCTATTATAGATATCTAGATCAGTTATTTTTCATGGTTTGGAGTTGTATACATATAATGATGAATTTATTTCACAGTTTATTTTTTTATATGTGTGATTGGACCAGTGGGAGATAAATATTCTATTTGTGGAATGGATGTTCAGCCTTTTACTGTATTTCATTTTATTACAACAATATTTTATTTAATTATATTTATTGTTTAAATGTACTCTTATGTTTGTGATTTTTTTATTCATTTCACGTTTTTTTCTTTGAAATGGGGCCTTAGTCTACTCAACTTATAACCTTATAAATCTATTCATTTTCAGTATCCATTAGAAAGTAAGTAGGAACACTAGATGTCATGTGGAGAACCATCTCAGGGAACCAATTTATGTGAATTAGGGAAACTACATTGAAATGTGGTATCATAAATATTTTTTTTACTACATTGTATTTGAAATATTAGAGGTATGGGAATTTGTCAATTCCTATGATGGATACGTGGATGGTGTGTCATAAACACATGTTTCTGAAGTATTTCTAGTTTCCCAAATATTAGACTACTATTCAGATTTATTATGTTACAAAATTATCGGTTTCGACTTCTTTGATTGATTCACATATGGTCTATATTAGATGGTTTATGATGGATTCATCGAAAATGTCATGTTGGAAAGAGGTGGGTGTTTTGGTTTTGACCCATTGAAGTTAGTGGCAAGAGGAACCACAAATATATTTATTTACACATAGGATCCACATTCCATAATCCTTATATAGTTTGAAATTGTTGATTATATATGATCTATTACTCAAATATGCTAAAAATAATCATATAATGTTTTCCCATATATGTACCTTTTTGAATTCTAAACATTTTGACCGACTTGTATAAAATATATTTTCTAATTTTTTGTCATATTGATATACAACATGTCATGTTATGTCAAGGATGTTGATATAGAACATAAGGATGGTATGTGTAGTGAACCAAGAGTTTTAGTGTTGTTTGAAAATATATCTATTGGACCCTTATGGGTGGATTTTCTATAGGAATTTATGTGTCATAGTCTCTCGGGGAAAGCTCTGATGTGTAGATTCTTGGGGAGGATGGATGCCTCAGTTTCTGTTTGTTTGTTTGATAAGTTATGTATTTCATATGTTATACCAAATAGTTATATGCTTTGACATGTTTATACTATGATATTTTTAAATGGGAACATGTTTTTCCCCATGATTTATATCCTTTTATGAGTTAGCATATACCTTAATGGTTGAACATAGTGTTTTCCATGAGACTTGATATTTAAGGCTAGATGGGAAATCCATGTGACCTTCTCAATGTGACAGTAGTTTAAGGATTTTTTTTAACATTTGATGGTGCACAATGAGTGTGTTTGGTCGAGTTTTGAGTGTTATTCTGGTTCATGTGGAGGATATGGATATTTGTACTTTTGGAAACAAGGAATGAATTGGGTTTTATTATAAATATTTATGTCTCATTGTATTCATTTTTAATATAAATAACTTTTTTACTAGTACTTCATCCTTGTGGGTGGTTTTTTAAGAGTGGCAGGCTTGTTCGGGTGACTTTCTTGGGTAAATAATGAGCAGGTAAGATGATCTTGATGGTTATAAAATGGAATACATTTGTAAGAAGTTCTAAAATATTTATGTAATTAGTATTGAATGTTTTCATTAATATATGACTATATAGGTGAGGTAGGCCAGGTATGTTCATAGTGTTGGACCAATTGAGTTTTCTAGTTTTCTTGATATGCAATGCACATGGAGTGTCGATGCCACAGTGTTTCATGTTGTTTCATTGAAAATTATTGATTATGTTTGAAAACCAGTTAGTTCAGGATGCATATTCAATAACATGGTGGGAGCGTATATGTTCTTAATAGAATTTTAAAATGATTATCATGAGATAAGTGGAAATTCATATAGTTTTGGCTCAGTGATTTCTATTTGATTTGTGTATGCACCAAGGGTGATCATCATTGGGAAATAGGGATATGTGGGATAGGTAAGACTAGTAGATAGGTCTTGTGAGAGATTTTTTCATAAGGAGTTACTCATTATAATTATAATGAGATTGTGTGGTATTATTACACATGATCATGTAACAATTATGGGTTTAGTGGGATCTTGGAGACATGATCAGGTAGTGTCACACAATGTTGTTTGGGTTGTGGATCAGACATTATAAGAGTTTATGTCTATGGTTATTGAGGTGAGTAGTAAACCTTAAGTAGGATAACAAAAGATTTGGTTATGAAGATACACTTGTGGTCAGGGAGGACCAAGGTCTTTGAATGTGTTTAACAGGTTCTAAATAATAGAGGTGATAGTGTAAATGGATTAGTGTTTGTGGTATCCATCTACGAAATCATAGTGTACTCTTAACATAGAAATTATCATTCATAATATCTTAACATTATCCTTAGTGTGTTGGGAGGTAAATTCTTATATACATAGATTACTAATTATTTTAATGGTTTTCTAGTGGGCATCTTTATAGGCTGTCATCGAGGAAAGGTGTTAGTAAAGTCATGTTGGGAGGTAAAATATCGGCCATTTTATGTAAGTATGTGTGATGGAATGGATGTTGGAAAATATCATCGGTTCCCTCCTCAGAATCTATGAAAAATAAATGGTTGGGGTGTTTTTATTTCTTTAGTGAGACAGAGATGGACACACCCAATTCCAATGTTGCTTTGGGAGGGGGTGTTGGACGTGGTGGATAAATTTCCCAAAGTAGGGTGTTGAAAAATAAAATCATTTTGTTGGGAGTGAATTTTTTTTTCATAGGGGTGTAGCAATTTTTCTGATAGGATCATAGGTGTTTATAACTAACCATTGATTGATATTTATTGTACAACGATGTCATTGAGTCACTGATGTGATATGTACTATAATTCTGTAATTATTAATAATGGAAAACTTATTTTAGTGGATTTTTGATATAAGAATTTTCATTAGGATTGAGTTAGTTATAAAAATTTTTATTAGGATTCGATGTCATAAGTGTGTTTGTGGTGCCGTAGAGATGTAATTTTTTTTAGTAGATAGTCTAATTTTATAGTCTCATCATGATTCGAGTGTGGACTCTAGTGGGTGTGTTTGGGTGATGGTGGAGTTCCTCTAGGAATAAGGGTATTCTGACTAGGTATAGAGGTAACAAGCCTGCAGTGGGAGTCGATTAATTTTGTAATGGGTCAACTAGGTTGTGACGAACTTGGTTTAAAATGTTAATTAAGGGTGTTTTGGATTTTGAGCTATGATTTTGAGAAAACAATTGTCTTGTTATTAGAGAACACTCAGTAGTCAGTATGAATATGATTAAGTTTTTTTTGATGATGATAAAGTTTTATGATGAATTCTTTCTTACGATTGGATCTTTCGGTGTGGTATGTTTGTAGTCATCCTATGGTGCATTGTAGGATCACGAGTGTGAGGTTCATTTGATCATTTCTAATTATTGTTGTGTCCAATATAAAACGGTTTTAGTTAAAAATATTTCTCTTTTATAAGAGAAACCATAGATCAATAATCTGATAATTTAAGGAAAACAAAGTCATCTTATTGGTTTTATATGCTCTCATAATATCCATTGTTGTGTTCTGGGTTTTATAACCAGCATTAGATGAGGTTTGCGATGGCTGATTTCTTTGAGTTGAATGTTTTTAATCTACTGTGTTTCAGATATTTGATAAATTAATGAGGTTGTGGGTGATAATAGTTGAAATATGTGGTTTAGGGGTCTGATTGGATGACTATTAAGACTTATTGGGGATTTTATGTTTTATGGTGTGGAGTTTGGGTGGTCCCTCATCGATACAAGTTAGAAATTTCTGAAGGAATTTTTATTTTCATTATCTAGAGGTGTTGATTTTTTTACCCATTATATGGAATGGAATTTAAATTTATTGTTTGTAAAAACATGATTTTATATATGAATAATTATTCTACAGTGATATATTGGGGTTTTAGATGATATTTGGAGGCTTTAGTTAATATTGTTGGAGTTTTGGAGCTTTCTAAATAGGGTGCATGGTTTCTTATTCATAGTTTTGGTGAAACCATTTGGAAAATGTATTGTAAGGGAGTTTTAATTTATTTTTGAATAGAGATTTATTGGTATTCATAGTTAACAAACATTAATGGAAAATCCATGTGGTGTTAAATGGGAAACCGTACATAGTGAAGGATGTCCAAAGACATGGTGCATAGCCTGCACATAGATTCATAAAAATAATTAACAATGTTGTAGAAGGGGATGTTGTATTGTTAGTGAACCATTAGGAAACCATGAATCCAAACCATGAGGGGGGTATATTTATAAAATTTGATGTGAAATATTGGTTAATGGTTTTTCTAACTATGCATCCAAATAATTTAGGGAAATAATGATGGACAATTGAATGTGCATAGTTGGCATACGATTTGAATAATCATGTGACCAACCCAGTTATTTTCCTAGAATATTGTTAAATATGATATATAACCAAATTAAACACTAAATATTTTAGGTTTGTCCCCATCTATTCTCCCTCAATTGGTTCACACGAACTGGGGGTGTCAACCCATTACCTCTTCTCCCCCATTCTATTTTTGGGGTTTTCATGGATGTTTTTCAATGTTATTTGGTGAAATTCATCCACTAATATGTTCCATGATTATTTTACATTATCCTATATAATTTTGGAGTTATATAGATCATAACTTTTTAAAATTTCCATCATTGTATGGTGGAATCAACTATTTTGAAATTTGTACTTGGTTGGCTAGCATAGAGGGTGCAACGATACAACATCTACACATTTTTTCAATGGAATTTTCATAACATTAGTTTACATGAATATTTTTATTAAGTTTTTAATTTTATTTTATGATTATCATTTTATGGTTTATCTCCTATTAGGTCATTTATCTATTAATATGTTGGGAGTCCATTACATGCATCCCATAGTGGTTACATGGAGTTTCCTAAGATGTTAAAAGATGGTGTGTTTTCTAGATTTATTCCATGTTGAATAGTTTACAATTAATTAACTATATTCGATATGGTTAATTAATTGATATATATTGTAGTGTGGTAAGATATTGGGTGGTTTAGATGAAAATTTTTTGACATTAAGAATTTTTTAAAAGTCTTGATGGTCCTTGAGAAAAACAATCTCCTTTGGAAATTTAATGGAATGATTTGTTAATGATGTAGTCGCACCAATATCATCCACAATAGTATTGGTTATTTATTTAACTGTGAATGTGTTATGAACATGAAATACATTATTTGGTGTGTTTTCTACATTGTTTTTAGTGGATGGTTTAGTAAATTAATTTCATATAATAGGCCTTTCTTAGATCTTATTGGATCTTTTGGTTCTTATAAGAAATAATCTATGACCGCCCATGCAGTGGGAAATCCCTTGGAAGTGGTATAAAATGTATTATAATAGTAATTTAAGTGTTTCATGGGAATAACCTTTTCAATATCATTAGGTAGTTTTATAAAATTGTATAAACCATAGGCATTTGAATTTGAACCGGTATTTTTTGTCAATGGGGAATTTTTTTTCTTTTAATGGTTCTTATTTTAAAATTATATGTGAAGCTGAAAATGGTATATTAAAATAGGTTAATAATTGGAACTATAATATTTATTTTAATTTGTTTTGTGGATTCCACATTGGTGAAGTGTATTAATATAAATTTTAATGGATTTCAAGGAAATAAATGCCATGATCTTGTTTTGGTATTAACGGTCTATTGGGACCTTGGTAAATGAAAAATTATTAAAATGGGTTATGTTATAGTTTTCAATTTCCATATTAGGGTAAGATGTTGAGAAATTGAATTTTAAAATTTATTAATTTTTTAGGTATCATACTAACATTCCAAGCACATATAGTGTGCATTGGACTAAGAGTTAACAAATTCTCTAGGTGAAAAAAATTTTCTCAATAGTTTATTTCAAGATTGAGGATCTAGTATCACTAATATACCAGGTGGATTTGATAGTGTATGGAATCTATAATCTTGTGGTGAGGTGATTGACTAATTCTCTAAGCCCTATAGTTGATGATTGATTAATTATCCTCATATTTTGTTTGGTATGTGATCGATACTCTAGGATAATCCATAGATTATGTATAAATAATTATAGTCTGAGTCTCTAAGAATTACTATTATAATTTATGATTTAAATGTTGTTTAGAACACATCAAGTTAGTAATGATAATTTCTACAAGGTATAGTTCTTAGAAATATTGTCTAGGTAGAGTTGATATTTATGTTAATACGTAGTTGAGAAAAAAAATGATCAAGGCACTGTTATCATGGGTAAATATGATAATAGAGATTGATTAATGATTGAGGCTTTTAATAGTTGATTATGTATATGAAAAACATTTAATAATTAAGAATATAATTCACAATACGTTTTCAATTCAAATGACTAGCTTCTATTGATTTAAATTATGTTGGAATGGATGTATCCATAGAAACCAAGGGTCATGGGTTACTAGATAGACTATTTCTCATTGTTGTATGTGTGTTTCCATTCTATAAAATTTATTTCTTCCACATATTATCTTCATAATCTATTGTACTCACGAGTATTTTTTTGAAACCACCAGTGGTGGCCTATTGAGTTTTACTCACACACTTATTTGGCCACCACTACACATGGTTATCCATGAAAATATCATATATTTATTATATGCACAAGATTGGGCCAATTCGTGTGTTATGTGTATCATGATTTTAAAATATAACTCAAACTATATTACGGATATAGATATAGAGTATGTGACAAGTCATAGAGTTATCCATAGATCCTAATTAAATTATTTCCTATTTTATATTTTATATGTCTAATAATTCTATTGGGAGATATATGTTTTAATTGTGGATAGATGTTTGGTCTATTATAGTACTTCATTTTAATATATCATGGTTCAATTTTAGTTTATTTATTCTATTAGTGTAGTATATTTTGTACTATATTTCGTAATTTACATATTTTTTTCACACCAATATGGCAATAAATTCTTTTTACGATCACATCATAGACCCATTATAATAGTCATTTGACTCTGGTGTATGGGGAAGTGTGACTGAATTCAAGTGTAAAACCTTCTCAGGTACTAGTATACTAGAAACCTGGCTGTGATGTTACAATATTTGAAAAGAAACTATCAAATTCATTTATTATATGTTCTTTATAAAAATATATATTAAACATACTATTAATAAATCTCATCAAGTACTGATTTCCTATAATATAGAATATTATTTCATGTATTTTATTTTTTTATAAATTAAATTCATTTTCCATTATTCTATGTCTTATTTTGTGTTTTCTTGGAAAGTGTCATTTTCATAAATATTTTAAAACAATAATAATAATAATCTTCTAAATTTATTCATCATATACCATTTAATTCATTACCTGTGGTTTCTAGAATCATAATCATTGAATATATATAAGACATCTAATCCATAATATTTATTACCTGTGGTGTCTTTTCATTCCATTACAGTATGAATACTCTACTATTTATTAAATATATTAAAGGGTTTCAACCTATAATAAATTAATTGATTGATTTGGAAAATATTTCCTAGAATTTATACCCTTAATCTATATCTTTTAACTAACATATACATAATTTTCTTGATTGAAGGGTATTTTCCCATAATGTTACATAAAATCATTAGGAACCCATTTTTTTACAAAGATATTATAATTAATGTAATATTTACAAAATTGAGAATGATTTATTTATGTGATTAAATTTCAACATGATATGAAACCCATATTCATTACATGGTTCATTGTGATGTGATAATTGAATCCCATTTTCCTTCTATGGGTTTAATAGATTATGATGGATAATTGATTCCAACTAGAATATATATGTGTGGATGAATGATTAATGGGGTGCCCTATCAACATCAAATGAATTGGATAAAAGTGTTTATATCATAAGACATGTATACAAGAGAATAATATGTTGCCACAAAAGAAGGTGTGAAATTGTGAGACTCGTTGACATGATGTTTCCCTATGAAAATACACATTCCACATTTCCATGGTGGCCTGATGTTACACTCTCATGGACTTGTTTATTTTCTAATAATTATAAACTATTTTTAATAAATGATTTCTCTTTATAATAGTATTAATGATCTAAAATTAGGTGTGAATAATTTTATAATGTATACTAATTATACCAATAAGATAATATAATAATCGCATATTATCTTATCATTTTTTATCACTCATGTTTACCATTACATAGAATTTGATCCCACACCTTTCTTATGTTTTACTTTCCTCCTAATAAGTATACTAGTGTAACCTATGAGAAGTATATAATGGTGTCTAATATGTATATATTATAGAGAAATGTTGTAATGTTTTGTAGAATAAGTTTCTGATGTATATGGTCTATAAATATAGTAAACAAAAATGCTCTCTCCGTTTTGTGAGTGTATTCTAAGATGGAATACCGTTATAAAATCTATGCAAGTTTAACATACATTATCCATATTATTAAAAAATTTAATTTTGAGAAGAACATGTATTTTTCACATTAACTACTAATGTGTTTTTGGGTTCATCATTTATTTTTTACCATAGATCTGAAATCATTTGTGTGATCCTAATATTATTTTAGTTGTAAAGATAGTTCAAACTCTTGATATTCATACCTTTATTTTTTTAGATAATAATTGATTTATGTTAATCCCCTAGGGTAAATGTTTGATGTGACTAAGAATATACGCCAGATCACCCTTGTAGTTTTATTTAAGTGATTTCAAGAAGAGAGTAGTACTAGGTAGTTTATTTAAATATGTATATATAAGTATATAATATAATTTCTTGTTTATGTGAGAGATTCCAAATGTCCATGAGGTATCTTGTTCGGGGGTGAACTGTATTCCCTGGTTAAATGTAAATTATTCATATATCTATATATTTATATATGTGAATTATTAAATTTGGTTTTAGGATCTGGGCTTGCGTCACACCCTTAGAATTGAGTTTAAAATAATAATAATATCTATATATTTCTTAACACGTAACATCGAGGGTTAAGAGAATTGAGATATATTATTAAAATATATTTATTAAAATGTGGCCATTATAACATATCTATTTAATTGGAGTGCATGAACATGACTTACATTTTTCTAAAATATATGTATAATTTTCCTAATAAATACATGTTTATTAATTAATTGTTTGGAAATATGGACACAATTTTTATTGAAGTCATTTTTTCTTCAGTAATGCATTTTATTCAAAATTGTTTTTTATTTCATTTTATTTATCGAAATTATAAATAACTAATTCCACTGACCAAAAAATTATAAAATGAACATAAATTATTAAATCATCATATAAAAAATAATTTATGTTTATATTTTTTTATTTATTAGAAATGATTGATTTTTATGTGAATTTTGATTAAAATAGTGATTTTTAAAATACTGTCATTTATGTACATAAAATAGAGTAATTAAATTTTACATTATATTTTATTTTGGTATTAAATTTTCATATGATAAATTTTATTCATAACAATCTAATTACATTGTCATTAATCAGGAATATTCATAATATTTATATAAGTTATTTTTTATTCAAAAAAAAGATCATTTTTTATAAAAAAATCATTTTCATTACATCAAATAGATTTATATTAATATTGATTTCATAAAATAATATATATTTACACTTTTAAAATTTTCACCATATATATATTTTGGAGGATAAATTTTTTTACTTAGGTAACATTTCTATCTTGTCAATATGAATATTAACAACACTATATATTTGTCACTTGTGTAATGGTAAAATTGGTAAACCATGGATAAAACAATGATATGAGGAATAAAAATAAAACCAACACATTCACTTTTTTCATTAGATTGAATATATATTCATCCATATACATATAAAATTCAAATATATGTCATTTTTATGGAATTTACCCTATATAATGATGTTTATAATATTTTAAGCAATGAAAATTACAAAATGTCACTCTGATGAATTTTAATATCATTAAAATCCTTCATAAGGATATAAATATAATGAATTAAGTTGTGATTTTTAATTTTAAATCATAATTAATGTTTTATTGTGTTAATTTATTTATAATTTATATTTATTTAATAATTTTAAAAAATTCAGACATGATGTTGTTGTAGTATGAATTACATTAATAGAAAAATAAAATTAATTATTTTAAAAATAATAAAAGTAATGAAATTTTGGATAATTTTTTATTCCAAAAATTTATATACATAGATGAAACATTTTAGATATGTATATGCTAAAATTTAATTATTGGAAAAATAATCCCAAACAATCCTGGTAAACAATGTGAATATAAATTAAAACAGTTACAACTTTAATAAATTTTTAATCAAATTAACCATTAATGAATTAGAGTAATAAATTATTGAATAATTCAATGTCTTATATTTGGGGAACATGGAAATCATATGATCTAGTTCTCAAATCCAATGGTTAACTCATCTAAATAGTAAAGACATGGCATTCCAACTATTTAAGTGAAAGGTTTGAAGTGTGTATGTATTTTGTTTTATGAATTTTTTTATAGAATTATATTATGGTAATAAGAATCATGATACATCTACGGAATATTCAACATTATTTATTATTTAATAATTATTTAATTTTAATAATATCTCCGAAATTTGATTTAATGGAATTTTTATTATTTGGATAAAACTTAATTATGTTAAAGATAACACTTATTATGTGAATGATGTCAAGTTAATAATATTTAGTTTAAATAAAGATATGATTTAAATTGATGAAGAAAATGGAATAGTAATAGATACCTATAATCATGTAAGTTATTTGAGGACAAAGCGATTTTGATCATATTTGATAGTGTTGATAATTTTTGGATTTGATGAATATATTAAATAATATGTTATTTTTGTAGGAATAAAAAATGTGTTAATATATGGATGCAAATATTTTATCATTTTGGGATAACTTTTAAATCATTCATATCATAATGGGTTTATATATTTAATTTTTATAATTTGTTTAAAGGAATAATTACACCATTATAGGTTTTATATGATGGAATTTTGAGGTGATATCTAGAATTTTCTAGGTTTTAAGAACATTACTAAATTGATTTTAAATTAAACATTTGGTTAGTATATCTGTTTATGTTATGCAAATTTATTTATTTTTGATATTGTGATATAGATAATCTTCTTATTTCCAATGTGAATCATTTATAAGCATATATTATTGAAAATAATGTTGGCCATACAATAGCATATGTTTCAGGATGGTATCTAAATATAATTCATGAAGTTTTAGACATGATCACTACATTTAAGTATTTTATAATTACAAATCATGGTGATTAATGATATTTTGGTTGATGTTTAATTGGTTTTTTGTATATTTGACCCATAGTTTTAACATGTGCTTAGCATGAAATGTTATTTGTGAACAATGAAATTAAATATTGGGGGATGTATGTTGAAATATATGATAACTTCATTGTTGTTAATTTTTTTAAGTTGAGGTTATTGAGGTTGTGTTGAATATTGGGTTATTTGTTTATGGAATGATATATATTGATCATTTAGAGTTATTATAGAAATTTTTGAGTAATTTTTATTCACATGAGGTCTATAAATTTTGGATATTATTTTATCTTATGCAAACCATTAAGGATTTGTTTACTGTTTAATGTCCAGAAGAATATCTTTTTATCCTTTTAAAAATTATTTGATCTATTAGTTTATTTTAGTACTTAATGAATTGAAATCCATCTTTAATACTAACTATTTAGAGAAAACATGTTATGGTGGTTGAAATTTATTAAAGGATGAAATTATATTTTTTATGTTATTATATTTTTGTATGATATTAGAATTGATGGAAAAAATAATTGATCAAATATAGAAAAAGGATCTCTTAAAAAATTGTCCTATTATGTTCATTTCCGATGAATAGATGGTCATTTTCAAATATCTTTGATATATGGTTTTTTGTTTTTTAATATTATCACGATCATTAACATTATCTTGTTCAATGTTCTGTAACAATATCCTTATTTGGACCTTTTAATTTCTCTATATCCATATTTTCATCTTACAATACTAATATCTTATTAAAAATAGATTTATTTTTTATTCTAAATGATTTTTATTTTTTTCTTTCCCTCCATTAGAGATAATTTTTATAAATACTTTTTAAAATAATGGTTTTCGATCAATGAATTTTCAAATTTCAGGCCCTTCTTTACAATAAAAATTTTCACATTTCAAGGTTAAAATTTGTTAATGGGGTTAGAATATAACACAGTGGAAATTTAGTTCAATTGAATCATAATCTGAATAGCATTATTGACATAAAACACTAATCTTTAAGAGAAACTAGATATATAATAACACATCACTATTTAAATGTGTCAACTATAACATTGAATTTTTATTGAATAGTATGAATATGAGTTACCATATTTGTAAATATATGTATATTGGTCATAATAAAAAATGATAATTCTTATGAAATATGCATACATTTTTTTGGATATAAATTTTATACTTGAAATTGGAATTTTATTTAAAAATATTTTTCCTCAAATTTTATAAATTAAAATTGTAATAAATTTATGAAAAATTTAGATATTAAATTTCACAAATATAAATCATTTTTTAAATTATAATATCGTAATTAAGATAGTTTTATATTTTTATATTTTTATGAAATGAATGATTTTTCAAGGAATAGTGAAAAATACCGATTTTCCCTTAACTATAATTTATTTTCATTAATTTTTTTTAAAATAATCGTTATATTTAGTATTTGGTATTAATGTTTCATATAAGAAATTTTATATTAAAAAATATAATTATTTCTATTTGAATGAGAAGTATTCATGATTTGAATATAAGTTAATTTTTATGCTTGAAAACTCATTATTGAGATTACATATTTTCATTGCATTTTTTGCATTGATGCTAAAATTAATTTCAAAAACATTTAAGGATTTTATTTTAAAATATGATTACATGTTTTAAATCATGAGTCTTAAATTTGGAAAATATTTCCCTTATATTTTTTGACATTATGGATAGTAAAAGTTATAAATACTTATCACCAAAAAGTAAAATATATAAAACTGATTTAAGACAATCTTAATAGGTAATAGAATTATCCCAA
This sequence comes from Viscum album, assembly GCA_963277665.1. Classification (NCBI taxonomy): domain Eukaryota; kingdom Viridiplantae; phylum Streptophyta; class Magnoliopsida; order Santalales; family Viscaceae; genus Viscum; species Viscum album. The sequence goes on from OY728159.1 coordinate 663,561,543, forward strand.
AAAATATATTATTAAATTTTATTGAATAAATTAGACCATAGAAATACAAAAAGTTAATATATTTAATTTTTTTGGATTTTTTAATTCATAATGATTTTTTTTATTTTAAGATAAGAATATTACAAAATGGAACTCTCTTGAATTTGTGTCACGAACCAGCCCGGGTCAACCCTAAACCAGTCACTTGAGTCGGTCTGTGACATGTCCCAATGGGAATTCCCGATTCCCACGAGATGAAAAACAGTGTTGGGCAACAAAACATAATCACTTGGAACGATTTGGACCATAAATAAAACACAAGAAAATAAATAAGAAACTGACAATAAAATGGAAAATAGCAGCAAAAATAGAGAAAAGAATAAATTGAACATACCTCCACATGACCTACTAGGTCACCACCCAATTTGGAACCAATCTTGCTCCAATAGTGATGTGAAACATGGAGAACCAGAAACTGAAAAGATAAATTAGACGTGAGCACTAAGATTCTCAGTAGGAATGCTAAAAATAAACAACGTTTATTTCCCCACCACTAAAATAAAGTCCATTCTTGCTGATTTAAAAATAGGATCTTTAAAAAAATGGTTTTCCACTTCCTTAAGAAAATATGTAACAAGAAATTACTTTTAAGAAAACCCCCTATTTCCATTTCATTTTTCTAAATCAATTGTTAAAATATATAAGTCATTGCAATGAATTATTTTTGAAACCGACTAGTTCCAAAACAATTCTATATTTCAAAAAACAAAGTAAATGTATCATGAGATGAAATAACCAAAAGTGACATAAAAAACAATAGCATTCAAGAATGAAACCACGGGTATTCCCTAACCATCCCTATAGGGATCCCTAGACATACTCGTTTTTTAAACCACATGTCGGTGTATGGTGAATCCCCATGTCAGTAACCAACTAGCTTCCCTAACCTGACATCACTAGTGGCACAACCCGCCTTGCCTAACATGAAATCAAGGGGGTACCAACCTGTCTAATCGGGGTTGATCAGCAACCACCAATCGATCCTCTAAAAGACTCCCAAGAACCCACGGTGGTAATAATACTGTGTAAGTAGGAGGTCCACGCATGCATGACTCATCTTACATACTTCCACCATGCTTGTCTACCCCAAACATAGACACCCTATATGATAACCCATAAATGGATATCCCTCTTATATAGATTCCCACTAGATATATATATATATATATATATATATATATCTGTGTGTGTGTACAAACATGTACACATCATATCAACCAAGGTTCCATCAAGACTGTCACATCACAGGAACATTTAAGCCATTTCACAAAGTAATTTAAGTTTCCAACCGGGCGTTCACTCTTTCAAAGTAACATAAGGTGCCAACCAAGCCTTTAATATGGTCATTCGAATATTAAATAAAAATATTCCAAACCAAAATCATTTTTCACAAACATTTCCATTTCCAGTTTAAAAGCACACAACATACATAAAAACTTCTAAATGTGCCTTCATGCCATTGAATTATCAAACCATACTTCAATGTTCTAAACAAGCTGGTTTTCAAACAACACATTTGACCAAATCCTTTTAGTTTCACAAGATACACTTCACAACTAGGGAACTCTTAGTACATTATTTTAAAATACTTATGACACGTTCGTAATTAAAATCAATTTGTAAAAAAGTTAAGAAAAGTTATGAAAATTAATGGGATTATAATATCCACTAGGTGAAATCCATTTCACCAAATAGATATACATGTCTATATATAAAAGTATCACATCAATATGTAAACACAGGTTTTTTAAAAATTCTAAGCAATCACAGAAATCAAATTAATGCCAAGGGCATGGAGGACCTACCTCAAAAGAATGTGGACCATGCCAAGATACTTTAAGGGAGAGGTCGGGTGTCGAGGGGGCAGTTCAGAGTGTCGAGGGCGATAAGTGGAGGTGGTCGCTGGGGAGAGTAGCTGGACAATGTTGGATGCAGGATTAAAGGGCGACGATCGGCTATAGGTCGAGAGGCGAGGGGTTGCGGGAGCATAGGGAAGGGAAGCGAGGGGGCTAGGGAAAGCGTGGAGGGGGCGAGATGGGAGGCGGCTCGTGGGTAGGGGAAGGGGAAGGGGGGTTAGCCGGGTAGTGTTTAGGGGTTTCCATTTTTTTGTTTTTATCATATAATAATAATAATAATAATAATAATAATAATAAAACCAAAGATAATAATAATAATAATAATAATAATAACACCATAAATGATGATATTAAAAATAATAAAAATATAAATAATAAAAAAATAATAAAAATAATAACCCCTTTGTAACAACCCAAGATTTCATAGTACGTTATTTCTTCAAAGTAATTCAATAACTTGAACTACACGCAACACCGAGTTCTAGCGCACCATGACTTACCAGACAAGTCATTCAAAAGCAGTTATGAATAGTATTAACTGAATTTTGAACTTTATATAATCATTATAATTTTAGAATCCATATTATGAGTTTCTTAGACATAATGTAAGAACAAATACAGTTTTTTCAGATAAAAGAAGTGTTTTTAAAAAATGCAATTTTACTGCGTTTTAATGGAAAAGCCTTTTTAAATCCAATATTTGAAACTTTTATATATTCAACTTGACAAAATAAACTTCTTCTTTATAATTAGGACATAAGAATTTAGTTTTAATAAATTTTTGGTGTTTTTCTGATAACTTTCATATTTAGGTGAACAGTGAAAAATACTATATTTTAACTGAAAACCACTTTTTAAATCAAAATAATTTATATTGTTAAATTATACATTTTAATGGTTTAGAAGTATAAATAGATTATATTTTTACCATTTAATCCAATGATGGTCATTGTAGGTAATTTCACATTGAAATTGGACATAAACAAGTGTCAAACTTTTAGTTGTTATTATTTCTTAAAAATACACCTTTTGGTTTTGACAGCGGGAATTAATTTTAAATTAATAAATGCAACTTATATGTTTTTAATTCTTTAAAATATACTTCATTATTGAATTCGGAATATCAAAATTATCTTTGGGTAAATTTTTGGTATTTTTCTGAAAACTTTTAATTTTTGATGAATAGTGAAAAACACTAAGTTATAGTTTAAAACCGAATTTTTATTTAAATAATTATTTATTTTATTTAAATTTATTTTATGTCAAAAAAGAGACATACTACATATATAAGTTCAATTTAATTCATTGGAGTCAGTTTATAATAATTTTAGATATATAAAAATTTTATTTAACTTTTCACCGTCTTTTACCCACCTCCTATGAGAATTAGAAAATTCACATAAAACTTAATTTTACCGCTTCTGTGAGTGGAATTTCAAAAATCTGAGAGACACGGTTAATATCAAGGAGTAAAATGTGGTTCAATAAGAAAAAAATAATTTTTGGTGAATAGTAACTTTTGACTTTTATTTACTACGGTTAAAGGTAAATTGGGTAATTCAAGAAAAAAGTATATTATAATAATACACAATTACCATAACACTTGTCCTAACCTTATTGGATGAGTAATTTCTGACCATTTTCATCTTTGGGTCTATTTTGGGACCCCATGGAGCCACTTGAGAGTGATAATGACTCTTTAGATTAATTAATTTAAAGTAAAGACAAAAAATGACACAAACAAATATCTTTTAGTAAATTAATTTTTACATATAGTTATATAAGTTATATATTAGAAAATAAATATTAATTGGAAATCTAAAAAGATTTCATACATCATGGAATTTTTTTATAATTTTTAAACATCAAATAAATTAGGTTATTTATGACATAATAATGATGCAGTAATTACCTTATTAATGAAATATTAAAAAAGGTGATATTATGAATACCCAAATAGATATAATTTGAGACTTTTAATGAATTCCATGAATTTTATTGGTTAATATGACATGTTAGGATTGATTAAATAATTTGTTTTTGAATTAATAAAGTTATTAAGACTTTATAAAAAATCAATTATTAAATAGTGTCAAAATTTACATAAAGGAGTTTTTAAAACAAATATTATATTATTAATTGATATAATATTTTTTAAAATCTAAGGTTCGGCCAAAGGACTTATATGATGATAGGTATGTCATTAATTAACCACTTGGGGTTCTCTTGGCATTTTATAGTATGTTTATTAACCATATAATATAAAAATACAAAGAGACATGGTAAATGTCAAACTATTTAACTAAGAGTTAAATCTAAAGGATAAGGGTAAAATAGTGACCCAAACATGTATAAAACCAATTGGTTGAGTTTTTTTAGACCCATACCCACCTTAGAATTTAAATAATACAGTTTTGGAGCCATTATAAAGCGAATATGAATTTATCATAAAGTAATACTTTAAGTTTTTTCTAAAGAGCCCATCATCCCCCTTATAAAAGGACAGCACTTCTAACCAATTCCTCACACCTATCAAGCCTTTTGGCTCATCCAACCTCTAAAAAATTAATCTCCCTACATCCCTATCCTCCTCCTAGAAGCCTTACCTTAGGCATAAGGCACTTTAAGAGTCCTTTTTGGTTCAAACCAAAGGGAGTTACCCAAATTAAAGGTAACGATTTCTCTTAGCTTCTTTTCTTTTATTTTACTTCTCCAACCCCTAAACTCTTCTTATTATTTTCTTTTGTAGGAAAAAAAGTATCATAAATATACTAGGATATTTTAATGAGAATTATTCAAACTACACTTACACACACCTCCATCTAATCAGTGAAGAACATAATGTTTCTGGGGATGGAAACCAAACACCTCATGAAACGATGATTGTTCAATTATCTCCTACTGCCTCTCATGGTGGAAATTATAATGAAACTATAATTAAATATGATATTAATGATATTTATTTTATATATAATCTTCTGTAATTCCATTTTATATCATACCATTATTCATTTCATGTTGTATATATATGCGATAATTTCATTTGAGTAAGCGGAGACTACCGCCCCCTCAAAGTGATATGACTCGTTCATACCATACATGGAACGTATAAAGGATGGTGTTAATGAACTTAAGTAACAAATATAAGATATTATATTATAATGGAATAATAATATACCTATGTATCATTTGGTTTTTAATCCTTTTAAAATGAAAAATGAAATAGAAGTAGCGTTCGTGCGTATGTACGGACTACCGTTTCCACGAACGCGATGAGATTAATTCCCCATCGTATCCATTCAAGTATAATTCTCATTTTATGATTAAAAATAATTTTTAAGGACTTGATATAATTATGGATATGAATAATATACAACCTATCCATAAAAAACTTGGCTTATGTAACAAAACATATAAAATAAAACGAGTAAGTTAACACCCGAAACGACGATAATACTAAGATATTATTAAAAAAGCAATATTAAAAGATCATATATGATATAATATTAACGTATATGTTTCTTTTATAATTTAATAACAATTATTTCACCATTATACAGGAGGTTAATCTACCCTCAACCAAGGAAAAGTACAAGGTAAAGGTTAATTATTCAATCTCATTATTATCTAAGATTGTTTATGTGTAAGTATTTACTGGGACATTTTTATCATCCATGTCCATTTTTCATAAAAATCATTTCAAAATGAATATTTTAAGAATTTGTGAAATGTACTCTTTATCAAGATCAGAATTTTAATTTTTTTAATGATTTATCTTTCTAAATATTTTTAATTAATGTCCATGTTTTCAAAATGATTTTAAGGATTTATTTATATGGACATGAATTTTTTGAAATGATATTTCTTTTCAAAAGTTTCAAAGTGGTATGGGACACTTTGATTCAAAAATATATTTTAAATTTCTTCCTTTATAAATGTGTGACTTTTACATGATTTCAAAAAAGAGATATTTCTCTCAAATAGTTTTGATTTCATCTATGTCAACATCCTTTTATGGATTTTAAGCTTATTTGAAGTTGATTTATTATGATACAAAACATCCATTTTGTATTGAAGGTTTTGTGATATGTTTGACTGTGGATATGTTATTTTTATACCATTCATGGTTTATGCAGAAATTATTGACATTTTTTATGCTAGTTTTAATACGAATATTTATGTTAGGTTTAAACCTATTCATATGAGGAATGCATTGGACTTAATAAGTGACGAGTGGAGCTCAATATAGCTCCTCGATGCATCAGTAGGTCTCATGAAACAAACTAGTGTTTTGGCACAAGACCTTAACGAAATCTTATTTGTAGTCTTGGCATGAGGCCTTGACTATGTGGTTATGATAGTCTGGCATTATGCATTCCATCATCATGAAAGTGGTTAGTGATATTGCATGTGATTATTCATCTAGTAGAATATCCATGTGAATAAGTAAATGGAATTTTTGTATTTTATTTTTAACATATTTTGTTGATGTTCAAGTTTAAAAAGTCTTTTGTTTTAGTTATACATTTTATTAAATGTTTATGATTATTTGTTAAAGTTTCCTCTATATTGGTATCCTTACTGAGCATCTGAACTCACCCCTTTCTATGTTTTATTTTTCCCAGGATTCCAAGAAGTGTATTGTGATTGATATGCAGGGTTAATCCAAGGGAATAATGGCATTAATAAAGGATTATTTATGTTTTTTTGTATGTTATAAAGTTTAATGTAACATTTATGCATGTAATCTATTTTCCAAGACTGTTAAACTGATCGGTCCTTCAGGACTTGATTCCTTGTAATCATGCCAATGTATTAAAATAATGCACAGACTCTAGGTAACTGGGGTCGGGGCGTTACAGTTGGTATCAGAGGAAGTTTAACCATAACCTTGGAAACTAGATTTAGATAAACTTTGATTAGAGAACATAGCCCTAAGATAGACTTTGAGGATTAGTATAGAAGAACTTACTAGAATTTTGGTATTGTAGAGATTTTGTGATTTTTATGAGAAATACATCTCTGTCTGGATACGAGTAGGTAGAGGTGGCTCTGGCACAGATGTACCTAGGGGTAAAACCTGAAAACACTGCTTTGTTCTAGACTCGAACGGGAACTGGTGCATGACAATGGGCTTTGCTGCACTCTTGGTTATGACACTCCTGGGGGATATGCTTAGGATAATTCTCATTTTATTTACAAATCATTATGAATGGTTTATGAGTATATAATTCCTTAATGAAAACATCTTTCTGATTATGGATTATATCCATAAACCATTCTATTTATGTCAGGTATTTTACAAGTTTGGAATTATTCATTGCAATTCATAAACTGACCTAGTTTATGCTATTGTATAGAAATGAAGCCCAGTAGAAGGAATGTGAACTCCAGCAATATGTATGCTCCAAAGAGTAAGAAGGATCATATCTTTCACAGTATTAAGACAACATTTAGAAGGGAAATAGTCTCCCATGTATTCTCAACATATGAAGAAATAGTATCATTTGTTAATAAGTTAAGAAAAGAATTCTCTAAGTCCTATGGCTTTGAAGGGAAGCAAGATAAGAAAATGATGGAAGAGAGAAATATGGATAAAGGGAAGAGGGAAAAGAAGAATTTTCTCATATGTGATAACTGTGGAAATATTCACCTTGGAATTTGCCTAAAGGGAATGGGAGTTTGTTATAAGTGTGGAGAAAAAGGACACCAAGTACGTGACTACAAGGGTAAGAAAAAGGTTTCAAATGAACAATGCTTTATCTGCAAGGTGTTGGGACACTACACGAACCGATGTCCAAATCATTAGAGTATTCCTCAAATGATGCTATTGGATAATAATCAAGTTATGATACTACCATAGATGATGAGTAATGAATAGAGTTCTTATGTAGTTATTAGATAATTATGCCATTTGAGTGCTGTATCAACAATGAACTGATTATAATAATTATGAAGTATATAAGGATTATACTACAGTACTATTTCATTAAGGACTTGAGATTGTGTGGAACCAAGAAATGTGACTCAATAGAAGGTTAAATTTTTGAAAAATATATGGTTGAGAGAAAGATAAACGATAATATGGTTATGATACCGAGGTAGTGATTTTGGAATAATACATGATTGATTTGGGTAAATTATATTGGATATTATTGATTACCTTGAAATTGATTAATAATTTGTATATTCCATCATTGTTGGAGTTTACATCATTTTTGGATAGGAGTATATCCAGTAGTCTATAAGGAATAAGGGATCATGAATGTAATCAATAAGGTTTTATGGTAATTCAAGATGTTGAAGTGTTTTAAAAGAATACATGATGAAAGTGTTCACATGTTATTATGCAGAAAAATGGATCTTCATTGTGTTTAACTTCCTTATTAATTTTGGAATGTGAGTTTGGACAGAAGTATTTTGGATAATTCTAGTTTGAGATTATTTTTGGATTTCCATAAAAGGACAACCTGGAGGTCAGGTGGAAACTCGTCGCGTCCAGCAAGGTCGTGAGACTTGAACCCGCAATCGAAGGGCGACATGGGTGTATCACCTACCACTGGCCCACGTGATGTCCTGGATTGAATAATGTAGTATTTTTTTTTAAAAAAAATCTGGTAGATGAATTATAAATTTAATTTTTTTAACCCTATTCGAATAGGATAAATAGAATATTATTTTTAAGTTCTATTATCTTTTAGAGTGAAAGATGAGTTTATGGTAGAAATTAGTTAGAGGATGGGACTCTACTTGTCAAGTATATATTTTTCTTCTTCTCTTATTCTTTGAATAAATTAATTCTTATACTTTAGTGAAGGGATCTTAAAACCAAAATTGTGTTATCCTAATACCATATGTTTTGTTGAACCGATGATATTTAAAGTCATCATAGATTGATGAATTTAAGGCCCTCAATTTTACACTTGTTTGTGATTGATGACCTCAATCACTACCAATTAATATTTATGTTTTTCCCCCTATTATATGTCTCTAATTTCCACCAATGTTCTTCTAATCAAGATCATAATTTGGTGGTGACCCTTTTATTTCCCTTTTCATCTTATTAAGAATAAATTTTATTAACCTAATTTCCGATGTGGGTTTTCCCAAAAGAATTTTCTATTTTTAACCTTTTATTTTCAAAGAATAATTTCAAATTGTGAGGACGCAATTTATTGAAGGAGGGAAGAATGTAACACCCCAATATTTCATAGTACGTTATTTCTTCAATGTAATTCAACAACTTGCACTACACGTAACACCGAGTTCTAGCACACCATGACTTACCAAACAAGCCGTTAAAAAACGGTTATGAATAGTATTAACTAAATTTTGAACTTTAAATAATCCTTATAATTTTAGAATCCATATTATGAGTTTCTTAGACATAATGTAAGAACTAATACATTTTTTTCAGATAAAAGAAGTATTAATCAAAAAATGCAATTTTATCGCCTTTTAATGGAGAATATTTTTTAAATCCAATATTTGAAACTTTTATATATTCAATTTGAAAAAATAAAATTCTTCTTTAGAATTGGGAAATAATAATTTAGTTTCAATAAAGTTTTTGTATTTTTCAGATAACTTTCATATTTGGGTCAAGAGTGAAAAATACTATATTTTAACTAAAAACAACTTTTTAAATCAAAATAATTTATATTGTTAAATTATAAATTTTAATGGTTTGGAAGTATAAATAGATTATATTTTTACCATTTAATCCAATGATGGTCATTATAGGTAATTTCAAATTGAAATCTACTATATCTATTAAACCTGGGTGTTACCCTGTTAATGTGTCACCACCACAATCAGCCATGTCACCAACAAATCCTACATAATTACCGATCAACCCACCACCTTATACTCAAACACCTGACATAACCATCAAAAATAGACTACCACCGACGCCATAACACGACCCATCTCCCCACCTAGGGTTTCCCTCTACCAGCGTCTTCCTCCCATAGCTCGCCTATGACGAACGCCATACCGCAACCCATCTACTCTCTTATGGATTTCATATTCCATTTCCTTCCACCAATGATTATCAATTGACCTCCACCATCTCCTTCTAGGAAGAATTTGAATCTATTGTTGTTTCAAGCCACACTTCTCCATCTTCATCCTCCTGCATCTCCATTATCTATACTAAAGTTTGGTTACCTTTGACGTACATGTAACCCTTACACCAACAATTATCCATCGACCTCCACCGTCTCGCCACCCTAGGGTTTCATCTACTTCATGCGCACCTCTGAGAACAATTTCGGAATTAGGTTTGGTCAACAACACCACTATTCCCGGAAAAGGTAACCTCCGTGATTTAGAACTCTGTTTCTGTATGAAATCAAATCATTCGGTCAACTTCAACATACTCCGTTATCTTGCTTCACATTTATGATAATCAATTGGTTCTCATATCGATATACTTTTCATCAGATACCCATTATTGTGCTTCTCTTAGAAGATACAGCTGGCCTCTACCTCTATTCGCCTTCTTCCTGGTTTTATGAGTACATGCATATGCCCACTGACTGAAATTTTTTTTTGTCTGATTTCTGATGTCTGGATTATGTTGACATAATAGTTCTTAGATTGCTTAAACATAAGTGTTTCCATATTTATTATATGACACTGTTTCCAGAGTACTCAACCAAGTAAAAGAACAACATTATTTTATAGAATTTTTGGGTAGTGGATCATGAGTTTTCTAGTGGATCATGTGTTTTATTTGAGTAGTACATTTTTTTTCTAGTAGTGGATCATGTACTACAGATATTGGATATGATTGTCTCATCAGACGTCCTACGATCCCAACATCGGAGCATGAGGACATCCATTTTCCCTTAAGGGGCGACCACTGATGATTTTCATGTGATGTTTCAGTTGTAACTTCTAAGTGAACTTCCCATGTTTATATATTTTCAATCCAAATATCTATTTTTATGTATAAAAAGAATGATTAGTTGATTTTAAGTATTTCTTCTTTGTTTACTTACAGTTGGGAACATGTGGGTTAGCCATCATACTAGCCTAGCATTGGTATAAGGAAACAACTAGGTGAGGGTTTGGAAATCTACTGTGGAATCCCACTAAAAATTCCTTTACTGTAGGTATATCAATTGATATTCAATGACGTATTAATTTTTTTTATTTCATGGTAACATTTTCTATGTTCTTAGTGAACATATCTCACTCTTTTTCCATTTTTCAGGGATGTTATGAATATGATGGATATACATTGTAATTTTTTAGTATGATTTTGATTATATAATGATGTTCTGGCATATAAGTATCAAGTTCTTTACATTTTTAGTGTTCCCCCTTAACCTTACAACTACATGCTCTACATCTTTTTCTTGTTCTAGAATTTGAATTTGGTACTAAAATAGTGACTACCTCATTGAAGTCTCATTTTAAGGGAATTTATACTCATGGACTCTAGATATGATCATTCTTAATTAATTTTGTAGTTTGTTTGACTCCTTGAAATTTTTGCATTTTCATATGATTGTAGAGATGAAACACACACCATAACTGTAAGTTCAACTGTAAAATCTTCTATTTTAAAATATTCTATTTTTTAACTATTATTTTTAAATAGTACCTTATTAACTGTCAAATTCATACTGTTTCAGTTTTTTTAGTTTATATACCAAACATGCATTCTGTATTGATTTTGTTGTTTCAAAATAAAAATCCAATTAAATTTTTGATTAGTTAATTTTTTTAATGAAGCTGCATGAATCTGTTTTGCTTGATTTCCAACTAAATATTCCATTTAATTTTTTTATTAATAGTTAAATTGTTATGTTTTTTTGTTAATGAAGTTGTTTTCATTTCTTTTACTTTGATTTTTTATTTTCTGTAATATATTTATATGTTCATCTATGAGAGAATATGTTTTCTATTTTAGGTTTCTAAACAATGAATATTCGTTTTTTCATTCATTAATGATGATGTCATTTTTTTCAAATATCTATAATGTTGTGTTTTTATGGTGTTAATGAATTTTTTCTTAACAATATCTATGTTATGTATGTTTTTATTTTGGAAGGGATATATGCTATTGTAATCAACAAAGCTTACATTTGAGTTATTGAAAAAAATAATATTTTATCTTTTGTTGTTGAGGCACAAAGTATATGTTAAGGTAGATTTGGACCAACCAACTTGCAACATGGTAGGCAATGATTCCAGCTGCTCCAATTATGAGGAAGTTAATGGGTGCATATGCAGCCATATCACAACACACATGGTATCCATATTCATCCCTTTGAATTCTTCATTTCCAGAATTTGAATTATCCATTTCAATAATTTTTGTGCTTTTTCCCTAATGATTTTTAGGAATATAATTCTGACATGCTCCCAAAAGTTGAACCTGGCATGGATATTGTATACTTATCTTTGAAAAAGGTCTTCATAGGAAACATGGTCATAAAATCAGCTCACATTTTATGTATTAAATCCACTGTTATACCTTTTAGTTCTTGATAATTTCTTTCACCTAACACTTGAATCTACTATATCTACTAAACCTGGGTGTATCTATGCCTACGTGTTGCCTCCACGTCGCACCACGTCACCAACTTTACCTATCCATTTACCAAATAACCCTCTACAATCCAATTTAACCCCTGCAATACCCATCATAAATCAACTCCGACCGATGCATCACTACGACCCATCTTCGACATTAGGGTTCCTCGCTTCCAGCTTCTTCCTCCCACATCCACTCGCGCTGCACATATCCTCTCAGTATCCCTAGGGTTCCCGATATGGTTACCCATCCTGATCCTACTTTGACTCTGACCGATGCATCACCGCGAACCATCTTCTACATTAGGGTTCCTCGCTTCCAGCTTCTTCCTCCCGCGTCCACTCGTGCTGCACCTATCCTCTCAGTATCCCTAGGGTTCCTGATATGGTTACCCATCCTGATCATGCTTCTACTACAGCAATCCAGCGACTGCATCTACTTCGCGGTTTCAATCCTTCATTACAACACGAGATTCCTCTATAATCGACTGGTAAACTTCCTGAGGTTCTCGCATTTGAAGCCCAACATTGAGCTCACATTTTCTACTCGAAACACGAGTGCACATGGTCCATCCATTTCAAACGAAAGCATTCCATTCCTCTGAAACAGCATTGTCTCTCTATTTACGCCATCTGTATATAAGGTAATAATTCTTCTGCAATGTCTTAACCTTGAAGCACTATAAATCCACCTCCATATCATGATTAGTTTTCCATATATATATGGTAATCATTTTTTTGCTGTTATTCCCACCTTCGGCTCGCAATTACTTATCATTCTATTTCACATTTATCTTCTTTGCATCGATGTGCTACTCACCAAGTTATAGTTCTGAGGAGGCCTTCTGTCCCCATATCAAGTACACTTTGGTTCGCCATTATATCTATCTATTCCTTCAACAATGTTTGATTATGTTATGATTTATATGTTGTTGTAGTGAATCACATCTTTAGTTGTTTCTGTGAATCATGTCTTATACAAATATTTCCCTCAGTTGTTCCTCGGTTCCATCGCCTCCACCTCCTGTTGCTTCACCTCTACCTGCTCCGCCTTTGCCTCCAAGAATTCATGGAACCGCTGCCTGAGCCTGAGCCAACATCCCTACTTCAAGACATCAATTCCTTCAAACCCAATACCACATCACTGCTTCACAATATCCATCCTTGATTCTGTGAGAAACATCTGGTATGTCTAACTGTCTAATTTTCTGATTCATATTCACATAGTTAGATTCATATTTCCATAGTTATGAAACCAATTTGGGTTGTAATAATATATGTTTATAATCTGTGTTAAATTTTTTTTTTAAGGTATGTTTCATTGAAATATACTTCATCAAGCATTGGTTATCCTGGTTACTTATAACTCCATACACCCATTTTAGGGACTATTATCATTTTTTGGTTTCCGGGTTTGAATAATTTATATACGTGTGATAGAGAAAATATTTTCAATTATTTTATATTTAATATCATTGTTTTAAACCCACAAAAGTGTTCCTCTAAGACGAATTGTTTCATTTTTATGATATTGGTGTTATTTTGAGCTGAATAAAAAAAATTGGCCATTTTGGATTTTTAACAGTTTTAAATTATTTCCGTAGTTTGGACATAACATTATCTATACTAATTAAAATTGTAAAATTCATTATCTTCCAGATTCTACACATCCAGGGCTTCATTTACTATTTTTGGACTAAAAGATGAATCGGCCATATGGGAGCTCAAAAGAAGATCACAAGTTGGCTCAAGAAAACTGTTTTCAGTTCTTTATAGTTTTGGTGTGGGCTCCATACCTCATCCATGGTGGGCCCAAAAGCTGTGATATTCGGTTGGTGGACGCACAAGGGGTTTTGGAGCATCTTTTATGAAGGAAGGACCGTGTGAATTGGCCGTTTATGGTGTTATTAAATCACCCTAATCCGGAGGTTTGTGATTTGGCGAGTCTGACTGGACAAAATAATTTCTCAGAGTAAAACGGTCATAACTCTCGGAATACAAGTCCAAATCTGCTGATATTTCGAGGGTACACGGCCAATACAATTATGAACAACATTCAAGAAGGTCTCAATGCATGAAGATATAATTTAATGGGGATACAATGCGTCAACATCCGGGGGACCAATTCTGGCTATAAAGGGAGAAGAGCTCCACCCTCTCAAAGCATCTCATTCTTCATCCCATTCCTTCCGGGACACCAAGAAGGAGAAATTTTCAGCTTTTATTTATTTATTTTCTTTTTCATAGTTTTATCATTCCTTATTCTTCCCCATTCATCTCGATTACCATACCATGGTTGGGTAAACTTTTGGAGTGATTGGGGAAGGGTTGGTTTTCTACATTGTAATGCTTGAGTTCTTGGACACAATTGAATAAATTTCTTTCTTCTTCAAAGTTGTTTTCAATTTATTATAGTGGATTTTATTATCCAGTGTGATCATTCCTGAATATTAATTCCGTTATTGATTTTTTTCTTGGTAAAATAATCATAATCTCCCTCCACTAATTTCTGGTTTATATACGATGAAATAAATTAGGAATTAGTGGTGAAGTACTCGACGATCGTCAGAACGTGTAAAAGGTGTAGTGAATGTTCTTGATTGTTTGGGATAAACAAAACTCGATCGGGGATTTCCCATTTCAATTAAGGATATTCAATACAACTATTTTACACATGGAAGGAGATTTAACCAAACCAATATCTTGGTAAGGTTTTCTTTCACAATAATAATTTCACCAAGGAAGTGAGAGGAAATGATTGTGGAAACTCACTTTAATCAACTAAGAAGAAGAGGTTTGAATTAAATTGAACAAGGATTTCATTACAATTAGGAAACCGACCCCAACCTAATCACCCTTTTAATTTCATAGTTTTTCAATCATTTTAATTTCAAATTTCCTTTCAAAAGCACAACATTTTTACCCCCATTTTAAAGTGACAGCCCGTTTTTTGTGCACTCCTCTTCGGGAGACTTCCTAGGTCAACCACATTACTACATTTTAACTTAGGAAATAATTGTTTTTCCACACCCTACGATAGGCGTGCATCAAACTTGGCGTCGTTGACGGGGAGGTAAGTGCCACAAACTAATTGTAAATATTTGACTTTTTCAATTTAAAAAAAATTAAAAAAAATCTTTTTCCATATTGTTTTCAAATGATTATTCCCATAATTCATGGAAAAATTACCCACCAATGCGAGAACCAATTATTGAATCACCTTGGTCTATAGAGTATAAAGTTTCTTTCTTGGATAAACAAATTCGTGGAGCTCGAATCCAAATCATAACAGAGGATGAATTCAAGGATCTCATTGAAAATCTTAAAGAGAACCTCGAATACCCAGTGTTGGAGGGTTTGGAAAGAGAATTAATTGAACTTCAGGAGTATTTTCCATAATTTTATCAAGAAATGATCAAAGTACAACACCAAGAAGAAGAAGTTCACAAGGATATTGAAGCCCAATTTGAAAGAATTAGTCAAACAGTTCAAAACCTGGAGACCTCAATACAGTGGATAGCGGAACAAGTACATGAATCCCAGGATCAACAAATGGAGCCAGAACAAGAACCAGAACTCAGAAAATTGATGGAAGAAGTAGCCCCACAAATCCTTCAAGGTGAAGAACCCATGGAGGCCTTGATGAAATTAAAAGAAGATCCATTGATCCCATCTCAATCAATGTTGGAGGAGATTGATGAAGAAGATTTAGCAATTGAAATACATATGGGAGATCACAAATATTTGGATAACCTCTGGAATGAGTGTGAGGAACTTCTTGAGCCAACTATTCCTCATAATGATTCAACAACATTGAAGGAAGAAACCAACCAAGCAGTGGAATTTGAAGAGAAGATAGAGGAGTTTGACTGCCTACCTCTATCTAGGGAAATTAAACTCCAAGAAGCACCTCCCATTGAAGAAGAAATTGAATCCAAACAAGTTCAGGGAGTCAATATTTTCATAAACTCATTATCTTTTGATTTTGTTGAAACTAAATTGAGTATTACCTCCCCTTCTTTTAATTTTTCAGATTCATCCAACACATGTATTTCCTTTGAGGAAGACAATGAAAAAGGATATTCATCTATGGAGGAACATCTAGAGCTCCCCAAACCTGTTGAACATTTAATGGAGGGAGTACAGGAGAAGATCAAAGTGGATTTTCTGGAGGAAAATGAGACACAAGATACTTACTTTGAAAGTGAAGAATTTTATATTGATTCTTCGTGCTTTAATTTTTTTCAAATAGAATTAAACTATGAAATTCCATCTGATTTTTCCATAGATGTATCATACCTTCAGCAACCACTGGAGAATAAAGAAGATTTTGTTCATGCGGAACCTAAGAAAGAGGAGGACTCATTTATTGTCCTAACCGCATCATGAATGTTGTATCTCATTATAGTAGGGGTGGACTTGGTATGTTATATCAATGGAGTCCTCAACAATAAGGAACAAGTGCATGCTGGGAGGAAGAATTTTGGTTGGTTCATGAGCAAGAAACCTCACCCACCATCAGATTGGGGATAACCGATTAGAATTGCCCCTCTGGAGGTAGTCAAAACCCAAGGCCCAATTGGGGGATTAAACCAATTTTATCCTTCTATTCTCATCCTATTTCTATTTTCATTTCTTTTAATAAATATCTTATGTTTTCTTTTGTTCTTTTATTTGCAGGTTTTCAGAGTGCAACACTTGGAAGCTTAACTCAATGCAGCACTGCGAATAAATCAGGTTGTACCTCTCCTTCACACTTTCTTGATGTTGTGATTCATTTGAAAATTGGCTTACATGTTAAATCCACTTGAATGCATTGAGGACACTACAACATTTTAGTGTGGGAGAGGGAACCTTTGTAGTATAGGATTTTCATTTGATGTTTGTTTTAATAGAAAAATAAAAAAAAATTGTGTTTTCAAATTTTTGTGTGTTTATTTTTCAATTTTTGGTGTGATTTTGAAACTTTTGAGCTGAAATGATTATCATTACCATTTTTTAAACCCATGTCAATGAGTGAACCAATCTATTTCATGAAACTGACCTTAAATGAATGCTGAAATAACTTTGTTTCAAGTTCAAATCTTTTGGAATTTCATGAAAAGTACACTTATTTTTGAAACCCATGCCATATTTCACTGTCAATATCTTTGAAATCAATTTCCTGTGAGGCTTCTGAACCATTTTTTGTTATATTATTTTCATTCACCTCATTTCTTGAGAGAACCGGACCATGCTTTCTTTAACCAGAATTTGATTTATTCCTTTCAAAACTTGAGGGTTTGGGGTACGTGTGTTTTAAATGATTGAGGCATTTATTTGGTTTGAATCCCCCTTTTCAAAATAATCTTTTTCATTATGGCCCACCTTTACATTTATCTTTCATTGTAGCCCCTAGTAGCCATGAATTTCCTATTAGGTTAGCCACATTACAAGCCAATTTTCTTTATCCTACCCGCTCTTGAAGTGAAATTGCATGATCTAGTTGAACTTAAGTGTGGGGGAAGATGTCTTGTGGTGTACTACCTAATTTGGTGATACTTTTGGAGAAATATAAAATGTTTAAGATCTGATATTCCTACTGAATATTTCATTTTGTTAAAATCTGTGCCTTTCTGGAGCATTCATTATAAGAGAAGTTGTGCCTTTCTGGAGCTTCTGATGTAAAAAAAAGAAAGTTGTGCCTATCTAGAGCTTTCGAGAAAAATAATGTTTGAAAAGATTGAAATTTTTTCTGCTAAAATACTGAGCAGATTGAATGATGATGGAGCTGAGTTTCTACAAAGAGGAAGATAAGGAGACCATACTTGAGTGAAAATTAGAATCTTGCAATTTTGCTTCAAAAAGAGCCAAGCCCTCCTTTTTCGGCCTCAGAATTTTTAACATCTAAATCCTACCAACCAGAAGCCGCAGAACAACCCTGAAAATTACTCATGAGAAAAACATGTCCTTGAATCACATCGGGTGGAAAAGTAGGAATTTATCAAGCCTATGGTGACTCTTGTGTGAGTTTGGATGAGAAAAGCCTTGTTCAGCATTTACATTTGTGAGATGAGAGAAAATTCATGTGAGATAGGTGTTTTGTGTGCATGAGATAAGAAATTAAGTGGAAATATATTAAAATATAAAATAGAGAACTTGAAATAACTGTTTTTTATGAGGCATGATATTTTTTTGTTTCTTGGAATTGATTTGGTAGATCTCATTGATATGTGTTTTGGATTTGATTTGATTTGATTTTTACTTGTCCAGGAGTCCAAGTTCTAAGTGTGGGGGAATTGATAGAGAAAATATTTTCAATTAATTTATATTGAATATCATTGTTTTAAACCCACAAAATTGTTCCTCTAATATTAATTGTTTCATTTTTTTGATATTGGTGTTATTTTGAGCTGAATAGTAAAAATTGGCCATTTTGGATTTTTAACAATTTTAAATTATTTCTGTAGTTCGTTCATAACATTATCTACACTAATTTAAATTGAAAAATTCATTCTTTTCCAGATTCTACACATCCAGGGCTTCATTTACTATTTTTGGACTAAAAGCTGAATCGGCCATATGGAAGCTCAAAAGAAGCTCACAAGTTGCCTTAAGAAAACTGTTTGTAGTTCTGTCTAGTTTTGGTGCGGGCTCCATACCTCATCCATGGTGGGCCCAAATGTTGTGATATTCAGTGGGTTGACGCGCAAGGAGTTTTGGATCATCTTTTATGAAGGAAGGGCCGCGTGAATTGGCCGTTTATGGGGTCATTAAATCACCCTAATCCGGGGGTTTGCGATTTGGCGAGTCTGACTGGACAAAATAATTTCTCAGAGTAAAATGGTCATAACTCTCGGAATACAAGTCCAAATCCGCTGAGATTTTGAGGGTACATGGACAAGAAAGTTATGAACAACATTAAAGAAGGGATAAACGTGTTAAGATCTAATTTAATTGGGATACAATGCTTCAACATCCAGGGACAAATTCTTGCTATAAAAGGAGGAGAGCTCCACCCTCTCAAAGCATCCCATTCTCCATCTCATTCCTTCTGGGACACCAAGAAGGAGAACTTTTCAGTTTTTTTTATTTCTTTTCGTTTTCATAGTTTTACAATTTCTTCTTCTTACCCATTCATCTCTATTACCTTTACCATGGTGGGGTAAACTTTTGGAGTGATTGGGGAAGGGTTGGTTTTCTACATTGTAATGCTTGAGTTCTTGAACGCAATTGAATAAATTTCTTTCTTCTTCAAAGTTGTTTTCAATTTCTTATAGAGGATTTTATTATCAAGTGCGATCATTCTTGAATATTAATTCCGTTATTGATTTTTTCCTTGGTAAAATAATCATAATCTCCCTCCGCTAATTTCTGGTTTATATACGATGGAATAAATCAGGAATTAGTGGTGAAGTACTCGGCGATCGTCAGTACGTGTAAAAGGTGTAGTGAATGTTCTTGATTGTTTGGGATAAACAAAACCCGGTCGGGGATTTTCCATTTGAATTAAGGATATTCAATACAACTATTTTACACATGGAAGGAGAGTTGACCAAACCAAGATCTTGGTAAGGTTTTCTTTCACAATAATAATTTCACCAAGGAAGTGAGAGGAAACGACTGTGGAAACTCACTTTAATCAACTAAGAAGAAGATGTTTGAATTAAATTGAACAAGGATAACATTACAATTAGGAAACTGACCCCGACCTAATCACCCTTTTAATTTCACAGTTTTTCAATCATTTTAATTTCAAATTTCCTTTCAAAAGCACAACATTTTTACCCCCGTTTTAAAGTGACAGCCCGTTTTGTGTGCACTCCTCTTCGGAAGACTTCCTAGGTCAACCACATTACTACCTTTTAACTTAGGAAATAATTGTTTTGTCACACCCTATGCCAGACGTGCACCAAACTTGGCACCGTTGCCGGGGAGGTAAGTGCCACAAACTAATTGTAAATATTTTACTTTTTCAATTTAAAAAAAATTAAAAAAAATCTTTTGCCATGTTGTTTTCAAAGGATTATTTCTTTAATTCATGGAACAATTACCCACCAGTGCGAGAACCAATTATTGAATCACCTTGGTCTATAGAGTATAAATTTTCTTTCTTGGATAAATAAATTCATGGAGCTCGAATCCAAATCATAATAGAGGATGAATTCAAGGATATCATTGAAAACCTTAAATAGAACCTTGAATACCTAGTGTTGGAGGGTTTGGAAAGAGAATTAATTGAACTTCAGGAGTATTTTTGAGAATTTTATCAAGAAATTATCAAAGTACAACACCAAGAAGAAGAACTTCACAAGGATATTGAAGCCCAATTTGAAAGAATTAGTCAAACAGTTCAAAACCTAGAGACCTCAATACAGTGGATAGGGGAACAAGTACATGCATCCCAGGATCAACAAATGGAGCCAGAACAAGAACCAGAACTTGGAAAATTGATAGAATAAGTATCCCCACAAATCCTTCAAGTTAAAGAACCCATGGAGGCCTTGATGAAATTAAAAGAAGATCCATTGAGACCATATCAATCAATGTTGTAGGAGATTGATGAAGAAGATTTAGCAATTGAAATACATATTGGATATCAAAAAGATCTGGATAACTTCTGGAATGAGTGTGAGGAACTTCTTGAGCCAACTATTCATCATAATGATTCAACAACATTGAAGGAAGAAACCAACCAAGAAGTGGAATTTGAAGAGAAGATAGAGGAGTCTTACTACCTACCTCTATCTAGGGAAATTAAACTCCAAGAAGCACCTCCCATTGAAGAAGAAATTGAAGCCAAACAAGTTCAAGGTGTCAATCTTTTCATAAACTCATTATATTTTGATTTTGTTGAAACTAAATTGAGTATTACCTCCCCTTCTTTTAATTTTTCTGATTCAGCCAACACATGTATTTCCTTTGAGGAAGATGATGAAAAAGGATATTCATCCATGGAGGAACATCTAGAGCTCCCCAAACCTGTTGAACATTTAATGGAGAGAGTAAAGAAGAAAATCAAAGTGGATTTTCTGGAGGAAAATGAGACACAAGATACTTAATTTGAAAGGGAAGAATTTGATATTGATTCTTCATGCTTTAATTTTTTTCAAATAGAATTAAACTCTGACATTCTATTTGATTTTTCCATAGATGTATCATACCTTCAGCAACCACTGGAGAATAAAGAAGATGTCGTTCATGCAAAACCCAAGAAAGAGGAGGACTCATTTATTGTCCTAACCCCATCATGCATGTTGTATCTCATTATAGTAGGGGTGGACTTGGTATGCTATATCAATGGATTCCTCGACAATAAGGAACAAGTGCATGCTGGAAAGAAGAATTTTTGTTGGTTAATGAGCAAGAAACCTCACCCACCATTAGATTGGGGATAACCGATTAGAATTGCCCCTTTGGAGGCAGTCAAAACCCAGGGCTCACTTGGGGGATTAAACCAAGTTTTATCCTTCTATTCTCATCCTATTTCTATTTTCATTTCTTTCAATAAATATCTTATGTTTTATTTTGTTCTTTTATTTGTAGGTTTTCAGTGTGCAACACTTGGAAGCTTAACTCAATGTTGCACTGCGAATAAATCAGGTTGTACCTCTCCTTCACACTTTCTTGATGTTTTGATTCATTTGAAAATTGGATTACACGTTAAATCCACTTGAATGTATTGAGGACACTGCAACATTTTAGTGTGGGGGAGGGAACCGTTGTAGTATAGGATTTTCATTTGATGTTTGTTTTCAGAGAAAAATAAAAAAATTGTGTGTTTTCAAATTTTTGTGTGTTTATTTTTCAATTTTTGGTGTGTTTTTGAAACTTTTGAGCTGAAATGATTATCATTGCCATTTTTGAAACCCATGTCAATGAGTGAACCAATCTATTTCAGGAAACTGAGCTTAAATGAATGTTGAAATAACTTTTTTTCAAGTTCAAATCTTTTTTAATTTCATGAAAAGTACACTTATTTTTGAAACTCATGCCATATTTCACTGTCTATATCTTTGAAATCACTTTCCTGTGAGGCTTCTAAACCATTTTTGTCATATTCTTTTCATTCACCTCATTTCTTGAGAGAACCCGACCATGCTTGCTTTAACCAGAATTTGATTTATTCCTTTCAAAACTTGAGGGTTTGGGGTACGTGTGTTTTAAATGATTGAGGCATTTATTTGGTTTGAATCCCCCTTTTCAAAATAATCATTTTCATTATGGACCACCTTTACATTTATCCTTCATTGTAGCCCCTAGTAGCCATGAATTGCCTATTAGGTTAGCCACATTACAAGCCAATTTTCTCTATCCTACCCACTCTTGAAGTGAAATTGCATGATCTAGTTGAACTTACGTATGGGGGAAGATGTCTTGTGGTGTACTACCTAATTTGGTGATACTTTTGGAGAAATATAAAATGTTGAAGATCTTATGTTCCTACTGAATATTTCATTTTGTTAAAAGGTATGCCTTTCTGGAGCTTTCATGATAAGAGAAGTTGTGCCTTTCTGGAGCTTCCAATGTAAAAAAAAGAATGTTGTGCCTATCTGGAGCTTTCAAGAAAAATAATGTTTGAAAAGATTGAAATTTTTTCTGCTGAAATCCTGAGCAGATTGAATGATGATGGAGCTGAGTTTCTATAAAGCGGAAGATAAGGAGACCGTACTTGAGTGAAAATTAGAATCTTTCAATTTTGCTTCAAAAAAAGACAAGACCTCCTTTTTCGGACTCAGAATTTTTAACATCTAAATTCTACCAACCAAAATTCACAGAACAACCCTAAATAGTCCTCATGAGAAACACATGTCATTGACTCGCATCGGGTGGAGAAGTAGGAATTTATCAAGCCTATGGTGACTCTTGTGTGAGTTTGGATGAGAAAAGCCTTGTTCAGCATTTACATTTGTGAGATGAGAGAAAATTCATGTGAGGTAGGGTTTTGTGTGCATGGGATAAGAAATGAAGTGGAAATATATTAAAATCTAAAATGGAGAACTTTAAATAATAGTTTTTTATGAGGCATGATATCTTTTTGTTTCTTGGAATTGATTTGGTAGATCTCATTGATATGTGTTTTGGATTTGATTTGATTTGATTTTTACTTGTCCAGGAGTCCAAGTGCTAAGTGTGGGGGAATTGATAGAGAAAATATTTTTAATTAATTTATATTGAATATCATTGTTTTAACCCCAAAAAAAGTGTTCCTCTAAGATGAATTGTTTCATTTTTATGATATTGGTGTTATTTTGAGCTGAATAGTAAAAATTGGCCATTTTGGATTTTTAACAGTTTTAAATTATTTCTGTAGTTTGGCCATAACATTATCTACACTAATTCAAATTGAAAAAATCATTCTTTTCCAGATTCTGCACATCCAGGGTTTCATTTACTATTTTTGGACTAAAAGCTGAATCGGCCATATGAAAGCTCAAAAGAAGCTCACAAGTTGGCTTAAGAAAATTACTTTCAGTTCTGCCTAGTTTTGGTGTGGGCTACATACCTCATCCATGGTGGGCCCAAATGTTGTGATATTCAGTGGGTGGACGCGTAAGGAGTTTTGGAGCATCTTTTATGAAGGAAGGGTCGCGTGAATTGTCTGTTTATGGGGTCATTAAATCACCCTAATCCGAAGGTTTGCGATTTGACGAGTCTGACTGGACAGAATAATTTCTTAGAGTAAAATGGTCATAACTCTCGGAATACAAGTCCAAATCCGCTGAGATTTTGAGGGTACACAACCAAGACAATTATGAACAACATTCAAGAAGTGTTCAATGCGTGACGATGTAATTTAATGTGGCTAAAAAGCGTCAACATCCGGGAGACAAATTCTGGCTATAAAAGGAGGAGAGCTCCACCCTCTCACAACATCTCATTCTCCATCTCATTCCTTCTGGGAGATCAAGAAGGAGAACTTTTCAGCTTTTTTTTATTTCTTTTCTTTTTCATAGTTTTATAATGTCTTCTTCTTCCTCATTCATCTCGATTACCTTTACCATGGTGGGGTAAATTTTTGGAGTGATTGGGGAATGGTTGGTTTTCTACATTGTAATGCTTGAGTTCTTGGACGCAATTGAATAAATTTCTTTTTTTCTTCAAAGTTGTTTCCAATTTCTTATAGCGGATTTTATTATCAAGTGCGATCGTTCTTGAATATTAATTCCGTTATTGATTTTTTTCTTGGTAAAATAATCATAATCTCCCTCCACTAATTTCTGGTTTATATACGATGGAATAAATCAGGAATTAGTGGTGAAGTACTCGACGATCGTCAGTACGTGTAAAAGGTGTAGTGAATCTTCTTGATTGTTTGGGATAAACAAAACCTGATCGGGGATTGCCCATTTCAATTAAGCATATTCAATACAACTATTTTACACATGGAAGGAGAGTTGACCAAACCAAGATCTTGGTAAGGTTTTCTTTCACAATAATAATTTCACCAAGGAAGTGAGAGGAAACGATTGTAGAAACTCACTTTAATCAACTAAGAATACGAAGTTTGAATTAAATTGAACAAGGATAGCATTACAATTAGGAAACCGACCCCGACCTAATCACCCTTTTAATTTCATAGTTTTTCAATCATTTGAATTTCAAATTTCTTTTCAAAAGCACAACATTTTTACCCCCGTTTTAAAGTGACAACCCGTTTTGTGTGCACTCCTCTTCGGGAGACTTCCTAAGTCAACCACATTACTACATTTTAACTTATAAAATAATTGTTTTGTCACGCCCTACGATAGGTGTGCGTCAGCGTGCTCATGTGATCATATTAATGCAGGTAATTTGTTTTCCCTATTGACCACACCGTGTTTTATTTATGCACTAAAAGCATACGAAACAAATGAGTTCTAAATTTCCCACATTTTTTTCATGTAGGTATAGGTTACTAGGACGCTGACATAGATATGTTCTCGGATAAGATCAAGCTCAATAAAGAACAACACTGGAAAATGTTGCCTTCAGTTTTATTTGGAGCTCAGAAAGGATAACTTCACTATTCAACAGATTTGTATGTTAAGTTATATGAAAATCGGGAGTTCACTTTACTGAGTAAGATGTTGCATATGTAGTTGTGGGTTGCAGATTTCTTTTTCCTAATTAATTAATTCTTTAATTGTGTAATGGTCTATCATCAGGAGTATTTTTTTTCTGTCTCCTTGATGTTCACGAACATATTCCTTAGATGGAAGATTGTCAACAGTAATGTATGATGGTCTCCTATGAAACTATTAAAATATTACTTGGACGGCAGACAACTCAGAACAAATGATGACTCATAGATTACTTCATCTGAATCAGGTTTATGCATAAAAATACATAATTGACAATTGTGAGTAAACGAGGGTTCCTTCGCGATCTCACGGCCTGGCGGGTTCATCGGTGAAGGAGTAGGCGGCATGGCTGCCCCTTCGGTCCCTCCCCAACTCCTTCGGCGACGCGTCTTCGGCCCTTCTCTCCTTCCACCAACTCGGATCTCCTTCATCCCTTTCATGAGATCGTTCCCTGCCCTATGGTGCCCTCAAAGGACGAAGGCTTCACATTTCTCCTGATTTCATCCCATGAATTTACGGAGGCCTCGGAACTCCTCGATCTGTCCTTGGCGGCTCATTTTGGAAAGAGCCATCCCTCGGTCAATTATTTCGATTGGTACGCTTTTGAATCTTGGAGCTTGAAGGGTTCAGCGATAATATGTCTTCTAGAATCGCGTCGTCTGTTGGTCCGCTTTACAGTCAAGGAAGATTTGGTTTATGCCTGGTCCAATGCTCCTCGATCCTTCAACCGATTATGGTTCCCTTTCAGAACATGGCGATCCTCAGGATGCTTGGCAATACGGTTTTTCAGTTTCAGTGCACTGACAGTCGGACTCGCTCGCTTCTCCATCTCATTGCCTGTCGAATCTGTGTTGAAGTCGATGCATCGATGGTGCCGGTGGGTTTCATCTGGATTGAAGTCGAAGGAGAGTATCGGTGCAAGCAGCAGGTCAATTTCAAGTCCTGGGTTGCTTATATTGCTCATTGTGAAAACGTCTAGGCCATGCCCAACGAACATTCCAGCGCGCAGCAAAGCAAGGTGCCGCTCCTGTAGCTCTTTATACTGATAAATCGGTTAATGATTTTACTTTAAAAGTGACTATCATTGTAATCTCCAACCATTCAGTAGAATCGAGGATGCTGTAGAGAATTTTGATATTGATGTTCCTATTGAGGGCGATATTGTTACCCGAATTATCAATGAACGCAACACCAGGCCTCCTGGTCCTATGATTTCTGGCAACTCTGTGATACAGGGGGTCTTCCAAATTAGGAAGACAGTGAGTTTTCAATGGAAGGAACAGATTATATCTGAAGTTTTTTATCATATAAGAAGGGACCTGGTTATACACAAGGGCAATGGGCAGGTCTTGTCTGCTCCATTAGAAGCAGATACGTTGAAGCTGGTGGGACCTATCAACCAGTTTCCTAAAAATTCTTAGTCCATGAAATTTTCTTATGCTGGGGTTGTGTCTTCAACTCCAGTCAAGGATTTCAACCTATGTTTGGCTGATGAATGGCGTGTTTTGATTCCTCTATTGTCTCAGGGGTCCAAGCGGGGTGCCCAACCCAAGTCGGAGCCTTTATAGGAGGCTAGAGTGGAGGCTCCTCCTTTATCCTCCTCCTCTGCAGTTCCGGGCATGCCTCCCTGACATAATGGTAGGGAGCGCAGCGAAGTTGGTGAGGGAACTGTCTGGAGTTGGTCTGTTTGGACAACGAGAAGGCAGAATGGCAGCCGATTGGTAACCGGAAGAAGAAGAATTCTGGTTGGGCAGCAGGCTCAATTTTTGAGTAAGATCAGGCAGGTAGGTGATGGATGTCAAACCTTCTTTTGAGGCTGACTTGGGTGATGACAGCATCTTGCGGAAGTCATTTTCTTTTTAAGAGGATATTCTGGTTAAGGATCTCAATCATTTTAGGAGGAAAAAAGGGATGAATGCAGGGAAGAATACCAGAAGGTGTAAAGATAATTCCCTTTTTCTTGAGCCCATGTTGACAAGATCTGTAGGTAAATTTAGGGGCTCTAAGAAGACCGTTCAGGAATCCCTCAAGACTGTGTAGGATAGTTTTATGGACTCTAGCAAGGACTCTCAGGTCCAAGGCCAAGCAGGAAGTGGAGCTGTGACAAAAAAGATAGAAGTGCCAGTTCAAGTAGCCTCAGCAGTGAAGATCATGCAATCCAAGGAAACGGTGAATGGTAGAATCTGTTTTGAAGCCTCTAAAGACAACATTGAAAGGATGTATGAAAGGGGTATTAATGTTGAAATTAATTATAAGCAATCAGATTGGGTTCATGTGCAGGATCTTATAATGATTTGTGGGTTGAATGGGAGTAAGATTAACCTGGAGGAGTATATAAGGTTTGGGATAGGATGGCATACCTGTTAGAGGATCGCATTCGCTCCGAGTCAGAGTGGGATCCTTTAAATCACAGTTGGTATCTTGAATGCTGGAAGCACATTGGTCTGAATTGATGTATGAAGGTAGCACATATTCATGGCAAGATTCCAATCCAGGTATTTGTTTCTTTTATGTTGAATCATTGTAAATGTTAATGGTTTTTTATGATTTTAGAAAGGTTTATCACGTGTTTTGGTTTTAATATCCTTTTGTTTTTATGAGGTTTCCCATCTAACCCCCTAAAAGTGGTTCTTTCGTGATAATAAAAAATATTGAATTTGTGAGCTAGTGATTGACAATTGTCAGTTTTTTATTTGTCCATATTGATAACAAATTTTCATATGCAGGTTGCATTACTTGTAGCATACAGAACTTGAAGACATATTGCAACCAGATTATGCTCCTGCTGACTTTGCAACTTCAACTACTTGTAACACTTCAAACATGAAGTTAAACAAATTATGTGCAATTAGAACATTGCCCTTTTGAGCTCTGGATTCAAATGAATACACTGCTGTTCGCGTTTTAAATTATTATAATGTCTCATACGGTGATTGTGTTGTTTAGTTTTAATTACACTTCATGCATTACTTTGTATGACATAAATGTTAATGCAGTAAAATAAGTAGTTTATTCTATAGACCGACTATGTCCCAGAAGCAATCGTCTATTGTTCCATTATACCTTTCCCATACTAAGGATTTATAAAGTTTACTATTATTATGTACCGGTTTCAAATAGTATTCTCATTAGTAAACATCGTTCATTCTATATGTCGTGCGTATGCACGAGCGAGTACTAGTTGGACATAAACAAGTGTCAAACTTTTGGTTGTTATTATTTTTAAAAAATACGCCTTTTGGTTTTGACAGCGAGAATTAATTTTAAATTAATAAATTCAACTTCTATGTTTTTAATTTGGTAAAATAGACTTCATTATTGAATTCAGAATATCAAAATTAGCTTAGTGTAATTTTTTGGTATTTTTTCGAAAACTTTTAATTTTCGATGAATAGTGAAAAACACTGAGTTATAGTTTAAAACCGAAATTTTATTTAAATAATTATTTATTTTATTTAAATTTATTTTATGTCAAAATAGATACATACTACCTATATAAGTTCAATTTAATTCATTGGAGTCAGTTTATAATAATTTTAGATATATAAAAATTTTATTGAACTTTTCATCATCTTTTACCCACCTCTTATAAAAATTTGCAAATTTACATAAAATTTAATTTTACCGCTTCTGTGAGTGGAATTTCGAAAATCTGAGAGACATGGTTAATATCAAAGAGTAAAATGTGGTTCAATAAGATAAAAATAATTTTTGGTGAATAATAACTTTTGACTTTTATTTACCGCGATTACATGTAAATAGTGTAATTCAAGATATAAATTATATTATAACAATACAAAATTACCTTAACATTTGTCATAACCTTATTGGATGAGTCATGGCTGACCATGAACATTTTTGGGTCGATTTTGGGACCCCATGGAGCCACTTGAGAGTGATAATGACTCTTTAGATTAATTAATTTAAAGTAAAGACAAAAATGACACAAACAAATATCTTTTAATAAATTAATTTTTTACATGGGGTTATATAAGTTATATTTTCGACTATGAATATTTATTAGAAAACTACAAATATTTCCTATATCATGGTATTTTTTTTATAATTTTTAAACATCAAATAAATTAAGTTATTTATGACATAATGATGATGCAATAATTACCTTATTAATGAAATATTAAAATAATTGATATTATAAATACCCAAATAAATATAATTTGAGACTTTTAATGAATTCCACGAATTTTATTGGTTAATACGACATGTTAAGATTGATTAAATAAATTTGGTTCGATTTAATAAAGTTATTAAGACTTTATCAAAAACCAATTGTTAAATAGTGTCAAAATTGACATAAAAGAGTTTTTAAAACAAATATTATATTATTAATTGATATAATATTCCTAAAAATCTAAGGTTCGGCCAAAGGACTTATATGATGATAGGTATGTCATTAATGAACCACTTGGGGTTTGCTTGACAGTTTATTGTAAGTATATTAACCATATAATATAAAAATACAAAGAGACATGGTAAATGTCAAACTATTTAACTAAGAGTTAAATCTAAAAGATAAGAGTCAAATAGTGACCCAAACTTGTCTAAAACCTATTGGTTGAGTGGTTTTCGACTCATCCCCACCTTAGACTTTAAATAATTCAGTTTGGAGCCATTATAAACCGAATATGAATTTATCATAAAATAATACTTTAAGTTTTTCCTAAAGAGTCCATCCTTCCCCTTATAAAAGCACACCACTTCTAACCAATTTCTCACTCCTCTCAAGCCTTTTGGCTCGTCCAACCTCTGCCCAATTAAGCTCCATACATCCCTATCCTCCTCCTAGAAGTCTTACCTTAGGCAGAAGACACTTCAAGAGTCCTTTTTGGTTCAAACCAAAGGGAGTTACCCAAATTAAAGGTAACGATTTCTCTAAGCTTCTTTTCTTTTATTTTACATCTCCAACCCCTAAACTCTTCTTATTCTTATCTTTTGTAACAAAACCAGTATCCTAAATATACTAGAATATTGTTATGAGAAGTATTCGAACTACACTTACACACACCTCCATCTAATGGGTGAAGAACATAATGTTTCTGTGGATGACAACCAAACGTCTCACGAAACAATGATTGTTCAATTATCTCCTACTGCCTCTCATGGTGGCCATTATGATGACAATATAATTAAATATGATATTAATGATATTTATTTAATATATAAGCTTTCGTAATTCCATTTTATAGCATAACATTATTCTTTTCATGTTGTATATATATATATATATATATATACGATAATTTCATTTGAGGAAGTGCGGACTACCGCCCCCTCAAAGTGATATGACTCATTCATACCATACATAGAACGTATAAAGGATGATGTTAATGAACTTAAGTAACACATATAAGATATTATATTATACTGGAATAATAATATATCTATGTATCATTTGGTTTTGATTCCTTTTAAAATGAAAAATGAAATGGATGTAGCGTTCGTGCGTACGTACGGACTACCGTCTCCACGAACGCGATGAGATTCATTTCCCATCGTATCCATTCAAGTCTAATTCTCATTTTATTATTAAAAATAATGTTTAAGAACTTGATATCGTTTTGGATATGAATAAGATACAACATATCTATAACAAACACGGATTATGTAACAAAACATATAAAATAAAACGAGTAAGTTAACACCCGAAACGACGATAATACTAAGATATTATTAACAAAGCAATGTTAAAAGATCATATATGATATCA
Source organism: Viscum album (assembly GCA_963277665.1). Taxonomy (NCBI): domain Eukaryota; kingdom Viridiplantae; phylum Streptophyta; class Magnoliopsida; order Santalales; family Viscaceae; genus Viscum; species Viscum album. Next base: position 663,592,756 of record OY728159.1, read on the forward strand.
TATTAACGTATATGTTTCTTGTATAATTTAATAACAATTATTTCACCATTATACAGGAGGTTAAACTACCCTCAACCAAGGAAAAGTATAAGGTAAGAGTTAATTCTTCAATCTTATTATTATCCGAGATTGTTTATGTGTAAGTATTTATTGAGACATTTTTATCATCCATGTCCAATTTTCATAAAAATGATTTCAAAATGAATATTTTAAGAATTTGTGAAAGGTACTCTTTATCAAGATCAGAATTTTAAATATTTTAATGATTTATCTTTCTAAATCTTTTTAATTAATGTCCATGGTTTCAAAATGATTTTAAAGATTTATTTATATGGACATGAATTTTTTGAAATGATATTTCTTTTCAAAAGTATCAAAGTTGTATGGGACACTTTGATCCAAAAATCTCTTTTAAATTACTTTCTTAATAAATGTGTGACTTTTAAATAATTTCAAAAAAGAGATATTTCTCTCAAATAGTTTTGATTTCATCTATGTCAACATCCTTTGATGGATTTTAAGCTTATTTGAAGTTGATTTATTATGATACAAAACTTCCATATTTTATTGAAGGTTTTGTGATATGTTTGACTGTGGATGTGTTATTTTTATACCATTCATGGTTTATGGAGAAAGTATTGACATTTTGTATGCTAGTTTTAATACGAATGTTTATGTTATGTTTAAACCTATTCATATGAGGAATGCATTGGACTTAATAAGTGACGGGTGGAGCCCTCTATAGCTCCTTGATGCATCAGTAGGTCTCATGAGACAAACTAGTGTCTTCGCACAAGGCCTTGACAAAATATTATTTGTAGTCTTGGCACGAGGCCTTGACTATGTGGTTATGATAGTCTGACATTATGCATTCCATCATTATGAAAGTGGTTAGTGATATTGCATGCGATTATTCGACTAGTAGAATATCCATGTGAATAAGTAAATGACATTATTTTATTTTATTTTTGCCATATTATGTTGAAGTTCAAGTTTAAAAAGACTTTTGTTTTAGTTATACACTGTCTTAAATGTTTATGACTATTTGTTAAAGTTTCTGCTATATTGTTATCCTTACTGAGCATCTGAGCTCACCCATTTCTATGTTTTATTTTTCCCAGGATTCCAAGAAGTGTATTGTGATTGATATGCAGGGTTAAGCCAAGAGAATAATGGCATTCATAAAGGATTATCTATGTTGTTTTGTATGTTATAAAGTGTAATGTAACATTCATTTATGTAATCTATTTTCCATTACTGCTAAACCGATCTGTCCTTCAGGACTTGATTCCTTGTAATCATGCCAATGTATTAAAATAATGCACCGACTCTGGGTAACTGGGGTCGGAGCGTTACAACCTTAGTAATAATAATTTTATTAATTAAAAAATGACATTATTATTATTATAATTTAAACATTTAACTCATTTTATTTAACTAAATTTATATTTATTTTAAACGTTAGACATTTGTGCGGTCACCCGGTCTGACCCCATGGCTACTGCCATCTGTACTGTAACTTCGCACGGGTCTGAAACCCACTAAAATTATAAAAAATCTAAAATTTTAAACCGAGACCTAACTCGGCCCTTGGCTTAAGAACCAAGAGCCAAGAATTAATAATATAAAAATAATAATTTAAAAAGATGGGGTGTGACAATTATCCCCACCACAAAAACCTTTTGCCCCCATAAAGTCTCCTAGTCGAACAATAGACAAAAAAAGGATCCCTGCCTGATTGAAACTGAAAGAAACCAAAAAACAAGAGAAAGGGAGAACACGATAGGGTTATCCCTACCACATGAAATCAACTAGTCCAGAAATTTAACACCCAAACATATCACCCAGGGAATGTGAGAGCTATCAAGGGAACTCTCAACCGAATCAAACTAAATTCTATAGCACGAGCGAAACATCGCCTCCGCTGAAACATGAAACTCTCGATCCAGACCAAAAAACTAAAAGACTAGAGAAAAGCCTATATTTAGAATGTAACCCAAGAAGAAAACTCTAGAATAACTGAAAACATCTATTCTTCAATATGCACTTACATCTCTAAACGAACACAATTAAACAAAGATCAACCCATACAAGGGCCAAACACACTTTAAGAAAAATGCACGATCCAGATAACCACATCCACAAAAACAGGACAGCTCAGATTATAATAGAATGAGTCCATCATAACAACATAGAAAAAAATGAACTTACAACAACATCAAAGCATTAATAGCATAAAAACAAGTACGAAATGACTATAAATGTTATACTACCAACATGGACCACAAAACCCGAACTAAGGCTTCACACCCCTGGAAACTCCTGACTGCATGTGAGATTCAACCCAAGACCTGTGGAGGGGGCTCTGATGGATGAAGAATATCCTGGATCATGATCAAGCACTATAATTCCTCTGATTAAAGTTTCTTCTTCAGGCAACGCTTCCTGCAAAACTTCTCTAAGGGACCCAAACAGTCGCAACAATGGCATGTTTTCGGAGGGATGCAACATGACGACTTCATATGCCTGAACTGACCACATTGGTGGCACGCCATTGAATGGTCCAACTAACTGGAAGACAAAACCATTGCATAGAACTCTTTAGAAATATGTCCCTCTGGAACACCCTGCTCGCCAGAAGGGGAACCTTCACGAGCAACTGGATATGCTCGATTTCTAACAATATCTGCTCTGGAAAACAACTTAGCTAAAAACACCTCATCCAATAGCTTCTCAAAATGATGGTCCCTAGAAGGTAGGTCTCTCTCCTTGATCTCTGGATAAATATCCCTGATGAATATAAAAGTCTTCATCAAATCAAGTGACGCTACCTCTGGAAAAAGGGTCACAAATTCCTTGAAATGGTCAACATATGCCCTAACGGTATGTTGGACTTGTTTAATATGCGTGAGATCTTCCCTTTTATTTGTCTTTATATTTTCAAGTATGAATCATTAGACGGGGAAAGATTTAAAGACACCCCACTTTATCCCATCTTGCACTGATGGTAGGGCGAACAACTCTCATTCTTCCAAATCTGGACCCTCAAACAATCCTAGGACAGCTCAAACTCTAACAGGCTCGGGAGTTCCCAACATCACAAAGACACACTCGACCTCTTCAAACCAAATAACTTCCATTAATGGACCCTAATCACCATTGAATATATAAAATGTCTGAGAAGGACCAAAAACTGGGCATGACTTATCAGAAACCATGGGGACCATTCTGGGTGGCATTTTATGAACAATATATAAAGCACAGATCCAAAACCAATATCAAGACGATGAATCCTCAATGAAAGTGCCTTTATCCCTAAAACAATCGGTTCAAAAAACAAAAAAAATAAAAACACAACCAAAAATACTCTTTTCATAATCCCCTTTTCATTTTAGATTTCAAAATTGCTTTCTTTGAAGGCCACATTCCAAATACCAAACCAACTTTTTGAACCAAATTCAATTTCAAAAAATAATTTTCTTTTTTTAAAATAACATTAGAAGAACATGTTCCAGCCTATAATTCCATGTACACACCCCAGTAATCCCATTAACTACTACACATGTCTTCAATCACTTTCATCTATATGCTCCAACATGCACTTTCCATGTATCTCGTATAATGTGAAGACATTCATAAATAGTACATGAGGTTTCTCCCAAAAACATTTCTCTTGCAATTTCCATGAAAACACCAAACATTTAGACCAAGAGCTTCTAGTTTTAAAAACCCATTTCATGAATTTAAATCCATTTAAAAGAAAACATTTTATTTTCGAAAACCATTTTTCATTTTCTAAAGAACACAGACACTAACCAAAACCAAGAAAACACTCAACTTGCATAAATTTACCAGAGTGAGGGACTAGTAGTCATGCTTAACCTATCGATATTGTAGTGGTCCATGCCCCAAGTAAGCATCTATAACCAGGAGGAACATAAATCATATTATCATGCCCAACATGGGTCGTAATACCATTTGAAATCACGATGTAACATTAGTTTGCCTCCATTGGAATCCCTCAATGTAAAAAAAACCATAACGAGACAAGGATTCAATTCCCTAAGTACCCCTAGTGACTTGAGGTTTGGAATGAGTGAGGGTTCATGACTTCCTTCTCGTACCTACCTCCCGAGTCTTGACATTCCAAATATCCATCTACCAGACTCCCCAAATAATAAGGGCATCTTCTGATACCATTTTTTCACAAACCAACCCAGGTCGACCCTGAACCGGTCACCCGAGATGGTCCGCGACATGTCCCAAAGGGCATTCACGGTCCCCACGGGATGGAAACTAGTGACAGGCATCAAAACATAATCACTGGGAATAATTTGGCCCATAAATAAAACACAAGAAAATAAATAATAAACTAACAATAAAATGGAATCTAGTAGTGAAAAGAGAGAAAAGAATAAACTTCACATACCTCCATGTGACCTACTAGGTGACCACCCATCTCAAGACCATGATCCCTCCAAGAGTGATGCGAAGCTTGGAGAAAATAAACCTGAAAAGATAGAGTAGGCATGAGCATTGAGATGCTCAGTAGGAATTCCAACAAAAAACCACTTCTGATACCCCACCTCTAATATGAAGTCCATTCTTGCTAATTTGTAAATAGGATATATAAATGAAATATGGTTTCCAATCCTTTATCAAAACAGGTAACAAGATTTTAATTTTAGGAAAAAACCCCCTTTCCATTTAATTTTTCTAAATCAATTCCCAAAATATATAAGTCATTTTAATGAATTCATTCTGAAACCTACTAGTTCCAAAACATTTTTATATTATATAAGGAAAAGTAAAAGTATCATGAGATCAAATAACCAACAGTGCCATAAAAAACAAGAACATACCACTATGAAACCATGGTCATTCCCTAAACATACCTTGAGCGATCCCTGGACATACTGGGTTCGGAACCACATCTCATCATATGGTGAAGCCCCTAAGTCAATAACCAACTAATTTCATTAACCTATCCTCGCTAGTGTCACAGCCCACCTGGCCTAACATCAAATCTAGGCATTACCAACCCGTCTAATCAGGTTTGATCAGCAACCACCACTCAACCCTCAGAAAGATTCCCACTAACCCATGGTGGAAATAATACTAAGTATGTAGGAGGCCCACACATTCTTTACTCATTTTACTTGACATTGGCACACTTGCCTTCCCCAAACACAGAAACACTATACGATAACCTATAAAGAGATATACCTCCTATATAGGTTCCCACAAGATATGTGTATATATATATGTGTGTGTGTGTGTGTGTTTGTGTATAAACATGTATATGTCATATCTTCCAAGGATCCAACTGGTTTTTCACATCACATGAACTTTTTAACCATTTCACAAAGTAATTTAAGTTGCCAACCGGGCGTTCACACTTTCAAAGTAACATAAGGTGCCAACCATGACTTTAATATCAACATTCCAATATAATATAAAAAAATTCCAAACCAAATTCATTTCACAAATACATTTCCAATTCTGGGTTAAAATCACACAACATGCTTAAAAAGTGCCAAATGGGCCTTCATGCCATTGAGTTATCAAACCATGCTTCAAGGTGCCAAACAAGTCAGGTTTTAAACAACACATTTAACCAAATCCTTTTAGTTTCACAAGATACACTTCACTACTTGGGAACATTTAGTAAACTATTTTAAAATATTTTGGACACCTTCATAATGAAAAAATAATTTAAACAATTTTAGACAAGTTATGAAAATTTATATGAAACCAATATCCATGAGGTGCAATCCATTTCACCAAGCACATATACATATCTACATATTTAAATATCCCATGATTAGGTAAACACACTTTTTAAAAATGCTAAGAAATCATATAATTCTAATTAAAGGCTTAGGCATGGATGACCTACCTCAATAGAAAGCGGACCAAGCCAAGATACTTCGACTATTGAAGCTTTTGAAAAAAACCTCCCACACCAGCAGAAAAATACATTCTCATACATATTTATATATATACCCTTAATACAATGTACATTTTCCCTATGCCATGAGGGAATATGTACAAGGAAGATATATATATATATATATACATATACATATACATACTTATGTGTGTCTGTGCGCACCACCAAGGAGCCTCCAATGCTTTAATTAATTAACCAAGATGGACCAACACAACTTAGAAACCAATGAACCATTTAAGAGACCAAGGATTTAAAGGAACACTATTTTAAAGGTTTCATTTTCATTCTAGGGAAAATCCATGTGTGCACCTAGTGCACCCATGGATGTGAAAACTAACAATGGAACACCCAACACTATTTTCCAAAAACCACCACATTCATTAAAATGACAACAAACTAATCACATAATTAAAAGAACATAAAATAATCCCCTTGAAACCATAGAACTCCTTTCCAAAACATTTTACACAATAAATAATTCATAAAATTACTAAACCAAACACACCAAATCATCTTCACTAATAAAAAACTTTCATCACACCATAATTAATGAGAAATATTTCATGAAAACCCCCAATTCCATTTAGTGGAATATTATCATTTAAAATAAACAACCTAAGTGCTAAGACACTAGGAATTTCACAAAAGAAACATTAAAAATTAAATTTTCAAAAACCTAAACCAATATCAAAATGATATAATAAGACCAGTAAGGGTGTCAAAGAGGTTCCAACCAACTTATTAATATTATTTGAAATTACAAGATTCAATGTAAATTCCTTAGGAAATCAATATTTGTAAACACCTACCTTAGTGGCATGCAACCATGACGTAGCTTCAACGAAAGGAATAATTGAGGTTTTTTGTCTCTCCACACACCCTAAAACTGAGAAAAACACATCGAAAAACTCTACGATTAGGGTTTTTCCAACTTAAATAAAAACACCAAAATATGAAAAGAAAAAATATACCGGATAAGGGGGTTCAGATCGATAGGAGGCCGGATCAGGAGCCTAGAGGAGGTGGCCTAGCCGTAGGTGCAGAAGGACGAAGGTTGGGCCAGGACCGGAAGGTGAGGCTAGGTGTTGAGGGTGGCAGTACAGAGCATTGAGGGCGAGAGGCGGAGTTTGGCGCTAGGGAGAGTGGTTGGGAAAGATCATATATAGGGGTGAAGGGAGACAAACGGGTGGAGGTGGATAGGGGAGGGGCGGTGAGAGCGCAGGGAGGGAAAGTGAGGGGGTTGGGGAGAGCATGGATGGGGCGAGCATGGAGGTGGCTCATGGGTAAGGGGAAGGGGAAGAGGGTGATCCTGGTAGTGCTTAGGGTTTTCCTTTTTTAATTTTATCTTATAATAATAATAATAATATTATTATTATTATTATTATTATTATTAATGATAATAAAACCAATGATAATAATAATAATAACACCACCAAATGATAATAACAAAAATAAAAATAATAAAAATAAAAATAATAAAAATTAATTACAATAAAACTAATAACAATAATAAAACCATAGTAGTAGTAATATTATTAATTAAACAATAATAGTATTATTATCACAATTTTAATATTTAACTCAGTTATTTACATAAAACATTATTTATTTTAAATTTTAGACATTTGTGTGGGAATTCCGTCTAACCCTACAAATACTGCCCAATATGTGGTGACCGTGCACAGGTCCTAAACCCCCTAAAATAATTATACATCAAAAAAATTAAATTGGGACCCAACCTAGACCATTGTACGAGTACCCAGAGCCAAGAATTAATTAAATTGAAAAAAATTAATTTAAACAGTCGTAGTGTGATGATTTAATACCTGTAAATTTTTTACATATGCATAATAAGTGGATAAGTTCAATTATAAATCATTATTTAATTTAATAAATTAATTTTTATCAATTTAATTTCATTACAATTTTTTATGATTGTATAATTTTCAAAAAGGATTAAAAATGCCTATAAATTATTTATTCACTTAATATAACAATAAAATAAATGAATTTAAAAATATTAAAAGTAGGATTATATGTGTAACAAAAATTTTACATGATACTTTTAGATAATTATAACTATATTGGGATGTGGGAATGGATCAGATTCAAATTCCATTGTTGTCATGTTGTTTTCAATAATATATTGTTGTTCGGAGAGGATACTCAAGAGGGGGGTGAATTGAGTTCCTATTAAAAATTTCTGGTTAAAGGATTTCTATTAAAAACCCTAATTTAATAAACAAGTTAAACTATAGTGAATTTATAAAGATTGTATGTGTTCAATTAGTTTCTCAATGATTGATTATTTCTCAGTTAACATAATATGAAGATTATGTTAGCTTTTGAAACTAACTTACTGGCTAGCAATAATTACAAACACTTGGTAGTTCAAATATCAGAGTTACTTTAAAACATATTTGAATTTCAATTAAATTAGCAGCGGAATATTGTAAATAGTTTAAGCTGAAATAAGATGCACAACAGTTTTAACAGATATGTTCAGTCTCAATCTGAGACTTAGTCCTCTCAAACAGTTTATATAAAACTTTGATCCACACCCTTGATCAGGGTAAAAAACAGCATTGAGACTGTCCAGGTACTAAGACCTATACCATAGTTCTACGTGGGAAACACTATAAGAATACCACACAGGCTATCCAGGTCACACTTTACCTCTACTATAATTCACAGTGGGATACATAGAAGGTTTAGAAAGTTTGAGTGAGGATTTTAGATATCCTCCAGTTATGCTTAGGAGACAGTGAGGGTTTAAGATAAACAGAAGAACACACACTGCTCAAAATGTAAATAAACAAATCCCAATAGATCTAATAAGATTGAGATGAGTTTGGAAATCTCTATGTGATGGAAATGTAGCTCTGGACTCCTTTTAGATTTAGCAGATGTTGTTATGAGTCCCTCTATAGAATTTGTCTAGAAAACAAAGTACCGTGGTTTTGTTTCTTGACTTCCAGGTATGAGTGTTTTTCTTGAGATTGCAGTAGTCTTTGTAGCACAACAATGTCCTTCAACTTCCAGTGAAGTCCATATTTGAAGCTCTCGTGTATCTACTCCTTTTTCTCCAACATACTTCACTTTTTTCATCTTCTTCATGTATATTATGCGCAGCTTTTATCTTCCTTTTATAGATCATGCGGTGGTTCGACAGAAGGCATGATTACTTCTACAGGTATGAGGTATTGTTTCCTGACTTCTTACAAACATCATTAATTAATTTCCACATGATTACTTCTTTAGGTATGAGGTACGGTTTCTTGACATCCAATAGACATCATTAATTAATTTCAGTTTCATTAAAAGTACCAAATATGACTGTTGCTAATAAATAAACAAAGATAGATTTTAGAGAAACAATGATTAGTTTCCATCGGTAGCTCTTTATATCAGTGAACTAGTAGCGGTGGACTTGTATTGGTAGGACTTGCATCGATAGCTATTACTCTCTGTATCAGTTGCTTACTTGTATTGTTAGCTGCTTATATAGTGGTAACTCCTTCTATCAGTAACTCAATCTGTCGGTATCCCCATCTGTCGGAAGCTCTTTGTAACGGTAACTCTTGTAGCAGTATCTCATGTATCAGTAGCTCCATGTGTAGCGATAGTTCCTTATATTGGTAGATGTTATTTTCTATATCAGTAGCTTCATCTATCGGTAGCTTCATTCTTTCCTCTATCGGTAGCTTATGTAGCAGTAGATTATGTATCGGTAGATCTGTATATACCTGTGACCCTAAAACTTGAATGCTTATAAAGTATCTGTTATATACATTTCATTTCCATAATGAATTAGTATCAAGATTAATCATCATTAAACATTTATAATCATAAATAATCATTGATTAACATATTTCAATGATATGATATGATCATTTTGATATTCATATTAACTCATTAGCATGATGTCATAATTTTAAAGTATAATTAATATATAGATAGACATTATTTGGGATTATCAAATCATATCTAAACATAATTGAGATTATCAATACAGGTGAGTCCAAAAATCTCCCCCTTTTTGATAATCACAAATTATGGAATTATAATCCAGAATAATCATTAATGTATCAGTATAAAATACATCTGTGCTCCCTTCTCAGTGTGTTCAATGATATTTCCAAATGATGTCAAAATAGCATTCCTTATAACCATAAATGAAATATTTTAAATGAAATAGAGAAAATGGAATAAAAGGTAAATGTATCATAGGTAGAATTATATATATATATATATATATATATAAAAGACTCATTATATATCTGAGACTCATTTTCTCTATCCTTAGCCAGATAATTCTCCCTTACACTTATCCATATCATTAGTTCTCCCACTTTTTGATTAGAAAAAAGGAGTAAAAAAAAATTGAGCAAAGAGAAAACATAAAGTAAAGGGGAATGAGATCGTGTAAGTATTACTTCATTCAAAGATACATAGAAATGTAGAAATGATACAAAAATAATACAAATGATCCCTATCAAATGTCCTAGCCACTAATCAATCCACCTCCTCAATAGGTAATTTGGATTTTCCTGTGGGATCAGAAGAGGATTCAGGCTTGGTAGAAGTAGGTGAAGGATTGGGAACACCAGTGATGATCAAAGGTGGTTGAGCTACTGAAACACCGCTAGGTCTGTAATGGGTACTCCTTTGTGTGATCATAGGAGTAAGAATTTTGATAGCTTTAGCTGGAGTCAACTGAGGTGTGGAAGCAGACTGACCGGAGGTTGGCAGGGCTGGAGGTACAATAATAGGTTTACTGTCCACATGCAGAAAGGGCAGTAACAGGTTTCTAAAATCCTTGATGATTCCTCCTCCTCTCTCCATAGCTGATATAAAATCATCCTTGATCTCCATAAACTTGTCCAAGGCAGGAGTCAACTCCCTAATCTTACTAAATTGTTCTTTGAAGGTGTGAGTGACTGGGGGCAGTTTCAGATTCTCTAATAGTTGTTTGAAAGGATTGGTTAGCTGATGCTTGGTGCACACTCCCTGAAAACAATAATAAATTTTGTCTTTGATTTCCTTCTGGGCTGTAGTAGCATCTCTCATATAGTCCTGAATGATCTTTCTAATATCCCTTGTGGTAGATATCACCTGAGAGTCAGATGATCTACTGGCACTAGCTTGGCCAATTTATTCTTTCAGTACAGATCTAAACTATTCAACATCAACTGAAACATTGGATGCACCAAGAGGTGCTATAGTAAAAGCCACTGTTTGTTTTAATGACTGATTCAAATTACTTATCAAAATTTTTAGAACAAAATCCTGAGTACTGACAAGTGTTTTTATGGTCTTCTTAAAATCCTCAAACACATCCATAAACTATTTCACCACACTCTGGATGTAGTTGATGTCAGTATCAACTTGATATTTAGAACTAATGAGGGTATCAAATGAAGCAACTGATTACTTAAAAGAACCAAAAACCTCTATCAAACTCCTAATCTGATTTTGAAACACTTCCACTTCATCCATCACGTCTGTCACAACACTTGACAAAACACTTCTCATAGAAGATACCAAAGAACTCTCTATCTTTTTTATCTCTTCAACAAAATAGGTTTTCAAATCATATTTCAGAGCCTCAAGATCTTCTTTTCTCATAATATCTTTAGGCAGAGATAGGGTAGCTATTGGTTGAGCAGTAAATTCCTCTGAAAAAATATCATAAGACACATGATTCTTTCTAATGGGTGTCTCATCATCAGAATCAGGATATTCTAGTCATAATACAACAAATAATGGATCCACAGAACAATCTTCAACTTCATAGGTCACAGAAACTAATCATATACTTACAAGTTTCTCCCCCTCAACCTGATCTTCCTCCTCTTCAGCACTAGCTATATCCATCTCCTCCTCATAGGAGTCATCTACAACCATATTTATATCCATTCTAGATGGTACTGACTGGGGTATGTTAGAAATAGGTACTGGACTATCCAATTAAACAACCTCCTCAACAGGCAGAATAGAGCTCTCAATCAGAGGACTGAGACTCAAATAGGTACTTCCATTTTCAGATACTTCTTTCTCTTCATCATCACTGCTACTGGAATTTGGATCAGTCTCCTTATGATCTGATATAGGAAGGTATTCCTCATTTACAAATATTTCTTCAATAGTTTCTCCTTGAACATCTTCCATTACAGGTGGAATTGCCTTTCCATATGATACCTTTTCAGCAGCTGGTCTTGGAGGAAAATTAGGATCCGCTCCATATTCTATAGCGGTATCCTCCTCCTCATCATCACTGTATTGAGGTTCTTCCTGATCAAGTCCTAGACCCAGATCTCTCCTATCTCTTGGTCGATTGGGATGCTCAATAGGGTAAAATTTATCATAAACTTTCTCATCATCATTTACCCATTCCTTTTTCCATGGGTTACAATCAATCTTCATGTACTTACAAACTGTTTTTTTAACAAAAAAGTTGTCTCTAATTACCACTATCTCATCCTGAGACTCAACCACTCCATTTACCCTGATCATCAAAGAAATCAGCTTTGCAAAGAATAGATCATTTGTTTTCGATTTTGGCCTGGTCATATCTTCGATTTGGATCATCAGAAGCCTACACAAATCTACTTTGACACTATGAATTAGCAGATACAACAAGAATATATCTTGGAATCTAAGGTTTGAAAAATACCCTCTTCATGGACTTAACACATGCTGGATAAATTTGAACATCAACCGGTTTTCTCCATCCATTTCAGTAGCAACTACTTTTCTTGGTGTGCCATCTCCAGTGAGCTCTTCCAAAGCAGTTTCATACTCAAAAATGTCACTAGTGGGAGGTAATTATTTTGAGAAATATCCAAAATCACCTTAGTGTGGAAATTTCAAGCACTCACCCCATTCAATGGAAGAAAAAGATATTATATTGTCATTCACTACTGATACCATCTTGTTCTCACCTTCAGACTTCTCAAAACGAAAAAACTCATAGAATTCCTTTAATAGTTTCAGATAATAAGGACCATTGTTATTCTAAAAACATAATAGACATCCTTGTTCCTCCAATATCCGTAGAATCAAATATTTTCTAGGAAGGATCCATTCTGCTCAAATTTCTTTCTCTATTATGATATTTCTATTCAGTAAGTGCGGGTTCACTACACTCTTCTTACGACTTGTTCCACTGCCACTGCCTTCAGATCCTTATTTTTTCCTCTTTTCACTCGGTGCATCACCTTCTTCTCTGACTACTGGCCTTTTTACTCTTTCCATTTCCAAATAAAATAACATAGGGTACGTAAGAAATGCAGGAGTTCGAGAAGTAAGGTTTGAAGTGTAGAGAGTTTGTGGTGGATTGAAATGAGACTTAGACTTAATTTTTATCATTTAGTAATCTAGATTTAATAAAAATAAATACATTAAAAATAATAAAGGTTTCCATTAATAAAATGAAATCCAGACAGCGCAAAACATATCGGTGACAACTACCTGTGAGAATCCTAATGGTGAGGTCTCTCTAACGGCGAGGTTTATCTATTGGTGAGGTTTAACTAACGGAGAGGTTTATCTATCGGTGAGGTTTAACTAATGGTGAGGTTTATGCATAATTTATAATCCCTAACTCATTTCAAATGTAACATAACCTTTCGAAACTTAAAGTATTGGTGAAAATGTCAGCCAATTGATGTTCAGTGCCTATAAAGTCAAGAGTAATATCGCCCTTTTGATAATGATCCCTCAAAAAGTGATGCCTTACATCAATGTGCTTTGTTCTATAGTGAGATATAGGATTTTTAGAGATACCGATTGCACTAGTGTTATCACAGTTTATAGATACATGCCTAAATTGATATCCATAGTCCAATAAAGTATGTTTCATCCACAGAATTTGTGCACAACAACTACCAGCAGCTATGTACCCTGCTTCAGCAGTATACAATGCAAAAGAGTTCTGCTTCTTACTACACCAAGATACTAAGGACTTACCTAGAATATGACATGTTCCCAATGTACACTTCTTATCTAACTTTCAACCAGCAACGTCAGTATCTGAATAACTTATCAAATCAAAAGATTTTCCTTTTGGATAAAAACAATCCTAAATTAGTAGTATGTTTAAGATATTTAAAAATCCATTTTACAGTAAGAAAATGTGACTCTTTTGGATTATATTTAAATCTTGCACACATACACACACTAAAAATAATATCTGGTTGACTAGTAGTAAGATAAAGTAAAATCCCAATCATACCTCTAAAATTGGACTGATCCATTGGTTTCCCACTTTCATTTGTATCCAATTTACAAGTGGTACTCATAGGTGTATCACTTTCCTTATTATTATCCAAACCAAAACATTTTAAAAGATCCTTTTTATATTTTCTTTGATTTAATATAATACCATTTTCATTTTGAAAAACATGAACTCCAAGAAAGTATTTGAGTTATCCCATTAAACTCGTTTCAAATTCACTTTGCATACTCTTTGAAAAATCAATACAGAAAGCATTTTTAGAAGATCCAAAAACAATTTCATCAAACTAGATTTGTACTATCAAAACATCTTTGGAAATCCTTTTGATAAAAAGAGTTGGATCGAAAATCCCTTTAATAAAACCTTTTGAAATAAGAAAATTACTAAGTCTATCATACCAAGCTCGTGGAGCTTGTTTTAAACCATATAAAGCCTTATAAATCTTAAAAACTCGATATGGAAAATGAGGGTTAGTAAATCCAGGTGGTTGTTCAACAAAAACATCTTCAATTATAAAAACATTTAGAAAAGAACTTTTAACATCCATTCGATATAACTTGAAATTAAGATGAGCAACATAAGCATGTAGAATCATAATAGCTTCTAACCTAGCTATAGGTGCAAAAGTTTCTTCATAGTCTATTCCTTCTTTTTGACTATATCCTTGTGCAACTAACCTAGCTTTGTTTCTAAATATATTTCCAGACTCATCAACTTTATTTCTAAAAACCCATTTATTGCATATGGTCAAGGTGTCCTAAGGTCTTTCAAATAATTCCAAGACTTTTTTTCTTTTAAATTGATTTAATTCTTCTTGCATAGCCATTACCCAAAATTCATCATTGATAGCATCATTGATATTTTTAGGTTCTGACTATGAAAGAAAGGCTTTATGTTCAACCTGATTTCTTAGATATTCCCTAGTCCGAGTTCCTCTATCTAAATCTCCTAAAACAGAATCTAAAGGATGGTTCTTTAGAATCCTAGTTGGTCTGGTCAAGACAGGACTAGAGAGTTTAGGTTCTTCTATAGATTTGGTTCCAACAGAAACAGGTTCTGGAAAATTTCAAGAATTACTTGTTTTTACAGCAGGTTCACAGTTTTTATCATTAAGGTCCCAAATGGATATGTCTTCTTCAATATTTTCAGGTGAAAACATAGGTTCATGTGGATCATTTTCATCAAATATGACATGTATTGATTCTTCCACACATTTGGTTCTTCTATTAAAGACTCTATAGGATTTAATGGTTATATAATAACATAGGAAGATTCCTTCATCACTTTTGGATGCAAAATTATCAAGATTATCTTTAGTATTGAGAATAAAGACTTTGCAACTAAAAACAATAAAGTAACTAACTTTAGGATTCCTATTATTCCACATCTCCTAAGGGGTTTTTTAAAGAATATTTCTTATCAAGACTCTATTTATAATATAACAAGATATATTTACATCTTCTACCTAGAAGTAAACAAGTAAGTCATAATCATTGAGCATAGTTATTGCAATTTCTTGAAGGGTTCTGTTCCTTCATTCTACTACACCATTTTGTTGAGGTGTCCTAGGAGACAAGAAATTGTGACTGTAGCCATTTTGTAAGAAATAGGTTTCAAAGTCATGATTTTCAAACTCACGACCATGATCACGTCAAAGGGTCTTAATCTTAAGTCCACTAAGGTTCTCTACATACTTGGAGTATTTAATGAAATATGAACAAGCATCACTTTTTTGAGCAATAAAGTATACTCAAGTATATCTAGAAAAGTCATCTACTAGAACATAGACATAGTGTTTCCCATTTAAACTAGAAATTATAGATGGTATAAACAAATCCATGTTAACTAACTCGAGAGGTTGAGAATTTGAAACTTCATTCTTTAATTTGAACGAAACTTTATGTTTCTTTCCCTTTTGAGAGGGATTCCAAACTTTTTCAGTTCAAAATTTTAGTTTGGGTAGGTCTCTAACTAAACCTTTCCTACTCAGTTTCCTAAGAGAATGAACATTGAAGTGTCTTAATCTCCTATTCCATAGCCAAGATTCATTATTAAAATCATTTAAACATGTAACATTTTGTTTAGATAAAGAATTAAGATCTACTGCTTATACATTTTCATTTATTAATGCATTAAATACCAAAAAAAATTTAGATTCAAATACAATACAAGCATCATAATAAAATTTCACATTGAATCCATCATCACAAAACTGAGAAAAACGTAACAGATTGTATTTTAATCCATCAACAAATAATACTTTAGAAATTAAAATTGAATCACTATTACCATTCTGGCCTAAGTTGATGATATTTCCTTTTGAATTATCACCCAAGGTGACATGCCCTCAATCAACTTTGATTAATATATTAAAAACATGAGTAGTCTCTTTTCATATTCCTTGAACATCCGCTGTCCAAGTACCATATCTTCTTATAAGAACTTTTTAATCAAGATTCCTACAAAACAGGTTTAGACAGAAGATAACTTTGGAACCCAGATTTTCTTGGGTCCAGACAGGTTAGCAAGTAAAACTTTAGGCACCCATATTTTTCTAACATGTTTCCTATAGTTAATAGATTCAAAAGATTTTGATAAATAAACTTTGTTTGGTATATAAGAATTTGAATAGTTCGATGAAGCATAAGAATTCCCAGAACATGAACTAGCAGCATACTATCCAGATTTTGGAATGAATTTATTCTTAACAAACTATCTCTGTCCATGGTGGTATCCTAATCCAGTAGTATTCTTTGGGGAAACTTTTTTTCCAAGCATTTGAGTTAGATTATTCTTTCAATTTGTGAATTTCTCTAAGTCTTTTCTATTTTTCTTAATGGAAAATTTATGTTCCATATTCTCCTTTAACAATTGAGAATTCTTTTCATTTTCGATACTATGATCAGATTTAACAGTACTAGTTAAGGAATACTGTTTCTTTAATGATTTGTACTTATCTTTCACCTCATTACAAGTATCTTATAACATATTACAGTATTCAAATAATCCATATTTAGACATATTATCATCATTATTTGAATCACTTTCATTCCCAGAATAATAATCATTGTGCATAAGGTAATTAAGTGTTACCTTAGATGTTTCAATCATGAAAAACATGTTGGCATGATTCTTTTCTTCAGAATCAGAAGCTTCAGATCAACTTGATATGTCTTCCGAAGCACACCATGTAGCTTTTAGAGATTTCTTATATTTTTTGTCCTTGTAATCATATTTTTTCTTAAACATAAATTTTGGACAGAAAGCCTTAACATGTACTTTCCTTTTACATTCCTAACAGGCTATCTCACAATATTTATCATCTTTCTTCCAATCTCTCTTCCAATTACCTCGTTGGTCATAGTTACCCTTATAATTTTATTTTCTGAAAAATTTCTTCTTCCTATAGAATTTCTTGAATCTTCTAGCTATATGGGAAATCTCTTCATCACTATTTGAATCTTAACCTTCACTTGTTGAGCTTTCAACAGGTAGGGGAACATTCTCTTTGTCCTTGGTCTTTGAGGCAGTAGACTTAAATGCCACCAACTTCTTCTTAGGTTCATCATCTTCCTATTTGTTTACCTTCAAATCTTCTTCATACATCATCAACTTACCAATCAACACTTCAATAGGTAGTTAACTTATATCAAACGATTCTATTATTGAAACTGACACGCCTCTCCAACTTTCTAGAAGATATCTGAGGATTCTCATGATTTGATCCTTTGTTGGAACAACTTTTCCCATCAATCTCATGGTGTTAACAATTTCATTGAACCTAAGATACATGTCAGAAATAGGTTCACCAGGCCTCATTTTAAAAATATCATATTTAATAGTGTAAGTGTTTAATCTCATCTTTTTCACATTGGTTGTTCCTTCATGAGAAACAACCAAAGTATCCCAGATTTCATGTGTTGTTTTAGAAACAGAAATTCTATTGAAATCTTCATCTCCTAGAGAGAAGTAAAGATAATTCATTTCTTTACAATTATTGTTGTAATCAGATTTTTTAGAATCATCCCATGTAGTTCTAGCAGTTTATGGAATCTCGTACTCATACTCTATAGCAGTCCAAATGTTAAATCCCATAATTTCTAATGGATTTTCATTTTTATTTTCCATTGGGTATAATTAACACCATTAAAGGAAGGTGGAATGTTGGTAGCTACACCTTCTAATCTGTTATCCATGATAACTATGTTTTAAAAAGGTATATAAATATATAAAAATTTATAATTAACAGAAATTTTGAAATCTTTAAGATACAACTAAAATCATAGTTGAAAACTATTCACAAATATAGTGTTTTGAAAAACTTTTATCTACTCCCTCTAATACCAAATGTTGTTCGGAGAGGATACTCAAGAGGGGTGGGGGTGGGGTTAAATGAGTTTATATTAACCAATTTTGATTAAAATATTTCTATTAAAAACCCAATTTAATAAACAAGTTAAACTGTAGTGAATTTATAAATATTGTAAGTGTTATATTAGTTTCTCAAAGATTGATTATTTCTCAGTTAACTTAATATGAATATTAAGTTAGATTTTGAAACTAACATTCTCACTAGCAATAATTAAAAACACTTGATAGTTCAACTATCAGAGTTACTTTAAAACATATTTGAATTTAAAAGTAATTATTAGCGGAATATTGAAAATAGTTTAAGATTAAATAAGATGAACAATAATTTTAACCAATAGGTTCAGTCTCAAGGTGAGACTTAGTACTCTCAAATAGTTTATATAAAACAATTATCCACAACCTGGATTGGGATAAAAAACAGTACTGGGACTATCCAGGTACTAATAACTCTACCACAGTTCTACGTGGGAAATAATATAACAATAACACACAAGCTATCCAGGTCACAGTTGACCTCTACCACAATTCATAGTGGGATACATAAAAGGTTTAGAATGTTTGAGTGAGGATTTTAGATATCCTCCAGTTATGCTTAGGAGAAAGTGTGTGTTTAAGATAAACATAAGCACACACACTGCTCGAAATGTAAATAAACAAATCACAGTAGAGCTAATATGATTGAGATGAGTTTGGAAAGCTCTATGTGATGTAAATATAGCTCTGGACTCCTTTTAGATTGATCAGATTTTGTTTTGAGTCTTTTCTCTGGAATTTTTCTGGAAAATAGAGTATTGTGGTTTTGTTTCTTGACCTCTAGGTATGCGTGTTTTTCTTGAGATTGCAGTGGTCTTTATAGCACAGTAATGTCCTTCAACTTCTAGTGAAGTCCATCTTTGAAGCTCTCGTGTATCTATTCCTTTTTCTCTAACAGACTTCTCTTTTTACATCTTATGTATGTATATTAGGCGCAACTTTTATATTACTTTTATAGCTCATGCGGTGGTTCAACATACAACATGATTACTTCTGTAGGTACGAGGTACAATTTCCTGACATCCAACAAACATCATTAATTAATTTCTATGTGATTACTTCTGCATGTACGAGGTACAGTTTCCTGACATCCAACAGACATCATTAATTAATTTTAGTTTCATTAAAAGCACCAAATACGACTGTTACTAATAAATAAATAGAGATAGAGTTTAGAGAAACAGTGACTGGTTTCTATCGGTATCTCTTTGTATCAGTGAACTTGTAGAGGTGGACTTTTATCGGTAGGTATTGCATCGGTAGCTATTACTCTTTGTATCAGTTGCTTGCGTGTATCGGTAACTGCTTGTGTAGCGGTAGCTCCTTCTATTGGTAGCTCAATCTTTCAGTAGCTCCATCTGTCGGTAGCTCTTTTTAATGGTAACTCTTGTAGTAGTAGCTCATGTATCAGTAGCTCATGTATCAGTATCTCCATGTGTAGCAGTAGTTCCTTGTATCGGTAGCTGCTACTCTCTGTATCAGTAGCTTCGCCTATCGGTAGCTTCATTTTTTCCTCTGATGGTAGCTTGTGTAGTGGTAGACTATGTATCGGTAGATCTGTCTGTACCAGTGACCCTAAAACTCGAATGCTTATAAAGTATATGTTCTATTCATTTCATTTCCAGATTGAGTTAGTATCATGATTAATCATCGTTAAACATTTATAATCATAAATAAACATTGATTAACATATTTCAATGATATGATATGATCATTTTTATATTCATATTAACTCATTAGCATGATCTCATAATTTGAAAGTATAATTAATATATATATAGACATTATTTGGGATTATCAAATCAAATCTATACATAATTGAGATTATCAAAACAGGTGTGTCCAATATATATTTATATGAATAACTCTAAAAATGTTTTTCATATTATTTCATGATGAAAATAATTTATTAATTTATTAAAAAAACATAGAAGTAATGATATTAGAAAAGTGGGATGATATATGTTCCACAGTCTCATCCTTTTTATATTTGTGAGATACTTTTTAATTAGATATACAATTATAACACTATGATTAAAAAACATCTCTCCAAATAAGGATAAAATAAATTAACAAATGGAATAACTAAAAACTGTTCAAAATGATTCCAAAAGATAACTAATTTTTACTGGTTTAGGAAATTTATAATTTTATCTTTTATTTTAAATCTCTATATATTTTGAATAATTTTTCGTTATAATTACTTAAATATATTTTAATAATTTTTTTAATTCAATGTTTTTCTTTTCCCTCCCATATAAAAGGACACCACTTGAATATTTTCTATACACAACATTGGAAAATCTATCTTGAAAACCCTTTCCCAACTCAATTTTGATCTTCATTATCCATTTGTTAGATATTTTTGACTTTTTAAATGAAATTTTCATTGTCAATATGAAATTATCTAAAGGAAGCCTATGAAGAAGAGTTAATCATCTTAACCAACCACTTTCAATATATTTCTTATTCTACATCCACTAATTTTTTTTATTCATAATAAAATAAAAAATTATATATCATAAATACTATGAAATTTTATTATGATAATTTAATGACTAATATTGACCCACTATTACATCAAATAGGATGTAATATTTTCACATGTCTGTACATGTGGACTACAGATATCATGTAGTGGTATAATCCATTTTCATCCATAGTTATTCATTGATAGATATTACGATGGGTATAAATTTTATATATGATATTTATTACACAGTTAATTTCATGCAGTTATAATTTTATATCTATTTTCCTACCTTCCAATCCATTGGAAAACGATAATGTTTCCCATGCATATGTGTCGACAACTACCTCCATAAAGCGATGTAATTCATATTTCAATTTTCCATACATGAATATAAATATGGATTTATTTATTAAATAAATAAAATATACATATGATATAAAAATGAATTTATAATAATTAATTATTATTTACTTTTCTTTTATTCTATTGACTGATAAGGGAATATAATGTTCACATATACGTACAGCCTACCCTCTCTATGTATGATGTAATTAATATATATATATATATATATATATCAATTATTATTTAGTATATATTAATTGATATATATTTATATATTATTTTTTATCGTGATTAATATTATTGATATGATAGAAACATGATCTATATATAAGGATTAAACTATATAATCGAAACTCTCATGAAATGTGAAACCGTTAACCCCCGAGAATGACGGTTTTAATAATGAATTATTATAAAAATGGTGTTAAAATGTTATAATATAATAATATATTATATTTTAAGTATGTACATTACTCTTATATATATATGTACAATAAATTTAAATTTATTATAAAGTTGCTTAATGTTCATTCGATGCAAGTTGAGCTCGAGGTAAGGGTTTATCTTCTCAAATTTTCTTCTTTGGAAAATTTGTTAAGTGATGAAATTATCTTCCTTTAGTAGGATTATATACAATAATTTTTTCAAAATTTAAATTTGATATCATTACTATAAATATATTGAATTTTTCATTTGATTTTATTCATTAATCTTTCGTTTGATTGGATTGTATCCATTGCGATAAGGATTTTATGACACAATCTTATTTTTACCTGGATTGTTCATGATTAACTTTTCAATGACGAAATTTCATTATATAACTCTCAATATTACCATGAATTTAAATCACATCTGGTTACTTATCCAAAATTCATATTTCCCCTTGTTTTATTATCTTTATACAATTGTGTTTTTGAATGAATATTTTAAGGAAGATATATTTTATTATATATTTAATAAAAAATTATTTTTTACACATGTTTGATTTCTAAAATGACTTAAATGGATTTTTTAATAATATAAAATTATTTTATTAGACACTTTCAAGATTTATTGTTTTTTTAAAAAAAATTAATATTTTTTTAATTTATATATGTGGAATTTTGAATTTTTACTAAAAATGTGAAAGGAATCCTTGTTTTAAGGTACGTAGAAGAAATGATATTCCCTCAATCACGGTTAATAAATTTTTAGATTTTTTCAAAGTAGGATTAGGTTTTTACTTGAAATGATAATTTTTTCTATAATAATTTGGAAATTTATGTATTTTATGACTTGATTTCAATGTGGAAGTTTATTATTCTCATGACATATTATGTGTGATCTTTTAAAATAATTTTCCTCTATGATTTCATTATTTGATGTTACATATTATTTTCTATGAATACGATCTAACTATACAATTATTATTATTTTTCTATATGTTTTATATTTATGATGATGATATATTTATGAAACCCATTTATATTCCATGAATTATGATATGATAAATTGCTGAAATTATTATGAAACCCATTTCTTTTTCATGTGTTTTGATATATAATGAATAATTAAATTTATTTTGTAACTCATATGAAGGGATTATGATCATGTGTTGGTTTTTTCAATAATTATATATCCCTCCAATGCATTGGGTAATGATTTATATTCATGAGGTAATAAGGACTGAAATGGGTAGTGAAACTAGATCAGTAAGGGACATTATATACTATGATAGTCCTAGGACTAAACATTAACATATGATATAATGTAATGGGGAGTGAACCCAATCTATTATGATAGTATTTTAAGATATAAATGGGAATGAAATTTAGTTTCAATTATTATATGTATTTCGTAATCATATTTCTTATTCCAGTTTCATGTAATCATGGGATGTTTGCCTTTATTTTTTATGATTCATGTCTTCCTAACTTCCCTGATTTATGACATGACTATATTTTATAATCATTTATATTAAATTTATTGTTTAAAAATGTTAATATGATTTTCTCATAAACATATTCTAATGTTATGTATAATTGATCATTGATATCTCCCTTATTTACACTTATTGAGGATATATGATCACCCTTTATTTTGTTTTCGTTTTCCTAGTATTTGAAGAAAAGTTTTGTGTATGATTATTATAATATGGGAAGATTTTTTAAATTAATAATTGATAGAATATTATTATCTTTTATGAATAGTTTATTTATGTCATGTCCCTGCCCGAGATCTACTAAAATTGTTCCTCGATCAGGTTCACCACATGGCCTCAACCGAAAATCCCCATATGATAGTGGATTTCTAATAGTAGAAAGGTTCTAATGATGATATATTGAGGGGGTATATACCCTCATAATAAGAATATAAGAGTGGTATATAAAAATTAAATAATATCCTAAGCACATTAAAACCAGAGTATCCAAAAATAATAATAACAGCTTACAATCAGTAATGTTGAGTGAATAATCTTACATGAACATAATATAATGTATGAGTGATTGATATAAACAATAAAAAAATAAATGGAGGGATGAAAAGTATACAGAAATAATAATGTTCTCCAAATCTAGAAGGTACCCCAAGTAAATAATCAACCACCACACAAAATATCTCATGTCCATTCATAGCCTATAATATATATAATCCAAAGGAAAAGTACAAATCCATCTATGAAATCAGAAGATTAGTCAGGGTACTAAACGATTCCATAGACAATACATTAGAAAATCTCAGTATCCCACCATTATAACACCCCATGATTTTATAAATTATTTTTTACTAGATTAAATATCATCGATATTATATGTTACATGAAACACCGATTTTAGCTTGCATTACACACAACCCCGTGTTTTAATAAAACATGACATACTATCAGAATAATATCATTTGATTTGATAGGTATCACATAAAAATTTTAATGGAATGTTTTAATAGAATTGCATAAATTATGAATATATATGCTTTATATATTTATATATATAATGAAGTCAATAATGACCAATTAATTGTAAATGTATATAAAAATCATTTAAAAATAAAGGATATCAATATCTAAATAAATATTTTTATTCACACATAAAATAAATAAAATAATATTTGTGAATAATTATAAATATAATTAATTACTATATGTTAACTCATGTTTTTATCATTTTTCAGATCTGTTATTTTTATAAAATATAATAATTAATGAATATATGCTTACAAAATGGGTTTCTGTAAAAGATTTTTTGCATAATTTTTACAATTATTTTAATTTTTTTTATAATTTTAGAAAAATTAATTTAAAAAATAAATACCACTATAGAAATAATCATTTCAACATTACATATATTTAAAAAATCAAAATTTTCCAAAAAGTTAATTTCATTAATGAATTGTGAAAAATATTCGTTTTTATAAAAACTTTTCATTTCATTTAAATAATTTAAATCATAAAAATTATTGTAATAAGGTTCGAAAAGTAAAATTTTACATATATTGTAGGTATTAATTAAATAGAGTTCATTTTAATTGAATTGAATTTTAATTTTTTTTTTAAAAATTGTTAAATCATCAAAACCTTTTCTCTTTTGAAAACTGTTTTTCTTTGTCTGAAAAATTAATTTTAAATAAAATTTTCAAAATCCTTGAATGGAATTTTTGAAGAATAGATACAATTTTCTGAATAATAATATATATTATATAATATGGAAAACTTAAATTTCTACCATATTTAGTAGTAAAAAATTAAAACTTAATTACCATAGTAAATGTGAAAATGGGTTCATGTGATGTTAAAATAAAAATATAAGTTGAAAAATTACTCATAAGATTGGTAAAGAAATATTTTTTTACATATTTAAATTATAAAATTTCAATGGTTTTAAAATATAACATTTCAATGCCTTGTGTCATGTAAAAAAATTGGGTACACCATTTTCTTTTAAAATTTTATAAGTGTTCCACTCACCTCCTAAATAAAAGGTCTCCCCTTATCCTATACTCTTCAATAAAAAATGGTAAATAACTGACCAAATAAATAATTTAATTCATTCATTTAATCTTATAGTCCTTATCTTGGATATAAATATGTCCTATTATGGATTTTATTGAAATCCAAAGGAATTTTTTTGACGAATAGGTAACGTCCCCACAATAGCGTTTTATTTTATTTCTTCCCTCAACTCCATTTATTATAATGTATCTTTTTTATAAAATAACCACAATATATAGGATAAAACTATATTTTTTATGTTATTATCATGACCTACCACCATGAACACTTCCCTCAAATGGGATATGAAATCATCAGTTATGTGTATGAAGGAGTACCACCTAACAAACCAATGTGAAAGATTTTTTTATTGGTTGATTATAAGGATATATTAAGAAAATATATTTTATATTTAAAACATAATTATAATTTTATATTTAATATATCACTTATGCCTTCTTACTTTCTATTTAGATTTGGATTTGATAACATGATTCGTGTATATGGTAGCCAACTGCCTCGCGAGGTGATGTGATTAATTTTTCACATAAACATTAAAATGAAATAATTAAGGATTAATATGATATTTATATATTATATTACCAAAAATATTAATAAATACATAAAATAAATATATCATATAATTTATTACCATGAAATCCTTTGAATAAATAATAACGTAATTCATGTATACAGCGGACTACCACCTCACGAAGCAAAGTGATCATTTTTCACTAATTCATTACATTGCGGGGAAAAATATAATTTTAATGGATATATTTGATATATATTACATTATAATGATTCTATAATATTAATTTAAAAATCACTGACTTACCCTTTCACTTGTAAATGAAATCATAATGTTAGTGATGTGTACATACAACCAATTATCTACACAAAGTGATGTGATTCATTCTCCATGTTCTAAATTCATTAATGTTTGAGAAAAATATGATATGAAAAATATGATATTTTAAAAAATTATATTATTTTGGATATAAAATATTCAGGACCTCTATTCAGGATCTTATATATTAATAAAAACATGCATTTAAAAGTCAATTAACAAACAAAACACGAGTGATAAAGAATGATTATCAACTAATGGGTAATATAATATTATAAAAAGATCATATATGATATTATAAATATTAATATGGTTATTTTATTAGATAATTACATCTTTAAAACCACAAAAGTTTAATATTAGGATTGCTCAACTAAAGGGAATCATGTTTTAAGGGGTTTTGTAAGTCAATTTTCATTCATTATTTTATATGTCTACTCCATTGATTATATTATGCCATGATAACTTGTAAATTTGTTTTTAATAATTTATATTATTTTAAATATTTAATTTTTTTGGTTATATATTTTTTACACATAATAACCCAATTTATTAGCTTTCACCACAATGATAAAAATATTACATGTGTTTTGTCTCAAACTTCCTTATAAGAGAAATAGGTTCATTTATGCAGTTATTTTATTTTTAATGGTGTACATAATACACCATAAAATAATATATAATAAATCCTCCTTGATAATTTTATTTTAAGTTTAAATTCATTTAATTCATTAATGGATTGTTATGATTCAATGGAAACCAAGTTGGTAAGGGTTTATGATTCTATCACATTATTATCAGGATTTCTTACGCATGAATTTCAATTGAACAATATTATTTTATAATTATATAAAAATCCACTTCAATTTTATTCTAATATTTTTATTCATAATGTTTTCTAGTAATAGTAACATTTCCCTATCTTTAATACTAAAAAATAATTTTAAAATATATTTTTTATGTAAATAAAACTTCATTTCTTTCTTCATTCACAATTTATTTATCTTTAAATTGTTGTTTTATCAAAATGATTTCAAAAAATGTTTTCCTATGAATTTTTTTATTCATTTTAAACCTTAATTGGAATTTTACAAAAAAATAAAATGGAAAATTCCTATCATATTCTAAATGAGTTGTTTTTTTACATTTCATAAAAAAACCTAAACAAATTCATTGTTTTCTAACATATTGTACTTGAGAAAACTATTCCTCCATCATGACCACTCAATATTTAGAAGATTAATTTTTTACTGATTTAAATTTTATTTGAAAAAAAGTTTTCATTAATGTTTGATAATGTGGTAGAATTTAGAAATGTTTTTTTTCTAAATAAAAAAATGAATTTTCATCAAGAAAGTTTCAACGTGATCCTTAAAACTAATTTTTTGTCTATGATGACATAATTTAATTTTTACCATATTGGAGAAGATAATTTCATCATTAATGTTTTAAAAGTGTTCTGATCAATGAAAACAACCTTCTAGGTTATTTATTTCTTCTAAATTATGTTTATATGTCTATAAAATATATACCTAGTTTACACCCACATCATTAGATTGGGTAATACATTCCTTAATATTGTTCCACAAATGAATTAATTATGATATTCCCTTTGAATATAATATACATAAATATAAATAAACACTATTTCATTCCATGTTAATTTATTATGTTATGTGTTATTATCTATTTCCTTGATATGGGACACATAGATCAAAAAAATTATGATGGGTCACCCAATATAAAATTACATGGCACTGTGCAAAGATTTAGTATTATGAGGTATAATTTATTAGATTATAGATTAATACTAATTAGTTATTGGAATTTTATAGCATGTGATATTATCTAAGTTGATATCCCTGACAAATTTTTATGTAATTTTTTTTACTGCAACATATCCTATGATTCCATGATCATTTGATTACATTTTAATTGCATTAGTCTTCAATGCTATTACTAATGTGCCTTGTCTTTTATGATACTATGTTATACCTTTTACTAGCATGTTTTATTTCATTATCATGGTGATTCCCTTAATGGGATTTCTAGCTCACCATTTTCCTCATGTATTCCCAAGGTTATCCCTTACATATTTACTATCTCGAATGGATTTTAGGAGATCAATATGGAAAAATAAAGAAGGTTTCCATGTTTTAGTATCCTTCTATATAGTATATAACTTTTCTAAAAAATATAATAGGCCTCTAAAATCCTTGGGTTATAATTATGGGATATCTATGTTTAATAATGACATAATAATATTTTAAAATAGAATGAGTTTCTATAGTTGGTATCAAGAGAATGGTTTGGTTTATGATTGGAACTATGACAAGAAAATCAGATTTAGAACCCTAAGGATAGTTATAAGGATAAGTATAAGGATATGTTTATGCATAGAAATATATAATTGATTTTTTTTTAAGATTAGAGAAAGTGGTTTCTAACAAATTATATCCATGTCTTGATACTACACATTGAAATCATTATTTGAAAAATACTCATATTGTTAATAACTCAAACTAACTAATATATAGATTTATTAATGCATCACCCAATACTTGAAAATAAAGCTTACTATGAACCTAGTTTTAATATCCATAGGGATATGTTTTTGGAATTAAAATACGAATTTCAAACAATAATGTTGTATTTGAATAGATGAAGATTATAGATTCCATTGGTTAAACCTAATCTATATTAGATTAAAATTATTGTGTCATGATTTAAAAATATTATAATTGATTTTTCACGGTTTTGTTGTTCCCAACTATGAACATTTTTTCTCACACTATGTTCCATGTTTTTAGTCAATGGAGGGAAGAAAAAGGAACTGATTTAACCTTGAATGTGATGCACAATGTGTTATAGTAATTCCAAATGGGATGCTATCTAGAGGAAATGATATCATTATTAACCCTAATTAATTTTAATTATATGTCATTAATAATTTTCACATTATCCAACTTCTAGAATAATTAATAATGGAAAGGATTGAGATAACTAAGAGCTTGGCCGAAGGAGACATTAGAGGAAAGAATATTCAATTTCTTATATGCCATAAATGTGGAAATAAACATTAAAGGGAATGTCTCAGATGATTTATAATATGTTTTATATCTATATTAGATAGACACAATGTATGTAATTTATGAGTAAAAAAAGTTATATTAATACAAGGAAGCAGAATAATGTTTTTCCTATGCCATTATCATTGGTTGAATATCTTAAATGTGTATTCAATGTTCATTATGAAAATAATTTTTATATGGGTAATCTCAAGAAGATAATAAACATGATAGTACAAGTAAAGGTTTATATTTTGGTGATGATGATACTACAAATTAAATATAAAAGTAAATATGTATTAAGGAATTTGAAGATGAATACTGGTTAATGTTTCAAGAATTATGTGGAATGATTTAAATAGTATGAACTAGCTTTCAAGAATTATGTGAATAGTGAAATATATATATGAATTGGTGCTATGAATTTTCTATAATATGATAAATTTTATTAATTAACTATGAATTTGATTCAATGTTTATGTGATAAAATATAGAAGAAATAGATAATCTATGAAATGATAATCTTGGGTATAAGACTAATGTTGTGGTAGTTAGTTGATTTTATGGAGAAAATGAATTGAATTGAAAAACATAGTGGTTTAAAAAAGTGATTTGATGAATATTTTTTTAATATGATCATCATATTCTAGATAATTTTTTTAGATCACGATGAATTAAGAATATTATCATCACATAATTTTCTCTATAGGTTCATAAAAATAAAACCGCAAATGATAAGAGATAACCCAACACACATGTCAAGGCCAAAGGGTATGAATACACATCTAAAGGGTGATATGGGTGTAGTTCCAACCACTAGACTATATAATGTATAAGTTAGCATGAAATTAATTTTTTACATTATCAATTTGACCAATAAATATTAGACTAATAAAATTAGTTTCATCTCAATAATGACATTTTAGGAGACATTTACTAGAATGAAGTATATACAACATTGATATTTATCAAAGTGGAATTTGGGAATAATGATTTTATGTTTTTGGAGATTCAGGATAAATGGGTTTTTGGAATAAATGATTATTGAATATATTAAGATGAAATTTTGGATTTAATATTTTGGTATTAGATATTATTTTTTTGGGAAAAAATCTTACTATGAAATTTAATATTGAATAATATTATGGGAATAAAGTATTTTTTTGGTATATATGATTGGTTTGAATTTTACTTTAGTACCTCAAGAATGAAAAAAATCATCTTCAACACACATCGTTTGGAGAAGAAGATAATTGTTTTTTAGAAATTAGTTAATGCATGATATTATAGTAATTATGTAATTATATTTCATTAATTCATATTATATATAATAAAAGAGTGTATAAAATTTATGAAAATGATCATGGAAGAAGATTTTTTCTATAACCATAATTTGTATGCTATCAATGACCTTCTATACCCACATTATTTTATCATTTTTTTGTTTATGGATTATCAAATAATCATTCACTTTTTTTGTGATCATGGTCATTTTCACTCTCAAATAGTATTATTGTAATAAATTTTCCATTTTTTTCCATGTTTTACTCCCCACCAATTTTCTCATATAAGGGAATCTAATTTTGTTTCATTTTATATAACCTTATCACATCCCTTCTATCTTTTCAAGAGTAATGTTTATTATCTCTTTTTATTATTGGTTTTCCAATAAAGGGGTTTACCAATATTAAACACTTGATTAGAGAGAACAAGATCAAATTGGAAGGAAAAAATTTATTTACGTGGGTATAATGTTACACCTCAATATTTTATGAATGTTTTTTATCAAATAAAATTTCTTTTATTTCTTATGGTGCATGAAATATCATGTTTAGCATGTTTTCATGGAACACTGGTTTTTAATGAAACATGATATACTATTAAAATATTATTTTTTAATGTCAAAGATATCACCTATTATTTGGAATGTTAGGTATGAATAGGATTTCCTAAATTAAGAGAATTTATGGTTTACACATGTATATATAAATAATTCATTGGTAATTAATTAATTATAAATGAAAATAAAAACCATTGGAAATGAAAAGTCATATATTTTGGATTTTTTTTATTTTCACATAAAATAAAAAATTAATTTTGGTGATTTATTTTTATAATATTTATATATTATAAATTCATTAATATTTTTAAAATTCATATTATGCATTTTTTAAAAAAATAGATGAGATTAAATCAAACATTACTTTTATGAATTGTGATTTTCTAAAAAGTAGTTTTCCACCATTTTGAGTACATATTTCAAAATTAAATATTACTTATATAAATATAATTATTTTCAAAAATAAACAACATTTAGAAAATATTAATTTAACAATTATGTTGGAGAGATTTTAGGTGAATTTTATGAAATGCAAAATTTCTCAATGAATAGTGAAAATTTAGGTTTTTAAAAAGATTGTTAATTTATTTTATAGAATTTAAAAAATTACACATTATATTAATAATGTTTTAAATGTAAAATTATTTCATTGTTATAATCAGTAATATAATTTATTTATTCTTAATTAATTTTATATTTACATTCGATAAAAACGTTTCAATATAATGATGCTTTTCCCATCATAAAATTTCGTTTTCGGCCAAGCTATGGGATTACTTATAAATTAATGTTTTCAAATTATAATAATGGAATTTATAAAAATGGATTTATTATTTTGAATCAATTAATTTAATATTATATAAAATTTGAAACATATTTTTTGACCATAATTAATATTAATAAATTTAAAATTTAATTACTCTAATTAATGTAAAATTGGTAGGCCTTCAAACTAAATATATAAGGAGTTAAATGGCCTATAAAAATTTTCATAGCTCATTAAATGTACTTAATGTGATCCTATGTCCTATAAGGTCCAATAATGGACCATTTTGGGGCCTTTTGGAAGGTGAAATGCCTGGGTACACCTTTTTTATTTCAAAAATTACATGTTTCCCAATTACCACACTTCAGAAAGGCCACCCATATCCATTACTCTTCACATGTAAAAAAAATAATTTTTTAATACAATAAATACCCATATAACATAATTAATTCTCTAATATCATACTAAAAGCCTTATATTGGACATAAATCCATCATAGGAAGGATTTTGGTGAAAACAAAATGATGTTTCTGAAGAAAAGTTAACATTCTTCACCAAGCCTTTTATTTCAATTTATTCCTCCACATCAATCAATTATAATTAACCCATTATTATATAATAAAAAATTTATATAAAAAATTTATATATATTATTTAAGGTAATGAGATAAAATGATCTCCACATTCATCAAAGGGGATATGAAATCCTCAGTCATGTGTACAGTGGACTACCACCTCAGGAACTGATTTGATGTGTTTTTAATTTTTATTACTAGGATGGTAGGAAGGATATATTAAATTAATATATCTGATATTTTGATAATAAATTTATTTCTAGAATAACTATATCACCTATGAATTCATAAGTTTCATCCCCCAACGGATTTTATAACATTGTTCCCATGTACCGTAGACTACCATCACATTAAGTAATGTGATTCATTTTTCACGTACACTTTACATATATGAAAAAATAACTAATTTTATATTTATATTTGAAATTAATGACATATAAATTATTCATTAAATTAAATATACCATATAATTCATTACCATACCATCTATTGAATTAATTATAACATCATACATATATATGGCAGACTACAGCCTCACGAAGTGATGTGATTCCATTTTAAGTAATGCATTATATGGAAAGTAATCAAGGATTAATAAAAATTAATATATTATATATATATATTAAATGATATTAATTTTTTAAAATTAATATATAGTCCACTTCCATAACCATTAACCCATTATGAAAATGAGAACATCGATAATGCATATATATAACCTAAAATCTCCACAATGAGATGTGATACATTTTCCATGTTTAAAATTCAATATATATTCAAAATATGTATCTAATGTACAAAAATTATTTAAATTACATAAATATATTTTGTTAGATTTTATTATTATATCATATTTTCACGAATCAGAACCTTCTTATGAAAATATGTAAGTGAAAATATGTCAATTATCACCGAAAACAACAGTGATAATTAAAAAATTTTAATTTACTTTTAATAGGTTTTTATCATAGGATAATATATGATAATATATGTTTAAAATATAGTTATGTTATAATATAAAAACTTGGTTAAAAATTATATAGTTGTATAAATATTGATCAACTAATGATAATAGACTGGTAGGGGGTTTTTAACTCAATTTTCATTCCTTCAGTCATGTTAATACTTCATTTATTATATTATTCCAATATTGTATTTGAAATTGTTGTTTAATTATTTATGAGGTTTTTATAATTTTAAATGTGTGGATATATTTTTTTTATACTTCATCGCCACATTGATTAATTTTTACTTCAATGATATAAACATTGTAAGAGTTTCCTCCCAATTTTTTTTCATTGAGATGCATGTTCTTTTATGAAACTAATTTATTTTAAATGGTGTATATACTATTATTTTACATAATAAATAATTAATCCTTCCCACACCATGATATTTTATACTAAAATTCATCTCTGAAATTCATGGGATGTTATGATTCAAAAGATACCAAATCGGTAAGTTTTAATGTTCCAATATCATATTCATCAGGATTTCTTATTATTTAATTGTGATCAAAGAAAATTATGTGTTCATAAAAATATAAAATAATAAAAAAATATTATAATCTAAATATCTATGATTTGATCATGTAATTTTTCTATTTCTCTCCCATTAGATGTAAAAATGATGGGAAAATTTTAAGAAAACATGACTTCATTTATTTTTTTAATAAAAAGCATCCTTTGTTTAAATGTATGTCTTATAAAAATGATTTCCGAATTTATTTTAATAATATTGTTTAAATTTATATTTTCAATTAATTTTATTTTTATAAAAAATTAAAAGTAATATTCCCATCATTTTCTGAATGTGTTACCTTCATACATGTCCCACAAAAATGTGTTTTTTTTTGTTATTAACGTATTCATCCTGAACGAAACACTTACTCCATCATAAAAAAATCCATATTTTTATGATTCCTTTTTAATGATTCAAATTTTATTTAAAATAATTGTTACATTATTTTTTTTAAAAAGTATGACATTAAATATATTTTTTTCAAAATGGACATGAATGAATTCATAAATTATTGCCAATTGTTTTGGATCAGTGAGTTCATTTATAGTGTTTAAAAAAAATAACATAGAAAATATAGGTTGAAAACATTAAAATGAAACTATTATTATATGTGATATTATGATAAAATTAGTGTATTATATGGTAAATGTTTATATGAAAATGGATGCTGTTGTGATGTTAACATCTTCCTCAATGTATTCCTTGGTGTGTTGATATAAACCAAACATTTACTATATATGTTTATGACTATTTCAATTTTGAAAGATCTCTAGAGTCTCACACACTTAGGGTATTCATAATTAGTTAAATTTTAATATATAATTTTACATATTATAATAAATTATATTTATATGAGTTTGGTTGATCTCTATTATTTAATCACAAGTTATTTGATATTATAAATAGAGTTAAAAAGTAATAGTCAATTTTTTTTTCACATTTGGTGATAAGAAAATTTATTATATTTATTGTAATATAATTTAATGGTATTTATTTTTTTAATTAATAATAATTATTCATGGATCATTAAATGTGTATGAGGGATATTTTACCATGTTTTATCTTCTGATTTTAAATGGTATAAATGATATTAATTAATCTTATTTATGTGTTACACATATGAAATTTTCAATAATTATAGTTATATTTTTATTATTTGACAAGAGTAAAACATAGAATTAATTATTTGGAAGTGGTTTAGTGTAAAAGTTTTCCACCATACACCATGCATAATAAATATCTAATTGTGTCACTTTTATAAAAAATTATTCGTATTCAAAATATATAGTGTGAGATTTTAAAAATATATAGAAATAGATCATGAGATCTAGAGATATCTCTTTCTTCCCCCTCTCAATAAAATGTGACATCACCAAGGGTTATCCTCTCTTAAGAAAATTTCAAGTGCAATCGACCAAAAATATCTCAAGTGATCATGATATTTCATTCTAGAAACTGACGGTTCTACAATGATATTTATAGAATGTGGTGAATGTGTGGAACATTACTCGTGGGATCGACACTTGGATTATATAGTGAAATGTTGGTATGACAATATATTGATAATCAGATCATCATTTAATGTTCAATTACAAGTTGTGGTAATTGTATATATGTTCAATAAATAATTATAAATTATATGTTCATCTACTTCACCATTGGTTATGAAATTTTGATCTACTAAAAAAATCTATTTTTTAATAACACATGACATTTTCTAATGTAAATAAATGACTACATGTTATTTCTAACTAAAATATGATATTATCATTCTTTCAATGTATGCTTCCTCTACTCCCATAACCTATAGGGTCCTCATATTTCTCACCATGAAACTCATAGTCATTTGTTGAACAATATATGAGATAGGTTGTTATGGAGTTTCATTGACATTTTAGGGACTTATAATTTTGTAACCCCTTGGGTTTTCCATGTGAGGGTCATCTGAGTAGATCTGATGGATGAACCCACCTTCCATTCTACTTCCCTTTCCCCCATTCAATCTAATTATCTCAGGAGAGATCTATTTCAATGAAATGATTAAATATCCCATTTATATTTACTTTTATTCACTTCTCTCATATTTATTTTGATTTCATATATAAAAATGTGGGGATATTATTGAACTATTTCATATTGGATTCACATTAATTGTAGCACCCCAGGTAAATAAATAATATGAAATTTTTATATATATCCATATTTGTGAATAAAATATTAATATTACTTTAAAGGGTTGCTATGTTCGATAGCGTACCCGATACGCAACAAAGAGTTTCATTGAAATCTTACGTTGCACACTAGTAATAAAATAATATTATTTTAAATGGTAGTTAAAACATAGCTGTTGTATTGGTAGGAAATGATAGAAATAACTAAAATATTATTATATATGTTTTTTAAATGTTTTTACTTTTATCTAATATAAGATAAAGGCTTAAAATACGGAAAGAATTCAATTTTAGGCATATATGCCCTAATTTTCACTCAAGGTTCACTTATCGCCTTTTGATGGCGAACCGTCATTAAATATAGTTTTGTTCACTCTTATACATTCTATTGGACCAAATAAAACTTTTCTTTAGAATTGGGACATCAAAATTTACTTTGTGTAAATTTTTGGTATCTTTCCGATAAAGTTCATTTTTTAATGAATAGTGTAAAATGTTGTATTTTAATTCAAAACCTCTTTTTAATATAATTTATTTATATGATTAGATTATCTTTTTAATTGGTTTTAAAGTGAAATTAGAAAATATTTTTACCATTAAATCCAATAGTGGTCGTTGGAATTAATTTCACTTTGAAATCGGACTTAAACTAGTGTCAATCTTTTGATACTTATTGTTTCATAAAAACACGCTATTTGCTCTGACAGCGGGAATTAATTATTAAATTAATTAATGAAACTTATATGTTTTGAATTTTGTAAAATGGACTTCATTTTTGAATGTGGAATATCAAATATAGCTTAGGGTGAAGTTTTGGTATTTTTCTGAAAAACTTCAATTTTTGATGAATAGTGAAACCACTAAGTTGTACTTAAAAAACTGATTTTTCATTTAAATGAAATTTTACCACCTCTGTGTTTTGAATTTCAAAAATACGACATACATGGTTATCATTAAGAAGTAAAATGTGGTTCAATGAGATTAAAATAATTTTTTTGGTGAATAGTAACTTATTAAGTTTTAATCGCGATTAGAGGTAATTAGTGTAATTTAAGGTAAAAATAATGTTGTAATAATATGAAATGAACTTGACACATGTTCTACCCTCATTGGATGTGTCATGGCCGACCAAGACAATCCATGTGTCAACTTGGGGACCCCAGGGAGCCACTTTGGTTGGAAAATGACATAAATACATTTTTATTTAATGTTAAAGTAAAAATGACACACACATGATATGTTTTACTAAAACAATTTTTACATGGGGTTATAAAAGTCATATTTTTGACTATAAATATTATTTAGAAATATAAAAAGATTTAAAACATCATGAGATTTGTTTTATAATTTTTAGACATTAAATAGATTAAATTATTTATGACATCATGATGATGTAGTGATGACCTCATTATTTAACGATTTAAATAAAATGGAAAGATAATGTAAAATACAAGACCTACACAAGTCCAAAACCTATTGGATGGGTGGATTTATAACACTTATCACCTTATCCTAGAAAAAAATCAATGTGGGACCATTAAAATCCGAAACTCATTCTAAAATAAAGTAACATTTCCTTACTTTCCAAGAGCACCCCTCCTCTCCTCTTATAAAAGGCCCCCCACCTCTACCTACTTACCCACAATCCCAAAGCCTTTGGCTCGGCCAAACCCTGCCCATTTTGTCTCTCCATATCCCTCTCTAACTCCTTGAAGCCTCACTTTGGGAAGAAGTCTTCCCAAGGAAGCCTTTGAGCTCAAACCAAACGGAGTTACCCGATTTTAAGGTAATGTCTTCACTTGATTCCTTTTGTTTTATTTTGCTTCTCCAACCCCCTAAAATCTTTTTATTTATTTATTTTGTAACAAATCCAGTATCTTACATATACTAGGATGTTTTTATAAGAAGGATTAGAGCTACACTTACACACACCTACATCTAATGGTTAAAGAACATACTGTTTCTGTGGATGACGAATTTCTGCCTCACGAAACGATGATTGTTCAAAATTCTTATAACACCTTCAAAGGTGGCCATTAAGATGACACTATATTTATATATGATATATAATATGTTTAAGTTTTACTTAAGCTTATGTATTTTTCATTTATGGAATACCTTTATGGTTTCCATTATGGGTAAACGCGATATCTTCATTTAAGGAAGTGCGGACTACCGCCCCCTCAAAGTGATTTGATTCGTTAATACCATATGTTTTACGTATAAAGGATATATTTAATGATATTATATATGATACCATACTGGAATTAAAATAATATTATGTATCATTATGTTTTAATTCCATTAAATATGAAATAGAAATCGAAGTAGCGTTCATGCGTACGTACGACTTACCGTCTCCATGAACGGTACATTTCATTTCTTATCTCAAAATGTTATGTACTATTATAAGTACCTATATATAATGGATATATATGTAATATATTACATATAAATGATGTATATCATTCTGGAATTATAACATATATATACATCTCTCATTTTGTTTTAATTCCATTAATATGACAAAAAAATGAAAGTAGCGTTCATGCGTACGTACGACCTACCGTCTCCATGAACGATGCTTTTAATTTTTAACTCAAAATGATATGGAATAGTATAAAATGAATATATACTGGATATATATGATATTTAAAACATCAATACTATTATGGATATTATGTACCTATAACTACATGGAAAATTATTTTCCAACAAGTTCAATTTTTGACTCATGTACCAAACATCGACAAAAACGTCTGATATGAACTCATATTATTAACCAATTATTATAACATTAAAATATGTGATATGAAATGAATAATAATCTTTATAGGAGGTCCTTAAGAAATTATAAATTGAACAAAGTTTATTATTCAGGAATATAAAGAAACGAACAAGACAAGTTGGACTTGAGGTAAGGGATCTTACTCCTCTCTTTCTTTTAAAGTACACTCTTTTATGTCATTCCTTTTAAAGCTCATATTTCTTGTTATTGGGATGTTCTTTTATATTACTCTTACTGTAATTTTTATTGTTCATATGATGAGAGTCCCTATTCTCTCTCATCAATCCATTTTGGAAGTTTTGGGTGGCGCCGTTAGGCTGCGGAATTTTCGTAAGAGATCTAACCTCTCTCTTTCTTTTTAAGTACTCTCTTTTTTGTCACTTCTTTTAAGATCCTCTTTGTTATGTTGGGGGATGTTCTTTTATAAACTTTATGTTAATATTATGAGATACCCTATTTTCTCTTATCAATCTACTTTGGATGTTTTAAGTGGCGCCGTTAGGCTCCCGAGTTTTCGTAAGGGATTTTTCATCTCACTTTTATTCCCGTGAGATTTATGCTACATTTGCCACAATTTCCTTTGAGTGGTGTATGTACTTCCCATTATTCTACTCTTTGTGTAATATAATTTCGTTTATGAGTATTTACATCAATGATGTATTGTCCTTCTTTCATGGGGTGTATGTTTCGAAAGATACCCAAGTCGGTAAGGGAACCTTTCACCCTCCTCTTTTTAAAAGACTTCTTTTGTTGGGTCTTTTAATTCACATATTGTTATGTTGGGATATGTTCTCATATATCCTTATTGATGTAAATTTTATGTCCAAGTGATGATATACCTTTTTTATCTCTCATCAACTCTTTTTCTGAATTTTGAAGTGACGTCGTTAGGCTGTCAAATTTTTGCAAGGGAACTTCTTAACCCAAATTTAATTCTTTGGGATAAAATTGTACTCCTTGAATATGTTGTTCTATGAATATGTGTGAATAAACTCTGATTGTTTTACACTTAATATTCACTTATATTTGGTGTATTCGTTTGTCACACATAATTATGCAATTGATTTATCCTTAAACCAAGGATACCGTCTTTGTAAGGGTCTTCGTCTCAATCTCCATTTATTGAGGCATATTTTGTTTT
This sequence comes from Viscum album, assembly GCA_963277665.1. NCBI lineage: Eukaryota > Viridiplantae > Streptophyta > Magnoliopsida > Santalales > Viscaceae > Viscum > Viscum album. The sequence continues at coordinate 663,632,856 of OY728159.1, forward strand.
ATACACAACCTTCTTTTATACGGTATATAAAACCCTTTTACGTTTACGTTTATTCAAAAGGAATATTTTTTCTACGAAGCGTTTTACTAAACGAAAAAAAGGAATGTTTCTTTTTACGTACGCAGTGACAATGACCTTTTCCGCCGCCGTGAGTATTATTTGATATTTGGATTCCTCAACAAGACGTAATGCTTTTAAAATAAAATAAATACCATATAAATTTCTTGTATTTTGGTATTGAAAATGGTTTTGATAAAGGATTCTATTATGTCAATATATTTAAATGATATATTGTGATTAAAATGTGGAAATGTTATCATTCCTTTATGTTGGTTTTATGTGTTATAATTTTATAATGGTACTTGGACATTTTATGGGTGGTTACGTGATAAACCATATGACGGGTGGTGACGTGAATACCAGGACGGGTGGTTACGTTATAACATCCAATACATTGGGTATGGAAGTCAGCCGTATGGCTATTCCATTAAGTATGTGTGGAAGTCGGCCGTATGGCTATTCCATTAAGTATGTGTGGAAGTCGACCGTATGGTTATTCCACTTATGTATGTTTATTTCCCAAGTTACCTTTATATGTTGTGTGATCTTTATATGGGTTTTATGGTAATCTTTTGGTTACAGAAGGGTAAGTAATGAACTTTTATTCAGTCAAGAGTTTTTACTACTTCGAAAAGGTGAAAATTATTACTTTGATAAAGTATACATGGTTTACTTGTTGTTTTGAAAAACTAACAGTTTTCATTCTTTGTGTATCCCTTACTGAGCTTTTTGTGCTCATCCCAAGTTTTTGAAATGTTTTTCACAGGACTTAACATGGAATAGGGTCAAGGATGGGATCAAGGGAAAGTCATGCTACCTAAAACATGGAACTAGACATATTTTTTTAAGAGTTTTTATTTTATGGAAACTTAGTAGAAGTTTCTACTTTGTAATCTTTTGAGATGTAATAGTTATGTACTAATTCTCTAAAAATCTAAACCTGAAAATATCCTCGATGTGAATTGTTCATTTAATTCAATATTAAGTAAGGTTTAAGGCCGGGGTCTTATAGTTGGTATCAAAGGTTGGTTTAGATAACTTTAGAGGTTAGGGTATTCTCTAAGCATAAGCGACATTACCATAATGTTTAGGATTTCAGAAAGAGTCCTAGTTTTAGATAAAGTGAATGAGTAAGTATATCTTAGTGTTTACCTTCCTCATTAGTACATTATATTTTTGTTTATATACTCACACTGACATTTCTGTTTTTAGTGGATGGATGGATCTAGAAGGCACCAAAGAGACAAAAGGTTTAAAGGAAACTGTGGTGGTTCTCTGATTAAGATACTATATAAAATGGGAGATTCAATGAGGAAACTCGTGGTTGTTCTAAACCAACTATCAAGGAGTCATGATCAACCACTTGAACCTTGGTATGATCTGTAATGCATCATGTACGAGATGACCAATCGATGTGGAAGTTCAGGTAATAATTATAAAGGTAACCATTAGAGTTTATATGATCCTTACTTTTGAGGTAATTATGGGTTATTATATGATATGATGGAAAATGAAAGGCATGAGATAAACTTGAGGTTAAAATATGTTATGATTATTTTTGAAGATTTTATCTCATTTTGGGGAATGTTTTAAGAATTATATAGTTTTAGAAAAAGGACAACATGCAGACCGTGTGACAACCCGTCGCGTTGGACAAAGCTGCGGGAATCGAACCCACAACCAAAGTGAAACTGGTATTTATCACCTACCACTGGACTACGTGAAGTCCCTGGTTAATTTGACTGATTCTTTTTAGTTAGATGAATTTATGAATTAAGAGTAAGTTGATTTTTGGTTATCTATGGAAATTTATTAACCTATCATGGAGGATATGTGATTAGGTTAATTACTTTTCAATACGAGACTTTAGGAGCAAATGATGTAGTTTGGAGATAAATGTTACGATTTAACTTGGAAGACTATGTGACTAAATCCTTCAAATATTTGGGTTTCAATCTTAGATTGGTTTACATTGAAGAATTTTATGGACAAATTGTTTATCGAATGGTCCTCGTTGAACTTTGGGTTTTGTTGGACAAATTTTGGAGATTAAGAATAGATTTTCTTTTTATAAAGGGGTTATCCTTTTCTAGATTATCTGATCTTGTATTAACATTTTTGGTTTTGGTTTTGGTTAAAGTCTAAAGACATGGGAAGTATATAGTTCTCTTTTTTGGATTAAGTGATTCTCTAGAAGTTTATTATAGTACTCTTAATGTGGACAAGTCTTCCTAAATACTTGTCTTTTGGATAAAATATGAGATTGTGTAAGAAATCTAGTAAAAGTTGAAAGTAAACATGATAAGTGATTATGTTTCCTTATGAATAAATTCCTCAATAAAAAGTAACTTAAAACAAAAATGTTGTCTATTAACTTTTCCTACTGGGGAATCGAATACTGTATAACCCATCACAAGTTTGTGATTTTCTTATGGTTAACTTTCTCCTAGACATGTTTACTATCACTCTCCATCAGAACATGACCCTTTGTTTTTTTCTTCCATATCCATATTTTCCTACTTGGAATCATAGTATGGGTTAACTCAGGTGACCTCTATACTTCTATCCCTTTATTTTAAAGTGATTGTTTTACCGACTCTTGTTCCGATGTGGGACTTTCAAGGATGTTTCCGAGCCCAATTTTAAAATTGCGAGGACACAATTCCCAAAAGGGGGGAAGGATGTAACACTCCAGGTAAATAAAGAAAATGACATTTTTATATTTATCCATATTTGTGAATAAAATATTAATATTACTTTAAAGGGTTGCTATGTTCGATAGCGTACCCGATACGCAACAAAGAGTTTCATTGAAATCTTACGTTGCACACTAGTAATAAAATAATATTATTTTAAATGGTAGTTAACACATAGCCATTGTATTGGCGGGAAAGGATAGAAATAACTAAAATATGATTATATATGTTTTTTAAATGTTTTTACTTTTATCTAATACAAGATAAAGGCTTAAAATACGGAAAGAATTCAATTTTAAGCATATATGCCCTAATTTTCACTCAAGATTCACTTATCGCCTTTTGATGGAGAATTGACATTAAATATAGTTTTTTTCACTATTATACATTCTATTGGACCAAATAAAACTTTTATTTATAATTGGGACATCAAAATTTACTTTGTGTAAATTTTTGGTATCTTTCCGATAAAGTTCATTTTTTAATGAATAGTGTAAAATGTTGTATTTTAATTCAAAACCTCTTTTTAATATAATTTATTTATATGATTAAATTATCTTTTTAATTGGTTTTAAAGTTAAATTAGAAAATATTTTTACCATTAAATCCAATAGTGGTCGTTGGAATTAATTTCACTTTGAAATCAGACTTAAACTAGTGTCAATCTTTAGATACTTATTATTTCATAAAAACACGCTATTTGCTCTGACAGCAGGAATTAATTATTAAATTAATTAATGCAACTTATATGTTTTGAATTTTATAAAATGGACTTCATTTTTGAATGCGGAATATCAAATATAGCTTAGGGTGAAGTTTTGGTATTTTTCTGACTAACTTCAATTTTTGATGAATAGTGAAACCACTAAGTGGTACTTAAAAAACTGATTTTTCGTTTAAATGAAATTTTACCACCTCTGTGTTTTTAATTTCAAAAATCCGACATACATGGTTTTCATTAAGAAGTAAAATGTGGTTCAGTGAGATTAAAATAATTTTTTTGGTGAATAGTAACTTATTAAGTTTTAATCGCGATTAGAGGTAATTAGTGTAATTTAAGGTAAAAATAATGTTGTAATAATATGAAATGAACTTGAAACATGTCCTAACCTCATTGGATGTGTCATGGCCTACCAAGACAATCCATGAGTCAACTTGGGGACCCCATGGAGCCACTTTGGTTGGAAAATGACATAAATACCTTTTTATTTAATGTTAAAGTAAAAATGACACACACATGATATGTTTTACTAAAACTTTTTTTACATGGGGTTATAAAAGTAATATTTTTGACTATAAATATTCATTAGAAATCTAAAAAGATTTCCTACATCATGAAATTTTTTTATATAATTTTTAGACATTAAATAGATTAAATTATTTATGACATCAGGATGATGCAGTGATGACCTCATTATTTAACGATTTAAATAAAATGGAAAGATAATGTAAAATCGAAGACCTACACATGTCCAAAACCTATTGGATGGGTGGATTTCGAACCCTTATCACCGTATCCTCGATAAACATCAATGTGGGACCATTAAAATCCGAAAATCATTCTAAAATAAAGTAACATTTCCTTACTTTCAAAGAGTGCCCCTCCTCTCCTCTTATAAAAGGCCCCCACCTCTACCTCCTTACCCACACTCCCAAAGCCTTTGGATCGGCCAAACCCTGCCCATTTTGTCTCTCCAAATCCCTCTATAACTCCTTGAAGCCTCACTTTGGGAAGAAGTCTTCCCAAGGAAGCCTTTGAGCTCAAACCAAACGGAGTTACCCAATTTTAAGGTAATGTCTTCACTTGATTCCTTTTGTTTTATTTTGCTTCTCCAACCCCCTAAAATATTTTTATTAATTTCTTTTGTAACAACTACAGTATCTTACATATACTAGTATGTTTTTATAAGAAGGATTTGAGCTACACTTACACACACCTACATCTAATGGTTAAAGAACATACTGTTTCTGTGGATGGAAAATTTCTGCCTCATGAAACGATGATTGTTCAACATTCTTATAACACCTTCAAAGGTGGCCATTAAGATGAAAATATATTTATATATGATATATAATATGTTTATGTTTTACTTAAGCTTCTGTATTTTTCATTTATGGCATACCTTTATGGTTTCCATTATGGGTAAACGCAATATCTTCATTTAAGGAAGTGCGGACTACCGCCCCCTCAAAGTGATTTGATTCGTTAATACCATATGTGGTATGTATAAAGGATATATTTAATGATATTATATATGATAACATAATGGAATTAAAATACTATTATTTATCATTATGTTTTAATTCCATTAAATATGAAATAGAAATCGAAGTAGCGTTCATGCGTACGTACGACTTACCGTCTCCATGAACGGTACATTTCATTTCTTATCTCAAAATGTTATGTACTATTATAAGTAGATATATATAATGGATATATATGTAATATATTACATCTAAATTATGGATATAATTCTAGAATTATAACATATATATACATCTCTCATTTTGTTTTAATTCCATTAATATGACAAAAAAATGAAAGTAGCGTTCATGCGTACATACGGCCTACCGTCTCTATGAACGGTGATTTTAATTTTTATCTCCAAATGATATGGAATAGTATAAAATGAATATATACTGGATATATATTATATTTAAAACATCAATACTATTCTGGATATTATGTACCTATAACTACATGGAAAATTATTTTCCAACAAGTTCAATTTTTGACTCATGTACCAAACATCGACAAAAACGTCTAATATGAACTCATATTATTAAAAAATTATTATAACATTAAAATATGTGATATTAACTAAATAATAATATTTATAGGAGTTCCTTAAGAAATTATAAATTGAACAAAGTTTATTATTCAGGAATATAAAGAAACGAACAAGACAAGTTGGACTTGAGGTAAGTGATCTTACTCTTCTCTTTCTTTTAAAGTACACTCTTTTATGTCATTCCTTTTAAAGATCATATTTATTGTTATTGGGATGTTCTTTTATATTACTATTACTGTAATTTTTATTGTTCATATGATGAGATACCCTATTCTCTCTCATCAATCCATTTTGGAAGTTTTGGGTGGCGCCGTTAGGATGCCGAATTTTCGTAAGAGATCTAACCTCTCTCTTTCTTTTTAAGTACTCTCCTTTTGTCACTTCTTTTAAGATCCTCTTTGTTATGTTGGGGGATGTTCTTTTATAAACTTTATGTTAATATGATGAGAGACCCTATTTTCTCTCATCAATCCATTTTGGATGTTTTAAGTGGCGCTGTTAGGCTACAGAGTTTTCGTAAGGGATTTTTCATCTCACTTTTATTCCCGTGAGATTTATGCTACATTTGCCACAATTTCCTTTGAGTGGTGTATATACTTCCCATTATTCTACTCTTTGTGTAATATTCTTTCGTTTATGAGTATTTACATCAATGATGTATTGTCCTTCTTTCATGGGGTGTATGTTTCGAAAGATACCCAAGTCGGTAAGGGAACCTTTCACCCTCCTCTTTTTAAAATACTTCTTTTGTTGGATATTTTAATTCACATATTGTTATGTTGGGATATGTTCTAATATATCCTTATTTATGTAAATTTTATTTCCAAGTGATGAGATACCTTTTTTATCTCTCATCAACTCTTTTTCTGAATTTTGAAGTGACGCCGTTAGGCTGTCAAATTTTTGCAAGGGAACTTCTTAACCCAAATTTGATTCTTTGGGATAAACTTGTACTCCTTGAATATGTCATTCTATGAATATGTTTGAATAACCTATGATTGTTTTACACTTAATATTCACTTATATTTGGTTTATTCGTTTGTCACTCATAATTATGCAATTGATTTATCCTTAAACCAAGGATACCGTCTTTGTAAGGGTCTTTGTCTCAATCTCCATTTATTGAGGCATATTTTTTTTATACACAACCTTCTTTTATACGGTGTATAAACCCCTTTGACGTTTACCTTTATTCAAAAGGAATCTTTTTTCTACGAAGCGTTTTACTAAATGACAAAAAGGAATGTTTTTTTTACGTACGCGGTGACAATGACCTTTTCCGCCGCCGTGAGTATTATTTGATATTTGGCTTCCTCAACAAACCGTAATGTTTTTAAAATAAAATAAATACCATATACTTTTCTTGTATTTTGGTATTGAAAATGGTTTTGATAAAGGATTCTATTATGTCAATATATTTAAATGATATATTGTGATTGAAATGTGGAAATGTTATCATTCCTTTATGTTGGTTTTATGTGTTATAATTTTATAATGGTACTTGGACATTTTATGGGTGGTTACGTGATAAACCATATGATGGGTGGTTCCGTGAATACCAGGACGGGTGGTTACGTTATAACCTCCAATTCATTGGGTATGGAAGTCAGCCGTATGGCTATTCCATTAAGTATGTGTGGAAGTTGGCCGTATGGCTATTCCATTAAGTATATGTGGAAGTCGACCATATGGTTATTCCACTTAAGTATTTTTATGTCCCAAGTTAACTTTATATGTTGTGTGATCTTTATATGGGTTTTATGGTAATCTTTTGGTTACAGAATGGTAATTAATGAACTTTTATTCAGTCAAGAGTTTTTACTACTTCGAAAAGGTGAATATTATTACTTTGATAAAGTATACATGGTTTACTTGTTGTTTTGAAAAACTAACAGTTTTCATTCTTTGTGTATCCCTTACTGAGCTTTTTGTGCTCATCCCAAGTTTTTGAAATGTTTTTCACAGGACTTAACGTGGAATAGGGTCAAGGATGGGATCAGGGGAAATTCATGCTACCTAAAACATGGAACTAGACATATTTCTTTTTAAGAGTTTTTATTTTATGGAAACTTAGTAGAAGTTTCTACTTTGTAATCTTTTGAGATGTAATAGTTATGTCCTAATTCTCTAAAACTCTAAACCTGAAAAGATCCTCGATGTGAATTGTTTATTTAATTCAATATTAAGTAAGGTTTAAGGCCGGGGTCTTATATTAATTGATGAGTATTTCTTGTGTGACTAATAAACAATATCCCATGAGGTGGAAATCAAGTCGACATTCATAATTTTCGTTGAGATATGTTTCTCGATTGGTTTCATTGTTTTTTTTGAACTTCTGTAAAATTGATCTTTTATTCAGGATGATGATTTGAGGCTTCCATGCAGGTCATGTCTGGGTTTTTTTCATGAATATACTCATCTTTTAGGGAAACAAGGTATCCTTGTGAGTTTGAATCAATGATTCCAATTTGTAAATTTTGTTTCAAAATATTTTATTTATGATTTATATCATTGAGATATGTGCACGTGCAATCAAGGAAGACCATTACAACCATTAAATGGTTTATAGATAACTGGTTGAGGTTTGTTCTTATTGAATCATTTTATTCTCCTACATGTTTTTCAATTTTATTTTAATGTTCAGATATTATTATTATTGAATTTATAGTGCATGATCCGGTTTATTCCCCTATAGATTGAGAAAATTTTTTATTAACATTATATTCAGCAAGGAATGTATAAATTTCAAAATTGTTTGATTGTTATTTGTTGCTAAAACTAGTGTCGTTTTCACTCGTTTTGGATTTAATAGTAGTGTGAGTGGTTTTCAAAGAATAATAAATTGTAATTTTTTAAATGTGTTGTAAATTAGTTGTTGAAAATATATATTTTTAATGGAATATGGGTGGTTTGGTAAAGGTGTTTCTATATGGTATTTCAGAATGAGGATGGGTTAAAATTGAATGTTTTGATAGGATTTGGACAAGGGATAATTTGGACTATGTTATAATGTGAAGGTTTTTCGAGAAAACTTCAATAAATTATTATTACTCAAGACATTAAGGAATTTTAGAGAGTGCTCGTTTAGACCTTTTTGGTCTGCCTTACCACATGCATGTGATGAATGGTATTCTATTAATTTTTGATTTTTTTGAATCATGATTGTGGGTTCATATTATGTATGATGTTAGATGATGATGTGTATTTATATGTTAATTTACAATGTATAATTTATATCATTGCCTGTGTTGGGGGATGATGTTCTATTAGGGTGAACTACAAGAGAATCGTCATTTAGCGGCGGTTATTTTTTCATTTCGCGGTGGTTTAAACCGCCGCTATATGGTTTGGTGGCGGTTTATGTAAACCGCCGCCTAATACGACGTCGCCAATATATTAGCGGTGGTTATTTCCATTTTGTGCCGGTTTAAAGAAAGCGTCGTAGCTGCCTCATTTCGTGGCAGTTTTACTGAGTTTAGCGGCAATTTTTACGATCCCTTGACATTAGTTTATTCTTGGCGGTTATAAATTCCATGAATAAACTCAAATCTAGTGTCCTTAAAAACGCCGCTGAATTCACGAGAACCGCCGTGGAATGAGCCCCTACGATGCGACTATGTAGCGGTGGTTAAAACCGCCGCGAAACGTAATTTTTTTAACATTTCGTGGCATTTTTCACCGTTTAGAGGCAGTTTAAACCACTACCAATGTACATTTCGCGGCGGTTTAAACCACCACTAAAAGCTGACCAGAAAAAAAATAAAATTTTTTCTTCCGCTGCACCACTGCCCTGAAAGACAACTCAAACCAGCAATACCATATTGTACATACCAACAGAAAACACAAAACATCAACCTAGGAAATCGGTATAGAATAAATTGAAAAAAATAAGTAAACATTGACATGATATATAAGAATGAACCATATTTTACATACCAACATACAACATTGAAATTCTATATAATAATGAACCATATTGTATTTTATTCCTCTTAACTAGGATACAACATATTCCCCTGTGAGGTTCAATCCCAACGTCAAGAAACATGCTATTATTCTTATGCAATAAGAATAATATGAATAACTTTTACAAAATACCATAGTTAAAGACTCTAGTATTAGATTCTTTATATAGTCCTTAATTTTAGATACCCCTCCTAGTATCACAATATCATATCCACCTTCAAGTTTTATGCCCCAGCCTCTTAAGAATTCATCCATTATTATCATACCAACATATATGATATTGAAAACAATATATGGGCCCTCTAATAGGTGTAATCCATAACCATACCTTCTCCAAATTAGTCATTGAAGACCAAGATGAAACTGAAATTGAAACTCATGATAAATTCAAACACTATCTATTTCTAGGTACCTTTCACAAAGTGTTCCCCTTCACAAAAAGTTAAGATTCTTGAAAAATTTATATTTAAATTGAACATAAATGGTATGATGTATCCCACTAATCATTAATAAACTATGCGTGTTATGATTCTATTTATAGAGATTCATATGATGCTCATCGCATGGGCCTGATCCCAATAATGTAAACACCTACGACCTCTTTGTATGGCGAAAAATGAAAAATTTCTTAACTATGGGGCCTTAAACAAATGAATCATAAACATGTATTATATGTATGATTAACCTAAAAATCATATGTTTTCATATCTACACAGATTCAGAGAGATCATAGGAATAGGGGTAACTCGTTAAACACTATTATTTTGATATTATTCATTAAAAAAATCATAAATCTATAAGGGAATCCAATAATTCAAACGATTCCACTCAAATAATATTTGATGATCCCAAAATATCAAACCTTTTAACAATACCTATTTGGAAGAATCTATAGTATGAATCACTAGTGAACACCTTTCATTGTAATTTAGTTCTAAAAGGACATCCATACCAAATATTCATATACATGGAATCCCATTGGAGGTTCTCATCAAAAAATAGATAACCTAATGTGAATCCATTAACATGGAATTGGATTGATCAACTATGAACTCTTAAATTTGATGATGTATTGATGGGTTTCTTCATTGTGTTTCCTTTTCAAAACCTTCATCACATCCTTCAATTAAAATTAAATCACCAAATGCACCAATTATGTTCAAGACCAAAAACAAGCTGATAGTACCGATAAGGAACACAATGGGGAGGCATGAAAACAATTATTATGTCATACATAAGACTCAATTTCTATGAATATATGTTCCTCATACCCTGACATACATTGTCTCCTACCCTTGTAAAATGAGTGCATGATGGTTCACACCTTATTTCAGGAATACCATCTAAATGGATCTATCCTGACATTATATGACACCCATGGTAATCTATAGGGAATAATGGCCCACAGGTTGTCCAACTAAAAATATTCTATGGAAAAACCATTGGTCCATAATTTCACATCCAACCTTTTTGTATCCTTTCAATAGATCATGAGAACACGTTCTTCTCTTATCATATTTATTTGGATAAATATGTCCACCATAAATTAGAAATCACCTTAGAACTTCATTATGAGTATCATGTTCACTATATTCATTTTTATTAACATGTGACCTTGAGTACTCAAGAAGATATATAGGGTGTTTTTCCCTATTGTCTATACTCAAGCATCTAAAAGTTGATCCCACTGGGGATATCCAACCACCGACACTCAAGAGTATATTTATTCCCCTACTAGTTTAAACACCCTTGAGTCCCATTAGAATATGTAGATAATATACTAGGGATGGTTACAATGATCTAATATCTAAAAGCATCAGAATCTATCCTAAGTGGCCTTTGTGACTATAAAATTACAATGGAAAACATAACCCACATGGGCGGGGGAATTTTTTTTATCATTTTTTCTCATGGTCATCTCCAGTATCATTCATCCTATGGGATCACACCCAAATTAATGATATCCCTCTTACAATGTAAATATGTGTTTCCTATTGGTGATAACACATTAGTATATTTCTTCAATGTTAACCCAATTGATGTTGGAAAACATGATTCTATTGAGTATGAAATAGGTGTGGATGAATCCACTACCCCTTCACCACTACAAAAATAGAAAAACCATCTCAACATAAGAGAATATTGCTTAGTTCAAATTCAAAATAGTATAACATGTAAAAATCAATATTAAATTTCTATAGGGAAAAAACCCATTATGTATGGTGATTTGGTTGATGTTATCTTACCTCATTTATCTAATATTATATAATAATAGTAGATTAATCAATCAATAAAGGTAGATATGAGATGTCCAACTTGATTATGATCAAATAAATTGATGAAAATTACCACATAATTAATGTTTTATCTACAGTTACCTTCATGGGGTATATATCTCAATCAATATAAGGAAATTATCCCAATGGTATTTTAGGATGTAGTATCTTAGGAGTTGGTGGATTCCTTCACTTCTCATATGGATTCAATTAAGTTTTGATGTGAATGAGTAAAACCTTATTAGAATTCATATCTTGAGTGTGTGGATTCAAATCCTATACCACCCATATTTGGAACCTCCATCTTATTGATATTCGATATAATAGCGGATCTATATAAGTATATTAGGTGTTTTTAATCCCAATGCATCACAATGTTTGGTTCCCTAGAACAAATACATGATTCACTACAAGAGAAATTCCATTTAGCGGCAGTCAATTACCACTCACAAGGGCCTCCCAATAAGACAAATTACAAGGGCCTCACCAAAGTGTCCACAACACTATCCCCTTGATCACTATGAAATGACCCAATTTGTTCAACACATCAACAATGGGTTTAACTCCTAGTCATCCAAAATCTCGACTACCAATTCAAACACAGGCCTAAATGGAATGATGTATACCACACTCAAGAAATCAAGACATAAAAAGAGACATCAGAAATCAATAAAATGCATAAAAGGAAACATGAGAAATCAAGGAAATTTTTGGACATGAAAATGTTTGGTGGAAAATATGTGCCACAAATGTTACATATACAAACCAATTGTTCCCATATTTTTTTCAAAACATGAACAATACAACTACTCAGGGTCCGATGATGCATCATCACCCTCGCCACCTTCATCACCACTTTCTGCTGTCACCTGTAAGAACATTATATTGAAAATTAAATACGGTTGCATATTTATATTAAAACTTAAAACCAATGAAATTTATAAAACTAAATGATTTTGATTTTTTGTGATTTACCTGCATACCACCAGTCGATGCACTACCACCGGGGGCATATCTACTCATATGCTGACGTATTTCAATCAACTCTTTCTGTAAAGCAGATATCTGATCCCCCTACTGGTGAATTGTGTTTCGTAGAGAAACAATCTCTTTCTGAGCATATCCATGTATGGGATGACTAAATCCAGGAGTATATGCAGCTACCATCCCTAGTGGACTACTAAAAACCTCAGATGGTACGAGTCCCAAACCCATCCCACGCACTCTACCAGGATGCTCCTTCCCAAGGACTTTAGCAACCGGTTCATCCTGGGAGACTGAGTAGGACTGCACGAGATTGGCATCCCATAGTTCTTTAATTTTTACCTAAAAATAAAATATCAATATATATTAACATAGTAAAAACTACTAATAAGTTATTATAATAAAAAATTGACTTCATACCCCAACTTCTTTAGCAGGCTCATTAACAAAACTTCCATCTGATTTCTTGTGAACATCCAACCATAGTTCAGTTCGGGATGCTTCATGCCCTAAACTATGTGACTGAATTAAGAAAAGATAAATCAACAATTAAATATATTAAATAGATAATACTGTCTTATAAATATTTAAACTAATTAAAATATTACCAATGACGTTCGGCTTCTAGAAATGCCTTTTGAGCCCGCAGTGTGAGGGATGACTTGCTTAGCCCGATTTGATGCATTCTGTCTTGAGAGATCCTGAAATAAATAAAATGAAATTTAATAGTATTGTATTCAATGTCATGTCCTCTTCATATACATTTATAAATTTAAAATGAGGATAATATAATAATATATATTTCAATACCATCCGCTTCTCATCACGATGTCTGTCAACAAAAACTTTTCATTGTTCTTTCGGTACCCCACTGGGTAGCTTCTCATACATTTTTTGCACAGTCAACAAGGTATCGTTGACATCACACCACAATCTCCATTTGAAATCTTTCCATTTCTTACCTAGATTTTTCAACATCCACTTCCGTGCTATCACATCAGCAACTGTAAAGTGGAAGAACATCTGTATACAGAAATTCATTTTGAATATTAGTAACATGACATTCAATTAAACCATAATTTAATAAATTCACCTTTATTTGAGAATCAAGAACTTCATTTTTCCATCTTGGAGGCATATGTCTCCAATCATCATATGAAATAAGAAGGGAAATGGTCTCCACTACCAGCTAGCCTAGAATCTGGCCAAGTAACCCCGCGGCATCATCCGTCGGGACCCCATAAGAATCAAATGGCATAACTATCTTTTCACCAGTCATATTCCAAACATTTGTACTTTTTATGTTTTTCTCCACAGTTGCATTTTTTTCATCTTCAATGATCAAACAATTAATATAAACAAAATGCAATAAATTTATTTAATTAAAATTTGTACCTATGACAGTGACACTCCAGTATGCCCGTGATGAACTGGAAGGGGCGTGTCGTTTCCCCACTGCTAAGGCTCCTGAAGGGGGAGTCGATGAATCAACCTCTAATGGGACATCCAAAGATGGTGTGAGAGATGGTGCAGGGGGAGATGGTGTAGGGGTGTCAGCAGTAGTTACCTCAGATGTCGTGGGGAGGGAGCCAAATGGATTGTCATCTGTCGCGGAACTAGATGAAATAGTGTACCGCTTCCTCCTTGGCATTCCTTTCATTTAATCAAATAAAATTATGTTCAGAATATATATTTCAAAAAAATTATGCAGAAAAAAAAAATTAAAAATGATAATAGATGCCCAGTACTAACATATAATATATATATATAACAATGATAATGAATGATTGCAGAAATGAAACAAGTGGTTGCTGAATAAATAAATAATTATACATACAATCATTTTCCCCTTCAATCATGTTGGTTTCCTGCTCCATTTCTTCATCCAATTCATTCATCCTTTCTAGAATAATATTTTCAATATCATGTCGGTTACCTGGTGTAATGTGATACCAATGAGAATGAACTTTCTGGTGTGGAGGATCCGAAACCAAGCCCTACCAACTGAGGAGAATATTCAGAGGAGAGGGGTTTGCATGGAATCACGATGCTACTGTTGTGAGAGTCCGAGCTTAGAGTCAACAGTTCATTTATTTTTTCAGGGACGTTGGGCTACTTTCCTCTGATCTTAGATTGCTCAATACAGGTTTCCATGTGGGGAGTGTCATTCGGTTCGAGATTACCTTTTGCTTTGGTTTTCGGGTTTTGGTAGCATGACGGGGGAGCGAATAGCCCGTATCATCATCCTTGTATCCATCTGTTGGACTATATGGGAGGCTCGCAACCAGGTGCGGTTGGGTTGCAGGAGGTCCTTATTATACCTCCAGGTCCGGATGAGATCCCTTATTGCTGAACTGTCCTCCCTCTTCAAGAATGGAGTTCATTCAATTATGCTGGGGAGCCTGGTTCATAGACAGTGCATTCAGAGTTTGGATAGAGGGAGGTGGGTAAGATGGCAGCCTCCAGCTAATGGGTGGAAGCTGAATGTGGATGGTTCATGCTTGGGAGGAATCATGAGGGGTGGTGGTTTGCTTCGGGATTGTTGGGGTTCAGTTCTTATTGCCTTCAGTTCTTATTATGGACCGGGTAACTCTATGGGTGCAGAGTTTAGAGCTTTTCTTTCAGGTTTGATTGTATGCAGGAGGAAAGGCCTCCCGGTGATGGAAGTGGAATCAGATTCGGAGGTTCTGGTCAGATCGCTATAGGGAAATCATGACATCTCATGGGATTTGACGTATGTTTTTTGTAGGTGCAAAGCAGAGACTAATCAGGGAAGGATGGTTCATCATCGTCTGAGGGAGTCCAACTTTGCGATCGATGCATTGGCTCGTTGGGGCAGACCAGAGGAGACTCTGGTGGTTTATGATAGTCTCAATTCTCTTTATTTGAAGTGTGTTAATGTGGTTCAGAATGACTCTCTTGGCCTTCATTATTTTCGTCCTCCGTGACTTGTAACCCTGGGTTTTAAGGTAATAATAAAAAATAACTTTCAGTCAGATTAAATTCAATTTCAGGGGTCAAATTTTCCACTTCATCACCCATATCATACAAATCTCTTTGTATTACGTGAGCAACTACACTCCACCCTTCATCGACAACATCATTAAAATAATATACCATTTTTTCTTACGATGCTAAGATATATGGATCATGCAGTTCACGATCACCAACATCCATCAAGCGAGAGAAGTTCACAGATGTAAATTTCAAGGAATCTCTTTTAACACCTCTGATAATATCGAGACATTTTAATTTGAATAAAACAATAGAAAAATGTCCGTGGTAGTTTAATTAAATAATATCATGCATCTTTCTGTAGTATTCCACTTCAGCAAATGTAAATATACCACTATTCTGTGTTTTCAAACCCACTTCTCGATCGACTGTATGAAATCTAAAGCCATTCACATTATAAGCATCGAACATTCTAACTTGTTTTAGAGGACCTCTAGAAAGAAACTTAAAATCTTATGACACATCTACTCGAGTATCAGTATTCATGATCTGAAAAAATAAATATACTTTATTATATTTAAAAAATTTATGTGTCAAACTAATATTCGTACTTATTGTAATATTTATGAACTTACACGTCATGCAAACCATTCTACAAGCTCGTTATTAACAGCTTTCGTTATATCTTTCTCATTTCGTGTTTGGCCTCTCATTTGTCTCTTTGTTTGTATCCTCAACTCTTCAATAAATGGATTTGTAATTTCACTATTCAACATCACATATCTATGTGCCTGTAATAATTCAAATTCAGTCAGTGTCACATTTGAGGTCCTCCCAACTGATCGGCCAATAGCAGAAAATATTTTGGATTTCTGATGCATTTGATATCGAGTCGATGTCTCATCAACACATCCAACTCAATTAAATATTGTCTCAATATCATCCATGTATCGAGAACAAAAGGTAAGACACTCTTCTACCAAATAGCCTTCAGTAATAGAGCCTTCTGGTTGAGCTTTATATCTCATGTATGATTTAAAATGCCCAAGATATCTGTGAAATAAAATAAACATAATTATGCATTTAATTAAGTAGCAAAAATTGTTTACTTAACTGAAAAACATATAAATAAAGTACCTCTCAATTTGATACATCCATCGATAATGAACGGGGCCTCCTAATTTAGTTTCCTCAACCAAATGCATAGTTAAAAGCATCATTACAGTAAAAAATAACAGATGAAATATCATCTCTATTGCACAAAGGGTTACTTCAAACCTCTCCTGAAGGTTGTCAAGCTAAAATGGATGTAGATATTTCTCACATAGTTGTCTAAAAAATGTTCAGAATTGGAGTAAAACAGTAGTAATTTTTTCAGGTAATAATGTATGCAATGCCAATGGTAGTAACTATTGTAACAAAATATGTGAATCGTGACTTTTCAATCCATGTAACTTACGATTCGTCAAGTCAAAACACCTCAATATGTTACTTGAATACCCATCAGTTACCTTAACATTCTTTAAAATCGAAGTAATGTTTCTTTATCCCTATTTTTCATTGCAAAAATTGCCAGAGGATACATTTCATTCTCATCTGGTTAGAGATTGAGTTTTATATTCATTGCTTGTAAGTCTTTGTGACCATTGATGATCCTTCGACTTTCCATGCTCATTAAGCAATGTGAAAATCACATTGTCATAGACATTATTCTCAATATGCATCACATCAATATTATGCTGCAACAAATTAAATTCCCAATACGGAAGTTTAAAGAATATACTTTTTTTCTTCCATTGTTGCGTTCCGATTTCGCTTGACGATGCACTTCGGACCCGTTTTCTGCTTTCATTAAAATGACGAACCTTCCCAAATTCTGTTTCAACATTTTCAAGCTATGTCAATATTTCAGAACCAGTTAAAAACTTTGGAGGTGTTCTAAGATCAATGGAACCATTAAATTTTGATCTGTTCAGCCGAAATCTATGAGATGCATCGAGAAATCTTCGATGACACAAGAAGCAACATTTTCTACTGTGAGGTAGCCATTTGGGCTCAAAATCAATGTTACAAACGGGACAATCCAAACTCATGTAAGTGTTCCAACTATATAAATTCCCAAGCCTAGGGAAGTCACTAATGGTCCACATTAAAGCAACATGCATTTTGAACATTGTTTTAGAAGAAGCATCAAATGTATCAACACCGTTTCTCCATAACTCCTACAATTTTTCAATCAAAGGCTGCAAGTATACATCAATATCATTTCCAGGCATTTGTTTTCCAGGAATAATCATCGAAAGGATAATAGATGTTTGTTTCATACACATCCACGGAGGCAGATTATAAGGGATCAAAACAACTGAAAAAATGCTATAACTGGTACTCAAAGTCCCAAATGGGTTGAATCCATCGACAACCAATCCCAATCGAACATTCCTAGGATTAGCTAAGAAATCAAGATGTAATGAATCAAATGTCTTCCATGATTGGGAATCTCTTGGATGTCTCATTAACCCATAATTGTTATTATCTATATAATTCCACTTCATGTATTCAGTGATTTTCGATGACATGAATAATCTTTTCAATTGAGGCTTCAAAGGAAAGTAACACAAAACCTTTGCAGGTGTGTTCCTTTTCTTCTTCTCCATGAAATTATGTTCATTCAGACTTCCAATATCACCTTTTTCCTGCCATCTAGAAGAATAAAATTTCTTTCAATTCTTTCTACTTGAATCCTCTCCCCAATAAAGCATAAAATCATGTGGACACACATGTATTTTTGTATAATTCAGACCAAGCTTGTTAACAACTTTTTTCATATCATAAAAAGATTCTTGGATTTTTTCTTCAAGAAATGCATCACGAATCAATTCCAATATCATGGACATTGCCTTATTTGTAATTCCACATAGACATTTGATATGGTACAACTTCAGCAGAAATGAAAGCTTTGAATATTTCAAACACCCACTATAAAAATCTTGATTTCCATCGTCAACTAAATCATGAAACACATTTTCCTCAGTGAATTTTTCTCTTACATTTGGCTCCACAGAATAAAGATGAGGATCCAATGATATGTTATAATATTGATCTGCCTGTGTTACAGTCTCAAAAATATCACTTGTCATGTTTCAATTTGTAGCACCCTCTTATGGTTGTTCTGATATGTTTTGATGCTGATAGTGGTGTCTTGCAGTTCCAAATGCATCATTTATGAGGTTTTGCATTTCATTTTCCACTTTCGACGAACTTGGGACCTCATTCTGTGGATTAACATCAGTGCTCAATCTTTCTGTAACATTCGATTCTCCATGCCAAATCCAACACATATACTAGCCATGGAATTGCTTTAGTATTAAATGTTCATAAACTTCATCTCTCTTCAACCATGTTATAAATTTACATTTAGAATATGGACATTTTATTCTCCCTTCAACGGATCAATTAGAAATTGAAAAATCTAAAAACTCATTCAATCCCTTAACATTCTGAGGAGTGTTCCTCAGTAATGTGATCCATATTTTATCCATGTATATCACAATGTTCCTACACAATAAAAAAAATTAAAACAAATAGTTACTACTAAATAGAGAAAGAGATCCATATATATGATAGTATAAGATTACAAAAACATAATATAATAAATATGAGCCCCTGAGTTAGATAAGTGGTGGTGTTCAAGGAAATGCATGATGAAATAACTTGGGAGATTAGGTTTTGAGGTTCTATGAACCTTGTGTGGATTGAATTCCTAGAACTCTCTTTGGTGTATTCACATAGAAAAGAGTGGTTGTGTGACTTGAGGGTGATTTGGATCATATATGTGTTAGTGATCATGAGTGGAGAATTATGGTTAAATGGGACGATCGAGGATCTGACCATGGAGTTGAACTAAGAGTAAAATTCAAACTTCGGTGTTGGCATTGAACATTTTTGTTATTCCTCGAGTTTTAAGGCATCGTGGTCGGGATATGATAGCGCATTGGTGGGTGGGATTGAGCTCCTTTGGTATATTCATCTAGAGAAGGACTTACTAGTGTTGTTGCATAAAAATTGATGTGGTAAGGTGGAGACCACATCAGAAATGGAATTCAAGATGTGGCAAATGTGATTTGGGGATCAAACTAGGGTATTTGAAGAATAGTTGATGTGTCTGGGCTTGGTGTTTAGAGTTTCATAGTAGAATCATGTTGGGAATTTGGAGATGAAATGTGAGGTGTTGGTACTATCATATAGGACAACATAATAAGATAATCAAAATCACATAGTTTTAAATAGATCCTAGAAGGAATTCTCTCTAAACATTATATTCGGGAACTTGGAAGAATTATATTCATCCAAACCACTACAATAAGTTATAAAAAATTCAATACCATTCACTTCAACACAAAAAAGAAATTTATGCAAAGTAAAGGGATGATATGCTTGAGTAACACATGTTTGATGGACTCCATGATTGAGTATCAAAAGTATAAGGAACTCCATACCTAAGTGTCATAATTCATTATAGTCAAGTAGGCCTTATAAATAAATAGGTTATCCATTTCAAAAAATAATGAAAAATACAAAGATACGTATTCAATGAAAGTGATTACTTTCATCCAGGACTATACATATTAATGAAAAATCATCTAGATTAAATAATATATAGAGAAATAAAATAAAAATAAAATTTAAATACAAAATAAACCTAGTTGAACTATCTCACAATAAAATTTCCCAAAAAAAGTCACAACCATATTCACAACTCAAAACATCTCCATGTGATCCCCGAAAAGTCACAACATTCCAATGTCCATTAATGGAACAAGAGGAAACAAATAACTAGAAATCAAAATCTTGTAATTATAATGAAAATATAGAAGTTACACACACACATGAATGTGTATGAAAAGTGTGATATAAATAGTCCTAGAAATATTTCACCCTAGATTCTTTGTAATTCATTTTATAAAAAGGATTCAGAAATACTTATTTTTGATAGAACTCTACCTAGGATTTTTTCAAACCAAATTACTATGATGAAAAGGAGAAAATAGAGGAAGAGGTAATTGTGAAGGAATAAGAGGGCCTAAGATGAAGTAATAGACAATAATCAAGGTCAAATCATGATGAAAACACCATGGATAAGAGAGAACCAGTATAAGAGGAGGTGTGAGGCATTGGATTATTGGTTAGGGGTCATGAACCGCATAAGAGGGACACCGGTAGGCATAGTGAATTATTGTTAGGTGTATGTGAGGATACAATTAGAGGTTGATGATGAATATTAATGGATGAGAGTATGTGGTGTCCACCTTGGGTGCAGTGTCATTACACAATGAGTGGAGATTGATAGTGGGGGATACCTGGTTTTGGGTTCTTCTTCATCTCATTATTACTGTTGTAGTGAACGTCATAACATGTCAATAAACATTTTATCCCTAATATAAATATATATAATACACCCATATACACCCATTTACAAACTTCATTTATATATATATATACATATATATATATGAATTACATAACTTGTATAATACACACACACACACACATATATATATATATATGTTGAACCAACTTACATCACTTGAAGCAATTAGTCATAGAGTTTGAAATTTAATACTTAAATATACTTATATATGTTTATGTATGATGAACATGAAAACATATGCATATATTTATATGAATTTAAATTCTAAAAAAATAAATTTGGGAATCACTTATGTATAAAACATGGAATTTGAGATGAATATATATATATATATATATATATATATATTAAATTCCTCTATCAAAATTATCAATTCATGAATTAAAGTTTTTAAAATAAAAGTAATCGCTTACTTTGTAACATCAAAACATGATAAAATATAATTCCCTAAATAGAACTCAATTATAAGTAGATAAATTTTTAAGGAAAAACTAAACCCTATCTTCTAATTCTCAAAACATGATTTTGAGAAACATTAACATAAGACATAAATTATAAAAATGAAATGATCCCTTAAAATAAGTTTTAGCACAATAGTAAATATTAAAGCCCTTACATTATATTTACTAAACTTAACTAAAACATAATTCAAATACATTAAATGATCCCTTATAGAAAATAAGGTCCACAATCGAAAATATAAATTGTATAAAAAATATATGTTACAGAAAATGAATATAATTTTACTAAACATAATCATTTACTGCAAAATGAAAATTCATTAGACAATCATGTTTTGACCAAAGAAATTCCTTATTGTAGACCATAACATTGATAAATACAATTCATTACTTATTGGAAATCAAAAAACAATAATTTTAAAATAAAATTTCACACTTACTTGATATGATATAAAAAAACAGGAGTTGTTGAGGACTCTAAAACAAAACAAACCGACTGCAAAAGGCTGAGACAAAGAAACATGAAAAACCCTGAAATTAGTTGAAATAGAAATGAACACAACAACGAATGAAGATTCTGGCGCCTACTCTATACAAGTTCTTGAGTGATTTTTAACTCAACCTACAAGAAAATTACTAGAATTCAAACCTTAGGGTTCATATAGGTTGTCGGGGTCGCGGTGTCACCGGGGTCGTGGTGTCGTCGGGGTCGCGGGGGGCTAGGGTCATCGGGGTTGCGGGGTCGCCGGAGTCACGGGGTCGCTGGGGTCACAGGGTCGCTGGGGTCGCAGGGGGATAGGGTTGCGGGGGAAGTGGGGGTCGCGGGGTGAGAAGAGGGTTTGGGGTGGGGGGGGGGGGGGAAGGGTCGATGCTGTAAAAAAAAACAAAGTTTTCATAGTGGTTTATTATAAACCGCCACGATTCCTTTTAAAAAAAAGGTTTAGCGGCGGTTCCTAGAACCGTCGCTTAACAACTGCCGCTAAACGGTATTTCTGTTGTAGTGTGAAAAAATGTCTTTTGTATCCTTTTTGATGACCATAATTTCATGATAAGAGTTCCGGGTTGTTTTGAAGGTTTTATGATTTCAATAAATAGTTTGGGGAGTCAGTCAGTATGGATAAATGGATGATGGTGAGAATGATCCTAAGATCCAAGTTACCAGTTACCTACTAATGAGTTGGAGTTTCTTGTGATAGGTTAGGGAATAGGGATAGAAATGTGACCAGGGAACCCATATTGGGTTTATTTGAAATGATGTGACACATGGATCACTAGTGTTTGAAATAATACCATGTTAACCCTAATGACAGTTGCTGGGTGATATGGTATGTGATGATATTGGGTGTCACATTACAACCTGAATAATTTATGTGTAGATGATATGAATATTTTTTTGAGGATAGGTCATGAACATGAGAGGTTGGTCATGATTTTTTGAGATAGATTTGGCCAAATAGCCAATATGTTGGATATATGTGTGTTGTGAATGAGGTTCTTGGGTTGAACACCCGACATGAAAGATTTATGATGATCTGGGTGGAGAGGGTATCATGGTTTTATTTTTTATAAATATATATCTAAGAAATAACTAATGTTACAAAGTCATATTACCTAGGTGTAAGTGATATCCTTTTCAATGGTGAGTTATGTCCCTCAAGGTATATGTGATTTTTTTCTATTTTTAATTGAAATTTGAAATTTTTGTTCCAGTTATAAGAACAAGATATGTTATTATGGCGATGGAGTCTTGGAAATTTATTCCCAGTAGGGGATGTAATGACCAGAGGTGTATGATATTTCTCATGGTTCTAGGATGGGGTTCCCAGGGTTAGATGATTTCTTTTTCTAGGATCAGAAACCTTGAGGTACGATGTAGGTTCATGGTGTGATATAACCACAGATAAATGGTTATGTTATTATGATGGGTATATTTCCCCTAGATTATTTGTAATCATTTTAGTATGGGTATAATTCTTCAATGTGGTTTCTTATATTCAATGTATGGGTATATTTCCCATGGGTTATTAAATGTTTATAGATACATTAAAAACTTGAAAAAATAGGATAGCATTTCAAATAATTATTTAATACAATGAATTGGTTCCCCTAGGGGTTTGGAGTTACATTTGTAGAGAAGTTTTAGCACTATACAATATTGTTATATTCATTTATTGAAGTGTAATGTCAACACCCAGTGACCCAACATATTAGTTTGGTGTTCCCTAATGTTACATTTTCGAGTGGGTGGGTTACACAAGAATGATTTTAGATTATATAAGTATATATGTGTTCATATGTAAGTATATCAGGAACATAAAATTTTTCATAATAACACTAAGTATGGTTGAGGAATTAGGGATTCATATTGGTTAATGGGACTCACCTCTACCAACTTACACAACATGGGTTTCAATGAAAATGGGTGAACTATCAAATTTTATTATAGGTAACATGTACTAAATGGATATGGACATGCGGTATGTATCTATAAGGTATTAGAGGCCAAGGGATGTACATATAGGATGATTTCAGTTCTTACATAGGATATTTTACTTTATTCTTCATTATTATTATACTCGTACTACAAAATATTAGATTTATTTATATATTACTTGCTATGAAATTCACAAATTTTTTTATGGTTAATGCATAGTGTATAATTTTTTTCTTTATTTATATTGTAGTCCTTAGGGGTGTGTTTAAATCACTTTTTATTTTTTCACATGGTTTTGGGTTGTTTTTAATTTAGATGGATCATGTAAAATATTCTGTAGATTATGGCATGACCCTTGAGATTTACAATAATGGCCATAATCTCCTAAATTTTGTTAGGACATCGTCATTAGTTTGTAACATCTGAAATATGAGGAGGAATACCGAATGTCACAAACTAGCTCATATACCCTTTATCCATGATACATGACATGACACTGACATATCGTAAAGGGAATTCTTTATCCCCATGGTTTTACGACTAGCACATTGCATCATACAAGATAAAATGAGGAATGATTTTTTCACATAAATAGAGGAGAAAATATATACATTTAAATATTCTAAATGATTACCCCCAATGGTTACTATACCAAAAGTCAAATATTTATATAAAAACCAAAATAGTAAGTCACTAATGTACTATAAAAATGAAAAGACAAACTCAACATCCCATAGGTAAAAACACTCTAATTCCAAATGGTCATGACCATCCACCACCTCATAGTACCGCTTCTATTTTACTTGAACCTAGAAGATGAAAATATAGAGGCTCCTAAACGAAATGGTAGTGTGTGATACAAAATTCAAGTGGGGTCTCATAATGTGTTCTATAATAAATATTCCAAATAATTCATTCATTTTTTTTTAAAAATAAAAATGGTTTTAGAATTTCATATCTAACCCATATCATTAATTTTATTTAAAAATATATAACATTTCAAACAATGGATTAATTAAACTATTTATGTTAAATATTTTATATAAATAACTAAAAAGGATGAAAATAGTTTCTCAATCAATGGAACATAGGTCATGTAATCAAAATAAGAAACATTTTCATCTTCTTTGAGGTACGATAAGTCTAAGTTCTGGTATCATAACACAACTCATATCAGTGATCATAGAAATTTTTGTACACAAACCCCTCATACACTATCCCATGAAGAATCATAAAAATATCATTGGAGATAATATCATCCAAAATAGATTTTTTTTAGTGTTTTAAAGTTTCAATCCATTCATAATAATTAATATTGTGTTATATTTATCCCAAATATCCTAGTATCTACCCAAGATATCATGTAATCATTCAGTCAATAATAAATGCAAAAATAATTTTAAAATAGTTTAAAATAAAATCACCCCATTTTCAGTTTCAATAAGTTAATTTTAATTTTAAATCCATAATACATGTTATTAGTCAATTCATACCTTTTTCTTGATAAAAACAACTATAGGTTCTTATAATAACAATTTGATATATTTATTCTCAATATTAAATTCCAAAAAAATCACAATTTTCATCAAATTCATATCACACCACAATTTCCATTTCCAATGTTATTGGGGGATTTCACAAAAAATCATGCAGTTCAATTTAAAATTCTAATTCTTACTGAATTGGGTTTTCATTATTTAATAGAAATAAATATAATTTACTCATGAAATTCAAGGGTTTATTAAATTTAAAACAAAAATGGATCCATCTAACTTTATCATATAAGCATTTATCATGACACCCATAGAAGGAATTTCCAATGAAGAACTAGGGCATAATTGATATTTAAATAAAAAAATAGATTCAAGATCCCAAAAAAATTATATTTAGATCTATAAAAAGAATTATGATATAAAAAATCATAAGAAGGAAATAAAAAGAGAGTTGGAGGGACAAAAATAAAGAGAATATCTCTTACTAGAGAGAGATCGATCGAATTTGTACATGCTTCAATCCTCATTAATATTTGTTTAGATGAGACAACATAGGTTATTTAGAGCTCACATGACCTAGGATGACATAATACAATTATTTAGGGCCAGTAAAGAAGTTATTCATTGGTTCATGAATTTTAAAAATATTTTTTGGAATTTAAAAACATTGTCTACACAGTTAGTTAGGTAGGGTATCATGTTTTTTCAAACTGTACACTCTAACTATGAACCCATATGATGGGGTGCATAGTTTCTACTAAGTGGGTTAATAGTATTCAAACTATGTTTCTACAATAAAAATCCTTCTATTTTTATTTTCATGTTTTCCCTAAGTGTCCACTCATTTATGGAAATCAGTGTACCCCTAGTGTATAATTTTCCATAATTTTCAAATTTTTCTCCTGATGTGACCAGAGATGAACCCCAAACAATGAATGATAAAAAAGAGGGGGTGAGGAGACATGAAAATAGTAATTTGACTTTGAAACCTACCCACTATAAAAATATTCTATCTCTAGAAATTCTATTATCGAATTTCTCTACCAAAAAAACAGTCTACTATTAATACCTCTACCACCCAGGCCTCATGAATATCATGAGTTTTTTTCATTGAACTAAAACCAACAGTGACGTGATCCCATGATTTAAATTGTTTTGACAATAAACTATTCAAACTAGATTCCCCTTTATGGATTAATTTGGATTGAAATAATTATCACTCATCTCATAGCATGAGATGGTTCATAAAGATACATTCGATTTTTCAATACACAAAAAACGTTATGTATCGACATTAAATATGGAGAACATGATAAATAGTAATCTAATTTCCCCACTTTCTTGAAAACATAAAAAGTTAAAATATAATAAGTAGAAATATTCTCTTTCCTCCCAACCATTGATAGCCCAAACAATGTTTAACATTCTAAGGAGACGATCAATGTATGATTTATAATGTATCTATACTGTCAATATTATTTTATGACACAATATCACCAATACATTCATTTATCTGTACATGTTAAATCCAACCATGGAATATTTACTGTTATCTTTCCAACATAATAAATGTTTTCAAGGTTGGAAAAACATGTACTCAAAAGGAGAAATTATGATCATCGACTGGAATCTATTGTTATAGGAAAAATTAACCATCCCCTAATGGTCATCATAATATAAACCAAAATCAACAACATAGATATGAATAATATCTTTATGAATATTTATATCCCTTTCTTTCTAGGAATCCTACTAGGGATGGTATTTTGTGCCCAAAAAAATATGAGATCCTAGTGACTCTTGAAGTCCTATCCAAAAGAGAGAGGTAATCCAAGGATCACTATCATTGAATATATCATATGGAACAATTCGAATGAGAACAATACCATTCACATAGTGATTTCCCTTCACCTCAATATTGGGTTTTCATGAGTTGGTAATATGTGAGTCGATTTAGTCATTAAATCAAACACAACCCATATCCCATTCTTATTTATCTTGGTAAATAGTAACCCAACCAATAAGTCCATAGAAATATCATCCCTTATCCATGTATCCATTATAAGTGATAAAAGAAATACTAAATACCAATTGTGATTTCCCATAAATTGTTGACATGTATAACACTGAGAGACAAAATCATCAATGCCACATACCATACAAAACCACCTGAATAGTCACAACATGTCATATAACATCATCATGTTTACTGGGTGCACTGCACACTAGGAATTTGGAAAATACCACATTATAAATTTTGTCATGGGAAAATGTAAAATGTACTCATTATAAATTTTTTTAATACTCTCTATGGAGAAAAAACCACTCCAAAATAGTCTCCCTACAATAAAGAGAGTTCCTAATTCTATACAATTATTCATCAAGAAGTTGTTCTTGTAAAATATTCTTGATATGAGAGGAGGTTATTTGAAAACATGAAAAAACATCTTCCCTTGTTTCCTAAACTTATGTGTTTAACTATGTAATAAGTACCATCACATTACAATATACTTGTCATTATTTACTGGCCTAGGTCAGAAGCTTCCAGCTCAATGCATAAGAAATTGAATTTTCATTCCCTGGGGTATATGTGTTGGTTAAATAAATGGATATTAGATACTCCACCCTACACATCTAATAAGGATTCAAATAATTTTTTTAAAATGTTTTATTCAAGGTATTTTGTTCTAAAAATATGGTAATTATTTATCATAAAATATCAATCTAGTAACTATTAAATAGATTTATAACAACTGTGAGTTAATGGTCATGGGTAGAGTAATTATTTTTTATGGACCAAGATACCTATATTCATAGACAAATATGTGATAACCCTATATAAGAACACAACACAAATTTGAACATGATGCATCACAAATGTCTACATAGCCCTTCCCGGCCTCTAAAAGGGTAAACACTAGGGGAAATGTCAAAATTATATTTCAACTCGAAAAAAATACTCTGACATTTATCATCCCAATGATACTTTACTGCCTTCAAAGATGGAGAGTCATCATAGAATAAAACACTAAGAAACCCATAAAGAACCTGCAATAATATTCCGCTAAACCCAATAATCACATATTCTAAACAATAATTCATGTACTGAACCATGTCATAACATATTTCACCTTCGCAAGTTAAACTCCGATACCATTTAATGACCATAAGGGTACCAATAACTTCACATAAAAAATATAGAATTGTTTGATAGAAAAACATAATGTCGTTTATTTTTCAACAATTAAAAAATATCTCTTAGATAAAGCACATGATCCTCCTCACACATAGAGTAAACCAGGATATAATCCATAATGGACACCACAAATCTATCATGATATATGGGGAATATCATATTCATCATATCCAGAAAAATTGTAGGGAGAATTTTTTCGATAAAATGGAATGAAAAGGTACTCATAAGGTTCATACCAGCTTTCGAAGGTAGTTTCAAGATTTTTACATTCCTTTATCTCAAATAGTGACCGATAAATCAAATATCAATCTTCGAGGACCAATTCCCACTTTTAGTGGGTAAAATAGGTCATCAATATATGGTTAGGGATATTTTTCATTTACTGTAACTCAGTTAAAAATTTTGTAATCAATACATAAGTGAAGTGGTCTATCAGCTTTCTCATCAAAGATAAGAGATTCCTCCCATGGAGGGACCATATAGTGTATAAATTATTTCTCTAAAAGGTTATCCAAATGATTATTCAACTCTTTCATTTAAGAAACTTCCATGAGGTATGAATTAATAAATATTAGTTGGGTACTAGGAAATATATCGATTTAAATCTATACCTCCCTTACTCATGGTGAAATAGAGAATTAAAAAGGAAAAACCATTAGGAAATAGATGAAAACTGGGTGGAGATCATTGTTCAAGGATTCTCACCCAATTTTAGAATGAAACACTAATATTACATTCCCTAACTCAAGATAAGAAGGTACGTATCTTCTCAATTAGTTGCCTTATTTTCCCTTAAATAAATGAGAAGCCTTAATGGCCACAATAAGTGTGACTAGATAGAGATTGTATTAAATTCATGATTTAATAAAAAAAATCCAATCCATCCAGAAAATGACATCATGTGGTTTCACTTCATGAACCATAAAATCCTAACTGTGATAAATCTATGATAATGAGAATACATAAGTAGGACAATGAAGACCCTTATCCCACTTTGTTTAGAGGGGTATAGTATTATCCACCACATAATATAAAATATCCATAGGATGATTTATCATATTCACCATATGAGTCAAAATGAATGAATTATATAAACGATTATCAAATAATACAGTCACTAAAGATGAAACTATAGTTATGGCACCTCTCACAGTTGATGGACTTTTGTATACATCCTTTGGGGACTCTTCTACTTCATAAAGAAGCTTCATTCTTGATTTATGTGGTAAGAACCCCTTTGTTCATGAATAATATGACACCAACACGGTACTTTTAGGTGACGATGATCCCATACCACTACGTGGAGAATAATTTATATGAGAAAAGATCTGTATATACCCAGAACATCAATAGGAGCTACATATCATGGGTTCCTCAGTTCAAACTCATTTCAAGTGAATAGTTTTTTTTAACACATTTAGAAAAACAAAGGGTTGTTATCATGCACTCCCAGAGGTATAAAAGAACCCTTAAATAGATAAATACTATGATACTCATCATGAATTTTCTTCCCATTGAAGGAACTCACAAAACTTTCACTGAGAGTGAACAAAACTCCTAGAAACACATACATACTAGCCATTTCTTACTCTGTCATCATCTCTATATATAACACATTAGTATAAGAACTAATAATTACCTTGAAAACTTGAAATAGAATATCTGATCAAAGTCCCATCTCAAACCATCAATCCTTCTTCTTCTTATTCGATGAAATATGAAGTAAAATTTACACAGTCTTAGCTATGCAATTTTCATACATACTCAAGGTCCTATTAGCATACTAGAATTTGAAAAACATATTTTACTTGACTAAAACCATAGACATTAGATAGTATTTCATGGTAAAAAGAAAATTAAATTCCATACACTCTAAACCCTCATTCTTATTTTACATAACTATCAACTCCCATCATCTCCTTCTCAGTTCCCCCATCATAGTTTTGTCACATTTTTCATTGATCTCATCATGTGTATCCATTAACCGAAACATAATCTCAATTCCCTACAACAAATATATAGTTGTTTGGGGATTAATTAATCCATATAATGTTGGAGTCTTCTAGTGAAGTAAATCCTAATAATGACTCCTAAATTATTCCCTATGAGGTTCCAAAATAGGATACTGTATGATAATGGGGGTATGGGCCTATCCTAGAGAATGTAAATATCACACAATCACCTTAATTATATTCTAATACAATAGAGGATTCAGTCACTATGGTTGATCTGCATCATCCTCAGGGATCCAATTCACACATCATCTCAAAGGAATGATGGTATGGAATATTAGTAGAGGACATTTAAGGCATAAGAATATTACTCTAATAAGAAAATAAATAAGATAAATAGGGAAAATTAACCCATCAGAGTGATAAATATTATTTTGATCTCTACCTATCCAAATAAAAAAAATAAAATCCAGGATAAAATTATTATGATTTTTTTACAAACAACTTATGGTGACTGGAGTCTCTTTATGATGAGGGATAGTTGTGCACTCAATTAAAACTACCTCTTATATCCTAACAAGATATCTCAACTATATGTTGAAATAAAGGATAATATACCATCCACACCATTAATAAAAAAATTTCATGAACAATCCAAAATACCATAGTACCATGATACCCTTGTCAACATTAACATAGCCCGAATGGTATTCACAATCTCCATGGGTTGACAACTTGCACCAGTAAACATAATAGATTAAAATAGTATTGATTTGATAAAAAATTGTAATAAAAAGATACATATCGCTATAATCATGGAAAACTCCAAAAGGAGACAATACTAGAAGTCAAGTAGTAATATGAAAACCCAAATAGTATAACACTATAGTACTAAAAATAGAAAAAATAAACTCTGTATTCTGAAATTATAAATAGTCCAAGCATGAGTGGTTAATAACACCCACATAATCCAAGAGGTACATTAACATTACTCAAACATGGAAGATGAAAATATACAAATTCATAAAGGAAAATGTAGATTACAATCTAAAATCTCTGAACACTCTCACACTATTTTACATAATAAGATGAAATAATAAATAGAATAGATCATTATTTCAATTTTAAATAAAGTCAGAATGGAAGAAAAATCTCATATTAAAATTATAACATGAATTTAATTTAATAATACTGAATCCCTTCAAAAAATGGATAATTTAATCCTTTTATATAAAAATGTTTATAAAAATTACTTGGAAAGAGTATATTAATTTATAAATGAATAGAATATATATCATGTAATCACATCAAGTAACCATTTCATCTACCCTAAGATATGATAATTTAATGATATGGGATCCTCATATATCTCATATTGGTGATCACAACAATATGTGTACACATGTCCCTCAATAACTGTCCAAAGAGAACTCATCCACATCCCATCGGGGATAATATCCCTTGATCATGGTTTCTATTAGATTATTTAATCATGAATTAGTATCTCAGAAATCAGCATCCAATGTTGTTTATGCCAAACAACCCACTAGATTCCAAGTTTTTCATGTGCTCAATAAATCTATAAACAATGGTCAAGTTATTTCAAAATAGTTTAAAATATAATCACCTCATTTGTAGTTTCAATATTACAATTTATCATTAAAAACCAATAATGAATTTTCCAATCAATTTATCCATTTATTTCAATATAAAATATTTCATAGGTTCTTACTAAATCAATTTAATCCATTTATTCTCAAAATTCTATTCCAACAATCATTTTTATAATTTATATCAAATTAAAATCACACCACAATTTCTAATTCTAGTAGAATTAACATGTTTTCGCCGAAATATATGCCAATTAAATTTAAAAGTCAAAATCACAATAAAATGTGATTTAATAATTAAATTTAATGAAATATAAATCAATAAATCAATTAAAGGAATTATTAAATATAAAAAAATATTATAACCACTTAAATTTATCATGGAAACATGTATCACAACACCTACTACCAAAAACCTAGTCAGGTCTCCATCCAACTAACGCCCAGATTACGACATGGCCCAACTGGAATTACCTATCCGCCTAGGCTGGAACATGTGCTCGTGCATCTAAATTAATGTTTGGGAATTATTTACTTGCATATACATAAATATAAAATAAAAAATAATATAAAACTAAACCAATGTGGAATGTCACAACCAAATAAGCCTTTAAACAAAACCTAGAATTTGAGTTAAATGTTTAAACCAAAACCCAAATGTCAACTATAGTGTATGGTGACCAAAAAATAGCTCAAAAACCGCCACCTTTCAAGAGGAAACCATCAACAATGCATCTCTACAACACTAAAAATGAAATATCACTAACAATCTGAACCACGATCTCTATAATATTTATCATTTACTATATCAAACATTACTAAATCTACTAACACCCAAATGTGTATGTAGGGTGTGATCTAACACCTAGTAGGATTCCACTGAGAATATTTACCATACATAAACATTAAATGATGAGTACACATGAATGTTTGATAAATAATGGGAAATAAATACATGAACAGTTTTAATGAAGAGTGTTTTAATGAAAATTACTTAAAGGAAAAGAAATTTAATTAAAAACATAGACACTTTTTTTTATGATAACCCAAATTTCTCATCGTATATCGATGGTGAGATAAAAATAAACAAGGATAACCAAATATGGGAGAGTCCCAAAAGGTACAAGAAAAATGTGGGACCCTTGAAATTTTCATCTCGGTAAAAGGTTGTATAGAAACCATGACAACCTATGTTCCCGTGCACGATCCACTAGTAGAGAACACTCCAAAGACCTAGTGGTCTCCAATCATCATCCAAAACATTATCTACTATTGTAGTCGTCAATCCATCTAAGTGATACCAGGTCAATTCCACTTCTATATCAATAGAACACCAATCCTACTCCACCCACATAGTTACCCAGGCTTCCGTTAGTGCCCGTTCATGTTTTAGGTTTAAAAAGGGTTTTTCACATTCACACAATCCATCCAAATAGACCCTATACACACTGAAGTCACCATTTATACACCCAAAACTTATTTAAAAATCGTATGCACTCCAACATAATTATAAAATGTTACCTTGACCATAGAAATATTTTGATAATACCCATACACAATTTATAAAACACCTTTTCACCATTCATATAATTTAATAAACCATAAATATAAGTTTATAAAACATTTTAGAAAATACACTTTTGTTTACCCTCTCAACCCTTACAAATCCTTCTTTTATGTCCAAAAACACAATATTTCACATGAATAACCCAAATTACACAACTTTAACTAATTAATAAACTAATTGATAATTTTAATAAAATAATAACAATTTACTAAGTATAATTTTTAAACAAAAACACAACTATATCACATGAAAATGCTACTAAAAAAATCAAACACAAGTTAAAAATCAATAAAAACTATATTCTATACAAGAAAATTAATTAATGAATATTCTAAATTAATTAATTAAGAAAATAATTCATCAAATAATATTTATATGGGGAACTACCTTTCTCAGTAAAGAAAACCTAAATAATTCAGCATGAATCTCCTGCCACATGCCAACCTCACTATAAAAAAACCTAAAGAGAAAAAAATTAAAAAATTCAAACCAATTATATCAAAATAGAACCCTATACAACAATAATCTCTAATCCAAAATTCTATGAAAGGGAAAAAAAGTTAATGAAGAAGAATGTTGGCCAAGGGGTCACTGACAAAGGAGTCATCGACCAAGGGAAGGGCCATTGGAGGAAAGATGCACTGGGAATGAGCATGTCAGCCTATTCCAAACAGAAGGGTGTGTTTCCAAGGTGACATAGTCTAGGAGAGTGAAGGGCTCACTAGGGTTCGATGCATGGTAGTCGGGTTGTGAGGCACTGCTGAAGATGGATCAAACCAATTATAAATTATTAATCAATCATCCACTATCAAGATATATGGGAAAACCATTTTGGTTAATGAATAAATGTTTATAACAAATATTTGTCCATTACCTACATGAAATGTTACCACAATTTCATGGGTATAGCAGTAAAGGATTTAAAAACATGCATTTAGAAATTATTGCAGTAATATAATTATGGAATGTCATATCCATGAAATGGGAATCATCAGGAAAATTAATGATGTGTGATATAATTCTTCCATATCACACTATTCCTTGGATAAAAAATAACTATAAATGACAATAATAGACCCATAATTCATATTCTTCACGTAATAGTTAAATAAAAAAATTGTCAAATGAATAAGAAAGTGTATTAATTACATTCTTATGTAATGTTTTTCCAATGTACCTGGGTTTAATAATGCTGATAATATGATTATTTCAAAATTAAAACACATTTCTAGTATCTTACTTACTAATAAAAACATTAATAAAAAATTAAATGAAAACCCTATAATATCACATTGTGATATCTGAATTCGGACTCACCAATCTGTAACCAAACCATTTTGGCCACATGGCCTCAAATTCATCTCCCTATACACCAAAGGAAACCCACTATCCACATGTTTCTATCAAAGTATCATGGAGAGACAATATCCTGATGATAAAAGTGTAACATAGTGGTATAGAAGGAATGATAAACAATAGAGGAATAATATATAATTAGAAGCATAAAATAAAATCATGAATATATAATAAATTAACTAGTAAAAACCATATCCAATGTTATATACATTTTTTATAAATCTCATGTAATGTTAATGAAAAATAAGTGAAAGTGTATAGTAACAAATAAAAAGTTATATAAAATGATCTATACAAAATTATATAAATACTAAATTAAATATAGAATATTATATTGAGGATAAGACAAATCCACCTATCTCATACACCATCTATATCTAGGAATAAAGCATCCATAAGACGAAACATCACCTTTTCCCTACCTACATCCATAAAGATTATCTAGGTACTAATTGATGACTCAAATAGGGTTTGAGATATACTCAATTGGCCACAAATT
This sequence comes from Viscum album, assembly GCA_963277665.1. Taxonomy (NCBI): domain Eukaryota; kingdom Viridiplantae; phylum Streptophyta; class Magnoliopsida; order Santalales; family Viscaceae; genus Viscum; species Viscum album. Next base: position 663,668,581 of record OY728159.1, read on the forward strand.
TTTTTTCAATAATAAATAATGTCTTTTCATATATGATATAGTGATGCATAGAAATGTTAATAATAGATACTGTAAATGAATAAGAGTTAAAACCCAAATCTATAATACATTTAAAAATCAAATAATATATAAATAATAAATCACTATAAAATATAGACCAAAATTATCTATGACCTATGATAGTATTCCAAGTGCATAGAAAGTACACCATACACCTAATAATCATGTATGAGTGCTATACATTACAAGACCCATGTCTAATGACCCTGGAATCCTTTTTGAGTCCATAGATCTCATCTATAGTAAAATATATCTAATATTTTCTTACATGGGATCGGAAATAGGTCCCATACCCAAAGTTTTCCTCTTATAGTCTATAGATTTCATATATAGAAAACCTTGTAAACTCTTGGATGGATCCATGGGATCCTGACTATGGTTATCCCTAATGATGGATCAAAGGTAACATTTGAAGGCATCAAATATATCAATCTTATGTTGTATTTTAGTTCCATACTATATAAACTAGTATTAGTGTAATTAATATAATTATTCAAGGATCCATGTTAGTTTCCATGCCCATTTATCAAATAAATTTATCATAATATTTTCATTTACATTTTCAAATTCATGTCACCATGGAGGAAGAAATGTAATTTTCTTTGCCTTTAATCAATTTCATTCAATGAATTATATAATGGATCAAGGGGAAATTTTATTTTCTATGACCATTTTTAATTTAATTAATCAAATTCAATTATTTAATCAATTCATATACATTTTATAAGGAGTTCCATGTTAGTGTCCATACCAATTCACCAATAAAATACATAGTTATGCATAAGTTGAGGTATTTTATATTTCATTCTAGTACTCTCATTTATTATAATACATTACACAATTCATTTTTAAATGACAAGATTCATAGAGAAGTTATCAACCTTTAAATATTAATTTAAGTGATATACTAATCTGACTAAAAGATAGAGAGATTAATTCAATCCATGGTTAGTGTAAATATGATAAAAAATATGAACCCATATCAAGGGTTATTTGGGTCTAATTTGACATCATTAATCCTTTCATATGGGTGTAATCACGTGTTTAAATTAGGGTTTAAACATATGATTTACTGTTATACTAATTTCAGGATAAACACCATTATATTACAGGGAGCAGTACTATAGATAATACTATAAAACAATATGTTATAAAGGGTAAACCTATAGACCACCTAACTTATATTATTAGTACTCTACAAATATTTTTTTATCCATTCACATGGGCTAGAATGGGATAAATATAATAAGTATATGAATACATTGAAAATATGGCATATTTCCTTGAATTAATTTAGCATTACATATGTAAGGATAAATTAATAAAGAAAGAGAACCAATAATCCTACCCATGTAGATCGAATGAGATAAACAATTTATAAATCAGAAGTCAAACAACAATGTTATCAAAAATCCAATGAGAAGTAGCAGGGATCCGAATTATAGGGGGAGTCATCTATATATGTGAAGAAGAAAATATCTAGATACTAGTTAAATGGAGAAGTGGTATTTTGGTAAATTATTCATTTTTAATAGGTCGTTTAAAAAAACAATGTGTTTTACATCCAACATTACGATTTTTATTAAAATAGGTAAGCCAAATCAATAAAAAAATGTGACCCATCCTAGGGAGGATGAAAATAATATAGCCCAAGGGAATCACCCTAGATTAGGTTCACCACCTCTAGTTTAAACTGAGAAACATTGGAAAAGCAATAAACCGAGGAACATATAAGTACAAGAGAGGCAAGATAGTGCACTAATTTGTTCCCCTCCCGCCACGTATCGGTGACTCTAACATTATTTCTAAGAAATAGCTTGAATTTCCTAATGTTGTAGGAGAGAGCCAAAGGAATAGTGTCTTTACCTTTTAAGGCATCATGAATAATCATGGATTGAGTTTCCACTTGATCAATGATAATGTTACTCTCTCTGCAAATGGAGAGGCCAGTGAGTATCATGTTAGCCTCCACTCGAATAGGGGTACCACTCCCATAATGGGCCGTGAAAGCCAGCACCACACTCACCCAGGAGTCCCGGATGACCCCTCCTCCTCACATAACTTCCATACCACAAGAACGGTCTATGTTGAGTTTGAGACCATCCCCAAGAGGTAATCACCAAATCTATCTCCCTGGTAAAAAAGCACCACTCCGTAAAGCTACACCACGTGATCCATAAATCTCACAAAGGGATGATGTCTCCATCCTGGTGCCATCTAGACCTATCAAGTCATTCAAGAGGCACCTTGTTATATAAACAACAGACCTATATGAAGATGGGATCCCTTCAAACCTAGCTCAATTCCTTGCTTTCCAAAAAACCCAGCATCCTGCAATAAAGATGATATGCCATGCCGTGATTTCTGTTGCAGGGTCGTTGGCCCCATGGAACCACCTCTCCATGAAACAATCATTACTAACACCTAAGGGAGCGTACACTGTGACATCTTCGAAGAAGCCCCATAACTAACGTGCCCATTCTTCCATGAAGAAAATGTGACTCATGCTCTCCTCGTTTTTATTCAAGCATAATTGGAAACAAAAATCCATGATAATACCTAAACATTTAATATTATCATAAAAAGGAATTTCATTATTAAGAAACCTCCATGTAATAATGTTATGTTTAATGGGATCATTGGTTCACCAAGCCATATCACTCTAACAATCATGCTTCCCCTGATTAATGTTCATCCAACGGAAATCTTTCAAACTGAATTTTCCCAAAGGGGAAGGGGTGTAATTTCACCTATCCTAATCAGAGATCATGAAAAAAGAGTCTAAAACCTCTTGTTGGTTTGCATATAAAAGAGATATGAAGAATAAGGGGTACAATATAGCCTCCCTGAACGAGATGGTGGGGGTAAAACATCCTGGGTACCCTAGCACACAGCCTGACCAGTTATTATGCCAGAAAGAAATACGCCCCTCCCTAATGATCCATTGGGAGGGGGAAGTAGAGTCAGAATGATATTACTCACCAAAGACCATAAGGATGACCCACTAGCCGATGGAGTTTGAACACATTGCTTTTACCATTTTAGAACATTTTTTCCCTAGGGTACGATCCTCAATGATTTCCCATGCATGCTTCGTGCACATGGTATGGATAGTGGCTTCCAGACTCTTTACGTTGATCCCTCCTTCCCTACTAGGCCGAGCCATCTTTAGCCACGACACCCATTTCCTCTTACCTTCAGCTATCACATCCCATATAATGCGCTAAATTATCCTATTAATGGACCTGATCACCCACTTCGGCACACTTACATAAGACAAAGAATGCACCAGAATCACTGAAAGAATGATATTGACAAGAGTGATTCATCCCTAATGGATAAGAAATGATTTTTCCAATTCAATATGTGATGATCTTCCTTAATAATTTTTTAAAATCCCTTGTTTGCAATATTCCTGGAGAAGCAGGGGTATCGAGGTATTCCTGGTGGAAATAACCTCGTCCTATGCCCAGAATATTGCCAATCCTGGCCACGCTACTCAATCTTCATGATATTGGAAAATAGAAGTTACTCTTATCCCTATCAAAAATCTGCCCAATCTAGTGGATATAATCCACCAGGATACTGTTGAACATGTGAAGGGACCTCCCTCCTGCATTCATGAATAAAAAATTGTCATCATCAGACATTAAGTGTGATACTGATGGGAGGCCATACTTCCTCTGATATGGCACTATGTCCCTAATGGATATGCCCGTGTTAATCAACCTGATCAGAGCATATTTCCTGAGGATGAAAATACTCGGTGATAAATGACCCTCTTACTGAAGTACTTGCACAGAATTGAAGAACCCATGAGTCCTCCCCATGAATGACACTTCCATCCATGGTGAAAAAACACATCAGAAAATAATATCACAGGACCAGTTCGAGAACCCCATCATATCCATAAACTTGTTGATAAAACCCCACTCAATCTTATCGTAATACATATTCATATCTAACTTAATAGCCATGTTGGAGCTGTGTGATTTTGTGTTCAAGTCTCTCAGCATCTCCTGCGCCACTGTCATGGCACCCTAGATTGACCTGTTCTTTACAAATCCATGTTGATCCATAGATACCCATCGAGGGAAAAGGCATGACACATGTCTGTTGATGATACTCACCAAAATCTTGTAAGGGAAAATTTACATGATCACTGGCCAGTAGTGGACAATAGAAGTGGGATCTTTGATTTTCTGTAGTATCACAAGAGTAGTCGATGCCACAATTTGAGGAATGACACCCCCGTAGAAGAAATAACAAATCGTAAGAACAACGTTCTTTTTAACTACCTCCCAAATGACTGAGGGAAACCGTCCAAACCCACTACACTATCGGAGTTCAAATTCCATATGACCGCCTTCACCTCCTCTTCCTCTAGAACACCTTCAAGCAATCCATTCTCTTGTGTAGTGAAAATCTTCATAATCCCTTTCCAAATGTTCACCTCCCCAGAAGGATACCCTTGAGCCATGTTCTCATTCATTCTGGAAAGGAGGTTCTTAAAAAACTACAAGGCCATGACATCGACCACCTCCCTATCATCTGTGAACAAGCCATCATCCAAGGCCATATTAGGTTTAACTGCACACCTCCTCTCCCTCATGAAAGCATGGAAGAAAACAGTATTATGATCCCCTCCTTGAGCCATTTAACACTCAAGATTTCCCTTTCCTTGCGTTCTTGCGAGAGCACCAAGACCGCCAGGCCATTACTATTCTCGGATAGCTCCTCAAATACCACATCATCTCACCTCCCCTCTAAACTATCCTCTAGACCTTTGATATCTTGTTTGAGCACTGTCAACTCTTGATCATGGGGTGGTATATTCCTAGCCCATGACTGGAGAGCATGCTTTAAATTCCTCAACTTGGAGTGAATAGCCACCTAAGAATTTCCTCGATAAGGTTCCTTCCAAATCATTGAAACCACATTGTGGTAGAATGGTATACATGCCCATGGGATACAGAATTTGAAATGGTCTTGCATGACCTCTTCCTTGCATAGAAACAACAGTAGTGGCGAGTGGTCATAGATACTTTATAAATACCCTTAAATTTTAAGGAAATTTTTTTTCTCAAATTTCCTAGGAATTTTTCAAGGACGCAGCTTCTGACGGCACCTGATTCCGAGGCCCAGTGTTCCCGGAATCACTTTCTGAAGTTTGGATCGGGTACGTTCAGTGAACGGACGAGCGGGTTTTTCTAACTTTTGAACTGGTGCCCAGAATCGAATTCCAAGGGAACCGATGGAATCACAACACCGATTTATTCTTATAAATGCCTCTTCCAGAGTTGCGTTTTCTCTGTTGTGGTTTTTAATTTTTTGGTTTTAAGTTATGAAATAAAATAAAGTTGTGCGACAATTTTATTTTTATTTCACTTAAAGCTACTTAAAGACCACTTTAAGCTGTCTAAGATCAGTTGAAACGGATAGTATGCTATACAAAAATATCCTACCCCCTTGGTAGGATATTTGTGAGGTGGGGCCTGTACGAGCCCTACCGTTTCTTTTCTGCTAAGTAACGCACCCGCGAAAACCCGTCATTATGAAAGTCAACTGACGCGTTTTCTTAAATTCTTAACGCACCAATTAATTGGGCGGTTTTCTTAGTTGAATTAATTCTATAAATTAATTTAATCATTTCTTAACCTGTTTGAAATCCGTTGGCATAATAATAAAATAAGACCAACGCACGACATCTTGAGGATTGCTCGTTGAGAGGCTTTTGACAGAAATATTGCGCCTTCATCCTCCTTCGTGAAGAACGCGAAGAACGCCAACCTCCGACGAAGAACGCCGAACCCGCGGCAATCGACGATGCAACTCCGTGTGCCGCAACACCGAAGTTTCCTCTCCAGCGACGTTCTTCTGCGACATTTCTTCATCCGCAACAAAATCTTCGATCATCCGTTGAGGTGAGAGGATGCGGTTCTTTAAATTTTCTTTGCGGATTATATCAAACACAAGGATTTAATCGATATAATTAAATCTGTTGTTTTTTGATCCTCAGAGATCGTCGACACGACGCCCTTCCGTGACGACGTGACGCCCTTCCGCGACGCGACCCTCCACTTGTTCCACGACGGTCAATTCCGCGAAGAACGCACGTGCGACAACTTGACGAGGTAGGGATTTTGTTTGGAAATAAATTTTTATTCCCGTAGTTATTTTCTTCTAAAACAATGGAACCTGGATCAAGTGCAATTTTAAATTATTAAAATTGTTTTTGATAGGTTTGTCTTGTGTTATTTATCTTCCCATTAGTATCATCTAACGCGGAGGGTGCGGGCCAAACAAACACGGCCCGGCAACCCTCCGCAGTTCTTCGTTGTTGTGCGGATTTGGAGGGCGACGAAAAAACGTGCCTTAAAGGCGATTTGATGATTCCGCAGTGAAGAATGGGTCCCGGGAGGAGTAGAGGCGCAGACGGGAACAGAATCGGACCACCGGAGCAACTCCGGCGGCCCGCAGAAGCCACCGGCGGCGCGGGTCGCCGGCGCGGCGGCACCCCGGCGCGCCGCCGGACAGGGCCGTGCCGGCGGCGGCGGCGCCAGCGGACCCACGGCCGCGCGGGTCCGGTGCACACAGGATGCAGCATTGCCGCGTCCGTTGACCAGGGCGACCCCCCGCAGGGGCCGCAGTGTTGTCACGCGGGGGCAACGCGCCCCCCACGTTGCTCGGCCGCTCGGTCGAGCCGAGCCGGGCCAGGCCGCGCCCTGGACGGGTCGGACTGGGTCCATCCGGGTCGGAACTGGGTCGGGTTGACCCGGTTCGGCCGACCCAGGGGGGGGGGGGGGGGGGTCGGGCCGGGTCGGCCCGGGCCCAAACCCCCCGTTCCCGGACCTTTTCGGTCTTTTGCCCGTAACTTGAGCTACGTGAATCCGATTGACGCGCCGTCAGCGTCAACGTGATCCTTGGATCGAGATTGTCGTTTTGGTATACCGCACTCAAGGTTTAGGAATACTTTGGGTTCGGCCGGGTTGGTTCGTCCACGAAACCAACCGGGCCCTCGGAGCAGAAACACTCATATCTTGAGCTTTGGACGTCCGATTGACGTGCCGTCGAATTTGGTGGATTCCTTTAAGTGAGAAAGATCTTTTGGAATACTCCGCCCGAGGTTTGGACGCAGGTGGAGTATGGTCAGGTTGGTTTTGCCTTAAAAACCAACCAGGCCCTTAGGACGAAAAAGCTAATAACTCTCAGACCGGGCGTCCGATTGACGCGCCGTCTACGGCGTTGAGTTCCTATTGACGATACGGAACTTTTGGATACATCAACTCTGGACTTTGTGTCAGTTGATGTATCAGACTGTCGTCTTGTGGAGCAGACCCTCCCGAACGAGCTTACTGTGTGCGGGGACCCTAGTGCTGGCTGCGACTTCGACGACGATGACTATACAGAGATCCTCGGTGGATTCGACTGCGACGATGATGAAAACAGTATGGGAATCCTCCATGTTTTCGGCAGTGACCACTATGGTACATCTTGGGATACATCAACTCCGGACTACATGTCAGTTGATGCATCGACCGCTTAGCTCGTGGAGTGGACCCTCCCGGAATGAGCATGCTGTGTGCGGAAACCCTAGAGCCGGTTGAGACTTGAAGACTGCTGATCGAACGACTCAGTGTGTTATGGATAGCCCAGTGGGGAGAGCTTGTTTGTAGCGGCAGACCCACGACAGAGGAGCGCTTCGTTGTAGCGGCAGACCCACGGTACTCAATAGAAGAAGTACCTCTGGAGGCTATGAGGGGGAGCTCTTGGTTGTAGCGGCAGACCCACGACAGAGGTGCGCTTGGTTGTAGCGGCACAGGGGAGCGCTTGGTTGTAGCGGCAGACCCACGACGGAGGAGCGCTTGGTTTTAGCAGCACAGGGGAGCGCTTAGTTGTAGCGGCAGACCCACGATGGAGGAGCGCTTGGTTGTAGTGGCATAGGGGAGCGCTTGGTTGTAGCGGCAGACCCACGAAGGAGGAGCGTTTGATTGTAGCGGCATAGGGGGGGGGGGGCGGCTTGGTTGTAGCAGCAAGCCCATAGTACCCGATAGGTGGAGTTCTACAGAATTCCAAGGTAAGAGAGAAGCGCTTGGTTATAGCGGCATAACCACTGTACTTGATGGAGAAGGAGTTTCCCAATAGCTATGGTTTCCATTTCATGATTGATCCTATGTGGGTCATTGCGGGGGTTAGTACCTACCGATCCTTTGTGGGTCCAACGACTTAGATGAATCAGTGGCTACATCTGATCATCTCTATCGTCTTACGAAGAAGTATACCCTATGTGAGCTGAATCTTGTTTGCTATCCTGTGTGGATTTACGTTTTTCTTTCCTATGTGGATTGTGTTGTTCTATCCTGTGTGGATTTACCTTTTGCTTTCCTATGTGGATTGTGTTGTGCTATCCTGTGTGGATTTACATTTTTCTTTCCTATGTGGATTGTGTTGTGCTATCCTGTGTGGATTTACTTTTTTATTTCCTATGTGGATTGTGTTATGCTATCCTGTGTGGATTTACGTTTTGCTTTCCTATGTGGATTGTATTGTGCTATCCTGTGTGGATTTACGTTTTGCTTTCCTATGTGGATTGTGTTGTTCTATCCTATGTGGATTTACATTTTTCTTTCCTGTGTGGACTGGGTTGTACTTGAGCTCGGATGTTGGAGCCGAGCGAGAATTGATAACTTAGGTATATGTATGGGAATATACCTAAGCCGTGTCGGATGTTACTTCGTGATTGTATCTTTCCTTTGTGGTTATCCTTTGTGGATTCTGGGAGACCCTCGGGGGTCTCGGGGTCCCTACTGAGTAGCTTATACTCACCCCTGCACGGGCTATGCCCGCACTACGTTGTGTTGGTTGCAGACGACGGACAACGCTGATCGTGGTGGAGGCTTGCAGAGCAGGACGGTACCTGGAGGTGGACCACTGGGCGGGGTGTACTCAGAGCGGATGGCTGAACCGAGGATTTGTGGAGGCTATCTATACTCACCCTTCAGGTGGGACTTCCAGAGGACGGATCGACATGACGACTTTTCCTTTCAGTTGATGTTTTCCCCTTTTAGTTGTACTTTACAGTTGGGCTTGTATTTCCGGCCCCCTTTACTTTTCTGCACTTACTGTTGTACCAGCTTTTACTTAGTGTTTACTTCTTCCGCTTGCTTACTCTGTGGTTCTTATTTACTTTAAAAAGGCAATGCCTTCCCTTTTTACGGGATTTATTCCTTGGTTCTAGTCGCCAGCCCCTGGCCTATGGAAGGCGGGCTTGGGGTAGTCACGGCACGGGCCCTGAGGACAAGTCGTGAAAAATTGGTATCAGAGGAGTTTGGTTCTACCGCAGACTCTGATCTTTCTTCTATGTGAAGCAATAGTGTTAAGCATATTGAGTGTGGTTATCAGTCCAGGGAGCCCAGTGTTGGTGCGGCAAACGACATATCCGTACACCAGGACCCTGACTTCTGATTTCCGACTTAATGCATGAAAACATTGATTGCATGTGTGTTTCAAGTTTTCTTTGTGATTACTTGTATCTTCTCACCAAGTATACTGTTCTGACCGTGGAACACCTGTTTCCTTTCAAGATAGCCCCACGACGGCATCCAGCTAGGGTTCCGAGTGTTGTACGTGACGACAACCCGCCGAGCGACGAGGCCTCGGTACATGGCCCTTTGTAAGCAGAGGCACCAGCGGTACCTCTACCCGCCGAGCCACCGATGCTTCCAGCCCTAGCCGCTGACGATGCACGTCGCCTTAGTGCACTGCATGAGTTCTAGCGCTAGCGACCGCCCAGGTTCCGCGGGGAGACGGACCCCCAGGAAGCCGAGGACTGACTGGAGGCAGTTGTTTGAGTTTTCAGGCTAGTGAGGACACCAGCGGACCTTATGGTGGTCCTTGCAGTGAGACTCCTGCATGTGGCAGTAGGCAGATGGTGGAGCTTGATGCTCCAGGTGCACGACGAGGCATCACTCCTTTGGACGGACTTTGAGAGCCTTTTTCGCTCAGAGTTCGTCCCATCCACCCTCCGAGCGGTGCGCATTCAGGAGCTACTACAGCTGCGGCAGGGCAGCATGACAGTAGCCCAGTACGCGGCGAGGTTTACCGATCTCTCGCGCTATTCCACGGACATGGTACGGGACCCATTCTTCAGGACCCGAACCTTCGAGCAGGGGCTCAGGCAAGAGATCAAAGCTTCAGTTGTTTCTCACAGCATTCCGACACAGACAGGAGTGTTGGAGCGAGACCTCTTAGTGGAGAGTTTCCTTGCTGAGCAGTCTCCAGCAGTAGGACCCACCACTAGCCGGCATGCGGCAGAGTCTTATGTAGCGGGCAGTAGACAGATGACGTAGGGGTCCAATAGGACTAGACCTACCAGTGGTCGACCGCGTGACACATGGTCGATTGTGCGAGGCACCCGGGGTGGACAACGGCTTACTATGAGCGGACAGTGTTACTCCTGCGGCAGGGTTGGCCACATGGCTCGTGACTGTCCGACCCGCCATATGGATGACCAGCAGATGAACGAAGGACCTCCTAGGCAGAGGCAGAGGTTCGATCGAGGTGGATCGCATGGAGCAGGAGACCGTGGCAGAGGAGCTGGCCGAGCAGCAGGTAGTGGACGACGCTTCGAGGTGTTTCCACCACCACCACCAGGAGGTCCACCCCGACCGCAGGGAGTTGGTGGACATGGGAGAGCTCAGCTTCAGGCAGCTGAGGCCTTCGATCATGGAGCTCTGGGAGCAGATGGACAGGAGCGGAACTAGTGGATAAGTCTTTTGTACTTCTAGTTCCTTGTTGCTGTAGTGTACCGTCTTTGTATTATGAGCTGCAATAATAAAAGATGCATGCCTTTGTGATGTTTTCATTCCTGTCCTCTTTTGTGTTGTTACTAAGAGGTTCCAGTTTAGACTGTTGACTTGACCCTCACTTGTGAGACATCTACTGGAGGAGACCCAGTTACCACACACTGATGCCGACAATGTGACTCAACCCTTGGAGGCGAGAGTAACGGTTGGATCTCTTGGTAGTAGCGTCGAGGCCTTACGACATCATCCTTGGTATGTATTAGTATCATCCATGTCGGGATTGACTGTATTAGGCGAAGAACATGGTTCATCCAGGGGATGAGACCAGACTTCTCTTATCGGCAAAGAAGAAATCTCAGCAGCTCTTGTAGGACCAGAAAGGTCCATGTCATCCATGAGCGGATGAGGACAGCTCAGAACCAGCAAAAGTCTTGTGCTGACAGGAGGCGGAGGCCACTAGAGTTTGAGGATGGCGACCACGTCTTCTTGCGTGTCTCACCTCGACGTGGATTACGGAGATTTGGCCGAGGCGGCAAGTTGTCTCCATGCTTCATCGGAACTTTCCAGGTCCTCAGCAGGATTGGCGAGGTGGCTTATCGCCTGGCTCTACCACCTCAGTTGCACCAGGTGCATGACGTCTTCCACGTATCTCAGCTGAGGAGATACGTGCACGACCCGTCACACTTCATTGACCATGGGGAGCTGGACGTTGATGATGGGGCGACCTTTGCGGAGGTCCCGGTGGAGATCAAGGATCAACAGGAGCGGGTCCTACGTGGATGATCGATTCCTCTTGTGCGCATCATATGGCAGCACGGGAACCTCCAGGAGAGCACTTGGGAGCGGGAGGCTCAGATGCGTGCTCAGTATCGCCTTTGTATCTCTAAGTTTGTGGTGAAGCTTTACAGGGACGTAAAGCCTTGTGGTGGGAGTAATGTAAAGACTCGTAAATTTCAAGGAATTTTTTTTTCTTAATTTTCCTAGGAATTTTTCAAGGACGCAGCTTCCGACGAAACCTGATTCCGAGGCCCGGTGTGCCCGGAATCACTTTCTGAAGTTTGGCTCGGGTACGTTCAGTGAACGGACGAGCGAGTTTTTCTAACTTTTGAACCGGTTCCCGGAATCGAATTCCAAGGGCACCGATGGAATCACAACACCAGTTTTTGCTTAGAAACGCCTCTTTCAGAGTTGCGTTTTCTCGGTTGTGGTTTTTAATTTTTGGGTTTTAAGTTATGAAATAAAATAAAATTGTGTGACAATTTTATTTTTATTTCACTTAAAGCCTCTTAAAGACCACTTTAAGCTGTCTAAGCTCAGTTGAAACAGATAGTATGCTATCCAAAAATATCCTACCCCCTTGGTAGGATATTTGTGAGGTGGGGCCCGCACGAGCCCCACCGTTTCTTTTCCGCTAAGTAACGCACCCACGAAAACCCGTCATTATGAAAGTCAACTGACGCGTTTTCTTAAATTCTTAACGCACCAATTAATTGGGCGGTTTTCTTCGTTGAATTAATTCTATGAATTAATTTAATCGTTTTTTAACCTGTTTGAAATCCGTTGGCGTAATAATAAAATAAGACCAATGCACGACATCTTGAGGATTGCTCGTTTAGAGGCTTTTGACAGAAATCTTGTGCCTTCATCCTCCTTCGCGAAGAACGCGAAGAACACGAAGAACGCCGACCTCCGATGAAGAATGCCGAACCCACGGAAATCGACGGCGCGATGCCGTGTGCCATGACGCTGACGTTTCCTCTCCCACGACGTTCTTCTGCGACGTTCCTTCATCCGCAACAAAATATTCGATCATCCGTTGAGGTGAGAGGATGCAGTTATTTAAATTTTCTTTGCGGATTATATCAAACACAAGGATTTAATCAATATAATTAAATCTATTGTTTCTTGATCCTCGGAGATCGTCGACACGACGCCCTTCCACAATGACGCGACGCCTTCCACGACGCGACCCTCCACTTTTTCCGCGACGGTCAATTCCGCGAAGAACGCGCGTGCGACAACTTGACGAGGTATGTATTTTGTTTGGAAATAACTTTTTATTCCAGTAGTAGTTTTCTTCTAAAACAAAGGAACCTGGATCAAGTGAAATTTTAAATTATTAAAATTATTTTTGATACGTTTGTATTGTGTTATTCATCTTCCCGTTAGTATCATCTAACGCGGAGGGTGCGGGCCAAAAAAAAAAACGGCCCGACAACCCTCTACAGTTCTTCGTTGTTGTGCGGATTTGGCGGGTGATGACAAAACGTGCCGTAAAGGCGATTTGATGATTCCACAGTGAAGAACGGGTCCCAGGAGGAGCAGCGGCGCAGAAGAAAACATAATCGGACCACCGGAGCAACTCCGGTTGCCCGACGCGCCGCCGGACAGGGCCGCCACGGCGGCAGCGACGCCAGCGGACCCGCGGCCCGCGCCAGTGGACCTACGGCCGCGCGGGTCCGGCACACACAGGATGCGGCTTTTCCGTGTCCGTTGACAAGGCCCCCCCCCCCCCCCCCCCCGCGGGGGCCGCAGTGTTATCACGCGGGGGCAGCGCGCCCCCCGCGTTGCTCGGCCGCTCGGCCGACCCGAGCCGGGCCGGGCCGCGCCCTGGCCGGGCCGGACCGGGTCCAGACGGGTCGGACCTGGGTCGGGTCGACCCGGTTCGGCCAACCCAGGGGGGGGGGGGGGTCGGGCCGGGTCGGCCCGGGCCCAGACACCCCGTTCCCGGACCTTTTCGGTATTTTGACCGTAAGTTGAGCTACGGGCCTCCGATTGACGCTCCGTAAGCGGAAACACGATCCTTGGATCCAGACGGTCGTTTCAGTATACTGCACTCAAGGTTTTGGAATACTTTGGGTTCGGCCAGGTTGGTTCGTCCATGAAACCAACCGGGCCCTCGGAGCAGAAACACTCATATCTTGAGCTTCGGACGTCCGATTGACGTGCCGTCGAATTTGGTGGATTCCTCTAAGTGAGACGGATCTTTTGGCATACTCCGCCCGAGGTTTGGACGCAGGTGGAGTACAGTCGGGTTGGTTTTTCCTTAATATCCAACTGGGCCCCCTGGGACGAAAAAGCTAATAACTCTCAGACCGGGCGTCCGATTGACGCGCCGTCTACGACGTTGAGTTCCTGTTGACGATACGGAACTTTTGGATACATCAACTCTGGACTTTGTGTCAGTTGATGTATCAGCCTCTCGGCTCGTGGAGCGGACCCTCCCGAACGAGTTTGCTGTGTGCGGGGACCCTAGTGCTGGCTGCGACTTCGACGACGACGACTATACAGAGATCCTCGGTGGATTCGACTGCGACGATGATGAAAACAGTACTGGAATCCTCCGTGTTTTTGGCAGTGACCACTACGGTACATCTTGGGATACATGAAATCCGGACTACATGTCAGTTGATGCATCGACCTCTTAGCTCGCGGAGTGGACCCTCCCGGAACGAGCATGTTGTGTGCGGAAACCCTAGAGCCGGTTGAGACTTGACGACTGCTGATCGAACGACTCAGTGCGTTATGGATAGCCCAGTGGGGAGCGCTTGGTTGTAGCAGCAGAACCACAGCGGATGAGCGCTTGGTTGTAGCGGCAGACCCGCGGTACTCAATAGAAAGAGTACCTCTGGAGGCTATGAGGGGGAGCGCTTGGTTGTAGCGGCAGACCCACGACAAAGGTGCGCTTGGTTGTAGCGGCACAGGGGAGTGCTTGGTTGTAGCGACAGACCCACGATGGAGGATCGCTTGGTTGTAGTGGCACAGGGGAATGCTTGGTTGTAGCGGCAGACCCACGACGGAGGAGCGCTTGGTTGTAGCGGCACAGGAGAGCGCTTGGTTGTAGCGGTAGACCCACGACAGAGGAGAGCTTAATTGTAGCGGCACGGGGGGGCGCTTGGTTGTAGCAGCAGGCCCATAGTACCCGATAAGTGGAGTTCTACAACAGTCCAAGGTAAGAGGGAAGCGCTTGGTTATAGCGGCATAACCACTGTACTTGATGGAGAAAGAGTTTCCCAATAGCTATGGTTTCCATTTCATGATCGATCCTATGTGAGTCATTGCGGGGGTTAGTACCTACCGATCCTTTGTGGTTCCGATGACTTAGATGAATCAGTGGCTACATATGATCATCTTTATCATCTTATGAAGAAGTATATCCTATGTGAGTTGAATCTTGTTTGCTATCCTGTGTGGATTTATGTTTTTCTTTCCTATGTAGATTGTGTTGTGCTATCCTGTGTGGATTTACGTTTTACTTTCCTATGTGGATTGTGTTGTGCTATCCTGTGTGGATTTACGTTTTTCTTTCCTATGTGGATTGTGTTGTGCAATCTTGTGTGGATTTATGTTTTGCTTTCCTATGTGGATTGTGTCGTGCTATCCTGTGTGGATTTACGTTTTGCTTTCCTATGTGGATTGTGTTGTGCTATCCTGTGTGGATTTACGTTTTCCTTTCCTATGTGGGTTGTGTTGTGCTATCCTGTGTGGATTTACGTTTTTCTTTCATGTGTGGACTGGGTTGTACTTGAGCTCGGATGTTGGAGCCGAGCGAGAATTGATAACTTAGGTATATGTATGGGCATATACCTAAGCTGTGTCGGATGTTACTTCGTGATTGTATCTTTCTTTTGTGGTTATCCTTTGTGGATTCTGGGAGACCCTCGGGTGTCTCAGGGTCCCTACTGAGTAGCTTATACTCACCCCTCCACGGGCTATGCCCGCACTACGTTGTGTTGGTTGCAGACGACGGACAACGCTGATCGTGGTGGAGGCTTGCGGAGCAGGACGGTACCTGGAGGTGGACCACTGGGCGGGGTGTACTCGGAGCGGACGGCTGGACCGAGGAGCTGTGGAGGCTATCTGTACTCACCCTTCAGGTTGGACTTCCAGAGGACGGCTCGACGCGGAGACTTTTCCTTTCAGTTGATGTTTTTCCCCTTTCAGTTGTACTTTACAGTTGGGCTTGTATTTTCGGCCCCCTTTACTTTTCTACACTTACTGTTGTACCAGATTTTACTTAGTGTTTACTTCTTCCGATTTCTTACTCTGTGGTGCTTGTTTACTTTACAAAGGCAATACCTTCCCTTTTTCTAGGATTTACGCCTTGGTTCTAGTCGCCAGCCCCTGGCATATGGAAGGCGGGCTTGGGGTAGTCGCGACACGGGCCCCGAGAAAAGTCGTGACATACTTCGAGACAGGTGGTTAACCATCACACATGGAAATTTGAAGATGGAGTGGAAGTAATAGATGCATCTGTCAAGTATACTCCAACAATGACTCTCACCCTTCTGGTTGTTACACCAGTTGAATGGATATCCAGAGAAACCTAGGTCCATTAGTCCCATGCTCACCATAAACTGCACAAAGGAAATACTATCCCTCCTTGGGAAATCTTCTCACCCATTCTTCTCATCCGGTTGTGATATGATATTAAAGTCCTCCCCCACCACCCAAGACTGGTCCCTTGGGTCAAAACCATATATCTCAAACAACAAAAATTCTCTCCTTTGGGCGTCACATCTCCAGTAGATGAAGGATACAACCATAGAGACACTGTCACTCAAGACCCTCGTTGTGATATGCTGGTATCCCACCCGGATTAGAACCACTGAGACCTCCCTCTTCTAAAATAACCATATGTGGTTGTTAGTAGGAGCCACATGCATGGAATCATGCATTTTAATCCTATAATAATACTCTTTATGTTTAGCTAATTTCTTCTTATGCTCAATTACCGCAACCATCTTGGCCTTATGCTTCATACATTCTAAGGAAATGAAATCCATTTTAACCCTCGCCCCAATTCCTAGGAAGTTCCAAAAAATTATAGGAATAATGGAAAAAAATAGTGGCATGGATTTGGCTCCAAGACCCCTGGTATATTTCGAAGTGGAATTCGAACACTCCCTTAGCTTCAGCCTCTTCTTCATGTACCTTTTACACTCTCTCGAACTCTCTACAGGCTTAATTGAGGATGATAAAGGAATATCCATAGATACTAGAGAAGGGGATCCCTCCCCCATGATATTATCTGAACAAACATGACCATCCTTCTACAAAGAGCCCGATCCCCAGCAGCCCCTAGAAAAGCAGGACAACTACTACCAAATAGAAAAACCACCTGCAAGAGAGACTTCACATCAGAGGAAACAATCCCCTCTGGTTGATCCATGCACACCCATGCCTTAGAGCCTACAAGGTAATCCTTACATATGGGTCTAGCTGCCAGAACCCCAAACTCCTTGGCCAGATGCTCATCACTAGTACCAGAGACCAAAGATGCAAGAGGAGGGGGAAAACCACCCTTAGGCACTCTTATAGAAAACTCTAGCAAATCTCCATCCATCAAAAACTTCCTTGGAATGAATGAGGTACCGAAGGACCCCGAAGAACTCATCTGGATACTTTGGGAATTAAAGTGTTGTATGGTCAGCCTAAGAGACCCCTCCTAGCACGAGGAGGGGGAAGACAGTTGCTTGCCAGAAGAACGCTCTGGGGGATTGAGAAGGTGCCCAGGGGCGAGGAGAGGGGATGAAACCAGAGCCTTCCCTGGTCACATAAAATCCTGATGTTTGGGAGTCCTATTACCGAAGGCATTATGACGGCCACCTAGACTACGCCTCCATCAATTCTACAAGGAGTGACCCCACAGTAAACAAGAGGAATGGTACCTTTGAAAAACCGGGTAGACTATATCATGAGACCAGTCAGTGGTATTCGACACATTAAGTGAGATCTTATCCGAAAATGGAATATAAAGGTCCAACTCAATGCAGATCTAGGGCACCATGGTCTCTTCCTTGCAGTGGGTACACTCAGCCGTACAAATATACCCCCCCTAAGGAGTCGCCAATGTACTTTAATAAGACACCTTTCTGGAAGGGTAAAGGTAGGCCAAAAGGCTAATCTAAACCGCAATGCGAGGGAATTCCTTGCCTTTGTGAACCTCTATCGACCAACGGGATAAATTGAACAACCATCAACCCATGGACCTCAGGGCATAACACCAGGAAGGAATGAAATCCGCCTCTGATTCCAGCCCTAGGTGGAACGAGCTCTGTTAAAGCACCGAGACATGAGCCTCCCCCTGCAAACCCCAGGAATCCATGAAATGTTTAAATATTGAGAGAGAAGGATTCACGAATCCAACCCATGCTACGAGCATCCATTTTAGGCCAACTATGATTAACCTCTTATGGGACTTGATGGCCACCACATGGTTTCTTATAACAATGTGAAAAAAATGTTCCTTTTCTAGATCCTCAAAAAATTGTACATTCAAGCTCCATATGATCCATGTATGCTCCTGAACCATTACTCAAACACCTATGCACATTCATTTAATCATAAACAAATGTTTTTACTAAAATTTAAAGGATTTGTACATCATGTGGAAAAACAACTTGTAGGAAAACCCCATGGGGATATATATATATATATATATATATATTAAAATATACAAGCACTGGTATAGTAGTTATTATATTGTTTCAATTAAAAATAAATATCAAACTAGAATATGGAATATAGAGGTATATGTGACACATATACACCTAGGGGTAAAAACTATTGTAGCGGGATATTAGGTATTAACATGATCATCTTGAGTTCATTAAGAGTGGGCCTCAGATTGTACACCAAGGTAGAAACTCTCATGGGATATCCATCAGATAATTCACATTTTCTATATGAGATATTATCAAGGACTTGAATATATTATGATCATGAATGGACTTGGTAAAACATAAGTTATCATTGATTGAAAATAATGTTCCATGATATAGATATACTTTTTATGATTTTTCCTGATTACATGATTCATCACTATGATAAAAGTTTCTTGCATAATTTTTTTGGACTTAGTCAATGTTCGGACATAGGAGTAATCGTGTTAATATTGAATGTGTTAGGAAATTCAATGACCATATTCAATAGAAGAAAATTAATTTAGATATCCAATAAAAAACATAACGATTTTATCATCCAAATATACAATGATATTAATGTTAATGAAAATTCATGTTGATATTACAAATATTTTAATAAAGGAAAAAATCATAATTGTTTATTCATGATGCAAAATCCACCTTCCTTTAGTGGTTCCTATGATTTTATAATTGTTTATCAATCTTTCATTAATAATAAAAATATTTTCCATTCTATGATATTTATAAGATAAAAAAATTATAATGGGTTATAATTTGAATGTTGAAGTAGATCAATGGTGCAATAATATCATGAATAAAAGTAAAGAGGGGGTAAACATACTCCATGTTGTAGGAAGAGTTTGAGAAATTATTTTTTCTAATTCGTTCCATGAACTCATTAAATGAAAAGTGAAAGGGTGTTCCTATAACTAATGTTGAATGATGATGAATCTATTATTTATCCTGAGGTAAATTTCACTAGAATACAAGGTATGCGTCATGTTTTATCATTGATAAAAAATGAGAAGTTTACTGATTCATTTTTCTCTTCACACCATGTCTCAGAAAGGAATTGATCAATTTTTTATTTTATAGTAATGAAGAAATCATTTGATATTTACTAAATATGTAAATGAAAATTGATGACTCTAATTTTTCTCATTGTTTTTGGGAAAAATATAAAGATGGAATTTTAATAAAATTTTAATAATATAACAAATAGAGATAAGGAAATTAATTTTACTCTATGGTAGAATTGTTGATGGATTCATAGAGGAGACTACATTTCTAGGTCGAAAGTTTTTTGTAATTATATAAAATAATTACATCGAGCAAATTAATGTTGAATTAAAGTGAATATTCACATCAATGATAGTAAAATTGTAAAAGATATTAATATATTTCTACCTTGTCTTCAATGAAACAATTTTATGGATTTTGAAAGTTACACTAATCAGTTCATGGATCTAATGGGTAATGATGAAAATAGATTCAAGCAACCTCATTAGTCTAGAAACCAATGTAATGGTAATATGATCACAAGAGATGTGGTGGGTTACAAGATTGAAGTGGTGAAAGATAAAATTATAATGAACTCTAGAAAAAAATGCATTTATTTTATATTCATCTACCAACACATTTATATATGAAATTTTTTAAAAGGCGTCATGTTACCACTTCAATGAAAAAATATTGAGTGTAAGATCCTAGTTTTTTTGTCAGGTATGGATCATTTTTTGTTTCATTTTAGATATTTATTTTTATCTATATGGGAATTAATAAATATGTCATGGATAGTTCATGATTTTTCAATATTCATTTTGGTCATATCCTTCTAGTTTGTATAGAAATATTATGAGGTGCATGGTGGGAACATGGTTATTATTAATTATGCCGCTAAAATGTGAATCCATATAAAGAAGGATAATGTTTTGCTTAAGCATTTGAGAAGAAGCCTCATATAAATTAGAAAAGTTTAATAAATTTTATATGGATGTCAGAGGGTGTGTTTATGGTTTTTCTAACCATGATACAAGACCTTGTGAGGTTAGAGTGATTTTGTAGTGGCTAATGCATAATTGGCACATGGATTTTCATATCGTGTGTCCAAAAAAAATGATATATATAAGTTTTGAGACATTTTTGTCCACAAATATAACCATTATTTTCAATTATTCATCCCTAAAACATAAAAAAACCCACTTTGTATAATTTTTCCATTTTTTTCTTAATGTAATATTTGAGCTATATCTCACATCAATGCTATGACCTGATCATTTATGGTTGCATTGCATCACCCTCAATATGTTAACAATCCATATTACATATTTTTATTTTTTTATCTCAAAATATATAGCATTAATTCTCTGAGAGATCATTTTTTTTCTTTTTCTAGTTTCAAAATTTTCTCTCATTCGAGCGAAAATCAAAGGCCGATTGTAATGACCCAAATTTGGATCCACATAACTGGTGCCCCATACCCAGTTCGCCACATGACCTCAAGCGTGTTTCCCCAAACGCCAGAGGCTGCCGACTAGCAGTGAGGGCCTTAGTGAGTCAGTGGGGAAATTATTCCCTCATTTGGTAAAGTATGTAGTGGAAGAATAAACATAATCAATAGCGGAAGCAGTAAAAAACATACGACAACTGAACTAAAAGTAGAAGCAATGCCTGAAATAATAATGATGCAGTATGGTACATGTATCTATGGAAAGCAG
Organism: Viscum album; assembly: GCA_963277665.1. Lineage (NCBI taxonomy): Eukaryota > Viridiplantae > Streptophyta > Magnoliopsida > Santalales > Viscaceae > Viscum > Viscum album. Next base: position 663,689,590 of record OY728159.1, read on the forward strand.
TAAACAAATCAACGTGCTGAAATACAACGAAAACTAAAGTTCTAAATGTAAACAGAAACTCTTGCAGAATCGTGATCCAAATCCCGGTCCCATGCTCTCCAGCTCCAACCAACAATCATGTACCTGAGGTAGAAGGGACACAATCCCTATCTACACCTGTAACCATATAATTTGTTTGGGCCGAAAAGTAGGACCCGAACAGGGTGTGAGACTAATCCCAGTAGGCAACCACCACAAGATTTGTGCCCTACCATCAGTGAGTAATATCGAAAAAGTAAAGGAAAATAAATACAGTAATGAACTAGGAGTACACCAGTAAATAATCATACCAGTTACCATTTATATTCATTTAATTAAACAACTACGGAAAACTAGAAATGCTTTCTATTCCAAGGTAAGCAAGTAACACAACAGTACAAAACCCAAGCTTGTTCTTTGGCTTGGTGGACTCGTCACAACCAACCATAAAAATTCACACTGACCCTCTGGGTGGCTCAAACTAGAAGACCCCTATAGTCCAGTAATCAAACAAGGCATATACACTCTGGGAAGCTCTCACATCAATTCCCCTATGGTCTTGAAACGATAGCTACAGAATCTCTGAGGAAGCACTTATGTCTAATTCTTCATGTGGTCTCTATGTGTGGGTAAACTAAGAACACTCTTGGGAAGCACAAAGTCCTATTACTGTAGGTCCTGCGTACGAACTAAAACCAATAGACCCTCAAGGGAAGCACTTAATCGTCTATTCCCTATTAGATCTCCCGCACCAGGTTCTCACAGCCCTGAGCAGTCCAGTCGTGCATAATCGACTGTCAGCAGCCCTAAGTAAGTTCAACAACCACTTGGATAATAACTACCATGCATCAAAAGCATTTAAACAGCAGGAAACACATGAAAACATTAATATCAAGTAAAATAGCAATTGTAATATGGGTTTCCTCACAGGAAAACGGTGCTGAACGGCGATAAACATCCAAATAGGGAGAAACACCCATAGGGTGATCCTCAACATGAAACCAAGAATATATTAGCAACAACTAATCATAAGCTAACAAGAAATCTAGGAAAATAAACAATAGGATCAAAATCCTAATCCCGGGATACCCGATACATGGGTATCCGACACTTTTGTAACCAAAACTCAAAAAACTTCAATGTAGGGATACAAACCACCTACCTTGATCCTCGAAGATTGATATACTTTAACCTCAACCCAGGAATCGGCCTAGAACAGAGTAGATCTGCAAAACGTCTAAAACGTTCAACCTCAGATAACTCATACGAGAGGAAGAATCATGAAACGAGGCTAAAGACGAACCAATAACTCACCACTGCGATTCTTTTACAATCGACGGAGTTTGATTCGGAAAACCAGTGATGGATCGGTGGATCAGAGAAGAATCGGCCTCCTCAGACGCTCTGGACGGAATTAGGCAGAGAAGAAGATGTTTATGAGCATTAGGAATGACCCCAGTCCAATTAATGAAATAAAAATAATGTACACGGCGTGTACTTTTAGAGTACACGGCGTGTTCTTGGGTTTTCTGTACTCCGCTTTAAGCGGCCGCCACATCACCCATACCCACCATGTGTGTGGCCCGGACCCGGCCAACACACGACTTCAAGCTGCAGAGGAATACATGGTGTGTACTCATAAAGTACACGGCGTGTACTCTGATAATTTCCAGATTCTTCATTTTTTCCTTAAAAATCCCATAAAAGAGACCCGTACCTAAAAATGAAGATCCGGGTTCTTACACTGATATTGGACAATGAGTCTTCTAACAATATATGTTATGTGGTACAACACTTTTTGTAACAACCCAAGATTTTCTGAGAATTATTATTTTTAATTTCATTGATGTCTTGTGTTGTACGCTACACCAAGATTATCTTGCGCTATACGCAACACCGTATTAGCTTGCAGTATACGCAACACTATTCTTGGCTCGTGTTACACACAATTTCACGTTCATTTTGTAGAAATTATTCTACGCAACATTAAGTATAGACTTTGTTTAATTTATAAATGAAATATGGTTGTATTTTGTTATACACAACAAAAAAGGAGTCTTTCACTGCACGTCACCCTGACTTGGCTTGCATTACATGTAATCGCGACCTTCCTCGACAGCGTGTGTAGTATGCAATACCGGGTTTCACTAAACAACGATATATTGTTATAATATTATTATGAACTAGCCTTTATGAATAGTATCAACTACATTTTGAATTTTATAACATTATTATTCATCTTACACATTTTCTAGAACATGGTATGAGAACAAAATAAATTTTTCGGGTAAAATAAGTATTTTTCAAAAAATGGAGTTTTGCCGCCTTTTGATGGCGCACCCACTTTAAATATAGATTTTGACATGTTTATAATTTAAATTTTACAAAATAAGATTCTTCCTTGGAACCAGGATATAAAAATTTAATTTGGACAATTTTTTCATATTATTTTGATAACTTTCATATTTTGATGAATAGTAAAAACACTCTATATTTTAATTAAAAACAACTTTTTTCATCACAATAATTTATATGGATAGATTATCTTTTTAATCGGTTTTAAAGTGTAATTATACTATATTTTTACCATTTAATCCAATGTTGGTCATTGAAATTAATTTTACTTTGAAATTGGACATAAACAAGTGATGATCTTTTGATAGTTATTGTTTCTTAAAAACACGCTATTTGTTTTGATAACGGGAATTAATTTTAAAATTAATTAATTAAAATTCTATGTTTTGAATTTGGAAAAATATACATCATTTTGTAATTCGGAATATCAAATATAGCTTAGGTTGAATTTTTGGTATTTTTCTGAAAAACTTCAATTTTTGATGAATAGTGAAAACACTGAGTTTTTGGTTAAAACCGACTTTTTATTTAAATAATAATTTATTTGATTTAAATTTATTTTAGGTCAAAATAGATGCATAATACTTATATAAGTTCAATGAAATTCATTAGAATCATTTTATAATAATTTTAGATTTATAAAAATTGTATTGAACTTTTCACCGTCTTTTACCCACCTCCTAGGAGCTTTTGCAATTGTTCATAAAACTTAATTTTACCGCTTCTGTGAGTTGAATTTAGAAAATCCAAGAGACACGGTTAATATTAAGGAGTAAAATGTGGTTCAATTAGATAAAAATAATTTTTGGTGAATAGTAACTTTTTTACTTTTATTTACCACGGTTAAAAGTAAATAGGGTAATTCAAGGTTAAAAGAATATTATAATAATTAACAATTACCTTAACACTTGTCCAAAACTTATTGGATGAGTAATGGCAGACCATTGGCATTCTTGGGTCTATTTTGGGACCCCATGGAGCCACTTATTAAAGACAATGACACATTAGATTAATTAATTTAATGTAAAGACAAAATTGGCATTAACAAAAATCTTTTAGTAATTAATTTTTATAAGGGGTTATATAAATTATCTTTTCGTTTATAAATATTCATTGGAAAGATAAAAATATTTCCTACATGTTGGTATTTTTTTTATAATTTTTAGACATCAAATAAATTAAATTATTTCTGACACAATAATGATGCAGTATTTACCTCATTAATAAATGATTTAAATAAATAAGATTATAATGATTAAAATATTATCCAAAACCTGTCCAATTCATATTGGATGATTTTATTTCAAATATGAGTCATCTTATCTTAGACATTAATGTGTTTTTAACCTCTTGAAACCGAAGATAAGTTTATAATAAAATAATGTTTTCACACTTTCCTAAAGAGCCCCTCATCTCCCTTATAAAAGGAGACCACTTCTATGCAATTCATCACAACTCTCAAGCCTTTTGGATCATCCAAAATCTGCCCAAATAAGCTCCCTAAATCCCTATACTCCCCCTAGAATCCTTACATTTGGCAGAAGGAACTTCAAGAAGTTCTTTTGGTTCAAACCAAAGGAAGTTACCCAAATTAAAGGTAATAGTTTCTCTTAAGTTGTTTTCTTTTATTCTACTTCTCAAACCCCTAAACTCTTTTTAATCCTTTATTTTGTGACAACACCAGTATCCTAAAAATACTAGGATGTTTTTATTGGAAGTAGTATAACTACACTTACACACACCTCCATCTAATGGATGAAGAACATAATGTTTCTGTGGATGACAAACTAACGCCTCACGAAACGATGATTGTTCGATTTTCTCCTATCGCCTCTCATGGTGGCAATTATGATGGAACTATATTTATATATGATATATATTATGTTTATGATTTCATTATTCTTCTTTACTTCCCAATTATATCAAGCCTTTATGGTTTCCATAGTCGGTAAATACGTTAATCTCATTTGAGGAAGTGCGGACTATCGCCCCCTCAAAGTGATGCGATTTGTTAATGCCTTATGGGGGATGTATAAAGGATGGAGTTAATGATATTATATATGATATTATACTAGAATTATAATATACATATTCCATTAAAATAATCAATAGAAATTAAAGTAGCGTTCATGCGTACGTACGACTTACCGTCTCCATGAACGGTGCATTTCATTTCTTACCTCCATATGTTATGTACTATTATAAATACATGAATATGATGGATATATAATGAATATATATGATATATAAATCATTATTTACATTCTTTAAGTAATTAAATCATGATATAAGTAATAATAACATCAAGAACAACAAGTCCAAACACGTACGATAAATAAGACGATTTTACCCAAAACGTTGCTTTAACATGGGATTTACAAAAGAACGGGTAATATAAAGTCATAAGTGAACCATATATGATATCATAAAAATGAATATGTTTCTTTAATAATTCAATGAAATTATTTAAATCATTATACATGAGGTTCGGATACGTACGAAGCATATCATACCTAAGGTAAGGGATAATTATTCCAATCTCATTCTTATCCAAGATTGTTTATTCGTAAGTATTTACTGGGGTTATGATTATTATCCATGTCCATATGTTCTCAAAATGTTTTCATAAAATTTTTACTTTTCTTCCATGTATGTTTAAAGTCATTTTTACCCTTTTCTACTTTTACCCCATCGTATGGAAGGAATCTTTATTTTGTTTACCATACGAGGTACTTTTTGACTTTTTCAAAAAAAGTACGAGAAGAATGTTATTTTTAACTTATACGGCATGAACAGATTTTTACATTTTCATAATGCATTATTTTCATGAAGCTTACTCTACAATATTTCATAAGTATTTTTAGAAAAATCATTTTCTTTTAAAATTGCATGGCATTTTGTGAAAAGAAAATTTTTTTGAAGAAGAAAGGATATTTTCCTCAAGAATTTATTTCAAGTGTTTTATCAAAACCATTTTACATCTAAGATGAAATTATTTAGTATGATTATGTTTCAAGTATAATGTCTCTATGATTTACATGGTTTCACTTTTCTTATGATGAAATGATATCCATTTGTTTTATATGGATTATGTTATGATGGAATGATGATTATGAAAACCAATTTATTCTTTGGGTTATGATGAATGATTTATGATTGTTTTGTGGCACACATAAGAATGATTTCATTATGAGATGGGTGGGACCTATATCTCCCTCGAATGCATTGGTTAAAGATTTATATCTCATGAGATAGACATGGCTGGGATGGTAAGTTAATCCGGTTCAATAATACAGGACTGGAATGAGGAGTGAACTCGATTCAGAAAGGGACTTTGTCCACTAAGATGGTCTTGGAAGCAATGCCTTGGCTACTATGGAAATTATATCATATGCTTAATGGTTACCACAATCCCATGTTTTATTCACATGCTATTTTATTAGGATTAATGTTTTTTATGATCTATTCCTTATGTATTTCCATGTTTTATGTCATTGCTCAAAATCTTGAGGTTTAAACATTGTGTTCATGTTTTTAAGTTCAAATGTATATGGTTTGTTTTATTTTATCCATGCTTACCCTTACTGAGAATTTTAGCTCACCCTTTATATGTTTTATTTTCCCCAGGATATAAAGAAAGGTTTTTAGGTAAGAAAACAAAAAGGGGAAGATCTTTATGGGAGATGTTGAAGATCTTTCACCATGATTAGAAGATTATGTTCTGAGTTTCCAAAGACACTAAAATATTACGGTCCTTGTGTGTATGTTTTTGTTATGTATTAAGTATTCCGCAAAATTAATGTAATGTCCATGTACGTCAAGCTTTGGGTCTCTACAGTTGGTATCAGAGGAAAGGTTTAGTTAACCTTTGGAAACTAGGATTCCAAAATTTAGTGAGATCCCTAGAGATATTTCTATGGTATGTCTAGGGATGTCCCTAAGGTTAAGTATAAGTATAGGTTATAGTCCTAGAATTACGGTAACGGTCATAGAATTAAATATAAGATGTTAGATATTGATGTTACTCCCCATTTATTATGTTGCTTTACCTATCATGATTTTTGCCTCTCACACTATTATTTTTGGGTTTTAGACGAGGGATGGAACCCGAAAGAATTGTGTTGATCAATGTAATGGAAAATGCAATTATTGTCCTTTTAAACAAACCAATGTTATGGGAGATGGAGTGAAAAATCTTATTGCTATACTTACTCATGCTATGAATCATTCTGGACTTCCAAATGAGCAGAGAAGGGAACAATATTCTATTGAGTCCTTCATGAGGCAACGTCCCCCTTATTTCAGTGGGTCTTCTAATCCACTTGTTGCTGAAAAATGGATCAGTAACATTGAAAAGATATTTTCCATACTTCTCTGTTCAGAACATGAAAAATTCATTCTAGCTATTTACCGATTAGAAGGAGAAGCAGATCAATGGTGGAATTTAATTAAGAATACAAGGCCCCAAGGTGAAATTGACTCCATGGAATGGGATGAGTTCAAGAACTTATTTTTCAATAAGTAATTCCCTCGTATTATTTGAACAAAGATGGGAAAGGAGTTCCTTGAGTTTAAGAAAAAGGATGATGAATCTGTTGGTATATATGAGGCAAATTTTACAAGGCTTGCAAGGTATGCATCTGGCTTTATCATCCAACCTGAAAGTAAAGTTGATCGATTCTTCAGTGGCTTAAAACCAAGTCTTCGAATGGAATTAGCTATAAGAGACTTCAGTAGCTATGAAGAAATTGTGCATTGTTCTATCAAGGTAGAAATGGAAGTTGGTGTTACATATCTATCTCATGGTTTTGACAAGAAACAAAAGATGGAGTTCAAGGAGAAATCTCCGAACAATGGTGAAAAGAAGATGAATGTTTCTTTATGCTCAAAGTGTGGAAAGAAGCATGGTGGAGATTGCCTAAAAGGTACTAGAAAATGTTTTAAGTGTTGAAAAGAAGGTCATCGAGCCATTGATTGTCGAAGTAATGGGAAAAAGGTTGCTAATGATGTGAATAGAGAAAAGACAACAGAGAATGCTCCATCAACACTTCAATGCTTCAAGTGTAAGGAAATGGGGCATTATGCTAATAAATTCCCTAATCCAAGGGTTAATGATGATCAACATGAGCAACCACTTAAGTAAAATGACAAAGGGAAGTCACATGCGATCACTATTGGAAATGATGAATATGACAACGATGTGGTGGAATGATTTAGTGTTCATGTAATGGGATTCCAAAATAATGTTGTATATAGTACTATGGAATATTGGAATATTTATGTATTGGTCTGTTGTGGTTTCCAATAATTTTATGGTACCGGTAACCATGAAAAGTGATTGAAATATTTTTGGAAACTAGATGATATGCGCATAATGAAGGGATAAGGAGATAATGAGATGTTTGATAGTATTAATGAGATCATGACTAATATAATGACAAAGTGATATCATGGTTTGAGTATAAAGGATTTTTGGGATTTTGGAATGTGGAAAGAGACAACTTTTGACAGCATTCATGTTTTCAACTAAGGTTCTATGGTAATTAATGTTGCAATAGAATACATGATTAAGGAATTCACATATTTGGAATGTGACCAACAAGATACATCATATGATAAATGATGTTATTCACGTTCTTGTTATGTGACCTTTACCGTAATCATTTTCTGTATACTATGAGATTGGATAGATGTATTTTAGATAAGCCTAAAGATTTGAAGGGATTATATTGGACATATGTTAGTATTGTTTAAGGCTAGAACTTTTTGATATTATTTTTGGAATGTTATAATAGCACAGTTTAAAAAAAAGGACAACCCGTAGGTCGGGTGACAACCTGTCGCGTCAGACATGGCTGTGGGAATCGAACCCACAACCGAAGTGCGACAGGCCTTTATCGCCTACCACTGGCCTACAAGAAGTCCCTGGTTAGTAGAAATTAGTTTTATTTTATTAAGAAGTATGATAGTTGAAGTATAAGTCCATTTTTGGAATCATATACGATTAACCTCACCATAGATGAACTTATGTATATTTGATAACTTTTGCTAAGATTTTGTTTGAAACAGATGGAATGACCCATCATTCTATCACATGATCTACTAAAATTTCACGAATAACAAATTCAACTTAATTTCTTTAAGAGATGAAGTGGAAATTGTTCAAGGAACGAACAACAGTGAGATGGTACCAAAATCATGTAAGTATTTCTTTTAATTCATCAACATTAGGGAAATGATCTTGAAAACCAAAAATGTTTTCCTAGTACCCTCATATCCGATGAATCAGATGGTACCTTAGATCATCACAAATTTATGGATTTGTGATTTATGGATTTTTCAAAGCCATATTCTCTACCACTCTCCATCAGAACTTGATGGTTAGATTTCTCCTCCATATCCATATTTTCACCTATGATCTCTTATGTGGAAACCTAGTGATGAGTTAATTTGGGTAACCATTATGTTTCATACTTCACTTTTTAAAATTAAGATTTAGCATTCTTTTTTACGATGTGGGTTTCTATGAAAGAAATTCTCAAGTAACAAACCATTTATAACCCTGACGAATTTCGAGGGCGAAATTCATTTTAAGGGGGGTAGAATGTAACAACACGAGATTTTATGAGAATTATTCTTTTTAATTTCATTGATGTCTTTTTTTGTACGCTACACTAAGATTATCTTGTGCTATAAGCAACACTGTATTAGCTTACAGTATACGCAACACTATTCTTGGCTAGTATTACACACAATTTCAAGTTTGTTTTGTAGAAATTATTCTACGCAACATTAAGTATAGACTTTGTTTAATGTATAAATGAAATATGGTTTTATTTTGTTATACTCAACAATAAATGAGTCTTGCACTACACTCCACCCTGACTTGGCTTTCATTACATGCAATCGTGACCTTCCTCGATAGCGTGTGTATTACGCAATACCGGGTTTCACTAAACAACGATTTATTGTTATAATATTATTATGGACTAGATTTTATGATTAGTATCAACTACATTTTGAATTTTATAACATTATTATTCATCTTACACATTTTCTAGAACATGGTATGAGAACAAAATAAATGTTTCGGGTAAAATAAGTATTTTTCAAAAAATGCAGTTTTGCCGCCTTTTGATGGCGCACCCACTTTAAATATAGATTTTGACATGTTTATAATTCAAATTTGACAAAATAAAATTCTTTCCTGGAACCAGGATATAAAAATTTAATTTGGATAAAATTTTCATATTATTCTGAAAACTTTCATATTTTGATGAATAGTAAAAACACGCTATATTTTAATTAAAAAAAACTTTTTTCATCGCAATAATTTATATGGCTAGATTATATTTTTAATTGGTTTTAATGTGTAATTAGAATATATTTTTACCATTTAATCCAATGTTGGTCATTGGAATTAATTTCACTTTGAAATTGGGCATAAATAAGTGATGATCTTTTGATAATTATTGTTTCTTAAAAACACACAATTTGTTTTGATAACGGGAATTACTTTTAAAATTAATTAATGCCACCTCTATGTTTTGAATTTGAAAAAATAGACATAATTTTGGAATTCAGAATATCAAATATATATTAGGCTGAATTTTTGGTATTTTTCTGAAAAACTTCACTTTTTGATGAATAGTGAAAACACTGAGTTTTTTTGGTTAAAACTGACTCTTTATTTAAATAATCATTTATTTGATTTAAATTTATTTTAGTTCAAAATATATACATAATAATTATATAAGTTCAATTAAATTCATTGGAATTATTTTATAATAATTTTAAATTTATAAAAATTGTATTGAACTTTTCACCGTCTTTTACCCACCTCCTAGGAGCTTTTGCAATTGTTCATAAAACTTAATTTTACCGCTTCTGTGAGTTGAATTTCTAAACTCCGAGAGACACGGTTTATATAAAGGATTAAAATGTGGTTCAATTAGATAAAAATAATTTTTGGTGAATAGTAACTTTTTACTTTTATTTACCACGGTTAAAAGTAAATAGGGTAATTCAAGGTTAAAAGTTTATTATAATAATTCAAAATTACCTTAACACTTGTCCAAACCTTTTTGGATGAGTAATGACCGACCATGTGCATCCTTGGGTAGATTATGGGACCCCATGGAGCCACTTATGAAAGACAATGACACATTAGATTAATTAATTTAATGTAAAGATAAAATTGGCATTAACAAGAATCCCTTAGTAATTAATTTTTATAAGGGGATATATAAATTATCTTTTAGACTATAAATATTCATTGGAAAGATAAAACGATTTCCTACATGTTGGTATTTTTTTTATAATTTTTAGACATCAAATAAATTAAATTATTTATGACACAATAATGATGTAGTATTTACCTCATTAATAAATGATTTAAATAAATATGATTATAATGATTACAATATTATCCAAAATCTGTCCAATTATTATTGGATGATTTTATTTCGAATATGAGATATCTTATATTCGACATTAATTTGTTTTGTACCTCTTGAAACCGAAGATATGTTTATAATAAAATAATGTTTTCACACTTTTCTAAAGAGCCCCTCCTCTCCCTTATAAAAGGAGACCACTTCTATGCAATTACTCACACCTCTCAATCCTTTTGGCTCATCAAAACTCAACCCAACTAAGATACCTACATACCTATCCTCCCCCTAGAATCCTTACATTAGGCATAAGTCACTTCAAGAAGTCCTTTTGGTTCAAACCAAAGGAAGTTACCCAAATTAAAGGTAATAGTTTCTCTTAAGTTGTTCTCTTTTATTCTACTTTTCCATCCCCTAAAATCTTTTTAATCCTTTATTTTGTGACAACAACAGTATCCTCAAAATACTAGGATTTTGTTATGAGAAGGATTAGAACTACACTTACACACACCTCCATCTAATGGATGAAGAACATAATGTTTCTGTGGATGGAAAACTAACGGCTCACGAGACGATGATTGTTCGATTTTCTCCTACCGCCTCTCATGGTGGCCATTATTATGGCACTGTATTTATATATGATATATATTAAGTTTATGATTTACTTATTCTTATTTAATTCCCAATTATATCAAGCCTTTATGGTTTCCATAGTCGGTAAATATGATAATCTCATTTGAGGAAGTGCGGACTACCGCCCCCTCAATGTGATGCGATTCGTTAATGCCTTATGTGGGATGTATAAAGGATGGAGTTAATGATATTATATATGATATTATAATGTAATTATAATATAACTATTTCATTAAAATAATAAATATAAATGAAAGTAGAGTTCATGCGTACGTACGACTTACCGTCTCTATGAACAGTGCATTTCATTTCTTACCTCCATATGTTATGTACTATTATAAATACATGTATATGATGGATATATAATGAATATATATGACATATAAATCATGATTTAAATTCTTTAAGTAAATAATGATATAATTAATAATAACATCAATAACAACAAGTCCAAACATGTACGATAAATAAGACGATTTTACCCAAAACGTTGCTTTAACATGAGATTTACAAAAGAAATTGTAATATAAAGTCATAAGTGAACCATATATGATATCATAACAATGAATATGATTCTGTAATAAGTCAATGACATTATTTAAATCATTATATAGGAGGTTCAGATACGTACGGAGCATATCGAACCTAAGGTAAGAGAAAATTATTCCAATCTCATTCTTATTCGAGATTGTTTATTCGTAAGTATTTACTGGGGTTACGATTATTATCCAAGTCCATATGTTCTAAAAAAGTTTTCATAAAATGTTTACTTTTATTACATGTATGTTTAAAGTCATTTTTACCCCTTTCTACTTTTACCCCATCGTATGGAAGGAATCTTTCTTTTGTTTACCATACGAGATACTTTTTGACTTTTTCGACAAAAGTACGAGAAGAATGTTATTTTTAACTTATACGGCATGAATGGATTTTTATGGTTTCATAATGAATTATTTTCACGAAGCTTACTCTACAATATTTCATAATTATTTTCAACAAAATACTTTTCTTTTAAAATTTCATGGAATTTTTTGAAAAGAAAATGTTTTTGAAGAAGAAAGGATATTTTTCTCAAGAATTCATTTCAAGTGTTTTATCAAAACCATTTTCCATCTAAGATGAAATTATTTAGTATGATTATGTTTCAAGTATAATGTCTCTATGATTTACATGGTTTCAGTTTTCTTATGATGAAATGATATCCATTTGTTTTATATGGATTATGTTATGATGGAATGATGTTTATGAAACCCAATTTATTCTTTGGGTTATGATGAATGATTTATGATTGTTCTGTGGCACACATAAGAATGATATCATTATGAGATTTGTGGGACCTATATCTCCCTCCAATGCATTGGGTAAAGATTTATATCTCATGAGATAGACATGGATGGAACAGTAAGTTAATCCGGTTCAGTAATACAAGACTGGAACGAGGAGTGAACTCAATTCAGAAAGGGACTTTGTCCACTAAGATGGTCTTGGCAGTAATGACTTGGATACTATGGAAATCATATCATGTGCTTAATGTTTTCCACAATCACATGTTTTATTCCCATGCTATTTTATCATGATTAATGTTTTTTTATGATCTATGCCTTATGTATTGCCATGTTATATGTCATTGCTCAAAATCTTGATGTTTAAACATTGTGTTCATGTTTTTAAGTTCAAATGTATATGGTTTGTTTTATTTTATCCATGATTACCCTTACTGAGCATTTTAGATCACCCTTTATATGTTTTATTTTTCCCAGGATATAAAGAAAGGTTTTAGGTAAGAAAACAAAAATGGGAAGATCTTTATGGGAGATATTGAAGATCTTTCACCATGATTAAAAGATTATGTTCTGAGTTTCCAAAGACACTAAACTATTACGGTCCTTGTGTGTCTGTTTTTGTTATGTATTAAGTATTCCGAAAAATTAATGTAATGTCCATGTACGTCATGCTTTGGGTCTCTACACCTTTCCATAATTTTTTAAGTTTTTATATTTTTTTTTAATTATAACATTTTATTGGATTTATATTCAATTTTTTATAATTTATATGAATAAATATTAATTGTATAAACATGATTATAGATGTTCTAGGATACTATTATGACCAATTTATGGTCAAAAACATCTACCAAAAACCAAACATAAGGGAGGTTATATTAATTGATTATAAATATTTTTTACGTTGATACTAAAAAAACCTCTAGGTTTTTTTTGATATTTATATTAGGTAATGGATTTTTTAAATCAATTTAATTTTTTTGATATAGAATTTATATTCATTTGGTTCTTTTTATAACTTCTAACTAAGAATATTAAATGTAACACAGAATTGTGAAACGGATTGGAAAATTTCTATGACCTTCTTGAATATCCATAATTAATTTCCCAATTGAACTAATTGAGATTTGTTATGTCATGTTTTTTACGCTTAGCCCCTCATTTTCCTTATTAATGGTATTTCATTTTTAAATGGATGGAATTGGTAAATGTTATGGATGACATTACTATTCTATGTTTTATGATACAACATAGATGTGATAACATCATTATTTCCTTGTTCCTTAAATATTATGCTCCTCTTAATTTATTATAATTATTAGACATGGATCTTTATATTGTTTATTTTTAATTATTGTAAATGTCACTCCTTATTATTAATTGGTAATTCAATAAAAATGTTGCTCCAAACCCTTAATGCCAGTGTGTTACACATGATATTCCCTAAACATATATCTTAGGACGTCGAACCTAATGTTACATTACCTTAATTTTTAAAATATTAAACATAAAACTCCAATACTTTATTTTTTACTATATTGGGCATGGATCTCTATATTACGTGTTAGTTTAGTCGGATATTCCCATCCACATACCATGTTAGATTCTTGGTTTGATTCATCATAATGAAAATATATGATCCCTATTGATATATAGTTCTAATATTCCATCTTCGGCTGAAGAGATATTGTTTTCAAAGTATTTCTTGGGTAGATTAATCAAACAAATTTATACTTTCTTTATTTTAAAAATTCATTTATTATCATTCCTTATCACTTATTTGTTTTATATTTAGAGAACAGATTACTTATTAATACCATAAGTGGTGTCCTACTATGTTTTAGTCACACCATCTTTGGGTCACCAATTTGTACTCAAACAGGCTTCATAGATAAATATTAGGATAAGGGGAAGAACCCATTTACGGATGCTAGACTACATTTATTTGAAAGAAAATGTGAACAGGACTGAGTAGGTTCTTAGGATGATAATTAATACTATCATTTTTTATCTTTTTTTTATTTCATTATACATGTACTATATGTATGAATTCTTCCCAGAATCACTTACCCCCTATTTTATAGGATCATAAAATAATATTTTCTATACGATACTAATTATTGATTATATATATCATTATTTATCAAGATGGTTTATTTACACTATTAATAAATATATTGATTCCACTAATTTATAGCATATTCAATGATGGTACCCTCTATTAAAAGAGGTAATAGTCTCCCAACCGTAAAAAAATAGAGTGATGTTTCTAATATGAAACTTATTATGTACATAAATGTGTTCTTGGTGTAATATGGCCAATTGGGTTCAGATAATTATGAGTTATCCCAATGCTATATATCACATAGTAGTATCTAATATGTTTTCCTTTTATTTTTTTTACTATATTAGGTTGGTAGGCATGAGACTAGTATATTTTAGAATTTAGTAATGAAGATATTCCTAGAAGTAGTTGACCCATTTATATATAAAATTCAAGTTATTTGGGATGGTACCTGTTGTTCTGGTTTAGTAGTGTCACAGATATATACATTTCACTATTAGGTGACACATATATCTTTTTTATTCTTTTCCTTGGAATGGTATGGAATTGAGGTGTTATCCCATGCACTATTATAGGAAAACATGGATTCACAATCCATGTATATTTCATTCTATATAGAATGTATTTCTTGATTTTGTGATACTTGATTTATGTTCCTTGAGTTATTTATCTTTGATTTGACTAACATTTTTGTAGTATGAATGGGATATAAAATTGGTCAATTAATGTATTCGAATCATAATAAATGATGTTTTATGAAAAATATTTACAGTTTCACCTAAAGTAATAAATTATGGAATGTTTCTCCATGGAATATTTGTTTCATGGGATAAAAGGTTAGTGGTTGCAATTAAATAGATAGGAATTGAAATTTATAAATAGTTTGCGACTCTATAAATTTGAAATAGTTAACTATATAATTAAACTACTATATTTGGATATGATAAATACAATAAGAAGATATAAAATATAATTTTGGATGAAGTTACATAAAATTCCAATAATGATATACAATGTTTGTGACTTTATAACATTTGAATAAAAGGAACATACAATTGAAAAAATAGTATTTAGACAATTATTGGATTATAATTATTTAATGAAATGGTTGACATTAAATGAAGATTCCAATTAATACATAAATATTTTTATATTCTATAACATTCAATTGAAACTCTATATAATAAACCACTATTATTAAGAATATGAAAGCCACCCTTTCCCTAGATTTAGTAGTGGGTGTTTCGGTTCATGTTTTCTGTACTAGTGGGGGATTGTACCGATATTTGTATTTTTAGTATATTTTCCATTTATAACTCATTTTTATTTTTATGATTGAAATTATAGTGTCATTACTTCCCAATTTCCTTAGTATAGAGGATAATAATATGGTTATTTCCAACATCTTATAGTGGTAAGAATAGAACCACATGTAGTTCCACTTATAGAACATGGAATGGTATTAATCATTATTCCTATATTATCCACTAATTCTCATCTTAGAGTGTTTATTCATCTCCGAGTATAATAAATTGAGTGTGATAAGAAAGTAGTTTCATCTGGGTTAGTGTTGAAATAAGAGCTCCAATAATAATATCGACATACTTTCGTAGATGAATTTTCAACCATCCATACATGTGATGATTAAATAGCTTCATATAGGGGATGTTGAACTTAATAATGATATAAATTTTCATCAGTTCAAAAATAATTTTGATAGAACGATTAGGTTTAAAAACAATTTATTTGTCCAAAAATATAGTATTTTAATAAGGATCTATTGAATGAAGATTAATACACATCAATCTTTTTTAATCTATAATGAAATAATATTTATTGTGATCTAAAAGAGTATTTTTGGTGGGATAGTATGAAGAATGAATTTAAAAAATATGTATCTCTATTTTTGGTAATTCATTTAGTTATAGATGAGAGGGTGAATTCTATAGTGAAATTATAAAAATTACCCATGCCTATTGAAAATGTAAAAACATTACCCTTGATTTGATCATTAGATTCCCCAAAACACCTAATGATGAATGTTGTTATTTGTGTTATAGTAGAAAGACTTACAAAATTGTCACATTTTATTACCATCAACTATGATTTATTAATTGACAAAATTAAAGGATAAACATTAATTATGTTTAAAGGTTTCAAAGATTACTACATTTTATTATCTCAAATTGGGAATCAGGTTTACCTTAATGGTCTAGATAAGTCCTTAGTAGGCTCTAGATATATAGGTGAACATCATCTCTCTATATCATCCTCGGAGAGGCATTCATTCTAGGAGTTGAATTTAAACTCTCGAGGACATGTTGAAATCATTATCAATTGATATTAGATATGTTTTGGATCAACACTTACTATTGTTATAATTTTCATAAAATAATAACATTAAATCAAGTATACAGATGGATGTATATGATTCCCTCTTTGGATGAATATTTTAATTTCTTGTATTATAGGATGATTTTATATAAACAAAGATATTGACAAATAATCTATATACGGAAATTCTTGTGAAGGTTGGAGCTATTTAGTCAGACTTCATAGAAACACAATGTCAATAGAAAATTTAGTTTTTAAATCTTCTGTAAGATTATGAGTTTGATGTTGGTAAAAAGGTATTCCTATGAAAGGAATCCTGGAAGATATTTAAAATATTTTTAAAGAATAGATAGCTGGGCCAAAAAATACCATTCCTTTTAAATTTCTTTATCTTTTTAGAATGTTTTTCTTATCTCTTGACACTTCAACCAAGAATATATAAACTTTACAATTTGATCCATGTATCACTATTGGGGATCACATACATAATCCTTAACATATAATAAACTAATTGGTTATGAAACTAGAAAATATCCTCCCTTACAATGAAAACATTGTAGATGATGTTTTATTAAATTTATAATGTTTCATGATGTAATACTACTCACTCAACCAATTTTTTTGGAAAAACAAAAAATTTCATGAAGCTATGTCAGAACCTGAATATGTGATGAGGAGAAAGATACCACATTTCTTATATAATAGTTACATAATTTCAAGGTTGAAATTATTATATGTGGATAAAATATAACAGTATGAGATTTTATGATGTATTTCTAATTTCAAAATTTTAATTTTTTGATATCTTTTTTAAATAAAAAAGGACATTAAATGAGCTGTGATATAATATTTATATATAATTTTTTAATATGATAATTATATACTAGTCATTTTATTGGATGGTATGAATAAGACTAAATAAAATATTAATAATTATTTTTATATAGATATGTAATTTACTCATAGTTCATTAATTGGTTATACAATATAATACAATATGTTGATGGTATAATTAGTGGTTTTTCTAAAAAACTATTTTTAAGTTCACAGTATGTTTTTAGCATAGTAAAAAAAATTAATATCATTTAATTAATGATTTTAATTCATTGTTTATTTAATATATTCAATAATATATTTTAATATTCAACTAATATTTTTTACATGGAAAGTAATTATGGTGAACTTAATTTTACTATTAAAAAAGAAATTTTGAAAAATGGTTCCATTGCATTTTTCAAAATTATTTTAAAATGATTTCCCATAAGATATAATAATTAAATATTGAAATTATTTTTCTATATCTATAATCATAATAGTTAATTTTATTTAATTATTTTCACATAATCATTTTTCATAATCAATGGATATAATAGTTTAACATTCTTACCATGGTTAGGCTTATAATGAATTTACCAGAAAGTTAACCCAAGAGATATGATTAAAAATATTATAAAAAGAGTTATTTAATTTATCTTTATGAGATATTTTATACCTTATCATTCCTATTATAAAATATACCTCATTTAATCACCACATTACTAGATTCATATGTTAATATATTTTAATATTTTAACAAATTCCAAGTCTATCATACCCCTACATTGTACATGGATTCAACTTATCCTCTATAATTAAAGAATCATAAAACATTATATCAGCCAATAACTTCCAAAATATCTACATCAACTCTATTACCACATTCTAGAAGACCTTTTTTATCATAATATTCTACTTTCAAGGGATAAGATATAAGTAGAAGAGATTTTCTCAACGAAGAGGTAAAACTCTTAAACCTATAATTTCAATATTATTTCTTCTTATACCTCCAATATATATATGGTATCAATTTTAAGATAAATAATTAAAAATATAAAATATACCTAAATTTTTTTTATCTTTTTTTTAATCATTTTCAACCCATTTCCATTAACAGGGAAAGTAAAGTATCGCGTGCGCAGATGTGTGGACTACCATCTCAACATAGAGATAAGTATCAATTTTGATCACTATAATTCATTATTAGTAATTATGATGGTTTTAACATTTATGTAATGTATTTGTGACATAAGTTTTCTTATAGACTTACAATTTCATGTCAATATTTTTACACTTCAATTATTTGTAAAATGATAACATCTCTTGTCCATATGTGTGTACTACCACCTCAACACAAAATGCAACACATTTTTTAAATTCATTGTTTGAAAAATTATAATATTGTATATTATGAATAAATATTATAAATATTTAATTATTTATTATTTTTTAATGATGAAACCATGAACAATATGAAAGTATTAGATCCATAAAACATAAACATCAATGGAAAGCAGACTAGTTTTCACCTTGATGTTTATTTTATCAAATAAATTATTAATAAACTCATAATTGGAAACTGTAAATTGGTAAAAAAAATTAATTTATATATTTATATGGTTTTATAATAAATTTATAATAAATAAATTATTTTTATATATTATATTTTAATATGTATTAAAAAATACATTGAATGTGATATTTGATTTATATTTCTATCTCATTTTAAGTGGGATTGATTTTGTTTAATATCTAATTAATGTAAATTATTTTAGTCTTGTCCATTACACACAATATATTTTCTCATACTTTGGTTATTTATAAGTTTTTTATGTATTATTAAGATTTTCCACGATTTGGTAATTAAAATGACTGAGAAAATGTTTTAAAATAAATACCAAACTTATTTAATTCACTGGTAGATACAATTTTTATTCCATGTATATATTCTTTAAATTTATAAATTGAATGTTCATTACTAAAAATAAAATCATTTAATATAATAATAGTCTATACCTATTTCTTTTTTTAAAAATATAAAAAATATATATCATTTAAAATAAATATATTTACCAACTAATCATTTTTTACTTATCTCAAAGGGGTAAATAAAATGTTTTCTATTAAGGTATACGTTAGAATAATATTTTACCACTAAATTTAATATTAATTGAATTGAATATTCCATTACATTTTCCTTGGTAAATTATAAATGAAAATTATTTCTCACTAGTTGGGGAATATTAAGAAAAAATATTATCTTAGGAAAATGAATTTTTTTCATGTTTTCGTTGAAATGATTAAATTTACTCGTAAATGAATTTCTCATTTATGTCAATATAATTTATGAAATTTTTTAATTAAATAAGTATATGTTATTATTTAAATATACAATATATTTTTTTTGTATTTTCTATTATGATGATTATTTATTGATGATTTTGTGCAACCAAAATCTCTTCACATTGGTTAATTATGTTATAATGAAACATTTATGAGACCCATTCCTTTTGAAAGAGTTTTAAAATGATGCAATCCTTATGAAAATTACATTCTTTTAAATGAGTTATGACTATGATTATGGTTTTATGATCTTGTGTAACACATATGTATAATTTTTATTATGATAGAGGTGGGTCCATAATTATATATCCCTCTAATAAATTATTTATTAATAGATATATCATCACATATTAAGGTTTATAATGGGGAGTGAACCTAGTTCTGTAATGGAAAATATACACTATGATAGTCGAGGGGAAACCATGGCTACAAAAAATGATATAATAGTGAATAAACCCAATAAACTATGATAATATTGGTAGTTATACTTGACTAAAGAAATTATTCTCAATTAATATGTGAATGAAATATAAATATTTCTTATGATTATGACATTACCTCCAGGATCATGATTTATTATTAGGTATTTCATAACACATGCCTTATTTCATTTTTTTGAAAATTCTTTATGACTTGATTTATGATTAATTATCTTTAACATATAGAGTATTATTATTATATTAAATGATAACTTAGTGATTCCCTAATTCTTATGTTCTTCTCACATTTGATCATTGATGGATATCTATTATTATTAACATTACGAAGCATTTAATATTACCCTTTCTTATTTCCATTCCATAGTTAATATAAAAATGTTTTATCTAAGGCATGTCTATAAAGTATACTATATGATAAGATCTCAGTGAGAGATGTCAGATATATTTTGTGAAAATGGATGATTTATATAGGAATTCACCAAAGACATTATACCATTATGTTTTTGGGTTGTCTTATGTTATTAGATATATTTAATATTCATCTTATGTGAAGTAATATACATGTATAAAAATGTATGGTATCCATGGTTTGAATATAGTAAAAAATATTTATTATTTTTTGAAAATGATTAATTCTCCTATAATTATGTATTTATTCTATATTTTACAATAAATAGTATTAATTATAAATCAATGTTTTCAATCTTGGAAATTTTTATAATGAAAAATCAAAATAAATTATAGTTGAAATAATGAATATTCAATTCATCGATAATATATTTCATTTGAATTGCATTTTTTTAAATAATATTATTAAATTAATTTTTTTTGAATAATATGTGTCATTAAAAATCAAAATAATTTCCTTCATATAAAACAAGGTTGAGTGCACACAAACTAAAGAGTTCAAACCATTTACTAATAATTGATAATGGTTTCTTAAGAAAATGATGAAAAAATTATATTTTTATACAAAATTTCATTATACCATGGATCTAAACACACTAGATTTAATAGGCTAAATTAGAACATTTTAGGAAATAATTTAAAAATATTTCTTGTTATTATACACTCTCTTAATATGCATAATATACATTATAGTAATATTAAAAAATCTTTAATCAAGGGTTGTACTCTCTTAAAGAAAATTATAAAAGTGGTCCCATACATTTTTCTACAGGAATGGTTTTTACAATATATTATATAAGATGTGGCAGAACCATTTTTATTATTATAAAAATAATAGTATTCATGATGCTAAAAAATTAATTTAGAGAGTTAGAACCAACATGGTTTGTTATTAATTAATAGTATATATATAATATAGTATGTAAAACCATGTGATATGAAAAATCATTTCCTGTTATCTTTTCATAATCAAATCCTTTATATACTGGTTCAATAATCACATTATTACAAACTAGGATGGGTATTTATGATAAAAAAAATATAAATATCCCCTATGTTTCTAAAAAAATAAAACATAATTAAATAACAACTATCTGTAGGGGAATTCATATTGTGTTTTGAAGAACTCCTAGAAAATTATAGTGGATTATATTGATCATATTTTCTATATTATTAGAATAAGGTTTGATTTTTTGTGGATGACATCACTATATAATGAAAATATATTGAGGCATTTTTCTATAGTATATGTTTCTTAAAAAAAATTTATTGAAATAAAAAATGATCCTAACTATAAGAAGTGATATTTTATGGTGGAAATAAGGAAAGATATTGAACATATAACTTACTAGGAGATATTTGAGGTTGATAATTCTAATATTGATATAATATATTTATTACCTTATCACAATAGTTTGAGATATGTGAGATTGTTTCTATGAAATTTTATATTTTATAATAGATTTATTGAAAATATTTTTCATATTACACTACCATTATAATGGTTTTTAAGAAAGAGAAATCCATTTAATTTTTAAGTTTATAGTAAGAAGTCACATAACCAATTAAATAGAATTCCCCTTACTCAACCCATCATTTAACCACCTTGGGCATATATTTCAACTATACAGGTAAATAAAATCTCAAATATTTAATTGGTTGTTTAGTTACCATAGAGAAATTATATAGATCCTCATTCCATGTATTTTTCTTCAATAACATAAAATATATGTCATGATAGTTTCGAAACAACAATGAAACAACTATTGTTATTTCAATGGAACAATTTAGATCATAAATTTTGGGTTTAAATAATGATGTATTCAATGATCATGTTTCAATGAGGCATATTTTGAAGAAATTAAACTATAATCTAATAACAATTATATAAATTCCATATCGTCATAAATATTAATATTGAGTTAAAGGATAAGTGACTAAAAAAATAACAACATATATAACATATTAGATTAATTAATAATACTATTGGAATTAGACTATCATTTTTTAATACCATTAAAGAAAATATTCCAAATAATAATTTCTATAATGTGGAAAATATTTATTACATTTTATGAATACATTGTTAGTTTAATTTATATCAATGAAATTCGTTATTGATTTATGGAAATTTAATTTCCTTCAAATTATTTTGATGATAAGTAATTTTTTGGGATGAAATATATTTCTTGAATATATCAATTGAACCTACAATTAGAAAATGTATACTAAACAATGAGATATTAAGAATCGTTTTTTCTTCAATTCCCTTTCATGTGGAGGAAATTTTGTACTTGAAAGAATAACATGTAGTATTTTTTTGTTTCTATATTATAATGGACAAATATTTTTATAAATTCATATAAGCATTGTAAATATTTTCCTTGATATCAATTTACACGAATCATCAAAGATAAATTAAATACCTCAATAAAAATTATTATTTTCTAACATATGTTATATTCAGGTATAGATTACAAGGGACACTTTCCTAATTTATTTTTCTGTATTTACTTCCTCTTGGATAATAATAATGATTTTTTGGGAAGCCTTTCCCACTATGAATGATTATTCTCATGTTTTTTATATATTTTTTTAATCACCTTTAATCTATAGATATATAATTTCATTGATTAAAATAAGTTCTAACGGAACTAATTTATATAATACTAAATTGTTTTTTTATTTGGGAAATATAGAGTCATTAATATAGTTTTAAAACATTACCAACTATATAATAGTTTTTATATTAAAATTTATAGTTAAAATATTATGGAAATTTTTGAAAAATATTACATCTATAAATAATTTATTGAATTTAAAAGCTAAATACTGTTTTGTGGGAATATTAAATAATATTTTAGACATTTAATGAAATTTCTCATAATATGATTATATTTGGGAAGAAATTTCTTTTTAATATTTGTTATCAATATATAGATTAATAGATTATATAGAAATGATAATTAAATGTTAAATCAACAAAAGAAATTATCAATTTATTATAAATTGAATTTTTTGAATCACTTTAATGGAGAAAATAACAAATTTTTAAAAAAATAAAGGAAAATATTTCAACTAGATTAATTTTTTTCACTTTAGAGTACATAATTTATAATTACTAATTAATATCTATTTATTTCATGAATTTTCAGTAAAATTACAACAAATATATATTTATTTTAAACAAAAAAATTATGAATCAATTGTAACACCCTAACCCCAGTTACCCAGAGTCGGTGCATTATTTAAATACATTGGCATGATTACAAGGAATCAATTCCCGAAGGACCGATCAGTTTAGAAGTCTTGGAAAATAGATTATATACATGAATGTTACATTACACATAATAACATACAAAACAACATAAATAATCCTTTATGAATGCCATTATTCCCTTGTCTTAAACCTGTATATCAATCACAATACACTTCTTGGAATCCTGGGAAAAATAAAACATAGAAAGGGGTGAGATCAGATGCTCAGTAAGGATAATAATACAACGGAAACTTTCATAAATAAGCATAAACATTTAAGGCAATGTATAACTAAAACAAAAGCCTTTTAAACTTCAACTTCAGCATAATATGGGAGAAATAAAATGAAATAATTCCATTTACTTATTCACATGGACATTCTACTAGTCGAATAATCACATTCAATATAACTAACCACTTTCATAATGATGGAATGCATAATGCTGAAATTTAATTTCTTTGTCAAGGCCTCGTGCCAAGACCTAGGGGATAACTGTAACCGGAACCCATCCCAAAGAGCCTCTGTAACCAGACTCCATCCCGAAGAGCCTTTGTAACCAGACTCCAACCCAGAGTGCCTCTAATAACCGGACACCAACCCGGAGTGCCTCTAATAACCGGACACCAACCCGGAGTGCCTCTAATAACTAGACACAAACCCGGAGTGCCTCTAATAACCGGACACCAACCCGGAGTGCCTCTAATAACCGGACACCAACCCGGAGGGTCTGCTATAACCGGACCCCAACCCGGAACATACTAGTCCAACACATTCATATTAAGAAGAGGATGAAATATAACATAAACATTCGTATTAAAACTAGCATACAAAATTTCAATACTTTACCCATAAACCATGAATGGTATAAGAATAACACATCCACAATCAAACATATCACAAAACCTTCAACACAATATGAAATATTTGTATCATGATAAATCAACTTCAAAACAAGTTTAAAATCTATTAAAGGATCTAGACATGGATGAAAATGATTTGTAAAACTCTTTGAGAGAAATAAACCTTTTTCATGAAAACATTTTAAGGTCAGAAAATTTAGAAAAGAAGTCATTTAAAGACATTTTTGAATCAAAGTTTCCCATAACACTTTGAAACTTTTTAAAGGAATTATCATTTTAAAAAAATTCAATTCCATATCAATAAATCCTTAAAAACCATTTTGAATACATGGACATTAATGAGGAAGATTTAGAAGAATAAATATTTAAAACATTTGAAATGATGTTTTAGTAAAAAAAGTCCCTTAAAATAATCCCTTTGAAAACTCTTTCATAAAACATGGTCATGGATAATAAATATGTCCCAGTAGATACTTACGTAAAAACATCCTTGGATAATAAAGAGATTGTGAAATTAACCCTTACCAATTTGGTAACTTACGAAACATACAACACATGAAAGATGTATCATACAATGAATATGTAAATATACATAAATTAAAGTGTATTACAGAAAGAATACAATTATGGGAAGTACATATATCACAAAAAAGGTAATAGTGGCAATATGGCATGAATCTCACGGGAATAAGGAGTGAGATGAAAACCCCTTACCTTGCACTTTCCTTTAGTCGAGGGTACATTTAGCATCCTGTATGAAGACTATAGTTTATTATTAAATTATAACAGAACAATATTAATATTTATGATATCATACATTATTCATTTATGACTTTATACTACCCATTTAATAATAATTTCTATGTTATATTAATATTTTGGGTAATAATCGGTTTCTTTATCGTACGTGTTTTAACTTATTACTCTTGATTGTATCACTTATATCATGATTTAAATACTTATAGAATATAAAAAATGATTTATTTATCATATATATTTATAATATAAAAAATTATAATAGATTTATATATAAAATGGAAAACACCGTTTATGGAGATGGTAGTCCGTACGTACGCATAAACGCTGTTTCCGTTTTTATACAGTATTGAACAGAAGTAAGTGAATAAGATATATGTAAGTACATAAATACTTATATATATAAATATATATATATATATCCAGTAGCATTATTATGTCATATATTACATACTTATTAGTAATATATATTTTTATAATCGTCGATGAATGGTGAACTTGGAAATAAATCTCATCGCGTCGTGGAGACGGTAATCCGTACGTACGCACGAGAAAAAATATCATTCTTTTGATATTAATATAATATATAATTTAATGGTATATAATATATATATAATCCTTATCATGTTATATTTATCAAATACACATCATTATTATACCCATCCAAATAATAATGTATTGAATAATAATTACACCACGACGTGGAGACGGTAAGCCGTACATATGCACGTATGGTGAAATTTCATTTAAAGGGTGGATAGAATAATGAATTTGGTTGTAACATAATTTTAATAACATCAAAATATATAGAATATACTCGAGTTATTATTTCATAATGGAAACAACAATGAAAAAGGATGTGGAAGAAGAAAGGAACTTGAAAGAGGGTGGTGAAATCATTACCTCTTCTTCGGGTTCTTCCTTTTGATTTGATCAAAAGGGATCCTTAGATTGAATTTATAATCAAACTAAGGCCTCTAGGTTTAAGGGAGTATAGTTAAGAGGGTATTTGTTCAGGGTTTGGCCAAGCCAAATGGCTTAAAATGTGTGAATTAGAGAGAAGGGGGAGTGCTCTTTTATAAGAGGGGTGAGGGGAACCTTAGGAAAAACTTAAAGTATTAATTTATAATAAATTCCTATTCAGTTTATAATGGAAAAAAAGTGGATTAATCAAAGTCTAAGGTGGTTATGGGTATTAATACTTTCAACCAATAGATTTTATACAGGTTTGGGTCATTATATTAACCTTATCTTTTAGTATTAACTCTTAGTTAATTAGATTGACATTTACCATGTCACTTTGTATTTTAATATTATATATTTAATAAACTTACTATCTAAATACAAGTGACCCCCAAGTGGTCCATTAATGATACAAATATCATGAAATAAGTAATTTTTCCTAACCTTAGATTGTTATGAATATAATATCAATTAATAATATAATATTTTTTTAAAAACTCTTTTATGTCAATTTTGACACTATTTGGTATTTGATTTTTGTGAAAAATCATAACAACATGATTACTTCGAAATAAATTTATATAACCAATAATAATATGTCATATTAACCTATAAATTTAGTGGAATTCATAAAAAGTCACAAATTACATTCATTTTGATATTTATAATATCAATTATTTTAATATTTCATTAATTAGGTAATTGCTGCATCACCATTGTGTCATAAATAAATTAAGTTATTTAATGTATAAAAATTATAAATAAAATACCATTATTTAGGAAATCTTTTTATATTTCTAATGAATATTTACAATCGAATTTATCTTATGTATAACCCTATATTAAAAATGTTTTAGTAATTAAACTTTGATTTTAACTCTTTTAACTCTTCTTTGAATTAAATAATAATTAATGTTCTAATCTAATCCAAGTGGATCTAAATGATAATATTTTATTCCTAAGGTTGTTTTTGGTCGATATAAACTTGTCCAATATAATTAGGACATGTGTTAGGGTAATATTAATATCATTTTACCCTTAATTACCCTATTTACTTTTAACCGTGGTAAATAAAAGTAAAAAGTTAATATTCACCAAAAATTATTTTCATCTCATTGAACCACATTATACTCCTTTATATTAACCGTGTCTCTCATATTTTCAAAATTCCACTCACAGAAGCGGTAAAATTAAGTTTTATGTGAATTTCCAAATTCTCCTAGGAGATGGGTAAAAGACGGTGAAAAGTTCATTAAAATTTTTATATGCCTAAAATTCTTATAAACTGAATCCAATGAATTACAATGAACTTATATAATTATTATGTATCTATTTTGACATAAATTAATTTAAATAAAATAAATAATTATTTAAATAAAAAAATCGGTTTTAACCAATAACTTAGTGTTTTTCACTATTCATGAAAAATTGATTTTTCTCAGAAAAATTCCAAATATTCAGCATATGATCTATTTGATATTATGAATTCAAAAATTATGTCTATTTTACCAAATTCAAAACATATAAGTTTCATTAATTAATTTAAAAATTAATTCCCGTTGTCAAAACAAATAGCTTGTTTTTAAGAAATAATAACTATCGAAAGATTGACACTTGTTTATGTCTGGTTTAAATGTGAAATTAAATCCAATGACCAACATTGTATTAAATGGTAAAAATATATTCTAAATATATCTTAAAACCACTCAAATTCATAATTTATCACTATTAATTATTTCTATTAAAAAATTTGTTTTTAATTAAAATTTAGTAATTTTCACTATTCATCAAAATATGAAAGTTATCCGAAAAACACCAAAATTTCACCCTAAGCTAATTTCGATATTACGAATCCAAAAATGAAGTCCATTTTAAAAGATAAAATTTATAAAATTTAAAAAAGTGGGTATTACTATTTATAACGGCTAGTTTGATTGGTTGTGGTGTGTTATAACTCGAAGTTGCGTACAGCACACGCTACTGTATTATTCAAAGTAAAACGTACTGTGGAAGCTTGGGGTGTTACATTCTACCCTCCTTAAATAAATTGAATCCTCTCAATTTGAAATTGTTCTTCTAAAATAAAAGGTTTAAAATAGAAAATATCTTTGAGGGAAAACCCTAATCGGAAATTGGGTTAATAAAATTTAGTCTTAATAAGAAGTAAAGAAAAATGAAAGGGTCACCAAAAAATTATGATCTCGATTAGGAGAATATTGGTGGTAATTTGAGACACGTAATTGGAGAAAAAATGTAAATATTTATAGGTAGTTATTGAGGTCATCAATCACAAATAATTGTATAATTTTGGGCCTCAAAGCCACCAATCTATGATGATTTAAAATACCATCGGTTCAACAAAATGTAAGGTATTAGGATAACACATTTTTGGTTTTAAGATCCCTTCCCTAAAGTTTAATAATTAATTTATCCATAAAATAAGAGAAATATATATATATATATATATATATATATATATATATATGTATATACTTGACAACTAGAGTTTCATCCTTCAACTAATTCCTACTACAAACTCGTCTTTCACTCTAAAAGATTTAAAATATATATATATATATATATATATATTATATTTATCCTAATCATATAGGGTTCCAAAAATAATGAATTTATAATTCACATATCAGACCCTTTAAAAAAAACTACATTATTCAATCCAAAACATCACGTGGGCTAGTGGTAGGTGATACACCCTTGTCGCCCTTCGGTTGTGGGTTAAAGTTTCACGGCCTTGCCGGACGCGACAGGTTGCCGCTCGACCTCAGGGTTGTCCTTTTATGGCGATCCATAAATAATATCAAACTAGAATTATCCAAAATACTTATGTCCAAACTCACAGTCTAAAATTTATAAGGAAGGTAAACACAATGAAGATCCATTTTACCCCGTAATAGCATGCGAATACTTTCATCATGTATTTTTTAAAATACTGAAACATCCTGAATTACCATAAAACCTTATTGATTACATTCATGATCCCTTATTCATTATAGAATACTGGATATACTTCATCCATCCAAAAATGTTTTAAACTCCAACAATGATGGAATATACAAATCTTTAATCAGTTTCAAGGCAGTCAAGAATATCCAATATAATTTACCCAAATCAACCATATCTTATTCCAAAAGTAGTACCTCAATATTAGGAACATATTAAGGTTTATCTTTCCTTCAACCATGTAATTTACAAAATGTTTAACTCTCTGTAGAGTCACTTTTCTTAGTAGCATAAAATCTCAAATCCTCAATTAAATTGTACTATAGTACAATCCTTATTTATTTATAGTACATCATTGACACAACACTTCAATGAAATAATTCCAAAATAACAATATAAGAACACTAGTCATTCCTCTTCATATGTGGTAGTATCATAACTTGATCATTATCCAATAGAATCATTTGGAGAATACTCTGATGATTTGAAAAATGGTTTGCATAGTGTCCCAACTTCTTACAGATGAAGCATTGTACATTTGAAACCTTTTTCTTACCCTTGTAGTCACGTACTTGGTGTCCTTTTTCTCCACACTTATAACAAACTCCCATTCCCTTCAGGCAAGTTCCAGGGTGTTTCTTCCCACAGTTATCACATATGGGAAAATTCTTATTTTCCCTCTTCCCTTTATCCATCTTTCTCTCTTCCATATTTTTCTTCTCTTTCTTCTCTTCAACGCCATATGACTCATAGAATTCTTTACTTATCTTATTAACACATGATACTATTTGTTCATATGTTGAGAAAAAATGAGAGACTATTTAACTTCTAAATATTGGATTAATACCATAGAATATATGATCCTTCTTACTCTTTGTATCATATCTATTTCTGGAGTTCACATTCCTTCTACTGGGTTCCATTTCTATACAATGGCATACACTAGGTCAGTTTATGAATTGCAATGAATAATTTCAAACTTGTAAAATACCTAACGTAAATTGAACAGTTTATGGATATAATCCATAATCATAAAAATGTTTTCTTTGAGTAAGTGTATACTTATAAGCCCTTTATAATGGTTTGTAAAGAAAATGGGAATTATCCTAAGCATATCCCCCAAGAGTGTCGTAAACAAGAGTGCAACAAGGCCTGTTGTCGTGCACCAGTTCCTGTTCGAGTCTAGCTCAAAGCGGTGTTTTCGGGTTTTACCCCTTGGTACATCTGTGCCAGAGCCGCCTCTACCCGCTCGTATCCAGACAGAGATGTATTTCTCGGAAAACTCACAAAATATCTACAATACCAAAATTCTAGGAAGTTCTTCTATACTAATCCTCAAAGTCTATCTTAGGGCTATGTGCTCTAATCAGAGTGTATCTAAATCTATTTTCCAAGGTTATTTCTAAACTTACTCTGATACCAACTGCAACACCCCGACCCCAGTTACCCAGAGTCGGTGCATTATTTAAATACATTAGCATGATTACAAGGAATCAAGTCCCGAATGACCGATTAGTTTTGCAGTCTTTGAAAATAGATTACATACATCAATGTTACATTACACTTCATAACATAAAAAACAACATAAATAATCCTTTATGAATGCCATTATTCCCTTGTCTTAACCCTGCATATCAATCACAATACACTTCTTGGAATCATTGGAAAAATAAAACATAGAAAGGGGTGAGATCAGATGCTCAGTAAGGATAATAATACAGTGGAAACTTTCATAAATAAGCATAAACATTTAAGGAAATGTATAACTAAAACAAAAGCCTTTTAAACTTGAACTTCAGAATAAAATGGGAGAAATAAAATGAAATAATTCCATTTACTTATTCATATGGACATTATACTAGTCGAATAATCACATGAAATATCACTAACCACTTTCATAATGATGGAATGTATAATGCTGAACTTTAATTTCTTTTTCAAGGCCTTGTGCCAAGACCTAGGGGATAACTATAACCAGAACCCATCCCAGAGAGCCTCTGTAACCGGACTCCATCCCGGAGAGCCTCTGTAACCAGACTCCAACCCGGAGTGACTCTAATAACCGGACACCAACCCGGAGGGCCTCTAATAACCGGACACCAACCCATAGTGCCTCTAATAACCGGACACCAACCTAGAGTGCCTCTAATAACCAGACACCAACCCGGAGGGCCTCTAATAACCGGACACCAACACGGAGTGCCTCTAATAACCGGACAACAACCCGAAGTGCCTCTAATAACCAGACACCAAACCAGAGTGCCTCTAATAACTGGACACCAAACCGGAGGGTCTGCTGTAACCAGACCCCAACCCGGAACATACTAGTCAAACACATTCATCTTAAGAAGATGATGAAATATAACATAAACATTCTTATTAAAACTAGCATAATAAATTTCAATACTTTACCCATAAACCATGAATGGTATAAGAATAATACATCCATAATCAAACATATCACAAAACCTTCAACACAATATTAAATATTTGTATCATGATAAATCAACTTCAAAACAAATTTAAAATCTATTAAAGGATCTTGACATGAATGAAAATGATTTGTAAAACTCTTTGAGATAAATACACCTTTTTCATGAAAACATTTAAAGGTCACACAATTTAGAAAAGAAGTCATTTAAAGACATTTTTGAATCAAAGTGTCCCATACCACTTTGAAACTTTTCAAAGGAATCATCATTTTAAAAACATTCAATTCCATATAAATAAATCCTTAAAAACCATTTTGAATACATGGACATTAATGAGGAAGATTTAGAAGAATAAATATTTAAAACATTTGAAATGATGTTTTAGTAAAAAAAGTCCCTTAAAATAATCCCTTTGAAAACTCTTTCATAAAACATGTACATGGATAATAAATATGTCCTAGTAGATACTTACGTAAAAACAACCTTGGATAATAAAGAGATTGTGAAATTAACCCTTACCAATTTGGTAACTTACGAAACATACAACACATGAAAGAGGTATCATACAATGAATATGTAAATATACATAAATTAAAGGGTATTACACAAAGAATACAATTATGGGCAGTAAATACACCACACAAAAGGTAATAGTGGCAATATGGCATGAATCTCACGAGAATAAGGAGTGAGATGAAAACCCCTTACCTTGCACTTTCCTTTAGTAGAGGGTATGTTTAGCCTCCTGTATGAAGAATATAGTATGTTATTTAATTATAACAGAGCCATATTAATATTTATGATATCATACATTATTCATTTATGACTTTATACTACCCATTTAATAATAGTTTCCATGTTATATTCATATTTCGGGTAATAATCGGTTTCTTTATCGTACGTGTTTTAAATTGTTACTCTTGATTGAATCACTTAGATCATGATTTAAATACTTACAGAATATAAAACATGATTTATTTATCATATATATTTATAATATAAAAATTTATTATAGATTTATATATAAAATGGGAAACAACGTTTATGGAGACGGTAGTCCGTACGTACGCATAAATGATGTTTCCGTTTTTATATAGTATTGAACGGAAGTAAGTGAATAAGATATATGTAAGTACATAAATAATTATATATATAAATATATATATATCTCCAGTATCATTATTATGTCATATATTACATACTTATTAGTAATATATATTTTTATAGTCATCGATGAATGGTGAACTTGGAAATGAATCTCATCGCGTCGTGGAGACAGTAATCCGTACGTACGCACGAGCGAAAATATCATTCGTTTGATATTAATATAATATATAATTGAATGGTATATAATATATACAGAATCATTATCATGTTATATTTATCAAATACACATCATTATTATACCCATCCAAATAATAATGTATTGGATACCAATTACACCATGACGTGGAGACAGTAAGCCATACGTACGCACACATGGTGAAATGTCATTCAAAGGGTGGATAGAATAATGAATTTAGTTGTAACATAATTATAATAACATCAATATATATAGAATATACTGGATTTATTATTTCATAATGGAAACAACAATGAAAAAGGAAGTGGAAGAAGAAAGGAACTTGAAAGAGGGTGGTGAAATCATTACCTCTTCTTCAGGTTCTTCCTTTTGATTCGATCAAAATGGCTCCTTAGGTTTGATTTATGATCAAACTAAGGCCTTTAGGTTGAAGGTTGGATATTTGAGAGGGTATTTGGTCAGGGTTTGGCCAAGAAAAATGGCTTAGGAGGTGTTAATTAGAGATAAGGGGGAGTGCCCTTCTATAAGAGGGGTGAGGGGCACCTTAGAAAACTCTTAAAGTATTAATTTATAATAAATTCCTATTCGGTTTATAATGGCTCCAAAGTGGATTAATCAAAGTATAAGGTGGTTATGGGTAGAAATCCTTTCAACCAATATATTTTAGACAGGTTTGGGTCATTATATTAACCTTATCTTTTAGTATTAACTCTTAGTTAATTAGATTGACATTTACCATGTCACTTTGTATTTTTATATTATATAGTTAATAAACTTACTATATAAATCCAAGCGACCCCCCAAGTGGTCCATTAATGATACAAATATCATGATATAAGTCTTTTGTCCGAAGCTTTGATTTTTAGGAATATAATATCATTTAATAATATAATATTTTTTTAAAAACTCTTTTATGTCAATTTTGACACTATTTGGTATTTTATTTTTGTGAAAAATCAAAACAACATGATTGCTTCGAAAAAAATTTATATAACCAATCCTAATATGTCATATTAACCTATAAATTTAGTGTAATTCATAAAAATTCTCAAATTACATTCATTTTGATATTTATAATATCAATTATTTTAATATTTCATTAATTAGGTAATTACTGCATCACCATTGTGTCATAAATAAATTAAATTATTTAATGTCTAAAAATTATAAATAAAATAAAATTATATATGAAATATTTTTATATTTCTAATGAATATTTACAATCGAATTTATCTTATGTATAGCCCTATATTAAAAATGTTTTAGTAATTAAACTTTGATTTTAACTCTTTTAACTCTTCTTTGAATTAAATAATAATTAATGTCCTAATCTAATCCAAGTGGACCTAAATGATAATATTTTATTTCTAAGGTTGTTTTTGGTCGAGATACACTTGTCCAATAGAATTAGGACATGTTTTAGGGTAATATTAATATCATTTTCACCCTTAATTACCCTATTTACTTTTAACCGTGGTAAATAAAAGTAAAATTTTACTATTCAAAAAAATTTATTTTCATCTCATTGAACCACATTTTACTCCTTGATATTAACCTTGTCTCTCGTATTTTCTAAATTATACTCACAGAAGCGGTAAAATTAAGTTTTATGTGAATTTCCAAATTCTCCTAGGAGATGGGTAAAAGACGGTGAAAAGTTCAATAAAATATTTATATGCCTAAAATTATTATCAAATGACTCCAATGAATTACAATGAACTTATATAAGTATTATTTATCTATTTTTACATAAATTAATTTAAATAAAATAAATAAATATTTAAATAAAAAATCGGTTTTAACCAATAACTTAGTGTTTTTCACTATTCATGAAAAATTGATGTTTCTCAGAAAAATACCAAAAAATCAGAATATGATATATTTGATATTATGAATTAAAAAATGATGTCTATTTTACCAAATTAAAAACATATAATTTTCATTAATTAATTTAAAAATTAATTCCCGTTGTCAAAATAAATAGCGTGTTTTTAAGAAATAATAACTATCGAAAGATTGACACTTATTTATGTCTAGTTTAAATGTGAAATTACGTCCAATGACCAACATTGTATTAAATGGTAAAAATATATTCTAAATATACCTTAAAACCACTAAAATTCATAATTTATCACTATTAATTATTTCTATTAAAAAAGTTATTTTTAAATAAAATTTAGTAATTTTCAATATTCATCAAAATATGAATGTTATCCGAAAAGCACCAAAATTTCACCATAAGATAATTTCAATATTATAAATCCAAAAATGAAGTCTATTTTTAAAGATAAATTTTTTAAAATTTCAGAAATTAGGTATTACTATTTATAATGGCTATTTTGATTGGTTGTGGTTTGTTATAACTCGAGGTTGCGTACAACACACGCTACTGTATTATTCAAAGTGAAGCGTACCGTGGAAGCTTGGGGTGTTACATCAATTTTAAGATAATATTATTGATTTAAAATATTGGTGTCTTAACACCATGATATAACATTCATGAAAAAATTAATAAACTATCTTTCTAATTTACCAAATTATTTTTGTAAAATCGATAAATAATTTTTTTGTATTACGGGAAGTCGAAAAAATATGTCTTCAGGAAAGGAAAAAATCATATTTTATAATTATTTTTCAGTTTTATTCAGTAGAGTTTAATTTAATATGGTTGTTTAATAAAATTATCATCTTAACTTATGAAACATATATATTTTAATCCAACAAATATTAGTTATTACATAAATGAATTTAGTCCTTTATTTTAAATTGAATATTCAAGTGAATTTTGATAATGCGTTAAGTACATGTATATTAGTAACATCCCAGGTTAAACATAATATCATGAATTGAATTTAATACCTTTTATATATTTTTACATTTATATTTTTCATGATATTATTATGTGATTTGATGAAATATAGAACATTATATACTTTTTTAAATACACTTTATGATTATGGTAATTTAAAAGCATGATTTTTTTGTTTCTCTTATGATGTTTTAGAAAATAATTGAACAACCATACCAATGTACCATAATTTTAATCCCTATAAACGATGATAATTCTTATTTTAATGACATTATTATCTTATAATCCAATTCTACTCAGATCATGATTTAATTGAATGATTATAATTAATGATATGTATCTGGGGAAGGACTTTTTCACCGGGTTTTCTTATGTATTATTCATGTATTGGATGAATAATATGAAGATAAAAATTGTTTTATAGATTAATGATACACTTATTATCATTTAAAATTGATGTTACTTCTTAAACAATGAAACTAAAAATATGGAAATATATTTTTGAAGTTATTATAGTTTGAAGATCAAATTAATGGGAAAGAATAGGTTATGATAGGTGATATAATTGAAATGTATTAATGGAGTTAAATATCAATAATAATTAAAAATTATCAAATGTACATAGAATAATAAATATAAATATTTGGCCCTGTTATTTTTAAATTAATTTATAAACCAAAATGATTTAGAGTAAACAATTATAATGAAATTTTGTTTGACTATTTACTTTTTCCAATTTATTAGAGAACATGATAGTGAAAAATATATTGCAAATCATTCATGAAAACAATAATAGTTAATATTTTCACATTCTGTTTTGATCGAATAGAGATATATTATAAAAATGTCGCAACTAAATATTGTAACAATTAAAATAACGAATGATCTTTAATATATAGATAATGTTTTGGATATTAATTCTTATATGAATCTAGATGAGTTTACAAATGGATAAAATGGATTTTTTTTACCTTTTATTACATTGAGTAATTCTAAATTAAAATTTTTGTAAGATTTTTTCTAGTTCATAAAAACATTATTGGATAATGTTAAATTTCATTAAAATTATTCCTTATGATTTTTAAAATATTTATTTATTTTCAATATTCTCTATTATATGAATATTTATTATAATATTTAGAATTTATCTTTAAATTTTAATTTAAGGATTCAAATATTTCTTTTAAAATTTTCATGTAATGTCTTAAATTGATGTTTTTATACTGATTATGAAAAGATTATTTCTGAAGTATAATAATATAGGTGCATATTGAAATCAAATAAAAATATTGAAGTATGTTTTTTATTGTATTTTAGGAAAAAAAGATTTATCTTATTTGGATCCAAACATATACTTGTGATGTATACTTTTCATATAACCTAAAAATACTTATTTTCAAAATTTAAGGAATGTGTGAAATGTGGAAATTTAATTTAACTGTTAGTGGTAATGTTGTTTATATTAAGGACATGGGTAATTTTTATTATATAATAAAATTTGTATGTCTAGGAATGGAATTTAAAAGGATAAAAAATGTATCTCCATTACAAATAATAGATTATATATTACATTGGATGACTCTTTGATGATGATAAGTATATTTAGAATAGAATTAAATAAATAAAAAATGAGGGTAAATTTATTACCCTTACTGATTGGTAGAATTAAAGGAACTAACTAAATTACATATTTGGATAATTTTTATTATAATTTAATAATGATGGTATCATTGCATTGGGTGGGATATATTATTGTGAATATTTTTTCCAAAGACAGTTTAATATTAATAAAAAAATTTATACGATAATAGTATGTTAATAAACCGACTTGAGATATTGATATATTATTTAAAATGACATGAAATAATTAATGAAACATGGATTCAATCATCAATATACCTCATGGAAACATCCCAGACTCCAAATTGTATAAAAAAGGGGGTTGAAAAAATGTAATGGAGTTGATTTTACCTTTTTATGATTGATTCAAAAAAATAAAAATATTAATAATGTTTCTAGCTGATTTTCTAGAATGACCATTAGGAACCCTAGACATATAGGGAAAAATAAAATCCTATACTAAATGGGTAACTAATCATTGGGGTTTTTTGGATATCCTTAGATCCATTATCTAAATTTATTTTAATTTCATTCATCCATTATTTTAAAGCATCCATAATATCTATATAATAGGTTTAAATCCAAAATGTATTTGAAAAATATATTATTCTTGTAAAAAATTGCCGAAAGAAAAAATGTAATGACCCCATGTTGTTAAACAACATAAGAAGAAAACTAATAAATCCATTTATCCATCTTGTGGTCTATAAATATAAGTCCCAAAAAGATACCACATGAAATAAAAATCCCACTTGGGTCTAGACACAAAGTTTGGGTAATTTGTCTTAACTAGATCATAGAATGTATAGATCTATATACATTCATAAAGACAGATATTGGACATGAGTAAAATTATTTCCTATAATAAATCAATGACACACTCTACAAGAACCTTTAATAGGCTAAACAGTTGGAAAATATAAATGGATAAAGATATTCAAAATATAAAAAACAATATGAATTATTAGAAATACTAATAATGGATAATGAAACAAATAATAATTACCCTTATGTTTGTGGTATATATACCTAACATTACTAATTTTTCCCTTCCCCATGATCTATGAAGAAAAATTTTGTCCAGATGATAAACTTGTTATTAGTCATTTTGAATCATGTTCTATAAATTTTGGATGTCCTATTTTCCCAACTATGAATGCAGGGTAGGGATAAAAAAATGAATGGAATTTAAAGCCTATCCTAAATGTAGACATACTCAATGGGTATGTGGTTACCATCAAAATTTCTATGTAGATATTTTACACCACATTTGAACATTTTTTTTAATGATTCAGATTATTATATGATACAATAATCATCAAATCATAATGAAAATAGTAAGAACACTTCTAACATAGTATATCCATCTCTTTCTAACATAGATGGTGTTAATAAAACATGAATTTTAGTTAATAAAATCAGTCATCTAACATGTATTATATGTATAATTTTTAGGAATATAACATGTAAATCCTAGAACAACCATATGATAACCATAACATGATAAGATAAGAAACATATAAAAATAAATAAAAAATATCTAAAATCATCAAAAAAATATTTATAAAATTCATTTTTTGATACCAATGTGTTATTTTAATTATAATTAACATTGATCTAGAGATTAGATAGATTGAATCAATTGCAATATCAGGGGATGAATGGGTTATATTTATGAAATAAATGTATTACTATCCATATTGTAATGTGGAAGAGGGTGTGTCAAAAATTGGATCAAGGAACATTCCTAATGTATACTATTATTATAGATATTATCACTTATATTATATAAGGGTGAATCTGAGAAGAAACCCCAAAATATCAAATAAAATTCACCTTGTTTAATCCCCCATGACTACATAACTAAAAGGAATCTGATGGATTTTTTGAGTCCCATAAGGCCTTGGTTATAGGAATAAAAATTTAAAATTGTATAGTAAATAAAAAATTTAAGAAGATGATTTCAGGAGTGTTATGGACTTACTTTAAAATTGTTTATCTTATATTTAAAAATACTGAATCTTGAATCCTGGTGGAATGAGGATCCATTTTGGATCAAGAAAAGGGAAATGATATACCCATATAGATTCCGAAATTGGTGTAATGGGGAATACAATAGATCCATGTTAGTTTTAGGGGTTATGTTTTAGGTAATAATAAAAAAACAACCACCATAATGAAAGAATAAAAAAAATAGTTCCTTAGGGTACACAATCTTTGTACACTTGTTACTTGATGATTATTTTAGTGTCTCTTCAACCATTGGTATCCCAACATATATAATTATCCATCTAATTGGTTACTAGATGTTTTCCCAATACATGTGTGTAACCCTTTTTCTATTCTAGATCCCTCCAAACCCCTTTAACTAATTCATTATTTCAAATGACACCTTAAAATTCACATAAAAAATAATTTAATGACAAATATTAATGTTACATACTCACATAAAAAGTACATCATACTTATAACCTGTTTGAGAAAGTTTCGTTTTCAATAAAACTCTAAATTATATTATTAGGGGGAGATTTTTGAGAATAATGCTCAATATTTTTATGATTATTTTGATGCTCTCAAATACTCTAGTTTGTTATTATAATGATTTAACCTTTAGTATATTTTAGAAAAATAATATCCTTTATATTATTATTTTGGAATAATATTAAAGCATTTAATCCGTGTAGGATATTTGAAAAAGTGTTCGGAAATCTATTTAGCATGTTTTGGAAACAATGTTTATTCTCTATGTGTTCAGAAATTATTTTAGCGTATTAGAGTGTTCTGGAAACACTATTAATACCCTACGTTGCAGAGCATAGCATAAGGATAAAAAATCTATGTTTACTTTATTGGATAAGTATGGTTAATCAACCATACATTATCAAAAAGAAATGGTAAAGAACCTTATGTTTATGTTATCAGAAAATTATGGAAGAAGAACCCTATGTAAATATGAACCATTACATTTGTTTCTTTGAAGTAGGGTTCATCAACCCTACTTTTGTGAACAACCTTATGTTTTCATCAACCTTACTTTTGTGAACAACCTCACATTTTTATCAAAAAGTATGGATCATGTACCATACGTTCTGAATATTATAAAAGTATGGATGATCATCCTTACTTTTAAGATCAACCTTAAGTTTGAATAATGGATCATAAACCTTACGTTGTCAACTTTACGTTTTCCATCAGAGATTTAAATATCAACTTTATCAAGCAACAATCTTTATGGGGATTATCAGACTGATTTCAAGCCATATTAAAAGACTGATTTTAAAGCACGTATTTGAGTGATTCAAAGACATTTATTTATGATTCAAAGGATCGATTTAAGATGATATTTTCATTCCAAATATTATGGGAAGTTACAACTGCTCTGTATTCAAACATTTTAATATCGTGATTCTAAAGGAGGCATTTTTTTTCTAAATTTGAAAGGAAAATGTTCATTTTTATTCTATTTATCTATGATATTTTGTATTACACAAAAGTGATGAATCATTGAAAAAAAGTATCCAAAGTATAAGCTCTAGATTTTTTCAAGACGAAAATGTTTTACAGAGACATACGAGACACACAGATCTAATTTTACCAATATCTATTAGACTCAATTGTTTTGAAGAATAAGAAAAGTATTAAAGTTTTTATTCTACATCTAAGATCTATCTTGAATCCATTGTTGTTGGAGTTACTGGATTTATTTACATATCTATTAAAACTAGATCGACTTAGAACTTCACTTACATGAAGAATAACTTTTCTGAAGATGACAATTCATGTATTGTCAGTTGTATGCTGCTGCAACTTTGAAGAACATCTGGAAAGTATTCTTAGACAAATAATATTTTTATATAGAGAAACCGTCTTCTCATACTAAACTATGTATTCGGTTTTGTGTATGATCCAGAAGGCTCTGTTTTAGCCTGAACTTGTAAAGGTGTCAACTGCTTGCACTTAGTTGTTGAAGGTCTGTTGATAAGAGAACCAGATGGTGAAAATCACCAAGCTCGTGGAGTAGAGCGTTGGTGGAGTAGACTATTGACCTTCTATTCCCCGAAACACTATAAATCTGCACGTATTTCAATCAGTTTATTATCCATTATATAAACATTCTGATAAAGTCAAAGGAAATATTTGGCAATATCACGATTCTCAAAGAATTTATAAAAGACACAATTCACCCCCCTCTTGTGCATATTTGGTATAAACTGATCCAAAAATTGGTATCAAATGTTGGTTATTTTATCAAAGATATAACAAGTTGAATGTTTTGTAGAATTATACTCAGATCATAATGGCTGATACATGAGAGGTTATGTCAATCGTTTGACCTCTCTACTTCAATGTTAAATATTATGGATGTTGGAAATCAAGGATAATCATTTACTTAAAGAACCTTAGTTATAGAGTCTACTCAAAAATTCAAACTCCCTATGTGATTAAAGAGAAACATGAATCATGGAGTGCTGATATAGAAGTAGAGTACAACATAAACTTGAAAATTATGAATGCAATCATCTATGGTCTGGGACCAGATGAATTAAGCAGAGTATCTCAATGCCCAACTGCTTATGAAATGTGGTAGACAATTGCAGTTGCTTATAAAGAAACATACAATGTCCGACAAATGAGGTATTCCACTACTTAATTGAAATTTGACACATACAAAATGTTTGAAGGAGAAAGAATCACCCATATGAATGGAAGTCATACAGAAATTTTTAATAATATCTCTGCCCTAGGAGATCCTATCAAACTAGCAGATTAAGCCCTGAAAGTTCAGAGAGTACTTCCACCTTGATGGAATGGAATTTCAACAACTATTAGTCGATTATCAATAGTAAAATATCTTACTATAAGATAATTAATTGGAACCCTGATTATGTATGAGGCTGATAGGGTAGTTAAAGAAAATGATCATAAAGTATTGATCAAAATAGAAAATACTTCTTTGAAAGTAACATCCCAAAAGAAGAGTAGAAATATGAAGAATGAAATCAAAGTAAAACCAGAGAGTTCTGATTCATCTAATTCCAATGTGGAACTAGCTCAGCTAGCCATTAAATTTAGTAAATTCTACAAAAAGATGAAATGATTTAGAAAATCCATAAAAAAGGACAAAAAAGCACCAAAGGAAGTCGGATGTTATGAATGCAAAATTATGGGTCACATTAGACCTGACTGTCCTCAATTAAAAGGAGAAAAGAAATATTTTTTTTGAAAACAATGATTATGAGAAGAAATAAAAAAGATAAATGAAAGATACTTGGAGTGTCTCTAAATACTCCATCATCTCATCAAAGACTGACTCATAAAAGGAAGAATCTAATCTATAAACAAATATGTGATTTATGGTAGAAGCTGATGAGGTACAATATTATTACTCATCTGATTCTGATTTTAGTTCTAGGGGTTCAAATAATAAACATGCAGTCTACTACAATATACTGGAAGAGAAATATGATTCCTTATTTAATAAATATAAATCACGGGAAACATATTCACACTGCTATTTTAGGATAAAGATAAACTCTGCTAAAACAACATCAAGAGTTAATTGAAAAATATAACTCATCAAACAAAATCTTTATAGATAATTAAACTAAAATAAAAACACTGCAAAAAGAAGTAGAAACATACAAAACTAAAGGTCCTTTTTTACAAAATATGAAAATTCTCTAAATGAAATTCTTGGAAAGAATATGATTAAAAAGTAAAGACAAGGAATGGACAATAAAGGTGAGAACCCCAAATTGTATAAGAACTATTTTATTCCAAGTATAAAAGGTATAATTTGTAACTATTATGGAACAAAAGGATGCATATCTAAAAAAATTATTTAAGTAAACCTAAAATAATTGGGAATAAGAAAACATTTATTTCAAGAAGTTTATATAATTCTATTGGTTATAGAAAAACAAAGAAAATCTGGATTCTCTGGTCTTTTATAGCTAACACTGCTGGACCCAATAGAATATGGGTACCAAAACAAAATTATCTTTGAATACCTTTGCAGGAACCAAGTCACAGAACCCAAACTGAAATATGGTATATGGACAATGGTTGCTCTAGGAATATGAGTGGAAACTCATAAATCTTTATAACACTAACTCAAAAGGATGGTGTATTAGTCACATTTGGTGATAATGCCAAAGGTAAAATTATTGGAATTGGAACAGTTGGATATCCAGAAGATGTCTCAATCAATAATTACTTTATGTACAAGGATTAAAACACAACATAATAAGTATATCTCAACTTTGTGATGATGTTTATTTTGTTTATTTTTCTAATAACTGTTGCTATGTTTTTAAAGATAAATTGCTTAAATTTAGAGCACCCGGAACTGATAATGTTTATACAATGGACTTAATTTCCCTATGTAAACAAAAAGTAAACTTCTTAATTGCTAAGATTAATGAATTATGGATCTGA
Organism: Viscum album; assembly: GCA_963277665.1. NCBI lineage: Eukaryota > Viridiplantae > Streptophyta > Magnoliopsida > Santalales > Viscaceae > Viscum > Viscum album. Next base: position 663,734,079 of record OY728159.1, read on the forward strand.
CATAGAAGACTTGGACATTGAAATATATATTCTTTACATAAGTTACCTAAGAAACAACTTGTTTCCAATTTTCCTAGTCTCAAATTTGAATGTGATATATTCTATGATGCATGTCTACTTAGAAAGAAGCACAAATAATCCTTCAAATCTGTTTACAAAATAGATACATCTAAACTTCTAGAACTTTTTTCATATGGATTTTTTTGGACCTTCAAGAATAGCATGTTTGGATCGTAAATTATATGTATATGTATTAGTTGAATACTATTCTATATTTACTTGGATTTTCTTTCTAAAACATAAAAATAAAGCTTTCACAATATTATAATGTTTTTTAAAATTTGTTCAAAATGAAAAAGTTTTTAAATAATTTCATTAAGAAGTGATCATGGTGGATAATTTTAGAATTTGGAATTTAATTCCTTCTTCCCAAATATTTGTATTAAACACACCTTATATACTCAAATAACACCTCAAAAAAAAAAGAAATTGTTAAAAGAAAAAATAGAACTATTCATGAAATAGCTAGGACTATGATAAATGAATATAGTCTTCCTACCTATTTTTGGGTAGAAGCGGTAAGCACTGCCTGTTATATAATGAATAGATTTTTAATTAGGCCAATTTTCAAAATGACACCCTATAAACTCGGGAATAACAGAAAACCTAAAGTAAAGTACTTTAACTTTTTTAGATGCAAGCTTTATATATTGAACACCAAGGAAAACCTTAGTAAATTCGATACAAAATATGATGAAGGAATTTTATTAGGATATTCTAAAACTTCCTAAGATTATATATTTTTTAATAAAAAGTCAAGAATTATTGAAGACTCAGTTCATGTGATATTTGATGAATCTGATCCCTTTGAGAAAAAGAGAGATAAAATTGATAAATCATACACTAATGATAACATGAGACTTGAGAACATGAAAAATGATTTTGAAAACGATATAAATACAATTCAGTTTAGTTCAGAAGAACATGACACTGATGAACCTAATAGTTTTTTACTTAGACAGTCTAGAACCCTAAAGAATCACCCTTTAGAAATAGTAATAGGAGACCTATATGCAAGAATAAAAACTAGAAGGAACATAGGAAATATTGTTTTGTTTTCTTCTTTTCTATCCCAATTAGAATCTAAGACATTTGAATAATCCTGAGTTGATGAAAGTTAGAGGATATCAATACAAGAAGGACTAAACCAGTTCAAGATAAATGAGTTTTGAAATTAGTTGAAAGACTAGAGAACTATCCAGTTATAGGAACTAAATGGTTCTTTAGAAATAAACAATATGATCAAGGAATAATAATTATAAATAAAGAAAGACTAATAACTAAAGGATATAATCAGGATAAAGGTATATATTATGAGGAGTCCTTTTCCCCTGTTGCAAGATTAGAATCCATTAGAATCCTTTTTTCCTATGCATCTCATATGAACTTTAAATTTTTTCAGATGGATATTAAGTATGCCTTTTTAAATGGATATTTAATTGAGGAAGTTTATGTTGAGAACCCTCTTGGTTTTAAAAATTCTAAAAAACGAGATTCTGTTTTTAAACTTACTAAATCTCTTTAGGTCCTTAAACAAGCACCTAGAGCTTGGTATGAAATATTAAGTTCTTTTCTTTTAAAAAATATTTTTTCTATTGGAATGGAAGATCCAACATTATTTAATAAAACTATAAACTATAAGATTTTTTTAGTTCAAATTTATGTTTTTGATTTTAATTTCTGGTTCAACAAACAAAAAAATTTCATGAGTTATCAAATTTAAAACAAAAAGAATTTGAAATGAGTATGATGGGAGAATTAAATTTCTTTCTTGGACATCAAATCTATGAAAATGATTTTGGAAATGTTTTGAATCAAATAAAATACATTACTGATTTACTGAAGAAATTTGGACTTGAAAACAGAAATACGTATACAAGTCCTATGTGTACTAATATAAAATATGATTCAGATGAAACTGGAAAATCAGTTGACAACAAGTTATATAGAGGTATGATTGGAAGTATATTATATAATACTTTAAGAAGGCCAGATATAATGTACTCAGTATGACTTTGTGAAATATTTTAATCTAATCATAAATAATCTCACTTAAGTTCTGTTAAAATAATTTTTAGATATTTAAAGGGAAATGTTTTTCAATCTCTTCTCTATCAAAAAAATAATGATTTTAATTTAATTTAATATTCAGATGATGAATTTGGAAGCTCTAGATTAGATAGAAAAATCACCTCAGGGACTTGTTACTTTTTAGAAATATCTTTAGTGTCTTGGTCTAGAAAGAAACAACACTCAGTTGCCTTATTAACAGCTGAGGCAAAATTTGTGTCTGCGGGCAGTTGATGTGCACAAGTTTTGTGGATGAAAAACACTCTAATTGACTTTGAATAAGTTTTAATAATACACCCATTTTATGTGGTAGTAAAAGTGAAATAAATATTTCAAAAAATCATATTAATCATTCTAGGATTGAGTATATTGATACCAGGCATCATTTTCTAAGCGATCATGTTCTTAAAAAGGATATATTCTTAGAATTTGTAAGTACTGAAATTCAATTATCTGATATATTTACTAAACCACTACCCACTATAAGGTTTGATTTTATTAATATAGAGCTAAGTTTATTTAATTTGAAATGAAATTTGAATTTTATTTACGCGATTATATTAATTCTTATTTTATTTTAATCTTCACTGTCTTAAATAAATTAATTATTTGTTTTTAGGATAAATTAAAATATCATCTAAACTATTTTCTTCACGTAATTTTTATTTTTTTTAAATAATGTAATGATCATTATATATGTAAATGACACGGGAATCAAGGTTGTTAGAGTCATTTCAAATTCTAAACCCATTCATTTCTCTCAAAACCTTTCAAAATTGAAAAAACATTACCGTTCATTTTTATCCAAACCTGAACCTTCAAAACCCTAGATATTTGAACCTTTAAATATCTATGATAGAAATAGCCAAGATGAAGGGAATCAAGAAAGGATAACCCAGTAACACCAAATTTCAACGCTCAGTAAATAGGAAAATCCTACAAGGTAAATTGATTGACTTGGAATGGCTGTACCAAACTGATATGTTGCTGAGGAAAACACTCACATTTCTGAATATAGAACATATTTTCAGTGGTGAAAACATAGAATTTTTATATGAGGTAGAACTACATTATTTATTCAAATCTGTTCAATTTAGTCTACAAGTAGAAGAAGATACAATAATTGCACAAATCTAAGATCCTGTTTTTTCTATCTCTACTGTGAAAATCTCTATGATATTAAGATGCCCTCATGAGGGAGTTTATAATTTTGGCCTACAGAATATTTTTGATAATGTACATAAGTATGAGGACATTATGTCATTTATTTTTGATTTTACGAATGTAAGAAAACTGTTTTTTAAAGATTTAGAACCTGATTAGAAAATTCTTGTGAAGATTGTGAAAACTGGGATTGCAACAAGAATGTATGAAATTGAAATGATTTTATTTCCATATAGGTAACATCAAACTGAATTTCCCTAGATATATGGTAACATTTCTGAATTATTATTTCCAACCAGAATCATGGATAAACTTCTACCCATTTGGAAAATTCATTTGTAAATTGTTATTTTAGAAGGATATGATTAGATTGGTGGATTCCAGAGTAATATTACACCACAAAATTTTTTTCAATACAAGAACTCTAAGAAATATTGGATTCTTCTAGAGTACTGTGAAAGGAAAACTTATTCCTATTGGAGCTAAGGAAGACTAGGAATCATCTCAGGGGGAGAAACATGGAAATTCTAAAGAATACGTGGCTAAATCAAGAGTAAGGGATGTTTTAGAAACTTCAAGAAGACTAAGATTTTAAGTAGTTGATGTAACTGATGAGGAGGGAAGTCAGTAGGAACTTCTAAAAAAATGTAAAGAGTGGTTCAATCTTTTAAGGGGCCTTCTCAAACAAATACTGTTCCAACTGAAGCTTTTTTATGCTATAGATTGTAAGAGAAGTTGTTTCTCATATTGAGGTGGTACCTAAACTTGAAGAGGAAGGTGTACCTTATATAGGAGAAGAGATTAGAGAAGTTGAAATAGATCGAACTGAATCTGTTTAAGAATAGTCTACATTATCAACTGAAGTTATTCATGAGAAAAAATTTCACAAAGAACCTGTTTTAGAGGAAATAAATGAAGATTCTCCTGAGGAGAAAAAACCGGATGAAAACATGAACAAAAGATTAAGTCAATATAAAATTCATACTGAAGATTTAAATGAAAATTTTTCTATGGATGAGTCAGTTAATAACTCCGTGGAAAAAATTGGTTGAGGAACCAGAGAAAAATGTTGCAGATCAGAGATCCGATGCTCAATCACTAACTTTGGTTCTGATAAATTGAGTTGAATCTCATACAAGAAATCAAGCACATAGTGCCTCTGGTTTTGATAATGATCTTTTGGAAGAGTTAATCAGAAAATTTAATAGAGTTCAAGTTGAAAATGCCTCTTTGCGTCGAGCGTTAGAAAAGGAGAGATAAAAGTTTCATAACTGGAAATAAAGTTTAGTTTAAAAAAGTTAAGTGGATGATTTTAAGAAATATATGTTAGCCAAAGTTGGAAAATTAAAATCTGAAATTGTAATGAAGTCATATTTGGAAGATTTTAAAATTTTCATGGAGAAACTGTTCGCAACTATTAGGAGAAATCAAGAAAGTACATCAGGTACTTCACCTGATCTGATAAAGAGATTTCAGGAAATTACAACTGTCATGTGCAATATGAATGACAGATTGCATAATATTCAATGTAACTGTTCTCTATTATCTGTTTTGTTAGACAATCAAAAGCATCTTGTTGACCAGCTTGCATCAGGTGAACTAGGAGTAAGAGAGTTAATAAACAGGTTTACTGAAAATCTAAATCAGTTTATAGAGATGAAAGAAAGATTACATGAGTTTTTCAGAGCCAATCTCATTGAATATATCCATCTGACTCAGGAAGGAAGGGATCTCATCATCCAGTTAGGAGATGGACTAATGAAAAGGTTGAGACTGCAGATGATAGAACTCAAGGATGTCATTCTAGAGGCACTGAAACCTATTTCACAAACCTTTTTATCCCAACTTTGATTCATGTTTACATTTCTGTACATGTATATATTTTTTATCAATAAAATTATTACCATTTCATTTTCATATGTTTTGATTTGTTTACTATACAATCTATATTCAAATGTCCATTATCCATATTAAAACATTGATAAATAGTTTATCATAGCATTTACTTATATTCAGTACTAAATTAACTTGTGTTAAATTTTTTATTCTATAATTATTTTTGATATCGAAAAAGGGGAAAAATGTGGATAAACACAACAATTTTTTTTTCAGGGGAAAAATGAAATTTTTCAGAAAGGGAAGAAATTAGGATAAAAATCAAGGGGAGAAATTTTAAAAATTGAATGTTTATTTTTATTTGGATAACACAACATTTTATTTCTTGTTGAAATAATTTTGATAAAATTAAATATTGTTTCTATCCTTGAAAATTTCTAAATTATATACAATTAATTATATAGGTTAATTTCATGGGTTTTGTGATCATCAAAAAGGGGGACATTATTGAGAAAGTGTTGTTTTCAATAACACTCTATTTTATTATTATTAGGGGGAGATTATTGAGAGCAATAATCTATCTTTTTATGATGATTTTGATGCTCAAAAGTACTCTTTTTTGTTATTATAATGTTTTACATTGAGTATATTTCATGAAATTAATATATTTTATAGTCTTATTTTGGAATAATATTAAAGCGTTTAATCCATGTAGGATGTTTAACAAAGTGTTCTGATATCTTTTTAGCGTGTTCTGGAAACATTGTTCATGCTCTATGTGTTCGGAAGTCGTTTTAGCATGTTAGAATGTTCTGGAAACACTGTCCATTCCCTACATTGAAGAGCGTAGCGCAAGGATAAAAAATATATATTTACTTTATTGGAAATGTATGGTTATTCAACCTTACATTTTCAAAAAGGTATGGTAAAGGAACCCTACATTTGGAAGGAACCTTATGTTGAAGTTATCAGAAATGTATTGAAGAATTACACTATGTAATTATGAAACGTTACGTTTGTTTCTCAAAAGTATAGTTCATCAACCTTACTTTTTTGAACAACCTTACATTTTCATCAACCTTACTTTTGTGAACAACCTTAATTTTTTTATCAAAATGTAATGATCATGTACCTTACATTATGAAACATAGAATAGTATGGATGATCAACCTTACATTTAAGATTAACCTTATGTTTTAAGAATAGATCATCAACCTTATGTTGTAAACCTTATGTTTGGTTTTAGAGTTTTAAATTTCGACTTTATCAGGTAATAGTAATTATGGGGATTAATAGGCTGATTTAAAGACAGATCAAAGGCCTGATTTTAAAGCACGTCTTTGACTGATTCAAAGCCGTTTATTTATTATTCAATGGATTTATTTAATCAGATATTTTCATGCTGAATATTAAAGGTAGTTACAACTAATCTTCTATTCCAACATTTGAATATCGTGATTCTAAAGGTGACATTTGTGGATATTAATTTGAAGAAAACGTTAATTTTTTATTCTATATATCTGTGATATTTTGTATTACATGGAAAAGACAAATCATCGAAAAAAGGATCAGAAGTATAATCTCTAAATTTTTTCACGACTACAATTTTTTATAGAGACATATGAGTCACACAGATATGCTGCAACCAAGATCTATCAGAATCTATTTTTCTGAATAAGATAAAATCGTTAAAGATTACTATTATACATAGAATATCTATCATGAATCCATTTTTTTAGTTTCTGGATTTATTTCTATATCTATTACAACTGGATTGACCCAAAACATCACTTACCTGAAGAACATCTTTTCTAAAGTCAATGATTCATCTACAGTCAGTTGTGTGCTGGTGCAACTGTAAAGAACATCTGGAAAGTATTTTAAAATAAATACTCTTTTTATTTTGAGAAACTGGCTTCTCATACTAAGTTGTGTATTCAGTTTTGTGTATGAACGAGAAGGCTCTGTTTTATCCTTAAATTGTAAAGGTTTCAACTACCTGGACTCAGTTGTGGACGGTCTATTGATAAGAGGACTAGATAGTAATTATCACCAAGATCATAGAGTAGAGTGTTGCTGGAGTGGACTAGGGGCCTTTCTGTTCCCCTATCCACTATGCATCTATGCATCTTTCAATATGTTCATTTTCTATTACATAAAATTTCTGATAAAGTTAAAGGACATATTTTGGAAATAATTACGATTCCCAAATAATTTATAAAAGACACAATTCACCCCCTCTTTTTCATATTTTTTATAACCCGATCCAATATAACCAACCCACCATTAGTCTTATCATCATCTTGAACCAGTAACTAACTTTCCAAGGGAAGAGGTTTAGTAATTGATATTTCACCACATATTCTCACACACAAGTATCATCTTAGTGCATTTCCTATTTCCACCAATCATGGATGAGAGGATTAAATTTTACCTATTGAATCAAATTACGATGGTTGATGATACACATATAATGATCTATCTAAGAAACATGGGATTCTAGGCCTATATCATCATAATTGAATATTTGTGTAACGCTATGTATATGAATAAATTATTATAAAACATAGAAATAATAATTATTTAAGAAGAATCTAAAAGTAATAGGAAATTAATTATCTATTTATTCAATTATCTTAAATAAAATAAGAGGACAGGAAAATTTCAGAGTCAATATCCCCTTCACACCCATACAAGGGTGACCAAATCTAATTAAAATTTGAAGAAACACATGATTTCTAACACTGGATTAATTGGGACGGAGTTTGTGATCCATATACATATTTTTATGTATTTTAGTAGTAACCATTCAATTCTAAAAATATTTATCCAACTTTGTTATCTCACAATATATACTAGGTCCAATCCTAGATTATGATCATATCTCCTCCCAAAAAATAGAACAATAACACGGTATATGATAAAGTTAATAGATCCTGAATAATATACGAGAGGTAGTTATTATTTTAGAATTATTTATCCAATTAATTTTTATCCTCCCATTATAAATTTATGAAATGAATTTTTTATTAAAGAATACATTCAAGGATATTATTATTATAATAGTTATTAATCATTGTATTGAAAGTGGCACTAAATTATACGTGAGTGACGAAAACACTTTGAAGATGTTTCTATAAGATATTTATGAACCTTGAATCTGAATTAGATATATTTATTTATAGTATACCATGATTCATAAATAACATATAGAGATAAAATATCACTTAGTTATCAATAGAAGAATCATCATTAGTATGAAAATGTGATTTTACTTTTACAGATGATCCATGATCACTCAAATTATATCAGAGTATCTAAATGATTTTGGGAAGATTGGACTCATTTTTTGTTATTATTTTATTAAAAATATACACTTTTAAAGGAATTGGATAAATATAATCTATAGTTATTTGGTTATATAAATTAACTATTTGATAGGTATAGTATCAAACAATGGACCACAATATTTTAAATTTCATATTAGAGTAACAAATGTGGTGATAAACATCAAAAATTCATATTTATAATTCCATAGTTTATAATCTATCATGTTTAATTATATTATTCCATAAACACCTCCCTCATACAAGATCAAATAATAAATATCCCATGGTGATATTATCAAAAATATGAATCTTTTCACAACTATAAAGGATATACCACCATATTCCCTCTCCAAAATAAATTTAATCATGGGAAGATATTATGGTGTCCTTTATATTTTATATAATATATGATTTATTATCAATGTATTATAAATGTATGCCACTATGATCCTTATTTACATTTAGGTGGATCAAATCCTTTAGATATATAATACATGACTTTTTTCATCTAACGAAGACTATGGATAGAAAAAAAATACTCACAGAAACAAGAGATGTTTATCCTCATTCCTTTGGAGAATTGATATCTGAAAACAACGGGACTCTAAATCTATGTTGATCATAGAAAAAAATGCTACCAATTATTCAATTAATTGGAGATCATTTTCTTTGATGGTGAATGATCAAATCTCTAGGTATGACTCTTCAATTATTGTGTTATTACATTATTGATTACAATATTTGAGCAGTTTCATATTATTCTTTTATTTTTATTAGAATTGACCCTATTGCATTACCTCATTTATTAATTTTTATAAATTCAATTTCCACCTAGGAACCACAATTTTTTATCTATTGGACTAGAAAACCTATACAAAGATCACCCCCACTGATGTTTTATTATTTTTTCCCCTTATTTATTCTCCATAGTAATCGTTGGACAATGGGGTTATGATTTGACATTTTATAGTGGGACTGAGCCAGATTGAACCCTCAGATTCAAAATTAATTCGCATCTAATTAATGGAATGAAAAATCAAATATGGATAAAGAGAATTTTTGGGCTGAAGGTGGTAAAATTGATGGTCTAAATCCAAACCAAAGGATGGCGTGACATTAGATGTGTGTGTGGATAATGTGAGAAATGATGCCTAAAAAATATGTTTCCATCCAATGAACTAATAGAAATAAAAAATCAAGTAATCTTGATTAAATTTTAGGAAACAAGGAGTCTAGAGTAAATATGAAGAAACAATATCTATATTTGAGGGACAAGAAAAGTCTATGTTGAAAATTATCATCTAAATTTCATGTTTCTAAGAGAACACACAACGTGTAGGATAGTGACACGAATTGTACTATAGGAGTACATTTCCTTGAGAACAAATAGTTTTTGATATCTATATATTATTATTGTGTCTCTTACTATCCTCGCCCATAGTGTTTGGGGTATCCCATAGTGTATGTATATAATCACCCATGAATGGGTCCTTCCCGCACATGTAATTCCTTAGAGTGATTACAGATAGGTCGGTGGTGATTACAAGAGAATTAAGGGATACACTATGCATTTGAACTTGGATGGTAGTTAGAGTATTGAGGTTAATATCTGGGATATCTAATAACTATTTAATGTTTTCATGGTTTAGACATCATTTTGGTAGGGCATGTATTTTTTCCATTTATTTTTAGTTTTCTCCATTGTTACTTAAACACCCAAGAGGTTTTTTATATGTATGGTTATTTTCTTGATTGGATAATTTTTTAATTATTATTCCTATACAATTTTACATTAAGATGGCCGGTTCTATGAATTAAGATTCACCAGGAAAATTCCCATCATGATAGATATGCCTTTCAGAACTGGTCTCTAGCCCTTGGCCTATGGAGGCAGGCTTAGGGTGGTTTCTGCTCAAGCCCCATTGGGTCATGTCATGAAATATTATTATTATATTTGGTTTTATTTGGGGATTGTTTTTGGAGTATTAACCTTATGAGTATTAGGTTGGGATTTTGGGTAAAATAATTAAAGTTATTTGAGTGTGACATTCTTGGCAGGGAATCTAGTAGTGGTGCAGCAGTTGGTGTATCCTTTCACTAGGACCTTGGTAACCTTCTTGTAGACTTCTTATACTAATACATTGGTTGTAGGGATATTATTGTGCATGAATAATATAGGATTGAGTCTTTGAAAATCCCTATGGATTTAGAATTCCATTTATATATATATATTCTCATATAACGAGGGTACATCCTGATTAAATTTTATGTATTTCTCTATGATGTCATCTAGACAAGATAATAGTACAATATTGTGACGACAATCCATTGAGTGATGGGACTTAGTTTAGGGTCCATCTTGTGGGATCCTTCCTCCAACAAGATAGGTAGTAGGAACCCCACTAGTTAAACAATAGATAATTCTAGTATGATAGGTTGAGGATGCATGTAGTCTTAGCACATTTAATGAGTTCGAGCACCAGAGGCCATAGAGTTTATACGGTGATCCAGATCCCAAGGTATTAGAGGATTTTTTATAATTGTTGGTCCTTGTTTTTAAGAATATCTGGAAACTGGATGATCAGATGGTTAAAATAGAATCTTGAATTTTCCATAGATAATCGATGAACTGGTGGAGTCTTGTTACCTAGATACATGATGATTCATCACTCTAGTGGACTGACTTCTAGCAGTTGCTCTATATAGAGTATTACCCCTCCTATTTATGCCAAGTTAAAATTCAATAGCTTCTAGAACCGTAACAGGTAGAGATGATTGTTTCTGATTATGTGTTGTGGAAAACAAAATATACATGATATTGGATTGACATTATTAGGGATAGCTACTTTGATGAAAGAAATACTATGTGGGAAAAAAGATATATACATGCCACTATGGTTCCTTTATGAAATCTCATCTATGATGGGGTGTTGGAGTAGGAACTGGTGACTGAGATATTACAATCATTAGAATGGGTTTGAAGAATTCAAAATTTTTGATCATTAAAGTGTTAGTGATATGTACAAAAGTTCACAAATATTTTGAATAACAATGATACTCAAATAGATACCACAAATAGTTGAATTATTATTAGTATATTACCTTTAACCATACCTAATAAGTTTATACCATGAAGGTTGAAATTTATGAAAGTACGTATCATACATAGTATACCATTGATCAACTGATTAGTTCGCTGATTGAATACGAAATAACACTAAAAGGTAATGATAATTAATCTATTGATAATGAGATTGTAATTTCATTTAAATGAATAAATTATATTTCTTTTGATTATTCATCAAAATATGTATGTTTAAATGGTTTGGAAACAATTATTGAATAATGAAAAGTTAAAAAATACATATATTGACTCACGATGAAGTGAAAAAGTTAAAAGGTAGAATCAAATAATAATTCTAGGAAATAATTCTAAATGAAAAGTAATTATATTAAATGTCATTAGTATTTAAAATTAACATTATTTTTATTGAATAAAAAATGGAAACAATATGTTAGAATGTATAAATTTAAATAATCTAATGAAATATAAGAAAAATATAAAGAAGTATATGGATGATATTTATAGTGGTTGGTACTGTATAGAATAATCAGAAACCGGTGATAAATCTATATGATAGAAGGTGACTGTTAGCCATTGTTTTACAAGAACCTACTATGAGGAAGCTGATTCCTTTTTAAATTAATTAAGAATTACTTATAATATATTTTTAATGAAAACTATATGTAATGAGAATTATAATTATAATTTTTCTTGTTATTTATCATCAAACAATAATTATAATAATCTTGAAATTGAAGAGTTAAATGAAATTTATGAAAAAATATAGTATAAAACAAAGAAAAATTATGAAAAATATAAGAAGTTTTTTTAGTGATCATAAAAAATTAAAAAAAGAAGAATATGGTTTTAGATAATTAAATGTTTATAGATACCATATATATATATGATGATGAAAAGGAAGAATCTACTATTATGAAAGGTAATATTTCTATGTTGGAAAATAGAATAAAATATTTAATAATCCTACTTCAAGTTCAAAATTCTAAATCAATAAGATTTATTAATGTTTTCAAAAGTAAAATAGAAAATATACAATAGATTTTGAACATTTAAAATAATAATTACATGAATTTAACAATGGATTTCAAATAAAATCATTATTTATGAGATTGAAACTAATGAATATATATAATAAAAATTAAATCAATATTTGTTTTGATGATTGATTACATATTATATTAAATAATTTATTCTAAAAAGAAAAATCTACTAGAATTTATCAATTAAAAATTTTAATTCTTGTAAATTTGTGTATAATACATCAAATTGATCTTTATAATATGTTCATTACATGGATTATAAAAGGTGTTTCCTATCTATATCATTTCTTAAAAATTTAAAAGGACTAATACTTGTGAGACATTGAAACCTAAGGGATTTTAAAAAAATACTATTGGATATTAACTATTCAATAATCCCCTGAAAGTATATATTTCATTCAGCTAGAATGAATGCCCATTATTCATCTTACTATATGGTACTCTCATAAAAATATTATATCATTTATTTTAATAGTATATCCACTGATAATGTTCTCTATATTTTTTAGTGGAATAAACATTCAATTTTATCATTTTAGTTTATTAAAATCCTTTCATAATAATTTTATTTTCATTTCAAATTATTTTTAGGAATCATTGTAATATTTAATGTTTTACTAGTTATAACTCATTTTATATCAAGATTTCAAAATCTATATAAAATTTGGTAGTTTATTTTCATGGGAGTAATATAAAATTAAATTAGAGATATAATAATTTGATATTTTTACATGAATTGTTATGAAATTTATGTTTATATTTATCATTAAATCTTATTGATATCATTCTTGGTTTATTAACATTTAACGAATGGAAAGTATTGATTCAATAAGATCCCTTAAGACTCTTCTATTGTTTTATGTTTTGAAAATCACAAACACATTTATTAATGAAAATTATCATTCTCTAAGAAATATTTTCTTATGAAAAAATTTCTTTCTCTATGAAACATTTTCCCTTATCCTTGTTTTTTAAATTGCTTATCTAATATTTTATGAAACCATGTATAACCATATTTTTCATAAAGAAAACAATCAAATCCTTATCAAACCTAGAACCTTACCTTTCCATCGAATCTTATTTCACCAAAATTTTGAATCCAATTTATCCTAAAATTAGACTCCAATTTCTACCAAAACCAGAATATTATTTCTCTTGAAATTAAACTCTGATTTCTCCTAAAATTAGACAATAATTTCTTCTCCAGTCAGACCCTGATTTATTCTAAAATTAGAATCATATTTACTCAAAAATTAAACTATAATTCCTCTTGTAATGAGACTCTAATTTCTTCTGAAATGAGACTTTGATTTCTCCTAAAATCAGACTCCTATTTCTCTTGAAATCAGTCCTTGTTTTCTCCTAAAATCTGACTCTAATTTCTCTTGAAATCACACTCTGATTTCTCCTGAAAGCAGACTTTGATTTCTACTAAAATTATAATCTGATTTTTTATAAAATTAGTCTCTAATTTTATCTAAAATCTAAAACTAATTTCTTTAGAAATCAGAGTTTGAATTATCTATAAATCATACATCAAAGTGTAATTTTTATATACTTTGAAATATTCACAAATCAGATTCCAAATTTATCACAAATCAGATTCATAATTCTTCAAAATTCAGAAATTGATTTTATATTTTTTCAGACTCTGATTGATCATATTTTTAGGCTTTGATTCTCACATCCTTAAGAATCTAATTAAATTCTTTTCTTAGAGTTACCTCATTTCTGTAATTAATGTTTTATTTTATCTGATCCTATACATGTCAATGTTTGTTAACCATAAATTTTTTTCCTTACATATTATTGTTTCTTAAGCATGATTTTTACCAAGTTTTCTTACATTAAATTATTTACTACAATCTATTTCAATCTAACTGTTTGTTGAGTGACATGTGTATGGGTCCCAACGATATTTAAGGAAAAATATGACCATTAGAGGAGGGAGCTAACCATTGGAACCTTTGCCTATAAATACCCTAGCCATTTAAATAGTTTAGACACATTGAGATAAAACAGACATTAAGAGATTACATATTGTGATGTTGTGAAGTGATTTCTAGAGAGAGGGACTCTCATGCCTTGTGAGAATGTTGTGAACATATTGTTCAAGCTGTGAACAACTTGTTTGTTATGCCTAGTGCGATTCTGATTGGCTGATCAATCAAGGGCTTCCAGGGATTGGAAGGTAGAGGTGTCGACTACCTTATTGTTTTAGGGCTTGCGGGAATAGCAAGACAGACTCTGATACACTTATCTAGGGATCACCCTGGTGTGGGTAAGATAGACTTTCCTGAAAGTATAAATCAAGGTACATTTATACAAGGTTGTAGGGTACCCTTCTCTTTAGGTTAAATGATTTCCTATACTTATTTACTTGTCTTTTGTTAACAACTTTTAATTCCACTAAATTTTTGTTAAATAAAGAATATAAAACATTCATAGAATTTATTAATCTTGTATACTATAATAAATAATATTTTATACACTTTTAGGTAGAAAAATTCCCTAATTAAAATTTACGTAAGTTTCCTTATCATACCCATATTATAGTATCCTAAGAATTTTAGTTTCTTAGTTAAGAACTAAATTGGGTTTGTGAATCCATATTGTATAAATTTGTTATATATATATTTTCCTAAAGATAAAAATGAATGTTTTTAAACATAAATTTCACCCCCTCTTGTAATTTAGCATCTAAATCTATATTTTGATCCTATAATTGGTATTAGAGGAAGTCTCTAAAATACTTATACTTGCATATAACTATTATTTCTCATCTTTTCTTTCTTAACATTACTTCTTCAATTTTTTCTTAAGATTTTTTAAAATATTTGTTTATAAACTCTTCTTACTAATATTTTTTGTGTTAAAAATATTTTGTATTTTCTTATAAAATGGAAGGAATTAACATTGGATCTATAGACATCCTAAATCCTACCATACCACCATTATCTGATCTAAATGATTATGAGTACTAGAGAGATAGGATGAATACCTTTGTTATTAACACTGGAGTACATAATTTTGTCAGGATCACTGGTGAATAAAATATTCTTGACAAGGAAATCAGAACATTCACAAATCCAGAAAAACATGAATATCATCTAAACTACATTGTACACAACACCCTTATATTTTCTATGACTTGGAATATCTATAGTTAAATATCTTATTTGATGCTTCTAATAGTATATGAAAGAAACTTGATGTTACACACTTTGCAACATCCAAAGTGATAGAAACAAGAATAGCTATGCTATGTGATGAATATCATGGATTTATGTTTCCTTATGGAGAACCTATATTCAAAGTGAAAAAATGATTTTTGACCATTTTCAACGGTCTTCAATCTATGGGAGAAAAGGTACTTGATGATGAAGTTATTATATACAAGATAATAGATATTATTCCCAATGAGTGGAAATCTAAAAGGACAAATATTGATGAAAATATGAAAGTATCTAACACTACAATTGATGAGTTATTTGGAACTCTTCATCAGAATGAATCAAGATTTAAGAGATATATAAACATAAATTATAAAATAATGGTAATTGAATGGTTTCTTTCACTATTACATACAAAATCAGTACTCCATAAAGTGTTTCTAGATCAAAAGCTATGAAAGTTTTTGTAATATCTGAATCAAGTAACCCTAATCAGGCTGAAAATAAACATGAAAATATTCCTCGATGTATGAAAAATATTGTGGGAAAGAATGATTTTCAGTAGAGATATAATAATTCCGACAAAAAGGACATGAAAAACTCAAAAGTATCTAGTTATGAGTTCTAAAGGTCTGGACATATCAGACTTGACTATCCTATGCTCAAGAGAAAATATATAAAGGTAAGAATTCTGAAAAAAGAAGAGAAAAGTACTACAAATATAAGGCTAATAATGTCTTGAAAGATAATTACACCTAGGGTACTTGTTTTTGTGACTCTTCATATGAGTCCTCAAAATATGAATCATCTTGTCAGAATAATATTGCTCTTATAGCTAGATTACCTATGGAAAATAATTGTCTTATGGTTAAGTTAGACAATTCTGAATCTTTAACCAATATTTTTTTTAAATTATAATTTTTATAATGAAGAATATTAATATTCTTCAAAATAATAATCTTCTTCTTTATAAGTTAATATATTTCCTTTATTTGAAGAAGTCTCTAGGATTGCTAAATTACTTTTAAATAATAAATGTAAGATAAAAAAGAACTTAAAAAAATAAAATTAAAGTAATTTTATTTAAACAAAAGAAGTATCAGATATTTCTATGATCACGATTAGAAAACTCTTGATTTTGAAAACGTTTCGAAAAATTGTAAGGAATTTAATTCTGAAATGGATAAACTTTCTAAAGATCATGAAAATGTTATTTTTAATAAAAAAGTTTTTGAGGCTAACACAAAACCTAATACAAATGACTTTGAGGATGATAATTTAGTCATTAAACTAAAATAAATAACATTTTTCATCAAGACACTTTATCAAGTTTCACTACTGGAGGGAAATAATTTTCAATAATGTATTCAAAACTTCATCTTCTTTGGAATACTTATGGATTTGGTTATACATAGTCAAAACCAGTTTATAGTAACAATTATTTTGTTCCCCAAAGTGCTCATCTTTACACTAAGTGTCTGTGTCGGGAACATTGGGAGAGATATTATTCTTCAAATAAAACCAAATCCTTATAATTTCATAAACATTACAATTTTAAGAAAATATGGATACCTGTGATTTTACTTTATAACAATTTTGTATCTAAGAATGTTTGGATTCCAAAAGACGAACTTTTTTACTTTTTAGCAAAAAAATGAACTACCAAAAACAATAAATGGTACGTGGATAGTGGAAATACTAGGAAAATGACTAGTAATAAAAAAATATTTGAAAATATTATCCAGAAGAAAGGAAGAAAATTAACATTCGGAGGTAATGCTCAGAAATAATTTTTTGGAATAGGTAGTATTGTTCTTCTTGGAAATGATTTAATTTCAATTTTTTTGGTAAAGGTCTTAAGAACAATCTCATAAGCATAAGCCAGTTATTGATGAAGGTTACCTTGTTAATATTCAGAATGATACATTTCTACAACACAATTCCAAGGAATAATTTATTCTCTTTACCCAGAGGCATGAGAATGTTTATACACCGAACTTAGAAGATCATAGGTTCCAAGTTCTAACATGCCATAGTTCAATGGAAGATCAATATTGGTGAGGTCATAGAAGAATAAGACTTTGTAACATTATAAACCTATGAAAACTCTAAAATAAAATACTTGTTATGGATCTATCAGAGATTAGATTTTAATCTTCAAAATTTTTGTTACCCTTGTCAATATGGCATGCAACAGAAGTCATGAGTTAAATCAATTAGTGAAGTCTCGACTTCTGATGCATTATAGCTAGTGTATATGTATCTTTTCAATTCAACAAAAACTAGATGTATTGGAGGGAAATACATTGTATTTGTTTTAGTTGATGATTATACTTGATTTACTTGGGTTTATTTTCTAACAAATAAATCTGAACCCATTTCATATTTTAAATCTTTTTCATCTAAAGTTAAAAATGAGAAAAAAAATTCTATTGATAATTATTCCTAGTGATTATGTGGAAGGATTGAAAAATTAATATTTTGAATCTTTTTGTAGTAAGAAATCCATTGCTCATAAATTATCATCTTTAAGAACTCCTCAACAAAATAGTGTTGTTGAAAGAAGAAACTAAATTCTTCAAGATAAAATTTGAACAATGTTGAGTGAATATTCTATTACTAAAACCTTTTGGGCTGAAGCTGTTAATATACCTTTATATACTGTAAATCATGTTTTAATCAGATTGTTTATTAATAAAACACCATATGTGTTGTGGACTACTTGAAAAAAATATTGTTTCTTACTTAAATGTATTTGGATGAAATGTGTTAATCTTGAATACTAAATATAACTTACATAAAGTTTCACCAAAATCTGATGAAGGAATTTTCATAAGCTATTCCACTACCTATAAGGATTATAGAGTTTTTAAAAAAATTCATGTACTATTGAAGAAACAATACATGTTAAATTAGATGAAATTTATCTTTTTATTTTTAAACAACCCAAACCTACATCAGCATATGTGTTTTCAAAAACTGATTATAAACCTTTGATGGAAGATTCTTATAATAATGAAAATACTAAAGAAATTGTTTCTAAAGTATTTACTTCAGAAGATTTTCTACCTTATGTTGATGAATAGGTATTACAAAACCAAAATCAGTTGTTTCTTAAGAATCATGGTATTTATAGTGTCATTGGTGATGTAAATAAAACTATATATACTAGAAGTTATTTATGAAATCAAATAGAACAACTAGAATTCCTTTCCCAATTAGAACCTAGAAGAACTGATGATGTATTAGGTGATGACAATTAGATTAAAGCTATAACATATGAACTAAATGAATTTTAAAAGAACAAAGTCTGGACCTTGGTTAAATGACCTAAAGAATCTTCTATAATTGAAGTAATGTGGGTCATCAGAAATAAATGTGGTGAAAATGGATTACTTGTATGAAATAAAGAATTAATAGTAACTAAAGTCTATAATCAACTAGAAGGAATAGGCTATGAAGAAACATATTCTCTAGTAGCAAAACTTGAATCTGTTCGAATTATCTTAGCCTTTGTTGCATTCATTAATTTAAAACATTTTCAACAGGACATGATGTGTGCAATCCTTAATAGATTTGTTCAGGAGAATGTTTATGTTTATAAACCAACTGGTTTTGAAGACACAAAACATCCTAAACACGTTTTCAAACATACCAATGTTTTATATAGACTTAAACAAGCCCCTAGATCCTATTATGATATACTTACATGATTTTTTTACAAAACAATTATGTTTAGGGAACTAATGATCCAACCCTTTTTATAAATAATTATAAGAAAATTATTTTAATTGTTCAAATTTATGTTTATGACATTATAGTTGGATCAACTCAGCAATCCTTAACTAATTATTTTACAAATATTTTGAAATATGTGTATGAAATGAGTAAGTTGGGTGAGATAATTTTTTTTTTATTTTTCAAATTTCTCAAAATCCAGAAGGAACTTATATATCTAAACTTATATATATTAATAATATTCTTACATAGTATGTATATGAAAACAATAAAAGTATAATTTATCCAATCGATTCATAAAATTATCTTGATCTTGATGAAACTTGAAAACCAGTAGATCAAACATATTTTAAAGGTATGATAATATTTTCATTATACTTAACATCTATTCATCCATACATAATGTTTTCAGTATGCATATATACAAGATATGGATCAAATCAAAAGGAATTTCATTTAAAAGCAGTTAAAATATTTTTTTTTATATTTAAAGGTACCCATGGATTTAGGACTCTTCTACTCTTAAGTAAATGATTTTGTTTTAAAAGGATTTTTCGATACTGATATTGGTGGATATAGAATGGATAGGAAAATTACATCTAGAACTTGTCATTTATTAGGATATTCTTTAGTTTCTGGTTCATACATGAAGAAATACTCAGTATCACATTCCACTGCTCATGATGAATATGTAGTAGTTTTAAGTTGTTGTGATCAAGTGTTGTGGATGAAACAGACACTCACATACTATGTCATAAATTTTACCAAATCATAGATAATTTTTTATAATACTAGTTTCATTTCCCAAAGAAAAAACCATGCACATAACTCTCATTAAAAGCATATAGACATTATGCATCACTTTCTTAGGGATCAAACAGTTAAAGGAGATATCATTATTCAATTTATCAGAACACATGACCAACTTTATGACATTTTTACTAAATATTTACCCTCTGATAGATTTGAATACATTAAAAAAAATTTAGGAATGATAACCATAAGATAGTCATTCATATTAACTTATTGTAAAAAATATCTCATTACATTAAGATACTCTTTTTTATAGGAGGGTACATATGTTTATTTTATATATATTTTACTTTTCTAAGTTTTTATTTCCTTTAATTTAAATTTGGAACGTAATAATTTTTTTAAAATTTATTTTTTAGAATCTAAAATTATTTATTTCCCTGATAATTTTTTTTGGAACCTATGATCTTCATGAATAACCTTATCATTATTGAAAATTCATTCTTAGTATTCCAGAAGGTATGTTTCCTTACTTCAATCTTCCTAATTATTTATTTTACTTGATGGTATTTATATCTTGTTTTAAACTTTATCAGATTCACATTCCAAAAATCCAAATTTTCCTTAAAACCTCAAATGATTGGATATTTCAAAATCAATCTTTATTTTTGAAATCAACCGTTAGATCAGATAAATCTAATCACAACTTTTGGATAGATTTAGGAATATGAACTACTTCTATGAACCCTATATAAAGGACCCCTTATTCACATCCCACATTTGATGTCTCATTGATTGTGTTCCGAAGCTCTTCCACCCTTCAAATTAGATGTTCAAATTTATCTTTTTCCTTAAGCTCTGAATGTCTCTTGAAGTTTCATTGAAAAATATGATTTTCACCAAAATAAATCTCAAGTACTGGTTAAATTATTGAGAAAGGTTGGTGGACCCACATTTCTTTATTAATTATGATTCATTGATTTCAAAAATAATTATGAAAAATGGATGTAATATCCATTGCGTTTCCAAACCAAATAATCAGGATCCATTTTTTCTGGATCTACTTATACATTTCTATGATATAATTAGTTTTTATGAACAAGGAGGGATACAAAAGGTTTAATTCAAGAGCTATATAAATAGTTATTCTTTATCTTTTAACAAGGATACAACTATTTTTAATATTCCTCATAAAGGATAGGTCATATTTTGTTCATAGAAGTTCCCATACATGGATGGAACTTTTGAGAAGGTTAAGGAAATTGATTTCCTTGGGTTAAAGGAGTTAAGTCACCTATGATCAACCATATTTCATCCAACTATATATTTTTATCCCTATAGATGAAAGGTTTCCTTATTACAATAAATAAGATATAAAGATTCTCTTAAAAAATGAGATATCATCACGATGGATTTCATGGTAAATATAAGGAAGATAAATCTCATCAAGTACATTATATTGAACATCTATAATATCAAGATTGTAACCCTAAAGTCTCAAATAATAATTTCTCCCGTGATCTTTTCAAAGATCATTTTTTTGTATTTAGAGTCCTTCAAAATTACTAGTAGCTCAAAACCAAAAATATTTGAGATAATGTTTTTGAGTGATGATACTCTAAAAAAAATGATGTTTGGTTTTAGTATTAAGTTTGGACAGTTATTTGATCTCCGAGATAGTGATGTTAAATATGAAATCAAGAAATGTGAAGTAGGGGAATACTCCATGAAAACCCCATTGAAAAAAATGAGAAATAACTAGAACATCAAGAGAATTTACCCTCACCTGAATCTGTTTCTGCTCCACCCAAGCTGAAAAATAAAAATACATTTTTTGATGAAGTGGTAGCCAAGTGAAGAGAGATGAATGAGAAAAAGAAGGAAGGGGATACAATGTTTGAATTAGACCCTACTGAGGATATTTCCTTGAACACTCAAGTATATGAAGATCTTGAGAAACAACCGATAGAGAAAAAGTTAAAGAAGAAGATTTTTAAAGACGAGATTGTTCAAGATCTACTTAGAGGTATATAGAAGGCATATAAAAAAGGTCAGGTATCAGAATACTTCTTTCAAAAGTTAGTTCATATTGTAACTCTGGGTGTAGATAAGAGAAAGGAAGTTCCAATTATAGAACATATTTTTGAAGAATAAAATATGTAGCAAAAAGAAGAAAAAGATAAATAGGAGGATGAAGAAAGTGTTGATGCAAATAAAAATGGTAGAAGAATATCATGAGAAGGAGATTCATGCTGACAAGTTGTTTATCAGAATATTCCAACTAGAATCAACCAAGATAATATAAAAAGTTAAAGATAATGATTCTTTGGATGAGGCTAATAAACCTTTAGATGATGAATGTAGTAATCATGTTTTTATTTATTCTGAAGTTGTTATGGATGTTGCTGAAAAAGTTGTTGAAAAAGATACAAATAATGATGATATAATTATTAGAGTTTTTGATAATGAGCATGAGACTCTGAAAGTTGATAAGGCAATATCTAATGTTAAAAAAGGTAAGCAAGTGGTTGTTGGTCCTCCAAAGAAATCTAAAGTTGTACAATCAAAAAATGATATTGTTGGAACATCAATGAGGAATGGAGAAGATCAAGAAAAATTTACTTTGTGAGTAAAGCAATCTGCCTCAGAATCCTCATCTTCCTTAGGAAAATATTTTGTTGTTTAGTCCCTAAAGAAGCTTGTGAATACCATTCCCTTATATCCAAGCATTGAATCTAGTTGTCAGCTACTCTAGAAAGAAATAAATCAAAAATCATATTCAACAATAATTATCAGGGAAAGGTTTGTCAAAGTTGATACTGATTTTAAGACCTTTAAAATTTGTGATGATTCTCATAGGAGTTCTTGAAAAGATATAACCAAGTGGTCTGTATCAATGATTGATGATATGAAAATTATTAATGTTTTTTGTGATTTAGTAAAGGATTAATTTGATAATTCAGATGAAACGATCAATAACCTTACAACTGGTCTTTCAGAGAAACTGAATCAAGAGAAAGTTGCCCAGATTCAAGAAAATAATGACCTGAATGGAAAGATGAATTTTGTTTCTTCAGATCTGAAAAGGGAAAGAGAACTCAAGAAAGAGATGGTAGAAAAATTCAAAGAGTAAGAAGATGTGATAAGGTCTCAAAGAGAACTCCATAAATATCAGGAAGAAATAATTAAATATATCCAAAAGAATAATAATGAATAGGAAGGGATTCTCAAGAAGTTTTAGGATGATCAAAATGAGTTTAATATGTTGAAGGAAACCCTGAAACTTCTAATGTTGAAGGAAAATAAGGATGAATGACTTCTCATAGTCAATATTTTGTTGTATTTTTCATGTTAAACATTTTCCTATATTAATGAAATTTGTTATCTTTCCTTTTTTTGTATATTCCTAAAATTTCATTTACAATTGTTTATCTTTCCCTCCCTTCCTTTTTTTAAAATCACAGACATATAGAAAAAAATGATAAAAATTAATAATAAGAGATAATATTTCCATGTAAGGGGGAGATTACCTAAAGAATAAATTATGAAACATGAAGATGTAACTTCTCTATGAAATATAAGAATAAGATCCCTAGGGATTTCAAACCCTAAGGGGGAGTTAGTCATATTTATTATGGTTTATAAACAAAGTAAAGGGAGATAAGTATTTATTTTAATGTCTAAAATGTGACAGCCTTATTATTTGTATTCATTTAATAAATTGTATCTTCGATTTCAAAAAAATTGGAGATTATTGAGTCAATAAGTTCCCTTACGACTTTTCCATTCCTTTATGTTTTTAAAATCACAAACACATTTCTTAAGGAAAAATATCCTTATCTATGAAATATTTTCTTATAGAAAATCTTATTTCTCTAAGAATTTTTTTCCATTATCATTGTTTTTAAAATTACTTATCTAATATATTCTTAAACCTTATTTAATCCTATTTTTATTAAAAAAATAAATTGGATCCTTTCCTAACTCAAAATCTTAAATTTCCTTCAAATCAAATTTATCCTAAAATCTGAATCCAATTTCTCCGGAAATCAGACTCTAATTTCTATTAACATTAGACTCCAATTTCTCTTGAAATTACACTCCGATTTATCCTGAAACTAGACTATTATTTCTGCTGAAACCAAACTCTGTCTTCTTTTAAAACCAGACTTTGATTTCTTCTCAAATCAGCCTAAGTTTTCTCCTGAAATTAGCCTCGAATTTCTCATAAAATCAAACTCTGATTTCTCCTAAAATCATACTAAGATTTCTCCTAAAATCAGACTCCAATTTCTCAAAATAGATGACTCTGATTTATCTATAAATAAGAATCCAATTTCTCATGAAATAAAATGCCAATTTATTATGAAATTAGGCTCTGATTTATTTTTAAATTAGACACCAATTTATTCTCAAATCTAACTCTTATTTTTTCAGAAATTAGAGTCCAACATCTCTAGAAATATGACTCTGAACTATCATTTTTTCTAGAATCTAAAATCTTCATACATCAGATTTTGAATTTATCATAAATCAGATTCCAAATTCATCAGAAATTTGACTCTGATTATATATTATTTTAGAATCTGATTATTTATATTTCTAGACATTGATTCTCATATCCTTAAGAATCTGATTAAATTATTTTCTTATAGTTACATCATTTTCCTAAATTAATGAATCATTTTAATAGAACCTAAATATGTTAGTGTTTCTTAAACTTAAATTTTTTTTCTATACATTTTTTTTCTTAATCATGATGTGTCCAAAGTTTTCTTACATGAAACAATTCTGTATAATTTTTTTCTAACTAATCGTTGGTTATGTGACATGTGTATAGGTCCCTCCATGATTTAATGAAAACTAAGACCATTGGAGGATGGATCTGACCATTAGAACCATTGCATATAAATACCCCAACCATTTGAATTATTGAGACACATTGAGATACAACACACATCTAGAGATTACATATTGTGATTTTTAAATTGATTTTTAGAGAGAGAATCTCATGCCTTGTGTGAATGCTGTGAACAACTTGTTCATGTGGTGAACAACATGTTTAGTATGTCTGGTGAGATTATAATTAGATGATCAATCAATGGTTTCCAAGGATATGAAGAAAGAGGTTTCGAATAACTTAATGTTTGGGGGCTTACAAGGATAAAAAGATAGTCTCTGATACTCTTATCAAGGTCTTACACTAGTGTGGGTAAGACAGACTCTCAAGAATATATAAATCAAGGGTCCATTATCCAAGGTTTTTGGATACCCTTCAACATGGGTAATAAGATTTCCTATACTTGTTTATTTGTATTTGTTACATGATTTAATTCTAATTCATTTTTGATAAATAACAAATGTATAACATTCATATAGATTCTTTATCTTTTATACTATGCTAAATAAAATTATATACACTTTACGATTGAATAATTTCCTAAGAAATGTTGTCTTAATATTCTTTATCAGATCCATCTTATCAGGTCCTAAGAAAGTAAGTTTCTTATTTAAGAAATAAATTGGGTTATTGAATCCAGCTTGTTTAACTTTTTTAATCATATATTTTATTAAAGATAAAAATGAATTTTTTAAAACCTACAATTCACCCCCACCTCTTGTAATTAATCATCTTCATCTATATTTTGATCCTATATGGTGTTTTACATTGTATTGAATAAATATTTTCAAAGTATGATTTTCTAATTAAATGTGTTAATATTTTAAAATTATTAATATTATATTCATTTAATGTTTATTATTTTTATTTATGAAAAATTTACTTTACCTTTTTTATTATTTTTTCATTTCAGTGGTAGATAATCCATATTTATATTGGAAGATATATATGGTATGAATATAGTTTTCAATATATTAAAAGAACGTTGAAAAAAAAAATTATTTTACTTTTTTTAAGAATGAAGAATTTTATAAGTCTTTAAATTCTTTTATGTCTAATAAATTCCATATTATAGATGTGAATTGGTTTTTTTTGCGGGGAAATTTTTTATTTTGTTGAAATTATCTTACTGTTAATTTAAATCTTATCATGTAGTGGTTAATATTTTATAAAACATCATTCTATTTTTTATTTTATGTACGATTATACATTTTTATTTTAACATGTGGGGGAACATTTAAATTCCTTATAAAAATGGGAGAATTTTTAATTTATTTAAAATTTAGGTTTTATAATTTTATATTTTTTTTGATAATTTACCTAAAAGAGGAGAGTTTTTATGTGTTGTTAAATTTTTAAAATTACTAAAAATGGTGACATTATCATAAAAAGGTGGAGCATGTTTTTTAAGTCTAGTTTTGTTATGAATGTTTATTATATTTTTATATTTATAATCCCACAAATTTATATTATTATTTAATATTTATTAAGTCTTTATGTATTTATTCTATTCATTTTTTATTTCTTTCGATTATTTTATTTAATTTATTTTAAATTTAATATTTCAATTTTAATTCATACATGTTATAGAGAAATTTCATATGATTAAAATTTTAGATTCAAATTGAAACGAATTATCAATGAGTTATGAATATTTTTTATATCATATGAAATATTTTAATTCTGACAAACATAATTATTTAATTTCATCTATTAAAAGAATATATATTATAAGTCTTACATCCACTAATTTTTATATTAATTATTAAATGTTATGAAATTCTTAGGAAACTAATTTTAAACATAGATTCATGTGTTTTAAATGATTTTTAATTAATAAGAAACCAATTTTAATTTCATATTATATATCTCGATGTAAAATATTATAAACCATCCATCCTCATGATTCCATAACTATAAGATGAAATATATCACATTTAGAATCTCCTCATTTAGTATTTGATATGAACATAATTCTAAGTAGGTAGAAGTATTATTAAATTTTAATATTAAAAAGTCATTATTTTATGAATTATAATAACAATATTCTTGTAATAGTAGTATGCTATATGTTGGGAATATCATATATAATGTGTATAATAGAAAATAATTGTATGGTGTATTTGAAGATTTGATACACATATAACTCCTTACAGAGTCGTACACTGTAGTTCATCACACACACATGATCATGTTATACATCAACTCTGTCATGACAAACTAGATGATTTATTTGATATTCAAATTTTTTAAATTATGATACGTAATAAGTAGAAAATGAGACGAATGAAGGAAAGAAAACATGTTTTTACATATTGTGGTTATAAACCCATGTATTATTTCATATTTTGAGACAAAAATAACATGTTTTGTAGATTTCAATTCATTATATTGTTTCGACCTAAATATATGAAATTAACTTCAATATATTTTTTGTTTTCATGATCTATTTTATGTTTTATATATTTTAACATGATTTTGTTTTTTATGATATATTCTTACTTATTTAACTACTTTATAATTACATATTAATTATAAAATATTTATTTTAATTTTTTTCAAAGTGGATTTCATAGTAATGTTGTTGGAATTAACCCACATAAACCTTATAAAACAAGTATCGGTAATATTTAAATGTTTATATTTTTTATAATTAACATAAATACATAATTTGATTATTAATTATGAAATATCATGATGGATATTTTTTAATTTATAATGAGATAATTATCCATTTATCATTCGTAATAATGCTGAGATGAATAGTCTGAGAGAACCAAAATTATTGCACTATTATTGATGTTTTTAAACACCACTATAATTACCAATGCTATATAATTATATATAAAATTGGAAGTAAAAATTATCACGATTATTCAAAAATAATATTTTCTATGTATTTCTCAATTTTTCAAGATTTTTTATACTCATAATGTCATATGGATTTTTGATGTAATGATTTGACCAAGTTATAATACAGCTCTTGAATAGTTTTTCCTCTACAAAAAATCACGTTTTGTGGTCATTCAAACCTAAAAAATTAGGAACACATTTATTTTATTATCTCCCTATAAATTTATGGGATGTTTTTATAAACCAATAAAATGGAAGGGGATAAATTTGTGTATCTGGGTGAGGAAGGTGATGGTATTGTATAATGTTATCAAATACATTGAAGAGTATGCATTAAATTAGTTATTTCCACTAGTATTAGTGAGATTTAAAGTTTTCAATAGGTAGATATTGGATATCTCAATCTGAACTACAGTAAATTTCCATTTTTCATGGTTATATTAATTATTCATCATTTTCACATGAGCACCAATCCTTCATGTAAATCCATGCACTAGATCGAAAACTGGGTGAAGGGGTTTATCAATAGTCTTATTTTATGAATACTCTCCCATTATAATTTATCTTATTGAACATATTATATTCATAACTCCAATCAATAGTATATTTCAATCTGACATTTTATATTGTAAAATTAACAGGGATAACAATACATGATCATTACTAGGTTCATTATGATATCATAATCCTCACTAATTTGGTTATAGAACACCATAATGATTATCTATTAAATACATAATTGGATACCATATAAATTGGTTATATTCCCTAATAAAACTATTGTAGTTGGAGGATTAAAACTCAATATACAATTAACTACTATTGGTTTATACTACCCTATTACAACAACCTTTAGTTTTGATCCAGGGACAAAAGTATCTCAATGATATATATATTTCTTCAACACAAATTAAAAATTTATTTTTCTCCAAAAGAGACATTGATAAAAAAATACACTTATTTATAGTCTTCATGAATATTAACATAATTGATGGACTCAAAATTATTCACCATATTATGATAAATATAGGTCCCCTTATTCCTTTTATCTTCTAGATGCAAATATCCTATCAACGCTTAAAATTCATTCAACGTGATTAAACTATTCTATGTGAAAAAATTCCCAAGTCTCCCAAATATTTCATTCATCACCTATACAAATATATAAAAAAATAATATCATGTGTATATATTAAGATTA
The DNA here is from genome assembly GCA_963277665.1 of Viscum album. Taxonomy (NCBI): domain Eukaryota; kingdom Viridiplantae; phylum Streptophyta; class Magnoliopsida; order Santalales; family Viscaceae; genus Viscum; species Viscum album. The sequence goes on from OY728159.1 coordinate 663,763,280, forward strand.
ATTATCATTAATAGGAAAACAATTCCTTATTTTTTATTTAGATAAAGAATATGAATTATTTTGATCATAATTATACATATTAATATACATTCAATAACCAAGAATGGTTCCTCATCATATGGTGTATGAATCTTGATATATGAATTATGTTACAATGACATTGAAGGATTAGTTTAATCGAATTGTCACAAAAAAATACATTCTCGTGTGATTTTTACATAACCAAAACCATTAATTTATTACATCATGATTTAAATAGTTGAATAAATCATGGCATATAACATCAAATTATATTATTTCTAGATCATGAATTACATATACATCGAAACATAGATTCATTATTTTTTTAAATTTTATTTTGAATTTTCACTGTAGAGTTTGGCCATTACCTTCCATAGTATCAATGAATGTGGAATACATAGAAATTGAATATCAATTGGTAAAAATATCACACACACTTTATATTTCCTTTTCAAAAATTTCAGGGATGATCAAGAGATAAACAACTAGATAATTAATTTCCCATCCTCATATTTTACTAACATGAATCAAAGTGTTAACATCATACAAGTATCATCATTTTGATCACACCTATTCATATACCATTCTTTTGATATTTTTAATTAACTTGTTTTACTCACGTAAGGTGTGCCTCATGTAATAAAAAAGACATATATCTAAGCCTAATGGTCATGTTTCCTCCTTAAAGTAGATCAATGTTTCTTATAAAAATTTCTTTTTATTCACATAGAAGCTCCACCTTCACTCGTATTTGACTACCTTTATTCCCATAGATAGTGTTTTCTCGATTATTATACTCAAAAAATGTTCTGGAATGAAAAATTATCATTGAAGTTCCATGGAGATTATTCATAGACCTAGAAGAACAGTTGTCATGAAAGAGAAACATTTATGGTCCATAAACTCATGATTGGATTCCTTTATATAGAATATTTGTGCACAATCCTTATTTATATACATATTATTTATTGTTTATACTCTATAATGAATTCTTTATCAAGAAATATCAAGAAATGATAGAAATATATACTCATGAAATCATGGGTCTCATCTCATCCATATATGGTGAATAGTTTTAAGGGATGATGATTTGGATTGATCCGGAAAAGTTGGTTTCTCGACTAGTGATGAACAATGTTTTTTATGGAGAAAATTACATGAATAGGAAGCCCTCGAATAGAGAAATGTATGAAATGATATTGGATTGAATTAAATTCAATATAATGGATCGATTATATAGGGAATTATATTTTCATATGTTTTTACCTATGGTAAATGGTATACTACTTCTTATGTCCCACATAATAGTTTTACGCATCCAATATTCTCTTAATGTATTTTTGAAAAATCAAAGTGTCATGTTCTAAGGATCCTGGTATAAGTTGGTCTACCACTAACTATGTATCCATGAGTAATGAAACTCTTTAGCTTCTATACATGTTATTCTTTATTGTAGAAGCTCTCATGTTCCACTATTCTCTCTTTTTCCTCATGTTGGTTATCTAGAATAGCACACACATGGTGTAGTAAATCTCATACAAGTGTGGTTAAGATAGAACCTTGATCTTCTTGGGATTTTTATATTTTTACCAATAATATTAAAAAATTTATATTAAATACTTCCACATGATATAAGGTTATCTGAAAAATAATTTGACCTTAAAAAATGTTCCCATGAGAAAATATAAATACTTTTCATGGTGATCAATTTATCATCATGAAAAAAAATCATGGAATTATCACTAATTCATTTATCTTCATAAATAATTCATTTATGTAAAAAATGTGTTACCAAAATCATTTTTAACACATGTCTTTAATCATTATGAATAGTTCTCAATCAATAATTAGATATTCCATATTAAATAGAACATTGAAATACATAAATCAAACTATAGACTTACATTAATTCATTACTAAGAATGAAATCCAATTCATTCTTCATGAATCAATAACAATCCTTTAATCCTTACAATCACGATCAACACAAAAATATTAATACATTTAAAAAAAATAGAAAACATATGTGGGCATATGAATGTTCCCCTTTTAATTGGATGAAAATAACTGGATTTCTCAATATAAATATGTTATCTTGTATGAATTATTTCTCTATCATGTTATTAGGAAATTTGAATGTTAATGTAATGGTATTATCATATATTAATATTCTTTATAAGGACCTCGCATACTTTTACTCCCTTTTCAAGTCTGAATGATTTACTTTTTCTTCTTCTATGATGTGTTATATTTCGACTTTTTCTTAAAAAATATCAATCTATTATTGTACTCTTACACTATATGGGCTAATCCAGTATAGAAGAAAGTGATATATAATTAATTATGTCTATGATTTCCATATAAATTCAGCAACATGAGATATAATGTTTGGAATTAATTATATGGATATTAATTAAGAAAATATTCCAATACATAGAAATCTCAACAATGACAATAAAAAAACTAGCTAAATAGAAAAAGACTCACCAGTTATTTCATATTTTAATCATACAATAATCCCCCTTGAAATTTAAATTAATTATAATAAAAAAAAGATTTAAATTTTATTTGATACATCATTCCATAGGTTTTATAATATTTTAAAAAATTCCACATCCACTGGTTGTTTATTTTTTAAAAATAAAAAACCATTCAGCATGATAGCCACACCCATAAGAGTGAACATATATATTCCTCTTCATGGATCTTTATAACATGGTTGAATGTAATCTTTATTATTGTCCAAAATATATTTCCTCATCCAACTCAATAAATTCCATTTAAAATAAAATAGATAAATAAGAATAAAAGGAAATAAGGAAGAATGTATTTTATTTTTTAGAAGTAATATAGGGGATTGTAATTTTCTCTCAACCTTAGACACACTCTCATTCCAACCTCAATATTATTCTTGATAAAATTATTAATATATTTAAACTAATTTTCTCTCCTTGTTAAGTGTTTATTTGAGTGAAAATATTACTTTATTTAGATATTAATGAAACCTCATGTTGATATAAATTCAAAAATAATTTCATTAATTCATTTTCCAATGAATAATAATAATGATATTCTTCATATCATTTTCAGCCTTCTCACACATTTCACATATAATCATTTTGATTTTTATGCCACATTCAATAGGTTATTACTCAATAAATTCAAACTTTTTGTTTGAGACAACCACATTTTATTTAGCCTCATTATACATGGGTTTTCCCTCAAGTAGTTTAGCTCTAGAGAGTTGGTCAGGACAAATTTCAATAAATCATTTTATGTCCTAGTGAAATTTAGTAATCTTCTCACATGGTTTCTTGAATCACTTTGCAGTATATTGTTTATTTTAATTAATAATTGGAGACTAATATAGTGATTTTAGTTATGTATACCTCTACTTTATGAGCCTATAAATGAAATTTGTAACACAACTCTTCTAATTACTCAAATGTTTTTTGTATGAAATGAAAGGTTTATATTTTTCTACATTATTACATTGGAATTTTATCTCTTTTTCTCATGAATACTTCACTTTGTTTATTTCCACATTCTTATAAGTGAAAATTTGTACTAGTAAGAATAGGATTTTTCACTATACCTTCCCTAGAACCAATAACAACCTTTAAATTTTGATTGTCCATATTGAGTCTATAACCTCCTGATATTATGTTTTATATGTACTAGTTTAATGTTGTCATTATTTTTTCTAGGGGGATTGTCATTCTTTACCAAATTTTATCATTTTGTGGGGATATATTTCTTTCAATAAACATCATGATCCAAACCATCATTGGATTGTTTTTTGATAGTTTCACTTTTATTTACAGGGAACCAACATTGATATTCATAATCATAATATTTTTTCTGATTGATTTTACAAATCATCTCACCTTGTTTAGATGAATCAATATTAACCTATATATATATATATTAATGTAATATCTAGCTTTTTGACCGTAAAAATAATAATAAAACCCTTTATATTAAATTAGATTTTATATTCATTTCAAATTAATTTGTAACCAATGAATTCATATTATATATTTTTTATAAATATTATCAGAAATTAGTTAAAATTGTTCATATCCATTAATTTAATAGCTATTTTATATATTATTATATAAAATAATAACATTTTAATTATATACTATTGTTTGGTAAAACTCAGACTTGCATGTTATGGAATCTATCAAACAATGTAATTATTGTGTGTAATGTAAGTTGACCTCATTATTCTGTGTAGTCTAGTCCAATGATAATGTTTCATGTAATCCAAAATTAGCTTGGTGTTGCAAATAACACAATATAAACATGTTGGATTAATATAAAATTAACTATTTTCAATGTTTGTGTGAAACAAAAAACATCATAATTGTTAAATTAATTAGAAAAAAATAATTCTCAAAATATTGGGGTGTTACATTCTACCCACCCACAAAGTGAATGTCTCCATCAAAATTAGTGTAGCTTATCATGGTTTTAATAATTGAATGGTTCATTCAAACCACACCACATCACAAAAATGGATACAAAAACTTCCCTTAAATGGGGAAAGTTGTAACCATATAGTTTACACAATGTAACATATAACTAGGATTCCATAACAGAGAACATAGGTTGGGAGTAAATATTGGACATAGAGGAAATGTGTAAATATTTATAGGTAGCGATTGAGTTCATCAAAAAAATAAGTGAATGATCAAAGAAATATTGAGGGCCTCACAGTCATAAATATGTGATTATTTAAAAGGCCATCGCTTCCCTAAAACTAAAGTAGTAAGAAAAACCATTTTCTTTTGATCATTATCCTAAAATTGAGTAATTATTTTAATGATTACAAATATAAGGAATTTTACTTACATGATATATATCTATTAAAAAATTATTAATTAGTTGTACTTTTATTTATTTCTATTTCATCCATTACTTCAATAAATGGATCTGTATATACTAAATTTGATTCTTAATGTGCTAAAATACACTTTTAAAAGATATTTAGGACTATAATATAATTAAATGTGTATATACTTTTCTCTTATTATTCTTGACAATAAATATGTTAAATAAATTAATATGTAAACATAAAAAGTAACTCTTCTGGTTCATAATTAATAATTATGAAAAAATAACCCATTAACCAAGAAATCGTGTAGGCCAGTGCTAGGTGTGAAACACTTATCTTCCTTCTTATCATGGTTTCATGATCAAGGGCCTTTCTAGACATGATTTTTTGTCACCCTACATACATTATGTCCTTTTCTATAACCACACTAATATAATTTTCCAAATAAATATGATGGGAATCCTTGAAGTATGGTTAATCACTAAATAGCCTTTTAACAAAAGTTTCAATAAAAACTCAGTGCATAAATAATTCCTCTGAAGTTTATATTAAACACTTCATGAATGGTTATCCTTATAACACTTATAAAAGATGAAAATATAAAAATTTAAAATTAATTTCATGAAATCATCTTAACATTGATTCCCCCATATATAAAAAAGTAACTCTTTGTTGTCACTTTCTAGAAGAAATGTAAATACCCTCATCATATATTTTCATGAAACATGGAAATAACATGAAATTCCAAAAACCATTATTTAAAACATGCATGATTTCTTATTCAAAGTATACTTGATTTATTCCAAATATTGAAACTATTTTAAACATTGTCAATAATAGCATAAGACACTTATCATGAAGTGTTTAATTAGTTCAAAGGTAATCAGTACCTTCCATTTTACATATTCATATCCCACAAATCATTATCCAAACAACATTAGAATAACATAATGAATATATTATGGTTTTACTTTACCTTAATCATGTTTTTTCCATAGACATAACCTTTCCATTATATCACTTTCTTATTCCATTAGAACCAATCAATGTTATCTTGTAAATCCATATTGATGAACATAAACTAAAAAATACTGATATATTTCACAATTCATATAAAATTATTCCAAAATCCAAATACCTAAAAAAATTTATTATTCCACTTTATACATATTTTATTAATAATCATTCCTCATTATATTACACAATAACTCTTTCATTTCACATTTCATCCGTAGTATCATCATAATTCACAATGTAACCCTTACTCGAACCACCTAGCTAATTCTATTCAGGATCTTTCCTTTTGGGTAATTGAGTTGAATAATAAAAAATTACTCCACACTTAAAACACATAACATTTGATGAATACATATGGGGGAAATTATTATCATCAATTTCATTAAATAAACTCTTTATTTTTCCCTTGAATTCACTTTCCTTGTGTCCTTTTCTATTGTCAAATCATCTTCTTGTTCCCATTGGACTTTCTATTAGGTCATTTTTTACACATTCATAGAATTATTGAAAACGAATATTTTTTCCTCCATGGTCTCCATTACTTGAAATCTCAGTGAAATTCTTCTTTATCATCCTTGGAGAGCCCAAGAGTTAGTTATAGTATACATTGCTAATCATGTTTCGTGAAAACTGATTAGGGATGATAAAAACAACATTAACTCCATAGATTATCCCATTTTAAATCTCATGATCAAATCATCCTTCACATTCAACATCAATATAGTTCCTTCTAGTTCCCTCCATTGAAAAAAACCAAAATCATAGTTTGATCATGACTTATAATGGCATAAAACCAAATAGTAAGAAAAAAAATTACATATAGGATATCAAAATCATGAAACCTTCGAAAATATATGATATCCTAGGTTTATGTAATGTTATTCAATTCCAACTTATGTTTAAAACCTTCATGAACATTCATGAAGAGTTTTTGGAACTCCTAATCAATATCCCCTGTGCATGTCCAACCGGGTGTGCAATAAGGCCCATTATCGTGTATAGATTACTATAAGTCAGGACAAGAACATCTTTTCAAAGTTATTACCCCTAGGTACATTTTTTGAATGCAACATCCACCTGTAGTATCCATATGGAGATTTTTTTCTAGGAAACCACTCACTCTATCATATACCAAAATTCTAGGAATTTTTTTTATTTCTTTTAATTATAGATATAATTATCCCTAGAATTTTTTTTTGGGTTATCACTAAAGTTTTCTCATCCCTGCATACAAACTATAACTAAGACCTTTCTATGAAACTAACTTTAGTGATCATCTCTTTTCATACATTAACATTACATCACTTTTGTGGAATACATAATGCATTATACAAACAAAATCTGAAAGACCATATTATTTTAGTGCCTTTAGAAATGTGGATATGTAAACAATTCAGAATGAGAGAGTTGAACCATATCCCACTACATTCTCTAAGACTAGAACCCCACTTAGAAATTTCATACAATAAATATATCTTCATAACCTAGGGATAGAAACATAAATAGGGGTGAGCTCAGATGCCCTGTAAGAGTAAACAATGGAGACATGTAAGCATGATCATGAGCATAAGGGCATGAGAACATGATCATGAAAATAGATGATAATACCATACAAAAAAAAATATCATAAACAAGAATCATGGCATAAATCATAGAAGCTCATAAGACAAGAATCATAATGAAATAAAGAACACTATCAATAAAGTCATAACATATGAATAAAACATGGAATCATGGATGATACCTAATAATATTTAATGATTTTCAAAGTAGTCAATGAATTGCTTCAAATCCCATATTAGTGGACAAAGAACTTTACTAAACTGGGATCCCACCCCATTCTAGTGCTATATTACAAAACTGAGTTCACTCCTCATTCCATCCTTGTAATACTAAACTGTGTTTAGACCTATAATACTAAATTGAGTTCATTTCTTGTTTCATACATGTCTATATCATGTGATATAAATCTTCAAACAAATCATTTGAGATATATATTGTTTCCACACATATCATAATGAAATCATAAATACATGTGTCATGTCATATAAAATAATAATATCATAACCAATGAAATGAAATGGGTATCATAAACATGTAACCATATCATAACATATGAAAAAATATATTTATTTATAATCATATCATCATTATTATAACATATGAAATGAAGTGGGTTTCAAAATCATATAACCCATAAAAGATAAATGAGGGTCACAAGAATCATTCCATCCAAACAAAAACCATTCAATAATGAATATGAATGTATCCATTGGATTATTTCTTAGTAGATATTGGGTAACATTACCAGATGTCATCTTTCATGGAAAATAAGTTTGAAAGATATTTTAAAAATATTTATTGAGGAAAATATCCTTACCTTACTAAAGAATTATCATTAAAACATAAATCCTTTTGGAAACAATTTCTATTGAAAAAAATTTGAAAACATATAAATAATGTTTGAAAACAATTAGAAAACATTTTTCCATGAAAACTTATAAAATAGTCATGATTATTTTAAAAACCATTTGACATGAAAATGTATAAAATAACCTTGAAAACATTTTAAAAACCATTTTCATTGAAAAAAATAAAAGGATCTTGAAAAAAATTTTAAAACCATTTTCCATGAAAACTTATAAGAGTAGATTGAAAAATTTTTGGACACCATTTTCATTGAAATCTTTTAAAAGGATCCTAAAATTGTATTGAAATACATTTACCTTGAATTATTATAAATAATGCTTGAAAGAGTTTGGAAAAACATTTATCAGAAAATATATTTTAAAAAAATTATAAAAAATTAACCTTTAAACATGAAAACAATTCTTCAATGGATTAAAAAAAGGATAAATCCATATATATCATATGTGGTAAAAAGAGAAATCCTTTTTTAAGGTAAAAAGGGTGGATAAATGACTCATTTGGAAATTGAAAAGAATATTCCTTTGAAAAATTTGATATAATAGAAAAAGGTTATATATTTCTTCTAATGATCATATTATATTTGTAGAATATTATTGGAAACCTTTTTTAGAGAACATGGATTTGATGGAACACAGATTTCAAACTGAAGAGAGGGTAATGTCAGGATTTCTTAAAAACACATTCTTAAATATCATATGTACCAAAGAGTGTAAAAATGGCAATAGTATATTATTTTAACAATATGAACAAAATTATAATAAAATTAATGTGTGTTATTTATATATTGATTATAATATTTCATCAAAGGAATCATTATCATTGAAAATCTTGAAAAGCGATGATATTTCTTCAATAAAATCTTACCACTTAACAACTTTGAACCATATTCCTAATTTAATGAAATAAAATAACATGAATTGTAATATATCCTGAAAACAAGGAGATTCATGATATAAAATTTCAATGTTAGTATATAAAAATCATATAAAAATATATGTTCATAACATGGCATGTGTCTGAATGAAGGTAAACTGAGACAAAACACTCATACTGATTTGGTATCCTCTGAAACATAAACACTATGAATAGAATATCATAAAATGGAAATGTAATAACCCATAATTATACAAATAAAAATCATATAATACATTCATAGTCATTAGATACACCATGAAAAAGGAAAGAGTGGTGAATATGAAATGTATCTCACAAAAATTTAAAGTGAGATGAAATCCCTTTATCTTGTGTCTTGACTCTCATCATACTCATTCAAATAAACTGTATAATAAATATAAATTTATTATAACTCTTTTACACAACAATATTCTTATATATAATACTATATATTTTTTATTATGACCTTATAATACCCTCTTGTTAACAATCCTATGTTATGGTTTCACTTTGTGTAATATCCACTTTGTTCAACACATGTGTCTAAATTTGTTATAACATTGGTCCTTATACTTATATAGTGATTTATAAAAATTACACCATGATATTAATATATTTTATATTCAATATATGTGTATCATAATATTCTATATAATATATATGTATGAAATTAAATACACTATTTATGGAGATGACAAGCCTTACGTATGTATGAACGTTGTTTTCATTTTTATTGACATATTGAAAGAAAGAAGGTAAATTAAATATGTTGATTTACATATATATATATATATAATTATTCTAGTATAATTATTTTACCATATATATCATATATTTTCACTAAACCATCTTTAATAAATTTCATGCATTGTGTGAATGAATAACATCACTTTGAGGGGGAGGTAATCCATACTTCCTCAAACGAAATTATCATATTTACCCCAAATGGAAATTATAAAGATTTTTGTTTTAAAAGGATGAAATATTCTTAAAGATAATAAAAATTTATTATATAACATATATAAATTTATTTTCCATCATAATATCCACCCTAAGAGGAGGTAATGGAAAAATGAACACACACCGTTTCATGAAGCGGTATTTTGGAGTACACGTAAAGATTTGGTTCAGTTCCGATTAGATAGAGGTGTGTGTAAGTGCAGTTCTGAACCATATCCTATAAAAATATTATTATATTTATCATACTATTTTTTATACAATCCTAGAATAATGATAATGTATTGGTGGATAAATAAAAAAACTAATGAGTTTGAGAAGAGGTGTTACCTCTTAATTGGGTAACCCATTTTGTTCTGTGGTAAAAGGCTTCCTTGGAAGACTCTTGGAAAAAAGGGAGTCTTCCTTGAGGAATTTAGGACTGTTGGTAGGATATTTTAGTAGATAATGGCTTAATCTATGTGGTTTTAGAGGTGTAAATTGGTGGAGGAGAGGAGGCCTTTTCAGTGGAGGAGTGGCACTCTTGTAAATCATTGGAAAATGAATTCCACCCACATTTTTAACATGGAAAGTATCTCTCATAATTTAAAAAAGTAGTTACATGGGATTATAGGGTAAAATAATATGGACATAAAATGGATCTTAGAATTTTTTATAGGTTTTTTGGGTCATTAATTTAAGGTTTAGTCGATTGTAAAGCATAATTATACCTTAATCAATGTAATTTATTTTAATTAAATTCACTAATAATTTTGGTCAAAAACTGAGTTGAAATTATTATACACTATAAATTATTTTTATTTAAATTTTTTAATCCATATTTTCCACTTCCAATCACATATGTGGTAGAAATTAATTTAAAATTAATCTCGTTGTCGGGTCAACAATGTGGGTTTTTAAAGTAAAAATATTCAAATGTATCTATGTTTTTATAATGATGTTCTTAGTGAAATTGATCTCAATGACTTAAATTATTTTAATTTATAAAAATAATATCTAATTAAACTATGAATGAAACTTAAAATATAATTTATCCTTATACATAAAATAGATAAAATAGCATTTTTGAACTAAAATATTTTTATATTTACTATTCATTACAAAAAATAAAACATCAAATCAAAATACCAAATATATACAATAATATAATTATTATATTCCTCTTTAAAATATGTAGTTAATTTTGACCAATTAAATTGGTAATAGTTCCAAAAATTATATTTAAAATGCATTCTCCATTAAAAAGTTGTAAAAATTCCTTAATAAAAATATTATTTTTAAGCTAAAATTACATTTGTTCCTATCTTATGTATATAAAATATAAGGCCCCGGACTTAAACATCTCTTAATATTGAATTAAATGAATAATTCACATTGAGGATCTTTTCAGGTTTAGAGTTTTAGAGAATTAGAACATAACTACTACATCTCAAAATATTACAAAGTAGACACTTCTACTAAGTTTCCATAGAATAAAAAAAAAACTCTTAAAAAGAAACATGTATAGTTCCAACTTTTATATAGCATGACTTTCCCTTGATCCCATCCTTCACCCTATTCCACATTAGGTCCAGTGAAAAACATTTCAAAAAAACTTGGGGTGAGCATAAAGAGCTCAGTAAGGGATACACAAAGAGTGAAAACTGTTAGTTTATCAAAACAACAAGTAAACCATGTATACTTTATCAAAGTAATACTTTTCACCTTTATGAAGTAGTAAAAACTCTTCACTGAATAAAAGATCATTACATACCCTTTTGTAACCAAAATATTACCATAAAACCCATAAAAAGATCACATAACATAAAAAGGTAACTTGGGACATAAACATACTTAAGTGGAATAACCATACGGTCGACTTCCACACATATCACTTAATGGAATAGCCATACGTCCAACTTCCATACATACTTAATGGAATAACCATACGGCCGAATTCCATACCCAATGAATTGGAGGTTATAACATAACCACCCGTCCTGGTATTCATGGCACCACCCGTCATATGGTTTATCACGTAACCACCCGTCAAATGTCCAAGTACCAATATAAAATCATAAAAAAATATAATGGAAAGAAAAAATTTCCACACTTTGATCACAATATATCACATAAATATATTGACATAAAAAATCTATTATAAAAACCATTTTCAATAACAAAATACATAAAAGAGTATATCGTATTTATTTCATTTAAAAAAAACATTACGGCTTGTTCAGGAAGCCAAAGACCAAATAATACTCGCGGCGGCGGAAAAGGTCATTGTCACTGCGTACGTTAAAGAAACATTCCTTTTTGTCGTTTTGTAAAACGCTTCGTAGAAAAAGATTCCTTTTTTATAAAAGTAAAAGTCAAAGGGGTTTATACACCGTATGAAAGAAAGTTGTGTATAAAACGAAATATGCCTCAATGAAAGGAGATTGCGACGAAGTCCCTTACCTCGGGTCCGACTTGACTCGATCGTTCTTTAACGTCCTGAATAATAAACTTGAGTTAATTTCTACTTGATTAAGAACCTTTTTCAAGTTCATTATTACATTTATATCACTTATTATCATGTTATAAAAATTATGTAATCATTTAAGTTAATAATGTTTGTTTTGTCAATATTTGGTTCTTAAGTCGAAAGTGGACTTCTTACAATTACATGTTGTTCGTGTGGTCAAAGGTCCATTATATCCAGAATTATATTCATTATTTGGATATCATATATATCATATATATCCAGAATATACATGTATTTATAATATCACATAATCATTTAGAGGTAAGAAATTAAATTCACCGTTCATGGAGACGGTAGGCCGTACATACACATGAACGCTACTTTCATTTCTATGTCATATTAATAGAATTAAAACTAAATGATAGGTATGTATATTTAAATTCCATAATTATATTCATAATTTATATGTAACATACATTATATATATCCATTATAAATATGTACTTTTAATATTACATTACATTTGGGGATAAGAAATGAAATGCACCGTTCATGGAGACTGTAAGCCGTGCGTACGCATGAACGCTACTTTCATTTATATCTCATACATTAATGGAAAGAAATAATAATGATATAGAGGTATATTATAATTCAAGTATAACATCATATATAATAACTTTAAATCCATCCTTTATACGTCCCACATATGGCATTAACGAATCACATCACTTTGAGGGGGCGGTAGTCCGCACTTCCTAAAATGAAATTATCGTGTTTACCCACAATGGAAACCACAAAGGTATGCCCAAAATGAAAAATACATAATATTAAGGAAAAAATAAAAATATTATATATCATATATAAATATAGTTTCATCTTAATGGCCACCTTTGAAGGTGTTAAAAGAATGTTGAACAATCATCGTTTCGGGAGGCAGAAATTCTCCATCCACGGAAACAGTATGTTCTTTAACCATTAGATGTAGGTGTGTGTAAGTGTAGCTCAAATCCTTCTTATAACAACATCCTAGTATATTGAAGATATTGTAGTTGTTACAAAAGAAATTAATAAAAAGAGTTTAGGGGGTTGGAGAAGCAAAATAAAAAAAATGGACTCAAGTGAAGACATTACCTTAAAATCGGGTAACTCCCTTTGGTTTGATCTCAAAGGCTTCCTTGGGAAGACTTCTTCCCAATGTGAGGTTTCAAGGAGTAAGATAGGGAAGTGTAGAGACAAAATGGGAAGGGTTTGGCCGAGCCAAAGGCTTTGGAAGTGTGGGTAAGGTGGTATAGGTGGGGGCCTTTTATAAGAGGAGAAGAGGGGCACTCTTGGAAAGTAATGAAATGTAACTTTATTTTAAAATGGTATTCGGATTTAAGAGGTCCCACATTGATATAATTCGAGAATAAGGTGATAAGGGTTGTAAATACACCCATCCAATAGCTAATGGACATGTTTAGGTCATATATTTTACATTATCATTTCATTTTATTTAAATCCTTTATTAATGAGGTAATCGCTGCATCATCATGATGTCATAAATAATTTAATTTATTTAATGTCTAAAAATTATATAAAAAATATAATGATGTATGAAATCTTTTTATCTTTTTAATTAATATTTATAGTCAAAAATATGATTTGTATAACCCCATGTAAAAATTGTTTTAGTAAAACATCTCATGTTTGTGTCATTTTTACTTTAACATTTAATAAAAAGGTATTTATGTAATTTTCCAACCAAAGTGGCTCCATGGGGTCCCCAAGTTGTCCCATGGATTGTCTTGGTAGGCCATGACACATACAATAAGGGTAGTACATGTTTCAAGCTCATCTCATATTATTAAAACATTATTTTTACCTTAAACTACACTAATTACCTCTAATCGCGATTAAAACTTAATAAGTTACTATTCACCAAAAAATTATTTTAATCCCATTGAACCACATTTTACTTCTTAATGAAAACCATGTATGTCGGATTTTTGAAATTCCAAACACAGAGGTGATAAAATTTCATTTAAATGAAAAATCAGTTTTTAAGTACCACTTAGTGGTTTCACTATTCATCAAAAAATTGAAGTTTTTCAGAAAAATACCAAAACTTCACCCTAAGATATATTTGATCTTACGAATTCAAAAATGAAGTCAATTTTAAAAAATTCAAAACATATAAGTCACATTAATCAATTTAATAATTAATTCCCGCTGTCATGACAAATAGCGTGTTTTTATGAAACAATAAGTATCAAAAGATTGACACTAGTTTACGTCCGATTTCAAAGTGAAATTAATTCCAACGACCACTATTGAATTAAATGGTAAAAATATATTCTAATTTCACTTTAAAAAACAATTGAAAGGATTATCTTATCATCTTAATAAATTAGATTAAAAAGAGGTTTTGAATTAAATTACAACATTTTACACTATTCATTAAAAAACTAACTTTATCAGAAAAATACCAAAAATTTACACAAAGTAAATTTTGATGTCCCAATTCTAAAGAATAGTTTTATTTGGTCCAATAGAATGTATAAGAGTGAAAAAAACTATATTTAATGACGGTTCTCCATCAAAAGGCGATAAGTGAACCTTTAGTGAAAACTAGGGCATATACGCCTAAAAATGAATTCTTTCCGTATTTTAAGCCTTTATCTTTTATTGGATAAATGTAAAAACATTTAAAAAACACATATAATCATATTTTAGTTATTTCTATCCATTCCTGCCAATAAAACGACTATGTTTTAACTACCATTTAAAATAATATTATTTTATTACTAGTGTGCAACGACAGATTTCAATGAAACTCTTTGTTGCGTATCGGGTACGCTATCGAACATAGAAACCCATTCAAAGTAAAATTAATATTTAATTAGAAAATATTAATAAATATGAAAATTTATTATTCTTTATTTACCTAGGATGTTACATCCTTCCCCCCTTTTGGGAATTGCGTCCTCACAATTTTATTCACTTATCAAAATAAGTGGGGGTATTTATCCCTCATAGCATTTTCAGATTCCCACGTTGCCTCTTCAACCATATGGATTTTACACAAAACCTTTACCTGGTGAATTACCTTATTTCGCAACACGTGCTCTCTTCGGTCAAGAATCTGGACTGGTTGTTCTTCATAATATAGGTTCTCTTCCAGTTGAACTACCTATGGACTCAAAACATGAGATGGATCTGGCATATACTTCCTTAACATCGAAACATGAAAACATTGTGTACCTGAGATAAACTCGGAGGTAAAGCCACTCGGTAAGCACCTGATCCAACTCTCTCCAGAATTTCATATGGTCCAATGAACATTGGACTCAGCTTTCCTTTCTTACCAAATCTCATCACACTTTTCCACGGAGAAACCTTGAGAAAAACATGATCACCTACCTCGAAAGATAGATCCTTCCTCCGGTTATCCGCATAACTCTTCTGCCTGCTTTGAGCTGTTCTCATGTGTTTCTGAATCAACTGAACTTTTTCTGCCATCTCTCCTACCAATTCTGGTCCCATCAGCTTCCTTTCACCCACTTCATCCCAAAATGATGGAGTTCGACACCGCTTCCCATATAATGCCTCAAATGGTGCCATCTGTATACTGGAATGAAAACTGTTATTATAAGAAAACTCAACCAAAGAAAGATGTTGGTCCCAACTTCCCTGATAATCCATTGAACAAGATCGTAGCATATCCTCCAAGTTCTGAATTGTTCGTTCTGACTGCCCATCTGATTGAGGATGAAAAGTTGTACTAAATCTTAATTCAGTACCCAAAGACTTATGAAGGCCTTTCTAAAAGTTAGAAGTAAACCTGGGATCACAGTCAGATACAATGGAGATAGGAAATCCATGTAACCTGACTCTCTCTTTAAGATACAAACGGGAAAGTTGATCCAGGGAAACATTATCTTGTATGGCAAGGAAATGAGCATATTTAGTCAATCGATCAACAATAACCCAGATTTCATTATTACCTCGAGATGTCCTCGGTAATCCCAAAACAAAGTCCATGGATATGTTTTCCTATTTCCACTCTGGCACTGGTAAAGGCTGAAGTATCCCTTTCGGTAACTGTCTCTCTGCTTTAACCTTCTGACAAGTCAAACACTTCACAGTAAAATCAGCAATATCTCTTTTTATTCCATCCCACCAGTAATACTCCCGCAGATCTCTGTACATCTTAGTCTGCCAGGATGAACTGAAAACGAGGAACTATGAGCCTCACATAACAACTCATTCTTCAACTATGAATCACCATTCACACATAATCTCTTCCCAAACCTCAAAACACAGTCATTATCAATGTTAAATTCAGGCAACTTACCCTTCTGAACCAACTCTACCTTTTTCTACAACTCGCTGTCTTGCTTCTGTGCTTGCTTAATTCTGTCCGATAGAGATGATCTCACTAATACCTGAAACAAAATAGAAGAACTTCCTACACCAACAAATTCTATTCCAAAGTTCATCAAATCCTTAACCAAAGGATCACGTTCCAAACGCAACATTGTTAATGAAGCATTACTTTTTCGACTCAAAGCATCAACCACTTTATTTGCTTTTCCAGGATGGTAATGAATTGTACAATCATAATCATTGATTAATTCTAGCCATATCCTCTATGTTATTTTCAATTCTATCTGAGTGAATATATACTTTAAACTTTTGTGATCAGTATATATTTCACACTTTACTCTATACAAATGATGCCTCCAAATTTTTAAAGCAAAAACAACAGCAGCTAATTCCAAATCATGTGTAGGGTAATTTACCTCATGAGTTTTCAACTGACGTGAAGCATAAGAAATTACCTGATCATTCTGCATAAGGACACAACCAAGTCCTTTAAATGAAGCATCACTGTAGATAACAAACCCACCATTCCTGGAAGGAAGTGCCAAACTGGAGCATTCACCAATATTCCTTTCAACTCCTTCGGTAGTAACCTGAGTCAACTGAGTCATCACTGCAAAAAACTGTGTAGTTATGATTCTGACCATCTCAATATACTGATTTGGAAGGTCATTTCCCTCAGTATGCCTTCCCAAAAAGCTTTTCTATTTCCTCTATGAATAAACATTCTTAACACTGAAATACCTTAGGTGAAGCAACCTGGTAATCTTTAAATTCTATATCATTTTAGTCATACCATAAATTAACTTATGATTTAACAATTTTCTAACTCCTAAAGTTGTCTAAACCGACCTCTGATACCAACTATAAGGCCCTAGTCGTAAATATCTCTTAATATTGAATTAAATGAATAATTCACATTGAGGATCTTTTCAGGTTTAGAGTTTTAGAGAATTAGAACATAACTACTACATTTCAAAAGATTACAAAGTAGACACTTCTACTAAGTTTCCATAGAATTAAAAAAAACTCTTAAAAAGAAACATGTATAGTTCCAAGTTTTATATAGCATGACTTTCCCTTGATCCCATCCTTGACCCTACTCCACATTAGGTCCTGTGAAAAACATTTCAAAAAAACTTGGGGTGAGCATAAAGAGCTCAGTAAGGGATACACAAATAGTGAAAACTGTTAGTTTATCAAAACAACAAGTAAACCATGTATACTTTATCAAAGTAATACTTTTCACCTTTATGAAGTAGTAAAAACTCTTCACTGAATAAAAGATCATTACTTACCCTTTTGTAACCAAAATATTACCATAAAACCCATAAAAAGATCACATAACATAAAAAGGTAACTTGAGACATAAACATACTTAAGTGGAATAACCATACGGTCGACTTCCACACATATCACTTAATGGAATAGCCATACGGCCAACTTCCATACATACTTAATGGAATATCCATACGGCCAACTTCCATACCCAATGCATTGGAGGTTATAACGTAACCACCCGTCCTGGTATTCACGACACCACCCGTCATATGGTTTATCACGTAACCACCCGTCAAATGTCCAAGTACCAATATAAAATCATAAAACAAATATAATAGAAATAAAACATTTCCACACTTTGATCACAATATATCACATAAATATATTGACATAACAAATCCATTATAAAAACCATTTTCAATACCAAAATACATAAAAGATTATATGGTATTTATTTTATTTAAAAAAAACATTACAGCTTGTTCAGGAAGCCAAAGACCAAATAATACTCGCGGTAGCGGAAAAAGTCGTTGTCACCGCAGACGTAAAAGAAACATTCCTTTTTGTCGTTTTGTAAAACGCTTCATAGAAAAAGATTCCTTTTTTATAAAATTAAAATTCAAAGGGGTTTATACACCATATGAAAGAAAGTTGTGTATAAAATGAAATATGCCTCAATGAAAGGAGATTGAGACGAAGTCCCTTACCTCGGGTCCGACTTGACTCAATCGTTCTTTAACATCCTGAATAATAAACTTGAGTTAATTTCTACTTGATTAAGAACCTTTTCAAGTTCATTATTACTTTTATATCACTTATTATCATGTTATAAACATTATGTAATCATTTAAGTTAATAATGTCTATTTTTTCGATATTTGGTTCTTAAGTCGAAAGCGGACTTCTTACAATTACATGTTGTTCATGTGGTCAAAGGTTCATTATATCCAGAATTATATTCATGAATTGGATATCATATATATCATATATATACAGAATATACATGTATTTATAATATCACATAATCATTTGGAGGTAAGAAATGAAATGCACCGTTCATGGAGACGGTAAGCCGTACGTACGCATGAACGCTACTTTCATTTCTATGTCATATTAATGGAATTAAAACTAAATGAGAGGTATGTATATTTTTATTACATAATTATATTCATCATTTATATGTAAAATACATTATATATATCCATTATAATTATGTACTTTTAATAGTACATTACATTTGGGGATAAGAAATGAAATTCACCGTTCATGGAGACGGTAATCCGTACATACGCATGAACGCTACTTTAATTTATATCTCATACATTAATGGAAAGAAATAATAATGATATAGATTTATATTATAATTCCAGTATAACATCATATATAATAACTTTAAATCCATCCTTTATACGTCCCACATATGGCATTAACGAATCACATCACTTTGAGGGGGCGGTAGTCCACACTTCCTAAAATGAAATTATCGTGTTTACCCACAATGGAAACCATAAAGGTATGCCCAAAATGAAAAATACAGAAGTTTAAGGAAAAAATAAACATATTATATATCATATATAAATATAGTGTCATCTTAATGGCCACCTTTGAAGGTGCTAAAAGAATGTTGAACAATCATCGTTTCGGGAGGCAAAAATTCGCCATCCACGGAAACAATATGTTCTTTAACCATTAGATGTAGGTGTGTGTAAGTGTAGCTAGAATACTTCTTATAAAAAAATCCTAGTATATTGAAGATACTGGAGTTGTTACAAAAGAAATGAATAAAAAGAGTTTAGGGGTTTGGAGAAGAAAAATAAAACAAACAGACTCAAGTGAAGACATTACCTTAAAATCGGGTAACTCCCTTTGGTTTGAGATCAAAGGCTTCCTTGGGAAGAATTCTGCCCAAATTGAGGTTTCAAGGAGTAAGATAGGGAAGTGGAGAGACAAAATGGTCAGGGTTTGGCCGAGCCAAAGGCTTTGGAAGTGTGGGTAAGGTGGTAGAGGTGGGGGCCTTTTATAAGAGGAGAGGAGGGGCACTCTTGGAAAGTAATGAAATGTAACTTTATTTTAAAATGGTATTCGGATTTAAGAGGTCCCAAATTAATATAATTAGAGCCTAAGGTGATAAGGGTTATAAATCCACCCATATAATAGGTTTTGGACATGTGTAGGTCATATATTTTACATGATCATTTCATTTTATTTAAATCCTTTATTAATGAGGTAATCGCTGCATCATCATGACGTCATAAATAATTTAATTTATTTGATGTATAAAAATTATAAAAAAATATCATGATGTAGGAAACCTTTTTATATTTCTAATTAATATTTATAGTCAAAAATCTGATTTGTATAACCCCATGTAAAAATTGTTTTAGTAAAACATCTCATGTTTGTGTCATTTTTACTTTAACATTTAATAAAAAGGTATTTATGTCATTTTCCAACCAAAGTGGCTCCATGGGGTCCCCAAGTTGTCCCATGGATTTTCTTGGTCGGCCATGACACATAAAATAAGGGTAGGACATGTTTCAAGCTCATATCATATTATTAAAACATTATTTTTACCTTAAACTACACTAATTACCTCTAATCGCGATTAAAACTTAATAAGTTACTATTCACCAAAAAATTATTTTAATCCCATTGAACCACATTTTACTTCTTAATGACAACCATGTATGTCGGATTTTTGAAATTCAAAACACAGAGGTGGTAAAATTTCATTTAAACGAAAATCAGTTTTTTAAGTACCACTTAGTGGTTTCACTATTCATCACAATTGAAGTTTTTTAGAAAAATACCAAAACTTCACCCTAAGCTATATTTGATATTCCGAATTCAAAAATGAAGTCAATTTTACAAAATTAAAAACATATAAGTCACATTAATTAATTTAATAATTAATTTCTGCTGTCATGACAAATAGCGTGTTTTTATGAAACAATAAGTATCAAAAGATTGACAGTAGTTTAAGTCCGATTTCAAAGTGAAATTAATTCCAACGACCACTATTGTATTAAATGGTAAAAATATATTCTAATTTCACTTTAAAAATGAATTCAAAAGGTTATATGATCATCTTAATAAATTAGATTAAAAAGAGGTTTTGAATTAAATTACAACATTTTACACTATTCATTAAAAAATGAACTTTATCGGAAAAATACCAAAAATTTACACAAAGTAAATTTTGATGTCCCAATTCAAAAGAAGAGTTTTATTTGGTCCAATATAATTTATAAGAGTGAACAAAACTATATTTAATGACAGTTCGCCATCAAAAGATGATAAGTGATCCTTTAGTGAAAACTAGGGCATATACGCCTAAAATTGAATTCTTTCCGTATTTTATGCCTTTATCTTTTATTGGATAAATGTAAAAACATTTAAAAAACATATATAATCATATTTTAGTTATTTATATCCATTCCCTCCAATACAACAGCTATGTTTTAACTACCATTTAAAATAATATTATTTTATTACTAGTGTGAAACGAAAGATTTCCATGAAACTCTTTGTTGCGTATCGGGTACGCTATCAAACATAGAAACCCATTCAAAGTAAAATTAATATTTAATTCACAAATATTAATAAATATGAAAATTTATTATTCTTTATTTACCTGGGATGTTACATAAAATCTATTGGATGAATATAAAAATTATTTTATTGAATATTTGAAATAATTATTAAATTAACATCACTCACTAATTATAATTAATATAACTTATTAGGGTAAAATAGCTTTGTGACCATAAAATTTATAATATTTCCCATTATATTAAATTAGTTTTCATATTCATTTATAATTAATTAGACACCTATTAATTGACCTTATATTTGTGTATATCATATATATTAATAAATTATTTAATATTATATCTAGTTTATATCTTGTTATATTAAGTAATTACATTTTAATGATGTATTGTTTTTTGTTAAAACTTGATCTTTCTTGTTATGGAAGCCATCAAGGAAAGCCAGTGTTGCATGTAACACAACCTAACCCCAATATTACATTTATATAATGCTAAATATTATGTTTCATATAGTGAAAAATTAACTTGGTGTTTCATATAACATAATCCAAACATAGTTATTTAATATAAAATAAATTATCTTTAATTTTGTGTGAAATACAAAATATCAAATAGAAAAAATTAATTCATAAAAAATAATTCAAAAAATATAAGGGTGTTAAAGTTCTCCATTTATATTTAAAAATGGATAAAATAAATAGTAATACCTATACCCCTAAAATTTTTGGGGTAATGTTTTGTTTTGGAAAGAGAATACTAAATTATCATTAATGAGAATAAATTATAGATCCCTTAGTTACCTAATGAGGGTCCACTGGGTACATTATGTTTTTATAAGTATATCTATGACACCCTCTAGGTCACATGAAATTATAAATATGGTATTTATTTATCTCGTAGTGTGTAATCGGAATTCTTGGGTTGCATGGGTTGAAACTAGATGTTTTATTGGATATAGGCCAGGGTGCATGGTTATCACACATTTTATCTAAACTATGTAGTATCTCTTAAAGGGGTGATATAGTTTTTTAAATATATGTTTCATACATTTTTATCATACTATATCAATCTATGTTGGATCATAGAGGAAACCATGTTATACATTTTGGTAAGAAAGTTGAAACAATAATGACCCATGACTTTTTCATATAACATTACATGTTTTTAAGAATAATTATACATCAGAGTACAATCCAAGGATCATTATGTCTTGTGTCTTGTAAGACTAGGTACATAAAATATAAGACATGGGGCTAAAAACATTTCATTATATAATATCCATTAATATATCCTAACTTCCTTTGAGACCTTATATCTACATAAGGTACCCTGGGTAACAGCAGAACAAAGGGATTGACTAAAAAAACCATTAAGGGAATGAACCTAAGAATATATCTTAAATACATGAGTTAGGATGCATGACATAATAATACCAAAATCAGGGAACATATGAAATCATATCATATAAACATGGGATCTTATAAAAATGGAATCATAAAAATGTGGCAGAATCATAAAACATGTCTTTATTACGGGTCAAGGCTAACTTCCAATTCCGTTTCCCATATTAGTACATGTCACAACTAACCACCAATCCCATTTCCCATAGTAGAATAGGTCAAGGAAAACTGCCAATCCCATTTCACAATGCATCTCATGACACTTAACTTTACCCAATGCATTGGAGAACTATCTGGGCGCATTCATCTTAAATTTTTTGAAAATGTTTGCCACATAAAGAATCATACATAATCAATCTTACATAAATATAAGGGTTATCCACATGATGAATTGGGTAACACAATCATGACATAAAGCATAAACAATGGGTGTATCATTAATGTTTCCATGAAAGAAAGGAATTAGAACATACATGGAAATTCATAAGTTAAAATAGGAATATATCATGGTAAGTTATGTCAAACAGAAGTGAAAAATTATAGGAAAATTATTTGATAAATTTTATCTTTAAAACATTTTTGGGCGGTTTTATGGAAAATACTATAGAGATTTTAAAATACAAAAGAGGAAAATATTTTATATAAAGCCGAAATTTAACCAATAAGGTTATCATAATAAAAATACTGATTTTATAAATATAATGGTGTCTTAAAATAGAGGATATAGTGCATTTGAAATTGGGTTAGAATTCAGGATGTTCCCTTAAAACGGTTTGCTTATCGAAAAGTACTAAGGAGGAAATCTTTTAAATAAATGTATATCCATGAATGAGAGTGATGAAAGGGTATTGATAAATTAATTTTTACAACTACATATAATTTAGAATATTAACATAAACAGATAAGATAACTCAAATTTGGTATAAAGAAATTTAAGGAAACCTGAAAGAACAAAGAAGGTTTGGGTAGACTTCGCTACAGTTTGTCGGCATGGTGTCAGGTGTACTAAAAGGGATTTATGAGAGATATAAAAGGGGTATCTCATTACTTATACATCATTAGGGAATTATGGTGGAGGTGATAAATCATACCCCATTATTTGGGATTACACATAAAATGGAATAGCATAGATGATATCATGATTAAGAGTGATATGGAGAGGATCCCTTACCTTAAATCTGGTGGTCTTCTCCACATTTTATTAATGAGCTGAATAAACAAATTAGTTTTATTAATTAAAAATTATATAACCTTATCTATATTTAATATATTTTTCACAACCTTTTTATGTTTATTCTTGTCCTTTTTATGGGTTAAAAAGTTCAATTTTATTGTTCGGGTCTGTTTATTTCCTTAACATTCAGTACCAGTTTACTTCAGAATAGATAATATTATAAGATGAGAATGGTTTCCTAGAATTAAATTCATAGGTTATTAGTGAAAAAATATAATATTACATGGTTTTAAAAATCCATTTGGTTATTGTGAGTGGAGATGAATTATTATATAATACCTTAGTGATAACCGTTTTGGTTAATCAGTGGGTTTGATTACAATGAACATGTTTTGCGTTATAACATAATATAATATGTAAAAAAGGATTAAAAAAACATAAATATCATATATTAAATATATAATAATCTTTTTCAACCATAACACAAATGGTTTCATGATTATAATTAAATATGATAATAGAAATTGATAAACCATTGTCCTTGAATGTGCTAAATTAACACATCTCCAATAGTGTTTTTGTTTATTTCAATAAAAGATGGGGAGAAAAGATATGATAATAAAATATCACATTATAGTAAAAAAATCTCATTACAATTATTTTACTAGAGTTTTCAAACCATTTGGGTGAAGGTAGGTTTGGAAAGAAACAAGAAAGAAAAGAACTTAAATGAAATAAAAGTATTAGAAAGAGGAATTTACCTCTTGAGTTTATCTCCTTTGAGAACCTCGTAAAGGGAGAGGTTTTGGTATTTTTATAAGAATAAGGGATTTTGGATGTGGGGGAGGATCCTGGGGAGATATTTGGGAAAAAAATTGTCAAGATACGGTGCTTGAGAGTATTGAAGAGAAGAGGGGGTGAGGGAGGTTTTTATAGTGGAAGATAGGAGGCTTTTCATAATTTTTTAATCTTTAGTTTATTAATTTCCATCAAGGAAAACCATAGTGATTATCACATGGCCTATAATATTAATAAATGAATGCGAGTTCTAAACAATGGCCATTTACATCATCCATGACTCAAGCATGATGCAAAAATTCAGGTTTTAGCATTTATTGTGAATTATCTTATTTTACTATTCATCAAAAAATCAAGTATTTTAGAAAAATCCCAAAAAATTTACCCTAACCATTTTATGATGTGTAGAATCCAAAAATGAAATCCATTTTTCAAAAATAATTTTCTATTTATGATTAATTTAATATTTAGTTAAAATCATAATTTATTATTAAAAACCAGTTTTAAAATAGTCATTTACTTATTCTAAAATATAGGTACATCATAATTTCACTTGAATATTATTTATATACTATAATATATAAGGTTACTATTCATTACAGTATATCTCTATTCATAAGGGTATTTTACTATTCATAATGGTAGGTAACTATTCACCAAAAAATATGTTTTTCTTATCAGACTCCAAATAACTTACTGATCGCAACCGTGTATGTATGATTTTAAAAATTCCAAACACATAAGTGACATACTTATATTTAAAGGTAACATAGTACTTAGTAGTTCATTATTTTGTGATTTAATGTGATTATATGAAATATTTATAAGAAAGAAATTTCTATTTGTAAAACATTGGGTCATTACATTCTTCCCCCTTATGAAATATCGCCCTCAAAATTTCATTTTACATTCTAAGACGTAAACAGGTGTGGGTACATTTATTTCATTACCATCTCCAGTTCCCATGTTGCCTCTTTGTACTTATGTTTTTTCCATAGTACCTTGATGAGGTGAGTAGTCTTTTTATGTAGAACATTATCTCTACGACCTAAGATCATCAGTGGCTGCACCTCATAGGAAAGATCATCCTCTAACTATACCACCTCTGATGATAGTACATGTGAAGGGTCTGGTATGTACTTCCTTAAGATGGATACATGGAAGACATCATGTACTTTTGACATGGTAGGTGGATGTTACAGTTGATAAGAAACAACCCTGATACAATTAAGAATCTCAAAGGGGAAAATATACCTAGGACTTAACTTTCTTTTCTTCCCATATCTCATGACCTTATTCCATGTAGATATATGAAGAAATACCATGTCTCCAACTTTGAAGTCAAGGTCTCATCGATGATTGTCTGCATAACTCTTCTGTCAACATTGGGCTATCTTGATACGCTGGTGAATAGTTTTCACCTTCACCACCATTTCTTCGACCATTTCATGTCCTATAAACTTACATTCACTAACTTCATTAAAACATGCTGGTGTTCTGCACCTTTTCCCATAAAGGGATTAATATGTTGTCATTCAGATGCTCGAGTAGAAACTGTTGTTGTATAAGAATTCAACCAGTGGAAGATTTTGGCACCATCCTCTTTTGAAGTCCATAGAA
This sequence comes from Viscum album, assembly GCA_963277665.1. NCBI lineage: Eukaryota > Viridiplantae > Streptophyta > Magnoliopsida > Santalales > Viscaceae > Viscum > Viscum album. The sequence goes on from OY728159.1 coordinate 663,790,073, forward strand.
AAATATCTCAATATATCTTTTAGTGTCTGAATAGTTCACTCATATTGGCCATTAGTTTGAGGATGATGGGCCATACTATAGTTTAATTCAGTTCATAAAGCATGTTGTATACTTTTCCATAACTTTGAGGTAAATCTTGGATCACGATCGGATACAATAGATTGTGGTACTTCATACAGCCTTACCACTTCTTTGATGTAAACCTGTGAATGTTTATCCAATGAAAAGTCCTCTCGAATCATGATAAATTGAGTTGTCTTTGTAAAAGGATCCACAACAACCCATATAGCATTGTTTCATCTAGATGTCTTTGTAAGTACAGTGAAAAAGTCCATGGTAATGTTCTCCCACTTCCATTTTAGTATGGGTAGTGGTTACATCATCCCCTTATACTTTTACCTCTCAGTATTCAATTGCTGGCATAATTGGCACTTTGATGTTTATTCAGCAATCTCCCTTTTCATATTGTCCCACCAAAAGTTTTCTCGGAATTCTCGATACATCATTGTGCTCCCCCGGTGAATAGAGAAGGTCAATCTAAGTGCATAATTTAGAATCTCCTTCTTTATCATTGGATCAGATGGTACACATAATCATGACCCAAATATTATAACTCATTCCTCATCAATTTTGAAATCGGAGGATTTCCCATTTCAAATAGCTTCCACCCTTTTTGAATTTCCACATCTTTTCTTTGATCATCCTTTATTTTCTCCATCAGAGATGGTTGAGAAATAATTTGATAAAGGATTAATTATGTTCCTCCCTTAATGATTCCCATGTCCATCCTCCAAAAATTGATGAAGATCAGATCCTTCTCAATTCTAATCATTGATAAAGATGCAGGATCCTTTCTTATTAGAGCATTCACCACCTTGTTTACCATACAGGGATGGTAGTGGATTGAGAAGTCATAATCCTTAATGAGCTATATGCTTCTTTTCTTGCGCATATTAAGCTCTTTTTGTGTGATTATATATTTTTGACTCTTGTGGTCAGTATATATCTCACACTTCTCCAAATAAAGATAATGCCACTATATTTTCAACGTAAATATCATAACCTCCAACTCCAAATCATGTGTAGGATAGTTTTTCCCATGGATTTTCAGCTTCTTAGAGGCCTATCACTTTATCATTTTGAATTAGAACACATCCTAATACGTTATTTGAATTATCATTGTACACCATAAAAATTTATACACTTATCGGGAGTGTGAGTACTAGCGCAGTGATAAGACACTTTTTTAACTCCTTAAAACTTTCTTCACATTCCTGAGTCCAGGAAAACTTTACTCCCTTTCATTTCATATTGGTCATTGGGTTTCACAATCGTGAAAATTTCTTTACCAATCATTGATAATACCCAACTAGACCCAAAAAGATGTGGATCTCCATTACAGATTATGTCTTTGGCCACTCATCAATTGCCTTTGTCTTAGAATTCTCCACAGATATCCCTTTTATGGTGATAACATTACCCAAGAATGATACTTCCACCATCTAGAACTCACATTTATTTTACTTTTCATACAACGTATCTCTTCTCAATGTCTTTAACAAATCATTCAAATGCTCCTCATGTTCCTCCTTTCTCTTGGAGTATATCAGAATATCGTCAATAAAGACTACAACAAATTTGTTGAGGTGATCTATAAAAAAACTATTCATTAAATCCCTAAATATTTCTAGAGAATTAGTGAGTCTAAAGGGAATCACTATGAAATCATAGTGTTCATACCTAATTCGAAAGGTAGTATTGAGAATATCTTTTTTCCTCACCTTTAATTGGTGATCTCCTGACCGAAGGTCCACCTTAGAGAAATAAAAGGCTCCACAAAGCTAAGTGAAACAATTCATCTATATTTTTATGGGGATACTTGTTCATTATCACGATTTTATTAAGCTCATGATAATCAATTCAGAGGTGTATTGATCCATCCTTCTTGATGAAGAGGACCGGCGCACCCCACGGTGAAGTACTAGGGCGTATAAAACACTTCTCCAGATTCTCCTGTAACTACTTCTTCAGATCTTCCAACACTAAGGTGGTTATTATGTAAGGTGTCTTTGATATAGGCAGTGATCCAGGGATAAGTTAAATTGAGAACTCAACCTCATGATTAGGATAAAGACCAAGAAACTCTTCGGGGAATACATCGGTGTAATACCCAACGACAAGCATGTCTTCAAGCATGATTATATCTTTTGTCTCAATCATTTTATCTAGATTTGTATTCACATAAGGAAACAATATCCACACTTGAGAAGATGATTCTAATGGAGATTCATCTTCCTCCTTACACTTGTAAAGAATCAGAGGATGCTTTTGGATATGAAAAGTGATCTCCCATTCCCAACAGTTGATGTTGGATTTTTATAAAGATAGCCAATCCATGCCCAAAATTGTGTCAAACTCTACTAAAAGAAGTATGATAAGATTTTTTGGGAGGTTCAGTCCACAAATGTTAACTAGGGAAGAGTTATAAACCATGGATGCAATTATTTACCCATTAACTGTTCTTACAGATAAAATTTCATCCAAATATTGAGGTGGTGTTTGAATAGTTATACTAAGCTTGAAAGTTTTATAGAATTAATAGAACTATAATCAAATAATATGTTATCTATTCAGGAATGAATAACTAGCATACCTATCACCACATCGTTGTCTGACGCACGCCTGTCGTGGGGCGTGGTAAAACAATATTTTATTTACCTAAGTATAGTATAACATTTGATCCTAGGTAGTCTCCCAAAGAGGAGTGCACACAAAACAAGGTTGCCACTTTTTGTTGGTTTTCCTAAAAATATTGGGTTTAATTAATTTTAATGACTATGAGGGAAACAAACAAAAGAAATTGATTGATTTTAACAAATGATAAAGATGATGATCGGATTGGGTTCGGCTAGACCTAGTGTTGTGCCATAATGGTTTCCAAATTTTATCTTTTCTTATTCTTTAAACTGGTAAGAGAGAGATTCATCTACCGAGTCCTCTATCTCCCTTAGTTAGATATATGTGATGAGAATTTTCCTTTATAAAACCTTAGATTGGTCTATCCTCCTTCCAATGTGCTTAGGGTTGTAGAAGGTCTCTTGATTAATTAGAGAAATCCCAGACCTGAAATTACTGTTCCCTAATAAAACAATATTTCAACATACAATCCTACACACGTGCTTGAAAACCGCTGAGCAATCACCACCCAACCCTAATCATGTTCCACCGTATACATATTATAATTGAGTGGAGGGAGATGTGATCATTGACCAAAGCAATTTAATATTTCAGAATCAAAACCTTAAAACTACCACATTCGAAATTTAATACCAAATTAAGAATTGAAATCAGAATAAGAAAGAAGAAGAAATTTTATTCATTTCAAGCACAAAAACTCAAACACAACACATAGGTCCAGCCTCCCCTCTTTCCGATCACCCAAATGAAACTACCCCTCCATTGATGTGGTAAGATAGATGATGCGGGAGAGGAGAGAAATTTAAAGTAAAGAAAAATAAAATAAAGAAACAGAATGATGCTGAATAAGAATTTCCCCGAGTGTCCCTTGGATTTTCCCTTCTCCGATTGTGGTGTCCTAGAAGGAATGGGATGGAATATGGGATGCTTTGAGGAGGAGGAGCTCTCCTCCTTTTATAGCCAGATTTCTGTCCTCCGAACTTTGTCGCCTTTGGGACGCAATAAATGACCTCTTCACGCGTTGATCCCTTCTTAAATGTTGTTCACAATTTTCTTGGTCGTTTCCCCTCAAAATCTAAGTGGATTTGGACATGTATTTCGAGAGTTATGTCCATTTTACTCTGATCATTTATTCTATCCAGTCAGACTCTCGAAAACACCAATCCCCGGATTAGGAATCTTTAATGAACCCTCCAATGGAGAAATACCGCAACTTTTCCTTCATAAAAGATGTTCTAAAACTCCTTGTGCGTCCACCCACTTAATATCACAACATTTGGGCCCAAAATGAATGAGTTATGGATCCCAGAATAAAACTAGGTATAACTACAAACAATATTCTTTCTCCCACTTGTGAGATTATTTTGAGCTTCCATATGGCCGATTAAACTTTTGATACAAAAATAGTAAATGTAGCCCTGGATGTTTAGAATCTGGAAAAGAAATAATTATTTAATTTGGATTAGCGTAGGTAATGTTATGGCCAATCTATAGAAATAATTTAAAACTTCTAAAAATCCAAAATGGCCCATTTTTATTATTCAGCTCAAAATAACACCAAAATCATAAAAATGAAACAATTCATCTTAGAGGAACACTTTTGTGGGTTTAAAACAATGATATTAAATATAAATTAATTAAAAATATTTTCTCTATCATTGTCTGGATCTACCTCTATAGTACTGATTACATAAGACCTTCCTTGTTGCCTTGGAGGTTGTTGCTGAATGGATCTGACAACCCTCTTCTTAGGGAAATTGTTTGAATAATGCCCATAATCCTTAAAGTTGTAACACTACACTACAGGCTAAGTGTTGATCTGAAGCTTCATTTATTGTTCCACATTAGTGGGATTCTTCATATCCTATCAACATTTTTTATCCATATGACCAAACATTCCACATTTGAAGCAATTTTTGGTTCCCTTAAGATAGTTCTATGTTTTCTTCTTCCCAAATCATTTACAAGGGGAAAAGTTGGGATTCTTTCCATCTTAGGATTTTTTTGTCAAATCACTCATGTTATTATCCATTTTATGCTTCTTTCCACTAGGCCCATGATTCCACAAAGAGTCTCTAATATCCATTCCAATCTTGAGGGCACACCAGACAATATCTTCATAACTGTCCAATTATCAAATCGCCAACGCTTTTCATAGACTCGTCTTAGTTCCCTAAAGAAGCGATCCACATTAATTTTGGTGTTCATGAAAAATCTAGTGTATTACCTTGAAATCCTTGCGAATTTTTCTTCATACTCCCCAATGGACTCATCTGCCTTCTGCTTGAGTCCAATGAACTCTCTTTCCATCTTGAGAAAAAGGGTTTGAGGAAAATATTTTTTGAAAAACGTCCTATTGAATTCCTCCCAATCCCCGGAATCAATTTCTTCTTGGGGATTTGTATTCTTGATCAGTTTCCACCAGTTATCAGCTTCCCCATCAAAATGATAGACAACTAGTATAACTATCTCTTCTTCTGAGCACTGTAGGATGGAGAATATCTTTTCAATAGAGTTAATACATTATTCTATGAGGAGGGGATCAGAATATCCACTAAACAAGGGAGGAATTTTCCTCAAGAATGATTCTACATAAAAATTCTCTTTCCTTGTAGGAGGTGTGTGTTCTAAATGATTCAAGTTATTATTCATAACTTGAGCCAGCTGAGCAAAGTATTGTCACAAAGTTTTGAGCACCCATTCTCGTCATATCAGGTATATCATTAGGGAAATCTTCAAATTTTCTATCACATTGGTTGTTGGAATGTGTTATTCTATTTCCATTCATTAACTAATAAAAAAACTTATAATTATTGGGATTGAATACTTAGCTATTGAGAAAAAAAGGAAACATTTGACATAAAAGGATATACATGTAAAGAAGAAGTATATCCTAACTTTTGATTCCCTATGTTTCAATCAAGGTTATCCTTTATCTATTTCCTAACATATATTATTATGAGATTTTTTTATTCCATTTATAATTTTTTTACTAACTCATGAATTTACTAAAGAAATTCCCCTGAGACTGTCAATACCAAGAGTGCTACAAGGCCCATTGTCGTGTACCAGGATACCTCGGGTCAAGCCTGAAACTCCTTGTCGGTATTTCTAATCCTAGGTACATATGTACAAGAGCCACCACTACCTTTTTGTACCTAGATAGGGATTTATTTTCTTGATAAACCACTTACTCTATAATTACCAAAATTTATTGATGTTATCTTATACTTAGTCACATATTTAAGGTTATCACTAAGTTACTATATTCCTAATATCCAAAAATAACTAGACCATCCTCTAATACCAACTATAGAGACCCTAGACTTTTTTGTAATGTCTCGGAATTTCAGTGTATTTTTTTATTTATAAGGAATTATTATGAGACTGTGAAATCTGACGGCACATTATTTCAATTCCAAGTGGGCCCTGAATGATTTATCACAAAAATGTTAAGATTTAAATAGCATGAGTGAGTAGTTTTCCTAAAAAATGGAATAAATATTAAATGGGAGACCAGATAAAAATTATGAGGGCACCATTTCATTCAAGATGGCGGGTTTACCCTAGGTGTGACTTAAATTTAGTCGGCGCATTCCCCTAGTGAGAAAACCAAAAAATGGCATAATTGTAAATAAGATAATTAAATTAAATTAAATTATTTTTCTAATTATTATAACTCACAAATGGTGACTCAGATTAAAAATTTGAGACAACCGCTGAACTCATGAGTGTATTCTTTCCTTAGGAAGATACTAACATTGGCCAGCACGGGCCGCTAGTGGATGTTATTTTTTTCCATAAATAAAATAATTAAGTAACAATTATTTTATTGCAAATCCTTAACTTCTAAAAGGAAACTTGTATTGAAAATATGAGAGTACTGTTGAGCTCGTGACGCCATGTTTCCCTTAGGAAGAGCCTAACCTCGACCAGTGTTGGTCAAGGGTGACTCTTAATAATTTTTGGAACTTTTTTGAAGGTACATTCAGTAAACGTGTGGACGGTGAATTTTATCATTTGAACTGGTTCTCATATTACAAATATGATGGAATAGTTGAATCCACAATAATGGGATTTTCTTAAGGTAAGAATAACTTCTGCTATAAAGGGTTGAATGAAAAAGTTAATTTTTTGACTTTACAAAAAAATAATAAAATAAATTTTGGTTATTTTTTTCCTTTTTTAACCATTTTACAAATAGTGTTGGGAATATAGTGCAATGTCAAAACCATTTAATGTCTTGAATCATAATTTATGTAACCACACCATTGAGATATTGAAATGAACATGTATCCACACTATTGAGATAATTAAATGGGTTCATTAATTATACTCATTAACGAACCTCATTAATTGTGTGGTGCATTGATCCTATCCTCCCCTCTTTTTAAACGAAGCTCGAGAATGGGTTTTTAGCTTCCAATAGGGTAACCTCTGAAAAAGTGCAGTGATGTCTACCACCAACCTAGAACGAAGCTTCGAGTGATGAATGTTGGAGGAATCGACAGGTGACGACAAGCATCAACAGACACTTCATACATGGACACTTCTTCCCATCCACAATGCCTTCCCATGATTATTAGGTTGGGGGTTATGTGTTTTATTTCTACCCTTTTTACCCCATTATTGAATATTATGAAGAACACGGGCCAACTGTCCAACAGTTTGACCTGCTTTTTTCTCTTTAACTGGGGGGGGGGGTAATTCAGGGTTTCATTATAGGAGTTTTTATAATATAATAATCCTTCCCATGTTATAATAATAACATGGAGGGAATGGGCTGAATGAACAACACCCGAACCATCTGTTGAACCCATCAGGGTTGCGTTCTACTTGAGAGACCGGATGAAGCGGTGGCGGGACAGTGGCACGTAGTGAGACCGACGACCAAGGGAGGCGGTGACCTGCACCCTCCAGCCAAAAAGGAACAGCGGCCCCCGAAGGGTCCGTGACGGACAAGGGGTGGCTGACCAACGTCGTCCGCGTTGAAGCATGGAGGCCCACTGTAGTGGAAGGCCACAACATCGAGTTGCAGTAGAGGGAGGACCCATGCCCGCAGGTTCATAGCGGACCGGTCCATGCAGACCATCTAGGAGGGATGGCTCCACCCAACATCGCTGTTGAGCTAGGAAGTGTGCTGTGGAAGAAGGCCACTGCATCAAGCCATGACAGAGATCGGAACCACGCCTGTGGTTCCGTAGCATTCCATTCCACACAAACCAGCCAAGAGATTTGGAGACACCTTGATCCACGTCTTTGAAGACTCGAAGGGCTTCAACCGTTCGGGAGGGGAGCGGTCCCCTACCCTCAGCCAGCGGGCCGAGCGATTCAGTGTAATGCCCCGACTCTAGTTACCCAGAGTCAGTGCATTATTACATAACATTGGCATGATCTCAAGATATCCAATCTCAAAATACTGATTAGTTTTGTATCCTTGGAAGTACTAGATACATATGGAAATTTTACATCACATCATGAAATAAATAAAAACAACATTGTTCCCCCTTTAAACACACTCATATCTGTTGGCCTTTCCTAGTAGGTTAAACATAATATACTTCACATCATGGGAAAAGAAAATATAAGAAGGGGGTGAGATCAGATGCTCAGTAGGGATAACGATATAGCGATACCTATCATAAATAATCATAAACATTTAAGCCAATTTATAAGATTAAAACACAAGACTTTTAAACATAAACTTCAGCATAATATAGAAAAGATAAATCGAATAATTCCATTTACTTATTCACATAGATATTATACTAGTTGAATAATCACATGCAACTACAATATCCAATTTCATAATGATGGAATACATAATGCCGAACATCATAACCACATAGTCAAGGCCTCGTGCCAAGACTACAAATAATATTTTGTCAAGGACTTGTGCCAATATACTAGTTTGTATCATGAGACATACCATTGCATCGATGATCTATAGAAGGATCCACTTGTCACTAACTAAGTCTAATTCATCCCTTATATGAAAATTTTGGAACATAATATAAACCTTCGTATAAAAACTAGCACTCGAAATGTCAATATTTTAACCACAAACCATGAATGGTACAAAAATAGAACATCCACAGTCAATCATAATTATTTCAATACAATAGGAATATTGTACTATAATATATCAACATCAATCAAGAATAATGAAGGATATTGAAATATATGAAAATAATTATTAAATCTATTTGATAGAAATATCCCCTTTTTAATCAAAACATTTAAATGTATCAATATTTATCAAGAAGCCGGATAAAAGAGATTTTTTAATCAAAGTGTCCTATAAAACAATGAAACTTTTAAAAGGACTTTTAATTTTAAAACATTAATGTACATATAAATAAATCCTTAAAACCATTTTTAAAACATAGACATTAATGAGAATGATTTAGAAGAATAAATCATTAAAACATTTAAAATGATACTTTAGTTAGAGTTCATAACCAAATGAGAGACGCTTGAATAAAAATAATTTAGGTAATCAAAAATTTATAATATCATGATAATAAAGGGATTCAAGATATAATTTGTCAAATTAAATTATATACATCATATACAAGTGAATTGGCACATAACAACAAAGAAGTCTCAATGGAATGTAAATTGATATGAAATCCCTTATAAAGACCATATCATTAGGTTAAGGATAAATAAATTAAATAATAATGTGTACAAAATATAAATACACTCAAAATGATTGGATATTTAGTGTAAATAAATCCTAGGAAATTTACACATATTCATGTAAAAACAACACTAATGACTTGGATGTTTAACTCAATGGATATAAATAGGGTTAAAATTAATCTTATAAAGTTCATATCGATGACTTGAGAATTTATCAATGGAGTGAATATACGTATCAAAAGTATATCCAAATAAAGGGGAGTGGAAATTACTACATTAGTAAATAAATAGTAATTTCACACATAGTCTTGGAGTAAAATAATCAATGAAGTTTGTATAAAACCCAATAAGTGGAAATGGAAATTTGAAATTCCCTTACCGATTTGGTAACTTACGAAACATACACCCCATGAAATAAGGATAATACAATGATGATGTAAATACCCATAAATTATAGTATATTACACAAATAATACAATCATGGGCAGTACATACACCACACAAAAGGTAATAGTGTCCAATATAGCATGAATCTCACATGAATAAAATTGAGATGAAAAACCGTTACCACATTGTAATCAATCAAGTCGTAAGACCAAAAGTTAATAAACACCAAATAAATCACCGAATAAAATGAATATAAATAAAATCATGATAATATATATCAAATGGTAGTACATAGTACACCACCTGCAATAAATAAGTGGTGAACAATGGTAATTTCACGAAATTAAAAGTGAGATAAGAAACCCCTTACCTTGTACTTTCCCTTGATAGAGGGTATGTTTAAATCATGTATAATAGTTAGATCATTGTTATTAAATTATAAAATAACCACATACATAAATATTATATCATATATGTTCTTCTAATATTTCCTTGTTAATAATATTTTAGTAGTATCAATGTTTCAGGTGTAAGCTGTTTCATTTTCCATTATTTATTTTTTTACGTAAGTAATGTTTTTTATGGATAGGATGTATTTAATTAAAATACATAATGATATTAAGTTCTTAAACATTATTTTTAATCATAAAATGAAAATTATTCTTGAATTGTTACGAAGGGGAATGAATCTCATCGCGTTCATGGAGACGGTAATCTGTACATACGCAAGAGTGACAATATCATTCAATTGAAGGTGAAATCATATATAATTGGATGTTATATCATATATACAAGAAAAATTAACATGTTATATTTATTATTTACATCAATTATACATCATTATTATACTCATCCAAATAATGAAGTGTTGAATAACAACTACCCCATGATGTGGAGACGGTAAGTCATACGTAGGCACGTATGGTGACTTTTTCATTCATAGGATGGATAAAATAATGAATATGGTTGTACCATATTTATAATAACATTAAAATATGTAGAAGTTACTGGATTTATTATTTTGGTATGTAAACAACAAATAAATATGAAGTGGAAGAAGAAATGAACTTTGAAAGAGGTGGTGAAATTATTACCTCTTCTTCGGGTGCTTCCTTTTGATTCGATCAAAAGGGTTCCTTAAGTTGGATTTTTGATAAAAGTAATGCCTCTAGGTTCAATTGAGGGTAGTTTTGAGGATATTTGAGTAGGGTTTGGCTGATCCAAATGGCGTTGGAGGTTTGAAATTAAGAGAACTGGAAGTACCCTTTTATAAGAGAGGTGAGGGCCACTTTAGGAAAAGCTTGAAATATTATTTTATTATATAATAATTTTCGGTTTATAATGGATTCAATTGGATTTAGTTCGAGTATAAGGTGGGTATGGGTCTAAATCCCTTCAACTCATAGGTTTTAGAGAAGTTTGGGTCACCATATTATCCTTATCTTTTAGATTTAACTCTTAGTTAATTAGTTTAACTTTTACTATAACTTCTTGTATTCTAACACTATATGGTTAATAAACATACTATAAACTTTCAAGAGAATATAAAGTGGTTTATTAATTATATATCTATCATTATATATGTCCTTTCTCTGAACCTTATATTTTTAGGAATATTATATCATTTAATAATATAATATTTGTTTTAAAAACAAATTTATGTCAATTTTGTTGCTATTTAGTATTTGGTTTTTTTGAAAGTCATAACAGAATGATTACTTTGAAAAAAATTCATTGAATCAACTCTAACATCTCATATTAATCTATAAACTTAGTGGGATGCATCAAAATTATCAATTTACATCTTTTTTGATATTTATAATATCAATTATTTTAATCATTCATTAATAAAGCAATTACTACATCATCATTGTGTCATAAATAAATTTATATATTTAATATCTAAATATTATAAATAAAATACCATGATGTATTAAATATGTTTATCTTTCTAATGAATATTTAGAGTCGAATTTATCTTATGTATAACCATTTATTAAAAAATTTTTAGTTATGAAAATTTGAATTTAACACTTTTAACTCTTCTTTAAATAAAATAATAATAAATTTCCTAATCTAATCCAAGTGGAACAAAGAAGATAATATTTTATTCCTAAGGTTTATTTTGGTCAAAATACTATTATCAAATAGTATTAGGATATATGTTATGGTAATTATAATATCATTTTTACCTTTAATTACCATATTTATTTTCAACCGTGGTAAATAAAAGTGAAAAGTTACAATTCACCAAAAATTATTTTCATATTATTGAACCACATTTTACTTACTAATTTCAACTGTGTCTCTTATATTTTTGAAATTCAATTCACAGAAGTGTTAAAATTATGTTTTATGCAAATTTTCTAAAGTGCCTAGAAGGTGGGTAAAAAATGTTAAACAAATTCAATAAAATATTATACATCTAATTTTATTATAAAATGAATACAATTAATTAAATTGAAATTATATAGTTATTATGTATATATTTTGACTTAAATTTAATTTAAATAAAATAAATATTTATTTAAATAAAAGTTGGGTTTTAAACAATAACACAGTGTTTTTCACTACTCATCAAAAATTGAATGTTTTCATAAAAATACCAAAAATTCACCCTAAGATAATTTTGATATTACGAATCCAAAAATGATGTGTATTTTACCAAATTAAAAACATTTTATTTGAATTAATTAATTTAAAATTAATTCCCGTTGTCAAAACTAGAATGTGGGGTTTTGAGAAGTAAAAACTATCAAAATATTGATATGTGTTTATGACCAATTTAAAGGTAAAATTACTTACAATGACTAAAATTGGATTAAGTGATAAAAAAATAATCTAATTATACTTAAAAACAGTTAAAATTTTTAATTTAACACTATAAATTATTTTGATTAAAAAATTTATTTTCAATTAAAATTTAGTTTTTTCACTACTCATCTAAATATGAAAGTTCTCAGAAAAACACCAAAAAATTATCCAAAATAAATTTTTATGTACATATCCTAAATAAGTATTTAATTTCATAAAATTGAATATATAAAAGTTTCAAGTATTGGATTATAAATGGTTGTCCATTAAAATGCGGAAAAATTTCATTTTTTGAAAAATACTTCTTTTATCTAAAAAATTGAAATTGTCTTTATATTATGTCTAAGAAACACAAAAGATGAATTTTAAAATTATATGGGATATATATAAAATTAAATATGTGGTTATTAATATTCATACCCACTTTTTAAATGGTTAGTTTGATAGGTTGTGGTGCGCTTGAACTCGGTGTTGCGTACATCGTAGACTATTGTATTATTCAAAGATAAGTGTACCGTTGAAGTTTGGGGCATTAAATTATTCTCACATCCAATAAATTTCATCGTCACAATTTGGAATTGTTCATCAGAAATAAAAGGTAAAAAATAGAAAATACGTTTGTGGAAAACCAACATCATAAATATGGTTAATAAATTTTACTCTTAATAAGAGGGAAACAGAAATGAAAAAGTCACCACCAAATTAGGATTTTGAATAGGAGAAAATTGGTTGTAAATATAATTGGAGGAAAAACTTAAATATTTATAATGAGTGATTGAGGTCATCAATCACAAATAAGTGAATGGAAAATTGAGGGCCTCAAAGACATAAATCTATGATGAATAGCATAAGGTATTAGGATAATACATTTTTGGGTTTATGATCCTTTCCCTAAATTTTAAGAATTAATTTCTTCATATAATAAGAGAAAAAAATAATTGATAAGTAGAGTTACATCCTTTAAGTAATTTCTACCACAAAATCATCTTTCACTCTAAATGATGAGTATTCAAGATGAATTCATCACACCTAAAACACTAGAATCAACTTACAAAGAATCACATAATCCACAAAAGATGAACTATATATTTCCACTATTTTTAGAGATTAACCAAAACCAAAATGGTTAGTACAAGATTAGATGATCCCCAAAAAGGATAATCCTTTAGAGAAAGAAATACTAATCTTAATTACTAAAATTAAACCAACAATTCCCAAAGTTCAATAAATACCATTCAATAAGGAATTGTACTTAAAATTCTTAAATATAATCCAAAATAATATTGAAACCCAAAACTCAAAAGAATTTGATTACATAATCTTCCACATTAAATTGTATATCCAAATAACATTTAATACTATTAAAATCACATAATTAAAATTAATTAACCTAATCACATATTCTCTATGATAGGTTATTAATTTCCATAAATAATCTAAATCGCTATAAGTCCACAATAAAAACATAGATAAAAATCCACCATTACTCCTTAAATGAAATCCTATTGTATTCTATTTTTCATAGGTATATAGTGTTCCCAAAAGTGCAAACATCTTCCAAAATAACATTTATCACTTAATCACCAAATAATATTCCTATACTAAGGATATCCATTTGATAAACATAATATCTTAAATAAACTTATTATTGATCAATAAAATCATTTAACTAAAACTAATTTGTCATACTAACCAGGGACTTCATGTAGTGAAATGGTAGGCGATAAATCTCATTCACACTTTGGTTATAGTTTCGATTCCCATAGATTGGACCGATGTGATAGGTTTTCACATGGTCTGCGTGTTGTTATTTTTATAAAAATATATTTAATTAAATTCCCAAAATGAGATAAATTCCTCAAAATAACCATAACATTATTTTACCACAAATGTTATCACATACCTTGCATTTTCAGCCCAAAATTTAATAACTTGTAATTACCTCAAATACAAGGATCATATAAACCCTAATGGTTATTTATAACTATATCCACAATAGAAAAGATAATTCTTCATCAAATATCATTTTCACATAACAAACTCCAAGGTTACAAATACAAGACAAAAGTCTTCAAAAGTAATCCCATCAACAAAGAGCACTAATACTTTTAAACATTTCTCCATCCATTTATTTCCACATAGGTTCTTCCTTGGACAAGAGGTTATCTTATAAAATAGGGCATTCTCTTGGGTAATGTCTAGGTCCCATATATTTATAGAAAATGATTGTAAATGTATTCTTGGGATCATTTTTATTTTCTTCTATAATACTATTCATTTTTCCTTGTAAATTATTTACTTTATGTTCTTCTTTCCCACACATAAAGCATTTCATTATTCTATTGAGACAATTTCCTAGGTGTCTCCTTCCACATTTCTTGAATGATGGAAATTGAGCTTTCTTTTCTCCATGGTCTCCACAGCTGGAGATCGTATCATTCACCGCCTTTCTCTTCTATGTTGAGATTGGGAGTTAGTTAATATATATGTTGTTGATCATATTTTTGGAATACTAATTCTGAATGAACACAAAATCTTTTATGACTATCAACATTTCATTTCTTTTCTCATTTCCACCACTTTTCCCACATTGTACATTATGTTCAATGTTACTATGACTTCCGTGGAATCCTGCCATTGTCTAAAACAAGAAATCATTGTGTGAGTAAGAATAATCATAAAATTAATTAGAGAATATCATAAAACCTTGTTTTCAATATAAAACACATTAGGATTAACCAAGGTTATTTATTCTCATCTTATATTAAATTCCTTCAAATTGGATTGTAAAGAAAATGTGAATTATCCTAAGTATATCCCCCGGGAGTGTCGTAACCAAGAGTGCAGCAAGACCCATTGTCGTGCACCGGTCTTCGTTTAAGTCTAGATCAAAGTGGTGTTTTTGGGTTTTACCCCTAGGTACATCTGTTCCAGAGCCGCCTCTATATGCCCGTATCCATACATGGATATATTTCTAAGAAAAACCACATAATATTTACATTACCAAAATTTTTGGATGTTCTTCTATACTAATCCCCAAGTTCTACCTTATGGTAATGTTGTCTAATCAGAGTTTTTCTAAAACTAGTTTCTAAGGTTTGTACTAAACTTCCTCTGTTACCAACTATAACGCCCTGACCCTAGTTATCTAGAGTCGGTGCATTATTACATAACATTGTCATGATCTCAAGAGATCAATTCTCGAAAGACCGATTAGTTTAGTAGCCTTGGAAGTACTAGATACATATATAAATTTTACATTATATCATGAAATAAATAAAAATAACATTGTCCCCCCTTTGAACAAACTCATATCCATTGGACTATTCTAGCAGGTTAAACATAATATACATCATCACATCCTAGTAAAAGAATACATAAGAGAGGGGAGAGATCAGATGCTCAGTAGGGATAACAATATAGCGAGAACTGTCATAAAGAATCGTAAACATTTAAGGCAATGTATAAGACTAAAACACAAGCCTTTTAAACATAAAATACATCATAATATGGAAAAGATAAATTGAATAATGTCATTCACCTATTCATATTGATATTATACTAGTATAATAATCACATGGAATATCAATTGCCAATTTTATAATGATAGAATGCATAATGTCGGACATCATAACCACATAGTCAAGGCCTCATGCCTAGACTACAAATAAGATTTTGTTAAGGCCTCGTGCCGAGACACTAGTTTGTCTCATGACACTGACCGATGCATCGAGGAGCTATAGTGGGATCCACCTATCACTTACTAAGACCAATTCATTCCTCATATGAAAAGGTTGGAACATAATCTAAATAGTCGTATTAAAACTAGCATACGAAAGGTCAATATTTTAACCACAGACTATGAATGGTATTAAAATAGCACATCCACAGTCAAAAATAACTTATTCAATAAAATATGGAATATTTTATTATAATAAATCAACATCAATCAATAATAATTAATGATATTTACATGGATGAAAATAATTAATAAAACTATTTGAGAGAAATATCCCTTTTTTCTTGAAAACATTTAAAAGTCTCACTATTTATCAAGAAGCCGTTTAAAAGAGATTTTTGAATCAAAGTGTCCCATACCACTTTGAAACTTTTAATAGGAATTTTAATTTTAAAACATTAATGTCCATATAAATAAATCCTTTAAACCATTTTTAATACACGAACATTAATGAGAAAGATTTAGAAGAATAAATCATTAAAACATTTAAAATGATATTTTAGTTAGAGTTCCTAATCAAATGAGAGATGATTGAATAAAAATAATTGAGATAATAAAAACATTATAATATCATGATAATAAATGTATTCAAGATATACTTTGTCAAAGTAGAGTATATACACCATATAAAAGTGAATTGGTGCATAATAACAAAGAAGTCTCAATAGAATGTAAATTGAGATGAAATCCCTTATAAAGAGTATATCCTTAGGTTAAGGATAAATCTATGACATAATTATGTGTGAAAAAAATAAATACACTCAATATGATTGGATATTCAGTGTAAATCAATCAGATTACATTCACACACATTCTTGTAAAAACAACTCCAATGACTTGTATGTTTAACTCAATGAATAGAAATTGAGTTAAAATTACTCTTATCAAGTCCATATAGATGACTTGAGAATTTATAAATGGAGTGATTATGTGTATAAAAATTATTTCCACACAAAGGGGAGTGTAAATTACAACATAAGTAAATAAATAGTGATTTCACACATAATCTTGGAGTAAAATAATCATTGAAGTTTGCGTAAAACCAAATGAGTGGAAATTGAAATCTGAAATTCCCTTACTGATTTGATAACTTACAAAACATACACCCCATGAAGTAAGGATCATAAAATGATGATGTAAATACCCATAAATTAAAGTATATTACACAAAGAATACAATAATGGGCAATATATACACCACACAGAAGGTAACATTGTCCAATATAGCATGAATCTCACGGGAATAAAAGTGAGATGAAAACCTCTTACCGCGTTGTAATCAATCGATTCATAAGACCAAAAGTTAATAACCAACAAATTATTTAAATACTACATTGAATATAAATAGAATCATGATAATATATATCAAATGGCAGTTCACAATACACCACATGCAATAAATAAGTAGTGAACAAGGGAAATCTCACGAAATTTAAAGTGAGATAAGAAACCCCTTACCTTGAAATTTTCCTAGATCGAGGGTATGTTAACCTCCTGTATAATAGTTAAATCATTTTTATTAAATTATATTATAAACGCATACATAAATATGATATCATATATGATCTTCTAATATTGCTTTGTTAATAATATTTTAGTAGTATCATTGTTTCTGGAGTTAACTGAATCATTTTCATTTATATGTTTTTTACGTAAGTCATGTTTGTTACGTATAGGATGTATTTTATGCATATACATAATTATATTAAGTGCGTAAAATTTATTTTTAATCATAAAATGAAAATTATTCTTGAATGGTTATGATGGGAAATGAATCTCATTGCCTTCATGGAGACGATAATCCGTACGTACGCACGAGCGACAATATCATACAATTAAAGGTGAAATCGTATATAATTGGATGTTATATAATATATACAGAATAATTAATGTGTTAAATTTATTATTTACATCGATTATACATCATTATTATACCCATTCAAATAACGAAGTGTTGAATAACAACTACACCACGACGTGGTGACGGTAAGCCGTACGTACACACATATGGTGACTTTGTCATTAATAGGATGGATATAATAATGAATATGGTTGTACCATATTTATAATAATATAAAAATATGTAGAACGTACATGATTTATTATTTTGGTATGGAAACAACAAAGAAAGAGAAGTGGAAGAAGAAAAGAACTTTAAAAGAGGGGGTGAAATTATTACCTCTTCTTTGGGTGCTTCCTTTTGATTTGATCAAAAGGGCTCCTTAGGTTGTATTTCTGATCAAAGTAATTCCTCTAGGTTTAAGTTAGGGTAGTTGGTAGGATATTTTATCAGGGGTTGTATGAGAAAAAATGGATTTGGGGGTGTGGAATTAAGATAAGGGGAAGTACCCTTTTATAAGAGAGGTGAGGGTCACTTTAGGAAAAGTTTAAAATATTATTTCATTATATAATAATTTTCGGTTTATAATGGATCCAAATTGATTTATTTCTAAGATAAGGTTGTATGGGTCTAAATACCTACAACCAATAGGTTTTAGACAAGTTTAGGTCACCATATTAACCTAATCTTTTAGATTTAACTCTTAGTTAATTAGTTTAACTTTTACCATGTCTTCTTGTATTATTACACTATATGGTTAATAAACTTATTATAAACTTCCAAGAGAATCTCAAGTGGTTAATTAATGATATATATATCATTATATAAGTCCTTTATAATAACCTTATATTTTTAGTAATATTATATCATTTAATAATATAATATTTGTTTTAAAAAGTCATTTATGTCGGTTTCGACACTATTTAGTATTTGGTTTTTGGAAAAGTCATAAAAGAATTATTACTTCTAAAGAATCATTTAATAAGCCATATAATTTCATATTAATCTATAAAATTAGTGTAATTACTCAAAATTATCAATTTACATTTATTTGGATATTTATAAAATCAATTATTTTAATCTTTCATGAATAAGGTAATTATTGCATTGTCATTGTGTCATAAATAAATTTAATTATACAATGTATAAAGATTATAAAAAAAATACAATGATGTAGGAAATTTTCTTTAGCTTTATAATTAAGATGTATAGTCAAATTTAACTTATGTATAACCCAATATGAAAAATGTTTTATTTATGAAAATTCGAATTTAACACTTTTAACTCTTCTTTAAATAAAATAATAATAAATGTCCTAATCTAATCCAAGTGGACCAAAAAGGATCATATTTTATTCATAAGGTTTATTTTTGTTGAAAAAACTTATCCAATATATTTAAGACATGTGTAAGGATAATTATAATATCATTTTTACCTTTAATTTCCCTATTTACTTTTACCATGGTAAATAAGTCAAAAGACACTATTCACCAAAAATTATGTTCATCTTATTAAACCAAATTTTACTTACTGATGTAAACCATGTCTCTAGGATTTTTGAAATTCAATTCATAGAAGAGGTAAAATTACGTTTTATGCAAATTTTCTAATGTTTCTAGAATTTGGGTAAAAAATGTTAAAAAATTCAATAAAATTTTATACATCTAATCTTATTATAAAATGACTCCAATGAATTAAATTGAACTAATATAGGTATTATGTATATATTTTTACTTTAAATTAATTTTAATAATATAAATATTTATTTAAATAAAAATTTGGTTTTTAAATAATAACGTAGTGTTTTTCACTATTCATAAAAAATTGAATGTTTTCAGAAAAATACCAAAAATTCACCCTATGATTATTTTTATATTCTGAATACAAAAATTATTTCCATTTTACCAAATTAAAAACATTTAAGTTTCATTAATTAATTTAAAATTAATTCCCGTTATCCAAACCAGACAATGGGTTTTTGAGAAGTAAAAATTATCAAAAAATTTATATGTGTTTATGTCCAGTTTAAAAGTGAAATTACTTCCAATGAACAAAATTGGACTAAATGATAAAAATATAATCTAATTATACTTCAAAACCATTCAAATGTATAATTTCACACAATAAATTATTTTTATTAAAAAGTTTTTTTCAATTAAAATTTAGTATCTTTCACTATTCATTAAAATATGAAAGTTGTCAAAAAAACACCAAAACTTTATCCAAACGAAATTTTTTATGTCCTGATTATAAATAAGAATTTAATTTCATAAAACTGAATATATAAATGTCAAATATTTAATTATAATGGGTTGTCCATCAAAAGGTGAAAAAACTGCATTTTAAAAAAAATACTTCTTTTATCTGAAAAATTGAATTTGTCCTTATATTTTGTCTAAGAAACTCAAAAGATGAATGTTAAAATTATACGGGATATATATAAAATTCCAAATTTTGTTATTACTATTCATAACTACTTATTTAATGTCTATTATGATAGGAAATGGTACGCTTGAAAAATGTTTTGCGTACATCGCACGCTATTGTATTATTCAAAAAGAAGAGTACTGTGGAAGCTTGGGGTGTTACATTCCGTAGCCCAGCAGGCCATGCCCAGTCAGATGGTCTAGGATGAACATTATGGACCAGTGTTCCGGACCAGGACCTATAGAATTATGCTGAGCCCAGCCCCTTCGGGTCGGGCCCTGCGTTCCGGGTCGGGTTGGTCCGACCGCGTCGGATAGGATCCAGACCCACTTAGGGCCCCGTTCTCTTAAACGAGTGTATCTCCTAAACCATATGTCCATTTGAAAAACTGTCTATGGCACCACAACCCTTAGGAATATTAATTCCTTTTTGATATACTCCACATGAATTTCGGAGAAAGATGGAGTATGTTCGGGTTCGATCATACCCAAATTCAACTGGGCCCTTGGCACTAAAATGCCTATAAATTCAGACCGGGTGTCCGGTTGACGCGCCATCTATTGCGTTCGAACACTTATGACATGAACGAATCATTAGGTTACTTCCTTGTGGAACTTCTTTGTGGTTGAGGTATGACCGATAACCAGAGGAGCAGAATTGGGGTATTTCTTGTAGTGTGAGTTAGGATCGCTACTCCCTTGATGACTCTAGGAGAGGGTATTCCATACTCCTCTGCTCTGGTAGAGACGAGACCCCCCATGTCATGTGTTTGGGTTCATTTTCCTTTGATATGGTTTTCCTATCTTTGGATTTAGTACTCCCCTATTGGACTAGGGTGCAGGTCCTCCATACTTAACTCACATAGAGTCAGGAACTCCACTACTGGGTAGGGTGCAAGTCCTCTATGTTAGGAGTAGGTATTCCCCAGTCAACCCAGGGTGTAGGTCCTCCTTATATAGTGCTACAGTAGAGTCGTTACTCCACCTACATGCTAGGGTATGGTTCCTCTAGCCTGGGTTCAGTACTCCCCTGACGTACTAGGGTACGAGTCCCCCACATTGAACAAACTACCAGAGTTGTACTCCCCTAGCAGTTAGGATGTGGGTCCTCACATATGGAGCAGTACTCCCCCATCTCCAAGTTTTGATGGGTAGTGTTTAATTCAAGGGATTTGGAGCACCCTCGACTGTAGGACATAGTTTCGGGGAGTGGGACCCTCCACTTGATGTAATCGATACCCAGGGTATAAGTTAGTACTCCCTCGACGGACCGAGGTGCGGGACACATCTTACTGGGGAGACTGAGATATCATGTCTTTGACTGAAGTAGTGAACCCCTAACTAAACATAGTGTTGAGGAGTGGGCCTCTTCCCTTGGTTTCCATTTGTCTTACCTGAGGCGTAAGACTGTGACTGTGATACCACTAGTATTGGGCACTAGAGGCGGTTCTAGAAGAAAGTTCCCAATGGAGCACGTCCTTTAGAACGGTCCATTAGGAATGGTTGAGTTGTACCTGATGAAGTACATCTCTCAGATGGGTTTCATCAGGTATGGAAAGTACATGTACCATGTACTCCTGATCCTTGAGTTACAATTTGATCCTTCTTTGGTAATCCAAGAAATGGATTGAGGTTGGGGCCTTATGTTTCTTTGTGGATGAGATGAGTATATCTGGATGACCTAGGTATACGCAATGGAATATGCCTAAGTAGCACTGACTATACATAATCTTTGTGTTTTACTTTGTGGTTATTTTGTGGTATTTTTCCTTTTTGGATTTCTGAGAGACCATCAAGGGTCTCAGGGTCCCCTACTGAGTACTAAGTTACTCACCCCTACACAGGCTTCGCCCGCATGTGTTGTGTCTGGTGTAGATGTTCGACATTTCAATAGGGGTGATCAGGAAGACGGGACTAACATACATTACGATGGTGGACTTGGTGGCCTAGGACTAGGAGGGGTCCAGTATGACTACGCAGACATGACATACTACTTTGGATTCCAGTAGGTTCACTACTCTAGCGATCAGGTGGGATCTTCTGCAGATGGTTGTCAGTGATCCCTTAATGCCTTGTTGTTTCTAGTTCTTTTGTTGGGCTTGTATATTGGCTTGGTTACACCACTCATTGATATACTTTCTTTTTTACTCTGGTTTCCGATTACTTAGTTTTCACCTTTCAACTTTTTGGTTTTTGTTTGTAAGTGCATGTGTGTACAAGTGTCTAGGAAAATGCCTCCCACTTGTAGGTTGACACCTTCGGCGCTAGTCGGCAACCCCTGGCCTTTGGGAGACAGGCTTGGGGTATGTAATGGAACAAGTCCTTGGGGACGGGTCATGACAAAGTGTTATTAGAGGGGGTCAGTTCTACATCAATGAACAAGGATCTGTTTTTTTTCTTTGGCAACAGTGTTAAGTGTTTTGTGTTTGACTTTCAGGCCAGGGACTCCACTGTTGGTGCGGCAGCTGGCGTATCCGTACACCAGGACACTGGACACCTGTTACCTAACTCGGTACATGGAAACACTGGTTTTAGGGAAAAGAAGGGAATATGCATATTGTATTGATAGTTATTATTTCCTTATTCCTTATCGAGTCATATCTCCATATATAACCTTTTAACCATAGTAAATCTTAATTTATTTAAGATGCCTCCACATGGACAACCAACGAGGATTTCGATACGAGGTCGTGAGGACAACCCACCTAGCGATGAGGCATCCATTCAGGGACCTTTGATTTAGATGTCCCTACAAGGTGGTGCACCTATGCTACCACCACCAGATGGTCAACATCTACTGTGGATGGCTCCGACAGAGGGAGTTCGTAGGCTTAGTGCCCTATATGAGTTCCAGAGGCAGAGACCTACCATGTTCTGTGTCAAAACAGATCCTTAGGAAGCTGAGGATTGGCTTGAGGCTGTTACATGTGTTTTTCTCCTACTAAGGACACCACCCGACCAGACGACATTCCTAGATGAAATCCCTCTTTATGGCTCAGTGGGAAGATGGTGGAGTTTTGAGACTAAAAATCACAATGAGGCAACCCTCACTTGGACACACCTTGTGTTCCTCTTTAGAGAGGATTTATTTCTGGAAACTTTGTGCTCTGTACGCATATAGAAGCTTCTACACCTATGGTAGGGTAGCATGATGGTTGGAGAGTACTTAGCAAAATTCAATGATCTTTCTTGATACTCCACAGATATGGTGCAGGACCATTACATTAGGGAATGGTCTTTCGAGCAGAAACTGCACCATGAAATCAGGGCATTAGTGATACCTCTCAGCATTCCGACACATGCTGGGGTACTGGAATGAACCCTCGTGGTTGAGAGATTCCTGGAAGAGTAGCGGGTGGATGTGGACTACGACAAAGGTCACAATGTAGAGGTGTCTAATGGAGTTAACAGATGAATGGAGTTGGGATTACGGAATAGGTGGAATACCAATTCCCAGACAGAGACACGTGGGTCCGTGGAACAATAGCAATGCCAAGGAGTAGATCAGTCATATGAGAGGCAATGTTACACTTGTTATGGATATGGAAATCTCACTATAGATTGCGCAACCTGCCATACTATTGAGAGGGATGAAACATACAAATCTCCTTAGAAGATACAATGCTTAGAGCATAGAGTTCCGCAAGTTGGAAGCCGAGGTAGAGGAGATGGATGGGCAGAAAGGTGTGGTCCCTACCAGGCTCAGGGAGCTGGAGGACGTGGGTAAGGACAACTACATACAGTCGTGGCTCCTGACCAAGAAACACTAGGTGAATATTGAGGTATGACCTGTGTCTTTTCTTTTTATGTCTTTCTAAACTGACATAGGTGATAGGTGTTCTTTTTCCAAAAGTAATATTTGAGACTTTTAGGTTCTGTTTGGACCATGGAAATGCCCCTCATGTTTAGAGAGTCCTGATAGAGGAGACCTGCTGATAGTGTGACATGGCTCTTGGAGGTGCGAGTTGCGGTTAAGATCTCTTAGTCGTGGAGTCGAGACCTTACAATGTCAATCTGAGTATGGGATACTGCTGTTCATGCCCGGAAAGACTATATTAGGAAAGAAATGAGGTATATCCAAATGGTGGAAAATGGATTTCCTTTGAAATAAAATAAGGGGGTGAAGCCCGAGCGGCACAGACTAGACTATTGTAAAGATTCCTGGTTGATTCGTTATGTGGTGGTGTAGATAGACCACAAGATGTTTTCGTAGTGCAGAATGGTTCCAATCCATCCATACTCAGTGGAGATGCCAAAAGTGGGAGTGGTCGTGTCTTGTTTCGGCTTTTGGTGAGGATGTTGGAGGTTCTTGGTTGTGGGATGCTAGACCCCACGATTTCAGATGTATCTTGATGCTTAGTGTTTTTTTCCAATTTTCGTAGCTAAAGAAACATGTGGCTATTACGATACTATATTGACCTAGAAAGATCTAGAAATAAGAGTGGTTGATCTCGGTATTCCCTCATGGTGTGTGCTTGGAAGCAGCGTAAGAACATTTTTTGGACCCAATTTCTTCCCATGTGTTTGGGCCTTGGCTTTTCAGGGACAAAAAATCTAAAGGTGGGGAGAATGTAACGTCTTAGAATCACTGTGTAATTTTTTTTATATAGAATTATTTCAAGAACGTGAAATCTGAAGACACGTGTTTCCGATGCCCGGAGTCCCCGAAATTATCTATCGAAAATATATTAAGATTTAAATAGCATTCATGGACAGTTTTCCTAAAAAAGTGGAATAACACTTAAAAGGGTACTCAGATCAGAAATCCAGGGGCACTGTTGCATTTAAGATGGCGGGTTTACCCTAGGCGCAACTTAAATTTAGTCGACACAAGCCACTAGTGTGAAAACCCAAAAATTGAATAATTTTAAATAAAATAATTAAATAAAATTAGTTTATTTTCCAAATGCTTATAAATCATAAAACAATGACTTGAATTATAAATCTAATACCACTGTTGAACTCATGAGGGTATAATTTCATTAGTTAGATACTAACATTGGTCAGCGCGGGCTGCCAGTGGATGTTAGTTTTTGGCCGTAAGTAAAATAATTAAGTAACAATTATTTTATTGTAAAATATTTAACTTCTAAATGGAAACTTGTATTGAAAACCAAAGTGTGTTGTTGAGCTCGTGAGGTCTGGTTTCCCTTTGGCGGAGCCTAACCTTGATTTGCGTGGGTCGAGGGTGACTGTAAATACAATTTTAAACTTTTTTTAAGGTACATTCACTAAATGTGCGGGCGAAGAATTATATCTTTTGAACCGGTGCTTAGATTAAAAATCTGAGGTAACCATTGATTCTGCACCACCAAGATTCGCTTAAGGTAATATTAACTTTATCCAGCATGGGTCGAATGAAAAAGTTAATTTTTGGACATAACAAAAAAAATAATAAAATAACTTTTGGTTATTTTTTTTTGTGAAGCTGTTGGACAAATGTTGTTGGGACCGCAGTGCAACATCAAAACCATTCAATGGATTGACTCATAATTTCTATAACCACATATTTCAGAGATTAAAATTAATGTGTAACCACACCATTGAGATAATTAAAGTGGTTCATTAATTATACTCATTAATGAAGCTCATTAATTGTGCGGTGTGTTGATCCTGTCCTTCCCTCCTTTTAAACGAAGCTCAGGAATGGGTTTTCGGCACGCAAGAGGGGAACCTATGACAAAGTGCAGTGATGACTTCCACCAACCTAGAATGAAGCATTGAGTGATGAATGATGGAGGAATCAACGGGCGACCGAAATCACCAACGAACGCCTTTGATGTTTACACTTATTCTTCATGCACATCGCCTTCCAAATATTACAATGTAGGGGTTATATGTTTGATTTATCCCCTTTATACCCCGTTCTTGAATATGATGAAGAAAACAGTTCAACCATCTAATGGGTTGACCTGTGTTTTTCTCTTTAACGCATGGGAGGGGGGATAATAAGGGGTTTCATTATGGGGGTTTTTATAATCTAATAATCCTTCCCATTATATAAAGCTAATACGGAGGGCGTGGGCTGAACGAACAGGGCCTGGACCGTCTGCCGAACCCATTATGGTTGCGTTCTACATGGGAGACCGAAATAAGTGGCAACATGATGGTGGAATGTGGTGAAACTTGCGACTGAGGGAGGTGGAAACCGACACCCACCGTCTGCAATGGAACGACGACACCCGAAGGCACCTTGGCAGACAAGGGGTGGCCAGCTAATGCCGGCCATGCTGAAGCGGTGCGACATTCCATGGTGGAAGTACACGACATCGAGTCATTGAGGAGGGAGGTCCCACACCCATGTTTTTATAGTAGGGTGGTCCACGCAGACCAGACATGAGGTGTGGCGCCATAGGGCATCGCTGTTGAGCCAGGCGCCGCGCCGAGGAGGAAGGTCGCGACATCGAGCTTCGGCGGATAGCGGACCCGCACTCACAGGTCCATAGTAGGATGGTCCAAACTGGACTTCCAAGAGATGTGGCTCTACTAGGAATCATGGATTTAAAGACCTAAATGGATTCGACCGTTCGGGAGGGGAGCGGTCCCCCGTGCTAGGCCAGTGGGCCGAGCGATTCTGTAGCCCAGTGGGACAAGCCCAGTCGGGTGGATTAAGCCGAAATCATGGACCAACGTTCCATACCAGGGCTAGACAAATAGGTATAAACCCAGCCCCTTTGATTCGGGCCTAGCGGGGCAGTTCAGGTCTATCCGACCGTGTCGGATCGGACCCAGACCCACTTACGACCCAATTCTCTTAAACAAGCATATCTCATAAACTGGATGTTTGTTTGATGAACCGTCTGTGGAACCAGAACACTTAAGACAAGATGTTCCTTTTGAGATACTCTATGTGAATTTTGAAGAATGTTGGATTTTGGCCGGCCTGGATCGTACATGAATCCAACTTGGCCCGCAACACTAAAATGCCTATAAATTTCAGACTTGGTGTCCGGTTGACGCACCGTCTATTGCGTTGAAACCCTTATGACATGAAGGATAATCAGGTTACTTCCTTGAGGAACATCATGGTGGTTGATTTATGACCGATAACCTGAGGTGCATAACTAGAGTGTTTCTTGTATTAATAGTTAGGATGGTTACTCCCTTGATGACTCAAGGTGTGGGTATTCCTTATTCCTCTGCTCCGGTAGAGACGAGACCCCCCACATCATGAGTGTGGGTTCGATTTCCTCTGTGATTTTTTCCTATCTTTGGATTGGTACTCCCTTATTGGACTAGGGTGTGGGTCCTATATACTTAACTCACATAGATTCAGGTACTCCCCTACTGGGTAGGGTGCGGGTCCTCTATGTTAGGAGTAGGTAATCCCCTATCAACCCAGGGTACAGTTCCTCCTTATGCAATGCTATGGCAGAGTCGGTAAACCCCTTCCATGCTAGGTTGCAGGTCCTCTAGCCTAAGGTCGGTACTCCCCATACGTACTAGGGCACGGATCCCCCATAGTGAACAAACAACCATAGTTGTACTCCCCTATTGGGTAGGGTGCGAGTCCTCACATGTAGTGTAGTATTCCTTCATCTCTGAGTAGCAAGGGGGAGCGAGTCTTTCAGGGGAGTTGGACCTACCTCAACTGTAGGACAAAATTATGAGGAGCATGCCCCTCCACTTGATGTAATAAATACCCCAGGTAGAAGTTAGTACTCCCTCGATGGACTGAGGTGCGTGCCACTTCTTACTGGGGTGACTAAGATATCCTGGATTAGACTGGAGCTGTGCTCCCCTAACTGAATGCAGTTTTGAGGGGTGGACCTCTTCACTTGGTTTCCTTTGGTCTTGACTCATGCGCAAGACTGTAATTGCGAGACCTCTAGTGTCAGCCACTAGAGGCGATTCTATCCTAAAGGTCCCGATGGAGCACATCCTTTAGAACATTCCAATAAGAATGGTTGAGTTTTACTTCATGGAGTACTTCTCTCAGATGGGTGCCATCAGGGATGGCCAGTACAAGGAGCGTGTACTTCTGATCCTTGAGTTATGCTTTGAGACTTCTTTGGAAATCCTAGAAATGGATTGAGGTCAGGGCCTTTGTTTCTATGTGGTTTAGACAAGTATATCTAGATTACCTAGGTATATGAAATGTCATATGCCTGAGTAGAGATGACTATGCATAATATTTCTTGTTTACTTCGTGGTTGTTTTGTGGTATTTTTCCTTTGTAGATTTTTGAGAGACCATAGAGGCTCTTAGGGTCCCCTACTGAGTACTGAGTTACTTACCCCTACACAGGCTTCGCCATCACGTGTTGTATCTCGTGCATACATTCAACATTTCAATAGGGGTGCTCAATAATATGGGACCGATGGACGTTACGAAGGGGAACTTGGTGGCCTAGGACTAGAAGGGGTCCAGTATGACCAAGCAGACAGGACATACTACTTCGGCTTCCAGTAGCTTCACTACTCCAATGATCAGGTGGGATCTTCTATAGACGGTCTTCAGTGCTCCCTTTATGCCTTGTTGTTTCTAGTTCTTTTGTTGGGCTTGTATACTGCCCCAAATACACCACTCAGTGCTTTAATTTCTATTTTACTTTGGTTACCGATTACTTAATGTTCACCATTCAGCTTTTTGGTTTTTGTTTGTGAGTGCATGTGTGTACAGGTATCCAAGCAAATGCCTCCCACTTTCAGGTTGACACCTTTGGTGCAAGTAGCCAATCCCTGGCCTTCAGGAGCCGGTCTAGGGGTATGTAACGACATGGGCCCCGAGGGATGGGTCATAAAATTTTTCATATAACATTAAAATTTTTAAGCATAATTATAAATAAAAGTAAAAGCAAAGGATAATTAATTCTAGTGTCTTGGATGAGTAGGTACATAAATCATAAAAAATGGGGCCAAAACCCCCTTATTTATTTATTCTTCTTAAAGATCTCCTAACATCCTTTGAGACCTTAAAAATGCATAGGGTACCCTGGGGAACACATGAACGATGTGATGAGATAAAAATCCATGTAATGTAATGGACATAAGAATACAACTTAAACACATGAGTTAGGGGGAATGACATAATGATATCAAAATAATGGAACATATGAAACATATCATATAAACATGGAATCATATAAAAATCGAATCGTATAAATGTGGAAGAATCATAAAACATGACTTTCGTATGGGGCAAGGCTAACCACCAATTCCATTTCCCATATTAGTACTGGTTAAGGCTAACCACCAATCTCATTTCACATAGTAGTACGAGTCAAGGCTAACTGCCAATCCCATTTCACATAGCATCTAACAAGACTTAAATTTACCCAATGCATTTGACTGCTATCTGGGAGAACCCATCTTGCATTTAATGATTTTTTTTTCATCATAAATAATCATACATAATCAATATTACACTAACATAAGGGCTACCCATGGGTAGAATTAGGTACCATAATCATGATATAAAGCATAAACAATGGGCATATCATTAAAGTTCCCATGAAAGGAGGAAATTATAACAGACCTATATGTTCATAAGATAAAATAGTAATATATCTTTGAAAGTGATTTCAAATAAAAGTGAGAACATGGAGGAAATTTATTTGATAAATTTTTGCATTAAATCATTTTTGTGCGGTTTTAAGGGAAATAATATAGAGATTTTTAAATAGAAAATAGGAAATTATTTTATATTAAACCAGAATTTAACTAAGAAGGTTTTCATCATAAAAATACTCATTTTATAAAGATAATGGTTTCTTAAAACAAAGGATAGAGTGCACTTGAAACTGGGTAAGAATTCGGGAAGTTCCCTTAAAATGGTTTGCTTATCAGAAAGTACTAATGAGGGAATCTTTTAAAACATGTATATCTCCAAAAAAGAGTGATTAAAGGATTTTGATAAATGATTTTTTTAAAACTACATGTCATTTAGAATATGAACATAAATGGATAAGATAACTCCATTTTGTTATAAATAAAGATATGGAAACCCGAAAGAACAAAGGAGGTTCGGGTATAATTCGTTATGGTTTATCGGCATGGTGCCGGGTGTACTAAGAGGGATTTATGAGAGAGAAAAGGGGTTTATAATAACTTATAAATCATTAGGAAAGTATGGTAGAGGTTCTAAATCATACCCCATCATTTGGTATTACACATAAAATAGCATATCATGGAGGCCATCTTGGTTAATAGTGAGATGAGGAGGATCCCTTATTTTAAATATGATGCTGTTCTCCACTTGTTATTAATGACATGAATAAAAAAATTAGGTTTATTAATTAGAAATTACATAACATAATATATATTTAAACAATTTATTATAACCTTTTTACGTTCATTCTTGATCTTTTGATGGGTTAAGATGTTTAATTTTATTGTCCTGGTCCGTTTGTTTCCTTAACTTTCATTACCAGTTTACTTATAAAGGGATAATGTTCTAAGATGAGAATGGTTGTCCATAATTTAATTAATAGGTTATTATTGAAAAAAATAATATTACATTGTTTTAATAATCCATTCGGTTATTTGGATTGGAGGTGAATTATTATATAAAACCTTAGTGATAATCGTTTTGGTTAATCAGTGGGTTTGATTACAATGGACATGTTTTGCTTTATAACATAATTCCATTTTTACAAAATGATTATAGAACCTTAATTATGATATATTAAATATATAATAATCTAGTTCAACCATAATACAAATGGTTTCCTGAACAGAATTAATGATGATAATAGAAATTGATAAACTGTTGTCCATGAATGTGCAAAATTAACACATCTCAAATAGTGTTTTCATATCATTCAAATAAATGATGGGGAAAGGACAGATGATAATTAAATATCTCATTAGCATAAAAAAATCCCAGTACATGTATGTTACTAGAGTTATCAATACATTTGGGTGAAGGGAGGTAATGAAAGAAACAAGAATGAAAAAAACTTAAAAGAAATAAAAGAATTGGGAAGATGAATTTACCTCTTGAGTTTATCTCTTTTGAGAACTTCTTAAGGGGAGAGGTTTTCGTATTTTGAATATACTAGGGGTTATTGGATGTTTGGGAGTATCTTGAGGTGATATTTAAGAAGAATTTTGGCATGTCACATGGCTTGAGAGTAGTGAAAAGTAGAGGGAGTATGGGGGTTATATTGGAGGAGAGGAGGGTTTTCATAATTTTTTAATCATTAGTTTATTAATTTCTCTCAAGACCAATAGTAGTGATGATTCCATCACCAATAATAGTAATAAATGAATTTTATTTTGAACAAATGTCCATTTACATCATCCATTACTCAAGCATGATCTAGATATTCAGGTTTTAGCATTTTTTGTAAATTATCGTATCTTACTATTCATCCAAAATTCTTGTATTTTAGAAAAATCCATAAAATTCTCCCTAACCATTTTTCGATGTGTAGAATACTAAAATGAAATCCATTTTTAAAAACCAATTTTCTATATATTATTAATTTAATATTTAATTAAAATCATAATTTATTATTAAAAACCAGTTTTAAGACATTCATTTACTTATTCTAAAATATAGGTACATCATACATTCACTTAAATCATATTTATATACTATCATAGGTAAGGTTACTATTAATTTGGTTATATCACTAATCATAAGGGTATTTTACTATTGATAAGGGTAGGTTACTATTAACCAAAAATTATGTTTTTCTTATCGGACTCCCAATAAATTACTGATCTCCACCGTGTATGTCAAATTTTTAAAATTCCAACCACAGAAGTGACAGACATATATTTAAAGGTAATGTAGCACTTAGTAGAACATTATCTTGTGATTTCATGTGATTATATTAAATATTTATAAGAAATGAATTTCCATTTATAAAACATTGGGTCATTACTGAAGACACAAGGTTTTTGCATGGTTTTCCTAAATATTCATCCCAAACCCTATCGAGACAAATAAATATTTCAAAATTAAGAAAATTAATTTTTTTGGTCTTCATCCTTTAGCCCACATCTTTTCTCCTCCTTTATGTTTATCCCTACCTTATTGTTTTGGAGCATCATCACCTTCTAAAATAGAGGGTTACTTCCTGTATTATTTGGTTTAGGATTGAGGTAATTCTATTTCTCATTGATTTCTTCATCTTATTCCCCTTAACATGATTTCATCATGAATTTCTGTGGATGTGTAAAACCCTATCATTATTTTTGGATGAATATAAGAATTTTTATGGTGGATTTGGAATGATTTATTACATATTATGTATGTGGTAATTTTTTTTCCTATTATTTATTTTATTCTTTATAGGGGGTGAGATTTACACAAAATATCATTTATGTCCCACCATTTAAGGGTGTTTTCCATGGAATAATATTCAATTTCTAACCATTATTTGTTTTATTTTTTAAAATTTACATATCAATGATTTACAGTTGTGGCATGTTTTAATTCTGATGCATTTCAAATATTAGATTCTCAATATTTATTTTCAATAGATGTATTACAAAATTGGTGTGTCTTTTATAAAAACAAAATATTTAATAAAATAGCTCAAATTGGAATTGTGATTATAGATGGACTTTTAAAGTGGTTTTAGAAATTATATTACATTATAAAATGGTGTTTTTTATAAATTTTTCTTGTTTTATTATGAAATAGATTTCATTATAGCTTTGTTGATATGGGAAGATGCATGATATGTGTTTTTATAGAGAAACACATGGTTTGAACAAGATGTGTTCTAGATGTTTTTTGGAGGGATCATGTATTCATTTATAGGGAGGAATATGTCAGCCTCTATTTTTTTCCAGGTGCCTATTTAGACTTTATGTATGATGACTATGTGACATTCCCAACTAATTTTTGAGAGACCATGTGAGCTATCCATGCCGGGTTTTGGGAAGACAGTGAGAGTTTCCATTTTTTAGCTAGTAAGATTATATGTTAAATACCTCACTATATACATAATTATAGGTTCCCTCAGTTCAAATTACTCATGATCAATTTGTTTATATGTTTTATAAATTTGATTTGATCAATTATAATGTGATGAAACATAATATTCCTATTTTTTCATTTTCTATTTGTACACATATAAGATTTAGATTCTTATTATCATCTTTATAATAAATTATTTATTATATATTGAATCCTATGTGTTGTGGACTCATTTAATTATTTTATATTGGTTTTTAAATTAACTTATAAAACAATTTTTTGTTTGGAAATTGATTACCTAATAGGTTTTAAAGATTTACATGAAATTGGTCTATTTTAAAGTTATTTAGTTTGGAAAAAATCCCCAATAGTTTATTGTGTTTCAACGGTAAAATACTTATAAAGATTCAAGGTGTTATCTTATTGTGGTTCTTTCCTCACACACATTAGGGGCCGTCTAGTTTGTTTTTAGACATTATTTTTCTAGTATTAGGTAATGGAAAGTGTTATTTGATCTAGGGTGTATTACGGATTACCAGTATCCAATGTTTTTATGAGGAGATGTGGTCTCACAAGGATAAATTCATATTGATTAATTTAATGAATTTTGTACCCATTTTTAGTTGATCCTTATTTTTTATTCTACCCATTATGTTGAGTTTGGATTGATTATTTTTAGATACCATGTAAATTATTATCTATGACATGATTTTTTATAATGTATATTATTGGCTATGGAATATTTTTTCCTTACATGGTTCTCTCTGATGTTATTGGTTTGGAAATCCCATTTTAATGTTGATTCATTCTTGTTAACTACATATAAATATTTCCAAAGTGACAATCTGTTATTTCCATATTATTTTCACCATCCCATGGAGATCATAAATTCATTTAAGTCTAAATAGAGGACTAGATTTGGTGAAATTATTAGTAATGTCATGTTAGTTTGTAAATAAATGGTATTAGAGGAGGCCTTTTTTGAGTTAGTGGAACATGGGATCTTAGACCACAAATAATCAACAGGAATGAACATGGGATTTTATTAATACATATTCTTTTTTTTATCATGATGTTACCATGTGTGGTTGGGATTGCTGTTATTTTTGGAACTTTTTTATTGGATATTTTCATATATATTTTTCTCTTTCATTAGATTTTAGGGATAATGCACATATTGGGGGTTTTCTTTTAGTAATGTTATTATTGGTTGATGTTGTATTGTTCCTGATGAAGCTTGTGATATATGTTTGTTGGATAATTCCTCCTAGAAGGAGATATTCTAGGTACAAATAGGATGCAATAGAATGTACCATGAAATGTATCCCTCCCGATATTTGAAATTTTGTGGGTTTAGTGATTTATATTATATAAAAATTAGTTTATGTGATAGGAAATGAGTATACATGATCTGCAGACTATGATAAATATTATTTATGGTATAATACACATGTTTTCTTTGGGGAAAATGGGCCCGATGATCATTATGTGTGGTAGGATCATATTGAGAGGATGTGAAAGTTCATAAAGTCCTATAAAACCATGAATGTAATATTTTCCATGTATTTTTTGGATATACATTGTATGAAGTGCTGGATGTTTATTTTAATTTTAGTGATGTATGAGGATCTCACCATGATTTCCTTTATTGTTAATTTTAATTAATAGGTCTACCTAGATAAATTGATTACAGTTATGTCCCACGAGTATGTGAAGCTGGAGAATTGTGAACATTTTGTTAGTGAGCATTCCATTAGATTAACTGAGTTAGTTCATGTTTATCTAGATATTCTAAAGAATAATTATTTATATTGTTGACGTTTTGAGATGGGTGTGAGATGAGAGATCAGATCTATGATCAATATTCAATGTCTAACGACCTATTCATAGGTGTTTGACAAGAATTCTATGCTAGGGGGACATTATTGGAAAGATAGGACTTTGTGGTGCTTCTTATATGGGAAGTATATAGATATCATCAACATAATAGAATTGGAAATGAGAAGAGTATATAAGAGGACATGTAAATATTATACACTAGTATACATGTTCATCTTATATAGATCCTATGGGGTGTATAAAAATTATCTATTTCTAGTTATAGAAGGCATCACACACTAGAAAAAAGTGCACAGATACTCCAAGAACATTACACTCATTGGGGATGTTATGGAATATCTAATTCTTCTATCGACTAGATATATTTGTTAGTGGTATAAACATTACATTATCAAAGGGATCTCAGGTGTAGATAGAGGACTCCATGGATGGAGGGTGTAATCCTTATAGAAAGGGTAATTCCTAAGAGTGGAATAAGTCTTATGGTGTGTTTGATCTAGGGTGAATCCATGCAGTGGCAGTTATACCATATGAAATATATTTCCATCCAACCACTATTTATAGGAGTACTGTTTATTCCTTCTTGTATAGAATGATTTTTAACTAACATTAGTTCATCTCATTATTTAATTTCACTTAAGATGACTAATGCATTGGGTATTTGGGATTTTTTATGTCATATTTTATGTATTTTTAAATATATTTGGGTATAAATATGGATAAAGGATTCAAATTAACTGAGTTCCATGTTTTTCTATCTAATGTAGAGTTTTTTTGGGAATTTCTTGTATTGGAAGGGGTCATATTTGACCTTATCAATATAGATTACATGACTAGCTTTATGGTGTTGGTCTAATGTTAAAGACATAGGGACCAGTTCCTTACTTGAAATGGGGGTACTCATGTCTTTTAGTGTGTGTGGGATCCATAATTTTGGAGGGTTGGAACAGTTTCATTTGGTAGGGGGTTGATCTCATTCTAGTTTTCAATGTTGTGTCTAGAGGATATTGAAATGTTCTCAATGGTTAAGAGTCCAATGGTAATGAATAAGTACCCAGACATGTCTCTGGAGGATTTATTTGGATACCCCCAGTGAGAAGTCGTGTTTATTATCAATCAGTTCCCTAGGACATGACTTATTTCATTATTTTCATATCATATGGATCTGTCCACACTAATGGAGATGAATGATCAGGTATCAGATCTTGAGGGAAAAAGTTTTTATCTCCATTGAATATCCTTATGGTATTCACCTATGCTATTTGAAATGTAGGTGGGTAGTAGCATCCAAATTTTTAAATATTATCATAATCTCATCTACATCCTAGGAAATAATAAATATCCATTTACAAAAAAATATTTCATTGATCAGATCAGAGGGGGGAATTTTTTTGAACAATACCCTAAGATGGGTGTAAAACCAGTTGGGGTTCTTAGAAAAGGACGGTATGAAGACCAATATTTGATGTTAGTATAGAAATTATGAGTATTTGGTTATACCATTTGGTTTTCCCCATGATCATAATGTATTTGTGGGAAAAAGTATCTAGGTCTTCCATTTCTTTTGGACTCCTTCTTAGTCATTTCCATTTATTAAATATTTTTATGTACAATGATTGATGAAAAGAATGAAAACCACATAGATATTTTTATTGGATTTTTAGTGATATTATCATTTATATTCCATGTTCCCAAATTTCTAGTTTTGTATTTATTAAGTGATGTTTTTGGTCCATGTCATTTATGAGGTAGTATTTTTAGTGATTCCAGATAAATTTTGAGCATTCGTGTCATAAGATTAGTCTAACAACATATTCACGATCTGTAGATTTCCAGGATTCACTTGACAGTATAGATGATTATTTTGGAATTCCCTATGTTATTTTTACTATTGATAACATTGACAAAGAAATGATTGATGTTTGTGTGTTATAAGTAGTTATGTAGTACTTTTGAGATGTTTTATAAACTCCATATATTCACACTTATTTTAATTCTTCCTATGCCATGAATATCTTATGAAGTGTATTATATTTTTCTTGGTGTCAATTTTGGTTGTGTTATGATGTAGGATGATTGTATAGTACCCTATATATCAAGAAATATATGCCCATTTTATCCTAATTACCCCAACCACATCATCAAATTGGAAGTTGTTATGAATTTCCTGAGGACATGGAGTCATTTCCTCTCTATGGAGATTTTCAAAGAATGTTCGGATTATTAGAGCCTCAATTATATTTTCACTAAGATAGAAATAAACCATATGAAGAGGGTTTATGTTTAATACCTTTATTATTTGGATTTTGAGATTATATATATGTCCGATATGGGAAATAATGTCTTTGAATTAATTAGAATGAATCTTTCTGTGTGGGTAGTTTGAGCAACAATTGATGAGTTAGGTCTAATGTAATTGTTCTCTATTATAAAAAATGGAATTCAATAGGATGGAAGGATTGTGTTTTCAAATTGTGATGATTAAATATACTCTCATTGATATGGTCAAGAATTAGAAATAATCAAACCCCTTGTACTATTATATTGTAAGTTATATAAATTATAATGATTCCTCAGGAAAGTTGTCTCAGTATCCTGTTCGTTCTCTTCTCTTTCAAAAGAATATTATCATTACTTTGACTCTGATTTAGGAGGTGATGTAGGACACAAACCATTTTAATTGGTTAAATAATATTGGGTATTTTAATAATTTTTTTCTTTCATAGGTTTGTGTTGTTGTATTGGGATGAGGAAAGTTATGGAACAATTCAATTCCAGATGCTCTACCTTCTATAAGATTAAATTAGAGCATCAAATATCATCCATGTTGTTACTCCCACATCTCATGACTTTGTAAAAGTGGGAAGATCCAAATATATATTTAATTATCATGATACCTCATACTCCAAGGGGGGATGATTCCATTTGGGTGATATTTTATTATTTAACAAAACCAACCCAATTTCATCCCATCCGGGAGTCGTCATATGAAGAGGAACACATATGACTATATGATCTAGAGGCTATTTATCTTCATGGAGTTCAATATTTGATAGTTTAAAAAAATATTCATTTTTGAAATCACAATTTATAAGGGAATAAATGAGGCATTGGGTTCCCTATTGATTTTGAGAACTATATATTACCCACATATTGTTGGCTAGTCTAAGTGAACCATACATAATCTCAAGGATATGTTGCAGGAATTAGGGAATTATTTTTTTGAATTAGAGTAAAGGAACAAACATTTGGAAAATATTTACTATACAAATAGTTTCGACACTTCAGTTAAGAACAAATAATTTGATGAGTTTATTGTGTTTCCTTTCCAATACACGTTTCATTGGCCATGGTGACCAAGTAACTAGTAGAAAAATAGTTTTTAACATCTTTAATTTGATGTCGGTTTCTTATAAACCTACGTAAAATATTTTTGCAGAGACTTTTTGGCGTCGTTTTTTTAAAAACCGATGCCAAAAAAATAAAAAAAAATATTTTTGGCATCGGTTTTTAAAAAAACCGATGCGAAAAAATTAAAAAAAGTTTTGGCGTCGGTTTTTTTAAAAACCGACGTGAAAAAAATGTTATGACGTCAGTTTTTATGAAAACCGATGCCAAAAATTTAAAAAAAAATTACAGTCCTGTAGATAATTCCCTAATATTTGATTTGACTGGTCATGGAGAAATAATGGAGTTACAAATTAAAAGTTATGGATGTTGGGAGTTGATCTTCTCTAAAAGAAGTCTTAATTAAGTCCAACTTTCAAAGGCCATAACTTTTAATCTGTAACTCTGTTTTAGCTCCACGACTAGTCAAATAGAAGCTTAAGGAATTCTCTAAAACCTGGTAATTTTTTTATGTTTTGGTGTCGTTTTTCATAAAAACTGATGCCATTTTTTTTGTTTTTCGCGTCGGTTTTCATAAAAACCGACGCCAAATACAATTTTTTTACTTTTCGCGTCCGTTTTTCCTAAAAACCGACGCAAAACGTATTTTTTTATATCTTTTTAGCATCGGTTTATTTAAAAACCGATGCCAAAAATGATATCGATTGAAATTTTTGGCGTCGGTTTTTTAAAAAAACCGACGCCAAAAGACCAACATATATCCTCTTTTATGTCGGTTTTAAACTAAACCGATGCCAAATAGTATTCACCAATACGCGGGATCAGAATTTCAATTTTTTTCACAACACGCATTTAACTTTTTAAAATCCCACCTACATTTTCATAAAACTCAATCGAAAATATTTTCATTTACTATATATAAATCCATTTCTATTTCGTTCATCATTTTCATCCTCTTCGATTAAATAAAGTTTTCAACGCAGCATCAATCGTTAATTTGAATACAGTACCTATTCTATTCATTTATTTTCATTATTATTAATGTATTTCATTTATAAGAAAATTGATTAGATATCATATAATGATAATTTACTTTTATTATCGAGTTAAAAATATAAAACATTCGGATGAGATTTACCAAGCTTGGTGTATGTTTAATTATTGATCATCGTTTTCATTATCGCATGAGTTCTACACTAAATATAAGAGATATGATGATAAACAACATATCATTTCAATTGAATATCCAAAAAACAATTGAAATGTGTTTTAAGTATTATGTATATTTTATATCATTTGGTGTATGTGATTTTAATTCATGTTTATCTTGTTTTTTTTAAAACAAGTTGTATTAATCGAAACTTTGTCATGTTCAACTTCCGACGGCCATAAATTTTGATCCTTAACTTTGTTTTAGCTCCACGACCAGTCAAATCGAATATTAAGAAATGTTATAAAACATCGAAGAATAAAAAATTGCCTTTTGGCGTCAGTTTGTGTAAAAACCGACTCCAAAAATAAGTTTTTCCATTTATGGCATCAGTTTTTTTCAAGAACCGACGGTGAAACTATTATTTCAACTTTTTTTCATTAGTTTTTAAGGAAACAGACACCAAAAATGACGTGTATGGGTTTATTTGGCCTCAGTTTTTTACAAAACCAACCTAAAAAGTCATATTTTTTACATCGGCGACTTCAACGTCGGTTAAAAACCGACGTAAAAAATAAAAAAAAACTGACGTTAAAGACATTTTTTCTACTAGTGAGTATTCTTTAGTTGGAAGGGACACGTCCATGTAAAACCATGAATTTTTTTGACTTCATTATTTTTAAGTAAATATTTTTTTTCATTATTTATTAAAAAAATATTTAGTTTATATTTAATTATAGGGAACACCATGTAAAACTTGTGCTCCACAGAAGACTAGAATACCATGCATTACACATGATATTAGATTTCAAACAAAAACACATTTAGTCACACTTTGAAAAATTAATTTAAAATTAAATTTAACACTTATAGAAAAATTATTTCAAAATATAAATTAGTTTTTTAATTCATCATTTTAATATTATATTACGGTGAAATTTATATATTTTCAAAATAGTTTTTTTATGAATATTTTATAATACTAAATTTTAATTAAAAACTACCTTTTAATTTACAAATAAAATTTGTTTAAATTTGTTTAAATAGTAATTATTATGATTTTATATAAATTAAAAAAATTTTGTAATTGAAATAAATTTAAAGTTGACATTGGATATAAAATCATTATAATGTTTTGAAAATTTTATCATTAAAAACCAAGTTTCTCCTCAGGTTTACAAGATTAATTTCAATTTACATTTTACAATTCTATGAATTGAATTAGATAAAATAGATTCCATATTTGGAATTATAATATTTTATAATGTCTAACATGGTCAATATAATATTTTAATAACTTGAATAGAAAATATGGTAAAAATGAATTACTATGGTTATGGTAAAAATGAGTTCACCAGGATTAAACTAGAATGATATGAGTGAAAATGATATACAATATTATTTTTATTATTTTTAATAAATTAATATCAACCATGGGAATCGTATTCTATGAAATATGTAAATTTATTGCATCCTTCCATTGAATATGACCCATATATGAAGTTAAGCAATGAAAAATACAAAAAAAGATACATTTCTTCCTTTTAATACTCATAATGCCTTGGGATATGAAAAAAATAATGGATTGGTTATACAAATTGTTTTTAAATAAATAATATTTATTTTTATCAGAAAAATTGTTCTACTATTTTTATAGATGAATTAGTTACATAAAAGTTTTATGAATTGCTAATATAATAATTAATAAATTAATAAAAAATAAAATTACTAATACAATAAAGAATAAAAGTGATGTTAATTGAGTGAATTATTATGTTCCATTATTATTTAAATGAATATGTATCATCAGATACATTTTGAATCCATGTATTATAATTCCATATATACCTTGATATTATTGAATTATAATTAAATAAATTATGTCAAAATTGACATTAAGGTCATTTTAAAATAATTTTTTTATTAATTGATTTTAAATTAATAATAATCACATCATCAACAAAGTTTTTTTAATGGATTTTAATTATTTAATATTTTCCATTTATGGACTTATTTTCCTATGATAATGACTATATAGATAGTTAAATAGTAAAAAATTGGTTTACATGGATAGGGTTAAAGCAGTCTTTTTTAAACTGCACATGTGCTTCTGTTAAAAAAAATGTTTAGCAATAATACAATTTATATTTAATAAATTATATATAATATTCAAAATATTTTGTTTGAAAATTATTTATAGGGGAAAAAATTAATTTTTTAATAATGGAAAAATTATTAAGAGTACAAAATTAGATTTCGTAGTGATACCCAAAAATGGTAATACTAAGGAAACCTAGATGTTATGGAATGAAATGATTAAAAAATTATATTAATTTTGTATTGTAAGTTTTAATCAACAAAATCATCCCTAAAAACCTTTATTTATCTGTTTTTGATCCACATGAGGTATTATTGACCACCCAATACTAATTTTATTTCAGTATTTACAAGAATGTTACTCCTCCCCGACTATAAAAAGGAACTCAATATCCTCAATTATTCAGATGTATAGATCCATTTGGATTGAAAATTATCTATTGAAATAAATTCCAAAATTACATCCCTTAATCTTGTAATCCATTATATTGGTTGTAAATTCTTCACATGAAGGATTTAGTGAAAAATAAATTGGATACCCGAAGAAGATGTTATATTCTCTAATAAGCACCTGAATTTTATTTCTTCCTCTTAATCCTTAATGTTTTAATATACTATTATTATATAATTACATAATTATCTTAAATATATTGATATTATTTTTATGTTATGGTTATTACCTAAAACCAAAAAATATTCCAAAAAACGGGTTATGAATTCATCATTTGTGTTTACGGTGGACTACCCCGATGTGAACCAATGTTGTTCATTTATCCATGAACACATATCATGTTTGGGAATAATTATTTAAATATTGTTTTGATAATATATGATTAATATTAATGTTATTTTTTTTCTTTTATAATTTTTATATTAAATATAAATTCATTCTTTCCATTTTTTGGAATACGATAGCATCATTTCTTTGTATGTCAAACTACCAGTTATTGAAGTGTTGTGATTCATTCATTTGTTACATGTAATTCATTATTGACATGTTTAATAAACACATGATATTTGAATGATATAAAAATAATACTATATTAATTATATTTATATATATATATCATTTACTTTTCTTTAATTCAATATGATAAGAAAATAGAAACAACATTAATGTGTACATACGACCTACCGTCTCCATGAATAGTGTATTCAATTTCTTAACACTATGTATTATTGATTACTCTCAATAAATATATACTGAATATATATTATATTTATATTATGGTTTAAATTATGGATATGATAAAATCTTGATCAAATTAAGAAAACCAAAATGACAAGTCAAAAAATATATGAAAAACAAAGTAGTTATTACCAAAAACGAAACAGTTACATGAAAATGTTAATAAAGTGGTAATAAGCATTCAAAATAAAATAATTTACAATATAATATATTTAATTATTTTTCATCAATATTTTTGGAATAATCGTATATATATTGTACATTTTGTTTGAATGTGTAGGACTGAACTCAAGACTTGAGGTTTGGGGATTTGTAGTGTTACTTTTATTTCTGAGATAATTATTCTAAACATTCCAAAATTTTCATTTTTGTAGTGTTTTTACATCCCTAGGAAATGATAAATGATATATCTATATCATTTAATTGTAATTCATATTTCTAATTTTTTTGTTATTTCACTAGCACTATGATTCCAATGTCATTGAAGGAGTGAT
The DNA here is from genome assembly GCA_963277665.1 of Viscum album. Lineage (NCBI taxonomy): Eukaryota > Viridiplantae > Streptophyta > Magnoliopsida > Santalales > Viscaceae > Viscum > Viscum album. The sequence continues at coordinate 663,833,613 of OY728159.1, forward strand.
GGATTTTTTTTTCTCAATTTGTCATATTTGAGATATATTTTATGATATACATCTTTATTATTTTAGGAGGTGTATATAAAAAACTATTGAAGTGGAATAGCATAAATTTATTCAAAATAATAATATTTTATATTTCATTTTATATAATTCTTTATTGGGTATTACAGTTTAATGTTATCAATGTGGTAATGATTTTATGTTATATTCTCGTCATTTTTTGGGATTATTTATGACCAGGTCTCCAATGTTTAATATCATGACCAACCTATCAAGATTTCTCATTAATTTCAAATACATATGTTTATTCATGAAATATTCATGAAACAGTATGACTTTAAACTCTTTGGTACTTATGAAAATTATGAAAATATTTTCTAGAATGTATGACTTTATTTATCACTTTAGCCAGAAATATATTTTCTTTTCAAACCATGATTTCCAAAAAAATTAAAAAATGTGTTATTACAATATTAATATTTTTCAAATTCATTTTCATTGATGTTTTTTATTTAATTTTTTTTGAACGAAATATTCTTGTTGTTTTCGAAAACAATATTTATTTGGCTCAAATCAAAAATGTAAAATGAATCATTGTTTTAACATGTACAAAGTGAGTGTAATTTACCAACTTAATGACAAATCAATAATTTGAGTCACAATAAATAATTATTTATTTGTAAAAAAAAATTATTTCAAAATGGTTTCTCTTTTAAAAAATCATTTTTCAAATCGTAAACAATATTCTCCTCAAGAAACATTTTGAATGACTTTACAATGAATCCTTTATACATTTTTGAATTTGTATTTAATAAAAATTATTTTCATATTGTCCTATGTTATAAAAGTTTATTTTCAGTGATATTATATTTTAATTAAGAAATTTCCCATATGGTTTCTTAAAATTAGTTTCCATTTAATGTGAAATATTTTGAGGTGGCTTATGCTTTACTAGGGATATTAACCAAGGATTTAATTCTTATTATTTACCTCAATGGTGTATTTTTATGATGAAAATATTCATATGAATCTCATTACACTACTATGGGTTATACAATGATAGAATTATGATGAAACACACTTAATTTTCATAGGTTATGTATGATTAAATAATTAAATGATAATAAAACCTATATCTTTTCAATCAGTTATGATGTAATGATATTTTTTTGAAACCTATTTAATTTAATTGGTTATGATCTCATGAATGTTTTATCATCAAGTGGCACATATATGTATAATTTCATTATGTGATGGGTGGGACTGATATCTCCCTCCAATGAATTGGGTATATATATAAATCTCATGTGTTGAAAATGGGAATCAAGTTGATGGACTTGATCCATAATAGAAAAAGGTGATCCCTAATCCATTATTGGAAATAGGTGCATCTAGATATATAGTAGGAAATCTGAGTGTCTAGATCCATATTGACATATAGGTGTATCCAAATATTATATAATGATAGACTTGGGAGTTATCCTAGATACTGGAATTTTTTTTCTATATTTATAATGGTGTTAAACATTAATGACAAGAACCTATGTAACATGATTTGTTTTTAATGATTTAAAACACTTATGAACCATTTTTTCTGAAATTATGATGAATTATTCAAAGAATCATCTTTTCAATCAATGATAGGTTGGGTAATAACCTTTTTTTCATGCTAAGGATCTCATACCTTTATGATTATCTTATTATTTAATAAGATCATATACTAATATATATTATGTTAGACCTTACTGAGAATATAGTCTCACACTATTTTTTGTTTCCTTTCCCCGGGTTATGAATAATGGTTTTAAATAGGGGTGATATTGGGGATTATTTTTATGGGATATATCGAGGGTCATTCAGGAATTAAGGACAATGTGTTCCATGTTCTCAAAGACACAAAACTATTTCTATCCTTAGGTACGTGTTTTTATAATGTAATGAATATTCATCTAAAAATATGTTATATACTGGTATTATAGTTTTTTCTATAATTCTTATCAATGGATAGTTTTATTTAACCTTTTTGAAAATATATTAGAATACATTATTGTTATCCATATTTTTATTTCAAAGGCTTAGTCTAGGGATGTCTCTAAGAAATTATCTAGGGATGATTAAATGTTAGAAAATATAATAGAATTTAAATAATGGATTAAGATATAGATTCCAAGAAATTACATCACTTTATAGACTATTGTAGTTGATATGTCTCTATAAAATATGTACATTGGGTAAAAAACCCCAAAAACACTTTATTAGGATTTACTTGATCAGGAATTAGTGCACAACATATGGGTCTTGCTGCACACCTAGTTTGGCACTCCAGTGTTATAATCATTGAGATTTCACAAAATTTTTACAAAACATCATCATATGAATGGACTTGGATAATCCTAATGGATAATATATTAAAAGAAGTGGTATTTATTTATATATCCTGAATTATTTTTTAAACCTTTTAATTTTAAACTATATTTAGTGTTTACTAAACAATGATTTTTGTTTTAGTTGATGGCTAGAACTATAAGGAATCATGAACGTTGAATCTAAGGGAAAATTGTGTGACCATGTGCAACCATGTGAGATGATGACTATGGTGAATGACATTGTGATTATCCCTAATAAGTTTTCATCAAATGGGATTAGTGGTGTATAACTTCACCAACTCCCAAAATTGACCATGAAGAGAATTTAATTTTTCAATAATATTTACTTTAGTGGATACCATGGATGAATGTAGAATCAATTTCAGAAGTGTTGATAATTTTTGAATAAACACTCTTTTGGACTTCTTAGTAGAAAATAACGATTTTTGACAATTGAAAAGCACACAAAGCATGTAACTCTAAAGAAAAAATGAAGAGTTCAATTAATGAAATAGATTTTAATGTTGGTATCCCTATGATATAATCAAATATTAAATGTTTAAAATGTAAAAAACATTGTAATTATGAAATTATATGTCCTAATGGGAATCAAAATGAAGGTAATCAACATGGTTTTATGATTAATGGTTATACTATTGATGATCAAGACACCACAAATGATTTATTTAATAAAATAGTTATTAAGGAATAAGATGGTGAAAGATATTTTATAGCTTAAGGACATGGTGGAATGATCATTGTATTAATGTATTTTAATTTTGGGGTTATGATTTATGAATCATAAAATTTATAAGGATTATATCTTGATGTTTTGCGTTAAGGAATTAAAGAATATGTCAAATGGTACCAGTGGAATAGAAAAACTTATTTAATGGAAAAGATATATTTTATCAAAAAATTATTAAGGGAAGTTGAACCTTAATATGTTCATTATGTTGAAAAAAGAGATCATAGATTTGAAAAATTCATGTTTCATGGGAATAATTTAAATTAAATATTACTAATTACCTAGGAGATGATTAATGGTTCCTAGAAAATATGGTTTATGTTATCATTGATGGTGTTTACAAAATTATTTAATCTACAAAATATGTTTACTAATCTATGTTTTTACTCAAGGATTGAGGAATCAGATATTTTTTTAATAGAGGTTAAAGGTAATTAATGTTATTACAATTTTTCAGGACAATTAATAATAAATGTATTCTGAGGTTTGGTATTAGAAAATAAATAGCCACGTTATAATTTATAATGGATCATTGTTAAGATTAATTTTATAATATTATTAAACTTATTTAAAAATTATGAATTTTGAAACTGTAATACGATTTACTATTTAAGGTATTTTTTATTTTCAACATTGGTTGAGGTTTTAGAGATTACTTCACCATGTGAATATTTATTCATATTGGGAAACCTATTATTACTAATTTGTTTTGATGATTACTAATGATGGAAATAATTAATTATAATTATTTCTTGAATAATATGATCTATTAGTACTCCATTAATAAAAAATTCGACATCATTTCATGGGTCATTGGAAAAGTGGAAACCGATCAATCCATAATCATAGGGTGAGAGTGTATTTATTAAAAGTAATGAACTAATGTGAGTACATATTATTAGTAAAATTCACTATCTTTTGGAAAAGGTTCTTGAATGAAAATAGAATTATGTTAATATCATTTTGGATGATATCAATGGAAATTTTTAAACCTCTTTGGTTTATGGATTTTCTTCATTATACTTTTCTGTATCACAAACTTTTTTGTTATCAGTGTTATCATTCGATCTTCATTAGAGTTTGGGTGAAATTTTTATCATTTATGTCCATGTTTTCACTTTCCACCTATGTTATACCTTTTTGAAACCAAATAAGTTCTATTTAAAATTACATATGCTCATCCCTTTCCCTTTTTCGACATGATTTTTTATTAACCCACCTTATAATTTTTGTTTCTACATATGAAATTTCAAATGATAAACCATTAATGACCAAGATGAATCTATGGGGAGAAATTCATTTTAAGGGTGGTAGAATGTGACACAAACAGATTTTTTTGAAATATTAAATTTTCATTTGAAAATTAATAATTAATATATTTCTTTATTAAAAATATTATTTAGTTTATATTGTGTTAACTGAATCACCAAGTTATTCTTGATATACATGAAACATTAGGATAGATTCTATTACACATGATACTGATTATTAAATAAAAGAATATTTTATCAAACATTTTACAATTAATTTAAAATTAAATTATAAATATTTTAGAATTAACTTTTTTAAAATAAATTTTAAAATTATCATATAAAATATATCTAAATATTTCTTTTGGTATTATTTTGAAATGTTTCTTTTTTTGATGAATAGTGATATATACGTTATTTTAATTGAAATCTACCTTTTTCATTTAAATAATTTTAAATTTTTAGTTATATATTTAGTTAGGTTTAATTTAAAATTAGTTTAATTATATATCATTTAATAAAATTTATTTCATCATTTCAAATTTCAAGTTATAAATTTATATAAAAACATTACAATATTTTGAACATTTTCATATTAAAACCTAACAATATTATCACGTCTACGTGATTAATATTAAATATAAATTTTCTAACTATATGGATTAAATTTGGAGAAATGAATTAAATAAATGGAATCATAAAAAATTATAATTTCAAATATTGTCAAATTAATTTTTTACCAATATGATAGTGAAGACCTTAAATAATAATAACCTCGGAAATGGTAAAAATGGGTTTACTTGGGGTTTAAGTTGATTGATAAGAGTGTAAATGGAATAAATTATTATATTAATTTTATTTAATGAATTTATTTAGATATATTGTATCAAATTATGTGATGTATTTAAATTTCAAGTCACTTTCCTAAGAATATGATCTATATAATATGTTATGTAATTAAAATGAAAAAAAAGAATAAATTAATCCTTTTAATATCTACAATTCTTTGTTATATGGAGGAAATCAATAATTGTTTGATAATACAAATTAATTTGAAAAATAAATGAGTTCTTTTTTCATAATAAATGTTCAATAATTTTTTTGATGAAATAGATACATAAAAAACAATATAAATTCAAAAAGAGTTATTAAAAATTTAATAAAAAATAAAATAACTGATACTAAAATTAATTTAATTGATTTAAAATTGAATGAATTATTATGTTACCTTAATTATTTAAATTAATATATATTCTTACATAGGATAGGTAATAATATATTTTAATTCATTTACTTTCATGATATTTGTTTAATTTATTTAAAATAAATAATGTACAAAATACCATAATGTAATTTTATAATAACTGTCATTTTATTAATTGATTTAAAATTTTAGAAAACCTATATTTTTTCATGTTATTTTTTTGACTATTTATAAATATCAAGTATGATCTATTAAATGAAAAATAATTCTATTATAATTAATATGTTGACCATTAAATACTAAAAAACCATTTAGTGTTGTTAATGGTAAAGTGGTTCTTTTGCACATTACTTGCACTTGTGTTAAAAATAATTTCCCAAACATAATTAATTTTTATTTTATAAATTAAATATAAAATTTAAAATAATTTGGTTTAAATTATATATTTATATTCACATTAATTTTGTATTAATGGATTAATTACCAAGGATAAAAAACTAGTAACCATACTAAAACCCCATAACGGTAAAAATAATGGAATATAGAAAATTTGGAATAAATGTTTAAAAAAGTGTTTTATTGTGTGGTGGAGGTATGGATTTAACATATCATCCCTAAAAAACTGTATGTATCTTTCATGTATCATCTTGAGGTAATATTGACCTCCCAATATTGAATACTTTGTAGTATTTACAATAATGCAACTCCTCTTCAACTATTAAATGACACTCACTCTCCTCACTTGATCACACCTCTCTTGCAATTTGGGTGAATAAATATCTAAAAAAATAATGACAAAACTAATATCCACTCACCCTATAAGTAATATTTTTAGGAATAAATAAAACATATAAATTATTTAGTTAAAATTATAGAGGATACCTGAATATGATGTAATGTTATTCAAGAAACATATTTATATTATTTCTTTCTCCACCCCCGTTAATTATTATTATACAATTATTATTTAACAAAATTTGTATCATCAATATACTGATATTTTTTTGAATTTATAACATATAATCAGAAACACTTCAACCAAATGTGTTAAGAAATTATCATTCATTAGTACGACAGACTACCCCCTTAAGAACCAATGTTGTTCATTTTTTCATTACACCTATCAAGGATGGGATTAATGATAGAAAAACAATATATATATATATTATCTTTTTTATTAATAAAATTATTATTTTTGTAGATATTTTATATCATAATAACCTTCATTATTTTAATTTTTTGAATATCATAACGTTAATCTTGTTTACGGAGGACTACCGCATCGCTAAGCGATGTGAATCATTAACACTTTATATGGAATGTATTGATGATGTGTTTATTAAACACATGTGATATATATGAAATAATAATTATACTATAATGATTATATATTTATATATATATATAATTTACATTTATTTCATTCAATATGAAAAGAAAATGGAAAAACCATTTGTGCGTATGTACGACCTACCTTCTCCATGAAAAATGTATTTAATTTTTGACCACTAAATATTATGGATAACTATAAATTAAATTATAATTAATATATAAAATTTTTATATCATGGTTGAAATTATAGATATGTTTAAATCATGATATATGTAACAAGACAAAAAATGAGAGGTCAAAACATATACGGAAACAAAGAGTTTATAACTCGAAAAAATTAACATAGAATTGTTAATAAGGAGGTAATAAAAATTCAAAAGAAAATAAAATATAACATGATATATAAATTATTTTTATTCAATTGTTGTATAATATACATATATTTATTATACAGGAGGCTCTAATGTGTATTATAGAATTTATGACTTAAGGTAAGGTGATGTGTAGTCTCACTTTTATTTCTGAGTGAATTATTACATTTTCAGCAATCTTTTGTTTTTTTTGTGTATAGACTTCCCAATGGAATGATAAATCATAAATATAACCCATTTTATTGTAATTAATGTTTCAATTAATGTTTTCATTTAACATGTATTATTATTAAAATTTTACAAAAGGGGTAAAATAAATGTTGGTCTCAATTTTCCTTCATTGAGACGTACGTTATTTTAGGAACCAATATTATTTCATGAAGTGTATTTATATTCTCATTTATATGGAATAAAAATACTTTTTTCATCATTATGATATTTTTATTTTCACTTTATGTTCATCCTTTAGGTGGATTATAATTCAATGCTACAATATTTGTAATGATTATATGTAATAACCACATCGTTTATCAAGTTTTATTATGATCATGTATCCAATGTGGAAATTTGTTGTTTTACCTCATGATTTTTCATGAATTAACTTCTCCTATGGTTACTCATGAAATCCTAAATTAATGGTAGAATTTTTAAACCCTTTGGTAATATATATAATTATGAGAATTATTATGACAAAATATGACATTATTTCTTCCTTATGATAAATATATATATTATTTCAAAATAATGATTTATAAATAAAATTCAAAAAGTACATATTACTCTCTTATAATTTTTTTAATAAATATTCCAACTTTTACTTTATAAAATATGTTTATAAAGTGGTCTTCATGTATTTGTAAAAAATAATTCCTATTTGTTTTTTACTGAAAAATGTGAATGAAATAATTATTTTAAGGTGAATTCCATAAACTCAATTTTCTGATGTACTCACCAATCATTTCGTCAAAGATTAATGTATATGATTTCAAATTTATTTTTATATATTTTTTTTCAAAAAGGGATTATTTAAAAAAAAAATTTTCAAAACAAAAAGGATATTTTCCTTATAAAATGTTTTAAAATATTATTAAAATAATTATTTATATGTTTTCATATTAATTTATAAAGAAATTTAATTTATTATTATTTTATATTTCAAAAAATTATTTTCATAGAAAATATTTTTTGTTATAGAAATTTCCCAAATTGTTGTCAAAAATTAATTTCCATATAAGATGAAATTATTTGAGGTGTATTATGATTTACAATGGATATAAACCAATGATACCATTATTATTCATTCTAATAATTTTTTTTGTTTATGATGATAAAATTTTTATGAACACCATTTCATTTTCAAGGGTTTCTCCATGATATAATCCTTATGAAACCTTCTTCATTTTCACAGGCTATGATCAAATTATTAAGTGATTACAAAAATTGTCTCTTTTCTACATTTATGATATTATGAAATTTTTATAAAACATATTTTATTTCATGGGTCATGATATGATGAATGTTTTATGATATTGTGTAACAAATAATTATGATTTCAGTATATAACTTGTGGTACCTATATATCCTTAAAATTTATGTGGTATAGATTTATATCTCATGAGATGAACATGTGAAATAAGTCGAGTGGCTTGATCCACAATGGGAAATAGGTGCATCCTGATCAACAATGGGAAATTAGTTTATCCTAATCCACATTTTGAAAGAGGTGCATCCTGATCCATAATTGGAAAGAGGTGAATCCTGAATCACTATAAAATATTGTTGCATATCGATCCACTATGTAGATATCATAGGTTGTAATTCATGAGACATGAAATGGTTTTCTTTATTTTTGTTGGTTCCATGGTTTTATGAGCTGATCATATTACTCATGAATTATTTATAATGATTTATCATTTTTATGACCCATGATTTATGATATTATAATTTTTTATTCAATGAATCTTTTTAGGATTTGTGATTGTTTTTGTAGGAACCATGTAAGTAATGTTCACAATCACATACCCTTATTCATATCTTATTCTTTATCATGATTTTATATTAATATATCTTTTTTACCCTTATTAATCATCTTATCTCACACATTCTTATGTTTGTTTTCCCTAGGATACAACGAATGGTTATATGCTGGATTACTAATGGGTAATGACTTTATGAGAGACATTGAAGATCATTCAGAAAATAAAGATGATTTCACTCCATGATTAGGAATGCACTATACTATTATAGTCCTTATGGGTGTGTTTGTTATGATGTATGAATATTCATCTAAAATGATTTAGTATACATGTATGAGTTTCCTATGAAATAATAACCTAGGAAACAATCATGATAGTTAAATTTATCCTGGAATGGTTAGTTATAACATAGATTCTCCTAAAATCATATTCTTACTATCATCACCATTTGTTGGAGTTTCATTTTTGGTCATTATTTATTTCTCTATATATAATTTATATGGGTTCACCTTCATTTGGTAAATGATTAGAGTTAGTTACTTATTATGGGAATCTACCTTTTGTTTTCAATATTCTTGGGATGATAGTCTATATCGTGGAGATTCCATCATATCTTACCTTAATCCATGAATTAAACAATGTTTCCCAGTAGAAGAGATACCATCTAAACCCATCATATGGGTTGGTGTGGGAACATCATGAGTTAGAGCCTGATTGTACCACTATAGAGAATCTAGTTAATATTGTGGATGCATAGGATAAGGTTCTATGTGGGATAGTGATCCATTTGGGGGTTTTCACTATTCATGGTGGATATATCCATAATGCATGGGAGTGGAATGTTTTACTAAGGGATAATTGACCAACCATGGTTTATTCTAGAAAAAACATGAAGAAATTATTGGGGAAGAATGTGTCTTTATGGGGAGTTCATGATAGTTATTAGGTAGCTGGTATATCCAATTTTGATTTATCTGTCATTGAGTGTGTTATTGTATTTTCATGGTATCTGTGGTCTAAAATGAGAGTTTTGTGGAGACATATCAGGGCACATAGTTAGCACATGGATTTTCTAAACTATTTGTAAACCTTATGAGTGGTGCCCTAGTTTTTTAATGTGAGGTTTTGTATAGTTTGAAAATTATCTTTCAAATTGAGTGACCCCGTTGAGTAAACCATGAAACCAATTTTTTTGGGATAGTTGAACCCACATGGTTGGAACATGGTTTTTTTAATTATTCTTACAAATTATGTGACCTAATTTTTGTACCCCTCTCTCTTGGATTTTAATGATCACAATCACTCTCATCGTGTTCTAACTTGTTTCCAATTGTTTTTGATGATAGGAAAAAGGTTGCCAAAGAGTTGGCCCAAGAAGACTGGAAAAGGACTCTCTGAGTCCACCGGCCAACCGGTGGATTACCACCAGCCAGCCGGTGGTCTCTGGCAGAAGCAATGCTCTCTGCCAGGTTCCACCGGTCATCCGGTTCCTGACCACCGGCCAACCGGTGTCTAGACCACCGGCCAGCCGGTGGAACCAGACAGAGAGCTTTCTCTCTGTCTCGACCACCGGCCAACCGGTGTATGGACCACCGACCAGCTGGTGGCCCAGCACCGGCCAGCCGGTGGAGCCCAGACAGAAAGCTCTGCCTTCTGTCTGGAGCACCGGCCAGCCGGTGGCCAAGCACCGGTCAGCCGGTAAGCCCAGTCAAACTAGCCGTTGGGCTTTGACTGGACTTATACTTTTGACCCCCAACGGCTCCGGAAGCCCTCCAACGGCTATATTGAAGTATTTGGGGATATTTCTCCTATAAATAGACGAGGATGGATGCCAGGAACACTACCGATACATTGGAATGATATTTTGATCCCTTAAAACTCTAACGAAAAATCTCCAAGGCTACTTGTGATCCATTTCCATCCTTGAAGACTTGGGCTGCCTCTACATCAACTACTCTCACACTCTTAGCGCTCAAGGCTTCCTCAAGTTTGTTGTAATTTATTTATTTCAATTGTTTAGTTATTCATTGGGTTTGTATTAAAACAAACCATCCTTTTCTTTCTCACTTTCATTTTGGGTTTCTTGCTACAACCATCATAAAAACGCAAGCTGTACGAAGGTGATCTAGCCTACCTTAAAAAGGCTAGTGGGTTTCTTGCTACAACCATTAAAAATCAAGCTGAAGTAAATCTCTCAACGGTTGAGTTGGGAGCGGAGACGTAGGCTTTGGTTTAAGCCGAACTCTGTTATCAAATTGTGTCTTGCCCCTTTTTATTTTCGCTGCATTTATAAATTGTTTTTAAATTGTTAATTAATTTTTAAAAGGAAATTCACCCCCCCTCTTGCCATCACTCTCTGACCAACAATTGGTATCAGAGGGATGTTTGTGTAATACCTTAACCGGTTACAAACCTAAAATCCATAGTGATGGCTTCTTCCTCACAAGCACCCGAAGGGTATTCCATTACTCGAGCTCCATTATTTGATGGAACTGACTACACTTATTGGAAAACTCGCATGATTACATTTCTTAGAAGTATTGGCTATCCTATATATAGAATTGTTATGCAAGGCTACACTCTCTCTAGCAAAGATGAGTCTAAATGGACCCCCGAAGACATTTCTAATTTTGAGCTTGATGGCAAAGCCATGAATGCTCTTCATTGTGGGTTAGACCGTAATGAATTTAATTGTATTTCTACTTGCACCACTTCTCATGAAATTTGGAAGATTTTGGAAGTGACCCATGAGGGAACTAAAAAAGTCAAAGACACTAGATTAGATATGTATCGTCAAGACTTTGAAAGTTTCACCATGCACCCACACGAATCTATTACGGAAATGTTTACCCGCTTTACTGATGTGTGTAATGGGAGAAAGTCTCTTGGAGATGATGTTTCTGCAGAGACGATGGTCAAGAAGATTCTTTGGGTCCTACCAAGCTCATGGGCTCCAAAGGTGACGGCAATCCAAGAAGCAAAAGATGTCACGAAAATGCCGGTTGAAGAACTCATTGGATCACTTATGACCTATGAGATTACCATGAAGAGGCAATCCGATAAAGAAGGTAAAATCTTCAAGGAGAAAAAGAACATAGCATTCAAAGAAAAGCAGGAAAGCTCCTCCGATGATAGCAGATCCGAGATTGCTCAACTTGCAAGAAAAATGAGCAAGTTCATGAAGAAAAAGAAGAATTTTCAAAGGGCACGAAAGGAAGAGCCAAAAGCAGAAAAAGAAGTTACATTCTTTGAATGTGGAAATAAAAGGCCACATCAAACCGGAGTGCTCTCTTTTCAAGAAAAGTTTAAAGGAAAAGAAAAACAAGAAGTCTTTCAAAGCGTCAACATGGAGTGCAAGCGATGACTCCATGTCATCAAGCGACTCAAGCGATGAAGGTGGAAAATTCCTAATGGCATTTGATGAGGTATCTTCTTCCAACTCCTCTTCCTCATCTTCTTCTTTTAATAATGACATGTCTTATGAAGATCTCCAAAATGCGAGAGATCAATTAGAGGAAGGTTTTCACGAACATACTTCTAAATTCTTGGCCTTAGAAAAGAAACACAAAATTCTAATTTCTGAAAAAGATCAACTTCTCAAAAAGAATGAGGAACTTTCCCTTAAGGTCCAAGATATTCTAAATGTTGATTCTTTGAATTCAAATATTAAAGATTTAAGGGAATCTCTTGCCAAGTTCACCCAAGGTGAACAAAATTTGACCAAATTGCTAGGTTCTCAACGTTCAGCTAGAACCACACATGGACTTGGCTTTAACAAGCAAGCCACTTCTTCTAGATCACCCACTACTTTTGTAAGGGGGAGATCTCAAAATAAATTTTGTAATTATTGTAGAAAAACCAGACATATGATTTATGAATGCGATTGTAAAAATGCTAGATATGGCCGCCCCAAAATCATTACCTACTCAGATGAATATCTTAGGATGTATCCCTCTAGACAAGTATGGGTTCAAAAGTCTCTTTTAGCTAATCTTTCCGGACCCAAACTTATATGGGTACCAAAATCTATTCTCTCTTGATTTTGTAGGATAAACACCAAATAAGTAGGCCTTCGAAAGGCTCGTGGTATCTCGACAACGGATGCTCGAGGCACATGTGTGGCGATCCCTCCGAGTTCAACTCCCTTGAAGAATTCGATGGAGGATACGTCACCTTCGGTGACAATTCAAAAAGCAAGATCGTCGGAATAGGTACCATTGGTTTTGGTAGCACCTCCTTAATTAAAGATATTTTATTTGTTAAAGGTTTAAAACATAATTTAATTAGCATTAGTCAAATTTGTGATAGTGGTTTTTCGGTGAATTTTCAAAATGATTAATGCAATGTGTTTGATTTTCAAAACAAATTGTTATTTTCTGCTTCCCGTTTTCAAAATGTTTACACTATTGATTTAAAGTCTTTAGCTAGCCAAAATGTTAAATGTTTAAGTGCTCTTGACAATGAGTCTTGGCTTTGGCATAGAAGGTTGGGGCATTGTAGCTCTCATTCACTTCTAAAGCTTAATAAAAACAAGCTCATCCGTGACCTTCCTAAACTTAATTTTAAGAAAGATTTGATTTGTGAGCCATGCCAACTTGGCAAGAAACACAAATCTTCTTTCAAATCTAATAAGGAAGTGTCCACTTCAAAATCTCTTGAGCTCCTTCATCTTGATCTTTTTGGTCCTACCCCTGTAGCAAGTCTAGGTGGAAAATCCTAAAACTTTGTCCTAGTAGATGACTTTTCTCGTTTCACTTGGGTTTTCTTTTTAGCTCATAAAAATGATGCTTGTAGAACCTTTTTGAAATTCTCTAGAAAAGTAGAAAACGAAAAAGGGTATAAAATTATATCGCTCCGTAGTGACCATGGAGGTGAATTCGAGAACAAAGAATTTGATGAATTGTGTTCCTCTCAAGGATACAATCACACCTTCTCTGCCCCTAGGACTCCACAAAAAAATGGAGTGGTTGAAAGGAGAAACCTAACTCTCCAAGAAATTGCTCGAACCCTCCTTAGTGAATTCAACCTCCCTCAATATTTCTGGGCCGAGGTGGTAAAAACTGCTTGTTATACTATCAATAGAGTCCTTGTAAGACCCCTTCTTAAGAAAACCCCCTATGAACTTTGGAAAGGCAAATTGACCAAAGTTGGTTATTTTAAAGTGTTTGGTTGTAAATGCTTTATCCTTAACAAAAAAGATAACCTAGGGAAATTTGATGCCAAATCCGATGAAGGTATTTTTCTTGGGTACTCCAACTCAAGCAAAGCCTATCGTGTCTTCAATAAACGTTCAAAAACCATCGAAGAATCATCTCATGTCAAATTTGATGAAACTCTTCCAAAACCTCACCCGGTCATTGAAGATGTTGAAGATAAGCTTGATAAGCTTCATTTGAATGATTCCTCTTCTCCTCCCAAGGAGGATGACCATCAAGAACCCTCTTCACCTTCTTCGCCTTCCACCTTGCCTAAGGTTTGGAAACCTTCTAGAGACCATCCTTTAGAAAATGTTATAGGTGATCTTCAAGCCGGTACTCGGACTAGAAGATCAATCCTCAATGAGGTTGAACATCAAGACTTTCTTTCTCAACTAGAGCCTCAAACCATTAATGATGCCATTAATGATGAGAATTGGGTTCTTGAAATGCAAGAGGAACTAAATCAATTCTCTAGAAATGATGTTTGGACTCTTGTTGAAAGACCCAATGATCATCCAATTATTGGCACTAAATGGGTTTTTAGGAACAAACTTGATGATCAAGGAAATATAATTCGGAACAAGGCTCGCCTAGTAGCTAAGGGATATAATCAAGAAGAAGGAATTGATTATGGTGAAACCTTTGCGCCCGTTGCTAGATTGGAATCCATTAGGATCTTGTTGGCATTCGCCGCTCACTTAAATTTCAAACTTTTTCAAATGAATGTTAAAAGTGCTTTTTTAAATGGTTTTATTTCTGAAAAAATCTTTGTTGAACAACCCCCCGGTTTTGAAGATCCAAAATTTCTAAATCATGTTTTTAAGTTAACCAAGGCTCTATATGGCTTAAAACAAGCCCCTCGGGCTTGGTATGAGCGGTTAACAAAATTTATTTTAGAAAATGATTTTAAAATGGGTCAAGCTGATTGTACCCTATTTTTAAAACACACTTCCAAAGATCTTTTAATTGTCCAAATTTACGTTGATGACGTTATCTTTGGTTCAACCAAAGAATCTCTTTGTACTGATTTTTCAGATTTAATGAGAAAAGAATTTGAAATGAGCTTTATGGGGGAATTAAAATTTTTTCTTGGTTTTCAAATCTTTCAAAATTCAAATGGTATTTTTTTAAACCAAGGAAAATACACAAACAAACTTTTAAGTCGTTTTGGTATGGATCAAGTAAAGGAAATTAGTACCCCCATGAGTACTTCTTGTAAACTTACGTTAGATGAAGCCGGGAAACCGGTTGATAACAAGATTTATAGGAGTATGATCGGGAGTCTACTTTACCTAACTGCGACCCGTCCTGACATCATGTTCAGTGTTTTCCTTTGTGCTCGTTTTCAAGCCAATCCCAAAGAATCTCATTTTAAATCGGTCAAAAGGATTTTTAAGTATTTAAAAGGATCCAAAAACATTGTTTTGTTTTATCCCTCTAATACTTCTTTCGAACTTTCTTCATATTCGGATGCTGATTTTGCCGGATGTCAATTAGATCGTAAGAGTACTAGTGGAACCTTTCATCTGCTAGGAAAGTCCCTTGTTTCATGGAGTAGCAAAAAGCAAAACTGTGTTGCTCTTTCTACTGCCGAGGCCGAGTACGTAGCAGCTGGTAATTGTTGTGCCCAAATTATTTGGATGCAGCACACTCTCTTGGATTATGGCCTTTCCTACGATCATGTCCCTATACGGTGTGACAACACTAGTGCCATTAGTATTTCTAAGAATCCAATACAACCTTCTAGGACAAAGCATATATATTTAAGGCATCATTTCCTTTGTGACCATTTTCAAAAAGGGGATATCACTTTGGACTTCATTTCTACTGATTTCCAATTAGCTGATATTTTTACCAAACCACTCCCGGTTGAACGTTTTGATTTTATTAAGGGGGAGTTAGGAATGATTCGTCAATGAGCACTATTAAATATTTGACTCTTTTTGGCTTGCTTATATTTCTTTTTAAGTTATTTAAACTCTTCTTTATTTTTATTTTATTTTAATTTTTTCAATACCACCGGTCAACCGGTGGTACATCACCGGTTAACCGGTGGTGTCGGGTTTTTCTTTTTTGGGCCGGCCAGAGGAAGGGTTAAAATTAAAACCCTTCCCATTTCTCTCTCTCTCTCTCGTGCGCCTCCTCCAGACCCGCACCTCCTCCTTTCCCTAGCCTCCCTTCTTCCTTCTTTTCCTCTCAAACTCCATTTTCTCTCAATCTCTCTCAATTTTTTCTCTTTTTTCCATCATGGGTCCTCTCTCTTCACGCAAAGGAAAGGGCATCGCTCAAGAAGCACCTCCTCCTCCTTCAATCCCTCAACTTCCGGACATTTAGCATGACAAAGTCATTCTGCCGGGTAGAGTAATTGATTATTCTTGGATTTCTTCTGCTCGTCTCGAGCTTTTCTCAATCATTGAATATCAACACTGGCATTCCTTTTTTGAACCTCCTGAGAAGGATGTTATTTATCCTCTTCTTGTCAAAGACTTTTATGCTCACCTGACGTGGTCGGTTTCTGACGACGTCGATACCATTTCTACTACCGCTCTTGGGAAACCCATCACTTTCACTTCTTTGGAGATTTCCAGGATACTAGGGGTTCCTCATGTTGGACCTCATGCATTTTCTCAGGGGGAGTTTCCTCAGGACCCTGATTTTGATCTTGCTGTCGCTCTTTAGCATCTCACAGGGCAGCCCACCGATCCCATTGTCAAGCTCTCCCAGCTCTCCCCTAACCATCGCATCATTGAGCACCTCATTCAGACCACCCTTGCACCCCGTATCGGTGATCACGATACGGTGAAATTTATTGATATTTATCTTCTTTCTTATATCACCAGAGGCATTCATTTCAATTTGGTCCGGTTCCTGTTTCAGGCCATGTCTTATGTGGCTGAGCACCCGCGCCGGTCCAAAACTCTACCTCCCGGGCACTTGTTGACCAAAATCTTTACCTTTCTTGATGTCCCTCTCCGTGCTACCTCCTTCGAGCAGCCAAAGAAGGATAGCATCATCAATTTTATGATGGTGCAACGGATGAACATTCGTTGGCATCCTTGGCGTCAGGAGTGGATTACTGACAAGGAGGGCCTTCTCAAGGCTTACTCCCCTCAGACACATTCACACCCTCCTACCCATGCCATGCCTCCTGCCATTGCCGCTGCCTATCCTATTTCAGATAGTGAGGACAGTGGTGCTGATGAAGAGTAAGTGAGTGGTGACAACGAAGGTGAGGCTGCTGCTGCTGCTGATGAGGGAGATGGAGCGGGTGATGATGCACCAGAGCCTGCTGAGGCTGTGCCCCCTCCCGCTGATACTGGTAGCTTGTCGGTGACGGCTGATCAATTCCTTCGCTTCCAGGATCAGATTGAGACCCGGCTCGACTTACAGTTTTCTTACTTCAGCTCTCAGTTTGATCAGCTCCACTCTCGGATCGATTCTCTTGATCGTCGCTTTGAGGCAGTCCAGGCTCCTCCGGCTCCTCCGACCTTCAGGCGTCGTCGTCACTCTCGGCCCTCTAGGAGTGAATAGAGCCATTCCTGTTTTTGGCTTGTCTTTGTATTTGTATTTTGAACTTTCTATGTAACGTTTCATCTTTTATAAACTTCAAGTTGTCTTATCTATCAATCCTTTTTGTCCTTGCTTACTTCCTTATTATTGTTTTTCTAATTTTCTTTCATTCTTTTCCTCATATTTTGATAATCCCAAAGGGGGAGAAAAACTCTCTATTACATACTTAGTTACTTATTTCATTTAATTAAGTTCTCTTTTTAAAAGTTCAATTTTAATTTATTACTTTCATCAAAATCTGTTTTTAAATGGTTAAGTTTTTGATTTCAGTTGTTTCTTGTAAATGACCTATGGTTACAATTTCAAAATGAACCATTCTCTTTATTTCAATCCTTTCAAGATTAATATCTTTTTCAATACATGATACATCTATGAAATTATTGTATTAAAATGATCTCTAAAATTTTCCATGTCCAAGTTTCTTATTTCTTTTTACTTGGCATATCCTTTTTAAAAGCTTTCTCATTTGTGATTGTGATCATCAAAATAGGGGGAGATTGTTGTACCCCTCTCTCTTGGATTTTAATGATCACAATCACTCTCATCGTGTTCTAACTTGTTTCCAAGTGTTTTTGATGATAGGAAAAAGGTTGCCAAAGAGTTGGCCCAAGAAGACTGGAAAAGGACTCTCTGAGTCCACCGGCCAACCGGTGGATTACCACCGGCCAGCCGGTGGTCTCTGGCAGAAGCAATGCTCTCTGCCAGGTTCCACCGGTCAGCCGGTGCCTGACCACCGGCCAGCCGGTGGAACCAGACAGTAGGCCTTGCCTACTTCCAGGTGCCACCGACCAACCGGTGTCTGGACCACCGGCCGGCCGGTGGAACCAAACAGAGAGCTTGCTCTCTGTCTCGACCACCGGCCAACCGGTGGATGGACCACCGGCCAGCCAGTGGAACCAGACAGAGAGCTTTCTCTCTGTCTCGACCACCGGCCAGCCGGTGGCCCAGCACCGGCCCGCCGGTGGAGCCCAGACAGAAAGCTCTGCCTTCTGTCTGGAGCACCGGCCAGCCGGTGGCCAAGCACCGGTCAGCCGGTAAGCCCAGTCAAACTAGCCGTTGGGCTTTGACCGGACTTGTAATTTTGACCCCCAGTGGCTCCGGAAGCCCTCCAACGGCTATATTGAAGTATTTGGGGATATTTCTCTTATAAATAGACGAGGATGGATGCCAGGAACACTACCGATACATTGGAATGATATTTTGATCCCTTAAAGCTCTAACGACAAATCTCCAAGGCTACTTGTGATCCATTTCCATCCTTGAAGACTTGGGATGCCTCTACATCAACTACTTTCACACTCTTGGCGCTCAAGGCTTCCTCAAGTTTGTTGTAATTTATTTATTTCAATTGTTTAGTTATTCATTGGGTTTGTATTAAAACAAACCATCCTTTTCTTTCTCACTTTCATTTTGGGTTTCTTGCTACAACCATCATAAAAAAGCAAGCTGTACGAAGGTGATCTAGCCTACCTTAAAATGGCTAGTGGGTTTCTTGCTACAACCATTAAAAAGCAAGCTGAAGTAAATCTCTCAACGGTTGAGTTGGGAGCGGATACGTAGGCTTTGGTTTAAGCCGAACTCCGTTATCAAATTGTGTCTTGCCCCTTTTTATTTCAGCTGCATTTATAAATTGTTTTTAAATTGTTAATTAATTTTTAAAAGGAAATTCACCCCCCCTCTTGCTATCACTCTCCGACCAACACTAATATATCACATTAAGTTTTGAAAAATTACCAGAATACCAATATTGGTTTTCATCATCCGACCCTATTATTTCTCCCCCTTAAATGTGCATCCATATATACATGTATTTTATATTCTTCCTCTCTTATATTGGTGGAATATTTTTTGGAATCATGGTTTTTTCCATGAGGTATTTATATTTCTACTTGATTTATTCATCCACTTCCCCTTATTAATCTTTTTCCTCCATTTTTTTGAAGTATAAAAACCTATGGGTGGTGTGGAATGAATATGGGGTTTTTGTTGGTGGTTATGGTTTTTTTCCTTTGTATTATCTATGTAAGGAATAATTCTACTTCTTCTGGGTGGAATTCATCAAGGGGGATTATATGTGGACAAAAAATTAGGTAGGTGTCTCTATTATGGATATTGTCACATGTAATACCTTTAAATTTATAATTTATATTGTTATTATATATTTAAATTTAAATTATAATTATTTATTCTTTTTTCTAATCCATTTTTTTTGTATTTTCTAGATTGTATTGAAATTTTTTTTACATAATGTGGTATTTTCCAAATGTTTTTGGATTTTATGGCCACTATGAGTTTGATGGAATTGAAAAAAAAGTTTTTATTAAATAAAATGTATTTCAAATGTTTTTTTATAAATTAATAGAAATTTGAAAGGATTTTTTGATAAATTTATCATTTTTTATAATGATATGGATTTTATTATTTTATGAATTATAGATACACTTTATTTTGGGGAATTTTCATAAAGTAGAACATGGGTTAACCCATTGGTGAGTAGAAGGTTTTTTTGAGGGAACACATGATACTTCATATGGAGAAACATGTGATACTCCATTTGGTTCCTAGGGACAATTTGATCCTTTTGATAGGAAGACCATGTGAGCTTCCATGATGATTTCTGAGAGGCCATATAATCTCATGGAGTTGGTATTGAGTAATACACTGAGAGCATCCATTTCTTAGCTAGCTAGAATACTTTATTACTCACTAATGATTGACATGATGGTTATAACCCTATGTTTTAATTAATAATTAATAATTGGTTGGTATGATTTAAAATTTTTCATATTTTATTTTTATTTGATGAGATATATAATTCCAATTTATTCATTTTCCATTTATATGGTTATATGATGTTAATTATTATGCTAGCATTTATTGTTCCTCCATGGTTATGTAGACCACATTGTTCCTTGATGACTTATGTATTTATTTGATCCACATTTGGAATTTTAAAAAAAAAATACATTATAGTTTGAAAATAACATACAAAGTGGTTTTAAATGTTTATGTGAAATTGGTTTGATATAATGTTTCTTATTATTGAAAACAAATAAAGACATGATTATTGTTTCATTAATAACATCCGTAACTATATTCATGGTGGTATACAAATGTGGATCATCCCTCACATATAACATAGCCCGTTTAGGGCCTTTAAAGACTTCACTTTTTGGAGCACTGGTAAGGGCAATGGATGCATGTACCAGTGATGATCTTCATGATTACCTACATCCAATGTTTTTGGAGGAGGTGTGGCCTCATAGGGATGAACACAGAAGGTGGTCTTTTTTAGAATTTTGTACCTATGTGGTTTCACCTTATCCTTTGTTGGGATTGTGAAATTTCCACTGTGTTTGGGTTGTTTATTATGATATACAATTTAAATGTTTATATATTAAATGTTTGTTCCTATTTTATGTCACTTTTATGGTATCTATTTATAATCTTATATTGACAATGATGATATTTTTTTGACCATTACATTTTATAAAATATTCATGATGGTTCTTTGTGGTAAAAAAATCATGAGAGATATTTTTTTATTCCTGGTACTTGGGCATAGCCCATGGATATAGGAAACATATTTTAATATGTGAGGTGGACAAGGTTATGTGAAATGTTAGATTGAACTGGGATTGATTGATATAATATATACAACCACTATGATGGAACTAGGTCATTGGTTCCATCATGAAATTACACATTTTTTCATAACATCTTGATACCACCTAAAATAATTTCTTATCCACTCTAGAATCATATAAATTTATCTTCAAATCAGAAGATACATCCAAATTCACTAATATAGTAATTAGAATACTACAATTTTATGTGGTTTATAACTCTAATGGTAATTGTGGATATCTTTAGATGCAATTGATTTTGTTTTTTGTGATATGTATATTTGAATGGGGAAAATTATTCTATATTAGATGATTTAGGTATATTAGTATATCAATTATTATGATTACTATTATTAGAATGAGTATTTCATTTTGTTTCTAAATAATATGTTGTCTCTAACCGTAGTCAAGGAAAAATCAATGTAATTGGTTGCAACAAACATATTTGGAGAATATAAAAACACTATTAACATTGTGGAGTTTCATATCAATATCTATGATAAGATGCATCAATAATTATATTTAAAATATGTTACAACAGTGATTCATATAATAAAATATGATTGGATTAATTAGAAAATGAGAAATCTAAAGATAGATTACATATATGCATTTCATAATTTTCATATATCTATATAATAATTATTTTACCCTATCATAAATATTTCCATGTGAAGTTTTAATTCATTATATCATTCATAAACGAGATGGATTCAATATATATTGGGTTATTATGAATTGGTTAAACTAGAGACAAAGAGATAATCCTATATATGTGTGTCATACTTATACAAACCCAAAAAGAAGGTATTCTTTATTTTAAAGTATCTTAATTAAATTTTCTATATTTTTAATAAATAAATCCTTTGTAATTTTATAAGTGGTGTTGATACAATGATAATTAATATATAGTTAGAAGTGTGTTTATAGAGTTACAGTAATAATAATAGAATTCCATTTATATGGATGGATTTCATGTGAATTATTTATAATATGAGTATAATAATAATTATACAATATTAACTAGTTGATAAAAAATGAACTAGATGGCCAAGGTATATATAAATTAAATTCAAATTCTTATTTTGAGAACATAATATCGTAGAGTATACAAGTGGGAAAAAAATATTTTACAAATCCTCATAGATTGATGGGTAAATATTTAATAGTTTCTTCTTGAGAAATTAAGTAGTTATTTCATTAGACATCAATGTACAAATATTTATTGATTTTAATGTTAAATTTCTATCATAATTCAATTCATCTTAGAATATTTTGGTTGGGATTTTATGTTAATTTTGAATGAATATTTACATCTTATGTTATTAATTATTTCTTTTCGAATACCCATTAAACTAATATATTATGGAATTAGTTTTTATTGAGTGATGTGATATTCAATAAATATCTTGTGAGTAATCATGAATTTCATATAGATAATTATTTCTTCAAATGAGAGTGGAATTACGATAGTTTGATTTTGTAATCATATTTGGATTCTTGGTGATTATCAATGAATTAAATAAAATACATTGGAAGATATATCATGCATTTAAATCTTTGTGTATTATAATTCCACCTTCAGAAAACATAAGGTAAAATAAACTATTATTAGATATATATCATAATAAATAAATAAATTGTATTAATAAATACTTCTCTTAGTTGTTAAGGATTATGGAAAATAGGGGATTTACCATGAATAGAGTAACTCTTATCATATTCAATTTCATTTAACAATTACATTATGAAATTGAATTATTCTTATATTTTATTTGAAAAATTAATTCATTTATACAATCCATCCACTATTATTAAATCCATATCATGTTATTTAATTAATAACATTAAAATTTTAAATATGGAACAAATATATAATCTCCCAGAGAGATTTCATAAGTTTCCACTATACTATATTATGTGGTAAAAAATATTTCGAGAGACCTCAATAAAAGGATCCATCACATGTGAATGAAAATAAATGAATTTATCATAAGGTTATTGGATTTTATTTCAGTTTCTTTAATGATCCTTTAAAATAATATGATTAGTGGATATGATTCAAGATCTTCCCCTATAATTAGTCATTAACACACCTAAAATTTCTCATTATCAATCTTTATGAATATAATATCACCAGTAATACTCCAATAATTTGAATTTACTCTATGTTTTATATAATAGTCTATATAAATAACTATTATGATACCATGTGAGACAGTGTTTCACTCCATTCATAGTCAACATTGTTTTCATAAATCATTGTATCCCTTAATCAACAACCACATATTCCTTAACCACCCTATTTAGATGAATCATAATTGTTTGATATTTATAATAAAACCATATTATTTTATCCTTATTATAGGTCATAATCATTAATATATAATATTTCATATATTCTCACTATCAATGATTTATATGTGGATTATTATTGATCATTATTACTCATAGAGTAACACCTCCTTTCATATATTGTTCCTTGACCCACTTACTAAACTCCTCCAGTAGATCATGTGAGGGATTATCCATGACTTTAATTGCATAATCAACTACCATAACGTTTATCCTATGATTTTTACAAAATTTAATTACTCTAAAAACTCAAAATACTTTTTAAACAATGTACCAAGTGTCCTAAATAGTTATCATTTTTTGAAAAAAAATTAATCCTTTTAGAAAAGATAAAAAATATAAATTATATTGTAAAATATTCCAACCAAATTTCATTTAGTATAAATTTATATGGAGTCAAACTATAGATAACAACATATTAAATCAACTATATATCATAGAGTGTTATGAAACCGTCACTTTTTATGCTTCCTATCATAGAAAATGTTTTTCCCCTACCACTATCCTTAATATGCGGTGTTCTTACTTAAGTTGTGTTTTATCCAAAAAAAGAATATTATATCCTTTTTGATTTATCATAATATTTATAAATTCATCTAGATCAATTTATATATCACAATACATTATGTAATTTTATTATAATTTATGAACTCTACAATACTAATTAAATTGATTCATTTCATCACCATCAAGATAATCACTTTTCCAGTTGAAAAACTATATACAAATATTGAATATACACCTTATCAAATCCAAATAGATCATATCTGATCACATATATAATTCTTTCCAAACATTTTCATCAATTTAATAATGTATTTAACAGAATATATAAGAAAACATAATATATTTTTGGTTTTATGTAATTAATAAGACCATTTCATAATAATATAATTTTAAATTTATAGCTTTCCATCACTACTTATCCCATGTATCATCTATACATGTATTCCAAAATCAAAATGATCGGTATTCAATATTATTGAAAACTTAAATCATCATAAAAATTCTATGGATGTGCATAACATCAAGGTATATAATATAGTATATTTGACATGGATATTATCATTACATAATTCAACGTGGCTTTATTCTCTATATGAGAACTCTATTATATATAAAAATGAATTCATATCATTATCATGGTGATGTATTCATATGTAGTTCATCACCATATCAAGGAAAATATTTTTTTCTTAATTTCATTATAATTTACCTCGTCAATCAATGCTTCTGAAATCACTACCTTATGTATCACAAAAAAATATATTTATTATATATAAATTACATTCATGGAAGATATTTTTAACTCCTTTCATCTTATCTTTATGATATTTATATTCATGGAATATGAAACAAATGACATTGTCCATTACTATATAATCATCTATAAGGTTAAATTTATATTTAATTTGTTGATATATTAATCAATATTTTTTAATAATTGGTTATTCATTATACATAGTTTATGAAAATACTAAAAAGAACCATCAAATGATAAAACATCCTCATAAAAAATAGTGATGAAAAAAATAAAACAAATCAACATGGTGTGTAATAATATAACTAATTTATAATAAATTCCATGGTGAATAAAACAAATTACAAATAGAGTCATGAATTTCATGGATATGAATATGGATTTACTGAATTTTAATATTATATATATAAGATTCATATTAGTGTATAAATGATGGGTTCATTTAATTTTTATAAAGTTTTATTATTTTTGAATGTAATTTAAATTAGTAATACCATGATCAACTATATGTTTAAATCATTCCAATGTAGAGAAACCATCATTTATCATATGTATGCTGTGTAAGAAAAATTTTATCTGGTTATGTGGGTCGGTTTATGTTTGGTTGTGCATACCAAACATGTGTATGATCTAAAACTAAGAGAGTTAGAAATATTAATTAGATAAATTATGAATTTTTACTAAAAAAATAACTATAAATGAATTATTTATAAATAAATTAATGTACTATTTCTTCCTAAATAACCATTACATAATAAAAAAATCCCATGTAAAATCATATCAATGTGAAATATGTATCCTAGATGATTGAAACATTATATAATAGATATCATTTTATTAGAATTTAATTAATAAATATTATTTTAAAATCAATATAAAAAAAATAATGTAATTTTATATAAATTTAAATTATTGATTTTTAATGATAGTAAATAATAATTATAATATTTCAGAGATATTACTTATGAAAAATATAAATTTGGAATGTGAATAAATTCTTGGATAAGAATCATAATTTAGAATATATTCAAATATAAGAAGTGAAATGGTATATTATTTCTTGGATACTTTATAAAAAATCGTTAAATATATATGTAAGAATATGAAATCAAATCATACTTTTACTCTAATGTTATTTTACCTTAATCTTGATCTCAACATTCAGAATAAAAAATTATATGCATTCAATATGACTGATAAACATTAGTCAATATAGCATGATTAGGATCAACATAACAGATATGGAGAACCTAAGATGTTAATATTGTGTAATAGAAATATATAATGATATTCTCTATAAGAATACAACATATTATTAGATATGTGAATGATTTAGAGAGACTTATATTTCCACTCTTAATTTATTTTATTGCTGATTTTATCATGTTATCATTACTGAATCATTATTAATAGATCATTTTTATATATAATAATTATTATTAAGGATTTCTTGGAAATATCAAACATTTTATAACATAATCTCTATAATAAGTATATAATGAAGAAAATTTAAAGGTAAAAAACATATTAAAAAATCATTCAATAGATCTTGGAAATGAAGTCCTCTTCAAAACCCAAATATGTTGTTTTTAAGGATGGAAAATGAATCCACTATAAAAAACATTAACATAAAAAGTAATATTATAAAAAATAAATGAAACATGTTTCATCTAAATGAGGAATTTCCATGTTAGGTATTTATATAATTTAAATATATGTCATTAATTTTTTCCATGTGTATTAAATATCATATATGCATCCTAAAATTGTAAAAAATTATAACAACTCAAAAATAAAATGGTTAATAATGAATAATTAAAAGAATTTATATAAAAAATTGGTAAAGTATTAATACATTAGTCGTAAGACTGTATAATAAAAGTTTTAGAGTAATTCCCTTATGATAAAAAAATAACCAATGTCATATAATGTTGTATATATTTGAAAATAAATTTCCAAACTAGTATAATATATGTTATTAGTTATCTCTAATAGATCAGACATAGATCATTCACATATTTATCATTAATTTTATTTTCAATTTTAAATATAATGGGTTGAAGGGGTTATGAATTATTTATAAATAAATATTAATTATGTTCTCATAGATGTAAATTGTGGGTTCATGGTAGAAAATGATTTTTAGTATAAACATGTAGCCAACAATGTAAAAAATATAAACAAACCTCAATGTTAATTCATTATAAATATATCTCATATTTGTTATAGTGTATTTTTAGAACACTTATTTTGGAAACAAATTTCATAATATTTATGATATTATGTAGTTTTTGTATTACTGAAAGAATCATAATTTTATTATTTGTTTTATTTTTTTCATAAAATATAGATCCCAATTGAGTATATAAATAGTCATAATATTAAATTTATTTTATGCAATTTCATTTTATTTAACAAAATACTCATAAATTATATCATGTGAGGGATATATTGTTTATTTTTATTGTTTTTGAGGAATATAAGATGATTTTTATGAAGGTTTATATAAATATTTAAAAGTTAAACTTTTTAATGTTTTTAGGAACACATTAATATAAAATACAAAAAGATTATATCATAAGATAAAAAATAAAATATATTTCTATGTTGGGTTGATCAAATTTGTTTTATAATATGTTTATTCCTGACATCTGGACATGAAATATTGAAAAATACAAGAATCATATCATTGTTATAAAATAGTATAATTAGTATGATGAGAATTAATTTAAAAATTATTTTTTAACTCGTTATAATATATAAAAAAGGATATATAGTTTTTAATAATATATAAAGATGTAGTTTATCATTTATATCATGATGACAGAATGATTCATCTTTTCTTTATATTGTATCATATGATATATTAATGTTTTCTAAAAAAACAACATGTTGGAATTAATTATAAAAAGTTATTTTAAAATTTTTTTAAATTAAATTTAAATTTTATATTATTTATAAGTTATTTTATATTGGGAATATAAAATTTACTTATTTTATTTCACAAATGATTATAATTTATTCTAGAAATATAATTATTTTATAATTATTTTGTTTAAATATTTATAAAATATTATTTTAAATATTATTTAATTTTTTTTATTAACCTATAAAAAAGTTAGTTTATTATTCATAAGATGTATATATTTAATTTCAAAAATCATTCATATATATGTGGATTATATTAGATATAATATGAGAAGTATTAATTTCATATTATAGAAGAATTTTGTGATAAATACTTTCAATCGTGTACTTATGTTTTTTAAATTCTATTAAATAACCAAACCCATAATGTCATTGATAAATGAAATGGTTTATGAATTCCGATTTTATAAACCTATATTGTATCATGTTTAAGGTATGCATGGTAAAAATTTATAATTATGATAATTTGGATACATTTCTATGTGTTAACCCAATTGAATTATATTCCTAGAGGTATGGAGTATGGATTATTCACGGGATGAATATATAAAAGGAATTGTACATATTTTTATTTAAGATGTATATAAAATAAAATTGAAAAATTATCTTCAAAAATAAAATTATTTAAAAAATTACTTGGTTCATTCAAAACATAGTGAATATAGAATTCCCACTATGTAATGTTCACAGGAATTATTTTTATAATTTAGTTATTCTCATTTTTATTTTATAAATATTATTATTATAATTATATTTACCAAATAAAATATTCTATATAAAAAATTAAATAAATTAATATCATAAAAAATTCAATAATATATGTCCTTGAATGAGAAAAATATTAATAGTAATTACTTTTCGAATAAGTATCCATTTTATTTTCATTAATATCAATGGGTAGAATACAATCCATATTTTTGAGAAACCTCTTCTATAGAAAATACTAAGTGTATATGTGATTCAATGTGGGAATTCAAATTTAAAATTTCTTACAAAAAATTATAATTTATTGAAGATTCCATATAGTACATTAATACCCTCGAGAGACTATGAAAAGATATTTTTCTAAATGGGATGAATTTATTGATAAAATATATTACTCATTATGTGAATAAAGAGGTATCTTTTTAAGATCCTTAGTTTTTCTATGATTTGTATTTGTCTTCAATGGTTGATATTTGATATAAATGGTGGTAAATGAAATAGTAAGATTTCATTTATTCCAATTTAATGGATAAGTTCTAAATAAGCTACATTTATGTGGTACTGAACTCTTGTTGTCTAAAATATGTTCCTTGAAGAAATTGAGATTATGACGTTTATAATTGATTAATTGATCTCATGATTTAATGAAATTATTCATTGTGTGTTTTTATATGACACATTTTTAACAAAAAATAATAATATGTGAGGAAGGGTGATTTGATATTAATGATTTTATTTGGGAAGTATATTTCAAATATGGAAGAATATGAATTGGAGAAATATCATTGTAATATCTTTATTACATGATATTATTGGAAGATAATTGTAATAATAATTTGAATTGAGAATAATTTAATGAATAATGTGCCTGAAAATTGACTTATTAATTATTAAAATCACTTTTATTTGAAATAGGATAATCGTTCTAATTCAGAAATTGTTAGTGATCGACACTATAAGAAATAAATTATTTATTTAAATAATGTTTAAACCTATTAAATACCTTTGTTTTTATATAATGAAAATTTCACATTGATTTATTTTATGTGGTGAAAAAAATGATCCAACCATTAAAAGTCCCATTGGACAGACCATCAACCACATATGGGAATCTATGGTCTAACATGTGGGAGGTCTGTCCAAAGGAGGCTTGTGTGGATATAAAGGACTAGGTAACATATATTATCGCATTTGAACTCCGATGTGACTCTAGCGTGTAGTGAATCTAGGGTCCTACCCCAATGCCAACTCAAAATGTGACTGTGAACATACTAATTTATAAATCATGGATA
Organism: Viscum album; assembly: GCA_963277665.1. Taxonomy (NCBI): domain Eukaryota; kingdom Viridiplantae; phylum Streptophyta; class Magnoliopsida; order Santalales; family Viscaceae; genus Viscum; species Viscum album. Next base: position 663,863,792 of record OY728159.1, read on the forward strand.
AATAGAATTGCAGTATGATATGGGATGAAGAAATGAAGGTACTATTCACCCATATTAAAATTATATAGAAATAATCTGTTCATTCTATCTGACATGATATGTATATCACTGAGACATCACATAGTCATTATATTCCTCCCAACATGTGAGTTCCTAGACTATGTCCATTCGACAATGTACCACCACTGATGATAAAAAAATGTTATCTAATCATGCCTTTTGATCTAATCAAGCTATGGAGATCCTCATATCGATACAAATTAATGATATGCATTCCATGAAAATAAGAGTTTTAAGTAGGGGCTTCGTCCAATTAAAAATGAAGATGAGAAGGCTGTGTAGTGTGTTTGGTCTACATGGATGCATTCATAGAATGAAAGGGAATGTGTTTCTGATCACATACATGCGATAAAATCACCCTAAGGCGAATCCCATAATATTACAAAAGAAAACATTTTTTTGGAAGAAAATTAACTACACTATAAGGTTATAACAATTTGTATTTTTGGGTAATCAATGAAATTATATATATGTCATAAAAAGCATTGTTTTAGAAGTTGATTTAAAGAGAATGTTTTGATTATCATCTTCCTATAAATAAAAAATCATTGATACTAATAATTTGGCTTCCAAATGGGTATTCAATTGAGAGATCTTATATTCTGAAAAACAAAAGATCTATATAGTTCACATGATGTTAATAAGGAAAGTTGATATATAAGTCTCCGTGTCTACCTAGAGAAGGGGAGTTCCATGAGCTTCCAAGTCACAATGAATTGAGGAGTTCCACATTCCTTATTGGTTGTGTGAATAACTACAATGAATATACTACATGAAGAAGATCAATGGATGTTAGACTAGTGTTAACCCACTCTCATCATTCCTAAAAAATAAGAATGGTTCCAAGAACTAGTGCTTGAGTTGTTCACACACATTTTGTTACAAAAAGAAAGTGTTCTTTGTAAAAATTCTTCTATGATAAAACTATTTATACTACTAATACAAAAATATCTAGAAAAAATATAAGTTCATTTTTTTGTTGTGGGATGGATGAGATATCCACATTATTTAACAGAATGAAGTTGTTGTGGATTATAATTAAACCAGACACAAATTAGTTTCATTCTAATGTTATATATTACTAGATAGCGTGTATTCGTAAAACTAATTTGTATGAAAGAATATGGTTTCAAACCTATATGATTTAACTTATGTGAATAAAAATGTGCATGAATGAATTCTATATCACATATATGCATTATTTGGATAGAAAATAAATTATCAATGAACTATATTTAATATATGTTTTAGGGTTTTTATTTGTGATAAGAAATAGTTCCTCATAGTCGAACCTGTAGGAAGATAAAGGATATAAGAATAATTTGTGAACAATGAAGATTACATGCATGTTATACTGAATTAAAATGCATGAATAAACCATGAAAAATAAATAAATTTATAAAGAAATAAATAATTTATATTCATGTGGTAATTTTGTGATAATGTCATGAAAAATTAAAATACATGAATAAGATGATGGGATATGTTTAGTGTAGTGAAAATAGTGTTTAAAAACTATTCCATTTCAATAATAAAAACCAATCCCCTTAATTGTTTATATCATGTTTGGAATAAATAGAATGTTATACTACTTCAATCTTTCATACTATTGGGTCTCAAATTTCACATGAAGAAGAAGAATATTGTGACTAATCTATACTCATCTATTCAGGCCATATTTTATTATTCTACTAATGCGATGATCATTAATTGTTTTGATAATCTAAAATAGTGTTTTTTATTATAACAATAAGTAGAACAGGAACAAGTGAAATATAATTTTGACTAATGTATAATAAAAGGTGATGATCAAATTATTTTTTAATAGATTATCATTTTATTCAAATAATAATTCTAAGATGATCAATCCACAACACATTCACATTTTTATTATTGGTTTTACAAGATTAAGTGTTTCATTCATTATATTGGTAAAGTAGTAAGTGAATAAGTGGAAGAAAAAAAATTGTGACATCCAATAGAATTCTCATATAATGGATCACATTATTGGTGTTTTTATGAACCTTTAACATGTATGAAAATTTCATTAATATTTTCTTCAAAGATCAATCTAGGATCTATAAAAAATTCATCATCCATTGGATATAATTGAATGTATTTAAAATGATTTTCCATTATTATTATAACCACCTTTTAGATATTATTTTTTAGTGTTTGTGTGTTTGGATAATTTCCCTTCAATTATAAGTAATATTTTTTATCATCCCGTGTTTTGAAGTCGATGAAACATTCTAGGGGAATTTGATTTTTTTTCATTTGTCGAGTAGGCAATTTTTAAAAAAGAGCATCACAATTTGTTTTCTGATGGTTTGAACACTTGAATTTGAATTTCTAAGTAATTTAAATTAATATTTAAAATTAAAATTATTTAATTGATATTAATTGAAAAATAAATGAAATAATCATGAAATATTTTAAGGATTATAAAAATAAAAATAAAAATAAATATTTTTTTATTAATTTCAGGTTTATGTTTTGAGATCCCCAAAATGGGGTTCATACTCTATAGGAACATGATAGGGGATCCCCCTCTCTCTCATAGGTGTGTGACAGACCCCCCTCCATATCCTCCTTTGATGTCTATTCTTCCATCGAATATCCTTCGGGTTATTGGTTTGATTATTGAAGGTATAAATACTCCTCCCTATTTCAAGAATATTTTTCCCTAACCATCACCCCATAATGTTTGGCTGAATCCGTTGGGTTAGGGATAACCCATATTTGGTTTTATTATGAATTTAGGGCGTGTCGTGCCTCTCCCAGGCCATGTTCATGCGTATTATGACAACATCCATTGATGGCAGAGCAGATTGGGTCGTTTCGGTTATCCACCTACATCTGAGGAGAGGTACATTATCCATTACATGGTTTGGTACATTCTATTTTAGAGTAATTTTGTGTTTTTTCCCTTTTATATAGTGTAGTTGTATTTAAATGTCTTTGAATGCACACACACACACACATGTATATATATATATACCATCCTTTTCTGTATTGCCTATAGGTGAGGTGAATATCTGCATTGGGCCATGGGATATATATATATATATATGATTGTATATGTGTTCTAGTGTGGAGCAGTTTTGAGTTGTTGCTGGTAAAATAGTAAAGTGTAGAAGTGTTTGTCTTGGCTTTTGTCTATATCCTGAGGTAGGGTCCCTTTCCATTACCATTGTATATTATAAATGAATTACTAACTTTAATTATCACATTGTCCTTAATTTTTAATTAATTAATTATTATTTTAAGACGTTATTTGTCTTAGATATTAATCTAGAATTTTAAGGATTGAAATGTTAAATATGATAAATGATTGTGTGATGATAAATTTCACGATTTTATGATAAAACCCCTAAAACGGAGGTGCACTATCTACAAGATAAAATGTAATGAGTAAAATTTTATGATTTTAAGCCATTTTATTATGTTTGTTGCATGTAAATTTAGTATGTTTCTCATATTTTACATGAGTATTAAATCCAACCAAATACACCTTATTTGTGTTGGACCTCCTTAGATTGGAAATTACTCAGGTAGGCATAATTCATGATTCCATGACATTTTACCGGTCTTTTGAGATTTATAAATGTAATTCCATTGTCTATGGAATTGATTAGGAATTGACCATGGTCAATATTTCCATTCTTCAAATGATCCCTTATATGTTCTCATTAAACCTTATAAATGGATCATTCATGTTACAAAAATTGATCAGATTTAATTGAATTGGATGTCTTCCCTTCTTATCTGAAATTTACCATATATGAAATTGGTAAAGGTTGAACTGGAACAAAACACATCCTTTGTGTTTGACTATCTTCATATATGGGATTACACAAGTATGTAATTTCCCTCTTGATAATAGAACATTCTAAGTTCCTTCATTCCACTTTAAATCCAATTGGCATGTTTTGAGAAATTAAATAGCATGTTTTATATGGAATGACTTATCATGAAGGACTCTAGGGTATTGGAATTATTAGATGGTTCCATTGTGATACTTTGTGTTGTATTTGGTCTCTTCGAATGGGCATGAGACTCCACCTATCATTTTGACAGATTTTCTGATTTTATTGATTATTAATATGTTTTACTTGTCCATCATTATTATTTTGAGATTTTATATGCACATGGGGTGATTTTACATGATTTACCAGCACTTTTAAATGATGAATTGTTATTTAAACCCTAATATGAAGCCAAAAACATGGGTGTGTACCACTTATTTGGTTTCTTTGATCACTTAGCACTTGTATACATTTTTTGATAGGAAATGGTACATTTTTTTAGACACCAATCTCGGGACGAAGCACGTGGAATGGTATGGGTGTCCATTTAGGAACCCAAACCAATGTTTTTTCATTTGGCCTATTACTTGATCTACATTTATTAAATTTGTCTTAGAAATTAATTTATATTTCCATATTTTTATTGGGATTGAAATTATTGGTGTTGGCCTACTACGATTTTTTTCTCACACACTTCTCAGTTCTCCATTTCACTGGTGTACCAGAATAGACCTCTCTTGTTCATAGTACCATGCAAACATGGTTGTAAAATTCTATGTTGTACCAAGGAGTTAAAAGCACATGACTATATTAGACCTAAATATGATCATGGAGTTTAGCTTTGATATTTATTTTATTTCTTTTCTTCACTCATGTTGTGTACTGTATCTCTACCTACTATATGTCTTTTATTTTAGATTATCTATATTAATCTGGATATTCATGGTTTCTTTTTATAAATTTGAATTAAAAATTATATTAAATTGTTATTGTTATTATTCCACTTCTATTTATATTTCATTTTTTATTACTAATTCCATTATTTTATGCTATTTATATATGTATATCGATGTTCACCTATACTCTATGAGAGAATAGTTTCCCCATAGACACACACTAGGACCTCAGTAGTAGTCGGTAGCCTCTGACATTTAGGGAGATGCACTAGAGGTCATGCGACCCACCAGTCTTGCAACAAGTTTAGTGGTCAGCCGGTCCAGGATGATACAAAGTGGAAAGAATAGTTAATTTCCTTTTTATTTACTATTTTTGGCTAATAGATAAGAGACTAGGAAAGTGTCAATGCTTGGTAAATATCCATTCATGGGACTCATCACCCCATGTATGGAAAATGACCATGTGGCCAAGGCTATAAAACATGTTTATGTTATTCGATATTAAAGTTGATTTGATTTCATATTGAGTGAATGTTTTACTTTTTGATACTTCTAATTTATGGTATTTATGGTATTTTTTCCCATGGATATGTATGAAAATGTTGAAGCATCACATGAATCATATTAGGCACATATAAAATTAATATTCCATGATTTGGGGTTTATTAGTATGATGGTTTAGCTATTTTAATAACATTCTTAGTTTTGAACCTATTTCAGTGATTTTTTAGCATGCTTGATTGAATGACATGCTTTGATGTTTATATACCATGTTTCTTAACTACTAAGAATGAATTTCATATTTAGTATTCCTTGCTTCTATAATTACAACATCTTGCTCTATGTTAGATTCTTGTAGTGCCATAAATTTCTTATTATAAATTTGGAATTGATGGAATGAGATAAAATTTATCAGCTGCATGTGCAAGAAATATATATCAGTTGTGAATAAATGGTAACCAGTTTTGAATTATATAGTATAAGGGTGGATTATAACTAAAAAGGGTAACCTGTATATTCAAACTACATTGAGCATAATATATATACATTTTAAATTTGTTGTTTAAATGTGAAGGAACCTAATGTTTTTTATTAAATTGAATTGGATTCAAATTAATTGGATCCAAATTCTAAAATATAATTTGTATGTGAACTTTATGGATTCAGGTATGTCCACCTACGTGACTGAGGCGTTATATATATGATCATGTAATATTAGAAATGGTATGAATGTGAAAGCTGGTTAGTTTTTTAATTGAAATGAACTAGTTAACTATATAAATTCTCAATTGGACACATGTAGGTTTGTTTGGGAATGATTCATATTTGATACCATGCTATGGGTGTTTTAGGACTTAAAACAATTGACTAACTATTATTGGAATTCTTTCTGGAGAACCCAGGTTTGATCAATGGGACACTAATAGGTTACATTACATGTTAAAAATGAGTTTTTTTTGATAAATTTCCTAAAAAATATTGGATTTCAATTAAGTTTAAATGTTTAAAAGGATATCTTATGAGACATTCCTATCATTCCTAGTGACTTATTTTTAATATTTTATGTGTGTAATGATTATAAATGATTAAATGTAAAGTGCTTAGAAATGGAACATGTAGTGGTTTCCACTTTTTAAAACCCTCATGTAATTGTGGGTTTGGTATCACTTTATGTATACTTGTAATGGAAGAAATATCGTTTTCTATATGAATTATTTTTATTAGATATGGATTAAATGATAGGCTTTTGAGACTAGTGACATTCGTTGGCATGCCCTCACTATAGGTGATTTCTTTTTTCTCTCATAAAGGGATGGATTGTGGTACACAACACCCTCAAAGTTTACATGCCTTTCTATATGTCATGTGTTTTTTCAACTTGGTGTCATTCAGGTGTATTTGTCTCATGCGAAACCCATATCTTCCAATTAAACCCTTGTTTATATGGGTGGTCACATTTTCTATGACCCTTTTTATGGACACGATCATCATGAAATTATTGGTTTTAGGAGTTTAGACATGCCTATGACATGGTCAGCTGATTTGTAGGTCTGATTACCCTTTGTTATCCTTTAGTGATGGTAAACTTGGTATGTCATCATCCACGTTAACGGTCATATTGGGAAATATGACTTTGGGTAAAATATTTTATTTGGAGAATCTTATTCTTAAATGAATTGGGAGGATAGCATATGGAAAGTATTCAGGATGGTCATCTTGTTTCAAAACATTGGGGTAGTATGTATTGATGTATAGAGTACCCGTCGAGTTGATAGTGTAGTAATAAACTGGATGATTTTAGTTTTTTTGTTGCGCCTTGACTTGTTTTGTGCATCCTCGGTTCATATATACCATAGAGTGGCATGAGAGTTTGAAGTAATTGAGTTCATCCCATGCTCATGATAACTTCATTAAGAAACTGGTGTGTTGACATTCCGGTTTTTTTGGTTGTTGGATTTCATTCTAAATGATATAACATATGTGAGTGTGACTTGGGGGAGTGTCACGTTACTTTTGAAAAAAAAATTCATTCTCAGCAGAAGGAAAAAAACCGTTGAGGAACATAGGGAGAATTTAGATCATTCATAATTGCATTTGAGGCTATATGGTTTTGAATCATGTAAGTTAACTCCATAAAAAATGACTTGGATGTGGTTTATGGTGTACTCACCCCATGAGAAGAACTGTTGTCTATGGTCGGATTCTGTGGTAATCCTTGAATGATCACATGGTTCCTATTATCATAAATAAATTGTGATTGGTTAGTAATGGTGTGTCTAAAATTGAATGTCTTCTTATTTTTAAAGTATTTGACCCATTATGGATCGACCATTCTTTTCCTGATCTAGGTATGTCAGTTCAGAATCATATCTTGCACTGAGTCCTGATATAGAGGGAGTGTCTCAAGTATTCTTAGAAAATATCAGAATCCTCCTATTTTTTTTGTTATCAATGAGCATTTACCCTATCTTTACTTGTTCTTTGTTTCACTAAGAGTGCTTTATTATTATGATGCACTAATCCTTTTAAAGCCACTGGGCTCGTTTGAGTTCTCTTTATTGGTCTTTGATGCTAGATGAGTGGTTCTGTCATGTATTTGTTGACTCTAAGTAACCATTAGGTTCCAAAGTAGGAACATCCTTGATAGAATTTTCTACATTATCCATTTTCTCTAATGTGACCACCAAGAGGGTACTGATCTAGGATCATTCAATTATTTGATGTTGATGTTGTGACCTTGAGTTAACGTCTCACATGAAATTGCAGAGTTTGGACTACCTTGGAATTGTTTCTTAGACATCAGTTGTTTTGATAAAATGTTACCCTAGTCTTGTTGATGGTCTCATAGTTTATTTTTAAAGGGTAATGATTCCATTGTTCTATATCAGGGTTACACCCTTGTTTATGCTGAGGCGAGACAATTTTAAAATATCTAGGTGATGGTTTGACTATAAAACATCACCAGAAGCCAGTGATGGACACCATTAAACATGTTTATTGAAACTCTTTATACATTGGAAGACATAATTTTTGTTCTGTTTGTAATATGTCAGTCGTCGAAGCTGAGTATCATGAGATGGTTATCCATAGGTGCATTGACCCATGTTTTCCCTTTTTCAATGAAAATGGTTGGTGAATAACCATTTTAAAGCATGTTGTCAGGTGAAGACGACTACAATATGTGTCAGCCTGGGCCTTTAATCAATGGACAACATGACCTGTGTAAAAGAGGGTGATGGGATATTGACCAATTAACCATTTTAAAATCACAACAAGAGTTGTTAAATGCCTATAGGTATGAATTTAATTTCAATTCAAACATAGATGGTGTCGTGTCATAGAACATGAACATTTTTTAATGTTAACACCTAACGTGGGGAGCACCATTGGATGGATGTTTCAGAACATGATGTTGTGATCCTATCTCTAGATAAACAGGCTTAGGTATGTGCCATCTTAGCATTTTAGTTGGAAAATGTGCATTGGTTTAGGTTGTAATGTATTATGTATTGTGATATAAAAATCATTTCTTAAAGGTGTGTTGAGAATTTGCAAATGAAATGCATTTGTTTGAATGAAAGTCCATGACCCTTGTAGGTTAGGTGATTTGTTCATTGTTTCTGAAGTATTCCTGTGGATGATATGTTGTAATGTGGGGAGGTTGTAACATCTAGTGTTTCGAACCGGTTGAAAATTATAGGGGAATTAGAATTTATTGATTGTTGGGTGGGTTATTTTTAAAACCAAGCATCATAATGTATTTTCTGAGAGATGTAACACTAAAATGTGATTTAAATGAAATTAAATTAATTAAAATGAAATTTTATAAGAAAATTAAATAATGAGATTAAATAAAAAATACATGAAATAATAAAGAATTATTTTAATGATAATATTAATAATATTAATTTCATTATTATTATTATTTTTTATTTTTTATTTGGATTCAATTTCAAGAACCCAAAAGGGGGATCTTCCCCCTTAAGCCCGTGACAGGGGCTCCCTGCTCACTCTTATAAGTTCATGTTGGACCCCCCTCCATGGCCTCCTTTGGTGTGGCATCTTCTAGTGGATTTATTTCTAGTTCGTGGACCTATTCTTCAAGGTATCACCCCTCCTCCCTTATCCTCCCTATTTACAGCTAATATTTGGCCTCTTCTTCTACGTTATTGTTCATCCGAAACACTTGGGTTAGTTCTAACCCAAATTTTGGTTTTCATCCAAATTTTGGGTGTGTGTTGCCTATCTCGGGTCATATTATTTCATATTTATACATCCACCACCAATGGAAATGTTTATTAGGACATTTCGGTTTCCCACAACCATTTGGGGTGAGGTTATTTATCGGTTTCTTTGTATCAAAACTTTTATATTTTGTGTCATTCTATTTTATGTGTCCCATTAATAAATTGTATTGGGATTTGAAAGTCTATAAAGGAGTTCACACACATACATAAGTATGTATATATATATATATATATCTTACAAGTATTTATACCTTAATAAAGTGGTAAATACATGAGTTGAGTTAAGGGGTATATATATATATGAATGTTGATGAATGTGTGGAGTAGTTTCTAGTGGTCATCGGTAAAACTATCAAGTGCCAATGTATTTATCTTGGATTTTTTCTATTTCCTAAGGTAGGGTCCCTTTCTTATTCAATTAAATTTTATAAATGAATGAATTAATTTACTTATCACACTGTCTTTAGTTTTTAATTAATGAAGTATGATTTTACGACTTAATTTTTCTTAGATATGAATTCATAATGTTCAAAAATATATGATAAATGATTGTGTGATAATAAATTCCATGATTCTATAAAAAACCTCTGAAACGGAGGTGTGTTATCTTCAATATAAAAGGTATTGAGTAGAATTTTATGATTCCCTTCCTTCTTGTTATTTTTGTTTCCTGGGAAGTTAGTATGTTTCCCACTTTTTTACATGAGTATTCAATGTAATCCATGAAACCATATTATTATTGGACATCCTTAAATTGGATATTTTCCATGTAGTCATAAGGCATGATACCATGAAACATTCCTTATATTTTGAGATTTATGAATGTAATTTCCATGGTCTAGGGAATTAAATAGGAATTGATAATGTATGAAATTACCCTCATTCATATGACACATTATAAATGCTCATTAAACCATATAAATGGATTTTCCATGTCAAATTAAATTAATCAGGATGAATTTAATGAGATTGATTTCATTCTTAAATTAAATTTCCCATGTATGCAATTGATTAATGTTTAATTAGAACCAATCACCTCATAAGTGTTTTCCATTCTTTGTATAATGGATTACCCAATTAGGTAATTTCCTTCTTTACTCTAGAACATTCCAAGTACCTTCTTGTGACTTTAAATCCAATTTCCTTGTTTCGATAAATTAAATATATTTTTTTATAGAATGTATTGTCATGAGGGAAAGCCTTTCCATGATTGTTTAATTTAAGATGAACATGTTATAATAAAATGAATTTTCATGCCTAGTTTAATTTAATGTAATATATTTGATTAAATGGTTTATTCATTATGAAACAAATTTCCTTGTATTAAGGGGTTTTAAATGAAATAGAATGTGGAGGGTGGAACAACCAACTCATTTATTTAATTCTACGAACAGAAAAACTTGTTAGCTTAATTTATTTAATGTCATTGATGACCTATGGTTCTAGGAATGTAAATGCCATGTTTTCTTGTTTATATTTCATTTCATATGAATGTTCCTAATGCTTATTACCTATTATAGTGGCATGATCTATATTTGATTATTATTAGCTTATGATATAAAAATTATAATAATTTCCAATGATTTTTACATGCTTACTTTTATGCTAAATTCCTTATGCCATTTTAATTGTACGAATTATGTCTTTTGGATATCTTGGTAGATTAGGATCTTTCCATGACCATGATGGAATGAGATGTTTATTTAGTGTATTGAAATGTTATCAATGTTTTTCATTGTCATATATTCATTTCTTGATATGGATATCTTGAAATTGGCGGGAAGAGAAGATGAGTTATATATTATGGATTCATTGATGGACTCCTGTGATAGGGTGGTTATACCACAAGGTGCTGGGGGTGATGATTTGGTTTTCTAGTAAAGGGCTTCCTAGGTGTCTCATTATGATCTTGAGTGATACCATTTCCCTAGTGGAGAAACTTTTGATGGTCCTTTTGGAATTATGACTATGCCATGCATTTGGTGATACTCGTTCCCCTATGTGAGATACCATGTAAAGACACAAAAGTTACCTACCTCATAGTGATACAAGGGAATCCATATAGATAGAATTGGATGAAATAAGTGGTGTTGAAATTATCAGATGTTCCCATAGAAATATGTGGGATTATTTTAAGTCACATTGGATGGGCCTGGGGCTCCACCTCTGGTTTTGACGGATTGTCTGATCGGATTTCATATTCATATAATATGAATATCCTTCATTATTATTATGAGCATGATTATCATCATCGTAGTGTATTTTTATATTAAGAAGGGATTGATACACCCGAATACAAACAAAAATGAAAACAAATTGAAGGACCTTATGGCGGTCTAAAACAGTGAAGGCCAAGGGAGTCCCCTTTAATGAGGTTGACACCCTTAGGGTTTCAGGGAAATAACACTATGTATGAAAATAGGGCTAGGGACCAAAACATCTAAAGAACCGAGGAAGTACGCAACTTGGTTCCCCTATCGCAATGTGTATGTCACCTTGTAGCTATTACTGAGCACAGTTCTACAATTTTTGATGATGTATGAAACAAACCATGGAGATGGGTAGAGTCCATGAAGGACGTCATGTATCATCTTAGAATCTGTTACCGCCTTGTCAACCTGAACATTCTTGAGAATTCACATGCAATGTCCTGTAAGAAAGGCTTTAGCATCGGCCTATAAGGAGGAACATTGGCCTAACTAGGAGGACAATGTCAAAACAACTAAACCATGTGATTCATGCACAACCCCTCTGCCCTGTAGGAACTCCATGTTGCAAGACTCATATGTGTTGAGATTAAGGCCCCTTGAAGGTTGGATCCACCGAACCCTTTGACCCATGGAATTGTTGTTACCATGCATGGAAGTATGATAACTGACCTGTATACATTGTAGAGAGGGATCCTCTTACGAATTATTGACTAGTCTAGCCATATTGGGGGAGATATTTAGTCATAATGACGATGGAGTTGGAATTAGACTTCAATCCTTCCTGACTTTATTTGTTTCTGGCCTACCAGATGCACCAATATCTATCCTGTAGGATCATCATGTGGGCCATCTTCTCTGATCCTCTGTCTCTCGATATGTGGAACCATATATCCAGGAATGAGAGATAACCTAAGTTGCTAACAAGGATCCATGTGAACTCTTAATAGAAGCACCACACATCACATGATCATTCACCACTGAAGAATAGATGATCCAAACATTCCTCATTGCAGCATATACATCACGAGTAACGAGATGCCAAAGGGATCCCACATTATTTGATGCTCTTATCAGTGGGGATAACTTTGAATCTGATTCTAAAAAATAAGAAGTTGAATTTATAAGGCATGGAATTGCACCACAATGAATCATTCCTGCTGGGTGAAGGTTCCTAGAGAAACCAGGAATGATGAAAGTCCCAATAGGTGGAGAGCCAGATGAGTATGGAATGAAAATGAATTTTTCATTCCCCAAGGAGATATCAATAATATTGAAAGTGTCCTAGTTATCATTATCCAACAATACTTTGATGAAGGATGAGTGAATGCTATATTATCTGAAAGAGATCAAGGGGGTGGGACAACCAGTGAATCCAATAACTTTCTTTGGCACTGTTGTGGTGCCAGAACAATTTATCCTCACTCCCTACAATCCATCGTTCAAGAATTTGATGTTCAAGGATAAAGGGAGAGATCATGGCTAATAACGGAGACTTGTGACCCTCGAGCATCTTCATGTTACCATACTAGGAGGAATTCATGATTTGGCCCCACATCATTCGTTGTTCTCGGACATCGCAAGACAATTTATCATTCATGCACTCAAGAGTATCCTCAAGGCGTCATAAATTAATACAACCTTCACTAGAAAAATTTTCTATTCTTTTACAAGTGGACTAGGGACAATTTTCCTCTAGTTGGGGGTCCCAGATAAAACTAGCCTAGATATTATTGATGTTGGTGATGACTCCCTTCAGAACATTAATGGAGGACAGATCATGAATAGGGGTGGTGAGAAGGATGCTATTTATCAGAGCCATATATACCTTGAATGAGAGTTATTTATTCTTCTAGTTGTGCATGCAGTTCACGATTTTTCTGGTGTGAAAATCAAATATTCAGGTACGCAATCAGCCTAAGGATATGAGAGCCCCCAGATACTCTATGGGAAAACATCCTTGTTGCATGGAAAGGCTGTTTTGAACCATATAAATCCAGCTAGGAGAGCACCTATTAGAAATGAAGAATTTAATCTTGTCTTTATTAATGACTGGGCCGCTCTAGAAACAATATTCATCCATCACCTCATTCAGCCCTCTTATGAAACTTATTCCCATGTTGATTAAAATAATGGTGTCATCCGTAAACATTAAGTAGGACACAGAATGTGATATCATGCCCCTTCAGTAGAGTCGAATCGCTCCACCGATAATGTTCCTCTGAATTAGATGTCTCAAGACATCTTGGGTGATGGTGAAGATGCTCAGAGATATAGGGTCTCCTTGTCTTAGGCCGTGTGTGGCCTTGAAGAACCCATAAGGTTTCTCGATAAATGTAACTACCATCCATGAAGAGGAGAAACATCTAAATATGAGATTAGTATTCCAAGTGGAGAGTCCCAAACATTCCAACACCCTCTTAATGAATCCCTAATACACATGATCATATGCTTTGTTCATATCCATCTTTATTGCCACATTTGATCCACAAGTTTTGATGTTGATGTCTCTAACTATGTCAAGGGAAATATCAATGGATCCTTGGATCGATCACCCCCTCACAAATTTGTGTTGCTCCATGGTGAACCTCTAGGGAAGATAGACAGTAATCCTAGAATTAATAATACTAGCTAAGATTTTATAAGAAAAGTTGCATAAACTCATCGGTCTATAGTGCATGATAGAGGAAGGGTTACTTATTTTTGTTATAATAATGATAGATGTGGCACAAAGCAACCCTCGACATGCATCCTCCTCAAAAGAATTCTTTGATGGATGAAATAATATCCTTCTTCACCATGACCCATGAGGCCCTATAAAAGGATACCAAGAAGCCATCTGGACCTGGGGCACTCTTTGGGTCAAGGTTCTACATGGAATATTTGATCTCTTTCTTCTCTGGAATGGAGAAAAACCTCTCATTGTCTTGGATTGACATGAAATTGGAAATGAACTCAAAGATACATGTGACTCTTCCTGGTTACCCATTGGACATATGTGGGTTGGGACCTACAAAGAGATCCTTAAAAAAAGTGTGGGCCATATTTTCCATATCATCTAGATTATTCGAATAAGATACATTTTCCAAAAGGATATTAGGTTGCACTGGCCATTGTTGTCCCTCCATGCATGCATGATAAAATTGGTATTCCTGTCACCATCTATGAACCATAAAATTCTTATTTCTTCCCTCTCCAAGTGTTCATTTTTCCAAAGTCTCTCATCTATGGTCTCTTTCCATTTGGAAAGATCCATGACGATGTGTTCATCCCACTCCTCCTATGATATTTCCCCAAGTATTTCCATGACCTTCATATCCTAATCCATGTCTTCATTAGGGAAATGTTTTTCTTTCTTCCACTCCTGAATCCAGGACATAGTGCTCTAAAGCTTGTTGTGGAAGGCCACCCACGAGTACCCCTATGAAGGTTTATTCCTTACAGAATTAACCAAGCTATGGAACCCCGGCATATTAACCAATGGGTGAAAGAATAAAAACATCTCCTGGTGGACCTTCCCCAAATCCAGAGACACCAGTAGTGGGGAATTATCAGAAAGGCCCCACACCAAGTTTCTGACCATTGCCTTGGAGAACAAGATGGTGGTGTGTAAGTTGACCAGACATTCTTCCAACCGACTCGATGAGCGATGAGGGCCTCATTGGTTATTACTCCATATGAACTAGTCATTGAAGTATCCTAGATCTATAAGGATAGACCCCACCATTAATTTAACAAACTCAATACTTTCTTACCTTTGAAACAATCCCCTGCCATTCCGTTTTTTTGGGTTGGAAACAATGTTGAATTCACCATCTATAACCCATGGATGAGTGCCCAGGTCAAAAGATGAGAGATTTCTCCATAGCTTCTCTATTTGGTGGGGATCACAGCTCCCATATAAGAAGGTCATGAAGAGGTAAAAGTTACATTTGGTAACCTTGGTGGTGATGGACTAATTGCCATCCTAAACCAAGAAGACAGAGCAGATTTTTTCCAAAAAAATACATATTTGGTAGTTATAGGGATCCGCATTCATGGATCCATGAATTTTCATTTTTTTATGAAAAATCACTGATCCTGGAAGGATTATTCATTTTATCGATAATCCTAATGACATAATCTTTGTGTTTTTTGACTTCTGAGAGGAGAAAATCCATTTTGACCCAGGCTTCAAGGCCATGAGCGTTCAAAATAAGTATATGAATCATTGAAAGGATATCACACTGGAACTATCCCTAGAGCTTGAATCCTTATTTTAGCGGTAGGATGAACACCCTTTTAAGTTCCTGGAATGGGAACGAGTGAAAAATTCCACACTATTGGACAAAAACAGAGAATTGGGGGGCGAAACATCAGTAGAGGAGGGGTAAGGAATCCAACAATCCATGGAAGGTGGTGGAGGGGAGCACTCTGAATCCCTGATGCCTATCCTCTCTTCCTGATAAGGGTCATGATCAAGTGAAAAAAAATCTAGCGATAGAAGAGGGATCCTCGATTGAAAATGCCTCTTCAAGGGAAACATCAAATTATTCAGGTGGTTATCCAGTAAGGTAGAGGGAGGGGGTAAGGACAGGAGCCCTGGAGGGTTGGGTCTGGGGTTAAGCAGGGTGGGTTCTGGCCGAAATCCCTTTAGTGCCTTATGGAAAAGAAAAGGAGTGAATTTTAATAAAACCTGAAAGGGATGCCATTTTTTAGGAATGATGAGAAAATATCCCACGCTAACCTGGAAGGATCATTTAAACAGGAGGGTTGGAGTTTTTGGGATACAGACCTGGGGGCAGAGGGCTTAAACATAAAGGTTCTCACCAACAAAACAGTTGTCTGAACTGCATCTAGGGAAGAAACATAGGATGAGGGATACAGCTTGGCTGTAGGACCTGAGGATCTAGGATAGAGACATCATTCACCTTGACAGATCTTCCTACACACCTATATAGAGTTACCCTAGAGGTTGCAGTGGGAATAGAACCTGGGGAAGACTTGGTAGTAGATGGAATGGCTCCAATAAAAACTATCTTTCACCATAAGAAATATTGTCTTTAGTAAAGGGAGGGAGGGGACTAGTTACACACACAAGCGAGAAACCATCACCTCAGAACAGCCACTGGTTCTATCATCCAAACATAGAAAACCACCTAAGGAGTCACCTATTTTTCTTAGAAACCCTCCATTTTAGAATAGAAGTGGGGGGCTCGGGTGGTGGATCCAGACCGCAGAAAGAGGGATCTCCATTCCCCTGTCGGCATCCAACGTCCACTGAGAAAGACTGAAACTCTAGCGGTTGAATGAGTGGGGAGCTTTACACCACACATGTACGAAGTCTTCTTTAGAGGATAGAATGATGTAGAAAGAGTTACTGTGTAGTTTCGAGATCTGGTCTCGGAATCAGAGATCCTGAGAAGGGATAAAATACTTAAAGATTTAGATAGGGGGATTTGTATAGCCAAAATGGGCTATTAGGGTCCATTTCAAAAAAACCTTCGCCTCCGCGAAGGCAGAAGCTGGAACATCCATGGAAATGCAGGTGCCATCATGGGAATCTTTCGGAAGGGACATAGTAACATCTAGAAAAACATGGTTGAAGGGGCCTTAGCCTCAGGCCACAAAGGCAATCCTTGAAGGAGCCATGTCAGAGGGCCACTAGGGAGGATTTAGCCACACACTGAGGAGACGAAGGGGAAACATAAGCTGGAAGATCGCTGGTGGGGAGGAACAGAGAGATATGAGACTCCAAAGGCCACGAAACTAAATGATAGATAGGGGACTCAGTCGGCAGTCGGACAAGTGGGATCAAAACATTCCTAAAATTTGAAATATCCAGCGGTGCGTATGACACATTCAAAGAAAGAAACGTCCTTTCAACGAATTTTCATTTTTTTCCCATAATATCATTTTGAATTTCATATTAAAAAATACTATTCAACTAAATAATTTATGAGTATGCTTATGAATTTGGGATGATTCTCCTTGATTTACCATAAGTTTTGAATGATAACTTGTGAATTAGACCCCATGCTAAAGCACAATCTAGGGGGTGTACCTTTTCTTGGATTTCCGTGGTCACTAGGTACATGAATATACATCTTTCCTTGAACATGTACCTCTTTTATAAAACTATCTTAGAATGAAGTGGGTGGTATTTATTGGTGTCTATTTAGGAACTCTGTAACACCCCAAGATTCCACGGTATGTTTCCCTTTGAATAATGCAGTATCTTGCATTGTACGCAACATCGAGATTCTAACACACCGCAACCAATCAAACTAGCCGGTATGAATAGTAATACCCAATTTTTAAAATTTTATTGGTTTTGTCTTTCAAAATGTACTTCATTTTTGGATTTGGAGTATCGAAATTATCTTAGGGTGAATTCTTGGTATTTTTCTGAAAACATTTAGTTTTTGATGAATAGTGAAAATTACTAAATGTTAATTAAAAACAACTTTTTTAATCGAAATAATTAATAGTGATAAATTATGAATTTTAATGGTTTTGAAGTATATTTAGATTATATTATTATAATTTAATAAAATTTAGGTCATTATAAGTAATTTCACATTTTAAATTTGACATAAAAAAGTGTCAATCTTTTGATAGTTATTATTTCTTAAAAACACTCTTTGTTTTGACAACGGGAATTAATTTTAAATTAATTTCTGCCACTTATGTGTTTTGAATTTAGAAAAATGGATTCCATATTTTTAATCAGGAGGTCCAAATTGTGTAAATAGGTAACTTTTATTTTTAGACATTTTGAATAATTAATTCGGTAAATATTTTTTTACCATGGTTAAAGGGTAAATCTGGTAAATAAGGGTAAAAAATAATATTAAATTACCGTAAAACATGTCCTAAACCTATTGGTTGATAAATGTTTGACCATGGACATCTTTGGGTCGATTTGGGGATCCCATGGAGCCACTTTTAAGTGATAATGACACTTTATATTAATTAAGTTAAAGTAAATACAAAAATGGCATAAACATATATCTTTTAGGAATTTTTTTACATAGGGCAATATATGTTATATTTTCGACCATAAATATTAATTATAAATCTAAAACTTTTTCCTATATAATTGTATTTTATTTATAATTTTTATACATTGAATAATTAAATTTTAATTACGACACAATAATGATGCAGTATTTTCCTTATTAATGAAAGAATCAAATAATTATTATTATAAATGTCAAAATAAATATAATTTGAAAGTTTTGATGACATAAAAAAATTTTATTGGTTAATATGACATGTTATGATTACTTAAATGTTTTTTATAATTAATAAAGTTAAGATTTTAACAAAAATCAATTATTAAATAGTGTCAAAATTGACATAAAGGAGCTTTAAAAAAAATATTACATTATTAATTGATATTCTATTCCTAAGAATCTAAGGATCGGCCAAAGAACTTATATAATTATAGGTGTATCATTAATGGACCACTTGGGGGTCTCTTGGAAGTATATAGTAAGTTTATTAACTATATACTATAAAAATACAAAGAGACATGGTAAATGTAAAACTATTTAACTAAGAGTTAAATAAAAATGATAAAGTCAATATAGTGACCCAAACCTACCTAAGACCTATTGGTTGAGTGGTTTTTGACCTACCCCCACCTTAAATTTTAAATAATCCACTTTTGAGCAATTATAAACTGAATATGAATTTATTATAAATAATATTTCTAGCTTTTCTTAAGGTTCCCCTCACCCCTCTTATTAAAGGGTACTCCTCCTTCTCTCTAATTCACACCATAAAATCCTTTTGGATCAGCCAACCCCAGCCCTAAAATCCTACCAAATTCCCTAAATTCTGCCTAGAGGCCTTATTTTGATCAGAAATCTAACCTATGGAGCCCTTTTGATCAAATCAAAAGGAAGAACCAGAAGAAGAGGTAATGTTTTCACCAGCCTCTTTCAAGTTCCTTTCTTCTTCCAATTCTTCCTTCTTTGTTATTTACATTCTAAATTAATAACTATAGAATCTTCTATATACTGTGATTTTATTATAATTATGGTACAACCAAATTCATTATTCTATCCATCCTTTGAATGACATGTCACCATACGTGGGTACGTACGACTTACCGTCTCCACGTCATGGTGTAATTGTTATTCAATGTATGATTATTTGGATGGGTATAATAATGATATTTATTTGATTTAAATAATAAATATAACATGATAAGGATTCTTTATATATGATATACCATCCAATTATATATTATTTTAACATCAAAAGAGTTATATTGTCGCTCGTGCGTACGTACGGACTACTATATCCACGAACGCGATGAGATTCATTCCACATCATATCCATTCAAGAATAATTATCATTTGATGATTAATATTAATGTTTAATGACTTCATATAATTCTCTATATGAATAAGATACAACCTATCCATAACAATTATGACTCACATATCAATGAATACAAAGGAAAATGAATTTGTTAACACCCGAAATGACGATAATACTAAGATATTATTAACAAAACAATGTTAAAAGGTCATATATGATATCATATTAATGTATATGATTCTTCTATAATTTAATAAAAATTATTTCACCATTATATAGGAGTTTAACCTACCCTCGAGCATGGAAAAGTACAATGTAGGGGTTTATTTTACAATCTCTTCATTATCCGAGGTTGTTTTTACATATGTATCTACTGGGACCTCTTTATCATCCACATCCATGTTTCCTATAAATTTATTTCAAAACATTATTACTATTTTATATACTATGGTTTAAATTCATTTATACCCTTATTTAATTTTTTTTATAAAGGAATCTTTCCGTCGTTTTCCAAACAAGGTCCTTTTTAACCTTTTCGACAAAATTAAGGTAAGAATGTCTCTTTTGAACTTATACAGCGGGTGCGGCTATTTTCCACCATTATAAAATATTTTAAGCTTCCCTTAAAATCTTATAAGGACATTTTCAAAGTAAATGTTTTATTTTATAATTATGTGACTTTTAAATGATTTCAAAAAAATATATATTTCTCTCAAATAGTTTTGATTTCATCTATGTCAACATCCTTTGATAGATTTTAAGATTATTTGAAGTTGATTAATTATGATACAAAAATTACATATTGTATTGAAGGTTTTGTGATATGTTTGACTATGGATGTGTAATTTTTATACCATTCATGGTTTATGGAGAAAATATTGACATTTCTTATGCTAGTTTTAATATGAATGTTTTTGTTATGTTTAAACATAATCATATGAGTAACGCATTGGACTTAATAAGTGACGGGAGGAGCCCGATATAGCTCCTTGATGCATCGGTAGGTATCATGAGACAAACTAGTGCCTTCACACAAGGCCTTGAAAAAATCATATTTGTAGTCTTGGCACAAGGCCTTGACTATGTGGTTATGATAGTCTGGCATTATGCATTCCATCATTATGAAAGTGGTTATTGATATTGCATGTGATTATTCGATTAGTAGAATATCCATGTGAATAAGTAAATGACATTATTTCATTTTATTTCTGCCATATAATTCTGAAGTTCAAGTTTCAAAGGCTTTTGTATTAGTTATACATTACCTTAAATGTTTATTCTTATTTATGAAAATTTCTGGTATATTGTTATCCTTACTGGGCATCTGAGCTCACCCCTTTCTATGTTTTATTTTTCCCAGGATGTGAAGAAGTATTTTATGAATGAACTACATGGATAGTATGAGGGGATATGAGTGTGGTCTATGGAGACAAGATTTTGTTGTAGTTTTTCACTTTATGATGTAATGTAAACATTATGAATGTATCTAGTGATTCTGAGGATACTAAACTAATCGGTCTTTCAAGACTTGATCTTCTATGATCATGCCAATGTTGTTTAATAATTCACCTACTCTGGTTAACTGGGGTCGGGTTGTTATAGTTGGTCTCAGAAGAAGTTTAGTACAAACCATGGAAGCTAGATTTAGATAAACTATGATTAGATCACATAGCCTTAAGATAGACTTTGAGTATTAGTATAGAAGATCTTCCTAGAATATTGGTATTGTAGAGATTTTTTGAGTTTTCAGAGAAATACATCCCTGTATGGATATAAGCTGGTAGAGGCGGCTCTGGCACAAATGTACCTAGGGGTAAAACACGAAAACACCACTTTGAGCTAGACTCGAACGGAAACTGGTGCACAAAAATCGGCCTTGCAGCACTCTTGGTTACGACACTCGTGGGGGATATGATTAGGATAATTCTCATTTTCTTTAAAAACCATTATGAAGGGTTTAGGAGTATATACATCCTCAAAAAAAATTGTTTTTTATGATTATGGATTATATCCATAAATTGTTCAATTTATGTAAAGTGTTTTACAAGTTTGGATTTATGTATTGAGATTCATAAACTAATCTAGTGTATGCCATTGTTTAAAAATGGCAGCTAGTGGAAGAAATGGAATCTGTATCAATGCATTCACTCCATGTAGGGATTTCCCTCCTGCTCAAGATAATTATAGTGGAGCTGATGATGCAACTGGTGCTGATAATCTAATCACCATACTAGGATAACTCACTCGGGTTATGAATAATAACCTTACCCATATGGAGCACACATATCCACATCGTTGAGGATCAAAGTTAGATCACTTCATGAGGAAACAACCACCAACATTTAATGGGAGTAAAAATCCATTAGTAGATGAGCAATGGATAAATTACTTACAGAAGATATTCCATACCTTGGGGAGTAGTAAAAGGGAAAAAGGTATCATGGCAGTTTAGCACCTCACTGGAGATGCTGACCAATGGTGGTCATTGATTCAAAAAACAAAGGAGGATGATGAAGTATCAAATATAGAATAGAGGGAGTTCAAAGATCTTTTCATAGAAAAATACTTTCCTCGTGACCATCGAGTAGATATAGAAAGGTAATTTCTGAATCTGACAGAAAAGGAGGATGAGAATGTCGCAAAGTTTGAGGCTAACTTTACAAGGTTAGCGAGGCATACAGCAGATTACATATGTAACCCAAGGAGTAAGATTGATCATTTATTTGATTGGATAAAACCATTTCTCTGTCGAGCATTAGTCTCACAATCCTTCTCATCGTACGAAGATATTTTCTCGTGTGCTATAAAGACAGAAAAGGAATTCTCTAAGTCTTATGACTTTTAAAGAAAATAATGAGAAGAAAAGATATGATGATCACTCTAGAAATAGAAATAAGGGGAAGAAGGGAAAAGTTGAATATCCATCCTGCAGTAAATGTGGTAAGAAACACCCCGATACATGCTTGAAGGGAATGAGAGTTTGTTACATGTGTGGTGAAAAGGACACCAAGCATGTGATTTTCAGGGGAAGAAAGAAGTTATAGATGTTCAATGCTACAATTGCAGGGAGATGGGACATTATAAAAATGAATGTACAAAGTGTCAGGGGAATATACCTCAGAAAAGGCCAAGGGATCAAGGCCAAGCTTATGTTATCACTACTGCTGAGGTAGAAGCTCCGAAAGACGCGATGGAAGGTAATTTAATGGTTTCATCAAGTTTAGAAAATGCTTTATTTGATTCTGGATCATCAAATTGTTTCATATCTTCCTAGTTTTCTATGAAAATGAGATATATCCAATTTGATTTAACAAGGGAGTTGTCAGTTAAAACTTCTAAGGGAAGTGTCATTGATAGAAAGTTCTGTGAATCAGTTCCCATTAGAGCATATAAATATTCTTTATCTGCTTATCTCATTGTCATAACTATGACTGAGTTTGATATAATCCTTGGTATGGATTGTCTTTCGGATCATGATGCGAAGATTTGTTTTAAGAAGAAGGAGGTTGCGATTTTTGGTGATGATGATAAGGAACACCTTATCTTTAGAGCAGAATCGTCACCACTTGATTCTTATCTAGATCCACCCCAGTAGCTCAACTAAATTCAATTATCGGGGAGGAAGATAATGAAATAACTATGGGTGATGAAAGGAATGTTCAAATGGAGGATGTACCTACTGTGAAGGAATATGCATATGTGTTTCTGGAAGATTTACCTGGACATCCTCAAGAACAAGAAATTGAGTTTTTCATTGATTTAATTCAAGGTTCAAGGCCTATATCAAAGAACCCTTATAGAATGGCCACTGTGGAATTAGTTGAACTAAAGAAACAACTAGAGGAATTGAGTAATAAAGGATTTATTCTCCCTAGTGTCTCTCCATGGGGATCCCCTGTCCTTTTTGTTAAGAAGAAATATGGATCTATGAGGATATGTATCGACTACAGGGAAATCAATGCTATAAAAATAAAGAAAAAGTATCCCCTACCTCTCATTGATGATTTATTTGACCAAATTCATGGAGATAATTACTTTTCAAAGATTGACCTTCGATCTGGATACCATCAGTTGTGTGTGAAGAAGGAAGACATTCTGAAGACAACATTTCGAACCAGGTATGGGCATTACAAGTTTACAATAATGCCTTTTGTATTGACTAATGCAACCTCTGTATTCATGGATATAATGAACATAGTTTTCCAGGAAT
Organism: Viscum album; assembly: GCA_963277665.1. Taxonomy (NCBI): domain Eukaryota; kingdom Viridiplantae; phylum Streptophyta; class Magnoliopsida; order Santalales; family Viscaceae; genus Viscum; species Viscum album. The sequence goes on from OY728159.1 coordinate 663,888,035, forward strand.
ATATAGATGATTTTGTTGTGGTATTTATTGATTATAACTTGGTATATACTCCAAAAGCTATGAAGATCATGAAAATCACTTGCGCATTATCCTGAAGACTCTTAGAAGACATGAATTATATGGGATGTTTAGCAAGTGTGAATTTTGGATTTAAGAGATTTCTTTTCTTGGCCATATTGTCTCTAAGGATGGAATTTCCATTGATCCTTCTATGAAAAAAGAAATCCGTGAATGGCCAGCACCAATGATTATAACTGAGGTACACAGTTATATTGGTTTAGCAGGTTATTATCAGTATTTCATCGAGAATTTTTCTTGATTGGCTAACCCATTAACGAAGCTCACACGTAAAGGGTTTAAATTTATTTGGATAAAAGTGTGTGAAGAATGTTTTGTAGAAATGAAGAGAATATTAGTCAATTATATTATATTGAATCTACCATCGGGTAATGATGGGTTTGTTATTTATAGTGATGCTTCAAAAAAAGGACTTGGTTATGTCCTTATGCAGAATGATAGGGTTATTTCCTTTGCATCATGACAACAGAAAATTCATGAGAAAAACTATCACACTCAACATCTTGAGTTAGTTGTTGTAATATTTTCTTTGAAGATATGGAGACATTATCTCTATGGTGAAAAATGTGAGATATATACCGATCACAAGAGTTTGAGATATATTTTCTCATAGAAAGAACTCAACATGAGGCAAAGGTGATGGCTTGAACTACTCAAGTATTATGATTGCATGATACACTACCACCTATAAAAGGCAAATAAGGTGGCAGATGCTTTGAGCAGAAAGGATCATAGAGTTTTGAAAAATATGAGAGCTGAAAGGGATCCAATTTTCATGGATATAGTAAATTTGGATATGGGAATACCCATGGAAGGTGAAACATCAATAATTTTTCAAATGGTATCCAAAACATCTTTACTAGAAAGGATTAAGAGTTCTCAGACTGATGATGAAGAACTTCAAAAGAAGAATAAAGTAGTGAATGATGGGAGATTGAATGAATTTTTGTATGAAGAAGGAATTTTGAAATTTGGGAAGAAACTTTGTGTTCCCTATATACCTGATCTAAAAATGGAATTGTTGGATGATGCTCATAGATCCAATTTATCTATACACCCTGGGAGTACATAAATGTATAGATATTTGAAGGATCATTTTTGGTGGGACAACATGAAGAAAGATATTGATGATTTTGTGTCAAGATGTATGGTTTTTCAACAAGTGAAAGCTGGAAAGTAACAACATGGAGGAGTCATGCAACCTCTTCCCATACCTGAGTAGAAATGGGACAATATCACGATGGACATTGTCCTGGGACTACCAAAGACTCCTAGAAGGAATGATGTAATATTGGTAATTTTTGATCATCTTACCAAGTCAACACATTTTCCTGCTATAAGAGAAGATCAACCACTTGAATGTCTAGAAAGACTATATATTAATGATGTTGTGAGACTTCATGGAGCACCCTTATCGATTGTTTCTGATCGTGATCCCCGTTTTACTTCAAGATTCTGGAAATTCTTCAAAAATCCATGGATACTAAACTTCATTTGAGCACTACCTACCACCCTCAAACTGATGGACCAACAGAACGGACTATTAAAACATTATAAGGCATGTTGATATCTTTCTCACATGACTTTCAGGGTATTTGGGATCAATATTTACCTTTGGTGGAATTTTACTATAACAATAGATTCCATTCAAGTATTCAGATGGCACCATATGAAGCATTATATAGAAAGAGATGTTGCACACCAACTTGTAGGGATGACGTTGGTGAAAGAAAACCCGTAGGCCCAGAATTGGTGGAGGAAATGATGGAAGTGTTGAAGGTAATCCAAAACCACATCAAAGCATCTCAAAGTAGGAAGAAGAGCTATGCCGATAACTGAAGGAAGGATTTTGAATTTCAGGTAAGAGATCATGTTTTCTTGAAGGTATATCCAGGGAAGGGAGTTATACATTTTGGTAAGAAAGGTTAATTGAGTCTTAGGTACATCAGACCTTTCGAAATTCTAGAACGAATTGGGGATGTAGCTTACCGTTTGGCAATGCCGCCAAATCTCTCCAAAGTTCACGATGTGTTCCACGTATCACTGTTGAGAAAATACATTCCTGACCCAAAAAATGTACTCACCTATGAAAACATATAATTGGAACCTGATCTATCTTATTGTGAAGAGCCTGTCAAGGTTTTTGATACAAGAGAACAAGTGCTGAGAAACCGGACAACTCGTCTGGTAAAAGTTTTATGGAGAAACCATAAGATAGAAGAGGCAACGTGGGAACCCGAGGAACATATGATGAAGAGACACCTGAGTCTTTTTATGCAGTAATATTCTAGAAATTTCAAGGACTAAATTATTTGAAGGAGGTTATAATGTAACACCCCAAGCTTCCATGGTACGGTTCCCTTTGAATAATGCAATAGCTTAGATTGTACGCAACTTCGAGATTCTAACACACCGCAACCAATCAAACTAGCCGTTATGAATAGTAATACCCACTTTTTAAATTTTTATGAATTTTATCTTTCAAAATGGACTTCATTTTTTGATTCAGAGTATCTAAATTAGCTTAGGGAGAATTTTTGGTATTTTTCTGAAAACATTATGTTTTTGATGAATAGTGAAAATTACAAAATTTTAATTAAAAACATTTTTAATCGAAATAATTAATAGTGATAAATTATGAATTTGAATGGTTTTGAAGTATAATTAGATTATATTTTTATCATTTAATACAATTTAGGTCATTATAAGTAATTTCACATTTAAATTTGACATAAAAAGTGTCAATCTTTTGATAGTTATTATTTTTAAAAAACACGTGTTTTGTTTTCACAACGGAAATTAATTTTAAATGAATTTCTACCACATCTGTTTTTTGAATATAGAAAAATAGATTCAATATTTGGAGTTAGGATATCCAAATTTTGTAAATGGGTAACTTTTATTTTTAGTCATTTTGAATAATTACTTCGGTAAATATTTTTCTTCCATGGTTAAAGGTTAAATATGGTAAAGAAGGGTAAAATAATAATATTATAATAATATTAAATTACCCTAAAATGTTTCCTAACCCAATTGGTTGATACATTTCCGACCATGGGCATCTTTGGGTCTATTTGGGGACCCCATGGAGCCACTTATAAGTGATAATGACACTTTATATTAATTAAGTTAAAGTAAATACAAAAATGACATAGGCATATATCTTTTAGAAAAACAATTTTTACATAAGGTTATATATGTTATATTTTCAAATATAAATATTTATTAGAAAGATAAAAATATTTCCTACATAATGGTATTTTATTTATAATTTTTAGACGTTTAATAAATAAATTTATTTTTGACACAATAATGATGCAGTATTTTCCTTATTAATGAAAGAATCAAATAAATGGTATTATAAATGTTAAAATAAATATAATTTGAACGTTTTTATGACATAAAAAAATTTAATTGGTTAATATGACATGTTTGGATTACTTAAATTATTTTTTTTGAATTAATAAATTTCTTAAGACTTTAAAAAAATCAATTATTAAATAGTGTCAAAATTGACATAAAGGAGTTTTAAAAACAAATATTATATTATTAATTGATATTCTACTCCAAAAAATATAAGGTTAGGCCAAAAGAATTATATAATGAAAGTTGTATCATTAATGTACCACTTTAGGGTCTCTTGGAAGTATATAGTATGTTTATTAACTATATAATATAAAAATACAAAGAGACATGGTAATTGTGAAACTATTTAACTAAGAGTTAAATTAAAAATATAAAGTTAATATTGTGACCCAAACCTATCTAAAACCTATTGGTTGAGTGGTTTTCGACCTATAAACACCTTAAAATTTAATTAATCTACTTTGGAGCCATTATAAATCGAATATTAATTTATTATAGAATAATATTTTTAGATTTTCCTAAGGTTCCCCTCACCCCTCTTATAAAAGGGCACTCACCCTTCTCTCTAATTCACACCATCAAAGCCTTTTAGATCGGCCAAACCCTGACCAAATATCCTCCCAAATACCCTAAATTCAACCTTGAGGCATTAGTTTGATAATCAAGCTAACCTAATGAGACCTTTTTATCAAATCAAAAAGAAGAACCCGAAGAAGAGGTAATGTTTTCACCACCCTCTTTCAAGTTCTTTTCTTCTTCCACTTCTTCTTTATTAGTTATTTACATTCTAAAATAATAAATCAATTATCTTATATATAATGTAATTTTATTATAATTATGTTACAACAAAATTCATTATTCTATCCATCCATTGAATGACATGTCACCATACGTGCGTACGTACGACTTACTGTCTCCACATCGTGGTGTAATTGTTATTAAATACATGATTATTTGGATGGGTATAATAATGATATGTATTTGATGTAAATAATAAATATAACATGATAATGATTCTGTATATATGATATAAAATCCAATTATATATTATTTTAATATCAAAATATTGATATTGTCACTCATGCGTACGTTTGGACTACCGTTTCCACGAACGTGATGAGATTAATTCCCCAGCGTATCCATTCAAGAATAATTCTCATCTGATGATTAAAATTAATGTCTAAGGAATTTATATCATTCTCAATATGAATAAGATACAACATATCGATAACATGTATGACTCACATAACAAATAATATAAAGGAAAATGAATTCGTTAACACCCGAAATGACGATAATACTAAGATATTATTAACAAAACAATGTTAAAAGATCATATATGATATAATATTAATTTATATGATTATATTATAATTTAATAACAATTATTTCACCATTATAAATGAGGTTAACATACCCTTGACCAAGGAAATTTACAAGGTAAGGGTTTATTTCACAATCTCTTCATTAACCGAGATTGTTTTTACGTAAGTATCTACTGGGACCTCTTTATCATCCACATCCATGATTCTTAAAAATGTATTTAAAAAATTATTACTATTTTATAGACTATGGGTTAATGTCATTTATACACTTAATTTTTTTTATAAAGGAATCTTTTCATCGTTTTACAAACATTTTCCTTTTTAACCTTGTCAACAAAATTAAGGTAAGAATATCTTTTTTAACATAGACGGAGGGTGCAGATATTTCCCGCCATTATAAAATCGTATAAGCTTCCCTGACAAGATTATAAGGATATTTTTAAATTAAATGTTTTATTTTATAATTATGTGACTTTCAAATGATTTAAAAAAAGAGATATTTCTATTAAATAGTTTTGATTTCATCAATTTCAACATCCTTTGATGTATTTTAAGTTTATTTGAAGTTGATTTATTATAATAGAAAACTTCCATATTGTATTGAAGGTTTTGTGATATGTTTGACTGTGGATGTGTTATTTTTATACCATTCATGGATTATGGAGAAATTATTGACATTTCGTATGCTATTTTTAATACGAATGTTTATGTTATGTTCAAAAATATTAATATGAGGAATGAATTGGAGTTAATAAGTGACGGGCGGAGCCCGCTATAGCTCCTCGATGCATCGGTAGGTCTCATGAGACAAACTAGTGTCTTGGAACAAGGCCTTGAAAAAATCTTATTTGTAGTCTTGGCCCAAGGCCTTGACTATGTGATTATGATAGTCTGGCATTATGTTTTCCATCATTATGAAAGTTTTTATTGATATTTAATGTGATTATTATATTAGTAGAATATCCACGTGAATAAGTAAATGGAATTATTTCATTTTATTTATGTCATAACATGCTGAAGTTCAAGTTTAAAAGGATTTTGTTTTAGATATACATTACCTTCAATGTTTATGCTTATTTAAGAATGATTCCGTTATATTTTTATCCTACTGGGCATATGAGATCAACACTTTCTATGTTATATTTTTCCCAAGATGTGAAGAAGTATTTTATGAATGACCTGTAGGGATAGTATTAGGGTATATGAGTGTGGTCTATGGAGATAAGATGTTGTTGTAGTTTTTAACTTTATGATGTAATGAAAACTTTATGAATGTATCTAGTGATTCTAAGGCTACTAAAATAATATGTCTTTCGAGACTTGATCATTTGTGATCATTCCAATATTATGTAATAATGCATCGACTCTAGGTAACTGGGGTCGGGGTGTTACAAACTCGGACATATGTGTTTTCTTTTTGTATCTTACTTTCACTAAATTTATTAAATTTGGAACACTTATAAATTTATATTGCACTTTATAGATTTGGATTGACACCATGGGTATCAACCTGCTGAGATTTGTATTTCACAACCTTCTTAGGCCACATTGCACATGGGTACCCAAGTAGAACTTTATTTTTCACATGACTATGGATTACTATTTGTGTTGTTATTTGTTTTACATAGTAGTTCGTTGCACATGAATGAGTTGGAGCTTAGGATACTTATGGGGTTCACCAGGGATATTTCTTTTATTTTTTTTTTCATTCGTGTACTACACTGTATCATTTTTTATATACGTATTTTGTATTAGATAATGTATAATCATATAGACATGCATGCATTCTTTTTATAAATTACCTTTTGAACTTATATTCAATTGATATTGTCACATTTCCATTGATATTTTTCATTCATTTACTATTATTGCCTCCTTTTTTTTAATATTTTTAATAATTGTATACCATTATGAAACTCCAATCTATGAGGGGGATAGTTTCCTCCCAGACACACCCTAGGCCCTCACGGATTTTCGGAAAACATATAGTGTATGATGAGATGTGCCTAAAGTCATGTGACCCATCGATGTAGCTATCAATTTAGTGGTTCATCAGGATGATAAGTTACATAAGTACTATCATCAAGTAGGGAACATTGTAAAATATCAAGTTCAATATTTACTTTTTTATTTTTATTGGTCCATACATTCAAGTTCCATTTCTTTTCTCATTTTGGTTCTTGGAATTGTTCGTAGGAGACTCGCAGGGAGTATGAGTATGTTTGGTTGCTAAAAGAGGGAAGGAGGTAGATTACACATCGTGTAGGTGGATTACACAATGTGAAATTTTGTTTCACAGATTTTTTGGGGGTTTCATCATGTGTAATAATTTTACACAACATCAAATAGGGTTTCATAACTTGTAATATTTCTCGGTATAACAATAAATAACAAAATGATACGGCGATTCATTTATTGTAATAATCTGAATCTCAAGTATCACATGACATGAAATGATATTGCACATTGTGTAATACTCTGATCCTGGGAAATTTTGAAAAAAATATATTTTCAGATGGACTTTTACTCATACGACTTTGATCCATTTTTCCCATCATTTTGGGAAAACCCTACTCACCCTGAGGTCTCCTTCAAGCCCTTCACATCCCTCTTAGATCCTCAACCCTAGTGGCAGATCTTTGGAAATTCATGGTTGACCCATGATGAGTTTTCTCCCCTTTCTCATAATTTTATATCGACAATCCCCCTAGGATTCATTGCAGTGATATAGTTTGTATTGAGTTAGATGTTTGTGCTATGTTTTGACAATCTTTTAGTACAGAATAGGTTGATCTGCATGTTTCTTATGGAATTGTGGTTCCTAAGTGGTTTCTTCTTCACCCTATGGTGTTTGAACAAGTTTAAAAGCTTATATAAGGTAGGATTCCATTTGTTTTTCCTCAATTATACATCATGCGGAAGGGGATTGATTTTTCATACCTATGGATTATAGTTTTAATAGCTTAATCAAAGATAATTAATTAGATAAATGAAATTTAAAGGAGGATAAGGGATTTGATTCACATACATATATATCTTTGGTATTGTTCGTGATATTATGATTATAAAAGATAAACTCTGTACTGAAAACTGTGATCATTAGATTCTTTACTTGAATTGGGTATGTGTGTTGTGTTTTTTGTTTCAGATGAGATTGTTTGGTGTCACTTGAAAATGAAAATTGGATAACCACTTATATTTTTCTAATGAATCATTTTCCCTAGGATTGTATTATGTAATATTATCACAAATAAAATTAGTATAATGTGATAAATATTATTGTGAACCTGTAAAATAATTTGTGATCTAATGTGTGATTTGTTTTGGGTTCAATGTTTGGGGGTTTTGGATGGAATGTGGTTGTGTAGTGGGCCTATGATGGGCATGGTGTGATTATGTGGTAGGGCTGTGAAACTAGTGTGCTTTAATGAGTTGGTAGATGTGGTTTTCATTTTAGTTTTTTTGGTATGGGTAATTCACCAATAGTTTCTCCTAAATTAATAAAAAGCTTCACCCTATGTATTGGATATTTTTATGTGGTGTGGAATGGATGAGTTTAAAACAAAGAGGTAATGTGAATCCGTGTAAATATATCAGGGATATTCACCCTCTTAAATGATTATTTCAGTGTATTTTACTATTGTAGTTTCTTGGTACGATTGGATGGTAAATGAATAAATATTAATAGGATGGGTTGAAATGGTAAAAAATAGAGTCTGGATAATTAATAATTTATGATTTAAAATGAATCATGAAGTTTGTTTTATTTTTTGGGTGTTATGAATTTAGAGGTGGTATTAAAAATGGTAATGGTATTGTGAGGTGGTTGTTTTTTTGAGAACCCATAGGTTGGGCTCGAGTGTACGGTACTATATATATTTATATATTCATGGTATCTCTATATGCACCCCACCTGCACTATGTTCCGAACACCCACATCGTTATGTGGGGGTGTTTTTCCCAACATTCAGTGAGGAGTATGGATGACATGGTACCTTCCCTTTTACACTCTATCGTCCATGAGTGGTAGGTATGGAACAAACTGTGATGGTTGGAGGTATGTTTGTGCTTTAATACATGGTTGTGATAACCCATATGTTTTCATATGAGGTGGTTTGTGGCCCATGTGTCTTTAGGAGATATGTGATCACCCAGGTGTTTGTGAGAAATGTGATTTGTTTCCCATGTGTCTTTAGGATGAGTTGTGATGTTATTTCCATGGTAACTTCTGGAAGAGATTTGATGTTATTTATTGTGGGGTTGATGTGTGTGCAGGAGGGATATATTATGAGACCATGATGTGTGTGAGCATGATGTTTTGTGAGGCCCAGGTTTGTGTGGGTGGGATGATTTGTTAGGACCAGGTGCATTGAGGTGAGATGTGATGTGGTATACATAATGGATGGAAGCATCGGGACGTATGATTTCAGGAAAGAGTGAGGTACTAGAAGGAAAGAGGTGTGGCGTACCTTATCATTGATGTTATTTATATTATATTTCCCTTCTTATGATACTTTTTGAGCATGTATTTATGAATTTTGTATTGTTAGAATACCTTGATAGGGTTTTTTTGTTCTACTACATTCACACAGGTGCATTTGTATTCTCTTTTCACATGTGCAAGTGGGACATTGGATTTCATATTATGTATACTTCTATGTTGACCCGACATATATAAAACTATTTTCTATTTTCTAGGAGGATTTTGTAGACCATGTTGGACCATACTTGTTCATATCCTTGACAGCTTATAGGTCACTACTTTAGCTTTACATTTGGGTATTTAACATTGAGACGTTATTGTATTTGTATCGTTTCTACTTTTTTCATTAATGTGTGATGTTTTTTTTAATTTCTACATTATATTATTATTAAGAGTTGCTGTGGATGATTCCTTCTATCTCTTAATCTTGTATCATATAAAGGGTAATAACCTATCATATTGTGAGATCTATACACCCTTGGTGCTATTTTCCAACCGTAGGCTTACTAGAGGCAGGAAAAAGGGGAAATTATCTCCCTTTAGTTATTTCCATCAAAGGAGGGGTATCTCTGGAAGGAGGGGGTTGTGACAGAGTGGTATCAGATCCGATGGTTGAGAGATAAGATGGGGTTTGGAGTCATTAATAGTGAGGAATGCATGGTGTGGTGTGTCAACAGTTCCAGTTTAGCTTGGTAAGTGACATAGGATAGGGATACAGACTTGAACATGTAATTTTATGTCCCCCCATTATACAGTCCATGAATAATGAGCTTGATGAATTACCATGTGATAAAGATCTGCTTCTAGGGTAGACAATTAGGAGAGGTATATGAAACATAAAGAGTTGTCTTCTCATATAAATTGGATTTTTTGGGGAAATTTATAATTCCTAAAAATATGAATTAAATGAGGTGAAAAATTATCAATAAAATTACACACTACAAATATTAATAAATTGTAATTTTCATTTCATTTATTGCTCACAGGAATTGTCTTCATGTGGCTCGGGCATTCGAGTATTAGTAGGCTGATCCGGCGGATCGTCGTACGATTGAGACATTTGTGGAGGATGACAAGTGGTAGAGGAATTTTTGTGTTTTATAGAGGCATGATTTAGGGAAGTATAAGGGTAGTGTTTTAGATGTAAGGATAGAGAATTGAATATAGGATATAGATATCACATTTAGTTCATTCGATCCCAGATGGAGTAATGGGTCATTGTTTATGTCAGTCAGATACGGGGAGCTGCACGTTAGTGGTCGGAGTTGTATCTAGGAATGCATAATGAGGAAGATGTTTTGTGGGTATAATTCCAGAAAGTTGTATGAGTAGAGTTCCTTTCATCAAACATGAAGTAATTAAATAGGTATGAGCTTCTTTCTTTTCAGTAGGGGAGTATAAAAGTGAAGGAGATGGGAATCAAGTTCTAGGTCCTTGTGCATTTTCCCCAGATCATTTTTCAATTGACGACTCTCATACATATTGAGGAGGAACTCCATCCTTCTATCTAGTGTGTAGTTACACATTTTACATTGCCAATGTATATTAAGGTTCACTAGAAGGAATATAAGATTGATATGATTCACTCATGAGGAGGTTTACCACAAGAGGGGATCTGGAAGAGTTCTTCAAGGGGAAGAGTATTTAGTGTCAGATCATAGGTTCTAGGACCTTTGATGTTTTGAATCCTAGGGAGTTGACCTCATTAGATTAATTTCTACCTTTCAAGTGCTAGTGGTTTCTATTCTTTTCATTGGAGCTTTTTCCAATAGTTTTTTGGTTGTGGGATTCATCATCATTGCCATAGCCTGTTCCCAGCAGTTCCATGAGCTTAATTTTTTGGAGGTGGATAGGTTTAGTGATATCCTCAGTAGTAGTTTCGAGTGATACTATTTTAGTAGTAGGGTCAGGAGGCTTTTATCCCTTATGGGGAGAAGGAGTGGGTTGAGGCTGACCTTAGGATGTTCCTCATGTTCTGAGACGATGAACCAAGAGTGGACATGGAGGTGGTCATTAATAGAGATGTATAGGAGCTAGGTGTGGTCAATTTAATGAAATGGTGGATACATTTACATAGGGGATATAGATCATAATATTTAAGATCAGTTTTCTTATTACCCATGTTTGTGACATGTCTGATTCTGGAGCTTCTCACTCATTTGTTGCACCCTCTATAACCCATGATCTGGAAATAGACGTAGAGAGGCTTCTCATTCCCATAGTGTTTTTTATTCTAGTTAGATTCCAGACCATATAGTTTGATGTGTGCCATTAGTGTATAATAATGATGGGACAACATTAGTCCTGGGTGGATTTTTCTTCTTATAGATTCCGTTATACAATTTCATCCTTAGCATCAACTAGTTTTATTCTGCACTTGTTATTATCGAGTTATTCCAAATGAGAGATGTGTTATTATATGTTGATGGAGAACATGTGGTTTTCATTGGAAATTAGGGTTTTCATGTGGGAAATTAGCATGCGGGGGACCTTATTTATTTTTTGAAAGAGAATTTAGTGAATTAGTGGATTTTGAGATGGTGTAGGTTCCTAGGGTAATTAGGGAGTTCCTTGATGTTTTCTCAGGGAGGTTGTGTCACTACCCGATCAACATGATGTTTTGTTTGGGACAAACTTGGAACATTGTGATTCTCCAATTTTTATGTCTCCTTACTGGATGTCACCATCGGGGTTGTTGGAGTTGGGTATTTCAATATATGATCTGATGCATAAGGTTTTTATCTCGAAAAGTGCAGCTACGTGGGGAGATCTAGTTTTTTTTCAATGATAGAAGATGGTTGTATGAGGTTGTTCACAGACTACCGTAGGTTGAAATAGGTGATGGTCAAAAACCGTTACCCTCTTCTAATGATAGACTATCTTTAATACTAGTGGATAGGGGTGAGTTAGTATTCTACAATCGATTTGCAGTTTTGATATCACTGGTTGAGGTTTAACGGGGGTGATATCCTGATGACTGCCTTCAGATATAGGCATTGGAAATTTTAGTTTTTATTTATGCCATTCAGTGTTGTGAATTCACTATCCATGTTCATGGGTTTATTAACTACATGTCTTCTCATATCCTAGATCAGGCCATTATATCATTCATCGAAGATATATTAATATACTAGAAGTCAGAGGAGGAGCATGCCAAGCATCATAGAACTATCTGGCATGTTTTTTTGACACCACCATCTCTATGTAATGTTTTCCAAGTGTACATTCATGACAAAATAGATGCATTTTCCTCGGGTATGTGCAGTCTCAGAAGGGTGTGGATGTAGACCCATCAAAGGTTGAAGAGGTTTTTTCTTAGGCAGAACTTAAGAATGTGGCAGTGGTTCATAGTTTCCTTGGTCTCATAGACTATTAATAGTGGTTTGTAACCAATTTATCTCAAGATGTAGCCCCATTGACATATTTACCTAGGAAGGACCACAATTTTTTCTACAGAGATATGTTCTAGGAAGCATTCAGTTTCCTGAAAAAGAAGTTGTTGAGTGATTCAGTGATCCAATTTCCTGAGAAAGGGTTATTTTTTGTGGGATTTTTTGTAACTTCTCTTCTAGGACTGGGATACGTCCAGATGCCACAATTAGAATCGATATCATATTGGTCTGGGTAGTTATTTCCACATGTATGTAATTACGCCACCCATGATCTGGAGCTACCAACAGTTCTGTTTTTGCTGATGTTTTGGCATCATTGCGTTATTGGGGAGTGATTTGCATTTTTCACAAATCACAATAGTTTTAGGTATATCTTTTTCCAGCATAACCTGAATCTATGAAAACAGAGGTGGATAAATTATCTTTCCGATTATAATTTTTATATTTTCTATACTATAGGATATGGGAATTTCATTGAGAATGTTATAAGCATAATGTCGCTGAAGGTTGTTGTTCAAGAATCTATAGATGATTGGAGAGAAGTGGAGGAATTGATAGCCTTTAACTTTGATGCGAGTGTGGATGGTGGTAAATGATTTTTTGTTTTAGATTATGGTTATGTTTTATCTGATTTAGAAAATGGAGGAGTCTTAGTAGGGGATACTAAATGGAATATGTGATACTAGATGTTTTTGGAAATGGTTATTCTCTGATGGGATGATATTAGGATGTTCAAATCCAGATTTTGAATAAATGAAGGTTGTTTTTTCAAGTGGAAAAGTGCGATGATGTTTTTTGTGAGTCTCATAGATCACATTATGTGGTATATATAGAAATTTTTAAGATCTTCCATGGCTTGAGAATATATATTTTTTTCTTAGGGACAAAATTGAAAATGGTGGAGTATATGCATAAGTTATTGGTTTTCCAGCAAGAAACGGTTGAGCATCATGTTCACGGTGGTTTTTTGCATCCCTAGGATGTTTTTGAGAGGAAATGGGAAGGAATCTCAATGGAGTTTGTTATTGGGTTACCCAATTCATAGGGTGGTTGTGATGCTATCTAGGTGATAATGGGTTAGTTCATGAAAATTTCTCACATCTTAACAAACAACGAGTTGGGAATAATGGATTCTTTAGCTATGATAAACATCAATGAATTACTAAAGTTGCATTGAGTTCTTATATTTATTGTCTCAGATCATGACACATGGTTTTCATCACGATTCATGAGGGGAATGAAGCATGATTTCAACACTTATTTAGGATTCAACACTACATTCCACCCTCATACATATGAGAAGATAGAGAAGACTATCTAGATGTTGGAGGATATGTTTCAAGAAATAATATTGGATTCTTGTGGATCATTGGTATGACACCAATCATTGGTTGATTTTTATAATAATAGTAGTTATCATTCTTCCATTTGTATGGCCTCATTGGAGGATTTGTATTGATGACTAGGTTGTTCATCGTTGTTCTTGGACAGAGGGTGTGGAGATAGATTTTCTCGGTTCTTATTTGGTTTGGATTACAATAGAAAAGGATCATATTGTTCATGAGAGGATCAATGCAGTGAAAGACCATATAAATACTTATGTCTGTCGCCGGAGGATTTCCATAGAGTTCAAGTTTGGAAACCACATGTTCTTGATGGTTTCCCCTCGACGTGGGTAGCTAGGGTTTGAAAAATAAAGAAACCTTTCTCTTAGTTTTTTATTCCATTTGAGGTGTTGTGGTGAGTTTTCAAGGACGAATATTAGATTTCATTACCAAAATGGTTTGAAATAATCCATGACGTCTTCCCATCACTCAACTTATTGGTATCTTCATGATGAATCCTATGTCATTAATGGGGGATATTTGGATATCAAGGAAGATGCAATGTTTTTGGTGTTTCTACTAGAGATACTAGACCTTTAAAAGAAGGATCTACATTGATGAACCATTTCCATAGTTCATGTTTTGTGGAGTCATTGTGGCCTAGATGAGAGTACTTGGGAGCGAGAGATAAAAATGTGTACCTATTACAAAAGGATTTTTTGAGTTTGTTTTCTATATTTTTATTTATGATGTGATATTTGAACCAGATTTTATGAGATGAGTTGTTATATTTATTTTGTGATGTTTTTGGTGAAATGTGTGATAAATTCATTAAGTATGAAAATTTGAGCACCTAATTCATAATCAATATGTATTAATTGTGATAATATTAACCCCGTGTGGGCATATCAGTTTCGCCTAGAGAAGAAAACATCCTAACACAGATGATGGAATTTCATGATTCTTTTATCCAGGATGGTGAAGTTTATTAGTTTTTTGGTAGTGTTTATCATTATTTGTATATATTATTGGTTTAGGTTGGATGGAGATTGAGTTGGTTTTTCAGTGGTTCTATGGTAGTGTGGTTGTCTGAGATGAGGAAGCTTTTGGTTGTTGTGACGAGTTTGTGAAGTGTGTTTGTGGTAGTTTAGTTTGATACATTTGGCTCATATTAACGGTTGAGGTATGATGAGATCCATGAGAGATATCTCACAACATGGTTGTTCATACCCCTTTCCTTCAGGGTTTGGTTTTGGATTCTCAATGGCTGGAATCATTTTAGATGAATCCAATGTAATGTTTCATGCCTTCCTTATCCATTACATTGTTGAGTTGGGTTGTTATTAGTATTTAGAGTAGTATAAAAGAGATTATGGATATATTTTGTTTCTAAAGGCTTGAAGTAAGGATATTACATTTCATGCAAGTGGATTACATGATGTGAAATTTTCTTTCAAGGATAGTCTAGGAGGTTTCATGATGTGTAAAATTTTTTACATGCTATGAATAATGGTTTCATGATGGGTAATATTTCAGTGTTTAAAAATAAATAATAACGTGAAGAGGTTATGTGTTTTTCAGAGGAAACTAAACCCTACATATTACATGATGTGAGAGGGTATTACACATCATGTAATATCCCTTTCATGTGTAGTTTTACAAAAATACTTTTTGGATGAACATTTAGTCATTATGGTAGTCTCCCTTTTTCATCTTTTTTGGGTAAACCCTTGCAACCCCATGGTTTCCTTAAAGTGTGTCTTCATCCCACTTTGATCTTCAGACACCATGTTTTGTTATTTGGGGATATGTGGTTGTTATATCATGAATTTTATCATTATTTCCATTTTTTTCTTTCAGTAATCCCCCAAGATTCAATGAAGTGATACTGTTTTTCTGGAGTTTGATGTTTGAGAATGTTTTTCATAATATTTGGTAAGTAATAGTTTCATATGAATATTTCTTAAACAATGGCTATTATCGGGCAGTTTCTTCTTCATCCTGTGGTGCACAGAATATTTTAAAAGCTTCTTTAAGGTATGATTCCCTACATTTCCCTTTAATTGTGAATCATACAGGGTGTGACTTTTTTTTCTTACCTATGGATTTTAGTTTTCCTATATTCTTCAAAGATAAATAATTGGATAAATGAAATTGAATGTAGGTAAAGGTATTTGATTTAAATAATTTTATAGATTTGGTATTGTTTGTGAAATTTTGTTTATACAGGATAAATTCCCCACTAAAAATTATGGTCTTTATAGGAATTTCATGCACTTGGTATGTGCGATGTGAAATTTATTTTGGTTTATATTTTTTAAAATCAACTGAACATGTAAATTGTTTAACCACAAAAATTTGTCTATTGAATCGGTTTCCCAAGGATTTTCTTGTGTGATAACTTCATAAAGACAAGTAGTGGAATGTAATAAATATTTTGGTGACCTCATAATTGTTTTTTATGTGATGTGTGATTTTTTTTGTGGTTTTTTACATGAAGGTAAAGTGGATGGATTGTGGTTTTATATTAGGAATGTGTTGGGTTTGGTATGATTATGATGTATGGATGTGAAACTCTTCATGTTGTAATGAGTTTCCAGACGTGTTTGTGAGTTGGGGGTCTATTTTGGTATCATTAATTCAACAATAGTTTCCCCATAAATAAAAATTTTAATGCCTCACCCCATTTCACGTGGATTGGTACGTGGTGTGCAATGTATGTGATTTAAACGGAGACTGATGTGAAGTTGTGTAAATTTATAAGGGCTATTCACACTATAAAATGGTTGTTTTTGTGAATTGGTCCATGATAGTTTCCCAAATATGGGTGGTAAATGAATGAATATTAAGCTAACGAGTTGAAATGGTAAAATATAGTGAATAGATAAGTGATAAATAGTGATTATAACGAGTTATAACTTGTGACCTATTTTTTTGAGTTATGTATTGTGAGGTTCTACAAAAAAATGGTAATGGTGTAGTGAGTTTTTTGTTTTTTTATAACCTATATGTTAATTTGGAGTCTCTGGTAAAATATATAAATATATTTTTATATTCTTGTGACTTTTATATGCACCCCACCAATGTTGAGCACTATATACCAAAAAACCTCATCTTCATGTTGAGGGTGTTTTTACAAACATCTAGTGAGGAGTAAGTATTGATAGGTACCCTCTCTCTTCCACTCTCTTCAAGGGGAGGTTGGCATGGAAAAGGATATAATGGTCAGGGGTTTGTTAGTGCTTTGGATGTTGGTTGCAATAGCCCATGTATTTGTGGGTGAGGTGGTTAGTGGCCCATGTGTCTTTGGGTGTGATGTGATAGCCTAGGTCTTTGTGAGTGTGGTGGTTTGTTTCCTAGTGGTATTGTAGTTGAGTTGTGATGTGTTTTCTCACATGTCTTCAGAATGATATGTGATTTGATGTTTTGTGAGGACTAGGTGTGTGTAGGTGGGACGAGTTTTGGGGCCCAAGTTTGTTCGGATAGGATGTGTTATAAGGCCTATGTGTGTGCATGAGAAATGTGTTTTGAGGATGAGGTGTGTGCAGAAGGGATGTGATGTGGTATATGGAAGGGATGTGGGCTTCAAGAAGTACGATATTAGTCAAGAAAGGCATATCAGTGGGGCTGTTTTGTGGGTTACCCTATCATCAATGTGATTTATATGATATTACACGGATTGTGTTACATGGTGAGCATGTGTGGTGTGGTTGGGATGGTTAGTATACCATGATAGGTGATGTTTGGTTCCACTACTTTCACATGGGTTAATTATTATTATCATTTCCACATGTGCATGAGAGACTTATTCTTTCATACTGAGTATACTTATATGCCCACCTTGTGTATTTAAATCTATTTTTAGGTTTCCATGAGGATTCCACGGACCACGATGGACCTTACTAGCTCATATACTTGGAAATTGATGAGTAGCTGTTTTAGATTTTCTTTTCTGTATTTACATTCAAGAAATTATTGTTTTTGTATTTTTTGTACTTTTTGTATGTATCTGGCTTTGTTTTTTTATTTCTATTTTTATATTATTCCTTTGAGTTGTTTTGGTTAATTCAATCTATCTCCCAAAATTGTTTTTTATAATGCGTATTTCCTCCCATATTTTGATATCTATTCACTATTGGTTCTAGTCTCTAACCTAGGGCCTTCTAGAGGCGGGACACAGGGGTCATTATCTCTATTTCAACATTTTTATCCTAGTAGGGGTATCATTGGATAGAGGGATCTTGATAATATTATATATATTTATGCGATAAAGAAAATATAATAAGAGAATCACGATCCTAATAGGTCTAAAAGGTTAATGGTTAGAAAGTCCCCTATATTAATAAAACAACTTGCCAGTTTGTGATTAGAATATACCAAACTATTCATTTAATGTGATATAAGTGGAATGTTTCACCTCTATTATATCATACAAATTGAGTATAATTAATTTATCTCTAACAAGAATTCTATTTCTACCAATACCATAATTTATAGGATATAGAAAGATAAAATAATATAGAAATGAAATTTACTCTATTATTTAGAAGGGTAGTAATCGATTTGTCATTGTATTTATTACAAAGATGATATATCTGGATTGGTATTTAAATATAAAGTTTCCCATTCATCTACAAAGGTGATATAAAACATTCATAACACAAGTAAATCATGATATTTATGTGATCAAGAGGTATGCATTAGTTTTTTCAAAAATTTTCCCAATGATTAAGAATCTAGAAATTGTGGTTATGATGATCTATATATAACATATCAAGTATTAATTTTTTTATATTTTATGAGATAATATTCATTTTATTCCTAATGAAAAACTCTCCCTTGTTTGTGGAATATATATATATATATACAACTCAACTGCATAGAGATATAGATATTATAAAGAGTGGATTCCAAGAAAAAATTCTAGAAAGTTTAAATATTTACAAAAAGGTTGGAATGATTTATTTAATAAAGTGAAATCATGAAATAAATTTTTATAATATCTCAATGATTTTGTAGAGATATTGGAAGTGAATAAGGATTTAGATGAAAATATCTATAACATGATTTTTTTTGAAGAATAATGATGATGATAGGGATGAAAATTCATTAGAAAATACAATATGATCATGGAAAATGAAATTTAGATTTATAAAAAAGATAAACTTTATAATGATGATGATTACAGAAATAAGAAGGATTAGAAAGAGAATATTATTATTATTTAATATCATAAAATCATCCAAAATATGAAATGACTATAATTGGTTGTTTAGTTGTACAATATTGAGAAGAAACATAAATATTCTTCATGAAATAAAGAGATAGTTTCATCTACTAATAAATTTACACTGGGGGATTGTAGAGTTAAAATAACTCTCACATGTGATAATAAGATTATGAAATATTTTGATGATCTATATTAGGTAGGTTTCATGAAATAGGTACCCACCATTCAATCATGTAATAATTTTTCTAAACCCATTATCCTGAAATGTGAAGTTTGTAAAAAAATGATGATTATGGATGATATATGTGATAAATATACTTCAACCATGACTATGGTGGATTGGAAAATAAGTTTGATATATGGTTCCCCACATAGATCCCAACAAGTTGTGAAGAAAACACAAAACAATTATACAAGATAAATTTTATTATTGATTTTTGTGGATCAAAGTTTATACCATAACATATTTGGGTATTGGGAACAAGATGATTGGATATCCCACTAAATGAACAAGAATAAGAGAATAACCTATCATGGGGGAAATCTAATGTTTAAAAAGAAATATCAATAGGTCAGGAAACATATGTATACTTCAAATACATTTTGAAATAATGAAATCATCTATGATATATTCAATTTATGTGGTCGTAAGGATAAAATATTCTTATCTAAAAATGTATCCAAATTTGATAAGAAAATAAGGGAACAAAATTTAGATATGAATGAATTATCTACAATTGTGAGAATTTGAAGAATGTTTTAAATAAAGAAACAAAATTGAGAAGTCCTTTTATTCATAATACACAGATTTGAAGTAATGTTCTTCAACCAAAAGTTGAAATAAAAATTAACGAACTCTGATGAACCAGTATGGATGATCCAAACATACTACCATACATCCTAATCATATTATAGTTATTTTTCCATAAAATTTGGAATGAGTATGGGAAATGGAATATTTAAAAAACAAGACTTATGAAAAATTAAATGAAAATATCCCACATTATGGTGACAATGTGAATCATAGTTTTCTAAAAAATCATATGTCTTGTTTTAAAGAAGTTCTATGTGAGATATTTATGGAATATTTTCATTTTACACTAGGTTTTATAACTATTCTACATGATAATGAATAAAACCTTAAGAGTGTAAAAATGCATCATCAATGAAGGATATTATGAAGTAAAATCCATTAAAACATGTAAAATATAATTTTATCAGATCCATTATTTCAAAAAAAAATATTAACAAAATTCTATATTTTTAAGCATAAAGACTTGGGGAAATGGAGAAAATTGCTTGAGAAAATTATATAAACCTTAACATTTATTATGAGATGAAATTATGGAACCCTTCCTATATTTCTAATGTATTTGTGATTATAATGTATTTAATTTAATGGGAATAATTTTCTCAGTCAAATAATCTAATAATCAATAAAAGATATTAATTATGGATAAAAAACATTATGATGTCATCATACGTGAATGATTTTCTGTTAATATTTAATAAAATTTTATATTGGGTCATATTTTTTGAATATTAATATTATTATGTCATATCCTTAATGATAAGGATAATGAATATATAATCTTTGTATGATCTTTTGTATTATATTTTGAAAAAAAACGTATTTAAGAATATCACAATTAGATAAGTTGTAAAATATTTCAATATGGATAGTCAACAGAAAAGGATCCATTCTTATGTATTCATAATATTGAAAAATGTTAAAATTCATTCATTAAGAGGTAAATCATTATAATTATCTTGAGGAGTGTTTACCTTGAGGAGATACAATTTTTGAAATCTAATGTTTCTACATCATTTGATATAATAATTGGTACACAATGTGATTATACAAGAAATTTCATGAAGATCATGTTATTGGAAATGGTATGTCTTACTTAATATATCTAAATTTTTTTTATTAAAAATAACAGTTGTAATACAGGGGGAGTGATTTAGTTCATCAGTGGAATAAGAAAAGAGGATGTAATGGAAGTTCCCTAGGTTCACTTCTCCTTTTGGTTACACTTGAATGTTTTTGATCTATTTGTTGATGTTAGTGATTGTGTTTTAGGTTGATTTTTATTATAATTGTTTCTTACCTTAATTGATTATCATCACCCTAGAATGAATGTGGAAGATCATTAATAAAAATTGTATGACTTATAATTTTATGAGGTATTAAGATCAGTTGGTAATTTAAATCTTTGTTGTCTAAATCAAATCCTCTTATTTTACTCTGAGTAGGACTCAAATATACTTATCGTGAAATGATTTATAAAAAACTGCATATGTAGGAATTGATATCCTTGTCTGATTAACATTTTATACCATTTCAAAAAAGGAAATATGAATATAATGAAATTTTGTAAAAGTATTGGGTACTAAAAGTAGAGACTTACATGTTGAATTATTCATTTGGAAGGAAAATTGAAGTTATTTCCCACAAGTAAAAATGGGAATATTTATGATCCCACTTGTTGTATGATTTTTATATGTTGTTTATTATTTATATTGGTTTTTAATTACGACTAATGGAACAATAATATTTATTGGTTTTCAATATGATGAAGATGATCTGATGAAGAAGCTTGGATGGAGTACTCAACAATTATTGTATAATGGAATTTATGTTGAATACATTGAGTTTATAACACTGAAAATGGATGAAGAGATCACAATTTTGGATGACATGTGTCACTATGTGTTTCTAAATTACACTTTTTTACAATAATGCATAATATTTTATGAAGCCAGATATTATGCTAATGTAATTATTTAAAATTTATATTTCAAAAAGAGAGGAATATAAATTATTGAAATATCATAAAACACATCATTATCATATGAAATTATTTGATGTTAATTTAAATATTAATTTACATGAATAAGACATTAACAATAAATATTAAAAATAAAATTATTCATAATAGAGAAGAATAAGGTCATGCAAAAAACCCATTATTATATGAGTAATGGTTGAGAAAAATTAACATGTTTTCCTTTTTATATGATGAAAATTTCACTAATACGTATTATATGTGTTGGGTAAATTAATATCACCATTGCAATCCCCATTGGACGACCATTAATAGAATAAAGGACTCTAACGTCAACCATGTGGGAGCTCCTAGAAATAGAGGCGTGCATAGGGACTAAGAAGTGGGATGTGTATAGGAATAAGGGTGGAAACCCATGTATAATGGACATATGTGTAGGAATGATTGTCCCAAAGGGAAATAAGTAGAGCATTTAGTAGTGTGGAGCAGCCCATGTGAGTGTGATGTGATAAGAATCAGGCTGCTGAACATGGTGCTGACTCAAACAAAAATATAGAACCGGATCTCTGATAAAGTTCTGTTAAACCATACTATAGTTCAATGTGGTAAAAGATCAAGGGTTTACTGTTGAAATATATTAATATTATATGGATTTAATGCATCTTTTTGATATTAAATGATCAAAAGATCATAGATATTCAACATTTTCAATTTCAACCTCCTAATATGGGAGATCCTCGACTATGGCCTTTTAGATATAATATACAAGATGAGATAAAATGATGAATCGATAATCAATTTCATTCATTGGATCAAGAAGAAATGATAATTATATTGATAGGAATTCATGATACACTTTACATATATAGAAGAGTTATAAGTAGAGGCTTAAACTGAATGAAAAAGGGTAAAATGTTTGTATAGTGTGTGTAATATTTATGGTTGATTTCAAGGAATAGATGATCATGAATTTTTTATCCCATACAAGTGTCATAACCACCATGAAGAGAATTTTTTTTCTTAAAAAATGGGAAATGTTTTTCAATGTAAAGTAACCCAATCTCAATGATTATAAAAGCATTGATTTTTGGGAATTCAAAGAATTGATCTACACAGCATTAAAATATGGACTTGAGTCGATGATTAAACCAGGAAGAATAAATGATCCTATGAATATAATTATTGATGATTGAATTCTATTACGTTTAATTTTGCACATGTATTCATTTGAGATATTGGGTTTTCCTAAATGTATACCACCTCAATAGTTTCTATTATATGAAGAATGAAAGATGATATGTGAGCCACCTTATTTATGTGAAAAAAGTGGAGTTCCATGAGTCTCCATGGCATTAAAAATAGTGTATTTCCATGAATCATCTTGGATTCATGATGAATAATGATGCATATATATCATGAAGAAATGTTACACAAAATAGAACAATTTTAACAAACTCTCATCATGCTTCATGAAGAGGAAGGGTTCTGTGACCTAGTATTTTAGATTTTCTACCTGACTATGTTACTATGACGAAACTATTCATTGTATAAAATTGCAAGTGATGAAACTGTATATTTTGATAATACATGATGGTAATAATGAATTATAGCACACTATTATGTTGCATAAAGGAGGAGGAAGCCACATTATCTACCTGAATTAAGGTCACATGCATGATATTTAAAACAAAGGTGATTGAGGTTGTTGAGATGGTTATATATTGTTGTATAGTGTGTGTGTGTGAATATAGATTGGTTTTTAAAGGAATAATGTATTGAACCCATCTTCTTGAAAATACATGAAGAATACAGTACATGAATACATTTTATGTATGAAATACTTTCAAATTTTTGATTAAACATAAAATTCCATGGAATTAAATATGATATTTGTTATAGGGTTTTTATTTTCATGAAGAAATATTTTCATGGAGTTGTAATTGTAAAATGATAATAGAGGGAGAAGAAGAAGAAGAATAAGGGAATAGTGAAATGTGAATGCAAGGTAATGTAAATAATAAATCATGCATGATCCATGAAAAAAAAATTGTGACAATAAAATAAATGAATTATTCTCATGTGGGGTTCTTGTGATAATTTTATGCATAAATAAAATACTCACATAAGATTATGTGATATCTTAAGTGTAGTGTATGAAATGTTTACAAACTATTTAGTTCCACTATAATGAACTATTACTCTCAATTGATGAAATTATGTATTGATGAAATATAATTGGGCACCAATTTACCATTACATATTATTGAGTATCAATTATTACTAGAATAAGATGAGAGTGTCTAATATATTCAAAAATATTTTGGCCATATTTTATTTTCATGATGCTAGGCTGGTCATTATTTGTTTTCATAATCACACTAGTATTTTTTGATTATATAAAGAAAAGTATAAGGCAAAGTGAAAACTATTTTTCACTAAATAATATGAATGGGTTATAATAAAATTAATATTAGATTTATTATCAATTGGACAAATGATTAATTGTTTCATTATAAGTCCATAAAACATGCACATTATTATTACTGATATAAGATTTAAATGAGTTTCTTTCCTTCTGCAAAGAAAGTGACAATTGAAAAATTAGGGAAAAATAGTATCATTATGAAAACTAAAAAAGTATCATATTATGGAATAAATTATTTGTGTTATAAAGAACCATTAACTATGAAGACATTTATCTTTATATTCAGTGAGATGATCTAGATGGGGTTAAAAAAAATTCATTGTAACACGACTATAGTGCATCACAAGTAAAAGGGTATTCTTTTCTTGGTGTAGCCACATTGAAAATATTATTTTCTAGTGGTTATATGGTTAGATTATTCCCATAACATTCCAAGGAAATATATCTATCATCGAGTAGTGATCCTTGTAAAAATATTTTCTTCCATTATTTTTTTCTTTCATATACATGAATATGATAAGAAAAAATAAAAATAAACCTATATCCTAATAAGTCTAAAAGGGAAAGGATGAAAATAATCCAACATTAATTCACCAACCACCTCTCAGTGTTAGGCATGTCATAAATTTATCCATTCAAATTAATGATCAATTAATTTACTTACTATCACTGAGTACATATATGATTTAGAGAGTTTGAGATTTCTATGAATGATTAATTTGGAAATGGAATTTATTTTAAAATTATTTCAGGATAGTTATTAATAATTCACGATAAGCTATAACAAGAATATTTCCTATATTTTTTTCCTTATCAACTGGATATTTTATCATTATTTCTTAATAATTATGAGGATCATAATCAATCAATGTATTTATAGTTTTAATAATCAACATTAAATTCAATGAATAAAAAATGAATAATAATGACATAAAGAAGTATACAATCATAGATTCATATTTGAAAATAAATGGGTATTTTTCGAAGAAATATAACTTGTTTATTTAAATAAATAAGTGAATTAGAATATATATATATGTTATGTCGAGATATCTAGGAGAAAGATAGAAGAGGGAGGGGGTGAATTGTGTCTTCTTTTAAAAATCATGACAATATTAATATGTCCCTCTTGAAATGAAGCGATCCTTTCCTTATATCATAAAGTCAAGTGAGTAGTAGAAATAAATAAAGGAAAAGAACAAAAAGATATATAGTGGTATGGGGAATAAATATCCCCTTGCCCACTCCACAAATTCTCTACACCATGATCTTGGTGATTTTAACTAGTAGGTCCTCTTATCACAAGACTCTACACAACTACGTACAAGTATTTGAATCCTTACATGGATTTTACAGGGACTTAATGTTTTTTATAGGGAACCAAAATATCCACAGATTATTCTAAGAAGATGAAACTCTACCATGACTGAGTCTGAGTAGCCAATACTCAAAAAGAAAATAGATTAGTTGATGTTTGTCATTAAATAGGTTTAGCTCACAGTTTCAGCAAAAAATGAAATATGTAGATGATATTAAATATATCACAATAGAAGTATAAAAATGATATTCAATATTGAGTAGGATGATTCATCATAAAATAAAATCAAATAGATCAAACATTGTTTGTTCTTTCTTCCTTTATCTTTATATCGTGAGATAATATGAATGTACAATGAAATATTTCTCTCATCAAAAGCATCAAGCTTTTGTATGAATATTTTAGTGCCTTTTTTACATAGTATTCACGTCTCCAAATTTCATCATTTTCTATTTTTATTTCCTGCATGAGATAGATATATATAGAGAATAAATATCCAACAGTTTTAACATCATTCCTCTTCCTTATAATACTCAAAATAAAAAGGGTTAATATGATTCATAAATATCCCCAAAAATAGCGTAACACCATTGAAACTTTATTCCTGTAGAAAAATATCTAATAAAAGTATTCAAATAAATTGAATAAATAATTCAATAATATATCCATAATAATAACATCATTGTACAATTTAAAACTCTTTTTTAAATCCTCTGAAACCACTTTAATTATACTCAAAAAAGTTCTTAAAAAATTCAATCACAATTAATCCTGAATATTTGATATCAAATCATTAAAAAAGATTCATAACATCCCATATAAATAGGAATGATTTAATCCATTTCATTCTAGTCTATGATTATTTTAAAATAACTTTATAATAATCATTAAGACTAAGATGACCATTTTATAAATCATCCAAAATATCATGGATTTAAAATAGCATTGTTGAAAAGTCAAACATAGGGTTATTTCATGTAATAAAAAATAGAAAACATAGGGTTAAACTACATAATTTATGGTTACTTTTGAGTAGTGTTGGTTTCCTTCCAACATATGGTTCTTAATCCATACTTTCATTCGCACATAATGTAGGGATCAAAAATTAAGGAAGAAATGTCGATCAATACGTTCATCCATGTTAGTAAAAAATATTGAACGTAACATTAATTAACCATACATTAAGCTTCCCAAATTTAGGGTATGAAATGTAATTACAAATTCTAATGTATAGATTCTGATCCATACAATAACTCTTTAGCATAATGTAAGGTTGATTTCTTATGTTACGCTTATCAATGTTGGGTATGAATAATGTTTCAGAAAATGCGACCAACTTAACATCAAAAATCCCTGAATTTTTTGATCCCTTAAACTTTAGATTCATCAATAATCCCTCAATAAGTATTTTTAGAAAATATCATTATCTTTCCAAAAAATTACAGAATCAAATCATTCCAACTTCTACATCTCCCAATATCTTTGAAAAACTGATGCAATAACATTTTAAAAAACTACAGCTGGATAAACTGCATTGCCAATCATCAGATAATTTATTGGTCATCCCAATGAATTTTTATCCATTGATTTAAACATATGAAATCAAGATAAAATTATTCTATTTCCATATCCCTAGATTTTGAGTTATTATGACATATGTAGAACATTCAGAAAAACAAATACTATAGGATTTTAAATCTATTCCCGATACAATTGAAAAAATGCTTTAGAAACTTCAGTGATTTTTTTGAGTATCGAAACATCCTTTTTAGACTTCCACATAAAATACTGATATTTAGATAAACACCTTATCTATCTAACGATATAATGTGCCTAAAAATCTGTTCAAGATAACTTGAGATATCATCATAATTCCGAATTGAGATTAAGACAAAAACTGCAATATCACATGAATAACTTGTAATAGCTTTGGTGAATTTTGGAACCATTGAGAAAATTGAATTAGATTTCTACATAAATAGATTAAATTAATATAATTATCTTATCATTCCAATGGAATAAAATAAATAATAATCTGATTATTATTACTTCAGATATAAAATAATTACTTCAACATACTAAATCTGAAACACTCAAAAAATTTATTCGAAAACAAATATTGACGGGTTGAAGTAATTATCATTATTAAATAAAAATGAGAATTATAAGGCACCACTCAATAATATCCCCCTTTTTGATAATTAGAAAACCCTAACATAAAACTATCTTTTCGCCTATTTTTTAATGGATAAAAAAGATAAAATCTTGTGTAGATTAAATAATAAAATATATTTTCCCAATTTAATAATGAATTGGGATTTTAGATTTAAGGAAAAAATGAATAAATATATACAATTTTAAAAACTAAATTTTCTTCCCCCTTTTTATTAATATTCAAGTCATGAAAAATATTTTTTTAACTTATTTAAAATCTAACAAATAGTTTAAAACAAAATATTTTAAATTTGACAAAAATTAATTTTTTAAGTATTAAAAATTTTATATTTTTTTTACGAACTAAAATTTGAAAAATAATTTTTTAAGTCTTTAAAATTTGAAAAATAAAATTTTATGTATTTAAAAATGTGTTTTAAATATATAAAGTAATATAAAATCCTCCTAAATTCATACTTCCTTTAAAAATTTAAAAAGTGATAATAAAAGAGCCAGGAAAAAATATATTATATTATTAAATGAATAAAAGGGTTTATAATGAATATATTAAACCATTTAATTCATGCCATAATAATGAAACATTTAAACACATGTATAATATTTAAAATAATTCCCCCTAAGATCAGGCATAAATATTTATGATATTCAATGAATATAAATAAATTATTTTCAAGGGATTTAGATAAAATATATTTTTTAAATATAAATAAATAAAATAAAATAATACAATTAATAATGGATTTTCAAATAATTTAATTAAAATATATTTTTATATTATAATTAAAGGATTATTAAAGAATTTAATTAAAATTTTACATATTTCATAAATGACCAGAACATATTAATCTAATAAAAGAATAATTTATCACAAACATCAAGATATTAATTTAGCACATGCAATTAATTTAAATAGTCATAAATTAATTACATTCTTACATGTAAGATAATTATTTATTAAATATATTAATAGAACATTTTATGGTAATTGACTAATAAAATTAATCAAGTAATTAATTGATTTGATAAAACAATTGTGGGAAAATATTTTATAGTTTAAAAATAATAATAATTAAATATATAAGAATAAAAGATAAAACATTAAAAAAATCCCCCCTATGTAAAACAGTTAGAACATTTTATTTGAATATGAAATTTGAAAATAAAACACTTCATGGAATAACCATTCTAGCTGTAATTATATTTGTATTTAATAGAAGAAGAAATAATAATCTAATAATTTCCCATAATTTCCAAGTAGACACTAGATGATATATCTATGATGTTCCGTGGTGCATACAAAGAATATATCATAAAAGTGTCTTTTGGTACCCATATACCATTGGGTCCAATTTCCTCAATAATTAATTATTTAGGTAACCAAATATGTTTATTTTGATGAAAAATGTTATAATTAGAGGTAGATAATGATTTTGAATAATTAATATGATTTACCCCAAAATATTGAGGTTTTCTAAAATAACAGTCATTAGCATAATGTCTGTTTAAACCACAATAAAAACATGTAACAGTTGACTTTTTGATGTTGTTTAAAGCAGGAACAAAATAATTTTTATATTATTTTAGTTTATGCTCATTACTACCAATACCAATTTTTACATTGTGGATTTTATTTTTACCAAGAATTTGATTCAAATATTTCTCTCCATTAATATGATTACTTGATGAATTCTTTAAATTATAATCTTCAACCAATAACTATTTAATTTTAGTTTCTAGTAGATCACCTGAAATTTTTGAAATAATTTGATCCTAAACCAGTAATCTGTTTTCACAAACTCTCATTTTCAATTGAAATAGAATCATACGATTTTATATGATTTTTATGCTCTTTAATTATATAATATAATTTATCTTGAAGAATAAAAAAATATTATCATGCTCATCATAAGAATTTTTTTTGAATTAGAACATTCATAGGAATAAGATTGTACCGCATCAGCATGAACCATAATACCCAGATTAAACATTTTATTTTCATGATCAGTTTATGAGTTTGTAGTAGATTCATCAATTTAATCTTAATATTCATTACTGGTAGCCTTCATGACTATATTTCCCTTTCCTTTATATTATTTTTTTCCTTTTATCTTTACGAAATGTGTAATCAGGTCTCAAATGACCTTTCTTTTTATGCTCATAGCCTCTGACTTCATTCTCTTTATTCTAATACAATTTATTTTTTCTCCTTTTATAAAGCATGCCAATTTTTTAGCAAGATGTTGGTGTCTCATCACTTAAACCTAAATGACTATAATATGAATTATAAAATTCTTCCATCAAAACATTGAATGTAGTTAATTCCATTTTTATAGAAGTATGATTTTCATCTTCTGTTTGCCTCTCTGCTTCCAACATCATCAAGGTTCCGATCAATTCCTTAATATCTAATTATTTAACTGGTGTAGATGGTTGAATAGTATGTGATATTCCATTCCAATTAATAGTTAAAAATCTCTATACCTTTAATTCCTATTCTAGTTTTTAAATTGGAGTTCCCAAATCCATAATATCATTAAAATATTATTTTAGTCTTCCATTCATCTGAGTGATGATCTCATATTCCTGCATCTTAAATGTGTCAAATTTAATTTTTTTCTTCGTATTTTACCTTTTTTTCTAACATTGTTGATTCCATCATATGTATCCTTAACAATCTGTCACATATCATACATAGTAGGACATTTACAAACATGATTAAATTCATTCGGACCAAGACTTCATATAATTGCATTCATGGATATTTAAATAATATTATACTCATTTTCCTTAGCAGCATCCCACTTTTCCAGTTATCTAGGGATTGCATAAGGATTTAAAATATTCATATAAAACATGAAACCATGATTATATAAATATATAGTCATGCGAGGTTTCCAACATCCATAACTATCACCATTAAAACAAGGAGCACAGATCATCGAAAAACCATCTCTGAAATATTCCATTGGGATTTTTCTTCACCTAAATGTTTATCTCACTATTGATAGATCCAAAATAAATATGTATATATCTTCCTTAGATTCCAATTGTTTGTTCGGGATGTGTATGACGAAGTCACAAGAGGGGGGTGAACTATTTCATCTTTTAAAAATCTTGACACTATTGAAACGTACCTCTTGAAATGAAGTTATCCTTTCCTTCTCTCTTAAATTCGAGTGATCAAATGAAATAAATAATGGAAAATAATTGAAGTATGTATAGTGATTTTACGAATATAAATACCCTAGTACACTTCACTAACACTCCACTCCATGATATTGGTGATTTTCAATAGTAGGTCATATTATCACAAGACCTTCCAGAGTTGAGTACAGGAAGTTGACACCTTACAAGGCATTTATAGGGCCTTTTTTATAGGGAACTCAATTATCTAAATCTTAGTATGAGAAGCTGACATTCCACCATGACTGAGTTTGAGTACCTGATACTTATAAGAATAATATATGTGTTTAATTTCGTTGTGAAATAGGTTAAGCTCAATGTTGCACCAACAACTGACAAATGTAGATGATCTTCATTATAACACAACAATAGTAAAAAAATAATATTCAATGTCGAGAAGGCATATTAATCAATAAATAGAACAAAATAGGATCAAACAATGTTTTTTCAGGCTTCCATCATCTTTACACCATGATAGAATATGAATTTACAAAGAAATATTTCTCTCTTCCAAAGAATCGATCTTTTGTATAAATATTTTTAGCACCATCGTTTTAATAGATTATTCATTTATCTGAATTTATTCATTGTGTATTTTATTTTCCTTCCGGATATATATATTTATATATATATATATATAGAATAAATATCCTGCAGTTATAATAGCATTCCTCTTCCTTAAGATACTGAAAATAAATAGAGTTAATATCTTTCATAAATATCCTGAAGAATTGCATAACATCGTTGCCTATTTATTCCTGTAGAATAAACCTATAATAAAATAATTCAAAATAATTTGTATAAATCCTCCTATAATATATCCAAAGTAATAGAATCATTGAAAAATTTAAAACACTTATTTAAATCCACTCATGCATCTCTAAATATAGTTGAAACTGTTCTTGAAAAATTGCATCAGAATTAATCATGAATATTTAAAATAAAATGATTTAAAGTGATTCATAATGTCCCATATAAATAGGAATGATTTAATCCATTTCATTTGAGCCTATGAATCTTTGGTAAGATAACATTATAACAATCATTAATACTAAGAATACCATTACAAAAATTGGAAAAAATATCATGAATTTAAAACAATGTCGTTGAAAATTCAAACGTAGGGTTCCTTTATGTAATGAAAAAATACCTAAAATAGGGTTCAACTACGTAACACACATTTATTTTTGTGTATTTTAGTGTTCTATCCAATGTATAGTTCCTTATCCATACTTTCATGCACATGTAATGTATGGATCAAAAAGTAATATAGGGACGATGATACCTACATTCATCCAAGTTAGTATAAAATACCTAACCTAACATTGATAACTGTATGTTCTACATACCAAAGGTAGGGTATGAACAATAATATCAGATTCCAATGTAGGTTTTCTGATCCATAACTATATTAAATGAATATAATCTTCTTATCTTTCCAATAAAATAAATTACATAAGAAACTGATTACTATTTCATTAGATATAAAATAAATACTTCAACGTACTAAATTTGAAACACTTAACAAATTTATTCGAAAATAATGATTGACGGGTTGAAGCAATTACCAAACGTAAATAAAAAAGAGAATGGAAATGAGATAGTAAATAATATATATATACATATATTAATGATCTTATGAAATATATTTTAGTGCATTTTAGGTAATCAGTATAAAGAAATATCTTTATTTCAAAATCTTGTGTATTATACATCAATTGTGTGTTATTTATTCATTTAAATGTTAAAGGAATGAATTTATATGAGTTTTAATGTTATTGGAAGTAAATATACATACAAATATATTAAAATTGGATGACTCCTTAGATCTTTATATATAAAATCATTATATTTCAAAAATCATGATATTTTAATAGAAATGTGTTAATTTATGAAAGAAACAAATAAAAATATCATTATAGTTTCTTGGTCATAGATTGGTCATTTTTATATATTAATTTAAAAATAATTGTTTTTAATTTTACCGAGATGATATTTTCTATGGTTTTGAGAAATCTATTCATAATTTTCACTTTATTGATTTTGAGAAAATATAGATAATAAAAAAATTATATAAATTTTAATAATTTAAACACTACATAGAATTCTAATTCATAACATGGGAATGGAATGAAGCCAATTATAATAGCTTAACTTCAATAAGGATCAGATCATAGTGGAAACAAGTGATAATTAGTGTTGTGTATGTCCCACAATACTCGTGGTGTATCGTATAGATGAAATCATTAATTGCATGAAATCTTCAAAGTCAAAGAAGACTAATAGTATACCAAATTAATCTATATTCCTATATGTTTTAAGTCCCTCAAATAATGGGTTATTAGACATATATAACACCCAATATTCCTTTCTTCAAAAATAGTATCTGACCTCACCACTTCGAGGGAAGTGCATGCCAAATAAGGGAGTATCAAAACACTATAGAGGAAATTCCCCATGATACTGTGAACTACCAACTCCACATATTGACGTAAATTCCCTAATATATGGGTGACCACTGAATCAACTCATGGATTACCCATCCCCAACATACATGGGAGTACATGAACTCAATTATGATATGGGTATTCTTTCCATGTCATGTATGTGTCTCTAGGGGAGTTACCAAAATGCCATACATGGAGAATCATTCACCAACACATGGGTAAATACAATATCCATTTATGTTGCATAATTATCACTTGCTACATATCATCCCTCTATTTGAGCTAAGATCATATCTCTATAATGCATTATGATTAAATTCAAATTTCTAAGGTAATCATACTATTATTCTCTCTATTAGAAATAACACATTTCATAATGTAATTTTTTGCTCCAATATATCATTCAAGTGAGAAATCATGATGGATGTGATAAATGTCCATGTTTATATCATTCCCAGTGGGGTGAATAACACATGGGGCTCTTGATAGGGCTAGTAATGAACTATCATAGGGAAAATCATATGGAATTATCATAAAATACATGTATTGTATGGTAAATACAATGTATGTAGCAGTTCTACAATATTTAACTTGACATATTCAATATGAATTCCATGTTAACATATTATATATTACCTAATATGTGGTGAATTGCACAACATGTATGGTGATTAGGGTTATTAGCCTATACTCTTGGTACTTGTCTTGTATCATTGTCTTTTATTGATTATGTCACATGGGATACAAATTTTTTTGTTCATTTGGATAATATATCATATGATTTAATCATACATACATAAGAGTAAAATCAAAACATTCTTTCAAAGGAAAAAAATCGGACACATACCTGAAATTTACATTGAATATGGAAGATGAGGATTTTATTGGGAATGTATTGCTAGAAAAAAAGACATATTAATTTGGTTATACATAACATATTTCTCGGACCACATGGTTTATAGTCTATGTCACTAGTAATGTTGGCGAGACGACATGTAAAACTAGTACATGAGAAAAACATGCCATTATGAGTAAACTATTTCCAACCCAATGTTACATGGAGTTTTTTATTTATAAAATAGTCGAACCCTTTCCATAATGAATATTGATATGAAATGTGATCCTTGAAATACATATTCTATATCCAGAAAATCATCACCAATCTATATTATTCCTCTCTGTTTTACAAGAATATACAACCATGCCTTATACAACATCCATTAATCATTATATGGACTAATATGACTATAGACTAATTTCCAAAATTTATATGTTCTAACACCACTAATGATAGCTTTCTACTTTTTTGGAATAAAATTACATCAATATATTATTGAATGTTCTCTTCCATTAACACCTCTTCTAAATCAACGTAATAAATCTCACCATCCAACTAAATATTCAATATCTATATTCCATACTCAACCCACCGCACCCCCAGATTATCTCATGGACTCTTTTTCCCTCTATATCACTTCCAATTCTGAAACATAAATTTTCCATTCATTTTCATACTGGAATAAGTTGTAATAAATAATATAACTGGTTGATTTATGAAAAATAAAAGTACCAAATTTAGGATTGTAGTTTCTAGAGGAGTGTCTAACCACAAATGGCCAGGCTCACATTTAATATTATTGAATATTACATGGATGATAAATTAATAAATTAATTATAAATTGTATAAATATTAATCAAGCATTTGTAATTTTCAAATTATGATTTTAATCATAACTAAATTATTTAATAACTATTTATTTAATCAAATAGATTTATAAAATGGAATATTATTAATAAATAAGAACTATTTTATAAAAAATTTTAAATGAAAATAATTAAATAAAAAATTCATGATAGACCATGTGGATTCATTCCCATGGTCATCCCATGATAGTAATAAAATGTTTTCTAAAAAAATCCTTTCAAGAGGAGAATCATAATCATGTAGCAGTTTTATGTTATACATTATTTGAATAAATACTATAATTATATTATATTATTTAATTAAAATTAAAAACTCATTTTCCCATAGTATAAAAATAATAAAATAATCATATCACTGTAATTGATATGTATTGAAAAAGATTTAGGTATTTTCTATGCATTACTTAGAGAAAATAAAAAAATGTTTTAAATTTTAGTCTTTCCTGGTTGTAGGACTACAATCTATTTTATATAAAATGATTTTATTAATTTATGATTATCCATTTAGATGATGTGAGTAGGATATAATAGAATTAAATGAAAAAAATAATTAATATATGACATCAAGGATTTTTTTTCGATGCATGGTGATGAATTTTCATTACACATTTGTCACTATCACCACCTCTAGAATAAAAACCAGGATTCCAAACAATTTGATGAATTAATTTTTGTTTTACTGAGAAAAACTTTGTGGTATAGATAAAATACTCTAAATAATTCCTTCTGTGAGGGGATGAGAGTTGGGAGGAGATATCAAATTTGAAAATTTCTTATTTTAAGAATGAATCATCCCCCTTCAGGATTTTCTACATAAAAATGACATGTAATTTACCTCATCAAAATCCTCCCCATTAAGATAATAAAAAACCATTAAAAAATCATGTCTTTACAAAATGAGAGGATCTAAAACCCTCCATGCCTCATCACTAACGCCATGGTATATGGCTGCCACATCATGTAGATTTTTCCCCACCTTATCACTCTATATAACATAATTAATATACACATATATTTATTTCAATTTTAAAATACATAAATACCCCCTCCTTGGATTCAATGATGAGAAATGTATGCTAAAACCTGTGTATAATAAGGCCAGCATTATATATACAACATTCATTTACAATTTTTTATTTGGAACTTTGTTTTGGTTTAATTAAATGATCTATCATGCACTGAAAACAGTAGTACATTTAAAATATTATTTATTTTTTAATGCTAACAATGATAATTTTATATTAAATAGATTAAAAAAATATTAAATATATATTTGATCTACTTTATTTAAATTTTCATATGAATGTTTCTATTTGTATTTTCACAGCTAGATGTTGTTTCATAGTAGTGTTTTAGGCCTTATGTCCCCCTGAAATTGATAAGTTTAAAATATTAACCTATCAATCGATATTAATATGAAAATACTGAATTTCCCATTGAATTAAAACTATAATAGAATAAATAAGTAAACCATTGAATTTAGAACACTAGATTATACCTAACTATGACATTAACACTATTATATTTGGGATTCAGGATGATTCCTAGTCCCCGGTCGATATTATAATTAAAAAAAATTATTTATTTATATTATTAAATATTACAGTTATAAATATCTCTATATGTACCACATTTTCCTAATACATATGGTAGAATTTGAGAGATGACATCCATACTTAATCCAGTGGTGGATACAGGATTGGGCATTGATAGAGAACACTACAAAAATAATTTTTGATAAATTCCATATCAAATATGTTCATCAATAATAATTGATCCCAACTTGATGTAGGTATTTTTTATTGGAATTTTATTGAGTATTCATGATTTTGTTACAAATACATATCAACCCCTCCCGTATGATGTCTATATAAAGATTTTCATGTGACGTTTAAATTTTAAATCCAGATAGAATTTGAAACAGTGAATTTTTATCTTGGTTATTTTTATTTCATCCTTTTATATTGCAATTCATTCAATTAATGGGTTATAATCCATGAAGGGAAACTATATGTTCCTTAGTTTTTATGGATTTCTCAATCTGTTTTAGGAATATTAATTACTGGTGGTCATTTTTACCAATACATACAAAAATTCCATCAAACTAATTCTATGATCTATAGATATTTGGTTTTTTGTATCATCATTTCATGTTATACATCATGGGTTGTGGTTGGTCAGAGGTTTGGTGATGGTTATTTTTTTGAGTCAGGGTTATGGTACTTTTAATTGAGTTTATGATTATATTTTTTTCAATTATAAATATCTAAAATATAATCTCTAAAAAGGAATTGATGTTGGAAAACATGGAATACGAGATTTTCAATTGTTGATCCTACCTATATGGTGGTGTTTGAAAAAATATAGAGGTTTATCATCTATAAGTTATTTTTGGAAAATTCACATATACATAGTATATGATTTGGATGAACATACATCATGTTTCTCATCCTTGTGGATGTTAGATATTTCGGATAATTTATGTATCAAATGAAAATGTGATTGAGAAACACCTAGTTTTGACCAAACACAGTAATCATGTTGAGTATAAGGATTACAAAACATGTTAGCAGTGTGACCCTACATGACATATATGATGAGATATGACCAGTTTACCTTTGAAGGAACATGAATCATGTAGAGGTAAGCATAGTGTAATGAAATTCAACCGTACATTAAATGTGGATTACTCCAAAAACATTGTTATTTTACTTACACAAATGATGTTCTTGGAATTTCATGACTAAATGTTCAGAAAAAAGGGAATACCATGTACCCCTTAGACAAATCATGCAATCTCATTTCTTTTAGGATAGTTATTCATGTATCTCTTTCTATGATAAATTCCATGTGTTACATGATTATATATTACATATCTACTGGAAGGCATGAGTTTTGAGAAGAATAGTTAATTATAGACTACATCACTATCGCAAATATCATGATCATATTTCAAAAAAATTCTTAGTGAGTGGAAACCCCCCATAAAAGGTGATTTATGATGTCCTCTTACAATGCTAATGTTGGGTTAAAAGTTATTGTATGGTATTGGAGCATGGGATCCATTGTTAATCAATACGATACATTCATTTATTACCTATCTTATTATTGGTTGATAGATCTTCTATATGGGAGTTA
Organism: Viscum album; assembly: GCA_963277665.1. Lineage (NCBI taxonomy): Eukaryota > Viridiplantae > Streptophyta > Magnoliopsida > Santalales > Viscaceae > Viscum > Viscum album. Next base: position 663,926,413 of record OY728159.1, read on the forward strand.
TCTATTCCACATGTCTGGTGACCTCAAGTCTAGCATGATATCCTCCATTGGGTAAAATTATTCCCCCAACACTGCTAGAGTTTTTGGTTCATCTACTACTAGTACTGAGAGATTAAATGTTTTGAACAATCATATTATTTAAAGGTATTGGTAAACATTAATAATCCTTGGGAAAAAAGTGATGTATAAATCCATTATTTGTGGTTTCAGTACACTATAATAGAATATATGTGTTCTTATTACTTTTTTACCACGTATTATATCATTAGAGTGGAAACTATATTGGTGTGTTACTTTTTATTTTTTTCTTTTTTCCCATTGGGTATATGCACACTCACCTAGGAATGGCCTCTTACATTATATGTCATGTATTATGTATGTGACTGTCTATTTAACAAATACATCTGTGAACATGGTGTGGGTAGTTCATTGTGGTGCTTTTTGGTTGTGGTGACAATATCATGGAATAAGGATGGTGGTTTCACAGTGGGATAACACAAATTTTTAGTCTTAGTATTGTATTTTATATCTATTACTAGTCCTATATTTTCTGAATTTCATTTAATATATACATTTTTACCATAATTTGGAGTGTTAGATGTTGTAAATGCTATTGTTATCCTTATTGTTTAATTTTCAGTTTACCCTGGTGTTTATGGAGACCCATGTGCATGTTTATTTCTATATTAGGATAAGGTTTCCAGTTTTATTGATATCTATACTATGTAATATTAACTAGCCCCTAGATTATTGGAGGTGGGATTGGGATGGAACACTCACCATACCACTATCTACGTGGGCCCGAGTAGATTGGTTCGTGTCACAGTGTTATCATTGGGAAAATAAATAAATGGATAAAATATGTAGATATATTAGTTTTTATGTTTGTTTGGGTATTTAGGAAAATAGTGTATGTGTATCAAGTTTTTCTCTTGGTATAGGGACCCTAGTGGTTGTATGGTGGAAAATGTATCAATGAAAAAATACTCTAGAATATTCATTTCAACTTGGTACACTGAGATATAGGTTATTAGAATAAAATGGTCAATACATCATATAAGAATCTTTTGTGATTTCAATATACTTATTGATTCATCACCATAGTTATTATCTGGTAACAGTGGTGTAAATTGAATATTTAATGATAAATCCCCATCTATATCGAGTTAGAATAACATAATTGGATCACAATTGTGTTAAAATCAGTGATTAGACCTTAGTTTTGGGGACTATTCCAAATGTATTTCTTTTTGTTGGATAGTTATAGGTAAATATACATGGAGATAAGTGATATGAACTACCTCTAGTATCATGTGAGGATTTTTTACATACTAATATACAACATATCATTTCAAATGTTTAGGATGGTAATGAATTCCAACTGAGTTCAGATCACAATCTACATAGATAGAGACCCCCTTGGTTATGGGGTGATCCTAACCAATAGGTATATAAGGACTATATATAGGATTTGTTTCAGGAGTTACTCCTTGTTAGAAACCCTTCAAATAAATTGGTGTTTAAAGTTTCAAGCATTCTACATACCATGGAAGGACAATGGATGACCTTGGAGAAATAGATACATGAAAAGATGAATCTTCCATGGAATTATATCAGGTTCATCTTTTGAGATGTGTGGTTCCTAGTTACTATGTGATATATACACATCTAAGAGTATTTATCTACTTTAAGGAAACATATAGGTAGTTGATAATACATAGTGTTTTTTCAGCCGCACGTGACACTCTTTTGTCATAGTTCATGAAGGGTGTTTTTATGAATGGATGTTCCATGCAAGAAGTCCTCAAGATATTAAATATGGCTTAGTTCCCCATGAATTCCTATTAAAATCAAGGTTCTAGTGTGAGTCCTAGTGATGATTGAATGTATCTTGGAAGGAAAGATAGTGGTAGGGGATACTAGTAGCCAAAATACATAAGTTTCATAATCTGAATTTGTAAGATGACTAGAAGATGGATCATGATATAATATGGAATCACATTATTAGGATTAAACATAAGGAACAACAATATAGTTATCCCATAGAAAATTGACTGCGACTTCTAATAGAGGATGACTCACCTGTGTCGTTAAATTTCATAACACTTGAGACTACCAAAAACATAATACAACAGTGTATAAGAATATTATGTAATTCCCCGACCCTAGTTTCCCAGAGTTGGTTAATTTTTTTAATACATTGGCATAATTACATGGAATAATGTCCCGAAAGACCGATCCATTTAGAAGTCTTGAAAAATATATTACATACATGAACGTTACATTACACATTAGAAAATAAAACACCACATAAATGATCCTTTGAGAACGCCATTAATCACCTAACAAAACCCTACTTATCAATCATAATACACTTCTCGGAATCCTAATAAAATTAAAAGATAGAAAGGGGTGAGATCAGATGCTCATTAAGGATAACATTATAGAGGAAACTTTAATGAATACGCATAAATATTTAAGGAAATGTATAAGAATAAAACAAAAGCCTTTTAAATAGAAAATTCAGCATAATATGGAAAAGGTACAATAAAATAATTTCATTTACTTATTCACATGGATATTCTACTAGTCGAATAATCACATTCAATATCAATATCCACTTTCATAATGATTGAATACATAATGATAGACTTTCATAACCACATAGTCAAGGACTTTTTACAAGACTACAAATAAGATTTTGTCAAGGCCTTGTGCCAAGACACTAGTTTGTCTCATGAGACCTACCAATGCATCTAAGATCTATAGTGGGCTCCACCCGTCACATTCTAAGTCCAATACATTCCCCATATGAAAAGGTTTAAACATAACATAAACATTCGTATTAAAACTAGCATACAAAATGTCAATACTTAATCCATATACCATGAATAGTATAAAAATAACACATCCATAGTCAAACATATCACAAAACCTTCAATACAATATGGAAGTTTTGTATCATAACAAATCAACTTAAAACAAGTTTAAAATCCATTAAAGGATGTTGACATAGATTAAAATTATCAGTAAAATGCTTTGAGAGAAATAACCCTTTTCATGAAATCATTTAAAATTATCAAAATTTATAAAGGTAGTATTTTAAAATGGATTTTTGAATCAAATTGTCCCATAAAACTTTGAAACTTTTTAAAGAAATTAACATTTTAAAACATTCATGTCAATATAAATAAATCCTTAAAACCATTTTGAAAACATGGAAATTAATGAGAATGGTTTAGAAGAATAAATCATTAAAACATTTAAAATGATGTTTTAGTAAAAAGTCCCTAAAAAGAAAACCCTTTTAAATAATTTTTATGAAACATGGACATGGATAATAAATATTTACCAGTATATACTTACGTAAAAAAACCCTCGGATAATAAAGAGATTGTGAAATTAACCCTTATATTGTTGTAATCAACCGAGTCATATGAAAAATAGTCAATAACCACCAAATGAATCATAGAATATCATGAATATAAATAGAATCATGATAATATATATCAAATGTCAGTACAAAATACACCACATGCAATAAATAAGTGTTGAACAGTGGAAATCTCACGGAATTAGAAGTGAAATAAGAAACCCCTTACCTTGCACTTTCCTTTGGTCGAGGGTACATTTATCCTCCTGTATAATAACCATAGTATGTTATTAAATCATACTATAATCATATTTATATTTATTATATCATTCATGATTCATTTATGACTTTATACTACCCATTTAATAATTATTTCCATGTTAAATTAACATTTTTGTTAATAATTACTTTCTTTATCGTATGTGTTTTAACTTGTTATTCTTGATCGTATAATTTAGATCATGATTTAAATGATTAGAGAATATAAAACTAGATTTATATATCATATATATTTATAATATAAATATTTATAATTGATTTATATATGATGGAAGGCACCGTTTATGTAGACGGTAGGTCGTACGTACGCATAAATGCTATTTCCATTTTAATATCGTATTGAACAGAAGTAAGTGAATAAGATATATGTAAGTACATACATACGTACATATATATATATATATATATATATATATATATATATATCTCAAGTAGCATCAGTATGTCTCATATTACATACTTATTAATAATTTATATTTTTATAATCATCGTTGAATTGTGAACATGGAAAAGAATCTCATCGCTTCGTAGAGACAACAATCCGTACGTACACACAAGAAATAATATCAATATTTTGATTTAAAATTGTATTTAAATATATGTTATATCATATATAAATAATAATTAACAAGTTATATTTATTATTTAAATCAATTATATATCATTATTATACCCATCCAAAAAATAATGTATTGAATAACAACTACACCATGACATGGAGACGGTAAGCCGTGCGTACGCACCTATGGTGACATGTCATTCATAGGATGGATAAAATAATGAATATTGATGTAACATATTTATAATAACATCACATTATATAGAATATAATGGAGTTATTATTTTATAATGGACACAACAAATAAAGAGGAAGTGGAAGAAGAAATGAGCTTGGAAGAGGTGATGAAATATTTACCTCTTCTTTTGGTTCTTCCTTTTGACTTGATCAAAAGGGCTCCATATATTGGATTTATGACCAATGGAAGCCCTATAAGATTAAGGTAGGATAGTTGAGAGGGTATTTGGGCAGGGTTTGGCCGAGCAAAATGGATTTGATGGTGTTAATTAGAGAGAAGGGGGAGTGCCCTTTTAGAAGAGGGGTGAGGGGAACCTTAAGAAATGTTAGAAATCTTATATTATAATAAAATAATTTTCGGTTTCTAGTGGCTCCAAAATTAATTATTTAAAAGATAAGGTGGGGAGGGTCTAAAACCATTCAACCAATAGGTTTTATACAGGTTTAGTTCACCATATTAACCTTAATTTTTAGATTTAACTCTTAGTTAAATAGTTTGACATTTACCATGTCTCTTTGTACTTTTATATTATATGGTTAATAAACTTACTATAAAATGCCAATAAAACCCCATTTGGTTCATTAATTTCATATATATTATTATATAAGTCTTTTGGCCGAGACCTATATTTTTAGGACCATTATATCAATTAATAATATAATATTGTTTTCAAAAACAATTATATATTAATTTTGACACTATTTGGTATTTGTTTTTTGTTAAAGTCATAACATCATGATTACTTAGAAAAAAATTTATTTAATCAACCCTAACATGTCATATTAACTTATAAAATTATTTTAATTCATCATAAGCCTCAAATTACATTTAATTGGGTATTTATATTGTTAATTATTTTAATCTTTTATTAATAAGGTAATCACTGCATCATTGTTGTGTCCAAAATAAATTTAATTATTTAATGTCTAAAAATTATAAATAAAATACCATTATGTAGGAGATAGTTTTATATTTCTAATGAATATTTATAGTCTAATTTATCTTATGTATAACTCTATATTAAAAACAATTTAGTTATAAAAACATGAATTTAACACTTTTAACTCTTCTTTAAATTAAATAATAATAAATTTCCTAATCTAATCCAAGTGGAAAAAGGATCATATTTTACTCATAATGTTGTTTTTGGGTGAATTACACTTATTTAATCGAATTAGGGCATGTGTTGGGTAATAATAATATCAGTTTTACCTTTAATTACCATATTTACTTTTAATTGTGGTAAATATTAGTCAAAAGTTACTATTCAAAAAAAAATTATTTTTATATTATTGAACCAAATTTTACTTACTGATATCAACTGCGTCTCTTGGATTTTTAAAATTCAATTCACAGAAGTATAAAAATTATGTTTTATGCAAATTTGCAAATGCTCATAGGAGGTGGGTAAAAGACGGTAAAAAGTTCAATAAAATATCTATATATATAAGCTTCTTATAAAATGACTCGAATGAATTACATTGAACTTATATAGGTATAATGTATATTTTTTTAGCTAAAATAAATTTAAATAAAATAAATAATTTTTTAAATAAAAAGTCGGTTTTAAACAATAACTCAGTGTTTTTCACTATTCATCAAAAATTGAAAGTTTTCAGAACAAATACCCAAAATTCACCATAAGAAAAATTTTGATATTAAAAATTCAAAAATTAAGTCTATTTTATCAGATTCAAAACATATAAGTTGAATTTATTAATTTAAAATTAATTCATGTTGTCAAAACCAAAAGGTGTTTTTTTAGAAATAATAAATATCAAAAGATTGACACTTGTTTAGGTCCAATTTCAAAGTTAAATTACATAGAATGAACAGAATTGGATTAAATGGTGAAAATATAATATATTTATACTTCCAAACCATTAAAATGTATAATTTAACAATATAAATTATTTTTATTAAAAAGTTGTTTTCAATTAAAATTTAGTATTTTTCACTATTCACCCAAATATGAAAGTTATCCGAAAAACACCAAAAATTTATTGACACTAAATTCTTATGTATCGATTATAAAGAAGATGTTTATTTTGTCAAATTGAATATATAAAATCTTCAAATATTGGATTTAACAAGGGTTTACCATTAAAAGGCGATAAAAGTTCATTTTTTTAAAATACTTTTTGTATCTGAAAAAATGAATTAGTTCTTAAATTATGTATAAGAAACTCATAATATAGATTCTAAAATTATAAGGATTATATAAACTTCAAAATTCAGTTAATAATATTCATAACCACTTTTGAACGGCTATTTTGGTAAGTCATGGTGCACTTGAACTCAGTGTTGCGTGTAGTGAAAGTTATTGAATTACTTTGAAGAAATACCATATTGTGAAATCTTGGGGTGTTTCATTCATCCCTCCTTCAATAAATCACATCCTCGCAATTTGAAATTGTTCTTAGAAAATAAAAGGTAGAAAATAGAGAATACCTTTGTGGTAAAACCCACATCAGAAATTGGGTTAATAAAATTTAGTCTTAATAAGAGGAAAAGGGAAATGAAAGGGTCACCACCAAATTATGATATCTATTAAGAGAACATTGGTGACAATTAGAGACACATTATTGGAGAAAAAATGTAAATATTTATAGGGAGAGATTGATGTCATCAATCACACACAAGTGTAAAATTGACATCCTCAAATCCATCAATCTATGATAATTTAAAATACCATCGGTTGAACAAAACATAAGGTATTAGGATAACACATTTTTGGTTTTAAGATCCCTTCAATAAAGTTTAATAATTATTTTACCCATAGAATAATAGGGAAAAAAATTATATATATATATATATATACTTGACAAGTAGAGTTTCACCTTTCAACTAATTTCTACCACAAAATCATCTTTCACTCCAAAAGATTTCAAAAAAAAAATTCTATTTATCCTAATAATATAGGGTTCCAAAAATAATGAATTAATAATTCACCTATCAGAACCTTTAGAAAAACTAGATGATATAATCTAGGGACTTCACATAGTCAAGTGGTAGGTGGTAAATCCGAATCGCACTATGGTTGTGGGTTCGATTCCCACTGCTTTTTCCGATGTGACAGATTGTCACACGGTCTGCATGTTGTCCTTTTTATAAAAATCCAAAAATAACCTAAAAAATAGTATCCAATTTGAAACTAAATCCATTCTAACCTTTATACTTATCCAAAATACTTCTATCCAAACTCACAGTCCAAAATTTATAAAGATGTTAAACACAATGAAGATCCATTTTTCCATGTAATAACATGTGAACACCTTCGTCATGTATTATTTTAAAACACGGTAACACCCTGAATTACCATTAAACCTTATTGATTACATTCATGCTCCCTTATACTTTATATAATACTAGATATATTCCTTATATCGAATTTTTTTGAATATTCCAGCAATGATGAAAAAAAACTATTAATCAGTTCCAAGGAAGTCAAGAATATCCAATATAATTTATCCAAATCAACCAAATCTTATTCCAAAATCACTACCTCATTATCAGGACCATATTAAGGATTACCTTTCCTTCAACCATTTATTTTACAAAAACTGTATCTTACTATTAATTCACTTTTCATAGAACCATATAATCTCAAATCCTCAATAAAATAGTACTACAGTACAGTCATTATTAATCTCCATAATTCATATAACTAGTATATTGCTGATACAACACTCAAATGTAATAATTCTATAATAACAACATATGAACACTAGTCATTCATCTTCATCTGAGGTAGTATCACAACATCGTTATTATCCAATAGCATCATTTTGTGGTATACTCTGATGGCTGGGACATTGATTCACATAGTGTCCTTACCCCTTGCAGATGAAGTATTGTACCTTTGAAACCATTTTCTTACCCTTGAAATCACGTACTTGGTGTCCTTTTTCTTTACACTTATAATAAACTCCCATTCCCTTCAATCATTTTCCAAGGTCATTCTTTCTACAGTTATTGCATATGGAAGAATTCATATTTCCCTTATCCCCTTTGTCCATCTTTCTTTCTACCATCTTTTTATTCTTTGGCTTCCCTTCAAATCCCTAGGACTCAAAGAATTATTTACTTATCTTATTAACACATGATACTATTTCTTAATATGATGATAATATGTGGGAGAATATTTCCATTCTTTGTGTTGGATTAATACAAAGAAAGATATGATCCTTCTTACTCATTGGATCATGCGTATTGCTGGAGGTCTCATTTCTTCTACTAGGCTCCATTTCTAAATAATGGAATACACTAGGTTAGTTTATGAATTGGAATTCATAATTCCAGAATTCTAAAATACCTAACATAAATTGAAATTATTATTCAAATAATCAATAATCATAAAATGTATTCTTTGAGAAAGTATTTACTCCTAAATCCTCCATAATGGCTTGTAATGAAAATGTTAATTATCCTAAGTATATCCCATAGGAGTGTCATAACCAACAGTGCAACAAGGGTTGTTATCATGCTCCAGTTCCCGTTCGAGTCTAGATTAAAGTGGTGTTTTCAGGTTTTACCCCTAGGTACATCTGTGCCAAAGCCGCCTCTACCTGATCGTATCTAGACACGGATTTATTGCTTGGAAAACTCACAGAATCACTACAGTACCAAAATTCTAGGATGTTCTTCTTTACTAATCCTCAAATTCTATCTTAGGGTAATGTTATATAATAAGAGTTTAACTAAATAAATTTCCAAGGTTGTTGCTAAACTTCCTCTGATTCCAACTGTAACGCCCCAACCCCAGTTTTCCAGAGTCGGTGCATTATTTTAATACTTTGGCATGATTATAAGGAATAATGTACCGAAAGACCGATCAGTTTAGTAGTCGTGGAAAATAGATTACATACAGGAACAATACATTACACATTAGAAAATAAAACACAACATAAATGATCCTTTGAGAACGACATTAATTCCCTAACTTAACCCTGCTTATCAATCATAATAAACTTCTTGGAATCCTAAGAAAATTAAAACATATAAAGGGGTGAGCTCAGATGCTCAGTAAGGATAACAATATAGCGGAAACTTTCATAAATAATCATAAACATTTAAGGAAATGTATAAGACTAAAAAAATGCCTTTTAAAATTAAACTTCATCCTAAAATGGAAAAGATACAATAAAATAATGACAATTACTTATTCACATGGATATTCTACTAGTCCAATAATAACATGAAATATCAATTGCCACTTTCATAAGGATTGAATGTATAATGATATACATTCATAACCACATAGTGAAGGCCTTATTCCAAGACTACAAATAAGATTTTGTCAAGGCATTGTTCCTAGACACTAGTTTTTCTCATGAGACATACTGATGCATCGAGGAGATATAGCGGGCTCCACCCATCACTTACTAAGTCTAATTCATTCCTCATATTAAAAGGATTAAACATAACATAAACATTCATATTAAAACTAGCATATGAAATGCCAGTACTTTATCTATAAACCCTGAATGGTATAAAAATAACACAACCATAGTAAAAAATATCACAAAACCTTCAATAAAATATGGATGTTTTGTATCATAATAAATCAATTTCAAACAAATTTAAATTCCATTAAAGGATGTTTACATAGATAAAAATGATCAGTAAAATACTTTGTGAGAAATACCCCTTTTTTCATGAAACCTTTTAAAATTATCGCAATTTATTAATGTAGTCATTTACAAGGTATTTTTGAATCAATGTGTCCCGTAACACTTTGAAACATTTGAATGAAATTAAAATTTTAAAACATTCATGTCCATATAAATAAATCCGTAAAACCATTATGAAATCATAGAAATTAATGAGAGAGATTTAGAAGAATAAATCTTTAACACATTTAAAATGATGTTTTAGTAAAAATCCCTTTAAAAAGAAACCCTTTGAAAACACTTTTAGGAAAAATGGACATGGATAATAAATATTTCTCAGTAGATACTTACATAAAAACAACCTCGGATAATAATGAGATTGTGAAATAAACCCTTACCTCGTTATAATCAATCGAGTCATATGAACAATAGTCAATAAACACCAAATTAATCACAAAATATCATGAATATAAATAGAATCATGATAATATATATCAAATGGTAGTACAAAAATACACCACATGCAATAAATAAGTGGTGAACAATGGAAATCTTATGGAATTAAATGTGAGATAGGAAACCCCTTACCTTGCACATTCCATTGGTCGAGGATACGTTTAACCTCCTATATAATGTCTATAGTATGTTATTAAATTATACCAGAACCATATTAAAATTTATTATACCATACATGATTCATTTATGAATTTTTACTATCCATTTAATAATGATTTCCATGTTAAATTAACATTTTGGTAATAATCTCTTTCTTTATCGTATGTGTTTTAACTTGTTATTCTTGATCGTATTAGTTAGATCATGATTTAAATTATTACAGAATATAAACCTTGATTTATAAATCATATATATTTATAATATAAATATTAATAATAGATGTATATATAAAATGGAAGGCACTGTTTATGGAGATGGTAGGCCGTACGTACGCATAAACATTGTTTTCGTTTTTATATCGTATTGAACGGAAGTAAGTGAATAAGATATATGTAAGTACATACATAAATATATTTATATATATATATATATATCCAGTAGTATAATTATGTCATATATTACATAATTATTAATAATATATATTTTTATAATCATCTTGGAATGGTGAACATGGAAATGAATCTCATCGCGTCGTGGATATGGTAATCTGTACATACGCACAAGCGAAAATATCATTCTTTTGATTTAAAATCGTATGTAAATAGATGTTATATCAAATATACAGAATCATTAACATGTTATATTTATTATTTACATCAATTACACATCATTATTATACCCACCCTAATAATAATGTATTGAATAACTACTACACCATGACGTGTAGACGGTAAGCCGTACGTACGCACATATGGTGACATGTCATTAATAGGATGGATAAAATAATGAATATGGTTTTATCCTATTTATAATAACATCAAAATATATATAAGATATTGGAGTTATTATTTTATAATGTAAACAACAAAGAAAGAGGAATTGGATGAAGAAAATAATTTGAAAGAGGTGATGAAATATTTACCCCTTATTTTGTTTCATCCTTTTGACTTGATCAAAAGGGATTCTTAGATTGGATTTATGAACAATGGAAGGCCAATAAAATGGAGTTAGGATAGTTTAGAGGGTATTTGGGCTGGGGTTGTCCGACCCAAATGGCTTTGAAGGTGTGAATTAGAGAGAAGGGGGAGTGTCATTTTATAAGTGGGGTGAGGGGCACCTTAGGAATAGTCAGAAATATTATTTTATAAGAAAACCATTTAAGGTTTCTAATGACTCCAAAATGAATTATTTAAAATCTATGGTAGGGATGGGTCGACAAAATCTCATCCAATAGGTTTTAGACAGGTTTAGGTCACCATACGAACCTTAACTTTTAGATTTAACTCTTAGTTAAATAGTTTGACATTTACCATGTCTCTTTGTATTTTTATATTATATTGTTAATAAAATTACTATAAAATGCCAATAAAACTCCTATTGGTTCATTAATGTCATATATATTATATATAAGTCTTTTGGACGAACCTTAGATTTTTAGGACCATTATATCAGTTAATATGATAATATTTGTTTAAAAAACTACTTTATGTCAATTTTGACACTATTTGGTATTTGTTTTTTTTGTTAAAATCATTACAGCATGATTATTTCGATGAAAATTTATTAAATCAACTCTAACATATCATATTAACCTATTAAATTAGTTTAATTCATTAGAAGTCTCAAATTACATTTATTTGGGTATTTATAAAATCAATTATTTTAATCTTTTATTAATAATGTAATTACCACATCATCATTGTGTCATAAATTTTTTTATTATATAATGTCTAAAAATTAAAAATAAAATAAAATTATGCAGGAAATATTTTTATCTTTCTAATTAAAATTTACAATCGAATTTATCTTATATAAAACCCTATATTAAAAATGTTTTAGTTATGAATACTTGTATTTAACACTTTTAACTATTCGTTAAATTAAATAATAATAAATGTCATAATCTAATCCAAGTGGACCTAAAAGGACATATTTTATTCCTATGTTTTTTGGTCAAATTAAAATTATCCAATAGAATTAGGACATGTGTTAGGGTAATAATAATATCATTTTTACCTTTAATTACCCTATCTACTTTTAACCGTGGTAAATAAAAGTCAAAAGTAACTATTCACTAAAAAAGATTTTTATCTTATTGAACCACATTATACTTAATTATATCAACCGTGTCTTTCGGAATTTTGAAATTCAATTCATAGAAGCATTAAAATTATGTTTTATGCAAATATGCAAATGCTCCTAGGAGGTGGGTAAAGGACGATAAAAAGTTCAATAAAATTTTTATATATCAAAATTTATTATAAAATGACTCCAATGAATTAAATTTAACTTATATAGGTATTTTGTATCTCTTTTTACATAAAATAAATTAAAATAATGTAATTAAGTATTTAAATAAAAATTTGGTTCTAAACAATAACTTAGTGTTTTACGCTATTCATAAAAAATTTAATGTTTTCAGAAAAATACCAAAAATCCACCCTAAGCTAATTTTGATATTCCAAATTAAAAAATGAAGTCAATTTTACTAAATTCAAAACATATAAGTTTCATTTATTAATTTAAAATTAATTTCGATTTTAAAAACTATAGGTGTTTTTTTTAAGAAATATTAACTATCAAAAGATTGACACTTGTTTATTTCCAATTTCAATGTGAAATTACATAAAATGACCAGAATTGGATTAAATGGTAAAAATATAATCTGTTTATACTTCTAAACCATTAAAATTTATAATTTAACACTATCAATTATTTTGATTAAAAATGTTGTTTTCAGTTAAAATATAGTATGTTTCACTATTCTCCCAAATATGAAAGTTATCATAAAAACACCAAAAATTTATTGAAATTAAATTCCTATTTCCTAATTATAAAGAAGAAGTTTATTTTTTCAAATTTAATATATAAATGTTTCAAATATTTTATTTAACAATGGTTCACCATTAAAATTAGATAAAAGTGCATTTTTTGAGAAATACTTCTTTTATCTGAAAAAAATGAATTAGTTCATAAATTATGTCTAAGAAACTCATAATATGGATTATAAAATTACAAGGATTATATAAAGTTCAAAATTCAGTTATTAATATTCATAACCGCTTTTGAACAGCCAGTTTGGTAAGTCGTGGTGCGCTTGACCTCGATGTTGGGTGTAGTGCAAGTTATTGAATTATTTTGAAGAAATATCATACTATGAAATCTTGGGGTGTTATATATTAGGGATGGAAAATAATTGTATAATAATGTATATAAGTAGGGTAACCCAATAAGAGGTGGTTATTGTATTGAAGAGATGAGATATTTGTTTGATGGTCAACTCTTTGATCTTATAGAACCACCATCACCTAAAGCTAGTACCTATCAGACTTAAGGAGTTAATTTCTAGAGAAATGGTCACATAAAATTATTAGGCTCTTATGACCCAATTTTTATAGACATGATATGATTATTGATCAATGATTTCTGAATATTAGAAAAAATAAATTGATAAAAACATTTAGGAGTCATTATTTTTTATCATTATCCAATTTTTTGAACTGTATATTCCAATAGTGTCATTAGCCAGACCATTATGGATGGGGACACTAATTGGAGGGGTGTAACCCCCCAGACCCAGACACCTTGATTGAGTTCCATAAACACATACTTTACATAAAATTTAGAATACCAACTACAAATTTATGTATTCATCTATCTAGTAACTATATTAAAAAATTAAATATTACATTATAAAAATTGTAACGTCCCGACCAGGAAGCCACTAAACCGGTGCTCTGAGCCAGTTCGCCACAAGGCCTCAAGTGCGCCTCCCCGTACGCCAGAGGCTGCCGACTAGTAATGAGGGCCTAGGGTGTGATAGTGGGGATATTATGACCTCATACTAGAGTAAGGAAATAGTGGAAATAACAAAGTATCATACACAACAGAAAGTATACAGAGTGCGGAAGAAGTAAACAACTGAAATAGAACAAGATGTAACAGTAAAATGCTGTAAAAGCCCGAACAGTTATGCAAAAAAATACAACACTGGTCACCCACCGGGCCGACCATACAAATACAAGTACAAAATAAACTGAAAGTAAAAGTACATGGATCTGCTACTAACTCTGTGCCAATCCACGTACCCGATCTCCATACACTGTTAAACTGCAGCAGCCCGATCAGTAGAACCACTTGAGCAGCTCCACTCGATCATGCAACACTGGTCCTCAGCCCTATCGATCATGCAACTCGTGCTCAACCTAAAAAGTATACATAAGGTCTACACCTAGACCGAGGTGCACGTGTAGGGGTGAGAAATAATCTCAGTAGGGAACCCCGAAAAGCAACCTACAACTGTGCTGCTAAAAGTGTATGCAACAACAATGTGCTCAGCCTAGCTGGAACACAACAAAATGAAGTAAACCAAACGTTCACCCATAGTTGAACTCATGGTATGTAATCCCTGTCAACTTGGAAAGTGCCACCATGGATCTCCATATCTATATACGTACACATGTATAGTCCCATACCTATACACATATACATAAATATGAATATTCACGATGAAGCGATTCAAATAACATGAAACAAAATCATCAGTCGATCCTTTGGACCATAAGAATGATATCTTAGACATCCTATTCAAGGGAATTGAGCTTGACGTAGTTCCACTCAATCCGTATATCAAATAAATCGATCTCTGGGTCTGTAATCCCATCGACATGTACCTGATTTGGCCAACGACGGAGATATGCCTCAGAACAAGCTAAACAAATACAAGATACCCTATAGTTCAACCAATCAATCACAAGAAAGCTGTTACACAACAGGTAACCCTCTGGGACGTACTCACGTCCATCCCCTCTGGTCCTACCTAACAAGTACCAAAAACCCTCTGGGCATTACACTCAGCATAACCCCTCTCGTTTGGTCATACGAAAATTATAAGACTCTCTGAGGATGCTCACTCGGTCAATTCCCCTTATAGTCTAAGGTAGTCAGGCACTCTCTGAGGAAGATCACACGGTCGATTCCCCTTATATCCCCATGGTCTAAAGACTCTCTGAGGAATCTCACTCAGAAAATTCCTCCTATAGCCTCAGGTTGATCACATAATTTCTGAGGAATCCCACTCTGTCAATTCCTTCTATAGCCTGGAGTGGTTTAAGGAAATTCAAACAAAACAAAGACTCTCTGAGGAAACTCACTCTGTCTATCACCTTATAGTCTATAAAGCTCAAGACTCTCTAAGGAAACTCACTCAGTTTATCCTCCTATAGTCTATAATATCTAAGACTCTATGGGAAGCTCACTCGGTCTATCCCCTATAGTCTATAATGTCCAAGACTCTCTGAGGAAGCTCACTCGTTCTATCCCCTTAGAGTCTATAGCACCAGGATCTCACGACCCCGTGCGAGTCAGTGCATAATAATTCTATATGTCCAATGAAAACCTACAGAGATACTTGTATAACAAGTCTACAACATCTCAAGCATGTTAGAGAACAACACTCCATCATACAGTCGTAAGGCATGGAAAACAAGGCAGCCTAACAGGCAAGCTAGACCCAACGATCAAAATCAAGTAACATGGGAAAACACATCCACAGTAAGGTAAATAACCCCATTTAAAATAAAACCACCTCTACTCAGTCACAAAACTAATAGTCGGCATCCCAAAACAAATAAATACGCCTTGTGTCAGTCTCATGATCCACCAACCAGGAAGCACCTCTGGTAAACACTATAGCATCAACAAAACCAAGTCAGATATAAAAAAACAGTGAGGGTGGCCCGAATGCCCAACCCAAAAATACATCCATAGCACCAAAGTATTACCAGTTTGGTATAGGTTCTATGTGACACCTTATACAAATCTCTACTAAAACCCAACATAATGAATCAGGGTTGTTCAAACAACAAGAACCCACTGGGCCCCTCGAGTTAAACACTGAGGAAGCAACATACTCGGGATTCTCCAGGTAAACACGAGCGAAGACATCCTACGTGGGATCCTTAGCAAGGATTAAGGGAGGAATAATACATGAAATCTTGAAGGAAAGGATAAAATAGGCATTCCATAACATGGGTCCTATAAAAGGAAAAATAGGAGAGGGATCCTAAAAGGAACTCCCAAGGTCAGTCCACAAGTAAATGCATCCCTCAATGGATCCTTAGAAGTATCCGGTCTCACAGAATCATAGGACGAAAGGGAACATCTCACAAAGGGAATGTACTCTAAATAATAGGTTACGAGAGATAGCTCATATCTCATCTCATATTATAGGTCTCAACTAAGATGATCCAAACACCAAACCTATCATCCATGCCAAGTCTCACTCTTAGGTGTCAACTAAACTTGATAATTGGAGGAAGAACCCCTCCATTTAGATAAACCCCCCAAAACCCATTTACATGACCTCTAAATGTAAAAAGTATTCCACCATTGATATATACATGAAAAAAGGCTCAGAATCAACTACTCAAATGCCCAATTATGACTTCCAGAGCATAAGATATCCCAAAATTACTAAGTTGAAGTAGTACATGGCCAGAGCACATGGCCAGAGCAAATTGGGCCTGCCCATGTAAGAGTACATGATGTGTACATTACTATACATGGTGTGTGATGTTCAAAAAAATTCACACCATGTCCATTTTCACTAAAGCACATACCCAAGTACCACAACACGATATGTACTTTACTGTACACGGGGTGTACTCCCAAAAAACCACTATTCCGTGTTCTACTCCACACTGCCAGCCACACGACCACCCACTAAAAGGCATGTACTCAAAGTACACAGTGTTTAATTAAGAAAACTTTGTCTTCCCCAAATGGGGAGAACACACGGTGTGTACCCCTGGAATACACGCCGTGTCTTCTAGGTTTTCCGATGGGAAAACCCTGAAAACACCCGAAACACCCATTTTCGCCCCCAAAACAATAGATCCAGCCTTAAGAGGCCACAAGCAAGAAATATAAGGAATAAAAGACTTAAAAAAACTTGTTCAAAGGTGGTATTTGGAAAAAACATAAATGGCCCTACCTTCGGCCAGAAACCGTCGAAGATTTAGTTGATTTCACGGCTCACGATTGCCGCATGCCGACTCAGCGCGTCAAGAGCTTCGAATCAGTACCGCTCTCACCTTCCTTCTCTCCCATATTCTTGATCTCCAAAATCTCCAATAGGTCAAGGACAAGGTGGAGTGGAATAGGATATGTGTTCAAGGAGGAGGAGGAAAGAATAGAGAATAAAAGAAAATGAAAGAAGAAAAGAAAAGGAAGACTAAGGGGCCCGGGCCGGCCCCGGCGCCCGACATGAATTTATGCCTTCCCTAGGCTAAAATCCCCATTCTGTACTCAACGGCGCAAATGTCATCTCAATACGATGCTCCATTTAAAAGTTATTTCCAAAAAAACCTCCACGAATAATTTAATATTTAATTTAATAATATTAAATATAAAATATTTCACCAAAATTCGAACAGCTCAGCTTTTCTCCAAACTCTTGTCCTAGGGTAAATATCATATTCCGGGACAAACGGAGCTGTCAAAAAAATATCCGAGATCAGCTGGTAGGAGAAAAAGACCATTTTACCCCTCACGAGCAACCAACTGAAAAAAATTCAAATTTCTTCTCAAAACTGCAGTCTGAAAAAACACGGGTTCTTACAAACTCCCCACCATAAACCTTCTGGTCCCCGAGGAACCCAGAAAAATGACCAGCAGCCATGCTCCCAGCCTGAGCATCTACACAACCAAGCTACCTGGACCGTCCAATGAATATATTTATAGCATTATCAACCACCTTATACACAGAAGATATTCAACTACAACCAACTGCTACTCCCCACCATAAGAATACCATTGTCGTCATCTTAAAAGAAAACTCTGAGATCAAAAGCTCCTAGAAAACACTGATGTTTAACCTAAAAAAGGAAAACCAACCTCAAAAGGAAAATGGTTCACTCCCCACCATATGGATTTCCATACGCTGCTCTGAGGGCACAACTAGAAAATGTTCCATCCGCCACATAGATGAACATTATGAAATAAAAAGGAGCTCGATGTAGGGTCGAAGCTCTCTCAGCATACTCAAGACGAATCCAGATATCGCATGATCACCTCTTACAAGAGCACACTATGATTTCTCCGAAGGCGTGTCTATCTCCCTCTAAGCCATACTAACATCCTGACAAAACTCGACCATTATTCAATCATAGGTCAACCATTTCACGATAACACAAACTTTCACAAAGTCACCTCTACAACATAAGGACATTTCAACACATATTATGTTATCAGAGTCCACAAAAATCTTGAAACATCGGTCCTCGGCTTGCAACAGGCCACTCACCAATCCTGATTCAAATGAGGTCACCTCTAACAGAAACCTCAGAAACACTGGTCGACCAGGCCAGGCACCCGAATAGGCATGCTCATGGAAACCAGTCGTGAAAGACAAACACCACCAAAAGGCATTGGAAAATTCTGGCCAACCCTCTCACACAGGTTTCCATTGAACGGAATAGACATTGATCTATAAGGGTTCGAGTCAAAACCCAGGGTCTCTAGGTCTTCCACCAATCCCAACAGAAAAATCCTCACAACTGGGTCACAAGGTCTAACCACCTAACCCAAAAGATCCAAAACCACTTAGAAGATGGTAAAGATCACAACCACCCAAGAAGGTCAAAACCAAAACACAACCTACAAGGTCCCCGATCCTCTTCGAGCATCCTTAGAAGGCATAACTCCTTGTAGGTCACAAATGAAACAGAAGAGACAAGTTGAGTTTACACCCATATGGTATCTGTATACAACAATACCACAAGGAGGTCCAGTTCACAAGAAAAGCCTTGGTATCTATCGACATCGTTCTCAACGATCTGACTAGATAAACACAGACCCGAGAAACAACACCCAGTAAGGGGTTAAACAAAAAGGCATCACATGCCACATAAACCAACTAGGGTCACTACAATACCTATGCACAAGGACTGAGTCATCAACCCCAACAAAAAATCCTTAACATAGATCCACGTAACATTACATCAGAGTAAAAATTATGTGTAAGAAGACCTAAAGGTCATAGTCGTCACTAAAAACACACACTAGCAGGACTATATGCTGTGAATCATACGTGCCTAGTATGATGCATGAGACACCTCTTGCCATTGCTAGACAAGAGTCAAAATCTATCCCGTGCATCTTACTAATGGCCAAGAGCCAGAGATCCAGAGTAAATCAAAACACCACACAACTTGTGAGTCGCTCAAGGTTAACATCATATATAACTATAACATCACAAAATCATAACAACAATCCCAAACCATGGAAACCAAGAATTATGACCGGAACTAGTGTTTTCGATGCACCAGCCCGATATCCATCATAGGTTCCAACACATTCCTAATACTCCTATCTACTATATCCCAAATAGTAAAGACCAAGAAAGAAAACTCCTCTGATATCACTTTGTAACGTCCTGACCCGGAAGCCACTAAACCGGTGCTCCGAGCCGGTTCACCACAAGGCCCCAAGCATGCCTCCCTGTATGCCAGAGGCTACCGACAAGAGCGAGGGCCTAGGGTGTGATAGTGAGGAGACTATGCCCTAATACCAGAGTAAGAAAATAGTGAAAATAACTAAGTATCATACACAGATGAAATTAAACAGAGTGTGTAAGAAGTAAAAAACTAAAATTGAACAAGCTGTAATAGTAAAATTCTGTAAAATCTCGAACAACTATGCAAAACAATGTAACACTGGTCACCCACCAGGCCCACCATACAAATACAAGTACAAAAGAGACTTAAAGTAAAAGTACCGGGCTCTACTACTAACTCTGATCCAATCCATGTACCCGATCTCTAGACACTGTCAAACTACAACAGCCCGATCATGTAGAACCACTCAAGATGCTCTTCTAAATCATGAAACACTGGGCCTCAGGCCTATCCACCATGAAACTCGTGCTCAACCTAAAAAGCAGACATAAGGTCTACACAAACAACACGGTGCATGTGCAGGGGTGAGAAATAATCTCATTAGGGAACCCCGATAAGCAACCTAGAGCTATGCTACTAAAAGTGTATGCAACAACAATGTGTTCAGCCTAGATGGAATAGAACAAAATGAAGTAAACCAAACGTGAAACCACAGTTGAACTCAGGGTATGTAATCCCTGTCAACGAGGAAAGTGCCACCATGGATGTGCATATCTATATACGTACACATGTATAGTCCTATAACTATACACATATACATAAATATGAATATTCATGATGAAGTGATTCAAATAACAAGAAACAACATTAGAAGTTGATCCTTAGGACCATAAGCCCGATATCTTATACATCATATTCAAGGGCATTGAGATGGACGTAGTGCCACTCAAGCTGTATATCAAATAAATCAATCTCTGGGTCTGTAATCCCATCGACATGTACCTTCTTTGGCCAAAGCCAGAGATATTCCTCTGAACAAGCTAAACCAAGAAAAGCTACCCTCTATTTCAACCAATCAATCACAAGAAAGCAGATAACACAAAAGTTAACCCTCTTTGAAGCACTCACAACCATCCCCTATGGTCCTACCTAACAAGTACCAACTACCCTCTAGGTAGTATACTCATCCTAACCCCTCTGGTTTGGTTATAAAAAAATTATAAGACTCTCCGAGGAAGCTCAATCGGTCAATTCCCTTTATAGTCTAAGGTAGTCAGGGACTCTCTGAGAAAGATCACGCGGTCAATTCACCTTATAGCCCCAAGGTCTACATACTCTCCAAGGAATCTCGCTCGGTCAATTCCTCATATAGCCTCAGGTCGATCACATACTCTCTGAGGAAGATCACTCGGTCAATTCCTCCTATAGCCTGGAGTGGTTTAAGGAAATTCAAAAAAAAAAGACTCTCTGAGGAAGCTCACTTAGTCTATCCCCTTATAGTTTATAAAGTTCAAGACTCTCTATGGAAGCTCACTCGGTCTATCCTCATATAGTCTATAATATCCCAGAATCTCTGGGAAGCTCACTCGGTCTATCCCTTATAGTCTATACTGTCCATGACTCTCTGAGGAACCTCACTCGATCTATCCCCTTATAGTCTATAGAACTAGGTTCTCATGACCCCATTGCATTCAGTGCATAATAATTCTATATAGCCAAAGTAATCCTACAGAGCTACTTGGATGACCAGTCTACAACATCTCAAGCATGTTAGAGAACAACACTCCATCCTACGGTCACAAGGCATGGAAAACAAGGCATCCTAACAAGCATGCTAGACCCAACGATCAAAATCATGTAACATGGGAAAACACATCCACAACAAAGTAAATAAACCCATTCAAAATCGTACCACCTGTACTAAGGAACACAAGGAATAGTAGGCATCTCAACAAACATGAAAGATTCCTTGCATTAGGCTCACCAGCCACCAACCAGGAAGCACCTCTGGTAAACACTACAACATCAGTAAAACCAAGTCAGATATAAACAAATAGCGAGGGTGTCCCGAACTACCAACCCAAAAATACATCCAAAGAGCAAAGGGATTACCAGTTTGGAACGGGCTATAGGGGACACCCGATCACCATCTCTACCCACACCCGACATAACAAATCAGGGTCGTTCAAACAAAAAGCACCCACTAGGTCCCTCCAGTCAAACACTGTGGAAGCATCATACTCGAGATTCTCCAGGTAAACACAAGCGAATGGATCCTACGTAGGATCCTTATCAAGGAGTAATGGAGGATTCATACATGAAATCCTCAGGGGAAGGATATCATAGGAATTCAATAACATGGGTCCTATCAAAGGAAAAATAGGAGAGGGATCCTACAAGGATCTCCCAAGGTCCTTCCACAAGTAAAGGCATCCCTCAGTGGATCCTTAGATGTATCCGGTCTCACATAATCATAGTCCAGAAGGGAAATTCTCACAAGGAGAATGCCCACTAAATCATAGGTTATGGGAGATAACTCATAGCTCATCTCCTATTAAAGGTCTCAACTATGTTGCTCCGAACACCCAACCTATCATCCATGCCAAGGCTCACTCTTAGGTGTCAAATGAAATTGATAACTGGAGGAAGAACCCATCCATTTAGATAAAACACCCAAAACAACATTTAGATGACCTCTAAATTTCAAATGTATTCCACCATTGAGATGTACGTGAAACAACGCTCAGAATTGACTACTTGCACACCCAATTCTGACTTCCAGAGCATAAGATATCCCAAAATTACTAAGTTGAAGTAGTACTTGGCCAGAGAACATGGCCAAAGCACATTGGGCCTGCCTGTGTAATAGTAAACAGCATGTACTGTTCACAAAAAGTCACACCTTGTTCGTTTTCACTAAGACACATTCCCATGTACAACTACACGATGTGTACACCAAAAAAACCACTATTTCGTGTTCTACTCCACACGACCAGCCACACGACCACCCACTACATGGAGTGTACTCAAAGTACACGGAGTGTACTTAAGAAAACATCATATTCCCCGAACGGTAAGTACACAAGGCATGTACCCCTGGAATACACACTATGTATTCTGGGTTTTCCGATGGAAAAACCCTGAAAAGACCTGAAACGTTTGTTTTCACCCCTGAAACATTTGATCCAGCCTTAAGAGGCCACAAGAAAGAAATATAAGGAAAAAAAGGCATAGAAAATCATTTTTAAATGGGATATATGGAAAAAACATTAATGTCCCTACCTTCGGGTGGAAACCACCGAAGCTTTGATTGATTTCATGGCTCACGGTAGCCGCACGCCGACTCAGTGTCTCGAGAGCTTCGAATCGGTACCACTCTTTCCTTCCTTCTCCCCCATTTCTCGATCTCCAAATTCTCCAATAAGTCATGGACAAGGAGGAGTAGTGTAGGAGACATGTGAAAGGAGGAGGAGGAATGAATAGAGAAGAAAAGAAAAGTAAAGAAGAAAAGAAAAGGAAGAAAAAGGGGCTCGGGCCGGCCCCGACGCCCGACATGAGTTTATGCCTTCCCTAGGCTAAACTCCCCATTCCGGACTCAACGAAAAAGACAGAATCTCAATCCAACGCTTTGTTTAAATGTTATTTCCAAATGAACCTACACAAATAATTTAATATTTAATTTAATAGTATTAAATATTAAATATTCCGCTAAAATTTGAACAGATCAGATTTCTTCCAAACACCTGTCCTTGGTTAAACACCATATTCCGGGACCAACGAAGATTTCAAAAAAAATATTTGAGATCAGCTGGTAGGGGAAAATACTATTTTACCCCTCATGAGTATCAAATATCAAAAATTCAAATTTCTACTCAAAACAGCAGTCCGAAAAAACACGGGTTCTTATAAAAATTATAAAGGTTTTTAGCATTCATATATTTAGACAGTTTGAAGGAAACACAAATTAAAAAATGAAATGAATTTATCATCTAATTGATAAATTTTTCCATAATATAAGAAACTACTTAATAAAATATGAGTCTTTATCTTCTTTCACAACCATTTTTATCTTTATAATCATTATCTCATGTACTACATTTTTCAATAACCTACTGAATAAAAACTTAAGAAATGGTTGATGTAAAATTATAACTAATAGAAACATACAACAAAACCTATCAATAATATAATAAAAGTATAAATAATATGGAGGGATTAAATAATATGGATTATACTAAGACAAGAATAATCAAGGAGAACTCAATATCCTTTATAATAAATAAATCCATGGATATAAATATTACTTACCTCATATTAATAGAATTCATAAATAAAGACCTAAAAAACATGATGCCAAGGAATTATTCTAAGACAATATCTCATTGTATTAAGAGGCATACACCAAAACCCAATTTATTTTGTTTCATGAAACCTATCTACTAGTTTATGGGATATATGATTTCTGTACCCACTATTCACATAATTATATCTAATGAATTCACTCTAGGATTTATCAATACATTTCATACTATTCACTAAGGAACCCCGTGATGAATAAAAATATAGATATCTATTTAAGGAATAAGATAGAATTTATATACATAATAAACATGTGATAGAAGTGTGTAATAATCACAACAATCAATATTTTCCCCATGTATAAAATGATATAACATAATCATACCTCTTCCATATAAATAATTTCAATTATAAAAAATTACATTATTAACATGAAAGTAATAATCCATACTGGAATAAAAATATAGGAACCACAAATAAATTTATCCACGTTAATTAATGGTACAACATGATCATAACCAATCTATAGAAATAAGGTGGATTATTTAAAAATAATATAAACATATTGTAATAATGTAATCCTAATAGAATATTGACATAGATGAAAAAAATCCTTAAAAAATAATGGATATATGATACCACCCAAGAAGGGATCATGAACTAGAATGATTGGTACCATGAATTTATTCCACAATAATATATAGATATATTAGAATATAAATATTCAAACACAAACTATATTATGTTAAATGCTTTTATGAATGAAAAAATTAATGGCATTGAAAGCATACAACTTATTTTTTAATTTTTTATTAATATTGATGTAAGGGACAATGTTGTTGGTAATTTACAAAAGACATTATCATGAGATTCAGTGAGTAATATTTGAACCTAGTTACTTTTAAAAGAATATAAAATAATAATTACTTCAAAATAAATCATTATTATCATGTATAAATGTGCATAGGATGACAAATAATATGATATTTTCAGAAACCACCCATTTTAACATCTTAAAAAATACAATTTTTCACAAATGTCTTTTTAAATAGAGTAAAAAATGGGTTTTCATCAAAAGATATGTTTCCTTTAATATGGAGACAAATTAAAATTAAATAAAATATTAGGTTGGTAGATCCTAATAATTGAATAATGAAGTTGATGATTAAATAATATAACTCTATGAAATGGGACTTGAGTTATCAATATTCGTTTTGAGAAATATACCCAATGAAGTAATAAATATTTCATAATGTTGTATTATATGGTAGAAATGAAAACTCATATAAATAATATAGTAGCTCAAAATATAATAAATTAGATGGATGTACCCAACTTTTACAATCATGGGGAGTGATCATAACTCAATGAATTAAAATTGATTAATAAAAAAATCGTACGACTGGGGTTACACTTGAGTCAAAATACATTTATAAAAAATTAAAAGATTTGAAATATTTTATCAATTTAATTACAATCAAAAAATCTGTAGAAAATTTATTTTATAAAATATCAATAATACCCCAAACAAGTGAAATATGGTTCATGAAAAGTAATATGTCTCAAAGAATGAGAGTTGAGGCCAAGAAACCCTTGTCTCTTTAGTGTAATCTTAATTGAACCACTTGAAAGAGATGATATGTAATTTATTATCAAAATACTTGGTTAAAATATGATTCAAGGTATAATATTTAATATTTTTAGTACATATTTCACATAAATTATATAATGTGCACTATATTAATCATGTGTCAAAGGGGGGAATTTGTGATAAAAAATATTTCCTCGGTACTTAATCGTATTGAAAATGCATAAAATGTCCCAAATAATTAAATTATATTCATAAAATATATACCCAATAACCTTTTTTATATCTATAAATATTTAAATACTTAATTTATTATTATTATATACATATAAATATTAATTTTCTTCAACATGTTTTTAATATTAAGATTAAGTAATCATTATCATGTTGAACTTGTTTCACAATAGTGGTTTTAGTATCTATTGTTTTTCAAAATTCCATCATTACTAGATCAAATGATATTATGGAATATATCTTATCATATTTTTTATAAGGATATACTTTTATTTTATAGTACTTTTGGTTATAAATCAAGGTGATGAAATGGGTAACCATAAAATTTAGGTGGCTCATAACAAAAAGAATGTTTTCTAGGTTAATGAGTTTAATGAAACTTTTATCATTTCAGTACTAAAAAATTCAATATTTACATATTTATATCATATTAGAATAGTTATTAGGATATAATTTTCATCCATGATATAAATTTGTAATATTATTAGTGTAGTTTTTATACAATCTAAATCAAAATCCTATCGTGATTTATTAATGATTATAGTGTGGTTTAGTATTAGAATCATTATTATAGAGGAATAATGTAACACCCCGAGATTTTATAAAAAAAATATTATTTTAATTTCATTAATGTCTTATGTTGTATTCTACACCAAGATTACCCTGCGCTATACGCAACACCGTATTAGCTTGCAGTATACGCAACACTATTCTTGGACCGTGTTACACACAATTTTGATAATAGTTATTCTACGCAACATTGAGTATATATATATATATATTAAATGTATAAATGAAATATGGTTGGATTCTGTTATACGAAACAATGAAGGATTCTTTCACAACACGCAACCCTGACTTGGCTTGCATTACACGCAATCGCGACCTTCCTCGATAGCGTGTGTTGTACGCAATACCGGGTTTTAATAAACAATGCTATATTATTATAATATTAGCCGTTATGAATAGTATTAACTAAATTTCGAATTTTATAACATTATTATTCATCTTACACATTTCTAGAACATGGTATAAGAACAAAATAAATTTTTCGGGTAAAATAAGTATTTTTCAAAAAATGCAGTTTTACCGCCTTTTGATGGCGCACCCACTTTAAATATAGTTTTTGACATGTTTATATGTTCAATTTGACAAAATAATATTATTCTTTTGAATCAGGATGTAAAAATTTACATTATATAAAGTTTTGATATTTTTCCGACAACTTTCATATTTTAATGAATAGTAAAAACACGCTATATTTTAATTAAAAACAACTTTTTTCATCGTAATATATTATGTGGTTAAATTATAATATTTAATGGTTTTAAAGTATAATTAGAATATATTTTTACCACTTAATATAATGTTGGTCATTGGACACAATTTTACAATTAAACCGAACATAAACAAGTGTCAATCTTTTGATAGTTATTATCTCTTAAAAACACGCTTTTTGTTTTGACAGCGGGAATTAATTTTAAATTAATTTCTGCCACTTCTGTGTTTTGAATTTAGAAAAATGGATTCCATATTTGGAATCAGGATGTTCAAATTGTGTAAATAGATAACTTTTATTTTTAGACATTTTGAATAATTACTGCGGTAAATATTTTATTTACCATGGTTAAGGGTAAATCCGGTAAATAAGGGTTAAAAAATAATATTATAATAATATTAAATTACCCTAAAACGTGTCTTAACCCCATTGGTTGATACATGGTCGACCATGGGCATCTTTGGGTCGATTTGGGGACCCCATTGATCCACTTGTAAGTGATAATGACACTTTATTTTAATTAAGTTAAAATGAATACAAAATTGACACAAGCATATATCTTTTAGAAAAACAATTGTTACATAGGGTTATATATGTTTGATTTTAGATTATAAATATTCATTAGAAAGATAAATAGATTTCCTAAATAATGGTATTTTATTTGTAATTTTTAGACTTTAAATAATTTAATTTATTTATGACACAATGATGATGCAGTAATTATCTTATTAATGAAATATTGACATAATTGATGTTATAAACACCAAAATAAATGTAATTTGAGACTGTTTATGAATTCCACTAATTTTATAGGTTACTATGATATATTAATGTTGATTTAATTAACTTTCTTCGAACATTTAATTCTGTTATGACTTTCACAAAAATCATATATCAAATAGTGTCAAAATTGACACAAAATAGTTTTTAAATCAAATATTATATTATTAATTATTATTTTATTTCTAAAAATCCAAGGTTCGGCCAAATGACTTAGATAAGGATATATATATTAATAATAAACAATTTGGGGTTCGTTTGGCATGTTATAGTAAGTGTATTAACCATATAGTGAAAGAAAACAAAAAGACACGGTAAAAGTTAAATTATTTAACTTGGAGTTAAATCTAATTGATAAGGTTAAAATAATATCCTAAACTTGTCTAAATTCTATTGGTTGATAGGATTTCGACCCATCCCAACCTTAGCTTCGAAATAAGACCCTTTGGAACCATTATAAACCGATTTTGACTTTAATATAAAATAATATTTTGAGATATTCCTAAGGTGCCCCTCTCCTCCCTTATAAAAGGACACCTCCTCCCCCTCCTCCTCACACCAATTTGAGCACTCAAGCTCGGCCAAACCCTGCCAAAATATCTTCTCCACTTCCCTAGAAACATCCTAGAGGTTCTGGTCTTCTTCAAAGACCAATTTTAGTGCCCTAAGAGGAGGTCTCAAAGAGGCGCTTCAAAGAAGAGGTAATTACCGTTACCAATTCTTTCATCTTTATTTCTTCTTCCAATTCTTCTTCTTAGGTTGTTTCATTATGAAGTAATAACATCAGTATCACTCATATACGGATATGTTATTATAAGTATGAAACAACCCTATTTCACCATCTATCCATCCTACAGAAAAAGAAATCACCGCGCGTGCGTACGTACGGAATACCGTCTCCACGCCGTGGTGTAATCTATTTTCCACCACCACCTTACATGGATGGGTATAATGGTGTAAAGAATAACTATACATAGTTATTAAAACATCATATTGATTCTGATATATTGTATAATCCACTCCAATTCAATTCAATATTTATAGAAATGATATCATCGCTCGTGCGTACGTACGGACTACCGTCTCCACGACGCGATGAGATTCATTCTCCATGTTAACCATTTAAGAATGATTATAAAGTATATATAAGAAATAATAATGAAATATATGACATTATAAAGCTACTGGATTTATGTATATATATACATATGTATGTCATCTACTTACTTCCATTTCAAGACAATAAGGAAAGGAAAACAACGTTCATGCGTACGTACGGACTACCGTCTCCATGAACGGTGTTTTTCATTTTATTTATCTACCTATTATATATATATATATACTGAATATATATGATATATAAATCATATTTTATATTCTGGAAGTAATTAAATCATGATATAAGTAATAATGATGTCAAGAACAACAAGTCAAAACACCTACGATAAATGAAACGATTTTACCCAAAACGCTTCTTTAACATGGAATTTACAAAAGAACGGGTAATATAATGTCATAAGTGAACCATATATGATATCATAACAATGAATATGATTCTGTAATAAGTCAATGACATTATTTAAATCATTATACAGGAGGTTCGGACACATACGAAGCAAATTGGACCTAAGGTAAGGGAAATATCACAATCTCACTTTTATCCGAGATTGTTTTTACTTTGGTAATTACTGGGGTGTATTTTATCATCCACATCCATGTTTCCTCAATATGTAATATTATTTCCATCCAACTACAATTGTTTAAATCCAATTTTACCCTTCAGTGAGTTTTTAGTAAAAAATATGAAAGGAATCTTTTGACGTTTTTCATACGAGGTGCTTTTTGAACTTTTCCGACAAAAGTACGAGGAGAATGTTATTTTTAACTTATACGGTGTGAAAGGATTTTTACGGTTTCATAACACCTCATTTTCAAGAATCTTCCTCTACAAGATTGCATGATTATTTTCAACAAAACCCTTATCTTCTAAAATTGCATGGAATTTTGTGAAAAGAAAATGATTTTAAAGAAGAAAGGATATTTTCCTCAAGAATGGAGTTCAAGTGTTTTATCAAAATTATTTTCCATCTAAGATAATAAAGGGTTCTGTTTTTATCCCTATTATTAAATTGGTTTGATTATGTTGTGATGGAAATATTTTTATGAATTCCTTTATCTTATATGAATTGTTTTATGATGTCATGTTGTTTAAGAATCCCATTTTTATTACATGTGTTATGCGATGATGTATGTTTTATGATTATGTGGCACACATAAGAAAGGATTCATTATGAGATGGGTGGGACCTATATCTCCCTCCAATGCATTGGGTAAAGATTTTATATCTCATGAGATAGACATGGCTGGAATGATAGGTTATACCGGTTCAGTGAAACAGGACTGAAACGAGGGTTACTCGATTCAGAAAGGGACTTTGTCCACTAAGATAGTCTTGGCAATGAGTCATGACTAACAAGAAATGATTTTCCATGATTATGTGTGCATGCCACAATGTTTCAAGTTTCATGTTATGATTATGGTGATCTCATTTTCACTTCTATGATTTGTTCCATGTTAAGATATTATGATCTCTTTTGCAGGTCATGATTTTCAAAAAGATATGATATGATTTTTATTTCTTTTGTATACCCTTACTGAGCATTTGAGCTCACCCTTTTATGTTTTCTTTTCCCCAGGATATAAAAAAGGTTTTAGGTAAAAAAAAATGGAAGATCTTTATGGGAGATATTGAAGATCTTTCACCAGGATTAGAAGATTATGTTCCGAGTTTCCAAAGACACTAAACTATTACGATCCTTGTGTGTGTGTTTTTGTTATGTACTAAGTATTCCGCAAATGTAATGTAATGTCCATGTACGGCAGGCTTCGGGTCTCTACAGTTGGTATCAGAGGAAAGGTTTAGTAAACCTTTGGAAACTAGGATGCGAAAACGTTAGTGAGATCCCTAGAGATATTTCTAAGGTATGTCTAGGGATGTCCCTAGGGATAAGTATACGTATAGGTTGTAGTAATAGAATTACGCTAACGATCATAGAATTAAACCTAAGATGTTGGATATTGAAGGTACTCCCCCTTTATTATGTTGTTTTCCCTAGCATGATTTTTGCCTCTCACACTATTCTTTTTGGGTTTTAGACGATGGCTGGAACCCGAAGGAACCGTGTTGATCAATGCAATAGACAATGCACTGATTGCCCTCCTGAACAAACAAATGTTATGGGAGATGGAGCGAAAAATCTTATTGCAATACTTACACAAGCTATGAATCATTCTGGACTTCCAAATGAGCAGAGAAGGGAACAATATTCTATTGAGTCCTTCATGAGGCAACGTCCACCTTCTTTCAGTGGGTCTTCTGATCCACTTGTGGCTGAACAATGGATCAGTACTACTGAAAAGATATTTTCAGTTCTTCAATGTTCTGAACATGATAAAGTCATCTTAGCAGTATATCGTTTGGAAGGTGAAGCTGATCAATGGTGGAATCTTATCAAGAATACGAGGCCAAGAGATGAAATTGAGTCCATGGAATGGGACGAGTTCAAGAACTTGTTTTTCAGTAAGTGCTTCCCTCGTATTCTTCGAACAAAGATGGAGAAAGAGTTTCTTGAACTGAAGCAAAGGGACGATGAATCTGTTGGTACCTATGAAGCAAATTTTACAAGACTTTCAAGGTACGCTTCTGGTATTATCATCCAACCTGAAAGTAAAGTTGATCAATTTTTCAGTGGCTTGAAACCAAGTCTTCGAAGGGCATTAGCTATAAGAGACTTCAGTAGCTATGAAGAAATTGTGCGTTGTGCTACCAAGGTAGAAATGGAAGTTGGTGTTACATATCAATCTCATGGTTTTGACAAGAAACGAAAGATGGAGGTCAAGGAGAAATATCAGAATAATGGTGAAAAGAAGATGAATGTTTCCTTATGCACAAAGTGTGGAAAGAAGCATGGTGGAGATTGTCTTAAAGGGACTAGAAAATGTTTTAAGTGTGGAAAAGAAGGTCATCGAGCAGCTGAGTGTCGAAGTAATGGAAAAAGGGTTTCTAATGATGTGAATAAAGCAAACACTACAGAGAACACACCACCAACACTTCAATGCTTCAAGTGCAAGGAAATGGGGCATTATGCTAATAATTGCCCTAATCCAAGGGTTAGTGATGATCGACATGAGCAACAGCTTAAGGCAAAGGACAAAGGGAAGTCACATGCGATCACCATTGGCGATGTTGAATATGATAACGATGTGGTGGAATGATTAAGTGTTTATGTAGTGGGTTTCCAAAATAATGTTGTATCATGGATTATTGGAATATTTATGTATTGGTCTAATGTGGTATTCAAAGTGATTGAGATATTACGCGCATAATGAAGGGAAAACGAGAAAACGAAATGTTTAACAGTATTCATGAGCTCATGATTGATATAAGGACTAAGTGATATCATGATTTGAGTATATAGAATTTTGAGGATTTTGGTATGTGGAAAGTGTTAACTTTTAACTGCATTCAAGTTTTCACTAAGGTTCAATGGGTATTCAAGATAATACATGATTATGGACTTTGAATGTTTGGAATGTGACCAAAAAAACATATCTTATGATATATGGGGATCAACGATGGTATTAAATCTCTGGTAATCGTTTTCACTATGTTATGAGAATGGAATGCAGTATTATGGATAAGCCTAAAGATTGGAATGGATTGTGTTGGACGTAAGTTAGTATTGTTTAAGGATAGAAATTTTTTTTCGATATTATTGATGGGATGTTATAGTAATATAGTTTTGGAAAAAGGACAAACTGCAGGACGGGCGACAGCCCATCGCTTCGGACAAGGCTGTGGGAATCGAACCCACAACCGAAGTGCGACTGGCCTTTATCGCCTACCACTGGCCTACAGGAAGTCCCTGTTTAGTAGAAACTAGTTTTATTATATTAAGCAGTATGATATATGAAGTATAAGTCCATTTTAGGAACCATATATGATTAATCTCACTATAGGTCGATTTATGCATATAAATTTTTGCTAACCGTTTGTTTGAGACAGATGGAATGACCCGCCATTCTATCACATGATCTGCTAACACTTCACGAATAACAAATTCAACTTCATTTCTTTATGATATGAAGTGGAAATTGTTCAATTCACGAACAACAGTGAGATTGTAACAAAATCATGTAATTATTTCTTTTAATTCATCAACTTTAGGGAAATGATCTTGAAAACCAAAAATGTTGTCCTAGTGCCCTTATATCTGATTAATCAGATGGTACCTTAGATCGTCACAAATTTATGGATTTGTGATTGTTGGATTTTCCATAGCCATGTTCTCTACCACTCTCCATCAGAACATGATGGTTAGATTTCTCTTCCATATCCATATTTTCACCTATGTGGAAACTCAGTGATTAGTTTATTTGGGTAACCGTTACGTTTCATACTTTTGTTTTTAAAGATAAGTTTTGGCATTCATTTTTACGATGTGAGTTTCTATCAAAGAAACTTTCAAATAGTAAACCATTTATAACCCCGACGAATTTCGAGGGCGAAATTCATATTAAGGGGGGTAGAATGTAACACCCCGAGATTTTATAAAAAAAATATTATTTTAATTTCATTAATGTCTTATGTTGTATTCTACACCAAGATTACCCTGCGCTATATGCAACACCGTATTAGCTTGCAGTATACGCAACACTATTCTTGGACCGTGTTACACACAATTTTGATAATAGTTATTCTACGCAACATTGAGTATATATATATATATATATTAAATGTATAAATGAAATATGGTTGGATTCTGTTATACGAAACAATGAAGGATTCTTTCACAACACGCAACCCTGACTTGGCTTGCATTACACGCAATCACGACCTTCCTCGATAGCGTGTGTTGTACGCAATACCGGGTTTTAATAAACAATGCTATATTATTATAATATTAGCCGTTATGAATAGTATTAACTAAATTTCGAATTTTATAACATTATTATTCATCTTACACATTTCTAGAACATGGTATAAGAACAAAATAAATTTTTCGGGTAAAATAAGTATTTTTCAAAAAATGCAGTTTTACCGCCTTTTGATGGCGCACCCACTTTAAATATAGTTTTTGACATGTTTATATGTTCAATTTGACAAAATAATATTCTTCTTTTGAATCAGGATGTAAAAATTTACATTAGATAAAGTTTTGATATTTTTCCGACAACTTTCATATTTTAATGAATAGTAAAAACACGCTATATTTTAATTAAAAACAACTTTTTTCATCGTAATATATTATGTGGTTAAATTATAATATTGAATGGTTTTAAAGTATAATTAGAATATATTTTTACCACTTAATATAATGTTGGTCATTGGACACAATTTTACAATTAAACAGAACATAAACAAGTGTCAATCTTTTGATAGTTATTATCTCTTAAAAACACGCTTTTTGTTTTGACAGCGGGAATTAATTTTAAATTAATTTCTGCCACTTCTGTGTTTTGAATTTAGAAAAATGGATTCCATATTTGGAATCAGGATGTTCAAATTGTGTAAATATATAACTTTTATTTTTAGACATTTTGAATAATTACTGCGGTAAATATTTTATTTACCATGGTTAAGGGTAAATCCGGTAAATAAGGGTTAAAAAATAATATTATAATAATATTAAATTACCCTAAAACGTGTCTTAACCCCATTGGTTGATACATGGTCGACCATGGGCATCTTTGGGTCGATTTTGGGACCTCATTGATCCACTTGTAAGTGATAAAGACACTTTATTTTAATTAAGTTAAAATGAATACAAAATTGACACAAGCATATATCTTTTAGAAAAACAATTGTTACATAGGGTTATATATGTTTGATTTTAGATTATAATTATTCATTAGAAAGATAAAAGGATTTCCTACATAATGGTATTTTATTTGTAATTTTTAGACTTTAAATAATTTAATTTATTTATGACACAATGATGATGCAGTAATTATCTTATTAATGAAATATTGACATAATTGATGTTATAAACACAAAAATAAATGTAATTTGAGACTGTTTATGAATTCCAATAATTTTCTAGGTTACTATGATATATTAATGTTGATTTAATTAACTTGATTCGAACATTTAATTCTGTTATGACTTTCACAAAAATCATATATCAAATAGTGTCAAAATTGACACAAAATAGTTTTTAAATCAAATATTATATTATTAATTGTTATTTTATTCCTAAAAATCTAAGGTTCGTCCAAATGACTTAGATAAGGATTTATATATTAATAATAAACAATTTGGGGTTCTTTTGGCATGTTATAGTAAGTGTATTAACCATATAGTGAAAGAAAACAAAAAGACACGGTAAAAGTTAAATTATTTAACTTGGAGTTAAATCTAATTGATAAGGTTAAAATAATATCCTAAACTTGTCTAAATTCTATTGGTTGATAGTATTTCGACCCATCCCCACCTTACCTTCGAAATAAGACCCTTTGGAACCATTATAAACCGATTTTGACTTTAATATAAAATAATATTTTGAGATATTCCTAAGGTGCCCCTCTCCTCCCTTATAAAAGGACACCTCCTCCCCCTCCTCCTCACACCAATTTGAGCACTCAAGCTCGGCCAAACCCTGACAAAATATCTTATCCACTTCCCTAGAAACATCCTAGAGGTTCTGGTCTTCCTCAAAGACCAATTTTAGTACCCTAAGAGGAGGTCTCAAAGAGGCGCTTCAAAGAAGAGGTAATTACCGTTACCAATTGTTTCATCTTTATTTCTTCTTCCACTTCTTCTTCTTAGGTTGTTTCATTATGAAGTAATAACATCAGTATCACTCATATAATGATATGTTATTATAAGTATGAAACAACCCTATTTCACCATCTATCCATCCTACGGAAAAAGAAATCACCGCGCGTGCGTACGTACGGAATACCGTCTCCACGCCGTGGTGTAATCTATTTTCCACCACCACCTTACATGGATGGGTATAATGGTGTAAAGAATAACTATACATAGTTATTACAACATCATATTGATTCTGATATATTGTATAATCCACTCCAATTCAATTCAATATTTATAGAAATGATATCATCGCTCGTGCGTACGTACGGACTACCGTCTCCACGACGCGATGAGATTCATTCTCCATGTTAACCATTTAAGAATGATTATAAAGTATATATAAGAAATAATAATGAAATATATGACATTATAAAGCTACTGGATTTATGTATATATATACATATGTATGTCATCTACTTACTTCCATTTCAAGACAATAAGGAAAGGAAAACAGCGTTCATGCGTACGTACGGACTACCGTCTCCATGAACGGTGTTTTTCATTTTATTTATCTACCTATTATATATATATATATATACTGAATATATATGATATATAAATCATATTTTATATTCTGTAAGTAAGTAAATCATGATATAAGTAATAATTATGTCAAGAACAACAAGTCAAAACACCTACGATAAATGAAACGATTTTACCCAAAACGCTTCTTTAACATGGAATTTATAAAAGAACGGGTAATATAATGTCATAAGTGAACCATATATGATATCATAACAATGAATATGATTCTGTAATAAGTCAATGACATTATTTAAATCATTATACA
The DNA here is from genome assembly GCA_963277665.1 of Viscum album. Taxonomy (NCBI): domain Eukaryota; kingdom Viridiplantae; phylum Streptophyta; class Magnoliopsida; order Santalales; family Viscaceae; genus Viscum; species Viscum album. The sequence goes on from OY728159.1 coordinate 663,963,333, forward strand.
GGAGGTTCGGACACATACAAAGAAAATTGGACCTAAGGTAAGGGAAATATCACAATCTCACTTTTATCCGAGATTGTTTTTACTTTGGTAATTACTGGGGTGTATTTTATCATCCACATCCATGTTTCCTCAATATGTAATATTATTTCCATCCAACTACAATTGTTTAAATCCAATTTTACCCTTCGGTGAGTTATTAGTAAAAAATATGAAAGGAATCTTTTGACGTTTTTCATACGAGGTGCTTTTTGAACTTTTCTGACAAAAGTACGAGGATAATGTTATTTTTAACTTATATGGTGTGAAAGGATTTTTACGGTTTCATAACACCTCATTTTCAAGAAGCTTCCTCTACAAGATTGCATGATTATTTTAAACAAAACCCTTATCTTCTAAAATTGCATGGAATTTTGTGAAAAGAAAATGATTTTAAAGAAGAAAGGATATTTTCCTCAAGAATGGAGTTCAAGTGTTTTATCAAAATTATTTTCCATCTAAGATAATAAAGGGTTCTGTTTTTATCCCTATTATTAAATTGGTTTGATTATGTTGTGATGGAAATATTTTTATGAATTCCTTTATCTTATATGAATTGTTTTATGATGTCATGTTGTTTAAGAATCCCATTTTTATTACATGTGTTATGCGATGATGTATGTTTTATGATTATGTGGCACACATAATAAAGGATTAATTATGAGATGGGTGGGACCTATATCTCCCTCCAATGCATTGGGTAAAGATTTTATATCTCATGAGATAGACATGGCTGGAATGGTAGGTTATACCGGTTCAGTGAAACAGGACTGAAACGAGGGTTACTCGATTCAGAAAGGGACTTTGTCCACTAAGATAGTCTTGGCAATGAGTCATGACTAACAAGAAATGATTTTCCATGATTATGTGTGCATGCCACAAAGTTTCAAGTTTCATGTTATGATTATGGTGATCTCATTTTCACTTCTATGATTTGTTCCATGTTAAGATATTATGATCTCTTTTGCAGGTCATGATTTTCAAAAAGATATGATATGATTTTTATTTCTTTTGTATACCCTTACTGAGCATTTGAGCTCACCCTTTTATGTTTTCTTTTCCCCAGGATATAAATAAAGGTTTTAGGTAAAAAAAATGGAAGATCTTTATGGGAGATATTGAAGATCTTTCACCAGGATTAGAAGATTATGTTCCGAGTTTCCAAAGACACTAAACTATTACGATCCTTGTGTGTGTGTTTTTGTTATGTACTAAGTATTCCGCAAATGTAATGTAATGTCCATGTACGGCAGGCTTCGGGTCTCTACAAATAATGAGCTTATATAGTGTTTATTGGTGTGATATTTTACAATTTTATTGAAGTATAAATATATTATCATTTATATAAATTCATTACATATTGGGAGGAGGTAATTTTCTTCTTAGTATGCTCATTTTAAATGATTTATTTATGATGATAATTTGTTAATCATTCGTTAATATGGCCCACATCATTTTATTACATAACCTTAATGATGTCATAAAAATAATATCTATACATTAATCACAACCTCAAGAACACCAATTTATTTTGATGATGATATTAATTATCATTTCATAATGAAATTCATGATTATAATATCATAATTATTTATTAAATTCTTCTATTATTATAGCCTTGTAAGGTAATGAAGAAAAATGAAACTCATTGGGACATGGAGGTGGTAGTCTACAAAAAACATGAATGGTAGTTTTATTTTTATTAATATAATGAAATAAAGCTGATTAATTATAATTCCCATAGGATGATAAAATTTAGTATGTTACTAATAGTAATCTAATTACATAAGTATTTGATTACAAGAAATAGAGAATAAAAATAAATGATATAGAATTTAATTAAATATGATTACTCATGTGGAGAATAATGAGATATCCTTGGATGATCCCTTATAAATGGATTTCATAGGCTAAAATGATCTGACCATATTCTTAATATAGTTAAATTATACTATAGGGGAATGAATAACTGGTAGTGTTTAATGAGGAAATAGAATTTTGAGGAGGTCTATGATGGTTTGGTGAGAGGCCCCATTTATAAGTGTGTGATAATTGGTTTTTTAATATTTGAACATAATAGAATGGTATCACATGTCAAATATGTTTTGTGACTACAAAATTTTTAAATAATGGAGAGGAAAATTAATAAGGTCAACCATGGCCTCTCCCACACATTATCACATAAGGTATGAACATGTTTGATGTCTTTTCACTATAGATTCTTTATTTTTACCATTTAAACTTTTACTATGGTAATAATTTTTTACATAATGTAGATCGTACATTATACCCAAAAATAATGTATTCCTTAATAGGTAATTTGGGGCCACTAATTCGAAAACTAAAACCTATTTTATATGATCTTTTTTATAATAGTGATAAAAAATTATTTTTTAAAAAATCCATAATATATTAAAAATAAATTTTCAACAAATATTTCATATCTTCTAAAATATCTATTATGAATTTATAAATTATTTCATTGATGAATATAAATTCTCATATAAAATTCATATTTTTTCATATATATTTTTTTTATTTAATTTGTAAATTATACATATAAAATTATAATTTCAGAAACATCATGTTAACTTTAAAATAATCTTTTCCACCTAAAAACCCTTGTATTACGAAAAATAAAAAAATATTTCTAAGAAAATATTACTATGATGATTCCAAAAATAATTTTCATTTCATAATATTATACATGAAAATTCTAAAATTATATCTTTTAAATAATATGGTTTTACATAAAAAAAATATTTTTGATATGATAAGAGTTTTTTAAAATATTGTCAACTCTCATTCATATTTATTATAATTTGTTAATTAAATTAGTATTAACCGATTTTCCATAAAAAATATATTTTTTCAATATTTATCATATGTTACCTGAAATATAATTTTATCTTTCCTAGAAAGGTATCACTTAAACTATAAATCTTGAAGTATAAAATGATTGTATTATATAATTTAGTTATACTGATTGAAATTCATTCATATTAAATGTTGAATGTATTTTCTTTAAAAAATACATGTTCAAGTATTAATTATTATTCATTTGTACAAATTTAATGGGAAGGATTTAATTTTCATATATACTATTTATATTTTTCATCTAAACATATCATCTTTTTATTTTAGTTCTGCATTGTGTGGGAAAAAATCTATCCAACATATTTTGAACATTTGGTAGAGGTCATACATAATTTTTTTTGTTTTTTGAATTCTTCTCCCCTCACTCTAAATAAATTGTGTCCTCACAATTTTACACATAATATCATGGTTGTTTCTTCGGGGAAATCGCAATTAAACATAAACTACTTGATGATCATGGGTTTGTTTAGGAATTAGATTTAATTTTATCTTTGTGAAAAAAATTATAAGCGCAATATAATAGGTGATAACCCATACATAATATTACAAAAAAGTAAACTAATTCAAAAATATCTAAACCAATATAGAATAACCTTCTCCAAACATTGAAAATTATTTTTATGATAATGATACAACTATGGCCCTTTATTCATTACTCAAAATCTTATAGTCAATGAAAACTTACATAAAAAATGAAACCATAAAATCTAGTGTGAATACATAATATCTGATACATTTTTATTATTTTCCTAGTTTTTTATTATTCACATTGTAAATAGTGACTATTTCCCTAATTTTCCCTTAAAATTTTTCATTTAGTCACACAATGAAAATATACCCTATAAGTGGTGAAATAATTTTATTATGATCTCTATTTCCCTAATAATAATGATTCTAATGAGCTTCATGTCCATACATATAGCCTTTACCCATTCATTTAATCATTTTACCCCCTATTTCATCCAAAAATTTATATTTTGGAAATTGAATCTTCTTTCATTTATCATATTGTTCACCTAAATTTCAATTAGAATACATAATTCAATTCTATTTTTTTTTGAATTTTAACTTTTTATATGTTGTTAATCATAATACTTCATAACCATTTTTGTATAATCATACAGATTCTCACTCAAACTGATATATTTTTGGTTTCTCACTGAGGTAATCTATATATTGTCCCTTACAACCAAGTTACCATTTAGATCATCCCTTATTATAACCAATATGATTTACATGAGAGACAAAAAATTAACAATATAGGGAAATTATCATAATCATTAACCAAAAAGAGATTAAGATTAAAAACATTTACCCATATCATCATGTCATATTATAATTCATTTAGTTTGACATAAATATTTTTATAGACAAGGTTTCTTTATATTGGGCTGTCTCATAATTCATCACCAAATACCCAAATTGATAACCCATATTACCATACTGATTATTCAAATATTCTAAACCCAAAAATCATTGAAATCCATGTTCTCTAAATCCAAATTATCCCTTATTTATGAAATCACATATAAATTAATATATACATTAACTTATGAATATTTACCACCGAAATATGTATTATATTATTAAATTAACAAGGATGAAGATCCTATTAAGATACAATTAAGGGGGTCTCAATAAATGGAGACCAAGAGCACGAGCCCCAACAAAGATGGAACCCTCAAAGTGAAAATAACTAACCCTAGAGAAAAACAGGATTCGTTTAACCAATGATTATTTAAAAGAAAATAACTCGTATACAACATTACCATCCTTCCATGTGTAGAGGATAGGCATGTCATTTTTCATTAGAAAAATTCAACTTATAATAGAGTATTTAATGAACCAGGGAATAGTTCATTTACCTAATAGTGCAATGAAAATGGTTATCCAATAAATCTCAATCTCACTGATAGGAATGTTCCTCTGATTAAATTGGAGAAATCCTATTGAAAATTATGATCGAGATTCCTCCTAAAGAGAGTATCCATTTCTAATGAAAGATGTGAAAGATGACACAATTGAGCCATTGGGGTATCTTATCACTCCATTGTCGTGCATTGAACCCATACATCATGATCCATCTTTGTTATGAATTTTATATGAAAGAGGATGCTTTCATTTATTCCATTTCCCCAAAGATGATATACCATTGTCAAAAGAGGGATGTGAGGGATGCATGTTCTTGAGGGAGGGGCCATTCGCCTAACCATTTCATAACCTGCTAGTGTCTAAAACTATCTTTCATATTTTTAAGAGGATACCTGTGATGATACCTAGTGAGGACTGGCGATTCATTGAATTTCTAGATAACCCGAGGCCTAATCACACATAAGAAAGATTAAGGATATGGATTTACTCTCATGGACTGGTCTATCTGCACCTTTGAAGTATTGATGTAGGATGGTCTTAGTAAAAACAATTGCATGAGATATCCCTATAAACCAGATGAAATATCCTCAAACCTACTTTGTCCACTCACTTTTGAATAATATGTAGAGACCCAAGCTTGGCATACATAGACATTACATTACTTTTAAAAAATAATTAATACATAACAAAAATATATTCCCAAATAACATTTTCCATTAGTGCCTTTGGAAACATGAAATATAATCATCTAACTTGGTAAAAGATCATTAAAATATCCCATAAAGATCTTCCATTTTTGTTTCCCTACCTAAAAACTTTCTTTATATCATGGGGAAAAGAAAACATATTAAAATGGTGCTCTCAAATTCTCAACAAGGATAAGAATTAAAAACGTCATATATAACATAATCATAAGAATGTAAAAACATGAACATAACTTTTGAATATCAAAATAATGAGTTATTAAATAAATCATGGCAGTACGTAAGGCACATATCATTAAGGAACATTATCCATGATAAAATAGCTTTGGAATAAAACATGGGAATGTGGAAAAATAAATAAACACATAATATGATTTACATAATAGCTAATTCACTTATGAAAAAACCATCACAGTGGAAACATTACAAAACCGAACCGAGTTTACATGTCATTCCAACCATTTATTACTGAACCATATTTACTTGTTGTTCCAACCCTATATTATTGAACCAGATTTACGTGTTGTTCCAACCTTATATTACTGAACCAAATTTACTTGTTGTTCCATTCATGTCTATCTCATGAGATATAAATCCTTATCCAATGCACAAGAGGGAGATATTGGTCCCACCAATATCATAAGGAAATCATTCTTACATGTGCCATAAAATCATAAACAATTCAATGTTTCATAACCCAAGGATCCTAAAATGGGTTTCTTAAACGTCATTCCATCATAACATAATTCATACAATAAAAATATATTTCATAAAAATAATTCTATCATAAACACAATCAAATCATATTAATAATTGAGAAAGAAACATAACCCTATTTCATCTTAGATGGAAAATAATTTTTATAAAAAAACTTGATCTTAATTCTTGAAGAAAATATCCTTTCATCTTCAAAAACGTTTTCTATTATCAAAATTACAAACAATTTGAAAAGAAAATAACTTAGTTGAAAATAAACATGAAATATTGTAGAGAAATATTCATAGAGATAAGGTATTAGGAAGATATAGAAATCCGTTCACGACGTAAAAGCTAAAAAAAATTCTCCTTGTACATTTTCCAGAAAAAAAAAATGTATCTCATATAGAAAAAAGTAAATATTACATACATACATTTTAGAAAAAATGAATAATGGGTAAAATTTAAATAATAGTATATATTTAGGAAATATGGATGTGAATGATAAATATTCCCCAGTAAATACTTACGAATAAATAATCATAGATAATAATGAGATTGTAAAATCATTCCTTACCTTTAGTCTGATTTATTCCATATGATCCCAAAACTTCTTTATAGTACGTTTAAAGATATTATTAACATTTAAAAGAACCATAATATTATTTATGATATCATATATGATTCAATTATTACTTTATATTACCCATTCAGTTGTCAACTTCATGTTAAAGCAACGTTTTGGGTAATGATAATTTTATTTATTTTATGTGTTTTGACTTGTTATTATTTATACTATTAATTAGGTCCTAATTTAATTAAAACAAGAATGTAAAAAATTATTTATATATCATATATATTTTGTATATATATATAAAATATAAAGATAAATGAAATGGAATACATCGTTTATGTAGACGGTAGGTCATATGTACGCATGAACGTTGTTTTGAATTCCTTATTAAATTGAATGAAAGTATGAAAATGAAATATATTTTTATATAAAAAAATACAGTAGCATTATTATGTCATATATTTCATAAATTATTTAATATATTTACTTTATAATCATTTTCTAATGGTTAATGTGGATAATGAATCTCATCGTGTTGTGGAGATGGTAGGACGTACGTTCACACGATCGACGATATCATTCCTATAATTCTTGAATGGTATTGAATTTAATAATGTACTATATTTAATAATAAATATAATTTTATAATAAACATATATAGTTATTAAATCCATTTTTATAACCATCAAAGTAAGGTAATGGGGAAAAAAGATTACATCATGATGTGGAGATGGTAAGTCGTACACATGCACATGTGGGGATTTCATTTTTATTAAGTTGAATAAAAAGAGGAATATGGTTATTTCATAATTATAATAACATCTAAATATATATGTTATAATAGAGTTATTATTATATAATGAAAAAACTCATTAAGTATAATTTTATGTAGAAATAAATATGAAAGAATCGGTAGAGGGGATTGCCTCTTATTTGGCGTGCTCTATTTAGATCTCCCCTTAATGGAACTAGAGATGATCTTTTGACAAAACCAAAACCTCTAAGAGGTAACTAGATAAGTTGAGATTAAAAATGGGTAGGGGATGTTATATCTTTAAGGACTAATTAGTTATGGAGATCTAAGGGAGGATATTCCCTTTTATAATTGAGGCGAGGGTCATTTTTGGAGACCTCAAAAATATTAATTTATAATAAAATAAAAATCCAATAAAAATCCTCCAAAATGTCCCAATTTTGAATCTGAGATGATATAGGTTTTTAATATAATCAAACAATAAATTATAGACAACTTTATATGTTCATTAACCCTTATCATTCTAATTTAACACTTAGTTATTCTCTTTCATTTTAACTAGGGTAACCAATATTCCAATATTAAAAGAGAAAATATTTACATATTTCAAGTCAATTGTATCCTAAATAAATAATTTAGAATAATATTTACCAAATAATAATTATTTTAGCCTTTTTTAATTTTTTTTATTTTGAAATAATTTAATAAAACACTATTTTGATAAACAATCAATAGTGACAATTTTTACAACATTCAATTTATTGATTTTTAAAAATAAAAATATAATAATTAAACTTCTAACCAACTATTTTAATATATTTCTATGAGGTCATGTTTATCTATAAAATTCATTGGACATATTAATTATCCCAAAATATATTTATTTTAATATTTTTAATAACATTTATTTGATATCTCTATTAATAAAATAACTAATGCAATGATTTTGTGTAATTATTTAATATACTTATTTGTTGAGTAAAAATTAAAAATAAAATACTGAAATGAATATAAATTTATTATATTTCAAAATAATATATTTAGTCAAATATATCTACTATAAAATCGTCAATATAAAAATTTATACTTATTAAAGTTTGAATGTGAAAACATTAACATTACCTTAAATAAAACAATATAAAGGTCATAATATATTTTCTAAGGCTCCAAATGTTAACAAGATTTACATTTGGATTATTATGGTATATTTATACATGACCAATAATATTTTTTCATGTTTTTGAATCTTTTAATGGATATTAGGATTTTATTAAAAATTGTTTCATTGATTTCTCATCAATTAAATAATTTTTACATCATCAAAGAATAAGACTTTAAAGTAATTTTTTTATTTCCTAAAAATTCAAAATAAATTACCATGATATATGTAATTCATTTATATTTCCATGTACTATTAACATTCTAAGACATCACCTGGTTATCTCTATATTAAAATTATTATACTTATAATAAATGTGAGTTTGATATTTTGTCACTTTCATTGGTTTTATTAATATCTATGTCATTTTAATTACCATGTGGAAATTAAATGACAATGTTTCAAACCTAATATGTTATGAGTGGATTTATATTCATCTATTATGATTTTGGTTCGTTTTTGGATAATTTTATTATTCTTATAATATTATTTGTTATACTAATTTACCCGATTTACCTTTAACCGTGTAAAATAAAAATTGTTGTAGTTACTATTCATATTATAATAAAAAGTAACCTATTAACATAATTTGGACCCACTGATTCCTAATATATAATCCATTTTTCAAAATTCAAAATACATAATACTTAGTTATTAATTGAAAAATAATCCCATTGTTGGAATAAAAAAACGACTTTTTGTTTAAAAGTTAAAACATTGAAAAAGATTGAAATGTTTTTATATATGAATTCAATGTAAAATTAATGATAATGAATTAAATTATATTAAATTATATAAATATATTCTATTTATAAATTAAAACCTTTTAATAATATATTTTTATCATGTAATTTTTTTTGATGACAAGAATATTTTCTCAATTAAAATTTAGCATATTTTTTCTTTTCATCGAAATATGAAAGTTATCATAAAAATATCAAAAAATAATCCAAAGTAAAATTCTATTTATCTCTTAAAAATAAAAAGTTTATTTCATCAAATTTCACTTATAAAATTGTCTAAAACTAGATTAAAAATGGGTGCCCCATCAAATGGCAGTAAAACTGTATTTTTTAAGAAATACTTATTTTATTAGAAAAAATTGAATTTTTCTTATATCATGTTATAGAAAATACATAATATGAATTCTAATGTTATATAATATTAAAAATTTGGACAATAATATTCATAATGTAAAGTTTATATCCCATTAAATAATAATATTTTAATAATATATTGTTTTTTAGTGAATCTAGGTTTTGCGTACAATGCAAGCTATTGAAAAAGATAACTCTTGAATGTTGTAAAAGCATCCTATAATGTTGCATATAAATTAATCCAAACATTGTTAATTTATACATTGAAAAACATCTATTCTCAGTGTTGCGTGAAATTAATTCAATCAAAAGAACTTGAAATTGTTTGTAATAGAAGCCAAGAATAGGGTTGTATATACTGAAATCAAATATGTTGTTACATAAAACACAAGATAATCTTGGCGTAGTGTACAAAAGAAGACATGAAAAAAATTAAAAAGAATCTATCTCATAAAATGTTAGGGTGTCACATTCTACCCCCTTAAAAAGAATTTCTCCCTCCAAATTCATCGGGGTTATAAATGGTTTACTTCTTGAAGGTTTCTTTCATGGAAACCCGCATTGTAAAAAGTGATACTAAAACATCATTTTAAAAGTGGAATGTTAGAAACATAACTCTTACCCAAATTAACTCAGCACTAGGTTTTCACATAGGAGAATATAGGTGTAAAGTGAAAACTTGGATACGGAAGTGAAATCTAACCATCACGTTCTGATGGATAGTGATAGAGAATATGGTTCTGAGAAAGTTAACTGCCAAAAATCCATAAATCTATTATGATTTAAGGGACCATATGATTTATCAGATAAGAAGGTACTTATATAATATTTTTTTGTTTTCAAGATATTTTACCTAAAGTTTATGATTTTTTCATGAGAATAAATACTTACTTGATTTTACCACAATCTCACCATTATTCGGGGCATGAGGAATTTCCACTTCATATCTTTTTAATGAAATTAAGTAAAATTAGTCATTATTTAAGTGTTATCAGATCATGTGATAGACTGATAGGTCATTCCATTTGTCTATATTTCAAAAATGACCGCACAAGTTATCAAATATACATAAGTCCATCTATGGTGAGATTAGTTTTATATAGTTCAAAACATCAACTAATACAACATCTATCAAACTGGTTAAGAAAAATAAAACTAATTTATACTAACTAGGGCCTTCCCGTAGGCCAATGGTAGGAGATAAAGCCTTGTCACACATCAGTTGTGGGTTTAATTCCCACAGCCTTGTTCGACGCAATGGGTTATCACCCGTCTTGTGTGTTGTCCTTTCTCTAAATATATACTATTATAAAATTCCAGAAATAATATTTTTAAAATGATTTATCCTTAAGCAATACTATTCCATTTCCAACTTAGTCCATTACAACCTTTAGACATATCCAAAATACTTCTATCCAAAGTCATTGTACAAAGAATTAAAAGAAATTTCATATAACAGGCATGTGAATAAAATCATTTATCCCCTATATATCATAAGATATATCTTTTTGGTCACATTCCAAACATTTTAATGTCTTCATCATGCATTCTATTGAGTAATGGTAATAACATAAATGACTATATATCCGTATTTAAAACATGCATGTTTCATAATTCCAAAACCTATTGAATATATTCCTTAAGTCCCAAAAAGTATTATCCTTCATCCATGATATCATAACCCTCTTCTCAATAACTCCATAATTAGTTCCCAATAAACTAGCATCATCTAATTTACATATTAAAGTCCATAATATCTTTATCCAAACGTCATTATCTTAACAAACGAGACATATTAATGGTTATCTTTCCCTAAATTATGTGTTCTCCAAGTATTTCACACTATCCTTAAATCACTTTTTAGATCCTTAGAACTATTCAACATATCCTTTCCAATCATTAATGATAAACTTATAATGAAAACACTTATCTATTTCCCGATTCAGATAACATAATATGTTAATTCCTAAACATATACACCTCAATCGTCCAAATTTATTCTTAAACAATTACTTCGGGTCCATCATCTTCATCATTTCTAAAATATGAAACATGTATTACGGGGTTTCAACCTCAAAATTCATTGATTTAATGTAAGAAATACTAGAATAACATTATATACCTTTCACATGTCATTTACAATCTCTAAATCTTCAGTATTTTGTCCAATACTCATACCATCACCATGATTCTCTTCATGATGTTTCTAGATAGGAAATATATCTTAATAATTCCCATACTTTTCACATCTAAAACATTATATGGTTAAATATATTCTATATAGTTTTTATTATTGACTAAGACCAGAAAAAAAGTTTGAGATATACATATCAGATTTAGAAACACAGAACTAAAGAAAATTAAATATAATATTTCAATATGTGATATCTTTAGTTTAAACCTAGGTTAGTCATAATTATCACAAAATCTCTATGATTTTGACCTATATATGATTGGTACTTAAAATATCCCTAGAAATATCCGTATAAATATCTATAAGGATATCACTACAGTTTTTTCATCATATTTTCCAAATTTTGACTAAACCTTCGCTCTAATACCAATTATAGAGATCCAATCTTGATGTACTTAGACATTACATTAATTTTGAGGAATAATTAACAATAACACAAACATATTCCCAAAGACCATTTTAGTTTAGTGCCACTGGAAATGTGGGATATAATCTTCTAACTAGGTGAATGATCTTCAACATCTCCCCGAAATATATTCCACTTTTTTCCCTATATAAATCAATTCTTTATATCATAAGGAAAAGAAAACATATGGAAAGGGTGAGATCAAATGATCAATAAGGATAAGTATGAAAAAATTTGTACATAAAATAATCATAATAATGTTAAAACATGAACATAACTTTTGAATATAAAAATCTTGAGTTATGGAATAAGTATTGGTAGTACGTAAGGCACATATCATAAAGGATCATTATCCATGATAAAATGACATTGGCATAAAACATGGAATTGTGGAAAAATAATAATCACATAATATAATTTCTATAGTAACCAAGGAATTTATTCCAAGACCATCATAGTGGATTAAGTCCCGTACTTAACCAAGTTTTCATGCCATTCCGGCCATGTATTACTGAACTAGATTTACTGGTCATTCCTACCCTATATTACTAAACTAAATTTACGTGCCGTTCCAGCCCTGTATTACTAAACTTGATTTAATTTCCATTCCATTAATATTTATCTCATGAGATAGAAATCACTACCCAATGCATTGGAGGTAGTTGTAGGTCCCACCCATATCACAATGAAATCTTTCTTTCATATTCCACAAAAACATAAACCATTCACCACATCAAAACCCAAGGAAAAAATAGGTTTCTTAAACATTGTTCCATCATAACATAATCCATATCAGATAGATGTATTTCATAAAAATAATTCCATCATATACACAATCAAATAAAATTAATAATAGGGATAGAAGAATAACCCAATTTCATCCTAGATGGTAAATAAATTTGTTCATCCACATGAGCCGAATTCTTGAGAAAATATATATTCTTCATTAAAAACATTTTCTATTATAAAAATGCCATCAAATTTTAAAAGAAAAGAATTCATTTGAAAATAAACTTGAAATAGTGTAGAGGAATATTCATAGAAATAGGGCATTATAAAGACGTAAAAATCCATTCATGTGGTATAAGTTAAAAAAACATTCCCCTCGTACTTTTACCAGAAGAAAAACATTACCTCATATGGAAAATGAAATAAAGATTCCTTCCATACCATTTAATAAAAATTTACCAATGGGTAAATTTGAAATAATATTATATATTTAGGAAACGTGGATTTTAATGATAAATATACCTTAGTAAATACTTACAAATAAACAATCTCAGATAATAATGAGATTGTAAAATTATCCATAACCACATGATCGATTTGTTACTTATGTTTTTGAAACTCTTTTATAGTGAGTTTAAGAATATTAATAACTTCTAATAGAAATATAATTATATTTATGATAGCATATATTATTAACTTATGAATTTCTATTACCTGTTCATTTTTTAATTCCATGTTAATACAACATTTTGGGTAATAATAGTTTTATTTATTGTACGTGTTTTGACTTGTTATTCTTGAAATTATTACGTAGGTAGTGATTTAATTACTTACATAATGTAAAGCATGATTTATATATCATATATATTTAGTAAACACACACACATGAACACATATATATATATAATATAGACAAATGAAATGGAATTCATCGTTCATGGAGACAGTAGGCCGTACGTACTCATAATGCTATTTTTGTTTCCTTATTGAATTGAATAGAAGTAAGTAAATAACATATATATATATATACACACACATAAATACAATAGTATTATTATGTAATATATTTAATTCTTATTTATTATGTATAATTTATAATCATTCTTTAATGGTTAAAGTGGAGAATGAATCTCATCGCCTCATGGAGACAGTAGGTCGTACGTATGCACAAGCGATGGTATCATTCCTATAATTATTGAATGGTATTGAATTGTATGATTTAATATATTTAAGAATAAATATAATTTTATTATAATCATATTTAGTTATTACATCCATTTTTATACTGATCCATGTATATTGGTGGTGAAAAACAGATTACACCACGACGTGGATACGGTAAGGCATACGTTCGCAGGTGTGGTGATTTCATTTTTCTTATAATAGATATAAAATGAAATATGGTTATTTCATAATTATAATAACATCTCATTATATAAATTATATTGGAGTTATTATTCTATAATTAAAAAAATCATGAAGTATAAGTAGAAATAAAAAGAAATAATAAAGAATCGGTTGAGGGGATTACATCTTCTTTTAGATACTCTCCTTAAATCTCCACTTAATGTAACTAGAGATGGTGTTTTGAGAAAACAATAAACTCTAGAATGTTACTATGGAAGTTGATAAGATAAATTGGTAGGGTATGGAAGATTACGAAGGCTTAGTTAGTTGTGGATAAATAATAGAGGGGGTACCCATTTATAACCGAGGTGAAGGGAACATTTGGAAACCTCAAAAATATTAATTTATAATAAAATAAAAACAGACCCAAAAACCTCAACCATTTACCAATTTTAATTCTAAGATTTTATAGGGTTTTAATCTCATCAATAAATAAAATTTAGACAAATTTAGATGTCCATTCAAACCTTATAATTTCAATTTAACACTTAGTTATTCTATTTCATTTTAACTAGGTTAACAAATATATAAATATTAAAAGGGTAAAATATTTACTTATTTGATATCAATTATATTATAAATAAATAATTTAGAATTTTATTTACTATAACATAATTATTATCTATTATTTATATTTTTATGATTAATAAATAATTTAAGAAAACACTATTTTGATAAACAATCAATAGTGTCAATTTTGGAACTATTCAATTTATTTATTTTCAAAAAATATAAAGATAAAAAATTTACATCAAACCAACTATTTTATTATATTCTTATGAGGTCAAGGTTTCCTAGAAATTTAATTGTATATTTTAATTATCCAAAAATATATTTATTTTAATATTGTTAATAACATTTATTTGATATCTTCATTAATAAAAGAATTACTACATGATTTTTTGTAATTATTTAATATACGTTTTTTGAGTAAAAAATAAAAAATACTATAATTAAGATAATGTTATTATAATTTATGATAGTATATGTAGATAAATTTATATACTATAAAATTAAACATAAATATTTTTTATACTTATTAATGTATGAATGTGATAAGTTTAACATTATTTTAAATAAAATAATATAAATGTCATAATATATTATATGAGGATAAAAATTGTCACCATATTAACCTTTGGATGATTATAGTCAAGATATACTCAAACAATAAGATTTGATCATGTGTTTGGACCTCATTATGGTTATTAGGATTTTAATAAAAAAATTCATTGATTTATCATCAATTCATTAATTTTTACATCATCAAAGAATAAGACTTTAAGGTAGTTATTTACTTCCTAAAAATTAAAAATAAATTACCATGATGTAGGTAATTATTTTATTTTTCCATGGAATATTTATTTTCTAATATATCACCTAATTATTCCTATATTAAAATTATTATACTTATAAGAAATGTGAGTTTGACATTTTATCACTTTCATTGGTTTTATTAATATCTATAGCAGTTTAACTATCAAGAGGACATAAAATGACTATGTTTAGAACCTAATATCTTAAGGGTAGAATTATATTCATCTAACATTATTTTTTTAGGTTTTTGGATAATTTTATTATCCATATAATATTAATTGTTACACTAATTTACCTGATTTAACTTTAACCACGATAAATACAAATTTCCATAGTTACTATTTATATTATCAAAAAAGGTATCCAATTAACAAAATTTTTACCCACTAATTTAAAAATTAGATTCTATATTTCTAAATTAAAAACACTTAATTTTCATTAATTAATTTAAAATTAATCTTGTTGTAAAAAAAACAGGTTTTTGGGTAAAAGTTAAAACATTATAAAAGATTGAAATGTTTTTACATATGAATTCAATGAAAAATTAATTAAAATGACTTAATTTTTATTAAATTATAAAAATATATTCTATTTGTACTTCAAAACCATTCCATCAAATATTTCAACTATATAAAATAATTGGCTGAAAAATGAGGCTTTCAATTAAAATTTAGTATATTTTTAATATTCATCAAAATTTAAATATTCTCCAAAAAATATAGAAAATTCGTCAGATTTAAAATTTTATTTCATAATTCCAAATAATAGGTTTATGTTTTCACATTGAACTTATAAATGTGTCAAAAACTAGATTTAAAATGGGTGCGCCATCAGAAGATGATGAAAGTACATTTTTTTAAAAATACTTCATTTATCTGAAATAATTGAATTTGTTCTTATAGAATTTTCTATAAAATACATAATGTGAATGATAATGTTATATAAAATTCAAAATATGGTTAATATTATTCATAACGGCTCATTTATATCCTAAATAATAATAATATTTTTATAATATATTGTTGTTTAGTGAAACTTGGTATTGCCTACAACATAAGCTCTCAAGGAAGGTCGATTTTGCATGTAATGCAAGCCAAGTTAGTTTTCTGTGTTGTGCAAGATTCATTTGGGGTTTCATATAAAATAATTCAAACTTAGTTCATTTATATATTTAACAAAATCTATACTCAGTGATATGTGAAATGAATTCTATGAAAAAACTTGAAATTTCATGTAACATAAGCGAAAAATATTGTTGCATATACTGCAAGCTAATAAAATGTTGTGTATAATTCTAGTTAATCATGTTGTAGTGTAGAACATAAGATATCAAATAAATAAAAAATAATTTCTATAATAAAATCTTGGGGTGTTATATAATAGGTGAATCATAGACTCACAAGGTTTCTACCTACAAGAGATGAATTTAGAGGCAATTCTTGCCTATCTCTATTGGATGCTCTCCTCAGTTGGAAATGCGTTGTTCCAGATACAAAAAAATAGGATAAATAACATCAAGTATAGTTACTTCCACAAGAATTTATCTCCCTAATTATCCTAAAGATAAATCAAATATTGAGAGATATGAACATATTTTAAATTAATATTACATGTTTTATATCCAATGCAAATACATCGGTCCTAGTCATTAGTGAAAGAAATGTTGTAAAAAATGATCCTCTGACTGTCATCCATGGAGGAATTGATGAATATGGGATGTTCATTGGCCGCTTTGAAGATGATATTATGAGTGGGGTAGCACAGGATGCCATGTATAGTCCCTAACAAGTTTGGTGCCAAATGCTTATATCTCCCTTACCTACTAACCACTGAGAATGTTGATGAAGGATAGGGAAATAGGGTTGGATCATCTTCTAAATTCTATTGGATTTAAACCTGGAATGTCTCCCATCATTTCCATAAGTTCTTTTGACAAGTTTACCCTATAAATTTGTCACCTATATTATCTCCCAGGAATGATTAGCATGAAGGTCAATCATGGATACATAAATATTATTAAGGTTAATACTCATTCCTCAATAATTAATAGAAATCTTGGTCCAAGAAGCCCAATAGTACTTACCCTCAAAGTGTTCATCACATATAAAGAATATTAGAGTGTTATCTCTTTTTGAAATCAGCTTCTTGAGAACATTCAGTGTGGGTATGACATATGGATAGAGGAGAGAACGAAATTGATTAAATTGATTCTCCCTCAAAATGATAAGAAACATTTTTTTTGAAGTTGAGAATGCGACCCATGATTCTCTAAACAACCATATGATAATTATTGATGATATGAGAATTAAGGTAAGTAGGGGAAAAAGGTATTTAATAGGGAAATATCCTTTATAAATTCCAATACTAGATTCCAACTCCATTAAGCTCCTCATTATGCAATTATTATGTACCAAGAATATTCATTTCTCGAGGTTGAAAACTTGGTTGTTCCAAGTGAAATAAAACTCCAAAGGTTCATTAACCAGATTAATAGACCTTATAATACTATTATTAAAGATAATAGTATCATTAAGGAACATGATATGGGATATACCCCCAATTAATTATTTATAATGGGAGGGGATAACCTTTCCTACATCATTATAATGATTAAAGTAGTGGATGATGATGTATTCAACAATGATAAATAGGGAGAGTGACAGGGGGTTTCCCTACCTTAGTCATCTAACAACATTGTAGAACCCAAAATATTTTCCCATAAATGATGTAGACACCCCTGGAGAGAAAAAAAGAATAACAATGACCCACATAGAAAACTATGTGATTTGAAGGACCCTGTTGAGGAATCCTCATTCAACTCCATTAGAAGCATTTCTCATAACCAATTTTATAGCCACATTGCTACCAAAGGCCTTTAGGTTGATGTCACTAATCACTTAATGTGTTATAGAGATGGCCCCTTATATTGATCTAACATTCACAAACCCATGTTTTCCTCAGCCACCCAAAATGGAAGGAGGGGAGAGAGCCTTTTATTGAGAACCCAATCATGGATTTTATATGGTAAATTGAACATGATTATAGGTATGTACTGATTCATAGAATTGGGATCAATAACATTGTGTACCAAAAAAAATTAGAAGTGCATGCCACATGAGTGAGGTTACAATGTTGAAAAAAATCATACACCCCACAGATCATAATACTCTACACTATATCCCATGAGGTTATATAAAATGAAGTAGGGAATACATATGATCTAGATTCATTATGAGTATTTATTAACCAAACCATATAACAAATTTCTTTACCCATCCGGTATAGTTTTAATCCAATCATTAACTTCATCGGACACCATAAAGGGAATTAAACCAAAAATATCATAGGATCCACTTGGATATCCCCCCCGTAATTGTCAGGTTATGGGATACCAATGATGACATGAAGAAGGTGTCATCCATACAATGAGAAACATCCCTATCATTAATATAGGATCCATCCTCTTTAAGTTTATTGGGATTCATATGTCTGCATTGTTCATTGATACAATCATGAAAGTATCTAGTATTTATATCTCTTCCATATAGACACTTTAAACTTGATGTTTCATGATCAATGTGCTCCTTCTTCAAAAAAATAATTTCTATTGAGTCTTCCATGTCTCTCAAAGCACAAAAAATAACATCATCCCATGAAATTTCAAAGATCAACTCAAACCATAGGATATCCCTATTAATTTCATTTAGTTCCTGATCGCCTAAGGGAGGATCATTGAAACTAGATCATAGATGACCTTTTAAATGGTAAATATTATTATAAAGATATATCCAAGGGTTACCTCTGAAAGAGTGGTTCTTATAGTTCCTCACAATGTCCATAAATTATATATTATTAACCCAGGTGGATAAAAAATAAAAAAATCATCACTAACACCACTAGACCGTAATACAATATATTGAGGGGAGTGATCTGAGTGACCTTATACCAGATGAGAGAGTTTGATGATAGGAAATGAAAAAAGAGTTTCTCAGTTTACTAGACATTGATTAGGATGACTCCAAGAAAAATTATTCCTGTGATGATTATTATAACAAGTATGTGGATCCCTAAAAAACCTACCATCCATATGACCATTTTTTCCATGAACTCCATGAATATATTACTTTCACTACTAGGAAAGGTAACAATACTATTTTTCTTGTCTATACTAGAAATGATAATGATGCATCCTCCAACCATCCAAGGAAAATTACATAGGTATAAGGAGATCAAGTCATCCTAATGGGGAAATATTTCTTGATAATCACATTTAGCATAATCAACCGACAGAATTATTTCACTTTATCCCTGTAAAAAATTGATACTAATAAATTGATCTAATAAAGAGAGTATGTATACTAAAAAACCAACATTTCATAATATAAAGATATGATAATTAGAGGGGAAACAATTAAGGAATCCTTGCACTCTTAGAAAATGATATAAATCCTTAACTTTTTATGAATCCTATTTGGGTTCAAGAAATAAAACCATATAAATAGAGTTATTTTGAAATTAATAGTAGATGAAATTTGATTTTACCCAAGTCGCCAGTCCACATGCATTCTATATAAGGAGATTAATCATTAAAGGAAAAGAATTACAGAACTAGACCTGGAATCTTTGCTATGTTGTTTCGCTTATGATCTGGTATTAGACTTGGATCTCAACTATGATCTAGTCTGAACTCCATAACAAGGAATGTTGGTCAGAGATGAAGGAGAGTGAATTTGGGATACTAATACATTCAGTGTTGAATGGAGGTTGTTAATAGTAGGAAGATCCAAGAATATCACAATTGTTTGTAGGGAAGGGGAGCTGATGACAGTTCAAGAAATCTTCTTTGGAGAATTATATAGATCCCCTAGGTCTAGCTCACTGATTGTGAGGCGCGACGAAGAGGGGGAAGCCTGAAATGATAAACTATGATCCATGGGAAATGGTGGGAATATATGTATGGAAAAAAGAAACCTAACATTATGGATAAAATTTTAACTATGATAAATAAGTGGAACCGGGTAAAAGCATGTAGGAGCCACCACCACCATGGGACAACTCATTGATTAAGAAAAAGCTTCTGGTTTTGTGAAGAGAAGCGATAGAAGAACTCCATTCCCTCTGTCTCTATACCACAACTCAAGTATGAAATAATAGATCTTAGGAAACCCAAAATAGGACTTTATATTTCTAGGAATATTCTTCTCATTAAAATAAACCTTATAATTCCTGGATTTACAACATTCAGTTGAATCATGGCCTTGCATATGAAATATTGAGAAGAAGCATAGTGGATAAGGATTCACCAAATACTAAGACCAAAAATGAATTACCTCAACTATGAGAAGAATATTTTATTGGATTGGGAGTGACAAATCTGTCTCTACACAAATTCGAGCAGTCGCCACATCCTCCAAATGAAGAAACCTATCATTATAACAAACAAAGGATCCTAGATTATTCCTAATACCACTATGAAAACCAGAATTCATTAATGGTAGAGGAAATAATTGAATAGATATCCAAAATGATTCCATAGTGGAGTCATTACCCAGATGAACATCCATTGACCATAAAAAAGTGAGAATATCTAGTGACCAAATTCATTGGGCTATTACACCATGCTGAGACGAAGTCATCCTGTGAAGACATCACAATACAAAAAGTTTTCTTTTGTTCATCACTGAAAAAATATCTGGGGAAGTAAACATCCAAGAGATGATGAAACATTGAAAAATAGGATGAATATATTTTTCAATCCCATATATTTCTATTGAAGTACATTGATGTTGATTGTAAGATATACAAAACTCAAGAGTATAGATATCAAGAATCAATTTTGTATTATCTGATTAAGAAGAAGATTTCTGAGAAACCACTGATAGAACATCAAAATATTATGAGATGAAGACGTTATGTCATAGGTAATCCTTGAAAAATGGTTTAGAATGAGGTAAACATTTGGAAGGTGCACACATAGAACCTAGAGGAACCAGAGTAAAAGCTGAAGCCAATGTAGTGATAGAGAGATTCGTTTGAGGATACATCTACGTGTTGGGAATGTTCTTTTTAGATTAAAAATCCATTCCTTATGAATCATTTTGTTTCAATATATATTATATATGGTAACATAAATATTTGGTTATATAATATATATAAATTCCAATACATTATAACAGTTTATAAATAGAGTATTATACAAAAAATCAGTTTCATTGGGCATTTCAAGCCCGATGAATAGTTATTGACCTTTTTCATGCTGACGATGAAAATCATATAAATAACCAATCCAAAAATTTCACTATTATTTCATATAGATACATTTATTCTAATTCCCTAATCATTATTTATTACATAGAAAGGGATGCAATGTTTTGGAGAACCACACAATCTCTATATTACCAAGTCTTTAAGATGTTATCTTTTATATTAGTGTCCTACAGAGACTTATCCCTAGAGTTTTTACTAGTCTTCTATTATCACACTCCCTATATAATATGTGTGTTATTACCATAATGTTAAAATGTGAAATTTTCAAATGAGTTATGAATACCTTTTAAATAATTATCAACATTATATTATAATCCCTTTAATTATCCACTAGAGACACCGTAAACTCCAATGTCCTCAAAATTATACTATGATACAAATTTTTATTCACTGATTTGGAACTCCTAATAATGGTTTGATTAAAAAAATATTATAATTCTAACTTCAATACAAACTATAAATTCCAGGACCCAACTATCTCATAATTACTTGATATGAAGAATATATTTCATAACATACATTCCAAAACCCATTTAGAATTATAGATTTGTGAATTTTGGTAAAACATTAACTAATAAAGACCATGACTTTATTAATTAATTGATATTTTCCAACTATATAAGAAACTTATTAATCGATAATAAGACTTCAACATCTCCCAAAAATTATTTCACATGAAATAACATTCAATGCAATCCAAATGAAAACATTCTGCAGATGTACATATTATGATAAGAAAAAGTAGTCTAAATATTTTCAAAATGAACTAAAACAATGAAAATAATATATTTAGGATAATTAATTAAAAAAAAACTATCTGTAATAATGATCTCATAATAATGGAATACATATTTATGGTCATTAAGAACATGGTGTTATGTCAACTTACCAATACACTATACAGTTATGGAAATATATATATATAGAAAAATCAAACATGTTTTGTGTCTTAAGATTTGTTGATGTATTGAATATATATTCAATTTTAGGTCCCACAGATCAATTTATTATGTTCAATACATTCACCATATGAGTCATCAATAAATTTCACACCGTTCCATAAAAAATATATGGTTTGATAAAATCATTATTATCTATATAAATTATAATACCTAATGACAATACATATTAAATGTGAATTAGAAAGGAATAATCATTATTAATTCCAATAACATTCCACATGTCAAAAAAAGATGAAATTATCATAAATCATGTAGATAATAAAGGTTTTTGGTCATAAACACATAGTAAACTTTCCTACAATCATTTATCTACGAATAAAAACATAAAAAACATTAACACTTTTCTTCATGGAAAAACAAGGATTGATGTGGTCAAAGTTCATGTAGATAAAAAATGTGGATTTTTCAAAAATAACATAATTTCATTCAAATAAAAAAGTCCTTAATGTATTTAGAAATAGATGAAACACATTTTTTCAAATGAGTTCTGAAATAATACCACCCATGAAGTGATCATGAAATTAATTTTTTGTTATAAGGAGCTTATTTACCCAAAATATGAATATATATATTAGAGTAGAAATATTTAATCATAATCCCTATTATGGTAAATAGTTATGGATGTGACATGGAAAATATAACTAAAAATGTTGAATCCCTTTTAGAAAAAAATTAACATTAAGGAAAAAGTAGTTTTTATAGGTCACATCCAAAAGTAGTTTTCATGAGATTAACTGATAAATATTTGACACCGAATAATTTCAAAAATAATCCAAAATAACTTGTTATTGAAATAAAATAAGTTCAATCATGGATAAATTTTCAGTGAAATAAAAAACATATGATTGTGAGGGGAAATCCCCTTTATGAGATATTGAATGTACCATATTTTAGAACTCCCAATGAAAAATGAATAATAAAAAATTATTTTATATCGAAACACATTTTCTCCATTAGTTATATAAATTAACATATATAAAAATGTTAGAGTGGTAGAACCAAAACATTGAATAAATGTGTTCATGATGAAATTTTATATCTCATGTAAAAAAGACCACAATTATTAGTAATTATTATGAGAAGAATAATCCATAAAGTATGAAATATTTAAAAAAAATGAATTATGTGGTGGAAATGTCAGTTTAAACAAAAAAATATACAGTACCAAAGAATATGATAAATTAGAATTATGTACCCAACATTTATGTCTTTGAGGAATTACCATATACAGATTAATAAAAATTGAGTGACTAAAGAATATTTTAAATAGAGAGTCTCTTGAATCAAAAGGTATTTAGAGAGAACCATTTTATTTTTACTAGATAATAAAATTATTTTCATGTAAATAATGTTTATAAAATTCATGGGATAGAATGTAAATAGTATAAAATAAAAAGGAAATATTGTTCATAACATGTAGCATGTCTAAAAGAATCAAAATTGATACCAATAAACCCATTGTGGCTTGTATAAAAATTCAATAAAACCCTTTGAAAGGGAGGTAATGTGATTGAACCTAAAATAAAATTTTAATACTATGATAAATGATATAGTATTTAAAATTTTATGTATATACACAACATTTGGGAAATTAGGTCCATAATACCAAACATGTCTCAAAGAGTTTAATTTGAGACAAAAAGTCTTTCCATGATTCAAGTTTATTCTTTAATTTCAACTTGTTAGATGAATATTTAAACTCTTTTCATTAAATTGATACTAAATAAACATATTCATATCTATAACCATTTATACAATGCAATTATTATCTTTATTGAAGTGTATTTATTAGTTATTTTTTACATTTTTTTCAACACCTAGAGTATGTAATATTATTCACAGAAAACTAGTATCACTAAAGAGATGTTGTTATATATTATTTTTAAAAATTCAATAAATATTAGATAAAATAATCTAATATTATTGATTCACCATGCTATTTATAATGCTATAATTTCATTCTATTATAGTTTTGGTCACATTTCATGATGATGAAATCAAGGACACTCATGTTCCATTGATTCTAAATAAACAAAATATTTTTCATTAGTTAATTAGTTGAATAAATAAAATTCCAACATAGAAAATTTAAATAAATATTTAAATATTGTTATCATATTTTATCATTAATTATGAAATCATTTTCATCGATGATATAAATTCAAAATATTATTATTTTGGGTCATTAAACCTACCTAAAAATGAACTTATCAAGATTAATATATTATTATGGGGTGGTTTATTTGTAACGTCATTATACATGATGTATAATGATCTTATTTAGAGGTTATTAGAATGATATATCACAATTTTATTGATGCATAAATATATTATAATTTATAAAAATTCATCAATTATAAAGATGATATCTTTTTTCTTTTAGTATGGTGATACCAAATTATTGAATTAAGAATTAATGGTTATTCAATATTTTATTAATTATTTATCCAAAAATACATAACAAAACCTGAATGATATCATAAACATCATATTTATTATTCAATATCATCATCATGACCATAAATATAAAGTATTTATGAAACAATAAAATCAATCATTTCAGGGAGGCTATAGTCTACAAATATGAATCATTGAAAATTTAATATTTCATTAAACATGAGAATAGAATAAAATTTTAACATCAAAACGTGAATCATTAGGTATAATATAGGATCTGACATAATCATATTCATAACTCCCTATAAACATGTGGTTGTTGACTAGCATCGACTGTCTGGGTCGCGAGTGGGGAGTCTATACCCACAGTATCAGGTTATCAACCATATATTAACAACCAAAAGATAATAAGTATTTAAAATAATCATGAAGAAAATGATATGGAATGGATATTATACAAGGAAAATAAATGGTTACCTAATGTGATAATTCATACCATGTTATGGTAGCTATACATAGGAAAATAAACAAATAATGGGGTCCTCCAGAGTCTGCCTGTTCACAAAAAAATCTATACTCATCCACTAAACCATGCACCATACAGACATTTCCCTTCACCAAATCTCTAGCCATGAAATTTAAAAGAACATGTAATTTCCTAAATAGGGTTAGCATATATAATGTGATATGATACCACAAATGAATACTTATCAATATGTGAACATAATATACAATATTGTATGACCGGAAATAATTAAATGTAAAAATAATCCTAAGAACATACATGTGAGGAGGTATCATTCACTAACCAAGCCACAATGAACCCAATATTTTCTTGCTTCAGTTCTATTCCATTAGGGATATTTTATAATTAAAACAAAGAATTTATTTTAAGATAATACTTATAAACCCATTCTTATTGTGGTCATCATTATTAACATTTCACACAAATTGAAAATTATCCATCCAGTCACTTATGCACATATCACATCAGAGATAGACATGCCTAAGATTAAATATCTATGGACCATGTCATATATCATTTGTTAGGAAATCCTCATATTTAAAACCCTATTTAGGTATATAAAAATCCACCTTTATGGATTCTTGGTCTTTATTTGGTTTGTTAACCGACCATCCATGCACATCCCTCTATAGGTATTGGCATCGCCACCTATATGGATGTCTACATTGAGCCCACCCCAATTATCCACCTAATAATCTTAATACTTGAATAAAAATATCAAATCTATGAAACATAATAAATAATTCATTTCCCAATAATGAACAACAAGTCATAACAAGAAAACAACTTTAGGTGATAAACATTATTATATGGTCATAATAAAAAAAATATCATGGCCACTCACACACCAACATTAAAAACATAAAAAATGGTTAATCAATAAAATATATATATATATAATCTACATTATATATATGACCCAAAATGATCAATAAATTTTCAAATAGGTTTTTTAACATTAACATCTAGGATAAACCGTCACGTATGGATTGAAACAAAAAGTGTAAAATATCTTACCAAAGAAAACCTCCTCGTTCTCCTTTAATTTGTTGATACATAAATGTTTATGGTTATTTGGTTCCAAGAACCAAAACGATATTTTTATTTTGAAAAGAAATGGAATCATACATGGGGTGATATCATCTTCTCTTTGAGATAGTGTAAAATAATTAAAATAATTCCAACTCAATCATCTTAATAATTCAATATTATTAATTTACTATTTTACATGGGATTATAAACCTTTATGTAGATCAATTTGAGAATAGTAAAATGAAATATTTGTATTATTATTTTTATTATTACATGTTTTAGTTATTATAGGATTCTATTATCATTTTTCTGAAGGCATCAAGTGAATAATTTCATAATTTTATTTCTAAATATTTCATGGAAACCATAACTAGTTTTTAACATTGGAAATGAAACACCCAGAAAAATGAGAGATGGTTTGGGTCTTTCGTGTCAAGAATCTAGATGTGAAACTCAGATTAGACTAATATTTTCTAAAAAAAATGAACAAAGGATATCTCGACTACATGAAATCAAATTATCTAACAACTAAAAAGGGTAGAAACATTCAAAAAAATTTAGAAATAACAACAACATATAGTTTTGACATATTAAAACTAAACACTAAATTTCATTATTAAATTCGTATTTTTTATGATACATTATTTTTCAGTGTATAATTCGATCAATAAATATGGTTTATAGATTAAAATTAGTATGTGAGAAAAATTATATTATTTATGGTAATTAGAACCATTTAAAACATGTATATTTACAAGATGGTGTGTAAGAAGAGGAAAAATACAAAAAATGGTAAAGTGATTCCATTATTAAAGGAGTATGCTCTAGGTGAGGGCAACATGTGTTTACCCTTACATCAAGGTTGATAGACTTACGTGAACTCAGAATGGTGAAAAACACTTATGTAGTTACCCATACATTCCTGGATACCGTTACCCAGCCTTTCAAAAATATAGATTACCCTTATACAGAGAGCCTTAAATGAGCCATTAACCATACACATTTCCCCTGTAGCCTTATGTTGTACAATTACATGAGTGATGTTCCTTTACATAGTGTGTAGGTACCCTTATACACTACCCTTATGTGATCACCCAACCCTTACATAGTACTACAGATCATGGGATACCCTTACCCAATGCATTGGTACCCCTATTTTACTTTATTTTACCCTTATGTAAGCACCATTACATGTTTCTCTACCCATAGGAAGCACTATATTATCCTAATACATTATTGGATGACCATTATAATTCATTTATATTAAATTCCTACCCATACACATGGATGAAATACCCTATCAAAATGAATTATTCATGAATTTTACCCATTTAAAAGAAATAAAAAGGACCATCTTCCCTTACATAAGGCCCATAGACCCATGTTACCCATTCATGATCTCTTAAAACCATGAATTTAGTGTTTTTTATTGAAATCAAGAAATTTAACTTTAAAATACTGATTATATAAACATAGAATATGGTTTTATTATCATTTATAATTGAGTATATTAAAATATACACACTTTAATTACATCCAATCCCCCATAAGTATCACTATATCTCTTGTTCTAGAAACTCAATCCCCTGATCATGAACATTTGATTCTCTTTCTAATGTCTCCTCATAGATACTTCCATGCTGCCACCAAACTCAAAAAAGTCATACAGTCTACTCGCCATGTAAATTCTCACTCTACTATACAATCTATGTTGGTTTGTAATTATAATATTCATTTTTATCCAACTCGTGATCCTCATAGTCTATAGGATAGAAATTATCGATTTTGTTACTCTAAATATGGGGAACATGGATAAAATCATTCCTACATCAATAAAAAAGAGGAATTTCCATACGAAACCACAATATCTCAACTAATTAAATTATATTGAAGGGTCTAATAATATGTTGTTCAATATTTCCTCACATCCTCAAAACTTTGTAGCGTAACCAAGGATTCACCCTCATAAAAACATGATCACACATAATTCACTCTAAAGGTCTCTATTTTACATTGAAATATGATCTATTACTAATCTAAGAAGTGATAAAACACATATATTTCATTTTCACTCTCTTAGAGTTCTCCTGATGGAAACTATTCCCCATAATTGTTGCCTCCCTTTCCTCATGACAACAATGTAGTGAATGACATTTCCTATCATAACGATCCTCATATGGTAAAATATATATAATATCATAGTATATGTTTTTTATGTTATGTAAACCATAGAAATGTCATAATACCATTATCAATTTATTTCTAGAATTAATTAAATAATCATTTACTCAATTATGTGTATAGTATACTCCAACTGTCTATCTGTCCGAGGATGGTATGTTGTGCTTAATTTCAATTGATTCCTACATTCCTTCTACATGTCCATAAATAAAGAAACAAATCATGATTATATATAAAAAACAATTCTCAATGTATCTCCATGTAAGTGTATAATATCAAAAACATAAATCTATCATAACTCATCAACTATGATAGTCTATTAGATTTTTAATGTTTGGGAATCTTTCATTAGTCAATCAATAATCGAGAAGACAATATCTTGACTCATTTAGGACCTGGGTGACCTTATGAAAATATTCTTCACGCCTTCCACCCAGAAAAAATTTATTCTATAAGTGTGTAGAAAAATTCAAAATGATGATAATTATCATCCTTCATCTTATGGATGTTAAGGCGTTGTGAAAAAACCCCATTGATGCCTGTCTTCATCCCTAGCCACCAAAAATTGATTCCTCATGTATGGGTACATCCTCATCTCTCTAGGGTATATTTCTAATGTAGAGATCTATAAATTCCTTGTCATTATAACATTGATGGAGGCAGTGATGATAAATATATAGTCATCATGTACGTCCCACCCTTTGTTAAAGTAATAGATACCTTTATCCGATAAAATTCACTATGATCTAGGAAGGTTATCAGCCAGTCCATTATAAGAATCACATCAAATGTTTTCATTTCGAAAATCGTGAATTACCATATATATATATATATCCATAATAAGAGGTGACTATAGGATATAATGGGTATCATAATAGATGATCAAATTTCATTCCGGATGGTGAAACAAGGGAGACCAATTGAGAAGACCAATTTTCTTGTAATTCACATCTATGAAATACTTGTGTAGATAGTAATGAATGGGAAACACCATTATTGAAAAAAGAAAAAAATATTCAGAATAAGGGATAGAAATTATACATCATATTTTTGATAAACCCACTCCATCAACTTATGGAACGAATTCCACTATATACACTCATCTTGTCTTAGCTCTATAACCCTATAGAATAGTTTCAATCATATGGTAAGTATGATGTACTCTATATAGAGAGTTATCTTATATCACATTAACATTCTAATATATCTTCAATAAAAATCATTAAATATGTCCTACCTTTCCATAAGTGTGTCACTCCATTAATGGATTTCTAAAACAACTACAATAATAGCCTCATTTCCTTCAATTGTAGCATCTAAGACAATTTTATGCCATAAAGTATAGTTAAAATGTTATGTTCTGACCCGTGACTCTGATCTCGTGATTCTCAAATTCCACCTTCCAGTTTCTACTACCAAATGAAATTCTCATAGTTATGAGAGAAATATCAAGAAATATCCTATTATGGGCTGACAAGTATGACTGATTCACATTCAAAATCCACCCCATCTTAATGGTTAGGGATATTCAAATCCCTTGAGTGTATGTTATTCCATCAAATCCTCACCTAATGTCATACCACAAGTTGAAGGAATTCCTCAAATTTTTTTTCCTTCCATTCCTCATCCCAATCAAACAAATGGGAAATTATAAGTAACTCCAAAATTTGGGATGAATATGTATAAAGACTCATTGAACCCTTCTATAAAACAATGAACTCCTATGAAAATTATAGGTTCATCATTTTAGGTATGTACATATCATTAAATATTTCCTTAAATTTCACCCAAGAATGGCCCTATCTTCTTCTAGCCTAACTGAATATTGTCCTCTATCCTCTTACGAGTCCTTGAAATTTGAATTTTTCCTGAATCACTCATACCCCCTTAGATGTATAGAAAATATTCAAAATTATATTTATATAGTCCATACATTAATATTCTTCCTATGAACAACTAGTAAACAAGAATTTGGTAGGATACAATCATTGAATGTCGCATTCATGGTCATTTATGGGATTCTAAATGGTCCTACCTTATAGGGTCATAATATGAAAGAGTCCTAGGTGAATAGTCTCTATAGCCTGAATCACTTCTATTACTATAGTATCAATATATGAGACATAAAGTCATTCTATATGAGGTGGAATAGGTGTATCTTGTGTAGCCACATCTAGATGTCCAATCAATATTTTTTGATTTGACATCTCAAAAATAAATAAAACACTTAGAACATTTAAGACCTATCATAACCTATCTATGTTAAAAAATGGATCTCAAAAGTGTCTTCTCATAACCCATGGTATTTATATCCTTGAAATAACCTAGGAATCATCCATTAATATCAGTCACAACCACATATATAGAAATGAAATTTTTTATATTTATTTAGTTTAATAAATTCAAATAATTATATATCACACTAGAATGGAAAAACATATCACAAAACCAAATTTTTAAATAATACATATATCATAATAATGGAATTAAATTAATCAAAAATTAACAACTAAAAATTTATATATATATATCACATGAACCAACATGATTAGTCATGATGCATAACACACCTAAAATCTATAAAAATAGTCACAATAATCCCATCTACAGTAACCTCAATGTCCATTACACCCATTCTTCAAAAGAACATGGAAATTCCTATATCCATGTACGACATAGATATATCACTTATACCATCTCCATGTATGGTCCAAATACAAAAACTAGAAAATATGATTTTATACTGTTTTTTAGCATTCCATCCAAACCCACTAGGTCTAAGTTGGTGGGCCACCTGACCTCTTGCATGCCTCCAAATTTTCTTAAGGATTTTGACTAAAGGAGATGTTCTAACTTAGAAAGTGGGGAGACTATGACCTCATTGTCATGTCTTCTAGATTATAATAAAAATAAAAATGTTAAAAAATATTTTGAGTAATAATTAGGAAAAAAGAGATGGAAAAAATTTCATTTATAGAAAATTAATGGTATCCTAAAGTGGAAAATAAAAGAAAGTAAATTTAGTAGTAGATATGAAAATTAATAAATTATAGTGCCCTCTCATGTTAATACCAGTCTACTAAATGCTACATATTCTTATTCTTATCCACCAACCAATGTATTATTTCCCTTCACCAAATCTCTAGTCATGAGGTTTATAAGCACGCTGAAATGACCAAGTACAGTATAGGTACTAGACTCTGTATGAAAAAACCAAAGAAACATTAACACAAGTCCATATAATATATTATAGTGTATGAAATAAAATATTTTAATAAATAAATAATGACACAATAAAACATCTATTGGGTTATCATATATATATAAGGACTTCAAGAATCTAGACCTCACCTTCTTATACTTGTTACTAGTATATATATCAGAAATGTAAAACTAAGAATCAATTTTATGGTAATACTTCAAACCCCACCCTAATGGTACTATTCTTCAGTAACACTTCAAGACAAATAAAAATCATCTAGCTAATGATATATTCACATCTATCTACAAGGATATAAATTCATTACTTTTAGGATGAATTAACCACATCATTTTTTAGTGATCCAACTATCCATTAATTCACATCCCACTATAGGGATAGTCATAACCACCTTTAAGAGCATATAATATGTTCCATATTGGTTAACTATCCCTCCAGTCAAATCCCTATACATGGACAACAATGTCCAACATTAATTATTTTTTTACTACATCGATCCAATCTCAAGACTCCACCTGATTATATTGATACCTGATTCATAGTTCCAAAGGAAATGAAACATAGTAATTAATACAAAATATAGAAAAAAAAAATCATATAAAAAAAATATTATAATCTACAAAAAATCACAAGTTTATAGTGATGAAAATCATACAACCACTCACACCACCACATGAAACACATGATAAGAATGAGTTAATGAAACATAAATAATATATCTTAGAAAATCCAAATATATGGCTCAAAAGTGCCAATGAAGATCCTACCTCAGGTTTTCTAATGTCAACATCATATAAAAAACATTTTGGGTTCAAATGGAAACCAATATGACCCTAAACACCACATCTATGACCTTATAATTATCGGTACATCAATGTTCACAGTTCAACAATTCCTAAAACCAAAGCTATAATTTTATTTGATAAATTACTAAAAATAGACATGTGGTGATATGATTCTCTCCCATGAATAAAAACTAATTATTTTTATAATTCCAATTTTCCATTTATGATAATTATATATTAGTACATTAGGATATTACAAGTGATAATTACCTTTACTCAGGAATAATTCATGAAAATAAAACTAGAATAACTCCTTTTATTATTTTCCTTTATTTTGGTTTTAATCATTTTAAGAATCTATTATCATTATATTAGATGTATTTAGAAGACTATTTTCATTAACTAGTTATTAATGATTTAATAGAAACCATACATAATTCCCACCTTTGGAAATGGAATTCATAGAAAAGAGGATATAGAGTATAACACTTCGATTTTAGGAATCTGTATGTAGAACACAGTTTCATAAAATTATATCATACAAGAAAATGAATAAATGAAAATAAAATCTTCTCAGACTCAAATGATTGAAAAATAAGAAAAGGAAACAAGGTTTAAAAAATTTATAAAATAAAACTATGTACATGTTTATGATATTAAAAACAGATAATTAAATATGATTATTTAATTTTATCTTTTAAAAGATTCTTTATTGTTGAGTTTTTATTTCAATCTAAATATTTAGTAATAGATGAAAATGATTCCATTATGTCTATTAAATTATTTTTGTTTTTAAAAAAATTTATAAATAAATATCGGGTTTATATGGGGAAGATTAAGAGAGGAAATCCAAGAAAATACACTAAACTATTACCTTAATGCATAGAGTATGTGATATGTAATGGTAGCTTAGGTTTTATAATAAAAAGTTGTATATAATCATTCATGTCATGAGAAAATAATTTAAACCCTTACACAATGACACTTAAGTGACTATTTACCCTTATGAAGCCTTTGAAAAAATGGAATACCCTTACATAGAGTCTACCACCTATAACAACCCTGCAATTTATTACACATTAAATCATGAAACATTACATAAAATGAAACATAATACATTCCGAATGAATAATAATCTATCATATTTTATAAACAAGTACATTACATAAAAACTTATGACATGCGATAACAAAAAATTATTAAAAAATTCCTTGACATGATAGTTATATTGCATCAAACATAAATCTGCATGGGATTACCAGGGAACTTGCATAATAAAGAGGTGAGCTATAAATCCTAGTTTGGGAATAAAAAATATATAATTAATAAAATAATACATGTTTGAAAATAGGCATATCAATGGGTCATTAAAATAACATGAACAATAAGGTATTATATGTCATAAATCATAACTTTGGAATTAGGGAGACATCTTAAACCACTACATCATAAACATAAGTCAAGGATAACTACCAAAACATAATAATGGAAAAATTGCGATGATTGAATTAGGTTTAATACCTATCCTAACATGAATTATCAGGATTCTAAACATTACCCAATGAATTGTCATGCTATATAATTCTGGGCACACCTATCACATTCACTTCAATCTCATTCTTAAGTGTTCCACATAGATCATACAACATGGATTCAGTTTTCATCATATATTATTACAAAATTAAGGTGTTAAGAATACATAAATTTAAATCGCATTAAAAATGATCATATTTTCATAATTTTGAAAACCCTCGGTAGGAACTTGGTATGCGAATTCACTTTACATTATTTTTGGTATGGATTCCCACAACAGAATTTTTCGAGAATAATAGGAGAACATAATTGGTCATGGGCGAGATAAATGTGAGTGAAAGGGGTATCTCATAATTTGTACATCATATGGTTAGTGTGGATCATCTAGAAAATAACACACAAACATTAGTATATGAAAATAAATTGTCATAAAATTAATAATATTTTTGAATAATGGGGATAAAGAGAGGATCCTATATGAAATTTCTACTGTATAACAACGTCACATAAAAAATAATAAAATGGGTTGATGAGAGAGAAAGGTGTCTCTTATCATATGAAAATAAATTTTATAGTATGTTGGATATGGAATAACATATCCCATCATATGTAAATAATGATAAAAAACCTAATGTAATGAAGATACATTAATAAATAGAAGAAAATAAAAGATCCCTTACTTGTGTGTGTGAATCAAAAAGCTTGAAAAGGGATTTCATAAGAACTTGGGCCACCTTGAGAGGATTATATTGAGGGGAGGTTAGAATAAGGATATTATCCAAGTATTTTGATTGAATATTAATGGTATCGTGGTTGGGGGTTTATAGGATAAACAAGGGGAATTGTTTAATATTTAAAAAATTTAGGATTTTGACTATATATTATAAAAAATAAAAAACCATAAACCTTACCATGGTTTTTTGACATGGTTTGTCCTAAATAGGGGTTTATTATTATTTTATTATCCAATAGGGAGAACTTATTACAATAAATCTTTTTCTTTTGCTGTGGTGAGTCACAAAATTAAATAAATGATTTTAAAATCATAAAATATATTATATATTTCATAGGATTAATAAATTCCATATAAAATTAATCAAATAAACCAAAAATCACATTTTTTAGAGGGAAACATTTATTTTTCCTAGGATACCCATTATAGTATTTATTACATCATTATTTGGTCATTATGATGTTATAATACAAAATGAATATTTATATGGTACTTAATTTTTACGCAACGATTCAGATATCATAGAAAAATATGAAAAATTATCTATTGGATATTTTTTACATTCTAATCCCCAAAAAATATAGATTTTATACTTATAAATTTCTAAATATGTGAATTTTATCTTTTAGAATAAGAGTTGTTATTTATTAAAAAATACTGGGGTTTTTTACAATAATAATTTTTAAACCATTCAAAAATGTATTTATTACTTCATAAATATCATATGAACATTTATAATTAAAAAAATTATATAATAATACTATTTTATTAAAATATTAGTTATTTGAAAAATAAATTAAATCATCAAAATAAATTCCTTAATCAAATTTGAAAAATATATAAAATAATATTCGTATTTTATAGTATATAGATAAACAACATTTATAATTAAACAAAAATATGATGCAAATATATTCATTATTGTAAAAAAATAATTTAAATTATATGTTTTTAAGGCCTTGATACACAATCCTTTAATACATGATCAATTTCCATAAGTGTGATGTGCATCACTATGGGATATTCTTTGGGTGGTTTGGAGTATATGGTTTTGGATTCGATATCGGTGAGCTTGAAATTCTCCCATAAATGGTTTTGCTCATGATTATGTTGTTTGATTTCAGCTTGGGATTGGTCAAGAGAATATACCTAAGATTCTATCTCCCATTGAACTCTGGTAAATGGGCTTCATAGTGTATGTTCTTATATGTTGAGGTTATCACTTCATTTTTCTAAGTCAATTGGATTTGTCAAAATCCAATATTTATTTTAATAATGTGATCATTTTTCAACGAATATATTAGAAACGGTAAATAAACATAGTGGTATTTTAAATTCACTTGGATATAAATGAGTTTATGCAATTTCTATAACCATATTACATAATAAGACATTTAATTAAATAAAAATAGGAATGATATTTATAACAGTTTTGGTTACTAAAATCCCCCCCTTAGGAACTTTTTCCATAAAAATTTTCATTTCCCATACCAAAAAAGATGAGGGAAGATCTATTCCATCAAATCCTCATTTTCCCACGTTATTTATTCAAAATTTTCATATCTCTATAGGGATTTTATCAGTTTCATTTTCTTATTTCCTAGAACAATGCATCAACGATATAAGATCCTCACCGATTTTTCCTCATAATAGAGGTCATTATCCAATGGTAGAAGCTATGATTTGATTACATGTCGGGGGTCTGGTGTGTATTTATTTAAGAGGGATACGTGGAATAATTCATGTATATGAGATAAATTAGATGCAATTTATAGTTTATAGGACACCGCTATGATGCGATCAGGGATCTCGAAGGGCTGGATGTATCTTGGACTAAGATTTACCTTCTTCCCAAATATTGTCACATTATTCCTTGGAGATATGAGGAAGAATATCATGTCTCCTACATGAAAGTATAGGTCTCATTAACGATTGTGAGCACAACTCTTCTGTCTACTCTAAGTATCCTTGATATGATGTTGAATGTTCTTAATCTTTTCCACCATTTCATTGATCATTTTAGAACCCTGTAGTTGTTCTTCCCAAAAGTCACCCCTACATGAAGTTGTTCTATACCTCTTCAAATAAAGAGATTCATAGAGATCCATTTGGCTGATTGAGTAGAAACTGTTAGAGTAAGAGAAATCAACCATAGGAATATGTTTATCCCATCCTCATTTGAGGTCAGTTGAGCATGTTTTGAACATGTTATAATGTGTCTAGATAGTCTGCTCAGATTTTTGTTTAGTATAGTGAAGATACGATGTACTGAAATTCATCTTAGTGTTTAAATCATGTAAGATAATTTTCCATAACGTAGAGGTGAATCTCAGATCTCAATCAGATAAAAATGTTAGTGGTACTCCATCCAACCTCACCAATTATGTGATGTATATTTATTCATGTCAACCCAATTACAATCCCTCAACAATCACAAATATGTATTCGATCTTTGTAAGATGATCCACCATAACCTAGATAGAATTTTTTCCTCTAGATGTCTTCGAATGTCTGGTGACAAATTCCATGATGATGTTTTCTAATTTCCATGTCGGTATTGGTAATGGATTTATCATACCCATAGAATTTTATCTATCATAATTTCCTTGATAACATACCACAAAACATGATGTATATAATTTGATATCCTTCTTAATATTTTCCCATCAATAGTCTTCTTAGAGATCTCAATACTTAATTGTGCATGTTAGATGGATAGAGAAGGTTGAGCTATCTGTATCATCCAACATCACATCAATCAACTCAGTATTTGATGGTACACATTACTAGAATCAAATAATACACACCTACTTCATTAAAAATGAACCTCATGGATTTCCATTTTTTATAGTTTCTACTTTTTCTGAATTTCTACAGCATCTCTTTGAGAATTATTGAACCTCTATCGATGATATGTTTGAGAAATCATTTCTAAAAGGTTTTATGATGTTCCTTCAATTATGATTCCCATGTATATCCTTTAAAAATATAATAAGATTTAATATCTATAAATTCTCATAAATAATAGAATTGATGGATCATTTTTCATTAGAGTGTTTTCCACTTTATTCTATTTCCTAGGATTATAGTTTTTTGAGCAGTCATATACCTTGATCATCTATCACCATCTTTGTTGGTTCATTTTTAGATCTTTTTGTGTGAATATATACTTGAGGCTTCTATGATTCATATATATCTCACAACTCCCCCGAATGAGATAATTACACACAATTTTCAAAGGGAATATCATTACAGCTAACTCTAGATCATGTGTTGCGTAGATATATTCACGAACTTCCAACTACATTGTAGCACAGGCTATTAATTTCTCATTTTTCTGTAACACACTAACTAAGTGATTCTTTGATGCTTCACTGAATACCATGAAAATCTCTCCACTTGTGGGTAGTGTGAGAATAGGTGTATTGATAAGCCTCTTATTCAAATCCTTGAGTCCCTCTTCAAATTCACCATTCTATGAAAACATGACACCCTTCTGAGTTATGTTTGTTTAAGGATTTGAAAATCATGAGAAATTTCTCACAAGTCAACGATAATACCCATTTATTCCAAGTAATTTATGGATATCTATCATAGTTGTTGGCCTTGTCCATATTTCTATTTTATCTTCTATTGAAGGGATCTGAAATATTACATTCTACTAATGATATTCCCTAATAAAGTGTCTTCCATAAACTAGAACACACATTTGATGAAAATTTCATAAGTATTCTCATTTCATATCGTCCTTATCATAGTACTAAATTATCCTCATGATCCTCATTTTTTTTGATGTATATTGGATTATCATTGTTAAAGTCTACCAAATATTTTTCAATGTAATATGTAAAGGTTCTAGTACACACCATGGTTGAGTACATGGGCATATAAACCATTTGTCCAAAGTTTCCAATAGTTGTAACTTTATCTCATCATGTTCTAGAACACCCATTCTATATGGATTCGTATATAATGGTAATGCCCTAGATATAAGATCAATTGAAAATTAAACCTCTCGTCTAGGAGGAATACTAAGAAATTCCTCAATAAACATATTAGTATATTCCCTCACAATATGAAGGTCTTTGAGAATGGTTTTTTCTTTATACATAATCATTTAAACTATGTATAATGTATCATTAAGAAATAATATCCATGCTAGATATGATGGTTCTATATAATATTCTTCCTCTTGCTTTCACTTGTACGTAATCGGGGGTCGATTCACAATACAAAGAGTGATT
Source organism: Viscum album (assembly GCA_963277665.1). Lineage (NCBI taxonomy): Eukaryota > Viridiplantae > Streptophyta > Magnoliopsida > Santalales > Viscaceae > Viscum > Viscum album. Next base: position 664,003,035 of record OY728159.1, read on the forward strand.
TTGTTCACACAAAAAATTTATGTTGTCTCTATATAGGGAAATTCAATCCATTCCCAAATTTGAATTAAAAGCTATCAATGAGAGTATTAATAGGTTTTCTAGGAAATTTTTCCCACAAGTTTTAGTAGGTAAAGAATTATATACATGGGATGTGATAATTTCCCCATCTTCCATTTTCACCAACATCTCAACATTCATTCTTTGTCTTTCTGTTTGAATAATTTGACTAAACATTCATGACATGAATCAATGTGAAGAAAAATAATCAAAGATTAAATTTTACATTAATGATTGAATAAATAGAAAACATGTAACGACCTCGTTGTTAAGATCCACCTCTATAGTGATGATGGAAAATTCAAACCCTTGATTCCTTTGAGGTTGTTGGTTGTCATCAAAAACCATTGGATTAGTGCATTAGTTTTCAATGGGAAGAGGATCCTTTAATTTATTGTAATGATCAATGCATTGATGGTTGAACAGTAAAATCCATTTATCTATCATAGTAGCAGGTTTCTCCTATCATATAATGTCAACTACATGTCCTTCCTTCTGGAACCAAAACAATTTCCTCATACCATTAATAAATCTCTCAGGTGATTCATTACACACTATTAACAAGTGGTTTGTTAAAAATTATTATCACCTTTGGATTTATTAATCAATTCACTAGAATTAAAATAAACTTCCTTCATCTTTTCCCTGTGATACCATTGACATTTTCCGATCTCCATTTCAAATTTGAGGGAACATCGAAAAATTTCCACATAGCTATAAAAATCTCAGATCGGTGGGGATTTTTGGTAAATAAGGTTATATCCCACTAAATACATGGTAAACCATACATTCAACAGTTACAAAAAATCTAGAGGCATATCATGTATGTCTTGTGATGTTTTCTTTGTTTTCCCCAATATATTCTTCGTCATTTTTAATTGAGGGAATGGAATTCCCTTTACATTTTTTAAAGGATGATACAAGGAAAATATTAATAAAAAAACATTTTCAAAAAATCATTCCCCCCATTGCTTAGATCTCTAGAACATGATTCATATTTTTTTTTATCAATTTCCACCACTAATAAAATTCACCCTCCAAATGATAAACAACAAAGAGGTCATTCTCTTGTTTCAAACACTGAAATATGGAGAATATATTCACAATTTATTTGATCCATTTTTTCCATGAATAAGGGATTAGATGGTCCATTTATAGTCATATGACTTTTCAAATAAAGGAATCAATCATAGATTTATCTCTTTGAGGGGGATTTGGATACTCCTCCTAATATATGATTATATTTAGAACTAGAGTCATTAGAGATAGTATCTTTATGTAATTCACGATTACCTCTCCCATAGGGTTTGGAATATCATTGGGTATGTCATAACATTTCCCATCACATTGCTTGTTTACCTGATTCCTCCTATTTCCAACCTATGTCTTGAAAATAGAGAAAACTAGGGATGAATATATTTAATCATTTAAACAAACAATGGGTAATTCAATGACATTAATTGGATAACTTATAAAATAAATTTTAGTCCTTAACATATGAATTTTTACGATTCAATACATGTTATCTATGACCTATTTCCTATCATGTACTCTTATGGGAATGTTTTATTTTATTAATAATGGTTCATAATGAAATTATTAAATTTATAAAGTATATTCTATGGGGAGTGTCAAACTAGGTGCGTAGTAATGCGCAATATCCTGTACCAGGTTACCCCGAGTTAGGCCTGGGACACCTTATTAGACTTGTTACTCCATAGAAATTTTTTTCCCAGACCAAATATACATGAAATGTCTAAAAATGGATGTACTTTATTGAAAATCCACTTACTCTATACTAACAAAAATTTAGGGATGTTTTCTTATACTTTAGTCTTATCCCTAAATATTTCTCCAGGGTTTTCCAATCCCAATCCCTAAAATAACTAAACTTATTCTTTGATAGAAAGTTTACCAACCCTAATCGTTATTACAAATTATACCAAGACTCATTATATAAAATTATACATAATACCACCTAGATGACTAAGATATCTACCATATTTTGGCAATAGGTATATTATATAAAAAATTATAACATGGGATAAAAAAAAATTACTAAAAACTTCTTCAATATGATCATAATATTCCATCTAACTTAATACTACATGGGATAACTAGAGTGAATGCATCATAGAGGGGAGAACTATAAATCCTAGTATGGGAATAAAAAAACATAAAATGAAGAAGATAACATGTCTTAGATTATACTAATATCAATGGGTCTTCAAAGGAACATGAATAACAGGAATGATACTGAATGATAATAATAACATGGGAAATGTGGTAACATCTTAAAGGAATTCATCATAAACATTAATAAAGGATAAATTCAAAGACATCATAATGGAAAAAATGGCATAAAGGAATCCTGCCCGCTCACTTTCCCAACATGAATTATCATGATACTAAGAATTACCTTTTGATTTGGAGTGCTATATAATTATAGGCCCACTCTTCAGATTCACTTCAATCTCATGCTTATGTGTTCCAAAAAGATCATACACAATGGATTGATTTTTCATAAAATTGTATTCAATGATTAAGGATTATTGAATAAATACATGTATGTCCATAAATATATGAGTATATGTTATTGAAGGCAAACACCCGTGGTAGAAATTGGATGTATGTATTCACTACACATTATTTTTGGCATAGATTCTCATGGTAAAATTTCATTAGCGTAATGGGAGCATATAAATTCTAATGGGATGGTTTAATGAGAGGTAATGAGAACTATATTTATTTTTACCTCATATGGGTAGTATGGTGCATTTTAAAAACACAAACGATCATTATAAATTTTATATAAATGGTAATAAAATTAGTATGATTCTTGTATAAAGGGAAGAAATAGATAATCCTTTATGAAATTATGGTAGCATAACAATGTCACAAAAAAGGGTAAAATGGGTAAATGAGAGAGAAGGGGGTCTATAATCATTTGAGAATAAATTTTTTAGTAAGAAGGACGTGGAATAAAATTACTCATCATATGTAAATAATCATAAAATATATATGGTAAACAAGATAATATAAAAAATAGATGAAAGGAAATGATCTCTTACTTGTGTGTGTGACTCCAAAAGCTTAAAAATGGGATTATTAAGAGCATAGGGTTCATTGAGAGTATTATAGAGAGGAGAGGGAGAATTAAGGACGTGCAATGAGTATTTTATAGTGATAAAAATGAATTCTTCTAGGGTTTTATATATAAAAGAGAGTGGAATTATTTAATGTTTCAAAAATATAGGTTTTGGACTCTATAATAGAATAACAAAAACTAGATATAAACCTATGTTTTTTACATGTTTTCTACCAAATAAAAGTTTTTTTTTAAATTATTTTATTATCTATAGGTACTAAATTATTAAAATAATTATTTGGTTATGTGTAGGTGAGTGACACTTTTAATGAAATGAATTTTAAATCATAAAATATATTATACATTTTTGAGGATTCATAAAGTTGTAATTAATTTAATCATATAAAATTAAATATTTTTTTAGGAAGAATACATGTATTATCTCATGGATAAAAATTATAGTATTTATTACATCATTTTTGTAATTACAATGTCATAATACATGCCCTATATTTATACAATATTCATTTTTTACCTGAACATTCGACTGCCACAAAAAAAATGATAAATTCAACAGTAGATAGTTTTGAAAATCATTTTAAAAAATAATATTCATTTTATCTATATAGTTTAAAAAATAATGAATTTTTACTTTTAAAATAATAGATGACATTTATTGAGAATTTTTTTTTACAATAACAGTTTTTGAACCCTTATAATTTTTTTTAAATTCATAAAATTCTTATGACTGTTTATATTTAATAATAATTATATGATAACAATATTATATTAAAACAAAATTTATTTCAAAAAAACCATTAATTCATCAAAATATATTCCTTATTTTATTTGTAATATTACCCAAAAATAGTATTCCTGTTTTATTGTATCAAAATAAAAATATTTTTAAATAACAATAATATTATAAAAATATACTCCTTATTATATAAAAAATAATGTACATAACCATTTTTCTAGGGGTTTTATACATACCCCCTTAATAAACCAGCAAACACCCAAAGAGTATAGTTTTTGACTATGAGATTTTTTTATGGTGGTTTGATGTACATTGTTTGGGTCCGGATCTCAATGATCATGAACATGTCCCATAAATGGTTTCATTCATTCTTAAGTTCTTAGATCTTAGCATGGGAAATGGTCAAGGTAAAATTTCATAGATGCTATCTCCCTTGGAATCATTGATAACTGGGCTTCATAATGTATGGTGATACTACTTGAGGTCATCTTTTTTCCTTTTTCTAAGTCAATTGGATTTGTTTAAACCCAATATCTATACTAATCATGTGATCATTGTTCAAAGAAAATGTTAATAATGGTAAATATACTATCATTATTTTAAATACCCATGGATATAAATGGTTTCATGAGTTTTCCATAACTATATTACATAATAATATTGTTATTTAAATAAAAAGGGGAATATTATTTATAATTGTTCATGTTGTTACATTACATGTTCGACTACCCATATACAACACATTCAATCCCTTACACAGTACCCCTATTTAAGCATATTACTTTCACATTTAATACTAGTATACTAACTTGATCAGATAAACCTTATAAAGTGTTTTAAATTAGGATTTATCCAAACAAAATTTATTAGTAGTTTTACATTGTGGATTGTTACCCTCATTTAAGTCCCATTATTCATACTTATAACCATATGATATGATAGATGGCCGTTACCCAATGTAGCAGGTCCCATACATAATTCTAGATGACCCTTACGCATTACTTATATTTATGGACTATCCTTACACAAGGCTAACTTACCCTTATGCTGTAATTAGAACAGAGGTTTAACCCTTATAAAACCCAAGGAAAGGCACTTATATCCCTATGTAAGACCACTAAAACCATTTAACCTTATATCATTCCTTGAAATAATGTATATGATGATTTTTATTGAGAACATAAATATAACAAAAAAATACTGATCAAATTAACAAAAAAGAGATTCTTTTCTATCATTTAATCCTAAGGATACTAAAAATATTCTTAATTCTTCCAAAATTTTATAAATTTTATAAATATCATATCTATTTCTTAAAATATATTTCATGGTTTCAATCTATTAGAGTTCTAGAGGAGTACCAATTTTTTTATAAGGAATCGTATGGGATACATCTTCAAAGGAATATTAAATTTTTATTGACATAAATCTAAGGAATAATTGATATCTTTAGTAACATATCAGACAAATCCAACTAATCTTTATAAGATGTGTGTTTAGTTAGATTACCTTTAGAAGAAATTCATTAACTGGCCTAATGTGTTCTCATAGGTAGCTTCAATAGTGTTAACCATATGGAAATGGGATCTTCAGTTTTTGTGTATATTACCTTCAAAAAATATAGGTGAACATTAAAAATAGGCAACCACACTCATGGATTGGTGTCTTAGAATATATTAAAGGGTCAAAGTGGTTATCACATTTTTTACCTATGGTGTGGTAATGAAATATTATGTGATACCTAGGAGTACATACTGGATAATAAATTATGATGTCATTATGGTCACTACGACCACCTAATGATGTCCTATTGATTGACACCCCTTTGGTGTTTATGGGACTATGGACTATATCATCAAGAATTTATAAAATTGGTTTATAGCGGTCATTATAAATGACATCCTTATATTCTCAACTTCAAAGGTTGATAATACAAATCATTTTAGGATGGTACTAGAAGTTATTTGATAACATCATCTATATATACATATATCAAAGTTTCAGTTATATATTATAAAGTATCCCTATCAATGAAATTACATATTATGTGAAGGAGTATGTATGGTCCTAGGGAAGATTATAATCCACCAAATAGTGTGAAATATGTGAGCATATTACTTCATTTATCTAGATAATACTAGATATTCACACCAGACTTGTCAAGGATTCCAACTTTGTTGACGACTATTATCCGAAATGTGATTATCTTATTCTATCCAATGAAGTGATATATAACCTATAGGGAGTTATAATAGTGTTTCTTGAGTTATCATATCCAGAGCTTTCTAGAATATGGGGATGTGCGTGTGTTGTTATATAATTCATCTAGTTTTGGGATCAAATGTAAATCAATTCAAAGGTAAGCATTTGTAGAATATAGATATATTTTGTTGACATCCCATGATGAAAACTATGCGAATCATGATTTAGAGTATATATTTTATGTGTTCATCCTAAAAACATGATGACACTACCTTATTGGGGAGTTGTTTATTGTTTATTCTAACCATGAGAGTATGTGTTACATATTCACTCAAAGAGACCCCAACCTATGATAGAGGTGGACATTGAGTTCCCAAGGGAAAATGAATTTGAGGTATTCAACAATCATGGGAAATAATGTTATTGATTATTCTATTTTTAATAAATCTCAATCCATTTTTCTGGGAAATTTTAAAATATAATTTTACTCATTATAGTTACCCTTTAAGGATAATGGATGTATTGATTAACCCAGATCAATGATAATGACTTGTCCTCTCCTCTAGTGACAAAGGGGGTCACGACTTGGTGATGGTGATTGTGAGGTATTGAATGATAAAATATCCATAGGACATGATCTTAATGGATTTTTTGTTATATTGGAGGATGTCAACCTGTTACATGTATAGAAAATGTTCATAGTTTTATTTTGATATGATTTTTTTGAATGAGTTGAATTCATTTCTGTTAGTGTTACATCAGAAAGTGTAAAATTTTTATCACAATATTCAAAAATAGTTTTGGGGTCCAATGATGAATTAGGGTGTTCTATATTTTATCTAATAATGCATCACATGTTACTAGGTGGAGATTGAGAATCATGCACAATTGAGTTCGTTCAATCCCCTTTGAGAATAGGAATAGAAGTGGGATGGGATATCCATGGATTACATTATGGGATTTCATTGAATGGTGAGAGGACACAATTCCATCAAGGTGATCAGAAATTAGCTATTTATGTTGAACCACATCCTCACTATCAGAGAGAAGAGTTATGTGGAATTTTGTGGATGTGCATATGTGGAGAATATCATTGTACTTCCTTATGGCCCATCGATGATTATCTCAGACGATGCTTATCACAAAAATATCCATTAACTAGAGAGTTCAAGGATGATTGTGTGACTCGGTTTTAGATTGTTAGGAATTACCTCTTACAGATGGTCAGACCATACATGCAATTCCATACCCAAAGGTCAAACATCAAGATTTCATGTCAGACTTTTGTTTATGTTGGGATGTTCACCTAGCACTAGTATTTTTTTCATAATAAAAAATTTATCAATATACTATTTTCATGATTCCCTTTAATTCCTCTTATTAGAGGCCATGCAGGTCACCACTATTTTGGTTAGATTTTGAATAGTCATCATTTATGTGGCTAGAGTTTAGTCAAAAAATGATGTGGAATGCTAAATTCATTCCAGAAGAAATCAATGATCAAGAAGACTATACCGTTCATGGGAATATTACCCCCCTTGTGCGAGTTCCATGGAAGCTTGGGAATCATTAGTAGATATAATGGGAATTTTGTAAATAGAAACAAGATCATTATAGTTACATATTTGAGAAGTTCTTTTTTTTATAAAAAATGATTGACAATGAAGGTGGTATAAATGATTTGTTTTTTTAATTTTAGACCTTGATAAATTATAATCTTATTTTTTATGCTTGCTAAATTTTAGGTTCCATGCATCCTCAATGTCAATATATTAAATATATTTACTTGTGAACACATATAATTGATGAAATTATAAATACCCTCTTGAAAAATATACATGGTTATAAAATTGATAGCATCATTGAATCTTAAAAAATTATTTACCACAACCATGATATTCAATTTTTTCTCCTCAAGTATTTATATGATCTAAATTCACTAGAATATATTCAAAAAAAATATTGAATAAATATTTTTTAAAATATTTATTGAATTTTTAGCCTTACTTAATCAATATATAATACTAATTATGAATAATATGTAGGGAAAGTTTTATCACCATATGGATTTTATAGATCACATCCTTAGTAGATTCATTAATAGATGTTGGATCTAGTATGAATGATGAATAGAACAAGAATCATTATCAAGGATATCGAGGAAAAACATGTTCATGGAAAAAAATAAATCCAAAACCAAATCATGAATTCTTAGTTAATGTAAAATTTTAAGGTATTTGTGATTTTGATACAAACATGCATCAACTCATCCATTTTGAAAATAATGTATAGATAATCATATGGCCATTCATAAATTATTAAAAATAGAATTTGGAACTATAGAATATTTTATCCTAGTTAATTTGATTTCATCCGTATATCATTCAATTCTATAAATAAATTTTGTCCAAGAAAATCATGGACTCTACTGGATCCATGCATATTTGTTTCAAGTACTTCTCCACCATTAAAATTTTATTCATAAATAGTTTCTTTTAACTTTTGGTTCAATAAAATTCAATGTACTCTATCCATTGTGTGATAAATAATTGGTTTATGGTTCAAAAGTATGGTTAATGGACCTTTGACGGGAGGTAAATGTGACATATATTTTCGATGAGAAATGGCCATAATCCAATATTATGTAAAGAATTGTTTATAGTCAACATGGATGGTTTGAATTATTGGTTTGATATTGTAGCGAGTTTAGGGTTAATGGAGAATATAAATAGATGTTCCATATATGTAAAGGATCTTTAAAATTCAAAACATAGAGGCATGTATTTCAAAATAACAAAGTATATGTTTTTCATCCACACGATGACTGTAATTTTAAATAATGTTTCATTGTCATAAAAACATTTGAATATGACACACACCATGTGGTACCAATCCTTATAAGTAGTCATTTATAGGTAGTAAAAACCTTGGTTACCGTGTGACATAAAATTCCATGTATTATTGGCTACACTTCAGGTAAGTTTGATGGAACATGTCTTGGGTAAAATATGATAATGATGTAAAAACATCGACTCTATATCTGTGTATATTATTCCACATTCTCTGTAGTTGGTCTTCTATACAACATGATGGGGGGTGGTGCATAACTATGTGGTAGATATAAGAGAGCATATTTTGTTCCCCTTTAAATCATATTGTTATCTCTAATCACATACATTGGGTCCTTTGAGGGGTGTCAGATAAGAAGAATTCAATGTGGGATGTGATGGATGATTTAAAAAACAATGGTAGGGTTGATTATTGAGAAATGTTTAGAATTACTATGCATGTCAGCATATTAAAAACCATTCATGGATTTCAGAAGCACTTAGTGACTGGAATCGTATTATTATAGGAGATTTGGGTGTAGTATCTACTTACAATCCTTTGGTTGGGTTATAATCCCCCTAGTAATATTGTGGTTCAGGATCCTCTATCTATGGGTTCTATAGGGTCATTATCCCATTACTATTATAGTGAATAATATACTATATTTTAGAGGACGGATATTCCACCTTCCCAGTGATATTAAGTAGGGGAAAATATACTACACCAGGGTCGGTTACTCCCTTACATTACTGGGGGAAAATAGGCTACACTGATGGTACAGAGGGGTTATGTGGGTTGAATAATTAGATTATTTAATGGATTTTGTGAACATTTACAATCCATTAAATTAATATTAATGCTAAAACCATACTATATATCTTGATTAACTTATATAATAATCTTTGGATTATTCTCCCTTATTTACCATCATTTTTATGGTTTCAGTTGAATCACCTTTGGAGACATACATCATAGTGATTTCGTGGTTTTATATTTAATATATATATATATGTATATACACACAAGATCAAATATTGTCTCTATAAGACTATTTCATGCTTCATGAAATTTATAGGTTGTTCAATAAATATCTAGGTTGACCTGTTGTGGGAAGAAGATAGTTATTCTTATTTAAATAGGTTGTATGATCATTCAATTTATGTGGTGGTTGTGTGTTGGGATAGTACACCTTTTTAATTCCCATGATAAACCCACTTATTGGTAGCCGTGCCTCTATTTTTCACTTTTTTATATTGATGTATTGTTGTACTTTTATGTGGGATGATAGTGGTTCTACATGAATTCGTTATTCTAGTGGTTTACATTCCACATTGTGATTGATTGTATAGAGACATAAATATGTGTGTATATTTAGATTAGGTTATGGAATCTCATTTTGGGTGATATTCCCACTCAATTATAGTCACCATCCCAGGCTTCTTAGAGAAGGCATGTGGTGTCAGACTCAGCCTTCCATCATTCATATGGGCCTTGGTTAGGCATATATGGTCCAAAAAATATCCCTAATATTTTTCAATGGAATTATTATAATAATACATATTTATATAGATATATTATAATCTCTCATTAATTATTTTTGTATTTAATTATTTATTTAATAAAAATTAAAATTTCAAAATAATTTATATAGCTTGAAATGTCATAGTAATCCAACCCAAGGTTAAATATGACATTCTAATTTCACCATAACCATAATAAAAACTATATGGTTAACTCCTAGGGAAATGTTTCCATTTTAAACTCTTTATGTTACCTAATCTATGAAACTCAAAATTAAATTAAATATTTCTTACTAAACATTTTGGTTCTAATATCCTCCTCACCATTGAACTGCTTTCCCCTAAAAAATTAAGTACACTAATTATATTAGTCTAAATTTACTTAAACAAAATCACATGGAATACAACATACCATTTCACATATTGAATCCTCCCATAGCGGATGAGGCGTTAAGTAGATATAAAATACAACTACATAGAAAAAATTCTTCATCTTATAAAAGTAACCATATTATAAAATCATATCATAAATTAGACTATGAAAAGTAAAAATAATATCATCACCTATCTTCCAAAAAGATTCTTCCTTAATGAACTTTCTAAAAATAGGTCATAAATCCACATTACATGATGAAAATGAAAAGCCTTAAACCTTGTATTATTAGGGATCCTAATTAAGTTTCTTTATCTAGGATGTAGTTACATCCACCACCTTTAATTGAAAAAATAATTAACAGATGCTCATGTCCATTACTAAATGTGTCCTGGTTGGGTTTTGATTACACTATTCAAAATAGATGGATAATCATAATATTAAATGTTTAGAAACTCCTAGAATAATCATGAAATAGATCTAAACATCCTTCTTTACCCAATCCACCATAATATGAATCATATAGTAAATTCCATTTAAGTAACGCTAATCGGTCCTCTCTAAAACCTAGAATAACAACATCCATAATTGAGCGATTATAAAGACTGTCCTTCGATTAATATCATTCAATTTGATGATAAAATGAAAGCAAATTGAACATGAATTCTTTAATACCACAAGGGTATCATACCCTCTAAGTAACCATACTTTTTAAAAACTCATCACTTAGAGCGATGAGTATTTATAATCATTGAATGACTTGAAATTGGGGATTATTTTTCAAATTAAAGGGAAGGGAAAAATATCATTTGGGAGGGAAGTGATGAAGATAAATGGAATCCCGTTGAATATGGGTCATAAAATCAAAAGGAGGGGATCCATTTTTAAAAAATAAGAATCCCCCTGACTCATTTTCTTTAGAATCAAGAATTTATCTTATATATTTTACTATCATTGGTTTGCACAATATTTGTATGAAGATAAATCATTTTCCTATAATTTTGGATAGCGTATACTATGTTATTGGGGATTGTAGAGTGAGATACTAAAGAATTTATCAATATGGAAAATTATGATTCAGAATTAGAGAGGTTGATATTTTTTATCATATAGTCTGAATGATTTATGTGAAATTCATAAACCATGTTTAGTAAGGAACAACCCTAATCATTGAAGGATGAGAAGGAAAAAAGGACCAAGAACTAGGAATAAAAAATGATTCCACCACCGCATAAGGAACCTTTCTTGAATGATTAGTCATTGTTTAATTTAAAACCATGAATAGGTTCTTTGAATCACACTCAGATGATTTAACCCTTAATATGTTTATCTATTACCAAGTAATAGGTTAATAAGAATTACAATAAATTATTTTAGAAAAAATTATCTCCTTAAACAACGAGCCTTGATATTATATTTAGTACACCCAAAAAAATTTAATATTTCAATTAGATGGGCTGAATCCTGAATTTTTGTTTGTTTTATTTTCCACCCATAATAGAAAACAACATAAAGAAAGGATAATTATCCTCCCCTATGTGACTGCACTCACATCCACTTTTCTATAGAAAAATGAATACGTTATTCCAAAATTGGAATAAAATTAATAATCATGCCTTGAGAGACCCCATAGATAACCGAAGATCAAACATGAATGGTCTATTTGAGTATTGTGATGAATCTCCTATAAAATTTTAACATTCTCACAATAAACACTTTTATAGGGAAAGGGAAAACTTATTAACTAAATGTTATCATCTATTAATACTTCATCACTATGAATAATTCAAAAGAAGAATATGATTTTAATTAAAAGGATACTACCCTATATCTTAATTCCTAGATTATCTAGTGGGTTATAGATAAGAAGAATATTTCAAATATTTTACGATATAAACATTTTCAAGGGGGAGGGATGGATGAATTTTCATCCAGGGTTATCCAAAAGGTGGATATTGAGATATAAGGTATTTTTTTAAACATCTAAAATCACTTCAATTAATTTTTTATGGATATAATATTTCCCAAATATAATGTCAAGGATGTGTCATACTGGGTTAAAGAGTAGTGATAACACCAAGTTTTCTATCAGAAAGTCTTTTTGACCATAAAAATATTCCATTAGGGGGTTTCTAGAATAGTGTTCAATGACTCTTACAGTGTGCTCCATAAATGGGATCTATAATAACAATTAATCATATATCATTCATTAAATTTAAAATTTTGTTCAAATAATGTTGGACTATACAGAGTTAGATGAAATGGATTCCCATGTGATTTTTTCTTGTACACACCTCTCTTTATCTTCAATACACACAATACCAATACCCATACCCCAATTTTTTTGAGGGACTAGAATATATGGTCTGGTGGTGAATGCCTTTCTAGCGATGTTCACATAAAATATTGATTATTACATGTTAAATGTTCTTAATAAAACTAATAGGATCCTTACTAAAAAAATAACACTGTTTTAGATAGAGGATATCACGATATTCTTGAGAGTGATTTTTTCCATTGAAGGATAAACGTTTTATCCAATAATTAAGGATTATATCGATGCTAATATTGAAAATACCATCATTGTCACTACTAAAAAATCTCCCTTTGTATAAGGGGGAACCTATATTGTCGATTGGAATATACCCTCAAGGGATAATATTTATCTCATTAATTTGATTGAATCATTTTACTATAAATCAGTTAGATATGTAAACACTTATTTTGACCATTTTAATTCATTTTACACTTGTTCTAATATAATAATTGATGAACAATTTTAAAATTTGAATATAATTACACCTACCCTTGATAAATAAAAACATATTATTTGTGAAAAAATTAATTTTAGATTCTCGTGAAACTCTAAAAACATATAATAGAGTAAATAAAAAAATATTGTATTCCAATAATAATATTTATACTGAAATAGTCTTCAAAAATAATAGAAAAAATAAGAGATAGGGGATCCCATTGGAGAACACCATTAGGTGATTTGAAGAACCCAAATATCTAACCCACGAGGAAGAGTGTAATCCTTGGTTTAGAGAAACAACAAAAAATTCACAACTAAAATAAAAAAAATCCATAACATATGAGGACTATCAAAATTAACACCAATTCCTTTAATTCATATTCCATTTATTTTTAAAATTTTAGAGTGAATTTAATGACCTAAAAAATATATGAATGTTAGATATTATAATATTGGCTACACCAATATCAACATGGATAATCCATCCTTTAAGAAAACCATATTGTTAATAAAAAATATAAAAATGAAGATATTTTGTTATCCTTGTATTTAGAATATTTGTTTGTATAATATATGAATATATTCACATGTTAATATACCAAAACATAATAATGTTATTAGGTTGAATAACTATTGGAATAAGTAAAATAATGGTCGAAGTGGTGAATTTAGGAATAGGCCCCCCTTTAAAAAAATCATCAAATAATTTAGTGGCCTCTCTCTTAATGATATCCCAAACGATGGAGTAAAAAAATGGGAAGCCATCTAGTATTAGCGAACTATCCAAATTGATCCCTAAAATAGATTCTTGTATTTTATTCTCTTCTAAAATGGATTTCATTTTTGTTTTATGCTTCAATTTAACATTACCTAGGATGTTATAACAAATATTAGTGCACACTCTCACCTAGGGACCGCTATCTCATCATTTAATAATGGATTCTCAAAAAATAAGTTAATGAATATAATTTGAGAGGACATTATTGTGGGAATTATGTGTGTGAGACCCATTAATAAGATAAATATTGATATTTTTAGAAAACATATCATCCCTCGACCATTAAAATTATTGTATTTTATTATTTCTTGGCTTTGTTTAGCCTCGTCGAGGTTCATGTTGAGTGATGGTATAAATATTTTTTGAAGTTTGTTGACTTTTTTGGGTTTCGGGTCGGTGCACCGACACCACTTGGTTGACTGTAACTGTGCAGTCTACCCAGACAACCATGTGACTACACAAATCTTAAAATAATTAATTTTTTTAAAAGTGTTTACCTAAATATCAATAATAATAATATTGATTAGATAATAATAATTATATTGTTATTGTTATATTGTTTTAATATTATCATTTGTAAATTGATATTAATAGTATATTTTTATATTTGTTATTAATATTAATATTATTTAAAATGAAATGAATGTTGTTAATGTGATTATTATTATTATTATTATTATTATTATTAATTTTTAATATTAATAATATTGTTATTATTTTTTATAATATTATTATTAATATGGTCATTATTATTATTATTATTATTATTATAATATTATTATTATTATTATAATAATATTATTATTATCATGTTATTATTATTATTATTATGATGATGAATTTTATTTATTTATTTATTTAATTTTATATGTTTTGGATTTATGTAAATCTTAGGGAGGTTTCTACCTCCCTCCCGCTACCCACAGTGCATGAACCCTCTAGATACTCATCCTATAGTGCATAAACCCAGAACCTCCTTCCCCTTATGCTAACAACACCCTCTGGCCAGACCACCCCTTCCTGAGATGACCACTATCTGGTGGTACCCATCCTGATGTGCCCTCCATTGTCTGGCGGTCCCCTTCTCATAGTTCCCTCCATCGTCTGGCGGCCCTCCTCTCGAAATTCCCTCCTCCATCCGGTAGCCTCCCATTTCAGTGTGCCCCTATTCTAGCTAACCTCTCTAATGTATCTCTCCCTTTCACATGACCTCTAGAAAATCTCCCACCCTTCCCCTCAATTTCTTTGATTTTAATTGTGTTCTTTGTTATCCAAAACATAACGGGTAATATTTTCATAGGGATTGTGTTTCCTTTTAATTTATGGTTTTTGGCTGGACCTCTAGGTCTCACTCTCCACTCCATTGATGTTTCTTAGCATTCACACATATTTGATGTAGTTAAATTTGTGTTTCCTTCTTTCCAAAGCTTTTATAGAATACTTGAATTATCTAAATAAATTTTAAAATTAGATTCACTTCTTGTGTGTTATTAATTATTTTTTAAAACATGATTTTCATTTTGTTAATGCCCTTAATAAATTTATTTTTTTTCATTATGATTTGGGTTTCCAAATATATCTTTCAAAGTAAAAGTATCATGGAACCTATATTAACATATCCTAATGGTGTTTTATTAATGCCAAATTGTTTCTCAACTAATTTGTAAATGTGGTTCGCATCATTATTGAGTGTGTAGCTAGTATATGATAGTGTTTACATATAGGAATGATTTACTAAAAATAGGTTTTGAGATTACATTATATCTATTCCCTTGAATATACCTATCTAATTGAATTTTATTACATTTCATTTTAGTTTATATGGTTAAGTCAGATGATTTGGTAGTGTTTTATTATGAAATAGTTTTATTGAAATTTATTATCCTGTATTGGGTTGTATTTATGAAATATGTTGGTTTTAATTTAATTTTTATATGGCTACACAAATATTTTTTGTGTCTTTTGATGGTGTGGAAAGTAATGACCTGTTTTGTGTTTTAAAAAATGAATTATTTTCTAATGTTTAAAAGCCAATTTGTCCCTTTCAAGTGGATTGTAATGGTTTCATATTGTTTTTTTGATAAAATTGTTTCTAGAGTGAAATCCCATTTGGTGTTGTTGTCATTAAAGGTGTTAATGTGAATGTGGAATTTTATATTGATTTTTGAGATCATTTTTAAACGTTTTGGTAAATGAATTGGGTGGGTAAAGCTAGGACCCATTTGGAATTTTGTGTCCATTGTTCATTTTTTCTTAGTTTTGAAATGATTTTAGACTTGGATTATTAAATGTTTCTTTCCTTTTAAAGGTGGTAGGGTTTCTTTTAATTTTTTTTAAAAAACCATGATTTAAATATGAAACCTCATATGGTATGATTGTTTGGCACTTATTGTGAGTTTTAGTGGAAGTTCGCCTTAATGGGCTTGTTTTGCATGCAAAATCAAAAGTGATATTTGTGTTAATTATTTGAAAAGTAATTTCGTTTGGGAAATGTGTGTACCTGATTAGTGATGTAAGGTATTTAATGAGACGACATATATGTTTATGTGAATGGACAGACTGGTGGGATACTTTCATGTTTTTAAAAGAAACTGGAAGATGATTAGGTGATGTAATAGACCAATTTACATATTCAACTATATGAAATATTTATATGTATATAATGGTCATGCCTATTTCAAATTTCTATTTACATGTTCTCTTATAGGGTATCTTAATTTTTGGGGTAGGAAAGTGCGGTGACGGAACTTAAGGTGAGTCACACAAGTGTGGGCCTCCTACTCATGCGTTTATACTACCACCAAGGGTTCCTGGGAGTCTCTTAGATAATAGAGTAACATTTTCTTTCTAGATACTATTAGATGGGTTGGTACCATCATGGAGTTGTAGACAAGCCAAGAGGGATGTGCCACTAGTGAGGCCAGTTTAGGGAATTCAGTTGGTTATTGATATAGGATATTCACCATATGCCGATAGGTGGTTCTGAACTAAGTATTTCCAAGGGTCTTTTAGGGATGCTTAGGATCACACATGGTTACTATTTGTATTTCTTCTTGTTTAATTCCCGTACCCCTTGGTTTCAACATGCACTATTATCTTATTCATTTATATATTTTCTGAACAGTAGTATATTATTTCAAATAGGTATTTGGTTTAGTTTTTGTTATAAAAATGATAATCGATTTTGAAAATAAAATGTGGTGTGTGTTGGTTTTTAAAATGTGAAAGACTATAATTTCTAAGGAAAATATGAAAACCATATTATTATTAATTTATTTTGAAACTAGAATTGATGGAATTTCTTAAAAAAAGAAATTGCCTAGATTCTATGGTTATTTCCTACTGAGAATTTAGGTGCTTACCCTTACTTTATATTTTTATTTTCTGGTCTCGGTTTTGGATTTCTCGTACCGTGAGTGTGGTTTTATGTCAGGTGGTGACCCATAATGTCACATAGAGGTACGTTTGGCTGTGCAACTTTGTTTTATTTCCATTTTTAGTGTTGTCTATTTGTTCTATTATTTATATCTATTTTACTTTTTCTATTGGGATAAAATAATTACCACTTTAATGTTTTTTATGCCTGGAACTAGCTTCCATATCATGTGGATCAGAAACGCAATTTAGGCCATGCCATAGACTAGATTGGGTGACCGGTTCAAGTTCAACCTTGGTTGGTTCATGAAAAAATTATTTCAAATTAGGCCCTTGATATTTGATGTTTCTGGTTAATGGAGGTTAGTACTTTTAGGACTTTGGAGGTAAGAGAGGGAAGAGCGTCATGAACTCTTTCCTACACTAATCCTTCAGATACCATGGGTAGTTCAGGATTTTGGGTATTCTGTTTTTTTGGATTAAGGGATTACAATAGAGGAAAATCAGTGTCATGTTGTGATTTCACACGGAGTAGTGACCCATGTGATATCGATGTTACCGATATAAGTTACTCTTAGTGTTATTTTATACTAGGGGAATGGATCACGACTATTTCACTAAGTTGGGCATAAATACTATTTTCCCACACTGAATGTATTGTGTAATTTTAGTTTTGATTGATTCTAGTTGGTGTGACTGTCTTCTGAAAATGAATTTTATTTTGAAATGAAAAATATTTCTTATAAGTTACTTTAAATTGGTAATATGGGTTTCTAAATTTAAATTGTTTTTGGTCGGAAAATTTTATAACTATATTGATTTTTTTGTGAAATTGGATTGGGTGAAACCTTCGGTACTCCTTATAAGCATTTGTACACGTGAGGGTATATATGGAAAGTGTGTGTTGGCATGTATAGATGGACGTGGATGAACAAATAAACATGGTTAATGGGATACCTTGTATCTTTTCTTGATATTAATGTCTTTTTTTTTTCTAAAGTGTTTTCTGAAAGGGTAATGTGGCTTTGGAAACATGGTTTTTGTTTTAGAATAGGTGTTTAGTTGTGTAAAATGTGGTTTTTTGTTTGGAAAGTTACATTGAAATGAGGAGTTTTAAAAAATTAAATTTGAAATGGGGTTTTAAAGATGCATTTTTGGATACACTTGAATGAGTTTGTCATAACATCTAGTTGTTTTGGATTGAAATATGCATTCTGATTGTATTTCTGACTAAAGTTGAATTTGATTTTTCGTTTCTCGTGTTGTTCAGAAAATGCCTCCCAAAAAGGTGCCCAATGTTTCTTATGAATCATGCATAATTTTTGGTCCTTCTAATACATTTCCTATTATTTATAGTGATCGAGGTTTTTTAGAGGCATTTATGTGGCTTGAAGAGGTTGAGTGCGTCTTTAAGGTATTGGAAACTCCCAAAGATATTAAAGTGCCTTCCATTTTCTTGTATATTCAAAGGTCGATATATGGATGAATGAGAGCCACTCTCCCCGACATCAATTCATGTAGGGATGATGTGGGTAGTGTTTTTGTCTTTCTTCATATGATAGTTTAATCCTAAAGAGGGGAAGATGAAAAAAGGGAAATAATAATGGGTATTAAACAAAGACAACAGTCGGTGAAGGCCTATGTTTAAAACTTTGAAGAACTATTTTCCTCTTCTCCAGTGGTAATATCACATGATTTAATGAGTAATTATCTCTTTATAAGGGGTACTTTCCTAGTGATAATGAAGTGGGTCATCTCTTCTAAGTACCATTGTTTTGAAAGGTTGGTAGATGAAGCACTTCGAGTTGAGTTGGTCCCCACAACATAGATGGTTGGAAGTTCAACATCTCTTACTACTCCTAAAGGTTCCCCATCTTGTGAGGAACACATGTTAGAGTAACAAGATTCAAATGAGTCTGATTCATTAGTTTTTGGCATCCAATTCATAAGATCTCTCTACTGTGTTCCAGTAGTGTGCCTGGTTCGGGCACATGAAGTTATCATGTCACATCCCTCCAAAGACATGTCAGCATTGCGGTTGTCTGGGTCATCTAGAGATATTTTTTAGAAATCATCTCCTAAAGATGATTTTCTAATCTGAGATAGTTCCCAACTTTGAGGTAGGGTATTCTTCAACCATTGGGTCCCTTACAATAGGTATCATGATGAATCTCGTGCATAGTCAGGAGTTACAAGGGTAATGAAGCCTCGATCTGGGTTTTCATGGTCCATGTTGGTATTGGAACATTTAAAGAATTTTAATTCTTGTTTTTATATAGATTAAGTTGTGTCATCCTTGTAATCTAACCATTTAATTGTGATGTTATAATGGACATGTTCTATTGTAATTCAGGATGACCTGTTATCTCAATGTGGAATTTAGTATCCTTCATTTTCCTTGATTGTGTTTAAAATTGGTGTGGGTTGAACTCAATTTAGTTGTTCTCATTTGGAGATGTAAGTTCTAGTGAAAGAATCATTGTTTGTAGTTGTTATTGGGTTCACTATTTGGGCTAAGTTCTTTATGTGGGGTTTTCCCTAGTGTTGTGGTTTTTGGATTAGGTTAAGAGTTCATGTTTCATTGGAGGGTTTTTTTCACTCGTGCTATAGAAGTTGGTTTGGATCTATTTGGAGCTCCTACATTGGCCCCCACCCTAGGTTGGTATGTTTGGGTTCTAATTTTTTTACTAATAGAACCCCTATTGCAGGGAGAACTTTATCATGTTTTCCCCCTGTTTTGGGTTACAACTTCATCTAGAGAAGTTAGATGTGACTTGAGGAATAAATAGTCACCCTAGAATTCCTTACCTCTTCTAGTTGTGTTTGAACAAAAAATCAATTTTTGATTAACTCTCATCTTTGTGTATTTCTTGGGGCATGAAGTTTTTTTGTGGTGGGAGTTGTCACAACATGAGTTTTAAAATTATTGAATTGTATCAATTCTTATATTTAGTTATCCTCATTGAGTTTCATCTTGAGTTATGTTTTTTTTAGTTTTTTGATTTTGGTGTGTTTTAGGCTCGTGCACGGGCACTGTATGGTTAGTAGTAATAGTGCAGTCAACCTAGGTAACTGTGCACCTGCACAAATCTTATAATAATTAAATTTTAAATAATTTTATACCTTAATAATAATAATAATATTTTTTAGATAATAATGATAATAATAATAATATTATAATATTATTGTACAACAATTATTTCAAAATTCAAATTAATGTTAATATATATATATATATATTTAAAATTATTATTATTTAAAATGAAATGAATGTTTTTAATGAGATTATGATGATGATGATGATTATTATTATTATTATTATGCTGTTGTTATAATAATAATAATAATAATATTATTTATAATATTATTATTAATATTATTATTATTATTACTATATTATTGGTTTTATTATTTTTATTATTTTTAATTTCATGTTGTTATTATTATTATTATTATCACTATCATTATTTTTATTGTTATTGTTATTATTATTATTATGTATATTAAAAAATTATTTATTGATATATTGTTTATTTTGGGTTTAAGGACAATCTAAAGAGGGTTCTCCCCCACTCCCTCAACCCACGACACATAAACCCCTCTGGGTGCTTGGCCTGTTGTGTGTGATCATAACCCCTATACCCCCTTGCACAGGAAACACCCTCTATTCGGACCTCCCCTTCTTGGAAAGACCTTCACATGGAAGTCCCCTTCTGATCACTCCTTACTTTGTCTTTTGGTCCCCTTCCCATAGTGCCCTCCTTCGTCCAGTGGTGCTCCTCTCTGTGCACCCTCCTATGTATGATGCCCACCCATTCCAACGAGGACCTATTCTGGATGACCTCATTGGTGTCTCTATCCCTTGAATGCGACCTCAGTTAAATCTCACTCCACATCCCCTCATTTTCAATGATTTTAATACGTCTTCTTGGATGACTGAACCCTAATGGGAAATATTTGCATATGAATTGTGTTTACTTCGAATTTAGGTAGTGAAGTTGGACTATGAGGTCTCTCTCTCCCCTCCAATCAAGGTTTCTAGAATATTAACATGTTTGATGTAGGTGAATTCATGTTTCAAACATTCTTATTCTTTTTGATAATTATTTCATCCTCTATATAAATGTTAAAATATGATTTGATATTTATGTGTTATAAATCAGTTTTTTAAACATTATTTTCATTGTGTTAACTGCCTTGGTTAATTTAGTTTTTTTTTCCGGATGATTAGGTTTGAAAAAAATATCCGTTGAAGTGAGAATATCATAGCAATAATATTTTCATATGTCTCTAGTGATCTATTGATGTTAAATTTTTTATCAACTAATTTTTATATTCTCTTCTCAGCTTTGTTGAGTGTATATTTGGTCCATGGTAGTTTTTAATTGTTTTTATGATTTATTAAAAATTGGTTTTAAGATTATTTTATATGTATTCTCTTATGTTAACCTATCCAATTAAATTTGACTAAATGTCATTTTTAAGATGGTTAAGATAGATGATTTAATTACAGATTTCTTATAAAAGTATTTTATAGAAATTTCTTGGCTTGTGTTGGGTTGGATTTAGGAAATATATTGGTTTTCGTTTAATGGTTTTATTACTCCTCCAAGGATTTGTATGTTTTTTATGGTGTGGTAAGTGATGAATTTTTTGGTGTTTTAAAAATTGATTTATTTTTTAATGATTAAAATACCATTTTCCTCTTTTAAGTGAATTATAAAGTATTAATGTTATTTTTTTTGATAAAATTGGATTTGGATTGAAATCCGATTTTGTGTCACATTCTTGAAAAGTGATAACGTGATTTTGGTATTTGATGTTTGTTTTGAAAAACATTTGTTAAAGGTTTAGTAAATGCATTAGGTGTGTAATGTTAGAGGATATTTGGAATTCTTTGTTTTCAAATATAAATGGACCTTATTTCTTGAATGGATCTTTGGTTTTAAATGGATATAGGTTTTCTTGTCAAAATGTCAAAAGATTTATGATATATGAAACCCCCATGGGTATTCCAATTTCCCCTTGTTATTTATTTCAGTGGATATACGGTTTAAAGGGAATCATATGAACTAGAACTCAAAAGTAACATTTGTGTTAATTTTTAGGAAATGAATGTGGTTTGGAAAATGTTTGTGAACATTTGGTGACTAAACATGTTTTATGAGATGGTTTGAATGTTTAAATGATTTGTCTTCCTGATTGGAAACTTTCTTGTTTCTAAAAGAAAATTTTAAATGCTTAAGAAATGTAATAGCCTGATTCAGATCATCAACTATGTGAAATTAATACATACATACATATACATACATACATAGATATATATATATATATATATAGTGGAAACCCCTATTTAGGATTTCACATTACGAGTTATCATATAGGGAATGTTTGTGTTTCTGGTAGGCAAGTGTGGTGATGGTAGGTAAGGTGAGTCATGCGTGCATAAGCCTCCTATTTACACAATTATACTACCACCATTGGTTCATGAGTGTCTTTTTTTTAATTGAGTGATGGTTTCTTGAAATCCCCGATTAGATGGGTTGGTACCCTCTTAGAGTTGTAAGCAGGCCATGAGGGTTTTTCTACTGGTGAGGACATGTCAGTGAAACTAGTATTTTATTGAATCAGGGGCTTTAGTATACTCTGGTAGGTGGTTCTGAACTGAGTACATCTAGGGTTATTCTACAGATGGTTAGGCTCACCAATAGTTACTATTTCTAATTCTTCTGGTTCAAATTCTTCTATCCTTGGTTTGAAGAAGAAATATTTTCTTATTCATTTATTTATTTTCAACATAACCCTTTATTGTTTTGATTAGGTATTTGGTATCAAAAGGATAATAGGTTTTGAAAATAAAATGTGATGTGAGTTGGTTTTTAAAATGTGAAAGACTATGTTTTCTAATGAAAATATGATTTTTTTTATAATTGTATTCTCATACTAGCGTTGACTGAATGTTTTCAGAAATGGAAGCACCTGCACTCTATGGTGACTTCCTACTAAGAATTTTGAATCACCAAATAAATAATTCATTAGTAAAAGATTAAATTGATGGAAAATAATAATCTCAATAATCTTTTATAAGAGAAAACTTTGTTAGAAAAATAATCCAATAAAATCACTTTATTAAAATATTATACAAAAATTAAGATCATTAATCCCCATGCTCCATCCATGATAAAAATATCATATTTTACAAATAATATAGAATTATCATTATAGATTAATAACAAAGTAGAATTATTATTTTCTTTATGAATTGAGAAAATAATATATTATAATTATTTAGCACATTTTTTTGAAAATCTCACTATTTCAATGATAAAAAACCTAAAATAATAAAAGATGTACAATGGATATGCATGGAATAATTTGAAATTATTAATTGAACTTTTCATGAGAGAGGAAAAAATAATTTATCCAAATAAAATCATTCATGATATTTTGGTTATAATCCTCTTTACAATAAATAATTTTCATCATTGATTATTACATTTTTAAAAGAAGATGGTATGACAGTGAAGAATGTGGTGAACACAAAAAATAAAAGATATAACATGATGTAATGTTTTCGACACTTAACAATCACAACACCTTTCCCATTTTTTATTTTTTCCACCATCATGAAGTACACCATTATTTTGAATAACTTAAATCCATTTTTCAATGATATTGAAATCTAGAAGGATAGCTAAAATCATATAAATAATTACACCTAGGAAAAAATGTTCTTGGGAAAGGATATTTCCAAAGGGAAATATTATTCTTAGTTAAATTAATAATTCCATTTTATAATTTCAAAAACATATATTTCATTAAAAATATCTTTAAATTCCACTAAATAATGATAACTAAAACCATCTCGTTAAATAATTAACATGCAAGAATGTGTGTTTCTTGACCCCTTTATCCCATGTTTCTACTTCCATATCAAATGAATTCCATGTCAACATGGTATGTCACTAACTCATAGCCATAAACAACATAATAAATATGATTATTTTCTTTATTTATTTTAATTTTAAAAAATATCTTGTCTTAGAGTTCAGATATATTTAATTAAAATTATAACTATATTGGGAAAATAAGTCATTACATGCGTTAGTATGATGAAAAACCCAATTTAATTACATCATTCATATAACTACAATCAATATAAAAATAATTAAATACATCCCAAATGCTTTATGTATGGAAACAAATCTCATCCAACAATTTGAAGACCATCCTACAATTGCTGGAACATGATAAATACATGTCATGACACAACCACTACCTATAATAAGTTCAAAATAATGATTATAATTGATATATTCTATAAACAATCTCTATTATATCCCTCTTGTATAACTATATGTTGTTCATTATTTGTAATGATATCATATCCATGGGATCAAGAGTCATGTATATATGAGTATAAATATACCTAATAAGACACCCTTACAAAAATTGGACCATTGTAAAAAGGAACTAAAATCTATATAATGTGTCTAGATATTCTAATTATATAATAATTAACTATGTTCATGATGATAAATATTAAACATAACTCAACTATTCATAATATTACTAAAAATTGAACATAATTAACCTAGAGCACTACATACTAAGAATACCATCATACAAAACATTAACTCTAACTATATGCATTAATAGTTTGGAATTATGCCTGAAAATGGGATATAGATATCGATAAAGGGATTATATAGACCCTATATATACCATTTTCTTACAAAATGTTGGAGTAATGACACCATTTAAGTAAGAAACTTCTCTAACACGTGGAGAGTACTGAATGTACTAATGGTAGATGATACACTAAGACATAAGTAATCTGAGTAATCGGTGGATTTCTATTTTGTATATGAGTAAAAATAAGACACTACTTACATACAATCAATGGGGTTGACCCATACACTTCTACTATAATTGAAATATTCTATTCTCAGGGATATCAATAGTGAGGTTTGTTATGAGGAAAATCACTCTAGATACATAGATGAGTGATTCATTAAATGTGAAGAGAATATAAATCTCTTCCATGGAAAAACCAATGTCACTACATCATTTATTATGGTTTTTTGAGATACATTTATACCTATTATAGAGAGATAAAACCTTATAAGATGAAGGTGTACCAAGGTTTAACATTATGTTCCCTTGAATAGGTAATTTTTCATGTTTTCTAAGTCCCCATTCGGTCAAAAATTTCTAAAAGTAGTTTTCGGGGGTTCACTTTAGGTTTCTGGACATGCCCAAGTCGTGTACATGATGTACACGCCGTGAATGTGATGTACACAGTGTGTACTTGGATCTATGTTCAAATCATGACTAGGAGGTCATGATATGAGTTGGTAAATATAGTGAACCTAATTTTAAAGTCATGTAGGTGATAAAGATTGAATTTGTAACTGGAGGCTATGAGTTTTTCAGCGTACATATCCATTGTGACCTATATGTCTTGACCCCAAGGTATACGTCGTGACTTGGCCCGCTCCCAGCTTAATGTCACACATTTGTATATTTCAATCAGTCCTTTTCATTCCAGACTTAACGGTTCTCGACCAATAGAGGTTTTGGTTCATTTTTTAGAGATTCAACTTTTTCAGGATCGATCCAAACTACTTAGGATCTTCATTCTTCTTGCAGTGCAATTCCTGGGTAAGTGGTTCCCCTTGTTATTCAAGTTTCTCTCTTCATATACTCTTGTATTTTTAGTGTATCATTAAGTCATTGAGGGATCCATGTCTTGTGGTGTTGAATATTTCTACTAGGTAGAGTTTCGAGGTCTTATACACATTCGTTCTCGTTGACGGGTGTTGTTGCGAGTGTCATTCTTCAGAAAAGAGGTAGGTGGTTCTATCTAGATTATCAAAATTTATTACCATAAAATTGGTTTATTTATCTCAATTGATGATTTAAATTCAATTCATTAATCTTGATTTCAATTTCACTGATAGAAAACCCAATTCAAATGAATTGGAGGATTTGAAATGGTTTTGGATGAAAATTTTTCAAAACCTCAATTTCGTTGAATTGGGGTGGGTTTATGGAAACTGGATGATTTAAATTGTTAAATTTAAATTATTTAATTAATAGAAATATTTTCAATTAAAATTTTGAATCTAATTGTGGGAATTAATTTAAAAAATAATGGAATTAGTTTTGAATGGATTTGAAACTCAGTAAAATGGATTAAATTATTTGATAGAAACCCAGTGGTTTTATCTTGTGAAAAGGAAGGTTTTTGAATAAAAACTATTTTGGTTTTAAATGAAATGAATTTAGAATTTTTGAAATGGAAGAATGGGATTGATCATATATTAACTAGTCTAAAAATAGTTTACCTATTAGTTAATATCACATTATAACCTTATTTAGTTAGTTATTTAGACACACTCTACGCTACCACAACTTTCTAAAACATACTTGTGGTGGGTCACATCCCTGATGGGTTAGTGACACGTCTCCTTTGGACAATTTTATAGGGATGTGTGTATAATCATTTTTTTGATTACAAATTGAGATTTTGGAATCCTATAGTTGGTTAATACTATCGTACCTTTTTTCATATTACCATGTTTCTTTCTTGTTTATTTATATTTGAGATATAAATAAATTCCAACATTGATAGGAACATCATTACATGACTTATGAGATTATATAAACTGTTATATATAAATTCCTTACATAGCCATTATTTTAGAAATATTACATCTCTTGTAAAGTAAAGCATGTGCTCCAAGTGAGTTTTCCATCACATCAAAAAATTTTAGCATGTTTTGTTTAAATATGATTTTGAATTTCCAAATATATTTATTTTAAAAACTGAAAGTTATTATTTGGATAATATATATTTTTCATCTGTTATGGAATATTTGGTGGTATCCCACTAGGATTAGGCTCACACACTACTTTTTCCTTCGTGTGTTTGTTGAATTTCTTCTTCTAGGCTTGAGAAAAGGGAAGGGACCTCTTATTGGTGGATCCCGCTATTGAAATTTTTAAATCATGTGTTATGTCCTTAGGGACCTTGGGGATGTTTTCTATTTAGTTAATTGGGTTGTATTACTTTGGTTTTTAAGACTCTTTGTGTTCTGGTTCTTTTACTCCCAGTGGAGTTTTTAATTGATATGCATACTATCGTTTATATTTTTTTTCTGCATTCTTGTGGTGAAATAATTACCATTAGTATGTTTTATGATGCCCAGTTCTTTTCACCAGCCCATGGGGATCATGAACGCCCTTTGGTTCATGTTAGGTTTAGCTCAGTTATCGGTTTATCAGGGTACTTGGGTTGGTTTCTTGATATATTCGTATCATAGAAAGCTGTTGATATTCATTTTTCTTGATCTCAGTATACATTTTTGAAATCTTTTCAGGACTTAGGAGGTATTTGAGATTGAGTTCTTGTCCATCTCTCACTACAATAAAACTTATGTCTCTTGGGGTGGTTAGGGAAATACATCTTCTGTATTAGTTATAGTATTTTACCTATAGCGATTTGGATAGGTTGAAATCCAAATCGTATTTATCCATTCTGTTCATAATATCTTTTCTTTCTACATAGTTTGAGAGTTAATCTAATGTTCTCCTTTTATCTGCTGATGTTGTGTATCATCATTACATCGATGATAGGTGAAAATCAGATATACTTAAACATTGATACTAAACCTCAATGGGAAAATCTTGTTGTATACCAGAATATAGTTGAGGTAATTGTGCACACTATCCAAGCTATGGGAAAATCACCACATGAAGTTCCCGCTCAGGCTCCATCTATGGATCCTCAGGGGGATGTTATTCAGAGTGGTTCTCAAAAGTTCATTCGCCAGAATCCATCAGTGTTCAATGTATCCACTGATCCTCGACATGATGAGGAATGGCTGGGCAATATAGAATGTTTGTTTGAGT
The DNA here is from genome assembly GCA_963277665.1 of Viscum album. Lineage (NCBI taxonomy): Eukaryota > Viridiplantae > Streptophyta > Magnoliopsida > Santalales > Viscaceae > Viscum > Viscum album. Next base: position 664,031,686 of record OY728159.1, read on the forward strand.
TCTTGGATACACCAGATGTGATTAGAGTAAAGTTTTCCACCTTTGTGTTAGAGGGACGAGTAAGAGATACTAGGACATGATGGTGACAGTAGGGAAACATGGGGGCTTATAATGGAAATACTTCAACATTATTTTCAACAATTAGTTATATCTAGAGTCGATGGTGTTGGCTAAGGCTGTAGAGTTTTTCAAGCATGAGAAGACTGAAAAATTTGTGACTGAGTATTCAAGTCTCTTTTCTGAGTTGCTGAAGTGTTCTCTTGAGATTTTATCTAATGAGAGGATGAAATATTGATGGTTCGAGTTGGGAATTAGTTCAGATAACCGTTATTATGTTTTCTTTATGAATATTCTCACTTATTCTGATGTACTGGATAGTTCGATGATGGTTGAGATGGACTTGGATAGGAAGTCAAATTTGACGGGAGTTCCTTTTTCTCCTAGTGTCAGTGTTAGTTCCTTCGAAATAAAAATGGAAGTGTGATGATCATCATGAAAGTTCTCGATGAAAGATCCATTCCAGACTTCTACATATCAATGAGGAAGTTCTTTGAATTTATATCAGTGTGGAAACCCATGATATTATAGGATGATTTTCACTAAGGAACCCAAGAACTATAGCTCCTGTGGATGTTTAGGACACACAGATAGGTTCAACCATCACGTCTCTACCCCACATAGTGGTACATGATCCTCATCTCCTCTTAACACTAAGGGGAAATCAAATTATTCACATTAAAAATGGTTCTAGCCACATGGATTCAGAATGAGGCTTCTTTATTCAGAGGAAGAGTCTCCAGAGTAAGCAGACACAGGTCCAGTAACTGTGGGAGGTACCATTATTATTGCTTCATCATCAGTGACTACTCTATTTGATACTGGTGCATCTCAATCATTTATTTCAACCCGTATTAGTTAACTTACATAATCATCTAATGGGAAAACTATTTTGTATAATTTATATTACTACACCTCATGGTATGAAGAGAAAGCATGGTTTCCATAGTCCTTCCTGTGTCTTCTCTCTATCAGTGGTCGAGCTAGCATGTAGTTTTTTATATGTTGATATGAAATATCTTTATGAAATATTTTGATGTATTTAATCATTTTCAACAAACACTGAATCGATTTTTATCATTTACTAGTCTATATTATTATACCGAGTGGTGTGGCACTTGTTTTTCAAAGAGAATGGGACCCATGGTCAAGCATAGCTGGACCATCTTATCCAGATTTGGGGAAAGTGATATTTGTGTTTTTTGACCTTGGTGAGATTCAATGGGGGGGGGGTGATCTTCCTCCAGTTGTCATTGAGTTTTATGATGTGTTCCCTTCAGATTTCTCTTGTCTGCCACCAGTTAGAGAGGATGAGTTTCCTATTGACTTATTTCTTCACACTCAACTGGTCTCTTTCCCCTCTTACCACATGGAACTAGCCGAGTTGAAAGAGCTGAAGTCTCATTCAGACGACCTTCTTGAGAAAGTCTTTATTCATCCAAATGTGTCACCTTGGGCAGCACTAGTTCTCTTTTATAAGAAGGATGATTGTTCTCTACCATTATGCATTGATTTTCAAAATATAAATCAAATTATGATAATAATCAAATATCCATTTCCACAAATTGATGATATGTTTGATCAGATTAATGTGGATAAGTGGTTTTCAATGATTGACCTTCTATCTGTTAACCATGGTTTGATGATAAAAGAATATGACATTTTGAAAATTGCCTTTCGGAGCAGGTATGGGAACTTTGAGTACCTTGTTATGCCTTTTGGTTTGAAAAATGCTCCAGCAGTTTTCAAGGATTTAATGAAGAGGATTTTCCGTGAGTATCTTGATACATTTTTTGTAGTCTTTTTGGATGATATTCATGTCAACTCTACATCTAAGGAGGATCAAGTGAAACATCTGAGAACTATTCTAAGTCTTCTAAGAAATAACTACCTTTATTCCATGATTTCAATGTGTGATTTTTTGATTCGAGCCGTGAAATTATTATTACACATGGTATCTAACTGGGGAAGATCATTTGATTCTAAGAAGGTGAAGGTTGTTATGATGTGGGAGAAACCATGAAATGCCTTTGAGATGTTGAGATTCTTGGGCTTAGTTGGATATTATTGTAGGTTCATGAAGAACTTCTCAAAGATGGATTCACTTATGACTTCTTTGACTAGAAAGTGGGTGATGTTTGTGTGGGATGATAAATTTCAGAGTTCTTTTCTAGAGATGCATCTTTTTTTGACTACTATGCTGGTGTCAACTCATCCAGAATCCGGGCAGGTCTATGTGGTATTTTGTGATGCATTAGGTTTTGGCTTGGGTTGAGTTCTTATATAGGGTGATCAAGTAGTATCATATAGATCTCTTCAGCTTAGGCCACATGAGAATAATTATCCTAACCACAATTTGGAAATACAGCTATGATGCACGCTCCTAAAAGTTGGCCTCATTACCTTTTTGGAGAAATTTGTAAGGTGTTTTCATGCCACGAAATCATGAGTTATATCTTCTCTTAAAAAGAATTTAATCGTCAACAATGGTGCTGGGAGGAGTACATGGAGTCATTCGACGTTGACATCACCTATACGTCGGTGAAATACAATGTAATTGGTGATGCTTTGAGGAGGAAACTTCTAACCGAGGAAGTGAAAGAATATTTTAAAGAGTGGAATTTGATGGCTCTCTTTACATAGTACCATATTAAAGTTCAAGAGGAAGGGGATGATGTTTCTTTAGCCACCATGTTTTTTTACTTCCACTCTTCTCAAGAAGCTTCATCAATACCAATAGGTTGATAATGAGTTTTGTAGAATTATAGAATACATTTATGGGGGGGGGAGATAGTTTCCCAGTGGTAACTATACATAAAGGATGTTATATAATATCCCAACCTCTTCGTTGTGCCTTTAATGAAAAGAAAGGAAGTGATGGGGGATTTCTATAATTCTCAGTGGGTTGTGCACCATGGAACCTCTAAAATTTCCTATTTCATGAGGTGGTGGTTCTCATGGCAAGGTATGAGATGGAACATTTTAGAGTTTGTATCTCGTTTCTTTAAGTTCAAATAGGTGAAAGCCAAGCACCAGAAACCTTTGGGTTTTCTTTAGACACTTCTATTTCCTAATTTTAAATGGAATGAGATCTCTAAGGACATTGTGGTTGGTTTACCTCATTCTCATAGAAAGAAGAATGAAATATGATTGTGATCGGCTGGATGACCAAGTCGTCTCACTTTATACCCAGTCTAGATAAACCCAAATTTTAGGAGTTAGACAATCTCTAAGTGAAATATATTGCTAATTTTCAATGAGTTTTATCTGTTATAGTCTCTTATAAGGATCCCTAGTTCACTTATCCCTATTAGAGAGGCCTTTAGGAGGCACCGGGATCTTATGTCTGTTTGACCATGGCCTACCATCTGCAGTTGGATGGCCAGACAGAAAGAGCTATACAGATTCTTAAGGATATGCTTCGTTTATGTGTTCTCGACTTTGGAGGGGTGTGGGATATTCACTGGGGGCTGTTTGATTTCCCTTATAACAACTGTTTCTAGTCTATGATCAGAATTTCACCTTTTGAGGACTTGTATGGCAGACCTTGTAAATCTCTATTGTATTGGTCTGAGGTCGGTGAAGGTTATTTGGTTGGACCAAGCTTGGTGCATGAGATGAAATAAAATATTCTGCCAATTTTTCAGGGGATTTTGAAAACACAGAGTTAATATATTTCTTATGCTGATCGACACCATATACTATTGGAGTTACTAGTTGGTGACCAGTTGTTCTTGATTTTTCTATCCCGGATGGGTCATCAACATCTTGGGAGCCGAGGGAAGCTTTCACCTCTTTGTGTGGGACCTTTCAATTTTGTTTAGTAGGTGGGTAAATCTGTGTACCTCTTGGAACATCAACCACAACTAACATTGATACAAAACGTGTCCCATTTATCATAGTTGAGAATGTATCTATCTAATTCATATCACGTTTTGAGCTGGAGTGATCTCGAGATTGATCCTGATTTATCTTTGACTAGGTAGCTATTCATTATATTTGATTCTTAGACCATGGTACTTCATGGGAGGACAATATTTTTGTTTTATTTTCTATGGAAGCATGGATCTAATTCTCATGAGACGTGGGAGAAGGAGGCACTGGTGAGAGAGTATTAGCCTCATCTCTTTGGCATGAATGATTCTACATAGGATTTCCGGTAAAGGAATGTTTTATGGTGGGGAGGTTGTAACATTCTGTTACCTCTAACATGTAATTTTACACTTTTTATAAGTCCATGTTCTGTAAAAAATCATTAAAACTAGTTTTTTGGGGTTCACTAAAGGTTTCAGGATATGCACACATCGTGTACCTGATGTACATGCTGTGTACCTGATGTACACCCTGGGTACTTAGAGATAGTTTTTGGTCGTGACTAGGGAGGCCACACCGTCAGTTGGTATAGTACATTTACATGATGTAGATGTCATATATGTGATAAATATCAAATTTAGTAACCCGAGGTGTTGAGTTTTTCAGCGTACCTATCCTGTTTGGCTTACACATCGTGACCCCAAGGTACACATCATGACTCGGACCACACCTAGCTTAAATTCACGCATTTAGATATTTCACTCAATCCTTTTCATTCCAGATTTTGTGGACCATATAATAGAGATGTTCTGGTGCATTTTTGAGGGACTCAAATCCTTATGATTTGAACCAAACGGCTTGGGATCTTCTTTCTTCTTTCGATGCGATTCCTGGGTATGTATTCCCCATCGTTATTCATGTTTCTATCATCCTCTCCTATTTAGTTTTCAATTTATCATCTTTTTATGGATGGATACATGTCTTTTGGTGTTGGATCTTGATACTAGGTAGAGTTTCGAGGACTTCTACACCTTCAGTCTCATTGATGGGTTTTGTTTTAATTGTTATTCATCAAAAAAAGAGCTATGTGGTTCCTTCTTGATTTTCCAAATTGATTACCTTAAAATTTCTTGATTTATCCCAATTTCTAATATAAATTCAATTACTTAATATTGATTTAAATTTAATTGAAAAAAAACCGAATTCCAATGAATTAGAGGATTCAAAATGGGTTTTTCATGAAAATTTGGAAAACCCCCTATTCCATTGAATTGTGGTGGGTTTATAGAAATTGGATGATTTAAATTGATAAATTTAATTCATGGATTTGATGGAAATATTTTCAATTAAAATTTTGAATTTAATTGTGGAAATTAATTGAAAAAGGATGGAATTAGTTTTTAATGGATTTCAAACAAACAAAAATGGATTTAATTATTTGATAGAACCCTAATGCTTTTATCTTGTGAAAATTGCATCTTTTATTTATAAAACCTACTTTGGTTTTAAATGGAAGGAAATTGGAATTCTTGAAATGGATGAATTGGATTGATAATATTTTAACCAGTCTTAAAATTTTTCGGCCATTATGTAAGAGAATATGCAATCCTTAGGTAGTTAGTGAGTTATTTGGATACACTCTATGCTACAACAACTTTCTAAAACTTACTTGTGGTAGGTCACATTCTGGACGGGTTGGTGATGAGTATCCTTTGTCCAGTGTCATTGGGATATGTGTATACACATTTTTCTGAGTTCACATAGAGAGTGTAGAATCCTATACCAGGTTAATACTATCGTACCTTTTTGTAGATGACCATGTTTCTCTATTGTTTTTTATTTATTTGAGAGATAAATGTATGCCAATATTTTTCGGAACTTCTTTACTTGCTTGCGGAATTTATATAAATCATTTTATATAAATTACTTACTTAATCCATTGTTTTACAAATATTCCATTTCTTGTAAAGTAAATTATGTGATTTAAATAAATTTTCCATCATATCAAAACTATTTAACATGTTTTTTTAAAATGCTTTTGAATTTCCAAACTAGTTTATTTTGAAAATTGAGAGCTATTATTTGGATAATCTATATTTTTTATTTTATATGGAATGTTTTGTGGTATCCTACTGGGCATAGGCTCACACCCAACTTTTTCCATCAGGTGTTTGTAGTCATTCTTCATTTTGGCTCGAGCAAAGGGAAAGGATATATTGGAGGTGGATCAAGCTATTTAACATTAGACATGGTGAGTTGTGTCCTTAAAGACATGGGGGATATTTTCCTTTTTATTACTTTGGGTCGTAGTAATTTAGCTTTTATTCCTCTTTGTGTTCTAGTAATTTTACTCCCAATGGATTTTTCAATTGATATTCATACTATCTTTTATCTTTTGCGTCCACATTATTGTGGAAATACCGTTCCCAACTATATGTTTTCACGATGATAGGTTCTAGTAGCCAGCCCATGCGGATCAAGAACACACTTTAGGTCCTATCATTGTCAGCTCAATTATCAGATTATCAGGGTACCCAGGATGGTTTGTGACACAAGGTATTAGGAATAATTATTAGTTACCTTCATCATTTTATGTGTGGGTGAGTTTTGTTCATAGCGCTTTACCAATTTGAATATGTGGTAAATAAATCTAGTTTCTCATTGGTAAATGATTTTACTTAGTGATTTCTTAGTGGATATGGGAAATAATATTGGTGGAGTTATTTATAGGACCTCTATTTTGTGTAAGGTTCATGATAATATTTGGGTTATTATTTATCGGCTGGACATATATTCCTTATAATTTCACTTTTAGTAGGAGAATTTGAAAGAGAAGATATAATATTCATATAGATATGATATTATAAAATCTCATAGAGTACAATTTTTTATTTTCATAGAAAATAACAATCATTCAATAACTCTATTATGGTCGAGTTTTATGAATGGTTTTGGGAACTAGATACATTTAGTCTTGAATTTACACCCCTAAATAGATTTTCATATCGATATGACCATATAAATTATTGAGGAAATGTTGTGGAAATATGTGATAGATTTTGTAAAGAGTATGGTTGATAGCCTAACATTAAAATAGTCGTAATATAATAATAGCTACTAGCCTACCATTGGAAGAACAAAATCTGAGGCCTTGAATGAGGAACATTATGTGACACCTGTTTTATATATAAATAGTAGTGATTCATAATTTTTGGTATTATGCTGGTGTGACTAATGATAGATAGGTTTTATGTGATCCAAGACTATATGTAGATAACCTAGAATTATTAGAGGGCCTATTCAGATAGAATACTAAAACCATTGGAGTTCATGGAAGGGGACAATGTGTTCTTGAAGGTCTCACCTTGTTAAAGTATGAGGATGTATGTATTTTGTATAATGTAACCCCAGAGGATCATTGGAAAATTATTAATTCATTACATCATTTAAGATGACTATTTTCACCAGATGTTACCTCAACCGATGGACAAGGTGTACAACATTTTCCACATGATAAAACTAGTGTTGTATTTGACTGATCTTTTGAATGTTCTCCACATGGGTGAGATGGATTTTTATTATGATTAAAACATTAAGATGAGTTTGGGGGTTATCTAGGATTTGTAGTAGAAGATCATTCATGATAAATGTAAGACACTGGTACATATATAGTGGCATCATAAAAGCATTTGGGAGTGATCACATGAGCATAAGACCAATAAGTTTTCTATCTACCCTCGTATCTTAACATATACTTTCCTTATTGATATGAAAGGATATATAGGTGGTGAGTATTTAGTACCCTAAATATTTATAATAATTACATTATATATTAAAAAAAATAAGTTGTCATACAAATAGATAATTTAATTTTACTAATGAAAACTCATGAAAAATAAATAATATATTAAAAAATTTATCATTATCCATGTGTGTGATAAATTATAATAACAACTATAAAAAGACATGGATTGAAAATAAAACATTGTGGATATTTTTGAAATTGGAGTATTTTCTTATGAGAGGTAAAATTTATGCGTTCTTTCTCTGAACCCCAAGACCATGTATTTTAAAATATTTATATAAAAATAAAATTAATTATATTTTTAGTATTTTTGTATAGAGATATGCTGGATTTGTGTCATGTGATGTGGTAGTGGAGGTAGATCATGGTTGCAATATGTAAATAACGATTATTAAAACAAAGATTTTGTTATATCATGGATACTATGAAAAGTAAAATCAATTTATTAAATATGAGATATTATTATTTGATTTATAATATAAAATTAATGTTGTGAAATTATGTAAATAATTTTACCTCATACAAATTATCCCTTATCATCTATTCGAGTAGGAAATGTCCCAAATATTTACTTTTCCATTTGTAAAAATATTTTCAAGAAAAATTCCACCATCCCTTACTTTTTTGATAAATATTTCCGTTTGAATTCATCATTCATGGTTTTCGTTATAGTGGAGATAAAAAATAGAACCTTGGAAAGTGACATGATCATACTCTACCAAGGAATCACTAATCAGGTAGAGTGTATTGATATTTTATGTTCACTTTTTCCCTTAAAAACATAATTTCTTCCCATATGAAGCATATACTCCAATAAACAATATGACTTAAAATATAATCTGAAAACCATGTAATAGAATTATAGATATGTTATTATTTTCTCCCTTATCAAATAAGCTATGAAACACATTTATTTTTACATAAATGAGATTTTTTCATGACTCGGATTATTTCATAAATTTTATATAATTGAAAGAGTAAGATTTCATTATTAAAATGAAATGAGATAAGTGAATTTATTATTTATCGATTTATTCGAAAAAATATATTTTATTTCAATTTATAGTACACGTCTAACCATGCTATGTTTATTTTATAGATATTATATTTTTGTAATGGGGATAACATGGATATGATGACTCTCCATTTATAATGAATTTTTGATTTTCTTAATTTTATATTTATTATTTAGTTTTTGGTGTTTTTCTTTGTGTTGAATGTTTTAAAAATTAATGTTCATCGATATAAATTATTTTTTAAAAAAATTATATCTTTTTTATAGGCCCTTAAGAAAATAATCAAAAACCATCGAGAATATTTTTCCATTTTAATAATAAATCCTATAAATGAATCAAAATTATTTTTATTAAAGAAATAAAAATGAGATTAAATTTTTGGTTGGTCGAGTAATAGTTTTTCCACCCCCATATTAAATGTTTCATTGTTCAATACAATTGAGATTAATAGTGATAAACAATATACAAATTGATATAAAATCAATAATTCACATGTTTAGAAGCACAATGTGGACAACACAACAAGTTATAGGTCATATTAAAAGAAAAGACAGATGATTATGGCCCACATGATGATTAATAATATAATATATTCTTATATGGATGTGTTGAGGAGTTTATAGGGAAAGGTTTTGGCTAAACATGGAGGTGTGGTCACTATTACAAACATTAATTTTCATATGAATTTTTCCATTAAATAAAAATGAGTTTGAATAGATTTGTTCAAACACAATATTAAACTAAAACGAGCAATGATACCATTTATTGGGATAAATTATTATGATTCCTTAAAATAGTTAATAATTCTTGGTAATGGAATACTGGAAAAAATTATGGATATTTAATGAAGAATTAATAAGGATAAAAATAGAATTTCCATAAACATGAATCATTTACTTTATTTTTTTCATGGAATTTGATCATAGTTCATATAATTATTGAATGATAAAAATGAATTAGATATATAAGAAACATTTCAAGGGAGAATTAATTATGATAAATTATTTTATTGATGATTTTGTTCTTATATATAAGAATTAAATATGAATTATATATATATATATATATATATGAGGTCATTTGATATTTGGATGTTTGAAATACGGTCATTGGGAATATGCTAATCAGATATATGTTAATTTGGAATACATGTATTGAATAGGTATATTGAAGATGTGAAATTGTTAGTATCAAATTTAAAATAACATTATTCAAAAATTATAAATAATTATACAAAAAAAACATCAATTATAAAAATTTAAACAAAAAACTATAGATTATATATATTATTATTATTATTATTAAATTTTTAATTATCAATGTGTGATTTCAATAAAATTGTTTGATAAAAAATTATTATTTATAATTTAAATTAATTTTGCTCATGAAATAATTTTGATATATAAATAATACAAATTTAATTATTCATGGATAAATGAATATGATTCATTTGAAAATAATTTTTTATAAAATAATATATTTTTTAATTTAAATTTATCATATATTAATATATTTAATGTAATGAGTTTACATATATATATATATAAATTAATTTTCGTTAATTAGATGATTTTCACTTCGTATGAAATAATAATAACATCTTTTAATGAAAAATGTCATATATTCCAAAGGAATGATTTTATGATAATTGTGTAAGTTATCTTAATAAATTAAGTTGAAAAATTATAAAGGATTTATTTTATAAAAATATTCAATAGAAAAACAATAAATAAATGAAATTTAAATTTTAATTTATATAAAATATGACTAATAATAGAAAACATTTAAAAGATATTTTTTCTATAGAAAAGGTTATTTTATGTATGTTTAATTTAGATGATAAATATCCCAATTTTAGGAATTAAATAAGATTAAGTAGTTTAAATATTTGTAATCAATGTCTGAATAATTCATTAAGATATTAAATTCCATTTTTTGTGCATAAAAAATTATTGTAAGTATAAAAATTTGATTTACCATATTAAATGAAAAATGAGTAAAAAATGGTTTAATATAAGTGGTAATGACTTAAAATTATCATTAAACCATATCTCTAAATTTATTGATAAGGTATTCTCTAACTAGAATATATCACATCCCTAATAATTTTCACTTTTCTCCCACATTCATTTTAAAATGAAAAAATTTCCCATTATAGTGTACAAATATGATGAAATCCCACTCAAAACAATTATATAAAAGGAACCCTCCTATTCCACTCCCAAAACAGAAAACAAAATTATAATTACAATTGAATATATTAAATTTTATCCTATAACAATGACTTATTATATTTATTATTTCTTTTTTATACCTTAATGAAGTTGAAATCCTTTCCATCATAGAAACTTATTTCAAGACAGAGCGAATTTAACATTGTAAATACCTAATTCATCATAATCATTTTTAGTTATCTAAACACACCCACCATTTCAATGATAATTAATTAGTAAAATTTTTTCTTCTTTAAATAATTTTTCCTCTAGTAAAGTTGATATTACAATAATATAATTGTAAACTCTTACTCATTCATTGGAATAAAAAGTTCTTATTTTTTATAGTTCAACCACCTACAGAAATAATACTATACATACATCATTATTTTCACCTTGAATTAGCGTCAATACATCAGTTATTATTATATATTATATGAAAAAATAATTTATGTTAGGGATATTTTTTTACAACGAATAAATAAAAATCAATTTCCATTATAAAATAATCTTTTATCATCACAAAATTTCAAGAAATAATTACGTCAATGGTATCATTCTTGGAAAACATTCGCAAATACGTCCAAATAATTTAATTGCAATAAATTAATAAAATTATATGAATATTTATATGACCTTGAACAATATTATAATGATGAGAAAGGTATCAAATAATATAGATCACCATCACTATTATGAACCTTCTATGAAGCAATGAAAATCACTATGATAGGATAATGAAAAGAAACAATTACAGACAACGTAAATGTTTTAAATTATTATAAATAATTTTTAAAAAATATAATAGATATTAATATGTTTTTAAATTATTTAATTATGACGAATATTATTGTTATACGAAAAATGTAAATCTCTTTATTGGATGTTGGTAGTAATGATAATGGATTTCTCTTCTCAATTATTCTTTCATTATGATATGTTCTATATTAGTAACCTCCATTATATATATCATGTATACTACAAAACATGAATGTATTTAATCGAATTATTCATTTTTTATATTATTTATAATTCCATATAATTTCTATTTGATTTCAAGAATTTTTATTCAAAAATTACAGATGCCATGATTTTTTCTTTACCAATTTCATTTGAAAATCGAGATTATTTATTATTGAAATTACTTTTAAGAAAAATATATTTTATCTCCCCTGAGACCAATATATTTTACTATTCTTTGTTTATTAATTTTTTACATGTATTCTTTCGATATTTATATACTTTGGTTCACAAAACAAACAAAACGATGCTTACAAATTGAGACTACCTTTACTCTTTATTTCAATCAAGATTGTTTTTCTACTATATTAATTATTTATATATGTTTTTATGGATATCATAATCTTATCATATAATATTTATAAATGACAATTATTGTTGAATCTACATTCCTATTAAAATTAAACTCCTTTTAGTGTTTTAAATACTATCATTTTCTAAAAACATGGACACTCTTACATAATACTGAAATAAGTATTCATTTTTTAATATTTTTTGGATGAATTATTTTTCCCACTTTTATTCAGTTTTTTATAATTACGATTCATATAAAATTTTTCATGTATTAATATATAAATATACTTTTACATTATTATTATTTTTTAAATGAAATGTATCAAAAAGATATTCTATTTCTTATTTTTTAAAATAAAATTTATTAACTCTATAATAAAATGGGGTTTTAGATTAGTAAAAATACATTAATTAATACTACATATCATTACATATATTTTTGATTGATATCATTAACCATTTTTTCTCCATCTGGATTACGATCATGTTATGTTAATGTTTTCAAATAACTTGTTTTTATATCATGGTTTAATTAATATATGATAATGAGTGATTACATGTTATTTTGTCTAATATATGTATGGTTTGTCATTATATTAGGGGTGGGTCTATCATACCATACCAATGTATTTGGTAATTTCTTAGTTTAAATTAGATAAAAATATTAATCATACAATTTATTGACATTATCAAAAAACATTAGTTTAGACTTTATTGATATGTTCACCATATTATGAATGGAACATAATGAAATGTTCACAATGTTAATCATGTATTACATGAAATAATCAAAATTATATGTATGTACATTATTATTTTGAAAATGTTAAGAATATAATATATTTAACAGTTCAAAATGTTATGTGGGTACTTTTTTTGAATTATTCATAATATAACTTATGGATTTTATTGATATGTTCATAATATTCATCTTTACCTATGTTCATGATTATATCATATAATAATGTTATTACCTATGTATAATACTTATTTCCCCATGTTACCGCATCCTTATGACAAGATATATCTATTATATTTCCATTAATTAAATTTCAGGGGCCTATGTTCCCATGCTATTATATTATTAGTCATATATTTATCCCATTTTAATATTCTTTTCATAAAAATATAGAGTGATGTATATACACATCAATGAATCATACATTATTGTATTATGAAATCATTATGTCATGTTACATGATTGTTGACTACATTTTAATTTTCATGATTTCATTATGTTATATTAATATAAAATTATTAGTCTCCCATACAAACATATTATAAATATGTTCATTTATGACATTTTATTGTAATTTCTTAGGTTTTACCATTATTGAGAATATTATATATCATGTTTCTTATGTTTACATACCATATTTTATGATTAAGAGTATTATATATGATGTATATAAATGGGTATCCAATGATAATACTATTTATGGGAAATGAAAACATGTTACTGTAATATAAGAATATCATTAATATAATCACCAATGACATAAAACCTTTCTGTTTGAGTATTTTTTGTTAAGTTTTGAGAAGAAATTTACTATGATGAAATGTATATGTGTTTTATGATCAGAAAATATCATTTATTATCTTTTTATTATCCGTAATATTTTTATTTTATCACCTGATATGAGAGTGTGTTTCTAGGGAAACTCAATTGGTATGATTCTGGTATTTAGTAATATTATAAGATTTGAATATAAATAAAAAATGGACATAACATAAAATATACCATTATAGACCGAAAAGCATATCCAAAAACCTACATTTAAATAGTTTGAAATTAAGGTATCATAATTTTTTAAATATTTGGATTTATTTTCCATATCATATGATTTACTATGATTATTTTTTTATTTATATTCAAAACCCCCATTTTTTAATTAATGAAACGAACTATAAGTAATATGCTTAATAATGAGTTTGATGTAAAATGTAGTGATTATCCAAAAATGTAACCAAATGTGATGAGAGAAGGTTTGACAATATTCCTTGAAATATAATAATATTTTACGAAAAATATGATTAACATTATAAATTTCCTGAACATGACAGTGAGGGATAAACACAATATTGAATCATTCATGTTTCAATGCCCACTATCCATTAGTTTATCACCTAATACACTAATTTTTGAGAAATTTATTAATATGGTATGAAATATATAATATATTCTAAAATTATAAGATAAAAAAATGTAATTTTGGTTTACTATTGATTATATATTTAAGCAGATCAATAATATACATTGATAAATAATATGAGTCGAAAAGAAGAAATCAAATCCATTAAATGGTATGTTTTTATGGAATTAATTTTCAATATATATTTTCAAAAAACCATTCAAACTAAAAAGAGAGTTACTTATTTGAGATAGATAAAAGGGAGGGTGAATCCCTTTTTTATAAAAATAAAATTTCACATGACATTCATGGTATGCGTTGGGTTGTATCATTAACATTGAATAAAAAATAAACCATTTATTTAGTTTCTTAAAACCATTTTATTTAAGTGAATTATCTATAAAAGATAATGATATCTATAAATAATTTTTATGTGCACTTAAAAATTAGATGTAAATGAGAGGCTCTAAGAATGAACATGAATCTAGAGAAAATATATGTAAAATGGAGTTTCAAGGAAACACATATGATAAAATCAATGGAGAAAAGAAGATTAATATTCTTAAATTGTAAAAATATCTGAATATGTAACCTCTATGTTTTATAAAAGTAATAGGAATATATTTCAAGAGTGGATGGATTCTCTATCAATATCGATATCAAAAAGAACTCATATAGTCTAATTTTAGTAGAAATGAAGATTAAATCATTACAACTAACAAACCATTGACACTATAATTCTTAAAATATAATGAATATGGACATTATTCCAACTAGTTCATTAACTAAATAGTTATTGATGACAATTGAACTAAAATTATCTTAACCCAAGAGTAAATGTAAAATTATATAAAATTATGACTAGAGAACCCTTCCAAAAAATGATGTTAAATTATGTGATATTATCATCTACTCTAGAACTAGAAATGTATTTTTTTATTCGTATTCTATACACACCATCATATATAGTAATATTTCAATGAGAATAAAATCATATCCCTAGTGGTCATATATTTAATTATATGTGAAAGAGTGTATGGGTATAATAATTTCCAAACATATAAAATATTGTTACTATTTTTAGGTATTCCTAAACCACAATTTTTATCCATCTTTGGTTGGGTTTTGTTTTGGGTTTAATCTGGTGAAATTTTAATATTTTTTGATTTTTGTGATCTAGTTCACGGTAGGCGTATGGCTTGCACAAGGTTTTCCAAACCATGCACATTGATATACCATAATAGAAAAAATTGGACAGTGTGATTCACATAGATTACACATAGTTTAACAATCTGTGAACCATATTTAGGGAAACCATGATACCCATTTTTAATATATTCATGTCTTACACATGGTCTATCTAAACCATGCACTTTTTCCTTGGAAACCATGTGGACGTGTTTCTCATTAATCCAAATTTTGATTAAAATTTCCCAAAAATTATTTTCAGGTCCTCAAAAGAACTCCTTAGACCCAAATCATTTTCTCTCATCCTTGGATCCCCCATGAATAATTTTTGGTCCCTTGGACCCCTCTAAAAAGAGATCTGAAACTCGAGGAATGGTTTTTTCACTTCTCACATTTAGTTTCCTTATCCTGATCTTATTCTCCTGCATTCTTTCTTCCTATCTATAGGGTTTCATATATCAAAATATTTATTTATTGGTCTATTTAATGTCTATTTCTGGATCTTGATCCATTATTTGATTCCCATTTTCATGATCATGAGTCTTCGTGGAAAAACACAAATGTGGTTTGGCATTGAGAGATCTACTAATTTCAGTATGTGGTTCTATTATGAATACCAATTCATCATAACCCCAAATTAATATTTTAAATTTAATTGATTATTTAAATGTTATTTATTGATTAGTATTAAATTTCATTCAATTTTTTGATTGAAAACCCAATTCCTTTGAATTATTGTTTTGTGGGAAAACATATTTTTGGCATGAAAATGGAAAACCCCCCATTCCATTGGATTGGGGTGTGTTTGTGGAAATTTTTTAAATTTAAATTTTTCATCATTCATTTATCTTTTGATAGAAATTGATCGAATTAAATTGTTGGATTTAATTGTGGAAATGGTTTTCATGGAAAATTGGGAAAATTCCAAATTCAATTGAATTGGGGTTTTTTTCTAAAATTGAGGGAAATTGTTTGATAATAAAATTGTGGAATTGAATTTGTGAATGTGGATTGTGAAAAAACATGAATTAGTTTTGAATCGTTATCTGTGAAAAATTCCTAGAAAATGGTTTGATGGAAACCATAGGGTTTCATCATTGTGATAATGAATTTGTTTGATTAAAACCCCATACTAGGTTTCAAAATGGAAAATTTAATTCCTTAAATAGAGAATGAGATTTGATGTATTTTAATAATTATTCATATAAATTTACCATAGATATTTTTAATTAAGAAACCACAAAGCCTTGTGAATTTTGTTTGTTATTTCAAGAGGCTCTTTTCTAACATAAAAAATTCTAAAATTCATCTCAGCATAGTACATCCCTTAGGTGATGGTGTTGAGTCCCCTTTTACTTTGAACTAATGGGGAATATGTAGTTATTATTCATTTAATAGTTCGTGGTCCCTATAGCCTGGAAGTAACATATTTATTTGAAATATTATCATGTTTATGTCTTTCTTATATTTCAAATGTATATATTCTATTATTGTAAAATTATTTCCATGGCATGTGAATTTATAAAAATTATTTTATATAAAAGTGTTTATTTGTGAATGTGGAGAAAAATTCCATTTTGGTAAAGCACCCATTGATTAAAGGTAAATTAAATAATTTGAAATTATTTTCCATCATTTGAAATGTGAATCAAGAATTTATAAATCATTTACATATTTTTAATTTTAATGCATGATTTGTTTAAATATTATTTTAACATTCCTACACTATTTGTTTTAAAATAATTTATATTTCATGGTTTATTTAATATTAGAATCTATTATATAATAAGTTGGTGAAATAATTATTGGATTTGGATGACACACAAATTTTTCTTTAGGTGTTTGTAGATTATATCCTTATAAGTTAGAGAAAGAGAAAGGGATCACTTGGAGGTTTCTCTAGATATTCAACGGTGGACCACGTGAGTTGCGTTAAACTTTGTACTTGGACAGTTTTATAATTTTTTGGTACCCAATTGTTGTACATGGGCTTGATTTCATGCGTTTTACATCTGGTACATTACTCCCAGTGGATTTTCTTCTGATATTCATACTATCTTGTTTCTTTTACTTCTTCATTATTAGTGGAAAAATGTTTTCAACCTTTTTTTATTATGTCAGGTGATTGTCGCAAACCTATAGGGACTATGAATCTACTTTGGGATATGTCATCACTATCATGGTTATCAGTTCACTAGCGTACTAAGGATGGTTCATGAAAATTGATATCAGAGCTCTAGTTTGAGATTTGGCCAGGAAGTCACAATGTAGATGTGAAATAATTTCCGGAAATATGAGGTAGTTTCAACTAATTACTTAAAAAGATCTCATGAAAATGAACCTTATGTCACTAGGGGTGGTTGGGAAAATATATATTCTGTATTAGTTATAGTTATTCCCTATTTTGATTTTTATTTTTTAAAATACAAATCTTATTTGTCTATTAGTTGGGACTAATTTCCTTGTTCTATTTTCTGAGTGTAAAGTTTCTACCTTCTTTGTTGTCTACTAATACTTTGTAGTATAATTACTCTAAGAAAAATCAAAATTGGATACTGGAGGAAGCTTTAGTTGGACTATAGAGATCGAATCCTCTTGTGGAAATAAACATGGATAGGGTGATTGCATGCATAGACACTAACCCCAACTCTCATTTAGGCTCCAACTATGGATCCTCATAGCGATATCCTAAAGATTTATTCTTAATAGTTCATTGACTAGAAACCAAAACCAATCATGGGATCAAAAAATATTTATGTAGTCTATGAATGTATATGATTAATGGATTATTTGTTTGGATTATTGGAAACAACTAATGAAATCAATGTGTAGTGCCCCCCATTCATGCTGGAAGGATCGAGAAAGAGTTGTTGGGAAATAATTATACCATCAAAGAAACATGAAGGCTTAGAGTTTAAAGGCTTCAATGTCTTTTTCACCATCAAGTTCTATCCATATTTGATGTTGTTGGCCATGTCCACTAGGTTTTTCAAACATGGTTAAGATTATAGGATCGTGATAGATTATGAAAACCTATTTTCTAAGACTGTGTACTTTTCACCCGAGATAGTATCGAATGAGATAATGAAGGCTAGAAGGTTAGAGGTGGAAGATCATTATAATAACAATTCTCTCATTTTATTGATGAATCCACATTCTTATTCTGATGTGATGGACTTGGATCTTATTATTGAAATAGACCCAGCTATAAATTCAGGGCTATCATGAGTTTATTCCTCTCCTAGTGGCATAATGAGTTCCATCAAGGGAAATCATAAGAGTGATTATTATTGCAATATTTATCAATATTAGGGTCATTCAATACCTCCTACAGTAGGAAAAAAATTTCCTTTTATTTTCTACAAGTATAGTATGATTGGACATTCAATGAGTGATTACGCTAAGGAACCCAAGAACTGTGTCCCTTGCAGATGATTTGTTCACTTACATAGATTCTTCCAAGTTTATTCCACTCCACATAGTAGTAAAATATTATCAAATCCTCCTTAAACTTTGTATAAATCAGATCCATAATGTATTAAAGGGTTCCATTATATAGGATCTGGAATGAAGCTACTACATAGACTAAAAGAGACTCTAATGGAAGTAGATATAGGTCCAACAACCGTGAGATGTTTGATTAATATATCTTTATTATTACTGACTTCTATATTTGATAATAGTTTATCTCATTAATTTATTTCAACACACTTTTTTAGTCTAATTAATCTTCTAAAGGATATTTTATCTTGTGCAACATATATTACTACACACCTTCGAATGAAGAGAGAACATGGTCTGTATAGTCCTTCTTGAGTTTCCTCACCACCAGATGTTGATATTTGATGGAGTTTTCTATTTCTCAACATGAAAAATATTTATATCATATTTTATGGTTTTGATCATTGCCAATAATTCATGGATTTATTGTTATCTTCGACGGTTCTCCATTACTACACCCAGTGGTGTATACCATGTATTTCATGGAGAATAGAACCCAAGGTTGACCATAGACAAACCTTATTATATGGTGTTGGAGAAAATAATATTGGTTTTTACTTTTATTTGGAGATAATATCTTAGCATTGTAATCTCCCTGCTGTGTCTTTCGGGTTTTACAATGTGTTTTTTTTATTTATCTTGTTTTCCTCGATAAGGGAGGCTGAGTTTTCTATTGACATAATTTTTGGAAGTCAAGCGGTATCTACCCCATCTCAACATATGGCAGCAGCTGAACTGAAAGTGCTGAAGTCCAAGATGGATTATATTATTGAGAAAGGTTTTATAAAACCATGTGTGTCACCTTGGGTGGTTCATGTTCTCTTTTCTAAAAAGGATTATTGTTTAATTTTTCTTTGCATTGATTATTCAAAGATCAATCATGTGGAAGAATAGGTATCTGTTACCTAAAATTGATAATATATTTGATTAATTGTAAGGGGAGAATTGGTTATAAAAAATTAACCTTCGGACTTCCTAACATCAGTTGAGGATAGAATAATATTACATTAAAAAAACAACCTTTTAGAGTCACTATGAAAATTTTGAGTACATTGAAATTTCCATTGGACTAGAAAAATTTCCCATTGGTTTTCATGTATTTAATGAACAAAATTTTATATGAGTATCTATATACTGTCATTGTTTTCTTTTTTGATGGAATATTTTTTCACACTATGTCCAAGGAGGATCATGTTAATCAATTTGAAGCATTTATGAGTTTGATAAGAAATCACCAAATTTATGCCACGCTTTCAAAATGTTATTTTCAGATTTGGGAAGTGATGTTCTTGGTATACATGGTGCTAGAAAAAGGATTATCAGATGATACTTAGAGGGTATAAAATATTATAAAATAAGAGAAACTATATAATATCTTCATGATTTTGAGGTTCTTGAGCCTAGATGGATATTATAACCCATTTATGAAGGACTTGTTGAAGTATGGTTCTCTGATGACATCACTCACTTGGAAGGGGTAAATCATGATTGTGATGAGAAATTTCATAATTCTTTTTAGGAGATAAAGCATATTTTTACTTTTGTGATGATTTTGACTCTTCCATATGAGATGAACTATTGAAACTGTGACAATAAACATGTATATGTGGTTCATGCACTTAAATGATAGTAAAATTAATTTTATGAAGATAAGATTTACTTGTATTCCGAACAAAGATTATGGCATCTTTTTTCTGTCAAAATTATTTAAATATTTATATTAATAGTTGGATAGAATACCTAAATTCTTTTGATTTCAAAATAACCCTTACCCTAGGTCAAGAAAATGTTTTTTATATGCTTTATGTAGGATACTTGTGACATAGGTAGTGAAAGAATAAGTATAAGAGTGGAACTTGATGGTTCTCTTCCCATAGTTACATATTGGAGTCCACGAACCATGGGTCGAGGTTTCCCTGTCTAGTGCTTAGTTGACATCTTCTCATATTGAATTGATCCTTTAGGAACAATAGCTTGATCAGGAGTATCGTAGCATTAAAGACTCTCTTAATGGATGTGACACCATTCTTAATTGGCCATTATCGAAAGAGGCCATTCTAGACATTTAGAACCATTTTGTTGTACCATATTTAGTAAGGAAATCTATAATGGGGGATCTCCATTTTTCCCAGTGGGCAGAGCACCAAGGATCCATAAGATGTTGCATGACATGCAATGAATGTTCTGGTAGCTAGCTATAAATTGTGGAATTGATGAGTTTGTCTCTCATTTATATTCATGAAAACAGTTGAAGGCCAGGAACCATAAAACTTTGGTTTTTCTTTATCAACTTCCATTTCATAATATGAAGTGGGATGAGATCTGTATGGTCTTTGTGATTTGGTTTCCAAGTACCTATAGAAATTAGAATGTGAAATTGGTTGGGACTGATAAACTGGCGAAATTAGAATACATTATACCCATTCATGATGAAACTAAATTTGAGGTGATGTGAAATATCTATGTGAAGGAGATTGTTAGGAATCATGGAGTTCATTATACTATAGTTTATGATAGGGAACCTCTTCTCACTTCTCATTTTTTGATATTCCCTTAAGAGGAACTAGGATCTCATGTAAATTTGAGTACGACATACCATAAAAGTCAGATGGTTAGATAGAAAGAGATGTATATAATCATGAGGATAATATTTGTGGTTGTTTTATCATCATTGTTGGATCTTTGGATGATCATTTAGGATTGGTTGTGGTTTCTTATAATTGTAGATACCATTCCACAATCAGAATGAATCCTTTTGAGTTATTGTTTTGTCATCCTTTTATATCATCATTTTGTTGGTGAGAGATTGGTGAAAGATCCTTGGTCAGACCAAGTTTGGTACAAGACATGAAGAAAAGAATCAGATATTTTATCAGAGAATTTTTATTGAATATAGCTGATAATAGTCATATAATGATCATTGTTTCAGGCTATTAGTGTTTTCAGATGGTTACCAGGTGTTCTTGAATGATTCAACTTGGTTGGGTCATCAACAACTTGGGAGGCACGAGAAACATCCTCTGATTTTTTTTTACCTTTTGATGTTGTTGAGAAGATGGTAATAGTTTCATATCATTTATCAGTTCCACCACAACTGATGTGGATACATAATGTGTTCAATGTATTTTAGCTACAAAACTATTTATTTGATCCATCTCATGTTTTGATCTGGCGTGACATTGCATTGAACCTCATTTGTATGTGATTAAATGGGGAATTAAGATAGATGATTTTGAATCCAAGGAACGTCATGGGAGGGTGATACCTTTGGTTAATGTGCCATTATAGCACACTTCTGACAATCATGAGTCATGGGAGAGGGAGGAACACAAGAGAGTGTAGTGGCCCCATTTTTTTTGGCATGGAAGAATTTTGTAGGATAAATTGGGAAAATAATTTTATATAGTGGGGAGTTTTGATAATCTTATTAATATTTTTAGGTCTCCCTAATCACTATTTTGAGCAATATATTTTCAGTTTTTGTTTGGGGTTATATTAGGTGAAGTTTTGAAATTTTTGGATGCTTCAGTGCTTGTTCACGATGGACACACAATTTCCGCATAGTTTTCTAAACCATGCATCATGCTACAGAAAAATATGAAAATTGGATAGTTAGTTTTGAATGTCTTGTGCATAGTATAAAAAACTATGCTCCCTCTTTGGTGAATCCATGTAACCCATTTAAAATAGGCCCATAACTTGTGCACAGTTTGAAAAAACAATGTGCCTCTACCCTGAAAAATGTATGGATGGATTTTTTAATATTTTGATTCATGAATAAAAAATATTGAACACCCCATATAGATCCCCAAGGAACCTACATCAACCAAAAAAAATTTCTCCCATCCATGGATCTCCCAATATGGAGTTTTGGTCCCTCAGATCTCTCTCAGAAGCGATCTGAAGCATGAGGAATGTCCATTGTTATTCATGTGTTTAGATTCCCTATCCTAATCTCATTCTCTCTCATTATATATTCTTCACGTTAGCGTTTTTTTGGATTCCCATATTGATTTATGGGTCTATTAAACACTATTTTTTGATTATAAATCAATCTTTCATTCCCATTTGTGTAATCGTTTTTCTCCATTAATAGATCCTAATTAGGGATTGGCATTGTCAGGTCTGTTAATTTTGAGATATGGTTCTATTATGTTTGTAAAATTATTATAACCATAAATATCAATGTCCAATTTTAATGATGGTAAACATGGAATTACATTTTTATTATTAAATTTCATTCAATTTATTTTTTTAAAATCCCAATTCCATTAAATTGATTTTTTTTTGGAAAAAGAGTTTTCTTGCATGAAATTGGGAAAAAAAATTCCATTGGAGTGTGGTGTGTTTTTGGAACTTTTTAAAATTTAAATTTTTTAATTTAAATTATGATTCTGATTGAAATCGATTCAATTTAATTAATTTAATTAATTATTTAAATGGTTTGGATAGAAAATTGCGAATTCCATAATTTCTTTAAATTGGGGTTTTGTTATGAAATTTATGATAGTTATATAAGAATCACATAAATGAATATAATTTGAGAAAGTTGATTTTTAAATTGTATTAATTGGTTTCAAATAATTTATTTTTAATAATGGATTGAAAATGGTATTCTAAAATCATTAGGGTTTCATCTTTGTGAAAATACATGTGTTTGATTAAAAACCTAATATGGTTTTTAAAAGGAAAAACATGCATGTTAAAATGTTGAATGGGAGTTATTGTATTTTAAGAAGTCTTGAAATAAATTTGGGATTTTTGTTTTTTATCAGATCACATGAAATCCTTATGTTGTTAGTGAGTTATTTTTAGAGGCACATTAGGTCTTAGAACGTTCTAAATCATCATATGAGCACATCACATCCCTTAGGCGATGGAGGTGAGTCAGCTTTACCTTAGGCCCAATGGATTGTTTGTACATATTTTTTAATTCATAGTGACATATCCCTATATCCTGGAACTATGATACCTTTTTAGGATATTCCAATGATACTCGATTTTTTGTATTTCAAATGTGTATATTCCATTTTTGTAAATTGTTTTACATGCCTTTTGTATTTATAAACACTATTTTATATAAATGGGTTTATTTAATCCATTTGTGAAAAGAACCTATTGATTAAAGGTAAATTCAATTGACTGAATTGTGTTTCCATTATTTAAAATGCGAAGCATGAATTAAAAATTCATTTCTATCATTTAAATTTTATAGCATGTTTTTTAAATATGCTCTTGAAATTCAAAAACAATTTGTTTTAATGTGAAACCACTATCATAGTTAATTTAATTTTGGTATCTGTTATTGAATATTTTTGTGAAATCCTAATGGTATTTGGATCACAAACTACTTCTGTGTTTAATTTTATGTAGACTATCTTCTACTAGGTTTAATCAAGTGAAAGGTATCACATAGAGGTGGTTCTAGTTATTGTGTCGTTGACTTGGTGAGTTGCATCTGAGTATGTACTTGGGTAGTTTTCCTATTTTCCGGTACATGGTTGTAGTTTTTGGGATTCTTTACATGTGTTTTACTTCTAGTACAATAATCCTAGTGAATTTTCTTCTTATATTCATATTGTCTTTTTTATTTTATATTCGTATTGTTTGTGGAAAAATAATTCTCACATACTTTTTATATGATTCCAGGTGATACTCATTGACCCATAGTGAATTGGAATGCCCTTCGGGATAAGTCAAGTCTGGCCCAAATATTGAGTTACCTTGGTACCTGGTCTTGTTCATGACATCCCAAAGCTATTACTTCTGTCTAATAAGATTTCATGGTCATGCACTTCATTCAAATTGTATTATTATACCATTATAAAATTTTTATTTGATTTTGGACATGGATTGGATATGACAACATTAATTACATATTAACTTTCATGATAGGGATATCCCATTTGATATCCCAATTTTAGATATGCTCAACTATCAATTGATTTATGACAACAAAATACCTTTGGAAATTACTTCCGTGTTATGGGTCTTAATACAACATAATGAGGAATATTTAACCAATATTATTAGGTAAAAAGTAAATTTTTAGTAAATTCATACATTATAGAAAGGATTAGATGTTTAGTCTTTTATAAGATTATGAGGACGATAACTCAATTGAAATTATATCTTGAGTCGTTTATACCATGCAGATAGTCATAAATATTTTAATAAGTGAGAGGTAATAGAAATTTTGAGGTAAAAATTTATTTATGTAGGGTATGGTGAAACACCAAAATATTTTATTACAAATATTTTCATTAAATAAATACTTTTTTGAATATATTATTTCAAAAAAACAGCGACCTAAAATAAATTGGGATACATTTCATTTAGTTAAATTATTATAATTAAATATAAGAATTAGAACAATATTACAATGTAATATGAAAAAACCATATAAAAAATATAAAAAAAATCAATCCACAAGTAAATAAAGAGACCACATAACTATAATGTTTAGCATCATTTTTTGGGATGATAATCATCCTAGTTGTCACTATGGATATAATGGAAAGAATAAAAAATATAGTAGATAGGTGGAGAAAATAGTAAATGTCATAGAGGATTTTAGTGATGTTTATAAGGTTATATATATTAATAAAATATAGTCATTGTATATACGGTTGCTAGAAATACAATCACGGGAATTATATTTGTTGTATATACAATCATTGGGTATGAAGAATTTGTATATGTATATTGATGAATTTTAATTTTTATTAATAAATTGAAAATATTATTTTACATAAATTATGAATAATTCTACATGAATATAATATTTAACTAAATTATTTTATTATAAAAATAAATTTTTATTTATTACATGTTTTTATTTTTATCACTTTTTATTGTGAAATAATGATTTCAATAATGTTTATTGAGAACAATGAATGATTTAATTTTTAAATAAATATAATAAAAAAATAATTATGCAACTATAAATAATACTAATTTAATTAATCGTTTCCAATTAAACTGGATTTTTTGAAGAATGTTGTTTTATTATATTTAATAGTTGATATTTTATAATTTATAAGTTAAATATCTATTATTTTAGGAAATTTTTTTAAATGATTTTTTTACATTTTCAAATTACTTATCAATTATTTATTGACTTCGAATTTGTTAAAAATTGAAAAAGTGATAATCAGTGGTATTTTTATGATTTATTTTTAAAGTATGGCATATTTTATCTCCATAAATGAAATTAAAATAATATAACATGATATTATTACAATTATTTTCAAACTATAGACAAATATAATAAAATTTATTTAATTAGTAATTTCTATAGAATATGGTTATTAACACATAAATCTATAAATGGTTTATTATATAAAGTATTTATACTACTTTAGTAAATTAAAATATAAATTTAACTCATTTTGAATTAAAATTATATTTTATATGTTGAAAATATGTATTAGTTATGTAAAAATTACTCATGGATGTAAATTTAATTGTAGTTCAAAAAAGAAATTATCGTGGTAAAAATAGTGTCATCATGGTCATTGTAAAATGAGGGATATAGGGTAAAACTATGTGGTGTAGAAATAATATATAAAAATAATATCTATAAAAGTGTGTAGAAGGAATTATTGACTTAAAATTATAACTAATATATTATTTTCATCTTTTTATTAAATTTTATTTTAAAATGACTATAGTATAAATTAGGGAATATGAATTTGTAGAAATTCTACTCACAACACATATAAAAAGACTACTCCTCAAAAATATTAATACCAATTAATGTATTTGATTATATCTTGAATATATAACCATATAACCTATCCCAATTACATTATATAATATTTAAATAATATTATTCTATGATTTAAGAATAAATATTTCATTCCAAAGTAACTCGTGTTGAGAAGGAGAGAAATCATCAATGTATATTTGTTGTTATTCATAATGTTTTTCAACTACCTTCTCATATAATGTGTTTCAAAATCAAATTCTCTATATAATTTATTGTATATTAAAATATTTATTCCTCTGTGACAAATAATATTTTTAATATATAACTTTATAATCTTACACATTCATTAGTATGTTATTATATGTGTCAGTTCAACCACCCACGTGAATGGTTTGATACTGGCATTGCTATTTTCTTCATGAATAAATAAAAACACATTAATCAAGTTTATATATTATTCTATATAATAATTAATTTCAATGATATGGGCATTTCTGGATGAAAAAAATTAATTCCCATTATACTGAAATATATTTGTATCCATAAATTACTCAAAACAAGCTAATCATGGATCCCATTCTCGCAAATAATACTAGTAAGGGCCTTATTTTCCATGAGACCTTACATTATAATTTTTGGGTGTTGGATATGCTTGGGATGAATATTAAAAATTGTATGTGGTGTTGAGATATAATTTTATTTCTTCTTCTAGAAGGGGAGTTATTTCAAAACGAACTCATAGGTTATGACATGGTGTAGCCTTTAATAGCATAATCATTTGTCTTACGATGTATTTCACTAGGATTTATATTGGGATTCCGATTTTAAATGTATCATTAATGTCAGAAGTTGCAGATTTTTTATATTTATATTCTTAGATGAAGGTAAAATGTGTTCTTAGACTACTTGTGGAGCCTTATAGGTTAGGTTTCTTTTTCTATTTTACCATAAATGGTCATAATGACATTATATTTTCATTACATCCTGGTATCACCCATTTTATAGGATTTGGGTGAGATAAAAAGGTTATTGTCATTGATTTTTGATGTTATGTTTTTAATTTAACAATTTTGGAATGATGATCCTTTATATGACACAATATTATTGAAATCCATAATAATTACAATGTTGAAGAGAGGGTTTCACTATGGTCTTATTTTTCAATAGACTGTGTAAATTCTATGAAAATATTGAAATATTCATATTCCACCCCTTATCCTTCATACCCTAGTTGACATGATAAATTATTTTTGAGGAATAATTACCCATTCCCTATGATCTATCCCCTAACATCTAGAATTTATCCATTAGTGTCCTAAGATTAGTTTTGTTTTTCTCTGGTTGGTTAATCACTCTCTAATGATCCCTACCAATTCTATTGATTGTTGTTCCCATAATGTCTAATTAGATATATATTGGGTTTTAATGCAACTTACATGATAAGGTATCCATGGTGTTGATAATTTTCTTATATGAGAGTTGGTTAGATATGTTTAGTTTTTCTTTTGTTCTATCTAAAAAACATTGAACTATTAATCTCATTATAGTATATTTGAGTCCATTAATTTTATATATGAATATTTCGGATAACCATTATATAGTTTCCTTGGGTAAAATTGAGATTGAACTAAAAAAGGAAAATAATTGAAACTTAAAAGGAATTGTAAAGGGATATTGTTATAATATGTAGTGATTCTATTTTAAAATTGCTTTTTTGATTTCATGATATTGTGACATATATTCAGACATATTATTTTTATTTTTCATCATATATGATATGAATCTATTTGTATAAATAAAATATTAAAAATAGGAAATGACTAATGAAATAGACTTGTAAATATTATTATCATTACTCCATTAAATTGTTGAATATATAGTATATTATGAATCATTTTTAGATATTGTTATTTCTTATTAAAAATTATTGATTATATGGTCTTTTTTTATGACCTATTCATAATTAATCAATTAATTCATTGATATAAATAAAATGGTTGTTTAATGGGAATTTATGATTGGGAATGAGTGGACACATTTTTTTTGGGTTTTATGCCTTGGGGTCATAGCCTCAGATTATATTTTGTGTCTGTATACATAAAATATATTACATCATTGTATGAATTATAGTAAAATAGATCCCATGTTTTTTTTATAATCCACTATTATATTTGTGGTGATAAAAATATTGGGGATATTACATGTTGAGAGTGGGTTTCCATATTTTCATTTATTATTATGAGTTTAATGTTGGGGTAAATGGAATAGGATGATAAGGGGGATTTAATATTTTTTATATATGTGGTTACAGTTCCTTATAAAATTTTTTAGAAAATATAAGGGTTTATCATTTACTTTTTTTCCATTGAGATATATTTTATATTCATCAAAATTATTCATTATATTATTTTCACACTTCACCATGAATTTATTAGACCATATATTTCTTGTATATCATTTTATTTACTATTCTTTATCATTGTCTCTCTTTTAAGGGATTTTGATTTCAATTTTACCAATGCTGTAAGGGATTCTTTACCAATATATTTTTATAATAATTATTATTTATATTAGAAATTCAATTGAGGAAAATTATATTTTATTCTCTATAAAAATAATCTATATTTGTATTCTCTAGTTCATCATTGGTTTTATATATACACTTAATATTTTACAATTCTTTTGTTCGAAATTTAACAGAAGACATTTTTGAATATCGATCTGACCTTAATTTTTCTTTTCGGTTACAAAATAATTTCCCCAAGTATATATTCTTCAAATTGATTTATGGATGAAATTATACCTCATTATAAAACTGGATAACCTATTTCTCAATGGACATGAGTTTTCATAAAAATATAATATACTTTTATTTATTTTTGTATAGTGTTATTCAACCATATTTGACTTTCCTTACAATAGTGTTAAAAGAACATTAATTTTTCCACGTTTCATTAATGAATACATCTTCTCTACTATATAAATTTTTTACTAAGAAACTATTCTCACCTAGTTTTCATTTTTTAACAATGATAAATTTATTCTTATTTTTTTAATTCCTTATTTTTTAATAATAATTTTATCAGAAAAGGATATTTTATTTTATTTTTCAATGAATTATTATTATACTCTAATAAAATATATTTTCATAAATGTGGATAAAATTTTATATTCATTATTTTTCAATAAGGATATATTATATGTATACAATCCAATTTCATTTAATATATGTCCTATGATCAAGTTATCTTATAATTTTGTTTGAATAACCTTCATTCATATGGGTTAATTAAGCATTTATTATGAATGTGTTCCTATTCATTAGTAACATTTATATGTGATTTATGATTATGTTACTATTGGGTATTTTATATCTCTCTAATGGATTAGATATAGTTTCTTTATCCAAGATATAACAATATAAATCCTTGGACATGTTGAAATTTTTATATTGTTAGACATGGACCCTATTGAATTTTTCACTATGATAAGATTGTATTTTTCTAGAGTGTTCAAAATATTGATAATAATTATAATTAAAATAATTACAATGTTATTAATGGAACTCATCAAGTTTATAATATTATTAATGGACTTTAAAATGTCAAAAAAATGTTAATAATGTACAGTTTTGATATTTTTTACAATCACAATAATGCACATTCTTGAAATTATCACAATGTCAATCATAGACCTTACGTATTTTCTCACAATGTTAAACCTATACCATGGTTATGATTTAACCACATTCCAAAATTATTCCACATGGATCATGGTTATTTCCTTATGTTACCACATACTTATGCAATCATATAAAAGTTATATTTCCAATATAACTTTTTATTGGACCTAGGATCTCATTCCATAATATTTTTAATTATATATTTATTAAAAGTTAATATCTTTGGATTGTGATTGTAGAATCATGATTATACACTTATTTGAATTGTTAGGTAGGACATAATGAATAGAATACATCATAATACATGATTTGGATTTAAATTTTAATTTGTATAATTTCCTTATATTTTTATAATATACCATGATTATGCTGTCATACCAACATGTTTAACATATGATTTCATATCTTTTTTAATTGATATCTTTGTTGTTTACCAGTACTAATCATATGAGGTCACCCCTTACTAATATTTTAATTCTCCAATGTTTGTAAAAGTATATTATGTATGATTCTTCTGAATGGGAATCAAATGAAAATGCTATTTGTGGGAAATAGGGAAGAATTGTAGTAAAATTACAAGGTAATGTAGATAATATCAAATGATAAATAACATTTATATTATTGGACTATGTGTTAATTTTTTATATGGAATTCTTAATGATACAATGTCTATTTGGATTATTATTGAGTTTTCTAATACGATATCAAATATTTTTATTATTGTTCTAATTTTAGAATATGATCCAAGTGTGAAGTACCGATGCTCATATGTTGTTGCAAGGGTAGCATTGGTTTTCGTGGTGAGAAGTGGGTGTAATGGATATTAAAAATTCTCAAATACACCACATTTAGGTTGGAGTCTGTAGAGACCCTAGATTAATGTACTTGGATATTACATTTCTTTTTTATAATACATAATACATGACATAAACAAACACCTAAATATGTTATTAGTTTAATGTATTTGGACACTATAAACAAAATATTCTAATCATGGTGAAATATATTCATAATCTTCCACAAAGATATTACCCTTTTGTTTTCATACCTAAAACCTTTATTTATATCCTGGGTAAAAGAAAACAAAAAAAGGGTGAGGTCAAATGCTCAGTAAGGGAAAACATTAAAAACATAAAACAAATCATAAACATTTGAATTTAAAAAAACATTAATATAAAGTTTAAAAATAAAAATATTGAGCAATGACATAAATATTGGTAGTATGTAAGGCATAGATCCTAAAAGTACCTTAATCATGATATAATTTCATGGACATAAAACATGTTATTTTGGAAAACTAAAAATCACATAATATGATTTCCATATTAGCCAAGGCATTGCTGCTAATACCATCATAGTCAACAGAGTCCATTATTGAACTGAGTTTACATGTCGTTCCATCCATATATTACTCAAATGGATTAATTTTTATTCCAGTCATGTATATATAATGAGATAAAAATCTTTAAACAATGCATTGGATAGAGATATAGGAACCACCCATATCATAATAAAATCACTATTACATGTGGCACAAAAATATAAATCATTCATCATAGCATAACCCAATAAAAAAAATTTGTTTCTTAATCATCATTTTCTCATAACATAATCCATATAAGATAAATGGACATCATATAAATAAGTCCATCATGAATAAAATAAAATCAAAGTAATAATATGGATAGATTCATAACCCTATGTCATCATACAAAGAAAATAATTTTGATAAAACACTTGAACTTAGTTCTTGAGAAAAATATCTTTTCTTCTTCAATTTTTTTTGTCTCAAAATATAGTTCAATTTTAAAAGAAAAGAATTTAGTAGAAAATAAACTTGAAATATTGTAGAGGATGATTCGTGTAAATAAGGCAACAGGAAAACCACAAAAATCCATTCTTGCTGTATATGTTAAACAAAAATATTCTCCTTGTACTTTTTCTTAAAAAGTCAAAAAAGTACCTCCAATGGTAAAAAAAGAATGATTCCTTCCATACCATATAGTAAATGTAAAAAATGGGTAAAAATTATTTTAAACATAAATGGAATAATATTAAACATTTTATTAAAACATGGACATGGACGACAAATATAACCCCAATAAATACATACGTATATTAAATCTTGGATAAAAATGAGATTGCAAAATTATCCCTTACCTTAGGTCCAATTTCTTCCATATGTGTCTAAAACTCTTGTATAGTGGGTTTAAACATATTATTAACCGGTAACAGAATGATAATAATATTAGTGATGTAATATATGATTCACTAATGACTTTATATTACCCGTTCACTATTCAATTCCATGTTAAAGCAACGTTTTATATAACAATCATTTGATTTATCTTATGTGTTTTGAATTGTTATTTTTCATATTATTACTTATCTCATGATTTAATTAACTCTATAATGTAAAATAAGATTTATATATCGTATATATCTAGTATGTAAATATATAATATATATAAAAAATAGATGGAATACACCGTTCATGGAGACGGTAGACCGTACGCACACATAAACGCTATTTTTGTTTCCTTATTAAATTGAATAGAAGTAAGTAGATGATATATATATACCCACGTAAATATAGTTATATTATTAGGTCAAATATTTCATTATTATTTATTATATATTCTTTATAATCAATCATTAATGGTTAACGTGGAGAAGGAATAACATCGCATCACGGAGACAGTAAGTCGTACGTACGCATGAGCGATGATTTCGTTCCCATAATTGTTGAATTATATGAAATTGGATGGAGTATAATATATTAGAATTAGTATAATGTTATAATAATCATATAAAGTTATTATTTACAATTATATACCCACCCATGTAAGGCAGTGGTGAAAAACAGATTACAACACAGTGTGGAGACGGTAAGCCATACGTACACATGCACAATGATTTCATTTTTCAAAAGATGGATAGAAGGTGAAATAAGGTTGTTTCATATTTATAATAACATAATATTATATAATTGAAACTGATTTTATTACTTTATAATGAAACAACTAATGAAGAGGAAGTAGTAGAAGAAATAAATTTGAAAGAATCGGTAGAAGAGACTACCTCTTCCTCGACGTGCCTCCTTTAAATTTCCTCTTAGGGCACTAGAGTTCACCTATTGAGAATAGAAGAACATATATAATGTAACTGGGGAAGTTGTTAAGAGAAATTGTCTTGGGATTCCCAAGCATGAAGCCTCAAAATGGAGTGAAGAAGAGAAGGAGGAGGTGCCCTTATGAAATAGAGGAGGACACTTTAGGAAAGTCTTAAAATATTAATATATTATAAATTATATGTTGATTTAAAATGGTATAAAACATATTTAATTATAATATAGGATGATGTGGGTTCGAATACCCATCATACATCAATTTTTAGACAAGTTTTTTACTTTTTTCCTTATCTTTTTGGTTGAACCCTTATTTTACCTTTTTTAATATTACCGTGATATCTTGTTATTTACAAATTGTGGGTTAATGTAATTACCATATCATGTAAAAAGAGATAAATAAGTTATTTATGAAATATTTGGACTTATATTAACCATTTGGTCGAATATTATATTTTTAAAAATTTTATATCATTTAATAAACACTTTTATATTTTTAGTTATGAATTATGCCAATTTTGGACACCATTCATACTTGACTTTTTTTTAAATTCATAACAACCTGATTACATTGAAAAAATATAATTATGACATCACTATTATTTCAATATCATATAAAAAATTCATTTAAGGGATCAAAATCTTCATATTAAATTTATTCTAATATTTATAAATTCATTTATTTGAATCGTTCATTCATGAGGTAATCATTACATCATAATTGTTTTATAAATAAATCTATTTATCTAATGTATAAAAATTAAAAATAAAAAACCATGAGGTATGAATTTTTTTTGTATTTATAATGAATATTTATATATATATAGATCAGTTATATAACCCTATATTAAAATATACTTAGTAAAAAATATATGTTTAGGTTATAAATATCTTTG
The DNA here is from genome assembly GCA_963277665.1 of Viscum album. Lineage (NCBI taxonomy): Eukaryota > Viridiplantae > Streptophyta > Magnoliopsida > Santalales > Viscaceae > Viscum > Viscum album. The sequence continues at coordinate 664,066,141 of OY728159.1, forward strand.
CTTTAAATTAATTATTAAAAATGTCATTTTCACATCCAAGTGAATCCATGGTGTCCAAAAATCGACCCAATGATTCCCATGGTTAGAAATATCTCATCAAATAGGATTAGGACATGTGTTTTGTTAGTTTAATATTATTATAATATTATTTTTACCCTTATTATCCTGATATACCCTTTAACTATGGTAAATAAAATATTTACTGAAGCTACTATTCATAGTGTCAAAAAATAAAATATACCCATTTACACAACTTGAACCTTATGATTCCAAATATGGAATCCATTTTTTGAAATTCAAATCACATAATTTTCAGTAATTAAATTAAAATTATTTTCTGCTGTCAAAACCAAAAAGCAGCTTTTTAAGAAGTAATACCTAGCAAAAGATTGGCATGTGTTTAGTTCCTCATTATAAGTGAAATTACATAAAATGAATAAAATTGGATTTAGTGATAAAAATATAATATAATTACACTTTAAAAACAATTAATAATATAATCAAACTATATAAATAAATTACATAAAAAAGCAGCTTCAAATAAAAATGCAGTATTTTTCACTATTCATTAAAATTAAAATTTTATTAGAAAAATATGAAAAATAAAAAAAAGTAAAATTTTATGCCCTGCATCCATAGAAATGTTTATTTTTTCAAATTTAAATTATTTAGGTTTAAAAACTAGAATTAAAATGTGTTCACCATTAAAATCTAGTAAAATTGCATTTTTTTTCCAAAAATACTTCTTTTATCCGAAAAAATTGATTTTTCTTATATAATATTCTAGAAAAATTATAAGATTATTTATAATGTAATATAAAAAAATATGGTTAATATTATTCATAATGGATAGTTTATATTATATTTTAATAATATATCATTGTTTGGGCCTACGGGTCTCAAGGGCCTTCAGGCCATCAATGGCCTTTAGGCCATAGGGCCTTCGGGCCACGTAGACCATGGAGTAGCCAAGTTCACACAGAACATGACCCAAAATATGATTAGGAAAACAATAGTAGTAGCCACCAGAAGCAGAGATAACTGTATTGGAAGAATTAGAGGGTATGGAAACCTCCATTGGGACCATGCACTGTGCAACTTTGTACGGGGCAATGCTAGCAGATCAGCAATGCAAGGTGGGGAGCTAGGTGATCAATGAAACCGAATTTGGGGAGGGGCAATTCATGTGGGTTGGGCCTACAAATCATGTATTGGTAATGGTAGGCCTCTAGGCCTTCGGGTCACGTATTGTGGGTCAGTTGGGCCTTGTTCTTTTGGCCTACGGGTCATGTACGGGTTCCCCTTCAACCCTTAAAAGGGGGATTATCCTTAATAAAATAAAAAATAAGGCCTTCGGCCCATTCAGGAAGTGAATCTTAGTATTTCATACAATGCAAGCTATCGAGGAAGGTTGTTCTTGTGTGTAACGTAAACCATGTCATTGTTGTGTGTAGTGAATGATTCATTTGGTGGTGCGTATAATATAATCCAAATGTAGATCATTTATACATTGAACAAAATCTAAAGTCATTTTTTGTGTGAAATGAATTCTATCAAAAGAACTTGAATGAGTGTGTAACACCAGCCAAGTATAGTGTTGTGTATAATGCAAGATAATATGGTGTTTTGTACAGGTCAAGATAATCAGGGTGTAGCATACAACACAAGACATAAATGTTATTAAAAGAATATATTTCATAAAATCTTAGGGTGTTACATTCTACCCCCCTTAAAATTAATTTCTACCTAAAAATTCACTGGGGTTATAATTGGCTTACTACTTAAATGTTTCTTTCATAGAATCCCACATCGTAAAGAGGAATACTAAAACATATTTTTAAAAAGAAACGTTATAAACATAACGGTTACCCAAATTAACTAATCACTATGTTTCCACATAGGATAACAAAGGTGGGAAGTGAAAACATAGATATGGAAGAGAAATCTACCCATCATGTTTTGATTAATAGTGATATAGAATAACATTTAGAAAAATTTAACTACCCGATATCCATAAATATGTGATTATTTAAGGGACAATATGATTAATCGGCTAATAAGTTACTAGGATAACATTATTTGTTTTCACGATCCTTTTCTTAATGTTGAATATTTTTTTTTACTTTAGAAGAAATACTTTTTGGATTTTTGTACTATAGATCCTACCCTGAACAATTTCCACTTCATATATTTTTGAATAAATGATGTTAAATTTATCTTTCTAGAAGTGTTAGAAGACGATGAAATAGAATGATAGGTCATTCCATATGTCTAAAAAAGGTTAGAATAGGTTATTAAATATGCATAGGTCCACCAATAGTGAGACAATACATTAATCTAACAAACTTAAATTGGAATATAACTTATACTATCCAGAAATTGATAACATTACAATACTTCCAAAAATTGAAAATATAACACTTTAGAAGAAGGTGAACTAAATTTACTTAACATTTTTCTCCCACATCTCATTTGTTGTTTTTGGTTGTCACATTCCAAACATGTGGATACCTTAATCATGTATTCTCTTTAAACATGATAATAACATGATTTTATATAGAAACATAGTTAAAAAAAGTATTTCATCTAAATTAACTCTTTCAACCCACCAAAAATACAAAAAATTCAAACCATGCTATCACTTTGTCCTTATATTAGTCTTGTGCTCATTAATACTATCAAACATCTCATTATCTCCTTATCCCTTTATTATGTGCTTATCATGTGCTTTCCAAAAATATTTCAATAACTTTTCATGGTTACCAGAACCATATAATTATTGAAAACCAAAATAAACCAATACATATATATTCTAATATTCCATAATACTATAAATTAGATTCCAAAACACTATTTTGAAATACCATTACATAAACACATAATCATTCCAACACTTTTTTTTTTCATACTCAACCTCACTAATAGTGATTTCACGTGACTTACCTTTTTCTTTTTACTTAAGATTATGCTGACGTTGATCATTATTAACCCTTGTATTAGGGAATTGGTTAGCACAATTCCCCATTTCCTTACACTTGTAGCATCGAAGTGTTGGTGGTGAGTCCGCTTTAGTCTTTTATCTATTCACATCATTATCTCCCTTTTCCCCATTACTTAGGCACTCAAATACATGATGAACATATTTTCCACACTTGAATTATTTTCTTGTTCCTTTAAGACAATCTCCCCCATTCTTTTTTCCACACTATGAGCATAACGAAACATTCATCTTCTTTTCACCATTATTTTTAGATTTTTGCTTGAACTCCATATTTTGTTTCTTATCAAAACCATGAGATGGATGTATAACACCAATTTCAAAATCCACCTTGATAGCATAACAAAAAATATCTTCCTAGCTACTGAAATCTCTTATAGCTAATGCTCTACAAATAATTGGGTTTAAGCCACTGAAGAATCGATCAACTTTACATTCAGGTTGGATGATAAAGCCAAAATCATACCTCTCAAGCCTTGAAAAATTCACCTCTTATGTACCAAAATATTCACCATCCTTTTGATTAATCTCATGAAACTCATTTTCCATCATTTTTTGAAGAATATGAGGGATTTACTTATTGAAAAACATGTTCATGAACTTTTCCCATTCCATGGATAAAATTCCATCTTGCTTCCTTGTATTCATAATTAGAGTCTAACATTGGTATACTTATCCTTATAAATGATTGACAACCAAAGTGAACTTTTCATGTTGTTAACAGTGAAGGATAGACAATATATTATCAACAATACTGATACATTGTTCAACAACAAGTGGATCAGAAGACCCACTAAAATAAGGTGGGTGTTTCCTCATGAAGGACTCAATAAAATGTTATTTCCTTCTTTGCTCGTTTGAATGTCCAAAATGATTCATATGCTGTGTAAGTATAGAAATAAGATTTTTCACTACATCTTCAATAAAATTTGGTTGTTCAGGAAGAAAATCATGGCATTTCCCAGTACATTGATCATTAACATGGTTCCTTCGGGTTCCAACAATTGTCTAAACCCAAAATAAATTGCCTGAGGGGGAAAAATCATCCTAAGAAAACAACATTATCAAGGGAGAGTACTTTTAATATGATACATCTTAGGATTAATCATTGGTTATTCATGATAATGATCATAATTCTAGTATTGTAACCTATACTTATACATAACCTTAGGGACATCTCTAGATGTACCTTATAAATATCTCTAGGGATCTCACTAAAGTTTTTGCATCCTAGTTTATGAAGGATAAACAAACATCATTGTGATACTAAATATAGAGACCCTATCTTGATGTACATGGATATTACATTTATTTTGCATAATACATTATACATGAAATAAAAAAATTACTACATATTGTATTATTATTGTGTCTTTGAAAACTCATAACAAATTCTTCTAATAATGGTGAAAGATCTTCAACATCTCCCATAAAGATCTTCCCCTTTTGTTTTCCTACCAGACACCTTTATTTATATCCTAGAGAAAATAAAACATAAAAAGGGTGATCTCAAATGCTCAGTAAGGGTAAGCAAGGAGAACATAAAACTAACCATAAACATTTGAACATAAAAAACATGAATATAATGTTCAAACATCAAAATAATGAGCAATGACATAAATCCTAGTAGTACGTAAGGCATATATCATAAACGAACATTTGTCAAGATAGAATTTCATTAACATAAAACATATAATTATGGATAACTAATAATAAATTGTTATGATTTCTATATAAAAAATTTAATTTCTTCCAAGACCATCCTAGTGGGAAGATTCCATTATAGAATCAACTTTACTTGCCGTTCCAGCCATGCATTAGTGAACCAAATTACATGTCATTCCAGTTCTGTCTATATCATGAGATATAAATATTTACCTAGTGAATTAGAGGGAGATATAGATCTCAACCATCTCATAATTAAATTATTCTTATATTTTCCACAAAGACACAAATCATTCATCATAGCATAACCCAAAAATAAAATAAAATGGGTTTATTATACATCATTTAACTAAAACATAATCTATATAAGATAAATGGACATCATAAAAATAATTCCATCACAAGAAAATCAAATCAACATAATAATAGGGATATAGACATAATCCTATGTCATCATATATGGAAAATAATTTTGATAAATCACTTGAACATAGTTCTTGAGGTAAATATAAATTCTGATTCAAAAACGTTTTCCTTTCTCAAAATGTTGCACAATTTTAAAAGAAAACAATTTAGTTGAAAATAAACATGAAATATTGTAGAGGAATATTTGTGGAACTAAGGTGTTGTTGAAAACTTAAAAATACATTCCTTCCATATAAGTTAAACTAAAACATTATCCTCGTACTTTTGTTGGAAAAGTCAAAAAAGTAACTCATATGGTAAAAAAAAGAAATATTCCTTCCATACCATGTAGTAAATGTCAAAAAATGGTTAAACATTCATAGAAGAATAGTAAACATTTTAGGATTTTTTTATAAATCATGGACATAGATGGTAAATATAACCCCAGTAAATACATATATATAATCACTACAAATAAAATGACTTATACCAATAGAAATTTAATGACAAATAATATATATGTTGGTGAAATTGAGAAATTACAATAGATATTATGTTCTATTAGTATTAATTTTTAACACCAACACTTATTTTTACCAACATATATATTTGTTGATATCGATCATTCAATACCAAAATATCATTTTACAACAATTAAATATGTTACATTATCATACTAATACCAATATTTTTTTATTAACACGTGAATCTACTATTAATAACTTTATTACCAAATAACATTTTTTAGTATATAAAAAATGTTACAAGAAACCATTAAATTACCAAAAAAACATATTTTGTCAATAAAAAATCAAGAGAAACAAAGTTTGTGTGTCTATATATATATATATATATATATTATTTTTATTATCAATGTAAAATTTTATTTCATAGTATTTTTTTAAAAACATATCATAATTGATTTTAATATTCAATATTCTTGGAATATTAAATGTTTTTATATTTTTCAATATTTTTATTCAGTTTTCTGGAAATATTAACTATTTTTATATGTTTTGATATTATTTATTCAATAAACATTTAAATTATTTCTATAAAAAAATCAACACCACTAAAACCTTAATCTTACTCAAGGCATCGTCATCCCATGTTTTCTGTTTGGCCTCACAACCACCTTCCACGCCACACGTCTTGCCACCCAGATATGGCCTACTGGCCATCATTCCATCTCACATCACATATCCCCTATCTCACATTGCATCATACTCTCTCTTTGTTTCTCTCTTCAATCTTGTTCGGTAACATGTTATTCTTCTTGCTCGTGATGCTATGAGGGGTTAGTGCTGTGGAGTGATTTTGGAGCTTTTTAGGTTTATTGTGGTGTTATCTTTTTAGTTTTTCATCCCTATAATTTTGGATCGAACCTAATATAGATTTTTTATTCTATTTATCTACTTCTATTTCGGGTATTTCAATTTACACTTCTACCGGTTTCGATTTCCATGTTTTGTATACTGTTTCGATCAAAAGATCTCAAAGACGGACGTCATAAAGGGTAGATGAAGTTGTCGTCTCCAATGGCCTGGCAAGGTCTTGAAGGTGATCCCCCAACCCAGATCAAGATTGTTCTATCTATATTTATCTTTTGGGTAACTAAATCTTCGACGTTCCCATTCTCTTTGGTAGTGAAGGATGGTAAGGTCTGTCCCTGCTTTTGAGTTTCTATTCGTCTATTTTGAACAATTAATTTAACAGGGATATGTGATAGAGCTAGTGATTTTTTGAGGTTAAATTGTTTTTGTCTCAAATGGATATTGAAGGAGAATATTCATACAGACTGTATAATGGTGTAAATGTTGAAATTTTTTGATGTTTGGTTTCGATCTGTGTTAAATTTCATGGTTTTATTACTTTGGTTAGAATGTATGATACTGTATGAATTGTATTGTGATAGTTATAATACCTTTAGAAAAGAAACTAACTCCTCTACTATATCCAAAGAAACATGGGAACTAATTCATCAATTAAATGTTCCACAAAAAACTCACTGAATCATATTTTAATGTTGAAAAAGAGTATTTTTATGTATATGGGCTCAAGGAAATATTTGTATAAGGATCTTCCATGGTCTCCGAAGGGTTTTTATTTTCTGACTATAAATGGATTTCAATAGTGTTTTAACCCAAAATTATTGGATTTAAGTGGATATTGACTACCCACTATTCATTATTCTCAACCCATTCATCTTTGCTATTTTTCATGTGGAGATCAACCATGGTGATGGCACTACAATTCAAGATGACTCCAATATATTAGGGATGATCCATCCATCGGATGGTCCATTTATCTTCCCATGATGCCATGATAAGAAGGGGTTCCTGTAAAATCCCAGGTAAATAAAGAATAAAGAATTTTCATATTTATTAATATTTACGAATTAAATATTAATTTTACTTTAAAGGGGTTTCTATGTTCGATAGCGTACCCGATACGCAACAAAGAGTTTCATTGAAATCTTACGTTGCACACTAGTAATAAAATAATATTATTTGAAATGGTAGTTAACACATAGCTGTTGTATTGTCGAAAAAGGATATAAATAACTAAAATATGATTATATATGTTTTTTAAATGTTTTTACTTTTATCTAATAAATGATAAAGGCTTAAAATACAGAAAGAATTCAATTTTAGGCATATATGCCCTAATTTTCACTAAAGGTTCAGTTATCGCCTTTTGATGGCGAACCATCATTAAATATAGTTTTGTTCACTCTTATACATTATTTTTTACCAAATAAAACTCTTCTTTAGAATCGGGACATCAAAATTTACTTTGTAAATTTTTGGTATCTTTCCGATAAAGTTCTTTTTTTAATGAATAGTGTAAAATGTTATATTTTAATTCAAAACCTATTTTTAATCTAATTTATTTATATGATTATATTAACTTTTGAATTGGTTTTAAAGTGATATTAGAAAATATTTTTACCATTAAATCCAATATTAGTCGTTGGAATTAATTTCACTTTGAAATCGGACTTAAACTAGTGTCAATCTTTTGATACTTATTGTTTCATAAAAACACACTATTTGTCATGACAGCGGGAATTAATTATTAAATTAATTAATGTGACTTATATGTTTTTAATTTTGTAAAATAGGCTTCATTTTTGAATCTGGAATATCAAATATAGCTTAGGGTGAATTTTTGGTATTTTTCTAAAAAACATCAATTTTTGATGAATAGTGAAACCACTAAGTAGTACTTATAAGAACTGATTTTTCGTTTAAATGAAATTTTACCACTTTTGTGTTTTGAATTTCAAAAATCCTACATACATTGTTGTCATTATGAAGTAAAATGTTGTTGAATTGGATTAAAATAATTTTTTGGTGAATAGTAACTTATTAAGTTTTTAATCGCAATTAGAGGTAATTAGTATAGTTTAAGGTAAAAATAATGTTTTAATAATATGAGATGAGATTTACACATGTCCTACCCAAATTGGATGTGTCATGGCCGACCAAGAAAATCCATGGGTCTACTTGGGGACCCCATGGAGCCACTTTGGTTGGGAAATGACATAAATAACTTTTTATTTAATGTTAAAGTAAAAATGACACAAACATGAGATGTTTTACTAAAACAATTTTCACATGGGGTTATACAAGTCAGATTTTTTACTATAAATATTAATTAGAAATATAAAAAGATTTCCTACATCATTATATTTTTTTATAATTTTTAGACAATAAATAAATAAAATTATTTATGACATCATAATGATGCAGCGATTACCTCATTAATAAATGATTTAAATAAAATGGAAGGATAATGTAAAATATAAGACCTAAACATGTAAAAAACCTATTGTATGGGTGGATTTCGAACCCTTATCACCTTATCCTCGAATTATATAAATGTGGGACCTCTTAAATCTGAATATCATTTTAAAATAATGTAACTGTTCTTTACTTTCCAAGAGTTCCCCTCCTCTCCTCTTATAAAAGGCCCCCACCTCTACCTCTTTACCCACACTTCCAAAGCCTTTGGCTCAGCCAAACCCTGACCATTTTTCCTCTCCACATACCTATATTACTCCTTGAAGCCTCACTTTGGGTAGAAGTCTTCCCAAGGAATACTTTGAGCTCAAATCTAAGAGAGTTACCTGATTTTAAGGTGATTTCTTCACTTGTGTTCTTTTGTTTTATTTTGCTTCTCCAACCCCCTAAACTATTTTTATTCATTTCTTTTGTAAAAAAACCAGTATATTCCATATACTAGTATGTTTTTATAATAAGTATTTGAGATACACTTACACACATCTACATCTAATGGTTAAAGAACATACTGTTTCTTTGGTTGGCGAATTTCTACCTCACGAAACGATGATTGTTCAATCTTCTTTTAAACACCTTTAATGGTGGCAATTAAGATTTCACACTATTTATATATGATATATATTATGTTTATGTTTTCCTTATGCTTCTTTATTTTTCGTTTTTGGTTTAACTTTATGGTTTCCATTGTGTGTAAACACGATAATTTCATTTTAGGAAGTGCGGACTACCGCCCCCTCAAAGTGATGTGATTCGTTAATGCCATATGTGGGACATATAAAGGATTGATTTAAAGTTATTATATATTATTTTATACTGGAATTATAATATATCTCTATATCATTATTATTTCTTTCCATTAATGTATGAGATAGAAATGAAAGTAGCATTCATGCGTACGTACGGCTTACCGTCTCCATTAACGGTGAATTTCATTTCTTATCACCAAATGTAATGTACTATTATAAGTACATATATATAATGGATATATATGATGTATGTTACATCTAAATGATTAATATAATTCTGTAATTAAAATATACATACCTCTCATTTATTTTTAATTCCATTAATATGACAAAGAAATGAAAGTAGCGTTCATGCGTACGTACGGCTTACCGTCTCCATGAATGGTGAATTTCATTTCTTACCTCTAAATGATTATGTGATATTATAAATACATGTATATGCTAGATATATATGATATATATGATATCCAAATCAGGAATTTCATTCTGGATATAAAGAACCTTTGACCACACGAACAACATGTAATTGTAGGAAGTCCACTTTCGACTTAAGAACCAAATATCGACAAAACAAACATTATTAACTTAAATGATTACATATTGTTTATAACATGGAAATAAGTGATATAAAACGAATAATAAAATTTAAAAATGTTCTTAATAAAATAGTAATTAACTCAAGTTTATTATTTAGGACGTTAAAGAACGATCGAGTCAAGTCGGACCCGAGGTAAGGGACTTCATCTCAGTCTCCTTTAATTGAGGCATATTTCGTTTTATAAAAAACTATCTTTTATACAGTGTATAAAAACCTTTGAATTTTAATTTTATACAAAAGGAATCGTTTTCTACGAAGCATTTTACTAAACGAAAAAAATGAATGTTTCTTTTAACGTACACGGTGACAACGACCTTTTCCGCCGCCATGAGTATTATTTGGTCTTTAGCTTCCTCAACAAGCCGTGATGTTTTTTTAAAATGAAATAAATACCATATACTCTTTTATGTATTTTGGTATTGAAAATGGTTTTTATAATGGATTTGTTATGTCAATATATTTAAGTGATATATTGTGATCAAAGTGTGGAAATTGTTTCTTTCCATTATATTTGTTTTATGTCTTATGATTTTTATAATGGTACTTGGACATTTGATGGGTGGTTACGTGATAAACCATATGACGGGTGGTGCCGTGAATACCAGGATGGGTGGTTACATTATAACCTCTAATGCATTGGGTATGGAAGTCGGCCGTATGGCTATTCCATTAAGTATGTATGGAATTTGGTCGTATAGCTATTCCATTAAGTGATATGTGTGGAAGTCGGCTGTATGGTTATTCCACTTAAGTATGTTTACGTCCCAAGTTACCTTTATATGTTATGTGTTCATTATAGGGTTTTTTGGTAATCCTTTCGTTAAAAAAGGGTAAGTAATGATATTTTATTCAATGAAGAGTTTTTACTACTTCATGAAGGTGAAGGTATTACTTTGATAAAGTATACATCGTTTACTTGATGTTTGAAAAACTAACAGTTTTCGTTATTTGTGTATCCCATAGTGAGATTTTTATGCTCACCCCAAGTTTTTTTGAAATGTTTTTCACAGGACTTAATGTGGAATAGTTTCAATGATGGGATCAAGGGAAAGTCATGCTATATAAAACATGGAACTAGACATGTTTCTTTTTAATAGTTTTTATTATTATGTGGAAACTTAGTAGAAGTGTCTACTTTGTAATCTTTTGAGATGTAATAGTTATGTTCTAATTCTCTAAAACTCTAAACCTGAAATGATCCTCAATGTGAATTATTCATTTAATTCAATATTAAGTAAGGTTTAAGGCCGGGGCCTTATAGTTCCTGGATGGCTATAGGAGACCAGGTGTCCCTACTTCACCCCCTATGAGCTTGCCAATAGTTATTCTATGATAGTTCTTATGTTGATTTTTCATACGAAAAATCATGATATGATAGATAAGGTTAGTTATTGGTATAAATATGAATAAGTTAAATAGATATATTAATGTGGATGGGTTGAAATGTTTTTATTAAATTTTATATAGTACTTATATTTTGTGATATTCTAGTTGTTTTTAAAGTATTCATTGTATGTTTATCTAAAATGATGAGAAGGTGACATGTAAGAATTATCCTTTTAGGGAAGATTCATGTAAATTACCTTGATACAAATTGATTATGAGATTTGTTTTCTAGTATATATATTATTGGTATGATTTTTCAAATAAATTTGTAATATAATTTATTTACGTTGTTGGTATTAATGTTTTAAACTATTGTTTGGGTCTTAAAACAGTTACAAACTAGATTTGATGAATGAAACACTTTCTAGATTGAGTTCCCCTTTAAGATCCCACTCAAGGTTGAGCTATTCTTTGAGGAATAGTGGGAATCATATTGAAGTTTATTGGGTTAGAATTTGTGAGTTCACTCTTTCTATTTTGAATGTTTTCTTTGACTGAATATCTCCATTCGTTAATAATATTTTCAAAGGCATATGACTAATTGTTTTTAATTCAATTTATTTGTGTTTTATTTGGGAAAACTAGATAAATTAATTATTCGTATTTCATTATTTCATTTTTCCATGATCTTTTTTATATTGTTCATGATAATCTTCTTGTACAAAATATCAAATTTCATCTTTTATTTTTATTATTATTAAACTTTTTCAGGAATTACATTGATTTTTTATAAATTCTTGTAATTAATAACTGGGAAAAATAAGCTGGTTGAATTTTGAGTCTGCTATTTTATTGTTTTGTCATTGTGATGATCAACTCATGTGGACGGAAGATTTTCAAATGTTTATCAAATGTATACTGAGAATTTAGAGTGAAAATGGAATTGATCCTGTATAAAGTTCTTTTTATTTGCATTGCATCTTTGAAAATTGTACTATGTGATTGTTCTATGTGAGAACCAATACCTATGGTAAGGTGGACAACTTCATCGTCACCTGCATGAGTATCACTTACAAAATTATGGAGTGCAGTGACATCAGTTGTATTCATAATTTTTGTAATAAGTAGAATCTTATAAATTATATCATTTTATTCCATTTCATGTAATGGAATTAATGTGGAAGTTCGATTGATATTCAATGTTCAAATAGGTATGCAAAGAAATGATAAAGTGCCTTGAAGGACTCATCGGGACATGACGATAAGCCAAAATGGCAAGTTTCACAGGTATTCTATAATTTTTTTAAAGATAAATCCTTTGTTCCCAAGATATATTTTGACATATGTGAACTCATATTTCTAGGATCACTACTTTTGATTCCAGACTTGATGCTGCATCAATATAGCATCTTTTCAAGATATGTTGGACCACATGAGTATGTAGTGTTAGGAATTCTTTTCAATAATTATTTAACTTAAGGTCAAGTTAGGGTCTTCTAAATTTTATTATGTAAAGGAATACATTAAATTTCTAGATCAAACAAATTATAATGTTAGTTCAAGATCCTTGAAGCTCCAAAAAAACATTTATGTAAATCCTAAGGTTAGGTAACTAATTTTTAATTCTCCTGGTTACCTATTTACTAATTTAATTCTCTTGATTTTTTAATGACTTTCATATGTTGAAATGATTATGTAATACTTTATTATTTTTTCAGGTTGAGTGGAAATATGGTGATGGATGGAGCATACAACCATTTCATATTAAAAAATCACATACTTCTTCCTTGATTTATAATGCTCTGACTAGGAATTCCCTAATTAGGAATAATCCATTACTAGTACTGGGGAATGGATGGGTGAGTGTATAGTGCACACTGGCTCCTGGTGTGGCATTTATGAGATTCTGTTAGCTGACTGGCATAGATGAGTTGCTAGAAGCTCACTGGTACTGGGGCATGTATGTGCTACTAGTACTCGATGGTTACTGATGTGGCATGGATGGGATCCTAGCATGGGAGTGGGGTGGGTTGTGTGTTGTTGGGGTGTGTGATGGATCCTGTTGGGGAATGAATTTTGTATTGATTAATTTTGTATTAAATTACAATATCAATATAATTATTTTTTTTCTAATTTTAAATATGTTTTAAAATATTCATCTCTTTAATAATTAAAAAAAATATTTTCTATAAATGATAAATTAATAAATATATTATGAAATTTTATTATCCATAAAAATTTATAATTTTTATTCAAATGTAATTTATTAATAGATATGATATTTTGGTAATAGTATTACAAAAAGAAATTTTTTTAATTATTTTATGTTTCTAAAAATTTTAACCAACATATATACAATCTGTTGGTATTATTATAGTTGTAACAAAATGATTTTATATATCGTAAAAATAATCCTTGACAGAGTGTTTACCAACAGTTTAGTGATAGTGAAATATATGTGTCTAAAACTCATATATAGTGGGTTCAAAAATATTAATAACTTGTAAAAAATTCCATAATAATATTTATGATATCATATATTTTTCACTTACAACTTTATATTACCTGTTCCCTTATCAATTCCATGTTAAATAAATATTTTGGGTAATAATCGTTTTATTTATCGTACGTGTTTTGAATTGTTATTATTGATATTATTACTTATATAAATATTTTCTTACTTCAAAAATGTAAAACATGATTTATATATTATATATATTCAGTAAATAAATATATATAATAGATAGATAAAATAAATGGAATACACCGTTCATGGAGATGGTAGGCCGTACATAAGCATGACCACTGTTTTCGTTTCCTTATTAAATTCTGTCGAAGTAAGTAAATGAAATATATAAATATAAATAAATATAGTAATGTTATTATGTAATATATTTGATGATTATTTATTTATTTATACTTTATAATCATTCTTGAATGGTTAACTGGGAGAAGGAATATCATCGCGTCCTGGAGACGGTAAGCTGTACGTACGCACGAGCGATGATATCGTTCCCCTAATTGGTGAATTATATGAATGTGGATGGTGTATAAAATCTAATAATTAGTGTCATGTTATAATAATCATATATAGTTATTATTTCCACCATTATATGCATCCAAGTAAGGAAGTGGTGAAATGAAAGTTACACCACGACGTGGAAATGGTAAGTCGTATGTACGCACGCGCGATGATTTCATTTTTTGTAGGATGGATAAAAGGTAAAATAGGGTTGTTTAATATTTATAATAAAATATAAGTATATTATTGATACTTATTTAATTAATTTATAGCGAAACAACTAAATAAGAGGAAGTAGATGAAAAAATAAATTTGAATGAATCGGAAGAAGAGATTACCTCTTCCTTGACGTGCCTCCTTCAATTTTCCTCTTGTGGCACTAGAGTTGGTCTTTTGATAATACCAGAAACACTATAATTTTACTAGAGAATATTATAAAATAAATTGGAAGGGTTTGGCTAATCGTGACGACTCAAAATGGAGTGAAGAGGAGAGACCCCTTCTATAATAGAGGGGAGTGGCACTTTAGAAACGTATTAAAATATTAATTTATTATAAATTAAATTTCGACTTAAAATGGTCCAAAACATATTTAATTTTAAGATAGTATGGTTTTTGGTTCGATTAAGCATCATCAAAAAAAAATTAGACATGTTTTTTATATTTTATTTATCCACATATTTTTGATTTAACCCTTATTTTACCCTTTTTAATCTTACCGTAATATCATGTTATTTACACATTCTGGGTTAATGTAAATACCATATTATGTCCAACAACACAAAAGAAGTTATTTATGACATATTTGGACTTATATTAACAATTTTTCCAAATATTTTATTTTTAGTAATTTAAGATCATTTTATAAATTATTTTATTTTTTATGTAATGAATTACGTCAATTTTGGACCCTATCTATAGTTGAATTTTTAAAAAATTCATAACAACACGATTACTTCAAAAAAATAAATTAACATATCTCTAATATGACAATATGATCCATAAAATTCATGGATGGGATCGAAATGTTCACATTAAATTTATTTTAATATTTATAATTTCGTTTATTTGAATATTTCATGAATGAGGTAATCATTACATCATAATTGTGTTATAAATAAATATATTTATCTAATATCTAAAAATTATAATTAAAATACCATTATAATGTAAATATTTTTAGATTAATAATGAATATTTATTTAAATAGATATCAGTTATATATCGCAATATTTAAATCCATTTATTAAAAGATTTATGTTTAGATTATAAAAATATTTACTTTAAATTAATTATTATAAAATTTCATTTTCACATCCAAGTAAATAAATGGGTCCCAAAATAGAAACAAGGATTCCCTTGGTCAGGAATATATCATATAATAGGATTGAGACATGTGTTAGGACAATTTAATATTATTATAATACTATTTTTTAGCATTATTTAACAGATTTACCCTTTAACCATGGTAAATTAAATATTTACTAATGTTAGTATTCATAATGTACAAAAATAAAAGGAACTTATTTAAAAAAATTTAACCTTCTAATTCAAAATATGGAATCCATTTTTTTAAATTCAAAACACATATGTTGTTGTAATTAATTTAAAAATTATTCTCGTTGTCAAAACCAAAAAGCTAGTTTTTAAAAAGTAATAACTATCAAAAGATTGATGTGTGTTAATACACAATTTAAATTTAAAATTACTTCAAATTACAAAAATTGGATTAAATTTAAAAAATATAATCTAATTAAACTTTAAAACCAATTAAATACATAATCTAACTATATAAATAATTTAGGTAAAAAAGCCAGTTTCAAATTACTATGCAGTATTTTTCACTATTCATTAAAATTTTAATTTTATTATAAAAATATAAAAACATCAAAAAAAGTAAATTTATATGTCCAAATTTCGATGAATAATCTTATTTTGTAAAATTTAACATATAAAACTGATAAAAACTAGATTTAAAATGGGTTCTCTATCAAAATGCTGTAAAACTTCATTTTACTTAAAAAATTTCTTTTATCCGAAAAATTGATTTTGTTCTCATATCATGTTCTATAAAATATGTAATATGAATGATAATGTTATATATATATATCTAAATGTTGTTAATACTATTAATAAATGATATTTTATATAATATTTTAATAACATATCATTGATTATTGAAATTTGATATTGCTTATAACAAAAGCTTCGAGGAAGGTCACTGTTACGTGTAACGCATGCCATGTCACTATTGTGTGAAGTGAAAGATTAATTTGGTTTTGTGTATAACATAATAAATACTTATTTAATTTATATATTGAACAAAATATATACTCAGTGTTGTGTGAAATGAATTCTATAAAAAGAACTTGAAATTGTGTGTAACACAAGCCTAGTATAGTGTTGTGTATATAACAAGCTAATACGATATTGCGTATAGAACAAGATAATCTAGTTTTATCTTGAAACATAAGACATCAAAGAAAATAAAAGAATATATCTCATAAAATCTTGGGGTGTTATAGGGTCACATGTTATTTTTGAATACAGATCATGTTTCCCCATGGATAATAATGACTAATGGGTTGTACCACAATTATAAATTTTGTGTGATCACCGTTTTACTTATGTAGTGTTTATGTGATAAATAATTTATTTTATTTCATGTGAATCAATATTAAATGACATGTACTATAGACTATGTGTATCGACACCTATTTTTTATACATGATTGATCTATATAGTAGGACATGCACACTGTGTACCTTGTTAGACAAGTTCATTACCCTATGATATACCCATAATCTTACAATGATAGTGAACCTCTATAATTCACATTGATCCTTTATGATGAGTATTCTAAAAATATGTTATGTACTACTAGGTGATGTATTCTATGATATTCCAGATATATTGTGTAGTCTATGTTTGAATAAAAAGAGATTCCTTATATTATTTATGTATTTATTAAATTTTATTTCATGTACCTCTTATATATACACACTCCATTACCATACTTAGAATTCCATTCATTTGTACATCGTGTAGATTGATTTTCAATGTTATATAAATAGCCATCCATTTGGGCTCTATAAACCATGTACCTTACAGAATATGTTTTCTATAATTACATGAAATATATAAAAATTATTTATCAGCTTGATTTTTTAAATAAATATATTATTATTTCATTCTAATATTTTTACCACATAATACAGAAATATATGATACTCATTGACATTGGAAGTTATTCATGGTTATTTTTTGCAACATTGAAGGTATTATATCGTATATAGTGATGAAGTGTTACATGAGAGACATTTAGAGTTGGAATGGAATTATATAATCCATCATGTCCTACTGAGTGATCATCAATAAAGGGGGTTATGTACTCCCATTATGTCATATTCAAGATGAGGAATAGTTGATGTTAGGTAGATAGAGCTATGTGACACCCACATACGTTAGTTTAAGTTCCTCTATTTTTGGAGTAACTAATCATGTCTATATCGGGGAAGGGTTCCTCATAGGAGAAGTTAGTACTCCCCAATATATTACGGAAATATCCTTTATATGGGATATGTAACTCGTCAATAGATATCTATATTACATCATAATGTGTGGTCTCCCTCTACTGATGGAAATTAATATATGATGTTCTGAGTGTGGGCATGCGAATATCTATGGTGTCCAAGAGTAATGAGGTTCCTTTTATTTTTGAAATCATTGTGAGATGAGTTGTGTTGTTTGGAAACAACATAAATATAGTGATATTTTTTCCTAATGAATATATATATACTATATGTTGACAAAATTTTATTTTTGTACATTCAACTATAGTTTTTTGTGATTCATGTTTGGTGTATTTAAACATTAACAAGGATAGTATTTATGGAATAAACCTTGTTATGTTATTTAAAATTAGTTTACAATGTTTGAATCAGAGGAGCTAGTGGATCTAGTGCTTAGTGCCGCACAACAATGTTCATCGTTGGAAGTTACTATTATTGTTAGTTCATATATCATAATTTTGAGTTCATCAATTGTAAATATTAGAAAAACACCACAAGATTTTTTTTAATGTTTCGTTTCAAATGAATTTAAATATTTTGATATTTTAAATTACACAAAACACTGAGTTTTTCTTCTATTACATGCTACCCTATGTTTAAATTTATTATGTCAAAATTTTAAAATATATTTATATGATAGTTTCACCTATCCATAAAAATGGCATGTATAAATAAGATTTATTAAATTATTATAATATATGGTTTACAAATGTATATAAAATTATTTATATAGTAACATACTAATTAAAAATTATAATAAAAAAATTAAAAAATAACCAAAATCATTCTCCAAAAAACTATTTTATGAAGAAAGAAATATTCGACTAATATAAATTAATCAAAAAAATCATGAGTTATTTTAATGAAAATTATATATTCTATATCAAATTAAAAATTTCTCATTATTCATATGTGTTATATAAAAAATAGATAAGGGTAATTATAATGTTTCTCTCAAAAACTATATTTTTCTAAAAAGTAATTTTGTCCCCTTTTTCAGCACATATTTCATAAATAAAATTTTTCACTATAAAAAAATTATTTTAGAAATTGGTGTTCATTTTTTAAGTCCTCATTTAACAATTATCTTACATTTTTGTTTAATAATTTTCTTATATGAATAATTTTATTGATTAATAGTAAAATATTTGGAATTTTAATTGGAGATATCCTTTTAATTTAAATTATTTATAATGTGAAATTATATATTAAATTTTTCATTAATAAAAAAAACTTCAATTACATATCTATTAATACTATTTAATTCATTTGATAATTTTTTATATTGAATTTATATGTAAAATAATTGTAATCATTTTAACATTTTCTTTTTGTAAAATCCACTTCCAGATTACATTTGTGGGATTTCGTATGTATTAAAATTTTCTATGCCAGTGAATAGAATTTTGAAAAATGGATTCTATATATTGAATCATAATATTTTTAATTTTCTAATAATGTAAACTATATTTTTACCATACTGATTTTTTAAAATAGTTAAAATTATTTACTGTGATTAAGGGAGAAATGGGTTTACTTGGGGTTAAACAATAATGAAAAGGTTTAAGATGACTGAAAAAATTGTATGAAATATGTTATATGGATATATATACCATATAATTTCTAATTATGTAAAATAAATATATTTTAGACCCTTGTGTCATGTGAAAAATGTTGGGACACCATTTTATTTTTAAAAAATTCAAGTTTGTCCCTCACCTTACTTATAAATGACCACACCCTCCCCACTCCTTTTCACAACACAAAACTATTTTCGATCATCCACTCATTTCCCAAAGAAAATTACAACTCCTTACTCGTATCCTATAAGGATTTATTAATAAATCCTACCAAATATTTTTCATGGAGAAAAACTAAGGAGGTTTCCTGAAGAAGAGGCAATGTTCTTTAATGAGCCTTTTTATTTCATTTCTTCTTCCACATGCTTCAATAATGATTTAACTATGATAATATAATAAACTATTAATATTAAATATTATGATATTTTTTTATAATGGTAATTAACTACAATTATCCCCACTTCCACCAAAGGAGTTGTGAAATTATTATTCATGTGTACTGCAGAATACAATATTGCAAACCATTTTCATTTATTCTTCCATTACCAACTCTAATGGTTTACTATGATGGTTGATATAAAAAATATATATATATATATAGTATTTAAAACATAATTATACTTATGTATTAATTATATAATTAATAAATTTTTACATTCTATTCATTAAGGGTTATGATAATGTCACTTTTGTGTACTATGAACTAATGCCTTGTGAAACAATGTGATTCATTCTCAATAACTTTATATATGGATAACAATAATGATAAATATAATTAATATAATTCATATAGATAAAACAATTATGATAATAATTAAATAAATATCATCCCAAAATTATAATATATCCATTTTGTTCTCACCTTTCACTCCTGGAATGATGATAATGTCATTCATGTACGTGTAGGCTACAAACTTCATGAAGTGATGTGACTTTATTTTCATCATAAAAAAAGGATGATATGTATTAGAATGTTTAATGAATAAAAATTTATTTATATAATTATGATATTTATCTAATTATAATATTTGACCTACCAGATATGCTAAGGTTCTTCGAAAATTTTAAACATTTTTCATGCGTACGTATGGCTTACCGTCTTCATGATCCTAACATACTTCATTTCTCCAAACCATAATTCATTAATGTTTTTAAATTTAAACTTTACTAATTTATATTATAATTAATTATTCATTATAAATATGTATATTATGGAAGCATGATAAAATTAAGAGGACCCAAAATTATAAATCAAAACACATATGAAAAACAAAGTGATTATTTCCCAAAACGTGACCTTAATATATAATATATTAAAACAGTCATTAAAATGCCATAAATTAAGCATATAATGTAGGATAAATATATATATATATAAATGTGTTTGTGTGTGTGTTTCTTCAATATATTTATAATAAAATTATATTTTTTATATATTAGTTTCGAATGTGTATAAAGAAAGTTGATACTTAAGGTAATGGATTCGTATTCACTATTTTATTTCTAGGAGACAAATAAAAATTCACTTATCAATTTCATTTATGTGTTTTATATGATTCCCATTATAAAAGTTATATCATTAATATTCCATTTTTAATGATATTTAATGTTTCATTAGATTTTATTCTTTATTATGGATTATAATTCAAATGTTTATTAAACCCATACGAGATTTATGTCTCACTTTTTACTTCTAAGAGACACGAGTCATATTGAACTCCAATATATATTATGTAGTGCATAAAAATCCAAAAAATATGATGTATCGTGATTGAAATATGTATTCTTTTATTTTAAATATACATTTTATGATAAATCATTCATGGGTTTTACCATTTAAATGTATCCAAATCGATAAGAGATTTTGTCTCAATTTTGCATCTTTGAGACAATAGTTATGTTATTCACATACATTCTTTTATGAGGTATATATAAAGGTGAATTATACTATAAAATCATGAATTATTATTTCTAATGATATATTACGGTTTTTTAATGTTATTATTTCATGGGGATTATTATTTAATGTCTCAAGAGTGGTAATATGTTAATGTTACAATCTATTCAGTTATCAAGATTGTTTTTGAGTTTTTCTCCAATGTAGAAATATTATGATCTAACTCTCATGAAATATCATGAATTTTCTTCACATATGGTTATTTATGATTTTTTCAAGTAATATTAACTTTTCCAAAATATATTTTAATTAAAATTATGTATATAATGTTTTATGAAAAATCATCATTATTTATCTCTTCTTTTGAAAACCCTTTCATCCAAAACCATTTTCCCAAAGAAAGATTACAAAAATGGTTATAACATTATTCAAATGATTTATTAATGAAATTGTTACCATTTTTAGCATTTCATAATATTTATTAACAGAATATTCATTTATTTTTAGAAACAATTCCCATTTTGAATTTATAGAAAATGTTAATGGAATGTTTGGTTTAATGAATATAAGATAAATGAAAATTTCTTCCATCATGACCATCAAATTCATTAAATATTATTTTTTATTTTTTATATATTAGTTACAAATAGAATTAAGTTCAAAATATTTTTTACATTTTTTAATTTAAAAGTGATTTAAAATCAAAAATTATTTTCCACAAGAAATGATCAATGTGATATTTCAAAATAATTCTTAATATAATATGACATTTTTGGATGTAAGTTCTTCTTTATTGAAAATATGAAAAAAGGGATCAATTCATAATTTTTATATATGTTATTTATCATGAAATGATGTATATGAAAACTATTTCAATTCTACATGATATAACATGATAAAAATATTATGAAACTATCTTATATTCCATGGGATATTATATAATAATATGATAGAATTTTTTTCAGAGATATCTCTTTTAAACATGTTATGGTATGATGAAATGGTTTTGAAACCAATTTCAATTCATGTTATATGATATAATTATTTTATTATTATCTTTTGTCACACATAATTATTATTTTCATTATGAAATGGATTGGACATATATCACTCTTCAATGCATAATTTAATGATTAATGTGATATGAGATCAAAGGGTACATGAGAGGTTATTGCAATACTAAAAAAGAGATCACATGAGGTCATACGAATCCTAAATTAGGTACACAAGAATTTTTCCAAATAAAATCATGTTATTAACGTCTTTTCAGGTAGCCATGAGATATGATTTTACATTCTTCTATATATTTCAAAAATATATGACTCATTCTAATGATTTTATATAATTATTTTCTATCATGGATCATGTTCATTGATTCTAATATGATTAATTTCTTAAGAATATACAATTTTTATTCATTGAATCTATTTTATGGGAATTTATAAATAAGTTATTGTTTTAAAATGTTATACACATGTTGAATACCCTTATGTTTGTGTTATTCTTAAATGTCTCCCTTGATTACCCTTAATGAGCCTAGAACATCACCCTTTCATATGTTTCATTTCACCGGGTAATAAAGAAATGTACTACATATTATATTTGTTAGAGGTGTGATAGTTATGAATAATGAATTTGGAGACAATGTGGTTTAAATATTAACAAGTTGTTTATGATTCCAGGATTTCAAACACACTATACCATTATGATCCTCATAAATCTATTTATGTAATGTAATAAATGATTATAAAATACATGGTAATATCCATGTATAAAATCCTTGGGTCTCTATAGATAGAATAAAAAGACATAATTAGTGATCCTTTAGAAAATAGGATGAGAAACATTATATTGGTACCTAAATACACTTGTAGGTATGTCTCTAGGTATCTCTTTGAGGATAAGTCTGAGGATGAGTCAATGTATGGGAAGCTATCCTGAAATTTCAGTAATGGGTGTTGCAAGTGGTTTCAATGAAATTTAATGCCAATCATGATAAAAAATAATAATGTCGTTATCGAACAAAGGTTCCTAGGGGTAATAAACATAAAAAAGGAACATTGATATGTACTGGATTATCACCAAGTTCATGACATCGGGTCATGCTGAACACATTTTATAACAATCCAATGAGAAATTCTTGGATAAATCACAAACACATTATGAACCATATAGAAGGATTTAAATAGATGATTAATATGAATGATCTAGGATTAATCTTATGTTTCATGACTTAGGGATCCTATAATTTATTTTTTTCTTGATGATGTGGTTTTCCAATATTATTAGTGTTACTCACACTGTGCTTTCTGGTTTTAGTCAATGTTAGGAACTATAAAGAATTAATATAACAACAAATGTATATTTTTTTAAAATTAAACATCCAGATGGGATAATTATTGGATTTAATTATATTGTTATCATTCATACTTTTTAATCACAAAACATAATTAAAAACATTAACCTTAACCAACTCCTAAACTCATCAATGAAGAGAAAGATACTATTTTCTGAGCATACGGTCAGTGGACACCATAGATGAAATAATATTATATTTTTTATATGTCTATAATATGGGAATAATCACTCAAGGGAATGTATTATAGGGATAATAAAAAGAAATTTGGTATTAAAAAAGGACACAAATAAAGAAACTGGAATTGAAAAAAAAAGTAAAAGTTTAATTGATATAACAGATGAGAATAATGGTCTTTCAAAAGTGTCATTTAATAATGAATATTTAAAATATTGAAATTATGGTAATTTTTGAAATTTGTTTAATAAGTGGAAAATCATGAAGATAACCAACATGGTTGTTCAACAAATGAGTTTTCAATTTATGATGTACAGACTGTGAATAAAATATGAATGAAAAAAGGTATTAAGGAATAATATTATGTTTTCTAGTTATTGGTTTGATATGGAAGTGTTAATATTGAATTATTAATGTATTGGAATTCAACTATTATGTTACATGAATCATCAAATATACAAGGATCATTCCCTATAATTGTTAATTTATGGTTTTTAAAAAGATATTTTAGATGGTAATAATGGATTAGAACAGAAATTTAATTGAAAGTATTTATTTTTATTTTGGGAATAAAACCCATAATAGATTACCAATGTTGAGATAATGATGTAAGGAAAAAGAAATATTGGATATTAGTAATTATATTCGATAGTACTGATTAATTTATTTTTTTGTGGAAAACTTTATCATTGTTATAATTGGTGGAGTTTAAATCATTTTTTGGTTTATGGTATATTTCAAATAATCCATATTTTATTTAACAAAGGAAGAAGTATATATGTTTTCAATAATTTTTTATTGTAATTTAGGTTTTTAGCATGTTTTTGGAGAATAGAATATGATGTTATTTAAATTTTGTGTATGAGAAAATCAATACATACATTATGATATAATGGGGAATAATGTTTTTTTGTTTAAGGAAGATATTTATCAACTATGAATTTTTGAAGGGTTATAAGTTTATCTTTTTATGTTTTTTTAATCTGAATATTGGATAAGATTTTAGAGATTAACATATTATTTTACCATGTGAATATTTATCCATATTGTATAATATTTTTAATATTTTCTTACAATATATATATAGAAATAAATATCATTCTTCTATGGTTATTATATAGTTCTTCTGATCTGAATAATTTATCTCTTAGAGTAAGAGATATAGAGGAAAATTATCAAGGCATAGAAAACTATTGAAATTGTTCCCTTGAAATAAATATATATGAAGTATGTATATTTTCATATGTTATTATACTATATGTAAAATAATACCCCTACATTTAGATAAGAATCATGAATTAAAAATGTTTCCTATTATGATTATTATTATGATATTAATGAAATTTTTAATAAATCTTGGTTTTATACCATTTTTATTAATATATTTGTCTTAAAAATGTTCACTATCACTGTCTATTAGTATTTGGGTGTTATTTTTTTCAAATATCTAAATATTTTAACTTTGCACTTATGTACTCATATTGGAACCCTAGAATGTGTTATTACAAATGACTTTTTCACATCCATTTCCCTTTTTCTACATTATTTCTATTAACCCTTTTATACAATGTCGGTTTATATGAGGTAATTGTAAATTTTAAATATGGGTGTAGAATTTAATGACATTATATTTTTTGAAATATAATTTTTAATATATTTTTAATCATTTTTATATTTTTAGATATGCATATAATAGAGTTTAGAATGAATTACATACAACCTTGAGATTAAATTAAATGGGACAAATTATTAGAATATTATTATATGTAATTTATCACCTTTCTATTAGAATGTAGGATATGAGTAGGATGAATAAATTATGACAATACATGGTCGAATCACGTATATAAAAGAAATTATTTTCAGAACAATTAATTTAAAATTATAACAAAAACTATATGAAAAGAAAATAAATCTTTATTAGAAATTATATTTATAAGAAAATAAACACATTTATTTTTAACAAATTAAATAGACCAATCATGGTGAATTATTTTAATTAAATTTATATATTATATATTCAATCAAAATTTTCCAATTG
Organism: Viscum album; assembly: GCA_963277665.1. Lineage (NCBI taxonomy): Eukaryota > Viridiplantae > Streptophyta > Magnoliopsida > Santalales > Viscaceae > Viscum > Viscum album. Next base: position 664,092,330 of record OY728159.1, read on the forward strand.
TATTACGTATTTTCTAGATAAATGAAAAGAACAAATCAAATTTTATACCAAATTTTTTCTTCTAAAAAGTGGATTATTAAGATTTTCTAGAAGTTATTTTGAAACTAAAATTTTACACTTTTAGAATATTTATTTTGAATAATATAGATACTTTTTTAGAAAATAAATTCAAAAAATCATTATTCTTATTAGTTTGGGAATTTTCTAAAAAGATTAATTTTTTTGTTTCATAGTGAAAAAGACTGAATTTTAATGGAAATTTTCCTTTTTATTTTAATTATTTATAGTGATTAATTGTATTATAAATTGATTTTAAATTAAATTTAGTTAAAATATATCTCTATTAATTAAATTTATTTTATTTTAATATTTTTTATATTTATTTTCGATATAAAAACATTTTAAAAATATGAAAATTTTCTTTTCGAAAAACCTCTTTTCTTGTCGCCATTACAAGACTAATTTTAAATTTTAATTTTATAATTTCTTGATTGTAATTTAGAAAAATGGATTCCATATTTTTAATCCTGTTAATTTATAATCTATATTATCTTAAAATTAATTTCTTAATAAAATGAATATTTAAATCATAAAAACAATTAGCACGGTTAAGGTAAAAATGGGTCTGTAGGGGGATTAAACTGAAATAGAAAGGTATAAAATGACCCAAAAACATGGAAAAAATATATTGGATGTGTATATGTTAGCCTTAAAATTTCTAGTTACATATAATAATCGTTTTTAGACATTAATCATGTAAAAATCACTGGTACACATGTTTTGTTTAAAAAATTATAAGTGTGCCTCTCACCTCACTTATAAAAGGCCACCCCTCTCTTTTACACATAACTCTATAAACCCATTTTTACCTACCAAAAACTAATTAAATAACTTCAAAAAATCTATAATATCATCCTAGTATCCATATTTTTGGAATAAAACCACCCTATAATGGGCTTTGGTGTAAACCATTGGAGGATACTTGAAAAAGTGGGGATGTTCATCAACGATCATTTTTATTTTATTTCATCCTCCAACACCTGAATATTTTGTCAAACCAAGATTAAATAATAAAATTATTATATTACATATAATTATTTATATTTATGTTACATTCATTATATAGAACCGTCACTACTTCCATTAAACATGTTAGGAATTCTTCATTCACCTGTAATTCAAACCACTCCCTTGCAAACCAAGGTTATTCGTTTTTCCATTAACACCTATCATTGATGGTTATGTTGAGGGATATAAAGTATATATATATGATAATGATAACATAATTATATTACTAGAGTCATTATTTCATAAATAAAATTTTACTTTCCCTCATTATTGGATACGATTACGTCCCTTGTGTGTATGGATGACTACCGCCTCATGCATCGATGTGAATCATTTTCACTAACGCATTACATGAAAATTAATAGGGATAAAGGTAATTAATATATGTGATATATATGAAAGAATTATTAAATAAATTAAATATTGTTTTAATAGAACAATTAATAATTTTATTTCCAACCATTTCAATCACAGAATGACTATAATATCGTTCGTGTATATGTAGACTACAACCTTTACGAAACTGTGTGAATCTCTATTCATAAAAAACATAATTTATTATATATGTAAGTATATTTGAATAAATAATATGGTATTTATGATATTATTATTATTCATCAATGATAAAATATTACATACCACTTTTGCATTGATATCTTTGAATAGTATTAACGTTACTCATGCTTACATGCAGCCTACAATCTTCATGATCATATCATAGTTCATTTCTGAATTCTATCTTTCATGAATAGTATTGAAAATTTATTTTCTACATAAATATTAAAAAATATTTCATTATTATAATTCTCTAGATTATGGATCCATGCTAAATGTATGATTACACAAAAAAAACAAATCAAAACATATACCAAATGAAAAGCGATTATTACCTTAAATGCGACAATAATAAGAAAATGTTAATAAACAACTAAGAAAGGTCATAAGAAAATAATAATTTTAATGGTATATATATTTGTGTTTTTATGTAATATGTGAGAAATTAAAGAATATTTATCATACTATATGTTTAAATGTGCGTGACGGAAGTCTAGACAAAAGGCAAGGTATTTCTAGTCTCTCCATTATTTCAAGGAGGCATAAGTAAATTCACAACTTATTTCATTTTTGTTCTTCATATAATTACCCTTTAACATTTTAATATTATTAATATATTAATTTTCATGATATTTAATGCTTTTTTATTTTATTCTTGATTGGACGTTACAATTCAAATGATTAAAAAAGTAGTAAATTTTTTGTCACAAATTTTACTTTTGTGACACACATGTAACATTCACCACTTGTTTCTTTTATTTCAGGTATATATGCCCGTGAATGTATATTATGATGATTCAGTAAATAATTAATGGTTGTTATATAAAAATTTTAGTTTCTATATTCCATAGTTTTTATAGTTCAAATGATACCAAATTGGTAATATATATTTATATTAATATGCCATTTTTGAAACATATGTTATATTATACACAAATTTTGTTATGAAAATTTTCTACAAATAAATTAAAATTTTATTTCATTAATTTATTTAATCTAATTATTATTTTTTAAAATATTCATTATTTTAGAGGGCTTATGATTGAATTTTACTAAAGTGGTTAGATTTTTATTTTACAATTTCCTCACATATCAAGATTATTTATGATTAATTCTACAATGATGACCTCTTTTTATCTACAAATCTAAAATTCTCAAAATAATTATTCATCAATATTTATTAATGATATTTTTATGTAATAGTATTAGTTTATCATTCTTTGGTACTTAAAATAATTGATAATTTTTTTAAATAAATATCTTCCTTTCTCATCTTTTTAATAAAAATCACTTTTTCTTCAATTTTTTATTCTAATTTTTTTCTACAACCGTTTTTATTATTATTCAAATGATTTATTTTTGAATTAGTTTCCTAATTTTTTATTTTTACAAAACTATTTTAATGGAATGATTATTCCATTTTCCAAACAATGTCTCTTGGGATTTTACTAAAACTGTAAATGATGTTACTATTTTAATGTGTATAACATGAATGTAATTTTATGTGGTCATGAATAAAATTTTATGTAATGATTAAATTATAATTATCCAAAATTTATTTTCTAAAAAAATTCTAATTTTTTAAACATTTTTGTTTACAAATTTATTTTCATAATTGGGTTATTTTCCTTTAGAAGTGTTACAAATGGTCGTTCAAAAATAATTCTCCATCAAAGATGGAGACCTTTGATGTAAATTAATCTTTATTGGTGATATGAACCAAGGATAACAATATTATTATTTATTTGAATGTTTTATCATAAAGTTTTGTATGAAACCCATTTATCCTCATTTTTTTCACTAAGATAATATTCTTATTAAACTTTCATCGTTTTATATGCGTTATTCTATGATTTATTGATGAAATAATTTGGAAACATGACTCGTTTTAATATGACCTAAAATGATGAAATTTTTAATAAAACCAATTTCATTTCATTGTTTCTGATATGATAAATGATTAATGACCATATGGAACACATACTTAGGATTTTCATTATGTATTAGCTGGGACCAATATCTCCCTCCAAAACATTATAGAATGTTTATTGTTTTATGATAAAAAAGGTTACAAAAGAGGTTATCCCAAGTTTGAAAGATGGAATATGAGAGGTCATCCAAATCATGAAGAAGGTACATTAGTGGTTAACCTAATATTAATATGTTATGATAGTTTGGGTGGGTATCCTTGAAATAATACTTTATATTCTTATTTGTATCACACCAATCTATGGCGTATTCCAATGTTAGGCTCTCATGGATCATGTTATTTGATTCTATTATGATTCATGTATTATAATCATCCAATATTTATTCCATGACTATATATTATAATCATTGATATGCTGGGTAAGGTTTTATAATGTTATGATCCTGTTATCATACCTTTATGTTCTTTTTATGATTATGTATATCCCTTTTTAACCTTATTAAGCATCTGGGCTCACCCTTTCGTAATTTTAATTTCCCCATGTTATGAAGAAATTTATTTTGTATGTTATTTATTTGAATGGTTCTATTTATGAATAATGTAGTGGGTGGTGATTTAATTTTCCTATGTATTAGTTATTTATGATTCCACATTTACAAAGGAACTAGACCTTTATGATCATCGAGAATGTGCTTTTGTGATTTAACAAATGTTCATAAAAAAATTTAATATGTATACATGAAAAGCATGGGACTCTTTAACTAATGTATAATCCTAATAAAAAATTATATATTTTGAATGATTTATGATAATTTTTTCATTATAAAAATAATATCTCATTGAAAAATATTATTTGTGTATTTGGGGAATACCTAAATAATCATCTTAAATTACAATAATTGAGATCTTTTATTCTTAAATGAAGCATACTATATCATATTCTATACATCTAATTATTAAGTCTCAACCTCAAAATGTATTGATTGAAATAATAATAAAGGGGTTGGATCATAATCTTAGTAAGGGATAAATAAAAATTTAATCATGTATTGGATCATAATAATTATTGAAACACATGAGAAAAAGGTAAATATCATAACATCAGGAGTGATAATCATAAGAGAAAAGTGATCTTAAAAGAACCTTTATAAGAACACAAAATCAAAACATTTCGACATGTATGTATAATTTATATAAAATAGATTATATGTATTAATCACAAAACTTGAATCATGATAGTGTAAGGACATAATGATGAAAATAATTAATTATTTACAAAATATTACCATAGGGAAGAAATTATTTTATGAGATATATCATCAGTTCCCATGATTATGATAATATAAAATTTGATCATTATTATCTATATAATGACTTATAACCACTTAAAAAAATAAATTATATGGTTATAGAGTATCCACCCATAACACATCTATACATAATCATTCCAAATAAAAATATCACAAATCTCACAATATAAAGAACCTGTGGAAAAACGAGTTTCATAAAAAAAATAACATTAAAATAAATCTCTTTCCATAATAAACCAATAGAAAAAACTGGTTTTTATAAAACATCAAAATGCAATTCATTCACATTTAAAGATGAATATATAGAAATAAAATAGTTTCCTAAAACATCTAAATGTTATAAAAATCATTATAAATTAAATTCTTTGATACAAAAAACATCATCAGAAAAAATAATTATATAATAATAGGAAAATATATCGGAAACGATTAAACACTAATCGATTAGAGATTGATCATTTTGAAGATAGATATAAAAATTAGATCTAAATCATGAAATTACCTTTATTGAAATTTTTTTTTACTCATCGATTTGATAACCATAGTTATGAGTCAATATTCAATATTTATCCATTAAAATAAAATAAAATAAATTAGTTTATGGATGTAAATTTGGGTAAAAAAGTTGTTTCCACTAAAATAATGATAGAACCTCACTCAATATTCTCTGATAGCAATGATGTGTGTAGAATTAGTAAGGTGATCAACTACCACCCATATAGTATTAAATGAGGTTTTGGGTAGTCCAATGATAAAATCCATAATTATGTTCTTCGATTTCCTTTCTGGTATGGGTAATGGAGTTTTCATCCCATTAGAATTTTCTCTTTCATACTTAACTTTCTATATACCAAAAAATGAGGTAAAAACTCCATTATATCTCTCTTGATGACCTCCCACCAGAAGTATTCTTTCAAGTCCTTATACATCTTTGTACTTCCAAGGTTAATAAAGAATATTGAACTATGAGATTCCTCTAACAACTCTTTCTTCAAATCTAGTACTGAAGGAACACATACATAGTTCCTGAACCTTATCATTCCATCTTGATCAAGGTTAATGTTAGGAACATTTCTAGCCTTCTTTTGCAGCTCTTCATCTTCCTTTTATTCTTCTTTAATCATCACATGGATAGAGGGTTGAAAAATAATTTTAAAGAGATAATATTTTCCCCTCATTCATGAATTTTAGATACATCTTTTGTAAATAAAGAAATATTGGATCTTTTGTAGTCCTCATCATGGAAAATCTAGCATGATCCTTCTGGATCAAAGAATTGGACATCATGTTTTCTTCCCAATGGTGGTAATGTATTGATCAATCATAATATTGTAAAATCTAATAATCATCTCTAGCACATATTCTAATCCTTTTGTTTGAATATATATTTTAGACTTTTATGATCGGTATATATATCACACTATTCACCATAATGTTTATGCCTCTTTATCTATAATACATGTGTTACCACCGCTAACACCAAATCAAGATTTGGGAAATATTTCTCATTAATATTCAACTATCGTGAGGCATAGGCTATAACCATGTTATTTTTCATATGAACACATCTCAATAAAATCTTTGATTCATAACTATATATTACAAAACCTTCACCACTATAGGGTAATGTAAGTATAAGTGCATTAACAAACCTTCTCTTTAGTTACTTGAAATTTTCCTCACATTCGTTAATCTACAGGAAATTCACACCCTTACAATTTAAGTTCATCAGAGGATTATATAGTCATGATATATTCTCCACAAATTTTTTATAGCATTTTGCTAAACTAAAAATGCTACTGATCTTAGTAATCGTGTTTGGTCTAATCCAACATTCAACATCCTCTATATTTGATTTATCTACTAATATAACATCCCTTGAGATTATGTGACCTAAAAAAAGAAACATTTTGTGGAAATAATTCTCAATTTGTAAATTTTTCATATAAATTCTCTTTCCAAAGGTTCTTCAGAACAATTATGAAGTGATATATGTGTTGTTAATATATATTTGAATAGATAATAATATCATCTGCAAATACTACCACAAACTGGTTGAGGTAATCTATAATGACTCTATTCATCAAATCTATGAAGATATCATGGGTATTAGTGAGACCAAAAGGCATCACTTCATATTCACAGTGACCATACCTTATATGAAATTCCATCTTAGGTATATCCTCCTTCTTGACCCTCAATTGATGATATCCAGAACCAAGGAAAATCTTGGAAATGTATTGAGATCCACAAATTTGTTCCATCAAGTCCTTAATACAGTGTATAAGATACTTGTTCGTGATTGTGATCTTGTTCAACTCCTAAAAATCAATACAGAGTTGAATTGATCCATCTTTCATCTTCAAAAAATGAACTGGTGTACCCCATGGGGACACACATGGATAAATAAATCCATTGTCAATGTTTTCATGGAGTTTCTTATTTAATTACCATATCTCAGTTGGGGCCATTTTATATTTATTCTTTAATGTTTTTGTGTATCTAGGTACAATTTCTATATAAATGTCAACTTCACATTATGGTGGAATACTAGGAAACTCGTCTGGAAGGACATCCAAAAATTCCGAAACACCATGCATATAATAAATTCCAATATTATCCCCAAGCAATTGAGACAAAAATCCCTCTGGAATGGGAGTTAAAAACCATAAACTGGATGTAATCTCCACAAGAAGTTCATAAATATCTTCAATATTAAGTGATGATCATTAGAGGGTTTTAAATAATGAGTGTGAGTTCCTTTATTTGAAAATTGATATGGTCTTTATGAATTGAAATCAAATCCATGCCTAATACAACATCTAATTAAATGAAAGGGAGAATGAAAATATTTGTAGGAAGCTCATTTGTACAATCATTAACTGGAGAGGAATCATAAACATGAGATGAAATAATCGTAACATTGAGGGTTATCACTACTAATCACACATCTAATTATTATGGTGGAATATTAACACCCTAAGAAAATTTTTTAGATATAAAAGAGTGGGTAGATCCAGAATCAAATATGAGGAACCACATATTCATGAAAAATCCCATACATGATGTCTAACACATGATAACTTCCTTAATCTATGAACTTATGTTTATTATAAGTTATTAACAAACAACCAATATTTAAATATGTCATAATAGTTCATGAATAGTTTTTGAATACCCAAAAAATATTGTTAGAGAGTGTCAAACCAGATGTGAAACAAGTCCCATTAGCATGTACCATATTACCCTGAGTCAAGCCCAAAACATCTAGTCAGAGTTTCTAACCATAATTAAATATGTGCGAGATCCACATTCACTTGTAGTATCCAAACATGGATGTATTTCTAGGGAACCACTCACTATATCCTTCACTAAAAGTCTAATACTTTTTCTTATACATTTCCTAGTACTCATACTTATCCCTCTACATGTTCCCTAGGGTTCTAACTAATGTTTTCTCATCCTAGTTTCCGAAGGCTAACTATAACTTTTCTCTGATACCAACTATTGTGACCATCCCTTTAAAAAACATAAAAATTAAACAATACTTTCAGAATAAATAAACATTATATGAAAAGATGGATGAATACCATAGTTTTATATTTCCATTAGTTACATGGAAACATGAGCACTGCTAAAAAAGTGAGCTACATTATCTCCCACTAGGTTCTTCACAACTATCACCCTTATTAGACACATAACACATAATTCATATCATCATAACATGGGGAAGGAAACATAAAATGGGTTGAGTTCAAGTTTTCAGTAAGGGAAACAAGGGAGACATGTAAGCACAAACATGAGAATAATGTTATAAGAACATTATCATGAAAATATAATATTATACCATGCATATCAATGATTATATATATGAATCATGGAATAAATCTTGGAATTTCAGAAGAAATGAATCAAAATGAATTAAAGGAAATAAACCACAAAAGAATAACATAATATTAAGACATTGAATTACGAAAAAACATAAGCATATACTGATTTCTAGAGTATTCAAGGCATCAATGCCAAGACCATCTTAGTGGAAAAATTACCTTATCTAACCAAGTGAACCCTCATTTTATCCCTGTATTACTGAACCACATAATTTCTTATTCCATCACGGTAATACTAAACCATGTAAACCCCCATTCCATCCTTGCATTACTAAACTGATTAAACCATCATTCTATCCATGTATTACTAAACCGAGTATAACATCATTCATGTCCTATCTATCTCATGAGATATAAATATTTACCTAATTATTTGGAGGGAGATATAGGTCCCACCCGTTACATAATGAAATCATAAATATATGTATCATATGTTCATAATTTAACATATCATAACCCTTAAAATGAAAGGGGTGTCATAAACATGTAACCATATAACAACTTGTGGAAAGAGATAGGTTTCATATCATTTCACCATAAACATAACCCCTGAGAGGAATCAGGATTCTGAAGCATATAACCTCTGAAAGAGAAAAAGGTTCCATAACATCATTCCAAAAATACATAATCAATTAAAAGGAAGAATATTAATAGATATATTCAATAATTTCCACATAATGGAATATAAAACCAAAAAGATGTTATCTCAGATGGGGAATAATTTTGAATGATCTTTTAAAAACACTTATTAATGAAAATATCATTTCTTCTTTGAAAAATGATTTTTAATACATAAAAAAATTTGAAAACATTTTTCTTTGAAAATATATATGAAACCTATATAGGATACATTTAAAAAAATAAGACATTTTTCAAATCCATTTTTCCTAGAAAATTATCCTGAAGTATCTTTTGAAAACATTTTTTAAAACATGGTTTTTTGAATACAATAGATTTTGGACCAAAGAGAGAGGTGGTCAGATTTTAATAAAAACAATATATTAAGTACCCTTGAGTGGAAAAATGGTACTAAAAAAGGGAATATATTGAATAAAAAATGGAGAAGAAAACTCATGAATATTATGGAATTATTGATCATAATATTTCATCATAAGAAGCGTAAATAGAAAAAACTAAAATATGTGGAGATTGTCTCATTAAACTCTTACAACTTGGGGTCTTGGGATAATAATATCTATATAAGAAATGAAAATTTAATGAATCTTAATATATAAGGAAAAGAATTAGATTCATGATATAACATGTAAAATGGATATATATATACCTTGAAGAAAAGTTTAGGTGCATTCCTAAATAAGAGTCTCAAAGAAGGTAAATTGGGAAAAAACGGTTTTAACGAGTTGGTATCTTTTGAAAGTTAAACCCCATGAAATAAGGTTCATAGAACGGATATGTGAATAAATATAAATTTAATTATAGGATACATAAAATAAAATAATGGTGAGTACATACACTGCAAAAAGGAATGAGTGGCAAGCATAGCATGTGCCACACAAAAATTAACAGTGAAATGAAAATCCCCTTACCTTGTGTCTTGACTCTCTTCACAATCATACTATATTCCCGTATAATAAATATAATTTTTTATAAATCTTATAAAGAATAATATTACTATCTATATTACCTTATATTGTTTTATTATGAACTTATATTACCTTCTTGTTAATGATCTTATGTAAAGTTTGACTTTGAGTAATATTTTCTTTGTTCTTTGCATGTGTCTTTATTTGTTATATTGTTGGTCATTAAACTTATATAATGATTAAAGAATATATAAAATGATATAAATATAAGTTATATTTAGTATATTTCTATTATTATAATTTCTTTCATAATGATTTATGAAATAAAATACACCACTAATGGGAACGGTAATCCGTTTGTACGCATAAACACTGCTTCTATTTTTGTTTTCGTATTGAAATAAAGTTTATAAATGAAATGTGTGTATATATATATATATTAATATATGTATAATTATTATATTATCATAAATATATCTTATATATCAGATAAATTCATTAAACCCATACTTAATACATTCCATATGTTGTGTGAACAGATCACATCGCTTTGAAGGGGTGGTAGCCCACACATCCTCAAATGAGATTATCATATTAATACCAAATGGAAGGTAAAATGATATGTGCTAAAAAAGTAATGAAGAATATTAAATAAATAATAAATATAATATAATACATATGTAAATGTATTTTCTTTGATAATATCCACCATGATTGGTGGAAAAGGAGAAATGAACTATCATAGTTTCGTGAGGCAGCAGTTCGTTGTACACAGAAACTATATGTTAAAAATAAATTAGATTAAGGTATGTTTATGTGTAGGTGATACCATTTAAATAGAAAAATCATAATATATCTATTATAATTTTTTATTTTACACAATAATGGAATAATGAGAGTGGAGTGAGTGGATCAAGAAAATAAAGGAAATGAGTTTGAAAGAAGACATTACCTCTAAATCGGGTAACTAATTTTTTTTTGTGCCAAAAGGATTCCTTGAGAGGGTTTATTTTCAAAGTGAGGCTTAAAAGTAGAATATAATATTTTTTGGAGGGTACTTGAGTATATTATGTACTATCTTAATGGGATTTATCGGTGTGAGTAATAGGTAGAGGTGGTGTCCTTTTATTGGGAGGGAAAATGACTCATATGATATTTTTAGAAACAAGTTAGAAGTGAAAATGTTATTACCCAAATAAATTCATAAAAAACCAACCCAACTCAATAATGTAATTTTTATGGCCTATATATTTACATAAAATGGGGTTTGGAAAAACATTTAGGTAATTTGGGCCCTTAAATTTAAGGATTAGTATCTATTTATGTTTAATTTGGCCATAATTACAGTGATAATTTTAATAAATTTTATTGATCATTTGGGTGAAATTTTTAAATGGTATCATTAGAATATAAATAATTTAATGAATACAATGCTTTATGTCATATTTTTTAAATTCCAATCATAAAAACAGAAATATTACGAGTAGTGATAATCCCACAGAGGGGATGAAATTACCAGGTTTTAAAGTTAGAAAATTTCAAACTTTTGTTAATATTTTATATTCATTATCCAAGTAAAATTGAATATAATGAATTATTAAATTTAATATTTATCTAAATTTACCTTAAAAATAATTTATAATATCATATATCATTACTAATTAATAAGATAATTATGTTATTTTTAGTAAAAAATAGTCATTTCCACTATTCATCAAAAAATGAAGTTTGTTAGAAAATTCCTAAATTTCACCTAAACTAATTTCAAAATTCTAAAATCGAAAATAATTTTTACTTTATCAAATTCTATTTCTAAATGCGTCTAATGTTATTTATTGTAAAAAGTGGTTCATTCAAAAAAATATTGATTTTAATCATAAATAAGGATTTACCGAAAATCATACGATTTATTTATATAGAACAATAATAAAAAATATTTGAAAATTAGTTCATGCTATTATTAAAACTATGTTTAACATCTAGGTTATAATTATTTTATTTAAATAAAAAAAAGGTTTATTTTATTGAAACTCAATGTTGCATGAATCGTAATCCAACTCAATGTTGCATCCACCGTACACCAATTCAGTGTTACACGGAATATATGCCATGTTAGTTAAGTGTCAAAGAATTATTTTACTTAGTTCAATGCATGGTATAAATAAAAATAAAAATTTATTAAAAAAATAAAGGTCCATAAAAACATTGGGGGTTATAACCAATATATTTGAAATTTTATTTAGCATGCACTTAGGATGTCATCAATTGATTAAATGGTCCTCCCATAATGAAAATAATTCCATGGTTGATAACAAGTACCAAAACTCCCCTATATATCTAATGATTCCTGAAGACTTCAATATAACCTTGTTGTAAACCACAGATCTTGATAATATTCAATAGATAGTATAACACCATGAAACTTTATTACTTAACTTATGTATAACATAGTGAGTTATTTACGAGGAAAAAAATTTAATACAAATAAAAGATAAAGAACTAGTAAAGTAAATGAATATAACCTAGATTTTATGATGTACATTATATTTATAAGGGATTCATATGAATTCATATTTTCTTAGGTTTTTATATTTCCATACATTTCATGTGTAATTGTCACATCAACCCATTAGAATTTTTTTATTCAACATTAACATGTTGGAATAATACCCATTTATATACATATTCATAAACCACATACTTCATTTAATCCCACCAAAATGATTTCTTTATTTCTCTATACATCTTCATACTTCCAAGATGAATAGAAAATGAGTAGATATTAGATTTATTATAGGTTATATATCATAACATCATTAATGATAATTACGAGACATAAGTGACCCTAAAATTAAATAGAATAAGAACTTATATCCCTCAAATATAAACATGTAAGCATAATAGTTATAAAATTTATTCCCTAATTTTAACATTTTCCCTGAATCTTGAGAGAATAAGATAATAATTAAAAAAATATATTAATTATGTCAAAAATATTAGTATAGTGAAGAATTATATTCATTATCCACACCATTAGTGACCATGCATATGAGATATTAAAATTTAGTCACAAAAACCTATAACAATATATATAAACTCTTCACCAATTCATTGAAGATTGATATATGACCCTACACATAATTTATCCATAAATACATGTTCCATATAATAATCATTAACCTTTAACATCGTATTGAATCCATCGGAAAATGGGACTCATAAAACATCCAAATGAAAAACATTCTATTTTAAAAATAATCCAATTAATGTAAAATGGATTTCAGGAATCATCTAAATTTAAATGATTCAATTTTCCTAAAGAACCCATGGAAATAAATGGGTTTCAAAAAAAATCTTTTTTTAAGAAAATATATAATCTATTAAATCATTGGATAGAAAAAATTTGATCACCCAAAATATTCACATAATGAAATAGAAATATAATTTGAAAATTGGAAAGTAAATCCATTTTAGATAATCCATTTTACTGATATAGTGTAAAATTAAAACTATATCAATAAAATAATTTTCCTGAAAACTTTTAGTATTGATCAATTTTAAGTTCTTATTTATCTATATCTTTTCATAGAGTCATAATTTTTAATAAAAATGAATATAAATCCCATAATATATGATTATGTATGAAAAAATACTACCCATTACCATAAAAAGGGATCATAATTAGATATAAATATTCATTAAAAAACAACTTTCGAGAGAAAATTTGATAACTAAATTAAGGTAGTATAAGTTTTCATGTTCATTAACATAACATTGATTTCAACATAACTTATTTATCCTATTTTATCAAAATATAAACATACTAATTACAAAATTCGTATCCTTATTCATATTTTTTTCTATTTATTCTATTGATTAAAAACAATTATCTTCATTTATTATATTGTTACCATCTCTTTTCAATATTAGGTTTCTATAATATTTCTTGTTTTGAAATAGGATACTAAAAGTTGTGATGAATTCCGTCTTCACACAAAATTAATCATTAAAAATCCATTAAGGTTATTTGATGTTATGTTTTATAATGAAAAATAATGGTATAAATATGTCTCTACGGATTTTTAGTGTATGTTCATAACAATAAATATAGTTTTAAACCAGTTTCAGGTTATTAAACAATATCGATGGACCACCTTATACATATCATTAGTTTTGTTTGGAAATCAACTATACATGTTGTTTATATTACATATATATATCATATATACTAATAAAATATAATCTAAAAACATATATGATTGGGGTGGTAAAAAATGTAATGAATCACTCTACAGAGGTAATAGTCTGTATGTAGGCATATATTATGATTTCATTATTCCAAAGTGATAATTAATTGATTAATGAGTTTTAAAATTTAATGAATGTATGTATGATATATATCATAAATATTTATATTATTACAATTTTTTCTTGAAAATATGGGTGGATATGGAAACTAAATCAAGATTCTTCCAAGAGGCAGTAGTATGCACATACACTTCATTCAAGATTTCAATTTTCATAAATGAAAAGGGAAAGGATATTAATTATTGTAACATTATAATAATAATATACTAAATACTTAGTTTATTACATTATAAAACCTTTTAAATAATTTTAACCTCAAATATTTATTTTAAGGATGAAAAAAGTGAGGATAATTTCGATTCATTCTATATTTGGTTTCAAATGTAGATTCCTGAAACATTTAATTCCTCCTGTTAAATTTGATCAGATGAGTGTTCATATTCTACAAATCCTTTTATCTAAAATTATTAATATCAATATTTAGTTTTATAGATGATATATCGTGCTAAATATGTACCTTTTTTGATATCATGACATGTAAATGGTCTAGTATGTAGTTTCCCAATATTCATGTAGGAAAAAAGGTTCTCCTTTAAAAAGTTTCATAAGTATTTATAAGAGAATAAGATAGGTCCTTGAAAAACTCAAGGATATCAAACATACAGATATTCCAAGAGAATATCTTCCCTTTTATCACAAATCCCATACTAGAGAATCATAATGTAACATTCCAAGTACAAAAAGAATAATAAATATTTCAAATTTATTAATATTTTTGAATTAAATATTAATTTTACTTTAATGGGGTTTCTATGTTCGATAGCGTACCCGATATGCAACAACGAGTTTATTGGAAATATTACGTTGCACACTAATTATATAATATTGTTATTTTAAATCGAAGTTAATTGCTAGCCGTTTTATTGGACGTAATGATTGAAACTAACTAAAATATGATTATACATGTTTGTTAAATGTATTTACTTTTATCCAATAAAATTTAGAGGCTTAAAATTTGAATGAATCTAATTTTAATCATAATTTACATTAAAAGGTCAATTTACCACCTTTTAATGGAAAACCCTATTTAAATATATTTTTTTTCACTTTAATAATTTCTATATGACCAAATAAAATCTTTCTATATAATGGGTACATCAAAATTTACATTGAGTAAATTTTTGGAATTTTTCGGATAAAGATCATTTTGTAATAAATAGTGAAAATATTGTATTTTAATCTAATTTATTTATATGGTCAGATTATATTTTTAATTGGTTTTAAAGTGTAATTAGAATATATTTTTACCATTTAATACAATTTTGGTCATTGGAATTAATTTCACTTTGAAAGTGTACATAAACAAGTGTCAATATTTTGATAGTTATTGTTCTTTAAATACACACTATTGGTTTTAACAATGGGAATTAAATTTAAATTAATTAATTCCACATATATGTTTTGAATTTAGAAAAATATACATAATTTTTGGATACTAAATAGAAAATATATCTTATTTTTAATTTTTGGTATTTTTTTTGAAAAACATCAATTTTTGATGAATAGTGAAACCACTTAGTAGTAGTTAATTAAACATGCCTTTTCGTTTAAATGAAAATTTACCACTTCTGTAAATTGAATTTTGAAAATATGACATACATGGTTATTTTTAGTAAGTAAAATGTGTTTGAATAAGATTAAAATAATTTTTGGTGAATAATAACTTTTGACTTTTATTTACAGAGGTTAAAGGTAAATAGGGTAATTCAAGGTAAAAATAATGTTGTAATAATTCAAAATAACCTTAACACTTGTCCAAACCTTATTGGTTGAGTCATTAACGACCATGTGAATATTTGTGTCTATTTTGGGACCCCATTGAGACACTTTGGAGTGATAATGACAATTTAGATTAATTAACTTAAAGTAAAGGAAAAAACGACAAAAGAAAATATCTTTTTGTAAATTAATTTTTACAAGGGGTTATATAAATTATCTTTTTGACTATAAATATTCATTCGAAATATCAAAAAATTTACAACATCATGGTATTAGTTTTATAATTTTATACACCAAATAATTTAAATTATTTATGACACAATAATGATGCACTATTTACCTCGTTAATAAAATATTTAAACAAATAAGATTATAAATATTAAAACAATATCCAAAACCTATCCAATTCCTATTGGATGATATTATTTCGACTATGAGTCATCGTATCTTAGACTTTAATGATTTTTGGACCTTTAGAAACCGAATATCAATATATAATAAAATAATATTTTCACACATTCCTAAAGAGCCCCTCCTCCCCCTTATAAAAAGAGACCATTTTAACCAATTCTTCACTCCTATGAAGCCTTTATAATCATCCAAAATCAACCCAATTAATCTCCCTAGATCCCTATCCGCCTCATATAAACCTTACCATAGGTATAAGTCTCTTCAAAAAGACCTTTTGTTTCAAACCAAAGGAAGTTACCCAAATTAAAGGTAATAGTTTCTCTTAACATCTTTTCTTTTATTTTACTTCTCCAACCCCTAAACTCTTTTTATTCTTTTATTTTATAAAAAAACCAGTACCCAAAATATACTAGGATGTTATTATGATAATTATTCGAACTAAACTTACACACACCTCCATCTAATGGGTGAAGAACATAATGTTTCTGTGGATGGAAAACTAACGCCCCACGAAACGATGATTGTTTTATTATCTCCTACCGCTTCTCATGGAGGAAATTAAGATGAAAATATATTTATATATGATTTATATATTATGTTTATATTTTAATTATTCTTCTGTATTTTTCTTTTATAGTTTACTTATATGGTTTACATTATTGATAAATGCGATATTTCCATTTGAGGAAGTGTGGACCACCGCCCCCTCAAAGTGATATGACTCATTAATGTCATATGTGGGACTTAGGATGTAGTTTATGATATTATATATGATATTATACTATAATTATAATATACTTATGTATAATTATGTTTTAATTCCATTAAAATAAGAAAAAGAAATGAATGTAGTGTTCATGCATACGCATGGCTTACAATCTCCATGAACGGTGCATTTTATTTCATACCTCCAAATGATATGTACTGTTATAAATATATATACTAGATATATATGATATATATGATATCTAAATAATTAATATCATTCTGGATATAACGGACTATTCACTACTTGGACAACTTGTAAATATAAGGTGTCCATTTTTGACTCACGTACCAAATATCGACAAAACAACTATTATTTTCATAAATGATAACATAATGTTCATAACATGGTAATAAGAGATATAACAGGAATAATAAACTTCAAAAAAGTTCTTAAGAAAGTAGAAATTATCTTTAGTTTATTATTCCTTAAATTAGAGAATTATCCAGTCAAGTCGGACACGAGGTAAGGGACTTCATCTCAATCTCCTTTCATTGAGGCATATTTTGTTTTAATACGCACCTTAATTTTCTACGCTATATAAACAACCATGACTTTTAAAAGGGAATATTTTTATACAAAGAATTTTACTAAATGAAAAAATGGAATGTTTCTTTTAACGTAAGTGGTGACAATGACCTTTTCCACTCCCGCGAGTATTATTTGATCTTTGGATTCCTCAATAAGCCGTAATGTTTTTATAAGAAAATAAATACCATATACTCTTTTATGTATTTTGGTATTGAAAATGGTTATGATAAGGGATTTGTAATGTCAATATATTTATGTGATGTATTGTGATCTAAATTTGAAAATTTTTTCTTTCCCTTATATGTGTTTTATGTCTTATGATTTTATAATTGTACTTGGGAATTTTATGGGTGGTTACATGATAAACCAAATGATGGGTGGTGCCGCGAATACCAGGACGAGAAGTTATGTTATAACCTCCAATTCATTTGGTATGGATGTTGGCCGTATAACTATTCTATTTAGTGATATGTGTGGAAGTCAATCGTATGGTTATTCCATTTAAGTATGTTTAAGTCCCAAGTTACCTTTATATGTTATATGTTCTTTATATGGGGTTTATGGTAACCTTTTGGTTACAAAAGGGTAAGTAGTGATCTTTTATTCATTGAATAGTTTTTAGTACTTCATAAAGGAGAAAAGTATTACTTATGTTAATGTATTCATGGTTTACTTGTTGTTTTGGAAAACTAATAGTTTTCCTTATTTATGTATCCCTTACTTAGCTTTTTATGATCATCCCATGTTTTTGAAATGTTTTTTACATGACATAATGTGGAATAGGGTCAAAGATGGGATAATGGAAAACTCA
This sequence comes from Viscum album, assembly GCA_963277665.1. NCBI lineage: Eukaryota > Viridiplantae > Streptophyta > Magnoliopsida > Santalales > Viscaceae > Viscum > Viscum album. The sequence continues at coordinate 664,111,233 of OY728159.1, forward strand.
TGCTGTATTAAACATGGAACTAAACATTACTCTTTTTTTGAAGAGTTTATATTTTATGAAAAAAATATAAACTAAGTAGAAGTGTCTACTTTGAATTTTTTTTTGAAATGAAATGAAATAGTTATGGCCTAATTCTATAAATCTACAAACCTGAAAGGATACTCAATGTTAATTATTTATGTAATTCAAGATTATGTATGTTTTAAGGCTGGGTCCATATAGATGGTATCATAGGTCGATTTAGATAACTTTAGGAGTTATGGTATTGTTAAATAAATGTCCATAAATTAATTTTTGATAATATTGAAATGTTAGCATTTACAGATTACCATGTTGCTTCGCCTAAGATATTTCTATGTTAAGAATGGTTTTTCATATAGGAACAAGGTAGATATGCTGGGATGACATACATAGGGAAATGACCTTCCAAAGAAGTTTTCTGAGATGGTCAGAATAAGAATTGAATAGTTTGTTTCAGTGATGGATCAGTTGAATCAGGTAATAAATAGTGGTTGTGTTTTTTAATGATATTTTGGTTTATTGAAAAATTATAGAGGACCATGAAAGTCATTTAAGGGTTGTCTTGAAAATCTTAAAAGAAAATAATTTTTTTGGGAAATTTAGAAAGTCTGAGTTTTGGTTACAACAAATTTCTTTCCTTGGTCACATTGTTTCAAAAAATGGAATAACTATTGATCCTGCTAAAACAAAAGTTATTGAAGAATGGAAAAGACCCACAAATATAACCGAGATTCCTAGTTTTCTTGGTTTGAGAGGTTATTACTGGAGGTTTGTTGAAATGTTTTCATGATTATCTAGTCCAATGACTATGTTAACTCTAAAAGGTGTTAAGTTCATTTCGACAAAAGAATATGCTGATTGTTTCCAGGAATTGAAACGAAGATTGGTGAATGTTCCTGTTTTGGTACTGCCATCCAGAAATGGTGAGTTTTTTTATCTAAATCAATGCTTTGTTGAAAGGACTTTTTTGTGTCCTAATGCAGAATGATCAGGTAATTACTTAAGCTTCATATCAATTGAAACCACATGAGTAAAATTACACTATATATGATTTGGAATTAGCTTATGTTTTTTTTGTTCTAAAAATTTGGAGGCATAATTTGTATGGAGTAAAATTTGAAATATATACTGATCGCAAAAGTTTAAATTATATATTCACTCAGAAAGAATTGAACATGAGATAGAGAAGATGGATGGAATTAAAAAAGGATTATGATTTCACGGTCCATTACTATCCGGGAAAAGAAAATAACGTGGTTGATTCTTTGAGTTGAAAATGTAATACTTAATTATCCATGCAACGTTTAGAACGAGATACTTTAGTTTTTGATTTGATGAGTTATGGTATAGAAGTTGTTGGTGCAAAAAATTCTTCTTTTTTGTATCAGGTGTCAGTGAGATCATCTCTATCAAACAGAATAAAGAATGCAAAGAAAGAAGACAGTGAGATACAGAAAAAGGTAGAGTTGGTTAAGAAGGGTATGTTTCCTGAACTTAACATTGATAATGATTATGTTTTTAGATTTGGAAAGAGATTATGTGTGCCTAGTGATTCACAGTTGAAGAAGGACTTGTTATGTGAAGCTTATAGTTCCCCATTTTCAGTTCATCTTGGCAGTACTAATATGTACAAAGATCTTCATGAGTATTACTGGTGGGATGGAATGAAAAGAGATATTACTGATTTTACTGTGAAGTTTTGGACTTTTTAGTAGGTTAAAGCAGAGAGGCAATTACCGAAAGGGATTCTTTAGCCATTACTGGTGCTAGAGTGGAAATGAGAAAATATATCCATGGACTTCATTGTGGGATTACCAAAGACATATCAAGGTAATAATGCAATTTGGGTTATTATTGATCGATTGGGTAAATATGCTCATTTTCTTCCTATTTGAGATACATTGTCTCTAGATAAACTTTCTCAGTTGTATATTAAATAGATAGTCAGGTTTCATGAAGTTCCCATCTCCATTGTATCTTATCATGAATCCTAGGTCTACTTCTAACTTTTGGAATGGCCTTCAAAAGTCGTTGTGCAATGAATTAAATTTTATTAAAACATTTTATCCTCAATCAGATGGGAAATCAGAATGAACAATTAAGACATTGGAGGATACATTACGTTCTTGCTCGATGGATTATCAAGGAAGTTGGGACCAAAATCATTCTTTGGTGTAATTTTCATATAATAACAGTTTTCATTCCAGTATATAGATGGCTCCATTTGAGGCCTCATATGGAAAGCATTGTCGAACTCTAGATTTTTGGGATAAAGTAGGTGAATGGAAGCTGATGGGACCAGAATTGGTAGAAGAGATGGTAGAGAAAGTTCAGTTGATTCAGAAGCACATGAGAACAGCTCAGAACAGACAGAAAAGTTATGCAGATAACCGGAGTAAGGACATTTCTTTTGAGGTAGGTGATCAGGTCTTTCTCAACGTTTCTCCATAGAAATGTGTGATGTGTTTTGGTATGAAGGGAAATTTGAGTCCGAGTTTTATTAGAACTTATGAAATCCTAGAGAATGTTGGATTAGTGGCATACATAGTTTCCTTACCACCATGTTTATCCCATGTACAAAATGTTTTTCATGTTTCGATGTTGAGAAAGTATATACCAGATCCATCTCATGTTTTGAGCCTAGAGGTAGTTCAGTTGGAAGAGAATATCTCTCATAAAGAACAACCAGCCCAGATTCTTAATCATAGAGAGAAAGTGCTGCAGAATAAGGTAATTCACCAGGTAAAGGTATTGTGGAAAAACCATATGGCTGAAGAGGCAACGTGGGAATCTGAAAATACTTTGAAGGATAAATACCCCCACTTTTTTTGATAAGTGAATAAAAATTATAAGGAAACAATTTCCAAAAAGAGGAAGGATGTAACATCCCAGGTAAATAAATAATAAGACATATTTCATAATTATTAATATTTGTGAATGAAATATTAATTTTACTTTAAAGTTGTTTCTATGTTCGATAGCGTACCTGATACACAATAACAAGTTTCTTTGAAATCTTACGTTGCACACTAATAATATAATATAATTATTTTAAATGGAAGTTAACTCCTAGCTGTTATATTGGTGGGAATGAATGAAACTAACTACAATATGATTATACATGTTTTTTAAATGTATATACATTTATACAATAAAATTTAGAGGATTAAAATGTGAATGAGTCTAATTTTAAGCATAATTTACATTAAAGGGTCGATTTACAACCTTTTAATGGAGAACCCTCTTTAAATATATTTTTGGTCACTTTAATACATTATATATGACCAAATAAAATCCTTCTTTATAATGGGGACATTAAAATTTACTTTGTGTAAATTTTTGGAATTTTTCTGATAAAGTTCATTTTTTATGAATAGTGAAAAATATTGTATTTTAATTCAAAACTGAATTTTTATCTAATTTATTTATATGGTTAGATTATCTATTTAATTGGTTATAATGTGTAATTAGAATATATTTTTACCATTTAATCCAATTTTGGTCGTTGTAATTAATTTCACTTTGAATGTGGATATAAACAAGTGTCAATGTTTTGATAATTATTGTTTCTTAAAAACACGCTATTTGTTTTTACAATGTTTATTAATTTTAAATTAATTATTGACACTTCTATGATTTTAATTTAGAAAATAGACATCATTTATGAATCCAGAATATCAAATATAGATTAGGCTTAATTTTTGGTATTTTTCTGAAAAACATCAATTTTTTATGAATAGTGAAACCACTTAGTAGTAGATAAAAAACTAACTTTTTCATTTAAATGAAATTTTACCACTTCTGTAAATTGAATTTCGAAAATAAAACTTACATGGTTGTTATTAGTAAGTAAAATCTTGTTCAATAAGATGAAAATAATTTTCGGTGAATAATAACTTTTGACTTTTATTTACAGCGGTTAAAGGTAAATAGGGTACTTCAAGGTATGAATAATATTATAATAATTTAAAATTACCTTAAAACATGTCCAAAATTTATTGGTTGAGTCATTAACATCCATGGAAATCTTTTGGTATATTTTAGTACCCCAGTGATCTATTGGGAGTGATAATGACAATTTAGATTAATTAACTTAAAGTAAAGGAAAAAATGACAAAAGAAAATATCTTTTTGTAAATTAATTTTTACAAGGGGTTATATAAATTATCATTTAGACTATAAATTATCATTTAAAATATAAAAATATTTCCTACATCATGGTATTTGTTTTATATTTTTTATACATCAAATAATTTAAATTATTTATGACACAATAATGATGCAGTATTTACCTCATTAATAAAAGATTTAAATAAATAAGATTATAAATATTAAAAAAATCCAAAACATGTCCAATTCTTATTAAATGATATTATTTAGACTATTATTCATATTATCTTATACTTTAATGATTTTTGGACCTTTATAAATTGAATATCATTATATAATAAAATAATATTTTCACACTTTCCTAAAGTGCCCCTCCCCCCTTAGGAAAAGAGACCATTTATAACCAATTCCTCACACCTCTCAAGCCTTTAGGCTCGTCCAAACTCTACCCAATTAAGCTCCCTACATCACTCTACTCCTCCTAGAAGCCTTATCTTAGGAAGAAGGTACTTCAAGAAGTCCTTCTGGTCAAACCAAAGGAAGTTACCCAAAATAAAGGTAACAATTTCTCTTATCTTCTTTTCTTTTATTTTACTTATCCAACCCCTAAAATCTTTTTATTCTTTTATTTTATAACAAAAAAATTGTCCACTATATACTAGGATGTTTTTTTATATGTATTAAAACTAAAATTACACACACCTCCATTTAATGGGTGAAGAACATAATGTTTTTGTGGTTGGAAAACTATTGTCTCACGAAACGATGATTGTTCGATTATCTCCTACCATCTCTCATGGTGTCCCTTAAGATGACACTATATTTATATATTATATATATATATATATTATGTTTATGTTTTATTTATGATTCTTTTATTTTTCATTTATAGTTTACATTTATGGTTTCCATTATGGATAAACGCGATAATTTCATTTGAGGATTGCGGACTACCGCCCCTCAAAGTGATATGACTCATTAATGCCATATTTGGGATTTATAAATGATGTAGTTAATGATATTATATATGATATTATATATGATATTATACTGGAATTATAATTAACCTTTGCATCATTATTTTTTAATTCCATTAAAATAAGAAATAGAAATGAAAGCAGCGTTCATGCGTACATACGGCCTACAGTCTCCATGTACGGTGCATTTCATTTCTCACCTCCAAATGATTTGTACTGTTATTAATATATATATACTGGATATATATGATATATATGATATCTAAATAATTAATATCATTCTGTATATAATGGACTATTGGACACATGGACAACTTGTAATTATGAGGTGTTCATTTTTGACTCAAGTACCAAATACTGACAAAACGACCATTATTAGTATAATTGATTAAATAATGTTTATAGCATGGTAAATGGTGACATAAAAGGAATAATAAACTTGAAAAAGGTTCTTAATCAAGTAGAAATTAACTTTAGTTAATTATTCTGGAGATTAAAGAATGATCCAGTGAACTCGGACACGAGGTAAGGGACTTCGTCTCAATCTCCTTTCATTGAGGAATATTTTGTTTTAATATAATACGTTATTTTATAAGCTGTATAAAAACCCTTGACTTTTCAAAGGGAATATTTTTCTATGAAGTGTTTTAGTAAATTACAAAAAATTAATGTTTCTTTTAACATAATTGGAGACAATGACCTTTTCCGCCACCGCGAGTATTATTTGATCTTTGGCTTCCTCAACAAGCCATAATGTTTTTAAAAGAAAATAAATACCATATAATATTTTATGTACTTTGTTATTGAAAATGGTTTTGATAAGGTATTTGTTATGTCAATATATTTATGTGATATATTGTGATCAAAATGTGGAAATGTTTTCTTTCCTTTATATTTGTTTTATGTCTTATGATTTTATAATGGTACTTGGACATTTGACGGGTGGTTATGTGATAAACCAAATGACGGGTGGTGTCGTGAATACTAGGATGTGTGGTTACATTATAACATCTAATTAATTGGGTATGGAAGTCGTCCGTATGGCTATTCCATTTAGTGATATATGTGGAATTTGAAAGTATGGTTATTCCATTTAAGTATGTTTATATCCCAAGTTACCTTTATATGTTATGTGTTCTTTATAAGGGTTTTATGGAAACCTTTTGGTTACAAAAGGGTAAGTAGTGATCTATTATTCAGCGAAGAGTATTTACTACTTCATTAAGGTGAAATGTATTACTTATGTTTAAGTATTCATGGTTTATTTTTTGTTTTGAAAAAATAACAGTTTTTCTTCTTTGTGTATACCTTACTAAGATTTTTATGCTCATCCCATTTTTTTGAAATGTTTTTCCCATGAAATAATGTGGAATATTTTCATGTATGGGATCATGGAAAAGTCATTCTATCTTAAACATGGAACAAGACGTGATTCTTTTTTAAGAGTTTATATTTTATGAAAAAAATAGAAACTGAGTAGAAGTGTCTACTTTGATTTTTTTTAAATGAAATATAATAGTTATGGCCTAATTCTATAAAACTATAAACCTGAAAATATCCTCAATGTGAATTATTCATTTAATTCAATATTATGTATTTTTTAAGATTGGATCCTTGCACATCATATCACCTATGTAAAAATATATATCTTCACATAGGTTATATGAAAACTCTTATACCCGCTTTGTTCTCCTTTTATGTCCCACTTAATTTTTTCAAACATATTACAAATTTATTATGTAATGTTATCTAATATCAACATCCTTTATCAAAATTTTTCTAAATATGTTGGACTTAGGTATCTCTTCCAATATATTGACTCATATGATTTCATCTGAAAAGAAATGTAAAATATTTTTCTATGAGTACTAAAATATGGGGAGGTGTTTATCCAAAAATCCATGAGACACCATTGAATAGAGTCTCCTCATAGCCTTATTAATTTTGTTGGACTTCTCGCACTGACCTTCAGTCTGTGGTTGATTTGATTTAATGAAACTCAACTCTATCTATAATTAAATCTCAATACATCTCCATAAACTCAATGTAATCCAAATATAATTCTCAAATATGATATATAGTTGGAATCCATGAATCCTTACAAATTATATTATATATATATATATATATCTGTGATCTTTTTTAAAGTGTAATTTCATTCATGGAAAGGGAGTATTCTAGCATAGTAAGGTGATCAACTATATCAAATATAACATTATGGACTATATTTTTCCTAGGGTTACCTATGAAAAAATATATAGTGTTTTTTTCACTAATATACTAGTACAGGTAATGGTTTCATTATCCCCTTAGAAGAAATTAATTTAGCCTTATCTTATTTGAATACTAATAATTTTGATGCATATTTAGTAATATCACATTTTGGTACATCCCACGAAAAGGATTTACTTAAATATCTATAAATCACTGTGGTTTTTAGGAGAATGGAGATGGATGTTCTATGTGAATCCTCCAAAATTTTCATCATTAGTTCTTGTTTTGACGGAAATTGTTTTTGTGTATAAAACTTTATAAGATAATATTTATCAAAGTTGTACTATATAATATTCACGTTCATTTTTTCATTAGATCCAAATCATATTAATTTCTTTATTTGATCTGCCCATAAATGTATAGTTGTGTAGTCACTTGGGAAAGATATGATTTATGACATTCCCTTATGACATGAAGATAAATCCTTTTTAAATCCATGAATATTTTGTCTTTTTATAACCTCTTCATATATATGGTGGCACAATATTGAATTTTAACAGAATAAACTACCTTGTTTTCCTTCCCAGGGTGGTAATATACTAGATAGTCAATGTATTTTACTAATTGTAACCTTATCCATTGGAATACTTTTCAAATCCATTAATGTGAATATATATGTTTAAATATATTGGTCAAAATAAATTTCACTTTTTTATATATAGAAATACTGTTGAAAAATTGTTCATGCAATGATTACCCTTATAAGCACGAGGTCACATGTCAATTAATTTTATCATTAGTTTTTAATTATTTTAATCCATAAGAAATTATGGTTTTCTTCTTTATTAGGACAAATCTAGAGACCATCATTGTGGAATCACTACACATTAAAACCCCATCCCCACTATAGAGTAAGGTGGGTATAGGAGAGGTTTCCAATATCTTCTTCAGTTCATGAAATCATTTTTCTCATTCCTATATCCAAAATAAATAATAACCTTCTATCTTAAATAAGTACATAGATCCAATACCCATGTGAAATTTGTCACAATTCATTAATATTTTCTTTATATACCAAAAAAACTACTGGTCTAAGTTACTATTTAATGTAGGGTCCATAGTTCAATAACTTATTTCATTAATATTACTATAGATACTCCCTCACTATTAATTATATTTCACAATAATGACAAATTTTTTTTGCATGAATTCACACTTTATATGTTATGTATACAACATCTCCTTTATAGATTTCAATAAAAGAATTTAAAAATGGTACCCATCCTCTTTCATAATACAAGAAGGAAATAAGAATGTAATCATTGAATATAACCACATACTAATATGTGAATTCTCTATAGATGCTATTAATTATATATATGCTGATGTAAGTGATATTATTCAATCTAAAATAGAATCAGTATAAACATTATGTTTCCATTAATTTTTCCGAATGATAAATTTGAAATATCCTTCATTTTTCCCTTAAATTATGATATCCAGATTAGAGGTAAATATTTTTCTAGTATTGATATACTCTATATTTATTGAATGACTCATTGATATGGGGTAGATTATCCTTATTCTATATCATGATAATGTTAATGTCACGATATTTAATGAAAATATATATTGGTCTATATTTCTATTATGAAGATATGGACTATTTCACCCCATGGTGAATAATTATGGAAGATAAAACACTTATAATGATTGTTGAGTAATGACATCATAATCTCCTCCAACTCTATGGAAGCCACTTTGTAAGATGTCCACGAGATAGGAACAAATTCATATAAGAGTTCTATACAAATATAAAAATCAATCTATAGGAAATAAGAGGATGTTACTCTATATATACATTAGTATATTCTCATAAAATAGGTTTTTCTTCATGGATAACATCATCCCAAATATTTTTTTCATGAAATCCCGCATTGTTTTGTATTATGACCCATATTATATAATTTTTTTCCAAGGGATGTTTATAATTATTTTGAAGTCGATACATGATTACATGGGGATTGGTGATATGAAAATACATCTTATATACCCTAAAATTAATATGTGATGTATGGATGAAATTCCAATCAATGTTAAAATTATGTATAATTTAGCCAATGGTAGATGAATAATATTTTCATGAATTTTATTTTGAAAAATATCAATTATGGACATTTTATATTAAATATATTAGATATAATTTTTAATAGTTTATTTTATAGATAGTTTGATATTCGTAACATGGGGTAGAGATTAGAAATTCATATAACTCTTATGTAAAATATAAGAACTCATTGAACTAGAAAAAAATAATGTACTTACATATATGGAATAGAGGTTTAGTGTACCTCATATCACTTTATTATTGTAATATAACATAGTGGTAGGGACCAAAATTTCTTTTACATATTTCTATTTGTTATTAGTTTCTCAGATTATTTTTTTCATTGGATTAGGGGTTAGGGAATTTATTACCATAATGTCCACAGTCCTTCAACAATAAGAATTGTAGGGATTGTAGATCAGTATTTCGTACTATCATCTCATTTTCAATTATTCAGCCACATATCGTTAATTTTGGTAGTGGTCGGGATGGTTCATATGATACCATACAAAAAATACTTCTATAATCCTTTAATTAAATTACCTATGTACACCCTCCCACACTTTTGAAATATATGTTGTTACACTTTCTTCACCACATGTGATGTAACATCATTATTTCCAAGGCATTCAACCCTACATTCTCCATCGTAGGAGTAATGAGAGACCCAAAATCCCATCACCATATTTAGTGCACATTGATTAAAATTTTAATAGATTTTAAATAATAATATGGGAAAATTAATATAAATGAAATGTTTTAATCAACTTGTGAAATGATAATTTTTACAGTATATATCAGATATAACACAAGAGGAATATCATCTTATCCTTATGATGTTTTCTTCATAAACATAAAAGGATTCAAAATAATTTTGTTTTATCTACATGATATCAATATCCAAATTTATATTAAGAGATAAAGGAAATTACTTGGAAAATGATATTTTCCTACACTGTTCTTAATTAATTGAGTATACTTACACATTCTTCATTGAAATCATAATGAGATTCCACCTCTGGTAGGAAACTCCTTCAAAATGGTTAACATATAAAATAAAATTTTCTTATTCTATGAACAAAAAATATTTTCTCCATCGCATTAATCCATTCTATAGGGTTATGTGGATTTAACTAACCACTAAAATAGCATAGACAATTCCGCCAGAAATACTGAAAATAAATATGCTCCACACATGGGGAATTAAACAGATCAAAATTATTTGTGGTCTTATTTATTACAATTAACATTTGAATTAGTAGTGTTATGAGATCATTTAATACATCTCCCATTTCATTGGGGTTTTCCTTTGAGAAACCATTTCATTATTCCTCACAATCATTTTAACATAAAGACTTTTTGTTCTACCCATTACTAAATCCAAAAAAATAGATAAAAACCATTAATTAAGAACATTATGGAATAAAAAATAAAATTAATTCAGCATTAAAATTAATAACTCTTTGAAAAATCCTGAAAGTATATAATTCATTTAGTAAAACATTAATCATTTCTAGTTATACATTATAAGGGTTTTTCTCTTACATATTAAGATAATATCTCAAAGTAAACAAGAAGAATATATGAGAAAATAAAATCCACTTATCATTATCCAAAAATGGATTTAATTTCTTGGAAAACCATAGAGTTAAGAATTTTCTAAATTTTTTACGATATCATCTTTTACATAAAATCGTCTTTAGGGGTTAGAAAATGGGGTTTGAACCCAAATTATCATAATAGTATTTTCTAAAAAACATAAATAACTTAACCTCCACTATAATATATAATATAACACCTATGTAAAATAACCAATTTTTTAAAAAATAAGTCCTTTTAATTTAATAATAACATTAATATCCCAATGACTAATGTGTTTAGTGTCTTTGGAGACTAGATACATAATCAACTTATTTTATAATACTAGATATAATTTCTCCTTAAAGGAATAATACTACACCATCTTATAGTCATATCAATTTTAAGACACATCTATAAAAACTAGGGAATGAATACATAGTAAATTAATGGTCTAAAACACATCGTGAGGGATGAATAAAAAGTTAATCAAGAAAAAATTCACAAGATTATGTGAAAAATACATTAATTGAAATATTTTAGCATTATAAGAAATAATGAGAAGATGTAAGTGTTCTTTAAAGTACGTATAATAAGAAATAAAAATCATAAAATATAAACATTTAAATATAGTAATTGTGGAAATTATTTAAATCATTTAACATGAACTAGGAATCATGAGAGCATATGATCATAATTACTAACATCCTTTATCTATGGAAGATATATTTACATATGGAATTATTAATTTCATGACTCACACAATACATAACCATATTTATAAGAAATTAAATGTACCCATGAATACCTATATAAGGATATATAAACTCATAAACCATGCATTTTAAGTTATATAATACCCTACCCATCCTTTATCCACTATTACAAGTGCCACATAAAATTAATTAACTTTTCACATAATAAATAAACCATGGGAAAAATGTGTTCCAAACAACATAAAAATGAAAATAATTGACATTTTTTAAAGAAATCATTTAAATAAAATAGATTTCACAATATATACAAATATAAATCATCCGCGTTTGATAAATAACCCCTGAAAATGAAACGATTTTTATAAAGAATCATAATCCTAAAAAACAACATAGGGAAATAAAATGTTTGATACCACATGCATGGCAAACCTAAATAATATCATAATTAAAGAAAAATACGTGTTTAAACATGAATCATAACACCATTATATAGTGTTGATATTTATAATCTAGAGGAAAATAAAAAAAAATAATGAAAAGATAATTATTTGGATAATTTTTTATTCATTGATGTAATATTCATATTTATTATATCTTTTAAAAAATATTTCATTAAAATATTTAAAATAAAACCTTTAATGGAATAATATTTCTATCAAAAACCTGTTTTTACAAAAATAAAAAGATGTAAATCATTAATTTCTTTTGTAAAATTACATTCAATGTGAAATTATATAGATCAAATAATAGAGTTTGATTTACCATGTCCCTTAAAACTACCCATGTTTTTATTTTATGTCTATTAACCTCAAATATAATTAATTAAAATATAATGAATCCCTATTTCATAACCATATACATACACACATACATTTATAATCATTATGAATAATAATTCTTTTTAGTAATTATATTTTTATAGTATATCTTCAACATTGGGTGTTAATAATAAAGAGTGTTATAAACTATCTTAATAAAAGTGGTGTTAGTTATACCTCAACATCCATGTTTCATTATTACTAAACTAATGGAGGATTTATAATTTGTTTTTTATAAATAAGAATAATTGTATAATTCATTGACATGAGAGTTCTATTTATAGATAGTCAATATGATATCAATGATGAAATAGTGTCAGGTTATTTTTTGATATTGATGGATTATCGATAATGAATATTAAAAATATATTCAATAAAAAACCATATTCACGGTATATATTAAATATAAATATCATATATAAACCTTAAAAATTCACTAAAACCTTCTATATTAGAGGTAGTAAATTTTTTTATCATTTCAAAATGGATGTAGTCAACACATACGTATAGATGATGATTTTTTTTAGAAGGGAGAAATAAATAAGTAATGTGGTTAATAATTTAATGAATTTAAATATTATTTAAATATGATAAATAGTTTTTAAATTCCCGTCTGTGGATCATTGTGTTTTGGTAGTAATATAAAATTTAAAATGTTTCTTCATGGAGGTGGTATTATTCTTGTACATTTGATTGAATTATTCATTTTTATTAAAATGAAATGTGAAAATAGGATAATGGATTTAACATATTTTTATTAATACTCATGTATAATAATTATACTAATATTATCTCCTAAATATGTTTTAACAAATTGTAAGAAGTAAAAATTTCACATAATGAAATATAAATGAGAAAGGATTAGATAGAAATTTATAAATCACACCATTGATTATATCCTCTAAAAGGGTAGTTAAGTCTATGGGTGATGGTATTACAAGAATAAATGAATCTCTTGAATGAGTATATAAATATTTAGATGGATTTGGGATGATATATTTATGAATTATGTGTGTTTTGGTGTGATGGTCTGTGAGGGGTGGAGATCCCTTTTTTATAATTAAAAAGGGATGAGGATTTTGTAAATACCCAATCAATTTAATAATTGAAGTCATAATAATGGAAATAAACACATAAATTTGGAAATAATGGAGGGATAATCTTTACTATTGACAAAGGTAGTATCCATAGATTCCCGTATTTTTTTAATCCTTTTTAATTTATTTACGTTGATATTTTTTAATATACTCATTTTGGATTTTACAACAGTAACTATTTTTTCTGTATATAAATTATCCATTATTAAATCAAAATAGGAATTTTTTTAATATATACCATCAACTTATAAATTTTAAATTTGTTTAATTTTATTTTAATTAAAATTTTTAGAGGATTTTATTTTGATATATATTTATATAATACATTAAAAAAATCTATAGAAAAATATTACAATATATATAAAATTTTAAATATATGTTTGAAAACTATAATTTATATATTTCACATTTTTAATACAACCCAAAATGATATTTATTTTTTAAAAAATAGATTTTATAAATTTTTATATAATTATTTCAAATTATTAAGGCCCTAAAAAGTAAGGTATTTTTAAAACATTATACTGCATTATTTATCTAAAAATATTGTTTTTAAAATCTTCAAAAAATTCATATGCTATCATTACACACATATATTAAATTATTAATTTATTTTTTTCATAATATTTTTTCTAAAATATAATATTTTTTCTTTAATATAAAATAAAAATATATTGTCAATTTTTTTTATATTAAATCAATTTTTCTATATAAAGTTTCCAGGTAAAATTAGTTCTAATCATAAATAAATGAAAAATAAAAAAAATTAATGTTTTTTAAAATATATTTATTAATAAAGAATGAATTTTTTATCCACATAGTATAACATATTGAATTTTTTTATCATGGACCTTTATTTCACATGTTGGCTATAACTATTTGTACCCGATTATTCAATGAATACCCTAAATTGGTCAATATATTTTTTAAATATATGAGTTGTGGTCTGTTATGTTTTAATGTAATGTGTGGATCATTCTATCCTACTCAATAATTATTTTTGTGGGAATATGCCACTAAAATATTCAGTATTTCTAATTAGAGGTCGGCCTTGGAACTAGTTATCAAGCTTTTGTTTTTCTTTATTTATGAATTTTGGTAGAAGTTTCATTGTTTGGATTGTTTAAATAATTACATACATGATGTGAATTAGTTGAGTTATTTATTTATATTCCTTCATATATATATATATATTGTATCATGGGGATGTGTTGATGTTTATATGACTTTACGATGAGGACTCCCATTTGAATGTTATTACTTCTTGTTACATGTTGTTACTATTTATCCTTATTGTGGTAGGATTCTCATCGTTTACATTGTCAACATAATGTGTAGACAAGGTACCAAAGGGCTATGTTGTGTTAAAATTGTGTGCTTAAAGATAAAATAATTTTTTTAGTTTATAAATCAAGACACGGTGATGAAATATCACAATGAAAAAGAAATGGTGTTACTTGTTTCAATGAAGTTGAATTTAAGATATTTAATTGGTTCGGGTCTGGTAAGAATGATATCAAAGTATTTAAATGCATAGTTATAGAGATTGAATTTATTTGTTGGTAGGGTATATTTTTTGAAATAGAGTAATTATTTTAATGGTTTTATAAGTTTGGTTTTCATAAAATATTGTCTATTATATGTTTATGGATGACGTATCAGTTTTCGATGAATTAGATAAATTTTTAATAGACCCAAAACATTATGACATTATTTTGTGGGTATAATAATGTTGATACATGAATCATTCCATCATAATTCATTACATTTTCTATCAATCATTTCTAAAATAACATATACATTCAATAGGTAAGGGGACCCACCTTTATTATATATTATTCTACGTAAATATTATAATGTATTTTTCAGATATATCACCACAATTTTCATGTAAATGTGCTCACCCGTCTCATAGTTGAGGGATGAAAAATCAATTGAGAGAATAATTATGGGGTATCTTTTACCCATGACAGTATGATAGATTCTCCACTAATTGTTATTATAAAAAATCGTACATATATATATGATTTTCATTCCAACTGACAAGAATATGACTACCTATCATGTATATGTGCTTTGTGAACTCTAGTGATAGATGGATCATGACATTTTGAGGATATATATATATTCACCAATGATATGTGATTAGTTAGATTCAATTATTTATGTTACCATTTTAGATAGAGAATTTATTAAAAAAATACAAATTATCTCTTTTTATGTACCTTTCATTGTAAAAAAAATTCATTCATTTATTATTATGTAAACCCACAATGGTACATTGATTTCATGTTTAGGTTTTTATCAACTCATCACACATTTTGATAGAGAAAATGATTAGATTGATTCTTAATTTACTGCCATGACCTCAAGAATTCAAGAAGGTCCTCTGGTATGAGTTTTAAGATCATGGTTATGCCTTTATTTCATCCCTCAAAATTATTATGGGCATTAGGATATTATATAATGGTTTAGATTTTCGGAGACTCGTGAAACTAAACTATCAAAACTGAAAATCTATTTCCTTTGAATTTCGTTATCAGTGTTATAAATGCATCTGTAAAATATGGGAGGAATTTATATAGGATAATCATTTCAATAAGGATCCTCAATCTTTACAATATATTTAATAGTGAGTATAAAGTTATGAATGATACATATTTTTTGAAGAAACATTAATCCAACTCAATCTACCAGCCTCAGAAAATCTCAATTAGAACTAAAGTGCTAGTGGTTAGATATATAATGGTTAAATATTGTGGAGGAAATAGATAAAGTTTTAATAAACATGGTTTCATGTATGAGTTTTTTCTTCTTAATAGAGACTAATTTTCATAATTGTTTTATTTAAACATATTTTTTTTTCTAATGAAGGTATTTGAGGGGTTAATGATTTGGGTGCATCTCTTAATTAGACCCTTATGAAAAGAGAATATTTATTAAAGTTGATAGCCATTGAATAATACTATTAAAATTTAAAATATTCCATCTAATAGGGAATATAATTTGTAGGATTAATTCTAATCATCTATTAGTTTATGATCTTTTAATTTAATATTTTGGTGGAGTGGTTACTCAAACTAATAGATGAACTTGGGAACATTATACTAAATGATATCACATGATTATCACCATATATTATATATTTTCCATTTCATATAGATATAAATATTTTGTAGATAATTATTATATAACCTAGAATAGTTTATGGAATTATTATGGAATTAGTGAACCCATTTGATGATTTTATTTACGATTTAGGTAACCATACTAAAAAAGTAACTCCTTCTAGATGAGCTTATCATTTTTTGGTAGTATAATAGGTTTTTTCAGAATTATATACTATGATAATATTTTGAGGAATTATTTGAATATCATTTAAATAACAATGGTTTTTTCTAGTGATGAATTCAATAGTCTAATTGTAATATAGATGAATTATTTTTAATAGTTATCATTGATTTCATTCATGTTAGACTAAAATGAATTGTAAAAATATAACACATTTAGAGGGTATTTTAAAAAATTTATATGAAAAAAATCAAATATAAATCCCTCATGTTATATTCTTTAAAGATTGAGATAGTGATTTTTCTAACCATGATAATGATGATGATAATGTGGTGACTGATTTATATCTAGATCTTGGCCATGAAAAGATAGTTTATCAGAGTAGCATACCGAGGTGGTTCTAAGTGGTTTCCCAAGAAATATTTTTTTTCTCTTAGAGGATATTGATGAGACATGACAAGATAAACATGTTGGTTTGATTTCATGGATGAGGTGGTGTGTATTTTTATAGTTTTAATGTTCCTCGCATACCTAGGATTATCATAGAACCTCCAAGGAATCCTTTACATAGTGATAATGTTGAATCTGAACTTAATGGAATTTTTTATGGATGAATTCCCTTAAATAGGGATCATACACACTTTGTTCATTAATTATTAGTTATTTTTTATAATGACTAATTCTATATGGTGTTTATTAGTTGAGAACTAAAGTTACCCATTGGGTATAGAATCATGGATGTAGAAAATAATTAGTTTATATTGAGTGGATATTTTAGCTACCAAATGTATTATATTACTATGAGGGTCATTATTATAGTCACTTATGTTTTTAGGATTTATTCATGGGTTTAAAGATAGCATAGGAAGTATATTTGAATTTTATAGTCTTTCCACATAAAAAGATAAAACATTGGGTCATTTGAGTGATTAAGGTGTGTTTCATGGATTTTTTTGTGAATTAATGTTACCTCATTCTATGTTCATCAGTATATTTCATATATAGAAACCATAACCCAACCTAGAGAGAATTATATGATGATACCAGCTAGTTTTTTAATTTTTAATTTAATGTGGGGATAATAGAATTAATATTTATTGTCCACTTAATCATATGAAAATATATATATGTCTTAAATGGTTTGGAGATCAATTTATTCTTATGATGGATGACCTAGAATTATAATGGTTAATAATTAACAATATATAATAAACTATAATTTTCATCCTTGAAAATAACATCATATTAGATGAATGTTTATTATAAAACATAAAGATCCATCCCATAATCCTATAAATATAGTTCATTTGGAAACATAGACACATAAAAAAATTGTTCTTAAGGGATTTAAATCATCCTTAACTAAGTTCAACATAACTAAAATCCATTATAGACATATCATACATAAAATCATAGGGAATAGAATCATAATAAAGGGATATCTGAAGTTTTCTATTTGGGAAAAAAGAGATATCAATGATCACTTGGGAATAACATTAACAACAAGGTGTGAGAACATTGTGATAAATTTTTAAAATCACACCATGTATATTTTAAATCATTATTTTAATTCAAGGAGTAATTATTGATAGTTTAGAAGACATGAATCATAAAGAAATAAATTAACATAATCCATAGAAGTATAAAATTGGAATTGTACATGGAAATTTATCATTCACATAAGAATATAAAATAAATTCCTTATTAGCCAAATATCATTCAAAATACTATAATAGTTTATTGGGTTCACTCCCAAATAAATTTTAGCATTCAATATTTCCTCCCATGACTATAATAATTTACAGTGTCCCTGACTAAACATGGTTAACACCCCATTCCTTTTCTGTTTATCTCATGAGATATAAATTTCTACCTAATACATTTTAGGGACATATAATTCCCACCCATAACATAATGAAAATTTTACAAATGTGTTCCATGGGATCATAAAATATTCAAAAATTTAGAACCCATGAAATTAAAAGTGTTTCATAAAAATTTCATCATAGAATAATTCATGAAAATGAAACTTGTTTCATAATCATTTCATCATTTAATCCTAACATAACCCATTAAAAAAATAGTCTTCATAAACATCATGTCATCAATATCATGAACATTATGTATAAATAACAATGATGTTATAATTATATATTTTATCTGGAAAATTTTATGTGAAAAATAATTATTACATCTTGGATGAAAATGTTTTTGAAGGATCACTTTGAAATTTTCTTAAGTAAAATACATGTTTCATATTGAATTAATCATTTTAAAAAACTAAAATTTCATTATAAGTAAGGGAAAAAATTTATTTGATAAATTATAATGGAAAATTATAATGGATTCTTCAAATAATTGACTTGTCACGAAACCATGAAAATCCATCCATGTCTTTTATGTTAAAATAAAACATTCCTTTTACAATTCAATAGAAAAGAAAAAAATAATTCATTTGAAAAATAATATGATGGTTCATTTTAAACCATTTTTAAGAACTCAAAACTTTTTTAAAAATTAATTTAAAAAATAAAATTTGAAAATTAATTGTTATAAAAAACATTATAAATCCTGGATAGGGGGAAATGGTTTTTCTGGAAAATAGATAAAAATGTGAATTTTCCATAAAAATAGATTTTTAGTCTTTTAGGTTATTAAAGTGATGTAAAATAATGTAATAAATTATTTTTTTGAAATATTTTGTGTAGAAAAAAAATATAGTTTCATGAGATATAGATAATAGGATTTCTTCATCGGAGACATAATCATAAATGATCCCATTAATGAGATTTTTACATGAAAACTTAGCACTTTAGTAATTTTTGAATTTTAAGAACCCAGAATGAAATAAACATAAATGTATATGTAAAACCCCATAAATAACATTATAATAATTATAATATTAATTCATGGTAATTATATACACAAAATAAAATAAATAAGTGATGATTACATCATTTACCTCAAAGAAATAAATGTGAGACGACAATCAAATCACATAGGTCCATATTCCAACATAAAAATTGGAAACCCATGTATAATAAATATATATTTATTATAAATATAATAATTTAAAATTTTAATACATATCATTCCATATATGATTTACTTGTGACCTCTTATCACCTGTTCGTGAACACTCCTTTTATTAAATCGCTACTTTCGATAATATCTTCTTCATTTTTCATTTATGTTTTGGTTCATCAATTTTTGTGAATAAACTTTTATCATGGATAAATTATATCTATAATGTAAATAATTATTTACATATCATGTCAAATTTCTATATACATGTTTGGATTAATTAAAAAATGGTGGATATAGAGAAATAAATTACACCATTCGTAGACATGGTAAGTCGTACATATGGAGGAACGTTTTTTCCATATTTTAATGGATAAAATGGAAGAAATATAAATAATAAATAAATTTTATTGAAATATTCACATATCATTTATATCATTTATATTCATTTAAAACATCATTACTTCCATCTAAGTAAAATAGAAATGAAAAATGAATCACAACGCTTCATAGAGGTTGTTGTCCACAAATATACATGATTGACATTATCATTTTCAATTGGATAGGAATGTAATATGGTATATACGATATGATCATTCTAGGAGTTTAATTTTTTCATAGTATTAATGTATAAATATTAAAGACATCATAATTCCCATCCATAAAATATGGTGATGGGAAACAAATTTCATCCTTATGTGGAGATGGAAAGTCATACACATGAAAATTAAATATTTTTAATTACAATATTATTTAAAAGGATTGTATAAATGTGGTTTTATAATGAAGATAATATATAAGTACAATTAAGAAAATTAAATTATATTTTACTATGGAATATAAAAGATTTATATGAGATAAAATAATTATTAAAAATAAAGTGAATGTTTCTATATATTATAGCTTATTCAAAAAAACTCTGTTAGATAACTTATTATGGGATTCAGGGATTGTGTTTTGAGAATACTACAACCAAAATAATTTGTATAAGTGAAATTATAAAATAATGGTCTAGTGATTTTTCATGATATATGGTTCAATATGGTTTGAAAAATTGAAAGGAGGGATTCCCTTTTATAATCATGGGGAGGTGTCCACATGGTATTTCCAAATTGATTATAATATATTATATTAATTATAAAAAAAGGTTCCAAATTGAATAGAAATGGTAAATAGATAAAATATTTGACCATACATTTTCCCACTTCTCTAATTTTTATATTTTTATTATTTAGTGTAATTTAATAAATTATTATTCTAATAAAATGTCATTTTTATAATTTCTATACTATTTATTTAATATGAAATAATATACATAAGGATAGGGGTGGAATCAAAATATAATTCATTAAAAAATAAATCTATTTTACAATAATTTAAAATATTCATCAACCACCATAATTTAATCAAAATATATGAAATCTAATATTGTAGAATAATTTATTTTATATATTAATTGGATAAATATTTTATTGGTGTTACAAACAATTTTATGGTGATTAAATAATTAATAAATACTAAAAAAAATTATATAATTTTTTATTCATTAAGATAATAATACTATGACATTTTATAACATTATTTTTTCCATATATTCACACATAGTTCATATTGAAAACTAAGGGAGTGCATTTTGTAACTTTCTGTTATTTCAATATTATATATTTCATTTTCATGGGAATGTTCCTATTAAAAAATAAATTTTACAGATAAAGGTGGAAAGGATTTAATTATTTTTATCCAATAAGAATCTATATGAAAATCAATTACTGTATCACTTAATTTTAACCATAATTACTATTCATAGAGACAAAAAATATAAGTTATCTATTTTTTAAATTTGAACCAACTTATTAAAAATAAGTAATAAAATTAAAAAAATATAAAACTATAAGGTCTATAAATTTATTTTAATATAATTTCACAAAATGTGACAAATAATTCTTTTTACAAAATATTTTGTTTTTCAGCAAAAAACCATAATAATTATTATCCCATTCTTAGAAAAATACTAGATGGATGATAAAAAATATTATTGAGTATTTAATATATATAAAACTATATTTATTCTTAAAATAATTAACTGATAGTGATCAATTTAATTGATTATGACTAAAACACATTTTTCTCATAAATTAGTTTTTAGAAAAATTTATTTTTACCTATAATATGATTTTATCATAAATTCAAATATAAAAAATATTCATATGGAATTAATGAGATTATTTAAAATAAAATTAATATAGTTTTACTTTTATCCCATTTTATAAAAAATGAAACTTCTTATGTACAATTTTTATTTAAATCAACAATTTTTTTACTATTCGCTAAAAGAACCATCCTTTCAGAAAATTATCAATAAATATTCCTAAGAAACTTTTTATAGGTTGATTTCAAAATTTAATTTATTTTTATAAAATTTCCCCATTTTACATAAATTAATCGTAATAGTTTCTCAAAAAATTAATAAAAACATTTTTGATGTAAATTTATTTTTGAGGAATAAAATAAAAATTAAAAAAGGAGTGATTATTTACATAATATTTATCATTATATTTATAATGACTATGAAATTTATCTGAATGTAATACATATATAATAATATTCATACCCATAAAATTTAATTTCTAAGATAAATCTTTCACAAATAAAATTATTTTCAAAGTATATCTTAGTTATTTTAAACATGGAATTGTGTGTAACAAAATCCATCATGAAATTTAACTATTTAATTTGAAATATGTTCTAAAATATTTGGTTGTTAAATTATCTCTATCCTATTTTTTTAATTTAATACTCAAAATTTTACCTTATTATCAATAATAAATGAGTTTTAAATTGAAATCTCATTTGTGGAAAACCCACTTCATAAAAAGGTTTTCTAATATTTCTACTAAAAAAGTGTGTAAGGGATGTATGAAGGTAACCAAAAAAATATGTTTCTAAATAAGAGAACATTGACAAGAAGTGAAAATAAGGAAATTGAAGGGTGAACTAACAAACAAGGACTAATATATATTTATTGAGAACACTATTAGGAGAAATTTAACTAAAAGAACCCTGAATATGTGAGAGGTTAAAAGACCATCAATTCATCATAATTTAAGGCTATATGGCAACTTTTTTTTAATATTCTTTTCTTATATTTGTGTAATTTTCATTTAATCTGTAATAATAAAATAATAAATTATACTAACATGATAATATTAATTTAGTTTTTTATTCAATTTCTTCAATAAAACAATATATTCCTCCAAATGATGAGTACTTGAGATTAGTTTTTTTATAACTGAAGCATTAAAATCAACTTTTAATAGATAGAAGAATAATTTCCATATATTCCTAAGATCTTTATATATTAACCAAAATAAGAAATGTTTTGAAAAAAAATAATTCTCAAAATGAATAAACCAACATATGAATAAATTCAAAATTGATATCTAGATAATTTTTATCTAAATTACCTAATCATTAATAAATTATTTAATCTAGAATTATATATTATATAATATAGATTAAATATTAAAAAACTACTAATTTAGTTCTTCTGATATAATTTTTCATTTTAAATCACTTTTTTAATATTTGGGAAACATATATTTCATCCCAAATCTATATCAACCAAATATCATTAATCACAATTATAAATTACAGTATAATATATTAATACAGTGAATTTTAGAAAAAAAAATCAATAATTAATTTTTATATTGAAAAAAATGTTTGTCATTAGATTTATTGTATATAATTCTTGAAATATAATAATTTCAATGAGTATATTTTCAACTGTGAAGTTTATATATATCTTATTATTTATTAATCCATGAATAACATATCATCATATCGTACATCAACACTAAAGGATATTTAATCCTCAATGGTTTGACATAATATTATCACATAAAAAATTAAAAGGGGGTGTTGATTCCATTAAATATATAATCAAGATTATACTTATAAATCTATGATTCATTCATAATCATTTCTGTAAACCTCACTTGTAAGCAAATTTTTTTATAAAAATTATACAATCCTTATTCACTGACTAAGTTTACAACTGTTGAATATTTTCCTTATTTCCAAGAATGAAATAAACATCAAAAAATATGAACTAAATTTCATTGTATCAAATCAGTAAAAAATTTCATAGTTGCAATAACATCAATGTTAATAATATTTGGATTCAAACTAAACATTAATAAATCAAATTATGAATGACATTAAGGTCTATATTTTCCCTTAATAATCTGTTATTCAGAAATACCAACTTACCAATAAATGACATTTATTGGTTCTTAGTCCCAATCAAAATATTGTTTCATATCCATAGGGATAAACTAATTCCTAACAATAAATAGTTGTTTAATGTTTTTTATTTATGGAATATCATTAGTATAAAAATTATACACAATAATTATGGAATCCAAAAAAATTAACACTTCAATCATCCTATTTTATTCTTAAAGCATTAACTATGATTCAAAATCATATTCTATAATTCCTCATTACTATAACATGAAATATAAAAAACTTCATAATATTTATCAAATCAAATTTCATCATGGTTTTTAATTTTTATATTTACAATACTTTTAAAACATTCTATACCTTTCATCTGTGATTCATATTCACTTTATTATCATTGATAAACCCAATACTAGTAGAACCTTAACAATTATTTTCTGAAGCACCCCCTATGAAATCCATTTTATTTAATCCATCACATTTTACATTTCAATCATTCACCCATTAAGGATAAATCTAGGAGACCACTATTCACATTAATTGTATTAAATGATCTTATAATTTTTCCATAGAAATTATTTTAATTCTTTTTCTTTCTGTTTCATACTCAAAAAATAATCCCATTCCTCTAAGACATTCATTTCATTATTTTTCCACACATTATAGACATGTTGTATGATGAAACCACTTTCTTATATGGTCTATATTAAGCACTATATTTCTCTAGTTTTTTGTGTCAACAAACTCATCAATGATGAGATATCAAATCATACAATGAGAGAGATGACTAGAAATAATAATAAGGCCCACTTTCCATTATTTTTGAAAATTTTTCTCACGAGGATAGTTATTCAATTATCCATAAAATTAAATATTAACATTATTCCATTGGGTTTTATCCAATAGTTAATACAAAAAACAATCATATGAAAAATAATAATTAGAGTGGTTAACTGAATAATAATGAAAAATAATTTAATGCATATATAAATAATGCCACCTTCATTTATGATTCCCTCGGTTTTACCTAGGCCATTCGTCATCTTTACAAAAATATTAGGATTCTATATAATACGTATACTTATCCATAAATTTCTCAATACGATTTTCTCATCCTATTTTCAAAAGGTAAACTAAATAATTTTCTAATACCAACTATATTTACTCATACTTTTCTTACATATAAGTCAGATCAAAGTAGATTAATATTCATTAAATAACCTTATAGTCCAAAACAAAATTATATAGGTAAAATTCCTTAGGAAAAATTGACACATAAAAAATTAGTTCATAATAGATCCACATCATCTCCCACTAATTTAATTTTAATATGAACTCTTCTTAGATATATCATAATTTATATCCTATGGATGGGAATGAAATTAAATAGTGAGACTAGATGCTTAATATGGGCGTGAAGAGGGAAATCAATGATCAGTTGGTAATAACATGAATATATGGGTATGAGTGAATGGTCATGAAATTTGAAAATGATACCATTGGTATCATGAATCATAAAGATGAGTCTTAATATAAATCTGGGTAGTTCATAAGGAATGAATCATATATGAAAGAAAAAAAAAATCCATGGAAACATGACATTGTAATAGGCCCTAGAATGTTTTCCTACACATAAGTATACAAAAAAAATTCCATAATATTTAGTTCTCATTCACAATACTATAATTCTATGTTGTGTTTACTCTTTAAAAATCATAGTAGTAAAGGTTCACTCATAATACTATCTTGGTCAATTTAATATTGGTAACTATTATGGAATATTTTGGTGAAATCCTAATGGGATTTGGCTCATATCTTATATTTTTCTTCGGTGGTTGTATATTATCTCATTATATGTTTGAGAATTGGAAATGGATCACTTGTAGGTGGCTGTATCTATTGAGTCATGGACTATGTGATTTGTGTATGAGTTGGTACGTGGGATACATTCTTATTTTTTGGTACTTGGTTTTATTACATGAGCTTGTTTACGTGGGTTTGACATATGGTACGTTACTACAAGTGGTGTTTCTTATGGTATACATACTATTTATTTGTTTTACAACAACATTATAATTGAAAAAAATCATCCCCACTTATTTTTTGAATGATTCCATGTACTACTAACCAACTGAAGTGGATCGAGAATTCCCTTCAGGATATTTCTATGCAACTTTGGTTATTGGGATACCAAGGTACTCGGGTTGGTCTGGGAGAAAGTGGTATCAGAGGTCTAGGATGAGATATTGTCTCAATGTAAGAATGCATTTATGAAATCTTGATGGGATATAAGAGGTATTTTTGATTGAGTTCCTATCCATCTCTCACCTCAACAAACCTTATGTCATTAGGGGTGGTTATGGAAATTTGTCTTATGAAATAGTTATATTATTTCATTATTTTTAATTCAATGTGTTGAAATCCAATTTTTTTATCTAGAAGCTGGGATTAATATCCTTGTTGTACTATTTGAGTGAAAATATGGTTTCTTCTTTATTATGTAACGATGTTTCGTAGCATCATGACTTTGAGAAGGCATGTGAATCTGATCTAGGAGGAAGCTATAGCTAAACCACATTGAGTGAATCCTTTCTTAGAACAGAACATAGATGAGTTGATTTCACACATAGTCCAAGCACTAGGATTGGCACGATCTCAATTTCTCATTTAGACTTGAGCAATGGAACCTCAGAGAGATGTCCTCATGTTTTGTTCTCAAGAGTTCATTTTAACGAAATAAATATCGTTCAGGGGATGAAATGACCCTCAAGAGGTTGATGAAGGGTTATGATGTCACACACAGACTTTTGAAATAATTTTTTTTATTTATATATGTGTTTTTATTATTTTATCGAGGTGTGGGATGATCCAATTTTTTTTTTCATTTTTTCTTATAAAGGAACGTTTTGGGCATATCATCGTCCAACACCCGGGCAGGCCACAGTCGAAGCATCACAGCTTCACCCGGGTCATTATGCGGCTTGCATGATATTCAAGACAAATAAAATATATTAAAATAAAATTAATAATAAAATGAGGATTAAGTAAAATGAGAAAACTAAAATGAAGTTTATTAAATTAGTTTAATAATAATAATATTGGAAATTTTTATTATCAATATTAATATTACTATTACTATTAAATTATTAATGTAATTAATATTATATTAATCTAATAATATTATTATTATAATCTTTTTATTAAGATTATTATTATTATAATTATGGATTTTAATTTATTAGTATTTATATATATTTTTTTATTATTAATTTTTTTGGGTTCGGCCACTCCCCCCCATCACACCTCATCTCCCTTACCCCCCTTCGTGTTGAACCCCATCTCCCTCCTCCCAGCACACTACCGGGCAATGCCTACTCCCATAATATATACATCTTCCCTGAAAAACACCACCAGACGCGTTTCCCATCTACTTGTGTGCACCCCTTGAGCGTAACACCCATACTCGCGCACACTTCCCGATTGGTGGAATCCTTGTCTTTTGACCTAACAAACTATTGATTCCCTCCTATTTCAGCATGCCTTCCCCTGTTAATTAACTGTTTATTTTTTCCTAGGGTTTGGGTACATGTTAATTGGATTTTTGGGTTTCTTAGGGGTAGGGTGTTATATTTAGGGTTAATTATTGATAATTTTGGTTCTGTTTATTTATTTAGGGTTCAATTGGGTAATTATCATGGTGTGGAATTGGTTTTTACCAAAGGTTCATTAAAATTTTCATTTAAGATACATTTTCTCACATGAAATTGTGTGGTTTTACATGGAAACAATTATTTTTGATGAGTATATTTTTTTAATTAATGTGACATGTTCTTTTACTATCGTGTGTGGTGAGAATATGGTATTTGATAAAAATTAAATTTTTTTAACTTTTAGAGTGATATTTTTTTGTGTAATTTGGATATCTTCCATGTGTTAAGCCTTGGTTCCCACCTTGGTAATGTTATTTAAATTATGAAAATGACTTGTTTCATTGTGAAAGCATTCTAAAACATCTTTTTGAAAGAATTTATTATGTGTTTGAGATGGAATGAGTTTATTCATGTTAAATTGGATGTGATTTTCATGTAAAATGTTACTTTTCCTCTTTTATGTTCTTTATAAATTGTAAAAATGGATTATTTTATTTTTCAAGTAGTGAAAGTCACGTTTTCAAGGGAAATTGTGGTGGAAGTGGGTGTGGGTGTAGGTTTTCAATGGGAAATGCATAATTTTTCAGGTTTGGATTGTCATTCATTTCTAAATATAAATTTTAAATGTGTTAAATGATGAAATTCATGTTTTGAAATTAGTTCCAGTTTATGTGAGGATTTGAATGGGGATTGGCCTTTGGAAACAGTTAAATTGATAATGTTATTTTCTTTTCATATTTATTAATGGGTTTGATGTGTAATAGAAGTTGTGTGAAATGTATTTTCAAATAGATTTTGGGTGTGTTTGGGTTTAAAGAGTGTATTTGGTGTAAAATTATGTGATTCAAATTTTGAAGTTTTTAATAACTTTTTTATTGATCTATTAAATTATATGTGTAGTTATTAGTCCCTAATTAGGGGTTTTGAGTCTCATGATCTAAGGGGACTAACCAATGTGTTCATAGGTAAGTATATATATATATATATATTTGTTCCCCCTATACATTTATAGTCATCCATGGAAGTGGATATTCATGTTTATGGCTAGGTTGGCACATGTATACATATAAACATGCATACGTTGGTGAGTGGAAACTAGTGTATGCATTTAAGAATATATGTAAGTATCCCCTTGAAAACATTAATGTCCATGTGGGTGTGTTTATAGGGTCTAGGTGTCTTTATATGTATGTTAAATTTCATTTCTTAGTGGGGTAGCAGAAGCTCTTAACTAGAAAGCACATAGGGCCGGATGTTCGGTTTAGTTCCACCCTAAGGTCGGTCCCCTATGCCTATACCTTTAAATTTAATTCCTTAATTACTTGAGTGTTTCAAAAATTATTATTTTTATATGAAATAATGTATGGATGATATGAAAATTAATGGTGATGCTTGATTTAGGTCTTTCTATTGTTTTTCAGGTTCTCTTTATGTGTTGACATGTGTATTTTCCATTAAAATATGACCCCAATCTTGTTTTAGAATGCTTAACATTTTAAATGAATAAAATTTGTTTCTAAAATGGGTTTGTGTGTCTGTTGAGTATTTCTAAAAATGTTTGTGTCTATATAAAAGTTTTGAAAGTTGATTTAAATCAACATGGACTCTTGTGTGATTTTAAATAGGGAAAATTCCACATTTTGGTATGTTATAAAAAATGTATGTTATTTGATGTGAATTCAAGGTTAAATTGTGATTTACCTTTCCTAAATGGGTTTCTTCGATTTAATCACATTTTCACATTGTTTTAAAATGTGTGAAGCCTTTTTTGTTTATTGGAATTTCAAATGGATTTAGAACTTAAAAGTGTGGGGTGAGCGTGCTTTCTAAAGGGAAGATATTCTTTGTGATGTAATAAGGCAAGTTTGGAACCTTCAAAATGATTTGTAAATTTGAAAAATACATCTTGTGTCATTCCCTATTTTTTAGAAACACTATTTGTATAATAAGTATTTGATTTTTGATCTCTACTTAGTGAAGAGGCTTATGCATTATTGTGTGACATATAATGGGGAATGTTATCAAGGAGGGAGATTAGTGGTGAGAGGTTTGATATGATTCTTAGTAAGTAAAATGATATATTCATATATGTTTTCTTGATAAATACTCACTACCACTTGAAATGGTTCACATGGTAAAACTGGGTATCTACATGAGTGGAGTAGGACTAGTATGCTAGATGATACAGATGCAATTATTCCTAGATTCATCAAATAGGACTAACACTTACAAAACTAGATAAACATAATTAATATTGATTGGAGACCACAAGGTTATGTGTGTGTTCCCAACTAATGGATCATGCATAAAAAAATTGTTATTTGTGGTTGTTATATAACGTTTCATAGAGGTATAAGGATCCTTGGTCCCTAACTGACACTAGCTACATAGGGATTTCCCATGGTGTTTGTGAAATGATTTTCAATTTAGTTTTTTCATGCTTGTTCCCTCTTTTTTGAAAACCATATTTTTAATCTTAACTAGTCTCATTTTATTTTGAAATGATAATGCAGGCATAGAACCTATTTTAACAAAATAAAAGAGAATTGATTTTATTTGAAATGAATGATTGTTAATTGAATTTGAATAGAATGAAAAACATTATTTTGTTATGTATTATTTTAAAACCAGTATGTTTTGGGTTTATTTTTAAATGTAAGTGATATGGTGTTGTTGTACTATATCATTCCTACTGAGTGTACTGGTGCTCACGCCATCTTTATTTTTCCTGTTTTAGGTTTCTCTAGTCATGGATCACACATGGATTGAGTGTGGTTTTTATGCATCATGGTGACTCATGAGGTCACTTGAGTTGTGTTTTGCATCTTAGAATACATTTATTTTCACTACTTGTGTTTTTTTTGTTTTGTTAAGTTTTTATTCAGTTATATTTCTTTTGTTTATGGGTCAAACCATTCGCAACTATATTATTTTTATGATTGACACTAGTTGCAAGCCCATGGGGATCAGGAATGCCCCTTAGGACTTGTGAGAGACTGGGTCAGGCCTTGGTTCAGATGTCGACTCAGCTTGGTTTTTGACAAAATGGTATTAGAGGCAGGTCCTATCTTTTGGATCTTGTTCCTTGGGGTATATTTTGGGTGGAAAATAGCTAGGACTTTTAGGACTTGATGTTCTAGTTTAGATTAGGCTTTCTGGCCAGTACACTTTATAGTGGGACTCATGTGACTAGGTGAGTTATGTTACATCCAACTTCTTTAGCCCATGTAGACGCTTGTTGATTGGAAAATAAAATGGGAGTTGGGGAAACAGTCTTAGTGATATCACAGAGCCTGGAAAGCCATGTGGATATGGGGACATTTACATAGAATACACTCCATGGTGGTGGAGTGATTTCCATATAGCGACCGACCATATGTCCAAGTCACACGATGGCACTAGTTTTCTCTTAGACCATTTCTCGTCTCACTGTTTTGACATCATTGAAAATTTATCTTCAAGTAAAAATTATTGGGTTTTGGAAACATGTTTTAAATGAGAACAATGAGTTTTTAATTAAATTTTTGGAAATAAATTGATTTTAAATTGATGAGTAAACTTTGAAAAGCGTGGGTTGAATTGTTTTGACATTGGTGATCCCAGAAATGGCCACATGCATTGGTATATATGTGAAAGGTGGATGGTCAATGTATGAGGGGATGAATTCATGTATGGAAATAAGGTGGGTGCCCGGTGTTGCACGAGATCATGCATGTGTGTGGCCCATGGGACACCATTGGTGTTTTTATTACCCACTAGCTTTGATTATTTTCAAAAAGTGAGTTTGAATGAATATTTAGTTTTTTAATAAATGGCGATTTTGTATTATGGATTTTGTATTTTGGGATTTTTTTGTGCTTTTCAAGTGAGATTTTTTTGACTCATGTTTTGAGTTTGAATTCTTATTGGTATATTGGAAAGAAAGTCTGCGGTTAGTGGATTCTATTGAAAAATACTTTTGGAAGCCCTTGCGGTGGTTCCCTCTACATGATTATTGTTCACTAATAGTATGTATTGGTCATTTGAGTAGTTTTATTGGGTCCATTGTTTTCTTTCTTGGATATTTCACACCATCCATGAAGGATTGATTTATATTAAATATGTGAAAATGGGTGATCCACGGATAGAAGACCCTGCATTTGATAAAACTAGGGACTTCCATCAGCTAATTTATTTTATCTTATTTTCGGTTCAGAGGATCATTTTTCATCAGAAGAGTCATTTTAGAATGTTGGAAGAGACCATAGATCCTTAAGTATCCTGAGTCTACAATTTAAAAGCTTGATGATGTCTTGTCTAAATTTCCACTTTGAGAGAAGTTAATGGAATTATACTGAGGAATGATGAAACAGGTCTTGGATGTTGGTGTTGGTTGCATTGGTAAAGGCCTTGGGCCTCTTTTCAGGTTTATTTAAGTGGACGTTCATGTTGGGAAACTAATGTGGAAAGACTAGTTTGAATTCGAAACTAGTGATGCACATGCATCTTTCAATCCCCTATCTTTATGAAAGTTAATTATGTGATTTAATAGTTTATGAGATTTGTTGTGTTCTATTTATGTTATTGGATTGTTGTGTAGTTTCTCATTGCATGAGTAGAATTATGTTTTGGTCATGTATTTTCAATGACTGAATATGAGGAAAGATATGATTCAACAATTAGAGCTCCATCAATAGGTCTCATAGTGAAGCTAGCGCGTAGTCAAGATATCCCCCCCTAAGGTTATAAGGGACCATAGTCCAGACTCTATCTTCAATTTGGGAAGTGAATATGGTTTATGTATTCTATAGATGTCTCATTACCAGAGGCCCTTTATTGGTGGAAATAAGTGTGAGTACCTCACATCCATTTTGTGACCCACGTGGGTGGATGAATTGATCCTATTGGTAAAAAGGATTCCAACCCTTTTTTTAGGACTCTAGTAGTCGTGTCTCATCATGTATGATTCTTTTTTTTGGTGGGCCTTGTATTTCCATCCCTCTAAATTAACTTCAATTTTATTCAGGGCTCATCTAAGGATGATAATACCCATTGGGAAGAAAGATAATTTTTTGTGTTTTCATCAGGCCTAGAGTTTTCTTACGTCGAATCCCTTTTGATAGGCTATCTAGAAGGTGCATAAATTTTTCATGTTATCCAATGTCCGGTTCCCTTGTCTGTTCATACAAATAATTTATGCTAGTTGTCCTATATATTGGGGGACCACCTATGGGTTTAATTGAAATTCCAATAAAATTAATTATTTTTATCCTTTTCATTATGGCGGGGAGTCTGTTCCGACACCCCTGTTTTAGTGATTAGGATTCGTTATTTTGTTTTTCAGGTGGACTGTTTAAGTTTCTCCTGAGTGTTCAAGGTGTTTTTTCATGGGATATTGAATGGTGCATCATAATGTTTTCTAT
This sequence comes from Viscum album, assembly GCA_963277665.1. Taxonomy (NCBI): domain Eukaryota; kingdom Viridiplantae; phylum Streptophyta; class Magnoliopsida; order Santalales; family Viscaceae; genus Viscum; species Viscum album. Next base: position 664,144,483 of record OY728159.1, read on the forward strand.
CTTTATATTTTCAACTATGGGAGTCTTACCTTTTGGGGTTTGGGTGTCATGTTCCATGGATCCCATTTTGGGGTCTTCTGAGTCAAGTTGAAAATAATTTCTCTTTATTGATGTTGTTCTTACTTCTCTCAAGTGTTGTTTTTTGGGAACCTCCTTGAGAATAGAGGGTGTAACTGATCTATTTTCTAAGAAATATTGGGATGGATTTCTGGTTTTGGAAACGTTATGGTGGGGAGATTTTCGCACTCAGAATTTTGAAGTAATTTTATTTTATTATTTTTATCGGGTATTTTATTATTTTATCGAGGTGCGGGCTAATCCTGAATGATTTTTTTTCTTTTTTCTGATAAAGGAATGTTTTGGACTTGGTATAATCTAAGGCATGGGTAAGGCATGGTCTAAATCACATGACATTGCCAAAAACACCATACGACCTTCCTGATATTGAAGACAAATAAATAGAATAAAATGAAATGAATAATAAAATGAGGATAAAGTAAAATGATTAAAATTAAATGATGTTTAATAAATATTTTAAATAATATTAATAACAGTAATTATAATTAATAATATTATTATTACTATTAATATTTAATTATTAATTTCATTAATATTATTATCATTTAATAATAATAATATTACTATCTTTTTATTAAGATTATTATTATTATTATTAATTTTAATTTAGTTTCATTTAGTTTTTTTATTTTTTTCTTTGTTTTTACCCCCCCCAATCAAATCTCATCTCCCCTACCACCCTTCACATTGCACCCATGCTCCCTCCTCCCAGCACACTGCTAATCAGCGCCTCCTCCCCTACTTTGTCCATCTTCTCTAGTGCACACCACCAGCTGTGAGAACCATCTTCTTGTGCACACCCCTTTATTGGAGACCCCCAACTTGTGTGAACCCCTAAAATAATAGACTCCCTATTTGGCATCTCAACCAACCATATAAGCCCTCCTCTTCTAATGGGCCTTCCCCCGATTATCCCCTATTCCATTTTACCAAGGTTTTGGGTTCAGAAATACATGGGGTTTTTGGTTTCCAGTGGGTAGGTTATTATATTTAAGTATAATAATGGATAATTTTGGTTCCGTATTTGAATTGGGGTTCAATTGTGTTATTTTCATGGTGAGAAATTGGATTTAGAAAATGTTCATTACGTGTTGCGCTTTAAAAATTATTTTCCTCACTTGAAATTGGGAGGTTTCTCATGAAAACATTTGTTTTTGTTGACTTTATTTTTCATAATTAATTTTTAATGTTCTTTTACTATTTCACGTGGTGCGAAGACGGTATTAGAAAAAAATTAATCATGTTTTTAATTGTAAAGTGACATTTTTTTTGAAATTTGGGTATGGCCCATGTGTTATGCTTGGTGTGCAGCTTGATATTTTTTTATAAATAATGAAAATGACTTTTTTCCTTATTGAAGTTGTGCGAAACTAGTTTTGGAATGAATTTAGTATGAATTTGTGTTGTAAATGGATTCTTAATGTGAATTTGGTTGTAAATTTCATGTAAACCCTTTCTGTTCCTCTTTTAGTCGCTTTATAAATTGTACAAATGGTTTATTTAATTTTTAAAGTGGTGTGGACAATGATTTCAAGGTCACTTAGGGTGCACTTGGTTTTAAGTATAGGTTTCAAAGGGAAATGAATAATTTTGCATGGTTAGTTTGTCATGAATTTTTAACGTATATTGTTAATGGTTTAAATGATTAAATGAATGACTTGGAATTGGTTCCAGTTTATGTGAGGATTTGAATGTATATTGGCCTTTTGAAATGGTTAAATTGATTACAGGATTTTCTTTTAATATTATAAATTTCGTTTATGTTTTTTGTAAGTTCTGTGAAATGTATTTTCAAATGGTTTTAGTGTATGTCTGGGTTTCAATTGTTTTTTTGGTGTAAATGATTGTGGTCTAATTTTGAAGTGTTTTATAAATTGTTTTATTGATTAATTAAATTTTATTTGTAGTGTGTGGTCCCCTTTTGGTGATTTTGAGTCGCTAGGTCTAAGATGACTCACCCGCGCGTGCATAGGTATGTATATATATACAAGTGGGTTCCCCCATTACATGAATATTCATCCATTGAAGTGAATATACATTATTGGGGCTACATGTTCCCATGTATATATATGAAAATGTATACATTGGTGAGTGGATACTACAATATGAATATAATCATATATGTAAGGATCCCAATGCACACGTTCATGAAATTTTAGTTTTTTTCATAAGGGATATGTTTCGGTATATGTATCTGAATGTGAATACAATTAGTGGCGGAGAAGCATCTCTTAGTTATAATGCATTAATAGCCATATATTCGATTTGGTTCCACCCCAAGGTAGTTCCTCTATGCCTATACATTTAAATTGAATTCCATAACTTCTTGAGTGTTTTAAAAACAATTGTTTATATTAAATAGTGTATAAATTCAATAACAATTTATTCTTATGGTTGATGTTGGTCCTTCATTTTTTAGGTTCACTTTAAGTGTTCACATATGTATTTTCCATTAAAATATTACCCCTGGATTGTTTTTTAATGATTAACATTTTAAATGCATAAAATTATTCTCTAAAATGTTTTTGGGAGGGTGGTGGGTAATTATCAAAATAATATAGTGTACATATTAGTTATTAATGTTTATTTAAATGAATATAGACTCTTGTGTGATTTTAAAAAGGTGAAATTCCACAATTTGGTATTTTTGGAAAAATTTAAGGGATTTTATGTGAATTCATGGATAAATAGTGATTTATGTTTCATAAATGGGTTTCATGGATTTATGCATGGTTTGAAGTTTTTTTAAAAAGAGTGAAGCCTTTAGTATTAATTGTAATTTCAAATGGCTCTAGAACATTAAAGTATTGGATGAGCGTATTTTCTAAAGTGAATAATTATTTGTGTAGTAATGAGGCCTATTTAGAACATTGAAATTGATTTCTAAATATGAAAAACCCCTCTTGAAGATGCACCATTATTTTAAAAATATGATGTGTATGTTAAATACGTGATTTTTGATATGTTCCTAGAGAAGAGGATCATGCTTTGTTATGTATCTTATAAAGGGGGATGCACTCAAGGAGAGAGATCAGTTGTGAGAGTTTGGATTTGTTTTTGGGTAAAGAAAATGAAAATTTCATATATGTTTGATTGATAAGAACTCACCACGACATGAAATGGAACACTAGGGAAACCTGGGTATCTAGGTGGGTGGGATAGGACTAGTAATATTGATGATATAGAGGTGGTTAGTTCCAGTTTTGTCTACATGGATTGATGCTTATAACAGTAAATAAAAATAATGATGATTGATTGGAGACCACTAGGTTATGGGTGTGTTCCAAACTAGTGGCTAGTGCCTGGGAACATAGTTTATTATGGAAACTATTATATGTTTCATTAAAGAACTAGGATACTAAGTCCCTAGTTAACACAAGATGCTTAGGTATTTCCCATGGTTCTTGTAATATTATTTTCAATTCAGTTGTTTAATTCTTGTTCCCTCTTTTGTAAAAACAATATTTTTAATATAAATTGGTCTCCATTCATTTTGAAATGTTAATGCATGCATGGAACCTATTTTGAAAATGAATTGTGATAGAAATTGTTTTCATGAAAATTAAATCTTGTTACTTGAATTTGAAAAGAGTGAAAAATCTTATTTTATTGTGTATTATTTTGAAACTAGCATGTTTTTGTTTATTTTTAAAGGTAGTTGAACAAGGTATTGTTGTACTAGGGAATTTCTACCAAGAATCCTAGTTCTTACACCGACATTTTTTTTCAGTTTTAGGTTTCTCTTGTTATGGTTCAATCATGGACTAGGTCCTGTTTTTATCTCCCATGGTGAACCATGAGGTCACTTGATGTATGTTTTATGCTTATTTTATTCATATTTTCACTACTACTATTTTTTTTTTGTTTTGATTAGTTTTTATTCAATTATATTTATTTATCATAGGGCCAAAACGTCCCCAACTTTGTTATTTAGATTCCCAACACTAGTTGCTAGTCTGTGTGGATTGGGAATGCCCCATTGGCCTTCCTACAGACCAGGTCGGACGTAGGGTTGGATGGTGACTTATCTTGGTTTGTGGCATAAGCCAAATGGAAATTTTTTTGGGTTCTTGGAAAGCACTTATGAAATCAATGTGATGTTCTACACCTTCTGGATAGAAGGACCACATAGGAGATGGTGGGAAATGATGACAATGGTGAGGAAACATTAGGGATTAGAGTGGAAAGACATCAGTGTTCTCTTAACTGACCAGTTCTATCAAGATTTGATTTTGTTGGCGAAGTCCACTGATTTATTCAAACATTAGTAGGATGACAGGACAATGAAATATTATCAAAGCAACACTGATGAGCTCATGAAATTTCTAATTGAGATAGTATTGAATAAGAAGATGAAGGATATCATGTTTGATTTAGGACATCATCAGCATATTCTTTCATAGTTTTTCATGTTGATGATTCCTTCTTATGTTGTTGTTCTGGATAGAGTGATTTTTTTTGAAATTGACATTGATGGAATGTTATGGTTATCAAGTGTTTATTTTCTCATAGAGGAAACATGAGTTCCATCAAGGGTAAGTAAAAGTGTGATGATTCTCATGGAATTTCTCGACATCTAGTTCATTTTAGATCTCCTTCTATATAAGGACGTGGTCCTTTGAATTTCTTAAATTATGGAATGCTACAAAATTCCAAGAGGTCGTTCAATGAGGCACCAAAGAACTATGGATCCTACGAATGATGAGGGAACTTACAGATGTTCTTCAATGTCTATTCCACTCTACATACTTCAATGGGATCATCATCTCCTCATAAAATAGTGGGGAAATCAAATTATTCATGTATGGAAGGGCTCCATCAATAAGCATCTGAATCAAAGAAACTTCTTGCAGAGGATATTTCTCTATAGGAAGAAAATATTGGTCTAGTGACATTGAGAGTTACCATTACAATAGCTTCATTATTAGTGAGAAATCTATTTGATACTATTTATTTCATTTGTTTATATCAACCAATATTGTCATTATACATAATATTGCTATGTATATTTTATCTTTTGAAATTGATATTACTTCACCCTTTGGTAGGAAGATAGAGTAAGGTCTATGTAGTCTCTCGTGTGTTCTCTATCAATCATACATTTAGAAATCTTGGAGTTTTATAGTTCATTACATAAATCCTTTCGATGCCATTTTCAGTATAGATTGGTTCATTTCTAATAAATCATTTATTGAGTTTTACAATATAGATGTCACTTTTACTACACCTAGTTGTGTGTTCAGTATATTTCATGGTGAATAAGACCTATGATTGAGAAGATTCAGACTATATTATCTGATTTTGGGGAAAGTAATATCAGTTTTTCCTTTGATTGGGAGAATGAATCTTAGAGAAGTGATCTCCCTCTAGTAGTCATCAGGTTTTCTAATGTGTTTCATTTAGACTTTACTAGATTTCCCTTGGTATGGGAGGTTGAGTTTTCTATTGAAATAATTCATACCACTCAACTAGTATCTATCCTCTCTCACCACATGGAACCATATGAAGTGAAATAGACTGAGTCATAGATGCATGATCTTCTTGAGAAATGACTTATATACATGAGTGTGTCATATTGGATTGTGCCTATTCTCATTGATATGATGGATTATGTTTCAATTTTCATATGTTTTTTACTGAAATCTTAATCGAGTGATGGTAAATAAAAAGTATTTGTTACCCTGGATTGATGATCCATTTGATTAATTAAAAGGGGTGAAGTGTTTCTCAGAAATCATCAACCGCTCTAGATAGCATCAGTTAAGGATAACAAAATCTAACATTCAAAAAACATTCTTTTAGATAATGTATTTAAATCATGAGTTCCTTTTCATTCCCTTTGGACTAACTAATGATCCTGAATTTTTCATGGTTGTAATGAATAATATATTCAATCAGTATCTAGATACCTTCATTTTTTCTTCATGTATGACATCCTTGTGTACACTATGTCTAAGGAGGACAATGTTCATCATGTGAGAGAAGTTCTGAGTTTGCAGAGAAATCATAAAATATATTCCATGATTTCAAAATGTGATTTATATATTTGAGAACTGATATTATTGGGAAATGTGGTGTCAGAACATGGAATATGATTTTATCTAGAGAAGCCGATGTCTATAATGAATTGTTAGAAACCATGTAATGTATTTCAGATTCTTTGCTTTGTGGGCTTAGCTGGATATTGTCACTGGATTATCAAGGACTTATCGATGTTGGTTTCTCTGATTACTGTACTCATTTGGAAGGGGGTAATAATTTCTTAGGATGAGAAATTTCATAATTATTTTATTGAGCTAAAGCATCAATTTACCTTTTCAATGGTGTTGACTATTCTATAGGTCGGGCAGGGCTATGTGGTTTTTGTGATACATTGAGTTTAGGTTTGGGTTGATTTGTTTTGAATAGTGATAATCTCATTCTTTATGGATATTTTACTCTTAGGAAACATGAGAATAACTATCTAAACCATGGACGTAAACATTCATATATGATGCCTGTGCATTAAAGATAGTTTCATTACCTTTATAAAGAAAGCATTACTATGTATTTTGACCACAAGAGAGTGAGTTATATCTTCTCTAAATATTATTTAAAAAGATATCATAGATATTTGGATGAATACCAATATTATATCTATTTTGAAATCGGTTATACCCCATGGAAGGGAAATTTCTTTGCAGATTCTTTGAGTAAGAAACATATGACCAATGTATTGAAAGAATCATTAGTTGAGTGGAACTTGATGACTCACCATATAGAGTTACATATTGGAGTTCAAGAATCAGGTGATGCAGTTTCCCATTTCATTGCTCAGTTGATGTCTAATTTTCTCTAATTCATCATTTAGGAATAGATGATTGATAATGATTTTAGTAACATTAGAAAAACTCTTAATGGTGGGGAGATCGTTCTTGATTGGTCGTTCAATAAAAAGGGAATTCTATGCTTTTAGAAACATTTGTTGTACCATCATTGGTAAGGAATGATATAATGATGGATTTTCATATTTCATAGTGGGAATTTCCCCAAGGATATATAATATGTTCTAGGACATGTTGTGGCCATTCTAGTATCTTGTTATGAGATAGGGCGCTGATGAGTTTTTCTATCATTTCTATACATGCCAAAAGGTAATGGACAAGTATTAGAAAACTTAGAGGTTTTCTAAAACCACTTTTAGTCCCAAAATGGGAGTGGGATGAGATCCCAATGGAAATTATTGTTGGGTTTCCATGTATTCATCAAATGTAATATGTGATATGGGTTGGGACCGATTGATTGATGAAATCATCTTACCTTACAACCATTCGCGTTGAAACTAATAATGAAGAGTTAGGAAATCTCAAATTGAAAGAGATTAACCAGTTGCACATAGTTCCTTAATCTATATATTTGAATAAGGATCCTTTATTCACTTCTCAGTTTTGGATATTTCATTAGGAGGAACTGGGATCTCAAAACCGTTTTAGTGTGGAATACCATATGTAGTCAGATAGCCAAATATAAAGGGTTGTATAGATTATTGAGGATGTTCTTGGAGATTGTGTTCTCAAATTTGGTAGATATTCAGATGGCCATCTAGGATTGGTTGAGTTTTTTTAAAACAATAGTTACTATTCGATGATCTAAATTTTTATTTTCGAGTCCATGTATAGTTATCCTTATAAATATTCATTATATTGGTAAGAGGTTGGTGAAAGTTCCTTGGGTAGAAAATGTTTTGTACTAGATACGACAACAAAGAATCAATTGTTTTTTCAAATAATGTTGATGGTACTGAGAAAATACAAATCATATAATGATCTTCATCATAGGTCATTGTATTTTTCAGTTGGTGTCCAGAATTTTTTGAATGTTTGATCCTAGTTGGGTTATCGATGGCTTGGGAAGAAAAGAAAACATCCTCCTCAATTTGTGGGACTTATGAGGTTGTTGAGAAGGTGGGAGAAGTTTAATATCATTAGTAACTTCAACCACAACTGATTTCGATACAAAACATGTTCTATTTATCTCATCTACCAAATTTTTTATTTAGTCCACCTCATTTTTTAGGCTACCATAATCCTAAAGTTAAACCACATTTATCTGTGACTGAATGGATATTTGGGATAGTTAATTCTGAAACCATGTTAATTCATAGAAGGATTACACATTTGGTTCTTTTTCTATGGTAGGAAAATTATTTCTATCATAAGATTTGGGAGAGGGAGGAAATGACGAGAGAGTTGTGGAATCATCTTTTTTACATGGGATAATTATTGTACACTTTATGGGGAGAGAAATGTATTATGATGGGGAGGTTGTATCATCTGGTTACTATTTCTAGGTATACCTAAACGCCTATTTCTAATAATTCTTTGTTTGGTTTCATTTAGGGGGTTTAGGGTGAAATTAGGAAAATTTTGAATGTTTCTGGGAATGTACATGGTTAGAACACATCCAGAACATGGATTTTCTAACCATGTTCCCTACTACAGCAAAAATGAAAAAAATTAGATAGTAGGAATCACACATCTTGAAAACAGATTAACAAACTATGCTCCCTCTTTGAAAAAACTTTGAGGACCATTTATAGCAGGCACATGTCTTGTGCACCAGTTGACTAAATTGTTCACTTCATTACAAAAAAAATGTGTGGACCGATTTTTCATTAATATAATATTTAATTAAAAATTAAAAACCCCCATTTAGGTCCCTCGACAGACCTATTTTGACCCAAATAATTTTCTCCCATTCTTGGGTCTCGTAATAAGCATTTTTTGTCCCTCAGATCCCTCCTAGAAGGTATCATAATACTGAGAAACAACCTACAATCTTCTCACAGTTAGTTTCTTCATCTTGATCTCATTATCTCACATTATCTCATCTTATCTCTAGTGTAATATGGATTCCCATATTTTTTTAAGGATCTATTAACCTTTATTTTATTATCATTATCATAACTCTGATTCCCATTTTCAGGATCCTCAATCATCATTGAATATCCCGATAAGGGTTTGGCATTGCAAAATCCATTAATTTTGGTAGATAGTTCTATTATGATTCCCAATTCATCTTAACCATATATTAAAATTTGTAATTCAATTATTGATTTAAATGAAATCTCCATATTAGTATTAATTTTTTTCTTTAATTTTTTAATTAAAATCCCATTTCCATTTAATTGGGGTCTTTTGGAAATGTATTGTTTTGGTATGAAATTGGAAAACCCCAATTCTATTAGATTATGGTGTGATTGTTGAAAATATGGGAAATTTAAATTGATTAATTTATATTATTATATTTATGGATACTGATTCAATTAAATTGTTTGACTAAATTTTGGAAATGGTTTTGATGGATAATTGTGAAAAACCACAATTCCATTGAATTGTGTGTTTTGATTTGAAATTGATGGAAATTGATTAAGATATTAATTGATGAATTTAATTTGGGAGATTATATTGTTAATTTTTTTGTATTAGTTTTGAATCATTATTCCTAAAAATGGATTGAATATGGTTTGATGGAAGATATAGTGTTTTATCCTTATGAAATTGCATGTTTTAGATTAAAAACTGTTATGTGTTTCAAAAAGGAAAATTGGTATGTTGAAATAGAGAATGAAATTTATTATATATTAATAAGTCATTAAATAAATTTCCCAATGTTGTTTTGTATTGGATCATATGAAATCCTTATGAAGTTAATGAGTTATTTTTGTAGGTTTCTTATGACTAACAATGTTCAAAAACAACATATTATCACATCACATCCCTTAAGTGATGATAATGAGTTCCATTATCCTTAGGTCCAATGGGGTGTCTGTATATATTTTTCATTCCACAATATTGGGTCCCTATAGATTAGAACTATTATTCCTATTTGGAATATGATAATTTTTCCCACATGTTTATATTCCAAATGTATAGATTACATTGTTTTAAACTATTTTACAGAACTCTTGAATTTATATAAACTATTTTAAATAAAAGTTTTTATTTACTGCACTTGTGAAAAAGTACATTTGTGTAAAGAAACCTTTGATTAAAGGTATATTACATATTTGGAAATGTATTTCCTATATTCAAAATGTAAAACTGGTATTAAAAAAATCATTTTCAAATTTTGAATTGTAATTCATGATAAATTTAAATATTATTATTAAATTCCAAACCAATTTTTCTGAGAAGCGAATGATATTTTTTTGTTATTTTAACATTTGAATATGTTATAGAATCTTTTTGTAGAATCCTACTTGTCATTGGATCACATAATACTTATTACATTTTGTCTTTATAGATTATCTCATTACAGGTTTGAGAAAGGGAAAGGGATTGATTTAATGTGGTTATAGTTTTTGAGTTGTGGACTTATTTGGTTGAGTATAAGTTAGGAAAAGGTCAGTTTTCCATTTTGTGGTACTAGTTTGTAGTACATGGGCTTATTCACTCCCGTTTTACTTCGATTACATTACTTCTAATTGTGTTTATTCTGATATGCATACTCTTTCTTTTATTTTACTTCTACGTTGTAAGTGGAAAACCCGTTCCCACATCCTTTTTTCATGCTTATAGGGGTTAGTTGTTTACCCATGGGGATCAGGAGAAAACTTCATGCTATGTCATGGACTGACCAATAACTAGTTTACGAGGGTACCCGGGTTGGTTCGCAACATCCAAAATCTATCACGCCAGTCTGATATAATCTAATGGTCATATGCTTCATTAAAATTATATTATTATACTTTTATAAAAATTTTATTTGATTGTGGGAATTGATTGGCTATGACCACATTGATTACATATTATGTGTCATCAATGGGAAGTCGCATTTGATATCCCAAAAATTGAAATGTTTAACTATTAGTGGAATTATGAATATATAATTGATACAGAAATTACATTCATTTTATAGGTCTTAATACCCCACAATGAGGAGTATTTAACAGAAATTAGTATGTAAAAACTCATTTTTTTGGATATTACTACATTATTAAATGGATGATCTTTATAGTCTTACAAAAGAATATGAGGGTGATAACTTATCTGAAATTATATCATGAGTAATTTCTACCAAGTATATACTCATTAATATTTTCATGAGTGAGAAGTAATAGAAATTTGGATGTCAAAAGTTATTTAAGCGGGGCAGAGTGAAACACCCGAACATTTTATTATGACTCTTTTCATTAAAAAATTTACTACATTGAATATCTTATTTCAATAAAAACATTGACCTAAAATTAATTGTGAAAATTTTAATTTAGATAAAACATTAGAATTAAAGATAAACATCAACACATTATGTGAATGTAATTTGAAAAATCTTTATAAAAATTATAAACAAACACCATCCACATTTAAGCAAAAATACCATTTATATATAATTTTTATCAATTTTTTCCCTGAATATCTAAAACCCAGTTATTTCTATTAATATAATGAGAAGATTAAAAAATATAGTAGAGAGGTTGAGAAAATAGTAAATGGGATGGAGAATTTTATTGATGTTCATAAGGTTATATATACAAATGAAATATGATCGTTATATATACATCCACTGGAAATACAAGCATTAGGATTATGGTCATTGGATATATAGTAATTGGGTATTAAAGATTTTATATGGATATTGATGATGTTTAATTTTTAGTAACAAATTAAAAAAATGTTATTCATAAATGATTAATGATTAAACACGAAGATGATATTTAATTATATTATTTTATAATAGAAATAATTTTTTATGTGTTGAATGTTATTATTATTATTATTTTTGTTGTTGTGAAAGAATGATTTCAAAAAATTGGATTGATAAGAATGAATGATTTTTATGTTAATAAATATAATAAATTAAATAATTATGGAATAATTAAAAATACTAATTTAATTATTCATTTCCAATTAAATAGAATTTATTTATGAACAATATTTAGTAATATATTATATGTTATTATTTAGAAGTTAAATTTTTTTTTTTATTTTATGAAATTTATTTAATTTTATTTTTTTAATATATTAGAAATAATTAGAAATCATTTATTGAATTCCAATTTGTATGAAATTAAAAAATAATAATTATAATCATTGAAAATTTTTATGGATTTATTTTCAAAGTGGGTGTATATTTTCTTATTAATTTAAATTAAAATAATATAAATTATTATTCTAATAATTATTTTCAATGAATAAACAAATATAAGAAAATTTATTTAATTAGTAATTTCAATTAACTATGATTATTAACAAATTATTCTTGAGGAGTTTTATTATTTAAAACTATTTATAACATAATTTTAAATTAAATACTGAATATAAAATATTTAGATATAAAATAACAATTAATAGGTTGAAAATATGTATTAATCTGATAAAACATAGTTATCGATGCAAATTTCATTGTTGGTCAGTAAAAGAAATTATCATAGTAAAAACTAATTTATCATGGTAATTGTACAATCAGGGAAATAGGGTTAAACTATGTGGTAAAGAAATAATATATCATAAAACCCAATATATAAAATAATTTCTGCTTTATTATTGACTAAAAATTTTCCTATATCTATTATTTTTTGCTTTTTATTCAATTAAATTTTAAAATGACCCCATTATATATTATGGAATGTGAATTTATAGAAATTATACTCAAAACACTTATAAAAGGACTCCTCCTATAAAATTCCAATACCACTAAATCTATTTGATTATATATTAAATATATGAACATATAACATCTCTAAATTACATTTTATACTATTTAACGAATATTATTCTTCAATTGAAGCATAAATCCTTCATTCTAATGGAACTCCTATCTATAATGAGATAAATCATCAATTTATATTTGTAATTATTCACAATGTTTTTCAAATAGCATCTCCTATCAACAATTTATAAATCTCATTCTCTATAGAAATTATATTATATTAAAATAATTATTACTCTAGGAAAAATAATAATAATATTATATAACTATATAGTTTTACACATTCATTAGTATTGTATGTTTTTATATAGGTTAGATCAACCACCAAATTTGATGATTCTATAATGAAATAATTTTTTTCATGATGAATAAATATAGAAAAAATTAATAATGGTTATATATGATATTATTAATTAATTTATTTCAAATATATGTTCATTTATGGATGAAAAAATGAATGTTCATTAAATTGTTTTCTGTTTATATCCTTAAATTACTCAAAAATAATCTCATCATGGATCCCATTATTTGAAATAATAGTGGTCTGTGCCTTCTTTTCAACAAGATATTACTTTATAATTTTTGGCTATTAGGGCATGTTTAGGAGGATTATTCATGATATTATGTGGTGTTCTTCTATAATTTTATATCTTCAACTAGAAGGGGAGTGGTTACAACATGAACTCATAGGTTATGATATTGTGTTGCCTTTTATAGCATAATCATCAATATTAAAACATAATGTTTTAGGATTTATAGTGAAATATTCATTATCCATGTATCATAAATGTATAGGGTGATGAAATTGTGGTCTTTATATCCTTAGAGGTATATATAGTGTGTTCCTAGACTACTTTGTGGATCCTTGTAGGTTGGGTTTCATTTTTTATATCAACATAATGGGTTGTAGTGAAATTATAATTTGGTCACATTAGTGTATCGAAATGTTTTATTAGATTTGGGTGATATGAAAAGGATAATATCATTGATTCTATATATCCTGTTTGTATTTGAAACTTTTGGGAATGATAGTCCTTTATTTTCCACAATATTAGTGAATACCATAAAAACTATTTTGTGGAAGAGTGGGTGGTACTATGGTCTTATTTTTCAATAGACTACATAAATTATATCACCTTATTAAAATATTAATATCCACCCTTTCCTTCATACCCTAGATGACTTAGTTGATTTGTTTTCGAGGCATAATCTGCATTCTCTAGGACTATTCCCCCATCTTCTAGAATTAATCCACTACTGACCTATGGTTAATATATTTTTCGTTGGTTTTTTCAACTCTCTCTAATTATCCATATCAATTCTATGGATACTTGTTTCCATCAGTTCTAATGAGGTCTTATAGTGTTTAACAAAAATTCTTTGATGGGATATCAATAGGGTTGATGATTTCCTCTATAGAGAGGTGGTTTTAGATGAGTATTTTTTCTTATATTAAATCTCATAGAACATTGAAATATTAATCTCATGGTATTTTATTTGAGTCCATTCCATTTATATATGAATCTATAGGATTCTTATTATATAGTCCCATTAGGTATCCATTGGATTATCCTAAAATAAGACAATAGATGAAATTAAAAATGAATTTCTAAGGGATATTATTTTAATATGTTCTAATTCTATATTATGTATGTTTATTTATTTAATAGATATTGTGACAAATATCCACATTGATTATTATTATTATTTATCATAATTCATATTAATAAATTTTAACAAATAGAACATCATTGCAAGGATGAAATTTCTTATGAAATATTTATATATAGATTTTTATATTTATTCAATGAGAATTGTTGAATATATAGGATTGGATGAATCATTTTAAGATATTATTCTTGGTTAATAAAATCTGGTTATTATAGGATTATTTTTTCTAAGACCTATGAATAATGAATCAATTAATTCATTGAAAGTAATAAAATAGTTATTTAATCAAAACATATTATTAGGGCTGAGTGAGCACATAACTTTTTGATATAGGGTTTTATGCCATGGTGTCATAGCCCTGGATTACATGCGAGTTAGTATAAATAAAATATATTTTATCCTTGTATGTGTTACTAGATTATAAACCCAATGTTTACTTTTATTATCAACTAGTATGATTAAGATGATAAAAAGATCATGTATGTAACATGTTGTGGGTGAGGTTTACTTGTTTCCATTTTTTAATATGAGATTAATGATGGGATATATGGAATAGGTTGAGGGGGGGGGGGTATTTCCAATTTTTTTATATGTAGTTATGGTTCATTATAATAGTTGTCAGAAAATGGAAGGATTTATTATTTAATTTTTTTTATCATGATATATTTTATATTCCCCATCATTGTTCATTTTATTATGTTTACAAATTTACATTAATTTATTAGACCATATATTTTATGTAGATCATGTTATTTATAATTCTATATTAGGATCTATCTTTTATTGGATTTTCCATCCAATGTTAACAATGATTTAAAGTATTCTTTACAAATCCCATTTTATAATAATTATTATTTATGATATAAATTATATTTTCTGAAACTATATTTTTTCCTCTTTAAAAATAGTATATTTTCTTATCCTATAGTTCTTGATTGGTTTTATACATTCACTTTATATTTTAAAATAAAATTTTCATAATTTAATACAAGAAGTTTTTGTAAATGGATCCAACCTTATTTTTTATTTTATGTCAGGAAATATTTTCCACCATCTACATACTCATGATATTTATTATTGGATTAAATTATACCTTATTGTAAAATTTCATAATGTCTTTATTAATACAATTTAATTTTCCTTATAAAATGAATATATTATTAATTTTTTTTGTATTGGTTTCTTACACCATCATTGAATCTATTTAATATAGTGTTAAAAGAAAATTAATTTTTCAATGATTCTTTATTGAATTCATTTTTTATGTCTTGTAAATTTTTTTAGTAAGAATACCTTATATTCTAGTTTTCATAGTTTACCAATGATATATTTATTCTAATTATTTTGTGAATTTATTATTTTTAATGAATAATTTAAAATTAAAATGATATTTTTTTATTATTTTCAATGAAATTATATAATACTAAAATCATGGATATTTTCATCAATGTGGATATATTTTAATTAATTATATTCATCAATAGTGATATTTTATAGTGTTACTAAAAAATTTCTTTAAATATATGTGTCATGTTCAAGGTATCTTAAATATTTTGTGGAATAACTTTCATTATAACATGTTAATTAAGGATTGATTATGAATGTGTTCATCTTCATGTGACACACATATGTATGGTGTAAGATTATGTGATTTGTGGGTCCCTTATTTCATTCATATGGAATGGATATTTATTTATAATGATGATATAAAAATTTTAATCTTGACGCTTATTGATATTTTCACACTGTTAGGCATGTACCCTATTGAAATGTTCACTGTGATAAGCTTGGAATTTACTAGAATGGTCAAAATATTGAGCATAAATCTAATTCAAATATTAAGAATGTTATTAATAGACCTTAATATGTTCAAAATATTATTAATGAAACTTATAATTTCCAAAAATGTTAATAATTTTCCATATCGAATTTTTTTACAATTATTAACATGTACATTATTGAAACGTTCACAATGTCAATCATGGACCTTATTGATATTATCATAATGTTAAACGATAAAAATGGATATTATTTTACCAAATTCTTAAAATATTACACATGGATGCTGGTTATTTCTTTATGTTACCACATACTTATACCCCAATATATGAGTTATAATTGACTTATAACTCATTTTTGGAACTATGATACCATTCCAGTATATTTTTTATTATATATTTCTCCCAAGTTATTATTATTGGGTTGTAATTATATAATCATGTTTATATACTTATATGAATTATAATGTATGTAATAATAAATAACTTATTTCATAACACATTATTTGGATTTACATTTCAATCGGTATAATTTCTATATATTTTTATAATATTCCTTAATTATGTTCTCATACCAAAATGTTGAAATTATGATGACATATCATTATAGATTGATATCTATGATTAATAACCTTACATAGCATCTAAGGTCCCCTATTACTTATAAAATAATTCCCTAAGGTATGCAAATGAGTTTTATGTTTGATGTGTCTTAATGGGAATCAAGTGAGATAACTATTTGTGATATATTTTTAAGAATTATTGTAAAATTATAATATTGAGTTTCTAATCTCTAATGATAATAAACTATTGGATTATTGGATGATGTGTTAATTTTTGTATAGATTGTTTAATGATATAAAATTTGAATGTGTTATTCTTGGGTTGTCTCATATGATATGAAATATTATTTTTATAATGTTGTTATTTTATCATCATATCCAAGAGTGGAGGACTGAGGCACTTTGGATAGTTTAAATGGTAACGGTGGTGTTTGGGGTGAGAATTGGTTGTACTAGTTATGGAAAATTCTCAACACCACAATTAGGTTGGGGTGATAGGTTGTATATGTGTCCAAATCTGGATTCCCCATGGATAATAATAAAATATGGTTTGTACCTCCTTTAAATATGTTGTGTGATCCCCATTTGACTTAGGTAGTGTTAAATGGATAAACTATTTATTCAATTTCATGTGAATCAATATTAGATGACTTGTACCAAACAATATGTGGTTTTAAAAGTATTTTTGATACATGAATTTTTTTTACAGTAGGACCTAGACACTGTGTTCATTAAGACACAAGTGTATTACCCTATAAAATACACCTCATACTTCAGGGGAAGTGCCCCATGAATCCACGCTATTCCTATATCTTGAGTATTCTACAATGATGTTGTTTACCACTCGGTGATGGATTCAATGAGATTTTGGATATATTGTCTAGTATATGTATGAATAACATGGGATTACTTATGTTATTTGTTTTTTATGTTAAATTTTAATTCATGTTCCTCTTATAAATACACACTCTATACCAATAGAGAGCATGTCATTCATGTGGACATCGTATAGATTGACCTGTAAAGGTACACGATTAGCCTTCCCTGGTATCTCTACAAACTATGTTCCTAACTCAAAATGTTGTGTACTAGACCATTAAATGTATTATAATTTATTTATCACCCTAGTTTTAGGTATGAGTATATGATAATTTCATTCTATTAATATTCACACATAAGATATGACTAAAAGATTCTAATCAATGTTAGATGTTGTTCATATTATTTTTTGGAAATATTAGAGGTATTATCTCTTATATAGTGATGAATTGTAACATACGAGACATTTGGAGTTTTCATAGGGTTATGTACTCCATTTTATTCTATTGTGTGTCCATCAATTTATGGGGTTAGGTACTCTCATTATTTCATATTTAGGATGTGTCACAATAGACATTATATATATAGAGATATCAGACACCCATATATGTTAGGGTTGGTTTTTCTATTAGTATAGTAATTACTCAGGACAATATTGGGGGAATTTCCCCCATAAATTTAGTTAGGACTCCCTAATATTTTTGGGAACTATCCCACATATGGGTTTGGTACTTAGTCAATAGATATATTTATTAAATAATAATCTGCAGTCTCACACTATTGATGGAAATGTATACACATTGTTTTGAATGTCTGTGTGCAGATATCTATGGTTACTAAGAGTAACATGGTTCATTCTATTTGTTAGATATTTCTAAGAAGTGTTGTTTTGTTAGGAAACAACAAAAATATGGTAATATTTTTTCTTAATGAATGATATTATACTCTATGTTGGATAGAATTTATTTGGTACATGCGTACAATGTTTTTATTGGGTTTCATGTTGTGTGAATTTAAACATTAACAAGAATGGTATCTCTAACAAAACTTTTTATACTTAAAACAATTACTGATTTTAGTTTGAGTCGGAGTAGATATTGGATATGGTACATAGTGGGGCTCAATGGTGGCCATTTTTGGATTATACTATTACTTGTATTTATTGTGTAATGATGTTTTGTACATCAATTATAATAATTAGTCTAACAACCCATGATTTTTTAAATGTTTCTTTTCAAAGGAATTTATACATTTTTATATTTTATTTTATATGTAACACTGATTTTATCTTTTGTTTTATGGAACCCTGAGTTAAATGAATCAAGTAACATTATTAAAATATTTCTATATGATAGTTATAAACTATCCATTATAATGGTTGGTATAAATATAATTTACAAAATTAATAAAAGATATGGTTTATAGAAGTATATAAAATGATTATTTGGTAAAAAATAATTAAAATTTAAAATAAAATAAATAAATAAATAATGAAAATCATTCTCTAAAGAACAATTTTTATTAAGAAAAAAATAATTTACCAATATTAATTAAACAAAATAAATACTGAGTTAATTTAATAAAAATTTATATATTATATATTCAAAGAAAAATTCCTCATTAATCATATGTGTTTAATAGAAAATAGATAGGATTAAATCTGATTGTGCACTTACAAATTGTATTATTTTGAAAAGTATTTTTGTGCCATCTTTTAGCACATATTTTAAAAATAAAAAATATTCACTATAAAAAATTTATATTAAAAATTAAATCCAATTTTATAAATCATAATTCATAAATTATCATATATTTTTTTAATGTTTTTCTAAAAATAATAATATTTTTGAATTAATAGTGAAATATTATGAATTTTAATTAGAAACCTCATTTTCCATTAAATTATTTATAATAAAATTATATATGAAATTGTTTATAAGTAAAAATTGTTAAATTATATATATATTAATCCTATTTAAATAATTTTAATCGGTTTTATATTGAATTTACATATAAAAAATTAGTAATCATTTGATCATTTTTTTAAAACCTACTTTCAGATCACATTTTCGAGTTTAACAATATATTATGATTTTCTAATCCAGTGAATAAAATTTTACAAAATTGAGTCCATATTTGAGTTCGTAATATTTTAAATTATATATTAACAAAAACTATAATTTTACCATAATGATCCATTAAAACTGTTAATATCATTTACTGCGGTTAAGGAAAAAAATGGGATTACCTGGGTTGAACAATAATGAAAAGGTTCAAAATGATGGAAAAAATTGTATAAAATCTATTATATGGAAATATATTTTCCATAAAATATTTATGTTTATGGAATAATCTATTTAGACTCCTTTCATATGAAAAATGTTAATACACCAATTAATTTTAAAAAATTACAAGTTTCCCCTCAACATAATTACAAATAGTCACAATCTATTCTCTATTTTTTGCCCCATAAAACAATTTTTGATTATAAAATCCTTTCCCAAATAAACTTCCAACTCCATAATCTCATCTTAGAAGCCACTTTTCATAAATCCAACCAGATAAGGTTATTGGTTCAAACCAACAGAGGTTTCTGGAAGATGTTGTTATTTTCTTCAACAAGCCTTTTTATTTCATTTTATCTTCCACATCATTCAATTATTATTTAACTATTAAAATATAATGAACTAGGAAAAATCCTTATTAGGAGAAGTTTTATGTTATGGTAATTACCTACAACAATCCCACTTTTGAAAAATGAGTTACAAAATTATTATTCTTATATACTACAGACTACCACATTAGAAACCAATTTCATTAATTTTTTCACTAAAAACGGTCATGGTTTCCTATAATGATAGATATAAAGTTTATATATTTTATTCATAAGATAATTATAGAAATTTATTAATTCAATAGTTAATAAATTTTTATATTTTATTATTTAAGGTATATGATAATGTCTCTTATTTATACAATGAACTACCGCCTCACGAAGTGATGTGATTAATTTTTCATATCTATTTATAAGGATAATTATAATGATAAATGTAATTAATATATTTAATATATATGAAACAATTATGATAATATATATATATATATATATATATCATTCCAAAAAGATAATATATCCTTTTATTTATTACCTTTTCACATGTCGAATAATTATAATTTTGTTCATGCACGTTGGGGTTACCAACTTCAGGATGTGATGGGACTCTATTTTTATCATAAAAAAAATGACGGTATTTTTAAGAATATTCAAAGATTAAATATATTATTTATAAATATGTGATGATTATTTAATCATAGGATTTCAATTACTAATTATATCTAAAGATCATTGATTGTTAGAAACATTATGTGTGCATGAGTATGACATACAATATCAATGTTCATAACATACGCCATTTATCAAAACCATAACTCATGATTGGTATTAAAATTATAGTTTAAATATTATTATTATAAATATTTATTGATTATTATTATATAGAAACTGGAACCATTGATCAACTTAAGAGGTCCCAAAATAAAAAATGAAAACACATATGAAAAACATAACTGTTATTGCCCAAAAAATATCCTTCACATAGAATTGTTAATAAAAAGGTATTAAAATGTCATAGTATAATCATTTAATGTATGATATATATATATATGTGTGTGTGTGTGTGTTTGTGTGTTTGATTTTTTATTTAATATATTTATATTTGTATTAAATGTATTATTCATAAGTTTCAACTGTGTATCAAGGAAGTCGAGAAATAATCTAATATATTCTTATTCACCATTTTCTTTCTTGGAAACATATGAAAATTAACAACTCATTTTAATTTGTGTGGTGTATATCATTAAAATTATAAAATTTATATCATTAATATTCCCTTACTCATGTAATTAAATTTTTTAGTATATTTTATTCATTATTCAGGATTAAATTTCAAAAGTATACTAAACCGATAAAAGATTTATATCTCAGTTTTTACATATACGAGACATATATAATTTTGACCAACTATTTATTTTATGTGTTGAATATAATTAAAAAAATGTATTTTATTATGACTGACCTGAATATATTTCTTATTTGAATATAAATTTTATGATCTCCCTTTCATGGGGTTTATAATTAAAATGTAACTGAAACGATAAGAGATTTCGTCTGAATTTTCCTTCTCCATGACAATTGTTATGTCATGTACATATATTATTTTATGAGGTATATATAAAGGCCAATAATAATGTATAATCATGAAATATATTTTTTAATGATATTTTAAGGATATTTTAATTATATTCTTTATAGGGAATATGATTCAATGTTTAACATCCCATGTAAATAAAGAATATGAAATTTTATTATTTATTAGTATTTGTGAATTAAATATTAATTTTACTTTAAAATGGATTCTATGTTCAATGGCATACCCGATACGCAACAACGAGTTTCTTTGAAATCTTACATTGCACACTAATAATATAATATTATTATTTTAAATCGTATTTAACGTCTAGCCGTTGTATTGGTGAGAATAAATAGAACTAACTAAAATTTGAATACACATGTTTTTTTAAATGTTTTCACATTTATCTAATAAATTTTAGAGGCTTAAAATAAGAAAGAATCCGATTTTAATCATAAATACTCTAATATTCATTAAAAAGGTCGATTTACCACCTTTTGATAGCGAACCCACCTTAAATTTAGTTTTGGTCACTTTTATATGTTATATTTGACAAAATAAAATTCTTTTTTAGAATCAGGACATAAAAATTTACTTTGGGTAAATTTTTGGTAATTTTCTAATAAAATTCATTTTTTAATGAATAGTAAAAACACGGTATTTTAATTCAAAACTGCCTTTTAATCTAATATATTTATAAGGTTAGATTATCGTATTAATTTTTTTAAGTGTAATTATTATATTTTTTTACCATTTAATCCAATATTGTTCATTGGAAGTAATTTCAATTTAAAATTGGACATAAATAAGTTTCGATCTTTTGAAAGTTATTATTTCTTAAAAACATGCTTTTTGTATTGACAACGGGAATTAATTTTAAATTAATTTCGTCCACTTCTGTGTTAGGAATTTGTAAAAATGGATTCCATTTTTGGAATCAGGAGGTCCAAATTGTTTAAATAGTTAACATTTATTTTTATACAATATGAATGTTTACTTTAATAAATTTTTTATATAAAATGGTTAAAGGGTAAATATAGTAAATAAGGGTAACAAAATATTAATATAATAATATAAAATTACCCAAACAAGTATCACAATCTTGTTGGTTGATACATTTCCGACCATGGTAATTCTTGTGTTGATTTTGGGACCCCATGGAGCCACATGGGAGTGATAATGACACTTTGTATTATTTAATTTACAATAAAGACAAAAAATGACGTAAATATATATCTTTTAGAAAATAAATTTTTTACATAGGGTTATATAAGTTATCACTTAGACTATAAATTCTCATTTTAAATATAAAATGATTTACTACATCATGGTATTTGTTTTATAATTTTTAGACATCAAATAAATAGACTTATTTTTTACAAAATAATGATGTAGTATTTACCACCTTAATGATGGATTTAAATAAATAAGATTATAAAGATTAAAAAAATATCAAAAAAATGTCCAATTCTTTTTGGATGATTTTATTTCAAACATGGTTTATATTATCTTTTACTATAATATGTTTTCGACCTTCAAAAATCGAAAATAATTATATAATAAAATAATATTTTTTAAACTTTCCTAAAGACCCCTTCCTCCCCCTTATAAAAAGCCCTCACTTCTAACCCATTTCTCACACTTCTAAAGACCCTTGTCTCATCCACAATCTACCTAATTAAGCTCCATACATCCCTATTATCCTCCTAGAAGCCTTTTCTTAGGCAGAAGGCAATTCAAGTAAACCTTTTGGTTCAAACCAAAGGGAGATACCTGATTTAAAGGCAACGTCCTCTCTTAAGTTCTTTTGTTTTATTTTACTTCTCCAACCCCATAAACTCTTTTGATTACTTTATTTTATAAAAAAAATAGTATAATAAATATATTAGGTTGTTTTTATGAGAGGTATTAGAACTACACTGACACACACCTCCATCTAATGTGTAAAAAACATACTGTTTCTCTGGATGACGAAGTATTGCCTCACGAAATGATGATTGTTCAATATTCTCTTACCACCTCTCATGGTTTCTATTATGATGACACATTATTTTTATATGATATATATATTATGTTTATTTTTTCTCTATTAATCTGTAATTTTACTTTACAAACATACGGTTATGCTTTCCAATATGTGTAAATAAGATAATTTCATTTGAGGAAGTGCGGACTATCTCCCCCTCAAGGTGATATGATTCGTTCATGACATACATGGAACATATAAAGGATGGAATTAATTAAATTAAGTAACTTATATATCATATGATATTATACTGTAATTATAATAACCTATGTATAATTATGTTTTCATTCAATTAAATATAGAATAGAAATGAAAGTAGCGTTCATGCATACGTATGACTTACCGTCTCCATAAACGGTCCATTTCATTTCTTATATCAAAATGTTATGTAATATTAAAAATACATACATATAATGGATATATATGATATATATGATATCTAAATAATTAATATAATTCTAAAGATAATGTATTTTTGACCACATGAACAACTTGTAATGATAAGAAGTTCATTTTTGACTAATGTACCAAATATCACGACAAATCGACCATTATTAACATAAATGATTGCATAATGTTTATGACTTGGGAATAAGTGATATAAATGGAATAATATAATTGAAAAAGGTTATTAAGAATATATAAATTAACTTTATCTTATTATTCATGATATTCATGTATAATTGAGTCAATTCAGACATGTGGTAAGGGGTTTCTTATCTCACTTTTAATTCCTTGGTATTTCCATTGTTAGCCACTTATTAATTGTATGTGGTGTATTTTGTACTACCATTTGATATATATTATAATGATTCTATTTATATTCCTGGTTTTATTTGATTCATTTGGTGGTTATTAACTTTTTTTATACAACTTGATTGATTACAATGTGGTAAGGGGTTTCTTATCTCACTTTTAATTCCATGAGATTTCCATTGTTCACCACTTATTTATTGCATGTGGTGTATTTTGTACTAAAATTTGATATATATTATAATGATTATATTTATATTCATGGTATTCTGTTATTCATTTTGTGTTTATTAACTTTTGGTCATACGACTCGATTGATTACAACGTGGTAAGTGGTTTTTATATCACTTTTTTATTCTTGTGGGATTCATTCTATATTTTCCACTATTTCCTTTTGGGTGGTGAATGTACATCCCATTATTATATTATTTGTGTAATATAATATAATTTATGGGTATTTACATCTTCATTGAATTATCCTTCTTTCATGGGGTGTATGTTTCGTATGTTACCAAATCGGTAAGGGAACCTTTAACCCTCCTCTTTTTAAAAGAATTCTTTTTGTTATGTCTTTTAATTTACATCTTATTATATTGGGATATGTTCTTATATATCCTTATTGTTTTAAATTTCATGTCCAAGTGATGAGATACCTTTTTTTCTCATCAACACATTTTCTGAATTTTAATGTGACGCCGTTTGGCTGTCGAATTTCTATAAGGGAAATTCTTCACCCAATTTCAATTCATTGGGTTAAACTTCTACTTCTTGATTATGTCATTCTATGAATATGTGTGAAAAAACCTCAAACTGTTTTACACTTAATATCGACATATATTTGGTGTATTTATATTTGTCACAGGTACTGTAGCAGTAATGTAGCAGTACTGTAGTGGGTATTGTAGCAGCGACAGTACTGTTGATCGGTGGGTACTGTAGCGGCGATAGGGCACTGTATCAGCAGCGGTACTATGCCAGTCTTGTAGCAGATGGGTTACTATTCACAAAATAAGAATTTGGCCAAAAAATTGGGCCTACGGGCAATGTAATGGGCTAGAAGCCCACTGGGCCTTCGGGCTATGTAATGGGTCTCCCTCTACCCAGTTAAAAGAGGTCTTTGCTTTGCTTTATTAATAAAAAATGAGGCTTCGGCCCCAACCTTTAAAAAAATAGAATCTTTATAAGGGATTTTGTCTCAATTTACATACCTTTGAGACTTAATTGTTGTTATGCACCAATTCAAATTTATATGGCGTATATAATATCCTTTGGCATATTATATCATGAATACTGTTATTCTCATGATATTATAATTTTTTATTAAATGTTATTCCTCAATTATTTGTATTCAAGCATCTCTCATTTGGTTAAGAACTCCATAACTAAATTGTCGTTTTAATGATTTATTCTTCTAAATCTTTCTCATTAATATCCATGTTTAAAAAATGGTATTAAGGATTTAATTATATGTACTATTTTGATTTAAAAGGTTAATTCGTTTATAATATTCAATGTAGTATGGGACACTTTTATTCAAAAATATCTTTATTAAATGTTTTAAATGATTTTGAAAATGGTTTGATAAAGAATTTATTATTTGTATATCTTGGAATTATATGTTGTGATTGTAATGTGGAAATTTAATATTTCCTTTATTCTTGTTTTATGTGTTATGAATATGTTATGATTATTGGGCATTGTTTACGTATAAGGGTGGTTCCATGAAAAACCTAGGATAGGTGAGCCTAAGATAGCTCTCCAATGAATTGGGTAATGTGATGGAGATAAACATTAATGATTCTCCAAATAGATTTAGAGAATATTTTGTGGTGGGTATTCCAATATAACTCCTTAAGTATCCATGATAGCTACAATGTATGTGTGACAGAGATTCCACAAGCGACCTTTATGATTTATGTTATCTACGTGTTAATCAAAAATCTTACGATTTCATGAGGAATGTTATGATTGAAAATTATGGTTTCATTGATTTGTATTTATTGATGGGTTAATGTTTCTTTTCCTTATTTTATAACCCTTACTGAGCTTTTTATGATCATCCCAAGTTTATAATATGTTTTATATAGTACTTAAATATAAGTAGGGTCAAGTATGGGATCAAAGGAAAGTCATGTTATCTAAAACTTGGAACTAGAAATGTTTCTTTTGAAGATTTTTTATTTTATCAAAAAACGCATACTAAGTAGTATTGTCTACCTGTAATTTTCATATTGAAATGTAATAGTTATGGCCTGATTCTATAAAACTCTTAACCTTAAAATATCCTTATTGTGAATTATTAATTTAATTCAAGATTATGTAATGATTTAGGGCCGATTCCTTACAATTGGAATCAAATGTTAGGTTAGAGAACTTTAGGGATTAGGTGTTTTAGTTAAACATATTGTTAGTCCCTATGTCTATTATATCATTTAAATCCTTGTTTTATAACATTTTCAGATCAAGGAAAGTTGATTACAAATGGATGTAGAATGATCTCAATCCACATTTCTTCCTCTTTTGGATGACATGCTTGCAATAATGATTGCAATGTCATGTTCAGATGATTGGGAAACATTTTCTAGCATACAACTCACTTGAAAGGAGTTGTTTGAGATATCAAACACCTCCACTATACCTCGATATCAACGTGGATCATGGGTTGTATTTAATCAATTCTTATTTTCATAATATTCTCATATTTTCATGAAAGTTAAATATTGTCAAATAATTTTCAAATATTTTACCTTACTTAATGATTTTGAATCATATTATGATTTTGAAAAAGGTGCTGAATAAGGAGACCCTTGTACAAACTATTTATATTTGCTTTTACAGTATAGTCTCTCAGAACATACTTATGGTATTTTAAAAGGACCATTAATTGAAAGTTGGAACTCAAATTAGGTCCAACAATTTTATAAAAATCATGTTTTGACAGATGTTTTTAAATTACATGTCATACATGATTATTTTATGTATCTATTTTTTTTCAAAATTCCATATGACCCAAGTTGTGCAAGGGGTATTTAGATGAATGAAAAAATGATTTAAAAGGATCTCTAAATCATTTTTGTAATTCATAGACCTTATAGTTACATGTACAATACGATGATGAAACCATATGGACACCTTGATGAAGGTATGTTGTTCTTTCTATTAGGAATAATTTTATTTTATCATATAGGGTGAAATAAAAAAAGGAACATATATATAGGACTTCATGAATTTAGATGTTCAGGTCTTATAGTATCGGGATGAAAATGAATGGTATAATAAAACCTTAAGATTAAAACATGTTAGGGTTATTTTTGTGTTTTATAAAAAGGGAAAACTCATTAGATTGGTGACCACCAATCGTATCTGGAAAGACTATAAGAATTGAACCCACAACCGAATGGAAATAAGGGTGAATCTCCTTCTACTAGCCTACATGAAGTCCCTAGTTACTATGACTTATAATATATTTTTTTAGTTAAAAAATTTTATGGATGAAGAATAAGTTGATTTTGGGAACTTATGTTTTATCAAATGGATATCATTAATATAGGAAAATGATTTGGTGATTATGTGATAAAGGTTATTTTGGATGATATTCTATCTTTTGGGATCAATATATGCTTAAGTAAGATAAAATACTAGGGTATTTAATTTGTGGAGTAAGGGATGAAATATTATTTTTAATGAATCTATGTTTTTATTGTGGACATAAGGTGAATTGGGTTATTTATGGAAATGATTAACCTATCATAGAGAATATGCGACTAGGTTAGTTACACTTTAGTATGAGACTTTAAGAGTAGTTGATGTTTTTGGAGAAAAATATTAAGATTTAATGTGGAAGTCTATGTGATTAAATCCTTCTGAGTTTTGGGTTTCAATCGTAGTTTGTATTTTTTTGAAGGATTTTAAGGACAATTGTATATTGAATGGTCTTTATTGTATGTTGGGTTCTGTTTTTTTGAATTTTTTTATATTAAGAGTAGTATTTATTTTTATAAAGGATTATCCTTTTGGGTATTATATGATCCTCTACTAACCAATTTTAAATTTTGGTTGATTTCTTAAGATAGGGGAAATATATAGTTTGTCTTTTATAGATTAGGTGATACTCTAGAAATTTATTCTAGCACTTCTGGTGTGACTAAGTCATCTTGAATGCTTAGTGTTTGAAGAAAAGATGATTTTGTGGTAGAATTTTATCCACGGATGACACTCTATATGAAAAGTAAGTATATTTACATACAATCTTAGTCTAGGTATTAATAAAATTCTTCACCTCTATGAATAAAAACTTGATGAAAAAAATGTTATAAGCTCTATTTTATCATTACACATTTACCCAACCGCAAATTTGGGGTATTGTGGTGGTTAACTTTCCATTATCATGTTCTCTATCACTCTCTGTTAATCTATGAGTGATAGTTTCTCTCCCAAATGCATGTTTTCATGGAATACAAGTATTTGTTTTCTCGAGTGACCTTTGTACTTATCTTCCTTTATTTTAAGGTAATATTTTTATTGACTCTTTTTCCAATGTGGGACTTCCAATAACGTTTCCAAGACCAATTTTAAAATTATGAGGATGGAATTCCCAAAAGGGGGGAAGGATGTAACATAAGAGATAAATAAAGAATATGAAATTTTATTATTCGTTAATATTTTTGAATTAAAAATTAATTTTACTTTATAGGGGATTCTATGTTCAATGGCATACCTGATACGTAATAATAGGTTTCTTTGAAATCTTACGTTGTACACTAATAATATAATATTATTATTTTAAATGGTAGTTAACATCTAGATGTTGTATTTGAGAGTATGAATAGAACTAACAAAAATATTAATATACATGTTTGTTAAATGTTTTTACATTTATCCAATAAATTTTATAGGTTTAAATTGAGAAAGAATCTGATTTTAAGCATAAATACTGTAATATTCATTAAAAGGTTGATTTACCTTTTTTTGATGGAGAACCCTCTTTAAATATAGTATTCGTCACTTTTATATTTTCTTTTGGAGAAAAATAAAATTCTTATTTAGAATCAGGACATAGAAATATACTTTGAGTAAATTCGTGGTATTTTTCAAAGAAAATTCATTTTTTAATGAATAGTGAAAAATAATGTATTTTAATTCAATATTGTTTTTAATCTAATATATTTATAAGGTTATATTATATTTTTAATTGGATTTAAAGTGTAATTATATTATTATTTTACCATTTAATCCAATTTTGGCCATTAGACGTAATTTCACTTTGAAATTAGACATAAATAAGTGTCAATCTTTTGATAGTTATTATTTATTAAAAACACATTTTTTTGTTTTGACAGTGGAAATTAATTTTAAATTAATTTCTGCCACTTATATGTTTCTAATTTGTGAAAATAGATTCAATATTTGGAATTAGGAGGCCCAAATTATGTAAATATGTAAACATTATTTTTAGACAATAAGAAAATTTAATTCAGTAAAACTTTTATTTACCATGGTTAAAGGGTAAATATGGAAAATAAGTGTAACATCCCATGTAAATGAATAATAATAAATATTTCATATTTATTAATATTAGTGAATTAAATATTAATTTTACATTAAATGGGTTTCTATGTTCCATAGCGTACCCGATACGTAACAACATGTTTCTTTGGAATCTTACGTTGCACACTAATAATATAATATTATTATTTTAAATGGTAGTTAACTCTTAGCTGTTTTATTGGTGGGAATGAATGAAACTAACTAAAATATTATTATACATGTTTTTTATATGTATTTAAATTTATCCAATAAATTTTAGAGGATTAAAATGTGAATGAATCTAATTTTAAGCATAATTTACATTAAAAGGCTTTTTAGCGACTTTTAATGGAGAACCCTCTTTACATATAGATTTGGTCACTTTAATACATTCATATTGACCATATAATATCCTACTTTAGAATGGAGACATCAAATTTCACTTTGGGTAAGTTTTTGGTATTTTTCTGATAAAGTTCATTTTTAATGAATAGTAAAAAATATTGTATTTTAATTCAAAATTGACTTTCAATCTAAATTATATATATGGTTAAATTATATTTTAAATTGTTTTTAAAGTGTAATTAGAATATATTTTAACCATTTAATCTAATGTTGGTAATTATAATTAATTTCACTTTGAAATTGGACATAAAAAAGTATCAATCTTTTGATTGTTATTGTTTCTTAAAAACACTCTATTTGTTTTGATAATGGGAATTAATTTTAAAATAAATTAGTTACACTTATATATTTTTAATTTGAAAAAATAGACATCATTTTTGAATTTGGAATATCAAATATAACTTACACTGAATTTTTGGTATTTTTCTAAAAAACGTCAATTTTTGATGAATAGTGAAACCACTTAGTGGTATTTAAAAAAATGAATTTTTCATTTAAATGAAATTTTACCACTTTTGTGAATTGAATTTAAAAAATATGACATACATGGTTGTTATCAAGTAGTAAAATGTGGTTCATTAAGATGAAAATAATTTTTAGTGAAAAGTAACTTTTGACTTTTATTTACCGCGGTTAAAGGTAAATAGGGTAATTCAAGGTTAAAAAGAATATTATAATAATTCAAAATTACCTTAACACTTTTTCTAACATTATTGGTTGAGTCACGACCGACCTTGGTCATATTTGGGTCGATTTTGGGACCCCATGAAGCCACTTATAAAAGATAATGACACTATAGATTAATTAATTTAATGTAAAGACAAAATTGACATTAACAAATATCTCTTAGTAATAAATTTTTATATGGTGTTATATATGTCCTATTTTATACTATAAATATTATTTGGAAATATAAAATGATTTCCTATATTATTGTATATTTTTTATAATTTTAGACATCGAATTTATTAAATTATTTATGACACAATAATGATACAGTATTTAACTCATTAATAAATGATTTAAATAAATAAGATAATAATGATTAAAATATTATCCAGAAAATGTCCAATTCTCATTGGATTATCTTATTTCAACTACGAGTCATCTTATCTTAGAATATAATGATTTTTGGACCTTTAGAAACTGAATATAATTATATTATAAACTAATATTTTCACACTTTCCTAAAGAGTCCCTCCTCCCCCTTATAAAAGGAGACCATTTCTAACCAATTCCTCACATCACTGAAGCCATTTGGATCATCCAAACTCTGCCCAATTAAGCTATATACATCCCTATTTTCCTCTTAGAAGCCTTAAATTAGGCACAAGGCACTTCAAGAAGTCCTTTTAGTTCAAACCAAAGGGAGTTGCCCAAATTAAAGGTAACCGTTTCTCTTAATTTGTTTTCTTTTATTTTACTTCTCCAACCCCTAAAATATTTTTATTCCTTTCTTTTGTAAGAACACCGGTATCCTCAATATACTAGGATGTTGTTATGATATGGATATGAACTACACTTACACATACCTCCATCTAATGGATGAAGAAGATAATTTTTCTGTGGATGGAAAACTAAGGCCTCACGAAATGATGATTGTTCAATTAAATCTTACCACCAATCATGGTGGCCATTATGATGGATCTATATTTATATATGATATATATTATGTTTATTATTTCCTTATTCTTCTTTACTACCCAATAATTTCAAGCTGCTATGGTTTCCATAGTGGGTAAATATGATAATCTCATTTGAGGAAGTGCGGACTACCGCCCCCTCAAAGTGATGTGATTCGTTAATGCATTTTATGGGGTGTATAAAGGATGGATTTAATGATATTATATATGATATTATACTGGAATTATAACATAAGTAAGTATAATTATGTTTCAAATCCATTAAAATAAGAAATAGAAATGAAAGTAGCGTTCATGCGTACGTACGACTAACCGTCTCCATGAACGCTGTAGTTCATTTATTACCTCTACATGCTATGTACTATTATAAATACATATATATGATGTATATATATGATATATATGATACCCAAATCATTAATATCATTCTGGATATAATGAACCTTTGACCACATGAAAAACATGTAATTATAAGTAGTCCATTTTGGACTCAAGTACCAAATATCAACAAAATGGACGTTATTAAGTTAAATGATGGCATATTGTTTATAACATGGTAATATTTGATATAAATGTAATAATAAAATTGAAAAAGGTTCTTAAACATGTATAAATTAACTGTTGTTTATTATTCAGGATATTAAAGAATGAACGAGTGAAGTCGGACATGAAATTACATATTTTGGTATTGGAAATGGTTTTGAGAATGGATTTATTATTTCAATATCTTGAAATGATATTTTATTATTGAAATTGTGAAATTTTATCTTTCCTTTATGCTTTTGTTATGTGTTATGATCATTTTATGATTCTTGCGAATTATTTATGTATATGGGTGGTTCCGTGATAAACCTAGGGTGGGTGAGCCTGAGATAGCTCTCCAATGCATTGGGTAAAGTGATGGAGGTAAATGTGAATGTTTATCCTAAGAGATTTTAGGGAATATACTCTGATGGGGTTTCCAAAGTAACTCCCTATGTACCTGTGATAGCTACAATGTAAGTATGGTATTGATTTCACAAGTTTCCTTTATGATTTATGATTTCTATGTGTCTTTCATAAATCATATGATTTCCTAAGGTAAGTAAAAGAATTCATGTTTTGTATGTATTTATGAACCATTGTTTTCATTCATTGTTTTATAACCCTTAATGAGATTTTTAAGATCATCCCAACTTTTGAAATGTTTTTATAGGACTTAAAGATGAATATGGTTAATGTTGAGATCAAGTAAAAGTCATGCTGTCTAAAACATGGAACTAGACATGAATCTTTTTTTCAAGAGTTTTTATTTTATAATAAAAATGGAAACTGTGTATAAGTGTCTACCTTTTAATCTTTTGAGATGTAATAGTTATGTCCTAATTCTCTAAAACTCTAAACCGAAAAAGATCCTCAATGTGAATTATTCGTTTAATTCATTATTATGTAAATGTTCAAGGCGGGGTCCTTATAGTTGGTATCAGTGGTAAGTTTAGATAACTTTAGGAGTTAGGTTATTGTTAAATTAATATCCATAAAGTAATTTATGTTAATATTGAAATCATATAGCATTTCCAGATTACCATGTTTCTTTGCCAAAGATATTTTTGGGTTCAGAATGGTTGTTCTACAGAGGAAATAGGGAAACTGTGTTGGGAAGACATCAGAAGGAAGACAACCTTCCAAATCAGCAACCTGAGATGATTGGAATCAGAACTGAACAGTTTGTTGCAGTGATGAAACAATTGAATCAGGCTATAAATGGTCATGGTATCCATGTACGAGATCATCCTGATCAACCACAGAGGAACATGTCAGTAGTGGAGCATTTCATGAGGCAACACCCCCCATCATTTAGATGATAATCTTACCCTATGCTAGCTGATGGGTTGATTAAAGCACTAGAGATGATTTTTGATGTCATGGGTTGTTCAAAACATCAAAAGGATAGTCTTGCTTTTTACCGTTTTGAAGGTGGAGTTGATCAGTGGTGGTCGATGGTGAAAAATACCAGGGATAGTCAAGAGATTGATGCTCTCGATTAGGATGAATTTAAAGGTATGTTTCTTTAGAAATATTTTCCTAAGGTGGTTTGTCTTAGGATGGAAAAAAGAATTCCTGGAATTGAGGCAGGAGGATAACTCAGTGGCTGCTTATGAAGAAAAATTCACTTGATTGGAAAGGTATGATCCAAATTTCATATGATATCTTTATAGTAAAATCAAACATTTTATACTTAGGATTAAACCCAATATATCGAAGGGCTTTAGCATCTTTTGAGTTAAAAAGTTATGAAAAACTTGTTCTTTGTGCGGAGAAGGTGGAAATGGAGTTTGCTGATGATCATGTATTCTTTGACAAACAATAGAATAATAGGTCGAGGTGGTAGTAAAAAGGGAATAACTCTTCAAAAAATTATTATGGGAAGAAACATAAGTTTATAGTTTGTGAAAATTTTGGTACAAATCATGCTGGGGAATGTCTTTTGAATTTTGGTAAGTGATACCAATGTGGTAAAATGGGGCATAAGGCTCTAAATTTCACTAAAAAGGTCAGGGTAATGGTAATACCAAATCTGATTTACAGTTAGTAAAATGTTTTAAGTGCAATGAAATGGGTCATTACGAAAATTATTGTCCACCAATGAACTGAACCGAAGGAAATCAGAAAGACTAAAAGCAGAAAGGGGTGGTCAAATCCTTTGCAACTACTTCAGCAGATGTTGGGCCATCAAATGACATAGTATCAGGTACACTGTTTGTTTGTTCAGATTATGCCAATGTGTTGTTTGATTCAGGTTCTACAAACTCTTTAATTTCTGAGAAGTTTCCTCTTAAATTTGGAATTCTATCTCATGATATAAATACTAAACTTAAGGTAAAAACACCTGGAAGAAATGTAGAGACAAAAAAGAAAACATAAGAACATTCCTGTCCTTGTGTGAGGAAAGAATATACCTGCAAAACTTATTGTTTTGCCTCTATTAGAGTTTGATGTTATATTGGGCATAGATCGGATTTATGTATATCATGAAAATATTGAATGTAGAGATAAATAGTTTTTTTTTTCAGAATGATTCTCAGTTTGTATACAAAAATGAACCCTTGTTGTTCATAACATATCAAGAAGCTAAGAAACTAGTAAAAGATAGAAATGAATGTTACCTTGCACAAATTGTTGAAAATAAAGGAACTATTTAGATTAATTATGTGTCAGTGGTAAATGAGTACCTTGATTTCTTTCTTGATGAGTTCCTGGTATTATACATGATCAGGAAGTTGGATTTATTGTTGACTTAGTTCCTGATGCTAAGCCAATTTCAAAACCCCCTTATCGAATAGCTCAAATTGAACTTTTAGAGTTAAAGAAGCAATTGCAGGAGTTATTAGATAATGGTTTCATTAAACCTAGAACATCAACATGGGGTTATCTTGTCTTGTTTGTTAAAAATAAATATGCTTTAATGAGACTTTGCGTTGATTATAGAGCATTGAATAACATCACTATTAAGAATATGTATCCTTTTCATCATATCAATGATTTGTTTGATCAGCTCTAGGGAGCTAAGTATTTTTCAAAGATTAACTTGAGGTTGGGGTAACATCAGTTGAAAGTAAAAGAAGCAGATGCCCCGAAGACCGCATTTTATACTAGATATGGCCATTATGAATTTGTAGTTATACCTTTTGGGTTAACCAATGCACCTGCTGTATTCATGGATCTTATGAAAAGAATGTTCTAGGAGTTCTTGGATAAGTTTGTGGTTTTGTCCATTGATGATATTTTGGTTTATTCCAAAAGTAAAGAGGAACATGAAATTCATTTAAGGGTTGTCTTGCAAACTTTAAAGGGAAAAAACTATTTGGCAAATTCAGCAAGTGTGAGTTTTGGTTACGACAAATTTCTTTCCTTAGTCACGTTGTTTCAAAAAATGGCATAAATGTTGATCTTACTAAAACAAAAGTTGTTGAAGAATGGCCAATACCAACAAATATAACCGAGATCCATAGTTTTCTTGTTTTGGCAGGTTATTACTATAGGTTTATTGAAAATATTTCACGGTTATCTAGTCCAATGACTTAGTTAACTCGAAAAGGTGTTAAGTTCATCAGGAAAAAATAATATGATGATTGTTTTCAGGAATTGAAAAGAATATTGGTGAATACTCTAGTTTTGGCACTGCCTTCCAGAAATGGTGAGTTTTTTATAAACAGTGATGCTTAGTTGAAAGTACTTGGTTGTGTCCAAATGAAAAATGATCCGGTAATTGCATATGCTTCACGTCAGTTGAAACCACATGAATTAAATTACCCTACACATGATTTGGAATTAGCTTCTGTTGTTTTTGCATTAAAAATTTGGAGGCATCATCTGTATGGAGTAAAATGTGAAATATATACTGATCACAAAAGTTTGAAGTATATATTCACTCAAAAATAATTGAACATCAGACAAAGGAGATGACTAGAATTAATCAAGGATTATGATTGCACAATCCATTACCATCCGGGAAATGAAAATAAAGTTGTCGATGCTTTGAGTCGAAAAATTAATAATTCGTTAAACATGTTATGTTTGGAATGAGATCCATTGGTTTTTTATTTGATGAACTTTCGCATAGAAGTTTTTGTTGCATGAAATTATTCTATTTTGTTTCAGGTGTCAGTGAAATAATATCTATCAGAAAGAATTAAGCAAGCGCAAAAGGAAGACATTGAGTTGCAGAAAAAGGTTGTGTTGGTTTAGAAGGGTAAGTTGCTTGATTTTAAAGTTGATAAGGATTGTGTTATTAGATTTGGAAAGAGATTATCTGTGCCTTGGGATTGACAGTTGAAGAATTAGTTATTATGTGAAACTCATAGTTCTCCATTTTCAGTTCATCCCGGAAGTACTAATATATACAAAGATATTGGGAAGTATTACTGGTGGAATAGAATGAAAAGAGATATTGCTGATTTTACTGTCAATTGTTTTACTTGTCAGCAGGTTAAAGCAGAACGGCCGTTACCTAATGGAATGCTTTAGCCTCTACCAGTTCCAAAGTGGAAATGGGAAAATATATCCATGTACATCGTTGTGGGATTACCGAAAACATCTCGAGGTAATAATGCAATCTGGTTTATAGTTGATCGATTGACTAAATCTGCTCATTTAATTCCTATTAGAGATACTTTTTCTGTAGATCAACTTTCTCGGTTGTATGTTAAAGATATAGTCAGGTTGCATGGTGTTCCCCTCTCCATTTTATCCGATCGTGATCCCAGGGTTACTTCTAACTTCTGGAAAGGCCTTCATATGTCATTGGGTGCTGAATTGAATTTTTGTACAGCTTTTCATCCTCAATTAGATGGGCAGTCAGAATAAAAAATTCAGACCTTGGGGTATATGTTATGTGCTTGTTCAATGGATTATCAGGAAAGTTGGGACCAACATATTTCTTTGGTTTAATTTTCATATAATAACATTTTTCATTCCAGTATACAGATGCCTCCATTTGAAGAATTATATTGAAAAAATTGTCGAACTCCAGCATTTTGGGATGTAGTAAGTGAAAGGAAGCTGATGGAAATAGAATTGGTAGAAGAGATGGAAGAGAAAGTTCAGTTGATTCAGAAGCACATGAGATCATCTCAAAGTAGACAGAAAATTTATGGAGATAACCCGAGAAAGAATATTTATTTTGAGGTAGGTGATCATGTCTTTTTCAAGGTTTCTCTATGGAAAAGTGTGATGCGTTTTGGTAAAAAGGGAAAGTTGAGTCTGAGGATCATTGAACCTTATGAAATTCTGGACAAAGTTGGATCAGTTGCATATAGTGTGTCTTTACCTCCAAGTTTATCCTAGGTACACAATTTTTTTCAAGTTTTGATGTTGAGAAAGTAGATGCCAAATCCATCTCATGTTTTAAGCCCAGAGGTAGTTCAGTTGGAAGAAAATATCTCTTATGAAGAACAACAAGAAAAGATTCTTGACCGTAGAGAGAAAGTGTTGCGGAATAAGGTAATTCACCATTTAAAGGTTTTGTGGAAAACCAATATGGTTGAAGAGGAAATGTGGGAATCTGAAAATGCTATGTGGGATAAATACCCCCACTTATTTTGATAAGGGAATAATAATTACGAGGACGAAATTCCCAAAAGGGTGGAAGGATGTGACATCCCAGGTAAATGAAGAATATGATATATATCATATTTATTAATATTTGTGAATTAAATATTAATTTTACTTTAAAGGGGTTTCTATGTTCGATAGCGTACCCGATACACAACAATGAGTTTCTTTGGAATCTTACATTGCACACTAATAATATAATGTTATTATTTTTAATGGTAGTTAACTCCTAGCCGTTTTATTATTGGGAATGATTAAAACATACTACAATATGATTATACATGTTTGTTAAATGTATTTACAATTATCCAATAAATGTTAGAGGCTTAAATTGTGAATGAATCTAATTTTAAGCATAATTTACATTAAAAGGCAGATTTACCACCTTTAAATAGAGAACCCTCTTTAAATATAGTTTTGGTCACATTAATACATTCAAATTGACCAAATAAAATCCTTCTTTAGAATGGGGACATCAAATTTCACTTTGGGTAATTTTTTGGTATTTTTCAGATAAAGTTCGTTTTTAATGAATAGTGGAAAATATTGTATTTTAATTCAAAGGTGCCTTTTAATCTAAATTATTTATATGGTTATATTATCTTTTTAATTGGTTTAAATGTGTAATTAGAATATAATTTTACCATTTCATCCAATATTGGTCATTTGAATTAATTTCACATTGAAATTGGACATAAACATGTATTAATATTTTGATAGGTACTGTTTCTTAAAAACACGCTATTTATTTTGATAACGGGAATTAATTTTAAAATTAATTAATTCCACTTTTATGTTTTGAATTTTAAAAAATATACATCATTTTTGAATTCGGAATATCAAATATATCTTAGGCTGAATTTTTGGTATTTTTCTGAAAAACATCAATTTTTGATAAATAGTGAAACCACTTAGTGGTACTTAAAAAACTGAATTTTTCATTTAAATGAAAATTTACCACTTATGTAAATTGAATTTCAAAAATCTAACATGCATGGTTGTTATTAAGAAGTAAAATGTTGTTCATTAAGATGAAAATAATTTTTGGTGAATAGTAACTTTTGACTTTTATTTACCGCGGTTAAAGGTAAATAGGGTAATTCATGGTTAAAAATAATATTATAATAATTCAAAATTACCTTAACACTTGTACTAACCCTATTTTTTGAGTCATGTACGACCTTGGGAATCATTGGGTTGATTTTGGGACCCCATGGAGCCACTTATAAAAGATAATGACACATTAGATTAATTAATTTAATGTAAATACAAAATTGACATTAACACAAATCCTTTAGTAAATAATTTTTATATGGTGTTATGTAAGTCCTATTTTCTACTATAAATATTATTTGTAAAGATAAAAAGATTTCCTACATGATAGTATTTTTTTTATATTTTATAGACATCAAATATATTAAAATATTAATGACACAATAATGATGCAGTATTTAACTCATTAATAAATGATTTAAATAAATAATATTATAATGATTAAAATATTATCCAAAACATGTCAAATTCTGATTGGATGATTTTATTTCGACCATGAGTCAACTTATGATTGAATATAATTATTTTTGGACCTTTAGAAACCGAATATCATTATATTATAAAATAATATTTTCACACATTCCTAAAGAGACCCTCCTCCCCCTTAAAAAATGAGACTATTTCTAACCAATTCCTCACACCTCTCAAGAGATTTGTCTCCTCCAAACTCTACCCAATTAAGCTACCGACATCTCTCTCCTCATTCTAGATGCTTTACCTTAGGCAGAAGGCCCTTCAAGAAGTCATTTTAGTTCAAACCAAAGGAGTTACCCAAATTAAAGGTAATAGTTTCTCTGAATTTGTTTTCTTTTATTTTACTTCTCCAACCCCTAAAATCTTTATATTCCTTTCTTTTGTTACAAAAACAGTATCCTCAATAGACTAGGATGTTGTTATGATAAGTTTTCGAACTACACTTATAGACACCTCCATCTAATGGATGAAGAATATTATGTTTCTGTGGATGGAAAACTAAGGCCTCGGGAAACGATGATTGTTCAATTACATCTTACCGCCTCTCATGGTGGCCATTATCATGGAACTGTATTTATATATGATATATATTATGTTTTTGATTTACTTATACTTCTGTACTTCAAAATTATATCATGACTTTATGGTTTCCATTGTGGTTAAATACGATAATCTCATTTGAGGAAGTGCGGACTACCGCCCCCTCAAAGTGATGTGATTCGTTAATGCCTTATGTGGGATGTATAAAGGATGGAGTTAATGATATTATATATGATATTATACAGTAATTATAATATACCTATGTATAATTTTGTTTTAAATCCATTAAAATAATAAATAGAAATGAAAGTAGCGTTCATGCGTACAAACTGCTTACCGTCTCCATGAACGGTGCATTTCATTTCATACCTATAAATGTTATGTACTATTAGAAATACATGTATATGATTTATATATAAGATATATATGATACCCATATAATGAATATTATTCTGGATATAATGAACCTTTGAATAC
Organism: Viscum album; assembly: GCA_963277665.1. Lineage (NCBI taxonomy): Eukaryota > Viridiplantae > Streptophyta > Magnoliopsida > Santalales > Viscaceae > Viscum > Viscum album. The sequence continues at coordinate 664,185,262 of OY728159.1, forward strand.
ATGAAAAAATGTAACTATATGAAGTCCATTTTGGAATCAAGTGCCAAATATCGACAAAATGGACGTTATTAACTTAAATGATTGCATAATGTTTATAACATGGTAATAATTGATATAAAAGGAATAATAAACATGAAAAATGTTCTTAAAAAATTATAAATTAACATTAGTTTCTTATCTAGGATATTAAAGAATGAACGAGTCATGTCGGACACGAGGTAAGGGACTTCGTCTCAATCTCCTTTCATTGAGGCATATTTTGTTTTAATACACGACTTTATTTTATACGTTGTATAAACACCCTTGAATTTTCAAAGGGAATCTTTTTTTATGAAGAATTATACTAAATGAAAAAAAGTAATGTTTTTTTACGTAAGTGGTGACAACGACCTTTCCGCCACCTCGAGTATTATTTGATCTTTGGCTTCTTTAACAAGATAGAATGTTTTTAAAAGGAAAAATAAATACCATATAATATTTTTACATATTTTGGTATTGGAAATGGTTTTGAGAATGGATTTATTATTTCAAAATCTTGAAATGATATTTTATTACTGAAATGTGGAAATTTTATCTTTCCTTTATGATTTTGTTATGTTTTATGATCATGTTATGGTTCTTGGGCATTATTTATTTATACGTGTGGTTCCGTCATAAACCTAGGGCGGGTGAGCCCGAGATAGATCTTCAATGCATTGGGTAACGTGACGGAGGTAAACATGAATGTTTCTCCTAATAGATTTTAGGTAATATACTATGATGGGTATTTTAAAGTAACTCCCTATTTAGCTATGATTTCTACAATGTAAGTATGATATAGATGCCAAAAGTTACCTTTATGATTTATGATTTCTATGTGTCTTTCATAAATCTTATGATATCATGAGGTAAGTAAACGAGTTCATGTTTTTATGTATTTATGAAAAAATTATTTCATTCATTGTTTTATAACCCTTATTGAGATTTTTATGCTCATCCCATGTTTTGAAATGTTTTCACAGGACTTAAAGATGAATAGGGTCAAGGATGGGATCATGGAAAAATCATACTGTCTAATACATGGAACTAGACAGGACTCTTTTTTTCAAGAGTTTTTATTTTAGGAAAAAAATAGAAACTGTGTAGAAGTGTCTAACTTTTAATATTTTGAGATGTAATAGTTATTTCCTAATTCTTTGAAACTCTAAACCTGAGAAGATCCTCAAAGTAAATTATTCAGTTAATTCATTATTATGTAAATGTTTAAGGCCGAGTCCTTATAATAAGGGTTACAAAATATAATAATAATAATATAAGATTACCCTAATATGTGTACTAAGCCTATTGGTTGCTACATTTCTTACCTTGGGCATCGTTGGGTCTATTTTTGGACCCCATTGAGCCACATGGGAGTGATAATGACACTTTATATTAATTAATTTAAAGTAAAGTCAAAAATGACTTAAACATGTGTCTTTTAGTAAATCAATTTTAACATACGGTTATATAAGAGATATATTAGAATATAAATATTCATATGAAAGATAATAATATTTCCTATATCTTGGTAACTTTTTATATAATTTTTAGTAATCAAATAAACAACTTTATTTATGACAGAATAATGATGCAGTGTTTACCTCATTAATGAATGATTTAAATAAATAAGATTATAAAGATTAACAAAATATCAAAATCATGTACAATTATTATTGGATGATTTTATTTCTAACATGATTCATCTTATCATTGACTTTAATAGATTTTGGACTGTCACGTACGTAACCTATTTTAGGGTTATTTTAAATTTATTTTCCACTCATGATTTGTTTTGGTGGTTTCCAAAGGTTTTATTGAGAATAGGTGAGTTTTCATGAATTGGGCCAAACTGCGAGCCCAATTCCAGACTTAAAAATAAATTTTGTTTCATTTATAACTTTTTCAATTTTTAATATTTTTGACTCATTCCAACTCCTAATTGTTCTCCCCTGATATATTAACCCAAAATTTAAATTTGGGGCCTTTATAAATCCATAATAATGGGGTATGTTCGTTTTTATTTGAGAATTGGGCCAACCCGAAGGCCCATTTTCCAGTTTTAAATTGTTTCATTAATTTATTAATATCTTATTCATTAAAATGGATTTGTCGGTGATTCCACCTCCATATCGACCCTAAGAAGCCCAGGCGCGACCCCATGCCCTCCTCCCATAATTTGGATCTCGATAGAGTCGCTAAAATAGTCGAAACTTTCTGGATTTCAGAAATCATCCAGATTTTGGAGAGGTAAATTGATCCTTTCATAACTCCTTCTATTCTTAATATTTTCCCTCCCTTCCAATTCCTAAATGACCTAATAATTTTTGTGAGACCATCCCCTGAGTTTTGGCCATTTTAAATTTCAGATACTAGTGTTTTGGGGAGATTCATTCTAGATTTCTCAAGTAAGTTTGTCCATTTTTTTCCTCTTTCAAATTGATTAGGGTTTCATTCTATTTGTTTTAGGGTTTCCTCCCTTTTTATTGAAGTGAACAATGACCAGTGGGTAGGGGTTCGAACCTAAGGTTTAACCTTGGGTTTTATTTGTCCAATTTTCTATTTTTAGATTTGATCTACCCTTCTTGAGGTGCGGCAGTGGTGCGTTTGTGTTTTCGCACAAAGGATTCAATGGTTTTATTTGATTTGGTAGGTGATTCCAATGTTGATGAAATCATTGTGTATAGGCATGCTGTATTTATCATATTTTCAGATTTATATAATTTTATTATTGCTACAAAAATTGGTTCTAATTATGTTTCCATTGCAATTGAATTTAAAATGCCAATTTGGTGTGAAATTGGGGGTTTTCCAAAGAAGTGTTTTGTTTGTTTATTTGGGGATGCCCTATAAATACTTAGTTGTTTTTATTGATCTGTAATAAGTAATAAAATACTTTTTATAATGTTTATCCCCTCTGGTAATTTCTGCAAATAATGAGTTTTAATTGTGCTTGTAAAGAAAGTGAAGTTTTGGTTCCACTTTTGTGTGAAAATGAAGGTTTTACAAAGAGAACACTTCTTGTTTAACATGAGGATGCCCAAAAATTGATTTGTTGTTTTAATTGATATTTATTGGGCTGCCTTTACTATTTTGGTAACTTACAATTGTGAACATCGTGTACAAGTGGGTTTCTTAAGGGGTTTTGTGTGCAAAACTACACAAGATTTTGTGAAATTGATTTATTCAAATTCAAAGAGTTTTTTGTGTGTTTTAAGTGGTAGAAAATGAGATAGCTACTGTATTTGTTGTATGTGACCAGTAGTGGTGTTTTAAATTAAAATGTATGTGTGTTAAATCCTGAAATTGTTTGAGCACAAAGGGGGAAGCCCGGGTACCAAGGTGGGGCGGATTTGTACTAGTACGGCTAGTGGACCGGATGGGTTTTGTCCCTGTTTCACTTAGCATTTGGATAACGACAACTTTAACTAAACTATGTGGATGATGATTGGGGACCACTAGGTTATGGGTATGTTCCCTACTAGTGTCTCGTGCACGAGAAAAGATTTTACTATGGTTACATTACACTGAGGTACGAGGTACATGGGGCCTGAGACTATCTAGTGCCTAGGGGTGTTCCCGGCTTTGTTGCTCAGTGGATTTTTGGTATTTGCCCTTGTTTTTGGGTGTCTTTGGAATTATAATGCAGTATCTAATATCCCTATTTAAATGTGTTAACAATCTGAAAGTTTTATCTTGAAAAATGTTTTCAATTAAAAGTTTCATTTTGTGGAATTTTTCGCCGCTTTTAATTGCATATTAAAACTGCTTGCTTTTTCACCTTGTATTGCATGCACCTTGGAATCATAGGGTGGTATCCTATTGGGATTAGGCTCACACCCTACTTATACCCCTTGGGTGTAAGTAGACCTTTTTTTGACCCAGGTAAAGGAAAGGATAAGGGTGATGGCGGTTCAGGGTGTTAGTCCTCATCCTTGGGGCGGAGTAGTGGAGACGACTTGGGGGTGATGACCCCTTTTCATGTGGAGTCCATGAGGATATTTTGTTTCTGTTCCATTGTGTCTTTGGACCTTTTTTATTGACTCTAAACCTATGTATTCAGTTCTGGTTTTTGTTTAAACATCATTTGGTGTAAATTTTCAGATTCAGTTTATTGATTGTTTTTAATGGTTTATGACTTCATATTCGGGTAAATCGTTCCGAAACCTAAATAAATGATACCCGGGCACTTGTGCCAGCCCGTGGGGATAGGGAACGCCCTTCGGGTCATGTCACGGGCTGGGTTTGGTGCCGGTTTGGGCGGCGACCAGATTTGGTTCGTGAAAAAATGGTATCAGAGGTGGTTCTGGTTAACTCTTTGGGTCACATTATTTGGGGAACAGTCGGGATAGTATAAAGTTACGATTGTTGGGACTTGGTAGTTCGGTTATGGGTAGTGTGCCTGATCACCACACCTCATGACAGGATTCTAGTCGCCATGGGAAGTCGTGATTTATCTAATTCCTTTGGTTTTCTTGGTTTGATGATGATTAGGGGAAATGAAAAGAGAGTTGGGATAATGGTCTCAGTGAGATCTCAGGTCCTGGCAAGCCATGTGAAGCTGGGGATATTCCCTAAAACACTCTCTGTGACAGTTAAGTGATTAGAATATGGCTGCCAACCATATTTCCAAGTCACCCATTGAAACTAGTTTCCTCTCGGATTGTTTTGTGCTTTAGTTTTGAAATCCTGGCACTTTGGTTTTCTGGTGACTTGGTTTTAATAAGTGTAAAGTTTTTCTGAAATGATTTTCAAATAAAGAGGGACTGTTTTGGTTAATGAAATTGAGGAATTCAATTTTCATAATTGTTTTGAAATGTAAAATGGTGTGCTTACACCTCTTTTGAAAGAAGGATCTATATTAAAGTTGGTTTTGAAAAGTGTTTCCAATAGAGTTTTCTAAATAATAAAACGGTGTTTTAATGGGATGGGATGTTTTTATATTGATATGAATATCTTGAATGTGGGTTCTTTTCCAAATTTTTGTGTCTTTATGAAATGTTTTGTAAGATGTGAATTGGGATTTTGATCTCATTGTTAGCAGTTTTGAGAAAAAGGTTGGGTTGGTTGAGCATTTTGTTTTTGAAATGTGGAAGGAATTTTTGTTTTACCCTTTGGTATTTCCATGAGTGACCACATGCATGGGGTTATATGGGATGATGGATGGTTGATGGCATGACTGGATGAGTGCTGGGATGGTTATGAGGAGGGTGCCCTGTGTGACACAAAAACATGCATGTGTGAGGCCCATGGGGTACCATTGGTGGATACGCTTACTGCAAAACCGTTTGTTTTCAAAGAAATAGTTTTAAAGAAAAACATGATGTATTGATGAGTAGTTTGGTATAGTTTTTATTATGGGTTTTTGATAATGTTGATGTTGTGGGATGTTTTGAGTCCAAGAACCCCTCCTGTTTGAAATATGTTTTGGGTTTGTGTTTTGTCGATGAGCTGTGTTGTAGGGACGATTAGTGGTCTCTTTTGAAAAATGTTTTGGGATGCCTTTACGGTGGTTCCCTTAATGTGTTTGGATTTGGTTTGAGGCATGTTTTTACTAATGGACCAGCTTGGTTGGGTCCTTGGGTTCTCTCATTGGATAAGGTATGCCCCCATTAAGGGTTAATGCACAGCTGAAGTGCAATCCATATTGTTTCGGCATTTGAAAATCCTCCAGTTGATCAATATATGGAATATTTTATCGATCATTGTTTATTGAGTCTACACCCATTCATTTCGTTGATTTTTGGATCCTCTTGTAGTTGTAAAGTTATTGTGGAAGGTTGAAAGAAACCTTAGTTTCTAAAGTTTCATGATTCGTCGAAGGTGGAAGTGTTCTTTGGTTGTAAGTGTGGATGAGTGTCTCGATGGTGTCTAAGAGGACCCTTGGGTTCTTCAAAGTTTCTTTGATGCATTAATTCATGTTAAACCACTGGTGTGTGAAATATGTTCACGATAGGATATTGTGGCCACTTTCTAGAATTGTGTGTTGTTTGGGGATGTTGTATAAGGTCCCTCTCCATGAATTGTTTATATCAGTTGAAATGGTCATGTTTGGTGATGCCTTATGATGTCATGTACTCGATTGACTGTATAGGTGAAAGTAGTGAAATCATCTGAGAGTCCCTGTTATGTTGGGAAAATGTCTCCCTTGGAAAAACTTCAAAATCATCTATTTTAGAGGAATGTGAGTGTAGGTGTTCTTTACTTCTACTGTTTCTCCCCTGAAGAAACAAGTTGTGATGTGTGTGTATCTTCTCAGCCCTTGTTTCAGTGAAATATCGGGATAAGGTAAAGTGAGTTTGGAATGTGTTATGTCTAGAAAACTTATTTGGGACTTCGATGTAGTTTTTGGTGGCACCGAAAAGAAGAATTCTCATTCAGTGGGTTTCCAAATATTAACTACGAGGCTGAAGATGCTTCAATCATTTGAGCTCCAGCCATAGGTCTCGGAGAAAAGCTGGCTCGTAGTCAGGGAAAATCCCAGGGCCATTTAAACCCTTGTACAAAGTCCTATCCTTAGTATGAAAGATGGGAATAGTTCAAACCTATGGTTTCTTCATGGTTGAGCACATAGTTTGTGCACGTTTAGTAGTGGTCGTGTTCTAGGAATCCATGTAGAAATAATTATATTTATAATTAGTGCACAGTTTCCCAAACCATGCAGACTAATCCTGCGGCCTTCCTAAATCTTTGATTTCTTTTTGGGTCTTTCTGTGTCGGCCCATGCTGGTCGGTTAAGATGGTCAGTTCTTATGGTGGGGAGACCCACTATGATTCTCATGAATATTCCTTCACAAACATTTAATGGAAGTATATCCCTTTTTCTAGAGAGTATTTTTGGGCCTCCCACTATTAGTGTCTTGATTCTGTCTCGGGAAAACAATTTAAGTTGTCTCTTATGGTGGGGATCCCATTTGTGTCTCTTCATACGAGTAACTCATATTTTTTTTATTTAGACTTGTCTGGGAAGTAGGTATTATCATTCGAAGATATCTAACTACCTACACATTCATTGGGTAAACATTGATATTGGAGAGTTTCCAATGGTTTAGTTATAGTAGGGAAGTGTAACCTTGTTCAATGTTGTTGTTTTTTTGGGTAAATTGATTGAGTATTGTTCAGATCGTATTTGAGGAGTTTTCATTTGGGATAAATCCTGAATGTACTTTATTGTTTTAGGAAAGTGGTGTAATTTTGGTTTGTGACAGTATTCCTTCCATCATTGATCACTGGAGGTTTTTTGACCATTGGGGGTGAAACCTGGCAAGGGTGTACCTATTGGTTTCTCAGTTGGGTTTGGTTGTTGCTTTGACCTTGCTGTGACTTTCCGGGGCGGAAAGTTTTCAAGGTGGGGAGAATTGTCATGTACGTAACCTATTTTAGGGTTATTTTAAATTTATTTTCCACTCATGATTTGTTTTGGTGGTTTCCAAAGGTTTTATTGAGAATAGGTGAGTTTTCATGAATTGGGCCAAACTGCGAGCCCAATTCCAGACTTAAAAATAAATTTTGTTTCATTTATAACTTTTTCAATTTTTAATATTTTTGACTCATTCCAACTCCTAATTGTTCTACTCTGTTATATTAACCCCAAATTTAAATTTGGGGCCTTTATAAATCCATAAGCATGGGGGATTTTCGTTTTTATTTGAGAATTGAGCCAACCCGAAGGCCCATTTTCCAGTTTTAAAGTGTTTCATTAATTTATTAATATCTTATTCATTAAAATGGAGTTTTCGGTGATTCCACCTCCCTATCGACCCTAAGAAGCCCAGGCGCGACCCCATGCCCTCCTACCACAATTTGGATCTCGATAGAGTCGTGAAAATAGTCGAAACATTCTGGATTTCAGAAATCGTCCAGATTTTGGAGAGGTAAATTGATCTTTTCATAAATCCTTCTATTCATAATATTTTCCCTCCATTCCAATTCCTAAATGACCTAATAATTTTTGTGAGACCATCCCCTGAGTTTTGGCCGTTTTAAATTTCAGATACTAGTGTTTTGGGGAGATTCATTCTAGATTTCTCAAGTAAGTTTGTCCATTTCTTTTCCCCTTTCAAATTGATTAGGGTTTCATTCTATTTGTTTTAGGGTTTCCTCCCTTTTTATTGAAGTTAACAATGACCAGTGGGTAGGGGTTCGAACCTAAGGTTTAACCTTGGGTTTTATTGGTCCAATTTTCTATTTTTAGGTTTGATCTACCCTTCTTGAGGTGCGGCGGTGGTGCGTTTGTGTTTTCGCACAAAGGATTCAATGGTTTCATTTTATTTGGTAGGTGATTCAAATGTTGATGAAATCTTTGTGTATTAGCATGCTGTATTTATCATATTTTCAGATTTATATAATTTTATTATTGCTACAAAAATTGGTTCTAATTATGTTTCCATTGCAATTGAATTTAAAATGCCAATTTGGTGTGAAATTGGGGGTTTTCCAAAGAAGTGTTTTGTTTGTTTATTTGGGGATTCCCTATAAATACTTAGTTGTTTTTATTGATCTGTAATAAGGAATAAAATACTGTTTATAATGTTTATCCCCTCTGGTAATTGCTGCAAATAATGAGTTTTAATTGTGCTTGTAAAGAAAGTGAAGTTTTGGTTCCACTTTTGTGTGAAAATGAAGGTTTTACAAAGAGAACACTTCTTGTTTAACATGAGGATGCCCAAAAATTTATTTGTTGTTTTAATTGATATTTATTGGGCTGCCTTTACTATTTTGGTAACTTACAATTGTGAACATCGTGTACAAGTGGGTTTCTTAAGGGGTTTTGTGTGCAAAACTACACAAGATTTTGTGAAATTGATTTATTCAAATTCAAAGAGTTTGTTGTGTGTTTTAAGTGGTAGAAAATGAGATAGCTACGGTATTTGTTCTATGTGACCAGTAGTGGTGTTTTAAATTAAAATGGATGTGTGTTAAATCCTGAAATTGTTTGAGCACAAAGGGGGAAGCCCGGGTACCTAGGTGGGGCGGATTTGTACTAGTACGGCTAGTGGACCGGATGGGTTTTGTCCTTGTTTCACTTAGCATTTGGATAACGACAACTCTAACTAAATTATGTGGATGATGATTGGGGACCACTAGGTTATGGGTATGTTTTCTACTAGTGTCTCGTGCATGAGAAAGGATTTTACTATGGTTACATTACACTGAGGTACGAGGTACATGGGGCCTGAGACTATCTAGTGCCTAGGGGTGTTCCCGGCTTTGTTGCTCAGTGGATTTGTGGTATTTTCCCTTGTTTTTGGGTGTCTTTGGAATTATAATGCAGTATCTAATATTCTTATTTAAATGTGTTAACAATCTGAACGTTTTATCTTGAAAAATGTTTTCAATTAAAAGTTTCATTTGGTGGAATTTTTCACCGCTTTTAATTGCATATTAAAACTGCTTGCTTTTTCACCATGTATTGCATGCACCTTGGAATCATAGGGTGGTATCCTATTGGGATTAGGCTCACACCCTAATTACACCCCATGGGTGTAAGTAGACCTTTTTTTGACCCAGGTAAAGGAAAGGCTAAGGGTGATGGCTGTTCAGGGTGTTAGTCCTCATCCTTGGGGCGGAGTAGTGGAGACGACTTGGGGGTGATGACCCCTTGTCATGTGGAGTCCATGGGGCTGTTTTGTTTCTGTTCCATTGTGTATTTGGACCTTTTGTATTGACTCTAAACCTATGTATTCAGTTCTGGTTTTTATTTAAACATCATTTGGTGTAAATTTTCAGATTCAGTTTATTGATTGTTTTTAATGGTTTATGACTTCATATTCGGGTAAATCGTTCCCAAACCTAAATAAATGATACCCGGGCACTTGTGCCAGCCCGTGGGGATAGGGAATGCCCTTCGGGTCATGTCACGGGCTGGGTTTGGTGCCGGTTTGGGCGGAGACCATATTTGGTTCGTGACATGGACCTTTATAAACTGAAAATCATTATATAATAAAATAATATTTTTCAAACTTTCCTAAAAAGCCCCTCCCCCCTTATAAAAATCCTTCACTTCTAACACATTAATCACACTTATAAAGCACCTTGTCTCATCCAACCTCTGCCCAATTAATCTAACTACATCCCTCTCCTACTCCTAGAAGCCTTCCATTAGGAAGAAGGCAATTAAAGTAAACCTTTTGGTTCAAACCAAAGAGAGATACCCAATTTAATGGTAACATCTTCTCTTAAGTTATTTTTTTATTTTACTTATCCAAACCCATTAACTCTTTTTATTACTTTATTTTATAAAACCACTAGTATCCAAAATATACTAGGTTATTTTTATGAGAACTATTCTAACTGCACTTACGCACACCTCCATCTAATGGGTATATAACATATTATTTCTATGGACGACAAACTACTGCCTCACGAAATGATGATTGTTAAATATTATCCTACCACCTCTCATGGTGGCCATTATAATGGAAATATACTTAAATATGATATATATTATGTTTATGTTTTCTCTATACTTCTGTAAGTTTTATTTACAGACATACCTTTATGCTTTCGAATCTGTGTAAATACGATAATTTCATTTGAGGAAGTGCTGACTACCGCCCCCTCAAGGTGATATGATTCGTTCACAACATACATGGAACATATAAAGGATGGAGTTAATGAAATTATGTAACAAATATATCATATGGTATTATAATTTAATTATAATATACCTATGTATCATTAAGTTTTCATTCAATTAAATATGAAATAGAAATGAAGGTAGCGTTTATGCGTACGTACAGTTTACCATCTCCATGAACGGTACATTTCATTTCTAATCTCCAAATGTTATGTAATATTATAAATAAATACATATAATGGATATATATGATATATAAATCATTAATATAATTCTAAATATAATGTAATTTTGGCAACATGAACAACTTGTAATTATAAGAAGTTCATTTTTGACTCAAGTATCAAATATCGACTAAATGACCATTATTAACATAAATTATTGAATAATGTTTATAACATGGTAATAAGTGATATAAAAGGAATAATAAAATTGAATAAGGTTATTAATCAATTATAAATTAAATTTATCTTATTATTCATGAGATTAAAGAATGATCAAGTCATGTTAGACACGAGGTAAGGGGTCTCTTATCTCACTTTTAATTCCGTGAGATTTCCATTGTTCGCCACTTATTTATTTCATGTGATGTATTGTGTACAGACATTATATATATATTATCATTATTCTCTTTATATTCATGGTATTATATAATTCATTTTGTGGTATTTAACTTTTTTTCATATAACTCGATTGATTACAATGTGGTAAGGGGTTTCTTATCTCACTTTTAATTCAGTGAGATTTCCATTTTCCTCCACTTATTTATAGCATTTGGTGTACTATATACTACCATTTGATATATATTATCTTGATTATATTTATATTCAAGGTATTCTACGATTCATTTTGAGGTTATTAATTTTTGTCCGTATGACTTGATTGATTACAACATGGTATGAGGTATTCATATCACTTTTTATTCCGATGATATTCATGCTATATTTGCCACTATTTATTTTTTTTTGGTGGATGTACTGCCCATGATTGTCTTATTTGTGTTATATATTTTAATTTATAGGTATTTATATATTTTTTGAATTATTTTCATTCATGGGGTGTATGTTTCATATGTTACCAAATCGGTAAGGGATCATTTCACCCTTCTCCTTTTAAAAGACTTCTATTTGTTATGTCTTTTAATTTACATATTATTATATTGGGATATGTTCTTATATATCCTTATTTTTATAAATATTATGTATAATTTCTGATATTCCCTTTTTTCTCTCATCAACTCATATTTGGAAATTTTAAGTGATGTTATTAGGATGTCAAATTTCTTTAAGGAAATTTCTTCACCCAATTTAAATTCTTTGGGCTAAACTTCTACTTCTTGATTTTGTGGTGATATGAATATGTGTTAATAACCTATGATTGTTTTATACTTAATATCTTATTATATTTTTTGTATTTATATTTTTCACTCATATTTAGGTCATTTATTTATCCTTAATCTGATGTTATCGTCTTTATAAGGGATTTTGTCTCAATTTACATTCCATTGAGACTTCATTCTTGTTATGCAACAATTCACTTTTATATAGTTTATATATTATCCTATGGAATATTATATCATGAATACATTTATTCTCATGATATTATAAAATTTTGATTAAATTTTATTCCTCAATTATTTGTATTCAAGCATCTCTCGTTTGGTTAAGAACTCCTTAACTAAAAAATTGTTTTAAAGATTTATTCCTATAAATCTGTCTCATTAATGTCCTCGTTTTCAAAATTGTTTTAATGATTTATTTATATGGACATTAATATTTTAAAATTTTAATTCCTTTAAAATCATCAATGTGGTACGGGACACATTGACTCAAAAATCTATTTATTAAATATTTTAAATGGTTTTGAAAAGGGTTTGATAAAGCCTTTATTATGTCTATATCTTCAAATGATATATTTTGATTGAAATGTGGAAATGTTATATTTAATTTATTATTGTTTTATGTGTTTTGAATATGTTATGATTAAGGTGCATTATTTACATATAAGGGTGGTTCCGTGATAAACCTAGGGTGGATGATCCCGAGATAACTCTCCAATGCATTGGGAAACGTGATAGAGGTAAACTTTGATATTTCTTTTAAGAGATTTAGGGAATATACTATGGTGGGTATTTCCAACATAACTCCAAATGCAACTGTGATAGCTACAATGTAATTATGATATGGATTCTACAAGTTACCTTTATGATTTATGATTTCTATGTGTTATTCAAAAATCAAACAATTTTATGAGGAATGTTATGATTAAAAAGTATGGTTTCATTGATTTGTACTTATTGATGGGTTAATGTTTCATTTACTTATTTTATAACCTTTACTGTGATTTTTATGCTTGTCCCATATTTTTGAAATGTTTTCCATAGGAAAAAAAGATGAATAGGGTCAAGGATTTGATCAATGAAAAGTCATGCTGTCTAAAACAAAGAACTAGACATGTTTCTTTTTATGAGTTTTTATTTTATAAAAAAATGGATATTGAGTAGTAGTGTCTACATGTAATTTTCAAGTTGATATGTAATACTTATTGCCTAATTCTATAAAACTCTATACTTGTAAAGATCATCGATGGGAATTATTAATTTAATTTAGGATTATGTAATGATTTAAGGATTGGTCCTTACACAATGACTCTAGAGTGGTAATAAGATTATTTTTCAATCTAATTGTTTATTCAGATTACTTCTAATTTTTTCTCCAATGTTGAAATATTTTTATCTACACTCATGAATTATTATGGTTTTTCTTCACCTATGATTTTTTATGATTTTATCAAGTAACATTACATTTTTCCCACTCTATGGTAATTAAAATTATGAAGATAATGTCTTTAATAAAAATCATCTTTTCTTCTCTATTATTTTAAAACCCCTTTTTATTGTAAAATAATTTTATCAAGTAATGATTTAAAAAATATTTCATGAATTACTAAAATGCTTTATTTATGAAATTTTTACCAAGTTTTTTATCTTTTTACAACATTATTTAAATGAATTTTCTGGTTTTTTTAAGTAATTCATGTTAGATGTTTACAGGAAATGTGAATATAATGATTGGTTTAATTTCTACATTATAAATCAAATTTTATTCCATCATGAAAAACATTCCCTTAAAATATTACCTTTTATTTTTAAAATGTTAGGTTCAAAAAATTATGTTCAAAATATTTTATGCATTATTATATTTAAAAATATATTATCAATGAAAATCTATTTTTCCTCAAGAAATGTTTAGTGTGGTCATTCAAAATAATTCTAAATATAAGATGGCATTCTTGGATGCAACTTATTATTTTTTGTAAATATGAATAATGGGTACCATTCATAATTTTAATCTTTGTTTTTTATAATGATGTGATTTATAAGAAACCTAATTCAACTCCATGGGATATACCGTGATAACATTTTTATGAGACCTTATTATTTTAAAAGGGTTATTCTATAATGAAATGATAAACTAATTTTAAAAAATTGATATTTTTCACATTTTTTGATATAATTAAATTTTTATGAAACATATTTCAATTCATTATCTATGATATAATGACTTTATTATAGTCTTTTGGCACATATAATTATTATTTTCATCATTCAATGGATGTGACCTATATCTACCACCAATGAAATGGGTAATGAATAATGTTATTTGTGCTCGAATAGTATATAGAAGGTTATCCCAATACCAAAACAACGTACATTAGAGGTCATACCTATCCTGAATTAGGCACACTGGTGGATTTTTAAAGACTAACATGTTATTACTCCGTTGTTGGGTATCCTTGACATTAAATTTTATATGCTTTTATATATTCCAAAAATATATGTCTTATGTCAATGTTTTTATATAATGGATCATGTTATTTGATTATATTATTATTTATGTTCTATGAGCACCCAATATTTATTCCTTTAACCCACATTATAATAATTGATATATAGGGTATTGTCTGAAAATGTATTCTCATGTTCTTATAAACTTATTTTCATGTTATACATAAATATCTACTTTTTTACCCTTAATGAGCATCTTAGATCACCCTTTCATATGTTTCCATTCACCAGGTTATGAAGAAATGTATTATATTTGATATTTCATAGAAGGATGATCGTTATGAATAATGTAGTCAGAGATTACATAGTTTGAATATTATCCGGTTATTTGTGTTTCTATGTTTCCAAACACTCAATACCATTATGATCCTTATATATGTGTTTTTGTAATGTAATAATTGTTTTTAATTTTTTCATAATATCCTTATATAAAATTCCTCCGTCTCTATAGTTAGTGTCGATGGATTGGATTGTTTAACCTTTAGAATCTAGGATGAGAAAACATTATATTTTTACCTTGGGAAATTTCTAATGATATATCTGGGTATCTATTTATGGATAATTCCAAATATGAGTCATTTTATAGGAAGTTTTCCTGAAATATTAGTAATGGCTTGAGTAAGTGTTTTTCATGAAATTTCATATGTACCTTGATATAGAAAGTGTATGTCTCTATTAAATAGAAGTAATCAAGGGTAATAAATCTGAAAAGGGTGTATTGAGATGTACTCGATTACAACATAGTACCTGAAAGTAGGCCTTGCTGTACACTTGGTTTGACACTCCCGGGGAATATTCATTTAAAAAGAACAAACACATTATGAACCATCTTGAAGGATTTAAATAGATGGTTAATATAGATGATCATTGATTAACTACATGTGTCATGGTTTAGGGATCCTATAATTGATTTTTCATAATTGTATGGTTTTACAATATGATTACTGGAACTCGCACTATGATATCTAGTTTTAGTAAATGATGGGAAGTAGAAGGAACTTGGATAACAACTAACCCAATTTTTTTTTCTAATTTACATATGAGAAGGATGATAAATAGAGTTAATGATTTGTTCATAATGAAAAATTAGTAATCACATAAAAAATTAACAACATTAACCATAACCAACTCTCTACCTCACCAATAAATAAAAGGATATTATTTTTGAGCGTATAAGTAGTGGAGACCATGAAGGATATAACCTTTTGTTTACAATATCTCTAAAATGATGGAAGATGCACTTAAAGGAATGTCTTAGAGGGATGATAACAAGATGATTGGGTATATAAAATAATGAAAAAAAATAAATAAACAAGAAAATTAAAAAAAAATTATTCGATATAGTGAATGTGAATAATGGTCTCCATAAGTGGTCATTGACTAATGAATATTTTAAATGTTAAATATATGGTAATTTTAGGAATTTATGTAATAAGGGGAAAATCATGATGCGGATATGAAAAGTTGTATGAGTAATTGATTTTGTGTTGATGATGGAAAAACTATGAAATAAATATAAAAAGAAAGTGGTATTAAGTAATAAGTTGATGTATTCTATTAAATGGTTTGAGAAGGAAGTGAGAAGAATAATTTATTAATGTATTGGAATTCAAATATTCTATTTTATGAATCCTAAAAAATATAAGTAAGTTTTAGTATATTTTTTAATCTAAGGGTTTTAAACATTATTTTAAATCATTCTAATGGATTGGAAATGTGATTTAATAGAATGGTTATATTTTTATTATTGGAAAATAACCTTTAATATATTACTAATTTCGAGATGATGATATTGGGAAAAAAGAAAAGTAGAATACAAATAATTATATTTGATAGTATTTATTACCTTACTCATATGTTGACAAATTATTTCATGCAATTAATGATAGAGTTTACCTCATTTTCTAGTTTAAGGAATATATCCTGTAATCCATATTTTAGGTAATGAATGAAGAAGCATATATGTTTTCAATAAGTTTATAATGTAATTTTAGTTTTTATCATGTTTTAAGACAAGACAAGATGAAGGTATTAACATGTTTTTTTTATGACAATCAATATATACTTTATTATATATAAAGGATTAATGTAATGTTTTTAGTAAATATATTTAACAACATGGAATTTTGGAAGGGTTATAAGGTTAAACATTTATGAATTATTTAATATGATATTTGGATGAGGATTTAGATATTAATGTATTAAATTACCATGTGAATATTTATTCATATTTGATAACCAATTTTAAACATTTTTTTTATAAAGATATAAATAATCATTTATCATTATATTATTGATATTATTTAGTGATTCAGACAAGAATAATTTATCTCTTAAAGTGCATGATCAGGTGGAAAATGATAATGTCATAGAAAAATTATTAAATTGTTCCCTTGAAATTAGAGTGTATCATGTATTTATATTTTAATATATTATAAAAAGAGATGCATTAAATAATCTCCCAACATTATGAAAAGAATCATGAAATAAAATGGTGTCCTATTATGATAATTTTTTATGATATGAATGTATTTTTTCATGCCTCTGTTTTATTCCATTTTTTGTCATTATCTTTATATTAACCATGTTATCTATAAATATCAATTAGTTTTTTGGCATTATATTTCTATAATATATACAAGTTTCAACTTCCCACATAAGTAATCCTATTTGGAAACCTAGATTGTGTTATTATATTTGAATTTTTCACATCCCTTTCTCTTTTTAAACATTATTTTTAACCATTTTTACAATTTTAGTTTATATGAAAGAATTATAAAATGATAAAGCATTACTAAACTTGAATAATCTATATGGAGTAATTAAATTTAAGGGTTGGGGTAGAATTTAACATAGTTATATTTTTTTAATTATATTTCTTGAAATAAATTTAATCATTTTCATATTTTAGGTTAGGCATAACATTGAGTTTAGTATGCATCACACAAACCGTTATTTTAAATGAAACAAGTCATATTATCAAATATATTTTTATATTTTAGTTATAGCCATTCCGTTATAATAAAGGATAAGAGTAGGATAACTAATTTATCAAAATATATGGTTCACACATTTACATAAAAAAAATTCTTCAGTGGAAAATTAATTTAAAAATAGAATAAAAACATTAATAAAATAAAAGAAATATTTTTATGAAATAAAATTTTCATTAAAAAAGACACATTAAACATTAATGAATTAAATAGAAAAATCATGGTGATTTATTTTAATTAAATGTATTTAGTATATATTAAATAAACATTTGGGAATTTTTTTATGTATTTTATATATAAAAGATAAGAATAAGTCAAATTTTATTCCCAAATATTACTTTTTCTAAATAGTTTTATCACCTTTTTTAGAAGATATTTTAAAAATAATTTTGTTAAAATTTTCTAACATTTATTTTGAATAATAAAGATTATTTTTTAGAACATAATTACTTATTTTTCTTATGGTGATTTTTGAAAATTTTCTGAAAATATCAATTTATTTAAGTATAATGAAAAATACTGAAATCTAATTATGAATTACATTTTCATTTTAATTATTTATAATGATAAATTATATTATAAACTGGTTTTATATTAAATTTATTTTATTTGTGTATCTATATATACCATTTTTGTCTTTAGAATCATTTTTATATTGAATTTTAATATTAATTTTTTGTTAATATATGAACATTTTTATATTGAAAAACCCATTTTTTCAGACCCATTGTGGGATTAGTACTAAATTATATTTTTAAACATATTTGAATAGAATTTAGAAAATTCAATTAAATAGTTTAATTCCTGATATTTTATAATATTAATCATGTTATAATTATTTTATTGACTAAAATTAATTTTAATAACCTTAAAAAATATTTATTGCAGTTAAGAGAAAAATGGAATTATCAAGGGATTAAACAGAAAACGTATGGTATAAAATAACTTAAAATCATGCTTAAAATATATTTTATACCCATATATCAACCATATAATGTGTATTTATATATAATAATCATTTTTGATACTTTTTTCTTGTTAAAATCATGGGTACACCATTTTCGTTTCCAAAAGTACAATTGTGCCTCTCACATCACTTATAAAAGGTCATCCCTCTCCTATATACTTCACACCATTAAACCTGCATTTCTGAAAAAAAAACATTACCTAAATCACTTCCCAAAATTCCTCATATCATCCTATTATGACTATTGTTGGCATCAAGCCACCCTATAATGGTAATTGATGTAAACTATTGGATGTTACCTGAAAAAGAGGTATAATTATTCAGTGATCATTTTTATTTTATTTCTTCCTCAAACACATTAAATTATTTTAAAACCTAGATTATGTAATATCATGAGTATATTAAATATAATGAAATATTATTAGGTTAAATTCATGATCTAAAAATATCCCCATTTCCATTAAGCATGTTACGAATTCTTCATTCGTATATACATCAGACTACCACCTCGCGAACCAAGGTCGTTGTTTTATTCATTACCACCTATCATTATTGGTTCTGATAATGGATATGAATAATATATATGGTACTTATAACATAATTATAACAATTTATTAATTAAATAAAATACAAAATTTTTATGTTCCATTCCATTGGGGATACAATAATGTCCCTCATGTGTACAGAGGACTACCACCTCATGTAGTGATGAGATTCCTTTTCAAAATTGATTTACATAATAAAAATATGGAAAATGATAATTAATATATGATATATATATATATATATGAAATAATTACTATATAAATGAAATATTTATCTTTCTTATAGAATAATATATCATTATTTTACCATTTCAATCACATAAATATTATAACATCGTTCGTGCACCTACGGAATATCACCTTCATGAAGTAGTGCGACTCTCTTTTCATAAGAACACCTCATTAATGATATCTATAAGTATATTTAAAAAAATAATATGGTATTTATGGAATTTTTATACTCTATCATGTATAAAATATTACATACTAATTTTCCATAATGATCATTGAAAAATATAAATTTTACTCATGATTACGTACAACCTACAGTCTCTATTATCATAACATAATTCATTTATAAATACCATCAAACAAGATTTATATTAAATGGTTATTTTATGAATAAATATTAAAATTATTTCATTATTATAATTCTATTTATTTTGGAACCTTTCTAAATTTAAGAGGATAAAAAAACAAAAAATAATGGGATTTCTTTTGTTATTATCCTAAATGTGACCATAATAAAAAAAATGATAATAAAAAGGTAACAAAATTTATAACTAAATAATATATTTTATGATATATATATTTATGTTTATGTAATATATTTTTAATAAAATTATATTTATCATACTATAGTTTCAAATGTATGTGAAGGAAGTCAAGACATAAGGTAAGGGATTTCTACTCTCTCTTCGATTTCAATGAGACTTAAGTAAATTCACCCCTAGTGTCATTTGGGTGATGTATATAATTACCCATTAACATTTTATACCATTAATATATTCATTTAAATTGTATATAATTTTTTTATTCTTTTTTACACATTACAACTCAAAAGTTTTCTAATGTTGTAAAATATTTTCGCCTCACTTTTTACTTTTGTGAGACACATGTAATATTCACCACCTGTTTATTTTATATGATATATATTATTCCAAAAAATATATATTTTAATGATTCAGTTAATAATTATTGGTAGTTACATATTAGATTGAGGATAACTATTTAATGGGGTTTATGGTTTTAATTTTATCAAAATGGGGATAGATTTTTCCTCAATATTCCTTAAATGAGTCACATGTTATGATGTACACCCATTATATTTTTTGATATTTTTATAGATAGAAATTTGAATTTCATTTCATTAATTTATTTAATCTAATTATATTTTAATTTTTTAATTTTATTATTTCATGTGGATTATGATTCAATGATACCAAAGTAGTCAAATTTTTATTTTAATATCTCATCATATATCGGGATTGTTTATGATTAAGTCTCTAATGTTGAAATATTATCTTATACCTCATATGAATTATCAATAAATTTTTTCTTTTTTAGTTATTAATGATTTTTTATGTAATAGCGCAAATTTGTTTCAAGGGTACATAAAATAATTGATAAAATACTTTTATGATATATCTTTATTACTTCTCACTTCAGTCAAAAACCCAATTTCATTGAAAATATTTTTTTCCTAAAAATGGTTTCAAATTTTTTTATTAGTAAAATATATTATTCAAAGAAAATTTTTCCAATTTATATTATTTTTTAAAATTGTTTTTAAAAGAATTTTCATACCATTTTCCAATCAATTTTTTGAGGATTTTACTGATAATGTTTATGAAATCATTGTTTTAATTTCTATAGCATGAATAGAATATTCCATAGTTATGAAAATCATTTTATTCAAATAATAAATTATAAATATTTAATGTTATTTTCGAAGAAATGTATTTCCAAACATTTTTTTAAATTATTATTTTTTAAATTTTCTTTTCAAGTAAGAGTTATTTTCCTCAAGAAGTGTTATATGTGGTCATTCTATTTAATTATCCATCAAAGATGGAATCATTTGATGTAAATTTTGGTTTGTTGGGGATATGAACAAATGACACCAATATTATTCTTTATTTGAATGGTTTATCAAAAAAATTATGAAAACCATTTCTATCCATCAGTTCCTATAAGAAAATATTTTTATGAAACTTGAATCCTTTTCTATATATTATACTATGATGACATGATAAAATAATTAAAAAACATGACTCTTTTCAAGAGGTTATAAAATGAGGAAATATTTATGAAATAAACTTCATTTCATGGTTTTTGATATACTTATTTTTTTATGATCATGTGGCTCACATACATATTATTTTCTATATGTGATGGGTGGTACCTATATCTCCCTCTAATTCATTGGGTAATGATTAATTTTTTAAGATATCAAATGGTACACAAGATATTTTCCAAAGCCTAAATGACGGAACATGAAAGTTCATTTTAATCCCAATGAAGGTATATGGGTGGTTAATAGATATATATTTATAGTTAATATATTAATAAACCATAGTAATATATTTCATACTAGATATGTTTTACTTATAACATTTTATTACCAGTTTGTTAAAACGATTTTGTTAAAATCAATGTTTCAGGTGACATCATCTTCATTTTTAATTTTTGTTTTAGTTCATCAGTGTTGGTGATTATAATTTTATCAGGGTAAAATTATCTCTATAATGTTAATAATTATTTAATTATCATGTATAGTAATTATATATGTGCATAGAGTCATTCCAAAATTATGGAGATAGAGAAATAAGTTATATTATTCATAGACACAGTAGGTCATTCAGACAGATGTAATTTTTTTCTATACTTTATTGGATAGTAATAAAGAACTCTAAATAATAAATAATATAAACATAAAAATTAATATATCTTACATATCATATATATTGATTTAATAAATAATTATTTTCATCTATGTAAAATAGAAATTTAAAATGAATCAAATCACTTCATGGAGGTTGTTGTCCACACATATACATGATCAACATTATTAGTTTCAATTTGTATGGAAGGAAAGAAGGTATATATGATACGATCCTTGGAAGATTATAATTATATCATAATGTTAACATATAGAAATTAAACCCATCATAATACACATCCCTAAAATATGGTAATAAGAAATGAATTGTATCCTTACATGGAGACGATAAGCTATACCCATGCAAATGAAATATGTTATCTTCCCATTTGATGTAAAAAGGGTGAATAAATGTATTTTTATAATTAAGATAATTTATATGTACTTTTAGGACACCAATATTATGTTTTAGCGAGGAATATAAAATATTTATTAGAGGTAAAATAAATATTGAATAGAAAGAGATTAGTTATGGTGATTACCGCTTCATTGAAATAAATCCATTAAATAACCTATTATGGGATTCAGGTATAGAGTATCTAGAATACTATAACCACAATCACGTGTATAGGTGATATAAAAATTGACCATTTTTTTTCAAGTTATAAGGGTCAATGTGGTGTAAATAATAGAATGGTGGGATTCCCTTTTATAATTAATGGTTCGAGCCAATTAGTATTTCTTAATTGATTACAATATATTATAGTAATTATCAAGAAAAATTCTTCCAAATGGAATATAAAGTGTAAATATATGAAATATTTTATCATATAATTTACCCATTTTAGGATTTTAATATTTTTATGATTTAATGTACTCTAAAAAATTGTTAGTTTTATAAAATATAATTTTTTAAATTTTGATACTATTCATTTAATATGAAATAATTGAACAATGGAAGGGGTGGAAATAAAATATAATTCATTACTATAACACAAATAATTTATAATAATTTAAAAATTATTGAAACACCATAACTCACTCAACATATATTACTTATATTATTTTAAATAATTAATTACATTTTTAATTAAATGGATAAAATCATGCATCGGTGTTACATAATAATTTATGGTCAATTTATGATTAATAAAAATTACAAAAAAGTTATTAATTTTTTGTAATTTCATTAATATAAAAATATTATAATTTTCATCACATTATTTAGTCCATATGTTGGCACATAATACATATATAGAACAAAGAGAGTAAATTTTTTTCCTTTTGTTTATTTCAATATTATATACTTCATTATTAGAGAAATATTCCCATCAAAAATACAAAACATATGGCCTATAGAGATAAGGATATAATTATATTCATCCAATATGAATTATTGTGAAAATGAATGATATTTTCACTTATTTTAAACCTAGATTAACCTGATTTACACCATACCGATGTAATTTTTTACCATAACTATTATTGATATTTAACAAAAATAAAAGAGTTCTATTTTCCAAATTTGAATCACCTAATTCAAAATATAGAATAAATTTTTTAAAATTTTAAAAAAATTATTGGTATCAAATAATATTAATATAATTTCACAAAATTCAATAGAAACTAATTTTTAAAAAATATTAAGTTTTTAAACATAAAAATATATTAATTATTATCCTATACTTAGAAAAATATTACATGAATGTTAAATCATTTTATGGAGTACATATATATATTATCACCATAAACTAATAGTTAACAATTTAATATATTAAGAAAAGAATATATAGTGCATATCAATATGTTTTTCGGAATAATTCCTTTTTACCTATACAAATTATTTATAATAACTTTGAATATGAAATATATTATGATGGAATTAATTAGATTATTTAAAATATAAGTAAACTAATTTAAATTTTAACCCATTCTATAAAAACTGAAACTTCTTCCATACTATTTTTAGTAAAATAATTTTTTTTACCATTCACAAGTAAACTAGTCATTTAATAAAATTATAAAAAATTCATCCTCAGAATATTTTTGGACTGATTTTAAAAACATTTTTCATTTTTAGAAATTGAAAAATGTTATATAATTTAATAAAAATTATTTCTAAAAAGAATAAATTTTTTGAAGATAATTTATTTTTTTATGAATAAAATGAATTTATTAAAAAATTTGTGTCTATTTACATAAAATTAATAAATAAATTTTTATTGACTAAGAAAATTATAAAAATTTTATAAATAGAAAATCCTATTGATAACCTCCATTTTAATTTATAGAATAAATCATTAAAAAATAATAGAATTTTAAAATTATATCACAGTTCTTCAAAACATTACATTGTATGTAATAGTAGCTATGAAATAAATTAAAATATTTAAAGAGAAATATGTTGTATAATATATGGTTTTAAAATTCTTCCACCCCTTATTGAATTTCATCATCAAAATTTGACCGTATTATCTCTAATAAATGGGTTGATATTTGAAAATTTATTTTTGAATACCCACATCATAAAAACAGTTAATAAAGCATCGACTTTAAAATTCCGAATAAGATGTATTATAGTCACCAAAAAATATATTTCTATATAGGATTACATAATCCAAAATTGAAAATAATTGCATGGAATGGAAAACTAACATACAAGGAATAATATAAAATGGTTGAGAACATTGTTAGTAGATAATTAACAAAAATGACACTAAGTTTGTTAGGGGTTAAAAGAACATCAATTCATTGAAATTGATAGTTATAAGAAAAAAATCGGTTGTTAAATCATTTTCCTTGATTTGAGGATTTATTTACTCTTTAGAATAATAAAATCACAAATTATACTTACTTGATAAGAATAATTTAATTCTTTAATAAAGTTACATAACAACCAAATCCACTATTCAAATTGATGAGTATTTGAGATGAGTTTATTATGAATGAAGTAGTAAAATAAAATTCTAACAGATTGAAAAGAAATATAGTGTTATTCCCTAGATCTTTATGCATTAACCAAAACATGAAATGGTTAGAACAAAATAATTCTCAAAAGGAATAAACCAGTATGTCGAAAAATTCAATATTGATATCTAAGTCCTTTTTATCTCAATTACCTAAACATCAGTGAGTTTTTTAATCTCAAATTTGATATTATATCATTTAGCTCAAATATTTAAAAACATATAATTTCATTCATCAAAAATAATACTTCCTTTTAAACACTTTTTAAAAATATTTCTAAAAAAAACCTCAATCTAAATAAACAAATCCCAAGTATCATTAATCACAATGACAAATTTACTTAATAATAATGTAACATAGCGAACTTTAACAAAAAAACTCTTAATTATTTTTAGATACTTACCAAAAAGGTTTTCATTAACATTACAATATATAATTCTAAAAATATAGCCATTTCAATGAATATATTTTCAACTATCAATTTATATATATCCAACTATATAGAATTATATAAATAACTTATCATCATATCATATATCATCCCCAAAGGGTATTTTATCCTCAACAGTGTAACAAAATATAATGACATAAAAATTAAAATTAGGGGGGGTTGTTTATTCCATTAAACATATAATTGATCTTAAACATATAAACCCATTATTTTTACTATAACATTTATGTAAACATAACTTGAACATATATATTATTCTAAAAATTACACCATCCTTATTCAATAAATAAGTTCACAACTATCGAATATTTTACATATATCAAAGAATGAAATAAACTCCATTTTTGAAGACAAAAATTAAATTTTGTGAAACTAATAACCAATTTATTGTTTACCATACTATCAATTTGAATAATATATTTGTTCAAAATGGACATTAATAACACAAATTCAGAAACATATTAATGTTTATCTTTTCCCTTAATGAGGTGTTCTTAAGAAAATACACCTTACAACTAAATAATATTTCTTTGTTATTATAACATTCAATATAGGTTTTCATATCCTCAATGAGAAACTATTGTAGAATAATATTTAGTTGTTGAAGAACATTTATATTTAGTATATCATTAGTATAACACTTATACACCATAATTATTGATTCTAAATAAATTAACACTTCAATCATCCCACATTCTTCCTAAAACATTAACTAGGATTCATCATCATATTCCATAAATCATTATTCCAATAAATTGAAATATAAACATTTTCATACTATTTATGAAAATCAATTTAATCATGATTTTTATATTTTATATTTTTAATACTTTTAAAACATCCGATACAATTCATATTTCTTCATAGTATCTTCATCATCATTGGTAAAACCAATAATCATATAATCATACCAATAATCATATGAAGAATTTCCCTAGGGTATCCATTTCATGAAATTCAAGACACATCACAATTAAATTTTCAACCATTGAAGATACCATATGGATACCACAATTAACAACCAATGTATTAATTGATATTTTAAAATGTCCTTTTAAATTAATTTCTTTGTTTCCTTCATTTCCACACTCGAAACATAATCCCATTCCTCTAAAGCCATTAATTTTAGTTATTTTTCATACATTATAGACATTATGGATGATGAATCTTCATGCTTTCAAGATCTATATAAAACTACATATTTCACTTATTTTTTGTATCAGGAAACACAATGAAGATTATATATCAAATCATATAATGTGATAGCTGAATAGAAATAACAATATGGTCCAACTTTCCATTTATAATTTTAATTTTCTTCTCATAAGCATTGTCATTCCATTGACCATAAAATTCAATATTAATATGACTCCATTAGGTTGAAACATTGGTTAAAACCAAAAACTAACATGTGAGAAACAATAATCTCAGTGTGAAACCACATAATCATGAAAAATAATTTCATGGATATATAAATCATTCCACCTTCTTTTATGATACCTTAGGATTAAACTAGGTCATTCACGATCTTTATCAAACCATTAGGGTTCTATAAAATACTGAGACTTATGAATAGTTTTATCACTAATGTTTTCTCATCCTAGTGTAAAAAAGTTAAATAAACCATTCTTTGATAAAACTATATTTACTCATAAGTTGTATACATATATTTCACATATTATATGAATAATATGGATTACATGACACAATAGATCAAACGAGAATAATATAGTTATATTTCCTTTAGAAAAATTGACTCATAAATAACTGGTTCATAAAGGACCTACATCATCTCCCAAAAATATTTTTTTTAACTAGAACTCTTCTGAGACTTATCAGACATCATAAACCATGGTAGTGAATAAAAATAAAGGGAGAGATCATATGGTTTGTATGTGTATAAAGAGGTAAATCAATGATCTCATGGGAATCAGCTGAATAAATGTGTATGATATCATGGTCATGAGATTCAAAAATGATGCCATGGATATCATGAATCATATCCTTGAGTCATAACCTGAATCCTGACAGTTCATAAGACACGAATCAAAAAGAATACAATAGTATAAAATACAAATAATAATTACATTTTCATAAGTCATGGAATTTTGGCCTACTCATAAGCATAGAAAACAAATTTTGTGGTATTCATTGATCATTTACACCACTATAATTCTTCATTGGGTTTAGTCCTCAAATAATAATATGTTGTAAAGGTTCAATCCAAATACAATCAAAGTTTAATAATTACCTTATTAAACTAGGTTCACTGGAAATTCCGGTCTTATTTATCGCATGGGAACAACATCATTAATCAATGTATTGGTGGGACATATTCACCCCAACCATCACATAATAAAATTCATACTTATGTGGTACAAAATATTATTAATTAGAAATTACATTTTAATCGTTGAAAATAAATTTATTTTATAAATGTTTCATCAATTCATAACCCTTGGAAAATATGGTTTCATAAATATTTCATCATTTAATAATAGTATTACCCTTGGTAAATGAACATGTTTCACAAAAATCTTATCATATTAAAAATAAACCATATAGAGAAATCATATGTATGGAATCATTAGATAATATCTATATTAATTATAATTAAAAATAAAATGGTGAATTCTTATATTATAGGTGATCTAAAAATATCACTTTAACATTTCTTGAGGAAAATATCCTTTTCAAATTGAAATAAAATTTTTAAAACAAAAAAAATATTCGCAATATCAAGTAAAATTTTTTATTTATAAATAAAATTGGAATATATTTTTGGAAACTAGAAATAATTGTTTAGTGATGACAGTGTTAAATTCTTTTTATATTATATATGTTAACATAGAACATCCCTTTCACACTTATATATACAAGTGAAAAAATACATCATTCTGAAAATAAATAGAATATTCCATTGGAATGATTTTTCTAGAATTTAGAGAACAAAAAATATTACTATAGATAATTATATTTTAATAGTAAAAATATCATTTAAAGTGTCTTTAAAAAATTTTGATATTGAGGATAATTTCCCTTAGATAGAAGATAGAAATAATGTCAATTTTACATAAAACATTTAATCAGAATATTGATTACCTATGGTGAGAAAAATGAAAGAAAAAAATACATTTTTATGAAACAAACTTTCAAAAAATTAAATAATTAGTTTCATGATATATATATATATATTTAATAATATTTCTTCATCAGACACATAATCATAAAAAGTCCATATAAATAATGTCATTGTAACATAAAACCTTTTCCACTTTTTTATCTTTTGACCCATTGTACCCAGTAATGAAAAAAATGGATTTTAAAATACCAAAAAAATTAATAATAAGTATCATAATGGAAATTCATGATAAATATATACATAATATATAAGAAACTAGTTCCGAATATGGCATGTGCCTCATATAAATAAATGTGAGATGAAGACCACTTACATTAGGTTCGACACATTTTATATGCATTGGAACCTCCTCTAAAATAAATATATATTGATTATATATATATATAAATTAATCACAATAAAAAATATAATTCTATATATTATTTACTTGATACCTTTTCTCCATCATTTGATATCACCTCTTCATTAAAATCACTATTCTATTTGATATCTTCATGTTTTTTATGTATTATTTGGTTCATTTGTTTTGGTCCTTGTACTTGGAACATTTTTATATAATCTGAAAAAATTTAAAAATGATATACATATCATATATATTCATTGTATTTATTTTTTAGTAATATAATATAATATGGATATTAAAAAATTAATAATATTATTCATGTAGACGATATGTTGTACATATGCCTGAACATTGAATCTATTTTTTATAGGATGAAACAAAATAATGTTATGAAAAAATATCCTTCATATAGTAAATAATATATCATATATATTCATTTAATCCATCCTTATTACCATACAAGTAAAATACATATAAAAACTGAATCATGTTAGTCAGTGGGTGTAGTAGTCCACACGTACACATGATTGAAGTTAAGGTTTTAAATGGAATGGAAGGTAAAAATGAATATATTATATTATCATCAAATAAATAAACAAATATCACTATTATCATTTATAAATAGTAAAACATTCATAATACACATCCATAAAATATGGTAATGAGAAATTAATTATATCGCTATGTGGATATGGTGACCCATATGTATGCACCGACCATATTATCATATCCCATTGTATAGATATATTATGATTAAATGAAGTTTTAAAATAAACATAATACTTCATTATAATTATTTTACTAATAATATAACAGATTTATATGTGGTAAAAGAAAAAATAAAAAGAAAGTGATTTGTTAAGGGGATTAACTCTTCAATAAAATATCTCCTTTAGATCTCCGTTTAAGAGCATTTGGGTTGGTATGTGGGTAAAAAATAACGTAAATAATTTTTATAGAGGATTGGGGAAGGGAACATGAAATATTTGGGTTGACCTATAGGGCTAAATGTTTCGAGAATATGATATAAGTGTGGTTCCCCTTTATAATTTACGGTTATAGCACCCTTGGAATTCCCTAAAATATTTATATATATTAAAGTAATTCATATGATAAATTGTCAAAATGGTCTATAAATTATACATTTATGATATATTATATAATATTTTATCCCACTTATAATATGTTAATATTCTTTATGATATTTATGTAAATTGAGAACATATTATTTACTTAAAATATCATTATTTCAAATTTAGACACTATTCATTAAATTTGGATCAAAAGTCACAAAGAAAATGTTCCAATTAGAATATAATTCTTTAAAATTGTATTTATATGTCATCTAAAAATTTTAGGTAACACATTAAATAACTAAATCTATATCACATTTAATATTTTAAAAATATTATACTATATATTTTTTATAAGTTGTAGAAATATTGAATTTGTGTTCCATAACCATTTAATATAATTATATAATTGATAAAAGTTATATAAAAATTTATATCATGAATAAAATAACATTAAACTCAAAATAGAAGATTAGATTCATTCATAACATTCTTTTTCCCTAATGTTGACACATAATAGGTATTTAAAACCGTGGGAGTGATAGTTTGTAACTATATTTGACTTCAATATTATATATGTAATTTCACATTAAAAATTATAATTTAGATCCTACTATTATAATACTATAATTTAATTCATCCAATAAAAATTTGTATTAGAATGTATGGCCCTACCAATTATTTTTCACGTAGGTTAACCTTATATACCCTCTAATGAGGTCATACAATTTTACCATATTAAATATTCATATTGGATAAAAGAAAGGTTACTTATTTACAAAATTTGAACATCGAAATTCTAAATTTGGACTCCATTTTATCAATTTTAAATCCTATAAGTGGCAAAATTAATTATAAAATAAGTATGAAAAATATGAAGAAACTTCATTTTAAAGAAATATAATTTTATGAAAAAACCAGATTTAATCATATCTCATGCCTTCAAAAGTTTTAGATGAATATTAAAATATATGACTGATTATATAATATATTAATCTCATTAAAATCATTTTATAAATGCGAAAATTTCAATTTATTAATACAAAAACTGATTATGCACATATAAACAGTTTTCAAATAAAATTATTTCTTACCTATAAGATAATTTCATAAAAAATTAGAACATATAATTGAATAAAAAATAATTAATAGGATTATTTAAAATTCAATAAAAATACTTTTACTTTTAAGCCATTTTCTAACAATTTACAACTTTTTACATTCTATTTTCCAAATAATTATTATTTAGTTTACTATGAACTGGAAAATAAATAATTTTATGAAAATTAAAAAAAATTAATCCTAAGACAATTTAAATAAGATTATTTCATATGTAATTTTTATTTTATAAAATTTATAAAATTTCTACAAATTAATCATTAAAATTTATCACCCAAAATAAATAAGTATAATTATACAGAAAAATCATTTTTGATAAATGAACTGACTTTACTAAACATTTAGTCATTATTTTATAATAATTTATCCAAATATTTATATTGAGTTGGAAATTTATAAATATTCCATAAATTAGTTAATCTTATTTATACCAACCAATTTAATTTCTAGGTTGAAATTGTCAAAAATAAAAATATTTTAATATTATATCTTTGTTCATTTAAACACACTGTTGTGTATAATGCATGATATCAATAAAATAAAAAATTTAAAGAGAAATGTTTTCTAAAATGTAATGGTTTTTCAAAATATTAACTAACTCTATTTTTTATGACTTTAATCCCTCTTCTTTGGTTATTTTTAGGAAAATAATGAGAATGATGGTTCGTGTGAGGCGGTGAAGAATGTTTTAAAATGCAGTTGTTCCCCAATTTTCTTTAGGGCCTAGATCAATGGGATCTACCTGTGTACGTATGATAACATGTCATGTTCAATGAAGGTTATTAATTTCATTCAGGCTAACAAATTAGTTTTCATTCTTTTCAAGGATATAAATTTTTTTTATGGTTGGAGGGATGTAGATAATTATATTTTTTGTAATTAACAATCAATTAATTATTATGTTTTATAAGTCGAGGCCTAGAAAAATGGGGAAACAGAAAATTTAACATTTCATTTGACCTAAGAAATATATTTGGAATTCTATTTTAAACTCATAATGCATGATTTACCATTGGGATGATTTTTTAATACTTTGAGCATGTTGAAATTTTTATGATATTTAATTAATCATAAATAAATAAATATTTATCTCATGAGTAAAAGATCATATTATATCTAAATTTAGTAAAATTTCAGAAATAATTTTATTAAAAACATTAAAATAATTTTTTATATGCTTATAGAGTTGGTTTGATTAATTATAGAATTATTGGATTGTAAAAATAATAAATTTTTTAATTATATTATTTTGAGTTGTCTACATGTTGACATTTGATATCTACTAAACGGTGTCTCGAATAAAAAATAAATTTTTATAGTTCTATATAGAATGATATTTTTCCTAATATTTGTATAATTTACATTTATATTCTTTAAATTCTATACTTTCAAATTCATTCTCCTTAAAATTAAAAAATAACCCATTTTTAAAATTATTGTACTGATTTTGTGATAAAAAATCAATGTGATATAGAAATGTTGTACCTTCTGAAGGTAATATAGAATGTTAAAAATTTTTGTTTGTCAGGTTATGTCATACACATGTTTTCATGATCATATTGGTATATTCATTGTGAAGTAATTGATTTATTTCATAATTA
Source organism: Viscum album (assembly GCA_963277665.1). Lineage (NCBI taxonomy): Eukaryota > Viridiplantae > Streptophyta > Magnoliopsida > Santalales > Viscaceae > Viscum > Viscum album. The sequence continues at coordinate 664,217,785 of OY728159.1, forward strand.
CCTAGAGAACCCGTGAATTTATAAATATTGATGACTAAAAAAATAAGAGGTTGTGTAAATAACAAAACATATTAAAAAACTCAATGATTTGTATTGTTTCATAAATATCTAGAAATATTACATTCTTATTTAAAATTAATTTGAAGTAATTATCATATCATATGACCCTAATTCTTGCAATGATAGAATTTATAGTTTTTAACTATAATAACTAAATAGAGATAATCACAAATTATAGGTGTTCCCTTTAACACTTTGAATCTAGTAACCCAAAATTAGTGGTTAATTTACATCATTGGAACAAGATACAAGAGATCACATCCGAGATGATCAAATTGTTTAAAAATAACGAGAAACTAAATACATTAACATATCTCATGTTACATATGAAAATTTTAAATTTAACATAATGAATATATTATAAAATTTATAATTTATTCTAATATATTCTTTAAATCATTCATATATATATTCTTGGTATTATGGGTAACGGAAAACGAAATAACGTTTATGCTTGGATGCTCAATAATAAATTATTTACTATAGAATCTAACATAAAGTAAATAATGAATAAAATGGAATAGAAAAAAATTAATTAAATATTTACATAACTTATACAAGAAAATGGGAATATATATTTGGATGAAATAAAAATCATGAATAATCACATGGATAATAATAATACGTTTCACAATGATAATGTCCATAATGTCAAACATCATAATCTTACATCAATGTTATTTTTCCTAGACATATAACATAAATAGTTAATTCATTTTATAAAAACCCAAACTTAGATGTATGAAGGTCCCTTCCAATGGATCAATTTTTTAAAATATGCCCTTTACGTCACTCACTATTCCTTGTTCATTCTTCTTATAAAATATATTAATAAAAATTCAATATATAATCAATATGTAAATACACGTTGAAAATATCTCACAAGACATGTAAATAAATTCCCTAGTCAATAAATATAACAAAATTATCATAATCCATCTAGATATATGTGTAAAGAAACATCATTATTTTATATCCCCCATAAAATATAACACTCATCAATGTATTTTGACATATAATAAAATAATTTTATAATATCATTTGAAAATTTCTTAAAAAAATACCTTATTCTTTTTGAAATTAATTACTTAATATCCCAAAATTTCCCAACTATAATGAAAAAATTTCCTTTAAAATGATCCATGGAATACTATGAAGGATGATTCAAATAAAATAATTATTATAACGTTGTAAAAAACCCATTCATTCAATAGACGTTAAAACATATTTTCATTCAATACACTGGGAAAATTTAACCTAATCAGAAAATGATAAGAAGATTAATTTTAAAACATTTTTGAGAAAAAATATTGTTAAAAAGGATAATAATCAATAATTAAAAGAATTTTAAGAAAAATTGTTAATCCATTTAGAAATAATTTTGAAATAGAGGAAATTGATTCTTGGCAGAATTTAAAAAAATTAGGTTTCCATAAAAATATTTATTTAGACATTTTTATTCATAGACATTGAAAATGGAAGGATAACATGTAATTTTGGGAAATATCTAGTGATGAGAAGATATAATATTTTTGATATATATATATATATATATATATCATATAGTTTCATCACATGGACGTTAAGCATAATAAATCCTTGTAAAATGAGATATTTAAATAAAAACATTACTATAGGTGCAAATTTCATCGTAAGTTCCGTAACCCTCTTAGAAAATGAATTAAAATTAATTTAAATTATATAATTAAACAATATTTATACTTCTAATATCATATATGTAACACGTAACCCATTTAATCGTAGGAATATTAATAATTCATTACTAAAATCAGTATCTTGTTTGATAATTGTTTCATTATTCATTCATGTTTCACTTCTGAAGATCTGATCCCTGAACATTTATCATGGTTACAACATCTATTAATATTTTATCATGTATTTTATTTATTTTTATTTCATAATATAACTATTATTCAATATTACATAATCATTCATCTCAAAAACATTACTGTATCACTCACCTTACTGGTAAAAAAAAGATTGACTTATAAATGAGGAATGATTATGAACAATCTAAAATATAATATTATATAAAATTTAGTGATGATTATTCTTATCATAATTATTATTTAAATATTCATTAAAAAAATTCTAACTCCCTTTGGTTGGTGAATAATATGAATGAAATAAATCACTCATAGAGCCAGTACTTTGTATTGACACATGAATGATAATTCCATTTTCTAAAAAATGAAAATAAATGAAATAACATAATATTTTAAAATTATGAAATCATTAATATATTGTTAATAAAAAAAATATCCATTAAATCTATCATTACAACCATCTATGAGATGTGGGGATGGAAAACAAATCTCATCAACACATAGATGTTATAACCCACATGTATGAATGAGAAATACTTTGATTTTTTAATTTGATAGAAATATTGTGGTAAATTTTGGTACCTTATTTATTAAAATATATTAGTATATTTAACATCCATAATTCATTATGTTATAATGGATAAAATATATTTATAATAACTAAATAGAGAAATAAAAATTAAGAATGTTATTAAAGATGATTACCTCTTCATTAAGAAACCTCCATTGGTATAAATAATATGTAATCAAAGGATGACATTAGGATAAGAACATATATTTAACCAATCCTTCTGAACGTATCATAAAATAATTTTTATGATAAATAACCAATTAATCCCACATAATAATATAGTGTCCCATTTTCGTTAGAATACTAGGTATATGAAATATCAAGATGAAACTAAAATAAAATTTCATTACATCTATATTTATAATTTTCCCTAAAATACATTTTAGATCCTAAAATTATAGAGGATAAACTAGGGAATACAAAAAAAAAAGTGATATATAAAAATCATATTAAGTGAATAATCATGAAAACAATTCAGAAAATATGAAACAAAATACATAACATGATACCATAAAATATTGGTGAATAATTATATGGATGAATGAAATATATAACATGAAATCTGAAGATCATGGAAACTTAGGAATGGGGTGGAAGCATAATACATGACATAAGAATAAGAAAATAATAATTATTAAAACAACTTGATCAGGTATATAGAGTCCCAACGAAGATTGGGATTTCTCCCAAATCTATACCATATCATCTAATAACAAATATACATTACCCAATGAATTTTATCACTACATTGGTTCACCAATCAAAACATGTACATGATTATTTATTCCAATAATATAAATCAAACATACTGAATGAACATAAAAATTACCAATTGAACTAAATAGGTTTCATAATCAATACATTTAGTATAACCAGATAACATATCATGATCATTTTCATGAGAGAAGTTTTGGAAAACAATTCTTCATTAATATGTTTAAATAAATTATATATAATGAAAAATGTTGTCTAACTAATGTGATGATGTGAGAAAATACTATATATGAAACATGGAAAATGTACAACTGATGTGGTGTTTTAGGGAAAGGGGTAAAGAATCATTAATGTATGTAAGATAATAATAGTTTCTACAAAACATGAGATCAAAAATAATTGTATTCCATATAAAAATATTTTTTTCTTAAAAATAATTTATTTTTTAAAATATTTTACTGAGTGGTACATTAAATGAGGCAAAGAAAATAACAAAGTTACCTTTATTTTTCATTTCAAAATGAATGGAATTGAGATAGGAACCTATATATATATATATATCCCTCAAAAAGGTGTATAAATCATGTTATATATTTTTGTGAAATATATAATTAATCTAGAATAATTAAATACTAACAGTAGAGAAATTAACTCACCTAAAGAGATAGAAATCATTACCCATTGGAAAGGGATTGGTTCATAGATACCCATGTATATATACTGATTTGATGAACATATGATATAAAAAACATGAAGAACCCAAATAGAATTTTTAATTACATGATGAAGAACCATTTCCATCTATTTTTATTTTATTGAATTACATTATGTTCATTTACAACTATTATACTGAGATATAACATTTTATTTCATTTTTCTAATGGCATTATTTTCTTGGATCCAATGTCAGATCACTTAAGGATAATTATTGATGGAAAATTAAAATAATAAAAAAACTCTCTGAGTGAAATGAAATAGTATTCATGAAATTATATATATTTAAATAGTCCCAAATATCAACTTGTGTTTCAATAAAGCGATGATTCATTTATTATAAACTTTAATGTTATTCAATTAGTTCATTTACAATGTTTAACCTACCATCAATATTTTTTTATTTTTTTGTCAAATATTATAATGAAATATTTATTCTACATCGTGAAACAATATATTATAAACTTATTTAGTTCACATTAAGTCATTACAAGTAAATTAAAACATTCCATGTAGGTTTTAAAAGAAAATAGAAACTCATCATCAACACAGGTGATGAGTAATAATACTATGGATGATGTTTTCAGTTTTAGAATATGATGATAGGAGAAGATGTTGGATTAAAGATATTTCATTATCAAATTAATATTACATAATATATATGTGTCACAAATATCATTTATTAGTTAAAATGCCACTATTTGTTCCTCTTTCAACACAATGGCTGAAAAAGATCGTCTTAATTGAGAAGATTTGCAGTCGATCAAACACCACACAAAACTCATTTTTTATATGTTGTTGTATTTTTTTATCATTTTAAAACTATGAATAAATGGGAAATTTATGTTGAAAAAAAATTAAAATTAAAATTATAATGTACTATAGAATAGAAATAATGCATGTTAGGATGAATGGTCAGGGTCTTAGGGTTATTTACATGGGTTCCTTAATTTTTAATTAATTATTGATTATGTTTTGTTTAAACATTAACACCAACAATTGTGATTTTTTTATTCCCTACATTGAGTTTCATATTTTGAATTCTGGGGAGATGTCTTCATCAAACTATATACCACATAACCTAATATCCATGAATGGTAAACATTTTGATCATGAATGATATAACTTACAATACCTAGGTATATCTTATGTCATTTGATCTCTCAATCATCCTCATATCTGTTTTATTAATAGTTTACTCAAGATAAGGGATGGAATGATTATTTTTTAGAACATATTAATGAGTTATAAATTCATGTAGAGTAGGATGATCATATCAATCATACACTTATCCCTCATTCACCAAAAATGAAATTAAAACATTAATTACTTAAAGCATTATAATTTTTGGAGCACTATGAAACAACCCCTTAAAAATCCAAAGGTTAGTCACTCACCATATGGAGTGTAATAGCAAATAGTTGATGTGGGATCTTTATATACATAAATTGGAAACCTAAATAGAATCATTCTTATTTAATAGCATAGTGAAAAATTCCATATAATTGGACTAATTTTATAATCCCCCATGATCATATTTTATAGGCATACATCACACTTAGGTTGAATTTAGTTAGAAAGAAATGCATCAATAAATTCTTTAAAGTCAATCTCAACCATCATAGAACCACTCGAGATTTTTTAAATGTGAATTAGATTAAAATAAAGAGTTACTAATTCTATAGATATTCATTTATAGAATGATACATAGTTTCACATCATGAACATTATTTTTAGTCCTCTTGATGTGATTTTTAATGCACTAAATTAATGTTATGAATCCCTAAAATGTTTTCTATCAGGAATATACCATTCAAGATATTAATAATAAATTTCAAACATTTTTATTTATTTTTTCAACTTGTTAATAAAATATGAACTCCATAATTGAGACATGACTAATCCTTTATCTGAATACTTCATTTTCATATGGAATTTATCAAAATTTTCACATTTCCAACCAATTTGGGTATCTATACATATATTAGAAAAACTATTAAATACTAAAAAAATAAAAAATTTATTTACAAAAAATTATAAAATAAAATCAAGTGTGAATAAAATGGATCTATAATTAATATATTTGAGTTATTACATCTCGTAAATTGAAATTATTTTAAAGAATGAGGAGGTAGAAATAATTAGGTTGAAAGTATTACTTTCATCTTTGTATGTACCCTCTTGAGCATCCATTAATTTTAACATGGAATGGAATTTTTCAAAATAACAATTATTTTAATAATACGGGTTAGATATTATGAAAGTTTTAGGAAGAATTTGTCTGAAACCCAAGGCATATAAAGAGTTAGTAGAAGTGTTCATAATTATAAAGGGAGGAGAGGGGTGTGTTTTTTATAATATACTGATCATATTATTATTTTTATTCAAGAATATCAATAATATATATTCATCTAAATAATTATAGAAATCGTTTAATGTTATTTTGAACTAATGGGAGCTTACAACATCCATGGTCAATTAAATCAGGTGATTATCTTAAAATGAAATGTATCATGTTTTTTTGTATTTAACATTTCATCAATGATTCAACTATTTTATTAAAACTCCAAAAATTCACTAAAATAATTTAATCATGTTTAGATTCAAAAAATTAAATCTATTTTATGAAAATAATTCTATAAATATGATTATATGAAATTATAAATTAAATAATTATTTATATGAGAAACACTAATTTTAATATAATGAATTTTTGTCCATTCTAATATTACTTATTATCTAATATTTTTTAATATCATTATAAAATATCATAATATTAATTTATAGAACCATTTATGAAAATAATTTTAACTTTATTTTATTAATGTTTTTATGAAAATGTGAATGAAATATTTAGATTTTACAAAAATATAAACTATTATTTTATCATTTATAAAACATATATTTTCTTGTATAAAGATAAAATTTTCACATATTATCCTTTCATAACAATCCTTAATATTATTTTAGAATTAAAAAGGTGACTAAATATTATAAATTTTCATGTTATTATTCCTAATTTTAATATTACTATTTCAAATTTCATATTATAATTGGAACGTTAAATTTTTTGATAGTCTTATATGTTTCCAAACATCTATAAATACATATTATTTTATTAATTTTTAATTCAATTCATTTTTAATTCAAGGTTATATAAATTTTCATTTTCAATTTTAATATTTTATTATTAATATTCTATATCATTTCTATATAGCCTTTCGTAAGTGCAGTTATTTATGTGGAACATGCTGATCCAAAATTTCATATTATAGATAACCTATTTTTAATTTTTATAAAAAATATTAATATATTAAATTATTATAAAAATATTTATTTATAAATTAAATTTCAACATCAATATAATATTTTATTCATTATTTTCACTATGTTTTTCAAGTGATTTATATATTACTACGTTACTAATAATTACATGATTATATATGGTGGGAAATTTTGATGAGAAAAAATTATGACTCATCACATTCTTACCCTCTTAAGAAAATTTTTACATTAAATTTCATTTTTATAAACATGTGATAACTTTTTAGGGTACTTCTAAATCAGTAATTCAATGGGTTCCAATTTCATGCCCTCATATTTAATGGTTAATAATAATACTTTTACTAGTATTGTAATCTTATTTCAGAGAATTTTGCCTCTACAATCTACGATATTCACCAGCTTCTCCTCATAAGATATATCCTTTTCCAACTATACCACCATATAATTGAGTGAATATGTGGGGCTTCTTATTTATTTTCTAATAGTGATATGTGGAACTAATCATGTACTCGATATGGGGTTGGTTGTAGTGTATGTTGATATTCTATTTCTCTATAATGTGATAAAGAATCGCAATGTGGCCAATGATCATGGAACATAGATTTCCCCTTTTCTGAGATCTGATGAATCTCTTTCATTATGATATATAGACAAACACATTACCTCTAACCTTAAACTCCTGTTGTCAGATATTATTTTTATCCGAGTGATTCTTTTGAATTTGATTGGCATTTATTTTTATTAAATGATCATGAATTTTTTACCATAACTTTATTTATTTCAATTAAAATAATCATATAATAACCAAATTCATCCCAACATATTATAATTTAAAATCTATTATCATTTAGTGATTAATGTGTGGAAATTTGGATTCATCAATGAAATCTATTACTGAATTATTACACAACCAAATGAAGATGATGATATCATCCTCATTTGAAAACCATTGATCATGATCTCAACATGACTTATATTTATGGTAATGTTCATTAACATTGGAAATAATTTTAGGGGTGATAATAAAAATTTAATTTCAACTATTTTATTTGAGAATGTTGAAGACGCTTCTAAAGCATATTGGTAAATCTCATATCTCGACTCGGTGTTTTCGATAATAGTATTACATGAACCCTCACTATTTCTCAAATGTATATCCTATCTGGTTTATTAATGGAGAATTAATCTACATTTTTTTAAATGAGATGTATTCATAAGGAAACCTATCAAGATCTGTATATTATTATTTCATTTATATTCTTTCATATGTCTATTGAAAAAATGTGTAGTGATGTATTCCCATTTCTATGTGGGTATGTGTAATGGTTGCATCATCCCCTTATAATTATTAATTTCATCCTCGATCTTATAAAAACCACATATAATTTATTAATATTTCATGATATACCTTATCATATTATCTCACCATCAGTGTTCTTAGATATACAGATACATATTCATGTTCACTTGATGGATTTATAAGGAAGAGCAATGTGTATCATTGAAAATATTTTTCTTTATCCTATGATGTGGTAGTGCACATAGTCATTAACCAAATCGTAATTCTCTTTCATCAAATATTTTTATCTTAGGGAATTTTTGTTTCTTATAACATCCATAATATTTTATATTTCAATATTATCACTTTGATAATCCTTTATCTGCTATAAAATGGATTTTTAACAAATCCTTTGAAAAAGGAATACTAATGTTCCATCATTTATGATTCCCATTCCAATCCATCTCGTATGTAAAATTCATGGATCCCACTATATTCTCATCATTGATAAGATCATGAGATTTATTCAATTTATAGAATCATAATATTTAATTTATTTCCTAGGAGAGTATTGGATTTATAAATCCTAATCCATGAACATCTATAACCATCCCTAATGGTTTATATTATACTCATTTTATGTGAAAATATATTTTATGTTCTTATGATTGGTTTATAGTTCAAACATATCCCAATAAAGAAATTATACAAAATATTCAATACTAATATCACTAAATCTAATTCTAGAGCATGCATTGGGTAGTTATTCTCATGATCTTACAAATTCCATAAGGAATATGCTTTCAAATTATCAATATGAATTTATACGCATCACAATACCTTCTATTAAGAATCATTATACACTACTAAATGGTGCACAATTGTTAGTTGTCATGAACTAGCTCAGGTACCCTGGTAAACCGATAACTATAATGGACCTGACATAGACCAGAGGGTATTGTTGATCCCCATGTGTTAGTGACTGACACCTTCCATCATACAATTGAAAGTGGGAATGATTTTTCCAAAATAATTGCAGAATTAAAAAAAAGATACTAGTTAGTATTCCCAATGAAAAAATATTCTGGGAGTAATGTACCAGAATAAAACTGGGCATAAACAAGACAAAATTACTACAACCCATGTACCAAAATAGACAGAAGAACCCCTAGGTCTTAAGGAAACAACACACTAAAACCAAGGTTCAACACCCGGACCCTCCTATACTAGGTAAAATCCCCTTTCTCAAACCTAGAAGAAGATAATTTTCAAACAACCAATATAACATTTGGGTGTAAGCTAAAAATCACAGTAAGGTCTCACCCAAGATTCTATATCAAATTCCAAAAATTGTTAATGAATGGAATGATTTCAATTTATTTTATAAAACATGTTCTTAATTTTGAAATAATATTTAATGAAATCATTCTACACAATTAAAATGATGGAATCTAATTTAAATAAGTAATTTACATGTAATTAATTATTTGAAAAAAATAGCTCATTTAAATTAGTCAGATAAGGTAGTTTATCAGAATGAAAAAGTCATGAAATGAAATTTTACAACATTTGTATACATTTGCATCTAAAATATAAATAAAAAGTAAGAAACATGGTTATCTTCGAAATATGCACGAATTTTTCTAGATGTAGGACTCTACACTCACTATGTGATCTCAGCAATATGTGTATACTCACATCCCTCTAACACTGGATAAATGTGACTCATCACTATCCCATTAGGGTTGTGACCTGATGTATGTATGTTTAAGAATGTTTTAATAACATATAGTGTGCCCAAATAACTCCCAAACAACCCAACAATTTCATTTTCTATTACATAATAAATGATGGGAAATTTATTTAAAGACATCATGAAATTAAATTTAAACCAATTATTTTATTTTAATTCCAATATTTCATTTAAAAGAAATAAGGGTTAGAAAAACATGCCTCTTTAACAAGATAAAACTATTGTGATTCTATCAATACACATTAATTTATTTCCACAAGTTTTTAACCCAATAAAAAATAATTCCATCAATTTAGAAATTAAATTACACAATTAGATTCAACAACTTAATTGAAATCAATTTCATCCAAACTCCAATTTAAATTAAACAATTTAAATCATCCAAATTCCATAAACACACCCAGATTTAATGAAATTCGGGTTTTCCCAATTCTTAATTAAAAACCATTTTAAATCTCCCAATTCAATAGAATAGAAATATTATTATTGAATCAATTGAAGAAAAATTTGAGATATTGAATTTAAATAATTAGATGAAATTAATAAAAAAAATAAAAAGGAAATCAATTTTTCCAAATAGGATGTAATCTCCTACCTTTTTCATGAAACTCAACACTCACAACCACACTTGTTAATGAGAACAAAAGTATAGAGTACCTAAAAACAAAAACTAGAGATGAGATATTATATCAAAGAGATTATTTGAACAAATTTTAGGATCATATATTAGAATCTTAAAGGAGATGAAAAAGATAATGATTAAGGTTGAGTGAGACTACATACCCAATAATCACTCCACCAACGAAACGATGATGGAATGCCTAATGAGAGGACATGTAAGGGTTGGAAGGATTCAAGATTTCATGGTTAAGGATTTGGTTCAATAGAATTAAAACTGGAGAGGAGGGGGTAATGTATCTCTATTGTTCTACATGTTTAAAATACTAAGGTTGGTTTATTAAATGAATTATAATCCTACTAAACGTCATGAAATAGTTAGGTTTCATAACCGCTGACAAATGAGTAGATTTATATTGAAAACCATTCTTTTAAAAACTAACAATGTGTAAAGGATACTCATGACATATAACCTTTCATAGTTATAATATTCTCATTAAATGAATCTGCTCGTGGTATACTCTTAGAGACAATTACACGTCACATAACCTAGTTACATGACATATAACCCTCTATATCCTTGAGGAAAACTTCAGTTAAATATGAGAGTCCAAAAAATCTCCCAATTCACCATTATAGGTATCCTCCCAATTAATTATCAACACTAAACAGTCAACAAAAAGTTAAATCCATGACATGTTTAAGGTGATACGTGTCATATCAGTAACAGGATGTTACAACCTCCCAACCATAGAACTTTTCTATCCTTAGAATGCATATGAAGAAGATTTCATGCAAAAATTATGAGGCAACTTCTCTCTCATCAATGCCTCACATTCATACATATCATTAATATCAGTAACATGCTTCCATAACAAACCAACCAAAGGCATTGTCCTCCCATGAAGTACCATGTTCTCAGAATATACTATCCTGACTGGACGCTCAGTTAGAGATAATTCACTATAAAACATAGGATCACTCTAGCTAAAAACATGAGATGGATCAGATAAACACATTATCAACTAAGATACATGGAATAAATCATGTATTTCTGTCATTTAGGGTGGATTTTCTAATTTTTATAAAACATTCCCCACCTACTGAATAATGATGAAACATACCACAAAACGAGTAGCAACATTACCTTGCCTCCCAAGTTATTGATGAACCAAATAGGGTGAAACATTCGAAAACACATACCCAAAAACTGAGTACTCCAAAGCTTTATAGTGGTGGTTATCATAAGACATATATTAACACAATGTTTCCTAGTACTTTAATGAATCATCTTAATCATTGAAGTTTCTTCTTTTACTATGCTTTTTCCAACCAAGGAAATTTCAAAAATCTCCAACAAAAAAACAATGATTCACAAGGCTGGCCATACAAGTCCTCAAAAGGTTCCATTCTAATTCTAAAATGAAGGAAATTTGTATATGAAAACCCAACCATACCCAAGTGATCATACCAATCCACAGTAAGGATGTGAACACAAACACGAAGAATATATTAGAGAATCTGTATAGATCTCTCTATCACGTCATCCCACAACAGATGGTCGGTTGAGTTTGAATATACATTAGATCCAAGTGCCTCCTAAAGTCCACTCCAAAATAGAGGAGTAAACTGAGGATCCCTATTAGAATCTATAACATTTGTAACTCCCTCAAAAGAGAAAATATCCATCCTATAGAGGTTTTTAAACTCCGCCACATTGGTTGTATCATGAATGGGTATTAGGTGATATGAGTGAGTCAGACCATCGATCACAACCAATTACATATTATTCTTTCTCTAGGTATGTGGTATCCCAACCATAATGTCAATAGATATTTCATCCAATAGACATGAAAGGAATGGAAGTGGATGAAGTAAACCGGAAGTATTATGATTCTTATCCTTCACGCACTGAAACATATATAAATGCGAGACAAATTCAACAATTCTCAACATCACCCCTAGCCACAATAACTACCACCTCTTGTCATAGAACTTATTAGTGGTTCTTGGGTGCCCAACCCATTAGTAATTATGATAATCCCCTATAATAACCTCCCTTTCTTCTAATAGAACAATTATGAGATTATAATATTACAAAACATCATATTTATGGAATGATAAAAGGTAAAATTTTCCCCCACCATAAAGAGAGTCTCTAATTCTACAAAATTCATCATCAACTCATGAACTAAAGAATCATTTCAATAAGAGGGGATTTAAAAAAACAACAGACTAAGAAAAATGATCCCCTTTCTCCTGAACTATACTATGTAACTATGAAAAAATATCTATAAAATTATACTCTTCAGAAGACTCTTGCGCCACTTGGGTTAAAATTTTTCTTCTCAAATGCATCAACTACAAAACTCCCCCTACTCATGGTGAAACTGATGTTAATGTAGAAAGATTGAAGGTTCTCTACCAAATGCCTCTAGTGGAGATTAAAATCTTCTTGAGAGAAAATAGAACGCAAGATTTTATGGTATGGATACACAGTAATATGTTCCATGAAAAGGTAGCGTTTATAACACTTAAGCATGTGCATCATAACAGAATGATCAAGGTCCTAGGTAGGATAATTCTTCTCAAGTGTCTTAATATGATGAGATCCATAAGCCACTACACGATCACCCTTCATTTGAAAGAATCCCAATCCTAAAACTAATGCATAAAAAAAGATCACATATCCGTGATTAGCCACTCGAAGAGTTAATATCGGTGTAGTAGTCAGAAGACAATTCATCACACCAAAATAAATCTTATATTTATCATTCTAAGAAAATTTCACTCCCTTATGATTCAATGTATTCCTCTAAGAAACCATCATCAACAAGTCCTTCATGAAACAATGATAATATATAGATAAAACCACAAGTCATTTAATCTTGAAGACATTACATGGTTTTTCTCAAGTAATAAATGCCAGTACATTCTCAAGATCAACTAATATGCCATATTCAGACACCACGTGTCCCAATAATTTCAATTCTTAAATACAGAAATCACACATTGGAATCTTCACATAAAACCTATGATTTCATAGAAGACTCATACCAATTCTTAGATGAATTATATGTTCCTCCATGATGTTAAAGTATATGATGATGTCATCCAAAAAGACTACCACAAAGGTATCTATATTTTATTGGAAAATTCTACTCATTATAACCATAAAAACTGTAGGATAATTTTTATAAAAAAGGGAATAATAGGGTAGTCATAATTGTCATACCTTCTCCAAAATTTAGTTTTCAGAATTTCAAATTCTCTTATCTTCAACTGATGGTAACCATATCAATGGTTGATCTTTGAAAACCACATCACCCATTCAAGATGTTCAAATAGATCATCAATCAATTGAAACAGATACTTTTTCATTACCATAACTTGATTGTGATTTTGGTAATCAATATATAATCAAGGATTTCTATTAGATTTCATAGAAAAGTGAACTGAAACATCCCATGGTGACACACTCAGGCATATAAAGAATTTCCCAACAAGATAATACAATTGGGAATTCAACTATTTAATTTTATCTAGATCCACTCATTAAGAGGGAAATGGAACTTTTTGAGTTCCAACCATTAATTAAACTGAAAAATAAACTTCCCTTACCCATAGAAAACCATAGATGTGAGAATGAAACACATCCAGAAATCTGATAATAACATTATGATGGTCACCATTCAAGGATTCCCTCTTGAGATCAATAGAAAACACTAATATTATATTCCTGAACACTAGATAATAAGTTCTGGCTCTACAAGACCTTGGCTCCCAATCTGTTTGAATGAGAAGAGACACACCACTAGGTGTAGTAATGTAGACCCCCCAAAAATAAAAATAAATACGGGTTTTGTTGCAAGAGACCCAATCAATCCAAAATATGATGTCAAGAGATTTAATTTTGAGGACTAAAATACTCCAATAAATCATGATATTGGATATAGAGAATACACATGAAGGAATACATAGACCCTTATCACTCTTTGTACCAAGGGGTGTAGTAATATCCATTACAAAAAAAAATCTCCAAATAAATATTAAGAAGATTAACAATATATGTTGAAATAAAAATGTGAGATTTAATAGTATCAAATAGAGTAGTCACTATGGATGATGTTATAGTAATGGTACCTCTCACAGTTTTTGGACCCATGTCTGCTCCCTTTGGAGACTCTCCAACTGTGTGAAGTAGCTTCATTCTGGGTGCTCGGGGTTGGGACCATTTATATGTGAAGAAATTTATATCCCCATAGTTTTAAGAGGTTTTGATGATCCTATTCAAGTACATGGAGCATAAAAACAATAAAATGATCTTTGTAAGTTTCCCAAATGTCAGTTGGAGATACAATTATTATGTGTCTCTATGAGAACCCTTATTGAATGTCCTAGATTTCCACACCGAATTTCTACTATAGATACAGTTATTGGGTGTCACTGTGAATATAAATAGACTTGTTGTTGGATATCCAAGAGGTTTGGAATGAACATACGATTTATACCTACCATGAGAATCATCATGATTCATTTTTATCATTAATTAACTGATTCTAAAACTAGGAGAGGATGCAACTCTTGATGACCTGAAATTTCCATCCAGACCCATTTTGAGCATCAAATCTCTATCCAGTAAACCATAATTAGTGGGGAGATTTAGAAATAAATCATATTAAAGGATATCTGGTCAAAGTCTCAACTCAAATAATCAATCCTTCATCATCTCATTATATACAATGTCAGGTTCCAACTACACGAGTTCCACAATGCGATTTTAATAATTAGTAACAGTTCTAGAGGCCTTCTCAAGCATGAAAAAATCAATAGTTTTGTCCATAACCATAGACAATGGATAAGGATTATTGGTGAAAAGAACCTTAACATCTTTCCACTCTAAGCCCTCATGTTTCTTCATCACCACCATTATGCCACACCATCTCCTGCGCGGTCCTTACGACATAAAGGTTGTATATTTTTTATTGATCTCATCTGATTTCTAAAATAAGTAAAATAGATTTTCTATCTTACCCAATCATTTTCTCGCATGTTAAGGATCAGTGGAGCCTTCTAAAACTAATCTGTTCTAGAAAAGGAACTCCTCAGAAAAATTTTGCAGTACACCCCACTGAGGATCCGTAGATGGAACATAAACGAGTGCTCGGTGTGGTGCATGTCCCATAGATTGAACAATAAAAACAATTACCTCAACTATATTTGGGTACAATAGAGGATTCTTTCATGGTGGTTTTGAATAATATTCCACCTGTATTTTATTTTCACATCATGTAATAAAAATGTTTCTACAAAACCCCAACATACTATAAGGAGGATATCAAACTAACACTCAAACTAAGAAATAAGGGAAATTATTTCAAAAATATAGAACAATGATATTTGGATTTCACTCCATCAAAATTCAAATAGAAAAATTACTAGAATTAATCTATAATACATCTTTCCATAGCCACCCCTATATAATTATGGTTCATTTTTGTGAGATCTATATAGGCACTGAATCATGACTTCCTCCTATGTCCCAATAAGATTTTAACTGCATACTGAATTTAAGAAGAAAACACAATATCCTCTTCTCATACAATTTTTTCACAAACCAACTAGGGTACTGAAGATGATTCATAATAATGGTAGTGTAATTACTGGTGAAGTGATAATCCTCCATTTCAATTCCATGACGTTCTCTTAACATTAATTGGTGCATAAAATTCTTACGCCCATCTATGTTATATTGTTTAATAGGTTTGAATATATTGGGATGTCTCTCAAAAATCATTTGTAATCCCCAAATAGTCAAATTAATCTACATATCTCCATTATATATGTTTTTATAGGTAAATAATCAATCAAATTTCTCTTAGAATGGTCCATAGAAATCCCTTTACATTTTGTCATCATTCCCTAAGAATAATACATCCTATATCTGGAATTCAACATTATCGTGTAGTTAATGATTTAATCACCTTTCAAAATGATTTTAATATAGTATTTAAACTAACCTTATCTTCCTCATTTATTTTGGATTATATCATATTATCATTGTCACGAACCATCCCTTGGGGCCCATGCCATGACTACCCCTAGCCCGCCTTCTATAAGCCAGGGGCTAGCGACTAGCACCAGAAAGGAATATCCATAAAAATGGAAAGGAATTTACTTTAAACATGTAAACTCACAAAAACCAAGCATACGAAAAGACACAATCTCAAAGTAAACTATTTAGTAAACAAGGTGTGTACAATAAGTAAAGGGGCCAAAATACAAGCAAAACTGGAAATTACAAGTTAAACTGTGAACAACTCCTGCAAACACCCACCAAGGATCCTACCTGAAGGGTAGGTACAACTCTCAAATGGTCGTCTCTGTAGTAAGTCTCATCTAAGGATCCTCCTCAGAGAAGCCTCCCTTCCGGGAACCCTCTTCCACGATCAATGTTGTCTGTCATCTTCACATGACACAACAATGTATGGGAATATCCCGTGCAGGATTGAGTATAACAATACTCAGTAGGGACCCCGAGACCCTCGTAGGTCTCATAGATTCCCAAAAAGGAAAAACAACAAATTAGGCAGCAATAGTAATCAACATTACTTAGGTATATTCCCATACATATACCTAAGTGAACTTGATAGACCTATCTCACACAAGAAAGAAGAATACCACATAGGTAACACCACAAAGGTAGAAGTACCACACAGGTAACACCATGAAAGTAGAAGTATCACACAAGTAACACCAAGAAGGTAGAAGTTCCACACAGGTAACACCACGAAGGTTGATGTACCACACAGGTTACACCACGAAGGTAGAAGACTCAACTCAAATGAGGTTTTTAGTGATGTATATAAGTAAAAATGATTAGTCGCAAATCTAGATCATCTTATTCTGCCAAGAGGCATTGCTTCTGATTATACGTAGTTTGACCCACACAAGATTGATAGGTACTGACCCCCGTAATGACCCACACAAGATCAGAACCACACAAGATCAGTATGCGCTGACCCACACAGGATCGTTGAGCACTGACCCACACATGATCTGACCCAGAGAAGACTAGTATGTGCTGACCCACACAAGATCACTGAGCGTTGACCCACATAGGATCTGACCCACACAGGATCGGTGCTGACCCACACAGGATCTCTTAGTACTAACCTCTGTATGATCAGTCTCCAACCTCCGCCTCACAGCCAGCCACTGTATTCCCACTAAGAGCACGTTTGGGAGAATAAATCCTTAATCCATCAATCATACCTCAACTTCCAAAGAGTTCCATGAAGAAGTATCCCAAAGGATTATCACATCATAAGGGACCCAACACAATAGACGTTGCGTCAATCAGACGCCCAGTCTGTAAGTTATTTGTATTTCTGCTCCAAGGTCCCGGTTGGTTTCGAGGTTCAATCCAACCCTGACATACTCCAAATTAACCAAAACTCATGTGGAGTATACCAAAAGAACTGTCTCAATCCAAGGATTCTGGTGCCATAGACGGCTCATCATACGAATGTCTGGTTCTCAAGATATGGCCACAAAGGAGTATCTGGGTCTAGATGGGACCGAATCTGGTCCGACTCGGCATGACCCGACATGGGACGACCTGATCAGGTTTGGGTCGACCCGACCTGATCCGGGTCTGGCCCGACCTGTTGGGCCATGATCTATCCAGACCGACGAAGGGGGAGGCCCAGCCTAGCCCGCTGGGCACGGCCTGCAGAGCGGCCCATGATGCAGCCCGCTGTCAGGTGGCCCGCTATGGTGGGGTCCTCCGTAGTCGACACCCGGGGGGAGGAGCCCCCGGTTTACCCGAACAGTCCATCCGATCTTTTAGTCACCCTTCTGGCACGCGGGACCGCTTAGCGGTCTCGCTCGGTATGACGCGGCCGCCCAGTAATTTTCCCAGCAGTGCAGATGCGCACCACAGCTCCATCACTGCTGGCTGGGTGCTGACCACCCTCCGGCCGCCACCGCGGCCAAGCGGGCACGACCTCCTGCATCGGCAACGCGAATGTGCAATTCCACTTTCCCACGTGGCCGGTTAGCGTAGCGGCCCCCACCCTACTCCACCACGGCCGACGGGCCACAACCTCCCCTTCTAGTGGTGCGGATGCGCGCCACCCTCCTTCCACATAGCCGGCTGTGTGTCGGCCACCGCCTTCTTCTGTGAGCCATCACAGTTTTGTCCCAAGTCCAAAAATTATGACGTTCACATATTGACAATCCTCAGGTTGAGACCTCTGCGTCCATTAGTCACGCTCAACGAGACGTTGTGTTTTTAGCGCACTAAATTTTTTGGCATGGAAGAACTCACGAAGAATTTAAGAAATGAATTATGGTATAAGTTCTTATCGATGGACATGTTTGTTTGGAAATCATCATCATAAATCATGAATATGAAGAATCAACAAAATATTTGATCATACTTTAAATTAAAACCACCTACCTTGTTTTCTTATTGGCGATGACACGAGGAAGGAGATAAAGATGATGAAGTCACCGAAATCCTCCATTCTCATCTCAGGCTCCAAATTTGATTAATCATTCTAGATCTGGATAACATTCTTCATTGGAGTGGTTCTTCGTTTCGAGGATGTTTCTCCAATGTCTCTCCTTTTCGAATCCTTTTCCCCACTGTAGGTGAGGTTCCAAATTAATAAGTTAAGTAAAATTAAATCAATTTATTGATGGAACAATTAATTGTGGAAATACCAAGAGCTAACTAATGTTAAATGATGAGGTTTCAAGTTCGTGTGGTCCCCACCCAAAAAATTCAAAAAGGATGTTTCAAGAAAATAAAATAAAAGTTATTTTTTATTTTATTTTTATTCTTTTAACCTCCCACAAAAATCCAAAGAACTAACTTCCACCCTCAAAATACTACAGTCAAGGTGAAGGTATCTTTAAGAAAATATCGGTGTCGTGAGTTCAATGGTGTCCTCGGAATTCAATTCCATGCACCGATTCAAATGTTACAAAATGTTGCTCGCACATTTTCTAAACGTACCAAAAAAAAGTTCAGAAATTTATTCTGGGCACACCGGGCCTCAGAATCACACACTGTTAATTTATGTGGACTTGTAAAATTTCCATTAAATTAAAAAAATGAAAAAAAAATTGGGTGTTTACATTCTCCCCACCTCAGGTCTTTGAAACTCTGAAAGCCACGACACAAACTAGGGAATCAAGTGGGGGTACTGAGCAAGAATCTGGGCCTCCTTCCCTCATGTTCTCTACTGGAGATTCCTGTGATGCCAACATATGTGCACCAGAGGTATTGAACACCCATGAAGGACTCACTCTTGTCGATCCTTAATCTCCACTAGAACCTCCGAAAACGTCACCCCATCATCGTTGTCCAGATCGCCGCAGTCATTGATGTGTGAAGGATCATGTTCGTATCTCTTTAGCTAGTATATGTGGAAAACACCGTGACCCGGTGCAACTGAGCGGGAAGAGCTAAATGGTATGGCACTTTTCCAACTCTACTGAGGACCTGAAAGGGTCTGATGAACCTTAGAGATAACTTGCCACCCCGTCCAAATCTCCACAAACCTCTTTTAGGTGAGACCCATAGAAAGACATGGTCACCATCCTTGAACACAAGAGGTCTCCTTCTCCTGTCAACATAGGACTTCTGCCTGCTCTATGTAGTCTTCATCCTCTCTTGGATGATCTGCACCTTCTCCATGGAGCTCGTACCATCTTTGGTCCCACGAGTGCAGACTCCCCTGGGTCAGTCCAGCACAGAGGTGATCAACAATTTCATCCGTACAATGCCTCGAATGGTGCCATACCAATGGTTGAGTGATAGTTATTGTTGTATGTGAACTCCACCAGAGGCAAGTTATCCTCCCAACTACAGTTGAAATCTAGGACACAGGCACACAACACCTCCTCAAGAGTCTAAATGGTCCACTTTTTCTGACCATCCTTCTGAGGATGGATAGCGGTGCTCAACCAAAGATGTGTCCTGAACGCCTCTTCAAACCCATTGTATAGTTGAGAATTGAAACGTGCTTCACGGTCGAATAAAATCGTAGATGGAACTCCATGAAGCCGTATAATCTCCTGCACATAGAGGTTTCCCAAGATCTCTATCGATCCCAACACTCTGATAGGTGGGACGTGGGCCGACATGGTGAGTCGGTCAATGATCACCCAAATAGAATCAAGACCCCTAGACGTGTGTGGAAGTCCTATCATGAATTCCATGAAAATTACATCCCACATCAAATTTGAAACCTCTAGTGGGTGAAATAAGACCACTAGAACCTGATGCTCTACCTTCACTTGCTGACAAGTGAGGCACCAAGAGACAAACTCTACTACATATTTCTTTAATCCCGACCACCAATGCTAACGCCGAAGGTCCCGATACATCTTCTCCACTCCTAGATGTACCTCTAGAGGGTATATATAGAATTCCCTCAACACATCCTCCTGAAGCACCATCGGTACCATAGTACGTCCTTTGAAGAGGATGACGTACTCCCCACCTTCATAAAATCCATCTGGTGCCTGTCATATGGATATCTGAGCACATCGATCCTTGGAGTCAGTGTCCCCAAGTTGTGCCTCCCTGAATCTCTAAAGGAGTGGGGGAGTGACTATCAGAGACTGAAGATAAGCTGATCCATCTCGATCCACGTTGGATATCTGCAAAGTGGCTACCTTATTCGTCGCCTAACTCAACAACTGTATACCAGATCTCCTTCTGAGTGCATCTGCTAGTAAGTTATCCTTCACAATAGTATAAACTATCTCAAAGTCATAGTCTAGGAGGAAGTCAAGACAACACCACTATCTCAGGTTCAGGTCCTTCTGAGAGAAGATATAACTGAGACTCTTGTGATCATAGTAGACTATAAAATGTTTTCTTATCAAGTAATTTCACAACATCTTCAAGGTGAAGACCACTACTGCTAACTCCAAGTCATGGGTAGCATTGTTCTGCACATGTTGTCTCACTTGTCAAGAACCATACATGATCAGTGCTCTCTCCTACATCAGGACACATCCAATTTAGGTCCCTGATGCGCCGTAGTAGACTAAGTTCCCAACGCCCTCCTCTAGAAACCTCAACATGGGGGAACTCATCAGTCTCTACCTCAGCTCGTGGAAACTCTAGGGGAATTTATCCCACCACATGAAGGGTTGACCCTTCTTCTTCAATACTGATAAGGGTGATGTAACTCTAGAAACGTCAGGCACAAACCTCTGGTAGTAATTGTCCAAACTCAGGAAACACCACACCTCTGTCACACTTCTGGGTGGCTCCCAAGAAAGCACAACATCAATCTTCACCAGATGAACCAAAAATCCCGCCTCCAAGATAATGTGTCCGAGAAAGTGAACCTCTTAAATCTAGAACAGGTACATTGAGAGATTACCATAAAGTTGGATCTCTTAGATTTTCTCCAGAACTATCGGCAGATGATAGGCATGCTCCTCATCTGTCACTGAATATATCAGGATTTTGTTGATGAATACAACCACAAAGAAATCGAGGTATGGATGGAAGATCCTATTTATGAGTCCCATGAACACTGCTGGGGAATTAGCCATGCCGAATGGCCTATCCAAGAACTCATAAAGGATATAAAAACATCTAAATGTCGTCTTCTTCACATCCTCGTCTTGTACCTTGAGCTGGTGATAGCATGATCTGAGGTCTATCTTCAAAAACCATCATGCTCCCATCATCTAATCAAATAGATCATAAATCCTCAGTAATGGGTATTTTTTCTTCACGACCACCTGGTTCAGGCACCATTAGTCCACACAGAGTCTCAATCTCTCATCCTCTTTCTTGATGAACAAAATCGAGGCTGTACAAGGAGAAACACTGGGCCCAATTAACCCCTTTCTCTGCAAGTCCTCCAGCTGTACTCACATCTTTTGAAGCACTGTGGGAGCCATCTGATATGCTGGTGTAGATATTGATGTTGTCCTAGGGTACAAGTCAATGTAAAAGTCCACCTCTCTACGAGGAGGTAGACTCAGAACATTATTAGGGAAAACATCAGTGTACTGGTCCACTACTACTTGATAGGTCAGACTCTCAACATCAACCGCTCAAAGGGTAAGGCTATCCAACGGATGTGTGATCAGTTTCACACTCCTAAGGGTAGGTCCATCCTATGCTGCAAAGGTTCCCTTCTCACCGGAGAAGGAAAACCTGGGCCCATCTGTTCGGACACACCGCACATTGCGCCTAATATATTCAATTTGAGCATGGACTGTGGATAACTAGTTAATACCCAAGAAGATGTTGTCAAGCCTCAACGCCGCTACTAGAAGATCCCAGCCGAAACTCTCACCTCCTTGAGTAATATCACACTACTAACACCAGTGCGTAATCATTAAATCAACTCCTGTAGGAGTCTCTATCCGTAAGGATCGAGCCAACAGCTCCACCGGAATCATCAAGCTCTGAACGAGGGTTGTTGAAATAAATGAGTGACTGGAATTTATGTCTATAAGTACTGCAGCTAGGGTGGAGTAGACACAGATCATACCTCGTATCATCTCTGGAGTTCCATGGTCTTAGGCCTCAGCTAGATGGAGTTGAGCTCATCTCTATCCACCAGCTCCATGTGGTCGGGGTGGACCACCTGGAGGTGGTAGTGGTAGAACCTTGAATCGTTGGACACTGCCTGCTGCATGGCCTGCTCCTCTGCCACATCTGCCTCCTGCCAGCAGACCACCTCAATTGAATCTTTGCATCTTCCAAGGCTGACCTTAGACCATCTACTGGTCGTCCGTATGGCGGGTCGGGTAGTCACGAGCACTGTGACCCAGCCCACCACATGAGTAACACTGCCTGATCCTCACCTGTACTACTCTGTCTCGAGATCCCCGCACCACTAAATTTGTATCCTGTAGTATTCCACCAGTAGGTCTGGTCGTCTTGGACCTCTTTATCATTTGTCTACTTCCAGCTGCCGATGACTCTACTACGTGTCGCTCGGTGGTGGATCTCGCTATCGGTGACTGCTCAACAATGAAGCTCTCCACTAAGAGTGCTCTCTCTAACACCCCACCTACGTCGAGATGCTGAGAGAAACCATCGAATCTCAAATCTCCCATTTGATCCCCTGCTTGAAGGTCTGGGACCTGAAGATTGGGTCCCACAACATGTCAGTGGAGTAGTGTGGGAGGTCAGTGAACCTCGCTGAATACTAAGACACAGTCTTGCTACCCTGCTGCAAGTGGAGAATCTCCCATATATGCACAGAGGATAAGGTCATTAGGGAGAAATCTACCCAAAAAGGCTATTGAAGTCTGCCCAGATGAGAGTGACCTCATTCTGAACCTAGAGTATCAAGCTATACCATCTTCCCGCTACGGCCTGAAGAAGGATGGATGCATGGATCACCAAGAGATCACCTGGTGTCCCTACCCATCGAAAAACTCTTTCAATGGACTCCCACCAATCCTCAGCCACCTGTGGATCCGTCTTTCCCCAGATCCTCAGTGGCCTCTAGCACTGAAACTCATGCAACACGCTCAAGTGGCGTTCACCCTCTGCTACTGGGGATGGTGGCATCAGATGTCCAATGGGTAGTGGTGTTGCTGGTATACCACCCAATGGTACAATTTCCATAAGGGGACCCTACACTGGAGCCTCATCCATCGGTGGGTTGTCATCATGTACTATACCTGGAACCATAGCAGGCTGTATGTGTGGAGGAATCCTGCAATGAAACAGGTGTGCCACGATCATTAAGTTATACCTGGTGAGCTGACTCAAAGAGATCAAAAATAAAACTTTTCAAAAACACATACA
This sequence comes from Viscum album, assembly GCA_963277665.1. Taxonomy (NCBI): domain Eukaryota; kingdom Viridiplantae; phylum Streptophyta; class Magnoliopsida; order Santalales; family Viscaceae; genus Viscum; species Viscum album. The sequence goes on from OY728159.1 coordinate 664,242,436, forward strand.
CAATCAGTGTTTTCATGTACTGAGTTGGAAATCAGAAGTCAGGGTCCGGATGTATGGATACGTCAGCCACCACACCAACATAGGATTCCACGAACTGAAAACCACACTCATCACACTTAGCACTATTTCCACATAGAAAAGATCAGAGTCCTAGATCTTTGGTAGAACAGAACTCCACTAATACCAATTTGTCACAACCCGTCCCTCGTGGCATGTCTCGTGACTACCCTATGTACACCTTCCATAGGCCAGTGGATGTCGACTAACACCGGAAAGGCATATCCCTAAAACTGGGAAGGCATTCCCTTTAAACCTATAAACACACACAAACCAAGAACATAACAAGACACAATCTCAAAGTAAACTATTTAGTAAATATGGTGAGTACAGTAAGTAAAGGGGCTAGAATAAAATCCCAATTAAAATTTACAAGTAAAAATGAGAACAACTCCAGTGAACACCAGCCAATGATCCTACTTGAAGTGTAAGTACAACTCTCGAATGGTTGTCTTGGTGGTACGTATCGTCTAATGATCCACCTCCGAGCATCCTCCAGTCCTAGCACCCTCAACCTCGATCAATGTTGTTCTTCATCTACACATGACACAACAAGGTGCAGGCATAACCCATGTAGAGGTGAGTGTAACAATACATATTAGGGACCCCGAGAACCTCGTAGGTCTCTTAGAGTTCCAAAATGGAAAAACACAAAGCACTAAGAAATAGTCATCAACTTTACTTATGTATATTCCCATACATATAACTAAGATAACACGATTTAATCATATCACACAAGAGGTAATAATACCACATAGGCAACACCACGAAGGTAGAAGTACCACATAGGTAACACCACGAATATAGAAGTACCACACAGGTAACACCATGAAGCTAGAAGTTCCATACACGTAACACCACAAAGGTAGATGTACCATAGAGGTAACACCACAAAGGTAGAATGCTCAGATCAAATGATGTTTTTAGTGATGTATATAAGTACATATGATTAGTCGCAAAGCTAGATCATCTTATTCTATCAAGAGGAACTGCTTCTGATTATACGTAGTCTGACGCACATAGGATCGATAGGTACTAACTCCCGCAATGACCCACATAGGATATGACCCACACATGATCGGTATGCACTGACCCACAATGGATAATTGGGTGCTGACCTACATAGGATTGGTTCTGACCCACATAGGATTGCTCAGTACTATCCTTTGTATGATCTGTCTCCAACCTCCACCTCACTGCCATCGACTAGATTCCCGCTCATAGCACGTTTGGGAGAGTCACTCCTCAATCCATTGGTCATACCTCAACCACCATGAAGTTCCACAACGATGTATCAAAAATTTCTGGCACGTCATAAGGGACCCAACAAAATAGACAATGTCTCAATCAGATGCTTGGTCTGTAAGTTATTAGTGTTTCCGCTCCGAGGGCCAGGTTGGATTTGAGGTTTGATCCAATCTTAAGGGACTATAACTTTTATCCAAAACTAAAGTAGAGTATACTAAAAGTACCATCTCGATAAAAGGATTTTGGTGCCATAGATGGTTTGTCAAATGAACGTCCAGTTCTCAGGATATGGCAACAAAGGCGTATCTAGGTCTAGATGGGCCAGGATCCGGTCCGTCCCGGCATGGACCAACCCAACCCGGTCTGGGTCCTGCCCAGTTCGCCTGGGCTGCGGTGGGCCTAGCCCGATGGACCATGTTTCTGCCCAGCCCGTGAAGGGGGCAGCCCAGTGCAGCCCGCTGGGCGCGGCCTGCGGTGCTTCCCGCGGTCTGGTGGCCCGCTGCGGCAAGGTCCACCCAAGCTGACACCTGGGGGAGGAGCCCCCCAGTTTACTAGAACGGTCCAATGGGTTGTTCGGCCGCCCTGCTGGCACACATGAATTCTTGGAGGTCTCAGTCTGTATGAAGCGGCTAGCAGGAATGGTCGACCGGTTCTCCTCCAAGCAGTGTAGATTTTCACTACTGCTCCATCACGGCCGGCCGGGTGTCAGCCGTCCTCCGGCCGGGTGTCAGCCGTCCTCCGGCCGGGTGTCAGCCGTCCTCCGGCCTCCACTGCGGCTAAGCAGCTGCATTCTCCTCCTCCGGTTGTATGGAAGCGCGCCGCCACTTCGCCACATGGCCAGCCAGAGTTCTAGCCACCTACATGCTCTACCGCGGCCGGCAGGCTGCGACCTCCTCTTCTGGCGGCACAGATGCACGCTACTCTCCTTCCACGCGGCTAGCCAGGTGCCGACTATCGTGTTCTTTCACAAGCCATCACAGTTTCATTCCAAGTACAAAAATTATGACGTTCACATATTCACAATCCTCAAGTCGAGACCTCCTCCTCCATAAGCTTCTCTCAACTAGACGTTGTGTTTTTAGCGCGCTTAATTATTTGGAATCGAAGAACCCACGAGGAACATATGAAATGAATAAAGGTATAAGTGTTGATTGATGTCCATGTTTGTTTGTGCATAATCATTGTAAATCAAGAATATGAAGACTCAATAAAATATTTCATCATAATTAAATTTAAAACCCCTTACCTTGTTTTCTTGTTGGAGATGGTGTGAGGAAGGTGATAAAGTTGATGAAGTCACCGATGTCTATCGCTCCTGTTAAAGGCTCCAAAGTCGGTTCCTCATTCTTGATCAGGAGAATGTTCTTCATTGGAGAGGTTCTTCGTTTAGATGATTTTTCTCCAAAGGATCTCCTTTTCCAAACCTTTTCCCCATGGGAGGTGAGGTTCCAAATTAATATGTTTATTAAAATGAAATCAACTGATTCTTGGAACATTTAATTGGGGAAATTACCCGAACTAACTCATATTAAATGAGGAGGTTTCAAGCTCAGGTGGTCCCCAGAACTGAAATTTAAAAAGGTGGTTTCAAGAAAATAAAATAAAAATTTTTGTTTTGTTTTATTTTATTTTTATTCTTTTAACCTCCCATGAAAATCCAGAAAACTAACTTCCACCCTTGACCTAATGCGGTCGAGGTTAAGGTCTACTTAAGAAAATATCAGTGCTGTGAGTTCAATGGTGTCATTTGATTTCAATTTTGAGAACTGATCCAAATGTTAAAAAACACTACTTTCACGTTTTCTGAATGTACCAATGAAAATGTTCATAAATTCATTCTGGGCACACGAGGATCAGAATCACGCACTGATAATTTTTGAAAACATGAAAAATCATCATTTAATTAAGTAAATTACCTGTAAAAAATCCTAGTCTTTACAATCATCTATAAATACAATCAAATATTGTTCAAGGTAATATATAATTACATGAGTCATTAATTACATTATTATTTTTGGATAATTAGTGAGTTCTATTGGCATCTCTAGGAACTCATTGTTTTTATTCCCTCTCAAAAAGGGGGTCTTGGGAATGTTTTATTCTTCACTAATCAAATGTTGTATAGTAGAATATTTTTGACCATAAAGAATTTTTGGGACAAAAAAAATAAATAAAACTAGTCATCAAATAATAGTAGTTTTTAATTGTACATAATTGGGGTTTATTAGAGTTTATAATAATCAATGAAGAGTCATATTGACCTATCCTTCTTCATGATAAAAGGGTAATAAAACCCCCTATGAAACACATAATTTTATAATAACCTCATCTATGTTATATTTTCACTTCTTATTAAATTATTGGAACTTAATTGTGGTCATTCTGTAAGGATTCATGGATATATTTAGATTTCTAGGTATTTGTTTAATTTTGAACACAACTGATTATTATAGAGGAAGCATAGAAAACTAATTAGTCAATAAATAATTATAGTAAACATAATGGAAATGTATTAGATCATTATTATATACATTTTTTCACCATAATTGATAAATAATAATTCTTATTATGAAAACAAAATGATCTTTTAAAAGAATTTTCCAATAGAGATTGATCATCCTGCCTAAAATTGTAGAGAATTGAAATATTTCTCAGGATGTGAAGATTTATTTTTCTGTACTAATATTTGTTGTTTGATTTATATAAGGATAAACAATATATTCTCAATATAGCATAAATTTCTACAATGGGATGTATAATTTTGTTTTAAATAAGTTCATTTCAAAAGATATCGGCATGTGTTAAAATGTTCCTATCCGTTCTTATTATTTATATAATTTTTTTTATTTCTAGTTTCACATAGAAAACATAAAAAATATTATAGAGTGCTTTGAATTATAATAAAATAAGATTCATATTACTTTTTAGATGTATATATTTTCCCTTATTAAAATAATTAATATTAATAATCACTATAGTGTGGGTCATTACTTGTTCATTTGGTTAAGAGCTTATATGTACTTATCATTGTTATTGGAACTTGTGTTAGGAAATTGAATTTGGTATTTTCTACACTCCCCACAACTATGGAACTATAATATTAATTGTTCCTTATGTTGAAAATTATTCAATGAGATTAGGTTTACCAAACTCATTAATTTTCACTTTGTAATAAGCTGGATCATTTCCTACATTCCATAAATAACGAATCATCTAGATTCATTATGAAATTTGACATGGTGTTAATTCCAAAATTTTTTACACATTGGAATCTAGAAAATATTTTATCTATAATATTTTTCAATGAACTTCAATGATATTCCATCCTTTTTTAATTTTAAGTGTTTATAAATTTATCTATGTTCTATTTGTGAATCAAAATTCATGATAATTGGTTTGGAATAATCACATGATTTATTAAATTATCTTCCATATGGTTATAAATCTCATTAAAGAAATCATAACATTTCAAATTACATTGGATTTTGTCTTCATTCCTCATATATCTTGTAATTAACTAAAAGGAATGTCGCTCTTGGGGGAATTTATGCCTCCCTTGTACCACTCGTCTTGCCGGGTCACCCGGTGTCTCACCGGGTGGGCAGAATGGGCGCACTTCACCTGGCTGATGGCTTGCTGTGACGAACCATCGCTGATCGAGGTGTCACCCCATGGGACGCAATGTCATCTCGGATGACAATGGCTCCTCCCCGGCTGGGGCATCCCTGGATGATCTCTTCGTGGGGAGGGGGGTTCTTGAGTGTGGAGGGTTTGAAAAGGCCACTCTCGGGAATTCCCTTTTCCAATCAAACTAAAAGTAATGAAATATTTTTGGCAAATGTATACTCAATTGAAATTTCATATTAAAATAAATCACGAGCTTAAAATGAATAACATATAAATAACAGTATATCTTCAATAATGAGCCTCTAGGTTTCAATCTATGTTATAAATTGTAATTTTACTTTCATTTTGTCTAACTGAAAAATCTTTTGAGGTCCCTTAAATGGTTTGTAAAATTTTTTTGATTCTCAAAATCATATTCCCCAAGGGTGGAATCTCACATGTGCAGTAAGACCCATTTTCCATACACTATGTGATTGCTGAGAAAATAAAATTTTTTACCTATTAATGGTTATTACCCCAAGATGAAACTATTAAACAACCACACCCGCTTGATATATTTAGAAAAGGATGTAATTTCATGGAAACCACTCACTTTATACTTTACGAAAATATTTGGATATTTTCCTATACTTTTACATGTCCATATGGGTTTTAAAAATATGTTCTTATACTAATAAAAAATCTAAAAATTCATTTAGTTGAAAATAATTATAAATACCCAAGACATTTAAATGTGAAAATAAATATTTTTTTCATAAATAACCAATAAAAATATCCCAGAGACCGAGAGGCCAATCTCTTTAAAATAATAAGTACTTACAACATCAAGATGAATATAAAATAAAGTTTAATATTTTTATTTCCATTATGATATCTTAAAAACATTTGATCATATAAAATTGATATGACTACATATAGAATTGATAAATAAAATGGTTGAATTAATATCTCAGTAAAGAAATAGGTGTGATGATAAAGAATATAATATTAGTCAAAATGAAATAATTGATATCATAAAATATATATCTAAAAGATAATCATATGGGAACATTTAATAATGACCATCTAATATTAACATAATAGAAATATATGATTATGTGTTCTACAAATGTAATTCAAATATAATGAATAAACACAAGAATTTCTAATATAAGGAAATGGATTTCATTATCATGTAGTTTAGCATAACAGGTTGGTGTATCGTGATTTTTTACAAGAAATATGGTATTAATTCATTAATATAAATTAGTAGGAGAAAAACTGGAATAGATAATGAAAACATATGTCCAGTATAACTGATGGTATGAAAAAGAGTTGATATGGAACTTGGGAAATATACCCCTTAAGTGGAATTTTATTCAAAAGGCTGAATATTACTTAAATATATTGTAAGAATAATAATTTCAATAAAAACATAAATGAAATGAAAAATATTCCCCCAAAAAACTATTTTTTTAACCCATGGTTTTTATAATATATTGTTGAGTGGTACTTTAAAAGAGGAAAATAAAATAGTGATGTTCTCATTAATAATTTAATAATAAATAAAAATTGATAAATGATAATTTAAAACATGTTCGTAACTATCATGTAATGATGGATTAAATTAGTTATATTTTTTTAGTATATATATTCAAAGAATATAAAATATGTAAAAACTAAAAATATGGATATAATGTGTTAAAAAGAGAGAGGCAATTTATAAACCAATAAAAATGGTGTGATTTAGAGAGATCCCTGACCTTATATCCAAAATCGTCTTCCAGAGGCAAATAACATCATAAATAATAAAATTAGATTCATTATTTAAGTTATTAATTATTTTTCACTTCTATTTTCATTAACTAAAACAATTTTATGTTCATAGTTTAACATTATATTCAGATATAAAATTTAATTTTACTTTATATAAGGTGATCAATTATTGGTTCCAATGTTTGAAGAATTTTGGATATTTATTGATGTTGTTGACAGATGGGAATTTAAATTGAAGTCCATAATGAAATATTATTAATAAACTTCCAAACAATGAAATTGTTTCAAATATCCATATGTGTTCATGGATAGTGGAAAAAATTATTAGAAACATTAATGTCATACATTTTTTTTCATTTAGGTGGTTTTACTGACTATCATAAACTTGTTTAATTTTATTTACCATTATAACTATATATTCATTGAAAAATGTTAAAAATATATAATATAAATATTTTTGTTAGTTTAGTCATTTATTTGTGAATTTAATCCTTTCTGATATGTGGTAATATAAAATTTAAACACATCATCTATAGAGGAATTGAACTGACAAGTTATGGACGATGCTTTCATATATTTTATAAGAGTTTATGTGGAGAGGATGAATAATATATATTCAATTAATTCATTTAAATTATAGAATATATAGTATAATGAAGTTATTATGACATGTTTGCTGAAATTGTTTAAGGGAATGAGGATGGTGGAAAAATATAGAAGACTTGGTTGAGTGTATTACAAAATTTTTTGGTTATCTCCTTTTGGGAATCCACTTAAGGAACCATGAATTTTTATTTTCATGAGAAAAAGGATTATAGGTTTGTCTTACATGATAAGGGTGTTTCTCATTTTCTGGGTATTATTAAAGGCTTAGAATGTGCCAGTTTAAGGTGTGGTGATGGGTTTTATTTAAAAGGGGTGTTTTGAATATTATATTCATTAGTTTATTATTTTTTTCACAATAATACCAACTATAATGATTCATTTTTCTATATATTGTGAATATTTTATGTTTGTATTAACAAAATTTTTCTTACATTATCCCTAACTCATAATTTCATGTATACATCTTTTACTTCAAATTACCATATATTGAAGTAATTTACTATTAAAAAAATCAACTATTTTAGAAGAATAATTTTTTTACAGTAACTATATTTGAACATGTATATTACAAAAATTTTATGAAAATAATTTTTAATATATTATAAATTTAATTTTATAATGAATACCTTATGTATTTATACCATACAAATTTTAATATTATGATTAAATAGTGAACCCTTTAAAAAATTAATTATGGTCTCATAAAAGAATAATATTATTAAAATAAATCCTAATAATAATTAATAAATTCATTTAAAGAAAATAATTTTTATTTTAAAGTATAATCTTTTATATAAAAATGAAAATAAAATACTTCTATTTACAAAAATATGGTCAATTAATTCATCATTTTAAATACACTTGTTTACATGTATCATGATAAAAATATTTCATTTTCTACTATTATAAGATACCAAAATATTATTTTAAAATTCTAAAGTTAAGGGCTCTTTTATAATTGTAAGGTAATAGTTTAGGATGGTCAGATTTCTATAATAATGGTCAGATTATTATTTAAACTCATAGTTTTTTAATGGTCACATGGTTTCCCAATATTTAGTAAATTACAATTATTTTATCCATTGATTATTCACATCTATTTGATATCAAGGTTATATATTTTTTCAATTTCAAGATGAATATTTAATTAAAAATATTATGCTTTGTTTAAATAGGGTTGTTCGCGAGAGTATTTATTCTGGTGGATTGAGAAAAAAATTATTCTTTTTTCATTATTTTTTATTTTTATCCCATTATAATATTTTAAATTATTATATAAATATTTATTCACAACATAAATTATCCAAAAAATATATATTAATATTTTTTTTATTTTTTATTATGTAATTATTATGCTTCACATAGTACTATATTTCCCAATATGACACATTTATATTTTAATAGGAATTCCATCGATTAAAAATTCTATTTTGGTATAGAAAAAAATCTCAAGAACAATTTGAAGGAAGCTATGAATGTTTTTGGGCTATCTTGGGCAAAGATATAGGGACTAATTTTATTTAATAAATGAGGAGATGAGGTTCCCTTTTATAAGTAAGGGTCCGTGAGACGCTTTTAATTACTTTAAATATTTAAATAATATTATGCCATATAATTTTTAAAGTGGAACCAAATGGCTAGGAAATTAAAGGAAAGATAAATATAAATATCCTCAATGAATAATATATAGTGATGTTAAGGTGCATTTTTACCCTTATTTATCATTTTATCACTTGATAAATACTTTTAACCATAATAATGGTAACAAGTTTTAAAAAATACATTCCTTATAACCAATAATTATGATGACCCCATATAATAATATAATTTTTTTTGATTCCAATTATGCAATAAATTTTAAAATATTCAATTTTTGGATGTGGTATTAAAATTTAACATATTTTCATAAAATAGAACAAAAATCATTTCTAGAATAATGATTATTTAAAATTAAAAAATTATTTTATATAAAAAAATTATAATTTAGATTCATAAGGAATTAATTTGATTAATTTATATCAATGACGTAATATTTGTCATATAAAAATAAAACCTAACAATACCTTGAAAAAAAATATCAAAATAGAAGAACAAAAAATAGTTTATTCTTGAACAGAAACATTAAATAGATTTCCAAATTGTTAAGAATAAATATCTATGTTCAATAATATATTTTAATGTAAATTATATTATTTTTTCTATATATATATTTTTAAAATTTTCTTTTAATAATATCCATTTTATTATTATATATTTATAATTTAATATATATAAGGGAATTTCTAAAACTGCTCTTTTTCACTAATAAACCAAAAAAATATTTCTAAAATAAGTCCATAATTCAGCATAAAATAAATATAAAATGATAATATAAAAAATAAATTTACTTTTTTCAATTGAAAGTTATATTAATGATTGAAAATATTTTTAATTGATACAATAAAAAAAAATTAAACCCATTTCTACAGAAAAATTATTTTCATGGAATAAAATTATTTTCATTTTAATCTTTTCTGAGTAACTACAATTAGACGAATGTAGATTTTTTGATTGAATTAATTATTTATATTAAGGAAATAAATTTTATTCATATTTTATAATTTTATTATTCTTAATCATACCAACAAAACCCAATTTCTAGGATATGAAAATATTATTTATATTATATTATTAATTAGTTTTTTATGCGCAAGGTTGTGTATAAAGACCATACCGACTATTGGTATTCATATAAAGGAAATTCAAATTTTGTGTTTATACATTCTCCCCTCTTTATAGAAATTATTTTGTCACTATATTATATCATTATGAGTATATCATGGAATTTTAAATTTTTATGATGAATTTTATTTTATAGGATAATATTAAGGAAAATAATATTTTATAAATAATATATGTGTGTAACTTATATTAATTCCATATTTTTTATAAGAGAGTACCTTAATAATTAATGGATACATTCCAAAAAAACATAAACAATTTATCATCAATTTATTGAGATTGACAAACTAATATAAATATATGTATTCATGAATCCATTAAAAATTATATATGAAATGTTTTTTCTTTGATTGGGTATTTTATTCAGCTTCCACCGATTCTACTAATAACGAATGACTATAATGAATTTATCTTTCCCCAAGAACAAAAATAAACATTTAAACGATCGTAAGGTCCATAGAAAAATAATTATTACAAAATTAAAAACAATGATAGTAACCAATTAATATAACACTCAATAAGAATAATCCTTATTTTCAATAAGTAAAAGATTCAATCCTAAAACATCAATAATACAAACCATACAACTAATATAAGAGTATAACCATTACATTATATCACCACTAGTTCAATATTCATTATTTCATGCTTCATATTTCAATTTATAAATCCCCAATACTAATTAAACTCAAAAAAATCTAAATTATATCAAATCCAAACATTAATATAACAACCATTTTCCAAATAAAAAAAATCAGTAAATATATTATCTTTATAATTATATTTCCAATAGATGTCATGATAGTCAATTCTTTCTTTGGAGTATCAAGGGGTGATTTTTTATCCATGATAAATATAAATGAGTGAATATATATATATATATATCATCAAATGAATAATGAAATTATGATCAATGTGACTACTAAATTATATTTGGTAAATTAGCTTCATCTATAGTAATTTCTTATACATTGACTTTCGCTCATATCATTTTATGTATTAAATTATATTACTATGTGGGGAATTGTATTTATAAAGCTTCATTTCCTTATTTTTTAAACTTTGTACATTGGTAAATTATTCCTTACCATTTCATTAATTTAAATAATGGAAGTTCACACCATACTTGAAGAAACATTAAATTCCCTTTTTGAAATTTCATGGTATTTATTTATAAAAATATCAAATGTGTGAAGTTACAAACATATTTTATTCTCATTCACATTATTTTATATTCCTTCTATCACATTCATCATAATATTATCAATATTTCTATTGATAATAAATTTCACGATGAATTCATTCAATATTTTTTTCACTTGATAAGATATCATCAGATGATAGAATAATATGAGAGAATATCACCCTTAAGAGGATTGGATTAACCCCAAAAAATAAACAATCAATCATACATTCTAGATTACATATTTATTCAATATAATTCCATAGAAATATTATAATTTTTTCTTCTTACATAGAGACACATTCCACTTCTATGACTCTCATTTTGAGAAATTCCATATCCAATACATCTTTTAGGCCATTAGGAAGGTATTTTTTATAAAAAATATCACCCTATAAGTCTTCTTACACAATATCTCTATATCCCCACAATCATTTTTATTTTGAATCTATGGAAACCAATTATTATAATAATCCTTTAAATATAACACTTAAATAATTACCTTCACTCTTTCACTACATCTCAAAGCCCAAAATATAGTTTCAAGGGACTACATCCACTAATCATATATAAAAATTAATATAGCTGTAATATAGGATTCATGTTTTTTCTTACATAGAGTGTTCCAACATTAATGAATCATGATGTGAATGAATTGGTTGTTACATATGGGAATGGTTATCACTCATAAACTGAGTCTACTACCCCAATATATTAATTATATAGTATCCTCCAAAATAAATCATTTTGACATTATCACGAATGAAATCCCTAGATTTATTGCGGGTGTAGTTCATTTGTGAATTGCTTCACTAAACACCATATCTAAACAATTTAATACAAAATAATATATCATAATATTATGAACTATAGTGTATAAATCCAAATACAATTAAATTCAAAACATAAACAAAAAGTTTTAGTATATATAATCATAGAATATTATGAACCATATCTTTTGTAATATCATTCAATAATAACAATACATTAACATACCTTACAAAATTTCTTAAAGATCATGTGAATGGACAAAATAAAATAAAACTATAGTGCAGATCCATTGGTGTTGTCATATTCCCACTCATTACGCATCACATGATGAACTTATTCATACTAAACTAGTCTTTTATGGGGGCTTACCCCTATAATCATAGGAACTTAAACCACCCAAACATTCCAAAATCTTGATAAGGATGTAATTTAGGAAAATCCACACATTATAAACCTTAGAAATGTTTTCATGAAGTTATCCTTTATGTACACTGATCCTAATAGACTTCATGATGTTTATTCTCCCACATATGTTTTCTTAAATTAAATTTCAAATTTTTATACAAAATTTTTTTGGATGCCTCTTGTAACAGCTCAAATCTAATATCCTAGAGCCAATAGTTTTATTACTCTTTTATCATATTATAAAATTAGTGTCATCCTATAATATCAAATTGTTTATCATTATTAAGGGACTAGAGAAATAAATAATTCTCACATTATATTTAAAACCATGAAATAAAACATTAAATAATATTGAGAAATATATTATTTTTTTAGTTTATCCCGATATATCAATCATATATGCCTTATTGGTATCCATTGGAATGGAATAAACAATAAAGGGTGATCTTAGAAACTCAGTAAAGAAAATAATACTGTAGTTTCTCTCATAAAATAGATAAAGGATTAATAATATAATAGAGATAAAAAATTATAATAATTGTGTATAAATAATACCAAAAAATTGGAATATTTACTTGGGTTCCATAAAAACCTGAATAATAACATGGATAATAATAAATAATTTTATAACTATAGAATTCATAATCTCTGACATCATAACCCAAATGTTAATGCCTCATAACATGAGATCTTACAAAATTAGGTAAGTTGTATTCCAGGTAAAAAATATAGTTTTCTCATTCAACCTACTAATAAATAAAAGGACTATATAATTCCACTCTCACAATTTACTAAAACAAATTACACATCATATGGAATAAATGAATAAAAATTCAATACATAATAAATATAATCATTTATATTTATAAACAGGTGCATGAAATTATAATATTATCCACAGTAAATAAATTGACCAAGTTGATCAAATGAAGTATAGTGATATAAGGTTAATAGTTTCATTAGGTTATATACCCAAAAAAATATTATTTATCAATTTATTTCTTGATAGATGATTTTTTTAAAAGTTCATTGAAATATTTTCTTAATATAAGTTTCCTTTACATTTTGAAATTATTTATTTAAAATAAATTTTTTTCCTAAGTAATAGTAAAATAGTATCCATTTATAAGTACCATAAAAATATTTAATTTAACTTTATATGTATTAAATCAAAATTATGGAAAAAATTATTCATATAGTAAACATTAAATTCTTTATTTTTTCACACCATTGGTAAAAAAGTACCACATTGAGAAAATGATAAGAACATTTATTTTAATCTTTTTATTAGAAAGTAAAACATGTGTAGAAAAGAATATAATAAATAATTATATAATATTAAAATCATTCATTATTTTTTTAATTAAATTAAGGTTATAGTAGAGAATAATTCTTGAACGAATTGATAAACAATGTTGGTTTTCATATAAAATCACCCATTAAAAAATTTCATTACATGGGGCGAGAAAAGTGAAATGAAAAACATTAATTTATTAAAATAATTATAGGATGACAAATTATATAAGACTAATTAGTGAAATATCATACAATTTAATCATAATGAATTTAATAATAAAAAAATCATCCTAAAAAGTAATATTTTAACATAAATCCCGTAACATAGGTCCAATATTCCTCATAAGTGAATTTTTTCCTATGTGACAAATCTAAAATTATATTATATCTATTTCCAAAATATTTTAATACATATAATATACAATGTGATTCAATTATAACATATTATCAACCAATTATTAATAATTATTTATTAATTTAATTTGATTACAGTTTATTTTTTATGGATGTTTTAGAATGGATGTTACAATCCTTGAACATTGATTATGATTCAGTTATCCATTAAATTAAATTCAAGTAATTTATATATAATTATTTCATAATATAAATAGTAATAAAAATTATGTAATCATTCATGTTGTAAAAATTATATCTCCAAATATATATGTGGTAAAACTGGCCTATATAAAGGTTTATTATAAAGAGAGTGCATGTAAGAACAGACAATGGTATAAAATTTATATAACATTCACATAAACATATTCATAAAATGTTTATTATATATATATATATATTAAATATAATTTTTGGTCTTTCTTTAAAATGAGGGCATTGATAGTGAAATATATATCTCATAGAGTGGTATGTTCTTATGTACACATAAATAATAATTCCATTTTTTGTCCAGGAATACACTATTAGACTATACTATTGTATCATTATAAAATCATTATTTCATCAATAGAGTAAATATTTATTAAATATTTATATTTAACTATCCATTAAATGAGATAATTCAAAACTAATCACATCTTTCTATGGAGATAGTTGTCTTCATGTATGCATGGGTGATACTTTCATTTACTATTTAATGGAAATGATTTAGAAAACGGTTGTCAAATAACAATAAAATATCATTGTGATTATGAAATGTGAAAAATATTTTTTTTACAGATCAAAAGGGATTTATAGTAAGTATAAAAAGAAACAAACATTGAAATTTATGTAAAATATGATCACCACTTAATTGCGGAACAACTTCTGGATTACACCTTTATCATTTTTAGGATGGTCTTCAGGGAATCCCAAAATATCAATAACTATAATAAGTAATCAAGAATGGTTTTTGGAGGTGTATATTCAATGATGTAGATATTAATTATTCTGTATAATGGTGGAGAAATTGAACCCTTTTATAAGTAATTGGAGGGTTAAATATGAAATTAGATAAACTATTTAAATAAAAAAGTCCTATTATAATTTAACTTGCAGACTTGTACATAAATTTTAATTTTCATAAAAAATAGAAATACCATCAAGAAATAATATTTATACAATTTTATGTGGAATTTTTATTGATATCTCTTAGTTTAACTCCCCTATATAATCCATTTTAACCTTAATCGTCATAATTGATTTTACTGTTAATATTATTCAATATGATTAAAAATTATTTTAACCATATTACATAGTATTAAATAAGATAATTTAAGATAATAAATCCATATTATGTGATTTAATTACCATTATTGGCAGTGACAACTTTTTTTATATAATAATAATATAAAACTATACAAGTTTTTAGAGAAAAAAATTATTTTAAGTATAAAAACAGTTCCCAAATAAATAAAGTATCAAACTAATTATAATGGAAAAAATTGAATTATATTCGTTAATTGGATATTTTTTTATTTTTAAAATAAAATCAAAACTCAAAGAAAACACATATTTATTTAACATAAATATAAGAACATAAAACCAATATATTTGAAAAAAATAATTATTTAGATTTGAATCATGTTTAATAGATGTTTTTAAATAAAATATTATCTTTTATTTCTGTAATACGACTTAATTTATATTTTGTGTTTCTAGAAATAAGTATTAATATTAAACTAATTCAATATAATTATAATTAAATAAATGTGAAATTATTTTTAATGTCTTTTTTTAAACAATTTTCCCAAAAAAATTTAAAATAACTCCACAATTACCAAAGATAATAATTACATGATAATATTAAAAATGAATTTCATTTTTTTGAAATAAAATTTCAAAATATTTCTTAATTTATTAATAATTATTCACATATAAAACACATAAACCCATTTCATAGGAATAATTAATTGTTTTGACATAATATCATTTTATTCTTATAATTTTTATAGTAAAAACAAAATTCTAAATGTTAAAAATTATTGATTTATTTATTTTTATTAAGGAATTAATTTCTATATATATTCCATAATTTAATTATTCCTATTTATTTTCAATAATGCACAAAAAAGGTTATAACAATAATATTTAAATAATATATATTAGTGGTTCGTTTAAGAATAGGGTTTCATGTGGTGCAAACTTTCCAACACATTAATAATTTTATAGTTCCAATAAACATATGGGGATACATTACATGTCTATAAATCACATTTGAAACACTTTATATCAAAATAATGTGATTAATTACCTATAATCAAACATGGATTTCCTGAATAAATGTGACATAAATGATAATGATAATTTATTTAAAAAATGAATGGTGGAAAACATATAAAACATTAATCATATATACTTTTAGTAGACCTTTTAGTAAAAAAATATTATTAAAAAAATGAAAATATTTTTTTTCATAAGATATTATTAGGGTTATGATATTTAAATGATGAATGTAAAACTAACATTACTTATGTGAATTTGTTTTAGGACATGTATATGATATTACTCAATGGTTTTGAAAAATCAAATTATTTTTCCAAGGAAATTAAAATGAATTGATTCATTAGTTGATTGAATAACATATTTAATGATTGAAGTATTAATTTATATTATTTAATAAATTATAGGGCATTTGTAAAAATTTATAATATTTTACCTATATAAGTTAATGAATTAGAGTACAACTATAATTTAAATCATGTATATAGATAAAAAAAGATACCAAAAATGAAAATTTTAACAGAAATTTCTCATAAATAATTATCAATGATGTATATTATATAAAATGATGATATATTTTTTTATTATCCATATGGTATTATTCAACAGTTTACTCATTTGGTATGGAATAGTAAATATTATTAAACTGAGTAGCAATTTATTAAATCCCAATGAATTTGAAGAATGGTTAATTTTGGTGTTATCCATTTGGGTAACATAAAAGGTTACTAATTTAGATTTCCAAATTAAAAAATTGGATTTTAAGAACAATTTATAATTTAATATCCTCTTTGATGAAGACATGTAAACATAAAAACAAGTGATTATAATAAGTTGGAGATTTTTGTAATGATTCTCGATTAAATTTTCAACACCAAATTTCAAAAATATCATTCAAAATGGATGAACTACCATTTTTTTTAAATAATCATACTATCAATAAAATTATACTAATTTTGTAAAAGAATAATATTTTGAATATGTTTTATAATGTAAAATAGATTTTTTTTTCAAATATTAAGAAGAATTAATATAAACACTATAGTGTCTCAGAATTTATATGTATTTTTTTATTATATGAAATTATTTTGAAATCAAAAAATTTGACAGCATGTAATTCCGAGGCATGGAGGACCCAGAATTATCCATTGAAAAATTTTAAGCTTTAAATAGAGTGCATGATTAGTTTTCAAGAAAAATTGGAATAACTCTTAAATCGGTTCCCATATCAAAAATTATGAGGGCACCATTGAGTTTTGGATGAAAAGTTTATCCTAGGCATGACTTAAATTTAGTGAGCACATACCCCTATTGAGAATACCCACAAATGGCATAACAGTCAATAAAATAATTAAATAAAATTATTTTATTTTTCAAATGCTTATAACACACGAACGGTGACTCAGATTTAAAATTCGAGACCACCACTGAACTCTTGATGTTATGATTTCTTAAGCAGGCCCTAACATTTTCTTACACAGGCCAAGAGTGTATGTTAGTTTTGGTACGTATATAAAATAATTAAGTAACAATTATTTTAATGTCAAATCCTTTAACATATAAATATTAACTCGGATTGAGAATATGGGAGTACCCTTGGATTGGTGGGTTACTTTTTTCTTTTAGGCGAAGCCTAACCTTGACTGGCTTGGGTCGAGGGTGACTGTTAATAATTTTTTCACCTTTTTAAGGTACGTTCAGTAAACATGTAAGAGGAATTTTTCAATCTTTTGATCTATCACTCGGATCAAAAAATAAAAGGGCATCGTTGAATTCAGAATGCTAGGATTTGGCTAGAAATTACTTACCTTTGTCTGGAAAGGGCCGAGAAAAAAAGTTATATTTAGGACATTTAGAGAAAAATAATAAAATAATTAAAATGAATTATTTTATTTTCATTCCCCCTATTGAGTGAAAGATGTCGATGCTGTGGGGAAATGATAGGGAAACGACAAGGCGGTGATGATGGACCTCAATAAGGCTCATTAATGAATCGTTAAACTCATAGTGTGATGAAACTTTAATGATGCGTAAGAGTGACTATGTTTCAATGTAAAGACATGACATCGCATCTTTATGGGAACACTGCAACATTATTCTATTTATAATTTGACACGCTAGGGAAATATGGTTAATTAAAATTAAAGGATTCTCTCGTGAACCTCTGACAAACATCCACCCCAATAAAGAACGAAGAATATCGGAGGGACTTCTCCTTCTTCGACACCTTTTGAATATTGAAATCGAGAAGTGACACCAACGTATTAAGCCCTCAAGGAAGAACGTGTGGAAATGAACTTCAAGAAGTTGGGGTTTTTAATCCATTTTTCTTCCCATCCATTTCTAAATGACAAACACAGATTAACCCACAAATAGGTTAATCCGTGGATCATGCATTATAACCGGAGGATGAGTATTATTCTGGGATGATTATTCGGGGGTTTAGATATTATCATGTAACGAATGAACGAAGACTACCCAAACCTCCACCATCATTAAGAATTCTAATGTGGTGGGTGTGGGCCGACATGGGCAAAGGCCCAGACCCCTCCGTTTGTTCACTCATGGTGAATGTTTTGTCTAAAGCGACTACATGTCTGGTAGGATTCACAATAAAGGCATCCTTGATGGGAGACTGTTGGCACAAATGATGCAAGGGATGAACCAACAAAGCACATCTAGTGGCCCACCGAAGATTCTACCAGTGTACTAGTGCCAAAATATATAACTCATGGTGGTGGCGACAACACACCCCAACCGAGTGCTGGAAAGAGGAGTAGGCTGTCGGCCGAGTTGGCGGCCATGTGGAGTGGTGCACCGGTTCGGCTGAAGTCGCGACTGACCGGGTCATGATTTTGGAGACCCGTGATGCCATCATGGCACCTTGTTGACCGGGGTCAACCCACTGACTATGTCTGTGGGTGACATGGAGGGTGGCCTCTTGTCACTGTCCACGACGCATGAAAGTGAGACCCGCTCCTTGCAGGCTGCACTTGGATAGGTAGGGACACAGAGGTCCACCTTGACCCAATCACACCCCAACGGTCGCTAAGGCGGCCTGTATTCAGTCCAGTGGGCCACACTGGTCACGACCCATTTCTCAGGAACCATGCCGTGACCACCCCAAGCCCCCCCTCCATAGACCAGGGGTTGGCGACTAGCACCGAAAGGCGTATTCCCTAAAAATTGGGAAGGAATTGCCTTTTTAACCTATAAACTCACACAAATAAGAACAAAGTAGGATGCAAGAAAAAAGTAACGTATAATGTAAAAAATGTGTGTACAGAAAGTAAAGGGGAACAGGATACAAGACCAACTGTAAAGAACAAGTAAAACTAAAAAGTACAAGTAAACTGAAAAGTACAAGTATAACTGAGAACATCTCATGTGAACACCCACCAAGGATCCTACTAGAAGGGTAGGTAGAACTATGGAACAGTCGCTATGTGGTTCGCCTTGTCTAATGTCCACCTCCGAGCTACCTCCAGTCCTAGTGCTCTCATACTCAGTCAACACTATCTTTCGTCTTCACCAAACACAACAAGGTGCGGGCATATCCCGTGTAGGGATGAGTACAACGATACTCAGTAGGGATCCAGAGACCCTAGAAGGTCTCACAAAATCATCAAAGGATAAACCAGAAAGCATGAAAACAACTGACATACCTACTTAGGTATATGCCCATACATATACCTAAGTTGTCTAGTATACCTATCACATTCATAGGGAAACACATGGCCCAAATCAAATCCCAAAGCTCAATTGTTCCATGAAGGATGGAATACCATGAAGGTGAGTACCAAAAAGTTAGTACCCCATAGGTAACACCATGAAGAAAAATACCACAAATGCATCATCACACAGAATTGTACCTCATAGATAAGGACTCAGCTCACCCTAGGTATTACTTAGGTGTGGTAGTAAAGATGATTAGTTGTAAGTACTGAATCATCATACTCTTTTGAGAGGCAGAACCACGTAGGATCCTAAATCATCAGACCCATGTAGGATCCTAGTATAGTAGAACCATGTAGGATCCTAGAGTAGTCCCAAGCAGATTCCTATAGAGGATTCATGTGGGATCCTAGAACACAGACGCGCAGAGGATCCCAAAGCACAGACCCACATAGGATACCAAATCATAGACCCACGTAGGATCCCAAAGCACAAACCCATGTCAGATCCCTTTCTCATGTTACAGCTAGCCATAGGGTTCCCACACTAAGCTCACTCGATTCTGGGATGGTCCACTCCTCAAGCCATAGGTCGATACTCTAACTTCCATGAAGTCCAACTAATAAGTATCCCAAAGGACCACCATTTAAAAGGGGTCTCAATGCAACATACGGTGCGTCAATCGGACGCTCGGTCTGTAAGTTATTGGCCTTTTAATCCTGAGGGCCCGGTTGGATTCGTGTTCGATCCAACCCGGCCATACCCCAACTTTATCCAAAACTCAAGTACGGTATACCAAAAGGGCTGTGTCAATACAAGGTTTCTAACACCACATATAGTTCGTCAAACGGATGCCCATAGGTCATGTTATAGCTAACAGAGTGAAAAGGGGCCGAAGCTAGTCCGGGTCCGACCCGATCTGGTTCAGGTCGACCCAGCCCGACCTGGGTCCGGCCCACTGGGTCCAGCCCACTGGGTCCGGCCCGGACCGCCGGCGCTGGGTGGCCCACGGCTGGGTGGCCCCACGGTGGGGTCCACCATAGCCGCCACCCAAGGGGGAGGCGCCCCATGGGTACCACGAATGGTTGGGCCATTGAGGTTGGGTGACCGATTGGCCGAGACCACGTGGCGCCGAAAGCTAGGACACGGGACCTGAGGCCTCGCTCGGCTCCCCGGATGGTCGGATGGTCAGGCTACCTGTGTGGCGTGTTCGCGCATCACACCACCA
Organism: Viscum album; assembly: GCA_963277665.1. Taxonomy (NCBI): domain Eukaryota; kingdom Viridiplantae; phylum Streptophyta; class Magnoliopsida; order Santalales; family Viscaceae; genus Viscum; species Viscum album. Next base: position 664,263,663 of record OY728159.1, read on the forward strand.
CTGGCGGCCGACAGCGAGCCGGCCGCCCCTCCTTCACCGCTGTTGCCTCGTGCTATGGCCCCTGCACACCAGGCAGCGCGCCGCCACCCCCATAACCAGGTCGACCGAGCGTCGGCCACCCACCTTGCTTTATCACGGCTGATGGGATACAACCCTTCTCCAGCGGCACGGTTGCACCGCCGCCCTCGTTTCAACTGATCAGAGTGTTGTCTGCCACCCCTGAGCCCTTCCGGTGCTGGTCACTAGCACCAGTTGGCGACGATGTTCCTTGGGTCATCGGGCGTGCCCCAGTGGACAATTCCTCATTTCGTAGACTCCTGCACTCGTCTCATGATATTTCCATCGATTCAAGACCACAACAGTTGGGAATTTCACAATCCAAAAACAAGCCGCGAAGAACACCCAAATCCACAAGGGTTGAGGAGAGGTTGGACCATGTTCGTTTGGCCCACACTCTCCGCGTTAGAATGGTAGCAAGAGACATAGTTGTTCTTGAATAAAGAAGAATGGCAATAATGGGTAAGGGGTTTACAAAAGTAACAATCCCTACCTCAAATATTCATTGATGTTAGTGAAGAGAGGGAAAGACAAATGTCCATTCTTTTTCATTGAAGACATTCCTCATTGGATATCCATTGACAGAGTTCTTCATTGGAGAAGTGTTTGGCATTTGGAGTAAGTATTTTTCCAATTTTCTCCCTGATTATCCCTTTTCCAACACTCCCCCAATTCAAAAAAAAGAAGAGACAAATTATTAAATTAAGTTTTATTAATTTAATTGGAGTTGGAACATTAATAAATTTTGAAGTTTTCACAATTAATTGGAAAAGAAACCAAGAGTCACCTCCCTCATTAAAGAGGGTGTTCAAGGGGTTGGGTGGTCCCCATCAAAAAATTCAAATTGGGAGGATTAAAATTCACAAATAAAATATAGTTTATTTTATTTTCTCCCACGAAATGTACGAAGACTAAGAACCACCTTGGACCTACCACGTTCGAAGTGAAGGTCTGCTTAAAAGAATATCAGCGTTGCGAGATCAATGATGACCTTGGATTTTAATTCTGATCTCCGGTTCAAAAGTTACAAAAACCCATTCACACACTTAGTGAACGTACTAAAGAAACTTCAGAAAAATATTCCAGGCTCTCCAGGCCTCAGAATCAAGTACCGTTAGAAACTAAAGACTCAAATATTTCCATATAATTTAAAAAAACTTACATGGAATTTACAAGTCTTTATATATTCCCCACCTCAGTGCTTGCCGTCCCTGAAAGCCACATCACAAAAAACTATGAAAACAAGTGGGGGTACTAAGCATGAATCCAAGACTCCCGCTCCCACGTGCTCTCTTGGAGGTTCCCGTGCTGCCAACGTACACACACTAAAGGTACCGACCACCCACGAAGGACCAGCTTTTTCCGATCATCAATCTCTACAAGAACCTCCGTAAACGCCGCCCCATCATCGATTTCCAGATCGACATGGTGGATGACGTGAGATGGTTTGTGCACGAATATACTAAGCTACGATATGTGGAAAAAATCATGCACTCGGTGCAGATGAGGTGGAATAGCTAAGAAATAAGCCACCTCGCCAGCTCTACAGAGGACTTGAATGGGTCCGATGAACCTCAGATATAACTTTCCGCCCAGCCCAATCTCCGCAAACCTCATCAAGGTGAGACCTGTAGAAAGACATGGTCAACATCCTCGCACTCCAGAGGTCTCCATATCCTATCGGCATAAGACTTCTACCTGCTCTATGCAGTCTTCATTTGCTCCTAGAAAATCTACACCGTCATCATGGTAGCATGTGCCATCTCTAGTCCCATGAGTGCTGACTCCCCTGGGTCAGTCAAGCACAAATGCGATTTGTAAGGTCAGTCATACATAGCCTCCAAAGGTGCAATCCAAATGGTGGAGTGTTAGCTGTTGTTGTATCCAAACTCCACTAAGGGAAAGTGATCCTCCCAACTCCGACCGAAGTCAAGACCGCAAGCACGCAACATGTCCTCGAGGGTCTGTATGGTCTACTTAGTCTAGAAATCCATTTTAGGATGGAAGGAGGTTCTCAAATGAATTTGTATCCTGAGAGCCTCCAGAAAACACTTCCATAGCTGTGAATTAAAACGTGCATCACGATCAGAGACGATCGTTGAGGTTAATCCATGTAGCCGCACAATCTCCTATACATAGAGGCATCCAAAGGGATCTACTGAACCCTGCTCTCTGAATGGTAGAAAGTGGGATGACTTGGTGAGTTGGTAGATGATCACCCATATAGAATCATGACCCCTGGATGTACGTGGAAGTCCTGTCATAATATCCATGGATATACCATCCCACTTCCACTCTAGGACCTCTAAAGGCTGAACTAAGACTGTTGGTGCCTGATGATACACCATCACTTGCTGACAATTGATGCACCGTGAGAACAACTCTGATACCGATTTCTTCATTCCCAACCACCAGTGTTTTCGTCAGAGGTCTTGGTAGATTTTTTTTACTACTTCATGTACCGCTAGAGGGGATGTGTGGAACACCCTCTACACATTCTCCCAAAGCGACAATGGTACCATGGTACGTTCTCTGAAAAGGATGACGTGATCCCCACCATCATTAAATCCATCATGTGTCTGTCCTATGGATATCTGAGCATGTTGATCCTCACAATAACTATCCCCATGTTGAGCCTCCTTAACATGCTGTAGGAGTGGGGGAGTGACTGTAAGATACTGAACAAAAGATTCTCTATCTTGGTCCACAAAGGATATCTGCAAAGCAGCCAGCTACTTCGTCACCTCACCTAGAAGATGTATACTTGATATATTGATTAGTGCATCTGATAGAACGTTCCCCTTAAAATGATTATAGACTATCTCAATGTCATAGTCCTGGAGGAACTCAATCCAACGTCGTTGTCTCAGGTTCAGGTCCTTCTTGGAGAAGATATAACTGAGACTCTGGTTATCAGAGTAAACCATAAAAATCTCTCCCATCAGATAGTGTCACCACATCATCAAAGAGAATACCACTACAACTAACTCAAGGTTATGGGTAGCATAGTTCAGCTCATGTTGTCTCAGCTGTCGAGAACCATATGCGACAAATGCACACTCCTACATCAGAACACATCTGATCTTGGTCCCTGATGCATCACAGTATACCATGTACCCAACGCCCTCCTCCGGAAGCCTCAAGATGGGGGCACTTTCCAGCCTCTTCCTCAGCTCCTTAAAACTCTGATGTCATCTCTTTGACCACAAAAAGGGTTTCCCCAACTTCTTCAATGCTGATAAAGGTGATGCAACTCTAGAGAAATATGGGACAAATCAACGGTTGTATCAAGACAAACCTAGAAAACTCCGTAACTCCATCACACTCTGGGGAGGCTCCCAAGAAAGTACCGCCTCAATATTCACTGGATCCACCACAACTCCAGCCTTCGAGATGGAATGCCCCAGAAAGTGATCCTCTCCGATCTAGAACTGGCACTCCGAGAGCTTTCCATAATTTCAGTGCTCTCATAGTGTGTCTTGAACTACCTTCAAATGAAAGGCATGCTCTGCCTTGGTAGCCGAGTAGATCAGAATGTCGTCGATTAAGACTACTACAATGTGATCAAGGAATGGATGAAAGATCCTATTCATGAGTTCCATAAACATAGCTGGAGTGTTGGTCACGGATAACGACATGAACAAAAACTCATAACGGTCGTACCAACATCTGAAATCTTTCTTCTGCACATCCTCGTCTCATACTCTGAGCTGGTGATAGCCTAACATGAGGTCTATCTTCAAGAACAATCGTGCTCCCTTTAACTAATCAAAGAGGTATTCAATCCTCAGAAGTGGGTAATTATTCTTCACGGTCACCTGGTTATGGCGCCGATTGTCAAAAAAAGTCTCAAGATCCCATCTACCTTCTTGGAAAATAGAATCGGGGATACCCATGGTGAAACACTAGGCTGGATGAACCCCTTCCCCTATAAGTCATCCAACTGTACCTGTAACTCATGAAACTCCGCGGGAGCCATCCGATATGCTATTGTAGATATTTGGTGTCTTCCTTGGGTACAAGTCAATGTAAAAGTCCACATCCCTGTGAGGAGGTAGACCTAAAACATTATCAGGGAAGACATCCACATATTATTCCACCACTATAGGATAGCTCGGACTCTCCACATCAACTGATCCAAGGGTAAGGCTAGCCAACTAATGAATGATTGGATGCTCTCTCCTCCGGGTAATTCCATCCTATGATGAAAAGGATCTCTTATCAACGGTGAAGGTAAAACTTGTCCCATCCTCGTAGATACACCGAACTTTCCTCCTAATGCAGTCGATCGGGGAATGTACTATAGATAACCAATCCATATCCAAGATGATGTTGTAAGATCTCGACGCTACTACTAGAAGATCCCAACAAAATCTCTCACCTCTGGGAGTAAGCTCACAATACTAGAACCTGTGTGTAATCATCTAATCCTCTATCATAGGAGTCTCCAGCCTTAAGGATTGAGCCAACGGCTACACCAGAATCTCCGAGCTCCGAACGAGGGTAGTGGAAATAAAAGAATGACTGGCACCTATGTCTATAAGTACTGCAACTAAGGTGGAGTAGACACAGATCGTACCTCATATCATCTTCGGAGCACCGTGATTGTAGGTCCTAGTCTTCTTGGACCTCTATGACATCTGTCTACTACCAGCTCCAGAAGACTCCGCTACCTAACGCCTGGTGGTGGGTCTTGCTGCTGGTGACTTCTCAACAAGAAAACTCTACACTAATAGGGCTATCTCTAGTACCCCCACCTGCATCGAGATGGTAAGGGAAACTATCGAATCCCTGATCTCCTACATGAGTCCCTCCTCGAAGGTCCGAGCCTTGAAGAATGGGTCCTGCACTATATCAGTGGAGTAGCCTAAGAGGTCGGTGAACCTCACTGAGTACTGATCCACAATCATGTTTCCCTACTACATATGATGAAACTCTTGTATGCACACTACATGAAGGGTTGTTGGGACAAACTCTGCCTGAATTAGGCACTCAAAGTCTGCCTAGAGAAGTGTCACCTCGTCGTGAACCTGGAGCATCAAGCTCCACCATCTGTATGATACTGCCGGTAGAATATTAGTAGCAAGGACCACCATGAGATCTGTTGGTGTCCCTACCAGTCAGAAGACTCTCACCACGACCTCCATCCAAGCCTCAACCGCATGTTGGTCCCTCTCACCACTGAACCTGGGTGGCCTCTAGAACTGGAACTCGTGCAACGCGCTCACGAATCATGCACTCTATGCTGCTGGGGATGTTGGCATCGGTGGCCCAATGGTTAACAGTACTGCAGGTGCCTCCGATGGTGCCTCTACTGAAAAAAGGCCCTACACCAAGGCCTCGTCGCTCGGTGGTCCATCACGGCACACTCTACCCAGAACCTGTGCTGGCTGTCTACGTGGAGGAATCCTGAAAAGAAATATGTGCGCCGTAGTCAATAAGTTATACCTGGTGAGATGACTCAAAGAGATGACAAGGAAAACGTTTCAAAAAAGAAACGCAATCAGTTTTTTCATGCACTGAGTCAGAAATCAGATGTCAGGGTCCTCTTGTATGGATACATCGGTTGTCGCACCAACATTGGATTCCCTAAACAGAAACCACACTCATACCACTTACTACTATCGCTGTTAAAAGATCAGAGTCCAATGTTCTACTGTAGGACTGATTACTCTAATACCAATTTGTCATGAACCATTCCTTGGGACCCATGCCGTGAGTACCCCATTCCTGCCTTCCATAGGACAGGGGTTGGAAACTAGCACCGAAATGTGTATTCCCTAAAAAATGGGAAGGAATTTCCTTTTTAACCTATAAACTCACACAACAAAGCACAAAGTAGGATACAAGCACAAAGTAACCTATAATGTAAACAAGGTGTGTACAGAAAGTAAAGGGGGCTAGAATACACGCTCAACTGAAAAGAACAAGTAAAACTGGAATGTACAAGTAAACTAAAAAAACACCTATGAACACCCACCAAGGATCCTACCTGAAGGGTAGGTACAACCCCCGAATAGTTATCTTTGTGGTATGCTTCGTCTAATGTCCACCTCCGAGCATCCTCCAATCCTGGTACTCTCTTCATTATTCAGAATGGTCTGTCGTCTGCACCAAACACAACAAGGCGCAGGCATAACCCATGAAGGGGCGAGTATAACGATACTCAGTAGGGACCCCAAGACCCTCGATGGTCTAAAAAAATCCACAAATGATAGAACACGAAGCATGAAAACAACTAAATACCCTAGTTAGGTATATTCCCATACATATTCCTATGTTGTCGAGTATACCCATTTCAATCATGGGGAAACACATGGCCCAACTCAAATCCCAAATCTCAACTATTCCACGAAGGAAGGAATTCCACAATGGTGAGTACCAAAAAGGTAATACCACATAGGTTACACCATAAATAAATATACAACAAAAGAATCATCTCATAGAATTGTACCATAAAGATAAGGCCTCATATCACTCCAGGAATAACTTAGGTATGGTAGTAATGATGATTAGATGTTACTATTGAATCATCTTACTCTGTTAAGAGGTAGACCAACATATGATACAAATTCATGAGACCCACATAGGATCAAAGTACAGAAGACCCACGTAGGAACCTAGAGTATTCCCATGTGGATTCCTAAAGAGGATCCATGTGTGATCCTGGAACACAGACCCAAGTAGGATCCTAAAGCACATACCCACATAGGATCCCTTTCTCATGTTATAGCCAGCCACAGGGTTCCCGCACTATGCTCGCTTGATTCCGGGAGGATCCTCCTCTCAAGCCTTAGGTCGATACTGTAACTACCACAAATTCCCCTAATGAATTATCCCAATGGATCTACACGTAAAAGGAATCTCAATGCAATAGATGGTGCGTTAATCGGACCCCCGGTCTGTAAGTTATTAGCCTTGAAGTCACAAAGTCTTGGTTGGATTCTTGTTTGATCCAACATGTCTGTACCCCTACTTTTTCCAAAACTCATGTGTGGTATACCAAAAGTACCGTAGCGATCCATGTTTTCCTGCACCACAGACGGTTCGTCAAACGGACGTCCGTAGTAGAAGTTATAGACGAACGGTTGTCGCCATGTGGCGCTGGCAGCTGGCATGGAAAAACCAGGGTCCCGCTCGTCTCCCCAGTTGGGTGAATGGGCAGCTGACCTGTGTGGTGCGGTCACGCGCCGTTACCCCACTAGTGGCAAGTAGTGAGTCAGATGCCCCTCATTCACCACCGTAGCCTCGTGTCTCGGCCACTGCATGCCCGGAGGCGCGGATGAGCGCCGCCACCCACTTCACACGGCTGGCCGAGTGCTGGCCGCTGTCCTTGCTCCACCATGGCTAATGGATAGTGAAATTTATTTGGCGGCACGGTTGTGCCGCCACCATCTTCACAGCTGGTTGGAGGGTCGGCTGTTTCTCTTAATCCCTTCTAGTGCCAATCGTTGGCACCGGTTGCGGGCGACGTTCCTCGGGTCACTTGGCGCACCCCAGTGGCCCGTTCTTCATTTATTAGACTCTCACACCCATCTTGGGACGTCACCTTCAATTCAAGACCACCATGGTTGGAAATTTCTCAACCCAAAAACAAGCCGCGAAGAACACCAAAATCCACACAGGTTGCGGAGAGGTCGGGCCGTGTTCGTTTGGCCCACACTCTCCATGTTAGAATGATAGCAAGCAGCATAGTTGTTCTTGAATCAAGAATAATGACAAGAACGGGTAAGTGGTATACAAAAGCAACAATCCCTACCTCAATGATTCATTGACATCGGTGAGGAGAGGGAAAGACTAATGTCGGTTCATCATTATTGAAGACATTCCTCGTTGGAGATCCTTCGATGGAGTTCTTCATTAGAGAGATGTTCATTGTTGGGGAGAAAGTGTTTCTCCAATGTTATATCCGAGTGTCCCATTGCCGACACTCCCCCAATTGAAAAAAATAAGAGGAAACTTATTAAATTATGTTTTATTAATTTAACAAGAGTTGGCACATTAATTTATATTGAAGTTGGCATAATTAATAGGAAAAAAAACCAAGAGTCACCTCCCTCATTAAAGAGAGATTTCAAGGGGTTAGGTGGTCCCCATCAAAAAATTCAATTTGGGAGGATTATAAATCAAAAATAAAATAAAGGTAGTTTATTTTTTTCCTCCCATGAAATGTAAGAAAACTAAAAACAACCATTGACCTACTGCTGTCGAAGTGAAGGTCTCCTTAAGCGAATATCGTCGATTCAAGATCAATGGTGCCATCAGATTTAAATTCTATGCACCAGTTCAAAAGTTACAAAAACCAACTCACATGATTACTGAAAGTACTTAAGAAACTTCATAAAAACATTTCGGGCTCTCCAGGCCTCGGAATCAAGTACCGTCAGAAAATGCAGACTAGAATATTTCCATATAATTTTTTAAAAAAATTACATTGAATTTCTAGGTCTTTATAGAACTCCCCAGCAGGCCGTGACCCCTTGGGATAAACCCACATTAGAAGGCCAAACCAGCACCATCTTCGTGTCGTGGCAGATTAGACCGGGTCGCCAGGAGACCAGGCCAGCTAAACCCTCTGCCTACCGGGCTGGGTGCAATAAGGCCTATTCGGCCTGGCCCATTGTCTAGGCCAGACCGGACCAAATTGACCCACACCAGGTCGGGTCGGGTCCATCATAATGAACCTGGGTAAGTGGAACCTCCAAGCCTAGTTGGTTGGGTTGGTCTGACCGGGTTAGACCAGGTCCTATTGCAACTAGTCCCCTTGTTACTAAAATGCTCGTATCTAGCAAATCACACATCTGATTGATGGGATGTTTGCAGCATTGGGACACTCTCAGGGAGGAAGATATTTTGGAATGCGTTTTGGTGACTTTCTTGGATCAAAAGAAGTGAAGAATGCCTTGAGTATCAGTTCTATCAAGCACGCTATGTACAAAACCCTAAGATTGGATGAGACCTGATGAAAGATGTCTTTAGACTCTGTGTGACTCGAAAACCCAATGGGAAGAACCTCTGTGTGACTTCGCAGGCCCATGAGGGGGAGTGGCTCTGTGTGACCCGGTAGACCCACGATACTCGACATGAAGAGTACCTTAGTAGGCCATGGTGGGGAGCAGCTCTGTGTGACAAAATAGACCCACGGTACACCATGGGGAGAAGTAACTAAGAAATTAAAGGTTAGTGGGAAACAACCTTTTGTGATGTGACAAGCCCACTTTACTTGATAGAGGAGGATTTATGCAACAACTGAGGTGTTCGACGATGCGACTGATGATTCTACAACTACTACCCTAGAATATACCTTGTGTGAGATGTATTTTGTTTCTTGTTTTACATTGAGGAATTTTTGTGTGTTCTTTCCTTTTTTATTTTGGGGTCCCTACTGAGTACTATATTACTCACCCATGCACGGGCTTCGCCCGCATGTGTTGTTTCTAGTGCAGACGACTGGCGTTATGACATGGGTGCTCAGGGAGATGAAATTGAAAAACACCACAATGGTGGACATCATTGCCTAGGACCAGGCAGGTCCCAGTAGAACCGGGTGTACAGTACATACTAAATCGGCTTCTAGTAGCCTTAATACTCTTCCAATCAGGTGGGGTTCTTTGTGGATGAACATTCGAGTATCTTTTTTGTAATTTCTGTATTCAGTTCTTGTTGGGTCTGTATTCTGGCCCACATTATTTCAGTTGTACTTGCACTCAGCTTGTTTCAGTGGTACTTGTTTCACCTTTTTAGTGTGTCGGGATGTGGTTGGGTGTTTGTGTGCATAGAGGTACTCAGATAAATGCCTCTCACTTGCAGGTTGATGCCTTCTGTGCAATTCTCCAACCCTTTCCCTTCAGAAGATGCACATAGGGTAGTCACGACATGGGCCCCGGGGGATGGGACGTGACGAAGTGGTAATAGAGGGCAGTTGGTTTCTAATCAAAGACCAAGAGTCTGTGTTTTTTTAGGGCAACAATGTTACGTGTTAAGAGTTCATCTTTCATATTCGGGGATTCTAGTGTTGGTGAGGTGGCCGACTAATCCACACACTAGGACATTGAATTCTGTTTTCATCTCAATACAAGAAATCACATGTTGCATAAGTGTCCTGTGATTTTGAATAAGAGTCATCTCACCGTGTATAATGTTCTAACTATGGTACATCTTGATCTATCTCAGGATTCCTCTGTGTAGATGACCAGCCAGGATTGGGATATGGGGTCCTGAGGACACCCTGCCTAGTAATGACGCATCTGTTCCAGGAACCATGCTTAAAATGGACCCACCTGGTGGTGCACCAGTGCTACCACCACCCTATGGTCAACATATACTGTCGAAAGTTCCAGAAGAGGACATTCATAGGCTTAGTGAACTACATGAGTTTCAGACATAGAGACCCCACCAAGTTCTTGGGAGAGCCAGATCCTCGGGTCATTGAGGACTGTCTAAAGGTTGTGACGCATGTGTTCCTCTTAGTGTGGAAACTGCCTAACTAAATGGAAATATTGGCAACAATATTTCTGGAGGGATTTATAGGAATACGGTTCTTGAACATCATGAATCCCGATGAGAAACCCTCCCTAGGGTTGACTTCATGAGGCTTTTTTGGGAGGAGTTTGTTTTCGATACGCTATGCTTTATGTGCATTCAAGAAACTGCTTCACCTACAGCAAGACAACATGACAGTGGAAGAGTACTCAACAAGGTTCACTGAGCTTTAACACTACTCTATAGAGATGTTGTGAGACCCTTTTTTAGGGATGAATCCTTTAAGTAGGGACTCAAGCAGTAGATTAGAGCATTAGTGGCATATCTCAACATCCATATAAAAGATGGGGTGATGGAGTGATCCCTTCTGATGAAGAGCTTCTTGGATGAATAGGTTCCCACAGTTAGAGCTGCCAGCAGTCCCCAGGTGGAAGTGTCTTCGATATGAAGCAGACATCAGATATGTGGGCCTAAGCGGGCCATGTATTTCAGAGGTCGACCCCAGGACACAGGGTCAATAGTGAAAGGCTCCCAGGATATAGAGAGTTAGACTGGGGGGGGAGACTTTTCTTTTCATGTGGCAGGAAGGGACACATGGAACATGACTAACTAACCCACCATACAAGATGACCAAAATATGGTTGAGGGGCCTCTAAGACAGCGACACTGGTTCAAGTGAGGAGTTATGCAAGGCGGAAGATGTGGAAGGGGATCTGACCGAGTGGTTGGTGGTGGGAGACGGTTCGAAGTGTTACCGCCACCACCCCCAGGTGGTCCACCATGACCATAGGGAGCAGGTGGACAAGGGGTGAGCTCAACTCCATGCAACATAGTGATACTACCTCAGTTCTCTAGAGATGATCTTAGGTAAAATATGTGTCTTCTTCACCCTAGCTGCAGTAATTATAGACATGTGTTCTAGTCACTCCTTTTTTACCACGACTCTCATTCAGAGATCAGAGATTTAGGTTGAGTCATGGGCTCAATCATTACAGCTAGAGACTCTTATGGAAGGGGATTCGAATATTACACACTGGTTCTTATAGAGTGATATTACTCTAGGAGGGGAGATATTTGGCTGGGATCACCTAGTAGAAACGTCAATTCCTTACGATGTATTCTTGTAAATGGACTTGTTATCCACAGTACATGGTCTGATAAACTATTTCAGGAATATGGTGTAGTGTGTCCGCATAGATGGGACTGAGTATTCCATCACAGGAGAAAAGGAAACCCTTTTAGTGTAGTATAGAATCTCTTGGAAGAGGGTACAATCGATCACTCACCTGTTGGATAGCCTCACCCTTGGTGAAGTGGATGAGAGGAGTCCACATTTTCCTGTAGTGGTGGACAAGTACGAGGATGTTTTTTACGAATTAGGTTCTAGGGGTACCTATTCATAGAGAGGTATAATTTTGAATCGACCTATACCCTAGGATGACACAGATATCCACTCCGTCCAATCGAATGGCTACCAGAGAGCTTCGTGAGTTGAGTGTAAAACTGGAGGACTTGCAGGATAAGGGGTTTGTAAGACCCTGCGTTTTACCATGGGCAGCCCCAATGCTTTTTTTTCAAGAAATCATATGGGAGTTTGAGGTTGGGAATTGATTACTGGCACATTATCCAAGTGGTAATGGAGAACAGTTACCTCACTACCAAAGGGTCGATGGGCACATCAATCAGTTAAAGGGGGTATACTTCCATGTGGATGGAAAGGTTCTCGTAGGATTTTTAGTAGTTAAGGAAAAAATGATGGTTGGATTTCCTCCTGGTCTATGAATTTGAGATAATCTATACTCCTTGGAATGAGGAAACATATTTGAAGAAGAGCTCAGCAGGAGGACCAGGTTGCAGCTGCTGAGTGAGGCGACAAATCAGATAGCCGCACTGTATGTATACCTTGTAGATGATGGTGAAGATGTTTACCTCTAGTTGGTGGCTATTCCTACCCCACTCATATAGCGAGTCCGAGAGGCATATCTAGGGAACACTGACTGTGAGGTCCAATGTGCTCAGATATTCTCAGGATGGGAACCTGAAATATTTTCTGAAGGTAGGGAGCACATCATTAATTTCAGAGCGCGCACCTTAGTACTAGGGGAATTGTCAGAGGATGTGTTGAGGGAGTTCCATACATCCCATCTGATGGTACATCATGGAGTGGAAAAGGTGTACCCGAACCTTCGACATTAGTACTGGTTTCCAGGGATAAAGAAAGTCGTGGCTAATTTCATTTCACAATGCCTCACTTTTCAGTGAGTGAAGGATGTGCACCAGGTTCTGACAGGCTTGACATAGCCAGTTGAGGTACCAGAGTAGAAATAGGATGGTATCTCGATGTACATCGTGATGGGGATGACACATATTTTTAGAGTTTATGAATCTATCTGGGCGATCATTGACCAGATCACAAAGTCTTTTCACTTCTTTCCCATCTATGATAAGGGGATGATAATGGGCTTGGGGCACCTCTACGTCTAGGAGATAGTGTGGCTTCATTGGGTGCCTTATTATACTTTCATCTCAGATTGTGACGCCCGCTTTACAACCCTATTGTGGAAGGGATTACAAGAGGCATTCGGGATGCTACTACACTTGAGCACATCTTCTCATCCCCTAACGGATGGTCCGACAGAGCAGACCATACAAACCATGGATGACATGCTTCGTGTTTACATCCTTGACTTGGGTTGTGGTTGGGAGGACCACCTGCCACTGGTGGAGCATGCATACAACAATAGATCTCACTCCACCATGGGAATTGCATCATTTGAGGGCATGTATGGTATCCTTGTAAATCACCCATAAGCTAGATAGAACAAGGGGAGTCGACACTCATGTGTCCGAAGTTGGAACATGCTACCACTGAGAAGGTGCAGATAATCCATGAGTAGATGAGGACTGCACAGAGCAGGAAGAAGTCTTATATCGACAGGAGATAGAGACCCCTAGAGTTTGAGGATGGAGATCATATGTTCCTTTGGGTCTCACCCTGACAAGGATTGTGGAGATTTGGGTGGGTCAACAAGCTATCTCCGAGGTTCATTGTACTTTTTTAGATCCTAAATTTAGTTAGTGAGGTGGCGTACTTCCTAGATCTCCCCCCATAGATGCACTAGGCGCATGATTTTTTCCATGTGTCGCAGCTAAGGAGGTATGTACATTATCCATCACTCGTTATCGACTAGGGAGAGATGGATATCGACAATGGGATGAATTTTCCGGAGTTTCTATTGACGATAGAGGATCTAAAAGAGAGGGTACTATGTGTGTGGTTGATTCCACTAGTGTGCATCCAATGATATCACAAGAATATCCAGGAGAGCTCATGGGAGTGGGGGGCTCAGATTTCTGCTCTGTACCCCCTATCATTATGTTAAGTTATTATTTTGGATTTCGGGGATGTAAATCCCTAATGTGGGGAGATTTTAATGTCCTAGAATTTTCATAGAATTTTTTTATTATAGAGAATTTTTTTGAGACTGAAAAATTTGACGGCACATAATTTTGAGGCCTGGAGCCCATGGAATGATCTGTTAAAAAATGTTAAGCTTTAAATAGAACACATGAGAAATTTTCCTTAAAAAGTGGAATAACTCTTAAACGGGTGCCCAGATAGAAATATGAGGGCATCGTTGCATTCAGGAAAATGGTTTTACCCTAGGCTTGACTTAAGTTTAGTCGGTGTTGGCCTCTAATGAGAAAACCCAAATATGGAATAATAGGATATAAAATTATTAAATGAAATTATTTTATTTTTAAAATTCTTATAACTCACGAATGGTGACTGAGATTTAAAATCGGATACCACCACTGAACATGTGAGGGTATGCCTTCCTTAGGCAGACCCTAACATTGGCTGGTGCGGGCCCACAGTGGTAGTTATATTTCAGCCGTATATAAAATAATTATGTCAAAATTCTTTTAATTTTAATTCCTTTAACTTCTAAATGGTAACTTAGATTGAAAATCTATGAGTACAATTGTTTTCGTGGGGGTGTGTTTCACTTAGGTGGAGCCTAACATCGACCGGTGTGGGGTCGAGGGCGACTGTTAATAATTTTTGAACTTTTTTGAAGGTACATTCTATAAATGTTCAAGAAAGACTTTTCTATCTTTAGAACTATAACTCGGATCGACAATCTGAGCACACCATTGAATTCATAACATCGAGATTCTCTTAGAAATGACTTAACATCAGTCGTAAAGGGACGAGAGGAATATTATTTTTCAGAAGTTTCTATAATAATAATAAAATAATTTAAATGAATTATTTTATTTTCTTTCCCCCTTTGGAGTGGTGGACAATGACTCTGTAGGGCAGAAATCGGGCAACGACAGGATGAAAACGATACGCATCAATGAGTCTCATTAATGTCTTTTTAAACTCACATGGTAACGATGCTTTAGTAACAATTAACAACGATGTTGTTTCAATGTATTGACATGACACTATATGTTTAGGGGAATGCTGCGACGTGCTCATATTTATAATTCGACGTGCTAGGGAATTATGGGTTAAAGAAATTAGAGGATTCTATAGAGAACCTCTGAAGAACTTCCACCCCAGCAAATAATGAAGAACAACGATGAGACTTCTCCTTCTTCGACACATTTCGTATATCGGAATCGAGAAGTGACAGAGACATCATAATGCCTCAAGGATGAACGTTCGACAACGAACTTCAAGAGGTAGGGATTTTTAATTAGTTATTCTTCCCATCCAATTATAAATGAAGAATGAGGATTAACCCACAAACAAGTTAATATGCGGATCGTGCATGATAACAGGAGGGTGAATATTCTACTGGGATGTTTATTCATGGGTTAAAATCATGGAATGTCACGATTGAACAAAGACTCCCCAAACCTCCCCCTTATTTAAGACTTATAATGCGAAGGGTGTAGGCTAACATGAAAAAGGGCCCAGACCCCTCTGTTTGTGCGCTCAAGGTGAAAATTTTGTCTAAAGTGATATCAAGTCCAGTTAGAAGGCTTAGCTGTAAAGGTGTCCCCACCGGGAGACTGTTGGCTCAAGCGGTGCAAGGGACAGACCTCCAGAGCGCATTCAGTGGCCCGCCGAAGATTCTACTAGAACATTGGTGTTGTCAGCGACAACATGCATTAGTGGCGGCAGCACGCACCAACCGCGTTCCGGATAGAGGATCAAGCTATCATCCATGCCAGCAGCCAGGTGGAGTGGTGCACTAGTGTGGTAGAAGCCATGGCCGAACGAGCCGTGGCTTTGGAGACTCGCGGAACCATCATGGAACCACGTTGACTGGTGTTGACCAATGTACTAGGTCCATGGGTGGCATGGAGGGTGCCTGGTCATCACCAGTTATAGAACATGAAGTAGCGGCCTTCTCGTTGTGTGTAACGTCCCGGCCCCGGGTGCCACACAATGGGTGCCCCGAGCCTGGTTCGCCAGGTGTCCTCAAGCGCATTTCCCCAAACGCCAGAGGCTGCCGACTAGCAGCGTGGGCCCAGGTCTGATAGTGGGGAAACTATGCCCCCATTTGTCAAAGTGTAGCGCAGCAGAATACCAAAATAAACAAACAACAACAGCGGAAGCAGTAAACATACACAGCTAAAATAACTACAGCAGTGGATATAACCAACAATATATAAGTGATGATGCTACATGATTTAAGTTATAAGAAAAAAGACAGATCATGTTATACATCAATACAGTACAGCAGAAAAACAGAGTACAGTAAAGCAAGCAAAGCAGCTAGCAGCGGCATCACGAGCCTTGGCCCAGTCCCATGCCCTACTACTCCTCAACAACAGTCAAGTACCTGTATAGGGACTCTTTCCTCTATTTACACCTGTAGCATCATAATATTTTTTGGGTTGAAAAGTGTGACCCAAACAGGGTGTGAGAAATATATCTCAGTAGGCCCCCACCAAAGGCCCGTGCTCAACTGTGTGTAAAACATGCAACAAGTGTGGAGTAGTAAAATGCGATAAGTAAGAAGTACTCAAAAGTAACTAACATAACAGTTAAATTGCCATTTTATTATTCATTTAATTCCTTTAATTTAGTAACATTTTTGTGCTCAACAGCACCAAGACCTCAGGCTAACCAGAACCGTGCCCTCAGGCTAAAATAGTAACCACGCACTCAGGCTTTACCTCAGACCAAACAGAATCCAACCCATAGGTATTTCCCTCCGGCGTAACGGAAATTCTTGCCCTCAGGCATATGAAGTGTCGCCCTCATGCACAGAAGTCAAGCCCTCAGGCACGAAAGGTTTCCCTCAGGCGGAATAACGACAACCCTCGGGCTAAAACAGTCACGCCCTCAGGCTAATCACAACAACGCCCTCAGGCTAAACAGGTAATCGAGCCATGCCCAACATATCAAAATGTAGTAAACAAGCAATTCCTCTCAAGGAAATTCTACAGTTACTACATTTAAGGCATACCCTCGAGTATCCTGGCCAAACGGCTAAACAGAGGAACACACCCCTCGGGATGGTCCTGGATCCAAGCAACGATCCCAAAAAACATTTTATTATCACAATTTAATCACCTATGCAATTATAGGCATTAATTATAGCAACGGCCTCAGCCACACGACACACCAACATGGGTTCGTGGCACGAAAATGCACGAAAACGCACGACAGTTGGAAAATAAACACCAAGCACCCTACCTTATACGTCAACGAACGCTATACCCGAACTACGACTCCAGAAACGCCCAAGAATGGCATAGATCTGACGAAGAAAAAAACCCATTCAAATGTAAATAACTTATGTTGGGAGAAGAATTGGCAAGAACGGTACCGGGAGGAGGAAGGGCTTACCAGTGCGGTTCCAATGAGATCGTCCGAAGCCGAATCGGATTCTAGACGAACTCCCGACGGATCTTCAAAGGTCTGGCCTCCTCCTTTGGCTCCAAAATGGCTCAAACACCTCCTCTGCCAAATGAGGAGGCTACTGCATGTTTTTAGCCGAAAAAACAAAGTACACAGCGTGTACTTCTGAGTAGACGACGTGTACTTCTTTCATTTAACTGTTCATTTGGCGGCACTGGCACTGTTCACCTTCCGACAAGAGTACACGCCATGTACTCCCGAGTACACGGCGTGTACTGCCGCCCAGCTAGTGGCAACTCCACCACCTTACTTTTTAACCTGTCGACTGACTACACGACGTGTAAAGGACCACTACACAGCGTGTAGTCAGTTCCTACACCCTTTTTCGCCAGTGAGGCTACACGCCCTGTGTACTTATCCCAACACGGACAAGAGTACACAGCGTGTGGACAAAGTACATGGCGTGTAGTTTAAAAAATTAGGATTTTCCCCATTTTTCCATATTTTCTCAAAATCACTTATGGAAAAGAAAATGAAGAATTCCATACCTCTAAAACAAGAACCGGGTTCTTACAAACTTCCCCCCTTATAGAAATTCTTCCCTGAATTTCCCTTTCAAGGGTGGCGAATAGAAAGCTCAGAACAACTCTGGCCACTAAGCACGTACATCGGCCTCCCACTCCCAGGTCTCGTCCTGCACTCGGCCATGCTGCCATAACACCCGTATGAGAGGAACTGACCAGCCTCGGAGAACCTTCATGCTCCTTACAATGATACGGATCAGATTCTCCTCAAAGGACGCATCATGCATCAGCTCAACCTCCTCTGGCAAAATGGTGTGAGACGGGTCTGAATGGTAGTGACGCAACTAAGACACGTGGAAGACGTCATGCATGGCTCGATACCACTGCGGTAACTACAACTGATAGGAAACCAGCCCGAATCTCTCCAGAATCTCAAATGGTCCCACATACCTCGGCGAAAGCTTACCCTATCTCCTGATCCATTTGTGTCCCAGCCTCGGCGAAACATGAAAGAAAACCTGATCCCCAACCACGAACTCCAAAGGTCATCTGAGGCGATCAGCATAAGACTTCTGACGAGACTGCGCGGTAGCCATCCGCTTCTGAATTTACTGGACCTGCTCAGATGTCTCCTGCACGAGCTGTGGTCCCAGTAAATCTGCCTCACCTGCCTCTAACCAGCACAAAGGTGATCGGCATGTCCTACCATATAAAGATTCGTATGGTTCCATCTCAATAGTTTTCTGAAAAATATTGTTATAGGAAAACTCGACAAAGGGTATATGCTTCTCCCAAGAGCCCCCAAAGTCTAGGATGCATGCGCGCATCATGTCGTCTAGCACCTGTATCATCCGCTCTGACGGCCATCAGTCTGAGGGTGGTATGCAGTGCTCAGAAAAACTTGTGTACCCAGTGCCCTCTGAAAACTCTGCCAGAAATGAGACATAAAGCGGGCGTACCTATCTGAAACGATAGAACAATGGACCCCATGTAGAAGTACGATATCTCGGATATACAGTCTTATGATCTCGTTCACACCAATGGTCTCATTGATTGGCAAGAAGTGAGCTACTTTCGTAATTCGATCCACAACAACCCATACGGTGTCATTGCCTCAAGGTGAACTTGGCAATACCATCACGAAATCCATCGCGACATCATCCCATTTCCACTCCGGAAAGGCTAACTGCTCTAACAACCCAGCTGGTCTCTGATGCTCTGCCTTCACCTGCTGACAGGTGGAACACCTCGTAACAAAATCAGCTATCTCTCTCTTCTTACCCGGCCACCAGTATTGACGTCTCAAGTCTCGGTACATCTTGGTAACCCCAGGATGAACTGCCCAAGATGAAGCATGGAACTCCCTCATCAGCTCCTCAAGTATATCCCCTGGAGCCCATACACGTCCATGGAAACGAAAATCCTCGTCATCGCCTATCATCCAACCGGGAGGAGGGTCCTCACTTGCCACCGACTCCCGTAGAACTAGGCCTTTTGAAACTGATAGCTGCCTCATCCTCACTCTGTCTAGGAGGGTAGAAGTCACAACTAACGAGGAAAGATAAGTCTGCCCCTGACTGTCATTCACCTCTAGATGCATCTCAGAGAACAAGGCCATAAGCTGGCACTCACCACTGGCCTCCGACACTGCCTGTATCTGAGTCTTCTTGCTCAGTGCATCGGCTAATGCATTACCTTTTCCAGGTGTATAGGCAAGATCATAATCAAAGGACTATAGGTACTCGACCCACCTTCTCTTCCTCAGATTCAGGTCACGCTCAGTAAAGATATACTTGAGGTTTTTTTGGTCGGTGAAAACCACAAAATGCTCTCCCAACAGGCAATGTCTCCAACAGTGCAACACATTCACAACTGCAGCCAACTCGAGATCGTGCGTCGGGTAATTCCTCTTATGTGGACTCAACTGCCAAGTCCCGTATGCCACAACTCGGTTCCCCTGCATCAAAACGGCTCCTAGACCAATCCCTGACGCATCACAATATATTGTATAGCTCTTCCCCTGCTCTAGGAGTATCAGGATCGGTGCTGTTGTTAGCCTTCCCTTCAGGTCCTGAAAAGCTGTCTCACAAGCTTCTGACCAAACGAACTTCACACCCTTCTCAGTCAGACCTATCAACGATGCTGCTAAGCGGGAGATGTCCTGTATGAAGCGTCTGTAGTAACCAAACATCTCTAAGAAACTCTGTATCTCAACCACGTTCTTGGGCTGCTCCCAGGAAACTACTGTTCTCACCTTCTCTGGGTCCACTGCAACTCCTACCTCTAAGATGATATGACCCAGGAAGTGAATCCGGTCCATCGAAAAGTGGAACTTCGAGAGTATAACATATTGGCAATCCTCTCTCAGTGTACTCAATACGATCTCAAGATGGGTGGCATGGTCATGTCGAGTGTGAGAGTACACCAAGATGTCGTCCACGAATACTACCACAAATGAATCAAGATAGGGACGGAACACAAGATTCATCAGAGCCATGAAAACTGCTGGCGCATTCGTGAGTCCTAACGGAATAACTGTATACTCATATAGACCATATCTGCTCCTAAAAGTTGTGAGAGGTATATAAGATGGTCTAACGTGCAGCAGATGATATCCGGATCTCAAGTCAATCTTCGAGAACACTCGTGCTCCATGAAGCTGATCAAACAGATCATCTATCCTCGGAAAGGGATATCTGTTCTTAACCGTCAACTGGTTCAACTTCCGATAATCCACACATAGCCTAAGGGTACCATCCGCCTTCTTCGCAAAAAGGACCGGAGAACCCCAAGGTGAAGTACTGGGTCAGATAAAACCCTTTGCCTGTAGCTCCTCTAACTGCCTCTTGATCTCTTGCAACTCAGGTGTGGCCATCCTATAAAGAGGAATGGACACCGGTGATGATCCTGGAACAAGATCAATAGAGAAATCCACCTCATGCACTGGAGATAGAACTGAAAAGTCATCCGGGAAGACATCCTTGAAACGATCGACATCTGGAGGGAAATCCGTCTGACAAGTGCCCTAGTCATCCAGATATAAGCTTGCAATCTAGGCTGTGACTCCACCACGCCCATGATGCTCTGGTCCAGCTCAACTCACCTGAACATCCCACTCGCCCTTGTATAGAAACTCCCCGCCCTCTGGTGACGTGAAATGCACCCTGCGACGATAGCAGTCTACAGAGGCTCGAAAGGGAACTAACCAGTCCATCCTGAGAATGACGTCATAGCTCGTCATCTCCAGGACATAGAGGTCCAAAAGAAAGTGACACCCACCAACCTCAAGGGGGAACTCCTTGCACTGACGCACACCAACCGTTCTAGTCCCCAACGGAGTGTCTAGCGTCAAGATATTAGAATAAATAGAAACATCGAGCCCAAGGCTCTCCACAATGGGTACTGATATAAAACTATGTGTAGCACCTATATCAAAAAGTAATGAAGACAAGACAGAAGCTACTAGAATAGTACCTCTGACTGTCGAAGGTCCGGGATCCTGCTCCTATTGGGTCTGTTGCACTGCGTATGCCTGTCCAGTGCTGCGGCCCTGCGACACAACCTGGATACCCTGAGCTGTCCCGCCCTATTGCCTCTGAGATCCCAGTGTCTGGCTACCACGACCATGACCACCATCTCTTCCTGCACGCCCTGACGTATTCCAGTTCCCTGACTGGTAAGAAGCCACTGGTCCTGCTCCCGCACACAGAGTCTGCACAGAACCCCTCTCACTAGCCACTGGTAGAAACGCCCTGCAAAAGCGATGTAAATGACCCATCTTTCCGCAATCTCGGCACTCCACTGGGTCTCGTGGACACTACAACCTCTTCTGGCCCTTTCTTCCACACTGGTAGCACCTAATCGGGCCACCTGAAGAAGCTGCCTGGTTGGTACTGCCACCCTGAGAGAAGTCCATCTGTCTCTTCCTCTTTCCAGCAGAAATAGTACTAGTAACTGGTGCCGAACCGCCCTGGCCCACACCACTATATTCTCGCAGGTTCCTCTCTGTAATCAACGCCTGATTCACAATCGCGTGTACAGTAGGCAACCTGAAAACATTCACCAGTGCTCAGATTTCATACCAAAGACCATCCTAAAAACATCTGGCTCTTAGCGTCTCATCACCCACCAGCACGGGTGCATAACGCTGAAGCTTCGTAAAACGAGCAGAATAGTCCATCACTGACATAGCGCCATGCTGCAGATTCATGAACTCTCGATCTCTATCTTCCCTCAGTGTCTCAGGAAAGAAGAAGTCATAGAAGACTATCTGAAAATCCTCCCACGCCATGTCCCTGTGATTCTCTGACTGGGTGGTAACATCCCACCACCTCTTGGCGGAATCACACAGCATGTAAGTCGCGAGCTTGACCCTCCGCCCTGGAGGCGTCTCAAGATGTTCGAAAATAGTCTGCATCGATCCAAACCAAGACTCTGCAGCCTATGGTCCGCCATCCCTTGAAAACGTAGGCGGATGCTGCTGCTGAAAGATACGCGTCAGCTCGGCCATAGATGTGGCATCCTGCGGTGCTCCTTGAAAGGTCTGCATGAACCGCAATAAGCCTTCATGGAACTGCGCCTCCGCGCCCGTGTCTGGTATAACAGCTGGTGCCGCATCTGGCTCTTTTGGTGGATCAACTGGTAGCCCCTGGCCCACCATCTCCAGAGTATAATCGTCACCGCTCTCTTGGTGAACAACTCGTGGTCGTCTAGGCAACATGACTTTACAAGGTCAAAAGAACGCCTCAGATTCAAGATTATTAAGACTGAAACGAAGGAACCACAAAGAACAAGAGGAAGAAGGCATTTAAAAATTTGCAAAACAGGACTACACGACGTGTACACTGACTACACGTCGTGCACTTGACTTCCTTTCCCCTGCTCGGGTCCTTCTACACAGCTAAGCCACACGGATTCCGTTCAACAAAACTACATGGCATGTATAATATCTACACGGCATGTACGGTGTTATTTTCTAACTGCCTGTGTTGTCTGTGACATGGCCGACTACTCAGCATAACACTACACGGTGTGTTACACCCGTACACGGCATGTACATCACCCCGTTTCCCAGTCACACGGCTAAGTCCACATGGTCTGTCCTCAGACAAGACTAAACGGTGTGTCCCATAGGTACACGGCGTGTTTAAAAGGAGGTGACACCGGCCCGTGTTGTTAGTTACACGGCTGAGTCCCTAGGTCACACTACATGGCGTGTGCATCATTGACACGGCGTGTTCTGTCAAGGTGGTCACCGACCCATGTTGTTAGTTACACGGCCAGACTCCGATTCAACACTACACGGTGTGCCTAAAACTACACGACATGTTTTACCCAAGACCTTCCCTACCCCGTGTCACCGTCCACACGGTTTGTAACAAGGGAAGAGACTACACGGCGTGTACTCAGGGTACACGGTGTGTACTCAAAAAGTTCATTTTTCTTCCCGAACAGAAGAACATACACAACGTGTATAAAAATACTACATGGCGTGTACACTTGGTTTCCAGACAGTATGCCTCAAAAACTTTTACAGAACCCAGAAAATATCGGAAACGACACCTAAGTGTCAAATTCTGACCCGTGGGGGCCCATACACCCCACGAATCAAATTTTGACATCTTATTTGTGTTATAACCAATAACCAGTCAATGATCCACGAAATTATGGTCAATGGGGGACCATACTCCCCAAAGACCAAGGTTTGGCGTCCATTCTATAAACAAGCTCAAACCAAAATACCATATCACAAGGCAGATATTTATCAAGTAGCTATCACAACAACATGCTTTTCTAGAACGACAACTATCACAACAATATGCGAATTTCTAATGCACCTACATGGCATGGAAACTATTCATAGCATGTGATATCTAGCATGTGCCTATATGATGCATGAGACGGAATACCCTCATCTAATCGGGTTGCAACTAAATAGAACCCCCAGATAAAATATAAACAGGACAATCCAAGTGCGTCACCCAACGGTGAAAACATATCAACCATAAAATTGCAAATCAAATAATGAAAAATACGAAGTAGACTAGCTTTTCCCTATACACGGGTTAGCTACGCCCGGGCATAGCTTATTACCAACTACCATTCTGTCTTATCCCTGACTACGGCTCCAAATAGTAAGTCAATGAAAAGAAACCCCTCTGATACCACTTTGTAACGTCCCGGCCCCGGGTGCCACGCAACGGGTGCCCCAAGCCCGGTTCGCCACGTGACCTCAAGCACATTTCCCCAAATGCCAGAGGATGCCGACTAGCAGCAAGGGACCAGGTCTGATAGTGGGGAAACAATGCCCTCATTTGTCAAAGTGTAGCACAGCGGAATACCAAAATAAACATACAACAACAGCGGAAGCAGTAAACATACACAACTGAAATAACTACAATAGTGGATATAACCAAAAGTTTATAAGTGATGATGCTACATGATTCAAGTTATAAGAAAACAGCCAGATCATGTTATACATCAATACAGTACAACAGAAAAATAGAGTACAATAAAGCAATCAAAGCAGCTAGAAGCGGCATCGCGAGCCTAGGCCCGGTCCCATGCCCTCATACTCCTCAGCAACAGTCAAGTACCTGTATAGGGACTCTTGATTTTATCTACACCAGAAAAAACATAATCTATTTGGGGAGAAAAGCGTGACCCAAACAGGGTGTGAGAAATATATTTCAGTAGGCCCCCACCAAAGGCCCCTGCTCAACTGTTTGTAAAACATGCAACAAGTGTGCAGTAGTAAAATACAATAACTAATCAGTACTCAAAAGTAACTAACTTAACAGTTAAATTTCCATTTTATTATTCATTTAATTCATTTAATTTAGTAACATTTTTGTGCTCAACAGCACCAAGCCCTCAGGCTAACCAGAACCGTGCCCTCAGGCTAAATTAGTAACCACGCCCTCAGGCTTGCCCTCAAGCCAAACAGAATCCAACCCGCAGGTATTTCCCACAGGCGTAACAGAAATTCTTTCCCTCAGGCATACGAAGTGTCTCCCTCAGGCATAGAAGTCAAGCCCTCGTGCATGAAAGGTTGCCCTCAGGTGGAATAACGACAGCCCTCGGGCTAAAATAGCCACGCCCTCAGGCTAATCACAACAACGCCCTCAGGATAAATAGGTAACCGGACCATGCCCAACATATCAAAATGTAGTAAACAAGAAATTTCTCTCAAGGAAATTCTACAGTTACTACATTTAAGGAATACCCTCGGGTATCCTGGCCAAACAGCTAAACAGAGGAACACACCCCTCGGGATGGTCCTGGATCCAAGCAACGATCCCAAACAGAAATTTATTATCACAATTTAATCACCTATGGAATTATAGG
Source organism: Viscum album (assembly GCA_963277665.1). Classification (NCBI taxonomy): domain Eukaryota; kingdom Viridiplantae; phylum Streptophyta; class Magnoliopsida; order Santalales; family Viscaceae; genus Viscum; species Viscum album. Next base: position 664,288,902 of record OY728159.1, read on the forward strand.
TATTAAATATAGCAACGACCTCAGCCACACGACACCCCAACATGGGTTCGTGGCACAAAAATGCACAAAAATGCGCGAAAGTTGGAAAATAAACACCAAGACACATACCTTATACGTCAACGAACGCTATACCCGAACGCCGACTCCAGAAACGCCCAAGAACGGCGTAGATCTGACGAAGAAAAAAACCCATTCAAACGTAAATAACTTACGTTGGGAGAATAATTGGAAAGAACGATACCGGGAGGAGGAAGGGCTTACCCATGCGGTTCCAACGAGATCGTCCGAAGCCGAATCGGATTCCAGACGAACTCCTGGAAGATCTTCAAAGGTCAGGTCTCCTCCTTTGGCTCCAAAATGTCTTAAAAGCCTCCTCTTCCAAATGAGGAGGCTACTTCCTGTTTTTAGCCGAAAAAAGTACACGGTGTGTACTTATTTCTTTTAACTGTTCATTTGGCGGCACTGGCACTGTTCACCTGCCGACAAGATTACACGGCATGTACTCCCGAGTACACGGTGTGTACTGCCGCCCAGCTGGCGGCGACTCCACCGCCTTACTTTTTAACCTGTCGACTGACTACACGGCGTGTAAAGGACCACTACACGGTGTGTAGTCAGTTCCTAAACCCTTTTTCGCTGCTGAGGCTACACGCCCTATGTACATATCCCAACACGGCCAAAAGTACACAGCGTGTGGACAAAGTACACGACATGTAGTTTCAAAAATTAGGATTTTTCCCAATTTTTCCATATTTTCTCAAAATCAATTAATGAAAAGGAAAAGAAGAAGCCCGTACCTCTAAAACAAGAATCAGGTTCTTACATTGTTGGATGCACTTGGACAAGGATGGATGCAATGGTCCGCCTCGCCCTAGTTGCACCCTACCAGCCGCTAATGTGGTCGATCTTTGGACTAGCGGGCCGCGACCCCTACGGGCTGCACCCTATCGGGCCGGGCCGATCCTACTACCCAGTAGGCTGGACCCACGCTGGCGTGCCATACCCTCACCCTCTTCATGCCAGACCTGCACCCTATTTGGGCTGGGACAAACTATACCGGGTTTTCGGGTGACCTGGCAGGATGTACACTCTCCAACCGAGCCGAGTCTAGTGAGGCTTATTGGTCCTGGCTCACTATCTAGGCCAGACCAGACAAACCTCGACCCACACCAGGTCAGTTTAGGTCTTTCAGAATGACCTGGGGTATGTAGAACCCTCGAGTCTGGTTGGTCGGGTCAGTCCAACTGGGTAGGACTAGGCCTCATCGCAACTGGACCCCTAGTTACTAAAATGCATGTATCCTGGAAACCGAACGTCTGATTGATGGCCCCTTAGCGTCGTTGGGGCCCTCTCTAGGAGGAGGATATTTCAGAATGACTTGTCGAAACTTTCATGGACTTCATGATATAAATAATTTCTTGAGGATTGGTTCAACCAAACATGCTATGTACGGAACCCTACAACGGGCTGAGACCTGAAGACTGTAGACTTTTGAATGTGTCTGACTCAACGACCCAGTGGGAAGCACCTATATGTGAATTTTCAGAACCACGGTACGAAGTGACTTTGTGTGACCCTGTAGACCTATGGTAGTCAACATGAGGGGTACCATAGTAGTCCATGGTTGGGAACGGTCATGGGTGACCTAGCAGACCCACAATATGCGATGGGGAGGAGTAACTATGCAGTTCAAGGTTAGTGGGATGTGGTTATGTGTGACTCGACAAGCCCACTATATTCGATAGAGGAGGATTTTTCCAGCAGTATAGGTGTTCGATGATGTGACTGATGATATACTATTACTACCCTATAATATACTTGGTGTGACCTGTCTTTTGTTTCCTGTTTTACTTTAAGGAATTGATGTGTGTTCTTTCCTTTTGGTTTTGGGATCCCTACTGAGTACTGTGTTACTCACCACTGCATGGGATATGCCCACACATGTTGTATCTGGTGAAGAATAGAAGCATTACGATAGGGGTGCTTAGGTAGACGAGATTTACAGAAGCCACGACAGTAGACATGGTGGCCTAGGACCAGGTGGGGACTAGTAGGACCGGTCGAACATGACGTACTACTTCTTCTTCTAGTAGCTTATCTACTCATCCAATCAGGTGGGGTTTTCTGTGGATGGCCATTAGAGTTTCCTTTTTTACTTTCTATTTTTAGTTCTTGTTGGGTTTAAATTCTTCCCCACTTACTTTCAGTTGTACTTGCACTCACCTTGTTTCAATGGTACTTGTATCCCCTTTTTAGTGTGTCAGGATGTGGTTGGGTGTGTGTGTGCATACAAGTACCTAGGAAAATGCCTCCCACATGCATTTTGATGCCATCAGCACTAGTCTCTAGCCCCTAGCCTTTTGGGGAAGGCTTGGGTTAGTATCGACATAGGCCCTGAGGGACGGGTTGTGACAACCACACACAAAAAAATTACCTAGATATACAAAAAATAAGAAACATAAAATAATTTAAGAAAATTTGTTATGTATAATAAATATAATGATTCATTTATTTATAGAAATTATATCTCATAAAATCACCATTCCCAAGTGATTTTTCACATGTGTGAAATGTCTGATCTAGAACATGGTATGGGGTTACAAATTACAGTGGCTACTACCATAGTTGAAAACCAATAACCTCTTCCATTATTGTTTATATGAGGAATAAGGTGTATAAATAGAATATAAAAAGATTATATATAATATTTTTTAACTATAGGATAAATTCTAAAATAAAAAGTATAAATATAATACACACATTTAAAAAATGATAAAAATAATAGATAAATAGTGAGGAATTCAAGTATCAGTTTGTAGGATTTACCCTATAGTTTTTTAAATGATTATTTGTATTAGGTATTATGTGAATACTTTATAGAGTTACTCAACATGTTTATATTAATCATATGAGTTTGTATATAAAATAATGTTGACATAGTAATAAAACAAGAGTTGATTAACCATTTTTTCATTTGATTTAAAACATAGAATGAAACATTTTTATATAAAACTGTTTACTATATATATATATGTTATCCTATAAAAATTATCCATTTTAAAAAAATAATTAAACTATAAATCATATTTTGAGAGTATATAGGGAAATAATGTGTTCAAATTGTCAACATTTAATGAAATTAATTGGTTTTTAGTGATAATTGGAAATTATATCCCATATTTTATAAACTTTAACATATAATATTTATTTTTTAACTTCAAAATTTTGTTATGTGTTCTAAACGGTCACGTTGAGTGTACATGTAACACCCCAAGCTTCCAAGGTATGCTTCTCTTTGAATAATACAATAGCTTGCGCTATACGCAACTTTGAGTTGTAACACACCACGACTAATCAAACTATCCATTATGACTAGTAATACCCCCTTTTTGAAATTTTATATATTTTATTTTTCAAAATGGACTTCATTTTTTGATTTGGAATATCAAAATTATATTAGGGAGAATTTTTCATATTGTTCTAAAAACATTAAATTTTTGATGAATAGTGAAAAACACTAAGTGATTGTTTAAAACCTACTTTTTATTTAAAAAATTATTTATTTTATTTAATTTTTTTAAATTCAAAATAGATAAATAATACCTATATTATTTCAATATAATTCATTTATTTCACTTTATAACAAAATTATATGTATAAAATTTTATTGAATTTTTTAACGTCTTTTACCCCCACCTTCTAGGCACGTGAGAAAATTTTCATAAAATGAATATTTAACACTTCTGTGAATTGAATTTAAAAAATATGAGATACATTATTGATATCAGTAAGTAATTTTTTTTTAAATAGGATGCAATTAATTTTCGGTGAATAGTAACTTTTGAATTTTATTTACCACAGTTGAAAGTAAATAGGGTAATTAAAGGTAAAAATGGTATTATAATTACCATAACAAATGTCCTAATTCTATTGAATAAGTTTTTTCAACCATAATAAACCATAATAATAACATATGATCCTTTTAGTCGAATTGAAATTGATCATGAAATTTATTATTATTTTATTTAAAGAAAAGCTAAAAGTGTTAAATTCAATGTTTAATAACTAAAACATTTTTAATATAGGGTTACACATAAGATAAATTCGACTATAAATATTCTTTATAAATCCAAAAATATTTTATACATAATGGAATATTATTTATAATTTTTAGACATTATATAATGAAATTTATTTATGACACAATGATTATGCTGTAATTACCTTATTATTTAATGATTGAAATAATTGAAATTATAAATATTAATATAATTTTAAATTGAGACATTTTATATATTCCACGAATTTTCATGGTTAATATAATTTTTTAGTTTTGATTAAATAAATTTTTTTGGAAGTGATAAAGTTGTTATGACTTCTACAAAAACAAAATACTAAATAGTGTCAAAGTTTACATAAATGAGTTTTTAAAAAAAGTACTATATTATAAATTGATATAATATTTCTTAAAATCAATGTTCTAGGAAAATGACTGATATAATAATATATATGTCATTAATGAACCACTTGGGGTTCTCTTGTAATTTTATTTTCAGTTTATTAACCATGTAAAATAAAACTACAAGAAGACATTGTAAATGTTAAACTATTTATCAAAGAGTAAAATCTAAAAGATAAGGTTAATATGGTGACATAAACCTATCTTAAACCTATTGGATAAGATTTTTTTGACCCAGCCCCAGCTTAGCCGAAAAATAAAACCTTTTTGAGCCATTATAAAATGATTATTATTGTATAATAAAATAATATTTCAAACTTTTCCTAAAGTAACCCTCACCTCTCTTATAAAAGGGTACTTCCCCATCTCTCAAAATAACACCTCCAAATCCATTTGTCTCGGCCCATCCCAACTCAGATATCCTCCCAACTACACTCAATTCAACTTAGAGGCCAAAAATAGATCATAATCTATCATATGGAGCCCTTTTCATCAAGTAACAATGAAGCACCCAAAGAAGAGATAATAATTTCCCCACCTCATTCAAAGTTCTTTTCTTCTTTCACTTCCTCTTTATTTGTTTTTTCCATAATAAAATAATAACTCCAATACCTTATACATACTGTGATGTTATTATAAATATGGTACAACCATATTTATTATTTTATCAATCATATTAATGATAAGTCACCAGACGTGCGTACGTACGACTTACCGTGTCCACTTCGTGGTGTAGTTTGTTATTAAACACATCATTATTTGTATGAGTATAATAATGAGTATAAATTTTATAAATAATAAATATAACATGTTAACAATTTTGTATATATGATATACCATCCAATTAAAGAATATTTTATCATCAAAAGAATGATATTGTCTCTCGTGCGTACATACGAATTATTGTCTCCATGAACGTGAGGAGATTCATTCCCCATCATAAGCATTAAAGAATAATTTTCATTTTATGATTAAAAATATTCTTTAAGAACTTAATATCTTTTTGGATATAAAAAAAATAATCATATCCATAATAATCGTGGCTTACGTGACAAATCATATAATGTAAAATAAATTAGTTAACACCCAAAACAACGATACTATAGAAATATTATTAACAAAGAAATATTATAAGATCATATATGATATCATTTTTATATATGAGGTTCTTGTATAATTTAAGAACAATGATTTAACAATTATACAAGAGGATAATGTACCCTTGATAAAGGAAATGTACATTGTAAGGGTCAATTCTATAGTCTCTTCATTATTCAAGGTTGTTTATACGTGAGTATCTACTAAGACCTCATTATCATCAACATCTGCGTTTCTTAGAAATGTATTTCCAAACATTTTTTCTATTTCATAGACTATGAGTTAAAGTAATTTATACCCTTGTTTTACTTATAATGATTGTTTATAAATGAATTTTTCTATCTTTTTCCAAATAAGTTCCTTTATGACCTTTTCAAAAAAATTAAGGAAAAAATGTTTTTTGAACTTATACGGCGAGTGCGACTATTTTCAACCATTATAACATCTTCCAAGATTCAATTAAAATAATATAAGAATATTTTCAAATTAAATGTTTTATTTTATAATTATGTAATTGTTGAATGATGTTAAAAAATAAAGGGATATTTTTATAAAATAGTTTTGATTTCATCTATGTTAATATCCTTTGATGCTTTTTACACTTTTTTGAAGTTGAATTACTATGATACAATCTTCCATATTGTATTTATAGTTTGTGATATGTTTGACTGTGGATGTGTTATTTTTATACCATTCATGGTTTATGGTAAATTATTAACATTACATATTCTAGTTTTAATACGAATGTTTATGTTATGTTTTACCCTTTTCATTCAAGGAATGCATTGGACTTAGTAAGTAACGGGTAGAGCCCGCTGTAGCTCCTCGATGCATCAGTAGTTCTCATGAGACGAACTAGTGTCTTGGCACAAAACCTTGAAAAAATATTATTTTTAGTCTTGGAATGAGGCCTGAGCTATGTTGTTATGATGTCCGATATTATGCATTCCATCATTATAAAATTGGATATTGATATTACATTTGATTACTCAACTAGTAGAATACCCATATGAATAAGTAAATGGAATTATTTGATTTATCTTTGCCATATTTTGTAGAATTTTATGTTTAAATGTATTGTGTTTTAGTCTTATACATTGCCTTAAATGTTTATGGTTATTGATGAATGTTTCCACTATATTGTTATCCTTACTGAGCACATGTGCTCAACCAATTCTATATTTTTTATTCAGGATGCGAAGAAGTATATTATGATTTACATGAAGGAATAGGCTAAAGGATATGAGTGTGTTAAAAGGCTACGCAATGTCATTGTTATTTCATTTAATGTTGTAATGTAAAACTCTTGTATGTAGCGAGTACTTCCAAGGCTACTAAATTGATCGATCTTTCGGGATTTGATCCCTTTTGATCATGAAAATGTTATGTAATATTTCCCTGACTATGGGTTACTAGGGTTGGCGCGTTATAGTTTGTATCAGAGGAACCTTTTTAAAAATTGTGGAGGATAGATTTATATAAAATTTGATCAGAGAACATTACCATAAGATACAATTTGAGGATTAGTATATAAGAACTTCCAATAATTTTTATAATGTAGATATTTTTTGTATTTTACAATAAATACATCCGTTTCTAGATATGAGCACGTAGAGAAAGCTCTAGAACAGATGTACCTAGGAGTGAAAACTCCGACAATGAGTTTCAGGCATGACCCAGGGTATCCTGCTACATGACAGTGGGACTTTCTACACTCTTGGTTACGACACTCCCATGGGATATGCTTAGGCTAATTCAAATTATCATTACAAACCATTATTAATGATTTATAAGTAAATACTTACTCAAAGAAAACATTTTTTTTATGATTATGGATTATATGCATAAACTGTTCAATTTATGTTAGGTATTTTACTAGTTTGGAATTATGTATTGTGATTCATAAACAAATCTAGTGTATGCCATTTTTTTGAAATGGTGCCCAGTGGAAAAAATGGAAATTGTATCAATTAACGTAATACATGTAGGTATTTACCTATTACCCATGAAAATTATAGTGGAGTTGGTGATGCAACTAGTGCTAATCAACTTATAACCATACTGGGACTACTCACTCTGGTTATGAATAATAACCTTACATGTATGGAGCACAGTAATCCACAATGTGGATGATCAATGTTAGACCAATTCATGAGGGAACAACCACAAAAATTAATTGGGACTACCAATCCAGTTGTAGCTAAGAAATGGATAAGTTCCTTATAGAAAATATTTCATTCTTTGGGGAGTAGAGAAAAAGAAAAAGTTATCATGGAAGTTTATCATCTAACAGGAGATGTAGATCAATTGTGGTCATTAATTCAAAACACAAAAAAGGATGAAGAAGTATAAAATATGGAATCGAGGGAGTTTAAAGATATTTTTTTTAGAAAAATACTTTCCTCTTGACCATAAAGCTTAAATGGAAATACAATTTCTTTGTCTGAGAAAAAGGAGGATGAGAATGTTGCAAAGTATGAGGTTAACTATAAAAGGTTATAAAGTCATACAGTAGATTATATACTTAGCCCAAGGAGAAATATTTACCAATTCTATGAGGGGTTAAAACCATTTCTCTATCGATAATTAGTTACACAATCCTTCTCATCGTACGAAGATATTGTCTCAAGTGCTATCAAGCCAAAAAAGGAACTCTCTATGTCTTACGACTCTAAAGCAAAGTAAGAGAATAAGATATCTACTTAACACTCTGTAAATGGTAATAAGGGTAATAAGGGAAAAGTTGAATTTACATCCTATAGTAAATGTGGGAAGAAACAACCCTGTTCTTTCCTGAGAGGAATAAGAGTCTGTTACAAGTGTGGTGAAAAGGCCACCAAGCTTGTGATTGCAAGGGAAATAAAGAGGCTGTCAATGTTTAATTATATATTTAATGATAAATGGATCATTGTGAAAATTAATTTCCTAATAGCCAATAAAACTTTCCTCATAAAAGTCCAAGGGAGATAGTCCAAGCTTATGCGATCACTACTACAGAGGTTGAAGATCTGAATAATGTGGTGGTAGGTAATTTAATAGTTTCCTGAAACTTAGCCAATGCTTTATTTGATTCTAGATCATTGCATTGTTTCATATCTTCCCAGTTTTCTATGAAAATTAGATATTTCCATTTTGATTTAATAAGGGTGCTGTCAGTAAATACTCGTAAGGGAAGTATCATTGCAACGAATATTTTTGAATCAGTTCCCATTAGGGCATATAAAATTGATTTATTAGCTGATTTCATCGTTATAACAAATATTTAATTTGATATAATCATCGTAATGTATTGGATTTCAGATCACGATGAGAAAATTTATTTTAAGAAGAAGGAGGTTACAATTTTTGATAATGATAATTATTACCATATATTTAGAGAAGAAATGTCACCATCTGATTCATATCTAGATCCACCCCCAATAGCTCTACTGAATTCGATTATAGGGGAGGAAGAGAGTGAAATAACTATGGGTGATTAAAATAATGTTGAAATAAAGTAAGAACCTATTTTGGAAGAATATGTTGATGTGTTTCTAGAGAATTAACCTTTACATCCTCTAGAAAAAGAAATTGAGTATTCCATTGATTTAAATCCTTGTTCAAGGCCCATATCAAAGACCCCTTATATAATGGACACTATGTAATTAGTGAAACTAAAGAAATAACTTGATGAATTGAGTAATAAAGGATTTATTCTCCCTAGTGTTTCTCCAAGGGGTGACCATATTCTTTTTGTTAAAAATAAGGATGGATTTATGAGGTTGTGCATTGAGTATAGAGAGATCAATGGTAAAACAATAAAGAACAAGTATCCCCTACCTCGCATTGATGATTTATTTGACCAACATCATGAAGCTCAATATTTTTCAAAGAACGAAATTTGATCTAAATATCATCAGTTCGGTGTAAAGAAGGAATACATCCTGAAAACAACATTTCGAACTAGGTATAGGCATTAGGAGTTTATAGTAATGCCTTTTGGATGAACTAATTCTCCCTCTATTTTCATGGACCTAATGAATAGAGTATTGAAGGAATATCTTGATTACTTTTAAGTGGTATTTATTGATGATATATTTTTATACTCAAAAATCTATGAAGATCATGAAAATCACTTACAAACTATTCTGAAAACCCTCAGAGGAAATGAATTATATGGGATGTTTAGAAACTATGAATTCTAGATTAAAGAAATTTATTTTCTTGGCTATATTGTCTCTATGGATGGAATCTTTATCGATCCTTTAAAGTCCAAGGCAATCCACGAATGGCCATCACCAAAATGTATAACTGATGTACACAATTTTATTCTTTTAGCCTGTTATTATCATCATTTCATTCAAAATTTTTCCCGATTGGCAATCCCATTAACCAAGCTCAGACGTAAAGGAGACAATTCATTTGGACAAATGAGTGTAAAGAATTTTTTGAAGAACTGAAGAGAATATTATTCAATGAACTTATCTTGACTCTACCATTAGGTAATGATTGGTTTGTTATTTATAGTGATTCTTCAAAGAAAGGACTTGGTTGTTTTTTATGCATAATGATAGAGTTATTTCTTATGCATCACGACAACTAAAAATTCATGAACAAAACTATCTCACTCATGATCTTGATTTAGAAGCTTTAATATTTTCATTGATGATATAGAGGCATTATCTCTAATATAAAAAATGTGAGATATATACTGATCACAAGAGTTTGAAGTATATTTTCTCACAAAAAGAACTTAACATGAGGCAAAGGTGATGGCTCAAACTACTCAAGGATTATTATTGTACTATAAACTACTACCCATGTAAGGAATATAAGGTGGCATAATATTTGAGTATAAAGGATCATGGAGTTTTGAAAAAAATGAGAGTTGAAATGGATACTATGTTCATGGATATAATAACAATGGATTTGGGAATAATCATAGAAGGAGAAATTTCAATACATTTTCAAATGGTTTCCAAAGAATCTTTAATAGAAAGGATAAAAAGATCTTAGACTAAGGATGATGAGAATAAAAATAAAATTAAAACTGTGAATGATGGGAGATTGATTGGCTTCGTATATGAATATGGAATTTTTAAATTTGGGAAGAGACTTTGTGTTCCTAATATACATGATCTAAAAAGGAAAATTTTGGATGATTCTCATAGATCCAATTTCTATATAAACCCTAGTATCACTAATATGTATAGAGAGTTGAAGGAACATTTTTTGTGGGGAAACATGAAGAGGGAGATTTAGGATTATGTGTCAAGATGTATGGGTTTTCAATAGGTAATAGCTGGAAGAAAACATCCTAGATGATTCATGTAACCTCTTACCATACCTGAGTGGAAATAGGATGATATTACAATAGAATTTTTCATGGGGCTACTAAATAATCCAAGAAGGAATGATGAAATATGGGACATTTTTTATCAACTTACCAGTTCAACACATTTTCCTTCTATAAGAGAAGATTTACCACTTGAACGTTTAACAAGACTATATATTAATGATGTTTTAAGACTTCATAGTGTACCCCTATCTATTGTTTCTGATCATGATCCCCATTTTACATCATGATTATGGAAAATTATTTAGAAGGCCATGGATACTGAACTTTGTTTGAGCACTGCCTACCACCCTCAAACTAATTTAAAATCAGAAGAGACTATTCAATCCTTTGAAAAAATGTTGAGATCCTGCTCACTTGACATTCAAGGTATGTGGGATCAATATTTTCCTTTGGTAGAATTTTCCTTTAACAATAGATTCTATTCAAGTATTCAGATGGCACCATATGAAGCATTATATAGAAAGATATGTCGCACACCAACTTTTTGGGATAATTTTTGTGAATGAAAACTCATAGGCCAAGAACTTGTTGAGGATACAATGGAAAATGTGAAGATTATCCTAATCCACATCAAACCAGTTCAATGTAGGCAAAGATCTATGCCAATAACCTAATGAAGGATTTGGAATTTCAAATAGGAGATAATGTTTTCTTGAGGGAATCTCCATGGAAGGGTGATGTAAAATTCAGTATGAAGGGTAAATTAAGTCCCATGTACATCCAACCTTTCAAAAATTATTCAATGAATTGGAGATGTAGCTTACTATTTGGCAATGACTCCATGTCTCTACAAATTTCGTGATGTGTTCCACATATCACTGTTGAGAAAATACATGCCTGACCCAACACATGTAATCACCTATGAAGAAATAGAACTGGAACCCGATCTGTATTTTTGTGAAGAGCCAGTCATGATTTTTGACACTAGAGAACAAGTGTTGAGAAACCAGACGTCTCATCTAGTTAATGTTCTTTGGAGAAACCATAAGATGGAAGAGACAACATGGAAACCCAAGGAACTTATGATGAAGAACCACTTGAATCAATTCATGAAGTAATATTATAGAAATTTAGAGGACACAATTATTTTAAGGAGTGAAGAATTTAACACATCAAACGTCCACATTACGCCTCTCTTTGAATAATTCATTACTTTGCGTTGTATACAATTTCACGTTATAGCACACCACGACCAATCAAATTAGCCCTTATGAACAGTAATACCCAATTTTTGAAATATTATAATGTTTATTTTTCAAAATGGACTTCAATTTTGGATTCAGAATATCAAAATTATCTTAGGATGAATTTTTTGTATTTTTCTGAAAACATTCAATTTTTGATGAATATTGAAAAACACTGCGTTATTGTTTAAAACCTAATTTTTATTTATATAATTTTTTATTTTATTTAAATTTATTTTTAGTAAAAATAGATACATAATAGCTATATTAGAGTAATTTAATTAATTTAAGTCCTTTTATAATAACATTAGATGTATTAAATTTTATTGATTTTTTATCGTTTTTTACCCACCTCCTAGGAACTTTAGTAAATTTACATAAAATGTAATTGTAATACTTATATTAATTGAATTTTAAAATCAAATAGACACAGTTGAAATCAGTAATTAATATGTGGTTCAATAGGATGAAAATATTTTTTTTGTGAATAGAAACTTTTGAATTTTATTTACCACGGTTAAAAGTAAATAGGGTAATTAATGGTAAAAATGATATTATAATTACACTAACACATGTATTAATTAAATTAGATAAGTATTTTTCGACCAAAATAAGTCTTAGGTAAAAATTTTATCCTTTGGTTCCACTTAGATTAGATTAAGAAATTTATTATATTTTTTAAGAAGAGTTAAAAGTGTTAAATTCAATGTTTAATAACTAAAAAATTTTAATATAATGTTATACAAAAGATAAATTCAACTATAAATATTAATTAGAAATATAGAAATAGTTCCTAGATAATGGAATTTTATTTTTTATTTTTAGACATTAAATAATTATATTTAATTATGACACAATGATGATGCAAGAATTACCTTATTCTTGAAAGATTGTAATAATTTATATTATAAATATTAATATAGTTGTAAATTGAGACTTCTGATGTATTTCAAGAATTTTATAATTTAATATGAGATATTTGGGTTTATTAAATATATTTTTTTCTAATTGATAAAGTTGTTATGACTTTCACAAAAACTAGAAACTAAATAGTGTAAAAATTGACATAAATGAGTTTTTAAAACCAATACTATTATATAAATTGATATATTATTCCTAAAAATATAAAGATCTGAAAAAGAAATTATATAATAATATATATGTCATTAATGAACCACTTTGGGTTTTCACGTCATTTTATAGTATGTTTATTAACCATGTAATATAATAATTCAAGAAGACATTGTAAAAGATAAACTATTTAACTAAGAGTTAAATCAAAATGATAAGATAATATAGTGACCTAAACCTATATACAACCTATTGGTTGAGTGGTTTTCGACCCATCCCCGCATTATCCTCAAAATAAATCCTTTTGGAGCCATTATACACTGAATATTATTGTATAATAAAATAATATTTCAAGATTATCCCTTGATGAAAAAAATACAAACTAGTGGAATAATTCAAATAAAAAAACAAACACAACCATTTTTAGAGTAAATGATGAAAAAAATGTCTACCAATGATCCCAATTCCATGAATCAACAATATAGAATGATTTTTTAAACATACTTGTAATGCATGAAGAATATTATATGTATTTTTTGAATAAAATCTTGAAATGTAATGTAGAATATTATATGGTAATATTTAAAATAACTTATGTCAGATGGTAAAATCCATAACTTTTTAAAGTGGTGTGGACATCCTTTAAATTAATCCTTGATAAATTTAACTCAAGAATGTAACCCAAAAAAATGATAATAAGAATATTAAAAAAATTATTGAGGTGGGATTTTTTTGTTTAAGAATATAAATAATTGTAAAATAAATTAACTTCATGAATAAATTATAATTATTGTATATATGCATCCCTTTATTGAAGACATAACAATAAATTAATTAGTTGGAATAGGATGAAACTAATCACAATTGTTTTTGTCCCTCAAGTAGGCTTAGGAAACTAATTTTTTTCTCATTGATAAGTCCACATTCAATGGTCAATATGTCAGGGGAAGGGTCCATGGAAAAACCTAGTACCAAAATGAGGTATATTAATCTAGTATATAGGACTAATAAAAATTATTTAGTATCCTTTTATACATAGGTAACCGTACCATAAGGATTCATATAATTGTTTATAATTTTGTAAATAAATAAATAATATAAATAAAATACATGTATGTGTTTGTGTGTGTGTGTGTATGGGTGTGGCACATGGCTACTGGGTCTAAAAAGATCTAAATTAATTCAAAAAAGTTCATTATTGTATAGTAAAATACATAATCAAACTAGTTGAATGATACATAGTGTTAAATTACATAGAACCACATAATAGTCATCCACTCCCACATAGTGACCTGATATGATAGACATCCTCTTTACACGGAATCACCAAAAATTAAATCAATTTGATGTGTGAGGTAGTAGTTTCAATCCTTTTAGAAATTATGTTTTCATTTTCAGTGTGAGGTGGTAATATCATTCACATAAAAATGTTGAATTTATTTTTAGCGTGATTTGGTAATTTCATGCCCCCTACAAAAGATATTTTCATTTGTGGAATGAATATATAATAAAATACCTCACTAACAATGATATTTTCATTTCTAAAACAATGACACCCTATGATTACCCCTATAAATGAAAATCATTAACTGTGTGAGGTGGTCATCCTACCCCCCTGAAAATGAAAATCAACTATTTTTCTACGAAAAAACTCAACCTATCCCAAAAAAACAAATCCATTATAAAAATGGTGAATAGTTTATTGACTATTTCACAACAACATATATGGTAGGATAGAGGACAAGCATTATTGGAAAATGGTTATTCTCATTACCTAGAAATATACGGATTTTTCACATGAAAGAAACCCATAGAGATTAGGATGCTAGAAATTTAGGAGATGATAAAGATATAGAAAAATTATATCAGGGAATACTTTCAAATTAGAATGTGTTTCATTTACCAGATACTCAAATCAAAATGTTGAATCTGCAAACTGATCCTCATCTATGATCCCTCCCCCCTAAAGGGATACCGATTTAAAGTAAAATGGTCTTATTAATTGTCCACTAATGTGACCCCCATTCATTTGTGAAGGAATCTATCTCACAAAGATGTTTCCTTTGGAGGGAGAACCCCTTCATTACACCCCATCCCACACTGTGAGATCACTATAAGGAATGGGGTATGATTAAGATTTCTTACCCAGCATATTATTCTACCTTGTTTCATTAAATTATTCATCATATTGGGCCTTTCATAATTTGTCAAAATTGGTCCCTATAAACAAAACAAAAACAATAGGATGCCATTACTACAACCTCCTCTTCATCCACTAGATCCATTCAGCATGTTGGAAGAGTCCCATCAACTGGTAACTCGAATGATCATTAATTATTGTGGGGAATATTTTCCCACATATAACCAATCTAACATGTTCGATCCCTATATTTCTCCAAATCATTCATTTTTTGGTAATGATTATTTGAACCACAATGTTTTTGGATGTAAATATCTTAATCGGGGAAGATAAATATGTTACTAGAAATATCAATAAAATTAGGCAGTATCTATGAATTACATAGATATATAATTACTTGGGTCGTCTTCAAAAAATGTAAATAAGACACAAATATGTAAAAATCATATTTCTTCCAGACTAACCCACCATATCATCACCACCATCCATTAGTAGATGAGTTGTTAAATGTGAATCCCTCATAGAGTAATCCACTAGAATTTCTTATAGGAATTATTATTCCTGATTTCAATATCGCTTCCATTTTCAACCAGTGTATGAGGAATAATGATAAATATTGTTTTCCAATTTAGGTTTAAGTCCCTTTATAATCATTATTTTACAACATGACGATCATACACAATCTTTTTTTCACATAGTGAGAATTACACATTTGGGATTTGAGATCCATAGTAATCATGACACTTTCATGATTAAACTATTAAATGGTCATCCCAAAATGTGTAATCCACAAAACATTTTACCACTCTTTAAATGATCTATATTTCATTTAAGAAAAACATTACTAGGTTTATATTCCCAGTGATATAACAAAGGTCATCTCCCTATTGGTGTAACCACAAACTATTAAAAACAACAAGATCTTTGATTCTAATCCAAAAGGGATGTATAAGAATCCTTCATAATGTCCAAACCCAGTACCTATAATCCATAACCATACTTGTATGGACATATTAAATATATTCTTATTCCCCAACTTGGGAGGATTGGTTCCATAGATGTAATTTTTTCCTCATCTTAAGAATCCTATACTCTATGTTAGAGTTTTTTTTCATTTGTCAACAATCCATGTAAGACATTCCCATGGGTAAAAATTCTCTATTGGGAAAATAAAAAAGGGTTTCTCATACATATGTCCTACGACAAAATTTTCTAAAATATTTTAACAATGATTTCCTAACTAAATGATCTAAAAATATATTGTATAGTCCTTCTCTCATAAGCATAGATGGTATGACATGTCATATAAAGTGAAACCAAACTATGTGGGTCCAGATTCCTTAAATGAGGATATATAGGAAGACCTTATAATGGTCCTAGTCCCAAAATCAAAACTCAAATTTCCTCTCTATTTGGAAATAAACACCATAGTGCCCAATTATGAGGCTTTAAATCATTTGTCTCAGAAAAATCATGAAAATGTAAACAATGACATGATAGGTAGAACCATCGATAAATAAATTTAGATATCTGAACGGATAACCTCATCTTTATATAAATTATCCATTGATAGAAAACCATTTATGTGAACATATTGTTACTCCTGCATATATACATGATTGATTGTAGATGTTATGGTTGACTAGCCTCGTATTCATTTTCCTAAATGATTAATGAATAATTCCAAAACTGATAAAAGAGTCTCAGAGTATGAAACCATTTCCACCATTGTTGTGTTATGAGCATGACCTCCCTTCGTCTTGACCAATGTCTTCCCCTAAACATTTTTGAAAAATTCCCAACATTATTTTGCCTCTAGAAAGAATGTTTGTATCATGGATGCAGGTACCTTTGGGTGTTTTAGATTGAAAATATCATATACATTAGAAACCAACTGTAAATAGGGATGAAAAAATGGTTGACCCCACATGAATCCATCATTAAATGAAACAATTGTATTAACCAATAGTCAAACCACTTTGTCCCATATATTTACATAAAATGAAAATATTCCCACAATGTATATTTTAATTAAATAAATCAACACATGACCACTTATTATTGATTCTACATTTATGTGTTTTTTAAGGTTTGTATTCGACTGTTATGAATATACAAAAAACTCCCTTGAATCCAAAATTATAGAATATCATCATAAAAAAACATATTCTTCTTCTTCTATAAAAACTAGAACCTTTGAAAACTATACGATACCATCACCCACCCAGTGTTTCCAACACCAGCTGTCAAACAAGATTATCATAAAATAAATCCTTAATTTTACCATCCCGATTCAATATTCCTCATGTGAATCCCTCTAGTAGATGACTAATTGCTTGTTTTCCACCCAATAATGGATTGTGATAATGAAATAGAAGGAATCCACCTCCATTTTAACATTATATCAGAAGCCTCTCCATGTAACACAACAACATGTTCCACCTTTAATTGAGGGAGGAGGATGTAGATGTCCACCGATTTCTAATCTCATCTGAAAAAAGGAACCATAAATGTATATTTCTAGTAGTATACACAACCAATATACTAGGAAATCAAAACCTCAGCATGATATGTTTGTAAACCCATGGTACTGTACTTTGGAAACCCATGCTCATGTGCATTGGGTTTCCTAACAATGGTATAACATAATCAATAATATGTGAGAACAAATTTTTTTCCCACCGTGATATCCCACTAATAAATGTTGGAAATTTATGGGAAGGAATATATCTTTTCCCAACCTAGAATGGCTACCAGTACAATCTGATATATCATTGAAACAATGGAGTGCATATCCCAACAAAAAAGGGTAGATCACATTCTTTATCACCTATAAAAGATCCATGGTTGAATATTATGGAATGAAATTTATGAAATGATCATGCATGTATATCTAATACAACCATGTAATGGGAAGATATTTATATTCCATCCACAAATGTCACTCTATGTATTTTCGTAGAAATGGATGGGTTGGCGTTGTTTCCTACCTATACTCTACAAACCGGCAATGATATTATGATAATAGTAGAAAAATATAATAAGTGGGAACACAAGTCCGTCCTCATAATTACAGTATATCATCAACATAATGAAATGGATAGTCTATAGTGCACACATAATCCCACTATTTTTAAGTAGGTTCATCGACACATTACTATGATGAATGTAAAATAATACCTAGCACACATACCCATTAAAACATTAGATTACTAGACTATTTTGAAGGCTAGTATAGGGTATGAATATATCCATACTAAAATCCTAGATTTTTGATTTTATATTATTGTAATAGCATTAGAGTAACTTTGGAGGGATCCTATATATGAATGATGCTGTCTAAATCATGTTACTTGGACTAATTGATGTATAACATCAAAGTTGAAATATCCTAAAAAACAATCCATAACCCAAAAAGGTCTTATAGTCCTACATAGCTTATTGATGATGGTCATGAGTCCCATGAGAATCTATCAATGAAAACCTAAGATCATATTTAATTATCTCCAATTCAAGATCACATAAGATGAAATTTAAAATTTCCCCCATGAAAAATTAGTATATAAATATCTTGAGGTCCACCAAAAATTATTCACAATGATGGTACCATTTTTTACCACACATAGTTAATTCATGAGATCTTATATTTTGGTGTGAACTATATAAAACCACTTCATTTTCCTAAAATAAAAAAGGAATGATGTTACACTTGTTTCTAATTTACACCTTGAATGTCCTCCCCAATGAATTTGCTATAGGGATTCTCTATGAGGACAGACATTAAACCATGGTTTTCATCTGTCCCATTATTTTCACCACTACAAAGGTCATCCCCCTAGTGATTTATAATAATGACAACAAAGACCTCCTCTTGCTCAGTCTAATGTGATAAATCCCCTATATCATGAAACACATATGATTATATGTAACAATGTGCCTTATTCCATTTCATTGAAAAGTGATAATCTTTTTTCATTTATAACAAAGTACTAGGAAGAAGCCATTATATTAATGTCCCCCAGATCATCTGGATTCAATCACAATATTGTACATTTATACAAGTATTACCATATTTAATAAGGAATCTTGTAAATGTCCAAATTGGTTAGATCAATTGTGGGAGTACACCATTTTAAAAAAGCATGATATATCACTCATTAAGAAACAAATGGACAAGGATAATGTACAAGAATTGTTTTGGCCCATGGAAACTCCTCATTAAGATATTTTGAAAAAACATTCATGAGAACGAATACATAACATTCATCTCAATTTATTGACGAATATAAACAATTGAAAATATACTTTTTTACCTTATAAAGGATATAGTGACCGTGTCAACAAATAGAATAACATCACCACTAAATTGACTTAGAGTGAATTTTATATACGTAATGGAAAAAGTTGGAAAATTACTATGAGAGCCTTTAGTACTTCTACCTTCATGCCTTGTGAAATCTATGTCAATTTATTACTAACTCCCCATCTACTGTATATACTAGATAATGGGGTAGCATAGATCATGTAATTTTACATCAATATCTAGATACAAAACCCCAAAATATGGGTCTTCATCCAATTTCATTTATTCAACCCATTTCAGAGAATTGCGATCTGCCTATAATAGGGACTGTGAATAAATCATAGTAATGGTAGACTCAGTGAGAGTAGGCCATAGAAAGAGTGTTTCCTGAGTTATATAAAATGATTTAGTAGGACAGTCACTAGATAAAATTAAATTGTTCAGTAAAAATTATTTCCTAAAAAAAGTATCTCACATACTGATATTTCATTTCAACTAACTCATATTCAAACAATGGTTCAAAAATTAAAGAAAGAAGCCACTCTAACCACAATTAAAATGATATAAAATCACCCACACCCTTAGAACTATGATATATTTTTACAACAAAATGATTTTCAATATAATGAAATCATGCTAAATGTGATTCAATATTGGATCAAGGGAAACCACAACCATAGGGTTAGGGGTATTATTATACCAACCACCTCCCCAATGAAATTCGGTTTTCAACAAACTAGGAGGTATATCCCAAATTGGGTCCACATAGTGTCCTTCATCTATATACCTACTTTTCACTAGGATAATTCATAGAACAAGAATCCCTGGGAATCCAAATTTTTTCACCCTTCACATGAAAACTTCAATTGGATCCCTTGTGAATGAAAGACTCCCTCAAATAACTACATGCCAAAGAAATATCCCAATGGGATAGCCACTTTTGAATATTGAGGATTCTCATATGTTTATCTACAATGAACTAGACAATAATATATTTCAAATTTTGGTGCAATGAATTCAACTCATTTTTCATTGTAAAACATCATTAACACATAACCAATGAACCATAGAGGGTTTGAGCCCAATAAAGTAGAAAATGAGAAGAAGAATTATATTTGACCCATTGAATACACTGAAATAATCCAAAAATGTGTGTGTACTAGAAATACAATTCTTGGAAAAAATTAGAGAATCCCACATATTCCTCAGGAAACCCCCTTATAGTTATTCATCTAAAGAAATTGGTATGGGGATAGCCACATCCTATCCTTCACCTGATGAAGTTGAACTACTAAAAATTTGGGTATTATTATTGCAGAATGTTGATTATATGATGGAGTTAATGATAATTAATGAAGAACAACACATGGGTAATATGGTTACTAGGTATGTACTTCAATAAGATCCTCAACTTAATCTCCGAGATGATATCCCTCAATAATATTATTTCATCATGCTAATGTAAGTAGGGTCAACATATCGAACATCATGGGGAATATACAACCAATTTATTTTGAACTATAGAAAGTAGAATATATTGGGATCCCTCATTTATGGGGAAAACATATCATATGTTATTCAAATTGTCAAAATACATCACATTAATTCTATAAAAAACATTTTAATATTGAGATTCAAAATCACGCCCATCCCATCACAACCCCTATTTAACTTCCCATTAAACTTATTATCCCCCCAATATCATCAACATTATTTGGACATTTACAGATCGATTATAATATATTGAAGGATTGGATACATCTATAAATTCTAACATCAATTTGTTCCTCAAATGGTTATATAAGAATATTCTTTGACAAAAATTTTAAAACCCGATGTATACAGAATTCAATTGATCAAGGGTTCGATAACAACATCTTATTCCCAATGTGTCCCACTATAGTACCATGATGGTAACACATGAACAATAAGAAATTGATAAAATTAGGTTCATTTTGAATACCTTGGAAAGGGAATTTGTTTTATGGTATAACATTTTACTAGCCTAGTTGATCAAAGGATGTGAATATAATTTTTGGAAGCTACACTATTAGTTTATCCCAAATACACAAACATTAATGATTTGTGGCAACTGAAAGTAAATAATAGAGAATGGGATATTATAATATTTCATTTCGATATGGATGGATTTTAATTAAAATATAAACATAGAAATATCTGTAATTTTTTTTTGGAAATTTTGATAGAGACCCTTTATGATGAGTACAAGACCCCACTTTGTCCTATAAAATATGGAGTCAGGTTTCCATGTCATTCTGTTATTTCCCAAAGACATAAAGACCTAATTTTTCAAACAAAAACAATGTATCAACCTAACTCACCAACTGAGTTAAATAGAATAGGTATATTATAAATTGTTTCTATCACAATTAATATATCTCTTACACAGACTCTCTCAACAGAACCAATATAATATTTCATGGAACCTACTCTTGAGTGGTGAGAGAAAATATATTCCCATCAATATGAAAAAATAATATAAAAATAAAATAAATTTATAGAATTAACGATATCATTTAGTCTATTTGATACTAAGAAGATCCTAAATACATTATAGAAACCATGGATTTTTTTTCTTAATATACAAAGCCCAAGTGGGATGATATGGTTGGACTTGAAAACTATCATAATTGTTACCCTACCAAAGGATTCCTGGGATATACAATTATGTATTGGATTTATTTATGATAAAAAACAAGAAGGTTTATTACTTTTAGGTATCTTTAGGAAAACCAAAATAATTAATTTCTTGTTTTTATATAGACATTACAGGGGATGGTGGTGAATGGAATCATGTTTCAAGAAAGGGAACATAAAATTTCATTGATCTAATCAATACAATGAAGATCAATCAGACTCACTCCATTATATAGTCATAGTTGATCCAACCGATTTCCCCCCATTATCCTAAATTTGGATTCAAAGAACAACAATAACACCAAAATCCTTCAAGAGTACATCATCCATGAATGTAACTAACTAGAGAAACAGAAACCAATCATTGGAATATGATCCATTATAGATGAAATATTTAGTATTAATCCTCTTATAATTAATTCCTATGGCCATTAGGGAATATGAATCTTCTTATAAAATGGTATCAAAGGAACCGTCTTGACTGATGATATCACAGGAAATGCCCCGTCAATTAGAAACATTGATTGATAAAGAGTTACTCTTTGGATGAATTTATGTCCTTAATTTAATTGACCCATTCTCTAAAAATGATTATGTTTATGAAATAGAGTTCCATATGAATGAATTGGGAACCATAGGAATATGCCACATGAAAAAAGGAAATAGTGGAAGACACAATGATGATAAAACACAATATTTTCTCTATATCCTAGAAAAAACTATTTATATAGGGAATATTCATAGGAGAAACATTCCTTAAGCACAAAGGAACCATTAAACTACCAAAATTCAAAATGATTATTCTGGACCAAATTTTATAGTAATACATATTGGAGAGGGTGGAATCATTTATTCATCCTTAGTGAGTAGGTAAAACATGTCATCCAGACCCATAGATGAATGGAGATCCATTGACATCCATCCAAAGGAATAATCCACCCAATTTATGTTCTATAGCTCCTTAATAATCATTTTAGGAGAATACTCACAATTGTAATAACATACCATAAAATTAAAACATTGAAAAAAGATGAAAAATGTCCTTGTGACAACCAAATTCACAATTTTTTATGATCTAGATTTTTTAAAAGACCACTTGGAAGCTCTCATAGAGCCCTTTTTGTTCCCTCTAGAGTTCTATAACAAGGTTTCCACCAAAAAACAATATCATTCCAAGGTTGATCCCATTGAGTGTAAAACATTTATCTCATTCAAAAAAAAATACAATGATTCCATTATACTGGGACACGTAAAACCATTAAATGTGTTTAATAATCCAGAAACTTTTGACATATATCAATATTTTATTGATATAGACTAATATTCAACCTCATACTTGTCAAACAAATTCATCTATTAGGTTACATTTACTCTTATTTTCCCCCTACCATCCTTACACTTAATTGTTTTGATAAGTGTGAATAGAATCTACCTACGAAAATCATGTCAATGAATTTAATTTGGAACCTTGTATCTGACTCTGATTTTGTTCTTATTTAGTAGGATACTTCTTTAAATTTCTTACTAGATAGAACATGGTTACATAATATAGTTATTTCCATTAACTACACCAACAATGTATCAAATAAAATATCAATAGAAAAATAGTAATATTCCATTATGACAAATATCTATTTGAGTCCTGAAAATGTCAGTATATTGATGAAGGATTTTATTTTTAGGATGATAAACAACACATGACTAATGATGTTTCTTGGGATACTGCATAAAACAACCACAAAATGATCATGGATAACATGTTCAAATGGATTTTTTATGAGTATTTATTTCCAATCACCCATATCAAATGTATAAATATTTATTTGGTATCATGCAATAGGCTTTTAAAGATATCACTTTACACAACTGAGACAAATCATAATGAAGTTGTTTTTGGCCTCTACCACAGTGGTCAAACCACATGTTAAAATTCCATATTCCCCCCATATATCTATAGAATACCCATGATTAGTCAATACGGTAAGAAAAATTTGTCGTATCATTGATTTTAAGTTAGAAACCTCAACCCCATTCCATCATTCAAATAATGATATGGTGATTATTCTCCTATAATCAATGACCAGGCTTCCCCAAACACCCCCCTAGGATTAGTATAGTGTATGAAGATTATGAAGAAGTTGGGGACCGAAAATAATCCACTACTACAATTAATGAAGGTATTTCTTCAGCCATTAACAAACCCCAATAGATAAATTTTAGAGTACAGGAAATTTCTCTAATAGATGTGATTACTGTGGAAATTTCCATTGATAAAAAGTGGCTTGCACATACATTATAAATAAAAGCTACAATATTATCACATAACACTATATGGGATATTTGGGAAATTCTCTCTATGTTTCCGCCCAACACATGGGGTTTTCAACAAATTGATGTTGATACAAGACATTATCCAAGAGAATGAATCTAACTCATGATCCCATAGTTCATGATGTTAGGGATAAAAACATAATATTCAACTTCATTCATTAAGAAACATACTCGATGTGACACCCCAATATTGTCCCAACCAAAAACAATAATTGTACGATTGATATTTCCATCAACTTTACTAATATCAACTGATATTTTCTAGATTAAAACTTACCATTTCTAATTATAGAAAAACTAGTTGATGTGATCTGATAATCTATTATTTTCCATTGCGGATGCTTATTCCGAATAAGAATCCAAATTTTCATTAATTATTTACATGATTCTACATTAATGTTAACTCGAAAAACATTTTATTATAAATAGATTCATTTTATTTTGAATAACATTGACACTATATAGAAATTTTCCATGCACTGAATTTTTAATCCATTCATATTAATGTCCATCAAATGCTATGTTAATGACTTATTTGGTGATATAATGGTATCTCTTTACTTATCTCACTGATTGGGTGGGTCATATTTGACATTAAATTTTAGTGAATCTTAAAAATGAAATGTCAAAAATGTATTTTTAGTGTTACATCGTAATGGTTTCATATCTTCGTGGTAATCCATCACGACATTTATGTTGACCTTGAGAAGACAATGAAATTTTCCAAAATGTAAACTTATTTAATATTTAAAAAATTGAGAAGAATAATGTGGAACCTAGCCTATATATGAATCTCTAGAGAAAACCTAGTAGAAAAATGACTACCATTAACAAGACTATTGATTAATGGAACCACTTATCAATGTACCGATTACAGTTAAGAATCATTTTATAGTGTCCAGAAGTATATATTATGTGAACTAGTGTTATTTCTCCTGTAAATAAAAATCCATTAATTTTTTATTTGACATACATAGTGTTATTTAATGGTGATTTTATCATATAAATGAATGAATATAGTTGTTATAATAAATTATGAATTCTCAGCAGAACCAATCTCAACACTGTGCCATCATATACTGAAATTGAGAATAGTGTTCTAACACTAATTTTTTATTTTTCGATGATGAGAAACTACCTATACCATCATGAGATCTTTTTGGTGTCTCGATAAAACTAACTTATATACATCCTCGGCCTACCTATTTTGAGTAGGTTCTTTTCATGGTGGAATATCATATTACATCAGTATGATATTCAATATATACCATAGATATTCCTAATAAGATTTCTTTCATGAACATCCCTATGAGAGAAAGACATTATTAACCCCTGAATTTCAAACTGAAGAGAAAATTTCCATTACACAAGGAACACATACATGAGATGAACATTTTTATGTACATCCAAAATCCCAATATGACGTAGAATGGAAGACCCGACTATGTTTAATTTTTTTTGGGATTCATTCTTTTTTATCCAACCAATTTCATTCTCTATTATTATAATATATATTCAGAAGGAAGATACAACATAAAATATAAGTACCAATCCAACATCATAGTTCTATATGAAGGAAATAATATTATAGAGGACCAAGTAAGGGTCAATAGTGATGTATAATATCTGATGAAGGAGATAAATAGTAATTATTCAATCCGTTTAGGGGAGAGGATTCCCTTTATTTAATATTTTTGAGGGATTATGTTGGAATTTCCATTAGTGGAAACATTAAATCACATCATGTGATCAAATAATTCATAATCATATGCATTGGAATATGTGTCTATAGAATTGGAATACACACAGCCTAACATAATGGTCATAAAACATTTTCACTATAGAATGATATCACTATTTGTTTCTAATAACATAGAGTAGATCAATGATGTCAATTTAATCCCTAAACCATATGGCCCTGAAAATGGTTCAATTATTTTTGTATTGTAATACCTCCAATATGCGTTTCTTCTATAAAAAGGGAAATATAATAGAAAATATAACACCATGAAGTCATGTTTTCCCTCCTATATCCCATCTCATTAAATATCGTCTATAAATGGTGATTCAATAGAGTCCAACCCAACACATAGAAATTAAAGATACTATATTTACAATGTAAAAACTGTGTATCATCGCCATTTGGTGTCACCATTCATGGATCTTGATTACTAATAAAACCAACAAGATTTGTTATCTATGGATTTCAATGATATAGTATTTAAAAAAACCACGAAAATATTTCATCCATTCCATGTACATTCCAACATAATTCATCTAACCCTAGAGTTGTTAGACACTTAAAAATACTCCTAGGAATTCTTCATATTGGGGATTGATTTTTTGGGGACCATACCCACCCTGTAAAATTAAGAAATTTGATTACATCCTAAATGCTACATACATTTTTTCAAAATGCCCTGATGTAATACCCCTCAAGGAAGTTGGGACAATGAGAATCATCAATTTCAAAATATCTAATATCATCGTTATATTTTGTGTCCATCACACAATAAAAATATAAAAAAATTTAATTTATCATCTTCCAAAAGGAAAAGGTTATAACAGATGTATAACATTGAGTCTAACTATTTATCCCACAATCATATAGCAACTAACAAAAAAATGAAAGATTTTAAAAATACCCTATCTATAATAAATCTAAAAATTGTTGAAGAGTATTATAAATTTTTTCCTAACAAAATTATGCATTCCTTGCGAGGAAACCATACTAAAACATTTACTAAAATTTAAGAAAACATTTCTTCACTAATTAACTATTTCTGGACAAAGGAGCATCCACTATTGAGTGAACAGTGAAGAAATCCTAATCTCAATGCGAATGAACAAAAAAAGGTCCCTGAGGCAATATATTTAGCATATGTAGTTGTGGGAAGAGTTTCTCTTGAGGAATAAAAGGCCTCAGAGAACGTTAAACCAAAGAATTACCAAAATAAAGGTCTATCAGTGATTTATTTCTTAGATGAAGAGGTACAAAATATTATTTGGATCGATGCTTTTTCATGGTGGGAAAATACAACTAGTGGACACCCTCCTTAGTTTTTCTATGAAAAAACATAGAAGGCATTGTGTTTGATAATTTTATGTTGGTTTGATGAACAATTTTCCCATTCAATTTCTCTTTTCATCTGAAAATGATTATTATAGGATTTGGGTGAGATGATCTAATTACTTTGGAGGTTGTTTCATGAAATTCAAGAAATGGTCACTAGATTTCTGCGTTGATTCAGAACTGTCTATTGTCCCTTCATGGTTGGGATTCCTAGGACTCTCATTGTATATTTTCAAGAATAAATCTCTCTTCCCCATGGCTAGTACATTTTTCTATCCTCTTAACATGACTATGCCGCTATTAACTTCTACCAACCTTGAGTAGCTCGTTTCTACATTGAAATTGACATATCACAAGAGTTTCCATTTCGATTATAGATTCAAAATGGTTCTAATGGATTAATCCAAAAGGTAGTATTTGTGAATACGCATGCCTACTATAAAAAATTCTCTCTAGTTTGAAACCATATCGGTGAATCTGGGGATCATAGGATAATGTCACACACTCTCCCACTTTTCAAAATTTTGGGTATAATAGGAATCATCAAAAAATATTCAGACGTAAAAAAAAGATAATAATGACAATATTAATCTTTTGGGTGATTCCACCTCTCAGCTGCCCACATTAGTTGGGGATGAGAAATGTGAACTGAACTCTAAAAGTTTTAATTCTTTGACTCATATAACTAATAATCATATTTTAGATACCATAAATTGTGATCAAGGATAGAATGAGGAGGTTCAATCTGACTTGGAAGAGCCAATTAAAGAAAAATAGAGAAATCTTATCCAAATTAGGAAGAATTATTGAAGTTTACGGATAGAAAAGTAAATAAAATAATGGTTGACTTAGATGGTTTTATTACTCTGAGTGTTGGACAAACTTGTAAAAAAGGGATAAGTTGTAAACTGGGAGAACAATTATCACATGATCATTAACTTCCAATATGAATTAAAAAATCACGATATCACCATAGCTCGTGGCTTCCAAAATGTTCTAAAATTCGCCTGTCTCATATGACTCACCTGATTCAAAAACTTCCTCCAGTGGGGATGATGATAATGATCATGCATTTTGAGATTCTTACCCATTAAAAGAGAAATATGACTCTACAAAAGAGCATGATTCTTAGATGGAAGAGGATGACACAACTATCATTAAAAAATACATCATTGGTTACATGAATGCTAATGAATATCTTGACCAACAAAACTGAATGTTTATCAATGTTGTATAAGAGTTCAAGAAACATATAAATTTCAATTTCAGTGATATTCCATTGTAATTACTTCTAAGTCCCTATCCTTAAACATTACATAATCTTAAATTAAGTTAATAATTCACATTGAAGATCTTTTTAGGTTTAGAGCATTAGAGAATTAAGTTATAAAATATACATAACAACATGATTATTACATGATGATGCTTCTACAAAGTATCCATTTTCTTGAAAAAATTAAAACACTTAAAATAAAACAAGACTTCTTTTCTTGATATAAATCTTCTGGAATTATTTCCTTCTCTTACCCTTACTTATACCCTCAGAAAAAATTTCAAAAACTTTGGATGATCATAAAAATCATAGTAAGGGTTATAAAATAAGTAAAGAATACATTATTCCGTCAATACATACAAAGAATAAGCTCTTTAACATACCCCCTGAAATCATAATATTTTATGAATAACACATAGTAATCACAAAACATAATGGTTACTTGTGGAATCCCTAACATACTTAAAATTTAGCTTTCACATCTAAATAGGGAGTTACGTTTAGAATGCCTGTCACAAAATATTCCCAAAATATCATAGAAGAAACATTAATGTCGACCTTTGTCATGTTACATAATGAATTGGAGATCTATCTCCGGCTCAGCCGACATAGGTTTATCATGAAACCACCCGTATATGTAAATAATTCCCAAGAACCATAACATATTAATAATAAATCATAAAGTAAATATAAAATTTCAACATTTCAATCAGAATATAACATTTCAAGATACAAAAATTGTCAGTCCATTACCAAAAGCATTTAAAAAACTTAATGAAGCGATTTTTGAATCAAAGTGTCTCAAACCCCTTTGAAACTTTTAAAGGAATAAAAATTTTAAAACATTAATTTCCATATAAAAAAATTATTCAAACGATTTCAAAAACATGAATATTAATTAGAAATATTTATAAGATTAAATCTTTAATAACTTTAAAATAGTGTTTTAGTTAAAGAGTCCCTTACCACATAAGAAAATGCTTGAATAAAAATAATTAATGAATACCATTTATAAACATATAATAACATGAGAATAAGGAGAGTAATGATATAATATGTCAATGGGTAGTAAATACATCTTATAAGATAATAAATGTGCACAATATCAAGATATTCCTTAAGGAAAAAAGATTGAGATGTAGTCCCTTACAAAGATCATATAAATGACATAAGAATTTATCAATATTATGATTATGTGTAGAAAAATTATATCCACACAAAGTTAAGTGGAAATTAAAATATAAATAAATATATAGTTATTTCACAAATTATCTTGTTATAATATAATCAACTAATATTGCATAAAACCGAATGACTGTAAATTGAGTTTATAAATTCTGTTACAAAAATTTGGAAGCCTACAGTCGTCACTTAAAAATTAAAAAAAATGAGTTGATAAGAGATAAAACGGTCTCTCATAAATTGGAAATAAAATTTATAGTAATAAGAATATTTAAAAACATATCAAAACATAATAAAATGTAAATTAAAAGACATAATAGAAAGAGGTCTTTGATTAAAAGGAGAGGATGAAAGGTTCCCTTACCTTAAGTCTGACTTGTCTTGTATGTTCCTTATTTTTCCTGAAAAATAAACATTAGTTGATTTATACATTATTAAGAACCCTTTTAAAGTTTATTATTAATTTTTATCACTTCTTACCATTCTATAACAATTAGTTATTTATTTGAGTTCATATCAGATATTCTGTCGATGTTCAGAACTTGAGTCAAAAATGAACTTGATATAATTAAAAATTTCCATGTGGTCAAAATTCCATTATCTACAGAATTGTATTAATGATTTAAATATAATATATATCCAGTGTATATAACTTTAGATCAATAATATATGTTTTTATAATAGTCCATAATATTTTGGTATAATAAATGAAATGCACCGTTCGTGGAGACGGTTACCCGTACGTACGCATGAACGCTACTTTCTTTATTTTTTTCATTTTAAAGGAATAAAAACCAAATGATACATTGGTATGTTATAACTCCAGTATAATATATTTTTTATATATGTTACATATGTTTTTTAGTTTCATCCTTCATATTTTCCATGTATAGCATGGACGAGTCATATCACTTTGAGAGGAATGTATTCTGCACTTTCTCAAATGAAATTATCTTATTTATGCGTTATGGAAAGCATAAAGGTATGATGTAAATGAAACATATAGCAGAATAAAGACAATATAAAGACAATTTATATCATATATAAATATAGTTACATAACAATGTCCACCATGAAAGGAGGTAGGATATAATTGAACAATCATCATTTCGTGAGGCAGTAGTTCGTTGTCCACAGAAACAGTATGTTCTTAATCCATTAGATGGAGTTGTGTGTGATTGTAGTTATAATACTTCTCATAAACACATCCTATAATATTGAATATATTGGTGTTGTTATGTAATCAAAGAAATAGAATAGAATAGGGAGTGGAGAAGCGTAATAATGGAAAGGAATTTTAGAGAAGACGCTGCCTCTTAAAACATGTTACTCTCTTAGATATGAGCCAAAAGGCTTTACTGGATTTCATTATGCCTAGTAGAAAGCTTTTAGGAAGAAGAGAGTGATGTTGGGTGATTAATGGAGAATATTTTGGATGGTACAAGGGTCTTGATAGGTGTGTGTAATGTGTTACAGGTGGTGACATTTTATAAGAGGGAGGAGGGGCTCTTTAGGAAATTTTGAATGTATTATTTTATTTTAAAATAGTTTTTGGTTTTAGAAGGTCCAAAACTAATTAAATTGAAAGATAAGATGAATATAAGTCAATATAAAACCATCTAATAATAATTTTTCAGGTTTCAGATATTTTTTAATTTTTATATTTTTTAATTTAACCTTTTTTACTCTTACCATTTTATCAAGCATTTAACAATTTGAGAATCAAAATAATTACCAAAACATGAAAAATATCCAAATAAAGATCCATTAATAAAATTTGCGACTTATGAAAACTTATTTTTAGAATATTAGATTATTTTAAATTTTATAATATTTAATACAATGTTTTATATTTTACAATATGAATTATTTCAATTTAAAAACTATTCATATCATGACTTTTTAAAAATCCATAACAACCGGATTGATTTGATAAAACATCATTAATAAAAATATTTCATGTAAATATAATCCAAAAAATTCTTGGATGAAATAAAACAAACAAAATTAAATTTATTTTAACATTTATAATATTATTTATATGAATCTTTTATTAATGAAGCAATCATTCCATCATCATTGTATCATATTTAAATTTATTTATTTAATGTTTAAAAATTATAAATAAAATACAATGATGTAGGAAATTATTTTAGTTTTCTAATTAATATTTATAGTTGAAAATATATCTTATATAACCTTATATAAGTTTTTTTACAAAAAGATATATATTTATATTACATTTACCTTAACTTTAAATTAATTTTTATAAAATGTCATTTTCACTTACAAGTGGCTCCATGGAGTCACAAAATCAACCCAATGATTACCATGGATGGAAATGTATCAGAAAATATGTTTAGGAAATATGTATGGGAAATTTTATATCAATAATATTTTATGTTTTTACCCTTATTTACCCAATTTACACCTTAACCATGTTAAATAATATATTTACTGATGTTATTATTCATAATTTATTAAATTGTAAATTATCTATTTATACAATTTGGAATTCCTAATTGAAAATATGGTATCCATTTTCCCATATTCAAAACACAAAAGTTTCAGAAATTAATTTAAAATTAATTCTCATCATCATAACTAAAAAGCGTGTTTTTAAGAAGTAAATACTACTAAAAGATTGACAAGTGTTTATGTAAAATTTCAAAGTAAAAATACTTAAAATGAAAATAATTGTATTAAATAATAAAAATATATTATAATTAAACTTTAAAAATATTTAAAAGGATAGTCTAATCATATAATAAAATTATATTAAAAGGCAGTTTTGAATTAAAATGCAGTATTTTTCACTAATAATCCAAAAATGAACTTTATCATAAAATAAAAAAATATTACCAAAAGTAAATTTTGATGTTCCACTTCTAAAAACGAATTTTATTTTTTCAAATAAAACATATAAAAGTGACAAAAACTATATTTAAAAAGGGTTCTCCATCAAAAGGCCGTAAAATGATATTTTAAAAAATATTAGAGTATTTAATGCTTAAAATTAGATTCATTATTATTTTAAGCCTCTATAATTTATTTGATAAATGTAATGACATTTAAAAAACATGTGTAATAATATTTTACTTAGTTCTATTCACTTCTATCAATAAAAAGGATAGGAGTTGACTGCCATTTAAAATAATAATTATATTATCTTATTTTTCTGTATTACTCAACGTTGTGTGAAACGTAAGATTTAGGAGAAACCCATTGTTATGTGTTTAGTACACTATCGAACATATCATCCCCTATTAAAGTTATATTAATATTTAATTCAAAAATATTAATAAATATGAAACTTTCATTTTTTTATTTACCTGGGAGGCTACATCTTTCGCCACATTTGGGAATTGTGTCCTCAAAATTTTAAAATTAGGCTCGGAAAATTCATCAAAAGTCATAGATCAAAAAACGATTCAATAAAAATATCACTTTAAAAGAATGAAGGAAATGAAAATAGGTCACCTGAGATAACCCATATTAGGATCCCATGTATGAAAAAATGGATATGGAAGAGAAACTAAGTGTCATGTTCTGATGGAGAGTGATAAAAAACATGATCTAGAGAAAGTTAACAACATGAAAACCATAAAATATTGATGGGTTGAACGGTCATTATTTTCCTAGTAAGAAAAGTAAATGCAAAGTGTGTTTGTTTTAAGTTTCATTTCAAAAATTTAGAGAACTTATTTATGAGATTGTATAAAGATATAAGAAAATATACTACCTTTTCAAATACAGTTTCATCCTTTAATTTATTTCTACCACAAACACATATTTTCTCCAAATGATGAGTACTAATGATGACGTGGTCACACCTGAAGGGCTAGAATAAACTTTTATAGAATCACATAGTCCACAAAAGATGAACCATATATTTTCCCTCTCTATAGACATTAACCAAAACCAAGATGGTTAGTAAAAGATCAGATAATCCCAAAATAGGATAACATCTTATAAAAAGAAATACAAATCTTAATCACCAAAATTGAACAAACAAAACCCAAATCTCAACATAGACCATTCAATACACAATTGTCCTTAAAATTATTCAAAATAATGAAAAATATTTTTGAAACCCAAAATTCATAAGTATTTTACCACATCTTATACCAAAAAAATCCTAACATTTATATCCAAATAACATCGACTACTCTAAAAGTCACATAATTAAAATTAATTAACCGAAACAAATCTTATCTATAATAGGTTAATCATTTCCATTAATAACCCAAATTGATATTAGTCTACAAAAAAATATAGATTCATCCAAAATAAAATTCAACCATTACATCTCAATTGATATCCCAAAGTTTTATATATTTCATAGGCATATAGTGTCCCCAAAAGAGCAAAATTATTCCAAAATAACCATTATCACTTAATCAAAAAATCATTTTTCTATACTAATGATATCTATTTGATAGAACATAAGTTATAAAAAATAAAATTATTCTTCATCTATAAAATCATTTAAGTAAAAATAATTATTCTAGCTAACCAGAGACTTTATGTTGTCCCATGGTAGGTGATAAATTCCAATCTCACTTTGGTTAGTTCAATTCTAATGGCCTTGATTAATGCGTTGGATTTCTACCCATCCTGTAGGGTTTTCCATTTTCTTAAACTATATAATTTTATTAAATTCCTAAAAATGAGATAAATTCCATAAAAATAACCATAACATATTTTAACCACAAATGTTATCACATAACTCGCATTTTCATCCCAAAAACTAATAACTATTAATTGCATAAAATTCAAGGATCTTATAACCCTAAATGGTTCTTTCTAACTATATCCACAAAATAAAAGATAATTATTTCTCAAATAGAATATTCCCATAACAATCATCAGGGTTACACATACATTGTCACGAACCGTCATCGGGGCCTGTGCCGTGACTATCCCAAGCCCGCCTTCCATAGGCCAAGGGCTGGCGACTAGCACCAAAGGCATAAATCCCAGAAAAAATGGAAGACATTGCCTTTATAAGTAAACAAACACAACAGAGTACCCAAGTGAAGTAAGAAATAATTAAACTGGGTACAAGGTATGTGCTGAAAAGTAAATGGGCTAGTATACCAACCCAACAAAAATTAATGTATAACTGAAAGGGAAGTACAACAACAGTAAATAAAATAGCAGCACCATGTCGTCCTCCAAAAATCCCACCTGAAGGGTGGGTGCAGATAGTCTCCAAAGCTCCTCGGGTCCGGCCGTCCGCTCCGTGTACATCCTGCCAAGTGGTCCAACTCTGAGTACCGTCCAGCTCCAGAATCCTCAACCTTGATCATTTTTGTCCGTCGTCTGCTTCCAACACAATGTCGTGCGGGCATAGCCCATGCATGGGTGAGTATATGATACTCAGAAGGGACCCCGAGACCCTAGAAGGTCTCTCAGAATCAATGAAAGATATACCACAAAGGAAAGATACAATCACTAAGTATCAATCGACTCTACTTAGGTATATGCCTATACATATACCTAACTCATCAGTTACAGTTCGTCTACAACTCTTGAGCCAAAGAAAAACCCAATCCACACAGGAAAACACAACCCAGTCTACACAGGAAAGCAAGTCAATCACATCGATGATAATGATTGAAAATCAAGACTCAGATCACACAGGTATACATCCTTCGTAAGGCGATAGAGATGATCAGATGTAGTCACTGATTCATCTAAGCTATCAGACCCACAAAGGATACAAGTCCAGCTAAGTTGTAGGACACACACAGGATACAAGACTAGCTACTCTGTCGGACCCACACAGGATACAAGTACAGAGTTCAATACTTCCGGAACCACATAGGATACAAGAACAGTAGTCATTGCAGTCGAACCCATGGATGATTCTAGTACAGTAGTCGTCGTTGTCGAACCCACGGAGGATTCTAGTACAGTAGTCGATGCAGTCGTAGCCAGCTCTAGGGTTCCGGCACACAGTATGCTCGATTCCGAGAGGGTCCAATCCTCGAGCAAGAGAGTCGATATATCAACTATAAAAATGCCTAGAGTTGAAGTATCCCAAAGTTCCGTCTCATCAAAAGAAACCCAACCCAACAGATGGTACATCATTCGGACGCCCGGTCTGAGAGTTATTGGCTTTTCTGTCCCAGGGCCCCAGTTGGTTTTTAAGCTAAAACCATCCGACCATACTCCAAATGCATCCAAACCACAGGTGGAGTAATCGAAAAGAACAATCTCAACAAAAGGATTTCAACGCAATTAATGGAAAGTCAATCAGGCGTCCAGTCCTTAAGTTATAAGCATTTCGGCTCCAAGGGTCCAGTTGGTTTCGGGTTCGAACTAACCCGGCCATACAAAAACATCACCAAAACCACATGTTTAATATACCAAAATTACCGTATCTATCCAAGGATTTCTACACTACTTATGGTTTGCCAATAGAAGGTATGTAGGTCATGTTATTGGAAAAAGACCAAAAAACGGTCCGAAGTGGGGGTCTGGGCCCAGTCCGACCCGGCCAACCCCCCGGGTCAACCCGACCCGGGTCCAGGTTGTAACACCCCGAGATTTTATGAGATATATTATTTTAAATTTCTTTCTTATATTATATTTTACGTTAAACCAAGATTATCTTACGCTATACGCAACACCGTATTAGCTTGCAGGATGCGCAACTCTATTCTTCGATCGTGTTCCACACAATTTCAACCTTGTTTGATAGTAGTTATTCTATGCAACATTGAGTGTATATATATATATATATATAAATATTCAATTTATAAATTAAATATGTTTGGATTTTGTTATATGCAACAATAAAGGAGTCTTGCACAACATGCAACCCTAACATGGATTGCATTACATGCAATCGCGACCTTCCTCGATAGCGTGTGTTGTACGCAATACCGGGTTTCACTAAACAATGATATATGGTTATAATATTATTATGAACTAGCCGTTATAAGTATTATTAACTAAATTTTGAATTTTATAACATTATTATCCATCTTACATATTTTATAGTACATGGTATGAGAACAAAATCAATTTTTCGAGTAAAATAAGTTTTTTTCAAAAAATTTAATTTTGACGCCTTTTGATGGTACTCCCACATTAAATATTGTTTTGACATGTCTATAAGTTAAATTTGAAAAAATAAAATTCTTCTTTATAATAAGGATATATAAATTTATTTTGGATAAATGTTTCATATTATTCTGATAACTTTCATATTTTAATGAATAGTAAAAACACGCTATATTTTAATTAAAAACAACTTTTTTTCATCGCCATAATTTATATGGATAGATTATCTTTTTAATTGTTTTAAAAGTTTAATTATAATATAATTTTACTATTTAATCCAATGTTGTTCATTGGAATTAATTTCACTTTAAAATTGGACATAAAAAAGTATCAATCTTTTGATAATTATTGTTTCTTAAAAACACGTTATTTGTCTTAATAATGGGATTTACTTTTAAAATTAATTAATGTCACTTATATGTTTTGAATTTGAAAAAATAGACATGATTTTTGAATTCGGAATATCAAATATAGCTTAGGCTATTTTTTTGGTATTTTTCTGAAAAACTTCAATTTTTGATTAATAGTGAAAACACTGAGTTTTTGGTGAAAACCGACTTTTTATTTAAATAATCATTTATTTTATTTAAATTTATATTAGGTCAAAATAGGTAAATAATACTTATATAAGTTCAATGAAATTTATTGGAGTCATTTTATAATAATTTTAGATTTATAAAAATTGTATTGAACTTTGCACCGTCTTTTACCCACCTCCTAGGAGCTTTTGCAATTGTTCATCAAAATTTATTTTACCACTTCTGTGAGTTGAATTTCAAAAATCTGTGAGATATGTTTAATATCAAGGAGTAAAATGTGGTTCAATTAGATAATTTTTTTGGTGAATAGTAACCTTTTACTTTTATTTACCACGGTTAAAAGTAAATAGGATAATTCAAGGTTAAAAGAATATTATAATAATTTCAAATTACCTTAACACTTGTCCAAACCTTATTGGATGAGTAATAGCCGACCATGGGCATCCTTGGGTCAATTTTGAGACCCCATGGAGACGCTTATGAAAGACAATGATACATTAGATTAATTAATTTAATGTAAAGACAAAATTGGCATTAACAAAAATCCTTTAGTAATTAATTTTTATAAGGGGCTATATAAATTATCATTTCGACTATAAATATTCATTAGAAAGATAAAAATATTGCATACATGTGGTATTTTTTATATAATTTTTAGACATCAAATAAATTAAATTATTTATTACACAATAATGAGGCAGTATTTACCTCATTAATGAATGATTTAAATAAATAAGATTATAATGATTAAAATATTATCCAAAACCAGGCCAATATCTATTGGATGATTTTATTTCGAATATGAGTCATCTTAGATTCGACATTAATTTGTTTTGGACTTCTTGAAAACGAAGATAATTTGATAATAAAATAATGTTTTCACACTTTCTTAAAGAGCCCCTCCTCTCCCTTATAAAAGGAGACCACTTCTATGCAATTCCTCACACCTCTTAAGCCTTTTGGCTCGTCCAAAATCTGGCTAACTAAGCTCCCTACATCCCTATCCTCCCCTAGAAGCCTTAAATTAGGCATAATTCACTTAAAGAAGTCGTTTTGGTTCAAACCAAAGGAAGTTTCCCAAATTAAAGGTAATAGTTTCTCTTAAGTAGTTTTCTTTTATTCTACTTCTCCAACCCAAATTTTTTTTTGATACTTTATTTTGTAACAACACCAGTATCATAAAAATACTAGGATTTTGTTATGATAAGTATTATAACTACACTTACACACACCTGTATCGAATAGATGAAGAACATAATGTTTATGTGGATGACAAACTAACGCCTCACGAAACGATGATCGTTCGATTTTCTCATACCACCTCTCATGGTGTGCATTACGATGGAAATATATTTATATATGATATATATTATGTTTATGATTTCATTATGCTTCTTTAATTCCCAATTATATCAAGCCTTTATGGTTTCCATAGTCGGTACATACGATAATCTCATTTGAGGAAGTGCGGACTACCGCCCCCTCAAAGTGATGTGATTCGTTAATAACTTATGTGGGATTTTTAAAGGATAGAGTAAATGATATTATATATGATATTATACTTGAATTATAATATAACTATTCCATGAAAATAATAAATAGAAATTAAAGTAGTGTTCATGCGTACGTACGGTTTACCGTCTCCATGAACGGTGCATTTCATTTCTTATCTTCATATGTTATGTACTATTATAAATCTATGTATATGATGGATATATAATGAATATATATGATATATAAATCATGATTTAAATTCTGGAAGTA
This sequence comes from Viscum album, assembly GCA_963277665.1. Lineage (NCBI taxonomy): Eukaryota > Viridiplantae > Streptophyta > Magnoliopsida > Santalales > Viscaceae > Viscum > Viscum album. Next base: position 664,328,389 of record OY728159.1, read on the forward strand.
AGTAAATAATGATATAAGTAATAATAACATCGTGAACAACAAGTCCAAACACGTATGATAAATAAGTTGATTTTACCCAAAACGTTGCTTTAACATGGGATTTACAAAAGAACGGGTAATATAAAATCATAAGTGAAACATATATGATATAATAACAATGAATATGATTCTTTAATAAGTCAATGACAATATTTAAATCATTATACAAGAGGTTCGGATACGTACGAAGCATATCAGACCTAAGGTAAGGGATAACTTTTCCAATCTTGTTTTTATCTGAGATTGTTTATTCATATGTATTTACTGGGGTTATTGTTATCATCCATGTCTATGTTTTAATGAAATGTTTTCATGTATGTTTAATGTCCTTTTTACCCATTTTCAACTTTTACTACATGGTATGTAAGGAATCAATCTTTTGTTTACGTTATAAGGTACTTTTTTGACTTTTCCGGCAAAAGTACTAGAAGAATGTTCTTTTAACTTATACAGCATGAAAGGATTCTTACGGTTTTATAAAGCCTTATTTTTATGAAGCTTCCTACAAAATATTTTAGGACTATTTTCAAAAAAAATATCTTTCTTTTAAAATTTCATGACGTTTTGTGAAAAGAAATTGATTTTGAAGAAGAAAGGATATTTTCCTCAAGAATTCATTTCTAGTGGTTTATCAAAACCATTTTCCATCCAAGATGACATTATTTCCTATGTGTATGTTTCAAGTATAATGTCTCTATGATTTACATGGTTTCAATTTTCTTATGATGAATTGATATCCATTTTTTATATGGATTATGTTATGATGGGATGATATTTATGAGACCGATTTTTATTCATTGGGTTATGATGAATTATTTATGTTTATGTTGTGGAACAAGTAAGAATGATTTCATTTTGAGATGGGTGGGACCTATATCTCCATAAAATACATTGGGTAAAAATTTATATCTCATGAGATAGACATGGCTAAAATGGAAAGTAAATCTGGTTCAGTAATACAGGGCTGGAACGGCAAGAAAACCTGGTTCAGTAAGGGACTTTGTCCACTAAGATGGTCTTGGAAGCAATGCCTTGGCTAATATGGAAATCATATCATGTGCTTAATGTTTTTCCACAATTACATATTTTATTCCCATGCTATTTTATCATGATTAATGTTTCTTTATGATCTATTCCTTATGTACTGCCATGTTTTATGTCATTGTTCAAGATTTTGATGTTTAAACATTATGTTCATGTTTTTAAGTTCAAATGTATATGATTTGTTTTGTTTTATCCATGAGTACCCTTTCTGAGCATTTGAGCTCACCCTTTATATGTTTTCTTTTCCCCAGGATTTAAAGAAAGGTTTTAGGTAAGAAAACAAAAGGGGAAGAACTTTCTGGGAGATGTTGAAGACCTTTCACCATGATTAGAAGATTATATTCCGAGTTTCCAAAGACACTAAACTATTACGGTCCTTGTGTGTCTATTTTTGTTATGTATTAAGTATTCCATAAAAGTAATGTAATTTCCATGTATGTCAAGCTTTGGGTCTCTGCAGTTGGTATCAGAGGGAGGTTGGTAGGAATGAATCCGATCTTTGGGAACTCTCACATGTGAGCGTTGGACGAAACATGGCTCTCCACCCAAGGGCTTCATGGGGAAATGGCTGGCACTACAGATGGGGGTTTGTCCCGCCCAGGGGGTGTAGCCGCCCACGGAGTGCCCTGATAGGTATCAATTATAGTCCACTAGAAGTAATCCTTGACCATTACAGTTGGTATCATATGAAAGGTTTACTTAAACTTTGGAAAATAGGATGCAAAAACTTTAGTGAGATCCCTAGAGATATTTTTAAGGTATGTCTAGGGATGTCCCTAATGTTAGGTATAAGTATAGGTTCTAGTCCTAGAATTATGATAATGAGCTTAGAATTAAATCTATGATGTTAGATATTGAAGTTACTCCCCCTTTATTATGTTGTTTTACCTATCATGATTTTTGCCTCTCACACTATTCATTTTGGATTTTAGATGATGGCTGGAACCCGAAGGAAACGTGTTGATCAATGTAATGGACAATGCAATGATTGTAATTATGAACAAACCAATTTTATGGGAGATGGAGTGAAAAATCTCATTGCTATACTAACTCATGCTATGAATCATTCTGGACTTCTGAATGAGTAGAGAAGGGGACAATATTCTATTGAGTCCTTCATGAGGCAACTTCCCCCTTCCTTCAGTGGGTCTTCTAATATACTTTTTGCTAAACAATGGATCAGTACCATTTAAAAGATATTTTCCATACTTCGCTGTTCAAAACATGAAAAAGTCATTCTGGCTATTTACCGATTAGAAGGCGAAGCGGATCAATAGTGGACTTTAATTAAGAATACAAGGCCCCAAGGTGAAATTGAATCCATGGAATGAGATGAGTTAAAGAAATTATTTTTCAATAAGTAATTCCCTCTTATTAATCAAACGAAGATGGAAAAGGAATTCCATGAGTTTAATCAAAAGGATGATGAATCTGTTAGTATATATGAAGCGAATTTTACAAGGCTTGCAAGGTATGCATGTGGCTTTATCATCCAACCTGAAAGTAAAGTTGATCGTTTCTTCAGTGGCTTAAAACCAAATCTTCGAAGGGAAATATCTATAAGAGATTTCAGTATCTATGAAGAAATTGTGTGTCGTGCTATCAAGGTAGAAATGGAAGTTGGTGTTACATATCCATGTCATGGTTTGGAAAAGAAAAGAAATATGGACTTCAAGGAGAAATCTCAGAACAAAGGTGAAAAGAAGATGAACGTTTCTTTATGATCAATGTGTGTAAAGAAGCATGGTGGAGATTTCCTAAGAGGTACTAGAAAATGTTTTAAGTGTGTAAAATAAGTTCATCGAGCAGTTGATTGTCATTGTAATAGGATAAAGGTTGATAATGATGTGAATAGAGAAAAGACAACAGAGAACGCTCCACCAACACTTCAATGCTTCAAGTGTAAGGAAATGGGGCATTATGCTAATTAATGCCCTAATACAAGGGTTAATGATGATCAACATGAGAAACCACATAAGTTTAAGGACAAAGGGAATTCACATGCGATCACTATTGGAAATGTTGAATATGACAATGATGTGGTGGAATGATATAGTGTTCATGTAATGGGATTCCAAAATAATGTTGTATAAGTAATATCATGGTACTATGGATTAAAGAGACATATAAGGATTGTTACACTGTGATCTTTCCTTACGTTTTGAAAGTGTATGATGAATGGTACCAGTAAACAGGAAAGGTTATTCATATATTTTTTGAAGTCACCTAATATACACATAAAGAAGTGCTAAGGAGATAATGAAATGTTTGATAGTATTAATGAGATCATGAATTATATAAGGACAAAGTGATATCATGGTTTGATTATAAAGAATTTTTGGGATTTTGGTGTGTGGAAAGTGTTAACTTTTGACAGCATTCATGTTTTCACTAAGGTTCAATGGGTATTCATTTTTCAAGAGAATACATGATTAAGGTATTCACATGATTGGAATGTGATCAACACGATATATCAGGGATAAATGATGGTATTCGCATGCTCGGTAGATGACATTTCTAGTAATTGTTTTCTTTATACTATAAGCTTGGAAAGAAGTATTTTGGATAAGCCTAAAGATTCGAAATGGATTATGTTGGACACAAGTTAGTATTGTTTAAGGCTAGAAATTTTTTTGATATTATTGATGGAATGTCATAATGATGTAATTTTAGAAAAAGGACAACCTGCAAGATGGGCCACAACTCGTCGCGTTAGACAAGGTTGTGGGAATAGAACCCCCAACCGAAGTGTGACAAGCCTTCATTACCTACCACTAACCTACATGAAGTCCCTGGTTAGTAGAAATTAGTTTTATTTTATTAAGCAGTATGATGGTTGAAGTATAAGTCCATTTTTGGAATCATATACGATTAACCACACCATAGATGGAATTATGTATATTTGATAACTTTTTCTAACCATTTGTTTGAAATAGATGGAATGAATCATCATTCTATCACATGATCATCTAACACTTCATGAATGACCAATTCAACATCATTTCTTTAAGAGATGAAGTGGAAATTGTTCAAGGCACGAACAACGGTGATATTGTACCAAAAACAAGAAAGTATTTATTTTGATTCGAAAATTATTCACCTTTAGGGAAATGATCTTGAAAACAAAATTTTTTTTGTCCTAGTATCCTTATATTTGATGGATCAGATGGTATCTTAGATCGTCACAAATTTATGGCTTTGTGATTGTTGTTTTTTTTTCATAGCCATGTCCTCTACCACTCTTCATAAGAACATGATGGTTAGATTTTTCTTCCAAATCCATATTTTCACCTATGTTCTCCTATGTGGAAATCCAGTGATGAGTTACGTTGGGTAATAATTACATTTCATACTTTAATTTTTAAAATTAAGTTTTAGTATTCCTTTTTACAATGTGGGTAAATGATTTATAACCCCGATGAATTTCGAAGGAGAAATTCATTTTAAGGGGGGTAGAATGAAACACCCCAAGATTTTATGAGATATATTCTTTTTAATTTCTTTCATATCTTCTATTGTACACTACACCAAGATTGTCTTGCGCTATACGCAACACCATATTAGCATGCAGTATGCACAACACTATTCTTGGATCGTGTTACACACAATATCAAGTTTGTTTGATAGTAGTTATTCTACGCAACATTGAGTGTGTATATATATATATATAAATAATAAATGTATAAATGAAATATGGTTGGATTTTGTTATACGAAACAACAAAAAAGTCTTTCACAACACGCAACCCTGACTTGGCTTGCATTACATGCAATCGTGACCTTCCTCGATAGCGTGTGTTGTACGCAATACCAGGTTTCTCTAAACAACGATATATGGTTATAATATTATTATAAACTAGCTGTTATGAATAGTATTAACTACATTTTGAATATTATAAAATTATTATTCATCTTATATATTTTATATAACATGGTATGAGAACAAAATCAATTTTTCGAGTAAAATACGTATTTTTCAAAAAATATAGTTTTGCCGCCTTTTGATGGCACACCCACTTTAAGTCTTTTTTTGACATGTCTATAAGTTCAATTTGACAAAATAAAATTCTTATTTGGAATCAGGATATAAATATTTACTTTGGATAAAATTTTCATATTATTCTGATAACTTTCATATTTTAATGACTTGTAAAAACACGCTATATTTTAATTTAAAAAAACATTTTTTCATCGCAATAATTTATATGGATAGATTATCTTTTTAATTGTATTTAAAGTGTAATTATAATATATTTTTACCATTTAATCCAATGTTTTTCATTGGAACTAATTTCACTTTGAAATTGGACATAATTAAGTATCAATCTTTTGATAGTTATTGTTTCTAAAAAACACGTTATTTGTTTTGATAACCGGAATTACTTTTAAAATTAATTAATACCACTTCTATGTTTTGAAAATGGAAAAATATACATCATTTTTGAATTCGCAATATCAAATATAGCATAGGCTAATTTTTTGGTATTTTTCTGAAAAACTTCAAATTTTGATGAATAGTGAAAACACTGAGTTTTTGGTTAAAACCAAATTTATATTTAAATAATCATTTATTTGATTTAAATTTATTTTAGGTCAAAATAGGTACATAATACTTATATATGTTCCAAGAAATTCATTGGAGTCATTTTATAATAATTTTAGATTTATAAAAATTATATTGATCTTTGCACCATCTTTTACCCACCTCCTAGGAGCTTTTGCAATTGTTTATAAAACATAATTCTACCACTTCTATGAGTTGAATTTCAAAATTCCTAGAGACACAGTTAATATCACGGAGTAAAATTTTGTTCAATTAGATAAAAATAATTTTTGGTGAATAGTCACTTTTTACTTTTATTTACCACGGTTAAAAGTAAATAGGGTAAATCAAGGTTAAAAGAATATTATAATAATTCCAAATTACCTTAACAGTTGTCCAAACCTTATTGGATAAGTAATGGCCGAAAATGGGCAGCCTTGTGTCGATTTTGGGACCCCATGTATCCACTTAGGAAAGACAATGACGCATTAGATTAATTAATTTAATGTAAAGACAAAATTGGCATTAACAAAAATCCTTTAGTAATTAATTTTTATAATGGGATATATAAATTATCTGCTTGACTATAAATATTAATTGGAAATATAAAAATATTTCATAAATGTTGGTATTTTTTATATAATTTTTAGACATCATATAAATTAAATTATTTATGACACAATAATGATGCAGTATTTACCTCATTAAAAAATGATTTAAATAAATAAGATTATAATGATTGAAATATTATCCAAAACCTGTCCAATTCCTATTGGATGATTTTATTTCTAATATGAGTCATCTTATATTCTACATTAATTTGTTTTGGACCTCCTGAAACCGAAGATAAGTATATAATAAAATAATGTTTTCACACATTCCTAAAGAGCCCATCCTCTGCCTTATAAAAGGAGACCACTTCTATGCAATTACTCACACCTCTCAAGCCTTTTGGCTCGTTAAAACTATACCCAACTAAGATCTATACATCCCTCTACTCCCCTTATAATACTTACATTAGGAATAATGCACTTCAAGAAGTCTTTTTGGTTCAAACCAAAGGAAGTTACCCAAATTAATGGTAATAGTTTCTCTTAAGTTGTTTTCTTTTATTCTACTTCTCCAACCCCTAAATTTTTTTAAATCATTCTTTTGTAACAACACCTGTATCCTAAAAATACTAGGATTTTTTATGAGATGTATTATAACTACACTTACACACACCTCTATCTAATGGATGAAGAACATAATGTTTCTGTGGATGGAAAAACTAACGCCTCACGAAACGATGATTGTTCGATTTTCTCCTACCGCCTCTCATGGTGGCCATTATGATGGAACTATATTTTTATATGATATATTTTATTTTTATTATTTACTTATTCTTAATTATTTACAAATTATATCAAGACTTTATGGTTTCCATAGTCGGTATATACGATAATCTCATTTGAGGAAGTGCGGACTACAACCCCCTCAAAGTGATGTGATTCGTTAATACCTTATGTGGGATGTTTAAAGGATGGATTTAATGATATTATATATGATATTATACTGGAATTATAATATACCTATTCCATTAAAATAATAAATAGAAATGAAATTGGTGTTTATGTGTACGTACGGTTTACCGTCTCCATGAACGATGCATTTCATTTCTTACCTCCATATGTTATGTACTATTATAAATACATGTATATGCTGGATATATAATGAATATATATGATATATAAATAATCATTTTCATTATTGAAGTATTTAAATCATGATATAAGTAATAATAACCTCAAGAACAACAAGTCCAAACACGTACAATAAATAAGATGATTTTATGCAAAACGTCGCATTAACATGGGATTTACAAAAGAACGGGTAATATAAAGTCATAAGTGAACCATATATGATATCATAAAAATTAATATGATTATGTAATAAGTAAATGACATTATTTAAATCATTATACAGGTGTTTCGGATACGTATGAAGCATATCAGACCTAAGGTAAGGGATAACTTTTCCAATCTCGTTTTATTCGAGATTGTTTATTCGTAATTATTTACCGGGGTTATTGTTATCATCCATGTACATGTTTTCTAGAAATGTTTTCATGTATTTTTAAAGTCGTTTTTACCAATTTTGACTTTTACTACATGGTATGTAAGGAATCATTCTTTTGTTTATGTTACGAGGTACCTTTTTGACTTTTCTGGAAAAAGTATGAGAGGAATGTTTTTTTAACTTATATGGCATGAAAGGATTTTTACGGTTTTATAAAGCCTTATTTTCATGAAGCTTCATCCAAAATATTTCATGACTTTTTTCAAAAAAATATATTTCTTTTAAAATTTCATGACGTTTTGTGAAAAGAAATTGATGTTGAAGAAGAAAGGATATTTTTCTCAAGAATTCATTTCAAGGGCTTTATCAAAACCATTTTCCATATAAGATGACATTATTTCATATTTGTAGGTTTCAAGTATAATGGTTCTATGATTTACATGGTTTCACTTTTCATATGATGAAATGATAAAAATTTGTTTTATATGGATTGTGTTATGATTGGATGATGTTTATGAGACCCATTTTTATTCTTTAGGTTATGATGAATGATTTATGCTTATGTTGTGGTAGTAGTAAGAATGATTTCATTATGAGATGGGTGGGACCTATATCTACCTCAAATGCATTGGGTAAAGATTTATATCTCATGAGATAGACATGGATGGAACGGAAAGTAAATCCAGTTCAGTAATACAGGGCTGTAACGACAAGTAAACCCGGTTCAGTAAGGGACATTGTCCACTAAGATGGTTTTGGAAACAATGCCTTGGATACTGTGGAAATCATATCATGTTTTTAATGTCTTTCCACATTACATATTTTATTCCCAAGCTATTTTATCATGATTAATGTTTCTTTATGATCTATGCCTTATGTACTTCCATGTTTTATGTCATTTCTCAAGATTTTAATGTTTAAAGATTATGTTCATGTTTTTAAGTTCAAATGTATATGATTTGTTTTATTTTATCCATGCTTACCCTTACTGAGCATTTGAGCTCACCCTTTTTTATGTTTTATTTTCCCCAGGATTTAAAGAAAGGTTTTAGGTAAGAAAACAAAAGGGGAAGATATTTGTGGGCGATGTTGAAGATCTTTCACCACGATTAGAAGATTATATTCCGAGTTTCCAAAGACACTAAACTATTACGGTCCTTGTGTGTATGTTTTTGTTATGTATTAAGAATTCTGCAAAAGTAATGTAATGTCCATGTACATCAAGCTTTGGGTCTGTACAAGGGTCCGGCCCTATAGGGCATGGCCCAGTCTGCGTCACTTGCCCCGGCCCGGCTGGGGGGGTATGCTGGCTCGGCCAGCGAGCCGAGCGGGGGGTGCGGCCCACCTGTCCCGCGGACGCGGTACCAGGCTGTCGCCGTGGTCTTCCCCAGATCCCGTGCGGCCGTGAGATCTCTATCTCATCGCCTCAGCCAATGTCATGGGGGGCTACTGCCGGCTGTGCGCCAGGGCGCCGCCCCCCCTGCCGCTGGTGCCGCCGCACCGGCGACCCGTGCCCCCGGGGTCTTCCACGGGCCACCGAAATCATTTCAGTGGTCCGTTCTTGATTCTGACTGCGCCTGCAGTCATCTCGGGACCTGTACATCACCACGGCGGCCTCTAATGACCATTTCGGTCCTGCTTCGTTGTTGCCAAATATTTCGTGCATCAATACCAAACTAGTGGTGTGTTCAGACTTGTTTGTTAGTCCGTACACACCACGTTAGTGGTTCTAACATTTCTCAACAATTAAATTCCATGTTCGATAGTATAGAACATAAATATGAAAAAAATATACAATTCCCCTACCTCAAAAAACAATGAAAAACATCGGCGTTGCGGTGGATGGAGTCGGGGGGAAGGGGTTTGTATGCAACGTCAGATTGCGCGGAGGAGGAAGCGGCGTCTCCTCTCTTATCGCGGGAAGAGAAATTGTGTCGCGTCGTCATTCTATGTGGAACCGACATTCTTCATCGAAGGAGACATCACTATCGTAGGTGACGAAGGATCTTGACGTCGAGGTGCATCCAAGGAAGAAGTTCCTCACGTTCTTCTCCAGGGGTGTTCTTCGTTGAAGAACGATTCGCCTACCTTTAATCCTCCAGATTCTTTTTCCAAAGATATCCGCCAACAAGAAGGAAAAGAGGATCCCCATTAATAGAATTATTGAAAAAATCATATTAATTCCAAGAGGTGACAATTAATTTAACGCTGACATTAAATTAATTGGATGGAACGTTAATGTAATGAGGGAGGCAGGAAGGATCCATCAAAACCAAGGTAATTACGCAAAAGTGGGGTTATTAATGGGGAAAAGTCAAAGGAAAGAACAGGGAAATAAATGGGGAGTTAATGGTTGGGCTCGTACGGTCTCCACCTCACAAAATAAAATTTTGTGCACCACCAAAATTTTATTTAATTTTTGGAATGAATCGAAAAATTCACTTCCACCCCGCATAAAACACAACCGCAGTAAAGGTTCCCTTATGAAATTATCGGCTCTGCGAGTTCATCGGTGCCCTAGAATTTCAATACCAAGCATCGACTCAAAAGATATAAAAACCCGCTCGTTCGTTCACCGAACGTACCCAAGCTAAACTTCGTAAATTGATTTCGGGAACACCGGGCCTCGGAATGAAGGGCCTTCAGTAGCCATAGGCTTGTAAAATTCCAAAGTATTTAAGAAAAAAATATTCCTTGAAATTTCAATGTCATTACATTACTCATACCTCAGGGCTTTACATCCCTGTAAAGCTACAACATAAACTAGGGAAACAAATGAGGGTAATAAGCATTCTTCTGAGCCTCCCACTCCCATGTTCTCTCCTGGAGGTTCCTGTGATGCCAACGAATGTGCACTAGAGGAATCGACCACCCACATTGGACCCGCTCTTTTCGATCATCGATATCCACTAGGACATCCACAAATGTCACCCCGTCATCGATGTCTAGCTTCCCACGGTCGATGATATGAGTTAGGTCGTGCACATATCTCCTCATCTAAGATACGTGGAAGATGTCGTGCACCCGGTGTAGCTAAGGTGGTAGGGCCAGGCGGTAAGCCACCTCGCATACTCTGTTGAGGACCTAAAAGGGCCCGATTAAGAGCAGAGATAACTTGCCGCCCCGGCCAAATCTCCGCCACCCATGCTGAGGTGAGACCCATAAGAAAATTTGGTCTCCATCCTTGAACTCTAGTGGCCTCCATATCCTATCAGCATAGGACTTCTATTTTCCCTGTGCAGTCCCCATCCGCTCCTGGATGATCTGTACCTTCTCCGTCGTATCCTGAACCATCTCTGGTCCTACGAGTGCTGACTCCCCCGGGTCAGTCCAGCACAGAGGTGATCTGCATGGTCGGTCCTACAGTCCCTCGTTTGGTTCCATCCCAATGGTGGAGTGGTAGCTATTGTTGTACACAAACTCCACCAAGTTTAGGTGATCCTCCCAGCTATGACCAAAGTCAAGGACACAAGCATGGAACGTTTCCTCGAGTGTCTGAATGGTCCTCTCTGTCTGGCCATCCGTCTGTGAGTGAAAGGCAGTGCTCAGGCGTAGCTGCGTCCCAAAAGCCTCCGGTAACCCCTTCCAATCCCGGGAAGTAAAGTGACTGTCTCGATCGGATATGATAGATGATGTCTAGCCATGTAGACGTACGATCTCTTGGACGTAGAGGCGTCCCAAGCTCTTTATCGAGCCCTGCTCCCTGATCGGTAGGAAGTGGGACAACTTGGTGTGTCGGTTGAAAATCACCCATATAGAGTCGTTCCCTATGGATGTACATGGAAGCCTCATCATGAAATCCATGGATATCCCATCCCACTTCCACTTCGGGACATCTAAGGGTTGTACCAAGCCTGCAGGTACATAGTGATCTGCCTTCACGTGAGGACAAGTGAGGCTTCGAGAAACGAACTCTGCCACATCCTTCTTCATACCCGGATACCAGTGCTATCATATGAGGTCCCGATACATCTTCGCTACTCCTGGAAGTACTGCTATAGGGGAAGTGTGGAACTCCCTTAGCAAATCCTCATATAGTGAAATTGGTACCATGGTACGTACCCTGAAGAAGATGATGTGCTCCCCGCCTTAAGAAAATCCATCAGGTGCCAACCCTGAAAATATCTGAGCACGTAAAGCATCACAGTCAACGTCCCCACGTTGTGCCTCTCTGACCCGCTGAAGTAGTGGAGGAGGGACTGTGAGGGTATGTAGACAGGCTGAACCATCTCAATACATGAGGGATATCTTCAAAGCGGCTAACTACTTTGTCGCCTATCCAAGTAGTTGAATGACCAATCTCTTGCTGAGAGCATCAGCCACAACGTTCCCCTTCCCAGGAGTATAGACAATCTCAAATTCATAATACTAGAGGAACTCGATCCATCACTGCTGCCTCATGTTCAGGTCCTTCTGCGAGAAAATGTATCTGAGACTCTGGTGGTCAGAGTAGGTTGTAAAGCGCTCACCCATCAGAAAGTGTCGCCATATCATCAGGGTGAAGACCACTTCTGCTAACTCCAGGTCATTGGTAGTGTAGTTCTTCTCATGCTGCCTCAACTACTGTGAACCATAAGCGATCACTGCTCGCTCCTGCATCAGGACACACCCGAGTCTGGTCCCTGATGTGTTGCGGTAAACTATGTACCCCACGTCCTCCTCCGACAGCCTCAAGATGGGTGCACTGTTCAATCTCCACCTCAGCTCCTAAAATCTCTGCTGACATCTATCTGACCACATGAAGGTTTTACCCTTCTTCGTCAAAGATGTAAGTGGTTCTGCAACTCTAGAGAAGTCCGAAACAAATCTCTGATAGTACCTAGGAAGACCTAGAAAAATCACACCTCCATCAAGCTCCTGGGTGGCTCCTAAGCAAGTAGTGCCTCTATCTTTGCAGTATCTACTACAACTCCCGCATTAGAGATGACATGCCCCACGAAGTGAACTTCTCAAATCCAGAACTGGCACTTCGAGAGCTTACCATAAAGCCGGTTCTCTTGGAGTATATCCATTACAACCCTGAAGTGGTAGGCATTGTCCTCCTCAGTAGTCAAGTAAATAAATATTTCATCAATGAAGAATACGACAAACCGATCAAGGTAAGGCTAGAAGTTCCTGTTAATGAGACTCATGAACACTGCTAGAGCATTGGTCACGCCAATGGGAATAACCAAAAACTCGTAGTGGCAATACTGACACCTGAAGGCCATCTTGTACACATCTTCATCTCTAACTCTGAGCTGATGATATCATGTCCTGAGTTCTATCTTCGAGAACCATCGTCCTCCCTTAAGCAGATCGAAGAGATAGTCAATACTCGGAAGAGGGTACTTATTCCTCACGGTCACCTGGTTCAGGAGACGGTAGTCAACATACAGTCGGAAGCTCCCATCCACCTTCTTGGTGAACAAGATCGGAGAAGCCCTGGGTGAAACACTGGGTCTGATGAAACCTTTCCCCTGTAAGTCCTCCAGCTGTACCCGCATCTCATGAAGCTCGGCGGGAGCCATTCGATATGCTGGAGTAGATATCGGTGATTTCTCGAGGTACAGGTCTATGTAGAAATCTACCTCCCTGTGAGGAGGTAATCCTGGAACATTTTCTGGAAAAACATCTGCATACTGATCCAACACAACCGGAAAATTCGGACTCCCCACATCAACTGATCTGAGGATGAGACTAGCCAAATGATGTGTGATCGGTTTCCCTCTCCTCTGCATAAGTTCATCATGTGTTGAGAAGGTTCCCTTTTCGCCGGTGAAGGTGAACCTAGTCCCATCCGTGCGGACACACCACACCATGCGCCTAATACAGTCGATCTGGGCATGAACTGTAGATAACCAGTCCATACCCAAGATGAATTCTTAAGGCCTTGATGCCGCTACAAGAAGATCCCAACTGAAGCTCTTGCCTCCTAGAGTAAGCTCACACTGCCGGCACCAGTGCGTAATCGTCGAGTTTTCTCCCGTAGGAGTCTCTAACCGTAAGGATCGAGCCAACGACTCTGTCAGAATCTCCGAGCTCCGAACAATGGCAGCGGCAATAAAATAATGACTCCTACATGTGTCTATATGAATAGCAGAAAGGGTGGAGCAGACAAAGATAGTACCTCGAATCATCTCAGGTGCACCGTGGTCATAACCCTCCGCTGCTTGGATCTGAGCCTACCTCTGCCCGACAGCTCCCTGTGGTCGGGGTGGACATCCTGTGGGTGGTGGTGGTAGAGACTCAAAACGTCATCCACCAACCGCTGCTCGGCCAGATCCTCTGCCTCATCCGCCTGCTCCCTACGGACTGCCACGGTCGAACCTCTGCCTCTGCCTGCGAGTTCCCTCCACTGTTTGCTGCTCGTCAGCATGGCGGGTCGGGTAGTCACAAGCCATGTGGCCCTGCCCGCCGCAAGCATATCACTGTCTACTTCTCGTAAGGCTGGCTCTGTGCCGTGTGCCCTGCACAGCCAAACCTGTATCCTGACGTCACCCACATGACGACCTAGTCCGCTTCGACCCCTGTGACATCTGTCGACTACCGGCTGCAGAAGACTCCGCTCCGTGCCGTCCTGTGGTGGGTCTCGCTGCTGGTGGCTGCTTGGCGAGAAAGCTCTCCCCTAAAAGGGCTCGCTCCAGCACCCCCGCCTGCGTCGGGATGCTAAGGGGAATCATCGAAGCTCTGATCTCATGCCTCAGCCCCTGCTCAAAGGTCCGGTCCCAATAGAATGGGTCCCGTTCTATGTCCGTGGAGTGGCGCGAGATGTCAGTAAATCTCACCGAGTAATGGGCTACTGACATGCTTCCATGCCGCATCTATAGTAACTCCTGGATGCACACTGCAAAGAGGGTGGTTGGAACAAACTCCGGATGGAAGAGGCTCTCGAAGTCCACCCAAAGTAGTGATGTCTCGTCATGCACCAGGAGCATTAGGCTCCACCACCTACCTGCTGCCACGTGCAGGAGACTCATGGTAAAGATCAAAATAAGGTCTGCTGGTGTCCCTACCAATCTGAAGACTCTGATGATAGCCTCCAGCCAATCCTCAGCTACCTGAGGATCGGTCTCGTTGTGGAACCTGGGCCGCCTCTATCTCTGAAACTTGTGCAACGCGCTCAGGTAGCGTGCACTCTCCAGGGCTGGGGCTGGTAGCATCAGTGGCTTAGCGGGTAGTGGTACCGCTAGTGCCTCGGCTGTAATGGGGCCCTGCACCGAGGCCTCGTCGCTCGGTGGGCTGCGATCCCGCACGTAACTAGGAACCATGGCTGGCTGCCTTCATGGGGCCATCCTGAAAAGAAACAGGTGTTCCACTTTCAAATAGTATACCTGGTGAGATGACACAAAGTAATCACAAATAATTCTTTTGAAAGGAAACACACACACAATCAGTGTTTTCATGCATTGAGTCAGAAATCGGGAAGTTAGGGTCCTGGTGTAGGGATAGGTCGGCCGCCACACCAAAACTGGACTCCCTAGACTGAAATCCACACTCAATACTCTTAATACTATTGCTTCACAGAAAGGAAATATTAGATTCCTAAGTTCTGCGGTAGAACCGACTCCTCTGATACCAATTTTTCAAGACCCATCCTTAGGCCCTGTGCTGTGACTACCCCAAGCCCGCCTTCCATAGGCTTGGGGTTGGAGACTAGCACCAAAGGCGTAAATCCCCAAAAAAGGGAAGGCATTACCTTTATAAGTATAAAAACACAACAGAGTACGCAAGTGAAGTACGCACTAAGTAAAACTGGGTACAAGGTAAGTGCTGAAAAGTAAATGTGCCAGTATACAAACCCAAATGAAAGTAGAGCACAACTATAAGGGAAGTACAATAGAAGTAAGTAGAACAGCAGCACCGAGTCGTCCTCCGAAAATCCCACATGAAGGGTGGGTACAGATAGTCTGCTCAGCTCCTCGGGTCCGGCCGTCCACTCCGTGTACGTCCTGCAAAGTGGTCCACCTCCGGGTACCGTCCAGCTCCACAAGCCTCCACCTCAATTAGTGTTTTCCATCGTCTGCATCCAACAAAACGTAGTGCGGGCATAGCCCGTGCATGGGTGAGTATACGATACTCAGTAGGGAACTTGAGACCCCCAACGACCTCTCAAAATCCATGAAGGATAAATCAAAAAGGAAAGATACAATCACAAAGTATCAATCGACTCTACATAGGTATATGCCCATACATATACCAAAGTCATCAGTTACAGTTCGTCTTCAACTCTTGAGACCATGACCAACCCAATGCACACAGGAAAACACAGCCCAGTCCACACATGAAAGCAAGTCAATCACATCAATGATAATGATTGAAAATCAAGACTCAGCTCACATAGGTATACATCTTTCGTATGGAGATAGAGATGATCAGATGTAGTCACTGATTCATCTAAGCTGTCAGACCCACACATGATACATGTCCAGTTGAGTTATCGGACCCACACAGGATACACGTATAAAGGTCAATACTTCTGGACCCACACAGGATACAAGAACAGTAGTCATCACCGTCGAACCCACAGAGGATTCTAGTATGGTAGTCGTCGCTGTTGAACCCATGGAGGATTCCAGTACAGTAGTCGATGCAATCGCAGCAAGCTCTAGGGTTCCCTCACATAGTTTGCTCGATTCTGGGAGGGCCAGCTCCTCAAGAAAAAGAGTTGATACATCAACTGTCATGAAGCCCAGAGTTGATGTATCCCAAAGTTATGTCTTGTCAAAAGAAACCAAACACGATAGACGATGCGTCATTCAGACGCCCGCTCTGAGAGTTATTGACTTTTTCGTCCCAGGGCCCGGTTGGTTATTAATCTAAAACCAACCTGACAATACTCCAACTGCCTCCAAAACCCAAGTGGATTAAGCCAAAAGAACTATCTCAAAAAAAGGATCTCAATTCAATTAACGACACATCAATCGGATGTCCGGTACTTAAGTTATAAGCGTTTCCGCTCCGAGGGCCCGGTTGGTTTCGGGTTCAAACCAACTCGGCTGTACCCAAACATTAGCGCAACATCAAGTGTAATATACCGAAATGACCGTCTCAATCCAAGGATTCCTACACAACTGATGTTGCATCTATCGTAGGTCTTTAGCTCATGTTATGGGAAAAAGACCGAAAAATGGTCCGAAGTGGGGGTCTGCACCCGGTACGACCCGACCCAACCCCCCTGGGTTGCCCCGAATCGGGTCGACCTGCCCCGGCCCGACCAGGGAGGGGGGTACGCTGGATCGTCCAGTTAGCCAAGCGGGGGGTGCGGCCCCCCTGCCTCATGGACGCAGTGCCAGGATAGCACCGCGGTCTTCATCGGATCCCGTGCGGCCGCAAGATCCTTCTCTCACAGCCGCGACCGACGCTGAGGCGGGCTACTGCCGGTGGCGTGCTGGCCGGTGCCGGCCACTCCCCCCAGACGCCGGCACCGCCGCGCTGGTGGAGTCCGCCGCCGAGGCCTTCCGCGGGCCACCAGATTCATTCTTGTTGTCTGTTCTTGATTCTGACAGTGCCTGCGGTCATCTCGGGACACGTACATCACTGCGAGGGCCTGTAATTGCCATTGCAGTCCTGGTTCGTCGCCGCCAAATATTCCGCACATCAAGAACAAACTAGCGGTGTTTTCAGACTTGTTTGTTAGTCCATACATGTAACATTAGTGGTTCTAACATTTCTCAAAAATTAAATGCCATGTTTGAGAGTATAGAACATAAATATGGAAAAAATATACAATTCCCCTACGTGAACAAATGTTGAAGAATGTCAGCGTTGCGGTGGACAACGTCGTGGGGAAAGGGTTCATTGGCGACATCAGAGTGTGCCGAGGAGGAAGCGGGGTCTCCTCTCTTGTCGCTGGAGGAGAAAGGGTGGTGAATCGTCGTTCTACAAGGAACATTCATTCTTCGTCAAAGGTGACGTCGCTATCGTAAGTGACGAAGGCTCTTGACATCGAGGTGCGTCCGATGAAGAAGTTCCTCGCGTTCTTCATCGGGGGTGTTCTTCATTGAAGAATGGTTCACCTCCCCTTAATCCTCTAGATTATTTTTCCATATAGATCCACCAAGAAAATGGAAAATAGGATCCCCATTAATAGAATTGTTTAGCAACACATATTAATTCCAAGAGGTGATAATTAATTTAACACTGGCATTAAATTAATTGGTTGGCACATTAAAAGAATGATGTAGGAAGGAAGGCTCCATCATAATTAAGGTAATTATGAAAAGGGGGGTTATTAATGGGGAAAAGTCAAAGAAAACTGCAATAAAATAAATGGGGAGTTGATGGTTGGGCTCGTGTGGGCTCCACCTCACAAAATAAAATTTGTGCCCCACCAAAATTTTATTTAATTTTAGGAATAAATCCAAAAATTTACTTCCACCCCACACAAAACGAAACCGTGGTAAAGGTTCCCTTAAAAAATTACCGGTGCTGCGAGTTCATCGGTGCCCTCAGATTTCAATTCCGAGCACCAGCTCAAAAGATAGAAAAACCTGCTCGTTCGTTCACTGAACGTACCTGAGCTAGACTTCGTAAATTGATTCCGGGCACACTAGGCCTCAGAATCATGTGCCGTCAGAAGACACCGACTCATAAAATTACAAAGTATTTAATAAAAAAATTTACTTTAAATTTCAGGGTCTTTACATGCATTAGAAAAGTATTCTAAGGTAATACCATCAAAAAAATATCATTAATACTTTTACAAATTTCATCACCAAAATTATCTAATATTACTCTTGAATTCATAAAATATAGACAACTTAATCATAGAACATTATTTATGACCCTTAAACATGTTTTCCATATTATTTTTTATACTTATTTTTGACAAACAAAATCATGCATAATGTCCTAATATTTCAATAATGTCAAAACATGAGGAAAAAAATAATCCATACCTTTCATAGGTAATTTTATGTTTCCTTATCTTCAATTGGAATGGAATTAGGAATTGATAATCAAATATATATATGATCCTAGTGATCCCATTCTTGAACCTTATTCATTGGACATCTATTTTTATAATAACCATGTAGAACACCTTTAAAACATTCAACTATTCATTCAGAAAGAACTTCTTTCCCTTTCATGGAGTCAACTAGATGCTTCCTTTTTCCATGATAGGATATTTTTTATAACCTTCATTACCACATCAGAAACATTATCTTGTACCATTGAAGCATTTTCCAAGGTGTTTCTTTCCATATCCTTGAAACATAGGTTTTTTAATATACTCACATTTATGATTATTACCTGAACATCCATTGGGATTTGTTTATCAAATATCTAATTCCCTAGAATAATTACCAGGGTTAAAGTGGTCAATCAAGACTCTAGATAGTTGGTTAATAATATCCACAGGATCTTTCATTACAACTCCGATTTCAATCATTTTCTTTTTCAGAAAAACATCATAATTTTCCTTTACATCCATTGTTACGTTGGTGCATGCTAGATCTATCCATTTAGTTAAACCAAGAATGTTAGTGTGTGTATATCAAAAATATCATCATATACTATCGTATGAGGATAGTAAAAATTATGATATACTTATTCATGTTATCTTAAACTCATTAGATATATCTAAAATAACTATGAATCTTACTAATATGATAACTATTATGGATATTTCTCTTATTCTTAAATTACAACCTAACCTCTAAATTTTTCTTAACCGACCTATGATTCCAACTATAAAGCCCCATCCTTAAACATTAAATAATCATGAATTATGTTAATAATTTACATTGAGTATATTTTACGGTTTATATATTTAGATAATTAGATCATAAATTATACATAAAATCCGGAATATTACATGTAGACACTTCTACACAGTATCCATTTTTTCCATAAAATAAAAACTCTTAAAATATTAAGAGTTTTTTTCTTGATATAAGTCTTCTTGAATTTTTCCTTTCTCTTAAACATCCTTTTACCAGGTGAATTTTTTTAGAAACTTGTGATGATCATTAAAAGCTCAATAAAGGTTATAAAATAAATAAATAAAACATTAGTCCATCAATACATAAAAAACACAAACTCTTTAACATACATCATGAAATCGTATTTTTTTATAAATAACACATTGTAAACACAAATCATAAAATTAACTTGTGGAATCCATAAAATCATTAAATTATAGCTTTATCATCTACATATAGATTTACATTTGGAATACACATCACAATAGATTCCCTAAATCATTTAGGAGAAACATTAACGTCTACCTCAGTCATGTTACCCAATTTATTGGGGAGCTATCTCAGGCTCACCCACGCTAGGTTTATCACAGAACCACCCGTATACGTAAACAATTCCCATGATCCATAATATATTCATAAAAAAATCATAAATTAAATATAACATTTCGAAATTACAATCACAATATAACTTTTCGAGATACTAAAATAGTCCATCCATTTCCAAAACCATTTAACAAAATTAATAAATAGATTTTTGAAACAAACTGTTCAATACCACTGTGAATATTTTAACGGAATTAAAATTTTAAAACATTAAGGTCCATATAAATATATCCTTAAATTAAATTTGAAATCATGTACATTAATTAGAAATAATTATAATTTTAAATAATTAAAACATTTATAACAATGTTTTAGTGAAAGAGTCCCTTACCACTTGAGAAAATACTTGAATAAAAATAATTAAATAATACCATTAAAAGAAACCAATAATATCATGAGAATAAGGAAATTCATGTTATAATATGTAAAAGGGTATTACATACATGTTATATGATAATAAATGTGCACAATATCATGATACACCATAAGGAATGGATATTGAGACGTAGTCCCTTACAAAGATCGTATAAATGACATAATAATTTATCAATGGGATGATTATGTGTAGAAATAGTATAACCACACAAAGGGAAGCAGAAATTAAAAGATAAAAAAATAAAAAGTGATTCCACACATAATCTTGGAATAATATAATCAACAAAATTTGTGTAAAACCCAATGCGTGTAAATTGAGTTTAGAAATTCCCTTACGAAAATTCAGAAGTCTAACGACATCACTTAAAAATTCATAAAATTAGTTGATAAGAGAGAAAAGGGTATCCCATCACTTGGAAATAAAATTTATATTAATAAGGATATATAATAATATATCCAAAAATAGGAAAATTGAAATTAAGAAACATAACATAAATAAGTCTTTGACTAAAAAAGGAGGGTGAAAGGTTTCATTATCTCAAGTCTGACATGTCTTGTATGTTCCTTGTTAGTCTAAAATAATAAAATTAAATTAATTTATACATGATATAGAACCTTTTTAAATTTTATCATTCCTTTTATGTCACTTATTATTTTTATATAACAATTAGTTTATTATTTGAGTTCATATCATACATTTTTTCGATGGTCAGAACTTCAGTCAAAAATGAACTTTTTATAATTACAAATTATCCATGTGGTCAAAAGTCCATTATCTACAGAATTGTATTAAAGATTTAAATATCATATATATACTATATATATGTATTTAGATCCTGTATTTATGTATTTATAATAGTACATAACATTTGGATATAATAAATGATATGCACAGTTCATAGAGACTGTAAGCCGTACGTATGCATGAACGCTACTTTCATTTCTTTTTTTTTTCATTTTTAACGGAATGAAAAACAAATGATATATAGGTATATTATAACATAAGTATAATATATATGTTATATATGTTACATAATTTCATTAATTCTATCCTTTATACGTTCAATGTATAGTATGAACATGTCATATCACTTTGAGGGGGCGATAGTCCGCACTTCCTCAAATGAAATTATCGTATTTACGCATTATGAAAAACATAAAGATATGGTGTAAATGAAAAATGCAGAAGAATATAGAAAATATAAATATGATATATATCAAATATAAATAATTTTCCATCAAAATGGACACCATTAATGGTGTTAGGAGTTAATTGAATAATCATAATTTTGTGAGGCAGTAGTTCGCCGCCCACAGAAATAGTATGTTATAAATCCATTAGATGGAGGTGTGTGTGATTGTAGTTATGATCCATCTCAAAAAATATTATATTTAGTATACTTTCATTATTATGTAATAAAAAAAATATAATAGGGAGTGAAGAAGTAGAATAATGGAAAGGAATTTTAGAGGAGATGTTACCTCTTAAAATGTGTAACTCCCTTTGAATTGATCCAAATGAATTTATTAATATTATTTCATCCTAGGGGGAGTATTGTAGGAGGAAGAGGGGGATGTTGGGAGATTATTGGAGAATATTTTGGAGAATCCATGGGTCTTGGGTGGTGTGTGTAATCTGTTAGAGGAGGTGTCCTTTAATAAGTGGGAGGAGGGGATCTTTTGGATAGTTTGAAAGTATTATTTTATTATAAAATGATTTTCTATTTTAAAAAAAATCCAAATATCATTAAATTAGATTAAAATAATAATATAAGTCTAAATAAAATCATCCAATAATAGCTGGCCATGTTTTTGATATTTTTTCATCCTTATCCTTTTTATTTAACCCTTTTTACTCTTACTTTTTTATCAAGAATTTAACACTTTAAGAATCAAAATTGTTTCCAAAACATGAAAAATATTCAAATAAAGAGTCATTAATAAAATTTTAGACTTATTATAACTATTTTTCTGAATATTGTTTTTTTAATTTTATAATATTTATTAAAATGTTTTTTTATTTTAAAATATGAATTATGTCAGTTTGAGCCTTCATGATAAAGTATTTTTCATAATCACAAATAATGTCAATATACAGATTTATATCTTTCATGCCAATTTTAATGTATCTATGTGAATCAATTTTTTCATACAGCAACATATACTTCAATAATTGAATTGCTTATAAGTCATGAATCAATATGTACACAAGTGTATCTTCACATATTCTTTGATTAAAAATTCATATTGTAATGGTATATGCAAGACAAATTCTTCATAATCTTTCTTGGATTCCTAAAATAGAAGTCAACACACAGAAAATGAAGTATGAAAGACCGATGTTATCAGACCGAAGTATGACCCACCGATGTTCGACAGACCGATGGAAGACTCACCAAAGATGACACACTGAAACCGAAGATGACAAACCAAAACCAAAGATGACACACCGAAACTAAAGTACAATAGACCGATGTTATCAGACCGAAGTGTGACACACCGATGTTTGACAGACTGAAGGATGCCTCACTAAAGATGACACACTGAATCCGAAGAGGACACACCAATGATGACAGACCGAAGTTATCGAACTGAAGACAAAATACTGAAGATTACTAACCGATTGATATAAATAACTATTTTCATTTTATTAATTCAAATTTATTTCCAATGGTCATATGTAGACAAATTAATGTTTCTGACATTATTTAATGTTGTCTGTAGGACAATCTGTAGACAAGTACGAGGTACATGCATATGAAAATATCCTTTTGTGTAGAGAATCATGGAGTATAAAAGGACCTCATCTTTTTCGATAAAAAAAGAGATGACGATGACGATAATAGTAGTAGTACAAACTAATACACTGAGTGGGCCAATACGAAAACAGAAGAACTATGTTCTTGAGACTGCAATAAGACCATGACAAACTATCTTCACTAAAAAGTCTCAATATAAATCAAGACATCAACGAGCTGAACCTTTTCACTCCATAAATCCAGATTACGGAAATTGTGATACTCTGTTTTGAAGACAACTTTGAGTAAAGGACTCAAATAACATATTCTCAACATTCATTGAGTCTAGACATTTATTTCACAACACACAATGAATTCTTGACTCTATTATCATCCTTTACTCTATTGTGTTTTATATTTTATATTTGAGTAGTGTGAATATTTATTTTTATAACACACACTGTCGCCTGAGCATAACTGGAGGATATCTAACTATCCTCATACTCAGTCTCTTATTTCTTTTGTTTCCCACAAATAATTATGGTAGAGGTCAAGTGTGACCTGGACATCCGGTTGTGCTATTGTAATCCTCAATCAAGGGTGTGGATCAAAAGTTTATTTATATAAACAGCATGGTGGTAGGTGATCACCAAGTGGTGAGGACTAAGTCTCATCTTGAGGTTGAACCTCTTGGTTAACAATAATGCGCATCTTATTTTATTTTAATCTATTTTTCAACATTCCGCTGCTATTTAATTTTAATCTCAAATGTATATTTAAGTAACATTGATAGTTGAACTAAAAAGTGTTTGAAATTATTGTGAACCAGTAAGTTTGTTTCAAAAGATAACTTAATCTTCAGATTAAGTTAACTAAGAAATAATCAATCTTAGAGAAACTAATTGAACATTTACAATCATTATAAATTCACTATAGTTTAACTTTTTTTATGATTTGGGGTATTTTAATACAATGCTTTTAAACATAAATTTTAATTGGAACTTAATCCCCCCCCCCTCTTGAGTATCCACTACGACCAAGATTTGGTATCAAAGGATTTATTTATTTTCAATTTTTTCAATTTATTTTCAACTGTGATTTTAGTTGTATCTTAAATATCATAAAATTTATGTCATATCAAAATTTTTAGTTATTTAAATTCTATGTAACTATGGAATCTTGAGTTGATGGTGATGCTACTAACTGGCCACCATTCTTTAATGGTAATAACTATGCTCAGTGGAAATTATAAATGAAAATGTATCTTGAGAGTACGAGACTTGAAATATGGGACATAATTGAAGAGAAACATATACTGCCTGATACTGCTAGGGAATACGGTCTGAGTTGACTAAATATACATATAATAATAACTTAAAGAATGGAATGCCTTGTACTGTTCTATAGGTGATAATGAATTCAATAGAATATCTTCTAGTAAAACTAAATATGAAATTTGGGATACTTTAGCTATTTCTCAGGAGGGAACAACTAATGTTAAATAAATGATAATAAATATATACCATATTAAATATGATAATTTTAAGATGAATTCTGACGAAACTATCTATAAAATATATCTCAGGTCTAAGGAAATAGTGAACACTATGGGTCTACATGGAAAGCCGGTGGATAACAAGGACTAGATTATCAGACTGCTTCGATTCCTACCTGACAGATAGAGGGGAACTTCTGTTTCCATCCAAGAATATTGTGACATAAGTGAGCTACCAGTAAAAGATCTAATTGGAAAACTTCTGATGTACAAGGAAGAAATTAAGGTGAATCAAGAAGTATATGGGGAACCAAGGAACAAGTCAGTAGAATTCATGAATAATACCTCAAAGATAAAAAACAAATAAAAAGTTCAAGCTCTTGTAGACAACTCCAATAGTGAAGAGTCAGATTAATACAGTGGTGAAGAGATGGCTCATTTTGCTAGAAGGATCAAAAGGTTTTACCAAAAGAAGAAATTCTTTAGAAATTCAAACTAAAAGGGAAAGTATGATATTAAAGGACAATAAAAAAAATACAGAAAATGGAATGACAAATCAAATGAGATAATCTGCTATGAGTGAAAATGAAAAGGTCCTGTGAAGGCAGACAGTCCAAAGATGAAATTCAAGAAGAAATATGTAGACAAGGGAAAATGATATAAAAAGGTTAGGAAATCTACCTGAATTTCTTCAGAAGACAGCTTCGGTGGATTTGATGCTTCTGATAGTGAACAGAACAATCATTCCAGCTTATGTTTCATGATATAGACATCTGAGGTAACACTTAACTCTCTTATACATAATTTATATTATTCTGAGAATAAGAGTGAGTTACATATTGATGAAGATATGACTATGGATGAACTATTTTTATATTTTGAAATGATTTAGGATACCTTTAATGAGATTAAGGATAATTATAAATCATTAAAGAGACAAAATCCTTTAAATGAAAAATATAAGTCAAGTATGGATATTGAAAAAGAAAAACTCTCCCAACTGATAAATGAAAACACTAAACTTAAGTTATCCAATGAGATATTAGAAGAGCCCTTGAGAAGTTTACTGTAGGTAGAGATACCTTGACCCAGTTTCTAGGAAAACAAATTTCCCCAAAATATACAACTGGTTTGGGATATTATCCTGAACAAAGAAGGATCATTAAAACTAAATTTATTCCAAAATCTAGACAATTCACTGCTAGTTCAAGTACTGGACCATTTCATGGAAAAAAATTTCTAAAGGACCAAAAAAAATGTTTATGTCTCAAAATATATCTGATGACTATAGGAAATTTTTGAGACAAGTATGTGTTCTCAAAATATTACTTTCTATCCTTGCAGGTCCCATAAAAATCTAGGTACCAAAGTTACCCCATGTCTAATCTGTTTTGCAGGGATGTGGCCTAAAGAGTTTCTATAAGACTCTTTGGTATTTGGACAATGGATGTTCAAGACATATTACAGGAGAATACTCATGCCTCAAGATCCTAACCGAGGTTGATGGGGGTCACATAACTTTTGGTGACTATGCCAAGGGAAAATCGTTAGCTTAGGCTAGATTGGTAACCCTAATACATTATTAATTTCCAAAGTAATTTTTGTTGATGGATTAAAATACTATTTACATATAATCTCTCATTTGTGTGATGATGGTTTCAATGAAAAATTTGAAAATAATGCATGTAAGGTTTTTAATTCCAAAAATCAATTAATTTTTACTCCTCTCAGAAATGGGAATGTGTATGCTGTTGACTTAAATTCTTTAGCTAAGCAAAATGTTTCTTGCCTAAATGCTTTTCATAAGGAATCCTGGCTATGGCATAGAAGATTAGGACATTTCAATGTGCACTCTCTTAGGAAACTGACAAGGAAAGGTTTAGTTGGAGACTCACATAAACTAGAATTTCCACATAACAAAGTGTGTCACCCCTATCAAAAGGGAATGAAACACAAAATTTCTTTCAAACCAATGTAACAAGTTTCTACTTCCCAACTACTTGAGTTGGTTCACAAGGATTTTTTTAGACCATCAAGAGATTCATGTTTAAATGGGAAGCACTATGTTTATGTTCTTGTATATGATTTTTCTCCGTACACTTGGGTATACTTTATAGCCCACAAAAGTGAAACTTGTTCTTATTTTATCAACTACTCCAAGTATATAGAAAATATCAGTGGACTTAGAATTACGACCTAGAGAAGTGATCATGGCCGTGAGTTTGAAAATCAGGAGTTTGAATCCTATTTCTCACACAATGGCTATAGTCACAATTTATCTACTCCTAGAACACCTAAAAAAATGGAGTCATGGAATGAAGAAATGGGACCCTTCAAGAAATAGCTAGGATGATGCCTAGTGAATATAATTTACCAATTTATTTTTGGGATGAATATGTAAATACAACTTGTTATACCATTAATAGAGTCTTGATTAGACCTATTCTTAAGAAGACCCCTTATGAACTTTGGAACAATCAGATGCCTAAGGTTAATTACTTCATAGTTTTTGGTTGCAAAGTCTTTATCCTTAACACTAAAGTTAATCTTGAAAAATTTTCCTCCAAGAGGGATGAAGGAATTTTCCAAGGTTACTCTACAACCAGTAAAGCCTATAGAGTATTCAATACAAAATCCAAATCAGTGGAAGAGTCTGTTCAGGTCAAATTTGATGATACTGATCCACATGAACCCAAAACCTCTCTTGAATATCTTGAGGAAGATATGTCAATTCTGAACCTTAATGATAATGATAGTGAATCCACTGTAAAAGTGACTAGTTCTGGGAATCTTCCAGAATCTGCACCCGTTGAGTCTGATCAAATAAACAATCATGGGGAGTATAGTTTGAATCTTTTTAGAGGTATTAGAACTCTCAGGAATCATTATTTAGATTTTGTAGTAGGTGATTTAAACCGAGGGACACAAAATAGAGATTCTCTAAGATACCAGGTTGAACATCAAGCTTGTCTTCCACAGATTGAACCCAAAAATATTAATGATTCTATCAATGATGAATTTTTGGGGATGGATATGCAAGAAGAATTAAATCATTTTGAATGAAACAATGTCTAGGAACTAGTTGAAAGACATAAAGACACCTTGAGCATAGGCACACAATGGGTTTTTAGAAACAATGTTGATGAGTCTGGAAATATAGTTAGAAACCAATCTAGTTTAGTTGTGCAAGGGTATAGTCAAGAGGACGGAATAGACTATGATGAGACCTTTGCACCTGTAACTAGGTAATAGTCCATTAGGATACTACTTTCTTATGAAGCTCTTCTAAATTTCAAACTTTATCAAATAGATGTCAATATCTCTTTTCTAAATGGTTATATAGTTGAGGAAGTATTGGTTGCACAACCCCCTGGCATTACAAATTCCCATTTTTCAAATCATGTTTCTCAACATTCTAAATCTTTATATGGTCTAAAGCAAGCTCCAAGAGCTTGGTATGATAGTCTTAGCTCTTTTCTTATTTCAAAAGGTTTTATTAAATGAATATGAAATCCTACATTATTTATTAAAAATATTTCCAATGATGTTTTGATAGTAAAATTTTTTGTAGATGATATAATTTTCGGATCTTCTAAAAATCAATATGTATAGATTTTTCAAAAATACTGCAAAATGAATTTGAATTGAGTCTAATGGGAGAACTTATATTTTTACTTGGATTTAAAATCTTTCAAAATAAAGAGGGTATTATTTTAAATAAAAGTAAATATACTAAATACCTTTTAAAATGTTTTGGTTTGGATGGTAGTAAAGGTAGTGATACACATATGATTACCACTTGTATGTTGGATGCTGATGAAGCTGGAGAATCATTGGATCAAACCAAATACATAGGCATGATAGGGAGTCTGCTCTACCATAGTTCTAGTATACCTGATATTATGTTTAGTGTATGCATGTGTGCTCCCTTTCAAGATAATCCCATATAATCTCATTTAAATTATTTTAAAAGTATTTTCAAATATCTCAAATATACTCCCAACTTAGGGCTATTTTTTCCAAGAGGACAAGAATTTGATTTAATAATCTATTCATATACTGACTTTTTTGTTTGTAATCTAGATAGAAAAAGAACCTCTGGTACAGGTCACATGTTTGGAAAATCACTATTATCATGGTGCAGTAAAAAGTAGAATTCTGTTGCATTATATTCTACCAAAGCAGAATACATTGCTGCTGGTAGTTGTTGCACACAAATTATGCGGATGAAACACAGTTTACTAGAATATGGATATCAATTCAAACATGTCTCTATTAACTGTGACAACACAAGTGAAATTAACATTTATAAAAATCCAATATCTCATTCAAGAACAAATCATATTGATGTAAGACATCACTTTTTGAGAGATCATTATCAAAAAGGTGATATAACTCTTGAGTTTATCGGAACTGAACATTAGCTTGATGATATATTCACTAAACCCTTAAATTATGAGATAATGAATTACATCAGACATAAAATAGGAATGATAAATTAGTAAAACCGATCTTTATGAAACTGATTTTTATGAAACTAATTTTTTTGAAACCAATTTCTATGAACCTGATTTTTATGAAACTGATTTTTTATGAAACCGATTTTTATCAATCTGATCATTATAAAACTTATTTTTATGAAACCGATATTCATGAATCCGATTTTTATGAAACATAAAATAATGAAACCGATCTTTTTAAAACCAATTTTAATGAAACTGATATTTATGAAACCAATTTTTGTAAAACTGATCTTCTTGGAACCAATTCTGTGACACCAATACATTTAAGGGCTGTTTTGTAAATAAAATCTATTTTAAGTGAAAAGATGTTGTTTCATTTCTTTCGACTTAACACATTTAAATTTTATATTTTCTGATTCACAATCCCTAAATGATATATTAATTCCAATCCATCCTGACCTTTCACCTTCTCCATAGACTTAAAACTTTCTACATTTAGTCACTCTTTTTCTCGAATCTCGAACTCTCGACATGGTTTGAATATGCAACTTCACCATGGAAAGGACTAATAGTGAAATGGAAGAGACTTGAAAATCTCCTTCTGCTAAGTGACAAAAGGGTGAAACTAGTGGGACTGGGAAACCAAGCTTAGAATGTTAGGTTGTTACAGCAGAAAAGGAAGTGTCCGCTGAGTGGCTTCTGTCAACCAAATCTTTTCTGCTAAAAGTTCTAGAATCCCAAGGGAGGCTCAGTTGGTTTATCATCAATGAATGTCCCTATTATCCCTAGATTGTGCATGAATTCTATCACTATTTATGTATGTCACTGGATGAAGCTGAGGAAAAAAATTAAAGTCTATAGTTAAGGGAAAGTAAGTGGTTTCCTCTTCAAAGGAATGGGCTGAATGCCTAGAGATACCTCATGAAGGTGTCTATGCGGACTATCCTAGTAATATTCCACCTTAATCACATTTGTTTTCATATGAACATCCTCTGAAAGATCTTACTAGAAATGAAGAATCAAGGAGAACTATTGCAAATGAATTTGAAGGATAAGTGAGATTGCTTTTTAAGTTCATTCAACATCAAATCTTCACTAGGAAGGGATATTTCTCTTTGTTGAAATATCAGGATGTGTTTTGTTGAAACATGGAATAAAGGTGAATCTGTGTAGGTATCTTATGGTACATAAATATTTGTTGATTAAGCCATATAATAAGGAATCATGCCTATACTTTCCAAGAATTATTTCTGCCATGTTGATGAAATTATACTTTGTAGAAGACGGAGATGAAAGGATAAGTTCTTGTAGTGGTTTTTGTCTTCCAAAAGTCATTTTTAAAAGGATAAAGATCTTATGGAACCCATGGAAGATGTTTTTGGTAAGAGATGAATAAAGAATATATGAGAAATTCATTCTGGTTGACCATCCTTCTAGACCAATGGACCAAGTTTATCATGGTCTCAATCTTGGAGATTCTCATGTCTATTCTAATGAGGAAGTTGTGGCTGAAGTTACTAGGGAAGAATGATCTCCTTTTAATGATAGGAGGGATCATGATATCACTGAAAGTCCAAATAATACGACTTTTGGACCTACTAGTCCACCTATGGAACAACCTTCAAGAGAAACTATGCTGGGTGACGAAGAAGAGGAAGAAATTGAAGTGACTAGAGTTGAAGGTTATGTTAGCAAATAAGATGAGAAATTTGATGATAATGATGATGATGTTGATGATTACAATGGTAATGATGGAGGAAGTGTTGATCATGTGAGTGACACTCTAAAAGTGGGAAAAGAAGTGGTTGACAGATCCAGTGAGGAATCTGTTCATGGAGCTGGTGATGAAATAGAGCCTGCTGATCAACAGACTGATGATCATAGAGATGCTTGACATAAGGATATACCAATCAATCCCATTGCGGAGAATCAAGAGATAATTAAGGAATTTAATGATATAATGTCTTCTGGTCAGGAAGAAGAAGATATAGTTCTACTGCCTCAAGCTGAGGAAGTACCTGGTGAAGCTGAAGAAGTTGGAACTCAGGTAGAACCCGAAGTTCGGTTGGTTCTTGTCCCCAGACAAGGTATTATGTCCAGATATCAGGATGAAGAAATTTTTTATATTGATGTTATTACTGAGCCTTAGGGATGAAGGGTAATAATTGATACCATTGATCCAAGATATTGGACCTGTTTTAGAGAGTGGAATAGTAATCCAGGTTATATTCTTTTCGGTTTAGAATATGAATCAGATGAGGAAAGGGTACCTCCTCCTCCTGTTCCTCAATTCCATGCTGACCCAGAGCCTACTTCTCATGTTCCAACAGTTGCATCTCCAACAGTAGCCCCAGTTTCTCAGTCAGTGCCTAGTGACTATGTCACTATGGCTGATTTGGAAAAGTTTAAGAATGAGATATGTGAGTATGTGCTAGCTTCAGTGGGATCTTGAAATGAAGCCTCCACCTCAATAAGTGTCTCGAATGCTAATGCATCAAAAATTTCAAGAATTGTGATTTAGTTGAATCAACCGAATATTTTTTACTACTACTGAAACTATTTTTAGAAACAACACTTTACTGAGAGAGGAAGTAAGAAGGATGAGAAATGAGCAAAATTCATTAACCTCTGACTACAAGAACTCATTTAATGGAGTTCTGGATATTCTTAGGAACTTGGTAACTCATCTACTCATTGTTAATTTGAAAAAGTTGAACGAATAACCTGGAAATTTTTTTGAATGGCCCATCTAGTTCCAAGAGGGGAAGAAGTGATTTTTCTAATTTAGAGTCCCTTAAGACTGTGATGAGAGAGAAGATTCATAAACTTCCAATTGTTTCAGATAAGGAAACCCTTGAAAAGGTACATCAAAATACATATCTTGTTTAGAATATGGTCAGACAATGCACAAATGAAGCCTCTTCAGCTCAGAAGAAAATTTGGGAAAAAGTGGATAAGTATTTCACTAAGATATATACGAAGCATGACCTCATCAATAGTTTCAAGTTTTTGGCAGAAAATATTCAAATTCCTCTAGTCATAGAATCTTTCAAAAAGAAAGTTCTCTAGTTGAAAGAGTTTACACCTTTACTGAGTATGTTTATGGAGAATAAGGATGACTTTGAGAAGGCAATGCAATATGGAGGAGAAGTTATCAATGACTTCAACAGACTACTTAAACCGTATCTGCATGTTCAAGAAGAGGATATTGTGGTCCCTTCAGCTGCTTCAATTGGTACTACCTCTCCGCCTCCCGCTTCAATGACCGTCTCTCTAGCTCTTACACAGATTCGACCCATCAGTACTGAGCAGTCTCCAAGTCATGTGCTGTTAGAGAGTAGGCCTACTCTTGCAGCTACTGTTCCTACAGGTCTTGCTCTGCCTATTGTTATAATCAAATCAGTTCCATCCTCTGCCACTACCAAACACTCTCCTTCTCTTTTGGATCCTTTAGACAAATCCAGAGCTCCTCCCGATCCACAACCATAGTAGTGATGGATTATTTCTTTTTGATAGGGATTTTCACTTGTTTTGTCTTGTACTCTTATAATTTTGAACGAAAATTCTTGTGATATCATTATTTTATCTTATTTTTCCTTTCTTCTTTTCACTTTTTATTAATCTAAAATGGGGGAGAATGTCAGGATGTCTTATGAAATGGGGGAGAATGTAAGGATGATGAGAAAACAAGGGTGGCATATACTCTCCTTAATCCATCTAGTGAGGGGGAGATTCGTATTAAATAAATTCTAGCATTTTCAAATTTTAGTTATATTGGACAAGTATATTCAGCCATGTTTATTCTATATATTTTCATATATTCCATAATTTCTGATTATAAAAAAGGGGGATGTTTTTGGACCCTTCATGATAATGTATTTTTCATAATCACAAATAATTTCAACATACAGATTTATATCTTTCATGCCAATATTAATATTTCTCTGTGAATCAATTTTGTCATATAGAAACATATACATTAATAAGTCATTTTCTTATAAGTCATGAATCAATATGTTTGGAAGTGTATATTTACATATAAGTTGATTAACAACTAATCTTGTAATGGTATATGAAAGATATACTCTTCACAATCATTCTTGGATTCCCGAAACCGAAGTCAACACACCGAAACTGAAGTACGATAGACCGATGTTATCAAACCGAAGTATGACACACCGAAGTTCGACCGACCGCAGGATGACACACTGAAGATGACACAATGAAACTGAATATGACACACTGAAACCAAAGTATGACAGAACAATGTTATCAGACTGATGTATGACACACCGAAGTTAGACAGAATGAATGATGACTCACTGAAGATGACACATCAAAACTAAAGATGACACACCAAAACAGAAGTATGACAGACCGAAGTACTACAGATCAAAGTCGACACACTGAAGATGACACACCAAAGATGACATACCAAGGTTATCAAACCGAAGACAAAATACTGAAGATTACTCACTGATTGATATAAATAACAGTTTTCATATTATTAATTCAAATTTAATTCTAACGGTCATAAGTAGAAAAATTAATTTTTTGATATTATTTAATGTTTTCTATAGGACAATCCATAGAAAAGTTGGAGGTACACACCCGAGCGAAGATCCTTATGCATAGAGAATCATGGAGTATAAAAGGACATCATCATTTATGATAACAAAGAGACGATGATGACGATAATATTAGTAGTACAAACTGATACATAGAGAATGACAATACGAAAAGAGAATAATTAAGCACTTGAGGTTTCAAGAAGAGTGTGACAAACTATCTTCACCACAAATGTTCAATATACATCGAGACATTAATGAGCTGAACCATTTCACTCCCTGATGCTGGATTAAAGAAAAAGTGATATGCTTTTATGAGGACAACTTCGAGCAGAAGACTCAAATACCATATTCTCAACATTCATTGAGCCTAGAGATTTAGTTCACAACACACAGAGAATTATTAACTCTATTCTCATCCTTAACTCTGTTGTGTTTTTTATTTTCTATTTGAGCAGTGTGAAGATTAATTTGTATAATACACACTGTATTCTGAACATAACTAGAGGATATAGAGCTATCCTCATACTCAATCTCTTATTTCTTTTGTTTCCCATGAATAATTGTGGTAGAGGTCAAGTGTGACCTGGACAACTTGGTGTGCTATTTTAAACCCCGATCCAGGGTGTGGATAAAAAGTTTATTTATAAAAATAGCTTGGGGGAAGGAGACCACTATGTGTATAGGACCAAGTCTCGGATTGAGACTGAACCTCAAGATTAACACTGCTTTGCATATTATTATAGTTTAATCTATTTTCAATATTCTGCTTCTATTTACTTTGAAACTCAAATCTATTTTAAATTAACTTTGATTATTGAAATAACAAGTGTTTGTAATTATTGTGAACTGGTAAGTTAGTTTCAAAAGCTAACTTAATCTCAGATTAAGTTAACTGAGAAATAATCTTCCTTTGAGAAACTAATTGAACATCTACAATCTTTATAAATTCACTACAGTTTAACTTGTTTTATGATTTGGGGGATTTTAATTCAATGATTTTAAACAGAAATTTTAATTGGAACTCAATTCACCCCCATCTTGAGTATCCACTCCGACCAACAATGTCATTTTTGGAGCTATTCATATAATGGGTTTTTAAAAATCCATAACAACCTGATTGATTCGAAAAAACATCATTGATAAAAATATATCATGTAAACATCATCTAAAAAATTCGTTCATGACATCAAAATAACAAAATTAAATTTATTTGAACATTTATAATATCATTTATTTGAATCCTTTATTAATGAAGCAATCACAACATCATCAGTGTTTAATATTTAAATTTATTAATTAAATGTTTAAAAATTATAAATAAAATACAATGATGTAGGAATTAATGTTTGATTTCTATGGAATACATATAGTAGAAAATATCCATTATATAACCCAATATAAAATTTGTTTTACAAAAAGATATATGTTTATGTTACATTTTCCTCAACATTAAATTAATTTTTTTAAAATGTCATTTCCCTTTACAAGTGGCTTCATGGGGTCCCAAAATCGACCCAAAGATTCTAATGGTCTAACATGTGTCATAAAATACATTTAGGACATGTGTTAGGGTTATTTAATATTATTATAATATTATGTTTTACCCTTTTTTACCAGATTTACCCTTTAACCATGGTAAATAAAATATTTACTCAAGTTAATATTTATGATGTCTTCAAATAAAAGATACCTATTTACATAATTTGGAACTCCTAATTAAAAATATGGAATCAATTTTTCCAAATTGAAAACACGTAAGTTGCAGAAATTAATTTAAAATTAATTCTTATTGTCAAAACTAAAAAGCGTGTTTTTAAGAAGTAAAAACTACCAAAAGATTGACATGTGTTTATGTCCAATTTCAAGTGAAATTACTTTCAATGACCATAATAGGATTAAATGATAAAAATATAACCCATTTACACATTAAAAACAATTAAAATGATCGTATTATCATATAAATTAACTTGATTAAAAGGCTGTTTTGAATTAAATTGCATTTTTTCATTATTCATCTAAAAATGAACTTTAATGAGAAAAATACAAAAATTTACCCACTGTAAATTTTGATGTTCCGATTCTAAAAAAGAATTTTATTTTTTCATATAGAACATATTAATGTGATAGAAACTATATATAAAAGGTCTCTCCATTAAAGGATAGTAAAATGATCTTTTAAAGAATATTCGAGTATTTCATGCTTAAAATAAGGTTCATTCTTATTTTAAGCCTATACAATTTATAGGATAAATTTAAATACATTTAAAAAACTTGTATAATCATATTTTTTTAGTTATATTCATTCCATACAATAATACAACTATGAGTTAACTACCATTTAAAATAATAATAATATTATATTATTTTTCGGTATAACTCAACGTTCTGTGCAACGTGAGATTTCGGAGAAACCCATTGTTGTGCATTAAGTAAGATATCAAAAATAGAATCCCCATTTAAAGTAAAATTAATATTTAATTCACAAATATTAAAAAATATGAAAATTTCGTATTCATTATTTACTTGGGAAGTTACACAACTCTTCTTGTTTTCCCTCTAATATTGTTCAGTGTGGTGCTTTAGTATAGGTTGATCAATTTATTTTGGGACTTCATGGTGATGTTGATCATCCTTAGTGGCTAAAATCATCCTTTCTTGACCTTATTTTATTGAAATATTATGATTTCTACTTCTCTAGTGCATCTATGAATTTTGAATGAGTCATGCTGGAGCATATCATTTCTCAATGGGCTATCCAGGGATATTCATCACTTCCTATCTAGGTTTAATTTTTTCGGGACATGCTACATCTATATGGTGATACCAAAAGTGTACTATTGCGTTTCTGATTATATATACTATAACTATTATATTTAATTTATTTGATGGATCAAATAAAAGCATGCTGAATTCCATTCCACGTGTGCTAGATCTATGCTTTGTATGTGGAATTCATCTGAAAGGAATTATTTTTTGAAGGGCTGTCATATTATTCTGCTTCTTTTGATGTGAATACTGGCTACATATTGAGTATGTCTCACTCTTAGTGAATCTCTTATTGGTGAAAATGCTTTGTAACTCACGTAAACATTGTTCATTTGTGTTTTTAAATAATTTTTTTGGATGTTCGATATGTGTATTAAAATAAAACCTCAATATTCATAAAATATCATATATTCACTTGTATAAAGAATATAATAAATACCTCCCATCGCAGTCCAATTTACATTATATCAAAATTACATATGTGTTTAGCTATCTATAGATAATAAATATCAAAAGTGTCACAACCCAGCCTGAGTCGACCCTCAAGCGGTCACAAGGGCCAGCCCGTGACAAGTCCCAAGAGACATTCCCGATCCTTCTGGGACAGAAAAAAGCACTAGTGGAATCATTAGAGTATATAAGGGAATGATATCTCCCATATATTAACAATAAAAAACAATGGACAGAAATGGACAACCCAAAATAAATTTATAGGAAAACTGAACTAAACATTATTTGAACAAGAAACTGAAAGTACAACTAAACCAACATTTCATCTGACCAAACCCAATAACCAACTAACTCCTTGTGACCATTATGGTCACTCTCCTACATAATGATCAGACATCTCCCAAGGTGATCGAACTCAATATGAAACTATCACAAGAGCTAAAAATAAAAGAAGACTATATGCGTGAGTATTAAAACTCAATAGTTTAGCCCAATATTCTATTCAAAATGCACATACTTTAAAATAAAATAAACATCAATTTCACGTTTTAAATACTTTAGGACCTCGGGACACCCTGAGAGGGGAGGGGTGAATCAGGGTGTCAACTTTTTCTCTTAATGTGATGGAACTTGTCCCCACATTGGTAGGAACTTGTAAAACTTGTATGATGGATATGATCAGCAATCGAACATTCATATGTAATGAGTTGACTCAACACCTTTACTTGGTTCAACACTTAGGGTTATGTATAAGGAGAATACACCGACAGGTTACCGGTCATAACTAATTCCACTATTCTTCACTAGTTGTGGATTACAATGGTTTGGGCATAATCACATTGTCCCAGGCTCACTGCCTTTACAAAAGGTCAGGGATAGATCACTACGTCCCTCGGTTCACTCCTGTTGACTCCCCCTGGTTCACTGCCTTCTGTGAAGTCTCAATCATTTTATAGATGTAAAGGTCTCTTCAATATATAAACATAGAATTCTTTGTCTCCTGTTCAGCATTAAAAAATGCTTGCATCAGAGTCATGGGTTGATGCTCTTTTGTATTCAATCTTCTACTTTAGTGCAATAAATCAATGCACTAAATATCATTCTTCTCTTCCTTTGATTCCCAATAACACACCTGAGTGTACCTTTATATTTCCCTCTTTCTGTGAAGATCTGAGTTTAGTTGCATGAATCGTTCTTCTTTTCTCTGCAATGCAGAACGAGGGTGTTAAACACAAATCATGTGTGTGCGGTACTACTTCACTTCGTAAAACCAAATGGTTCATTGTTCTTCTGTCTTCGCAAAGCAGATTTGAGAGTGCTAAGAACCTATCAAAGGCCCACGAGACCCCCAAATTTTTTGTGCACCCTTCCCAGTGTCTTGTAGGTAAATTTCAAGCCTTGTGCGTAAAAATAATTTTTTGGCATGAAAAAGGCTTTTCGCACAACTCTTCATCTTTTCGCAAAGTACTTCTATTTTTCGCGCAACACCTTCTTTTTCGCGTAACACTTATTCTTTTCACGCACCACTATATACCTCAATTTTTCCATGTCTTAGAGCGTGGGATTTTTCTAATTGTCGAGCCTCCACAAATGGTAGGGGTTCACCTCGTATTTATAGGTGTTTTTTACCGTGCACGTAAAACCCCTTCCTGCGCGTAAAACTGTCTCTCAGTTCTTTAGATTATGCACACCTTCCTTTTATTTTCGCGCACCACATAGATTTCTCGCGCTCCTCATAAATTTTTCATTTTTCATCATTCTGAAAATGGATCCTCTCTTGCACATAAAACATCAAACCCACATTTTTTGCACAACCATATTTTCACACATCAGTTTGATTTTCCGTGCCCATTCCCATTTTTCCGAACACAACTCTAGTTTTTCGCGCAGCCCATGCCTTTGTCATTTTTCGACGTTCAGAATCTGAAACACCTCTTGCGTGAAAAAATTCTCCCTACACTATTTCACGCACCACTCTGTTTTTCGTGCACACCACTATTTTTCGTGCACGCCGCTGTTTTTCACATACACCGCTATTTTTCACGCACACTGGAATATTTCATGCAACTCTAAATTTTTCCGATTTTTAGGCCCAAATATTTTTCAAACACTGGGAAACAGTGCCACCTTCAATATATGTTGTTCCCATGACCTTCATGTTTCTTTTCTGGTATTTTGCTTTATCATAAACTATTCTTCTTTCATCACAAACTCTACTATCATGATATATATCCATTGATAGATCAGCTTTAGCATCATCATATTTTGATACTATGTGAAGTGTGTGGCCATATTAGAATTCCAATCCCTTGCACACTGTCTTCTTCTTCAATCATCATTCTCTACTTCATGCAAATCATATGATTCTATTCTTCAAGAAGTCTCTTGAATGGTTCTCGTGCAATCATGATGAATTGGTTGGTCTTCATCAAATCCCCATTATTATTTAATCATCCTCAGATGGATAATACCTCACCATTCTTCACTATTGTAAACAATGTGTCACCTTTGACAGACGTTCTTTGAACTTATGATCAGTACAATAATAATCTAAATTTCCATTCGTCCATTTCATTGGAGTACTTATTTCTCTTCTTTATATTTATCTTCATTGAAAACTATTGACATCAAATACAACCTTATACAAAATGTGGTACCAACAATCACCCCCTTTGTATTTTGTTTTAAATACCCGAAAAATCACCTGAAGTGAATACGTCATTGTCAAAATGATAATCACCTCTCTCCTATTTACCTTTGAAACATTCATTTCAATTTCTCTCCCACTCCTTGACAAGAAATACAATTCTCATGGTAGGGAGGGTATGAATCTATACTTACGCTATTTTTCAATAATCATTTCACTCTAAGTCTACATGAGTAATGCTAAATGTATAAAATAAGAGGATTTGATTTAGACAAAAAGGTTGTACATTATTCACAGATCATAATACAACATGATATGAGAACTCGTGTATTTTGTCTTTAAGGGTTTACCACTTTCATTTCGGGCTAAAGAAATCAAATGAGATAGGGAATAATCATCATGAAACTCTTGTGCTCACTTCAACAAACAGATCAAAAGCATTCAAGTGGAATTGGTAGGATAAGTGGCCTTGGGTAACTTCCATTCTTCTAATGTCACTGAATAATTCAGTTAATCCCCCTTTTTAGAATGATCTTTATTCTATGTAAACAAGGGTGAGAGATTGATAAATGACATACCTTTTCCAATGACATGTTTTTCAATAAATTTACAGATTAATAGAATTTAATACCAATAGGATTTGATACTGATTGAAACAATAATTTTGGAAGCTTCATCATTTTTCTCCCCCTCAAGGGAAACACTCCTCATCATCTGAATGATGGAAACTTCTTCAGCTCAGCTATCAAGAGTTTACAACATTCACTATTTCTTAGGTTCTCCTCCTGAGATCATGCTTCACCTTCAATTCTCTATATTATTAGAAAAAATAAAATACCCAAATGATTAATGGGATAATGTGGTTCCTCCTTGCATCATCAATATGAAATGCTTGGTTGAGATGATTTTCTCAACCAAATTCCTCCATTTACTCCAGTATTGATGACTGAAAATTTTAACATATGTTCTCATCTATGTTTATTTGGCATGTATCTTTTCACATTCGCTTTTACTTTGTGTGGAGTATTGTACTTCTTAACAGCCATCATGAATGATACATTTTTACTGCTTTTAATGATTACTTCTTACTGTAGTTTTAAGGTTAGAAAACCTTTTTTGATGTGACTAGATCTCATACATCTCTCATGTAGAACATCATTAAAACATGTTTTTGTTTTGGTTTTCACCCTCTCATGCTTTTTGTCTTCATCAAGTGAAATTTTTCTTTTTCCTTTTTCACCAGCCTTGGACTTTTTATCTTCAATTTTCATCATTCTTTTCAAATCTTCCAACCAGATGACGAATATTTCATTTGGAACTATTTCAGCTGGTTTCAATCTTCCACATGGGATCATATAAGTTTCCCCCCACTTAGTTTTTCTTTTTTATGAATGACCCGTCAATTTCATGGATCTAAAATCTTGGGTCTTCTCAGCTCACCTACTTGAGATCTTCTTGGGGAAATGTGTGTTCAAAATATTTTTCTAATTTCATCCCAAGGTAGATGCTTCATACTTAGCTGGAATAGGAGGTCTTATTTTCTTATAAATAGTGAAATAATGTTGAGATGGGCATGTTCCTACCTTGTGACCACTCCCGTTGCAGACATCATAGATGTTATCAAGAATTCCAAATCTGTTTGTTGTAAATAGATGATTCTGGACAGGTAGATGTTTCTTCCTCTTATCTAGATTTCATCCCTTTGATACATTCTTCCTTTGTGATTTTTTATTTAAGGGATAGTACCAACAATCCAGTGTGCAATTCCCAAATCTATTGCAGCACCAACATTTACGCCCAAATATTTTCTTCTTTATATATTCTGTATGAGGTTTTTGGGACTTCTTCTTAATTTTTTGTGCTCTATTTGATGAACTATATTCCTCCTTTTTCATCCCATCAATCCTAGACACAGTGGTAGGATTATTATCCTTATCTTTCCTCATCAATACTTTCTTCATATTTTTCTTCCAACCTGCAACTTTTGAACGAACATGTTTAGAATCAATAGTACATGTTTGTATGGGCAGTACCTTAACTCTATTACCCGCTTGTTATAGATCAGTGAGTGAAGACATGATATTATTATCCCATGTTGGAGGTATTTTGACAGTAGAATCCTCCAGTGAGAATTGAGTACCAGCAACAACTGATTCTTGAAATGGATAATCAAGAGTTGTCATAATCTTCATGTCAAATGTTGGAGGTATTTCGGCTTTATAATCCTCCAATGAACATTGAGTAAAAGCGTCACCTGTTTCATTCTTTTTTTAAGTCTTAATATGTGTCTTCTCAAGATTTTTCAATTGAGCTTCTAATTTTTGACCTTCAATATTGAGGATGATATTATGAACTTCAATCATAATCATCTTCTATTCGCAAGTCTTATTCAATATTTCCACCTCATCTTCATGAATATTAAATGTTTTTTTGCAACAATGAGTCAAGTTACGTAATATCTTGGATGTTTCTTCCAAAGAAAACTCTCGACATCAGTGCAATTCTTCAGCTATGCTTCAAGTGAATGGATCTTTTCTTTCAGAGTCTTATTGACTCTCTCTTTTCCTTCAAATACTTTAATATGTTTGGTTATCTTTAAGCATTCAAGAACTTTTACTTCCAAGACCATTTCCACATTATCAGCTTCTCTTTCCAATCGGTTGATATCAACCTGCATGCATTGAAATATTCGAAAAATAGAAGAAACACTTTCTTCAGGAATATCACACATACAGCTTATTAATTTCTCATGATCACTTGCGATAGAAGTTTCTTCTTTTCCTATGGTAGAAACCTGAGACACCTGCTCGATACTTTCCAAGCTTGATATTTCTTCCTTTTTAGAAGGGAATCGAGAACAAGACATTGTATCTTCTTTGGACATGAGGTTCTTCTTCAACGACTTCTTCTCTTTATTTTTCTTACTTGTCATGGTCTTGCTGGATGTTGAATTCTACTAAAAAATGAATGAATCTTCATCAAGACTGCACTTCATTATTGACTTTAGGAATGAAACTCAAATCCTCTTCTAAATATAATTACTGTAGAGTATCCAACATACATGAACCTTTCCCTATGATACCAGTTGTAGGACCTTGGGACACCCTGAGAGGGGAGGGGTGAATTAGGGTGTCAAATGTTTCTCTTAGTGAGATGGATCTTGTCCCCAAATTGGTAGGAACTTGTAAAACCTATATGATGGATATGATCAACAATCAAACATTCACATGCAATGAGTTGACACAACAATTTTACTTGGTTCACCATTATGGGCTATGTCCAAGGAGAATACACTGACAGGTTGGTCGTCATACCTAATTCCACTATTCTTCACTATTTGTGGATTACAACGGTTCGGGCATAGTCACACTGACCCTGGGTCACTGCCTTTACAAAAGGTCATGGAAAGCTCACTGCGTCCCTCGGGTCACTCCCGTTGACTTCCCCTGGCTCACTGCCTTCTGTGAAGTCTCAGTCAGTTTATAGATGTGAAGGTCTATTCAATATATAAAGAGAGAATTATTTGTCTCCTTTTTAGCATGATACAATGATTACATTAGAGTCTTGGGTTGATGTTCTTTTTTACTCAATCTTCTACTTTAGTGCAATAACTGAATTTACTAAATCTATTTCTTCTCTTCCATTGATTCCCAATACTGACACCTGAGTGTAACTCTATATTTCCTTCTTTCTGTGCAGATCTGAGTTTAGTTTCACTAATCACTCTTATTCTCTCTACAAAGCACAACAAGTGTTTTAAACACCAGTCATGTGTTTGTGGTACTACTTTACTTCATAAAACCAAATGGTTCATTATTCTTCTATCTCTACAAAGTAGATTTGAGAGTTCTAAGCCCCTTTCAAAGGCCTGCGGGACCCCCAAATATTTCATACACCCTTCCTGGTGTCTTTCATATAAAATTAATACCTTGCGCGTAAATATAACTTTTTGGCGTGAAAATGGATTTTCGGGCAACTCTTCATTTTTTCGCGCAGAACATCTATTTTTCGCGCAACACCTTATTTTTCGTGCAACACTTCTAATTTGCACGCACCACTCTATACCTCAATTTTTCTGTATGTTAGAGATTGAGATTTTTCGAAGTGTCGAGCCCCCACAAAGGGTAGGGGTTCACCTCAGATTTATAAGAATTTTTGACCATGCACGTAAAACCCCTTCCTGCGTGTAAAACTATCTCTTCGTTATTTAGATTACGTG
Source organism: Viscum album (assembly GCA_963277665.1). NCBI lineage: Eukaryota > Viridiplantae > Streptophyta > Magnoliopsida > Santalales > Viscaceae > Viscum > Viscum album. The sequence continues at coordinate 664,372,086 of OY728159.1, forward strand.
CACCTTCCTTTTATTTTTGCGCATGACCGGGATTTCCCGCACACCTCATGAATTTTTCATTTTTCATTATTTTTAAAATAGAGCCTCTCTTGCACCTTAAACATCAAACCCACATTTGGAACACAACCATTTTTTCGCGCACAAGTTTGATTTTCCACGCACATTCCCATTTTTCTGCGCACAACTCTAGTTTTTCACATAGCCCATGCCTTTGTCATTTTTTGATGTTCTGAATCTGAAACACGTCTTGTGCGAAAAAAGACTCTCTCCACTATTTCGCATTCCACGACATTTTTCGCGCACACCACTGTTTTGCGCACACACTTATATTTTTCGCGCACTCCGCTATTTGTCACGCACACCAGAATATTTCGTGTAACTATAAATTTTTCTGATTTTTAGGCCCAAAAAGGTTGAAAACACAAGGAAACAGTGCCACCTTCAATATATGTTATTTCCATAACCTTTATTCTTCTTTTCTGTGATTTTACTTCATCAGAAACTCTTTTTATTTCATCACAAACTCCACTATCATGATATATATAATTTGAAAGATCATCTTTAGCATCATCATAATATGATACAATATTAAGTGCATGGCCATCTTAGAATTACAATCCCTTTCACATTGTCTTCTTCTTCAACCGTCATTCTCTACATCACGAAAATCATACGATTCTATTCTTCAAGATGTCTTTTTCATGGTTCTCATGAAATCATGATGAATTGCATGGTCTTCATCAAATCCCCATTCTTCTTTAATCATCCTCAGATGGATTATACCTCACCATTCTTTACTATTGTAAACAATATGTCACCTTTGACACAAGTTCTTTTAACATATGATCAGTACAACAATCATCTGAATTTCCATTCCTCCATTTCATTGGAGTACTTCTTGCTGTCCATCATTTTGATCTTCAATCACAAATATTGACAACAAATACAAAATTATACAAAATGTGTTCCCAAAAATCTCCCCCTTTTTATTTCTTTTTCAATACTTCAAAAATCTCCAAAAATGAATACGTCATCGTCAAAATGAGAATCACCTCTCTCGTCTTTACGTTTGAAACTTTCATTTCACTTTCTCCCCCCCTTATTGACATGAAATACAAAGCTCATGGTAGGGAGGGTATCAATATATACTTATGCAATGTTTAATTAATCATTTCACTCTATGTGTACTTGATAAATGATCAATGTAGAAAACATGAGGATTTGATTTAGAAAACAAGGATGTCCATTATTCATAGATCATGATACCACATGAGATGAGAACTCATGTATTTTGTCTTCTAGGGTTTAACACTTTTATTTCGGGCTAAAGAAATCAAATGAGATATGGAATAATCATCCTAAAACTCCTACACTCACTTCAACAAACAGATCAAAATACATTCAAGTTCAATTTTCAGGATAAGTGGGCTTGGGGAACCTCCATTATTCTAATGTCACTGAACAATTAAGTTACTCCCCCTTTGTATAATGATTTTTGTTCTGAGTAACCAAGGGTGAGAGATTGAGAAATGACATATATTTTCCAATGACATGTTCATCAAGAAATTAACAGAGTGATAATATTTAATACCAACTGGAGTAGATACTGGTTGAAACAATAATTTGGGAACCTTCTTCATTTTTCTCCCCCTCAAGGGAAACACTCCTCATCATCTTAATGATGGAAACTTCTTCAGATCAGCTATCAAGAGTTGACAACATTCACTACCTCTCTAGTTCCCCCCCAGAGATCATCCTTCTCCTTCAATTCACTGTATTATTAGAACAAATACAATACAAAAATGATTAAGGGAGTATGGTGGTACCTCCTTGCTTCATTAATATGAAATGCATGGTGGAGATGCTTTTCTCAACCAAGTTTCTCCATTTACTATAGTCTTCATGATTGAACATTTTAACATATGTTATGATCTATGTTGATTTGGCATGACTCTTTTCACATTCACTTATGCTTTGTGTGGAGTATTAATCTTCTAAACAACCATCATTAATATTACAATTTTACTCCTTTTAAGGATTTCTTCTTGATCTGGTTTTAAGGTTAGACAACCTTTTTTGGTGTGACCATATCTCATACATCTCTCACACAGAACATCATTAACACATGTTTTGTTTTGGTTCTCAATCTCTCATGATTTTTGTCTTCATCACATGAAATGTTTCTTTTTTCCTTTGTCACCAGCCTTGGCCATTTCATCTTCATGTTTCCTCATTCTTTTCAAATCTTCTGTCCAGATGACCAATATTTCATTTGAACTATTGAATCTTGTTTGGATTTTCCACATGGGTTCATATTAATTTCATACCACTTAGTTTTTTCTTTTGTATAATGACCATTCAATTTCATGGATAAATAATCCTGGGTCTTCTCAGCTCCCCTACTTGAGATCTTCTTTGGGAAATGTGTGTTCACAATATTCTTATGATTTCTTCCCAAGGTACATGATTTTTTCATAGCTGAATAGGAGGTCTTATTTTCTTATCAATAGTTAAATAATGTTGAGATGGGAATGTTCCTACCTTGTGACCACTGTCTTTGCACACATCACAGATGTTATCAAGAATTCCAAATCTGTTTGTTGTAAACAGATGCTTCTGGACCTGCAGATATTTATTCTTTATCTCTAGATTTGTTCCCATTCATACATGCTTCCTTTGAGATTTTTTATTTCTGGGATTGTCCCAACAATCAAGTGTGCAATTCCCAAATCTATTGCTTCACCAACATTAACCCAAAAATATTTTCTTCTTTATATAATATGTAAGATGTTGTTGGTCCTCCTTCTTAATTTTTTGTGTTGTATTTGATGAACTATCTTCCTAATTTTTCTTCCCATCCAACCTAGCCACATTAGTATGTTTATTATCCTCATCTTTCCTCATCCATACCTGCAATGGATTTTTCTTCCAACCTGCAATTTTTGATGGAACATTTTTAGAAACAATGGTACATGTTTGTATGGATGATACCTTCACTCTCTTAGCTACCTGTAATAGATCAGTGAGTGAAGACATGATATTCTTATAACATGTCAGAGGTCTTTTGACAGTAGAATCCTCCAGTGAGCATTGAGTACTAGCAGCAAATGATTCATGAAATGGATAATCCAGAGTTGTCATAATCTTCTGGTCAAATGTTGGAGGTATTTTAGCTTTAGGATCCTCAAATGAACATTGGGTACATACATCACCTGTTTCATTATTTTGTGAAGTCTCAATATGTGTCTTCTCAAGATTTTTCAACTGGGATTCAAATTTTGACCTTCAATATTGAGGATGATCTAATGACCATCAATCATGATCATCTTCTATTCACATGTATTCTTCAATATTTCAACCTCATCGTCATGCATATTAAATTTGTTTTGTAATAAGGAGTCAAGTTCCCTAAATTTCTTGGAAGTTTCTTCCAAATAAAAACTCTTGACTTCAGTGGAATTATTCAGCTCATATTCAAGTTCTTGGATCTTTTCTTTTAGAGTCTTATTTACTCTCTCTATTTTTCTTAAAAGTATTTAATCTATTTGGTGAGATTTAAGAAATCAAGAAAATTTACTTCCAAGCCATTTTCCACATTACCAGCTTCTCTTTGGTTGATCTCAACCTGCATGCATTGAAATATTCTAAAAACAGGTGCAACTCTTTCATCAGGAATATCATAGAGATGGTTTATTAATTTCTCTTGATCACTTGCGATAGAAGTGTCTCCATTTCATATTGTAGAAACCTGAGCCACCTGCTCGATACTTTCCAAGAATGATAATTCTTCATTATTGTAAGGTAATCAAGAACAAGAAATTGTATCTTCTTTGGACATGATGGAATTCTTCAACTGCTTCTTCTCTTTCTTTTTCATATTTGTCATGGTCTTGTTGGATGTAGAATTTTTCTCAGAAATGACTGAATCTTCATCAAGACTGCACTTCATTGTTGACTTTAGGAAAGAAACTCAAATCCTCATCTGAATAGAATTATTGTAGAGTATCCAACATACGTGAACCTTTCCCTCTAATACCACTTGTGGGATGCCATGACACCCTGATAGGGGAGGGTGAATCAGGTTGTCAACTTTTTGTCTTAATGTGAGGGATCTTGTCCCCACATTAGTAGGAACTTGTAAAACCTCTATGGTGGATATGATCAGTAATCGAACATTCATATGCAATGAGTTCACACAACACTTTTACTTGGTTCACCACTAAGGGCTATGTCCAAGGAGCATACACAGATATGTTTCCATTTGTAATTTATTCCACTATTCAACACTATTTGTGGATTATAATGGTTTATGCATAGTCACACTATCCCAGCCTCACTGCCCTTACAAAAGGTCAGGGATAGCTCACTGCGTCCCTCGGGTCACTCCTATTGACTCCCCCTAGCTCACTGCCATCTGTGAAGTCTCAGTCTATTTTTAGATGTGAAGGTCTCTTAAATATATAAATATAGAATTATTTGTCTCCTATTCAGCATGAGAAAATGCTTTTATTAGAGTCCTCGTTTGATTCTCTTTTTTATTCAATCTTCTACTTTAGTGTAATAACTGAATGAACTAAATATCCTTCTTCTCTTCCTTTCATTCCCAATACTGACAACTGAGTGTATCTTTATATTTCCATATTTCTGTGAAGATCTGATTTTAGTTGCATGAATCATTATTCTTCTCTCTATAAATCAAGACAAGGGTGTTAAACACCTTTCATGTGTGTACAGTACTGCTTCACTTCGTAAAACCAAATGGATCAATGTTCTTCCGTCTTCACCAAGAAGATTTGAGAGTGATAAGAACCTCTCAAAGGCCTACAGGACCCCCAAATTTTTTGCGCACCCTTCTCGATGTCTAGCGTGTAAAATTAAAACCTTGCGCGTAAAAATAATTTTTTGGTGCCAAAAAGGATTTTCGCGCAACTCTTCTTCTTTTCACACAAAACTTCTCCTTTTTCACGCAACACCTTATTTTTCGCACAAAACTTCTTCTTTTTGCGCACCATACTATACCTCAATTTTTTCATGCTTCAGAGCTTAGGTTTTGTCTAAGTTTCTATCCCCCACAAATGGTAGGGGTTAACCTCGTATTTATAGGCATTTTTTACCTTGCACACAAAACTTCTTCCTGCGCGTAACACTGTCTCTCAGTTCTTTAGATTACACGTGCCTTCCTTTTATTTTCACACACCACCTGGATTTCTCTCACACCTTATGAAATTCTAATTTTTCATCATTCTAAAAAAGGAGCCTCTCTTGCGTGTGAAACATCAAACCCACATTTTGTGCACAACCATCCTTTCACGCACAAATTTGATTTTCTACGCACATTCCCATTTTTCCACGCGCAACTCTAGTATTTCACGAAGCCCATGCCTTTTTCATTTTTCATCCTTCTGAATACAAATCAACTCTTGCATGAAAAATTATCTCTCCACTATTTCTTTCACCAAACAGCTTTTCATGAATTCCACTATTTTTCGTGCACACTGCTGTTTTTTGCGCATGCCGCTATTTTATTGTGCACGCCAGAATATTTCGTGCAACTATAAATTTTTCTGATTTTTAGGCCCAAATATTTTTCAAACATAGGGAAACAACGCCACCTTCAATATATGATTCATCCATAACCTTCATGCTTCTTTTCAGTGATTTTCATTCTTCAGAAACTCTTCTTCTTTCATCACAGACTCCACTATTGTGATATATATCATTTGATAGATCAGCTTCAGCATCATCATATTTTGATACAATGTGAAGTGCATGACCATATCAGAATTCCAATGCCTTTCACACTGTCTTCTTCTTCAACCGTCATTATCTACTTCATGCAAATCATATGATTCTATTCTTCAAGAAGTCTATGGTATGGTTCTCATGCAATCATGAAGAATTTCATGGTCTTAATCAAATCTCCATTATTCTTTAATCATCCTCAGATGGATTATACCTCACCAATCATCACTGTTGTAAACAATTTTTCACCTTTGACACAATTTCTATGAACTTATGATCAGTACAACTGTCATCTGAATTTCTATTCCTCCATTTCATTGGAGTACTTCTTGATCTCATTCATTCTGTTCTTCATTTACAACTATTGACAACAAATACAACCTTATACACAATGTGGTCCCAAAAAATACAAGATATAAAGGTATGTATTCAAAATGTGGTCTCATGCTATATAAAAAAATTACTAGACAAAAACATGTATGATTAATAAACAAGAATGCTAGTAAAATTTTTCAAAGAGGTGAAACTTCAAAATGAAAATAGTTTTCTACTGGGATGCTTTAAATAATTTACACTTTTAAATAAATCACAGACACTAATTATTTTACCAACCAAACACACCATTTTACGATAGTGATTAAAAAATATCTAATGGGCACAAGTCATGAGAACACCCCAAGGCTAGTTAGTTGCGAGCCCTAGGTACCTCATATCTCAGTGAATGTAAAAATTATAAATATCCATTCTCAAGCACACAAGCCACTAGTAGGGAGAATAAACATAACATAGTGGTAACCCAACAACATCGTCATCATATTTTAGTTAGTTTTTTTATCTTCAAACTTGCTACGTGGAACATGGGCCAAATCCCACGGAATCACTAGTATAATAGTATACTTCCTCCCACCTAGATACATGGAATTCTCTTTTATTCTTAATCATGTTACACATATTATCAAATACAATTTACACATCAAAATTCCATTACCAAACCATAAACACACAAACATCCGATAAACATGCTTCACATTTCTTTTACAAATCTATAAACCACTAAAAAGATTCGTAAAATAATTTCAAGGAGTATAACGAGGCCTTACACATAAAATCCCTTAAAAAATGACCTTTTAAGGCCACAAAACCATCAATAACATAACAAACCATATTTTTCAGCCCAAAACCAAATTAATAAATCATTTTCATGGGCCATAAAAGTTTCCCAAAAGATAGAACATGAAATACACATAGAAACCATTTTTATAAAAAAAACACAATGCCAAAAATGCCTTTAAGAATTTCTCAAAACTACCATTTGACCAAGGTATTAATTTCAATTTTTATTAAGGAGGTGTGTACAAACCATTTACAGAAGAAAAAAACATTCATATATCCCTTAAAAAATTAAGGTTACATATTAAAAAATAACCATTTTCACAAGGATGTGAAAACGGCCATTTTTCGACAACTCGAGCCAAAACATATTGTAAAGGAAAACCCATTTGTTTGTAAAAACTAATACAAATTGGAAATCCATATTAGGAACCAAAAATACCATTTATCATTCTTCCAATTCATTTAAAAATCCAAACAAATAATTTTTAAATCACACCTAACACTGAAAATCCAACCGGGCAATTTACCGAATACAGGACATGCCCTTTTAAACAACATAATTAATTTTATGATCTTGACAAGGATTAAAGCACAAATTGTATGAAATATTTTATACAATATGTTGTAAAATATTCAAAATACCACAAACCAGGTTCTAAATCTCAAAAAATATTTTCAAAATATAGTGTAACATTTAAACAAACACATGGTGTGTATTTTCATGAAAAAACAATGTTACCTTTCAGAAAACAATGATTAAAAAACCATTTTGCACACCAAGAGAATTATCCAACTACAGAAAAATAATAATTAACATATATTTTAGATCAATACAATATGAAAATGGTGAATATTAAAAGATAGAGGCATGTGCAATGGATATCCTAGCACAAATCCTTGGCGTAATGGAAACACACACCCAATAACACCATCCGATGGTTTACCAACCCTAAATGTATGACAAAAAGACCCAAAAGAACATAAAAAACCATAAAAACCATAGTATATCACAACCCTAGGTCGACCATGACTATTTGATATTATAAAACCAAGAAATAATGAATGGAGGAGGAAGAGGGAGGTGAAAGGAGAAGGAATCTCACATTTTCAACTAGAAAACTCTTCATCTTCATTAGATATACACCCATAGAAAACGGGAATGGATTGAAAAATATTGAAGAGTCACCTATGGTCTGGAAGATCCAATTAAAGAATATTTTTGCGAAGAAAGAGTACTAATGGAATGATTTAAGGATGAACAGATTTACCTTGGTGATTCCGTACGATTTGAGAGACATTGAGAAGTTTTCCCTAATCCTCGACTCATATGAGATCCAAAAAAGGTAAAATAGATAATGGGGTGGGGATAAGTGTATTGGATTTGAGTGGGATATTGAATCACTTAAAAATATTAAATATTAAATTAGATATAAAAGAAACAAATTATTTTTTTAAAAATGGAAATGGGCCCATGCGCTGGCCCATTACCTAATTAAGTAACCGAAATTAACCATGATTATGAATTCATAAGGGGTCCAAAATGATATTTTGGTTTTCATATGTCAGTGGAGGAAATATATGATCTTTAATGGGTGAAAAATGTAGAAAAAATGGAGTTATTAAATAAACTAATTTGGTTTTCAAAACTAGAAATGGGCTTACAGTTGGTCCAAATCATGAAATAACCACCCTTTCTCCAAAAAACTCCTAAACAAGAAATGGGGAACCCAAATTAGGGTGATTAGATATATATGGAAGTTAAAAACTCAAAATTAATCTCACCCAACACCCATGAAAAGTATCTGGATTTTCAATGAACCAGATCAAAACCATGACATGAACAGAAATTAAAACTGGGTGTGACAATTCTACCCATCAGTAAAGCATTCTGCCCCTGGAAAGACATAACACATTACAACTGATTGATCAACACCTACGGATTATTTATCTATATGGTCCAGCCTAAAAATCCTATGAAACACCATCAAACATTAATGTAACTTAATCCTCTTACCTCAACTAACACACCAACTCTCAACCACTTCTTGAGAATCAACCGAAGGATCGAGTCACTACCTCCACAACCAAAACAAGTACCTGGTTGTTGGGCCTTCTACCAATGAACCCAAATGTCACCCAAACCAAAGATAACTCACATAAAACAGTGAATCATGTGGATTATGTAATGTAATCTTCCCCATTAAGAAACAACCAGCACTAGATAAGTTCTTTGGAGGAAAAAAAACAAACGAGACTCATGGTGGGTTTCCCCAACATTATAACCCAACTTGAAACGAACAAAAAAGAATTAAAAATTAACTAGAATTGGAAAAAACTTACACAAGACCACCAAAACTCTCCCAAAACAACCTAAAAACCCATGTTAATAGGGTTACAACATGAACATCTAAACCAACCACTGCCGAACAGAGGGGACAATAACTAGGCCAAAACTTTGAGCAATAATCCGGACCCCCACCACTTGGGGAGGGGAGGGAAGGGGACCCAATAACTAGGCCACTAAAACAAAAAAATAAACAAAATAACTACCCAAAACTCTCCACCAATGAACATGTTACCCCAAGACCACACCCTATTTTCACTGGCGGTCCACATAGGGACATTGATCAAAAACCCACATCCATGAAGGCATAACCATAAACACTATGTGCGGGGTAATTCCACCACACTTGCAAAGACAAATGGAAATTCACAAAAATGTGGAACCAAAGTAGAGAAATAGAAACTTCCATACAACAATGGTGGAGCCAAGAGCCTGGTCAAGATCCCCACACCTCTAGAGATTTCATGAATGCGTGAAAGGCTTCACTCTGAGGCCTATGGATGGAGCCTTAATCTTGAAGAATCTATTTCACTGTAGTTGGGGTTCTAAGGATCACACCACTAAAAAAACTCACATTCTCAAAAAAACACCTAAATCTTAATAAGAACTCTTAGAAATATATCAAAATTCTTTCTCACAATAAATGAGGGGCTGAATGGACAAGGAAAATAGTGAAACACATCAACATCACTGAACAAAACTACTATGTCCAAAAGAATTATCATGACCATGAAGCACTTTAAATCGATCTCAAATAGATCTGTATTCCAAAAATTAGGTAGAGGATGTCATGACCCATCCCCCGAGTCCTGTGCCGTGACTACCCCAAGCCCTCTTTCTTTAGGCCATGGGCTGACAACTAGCACTGGAATGCATAATCCCAAAAACTAGGAAGACATTTCCTTTATAACCTGAAATCACACACAACCTACCACACAAAAATATATGAACACAAGTAAAATGAATAGTAAAAAGAGTGCGTACATTAAGTAAAAGGTGCCAGAATACAAACCCAAATAGAATGTATAAGAAACTGAAAGTACAAGTAAACAAGAGAAAAAAGGAACATAGTTGCTTGGTCGTCCTTCAAGGTTCATACCTAATGGGTAGGTGCGTATCACATCCTCAAAACTCCATGTACATCTTTATCCTCCATGTACTGACTCGTCATAAGGTCCTCCTCTAGGCACCGTCCAGTCTGGGTACCCTCAGTGTCAATCAATGCAGTCTGTCATCTGCACCAAACAGAATAAGGTGCGGGCATAACTCATACAGGGGTGAGTATAACGATACTCAATAGGGACCTTGAGACCCTACAGGACTCAAAAAATCCACAATGATATACCAAAAAGCATAAAGTCAACTATTATCCCTACTTATGTATATGGCCATACATATACCTAAGTTATCAAGTATACCCATCTTAATCATGAGGAAAAACATGGTCCAACTGAAAATCCCAAACCTCAACTATTCCACAAAGGAAGGAAAACTAAAAAGAAAAGTACCACACATGTAATCCACACAAAATAATACCACAAGGCTATTACCAGGAAAGAAAATACCACACATGTACATACTCATCTCACAACATGTATAAATTAAGTACAATAGTAGAGATGATTAGATGTAACGACTAATTCATCTTACTCTATTAAGAGATAGACCCACACAGGATCGCTCGGTGCTGACCCACATAGGATCTCTAGGTGCCAACCCACATAGGATCAGAAGGTGATGACCGACACAGAATCGCTAGGTGCTGACCCAGAAACGATCGCAAGGTGCGCACCCACACAGGATCACTAGGTGCTGACCCACGTAGGATCGCAAGGTGCGGACCCACAGAGGATCTCTAGGTGCTGACCCACACATGATCAGAAGGTGATGACCCACACATAATCGCTAGGTGATGACCCACACAGGATCACTATAATCTGACCCACATAGGATTTCTCTTCATTCTTCACGTCACAACCAGCTACTAGGTTCCAGCACGATGCTCTCTCGTCTCTAAGAGGATCTGCTCCATAATTCACCGGTCGATACTCCATCTTCCACAAAGTCTCATGGAGTAGTATCTTAAAGGACCTCCATGTCATAGGGGTCACAATGCAACAAACTACGCGTCAATCAGATGCCCGATCTGTGAGTTATTAGACTTCTTATCCCAAGGGCCCAGCTGGATTCATGCTCGATCCAACCTGACCATTCCCCAACATTATCCAAAAAAATAGTGGAATATACCAAAGGTACTGTCTTTCTCAATGGTTTTCGGCACCACTGATGGTTCATCAAATGGACGTCTAGTGCCAATGTTATGGCCCAAGTAATGTATAAGGTCGTTTCTGGTCCGGGTCTGGTCTAACTCGGTCGAACTGACCCGGCCAGACCCGCTGGGTCCGGCCTGGACCACTAGGTGGCCCGGTATACCGCTAGGGATGTGAGGTCATGGGGGTGCCATGGTGCGGGTCGGCCGTGGTCGTGCCGCGATGGGCAGGGCCGCTCGACCGTAGGGGTGCCGCTAGGGAGTGGGGCGGCTGGACCGTGAGCGGTGCCACGAGGGTGCGAGATGGCTCGGTCGCGGGGGGTGCCGCGAGGGCGCGCGGCTGCGGGGTGGCCCTGCCCGAGTGGCTCGGGCCGGAGGGCAGAGGCCGCAGGTGTCGTGGGGAGGCTCAGCCGGGGCGACGTGGAGACGCCACGGGGGGTGCCGATAAGGTGCGAGGCAGCCTATTAATGGGGGGTTCCGTGAGGGAGCGAGGCCGCAGGGTGGAAATGGCCACGGACGACGGATCACAGTAGGGTACGGAGGCCGCGAGGTAGAGGGGCGGTGTGCCTTCGTCGGTGGTTCTCTAGTTCCAGCAGTGCCAACTAAGGCATCAGTCACCGTCACCTAAGTCACCTTCTTTCATCGCGAAGGATACACCATTCAAGAATAATTTCAGAGGGGTTGGGCCATGTTTGTTTGGCCTGCACCCTCCGTGTAAGATTGATATCAAGCATCTCAATAAGAACAATAATATCAAGAATAGGTAATGGAAAATAAATCATGCACCCTCCCTACAACCCTCATATATCACTATTCCCAATCCCGCAAAGGAATTATAAGGGGAGAACATGGGAAGTGATAATAATATAGAATTTAAATCACTACCTTGTTTGATTGTTGACGGAGGTCACAGATAAGGAGACGATGTCGTTGGGTATAGAGGGATGTCAGTGACGTCATCGTTTCCTCGATCATCGGTTCATTGACGTTGAAGACATTCCTCATCAACGATTATCTCGAGGAAGAAGTTGAAGTCGAAGTCGACATTATTTGTTGGCTTGCATCGTTGGAGATCTTTGTCCCAATTATCCATGATTCTCGCTTTTTCCAAATGTTTCCCCCCAATTCCACCAAAATGAGGAATATCATACTTAATAGATTATGTTGGCATACTTTCAAATTATTTGAATAAATTAATTGATGGGTTGGATTAATTAATTATAGTGGGAGAGTTGGCATAATGTTTTGGGGAGCTCAAGAGGACTCTCCCCACTTTATAGGGAGTTCAAGAGGTTTCAATCCTCGGGTGGTCCCCAGCACCATAACCTCTCCTTTGAGGTTTAGGTTCGGTGGTCCTTACCTCTATAACCTCTCATGGGAGGTTTTTGGTTCAGTGGTCCCCACCTGTGAAACATCCACATGGGAGTTTCAAAAATAATAAATAAAATATTACACCATTTTATTTTATTTTATTATTTCACGAATAAGTGAAAAACTAACTTCCACCACTGACTTACAACCGTTGAGGTGAAATTATCCTTAATCGAATACTAGCACTGGGAGTTCAACGGTGACATCAGATTTTAATTCTGAGCACCGGTTTAAAAGTTTCAAAAACCCTCTCGCATGTTTTCTAAACGCAGCCGAAAAATGTTCATAAATTCATTCCCAGAACTCCGGGCCTTGGAATCAAGCGCCGTCAATTTTTACGGACTTGTAAAATTCCCATTTAATAAAAACATTTTCATTTAAATTTTTGGTATTTATATTATCCCCACATCAGGCTTTACATCCCCATAAGACACAACTCAATCTTATGGAATAGGTGGGGGTACTATGTATGAATACGATCCTCCCACTCACATGTTCTCTCCTAGAGGTTCTCGTGCTACCAGAGAACACGCACCAGAGGTATCGACCATCCACAAAGGGCTCGATCCTTTCGATCCTCAATCTCTTATGGTACCTCAGTAAAAGTCACCCCATCGTCAATGTCTAGCTCACCATGGTCGATGATGTGATAAAGGTTAGGCACGTATATCCTCAGCTGGGATAGGTGGAAGACGTCATGCACCCAGTGAAACTGAGGAGGAAGAGGTAAGCGGTAAGACACCTCGCCAACTCTACTGGGGTCCTGGAAGGTTCTAATGAACCTCGGAGACAAGTTACCATCTCATACAAATCTCCGCAAAACCTCATCGAGATGAGACCCGTAGAAAGACATGGTAACCATCCTCAAACTCCAGAGCTATCCGTCTCCTATCATCATAGAACTTCTTCCTGTTATGTGAAACCTTCATCCGCTCCTGGATGATCTTAACCTTCACTCTGGTAGCCCGTACCCTCTCTAGTTCCACTAGTGTTGAATCCCATAGGTTAGTCCATCACAGAGGTGATCTGCAAGGTCGCCCGTACAACGCCTAAAAAGGTGTCATCCCAATGGTGGAGTGATAGCTGTTTTTGTAGGAAATCTTTACCAAAGTCAAGTGAACCTCCCAGCTGCGACCGAAGTCGAGGACGCAAGAACATAGCATGTCCTTGATGGTCTAAGTGGTCTACTCAGTCTGGCCATCCGTCTAAGGATGGAAGGAAGTGCCCAAATAAAACTGCCTCCCAAAAGCCTCCGAAAACCCCTTCCATAGCTAGGAAGTAAAACATGCATCAAGATATGAGATAATTTTCTAGGGTAATCCATGTAACCACACAATCTCCTATACATAGAGGCTTCCCAAGATCTCTACCGAAACCTGCTCTCTGATCGGTAGGAAGTGGACCGACTTGGTGAGTCAGTCGACAATCACCCAGATAGAATCAGGACGCATGGATGTACATGGGAGTCCTATCATTATGTCCATGGATATCCCATCCCACTTCAACTCTAGGACCTCTAAAGGCTAAACCAATCCTTCTGGTACATGATGCTCCACCTTCACTTTCTAACAAGTGAGGCATCGAGAGACAAACTTTGCTACTGATTTCTTCATTCCTGGCCACCAGTGCTGTCGTTAGAGAACTTGGTACATCTTCGCCACTTCTGGATGTACCGCTAGAAAAGATTTGTTGAACTCCATCATCACATCCTCCCAGAGCGACACTGGTACTATGGTACGTCCTCTGAAGAGGATTATGTGCTCCCCGCCTTTAGAAAATCCATCGGGTGTCTGTCCTGTGGATATCTGAGCACGTCGTGTCTCACAGTCAGTGTACCCTCACCGTGCCTCCCTGAATCACTAATGTAGTGGGGGAGTGAATATAAGAGATGGAAGAAAAGTTTCTCCATCTCTATCCAAAAAGGATATCTATAAAACGGCCAGCTACTATGTCTCCTCGCCTAGAAGCTCTATACCAGACCTCCTACTAAGTGCATTTTATACAACATTCCCCTTACCAAGAGTATAGACTATCTTGAAGTCATAATCCTAGAGGAACTCAAACCAAAATCACCATCTCAAGTTCAGGTCCTTCTGAGAGAAGATATACCTGAGAATCTTGTGATCTGAGTAGACTGTGAAACATTCTCGCATCAGATAGGGTCACCGAATATTCAAGGGAAAGACCACTACTACTAAATTATGGTCCTGGGTAGTGTAGTTATTCTCATTTTGTCTCAGCTGTCGAGAACCATATGTGATCACATCTCTCTCCTGCATCAGGAAACATCGGATTTAGGTCCCTGATGCATCGCAGTAAACTATATACCCTACACCCTCCTCTTGAAGCCTCATGATGCGGGCATTGGTTAGCCTCGGCCTCAACTCCTGAAAACTCTGCAGGAATCCCTCCGACCACACGAAGGGTTTCCCCTTCTTCGTCAATGCTGAATGTGGTGCTGCAACTCTGGAGATATCTGGCACATATCTCTAGTAGTATCCAGCCAAACCAAGGAAACCTCATACCTCTGTCACAATTCTGGGTGGCTCCCATGAAAGTAATGCCTTAATCATAAATAGAGACACTACAACTCCAGCCTCTAGTACAACATATCCCATAAAGTTATCCTATCGTAGCTTGAACTGACACTTAGATCGGTTACCATAATGTTGGTTCTCTCAGAGTGTGTCCAAAAATATCGGCAAATGATAGGCATGCTCCTCCTTAGTAGTAAAGTAGGTCAGAATGTCGTCGATGAAGACTACTAAAAAGAGATAATGTTGTCAATGAACGATTCTGTTCCTGAGTCCCATGAAATTTTTTGGAGTGTTATTTATGCCAAATGGAATAACCAAGAACTTGTAGTGGTCATACCGACATCAGAAATCCGTCTTCAGCACATCCTCATCTCGTACTCTGAGCTGGGGATAGCCTGACCCGAGGTTTATCTTTGAGAACCACCGTGCTTCCTTTAGCTGATCAAAGAAGTCATCAATCCTCAAGAGTGGGTACTTGTTCTTCATGATCACCTGGTTTAGGCACCAATAGTCGACACAACGTCTCAAGCTCCCATATTACTTCTTGGAGAATAGAATCAGGGCTGCCCAAGTGGAAACACTGGGCCAGATGAATCCCTTCCCCTAAAAATCCTCTAGCTATCCCTGCAGCTCACGAATCTCCACAGGAGCCATCCGATACGCTGGTGTAGATATCAATGTCATCTTGGTGTCAAGTCAATGTAAAAGTACACCTCTCTACAAGGAGGTAGACCCTGAACATCATTAGGCAAGACATCCATGAACTGGTCCACCACTACATGATAATTTGGACTCTCCACATCAACCACTCTATGGGTTAGGCCAGTCCACTGATGAGTGATCGGCTGCACTCTCCTCCAGGTAAGTCCATCCTATTCTACAAAGTATCCCTCTCACCGGTGAAGGTTAACCTGGTCCCATCCGTACAGACCCACCACACTTTGTGGATAATATATTCTATCTGGGCATGGACTTTTGATAACCAGTCCATACCCAACATGACGTCGTAAGGCCTCGATGCTACTACTAGGAGATCCTAGCCAATTCTCTCTCCTCCTAAAGTAAACTCGCACTACCGGAACCATTGATTAATCATCAAATCCACTCCCGTTGAAGTCTTTAGTCATAAGGAATGAGCCAACGGGTCCATTGGAATCTCCAAGATCCGAATGAGGGAAGTGGAAATAAAATAATGACCAGCACCTATGTCTATAAGTGCTGCAGCTAAGGTGGAATAGACACAAATTATACCTCGTATCATCTCCAGAGCATCATGATCGCAGGCCTAAGCTTCCTAGAGCTAACCTCACCTCTATCCTATTGGTCCCTGTGGACAGGGTGGACCTCATAGAGGTGGTGACGGTAACATCTCGAATCGTCACCCACCGCCAACTACACGACTAGATCCTCTTCCACGTCCGCTTGCTCCCTGCGGACCTCCCTAGTCAAATCTATGTCTCTCACTGTGATGGTTTTTGACTGTCTATTGATCATCCATATGGAAGGTTTGATATCCACGAGCATGTGACCCTGACCACCGCATGCATAACACTACCCACTCCTGGCGTGACCAGCTCTGTCTCAGGTTCCCCACACAACCGATTCTGAATCATGCAGTCGTCCACCTATAAGTCTGATCCTCATGGACCTCTGTGAAATCTATCTTCTACCAACTGCAAAATAATCTGCTACGTGATAAATGGTGCTGGTTCTCGCTGCTAGTGACTACTCAGCAAGGAAAATCTCTACTAAAAGGGCTCTCTCTAACACCCCTCCTACTTCGGGATGCTGAGTGAGATCATCGAAGTCGTGATCTCCCACCTGAGTCCCTGTGTGAAGGTCTGAGCCCTAAAGAATGGGTCCCGCACCATATCTGTGGAGTAGCATGAGATGTCGTTGATCCTTGTTGAGTACTGAGCCACATTCATGTTTCCCTGCTTCAAATGAATTATCTCCTTTATGGGCACTACGCGAAGAGTCGTTGGAACAAAATTTGCCTGAAACAGGCTCTCGAAGTATTTCCAGAGAACTGTCACCTCATTGTGAACATGGTGCATCACGCTCCACCATCTTCCTGTTGGTAACTTTAGAAAGTTGGCGGAAAGGATCACCTTGAGATCAGATGGTGTCCCTACCTGTCGAAAGACTCTCACCATATACTCCAGCCAATCCTCAACCGTCTGTAGGTCCATCCCTCCCTTGAACCTATGTGGCCTCTGGCATTGGAACTTTTGCGATGCACTCAAGTGGCTTGCATCGTCTTTTTCTAGGGCCGGTGGCATCGGGGACCCAACGGGTAATGGTATCGCTGGTTCCCCCACTAGCCCCTCTACTGGAAAAGGGCCCTGCACTGAGGCCTCACTGCTCGGTTGACTATCAGTGCATACAACTCTCAAGACCCTAGCTAGATATCTTCGTGGAGGCATCCTGAAAGGAAACAGGGGTGCCATGGTTAAATGTTATAACTGGTGAGATGACTCAAAAAGGACACAATGAAAAATATTCAAAACACACTTGAAATTAGTTTTTTCGAGCATTGAGTTGGAAATCAGAAGTCAGGGTCCTAGTGTATGGATACCTCGGCTGCCGCACCAACACTGTATTTCTTAAACTGATAAAAACACTCACTACACTTAACACTATTAACATTAAAAAGAAACACCATAGTCATATGTTATATTGTAGAACTACTCCTCTGAAACCAGTTTTTCATGACCCGTCCCCTGGGGCCAGTGCCGTGACTACCCCACGCCCGCCTTCCATAGGCCTGGGGCTGGAGACTAGCACCGGAATGCGTAATACCTAAAACTAGGAAGGAATTTCCTTTATAACTGGTAATCACATGAAAACAAGCAAACAACAATATACGAACACAAATAAACTAAATATTAAACATAGTGAGTACAGTAAGTAAAGGGGTCCAGAATACAATCCCAACTAGAAAGTACAAGAAACTGAAAGTACAAGTAAACTGGAGCAAAATGGAAGACTGTTGTTGGGTCGTCCTGCGAGGTTCATACCTGAAGGGTAGGTACAGATCACCTCCTTAGCACTCCATGTTCATTTGTCTCCTTCGTGTACCAACTCATCGTAAGGTCCTCCTCTGGGCACCGTCCAGTCTTTGTACCCTCAGTCTCGATCAATGTTGTCCATCATCTGCACCAAACAAAACAAGGTGCAGGAATAACCTATGAGGGGGGGAGTATAACGATACTCAGTAGGGACCCCGAGAACCTCATGGTCTCACAAAATCTTCATGGATATACCAAAATTCATGTAGTCAAATGTGAACCCAACTTAGGTATATTCCCATAAAAAAACATATGTTATCAAGTATTCCCATCACAATCATGAGGAAACACAGGGTCCATCCCAAAAGCCTAAATCTCAACTGTTCCAAAAAGGAAGGAAAACCAAAAAGGCAAGTACCACATAGGTATGCCATGTAGAAGAATACCACCATGGTGTTACCACAAATGAAAATACTTCACATGTATAGACTCAGCTCACAACATGTATATCATAATTACCGTAGTAGAGATGGTTAGATGTAACTACTAAATCATCTTACTCAGTTAAGAGGCAGACCCACAATGGATCACTTGGTGCTGACCCATACATGATAGCTTGGTGTTGACCCACACATGATCGCAAGGTGTTGACCCACACAGGATCGCTGTGTGATGACCCACACAAGATCGGAAGGTGCTAACCCACACATGATCACTGGGTGTTGACCCACACATGATCGCAAGGTGCTGACCCACATAGGATCATAAGGTGCTGAACCACACATGATCTCTCTTCATTCTTCACATCATCGCCAGCTACTGGGTTCCCGCACTATGGTCGCTCTTCTCTGGGAGGACCCATTCTAAAAGTCACTGTTCGATACTAAAACTGCCAAAAAGTCTCATGGAGATGTATCTCAAAAGACCGCCACATCATACGGGTCTCAATGCAATGGATGTCGTGTCAACTAGAGGCACGGTCTGTGAGTTATTATCATTTTTTTCCTGAGGGCCCGGTTGGATTCGTGCTCGATCCAACCTGAACGTTCAACAACTTTATCCAAAACTCTAGTGGGTTATACCAAAGGGAACGTCTCGCTCCAAGGTTTATGGCACCATTGACAGTTCGTCAAACTGACGTCCAGTGCCAATGTTATGGCACAGGTAAAGCATAGTGTCATATCTGGTATGGGTCCGGTCTGACTTGGTCGGACCGGCCTGACCCAACCTAGCCTGATGCACTGGGTCCAGCCCGATAGGCCGTGAGGCCGTAGGGGCACAGGGCGGATCGACTACGGGGGTTCCATGAGGGTGTGGAGCAGTTCGTCTTCGGGGGTTTTGTGAGGGCGCGGGGCGGTTCGGCCGTGGGTGGTGCCGTGAGGGTGTGAGGAGGCTCGGTCGCGGGGGGTTCCGTGAGGGCATGAGGCCACAAGGATTATCAGTAGGAGAAGCTCGACCGGGAGGGTAGAGGACGTGAGGTGGGTCATCCGGTGTAGCTCGTCCACGGGGGGGGGGGGGGGAGGTCGTGGGTGCCGCGGGGTGGCCCGACCGTGGCGGTGTGACGAGGCCTCAGGAAGTGCCACGAGGGCGTGAGGCGGCTTGGTCGCAAGGGGTGTCGCGAGGGTGAGAGGCTGTGGGGCGTCTCCACCAGAGCGGCTCGGCCAGAAGGGCAGAGGCCACGGGGCGTCAATGCCTAGGGGACTCGCCCGAGAGGGTGGAGGCCGCGGGGCGACGATGGACCCAGATAGCGGAGCACCGCGGGGCTACGGGGCATCGTGCCTTCATCAACGGTTCTCGAGTTCCACCATTGCAAACTGCTGACATCGGTCACCGTCACAAAAGTCGCCTTATTTCATTTCAAAGGATACACCATTCAAGAAGAACGTCTATGGGGTTGGTCCATATTTAATTGGCTGACACCCTTTGCATTAGAGCAGTAGCAAACGGCTCAATAAGAACAGGAATATCAAGAACGGGTAAAGGAAAATAATTAAAACACCCTCCCTACAGCCCTAGTCAATGACTATTCCCAATCTCGTAAATGAATTATACGAGGAGAACATGAGAAGTGATATTCATATAGAATTAAAATCCCAAACTCATTTGATTGTGGATAGAGGTCACAAATAAAGAGATGATTTCGTTGGGGATAGACAGACATTGGTGACGTCGGTGTTTCCTCAATCATTGGTTTGTTGATGTTGAATAAATTCCTCATCAACAGTTGTCTCGAGGTAGAATTCGAAGTCGATGTTTTTTTTGTTGGTGTTCTTTGTTGGAGAGATTTCTCCCAATTCTCCATGTTTCTCCCATTTGCAAAGAGTTTCCCCTAATTCCACCTAAATAATGAATAGCCAACTTAATATATAGTGTTGGCATAATTTCAAATTGGTTTAATTAATTAATTGGTGGGTTGGAATAATTAATTAAAGGGGGAGAGTTGGCATAATTAAGTGGGGGTCTCAAAAGGTTTCTCCCCACTTAATAGGGTGTTCAAGAGGTTTCAAGCCTCAGGTGGTCCCAACCACCATAACCACTCATGGAAGGTTTAGGCTCGGTAGTCCCCACCTCCACAACCATTCATTGGATTTTTTAGTTTATTGGTCTCCACCTGTGAAACATCCACATGGTAGTTTCAAAAGAAAATAAAAATAAAATGTTACACCATTTTATTTTATTTTATTATTTCACGAATATGTGAAAAAATAACATCCACCGTCGACCTACTGCAGTCGATGTGATGGTCTCCTTAAGTGAATACTAGCTCTGTGAGTTCAAAGGTGTCCTCATATTTTAATTCCGAGCACCGGTTCAAAAGTTACAAAACCCGATCGCACGTTTACTTAACGTACCTAAAAAAAAGTTCAAAAATTCATTCTGGGCAATCTGGGCATTAGAATCACACGCCGTCAATTTTCGCAGCATCGTAAAATTCCCATTTAATACAAAAATTACAAGGAAATTCCATGTCTTTACAGAGGCATCATCTGAAGAGGGGGATTTAACATTTTAAATTAATTCTTAGGTTGATAAACATGAAATATTTCCAACGGAGAACTATCCATGGTCACATCACAACATCAAACCCATCTTTAGAAACCCAATGAACATTACTCCAAAATAGTGCCACCAACAAGATCTCATCCCATGATACACAAAGAGTATGAATTCTAGATCATAAAAAATCATATTGATTAAAACACTATTTCTAAGACATAGAAAAAACAAGACACATAACCATTAGTTTACAAAAAAATGCCAATATTTTTCAGCTTACAACACTTTTGAAAAACAAAGTAACTTGGTGGGTTTCTACATTCACCAATGATGTTTCATAAAGCCTCACCCACATGAACATTTCCTTGCCACCCTAGGCACCCAAACACCATTACATATAGCCATCATTCTAGATATTAGTGATACCATGCATGTGAGAACCCATGAAAACACCAAAGGCTAAAACAAAAAAACATTATTCCAAAAATCATGTACCTTCAAAAATACCACCAACCACCAAGTCAAAAACACTTTTCATATTTTTCAAAACAATCCACACTTCATCAAGAACCATTTGCTTAAAAAACTACCCCATTTTATTTTTAACAACTTTTTAGACACCCAAGTTACTCCAAACAACCTGTTCCCATTTTCTAAAATTCAGTAAGGTATCTTTTCATAATTTGATGGTCATTGAGACAAATACCCTTTCTAGAAAAACACCAACAACTCAAAACCAATTTCCAAAAGCAATTCATTAGATTCCAACACTTTTCAACATCCCAAAACACACAATTTAAAAAAATATTCAGAATCAACATAAAATGATTCACACTTTCAAAACATTTTATTTCAACAAACCACAAGTTTAAATTAGGGAAAATACAATCTTGTTAAATCATTTCCACTTCTACTTTTTTTCCAAAAAACACAACCTTCCAAAACCATTATTATATTTTATTTTTAAAAACCCCTTTTCCACTTTTCAAAATCCAATAATTCCTTTAAAAGCCATTTCCATAATTTTCACATAAGTATTTTCAAAACAAAATTCAGAAATCAAGAAAGGTCTATGAAACCAAAAAAAGGGAACTAGTGTCGGTAGGTGACTTGACCATATGGTTGGCGACCATATGTCAAACACAAAACCAAAATTTAGAGACTTATTAGGACCATGCCCCAGCTCCACATGGCTTGCCGAGCCATGCGAGCTCACAAAGGCCATTAGTCAGACTCCCCTTGTCGTATCCCAACATAAAATAATCAACAAGAACAATGGAAAAAAACAAAACTGAACATCCTATGGAAACTAGAGGATCAGATTGAGCAAGTGTTCACGAACCTATTCCCACAATTCCCCTCATGTACCAAAAATCTTACTCTATCTACCTTGACATCCCCCAAATAATAAGGGCTATAAAAAAGGTTTGCTAAGAGCCGACATCCTCTGATACCATTTTGTCATGAACCAGCCAGAGTCGACCCTAAACCGGTTACATGGGCCAGCCAGTGACAAGTCCTGAGAGGTGTTCCCAATCCTCTCGGGATGCCTACAAGAAGCAAGAGAATCATTATAGTACACAAGGAAAAGTTTTATCCAATATATTAACAATAAAACAAACAAAGGAATGAAATGGACAACCCAAAATACATTTATATAAAAAATGTACTGAACATTATTTGTACAATAAAGTGAAAGTAACACTAAACCAAAAACTCATCTAACCAAACCTAATAACCAATTAAATCTATGTGACCATTCTGGTCACTCTCCAATATAATTATCACATTTTTCCGAAGGTGATCGAACTAAAGCTAAAACCTACAAAAGGTCTAAAAATAGATGAATACTATAGGCGTGGGTATTAAAACTCAGTAGGTCAGCCTGGTATTATATTTCCAATTACCATACTTTAAAATAAATGAAACATCAATTTCATGTTTAAAATAAAATATAAAAAGTTTTGTTTTCCAAATGAGGTCCCTTGCTATATAAAAAAATCACTAGACAAAAACTTGTCTGTTTTATAAATAAGAATGCTTGTAAAAATTTCCAAAGAGGTGAAACATCAAAATGAAAATATTTTTCAAGAGGGTTTCTTTAATGAATTTACAATTTTAAATAAATCACACACACTACTGAATATACCAACCAATCACAGCATACCCTAACAGAGAGTACTAAACATTAAATGAGCATATGTCACATGAACACCTCTAGGAACTAGTTAGTTGTGAGCCCTAGCTACCTCATTTCTCAGTGAAAGTAACCATAATAAATATATGTTCTTGTGGACATGATCCACTAGTAGGGAGAATACCCATAACCTAGTGGTACCCCAACAACACCATCAACATATTCTAGTTAGTGTTGTCATCGTCAAAGTTTCTACGTGAGGCAGGGGCCAAACCCAACATAATTACTAGAATACATGCACATGTCCACCCACCTAAATACCCGAGATTCCCTTTTGTGCTCAATGAAGTTACACATAAGGTAAAATACACATTACACATAAAAATTA
Source organism: Viscum album (assembly GCA_963277665.1). Taxonomy (NCBI): domain Eukaryota; kingdom Viridiplantae; phylum Streptophyta; class Magnoliopsida; order Santalales; family Viscaceae; genus Viscum; species Viscum album. The sequence goes on from OY728159.1 coordinate 664,395,995, forward strand.
CATTAAAAAACAATAAACACAAAAAAATCCCCAAATCATGCTACACATTTCTTTCACGAATCAATAAACCAGTAAGAATATTTGTAAAACAATTTCACGGAGTATAATGAGGCTTTGCACATTAAATCCATTCAAAAATGATCTTTTAAGTCCAAAAAACATAAATAAAATAATAACCCAGATTTGGAAGCCCCAAAACCAAGTAATAAATCATATTCATGGACCATAAATTTGTCCAAAATATAGAACTTGAAATACACATGGAAACCATTTTTACAAAAAAAAACAAATGCCAAACGAGCCTTTAAGCCTTTCTCAAATCTATCATTTGACCAAGCCATGAATTTTAATTTTATTGAGTAGGTGTATAAACACCATTTAAAGAATAAAATACATTCATAAATAACATAAAACATTCAGGTTACATATTCAAAACACAACCATTTTCATAAGGATGTGAAACAGGCCATTTTCTGACAACTCGAGCCAAAACATGTTGTAAAACAAAAACCATTTTTTTATAAAACAAAAATAAAATTGGAAATACATATAAGGACCCAAAATAAAAATTTATAATTCTTCCAATTCATTTATGTATCCAAAAAAATAATTCTTAAATCAAACATAAAACATAAAATCCAACCGAGCAATTTACCGAATACATGACATGCCCTTTTAAACAAACCAATTTATTTTAAGATCTTGATGAGGAATAAATCACCAATTTCATAAAATATTTTATAAAAGATACTATAAAATATTAGAAATACCAAAAACCTGGTTCTAAAAATCACAAAATAGTTTTGAAATATAGTGGAACATTTAAACAAACACTTTGTGCGCATTTTATTGAAAAAACAACATTACCTTTCACAAAAATGGATTAAGAAACGATTTTCACACTAATAAAATTAACCAAATGATGAAAAATAATAATAAACACATATATAAGATTAAAAAAATATTAAAATGAATAATATTAAAAGATAAAGGCATTTGTAAGGGATATTTTACCTAAAATCCTTGCGTAATGGAAACATGCACCCAATATCACCATCTGAGGGTTTACAAACACTAAACCTATGACGAACAGACCCAAACAAATGAGGAACCCATAAAATATCATATTATAGTTTTAAAACAGGTTTATCATGACTATTAGAGGTTATAAAACCATGAAATAATGAAAGGAGTAAGAAGAGGGAGGAGAAAGGAGAAGGAATCACACCTTTTCAACTAGAAAACACTTCATCTTCCATTAGATCTGCACCATTACAGAATTGGGACTGCATTGAAACTTATTGGAGAGTCTCCAGAGGTCTCAAAGAAACCGGGAATGAATATTTTTGGGAAAAAGAGTACGAATGGAATGATTTATGGATTAAATAATTTACCTTCATGATTCAGGACGATTTGAGAGACATTGAAATTTTTTCCCTAATCTGAGGCTCATATGAGCTCCAAAGAGGTAAACTCAAAACTCCGGGTGAGGATAGGGGTATTGGATTCGAGTGGGAGGTGGAATAAAGAAAAATATTAAAAATTTAATTAGATATAATAGAAACAAATTATTTTTTAAAAACAGGAAATGGGCCCATGGGCTGGCCCATTACCGAAATAAGTAACCCGAACTCACCATTATTATGAATTTTTAAGTGGTACAAAAGTATATTGTGGTTTGAATATGTTATTGGAGGAAATTTAAAAAGTTTAATGGGTGAAATTTTTAGAAAAACAAAGGATTTATTAAATAATTGTTTTTAAACTGGAAATGGGCTCACGGTTGGCCCAAATCATGAAGTAACCACCCTTTCTCAAAAATCTCATAAAAAAGAAATGGGGAACCCAAATTGGGGTGGTTAGAAATATATGGATTTTATATAATAATAATTAATCTTACCCAAAACCTAGGAATAGGGTTGGGATTTTCAATGAATCAGATCAAAACCATGACATGAAAAGAAAAAAAAACTAGGTGCGACAAAAAGAGACTAGATGAATTGAAACATGAAAATAATAAAAAACAATGTACCTTGCATCATGTATAGGTAGATAAAAGACTATTTGACTAATATTTTAACAGGAAATTTCACCTCTATTAATATATCTATGTTGGTTTAGTTTTGGATCTTAGGACCGCAATGATACCTGGTAGTAAATCTCTAATGTTTTTAAAAAATTAGACAGTCCTTTTTAATCAATAATTTCTTCTCCAATGGATCATATTAATTGATTTCCATTTATAGTGATAATATATCACCCCATTACAATGAAATTTATCTAAAAAATTATTTCTTGTGAATCATTCATTGACTCAAAATTCATTTTAATATGACATAAAAAGGAATGATAAATCTAATGTACTAGCCATGGGATGTTAATTTATATTGAATTATCCTTATCATAGAAAAAAATATAGCCTTAACCAATGTCATAATCTTATTTTACATATTATAAAAATATGATAATATTAAACATCCTCATGAGATAGGATAATACACCTTATAGTGTATGTTTCCTACCATATAATTTTAATGAATAATAAGTTGATTTATCTATGTCAATAAAAGATATGCAGTGATACTTTAATATCTAATTCTTAGACAACCCAAAAAATAAAAAAACCCCTCTTGTATCTCAGCCTAACCAGTGTAGGATACATCATTTGTTTCCATCATTACAAAAAATGTGGTGGTGAAAAAGTGTCTATTTCCATATATAAATGCCAGATCTATTTGAGGAACATTCCACATGTTCATGGTAGATCCTATTCTAAATGCACCGTTCATATTTAGATAGATTACCTTCATTAATAATACACTATGTCTTAGATTTTTCGGATCCCACAAACCTTCCCAATATATTATATACAAATAAATTAAAATAGTAAATGATACCATTGTTTATTCGATGAATTTTACACCAAATATTTCCCTACATATTGTGTTCCCAAAGGTGGCCCATTAAACAGATGAATCTAATTCCATAAGAGAAGTCCTCATATCTATGTTCAACATTACAACATTATAACATAAATTTCCTTTCAATATGGTCTGGCTCTAACAACTAAATACATTTCCCATATCATTTTTTCATGTCTAATATCTATAATATTATGGATTTCATATTCCCCTATTTACATCCATAAAATTATGTGGCATTATTTTTCGAACAATCTTGAAATGAAAAACCAAGTGGACCACAGTTAAAATGACCTAAGATTATAATTCAAGGAACAATTTGGATAACTCCCTAACTTTACTTATTTATCACTTCAATCATTAATCATGTGGGATTATAGATATCTATTTATTATTAAATTTTTCATTGCTATTTCATTCCACAAGAATATTTGATTAATGGTCCTAAAGAAGACTATAAAAGGAAAACTAATAGTCAAAACTGCAAAAAACATAAAAACTAAACACTTATTTATTTTGGAGTTATGATATTAAACTAATTGTATATATACATAAAATTCCCTATAAAAGAAACTAGGATCTATTTTCACCTCAGGATTCTTCCCATATTTTTATTATAAAATACGGAAAAAAATATTTTCTTTTGAAATCTATATGACCATGAATTTTTTGCAATACAATATGAAAGTCGCATGACATTAAACAGAGTAAAATGTTTATTTCCTAGGATGTTAAATCATAATACACCTTGTAATCTTCATATAATGTCAATATTTGTATCCAACATCATCATTGTTTTTTTGTTAAACTAAATGGTTCATGTCCCTATTACTTAATGTAAAACAACACAATATATTGAACCTCACCTAGAAACCCCACCATAATTTTGGTTTTGGTCCCCTAACTCACTATTTTTCTTCATAGAACTATGATATTGACTATTATTTCACTAATGTGTTACATTTTACATCAATATCCTATATCAAATCCCAACCACTATTTAAAAAATTCCCACTCCCAAAAGAACAACTTCATTAGTGTGGGGAAACTCTTCTTAGGACTACATGTGTCTTGATTATTTATCCAATACGATATGTAGTGATTCATACATCATTATTTCTATGAATAGTTATGGAAAAAACTAATAACCACTATTATACACATCACACTCCATTGAAAGAGATATCAGGATGATTTTATTCCTTTCTGAATGTATTATTGAAGTAAACACTCCTCTTTTATTTATATGAATAAATATTTCTATGGTATTTCTACAACTAGTCTAGATGAAAACCTTGTATTCATTGCAATAATTCCCTTGACAAATACTCTCTATATCTAAAAATCATATAAACTCATAGAAATTCATTCACTATAATTATTAAAATTATATTAATATTTATGAGACCTTTGTTTTATTTGTTTATAATACACAGAATATAGAAATTCATAACTTATACCCACAGTATTGCATATAAACTAGAGGTATTTTCTCTATTATGAGAAAAACTTATTTCCTATTTATTCCCCAACAACTTCATTTTCAATGGATTATTTTTAAAATGCTCTTTATTCATGATTTATGTACCTATCCCATATCACATTCTAATATTTTAGAGTACCGAGAATATATCTTAATATCAATACTCATCACATCTAGAAGATGTTATAGTATCCTTGAAAGGAAACATCACTAATACTGTACAAAAAAATATTTGGTGTAGGATGAAAATGGTTGTGGATTATAAATTTTTATTCAATGTGGATAATCTAACAATCGATTTTTTCTCAAAGTGATCATGAGTAACATGGCTCTATATATTTTCAGTGATCATTAAATTTTTTGTAATTAAATAATTTGATGATTTAAGGGAGTGAATTTTCCATCTAAAATGACCGTAAAATAACTTGAGTGACCTCCCTTACATATCCTTTCCACCATTATATATGTGTCTGATATATGTATGTAATTATGTTAAAACTATGTTTTGATTTATTCTCTATTAGAAGAGAAATGGTGCGATGATTAGATCTCATATCCTAGCCCCTCCCATATGAAATGAAAATTAACATACTTTCGAAATTTTGAACCAGATCCAATCCTGGAAAAACTTATGTGAACCACACAAAATTTAGTCTTAGGATCAAATTGTGAGTAGAGAAACCACATAATAATTTAGTTGATTCATAATTCTCCCGTTATGATTTGATATTATCTTTTTTACACAAATCTAAATTTACTGTTTTATGAAACATATATGCTCACAAACTAACCATTTTTATCAAAATCGTGACTACATAAATCAGAATGACACCTTTACTAAAACTATACATTCTTCACCCATCATGGATCTGCATAATGTGTGCCCCTAATGTGGCCCATCAACTAGAGGCATTGTCATATAAAGGAGAATTATATATTGACATTTTATGCAATAAAATAATCATAATATAAGACCTATTTAAAATATGGTTTGTGTGTAACATCCCATGTAAATAAAGAATATGACTTTTTCATATTTATTATTTTTTGAAGAAATATTAATTTTACATTAAAAGGGTTTCTATGTTCGATAGCGTACCTCATACGCAACAACGAGTTTCTTTGAAATCTTAAGTTGCACACTAATAATATATTATTATTTTAAATGGTAGTTAACTCCTAGAAATTGTATTGGAGATAATGAACAAAACTACCTAAAATATGATTATACATGATTTATAAATGTATTTAAATTTTTCCAATTAAATTTATAGGCTTAAAATGTGAATAAATCTAATTTTAAGCATAATTTACATTAAAAGGCCGATTTATCTCCTTTTAATGGTGAAAAAAATTTTAAATCTACTTTTGGTAACTTTAATAAATTATATATGACCAAATTAAATCCTTATTTATAATGGGGGCATCAAAATTTACTTTGTGTAAATTTTTGCATTTTTCTGATAAAGTTCATTTTTAATGAATAGTGAAAATATTGTATTTTAATTCAAAAGATCCCTTTAATATAATTTATTTATATGGTTATATTATTTTTTAAATTATTTTAATGGGATATTAAAATATATTTTTACCATTTAATCCAATGTTGTTCATTTAGAATTAATTTCACTTTAAATTTGGACATAAATATATATCAATCTTTTGATAGTTATTGTTTCTTAAAAACACGCTATTTGTTTTGATAACGGGAAATAATTTTAAAAATAATAAATTCCACTACAATATTTTGAATTTGGAAAAATAGACATCTTTTATGAATTCGAAATATCAAATATAGCTTAGGATGAATTTTTGGTATTTTTGTGAAAAACATCAACTTTTGATGAATAGTGAAACCACTAAGTGGTAGTTAAAAAAACTGAATTTTTCATTTAAATGAAATTTTTCCAGTTTTGTGAATTGTATTTAAAAAATCCTAAATACATGGTTGTTATCAAGAAGTAAAATTTTGTTCATTAAGATGAAAATAAATTTTGGGGAATAGTAAATTTTGAATTTTTTTCCGCAGTTCAAGATAAATACGGTAATTCAAGTTTAAAAGAACATTATAATAATTCAGAATTATCTTAACACATGTTAAAACCTTATTGGTTGAGTCATGGACGACCATGGGAATCTTTGGGCTGATTTTGGGACATAATTGAGCCACTTGGGAGTGATAATGACAATTTAGATTAATTAGTTTAATGTGAAGACAAAATTGACATTAACAGAAATAGTTTAGTAATTACTTTATATATGGTGTCATATAAGTCTTATTTTAGACTATAAATATTATTTGGAAAGAAAAAAAAATTTCATACGTTATAGTAATTTTTTTATAATTTTTAGACATCGAATAAAGTAAATTATTTTTTCCACAATAATGATGCAGTATTTACCTCATTAATAAATGATTTAAATAAATAGGATTATAATGATTAAATTATTATCCAAAATATGTCTAATTATGGTTGGATGATTTTATTTCAAATATGAGTCATCTTATCTTCGGCCTTAATGATTTTTTGGACCATTAGAAACTGAATATCTTTACATAATAAAATAATGTTTTCACACTTTCCTAAAGAGACCCTCCTCTCCCTTATAAAAAGAGGACATTTCTATCCAATTCCTCACACCTCTCAAGTCAATTTTCTCATCAAAAATCTGCCTAATAAATCTCCCTACATCAATATCCTCCTCCTAGAAGCCTTACCGTAGGTAGAAGGCACTTCAAGAAGTCCTTTGGTTCAAACCAATGGGAGTTATCCAAATTAAAGGTAACAGTTTCTCTTAAATTGTTTTCTTTTATTTTACATCTCCAACCCGTAAACTCATTTTATTCCTTTATTTTGTAAAGAAAATAGTATCCTCAATATACTAGTATGTTTTTATGAAAAGTATTCGAACTACACTTACACACACCTCCATCTAATGGATGAAGAACATATTGTTTTTGTGGATGGAAAACTAACGCCTCACGAAATGATGATTGTTCGATTATCTCCTACCACCTCTCCTGGTGGCCATTATGATGGAACTGTATTTATATATGATATATATTATGTTTATGTTTTTTATTCATGCTTCTATAATTCACTTTTAAACCATTCCTTTATGGTTTCCATTATGGGTAAATGCGATAATCTCATTAGAGGAAGTATGGACTACCGCCCCCTCAAAGTGACGTGACTTGTTAATTACTTATGTGGTATGTATAAAAGATAGAGTTAATGATATTATATATGATAAAATACTGGAATTATAATACTACTATGTATCATTATGTTTTAATTCCATTAAATATGAAATAGAAATGGAAGTAGCGTTCATGCTTACGTACGGCTTACCGTCTCCATGAACGATGCATTTCATTTCTTACCTCTAAATGTTTTTTACTATTATAAATACATGTATATGATGGATATATATGATATATATGATATCCAAATCCTGAATATGATTCTGGATATAACGAACCTTTGACATCACGAAGAACATGTAATTATATGACACATATTTTTTTACTCAAGTACCAAATATCATCAAAATGATCATTATTAACTTAAATGATTACATAATGTTTATAACATGGTAATAAGTTATATAAAAATAATAATAAACTTGAAAATGGTTCTTAAGAAATTAAAAATTAAATTTAGTTTATTATTCAGGATATTAAAGAATGAACGGGTCAAGTCGAACACGAGGAAAGTGATTTTCTTATCTTACTTTTAATTCCGTGAGATTTCCATTGTTCACCACTTATTCATTTCATATGGTGTAATTTGTACTGCCATATGATATATATTATCATGATTATATTTATATTAATGTTATTATTTGATTCATTTTATTGTTATTAACTTTTGATCAAGCGACTCAGTTGATAACAACAAAGTAAAGGGTTTCATCTCACTTTTTATTCTTGTGAGATTCATGATATACTTTCCACTATTTCTTTTTGTGTGGTGTTTGTACTGCACATGAATGTACTCTTTTGGTAAAATAGTTTCATTTATGAAGATTTAAATCTTCATTTTATGATCCTTATTTCACGTGGCATATGTTTTGTATGATACCAAATCATTAAGGGAATCTTTCACCCTCCTCTTTTTAAAAGACTTATTTTTGTTATGTCTTTTAATTTAAATCTTATTTTGTTGGGATATGTTATTATATATCCTTATTGATGTAAAATTTATGTCCAAGTGATGAGATACCATTTTTATCTCATCAACTCATTTTCTGAATTATAAAGTTACACCGTTAGGCTGTCGAATTTTTGAAAGGGAACTTCTTAACCAAATTTCAATTCTTTTGGTTCAACTTGTACTTCATGAATATGTTATCCTATGAATATGTGTGAATGAACTATAATTGTTTTATACAATTATATTGGGTGTATTATTATTTTTTAATCATTATTATGTAATTGATTTATTCTTAATATAAGGATACCGTTTTATAAAGGATTTCGTCTCAATTTATGTTCCATTGAGACTTCATTGTTATTGTGCCCCAATTCACTCTTATATGGTTTATATACTATCCTTTGGAATATTATACCATGAATCCATTTATTCTCATGATATTATAATGTTATGATTAAATGTTATTCCTCAATTATTTGTATTCAAGCGTCTCTCTTTTTGATAAAAAATGTATTTAACTAAAATATCGTTCTAAATGTTTTAATGGTTTATTCTTCTAAATATTTCTCATTAATGTCCTTGTTTTCAAAATGGGTATTAAAATTTATTTATATGTAAATTAATGTTTTAAAATGATAATTCATTTAAAATATTCAAAGTGATATGGGACACTTTGATTAAAAAATCACTTTTTAAAAGGTTTTCAAAATGATTTGATAAAACATTGTTTATTTCAATATCTTGATTTGATATATTGGAATGTGGAAATGTTATCTTTCCTTTATACATGTGTTATATGTTATTACTGTGTTATGGTTATTGGGAACTATTTATATAAATTGGTGGTTCCATGATAAACCTAGGATGGGTGAGCCCGAGATAACTCTCCAATGCATTGGGTAACGTGACAGAGGTAAACGTGATGTTTCTCCAAAGAGATTTAGAGAATATACCGTGATGGGTATTCCTATTGTGACACCCTATGTAGCTATGATAGCTATAATGTAATTTTGATATGTATGCCATAAGTAACCTTTATGATTTATGATTTGTGTGTGTTATTCAGAAATCTTATTATTTCATAAGGTATGTTATGATTGAAAAGTATGCTTTCATTGATTTGTATTTATTGATGGGATAATGTTTTCCTTTCTTATTTTATAACCCTTACTGATCTTTTTATGCTCATCCCATGTTTTTGAAATTTTTCCACATGACATATAGATGAATAGGGTCAAGGATGAGATTATAGAAAAGTCATGATGTCTAAAATATGGAACTAGACATGTTTCTTTTTAAGAGTATTTATTTTATTAAAAAAATGGATATTGAGTAGTAGTGTCTACTTGTAATATTCAAGTTGTTATGTAATAGTAATGGCTTAATTATCGAAAACTCTAAACCTGAAAATATCCTCAATGTGAATTATTCATTTAATTCAATATTAAGTAAGGTTTAAGACTGAGTCCTTATATTTGGTATCAGAGGTCGGTTTAGATAACTTTAGAGGTTAGGGAATTCTTTAAGCATAAGTGACATTACCATAATGGTTAGGATTTCAGAAAGAGTCATAGTTTATTTAGATATAATGAATGAGTCTAAGATAACATTAATAAGTATATATTAATGTTTAACCTCCTTATAAGATATTATATGATAAATTTACTGATATACTCACACTGACTTTTTTTGGTTTTAGTAAATGTCTAGATCTAGTAGGCACAAAAGTAATAATGGATCTAAAGATTACTGTAACAGTTTTCTGAACGAGCAACTGAAAGATATGGGAGCTGCAATGAGAACACTTGTGGTTATAATCAACCGACTATCTGGATTCATGATGGACCACATGAACCTTATTGATCTTTTTAATGCATCATATATGCGAGAAACAAATCCCTACGGATATTCAGGTAATAATCATAAAGGGAAGTGTGTTAAAAACCCAATGTGTCAATGATGTGGAAAGAAACACCTAGGAAAATGTTTCAAAGGGACAGAAATATGATATATATGTTGAAATGAATGTCATAAAGGAAGAAATTTCCATGGAAAAAGGAAGCATCTAGTTGACTCTATAAAAGGGAATGAAGTCCTTTTCGAGGGATCAATTGAATGTTTTAAATGTGGTGTGCATGGTCATTATGAAAACAAATGTCCTACAAAGATTATTTGGGTATGGGATCACCAGGATCATACAAATATTCATTTACCAATACCAAATTCCATTCCGATTCAGGATGAAGAAATTGACAATGACCAATGAAAGGTATGGATTATTTCTTAACATATGTATTCCTATTATTTAAATCATAGGATATGATTCATGATTTTTTTTAGGAATGATTATTTCAGAATATGTTTGAAAGGAATGGTTAATAGATCATGAAGAATGTTAAATGAGTAAGATGTCAACATATAAGGGATTCAAGAGTTTTGGTAGAATTTAGGAATGTGGAATGCTTAAAATTATTATGGCTCTTCTGATGATGGGATTACATCAGAGGACTTTTTATAGTATGTGTAACCCTGATGTTTGACATATGGAATTTTTTCTCAAGGAATAATTATCTTCTCTTTGGTGGATATAGTTATAAAGAACCATTTGGGTTTGTATGATCCTTGAATTTGAGGATATTACCAGTTAATACATTTTGGGATGAAAAAAGAATGTTATTAGATAAAATTTGTGGCTAAAATATGTTATGGTTATTTTTGAAGAATTTATCTCTTTTGGGAATGTTATAAAATTATGTAGTTTTTGGAAATGGACAACACACAAACTGTGTGGAAACCCGTCACCTCGGACGAAGCTATGGGAATCGAACCCACAACCAAAGAGCGACTTGTATTTATCTCCTACCACTAGACTACGTGAAGTCCCTGGTTAGTATGACTAATTCTATTTAGTTAGATCATCTTATTAATCAAGAATAAGTTGATTTTGGGTTATCTATGGAAATTATTAACCTATCATGGAGGATAAGTGATTAGGTTAATTACTTTTCAGTATGGGATTTTAAGAATAACTGATGTTATTTGGAGATAAATGTTATGATTTACCTAGGATGACTATGTGATTAAATCCTTCAGAGATTTGGGTTTCAATCATAGATTGGATTACTTTAACGAATTTTAAGGATAACTGTTTATTTAATTGTCTTTCTTGAACCTTGGGTTCTTTTTGTATAATTTTGGAGATTAAGAGAAGTATTTCCTTTAAAAAGGATTATCATTTTGGTGATTATAAGATCTTGTACTAACAATTTTGGTTTTATTTGATGTCTAAATACAAGGGAAATAGATAATTCTCCTTTTGTGGATTATGTGATACTCTAGAAGATGATTCTTATGCTTTTGATGTGACCAAGTATTTTTGAATGATCATCGTTTAGAGAAATGATTAGTTTTGGTAGAAACTTATTAAAAGATGAAACTCTACTTGAACATAAGTATATTTCCTTATGTTTTTATTCTATGTAAAAGATTAATTCCTCCAAATTATGAAAAATAATGTAAAACAAAAACATTGTTGGTTTACATTTCCTATTGGGTAATCAAAGACCGTTTACACACATCATAAGTTTGTGATTTTCTTGTGGTTAACTTTATCATAATCATGTCTCATATCACTCTCCATCAGAACATGACCCTTTGTTTCCTCCCCAATATCCATGTTTTCATGGAATCTTAGTATGGGTTAACTTGGGTGACCATTGTACTTCTCTTTCTTTTAAAGTGATAGTTTTACTGACTATTTTTCCGATATGGGACTTTCATTAAAGTTTCTGAGCCTGAATTTTAGAATTAAGGGGACACAATTACCAGAAGGGGAAGGATGTAATATCCCAGGTAAATAAAGAATATGTCTTTTTCATACTTATTAATTTTTTAATTAAATATTAATTTTACTTTAAAAGGGTTGCTATGTTCGATAGCGTACCCGATACACAACAACGAGTTTTTTTGAAATCCAAAATTGCACACTAGTAATAAATTATTAATTTAAACGGTAGTTAACTCCTAGCCTTTTTATTGGTGGGAATGAACTAAACTAACTACAATATGATTATACATGTTTGTGAAATGTATTTACATTTATCCAATAAAATTTAGAGGCTTAAAATGTGAACGAATCTAATTTTAAGCATAATTTACATTAAAAGGAAGATTTATCACCTTTTAATGGAGAACCCTTTTTAAATCTAGTTTTGGTCACTTTAATACATTCTATATGACCAAATTAAATCCTTCTTTAGAATTGGGACATCAAGATTTACTTTGTGTATATTTTTGTAATTTTTCCGATAAAGTTCATTTTTAATGAATAGTGAAAAATATTGTATTTTAATTCAAAAGTTCCTTTTAATCTAATTTAATTACATGGATAGATTATCTTTTTAATTTGTTTTAAAGTGAAATTAAAATATATTTTTACCATTTAATATAATTTTGGTCATTTGAATTAATTTCACTTTAAAATTGGACATAAACAAGTATCAATATTTTGATAGTTATTGTTTCATAAAAACACGCTATTTATTTTGATAACACGAATTAATTTTAAAATTAATTATTTCCACTTATATGTTTTGAATTTGGAAAAATAGAAATCATTTTCGAATTCGGAATATTAAATATAGGTTAGGCTGAATTTGTGGTATTTTTCTGAAAAACATCAATTTTTGATGAATAGTGAAACCACTTATTGGTAGTTAAAAAAACTGACTTTTTCATTTAAATGAAATTTTACCACTTTTGTGAATTGAATTTCAAAAATCCGACATATATGGTTGATATCAAGAAGTAAAATGTGGTTCATTAAGAGGAAAATAATTTTTTGTGAATAGTAAATTTTGACTTTTATTTACCGCGATTAAAGGTAAATAGAATAATTCAAGGTAAAAAGAATATTATAACAATTCTAAATTACCATAAAAATGTCCAAAACATATTGGTTGAGTCATAGACGACCATGGTCATCTTTGGGTCGATTTTGGGACCCCATTGAGCCACATGGGAATGATAATTACAATTTAGATTAGTTAATTTAATGTGAAGACAAAATTGACATTAACAAAAAATCATTTAGTAATTAATTTTTATATGGTGTTATATAAGTCATAATTTCGACTATAAATATTCTTTGGAAAGATAAAAAAAATTCCTACATGATAGTATATTTTTATAATTTTTAGACATCGAATAATGTCAATTATTTATGACATAATAATGATGCAGTATTTACATCATTAATAAATGATTTAAATAAATAAGAATATAATGATTAAATTATTATCCAAAACATGTACAATTATGATTGGATGATTTTATTTAGAATATGAGTCATCTTATATTCAACCTTAATGATTTTTGGACCATTAGAAACTGAATATCATTATATAATAAAATAATGTTTTCACACTTTCCTAAAGAGCCCCTCCTTTCCCTTATAAAAAAGAGACCATTTATATCCAATTCCTCACACCTCCCAGGACAATTGTATCGTCCAAACTCTGCCCAATTAATCTTCCTACATCACTATCTTCATCCTAGAAGCCTTACCATAGGCAGAAGGCAATTCAAGAAGTCCTTTGGTTCAAACCAAAGGGAGTTACCCAAATTAAAGGTAACAGTTTTTCTTAAATTGTTTTCTTTTATTTTACTTCTCCAACCCCTAAACTCTTTTTATTCCTTTCTTTTGTAACAAAACCAGTATCCTCAATATACTAGTATGTTTTAATGAGAAGTATTATAACGACACTTACACACACATCCATCTAATGGATGAAGAACATAATGTTTCGGTGGATGGAAAACTAACGCCTCATGAGATGATAATTGTTCGATTATCTCCTACCACTCTCATAGTGGCCATTATGATGGAACTATATGTATATATGATATATATTATGTATATTTTCTCTTTATTCTTCTGTAATTTCCTTTTTAATAATTCCTTTATGGTTTCTATTATGAGTAAACGCGATGATCATTTTATAGGAAGTGCAGACTACCGCCCACTCAAAGTGATGTGACTCATTAATTACTTATGTGGTATGTATAAAGGATAGATTTAATGATATAATATATGTTAAAATACTGTAATTATGATACTACTGTGTATTATTATGTTTTAATTTCATTAAATACAAAATAGAAATAGAAGTAGCGTTCATTCGTATGTATGCCTTACCGTCTCCATGAATGGTGCATTTCATTTCTTACCTATAAATGTTATGTACTATTAAAAATAAATTTATATGCTGGATATATATGATATCCAAATCATGAATATTATTCTAGATATAATGAACCTTTGTCCACATGAACAACATGTAATTATAAGAAGTCAATTTTTGACTCAATTACCAAATATCGACAAAATGAACATTATTAACTTAAATGATTACATAATGTTTATAACATGGTAATAAGTGATATAAAAGGAATAATAAACATGAAAAAGTTTCTTATGCAAGTAAACATTAAATTTTGTTTATTATTCATGATATTAAAGATCGAACGAGTCAAGTTGGACACGAGGTAAATTATTTTCTTATCTCACTTTTAATTCCGTGAGTTTTCCATTGTTCGCCACTTATTCATTGCATGTGGTGTAATGTGTACTGCCATTTGATATATATTATCATGATTATATTTATATTCATGGTATTCTGTGATTCTTTGATGGTTATTAACTTTTGATCAAGTGACTTAGTTGATAACCATGTAGTAAAGTGTTTCATCTCTCCTTTTTTCCTATGAGACTCATTCTATACTTGCAACTATTTCCTTTTGTGTGGTGTATGTACTGCCCATGAGATTACTCTTTGTATAATATACTTTCATTTATGAGTATTTACATCATTATTGTATGATCCTTCTTTCATGTGGCATATGTTTTGTAAGTTACCAAATCAGTAAGGGAATCTTTCACCCTACTCTTTTTAAAAGAATTTTATTGTTATGTCTTTTAATTTACATATTATTATGTTGGGATATGTTATTCTATATCCTTATTGATGTAAAATTTATGTCCATGTGATGAGATACCCTTTTTATCGCATCAACTCATTTTCTGAATTATATTGTGACGCTGTTAGGCTGTTGAATTTTTGCAAGGGAACTTCTTAACCCAATTTCAATTCTTTGGGTTCAACTTGTACTTCTCGAATATGATATCCTATGAATATGTGTGAATTAAATATGATTGTTTTACACATAATATCCACTTATATTGGGTGTATTATTATTTTTCACACATTATTATTTAATTGATTTGTCCTTAATCTAAGGATACAGTTTTTAAGGGATTTCATCTCAATTTACGTTCCATTGAGACTTCATTGTTGTTGTACACCAATTCACTCTTATATGGTGTATATACTATCCCTTGGAATATTATATCTTGAATACATATATTCTCATGATATTATAATGTTCTGATTAACTGTTATTCCTCAATTATTTGTATTCAAGCGTCTCTCTTATTGTTAAAAAAACTATTTAACTAAAATATCATTTTAAATGTTTTAAATGTTTATTCTTCTACATATTTATAATTAATGTCCATGTTTTAAAAAAGGGGTTTTAGTGTTTACTTATTTTGAAATTAATGTTTTCAAATGATAAATCATTTAAAAGCTTCATAGGGGTATGGGACACTTTGATTCAAAAATCACTTTTTAAATGGTTTTGAAATGATTTGATAAAACATTGTTTATTTAAATATCTTGATTTGATATATTGGAATGCGGAAATTTTATCTTCTCATTATAAAAGTGCTATATGTTATGATTATGTTATGGTTATTGGGAATTGTTTACATAAACGGGTGGTTCCGTGATAATCCTAGGGTGGGTGAGCCCGATATAGCTCTCCAATGCATGGAGTAATGTGACAGAGGTAAACGTGATGTTTCTCCTATGAGGTTTAGGGAATATATAGTGATGGGTATTCCAAGTGTGACTCACTATGTAGCTATGATAGCTAAAATGTACGTTTGATATGGATTCCATACGTAACCTTTCTGATTTATGATTTGTCTATGTTATTCATAAATCATATGATTTTGTAAGGTATGTTATGATTGAAAAGTATGGTTTCATTGATTTGTATTTATTGATGGGATAATGCTTTACTTTCTTATTTTATAACCCTTAATGAGCTTTTTATGCTCATCCCATGTTTTTGATATGTTTTCCATAGGACATAATGATGAATAGGGTCAAGGATGGGATCATGGAAAAGTCATGCTGTCTAAAATATGGTACTAGACATGTTTCTTTTTAAGAGTTTTTATTTTTTAAAAAAATAGGTACTGAGTAGTAGTTTCTACTTGTAATATTAATGTTGTTATGTAATAGTTATGGCCTAATTCTCTAAAACACTAATCCTGAAAAGATCCTAAATGTGAATTATGCATTTAATAAATGATTAAGTAAGGTTAAAGGTTGGGTCCTTATATTGTGTTTATGAAATATGTATCAATCCTATGTCACATTCATATATATGAGAACCCTAATATAGTTATTTAAAATATTTCTCCTTCACACTAATATGATTATGGAAGCATCCTCACCTGATGATTACCCATTGTATCAATTTTGTTAAATGTTTTCAAATAAATAAGTGTGAAAAAACCATGTTGGGTCCACCATATGTCCATATAATACATCAACACATTATTCTCCATCCATTCAACTTATAGAAAAGGTAGAGAATAGAATACATCAGTTCCCTAAATTTTAGTTATGATATTAAAAAAAATAATATTACATGTAAAAGAGTGACATGAGATCACTCATTCCAAAAAGAAAACTTTGGTGTTATAGTAATTCTTATATACCATTACAATTCTGTCATCCACACCTTGAAAAAAAATTCATTTCTTTTTATATATTCATGAATATTATATGGATTTATATTTAGTGGTCATATTATCTGTAACATATTAAGGTCACCTGAGGAAAATGGCTCTTCCAAAAAAGGAAATGATCTATAAGCAACACATTTTTCTTTCATCCTGTTGCTGGTGCTATGAAAATCCAAGGAAATAGTCTTGTTAGAATATTTTCTTCAAGAGTGATACCACAATAGGTTTGTGGACATTTATAAAAATATTCATGGGTATTAATGTTGGCTGTGAAACCATGGATGAATATTTTTGTAACTGGTTTCTGGGGATTGATGAGTGTGGGGAGGAGGCCAAAGCGCACAATATGATTTTTTCAGATGGTTACTAGGTCATTTGGGAGACTCAAAACAAGGAATGGGAGGGAAAAAATTATGCTTTGAATTGGACTCAGGTTTGGATTCGTTCCCTAGTGGATGAAATGGGGAGTATCCAAGTTAGTAGGTACGCTTACCCATCCCTTTGGAAAATGATTCAATTGTTTGTTGTGTTAGAATATTGAAACTGTAGTTCCAATATGGGAACATGGGTTTTCTAGAAGCCACCATCAATAGGGATGAAAATAAATGTGGATGGGTCATGTTTTAATGGTTTCATGGGAGGTGGAGGGTTTATAATATATATCAATGGTTCAATGATATTAACATTTACCACTTTCTATAGACCACTAAATTCTCAAAAAGAAGATGTAAGAACATTTCTCAATGGCATACAACTATGTAAATTTTATAATTTTTTTTCCTTTGGCGAAGTTGAATCCTACTCAAAAAATACTTGAGCTAATTTATGAAGGGTGTATGAGGATACCATGGGAGATGAATAATATTATTATGAAGTGGATAAAAATTTTGGATATCAGAGTTAAGGTAGCGTATACATGGAGAGAAGGAAATTTTTCAGCAGAAACATTGTCTAGATCAGTGGGACTGGAAGAGACGTTAATAATAAATTTTATATGGGCTCAATACGAAAAGTTTGAAATAAATTTCATATTAAATAAACCCATAGTTTTTTTATCTCACCATAACATGTAATGGCCTATTTTGGAAGGAATAAAAAATCAAAATTTTAATTCTTTCTTGGAATAGAATCCTCTTCCTGTTGGTTAGATCCCATTATAATGGGTGTAAATTTTTGTACCTGAAATGATTTCAAATATTCATTAAAATATTATTAAATATTTTTAAAATCCATAAATAAAAATAAACAATGATACATATAGTAAAAGTAGGATGAATCACAATGTATCTAGAGACTTTCTACATAGCCCCTCATAATGAGGGATCAGCTAATTTTATATAATACTTCTAAAGAAATAATTCTAGCGGCATGTTGGTAATTTCACGATAATAAAAAAATTATTTTTTATTTCAAGCCTTAGGAGCTATTGGGACACCCCCCATAAATGTTTTTTTGTGTGTTAAGGCATTATGTTCATTCCCTCCCATAAATGAAATTTTCATTTTCAATGTGTGGTGATCATATAACACCACCCCTCAAATGTTATTTTTATTTCCATCATGAGACCACCATATGAAGCCCCTCCAATGAAATTCATTTGTGGTGTGAGGCGGTCTCCCTCCCAACCCCATGAGAATTGTTTTCCAGTGCTAAGCACTGACTAGACTGACCATTTAAATATAAATACATTATATAAGAAGATATATTTTTACTGACCATATTTTAGTGATAGATATTCTATTTGGCTAGCCAACTATTTCAAGAAAAAAAGTATTCATATTGCCTATAAATACATATAATTATCAAAAATGTGACAGACACATAGTAATGGAAGACATATAGTGAGGAGACAGAACATTTATAGGGGGATAAGATAAGAGAAGTATTAAAATTTAGTAGGTAATTCATTTTTTGCATACTACAAAGGAATAAGAGACACCAAAAGGTATCCATAAGTAATATCTGACACCTTCAAATAGATTTCCTTCAAGTGTAAAAGAATCCAACCGGTGTTCCATAAAGTTTCCCCCCATTAATATCAATGGAACCCTCTCAGAAATAAATTCACTATTATGAAAGATCAAATTTGTCTCATCCCATATAACAATGAGAGAAAAATATATGAAATGGGGGTATCATTATGGTATATTACACTTCCACTCTCTCTATAATACTTCCTTTTACAGTAAAATTTATATTGGTCCCATCATGATATATCAAAAAGGATCCCCTTGAACAATACTCAAACATTCGAATGTCATTACTAATACCTCCACTGTGGACTCTAGATCCATTCATCACAAGGGAAAGAACCATCAGTCTGTCCATACTGTGATCATTCATTTTCATGGTAAAGTGAGTCCCACATTTTTACTTACTATTATCTAGGATCCTCATAATGTTTCTAATTATTCATTACTATTGTAATGAGGATCCCACACTCAATGGTGTTGGTAGGAGAACTCTTGATTTGGGAAGCAACATGTGCCAACTGAAATAACATGTGAATCAAGTGACATTGATGCATTCTAAAAATTCATAATCCATATATGTGGGTTTATAAAAAGGAATAAATATGGGAATGTTCAAATCCAATAATTACTTTTGACTACCCTATAACTGAATCACCCTCATACACCAGTATATGAGGAGTAAAATTGGAATCTCTCATAGAGTAATCCCCTATCCTTTCATTCATGATTTTATATATAATTTTCTTCCCATATCACTTCCCTCTTACACAAATCACCATAGAAGAATGTTTAATATTTTATTTGAATGTTTCTATAATTACTTCCCCAAAAATGATTGAGATATTTTTTGATAACATACTTTCTCTTGTTTCTCACACTGACCATGAATCATAAGGGATTAGAGACTAGTAGTGATCATTACAATAGTGTGAATAAAACTCTTAAATAGGCCACTAATACAGT
This sequence comes from Viscum album, assembly GCA_963277665.1. NCBI lineage: Eukaryota > Viridiplantae > Streptophyta > Magnoliopsida > Santalales > Viscaceae > Viscum > Viscum album. The sequence continues at coordinate 664,416,370 of OY728159.1, forward strand.
ATAATTCGCGTACAATGATACCATACTCTCAAAAGGTCATATTAACAATAAGAAAATTATTGTATAGTCTTATTCCCAATGAAGTAACTAGGTGAATCACCCTATAGGTTTAATCCCCATACTTTCTGAACAATGTGGTCATTAATTCCCATACTAACGTGATATGTAGGAATCCTACCTGATGTTCAAAACTGACACCTTGAATCCATCACCAACCATTCTTGGCCATATTTTTTTTTGACTAATCACCCACCTCATAGGATATATTCATTCCTAGTTCAATTTTTACTTCTTCCTCACCATATCATGCACCCAGTGAGAGTAATCTTTATAGGGTCACATTCAATGTAAATAATTTTTTTCTAGTAGGGGAACATTCTCCATAGCGTTGATCAAAGATGGATTATAATGAATAATACACACAAACACTATTTTTATACACCATTTTATTACACATCCTCACCATATGAATTTTATGTATATGGTCTGTTACTCATGACATGACATTAAAAGGTTCAACATGTCCTGTCATGTAGCAAAAGACTACGTGGGTTGCAATTCCTTACACAAGGATATATATGAAGCCCTTCTCATGGTCCTGATACTAAAATAAAATATATATCCACCTCACATTAAGGTATTATACTATAGAATACATTAAAACATTTAACCATGATTCATTATAATATAATATGATCAAGTAGATAAAAAATGACATGGAGACCCTCTGATACATACTATTGGATATGTCCTTTTATATCCTATGATATACATTGATTCATCGATTGATAGAGAACCTTTAATACAAAAAATGGTCACTATTTCATGTGTACATGATTGGGTACATATGTGATGCTTGAATAGCCTTATATTTTGATTTTAATGTATTCATGGATTTTCATTAAATCTATAAGGGAGTCTCAAAGTACACAATAATTACCAACAAAGGTGTTCAATAATCTTGAACTCCCATTCTGTCAGCCAATGCGAGTAAGTGAGAATAATTGGAAAAATTCCGTGTGGTCATATTCTTTCGGAATTTGGGTACATATGATTGATGTTGGGGTTGATGGGTGATTGAAGTTCCAGGTATTAACCCCATTGGCATCTACAAATAGAACAACACAAACATATAATTAATCTGTATAGTAATATGATATCAAGTGTAAAATCAAAGGAATCAGGTAAGGAATTTGGGGGTATATTTATAAATAATGACACAAAAAACTCACACATGGACATTTCGAAAAAAACCCCAATGGGATGGCCCACCTATAATTTCACATTTTCTTTCAAAGAGGTTGAAGGAATATAAATTTCATTCGAAATAGAACTATTTTAATGAAACCATCATATTATATGTGTTTTCAAATATCACATGGAAACTAAAATCCAATTTTTCATGCTCAACTTATCCTTCATGTTTCATCCCATGATTCTCGATCAATACAATATAAACAAACTCTAAATGTATATTCCTCCACTTTTTAATGAATTAATAAAAAAACATTCCCCTTGATATATCTTCCCAATAGTTCCTCCAATTGATTTTTACTCTTCTATAACCCACATAAGGTTCTTTATTTTTCAAAACTTTTGTCCCCACAAGTGATTAGCATACCATGACATTTTTTACCCAGTTTCAACTACTATATAGTTCTATCACACAATATCTACCTTCCTAAAAAGGCATATCACATGTTCTTTATTTTACCCTAAATGTTGAGAATATATATCACACAACTTTTAATAAAATAGTATATTAGGAAAATAAAACATGTTTCTTGGGGGTGATTTGCTAATGTGATTTGAACACTGGCTAGTTTATGGAGTAATTGTTAACAAAGTTGTTTAATAATTATATTTTCTATTTAATATATATTTATAATAATATTAATAACCATAAACAAATAATGATGATAATTAGAAAAATGATGATAATGATGATAAAATACAAGACATTTGTGTTTCAAAATACAAAATATATGGATCATGAAACTTGGCCAACATTGGTTGTTTGAGCATAAATGTATTCCATTCCAGAACAAATTCTCCCTTATTTTTTTCCCCAATACTTATCAGTGATGATATTTTTAGAATGTAATTATAATAATTTTTCTTCAACTCCATTTATATATTTCATCCCAATTTATTATTATTTATGTACCAAATTTTCATGTATCGCTAATAGTGAATTATTTGATCTGATATATCTTATTCAACATGATAGAAATATATTCTAATTTTTTAAATTTATATATCAACCATTTACATAATTAATTTTTAGATAATTATTCCCACTTTATTTAAATTTCGTTATTTATTTATTATCGATTTTAGAGAAATAATATTTAAGACAACCCATAATAAATATATCCCATGTATTTTTCAATGAGATATTGTTTTATGAATATTGTGCCTCTTATTTTTTCAACATGAATCGAGTACAATAATTTATTAAATATTTTACTATATACAATAAATAAAATTATTTGAATTTAGTTTTATTCATTGTTAGATTTTTTTTATTTGTTACCCATTTCACCCATGATACATTCATCACTCCAAATCCCCGGTCTGACATATAAAAAAATCATTTCATGGATATAAATTTATATAAAAAAATACCTAAACACCATCCATTATAAATTATATAAAATAATTTCATATTAGTTAAATTAACTATATGTGATTTGAGTGGGGATACCACCTATTTAAAAAAATCATATTGATGATATAGAAGAGAAAATGATTAATTCTTTGGGTCATTGTTTTCCTATCCATATGATAAATTATATGGTATTATATTATGTTTATCCTAAATTATGTATTCTATTTTCATTTTAGATTATTTGTATAGCATAATAAACTATGTTTTAAAAATTTTATTAATGAATAATAATATATATGTATATGTATATTTGTGCATGTGTATTAATAAATATACACTTTAGTAAAATGATATAATTAATATGAAAATTCCAATATCTACTCTAGGGATTACAATAAGATTTCCTAGTATTAATTTTGAAAAAAAATTTCCAACTAGGAAACTAAATTTCACTATTAATGGTTCGACATATATTTACCATACCCCATACTCATACATAATTTTAAAAATTAATATTCACTCACATATTTCTCATACTAGGTAGAAAATAATATTGATTAAATACAAATATATTGATATATATAAGACCATTAAATAATAAAAAAGATATGATTTAATTTTCCTAAGACACCTTCTATAGTTGAGTTGTGTATTCTATAAAAAATAAATCCCAAGAAAATAAATATAAAATAAATTCTTGATGTAATAAAAATTCACTGAATTATAAATTAAATTAAATTTTATTTATTGAATTCAAAATTAAAAATATACTATGAATTTATGATTGATCTGTAAAAGATTAATGGGGTCATCCTCCCTAATAATGTGATACCGTTATCTGTGATTCATGTGGGTGAAAGAAAATTGAATATTCTTGTATTTTATGGTCCCCAATTTATGATTAAGTTTTTTATATATTTATTCAAAATATGATCAATTTTATGCATGAACATTCAATGTTTAGAATTTATTATAATAGTTAATATATATTTAAAATTATTTGACATTTAGAATTGGAGGGATGAATTTATTGTATAATTATAAGAAAATAAAAAATAGAAAATTTCAATAAGGTAAAGATAATGCACACCATGGATTTTTATAGGTACAACCAATATAATTATTACATTACATGTAATTATTACAGGCCATGTGCATGTTAAGAATCATATAATTAGTATAATCCATGTATTTATTTCACCCACTATAAATTTTTTTTCTACCATGTTATTTTTAGATAATTTTTAAATTCTTTGTACACACTAATTTTCTTTTATAAATAAAATTTATATCAAATGTGACATATAATGAATTCTTTAACCATACACAAAAATCCTATCAATTAGATAAAAATTATGTGTCACCAACCAATCATTATTATAAATTATGCTAATATATAATTGAGTTTGTATATATTATTTGAACTAAATTAAATTAATATTGACCAATCCAATTGTATACCCAGAAAATTTATGTAATAGTTCGGTGATACATGGTAGAAATTTCCAAATGATGTTTTGAAATAGTGCATTCTATTTAAATTTTTATTTGTTTGTATAATGGGATTATGTATTATATATGGGAGGACTATTTGAGTTTCAAGATACTATTAATTTTGATGTTGGTCTATTTTGGTCTAAATTTACTTTATTTTCCTTCAAAAATTTATTATTTAATCTTTTTCTCCAATATTTCTTGATACATCATTGACCCATGTGACAGATTGAATTTAACATTAACTCTACTGTTAATAACATTTCTATGAGAGGGTAAAAAATATGATATTTTTGAGTGGTATATTACGGTACAATATATTTTATTACAATTATTATTTTAATATATAATTCCAAGATATAATTTTTAATTTTATTTTTTATTATCCTTGATTTACCAATGGTTATTGAGTGTTTTTACCTGATAAATAAATTTATTATTATAAGAGTTTTTTCTTCCTAAATGTACATGAGTATTGATCATAAAATATATAACTCTAAAACAGTATTCCCCTAAAGAAATTTATTTTAGAACCGTTATGGGTCATAGATTATTTTGTTTGAATCAAATTATATGTTTGTAACTAAAACTATGTAGTAGTTATAAAAATAATAATCAATAATCCAACATTAATAAATTAATTAAATTATATATAGTGAAACAGTATAACAAAAAATTTATAAGTCCCATATCAATTTATTATTTATTATTTTCATAATAAAAACTATAATCTCTTTGAAAAATATTTTACATTTCTTTTAAGACATAGAAACCATTATTTTTTTGGAAATATATTCGATAACCAGTACTTTCTCTATCATTGAAACCTATACCTCAATATGAAATTATAACACACCATGGTTTTTTGAAATATATTTTTCCAAATAAATTTTCTATTTAAGATAATTTTTCATACATAAAACACTATGTTTACCTAGCATTAAAACTATCCTTGGGTTCACATTCCATAACACAGAACACTTTTTTTTAACCTAATTTACATGAAAAACTAATTTTAAATGAAATGTGATAAAATTTTGAATTATTAAATTATTATTATTTAACATGTTAGTTATCACCTGGACATTGGAATGGTGAGTATGAATAGGATTAAAGAAACTATAGAAACATATGTATAACATATTTATATATAATACCTACATATATAAATAATTAAATATAAATTAAAATAAATTTTTTTTTAAAGTAATGTAAATATTTTTCTAAAAAACAATATTTTTGTGCTAAAATCTGGTTATCCAAAATAAATAAAAAAACACTTTTTGTGAATTATTTTAATGATATATATATATATTATCAAATGTTTAAATTTCTCTATATCTATTTTTAATAAAGGAGATAAGAATAAATCCAATTTTACACTTAAAATGTATTTTTTTCGAAAAATACATTTGTTTTCTTTTGAATACTTCTTTCAAAATTAATTTAAAAAATGTGGAAAATTTATATAAATGAATAAAAATTATTTCATCAATTATAATTTCCGAATTTTTTAGAAATTAATTATCAAGAATTATCTAAAAAGATAAATATTTTGATTAATATAAAAAGAACTACTTTTTTAATTAAGGATTGTTATGCTTTTCAATGGATATAAAAACAACAGAAAATATTTTTTTGATGGTTTTAAAAGTAGAAATAGTTTAATAATATATTTTTAAATACAATTTTGTTTATTTTAATCACTTTCATTTTTAATTTTTAATTAAACACTTTTTGGACAAATGAAACTATTATATTCGGAACACCACTTTTTCATTGCGTCTACAGTTTGTATTTGGAATACTATAAATTAAATTTTGATAAAAGTATTACATATTTAGAACAAGATTAATTTAAATTATCTAATATTTTCATTTTAATTTGATACTATTATGAATAGTAATGTACAAAACATTAAATATCAAGGTTATGGTGAAAATGGGTTGACTAGATGTCAAACTAAAAAGATAAATATTAAAATGGGCCTAAAAATTATAAATGAAAATATTTATAATATTATTTAAACTATATATATTATATATTATAAATTATCCCATTTTATTTCATTTTTCATGTTAAAAATGTCGGTACACATTTTTCTATTAAATATTTATTAGTTTTCCCCTAACCTTAATTATAAAAGGCCTCCCATTCTCCTCTAATATTAACACATTCAAACCCATTTTTCTACCAATCACTTCCCAAATAAATTCCTCAACTCCCTCTTGAAATTATATAAGAAATAGTTTTTTCAAAATCAGATATTAAGAATTATTTTTGGGAAAACCCAATGAAGTTGTCTAGAGGGGATGTTACATCCCTAACCAAGAGTTTTATTTTATTTCTTACTCTATTTTATTAAATTATAAATAATATATGGTGACATATTATCCTAGGTATATTAAATATACTAATATGTTTTTATGTTGTGGTAATGACCTATATCCATCCTGACGTCCAAAAAGGAAATAAGGAAACATCATTCGTGTGTAGGAGAAACTACAGCCATAGGAACAAATGTTTTTTGTTTTCAATAAAAACATATCACGGATGGATATAATTATGAAAATAAATTTATATATTATATTTAGTATATTATTTTTCTTATTTAATTATAATATCCCATCTTACTTCTTACTTCCAACCCCAATGGGAAAAGAACAATGGCACTGGTGTGTACAGTGGACTACCGCCACACAAACAGATGTGATCTTTTTTTCATTTTTGATTAAAATGTATTTTATTAAGGATATGTTAAATGAATATATATATGATATTTTTTAAAAAATAACACATATTTAATAAATAAACCACATTTACCTTCTTACATTCTATTTCATGGATTATACGATAATGTCATACAAGTGTACATCAGACTACCCCCTCACAAAGCGATGTGATTCGTTTATGCGTTACATGGATGGTAATAAGGGTGTTTTTTTAAATATATGTTATATTTATTAAATATTTTTTAAAATTATCATTTATTATTTACCTTTTTCATTCAATCATTGATGAAAATGGAAAAATAATTCATGTTTATATATGACGAATCGTCTCCATGAACGATGTATTCCATTTTAATCTAGTTTTTATTGGATTACTATAAATATAATAATAATTAATATATATTATATTTATATATTGAATAAAATTATAGATATTATGATACTTTTATCAATGTAAGAGGAATAAAAATATTATCCTTAACATATATAAAAAATGAAGCAGTAATTGTTCGAAACACAATCTAATGCAGGAATTATTGATAAATGAGTATTAAAAGGTCATAAGTAAATACATTAAGCTATAATATATACAATTATGGTTATATAATTTCATAATAATAATAATCTTATCTTAATATAAATTTTTATTTAATGTGTATGAATGGAGATAAGACATATGGTTATGGATTCCAATCACAATTTTACTTTCTATATGACATATGTCATATTCCCAACATATTTATATTATGTAGTGTATATATTTTAAATTAATATATTTTCTAATTAATAAAATTAATATAATTAGGTCACAAATATCCATTTTTTATATCACTTTCAGGGTTTTTGTGGTTCAAAAGTTACTAATGCGGTATGAGATTTTTCCTCAAATTGACATATTTGGGAAAATGTTATATTATGAACATACATACTTCAATGAGTTCTATATAAATCACATTTTTACTATTACATAATGAAAATACTTATATTAATGATATTATAAGTTTCATTTCATTTTCATCTTCAATTTGTTCTATAATAAAATGATACCAAAGAGTTAAATGTTTTATAATACAATTTCATAATTTATCTGGATAGTTTACAATTAAATTTCTTTGACAATGTTTTATGATATATCATCCAAGCAACTCTTTATATTTAATCTCATGTACATATTTCATTAGAAAAAAAAATTTTCTATTAATCAAACTTTTTTATGAACTAATGTGGCCAAAAGAATTTTTCTAAAAAAACAATTTTTTATTTCACTTCGGTGATAATTTAATTCTACTTAAAAAACCTTATATTATGAAAATATTTTAAAAAAAGATAAAAATAAAATAAAAAAAAGATCAATTCAACACATTTTTCCAATATTTCAATTTTCAACAAAAAATTAAATGGTATATTCCTAACCTTTCTAAAACATAGAAACTAGAAATTTACCAAAACATTAAATATAATATTGGTTTTAACATGTATAACATGAATGAAATATTTAGATGTCATCACCATTTTTTCTTTGAATATTATGTAATATGATTCATAGATTATATTTCATAAACATATTTTTAAAATTGATATTAAAAAAATATGTTCTCAATATGGAATGGCGATTTTTACCAATAAAATTCTTGTTATCATTCAAAATTAATTTCCATCTATAATGAAATACTTTGGTGTTACATTTGTTTTTTATGTACGTAATCCAAGGATTGAGTTATTGTTTTTTTTCTATCTGGATTATGTATATGATGAATAGATATTTATGAAACCTATTTCTTTTTTTGTGGGTTCTTCCACAAATAATGATTTATCAAGCATATTTCATTTCTTGGGTTCTGAAATGATAAAGGTGATATGAAGACCATTTATTTTAATGTGTTATGATACAATGATTGTTTTAAAATATTGGGGTACAATTATGTACTATTTTTATTATTTTATAGTGGTTAATTTATTACCAATGATGATTGTGAAGTATATTCCCCTCTAATGCATTGGGTAAATATTGATATCTCATAAGATAAATAGGATAGGAATGGGAAGTTAACTTGGTTCTATTTGTGAATTTTTATAGAATGACACTCTTGGGATTGAAATAATAATACTATGATGGGTTGTGGAGTGAACCCAACCCACTATGATTATTTTAAGAAAGGTCCTTGACTACTAAAGAAATTATTTTTGATACTTATGTATATTCCAAAAATCAATGTATTATGTAAATGTTATACTCTCATGAATCAGGTTATTTGATCCTAATATTCTTCATGTTTGTGAAATTATGAAGATTTATTCAATGAATCATGTTTATGATATATGGATTAATAGGTATGTATTTAAAATGTTATTCACATGTTATAATACTCATTTACACGTGATATATTGATATATTCATTATTTTACATTACTGTGCTTCTGAGATCACCTTATCTTTTCTTTCCTTTCCCACGGTTATGAAGAATGAATTTTAGTAAGGCATGTCAAAGAAGTGTACTTCATGGGAGGATCATTAGGGATTATGTTTAATATTGTATAATAAAGAAGCATATTTTGTGACTAGATAATAATGAAACTAAAACATTACAGTTCCCATGTGAGTTTTTGTGACATGTATTGAACACTAATCTTTAAAGAGGTAAAACTTTTTATGATATCATTAAAGAATTACTATTTTTATAATATGTATGGATGAATTATAATTTAAAAATTATGATCCTTATGGATATTAAAATGGATACATCTAGTGATATATAAAAGGATATATTTATGTATGTGACAATGTATAAGAAATGTCATTAAATTTTAGTAAATAATGGAGTGAGTGGTTTCCAAGAAATTATATAAAATTATAGATAATAAAAATTTATGTATATTTAAATAGAGGCACCAATGGGTAATAACATTAAAATTGAAACATTTTTCTGGACATGGTCATTTAATTTTATATAATCATGGGCCCAATTTCACACATAGTTTGTGCTCCTGGAAGATATGCTTTAGAAATCCATAAATTATTGTGAAAAAACCATAAAGGTAACATATATGTATTTTTGGGTTGACACTGTTTATGGAAATAAAATGTTCCGAAAATATGATTTTGAGTTTAAGAGAATGTTTTTATATATTATGTTGATAATTAACCAAGATAAATTAATGAGTACTCTAGAGGAGTTATAGAAAATTGAGTGTACAATGTGGCACCAATTCCCAATATTTTCCAAATTTTTGGGGTCCAAAATATTTAGGGTATCTCAATTATTATGAACGTTTTATTTCTACTAATAACATTAAATTTGTTGAAAAGTAATTAGTTTAATGATGATTTGAGGTTTGGGAAGGTAAGGATATTAATTTGGGACAATGATGTGTGGTATTCATGATGGTGTGGAGCATCACCAATGTGCGAAGAAAAATTGAACATCTTAGTGGCTAAAATAAGTAGAGAATCGGAATTTTTATTAGTTTAATGATAATATTTTTTACTTTGATATGATTTCAAAATGGTTAAATTTCATTGTATATGCATGAAAATTGAGATTCTGTAACAATGTTGGGGAGTTTCATGAAAAGGAGATAACATGGATGGATGATTCTAGAATGCATAGAAATGCCTATAAATAGGCCACCCCCCATAAAAGTAGAGTAGGTAATAAACAAATTATACGGGTTATGATTCATGATCAATATTAAAAATGTTTGTTCTTGAAGAAACATTCAAAGAGAAATAATTTTCATGAAAGCTATGAAATAAGACCAAAAGTGTTGTATTTCCAAAAGGATATATTAGATGACCAAATGTTGTGAACGCTAAGAAATTGTTTATCTTCACGAAAGAATAGTGAGTTTATTAAAAGGTAGATACATTTTGAATTCTATGTCATAATCTCAATAGGGGAATTATTTATGTTGGTTTATTGATCTTCACAAATTTGGTGAGCTTTATGAATACATTGAGTATCACGACAGTATACCTAAGGGATTTCTCTGTTAAGCTATGAAAAATATTTATTCATCATTTTGATGAAAGTGAGATAAAATAGATAATATAACTTAATTTTATAATTCATTAATTGTTGTTAACGATGATACCTTCATGTCCATAAACATAATGTGAACCCATTTCAGAGTAGTTAAAAAAAGAATATTACAACGGTGATATTTTCCACATGATGTGATCTAAAGAATTAAGATTGAGAGAGTGATCCATGGAAAGGAGTTAGATGTCAATAAATTATGTAATTATGTGATACATGGTATAGAAGTGACGTATCCCAAACAATTTCAAGTAAGTGAGCTTTTTCATATTAGGTATCCTTCCCAAACTATGAATTAAGAGTAATACATAGTAAATTTGTTACATCAACATATTTACATCGTATAATACTTTGAGTATCCTATTGTTGGTGAAAAAAATAAAAGTTTTTTGTATATTTTATGATTTCATTTAAAGTAATACATATCTATGGTAAAGGTAGTGAAGAATGTTTTGTTTAAAAATGAAACAATATCCAAAGTGGTTGTCATTTTACTCTATCATACACTGATCCACCATCCGCTCAGAGAATTTAAACTTGTTTGGATAACAAAATATATTTATTACCCATTGTGAAATATGTGAATAATGACCACGGATGATGTTGGATAAATCCAAGGTTCTATATATTATAAAGAATAAATTATGATTTTGATGTCTTATAATTGACGTTCACGATCATATAGTTACCCAATATGATTATTATTTCTTAGAAAATAATTGTTTTTTTATTTAATTGAGGGTTCCATAAAAAATTGGAAATTCTTTGAATGTGATATACAATTATTTTATTATAATAAAAAATGAAATATGACTGGATTATAGAATAATGTGTCATTACGTAATCAGTTATCAAAATATAAGATAAACAACTTAGTCTTTAACCAAATAAATGACTCACAAAAAAAGGGAGGCATAGTTTTCATTGGTGGTTTTGTTAGTGAATTAAATGGAAGAAATAATATCGACGTTAATATATTATTATAAGGTTGGAATATGTATCCATATGGATTTCTTAGAATAATGAAACGTTATTTTTAGTGTGGTAAATAAGGACACTAATAATTTAATTGGGGAGGAATATTGAAATGTTCTTGTAATGATATGGACGTGAATAACTTTATCCCAACGATATAAATGATAATTATTTATATAAAAGTTTTAAAATATGTGAATTATAAAAATTGATGTTTTAAAGGGTAATCTCTTGAAGAGATTCATGATAGTTTTATGCATAGTAGTTATCTTATTGATAATGAAGAGACTGCAAATGTTATATGAAAGAAAATAGTGGTTAAAGAATAAGATGATTGTCCTGGTTAATGATGTAACTAGAATGTGGAATTGTTGATGTGTTTATGTTTCTGTATTAAATGAATAATATTTTTATTAGTGGTATTCCGATCATTAAAATCATACAACATCATTGCTTTTTTCAGCAATAGTTTTTTCATTTAAGAGTTAAAAGAGTATTTTAAATGGTGTAGATGTAATATAAAAGAAATTTAAGGGAAATGGGATATTTTTATTAAGGGAGGGTAACCATTAATATTTTATTGATGCTATAAGGATGGTTTTCTGTTTTGAATAAATTTCATATTGATGTGGGTAAATTAATTGGATAGTATTGATTATCTTAGAAGTAAATAATGATTTCCTAATAAACTTATTTTATGTTTTTAGTGGTGGGGTTTAATTTTTTTGGATTTCTGAAATATATTCAAGTATATAATATTTTATTTAAGAAATTATTAAATAGACAATTCGTGAAAAAATGTATTTTTGTCATTATTTTTTTATAGTAATTATGGCTATTTGTAACACCCCAAGCTTCTACGGTACGTTTCCCTTTGAATAATGCGATAGCGTGTGTTGTACGCAACCTCGAGTTCTAACACACACCACAACTAATTAAACTAGCCGTTGTGAATAGTAATACCTAATTTTTGAAATTATATATATTTTATATTTGAAAATGGACTTCATTTTTGGACTTGGAATATCGAATTTAGCCTAAGGTGAAATTTTGGTACTTTTCGGATAACTTTCATATTTTGATGAATAGTGAAAATTACTAAATTTTAATTAAAAACAACTTTTTTAATCAAAATAATTAATAGTGATAAATTATGAATTTTAGTAGTTTTAAAGTATATTTAGAATATATTTTTACCATTTAATATAATGTTGGTCATTGGACATAATTTTACAATTAAACCGAACATAAACCAGTGTCAATCTTTTGATAGTTATTATCTCTTAAAAACACGCTTTTTGTTTTGACAGCGGGAATTAATTTTAAATTAATTTCTGCCACTTCTGTGTTTTGAATTTAGGAAAATGGATTCCATATTTGGAATCAGGATGTTCAAATTGTGTAAATAGGTAACTTTTATTTTTAGACATTTTGAATAATTACTGCGGTAAATATTTTATTTACCATGGTTAAGGGTAAATCCGGTAAATAAGGGTTAAAAAAATAATATTATAATAATACTAAATTACCCTAAAAACGTGTCTTAACCCTATTGGATGATAGATGGTCGACCATGGGCATCTTTGTGTCAATTTTGGGACCCCATGGATCCACTTGTAAGTGATAATGACACATTATATTAATAAAGTTAAAATAAAAATAAAAATGGCATAAGCTTACATCTTTTAGAAGAACAATTTTTACATAGGGTTATACATGCTGGATTTTCGATTATAAATATTAATTAGAAAGATAAAAAGATTTCCTACATAATGATATTTTATTTATAATTTTTAGACATTAAATAATTTATTTTATTTATGACACAATGATGATGCAGTAATTACTAAAATAGTGAACAATTAAAATAATTGATCTTATAAATACCCAAATAATTATAATATGAAACTTTTAATGAATTAAACTAATTTTCTATGATAATATGATATATTAGGATTGATTTAATTGACTTTGTTCGAAGTAATCAATCTGTTAGGAGTTTCACAAAAATCAACTATTGAATAGTGTCAAAATTGACATAAAAGAGTTCTTAAAACAAATATTATATTATTAATTGATATTAAATTCCTAAAAATCTAAGGTTCGGCCAAGAGACTTATATTAGGATAGGTTCCTCATTAATGGACCACTTGGGGGTCGCTTGGATGTATATAGTAAGTTTATTAACCATATTATATAAAAATACAAAGAGACATTGTAAAAGTGAAACTAATTAACTTAGAGTTAATACTTAAAGATAAGGTTAATATAAGTACCCAAAGCTGTCTAAATTCTATTGGATGAGTTGTCTTCGGCCTATCCCCACCTCATCCTTTTAATAGTCAACTTTGGAGCCTTTGGAAACCGAATATGAATTTATTATAAATTAATATTTCTAGCTTTTCCAAAGGTTCCCCTCACCCCTCTTATAAAAGGGCACTCCTCCTTCTCATTTCTTCACACCTTCAAAGCCTTTTGGTTCGGCCAAACTCTGCCCAAATACTCTCCCAACATCCCTCACTACAACCTAGAGGCCTTAGTTTGATCAGAAAGCCAACCTAAGGAGCCCTTTTGATCAAATCAAAAGGAAGAACCCGAAGAAGAGGTAATGATTTCACCACCCTTTTCTAAGTTCATTTCTTCTTCCACTTCTTCTTCCTTTGTTCTTACCATTCTGAAATAATAACTCCAGTATCTCACATATACTGTGATGTTATTATAAATATGGTACAATCATATTCAGTATTCTATCCACCCTTTGAATAACATGTCACCATACGTGCGTACGTACGGCTTACCGTCTCCACGTCGTGGTGTAATTGTTATTCAATATAATATTATTTGGATGGGTATAATAATGATGTGTAACTCATGTAAATAATAAATATAACATGTTAATGATTCTTTATATATGATATACCATCCATTTATATATTATTTTAATATCAAAAGAATGATATTGTCGCTCGTGCGTACGTACGGACTACCGTCTCCACGAACGCGATGAGATTCATTCTCCATCGTATCCATTCAAGTATAATTATCATTTGATGATTTAAAAATGATGTTTAAGGACTGTATATCATTATGGATATGAATAAGATACAACAACCATGGCTTATGTAACAAAACATATAAAAGAAAATGAGTAAGTTAACTCCCGAAACGACGATAATTCTAAGATATTATTAACAAATCAATGTTAAAAGATCATATATGATATCATATTAATATATATGATTCTTGTATAATTTAATAACAACTATTTCACCATTATACAGGAGGTTAACCTACCCCAACCAAGGAAAAGTACAAGGTAAGGGTTATTTCACAATCTCTTCATTATCCGAGGTTGTTTATATGTAATAATCTACTGGGATCTCTTTATCATCCACATCCATGTTTCTTAAAAATGTATTTCAAGACATTTTTACTATTTACTAGAATATGAGTTAAAGTCATTTATACCCTTTTTGACTTTTATAAGTGGTTTATAAAGGAATCTTTCCGTCGTTTTCAAAACAAGGTCCCTTTTTATCCTTTTCGACAGAATTAAGGTAAGAATGTTTTTTTAACTTATACGGCGGGTGCGGCTAATTTCCGCCGTTATAAAATCTTCAAAACTTCCCTTACAATCTTATAAGAATATTTTCAAAGAAAATGTTTTATTTTATATGGATCTTAAATGATTTCAAAATAAAAAGAGATATTTCTTTAAAAAGAATTTTGATTTCATCTATGTCAACATCCTTTGATGGATTTTACGCTTATTTGAAGTTGATTTATTGTAATACAAAGCTTCTATATTGTATTGAAGGTTTTGTGATATGTTTGACTGTGGATGTGCTATTTTTATACCATTCATAGTTTATGGTGAAATTATTGACATTTCGTATGCTAGTTTTAATACGAATGTTTATGTTATGTTTAAACCTTTTCATATGGGAATGCATTGGACTTATTAAGTGACGGGTGGAGCCCGCTATAGCTCCTCGATGCATCGGTAGGTCTCATGAGACAAACTAGTGTCTTGGCACAAGGCCTTGACAAAATCTTATTTGTAGTCTTGGCACGAGGCCTTGGCTATGTGGTTATGATAGTCTGGCATTATGCATTCCAACATTATGAAAGTGGTTATTGATATTGCATGTGATTATTCGATTAGTAGAATATCCATGTGAACAAGTAAATGGCATTATTTCATTTTACTTTTGCCATACTATGTTGAAGTTCAATTTTAAAAGGCTTTTGTTTTAGTAATTCATTGCCTTAAATGTTTATGCTTATTTTGAATGTTCCGCTATATTGTTATCCTTACTGGGCATTTGAGCTCACCCCTTTTCTATGTTTTATTTTTCCCAGGTAGTGAAGAAGTAATTTATGAATGACTTGCAGGGATATTATGAGGGGTTAATAGTGTGGATATGAAGACTTTGTTGTTGTAGTAGTTTTTCACTTTGAAATGTAATGTAAAACTTTATGATTATATCTAGTGTTTCCAAGGCTACTAAACCAATCGGTCTTTCGAGATTTGATCTTTCTTGTGATCATGCCAATGTTATGTAATAATGCACCGACTCTGGGTAGCTGGGGTCGGGGCGTTACAGTTGGTATCAGATGAAGTTTAGTACAAACCTTGGAAACTAGATTTAGATAAACTCTGATTAGAGCACGTAGACCTAAGATGAACTTTGAGGATTAGTATAGAAGAACTTCCTAGAATTTTGGTATTGTAGAGATTTTGTGAGTTTTCCGAGCAATACATCCCTGTCTGGATACGAGCAGGTAGAGGCGGCTCTGGCACAGATGTACCTAGGGGTAAAACCCGAAAACACCGCTTTGAGCTAGACTCGAACGGGAACTGGTGCACGACAACGGGCCTTGCTGCACTCTTGGTTACGACACTCCCGGGGGATATGCTTAGGATAACTCTCATTATCTTTACAAATCATTATGAAGGGTTTATGAGTATATACTTCCTCAAAGAAAACATTTTTATGATTATGGATTATATCCATAAATAGTTCAATTTATGTTAAGTGTTTTATAAGTATGGGATTATGTATTTTGATTCATAAACTGATCTAGTTTATGCCATTGTTTAGAAATGGCGCCTAGTGGAAGAAATGGAAACCGTATCAATGCACGCACTCCATGTAGGGATTGCCCTCCTGCTCAAGATAATTATAGTGGGGCTGGTGATGCAACTGGTGCTGATCAACTAATCACCATACTGGGACAACTTACTTAGGTTATGAATAATAACCTTACCCGTATGGAGCACCCTGATCCGCAGCGTGGAGGATCAATGTTAGATCGATTCATGAGACAGCAACCACCAACGTTCAATGGGAATACAAATCCCTTAGTAGCTGAGCAATGGATATTTTCCCTAGAGAAAATATTTCAGGCTTTGGGGAGCAGTGAAAGGGAAAAAGTTATCATGGCAGTTTACCGCCTCACTGAAGATGCTGATCAATGGTGGTCATTGATTCAAAATACGAAGGAAGATGATGAAGTATCAAATATGGAATGGAGGGAGTTCAAAGATCTGTTTTTAGAAAAATACTTTCCTCGCGACCATCGAGCAGATATGGAAAGACAATTTCTAAGTCTGAGACAAAAGGAGGATGAGAATGTCACAAAGTATGAGGCTAACTTTACAAGATTAGCGAGGTACGCTGGTGATTATATTCGCAACCCAAGAAGTAAGATTGATCGTTTCTTTGATGGGTTAAAACCATTTCTCCGTCGAGCATTAGTCTCACAATCCTTTTCATCGTACGAAGACATTGTCTCATGTGCTATCAAGACCGAAAAGGAATTCTCTAAGTCTTATGACTTTAAAGCAAAGCAAGAGAAGAAGAGACCTGCTGATCAATCTGGGAATGGAAATAAGGGGAAGAAGGGAAAGGTTGAATATCCATCTTGTGGTAAGTGCGGGAAGAAACACCCCGGTGCTTGCCTGAAGGGAATGGGAGTCTGTTACAAGTGTGGTGAAAAAGGCCACCAAGCTCATGATTGCAAAGGGAAGAAGGAAGCTACCAACGTTCAGTGCTACAATTGCAGGGAGATGGGGCATTATGCAAATGCATGTCCTAAGCGTCAGGAGAACTTACCTCAGAAAAGGCCAAGGGATCAAGGCCAGGCTTATGCTATCACTACTGCTGAAGTAGAAGCTCCGAAAGACGTGGTGGCAGGTAATTTAATGGTTTCCTCAAGTTTAGCAAATGCATTATTTGATTCTGGATCATCGCATTGTTTCATATCTTCCCAGTTTGCTAAGAAAATTAGATATTTCCAATTTGATTTAATAAGGGAGTTGTCAGTTAAAACTCCTAAGGGAAGTATCGTTGCAACAAAGTTTTGTGAATCAGTCCCCATTAGAGCACATAAATTTTCTTTATCTGCTGATTTCATCGTCATACCTATGATTGAGTTTGATATAATCCTCGGTATGGACTGGCTTTCGGACTATGATGCGAAGATTTATTGTAAGAAGAAAGAGGTTACGATTCTTGATGATAATGATAAGGAGCACCTTATTTTTAGAGCAGAATCGTCACCACCTAATTCTTATTTAGATCCACCCCCAGTAGCTCAACTTAATTCAATTATTGGAGAGGAAGAGAATGAAGTAACTATCGGTGAGGAAAGGAATGTTCAAATAGAGGATGTACCTGTTGTGAAAGAATTTGTAGATGTATTTCCGGAAGATTTACCTGGACATCCTCCAGAACGAGAAGTAGAGTTTTCCATTGATTTGATTCCTGGATCAAGGCCTATATCGAAGACCCCTTATAGAATGGCTACTGTAGAGTTAGTCGAACTAAAGAAACAACTAGAGGAATTGAGTAATAAGGGATTTATTCGCCCTAGTGTTTCTCCATGGGGAGCCCCTGTTCTTTTTGTTAAAAAGAAAGATGGATCTATGAGGTTATGTATCGACTACAGGGAGATCAATGCTATAACGATAAAGAACAAGTATCCCCTACCTCGTATTGATGATTTATTTGACCAACTGCATGGAGCTCAATACTTTTCAAAGATTGACCTTCGATCTGGACACCATCAGTTGTGTGTGAAGAAGGAAGACATTCCGAAAACAGCATTTCGAACCAGGTACGGGCATTACGAGTTTACTGTAATGCCGTTTGGATTGACTAATGCACCCTCTGTATTCATGGATCTAATGAATAGAGTTTTCAAGGAGTATCTCGATGAATTTGTGGTGGTATTTATTGATGATATCTTGGTATACTCCAAAACCTACGAAGATCATGAAAATCACTTGCGCATTATCTTGAAGACTCTGAGGAGGCATGAATTATATGGGAAGTTTAGCAAGTGTGAATTCTGGCTTCAGGAGATTTCTTTTCTTGGCCATATTGTCTCTAAAGATGGAATCTCTGTTGATCCTTCTAAGACCAAGGCAATCCAAGAATGGCCAGCACCTACGAGTATAACTGAGGTACGATGTTTTATTGGTTTGGCAGGTTATTATCGACGTTTCGTCCAGAATTTTGCCCGATTGGCTAACCCATTAACGAAGCTCACACGTAAAGGGGTTAAATTTGTTTGGACAAAAGAGTGTGAAGAATGTTTCGAAGAACTGAAGAGAAGATTAGTCAATGCTCCTATATTGACTCTACCATCGGGGAATGATGGGTTCGTTATTTATAGTGATGCATCAAAGAAAGGACATGGCTGTGTCCTTATGTAGAATGATAGAGTTATTGCCTATGCATCACGACAGTTGAAAATTCATGAACAAAACTATCCTACTCATGATCTCAAGTTAGCAGCAGTGATCTTTGCTTTGAAAATATGGAGGCACTACCTCTATGGTGAAAAATGTGAGATTTATACTGATCACAAGAGTTTGAAGTATATTTTCTCACAAAAAGAACTCAACATGAGGCAAAGGAGATGGCTTGAATTACTCAAGGATTATGATTGTACGATACACTACCACCCAGGGAAGGCAAACAAGGTGGCAGATGCTTTGAGTAGAAAAGACCATGGAGTTTTGAACAATATGAGAATTGAAAGGGATCCAATTTTCATGGAGCTAGTGAAGATGGACATGGGAATAACCAGGGAAGGTGAAACATCAAGGCTTTTTCAAATGGTTGCCAAACCATCTTTACTAGAAAGGATTAAGAGTTCTCAGACTGATGATGAAGAATTCCAAAAGAAGATTAAAGCTGTGAATGATGGGAGATTGAGAGACTTTGTGTATGAAGATGGAATTTTGAAATTCGGGAAGAGACTTTGTGTTCCCAATATACCTGATCTAAAAAGGGAATTGCTGGATGATGCTCATAGTTCCAATTTCTCTATACACCCTGGGAGCTCCAAAATGTATAGAGATTTGAAGGAACATTTTTGGTGGGACAACATGAAGGGGGAGATTGCTGATTTTGTGTCAAGATGTATGGTTTGTCAACAAGTGAAAGCTGGAAGGCAACAGCCTGGAGGAGTCATGCAACCTCTTCCCATACCGAAGTGGAAATGGGACAATGTTACGATGGACATTGTCATGGGGCTACCGAAGACTCCTAGAAGGAACGATGCAATATGGGTTATTGTTGATCGTCTTACCAAGTCAGCACATTTTCTTGCTATAAGAGAAGATCTACCCCTGGAACGTCTAGCAAGACTATACATTAATGAAGTTGTGAGACTTCATGGAGTACCCCTATCAATTGTTTCTGATCGTGATCCCCGTTTTACTTCAAGGTTTTGGAAAAGTCTTCAGAAATCCCTGGATACTGAACTTCATTTGAGCACTGCTTACCACCCTCAGACAGACGGACAATCAGAACGGACTATTCAGACCTTAGAAGACATGTTGAGATCTTGCTCACTTGATTTTCAGGGTATGTGGGATCAATATTTACCACTAGTAGAATTTTCCTATAACAATAGCTTCCATTCGAGTATTCAGATGGCACCATATGAAGAGTTATACGGAAAGAGATGTCGTACACCAACCTGTTGGGATGACGTTGGTGAAAGAAAACTTGTAGGCCCAGAACTGGTGGAGGAAACGGTGGAAAAGGTGAAGGTAATCCAAAATCACATCAAAGCAGCTCAAAGTAGGCAGAAGAGCTATGCTGATATTCGAAGGAAGGATTTAGAATTTCAAGTCGGTGATCATGTTTTCCTGAAGGTATCTCCGTGGAAGGGAGTCATACGTTTTGGTAAGAAAGGTAAATTGAGTCCCAGGTACATCGGACCTTTCGAAATTCTAGAACGAATTGGGGCTGTAGCTTACCGATTGGCAATGCCGCCAAGTCTCTCCAAAGTTCACGATGTGTTCCACGTATCTCTGTTGAGGAAATACATGCCTGACCCAACGCATGTACTCACCTATGAAGATTTAGAACTGGAAACCGATCTGTCTTATTGCGAACAGCCCATCAAGATTCTTGATACGAGAGAACAAGTGCTGAGAAACCGGACGACGCGTCTGGTAAAAGTTTTGTCGAGGAATCATAAGATGGAAGAGGCAACGTGGGAACCCGAGGAACTTATGATGAAGAACCACCCGAGTCTTTTTATGCAGTAATACCCTAGAAATTGCGAGGACGCAATTATTTGAAGGAGGGGAGAATGTAACACCCCAAGCTTCTACGGTACGTTTCCCTTTGAATAATGCGATAGCGTGTGTTGTACGCAACCTCGAGTTCTAACACACACCACAACTAATTAAACTAGCCGTTGTGAATAGTAATACCTAATTTTTGAAATTATATATATTTTATATTTGAAAATGGACTTCATTTTTGGACTCGGAATATCGAATTTAGCCTAAGGTGAAATTTTGGTACTTTTCGGATAACTTTCATATTTTGATGAATAGTGAAAATTACTAAATTTTAATTAAAAACAACTTTTTTAATCAAAATAATTAATAGTGATAAATTATGAATTTTAGTAGTTTTAAAGTATATTTAGAATATATTTTTACCATTTAATATAATGTTGGTCATTGGACATAATTTTACAATTAAACCGAACATAAACAAGTGTCAATCTTTTGATAGTTATTATCTCTTAAAAACACGCTTTTTGTTTTGACAGCGGGAATTAATTTTAAATTAATTTCTGCCACTTCTGTGTTTTGAATTTAGGAAAATGGATTCCATATTTGGAATCAGGATGTTCAAATTGTGTAAATAGGTAACTTTTATTTTTAGACATTTTGAATAATTACTGCGGTAAATATTTTATTTACCATGGTTAAGGGTAAATCCGGTAAATAAGGGTTAAAAAAATAATATTATAATAATACTAAATTACCCTAAAAACGTGTCTTAACCCTATTGGATGATAGATGGTCGACCATGGGCATCTTTGTGTCAATTTTGGGACCCCATGGATCCACTTGTAAGTGATAATGACACATTATATTAATAAAGTTAAAATAAAAATAAAAATGGCATAAGCTTACATCTTTTAGAAGAACAATTTTTACATAGGGTTATACATGCTGTATTTTCGATTATAAATATTCATTAGAAAGATAAAACGATTTCCTACATAATGATATTTTATTTATAATTTTTAGACATTAAATAATTTATTTTATTTATGACACAATGATGATGCAGTAATTACTAAAATAGTGAACAATTAAAATAATTGATCTTATAAATACCCAAATAATTATAATATGAAACTTTTAATGAATTAAAATAATTTTCTATGATAATATGATATATTAGGATTGAATTAATTGACTTTTTTCGAAGTAATCAATCTGTTAGGAGTTTCACAAAAATCAACTATTGAATAGTGTCAAAATTGACATAAAAGAGTTCTTAAAACAAATATTATATTATTAATTGATATTAAATTCATAAAAATCTAAGGTTCGGCCAAGAGACTTATATTAGGATAGGTTCCTCATTAATGGACCACTTGGGGGTCTCTTGGATGTATATAGTAAGTTTATTAACCATATTATATAAAAATACAAAGAGACATTGTAAAAGTGAAACTAATTAACTTAGAGTTAATACTTAAAGATAAGGTTAATATAAGTACCCAAAGCTGTCTAAATTCTATTGGATGAGTTGTTTTCGGCCTATCCCCACCTAATCCTTT
This sequence comes from Viscum album, assembly GCA_963277665.1. Classification (NCBI taxonomy): domain Eukaryota; kingdom Viridiplantae; phylum Streptophyta; class Magnoliopsida; order Santalales; family Viscaceae; genus Viscum; species Viscum album. The sequence continues at coordinate 664,439,334 of OY728159.1, forward strand.
GAATAGTAAACTTTGGAGCCTTTGGAAACCGAATATGAATTTATTATAAATTAATATTTCTAGCTTTTCCAAAGGTGCCCCTCACCCCTCTTATAAAAGGGCACTCCTCCTTCTCATTTCTTCACACCTTCAAAGCCTTTTGGTTCGGCCAAACTCTGCCCAAATACTCTCCCAACATCCCTCACTACAACCTAGAGGCCTTAGTTTGATCAGAAAGCCAACCTAAGGAGCCCTTTTGATCAAATCAAAAGGAAGAACCCGAAGAAGAGGTAATGATTTCACCACCCTTTTCTAAGTTCATTTCTTCTTCCACTTCTTCTTCCTTTGTTCTTACCATTCTGAAATAATAACTCCAGTATCTCACATATACTGTGATGTTATTATAAATATGGTACAATCATATTCAGTATTCTATCCACCCTTTGAATAACATGTCACCATACGTGCGTACGTACGGCTTACCGTCTCCACGTCGTGGTGTAATTGTTATTCAATATAATATTATTTGGATGGGTATAATAATGATGTGTAACTAATGTAAATAATAAATATAACATGTTAATGAATCTTTATATATGATATACCATCCATTTAAATATTATTTTAATATCAAAAGAATGATATTGTCGCTCGTGCGTACGTACGGACTACCGTCTCCACGAACGCGATGAGATTCATTCTCCATCGTATCCATTCAAGTATAATTATCATTTGATGATTTAAAAATGATGTTTAAGGACTGTATATCATTCTGGATATGAATAAGATACAAAAACCATGGCTTATGTAACAAAACATATAAAAGAAAATGAGTAAGTTAACTCCCGAAACGACGATAATTCTAAGATATTATTAACAAATCAATGTTAAAAGATCATATATGATATCATATTAATATATATGATTCTTGTATAATTTAATAACAACTATTTCACCATTATACAGGAGGTTAACCTACCCCAACCAAGGAAAAGTACAAGGTAAGGGTTATTTCACAATCTCTTCATTATCCGAGGTTGTTTATATGTAATAATCTACTGGGATCTCTTTATCATCCACATCCATGTTTCTTAAAAATGTATTTCAAGACATTTTTACTATTTACTAGAATATGAGTTAAAGTCATTTATACCCTTTTTGACTTTTATAAGTGGTTTATAAAGGAATCTTTCCGTCGTTTTCAAAACAAGGTCCCTTTTTATCCTTTTCGACAGAATTAAGGTAAGAATGTTTTTTTTAACTTATACGGCGGGTGCGGCTAATTTCCGCCGTTATAAAATCTTCAAAACTTCCCTTACAAGCTTATAAGAATATTTTCAAAGAAAATGTTTTATTTTATATGGATCTTAAATGATTTCAAAATAAAAAGAGATATTTCTTTAAAAAGAATTTTGATTTCATCTATGTCAACATCCTTTGATGGATTTTACGCTTATTTGAAGTTGATTTATTGTAATACAAAGCTTCTATATTGTATTGAAGGTTTTGTGATATGTTTGACTGTGGATGTGCTATTTTTATACCATTCATAGTTTATGGTGAAATTATTGACATTTCGTATGCTAGTTTTAATACGAATGTTTATGTTATGTTTAAACCTTTTCATATGGGAATGCATTGGACTTATTAAGTGACGGGTGGAGCCCGCTATAGCTCCTCGATGCATCGGTAGGTCTCATGAGACAAACTAGTGTCTTGGCACAAGGCCTTGACAAAATCTTATTTGTAGTCTTGGCACGAGGCCTTGGCTATGTGGTTATGATAGTCTGGCATTATGCATTCCAACATTATGAAAGTGGTTATTGATATTGCATGTGATTATTCGATTAGTAGAATATCCATGTGAACAAGTAAATGGCATTATTTCATTTTACTTTTGCCATACTATGTTGAAGTTCAATTTTAAAAGGCTTTTGTTTTAGTAATTCATTGCCTTAAATGTTTATGCTTATTTTGAATGTTCCGCTATATTGTTATCCTTACTGGGCATTTGAGCTCACCCCTTTTCTATGTTTTATTTTTCCCAGGTAGTGAAGAAGTAATTTATGAATGACTTGCAGGGATATTATGAGGGGTTAATAGTGTGGATATGAAGACTTTGGTGTTGTAGTAGTTTTTCACTTTGAAATGTAATGTAAAACTTTATGATTATATCTAGTGTTTCCAAGGCTACTAAACCAATCGGTCTTTCGAGATTTGATCTTTCTTGTGATCATGCCAATGTTATGTAATAATGCACCGACTCTGGGTAGCTGGGGTCGGGGCGTTACACTATTACTATGCTTTAGGATAATTTTTGGTCAATGCATTCACATGTTTCTTATGTTACATTAAAATATATTCACTATTGTTTGTGTGATTAATTATCAGTCAATTTTCTAAATTTCAGAAACTTCTTTATATATTTTTTTATTTCAATATTTTCTATATATTGAGAAGTATTATGATTATCTATCCATGGAAATGATTATGTAGATATTTTTAGGTTATTATATTACCTATGATAATTATTATATTTTTTATAATATCTAGAGACAAAAGTGATGTATTATGATATTTTTATTTATCTTATTATCCATTATTATATGCATCATGAAAAAAATCCTTACATTGATTAAATATATAATGCGGAAATTGATCGAGGAACAACTAAAGGATGAGATTGGGTTGATGAAATGGGATGAATTCAAGTGAATATATATTCTTAATATTATTCCCTAACATTATGAAAAGGACCATGAAATAAAATATTAAACATTTAACTAAATTTTTTTATGAATGAATGGTCTCTTCACCTATCATGAATTAATTTCTTCGTTATCCTTAACTTTAACTTGAATATATTCTCAATCCCTCTTGATAAATAATTGTGTGTTAGTTTTCTATTCTATATCATTGTTATTACTTCCTACCAATGTTCTTCTATTTGGAAAACAATTACTATTTTAGGTTATATGATTTTAACACATACCATTTGCTATTGTTAATTGGGATGTTTATTAAAATTTCTTATGATTTTGGTTTCCATAATGGTAGTTACAAAATTTAAACTCTTTTTTAACAAAAAAATTTTCAAATTGTGTAAAAATAATGAATATCAGATCATATAGTGTAACTACCCACTATATTGTTAATTTTTTTTCAAAAAAATTATTCATTTTGTTATTTTATTGATACATAAAACATGGATTTTTTCATTCTCTACACACAATTCTGTGTTTGAAATGTGTTACAGACAACATTGAGAGCAGTGATACACGTAACGCCATGATTATTTGAAACATGACATAATATTGACATTTTATTTTTTTAATATGATATTTATAACCTTCTCAATGAGATAGTGAGTATGAAAAATATTAACTAAATTATAAAAATTTATTATTTACACATGAATGTATACTTATTTCTTTGGTGAAAAACTTTTTAGAAATGAAAATAATACGAATATTTTTACGAATTGTTTTTTTATACAGAAACCATTTTTACCTAAAAAAATTAAAATAATCAATTTTTTTACTGATTAAAATTAAAATTTTATATTTTATATTCTACAAATTTTTTATCATTCAACTTCAATGTTTTATAAATAATATATAATAATGAATACAATTTTATTTTTATGAATGTATTTTTCTAAACAACTATTTTTTCTCTTTTTTTATAATTATATTTAAATTATTATTTTTATTATTAGATAATTTATTTCATAATATATAATTTATTTCATAAATCATACACTCAATATTATATAGGATTTAATTTTTGATAATTTCTTAAAAGTTATTTTTTAAAATTTATAATGAAAATTACTTATTTTTATTATGATATGTCATATTATTAAAACAATTAAAAAACAATCAAATTATTTTTGAATTTATTTAGAAGTAATATTTGATCTGTTATATATCTATTAATAAAATTTATTTAATCATAACTAATTTTTAATTTTTATTTATTTAAGAAATTAATCTTTTTAACTTTTCCCTTTGAAAACCCATTTTGTGTCCCCTCCACGAGATTAATTATAAAGTTAAAAATTTAAGTTTATATTAATCCAATTTTTATAAGTGGATTACATATACGGAATCATGAATATTTATATTATATTATAATGATCAATTTTTTTCACATTGTGAGTATTTAATGTAGTAAAAAATCATTATCGTGGTTAAGTTGAAAATGAGTTTATCAAGGGTTGAAATAATAATGAAAAGGGTTAAATATTAAAAAACTTATCCAAAGGCCACATAATGAACAGATATAGAAATTATCTCTTTTATGATCGAGAATGGACCATTTTAGTTGTTTATGGCTAGCAAAAATCCTGGTTACACAAATTTCGTCCAAAAAATTACAACTATTCAACTCACATCAATTATAAAATGCCACCCTGACTCCAACCCTCTTAACACAAAACAAATTGGATAATCAGATACCAAAACATGTCCCTTACATAATTCCATCATATAATCTTGTAAGCTGTATTTTTTTCAGAAAAACAATGTAGAATGTTCTTTTATGGAAACTAATATAAGTTGACCAAAAAGGAGGGAACATCCCTAACTAAGTGTTTTATTTTATTTAGTTCCCCCTAATTATATTATCAATAAAAATAATGAGATAAAAACCTGTGTTTATTTCATATAATCATATGTATTTATGTTATTATCATGACCTATTTTCATATCTGCTTCCATTAAATGTGATAAAAAATCATCATTCGTGAGTATGGTGTAATATAGCCTCGCAAATCGTTGTTTTTTGTTTTCCATTACTAGATGTCCTGAGTAGATATAATTATGGATCCAGTCTTTATATATTTTATTTATTATATTATTATCCCTATATAATTATTATTTGATATGTACCTCCTTACATAAAAACCAATTGGGAAAATAATAATTTTGTTCGTGTGTACTACGGACTACTGCCTCAAAAAACAATTGTGACGATTTTTTAATATTTGATTTATTTTGATGGTAATAATGATTTATTAAATTAATATTTTAGATATTTTTCTCATAATTATACTTCTATAATTATTATATTATATAAACCTTTCTATATTCCTTTCTCTTGGTTATATGATAATGTTGTTCGTGTGTGTGGTGAAATACCAACCCGTTATGCTATGTGATTCATTGACCATTTAATTGTATGTTAAGAAGAATGTTTCTCATGAATATATGTGATATATATGAAATTAAATTTATTCTAGAATTGTAATATATTATTTAACATTATTTCTTTCTATATTTATGTAAATTGGAAATAACATTCTTGCGTACAAACAACCTACAATCTCCATGAATGGTGTATATAATTTTATGTCCATAACATTAATTTATTACAATAAACACATATAAAATTAAAATATATTATATTTTAATCAATGTTTACATTATTTTTATTATTTACGCATCATTAATTTATGAGGAATAAAAATTCCTAACCAAAACATAAGTAAAAACAAAGCAGTTATTAACCATTACATAATTTTAACATGGAATTATTATAAAAACGAGTAATAAAATGTCATATGTAAAAAATATAATGTATAGTAAATATATGTTTGGTTATTTAATTTATTTTTCATAAAATACCATTTAATCAATCGAATGTTCAGGTTTTTGTGAAGGAAATCAATTCTTAAGCTATGGGGTTTTCGTTTCACTTTATCTTTCTTTAAGACATAATCCATATTCACCACTTATTATTTCATGCGATTTATATAATGATAATGAATATATTTTATGATTATTTTCCATAAATTTATTTTTAATTACCAATATAATTTATTATATACATTTTATTAGGTTTATGGCTCAAAAGTTATCAAATTGGTAAGGGATTTTTGTCTCAAATTTTCTTCTTTGGACCATAATTTACAATGCACATATGTCATAATCTACAATGTGAGTTTCCATAAAAATTGTTATCGTATTTAATAAATTTTATTATTGTAATTATATTGAATATATCTTTTTATGTAAATTTTTAATGCAACCTAGAATTAAAAATATATCATGTTGGTAAGGGTTTTGGATATAATATCATAACTTATCAGGATTTTTATTACAATGCTTCTAATGACAATGTATTAGGGTATATCACTCATGAAAATAATTAATTTTATCCCCTTATAATTATTTCTCGAGATTAAATATTTCCATTTATTTTCTTCTCATGAATAACTAAATAGGGAAAAAAACGTTTCCAAAAAAATCATCCATAACTCCTGCTTTGGTCAAAAATCATATTTTTATTCAAAAAATAATTTTTCTTTTCAAAAATTATTTTATAAATAAAGTCACAAATGTTTATAAAATTAAACAACTTATTAATTAATGAAAATTTTATCCATATTTTAATTTAAAAAATCAATTCAATGGACTATTCATATCAATTTGTAAACTATCCCATTTATCATTTTTTAAAAATATAAAAGAAATTATTATTTTAACATGTACGACATGAATAATATCTCCCAAAAATAGGATAACTATTTTCAATGGTGATTCCTTTTTTTGTTTCAATTTATATTTTCAAATAAAATTATATTTGGAATTTTTTATTTTTTAAAATTGTTTTTTCTTCATTATCTGTAGCCTATTATTTTCAAAAATGTTATAGGATATATTTAAATATCATTTCCTATATAAGATAATATTATATTTCTGTGTTTTTATGTTATGTATAATTATCATTTTAATGTATTATTTTAAAAAAAATCATCATAATTTTGTTCAGTTTTAATTTGTGATTTTTTCATGTGAATTTTTAGAAATTAATAACCATATGGGGAAGTTCACAATTAGAAAAAAGAAAGGAAAACCATGAAATTTTCCACATGAAACTACACACCCCATTTTGGGTCTATATAAGGCGAATCTTGGTTTTAGAAAAACATGTAACCACCCTCCCAAATCCTTGATCCCCAAGGAAGTGGGTTTTTTTTTATGAAATTGCATGATTTTACAAAATCATGCTCCCAACTAGGAGTAATATTAAACCTAATATGTACGGGTGCACAGTATAGGTGTATGGTTTTGAAAATAATGAATCTTTTGTAGAAAACCACACACATGACATATTAAATGCCTGAAAAATAATTCTTTTCCCAAATCCCCATTTTTTATTACCATTCTCACAAAGTCGACCTAGAATGTTTTCCATCATTCTTAGAGTCTCATAAATGGATTTATACATTACAAAAACCTCATATATTTTTATTTATAGATGTGGTGGAAGAAAGAAACCTCAATTAATTTGAGTTATATATTCTTTTTTAGAATTATATAACTCCCATATTTCATCCCCTTTTGGAGGGATGCTTTATCATAATTGGCTATTGGTTTAGATATGAGTTTTCATAAATTTAGTTTCCTTGGATCCTGGTTCCAGGTTTTGATAATTGATATCCTCCCCCATTATGATTTTGATGTTCAATGAAAAATTAATGGTTACAATCTAGATATCATTCATAAGTGTATACGATTTTGGTCATATAATGGTAGGTTCCAATAGTCTTGATTTTTATCTATTATGTAATTATGTAATTGTGTTGTTATGTTTCTATTTTGTAAAATTTCATTTAATATAAAGGATATTTGAATTAATTTCATTTTAATTGTGGAACCCTCCTTAGATTTTTTCTGACCCATTCATGATTATGAGAATACATTTGGTGGAAAACAATGGGATGCACCAATAAATTTAAAATAGTGAATGTGGAATATGAAAAAGGGAATAATGGATTATTGGTATTGAATTAAATTCTTTTTTTCGCGTTGTTAATGAGTTTTAATGGGTTTGGTTATCATACCATTGAAGAGATAATGAAATTTATGATTAATTGATGATATATGGATTAATGTTGAATTGTCTATATTATTCCAAGTTATTAAATGTAAATAACAAGAGTTGAAATTGATAATTCAAATGGTGTACCAGATTAGAATTTTTTATGTGAAGGATAATGATATTTAACCTTTCTATACCTATGAAAGATGAGATATTTTTTTTTTGATAAATGTGGCATGGGCTAGGGAACGATTCTCCAAATACCCATGGGATTATGAACTAATGATCTAGTCCCCTAAGGAATGCATATGAACAATAATGTAAAGGATATGGGCTGACTATAGTGACCACATCCTTTTAAAAATATTATTACATAGTTTTAATCACAATTATCCATCAAATTACAATCCAGGAGTTGCAAGGCCTAGTGTCTTTGGATGACTAGGTGTATAAAACTGAAAACATGGTTATAAGATAAATATTCTTTATTTTAATCATTTATAAATACCTCTTTAACTTCCATTGAGCCCCTAAATCATTAAATTATAATATTGGGAACACATAAATAATAGGAATGTTCTAAAAATCCCAATAATGGAATAAACATATGAATAAAGCATAGAACATGTGTTAGAAGGAAAAACATGATGGAATAAAAAGAAATTAATCCTAAATAAGAATAAATAATAATTAAATATATGACATGGGATCATATAACGATGTAATGAAAAGAATTTTTCAATTGAAAAATACATGATATAAGAATGATTAAATACCAACTACAAAAACCATTACACCAGGTGGGAAAGTCCCATACAAAAATCAGGTTAACTCCATATCCTAGCATGAAGTCTCATGACCCTAAACATTACCCCATGCATTATGGTTCTATTTGGAAAACCCCTCATAAAATTTCAATTAATATGTATTCCACTTGAAGAATCATACTTAAATAATCAAACATAAATATGGGTGTTAACCAGGGAAGGAAATGGGTATCATAATCAGATCATAGTGCACAAAAAATGTGAGTATCATAAAAGTGTCCATGAGAGAATGGATTTAAAGAAAAAATGGGCATTATTTAGGGAAAATAAGAATATATCATGATAACTGATTATAATTTGATCAGGAAACAATAAAAAATAAAGTTTAATAACCTCTACAATTGAGTCATTTTGGTGTTATTTATGGAACATATTAAAGGTAATTTGAACCGGAAAAGTAATAATATAATTTATGAAATAATATTTAATTGAAGATTTTTTTTAATTATTAAATTAATTATTTTATAATAATAATTGTGGACTAAATTATTTTTGGGAGTGCAGCAAAAATGGGCAAGATATCGGGGATATACCATTCATTGGGCTTTCTTATAGTGAATAATTAAAAAGTGAACCATTTTTAAAACATGTATTTACCCATAAATGAAGGATGATATGATCCTGATAAATGATTTAGGAAAATATAAAAATAATTTTATTTTAATTAAACAAAATTAAAGAATGATTAAATTGGGTTAAATAGAGAGAAAGAGTAACCCGAAGGAAAAAATGGGGGTGCAGGTAGAATCCCTTACCTTATGTAAGAATGTGTAATTCACATGATCTTAATATCCTAGATATTCAAATTAGAATAATTAATTAATTAATTGAGAAATATTTGTACAATTATTTGATTTATTATAATTTTATTAATTATTTATGGGCCTCTATGGTGAGTTCTACGACATTTTTTTATTTAGGAGAGTTCATTTTATTAGCATTCATAATTAGTTTGTGTTTATACATGTATGAGAAATATTGAAAAATGGAAATAGATATTGATAATTGAAGATATATGTTAGTAATTAAAATAATTAAGACTTAATGTTTATATAATTTATTTGGTTATTTTGGTTGAGGATGAATCATTGTATGACATTAGTGATTATCGTTTATATTATTTTGGTAGTTATATATCTTAACAAACTTTTTTGTTTTATTAACTATTTTCCTGAATATATAATTGTTCCAGAACATTTGATAGGATATAAATAATTTATTATTATCTAGATTAACTATAAAAATGGTTTCATTCCCATCCTAGAAGGTGGTAATGAGTAATGATAATGCATCATCCACGATGATGGTAAAGCGACACAACACGAATGAGAATTGATTTTAAGAAAAAATAAAAAAGGAAGAGATTTGAAGATGAAATATTCATAAACATAATAAAATTATTTTATATAAATGGAACTGATGTTTTAATTCCACATGGATAAGTGGAGTTGCAGAGATAATAACAAAAAATAATAACTTGAAATGAAATTAAATGAAAAGAAACATTATTTTACCTTTTGAATTTATCCTTATTGAGAACCTCCATAGGGTAAAGGGTTTTGTATTTAGAATAACCCATAACCACTAGGTAATGAGATATGTGTTTGGGAAAATAATTTAGAAATGTCTGACAATCATGACGTCTTATGAGGTGTGAGGATAAGAAGTAGAGATGGGTGGTATTTATAGTGAAGGAGTAGAGGTGTTTTTGGAATATTTTATTCATTAGTTTATTATTTTGCATCATGTCTATGAATAGTTTTATAATTATCAATAGATATATTAAAATAATTAATGGGGGTTCTATATTATGGTTCTTACATCATCAATGAATCAAGTAATAGTGTATTTAATGAATAACGTATATATATCCTAAATTACTATAATTTACTATTCACCAAAAATTTAACTATTTTTGAAAAATCCCAAATATTCACAATTATCATTTCTCAACATGTAAAATTAATAAAATTAATAACATTTATGAAATTAATTGTTAAATAGGATAAATGTTTTTAATTAAAAACCTCATTTACCCTAAAAATACATATTTTAAATTTATGACAGATTTTATGACACATTGAAAAATTAATGATGATCTCATAAGATTTCACTATAATCACATAAAATGAAAATAATAATTTATGAAATGATTTTTTAAATAAATTTTAATTTAAATAATTATATTAATGATAATATCATAAATAAACATATATGTACAATAACAATTCAAATAATTAATTAATAATTTTTAAAATATTAATTTACTTTTAGAATGATATATTTATGTCATATTAATTTTTATAAGATGAATCAATTTTATTTATAAATTCATGGGTGAGTTTACTATTCTATTAGCTGGTTTTCTATTCAAAAGGGTCTCAATACTATTCCAATGGTCGTGTTACTATTCCATTAGTATTAGTTCCTGAACATCTAGAAACACCTCTTATTACATTAATTATTCAATGATAAAGTACAAACTGTGTCCTCTATGTGATTTTATGAAATTTAATCTACATTACATGTTTATAAAATGGTTACTTCCATTGAAATATTTTTGGGTCATTACAATTGTCCCTCCTTATGAAATTTCAACATCAAAATTTCATTTTAGATACAATAGTGAAAACACATGAGGGTACCTCTACTTCATTGTTCCAACTGGTTACCATGTTTTCTCTTCATACACATGCTTCAACCATAGTACTTTGGAAATACAGGTAGCCTTATTTTGTATAAAATTTCTCTAAAATCCAAGATATTCACAAGATTTTCCTCATAAGAGAGATCATTCTCCAAATGTACCTCTACTGAATTCAGTACATGAGAGGGATTAGTATATTTATATTTTCAAGAAGGATATGTGGAATACAACCTGTAATTGAGTCATAGTTTGTGGAATATCAAGATGATATTCCATAGCTCCAACAAGATCAAGAATATCGAAGTGGTCGATGAACTAGGGACATAGCTTTTGCTTATTCTAAATTATCATGATCATATTCCATAGAGACATGCAGTGGAATATTGTTTATCCAACCTTAAACTCCATGTCCCATGAAATATTTATTTCATAACAGTTATATCGAATATGGGAATCCCGAATATGTTACGGGAGGGTTTCAACCATTTCTTCTAACTCTTAGACCATATTTGGTCCCAACATCTAATGTTCACAGACTTTATCTGTACATGTTAGTATTTTGCATCTGTTTCCAAAAAGTGGTTAATATAGAGCCATTTGGATGCTCAAGTGGACACTATTTTTATAAGGGAACATCACCAGAGGAATAAGTTGTCTCCATCATCCTTCGATATCCATAGAACATCCTCTAAAAATATTATCTATTTTCTTGAATAGTATTCCCATAATGGCCATTAGATTGCGAATTATATGCTCTACTGATGATCATCTTAGTGCCTTGTGCATGTTGGAGATTTCTCTTGAACGTGGGTGTAAATATTTGATATTCATCACATATAAACGATTTCTATACTCCATAAAGTCTTACCACATCTATGATGTAAATATGTGATGGTTGATCTATTATGAATTCTTATCAAATTGTGATATAGTTAGTTATATTTTTATGATGATCCACAACAACACATATATCAGTTTTTATTTTATATTTCCTTAGAATTATGGTAAAAACATTTATGGCGATATTCTCTCAGTTCAATGTTGTTATAGATACTTTTTTCATTATCCTTTTAGTCACAATCATTTTAGCTTTCACTTTCTGACATACCAGGCACATTAATGTATACTCAATAATTGTTTTATTTATATTCTCTAACCAATAGTTCTCTTAGAGATCCAAATATATTTTTTGTCTCTCTAGGTGAATAAAGAAGGTTGATCAATGTGGATCATTCATAATCCCTTTATTTATCTTTGTATTGGATGGTAAATATAGTCCTGACCCAAATGAAACAAATTATACTTCAAAAATTTTGAACTATGAGGATTTCCCATCTCTTATAGATTCTACATTATTCTAGATTTCCACATCATTTATTTGATCATATTTTATTTCTTTCCTTGAGGTATGGTTAAGAAAAAAATGTGACAAATTCTTGATGATGTTCCTTCCTTAATGATTCACATTCCCACCATTGGAAAATAAAAAAAATTATATCCTTCTCAATTCTTATAATTGATAAAGATGCATGATCCTCTCTTTATATATAATTTTACACCCTATTTTCTTTCACTGGATGGTAGTGGGTCAAGTAGTTGTAATCCATGATGTCCTCTAACCATCTTTTCTAGTGAAAATTAAGCTCATTCTGTGTGAATATATATTTGAGACTCTTATGATACTTATATATCTCACACATCCCGTCCATGGAGATAAAGCCTCCAGATTTGTAGAGAAAAGATCATAGCCACCAGTTTTAGAGCATATATGGGATATTTTTTCTAAGTAATTTTCATCTTACACGTGGTGTTGGATATACCTTTATAATTTTTAATCAGTATATATCAAAGTACCTTCAATGAATCATCACTGTAAACTATATAGTGTTCCCCACTTGTTTTATTTTTAGGTACTTGTGCAGTGATAAGCCTCTTTTTCAACTCTAGAAGTGGTCTAGACATTTACTAGTTTACTAAAACATATCACACCTCTGATTCATCTAGGTCATTGGGTTTTAAAATCATGAGAATTTCTTTACAAACCATCAATAATACCGAGATGGACCAATAAAATTTTGGATCTATATTATAGAAGTTTTCCTGGGCCACTCATCAATTTTTTGTTTCTTAGAGGGGTCCATATATATTACTTTTATAGAGATAACATTCCCCAAGAATGATACTTCCTCCATCTATAAGTCACATTTATTATATATTTAGTTTATTTTATCCCATCTTAACTTCTTTTGTTAAATATTCAAATGCTCATCATGGTCCTCCAATCTCTTAAAGTATATCAAAATATAATCAATAAACACTACAAAAAATTAATGAGGCAATATCTAAATACTCGATTCACTTAATCCCAAAAAATTGCAAGAGATTAGTACTTCTGAAGGGGATCCCTATGAACTCATAGTGTTTGTACCTGGTTCGAAAGACATTCATAGGAATATCTTCATCCCTCAACATTTATTGGTCATATTATGAGAGAAGGTCCTCTTTTATGAAATACATAGACCCATGTAGTTGAAAAAATAAGTCATCTATCGATGGTAGGGATAATTTTTCCTTTTAATGATTTTATTAGTCTCACATTATTCAATGCATATGTGCATTGATTCATCATTCTTCGAAAAAATATGGATTGGTGAGCCCCATAGAGAAGTACTCGAGCGTATAAAACCCACATCCAAAATCTCCTGCAACTACATATTTAGATCTTTTAACTAAACAGTGGCCATTCAATAAGGAATATATGATATAAGAAGAGATCCACACAGAACAACAATTGATAACTCAACCTATAATTAAAGTGGAAGACTATATAATTTCTCAGAGAAAAGATCAATTTAGTCCCCCACAGTGGACATATTATCGAGCATGATTCCATGATTTGTCTCCAAAATTTGATATTGATATTCTTCCACATAATTAAGTAATATCCACACTTGATTTGATGATTCTGAAGTATATTAATCCTCCTCCTTACACATATCCATAATTGGATTATTCTATTGGATGTGAAGAGTGATATCGCATTCCTGATAGTGGATGTTGTATTTATATAATAATATCCAATCCATTCCCAACATAGAACAAAACAACCCAAAGGAATTAGGAAATGATTTAATTGGTGTTTCCGTCCTAAAACATTGATTTGGGGTGAGATATATACTTTTGATACAAGAATATCCCCATTTTCTGTTCTCACAGATAACTCAACCACCATATTTGGAGGTGGTTTTGGGATAGTTCTACTAAACATGAATGATATGAAAGAATAAATAGAACCAGAATAGAATAGTATGTTCTCTATACTTGAAGGAATAACTATTTTTCCTCTCACAAAAACATTTTCAAGATCCACCTCATCTGTAGTGATAGAGAAAGAACTATCTTATTTTCTTGTTGGTTTTTGTTGTTGATTGGCTCACAAAAACCTTGGATTAGGGAAATGTATATCATGATGATCTTGTTCCATGCAGTTGGAACACTGAATTACATGTTGATTTTTAATCTAAACCATCTTTTATTCTACCACATTAGTGGTATTCTTCATATCCATTATATAATTATTATCCATATTCACCTATCTTCCAAATTTGAGGCATGTCTTTGTTTCCTTCATGTATTTTCCAATATTATTCTTACCATACATTTTGACATGTTGGATGTTGGATCACCTTTCAATCTAGTGATTTATCTGTCAATCCACCTATTATACTCTATTTTCATATTTTTCACCTATCCCACAAGACCACTAAGAGTCACTGATCTCCATTTAAACCTTAAGGAAACAACATAAAATCTTCTCAAATTCATCATTGTCTCAAATCCCCAACACTTTTTGTATACCAATATTTTGTCCATATAAGATGATGATAACCATGCATTGAATTTTCCTGAAAAATCCATAGGCTAATTGTATAAGAATTATAAATTTTTCTTTCGTATGAACCAAAAGACGTTCCTTCATTTTGATTAAGTCTAATGAATTACCATTCCATATTAATATAGAGTGTTTAGGGATAATATATATTTTAAATCTTCTCGTTAAATATTCTAATTCCAAGGAATCAATATCATATTTATACATTGTGTTTTGGATTAATTTCCATCACAGATCCGCTTCCCCAAAAAAACGGCAGATGTCCCGCATGAATTTCCCTTATTGTGAGCACTAAAAGATAGAGAATATCATCCCCATTGATTTAATCCTTCATTCTCTAATGACAGGTTCATGAGATGTACTAAAAATTAGTGTCCTTTCTTTATCAGGGATTCAACCATGACATGATCTTTCATAGGATAATGAGGGAGTTCCATGCGATTTATGTTACTTTTCATAACATGAGTTAGGTGAGAAAGTCTGGTAAAGATGTTTTGATCACCCATTCCCATAATATTTAGCCTATCATTAGGGAAATAATTACATTTACTATAACATTGGATATTGGAATGGGTTCGTATATTTATATTCATTAACAAAGAAAAATGAATGTACATTTAAGGGGATTAAATACTTATCTAATAGTAATTAAAAAAAGAAAAAATTGAACATAGAAGGAAAAACTTTTAAATGAAAAGTATATCCTATATTTTGATTTCATATGTTTCAGTATAGGTTATCCATGGTGATTGCAATACCCCTACAGTTATTACTAATGTTCTTTAGTACTAATATCAAAAAAATTAACTATTCCTTACTTTAATTTAATATATAGTGACCCTCTCTGTTTAAACATATTATTACATTATTTTATGCTTAAGTAACCATCAAATTACAAGCCTATGGTCATAAATCTAGTGTATATGGATGATTTCGTACATAAAATAGAAAACATTTTAATAGAATAATACATATTTATAGTAATAATATTAAAGTGCTCTTAACATCCATTTAGATATTATATTTACAAAGGAAATCTGGGGGAATTCATAAACATAAGGGCTGAGCAAGAAATCCCTGTAATGGAATAATCATATGAATAAATCCTATTACATGGGTTATAAGAAATAACATGAAAAGTAAAAAATGGATGAAACATATATAAAAATTAAGGGGGAAACCATTATAACATTGAATTTTATAATACAGGAAACACTGGAATACGGAAGAAACACACAATATTACATAATAATGAGTCAGATCTCATAGTCCATACCATTTCACATCACAAACAAAGTCCCATAAGGGAATTAGGTTCACTCTTAGTCGCAACATGATGACTCTTGAGAGTAATCAATACCCAATGCATTGGGATGATATCTAGGTTATCCCATTATATCATTTTCATTAATATGGATTCTATATGAAGAATCATTGAAATAGAATCAATCATAAATATGAGGGTTACCCATTGAAAGAAAGGGGTATCATAATCATGTCATGGAGCATAAAAATTGGGAGTATCCTAAAAGTGTCCTTGAGAGAGTGGATTTAAAGAGTAAAGGGAAATTAATAAGTTAATATATGAATATATCGTGATAATTAATACCAAATTTAAGTGGAAACATGTAAAAATAGTAGTTAGTCAACTATCTAATTGAAGCATTTTTGTTCAGTTAAATTAAAATATAAAAGATAATGTAAAGAGGATAAGGTAAAACCTATTATATAAATCCACAATTGAACCAAGATATCTTTTAATGATAAAATAATCATGTTTAAATAAATAATTTTTTCTTAAAGATCCTTATTGAGTTCACTTGAAAATGGGCAAGAATTCGTGATGTTCCCTTTAATTGGGCTTGCTTATTAGGAAGAATTGAGAAGGGATCCTTTTTAAACATGGATTTCCTCATAAAAAAGGATTTTCTAATCTAGGTAAATTATTTTGAAACAAATTATAATAGTTTATAATAATTAAATAAAACTAAAAACAAATTAAATTTTGGTAAAGAGAGAGAAAGAGAACCCAAAATGAAAAATCAACATTTTGGTAGAATTCCATACATTATGCCTGAAAGTGTTATGAACATGATCTTAATGTCATGGAAATAAACTAGATCCATTAAGTAATTAATTTAATACATTATCTATATTTACATTATTTATTAAAATTTTTTTATGTTCAGTTATGGCCTTTTTGATGAGTTATATGATAAAATTTTATCTTCTGGGAGTGTTCGTTTCTTTGGTTTTCATTATTGGTTTAAATTTATATATGTATAGATAAATAATGTAATATTTGAATAGAAATGCAGAATTGAAGTTATATTCTATTAAAAATCATGAAAAATACTAAATGGTTAGATAATTGATTTTTATTTTTTGATTTATGAGGAGTCATTGTATTTTTAGTTAGTTATAATCGTTTAGATTATTTTAGCAGTTTTTGATTATCACAAACTGGTTTTGTTTTATTTACAAATTTTATTTATATATAATGGTTCTAGAACATTAAAAATGATATAATACATATATTTTTATCTGTTTTATCCATTAAAATGATATTATTATGATCCTTGAATGTGGTAATGAATAATGAAAATGCATCATCCATAGTGGCGGTAAATCGATACAACATAGACTATAATTTTATTTTTAGAATAAAAAGAAAATGGAATAGATTTTAACATTAATTATACCATTAACATAATAAGATTACAGTATTTAAAATATACTATAGTTATCATGCCCAATGGATATTTTAATCATTACAGATAATAAGAAAAGAAAAGGACTTGAAAAGAAATTAAAAAAAGGAGGATTTTACCTCGTGAAATTCTCCTCATTGAAAACCTCCTTAGGGAAGAGGGTTTTTAATTTTTATGAGACCAAGAGCTCCTAGATGTGGGAGAGGTTATTGGGAATAGTATAGTGCATAAATTGTACATACTTCAAGGATTGAGATGTGTGACGAGAAAATGTGGTGAGTGTTGGTATTTATAGTGTATAAGAGGGGTGTTTTTTGAATATTATATTCATTATATTATTATTTTTCCTCAATTATATGAATAGTTTGAGAAGAATCCCTAAATTTATTAAAATAATGATAGAAATTATGAAATTAAGGTTCTTACACCAGTGACGACTCAAGGAATAGTTTATTTAACTTATAGTGTATATATACTGTAAATTATCATATTTTACTATTAAACAAAAATTAATCTAGTTTTAAAAAAAATCCATAAACCATTACCATTAAATTTTTTGGAAGTGTAAAATTTAAAAATTTACTTCCTTTTGTGAAAAATAAATTTCTAAATTTGATAAATAAAATTTATAATTAATATAATCATTTGATATAAAAATTCTAATTTTAAAATTATAACTTATTTTATAAGAAATTTAAAAATTATTAAAGGTCTCATTAAATTATCATATAATTATAAGAAAATAAAAATAATTTATGAATCTATTTTATGATAATATATATTCTTTTAAATATTTATATAATCTTTAAAATTATAAACCAATATATTTCTCTATAAATACAGAAACACATAATTATTAATTTTTAAAATATTTATTTATCTATACCTTGATATAATTATATCATATTATCATTTATAAAATGCATAAATTTCATTTATACTTGGATGGGTGAGGTTAATATTTAATTGGATGGGTTTATATTTCTAAGGGTCATAATACTATTATAAAGGTCAAATTGCTACTCTATTTATATATGTTCCTTAACTTCTAGAAATACCTCTTATTTGTTCATTATTAATTTATAGACTATATTATACCCTCTATGTGATAATATGTGATTTATAGTATGTGAAAAAATCAGAATAAGTGAATTTATTTTGATAAATTGTTTGGGTCGTTATAATGATACTCTAAATACACATGTGGTATGGGATAGGGACTGATA
Source organism: Viscum album (assembly GCA_963277665.1). Lineage (NCBI taxonomy): Eukaryota > Viridiplantae > Streptophyta > Magnoliopsida > Santalales > Viscaceae > Viscum > Viscum album. Next base: position 664,458,443 of record OY728159.1, read on the forward strand.
CTCTAAATACCCACGTAGTGCTAGAATGATGCAATAGGCCATCCAGATATTGGGACTATATTGATGTTCCATTTCCCATGATATTGGTACCTAGATTAAGTCTCCATGATACAATAAATGAAGCATGAAATAGATGAATAATGAAAGAGCGTGAAATAATTGATTTTGATATTCCTACAATGAATGGTTTAGAATCGTGCATGTTCTGAAATAGGTATGAGTGGTTCAGGTGTCAAAATCAGCCTGGGGTACCATGTTTTCAGCTAAAGAATAATTAAATATTAAGCCTTTTTTACAATTTTTTTATTATTTATTTTTATAAAACTCCATACACTGTTATAGAATGTATATTTTTTATATGGCTTTGTCGATTGCCTACTGAGTTTTACTCACACTCTACTCAAACTACATGATTAGTACGTAGATAGATTACATGTTTATAGGGTATGATATGTGAGAGATAATTGTGTTTGATGGGTAAATTGGTATTCGGGATAGATTAAGGTTGAATAAACTTAACATGATATTATCTATATTTGAAGCTATGTTACTATGACTATGTATATGTTTGAGGAGATGATCCATGAGATTCATTCTATGAAGCGGGTGGTGCATCCTTGTTTGAAAAATGGTTATCATTACATACATCAAAAATATTTTGGGATAGTCATGAAAGATGATATAGTAGATTTTGTGACATATTTATATACCAGTTAGAAGGTGGAGGTTGAGAATCAATGACCAATTGTTTTTCTATAGTCATATCCCATTATAGAACAAAAGTGGTGAAATGTTATTCCAAGGATTTTTATTATGGGTCATCTGAGGTCCCCTTAGATGAATAGTTTTATTTGGGTTATTTTAGACTTGTAGAAGAGTGTAACCAATTTTTGGCCTATCAGTGAGACTTCTATATTTGATTTTTTGGAAGGTATGTATTTTCATGAGATGGTACATTCTCACGGGGATCCTCAGAGTATAGGATTATATCATGAATCATGTTTTACTTCACACTTCTTTCAATACTTACAGAAGGAATTGGGTACCCATGTCATTCTGAGTATGGTTGTCAATCTTCAGAATAATGGGAAATCAAAGCATACTATCCAAATTCTTGATGATATGCTAAAATCTTGTTTCCTTGTTTTTGTTGGGTCTGGGTAGAATCACATAACACTCACTGAGTTCAAATATAGAAATAGTTTTTAGTGATTATTTAGATGTCACCATTTTAGGCTCTTAATGGTAGGTCATGTAGATCACCTTTATGTTTGATTGAGGTGGGTGTGACAGTGTTTTTTAGACCGAGTACCATCTAGGATAAATCAGAACAGATCTAGCTGATTTTGAAATCTATGGTTATTCCTTTGTGTAGGAAGAAGTTGTATGATGATCAGTATTTCTAACTCCTTTATTTTATAGTGGGTGGTCGTCTATTCTATCAGGTATCCCAAATATTAGGTCACCGTCAAATATAAAAATAGGGAAAGTTGGGGCCCATGATTATTGGACCATATTATATCTTTAATAAATTAAAATCAGTGATGTATTTATTGAAATATTCATAGAGGTATTATGATGTGAATGATGCATTCCAAAAACCACAACTTTGATAGTATCACCATATATCTATAAAGAGATAAATATAGATGATGTTGATATTGAGGTTGTTGTGTCATATGCTAAGAATCATAGTTGTGTTTTAAATCATATTGAGGGAGATTTGGGGGTGACGATCATGACGATAGTCCGAGTTATGTAGCAAAACAACCATTTTTCTTTGTAAAAATTGTATAAGGAAGAATATATGAGGGATAAATGTCCCAAAAATTCACTTTATAGTCATAGTGATTCATGGGTGTACAACTCATGGATGCACAATTATAACATCGGGAGATTGTATGATCTTAATTTTTTTTTGTAGATGTACCATTCTCATTTTCTATAATTATTTTACCCATTGTTGGATAATAACATGGTTAGGTTGGAATTTGGGGGTTTTGGGTGATTTTAGAGGAATTCAGAAGACCATTGGGTTTTTCATGGTTGGTGCAAGGTTATAAAAAACCCTCTTGTTTTCCCTATCAAACAATGTACAATTTTTTGATCGACATGAGGTGGCACACAATCAGACAAATAGTGCAACAACCCTTTTTAAACCATGAACCGTGATATATTAGGGGTTTTACTGGTAGATTCATTTTTTTCAAAATTTTCTCCCACCCAAGACTAATCATGAAACCCATATGTATGGTCGCATGTTTATGGTTAATAGATTTGTAAATTTTATGCCTAACCTAGAAAACTATGCACACATGAGTTTGAAACCGTGAATATTATAATCTAAATTCCATTACCCCCAATTTTTTTTTCAAATTCACTATAACATGAACAAAAAATTAGTCTTCTTCCTTTTTTGAGGCACCCAGTATGATTTAAAGGCCACTTAAAACTATTATGATGTAAATCGATGATCTGGTGGAAGGAATTGACCTTCCTCATAGTATGTGATCTTTTCTAATTTATATTCCCCTATATCCTGCTTTTCATCCCCATTTATTGGTTTGTTTTTCATCCTTTAAAAAATGAATTAGATCTAGGATTTTATGAATCTATATTTCTTGTATCTTGGTAATATGATGTGATATTAGATCTCCTTTGATAGTATGATTTTGGTTCTTCCACGTCAAATTGAATGTTAAAATTTGGTGAGAGTTCATAAGTGATCTTGAGATAGGTTGTCTAATTTTTAATTACCTTATTCATAATTATTATCATCTTCATGTAACCATGCCATTGTTTTTCAACATTATGAAATTTAATTTTATTTAAATTATTGTTGAATTTCATTAAATGATATTATTTTACCCATCCAAAATTCTATTATAACCATTAAAAATTTTAAGAATTGATTTAAGGGATACCTATGGGGTGTGCTGATATATTTTGAAATAATGATTGTAGAATTTCAAAAGGGTAATAATAGTTTATTGGAATTGAATTTAATCCTTATTGTATTTTGATAATGTAAGTAAAATGATTACTTATCATAAGGGTAAAGGGTTAATACAATATATGATTAATTGATGATAATGGGATTCATGTTGAGTTATTCATATTATTCCATGAGAATAAAATTAAATAAACATCGAAGTAATTGATGATTGAAATGGTCTATAGTGATGATAAATTTTTATTATAGTGTTAATGATGTAAGAACATTAATATAAATTAAAAATACGTGATATTTTTTATTTATTTATAAATGTGGTCTGGGTTGGGGAATGATGCTCCAAACACCCATGGTGTGTTAGACTAATTATATAAGCCCCCAACAGATGCATTTGGACATTAATGTTTGTGAAAAGAACTGATTATCAAAATACACATGTGGTGTTAGATATGGATAGATACTCCAAATACCCATAGGGTGCTAGACTAATTCTTGACGCCCCATGATATTAAAATAGTATTTAATTTCCAATGAATGTGATATTCATACATTGATTGATGGTATATTATATCAGTAATAATATTGAAATTAAATGAATAATGAAATCCCATTGAAGAATGGATTGTGATATTCTCAAGAGGTATAGATCTGACTCTAGCATGGGTTAAAGAATGTATGATTGGTTCGGGTGTCACAAAGGGATCATGGGACTATGTGTTTAATTAATAAATAATTAACCATGAATTATATTTATATTTACATTTATTAGCTATTATTTATACAACTACATACACAAATATAGATTTGATATTATTTTATATGTAATTTTTGGTGGCTTAATGAGTAGTACTCACACCCTACAAATGTATCATGACTAGAAACTAAATATATTTCATTATTATTGGAATTGAGAGGGTTATAATCCATATGTTAGATGAATGAGTTGGGATTCATCAAGGATCATGGATGAGGGAACAAGACATTATGTATGAACCTGAATAAGAGTTGTTAGTGAGTATATATTTTTGGTTTTATTTGGACACTTTTGACTAATATGACACAAAATATTAAATACTTTTGTTTTTATTATCTTTTACATATTTTGGATCCCTCATATGATGCTTGTTCTTATATTGATTATATTTTTTAATTTTCATTTTCTAATATTGGATATTTTTACATTGACATCCACAACTGAGGTCATGTATCAAACTGGCTTAAGGAACCGGTATGGGGAACTTGATTCAATATGTTAAAAAGTGGTACAAAAGTTTTATTAATTTCATTTTAGTTTCAATATTATTTCTAAATGTTTTAAAGGAGATGAGAATGAGTTGATGCTTTTTCATAGGCTCATTCCTATGAGTATCTGACCCATGTTTGGTGAAATACCAAAGTAACTAGGGTGATATTATCTTTCTTTTTGTACATGGTTATATTTAAATGTTATTTCAATTTTTGGGAAATACTTATTATGTGATGTTATTTTATTCTAGTATTAATTCATCACCTAACATGGAATAATAGTTTATTATACATTAATAATTTAATTCACTCATTATTTTATGTGATATGCGTTATTATTGGAATGAAAAGAAATATAGGTTTTGTTAGAGTTGTTGAAATGAAAAATATTTTCTTTTTTTGATATTTTTTAAATTGAAATGGTGCCTAATTAGAAATTGATAGTTTTAATTGATTCTATATTTTGTAATTATTAACTAATAAAATTACTGTCTAATGAGAATCTTTGATATATGGATGTTTTTTAACTTATTTTTTCTATGACCGAGGTGAGGGATGTCCATGGGTGGTGATTGTATCTCAGTTTAGACAATTGTAAAATTTATAAGGGACAAGTTTTTAAGTATTTATATGAATAAATCTTATTAAAAGGTGGTAATTATGTTTTATGTATCCTAATATGTCTATTTAAAATTGATAAATATGCCGCCAAGATGGCACTTTTTATAGTATTACATGACGACATAAATGGAAAGTGTAACACCATTAGTGGAATCAATGGATATGATATTTATGGAAGAAGGAATGAGGGAGAGTAGTTCTATAATAATGTTTCACCCTTCATGTAGTTTATGCAAAGATGCCCAAGGATGAATATATGGAATATTTCTGATTTGAAACCAGAGATCCAATTGAAGCACTCTCCAACCGTCACCAATGAGAGCGGATCAGAGGTTCCCAATTTTTTCATTTTGTCTATCTAGACAATAATTGACCATTTTAAACTCTAATAGAAAAGGGTGTAAAATAGATTCTTATATATTTATTTGATCACTAATTTTTTGGGGGTATATTTAGAACCAAGATGAGAATCTGGAGAACATGGTATGCAATTTCATTTAATAGATGTTAATAGAACACTTTTACTCCAAGACACTCAAGAATGAGAGGGAAGATGAGTATATGCAGTTGACCTAGGGGAGTTTTTATATTATGGAGTGAACTAATGTATTCATTGATTTAGTGTTTTTTGTGCCATCACTAGATGTAGATGATGAAATTTTGGAGATTGATTTTCAGGATATAATTAAAAGTGGGATTATTTCCCATGTAATAATCTTTTTATTAATGAAATTTTAAATGTTTGTCATCAGAATTTAATTTTTGAATAGAACCAGAAGAAGGATTCAAATGGAGTGTAGGTGCTTTCATCAGGTCTACCATAAAGTACCACTTGAAATAGTCAGAGGAGTTTCTATAAGAATTTTAGACCAGGAAATTAAAAAGATATTAGTGAGGTAGGATGATTAGTTACCCAATAAATACTCAATTTCCCCTCCATTAATGTGGTAGTCTATGTCACAATCATAATAAGTGTCCCGAACAATTAGTATAGTGATAAGATCTTGGTAGCATGTTCTTTTTTACATTGGTTTTGTAGGTACCCACAATAGATAGGTAGTGATGGGGGAGCTCAACTAAACAAGAATATGGGATGGATACATCTACACTATATTAGTCTATCAGTTGGGGTAGTGATAACTATTGAGGTCAAGGAGTAGAGTCTAGTAGTTCAATAGCATATATATCAGTAGAGTAGTGCAGCATAGGGGACGCATACATTGGAACATGGTAGAGGGGAAGGACAGTTTCATGTTTTTTAGCCTGATCTTTTGGAGAGAAAGGCTAGGACATTGAATATAATATGTACTATTATTATCATAACAACTATTCCAAGTTAATTATTTTATATAGGTTCTTAAAATTCATTTATACCTACTCAAATTGGAAACTATTTGAGTACGATGGTGAAACTTATGAGTGGTGTTATGACTATTGACACACCATTGGGAGAGTGATCAAGGTATATGGGATTATTTAAGGTGAGATATATTGATGTTGGTGTGTATAATTTCATTTAAAATTATTACATAATAGAAATGTATGTTTTTGGCTAGATATTGGGAATGGGTTGTTTTAAATTTTACCAAACCCACATCCATTGTTACCATATGAGAGAAACCATTATGTATTCAGATGGTAAAAATTATTCTCATTTTAAATAGTGGGATATCTAGGAGGGACATGTGGGTCATGTTCACCAGCAACTAGGGGAGAAAAGACCCCATGTTTCAAGCTTTTCATTGGATTCTATGGGTGTAAATAATGATATCATTCAACATATAGTTATTCTGTTTCAGGATATGTTTCTAAAAAATATCATAGGGCTTCCACTTTATATGGATGTATAATATAAAACTAAGGTAATGCATATATCTGAACCAGTTTCTATTCCATCTTATAGGCTTGATCCAATAGATATTCAAGAACTAAATAATCAACTATACTTATTGATGGAATTTTTTTTTTCAATTCTCATATGTCACATTGGGCCTCTAGATTTTTTACTCTAAAGATGATTCTAGCAATTAACATTTATATTTTTATTATCGTATGTTGAACCAAATGATAGTGAATAATTGATACCACATTCTATGTGTTTATGTTCTTTTTGACAATTTTATAGGATATTGTGTATTCTAGAAGATTTACATAAGGTCAAGGTATCATCGGTTAAATGTTATAGCCTTGGACATTCTAAGTAATTGTCTCAGAATAAGCAATGGCTTATATATGTTGTTCGTTATTCCGTTCAGACTGGAAAACAACACATATATTTTTAGGGAATTGATGAGATGAATCTTTCACTCATAACTAGATCATATTGTATTTATTTATTTGTATAATATCTTGGTGTACTCTATGCCCCAAGAATATTATTCTAAATATATGATGTATGCAAATATAAATAAGTGTCAATTATGGATTGAAATGATTCAATTCTCTGGTCACTAAAATTCTAGGAATGGTGTGTTTGTAGACCTAGTAAATGTTTAGGCAATTTCCTAATTTTAGAAACATGGATAATATTGGTAACCCATTGAGGAATTTTCCCATTTAGAATGACCACATTTGGAAATGACAATGAATGATTTAAAATGTGAATGGTATTGAGCATGTGAGAGTTCATTCCATGAGTTAATTAAACATTTCACAACAACAACAATTTCTATCCTACCAAATCTAAGTGAGGAGTTTACTGTGTTCTATGATGTGTGCATGATTAGACATGATTTAGTATTGATGTAGGAATTTTGGGTTACGACACATGGGTCATTTTATTTGAGGATTTATGAATATAATTATGTTATGCATTATCTTGAGTTAGCAGCTGTGGTTTATTCTATAATGTATTGAAGATATTATATATGTGGGAAAAATATACTTTGTATACTAACAAAAAATTATTAAATTATATATTTTCAAAATTACATTTTATTCACTGGAATCTGTGATGGGTTGAGTATATACAGTCTTTTGATTTTGACCTAGACTATACACCAATAAAGGGAAATAGTGTTCCTAATGATTTCAACCAAAAGATATAGAATCATTGAGTTTTTGAGTCTATTTTAGATTTTATGATTATGACCATTCTAGTTCAGATGAAAATTGAGGATGCTGAGTGATAGGAGAAGATGACACATTTATCTTTATCAGTCGTGTGAAAACTTTTGAGCCTTATTTGGGATAGGTAGTATTATGATTTTTACTATCTATATTTGAGGTATATGCATGATGGAGGGGACTCACTATATGATTGGAATACATATTATGATTAAATCATCTGTCTCTTGGGACATTTTGTTTTGCCTATATGTATGTGTGAGGAACTAATTCATACGGTTCATGCATTTAAGAGGGAGGTGTATATTGGTGTGACCAAAATTTTTAGTGATATTCGAGGATAGTTTTGGTGTCCATGACATAAAAAATAAATATAAGGTTTTGTTACCTGATATTACACCTATCAGTTGGTGATAAAAGATCATCATTGACTTGGTGGTGTACTACAGCCGAAAGACATTCCTTTATGGATGTCAGATGACATTACAATTGAATTTTTGTTGGGATTTCAAGGAAATACTAGAGAAATGACATGATTTGTATGATTATTGATTAGTTAAAATATATATCCCATATATAGCATATAAAGGAGACATTCATAGTTTTTCAGTTGGAAGATATATATGTTCGAGATATATTACATATTCCTTTGGTGATATGGAAAATATCTTTGGATTGTGAGATACAAATTATTTATTTCTTTAGGAAAAGAATGTAGATGTCATATTGATCCCATGTATTTCATAGTATGATTTCCCCCATAATATAGATATCAGAGATTACTATCTATGATATAGAGGACATGCATAGAGCATGTCAACTTTACATTAGTTGGTCTTAGAAGAAACAGATAGATCTCTATGTGTTCTCTTATATATATTTTTTTCAAATGACTATTCAAATGACACCATATGTGGCACCTTTATGTATGTCCATGTAGATCACCATTACGTTTGATGTAGGTGGTTGAGTTAATGTTTTTTGGACCAGCTCTCAAGTAGGAGACATTAGATCTTGTCCAGTTAATTTGGAAATGTATGTCTATGGATTATAGTGAAGAGAATTCACAATCTAATCGAAATATTCATCCCCATGATTTTATAGTGGGTGAATATATATTCCTTTCCGTGTCATTAAGATTAGGTCAACATAAAATTTAGAAATGGGAAATTTTTGCGTAAAAGATTGTTGTACGGTTTTAGATTATTGAGAGAATTGGATTGGTGGAATATCGATCTAATATTCCATAGAGGTATAGTTCTATGAAATAACTTTTCAATGTGAACTATCACTGTATGTATCACCCTAACCCTTATCATGTGATAAATGTTGATGATGTTGATAAGGAGGTTAATGAATCCACTATGAAAATTTTTCTTCTTATTGTGGATCATTGTGAAAAATTGCATCTGGGAAAGACCATGCCAAAAATTCGATTATTTTGGTAGCATAGCCATGATTTGGGGGAAACATGAGAGAGGTATAAATATATGAAGGTGAAGTGACTTGATCTTTTCACTTCAAAATCATAGAGATTCTTAGGAGTAATGCTCTATGATGGGGTATTATAATATTTTAAGATTGAAAGATCATAACTATCTGGGATATGTATTACGGTTATTTTTAGGTTTTTTTTACCCATGTTTTGATCAAACATTTGTTGGGTTGGGGATTGGAGTTTTTTCAGATGAATTTTGAAAAAAATTGAAGCCCATGTTGTTATGTATGGTTAGTGTGTGGTTATGGAAAATCATTTGGATTTACCCATGAAACTATGCACCCATATTTAGATCTATAAGAGGTGGAATGTGGTTTTTCAAACCATGCAGTCTCCCATCCATGACCATTCACCCCAAGACAGAGGGGGTTTCATGGTTGCTTCATGGTAATCCCAACTATGCCCCCACCTAGGAGTAATTGTGCAACACGTTAGATGGGTAACACAGTTAGGGATCAATTATTGGTAAACCATGCACCGCACACATGAAACCATTCACCCATGATTTAAAATATATGAAAACTAGATTTAAGAATCAAAAACCACAATTTCTTATACCTTTTCTCCACCACTCGACCTGAAAAAGTTATCCAGCATTCATGTTTGTTCTTCTAACGGTAGATATTATACTTTGACCTATTATAGTGTGACTAAAAAATAAAGTGGGAGTAATTAGCCTCTCTTGAAGTATATAATTTATTCTCATTTATATTACCATCTTTCTCATATATCATAATATTTTAGGGGGATTTGTCCCCATTAGAAATTGTTTTAGATATTTATTTTGACGAAAATAATATTTTTGGATATTGGACCTATGTTTTAATACTAGATATCCTCCTTCATGGTGATTTTAGCCATTCCATATCAAATTGAAGGTTATGAATTTTATAGGGTTATTTAAAGTTCTTGAGTTTTGTGGTATAATTTCTAATTCTAATGGAAATGATTATTATCAAATATCTGTAATAGTTCTGTTTTTTTTTCAATTGTTTTTAATTATAATTAATGGTTGATTTATTTCAACAAAATTATTGAATAATTCATGGATTACATTTAAATCCACAGAGATTATGAGACTGGATTTGAGGGAAAACATGGGGTGTGACAAAGTATTTCAAATTACGATTATGGAATGTGAATAAGGGAATAATTGTTTGTTGTAATTAAATTAAATCCTTGTTTCCTATTTAAAATGGTAGTTAAAGGGTTTTTTGGGAAGAACCCTAAATGTTTAATAAAATTTTACATTAATTAATCTGAAATGGATTAATGGTGATTGTTCAAACTATTCCATACAATTAAAATTAAATAACCCTAGTTGAAATTGAATATTGAAAGGGTGTACTATGAAGAAAATATTTTATTAGAAGGTTAATGATGTTTAACATTGATATGAATGTGAAATATGTTAAATTTTAATTTATTAAAAATTTTGCGTGGGCTAGGAAGTATGATCCAAATACACATACGGTTCTATGATGATTCCTTAGGCCCCTGACACATGAATCTGGGAAATAAATATTGGGTTATTGATTATTTATAAATATTCCCATGAGATTTTGGATAATGAATAATTCTCTATATATCCACAAGATTCTATTATGATACTCTTAGCCCCCATGATTTTTGGATTGGATAAATATTCAAATTTACATGATATTCGTACTTGGATTGATGCTCCAAGATTACAGAATTTAAATTCAAATTAAATAAATAATAAATACCCATGAAAAAATGAATTGTGATATTCTCGTGATATATGATTCAGAATCTGGAAGGAGCTAATTTGGGTTTGTTTGGTTCAGGTGTTACCATGAACCTACATGCCTATGTGATTAATTAAAGAATAATTAAATGAGAATAATTTTTCCTTGGTATTTTATTTTTTATTATTTAAACAACCATGTGGACAATTATAGAATGAATATTGATTTCTATGATGTTGGTAGTAGCCTACTGATTTGTACTCATATCCAACCATGAGTACCTAATCAATAACCAAATAGATTTAATGTTTACGGGACACAATAAGGTAATGATACATATATTATAAATATTATTTTATATTTGGGGTGATATACGGATTAAGGAACCATACTTTATTTCAAGACATATCTAAAAGATTTAATTATGTATTTATGTTGGGTTTTCTGTGGAAGCCTGATAATGATATGACATGACATATTTACTGATTTGGATTTGGTTATTTTGACATATTTTGGATTCATCACACCATTCATCATTCTATATTTAGTATGATTGATTATTGTTCATTTTCATATATTGGTGTTTCCGTTGGAAATATGTTTTGGGATAGGAACTGAATCGTTGGATGGGAAACAATGTAGTATATATTTTTTATCTTGTGAAGGTGATTTCATAATGGATTCATTCATGTCATGTTCACCATTTTTTTGTTTTCGATAGAAAATTCCTGGCCTGATTATTCCTTAAAGGGGGTTGAGTTGTGTGCAATAATTCACGTCATGTCCACTATTTCTGAATGATTTCTATTATGATTATTCGTGGAACCAAAACACCTAAAGGTTATATATCACTAGGGACATTAATTCCAAATGGATTTATTTGTTGTGATGTTCTTCTAATGATTCTTAAGAACTCATGTTAGTCGATAAAATGGGATGCAGAGTTCATCACACCCTTTTGAGGGGAATTTTCCCAACGCATGTACTCTATTATAGATTTATGATATGCTCACGAATCCTTTATTAATTCCCATGTATGATGTGTTTCACATTATAAATAATAATAAATTATTATCCTGTATTGAAATTAGAATAATCTATTTTTATCTAAGGTTCTTCATCAATGGAGATATTTTCATGTATTAAGGGTTATAAATTAATGGAATCCTATTATATATTTATTTGATATTCTTATTTATTTATTAGGATTATTCTTGTTTTCTATCCACACAGTGGGGTTATATGGATTGTATCATCATCCATAGAGGATGAATATGTTTTGATCTTAGGATAGCACCCATGAAATTCTCTTCCTCTGTATCATCAAGAAAAGAATCAGAATGCACATATTTTGAGGCTTCATAATGGGAATCATCGTACCATTTGTGTTCATATGATAAGGAACACATTGTATAGTTTCACATCATCTGGAAGGGATGTTTATATTGATGTCACCCAGTCATAGATTGGTGTGGGACTTGTGATGAAGCCGCCCATGGAACATGAGTAGGATAATTATTTTTACGTTGAATTAGACACTATGGGAATGTGTCCTGGAGGGAATAAGTTTCAATTTATGTGTTTAGATTAGACATTATGAAGGCTTCTACATATCATATTTAGTAGGGAATAAATGTCCATGTAATTCTCATGGTTGTCCAGCTTGAGTGTATATCCCTTCAATATTATAAAGTTGGGGAATATTCTTGAAAAGTATGCCCATATGAATTAATTTGAGGCCATGATAAGTGGATTGAATCATGACGATGTGTGGGATTGGTTCATGAGTTAATCATTTCAAGGATTCTAGGATTATTTGTAGATTATATGGGGACCACTCATGAAGATGACTCCCTGGTGAATGAGGTTATGATAGGGGCTTACTCATGAGGAGTATTTCCACTGAGTTCGTGCTTAAGGAACACTTACTAAGTATCCTTCTTATAGATGGAACCATAGTTCTCATATTTCAATAGTTCCTGGAATACAAACTATGCATTACATGTATATTTTTGATTGGGGCCTACTACTAAGAAGGATTCCCATGGATTTTATTGATTTGGGGATTATTCTTGAGGAGAATTCCCGTGAATAGTTGGGTCTTACACTTGGAATGATCCCTAAGGAGTAGTATGAGAGGATCTTACTCCAGAGGAGGATACCTATAATTAATTTTGAATTGAAAAAGGAATGAATCATGAAAATTAGTCTGGATAGGGATCAATCCTTATGAGGATTCCCATTGGTTTGGAATCATGTGAATTTCATGACCTCCATCAACCTCTATTATCATGTGAGTCATGCTCTGTGTGAAAAAAATTGAAAAAAGATGTTATGGGAAACCATAAAAAACAATTTTCCTTGAGATTTGATATATGTTATTGAGGAACCATTCTTATGAGGAAACATTGGTAGAAGGAATGAGGAGGATTCAAAATAAGACTATAACAAAACATGCATCTATGTAGGTAGTTGTTATGGAATTGTCTATCCTCTAAGACCAAAATTATTGAAGAGTCATAAATTAATGTGAGAAAGAAGAAGAAGTGGATGATCCAGTAAACTACACACTTCTCCTCCCCCATTATTAGAAGAGGCTTTGGGTATTTGGGAGAGATGATAGTACATCACTTCCCACCCCCTCTCTGAACGATTAACCATGGGGGTGTGGACGAGTACAAGTGAAACCTCATATAATAAAGGATCGGTGATTACTCAAGGACTGATTCACTAAAATCAATTATTTAGTAAGGTAGGATTATTTTATTCCATGTTGAATGTAATATAATGTGTAATCTTTACCCCCCACCATGAAGTGGATTCATAGGGTATTAGAAATGACAATGGTGTGACATAGACCTGACCATTGTATCCAAGACTCTGAACTCCCAAACACTATCTGTTGGGTCGAAATCCTCATGAACCTGGGAATAAAAACCCATATCCACAGCAAGATCCCAGACCATCTAGTAGGACATGTGAGGGGAAATTCTAATCATAGGAATAAAAATCCAAATTTGAGACATGTTGGTGGTCCTCTCCCCATGATATATCAATCGAGAAGGCCTTGGTGAAGTATTCAATATGGCCCCTCTCAAAAAGGGGAACCTTAGGAGGGGAGACCCTACCATTGGTTCCATAAAAGAGGGACTGATCCAAATCTCATGCATGGTAGATACTAGAGTGAGCTAAGGGAGGCATGAGTAGGTAGTCCTAGGAGTCCAAAGGGAGGCTCGCACAGGTACCTTGAATGAAGTGATGATACCTTGGGTAATTGAAGACATGGGAAAATACACATGGGAAACTACACATGGGAGATACGTAGATCAATCCATCATTGGTCACCACCCATGTTTCTGAAAGCGGCTCTTACAGGTCCGTTATTAAGGATTGGGACTTCACACTAGTGCTCATCTACCAGAGGGGATCGAGTACCATACACATGGATTGTTTTATTCTAAACCATTGGAATAAATTAGAGTCACTATCCCTATTTAATTACCTCTTATTTGGGTTTTTAAGGGAACCACGAAGGCATTTTATGGCTTGGTCAATAAACTAGGGTTATTAGTGCATTAGGTGGCCTTTGGGAATTTCCATCCATGAGAATGAAGACCCTATGTTCATATTTATATGAAAATATGGGACCCTAGTCCATGGAGATGTCTCACATAGGGATTTTCATTTATTTCACATAGTATCTCACTCAGGATATACATGTGGGTTGATACATAGGTATCATCAGCACAGAAAATGGTTTGGTGTACCTAGGTGAATGGCCTTTGGGGGACTTTTCAAACCTTTTTCTTCTTCATTTCTCTTAGATTCTTATTCCTATAGTATTTTCATTAGTATAATTTTTATCCATGTTACAAAAAGGATTTTCAACAAAAGAACCCCCCCCATCAAGAGTTGATCCAATCCAAAAAGGAGCGTCTGATCTTAAGGCAACTGGATGAAAATGGAGAGTAGATCATAGAGGTTGTCCATCAAGGTCATCTATGATAGTAGACCTCTAATTTCTGTTTCATAGGTGGGGTACATACATGGTTTCTATATGAGGATTTATCATTTATGAATGGGAATCTTAGTTCCATGGTAGGATCTAATGGCTCCATATTTCATTTTTTTCTATGATAGAGTCTCCCACAAACCCTCTAATGTATGACATTCATATAAATCATCATTCGGGTTGACATTGTATCCATTTGTCTGCATGCTGCGTAATTCTAGGTAAATGAGTGGTGTAGGGACCATGAATGATGTTTCTTTGCAAGTCACTTTTGGAAACCACATGTGTGATGCACCTATGTAAATGCATGCACTTTTTGTTTCTATATCTCTGAAATTTTATAAAATTTAGGCATATCTAATCCATAAAATTTGATGATTATTTTTTCGTTCCTTGTCCACTCAAAACACCATATTTTTTTATGAGCATGATAATAATCACCCAGATGAGACTGTAATATTTTTATTTCATTAATACTAAGATTCTCATGATACTACTCTACCCAATCAGGTGCATATCTGAATAAATACCACCATGACTTTCCTAAGAGTAATTATCAACCATTATTTGGAAACGACCATCAAAAGGATGTCCTCATATAATAATTGAACAATTATTCTCCTCTCTATTAATATCAATATTTCAGGAACATCATTACTCCCAATGTTTCAAGAATGAGTGCATATATTAACAATGAGACATCATCCATAACCAGTCTCAAGTACCACAACATTTGTACTCTATATCTAAAGGCATCACACATTAATTCAAGATTCACTATTATACATTGATCTTCAATTATTACCAAATATATTAGTGAAAGAGTTGGAGGAAAGAATATGAATTCTGCTGGGGAGGGGTATTAAGATTGAGTATATGTGGGTGTATTGGGTGCACCAAACATGTGCAGAGTTCGTGGAGCTACAAATATTGAAACTCATGTGTAATTTTGGGAAGGGAAAACAAATGTATATAATAATGATGAATTTAATTTGGTGTTGTCCAGCAAGTGAATTTTTTAGAAAATATCATTTCCCAGATGCATGGAGATGTTGGTATTATCGTTTGAGACATCCATATGATCTCTGGGGGTTCGATCGATTGAAATTCATATAATGAGTTCATCCCTTCAATGTATACATTGGGTGAATCTGAATGTATGCATCATTTGGTACATGAGTTGTTGAAAATAGCTAACGGTAATATGATGGAAGTCCCACAAATGAAGGGGTGTATCCGTCCGAAGTCATGGATGAGAACCATACTAGAACCTAGTGGAGAAGGTACCAATTAAAAAAATCAAACTAGGTGTCCAATGATGGAGAATAAGAGATATTTTGGTATATTTTGGCTGACATTAGAAAATGGGTAGAGTGGAAAATGGGCTTACAAGCCCTAGTCCATTATTACTATGAAGGAACATCTCACCATATTTTTAGCCTTGTGGATAAGTGTTTCCCTACCACATGTTCATGATTCTAACAATAGTACATGTATAATGATATTAGTCACATTGGCCGTGATGGCCAGGAAAAATCATGTGGGGTTTACAATACCCTCCCTACTAAAAATTTATTGAACCATGCAACATGTTTATTAGGGAATTCCCGGTTCTAAAATACAGTAATGTTCTAGGAATTTTTGTGATGGGATGCATCCCACTTTAGAACATATGATATATTGAGTAGGTCAACGTTACCAAGATCTAGTTTTTGTGGCTTGTTCAGGCCATTTTTAGTATTTCTTCTTGGTACCTAGAGAATAATGTGATTATATTGAGGTTCATCATGTCCTAAATGTTCAATATATTCTAGTATGGGGAACTACATATGGGTATTTTCACTAATGATATGAACGATATTAGTGAGATAACATCGCCTTTATGGATATTGTGTTTTATAATCATATCTAAGATGAATTTATATGCTATGTCGATTCTATATAAATGTTTTCACATAAATTCATGTGCCTGAAAAAGATAACCATGTCTCCTCTAGTGCATGTCCCATAATAATAGTATATGATAATAGCCATACTTATATGGATTATTATATCCAGAGAGTTGACTCAAGCGATAATCAATCTGCCTCTAGTGGATTAACAACTACATTATCTTCGTAGTATACCAAGGCATCGAATTCATAATACCTAGAAGGAGGGTTGGCCATTATAGTTCCTTGAATTGGTACTGGGAAAGTATCTAAACATGGAAAGCAAGGTAGAAAGGATTAAAATCCTATAGAGGATATTTCTTCTCATATGGGGGATTCTTCCTCACCATCAGAAGTAGTTGATGATGAGGTCACAAGATTGTGTAAATGATATCATCCATGGTTTAGTTTATAAGATACAATCAAAAGTGCTACACCAACTAAGATTTCACCAGGACAGTCTAGTTATCAACACCATGATGTGTCCCAATTTCCATTTTCTCATCCTTCATCTTAGATGGAGTAGACTAGGATTACTATGAAATCGATATCTATAAAGTCATCTTCAAGGTATCCCATGATCGCCTCACAATTTATACTACAAAAGGTAGTAAATTTTGGTAGGAAAAGTCCTCTGATGCTGGATTACATGGTCACATCATTATGAAGGGTTCAAGATTACATGGGTAGGAGATAATAGAGCCCCAAATTATCTACATTTCTCAGAAAATCCAACAATATTGAGGATTTATATTCAAGGGCATTAGATTCTGATTTTTTCAAATGAAAAATGTATCCCTTCCATGAGATTGGTGGATGAAAAGATGAGAACTGGTGGTTCTAAATGGACAAAAAACTCATATTCTATATAATGTATTGATTATAAAAATCATGAGAATGTAATACCTCCTTTACTCGTATCCACTTTTTTTTCATTTCATTTATCTATGAAAAAGTTTTCTTTTAGGGGGAAGATCATTCTTATTTGCAGTGGGCCACGGGGAATCAATTGGGGTTCCATCATTGAAATACAACTGATATAATACCCTACATAGGATTGATTAGTCTTATCCCAAATTATGAGAGTAATACCTAAAATATTGGATAATATATGCTGAGATTGTGGAAGAAACAATACATCCTCATATAATACTTGTCTTTGAGAAGGTTGATTATATCCCCCTTCCATCAATAAAGAATGAACACTGTAAGATAAATTCTTTTCCTAAGTGAGTATTCAATTTTGGTATTATATCTTGGTTATATTAATAACTTATTTAACCATATAAAATGTATAACCCTTTTATGATTATAGACTATCTATTCATCTAATCTCTAATGGGATTTAAAAATGAGCCTCCATGGATAGAGGAGGGAACTCTATACCAAGCACAGATCCCTACTGGTGAGTCGAACCCATCGAGAGTAGAAGTTTCAATGGATGTGGATACATCATCTAAACTTGTCACCACTAAAGATTCTATAGATAGGGAGGATGATTCCATTAATTTAAATGGGAAATCATAAGGCATTAAATATCGGTTTTTGAATCTCATCTATGTGATATTTTGGGTTCATCTCTGGCGTTAGGGATGACTATGATTGTTGATCCTGAACAAACAACTACCATCGAGGAAGATTTTCAAGGTCTCAATTCATTGGAATCAGGTGATATACTAGGTCCTGTGCCAAATATTATGATTATATCCCCAGGAGATATTCCCATGGTGCCTAGGAAATCTGTAGATTTCATGTGAAATATTTGCATGAACATTGATGAAATGATTTACCATGATAACATTCCTACTACTTTAGAAGAATTAGATGATCTTAATAGATAATTGAATGGATGTGAGTATTATTTTTTCGGAACCAATATATTTTATTGATGATTCTCTAAACATGATTGGTTGAAATGTAAAAATCTATTCACAAAGAATTTTATAGTGGAGGATGATGAACAAGAAATCGAAGTCAATCCATGTCCCACTATTGAGGGGGGACATATCAAGTGGTCCTTGAAACAGGGATTCTTCATGAGCGAATTTAGGAAAACGCTGGGAATACCCAGGAGAGTTCCCATCATCAAGAGGTTCCAATTAAAACTACTGAATATAGGGATGCTATGGGGAAATATTCCCCAGCTGCTGCCTCATTAATGGGTCAGTTTGATTCATTACATAACCATCCCCTGTTTCTTCTTTTTTTATACTTTTGAGGATAACGATGAATCCTTCCAACTTTCTAGAACCATAATTTTTTTGATTATGTCTTTGAGAGAAGAACCTATGTAAATAAACCCAATACCCAAATAAGAAGTTGTTATTGTCTAGGTGGGGAATAGGTAAGGTGATTCAATAAGTGCATTGTCCCAGAGTACATTTCTCCCTCTAACAGCTACTTTGAGGTAAATTTAGAGCTAAATATTTATCTTGACAACAAAAATCACGGGGTAGAATGAGATATATGGAAAATAATCATTGATACAACTCTTAAAGACCTACATTTGGGAATACATTAGATTTCATTTTGGTTCAGTATGCTGCAATATGGAGGATATTATTAATAAATGATTTTTTTATTATGATGGAAATCTTTCAAAAATGATAGCGAGAGGACAAGCTTTATCAGGACATCATAAAAATGATGATTCCCATCAATAATAATAATTTATTGGCTACATTATCCCAGATGGTAGAGAGCCATACATTGAAGTTCATGAAATGTAAAAAGTAGATAAATGAGAAACAAATTCAGCCTTCATGGCACCATTAATAATTTGATGTTGCTCAGGGGGGGTCCTTTAAAACTCCACTATTCATTATAATGTTTCTAGAAAAATGGGATAACATCCATTACAATAGTACTAGGCGCAATCCTTTAGTCATTGAAGACTAAATCTATTCAGTTTAGAAGGATTCAACAGGTGGTTGATAGGGCTCAGGAGGCCATTCATCACATTAAAAGTTATTTTGAAGGTATCTTGTAAATTTTGATGGAGAGAATACATTGTGTATAATTTTCTAGGGTTTATTCTCCGAAAATGAAAATAATTATTATTCTAAACATCTATGTTTTAATCCCCACATTCTTTCTATGATAGTAATATGATAATGAAGGTAATTTTCATAACAAGATGTTTTTACACCATCCAATCATATCAAAAGAAATGTGATATGTACGTTCTCTAATATTTTTCCAATCTATGGGGCGAAGAGGGAATATATTGATTATTTCTAGGGTTTTATGGAAATTCATAAAAAATATGTGTACTTTGTGTTACCTCCGTAATTTTTTTTCAATGTCTATTATAGAGGAGGCTTTGTAGGAGAGATTTTGATTTTTCATAGACCTCCCTTTTCAGGTATTCAGTTAAGAAATATTTTTCATTATTATGGGTAGTTTAATGTCATGCAAGACAAACATATGAGACTAGTGTTTATGGTTGAACGAAATTGGCCATCGATTTTGAAATAATGACCCAAACATGTCTTGTGGGCCAAGAATGATCTAAAATTCATTAGATATCCAGTGGGGAATACAAAAACATGACTTCCTAGCTTTAAAATCTAAAACACAATATTTTGGATTAGAGGAGGTATCGCCAAGGACAATGTTACCACAAATTGAAAATCCCATCTTGTGGTAATTTTTGGAAAATCCAAATTGGGAATGTGAATACATAGTCGAATAATGGAATCCTTTGTCCAACAAGACTTGAAATTTGTGGGATAAATATTTAATTCCATCATAGTTTGTTATAGTAAAGGTAGGAAATAGAGTTATCCAGAACATTGAAATTCTATCACTGATGACTAATGATAAAGATTCATATTTCTCAAGACCATTATGGGTGGTTTTTCAAAGGATAGGTGTCTGAGAATAAATGTTATATCAGTATTGGTAATATCCATGAATGGGAAACTATTCCTCTATGAATTTCTCTCAAGTAAAGGTTGTAAAATTTTGTTAGAGGTCAATGTTAGGGGTGGCGATGCTTCTTTTGAAAGGGTTGAAATATCATACAGTTTAATTTCATATGACCAAAAAAATTGACTTTGTAGTTTAGGATCTTTGGTCTAGAACGTTATTGTATAGTTTAATGTATTGTGACTAGGAGAATACACTATGAAATTTTGAATCTCTTCGATAAGGTCATTTTGTTATTCCATTTAATTCTATACAATTAGGAATTCATTTATGATTTTTAATTTCATATTTTGATGAAACTAGGGGGATATAATTTGAGACTATTAGATTTCACTGAAAGGTTGGTGATTATCACATTCATGGTAATTTTTCAGGAAATATGCTACCATATTCATGTGTGAGAGGAGAAATTAATAATATGTGATTTCAGGATTCCTATAATTTATGAGTTGTATAGGAAAATGGATTTTGTTTTTTGAGGATGTCTATCATGAGGGTGAAGTTACCGCTGGATGACAAAACCCATTTTATGGGCTGTTTTATGAAAAGGAAACTAGGGCGTATTATTGAATAGTTAATAGCGGTATTCCATGGTTGGTAGGACCTAAAATATCTGAGAAACATATTCAAATCACACTAGGGCATGATATAACATAGTTTTGAAAATAAATCCCCATGAATTAAGAAATTATATCTCCATATGATGCTTGATATTTTTAGATATTCATTTTATCACAAGGCAGGGA
The DNA here is from genome assembly GCA_963277665.1 of Viscum album. NCBI lineage: Eukaryota > Viridiplantae > Streptophyta > Magnoliopsida > Santalales > Viscaceae > Viscum > Viscum album. Next base: position 664,480,154 of record OY728159.1, read on the forward strand.
GTTTGGTTTCTGGGAGGAATGTACCTAAATATGGAAGGGGGATTCAAACTCAAAATTTCTTGAGAATTAGACGAGAATGTTTCCTATGATGGTCTAACCCAATCATAGGAAATATGATTCCTGTAGTTTTAGGTCTTCAGACTAGGACCATTGAATTATACAAATTACATGGATTCACAGACTTCCAGAAGAAGGCCATTCCAGAATACAACATATATGGAGGATGAAATAATAATCCACTATCATGGGGGTTCATAGATCATGAGAAATTTAATGGGACAAATACATGAGGTATTGAAACATATATATTTTATCCATGGTCCCAAAAATATCCATTAAAATTATGATTATAGAAGAGGCTTCTCCTGAGTGCGAAGTTACTAGCCATTGAAAAACCTGGTTGGTGATCTATTTTATATATAGATTACTATGGATTATTATAGCATATTCAAATAGTGGAATACTTTGGATGAAAGAACCATTTCATGGGAAAATTATGTAGAACCAACTGGGGATTTTTACGACATAGTCAAGAAACATAGTCATAATGAATAAATCAATCTATCATCGGAAGCTAAAGAATGATTATGAAGATACGAAATAGTTAAATATTAGGAATATTTTTCATGAATGAGATAGAACTGATCACAAATTAATTGGTTGGAATGATACCATCCAAGAGTCTAGAGTTTTTTGAATTGATTTTACTCATATTCAGAAGGGGGACACACTTGTTTCCATGGAGGACCCCTTTATGAGGGGGGAATGAATTAAAAGATGCATTAAAAATCTTTTATTGTATACAGTTAATGGGTAATTATTCATTAGCTTGTTTCTTGGACTAAGAAATACGTATATGGAAGCAATATGTATCTCAATGGGATGGGAATAATTCCATGCATAGTGTTTTGGGACCCGAGTAGTTTAAAATCACCCAGAAAGCACATTATCCATGAAATTTACTGTAAATAATTAAGGATGAAGCTATGTTAATTTAAAGATTAAGGGAATGTTTTATCTAAGATAATGAGTGCAATCCAAGAGTCACTAAATATCTTGTTAGTGAAGGAATAACGACACACTTATTTCTCATATAGGGTTCCCCATGCTAATTTAATTCACATGTGGAGGAAATCAGGGGGGTTAATATTGGTGCATGCATAGGGTGAGAAACCATAATCGATCCTCTCATGTTGATCTAACTTATACATGGAAGAGTGGTGTAATTTCATATATTTTAATACTTCAGGTTCTTGGATTGATGATATAAACGTAAATAGTTATCTCATTGTAAGGAAAATCAATCCATATGTAGTTCTTGAGGAAATAATGTAGTTTATTGTCATGTGATGAGACAATCCAGTGTACCTTTTCTAGTCTTGCAGCCATGACAATGGAAACCCTAATGTTAATTAATATTCCTTTCAGGTGTTGGTAAATCATGTACCAAAACTCCAAAGCTCACCTTAGCTTTTCTCGGGGTGAGAAACAATGAGTAGCAAAGGTAACATGAACTACATAATGGAAATATAGAGAAAGGATATGGGGAATGATTTTTTATAGTGTATTGGATTATAGATATGATCCAAGAGTTTCTATATATCTTATTATAAATAAAATCAATCCATATTATTCTTTAAATCACTTACATTTTAATATCTTGCGATAATGATGAAGTTGAACTGATGAGAAAGGAAGGAAATGTTTTTGGCTGGGTGTGAGGATAGAAATTTTGGTGTCCTTACATATCTCATGGAATTAAAAATAATGCCAAAATTTTTTCATAGAAGGTTTCATATGATGTTCTGAACCATACATAGGGGGTGGGGGATTTATTTTGACTTTAACTGGATCCGATAATAGAGATCTCAGTTTCACTTAATATCTTGGTGGAGAAAGAATCTATCCATTAGTAGTTCTAGAAATTTTAGTCCAATATAAGTCATGAATTTATGTTGTGAAATAAGATATAATATTTTCTAAAATAAGTATTGCACATAATACATGAGGATTGGGTGTCATTATGTATCTCAATGTAAAGAGAATAAATCCTTATGTTCTTGGAGTGTTCCACGTGCATATCAGGTTCGTACATAGGGAAAAAGGAATTTTGTTTCTTTATTGTCATGGAAGGACCCGATAATGGAGATATTTTCAACACTATGTATCTCAAAGGAATGAGAATCATGACACACACAGTTCATGATGAACTTTGTAGTTTAATGAAATGTGGAAAGGATGTTGACCATGCATTTTAGCATCATATATTACAAACATGGGTCACCTGACATGAAAGAAATATTTCAGCTAGATGATTGGATATAACCAAGGATTAAATTTTTTTCATGATGGGAAAGATTAAAGATAGAAATAGTTCTTGAAATGTTTCCCTATTCCAATATTGTTTGTACACTGGGAAAAGGGGCTATATTTTATTTTGCTGTGGCTGGACCTAGGATTGGAGATTTGCGTGTGACTATGTGTCCCATGTCAATGAGAATAAAGTCACATGTAGTTCAAGAACAGATCATGTATATTACCATCATGCAATGATGAGTATGGATGATTAGTTTACCATCCAACAGTAAAGATGTTATTATAATAGGGCTTATACCTATAAAGGGGGGCCAGGTTCCACTATGGAGTGGAAATTGTGTGAGGGGGGATTCTTTATAGGGGATTAACATCTATTCTTCCACATGTATATCCAATAAGAAATCTTTAAATGAGAAGGGTTAGAGGGATATGATTTGGATTTAGAACTAATATAGAGGCCCCTTTTTTTATTGGACCATGGGGAGTTTCTCAGCTCATGATACATTGGGGGATTCTCAACAATGAATGAGAGGGATGTTAACCATGTAGTTTATTGTCATGTGGTGATGAAAAATGGCATATTTTAGTTTTATGTCATTCAACCAGTATAATATGTTGTGTAGTATATCGTACCATGATGAGGAAAAAGATAGCATGTCGTTTAATGATGTGTAACACATATGTTATGTCATGGTTTTTAATGTCATCCAACAAAGAGTAACTATGAAATTTTACATCTTATAGATACGACATATATGATGAAATGTAGTTTAAAATCCATCCACTAGGACGGATGGTATATCACAGTTTTATATTTTATTTCTTGTACCATATTTCATGCAGTTTAACATCGGGCAACATGAAATTTTTTCATGTTGTGTAACTTCATGTGGCATAGACATGATTTCATGCCTTTTAAGGACATGCAACAAAGACCAACTATGTAGTTGAATATATTTAAGTTGGGATGTGTATGATGATATGATGTTTAACATCTTGTAGCATGGACATATCTCATGTGAATGCATTAAATATTTCTTTAGGAACCTTGAACCAGATGGTTTCTTAATGAGTTCTCTATCAATTGAGATCATGGAATAAGATTTGTTGGGGTGAACCATGTGTATGTTGTAAGGTCCCACCAAATTCTGATCACATTTTTGAAGCTTCATTTGAAGTATCAATAGATTCTTAAGGACCAGAATTATTTATCCTTGGTTGAATGAATGTAATAAGATATTTTTGTTAAAGGATTATGATATCTCATTTTGATAGACTTCCACATGATGCGAGGTATGTGATCTCATTTCATCTAGTCAATCCAATTCGTCCAATCATTTATGGGGAACCTCATCTATAGATAGTTGGTCACAAATAGAAATATTGGGTGATGGTAATTGAATCTTGGTGTGAATGGATTCTTCTGTTCTATATACCAGTGATTATTGGTTTCTCATATAGTAGTATGTGTAATAGTTTGATAATCACATAAATCATGCAAGAGATTTCTAGGAGAAGACATTATGTCTTTATCCACAATATCTTTGAGTACATTTGAAATAGTCTTGGGGATATCATGTATCTTTCTATTAGTCACTACATGACAGAGGTATGAATGGTTGGATTTGATATTCAAATCCTATTATTTATTTTCTATCTCAACAGAATAGATGTTTGTACTGTTTTCCATCAGTATTGTGTGGGGGACACCAAATCCAGTAATGATGTTCTATTTCATGAATATACCAATTTTTCTAGTCCTCACATATCTGATAGATATTTCTTATACTCATTTGGAGAATATATGAGTAATATTCAAGATTTATTTGAACCTCTTGGCCATAGAAAGATGGTGTGACCCCAAAACATCCATTCCCAATATGGATAATGGACAAGAGTATTTGGCTCTATATATAAACATTGGGTGTTGATGGATGATGTAGGCTTTCACTTCCTTGAAATTACATTTCTTGGTAAATTTTATGTAATAATATGTCATTGATGTCCAGATGTATCTATTAATTCATAATTATTCCAAAATCACGTTCCTATACTAGTGGGAAGTACAGTTTCCTACAATTACTACTTAACTAATATATGAAGTCTATACTCCGTCTACATATCTAATAATGAATCCATAATAGCCTATATATAGAGGCCTCTCTGGTGATTTGTTCAATCATAAATAGTGATGTTAAATGATTTCCATCAGAGTTTCTCATTCCCTCATATATCTTTTGGGCTCAATCCATCATGAAGGTTGTACATAATTGGAATCATCTACATAGTGGTAGGGAATCTGGACCATGCATTGGACTGATTTCAATAATTTATTCGGTTTTTTATATGAAAAATTTTGATTTTATGTAATGGTGGGAAATTATCATGATTGTTTCACCCCAGCTGGGATCTTCTAGAACTATATCTGTATTTTATAATGCTTCTTTATGTGCTTTCAGTGATCACAGTTCATGATTAAACGTTTGTTTGTAGGAATAAATTTTCATAAACCATCAGACACAGTCATTTAGGGGGATTAAATAATATTTTTTTATTTTATAATACTTGTTCATATTATTTATTACCAACTCTGAATAGAATTTCACCTCTAAATTGTCCACTAGTATTTGGGGATCCAGTTAAAGCCCAACATTGAGGTCCTGATATTCTTCCTTATTATTGGTAGATCCTTCTGACAATGAAAAGGATTCTGATAAGACATATATTGATTGGGGAATGAGAACAAATATTAATATAATTTTTTTGGAATAGTGTGATCCATTATCGTCCTTGTTGGGCTCCTGGTTGCAACCTCAAAATATATTACCCATTTTGGGGGGCCACCATTAAGGGAGAATAACTCTTCATAAGAATGTTTTGTATTTAATGACATCATTTTGGGAAATGGTTGACCTACAATGAAACCTTCCAAGGATATGATTTTCAAAAAATTCTGAGGAATAATTTTATAATAAACTTCTTTAGATTATCTTCCCATGGTGTCAGATGACCTTTCAACATAGGGTAGGGGACGATAAATTTGAGCGGGTTATTTCAACAAACCAATTGGATATCATGGTTTTGAATGTTGTTCCTTTGATTCAATACCCCGAATATTAATACTAAATATCAATTATCATCATCTGAATAATGTGCCTCCACATCAACCATGGATTGAAGATCACTGAAAAAGAATTTTTCATTTTTGGATTAATTATTTGCATATAAAAATATCACAATGATCGCTCTAGGGCCATCATGTATAGAATGAGGGGTCAACCCTAAACGGGTGGAGTTAATACTAGTGGGACCATGATGTACATATTGTGGTTATCAAAATCTTGTTGGAAGTCCTCAGTTCATTGATATGTAACCCCCATCGTCAATAGACTGGGGAAGGGAAAACACATTCTTGGAATGTTGAATATGAAGCACCAAATGTATGTTATTTTTCTATGAATTAATCACAGATATATAAGGTTTTAAGAGGATACATAAAAAGGATAGATTTTTATTTGTTAGGGATGACTTCAATGATGTGATTTCATATGAATAAGATGATAAACATTCCTGAGGTTACCGCAAAAGAGAAATTTAAGGGGTTCATCTCCATTCTATGTTTTCATAGCTTATTTAATATTCTCATCACATAATCCAAGTGATTGAAAATTTTTGAGGAATTGATAAATAGATAATCAATGATAAATTCAAAAAAAATCCATAAAAAGGATTTGGAGATGTGTTTCATGTCACATTTTTATGTGTGGCCAATGTTTTTTATGAAAAATGGCTTTACCCAATAAAATAACTATCTGTTGGGGGTCTGAAGGCTAAAGATTCATAAAATTATAGTGCCAACCAAATTTGGTTATTCTCTAAATATCCATACAAGATGGATATCACATGGTAACTATCTATTGCATTAATATGTGGTTCTGTGATTGAAACCGACAAGTCATACTTTAGAAAGTGTCATCTGAGATCTCTGAAGTCGATGAAAGGTGTGATTTTGACATTGATATTATTTTCCAAGACTATGTTGTATATCCATTTTGAATAATTTACCTATAAGATAAATTATTTATTGATGATCTTATCTAATTAAACATCATCTTTGGTGGCATTAGTCAGGTGTTTCATTCATGCTGTATGTTTTTATCCTTGATGAAAATATGGTAAACCCAATTGATGGGTGGCCACCTTGGGGTCAAGGCCTAGAATTTCTGTGTAATTCATAGAATAAACATCTCTATTATTCTTCATAAAAAAGTTATAAACATATTCTTTATTGAATTTCATGGTATCACTAGTCACAATGCTTCAGGGATCATCATCAGTACCCATATTATTTTCACTGTGTTCGCCAAAAACAGTAGAGACACCTTCCTCAAATGCTCGAGGGGAATCCCTAAAGAAATATTCGTTGAAATGATTTACAGTTTTGGACACCATCTAAGAGGTTGGCGATGAAGAAATATTTTCAATTTTGTGGGGGGATTTATTAATTTCATATCCAAAAAATAAAACATCAATCAAAGGCATGTGGAATTTTTGTGCTCCAAAGGGGAGAAGATGATCTATGTATGGACATATATGTCTTCTCCCATTAACATAAAATATTATTCCAACCTATATGATTATATAGGGATTTTTTTAAGATCATTCCTAGAATAATTACACTCTCATCATGGATCTCATAACTATTCAAAGAGATGACTACCTCTCGGGCACTATCGGATTTAGTTGCCACAACTAACATTACGAAGGTCATTGAATGAGTGTTTGAATACAAGGTAACCACTTCGATTGGATTTATGGGAATAATGTAATCTGAAATAATATTCTTTAAATTCTAAGATGAGGCCATCTCTATACAATTAAGTTTATTCGTTTTGATTGACATCATCATCCATATATTGTTTTCCTCACTTATGGTAGAACCTTGCAATAATGTAAGGTGACTCACATGATTTGAATGGGTCATTATCACCATGAATTGTCCAAATTTGACTATTGAAACAATATTTTAGGCATTTTTGGTATGTTTTAAGAATGTTTGTCAGCTAATTTAAAAAATGTCTTCCAAACATGATAGTGAAGGTTGTATCCTATATGAAAATAATAAATTATGAATCTTCCCTAAGATCTACAATCATAGTTCTTCATCTGATATATCTCATTGGTATTGGAACATTATTTTCATATCCCTCTAACATTAGAGTGATGTGGACATGTTAGATTTATTAAACCCTAATTTTCAATGTGTGCAATCTAGAATGAGGCTGACTCTTGAGATGTTGTCAACAAATTCCCATTTTGTTATCAATTTAATTTAACCTTCATGGTATATACAATGGCATAATGATCCCCTATATGACGTCATCTTCATCATGTTATGTTAATGGGAATCTGGTGTGTCATTCTGCTGGATAGTTCTATGCCTGATATACTTCAGCAGCAAAAAAATCAATATAAAACACCTTAGGTCTGTAAAATTCCTTGATGAGTTCTTCTAAAAGGACTTTCGATAGACTCCAAGAATATAGGCTTCAAAACCTTCCTAAAACAAAGACTAGTTTCATAAAAAACAAAATTTTGATTGATATTCATGTTTTTTATTTTATAGGAATGCTTTTGTTCAGGTAAATTATAAACTAAAGTACATTTTTTGGGAAGATATTTCCTTATAATAAAAGCTGAAGGTGGTTCTGCTCTTGATGTATTAAGTTGTTTAGGTCTGCCAACATGCCAGAGCGGATTAGGTGATTCCATATCCTCTAATAGATATTCCAGGATGATCATGTCATGTTATAACCTATATTTCATGGGAGAACATCAATTCTCATGATATACTCATCAGAATGATCTACTGTGAGTTTCAGCCACATAAATAGTTCATGGAGTGGAGTGGTTAAAGTTGTGACTAATGATATGACCATGTTCTCCCTAATATCCTCATCTTTGAGGGGATCTTTCCTTAGTTCTCCAATAAATAATTGGGAATTTTTGTTCACAATCACAATCATCAACCTCAAAGGGATCCAATAAGTGAATAGCATAATTAAACAAATGATCAATTCCATATCTAGTAATGATTTAGTATAGTGGGTTGACCCTTCTACTATTTGGTATGGCAGTGATCATGATTATGGGTCTATAAGAAAGGATTTTTATAATGTCAAGGAAAACCAAGGCTGTGGTACAAGATCACATAGATAAAATTTATTCTTACCATTCTATCCATTTATCATAATTTAGGAATGGATTCCAAGGGATTAAGCAATAAATGAATTTGGTTGTATTTTAGTCGATGTATTTGGAGGCATAGTTGGCAATTTAAAATATTTTTGAAGAATAGAATGAGTCTTATTGATTATTTTTCTATCCATATAGTAACTGAAAATCAGTTAACTCATTCTATTAATATAATTACATTTACATTCCTCTTCTAGGTTTGTGGTGGAAGCATACACAACCTTCTTAGGGTAAATTTTTAGCATCACATTCCCATAGTCCAACATCATTTGTGAGAGATCACTGAAAATATAGAAATCCTAAATGTGATTAACTAGTACTTGAAGGAAGGGGAAATAATTCATGAGATATTCATCACCATATTTAATGGGATTCTATGATTTAAAAACAAGACCATGTTTTTTTCTAATGCTGATATGATGCAGTTATGGAATTGGTCATTTCTAAGGGGATAGTCCTTGCTTTTCATTTCCCGATACTATTTTCACCTATGTTCTCTTTGATCATCCTAATGAGGCATGCATTTTTTCTAATTCTATGAAGGTGGTGGCATATGATATAGTATAGGATTTGAAGTAGGAGTGAGTATAGGGGCTTACATAAGTGTAACCATAGATTCTTGTGATTTCCAAATTGTCTTCCCATGTGTCAATGGAATTACATGGTCCCTGGATTTAGTATTTATAATGGCATATTCGACTCCTTGAACAATTACAGATATGTAATGAGACCCTCCTTTGTATTTCATATGGATAAGTGGTGCGAAAAACTCATTATAAAGATTCTCTATGCATATTGGAAGCAACTCTTTTTTTGGAGAAAAGTAGGTTCAAGGTGTATATAAATCCATTATAATTTGAAATAAAATCCATGACACTATCATTTTCCCACAATTTATAGACTGAGAGGTCAATAAATGTTGTCTTTTATAGTTATAATCATGATTAGAAAATAAAAAAATGATTGATGTCTTCTCACCCTCTGATTGACTGAACCTATAATATTTTATACCAAACAAAGGTCGGTCCATATAGTGATTTCATGAAGTATTAGTTTCGTTGCCTCATTTGTTTGGGGGTCCCCATCTTGGGATCATAGGGTGAGAAGAAATTAATAACCTAGTTCTATGAGTCTCCTGAGACATTGAAAATTTGAATTGTGTAATTCGAATAGTTTGGTAGGGGAAGGGTCAAATATACCTATAAGGGTACATCTTCTTTTCAAACTGTATTAGCATGCACTGTTCCTCCATGGATTCTACTTAAGATTTTTGTGTCGCAATATTTTTAAAATTAATTTGAAGATTTTTTTCTAATCCAGAGCTTGAATGGGGGTGTTGGTCGGATCCTAAATATGTGCGGCTGTAGGAAAGGCAATCTATGGAAGCACTGCCATTATCTATCGTGGCTAACCTAAAGGGGAAGGATTTTAAGGATGTGTCTAACCTTATTGTAATGACACAAAACTCTATCTAGGAAATTTAAATTGATATAATTATTTAATACATCATGAATCACATAAAACCACTTAGACAACACAATACAAACTTTATTAATAAAGAATTAATGAAATAAGAATTATTTATAGAAATTAAAAAATCTAAACCAATATAACAATATCATGGTCTTTGGAATAGATATGTGACCCTAAAAAATAGTAAGCATGCCATTAGAATTGTGACCTAAATTATGACAGTATATTTAAAATTTAGGCATATTTATAAATTATAATATTATATATTTATATCATGGTATAATGAAAATAAATGGTATTTAATTTAAAAATGATGTATTGGTGTTTTTTATAAAACATATATTTTCTTCTATGATTTTATATTTTATTTAATGAATTAATATAAATTTTATGTTAATAACATAAATTATAATTTTTTTTATATTATGATTATACTATACTTTTATGATACCTTAATTAATTTTTCAAAGTGTTATAAAATTAGGTCAAATTTTTAAATAATTATTTTTCGAGTGTTTGATGAATAGTGAAATGCTGTAATTTACAGTATAAGATAAACAAATGAATTATTGAGTAATGGATGAATTATGGATGATGTAAGAACCTTTTTCTGAAATTGTATGCATTATTTGATGAATTTAGTCAAAATAGTCAAAAATATTCACAATCTTGGGCAAAATTAATATACAAATGAAAAAAATAATAAAAAACACATATCCCCTCCACTATAAATACCACCCCCCACAATCTATTCTCCTCAATCCTATATATTATTAATATTGTCCATATTCTCTCCAATAATCTTTCCACTTCCATGCCCCACATCTAGGATATTGTTGTCTCAATAAAATTCCAAACTCAATTTCCTCAAGGGGTATCTCAATGAGAATAATTCACGAGGTAAAAAACATTCTTTTTCTTTTAATTTATGTTAGATTTATTTCCATTTATTTTATTTGACTCACCTAACATTATCCAGGTGACATGATAGATTTTTTATATAATATATACCTTAATGCTATTTTCTTAATGAAAAAACAAATAATATTTTCTATTCACCTCCACTTTGTTTCAAAAAATGAAAACATTGTTTGTAATGTGTTAAATTATCTCATTTAGGGATGATGAGTTTTTAATTTCCATTGGATACCACCATGGATGGTCATGAAACCATTTTTACAGTTATATTAAATTATAACATATATATTACATGTTAGTAAATGTTATAGAACATGTATATATATAAAAAATTAATTAATGAAACAAAACTATTTTGGGGTGATAGAAAAAATGCCAAAATAATCTAGACAGTAATCATCATCATTTTATCAGATGAATCATCCATACATATGGAAAAAATTTATATGATAGAATTTAAAATTATTTATTTCAATTAAAATAATATAATTTAAATTCCGGATGACTATTCTCATTTCACTTGATCTTCCATACATATATACAAGTGAACCTGTCAAGAAATCCAAGGAAATGAACAATCCTGAATGATGAAATTCTATCTTATAAATATTTAATAAGAACATTAATGAACATAATAAAATTATTATAAAAAACAAAAATTAATAAAGGTATTAATTAATAAATTAATGGATATATTTTTATTTTTTAGGAAAATAAGATCATGTCTACAACTATTTCAGACATATGGTAAGGGATTATTTCAGAACCTCCATTTTTCAATCGGGTTATGATTTGTCTATTTTTTGGGAAATTTACTTCTTATTTATTTAAATGTATATCATTTAAATTATTTTAATATATTTAAAAACTCACGTATCCAGATCATCTCAACCCTCTTTGATTCGGAAATAAATGTTTTAAAAAGGATCCCATCTCAATTATTCCCAATAAGTAAGACCGATTAATGAAAACTTTTTAATTTCATACCCATTTTCAAGTGTACTCCATTGTCTCTATTAAGAAACCATTTTTTTAAAAAATCAATCATTTTATTAGGATAATCTAAGTTGGTTCATTTATTATTTCATACAACAATTATTCAGTTTTATTTTTAAATAATGTTTAAAATTTTCCCTTAAACCGCACTAAAATGGCTACTTTCTAAAGATCCATTTACAATCCATTTACATGTTTTCAATTTACATTCACTAAACATATAATGTTTTATGATTATTTTTTATTAGCCTTTAATTTTTATTTAGATATATTATTTCATGGACACCATTCTGATATATCCATTTGTTATGCCTTGTGAAATGATTATGATACCCATTTCATTCCATGGGTAACCCCTATGATTTTTCCTTATGTATGATTCTTCATATGGAACACATATGCATTAAAATTTTAGGATTGTTACACATATATAGTGAAATAATTATTGGGTAATTGTTATTCTCATGAGAAGTCATGATGAAACATGGATTGAACCTGAATGCTTTATGGGACTTTGCCACTATGTGTATAGGTCTTGGAAATTAGATTTGAATCATCCTCCTCCATATGAAATATTTTTGGATGTTATGAATGATTAATAATAATTACATTATATAGGTTTTTTAAACATTCTAATGATTCCATGAGTAAATTATCCCATTTTAAACATTTTATTCTAATTTATGTTTATTCATTACTTTATTATGTCATCTTTTCATTCCTTCTAACAAATATACTATGCATTATTTCTATTTTTATTTCCCTTACCGGTCTTTTCAACTCATCACATTTTCAAGTATTCCCCATGTTATCCTATACATGTTTATGATATCAATGGAAGTTATGTGTTTATTATTCTTAATAAATAAAAGATGTTTTAAATTGTGGTTCCATGCTTTCTAATTATTTACCTAATCATCTGAGGATTCTTTATTTTATGATCCATTGGTGTATTTGATGGTTAATTATCCATACAATAACTTAATGATATTTGTGAAAGGATAGGTATACTGAATTTGGTATTGGAGGTGTGTTTTAGTTATTTTTCTTGGTTAGGAATAGATCACTTTATTTGGAACACTTGGGATAATTCTACCATCATGGATAAAATAAATTTAAACCTTGGTAATAACAAGTTATAATATAATTTTCATTTACAAATTTATCATTCTACGCTCAATTTTCAAATTTTATATTATTATTATCAAGGTATTAAAGACCCATAATTGTAATTTTTTTTACAGTTATGGTATGGTAATTGAAGAACCTAAGCTAACTATCAATGTGATTTGAAATGTGACGATTCCCATATTAAAATTCATAATCTAGTGAGAACAGTTTATCAAAATATAATGATAGTACATTCTCAATAGGTTCAAGTTATGAATAATAAATTGTATTTGGTGTGATTCCCTCCCCCTATGTGATAGTATTTTATAGATGAATCATTTATGGGATAATCGAATCCTATTTTTACTGTATCTTCAGATCCCCTCCTAGAAAAATGTATGAAATCCGTTGAGAAGATATTATATATCATCCAATGTTTAGAATAAGAGAAATTTGTGTAGGAAATCTTAAATTTTTATAAAGAAGTTGCCTTGTGTTGGAGACTGATCAAGAACACAATGTCCAAGGATGAAATTCAATTCAATAGAAGGGGAATATTTCAAGAAAATATTATACAATAAATATTCTCCCCAAAACCTTCATCGTAATATCTAAATGGAGATCCTCTGACTAATTGAAAATTAAGATGATTATATTGGTGTGTGCGAGAAAAGCATTATAAGGCATGTATGATATGCCTCCAAATTTGCCAAGAACACCAAAACCATGGTGGATATGATTTATAATAAAATAACTGAGTCAATTGATATAATTGGTGATTCGATACTTTGATAGGTATTTAGAAAATATCAATTGTTACATTAATATTGAAATAGATACCAGATACTCTAAATGGTCTCAAGAGGTGAAATATAAAAATATATAAATGTAGTTTAATATCAGAGTATGAATAGATAAATACCATGATATAAAGAAACTACAACATCTCATGTGTCAAAATTCTGGGAAAAAGTATACTTAGAACTGTCGAAAGGGAACACTGAGATGTTTGAAATGTGGATGAATGGGGTGTAAACCTATTAACTCTTGTAGTGATAGGAGGAATACCACTATTGTGTATGAATAAATGGAGGCTTCTATCAACACTCATCCTGAGTGTGTTTTTACAAAAGAAAAGAACATGGGAAGTATGTGATCCCTTTACCTAATTGGGCATGGGTTAGCTATCATTATATAAATCCTACATCAACTGTCAGGAAAGGATGATCACTCTCCACATATTAATGAATCCTCCAATTTTTTAAAGTGTAAATATGTGGATGAATCTCATTTACAATAATCATCTCAAGTGTGGATATTATTACCATATGAGAACGAATATTAAACTCCAATTATTGAGTCAATGGAGAGAATCATGCCCAAATACATGCTCATCGTGAGGGACTACACTGATGTATTTCTGGAAGAATTAGCTAATCTTACTCATAACATATATGTTGAGTTCTCTGTTGAAATTATTTCTCGATCTAAAAAAATTCAATGAATCCTTCAAGAATGTCCATCATTCAGTTGGAAGAACAGAAGAAGTAGTTACAATAGAATCTGGACAAGGGTTTTATATGACCGAGTGCTTCATCAGGGGGAAAACCAGTAATATTTGTCAAAAAGATGGATTTAAAAATGAACCTATTAATTGATTATAATTATCTAAATAAAATAATGTTAATTAAAAATTAACCCCAACAATGGTTAGATTAATTGATCGATCCACCACATGGGGATAATTATTTGTCTGAGCAGGACCTTCAGTTTGGATATTAATAATTAATGTTCTGAAATGAAGATATTCCCAACACTACCTTTTGATCGATATATTAACTATATGAGTTTATATTGATTACCTTAGGATTAAGAATTCTATATAAATTTTCATATACTTAATGAATATGATATTTAGATATTACCTTGATAAATTAGTGGAATTCCTTATTAATGATATTCTTTTATACTCAAAGTTAAAGGAGGAACATGAGGAGTATTTGAGCACTATGTTAAATGCCTTATTAATGGAGAATCTATATGAAATGTATAGAGAGTGTGAGCACTCAATGGATTATGTATCATTCTATTGGAATTTAATAATAAATAAAGGAATATTTATGGACCCATCCCAGAAAATTGAAATTTAGTAGGTGAACATGCCAACTTCTTTAATGAATATTCGTAGTATTATTTGTCTCACTATGATTTACTGAGGATTTTTGAATAACATATCATGATTTTAAAATCAAATATCCATGATAACATTAAAGGGAGTGATGTTTTCCTTAACCAGTGATTGTGAATACTACATCAAAGAGTTGAAAAGGGGATTATCACAACAACAATGATCACACTACCAACAATGGGGGAATGATTTGTGGTGTACAATGATATTTTAATGAATGAATTAGGTTGTGTACTTCTTCAAATGAAAATACGATATTCTATGCCTCAAGGAATTTGAAAATTAATGAGAAAAAATATCCCACATGTGATCTAGAGTTTGTTATTGTGAACATTTACTTGAAAATATAGAGGCATTATCTCTATCAGGAAAAGTATGTGTTAAATACTACAAATAAAAACATCAAATATATATTCCCATAAAAAGAGATTAATATGTGATGATGAATTTTGTTGGATATCATCATGGTCTAATACTACTCAATGCACTATCATCCTACTAAAGAAAACATGGTGGAATATGCCCAATATTTAATGGATCTCACATCTTTAACAATGACTACAATAGATAAGGATAAAACGTTTTTTGACCTAAATAAGACGGATAAGGAAGGATTCATCATATATTCATCATGACTATGTGTACAATAAAATCCAAATAGAAATATAGAACTTAAGAAAGAGGTATATTATTAAAAACCCTCTATTCACCTAGGTAGCACAAATATGTATTGATATCTCTACGAGGACTATTTTTCTGATAAAATAGAGAAGGATATAACTAAATATACATCAATGTTCCTAATTTTTCTACAACTGAATGTAAAAAAGGGAAATTTTATGGGGATAATGAAACCATTAACCATACCAACATGGTAGTGGAAAAAATCACTATGGAATTTTTTACTAGACATCCAAAGTCATCAAATGGAAATAATTCTATATGGTTTGTTGTGTATCATCTTACAGTTATAGCTCAATTTATCACAATTTGAGAGGTCTTATTAATTGATCATTGTGCACAAACATATATTAGAGAAGTGGAAGGGTTTCATAGAGTACCACAATATATTGTTTATAATAGATATCAGAGATTTAAATCCAAGGTTTTTTGAAGTATACAAAATTATATAAACACTCTTTTGAACATCAATATGACATATCATCCTCAAAATAATGGCCACTATGAGAAGAAAATTCAAATAGTAGAAAAAAATGTTTAGAGCATGTCCTATGTGCTTCTAGGGAGTATGGGACCTAAATCTACCTCTAGACATGTTCTATTACATTAATAGTTTCCATTAAAGCATCCAAATAGATTCTTATAAATATCTTTATGGTAAAATAAGTAGAACATTTAAATTTTGAGATTATTTTGATGAACAAAAGCTAATAGAAAAAAAATTGTTGAATAAATGGTAGAAAAGTTGAAAACCACTCAGTATCATATCTCAAATGTCCAATGTCTATATAAGAGACATGTAGAAAATTTTTGATGATAAATAGAGTTTATGGATGTGGATATGGTATTCCTCAACATATCAACAAGGAAAAGGATCATGCGTTCTGGGAAGAATAGAAAGAAAATTCTCTGGTACATTAAACCCTTCATGATTATTGATTGTTTTAGAGATTTGGACTATTAAATTGAACTTCTACTAAATATGTCTCAAGTACATGATGTATTATAGAAATTCCTATTGATGAACTAAATACCAAATCACTCATATGTAATAAATTCAGAGGTGGAATAGTTGGAAAATGATATCTCTTACGAGGAGTAGGAGGTGAAGATCTTTGACTATAGAGATAATGTTCTACCCAATAAGACAACTCACATGGTTAATGTACTATGGTGAAACTATATGTATGAATAGGAAACATGGGAACCATAGGAGTTAGTGAAGGAAAATTACCCACACATGTTTCCCCATAGTTTATAAAATGAAATTTTGGGGGAGAAATTTCATAAATGGAGAACAATGTAATGACCCAGAACACAATCAATTAAATTTACCATCATATAGTAATATAATATAGTATAAATCACATATAATAACATAAATAAAACAATGAAAAATTTATAAGTTATGAAAAATTGAAATAATATGTATTTATAGAAATTATGGAACCCAAAAAAATAGAATATTTACACAACCTTCGGAAAAGTAATGTTATTCTTTAGAATACTGATCTAGAAAATACAATAGTAGCCTCACCTATTAAAGTATAATTAAACATATTCATATTCAAAAAATTAAATATGAAATATTTATATCATGGTACCTGTAAATAAATTTTTTTAAACTATTAAATTAAATAATTATATTTTTTAGGAAACATAAATGTTTATTTACAAATTTATATTTAATACAATGACTGAAATGTAAATTTATTTCCTAAAATAGATTAATAAATTAAATTATTTGTCTTATGTTTCTAACATAATTTTATGAGACCTTAATTAAAATTTTTATGTGTTATTCAATCATTTATAGATTTAAAATTGGTATTATTTTATCAAGTGATGATTTTATTTTAAAATTAAATTTCTCATATTAAGAAAAACATAAAAGGAGTCCAATTTAAAATTCAACACATTGAAAAAAATAGGGTGAATTTTTGGGTTTTTCTAAAATTGTTAAATATTTTGAAATAGTGAAATTCGTTAATTTATAGTGTAATCTACATTCATGAATTATTGATTCATGGTTGAGATATTGCTAATATAAGAACATGTGGTTCAAAATCACATGCACTAGTTACTCTATTTAGTCAGAAGAGTCAACACTATTCAGAGTCTTGATCCAAAATAACAACTAAATGAATCAAATGATTAAAAATTACCTCTCTCCTCTACTATAAAAACCTCCCCTAATCACACCTCGATCGATAATTGATTTTTTATTAAAAATATGGGAGCCCCCCATCAAACCGTAAAAGTTATGGAGGTCTAAAATGAAGAATTTCAAGGGCATCCCCTTGAACAATGTTCTTGTACTCCACGGACAAGGATCCAAGACTAGAATAAATAATCATGGGATCTTGAGAATTACACCCTCTTGGGAGGCCATCCACCGCTTGGTTTTCCTCTCTTTTGACATGCCACACCGAACAACCCTGGCTGATCTCCACAGAGCATCTACGAATCATATACGTCAGTTGCCAAGGAGGCGTCGCCTTGCCGTGAATCACCCGAACTAAAGTTTCGCAGTCCTTTTAAACCTCTGAGAGAATTAGAGCTTGACTCTTACAAAGTGTAAACCCGGAAAGTAAAGCTCTTACTTCTTATCCTAAAGAGTTTCATGTACCATAACAGCAACTGAAATCAATCAACACAGAGCCAAAATTATCGTGAAGCAGACCCCCCCACATCTGGCCATTCAAAAAAGAGCCACCCACATTGTGTTTGTGGCCGCTCCATGGTGGAAGCCATATGATTCATCATCCTTGAGTTATGATGGCCTCAGGTGGTCTCTTAATAAGTCTACATATAATCGGGGAGTAGGTTCTGCCTTTCACCAGTGTGAAAAGCTCATGAATCAACGCCTTCAAACGCATATGCAAAACAGTGATCGTGGGTTTTTTATCCAACTAGGATTTATTCCTTTCTTCCCAAAAGTCCAGAGAATAGCCATGAAGATGATAGTACAAACCTTGATATCCATTTCTTGACTTTCCTGAATAGAGAGCCAACGAAGAAAAAAATTCTGTATGGAATCGCATGCAGGGTCATAATGTCCCCAAATGCTCATTGCCGACCAGAGGGAGACCGCCCACTCGCTCGTGAGAAAAATGTGCAAAGCTGACTCTAAATTTGGTTGAAAACAACAGAAACACCACGATTCCAAAGAGATCCCTTTTTTCTGGATATTATCCTTTGTTTAGATTGCCTGGTTAAGCACCCTCCAAACCCGGAAATTAATTTTTGTGGGGACCTCTTTGCACCACAAATGGGATGCCCATTCAAGGTGTGCGCCTTCATAAATGAAGAGACCCCAGTAATCCTAACCTCTAAAGTTTTCATTCCTCAATCTCATGAAACAACACCTATCATCCTCTTCTGAAAAAACAATTCTAGAAAGTGTTTCCTTCTGTTCTTCATTCAAAGTGCACTAAATAAGGTTGGGGAATTTCCTGGCATCTTTAATAGACATATCCAGCACTGGAAAATATGGTAAAAATAGTTTCTCTCCTAACTAGTTGTTTTTTCAAAAATTAATGTCTTCTCTTCCAACAACCCAATGAGAATCACCCTATAGATTATCCAGATGGGAGCGTGTGGTTTTGGCCAGCCTGGAATGTTTGCGATCTTCCCACTCCTCCCAGCATAGCCCGTATTTGGAACTTAGTGACTTGGACCAATGATAATCTCTTATAAGAAAGTCCCAAGCCAGCCGCCCCTACATGGTTTTCATGGTGATTGTAAATTCCTCGAGGCCCATTCCACCTTCCTCAATCGGTTTCGCCAGACAGTTCCAAGAAGCCCATCTACACTGACCTACATCATTGGCATCCCAAAGAAACTTTTTCCTCATTTAATCCATCATAATAATTGTCCCTTTGGGAGGATTTAGGAAGGAGAATACGTGCATTGGAATTAATACCATAACAATGTTGATTAGAGACACCCTCCCACCGAAGGATAAGAATTTGTTTTTCCAACTGAAAATCCTCCCAAGCATATTGCTAATGAGGTCATCAAAAAAATTCTTTTTGAATCTTCAATTTGAGATAGGAGCACCGAGATACATCATAGGAAAATGTGTTATCTGAAATCCTAGTATATCTTGATTTTACTTCACCCTTCCCTTGGAACATTTGTTAGAAATATAAACAATACTTTTCTAATTATTGATCCTTTGTCTGCTTATGTACCCATACGTAGACATGATTTCATTGAAATTTAGCAGGGAAGTCCTCCTTCCATTCATGAAGATCAGAATGTCATCTGAAAACATAATATGAGAAAAGGTACCATTTGAGGCTTTGTAATGGTACGAAGTTAGCCTCTCTTCAGCCAGGATTTTGTGCAGATTTTGGGAGAGAGCCTCTTGTGAAATGAAAAACAACGATGGTGAAAGGGGGTCTCCATGTCTCACTCCCCAACCACTTTTGAAGAAACCAAAACATTTTCCCATAAAAGAGATGGTGATCCATGGAGAATAGTAGCACTGAAAACATAGACCACATACCCCTTCATGGAGACCAAGTCTCCTCATGGTCCGAATGACAAGGCTCCACTCCAAGTTTTCGTAGGCTTTGTTCATGTCAACTTGCATGATAATATTAGAACCCATCCGCTTCCTTTTGATATCATCAGCCAGTTCTTTTGAAATCCCAATCACCCCTTGAATACCCCTATCCTTGATGAAACTATGTTGCTCCTGTGAAATGATTCTTGGGACCAACTTGTTGATTCTTCTAGAAATTAAGCTTGCCAAAATATTATAGGAGACACTACAAAAGAAAATAGGTCTGAACTGCTCAATAGAGGTGGGGTCTTTGATTTTTGGAATTAGGACCACTCTTCGAGCACAATAACTTCTGTTAAGAAAGCCTGCACGAAAAAAATATGGAATTTCATTAGAAACATGCCCCCCCACAAAATCCCACGACGCCTCGAAAAAAGCCCCAAGAAACCCATCCGGGTTGGGTGCGCTTTCCAAAAGCATATCACATATGGTGTCCCAAACTTCTTCCCCCGAAGGTATGTCCCTAGGGAAGTCATTAGTATGATTCTCAATGCGCATATGAATACCATCCATGAACTTCAACTGCTCCTCCGTTTCCAACGCAATTCATGAGGTTACAATGGGGCGTCTTGCAAGCAGTTATTCAAAGTGTGCAGAATCCATTCTTCCTGCTACATAAATATCAGGAGAGAAAGCTCCATCTTCAAGTCTAAGATTAATCTTCATCGACCGACTTTCTTTAATACAAGCATGGAAGAACACATTATTCCGGTCAACCTCCTTTAACCACATGACCCTGGACCATTGTCTGTAACTCCTTTCCAGCTCTAAAAGTCTACCTGTGATCAATCTACATTTGTCACAGATCCTCAGAAAGATGTCCTCATCCCAGCCCTGTTAAAAGCACATATTCCAACCTATCAATGTATCCTTGCAGTGATTCCATTGAATTATCCTCCACTGGATTGGCGAGGAGCCAATTAACAATGACCGATTTAAGTCATTTAAGTCTTCTGGATAGACCGACCCAAGCCCGTCCATAAACATCCTGCACCTAGGACTACCTCATCATTTGCATAAATGCTTCCAAGAGATTCCAACTCAGAGTGTACACGATGGGATTATTAGCCTGGTTATCATGTTTAAGCTCAATCAGAAGAGGATCATGATCCGATAAAACCCTTAACAAGTGGGAAACCGACATTCCTGAGAAAGTATCCAGCCCTTGTAAATTCGAAAGACATCTGTCCAGTCTACTCCAGATCGTATTATTACCCCTATGATTGTTTCACAAGGTGAATTTACATCCCTTGAAGCCTAGATCCAATATTCCCTTACTTACAATTCAACTTTGTAAGTCTAGCATGCCATTGTTGAGATTACTCAAGCCTCCCCTCTTCTCTGAGATGTCCACAATCATGTTAAAGTCACCGACGACGAACCAGGGGAGACCAAGTGGGTCAAAAGAATCCAGATGATCCCACAAGGGTCTTCTTCCTTGGACCCCATTACTGGCATAAATAAAGGAGAAGAGGATTACAAAGCCCTTAAAACATATTTTAACCGTGATTCATTGGTCGTTAGACTGGACCAAATGAACTTCACAGCTTCCTTTCCAGCAAATACATATGTGCTTATTTACCAGGTAGTCATGAAGATGGAATTCAAAGCCCATATTTTATTGCGAAGAAACCAAGTCTGGAAGAATCCTGATTTGGTTCAATAATCCAAACTAAAAAAGCACTCCTTATTTGAGATTTAGAAGACATAAATGCAGATTTTCCATGAACCCCCAATCCTCTAGCATTCCATACGATTAATGATAACATTAAATAAGAGGTTTCCTAACCCTTCGGCTCTCTGACCCTGTTCTTGGAAAAAACGGCCTCCGTCAAACTCTTACATAGACATAGAGTGGGTAACTGGTCTGGAGACACCATCAGTAGGGAAACACTTCCTTAGAATCAGGATATTCTACTTCAGTGGACTATCAGATTCCTCCAAGAGAGACAACCTGCTTCTCGATGAATGTTTCAACATTCTTGGTTCCCATTCCTCTTGAAGGATCGATTCTAGCACCTTACGAGCTGGCCAACTATGCATTACAATGATTTCCTTCGTCACTCCCTCTAGAAATACCTCCACATGCTGGTAACTGTGTCGTCTTTGTATTCCTTTGGTGAACAAACAAGAGAAGTCTTTTCTTAAGGGGTTACCTAGATCCTATAAAGAATCCACCCTGGGAGTTCCTATAGGGGCCTCAGTTCTTCCTCCTTCTATTCCTCCGATAAGGGTGGAGGGAAGATCCCCAGAAACTCGGGAGGGGTTTCTCGTGTTGGTTCTTGCAGAGAAAGAACTTCAAGATGCGGAAAGGTATCATGGTCTTTCTCTGGTGGCCCGGTTTGGTCCATCCAAACACCCTTTGGAAGGGTTTAAGTCTCATGTTCACTCCTAAGGCCTTCAACACCCAGTGGAGATCTTTGAGATTTCAAGGTTTTCCTTCTCTATCCACTTTTTCAGCAAGGAGGACTTCGTGTGGGCATGGTCACGAGAGGACAGACGCTATGGAGCCAAAAGATTCACCCTCTACTGCTGGTCATGGGCTTGTCACTATGGTAAAGAATCGAGCATGGTGGCAGTGTGGATTAAAATGTTGGGTCTACCTCTACCTCTTCATAAACCTTCTATCTTGACAGTGGTTGGAGACTCTCTGGGGAGCTTCCTCTGCTCTGACACCAACACGTCTTTCTTCCTAGATGCCGGTTCCCCCAGAATTTGTGTTGAGATGTTTCCTCCCCCTTTCTTTATTAGATCTCCTGAGGGTTCTTTATGGTAGAAATGTCTAATCTATCAGGCTCATCCTATGTTATGTTCGGCGTGTGGCTTTCAAGGTCACTCTATGGACTTCTGTAGGAGAGGTAAAGCAAAGGTGAGTAGACAGAATGCTCCTCCTTTGCAGGAACCCCGGTAGACATCTGATGTTTCCTCTGGACCTCGGAGGCACACAAGTGAGAAGTCTTTGTCGAGGCTTCGTCCGGATCCCCCTGCACCATTGGCGGAAAGACAAAATATCTCCAAATCACCTTTTGAAAAGATTTTCGGTCATTTTCCTATAAAATTTAATAACCATGGTGAGAGGGCCAAATCGGTCAGATAGGTGTCAGAGAGAATTATTACACCTCAGAAGTAACCCTAATCGCAACTCAAAATCCTTGATTCTTTTCCAAATTATCGAATGTTTTATCCCCATGTATCTTCCCCAAGTCCTGGATCCTTAGGTAGCAGTATAACAACTATCTAAATTTCCCAATGGATTTTCTCACATAGATTAATTTAGGAGGTAAAGACCTCAGTATTTTTCTT
This sequence comes from Viscum album, assembly GCA_963277665.1. Lineage (NCBI taxonomy): Eukaryota > Viridiplantae > Streptophyta > Magnoliopsida > Santalales > Viscaceae > Viscum > Viscum album. The sequence goes on from OY728159.1 coordinate 664,503,967, forward strand.
TTAATTTAATTTCAATTTCTTTTCTTTTTTTCACTCAACTCATCTCCCCATATCCAAGTGACATGAAATCATTAGTATCTTTTATGTATTTTAATTTTCATGTGTCAATAGAAATCCACATCACAATTTATAATCCATCCCCTTTTTTATTAATATTTAACCAATATCTGTGATGTGGTAAATTATTTCACTCAATATGAAAAGTTTTCAATTTCCATTACCACCTTCAAAAAAGGTCATAAAACCATTCTAATGGTTAATAAAGATTATAATATATGTATTATAGATTATATATTATTATGGATCATGTATTTATATATAATATTAATTAATAAAACAAAACATATTCATGATGATAAAAAACAAAAAAATAATATAAACAATTATAATTATAATTTCAAATAATTAATTATCCTTGAATATGAAATATGTTACACAAGACCATTTAATATTATATAATCTAATTAATGTAATATAATTTCCATTTTGGGAAACTATTATATCTTTATATGATCTTCCATACATGAAAACAAGTGAACCTCTCATGAAAATTGAAGAAATGAACAGTCCAAAATGATGAAATTGTATGATAAAATTCATAAAATGATGATGAATGAACATAATAAAATTAAAATTAATCTTAAATATGTATAAAAGTTTATAAATTAATTAATTAATGTATTTAATTTGATTATTCATAACACTTGGATCTTGTGCGGAATAGTTTCAAGCATATGGTAAGTGATTCTTTCTGAACATTCATTTTTCATCAGGTTTCAATTTATCTATAATTACTCCAATGTAATTCATCATTATGTCTATGTAATTTTTATATCTTCGGTGTATGTGTTCAAAAATATAGTATCTATATCATATCATCATTATTTAATGGATAAATACATGTTTAAAAAGGATTCCCTTCTCAATTCCTCCCGAAAAGAAATCCCAATTAGAGGGAAAATTTTGATTTAATACCCATTTTCCACTATAATCCATATTTTATTTTAACCCACCATTATATTTCATAAAATCACCCTTTTTATCTTTAAAACATGTCTTGGTTCATTTATTATTTTATACAAACAGATATGCCTTTTCCTTTTTGAATAACAATTGAAATTTTCCTCTAAATTTCACTAATTTACCTAATTTCTAAAGTTTCTTAATAACTCATTTTACATGTTTTCACTTAATTTTGACATAAAATTAACAAGTTTTATTTCTATCTTCCCATATTAATGACCATTTATGATTTAGATCCATTTTTTCCTTGACACCATTGTGATACGTCCAATTTTTATGCCTTGTGATAGGATTACGATACCAATTTCATTCCATGGTTAAATATTATGATCTTACCCTATGTATGATTATTAAATTGGAACACATATTCAGGAACCTGTTGTGATTGATATTCACATAGAGCACTCGAATGCATTGGGTAATGTTTACACTCATGATATATAATGATGGAAGATGGAGTGAACCAAAATCCTTTATTAGACTTTTGTATACTATGCGTAATAGTCATGGAAGGTAGGATTAACTCCTGCTCATTCATGTGAAATGGTATTTATATTTATATTTGAATAATTCATTTTTCATGTTGTATATTCTTCCACATTACATTGAACTATGATAACATTATCCCATGTTATACATGTTATGATTCCTCATGTTTATTCATACCTTATTTATGTAATCATGTTATTCCTTCAAACCCTTGGGTAATGTGTTATTTCAATGTTTATTTTACGCACTATCCCTTTTATCTCATCTCTTGGTTCATATATTTCGCAATATATCATATGGAACTATACGATCTCGATAGATTTTTGGAGCTCAACATGAATATTAAATATTTTGTGATTTTTGTTTTATGTTTTCCAATATTTTACCCAATATATCAAATAAAATATAATTTAGGATCCTTTATTGTATATTATGGTTTTTTATTCTTAAATTCATTTAATAACAAGTGTAATAGGAGAGATGTGATATACAAATTTGGGTTTTCACCAAAATGATGTAACTGTCAATTAATTTACCTAGGGTCAAAATATTTTGGTGGCTGGTATCACACATTTAGTGGATGACCGAGATTAGCTTTGTTTAAAGTTGAGAAAAAAAACTCATGAGGTTTTCTAGGTAGAAGTGAGTGTTTATGATCTTCTTACATAATATATATAGTAGGAAGGCTTCATTGGAGTATTTTTTTTGAGTATCCTTAATTCTTTAATCTTCTCCTAGTGATGGGAAAATCATTCAGTCCAGAGAAAGAGGATTAAACACTCCCAAATGGGGATGAGGGAAAATTTGAACATTAATCTTTTCCTTTTTAAATTCCTTTCAAAGAGATAATGATGTATTTTCCATGAATTCCAATATTCTAAGAAAGACACTAGTTTTATGTATCAACACCTCCTTCAATTGTTTTGGTGTATAAAAAATTATGAACCAAAACATCTTCCTCAAAAACATCCTTTAAACTGGCCTCATGTTCTATGTAATCCAAGAGAGTGGAAATGGTGACATAACTTATAATAAATTAATTACGGACATTCAATCAGTTTCTTATCGAGATTTACTGCTTATATGCTATCTTCAAAGATTCATCCTCTCCTTAAAAAATTCGATGGAAGTTATTTGAAGGATAGTAATCCCATGGGAATATAATTAAAATTCCGTCATGTGTATCCCAAGTGAGGGTCCTAGGTTAATTAATTGGATTAAATAGGATGATTTATTCATCATAATTTTACATAAATTAGAGAATACTGATTACCATTGAAGATGGTGTTTTTGAGTTAAAAAATCACATAACCCTGAGTGCATGGTTTTTTCCGTTCATCTTTAAATAACCAATGATTTTGGTTTTCTGACATTGATGGTTACCTTAAAAAATTCCCCAGACCTGTCAGATGGGGTTGCTCCTAAATTACCAAGGATTATTCTGATGTGGCTTTCCTTATGATTCCATGGAGTTTTGTTCAACCATGGGATGGGCACATCATTTGACACCGACTTAAAAATCCCACTTCTGAAGACATTTGTTATATTTATAGAATGTTCCTTATATGAGAATTAAATTCCCTAAATTGGGAGTCTTTCTCAATGTTTCAGACTCCAGATGAAAACTTATTTCAATTGAATTCCATCTTTCTATCCCGATGTAGGTGAGAGTCGTTCGGGGCATATTTTTGTTAAGCATGTCTTTAGTTATGAGAAAACTCTTTTTCATGCCATCTTGAAGCTATAACATTGCACAGTATATCATTTTGAAAACATTAGTGGTTATAGATAAAAATGGTATATAACTCTCCATGTTTATCCCATCCTATGAAATGAGCACCATACATTGTATCAGATATCATCTATCATAGTGGAATTAATGAGATGAGGAATGCACATTGATGGGATCCTTTATTGTTTCCCAATCTTTGGATGTCTTTCATTCGGGAGAGATGCTAAGTCAATCTAAAATTTCAACCCTTCTTATACATTGATATTACTTTGATATTCATCGAAATTTAATACCATATATTTAATGTGATGAATATTTTTTATACATTGAGGTGGATGTCATGCACACAATCTTATGACAACACCTATGGATTTTTGTATTGAGTGGGGTAAAATGAACATAATATGACCTATTTTTCATATTTATCCAATTGTTTCATCATGTTTAGTATCTCCTATTCATATTTCACAATAGGTTTCTCAATCTTTTATGAATAAACATGACGATTCTCATCCATTTTATCATAAATAGACAGATTGGCTGGGATTTCATCTACAATATTGGAAGGAAGGTGATCCCAAGGTGGTTCGAAGAATGATTCAGCCATGGGATGTTTTATGGTTGAGAATGGATTTCATCTTTTAATGAAAATGAATCAATCATGACTGACCTTGTTTTCAAAAGTTCCTCGTTATAGGAGGTTTTTCCTATTACCACATTTCTAATTAGAGAACTCTATTCAAAATCTTAGACAGTACTATGGAATGAACCTTCACAATGATCAAATTCTTTAGGACGACCACCATGGTGAATTATTATAATAAGAATACCCTCTTACTCCTTGACCTTATAGCCACACTAAGGGTTGTCATGCTCTCATTAGGACATGGGTTATCATGATCGAGATGATTGTGGTCATAAATAAATCCTTTAAATGGAAGTATCTAAAGAGGACCTTCAGAATTACTACTACAAAATCACTAATTATGTAAGGATAGATTAAAATCATGAGTTCCCATAGATATACATTTGTGGCATTCAATAAATCTATCATTTAGTAGACCGCGATCGTAGAGTTTCTCTATATTTTCTAGTTGCTTTTGATGTGGCTTTATTTCATATGACTTTGCATGGGAAACTGGGGTAACATTATCAGGGAAGTCATTTTTATGGAAAGGGTTTTAATAATTCCTTAGAGTTGAAATTATTATAGGAAGATTACCTTTATTAAGAGCATGTGAAAGTTCATAATCTGACTATTTGAATAATATGGGGTAGTTTTCCCCATGACCTTCAGGGTTGGAAACAGAGGTGTGTGTCCTCTCTAGGGTGACATGATGGCGATTTACCCTCTATATGGGTTTGAAGTTGTATACCCACCCCTCAAGAACTATTTTTGTCATTATTATAATGTCTGAGTAAGTCGTCAGGATGTGTGTTGTTATTTTCACCTACCCTTTCACCATTTCATGGATATGCAAGGTGAATTCAGTAGTCAAACACGGATATATGGCCATTAGTTGATTATAGTAGGGGTATTTAGCTTCTCATATCCTCCATTTATTTCCAATTGATAATGAATGTACTTATGTGAATGGGTAGATAGTTGGTTCATCCCACAATTTTCCCTCTGAATATCACTAAAAGTTTCTTTGTATTTATCCTGATGAAACAACTTGCATGATTGATGAATGAAAGCATGTGTTTGTGACTAATCATGTATCACCACCACTATTGGATGGATGGATGGATTCATTGAGTGGTACTAGAGGAGTTCACTAGGAAGATCAGTGTTCGCATGTAGCAGTATGGGCCTACTCGTAGTTAGTCGTCAGATTTAAACTATGGGCTTCTTTGGATACCACCATGTGAGTCTGCATATAGGAATAATTTTGTCGGTAAGGTCTACGTTCTTATTTATAGTAGATTATAAAATTGAGTTTATGGGATTCCCAAGAGGGGGGAGAGGTATGAACCTTCTTCTTATTGACTGGAATCTTCCCCCAATGATCTATCTTTCTTGCCTGGGTCAGGATGACATAGTTCTGTCGATCAAATACTAAACCTTCATCATGTTAGTCTATCACTAGCTACGTTGTTGGTGGTGATGAATATCGGAAGGATTCCTCGGGAATTCCATTTTTGTTTTGTAAACAAGGTCATTTGCAGCCTTTTGATACACCTCCCTAAGATAAGACATTTTATTCTAGTTTTGCTCCAAGGATAAAATCCTAAAACTATTAAAGATGATGGTTGGTTTCATCTACATCAAGACCACTAGTTGTCACTAACCAGATGATCTGTGTTTCCTCACAAGATGGATGGTCTGTTGGGTGGCCTCTACGGTTGATATTTTAATGTTATAATGGTTAACCTGAACAAAATATTTTTGATACCCAACATTTAATATGTTGGTTGGTTATGAAATCCTCTCTATGGATGAAGCTCTATCGTTAACTATAGTCAGGACATACACCCCTGAGAGTTGATAAGGTTCCATTGGATTTTGGGGATTTCTTAACATAATTTCATTGAATTTTGTAAGAAACAAACAAGATATACCTATCAAAATCATCATATCATTTGAATGAACACATGCCCGATTTATTGTCTTATTTGATTCTCCCCAATCATGTGAATGGGGCCTCATAGATGAGAAAAACTCTCATCTTAGTTAAGGAATCATGTCAGGTTCAGAATTTTTTCCCTTAGATATAAGTTTTGTGACAGTAATGGAATGGTATATTGATGAATATGAATTATATCATTTTTATCTTCTGAATGAGATTTAGTAGCTGTATCATTCACATCACTTTTTGTATTTTTTGTTTTCAAAAAAGAATGTGTGACCAGATGATTGCTTATAGTTTTTTAGTTCAATGTTATCATTCACATTAGGTTCAATTTTTTCCAATTGTTTCAAATGGGTTTATTCATGGAAATATAAATATTCAAATGTTCTATATCCATAGTGATCTTCTTTCTAAATGAATTCACTCATTTGGATGTTTATCTAACACTACTTAAGAACACATGTTGGTTGAGAAGATGGGAGGTCAAGCTCGTCACACTCTTTTAGGGGGAATTGTTTCTTAATTCATTAATATCTTATATATTTGATAAATGTACAAGAAAAATTCTTTAATTACCATGTTTTATCTAGCTCACCCTAGTTTTATCAATCAATTATTGGGAATTAATGAATTTAGAATCATCTGTATATATTTGATGTTGTTCATCAATGGAGATATCTATATGTATATGTGGTTCCCCAAAAATGGAATCCTCTAATGTACAGATTATAGATTCTTATAACATTATTACATCAATTCTTTTTTATATCCACACAATGGGGAGATCTGGAGTGTGTCATCATAAAAGGAGACAGAATCTATGTTGAGGTCGATATCAGACCCAGGAAATGGTCTTCTAATGTATCTAAGTGAAGGGAATCAGATCCAATGTAGTTCAGCAGTGTATAAAAGGTCCTATCATACCTTTTAGTTTCATGTGATAAAGACCTAAAAATATATATTAATGTCTTTTGGAAAGGATATCTCGGTGGAATGTTCATAGTCAAGGTTTAGTGTGGGACTTATATTGATGCATCTCAGGGAACTTGAGGGAGATATGGATTCTCACGTCAAATTAGACCCTAATTTAACATTCATTGCAGTGAACATGGTTTTTTTAGTGTTGGGTGTGACCCTCAAAGAGGCTTCCTAAATAACCCAGTTGTTGGGGGAATCAAATCCCATGTAGTTCCTCTAGTTATCCTGCATGGGATTAATGCCCTTTGAGAGGATTATGTTGGTTCTTATTTCTAAAAACGATTTTTTGATGAATTAATTTGAGGGCATGACATGTGGAATTTGTCAAGTATATTTGGTATTTTTTTCATGGATTATTCGTGAGTATAACTCTCATATTATTTTGTGTTTACTATGGAATACTCTTGAAGTGGTTTCTCTATTTAATGGAGTAATGATTGGGGCTTACTCTTGAAGTGAATGTCTATTTAGAGAAAGTATTTGGTTTTTCCTACTTATACTAATTATAGTAGTAACAAAAGTTCAAGTAGATCAATATTTCAGGAATTACATAATAGGAATCTCATTGGCAATTCTGATTAGGGAATACTCCGTAGAAGGATTCCCATGGATTGTTTTGATCTGGTTATTACTCATGAGAAGGATTCACATAATTAGTTAGGGTTCCAATTATAATGAGGACCATGGATAAGTATGACTAGGGAATACTCATGATGAGGATTACAATAGATTAAATTGATTTACAGATTACTCCTAAGGTGGATTACTATATGTAGTTTGGTTTTACACTTTGAATTAGTCCCAATGATTAGTATGAATGGGGATTTCTCTAGAGGAGGATTCCCATTGGATTGGGATTTTATGGATTTCACGACCACTGTTAACCTCTATGATCACATGCATCATGAACGGTGTGAGAAACAAGATTAAATGGAAGATCAAGGAAACCATGCAGTCTACATTTTCCTATGATTATATACATGGTGTTGAGGAACTGCATCTATATGGGAACTTTTGAGGATGGAGAGAAGAAGATTTAAAAAGAAACTCTTCCAAAACATGCATCTATGTGTGTCAGTTTAGGGTTCATGTCTATCCCCTAATCCCACATGTAATTATGAGTCATGATTGAATATGAGAAAAAAGTTGAAGTGGAAGATACAACAAACCTAAAACTTATCCACCTACACTGGTGGAAGATTCTGAGGTTACGAGAGAGAAATGAGATAACTCTAGTGCCCATCCCCTCTCTAACTTTGTAGCCAATAACGTGAGGAAGAGGATGAGTTCAACCTACAGTTGGAAATTCTAGGGGATTACTCCCTAAGGGATTCCATAAAATGGGTTCTCCATTAAAGAAGGAGGCTCTCATTCCACGATTAGTGTAAACTATAGTCTAATACTCCCCCCCATTGGGAGTTGGAGGATATGGGACATAGATACACCAATGGCTACACATAGTCATAGACCTTGTATCTAGGACTATGAACCCTTTGCCAATGTCCATGGGGTTGGGTTCCTTGTGACCATGGGAATAAAAATACACACCCACCCCAAAGTCCCTAACCATATCATTGGATATGTGTAGGAATTATATGAGAATAGGAATAAAAATACAAATGGGAGATATATTAGTGTGACATTTGTAATGGAATTTTAGGTTTAGAGGCATTAGTCGAGGCATTGATTTGGACCCTCTCAAAAAAGGGATTGAAGAGAGGGGAGACCCTACCATGGGATGCTTAAAATATGGGCAGATCAAAATCTCTCACCGTTTACAGTTTAGGATGTGCCTATGTATTTTCCCACTAGTAGGCCTCAAAAATAAAAGGGAGGTTCACATAGGCACCCATGGTGACATGATGGTACCTTGGGATATGAAAAACCTACAAAACTACACTTTGGAGAGTCCATGTTCAAGACTTATTGTGTTTCTATAGATGTTCCTGGAAGTGTCTCACGTAGGTTCCTGGTTAATGAAGGGGACGTTACTCTAGTGTTTGTCTACCATATGGGCTTGCATTCCTCAAGGATGTGTTTTTTTAGCCCCAGGAGGAATTTAGGTACACTATCCCCCTTAAATCACCTCTTATTTAGGTTTTGAGGAGTACCTAAAATGATTTAGAGGGATTTGGAAAGGGACTAGGATGACTAGAGTGTCAGTAGGAATTCTGAAATTCCTATCAATTCAAATGAATAAACTAATGATACATTTATAGGGAAATATGTGACCCTAGGTGATTTGGTGATCGCTCTCAAGGTTTCTACTAAGGTACATCTTGCAGGATCTTACTCATGGTGGTTGAACAAAGAAATTATGAGGTCCCCTAATCAGCGAACCTACTTTAGGGTACATGGGTGAATGGCATTCGGGGTATTTTCAATAATTGTACTTCTTTAATTCAGTTCATCTCTTATTTCAATGGAATTTACTTTAGTCTCCATTTTCATCCATTCGAAAAAAATGACTGTCAAGAATTTCTATCTTTTTTATTTTTTACACTGTTGATCTACATTAATAAAGAGTTTATATTCTCTAAACATTTAAATTTTTCCTCTTACCACTATTCAGTATCCTCTATCTAATAAGGAGGTGTTTCTAAGGTCGAGTAGTAAACTGGCTCAGGGAATTGTTATATGGTACCTAGTTCAGGATGTTATAGAAGAAATATGTTGGTGTTAGTTATTCCCTACTGGGTTTATGATCATAATATACCATTATCATTCTAGCATTTATGGTTCATTATAATGATGAATAAATTTTTATGAAACCCATTTCAATTCCATTAGTTATGCTCTGTTGAATGATTTATGAAGAAAATTTCTTTTCATGGGTTCTGATCTATTGAATTTTTATTATGATTTTGCATACTTGTGTATATTTTTCATTATGTGATGGTGGTTTTATTATATCCAATGATGGTTGGGACCTATATCTCCATCCAAGGCATTTTTCAAGGATTAGTATCTCATGAGATATATAGTACTAAAATGGGGAGTGAACCTAGTTCAGAAATTGAATCATCCCACACTGTTATTCTTGGAAATGAGCATTGGGAAATATAATGGTTTATGGTGTGAATCTATTATTCTATTACAGTTTAATAAATGAGTATTTACTACTAAATAAATTATTTTCTATTATTATGTGTATGGAACAAATAAATTACTTATGAAAATAATATGCTATAACGAATCATGTTATTTGATCTAGTTATGAGTCGAGTATTTTAAAATGCCAAAATATTATCCATGACTCAACATAATGAAATATTATATGTAGGTTATGGCTTTGAAATTTCATTAATGTGTTTTATACCCATATACTAATGTAATATTGATATCGGTCTTGTTTACTCGTACTGAGCATCTAAGCTTAACCTTTTAGATGTTTCCATTTCCTATATAATGAAGATTTGTTTTTGAATAGGGTTTGTATAAGAAGTGTATTATTTGGGATGAATATTTTTGGATATATTTATGGTAATTCTAGAAATAAGAATATTTTGTGTCTAGACTCTAAAGAAATTAAACATGTATAGTAATCAAGAATAGGTTTTTTAACATTTGTTGAATATTCATTAAAAAAATTCAATTATCTATATATGAGTTGGGTTTTCATAAAAAAATACATATTTGGCAATGTGTAATGGTAAGGGTAATGAATTATAAATTTTAATATTCTATAGTTAACAAAACTATCACATCTCAGATTACATAGTAACCATTTAAATCATCTTTGTCTTAGAAATAATGTTATAACACCTGTTAATGATCAATGATATTACAAATGGAAGAAAAAATATTCATTTTATTTATCATATCATTAGGTAACATAATAATATGTATGTTATATATATTTGATGTGTAGCTATAAATGATAATGTAGTTTAAACTTTTACAAAATAAGTTCCAAAATTAAAAAAATTGGTATATGTGAAGTATTCCCATATTAGATACAAAGGAAAATGGATCTAGTGTATACATTTATGAAATGAGTATATTCTAAATATATCCACGAAATTAATGTCTTATAAACACAAATGGTATCATATATTTACATTTTATGAATGTTTATGAATTATCATTTCTAAATATTTTATGTTAAATAAATTAGATAATCAACCATTCAAAAGAAAAAAAATTATGTTATTCCCAAACATTAATAATCCTGTGTTTTCATGGTTTGAAATGAAATTTTAATATTAACCAGATTAGTGTCCCACATGATGGAACATGGTTCTCTAATAATATTTAAGTTTTAATTTTTTTACAGTATCAATCACCCTTGAGAGAATATTCAAAACATCACATGTATAAGTATTTATTTTCATGTTCATACCTCATTCATAGTAATCCCATGAATAAAGATAAAAAAGGTTATTTTTTATAAAAATTATTACATTTATAGTTATCTTAGGTTATTCTTTTTTTATTTTAAAATAATTCCATATAGTTTTTTTGATGATCATGGACAGGGGATTGCATAAAAAGACATTTTCTTCCATTCTGATTGAATGAAATAAAATCCTCCAATTTATTATGATTTATAAAATTCATGAAAATTTCATTGTGATTGTAATGTGATATTTTAATCAAATTAGATTAACGATATTCGATCTATTTAGAAATTTTAATTAATTTTCATAAAAAATCTAGAAGGAACCAGCTATTCCAATAAAAATTAATTACTTAACTGAAGGAAATCTCCTCTACCACACATTGTTTCACCATTAGATATAATTTTTCCCCTTATTGAAACATCATTTCAATCATGATCCCCTTTCTTGGTTCCAAATACTACAATTTGGTTTTAATGGGTTTATCCTACCATTATTTAAAGTATATTGTGTTCATTCACTAACTTCAGTATTGCAATTCTTTTCTAGGTCCATTTCATTGGTTGTCACTATTTTAAATGCTTCATTCCTCACCCTCTCTATCTATCTAATTGTCTTTCTTATGTTGTTCTATAGTGACTTTTATCTCATAGTATAGAATGAGGAAAATTCTAACCATGAGAGGAATTTCCAAGAAAAATCATAAAATGACATGTTTTCTTAACAGGGGATATATTTTTTATTGAGATAAACCAGCCCCATCTCAATTAGTATATGGTGGGTTTGGTGTGAGTTCCACACAATTTGGTGACACACCCCATTTTATGAAAAATTAATATATATATATATATTATAAATAATATTTATTTATATACTTATAAATATAAGTTTACAAATATATCAATGTATTAATATATTTATGTATTATTATACATAAATAATAATAATAATTATATTTTAAAAGCAATAAATCATTATATATATATATAATAAATTTATCATTTTTACCCGATTATTAATCAATGTGGGTTTGGGTAATATTTTTAAAGATCGAACCATGCCCATATATGATTTTGGTTTTACTGGACCTAAATTATATTTAAAAATATTTGTTTATAAATATATTTATGAAAAATATATTTAAATATAAATACATATATTTTATATATATGAAAAACATGTATATATATATATATAAATATATCTTAAAATGAATATTTCTAATATATAATATATATATTTATATAACCATTAATATATAATTATAAGTTTAATTGTATATAATTAAAAGTATATAAATCTAAATAAAAAGTTATTTTTAAATTATTTTAGGTTCATATCATTTAATCAATTTCCCTTTGTTCCATTACTATTACCATGTTTCTTACAGATGTGTAACTCATCATATTTTAATTTTTTAGTGTATGGATGTAGATTGAGTTCAGGTGTTCTGAAGAGGGGTCATGGAACATCCCATATTCCGATGACACTGTCTATAGTTTAGTTACTTACTGATCAAGGTGGTGACTGTTCTACAGGAGCACACAAGGAGAGGTATATTTTTTATGAACTTGTTTCATTTTTTATTTTGTTTGGAAATATTTTTAATCTGATTTCTTAAAATTTATGTTTTTTATATTTTGGGTTTGGTATTTTATCTCTAATTATTAAGCTTACCAATTAACTAAAAAGTGGTTAATTTAGAGATATAAAAATTTATATAAATGGATTGAATTACAAAAATGACTAAGTATCCAATATAGGATGGAATTATTTTAGGTATCATGGATATAACTAAAATATTTTTTTAATGGATTTTATACATACACATCTACCTAATGAATAATTGTCTGAACCCATTGTAAATTGACCCAAAATGATGTGTTTCATAATACCAGTATATACTTATGATTATTTATTTTCAATTAATGGGATAGAATTTGACATGTATGAAAAAAACATTATATCATTTTCACTTAAATTTAAACTATAACATTTGACTTGATTTCTAGAATTCATGTATTTTTTTAATTGTTTTGAAAAACAAATTATTGAATTATTGTACTTTATTAAATGTATTTATGTTATATAAATAGAAAATTTTAATTTAATTATTTACAATGTTTTTGGGAATTGGAATTGAAAATATATATTTTCAATAAAAAATATTTAAAATACATAAATAACTAATTATTATAGGAAATATAAATTTAAAAGTTAAATTAAAAAGTAATTTTAATGATTTATGACTGAATGAAAAAAATCATTTGGTTGAATTATATAAATTTTCTATTTTCATGAATATAAAAGGCTTAATTTTATTTTCCCGGAAATAAATAAATATAGTATATTGTTGAAATTAAATTTAATTTGTGTAGAATTAATAAATTAATGTTACGTTGGGTGTTAATTTTTGGTTGGTTTTTTATCCTTATATATTATTTATGATTTATATTTTAGATCTATATTTATTTTCTATATATACACCAACTCTGGGTTTCCCTATTTCTTATGATGTTTATTGAGTTATGTTTCATGATATTTGAAGATTTGTATTGATAGTTAAATATAAAATTCATTTATATAAAATTACATTGGATCCCTAGGAGAATTGAAAAGTAAATTTTTATTCTCTTTTATTTGATGACACAATGATAGATTCATGAATCTTAGTCTGCATTAAATTTATTAGTTTTCTAATCATACAAGTAATCTCTCATAGAATAATATTTATTTTCATTATTTTATATTTTATAGATTAAATTTACTTGTTATAAATAAAAAATATTATTTTTAATGGTCCAATAAAATATCAAATGGATATATCAAACACCTCAACTACGAGAAATAAATATTTTACTAGCTGTTCTAATTGGGAATTATTATGTGGAACATAGCCTATGGATCTGTCCACGATACATGGTTTACCATTTCATATCCTAGGTGAATCATGTATCAAATTTCATATTATATAAATTTAGTTTGATTAATACATAATTTGAATTAAAGACCAGAAATGATCAAATGTATGGATAACACTCCATTTCCGAATCAATAGATAATGGATTTTGTCATTATGGATTTTAGGTTGTATGGATGTTCTTAAGTATATATTTCCACATTTAATATATTAAAATATCATCTAAAAAGGATCTTTAACCCATCATATAATGGAGAAATCACAAAGAACTCTTTTATCATGAATAATAACATTATTTCCCCAAGGATAATGTTATATATTGTTAGGTATAGTGTCTTTGGAAGATTATATTAAAAAAATATAATTATCAAATTAAAGAAAATTATTTTAAACTGGACATTTTTATTTATAAATCCATATAATTATTAAATCATATGAATGTTTCAACATCCCATGGAATGGAATAATATGAACATGTCACGAATTACCACCAATGTTTTTTTAACAAAGGTCAGATATAAGGCCCCAGACTTAAACATTACATAATCTTGAGTTATGTCAAGAATTTGACATTAAGGATCTTATTAGGTTTATAGTGTCATAGAATTAGTCAATAACTATTATATTACATCTCAAAATTACAAGATAGAGAATTATACTTGATCCAAAATTTTCTCAATAATAAAACCCCTTATATAAAACAAGACAAATTTTATTGATATAAATCTTCTTTAAAACATAATTTTTCATACCCTTCCTAATACCATGTGAAAAAACATTTCAAAAACATGGATGATCATAATAAGATCAGTAAGGGTTATAAAATAAAGAAAGAAAACATTAGTAAATCAATACAAAAAACTCAATGAAATCATACTTCTCAATCATAAAACCTAATCAAGTTAACATAACTCATGAAATCATAGGATTTATGAATAACACGTATAAATCATAAATCATAAAGGCAACTTGGGGCAACCATAACATACTTTCATTACAGCTTTCACAACTACTTAGGGAGTTACATTTAGAATACCGATCAAGGTGTATTACTTAAATATCATAGGATAAACGTTAATTTTTACCTCCGTCACATTACCCAATGTATTGGAGAGTTATCTTCAGCTCACATTCCCAAGGTTTATCATGGAACCACTGGTATACGTAAACAATTCCCAAGAACCATAACATAATCATCACACATGAACAACCATAAAGAAAAGATAAAAATTCCACATTGCAATAAAAAGAAATCAGTTCTAGATATTGACATAATCAGCCCATTATCAAAACCATTTTCAATAAAAAAATAGGTAAAAAATGGTATATGGTATTTTCTTGTCCTTTTAAAAACACTACGACTTGTATAGCTATCCAAATTTCAAATAATTCTCATAGTGGAAGAAAGGTCATTGTCGCCGCATATGATAAAAAGAAACATTATTATTGTTATTTTGTAAAACAATTCTTAAAAAAAGATTCCCATTGAATGAAATTAAATGGCAAAGGGGCTTATAGACCATATAAAACAAAGTGTTGTATAAATCATTGTGTGCCTCAATTAAAGGACATTGAGACGTAATCAGTTATGAAAATTCGATAGCCTAATGGAGTTAGTTAAAAATTCATAAAATGAGTTGATGACAGAGAAAAAGGTATATACTCACTTGGACATAAATGTAACGAAATAAGGATATAGAATAACATATCCCAACATCATAAAATTTAAATCAAAATACATAACATAAAATAAGTCTCTAACTAAAATAAGAGGTTGAAAGGTTCCTTTAAAAGATCATTTTTTTAAATAAAATTGATTGATTATGTGTATTCAATATTAGTACAAATAAGTAATGAATATATAAAAAATAGGACCTAATAATTTATTTCTTACATAATCATTTCATGACATAATAAAAAATTAGAATATTAACCCAATGAATGGAAATTGGGTCAAAAAGCTCCCTTACCTTGTGTCCGAATTATCTTATTCATTATTTATCAAGATGAATAATATAATTAATTTAATTTATACTTTCTTAAGAAAAAATTTCAATTTTATTATTACTTTTATATCAATTATTATGTTTCTATGACAGTCATATAATTATTCATGTTCTTATCGGTCGTTTTGTCGATGTTTGGTACATGAGTCAAAAATGAATTTGTTATAATTACACATTATCCATGTTTTAAGGAGTCTATTATCTATATGAATGAAATTCATGATTTAGATATCATATTTATCATATATATCCAGTATATATGTATTTATTATATACATTAACATTGGGAGATAAGAAATTAAATGCACCTTCCACAGAGACGGTAAGTCGTACGTACGCATGAACTGTACTTTCATTTCAATTTCATATTTTAATGATTGAAAACATAATGGTACATAGGTATATTATAATTCCAGTATAACATTTTTAATATGTGTTATATATGTTCATTAACACCATCCTTTATACATTTCATTTATGTCATGGATGAGTTATATCACATTGAGGTGGCGGTAGTCCGCACTTCCTAAAATGAAATTATTGTTTTTACACATCATGAAAACCAAAAAGATGTGTTGTGAATAAAAATTATTGAACCATAGAGATAATATAAACATATCATATATAATATATGACTACATTTCCATCATAAGAGCCACCATAAGAGGTGGAATAGGAAGTCGAACAATCGTTGTTTCGTGAGGAAGTCATTCGCCGTCCACAGAAACAATATGTTTTAAATCCATTAGATGGAGGTGTGTGTAAGTGTAGTTATAATCCTTCTCATAAAAAACATTATAGTATATTTATGATACATTTTTTGTTATGTAATAAAATAAAAATTATATAATAGGGGTTGAAGTAGTATAATAATGGAATGGGAATTTAGAGAAGGTGTTACCTCTTAAAACTTGTAACTCCCTTCGATTTGAGAAAAATGGATTTCTGGAATTGAATTATTCCTAAAGGGAATGATTCTAGGAGGAATGGAGGAATAATGGGTGATTATTTGGGTATATGTTGTATGATGCAAGGGGAAAAATAGGTGGGATTAAATTTTTAGGGGTGATGCTATAGCATCCCATCTTTTTATCACATAAACTTTCATTACATTTTACAAAACGGAGGATCTTTAAGGTTTAGTGTCTTGGAAACCAGGAACATAAAACATGAAAAGAACAAAAACACTCTTCTTAAAAACTTGAAAGGCTTCTCCTTAAGTTCATCCTAGGTTCATTACTACATCTCATAACCTGGGGACATACATCAAAAGAAAGGGTGAGCAGAAAGCCCAGTAAGGGAAACAAGAGAAACATTTTACATGTGAACTTGAGATACTTCAATAAGGAAATGAAAAGAAATTTAAGGCATGAGAAAGAAATAATGAGATACATCATAAAAAATAACATTTTTCATAACATTATGATGTGGCTACAACATTTAATATTGAAAAACGTTTCATTTCACCAAGTTCCATCCCCAAGGTGTCGTTAAAAATTACCAAGGTTATTCACCATGGCGTCGTTAAAAATGGTCATCTCTAGAGATTAAGTCTTTACCCAATGCATTGGAGCGCTATCAGGGTGCACCCTTAAATTTTCCTTTATTATCATGTGAGCCACATATATCATCATCAAACATTTCATAAATAACCCATATATCATAAAATAAATGGGTTTCATTTTATAATCATAACGTTTTAAAAACATCTTTAAAGACATGATCTTTACGTCACTCTAAAACCCACAGAAAAGGACGGTGGGTCTCATTTATGTAAATCCCAGAATTTAATATAGAACATTTTGGTATATATGTGAATACCCCTTTAGAAGAAAGATCTTTGAGTATTAAATTAATAATATAAAACAACTTTAGAAAAAGAGAGAGACATTTTGAGACAGAAATTCTACAGCATAACGGCTATGTTCCGAGGTTTTAGAAGACATTAAAAGAGAGGTAAAATGGGTCAAACATTTATAAATGACCCCTAAAATAGTACATGGACAGAATAAGAAGGATACATGATCATGGTAGTGAAATTTCAAGGACATACCATTTGAAATGAAAAACATGGAAGGAAGACAAAAATTAGATTTCTCTTATGAAAGTTCGGCAGCCTAACGACGTTACTTAAACATCAACAAAAATGATTTGAGAAGATCAAATAGGGTCTCTCATCATGTGAACATAAGAGTTCAGTATGATAGATATAGAGATAATTCCCCAACATAAAAAAAGGGAACTTGAAAGAATTGACATGAAAGTAGAACTTCAAAACGAGAAGGGTGAAGAACCACTTAAAAATTCGGTAGCCTAACGGTGCCACTTAAAACTTCAAAATACTGAATTGAAGAGATCAAATGGGGTCTCTCATCATATTAACATAAGAGTCCAGTATGATAGATATAGAGATAATACCCCAATATAACAAAAAGGAACTTGAAAAAATTGACACGAAAGTAGAACTTCAAAACGAGAAGGGTGAAGAACCACTTAAAAATTCAGCAGCCTAACGGCGCCACTTAAAACATCAAAATACTGAATTGAAGAGATCAAATGGGTTCTCTCATCATAGGAACATAAGAGTCCAGTATGATAGATATAGGTAACATACCCCAATATAACAAAAAGGAACTTGAAATACTTTACATGAAAATAGATCTTGAAAAATGAGAAGGGAGAAAGAATCCGTTAAAAAAATTTCGGCAGCCTAACGGCGCCACATAAAACATCATAAAATGAAATAATGAGAGTAAGAGGGGATCTCTCATTATATGAAAACAAAAAGGGCAGTAAGAGGAGTATAAAATAACATCCTCCAACATAAGAACATGGAGCATAAAAGGAATGACATAAAAGAGATCACTTGAAAAGAAAGAGAGGGGTCGGATCCCTTACCTTAAAATGTAACTCTTAAACCTCAAAGGTTGGGACCTTGAGGGCTTGGGGGAACCTTGGGAGGACTCCTTGGGAGTTAATGAGACCATAAATTCGTTGGGAATGAGTGGGGAGTCTAATGGATGAGAGGAGGGCTTGGTATTTATAGGGAAAGTGAGGGGACAAGGCATTAATGGCCAAGGCACACCTCACATGTGCTTTTCTCAAACCCACGTGCTCTCCCTTGGCATTTATCATGGAGTTAGGCCACATGGGGCCCCAAAACAATAATTCATCACCCTTGGCCGGCCAACCCTTAAAAGATCTCATGACATCATCATGACACAATTATGATGTCATTAAACATACCGAAACCCTAAAACTGCATTTTTACTATTCACTGAAAAATTCATCTTTCTCAGAAAAAACCCAAACTTTCACCTTAACTAAATATCAATTCCCTAATTACATTTATGAACTCCATTTTATAAAAATAATTTTCTAAATATTTTTAATTCAATTTTTAAATAAATTCACTATTCACCGAAAATTCATTTTTTTCAGAAAAATCCCCAAAAATTACCTTAACATAATATCGATGCTCTGAGTTCAAAAATGAAATCCATTTTCTAAAAATAATTTTTTAAATATTTTTAATTAATTTTTTAATTAAAAACCCTATTCACCCAAAAAAAACTAATACTTGAATAATAATTAATGAAACCGTTATTTAACCATTTTATTGAATCACATTACTTAATCAAGGTGCCTAGATTATTTTTAAACTTTCTTTAAGTGAGATTACTAATTCATTTGGTCACATTACTAATCCTAAGCGTAAAATCACTATTCACAATTAACTATTCATCAAAAATCATGTTGATCTTATTAGACTCTAAATTTTGTATTGGACATAATTGTAGAAGACCATTTTTTGAAAATCATTAGACATTTTTAATTATTTAAGGTTTACACAACCATTTTTAAAATATCCTTTTTCTAAAATTCATCAAAAATATGCATACTATATTTATCCGGTCATTTCAAAATTCATAAACTTCATCATAAGAAGAAATCCCAATTTTTATTTAAAACAAGGATTACACAAGGCAGTTACGGTCTCTTTACATATCCCCTTATAATACCAGCATAGGACCTAAGAGTAAGGTGTGCTAGGGTGATAGAATCTTGGGGCGGCTCAGTCAACATTGCCCGAGTAGTAATTTCTATCAGTTTGAACTTCTCACGAAAGCAATTCCGTTCTAGCTTCACATGATGAAGTTCGTCTTGGATTTGATCCAGAGCAAAGCCCAATGGTGCTACCTCCTTCCCAAGCTCTGTTAGATGGGATTTGATCAGTCCAAGACTACTAGGTGAGGCCATCGAATCTTCTTTCTATAATAATTAACCAAGATTACTTGTATTTAGAGACAATAATCAAAACATTTTGTTCACAGTGGTCATATTGACCGATGGTCATATAACAATAAAAACCCAATGGTCTCATTTTAATTATAATCATGTTTATCAAATAAAACATTTTTGTTGAGTATAAAAATAAAATAAAATAAAACATGAAATTAGGAAACTAGATTTATTCAAAATTTCGGCCCGTTACAATCTTCCCCCTTACGAAATTGCGTCCTCGCAATTTTTTAAAATTGGGTTTTGAAATTTCATTGAAAGTCCCACATCGGAAAAAGAGTCAGTAACACTATTACTTTAAAATAAATAAATGGGAGTACAAAGGCCACCCGAGTTTACTCATACTAGGATTCCATGTAGGAAACATGGACATGGAGGAGAAAACAAAGGGTCACGTTCTGAGGGAGAGTGATAGAGAGAATGATTAGGAGAAAGTTAACCATAAGAAAATCCCAAACTTATGATGTGTGTAAGTGGTCTTTGATTAACTAGTAAGAAACGTAAACCAACAACATTTTTGTTTTACGTTCCTTTTGATAACTTTGAGGAATTCATTTACAACATAGAACAAAAACATAAGGAAATATATCTACCTTCATGTAGAGTTTCATACTTTAATAATTTTCTACCAAAACTAATCTTTTCTCCAAATGATGAGCATTCAAAACTACTTGGTCTCATCAAAACACAGGAATCATCTTCTAGAGAATCACATAATCCACAAAAGATCATCTATCTATTTCTTCTATCTTTAAACATTATCCCAAAAACAGAAAGAGTAAGGTAAAAAAACTCTTCAAAAAGAAATAATCCCATAGGAATGGAAACTACTTTTAAATCTTCAAGTTCCATGGTACTACCCAAAGTTCATCATAGTCCATTCCGTAAATAAAGGTCCTTAAGATTTTTCAAAATAAACCAAACTAAGATTGAAACCCAAATACAAGAAAGATTTGATAACATAGTCTTCCAAAATAAACTTCATTGTTCAACTCCAAACAACATCGACCACTCCTAACATCTTATAACTAAAGTAGCTAACCTAAACATATTTTACCCAAGATAGGTTAATCATTCCCGTATGTAACCTAAATTACTATAAGGCCACCTTAAATTCATTGATTCTTCAAAATATAAGTCAACCTTCCTCCTCAATGAAAACACCGTAGTAATCTATTTACCTTGATCATATATGGTCCTCAAAATAGTGAATGTCTTCCAAAATAATAATCATCTTTTAATCCCCTAATCATCTCTGTCGTATTAATACAGCAATCGTAGCATTTCTTATCACATTGGTTGTCGGGACATGTTCTTCCATTTCCCTCCATTAACTAAGAAAAGAAGCTATAGTTAGGGGCTTAAATACTTAGCCAATAATCATGAAAAGAAACTTAAAGCATCTAAGGATAACATGTAGAAGTAAAGTATACCCTAACTTGTGATCCCCTAGGTTCCCTTCTAGGTTATCCATGATCATATATTCTTATGTGAATATTTATTTTATTTTATCTTTGTTCCTTTAACAATGGTTCATACTAAGCTTATGGATTTACCAAAGCATATCCCCCGGGAGTGTCGTAACCAAGAGTGCAGCAAGGCCCGTTGTCGTGTACCAGTGCCTGTTCGAGTCTAGCTCAAAGAGGTGTTTTCGGGTTTTACCCCTATGTACATCTGTGCCAGAGCCACCTCTACCTGCTCGTATCCAGACAGGGATGTATTTTCTTGAAAACCCCTTACTCAATACTCACCAAAATACCAGGAATATTTCCTATTTTTAATCTTTTCTATAGGGTTATTCCTAGTGTTTTCATATCCTAAATTCCAAAAATTACTAAACCATCCTTTGATACCAACTATAGCATCCCGTCTTTTTATCACATAAACTTTCATTACATTTTACAAAACCGAGGATCTTTAAGGTTTAGTGTCTTGGAAACCAGGAACATAAAACATGAAAAGAACAAAACACTCTTCTTAAACACTTGAAAGGATTCTCCTTAAGTTCATCCTAGGTTCATTACTGCATCTCATAACCTGGGGACATACATCAAAAGAAAGGGTGAGCAGAAAGCCCAGTAAGGGAAACAAGAGAAACATTTTACATGTGAACTTGAGATACTTCAATAAGGAAATGAAAAGAAATTTAAGGCATGAGAAAGAAATAATGAGATACATCATAAAAAAATAACATTTTTCATAACTTGAAGATGTGGCTGCAACATTTAATATTGACAATCATTTCGTTTCACCAAGTTCCATCCCCAAGGTGTCGTTAAAAATTACCAAGGTTATTCACCATGGCGTCGTTAAAAATGGTCATCTCTAGAGATTAAGTCTTTACCCAATGCATTGGAGCGCTATCAGGGCGCACCCTTAAATTTTCCTTTATTATCATGTGAGCCACATATATCATCATCAAACATTTCAGAAATAACCCATATATCATAAAATAAATGGGTTTCATTTTATAATCATAACGTTTTAAAAACTTCTTTAAAGACATGATCTTTACGTCACTTTAAAACCCACAGAAAAGGAAGGTGGGTCTCATGTATGTAAATCCCAGAATTTAAAATAGAACATTTTGGTATATATGTGAATACCCCTTTATAAGAAAGAGCTTTGAGTATTCAATTAATAATATAAAAGAACTTTAGAAAAAGAGAGAGACATTTTGAGACAGAAATTCTACAGCATAACGGCTATGTTCCGAGGTTTTAGAAGACATTAAAAGAGAGGTAAAATGGGTCAAACATTCATAAATGACCCCTAAAATGGTACATGGACAGAATAAGAAGGATACATGATCATGGTAATGAAATTTCAAGGACATACCATTTTAAATGAAAAACATGGAAGGAAGACAAAAATTAGATTTCTCTTATGAAAGTTCGGCAGCCTAACGACGTTACTTAAACATCAACAAAAATGAATTTAGAAGATCAAATAGGGTATCTCATCATGTGAACATAAGAGTTCAGTATGATAGATATAGAGACAATTCCCCAACATAACAAAAGGGAACTTGAAAGAATTGACATGAAAGTAGAACTTCAAAACGAGAAGGGTGAAGAACCACTTAAAAATTCGCCAACCTAACGGTGCCACTTAAAACTTCAAAATTCTGAATTGAAGAGATCAAATGGGGTCTCTCATCATATTAACATAAGAGTCAATTATAATAGATATAGAGATAATACCCCAATATAACAAAAAGGAACTTGAAATAATTGACACGAAAGTAGAACTTCAAAACGAGAAGGGTGAAGAACCACTTAAAAATTCGGCAGCCTAACGGCGCCACTTAAAACATCAAAATACTGAATTGAAGAGATAAAATGGGGTCTCTCATCATATGAACATAAGAGTCCAGTATGATAGATATAGATATCATACCCCAATATAACAAAAAGGAAATTGAAATACTTTACATGAAAATAGATCTTGAAAAATGAGAAGGGAGAAAGAATCCGTTACAAAAATTTCGGCAGCCTAACAGCGCCACATAAAACTTCATAAAATGAAATAATGAGAGTAAGAGGGGATCTCTCATTATATGAACACAAAAATGGCAGTAAGAAGAGTATAAAAGAACATCCTCCAACATAAGAACATGGAGCATAAAAGGAATGACATAAAAGAGAACACTTGAAAAGAAAGAGAGGGGTCGGATCCCTTACCTTAAAATGTAACTCTTAAACCTCAAAGGTTGGGACCTTGAGGGCATGGGGGAACCTTGGGAGGACTCCTTGGGAGGTAATAAGACCATAAATTCGTTGGGAATGAGTGGGGAGTCGAATGGATGAGAGGAGGGCTTGGTATTTATAGGGAAAGTGAGGGGACAAGGCATTAATGGCCAAGGGACACCTCACATGTGCTTTTCTCAAACCCATGTGATCTCCCTTGGCATTTTTCATGGAGTTAGGCCACATGGGGCCCCCAAAACAATAATTCATCACCCTTGGCCGGCCAACCCTTAAAAGATCTCATGACATCATCATGACACAATTATGATGTCATTAAACATACCGAAACCCTAAAACTGCATTTTTACTATTCACTGAAAAATTCATCTTTCTCAGAAAAAACCCAAACTTTCACCTTAACTAAATATCGATTCCCTAATTAAATTTATGAACTCCATTTTATAAAAATAATTTTCTAAATATTTTTAATTCAATTTTTAAAAAAATTCACTATTCACCGAAAATTCATTTTTTTCAGAAAAATCACCAAAAATTACCTTAACATAATATCGATGCTCTGAGTTCAAAAATGAAATCCATTTTCTAAAAATAATTTTCTAAATATTTTTAATTAATTTTTTAATTAAAAACACTATTCACCCAAAAAAACTAATACTTGAATAATAATTAATGAAACTGTTATTTAACCATTTTATTGAATCACATTACTTAATCAAGGTGCCTAGATTATTTTAAAACTTTCTTTAAGTGAGATTACTAATCCATTTGGTCACATTACTAATCCTAAGCGTAAAATCACTATTCACAATTTACTATTCATCAAAAATTAAGTTGATCTTATTAGACTCTAAATTTCGTAATGGACATAATTGTAGAAGACCATTTTTTGAAAATCATTACACATTTTTAATTATTTAAGGTTTACACAACCATTTTTAAAATATCCTCTTTCTAAAATTCATCAAAAATATGCATACTATATTTATCCGGTCATTTCAAAATTCATCAACTTCATCATAAGATGAAATCCCAATTTTTATTTAAAACAAGGATTACACAAGGCAGTTACGGTCTCGTTACATAGCCCCTTATAATACCAGAATAGGACCTAAGAGTAAGGTGTGCTAGGGTGATAGAATCTTGGGGCGGCTCAGTCAACATTGCCCGAGTAGTAATTTCTATCAGTTTGAACTTCTCACGAAGGCGATTCCGTTCTAGCTTCACATGATGAAGTTCGGCTTGGATTTGATCCAGAGCAAAGCCCAATGGTGCTACCTCCTTCCCAAGCTCTGTTAGATGGGCTTCAATCGGTCCAAGACTACTAGGTGAGGCCATCGAATCTTCTTTCTATAATAATTAACCAAGATTACTTGTATTTAGAGACAATAATCAAAACATTTTGTTCACAGTGGTCATATTGACCGATGGTCATATAACAATCAAAACCCAATGGTATCATTTTAATTATAATCATGTTTATCAAATAAAACAATTTTGTTGAGTATAAAAATAAAATAAAATAACACATGAAATTAGGAAACTAGATTTATTCAAAATTTCAGCCCGTTACAGATGCCCTTTTATAAGAGGGAGGAGAGGCTCTTTAAGAATGTTTGAAGGTATTATTTTTTATAAAATTATTATAGGTTTAAAAAAGACCAAAACCCATTAAATTATAAAATATGTCTACTATAAGTCGCAAAAAAATTATCCAATAATAATTGGTTAGGTTTTGGATATTTTTAAATCCATATCTTTTTTATTTAACCATTTCTTTCTCTTAATGTTTTATCAAGCATTTAACACTTTAAGAATAAAAATAGTTAACAAAACATGAAAAATATCCAAAAAAATGAGGTAGTAATAAAATATGAGATTTATGATAACTATTTTTTGGAATATTATATTTTTTTGGAATTTTATAATATTTAATAAAATATTTTATATTTTAAATTTTGAATTATGTCAATTTTGAACCTATTAATATCATGATTTTTTAAAAATCCATAACAACCTTATTGATTCTAAAAAACATTATTAATAAAAATATAACATGTATATATCATCCAAAAATTTCTTTTATTATATAAAAATAAAATAATAATATTTATTTTAACATTTTTAATATCATTTATTTGAATCTTTTATTAGTGAAGAATACCATTGTGTCATAATTAAATTTATTTATGTTAAATCTAAAAATTATAAATAAAATACCATTATATAGGATATAGTTTTATATTTCTATGGAATATTTATAGTCAAACATATCACTTATATAACCCCATATAATTGTTTTACTAAAAGATATATGATTATTCTACATTTTCCTTAACTTTAAATTAATTTTTATAAAGTGTCATTTGCACTTACTAGTAGCTCTATGGGGTCCCAAAATCTACCAAAGGATATCAATGGTTAGACATGTATCATTAAATTAGGTTACGAAACGTTTTAGGATTATTTAATATTCCTATAATATTATTTATTTACCGTTATTTACAAGATTTTCCTTTTAACCACAATAAATAAAATAGTTACTAAAGTTACTATTCAAAATGTATTAAAATAAAGTTACATATTTACAAAATTTGTACCTCGTGAATAAAAATATGGAATATATTTTTTGAAATTCAAAATTCAAAAGTTTCATAAATAAATTTAATATTAATTCCCATTTTCAAATGAAAAAAGCATGTTTTTAAGAAGTAAAAACATCTAAATGATTGATATGTGTTTATGTCTAATTACAAAGTGAAATTAAATTAAATTAAAACAATTGTATTAAATGATAAGAATATAATTTAATTATTCTTTAAAACAATTTAAATGGATATTCTACACATGTAAATAAATTAGATTAAAAGGTAGTATTTTTCACTATTCAACAAAAAATGAAAATTATCAGAAAAAACCAAAATTTTAACCAAAGAAAATTTAAATGTCCCTCTTCTGAAGAAGAAGTTTATTTTTTCAAATAGAACATATAAAAGTGAATACAACTATATTTAAAAAAGGGTTCACCATCAAAAGGCATTAAACCGACCATTTAATGAATGATACAATATTTCAAGCATAAAGTTGGATTCATTCTTAATTTAAGCATCAAAATGTTATTGGATAAATTTAATGACATTTTACATGCATGTGTAGTCATAATGTAGTTATTTATATTAATTCCTAGTAATACAATGGCTATGCATTAACAACCATTTAAAATATTATAATTACTATATTATTTTTTGATATAACTCAATGTTGTTTTCTATATAAGATTTCAATGAAACCCATTGTTTTGTGGTGAGTATGATTACGAACAAAGTTTCCTCTTTAACATAAAATTAATATCTTATGCATAAGTACTAATAGATATAAAAAAGTATTATTCTATAAATACCTGGTTCATTACATCCTTCCCTGCTTTGGGAAATTATTTCCTCATAATTTTATAATTGGGCTCAGAAACTTTAATGAAAATCACACATCAGAAAAATTGTCAATAAAACAATAAATTTTAAATATAAAAATATTAGTACAAAGGTCACCCATGATAACTCGTAGAATGGTTCCATATAGGAAAACATGAATATGGAAGAGAAAAAAACCCATGTTGTTCTAATGGGGAGTGATAGAATACATGATCAAGAGGAAGTTAACCACCAGAAAAATGTGAACTTGTGATGGGTGAAACAGTCATTTTTTCCAGTATGAAAAGTAAAAGAAAAATGTTTTTTTATATGTTCCATTTCATAATGCTGAAGAATTTATTTATGAGATTGACTAAGGACATAAAGAAATATACATACATTTCAAGTAGAGTTTCATCCTTTAATATGCTTCTACCAAAAACTCAACATTTCTCCAAACGATGAGTATCCAAGATGATTTTCTCACACCTAAAGCACTATAATCAATATATAGGGAATAAAATGATCCATAATATTTGATCCACATATTTCCCCTATCATTAGGCATTAAAATAAACCAAAAATAATACAAAATGATCTAATAATCCCCAAAATGGTAATCTTTTATAAAAATGAAATACTACTATTAATCACCAAAATTGAACAAACAATACCCAAATCTCATAAAAGACCATTAAATACACAATTCTTCTTTAAATTATCCAAAATAATCCAAAAAAAGATTGAAACCCATAATTGAGAAGGATTTTATCACAATATTCCTCAAAAATAATAATATTTATCTCCAAATAACATCAACTAATCTTAAAGTATCATACTGAAAGTAATGAACCTAATCACATATTCTCTATGATAGGTTAATCACTTCCATAAATAACCCAAATCTCTTTATTTACAGAATAAAAACATAGATACTTTCAAAATAAAATTCCACCATTACTCCTTGAATGAAATCCCAATGTATTCTATTTTCCTTAAGAAAACAATGTTCCCAAAAGAGAAAATTTCTTCCAAAATAACATTTATCACATAATCACCAAAACAGTTTCTTATAATAAGTTTATCCATTTGATAAAACATAAGTTCCCAAAATCAGCTTATTCTTGATCCATAAAATCATTTAACTAAATATAATTAGTCATAATAACCTTGGATTTCACGTAGTCCATTGATAGGCGATAAATCCCAATCACACTTTGGTTGGGGGTTCGATTGTCGCAGATTTGTTCGACATGATGGGTTTTCACATAATATATTTGTTGTCCTTTTTAAAAAATTATATAATTTTATAACATTCCAAAAAATGAGATAAATTCCAAACCAAAAAACATAACACATTTTAACCACAATTGTTATCCCATAGATCGCATTTTCATCCCAAAAGGTAATATCCTATTATTGCCACAAATTCAAGGCTCATATTATCCCAAATGTTTATTTATAACAATATCTAAAAAATAAAAGATAATTATTCCTTGTTTAAAATTTTTAAATATCAGACATTAGGTTTACACATACTATAAAAAGTCTTCCAATATAATCCTATCATTAATACATTTAATAGTATCATCATCCATATACCCAACATAATTCTTCAATTCCTAAAATTTAGATATATTAATCATTAAAAATTCTACATAATATTTTATCCATGTTTTCCCTCATGTTTTTTATAATTCATTCCCACAAATAATCATACTGAATGTCATAATATTTCAGTAATGTCAAAACATGAACTATGAGATATTCCATTCCTTTCATATGTCATTTTCAGTTTCCTCATTTTCAATTATTATGGAATTAGGAATTGGTAAAAATATATTCGTATGATCCTGCAGATCCCATTAATAAACCTTCTTCGTAGGATATCTATTTGTATAATGACCTTGCACACCACATTTAAATCATTCAATTGATCCTTCGGAAAGTACTTATTTCCCTTTCCTGAAGTCAACTGGACGCTTCCTTTTTTCATGAAATTTTCTTGCTTTATGACCTTAATTAGAACATATATATAATCTTCATGTCCCTTTAGAGCATTTTCCTAGGTGTTTCTTTCCACATCCTTAACACATAAGTTTTTGATCATTCATACCTATATTATTATTACATGAACTTTCATTGAGATTCACTTCTCACATATATGATGCCTTATAAAAATCACCAAGCATCAGGTGTTCAATCATGACTCTATATAGTTTTTTGAGAATATCGACCTGAGTTTTCATTGTATCAACCACTTTATTCAGTTGCTTTTTTAGAAAGCCATCATAGTTTTCTTCACTTCCATTTTTACTTTGGTTCCTCCTAGATCCAACAATTTACTAAAACCAAAAAGGTCAATGTGATTATATCAATAAAATCATTATATATTACCTTATGTGGAGGGTAAACAATAATATATACTTATTAATGTTATCTTAATCAAATTCAATTTATCTAAAATAAACATGAATCCTTATAGTATTCTAACCATTATGGTTACGTCACTTATGCTTAAATAACACCCTAACCACTATAGTTATCTAAACCAAACTTTGATACCAACTATAAGGCCCCATCCTTAAACATTGCATAATCTTGAGTTATGTCAAGAATTAGACATTGATGATCTTTTCATGTTTATTGTTCTAGAGTATTAGGACAAAAAAAATACATTACATCTCAAAATTATAGGGTAGACACTTGTACTCTCTCCAAATGTTTCACAATAATAAAACTCCTCAAATAAAACAATTTATCTTTTCTTGATATAAATCCTTTTGAATACTTCCTTTCTATTAACCTTCATTATTCCTTTTGAAAAACATTTCACAAACATGTAATTATCATATAAATCATAATAAGGGTAATAAAATAAAGAAAGAAAACATTAGTCAATCAATACATACAAATCAATGAAATCATACTTCTCAATCATAAATCATAATCAATTTAACCTAAATCATGGAATCATATGATTTATGAATAACACATAAAAATCAAAAATCATAATGGTAAACTATGGAATCTATTAAATAGTCACCTTGCAGCTTGCACAACTACACATGGTGTTACATTTAGAATACCCATCATGATATATTCTCTAAATCTCTTTGGAAAAACGTTAACATTTACCTCTATCACATTTTCCAATGCATTGGAGAGATATATCGAGCTCAACGGACCTAGGTTTATCACAAAACCACCCATATACATAAACAATTCCCTAGAACCATAAGATAATTATAACACATGACCAACCATAAAGGAAAGATAAAATTTCCACATTACAATCACAAGATATCAGTTCAAGATATTGACATAATAAATCTGCTATGAAAACCATTTTTTTACCAATATAAGTAAAAATGTTATATTATATTTACTTTTCCTTTTTAAAACACTAAATCATGTAGTGGAATCCAAATATCAAATAATGCTTACGGTAGTAGAAAGGTCATTGTCACCGCATATGTTAAACAAACATTCCGTTTTTTATTTAAAAACATCGTAAAAAGAAGATTCTATTTGAATGAAAGTAAAATTCAAAGGGTATTATACACCATATAAAATAAAGTTTTGTTTAAAAAAAAGTATACCTCAATTAAAGGATATTGAGACGTAGTCACTTATTAAAATTAGGCAGCCTAACAATGTCACTTAAAAATTCATAAGATGATTTGATGAGAGAGAAAATGGTATCTCATCACTTGGATATAGAATTTAATTAAATAAGGATATAAACGAACATATCCCAACATAATAAAATGAAAATCAAAAGAGAAAACATAAAAGAAGTCTTTGACTAAAATAGGTGGGTGAAAGGATCCCTTACAAGGATAATTTTTTAAATAAAATAGATTGATTATGTGTATTAAATATAAGTACACATAAGTAATGCATATATATAGTGTAGGACATAAATATTTATTTCTTACATAATAATATGATAACATAATAAAAAAGTAGAATATTAATCCAAAGAATAGAAACTGGGTTTTGAAGCTCCCTTACCTTGTGTCTGACTTTCCTTATTTGTTCTTTATCTCTATAAATAATATAATTAAGTTAATTTAAAACTTCTTCATAACCATTTTCATTTTTATTATTCCTTTTATATAACATATTTCCTTTCTATGAAAATCATATAATTATTGATGTTCATATCAGTCATTTTGTTGATGTCTGGTACTTGAGTAAAAAATGAATTAGTTATAATTACCTATTGTCCATGTAGTCCAAAATCCATTATCTCCAGAATGATATTCATGATTTATATGTGGTATATATCATATATGTACATTATATATGTATTTATATTATTCCACAACATTTGGAGATAATTAATGAAATTCACCATTCGTGGAGACGATAAGTCATATATACACATTAATGCTACATTCATTTTATATTTCATCTTTAAAAGAATGAAAACATAATGATAAATTGGAATACATTAATTATAATATAATATTTTTTATATTTTTTACAAAATTTCATTAACACCATCCTTTATATGTTCTATATATGACATGAATGAGTCATATCACATTGAGGGGGTTGCAGTCTGCACCTCCTCAAATGAAATTATCGTGTTTACACATCATGAAAATGAAAAAGGCATGTTGTAAATACAAATTAAAAATGCATAGAGAAAATATAATCATTAAATAAATCATAAATAAATTTTTTTCCATCATAACAACCACCATAAGATGGGGTAGGGGAAATCGAACAAACATTATTTCGTTAGACAGTGCATCACCGTCCACAAAAAAAATATGTTCAAAATCCATTAGATGAAGGTCTGTGTAAGTGTATTATGAATACTTAAAAAAATACTAATATATTTAGGATATTGGTGTTTTTAGGTAATAAAATAAAAATTATTGAATAGGGAGTGAAGAAGTATAATGATGGAATGAAAATTTAGAGAAGATCCCACCTCTTAAAACTGGTAACTCCCACAGATTTGAGCCAAAATGATTTCTTGGATTGCCTTATGCATAGAGGTAAATATTCTAGGAGTAATGGATTGATCATGGAAGATTATTTGGGATGATTTTTTATGATCAAAGGGTATTTATAGGTGTGATTACTTGTTATGGTGTGATTACCTTTTATAAGATGGAGGAGTGGTTCTTTATGAAATTTTGAAAGTATAATTTTATTATAAAATTATTTTTGGTTATGAAAGGTCCAAAACTCATTAAATTATAATTTAAGACGAATATAAGTATAAGAAAATCATAAAATAAGAATTTTTCAGGTTTCTGATATCTTATAATCCTTCTCTTTTTTATTTAACCCTTTTTTACTCTTACCATTTTATCAAGCTATTAACACTTTGAGAATTAAAATAGTTACCAAAACATGAAAAATATCCAAATAAAGAGTCATTAATAAAATTTGAGATTTATAATAAATATTTGGCCGAATATTATATTTTTTATAATTTTATAATTTTTAATAAAATATTTTATATTTTAAATGATGAATTATTTCAATTTTGACATTATTCATATGATGACTTTTTAAAAATCCATAAAAACATGATTGATTTTAAAAAACAACATTACTACAAATATAACATGTAAATATCATCCATAAAATGTGTGTTTGACATCAAAAAAACAAAATTACTTTTATTTTAAAATTTATAATATCATTTATTTGAATCATGTATTAATTTATCAATCACTGCATTACCATTGTGTCATAATTGAATTTATTTATTTAATGTCTAAAAATTATAAATAAAAAACCATGATGTAAGAAATTGTTTTATATTTATAATTACTACTTATAGTTGAAAATATCACTTATATAACCCCATATAATTTTTGTACATAAATATATTTGTTTATGTTACATTTTCCTTATCCATAAATAAATTTGTATAAAATGTCATTTTTACATAAATGTGGCTCTATGGGGTCCCAAAAGTGACCCATGGAAGCCCAGGGTTGAAATTGTATCATCCAATAGGGTTGAAAAACGTGTTAATGTAATTTAATATTCTTATAATATTATTTTGTTTACCCTTATTTACCAAATTTACCCTTTAACCATGTTAAATAAAATATTTACTGAAGATACTATTTATAATGTCTAAATATAAAACTTACCAATTAAATTTTTTTAGACATCCTGATTCCGAATATGGAATCCATTTTTCATCATTAAAAACATAGATGTTTCATAAATTAATTTATGATTAATTCCCGTTTTCAAAACCCAAAAACTTGTTTTTTAGAAGTAAAAACCACCTAAAGATTAACATATGTTTATGTAAATATTCCATGTAAAATTACTTAAAATGACAAAATTTTGATTAAAAGATAAAACTATAATGTAATTAAACTATAAAACTAAATAAAAGGACAACCTAATCATATAAAAAAATTATATTAAAAAGTAGTTTTGAATTAAAGGGAATATTTTTCACTATTCATCAAAAATGAC
Source organism: Viscum album (assembly GCA_963277665.1). Classification (NCBI taxonomy): domain Eukaryota; kingdom Viridiplantae; phylum Streptophyta; class Magnoliopsida; order Santalales; family Viscaceae; genus Viscum; species Viscum album. The sequence continues at coordinate 664,537,915 of OY728159.1, forward strand.
ATTTGTCTGAAAAATAAATTTTTTTTACCCAAAGTAAATTTTGATGTCCCTCTACTAAAGTAGTTTATTTTTTAAAATTAACCATATAAACGTGAAAAAAACTAGATATAAAAACTCTTCCCCATGAAAAGGCCATAAATCGGCCTTTTAAAGAATATTGGAGTATTTCATTCATAAAATCGGATTCATTCTTATTTTCTCCCAGTAAAATTTATTGTATAAATGTAAAGTCATTTAAAAAACATGTGTAATCATAATTTAGTTAGTTATTATCATTCCTAGAAATACAATGGCTATGCATTAACTACCATTTAAAATAATAATATTATTATATTATTTTTTGGTATAACTCAAAGTAGTGTGCAACATAAGATTTCAAAAAAAACACATTGTTGTTTTTTGAGTATGCTATCAAAGAAAGTGTCATATTTAACATAAAATTAATATATTATTCCTAAGTATTAATAGATATGAAAAATTATTATTCTATAAATACTTGGGTCGATACATCAGTTACCAATGTAATCATTATATTCTCATGGTAACTTCCTTAATAACATATTATAGTTAGGATAACACTTGTATCTATACATAATTTGATGATTCTAAACACATTTTAACCATGAATTATATCTCATGAAATATTAAAATTACCAAATTGTAACGAGGTAAATAATAAACCCCCAATCAAATCATAATATGTACAAAAATATATGTGACTTAATCGATGAGATACTATACAAAAATGATATAGATTATCAAACTCAAGAGAAAGAAGAAGGTTTGTAGTTCTGATTTAATTAATAACTGAAGGTTAAATCATAAGGATTCCCAATAGTGGAAGGAATTGAATAATTTGGAAGATTAATAGTAAAATTATGAACTTAGTTTTTAAATATAGATTTTAAAATTAGAAAATTTAAGAGAATGATGAAATATTAGAATGATAAAAAACCCACCACTTGGGTACTGCTTTATAAAAAATGAAAATCATATTTTTCAAGAATAAAATGCACATTATTTTATAAAGAACTAGTATTTATCCAATAGGGTTATATAAATAATAATTACGTTTTATTAAATATTCACATGGATTATATAATTTTTTAGTGATGATGCTTGACACGAGATAAAAAATGAATGTTCCCTTATATTTGGTTTACTTATAATGTCGGAATTTGATCATGATAGTAAATATGTATAACAAAAAAATTGAAAATTATATTCATATATTTATATATCTCATGTATATATAGATTAATATATTGTTTTTGTAAGAATAATATTCAATGAGAAGGATACAAAGAAACAGAATGAGTAACTCAAAGGTAATCATGGTGGTATGGATGATCCCTTAATGTTTATCAAAAATTATAATAAAACCCATTGAATGATTTAATTATTTATTTTAATGATAAAATATTTAAAATAATGAAACATAATGATATTATGTTTCCTATTAGTAGAAAAAAATCTATTTAAATAAAATTAGATTAAAAAAATAAAACTTGTCTAAAAAAATATTGATATGATGCCCTTAGATCATGTGTGTATGTTCTCATCACATTCAGATAAATTTTTGAAAAACTAAATTTTAAAACATTAAATATATAATCAATAACCATATTTATCACTGTTTTATTTTATAAGGACTATTTATTATCTTTTTTAACTATTTTTTTGTATTGTTCTTGGTTATTTTGGATACTTAGGGTTGTTTTACTTATTTAGGACAATTTTGATTTATTTCCCATTATGAATGGAATTGTTAAATAAATTCATGGTATCTAGAATATTTTAGGTTTATTAAATTTATTATTATATTTTTGTAAAATACTTATACAAATTCAATGTATAATGTAAAATAGATCCAAATTAACTAAGACACCTTTGTATGTCCATTTAATGTTGCTAAAGAAAATTTGACTAATTATTTTTAATAAAACATTTTTAATGGGAAATATTAATATAAAAAATATCAATAGTATAAACAATATCATATTAAATAATTATATAACCATTATCACCTATCATTAAGGATGGTTTTTGAAAAATTTAACATGTTTTCATAGTGTTCGTATTCTTCACACATGTATGGTGAAATTTTCCTTTTTCATAAATATTTTAAATAAAATTTCAAAATGAATATTCTAATAGTTTAATAAAATATCAGAATGTTAAAAATTATGGTTTTATCACAAAATAGTTATGACAATATATGTGAGTGGTGTTGAATAATAAGATAATGTAGTGAAGTTGGGTTTAGGGTGTTATCTTTCCCTTGGAAGTTCCCCCATGAGTAACTCCATAAAAATCTACAACATTCACATTTGGTGAGTCCAAGAATTCAATGGAACATGCATGGTGATTTTCAAAAACTAATAAATGAACTTGGCTGATCTAGGGTTCATAATGTGTGGAGAAATGGGAAGGACCTGGTCTCTTTTTAAATTTGATGAAAATAGAACTATTATAAAAAACAATTTTTTTCTAAATAAATTTAGACCATTATTCAATAAAAAGTTCTAATAAATGGAAAATAAAAGTGTATAGGATGAGGTGAAATTTTTTCTCCCTCTACAATCCAATATATCACATGTTTTCTAAATTATTCAATACTTTTCACTGTATCAAATCACTTTTACTATAAATTACTCATATCATGTAAAATCCAAATTCACCATTGGAAAATAGTTTTACTGGAAAAAATATAATTGAAATTATTTCATAATTTTGAAAAATTGATGTTAAATGTATAAATAATATAATAAAATATATTTTATATAAGTTATAAAAATTAATTTTAGTATTAGTATACATAACAAGTAAATTCCCATATTTTGAAAATATTTATTTTTTATAATAATGTTTTGGTATTGAAAAAAATATTCAACGTTATTGAATAAAATGATATTAATAAGATTAGTTTTAATCAATTAATTGTAATGTGACATCAAAATAAATAGAAAGAATAATTTCTCCACGAATAAATTTAATTAATTACAATGAAAAAAATAGTTTTGAAAAAATATTTCATGAGTTTTTGAAATTATATTCATATGTTTGAATATTAAACATTGAATAATATAATTAATAATTTTATTTTATAAGTATATAGATCAATATATTTTATATAATTTTATTCCTAAAACATATATGTCATATAAATGTTATTTTTTAAGAAATAATAGTAATTTTCATTGTTGAATTTGGGCTTTAAAAAAGTGTTAAGGACTCAATGTAATCATACATAAGACCCAAGTTCAAATCCAACTGGGTGTGAAAATACATAGGTATTGTAGTAGTACTATAACACTATAATAAACTAGGTACTATAGAGGGGAATTTTACTAGAGATACTATTTATTGTGAATGGGATTCCAGGCCTCAAAAAAGGGAAATCGTGACACTATAGAGATTCGGTTCACATAGACTCCAAGATATAGTGTTGATCCAATGACATCCTGATAATGTAGTACCTAATCATTGGAGAGAAGAAAATACAAAAGGGGGATCTGATAACAATTGGACATAGCAGTTCAATCATGGAGAAATAATATACACTAATTCCAGATCATATGTATAGTGGCAATGAATTCAAACAACAAATGAAAATTTATGAGTAAAAAAGCTATAGTGATGAATGCATGAGACAAGGAAGGGGTTATTTCAAAATGTTATCATGGGTATTTTTCTTATGTGTTATATAATTTCTTTTATGTCACTAGACAGACATGCAATATATATCCATGTCCATTAGAGAAATTGATATAGGTAACAGTTCTCTATCAACACAATTATGAATTGATTAAATAGAAATAAAAATAAAAACTTCATTTAGGTCATTTTTTTGAATGGACGTCTACTTGAATAATATTTCACTATTTACATAAAAATAATTTATTTTAGAACAATATATAATATTCATCAAAATATAATTATTGTATAGAGTTAATAAATTGTTTTTATTGTATAAAATATAAATTTTAAGCTTTACATGAATATCTTTTAGATGAATTAAATAAATTATAAATAATAATAGTTTTTTTTGAAAAATAATATTTTTAAAGATTAAATTTTATAAATATTATATCATACTAATTTGAAATAAAAATGTTTTATATTATTTCATATATAATAGAAATTTAAGTATAAATTTAATTTACTAAAACCAAATATAAAACATTGAAATCAACTATTCTTTGAAAATAAATATTAATTTTATAATAAAATTTTATTCAAAAAAATATTATTTAATTATTTTATTCTATACGTGAATATTAATACTCAATTTTTATGAAAATATTTACTTGAATTTATATATGTATATTAAAATATTTTTGAAATAATAATAATAATTTTTAATGTAACATATATATATATACATATATATTTATAATATTTTAAGATCATATTTTTATTCTAATATAAGTTATATTTTTTAAAAAACACACTTATTTACTATACCTATAAAATATATGAAAAATAAACAAACATTAAATGGACATATTTTCAATAAAAAAATTTATGAAGGCTAGATTTCATTATTAAATATAGATTTACTAAACCATTCTTTAATTACACTATTTCTTCACATGGAAACATTCTTATTTCATATTATATACTTTACATGAGTATTTAACATTTCATGGTGATACTCATTATTAAATATATTTTGGCCATTACTGATCCTCAAGGATGAAGATAATTCAATAGATCTCTTAGTTGTGAATTTTTTATTTTCTTTACATTTTCCCATATTTATTCATATAATTTTAATGGATGTACTTCAACCCCAGTGATTAATAATCCATGTTTTGAAGTACATAGATTTATTTGATTTAAAAATCTTCCACATATGAATGAAAAACAAATATTTATTTTAATTTTTATCATTTATATATTAATTAAATATCAACTTATAATTATAAAATAATTTTATAAACATATTGTTTGTAAAAGTAATTACCTTCCAAAAACTAAAGGTGTAACATCATCCCACCGTAAAAAAATCACATCATAACAATTTTAATTAATACTATCAAATTTATATTGTTGAGGGTGTTATAAAAGTATTCATAATTCTTGATATTATTTATAATGTTAAATCAATATAAATTTATTTACTATAACATGTGAATTATATTCCTAAAAAAATATTGATCATCCTTACAAACATGGGCCCTAGTATGTGCATACCTTATCTATCTAAATCACCAAGTTAATAAACCAAGATCAAATAATATATTCATTAAAAAATTAAATATTATCTTCCATCACTGGTTAACAACGTCAGACAATAATATATAGATATATGATAATCTCAATATTTGAAAAACATCACAAAAAATATCAGGAACAAACTATCAATCCCGAGGTTACTAACACTCTCTAAAAAACATTTTGAAACTCAATTCACACTTTATTTCCTCAATTTCAAGGATATATTAAACCAGAAAGTTATTTATACGTCAACTATATATTATTCAAATTTTATACCCAATCATATAACCTTTCCATAAAATTGATTTTCATTGTTGTTTACACTGTTTAATATAATTTATTATACATTTATGGGATCACTACAAGAGTATAATCCTTTTATGATTCACATAACCATCATATATTTTATAGCATATAGGAATACCATTGATATATATAATTCACTAATGAATATATATATATGATAAATTTATGTTATGGTATAAAACTCCCAAACCTATTGTATTACTAGAAAACTCACCTTTTATTTCATTATATGTTTATTTTAAAATTTTCAACCCTTTACGTTAATCCCTAATTAAGTTATAAGACATTGTGGTTTTTAGATACAAACCTTTCTCAATGTTATCCTTAAGAATCTGGTTTAAAAAACAATAAAACTAAAATTTATATGTTAATATCAAAAATAATTAGAGAATTTGATTAATAAATATCAATCTAATCATGTATACTCCAATATCACCTTTATTACATGCTCTGTTATTTTAATTTAAATTATGTAAAACATGGTTAATACATTAAATTTATTTTCTATACCTATATTATATTAAGTAATGTTTTGTCATAGTTCTTGAACAAATTCATTATAGTAAATAGGTTATAAATCATTTATAATGGTTAAAAAATTGATATTGATTGATTAAATAATATCCAATAGGAGTTCATTTCTAGGTTAGTAGTTAGGCCACCATGTCGTTCACATCTCATTATTGTGTTAATACACAACACAAAATCTTACAGGTTTTTACTCTTTGGTAAAACTATTCTTGGGAATTCATCAGCAAAGAAGTGTCTAGAGTGGTGTGTCATTTCAAGGAAAATGACATAATCTCTACAATATAATAAATTTATAATGTTATTTGATATTCTGGATTATCCCTTAGCCTTATCCCTAGGGAATTCACTTTAGTTATGTAATCTTAACTTCCAGAAATTACTAGACCTCTCTATCATTTGAACTATAGTGACCAAAGAATTACTGAAACATTGATAAATGAATTATATAATAATTTATCAATAAAAAATCGAAGAATCATGATTTCTAGGTTATTTATATTCATATATACAAAAAAAATTATTCATAAATCTAAAAATAAATTATTTAGATAAAAATCCATATTGTTCTCTTAAATCCAATAAATATTCTAAAATTTTATAACATACTATAGGGATGATAAATAGGGTAAATGGTGTGCAAGAAATCCTATTAATGGAATTAACAATGAATTAAAGCATAATATGAGAGTTGAGTGGAATAAAATGACATCATAAAAAAATATCATATTTTAGACAACATGGAATAAGGAAATGAAAGCCTATGGTTATAGAATCAAAATATTTTGTAAACATTAAAATTAATGATTCCATAAACTTATTCCAAGGATAACACTAAGACAACATACCATTTTATATCCACTATCATAATTGTTGTATTCTTGGGATAACTACTCGTACACCACAAATAATATTCTAAGGATAACAACACCTAAAACATAAAGGGTTTCTCATGAGACATTAACATCACCCAAATCATTAGAATTATATATAGGAAACACCCATCACATCACAAAAATCTCATGAATATTTTTTATATATGAGAAAAGAAACCCTAAATAAACAATAAGAAGTATCAAACCCATTAAAAATAAGTGGGATTCATAGTTATGATCGAAGGAAAAACTGATAGAAAAAATCATAAGGTTTAATAAGATAAATGGTACTTAATTAATCTTTAATATCTATAACGAATAGATTAGAGTAACTACTAAACCCATATTTCAAATAAAGAACATTCATGATAAGTATCATGGAGAATAAATTATAAAAAATAAAAAATTATCACAATATTTGGGATAGAATTAATAGATATTTTTTACGGAAGAAAGTGAATATTATATTGCATTAATATTTAATTGAACTAAGAGGGTTATCCATTGAATAATTTTTAAGAATCTATATTTATTTTGAAATAAATTTATAGGTTTGATACTTAAAATTATATGTTAAATAAAAATGTTTAGTTAAATCTCATTTCCTTAAAATCTGTAATTTTTAAGTGAACTAAAAATATTCACAAACCAAAAATGTGAATAATAATTAAATAGGTATATATTTAAGGGAAATTGTAAAAATATAATATGTTTATTTGAAAAAAATTATGTTTATATATATAGAAAAATAAAGAAAAAATGTTATGTAATGGTTAAAAGGGTGGAAGAAAAGATATACTCTGGCTAAATAAAAATACTAATAAAAACCAATTGAAATATATAGATATTAAATTTGACGAAAAAATCATGAAAAAATCTAATTATTGATATTATACATCTAATTTTATGTAGAAAATAAATTTAAATGATAACAGGAACATACAATAAAATTTGTACTGAATAAAGATATTTTGAGAGGAAACCCTTACCTCGTATCTGAAAGTGACATGAAAATCAAAATAAAATTAAAATAATCAGGTTATCTTTATTAAATATATAGGAATTAACATTATTAATTTAAATATAATTTTATGTTGTCCTTTTATTTTCATTTATTTTTTATTTTTTTTATTTTTTTCTTTTGTTGGTTTGTGGTGTTGTTTGGTCAATTTCATCATAACATTTTCTTTTTGTTAAAATTTTTCAATGGTGTTGAAAATTTCAATCATGATCCCTATAATTGTGTGTTATTATCACATTTATTTTTATTGTATGATACTACTTAAAAATTTTCCACTTTTATTCCTAAATAGATCAAAATTTTGAATACTACATTGATATTCCATTTAATGTTGTTAATTTTACTATTGTCTTCTCATGTTAATAAAAAATATAGAATTACTACTATAATTATTAATTAATATTAATGGTGTGAGAAATATCACATTATTTAATTATTAAAATCACCCTATATTCTTATTGGTGATATAAAATTGATCACATCATTCATGGAGGCGGTAGCCTGCACATAGACATGACATCATTTTCCTTCTTGTTAATGATTTTAGAGGAATATATAAAATTGATATTATTATAGTATATTTCAGTTTATGTATTAAAAATATTTAGGTGTTATAATACCTTCATGGATATATGGTAATTGGGGTGTGTATAAGATGAATCATACTTAGAATTCATGGGTTGTGATTACTATATTTTTTAGGGATGTCACCCTTGGGTAAAACCTTATTACACTATATAATGGACTATTTTTGAGTCCAAGGCTTCCATGAAATGGGGATTTTGTATAACAGGGAATTGGGTAGATTTTGGGTTTATAAATGACAATTTAATGGGTTGATAAATGGGGATGATGTGGTCTCCACTTGTTTGTAATGAAAAGGGAACTTATATGAAAACTCATTATTTATCAATAATATTATTCCATTATTAAAGGATAATGGATCTAAAAATGTCCAATGACCATGTCAAAGAATTGATATAGTTTATTTTCTATCCACCATAAAATAAAACACATGTTTTTACATGTTTCCAAAATATACACAATGACAAAACATTTTTAGCCTAATCTACGCTTAACATAGTCCTTCACCTCCACCATTTGAAAAAAAAATTAAAGGAAAAATTAAAAATGAATATTTTTAAAAAACATTACTTAGAATTTTAAATTTATAAATAATTTTATGAAATTAAATTTTTCTGATTTATATGAAAAACTTTTATTATTATTGTATAAAACATAAAACTCTATTTTTTAAAAATATTATGTTTTTACATTTAATGTTTATGTAATACAGAAAATTTAAAACACTATCAATCATATTGATTTAAATGAGATAGATACTATAAAATTTAATTTAATTATCCACTAAAATTAATGCACACTCTATTCCCCACTTCTAAAATTTAATTAATGAAATAGATGAAAAATAAATCTCATTAAATAATATATTATTTTCTAAACATATATATATATGTGTATATATGTTTTATAAATTGAAATTAGCGTTTTAAAAATCTTTATTTCACATAAGAAATTATATTTTTCATATGATAAAGGTTTCAAAATCTTCTATTTCCAAAAAAGTGATCGTATTAGCAAAATCAGTATTTTCCACTACCTCAAAAAAATAATATTATTTTTCAAAAATATCAAAAATTAATCATAAGATCATTTTGAAATGAAACATTAAAAATTGATCATAATTTATGAATTTTTTATTCTTAAATTTAAATATTTATCATTAAAATGAATAATAATAAGAATAATTAAACAAAATGATTTCTCAATTGAGATAATTAACATTATCTATTCATTATATTAATTCATATAAATTTATAATTTATTTTTTATAAATTAATTTGTTCATTATATTTATATTCTAAATTATTTTTATTAAATTTATTGGAAAATAAAATATAATTTTTAACAAAATAGTTCATTTAAAATTAATATTACTTTTACATAAATACACTTTAACAAAATTTGTTAAATATTTATTTATATTAAAATATTTATCTATACTACTCCATTGATATTGACATATTTGTCTAATATATATATATATATACCATGAATCATATTTTTACAATAACAATAATAATTTTTATATATAACACTTAAATATATATATACTAATATTTTAATATAATATCTTTATTTCATTAAGAGTTATAAATTTTAAAAAAATAAAAAATTAAAATAACTATTTCTAGATTTGAAAAATAATTATAATATCAATATATATATTTTTAGACACCATATTTGTAACAACCACATTTATAACATTCAAATTTCATTTCATTATATAGACATACTAAATCATTCATTTATTGAACACTCACATCAAAATACACAGTTCTTATTTCATATTAAATATTTTTCACAATGTATTCTCTATTAATGGTTATTTTTATAATTATATATTCTTTTAAGGTATTAGGTATCCTTATGGATGCAGATGATCCATGTGATTTCTTAGTCGCGATGAATTTTTTTCTTTTTATCAATTCCCACTATTGATTTTTGTACTTTCAATTTATATACATCATTATGGGTGAGTAATAATCAATGGTGTGAAATATATAGTTTTATTTCCATTTCACTAGTGCAGAAAACGTTTTTACGGCGGTTATTTTATATTTTTTACATTTCCTTTTGGACGATGTTATCTCAGGAGATGTTATAAACATTGTTTTTTACGGCGGTTATTTTGAAACTGATATAAAAACCAATAATCCGATGCGTTTTTCACATCAGTTCATCAAAAGGTGATGTGAAAAATGCATAAGAGTCGTTATTTATTTCGGTGGGTTTTAAATAACATAAGTGGTATCTACCTTTTCACGTTTTTTATAGAATAACTGACGTAATAAATAGAACCTACGAAGAGTTTATCATGTCGGTTATGTTCATAACCAACTTTGTAAACCAGTCTGCCTTGCATTTCTCACGCCGATTAAATAATAACCGACGTGAAAAAATTTATACTACGTCAGTTCTTAAATAACCAATGTAAAAACATATTTCATTCCATTTATTATGTCAGTTATGTAATTACAGATGTAAGAACACCTTCCCAGGAATTTGTAACATCCGTTTTAAAATAAACGATGTTAAAACAAATAAAAATGCATTTTTTATATCGGTTTTCAAATTACGGAAGTAAAAAACCAATTTTTGTAATAAAACCATTCAAACAAAACTATGACCTGCAAAAGAAAACTTGAAATAGACCAAAAACATAACAAAACCAAACCAAAACCATCCCACCCCACTAGACAGCCCTCCCACACCCCTGGAACCCCCCACCCCACTGGACACCCCCCAAACCCCTGGACAACCCCCACCATCATGGACAACCGCAACCATCCTGGACACCCTCCCACCCCGATGGAATCCCTGGATACCCCCACTCCATTGGACAACCCTCCCACCCTACTGAACACCCTTCCACCCCCATGGACACCCTGGACACCCCCACCTTACTAGACAGACCTCCCACACACCTAGAAACACCACACACCACTAGACACCCCAGACCCCTGGACACCCCTAGATATCCCCCACCCTCTTAGACAACCCCTACCCCCTAGATAGCCCCCACCCTCTTGGATAGCCTCTACTCCCCTGGATAGCTCTCCCACCCTCCTGGACACCCTCCGACCCCCATCGACACCCAGGACACCCCCACCCCACTGGACATCCCCCCCACCCCTGTAAACCCCCACCCCACTAGAAACCCCCCACGACCCTGGACACCCCCTGGTCAGCCTCCAACCTCCTGGACTGCCCCCACCCCCTGGAATGCCCGCCCACCCTCATAGACACCCCCACCCCCATGGACACCTTGGACACCCCCTCCCCACTGGACTGCCCCCCCCCCCCCCCCCCCCCACACCCCTGGAAACCCCCACCCCCTGGACACCCCCCACACCCCTGGACACATCCGGGATAGACCCCCGCCCTCATGGATAGACCCAAACTCCGTTGGACAACCCTCCCACCATCTTGGACACCCTCCCACCCCAATGGATACCCTGGACACCACCACCCATTGAACAACCCTCCCACACCCCTAAAACCCCCACCCCACTAGACACCCCCACACACATAGACACCCCCTAGATAGCCCCCTACTCCCCTGGACAGCCCTCCCACCCTCTTGGACACCCTCCCACCCCCATGGACACTCTGGAATCCCCCACCCCACTAGAAAACACACACACCTCTAGAAATCCCCACACCACTAGACACCCCCCCCCACACCCATAGACACCCCCTGGACAACACCCCCACCCTCCTGGACAACCCCCCACTCCCTTGGATAGCCCGACCACCCTCCTGGAAAACCCCAACCCCATGGACACCCTGGAAACCCCATCCCATAGGACATCCCTACCACACCCCTTAAAACCCCCTACCCCCCACAAAACCTAGACATCGCCCACCCTCTTTTACAACCCCCACTCCCCTGGACATCGCTCCCACCCTCCTGGACACCCTCACACCCCTATAGACACAATGGACACCCCCAACCGACTGGACCACCCTCCCACACCCCTGGAAACTCCCCACCCCACTGGACACCCCTTACACCCCTAGACACCCCCTGGACAGCCCCCATTACCCTGGACAACACTCCCACCCTCTTGGACACCCTCCCAACCCCATGGACACCATGGACATCCCCCACCCCATTGGACAAACCTCCCAAAACCCTAGAAACCCCCACCCCAGGATAGCCCCAAGACATCCCCCACTATCCTGGACAGCCCCACTCCCCTGGACAGCCCTCCCACCCTCCAGGATACCCTCCTGGACACCCTCCCACCCCTATGGTCACCCTAGACACCCCCACCCCACTGGACATCCCACCCCACCCCTAGAACCCCCACCCCACTGGACACCCCCACACCCCTGAACACCCCATGGATATCCCCCACCCTCCTAGATAGCCCCCACCCCTGGAAATCCCTCACACTATTCTAGACACCCTCCTACCGCCATGGACACCATGGACACCCCCACCCCCACTATAAAACCCTCCAACATCCCTCGAAACCCCCACCCCATTGGACACACCCCCCACTCTAGGATACCCCCTAGACAGCCCCCTCTTTGATAGCCCCTGTAACACCCCAATATTCCACGATACGCTTCTCTTTGAATAATGTTGTATCGTGTGTTGTACGCAACTTCGAGTTCTAACACACACCCCAACCATTGAAACAAGCCTTTATGAATATTAATACCCAATTTTTGAAATATTATAAATTTTATATTTTAAAATGGACTTAATTTTTGGATTCCGAATATTGAAATTAGCTTAGGGTGAATTTTATGCATTTTTCTGAAAACATTCAATTTTTGATGTATAGTGAAAATCACTAAATTTGAATTAAACACAATTTATTAATCGAAATAATTAAGAGTGATAAATTATGAATATATGTGGTTTTAAAGATTATTTAGAATATATTTTTACCATTTAATACAATGTTGGTAATTGGACATAATTTCACATTTAAACCAGACATATACATGTGTTAATCTTTTGATAGTTATTATTTCTTAAAAACAAACTTTTTATCTTGATGGTGGGAATTATTTTTAAATTAATTTCTGCCACTTATGTGTTCAGAATTTAGAAAAATGGATTCTATATTTAGAATTAGGAGGTCCATATTGGGTAAATATGTTACTTTTATTTTTAGACATTTTGAATTATTATTTCGGTAAATATTTTCTTTACCATTGTTAAAGGGTAAATCTGGTAAAAAAGGATAACAAAATAATATTATTATAATAATAAATTATCCTAAAACGTGCCATAACTCTATTGGTTGAATCATTTCCGACCATGGGAATCTTTAGGTCGTTTTTGGGACCCCATGTATACACTTTTATGTGATAATGTCACTTTATATTAATTATGTTAAAGTAAATACAAAAATGACATAAGCATATATCTTTTAGAAAAACAATTTTTACATAGGGTTATATATGTTATATTTAGGATTATAAATTTTCATTAGAAATATAAAAGTATTTCCTACAAAATTGTAATTTATTTATAATTTTTATACATTGAATAATAAAATTTATTTAAACCACTATAATGATGCTGTATTTTCCTAATTAATGGAAGAATCAAATAAGTTGAATTATAAATTTTAAAATAAATATAATTTGAAAGTTTTGATAACATCCACAAATTTTGTTTTTTAATATTACATTTTATTATTTCTTAAATGATTTTTATTCTAATTAATAATGTTTTTATGATTTTTAAAAAAGTTAATTATTAAGTAGTGTCAAAATTGACATAAAAGTGTTTTTAAAACATATATTATATTATAAATTTATATTCTATTTATAAAAACCTAAGGTTCTTCCAAAGGACTTACATCATGATAGTTGTATTATTAATGGACCACTTGGGGGTCGCAAGGAATTTTATAGTATGTTTATTGACTATATTATATAAAAATATAAAGAGACATGGTAAATATCAAACTATTTAACTAAAAGTTAAATCAAAACGATAAAGATAATATAGTTACCCAAACCGGTATAAAATCTATTGATTGATTGGTTTTCGACCTATCCCTACTTTAAACGTTAAATAATACACTTTGGAGCCATTAGAAACCGAATATGAATTTATTATAAAATAATATTTTAGCTTTTCCTAAGGTACCCCTCACCCCTCTTATAAAAGGGCACCCCCCTTCTCACTAATTCACACATTCAAAGCCTTTTGGCTCAGCCAAACTCTGCCCAAATACCCTATAAACTATCCTACATTAATCCTATAGGCCTTCCTTTAGTTAGAAATTCATCCTATGGAGCCCTTTTTATCAAAAGAATGATATTGTCGCTCGTGCATACGTACAGACTACTGTCTCCACGAACGCGATGAGATTCATTCCCCATCATATCCATGTAAGTATAATTCTCATTTGATAATGTTTAAGGACATGATATCATTATGGATATGAATAATATACAACATATATATAAAAAACATGGATTATGTAACAAAACATATAAAAGAAAATGAGTATGTTTTCACCTAAAACGACGATAATACTAAGATATTATTAACAAAGAAATGTTAAAAGATCATATATGATATCATATTAATGTATATGATTCTTTTATAATTTAATAAAAATTATTAAACCATTATATAAGAGGTTAACCTGCCCTCAACCAAGGAAAAGTACAAGGTATGGGTTTATTTCACAATCTCTTCATTATTTGAGTTTGTTTATACATAATTATCTACTGGGACCTCTTTATTATCCACATCCATGTTTCTTAAAAATGTATTTCAAAACATTTTTTTCAATTTTATATAATATGGGTTAAATTCATTTATACCTTTTTTTTTGACTTTTTATAAGATGTTTATAAAGGAATCGTTCAGTCGTTTTCCAAACAAGTTCCTTTTAATCCTTTTCGACAAAATTAAGGTATGAATGTCTTTTTTTTACTTATACGGAGGGTACGACTATTTTATATCATTATAAACTCGTCGAAGCATCCCGTACAAGATTATAATAATATTTTCAAATTAAATGTTTTGTTTTATAATAACGCGACTCTTAAATGATTTCAAACCAGAAAGAGATATTTCTCTAAAAAGGGTTTTGATTTCCTCTATGTCAACATCCTTTGATGGATTTTAGGTTTATTTGAAGTTGATTTATTATGATACAAAACATCCATATTGTATTTAATGTTTAGTGATATTTTTGACTGTGGATGTGCTATTTTTATACCATTCAGGGTTTATATTTAATGTATTTACATTTCGTATGCTAGTTTTAATACGAAGGTTTAGGATATGTTTAACCCTTTTGGTATAAGGAATGTATTGGACATAGAAAGTGATGGGTAGAGCTCGCTATAGCTCCTCGATGCATCAGTAGGTCTCACGAGACAACTAGACATGGAATTGGCCGAGGCCCTTTCCCAATTTGATTTATGGTTTTGGCTGAGGCCTTAATAATTTTTAGACGTCTAGGCCAAGGCTTTGACAAAATGTTTTAGAATGTCCGACATTATACATTCCCTCATTATGGAAATAATATTGATGGTTCTTGTGGTAATTTTACTAGTTGAATACCCATTATTATGTTTTATTATAGCATTATTTACTTAGCTCATATTCTTTCCACAATAGTATTCATGTTTATTATTGGTAAAGGAATGTGGTTTCATTTATTTTCCATGCTTAATATTTATGTCATTTTCCACTATATTACATACCCTTACTAAACGTTTGAGCTCACCCATTTCTTATGATTTATTTTCCTAGGATACGAAGAAGTTAGTTCTGAGTGACCTGCAGGCATAATCTAGGATTCTTGGATGTTTCTAATGAAATATATTTTTTTTGTATTTCTGTTCAAGCTGTAAAGTTGAACTTATGTATGAATCTTGTTTCCAATAATAGTAAATTGATAGGTCTTTCGAGATAGGATTTTCTTGTGATCATGCCAATGTTATGTAATAATGCACCAACTCTAGGTAACTAGGTTCGGGGTATTACAGTTGGTATTAGTGGAATTTTATTACAAACCTTGAAAACTAGATTTAGATAAACTGTGATTTGAGCACATAGCCTTAAGGCATACTTTGAGGATTAGTATAGAAGAACATCTTAGAATTTTGGTATTGTAGAGATTTTGTGAGTTTTCCAAGAAATAAATCCATGTCTATATACAAGTTGGTAGAGGCGGCTCTGGCACATATGATCCTAGTGGTAAAACACGAAAACACTGCTTTGATTTAGACTCAAACGGGAACTGGTGCATGACAACGGGCCTTTTTGCACTCTTGGTTACGAAACTCCTGAGGGATATCCTTAGGATAATTACCATTTTCTTTGAAAACCAATATTAAGGGTTTATGAGTATATACTTCCTCAAAGAAAACATTTTTTATGATTATGGATTATATCAATAAACTGTTGAATTTATGTTAACACTTTTAGAAGTTTGGAATTATATATTCTGATTCATAAACTAATCTAGTTTATTCCATTGTTTAGAAATGGAACCTAGAAGAAAGAATGGAAATTGTATCAATTCACGCACTTCATGTAGGGATTTCCCTCCTACTCAAGATAATTATAGTATAGATTGTGATGAAAATGGTGCTGATAAGCTAATCACCATACTGGATCAATTGACTCTGGTTTTTAATAATAACCTTACCCGTATGGAGCACCCAGATCTGTAGCATGGAGGATCAATGTTAGATCGCTTTATGAGGAAAAAACCACCAAAATTAAATGGGAGTAAAAATCCATTAGTGGCTGAGCAAGGGATAAATTCCATAGAGAGAATATTCCATGCCTTGGGGAGTAGTGAAAGGGAAAAAGATATTATGGCAGTTTACCGCCTCACTGGAGATACTGATCAATGGTGGTCATCGATTCAAATCCCAAAGGAAGATGATGAAGTATCAAAAATGGAAATAAGGGAGTTCAAAGATATTTTCTTAGAAAAATACTTTCCTCGTGACCATCGAGGGGATATGAAAGGACAATTTCTGAGTCTAAGGAAAAAAGAGGATGAGAATGTCACTATATATGAGGCTAACATTACAAAGATAGTGATGCATGCTGCAGATTATATACGTAACCCAAAAATTAATATTGATCATTTCCTTGATGGGTTAAAACCATTTCTCTATTGAGAATTAGTATCACAATCTTTCTCATCATACGAAGATATTGTCTCGTGTGCCATCAAGACAGAAAATGAATTTTCTATGTTTATGAAATTAAATCAAAGAAAGAGAAGAAGAGATCTACTGAACACTCTGGGAAAGGAAATAAGGAAACGGGGAAGAAGGGAAGAATTGAATTTACACCCTGTGATAATTGTGGAAGGAAGCACCCTGGTGCCTGTCTAAAAGGAATAGGAGTTTGCTACAAATGTGGACAGAAAGGTCATTTAGCTGGTGATTGTAAAGGAATGAAAGACACTACCAATGATCAATGCTACAATTTCATAGAGATGGGACATTATGTAAATGAATGTTCTAAGAGTCAGGGAAGCATAACACAGAAAAGGCAAAGGGATCAAGGCCAGGCTTATGCAATCACTACTGGTAAGGTTGAAGCCCCGAAAGACGAGGTGGTAGGTAATTTAATGGTTTCCTCAAGTTTAAAAAATGATTTATTTGATTCTGGATCATCGAATTGTTTCATATCTTCCCAGTTCTCTAAGAAAATTAGATATTTACAATTTGATTTAACAAGGGAGTTTTCAGTTAAAACTCCTAAGAGAAGTATCATTGCTACAATGTTCTATGGATCTGTTCATAATAGGACATATAAATGTTATTTATCTGCTGATCTCATCGTCATACCCATGTCTAAATTTGATATAATCCTCGGTACGTATTGGCTTTCGGACCATGATGTGAAAATTTATTGTAAAAAGAAGGAGGTTATGATTTTAGATGATAATGATAAAGAACACCTTATCTTTAGAGCAGAATCTTCACCACCTAATTCTTATCTAGATCCACCCCCAATAGCTTAATTAAATTCAATTATTGGGGAGGAAGAGAATGAAATAACTATGGGTGGGAAAATGAATGTTCAAATTGAGGATGCACCTATTGTGAGGGAATATGTTGATGTGTTTCCGGATGATTTACCTGGACATCCTCCAGAATGATAAATTGAGTTTTCCATTGATTTAATTCCTTGTTCAAGGCCTATATCAAAGAACCCTTATAGAATGGCCACTGTGGAATTAGTTGAACTAAAGAAACAACTAGTGGAATTGGTTAATAAGGGATTTATTTTCCCTAGTGTTTCTCCATGGGGAGCTCCTGTCATTTTTGATAAGAAGAATGATGGATCTATAAGGTTATGTATCGACTACAGGGAAATCAATGCTATAACAAAAAAGAACAAGTATCCCCTACCTCCCATTTATGATTTATTTGACCAACTGTATAGATCTCAATACTTTTCAAAGATTGACCTTCGATCTGGATACCATCAGTTGTTTTTCAAGAAGGAGGACATTCCGAATAAAACATTTCAAACCAGGTACGGGAATTACGAGATTACTGTAATGCCTTTTGGATTGACTAATGCACCCTTTGTATTCAAGGATCAAATGAATGGAGTTTTCAAGGAATATCTTGATGAAATTGCTGTGGTATTTATTGATGATATCTTGGTATACTCCAAAATCTATGAATATCATGAAAATCCCTTATGCATTATCCCGAAGACTCTGAGAAGACATAAATTATATGGGAAGTTTAGCAAGTCTGAATTCTGGCTTCAGAAGATTTCTTTTCTTGGCTATATTGTCTCTAAGGATGGAATTTCTGTTTATCCATCTAAGAACAAGGCAATCCAAGAATGGCCAGCACCGACAAGTATAACTGAGTTACACAGTTATATTGGTTTATCATGTAATTATCGACGTTTCATCTAGAATTTCGCTCGATTGGCTAACCCATTAACAAAGCTCACACGTAAAGGGGTTAAATTTGTCTTGACAAAAGAGTGTGAATAATGTTTTGATGAAATGAAGAGAATATTAGTTAATGATCTTATATTGACTCTACCATTGGGGAATGATGGGTTCGTTATTTATAGTGATGCCTCGAATAAAGGACATAGTTGTGTCTTTATGCAGAATGATAGAGTTATTGACTATGCATAACGATAGCTGGAAATTCATGAGAAAAACTATCCTACTCTTGATCTTGTGTTAGATGCTGTATTCTTTTCTTTGAAGATATGGATACTTTATCTCAATGGTGAAAAATGTGAGATTTATACCGATCAAAATATTTTGAAGTATATTTTCTCATAGAAAGAACACAACATTAGGAAAATAAGATGGATTGAACTACTCAAGGATTATGATTGCACGATACACTACCACTCGGGGAAGGCAAATAAGGTGGTAGATGCTTTGAGTAGAAAGGATCATGGAGTTTTGAACAAGATGAGAGATGAAAAAGATCCTATATACATGGATCTAGTAAAGATGGATATGGGAATCACCATGGAAGGTGAAACATCAATGATTTTTCAAATGGTTACCAAACCATATTTACTAGAAAAGATAAAGAGTTCTCAGACCGATGATGAAGACTTTCAAAAGAAGCTTAAAGCTGTGAATGATGGGAGATTTAGTGACTTTGTGTATGAAGATGGAATTTTAAAATTTGGGAGGAGACATTGTGTTCCCGATATACCTGATCTAAAAAGAGAATTTTTGGATGATGCTCATAGTTCCAATTTCTCTATACACCTTGGGAGCCCCAAAATGTATAGAGATTTGAAGGAAAATTTTTGGTGGGACTACATGAAGAGGGAGATTGTTGATTTTGTGTCAAGATGTATGGTTTGTCAACAAGTCAAAGTTGGAAGGTAACAGCCTGGTAGAGTATTGCAACCTCTTCCCATACCTGAGTGGAAATGGGATAATATCATGATGGACTTTGTCATGGGATTACCAAGGACTTATAGAAGGAACGATGCAATATGGGTCATTGTTGATCATCTTACCAAGTAAGTAAATTTTATTGTTATAAGGGAAGATTTACCACTTGAACGTCTTGAAAGACTATATATTAATGAAGTTGTGAGGTTTCATGGATTACCCCTATCAATTGTTTTGGATTGTGATCCCCATTTTACTTCATTATTTTGGAAAAGTCTTCATAAAGCCCTAGATACTGAACTCCATTTGAGCACTGCCTACCACCCCCAAACTGATGGAAAATCAGAACAGACTATTCAAACCTTCTAAGTCATGTTGAGATCTTACTCACATGACTTTCAGGGTATGTGGGATCAATATTTACCTCTGGTGGAATTTTCCTATAACAATAGCTTCCATTCAAGTATTCAGATGCCACCATATGAAGTGTTATATGGAATGAGATGTCACTCTCCAACCTATTAGAATGAGGTTGGTGAGAGAAAACTCATAGGCCCAGAAATGGGGGAGGAAATGATGGAAAAGGTGCAGGTAATCAAAAACCACATCAAATCAGCTGAAAGTAGGCAGAAGAGCTATGCCGATAACCGAAGGAAGTATTTGGAATTTCAGGTAGGATATCATGTTTTCATTAAGGTATATCCTTGGAAGGGAGTTATACTTTTCGGTAAGAAAGGTAAATTTATTCCGAGGTACATAGGACCTTTCGAAATTCTTGAACGAATTTAAGGATGTATCTTACCATTTGGCAATGCCTCCAAGTCTCTCCAAAGTTCACGATGTGCTCCATTTATCAATGTTGAGAAAATGCATGCTTGACCAAACACATGTACTTACCGATGATGAATTAGAACTGGAAGCTGATCTATCTTATTGCGAAAATCCTTTCCGGATTCTTGATACCAGAGAACAAGTGATTAGAAACTGGACGACTCGTCTGGTAAAAGATCTATGGAGAAACCATAAGATGGAAGAGTCAACGTGGGAACCCGAGGAACTTATGATGGAGAACCACCTGAGTCATTTCATGCGGTAGTATTCTAGAAATTTCAAGGAATAAATTAATTAAAGGAGGGGAGAATGTAACACCCCAAGCTTCCATGGTACGCTTCTCTTTGAATAATACAGCAGTGTTTGTTGTACGCAACTTCGAGTTCTAACACACAACAAAACCAATCAAACTAGCTGTTTTGAATACTAATACCCACTTTTTGAAATTTTATACATTTTATCTTTCAAAATGGACTTCATTTTTGGATTTTTACTATTGAAATTAGCTTAGGGATAATTTTTGGTATTTTTCTGAAAACATTCAATTTTTGATGAATAGAGAAAATCACTAAATTTTAATTAAAAACAACTGTTTTAATCAACATAATTAATAGTGATAAATAATGAATTTGAGCTATTTTAAAAACTATTTAGAATATATTTTTACCATTTAATACAATGTTAGTCATTGGATGTAATTTCACATTTAAACTGGACATAAACAAGTGTCAATATTTTGATAGTTATTTTTTAATAAAAACACACTTTTTGTCTTGACTATGGGAATTAATTTTAAATTAATTTATGTCACTTCTGTGTTTTGAATTTAGAAAAATTAATTCTATATTTAGAATCAGGTGGTCCATGTTTTGTAAATATATAACTTTTATTTTATGAAATTCGGAATAATTATTTCAGTAATTATTTTATTTACCATGGTTAAAGTGTAAATCTAGTAAATAAGGGTACACAAATAATATTATAATAATAGTAAATTACCCAAAAACGTGTCCTAAACCTATTGTTTGATTCATGTTCAACCATGGGAATATTTGGGTTGATTTTGGGAGCCCATGGATCTAGTTTTAAGTGATAATTACAGTTTATATTAATTATGTTAAAGTAAATACAAAAATTACATAAGCATATATCTTTTGGGAAAACATTTTTTACATAGGGTCATTTAGGTTATATTTTCAACTATAAATATTAATTAAAAATCTAAAACAATTTCCTACATAATGTTATTTTATTTATAATTTTTATACATTGAATTATTAAATTTCATTATGACACAATAATGATGCAGTATTTTCCATATTAAGGAAATAATCTAATAATTGGCATTATAAATGTTAAAATAAATATAATTTAAATTTTTTGATGACATCCACTAATTTTATTGGTTAAAATTACATGTTATAATTTCTTAAATGAATTTTATTCTAATTAATAAAGTTGTTAAGACGTTAACTAATATTAATTATTAAATAGTGTCAAAATTGACATAAAAGAATTTTTAAAACCAATATTATATTATTAATTGAAATTCATTTCCTAAAAATCAATGGTTCGGCCAAAGAAATTATATCTTTATAGGTATATCCTTAATGGGCCACTTGGGGGTATTTTGGAAGTTTATAGTATGTTTATTGACTATATAATATAAAAATAAAAAGAGACATGGTAAATGTAAAACTATTTAACTAGGAATTAAATCAGAAAGATAAAGTTAATAAAGTGACCCAAACCTATCTAAAATATATTGGTTGAGTTTTTTTCTACCTATACCCACCTTAAAATTTAAATAACCCACATTGGAACCATTATTAACTGAATATGAATTTATTATAAAATAATATTTCTAGCTTAACCTAAGGTACCTCTCACCCCTCTTATAAAAGGCCACTCCCCTTTCTCACTAATTCACACATTAAAATCATTTTTGCTCATCCAACCTCTGAAAAAATACCCTCTAAACTATCCTACCTTCATCCTAGAGGCCTTCCTTTAGTCAGAAAGCCAACCTATTGAGCCCTTTTGATCAAATCAAAATGAAAACCCGAAGAGGAGGTAATGTTTTCACCACCCTTTTTCAGGTTCTTTTCTTCTTCAACTTCTTATTTCTTTGTTATTTACTTTAAAAAATAATAAATAAAGTACCTTCTATATACTGTGATGTTATTATAAACATTTTACATCCATATTTATTATTCTATCCATCTTTGTAATTACATGTCTCCTTACGTACGTACGTACGACTTACCGTCTCCATGTCATGGTGTAATTATTATTCAAAACATTATTTTTTGGATGGGTACGATAATGATGTTTAATTGATCTAAATAATAAATATAACATGATAATGATTATTTATATATGATATATCATTCAATTATATATTATTTTAATATCAAAAAATGATATTGTCGCTCGTGTGTACGTACGGACTACCGTCTCCACGAACGCGATGACATTCAGTCCCCATCGTATCCATGCAAGTATAATTCTCATTTGATAATTTTTAAGGAATTGAATCATTATGGATATGAATAAGATAAATCCTATCCATAACAAACATAGCTTATGTAACACAACATATAAAACAAAACGTGTAAGTTAACACCCGAAACGACAAGAATACTAAGATATTATTAACAAAACAATGTTAAAAGATCATATATGATATCATATTAATGTATATGATTCTTGTATAATTTAATAACAGTTATTTCACCATTATACAGGAGGTTAACCTACCCTCAACCATGGGAAAATACTAGGTAAGGGATTATTACACAATCTCTTCATTATCTGAAGTTGGTTATACATAATTATCTAATGGGACCTCTTTATCATCCATATCAAGGTTTCCTAAAAATGTATTTCAAAAAATTCTAACTATTTTACAAAAATACGGGTTAAAGTCATTTATACCCTTCTTTGACTTTTTATAAGATTTTTATAAATGAATCTTTCAGTCGTTTTCAAAACAAGGTCCTTTTTTACCTTTTCGACAAAATTAATGTAAGAATGTATTTTTTTAACTTATATGACAAGTACGACTATTTTCTACCCTTATAAACTCATCGAAGCTTCGCTTACAAGATTATAAGAATATTTTCAAAGTAAATGTTTTATTTTATAATTATGTGACTCTTAAATGATTTCAAAATAGAAAGAGATATTTCTCTAAAAATGGTTCTGATTTCAGCTATGTCAACATCCTTTGATGGATTTTATGTTTATTTGAAGTTGATTTATTATGATAACAAACTTTTATATTGTATTCAAGGTTTTGTGATATGTTTGATTGTGGATATGCTATTTTTATACCATTCATTATTTATGGTTAAAGTATTGGCATTTCGTATTCTTGTTTTAATACGAATGTTTATGATATGTTTAAACCTTTTCAAATGAGGAATGTATTGGACTTAGTAAGTGATAGGTGGAGCCCGCTATAGCTCCTCGATGAATCGGTAGGTCTCATGAGACCTCTAGTTGTGGAATTGGCTGAGGACCTTTCCTAATTTGATTTATGGTTTTGGCCGACGCCATAATCATTTTTAGACATCTTGGCCGAGGCCTTGAAAAAATGTTTCAGAATGTCCGAAATTATTCATTCCCTCATTATTGAAATAATATTGATGGCTCATGTGTTCATTCGACTAGTAGAATACCGATGATTATGTTTTATTATGGAATTATTAACTCAGCTCATATTCTTTCCATAAAAGTATTCATGTTTATTATTGGTAAAGTCTTTTGGATTCAATTATTTTTCATGCTTAATATTTATGACATTTTCCGAAGTATTACTTACCCTTACTGAGTGATTGATCTCACCATTTTATTATGTTTAATTTTACCAGGATATGAAGAAGTTAGTTATGAGTGACCTGTAGGCATAATCTAGGAGGCCTGGATGTTTCTAATGAAATATATTTGTGTTGTATTTATCTTCAAGCTATAAAGTTGAACTTATGTATGAATATTGTTTCCAATAATACTAAACTGATCAGTCTTTCGAGAAATGATTTCCTTGTGATCATGTCAATGATATGTTATAATTCACTGACTCTGGGTAACTAGGTTCGGGGCGTTACAGCACCCCAGTGCTCTAGAAAGCCCTCCCTCCCTCATGGACAACCTCCCATATCCTTGGACACTCGGGACACCCCCACCCCACTATAAAGAACTCCCAGACCCCTGGTAACCCCCACCCCACTGGACACCCCCACATCCCTAGAACCCCCTTGATAACCCCCACCATCTTGTAAAACCCCACCCCATGGACAGATCCCCCACCATCCTGGACACCCCCACCCCAATGGACACCATGGACACCCCCACCCCACTGGACAACCCTCCTACACCCCCAAATACTCACCACACCCTAGACATCCCCACCCTTGGTCTCCCCCTTGACAACACCCACCCTCCTGGACAACCCCCCACTCCCCTGGACAAACCTCCCACCCTCTTAGACACCCTCCCCCCCCATCAACACCCTGGATACCCCCACCCCACTAGAAAACCCTCCCACGCCACTAGACACCCCCACCCCACTAGACACCCCCTGGGTAGCCCCCCACTCCCCTAGACAGCCCTCCAAACCTCCTAGGCACCCTCCCACCCCAATGGACTCCCTGGACACCCCCACCCCACTGGAAAGCCCTCCCATGCCACTTAAACCCCCACCCCCCCTAATCACCCCCACACCCATGGACAACCCTCCCACCATCCTAGACACCCTCCCACCCCATGGACTCCCTGGACATCCCCCACCCCACTGGACAACCATCCCACACCCCAGAAAACCCCCACCCCACTAGACACCCCCACACCCCCATACACCCCCTAGACAGCCCCAACCCTCCAAGATGGCCCCACACTCCCTTGGATATCCCTCCCACCCTCTAGGACACCCACCAACCCCATGGGCACCCTGGACACCCCCAACCCACTAGAATAACCTCCCATTCCCCTGGAAACCCACCACCCCATTGGACACCGTCACATCCCTAGAAATCCAATAGACAGTCCCACACCCGCCTAGACATCCCTCCCACCCTCCACAAACACCCTCCCACCCCCATAGACAACCTTGACACCACACCCCAGAAGAATTCCCTCCCACACCCATGGAACCCCCACCCCACTAGACACCCCACCCCCTGGATAGCCCTCCCACCCTCCTAGACACCATCCCACCCCCATGGACACCCTGGAGACCCCACCACCCCACTCGAAAACCCTCCATCTATAACGTATCGGTTTCAGAAGGCACCCAGAGGCGCGCCGTACCCAGTTGGTTACATGGCCTCAAGCGCATTTCCCCAAATGCTAGAGGCTACAGACTATCATCAGGGGCCTTGCGTGTGAATGTGGGGAAACTATGCCCTCATTGGAAGAGTACACAGCAGGAGTAAATAAACATGCAAGAGCGGAAGCTGCAAGTAACCAACAATAATAAATAGCGGAAAACTAAATCAACAAACAACTGGAGCACATTTTTATATATATGAAATGATGCATGATAAATTTCTAGGAAATCATCCAAACAAGTCACAATGATGAAAAATAAAATAGTACCAAAACAAGTACAATATAATGTAATCATCTCCTCCGCATCGCAAGAAAAATCTTGGTTCCATGATCCCCTACTCCAAGGGATAAAGTATCAGAAGTCGAAGGGGGATTTACCTTGTCTATACCTACAACAAAATAGTCTGTTTGGGCCCAAAAGCATGAGCCAAATAGGGAGATAGACTTAATCCATGTAGGCAACCACCCGAAGATATGTGCCTAAAAGTCAGTGAGTATATGGAAGGTAATAGTACAATAAGCAGTAAATAGTAGCAGCAACAGCATGCAGTAATTATTAAGAAATAAACAGGATTATATACAACAATGATCAATCCATAGAACAACGACTATTGAGGAATCAACAGCTAACAAAAATAGGAAACCCTTTGGGAAGTACTCGTAGCTATACCCTATGGTCTATCCAAGAAGTACCGCAACCCTCTGGGCAGTGCACTCAACATATCCCCTCTAGCTTGGTCATACGAAAAATATAAGAATCTATGTGGAAGATCGCTCAGTAAATTCCCCTTATAGTCTAGGGTAGTTAGGGACTCTCTGAGGAAGATCACATGGTCTAACCCTCTGTTCCCCAAAGTATAGAGATTCTCTGAGGAAGCTCTCTTGGTAAATCCTCCTATAGTCTCAGGTATACCACAGACTCTCTGAGGAAGCTCACTCGGTCAATTCATCCTCTATATGGGGATAGTTTTAATGAAATTAAAACTAGAAAAGACTCTCTGAGGAAGCTCACTCAGTCTAACCTCCTGTAGTCTATAATATCCAAAATATCTCAGGGAAGCTCACTCTGTCTATCCCTGGAAGCCTATAATGTCCAAGACTCTCTAAGGAAGCTCACTTGGTCTACCATTTTATAGTCTATAAAGTCCTAGACTCTCTAGGAAGCTCACCCGGTCTATCCCTTATAGTCCAAAGCATCAAGCTCTCATGGTCTTGTGCCAGTCATTGCATAATAATTCTATAAGGACAAAGTACACCTATAGAGATACTTGGCTAACCAAAGTACACCTATAGAGATACATAACTATCTAGTCTACAACAAAACAAACATATCAAGAAATAGAACTCCATCCTATGGTCACAGGGCATGTAAATAGGTATAACGACCCAAGGCTAACAAGACCCAAAGGACGTAAATAGATCAAGGCATTGGAAAAACATCCAAGAAGAAAAATTATCCTCAATAATGATCAAATTATCTCTACACAAGCATGAAATCAAGGAAGAAAAACAACAAGGAAAAAACGGTAAACATGCAATACCCCATTCACGGGTATTGGTGGAATTTTCACATAAAACTGAAAGTCATTGAATGATAAGGCACAAAACATCTACCCAGATCCAAGTAGATCGATATACTTGAACCATGAGGCTTGATTCTCCTCATAATGGCACAGATCTATGAAAATGCAAAAAACGTTCAACCCATGATATCTTAAGAAATAAGATGAATTGGAAAACAATGGTCTAGGAGAAGGAAGAAATCACCACTGCGGTTCCAACATAATCAACGGCGGTTGATTCAGAGAACAGACAAAGGCTCGGGGGATCGGATAAGATTCGTGGCCGTACGGGACACTCTTGGTCGAAGGCGCTGGAGAAGAAGACAGTTCTATTGATTTGGTGCGACCCTGGTCCTTTTAATGAAAAAAATACATGGCATTTACTTATTGAGTACACGATGTGTACTATAATTTTCCTTACTCCTCTTTAAGCAGCGTCCACTTCACCCCTACACACCGTGTGTGTGGACAGGACATGGCCAACACACGGCCTAGAGCGGCAACAGAGTACATGGAATGTACTCATAAAGTACATGGCGTGTACATAAAAAACTTCTAGAAACTCCTATTTTCTCAAAAACAACTAGAAAAATAAAAACCTCCATGAAATGAAGATCTGGGGTCTTACAAACTTCCTCCCTTAATGAAATTTGTCTCGGAATTTCCCTATCGAGGCGTAGAAGAAGAAACCCCAAACAGCTCCGGCCACTGCGATCGTATATCTGCCTCCCTCTTCCCAGTCTCATCCTACACTTGCTTGTGCTACCATAGCACCCATACTGGAGGAACAAACCAGCCACGAAGAACCTGTGTACTGTGATTCGCAATCCTGATGAGATTATCCTCAAATGATGCATCCGCTTCAAGCTCAACCTCCTCGGGTTGAAAGACATAAGACAGGTCTGAAAAGTAACGTTGGAGGTGAGAAACGTGGAAGACACCGTGCATATCCTGGTACCTATGAGGTAACTACAACCGATAGGCAACCGGCCCAACTCTCTCCAACACATCAAACGGACCGACGTACCGTGGTGAAAACATACCCTGTCTCCAAATCCTCTTGTATCCCAACCTTAGTGCAACATGCAGGAAAACCTGATCCCCGACCTCTAACTCCAGAGTTCGTCTCTGCTGATCAGTATAAGACTTCTGTCGATACTGTGTTATAGCTATCCTCTTTCGAATCGACACTATCTTCTTTGAGGTCTCCTGAACAAGATGAGGTCCCAGGAAAGATGCATCTCTTGCCTCCATCCAGCACAAATGGTGATTAGCATGGCCTACCGTACAAAGTCTCATAAGGTTCCATCTGAATAGTTTCCTGAAAACTATTGTTATAGGAAAACTCTACAAGAGGTATATCCTTTTCCCAAGAACCGCCAAAATCTAGAATACTAGCTCAGAGCATTTTCTCAAGCACCTGGATCGTACGCTCGGACTGGCCATCAGTCTGTGGATGGTATGTTGTACTCAAAAGTACCTATGTACCCAAAGCCTTCTGAAGTCCCATCCAGAACCGAGAAGTAAAGCGTACATCCTTGTATGAAACAGTAGAGTGTGGAACTCCATGTAGAAGTAAAATCTCATAGATGTAAAAGCATCCCAGCTCATCAACACTGATGGTCTCTTTGATCATCAAGAATTGAGCAACCTTCGTAAGCCTGTCGACGAAAACCAAAATAGCATCACTCCCTCAAGGTGGCCTCGGTAACCCGATCACGATGTCCATCGCGACATCGTTCCACTCCCATTTGGGTATGAGTAAATGCTATAAAAGCTCTGCTGGCCACTGATACTCCGTTTTCACCTACTGACAAGTAGAACATCTCATGATAAAACTGGAAACATCTCTCTTCAAACCTGGCCACTAGTACTAGTAGTGTAGATCACGATACATCTTGGTGACACCAGGATAAACTGCCCAAACTGAGGAATGAAAATCCCAAATCATCTCCTCACGTATGTCTTTCGTCACCCATACGCATCCTTGGAAACACAAGATCTCATCCTCACACATTGTCCATCCAGGAAAAGGGTCCTCTCCCAACACACTCTCCCATAAGACTAAGCCTTCTGAGTTTGATAGCTACCTCATCCATACCCGATCAAGTAGCGTAGAGGTATCATCTACAGACGATAGGTAAGTCTGTCCCTGTCTGTCACGCACCTCCAGATGGATCTCAGAGAATAGAGCCATAAGCTACCACTCACTACTGGCCTCTTGAACTGCCTAAATATGAGTTCTCCTACTCAACGCATCAGCCACTTCATTGCCCTTCCTCGGAGTATAGGCGAGCTCGAAGTCGAAAGTCTGAAGATACTCGTCCCACCTGCACTGTCTCAGATTCATATAATTCTAAGTTAATATATACTTGAGACTCTTGTGTTCAGTGAAAACCACAAAGTAGTCTCCCAGAAGGTAGTGTCTCCAACATCGTAAGGCATGAACAACAACTGCCAACTCCAGATCGTGCGTCGGGTAGTTCCTATAGTGTGGCCTCAACTGCAGCGACCCGTAAGCAACTACCCCATCTCCCTATATAAGCAAAACTCCCAGCCCGATACCTGAAGCATCAAAGTAAAAAGTATAGCCCATTCGTGGCACTGGAAAGACTAGTTTCAGTGCTGATTTCAACCTCCCCTTCAGCTTCTGAAAGGATGACTCACAAGACACTACCCATAAAAACATCACCCCCTTCTTGGTTAGACCTGTCAGCGATGCTGCTAAGTTTGAAAAGTCCTGTTTAAAAGGCATGTAGTATCTAGCACGCCCTAGAAAACTCTGCACCTTGAAGATATTATTCAGCTACTCCCAGGAAACTACAGCTCTCACTTTCTCTGGGTCCACTGATACTCTTGTCTCTGAGATGACATAACCCACGAAGTGAATATGATCCATCCAAAAGTGGCATTTCGAGAGATTAGCAAATAACTGATTCTCTCTCAGAATAATCAGAACGATCTCAAGATGGGTAGCATGGTCCCGTTGTGTGTGAGAGTACATCAAGATGTCCTCCATGAAAACCAGCACATGGTAATCTAAGTACGGATGGAATACTCGTTTCATTAGTGCCATAAAAACTACTGGGGCGTTTGTGAGACCAAATGACATGACTGTATACTCGTATAGACCATACCTGCTCTTGAAGGCTGTAAGAATTATATCTGATGGTATAACACACAACTGATGATAACCGGACCTCAAATCGATCTTCGAGAACAACCGGGATCCTTGAAGATGATCAAAGAGGTCATCGATCCTCAGCAAGGGATATCATATCTTGACCATCTACTGGTCCAGCTTCCGATAATCCACACAAAGCTGAAGGGTGTTGTCTTCTTTCTTCGCAAACAGGATAGAAGAACCCCAAGGAGAAGTACTAGGTCCGATGAAACCCTTTTCATGTAACTCCTCCAACTGCTTCTTGAGCTCCTATAACTCAGGTGTAGCCGTCCTATAAGGAGGAATGGACACCGGTGCGACTCCTGGTACAAGCTCAATTAAGAAGTCTACCTCACGCTCTAGAGGAAAACCTGAAAAGTCCTCTGGAAAGACGTCCCTGAAACGATCCACCACTGGAGGAAAGTCTAACTGTGAAGTCCCCTGGTCATCCAGCTAAAGACTGGAAATCTAGGCTGTAACACCTCCTAGCCCATGATGCTCTAGTCCAGCTCTACCCACCCAGACATCCCACTCACCTCTATGAAGAAAATATCCTCCCTCTGGTGATACGAAACTCACCCTATGATGATAGAAATCGACGACAGCCTAGATGGGAACCAACCAGTCCATCCTTAGAATGAAATCAAAGCCCGTCATCTCTAGGACATAGAGGTCCCATAAGAAATGACACCCTGTAACCTCAAGAGGGAACTCTCTGCACTGACGTACGCTAGATGTCCTCATTCCCAACGTCCTGTCAAGAGTCAACAAGTTGGCAATAAAAAAGATATAGAGCCCAAGAATCTTCACAACAACAGCATAGATAAAACTATGTGAAACACCAGTATCGAAAAAGGCTGAAGATAAAACTAAGGCTACTAAGATTATATCTCGAACTATATAAGGGCATGTATCCTACTCCTGATAGGTCTGATCCACAGCGAAAGTATGGCCTACACCACGACCCTGTGCCCCCATCTGACCACTCTGAGCTGACCCTCTCTGCTATCGCTGGTAACCTGGTGACTGACCACCACGATTGTGACCTCCACCACAGCCTGAACAGCCGGAAGAACTCCAGTTCCAAGACTAGTGAGAAACTAGAGAAGAATCTCTTGAATGTGGAGTCATAGAAGATCCCCTACCACCAGCTGAAGGTGAGAAGATCTGACAAAAGCACTGAAGATGTCCCATCTTGCCGCAAGATCAACACTCCATCGGATCTCTCTGACACTGAGGCCTAGTATGCCCACTCCTATCGAACTGGTAGCATAAAACCTGGCTGTCAGAAGATACATTCCGCCTACTCAGATATCCTCGAGAAGACTCTCTGTGGCACTTCCTACTATCCATATAAGGAACACCGGCTCTGGATGTCGAACTGCCCATGCCCACTGCTCCAGAATCCCTCTAGTTGCGCTCAGTGATTAGTGCTTGGTTGATGATAGAGGTTATCGAATCTAACCTGAACATATTCACCCTTGAACGGAACTCCTTCCTTAGACCGTCCTCGAACATCCTAGCAAGGAACAATTCATCACCTGCTGGGATCGGCGTGAAGTGCTACAGCTCAGTAAAGCGGGATGAGTACTCTATAACAAAAAGAGTACCCTGCTGTAGACTCAGAAACTCCTAGGCTCGGTCGTCCCTCAAGGCCAATGGGTAAAAGTAGTCATAGAAGGTGTGGAGAAACTCATCCTAATACATACTCTTTCAGTGCCCCGACTATGAGATCTCCTCCCACCACCTCTCGGCGGTGTCTCGGGGCATATAAGTAGCTATATTTACCCTTTTCTCTGGGGGTATCTCCAGATGCTCAAAGATTATCATCATGGCCTCTAACCATGACTCTCCAGCCTGGGGTACTCCATCCCCTGAGAATGTAGGAGGATGCTGCTGTTGAATGACCTGCGTCAATTTGCCCATCGACGAGGTAGGAGGTGGCGCTCCCTGAAAAGACTGCATCATCCTCAAGAAATCCTCTCTGAACTGCGCATTAGTGCATGCGATGGGTAAGACTACTGGTGCCAAGGCTGGCACATTAGGAGGATCTCCAGGAGTTCCCAGATCGACCATATCTGGTGTCTGATCACCGTCTGGCAACGGACGCACAACTGGAAGTCATCTCGGAGGCATAGCTCTGAAAAGATCAAAAGCACACCTTATATCATGATTATCAAAGACTGAGAACACCAGAGTACAAAATGGGAATAGGAGGAGGAAACATTCAAGTTTACGAAACATGACTACATAGCGTGTATAAAAACTACACGACTTGTTCACTTAAACCAAAGACATGGGCTTGTACTCCTGCCATCTTTGGCCGTGTAACACCCCAAGTACACGGCGTGTTGTACCCAAACACAGAGTGTACTTGAACTCTATTACCCTTCCCGATTCTCAATACATGGATAACCCACACGATCTTCCTAAACTAAGACTACACGGTATGTTCCCTATGGACACGGTGTGTAGTAGATAAGGTTTCAACGACCTGTGTCACTATTTACATGGACGACTACACGAATGACCCTTACACGGCGTGTTCTGAACAAACACGATGTGTATAAGAGAAGATAACACTGACCTGTGTATATCGTGAAACGACCATATACCTGGAAAAAGGCTACACTGTGTGTTCTTTACCAACAAGGCGTGTTCTACTCAAGCTTCCCTGACCCTTGTTGTTTGTGACATGGCCGGGTACACGGCTCTATACTACATGGCGTGCTCCTACCATACACAATGTGTTCCTAATGAAATTTCCTCAACACTTTGTTCTTGCTCATACAGTCAGTGACATGGTCTGAAACTATACAACGTGTAGTCATAAAGTACACACCATGTATTTTTGGTTTTTCCGGGTAGTAGCTCATAAACTGCTCTGAAGCACAGAAACACAGAAAACAAGGCATGACGGTGCCAAATTCCAATCTGTGAGGGCCCATACTCCATATGAATCAAAGATTAGAATTCAGTACAGTCATATATAAGGGAAAACATGTCAATGATTCACCAATTACTGATTTAATAGGACCCATAACACCTCAAGAACCAAAATTTGTTATTCATTTAAGAAAAGTACAATACAAACATTCCTCTATCAAAAAACATGGATTCTATTAAGGCATATATCACAACATCATGCATAATATACACAAAATTCTATCATGACAACATGAAATCGCTAATGCACCCTAGATGACATGGCAAGAATGCATGGCATGTGATTTCTAACAAGTTCCTATATGATGCATGAGATGGAATACCCTCATCATAGCGGGTTGTGATAGAAATATAACCATAATAGAAAAAACAATAACAAAAATGTCATGTGAATTACTCTAGGCGAAATCATATCAATCGTAAAATCTCAAAATAGGAAAACTGCAATAAATGAGGTAGTATGGCTTTTCCCTGTAGACTAGTTAGCTACTTCCATGCACAAATTCTTACCAAGTACCGAATCCATCATATCCCTGGCAAAATTCTCCAAATAGTAAATCAAGAGAAAAGAAACCCTTCGATACCCCATTGTAACATCCCGGTTTCAGAAGCAACCCAGAGGCGCCCCGTACCTGGTTGGTCACATGGGCTCAAGCTCATTTCCCCAAATGCCAGAGGCTGCTGACTAGCATCAAGGGCCTTGGGTGTGATATTGGGGAAATAATGCCCTTATTGTAAGAGTACATAGAAGAAGTAAATAAACATGCAAGAGAGGAAGCAGTAAATAACCAACAATAATAAACATCGGAAGACAAAATCAGCAAACAATCGGAGCACATATGTATATATATGAAATGATGCATGATACATATCTAGGAAAGCATCCAAACAACTCACAATGATGAAAAATAAAATAGTACAAAAACAAGTACAAAATAAAGAAAACAACTCCTCAAGAAATCAAAATCCAAGCTTGGTCCCATGCTCTCCTGATCCATGCAATAAAGTACCAGAAGTTGAAGGGTACATGCCCTTGTCTATACCTGCGACAACATAGTCTGTTTGGGCCCAAAAGCAAGACCCAAACAGTGTGTGAGAATAAATCCCAATAGTAAACCACCCGAGGATCTGTGCCTAACAGTCAGCGAGTATATGGTAGTTAATAGTAAAATATGCAGTAAACAGTAGCATCAACAACAGGATGTAATCATTAAGAAATAAACATGATGATATACAATAGTGAGCAATCCACAGAACAACGATTGGCAGTTAAGAAACAGCTAACACAAATAAGAAACCCTCTGGGAAGTACTCACAACCATCCCCTCTGGTCTGTCCAAGAAGTACCACAAGCCTCTGGGCAGTGAACATAGCCTATCCCCTCTGGTTTATTCACACGAAATATATAAGACTCTCTTGGGAAGCTCACTCGGTCAATTCCCATTATAGTCTAGGGTAGTCAGGGACTCTCTGAGGAAGATCACATAGTCTAACCCTATTGGCCCCAAAGACTAGAGACTCTCTAAGGAAGATCACTTAGTCAATTCCTCCTCTATCCTAGAAATGTTTTAGAGAAATTCAAACTAGTAAAGACTCTTTGTGGAAGCACACTCGGTCTACCCTCATGTATTCTATAATATCCAAAAGCTCTTAGGAAATATCACTCGGTCTATCCCCGGTAGCATATAATGTCCAAGACTCTTGGAGGAATCTCACTAGGTCCACCCTCGTATAGTCTATAATGTTCAAGACTCTCTGGGAAGCTCACTCGGTCTATCCCTTATAGTCCATAGCATCAGGCTCTCACAGTCCCATGCCAGTCATTTCATAATAATTCTATAAGGCCAAATTATACCTATAGAGATACTTGGAATATCAAAGTACACATATAGATCTACATGCATATCCAGTCTACAACAAAAGAAGAATATCAAGAAACATCACTCCATCCTACAGTCACAGGGAATGGAAACCGGTATAATGGCCAATGGCTAACAAGACCCAAAGGTCATAAACAGAGCAAGGAATGGGAAAAAAAATCCAAGAAAAACAATTATCCTCAAGAATGATCAAATTACCTCTACCCAATCATGCAATCAAGGAATGAAAACAACAAGGGAAAAACGGTAAACACGTAATACCTCGTTCACGGGTATTGGTGGAATTTGCACATAAAACACAAATACATTGAACAGTAAGGCACAAAACACCTACCTCGATCCGAGAAGATCGATATACTTGAACCATGAGGCCAGATTATCCTCAGAACGGCGTAGATCTATGAAAATGAACAAAACGTTCAACCCTTGATTTCTTATGAAAGAGGAGTAATTGGAAAACAAATCTCTAGGAGAAGGAAGAACTCACCACTGCGGTTCCAATTCAATCGACATCGGTTTATTCGGAGAACGGACAGAGGCTCTAGGGCTCGGAGAATATTCGCAGCTGTACTTGTCACTCTCGGTCGAAGGCGCTGGAGAAGAAGATAGATCTGTCGATTATGCGCGACCCTCATCCATTTAATGAAAAAAAATAAATTACACGTCTTGTACTTATTGAGTACCCAGCGTGTACTCTAATTTTATGTATTCTCCTTTAAGAGGCCTCCACTTCACCCCTACACAACGTGTGTGTGGCCCGAACACGGCTAGCACACTTTTTGGTGCGGCAAGGGAGTACACGGCATGTACTCATAAAGTACACTGTGCGTACATCAAAAATTTCCAGAAACTCCTCTTTTCTAAAAAATGACCAGAAAAAGAAAAACATACCTGAAATGATGATCCGGGTTCTTACACCCACACCCCTGGAAACCCCTCACCCCACTGGACATCCCCACACATCTGTACACACCCTGGAAATCCCCTACCCCTCCAGGATAGCCCCGCACTCCCATAAACAACCCTCCCACCCACCTGTACACCCTCCCACCCCCAAGGACACCATGGACACCCCCACCGTACTAGATATCCCTCCCACACCCCAAAACCCCCACCCCATGGACACCCCCACACCCCTAGACACCCCCTAGATAGCCCCCACCCTCCTAGACATCCCCCACCCATGGATATCCCCCTACCCTTCTGGACACCCCCACTCCCTTTGACAAGCCTCCCACCATCCTGGATACCCTCCCACCCCCATCGACAACCTGGAACCCCCACCCCACTAGACAACCCTCCCACACCCCTAAAAACCCCCCACCGCACTGAACAACCCCCACACCACAGGACATAACCTGGACATCCCCCCACACCCCTCGACAACCCTCCCACCCTCCTGGACACCCTCCCACCCCCATGGACACTCCAGACACCCCCACCCCACTAGGAATCCCTACCACACTACTGGAAACCCCCCACCCCATTGGACACCCTCCACACCCCTAGACACCCCATGGCCAGAATCCATACTGGAAAAACCATCTGAACTAGACCTAAAAAAGAAGTAGTCCAAAATTAAACATTCACATATATAACATTAAAAACATACAATGTCAACTAAAAAACCTAAATCCAACCTAAATGACAACAAAATACACAATTCTAATGAAAATATTTAAATTTTCATTTTACACTACAAACAAACTAAAATCCTATCAAACCTATAAAATAATTTTAGCATTCCACTTGTACGTGTTTAAAATCTTATGAACTATAGGGTTGTGGGTCATTAAATAACTAAAAAGTAAAAGGATAGTAGTTAACATGTATAATGAATAGATGAAATGAAATATTATGGAAATGTTTAAAAGGAAATATTACCAGGCCAAAGTGCACTAGTGTTCCAGTTTTAATTATTCCATACATAAGTCTTAACATATAATATCTTCATTCAACGACTCCTTGTTTTTCATGAATATTATATTTAAATGAGTGTGAATTAAAAATATTATTTTTATGTAAAACATCAAAAAGTACAAATTATAAATGGACATTTACCTTTAATTTGACAAATTTTATCTTGGAACTACTTTTATTTGTGTTTTTTCAAAAGTATACCCCGCCCCTATTAGAAAATAATACGAATGGGAAAATTTTAAAATTCATTATAATATATACAACTATTATGAAATTGAAACTTACTTTTCCAACATATTCTTAAAACTTTCCCACACATCACCATGGACAGAGCATATCCAATAAAGTGGATTTTCCCTTGCGAAAAAACAACTAACATATAATGATCACTGATAAAAGAAAATATAAGGTTAGTGATTTTTTATGTTTAAAGATAATAAACTATTTTCCAGATATATGTTTCATACCTCTCACAAAAAGGCATCATCCAACACTGTGTGATTATATTGTGTTCCATTCATTGAGTAATATAAAGTGTTCTTTGTTCCTCATCCAATTCATGTACTTCAGGGGAAATAAAATACGGGTCCATGAATTCATATGCATCTATCCTCTCATTCTTCTCACACATGTTATAAAGATACCTAATACGAAATAGACATAAGTAAACATTTTTAATAAATATAACGCAAGGAAAAGGTATTAAGACATACATGGAAAATATTTGCACCAGGTTGATGACCAACATATCTCCACTAATAAGCTTTATGATATCATTCTTCAGAATCCCGACATTTATTGAAAATCCACAAACACGAGCTTCCATTTGAAAATTATAATGATCTTCCGACATAATTCAATATCTTGACAATATATCAAGACTACTAGAATCTGTATCTAATGGCGTAACCATATGACTTGGTTGTTGTCTATAAAATATTTCTTTGCCTTTGTAGTATTCCTGTAAAAATAAATAGAAAAATATATTAGTTTTAAAATGTTAAAAACTTTAATAAAAAAATAAAATAGAATATATAACATTCATAACTCTATGGTAATGAGTCACAAAAGTCTGGATGGCCAAATTAAAAAATTGTCGATACTATGCCCAATTGTTGTCACCTCATCTATGGGTAATGGTACTCGAGATGATGTATCTTTAATATCCTGTACATTGAACCTATGATTCCCTACCTTTAACTGTTGATGATGAACTGTATCTCCTTTACAATATACCATCCCATATGCAACTACATGATGTTGAGAATCATCAACATACAACTCGCAATAAGTAGGAAGCTGCGGTGGAGGAGTAGGATAAAAAATGGGGTATGCAGGCTGAGGTCGGGGAGTGGGAGATACTGGAAGAGGTGGAGGATAAATAATGGGGTCTGCTGGGGGAGGTGGAGGGGTGGGAGATGTAGTTTGATATTGTCTT
The DNA here is from genome assembly GCA_963277665.1 of Viscum album. Taxonomy (NCBI): domain Eukaryota; kingdom Viridiplantae; phylum Streptophyta; class Magnoliopsida; order Santalales; family Viscaceae; genus Viscum; species Viscum album. The sequence continues at coordinate 664,577,382 of OY728159.1, forward strand.
TTCATGTCTGCAAACATAGACTGTACCAATGCTCAAATATTTTCCACAATATTCACATTAACATTATGAAATTCAGCCTCCAAGGATTTTATTTTTTTATTAACACCCTCAACCAAAGAATTTAAAAAACATGGCAACACTTATCATACTGATACACCCATCAGAAATCATCATACATGACCAGTATGTTCAAGCTTTCCCAATGCTACAGAAAAAATATCTTTCCTCCCAGCAGCTGTAAATACCCCCTGTGAGTTTTTCTCCTCAAGAGAATCTTGTACTAATTAATTTAACATTTCTGTAATGATTCAAATTTTATAAAGAATATAGTTAACTTAAATAAATAAAATAAATATCTTACAATCCTCTCAGCAACGATTCTCGAATCTTCCGAAAGATATTTCCTCTTTTTTCCCATCCAAGATGTCTTCCATTTTTCTTGTCCAGGTGGATGGGATAGAAGGAAAAACTATCCAGAGCTTGAAGACTCAACTCTTAGTTTTTGTAATTTTTCCTCCATCATTTGTTTCCAATAATGTATACCCTCCCCGAGATAAACTATGATGGTATACATTTTTGGATTGGATATTCTGATGAGATGTCAATGTTTGCTGTAAATTAATATTATGAAGTCATTAAAAAAACATTAATAGTATCATTTATATAGAAAATCTTATAAATGTTTACATTTCCCTTACCAAAAATGAATCCTTTCTTCTACTTTCAAAAAACTGTGTCCATGTATCTTCATCTATGAATGGTTATATATGACATTGATTTTCATGACTCCTATGACCAAAAATGAAATCAGATGTGAGGGTTGATTTGAAATCCCACCATCTCCTAGCAGCCTTCGATAATAATTTCTTCCAGACTCTTCCATTGTCAGGAATATCAAATTTTATCTGATAAAGAAGAGTTAGAATATATTATAATAGAAACATTTAAAGAATAAGAAAATAATTGAAAAATATCTTACAAAAATCGTCTCCCACAAGTGATATATTTTTCTCTGTTCGCACTTCTCCAATCATCATACAAAATGATTACTTTTCTCTTACCCTCTATTGATACAAAACTCTTAAAATATTTTTCATTTGGACCTATAGGAATATCATTCTCATAAAACTCGATGAGTATCCTTTGGTCCTGCGTACGTGAAAGTGATAACTTTGGTAAACATGTGCACCCACATTTACCAACTCTTGAACTCTTCTTTATCATTATAGGAGAACATGAGGATGATTGGGAAACATCAAGAGGAGCACGTGAATGTTCTTCTCTAGAGGTATGACCATTATGCTCATCTATAGAATCATGTTGTAGATCAACTGATTGATTTTTCATTATCCTTCAAATAATGAAACAAACAAACATTAGTTCACAAATATACAAATTCTAATACAACAATTCTATTGTAAATGGAAAATGTAAAATTGAACTAAGATACATAATAGTAAACACGGTTAATATGATAGTCATGTAAAACAATGGTAAACATTGAAAACATGGTAAAAATAGTAAACATGGTAGTGTAATTTTCATTCTACAAAATCAAAAAATATAAAAGTTATGTAAAGGTAAACTCTGGTAAACTATGTTAAACATAGTTAAGATAGTAAACATGGTAAACATGGTAAACATGGTAAACATGGTTTACATGGTTACCATGGTAAAGTAACTTTCATTCAACAAAAATAATATATTTATAATTTACGTAATGGTAAAAATGATAAACTGAACAAAAAAATTAAAATAATCCAAAACTTATACTTATATGTTGGAATACACATTATAATAATGAAATAAAATTACAATATCATACATTTTATGAAGATAGTAAATGTAAACAAGAAATAAACATTTCTTACCTGTAATATTAGGAATATAGAAATGGTTTTTTTTCCTAAATATATTTGTCATGATCATTCTGTGTGGCACAAACCATGTCTTCAACATGCTCATCATTATGTTTTGCTAATATTTCCATCGAAGAAGGGATATCACATAAATTAGCATCTTCATCAAGTTTATCCTCACCAACATATATATTTTTCCCATTTAAAACAAATAACCACTGCATATCTGATTGATCAACTATATAGAAAATTTATTATGCATGTGTTGTCATTATAAAATAATATGATGTGTCTTCAAATATTGTTAGATTAACTACTATCAATCCAAATTCATCATGTCTGACGCTATTATAACTGATAAACCATTTTTAGTTAAAAACAGGAAATTTAATTTTAAATTAATAAACCTCCCATATTTCTTTAATGACTCCATAATATTCAGTTGATGCAAAAATTGGGTTATTGTCTTTATAACTCAAAAGATGCATTACTTGAGCAAACACCAATACACCACTATTCTGAACTGCACATCTATTGTCCTGAGCTTTCGTATGAAATGTATAGCCATTAATTTCCTAACCGGACAATATTATCACATTTAAACTTGAACCACCCTCTATCCATCTTAATGTCTCAGATACATCTGATCTACCAAGTAAGTTCATTTTAAACCATGACAAAAATGTTTTTTTGTTCTCATTCAAAATCCACATTTATTTATTCTTTTGATGGAATTTTTTTCAACTCATTAATATGAAATGTGATATGTGGTTGAGAATTAGCTATGTTATTCAAGATGAATAATTCTAACTTCTTCATCTGTTCAGCTAGAAACGATTTGACTTTCAATCCCCAAATCCCCTTTCCCTCATTATTAAATCATGCATGGAGAGATGGAGGCAAACCTATGTGCTCTGTCAAATCCATGTAGCTCATAAAAAACTCTACAACCTCCTTAGAAACATACTTTTTAATAATATAGGCATTATATCGATATGGATTCTTAACATACCCCTTCATTATTTTTATATCCTTTTTAAATGGATATATCCAATTAAGACTTACAAGTCCATAAATCTTTATTTCTCGAACCAGATGAATCATTAAATTCACCATTATATAAAAAATATGGAGGAAAATACATTTTCAATTGAAAAAGTATAGAAATTTCATCCATTTAGAAAATGTTCAAAGCATCCACACCAACCACCTTATTACAAATTGAATTGAAAAAATAACACAAATACATTATAGTCTTTTCAATTTGGATGTGCCATATTTCATAAAATAAAACTGGTAGAATTAGTTTCATTATGATGTGACAATCAATAGATTTCATACCTATCAACTTCAAATTATTTCAATGATTCAAAAAGTTTTACATTTAAAGAATAACCTTGTGTCACTTTAATATCATGAAGACAATGAAAAAAGATAATTTTCTCCCTCTTGGATAATGTATGACAAGCCGGGGGAAGAAATGTTCATCTTCCATTAGGAGTGGGAGCTAACTCCAAACGTATTCCCATAAATTGTAAGTATAATCTTGCATTCAACCCATCTTTTGGCTTTTGTTTAATATCTAGAAATGTTCCAATCAAACTATCACATACATTCTTCTCCATATGCATGATATCAAATTTATGTTTCACTTCATTATATATCCAATATGGTAGCTAAAAATATATTGACCTTTTCTTCCAAATATGTCTATCATTGAAAGATTTATGTGACTTTCCCAATGCCACATCATGGTTTTCCAGCCACACAAAATATTCACCAGGGAATAAATGTATTGGAGTAATATATAATTACTGGGAGCCATTGAATGCCTTTTTTTGTCTTCTATAATAGTGATCCATAAGGAGAAACTTTCGATGACATAAGTACACTTTTTTCCTTCCATGATGCAATTGAAAATATAAAGCCTCTTGTTCACAAATTGGACATCCTTTATGCCCCTTAATACTGTATCCAAAGAAATTTCCATATGCTGGGAATTCATTTATAGTGAACATAATCACTACATGTAGTTGACAATATTTAATTTTATAAGAATTATACAACCTAATACCATCCTCCCATAAAATATTCAAATCATCAATAAATGGTGGCAAGAAAATATCAATATCATTTCCAGCTTGCTTCAGACTGGAGATCATTATACTCAACATGACATATTTGAACTTCATACCAACTTCAAGAGAGAGGTTATAAATTACCAATAAAATAGGCCATGAACCATGTGTGCTATTGAGGGTTCAATATGGATTCATTCCATCTATGCACAACCATAGTCTGAGATTTCTAATTTCATTTCCAAATGTATGATACTACACATCAATTATCTTCCATTGTGGACAATCAGCTGGATAAAATATTTTTCCATCATATATCTTCTCCTCAACATGCCATCTTATCCTTTTTGCATCATGTGCATTTGAAAATAAATGTTTCAAACGATGAATTACAGGAATATACCACAATATCATGAAGGAATATTTGTAATCTCTACATCAGCCTGTGATTTTTCTTTCAACTTATACCATGATGTCCCAAATTTAGGGAACTCTGACAGAAATTCATATTCCTTCCTATATATCAGATAGTCATTCGAACAAGCATGTATTTTCTTTTATCCCAATCCCATCAGACATAATATTTTCTTGGGCTTATAATGTTAATATGGAAGATCGTTGTCTTTTAAAGAATGTCTTTCAACAATTGTAGCAAATATGTAAAGAATCTGTCACTCCATCTATGTTCCACCTTTTGGTTAATCAATATAAACACCACTGAAAAAACCGTAAAATCCGTACAACTAGGATAAAATGGGTTTTCAGCATAACCATATAGATGCTCAATTTAGATTATATCTCAATATGTTCTTATGCAACATCACAGATCATTTTTTCAATTCCATCGGAGTTACCATCTTGTAAATTATCATCATCAACAGATCTGACATTTTGTCCAATTTCACCATGTGAAATCCAAGGGATGTAACTCGAATTAAAACCATTTCAAATCAGACGATCTTTGATCTATCTACATTTCAACTTCTTCATATTCAAACATTTCAGGCATGGACAGAAAAAAATGTCACTTCATGGAACATTTCGTTTAGAAAATTCCAAAAAAGGCGTCAATATCTTCCTCATTTTCATTACTCTATTGATGTTATGAAATCCAACTTCAACTCATTATTACCTATAACAAATATAGAAATTATACATATTTTTAAGATAGGAAAAATATATATTTATATGAAAAATAACATATTTTTAATGTAAAATAATTTTGAATTATAAAATAAATATATGTGTATTTGAAAAAAATATGCATGAAAATTATTTTAAAAAGAAAATATAGTTAGATAAAATAGTTTTAAATTCATCTTGGATCCTTTATTCTTAAGGTACACAATGAATACATCCTGGTGTAACTGGAAACCAAATTCACCCTTCATTAAAAAATAAATATTAATTGTACATATTAAAATATGAATACATTCACTAGTAAAAATTAAACAAATTCCAATGATTTGAAACCATTGGTATAGCCCATGAAACTATTTGGATAGAATACCCCAATGGTTTCACACACCATTGGCTTGATGATCGTTGCAATAACTCTATACCAATGATTATACAGGAACCATTGTGATATATATATACTAAGGGGTGTCCAAGGGGGTAGGTTGCTGTCCAGGGGGGTGGTGGGGGTTATCCAAGGGGGTAGGGACTTTCCACAGGGGTAGGGGGTGTCCAGGGTGTCCAAGGGGGTAGGGGCTATCCAAGGGGTAGGGGTTGTCCCTATGCATTTCATTTAAATAAAATATTCATTTGCTGCTAGTTTTAAATATAGGAAAATAAACATAGTTTTTCTAAATATAATCCATATGATAACATTAAAAACCAAGAATTCAATTTTACCAAAGAGACACACCACAATTAGAGAGCATAATCAGTGATGACCTAATGAGGGTAATGGGTATGCAGTATTCATGTAACCATACCATTTGAGGCACCTAGATTATCCTCCATGAATAATCATGTGTCAACATTGTAATACCTAGGATATTAGGGGAAAATCTAGAACATATTGTAACATAATGCATCCTTTGGATTTCCTGATGCAATCAAACAGCCCTAATGCACGAGGGGAACAATCACCAATGTAGAGTGTGTTTATACTAAGGGTCAATTATCCATATCATAATCTTAAACTATTGCATCAAGCATTCTCGAATAATCGACTACCAATTCTATGATACCATTTTATATTTAAAATGGCGGTGATCCGAGGAGTATCAAACAATCAACCATTTATAAAAAAAGAACAAGACACACATAAGCCACACACCCTCAAGAATCACCCCATAATACCACTCCAAGGAAGTCCCCTTGCCTTTGGGCCATCAGCGCACAATAGAATTCCCATACCAAAAAAAATTCTCATTCCCTTTAATAATGATAAGGCAAGAGACACATTCCCAGGTTAGTTTCCCAAAGAAAACCCACTTTTTTAAAGTGCCAATGGGGCCACACCAATTCTTTTAAATGAAAAACGTTTTCAAATGTATCCAAATACACCATTTAGGAATCCATGAAATATTTGAAACACACTTCAAAAGGAAAAAAATCATTTGGAAATCATAAACGGCTTATAAGGTCCAACCATGATTTTAATCAAACACTTGTTGCATAGGGCTTTGTAAAATAAGTCCACAAAATTTAATTCAGTGGGAATTTATCTTGATTTAATTCAAGTAATCATTAAAAAAATTATATATTTTTAAAAATCATAGAATCAAGGTGTAAACCTCAAGAAATCAATCATTTTTAAATTTAAAAGCCAATACATAGGGAAACCTACCTCAATCCAAGACGCCTTCATGATGACCACTCAAAATGACTTCATGATGGTCCAAATGAGCAAGGAATAACAAGAAGAACCATAATAAGGAAAATTCAAAAGTTTAGAAACAATGAAATAAGAACCCTAGGCCAATGATACCAATGAAGAAGAACAACTAAGAAGAAAAAAGAAGAAGGAAGAAGAAGGAGAAGGAGGATATTATATGAAAAACAGACACCCAAACTTGTATAAAAATCTTGGAATCACCATTTTAAGAAGGTGAGAGGCATGGAGAAGTGGAGGATACTCCTTCGGTTTCATGTTCAAAATTGAGAAGAAAGATGCATTTTGGTGTTAAAATTCGATATTGGAAATGGTAAAGAATACATTTTTAATGAACTAGGGCACTGCCCACGGTTAGGCTGCACCCCCTAGACACCCCCACCCCCTAAACAGCACCCCCACCACCATTGGACACCCTCACCCCCTGGACACCCCCACCCCTAGATACCCCTACCCCCTTGGATAGCCCACTCACCCCATGGAAACCACCCCCACCACCTACCCACTTGGACACCTCTTGGACACCCCCACCCCATGGACACCCCCCTATCCCCCTGGACACCACCCCCACCCCTTGAACAACCCTACCCCCTTGGAAATCCCCCTTTCCACCTAGACCCCCACCCCCACCCCCTACCCTATTAGAAACCACTCAGGAAATCCCCACACCCCCTGGACACCCCACCCCCTAGACATCACCATCACCACCATGGGAACTACCCCCCTAAAGACCCCCACCCCCTTGGAAAGCACCCCCACCCCCAAGATACCATCCCCAACCCCTTGGATACCCCATTGGACACACCCCCACCTATTGGACAACCCAAACACCTCTAGATATCCCCACCCCTTGGAAATCCCCCTCACCCCTAAAAACCACCCCACCCATTTGGAAACCCCATTGACATCGCCACCCCCTTAGACAACCCCACCCCACCCCCAGGACAGCCCCCAAACCCTATGGACGACCCCCACCCCCTTGGACACCCCACCCCCGGGACAACCCCCTCAACCCCTGGACACCACCCCCACCCCCTAGACACCCCCAACCCCATGGGAATCCCCCTCACACCTGGACACCACTCCCACCCCCTTGGACACACCCTAGACACAACCACCCCCTTGGAAAGCCCCACCCCTACCCCCTGGACAGCTCCCCAACTCCTCTGGATAGCCCCCACCCCTGGAAACCCTCACCTCCTAGACACCTCATACCCCCTTGGACAACCCATTCACCCCTTGGACATGACCCCCACCCCTATAGACACCCCCTCCCCCTTTCCACCACCACCACTCTAAACCCCTTTGGATACCCCCTGGATAGCCCTCACACCACCCTAGACACCACCCCTAGAGAAACCCACCCCCTTGGAAATCCCCCTCACCCCACTGGACACCACCCACACCCCCTTGGACATCCCCTATACACCAACACCCCGTTTGACTGCCCCTGCCCCCGAAATCTCCCCCAACCCCTCTGGACAACCCCACCCCCTTGACACCCCCACCCCTAGACAACCCATGCCCCCTTAGACAACCCTCTCACCCCCTAGACACCACCCCCACCACCCTGGACACCCCCACCCCCTAAAAACCACCCCACCCCACCCCTTGGACACCCCCTAGACCCCCAGCCTCTGGACAACCTCCTCACCCCCTTGGACACCACCCCCACCCCCTTGGACAACCGCTGGACACCACCTCCACTTGGACAACCCCCACCCCTCTTGACATCCCCCACCCTTGTACACCCCCCCCCAATCCACTTGACATCCACCACCCCATGGACAACCCCCGTCCCTATGGACATCCCACAGCCCCAGGACACCCCCACCCCTGGACACCCCTATGCCCTTGGACAACCCACTTACCCCCTAGACACCATGACCCTCTCTCACGAACACACCTACTACCTTGGACAACCCCCTCACCCCCTGGACACCACCCCACCCCATGGACACCCCCAACACCCTTGGACACCCCCCACACTCCCAAGACACCACCCCACCCCTTTGACACTCCCTGGACACCCCCACCCCCAGACAGCCCCCCACTCCCCTGGACAGCCCCACCCATGTGACCAGCCCCCCACCCCCTAGGATTCCCCCTGTACACACACATACACATGATATTACACACAAATATCATAAACTTTCATGATATCACTTCCATAGGTTTAGTTTACCCAAAAATAATTTATCATGGTATAAATGAACATTATAAAACATATCATGATAGAAAGATCAACGATAATAAAATAACATCACAAAAAATTAGTTTAGGGCATCGCGAAAAATAAAAACTAAGACTAAACTGTGGGAGTCTTACATGAGTGCTGTGAGTTGAACTGATAAGATCTGATGATAATAAAGATGATGAATGATGTTGGAACAATGAGGCTAAAGCGAATGATTTTGAATAATCTTTTATAGGTTTTCCACACGAGAGAGACGAGTCACAAGTCACCCGATTGAAGAAAACATAATGACAGAATATGTGGTGCGATAAATCATTTAAAAGACTTATCACGTCGGTTATTTAATAACTGGTTTGGTAAACTGTTTTTTTTTTAATTTTGGTTATTTAAAAACCGACGTAGAAAATAATTTATCACGTCAATTATTTTATAACCAACGTGATAAATGGTGCATCATCACGTCAATTATTTTGATAACCGACGTGATAAATTGCTGAGATTTTCTTTGTCAGGTCAGTTATTTTTTAACCGATGTGATAAAGCACCGAGATTCGACATATCACGTCGGTTATAAAATAACTGATGTGATAAAGATAATCTTAGTTTGTATTATTTCATTTATAAAATAACCGACTTAAAAAATTGATTCTCATAAATTTATCATGTCAGTTATAAAAAAACCGACGAGATAAATATATTTTTTCAGCTTTGCACGTTCGTTATATAGAACCGAAATGAATATTACCCACGTGTTAAATGTATTTTTCAGTAGTGTTTATAATGTTTTACTAATGAGTGAAATTTATTTGTTTAATTATTCTATCATATGACATATTTCCTTTTTGATTTCAAAATAAAATGTTTATAATTATAAATATATTGGTTATAAAATGAATAATATTCCAAAAACACTAGGGTATTACATTACAAACTACTTTATTAACATATTTCTTATATGATTATTTTCTGTATAATTATATTTTATGTGATATTTACTTCTAATCCATGTCACCCACAAACACTAATTTTAACCATTTATCTATAAATCAATAAATTATATATCTTTTATTTTAGTTGTTCTTCAATAACCATTATATTAAATTATTATTATTATTTACATTAATTTAATGGCCTTTATATTAATATAACAACATTAAAAATATCTAGGGGTAATCATCCTAATGATGAAATTATCACATGTGAGAGTGATTAATTTAGAAAAAAATTCTTGCCTAATATGGAATAAAGGGCTCATAAATAGATGAAGAATAATATATGGAGTATCAATGAATAATGAAGTATTCTTCAAATTAAAAAGTAACTTTTATTTTTTCTCTATCAATTCTCATGGATCGGAATAAATTTGATCCCATTTTAGAAACAATATATAGGTAAATAATTTAAGGATATTGATTTCATATATTTTGATTAATCTTTTTACCATTCATTTCATAATATTCTTGATTTCTCTTTTATAGTTTGAATTTATTTTCATTTAATAAAATATATTATTCATACATAAATAAGGATTGGGTATAGAAAACTAAAATCAATGTATTTGATCATAAAATATAAAATATTATATATGTGTTAATGAATAAAAAAATTATATTAAACATTTATATTTAGAGTGATTCTTTCTTGTAATGACTTTCTATGTAATATATGTTAACAATTTAAATAATTCTATAATATAGAATGATAAAATAAATAATTAAATTAATAAATAAATTTTCTGGCTGAAGATTATTATTATTATAATTGGACAAAATAATAATATGTGAGAAATGTATATCAATGAAGGTTTTTTTATAAAAAATGAATAATTCAACTTATATGAATGAATTTTTAGTTTTGGGATTGAATTCTAGTTGATTATTAGGAATTGAATTTTTTTTAATTCTTTTTGTTACTCATGGGGTTATTTAATCTGGTTTCACTCCATCATCAAGAAAATAAGGGAAATAGTTTTTTTTATTTTTAAATTTATTCAGTTCTAAATAATTTTTAATATTTTTCTGACCCTATACAACCATAATATATTTTTAATAGTCTTGGATTATAAATTTATTTTTGGAAATTCATAAAGAATAATACATATAAATATTATGTAGAAATTATAGTCTGGGGATTAATTAATTAATTTCTCCTTTACATGTTCTGTCTTATCAATTTACCATATATATATAGTTATTTTTATATGTGATTTTTGGTTGGACATAAAAGATTACTAGTGTTTCTTTATGTAGTTTATTATATTTCTTTTCAAACCTTTCTCAATCAACCCCAGTTGGTATAGGTGGAGGAAAATATGTTTCAATTTACATGGTGTGGTGGATCATGTTTTATTTTGTGATACATTTCCACTATTTCATGAGATAATTAAATTACTAATAAAAGGAAAGAGGGGTCAGTTGTAGAAGAAGGTGGTGTTCATAAAAAATGGAAAATGGTGGAGAGATTGAATAATTGTGTGATCCCACAATGTCATTCATGAAAATATTTATAGAATATTTAAAAATATAATATAAATAGGGTCACCCAGAGAGGGATGCGTCCTGAACATGGTGGCGAGAGGGAGACCAGAATACCACATATTTTCACATGTGAATTAAATAAAAACAACATAGTATTAAGACCAACATCATAATAGAGGACGGATCATATAATAATGATAGGTATTTCATTGGGGGATTGGATGAATCCATTTTTGAAGGTCTTGTGGTAGGTTTGAAGCCAAATATGGTTGTTGGTTATCCAAGGGATAATGAAGAGCTCATGGTGGTTATCCCAAGAATTGTCTCCATTTGTGAAAAGTCTGTCAATTAGACTGTTTATAATGAAATGAAAATCCATGAGAAATTGTTGAGCCTCATCCAAGATAGATCCTGAATCCTAGATAGTGTTCTGAGTTCTTTTTATAGGGTGTCACAGGAATTTATCAATTATGATCAGTTGGTGTCAATACAAGATTTCTGTCATGGAGTTTGTATCTCACACATTTCATGTGCTACCACGTTTCTCTTTATTCCAATAATAAAGGACCCGTCTTCCATCCAACATTACCATCTAGTAAGTATGTTCAATTTCCCATATAAGATGTTATCATGTGTCATAAATAGATAACTATCTACATTCCATCACAAGTTGATGTCAAATGAGAAGCATGTTTTCTTTAACGAATGGATAAATCAAGGGACCATTGCCTTGGCTCAGGAAGAGGTTAGTGATCTTAAGGAAAATAAACAAGATTATAAGATGGATATAAATATGGGTATAGATAAAAAATTTTAAAATATCGGGTGGAGCATCATCATTAAGGTGTTGACATGTTTGGGATATTCTCATTGGGATTTTGACTTAATTTTTAGGGTTTTTAGCTCCTCATGGAGAGATGTTCACTTCATGGTAAAATATAATTGATTCTTAAACACTATTCATGGGTTGAGAAAAGATGATCCCATATCCCCTAGTATCATAATAATTTCCCCAGATGTTTTCACCTTCCATATTAATAAGAATATGGATGGGGGAAACATACAACCTTACCAATATAGGTAACACACTAATAGAATATCTCATCATATGTTTGCAGACGATATTATTTTATACATGAATTATAGTTGGATGTCTTTTTTGGTATTAATAAGGTTATAGGGGAATACATTCATGGGTGTGGAAAAATCATCAACCACGTCAAAAGCATCATTCCCACCTCAAATAGATGCACAGAAATGAGGATTAGTCTCTTGGATAGTAGTTTAGTAATGAAAATACGGATAATAAAAATGGAATAACTGGGTGCTGTAATATATTTTGGAAGGATTTTTATTGAACATTTTGATCATACTGTGGAAAGGATCATAGTTCTTATGTATAACTGTATTTTTTTTTATTTTGGAGGCATTCTAGCCTTGGTTAATAGTGTTATTGAATCCATCCTATTCAATGACTTATCGACTATCATGGTCCTAAAAGTAGAGATATCAAACATTGAAATAATTTCATCCTCCTATATATGCGATGCTCACTTGAAGGTGAATCCGTACTGGGCCTCCAAGGAAATAATGGTGAAACCTATCTTTGAGGGTGGTGTTAATGTAAGAAATCTATTAGAAACCCTAAATTAGATTTATAAAAAAACCACCAGGGATGTTATTAAAGAAAAGAAACACTTGGGTATGATTCATGGAGATGAATATTCTATGTAATATGAATTAGATAGATCATATATATTCCTCCTTATAAAAATGATTCTTATACATCTCACGGCCCTTCAATCTCATAGAATATGAATTGTTGGAAGAGGGGACATATCTTTTTGACACCAGAACCACATAGGAACCATAATCATTTTCCCATGATCCCATGTTCCAAACATTCCCTTTAAAGGAGAATGAAACAACACATCATTCATTTGATCCATCCCAGATGAATACCAATAGTTGTTTCTTTATCTTTTTGAAATTTGAAACCAATCGGACATGTGCCTCTTATCTTCCTCCAATTCATGTTGTTTTTATAATAAATATTATCACACAGGGATGTTCAAAAGCATTAATGATGATATAAAAGATGTAATATTGAGGAAAAAATAGGTTCCTGTTATTTATAACTTTATTAAGTGGTGAATTCAAAACTATTATGTACTGACATACAATAATGTAAAAAAATTATAATTAACATGTCTTGTAGAAGCTACTATTACGTGGAGAGTAAGGAGAAGAGTTTAGAGAACCAATTATTAAAAGGTTAATAATCATTTTATATCTAGAAATCCTTTAGAGAAATATTTGGTCTTCATCTCTATGAGTTATTATACATCCATTATCACAACCCGACCCAGTGGGGCTCGGTTTCTGACTACCCCAATCTTGCCTTCAATAAGCGAGGGTCTAGTTACTAGCATTGAGTAGGAGTATCCCAAAAAAAAGATTATTATCCTAAAGTACCCATATACACAGACACAGATATACAAGGAAAAAATAATGAAATTTAAAACACTATAAAATCAATCCATTCAATCAACTATATGTAACAATAAAATATTACAACAGTGAAGGTAGTTATGGGAAAAAAATCTACCCAAAAGAAAAGAGCCTATAACAATAAGTCTAAACAGTAATATAATTAGTATTAGGAAAATAATTTAAAAATAAAATGGGACACAACACATCCTATCTAGTCTCACAAGGCACTACATGTTCTCGGTCTTCCAGGAACTCCATCAAATGGTTAACCATTTTTAGAATAAATGACACGTGCGAGAAAAGATTTTGTAGGGTTGAGTAAAACAATACTCAGTAGGATTTCCCAATTCCCAAAATAAATAAACCATAATGAAAATACAAGTAATTTACACACAAATATATGTCAACATCACATAAAACAATATTATCCACATATAATCATAAGAAACACCATACAATTAGGTGGACTTAACCAACAAACAACCATACAATTCTTCTCGACGCACACATGGAAAAGGATAACTCACTCCTTAAGTCATGAAAAAATTAAAAAATCTCACTAACTAGTATAAATAATTTGGGATCTATAAAAATGATAATGTATTGGTCAAATAAAATTATGATACCATATAGAGGGATCCTGTCCAAACATGCTGGGGAATACTACTAACCTAATCTAGATTAATTCACAACGTAGGGGATCCTACCCAAAAACATTGGAAATACCACAAAAATTAATGTTGTATCCCACATGATGGAGGCCCAAAACCATACTATCATTGGTTTTTATAATTCCAAAAAATATTACTAGGAATGATATAGGATCACAATCCAGTCCAGATGAGGGATTCTTAAATCTATTAGGGGCTTGAATTCTAGTGGGAATTACATTCTAGTGATGTGGACATAATACCAGAACAAATATTCAAGAAAACCACTCATGGAAATTCACTTAACCAATATTTAGACCTGAGAAAAAAACCATATTTATTCAAAAGGGAAGTCTGAATGTTTGGGTCCCAACTCCATAGGCGGCTCGATAAATAGACAGACTATTTGAATGTTATCATAGAGTTATCTTTTGACGAAGGGGGAATTGGGACATGGACTGATGACAAGGTTGGGCCACTAATTAGGGTGGTTGACCACCATAGTCAACCAATGCGGTCGGTCCACTTCATGGTCAATTGATCCTTGGTCGATCTGTGTGACCATGCCATGACAACTTGAGCATTCATATAGGTTGACCATTGGACCACCCCTGGTCGACCCGAGGTCTTATCCGAGTCCAACCCAGATATAGACCAGTATAGTGGGCCGACCCAACCCGCTCCATAAAGGATGACCTATCCCAATCTACCTAGGCCTAACCAGTCTCCCCTTTCATATCTCACTTTTGCATGGGAGGCCAAGGCTATCACACATAGCCCACCTTTATGTGTCCTCCACTCCCTGCAGCCTTCCCTCCGTGTCACATGACCCCACCACCATGGTTCCACTATGCACTACCACCATTACAGCCAACAACAAGATCAAAACTAGTCTTATGGCCCCCGATACTGCAATCCACCTTTCTTATTTTGATTCCCAAATCATGAAACAATCTTAGATCTTGTTTTCTCAAGTCCCAATATATATTATGCTGGAATCTTATGTTTGTTTACATCAAATATAAGGATTTTATCACATTCTGGGACTCCATGAAAGTATATCTATGACCATGAGGATCCATCAGTGAATAATGTTATCAATGCGAGAGAGAAAATCACAAGACCACCTACAAGAAAAAAACCTTGCCTTGTTTTTTTTGGGAATCAATTCTTTCTCGTTAGAGTGGGGGAAGGAAGCATCATCTCAGGGAATTTTTTAGAAATAATCTATTAAATTATAACCATTCTCCAATGATCGAATGATGGATCAATATATTCCTTTATTGGCACACATTCAGCATGAAAATAAATAATGGGGAAATATCACAAAGAAATAAATACCCTACCTTGACTCAAATAATTCCTTTATGAAGGATCTTTGTGTTTTCATCATCATTGGTGAGATTCCTGCTAATCTATTGCACGTTGATTATCAATCCAGGATCGATAACCATTTTTCAACAGAGTTCATATCCACATATCATAGGAATTATTGGTTTATGGTGATAATAATGCATTCTTGGAAAATTTATATTAAAAGAAACATCATTGTTTCAAAAACATTTTCTTTATAAAAATATTAAATTTAAATTTTCACCCTCTGTGACTTTTTCTATAGACGAACCATGCTGAAAAGATTTATGTCTCACATTGGGTAAAGCCACTTATATTATCTCAATAGTGGACCCATATTTCTGATCCAAGTACCATTTAGGAGTTATTTAACATTCTCAATATAACCATTTATGCCTTCTATTAAAAGTGAAATATTTTTCAATCAATTGTTCCCTAAAAACTAGGCCATAAAATCACATGTCTTTTTAGTTCCTAGTCTCAAAATAATGACACATAATATCAAAAAAATAATACATTCGGAAATCCATATAACACCCCACCTTTTTATCACATTAACATTCATTACATTATACAAAACTGAGGATCTTTAAGGTTTAGTGTCTTGGAAACCAGGAACATAATACATGAAAACATAAAACATTATTCTCAAACACATGAAAGGATTATTCATTTTTTCATCCTAAGTTCATTACAAAATCTCATAACCTAGGAGAATACATCAAAGTAAAGGGTGATTAGAAGTCTCCGTAAGGGAAACAAGGGAAACATTTTACATGCGAAATTGAGATAAATCAAAAGTCATGAAAAAAATAAGACATGAGAAAGATATCATGAGTTATATAATAATAAAAATAACTTTTTTCATAACTTGAATATGTGGCTACAACATTTAACATAGACAATCATTTCCATTTCACCATGGTCCATCCCCAAGGTGCCATTAAAAATTACCAAGGTTATTCACCAAGGTGTCGTTAAAAATGGTCATCTCTAGAGATTAAGTCTTCACCCAATGCATTGGAGCGCTATTAGGGCACACCCATAATTTGTCTTTATTATAATGTGAGCCACATATAAAATCATAAATAATTTCATAAACAACCCATATAGCATAAAATAAATGGTTTTCATTTCATAGTCATCACATTCTAAAAACTGCTTTAAAGACGTGATATTTATGTCACTTTAAACCCACGGAAAAAGGAAAGAGGGTTTTATGAATGTATGTCCTAGAATTAAAATAGAACATTTTGATATATATGTGAATACCCCTATAGTATAACGAGCTTTGAGTATTCACTTAATAATATAAAATAATTTGAGATAAAGAGAGACATTTTGAGACGAAAATTCGGCAGCATAACGACTATGTTATAGGGTTATAGAAAATACTGAAAAGAGAGGGGACATGGGTCAACCACTGAAAAATGATCCAAAAAACAGTATAGGGATAGGATATAAAGGATATAAGAACATGGTAATGAAATTTTAAAGACATACCATATGAAATGAAAAACATGGAAGGAAGACAAAAATAAGATTTCTCTTATGAAAATTCGGCAGCCTAACGATGTCACTTAAATCTTCTAAAAAAATGAATTGAAGAGATGAATTAGGGTATCTCATCATATGAAAATAAAATATCAGTATGATAGATATAGAGATCATACCCCAACATAATAAAAGGAACTTGAATGATTTGACATGAAAATAGAACTTCAAAATGAGAAGGGTGAAAAAATCCCTTAAAAATTCAGCAGCCTAACGGCGCCACATATAAATTATTTAAATGAATTGATAAGGGAAAGAGGTGGTCTCTCATCATGTGAAAATGAAAAGGATAGTAGGGTGAATATAAAATAACATCCCCAACATAACAACATGGATCATAAAAGAAATGACATAAAAGAGAGTAATTGGAAAGAAAGAGAGAGGTATGATCCCTTACCATGAAAAGTAACTTCCAAATATTGATGTTTGTGACCATAAGTGGATTGAGGGCACCTTGGGAGGACTCCTCGGTAGTTAAAGAGACCAGAACTTAGTTTAGGTGGATTTTTTAATGGAAATGATGATATAATGGCTTGGTATTTATAAGGGAAGTGAGGGGACAAGGCATTAAAGGCGAAGGGACACCTCATTGGTGGTGTTGGCAAAACAAGTGGTATTCCCTCATGGTATTGCCCACTTGGGACACCTCATACCTTATTATACTATTCATAAGTTGAACATCCCTAAAAATATCTCATTACATCATAATGATGCAGTTATGATGTCATTAAACATATCGAAACCCTAAAACTGTATTTTTACTATTCACTGAATATTCAAATTTTTCAGAAAACTCCCAAAAAATTACCTTAACATAATATCAATGCACTGAATTCAAAAATAAACTCCATTGTATAAAAATAATTTTCTAAATAATTTTTATTTAAATTTTAATTAAATACACTATTCACAGAAAATTAATTTTTTTCAGAAAAAAACCCAAAAAATTACATTAACATAATATCGATGTTCTGAATTCAAAAATGATGTCCATTTTATAAAAATAATTTTCTAAATATTTTTAATTTAAATTTTAACTAAAAAAAACTATTCACCCGAAAAAACTAATACTGGACTAATAATTTGTGAAACAGTTATTTACCTATTTTATTGAATCACATTACATAATCAAGGTGACTATATTATATTAATACTTTCTTTAAGTGAGATTACTAATCCATTTAGTAAAATTACTAATTGTAAGCATAAAATCACTATTCGTAAATTACTATTCACCAAAAATTAACTTTATCTTATTAGACTCCAAATTTTTTACTGAACACATTTGCCAAAGACCATTTTTTGAAAATCATTACAAATCATTAATTATTTAAGGTTTACAAAAAATATTTTAAAATATCCCTTTTTTTCAAATTCACCAATAATATACATCCTACATTTATCTGGACAATTGAAAATTTTAAAACTTCACCATAAGAAGAATCACACAATTTTATTTATCACAAACGATTACAAAATGTAGTTACGGTCACCTTATATATCCCCTTATAACCCTAGGATAGGACCTAAGTGTAAGGTGTGCTAGGGTGGTATATTCCGAGGGCGGCACGGCCAACATTGCACGAGTAGTAATTTCTATCAGTTTGAACTTCTCATGAAGGAGATTCTGTTCAAGCTTCACACGATGATGTTCGACTTGAGTTTGGTCCATATAAAAGCCTAGTGGTGCTACCTCCTTCCCAAGTTCTATAATATGGGCTTCAATTGTCTTGAGACTGCTGGATAAGGCCATCAAATATTCTTTCTATATTAATTAACCAATATCACTTGTATTTAGAGACAATAATCGCAACATTTAGTTTCAAACGGTCTTATTGACCAATGGTCATATAATAGTCAAAACACAATAGTCTCATTTTAATTATACTAATGTTATCAAATGAAACAGTTTTTCTGAGTATAAAATAAAATAACACACAAAATTATGGAACATGATTTATTCAAAATTTTGGGTCGTTACATTCTTCCCCCCGTAATAAATTACGTCCTCACAGTTTTTAAAATTGGGCTTCGAAATTTTATTGAAAGTCCCACATCGGAAAATGAGTCAGTAAAACTATTACTTTAAAAGAAATAAAGGGAAGTACAAAGGTCACCCGTGTTAACCCATAATAGGATTCCATGTAGGGAAACATGGATATGGAAAAGAAAACAAAGGGCCATGTTCTGAAAGAGAGTGATAGAAAACCTGATTAGGAGAAAGTTAACCACAAGAAATTAAAAAACTTATGATTTGTGTAAAATGTCTTTGATTACCTAGTAGGAAATGTAAACCAACAACGTTTTTTTACGTTCCTTTTCACAATTTTGGGGAATTCATTTACTACATAGAATAAAAACATAAGGAAATATACATACCTTCAAGTAGAGTTTCATCCGTTAATATGTTTCTAGAAAAAATAATCTTTTCTCCAAATGATGAGAATTCATAAACTCTTGGTCTCATCAAAAGAACAAGAATCATCTTTTAGAGAATCACATAATCCAAAAAAGATTAACTATCTATTTCTCCTATCTTTAAACATTATCCCAAAAATAGAAAGGGTAAGATAAAACAACTCTGCTAAAATAAAGAACCACATAGGAAGGGAAACTACTTTTAAGTATTCAAAATTCAACGGTACTACCCAAAGTTCATCATAGTCCATTACATAAATAATTGTCCTTAAAATTCCTCAAAATAAACCAAACAATGATTGAAACCCAAGAAGGATTTGATAACATAGTCTTCCAAGATATACTTTATTGTTCATCTCCAAACAACATCAACCACTCCTCACATCTTATAACAAAAGTAACTAACCCAAACATATTTTCCCCAAGATATGTAAATCATTTCCATAAGTAACATAAATTACCTTAATTCATCAATTTTTCAAAATATAAGTCAAACTTTACTCCTCAAAGAGAATATTGTAGTAATCTATTTACCTCGATCATATAGGGTTCCCAAAATAGTGAACGTCTTCCAAAAAAATCATCTTTTAATCCCCTAATCATCCCTTTTTATCAAGAAAAACTTCACAAAATCAACATGTGGTACATAACAATAGATTTTTTCTTTAATGATATAAAACTATCTTATGTAGTGACTTGATGTTCTTAGAAAACATTAAAGATATGCTCATAGGGCACGAACTAAAATACAACATGACATAGACAATTATTTCAAATAAGTTACAGGTACTTTAGTCATCATGATCTATCTCAGCATAGGACTTGCATTGTTCCCTCATCCTTGAAGATTGTTGATGCTCATCATGCTTCTCATCCCTTCCAAGAGAGAATTGCCTCAGATAATGTCAAACTTCTCCATATTTATGACCTTGAAAAGTATACGGTACATTAGATCGAAACCTAACTCTATTAATCACATTATCCATTTTTTAAATAAATTGGATACTTTATGCCCTATCACCCAACACGTAAAACCTATTCTACTTCCTTTGTGACATTCTACTTAGTGCCTCCTTCCATACTTTTTTCACAATGGAAATTGGGTCTTCTTTCCCTTGGAAAATTTATCATATGAACATCCTTAAGACTTCGTCTTCTTCTTCCTTGATGAATTTAGACATTCAACTAGGTACTAATTATTAATTTTGATTTTTGATAGCTAGTTTGCCATAATCACAATATGTTCAACTTGATCTCTCCTCATCTCTGTCATATTAATAGGGAAATCATCACATTTCATATCACATTGGTTGTTGGGACATGTTCTTCCATTTCCCAACATTAACTATGAAAAGAAAGTATAATTAGGGGGCTTAAATACTTAGCCAAAAATCATGAAAAGGAAACATAAAGCATAGAAGGATAAACTTTTAGAAGAAAAGTATTACCTAACTTATGATCCCCTAGGTTCCAATATGGGTTTTCCATGATCATATATTCTTATGTGAATCTTTATTTTATTTTATCTTTGTCCCTTTAATAATGGTTCATACAAATCTTATGAATTTACCAAAGCATATCCCCCAGAAGAGTCAATAGTGCATCAAGGCCTGTTTTCATCCACCAGGTTACCTCGGGTCAAGCCTGGAACACCTTTTCAGAGTTTTCACTCCTAGGAACATCTGTGCCAGAGCCACCTCTACTTGTTCATATCCAGACAGGGATTTATCTGTTTTGATCCCACTTACTCAATACTCACCAAAATACCATGAATATTTCCTATATTTAAACTTTTCAATATGGTTATTTTTTAATGTTTTAATATTCTAATTTCCACAAATAAATATTCCATTATTTGATACCAACTATAAAATCCTGTGTTTTTATCACATAAACATTCATTATAGTATACAAAACTGAGGATCTTTAAGGTTTAGTGTCTTGGAAACCTGGAACACAATACATGACAACATAAAACATTATTCTTAAACACCTGAATGGATTATTAATTTGTTCATATTATGTTCAGTACAACATCTCATAACCAGGGAGCATACATTGAAGTAAAGGGTGAGAAGAAGGCCCAGTAAGGGAAACAAGGGAAACATTTTACATGTGAACATGAGATACATCAAAAGTAAGGAAAAATAACGTTTAGGCATGAGAAAGAGATCATGAGGAATATCACAATAAAAATAACATGTTTCATAACATGAAGAAGTTGATAAAACATATAACATACACAATCATATCTATTTCACCAAGGTCCATCCCCAAGGTGTCATTAAAAATTAACAAGGTTATTCACCAAGGTGTCGTTAAAAATGGTCATCTCTAGAGATCAAGTCTTTAATCAATGCATAAGAGCGCTATCAGGGTGCACCATTATTTTGTCTTTATTATCATGTGATCCACATATACCATCATAAATAATTTCATAAACAACCCATATAGCATTAATGAAATGGGTTTCATTTCATAGCCATCACATTTTAAAAACTGCTTTAAAGACGTGATCTTTATGTCACTTTAGACCCACGGAAAAAGGTAAGCGGGTTTCATGTATGTAAGTCCCAAAATTAAAATAGAAAATTTTGATATATATGTGAATACCCCTATAGACGAAAGAGCTTTGAGTTTTTACATAATAAAATTAAATAATTTTACATAAAGAGAGACATTTTGAGACGAAAATTCGGCAGCATAACAGCTATGTTATAGGGCTTTAGAGAATACCGAAAAGAGAGGGGAAATGGGTCACCAACTCATAAATGATTCATAAAACAGTAGAGAGATAGTATTTAAAGGATATAATAACATGGTAATGAAATTTGAATGATATACCATATGAAATGAAAACAACGGAAGAAAGACAAAAATAAGATTTCTCTTATGAAAATTCGGCAGCCTAACGATGTCACATAAATCATAAAAAACTGAATTGACGAGATCAAATAGGGTATCTAATAATATTAACCTAAAAGATAAGTATGATATATATAGATATCATACCCCAACATAATAAAAGGAACATTAAATACTTGAAATGAAAATAGAACTTGAAAATGAGAAGGTTGAAAGAATCCCTTAAAAATTCGACAGCCTAACAACGCCAGTTAAATATTCATAAAATTAATTGATGAAAGCAAGAGGTGGTCTCTCATAATATGAACATGAAAAGTACAATAGGGTTAATATAAAATAACATCCCTAACATAAGAACATGTAGCATAAAATAAATGACATAAAAGAGAGTTCTTGGAAAGAAAGAGATAGGTATAATCCCTTACGTCGAAGAGTAACTTTGAAATCTTGATGTTTGGGTCCTTGGGAGGATTTAGGGAACTTTGTGAGGACTCCATGGGAGTTAGGGAGACCCGATAATCATTGAGGTGGATTTTGGAATAGAAAGGATGAGAGAATGGATTGTTATTTATAAAGGAAGTGAGAGGACAAGGCATTATTGGCCAAGGGACTCCTCATTGGTGGTATTGCAAAAATAGTGGTATTACCTCATGGTATTGGCCACTTGGGACACCTAATAACTTATCTTACTATTCATAAGTCGACCATCCCTAAAAATATCTCATGACATCAGCATGACACATCTATGATGTCATTAAACATACTGAAACCCTAAAAATGTATTTTTACTATTCATTGAAAATTCATCTTTTTCAGAAAACTCCCAAAAATTTACCTTAACATAATATAAATTCCCTTATTTCAAAAATAAACTCCATTTTATAAAAATAAGTTTCTAAATATTTTTAATCTAATTTTTAAATAAAAACCCTATTCACTGAAAATTCGTTTTTTTCAGAAAAAAACCCCAAATATTACCTTAACATAATATCGATGTTATGAATTCAAAAATAATTTACATTTTATAAAAATAATTTTCTAAACAATTTTAATTGAATTTTTAATTAAAAAACACTATTCACCCGAAAAAAACAATGCTTGAGTAAAAATTTCTGAAACAGTTTTTTACCTATTTTATTGAATCACATTACATAATCAAGGGAGCTATGTTATATTAATACATTCTTTAAGTGAGATTACTAATCCATTTGGTAACATTACTAATCCTAAGTGTAAAATCAGTATTCATAAATTACTATTCACTAAAAATTACGTTGATCTTATTAGACTCCAAATATCTAACTGAACACATTTTCCAAAGACCATTTTTTGAAAAAAATTACACATCATTAATTATTTAAGGTTTACAAAAATATTTTAAAATATCCATTTTTTTCAAATTCATTAATAATATACATCCTACATTTATCCGGACATTTGAAAATTTACAAAATTCTCCATAAGAAGAAAACACAACATTATTTGTCTCAAAGGATTACACAAAGCAGTTATGGTCTCCTTACATAGACCCTTATAACCACATCATTGGACCTAAGTGTAAGGTGTGATATAGTGGGGGAATCTGAGGGCAGCTCAACCAACATTGCACGAGTTGTAATTTCTGTCATTTTTAACTTCTCTCGAAGGCGATTCCGTTATAGATTCACACGGGGTAGTTCGGCTTGGGTTTGTTCCAGAGAAAAGCCCAGTGGTCCTACCTCCATCCCAAGTTCTGTTAGAAGAGCTTAGAATGGCCCCAGACTGCTGGATGAGGCCATCAAATCTTCTTTCTATATTAATTAACCAAGATCACTTGTATTTATAGACAATAATCACAACATTTAGTTTCCAACGGTCATATTGACCAATGGTCATATAACAGTCAAAACCGAATAGTCCCATTTTAATTATACTCATGTTATCAAATGAAACAGTTTTGTTGAGTATAAAATAAAATAACTCACAAAATTAGGAAACAAGATTTATTCAATGTTTTGGGCTGTTACAATCCAATACATTACATTCTCCCCATACCGGGGCTTCACATCCCCAAAATCCAATGAAAAATGTACTCACTCAAATGAGCGTACTAAGAAAAAATTAGTACCTCCTTCTCCCATGTGATATCCTAGAGATTCTCATGCTACCACTGAACAAACAATAGAGGAATCATCCACCCATGAATGATTCTCTTCTTCCTATCCACGATCATTACTAGGTACTCAGCGAAAGCCCCCCCAAACTCAATATCCAGCTCCCCCAAATTGATGCCATCCATTGGGTCATGCACCAACCTACTCTGCTGCAACATGTTGAAGATTTTGTTTACCAAATCTACCTATGATGGTCGAACCAAGAAGTATTCAACCTTTTCAACAATACGTACTATCAAGAAAATTCATAATGAACCTTAGAGATAACTTTCCAACCCAACCGAACATATTCACTACACATCGATAGGATACCAGAAGGAACATGTTCTGTACTTCTTAAAACTCTAAAGGCCTTCGTCTCATACTAGAATAAGAATTCAAGTTTATTTGTGAAGTCATCATCCACTTCTAGATGATCTGAACCTTTTTTTTGTAGCCTACACCATCCCCGAACCCATGAGTATTGACAATCCAAGTTCAGTCTAGAAATGTGGGGACCTATTGGTACACATATACAAGGCCTCAATTGGCTCAAAGACAATAGTGGAGTGATATTTTTTTTTATGAAAATTACACCAGTGGTAGGTGATCCATTCACCTACATTCAAAGTCAATCATGAAGTTTCACAACACATCCTCTAGTTTTTTTATGGTGCTCTTAGTTTGGTTGTACATCTATGGGGGAAATGTTGTTTTAAAGTTTAACTAAGTCCCAAACCCACCATGAAATCCCTTCCACAACTGGGATGTAATCAAACTATATTGATTTGAAACAATCATTGATAGAGAACTATGGAGTCAAACTATCTCCATAACAAGGAGGCATCCCAGTCTATCAACTGAACAATGCTATTATATTTCTATGTAGTGGGTCGGCATGGTGACTCTGTCAATGATCACCCAAATGGAATTTTGTTCCCTAGATAAACATGGTAAAACCATCCTGAACTCCATCTATATACCAATCCTCATCCATTTAAGAAACTCTAGGGGTTTATGTAAGACTTCTAGAACCTAGTTCGTAGCCTTCACTTGAAAAAAATGTGATAAATGAAGAGAGGAACTATGAGACTTTATTATTTATCCCTGACTACCAAAAAAATGGTACAGGTCCACATATATATTTTCCACACTAGTATATACCACAAAAGGGGACGTGTGGAACACCCTTTAAAACTTCTCATGTAACACTACTGGTACCACTGTTCTCCCTTGAAAAATAATGCTGTTTACTCCACCTATAGAATATACATCAAGAAAATTACCAGTAGAAAACACAGCATGTATGGTCTCTTTGTTGGTCTCGGAATTTCAAGCCTCCCTGAATCACTATAAGAGTATAGGAGTGACAACCTTCATCTAGAGGTATGTTGCTCAACCTTCTTCTAAAAAGGACATCTGCAATGAGGAAAAATTCTCTGATGCCACATTTTTACACTACAAGATATATATCAAACTAAGAGAACATTCCACCACATTCCCCTTCACATGAGTATAAAAAATCTAGAAGTCATTTTCTAAGAGGAACACTATCCATTGCCTCTGTCTCAAGTTCAGATCCTAGTTAGAAAAGATATACGTGACACACCTTTGAGAAATGTAAATGATAATACTCTCACCCATGAGGTAGTGTCTCCACATCTTAAATGTGAATACTACTTCTACTGGATAAATATCATGGGTCATGAAGTTCTACTCTTATGGTCTTAACTAGTGACAAGCATATGCAAACACCACTTTCACCTACATCAGGACATTACCAAGCCCGATCCTTGTTGCATCACATAACACCATTTAATCAGTGCCTTTCTTTAGAAACATTATTATCAGAGCGCTCTTAAACCTTTTCCTCATCTCTTGAATTTATTACTATAAATTTTTAATCCATCTGAAAGGAAAACCAATTCATGTCAAACCATTCAAGGCCGGTACTTCTTTAGAGAAGTCGAGCATAATCCTCATCTAGTACCTTGTCATTACAAGGAAACATCATTACATAGTGACACTATTGGGTGGTTCCCAGGAATGAATTAACTCATCTTTCCTTGTATCCACTACAATTAACAACTATTAGATGATGTGTCCCATAGAATGGACCTCATGAATCATGAATTAAAATTTTTAGATCTTCCCATAGAGTCAGTTCCCTCAGAGTGTGTGTATGACCATCATCATGTGTATCATGTTCTCCTCCTCAGACGTTGAGTACACTATGATTTAATCTACGAATACCACCACAAACCAGTCTATGTAAGGCTAAATGATATTGTTCATGAGCCCCATGAAATCTTTTGTGGAGTTATTCATTCCAAATTTAATACCCAAACAGTCATAGTGACTGTAATGACACCTGATGTTTTCCTTCAGTATATCCTCGTCCCAAACTCACAACTAGTAACAGCCTGATTTGAGTTCCACAATCAAGAACCATCATGCCCATTTCAAATAAATAATGTGGTTTTTGATCATTAGTAGTAGATGATTGTTCTTTGATGCCTCCTGGTTCAAGTGCCAATAATCCACAGAAAACCTCAATCACTCATCTGCCTTCATGGAAAATAAAACTGGGTATTCCAAGGGGGAACACTGGGTCTTAAGATTCACTTCCTTTATATTTCCTGCAACATCAAACTCATCTTGTGAAGATCTACCTGAGCTATCCAATATGCATGAGTAGATATTCATTCCATCCTTGGATGTATATCAATTCATAAGTTCATCTCCCTATAGGGACGTACAACAATAACATATTCATGAAAGATGTACTCATAATCTGCCACTATTTTAGGAATATGAGGACTCATATCATCCTATACTGTGAGGGTGATGGTATACAATTGATGTGTAATAGTCTAAAAGCTATTAATGTGTGATTTTTTTGTGCTGCATGTTTTTCCTATTCACCAATAGTGGAAAACTTGGTTCCATAATTGTGGACACACTGAAATTTATATCAATAAATTTCAATGTGAGCATGAATTATTGATAACCATTTTATTATAATAAATATTTTGTGAGGCTTTGACCCTATAACCAACATATCTCAACCGAAACTCTCACCTCCAATAGTAAATTCACACTGTCATCACCCGTGTGTGATCACTAAATCTCTTTCTATAGGAGACTCTTAGTGTAATGGCCGAGTCAATGGTTAAAATGGAATCTTTGAGTCCCGAACAAGGATCGTGGAAAGAATATAATGAATAAAACCTATATCTATCAATAATAAATAAATTGTGAAAAATATAGAGAGCATATCTCAAATCATCTCTAAGGTATTGTGGTCATAAGCATCCATTACATGTAGCTAGCATCGTCCTTTTCCACCAGCTCCCAGATCCTAGTGTGGACCCCTATGGGTGGTGGTGATAATATGTTAGACCTTTGAACACCTCCTAATTCTCTTATTACTCCCATAACTCTTCTATAATGTCCCCTTAATCGTCCCCCAATCAACTATATGACTGATCAAAAAATATCATACTAGATGTTCAGGACCACTGCATGTGTAACACCATCCATCCTTAGGCTAACACAATCCACCCTATGTTCCCTAAACCATTTAACTTGAGTCATGGTATTGTACCCTAAATCACATGAAATTCTTGTATCCCTGATTCTACCTTCGGTTGCATGCTGTTGAGGTCTCAGGTTACCATTTCCCACGGCGAGGACCTGCTACGGATGTCTTCTCTACTAGAAAACTCTCCACTGGAAGATCTCTCTTATGTACCCCAACATATGTACTAATTATAAGGTATAACATGAATTTCCTAATTTCCTATCGAAATCCATGGTCAAAGGTCCAGGTCTTGAAGAACTAGTCTCACACCATATCAGTGGAGTAGCACGAAATATTAGTAATCCTCCATGAATACTATTCCACGATCATACTGCCCTACTAAAGATGTAGTAGCTCCTGCATGTATATCGATCACAAAGTAGATAGATATAACTACACATTGAAGATACACTAGATTTATGTCCATGAGAGATATGTCTTGTTGGGAGATTGAATCCCCATGCTCCATCGTCACATCGTGGATCCCTGAAGAAGACTCATGTCGAGGACTATCATCTAGTTAGCATGTGTGCTCATAGGGTAGAAAAGTTTTTGGCTGCCTCTAGCCAATCCTCATCCATCTGGGGGGGTATAGATCACCTCAAATCCTAGTAGGTAACTTCATCTAAAACTCATGTAATGCAGTCATCATGTATCCATCATCAGTAGGTTGTGCTGGTAGTAACTACAATTCGACGGGTGGTAGTATAGCTACTAAACCACCCATAGGTGAAATCATTGGTAAAAGTCCATATAATAATTACTTATCACTAGAAGGATTATCCTCATTATAACATGGAGAAATATTGGGAGGATTTCTATGTGGAGGTATCCAAAAATAAATTAAAATGTACCATGGTCAATAGAGTATATTTGGAGAGCTGACTCAAAATATAAAAGAAAAGAGAACCATTCTGATATGATTCATATACCATTGTTTTTACCCTGAAAAAATGTTTTCACAAAACTAAATAAAAATATATATAACCAGAGTCCTGGTGTATGGATATGCCAGCCGCCACACCATCAATGGAGTGTGTGGCCTAAAATTCGAACTCGAAACAATTAACACTATTTAATCAAACAAACCTCATAGACTACCGGTTTAAAGGATGAACTGACCATCCTATAATACCACTCTATCATGGAATGTCCCAGTGTAGCCCATTTTGTGACTACTAAAAGACCACCACTAATAGTAAAGTGATTTTGAGTAGCACTAAGTAGGCATATCTTACAAATGGAAGACATTAGCCTAAATTACATGAATACACAAACACATATCTACAAAAAAATTTCTTAATGTAAAACACTAAGTGATAAATTCATGGAAACGACTATAACCCAAGAAATTGAGTATAACAGTGAAGGTAGAAAGTGCCAAAAAAATATCACCAAAATAAAAGATTATGAAAACAGAAGTCCAACTTGTAAATTAAGAGGTACTAGGCATGTCATTTGAAATTTTGTCAAGACACACCTTAACTTGTGAGGTCTCATAATGCACCACCTGGTCCTGGTATACCTAGAACTCCATTTAATAGTCAATCATATACTCAAGAAACAATATGTGAATGCCAATCCCAAGCATTCGTGAGTAAAACAATAGTCAGTAGGACACCCCAAAACCACAAAGAAAAATTAATTAAAGGATAATAATAAAATGAAATACCATTCATCTCCACATAGGTATTTTTTAACCTCACATATAAAAATAATATCTATTAATACTCATAAGAAACACTATGACATTAGGTGTTATTTACCAAATACCAGCTACATGATTCTTATTGAAGCACACATTTTCTAGGAGAAAATAATCCAAGAGCCATGATAACATCAGAGACGCTCATGAATAGGTATAGATCGTTTGGGGCATGCCTAAATGGGATCGTATTGGGAAGGGATCATTACGATACCACAAAGAGGGGATCCTTCCCAAACATTTTTGGGGAATACCACCATCCTAATATGGATCAATTATCAACATAGTGTATCATCTCCAAAAACATGGGGAATATCACTAACCCTAAAAATGTGGCCCTTTAGATGGAATACAAACAACCTAATCTTGGAGGTTATGATGATTCAAAAAAAAAATACATGGGTGATAGATAATCACACTCCAGTCATGGGGAGGGATTATAGACTCCATTTGGGACTCGAACTCAATAGGGGATTAAAATATATATATTATTATGTGATAACTTACTGAACCCTCGAGTAAAGGGCCAAGGGAAACACTCTCAACCTATAATAGTCCATGATAAATATCCCCAAAATTATATCAAAAGGACTTTCTCAACATTATTGTCCCACTAACTTAGGCACCTACTCATATGGACAAACCATGATAAAGCTATCATTGTTTAAGGTTTCAATGTGGAGGGGGTCACAAGGTCACGATCCTTTCACATGGTTTGTCCATTGAATGTTGTGGTCGGTTCACTTCATGGTCAGATCCGTCTTGGTCCGATGGACCGACCCGACCCACACTGTTTGACCCGACCTCACCTACTCCATCTGGGAAAATCAAGCTACCTCGTCTTGGGTCATGGCCACTCTCCCTAGGCCTGAACCCTCTCACCTATTCCAAAATTCTCACGCTTGGGCCTCTGGGGAAATCTCACACTACCTGCCTGGCTTCAACCTCCTCTTCACGTGGTCACCCGCAGTGACCACCGTCACTCCACGTGGTCGCCCAACCCTGTTTTGTGACCACTATTGTAGTTCCACCATACACTGCATCAGATTCCATGATCCTCTATTATTACTCTAGTTCCTAATCTAAAAATTGTGTTAGATCTGGTTTTCATGACTCCCGATCTACACTAATCCGGCCTCTGCTAAAATATTTCCACCAATTTGGGTGTTTGATCACTTTCAAAGACTCATAAATAGTTGACCCATGACCAAGAGGGTCCAATAGTGAATAACACAAAGAATGGTGGAGAGAAAATGAAAATAAAACCCTATGGAATGAATCGATTCCTTCTTCATGTCGACCTCAGTTGGATTATGTTAGAATGGGAGAACGAAGAACCAATTCATTAAAAATACATAGAAATAATCCATGAAATTATAACCATCCCACAATGATCAAACCTTGGATCAATATGCACATACATTAATCTAATTTATTCATAAAAATAATGAATGGGGAATGATAATATTAAATAACTGACCAAAATTTATTTGGATCATTTGATGGTGAAGGAAATTTGCGTCGTCATCGGTGGTAGAGAGATTCCTTCGAGTCGGATTCATGTCAATCCTTGACCGAAAATTCATTTCCCATTTCCATGATATATATTCTCCACATATTAGAAGAATTTCTAGGTTATGGTGGTAACCGTGAATTCATTACAATAGTGTATTAAATGAAATGTAATAGTGTGAAAAATATTTTTTTTATAAAAATATTTCTTTAACAGTTTCGCCATCTATGGGTTTTTATATAGACATTCCACACTGAAAAAAGTAATGTTCTTCCTAGGATAAATTCACTCTTATGAGCACAACAGTTCCCTCATTTTTCTGATCTAGGAAGACTTTTAAGAGGGATTCAACTCTATCAAGAAAAATGTGTGTGTGTGCTATTAAAAATTATATATTTTTCAATCAATTTTTTTTCCAGGAGAACCGGGACACATAATCCCATGTTGTCTTAGCACCCGATCAAGAATTCATTAAAATTAATTTATAAAAATAATACATGGGAATATTGCACATGTTACATACCTTTTATGGAGAGCATGCTCCATGGTATGAGTGTTGTAGGCCCCGATGCAGATTTACATTTTCTATTGATGGCCGTAGGATTTTGGGGCATCTGGAATACTCAAAATATCGATTTCCATGAGGTGATCCTCTACTCAGAGTTAAATATGATTTCTCGAACTAGGAAACTTCATCTTGATTAGATCAGTTAGTCAAGGATTTTTTAGATGTACCAATACTTAGATAAATTATTCTTTCTAAAATTCATGCTACACCCACTCAAACACTTAGACAGGTTAATTAGATTAATTGGAAGTCAAATCACTCTAGACTAAAACTAAATATAGATTGATCATGAGCCATGTATATTATGAATGGAGGTGGAATAGTTTGTGACATAAATGGTTTTTTCATCATTGCATTTGTATCCTGATTTGGAGGTGGTAACTTGATTCAAATAAATTCAATGGAAATTTTATAGATCTAAAATATTTCAATAAAATTCCCATTTATCATAAAGATGTGAAAATGGGTTAAAAAATTATTGGAAATGTGCTGTAGTGAAATGGTAAACCTTACCTAGTCAATTTCCTATGTCATTATAAGATGCACTTGTTGTCTAAAGGAATATATGGAGATACTTCTTTCCTAGAAAGAGGGAAACAAGGTTACTGAACACATAGCCTCCATTACAGTCCAATGGACTAGTGTTATAGTCTTTACTAATGTAGACTATCTGACCCCTGAGGGGAAGAACCTTGTGAAAGGGGATTCCATCATGCTTCATTATTTTAGACCATAATATATTTTTTATGATATATTTTTCTTTTTTACAACATTATTTTTAATAAATATAAGTAAGAGGATGATAATGATGAGGAACTTGATGTATTCATGAAGGAATGTGGGAGTAATTGTTTGAGTGTGTGTAGGAAATTACCATAGGATATCGTAGAAAAGGAAGAATAATGATCCAAAAAATATAATTGTGTTAAAATGGGGATATCAAGCCATCTCATTAAAAATGGAAAAACCATGTTGTCAATTAATGTCTTTAGAAATGAGGAAAGATTGTTTGAACAAGTGCAATGTTTATCAATGTTGATGATTCCAGGCTACCTCATGAAAATATTGTAAAGGAAATGAATTTGAGAATTATTGAAGTGTTAATGAGTAAGTTTTGATTTGTGAAAGTTAGTTTCTTGAAGGTAGTATTTTTTGATAACATGATATGTTATATTGAGATTCCAAATCTTCTAAAAGAATAGGTTAATCATTTTTTTCAGAAACATTTGGAAATGGTTGATAGTTAAAAGAACATAATGAATTGTTTCGTGTAAATGGAATTGGGGAGTGAAAATGTTTCACAAAGGGGATGCAATTTCTATAAATAGGTGGCATCCCTCTTCTATTATGTAAGAATGAAATTTAAAAGAGATACTTTCCCTATATTAATTGAATAATTAAATATGATTTTTATTTCATGATTCCTTAATAAATTCATTAGTACCAATGAGAAATAACTTGGGTTACTGTTACGAATTGAGCTTCATGAAGAATGAAATGTATCTTCAAATGTTTTTTTTCATGATAGTACATTTTTCATGAATGAATTGAATGTTTTGAAATTTTTTAATTTTATGTGGATCATTGTAACATTTATTGAGAGTGTAAATTGGTTATTCATGTTAGAATAATGGTAAAAAAGTTTAGAACTCATTAATGTAATTCCCAATGGAATTCAGTATTTTTTAGAATATAGTTCAATAGGGAAGGCCATGCAACTATTTTGATGGTCACAATTAGGATGTTATAGAGTATTGTACATATTCATGAACACTAATTATTTAAATATATATCAAATTGTGTTGTTTTTCATTAGCCTATGTTCTAAATAGACTTTCCTCATGAAGCAATGACCCGAGAGAAATTATTAAGGGAGTAACCTTTAAGTGGATGTTAGGAAACCAAGAACATGAAAAGGAAGTTACCCTTGTGTGGTAGTGATCCAACCATAAAACATATCAGGGTAGTGGAATAGGTAATAAAAGTGCCCTAGAAAAAAATTTTATCCACAAAAAAGTTTATGATTATTTTATTTTGGGACATCAACATAATTATAGTGTGTCTTCATTGGATAAAGCCCAATATGGATAAACTAAGAAAACTTATTTTTTAGTGTGATTTCATGATTTATATCAAGATAGAAAAAAATATGTATATATGGATTGAGATATAATATATATTATACAAGTAAGGATAATATATGAAGACTAGATAATTATAAAAACACATAAAATGTAAACATATGCGCGGTCCTAAAAAAGTGTGTGGCCAATATTGATTTGGACGGTGAGAGTTTTATCGTTATATGGGTAATCATCAAGGATTTGAAAACCATGATTAACCCCCAATAAATGAAACTCTAACAAAAATCTCATTTGGGTAAATCAATTGTTATTATATGTATGATTATCATGTTAGAGTTCACATAATCTAAATTATTCTACTAATTCTCATGGATTTTAAATATTTTATGCTCAAAAATACTTCCATATAATTGAATAATTTTTTATAATTGATTTATTGAGATATACAATCCCATCATCTTAAAAAAATAATATTTGTATGAATATGATTATGTCTCTACTTGTTCCTACAATGATGTTGGTGGAGTACCCAAGGATACTAATATTCAAATTCATGTAAAAACTATTGATGAGGAAATAATATTATGAAATCCAAAGGTGTAATCTATCCACGTATGAGGGGATGTAAACCAAAATATGATGGTAGAAAACATGATGGTGAGAAAGAAGAATGAAAATCAAGGAATCAATGCCTAATTGATAAATATTGAGGTTAAAAATCTATATATCCTCAATCAATGAGAAATTTAAATCATTATAGATATGGAGGATAAAAAAGATACTTGATGTTTAAATTTTGATGTTTTTACACCAAAATTTCAAGAGTCTTATGATGATTTTAAATATAATATATTTGAGTTAAAAGTGGTTCAAAATCTGAGGGCTGAGAATTTAAAATTGGATCCCCAAATTGCAGAGTTGGTTGAGGAGAACCAATGAATGAGATAAGTGGAGGTGGCTTAGAATGACGAAATTGTGAAAATGGGTGAAAAGATTATGAGTTAAATTGAAATAATTTATGAACATTAAAATTATATGGAGAACATAATTGTCCAGGTAAAAGGACCTAGAAGAGAATATTATCTCTCTAAAATTATATATAGAGGATATTTCAATATCCCAAAAATATTCAAGGACATTTTTGATGGTGATGAATACCAAAAAAATGGGGAAGGATTGAAAAATCATGGAAATTAATGGAAGGGTAGAATCCTAAAATTAACATAGAATATACCCCCCATGAAATCATAAACAAAAGGATTCCATATTTATTGAAATCTATCATTAGTAAGTATGTTGAGTACTATTTCAAAAATTAAAAGAGATGAATCATGGAGTAAGATAGAAACTGTGTGATTCTATAGTTGAATCATGGGATGTACAATGAGTGTTTTCTTATAGATATATGGTCTTTAAAAGGTATAAAATCATTTAAATCAACCTCACAATTGAGGAGTTACTATATGAGTTATGGTTTTTATAGTATATTCGTTTTTTATGATAACCAGTTTGATATGGCCAAAATTTTTAGATAAATTAGAATAAAAATTAGAACAATAGAAACACCCATTCATCTAAAAAATGAGAAGAGGTCAAACATTGTTGAAAAATCATATAATCTATAGAATATATTTTATTGAAACAGGAAATAAATAGTATATTTTGATTGTTTCATCAAACACTAACATTTGTTTCTCATGAAAATATCTCGAAAAGAAAGAAATTTGCTATGTATGAAAAGGAATGAAGCATCTCTAGTTGGTAGAAAGATATAACATCATGGAATTAAGGGTACATAATGGATAAAAACATCTAATGTGACTCTAATAGATGTAAAATAGAATAGTCCAAAGTAATTCATAAGTTGGATTACATTATATACCACATGGTATAAGATAAATAGAACTGCATTATTCCAAATGAAAAGTGAAAAATAACACTACCACAAATCTGGGCAAGGCCAGCGCCAACCTTTATCAGTGATAACGAAAAAAGCGCTGATAAAGGGGGTACTTTTATCAGTACTAAAAAAAGCACTTTTAAAGGGTATTTTACCAACTCTAAAAAACCCTGATAAAAGAACCCCTTTATTAGTGTATTTTTAGTGCTGATAAAGATACCCCCTTTAACATCTCTTTTTTTAGCGATGTTAAAGGATACCCATATATCAGTGATTTTTTTATCAGTGATAAAGGGGGGTCTTTATCTGCACTTTTTTAAAAGCACTGATAAAGTGTCTACTTAAAAAAAATTCAATTAAAAATATATATTAATATTTCAATATATAGATATAATTATATTGATATATATAATATATATTTTTAAATATAATTTTAAATACATTTTAGCTAAGTATAAATATACAGTTACACTTAATATATAAGATATTTAGTGAAAATGGCTTATAAAAAAAGTTAAACAATTCTTTTAATCAATAATTTTTAATTTATTATAGAGTAACAGTCATTTAATTACAATTTTATGACTAAAAAAATGAAAAAAAATTAAAAAAGATCTAAAATATGTCGAAAACGCAACTCAAACTTCAAAAGGACATAGCTTTTGATCCGGTTGTCCGTTTGAGCTCCACAACATATCAAATCGAAGCCTAAGATGATCTCTACATGCTTGTTGTTATGATAATGCTTCTTTCATAATTTTGGATGCAAAAAAGGCCCATAAGGCATCCAAAACTGAGTCTTTAGTCGGGATACTCCAATGTTTTAACATTTTTTGGATTTTCAGCGTCGTTTAAGGGGGTATTATTGTCTTTTATTGGTAGGGACTGAATTTATTCCAAGGTATAACATCCATATTGATATTATGTTTTTTAAATATAATCTTTTTTATAATGCACCACTATTTATAATCAAATATAGAACAATATATACATATTTTTTATATATTCACACACAAAAATTTTATTATAAATATAAATAATAAAATATATTTACATATAATATATATTATCTTTAACTAAATAATAACCATCCATTTTATTTAAAATACAAATATATGAATATTTATAAACCTATATATTAATCTAAATATATATATACTAATATAACTACATATATATATTCATATAACTATAAATATATATATTAATATCACTATATATATATATATATTAATATAACTATATATATATTAATATAACTATATATATATATTAATATAAATATATATTACTATAAGAATAAATATAACTATATATATATATAAATATAGATATCATGAAATTGACAACAAATCAAAATATAGAGTTGTAAGGGCATTGGCGCGTAGGGGGGAGGTCTCGAGTTCAAAACCTGGTGGAGGCAGGGGAGTGTGCATGGGGGAGGATTTGGGGGGCTAGAACTAATAAAGGGTGGAGGCGGTGTGTGCGGGAATTGGAGGGGTGGAATGCACTATTAAAAGGGGGATCAAGCACTATAGAAGCCCCCCTCGATTGGCAGAATATTTTTTTTAAATTTTTTAAATTTTTTAATTTTTTTAATTTTTTTTACTTTTATCAGCGCTAAAAAGAAAGTGGTGCTAAAGGACCCTTTTATCATCACTCATAAAAGGGGTAATTATCAGCTCTTTTTGGATCACTGATAATGGGGACCCCCTATTATCTTCGCCGCCTTTAATAGCACTTTTCTAGTGCTCTTAACGGCAATTTTTAGCACTGATAAAAGGCATGTTTGTAGTACTGTAAATATATATTGTGATGTTAAAAATCATGTGTTGAATTTAATGGTAATTATAAATATAATAAAAATATTTATAAAACATAAAGGACACAAAAATATACTTATGTGAAAGAGGAATATTGAAATAATTCATGGGTTGTGAATGACTATACATCATGTATGGAAACATAAAGACAAAATAAGACATTTAGAATAAATACTTAATCATTATAATGTGATGACAATATTTTTAGTAATATTACCCAATGAATAAAATATTGTGTTTTGTGATATGAGGACAATGCAATTACAAAGCTTGGAAAGGGAAAATATAATGAAAACATCTGAAATGATAATTTTTTTCTAAAATCACTCACTGTATGGGAACATGCATGGAAGTAAATAATATTATAATTAATAATGATATAAATAGAGAATATTCCTATGAGGTGATGAAATTACTTTCCAAGAATCTAGAAACAGAGAATAGGAATGTGTAATACCAATGTGGGGGTCCACTAAGACCATTCCCATTACTCAACAAGGGGATATGAAAATATCCCCATTCATAGTGTGTTTAGATGTTGTTAATGTTTGGTGATGACAGTAAGGTTTTATGGGGGAT